>OY728164.1:641349725-651349725 GCA_963277665.1 Viscum album
GGTTCTCAAAACTACAATGATACCAGGAAAGAAGCCTCCAAAGATTGAAACAAAGTGGTAAGGAACTTATATTATAGACAAGTTTCACTCCAATAGAGATTGTTCCTTAGTCATAATGGATAGTGAATACATCATGTTATCCACTAACAAAATATTTCTCAAGAAATAACTTTCATAATATCATGTATATGCATACTCATCCTCACTACACGAAAATAAAAATGTATTAATGAATCCTCAAAATACTATGTTAAACTACATTATTGTCATCCTAGTCACATGACGTAAAGCTACCTGAAACCATCCTTGCAGCAGGATGTAAAAATATATAACATTTATATCTAGGTCACATGACATTAAACTGTATGAAAATGTCCCCATCACAAAATGTTACATCACATGGTGTGTGTTGAAAATATCTATGACTCGTGATCTAGTGTTGTACGATTAATCTTCCAATCTACTCATGTTTTTCATACTAAGAATGAATCACATGAGCTTAGAGTTCATGGTGTATTTCTCCAATTAGCATGATTTAGACACACTATTTCTAATTATAGGAGACAATATGGTTCATATTGTAAGAACTTAAACTTCTTAGAGTAGCCCACTTTTCACAACCTAATTACCATGAATAAGAGACAAATATATGCATAAGTTATTGGAATATAACTTGTATGTGCTTGAGGATATCAATACCCCATCCCAATGCAAGATCTTGATCTGTATAAGGTAAGAGTTTAAAAGAACCATATGTGTATTTATTCAAGCTATCATATGATACATAGTGATTCCTAGATATTTGATCCTAGGATCAACTATAGATTTCAACCAATAAAATTAACTCTTTCACATTAGTGTTTGGTACGTTTCATCAATATTTAGTTTTCTTAATGACATTTCAGTAATGTGAATCCTAATTTTATTCTCCTACACATGAGTCCAATCTATGCAGAATAAGACCCAAAAGAATTGTGTTTGGGATGAAAAATGATTTTTCATATGTATATGAATGATTTACATAGGGACCCCAAGTATATATTCACCCTTGAAATCTATTACTAAAAATTACCTCATCATAGAGTTCGGTTAGAGAAAATAAGATCTTTAAAAGAACAACATGTGGGTTGATAATAGTTGATTCAGGATACATAGTAATGTTTGGATAGTTGAAGGCATCCATAATCTGAATCATAAAAATCCTCACTCTATCTTGACAATGAGACCTTTGTATTATATATGATAATTTATCTTCCTTCATTTTCCAACAGGACATGGTGGTAATCTTCAATAGAACTATGTGTGAATTGATTCTTGTTCTCACATGATATGTAGTGACACCTTGATCTCATATACTAGAAATATTCATGATTTTTTGTAAAGAAAAGTCTCTTTCCTTAGTGTCTAAGGTACCCCAATTTTGATTGTGTATTTCCCAATGTCCTCTCACACTAAGACATTAAAACAATTATGTGTGACTTAATTCTTGTCATGTCAGGACATGTAGTGATGACTATTTCTCATGTTCTAGGCCTAACCTAGAATTATAGTAAAAACCCAAAATTTTCAAAATGTTTGGGATACTCCATTTACATCAGGTTCCCTCCATGGGTTCAACAATGAGATGAAGCCATATCAGTTTTCACATGATCTAGATCTGCGTAAAGAACCCATATAAATATCCACATCATATAACCTCAAACTATATAGAACCTGAGACCTTTACATAACACGTTATACAACATAACATATGGTTGATCCTAGATAAACCTAAACTAATTTTAACAACCTATTCTATATGGAATATTTTTTCTACATTAGTGCTAGATCCATATAATGGTTCCTAATGTAGGGTTATTCTTCAGACAAATGTTAGGATAAAATGACCATACATGTAGCTTGATTCATTTTATCTCAAGATATGTAATGATATATGAATCACATATTGAGGACCTAAGCATGAATCATCATCTATTTCAACTTTTTTGAAGTGGATTTTAATAGACTTGAAATGTCATTCTCAAGACTAAAATTTCTCTATTACCCTTCCTAAACATCCGTTTTCATTAATCACACTTTGGGATTTGAGTGTATTGTATTACCATAAATCTTGCTAGCTATTGTTAACGAGTGTTCTCAACTCCATAGGAAAATTCTGAATGAATATTCATACATTTCCCTAATATTTCACTACATATTTTCCAATAATATTTCCTCTCAATTGTAGATATCTTCACCCAAGGGGAAGGTACTCTAATCTTTATACTACCCCAAAGCATCACCATGAAAAACTTAATTCAAATATGTTCAGTGTTCATATATTTAATACCTATTCCACATCACTTATTAGGATTCAAGAACCTTGAGTTGTGATTTAAGACGTCATCACTACCTATTTGAAAGTTTTTGGGACATTATTTACCTTTAGGAATCATTTAGTTGTAATTTTTAACCCTACGATCCAAGAATTATTACCTAAATTAAGTTTGCATTCTAATAAGTTAAATTTTCACTATCTTTGGGTTCCCATTCACATAATATTTCATTTTATTATATGCTATTGGATAAACTATCTCAATTTTTGGTCAATGCTTCCCAACCTTGAATATCGGTTTCATTGGTATGACTTTTATAACCTTAATTTTCATAATTAAAGAGATAAATATATTTCCATTCTAAAAACCTACACAGGGAAACTTGTAAAAATTTTGATCCTTTACTTGTTGAGAATGCAACTTGCATGATCCAAAAAAATGAGCTTTTAAATAGAAAAGGAACAAAACATGTTAGTTTGAAAACTCTTAAAGGAATATATAATAAAAAATTCAAGTCATTTCCCATTATGTCCCATACCTATGAATCATAGTAAAAAATTAAAAAATAATGAAAAATAATAAAATATTATGTGGTCTATGATATGATCCCAGGTGAATTAAAGCTATGCCTACTAGGTCAATTCTACTAGAAAAATATTAGAGAACCCTATCATTCATAACACATTAGTTTTGATATTTCTGTAAATCTTATAGAATCAAACTTTAGGGTTCTCGAACCATTTTAAACATTTTTATCCTCATTCTAAATTCCATATTCATGATCCTCATCATTTTAAACCAAATCATTCATATGAATAGACCCAATTTATTGTACAGTGATGGTATTTTTTCTGTATACCCATATTTGAGCCACACATTGGTAGAAAACATTCATCTAAATGGGCTATCTCTAGTGTTTGGGGATGATATTTTTGTCTATAATCATCTATGATCCACACCCAGGATAAAATGATTCATCTGAATTGAATAACTATAGTGTATGATGATGGTATTTTTGACTATACCCATTTGTGATCCACATCCAAGAGGAAATATTTTGAATCATGTGTTAGAGAATCATGATTTTCTTAACACATTCCAAATTCAATGTTCATAGTGGATTCAAGATCTCTTAATGATGACCTCCATAGTTTCATAGGTTATTAAGAAGTGATAAATTGAGTGAAATAAAATCCAGTGAATCAAAAATTAATGAAACTCATGTCATTTCCATTCATTTAAAAAAGTGAAAGAGGACTATCCAAAAACTATATTCTCTCTCTATGATAACAACACATTATAAAATATCCTTGACATCGGGTGGAGATCTGTGATTGATTTTTGGGACTAATTAATGTCATGTTTATGCTTGAAAAAATCTACAGCATCATCATCTTCATCTAAATGAATATGCTTCACTCCAACAGCTCCATTATTTTCTATATCCTTATCCTCTTTAATTAGCCCATTAATTTTATACAATATCCCTCTGATAGTGTACAAAATCCATTGAAGACTCTCTATCTGATTAGTTACTTGTAAATCAAGATCCACTTCTCTATTTCCACCAATACATGATGGGACTCTTTTTATGAAGGTATATCTTGTAGACTATAGTATATTCACATTAATATTTTATTTATAATAAGTTATCATGATCCATCATTCTACATACATCTCTAAATATTTTTATTCAATATACTATGGACTAGTTCGTATTAAGAGTCACCATACCCAAGCATTGGGAACATATGATGAAGTTTATATAGTTTTCCCAGTAATTAACCCAAATTGGTATGTGATATCAACATCCATATACATTCCCATTAATTTGTTTTGTCGGTGAACAACCTATGAAGAAATTATTGGTTAGGTTTTTGAGTCACTCTTGGAGAATAAAATATAACCAGGGACCAATTCACTAAAAGGGGCCACATTCATTTCACTTTTGTAAATAATATTTCCTAAATAATGGTCAATATCAATAATTATTGATGGAAGATCCATGGGAATATGGAACTCTTTAGTAATCTCCATTGATGGGGCTAGTTATACTATTACTGACAAAAAAAATAAAGGGGTATAAAAATCTAAAATGGAAAAATAAAAATTGACGATTCTATAAATACTCCCCAACTGATAAAGAATTAATCTTTGTGGAGACCATCTACCCTAGGAAATAATTATCCTAAGAGTCTCCATCAGATATATTTCTTCTCTCTATATTGGTTGGAACCATAACCTATAATCACAGTTCATTTCCTGACACTATGAGAGCATCATAATATTTTACTAACCTCTAATCCATTGGTGAGATCAAAATCCACCCCATGTTGACATCCTCATTAAAAGGGGAGTAGGAGGAATCTTGGTTAATTGGGCCTTCTCAAGGACCCTCCGGGCCCACCTCAGGTGACATATGAAGATCCACCCTTTCTGAATCTCTGGTAGGTGATGCCTTTATTGAAAGAGAAGGGTGGATTTTGGTCAACCACTTATTAGGTAATTTGGAAATATTTTATGTAGATAAATTTTCATGAGTCCTAAATATTAATCAACTTAATGTATATAGTAAGGTCTTATTAAACTGTGTAAAGGAATAATCCTTACACCATTCCAACACCTTGTTGAATTTTTTGAACCCTTCTAGAGAGTTATGGGCATCATTTTAGAAAAATACCTAGTATATTTTTACCAAGGCCTTAGGAAATGTAATAGTCCTTGTTATAATAATAAATGTATGAATATTATACCAAAATATCATAGATGGGTTTGGTCAAAGTACCAAAACAATTTCATCCACTTCCAATTGGGATTATAGTTGAGATTTGTTAATTAGGGATTAAAATGAGATCTTCTTGAATCCCACCCATAATTTTATTAGTAGATGTTACTTTAGGACGTGAAAAAAACTTGATACCTTGAAGAATTAATTAATCTAGGTTCATAGATCATGGTATTATTTTTTCATAATTAAACATGTTATTAAGGAATAAACCTAAAAAAATAACATGTGAAATATTACCTGTAACATTTACCTACTAGCCTTTGGTGAACTCAGATTTAAAAGCACTTTTACTCCTTCTATTTGTGGTTATCCTTGAAAATAAAACTCCTAGAAGGAGAAAATAGCTATGGAATCATGAACACATTATGATATTTGGAGTTTACTACCTATATGTGCTCTACTAGACTGGTAGAGCCCATTCCTCCATCTTCTCTAGCATCTGAACATGTGCTTGAGACATCCATGGAACCTCCACTAGTGTATACTATAGTTACAATAGGATATGGATCCATTTCTACTCAAATAAGATAAAGAGATATATCAAGGATATAATTAAATCAATAATGTAATAACATACTCAAGAATCATATAATCCCTACCTATTCTTGAGATAATTTTGGCCTCTTACTGTTATCCTCAATTCATATCTTAGGTTCTAGTAGTTTTAATAGTCGACCTAAATTTAATGGTGAATAATTCATAAAATAGATAACATCCTCTAGATATTTTATTTATGCTTCATCTTCATGTGGATAATCTTAATAAGAGGTAATTAAGGTGATAATGAACTAGATAAACCCTTTTAGAAGAATATTCATCCACTTAAGCATATCTTCAAATTCCTAGGTGGATATGGATTCTGTCCATGAATCCAATTATTTTTAAGCTTATGTATACTTGTAAAATGTATTAATTAAGGTAGGGGTTTCTTCTCTACTCCTTTAAGGTAAGACACATATACAAATAACCTATTTCTTTGTCATCCAGAACATGGATGGATCCTTTTAAGTAAACATTTTCCCTGGCCTTTTTGCTCTCAGTAGTTATTGAGTGAGCCTCTTCCCAAGCCTTATTGTCTCTACTTATATCTCTAGTTCTTCTTTACTTTTTCCTCCTATGGACCCTTGAATTTGAGCATGATCTCAAAAAATTCCCATCAGGATATGAGAAAATTTAGGCTTTGGAACAATCAATTACAACCCCTTTCAAAACATTAGTTAGATAAAGAGTCACTTATACAACCATATACTCCCATGTTAACATCATCAGGAATTAGAGTGTTACTATTAGATTCTTCTTAGTGTTAATACTAGAGGGATGGGAATGAATTTTTTTTTCATGTAGCTAAACTACCGCAAATTGTTTTGTCACATATACCAATCATAGTTGAACTCCCCGATGATCCTAGTGGCCATGAAACTCTCTCACGAAGATAATATATAAGCACTCACTTCGATAGTTCCAATAAAATTATCAGTAATGGAACATTTTCGGGATTAATATTGCGTATACATAAACTTTATAAGCTAGTATATCTTTTCCATCACATCCCACTCCTTTGAATAACTTGAACTTACACAAATTATACTCTATATTTAGTGTACAAACCCAAAACCGGTATTCCTGTGGGTATTGATAAACTCATACACAGTAACATGAGATGTTATCCATTCCCAAATGTCATTTAAAGCTCCAATTATCTTTAATTATGGATTCCCTTTGTATATATTACCATCATTCCATAATAAATTGTCCGACACCAACACTACTAATCTATGTTGGTTATCACTTGCTAGTTGGGAGACCATCACAAAAGTGACCAACCTAACACCATATTTTATCCCTATACCATTATGAGGTATCCATTGATGTATGTCACTGATAAATCCTCTAAATGGACTCATATTTTATCCATGTTTATAACCACCAAACCCCACTTATTGAATTGTACCTCTTCTGGAGTTGGCTAAAAAACACAAGAAGTCCATGATTCTAGTAGATCAAGAATTTATAGAGCCTTTTATATTATATTTCTTATCCCGTCAATATGATGAATAGGTATATCAAATAATTTAAGTGACATTATCCTTGAGAAAGTTTTTTCCCTTATTATGTCATTGGCTAAATTTAGCAACTCTTTAGTAGGTGATGGGTTCCTTTAAGTGTTATCTCATTTTGATTTAGGAAAATGGAACTCATAATACATGTCCCCTTGGAACATGTCTCCACTTATCATCTGAAAATACCAATGGATGATCCCACCCTCTCTATAAACCATACAAAAAGTATTAGTGTCAAGACTCTATCAGCCGAGGATATTCGAAATAAAAAAATTGGTTGCAATGAGTAAAGGTTTGTGAAACCCAGATGACTTCATATAAACCAAATACCTTTATATTCTATCTAAAATCCTTACAATTCTATTGTAACAAGAAATAATATCTAGAATAATTTCTAAATTCCCCCTTCAGATCAGATGTCCCATCTTGTTGACCAACTGATATTTTGATTCACCATCAACTAGTTTAGAATCAAACTATAGTTGAGAACATATGGCTTTAATATACGTAGATTCTTCTCTATAGTCAAAATAATATACCTTAGGGAATACCCTTAAGGATGGGTTATCTCCTTGATGAGGCATCTTACCACAAATATGTTATTCTTATGTACATTCAGGTTCCTTTTGGTGCATTTGAATGGCCTGTTTACCAATATTGGTGCAAGAAGTGATGCATTGCAGGGTAATATGAAGCCATATAAGGGTAGCCTATATGATGAAGGATAATATTGGAGAACTTCCATCATAATCTCTAAGAGGAAATGAATCTTTTTGTGAATTTTGGGTGATGAATTCTCAAGGACAAAAGTAAGGAATGTTTTCATTATTACCATGTCATTTTATGAAAAAAAGAAACCAAATGTTAAGATCCCAAAATAAAGAAAATGTTGATGTATTCTTACCCAAATTGTATATATTTATATGTATTGTAGTAAAAAAGAATAAATTTCAAGACCACCTTATTTCCAAGTGAGTGGAATATTTATTAGATGAATGGTGGTGTCCACCACTTGGATAAGCTGAACATTACCAAAAAATGATCAAATAGCAAGGTAACTATGTGGGATTTGAAAATGATTCCTAGAAGATGTGTAGATGGTTCAGTGAACATGTGAAGTAATGAAACCAATTACCAAGCTCAAATAAGTGATCAATTTAGTTTATAATCTAGTGGATCAATGTGTTCTTATCATTGTTTTTGAGAGAATCAGTTCTCCAATTAAAATAATAAGAAATAATAAAGAGAATGGGAGGGGGTCATGTTACTTATAAAGGTTGACTGTAACCCTTCGACAACCCATAGTGTGATCTCTATGCAAGTTATGTAATTTAACTTAAAATTTTGATCCTCCCAAGAGACTGCACAATTGTTAACATGTGATTTTACTTACTTAGAATAAACCATTATTTGTGCCAATAAGAATCTATTCCGAGGGGTGAATTTGTTAATGCCTGTGAGATTTTGGTGATCAAAATAAATAATGGAATCTCAAAACATAAGGGATGAATGCACCGTTTAGTCATAAAAATACTACACATACTAATGACAGAATGATCCATGTGACCTCCTTCCTTCCATGTGGAATGATAATAGGATATCTTCCCCAAGAATAGAACCTTATGAAAATTAATTAATTAATGATTCATATGACCACCTTCCTCTCATAAGGACTAATGAGGGGATACTCCCAGTGAGTGTAGACCATTGTGTGGACAGATGATAGAAGAATAAACATGAAAACCTACCCCTTATATGGTCCAATGATAGGATATTCCCTATTAGAACAGACTCCCACATGATTAAAAGATGCAATACAATGAGATCCCCTATTGACCATGCAACCTCTTACTGACCGTGGGATTATAATATGGATATCCTTGCAGTTTCCCAATCCCCATGTGCAACTTTCCCATTATGGGGTTTGGAGGAAGTGTACTTCATGACTGATCACTCAGTAATCCAAATTTCCTCATGCATAGAAACTTAATGAGAGTACCATCCAATCACACACTCATTACCATAAATCCAACTAATGTAAAAGGAAGTTACCTATACCTTTCCTATAAAAATGTGAGTTTCCATTCTAGAAATATACAAAGATACAAATGATAAATGCAGGGCAATAATATATCTCGGAGAAACTCATAGGAAATTTCCAAGACCCTTAACTCATGTGAATTTATCTCTTCCATAATTCATCTCCTACAAGGATCTAGTCTCAATCCTAGTGCATGGATCTTCCCCACCTATATGAACTCCACTTTCTTCCATTGATTGAGAAACCTCTGTAAGGCCTTAGACATGTTAAGTCCATTCCTCTATGGACTCTAGAAAGATATATTTTTAGTGCATCTCCTTGGAGGAATCACATCCTACATGTATTTCTCCCATGGATCAACCTTTTATGAACCTAACTACATTATAGTCCTTCCATAAACGAACTATATAGATCAGTACCACCCACATATGTCAACTACATAGACCTATATTCCCCACACATGTCAACCACTAATTCCTATGCCTTTAGTATGTGTTAACCACTCAAAAATATTTTCCCTATGTGGGTAAAATACATGGAATTATGCCTCTGATTCATAACTACTTTAAAAATCATTATCCACTACAAGATAGTCATGTAGAATAGCATACATTAGGTGTTTAAACCCATCTTCATATTGATTCTTTTATGTGTGTTATTCAATCATGAATTACATTGATAAAAGTAACTTCTTATTTATCCTACCTAATTGATGAAGACCCCAAGAGATATGATACCATTAATTTACATGATAATCAGGGACCTAATAATAAATATGGTGAAAAAAATCCCTCGAATCATCATATAGATCGTGGATCCAGATTCTAATTATTGTGTCACATAAACATTGGAATTATTCTCAAGTATACAACCAAATATGTTTACCATTAATGATTTCATCACTATGAATAATCAAGAGAGATGGGGAGAGGGAATTGGCTTTGGGAAAATTTAATTGTAACTGTGACTAAGAATTATAATGGAAACATCAATTCATGTGTAATCCCCACTCATTATCTCCCAATTATGGAGTAGTATTATGGGTCATTAGTTAGGTGTATTCCTGATTTCTATTCATACCTCCAATAAAGTCATTAATTAGGTCTAGAATTAGGGTAGTTAAATATGTGTAAGAACTAATAAATCCTCTATTTTCACACCTTTCATGAAATATATGTCCCTATTGTATAATTTTAAACTGTGTAGAAAATGTATTAATAGAATAATGTAAAACTACATGAAAATGTCCTTACCTCATGATGTCAAACTTCATGGTATAGTCTAGTAATATGAATTTAAACTATGTTACTCCAGATGTATCAGAATTTATTCCTATTAAATAGGATATATAGTATTCCTCCCATAAGTTCAAACCAAATATCACGATCCTTTCATTATCTATTCTTGTGAGGTCATATTCCATAGGATATAACCTATGTCCCTCCTTAGCAGGTCATATTCCCCATGATCTTGTATGTTTTTACTCATTGGTATATATTCCCTCATAAACTCCCATTTACTTCCACTAGGGTCATATCCCCTCTATGTAACACCGTATTTCTTTTATGAGGCCATTTTCCTGATGAAACTATATAATATTCAGTGGTCCATGCTCTTACTAGAAAAACCAACCCAATAACACCTAGGGATATATTATTTATGAAACCAACCTATCATCATTGGTCTATATTCCCTTAAAGGTTATATATGAAGGTATAATAATGAATATGACCCATAATAACCATTTCTATGCATTTTTTCCATTCCTCCTTACCGATTGATGTTAATGTGTATAGATTGATCCTTGTCACATTTATTTAAAAGCTATTACAAGTCTCATTATGTTGTACCAAACTATGTTGGGTTTGTTTCATTTCACAATAATACATAGGAAACCCATTTCAGGGTCTTGATCCCAATTACATAACAATTGATTGCCTCTATAGATGGTGATAAACTCTAGAGTATCCAAATATATGGATTAATAGTAAAAGAATCACTAATTAATTAATGATAAAAGATAAAGAACCTCAAATACAAAGAAATTTTCACATAAAAACATATTAATGACCAAATCATAGCATATAGGTAACCAATCCCACACTATTATTTTGGAATGATTCATGAATATGACTTAAATATATAATAGATTCCAAAAGTAGGTAAGAATCCCCTAAAAAATGTGCGATGAGCCTGATTGTAGAATCCTACATTTTAGGTATGTGACCCTTTATTCAGGTATTTTGAGACTATAATTTTTTTTGTTATCTTTCATGTGGTTTTATGGGGTTTTTTATGTTTTGGAGGAATTTTTAGAGGTGATAAGTTTGTGAAGGGTTAGTAGAAATCGGGCACTATCTCCAAGAAACCATGAAAGGGATGGAAATGGTCACTAGGGAGGTACATGATTGGTGCGTAGCTTATAAAAAATGTATGAATTCACTGGGGAAACCACGCATGTCTGGACAGTGTGGAAAAGAATGGTTGGGGCACAATTTGTCTAACCATTGGAGACAACCATGTGAGGGGTGGCCTTAAGGAATCAGCACTACACTTTTTGTGAAAAGTTTGATAAACCTTGTGGCCTAACCATGAAACATACAATTGGATCCTTGAAATTTTTGGATATAATCTTAATTAAGAACCGTAAACCTAATTAATCCCATATTTTTCGAATATATTGAATTCCTTATTCTTCTAGTATTGAGATACAATCCCCTTTGATATTTAAGCGATTATTAGGAAAATAAAAGCATGTTTGAGATCTATATTTATTAGTAAGTACATGTTATTACTTGTTCTCACTAGATCCATTATTCATATATCTATTAGAACCATAGATATAGTCTGTTATAAATAGATTTATGTTGTGTGTTGTCAATATTGATATGATCTTGTTGTATCTAGTGAAGGGAACATGGTTTATGATCAGATATGGAGAATCAAAGTTCCATTCTTCATTTTCACCAACTACTGAGTGGTAGGTTGATTCTATTTTTTCTCCACTTGACTTATAACATAAAGGTTTAGTTTTAATTTAATTAATTTATTGAAAAAGTTGTGAAATCCATGTGTGTCTAATAATGGAAACCTCCTTTGGGGAATAGATTTTAAATAGTGGTAATCGTATGGTTTCATGGAAAATTATCTTTAGTAATAATTTTAAAATTAATATTTTCAAATTATGGGGTTGTTTTTACATAATAAAAAATATTTTTTAAATTTTTTAAAAAAAGAAAGGTTTTATATGGAATAGTTTGGAATGGAATTTGGAATACATTAGGATGAGTTCATTATATTTTGACATGATCCTAAATAAAGGGAATGCACCAATGGGGTATAGAGACATGACCCTATACAAGGGGAATACGTCATTGGGTCACTTATACATTGGTCACATGGTGATGTCTTGGTGGTTTGACAAGAGACTACTCATTAGTATAGAACAATCACTTGGGAATGCATGGTGTGTGTGTAGACTTGGGTATGAGTATTCAAATAAAATGAGAAACATTTTAAATGATTTTTTAATATTTTACTTGGGAATTTTTTGTTGTTTTGATATTAAATATTTTAATTACTTTAAACTATTTTATATAAAATGTATTAACTAGTTCTTGTCCTAGTGGCGTGAGTTTTTAAGTCATTGGGGGAAATTCTACTTTGTTTATACTCACCCCTTTTATGGGAACTTTTGTGAATTTGTAGATGTCATTTATTAAGACATAGGTAAAGTAAAGTCATATCAATTATTTATTAATGATTCTTGATACTGTGGGAATGGTATATGGAGTTGGATCTTGACACTATTTGGGAGTTAGTTTTCTTGATATCTTGAGTCCTGTTGTATTTTGAATTTTTAGCTTCTATTTCCATTGTAACTCTAATATGGTTATGTATTTTTGGGTATGATATTGGTCATATTTTTATTCATGCATCTTTTAGATGATTTTATATTTATTGTTTATATTGTATAAGTGTTTTATCTTTTTAACGGGAAAACCATACCCCAATGTTATTAAAGAATTTGGAATTTATTTCCAGACTTTTGTGTCTTGGGGATGTTACCTAAGGCCTAATAGAACCATTACCTCTTCTTAAGAAAATGTGGAGGGGTGGGACATTATAAATGGTATTAGTTATGGTTGGTATATCTATACACTTGGGACAAAGTTATCATCTTGTTTAGTCCTTGAGAGTTAAAAATGGTATCAATCTATCTTTAGGATGGTACCAAGAAAATATGATCATTGTAACATTAAATATATATCTTAAAAATATATAGCTAAACCTTTTAAATTATGAACCTCAAGTTACTGGTTTTTTAGGTAAATATGTGTTTCAAGACACTTCTCGGTAAGTGTCACCTCATCATCATGGGTTCAGCTGATGAAGATTACAAGAAATAAATTGTTAGTAAGACTTACCCCTAGGAATTAATTGTTTATTTTGAGTTTAATGGGTTATGAAATGATATAAAATTGTTTATTTATAAAAATATTTAAGTTTTTTAATTTTTAAAAATGGTTTTAGTATTTTCAAAAAATGGTTAAAATGCTAAAAATGGTTGTATTTTTGAAAATAATGGTTGTGTTACTTGTTGATATGGTAATTTCAAATTGAAAAGACTTTAGTTTATAGTGAGTGAGACTAAATGGATTTTGTTCTAGTTATAAAGAAGTTCACTGGGTAGGAATCATAAAAATCAACCGATAGAGGCTACTAAAAATGTGGTTTCACCTAATCCACAGGTGAACCAAAAAATAGTCCAAATCATTTTCTATGATTTTTAGGCTATGAATAGGGGTAATTAAAATAAATATCCTTGTCAAGTTTACCATTCAGTTCATTTATAATAGAAGAATCCACCCATCTTTTAGGGGGATTCCAAACTATAAAGAGAAGAAGTCTTGTTGAATATGGTGAATAAAACTTCAATTTCATAGGGACACCAGCAGTGTTGAAAGAAAAGTTGGAAAAATATATAATGGAGGATCTATAATTCCAATGGTGAGATTTAGTTTCTCAGGATAAAGTTAAATAATGCATGAAATGGGTGGATTTTGAGGAAATTTTTAACAGTAAAATTTATCCTCACACCTTTTAGATTACTAGAATAAAATATATCATTAACCCGAAGTAGGAGAATATCTCAGTGATAGTGTGTTCTCCAAAATTTATGAATTTAGTCCACTTTTCCATGTAACTTTCTTTATGTTCATCCCTAAATGACAACATCTTTGAATTTGGGTTACGTTCATATATTCACTCAATGATTTTCATTCTTTGTAATAGTATCTATACAGAAAAGGTTAATAGAGTGAAAATGGAAGAAAGGGATAAATAAGTAAATATGGTTGGAGGATGAATTTTTATTACTACATGAATAGGTGAGAACTCTAATTCTGGGAATAAGAGAAAGAGTGAAATCTACTTATAGAGTGGTGGGATACTTCAAAATCATACCATGGGATCAGTAAATGTACCTCCTCAATCAAAATGTAATCCAAGATGTATCCAATGTGGTTATTTTTATCATGTTAAGAGAGATTGTATGACACCACCTAGAGCATGTCACAATTGAAATTATATGGGACATCTTCAGTGCTTTTTTCATAGTGCTCCAAGTCCAGGAGCTAGAGACACATATCATGGTTCCCAAACATCATATTCTTCCACAGGATGAGTACAGTAGAATAATTCTCACCATTAGAACTGACTAAGCCAAGGTGATACTAGGAAAACCATGACTCCTCAACCTATAAAATTTCAATATAATAATAAATAGAAAAACAATGTGAGTAATAAATTATGTGTATTTGAGAATTTGATCATGGATGGTCAATAGGGTTCTTCTATGGTGATGGTTATGATTATTTTTAATTATACCCTTATTCAATATTTTTTTTGATATATGGGCTTCCCACTTGTTTATTTCTTCTCATTTTTTTGATCTTATGGATTTTAATGTTGAGGTGATTCTATTTATGTTGAAAATTAAAAATCCCCTTGAGAAAAGAGTGTTGATCCTTTATGTGTAAATCATGTTATATTATAATCAATGGGGCTAGTTTGATTTGGAATTTCTCTATTCTTGATAGGTATGTATATGAATTTATTTTGGGTATGGATTGGATGACATCATTCAATTCTCAAATCAACTGTTATACCTGAAAGGATAGTTTAAAATATATGGAAGTTATTAGGAAAATATTTAGATGAGATTGAGATATAAAGGAAGGTAGAGAAGAAATATTTTCACTAGTTGTTGGAAATATCTCATATAAGTTGGGATATAAAACTTTTTAATCCATACAAGTGATCAAAAATAGAGATTTCCAAACATCATTCACTAATAATCTAATTTTTTTCATAATAATTTCTTGGGGTTTCCACCCAAAAGAGAAGTGGAGTTTACAATTGATCTCCTACTGAGGACCATTCTAATTTCACTTCCATATTATTGGATGGAACTAATAGTATTGATGGAATTGAATGTTAAGTTGGATGATTTGGAAAGTAAAGGGTTCGATCGACTGAGCACATATTTATTGGAATCACTACCTCTTATTTTGGAAAGGAGGATGGAACTATTACACTTTGTGAGTATTATCATAAGATTAACTATGTTATGATAAAGAATTGGTATCCTCTTCCATGAATCATTGATTAGTTCGATCAATTTAGGGGATCCCAATGGTTCTCTAAAATTTTATTATGTTTGGGATATCAACAAATTATAATTTGGAAGGTGGATAGTATGAAGATAACTTTTAGAAGAATATGTGGCCATTATGAATATGTCATTATGAAATTTTGGTCTTATGTCACCAATCATGTTACTTGAATTAATAAATTGAATCTTTTATAGGTATCTAGATTTCATTGTGGTGATGTTTTTTACTGACATTCTAGTATATTCTAGGGGAAAAGTGTATCATGAACAATAGTTATCTATAGTGTTGGGTATCTTATGGGATTATCACATCTATGTTATGTAATAAAAGTGTGATTTTTGGATAGAATATGCGAATTTATTTAGCCATGTGATTTATGGGAAAAGTATTTTTGGGGATACTAAAAACATAGATGTTGTTATCTCTTGGAAACCACTATATAATTTCTTTGAGATATGTATTTTCCATGAATTAGAAGGATACTAAAGATACTTTTTTCATGATTTTTCACATTTACCCTCACTGATAATAGTTTTGATAAGGAAAGGAATTCCTTTTCAATGGAACGATGAATGCTAGAAATCCTTTCAAGAAATAAAGTTTATAATTTCATCAGTAGTTGTCCTAATAAATCTAGAGTCTGGATAGGGCTATGTAGTCTATTGTGATATATCGAGGTCTGGGTTGGGATGTGTTATCATGTATGGAGATCATGTTGTTTCTTATGGATCGTGACAGTTAAAGGGTCATGAGAAAAAGTACCCAACACATTATTTATATTTATCTACAGTAGTATATGCTTTGAATACATGACACCATTTTATTATTAGTGATAATTTTATAGTGTTTACATATCATAAGATATTGAAATAAAATTTACCACAATATTATTTAAACCTAAGGAAAAGAATATGGATAGAATATCTTCAAATGTTCGAATTTGACTTGTCGTATATTCCAGGGAAAGGAAATTCTCTAGAAGATACCTTGAGTTGAAAGTCATATGCCCAGTTGGTTAGAGAGGCATCAGATCAATGATATCTTATGTTAATCATAGATGATATGCATCTAGATTCTAAAGAACAAAGCAATGTTTCAGTTTTATTTTTAGTTTCTATTATTAATGATTTGGTTGAAGAGGATATAAATTCTCAAACATCTAATCCTTAATATATTATTATTAGGCCGGAACTCATTGGTGGAGAGACTATTGAGGGATGTATGCTAGATAGGTGTTCCGTGTTATGTTTTAGATATCAGATGGTTATACCTTTGCATTATTAGTAACTGATAATTTTTCCCTAATACCATTCAACATGGGATGTTCGTCCTAGAGTTTGGAAGATTTATAAATCTATAAGAGAATTATTTTGGTGGGTAGGAATGAAGAGGAATGTGATATAGTTTGTTTTAAGATGCCTCACCTATGAGTAGGTCAAGTAAGAGAATCAATGGTCAATTGGTATGTTTCATTCCTTACTGATTCCCATGTGGAAATGGGGGCATATAGCCATGGATTTTGTAACAAGTCTTCCATGAATGGGTTTTAAACATGATTCCATATGAGTGATTGTGGATCAACTCAAAAATTTGACTCCCTTTAACTCTATTAATGAAACCGATACAGTGTAACACTTACCCTAAAATCTAAATTCAATATATTGTAAATATGCACTACATTTTAGTCTTTATTTTCTTTGACTGAGACCCCAAGTTGAAACTCTCATTTTTGGAAGTCCATAGAGAAATCCCTTGGAACCCGGTTAACATTGATCCAGACTTATCATCCTCAAATGTATGGATAATCCAAAAAAATTATACAAGAATTTGAAGAAATTATTAGGGCTTGTGTAATGAATTTTTGTGGCCTATGGGAGGTTCATATACCTTTGGTGGAGTTATCATACAATAAAAGTTATTATGCCTCAATATATATGGATCCTTTTGTAGCATTGTATCAATGTCCTTATCATTCTCTACTTTATTGGGTTGAAATAGGTGATACTCAACTGATTTGACCCAACCTTGTGTAATATACATCATATAAGATTTAGTTGATCATAAAGATGATGGGGATGAATCAGAGTCACCAGAAATCATATGAAGATCATCATTAGTGACCATTTTTTGTTTTAGATGAGTGATCATGAATTCTAGATAATATCTCTTAGACTTGGGCATCATCATTTTGGTAAGCATGGAAATAATCCCTTTCGAGATACTTGAATGAGCTGGTGAGGTGAAATATCAATTTACTTTTACACCATGGTTCTGTTCAATGCACAATGTGTTTTATTTATCTCAATTGAATAAGTACCAACCTGATCATAACCATGTGATTCGATGGGACCATGTTGAAATAGAGCGGGATGGTACATTAATTCATGTTTTAGTATAGATTATAAATTGGAAAGAGAATATATTAGGTAGTCAATTAATTTATTTAGTGTGGGTTTTATTGAAATGTGGTCGGATTTAGGAAGAAACATTATAGAGTGAAAAGGGATTGTTCAAACAGTGGCCCGAACTCTTCAAGGAAAATAACAGTATTCCACTTTATAGGGATATAAAGTCCAATTTTGGGGAGAGTGTAGAACCCCTAGTTTCAGTTACATGGCCCTTTATTATTTTATTTTGTGTTTATACAATTTTAGGTTATGTTTTAAGAGGTTCTAAGGGATTTTGACTTGCTTTGGAGGTATTTACAGAGGTGTATTGTTTGTACATAGTTAGTAGAAAACTTGAACTATATCTAGGAAACATTTCAAGGGGGGATAGTGTTAATTGGGTTATAAAATTCTTGGTGCACAGTTTATCCAATACATGTGAATTCCTAGGAAAAACCATGCATATACAAATAGTGAGGAAAAACATGACTGGCGAACAATTTGAAAAACCGTTTGGCCTAACCATGCCGTAGATAGTTGACACCAACAAATTTTTGGATCTAATCCAAATTAAGACCTATAACCCTCATTAATCCTGAATTTTCTCAATATATCGAATTCATTTCCCCCTAGGCTTGAGAGATTATCCCCTTCATCCCTGAAGTGATTCTTATGTGAATCAATGCATATAGATGATCTGAATTCATTGGTAAGTACCTATTATTCCTTGTTGTTATATATCTATTCATCTTATCTCTCTCAGAACTATAGATCAAGTCCATTATAGATGGATCTATGTTGTGTGATGTTACTAATGATAATATATTATTGGATCTAGTTATGGGAACATGGTTTGTTATCATATATAGAGAATCATAGTGTTGTTATTTGTTTTCACCAATAATTGAGATGTAGGTGTATTATCTATCATATCCACTTGAATTATTATGTAAAGTCTTAGTTTTATTTAAATGAATTTCTTGAAATTGTTTTGAAATACATGTGTGCTTCTTGATAGAAATCTATTTTGGTTTATGTATTTTAAATTGGGTTAATTATATGGATTATTGTCAAATTTTCATTAGTGATAATTTTATAATGATGATTTTAAAGTTATGGTTTTGTTTAATGCATGAAGAATGTTTGTCAAATTGTTTTAAGGAAATAAAAGTTTTATATGGAATGTATTAGCATGGAATTTATCATATATGGTTGGAACTATTTGGGAGTTGTTTATCTTGATTTATTGAGTCTTATTGTCTTTTTTATTTTTATATTATGTTTCCTTTATAAATCTGATATTGTAATGTGTTTTTGGGTGTACTTTTGGTCGTATTTTTGTTCATGCGTCATATAGAGGATTGGATGTTTATTGTTTTTTCTATATGAGTGTTTTATCTTTCAAAAGGAGAAATAATCCCCCAATGTTATAAAATACCTTGGAATCTATTCCAAAACTTTGGTTGGGGATGTCACCTAAGGCCAAGTAGCACCACTTCCTCTTCACAAGCTAGTAAGGAGGGGCGGGATGTTACACTAAAATCCCACCCCCTTGACCAAAACAAATTCTAAAGTATTGATGGATAGAAACCCTAGTGAACACTTATCTTTGTAAATAAGGTCTAAAATGATGATTTATATTTAATTTAATAATAAATATAAGTAATTGTATCTTCCCTTGAAAACATACTTGAAGGAAAATTGTTGGACTCTTCCAACTTTTCTTCTTCTTATTTGAACTTTTACATAATTGTACTATCTATACAGAACCAAAACCTGGTCTTTATATTCTTATTTAGTCTATTTTAAAAACCTGATAATATGAGTTAAACATTTCATGAACACATTCATCTTGTAAAAAAAATTATATATATAGCATCATAATAAATTCCTTAACCATGAATAAAATTCTAGAAAATACTCAGTCTCTCAAATTCATTAACACACTCAATAATTTTGAGCATTTGAGTGGAGAAAAAAATTTAATAGTTTATTTTTAATGTAATTCCCTCAAAACAACAAGTGAATAATTCCATGTTTCTCACAATCTGCCAGAATCACATTTTTAAACATTACAACACTTGTTTATTTAAGAATATATTTCTATAACACATATAATTTCTCCTTATATAATAACAATTCTAATGTTACTAGTCTTAGGTGTTTCTTAAATTAAGTTATTATTTCTTAATTATTGATATAAAAGTTATGTTTTATGATGATGATGAAATTTTTTTATTTTAGAGGCTTTTATCAGATAAGTATCCCGTGTTATTAATGTTTAATAAGGTCTTTTTGAAATGAGATCCCAAAAAAATTATGAACCTTTTTAAATTCATTATATTTATTATCAATAAAAGACCCATATTTCACTAATATTTGGATTACATTATCATTTATCCTATTAATTATATATTTATGTATGATATCATCCTAATCATATCATATGTGGATCTTGGATAGTGTAGTAGAAAACTATTTTTCCAATCCAACATGTGAATAAAATCATCTTTATTCATATAGTGACCTAATACTTTGGAGGGGGAGGATTTTTTGCACCTTATCGGGTGCCTCCAACTCCCTCTTTTCCTCTCCCTCTGCCTCTATGTTCCCCATTTTCTCTCACTGATTTTGACTTCTCGTTGATTCTCCGTGTTTCAGCCTTGACGAGTACTCGTGGTGGTCTTCTCATGTCGACAGTTCTGCTCAGCATTTTTTGAGGTTCCGACGATGGTTGTGTTGTCAAAGTTCTGGGATTCTCATGCCTCATCTGACCCTGTGTTCCACTGTGACTCTCTAGGTTGGTGCTGGAGCAGATACAACATAGAAGTTTTGGGTTATGATACGGAATCCGATGGATTTATCAACGCTACCAGAGTCGGTTCTGGTTTGTCGATTTTTCTTATGATGTCACTATGTGATTTGTGTTCTTGTGATGTTCGTTTATGGATGTGCCAGCGGTAGTCAATGTTGGGTGACCATGGATATGATCCCCCTGTCGAGGCTATTGTTTTCTCCATAATTTTCTCTTACTCCAGGATTCCACCACTATTCTCCTAGTTGGATCTGCGTGTTGGTTTCCAAGGTGTTTTGGGATATGAGTTCGAGCGGGCAACGATGATCTAGGTGGTATCAATTATGGTGGCTTCATTTCTGTCTATTACACTGGGTTGATCTGCGTATTGGGTGTGGTGGTTCCTCAATTAGAGATCTAGTCATCAGCTCTGGTGGTTTTTGGACGATGACGTTGATGATAGTGTTCCCCGATGTTTTCTTTTTTGGATGAGGGTGGTCTCTGGTGTTGTTCTCGACTTCGTGATGGGTTTTCTCACTTTGATGTGGTGTGATCACTCTGTGAGGGTGGTCTGATGCTGTGATGGTCTGATGGATGAAGGATCTAGACGGGGTTGGTCCAGTCAACGACGGGTGCAGGCAGTTGACATAAGAGCAGAGACTAGTGGTGTTGAGGTGTAGAGGAAGAAGACCTTGGTAATGTGTTGATGTGAAACAGTTAATGGTTATGCTGTTTAGTGGGGTTTCTATGCTATTTTGAAGAAAATGGTTATCAATGAAAAATTTTATGGTGATCAGAGTTCTTGGTTCCTCCGGCGGGTCATGTTTCAGAAGGCAGCAACATGTGGTGGATGAGTTGCAGGTAGGGGACGACGATGGGATAGGGACGTGCGGATCGAGCTCCAGTTTGATGATGATAGTAGTTGGTGTTGATGAGATTGAGCCAAAAATGTGATTATGGTGGTGATATGTTCTAGGGATTGGTGTTTCGATCAGCACGTGGTTCGTTTGACAACTTTTTGAATTTGAATTTGAATTTTGAAAATGTTGGGTGCAGTTCTTGAATGTAGTTCATGCGGTGATGCTTTATTTTGTGGATGGGTTGAATCTGGTGGGAATATGTTAGGTTCACACTTACCCTAAAAGTATCATTATAAAATACAAAAATATTCATTTTAGTGAATGAAGAATAGACACCAAATCTTATTAGGGCCGCCCATTACTTTCTTTCATTACATAAGATAAACTAGGGAACCAATTTTAACATAACACACCTAGTTAGACAGTCGAGGGAATGGAAAATGCAACATTATAAGTAATATAAAACCATTTATTTTAAAGGGGATTTAACATCACAATATTAATTATTTTTTTTATTTTTATATATGATTTCTTTTAATAATTTAGTTTTGGAATCATATTCTATCAAAAAAAATTAATATTTTCAAACTATATTAATGTTTAACTCTTTATAGAACCTAGAAATTGTGTTACTTCTGTAAAAATAGAATCTAAACATATGAAACATATTCAAATTCATATTATTTTCAAAGTAAATAAAACTTTCATGTAAAGGTTTAGAACTATTTGAGATTTCTAATATCCACATGAGTAAGCTTGGTGCCATAGATAGTCAACCTCTACCTTTTTAGAATAATTCATAAGCCCCTAAACTAGTTTGAATTCCAAATAAAATTTCTTCTATTTATGGATAATTTACTCAATAAATAATCCAATTCATCATAACTCTAACAAATATTTTTTATGAACTATATTCAACAAAAAAATTCAAGCTAATCTCTTTATTTACAAACTGAGGTCAAAGTGAATGGAAACTAAATCATATGTAATCATACATAGCATGTAATTAAGGCCTTGGAGATTTATAAGAAGTATTAAAAAAGCTAAAAAATATATTTATTCATAATATAAATAATTTAAATTCATTAATAGTAAAAAATTAAACAACTTCATAACAAATGAAAAGTTTATATATTTAAACATGAGATAACATTTTAAAAACAATTCATAAAATGTAGTTAATTATAAACACATTATAATTTTAGTTTATTCATTATAGATTTTCCAAAACCTTGAATATAAACACTAATAATTAATTTCATAATATTAAACCCCTCATATTTTACATTATATGACATTTCTTTTTAAATATATGATATTTTATTAGTTATAAAATTTTTATTATCCAATCTCTATTATGTAATTTATATATATAATCTACAAATCACAGACCTAAGATTGCTCAAACCATGATAAAATCAATCATAAAAACTCTTTTGCGGGGGTTTAAATAATTTTCCAAAATTAGGTTCTAATTTGAATAAATCAAATTAATTAATTATAAATAATTTAAAATTTAAATATAAAAAAATTCTATTTAACCATAATTTTTAATTTATGAACACTTTACAAATCACACATTACGATTACTAAATAATTTTTTTATTTATAATTCATAAGGCATGAAACATAATTTGATAAAAAGTATTCTTAATACTATCATTTAATATTGAGGAATATTTAACAATTAATGTTTCATAAAAATTTATGAATTCATTATAAAAAATTTATTATTAATTAATTATAAACTATTTATTTTCAATTAATTTATAAAAACTTATATAAATTAATAAATATACCTAAAATTAATTTTCATCATTATTTATAAATAATTTATAAATAATAATATCTAACCCATAATTGAATTTTAAGAAAAATAATTTTTTCTTCTTTAATCATGATTTGTGATACAGTCTTAATCATAGAATATTGCATAATATGTATATTAAGATCAAAACTGAGACGTATGTGATAGATTTGGTGCCATTGAACCAAATTATATGCAATTTATGATTACATATATTCATTTTTTGAATATTAATAAACTACCTATAACATCATGGTTGTTCTCTATGTGATTTAGTATAAAATAATATCCTAAGAGTAATTATTGTTCTGAAAGGTCTTATTAGTTCCCCACTCTGATGAGAACCTAGAAGTTCCTTGAAATTATTCTAAAATATATTTTCTATAGTTGTATGATATCTTTTGATGGGATTTAAATGATACAGTCTATCAGGGGTCAGGACTCATAGAACTTTGAGGCACCTTCTCATTGTGTACAACCTTGGTAATTTCTAATACAGAAGATTAGGAGGACATGACCTTCTAGTAAGAAATCCAAACTTACATGTGCCAATGGATGTTCCTATATTTAGATGTGTGTAATGTCCCTTGGAAATTAATATTACTATTAATTATTATTATGAGTAATGCGATTTTATGTATTGACTAAAATCGTGATAGCATATGCTCACAGAGAAGTAAGATACATTGGGTGTGTCCCAAATAATAATACATTCATGAATAATGTGAGAAAGGATTAATTACTTCTATTTTTAAACAAGAGTTTATATCTCAAGACCTTTTATGGGAATGGAATATCCTAAATAAATCAATTTACATAGTTATCAAGGGCAAGTTCATTTCAAGAAAGTCAAAAAAATGAGACATTGAGCACATGGGTTTATTACACCAACATGCAACTTGCATGATTATAGATATCAATACAAAAGGATTATATTACAAAATTATTGTTTGTATGTGGTTTTAAAACATTGAGATATTTAAATTCTTCCTCTATGGGATCCTTGTAGTGTTTCTATATGCTAACCTTGGACTTTAGGCAGTTCTCCCTAATGCCACTGAGAAAAGGACCTATAGGGTCTTACACTAGGTGTATCTAGAACTTTAGAAAATTATTATTATTATTATTATTATTATAAAAAATTGTATATGTTCTATTTATATACATGGTTTAACAATTTTTCATGTTTTCTTATCCATATATATTCAGTCACTAGTTATTTGAGAATATATATGTGAGTAAAATATTTAAAAAATATTTATTTTCTATTTAGTGAATATAATATTTTATTATTTGTTAAAGAAAAATGAAATAATATTTATTTAATAAATAAATATTAATTATTCAAGGACTAATATTTTTTTTGAGGAATGACAAACTCAGTTAAATGGTTTGATAAGAAATAAAATATATTAAATATTTTTTGATTAAATTTTATAAAATTTATTAAAGAAATAATATTTAATTAATTGCCTAGTTTTGTGCATGTCAAGTATTATTATTTTTAATATTATAGACATGGATTTTCATATGTATTTATGATATAATAAGGGTTTGTGTACACTTAATATTTTCAAATCCAAGCGCTATTTAAATCGAGTTATATTATTTCCAACCTATGCTCTGGAAATCTATTTTTTTGTACACAATGAAATCAGAAGTATCCTCTCAAGACCTAGAGAGATCCTCTCCAAGAATAGTGCCAATAACAAAGAGAAATCCTACTTTACCACCACTATTTACTGTAGAATGAACAAAGAGACTCCTTCTTCAAATAAATTCTCATGGTGATCAAATACGAACAATGTAAGAGTTAGGATCTATTTTTCTAGCACACTAGGATTTCTATGATAATGACTGAAAGTTCATAGTGAATATTTGGATCATAACTGAAGGTAATGTAACCATAATTATTTTGATGTAATGATAGTATGTTGCAGATACTGTCACGACCCCCTCCCCACAATGTGTACCCCTCCTGGGCCAGTAATGTGATAAGGGAGATAATGACCCCTGAGTCCCGCCTCCAGTAGGCCCCGAGTTGGTGACAAGAACTGAGGGTATAATAAACACACAAATGAGAGGCATTACCCTCTAAGATAACACATGCGTAAGAGAGAGATAAGATAAACACCAATCAAGTCCAACTCAGAATTGGAATATAAAATAAACCCATGTTCATATATGAAATGTCATACAAAAGTACTACAAATGGAAGGTACAAACTACTAGTACCCAAAAGAAAGTAAAAATAGCAGCAACCACAAGCCCGAACAGCTCCTGCAACTCCAAGATAGTAGAAACCAGCTTGATATCCAACCTGCTCCAAGTGACCTGAAAAACAGTTTATATATATATAGGGTGATTATAACAGTATAATCAGTAGGATCCTCCCCGAAGCCTCTCGTGAAAAAGTAAAGAAATCTTGCTAAAGCATAGTGAACAACAAGTGAAACTAACTCATCACCTAAATAGGTATACTAAGTTCCCAACCTCACCATGCCTACTCTCACCAAGTAATTCATACAAGAATATATTATATAATAAAGAATATCAATGGTACCCCGCTACTACTTCCCCAATAGTTTTCCGCTTTTCCCCAATGTCGCACGTCCTAAGCATCTCTCTCCAAAAAGGCTTGCCCGCAAACACCTGAGTGAAGCACTAAAATATGAACCTTGTGCTCTATAAAGGATTTCTCGGAGACACATGGGCGAAGCACCACACCATCCTCACAACCAAAAGTAACCAGGTAGTTTCCGGGAGCCACCACAGCTCTCATAACGTGTATCATACGTCAGATATTATACCTGAATCCATTATAGCCCATACATCGAGTAAGGATCCTCAAGACATCACAACCTACACACGTTACACCTATAGTAGTACATAGAAAACTATATCCAGAATATATTTGTGTGAATAACAACAATACATTACATCCCTCAACACACATATATGGGGAAAACTAACCAATGTGTCTATCATCACAAATAACTACCAAGAGAAGAGAGCGGGGCCAAAGGGGGTAGTCATCCATTCATCCTCACACCGGAATGTTGGGGAAAATACCCCCCCCCCCGGGGCTCAGAATCCATGGGGTGTCAGTTTCCCTTACTGACTGGGTGGAGTAGCATATAGAAACAAAAAAAGTACATGATATATTATAACTCACAACTACACTATGGGAATTACCAAGTCATAGACACAACTGTCGTTAACGTCGCTCAGTCTCTAGGATGCTACTTCTAAGACTAGGTATCCTATAAGCACACAACCATTTAAGGAGATTTATTAGATTACACCATTCCTTTTTTATCAGTTCCACTGTATGTTAATTAATTCATTAAACATTAATTAACCATGAACAATTCCACATTAAAATTTCATTAGCATCACACCTAAAGTCAACTGTTCCATCAAAAATTACAACCTCAACATTATGTTCCAGCATCTCCATCCCCATGGGTTAACACCATTTACTCTAACATTCATTACATAATTACTTTCCCATAATCCTAGGCATTCTAGAAAAACATTTTATGCTGCTAAACACAAGGGGGATCGACACGGTGAGTAGATGTACTACCCGTCGAGTCTTTTCCACCTATAGAAAGAGCATAGACCCATTCCCCCTTGAAAATATAAACACGGAAAGCACGCGGCATACCCCGTGTGTCTTCAACTCTTTAGGGAGAAGGGTAAGAAAGACCAGCTGCCTTGAGCAGTGAGGAAAAGTAAAAAAGATAAACAAACAATGAAAATTACCAAGCATCCAACAATCACATCCACTCCATTCCATCATCCCTGGTGTCCTCCCTGACACCCATATGCATAAAACGATGCATCTCGCCACTCTAATAATTATCTTCTACCACAACCAAAAACTTCCATGCCCCCGCATATCACAACATCCATCCAAGATCACATCACAACACAAACAGTAGGAAAACAAACACCACATTTAATTGGGCTCCTGGACCTTTAACAATCAAGAGGGTAACTCAGAACCCTTTAAGTAATTATCAAACAATCAGTTCTTTAATCCATCTTGAATTAACACATACATCATTCGTAGGTTCCAAATTCAGGAAACTTAATTAGTAAGCTATCACAAATAATTAAACATGCTTACTGTGCCAATTGGATTAACATCAAATTACAACTAGAACCAGATTTGTTTACATGCCTCTTTATCTTTAGCTAAACAATTATCAATTAATCCTAATTTATGTTCTTTACCAATTTCTATCAAGAACGAATAGCTAATCAAAGCAAGCATAGATATCACACTATCTAGAAAAACATGAGGCAATAACATGCGATCAGTATCAATTTATTTATCTGGTTAAAATATTTATTATGTCAATTTCATTGTCATCTAGTTGGATTTAACCATGCTAAAAATATAGTTGCATGTAAAAGAAAAGAGAAGCAATGAATCCCCTACCTCAAAGAGTTATTGACATTCTTTATCTACACAACGAGTCATGATCCTCCTCTCGCGCCAACTGCATCCACCCGAGGATGCCACAGAACAACCACACCAACCAAAACCCAAGAAAAACCCCATTAGAAGCATGGAGATTACATGCTTTATTATAGAAGTGAGAAATATGAGAAGATGATCCCAAATGAGTGACGATAAAACATACCTTATATCGCATATTGATCGACAGATCTTGGTTGCATCAAACTAGAGCAGAACCGATCCAAGGAGTAAAGTTTGATTGCACAACTCCTATGGGAAGGATTGAAAGGTTCTAGCATCTCATAGCCGAAGACAAAGAGGAAGATCAAGGAAGGATGATATCTTGTCCCTTTTGAAGATTTAATGGGGCGACGATTTAAGATACGCTTAATTCCCCATTAAAAGAGGATCACCTTAACCCACATGGTTTGACTGAGTAAAAACATCTAGAGCAATAGGAATAATTAATATTGGTTTTATGGTCTTTGAATCATCCGTCTTAATTTTAGGGTTGCAACGTCACAGATGCTTCACCATTCTAACACCGTATGAGGGAGATATGTTGGATGCAGGATCCCGTAATAATAATAATAATAATAATATTGGGTGTTTCGTGGACCCGGGCCATGAACTATAATTTAATATTCAACATTAGACTTGAATCGATCGTATTAATGACAGGATAACATCACCACTGATGAGAAGTCAATCGGATGTCGTACGTAGGAGTTATGGCGGGTCGAAGATTTGATAATTATATTAAATCTATTATTTTCTGAGTGCTTAGGGTACCCGATCCAAAAACCCTAAAAAATACATCCAATATTGGAATCATAATTTTCATCTCGAAGTCAGGTTCGCACTACCACTGACGGTTCATAAAACCGAGGTCGCACAAAGAAGTTATGGTCAAAAAAGTGTTTTATCAACAAAAACAATAATATGATTATTATATTATTATTTTTAATAGATTTATTTCAAATACCCAAAGTCACACACCACTCTCTCCAATTTTGTGCGCCTCACTTCCTTTCACCTTAATTTATTTCCTTTTCTTTTTCTTTTATTACTTCCCTATTTAATTCTCACATTCTCTCTCTAATCTAACTTTTCCATTCAAGATTTCCTCCCCCACTACACCAAAAGTGGCGCCTCCCCTTGTCCATTACTCCATGACCCCACCCCCAACTCCTTTCTCACTTCAATTTTATTGTTAATAAAATTAATAATAATATCACCCATCATTAATTATTATTATTATTATTGACAACCATTATTATCTTATAATTACTCCCTCTCTCCCAACAATTAAAGTGAAAGGGAGTGAGGCGCACCAAATTGGAGAGAGTGGTGCGTGACTTTGGGTATTCAAAATAAATCAATTAAAAATAATAATATAATAATCATATTATTGTTTTTGTTGATAAAACACTTTTTTGACTGTAACTTCTTCGTGCGACCTTAGTTTTATGAACCGTCAGTGGTAGTGCGACCCTAACTTCGAGTCAAAAATTATGATTCCAATATTGAATGTCTTTTTCTGGTTTTTGGATTGGGTACCTGAAGTGCTCGGAAAATAATAGATTTAATATTATTATTAAATCTTCGACCCGCCATAACTCCCGCGTGTTACGTTCGATTGACTTCTCGTCAGTGGCCATGTGATCCTGTCATTAACACGATCGATTCAAGTCTAATGTGGAATATTAAATTATGGTTCATGGCTCGGGTCCATGAAACACCCAATATTATTATTATTATTATGGGATCTTGCATCCAACATATCTCCCTCATACGGTGTTTGAATGGTGAACCATCTGTGACATTGCTACCCTGAAATTAAGACAGATGATTCAAAGACCATAAATACTATATTAATTATTCCTATGGATCAGGATGTTTTTACTTGGTCAAACCACATGGGTTAATGCGATCCTCTTTTAATGGGGAATTAATTTTATCTTAAACCGTCACCCCATTAAATATTCAAAAGGGAAAAGATATCATCCTTCCTTGATCTTCCTCTTTGTTCTTGGATATGAGACGCTATAACCTTTTAATCCTTCCCATAGGAGTTTCACAATCAAACTTTACTCCTCGAATGAGTTCCGCTCTATTTTGATGCAACCAAGCTATGTCGATCAATCCGCGATATAAGGTATGTTTTATCGTCACTCCTTTGGGATCATCTTCTCATATTTCTCCCTTCAATAGTAAAGAATGTAATCTCCATGCTTCTAATGGTGTTTTTCTTGGGGTTTGGCAGGTGTGGTCGTTCCATGGCATCCTCGAGTGGATGCAGTTGGCGTGAGAGGAGGATCGTGACCTGTTGTGTGGATAAAGAATGTCAATAACTCTTCGAGGTATGGGATTCATTGATTCTCTTTTCTTTTACTTGCAACTATATTGTTAGCATGTTTTAATCCCACTGGATGATAATGAAATTGACATAATAAATTTTTTAACTGGATAAATAAATTGATATCGATCGCATGTTATTGCCTCATGTTTTGCTAGATAGTGTGATATCTATGCTTGCTTTGATTAGCTGTTCGTTCTTGATGGAAATTGGTAAAGAACATAAATTGGGATTAATTGATAATTTTTTGTCTAAAGATAAAGAGGAATGTAAACAAATATGGTTCTAGTTGTAATTCGATGTTAATCAAATTGGCGCAGTAAGAATGTTTAATTATTTGTGATAGCTTACTGATTAGGTTTCCCGAATTTGGAACCTACGAATGATAAATATTTTAATTCAAGATGGATTAAAGAAATTATTGTTTGATAATTCCTTAAAGGGTTCTAAGTTACCCTCTTGATTGTTAAAGGGACAAGAGCCCAATTAAATGTGTTGTTTTTTTCCTGCTGTTTGTTCTGTGATGTGATCTTGGATGGCTATTGTGATATTTGGGGGCATGGAGGTTTTTGGTTGTGGTAGCAGATGACACTTAGAGTTGCGATATGCATCGTTTTATGTATATGGGTGTTAGGGAGGACACTAGGGATGATGGAATGGAGTGGATGTGATTGTTGGATGCTTGGTAATTTTGATTGGTTGTTTATCTGCTTTACTTTTCCCCACTGCTCAAGGCAGCTGGTCTTGCTTACCCTTCTCCCGAAAGAGGCGAAGACACGCGGGGTATGCCACGTTCTTTCTGTGTTTAGCTTTTCAAGGGGGAATGGGTCTATTCTCTTACTATAGGCGGAAAAGACTCGATGAGTAGTACATCTACTCATCGTGTCGATCCCCCTTCTGTTTAGCAGCATTGAATGTTTTTCTAGAATGCCTGACAATATGGGAAAGTAATTCTGTAATGAATATTAGAATAAATGGTTTTAACCCATGGGGATGGAGATGTTGGAACATAATGTTGAGGTTGTAATTATTGATGGAACAGTTGACTTTGGGTGTGAGGCAAACGAAATTTTAATGGGGAATTGTTCATGGTTAATTAATGTTTAAATAATTAATTAACGTACAATGGAAATGATAAAAAGGGAATGATGTAATCTAATAAAGATCTTTAAAAGGTTGTATTCTTATAGAATACATAGTCTTAGAAGTAGCAGCCCGGAGTTTGAGCGACGTTAGCGGCAGCTGTGTCTAAGACTAGGTAATTCCCATAGTGTGGTTGTGTGTTATAATATATTCTGTAGTTTTTGTGTTTCTATATGCTAATCCACCCAGTCAGTAAGGGAAACTGACACCCCGGGGATTCTGATCCCTGGGGGGGGGGGTGTTTTCCCCAACATTATGGTGGGAGGATGAATGGCTGACTACCCCCTTTAGCCCCGCTCTCTTCTCTTGGTAGTTATTTGTGGTGATAGTCACATTGGTTAGTTTTCCCCATATATGTGTATAGAGGGATTTAATGTCTTGTGGTTATTCACACACATATATTCTGGATATAGTTTTCTATGTACTACTATAGGTGTAACATGTGTAGTCTGTGATGGATTGAGGATCCTTACTTGGTGTATGGGCTGTAATGAATTAATGTATAATACCCAACATATGATACACGTTATGTGAGCTGTGGTGTCTTTTGGAAACTACCTGGTTACTTTTGGTTGTGAGGATGTTGTGGTGCTTCACCCATGTGTCTGCGGGAAAGCCTTTGTGGAGCACGAGGTGCATATTGTAGTGCTTCGCCGAGGTGCCTGCGGGAAATCCTTTTTGGAGAGAGATGCTTAGGACGTGCAACATTGGGGCAAAGCAGCAAACCAGTGGGGAAGTATTAGTGGGTTACCCTTGATATTCTTTATTATATGATGTATTCTCGTATGCGTTACTTGGTGAGAGTAGGCATGGTGAGTTTGGGAACTTAGTATACCTATTTAGGTGATGAGTTAGTTTCACTTGTTGTTCACTATGCTTTAGCATGCTTTCATTACTTTTTCACGAGAGGCTTCAGGGAGTATCCTACTGAGTATACTGTTATACTCACCCTATATATATATATATAAACTTTTTTTCAGGTCACTTGAAGCAGGTTGAAGATCAAGCTGGTTTCTACTAACTTGGAGTTGCAGGAGCTGTTCGGTCTTTTGGTTGCTGCTGTTTTTACTTTCTTTTGGGTACTAGTAGTTTTTCCCTTCTAGTTGTAGAAATTTTTCATGACATTTCATATATGAACATGGGTTTCTTTTATATTCCAATTCTAAGTTCGAGTTGATTGGTGTCTATCTTATCTCTCTCTTTCGCAAGTGTTCTCTTAGAGGGTAATTCCTCCCATTTGTGTGTTTATTATACCCTCGGTGCTAGTCGCCATCCTGGGGCCTACTGGAGGTTGGACTTGGGGGTCATTATCTCCCTTCTCACATTGCCGGCCCAGGAGGGGTACACTTTGTGGGGAGGGGGTCGTGATAGAGTGGTATCATAGGTCTGGTTGAGGGATAGGATGGAGTTTGGAGTTAGGCATAGGTGAGGTTGCATGGGTTGGTAGGGAAACAGTGTCAGTCATGTTTAACAAGTGAGGTAAACACTGGAGACTAGCTGAGACATAGTAATTTAGGGCCCCCTAATATCTGATGTACGAACCTTTAAGTTTACAATGGCTACTAAACAAGGTGATACTGGTTTTAGGGTAGAGACCTAGAAAAGGATCATGCATCATTCTTCTTTGTGCCTGTGTTTAAATGGGTAGACCTTAGGATAGGTTAACATAAAATGAATAAAATAAAACAATAAATTAATTTATGTTGATTCTTCCATATTCTAGGCTTAGGAACTCTAACGGTTGTTATTTTACAGGTATGGCTCCAGGTCAAAGTCATCGTCAGGTTTGCATAGAAAATGTCCAGCAGGTTGTTCCATCAGATCGCCGCAGGGTAGAGGTTGACGATGACGACACATAGAGGAAGTCACTCTGAGAGTTTCAGCGCCAGAGTCTGCAGAAGTACGAGGGATCCATTTCAGATGCAGTGAAAGATGAATGGTTAGAGGAGGTCGAGATAGGATTCAGTTCGATTCATGATCGGAAGGAGAACTGGGTGTCCTTGGTTGTGATGATGCTACATGGAGCCGCGAGGAAGTGGTGGTTCTTGTTCCTCAGGGATTGTGAGGAGTCAACGATCTGATGGGAGGAGTTCCGAGATAGGTTTAGAATCGAGTTTCTTTCTTTGACTGCAAAGGCATTCTGTCACCAGGAGCTTCTTACACTCCGAAAGGGGTGCTCCAGTGTTCGAGAGTTTGGAATTCATTTTAGGAACCTTTTACGATATGCTTCAGACCTGTTACCAGATGAGGAGGCCATGGCGAGGCATTTTGAGGAGGCTTTGCATCCAGAGATTCAGCGCCAAGTCACCCCATTTATGCTGAAAACATATCTTGAGGTACTGGTGAGGACAGAGGTTGTCGAGAGGACTTTTTCCATGACCTGATAATCATGAGAGGGGAATTGGCATGATTCCTCATGAAGAAGAGTTGTGGTCCAGGGTTCCCAGTTTTTAGGGAAGAAGAGTTTCCGTTCAGCTGGGGGTAGGTCCCAGCCCTTCACATCTCATTTCTCTAGAGGCAACAACTCTTAGGCCTATGCCAAGGGATTAGGTGCTTGTTTTTCTTGTGGTGGTCATGGCCATCAGCAGCAGGAGTGCCAGACCTTTCAGAGCGGTCATTGTGCACTGGGCGCTATGCTCTAGGTTCCTCCGTTGAGGTAGTTCCAGCCGTGGCAGCAGAAGCTAGTTGCACTAGCTTTAGATCAGCAGAGGGTTGATGGGGATGGTAGATGACATCCCCATGACGCTCCTAATCCTCATAGATTAGAGAGCGACCATGGTGGTGGTCGTCATCAGGGTCAAAGAGGCCTTAGAGGAGGTCGTGGTCAGCTTCATACTCTAGCGTTGCCAGCTCCAGGCGAGCCAGACGTCGTTCAAGGTACCCTTTTCTTGTTTTCTACCTTGGTGTATGCCTTTTTTGATTCTGAAGTGACACAATCCTTCATATCACCTACCCTTGTCCATGCTTTGGGACTTGAGGTAGAGAGGCTTTCAGTTACCTTGGAGTTGACTATGCCAGTTGGAGATCAAGCTGGTTTCTACTAGCTTGGAGTTGCAGGAGCTGTTCAGGCTTGTGGTTGCTTCTGTTTTTACTTTATTTTGGGTACTAGTAGTTTTTCCCTTCCAATTGTAGTACTTTTTCATGAAATTTAATATATGAACATGGGTTTATTTTATATTCCAATTCTGAGTTGGAGTTGATTGGTGTCTATCTTATCTCTCTCTTCCGCATGTTTTCTCTTAGAGGGTAATGCCTCCCATTTGTGTGTTTATTATACCCTCAGTTCTAGTCGCCAAACCGAGGCCTACTGTAGGTTGGACTCGAGGGTCATTATCTCCCTTCTCACATTGCTGGCCCAAGATGGGTGCACTTTTTGAGGAGGGGGTCGTGATAGATACATTGTCAAATTCATCAAAAAAGAATTAATTTATCACAAGGTAATTATTTATTTTCTTAAATTAACTATAAATCATTATGTGATGATCCTGAGTTTTGGTTCTATAATTATTTCATCAATTAATCCTTGAATTAATTTCATAGTAAAATACATTATATGTTTTATATATATATGAATAATCATCTATTATGACCAAAGATCAGTTTTATATGACCAGTCATGTTCTTATGTTGTACCCATAAGCTTCAAGTGGTTTTAGGGGAGCTAAAAAATAAATTATATTTATTTAAAGATCATTGACTTATTTACTCATTTATCATTAGTTTTAAATTCCAGTTTTATCATTTTTGAAATATTAATAATGATATATCATCTTCTTCCTCTTAATTTTAAAAAATATAATCAAAAACAGATTCACTATGAATTATGAGCATTCCAAAAACACATATAAAAGTGCCAAGAATTTTGATCTGGTAATAAGAGAATAAATAATGTTTTATCCATAGGTACATGTCTTATTCTCGGGTTTAATTCACTAGGATGAATTATAAATTTGTTCAATGTATCATTCATTTATTTCACTTTGTGGGTAATTAATACACACTATGTGTTTACCAGTCGATCATGGAACATAGTTATTAAGACTACATGGCACCTAACTAGTGTACATGATGTGTAGTGCATTAATAAAATATGATCCATGTGTTTATTACAGGACATGTGTGACTAGTAATCATGTAAGTTAAAGAATACATGATGTGTGGTCAAGGTACATGCTGTGTAATCCTTTAATGTCCATGGAAGTAAAATACACCTGGACTCTAGGCATGTACTATAGATAGATGACGAAGAATCATACCCAATGTGTAGTTGGCTAGTATACACCATTTATATATTACTTATTCATGAAGAATTTAAAATTAATTGTTTATACAATTTAGACATTATCAACATATGTTTTTTGTTTCATTTATTTGAATCATTAATTCCACATGATTGGTTATATATATAAATAAATAAATATATATATATTAAATGTATAATTAATTTCTATGTAACACTCAGACAACATATTGTATATAAGTTGTAATACATCAATTACACTATGAGCATTAAAACGTAACATGATACATAAAGAAAATGTGTTCATGTGACATTTCTTTAATATTACACACCATAAAATTACAGGATATGAAATGTATGCTACATTCCATATGAGTAAATTGTATACACCTGTCATACCTACTAGGTAGTTCGAATTAGTACTCATAGTGTTGCCCATAAAGGTTGAAACATTATACATAGTCAAATTTAAATAAATTTATTTAATTTTTTCTAAGTCACGGGGCATGTGAATCTCAACAATGTTTGTATTATAATTAAGATTAAATAATTGATTAATTAATGAATATAGTTAGTTGATTTGATAATGATTTATCTCAAATAAGAACTATTTGTTCTGAATTATTGTTTATAAAATGAATAATTAATTTTTTTCATGTGGATTATCATGACCAAATATAATAAAATTTTATATGATTGGATTATTTTTAATTTATTTTCATTATTATATTAAATATAGATCCTACACATCATATATCCTTTTATTATATAAGGGAATGTGTGCTTATGGATTTGTTTTATGTAAACCCCTTAAACCAATCCTTTGGTTCCCCTCACCCACATGTGAGTAAAATCTAATGTAATGTATGTGGTTCTCAGGTGAGTGGAGGTGGTTTAAGTTTGGAGTTATGGTGAAACCAATCCAATAGATACATGGGATAATAGGTGGAATACTGCAACATGAATGAAGTTATCATTCAAGGTGTTTCTCCCTTGGTCATGGGTAAGATTGTTATCAACTAGATAAACTATCCATTTGGAAATGATTATGATCAAATCAACTATTTTTTAACAATATTTATGTTTAATTTCATTATTGATGTTTTATCACTATCACATTAATTAATTAACTAACTATCATGCAATATAGAACTAAAATAAATTGGATTACATGAAAACCTTAACTAAGACATGGTTAATCACTTAAGTAAATCCACATAATATTAACAAGAATTTAATATTGATAAAATGTTAGATTTATAAATTATGAAAAAACCATTAATTATATATATTAACTTGATATTAACTTCCACTAATCAGGTCGAAATCAAACCATAGTTAAAAGTTCTTGACTAACATCTATTGGGGTGATTTCAATTATGGATGAATTTCTACCTTGAGTTTTGGGTCGACTTAATGTAGTTTACATTAAGGGTTGATCATATCCAAGAGACATAGTTCAACTATCAGGAAAAATGTTTAGGAAATACTTATTTAGGATTTTAGGAATAGTGAGTCCAATCAATACATCAATGAGATATGAGTTAATGCAGTTGGAAAGTTACACCTACCTAAATACCTTCAAATAGCTTGACAAACCTCTATCTGTGTTTTGAGAAGATGCATATGGATCATTTCAACCATAATATGCTTGAAACAAGATAATTTGAATCCATTGGATAGGTATATTGAGTATTGATATAATAGTGAGATACAAATAAAAAAAATATTTAATTTTAAAAGTTAAAGCACTAAAACTACATTCTTTTACATTGTAGAAACAATAACATTCATGTCCTAAACCATAGCACTATGATCAATAAATGATAATGATAAAATATTTAGTGAAACTAATTTTCATGAATATAAAATTCATTTATGCATTATTATATTAAATGAAATGAAATTATATGTTCTAGAAAACCCCATTACTAAAGCACCTAGGCCAGAGGTAAGTGAGGCAAAATTTTCTTGCTATATGAAACATTGGGATGATGCCAAATATTTAAAATGTTTCCTACCATCACCCATATCTAATAAGATTCTAAAGAAACATGGGGATATGTATGTGTATTGCAAGATGTCTCACCTTTATGATATCTATCAAGATAAGTTGAGAAAAGTGAGATATGAGATATCCAATGCACTGTTCACACAAAATCTTAGAGAGTTAGCACCAGTTTTTCCTCATATATTCAAGATAATTGGATATATGGAGAACTTATACATCATGAAAATTAAATTCCTTGATGAGATATGAATAGACCTTATTATATCCTTTCAACCTAAATATTTCTCTAATGTTATTGTTAATTTCAATATGAGTAATAATAAGAAGACTCTTTTAGATATTCTTACTTGCATTCACTAAGTAAATACAACAATGGGGTTTGAAAAACCTATGGTCCCTATGGTGAAAAATAAAAGTAAGTTCAAGTAAAAATTTCTCAAGACTCATTAAGAGTATTTCCAATATCAAGAAGATCGAAAGGTAAAAAAGGAATAAAATTTTATAAGTTTTTCAGGTGGAAATCTTAGACACTAGAAGAAGAACTGTGACCATTGTAAAGGGGAATTTAAATTCGAATTTTTAATGAAGTGAAATATTTCTATATCTTCACATTAGGTATTATATACAAATTTTTTCCCTCACATATATATCCAAATTTTATATTTAAGTATATTTTTAATGATTTACATTGGATAGGTGGATCTTCAAGTATCCATTGGAGGGTGTCTTGCCACATTTGTTATAAGAAACTACTACATTAAATTTCTAATAGAAATGATTTTGGTCTTACTAAATTTTTATTTTCTAGTTACTGTTACTATGAACAAATAAATATTTATTTCATGATATGGATGGATTAATTTTCAAATTTGGATATAAGGAATGATTAATTTATAAAGGAAACATTTTTTATGGTATGGAACTACTAAATAATGGTATTTGTGTATTAGATTATAAAGACTAAGTATTTTAAATTGAAAATGAATCATGTTATTATACCTCGTATAAAACCCATATGTGGCGTCATTATTTTGGGTTATATAAATGAGAAGTTTCTAAAAAATATCTATCAATATGGTTATTTAGACTCTTTTATAATAAGAGAAATTTAAAGATGTCATTCATGTTCATAAGGAAAATTTTTAGACCACCATTCAGTGGATAAGTTGAAAAAGACATAGATCTTATGTGATTAGTAAACACTGATGTGTGTGGATATTTTACAGTTGAATATAGAGTTGGATATTATTACATCATAACTTTTATTGATGACTTGAGTAGATGTGTCTTTTTTAATTGATGAGGTATAAGTCTAATTAATTTTACATATCCTATAATTAAATAATTAAGTAGTAAGTCTAGTTGGGTAGAAGATAAATAAGTGTCGATCCAATCGAGTGGGTGAATATCTTAACAAAGAGTTTATCAACTTTATATGAGAGTTTGGTATTTTATCCTAAATTATTTTACCTTATAAAATATAGTGCAATTGTGTTAGTGAAAGGAGGAACCGTAAATTTATTGATATGGTGATATTAATGATAATTCATGTAGATCATCATTTATCATTTTTAGGATATTTATTATATGTTGTTTCACACATTCAAAATTGAGTACTGAAAAAAGTGATAAATAAAATACCATATGAATTAATTTATATAAATAAATATATGTTGTAAAACACTTGTGTGTGGTATTTCAAGATATTTGTTAAATCCGTATTTGAAAAAAAAACTAGAACCTCATGGAATGAAGTGCATCTTTATGGGGTATGCTATGGAAGCAAGGGGATTAAATATTTACAACCCTTTAAATAAGAAAGTAAATATCAAAATAAATTTCATCTTTCTTGAGAGGGATAACATCCCCAATAAGGATAATAGGAGATTTATTGGTTTTGATGAAGTTGATGTTCAATATACAAAAGAGTTGGTATAAGAATATATTCTATAGGTCCCCGTAGAAGAAGGTGTACCTAAAACACAATTACTATGTAGGAGAACAATATAGGTAAGATAAAAATACATATATGGTTTTATAGTCACTGACTTGGTGACTCAATATTGATTGAAAATAATTAACCTCTCGATTAATATGAGGAAATAAAGAGATCTAAAATTGCAAGATGGAAAGAATCCATTAATTCTTATTGGGAATCCATGTATTAGAACCAATATTGGGTTATGGTTGATCCACTAACTACTGTAAAGCCTATTAGATGTAAAGTAGTGATTATGAGGAAAATTTACATGGAAGTTAAAGTAAATACCTACAAATAATGTCTAGTGGGTAAGGGGTCTAAACAATGCTAAGGTATTGGATAAGATGAAAATTTTTCTCTAGTTTTCATATTTGTATCCATTTTAATTCTACTTGTTATAACAACTAACCATGACTATGAAATTTGGTAAATGGATATCAAAATATATTTTATTAATAGTAACCTTTATGAATATGTCCTTATGACACAACTAGAAGGGTGTGTGACTCAAATAAATTCCAAAAAATGTGTGTAAGTTTTATAGATCCTTTTATAGATTTATGCAATCATCCAAGTCATAAAAAATTTAGTTCGATGAAGCTATAATAGAATTTTGGTTCATTAAGAAAAAATACGAGCCACATGTTTACAAGAGGTTTAGTGAGAGAACAATCAATACCCTACTAGTATATATCGATGGAATATTACTTATTATAAATGACATACCTGGGTAACAATAAATTAATAACTATTTAAACAAGTGTTTCTCTATGGAAACATGTGAAGAATTATACATTCTAGTGATCAAGATCATTCGTTAAAGATCCAAGGGACTAATTGGACATAGTCAAGTTATATACATTGACCAAATACTAAATATATTTAGTATGAAATAATCCAAGAGTGGATTTTTTTCATTGTCAAATGGTGTACATATTCCCAAAAAACGTGTCCTTATACAAAAGATTATAGAGAGAGAATGAGTATATCCAATATTGTTTTACGATAGGGTCAATTATTTATGTCATTATATTTACAATTTGTGATGTTGACAATACCTTGAGCATGGTATGAAGATATCAAGATGGTATGGGTGAAAAACTTTGGTTTACTATCAAGGATATCCTTAAGTATTTGAGAAGAATTAAGGATTTGTTCCTAGTGTATGGAGGAAATGTGGAGCTAATAATCAAGGGTTATATTGGTGATAGATTTTAAATACATTATAATGATATAAATTCATAATCATTATATTTATTTAGTTTCAATGGAGGATCTTTTAGATGGAAGAGTTTAAAGAATCTAGTTTTTTTTTCTGATTCTATAGTAGAGATTGAGTATATAATTGATTTTGAAAAAGACAAAGAAGCTATTTGGATAAGAAACATTATTTAATATATTGATGTTGTTTTTAATATTAATGATTACATCACATTATATTGTGATAATACTAGAGATGTGGCTCACATGAATGAGACAAGGTGTCACTAATAGATCATACACATAATCCATCAGAATCACCTATTGATGTAATTTTCTTAGATGAGTGAAGTAGTGCTGAGCATAGTTTCTGAGGAAGAAAACATAGTTTACCCATTAACTATTTTCTTATCTTAGAAAGAACATAAATATCATGAAGGAGCTAGTAGAATAAATATTTTTATTATTTGTTTCTAGTGTAAGTGGGAGTCTATTGAAGTTGCTGTCCAAGAAATAATTTCTATTTACTTAATGATTACCAATATTCATTTTTTTTGAATAGTAATAAACTTATTATCAAATAATGATTGTTCTTATTTGTGATGTAGTATGTGATAATGTCATTAGGGTAACTATCCCATATAAAGTTTATAACAGATCCCATCTATGATGAAGACCTAGAAGTTTCTCAATAGTATTTTTAAATATATGTTCTATATCTGAATGATATCATTTGATAGGATAAAAACAATATAGGCCATTAGGGGTGGAGACTTATAGAAATTTTAGGAACTTTCTCATGGTGTAGGCCCTTGGTAATTTCCTATATAAAAAATTATGAGAACATGACCCATGAGTAGGAAATCCACATTTACATATTTCATTTTATGTTCTTATCTTTATATTTGTGTAATGGTCCTTATAATTTAAGATTCTTAATATTGAATATTATGAGCCTTTTATTTGATGTATTGATGATAAATATGGCGATATTTGTTCATAATAAAGCAGGATATATTGGGTATTCCAGGAATAATATTATTTTAATGACTAATGAATAAAAGGATTTATCCATCCTACTATTAAATAAAAGATTATATCTCTGGTTCTTTTATGGGAATGGAATGAACTACATAAATCATTATCCTTTGAGATCAAAGGAAATTTCATTTCTGGAAAGTCAAAGAAAAATAAATCGAGAAAATGTTTTGAGGACACCAGAGAACAAACTAGTTTATTAAAGAAAACTTGATGAAAATATTAAATTACATATTAAGTGTTTATATGAGGTTTATGTCATTGTAAAATTTAAATTCTTTCCCAATGGGAGCTTTGACATGTTTCTATATGATAACATTAGACATTAGGTGGTTTTGTCTAATTCCACTGAGAAAGGGGCCTAGAGGGTCGCACACTAAGTATTTATAGAATCTTAGTTAAATATATATATATTATTATTTAATAGATTAAATAAGTATTATTAATCTATGTGGTTTAATAATTATTAATGTTTTCTTTATCATGTATATTAATACACTAGTTATTCAAGAGAATATTTAGGAGCATGATATTTATTAAGTATTTATTTTTTTATTTAGCGAATATAATATTTATCTATCTATTGGTGAATAAAAAAGTGATATTTATTTATTAAAAAATATTTATTATTAAAGTATTGATGACTTAGTTTCAATGTTTTATAAGAAAAATATATATTAATTATTGATTGAATAAATTTAAACAATTTAGTGAAGAAATAATAATTAATTAATTAATTGTTTTTATACATGTCAATAAATAAAAATTATAATAATATTATTATTATAGAAATAGGATTCCATGGGGATTAAGGAAATAATAATGGTGAATGTTTAATTATTATCTTTTATCCCTAACATTATTTAAACCCAAATATATTATTTCAAAAACAGTATGTTACCATTTTTTATTGCTGTGAAAAATCACATCCATAGAATCCCCTCATTCCCTAGAGAGATCCACTCTAAGAATGCTATTGAAAATAAAGAGATATCCTCCTCTATAAAACCTCTTGACTCTAGAGAAAACTAGGACAATCATTCTTCAATGTGATTCTTGTGAAGATCATAGTCAAATGGTGAAAGTGTTCTTGAATCCCACACTAGAACTCAAGGATTTCTACAATGACGTTCAGAGGGTCATATTGGTCATGTGTAAAACCACTGAAGTGAATCTACACTTGATTTATGTGACACAAAAATGGTATAATGTAGAGACATAAGATTAATCAATGAAGAAATAATTCATCCGAGTATAATTCTTTAACAATTTAAATTAATTATAAATTATTATGTGATGATATTTAATTTTTTGATATGGAATTCACTCATCAATTAATCCTATAATTCATTTCCTTGGTTCATACCTTCTACATCATGTAAATCTCAAAATAATAACCAATTTTGAAAAAAATTGAGTTATCCATGTTTAATCGTGCACTTCCACTACACCCGAAACCTTCAGTATGCTATGAGAGATATGTCATGGAATTATCAAATATTAGTCATAATTTATTAAAAAACACCTAATAATTGAATATGATAGAAAATCGTATTTTATAATATGTATCCATTTTTGTAACATATGATATCATATCATATTTTACAACAAACATCAATATCTCATAATCGATTCAATGCTCTGTTTTTTTGAAAAAACAGTATGACAATCATATTTTACAATACTTTGATATCATATGATACAAATAAAAAAATATTGATTCAAAGTATGTTTCATATTATGATATCCTATATTTTATACCATGATATAAAACCCACAGAACACACAATCAATCATATTCTATGAATAATATTATAATATTTGATATAATTTCCATATTTCTTATTTCCAACATGATTTCATGAATCTAAAATCATGGGAATCCCTGATACCACTACTGGGACTTAAATGTGTCTAAAAACACATGTTAGAGGTATAAAGAACCAAAATAATCCCAAACCTATAATCACCATGCATAGAAAATGAAACCTATGAAATTGGAAATGAAAACTGAAATAAAAAGTTCGTACCTTATATTGATATATCCATTTTCACCATCTTGATCTTCAAATGGGTTTGATTATGATCACATGAGTAGAAGTATAAATACTCCAACCTCTGGAGTTTTCTATATTCTAATGAATATTTCATCGTTTGAGTGGGAATACCCTTCTTTCCACGGTGCGCTGTCACCTCACTGTGCAATGGAGGAAGAGGAAAGAGAGCTACGAGGCTTTAAGATCTTAATCCAATCATAAAGGAATAAGAACACCACTAAACTTCTATCATATTTAGTGGGATATTTATAGGTCCCTTGAGGATTATGTTAAAAAAGTTGTGCATTAAATTATGCATTATAAAACAAGATTTAATACCTTAACCAACACATGAATCACATGCATGAATTAATCTTGTTAGGACCAATAGGGCCCTATATACCCTGAGAGGGGGGGTGAATCAGGGTATGGATATTCTTTTTCAAAGTTCTTCCTACCCCACTGGATCTTGACCTCTTTATTACAAGGGTCACTTTGTTTTCTCTTATGTGTAAACTATGATAACTTCTTTACTTATTTATCTAATGATGATTCTTTGAATGCAATGCAGGGAAGCAAATAGGCAGACACATATATTTTTACTTGGTTCACCCTCATTGGACTACGTCCAAGGAGGTTTTTACTTGGTTCACACTCACTGGGCCACTATTCTTCACTAAATGTGGATAACAAGGTTCAAGTACAGTCACTATGTCCTAGGCTCACTTCCTTTACAAGATTTAGGGTCATCTCACTGCTTTTCCAAGGGTCACTCCCTATTTCACTCTCTCTGGCTCACTACTGGTGGAGAGGACCACCTTCTTCCTCTTCTTTTGCTCACTGCTCTTGGAAGGAATCCACTATCAGTTTGTAGACCTGTAGGTCTCTTAATTTGCATGAACGAATGCATCTTCCTCTGTATGTAGATGCTCTGTTGAAGTAAAAATTTCACCTGTAGATGAATATCTCTTTGCACCGAAGGTATCGGGAAACCTTCCATCTTCCATGCAGCCCGAAAATCACTGCTGGAAATAAACCTTACTTGGCGCGCAAGTCTATCTCGACATGAAAGTATCGGCACTCAAGTCACAATGGGTGTAAAAGTAAACCTAAGACACTTGTACGACACAATATTCTCCAACTCCAAACTTGCGCGAATCACTTCTTTCCTTGCCTAAACCACCTCAGACGTGCAACTCTCACTTGGCGCACAACTTTAACCACTGGCGCGCAACTTCACTTGTGCGACCCACACACCACTTGCGCAACCACCACACCTGCGCGATGGGAGCTATGATTTCTCAAAGTGTTGAACTCCAGTGAATAATGAAGAGGGGTGGTCCAGTATTTATAGGCAAATTGACCACCCTGCGCGACGGCGCGCAAGTCACCTGTGTGACTCAGCCTCGGCGCGCTAGTCTTCTGTCCTCCTAGACACTTGCGCGACCAACTCCCAAACTTGAGCGAACCTGTTTCCTTTTCCATATTTTTATCTTCTAATATTGAAAAACATATGGCGCGCAAGTTTCCTATACTCCAAGTCTTCGGCGCGCAAGTCCCTTTGCCAAAAACACTTTTCTTCATTTGTCAATTTTCAGGCCCAAAAATTTGGCAAACACTGGAAAACGGCGCCACCTTTTATCTGTTATTTTTGTACCGCCTCCAGATCGTCCATTCCATTATCGACATTCTTGAATCAATCATGGATCGTTGACCACATCTCTTGAACTCGACATTCCACCATGAAACCCCCTTTATCGACAAATGTGTATGTCATGGTTTGCATTGTCAACAATCACAACAAAGATGTTCACTTTGTCAACAAATACAATCACCTCAAAAATACTTCAATGATGCCTTGAGGGATTTTTTCCCAAAAAAACTCCCTCACGTTACATCTTATGAAATGGTTTATTAAATATGGGTAGATCACTTGAACATTAATTATTAACATTCGACCACTAATGTAATAAAATATAACACCATTAAAATTACAAGTGACATGTCATTCATACTCTATTATTTCATAGAAAAGAAAAACCATGCACTCTAACACATCCAATCATAACCTATGATTGAGGAGGTAGTTTATATGTTCACCCAACTTATAATTTTCCCTTAATATTTCTAATATAATTGAATTTTAACATGACATGCAATCATTATTTTCAATCATTTATGATATAACATATAATTAAATACAATATAATGAATTTCATAACATACTAAAGGATTTAGGGTATTCCAAACCATTCAATAATAATCTTATCAAATAATAATAATAATAATAATTAATTGTAATAAGGTTAATGATAAGAATAATTCTTAATAATAAAATTATTAATATAAAAAATTACTCTTATAATAATTATATGGATACAAATCAGAATTAATATTATAAATAATAAACATAAATTATTATTTAAAATTAATAAAAATTATAACTTTTATAATGACACATATTAACTAGTTTGTAATAATTATAAGTATATATTGGTATTAGTTAAAATAATAATTATTTTTGTTATTATTACTTATGTTTGATATAACTATTAATGTATGTTGTGTGTATTAAAAAAGTGAATATTGATCCATTAAACATTCAAATACAGTTTTCTAACAAATACATACTATAATTCATAGTAGACATAGTTATATGTGTAAGTAACATGACATATGTTGTGTGTTGGATACAATATAGTTTTCAATATGATATTGTAATAGCATAGAAATGAAATGAAATTTTGAATTATGTGTATTGTTGTTGCATTCTTAATCCATAAATAATATGTGAACTTCCATCTTGCAACATTGTAACTATGTTGAATTTATTTTTTTCTAGTTATAAAAAATTTGATCGGTATAAGTAACATATAATTATTTTTATCATGAATTAAATCTATTATACTAAAGTAATATGAAATTATTAAGTAACAAAAACCTATAATTATTTATAAAACATTCATATCAATATGGGTAACGATACATGTGTCATTAAATATTCATACTCATCTATTAATCAAATAAAATATATTAGTTCATTAAACTCTTAGTATTTAGTTTTGATACATTATAACCAATGGATTATTAGTGTGTTTATTTTTTTTTTCAATCCATTAGGATGGAATTAAATAATCATAGAGAATATTTATTAAAGGGTTTGGATTAATTCTAATGTACTACAAGAGGATTTTTTTTGAAAAATATAGAAAATCAATAAATGGATTTATGTGTGATAAATATGTGGTTTTTATGAATTGTGGTTTCCAATTAATGTAAAAATATAAGAATAATATATGCGATATTATCCAAATATTTTAACACAATGCATATAGATATATGATGTGTGAGTTAATGTAATAGAAGTTACTCATTATGACTAATATATGTGAAGTTGATACAAATGAGGAACAATTACACATGAAATAGATTGCATAGATGAGAAGTGCTATGTTAAATTGGTGTCATTGGTAAATAATGTTTTATTGGATGAAACAAAAGGATTTTATCAACAAAACAAGCATAAATGAAACAAATATGAAGTTTCATGTGGTAGAAAAATGGTTGCAGAAGTATAGTGAAACATAATATTATTATCTACATAGTATAGGAACTGAAACATGAGAATTTGGATATATGGATATAGAAAATAAAGGGGATATGAATAAAAATCAAATATAAGATCAAAACGAGAGAAAATAATATTTAAATACAATGATCTGATTTCTATATATTGACTAACAACTCATAAATATATTTAAAAGAGCTAGTTTCTACGTGTGGATTTATTATTCATGGAAGAGGATGTGATTATGTTCAAAGATAAAGTTATGGAAATAGTTTATAGTATGATAAAAATAGAAAAAATTTAGGAACAAAATATTTAAGAGATTCTACAAATATGTTGACCAAGTTTTAAAGAATGGTTTTATTGATATTAAATCTCTATAAAAGGATAAGATGATTGATAGAAGAAACAGGTGAATATATGATATTTCCCATGATTTAAAGAGGGGATGATCATCGTTAGTGAAAGATAGGTGTTTGTCTCCATAAAGTGAAAGAGGGTCAAAGGTGGGTGACTTTAACATCTATACCAAGGGGGTTATATGAATACATTTTTTAAATAACAAATATTGTGTCAACATAAATACATTTGAGGTGAAATATTTCATGTTTGAATAAGTTTCATTTAAAGGTTTTCATTCCTTTAAACTATATTTCTTCTTTCTAGAAATAGTGTATAGAGATATGAGTGGTGGGGATTACCCTTAGAATGTAGTTATTCATCCAAAAAAATTTGTTTGGTCCATGATCCTTGATGGGGATTTCCCTAAATAGAAAATATAATGATAGAGTGAATTTATTGGAAAATTTTGAGAAACAGTTAGTTATTTATATATCTTGAATTAAACCATGAACATTAGAGGGTAAACTAAGTAAATCCTTTTATTATGTTTTATTGGTTTACTTTTATACACTTGAAAATGAGCTATTTAGTAAAATTGTGTACTCTTAACCAAGTGACATGTTCTAAATGGATAATATAATTAAAAGTTTAAATACATATTTCACCCCTAGTGTAATCTATAAATGGTGTCAAAAAGTTTTATATGATTTAATGGTTTTATTATATTTATTTATCTCAATGTGAAGATAAATTTATATTATGGTAAAATATAATGGAATACTAATTTTTATGGGATATAATTTCATCATATGTAAAATTCACATGTTATACTATTTTTATCACTTAAAATGAATGTATAATTTTTTTTCAATTATGAATTTTTCATATGTGATATTTTGGGAGGATATTTCACATATAATGATTACAAGGAGTTAACTATTGATAGAAAATAGATGAATTCCCTACTAGGGTCATTATTAGATATAGTGTAGAAGGATGACATGGGATATACATTATTCAAGGTATTATGAGTGAAAAATATAATATTTATGAATTTATTTCAAGTGTTAATGATAAAAAAATATTGTTATTACAAATAAATTTTAAATAGAATTTATCATCACATGTTAGGGGAGAAACATAATTAAAAAAGAATAATTTATTGGAGGAAAATTTAATATATTTTTATTTATTTTGAAAAATAAAAAGTTGATTTAATCAATTATGTCTATTATTTTGGAATAATTTCATGATCTTATATATAGGGGATATTTTTCTTTTATTTTCCATGTTTAAAAATAATGTTTGAAATTATATATTCACATGTGGAGGAATTAAAGATGAATTACAATAGAGGGGTGTTTGATTCAATTATCTCAAGTGGAAATTGATGTGAAAAGGATAAATTAAGTTGATGGTGAGTTATAACTATTGAGTAAAAACATGGTTAGTGTATTTTTTTTCATTAGTAAGACAATAAAAATCTATATAAATTATATAAGTGATTGAGAAATGAAATTCAATAGGGAATATTTGAATTGAAAGTAAATCTTATCTTATTCCCTACATTAATATTTTAATTAAATGGGATTAGATAAAAAAATTAAGAATAACTTCTAAGAGATCTTTAACTAAAGAATATATATTTGAATGATTATGATATTTGTGTTAAAGTGAGAAAATGAGGGTTGAAACATGTTAATAAAATCCAATATGTTAAATTATTGGATATAATAGATTATTAGGGTGTTAGATATTTTTTCAATATGTTATCATAATATTGAAGAATCATGGATAATATTAGTTAATGTTCTAGAAATAATAAAATGGAATTATTAAATATTTTGTTGAAAAAATAATGAAAAATAAATAAAGATATTTATGTGGTATATAATGTAGGTTTTCAAGGAATAAAGGTTTTTAATTTTTTAACTAGTGATTTAATATTTGATATATTGGTTTTATTTGTTATTAAAATTTATATTTCATGAATACAAAATCTATGAAAAAACATATATGTTTTTTAAGAAGTTTTGAGTTTTTTATTTTAACACCCTAAACCAGAACCACCCAAACCATGATTGAACTGTTGGTGGTATGACAACTCAGAAAATATTTACCATATACCATAAGCTTTGAAAAATAAATGAGAATATATAAAAAACAAGGGGAGAATATAATTATAGTATCATCACACATGAGAATAAAAAAAATCAAAATAAAAATATAAAATTAGAGTAAATGTAAAGAATTAAAATTATGATCTAAACATTGATAAAAAAATCAATAAGATAAAACATATTGGAAGCATGATGAACCTATATATTTATATATATAAAATATCACCCAACATGCTGATAAAATAGAAAACAAACAAAATAAATTACACTATTGGAGTCTTGATTTCCAAAACTCGAGTACCTCTTTTCCCTGTATCTTAAAAATAAACCATCTACTCTAGCTAGATCTCGTATGCAACATGACGACTAAAATTGTAACATAAGTTTCTACACATGTACCCTAATTATTATGTAGGGAGTGTATGAAACTTATTAGGGAAACACCAATGGGGTTCCTCATATATTAAAAAAATATCATATATATATACATTAAAAAAGGTATAATAAAGTAACAAATAACATGAAAGTAATTATGGTAGGTCAACGCGTCCTAACTAGGTTACCATGAAAACTAAACCCATTTTATTCAAATAATATTGGTAATATCTCTCCCCTTGAATTATAGAATTGAAAATATATCTTATTAATGATTAACATATAGCTAACCACATGTATTATCACAAACCACATCGGGACACCCCTGAACCAAGTACCCAAGTCAGACCCTAGAAAGGACTTAAGGGTGTTCCCAATCCCCATGGGATGACCACTAGCGTCTGAGCATCAATAAGAACACCTTTGGAAGAGTTTACACCAATAAATGAAATAATAAGGTCTGATCTTAGAACCCAAAATGACCTTGATATATATTAGTAATGCATTATTCCAAATAAATGAAATCAATACATTAGTATGATGATGATAAGAAACATGGTAAAAAAATAAGTAAAGGCATTATCCAAGTAAAATTAAAGGAGAATCAAGCATATGTATAGATGAAATAAAATGGGAAAGATAGTCTATTATGTGAAAAAATACATGTCAGTCAACCAAACCAAAATAATTAAAATAAATCTACCCATCATTGTGAAAATGAGGGTTAACCTCTTCCTATATCACCACCATCATCTCGTGTTCCACTAACCAAAATACATGTCTCTCCCATGTAGATATTTTCATTTATTTTTATATATAAAAGTATAGAATATATAAACCCATTTCTTGTTTATAGGTCATGTTAAACACTATCCCAGTTAGATCCCAACAAGGGTTTCATAAATAACATTTTTTTAAATAATCAATGATTGAAAGTTTGAAATTAACTATATAAAAGTAATATTTTAACTTTTAAAGTCAAGAAAACGATAATAATGCTTAAAAAATTATATTAAGAGAAAATTCCATGTTAACAAACACAATATAACATTAAATATGGTGAATCCTTTAGTCCTCGCCAGGTCACATAAGCCCTAGAACTCTAGTAATAACTAATGATATACTGGGAAAATCCAATTGTTTATTCTAAATACTAAAAATAATATACCCTATCCTAGTGGAATGGTTTCTCCATTCATATGAACCACTCTAATCAACTATTTAGGAGTGAAATTCATAGACTAGTGGTGTGGTTATGCCCTTCTATGATACCTTAGCCTCTTATGGAAGTCTAACATGTTCATTTAGTTTGGAATTTTCCAAAGGGATACATAGTTATAATATTACCCCTTAAATACATGGGATCCCACTTGATATTCCCCCTTACAATATGTTATAATCTAATTAATAAAAAAAATTCAATTTAAAGGGATCATTTTGTCAAACTCATCTCAAGAATCCCTCAATTCTATTCCAAAATCTTACTTTTCAAAACCATTTACTTTCTAATTTCAAAATAGAGTAGTCTCTAATATTTATATCACATATTTTATCTTTTAAATAATAGAAAACATGATTTAATAAATTATAATTATTATTTATAAACACCCAAGAATTCAATGTTCAATAAATAAGGTCTGAATATGAAAGAACCAACCTTAATCTAGTGAAACTTAATGTTAATTGGGAGAATACCAATTTAAATAGAATATGAGAATCATAGGATCCATAAAATAACCTACTTAACACAACCCATTCAATAAAATTTGTATGGAGAAAACCATAGGCTTCCATTGGTGTAGGATAGTGAGATAATTACAAGAAAAGGAAATATTAGAACTATGGAAGTGTAGAGAATTATATTAACAGGAGTTTTACTTTATGTATCCTTAAGAAAAGAAAAAAATAATCATCCAATAGAAGGGATGGAGAGACAATCAAAGTCAAAGGGACAAATAAGGTTCAAATGGGAGTAGAAAATAGGGATAGAGAGTTTATTTCAAGTAGGGGGTCATGGTATTTTCAAATTTTTAAAAACCTGGTTAGGTTACATGGTTGGTCTGTATGGTTTTCTAAACTATATTCTAATAGTGTGGGTAGATATTAATGTACCTAGGGGTTACACAGTTTGGCCACATGATTATTAAAACCATTTTCCAACCATGTAAAATGGGTATATTAAGAAACTATAGGATTTTTGTAGTTTTTTTCTTGGTTAGTACTAATAGTGCACCAACCATGTTACATGTTATACTACCTTTTTCCTTATAATTTTAGAATTAAAACACATAGTAATGAGAGAGAAAAATAAAAATAAATAAATTAATGAAATCATAACATAAAATGACATCATGGTGTGATAAATCACTCTACCATATCACTTTCTTCACCCAAAAGTCAACAAGAATAATGTTGGGTAAAAAATTAGTGAGGCTATTTATTCCTCACACATTAATCTCACCCCCAATAATCATTAGAATAAACCTCATATAGCCATAAATCTCTAACCAATAGTATAGATATCTCATGTAGTATTTATTCTTGGGAGTCAATAATATTAAATTACTGCTCAATATCTGAAACATTAGGTTAAATCTTGGGCTACTCAATTTAGATAGTTAGAGGGGTCTATATTGTACTCTTTTAACTAAGATATGTGGAATACATAATTAATCAATATCAATTAAGGAGAAAAATAAAATCAATAAGTGACCATCTTAATCTTTTCAGTGATTGTAAAAGGACCCATATACCTCATAGAAAGATTTCCTAGCCTTCTGAGATTATTGTGACCCAATTTACATGAAAACATTAAGAAAACCTAGTCACATATTAAAGATTATGAAGGATTATGTTGATGATAAACATAAGACTCATAGATAATTTGAGTTGCCCCAAACCATTTATGATTCATCTAAACATTCACCTCCATTTCCTTCATGATACTCAGTCCCATAAAGGACATATCTGACACCACATCCCAACAAAGGTGAGATGAATAGGAGAAACCATATAGGGCCTTAATAGGTTCCATTCTAATTGAACACCATTAATTTTTTTATTAGAAAACCTATATAGTCTTATATGGTTATTTCATGATCCTCTAAAGTCTAAGACATAAGCATGAATCATAACATCCAAAATATGGATCACATGCTTTGTCTAGACATCTTTATATAGATTAAAAGTTGTTATTAGTTTCACCTAAGATCCCATTTTCTATTAGAGTCATTTTTTGAATTGAGAGGTGAAACATGATCCTATATCCTATAAAATAGTGTAAGGCACACCATGAAATCTTACAACTTCTTAAATGTACAATCTCCCAAGATCCTTTACCTTAGTTGTATATCCGATCGAACTGAAGCATGATGATTTAATCAATTTATCAGTAAAAAACCAGATAGAGATCCTAACCTGAGTGATATGAGGTAATTAAATGAAAAAAACCAAGGGAATATCATCTTACTTATAGGTGGTTATAGGAAGATTCTAGATAATACATAAAGGATTTTGATAATTAACTTTCATTTTCTAGAAAGAATATAACTGGAACGGAAGCTTTTCTATATAACATCTCATTCATGGCCACCAAAACTAATTTCACATGTCAAAAAACATCTTAGAGTATATAAGATAAACTACCCACTAAGAATTATAAAAGCCTTATATCCAAACCATCCTCTTGGATAGAGAAACCATATACCAGTCTTGAAGATATAAAACACCCTCGAGAGATAAAGACCACTCACCAGTGGTCTCCCCATAATATATGCTCCTCCAAATCCATCAGTATTCCTTATATCTAGTTTACACTTGGATAATGAGCTTAAATAGAGAAGGTGTCAACTAGAAACCTATAAGGAACACTTCCTCCTTCTCCTCTCTCACCTTTAACTACATCTGGTAAAAGAGACTAATCAAAATATTCCTAGAATTTAGGTTTCTATGAGAAATTAAACCCCTTCTTAGGGAGAGAGTTGAAGGATAATACAATTCTAGAAAAATCTTCCACTACTCACTTTTAACACACTACTATACATAGGAATATCCTTATCTTAAAAACAATTCTCAATTCTCCCCAAGACATCACAACTCTTACCTTATCAGTATTTATTGAAATTCGTTATTCTAATACAAACTAAAATATTCTAGGATCTGAGGGAATATCTAGTTCATCATCAGCATAAATTATACTAGATAATTGGTTAACCTGATTATAATTATCAGGTACTCTAAATGACTATACCTTCTCTTAAAATGTATCTTTAAAATATCAAAATCTTATACCCCTAGTTATAACACAAATGAAGGTGATCTTTGAGAATAAATTTCCCATTTAACTGATTGAAGATTTCATCAATATAAATTTAGAGTATATTTTTATTAATGGTCACCTAATTTAGATTCTATTAATCTATAAAAAACTAGAGATACCTACACACTTTTTTTAGAAAGAAGAAAGGGAACCATCCAAGGAGGCATGCTCGGGTGGATGAATGCTTTATATTCCAAACCATATAGTGGAATCTAAAAATATATCAACTATATGGGTGACATATGATAAGAGGTAAAGTTACTGTATTATCCTCAATCATTAGGTTAATGGAAAATTTTACCTCCCACTTTGAGGGGAAATCTAAGATTCCATTTAGAAACATCTCAGGAAACTCCCTTATGAAGTGAAAAATAATGGATCTAAAATTTACTTCATCAGCCTTGATCGAAAGAGACACTAACTAAAATTCAAGACTACCCACTTCATTAAGGGGTTTTCCCACCTAAAACAATCATGAATCCCAATCCTATTGATATGCAGGAAATTATCCATTATGAATATTAAAGGTTACATGCCACTGATAATAATGACAATGACCCTTAAAAGAAACTATATAATATATAATAATAATAATGTTGATATTCGCAAGACTTCTATACCCTTAATGAATATTATAACTTGAGGGGGGGGGGGGGGTGGGGGGGTGAATCATGGTATTAAATTTAAAACCAATCCATAATTTTATGAGGGAATTATTCTCTCACCTTGAAGAACTCCTTAATTTATCTTCATCTTCCCACTCAGCGAGCAATGAATGTGGAACATAAGGAAAGGGATTTTAATTGGTTCACTTGAATAGGAATATTCTAAGGATCATGAATGACAACAATAATATCCACTAAATTATCTAAAGATAACTAGTTTATATATAAAATTTTGGAACAGTCTCACTAACCCTCCTATTTCACTACCATAAACAATTGAAGAACTCACTAGTCTCCTTTTATAGGGAACTGACCGCTCTCTCTGCTGAATCTTTCCGTATTCACATGAACAATGTTTATCATTCACATAAATAAATTCAATTTCAAAATATAATTGTACACATATAATAACAACTTTTAAAACATTTAAAATTCTCAATGATATTTGAAATAACCTCTTGGTGTGCCGCTTAGGGTGATACCTAGGTTTTTTCTATATTTCATTCTTCTTTTGAGAGAGGAATCATGTGAAGAAGATTGAATGATATTATACCATGATTCTCACATGTGATGTAACTATCATGTTAAGGTACATATATGACTCTTTAAATCCTTCCTTGTATCTCAAGATATAACTATATGGATATTTCAGAAATAAATAATTCCATGAGAATATCTCTGCCTAGACAATATTCATTTATATAAAATATGAAAAAAAAATCTACAATACACAATGGTCACATTTTTAACTTTAAAACACTTTAGGTACCATGATCAAAAACCCACCATAAAAGGAGTATTAACCTATAGTTACAAATAACCACACATGTTCATGCATCTATTGGTAGTGAGGGATATTGAAATTTCCTCATAAAAACATGTATGGTCTATGTATTCAGACTCACAGAGTTGAACATCTGTGTAACCAAAATCAGTAGGACTAATTTTGATATAAAAAATTATAGAGGATGGTCATGTTGAATCTTTTATCATGTTTCTCATGTTTCCACATGGACAATTTATGTAACCATTGTGACCATATATCTAATCCACATAACTATTCTAACCAGGTAAACAATTCACATAGCTCTTCTAACAATGTACATGATTTTCTCATGTAGGCATTCTTACCATGTACCCAATATTCTCACATAACTAATTTAATCCAAAAAAACCTTTCACAATTCCACCATTCCATGATACTCATATTTTCAAAAAATTAATTTTTTAACAAATTCACTTGTCAACAAATCCATTCCAAAATCCAAAATTCATTTGGGGGTTCAACAATATTGCCCTTGGATTTAATTGAAAATTCCCAATACTATCTTGAAAATATCACTTCACATTGAAACCTCCATTTTCACATATCCCCTTAATTTTTAATAAAATACAAGGGGTTACCTAGTGAGAAAAATTACCACTTATCACTCGAGATGTCCACTAATTCTCTAAGCCAATTGAGCCAAGGGTTGGTGTAGAAAACAAGAGACTTGACTTGCTCCAATAAGGTTGTCCATGAAGCTCATAACTCCCCCATATTTTACATTGACATAATCTCCCCCCTTTTAAACATTTATTATCCTTCCAAACACACTTGGACATCCCACCCACCTTTAGTAATGACCCCAAAGAGTTCACTTCTCTAAAACGATCAGATGAGAGGACTAGAAATTAAATAATTTGAGGCCAAAAAACATACCTTGATCATGAAAGAAACTACTGGGAGTAGGATTATATACCAAAAAAATTAATGGGATGGAGATGGTTGGAATCTAAGAGCCAAATGATGGTTCTTAAACAACAATTAGGGTAGTTCCTTTTTCAATATATTGGAAACATGATCTTGAGTAGACACATACTCCAACACCCAAATTCTTGAATCCAAATTCTCATTTATAAAGTGATAATTGTTCTCAATGTTCTTAGTCTATGAACTATGGAAATAATTTTTTCTAAGATTTATCAAACTTGGGTTATTATACATAATCAGAATACTAGAAATCACTTCAACACCCACATCGTCAATTTGATATTTTATCCATAAAAAGTGTGTTCGAGATTTAGTAACAATAATGTACTCATACTTCAAATTGAAATAATATATAAAATCCTACTACTTACTTTTACATAATATACATGAACTTATAATATAAAAAACACAACATAAGGTTGATTTTTGATCATATACCAAACTACCCCAGTCCACATCAGTAAATCCCAAAAATTTATTCATTGAATGATTGCAAACAACACATATTTTGTTATTTGATGGATATATTGAATTATTATCAACATATATTTAATTTATATTTATTTGTGATAACTTGAAAAATGTGATTCTTGAAAGGTGAAAAATAGAATATCGATCCAAGTAGTAGTCAAATAGAGTAAACTCCCAATGATTTTCGAACATGTGGGATCCACTAGAGTTTCCCTAGACCTCAAATCCTCCATCTAAAATATTCATAATACAACCTTGCAATATTTAGTTTTTGAGATAAATATGACATCTATTATTTGAATAATATAGAAGCTAAGTAATAAAAACATTTCACCAATTAAAGCCATCTTGAATTCAATCATCATGAGTTCAAAAAATAGATTGCATTGATTGTCATGCGAGATAATAAAAATTCTGTTATCAATATAGATAAGCACCATTAGTCTCTTCTCATTATCCTTCTTTATGTGTAGGTTTTGATCAACTCCTCATCTATAGAAACCTATCATCTTTATCTATTGATCTAACCTACAATACCATGGTATCAATGATTTTTTAGTCTATAAAAATTCTTTTTTATTTGGAATATTTTGGCTTCATCTTAATCAATATGAAATCTATATGATTACTCAATTTAAATGTCCTCTTAAAGGAAAAAAATTAAAGAATATATTTCAAATTTATTTGATATACTTTGAAACCCTTTGAATCACTATTTTTAAGAATAACAAAATAGTTTATATCATGTGAAAGGAATATATATCTCATAAATTTAAATTCCTTTAATTTGAGAATACCCCTTTCAAAAAATCCATGATTTATTCTAAAACAACTTCTCTTCTTTATTATGCTTGTTTTGGAACACCCAATTATTTCTGATGAAATTCTTATCAGTTATACTTTGAAAAAATCCTCACGTTTAATTTTATCTATTGGGTCAAGCTCTTCATTCATAGAATTGACCCATTTCTCAACATTTTGGGCTTATTTAAATTATTTTGGTTCCTCCAATGTTAATAAAGATACTATTTATATATCCTTCATTAATCTAGTTTTTACTTGGGTTGTATGATCTCTAGAAATGTTTCGTTCAATGACTTTATACCTACTCGTTTTTTTTCTTGAGCTGGATAGAATTTCTACACTTTTTTCATAGTTTGAGTCTTCATTATAATTCTATTCAATCCTTATTACTCACCAAAAATCTTATATTTCTTAATAAAGTTTAAAATCACAAATTGGTTTGCTGTCATAAAAAATTTGTTCATGTTATTATATAATTTTCCCACTTTCAACCAAGAAAACATAATTTAACTCAATCAAATTTTCAGGTCACTTGTTTTAACACCTATAAGATTTACTATTAGATGAGTATTAAAGGAATATGCTTCCATCTCTCCAAGATTATTTTTTTTCTCTTCTAATTTTATAGAAGAAAACATAAACTTCAAAACTATTGAATGTAAAATTATAGGATTGTATATATAACAAATATAATTTGGATTTGTCCATTAATTTTAACATAGAAACACTTAATTGGAGTTGTACACCATTAAAAGAACAACATTGTACCAATATCTATCTAGAATAGATTTTTCAATTAATAATTTTTGGTCAATGTCATTAATTATATTATTTATTCATTCCACATCCCATATTTTCTAGGGTGTTTTGAACATCGATAATTTATGATAAATTCAATGATTCTTTAGATATTCTTCAACCTAATGATTTATAATGTCGGTTCCGTTATAAGATCAAAATTTCTGAATCTTTACACCAAGCATTTTTTAGCTCTCCTCTGATATAGAGGGATATATCATTATACATTCGTATTTTTTGTGATTTCCGTAATCCATTAAATTTTTGTGAAATCATTAATAAAAATCACATATCACTTTACTCCATCCATTATCTTAGATAGTATTGATGCATAAACATACACATGAACAGGTTTAAGAAAACTTGATGCGTTCACTTTTTTTGGCTTATAAGACTTATATATAATCTTCCCCTTTTGACATGAATTACATTTGTGAATGTGATCATATGTGAGGTAGGGAATATCATGTTATCCATTTCTCTTTTCCAACCTCTCCATATATGTTTAGCTAAAATGGCCAAGATTACTATTCCATATTCCGTTCTCCTCTTCTTTTGATAACACGAAAAACTGTTCCACTCTTACAAGATATAAATTTACCATGGTTCTTATTCCTCATAAAATAAGTAATCCATATATATATTTTATAGTACATACTTTTTAATTAAACTCTAATATGTTTTTGTGCTCAAATAATTGGATTACACTAAGGAGATTATGACTTATCCCATCAACCAAGAGAATTCTAGTTATCTTGATATATTTTCCTCGAATCTTGGCTATTTCAGAACCAAAAATCACCAGAACCTCATTTTTTTGAAATGAATGACCCCATATCTTATTTCATTTAATTTCAATATGAGGTATTTTTTTCTATCATATGTTATGTGAATCCCTAATACAATATCAATGAGATTGACTTGTCTATTTACCTCAAGGAAATACTAGAAACATTAGCCTTATCTGAGCTCCCTGTCATCACCCTTGTTGGTGATGAGTGTGCCTCCTAAATAGTTGGCTCCATGAACTATTATTATTATTAAAAAATAGAAAATCAATTTTTATTTTATATAATTTTATATGAAATTTACAAAAAAAATTCTTCCAATTTGAGGTATTCTTGGTGAAATGTGTTTTTTTATGCACAATTGATTTCCTTATGCCCAAAACCTTTAAAATAATAACTGTATCCATTAAAATCCTAGGAATGATTACCAATTTTTCTTTCTAGTTTGGATTGGTGATGTTCATGGAAGTTCCTAATAAAAATTTATCACACATAGTAAGTGTGTCCCAACCTTCCATAGTTGAAACATTTAACTTTTGAAACGTTAGAATTCACCTTAGACACATTATCTATTACCTTTATAGTTTCATGAAGACCAAAATTATTACAGGGATTCAATGTTAAAAGTTTTAAAACAAACATAGATCCATTATTCTCTATACTATGGTTCACCTTAATATTTTTTTATCTTTAAAATGTTGAAATTGAGGAATAGGTAAATTTTCATCATCAACAGTTATTTTTTCTTAACATGATGATGATGTATTTAATTTTTCTTTTATTATATCTGGTGTCAATAACAATTCTTGATCTTCACACCTTTGATGAAATTTCAAAACTTCTTCTTCAAAATCATTTATTCTCTTAACCCCATCATTTATAGTTGTATCCAAGCCATCAATGATCCAAGATTGCTCTTCAACATTATGTTTCAATTCAACTTCCTTTCCTAAATTACTTAAAAATATAGATATTATTATTTTAATCTCATACTTCATTTATAATTTTTATTATTGTTATTTTCACTTCATATAGAGTTTGTAATCATGTACCACTACATTGTACTTCTTATTCTTTGCTCTATATAGATCAATTTCTTTAAGAGATGTCTCATGTTTTATGTGAAAATAAACACTTCCTATTATTCCTTTATTCTCAAAATTTATATCAATATTCCTTAGAATATATATAATATTCATAAAAACTGTTTCATCCTTACAATTTTCAACTTCTTATACATCAATTTATCAATAATTATATTCTTTACTAGAAAGAAAATTTGTCCTTTTGAAAAACCTTCACTAAGAATTATTTTTTCCTTCCAATGTAATAGTATTATGTTTCTTGTATTATTCATCACTTTGTTAATTTTTTTGGATATTTATCCATAATATTCCCCAAAATAAAACATTAAAATTAATAAATAGGAAGCATACCATTAAATATTATTCTTACTCTCTTAATATTAGTAGATAGAAATTACACAACCTCATCATTATAATCATCTTCTGGATTCTCTCTGATTGAGAGATTTTTCATGGAATTAAAGGCCACCTATTGAGTAATTTACTTAATTCTTGACACATTATCTTCATTTTTCATCTCATAAGACATAATATCACTATTAAAACTATTGAGAGAAATATATTTCATATATTTTTATTCTAGAACTCACACTTTTTCCTTTAAATGATAAGGGAGTCTTCTCACGATTATCTTCATGATCTTCTTCTTATTGAGATCTTTAATAAGGCCTCACATATCTTCAACCTGAACATTTATATGATCAAAAAATGAATCAACCATCTCATTTGAGTTATTTCTAAAATATTAATATTTTTTTTCACAAAACCATTAGATTTTACTCTCGAACCGTTAGAATATCCTTCATAAATACTTGAAATATTTTCCCAGATAACATGATAGGTTTTACAGGAAATTAACTTTAGAAAATAAGATTGGAAAGAATGTTACTGAATCCATTTAGGGATTTAAAATATATATCCAATTTTCTATTATTTCTATCAATAAAGGCTTAACTTTTAATTTTAGATGTGATTATATAGATTGGTTCTATATAAACATAAATTCCCAGGGATACGAAATAATGTTTCTTATAGATTTTCCACAATATAAAATCATTTCTTTCAAAAAATGGGGATAACATTATGGTTGAAAATAATTTAAATTCTTCTATGAGATAAAATGAATAAATAAACCTTTGATAAAACTATCTATACCCTTATAGAGGATTAAAACTTGAGAGGAGGGGGTGTGAATTAGGGTTTTGATATTAAAACCTATTCAAACTTTTATGTGGAGATTTTTATTTCACCTTAAACAACCACTTAATTTCTATATATATTCATTCTCAATGAGTAATGAAAGAAGTAAATAATTAATATATTTTACTTGGTTCACCTAAAATGCGCTAGTCCATGGAGTTTGAATGATAATGTTCTTGTGAACCAAATTCAATAAAGTTCACTACATAAAACGTAAAATTTTAGAGTGGTATCATTTAACCCCGTATTTCAGGGCTGTGAATAATTAGAGTACTCATTGATTTCCTTTAATAAAGAAATTACTAATCTATTTTTTTAATATTTCCTTCTTCACAAAAAGATGATGAAAATATACAAAATAGATGATCTTTCTCTTTAGCGTGGTTAAATTCAATTTCTAAAGAGTATTGGACACCTGAAGTAATACCTTCATCAACCTTAAAACATCCAGATGAGATCTAGAAAAACCTTATATCATGCCTCATGGAGTTCTCCCTATTATTTTCTCTCTTTCTTTCTTCTTCTGAGAGAGGTATCATGTGATGCGAATCATATAATCTTATACCATGAATCTCCCATATGATGCAAATATCATTTTAAAATAAATAAAGCACTCTAAAATACCTTTATATATATCAATATGTAATTGAATGGATATTTCATAAAGAAATAGTTCACTGATAATTTCTCAACTTGCACAAAATGAATTTCCATAAAATAATAAACTATGAATCTTTACTACACCATGACTATGTCTTCAACATTAAAACTATTTAAGAATCATGATCATGAAAGAACTTTCCAATGTGGCTAATCCAGTTACAAATAAACGCATATGTTTATACATGTACTGGTAGTGAGGGATCTCACAATTTCCTCTTATAAACATGCATGTTCAACATAACCAAATAAATGGAGTCGAACATCCATGATTCCAAAATCAACAGACCTGATTATCGATGTATCCAATTGTGTGGGATAGTCACGTAGTAGCTTTTCTCACATAGATAATGAAACTACATAACTAATTCACATAACCTTTCGAGCCACATACATGATCCATGTAGCCTTTATGGACACGTACCTGATTCCCAATGTTGTTCTTTTCAAATGCTCGATTTTCTCATATAGCCATTTTAGCTACATAATTTATTTTTTCATGTAATCTATTGAATCATGCAGCCAATTTACTATATAAAAAACCCTTTTACAAGTCCATAATTCCAGAAATCACATATTGTTAAAAAATTTACCTGTCAACGATCACATTCCAAACATTAAACCTCATTTGGGGGTCTAACAATAACGCATATCATAAGCACTAATGGATGTTTAAATAATTACACAACATGGGAAATAATAAATTATTGAGAATAAATGGTATAAAATAAATAAATAATAGTATATGATTCAATAATAATGTTACCTCTTAGTTCCATTGGACTTATCTCATACTCCATAGGATCTGGATCTATAATTTGTAACTACTTGGTCTCAGTATGAGTTTGATGTATACCATTATCCTTGGGATCTACCCTTGGATGAAATTCACCATAAGATCAACCATATCTTCTTTGATTCCTCTAAGGTTGGGGTACTTCTTCCTTAGACGCATCTAACCACGTAGTTGATTCCATAGGTGCTGAGGACCCTCCACCACCTTAGGGATAAGGATTGGGATTTCAGAACCACTATAGATGGCCTTAATTCCCACAAAATTGGAAATACTTAATGGAATCATGAAAAAAAACCTCATCTTCCCCAAACCACCATAAAATTAAAAAATTTGATATCAACTACCTATGGTCACTGGTGTTGTGAGATTGAAATGGGTTCCTAGAGCCACTATGACCTACTATCCTCAGTTCATCGTTCATTCTATTATTTTTAGGGAGGCTGTTACAACTCCAACAAGATAGTAGTGGGACACTGGTCATCCCTAAATGTTCTGAATTAATAATCTCTATCTCTAAATATTTATCCACAACCTTATCATATGTTCAGAGATTTAAGAAAAATATACGAGAACAAATGTCATTCTAATGACCCATTTCAAACATTTGATCCTTCAATTTATCATAAAATTCCATTTTTGTTGTAAAATAAACAAACTCAGTGAATATAATCACATAATCCATGAATGTAATTTCACCTTATTGAATGGAAATAAATTATTGGGACATAGACAATTCAATTAGTACTTGGTGGTTAAATACCACCTTAAAATACTTACACTCCATGTGATCATGTTTCTTTTCCTAAATGACCAAATCCCATTATTTTCTGTAAGGACATTCAAACATGAAGGAAAAACATTTTACCTTGATAGAATCTAGGGTCTTAAGAAATTGATCTAATTATATATATATATATATATATATATATATATATATTTCGATAAATCCTCAAATTCTTGATGATTATTAATTCCTTATAATGATAGAGTCTTATTAGGGAGGAATTCATGAGGCTGGCCTTATTAGAGACTAAACTACTTCCTTAGCTTGAGTAGGGCCATGTTCTACTCCTTAGTCTATTGATCAAACCATTTGAACAAAAAATTTAATAATATTATAGTGTGAAGAGGGATTTTATCTTTGAAAATTGTCCACTATTACCTCTAGAGGATTCACATGATATCTTTGAGGGGGGATTGTTTTTCATAAAATAAATTAAAATAGGAAACCATCAAAATAATAATCAATCAAAAATTAAATACACGAATTTCAATGAAAAACCAAGATAAATCAAAAATAAGAAATATATCATAACTCAAACTTTCATAAAACATGAAATTCATGAACATTCTAAAGATTATGAACATTACCCAAAAAGGAAGGGTATATACCACCCAAACTAAGTTCTCAAGCCCAATACCCCCTTAAAACTCAAGTACATTCTCTAAAATCGTTTCCCAAACACTTATTTACACCTCTCACTTGATCCAAGAAAGTACTATCTATTATCCACGAGAATCACTAAATAATATAAATCTAAACCTAGATGTTGTATAGTTTTTTCACATACAACATCAGGAAACCCTTAAACCAAACACACAAGTCAGTTTGTAGTAATGCTTGAAGGAAATTATCGACACACACATGTTAGAAACTAGTTCTTGTGAATCCAAAATCAAAAAATAGGAATGGTTTCACACAATAAATCCAACAATCATGCCCGATATTAGAACCCAACATGAACTTACTAAATATTGAAAATTCATGCCTCTAAATTATTGAAACCCAAACATAAATTGAATAATGAGAAAAAAAATTGAGACCATAATCATAATAAATAGAAACATTATATTTCAAAATCAAAGGAGTACCAAGCATACTTATATATAGAATAAGCTGAAAAGGTGATCTGATTAAGTGAAATAATAAATTCCTCTCTATTAAACCAAAATAATTAATAGATATTTAACCATACCTATGTAATATGAGGGTCAACATCCCACCATGTCACCACCATTATCATATGAAAAACTAATATTAATATCTATCACCTTAATATTATATATTTCCTTTAGCAGAATCCATCCAAAAAATGATTACATACATCCATTGGGTGTATGTAGGGTGTGATAAGAACTATCCTAATAAGATCACGCCAAGTGTTTCATAAACAAACTTTTTTAAATAATCCATTTATATAAGTTTGAAATAAAATATATAAAAGTACGCCTTTAAATATTAAAGGTAAGAAAATGAATAACATGCTTAAAACAATTAAATTAACAACAAATTTAATGTCAACAAACACTTTATATCATGAACCATGGGAGATATTAAAGTCATCATTATGTCATATGCACCATAGAACTCTCATATCAACTAGTGATCTAACTGTCAAATCAAATTGTTTAGGCTAACCGTTATGGATAACATGAATTATACTATTAGTATCGTTTTACCAATCCAATGGCACCAAATATAACCAACTACTAAGGAGTGTATTAATTCACCTAGTGGCGTGTTAATTCCCTTTCTTGACACCACAACCTCTTATCGTAGTTTAATAAGTTTAATTATTCTAGATTTTTCCAAAGGGATAAATAATTCTAGTATTCTCTCTTAGATACCTAGGTTCTTATGTTCCAATTCTCTTTACAATATGGCACAATACCAATAATTAAAAAATTTCCATTTTAAAAGGATCCTTTTCTCAAAGACATATCAAGAAACCTTCAATTACATTTATAAATAATGATTTAAGAAAAACTAATTTCTTATTTCCAATGATAGTATTTATCAAAATTTATATCACATATCAAATAATTTAAAAAATGGAAAACATTCCTGAAAGAATTATAAATTCATTCTAGAAACAACCAAGCATTCAAAGTTTATAAAACAAAGGATTATTATTAAACCACTTACCTTAATTTAGGGAAAATGGAATTTAAGGGTGATAATCCCCAATTAAATGAGATAATATAATCTTAGGAGCCAAGATAAGACCCTATAAGACACAACATATACCATCAAATTCAAATGGGTAAAACCTTATAATTCCATCACCATAATATATTGATATAAGTCTATAAAAAGGGAATATTATAACTATTTAATTGTATAGGAATCTCTTACCTTGAGTTTACCTTGGAGAATATCTATTAAAATGAATAAAAATCATCCAAGAGAATGGGTATTGGAAGACTTAGTGTGAAAGTGTGAGTTGAGGGTTTGGTGATATTTTAAAATAGTGTTAGAGAGTTTATTTCTAGTAGGGGAACATAATTTTTTTACATTTTAAAAAACATGGATAGACCACAAGTTTAGGATGCACAATTTTTAAAACAATGTGCCAACCATGATGGTGGATCTTGAAACACATAAGGGTCACACTATTTGGCCAAATGGTTTTGAAAACCATGAAAAAACCATGAAAATATCTCTACTCTAAAGAAATATTCATCACTTGGTTTTCTTCATGGATATTAATGACCATGCACAAATCATGCAATAGGATCTATCCCATTTTCCTCATAATTTCAAAAATAAAACATCTAAGAATGATAGAGGATAGTAAAAATAAATAAATGTATTAAATAATACTTAAAAATGAAATTATGGGTTTTACATTTATAGGAAAACCATTAGAGAAAGTTGTAACACCTAGACATAACCAAGAATATAAAATTCATCATGGAAAGGTATGAAACTTATTTAGTCTCATTTGATAGAGTAAACGAGTATCCAATCACTCCATGGTGATTTTCCCAAAAGTCATGATGAAAATAAACCATAATAGTATACTGTACACTCTAATACCTAGTTACCTATATAACCCCTTAATAAAAAAATAAATTAGTATAATAAGAGTGAAAAATAGTAAATTAATATAAGAAAGGAAAAAAAGATTTTCAAAACATGCATAACTAAGCACATGGGGATCATCTCACTCCACTATGATCATAGAAAAACTCAAGATGAATGATCACCTTGGTAGTGTAATTCTAAACCAAAATCCCTAGGTCAATAGACCATATCCTCATCATCAGTTTTCTATAAAATTCAAGATAAAACAAGAAATACATGGAAGACATAACCCATACTTGTGATATAATCTTTCAATAGATTCATACATAGAACTATGTTGGAGGATAAAACATAAAGATTTCAACCTAACCTTCCCTAGATAGTTTCACTATACTAGGTCATATAAAAAAACATGAAACTAAATAACATCCAACAATGATCCCAATACCGTTAGTCCATACTCAATCTATACAAACCTATACCCCAGATATACTTGACCACATCAAAGATTATTATGACCCTTTTAGGTGTTGAAATAAAATATATCACTGATCCATTGAACTCATGAAATGGATGAATAAGACTCATATGGATTATATATGATTCATAATTCCCATATGATTTTAGTTACACATGGGGAATGGGAGGCTTAAATCAAGAACCTAACTATAAGTAGTATTTACTCCTCTAGATTTGATGTCATTTCCTATAATGGGTGGATTCTCTAGAAAGGATAAAACCATGAATCTTGGTAGTCTAGAGTAGAAAATATTGTATTTCAAATTACTAGTGTGTGGGTATACTCTCATAAAAGTTTTATGAAAGAATTTTACGACCTTTGATTATTTTAGAATACATTAAAGAGGGGGGATTATTGATATCCTCTATAGTTTTTGTATAAATAACAAATGAAACATCTGAATAATACTCTTGTGGATGATCAATGATGTTCACTTCCCACATGCCATGAGTTCCACATAGGCCATGTGAGGTTCAAGTAAATCACTTGATAATAAGGGTGATCACATTTTCTAGATTTGATTCCTTTTACATGGTTTGACATTATCCATGGACTTCTTGGATGTTTTTTCCTAAGTAATTTATTTTTTTACAAAACACAAGGAAATATCACTATGATTATTTTATGAATTTTTATACTATGTTTTTCTTACATTATGTGATTTTTATGCATGCTTGTTTGATTTTCATAAGAAAAAATCTTCACAATTTCCACTCTAATTTCATTTTCCACAGAAGTTACCTATGTTTCCAAATTTATTTTTGATAAATAGATTTTGAACCTTATTCAATGTGATTTTATTATTTTCATATTTGTCCTTATTTTAAAAGGATTTATTTGATTTCTAAAAATTAAAAAATTATGGAAACAATTTTCTTATTCCCAAACCAGCAAGAACCAACCATCCTATTCTTTTCTCTTGAATAAAATCCTGGATACATTTTATCCCTTTTTTTGTTTCATTTAAATATTCTCTTTGGATTATTTTTTGGAATATATTCTATCACAATTTCTCATATACACTACATATATAGTGGTGGGTTCTTCCCCAATTTTCCTCAACATTTTTTTTATATTTTGATTTAAAACCTATACTATTTACAGTAACAAAATTTTAAAAAGAAATATTTTCTGGAGAATATAGTAACTTTTTTGTGTGCCTTCTATTCATTTATCACAAAATAATTTTAATCCCTTATTTATAGTTTTGTAATTTTTTTACAAAAACATCCTCCTTAGGACATATGATCAATGAAACCATGTTCATTAAAGATAGTGAATATTCTTCTTGTGTCACTTTTATGCTTGCTAATTTTTTCTCTAACTCTAGACACATCATATCATGGATATTGTTTTTATCCTTAGGTGAAATCAAATTTTATTAAATCTCTTCTCTTATTTTCTCAACACTATTATAATTCTTCTTATTATTCTCTTACAGTAGATTATTGAGCTCTTTTACCTTATTTAATTTTATTTAAAGTTGATTATTTTTTACAATAAAGTTATCCTTTTGGTTTTATTACAATAAAATGAACTTTCTTTCAAATAATTATTTAGAATCATCATTCTTGAGGATTTATTCTATCCAATACTTTCCATAATTGATATTTCATCAAACTAATACTTTATATCTTTGGAGAATTTTCCTTCAAGCACTATAATTTTAAAACTCTTGGATTTTCACTTCTTGTTGAGATCAATGCCCATAATTATCTTTTATTCTAGAGATTTATCCCTCCTCATATATTATTTATCACAATTAGTGATCATATCTATAATGTATTTAAAATATCCAAATACAAAAATGATAATATTTTCAGAAACATCTTATAAGGCCTTCCTCAAAATAATATATGATTTATAATTCGATTCATATGATGTATGATCTATCCCAATTTTTCTTGGTTCTTTTGTTGGAAAATACTAAAATAAAGTTTCTATTACATATTATTCTCTTTAATACCTTGATTATTTAGATTTTGAAATGTTTTTCATTTTCCCACTAGTGGATTTTCCACCAATTATTTATCTTCCCTAATAGATCTGATTTATTCTTGATTGTATCATGTGGATATTAAGATTAATTTTTCCTTACATAAGAGTTATTCCTTATTTATATTTTTCAATATTTTTTTCTCCCCCTTCCTTAGAGTCTTGGATGTGATATATTTTTGTTCATAAATAAGTACATCTTCTCCAAGTATTCACTTCATCATTTATTTAGGAACAGAAAATAAACACTTTAAAGTCTTTTAATCTTTATATTTTTTAGAATCCAATCAGTTTTGTAACCCATTATCTAATACTAATTTTAATCATCCCTAGGGATATGAAAAAAAATATGTGGTGAATCAGTTTTGATTAATTTTCATTCAATTAATTCCTTTTACCCTTTTTACCTTTGTATGTATTTGGTGAATGGATCTATTGCTATTTTTTCTCCTTCAGTTTGCATATATGTAATGATAAATAGTAAACACATAACATGTTGCCCTAGTATTGGTTAACAAGGTTCACCTGTATGATAGATGACTATGTCATTGATGTATAGATGTTGATATCCCATACACAAACAACTCTTATTTTATTATTTAGAGAAAACTCAAGAAAGGGTTTATCCTTAGATATGTATTCTTGAAATCCACCAGGGATAATGATAACAGTAATTTACACCTATTAAAATATAATATTTATCTTATGCTATGTTAAATTATGATATGTATCAGTGAGGTATTATGTTTCTCTTAAAAAGGATGTATCTGACCACCTCAGTCAATATATAGAAATCATAAAAGTTTCATCTTCTCTTTTTTTGACCATACATTATAGAGATACTAGAGGTTGGGATCCTATATCTTATTCTTCATCTTGAATGATGAAATAAAATGTATGATCATAGTTTCTAATAAAGTTATGAATACTTTTCTTTTATTTTGAATCCTTATTTTACTCTAATAAATATTCCTAATGGGAACTAAGCAAGGTTTAGATAGAATTCAGGTAGTTTTGTATCCTGGAGTTAGAGATTCTAGAGAAACATAATGAGGTGTATGATTGGTGTATGATTAGTACTAACCATTAAGTGAAACTGTGTTGTCCAATAAGGAGGATGAATGGTCAGTTTCACTGTGGAAATGGAGTTGCATGTACTTGCAAAACATATAATTTATTATTCTGGTATGTTGCACAGTTTTCACACAAATTGTCTAATAGTTCACCTAAACCATGCATGGTGTGGACTCTTGGACAGTAGAAATAAAAATTGTGTGAATAATTTTCCTACCATTTAACCTTGAATGAGGGAGGAAGGCATTTATGGAAAGTGGAAAATACATGGTTGGCACACAGGTTAGAAAACGGTGATGCCAAATCATGCATCCCTTTAAAATGTGAAAAATTAAAATTTCTCATATTTCTTTTTATCATTACTTCTCCATTTATTTTTCTTATTTATACACACATAAGCCCTGTTCAATCCCCCATTTGTCTCTCAACCTAATCTTTGAAGGATCTCCCTCATTTGAGCTCTTATTAAAGCATCGTTCATCTCATCGGAAGCCTCTCTGTAAGGCTAAGACTCCCCTTTCTTATTTTCTTGATTAATCTCTTTGTATTTTATGATATCTAAATTCAAGATAATATGCCCTATTTTAGGGAATCTATTTATTTATTACAATTTCTATCATTCCAACCCAAATTATATGATGATACTTGATGACCAACTAAATATCAGTACAAAGTAGGTATTATTGTACCTTTCCCAAAAGTCATGATTCTTATATTTTGTGTAGTTTTGTCACACATAGGACATTTCATGTCTCACCTATAAAATGTGAAATTAATAATATATATTGTCATTATTTAAATTGGTTAGTCCTTGTACACCAAATTTCTTATCTATAGGTTGTATACCTCAGATCGAACCACCCACATGGGGTGTGTTTCCTATATAACCATGACCCTTATTAATATTTGGCTTGAAATTAAACCACTAATGACTTGTGTTGACCTATCCCTTAATAGAGAGATGATAAAAGATAATTAATGAGATGCATGTGGAATGGATATACCCATGGAACACTTGATCACTTATTAATGTGTTAAAAAAGGATGAATAGTAATACCATGTCCCTTAACCCTTGTTATAAGATTTAATGTCATGGATTATACACCTTGTCCCCCTTATTACTATTTATCAGTTTTATGACTTCATGTTATGAATGGAATTGATAAATAGAAAGGGTGGAATGCCTTAGAATTGATTGTAATATTACATGGATGTGATTACATCATACTTACCTTTTATAATGGACATTCCATTCCCTATTGTTTATTTGGAATTATTGGACATGATGTTACTTATTTGATTATTTGGAATTTGTGGACATGATATTCCATATAGGTTATTCAAAATTAATGGACATGATGTTTCATATTACATATTATGAATTAATTTACATGATGTTCCCTAATGCTTATTCATAATTAATGGACATTACATTAAATTTTTCTCATTAAAAATTAATGGATATGACATTCCATATTACTTATTTGAAATTAATAGAAATTAAATTACAAAATCCTTATCTATATTTAATGAACATGGTTTTCTTTAATGTTATATAGAATTAGTGAAAATGACATTCCATATTGATTATCTAGAATTCATGGACATGATGTTACATATTTTTTCTTTGAATTTATGGAAATCACGATCCTTATTGTTTATAAAATAATAAATTTTTAGTGACATTATAGATTATTAAGAAGTAGGTTGTATCATATGGGCGTACCACAAGGAAACCGATCCAACATGGGTTTTATATAGTCCATTTACTACTTTTTTATTGCTACCTTCACACTACTTCATGATATATTCAAATACTAGATAGTATTAGACACCATTGGTGGTGGCCTACTATGTTTTACTCACACCTTGATGGGGTCACTGATTGATACCCGAAGATACTTCATGGATGCAAGTTGGGACAAAGAGAAACTTCATTATATGGATGCTTGATTATTTTTTATTAGGATGGGATATGGGATAAGAGGATTGAGATATTGATAATTATTCTATTGAAAATATATTTTAGTTTTTTTACACTTTTATGCATCATGTATTGTGTTTCATGCCTACTCCCCACTTTTGTACAACTTCATGACATCATCATTTTGTATATGACTTTTGATACTGATTATGATTGATTATATTTATCTAGATGATTTAATTTTACTATTTATATATTTCTTCCAATATTACATGTTATATTGTATAAATTTTTTATCCACTCTTATAAATAGGGTACAGTCTCCCAACTGTACCACCTTAGACCCTCACTGCTAGTTAGAAACATATCATATATGGGGAGGCATTATTGAGGCAATGTGGCCAACCGAGTTTGGATAATTATGAGTGAATAGGGTCTGATATATCACAAATTTATATCATAGGGGTTTATTTTACTTGTATAACTATTATGGGATTATGGAAAGGATAATAGAATGTGTCAGAATTTGATAATGAGATTGTTTCTAGGAGTATCTAACACACATACAAGGAAAATCCATGTTTCTGGGGATGTGAATTTCTATTAATGATTTTATCCTATTATAGTCGTAATTATTTCACCCTTGGGTGATGAACATGAATTATGGAATTTATTATCACAATATATTTTATTTTTTTCCAGCACTAATATAGTAAGTAAGAATTACTCATGCATAATTATAGGCACTTGAGGATTAATATGTCATGCATATTCTATGCCAAGTCATGTTTCTTTCATTGCGTGTATTGAATTCTACATATTGTATATTCCTTAACTATTATTCTGGTAATTATACTAATGTTTCAAATAGGAAAAAGGATAAATAATTGGTTATTTAAAGATAATCCATCAACCTAAATGGTATTTTCCTCCAGAGCTTGATGTTTCCACATTAACTAACCAATTATCACATATTTGAGCTATGTAATTACAGTTACACAATATGAAGAATTATTTGATTGATATTAAATGGATTCCAATTATAATTTATAAATATGAACCTTTATAATATTGGGAATGTTGATCCGTATAATACCATAATAATTTAATAATTGTTACATCCCGAGACCAGATGTAATGGTATAGTTTCAGTTACCTAATGTGATAATTTTAACTTATAATGAATAGACCATAATAGCATGGGAATGGTAGTAAATATAAATGGATTGTGGTATAAATATAAAATTTGATAAATTATTATTCGTAAATGAAACAGTTTTCATTAAATGTAGATGAAAATTGAAACATAAAGAGTGTTTTCCTCTAAAACATGGAATAAATTCTATATATAACATGAACTTATTATGATTAAAGACATGAATTTTACCACTTTTTGGCCTTAGTAGTAGGTTTTTGGGTTAGTGATTTATTGAACAGTGAAGGATTAGTACCTATCACTTTTTACTTTCAGTTTTCTTTGGATATGTATATTTTTTTGAGGCTTGTGTCTGGCATTGTAGAGTTTTCCCTATATGAGGGTCTCAATATGAACATTAGGAATGTGGTGATGACAATTATCATGAGGTGGTAATTCCTGAAACACCTATAACACCACCTGCAAAACCTCTTATTATACATGATCTAAGAAATGATTCTCAATTTAGAGAGGCTTTACTCTAGTTTATGTAAACCATGTAGGGAGACCTTTTCCCAACCAATACTCTTGCAAAGTTAATGTGTGAATTTCAATAGCAGCATCCACATACCTTTTTTTAGTATGGTGACCTCTAGGATATAATTTCATGGAAAAGGCTATTCATTTTATATTTGAGCCTCTTAAGACAACCCTAGATAGGAGGGTGAAGTTCGAAACTTAAATAGTTTGGGGAACTACCTAGTATTGGTGGGAAGTTATTATGCATGAAGGTCAACATAAGGATATGGATTGGAGGGATCTATAATATTCTTTATATGATTACTTATTTATGGAATCCTTGAGTGATAAATGAGATAGGGAGTTTATGCACCTATATAAGTGTTCTATGTAAATCATAGACTATTCATCATACTTTATTGAGATATGATGTTCTACACCAACTCTTTCTAGTGAAGAATTGACCAAAGTAAGGTGATTTGAGGATGGTCATAGGCAATTCATTCATTCTTAGGAGAAAATTTCGATTTGACGACCATTTCTGAAATGGTGAACCAATACCTCATCACTAAGAATAACCCAAGGGAAGATAAGGGTTTGAGGAATGCTGGTTCAATGCCTAAACATAGTGGTTGTTCATCTAGTGGTAGAAAGAACCACATTGAGCTTTATTGAGGGGGAAATATTATTCAGAGTGTGTTCCCAGGTATCCAGGTGTTATGACACTAGCATGGGATTCTAGATCACATGAAGCCTTAGTGTGACATAGACTCAGTTAAGTGCTGAGACTATGGAATATTGGGCCATATTTAGAGGTGTTTTATACTATCCCACCAGTTTCAAGTGGGAGAGGATCTGCACCATCTCTATATTTTGGTGTGAGATTAGTATCTTCACATTAGAAAGGGAGCTGGAGTAATATAGGCCACTCTCGATAAGGAGACATACATGTTTGAGGATGATAGACTTCCGATATATAGTTCTAATAGAGTCTACCTACTCAGGGAAATCATTTTTTAGCTCAGGTTCATAAATTATGCTAGATATATACAGTACAACCTACACATAAATAGCAGAGTTCTGATCTATATATAGTTTGGGTTGTGATTTTAGTAGCCTCGATGTTTGTATCTAATTAATTTCACACTGGAACCTCACATTTTTTCACATGTTCTATTTTAGTGAGTAATTCTATGGAGTGATGACATTGGGTACTCCATTGGGATCTTGATCAGAGAGTGTGATCCTATACACGGATTGTAATTTTTTGATAGGTGGCTATTGTTTCTTCTAGAATATTTTTGTTTGTGAGATTATTTTTTTGACATTATACCTCAAATGGATTGGTTAGTTCCCTTTTTAACCCATATCAATTGTTACTATTGATAGGTATCTTTATCATCACCCAAGGGAAGTAACTATGTTTACAAAGGAGAATGGAAGGCCCAAGAAAGTTGAGCTATACATAAGCATCATGGGATTGGTGGAATGTCATCCCAAATCATTGCTCATTTTATAGATGATTAGGGACCATGTCAGAAAGAATTCCCTGTAGTGGTGGATCAATTCCGGTAAGTATTCCCAGATGATTTTTTTGGGATACGTCGAGAGAGAGAGAGAGAGAGAGAGAGAGGTAGAATTAACTATTAAGCTTGTTCCAAGAGTAGCATTGCTATATATTCCTCCTTATAGGATGAATCCTACTGATCTCAAATAACTCAAGTGGTAGTTAGAGGACCAGGAAGACAAAGGGTTTATAAGACCCAATTCCAATCTTTGGGTTTCACCCATACTTTTCACCATGAAGGTGGATAGGACCCTCACTCTTTATGTGGTTTACCTATAGCTGAATAAACATAATGTTAATAACCAATATCCATTAACTCATATATATGATATCTTGAATTAGCTTCAATGATATCATGTCTTATTTTTGAATGATTTGAGTTTGGTCTATCATCATGTCAGAGTTAAAACCTCAGATATACCATGTATGTCATTACATAGTATATATGGATTGTATGATTACTTGGTAATGTTGTTTGGTATCATGAATGTTCCAAAAATCATTATGGATTTGATGAATCAAAATTTTTACTCATACCTAGATTATTTCATAGTAGTTTTCATTGATGATATCCTAGTGTATTCTAAAACATAACACGACCATTCCAAACACACTTACACTATATTAAATATACTAAGAGAGCATTGGATATATGAAAGATCACAAAATTAAACTTTTGAATTGATAAATATAATTTCCTAGGTCACAACATATAGTAATCTAGGGTATCTGTGGATCTAGTGAAGGTGAGAGCTATAGTTTCCTGGGAGGATCCTAAGGACGTCCTTGGTAAATAGTGTTTTTTGGGACTGGTTGGTTATTATAGATATTTCATTCAGAATTTCTTATACCTTTCTGTACCTATCATGGGATTGAAAAGATATTAATTTAATTATCATGGTCTAATTCATGTAAAAAATCCTTTCATGAGTTAAAAGGAAGGTTAAAATCAATGTTTATCTTGATTTTACTTGATTATAGGTGGATCGAGCTATGGTATATGGGTCTAACCATTTGAGGAGCCATCAGTGAAATTAACTGATGTATGACCTTAAATTAGTAGTATTTGTACTGTAGAGACCCAAAGCTTGACATACATGGACATTACATTACATTTGAGGAATACTTAATACATAACAAAAACCAACGCTCAAGGACCGTAATAGTTTAGTGTCTTTGGAAACTCGGAAAAAATAATCTTCTAATCGTGGTGAAAGATCTTCAAAAACTCCCATAACAATCTTCCCCTTTTTGTTTCCTTACCTAAAACCTTTCTTTATATCCTAGGGAAAAGAAAACATAAAAGGGGTGTGCTCAAATGCTTAGTAAGGGTAAGCATAGAGAACATAAAACAATCCATAAACATTTGAATGCAAAAACTTGAACATAAAATCTAAACATCAAAATCTTGAGCAAAGACATGAATCTTGGAAGTACGTAAGGAATATATCATAAGGGAACATCAATAATGATAAAATATCATGGGAATAAAACATGTAATTGTGGAAACCATTAATCACATGTTATGATTTCCATAGTAGCCAAGGCATTGCTGCCAAGACAATCTTAGTGGACAAAGTCCCTTTCTAAATCGAGTTCACTCCTCATTTCAGTCCTGTAACACTGAACCAGATTAACTTACCGTTCCATCCATGTCTATCTCATGAGATATAAATCTTTACCCAATGCATTGGAGGGAGATATAGGTCCCACCCATCTCATAATGAAATCATTATTACTTGTGCCACAAAATAAACTTATAACATTCATCATAACCCAAATAATAAAATGGGTCTCATAAACATCATCCCATCATAAAATAATCCATATAAAACAAATGGATATCATTTCATCATAAGAAAAGTGAAACCATGTAAATCATAGAGACATTATACTTGAAACATACACATATGAAATAATGTTATCTTAGATGAAAAATGGTTTTTATAAAACACTTGAAATGAATTCTTGAGGAAAATATCATTTATTTTTCAAAATCATTTTCTTTTCAAAAAATGCCATGCACTTTTAAAATAAAAGTATTTTGTTGAAAATAGTCATAAAATCATGTAGAGTAAGCTTCATGAAAATGAGGCGTTATGAAATCGTAAAAATCCATTCACGCTGTATAAGTTAAAAATAACATTCTCCTCGTACTTTTGTCAGAAAAGTCAAAAAGTACCTCGTATGGTAAAAAAATATTCCTTACATACCATGTAGTAAAAGTCAAAAATGGTTAAAAAGGACTTTAAACATACATGAAGAAACTTTTATAAAACATGGACATGGATGATAGAAATAACTCCAGTAAATACTTACGAATAAGAAATCTCGGATAAAAATGAGATTTGCAAAATTATCCCTTACCGTAAGTCCGATATGCTTTGTACGTTTCTGAACCTCCTATATAATGATTTAAATAATGTATTTGACTTATTACAGAATCATATTCATTGTTATGATATCATATATGGTTCACTTATGACTTTATATTACCCGTTCTTTTGTAAGTTCCATGTTAAAGCAGTGTTTTGGGTTAAATCGTTTTATTTATCGTACGTGTTTGGACTTGTTGTTCTTGATATTATTACTTATATCCTGATTTACTTAATTCCAGAATGTAAAATGTGATTTATATATAATATATATTCAGTATATACATATATATATGATATATCGATTAAATGGAATGAAATACACCATTCATGGAGACGGTGGGCCGTACATACGCATGAACGCTGTTTTCGTTTCCTTATTGAATTGAATGGAATTAAGTAGATGAAATACATATATATATATATATATACATAAATCCAGTATCATTATTATGTCATATATTTCATGATTACTTATTATATATGTAACATCCCAGGTAAATAAAGAATAAATCATTTTCATATTTATTAATATTTATGAATTAAATATTAATTTTACTTTAAAGGGGTTTCTATGTTCGATAACGTGCCCGATACGCAACAACGAGTTTCTCTGAAATCTTATGTTGCACACTAGTAATAAAATAATATTATTTTAAATGGTAGTTAACACGTAGCCGTTGTATTGGCGGGAATGAATAGAAATAACTAAAATATGATTATATATGTTTGTTAACTGTTTTTACATTTATCCAATAAAGGATAAAGGCTTAAAATACAAAAAGAATTCAATTTTAGGCATAGATACTCTAATATTCCCTAAAAGGTCGATCTATCACCTTTTGATGGTGAACCCTCTTTAAATATAGTTTTTGTCACTCTTATACATTATATTGGACCAAATAAAATTCTTCTTTAGAATCGAGACATCAAAATTTACTTTGTGTAAATTTTTGGTATTTTTCTGATAAAGTTCATTTTTAATGAATAGTGAAAAATGTTGTATTTTAATTCAAAAAATCATTTTAATATAATTTATTTATATGATTATATTATCTTTTGAATTGGTTTTAAAGTGAAATTAGAATATATTTTTACCATTTAATCCAATAGTGGTCTTTTGAATTAATTTCACCTTGAAATTGGACTTAAACTAGTGTCAATCTTTTGATACATGTTGTTTCATAAAAACACGCTATTTGTTTTGACAGCAAGAATTAATTATTAAATTAATTAATGTAACTTATATGTTTTTAATTTTGTAAAATAGAAATCATATTTGAATTCGTAATATCAAATATAGCTTAGGGTGAAGTTTTGGTATTTTTCTGAAAAGTTTCAATTTTTGATGAATAGTGAAACCACTAAGTGGTACTTAAAAAAAATGATTTTTCATTTAAATGAAATTTTACCACCTATGTGTTTTGAATTTCAAAAAATCCAACATACATGGTTGTCATTAAAAAGTAAAATGTGGTTCAATGGGATTAAAATAATTTTTTGGTGAATAGTAACTTTTATGTTTTAATCGCAATTAGAGGTAATTAGTGTAGTTTAAGGTAAAAATAATGTTTTAATAATATGAAATGACCTAGAAACATGTCATACCCTTATTGGATGTGTCATGGACGACAAATAAAATCCATGGGTCGACTTGGGGACCCCATGGAGCCACTTTGGTAGGAAAATTACATTAATAACGTTTTATTTAAAGTTAAAATGAAAATGTCACAAACATGAGTTGTTTTACTAATTTTTTTTTAAATGGGGTTATAAAAGTCATATTTTTGACTATAAATATTAATTAGAAATATAATAATATTTTCTACATCATGATATTTTTTTTATAATTTTTAGACATTAAATAAATTAAATTATTTATGACACCATGATGATGCAGCGATTACCTCATTATTTAACGATTTAAATAAAATGAAAAGATAATGTAAAATCTAAGACCTAAACATGTCAAAAAACTATTGTATGGGTGGATTCAGAACTCTTATCACCTTATCCTTGAAATATATAATTTTGGGACCTTTTAAATCTGAAAATCATTTTATAATAAAGTAACCTTTTATAACTTTCCAAGAGTGCCCCTCCTCTCCTCTTATAAAAGGCCCCCACCTCTACCACCTTAACCACACCTATAAAGCCTTTGGCTCGGCCAAACCTGGCCCATTTTGTCTCTCCAAATCCCTCTCTTACTCCTAGAAGCCTCAATTTTGGCATAAGTCTTCTCAAGGAAGCCTTTGAGCTCAAATCAAAAATAGTTACCCGTTTTAAAGGTAGTGTTTTCTCTTGTGTTCTGATGTTTTATTTTGCTTCTCCAACCCCCTAAACTATTTTTATTCTTTTATTTTGTAACAACACAAGTATCTTCAATATACTAGTATGTTGTTATAAGAAGTATTCGAGCTACACTTACACACACCTTCATCTAATGGTTAAAGAGCATACTGTTTCCGTGGATGGCGAATTTCTGCCTCACGAAACGATGATTGTTCAATATTCTTCTAAAACATTCAAAGGTGGCCATTAAGATGACACTATATTTATATATGATATATAATATGTTTATGTTTTACTTAAGCTTCTGTATTTTTCATTTATGTCATACCTTTATGGTTTCCATTATGGGTAAATGCGATATCTTCATTTTAGGAAGTTCGGACTACCGCCCCCTGAAAGTGATTTGATTCGTTAACACCATATGTGGTACGTATAAAGGATAAATTTAATGATATTATATATTATATTATACTAGAATAATGATATACCTTTATATCATTATGATTTCACTCCATTAAGTAAGAAATAGAAATGAAAGTAGCGTTCATGCGTACGTACGGCTTACCGTCTCCATGAACGGTGCATTTCATTTCTTATCTCTAAATGATTATGTAATATTATAAATTAATGTATATACTGGATATATATGATATCTACATCATGAATATAATTCTTTATATAATGGATATTTTACCACATGAACAACTTGTAATTATAAAGAGTTTATTTTTGACTCAAGTACCAATGATCGAAAAAATGACCATTATTAACTTAAATATTTACATAGTGTTCATAACATGATAATAAGTGATATAAAAGGAATAATGAACTTGAAAAAGGTTCTTAAGCAAGTATAAATTAACTCAAGTTTATTATTCAGGACTTTAAAGAACGATCGAGTCAAGTCGGACCCGAGGTATGGGACTTCGTCTCAATCTCCTTTCATTGAGGCATATTTTGTTTTATACACAAACTTCTTTTATATGGTGTATAAACCACTTTGACTTTTACATTTATCCAAAAGTAATATTTTAATATGAAGCATTTTACTAAATGACAAAAGGGAATGTTTTTGTCGTACGTATGCGGCGACAACGATTTCTCCGCCGCCGTGACCATTATTTGAGTTTTGACTTTATCTACAAGCCATAACTTTTTTAAATGAAAAATAAATACCATCTTTTAGTTTTATTTTATTTTGGTATTGAAAATGGTTTTCATAATGTTTTTATTATATCAATGTGTTGTATTGATATCTTGTGATTGAAATGTGGAAATTTTATGTTTCCTTTATGCATGTTTTATGTGATACGATTATGTTATGGTTCTTGGGCATTGTTATGAAGACGGGTGGTTCTGTGATAAACTAAGGGTGGGTGAACCCGATATATCTCTCCAATGAATTAGGTAATGCGAAGGAGTTAAAAACTAAGGTTTATCAGAAGAGATTTAGGGAATATACTATGATGTGTATTCCAAACGTAACCAAGAGGGTTACTACTTACGTAAGAATGTTATGAATGCCTCAAGTTACCTTTATGTCTTATGATTTCTATGATTTATTCATGATTTGATGAGGTATGTTAAAGTGATTATGTTTTATGAGTAAAGTATGATTTCATACATGGACTAATGTTTTCATTTCGTACTATTATATCCCTTAATGAGCTTTTTATTCCCATCCCATGTTTTTGAAATGTTTTTCACAGTTCAAGGGAAATGTACATGATGTGATGACAGTGTCAAGGAAGTGTCAAGAAACAATCCATGTTTTATTTTAAATATGATTCCGTTTATGGGAAAAATTAGTAATATCTTCTATGTAACCACTTTGTTTAAATGTGGAATGTAATGCATGTTTTTTGACTTAATTCTATAAAACTCTAAACCTGAAAAGATCCTCAACATGTATTATTGATGTAACTCAAGATTAAGTGATGTTTAAGGCTGGGGCCTTATAGTTGGTATCAGAGGTCAGTTTAGATAACTTTAGGAGTTAGAATTCTATTAAATTATTATCCAAAAGTATTTTTTTATGGTCAAATTGAAATGATATAGCATTTGAATATTACCATGTTGCGTCATCTAAGACATGTTTGTTCATAATGGTTTTCCGCAGAGGAAACATGGAATCAGTGCTAGGAAGGCATACAGAAGGAAACAACCTTCCAAATCAGCAACCTGAGATGGTCAGAATTGGAACTGAATAGTTTGTTACAGTAATGGAATGGTTGACTCAAGTGATAAATGGTGGCGGTATCCATGCATGAGATCAACCAGATCAACTGCAGAGGAACATGTCAGTGGTGGAACATTTCATGGGGCAACATCCCCCATCATTCAGAGGATCATCTGACCCTGTGCTAGCTGAAGGGTGGATTAAAGCGCTAGAGAAGATTTTCGATGTCATGGGGTGTATAGAAAATCAAAAGGTTAGTCTTTCTATTTACCGTTTGGAGGGTGAAGCAGATCAGTGGTGGTCGATGGTTAAAAATATCAGGGACACTGATGAGATTGATGCTCTCGACTGGGATGAATTCAAAGGTATGTTTCTTGAGAAGTATTTTACTAACGCTGTTTGACTTATGATGGAAAATAAATTCTTGGAATTGAGGCAAGAGGAATACTCAGTGGCTTCGTATGAAGAAAGGTTCACTCGATTGGCAAGGTATGCTCCAAATTTTATCCGAGACCTTGATAGTAAAATCAATCATTTTTACTCAGGATTAAAGCCAAAATATCAAAGGGATTTATCTTCTCGCGAGTTCAAGAGTTATGAAAAGCTTGTTTGATGTGCTGAGAAGGTGGAAATGGAGTTTGCCGATGATCAAGTGTTCTATAACAAACAACAGAAGAAGAGACCGATGTGGTAGGAGAAAGGGAAGAATTCTTTAAAAAGTTCCGATGGTAAGAAAAATAAGTTTCCAGTTTGTGATAAATGTGGGAAAAGGCCTTCTGGGGAATGTCTTCTGAATTCTGTAAAGTGCTACTGATGTGGTAAGATGGGACATAAGGCTCGTGATTGCACTGAAAAAGATCAGGGTGATGTTAAGACCAAATTTTATTTAAAGTTAGTGAAATGTTTTAAGTACAATGAGATGGGTCATTATGCAAACAAGTGTCCGACAAAGATCTCAAGTGATGGGAAGCAGTTATACTACAAGCAAAAAGGGGTGGTGAAATCCGTTGTAACTACTTCAACAGATGTCGGGCCATCAAATGAAGTTGTATCAGGTACTTTGTTTATTTTTTCAGATTATACCAGTGTGTTGTTTGATTCGGGGTCTACACATTCTTTCTTCTCTGAAAAATTTTCTAGTAAAATGGGAATACCATCTCAAGAAATGACTCCTGATATTTTGGTAAAAACACCTGGGGGAAATTTTGAGGCAAAAAGAATTTATAAGAATCTTCCTATCCTTATCCGTGGAAAGAACCTACTTGCAAACCTTATTGTTTTACATCTAGTAGAGTTTGATGTTATCTTGGGTATGGATTGGCTCTCTATTTACCATGCTAAGATTGACTGTAGAGATAAAGAAGTTTCTTTTCAGAAAGACTTTAAGTTTGTGTACAAGAATGAACCCTTTCTGTTGATAATATATCAAGAGGCTGAGAAACTTGTAAAATATGGAAATAAATGTTACCTTGCACATACTATTGAAAACAAGGGAACTGTTCATATTAATGATGTGCCAGTGGTAAATGAGTATCCAGATGTTTTTCCTGATGAGTTTCCTGGAATAATACCAGATCGAGAAGTTGAATTTACTGTTGAATTAGTTTCTGATACTAAGCCCATTTCAAAACCCCCTTATCGAATGGATCAAATTGAACTTTTAGAGTTGAAGGAGGAATTGCAAGATTTATTAGAGAATGGTTTCATTCGACCTAGCAAATCACCATGGGGTGCTCTTGTTTTATTTTTTAAAAAGAAAGATGGTTCTATGATACTTTTCATTGATTATAGAGCCTTGAATAATATCCCTATTAAGAACAAGTATCCTTTGAATCATATCGATGATTTGTTTGATCAGCTCCAGGGAGCTCAGTTTTTTTTCAAAGATTGACCTGAGATCGGGGTACCATCAGTTGAAGGTAAAGGAAGCAGATATTACGAAGACTGTGTTTCGAACAAGATATGGCCATTATGAATTTGTAGTAATGCCTTTTGGGATAACCAATGCACCTTCTGTATTCATGGACCTTATGAATAGAATTTTCCATGAGTTCTTGGATAAGTTTGTGTTTTTTTTCATTGATGATATTTTGGTGTTTTCTAAAAGTAAAGAGGAGCATGAAATACATTTAAGGGTTATTTTGAAAACCTTAAAAGAAAATAAATTGAATGGGAAATTCAGAAAGTGTGAGTTTTGGTTGCAAAAAATTTCTTTCCTTGGTCATATTGTTTCTAAATATGGGATAACTGTTGATCCTGCAAAAACAAAGGTTGTGGAAGAATGGACAAGACCCACAAATGAAATTGAGCTTCGTAGCTTCCTTGGTTTGGCAGGCTATTACCAAAGGTTTGTTATAAATTTTTCACTGTTATCTAGTCCAATGAATAAGGTAACTCATATGGGTGTTAAGTTTATCTGGATAAAAGAATGTGATGATGGTTTTCATGAACTGAAAAGAAGATTGGTGAATGATCATGTTTTGGAACTACCTTTCAGGAATGGGGAGTTTGTTATCTACAGTGATGCTTCATTGAAAGGACTTGGTTGCATCTTAATGCAGAATGATCAGGTAATTTATTATGCTTCACGACAGTTGAAAACTCATGATTTAAATTACCCTACACATGATTTGGAATTAGCTACTGTTGTTTTCGCTTTAAAAATTTGGAGGCATCATTTGTATGGAGTAAAGTGTGAAATACATACCAATCACAAAAGTTTAAAGTTTATATTCACTCAGAAAGAATTGAACATGAGACAGAGGAGATGGCTAGAATTAATCATGGATTATGATTGTACAATTCATTACCATCCGGGAAATGCAAATAAAGTGGTTGAGGCTTTGAGTCGAAAAAGTAATACTTCATTAACAATGTTGTGTTTGAAACGTGATCCTTTGGTTAAGGATTTGATGAAATTTGGCATAGAAGTTGTTGGTGCATGATTTCCTTCTGTTTTATTTTAGGTATGAGTGAAATCTTCTCTACCAGACAGAATTAAGAAATCACACAAGCAAGATAGTGAGTTGCAGAAAAAGGTAGATCTAGTTCAGAAGGGTAAGTTGCCTGAATTCAACATTGATAATGATTTTGTTTTGAGATTTGGGAAGATATTGTGTGTGCCTTGTGATTCACAGTTGAAGAGAGAGTTATTATGTGAAGCTCATAGTTCTCCGTTTTCAGTTCATCCAGGCAGTACTAAGATGTATAGAGATCTTCGGGAGTATTACTGGTGGGACGGAATGAAAAGGGATATTGATGATTTTACTATGAAGTGTTTGACATGTCAACAGGTTAAAGAAGAGTGAAAGTTACCAAAAGGGATGCTTCAGCCTTTACCAGTACTAGAATGGAAATGGGAGAATATATCTATGGACTTCGTTGTGGGATTGCCGAAGACACCTCGAGGTAATAATGCAATCTGGGTTATTGTTGATCGCTTGACTAAATCTGCTCATTTCCTTGCTATACGAGATACTTTTTCCCTAGATCAACTTTCTCGTTTTCATATTAAAGAGATAGTCCAGTTACATGGAGTTCCTCTCTCGATTGTATATGATCGTGATCCCAAGTTTACTTCTAACTTTTGGAAGGGCCTTCAGAAGTAGTTGGGTACTGAATAAAATTTTAGTACAGATTTTCATCCTCAATCAGATGGGCAGTCAGAACGAATGATTCAAACTTTGGAGGATATTCTATGTGCTTGTTCGATGGATTATAAAGGAAGTTGGGACCAACATCTTTCTTTGGTTGAGTTTTCTTATAATAACAGATGTCATTCCAGTATGCAGATGGCTCCATTTGAGGAATTATATGGTAAATGGCGTTGAACTCCATCTTTTTGGGATGAAGTGGGTGAAAGGAAGCTGATGGGACCAGAATTGGTGGAAGAGATGGCAGAAAAAGTTTAGTTGATTCAGAAACACATGAGAACAGCACAGAGCAGGCAGAAGAGTTATACGGATAACCGGAGGGAGGATCTATCTTTCGAGATAGGTGATAATTTTTTTCTCAAAGTTTCACCGTGGAAAAGTGTGATGCGATTTGGTAAGAAAGGAAAGCTGAGTCCAAGGTTCATTGGACCATATAAAATTCTGGAGAGAGTTGGATCAGTTGCTTACCAAGTGGCTTTACCTCCGAGTTTATCTCAGGTACACAATGTTTTTCATGTTTCGATGTTGAGAAAGTATATGCCAGATCCATCTCATATTTTGAGCCCAGAGGTAGTTCAGTTGGAAGAGAATCTCTCTTATGAAGAACAACCAGTACAGATTCTTGACCGTAGAGAGAAAGTGTTGCGGAATAAGGTAATTCACGAGGTAAAGGTTTTATGGAAAAAGCATATGGTTGAAGAGGCAACATGAGAATCTGAAAATGCTATGGGGGATAAATACCCCCACTTATTTTGAAAGTGAATAAAATTGCGAGGTCGCAATTCCCAAAAGGGGGGAAGGATGTAACATCCCAGGTAAATAAAGAATAAAGTAGTTTCATATTTATTAATATTTACGAATTAAATATTAATTTTACTTTAAAGGGGCTGCTATGTTCGATAGCGTGCCTGATACACAACAACGAGTTTCTTTGAAATCTTACGTTGCACACTAGTAATAAAATAATATTATATTAAATGGTAGTTAACACATAGCTATTGTATTGGCAGGAATGAATAGAAATAACTAAAATATGATTATATATGTTTTTAACTGTTTTTACGTTTATCCAATAAAGGATAAAGGCTTAAAATACGAAAAGAATTCAATTTTAGGCATAGATACTCTAATATTCACTAAAAGGTCGAACTATCGCCTTTTGATGGAGAACCCTCTTTAAATATCGTTTTGGTCACACTTATAGATTCTATTGGACCAAATAAAATTCTTCTTTATAATCGGGACATCAAAATTTACTATGTGTAAATTTTTGGTATTTTTCTGATAAAGTTCATTTTTTAATGAATAGTGAAAAATGTTGTATTTTAATTCAAAACCTATTTTAAATCTAATTTATTTATATGATTATATTATCTTTTGAATTGGTTTTAAAGTGAAATTAGAATATATTTTTACCATTTAATCCAATAGTGGTCATTGGAATTAATTTCACCTTAAAATTAGACTTAAACTAGTGTCAATCTTTTGATATATATTGTTTCATAAAAACACGCTATTTATTTTGACATTGGGAATTAATTATTAAATTAATTAATGTAACTTATATGTTTTTAATTTTGTAAAATAGACATAATTTTTTAATTCGGAATATCAAATATAGCTTAGGGTGAAGTTTTGGTATTTTTCTGAAAAGCTTCAATGTTTGATGAATAGTGAAACCACTAAGTGGTACTTAAAAAAACAAATTTTTCATTTAAATGAAATTTTACCACCTTTGTGTTTTGAATTTAAAAAAATCCAACATACATGGTTGTCATTAAGAAGTAAAATGTGGTTCAATGGGATTAAAATAATTTTTTGGTGAATAGTAACTTTTAAGTTTTAATCGCAATTAGAGGTAATTAGTGTAGTTTAAGGTAAAAATAATGTTTTAATAATATGAAATGACCTAGAAACATGTCCTAACCTTATTGGATGTGTCATGGCAGACAAAGCAAATCCATGGGTTGACTTGGGGACCCCATGAAGCCACTTTGGTAGGAAAATGACATTAATAACTTTTTATTTAAAGTTAAAATGAAAATGTCACAAACATGAGTTGTTTTACTAAAACAATTTTTAAATGGGGTTATACAAGTCATATTTTTTACTATAAATATTAATTAGAAACCTAAAAATATTTCCTACATCATGATATTTTTTTATAATTTTTAGAAATTAAATAAATTAAATTATTTATGACACCATGATGATGCAGCGATTACCTCATTATTTAAAGATTTAAATAAAATGAATAGATAATGTAAAATATAAGACCTACACATGTCAAAAACCTATTGGACGGGTTTATTTCTAACTCTTATCACCTTATCCTCGAAATATATAATTTTGGGACCTTTTAAATCCGAAAAGCATTTTATAATAAAGTAACCTTTTATAACTTTCCAAGAGTGCCCCTCCTATCCTCTTATAAAAGGCCCCCACCTCTACCACCTTACCCACACCTCTCAAGCCTTTGGCTCAGCCAACCCATGCCCATTTTGTCTCTCCAGATCCCTCTCTTACTACTAGAATCCTAACTTTGGGAATAAGTCTTCCCAAGGAATCCTTTGAGCTCAAATCAAAAAGAGTTATCCGTTTTAAAGGTAGTGTTTTTTCTTTTGTTCATATGTTTTATTTTGCTTCTCCAACCCCATAAACACTTTTTATTATTTTATTTTGTAACAACACCAGTATCTTCAATATACTAGGATGGTTTTATAATAAGTATTCTAGCTACACTTACACACACCTTCATCTAATGGTTAAAGAGCATACTGTTTTCGTGGATGATGAATTTCTACCTCACAAAACAATGATTGTTCAATAGTCTTCTAACACCTTAAAAGGTGGACATTAAGAGGACACTATATTTATATATGATATATAATATGTTTATGTTTAACTTAATCTTCTGTATTTTTAATTTATGTCATACCTTTATGGTTTCCATTATGGGTAAACGCGATATATTTATTTTAGGAAGTGCGGACTACCGCCCCCTCAAAGTGATTTGATTCGTTAACACCATATGTGGTACATATAAAGGATAAATTTAATGATATTATATATGATATTATACTGGAATTATGATATACATTTATATCATTATGATTTCACTCCATTAAGTAAGAAATATAAATGAAAGTAGCGTTCATGCGTACGTACGGCTTACCGTCTCCATGAACGGTGCATTTCATTTCTTACCTCTAAATGATTATGTAATATTATAAATGCATGTATATAATATATGTATATATATGATATATATGATATCTAAATCATGAATATAATTCTTGATATAATGGATATTTTACCACATGAACAACTTGTAATTATAAAGAGTTTATTTTTGACTCAAGTACCAATGATCGACAAAACAACCATTATTAACTTAAATAATTACAAAGTGTTCATAACATGGTAATAAGTGATATAAAAGGAATAATGAACTTTAAAAAGGTTCTTAAGCAAGTAGAAATTAACTCAATTTTATTATTTAGGACTTTAAAGAACGATCGAGTCAAGTCAGAACCGAGGTATGGGACTTCGTCTTAATCTCCTTTCATTAAGGTATATTTTGTTTTATACACAAACTTCTTTTATACGGTGTATAAACCCCTTTGAATTTTACGTTTATCCAAAAGGAATCTTTTTATACGAAGCGTTTTACTAAATGACAAAAGGGAATGTTTTTTTCGTACGTATGCAGCGACAACGACTTCTCCTCCGCCGTGACCATTATTTGAGTTTCGGCTTCCTCTACAAGACATACCTTTTTTTTAAATGAAGAATAAATACAATGTTTTACTTTTATTTTATTTTGGTATTGAAAATGGTTTTCAGAATGTTTTTATTATATCAATGTGTTGTATTGATATATTGTGATTGAAATGTGGAAATGTTATGTTTCCTTTATGCATGTTTTATATGATACAATTATGTTATGGTTCTTGGGAATTGTTATGAAGACGGGTGGTTCCGTGATAAATTAAGGGAGGGTGAGCCTGATATATCTCTCCAATGCATTGGGTAATGCGAAGGAGTTAAAATTTAAGGTTTATCCGAAGAGATTTAGGGAATATACTGTGATGGGTATTCCAAACATAACCAAGAGGGTTACTCCCTACATAAGAATGTTATGAATGCCTCAAGTTACCTTTATGTCTTATGATTTCTATGATTTATTCATGATTTGATGAGGTATGTTAAAGTGATTATGTTTTATGAGTAAAGTTTGATTTCATACATGGACTAATGTTTTCATTTTGTACTTTTATATCCCTTACTGAGCTTTTTATGCTCATCCCAAGTTTTTGAAATGTTTTTCATAGGTCAAGGGAAAGGAACATGATGTGATGATAGTGTCAAGGAAGTGTCAAGAAAGAATCCATGTTTTATTTATATATGATTCCGTTGATGGGAAAAATGAGTACTATCTTTTATGTAACCACTTTGTTTAAATGTGGAATGTAATGCATGTTTTATGATCTAATTCTCTAAAACTCTAAACCTGAAAAGATCCTCAACATGTATTCTTGAAGTAACTAAAGATTAAGTGATGTTTAAGGCTGGGGCCTTATAATATATACTTTATAATCATTAATGAATGGTTAACATGGAGAATGAATCTCATCGCGTCGTGGAGACGGTAGTCCGTACGTACGCACAAGCGATGATACATTCCCATGATCGTGGAATTGTATTTAAGTGTATGTATAATATTTCAGAATCAATATCACTTTACAATAATCATATATAGTCATTATTTACACCATTATACCCATCCAAGTAAGGTGGTGGTGGAAAATAGATTACACCACGGCGTGGAGACAGTATTCCGTACGTACGCACACGCGGTGATTTCATTTTCCGTAGGATGGATAGATGGTGAAATAGGTTTGTTTCATACTTATAATAAAATATCAGTATATTAGTGATACTGAAGTTATTACTTCATAATGAAACAACTAAAGAATAAGAAGTAGAAGAAGAAATAAAGTTGAAAGAACCGGTAACGGACATTACCTCTTCTTTAAAGCGCCTCTTCTTAACCTCCTCTTAGGGCACTAAAGATGGTATTTTAAGAAGACTAGAACCTATAAGATGTTTCTAGGGAAGTGGGGAAGTGAAATGGGCAGGGGTTGGCTGAGCTTGAAGGCTCAAAGTGGTGTGAGGAAGAGAGGGAGGAGGTGCCCTTTTATAAGGGAGGAGAGGGGCACCTTTGGAAAAACTAAAAATATTATTTTATTATAAAGTAATATTCGGTTTTTAATAGCTCAAAATTGATTTATTTCGAAGCTAAAGTAGGGATGGGTCAAAATAATCTCATCCAATATAATTTAGACATGTTTAGGTATCTATTTTAACCTTATCATTTAGATTTAACTTTAAGTTAGATAATTTAACTTTTACCGTGTCTTCTTGTTTCCTTACACTATAAGGTTAATAAAATTACTATAACAAGACTAACGAACCCCAAGTTGTTTATTATTAATATATATAACCTTATCTAAATCATTTGGCCGGAAATTAGATTTTTATAAATAAAATAACAATTAATAATATAATATTTGTTTTAAAAACTATTTTATGTCAATTTTGACACTATTTGGTAATTGATTTTTTTGAAAATCATAACAGATTTATTAGTTCAAAAAAATTTAATTAAATCAATAATAACATGTCATATTAACCTATAAAATTAGCTTAATTCATAAAAAGTCTCAAACTACATTTATTTTGGTATTTATAACATCAATTATGTCAATATTTCATTAATAAGATAATTACTGCATTATCTTTGTGTCATAAATAAATTAAATTATTTAATGTCCAAAAATTATAAATAAAATACCATTATGTAGGAAATATTTTTATATTTCTAATTAATATTTATAGTCGAATTGATCTTATGTATAACCCTATATTAAAAATTATTTACTTATTAAACTTTGATTTTAACTATTTTAACCCTTCTTTAAATAAATTAATATTAAATGTTCTAATCTAATCCAAGTGGGCCTAAATGGTCATATTCTATTCATAAGGTTGTTTTTGGTCGAATTACACTTATCCAATAGAATTAGGATATGTGTTAGGGTAATAATAATATCATTTTTACCCTTAATTACCCTATTTACTTTTAACCGTGGTAAAAAAGTAAAAAGTTACTATTCACCAATTTTTTTTCATCTCATTGAACCACATTTTAGTCCTTGATATTAACCGTGTCACTCGGATTTTTAAAATTTAATTCACAGAAGTGGTAAAATTTCATTTAAATGAAAAAGTCCGTTTTTTAATTACCACTAAGTGGTTTCACTATTCATCGAAAATTGATTTTTTTCAGAAAAATACCAAAAATTCAGCCTAAGAATTATTTGATATTACGAATTCAAAATTGATGTCTATTTTTTTCAAATTCAAAACATAGATGTGGCATTAATTAATTTTAAAATAAATTCCCTTTATCAAAACAAATAGCGTGTTTTTAAGAAACAATAACTATCAAAAGATTGATACTTGTTTTTATCCAATTTCAAAGTGAAATTAATTACAATGACCAAAATTGGATTAAATGGTAAAAATATATTATAATTACACTTTAAAACCAATTAAAAAGATAATCTACCCATATAAATTATTGCGATGAAATAAGTTGTTTTTAATTAAAATATAGCGTGTTTTTACTATTAATCAAAATATGAAAGTTATCAGAATAATATGAAAAATTTATCCCAATTAAATTTTTATATCCAGATTCCAAGTAAGAATTTTATTTTGTCAAATTGAACTTATAAATATGTCAAAAACTATATTTAAAGTGGGTGCGCCATCAAAAGCGGCAAAACTGCATTTTTTGAAAAATACTTATTTTACCCGTAAAATTTATTTAGTTCTCATACCATGTTCTAAAAAATATGTAAGATGAATAATAATGTTATAAAATTCAAAATGTAGTTAATACTATTCATAATGGATAGTCCATAATAATATTATAATAATATATCGTTGTTTAGTAAAACCCGGTATTGCGTACAACACACGCTATCGAGGAAGGTTGCGATTGCGTGTAATGCAAGCCTAGAATAGTGTTACGTATACTGCAAGCTAATGAGGTGTTGTGTATAGTACAAGATAATCTTGGTGTAGTTCATAATAGAAGATCAAAGAAATTAAAAATAATATATCTCATAAAATCTCTGGGTGTTACATGTACATTCTTTGTATTTATAGAGACATTACTTGCAGAGTGAGTGGTTTTTGGTATATACAAGAAATAATATCCTCAATTAAATATTCAATTAGAGTGATTTAAACCTCAAACATCAATGATGATCTAGAAAAATTAAATTCTTTGATTTTGAACATGCTTATACATTGGTTGAGGGTAATGCAATGGTTGATGATCTGAGCCAGAAGACTTAGACACAGGCAATTCAGGAATCATGTAGTGAGTGGAAATTTATGGCCCTATTTTCTAAGATGAATATGTTGGTTTAAAAGTGTCTTTTTAATCCTATACTTTTAGTTCTATCAATTAGTTATTTACTTCAGGATTGAGTGATTATGAGACAATTTTCTAATTCTAAATGCCTAGTCCTAAGAGGAAGCATTTTAGGTGAGGACTCACCACCTGGTTTGGTCATTGATGAGGATGATATATTATGTATTCTTGGTTGTGTCTAGGTACTTATATACATGAGAGTGGAGTTTATGTTAGAATATAATGCCTCCAAATGGGTAGTGAATCCAAGAATTAATGAGATGTGTCATGATTTACACCACCAGTATTAGTGTCTAGGATGAAAAGGGAGATTGCAGTTTTTGTTACTAGGTGTTCCACTTATCAGAATGTGAAGGTGGAACACTACTTACTTGTTAGTATTTTATAGTTTTTATCCATTAAATAGTGGAAAGAGATGATGTTACCATATATTTTTGAAATGGTATTACCAAAATCTCCTCATGTAAGTGACATCACATGGGTTATTATGGAAAGGCCATAAAAGGTTTCCATATTCTTGTCTATCATGGAGAAATTATCAGTAGAAAAAATATTTAGACTATTTTTATAAGAGATTATAAGTCTTTATGGTATCTCTCATACCATCATATCAGACAGGGGTGATCATTTTACATCAATTTTTTTCCAAGGGTTATAGAAGGATCTTGGTTTATAGGTTCTTCTGAGTATAACCTACAACCCACAAACTGATAGTTAGTATGACATACAACACATGTTTTTAGAACATTCTTCAAGAACACATCCTTAATTTTGGAATTTATTAGGAGAAAAATTTACCACTTGATGATTTTCTTAAAATAATAGTTTTCAAGTGTCTATATTAATAGCTCCATATGAGGCATTATACAGTAGGATATAACAATCACCTCTCTTTTAGTTAGAAGAAGGGAAAGTAGTTCTACTAGGACATCAAATCATTTATAAGTAATCGAAGCAGGTACAAATATTTAGTAAGATTATATATATAGATTAGTCTAGGAATAATTCATATACTAATCATCGCCACCATCATCTAGAGTTATAGGTGGGAGATCGGTTCTTCTTGTGTGTTATTTCCAAAATGGGTCATTAATGATTTATGAGGAAATCGAAGTTATTTCCAAGATTCATTAGACCTTTTGAGTTTTTAGGGAGGGTCATACCGGTGTCATATCTGATACCCCATTCATAGAGGTATAGAAATATGAATGATGTCTTTAATGTTTCTCATCTCTATTGATATCATTCTGAACCACCTCAAGATTTTGATTTCGAGGAAGTTGAGTTAGATATTGATGATTATTTTGAGAAGTATCCTGTCCATATAATTGATTATAACATGATGTATCCTTGAGGAAGGTTAATTCTTATGGTTGGGGTTCCATGTAATAATGTATATGTACAAGAAAAGACATAGGAGTTAAAGGATAATATATGTGTTCAGTGGCCAAAGTTTTTCTCAGTTGATAATCAACCACCCTCAGGGAAACTCAGGGATAAGTTATTTTAAGGAGGGGAGGTTATAAGATACCATTTTTTCATTGATGTAAATATCATTTTTTATTTTATTCTAAATCACTTGTTTTACTCTAATAAATTCACCTAAGGGTATTTAGGGAAGGTTTTAGGGGAATTTAGGATCATTCAGAGCTTAGAGTTATTTTATTTTGAGAATCAGATTAAGGTGCATTATTGATAAATGATTAGTACCAACTGTGTGACACAACCAAGTGTCCTAGTATAGTTGGTGCATAGTAAGTTTAATTATATAATATGAGGAACATAACCATAAAAAACCTATAATTTATTATAGAGTAAAGTTTCACATTTTGAGTATAGTTTATCTATCCATGTTCCTAAACTGTGTGAGGGGTAACTTCTTGGAATGTAGTTACATATTGTGTGCAAGTAGGTTTCCTAACTCTGCACCTAGACTGTTAAAGGATGTAGTTCATGGATATTGGAAACACTCATTTTTCAAACATTTTTCCAAACCATTCAACTAAACCACACACACCTTTAAAATGCTAAAAATGAATGTTTTCCCCTCATGATTGTTAACCATGTTTCTCCCTTTATCCTTATTCTTTCCACACAAAATAACCCTACTCTACATTTTGAATCTAAACCTAGTATTTGATGGATTTATCTCTCTTAGGATATGATTCAAGTGTCCTTTATCTTGTTGGAAGATTCCCAATAAGGTTATGACTCCTCTTACTTCTTTTCTACATTTATCTTGATGTATTGGATTCTGTTTCCATACGAGATTATATGCCCTATTTTTTTTTGGAGAGTTTAAATAGTTCTTATGATTTTTATCATTATATATAAAATAAGAGGCTGATATAGGATGAGTATTAGACTACTAGAATAATCTAGGTGGTCTAGTAACTTTCCATAAAATTATTGATTCATATGTTATGTTCCATTGTGCCGCATGATGGACCTTTTGTGCATCACCTCAAAAATGTGAAATTAATTATGTAGGTTGTTATGCCTTACATTTTTTATTCCTTATGCACCAAATTAATTCTCCAGGGGTTTTATACCTTTAATATAACCACCTATTAGGTTGTGATTCTTATAAATCCTTAAACCCTATTGATATTTTCTTTTTAATTTATCTACCTTTAAAGTGTGTTGAATTTTCCCTTGATAATAGGTTTATAAAAGGGAATTAATGAGATGTTTGTGAAATAGAAACACCCATTAAATAGGTTATTACTTATAAATGAGTTTAAAAAGGTTAAATGGTAATATAATGTCCCTAAAACCAAGTTAAATGATGTTGTGTCATGAATTATACACATTTCCCCCCCTTCTTACTACTTACTAGTTATATGACATCAAGTTGTGAATGGAATTGATAAATGGAAAGGGTGACATCCCTTAGCCATGATTTTAATATGAAATGGATGTGATTACATCATTCTTAACTTATATAATGGAAATTATGTTCCATATTGTTTATGTGGAATTGATATATGTGACATTCAATATTGATTATTCAGAATTAATGGACATGATGTTCTGTAATTCTTATTCAGAATTAATGGGAATGATGTTATATATTGCTTATTCAGAATTAATGCACATGAAATTCCATATTTATTATTCAAAATTAATGGACATGATATTCCATATTTATTATTTCAAATTAATTTAAACAGTGTTCTATATTGCTTTTTTGGAATTAATGTACGCGATGTTCCATATTTCTTTTCCAAAATTAAAGGGAATGATGTTTCTTATTGTTACATTGAATTATTACATATGAGAATCCATATTTATTATTTAGAATTTATGGAAATGATTTTACATGTTGTTTACTAGAATTAATGGACATGAAAAAACTTATTTTTTATTAAATAATAAATGTTCAGTGACATTCCAGATTAGTCTGAAGTAGGTAGTATCAGACAAGTGTCTTGAGAGGATCCTGAGATGACAATGGTTTTGTATAGCTCATTTAATTATTTTTTATATTATTACCCACACACTATTTCATGATATATTCAAAGTTTATATAGGATTAGACATTACTGGTGGTGGTTTATTGTGTTTTACTCACACCATGTTCACACCAATGATTTCCACCAGAAAATACTTCATGGATGCTGGTTGGGACTAGGGAAAGAAACATACTGTGAATGTATGATTATTTTGTAATAATATGGGGTATGAGAGTATAAGAACAAGATATTTCTCATTATGCTATTTGATATAGTTTTTGGTATTTTTCAAAGTTTTGTATTGAATGTATTGTGTTGTATGTATTATCCCTATTTTTGTTCAACATCATGACATCATCAATTTTTATATAACCCTGGATACTGATTATTATTAATTATATTTTTCTAGATGATTTACTTATAATATTTATATATAATTTATACTACTATATGATTTATTATTTATCATTCTTCTCTACTATGATAAATAGGGTATATTATCCCCACCATAAAACCTTACACCCTCACTGCTAGTCAGAAACCTCTGATTTATAAAGAGGTGTGCCTGAGGACATGTGGTCAACTGGGTATAGTTATGTATGAGTGAACTGAATCTAGGAAATCACAAAAATAATTTATATGATCTTCACCACTCTATTATTATTTTTCATAAATTCATATGTATGATCACTTATCACCAATTTTGGATTTTTTTATCATTAAAATTGTGTATTTTTAGGGATGACATTCAGTTATCTCTAATTATAGTATATAGGTTTCTATCTGGGATTATAGCATTGTTTCTCCCTTATTTTTTTTCCTTTTAGTCACAAAATATATGAGATATTAGTAGTTTTAAAACACCAAACCTTTTTTTCTCATTATATACACTCAATATCTTAATGCATATTATTTTACATACTTGAATATGATACCCCTTATTATTTTTATCACTTAAAATATCTCATTTATTCTTGTCCTAGTCTATCTAATATAAATCTTTATAATAATTTCATGAATATTAACCAATATTTGTAAACAATAGCCTATATGATTCTTAGTCATTTAATCTTCATAGTGTCCCTTAATTATCATTGGAAATTTTCTTTTAATTTTACTAAAAAACATATTGAATAGAAAATACAAAGATTGAATCAAAATATTCATCATGACAGTCATGATGTGAAGGTAACTCTCATGGAATGGATTCTTTAAATACAAATATAATAATTTCACTTATTATATATTCAGGAAATGGAACAGATTATGAAATCATCTCACTGTGTATTATAACACCTATGACACACCATTACTGCATTCATCTCTCCCAAAAAATCTTCTTATTTCCAAAAAATGTTATAGGATACTCATAATTGTGTGAAACAATTTCAACCATCATATCTAGTGTAGCGTTCCACCGTAGATTCCACTCAAGGTTTCCCAGAGACGGTGGGACACTAGACCCCAAGTGTGCCTCCATGAATTCCATAGGCTGCCAGCTAGCGGTGATGTCCTTATGAGAGTCTGTGGGGAGACTATTCCCTCATTGATTAATGTGGATCACAACAATGAAAATAATAAATAGTAGAAGAAACAACCCAGAATAGATAACAACAGAATAAGAATAAGGAATCATGCAAGAGAAATAATCAATAATAGGAATCTGAATAACAACAATACATATCACTAAGGATGATGTTATACATTTAGCTATATAGAAATTACTAAGAAGGGCTATGTGAAACAAGAATATACAACAAGATGAAATAATATACAAAAAAACAAAACAAAAATTGCTTAGACTATCATCTGAGCATAAGCCCATTCCTCTACACCCAAACTAAATCCTAGAAATGTAAATCAAGCATTAGAAGTTGGATGTTTCCCTTTTTCAATACCTATAACCATAATGTCTTCTCAGGTACCAAAGGCACTTGAGAAGGGTGTGAGATACAATCTCAATAGGCCAGTACCCATAGGGTCTAGTCCAATATATAACATGAATTATAAATAAGTTAGCATTATATAGTAATTAAATGAATGACATAAAAAAGTAAATCAAAGCATTGGACTAGGATCCACCTAGTTATCTATCCAATTTACCTGCTTCAGCCTCATCCGGTGAGTTTGAACCAATGAAACCTAAATGTGTAAAGTAAGTGATAATGTATAAGAATACAGGCTTTCCTCAAGCTTGTACATGGGATTATAGGATACAAACATATGTTTTCTAAACCAAATAATCAATTAACTTTTGAAAACATTTAATTTATTTGTATTCAATTTGACACTCCTTTATAGATTAAAGAGAGTCACCCATAACATATCCTTTAGAATCCCGAAGTACTTTCTAAATATCACTCGAGGGTCTCAGTATATGTCCAATGCCAAGGATTTTGTCTAAGGTGACCCAAGTATGAAGTCCTAGGTGTCAGTTCAACATGGTTTGGAAACATTCAAAGTACAAAAGACCTTTGATTCTATTCCTAGTATCACACATTGGAACTCAAGTGTTGGTCATAGCATGGTAAGACATATTGTGACATTGATGTCATCCAAGGGGTCTCCCCTAGAAAACTGGAATAACTCGTCTGGATGAAAAAATAGATAACACTCAGAGATCATGTCTTAGGAATAGATGATATCACCCTTAGTGATTTCACAAAACATTAAAAAAATATAACTAAGGCATGAGATTCCATCCATGGGGTCCTTAAATTAGAACCCCTTATGTCTCTCCAAAACTAAGGTGATGTAGCTAAAAAAGAAACACACACATATATATACATTTAACATTCCTAGAAATTACTAACCCAATTGTTCATTTATTTATCACCATAGGAATTTTTGTCGAGGCATCTCATTGGTAAAATTGTATTTATGTTATAAGTCACCCGACATATGCACTTGTCCAGCGCAATTTCAATTAAACAATTAATGTGCGACATGGATCATTAGGTCTTATCACTAGGTTCAACACCCTAAATAATTCAATCCATAGATTGAGGAATTTAACATAAGTAAAAACCACTTAGGGGTACCCAACAAGCCTATGAAAATGAGGAAATTTGTCCTTATTAGTGAAACACACCCCAAGAAGGTTACATAACTCAACGTGATCAACCTAAGTGGTTGATTATCCACTTAATCGAGTTGGAAAAGGAATGAGAATGAATTAATTTTAATTTAATTTACAAATTAGGGGTGAAACCAGAATGGTCTAGATCACAACACAACAACACAATTTATAGAATGCAATGAAACAAAGGAAAAAAAATCCAATACCCACCACCTTTGACTCCTATAGATTCCATCTTTTAGTCTCAACCTTTGATTCAATCTTGTTTGGAAAAAAATGACTACACCTTAAAATGCCCTAAAAAAAGGGAAAAATGATATTGGAATTAAATTTTGAAATATATGGGGGAAGAACCTTTAAATATATTATAGAGGATCCAATAGATTACCATTACAGATCTGATGCTTCTGATGGTGGGTAAAACAGATGACAAGTGAAGTTGGTATCTTTATCACTTATTGAGAGGGATGAGGAGCTCTATGCATGAGAGGAGGAGGGTGACATTGTATAAAATGAAGAGGTGAGTAAGAGAAAAATGTTTAAACCATTTAAGAGGGTAAAAAAGGTCAGTTCACCCAATTTAGCACTCTACAAAGTGTGGATGCATGATTTCCAAACCATGCAAAAACTATGTTCCATTCACTGTTACTAAGCGGTAACATCTCATGGCTAGGAGAATGTGTTGACTAACCCTGCATAAACCATGTGGAACCTACCTTTCCAAAACCTCTAAAATCCTAAATGGTTGTTTTCCTTGGGTTGTATAGTTGTAGACAAAATTTATAGCCCCTATTTTCCCAAAATTCAATGCCACATAGTTTATGGAAACCATGTGGGATGAGCATCACAGTTTTCTCTAAGAATGAATCCCAGTCTCCCTCTGTTATTTCAGGGATCTAGGCTTTTAATGAGCCCCAGACACACCTGAGACATTCATAACATGATTAGTCATCTTAACTAGAGCCATATAAAGTAATTAATATAAATAATTAACAGTATGTTGCTTAGAAAAAAGATGGGATGCTACAAAATCCCCTCTTTAAGACAACAAATCTATGAGTTTCCCATCCGAGGGTAGTATAACGTCATTTGAGAAGATTTCCATACACTACACACATACATCAACCTCTTGCACCTAGGTCTCTTACTATACACTTCTATGCTATTAAACCACTCAGACCAGAGGGACTAACCATATTTAAATATCCTTTATTCTATGATTGATGATACTTATCAGATTCTCCTCTAAGGATGCATATTATTATAGATTGATATCCTTGGATTTGAAAAAATGTGATGGGTCATGGTGATGATATCAAATCTGAGACACATGGAATAATTCATGCATGGAATGGTATATCTGAGGAAACTACAACTGATAGGCTACTGACCCAACTCCCTCCACTATCTTGAAAGGCCAAAAATCTCAAGGTGATAACTTTACCTATATCTTGATTTGTATATGAACCAATCATGGCGATACATATAGAAAGACCTAATGTCCCACCTTTAACTCTAGAGGTCTATTGTTATAATCAGTATAAGACTTCTTCCTCTAATGAGTTGTATCCATATGATTTTGAATTAACAAGACTTTCTCTGAAGTATCCTAAATAAGACAAGGTCCCAGTAGAGGCACCTCACCTACCTCTATCCAACATAGAGTGAATGACATGGTATATTATAGAGATCCTCATATGAATCCATATGAATCATTTCCTAAAATATTTTAATGTAGGAAAACCCATCTAGAGCAATATGATTTTCCCAAAAACCTCAAAAATCAAGGATACATGTTCGTAGCATATCATATAACACTTGAATCATCCTATCATAATATTCATAAGTCCGAGGGTGATATTTTGTACTCAAAAGAATTGGTGAACCCCATTCCTTCTATAACCATTTTCAGAAGAACGAATTGAAGCAGGCATCTTGGTCCAATATGATAGAACTTGGTACACCATGAAGTCACACTATCTTCTAGATGTATAGCCTTCCTAAATCATAAAAAAAGGTTTCCCAAATTTTCAGGAAGTGTAAAACCTTGGTCAACCTATCGATTATCACCCATACCGCATCGCTGCCTCGAGAAGATATCGGCAAGCCTATCACGAAATCAATGGGGACATCATTCCATTTCCACTCAAGAATGGAGAGAGGATATAGAAGTATAGTAGGCCACTGGTGCTATGCCTTCACCTATTGATAGTTGGAGAACCAAGTGAAAATACCTACTATTTTCTGCTTCATACCTGGTAACCAGTACTAATGATGGATATCTATGTACATTTTAGTAAGACCGGGATGAACTGTCCATACAAAGTCTTGTGATTCACTCATTGGCTCTTCCCATATACATGAAGGTACCCATACATGACCACAAAATGAGTAGGGTCTCACTCGTATCCAAAACCCAACCAAGTGTTGGGTTCTCCCATATGAATCTCTCCCTCAGAAAAAGGCCGTTATAATAGGATAATTTACTCATATAAACCCATTAAAAAAGGGAAGAAGTCACTATAAAGAGATTATAGAATTGGTTTTCCATGATATTACTGAACCTCTTTATGTATCTCAAAAAATAGACCCATAAAATTCCAACCAATTATAGCATCCTTGATGGACTGAGTTTGAGTTTTTTGTGCTCAAAGAATCATCAATGGAATTACCCTTTTCAGGTGTGCAAGAAAGATCAAAATCGAATTATTTTAGGTATTCAACCCACCTGCACTACCACAAATTTATGTCTCATAAATTATATCTATATTTTAGGATTTTATGATCTATGTAAACAAAAAATTTCTCACCCAATAGATAATTACACCAAAAGTGTAGATCATGAACCATGATAGTAAGCTTGAGGTTGTACATATGATAGTTCTGCTCATGAGGTCTCAATCAGTTGGATCCATATGCCATGAATTAGTCACCATACATAAAAAATTCACCTAACCCAATCATAGAAGAGTGAAAATAGACTGTATAACTTATTCCTGGATTAGGAATAATTGGAATTGGATCTATAGTGAGTCTCCCCATTAACTTTTGAAAAAATTTATCACAAGCTTCAGCCCAAACAAAAATTTCACCCTTCTTGGTAAAACTCATAAAAAGCACTACTAGACATGAAAATTCCTATATTAATCACCTATAATTTACATATAACCATTAAAATATATGTATATCAAACATATTCTTAGGCTGCTCCTAGGAAACCAGAATGCTCACCTTCTCTGGGTCAATTGATATGCCCCCCTTAGATATGACATGACACGATAAGTAAATCTTATTAATCTAAAAGTGGCATTTACTGAGATTCCCATATAGATTGTGATCTATTAGTGTACTCATTATGGCCTCAATATGATTGTATGGGTCATTTCTGGTGTGTGAGTACATTAAAATATCATCTACAAAGACTACCACAAAGAATCAAGATATGTGTAGAAGACATGTTTAATCAGAGCCATGAAGACCGTTGGAATTTTCATCAGACCAAATGAAATATACAGATACTCATATAGTACATACCTACTCTTGAATGTTATACATGTTATATATGATGATCTTATATAAACCTGATGGAAGCCGAAACTCAAGTCGATCTTGGAGAAAATAGTCGCTCCACATATCTGGTCAAAGAGTCCATCTATCTAATGAAGTGGATACCAATAATTCACTACAAGATGGTTTAGTAAGAGGCAATCTATGCATAATCTAAGGGTCCCATCCAACTTCTAGTAGAAGAGGACTGGTGAACCCCACAATGTTGTTCTAGTTCTGATTAAACCCATATCCTTTAAGTCTAAAAATTTTTACTTGTGTTCCTGGAGCACTTTTGGTTCCATCCTATAAGGTTGAATAGGCACTGGTGCCTCACCTAGAACTAACTCTATAGTGAACTCAACCTATCTCTTAGAATGTTATTCATAGAAATTGTGTTGTTAGAAATCCCTATAATGATCCACTAAAGGAGGAAATTCTGCTAACTGCATTATCTACTCACTCATAATGAGACTAGCCATCTGGGATATTACTCTGCCTATCTCCATATGCTTGAGCTCATATCAACTGGATTGTAGATCCCACTCACCCTTATGGATATGATTTTTTCATTTGGGTGATGTAGAAGACTCAAAAAGTAAATAAAAATTCACATGGGCCTGATAAGGTGTAATACAGTCCATACCATGAATGACATCATATCTGGTCTTCTCGAGGATGAAGAAAATCCATAGAAAATGGTACCGACAAATTAAAAGGGGAACTCATTGTACTTGCATATACCCTAAGCTCAAACACACAATGAAGTGTCAGGGGTCATAACCCCACTAATGTATTATATTACTAATCCCAGACTCCCAATAGTTTCAATAGATAGAAAAGAGTGTGACACACCTAAGTCATATAAAGAAGATAATAGAGAAAACGCTACTAGAATAGTACCACTAATTGAAGATGAACCTGAACTATGATCCTATTATGTAGGATAAAAATCATAAATATGACTTTAACTACATCCTAGAAATGATTCCTTAGTAGACAGAGCAGGTCAACTATGCTGATGATGGAACTTTGAGGCATGACTACCTCATCTACGACCATTTACATGGCCTGAACGACCTATATAAGAACATCTTCCCTCCTGATGGGATTTCACTAACCCTAGAGCAGATAGAGGTGTTATCATAGAAACCCAATCACTTGTCACTGGAGTATAATATCAGTATAAACATTGGAGGTGACCCATCCCACCACAATCCCCACACTGGATCAGGTTCCTCGTACATTTTGGATTTTTATACCCTATCTTCGCACAATGGTGACAGAAAAAAAGTTATCAGTGCATTCTGACTTACTGATACTTCCCCCACATGTACCATCGAAGTGTCACTTCCTACCACTAGATAGACCTATGATTTTTTGGGAAGCTGAACTAACCTGTTTAATGTCGCATGAATCCCTTAGGTTCCACTCAATGAAAAGGTCATGGCTCACGATCTATAAAATGGTGGTCATTTTAAATACATTAACATATGATTGGATGGAATAAGAAATCAAATCCTCTAATCATATAATATTATTCAACTCATCAGTAGTCAAGGTTAGTGAGAAATGCTACAATTCGGTGAAGCGATCTGAATATTCCATCACCAACATGTCACATTTCTCAAGGTATATGAATTCACAAATGTGATCAGTTCTTAAGGTTTTAAGGAATAAATACTCGAATAAGACTTTCTATCATTTACACCAAACCATACCCTGATGTCATATAGTAGGATTCGGAATGTCCCACCAGTGATTGGAATAATCATGTAATAGATAGATCACAAGATTTATCCTATACTCTGGAGGCATATTAATATGATCAAATATGGATACCATAGCCAATGACTAGGATTTAGCAACCTGAGGACCATCATTCCTTGAGAATGTGGGAGGATGATGCTATTGGAACTCATGGGTCAGCTCCTCCATAGAAGGGGAAGGTCTAGGATCACCCTGTACTATTTTCATGAAGAGATGGAAGCTATCATGAAACTGGGCATCGACACCCAGTGGAGGAAATGGAGGAGGTGCCTCCGGTGGAAATATAATGGTATCATTGGTGGATTAGGGCCCACCAAATTTGGGGAGTATGCTCATCGCCACTATCCTAGTGTACAAAATGAGGCAGTCACAGTGGAATATCTCTATGAATTCCAAGAACCAGACTCAGAGACAATATTTATAATATATAAATAAATATTTAATGCCTTCCAATAAGCACACACAACCCCTATAATTCTCCAAGATCTAGGTCTAGGTGATAAGAAGAAACCAAAAAAGGATCATATGAGACATGACCTACAACCCACTATTAGGGCCGTATCAAGTCAAGGTCTCATATTTGGTAACCATTTGATTTTAAAGTATCAAATCAATTTTATTTCATTATGGTTCCTTCTTATTTATTTGGTTATTAATATCATGATCCAGTTAATTTCATCATTGATTCCAATTTATAATCACCCATACACATTATAAATTGAAATCAACATGTTAAGTAACTATATGTTAAACCTTACACAAATCAATAGGTGTAACCGTCCATGGGTCATATTTTGATTGGATGAGATTAATTTTACTCTCACTAATAATAACAACTAATGTGGAATTATTGGTCAAAAAAACCAATTATTACATCCCATAAAAATGGTAGCACACTACACAACATAAAAATCAAGGCACAAACTATAATCATATGAAAAACAATAGATTCACACTTAAAAGTAGATATGGAATGAAATAATGAATGGGATTTTAATCCCTATTGTTCCTAATATGATGCATGATTTTAATATTACCTTATTTCATTGGGCTATGTATAAGCAACCTAATCAAATAATATCAACATCATTAACAACACAAAACAAGTGTGTCACCCTATGGTGAAATCCATTAAACAATAAAAAGAACAAGTAATAACAATAATTGGCCATTCCTAAAAATTTTGGATACCCCTTTATTTGGGTAGCTACTCCCGGACATAGGTTTATAACCAAATTCCATTAACCTAGTGTCTTGTTCAAACCCAGAGTAAGGTAAAAGGAATATAAAGGATCTTATACCACTTTGTTGAATCCTACCCCAGATTCCACTAAAAGTGTCCCCGATACGGTGGTCCACTAAACCTCAGGGGAACCTCCCTAAATTTAATAGGATGGAAACCATCATCAAGGGCCTTAGGAGAGTCTATGGGGAGACTATTCCTTAATTTATCTGAGTTGAGAGAAGCAATGGATAGAAGAAATAGTAGAATCAATTACCCACAATAGATAACAGTAAAATAAGAATAAGAAATCATGAGAGATAAATAAACAGTAAGTGGAAGCTGAATAATATTAATACACATCACTGATGGAGATGCTATACATGTATCTATAGATAAATGACTAAGTAGGTGAAGGGGATACAAGAATGTACATCATGTCAAAAAAATATATAAAAAGTTCAAAAATTGCAAATATTATCATCTCAAGCATAGGCTCGGTCCTCTTCTCCCAAAATCCATCCAGGGAATATAAATCAAGCATTAAAAGCTGGTTATATCCCCTTTTCAATACCAACAACCAAAAAGTATACTCCATACAAAATATTCTCAAGCAAGGTATGAGATAAAATATTAGTAGGATAAAACCCATGATGTCTAGGCCAATCCATAATGTGCATTATAAATAGAGAAACATGACATATTAATTAAATGAAATATAGAAATAAGTAAATAAAATCATTGGACTGGGATTTACTAGGATAATCATCCAATTTACCTTATTTGGCCTTAGACAATGAGTCTATCCCAAAGGAGTAGAAAAGAGTAAATTAAGTGATAATTTATAAGATACTGGGTTGTCCCCAAGATTTTTTCATAGTCTTGTAAGACAAGCCCATATGTTTTTCAAACCAAATAATCAATTCCCTTTTGAAAACATTTAATTCATTTTTATTCAATTTGAAATTTATTTATAGATTAAGGGGAGTCACCCTTAGCCCATCCTTGATAAACCTGAAGGACTTTCCAGGTATTTCTTGAGGGGATTAGTGTATATCCAATACCAAGGAGTCTGTCCAAGGTTACCAATGTATGAAGTCCTAGGTTTCACTCAGACATGGTGTGAAAATAGTAAAATTCCAAAAGAACTCTGAGTTCATACCTAGTACCACACACAGGGGCTTGAGTTTCACTCATGTCACGGTACAACAAATCATGACATCGATACCATCCAAGGGGTCTCCACTATGGAACTAGTGTCACTCATATGAAGGTAAAAATAGATAATGCATGATGATCCTATCATAGGAATAGCTGATAATGCCCCCAGTGTATTTAAAAAATATATCAAAATATAACTAAGGAATGAGAGTTAATCCAAGGGGTCCTTAAATCAGAACCCCTTGTATCACTACAACACTAAGGTGAGGTATTTGAACAAGCTACACATATATATACATTTAACATTCCTAGAAAGTACCACTATATTTTTTCAATCATTTATCACCATAGGAATATTGGTCAAGGAATTTCATTGGTCAAATTGTATTTAAGACATAAGTAAAACAACATATTCCCTTGGGAAATTAAATTTCAATTCAACAATTAGGTGTGGCATGTGTCACATGGGTTTTTCACTAGGTTCATCACTCTAAATAATTCAATTCCTAGGTTGAGGTATTTAACATGAGTCAAAACCACTTAGGGGTACTCAAAAATCCTTGGAAAACTGTGAAATTTATCCTTATAGGTGAAACACTCCCAAAGGGGGTGACATAACTCATAGAGATCAACCAAAGAGGTTGATTACCTTCTTACAAGAGTCATATAATGCATAGTAAAACATTAATTTTAATTTAATTTTTGAATTAGGGGATAAACATAAGGGTTTAACTCACATCAAAACGACACAATTTATGGAATGTAATAAATTGATAGAAAAATACTAGACCTCCTACCTTATCCTTGTAGAGATTCCATCATCTATTCTTGAACTTTGATTAAAGATAGGTTGGAAGAAATTGAAGAAACCATCAAATTCCATAAAAATGGGGATAATGATCTTACAAAAAAATAGCACAACATATGGAAGAATAACCTTGAAATAGATTATATAGGATTGAAGATATTGACATTATAGATCTGATGCTTCCAGCGATGAGTGAAATAGAAGACAAACAAAGGTAGTAGCTTGATCCCTATTTGAGAGGGAAGGGAGCTCTATGTGTGAGAGGAAGGAGCCTCTAGAGAAAATGAATAAGAGGAAGGGAAAAAAGTTTAAATCATTTAATAGGGGAAAATGGTAATTTCACCGATTTTTACATTTAACATAATTTGGATGAACTACTTCCAAACAGTGTGGAAACTGTGCACTATTCACTATTACTAAGGGGGAACATCGCACAGTTAGACACACGATTTGACTAACCATGTGCAAACCATATAGAACCAATCTGTCCAAAACCTCTGTAATCTCAAATGGTCGTGCACCATGGGTTGCATGTATGGTTTCAGACAAATTGTGTGGCCTCTAGGTTCCCACTATCCAAAGCCACATAGTTTAGGGAAACCATGTGGACTAAATGCCAAAATTTCCTCTAACCGTGCGACTTAGTTGTCCTCTTCCCATTTTGGGGCTCTAGGATTCGAAAAATACCCAAACTCACCCATGAACTCATTAAAATAATTATGCATCATAACCATGTTCATATAAAGAAATTAGAACAAAAAATTAATGGTATATATCCTTGAAAAAATATGGGATATTACATCTAGCTTCAACTGGTCATTTACGGTCATACTTCATCACAACATGAAACATCACATCACGACATGGAAGAAATATTTTTGAATTCTCCACAAACCTCAACTTGAATTACAACTTAATCATCATCCCAATACGCTTATTACATTAACGAACAACACAACATCATCATATTCAGTCCCTATTTCATATTATTCATCTCTAAATTTTACCCCTAGAATCTCTATTAACTTAAAAAAGTTTCATATTTTTGTAAAAGTGAGTGACATTTATATATTGATCTCCTTACCTTTATATATCATAGTTTGTCTTGAAACTTTTCCAAATTTTTTCTCAGTGAAAATTATATATCAAATTTATGGCCTTTATATTCTGGGAGTCATAACATTATATATCATAGTTTATATTAGTACATTTCTAATTTTTTTCCTAAGTAACCCTTTCAAAGGAGTAAATGAAACTTTTATACCTCAGTGATGATTTTTTCCTTTTCCATGTTTTTAGCATGAATAGTTGCAAGAATCTAAAGTATGCTCATGTTTAATATTAAAAATTATCTGCCTTTGATGAATTTATATATTCTTATCATAGATTACTTTTAAATATATTGAATACTCTTGGAGTTACTTTTACAAAACATATGACTTTTGTAATTTTTTAGTTTCAGCATCAAAGTTAAATATATATATTCATAAAATGACTCTTATGCAGCTCAGACATTTAGAAATTCTTCATTTCTATGATATAATAACCTTTACATATATAATTTATTTTGTAACACCCTAAAAATTTAGTTTAAAAAGAACACTATTCTAGATAGATTGTTAAACACACAACTTCAATTTTAAGTGAATTATGATATACTATAATTATATTATTGTTTTAATGCATCAGTTATAACTTGGATATTAAATTGGAAGGTATGTATATAAACAGCCATATAATAAAATATATGTTTAAAGTTTTTAAAAAATTTAAATTTATTTATTTACACATAATAAATAAGTACTCAATTTTCAGTAAATTCGTTTTATGCACAAAAACTATGTTTTCCTAAAAAACTATTTTTATTGAATATTGTGTGCACACATTATAATTATTTTCTATAATTTATTAAAATTTTAAATGATTAAATTAATATAAATTTTAAATAATCTTGTATATATTATCTTAGGTTGTTTTTTTTGATTTATCTAAAAATATTTATTTTTCAGTGAATAGTGGAAAAAAGAAATTTTAGTAAAACAAATATTACTTTTAATTATATAAATTTATTTAGTAGTCCCATTATTAAATTAAAATTATTATTACTAAATTTGATATAATATTATTAATTATATTGGAATAGATATTATACTTGATATCTTTATAAGATCCTTTTTAGGCATAAATAACATTTTCTGAAAATCTATTTTTAGTTATGTTTTATGTATTTATATTACAATTAATGTATTCCAATTACAGAAATCGAATCTTGAAAAATGTATACCATATTTTGAATAGGGAGGTTCAATTTTTTTTAAATATTTTCATTTTATTTTTGGTCGTTAAGAATAGTAACCATAATAAATATTTGTCATCTCAGTAAGGGTAAAATAGGTAAAATAGTGTTAAAAAAATTAGATTGGGACTATAAATATCTAAAAAACTAACCTTTATTTCATTTTATAGGTTCCTTTCAATCTAAATCATATTATACTCAATTTTTTTTTCTGATTCCTTTCCATTTTTCTTTGATAATTACCCTAATAGTATTTTATGTAAATAAAAAATAAATAAAAATATCACTCTCTTTGTTTTAATATATTGAATATTTTTACATAGGTATTAAAAGAGATTATGTTTAGTTACAAATTTTTATTTAAAATATTATTGACTAATATTTATCATTGTAATTATTTTTAGTTTATATTTATTGAATAATTACGTTAAATGGTTATGCAATGCTAATAAAGTTATTGTTCATGTAATTGTAAAATAAATAAAAATTATTTCAAAAATATTCAAAGAAATACAATTTGGATGAATTATTATGTTCCAATATTTTTATAAAAGTATAACATATTAATTAGTTGTCAAACATTTATATTAAAATTATATTTCTATATTACTATCTTTAAAATCAAACTATGTGAATAATAACGAAATTAAATTTAATGGTATCTTATGTTAAATAATATTTTATTAAATGAATTAAAATTCATAAAAATGTTATCTTTGGAAAATAAAATGGGATATGGTGAAGAACATAAACCATTAACCAATTATGGACCACATTTCATTTTATAGTATCTCTTTTTACCCCTAAAGAGTAAAAAAATTAATATCACGATTATCATAAAAAGGAAAATGATGTTTAAAACTTAGGGATAAGGGTTAAAGAATCACGAAAACATTTATGAATTTTATTGGAAGAGAGGATTTACACTTATCATAAGCCTATTTTCAAAATTTATCATCTTGGTTCAACTTTCACAAGAAAAAATAATTTCTTATATTTAAAATAATTTAAGTAATTCCAAGTCTATACTTTCATTCACTACAAAGGACACCACTTCACCTCTATTACCTACAAAACATTGAGCCACATAGATATAATAAACTAACATGAAAATATATAAATATCCTCACTCAAGTTATATAATATATGTTCTATTAAAAATTCTTTACCTAGGGTCCTTAAAGGGAGATCCAAAGAAGGTTCTTCCAAGAGGAGGTAATCATCTCAACCGAGCATTTTCATTTTACTTATTCTTATTCTACATCATTAAATTATTCACTAAGTTTTCCAATATAATAAAATCAGTATCTGAAATACACTAATATGTTATTATATTTTTTTTGTAACCTTTATCATTCTCCAATCCATCAAATGGGAAGTGAATAATAATTTGTGCGTACATGGGAATTAACTTCCCCATATAGAGATATAATTTATTTTCCGTAACCATATTTAATGGCTAGTTATTATGTTGAATTTAATGTTTTAGTATGATATTTATGACATAATTATTCTTCTATAATTATAATATATTACCTACCATCTTATCTACCCATTATTTGGAAAATTATAACGTCACTCATGCATATGTGTGGACAACCACCTCCACGAAGCGATGTGATTCATTTTTAATATTATCTTTACATGACTGGTAATAATGAAAAATATTCTGAATATATATTATATTTATGATATAATAGTTATTTTTAATGGTGAATTATTATTCAAATTTCTTTTTCTCCATCCTTCAAAAATATGAAACATCACTCATGCATATGTACAGATTACCATCTCAATGTAGTGATGTAATTCATTTTCCATAACCACTTTATATGAATGGTTATAAAAGTTTTTATAGTTTTTAAATATAATAAATAGGATTTGATTATAATTCTGGGTATAATGGATCATTGATCAATGTTCAAGGACTAGTAACCGCGAAAATGATTCATTTATAAAAATAGAAACATATAATACTCAAAAAACGAGGATTTAATAAAGAATTATTAATAAAAGGGAGTCGAAATATTATAATTGGATCATATATTATATTATAATAATGTACATTTTTCCAACATATAATTATAATAAATATAAATTTATTTTATATGGGGCTAGATGTAACAAACCGAAATTCTAATGTAAGAACATTATATCTAATAGCATGTCTGACACGCAACACCAAGCGTAAAATATGAATTTAACATCCCTAGAATTTAAAATACATTTAATATTTTAAATAAATTTAATATATTATATATATTTTAATTAATACAATACTATGTTATCTTCTATCACAAGCAACAACGAGTTTCTTCGATATGTTGCGTTAAATGCAAGACTGAGTTTTACCAAACAACAATATATTTTCAAAATATTATTATTTAATATGATAAGATATAATCTAGATGTTAAATTAGAATTTATGAATTTTATTAAATAAAATATGAATATATATTATTGAAATAATTGGTTACCAATTAATTAGTAATGAATATAATAACTAATTGAATATAAAGGGGATGTTTTAATAATTACTATTATTACGTGAAAAAGTTGTTTTATCATAATAAATTAAATTAATTACTTTTAGTGAATGATATTAATTAGATATATATTATATATTAAATAAAATATATTATTTTATATTCATACAATATATTTTATAGGCATAATATTAGAATAAATCTGGTTTTACATTTAAAAATTGTTTTTTTCTAAAAATGAAATTTTGTTGACTTTTAATGGCGCACCTACTTTAAAAATAAAATTTATATATTTTATATATTTTATATTAAAAAATGTCTTAATATTTTAAAATATTAACATAAAAATTATTTTAGGGTCAATTTTTGTTATTTTTTCTAAGAATTTTCATTTTTTATGAATACTGAAAAATGTTGCATTTATTTGAAAACCCCCCTTTCATCTAATTTATTAATGTAGTTAAATTATATTTAAATTTACTTTTAGAATTTATATATTTCAATTATAAATAAATTAATACAATTAAGTTCATATGTATTAATTTCACATTTAAATTTGATATAAAAACATTTGAATCTTCTGGACGTTTTCACTTTGAAAACCCGCTTTGTTGTCCTGTCTGCGGGATTAATTCTAAATTAATTTCTAATACTTCTATCATTTAAATTTGTAAAAATTTATTTTTTATTTGGAATAATAATAATTTATAAATTATAATATTTTTAACTTAATTCTTGATGAAAAATATTAGTTAATGTAATTAAATTAATTACATCGATTAAGAAAAAAACTAACTGCACAAGGGAGTAACCTTGAACTTATGGCCCAAAATGACCTATAAAATTTTACAAAACCTATTTTATGGAAATATTATGACCATATGATTCCTTTTATGTAATTTAGTTCATTATGTTATGAATATGATGTAAGGGGGACCTCCCAATAGTGTTTACCTTTTTATATTTACAAGAATACCACTCCTCCTCCACTATAAAAAGACACTTACCTCTCTCAATTATTCACAATCATAAAACCCTTTGTCTAATACAAAACCTTCTCTAATAGTCTTAAAACATCCCTAACATAATCTTAGAAGCATCACTTTGGGTATAAATCCATCCAAGGATGTATTTTATTATAACCCAAAAGGAGTTACCCAAATAAGAGGTTATATTCTTCAATGATCACTTTTGTTTCATTTACTTATCCACCCTTCAATTTTTTATACAATGAATATATAATAACCTCAGTATATTAAATATAATAAGATGTTTTTATATCAAGGTTATGACCTAAAATCCATCAAACTTCCATAAAATGAGATACACAATCATCTTTCGTGTGTACAGAGGATTAGAGCCTTGCGAACAGATGTTGTTCATTCTTCCATTTACCACCTTTAAATGTTGGAAATAATTAAGAATATATATTATATATATGATATATATAATACTTATAATTTTTTTATTCTTAAATAATATTTATATAACACATAATATCATTATTTCCATTTTTGGGTAATATGATAACATTGTTTGTGGACTTCTGGACTACCGCCTCCTCAAAGCGATGTGTTTCGTTCATGCTATACATGGAATGTATAAAGGATGGTTTTAATAAAAATATGTGATATATATGATAAAAATATTATATTTTAATTATAATAAACATATATATTATTTACTTTTCATTTTTCGAATATGATAAAAAATGGAAACAATGTTAATGGGTACGTACGACCTACCATCTCCATGAACAATGAATTTAATTTCCTATTTCCAAATAATATTGTTTATTATAAATACATATATACAAGATATATATGATATTAAAATATATTTTTACACCTTGGAGATGATGAAATAATGATCTACTAAAGGATAATAAAAATAACAAGTCAAAACATTCTCGAAAAACATGACAATTAACTCCTGAAATAATGAAAATAATAAAAGATTATTAACAAACGAGTATTAAGATATTATAAGAATATAATATATGATATTATGAGTATGGTTATTTTATAATTTATGAAAATTCATAAAACCATTATATAGGAGGTTAAAGGGTGTTCACCCCATAGGAAATGCAAGGTAAGGGATTTCGTCTCAATTTCATTTAACTGAGGAATATTATAATGTTATGCACCTACATTATTTTATATGGTGTATATAATTCCCCTTAAAATTTAATATCATTAATAATTCATTATTAATGGTATTTTTTGTTTTAATTTTGAATTATTTTATATAATTATTTGAACATAAAGTTACCAAGTGGTAAATAAATTTCACAACTCAATTCCTTTTCCTTGGGTTATATTACTTATTCATTATCATTCATATTATATGATTATTTGTATAATGACTTTGAATATAAATTTAAGTATTTCCAATTATTATATGTGTATTTGTATTTGATACACATAATCATTTCATTTATTAATTCTCACTTTAATGTTATGACAATTTTAAGGTTTTATTTTATAATCTCATTCTAATTAAGATTGCTTATTATTTAAATTACATAAAAGGAATCTATATGATAAATTTTCAATAAACCCTTTAATTTTATTTTCATATGGTTATTCATAAACCTTTTCAAGTAATAGTTCAAGTTTTTTTACTCTTTAGTACCCAAATGTTTTAGAAAATGTTTTAAAGATAACACAACTTTATATTTTGTCAAAAGGTAGTTTTCCCTAAAAACCATGTTTTATTAATATATTTCCAATTTTTTTTAATGTTATGAAAATAATTTATTAAAAAAAATTTTATCCCATTTTTTACAAAGTTTTTCAAAGGAACATTATTGTATCTTTCCAAATAAGACACTTTACTAACTTTTTTACCATGTAAAAGGATTGTTATTTTTACCTTATATGATATGTAAAAAATTAACCGTCGTCATTTTGTTAAAGATTCCACTGCAATTTTACAAATATATATTTAATGATAATGTTTTTAAATGTGATTTCAAAATAAAATATATTTTCAAAATGGGTTTCTAAATGAATAGCATATTTTCCTCAATAAAATTTTAATGATATTTTTACATTATTTCTATTCATCAATAGCAACAACCCTTTATCTTTACACTATTTGAGATATGATGTATTGATACAATATTTATTATTTATATGGATGGTTTATGATTTCATTGACCAATAATAATATTTTCTTGAAATAACCTGATTCTTTTTATAGTCCCCATGAAATATTTAATTCCCTATGATCGTTAGACCTTATATTTATCCCAAATATCCATATTATTTATCATGGATATGTTTATTTTCCAAATCATATTCCATTTTTACATACAGTTTTTACTTTGAATGATATTTGAATTACTGAGGAAATATTATTAAATCCATATATTTTACTCAATATGAATATTTGATAACAAGACACATAATTTATTAAATTTATTATTTGATATATGAGGAATTCTTTAAACATTCACTACATAGGTTGTGGACTATTTAATGAAATCCCATTATTGCATTAGTAGTATCATGTGACGAATCAGTGGGATCTCCTAAGATAATGGGCTTTCACATGTTATATATTAAACTGTTTAGAGGATAGATCTTTACGGTAAAGGTATCATGTGCCTTGGAAACATAACATCCAATTATTAAGTTTCTCCTTTATTAAGTATTAAGTGATTATTATCCATTATAATTTGACTATGAAAAATTATATGGATGTATTTCATTATTTATCAATTGAATTCATGGAATGTGTATTAAGTTATTTACCATACCATACTAATTATCCCTTATCCAATTATTTAAATAGAATACGTGTTTAGTTTTTTAGCTTTTTATACTATTTACGCACTCCCTCTAAATTTATTGATTACATGGTATGTGTGTTTAGTTATTTACCTTACCATATTGATCATTATAATAGATTCACTATCATTTCCATTTTACTTAACCATCACCAAGAATTTTACCTAACCCTAATTTTGTTTCCTTTCCCTAGGAATCCAAGAAGTGTAATAAGAAATATTTTCATGAATATGCTAAGCGAGAATAAAGTTATCCAAATAAAATGTCGAAACTAGTGTATTAATTTTCAATAAAAGAGTCATGTATGTATTTGGTTTACTAATAATACTAAACTCTTTAGTATTTTGGGATTTGATTTATTATAATCATGAAAATGTAAAGGTAGTAGACACCAAAACTGTTCTTACTAGGGTTGAGGCGTTATAATTGGTATTAAAGGAAGTTTAGTATAATCCTTGTCAACTAGATTTAGGAAAAAAATTATTAGAACATATGACCCTAAGGTATAATTTGAGGATAATTATAGAATAATATACTAATGTTTTAGTCAAATATGTATTATATGGGTTTTATAGAAATATATCACTATCTGGATACTATAAGTGGACTTGGTTCTAGAATAGATGTACCTAGGAGTAACAAATATAAAAACGTTCCTTGGGCCTTACTCGAGAATAACAAAGAACATGAAAAAATGCCTTATACATACCTTGTTTGACACTCTCGGGGTCTATTCTTAGGATAATTAAAATTTTATTTACAATCTATAATTTGGGATTTGAATAGATAATGACAATGAATGACTTATATTAAACCTGAAGTTTCATAGATAAAAAAATGTTTCAATATTTTGACACCCAAAAAAATGATTTTACGGTTTTTCCACTATGAAAATTGTTGCTCACAATATGATTTTGGGTTTAATCAATTGATGGAACCTTAAGGAATCATTTTACCATTGAATATAAAGGACAAGGTGGTGAAAATGAGAAACCAAATGGGATTTTGATAGGAGTTAAAGATATCATGTTCATGACTAATCATTTTTCTCAAAATATCGTTAACAACATATACCTTCACAAACTCTCAAACTCACCAATGTAGAGAAAAATGGAGTTTTCTAAGAGCTCTAGTTATAGAGACAATGAATACAAAAGGGCTCAATTTCTATCATGAAAGAAATGTAGAAAGAGACACTCAAGAATGTATCTTAATGGAATTGGGAAAATATTTAGGTGTAGTAAAGAAGGACATAATGAAATGAATTTACAAGGAAAAATTAAGAGTAATATGGAAGAAACTAAAATGAATCCAAAGGATCCATTTATAGTTTGTGCCTTAAATGTGGGGAACCTAAGAATTACCTGAGTCAATTCCCTATTCTAAAGGATATAACTTGGACCAAGGAAGGATCTATGTGGAAATAAATGTATGAAGTATTTATATATTAGGGTTTTATGGAAAACATTAGTTAAAGGGTTATTTCATTTTTAAATTTTAATGGTGTCTATCATATTTATTTTAGAAATTATATTAAAATTTATTTTGAAAAAGTAAAACCTATATTCTAGGTGAAAACCCATTAAATCTGAAAATGTGGTGGGGCTTAAACCCATGACCGAAGGAAGATATGTGTTTCACACCTACCACTGGCCAACATGATGTCATGTTTAATGTGTCCTTGCTTTTATAAAAAAAACTGATTAATAAATGTTAGTGATGAACCGGTGTTATCAATTTTGAGGTTCATAGATTAATGTATTAACCATATTATTTCTAGTAAATAGCTAAAGACAAATTTAAATAATATTTTTCGGGATCTTATGATCTGTAAAGAGTTAATTTTAGTGCTTTGGGAATATAAAAAGTTTATTTTAGGATATTAATTTTATAGAGTAGGGGATGAATTAGAACTTGATTAATGAACATCCAAAATAAGAAATTGTTCATATGAAACTGAATCATATAAAGTAAGTATATTTCCTTATATTCATAAAAAGTTATGGAATTAATCAACATCAGTAAAATGATCTATAAATAAAATTTTATATAATACATTATTTTTTTGAACTAATGATCTTTTAAATCATCAAAAATTTATGGATTCAAGGCCATTAAATTTCCATTTATTATTCAATTTTTTATGATCAATGACCTCTATCACTTCCTATAATTATTTACATTTTTCCTACAAGTCCTTAGTTTTACTTTCCACTAATGATATCCTATGTATAAACCTAGTTATATTTTATTCAGTGTGACCATTGAACTTATCATTCTATCTTATTAATAATATTTTTTATAAAATATTTTATGATTTGGGGATTTAAATAAGGTAATTTTAAAATATCAAACCCTATATTACTAATATCGATTTTTAATCGGAAAAATGCAATTTAATTAAGGCGAGGAGAATGTAACACCTCAAAATTATAAAGTAAGAACATTGTATCTGAGAGCGTGTATGACACACAACACCAAGAATATAAGGGAATATATAATAAAAATACTTTAAATTATATTTTATATTTTAAATAAATTTAATATATTCTATAAATTAAGATTCACACAAATACTAAGCTGGCTTGCATCTGACACAACAATGATTTTCTTGGATAGCTTGCGTTACACGCAAGACCAAGTTTTACCAAACAAAAATATATTATTAAAATATTATTATTTATTATAATAAGATATAATCTTTTTTTTAGATTAATATTTATGAATTACATTTACTTTCGTATGAATACATTTGATTTAATTCATTGATTACCAATTAATTAGAAATGAATATTATAACCAATTGAATATAAAGTGGATGTTTTTATAAAAACTATTATTATGCAGCAAAGGTGTTTTATCATAATAAATTTAATTTTTTATTATTAGTGAATAAAATTATTTAAATATATATACTATATATTCAGTCAAATATTTTTTATTTTCATCCAATATATTTTAAAGGCACGAGATGTGAATAAATCCAGTTTTATGCTTAAAAATTGTATTTTTATAAAAAGGTAATTTTCCTGTCTTTTATAGGCATTCATATTTTAAAACTGAATTTTTTAAATTTTATATGAAAAAATAAATTAATTTTTAATAAAGGAATTTAAAAATTATCTTAGGATGAATTTTTTATATTTATTGAGAAGCTTCATTTTTTGATGAATAGTGAAAAATACTAAATTTTAATTGAAAACTGATTTATTGTCTAATTTAATTATAATGTAAATTTATATTTTAATTTATTTTTAAAGAATATTTAGTTCAATTATAAATCAAGTTATCCAATTTAGTTCACTAGAATAAATTTCACATTGAAATTTTATATAAATACATTTGAAACATTTGAAAAGTTTCAATTTAATCCACCCTTTGTCATCCGGACTTCGGGATTAGTGTTAAATTAATTTCTTCCACTTATATGATTGGAATTTGGAATAGTGGATTAAATATTTGTAATAAAAATAATTTATAATTTATAATAATTTCAACTTATCTTTTTACCAAAAATATTAATGAAAGTAATTAAAATTAATTACAAAGATTAAGAGAAAAACAAGTTTAATAAGGGACTAATCTTAATATTAAGGTCCAAAATTCCTTATAAAATTGTACAAAAAATATTTTATGGAAATATTTAGACCATATAATTCATTGGGTATAATTGGTTTTATTATTTTAGGAACATGATGAAAGGGATTAATCTCAATATTGTTTACCTTTTTATATTTACAAGAATACCACTCCCCATCAAATATACAAAGGCACTCACCCCTCTCACATATTCAAAACTCTCAAGCCCTTGGGTTCTTCCAAAACCTGAAAAAATAATATCCTAAATTCCCTACCCTAATTCTATAATCCTCACTTTGGGTATAAATCCATTCAAGGAAGTCTTTTGTTAAAAACCAAATGTAGTTACCTTTATTAGAGGTAACGTTCTTCAATGATCACTTTTGTTTCATTTACTTCTCCATACATTCAATTCTATTTATATCATGATTATATAATAAAATAATTATCTTAGATATAATGATATTTTTTTATATCAAGGATAGGAACTACACTCACACACACTTCCATCAAATGAGATACACAATCATCATTAACGTGTTTGACATTCTACCAGCTCACGGACCAATGTCAGCCATTCTTCCATTTACCACCTTTCAATGTTGGAAGTAATGATGGATTTATAGTTTATATATTATAAATATGAAATTTATAATTTCTTTATTCTTTTTTAATGTTTATATAACATATACCATTATTCTTTCCATTTTTTTAGAATACGATAGTATCGTTTGTGGACGTGTGAACTACCGCCTCTTCAAAGTGATGTGATTTGTTCATGTTGTACATAGAATGAATAAATGGTGGTTTTAATAAAAATATCTGATATATATGATAAAACTATTATACTGGAATTATAATATACATATATACTATTTAATTTTCATTATTTTAATATGATAATAAAATGGGAACAATATTTATGCATACATACAACCTGCCGTCTCCCTGAATGGTGTATTTCATTTCCTACGTCCAAATATTATAGATTATTCTAAAAATGTATATAATGAATATATATGATATATACATAATTCTTTACATACTTTATGTAATTAAATCATGATTGATGATAGAATAACCAAAATAACAATTGAAAACTTACAAAAAAATGACCATGAACTCCCAAAACGATGAAAATAATGAAAGATTGTTAACAAATGTGTAATAGGATATTATAATAAGACCATATGTGATATTATGATTATGGTTATGTTATAATTTAATAACATTATTAAAACCATTATATAGGATGTTAAAGGATGTTCACTCAAAAGGAAATGCAAGTTAAGGGATTTCATCTCAATTTCATTTCATTGAGGCATATTGTAATGTTATGTACCTATTTTCTTTTATATGGTGTATAGACTTCCACTTTTACATTTAATATCATTAAAAATTCATTATTCATGGTATTTAGTGTGTCAATTTGAATTTTTTAGTATTTCAATTTGAATTATTTCATTTCAATTATGTGTATAATGACTTTGAATATCTATTGATTTATATACTCTTCTTATCTATGGATTTACAAATAATACACATAATAAATTCACTGATCAATTCTAACTTCAATGTTATGATCATTTTAAGGGTTTATTTTATAATATCATTATAATCAAGATTTCCTATTCTTGTAATTAAATTAATGGAATTTACATGATCATTGTTAAATAACCCCTTTCATTTTCTTATCCTCCAGTTATTCATGAAGTTTTCAAGTAATAGTACTATTTCCCACTCTTGGTTACTCAAAATATTTTATAATTTTTTTTAAGAAAAACCAACTTCATTTTCGGTAGAAAATCTATTTTCTCTAAAAACCATGTTTTATAAAAAAAATTCAAAAACGTTTTTTACCTTTTAAAAATAATTTATTAAAGTAATGTTTACCCATTTTTGTATTTTAAAATGTTTTCAAAGGAATATTATTATATATTTTCAAACAAGTCACTTTTCTAAAAAATTTACAATGAAAAAGGATTTTTTTTACCTAGTATGATATTTAAAAAATTACCCGAAATCATTTCTTTGAATCTTACTATGAAAATTTTCAAAGATATTTTTAATGAAAATGTAATTTAAAGTTATATAAAAATAAAAGGGATTTTCAAAATTATTGTCAAAATGAAATGTTTATTTTAGTCAATAATGTTTTAGAGATATTTTTACTATATTTATATTCATCAATGACAACAACCCTTTATCCTTACCCTACTTGGGTTATTTTGTATTTATACCATCCTTGTTATTTCTCTAGTTGGTTTATGATTTATTTTACTAAGGATAGTATGTAAATTCACTATATTAATTATTTCTTTAGTATCCTTGATTTATTCAATTCTCAATTATCATTAGAAATTAAATTTACACTAAATATTTATATTATTTATGATGGATATGTTTATTTCCTAAACCGTATACCATTTTAGCTTACAATTTTTACTTTTAAAGTTATTTGAATTTCCAAGGAAATATAGATAAATCCATATATTTTACCCAATATGGATATTTTATGATAAGGAATGATATTTATTAAATCAACTATTCAATTTATGAGTAAATATTTGGACATTCACTACACGAGTTGTGAATTAGTTAATGTAAGCCTCTTGTAGGATCGATAGTCACTTGGGATGAATCTATTGGATAGCCTAAGCTAATTAGTTTTCAACCAGTATGTATTTAACCTTTTAGAGAATAGATATTTACGGTAAATGTATAATGTTCTTGGAAAAGATAACATCAAATAATTTATCATTTCCCTTTTCAAGTATTCATTTATTATTATCTATGATATTTTTACTATAATAAAATCTATGGATGAATTTAATTCTCAGTTTATTGAATTCAAATAGTGTGTGTTCAGTTTTTTATCTTGCCAAATTAATTATGAATTATATAGTTATTTAAATGGAATGTGTGTTCAGTTATTTAATTTTCCATATTTTTTACGCACTCCCTATCAGTTTATTGATTACATGGCTTGTGTGTTTAGTTATTTACCTTTAAATAATGATTATTCTCATTGATTAATGATTATTTTTGTTGTAAATAACCATTACTATGAATTTTAGATCAACATATTTTTTTACCATCCCTAGGAATCCAATATGTGTGCTAGGGGAGAAAATAAAATATTTGATATGTGGGATATATTTATCCTCATAAAAAGATTTATGTTATAATTATTCTATTCATTTATAATATATGACTCATATATGTATCTAGTTTACTATAATTACTAAAATATTTGGTAATTTGGGATTTGGTTACTTGTAATTATGAAAATTTAATGGTAGTAGACACTGGATTCAAGCTTACTGAAGTCACAGTGCTATAATAGGCATCAAAGGAAGTTTAATAGAATCCTTATAACTAGATTAAGGAAAAAATAGATGAGAGAAAATGACCCTATGGTAAATTTTTTGGATAAGTATAGAAGAATAACCTGAAGTTTTGGTTAGATAGAGACTATGTGATTTTCTAAGAAATATATCCTTATATAGATACTAATTTTTGACATAGTTCTGTCACACTTGTACCTAGGGGCAACAACTTCGAAAAGGCTCCTCAGTGCCTGACTTGGGAAAAAACCTGGTACATGACAACAATCCTTACTACACACCTGGTTTTACACTATTGAGGGAAATACTTAGGATAATTCTAATTTTATTTACAAACCACTAAGAAATATTGGAATAGATAATGACAATGAATGACCTGGGTTAAACCTAAGGTGTCTTAGATAAAAAAATAATGTGTCTAGATTTATACACCCTAAAGAATGATTAAATTGTTTTGAAATTATGATAATTGTTTCTCAAACTATCTTTTGTTTGAGTAAATGGCTATAACTTGAAGGAATATTGTTAACATTGAACATGAATGACAAGGTGGTGGAAATAAGAAACCAAAAGGGATGTTGAGAGGAGTGAAAGATATTTCATTCATGACCAATATTATTTAACCAAATTTGATTAACATCATATACCTTAACCAACTCTCTTACTCACCAAATAATATAATGATGGAGTTTTCTATGATTTTCAGTGGTGGATACCATGGTGAAAAGGGCTCGATTTCTATTATGCAAGAAATGTGTAAGGAGACACCCAGTAAAGTGTCTCACTGGAATGAGGAAAATAATTATGTTTGGTAAAGAAGGAAATATACCATATAATTGATGAGGAAAAATGAAGAGTACAATGGAAGAAAATAAAACTCATCCTAAGGATCAATTTATAGTTTTTTCCTTAAATGTGGAGAACTCGAGTAAGGGATGAATAAGGGTTTTGTGCCTAACACTAGACTGTGTGATGTAATAGTTAATGCATCCTTTCTTTTAGATAAACAATTTGACGAATAAATGTTAATGATGAATCAATTTTATCAATTTTATGGTTTAGAGATTAATTTATTGACCTTATTAGTTTTTTAAAATAGATAGAGACAAATGTAAAGACTTGTTTTATAGATATTACAATCCATTAAAATTAAATTTTAGTTCAGTAGGAATAAAAAATATCATTTTAGGATATCCAGTTCCTAGGGTAAGGCATGCAAAAGAATTTTCTTTAAGCACAAAAAAAATATAAAATTGTTCATATAAAATTGAAATGTATCAAGTATATTTCATATATTCTTAGGTAGTTAAAGAATTACTCAACATTAGGAAAATGACCTAGAAATAAAATGTAGTCCTAGTACCTTAATATTTTTTTGAATCAATGGTATTTTAAATCATCACAAATTTATGGATTTGAGGCCATCAACTTTCCATTGACTATTAATTTTTTTTGTGATCAATGACATCAATCACCCCCTATAATTATTTACACTTTTCCTCAAAGTCCATATTTTCACTTTCCACTAATTTTCTTCTATATAGAAGCCTAATTATATATTATTCCATGTGACCTTTATACTTTTTAATCTCTCATATTAAGAGTATTTTTTATAAACTCTCTTACAATATTGTTTTTTCAACAAATTAATTTTTTAATATCAACCCTTGGATTTCCAATACTAAGTTTAAATTGTGAGGACACAATTTAATTAAGGTGGGGATAATTTAACACCTCAAAACACTAAAGTAATAACATTTTATCTGATAACATATAGAATGCACAACACCAAGAATAGAAGATAATATAAAATCCCAATAATTTAAGATATATCTAATATTTTAAATAAATTAAATCTATTCTATATATTTCAATTCAAATGATACTGAGTTATCTTGCACTGTATGCAATATTGAGTTTCATCGATAGATTGTGTTACACGCAAGACCAAGTTTTATCAAACAACAATAAATTATTAAAATATTATTATTTAATATAATAAGATATAACATAGATATTAAATTATAATTTATGAATTGGATTGAATAACATGTGATTATATATGATTGAATTCATTGGTTACCTATTAATTATAAATTAATATAAGAACTAATTGAATATAAAGTGTATGTTTTTATAAAAACCATTATTATATACGAAAGGTGTTTTATTATAATATATTAAATTAATTAATATTATTGAATAATATTATATATATATATATATTATATTAAATAATTTTTTATGTTAATCTAATATATTTTATAGGTAAGAGATAAGAATAACTCTAGTATTACGGTTAACAATTATATTTTTCTAAAAAGGAAATTTTGCCGCCATTTAATGGAGCCCCTATTGTTGAACTAAATTTTTGAAATTATATAAATTTTATGGGATTGAATATAAATAATTTTTGAAATATTAACATCAAAAATTATCTTAAGGTGAATTTTTGGAATTTTTCTGTGATGTTTCATTTTTTGTTGAATAGTGGAAAATACCAGATTTTAATTAAAAATTACTTTTTCATCTAATTTATATATATAGTTTTATTATATTTTAATTTGGTTTTAATGTATATTTAGTTCAATTATAAATCAATTAATAAAATTTATTTCATTTTAATTATTTTCACTTTGAAATTATATAAAAAATATTTTAATTTTTTGAATATTTTCACGATACAAGTCTGATTCATTGTCCCATCGGCGGGATTAATTTTAATTGACTTTATTCCACTTATATGATTGGAATTTGTAAAAATGGATTCAATATTTTTAATAATAAAAATTTCAACTTAATGTTTGAGTAAAAATATTAGTAAATAGAATTAAAATTAACTATAGATACTAAAAGGAAAACTAGATTAACAAGGGACTAACATTAAACATAAGGGATAAAATAACCTATAAACATGTCCAAAACTTATTTTATAGAGATATTTCGACCATATAATCAATTTTCTCTAATTTGGTTAATTATTGGAGACAAATTATGTAATGGATACCTCTCAATAGTATTTAGGTTTTTATATTTACAAGAATGCCACTCCTCTACTATAAAAAGGTAGTCACCCCTTCCACTCATTCACAAATCTAAAGCCATTTGGATTATTGAAAACATTCCAAAATAAGATCCAAATTTCCCTACCATAATTTTATAATCCTAAAATTGAGAATAAATCCAACAAATGATGTATTTTGGTATAATTTAAAAAGGGGTTACCTGAATAAGAGGTAATGTTCTTCAAGGATCACTTTTTTTTTCATTTATATCTCCACCACTTAAATTATTTTTATATAATTATTATGTAATAATATAAATATAATAATATAATTATATGTTTTTATATCAATGGTATGACCTACATTCACAAAAACTTTCATTAAATGGGATCGTTTGTGTGTATGGTGGAATACCGCCTCGCGAACCGATGTTGTTCGTTATTCCATTTACAACCTTTAAATGTTGTAAATAGTGATTAATTTATAATTTATATATGATATATATGAAAAAATTTAAGTCTTTATGGGTTTTTACCTTTTAAATAACACATACCATCATACTTTCTATTTTGTGGGAATACGATAACATCGTTTGTGGACGTGCGGACTACAGTCTCCTCAATGTGATGTGATTCATCCACACTAATAAAGGAATAAATAAAGGATGGTATTAATAAAATTATGTTATATATATGATACAAATATTATACTATAATTATAATATATGTATATACTATTTACTTTTCATTATTTTAATATGATAATAAAATGGAAATAGTGTTCATGCGTACGTACGACTTACCATTTACATGAATGGTGCATTTAATTTCCTATCTCCAAATATTATGGATTATTATAAATACATATATATAGAATATATATGATATTTAAATGACATTTTTCATTCTTTATGTGATTAAATCATGGTCGAAAAAAAAATACAAAAACAATAAGTCAAAATATACTCAAAAAACATGACAATTAACACACAAAATGATGAAAATAATTAAAGATGGTTAAAAATGGTGTAATAAAATATTATAATAAGATAATATATGATATTATTAGTATGGTTCTATTATAAGTTAATAACATTCCTAAAACCATTATACATGAGGTTAAAGGGCGTTCATCCAGGAAATGTAAGGTAAAGGATTTCATCTCAATTTCATTTCATTGAGGAATATTATAATGTTATGAAACTAGTTTATTTTATATGGTGTATATAATAATAATTTTATATTTAATATCACATATAATTCATTATTAATGGTATTTTTCATTTCAATTTTAATTATTTTATTTTAGTATTTGAAAATAACATTACAAAGTGGTAAAGAAATTTCATAACTCAATTCCTTTTCCTTGGGTAATATTACTTCCTAATTGTCGTTAATATTCTATAATTGTGTGTATAATTAAATTAAATATATATTAGTGTATTTAAATTTCTTTTATGTGGATTTATAGTTTACATAAATAATCAATTCATTGATTAATTCTCACTTCAATGTTAGGTTCACTTTAAGGGTTTATTTCACAATATCATTCTAATCAAGATTGCTTATTATTGAAATTGAATTTAAAGAATTCATATTATAATTTTCCAATAAACCATTTCATTTTAATCTACTATGGTTATTCATTACCCTTTTTAAGTAATAGTACCATTTTTCTACTCTTTGTAACTCAAAATATTTTTGTAAGAAAACCAAATTTCATTTTCTATTAAACAAATATTTTCTATCAAAACCCAGTTTTATAAAAATGTTTTCAAATTGTTTTTATCCTTTTAAAAATTATTAATTAAATATATTTTTACCCCTTTTTTCTTTTACAATTTTTTTCAAAGTAATATTCTCATCTCTTTCTAAACAAGGAACTTTTCTAACCTTTTTAACATGCAAAGGATTGTTATTTTTACCTTGTACGGTATGTGTAAAATTATGTAACATAATTTATTTGAAATATCCATTATAAAATTTCAAATCTATTTTTAATGAATATTTTTTTAAAGTTATTTTAAAATAAAATGGATTTTTAATTTTTTTTTTCAAAATAAAAAATATATTTTCCTCAATAATATTTTAAATATATTTTTACATTATGTATATTCACCAACGACAATGACACTTGATTATTACACCACTTAGGATATGTTTTATTGATACCATCCTTATTATTAATCATGATAGTTTGTGATTTATTTGACCAAGGATGGTCTTGACATTCAATACATTGATTCATTTTTAGTTACCTTTAAATATTCAATTCCCTATGATCATTAGACATAAAATTTTCCCTAAACATCCATATTATTTATCATGGATATGATTAATGCCTAAACTATATACCATTTTTACATACAGCGTTTACTTTGAAATTTATTCTAATTATTAGGGAAATATTGATAAATCCTCATATTTTACTCAATACAGATATTTTATGACAAGTAATGTTGTTAATTAAATATATTATTCAATATATGAGGATTGCTTTTGACATTCACTACACGGGTTGGGGACCCGTTAATGCAAGGCCCTCGATGCGTCGGTAGTCTCATGGGATGAATCAATTGGATACCATAAGGTAATGGATTTTCACCTAGTATTTTTTTAAACCATTTAGAGGATTTATTTTTATAGTAAATGTATAATTTTCCTAGGAAACATGACATACAATAATTAAGAATTTCCATTATTCAATATTCTGTTATTGTTATCCATGATATTTTCACTATGAAAAAAATCTATGGATGCATTTCATTAAGAGTTAATTTAATTCTTGGTTTGTGTGTTTAGTTATTTACCTTTTCATATTAATTATTCTATATCCATTTGTTTATATGTCATGTGTGTCCAGTTATTTACCTTTCCATATTGATTATTCTCAATGATTCATTACTGTATCTGTTGTGATTATCCCTTAATAAGCATTTGAAATCACTGTTATTTTTTTTACGTTCCACAGGAATCAAAAAAGTGTACTAAAAAATATATGAAATGATATAATATATGGGAATAAAGTGATTCTCAAAAGAGTTTCATAATTAGTATATACATTTATAATACAAGACCCATTTATGTATCTGATTTACCAAGACTAATAAAATATTAGGTCTTTTGATATTTTATTCCCTATAATAATTATAATATAATGGTAGTATAAATCGGCTCTAGGTTTACTGGGGTTAGTTCGCTACACTAGATCCCTTATGAATCAAACCATACATAAGGTAAGGGTTTTGTGTCTGAATATTATTTCATTGAGACGTGTTTTGTGTTATATACCTATTTATGTTTTTAATGTGTATATAATTTCCCTTTAATTTTTTATGTAATAAATATAAATATATTTATTGTATTTAATGTTTCATTTGAACTTATTTATTTCAGTGGGGTTATGATTCAAAAGTTACCAAATCTGTAAGGGATTTATAATACAATCTCATTTTTATTGGGTTTGTTTATGTTTAAATATCCAAAGATATAATTATATAATATATATCTATAAAATATTATTTATTTTCCTATAATATATTTATTTATAAATATCAAATGTTTTCCATTCATTATTCTCTCTTTATGTACTCGAGATACTTGAATAATAATTTTTTAGGGAAACATTCTTTGTTTTATTATTCGTTCAGAGATATTAATCTTATAAATATATATATGTTTTATTTAAAATGTTTTCAAGAAGTTTTTTTACTATTATTCTTTGATTTTATAAATTTATTTTAACCAATTTTGAATTTATAAAAAAAAATTAATTTTTCTTATCATTTTATAAATGAGATACTTTTAAATTTTTACCAAAAATATGAATGGAATATTTGTTTTAACAAATAATACATGAAGAGAATTTATAACCATCATGATCAATATATTATTTAAATCTTCTTTTTCAAGTTTCCATGGTTCTTTTCAAATAATTTATTTATTATTATTTTTTAAATTTTTGTTTTTTAAACATATGATTTCAAAATAAAATGGTAATTTTCCTCATGAAACGTTTCAATGATATTTAAAAGGAGATTTTCATATAAGATAACATCCTATGATGTTACATATTCTTTATTAGGGACATGATTATACAATAATATCGTTATTCTTTATCTAGATAGTTTATGGTTATAATGATGAAATATTGATGAAACCCATTTTCATTTCCATGGGATATATTATAACAGAATGATAATAGTTTTCATGATCTTATGAAATAAATATGAATGGATTATAACTATCTGATGGGTGGGTCTATTATAGACATATAATTCATTTTGTAAGTAATAAATTTTTATGAGTTGGAATGGTACATAAGAGGTTATACCATACCCAAAAAGAGGGAACATGAGAGGTTATCCCAAGATTGAAAAGAGGGTACATGAGAGGTTATCCCAATATAGAAAATAGGGTACATAAGAGGTTATTGTAAGACCAAAGTAGGTACAATGGTAGTTATCCCAAGAATAAAATGTGATAAATGTATTGGTGGGTATCCATGACAAAATATTTTTATGATTATGATTATTCCACAATTTTCTGCTACTTTTTGACTTAATCTTATGCCAATGTTATGTTCTTATAGATTGTTTTCTTTGATTTATATCTGATTTATTTCTTATGAACTATCATTATTTGTTCCATGAATCATGATTATCATCCATGAATTAATGGGTATTTTTTCCAAATGCTAAGTTATTGCTCTCATAACCTTATGCTCATATTATGGTTAAATGATTATTGATATCTCCCTCATTTAACCTTTTGAATCATATGATCTGACCTTTTGTTATGTTTCATTTTACTTATGTTTTTATGGATGGGTTTAAGTACGATATGTCTTAGAAGGGTTCAACTAATGAGAGTTTATATATATCTTTTAAAAAATAGTTGTTTATTTTTGTATGTTTCCAAAGAAAATGAACCTTTATGATTCAAGTTTGAATCATAATTATATGTAATTAATATTCATATAATAATATGTAATATGTATGTATTTAAAGTTTAATTTTTCTCTATTTTAAGTGAAATAATAATTTCATACATTAATGCTAAATAATTTTAAATTACTATTCAATAAATTTCTCAATAATACACACTTGGGGACCATAATATTTTAGTGCCTTTAAAGACTAGATATGTAAACATTTTATTTCTTGAATGATCTTCATAATATCTCATAAGGATCTTCTTACATAGTAATATTCCTATATATACCCTACTTAAAACCTTTCTTTATAAACCAAGAAGAGGAATATGAGAAGGGGTTATATCTAATGACCAATAAGGTTAAACAAATGATATATCAATCAATGATCATAATTGGGTATGAGATAAGTATTAGTGTATGATACTTGATCATAACATACAATAATCATACCTAATTAATCAAATAAATTTAATCCTAAATCATAGAATAATGTTTTATTAGCCGAATAAATAAGTCATAAGAGTGTGAAATCATCAATAATAAATAATATATCATAAACCATGAGAGAATATCATAGTAATAAGAAATAATTTTGGGTCATACACTTAATCATATAAAATCACTTCCTTAGTCATGGTTCACCCCCAATTCCATCATTATGGACAATGTACCATAATGGAAATGCCTACCCATAAATTTCCAACATTATATTCATAGTTAATTTACCTTGTCATCTCTTAAGAGTTCATTAACTTTATAACATCTTAGGATATTCTCAAATGATTCATTATTACCTAATTCATTAAAGAAATATGTAATTCCAAGCCCACCCATCACATAATGAAAATCATAAGTATCTATGAAACAAGATCACAAAAAATACATCACATCATCATACCATGGCCCATGGAAGGGAACCGGTTTTAAAATTGTTTTATCATTTAATCATAGAATAATACATAGAAAAGAAATGGGTGTTAAAAAGAATTCATAATAACATTAGTACCTCATGGGAAAGAAACATGTTTTATAGAATCATCATTATATCATCATCATTATAAGAAATATAGAAAAAGTGGGTGAAATCATATGATCACATCCCTAGTGAATTAAAAAATTCATTAAAGGATATTGGAATAGATAAAAAACGTTTAAAATAACATTCAAACCTTTATTTGAAAACATGAGAAAATATCATTTTTTATTTAAAATATTCTAATCGAAACTTATAAAAATTGTGAGAAAAAAAATTTGTTTGAAAATAATCAAGGAAAATTGTAATTTAATATTAAAATTAAAGAACATTAATGACTTTAGTAATATAATTTCACATCATATACATTAAAATAAAATATTCCTTTCACACTTTTATAAATGGTCAGAAAATATTTCTTAAAAAAACATTAATTTAAAAAGATCTATTTTTAAACATTTGTAAATAATGTCAATGTAATTGAAAATTATTATTTTTTAAACACTTATAGTATATTTAAGAACTTTCATATACAATTTTTTAAATTACAGATGTGTAAGAAATATTTCATCGATAAAAGAGGAAATAAGGTCAAATTTTATTTAAAAACATTTTATTGATCATTTTAAGTAAAAAAGAGTGGGAAATGGCACTTAAAAAATACAAAAATAACCATCAGATAAGAAAATAAATGTTTTCTAAAGTATAATATACATATACTTTCCCCCAATTGAAATTTACCAAAAAAATCCTTAAAAGAAATGAGTTTGTAACATAGACTCTTACAACTTTGGTAACATTTGAATCATAACCACAAGAAATAAATAACTTAAAACTAAAAATTTAATACCAAGAATATAATTATATTAATGATATATAATATAAAAATGGTAGTTTATTCACCACATGAAAGATACCATTGGTGAAAATGGCATACATATTATAGAAACAACAGTGAGATGAGGAACCATTACTTTAAGTCTCTTCATGCTTTATATGCATTAAAACCTATAGTATAATAAATATATAGTTATTATAAGTTTATTTCAGAACTAAATTCACATTAAAATAATGATTTATCATTCCTTTATAAAATACAATTATCTATTTATTATAAATTTCATCAAAAAACAAATATTTTGGTGAAATATGGTATGTTTCCCTATATTATTCAGTTCGATGGTTCTGGTCCTTACACCTTGGTCATTGTTTCATCATATCCATAATATTTATAAAGATATAAGTGTAATATTTTTTCATCAAATATAATTATATAACCATTTTTGTAGTTATGTTATGAAAAATGAATTACATCACGTCGTTGAGATGATAATCCATACGTACACACGAGTGATGTTTCACTTTTGGTGGATAGATAAAAAGAAAGGTAAATAATAGTTCACATAACCAGAATCATTATTATATAATAAATATTATTTATATTATTTAAATATATCCTTATTACCGTACATTTAGAGAAAACATGAAAAACTAATCTCATCTCTTCATGAAGGTGGTAATCAACATATATGCATGAGCGACCTTATTGATTTTCAATGGATGTGAATGTATGAAAGTAGATAATATATTAAAATTATAGAATAATAACAATTTCATAAATATTATATATAAATATTAAATCTGTAATAATAAAAAACCAGGAAATATAGTTATGGAAAATGAATCATATCATTACGTGTGGGCAGTAGTCTACATATACACAAGCGCGGTATGAAATAGATTGGTTAAAATAATCAACTCATATACAAGAGACCTCCTTTTTTTTGTTAAGGACCCTAGTGATTTCTATTTTAGTAATATAGAACTTCTAAAACATGGATAAGTATTTTGATAATAATTTTTTTGTATGGTTTGGTCATGTTATGTTGCTCGAGATGGTTTTAGGAAGAGAGTAGGAGTGGATTCCTTTTATAGCGAAGAAAAGGACACAACTGAAGCTACCAAAAATATTTAAATATAATAATTTTTTTCAGGTGAAAGTGGAACCATGTTGATATATTAAGAATATAGGATGAGGATGAGTCAAAATTATCTCATCCAATAAGATTTTCACAATTTTAGTTGATGTCTTAACCCTTATCTATTTTTTATTCCCCATTAAATATTTTGATTATTACTATGATATCAATGTTTTTTCCTTTTTAGTGGCCAAGGAAGATATAATAAAAGGAAAACTGAACCATAAGTGAACAATGGTTAATATGGTAGACTATATTCTATTAACTTGTCTAATGTTAATAATTTTATGAATTTTAAATCATTTGAAAAAAATATTTTTTAACACATGATACCAATAAACACAACTAGGAAATGGGCTATTGCCATGGTTCAAAACCGTTGCAATACGGACTAAAACTGTGGTCATAGGCTATGACCACGAGTTTTCCCAATAGTGGGCATTATCATTATAGGAGTAGGGTCTCACCTATGCCCACAGTTTTAATCGTGGAAATAGGTGGCCTATTGCCATAGTTTTGAAAACATGTGGAAATAGGTTTCTTCGTTGTCAACCATGGAAGTTGACCTATGGTCACTGTTTTACCTGTGGAAATAGGTGGCCTATTTTCACGGTTTTAACCATGTCTATATCCCTATAAAACCATGGTAAAGCCTAAAAATGATGTGTGCCTAACTAGATTTGATCCCATCACCTTCCCTTAACGTTTCAACACCCTAACCACTACACCACCAAGGATGTTGTGTATATATACATACAATATGTTATACATATTATTAAAATACATGGAAATATCCTAAAAACCCTATAAATAGTTTTTCCCACCATTTTTTGGTGGGAATGTTTTTCTCCTGCGCAAGGGTGGGAGACCTATAGCCACGGTTTTGAAAACCGTGGGTATATACCTTCAAAAATAAGGCATATAACCACAGTTTTGAAAACTGTGGCTATAGGTGTGGGGTATAGCCAAAATTTTGAAAACTATGGCTACAACCCATGAAAAAATAAATATAGCCATAGTTTTAAAATCGTGGTTATAGGCCACATAATCGTGGCCATATCCACACATAGCCAGGGTTTTAAAACCGTGGCTATAGGTGCATGGCCTTGGCCTGTTTTTAGTAGTGAAATCCATTTTCAGGTCAGTTCACATAGTGTAGCTTTAATGAAAACAATATAGAAGTTGAATTTGGATATTATCACGAACCAACCCAGGTCGACCATGAACAAGTCACTCGATCCAATCTGTGGCAAGACCTGAGAGGCGTTCCCGATCCTCCCAGGCTAGCGATAAGTGCCAAGGCATCAATAGAGAAAAAAAGGGAACAGTTTCACCCAATAAACAAAAAATAAACTAAACAGTATTATAAAAGTACAGGAAATCTCAAAAAATATAAGTAATACTAGCTTGAATATCATTTAAACATGAAACTGAAATTATAACTGAAATACACAACTATACTAACCGAACTGGACAACCACTATCTCTCTGTGGCCCTGTGGGTCACTCTCCAACTCAATTATCAAATGTCACCCAAGGAGAACACATCCATTTTAGAACATAAAAGGGGACTAAAAATAGAAACAAAATATAGGCATGAGTATTAAAACGTAGTAGGCTCACCTAATATTCTATTCCCTAATGCACTAAATTTAAAATTAAAGAAACATCAATTATATGTTGGAACTACAATATAATAAAGTATTATTTTCTATAGTTTTTACATAAAATCAATGTAAAATCCATTTCCATTAAAAATTTGCTAAACCAGATTCTAACCATTAATGTTACCATGTTATTTCAAGGAGAAAGTGATGATTTCATTTAAAACTGATACTAAAGAGTTTGAAACACATTTTCTTTTGGAAATATTTTTCATGGGAGTTAAGAAACCAAAACATCACTTTACATGAAAAACACCACACAAGAGTACCAAGGCAATCATATAGCAAGGGAAATGTAAATAGGTATACAAGTATCTCGACAACAATTCAAACAGTTAAAAGCCACTAGACATATGTGGACCTGGGAGATAAAGAATAATTCATATGACACTAATACATGTGACCCCATATATAGTATCATTCCACATACAATGAAATCTAACACTCTATACGCTCATCTATCCTTTCTCAGGATAGGCTGAGGGAAAATCCCATAGCAATGAACATAGTATATCTGCTTACTATGGGCCACTGGTCAGTACCATAACCTACCAGTGAATTACTCATCTTAGAAAATTCTCTCAATATGATAGGTTCCAATATACTAAGTATTAAAGGGGGTGATCTAATATATACCACCTATCATCAAATCACAACCTATATTTATGATAATAATCACAGTAGGTCTCATCCTGAGTCTCCCAAGGACTACTCTCATTCCTTAAAGTTAATAGATTAAGAAGGGTTCCCAACTGAGGAACCCATATAATGGAACTTGGGGATTCCATACCAAGGACATCAAAACCATTCTAGGTCAACAAGGCACGAGGAACATCCAATGGGGGATTATAACAAACACTTTTCATCATATTCAAAAGTGGCCAAAGGGCCGCTACACATACCATAAATCCACCCTTTACTAATAACGCAATCCAACTTTTAAAAGAGATGAAAACACACCATTTACACATAAAATCATTAATAAAACCCATGTATAAGACATTTCCTTTCCACTTCTGAACTTAAACCATCTTTTATAAAAATCCAACCATGCTACAATTCAACATCACATGACTAACAAATTTTGAAGGCCAACCTCACACTTCTTATAGATTAAATACATTTGAAACCATTTCAAGAAACCCCAAGTCCATCATTTCACATGAAAAAAAAATTATTAAAAAAGAAAAACCATGCTTTCAATATTACCAAACAACCACAAGGGCCAACTGGGTACTGTGGACATACATTTGGCATGCGTTATTTAACAAAAAAAGGAAATTATCACAAAATAAGGGTTTAAGAAACATTTTCAAACCAAATGACTAAAAAATCATTAAAATCACAACATATTAATTATAGGAGGTGTGAAGAGAAAAAAATTGATGATTCTTAAATTAAAAATGACCAATGTATGGCAATCCTACTTCAAATACATGGCACAATAATAACGCAAACCCAATTTTTATCCCCATATATTCTAATACACAAACCCTACCAAAAAAACCATTAGTCAACAAAAACCCCTAAAATTGATAACAACAAGAATAATTTAGAAGTAGTAAGAAGGTATGCTGACAGAAAAAAAACACACCGGAAAAAGGGGGACCAGTGCCGGAGGGTTGCGCTAGAGGCAGTGATACCAAAGACTATACCGATTGGAGGTGATGAAAACAGAAGCCATGCTAATTGGAAGGATGTATGGAGGTCGCACCGGCTGGAGGTAGCGATGGTGAAATCCATGCTGGATAGAAGGGAGGGCGGAGGCCACTCCAGATAGAGGAAAAAGTGGAGTTCGTGACAGGGAGGAGGCCAGTAAAAAGAGGGGGGATCACATGCCACGAGAGAGGGAGAGAAACAAGGATAGTTCCATGTAGGGTTAGGGGAAAGGTAAGAGAAAACCCTAGGGGAGAAAGGAAAAAAACAAAGAAAGAATAAAATGGAATAAAAAAATTAAAAAAATAAAACTAATAAAAATAAGAAAAAGTAATAGAAACTTTAATCTGTAAAAAATAATAATATTAATGAAAATAATAATAATAATAATACACATAATAATAATAAAAATAACTTTAATAACAATATAATAATGATAAAATAATAATTTCAATAACAATTTCTTTAATAATAATAATAATAACTCTGATAATAACAGTTTTAAAATTATAGGTAACATTAATAATTAACACTCATAAATAATTATATCATTTATAAAAACAAAAATAATAATTATAACTATAATAAATTTAATAAAAATATTTTCATTATTTTAAAATGTAAAAAATTTTCTTATCTTAATTCATTATTGTTAATATTTTTTTAGTAAACCTCTTTTGATTTATTTGAAGTATCTAGAAACTACTTGGTTAACCTACATAGACCATAAAAATTTTAATAGTAATGATAATTTATTTATTTTAAAAATCTGGTAGGTTTCATGGTGGCCTGGTCAAGGGTGTATGGTTCTCAGTCCGTGCTCTACTCGGGTGTTAGATGCTACCAAACACAGAACGACCACTTTTTTTAACAGAAACTCTAAAATTTAATCTTGAACTCAACCTGAACCCAAATAAAATTATTCGAAGCCAAGAAAATAATAAAATAAATTAATTACATGGGTCAGGGTGTGAAAATTCTCCCCACCACAACACTTTTTCCCCCATAAAGACACAACAGATTTCAGCTAATTGATCAACACTTAAGGATCACATAGAAATTTGATCCAACCTCTTGGATAAGGATATTTAACAAACCACCAATGAGACTTAACCTCATTGCCCAAAGTAAATCACCATCAAAGGGGAGGCCCAAACTGAATCCCTACCATTAGAATTAAACTACAAACCAATTACATATTAAGATAAAATTCAATGAGACCCATGGTGGGTATCCCCACCATTAAAAAACAATATAAAAATGACTAAATAAAAATTCAACTTAAACCCCAATCCGGGCCTTTCTCAAGCTCAAAGAACCCAACATGAACACTTAAACCAACCAATTATGTATAGAGGAGAAAACAGATGAACCAAAACACCCCGCACGGACCGAAAACCCTCTACACATGGGTGGGGAGGGAGGGGCCCAATGATTGGACCATTGAACCACCACTAACAACCAACCACCACTTTTCACCTAAGGATGGGTAAAAATCAAGACCGTACCCGATCCACATGGGATGTTCATGCAAGAAAACTGACTCGAAACTCACGTACAAGAAATCATAGCTAGAGACAATACATTCGGGGTAACTACACCACACTCTTTGCGACAAGTGAAAATTTACAATAATGGAGAAAACCCAATATAAACGCTAGAATTGTATCACTGCAACGATATAAGAACAACCTTAACAAAAATCCTTAAACCCCATGGGGTTCCTGACAACGTGCATGCTTCAATTTGAAGCATTTTGACAGGATCTCTAATGGATGAAGCATCTCTTACCTCACCATCCAATTTTGATAATCCCAATAAGAAACATACATCTTTTGATTTGAAAAATTAATGGACAAAATCTTGAAATGAAAACCACACTGACATTGAAAACCAGTGTTTATTAAAAGACCCACGACATTCCCATACATTTCAAAAACCCAAAAAATCATTAGTATAACTTACATGATTAGATATCCCTTACACTATAAAGAAACTTACATATGAAACATTAAATAAATACCCAAAAACACATCACTTCTGAGAATTTCCTCCATGAAGCTTTCTAGAGACACCCCGATAGAATCTCCCCAAGTGAACCAAGCAACCAAAAGCCTATTATGGATTCAGATCATTTTTTTATGATGAATTTTTGTGACCCAACTTGCCACGCTGATAACATAAGAGGATATCTCGCTCTGAATAGGTAGATGAAATATCCAGAGGCCTTTTATTCCATGACTTTATCATTCAAATTTTAATCACTTCCACATATCCTTGATAGAATCCTCACCACTACTCCAAGGAATTTAAGTATGGAGTAATACTTTGAGCACTCACACCATCACAGATTCAACATGAAATGTTCATCTTACCACATCAAAAAATGAAGTTAGGTTGGACACTGACACCTTCGACTGTAGATCAGGATGGAGACCTGCCTTGAAACACTGACCCTTCATGGAGTCATCTTTAGAATACCCTGAATCATAAGGGAATAGATCCAAAAAGAACTAGAAATAATCCAACATTGATCTATCACCCTACTACAGACAACACATATCCATCCTCTTTCTCTCCCTTTCTTTCTCAATGAAATACTGAAAAATGAACAATGGATTGAAAAATTCTCATGTAAGCTCTTGAAGGGATTGTTTTAAGACACTAACTTCCACCACATCCATGGTGAACCTTCAAGCATGAAGGTTTCAAACTTGACCTTCAACAACACGAGAAACTCAATAAAGTTAAATTCACTTTAAATGATTTTCATCCACTCTCCTCTATATAAGGGTATGCTTGACCATAAAAGAGTGGTGGATCGAGCTTCTAGAACTAAAGAATAATATATTTAGGTTGATCAACCACACTATGATCACACTTTAAGTTCCATGGGAACAACCACTGAATAATAAAAATTCAAGAACCAAATCAATGTCCACTTAATACTAAAAATCCTCAAGATCAAAAACTGCATTAGAGACCAACATTAAACATAAGAATGAAAATGTAAGAACCCAATTATTACTTTAAGGTATGGGTTTCTTTTTATTTCTATTTTTGAGTTGTTTTTAAGAAATCCGGGAGACCTGGCTAAGTTTTAGATAAATATAGGATCATGGAATGATTTTGGGGTTACACACAATGTACTCTCAGGTATATCTCATGTACTATGGTCGTGTGTGAAGGCCATACATGGAGTGTGGGCGTGTTGTCTAGGTAGAGTGTTTTTACCATGTACAAATTGTGTACTTCTAGTACACACTGTGTAGTCTAGCCATGTATGAGGGATATACATGGCGTGTGGGGAAGTTTACAAGGAATAGAGGAAAAACCAAGTACACCCCATGCATTGCCTAGTACATGCCATGTAGGTCATGTCAGTAGGTCGACAAAGTAATTCACTCGAAAATAGCCATTATTGGAATAGTTAAATGGTATACATGGTGTGTATATATATATATAAAGTGTGTATACCTATATACACACCTTGTAGTTTCTTTTTTCCACTAAAAATGGGATGTAACCTCGTTTTGAGGTAGTGGATAGTGGGGGTCACCGGGTTTTGTGAACCAAGTTAGCCGAGATTTCAAAAACCCCACAGTTTTTCATCTTAAGTCTCATTTAAACACCATTTGATCTATTGGAACCCCCTTGGTAAGCCCTTATTTCCTCTTTATCTCTTTTTCTTGATTTAAATTTTAAAAAAAGTTATACGGGTTTGAGAATTTATACTCATTTGGTAGATCTACCTAGTTCTAGAATGAATTATAGGCTGTTACTAGATGAGGATTATCATACAGGTATGAAGTAGGTGGTACGTACCTTGTTTTGTGTTTTTGGGGTCATCTGGGGGTTACAGTTTTTTTAGCGCAACATCTGGTATTGAGAGAGACCCATGTTTCTTTATATTAAATTGACTGTATGCCTTATGGGATGTCGTTGGGCATTCCCTTACCTTTTTATGCTTGAGAAAAGACAGGTTATAGGTTGTTGCTCATTTGGGGCATTTTGGTCGGGGGTGACAAAATGGTTATAATTGATTTTTTGTTTAAACTATTGATTTTAAATTATTTAAGAGTGAATAAGTTTATTATATCCTTTCAAGACCTTAGTGCTAGTATGGGACAACACATGGCTAGTGCAATTCAACTGTTTAAATTGTTTTTCCTATTTAAAGTGATTCTTTTGATATATATATGTGATGCTTGATATTGCATATGTTGGAATCCTTGGGGTTGGGTTGGGAATGGCCCGAATATTCTTGAGTGATGTTGATCAGAGGTTTGGCTTTCCTAAGATTACTTGAGTGGTTTGGCCACAGGATTGGGCATCATGGTCGTCAGTTTGAGACAGTGTGACTGTCAGGTTTGGAATGGACATAGTTACTTTGATAGGAAGGCCATTAGATTCTGAGCGATATGCTCGTAGGGGCATGAGGTGCTTGAGATGTTGTGGCTTGGGTTCTATTTTTGGTGATTATCACTCAACCGTGATTTGGGTCATGTCCACATAGATGACTTCATGATGAGGTGGTTTTTACTGCTCGTGTGGGTAGAGGCCCCCGTAGTTGCGTTTATGTGATTATGGGTTGGGGGTTATTTCTATGGAATCCATGTAAAAGGTGAGGAGCCTTTATTTTGTTTGGGCGTGCCTTTAGGATGTCAGTACTTGAGAAACGCGGTGTGAGAGGTCCATGATACCTGGTTACTGTTACTTGGGAATGCCAACGGGAGGTCGGTACTTGAGACATGAGGTGTTAGGGGTCCATGAGACCAGGTGATTATTACTTGGGAATGCCTATGAGACATCAGTACATGATACATGAGGTGTCAGGAGGCACATAGTTCTCGGTTACTGTCACCATGATTGCCTTAGGGACATCAGTACTTGAGACACGTAGTGTCAGGTGGAACATGGTGCTGGGTTACATGACTAAGATTCCGACGTTGGCTAAAGCAGGTGACACGCCATAATGGCCGCTGAGCACTAGTGGTGGTTGTGTTTACACTATACATCGTACAGTTTACTTTTCTTATATATTCTTTCTTTATTAGACACTTATACTGGGTACACACCATTGAGTGGTATCCTACTGAGATTTGTCTCACACCCTACACGGGCCCTTCAGGACGTGTGTAGACATTATGGTTTTACATACAGGTAAGGGATCAACCTCAAGAGTTATATTGTAGTGATGTTTTTCATGGAGACTGGTATAGACCTTGAGGTCATTCCTAGATAGAGTTTTACTTCCATTTAGTTTCATTACTTTATCAACGTTCTTACTTTATTATTTTATCCACCATTGGTTAGCCATTAACACCCTTTTTATATTGACACGTCGCACCTTCTATGAATGTATTCTTGGTTTGTTTACTAGTTAGATGTGATGTTCAGCATGTTGTTCTATTTTATTTCTACTAAACTTGTTTATATATTTCTTCTGTTGTTTATTGATATTGGAAGTGCTTCTACTAGGCGGGTCTGGTTTGACTCTGCAGAGTCTCATATTTTATATTATACTCAAACTAGTACCTTTATTTTTCCTCCTTCCCAAAGGGTATATCCTCCCTACTAACCCATTACACCATCTCTTCTAGTTGTAATCCTTTGGAATTTGGGGAGGTGCGCCTAAGGTTAGTAACATCCAACCCACTCAGCAATGTTTGGGTGGCTGATCAGGTCGGGCTGATACAAAGTGGTATCAAAGGAGGTAGTTCTTGAAAGGTATTTAGTATCATCTTATGAATGGCTACTAATGAGATTGATACTCACTTTATTTTTGTTGGTTTTACTATTTGGTATAAGGTATACTAAAGATAGGTTGTTATTGGAGATGGGTTTCTAGCTTGTGCTTGGGTACCTGCAACCCCAGGTATGAGAGATAAACCAAGTTTCCTTGGGTGGGAATTTCTGCGTTTTTTTTTTCAGATTACAGTTTATATGGTTTCCAACTTGGTGGATCACTTGGTTTGTGATTATTATTGATTGTGATATGTGTCCCTTAACCCGATGAAGTAAGGGGGAGTCAGACCTTGGCCTGGTATGGAAAGGCGTGTTTTCTCAACTTTTGATAGGCACATTTTTAGGGTATTTCAATTTCATATTTTCATGTATGCATTGTGAATTGATAATAACTTGTGAATAATATCAATATCCATGCTCGAGATGCTTTTGAAATGTGAAAGGTGAAATTTTTGATATAATTTCTTGTTTATTGCAATGTGATATGCTATGATTTAAATTATGTAAAATTTTATATGGCATGAGATTTTATCCTGGTTCATATATGAGCAGGTAGGTACTATGATGGAGGTGATGTTGATCACCAGGATTAGGTGTCCTAGATGGCGGTTTGATGGAGTTTGACTATTAGGATTGGGCGAATTAGTCATCGGTTTAAGGAAATGTTGGTTGTCAGGACAGGTGTGGCCTAGGGATACACTGATACTTGGATTTGTTGAGGGCGGGTAATGAGGCCATGAGGCCCGAATTCCATGTGCATGGGTTGTGGTGGGGGAGAGTAAGGGTATTTTTTATACTCTAACTTTTTCTACTTTTCTAATCTAAATGAATATATATATATATATATATATATGGGTTGTTAGACCATTTATGGTATTCAGTGGGTTCCTCTTAGATGGCTCAGATAGAGTGTCAGGCAGGTGACTTTATAGTTCCTTAGGAGCATGATCAGATTCAGACCCATGAAGGGCAGGAAGAACATGAGCCGCAAGTACATGCTTAGAAAAAAGATCGAGTTTAGGATCTAGTATAGGTAGTTCAGCTGCCAGGTTTTACAACGTTTGGGTTGTTGCTCAATGACCAGCTTCGTTCTAGCCTGGTATGTGTTTTACAGGGAATCGATATAGGTGATCAAGGAGAAGAGCCCTCTATGGTGTATTTGACGTGGGAAATCTAGTTGCATCACCCACAATTTTTTTAGGGTGAGGGCGGTCCACAGGTGGATGAGAACTAGATATAGGGCATGCAGATAATCTTCGAGCAGCTCGAGACACCTCTAGCGTGGAGGGTCAAGTTGGCGATGTACATGATCATATGACTCACAAAGAACTGGTGGGATATGAAGGTTTAGGCTCGCATACATGAGGAACTAATCTGGAAAGACTTCAAGGATAGTTTTTTTTTGAGAACTTTTTCCTAGAGATGCTAAGGTTAAAGAGATCTTGGGGGTTCTTGAGCCTTCAGTAGGGTGGAATGTACGTCATGGACTATGAAGTTACTTTCAATGAGTTGTCTCACATTTCACTTGTTACGGTAAGTGATGACACCTAGATAGTGAGTCTCCTTGAATATGGATTACATAACACCATCCCGACATAGGTAAAAATCTTTAGGCTTGCCTCTTTCTCAGAGGCAGTGAATTAGGCGCTCATATCAAAGGGAAAATTGACAGATAGGCCTTGTTTGAGCCAGGAGATAGCTCAGGTGATGGTTCAGATAGTAGGAAATGATGACAGGATGAGTTCCAGTAGGGGGGGGGGGGAAGGCCAAGGACTCAACTAGACAACCTCACGGGAGTTCAGTTATGGTTTTAATTCAGTGTGGTCAGCCAGGGCATGTCCGGACTCAGTGTGACAAGCCTCCAAAAGAGTGACAGGCATGTGAAAAGGTTAAGCATATAAAGAGGTTTTGTAGCAATCCTTATTAGAAAACCAGAAGGCATGGACCTGAACAGACTGTGGCATATGGGGTCAGATCCGGGTTAGCACCAGGTGAGGTTATCTAGGGTTCAGTTGCATGCAGAGAACATGGAAGAGAAAGGGGGACCCAATAGTGGTGTTAGTGGCTAGTTATTGGTGTAACACCATAGGGAGGACAAGTTTCAGGAAGCCGTGTGTTAGGCCAAGTGCAGGTTGTGGAGCTTCCAAAGGCTGAGTAGGCTGGTGAGATGACGATGATCAGAAGTACACTGCAGGCATGGCCATGATTTTCTTGTTTTTTTGGAATGTCCTGTTAAGGCATGTATGTTATGAGTGCACGAGGTGCACAAGATTTATATGGACTGAAAATATACTGGTTAGTGTAATTGGAAACGTTTTACGCATGTGATATATATATGAGGTGTCGTGGGTATCAGGGCATCGAGGATTTGGGTTAAATGATGTGTCTTGGGTATCAGGGCATCGATGATGTGGGTTACTTGAGGTGCACAGAACCAGGTTTTTTTTAGTATCCATGGGATGTAGAACCTCATTAAGGTGGACACCGATATGGTGTGGGACATGAATGGTTGTTGAAAGAAATATGGGAGCACCTTATGAGGTTTAGGGGTGATGATAGGTCATGGGAGGACCATGGGTCTGGAAACAGGTTGGTGAACCTTTTCTTGATTTGAGTTTTGAGGCCAGAGTCATCTGGAGTTTTTCTTCACCACCTTTGAAAGGGAAATTCAGAGATGAATTATTTTAAGGGGGAGAATTTTGTAAGAACCTGGTTATTACTTTAAGGTATATGTTTTTTAATGTTTTTGAGGTTTTTTGAGAAATATGGGTGAACTATCTATGTTTTGGAAAAAAATGTGCACATGGCATGATTTTGGGGTTACACGCCATGTAATCCCAGGTACATGTCATGTACCATGGCCATGTGTGAAGGCCATACATGGCGTATAAGCGTGTTGTCTCGGTAGAGAGTTTTTACCATCTACACACTGTGTAGTATAACCTTTTATGATGGATATACATGGTGTGTGAGGAAGTGGTCAAGGAATAGAGGAAAACCCAAGTACACACCGTGTAATGTCTAGTATATGTCATGTATGTCATGTCATCCAGTCGACCAAATAAGTTGGTGGAAAAATTTTATCATTGTAATAATTAAATTCTATACACGACATGTATACCTATATAAGTACCGTGTAGTTTCTTTCTTTTTTCTTAAAATGGGTAGTAGTATAATTTTGAGACAGTGGATAGTGGGGGTTGTTGGGTTTCTTGAACCAAGTCAACCAATACTTCAAACACCTCCTGGATCATAGTCATAAGTCCTATTCAAACACTGTTTGATCCATTGGAAGGCCCTAGATATTCCCTTGTTTCCACTTGATCCATTCTTCTTGATTTCTATTTTAAATGAAGTTATAGGGATTTGAGCGTTTATGCTCATTTTGTAGATCTACCTAGTTCAACACTAAATTATAGGCTGATATTGGATGAGAATCATCATACATGTATGAGGTAGGTGGTGCATACCCTGTTTTGTGTTTTTGTGGTCATTTGGGGGTTGAAGATTTTTAGAACAATGATAGGAATAGACCGTGATCGATGTTTCCTTATATTGAATTGACCGTATGCCTTATGGGATGGAGTTCGATATTCCCTTACCTTTTTATTCTTGAGTGAGGTTGGGTTAGGGGTTTTTTCTCATTTGGGGCATTTTGGTCGGGGGTGCCAAAATGGATATAATTGAATTATTTGGTTTAAAATATCGAGTTTAATTTTTTTCAAACATGAATAAGTTTATTAGAGGCTTTCAAGGCCTTAGTGCTAGTCTAGGACACCACATGGCTGGTGTAATTCAACTGTCAAAATTGTTTTTCCTGTTTAAAGTGATTCTTTTGATTATATATATATGATGCTTAATATTGCGTATTCTGGAACCCTTGGGGTTGTGTTGGTCGTGGTCCAAATATTCTTGAGTGATGTTGATTAGAGGTTGGACTTGGCCTGGATTACTTGAATGGTTTGGCCACAGGATTGGGCATCATGGATGTCAGTTTGAGGTAGTGTCATTGTCAGGTTGGGCATGGAAGGCCATCATATTTTGAGTGATATGATCTTAGGGGAACGAGGTGATAAAGATGTTATGGATTGGTTTCTATTTTGGTGATTACTGCTCACCCGTGATTTGGGTCGTTTTCACACAAATGACTTTGTGATCAGGTGGTTTTCTCCACTTGTGTGGGTAGAGGCCCCCATAGTTGTGGTTAGGTGATTATGGGTTGGGGGTTCTTGTTCTGGAATCCCCTTGAAATGTGAGGAGCCTTCATATTGTTTGGGCATGACTTTGGGACATCGGTACTTGAGAAACGTGGTGTCAGGGGTCCATTGGATCAGGTTAATGTTACATGGGCATGCCTATGGGACGCCGGTACTTTAGACATGAGGTGTCAGGGGTCCATGGGATGAGGTTACTGTTACTTGGGTTTGCCTACGGGACGTCGGTACTTGAAACAAAAGGTTTTAGGAGGCACATGGTTCTGGGTTACTATCACTATATCTGCCTTTGGGATGTCAGAACTAGAGAAATGCAGTGTTAGGAGGCTCATGGTGTCAGGTTATGTGGCTGAGATTCCAATGTTGGCCAAATCAGGTGACACGCCATGGTGAATACTAAGCACTAGTGGAGGTTGTGTTTACATTATACATCATACTATTTACTTCCATTATAAATGATTTTATTCTTAAACAATTATATAGGCATGCACCATTGGGTGGTATCCTACTAAGATTCATATCACACCCTACACAGGCAGTTCGAGATGCATGTAGACTTTACAGTTTTACATACAGGTAAGGGATCAGCCTCAGGAGATAGATTGTAGTGATGTTTGGCCTAGAGACTAGTATGGACCTTGAGGTCATGCCTATCTGATGTTTTAATTCTATTTATTTTCATTACTTTATCATCATTATTACTTTATTATTGTAGCCATAATTGGATAGACTTTGGAGTCATTTTTATATTGACATGGCAGACCTACTATGAATGCATTCTTGGTTTGTTTAGTAGTTACAAGTGATGTTTATCATGCTGTTATATTTTCTTTCCACTACACTTATTTATATATTGCTTTTTCTATTTATTGATATTGGACATGCTTCTGCTATGTGGGTCTGGTTCGAGTCTACAGAGTCTCTTATTTTATATTATACTCAAACTAGTACCTTTATTTTTCCTCTTTCCCAGAGAGTATAGAATTCCCACTATACCTATTACACCCTCTCTTCTAGTCGGCATCCTTTGGAATTCAGGGAGGTTTGTCTAAGGTTAGTAACACACAACCCACATAGCACTTTTCAGGTCTCTTTTCGGGTCATGTCATTACATCAAACCCTTATTAATAAAAATCACCCCCTTTTGAAAGCATTTTGATTTCAAGAACTAACTTGGTGTATTTTCAACCTCACCAATGGTGTTCATCGAGCATCACTCACATGTATATTTTCATGCCATACTAGGCACCCATCCTCCATTTCATACTTGGCATCCATCCCCATTTACATATAAAACCATGCATGTGATCACCCATGAAAATGCCGAAGGTGAAAACAAAACAACATCATTTTCCAAAAATAAATCATTCATCCCATTTCAAAAATCATATACCTTCCAACGGAACACTAGCCACAAATTCAATATTAAATTGTTTTAAAACCCATCCAAGTTCATTTAAAATAATTTCTAAATCAAAAATTCCATTTTAAACAACCATTTTCTAAAACTAATTTATTTGATTCAAACACCTTTCAAAATTCAGAGGAGACCCAAAAAAACTCAAAAAGGGAACTACTAGTGGTGGGTGACTTGGTAATATGGTTGGAGTCCATATTCCAAACATGTTACTGACATGGATATCCTTTTAGGACCATTCCCCTAGCTCCACATGGATTTCTAGGCTGTGCTATCTCATGATAACTATTAGACCAACTCCATTTTTCATATCCCTATCGCAAAACATTACTTAAAGAACAAGAAACCTAATTAAACTGGACTTCCCATGGAAACCTGACGACCAAAACAAGCAAGAGTTCATGATGCTCTTCCTAAACCCACCACTCCAGTTTTGATAATCCTAATCCATCTACCTTGACATCGCCAAATAACAAAGAGAAATCTAAAAAGCAAGGTCTTCTAAGAACCAACTGGCTCTGATACCATATTTTCACGAACCAACACAGGTCAATCCTAAACCGGTCACCCGAGCCAATCTACGGAAAGACCCAAGTGGCATTTCCGATCCTCTCGAGCTGGTGAAAATCACCATGGAATCACTAGACTACAACAATGTAATTATTTCTCTTATTAAAAAAAATAGAAACTAAATAGTAGTAAGAAAGTGCAGGTAGCTGAAAAATATAAGTAAGACTAAATTGAATATCATTTAAATAGGAAAATGAAAATAAAACGGAAATACACAACTATACTAACTAAACAGGACAACCACTATCTCTATGTGACCCCGTGGGTCACTCTTCAACTTAATGATCAAATGTCTCCTAAGGTGAACACACCCTAGATGGAACCTACACAAGGACTAAAAACAGAAAAGATCTATAGGCGGGAGTATTAAAACTCATTAGGCTATCCCGATATTCAATTTCCCAATGCACTACCATTAAAATTAAAGAAACATCAATTCTGTGTTTGAACTAAAATATAATAAATTATGTATTTCTACAGTTTTTACTAAGAATCAAAGTATAATCCATTTTCTTTAAACATTTTCAAAACCAGATTCTAACCTTAAGTGTTACCATGCTATTTAAAGGGGAAAGTGATGATTTCCATTAAAATAAATACTAAAGAGTTTGAAACACATTTTCTTTTGAATAACATTTTCATAGGAGTTAGGAAACGAAAACATCACTTTACATGAAAAAAATCACACAAGAGTACCAAGGCAGTCATATAAAAAGGGAAATATAAATAGGTATAAAATTATCTAAACAAAAGTTCAAATAGATAAAATACACTAGACATAAATGAACCCAGGTGATCAAGAATAATCTAGGAAACACTAATACCCAGAACCCCATCAATAGTAGCGTGCCACATATGATGAAATCTAATGCTCTATATGCTCAACCACCCTTTCTCAAGGAAGGCATAGAGAAAATCCCATAGCAATGAACCCAACATATCCTCATACTATGGGCCACTAGTTAGTACCATAAACTACCAGTGAATCACCCGTCTCATACAATTCCCTCAATATTATAGGTTACAATGTCCCTTGTATTAAATAGGGTGAGCCTTCAGTGACCATCGAGCATCAAATCAAAACCTATATTTATAATAATAATCAGAACATGTCTCATACCGAGTCTCCCCAAGGACTACTCTCATTCTTTAAATTAAATATATTATGAAGGGTTCCCAACTGAAGAAACCATATAATGGGACACATGAATTCCATACCGAGGAAATCCTAACCATTCCATGTCAACAAGGCATGAGGAATATCCAAAATGGGTTTTATGAAAACCACTTTTCATCATTATCCAAAGTGAAAAAATAGGCCCTTAAACGTAGCATAAAACCAAACTTTATTAATAATGCAATCCTACTTTCAAAATAGGCAACAACACACCATTTCCACATTGAATCATGTATAAAACCCCTTTATAAGACATTTCCATTCCACTTTCAAACTAAAACCATCTTTTATGAAAATCCAACCAGGATACAATTCAACATCACCTGAAAAACCAATTTTAAAGGCCAACCCCACACTTATTTTAGCTTAAAAACATTTGAAACCCTTTCAAGAAACCCCAAGTCCATCATTTCACATGACAAAAAATTATTAAACAAGAAAAACCATGCTTTCAATATTACCAAACAATCACAAGGGCCAACCGGGCATTGTGGAAATACATTTGGTGTGCGCTTTTTAACAAAACAAAGGAAATTAACACAAAACAAGGATTTAAGATACATTTTCACACCAAATGACTAAACCAAGGTGTGCAGATCATTACATATTAATTACAAGAGGTGAAAAAAGCATAAAATTTATGATTCTTAAATTAAAAAGGACAGTGTGTGGGAATCCTACCTCAAATACATGGCATGATAATAATGAAAATCCGAATTTACTCATCGTAGGTTATAATAAACTAACCCTACCAAGAAAAACTAGTGATCGATAAAAATACGTAACAAAACATAGATAAAAAGAAAAATAATTTATAACTAGTAGGACGGTATACTGATGGAGAGAAAAAATATGCAAGAAGAGGGAAGGAGCAGCGTTGATGGGTTTCTCCATAGGTGGCATCAATAGAGGCCTCACCTACTGAAGGTGGAAAAGGAAGAAGCCGCACTGGCTGGAGGTGGTGGCGGTGGAAGTCACTCCTTCTGGAAGGGTAGTCGGAGGCCACGCTAGTTGGATACGGAGGCGACGATCATGATGGGTAGAAGTTCGGCAAGGATGGGGGAGTACAAGTCATGAGTGAGGGAGAGAAATGGGGAGAGGGTCGAGTAGGGTTAGGGGAAAGGTAAAAGAAAACCCTATGGGATAAATGAAAAAAAGAAAGAAAAAAAATTAAAAAAATAAAAATAAACAACATAAAACTAATAAAATTAAAAAAAAGTAATAAAAACTTTAATCTATAAAAAATAATAATATTAATGAATATATTAATAATATACACATAATAATATTAATTTTTTTAATAATAATATAATAATGATAAAAATAATAATTTTAATAAAAAATTTCATTAATAATAATAATAATAATAACTTTGATAATAACAGTTTTAAAATTCTTAATAACATTAATAATTAATGCTCGTAAATAATTATATCATTTATAAAAATAAAAATAATAATTATAACCATAAAAAATTGAATAAAAATATTTTTATTATTCATAAATGTAAAACAATTACATAACTTAATTCATTATTCTTAATTTATATTTTTTAATACTATTCTGATTTATTTCAAGTGTTGGGAAACCACTCGGTTACTCTGAGCGACCCCTAAAGATTATAACAGTAAAGCCAATTAATTTATTTTCCAAACATGGAAGGCTACTTGGAGGCCTGGGCAGGGCCACACAGTTCTCAGACTGTGCTCTGCTTGGGCATCAGATTCTGCCAAACCTAGAATGCACACTTTTTTTAACAGAAACTCTAAAATTTAATCTTGGACTCAACCCAAACCCCAATTAAATTATTCTAAGACAATTAAATAATAAAATAAATTAATTACATGGGTCTGGGTGTGAAAGAAATGAACTTTTAACACATCAATAATATGTCTTATTTAGATATAAAATTCATGTAATAAAATAATTCATCCAAAATATATTACTTTTTATATTTTGGAAACCATTTACTTTATTTTTTCTACTATTGGAACATGCTCTTTATCGACATTGCATAAGTAATTAAGGTAATTATTCTTTAAGAAATACCATGATAAAATCAATTCATTCATATTTAAAATAACCATTAAGAGATAAACATAAAATTATTTTATCACTATTACAAAATATTAGTGATTTTAAAAAAAGATGGTGGAATTTTATATTTATTCTTTATAAAAAAATATTAATTCCATTATCAAATTAGAATGGACTTAAGTTTCCTTATCATGAAATTTTTGGTGATTCTGGTCGAAATAAAATCATCTAATTGAAATGAGGTTGGTATTATATATATTTTTAATGCCTTCTCTTATTATTTTTAACATTAAGTACCCAATATACCCTTACCAAGGTGAAAAATATTTACCATAGTTAAAATTTAGTAGGAAACAAATTAAGATGAACTTATTACATCATATTGGTTATAATGATTAAAATTATGGAATATACATTTCAATATTTAGTTTCTATAAGTAGAGAAATTCAATAAATAAATAACAAAAACTGGAATGAAAATCAATTCATGAAAAATGCATTTTTAAGTATTAAACTGAATTTACTCGTATTTTATGCCTAGTAAAAAATTTTATATGAATGGTAATTTTTTTATTGAATATAGAATCTTTAAATTTAATTAAAACCATTCATCAATAAGGGTTAATCTAATATAAAAACAAATTTTTCATAAAATTTCTCTATTTATCATCAAATGAATTTTTTAATTTCCAAACAATTAATAATAGATGAATTAATTTTAAAAATATATAAAAAATATATTTCACAATTTATTTAGTAATATTCATACCCATAAATTTAATGCTTATGTTATAATAAATTACTTATTGTTTTAATCTCTGTGTTACATGTCAACAAATCTAGCAAACAATTACAATTTATTTAATGATAAATATGTTCTAAAACCTCAAGGTATTAAATTCTACCCTCATAAATAAATTTCATCATTGAAATTTAATTATCACTTACTAAAATTAGTTTATCAAATCATAGTAATAAAATATGAAGTTAATTCTACAATGATATCAAATTTCCATGTCACTATTAGGAAACTTAGTATTTCTTACTTAAGTATTTCTAAAACCAATTATATATCATTTTAAGACACATGATTTTACAAAAACATACCTTGATAGCTAAGTGATACATTCCACTTAAGACTTGATAGATATATATTCCTCTATGTTTATTTATGGAAATCATTTAATTTTAATATAGAGAATACTAAATAACATACTTACTCGATTTATTTCCCTTGCAAAAGAATAATTTCATCCATTAATTTCACTTCAATTTGTTTTTTATCCTTGCTTCATATCTTATTCTATATGATAAATAACCATGATAATTTTTCCCTCTTTGGTAACTTTTGAGTCATATTCCCTATTATATAATAAAATTAAATTAAACATTTAATATCATGAACAAAAAAATGTTCCTGGTATAACATGTCAATGGATAAATATTTAAACCTCATAAAATATGATAGGTCCATAACATATCATATGTCCAAAAAAGTAACAATTCATTCCTACTGTCTGAATATACCTAATAAAACTGAAATGGCGAGAAAAAGTTTCCCAATATAAATTAGTCATCATAAACAAATCTAAATATTACCCACAATAATATCCATAGTACAAATTAAATTATTTCATAAATAAATAACCATAAAACTCTTCAAAATATTCAAAACCATAATTGAAACCCAAATATTAGATTTATTTGACCATATATTCATCCATGATTGAGTAACATCAATAACTAAAAAGTTCATATTCTAAAAATATATACACCATATTTATATATGACTTAAAATATTCTAAATGATAGTAAAAATATACTTAATCATCCTTAATACACAATAAAATTATATACGTTTTCAAAAAATTAACTCTACACAAATGATCCAATTTACTTTATCAATATCAATCATCTATTTATAATAACAAAACATTATTATCTAAACATTAGGAACATATTAATGTTTATATATAAATCAATCTTTCATTTTCAAAAAAATTTCACATTACCACTAAATCTTATTTATAGGTTATGGGAACTATTCAACATATGCTTGAAAATCCTTAAAGAAATAACACCACAAAACATTCATTGGATGATTCATGATTCTTATAATTAGAATATCATTGATAAAACAATTCTATAACATAATTCTCAAATCCAAATATATAAACACTAAAATAATTCCATAAAAATGATTGGAATAATATTGGACCTTCCTTGGTCTTGGACTTAGCCCATAGATTAAGTAATTCACTTGGATAATTCCCAAGTTCCCCAAATATAATACATTGAAAAATAAATGGAACCTTAGGATGAAATTCATTTTCCTCCATCGAACACTTCATTTCTCATTGGAAATTAATTTCTTTATTACATACTTTTACAATAATTAAATATTTTACCATTCCTTTTATAAATTTCACTGTGAGATTCTAGACACATACTTGACATCTAAGAAGCTGAATATTCTTCCTTCCATTGTCTTTATCAACTGAACTCCCATGAAACTCAATTTATCTTTCATTACATGTGTTAGGAAACTCACCCAAGTTATAGTTTTTAATCATGTTACAATATATAATCTTAGGGATAATCACAAGTTTCCACATTCCATCTGTTATTTCATTTGGTTTCACATAAGGACAAATATTCTATAGTATATCACATTTACCATTAACATGATTTCTCATAGTTATATACATTTATTAAAACAAAAAAATTATGATAAACAATAATCATTGGGAGAAATCATATAATCAAAAAAATATAATTCTTATTATATCTAAATCATAACACATTCATTTTAATCTATAACAACTTTGGTTTAACCTAGGTCATCCATGGTCATTATCTATTCAAATCCTTCATAATGGTTAATAACCAAAATGTGAATTATCTCAGGCATTGTAATAAATCATATTTTCCATGTATTATTTTTGGATATTGTATAGATTATTATTGAGATGAGGTGATGAGAAAGAGTGTGATTATGAGTCCTGGTGCACCCGGAATAAATGTTTGAAATATGTTAAATAACACGTGTACTTATTTTTATTGAAAAAGTATAATAAATTATAAATGGGAGCCAAGATTATAAATATAAGGGAACTGTTGAGTTCATAATATGTGGTTTACCCTAGGAGTGATATAGCCTAGGTCGGTGTGGGGAATATATGGAAAATTTGTCACTGATGTAAAATAAATAAAATAATTAAATAAACTTATTTTATTTAACCATTGATACAATGACCAAATGTCTTCATCAAATAAGATCTTATAGAATTTTTTCAAGGTTACCCGTATAACTCTTAAAATAATTGAAGAGCCGTTGGAGAGAATGATACAAGATTTTGTTGATCGATGAAGACCAGATCATGGATCAATGGCCAATATGAGCCAAAATCAAAGGATCTCCCCAATGATCATGGTGTCGCTCCATTATTCACCAATTATTGAACCAAATAGCAGTATGATGTTGTTTTATTTGGTTTCTTTCCCCATTTTCTATTTCTATGATGAACACAGTTTAATCATCCAATAGATTAATCCATGGATTAGTCATTTGTGGGATGAGATTTATTACTTGGATATTATATGGAGAATTTCTTTTTGATACTTGATTACTAATTTTCATTCTAGCAGTGATGGATCAAGTCCAACATGAACATTGGCCGAGGTATATCCCTCCTGTTTATGGTTGTCCATTTATCTCCATTTCTTTGTTTATCATGGGTTTTCTTGAATTGTCTTATGGTTAAACATCCATTGATAAATCAATCATTGCACATCAATTTCATGGAATAATGATTTAATATAATAGATCTAGGATCGACACAACATGATGGTGGTTAAATGATGGAAGTGGCAGCAGATCAGATGGGTTCAGATACCCTATTTTGTGTTCTTTGGTGTGCAATGAAGAAAAGTGTAAAGATCTATTTTATGAAAAGATTCAGGGGTTAAATCATGATGTTAAATGATTATGAGGATTAAATGATGATATCCCTTGTTTCCATTGAAGTTTGAGATAGGAATGGTGGCTATAGGAGTGGCCAATGATGTGTGAACATGATTCAGGATTCCAGAATTTTCCACACTACACAACGTGTCATGTGAATCAACACACCTTGTGGTCCCCTCATAGTGGTGTCTAGGGTTTCGTTAAGAAGATAAGTATCACATTTCAAGTGACCTTGTCACATGGTGTGTTATATTCTTTAGTGAGCTCAACTTGTACCTCATAGGGTACACAGACATAGGCTGAGAGTACACATCCACTGGCACACCATGTACTCCCTTAAAGACATGACCTAGGAAAATGTATATGAGCTAACCCATGTACTAGTATTTGGTTAGAGTACACGTTTAACCACATTCAATTTAATTTTACATGGACATGAACAAGGGATATTTACACTGGTAGGACATGTGGTCAAAGGGACACAACCTGTAACCCTTATATAGGTCGTGTACTCCTTAAGTATTGGATATGATCTATTTTTATCTATATATTGGAAAAGTTTTTTAGGCTTTGATACCCCTATACATTCTATAAGGGTTAACATAGAATATCCTCTTACCCATAGTAAAATGATCCCTTCATCAAGAATTCTTGGTTAGAGTTTTTGTGATCCCTCCTTGAGACCCATAGCGAGATCCTTTATTCATCTTTTTTCTCTAGGTGGAGTTCTTGGCATCATCGAGACGAATACTATGTGGGAACTGATCCTCTACATAGTGGGTTAATCAATATTGAGTTTTTGTTATACCCCATATCTTTGGGAGTGATCATCATATGTGTTTAATATATCTTTATAATTTCAGTGTTTTCTTCTAATGGTGAGACCCGACAAGCACTACCGCTCAGACGGACATCATCAGTGCTATCCAACTCATGTAGTGTGTTCTACCAGATGCGTACATTATGAAACCTTCATTCTAGAATCCCATGATGGAATTATGGTTTAAAATTACCTTTAGATTGTATGTGTTTGTTGAGTATATTTGGATATTCTTGTTATATGTACAATAGATATATACCTTTATAGAGCTGACTGTATTTTTGTTGTTGTATGCTTTATGATTTTGTAGTGTCCTACTAGTTACTATTATACTCATACCGACATGGAATTTTTCAACACGTTTCATGTATTGTTTTTTCCAGATGATCGACCTTTTCTCAAAGTCCTAGATAGACCAGGACCAGGCGATTCTTAGTGAGACTGGATAGACCGAGGTGTGTCCCTGTGGTACCTTGAAAACACTCCCTAGTTTATGTTTAGGTTGAAATTGTTCAGAGACTCTTTTTGGTGGGATTTTATTTGGCCGTGTTTAATTTTTTTTACTTACATTCATACTCTTGTAGTTGGATTTAGATATATGCATACATGGTTCTTTGATTGGTTTTTACATTTCAGCATTGTATGGGATTGGATATGTGTGCATGTATAGAGGTACATAGGCTAAGACCTCCCATGTTAGTGATAAGAATAAAAGGGGCCAGTCACCCACCACTACCATATTGGATTTAAGATTGGGGGGATATGGTACAAGCCTCAGTGCGATGGGCTATGATAGAGTGGTATCAGAGCAGTTGGTTCTACCTTATGACCTGAGTACTTGATATTATTTTGGGGAAACAATGTTAAGTGTTTCAAGTTCATCTTTTAGGATAGAGAATCCACTTTTGGTGTGGTGGTCAATGTATCCATACACCAGGAATCTAATCACCTTCTTTTTCGACTTGGTACATGATAATACTAGTTTTTGGGAAAAAATGGTACATGCATCATATACAAATGGGTTGTGGTTTCCATGTCATTGTCGAGTCATCTCTTTAGATATACTCATCGACTATGGTACATCTTGTTTACTTTCAAGATACCTACATGATATATGCCAGATGGGATTCAATATCAAGATCATGAGGAATATCCCCTTAGTGACAAAGGATCAATTTGGGTACAAGTTCTAGAGGCTCTACCTCTAGGTGGTGAACCATCTATACCTCCACCTATAGAGAAGCATATGGTACCCGCAGTACTAGAATATGATGTTCATATGATGAGAATAATTCATGGTTTCTAGTAATAGAGACCCCTATGGTTCAGAGTTGAGCCTAAACCACATGCGTTTGAGGACTCTCTTGAGGTGGTTACCCAAATTTTACATCTAGTTAGGACACCAGCAGATAAAATGGTGCTTCTGGTAGTAATCCTTCTCCATGGATCAATATGATGATGGTGGGGGTTAGTGAACTAGTTTTACAATGTGGAGACTCTAGTGAGTCTAGAGTTTGAATTCCTTTTTAGAGATGAGTTATCTCCATCCATGCTGAGGGATATAGATATCTAGAAGATTATATAGCTTTGGTAGGGATACACGATAGTAGATGAGTAATCATCGAGGTTTACCAACCTCTCTAGGTACTCGATGGATATGGTTTGTGACCAGTTCTTCAAGGATTCAAACATTGAGTAAGGAATGTGTAGAGACATCTGAGCCAATTTTATTCCTAAATGAATTCCTACTTACAATGGGGGTTCTAGAGAAGGATTTGGTGGTTGGGAGTTTCTTGGCTGAGAAAACATAACCACTGGTTTCCGATAGTGGGAAAGCTAGATTAGAGACCTCGATAGCAGGGATTTGACATCAGTCTCAGGGACTTGAATGTCTGGGAAATTTTAGGATGAGGTCCCATGGAACATGATCTATGGTTTAAGGATATCATTATGGGTACAATCATCATAAGGAGAGGAGGTTCTACACATGTCATGGAAAGGTACATCTTGCATGATATTTTCTAACACACCATATGAATTACAGGGAGAACATTGATGGGCCACCAAGGAATATACAACAGCGTGAACAAATAGGTATATAGGGAAGAGGACATGGAATATGAGATAGATGATAAGTAAGATATGGTAGGTCCTTTGCCTTGTTACCACCACCACCCCTAGGTGGTGCATGACATGCTCAAGGAGATGGAGGATAGGTGCAGGGTCAACTATAGGTAGTCAAGACTTATAAACCGGAGGCTTTAGGAATGATAGAAGGTATGACCTATGTCTTTAATTCCTTACCAGTAGTACTTATGGACACATGTTCTAGTAAATATTTTCTTTCTATATATATTTTTTGAGACTTAGAGATTCCAATTGATCCCTTAGCTCGACCCTTGATCTTGGAGACTTCTACTGGAGATGACTCAATGATCACAAACTTGTGCCAACAACATAAACTGACTCTTGGAGGAAAGAGTTTCTATTGGGATATATTTATAGTAGCGATGGGGCCTTATGAAATCATATTATGTAAGAAATGTTTATCCACAGTTTATGAACATATTAGCTATTTTAGGATAAGTATTCAGTGTTTCCACTACGATGGGACTAGTCTCTTCTTTCTCGTTGATAAAGAAACCCAGGCAGCGTAGGATAGACTCATATATAGGAGGGTGAAACTGACTAATCATCAGTTGGTTGGATTAATACATGGATCAATTGATGTTATGAGTTATCAGATTCTTGTAGTGGTGGTGGAGTTAAAGGACATCTTCACTGAAGATGTTCCATGTTTATCCACCACTGAGAGATAGGCTTCTACATTGATGTAAAATCTAGGATGACACAAATATCTATACTAGAATATCAGATGGCTCTTGTAGAGATTCATGATCTAAGGGTTTAGTTGGAGGACTTGTAGAGTAAGGGATTTATTATACCTAGTGTTTCACCAAGTGTAGCCCTAGTCTTTCACCCTGGGTAGCCCCAGTTTTGTTCACAAAAGAAGGAAGATAAGAGCTTTTGGTTTTGTGTGGACTACCGGTTCTTGAACCAGGTTACCATGAAGAACAAGAATCTACTACTGAGAATAGATGAACTTTTATATTAGTTGAGAGGGGAATGATGTTTCTTGAAGGTTGACCTCAGGTTAGTCTATAACTAGTTGTGAGTACAGGATGAGGATATACCAAAGATGAAATTGAAAAGTCTCTATAGTCATAGTGAATACTTGGTGATTCCCTTTTTAATGAATAAATCCCATAAAAATTTCATGGGACTCATGAACCCAATCATTCTATCATTATTAAACTGGTTTGTGGAGGTATTCATCGATGATATCCTTGTATAAGCAACGTCCAAGTAGGAGCACATGATACAATTGAGAATGTTTTAGGACATACTATGAGAGAAATAGCTTTAATGGAAGATCTCTAAGTTCCATTTCTAGATGTAGGGGGTCCAGTTTCTGGGACATGTTATCATATAAGATGGAGTAGAAGTGGACCCATCCAATGTAAAGGTAGTGTTAGATTGGTATCCACCCAAGAGAATGACTAAGGTGAGAAGATTCATTGGGTTGGCAGGATATAACAAGAGATTCATACCAAACTTATCTAGGATATCATCTCCTATGAAAACTTTTACTTAAAATGGGACGCCTTCTGTGTGGATAGAGAGGTTCGAGAAGGATTTTCAGCAGTCGAGGAGGAGTTTTAAGAGCACTCCCATCTTAATATTTTAATAAGAGGGTGTCAAGTACATAGTATTCTGCAATGCATCATGAACTGAGCTTGGTTATGTTCTAATATAGAGGCATTTATTTATTGAATATGGTTCACATTAGTTGATACCACATGATTAGAACTATATGACATATGTTATTGAGTTAGCAGTGATAGTATTCACACTAAATATGTGGCGACGCTACCTAATGGGTTAGTAGTTTATGATCTAATTTGATCACAAAAGTATAAAGTATATCTTCTATCATAAGGATATTAACATGATATAGAGATGATGGCCAGAGTTGCTCTAGGATTTTGACTTTTAAATTATCTATACTCTTGGGTAGGGGAATATGGTAACAAATCCTCTCAACATGAGATCGCGTTTACAGTTTCTAAATGAGGCATATGAGAATTTGGTCTTATTGTAGTTATCCTTTATAGATGGATATGGGAATATTACCTCTAGTTAACAATTTACATCCCTCCTCTATTGCAGTAAGTCAGGGAGGCACAACTTGGGGATGTTGACTGTGAGACCCTGTATACTCATATATCTACCAAACATGCTCCTGATAGATTTTATGAATGTGGGTTAGATGTCATTATTTTTAGAGGGTGGAAGATGGTACCATTAACATAAATAAGGATGTTCCAATTATTTTCATAAATCTCATTTGGTGGTACATACAGGTGTGGAAATGATGTATTACGACTGCCGGCATTAGTTTTTTATGGAAAGGAATGAAGAAGGGGGTTACTTAGTTTTTCTATTGATTCCTTACTTGTTAGTAAGTTAAGGATGATCACAAAATTCAAATGCGGTTTTCTCAACACCGTGAGGTTTTAGAGTGGAAGTGGGATGTGATATCCATAGAATTAATGAAAAGCTTATGACATATGTCAAGGGGACACAATTCCATTTGGGTGATTGTAGAACGACTCATAAAGTCAGCTAATTTCTTATCCATTCGGGAAAAGAGCTCTGTAGATATCTTGTGACACCTCTATATGGAGGATATAGTCTCCCTCAATGGATTTACCTCAACAATCATTTATGATCATGATTCCCTTTCACATCCCAATTGTAGAAGGGATTGAGGAGGTTTTCTGGACTTAATTACACTTCAGCAAGACATTTCTCAACTAAAATGATGGCTAGATAGATTAGACCTTTAATTGTCTATAGGACATGATATGATATTGAATGTTATACTTTGGATATATTTGGGAGGATCACCTAGCATTGGTGGAATTTTCATACTACAACCACTGACATTCCACCATCGGTATGGCACCATTCAAGGATTTATATGGGTGACCCTACAGGTCACCACTTTACGGGACTGACTTAGGAGAGTTGAAACTCATGGGAAAAGAGTTGGTGAAGGTAACTAAAAATAAAGTTAAAATCATTGAGGAGTAGATGAGTATTGCACAAATCGATCAGAATTCTTATGCGGATAGATGACAGTGGCCTTTAGAGTTTGAGTATGGAGAAATTGTATTCATAAGGGTTTCACCTTGACGTGGATCACAGAGATTCATCCATGGTAAAAAACTATATCTGAGATTCATTGGATCATTCTAGATACAAAATAAAGTTGGTGAGGTTTCCTACCACTTAGATCTACCTCCATAGTTAGACAGGGTACACAGTGTTTTCTATGTGTTACAGTTGAGGAGGTATGCACATTACCCATAACACATTTTCAACTGGGGTGAGATAGAAAATGATGATGGAGTTACCTTTGCTTCATACCTAGTAGAGATATTGGATTTGAAAAATAGAATACTTTGAGGGAAAGTGATTCCTTTAGTGTGTGTGTGTATCTTGTGGCATTATAATAATTTTTAGGAGAGCACATGGCAACAAGAGGATTAGATTCATGACGAATACCTACATCTCATTATGTAGACATTATTTGGGATTTTTGAGACGCAAAGATACAATTTGAAGATAATTTAAGGAATTGTATTTCCTAGGTATTATTTTTGGATATTGTAAGTATTATTATCGAGAATATGGGATGAGATGACCTGCGATTACGAGGCCCAGTTTTCACAAAATGAATATTTTGAATATAATAAATACATTAAATGAAATTCACATGTAGTTTTCCTAAAAAAGTGTAATAACATATAAACAAGGGAAAAAATCCAAAATCTGAGTGAACTATTGAGTTCAAAACATGAGGTTTACCCTAGGTGCAATATAACATTGGTCGATACAGGACGTTTGTGGAAAATTCATCACAGGCATAATATTAATAAAATAATTAAATTAAATTAATTTATTTAACTATTGATATAGAAACCTAATGTTTTATATAAATACATTCTTATGGAAAATTTTCATGTTTTTCTATATAACACTAAAAATCATTGGAGAGAAGTTGGAGAGTGTGGAATTATATTCTGTTGATGGATGATGACCATATTGAGGATCGACAACTGATGTAAGCTAAAATCAAAGGATCTTTACAGTGTAAAAACTCTGTTCTTCATCAATGATTGATCAAAATTGAGTTAGGACATTTTTTTATTTGTTTTCTTTCCCCGTTTTCTATTTTTATGATGAAAATAGATCTATAAACCAACATATTGATCCGCAGATTAGTCATTTGAAGGATGATATTTATTGTAGGGATTTAGTGAGATATCTTTATTTATGATATTTTATTATTTATTTTCATTACAATGGTGACTGATCTGGGCCAACATGAATATTATCCAAGGTTTTCTCCTCATGTTTATAGTTGGGAATTTCTACCTTTTTCTTTGTTTATCATGGACGTTCTCATTTGGGATGTGGTTCAAAATAAACCGAGAAATCGATCATTACACACCCATTTCATGGTATAATTATTAGATACCATAGATCTAGGACTGAAAAAACACAAAGGTGGTGTAAAGATAGTAGCTGTAGCAGATTATATGGTTTTGGATACCCAATTTCATGTTCATCGATGTGAAATGAATAACGAAGTAATTTGGTTTTAAATGTATTCAAGGATTGTATCTTGGTGTTTGATGATGATGAGGTTTTGATGACGATCTCCCTTATTTCTAGAAAAGGGTGAGGCTAGAATGGGTGATAGAGGAGAAGTTGGTGACACATGAACCAAATATAGGAATCTAGATTTTTCCACACTACACAACATATAACACAGAGCTACACGCTGTGTGATACCCATCCAGTAGTGGGTAGTGTTTTTGGATGAAGATGAGTATCATGCTGTGTGTAAACATGACACATAACAAGTATTCCCTAGGTGGAGTTCTTGATATCATCATGGCCAACAATATGCGGGTGTCAATCCTCTACATAGAGGATTAATCCAGATTGAGTTTTTGGTATACCCCATGTATTTGGGAGTGATCTTCATCTGTGTATCATATCTCTTTGGTCTTTCAACATGTACTTATAATGGATATACTTGATGATCATTACCTCTTGGATGGAAATCATGAGTTCTATTAGACTCATGGGGTGTGTTCTCCTAGACAAGTGATCTGTTAAACCTTCAAGCTGGGATCCTAGGCAGGAATTACGGGTTCAAATTACATTTAGATTGTGTGTATTTGTTGAGTATATCTAGATATTATTATTATATGTAATATTGACATATACCTATATAGAGATGACATTATTATTTTATTGTATGCTTTGGAGTATCAGGGTGTCCTACTGGGTATTATTATACTCACCCATGCATGGTATTTACGCTCACATTTCATGTATTATGATGATGATAATTTTTTTGACAAATTCCTTGATGGACCAGACACAGGAGAAGCTTAGTGAGACTAGAAAGATAGAGGTGTGTTCATGTAGTACCTTAATAGTAGTCCCTAGTTTACTTTTAGGTTGGGCTTGTTTTCAGACTCTTTGTGGGGGGATTTTATATTTCCCTATTTACTATCCTTCAATTCCTTTTGTAATATAGTTGTGGATTTAGTTTCATGCATGCACGATTCATTCATTTGTTTTTACAATTCTTAATTGTATGGGCTTGATGATTTGTCTCTGTATACAGGTACTTAGGCTAAGGCCTCCGATGATAGTGATATAGATACTCAGTGCTAGTCTCCATCCCATGGTCTATTAGTGGTAGGATTTTGGATTCACAACACATGACCCTTTGGGATAAGTCATGATTGGTATAAGCCCATGAGTGTCCAAGCTTTTGTGTAGTTTTATGCCCCCCAAATCACGAACTAGTGATGATCTAGCTAATACCCATTGTTCCCCTTTAGGTGTTGTTACCCCTAGGTGCATCTTTTTACACAACCACATCCACTTTCCAGTGTCCTAAAATAAATTTATTTTCTAGGGAAACCGCACAATATCTACTTTACCAAATTATTAAGATGTTATCCAATACATAAACTTATCTCATGGGTTTTAAATAAATTACTATAATCCTAATATCCACAAATAACTAAACCCTACCTATGATATCAATTGAGGTGATTCAAGAATTTCATACATGAATATTTTATCATTTTAGATGAACATTCAATAAATTTCACAATAATACATACCTGAGGAATATAAAGGATTAGTGTATTAGAAGACTAGATACATAATCTTCTATATCTTAAAATATCATCACTATTTCCCACAATGATCTTCTAAAATAATAAGTTTCTAACACATAATCTACATAAAACCTTTCTTCATAACCAAGGTAAAGGGTACATAATAAAGGGTGATCTCAGATGATCAATAAGGGTAAACATAGGAGACATCAATCGATGATCATAAGTGAGCATAAGATAATCATAAGGGTATTATAACATGATCATAACTTAAAATAATCATAGCTAACCAATCAAATATATTTAATCATGAATCATGACATAAGGTTTTATAAATCAAAGAGGTTATAAAAAATAATGTGTAATCAACAATAATCAACCCCGAGCCATGATAACATATCATAAGCATAAGGAAATTTTTTTCAGAAAGCACATAAGAATTTAAAATCAAATCTTATGTCAAAGTTATCTCCCAATGCCATCATAATAGATGAATTATCATAATGTAAATGCTTACATGGTCATTTAAAAAATTTTATTAGGTGTAACATCCATTAATTTTACTCTATCATATTTTAGGAGTTTATTAACTTTTCCTTCTTTTAAGATTTTATTAACTTCATTACCTCTTTGGATATTATCAAATCTGTCCTCATTCCCCAATTAATTGGAGGGATATTTAATTCAAGGCCCAACTGTCACATAATTAAAACAATAAATATGTGTGACACAACATTATAAATCATTAATCATATCATTATATCATAACCCATTTAAATGAAATAAGTTTTATTATCATTTTGTTAGTTGAATATATTATAAATCATGGAAATGAAATGAGTTTCCTAAAGGTTTCATCATAACATAAATAACCCATGGTAAAGAAATGTGTTTCATAGAGTAATCATAAAAATACCCTCATTACAAGACATGCAGGGAAAAAAGTGGATGATATCATAAGATCATATCCCCAATAAATCATAACAATCCTTAAATTATGTTAACATAGATGAAAAATAAATTTAAAAGATCATTCAAACAATTATTTGTAAACATTATAAAATATACTTTTCTTTTGATAATATTTTAACAATAAATTTCTATACTATTTAGAAAATCCATTTTCATTGAAAATTGACAAGGAAATATGTAATTGAATCTTAAATTTAATTAACATTCATGATTTTGGGAAAATATTTTCATATCATATATGTTAAAATAAAAATTCCTTTCAAAACTACGTAAAAAGTTAAAAATGAATAACTCTAAAAAAAGTTTCTTTAAAAATAATCATTTTTTAAACCCTTGTAAATAAAGTAAAAGTTAGTGAAAATGAACATTTTAAAACATTTCAAGAATAATTAGAAACTTTCATAAAACAATTTTTAATAATATGGAAATGGAAGTAAAAGTTCACCAACCATAGTGGAAATCATATTGTAACATAAACTTTTACATATTAGATAACTTTTGAATATAACAATAGTGAAATAAATAGTTTGAAATGTAACTTTAAATACCATGAATATAATGATATTCAAAATATATCATATCAATGGTTTAGTATAAACCAAAGAGGTTTAGACTATGTGTTATAGTCCATGGTCCCTAAAAATTATTAGAAAAGTGAAGTACAAAGTGAAAATGATGCCGAACATCAATTACCCCAAATACATCTGTCCAAAAAAAGACCCACTGAACCTGAGACCCAAGGAACCCTATTAATTCTTGACCCATTGAACTATAAAACCAGACCAAATCACTTCTAGGGATCACACCACTATGTTCTGTAATCCCCATCATCATAATGGATCATCTGCACAACCCCAATCATTATTGTTTCATGAATTTCCCCAAAGATGATGTCACTAAGCACCACTGAATGATTTAAAACTAGTGATTGGGCCTCTCTAACAATCATCTTATAGTCAGGCCCCCACCATTCATGCATTGCATGATCCCCATGACAACGCCTCCAAACTTCTTCCCACCATTAGCTCATCAGGTACCATTACACTTTTCCATAGATTCCAGTCAGACCACCACACCCTCCATCTAGTGGGGGTTCTCTAATACCTTCATCAGTCACAACCATAAATAAAAGCCTTCATCATTGGCCATCATCCGGATCAACTACATTGCAGTCATTCTACCAACACTACACACTGCTGCTATCACCAATGATAGTGAGATTAGGTTGTGGATTTTAAAAGGGGATTACAACAATACCTCAAACAACCACTAACCCTACAATTCCAATGAAATATACCAATAGCTTGTGTTTGTCATACATCGGTGCAAGCGATGGATATCTCCTTCAACGATACACCTCACTAGCTTCACCATGCATTACACCTATTTCTACCTTCATCATATTAATCACTATCTACCATTTCATCCACCACATAACCATCATCATCATTGATGGAATCCCAAAGTCAAAGCATGCTTTCTGCAGACACTGATGGTCATACCTCACCAACAATTCTTCAACAAACATGCCCCCATACATTGCGTACGCAATCCGTGATCTAATTCCACCAATGATAATGAAAACCATAAATACAATGGTTATCAATGAACAAATAATTCTAATACACAACTAAAATTGATCCCCCTATCAATCACTGACCTTCAAGATTATTCTTCATCACTACGACCATCAAACAACCACTCAATGTCAAGCATGGTTTCCTGTTCCACCACTGGTGTCCATAGTGTCACCATGAGAAGGTGTATCCATAGAATCACACCCATGCATATGAGGGAGGATAAATAAAATCATCACGATGACATTAACCAGTATCCATCCATGAAAACCTCTTATTTCCGAACCTTCATCACCGTCTCACACCACGAAACACCATTTCCTGTTCGGATACCACTAATCACCTGAACCCGACATCGATGTTGATTGAAGTCACATATGTCATTTACCCTCCAAAATTCAACTCCCTTCTATTGAATCCACAAAAAATCTAGCTATAACTAGTTTAAAAAAAATATCTAAAGTAGATCTAACACGAAATCCAAAGAGGGAAACTAGATTGCCGAGGTGTTACTTAGATGTGTGGGAGAAGCCAGGAGATGAAAGAATGTGGATAAAAATAACAGGATTCTTAGAGAGATCATATCTGGAGTGATTAGGGTTGGATTATCCATTCCTAAAACCCCATATAAAAAACGTTATATAATGTCATATTCCTACTGAATCTGATGTCTAGCGCTTCTCCCACAACACTCAAAGAAGTTGGAAGAGAGAAAACCTCACCTCACTAGTGAATAACACCATGATCTCAATCGAAAAGAGAAGTCACTAAGGATGCCAAAGGTTGAAAACCTTGAGAGATCAGAGAGATCTCATATGAAGGTAATAAATAGTTAGTGCATCCATTACATGAACGACATGTGTAGTTGGTATAACACATGTCTCACAAAAATAAAAGTGAGAAGAGAAACCCTTAGCTCATGTCTCATCTTATTTTTTATGCATTAAAAACTCTTGTGTAATAAATATAGATTTATTATAAATATATTACATAAAAATATTCATATATAACTTAATATTCAAAACTACTTTATAATTTCTGATTATTCTTTTATTATTAATTATTTCATTAAAAAGAAAAAACAATTGAAATCTGGTTTATTTTTCATGTATGATTTGGTTTGGTGGTTCCATTAATTGAAAATTGGAAGTAATTTCATCACATAAAAATCTAATAATGAAATAAATATAATATTGATTCATTATATATACTTCTATAATGATTAAGATAAAATAGTGAGTAAAAAAATCACATCACTTCGTGGAAACGGTAGTCTGTACGCACACACGAATGATGTTTTCACTTTTTGATAAATGGAGAGAAATAAAGGTAAATTATAATTCAACTATGAATAATAATTATTATATTAATAATATCTTATACATTCATTGAATCTATCCTTATTACCATCTATGTATAATAGAAATGAAAAAAAAACCACATCGCTTCATGGAGGTTGTAACACACAAGTATGCACAACCGACATTATCACTTTCCAATGGATGAGAAGGAAATAAGGTAGATAAGATATTATAATTCCCAAAGAATAATTATATCATAAATATCATATATAAATATTAAATTTATCATAACAACCATCCATGAAAGATAATTATGGAAAATGAATCATATCGCTACATGGAGGCGGTAGTCTATACGTACGCACAAGCGATACCTTCATTTCCCATTTTATGGAAAATCACATGGATAAAATATATTCCATCAATATAATAACATATTGGTATATTGTATATACCAATTTTATTATTTTACAATTTCAATGATATAATTTAAGGATGTAAAATAAGAAGTAAAATGAAATTGATTTCTTAAAATGATTACCTTCTCTTTGAGACATTTCCTTTTGATTTCATCTTAATAACCCTAGGGATGGTATTTTAAAGTGAAAATAACCACTATAAATTGGATAATGATATATAGATATTTTTTAGGGTTTGGTCATGCTATGTGGCTCAAGGTTCTGTGAGGAAGAGAGGAGGAGTGATGCCATTTTATAGTAAAGGAAATGAAACATTTGGAACTATATAAAATAGTTAAATATAAATAATTTTTTTAATGTTCATGTGGAACCAAGTTGATATTATTAAAATATAGGATTATTTTGAGGCTATATAATCCCATAAATCAAAATTTATAAATGTTTCGTTTATGTTTTAAAATTTATCTCTCAGTTTACCCCCTATTAACACTTTTGATGATTACCGTATTGTTAATGTTTTTAGTATTTAGAGGTCCAAAATGTTAATATAAAATGATAGATGACTCATAAGTAGAGAATGGTTTATATTATCATCCTTATCCAATTCAAAAAATAACTGAGGATAATTTTGTTTTTATAAATTTTAAATCATTTTATAAAATATTTTTTAACATAATATTCTTTTAAATTCATTTTTCGGATTATTCCAAAAGTTTGAATTTAAATAAAAAAAATATAGAAATTGAAATATAATAAAAATTTTTGACACATAAATAATATAATAAATTTATCAAATTTTTTTCACACAATAATTCATCAAATTTTTATTACTTTTTATATTTTTTAAATCATTTATTTGAATTTTCTACTACTTGAACAAGTACTACGTTGGAATTACGTGGGCACTTAGATTGATTATTACATCACTAAAAAAATAATTAACATGATAAAATAAACTCATAAATATATAAAATATCTATTTAGAATGGAAAATAATCATTTTTCCCTATGAAAAAATATTATAGATATTAAAATAAAGGAGTGTCATTTTTATATTTATTCTTTAATTAAAATAATATTAATGTCATTATTAAAGAAAAATGTAACCAAATATCCTTATATTAAATTACTGGTGAGAATGGTTGAAATAAATCATCCAATAGAAATAATATAGGTATTAGATATATTTTTAAATCCTCACCACATTTTTTTATCCATAATTACAAAATTTACTTTTACCGAGGTGAAAAATATTTACCACAAATACATCTCAGTTTGAAAAAAAACTTATGTTGTCATTATTAAGTAATATTAATTATTATGATTTTAAACATGGAATCCTTTTTACAAGATTCAAATACTATAAGTGTATGAAATTAATTTTAACATAATCCTGGAAAATGGAATAAAAACCATTTTTAGAAAAATGTATTTTCAATCATAAAATTGGATATGTTATTACTCCATTCCTAGTAAAAAAATTAAATGAATATTAATTTTTCTATAGAATTTATAATCTTTAATTTTCATTAAAATCAAACATCAATATATATTAGTCAAATTTTTAAATATAAAAACACATTATTCACATAAAAACTATTTTCTAGAAAAATATGTCTATTTAACTTCAAATGAATTTATTTTCATTTCTAACCAACTGATTAAAAAGATTTAATTTTATACATATATAATAAATAATTTTCCATAATTTATTAGTCCTATTCATTTGTTTCAATTTAATGGTTAGGTTATAATATTACACAAATCATTTTATTATCGATGATGCGTGTCAAACAAGTTATCAAATAATTAAAAATAACTTAAGGAGAAATATATTCTCAAATTTTATAGTGTTATATTATACCCCCTTAAATAAACTGTGACCTTTAAATTTTAATTACCACTTACTAGAATTAATGTATCATGACTTAGTAATAAAATCTATTTTAGATTCTTTCATGGTAATAAATTTCAACTTCACTACTAGGAAACCATATTTTCTAATTAATTATTTCTAAAATCATGTATGTATCATTATAATACACCCAAGTTTTAAAAGACATAACTTGATAGCTGAGCGACACATTCCACATAAGAATTGATAGATTTATTATTCTCTCACTTGAGTTGAGGAAATAATTTACCATCAATGTAGATAATAATGGATAACATACTTAATTGATTTTTTATACACCATAAGAATAATTTCATCCTTTGATTGAACTTATATATTTTGTTTATCCCATATTTATCTCATATTCTATATGATAAATAACCATAATTATTTTTCTTCTACTTTGGTAACTTTTGAATCATAATCCCTAGAAAAGAATAACTTCAAATCAAACATTAAATTTTATGAACATAATAAAATTCATGATATAACATGTCAAAGGGGTAGTATTTACACATCATAAAATATCACAGATGAATAATAGAACATATGCCCCAAAAGAATAAAAATTCATTCCTCATGTCTTCTGAAACTTACCAAAACTAAATTTTTATAAAAAGTAATCCAATATGAATAAATAACCATACAAAAATCTTCATAATCCCAATAATAATATCCAGATATCAAATTAAATCATACCACTAATAACCAACCTTATAAATAATTAACATATTCCAAACCAAAATTGAAACATAATGGTTATAATGGTTAGCATACATATTCTTCCATGATAAACTTAATAATTATATCTAAATAATATAAATATTTCATAATTTCATATAACAAAAATTCATATACACTAATAATCTAATCCTAAAAAAAGATAATTGTTTCTATAATTATCTTGAATCACTATAAATCCACTATAAAATCACATATACTTATAAAAAAATTAACTCTACAAAAACTACCAAATTTACATTATTGATGAAAATCATATCTTAATCCCAACAAAACATTATTATCTTTATAGAATGTATATATTAAGTGTTTTATATCACTAAATCATGTGATTATTAAAAATATCACCATACCCTAAATCACATTTATAAGTTATCAATACAATTCAATATATACTTCTAAATCCTTTAAGAAAAAACTATTTCAAGATAATAATTAGATGATTCAAGATTTTTATAATAAGAATATCATTTATAAAACACTTCTAAAACATAATTCTATAACCCCCATACATAAATAGTTCAATCATTCCAGTTGAGTGATTATCATAACATATGACATTCTTTTGTCTCAGAGTTTTCCCATGGATTTGGGCGTTGAATCATATAATTCTCATGTTACCCACACATAAAACATGAAAAATATAAATGGTACCTTAGAATTAAAATCATTTTCCTTAACACAAAAATTCTATATTCCTTTCTAATTTTTTTATATATGCACTCATTTTTGACACATAAAACACATTCTCATTCCCTGGATACATTTACCTGATTAATTATTCCCACATACATGACATGTAGGAAGATAAATCTTCTTCCAACTAGGGGTTTCATTAATAGAACTCTCATGAAACTATAGTTTTCCTCTTATTATTCATCTTATAAAACCTAAAAAAGTTGAGGTTATTATTTATATACCAAGATATATGATTAGAAATAATAACATGGTTTGAAAATACATCTTCTATTTCATTTGGTTTATCGTGATGAGAGTCATTATATGTCCATCACATTCATAGATAACAACATTCCCCCTAGTTCCAAAATTTGAGTTAAACCAAAAAATATAGTGAGAAACAATAATCATAGTGATAAATCATATAATCATGAAAAATCATTCATAATATGTCTAAATCATGACACAATGTATTCGGTCTATGACCCATAAGGTTTAACCTAGTTTATCGATAGCAATTATCTATTCAAATACTTCAGAGTGGTTCATAATAATATCCACAAGAGTTTTTATCCAGGTGTTCTATAATATACCCATACTTCATGCACTAGAGAAGAAAGATTTCATACATAGTCTACCCATTTCAGAGTTATTACCCATAGGTGGATCTGTACTATAGTCGTGTCCACTTTTAGATACCTAATTAGGGATTTATTTTCTTGTAAAACTACTAAATATATACTTCACGAAATATATAAGTTATTATACTATACTTTTACTTATCCTGATGGTTTTCAAAAAAGTTCTCAAATCCTAATATCCAAAAATAACTAAACCATCCCTATGATACAAATAGAGGTAATTCAACAATTTCATACATTTATATTTCATCAGTTTAGATTAATATTCAATATGTTTCACAATACTACATATAAAATGACTATAAATGTTTAGTTTATTTGGTTTAATTCACATTAGTTTGGTTGATTTTGTGTTTTCCTGTAGATGTCTCATATTTTCATGAAGTTTCTCGATGGAAGTGGAATTGATTTGTGGTTTACCTATGATGAATGATGTTAAACCTTTTAATTTTTTTTGGTTTTACTATGGATTTTGTTGTTCATGATAGGGTAGGAACTCAATGTTGTTCATTCCAGTGGCAGCATTTTCTTTTTATGCTTTGGATGTGTTCTACTTGTGAATTCCGTTTGGATGACTATGATGATGTTTTGGATGATTCTTCCTTGATCTATCTCGATGAAACATTGATCTTTATTTTGATAAGTTCAATGTCAGTTCCTAGATTACTTTTTGGAATATGGATGTGCTTCAACCAGCAAACTACATAGGTCTAATTCAGATGAGGTACAATGAAGAAAAATTTCACCTTTACATGCCATTCGGATTTGGAAGTTCAAGAGGGTATGGCTCTACCATCGGTATCGTGCCCATGCACCCCTGCACAGGACAACTTTCCAAGCAGTCATGTGACGATGAAGGCTTTTCATCATGATCTAATAGTTATGAAAGGGTAGATCTGGTAGTCTTGACCAGTGTCATCTCTTTTATGATTTTAATTTCTTGTAATGTTTGGACATTGTAGTTTCTCAATTATTATTTAAAAGTGTTGATAATAAAAATATTAATTTTCAGTAAGTCCCAAAAATTTCTTCTCACATAGTTTAACTATTGGCATACCCTGTTTAAAACTATTCTTCATAAATTGGGGAAATTTACAAAAGAAAGGTCGAGCTCATATGCTTAGTAAAGGTAAACCAAAGAGATATCAATCAATGATCATATGTGAGCATAATATATGAATAATGATATAAGAACATAATATTAACTTACAATAATAATTCCCAATCAGTCTAATATCATTAATCATTAATCATTTCATAAGGATTTTATAATCAAAATATATAATTAATAAGAGTTCATAATCCTCAATAATCTATAATGTGGAATGAGAATATATCACAATCATAAGACATAAGTTTTTTGACATAAACATAAGCATATAAAATTACATCCTTAGACAACAATATCTCCCAAAACTATCATTGTGGACAATTTCTTATAACATAAATTCCAACCCTGTCATTTCCAACATTCTCTTAGAAGTAACATCCATCTACTTAACTATTTCATCTCTTAGGAGTTTATTAACTGCATCATATCTTATGATTTTATTAACTCTATCATCACATAAGAGATTCTTAATTATATCGTCATTACTAAATTTATTAGAGGGATATATAATTTTGGGCCCACCCTTCACATAATGAAAACCATACATATGAGTTCCACAATATCATAAAAAAATCATCTTATCAACATATCATAACACCTGAGAAAATATATTTTTAATAATCGTTTAACTAAAAATTACAATAATATTTAGAAAATACTTTTATTTAAAGGTAAATACGTAAAATTATGAAGGAATATTTCTAGAAATAATCTCCCATGATGCAATGGAATATTTTTCATGATATATAATTTAAAATAAATCATTCCATTCCCACCTTTGTAAAAAGTATAAAATGACTTTTTTGTAAAAATGATTCTCTAAAAATATCACATTTCAGAAAAATTTAAATAAATTAAATTTTATTGAAAATGAACTTTCTAAAACAAATTATTATTAGGTAATAACATTAATATTTTTTTAATAGTATGGATATGGAAGAAAAAGTTCATCGACCAAATAGAAAATAAGTTTTGTATTTTTAAAAATAATTTCATCCAAAATTTGAAGTACAAAAGAGAGAAAAATGGTAATAACACATAAAAACTATAAAAATAACCATAGGATAATAAAAAATATTTTATTTAATAAATAACATATATATAATTCCATTCAATAGAAATTTAGAATATAAAATCATTAAAATAAACGAGATTACAATATAAACTATTATCGCTTTGGTTTCTTTTGAATAATAACCCTAATAAAAGAAATAACTTCAAATTAAACATTAAATACCATAACTATAAATAAATTCATGATATATTATATCAATGGGGAATTAAAAACATCATGTGAAAGATACAATTGGTGAATATTGTATATGTCTCACAGAACTAAAAGTGATACGAGAAACCCTTACCACAAACCTTTTCTCGCTTTGTATGCATTCATAAATCTTGTATAATAAATATAAATTTATTAAATATATATTGCAAAACCATATTAATACATAAATTACTCTGAATTATTCTTTTATAATTTACAATTGTGCTTTTATTAACAATGTTATCATTAAAAAGTATAGTCAGGTGAAATCTGGTCCATTTTACTTATAAGATTCGGTTTTATGGTTCCAATACATAAAACTTCATCATAATTTCATAAAATATATAACCATTATAATTAAATAATTATAATATTTATTCATTATATATTCTTTTATAACCATTCATATAAATTAGTGATGAAAAATTAATTACATCACTCCACAGAGATGGTCATCTGTACATATGCACGATTGATGTTTTCACTTTTTGATGGATTTAGAAAAAAGGTAAATTATATATAAAATTTAAATAATAATTACTATATCATAGATATCATATATATTCATTAAATATATCCATAATACCATCAATATTGTGGACAAATGAATGACGAATCACATTGCTTCGTGGTGGTGGTAGTCCATATATATGCATTAGCGATATTATTGTTTTCATACAGATGAGAAGGTAATAACTTAAAAAAGATATTATATTTACATATGAATAATTTTGTCATAAATATCATATATAACCATTAAATCCATTATAATAACCAACCATAGAAAATGTTGATTAAAAATGAATCATATTGCTACTTGAGGTGTTAGTTTACACATATTCATTAGTGATAACTTCAATTATCATTTGATAGGAATGGATATGAATCAAGGTTATTAAATAAAAATAATAACATCTTATTATATAAGAGATACTTATTTTATTATATTATAAATTTTCAGAATGAACTAATGGAGTGAAAATAAGAATAAAATGAAAACTCTTGGTTATGATGATTACCTCCCATTTGAGGAAAATCTGTTGGATTTATCCTTTAAGACCCTATTAATTATATTATTAAGATAAAAAACCTTTATAACATGTATAAGGATATTTATATGAGGTTTTTGTTGGTTTTGGTTGAATTAAGTGGCTCACATTCTTGTGATAAAGAGAGGATATACAATGACCTTTTATAGTGAAAGAAAGTACACAATTGGAATTACATAAATGATTTAAATAGAATAAATTATTTTTTATGTGAAATTAGAAAAAGTTTATGTAATTTGAATATAGGATGTGTATGAGTCTAAATCCTATAATATAATTGATGCTACCCACTCATGATCCAAGTGTCAGAGAGAGGGGGATGGGGTGAATTAGTGATATCATTTTATTTTATGTTTCCCTTTTTGAAACAACATTCCCTTCCTCTTAAAGAGTTCTTTCCCTACTGAACATACATAACCATATGAACTCAATATTTAAAAGGTTCACTACTCAACAAGACTAGCTATATCCTTGGTATGGTACATAAATAATCCACCACCACACAATCCACTAGAAAACAATCCTTTAATGTGAAATACAACGAGTAGGATATTCCCTTTCACTGGTGTAGTACTTGTGAGATAATCCTCATGTATGTGTGCACCCTCTTAGAAAAAATAGGGTAAAGAAATACCTCGGTGCTTCTTTCCAACCATTCACAAATCTGATCTTTAAAAAAAACTCTTCTCTTTCCTATCTAGAAGCTGTTAGGAACTACTTGAACTTCGTAAAAACACACAGTTTAATACCCCAGTCATATCATGATTCACTTGAAAGCACTTCTCACTTAATTTGGGTACTCAAATATTCACCTCACAATGCTCCTTCGCAGAGCTCCTTCACAAAGCTCCCAGCTTCGTAGAGCATTCTAGTTCACAAATCTCCCATGTTCACAGGGTTCACTAGTTCACAGATTTCACTATTTAGTGGATAACATATTGGTCTTTGTGAAGTTCACTTCATTCACAATGTTCAAAGGATTTCCACAAATCTCCTTTCCTTTTTAGAGCTTATCACCTTCATAAAGCACATTTTTCTCTTCGAACCTTCTTCACAATTAGAGAGCTCTAAAAATTCTCATTAAGTCTCTCATATTTTATCGAGTGGGTTGGGTTCTATTTATAGGTGTTTCCCACTAACTCTATAACCTTCCATCCAACTCAGCACCACATCAACATGAAATCACGGAGCTCTGGAATTTCCACTGAAATTCACTCTGTTTTGCGAAGCTCCATAGCTATTTTCTAGATACATGAAGCTCATCGTAATCGTGAATAAAACCATAAAAATTCTTCATGTCTTTATGAAATCCATTTCATGAAGTCCATATTTGAAAAATTCATTCCTTTTCCATATTTTGATATACTCTTCAAGGAAATCCACTTTTCGTGATGTTAGCCCAACTCCAAATTTTGCACCCCAAAAATTTCGTAAACATTGGGAAACTGCAACACCATAGAAACCTACTTCTACTAGACCAACCATGCTGATTGGCTGCATCTTTGCTCCCCATTTTATTTATAATTCTTGAATTATAAGTTCTCCAACCAACTTATTATCTTTGTGAAATAAAGACCAGCAAGGCATCATCATATTTACCATGGAAAGTATTGTAACTTTAATATCTTTCCTCACCCACTTTTACATAGTGAAGTGATTTACTTTATTATCAAACTTCCTTGACAACAAAAGGAAATACTTCATTCATCCAAAAATTTCATCAGCCAACTTATTCCTAACAATAATAAATTTTATAGAAGTTTAGGTGATGTTTTATCCCTTATCTCTTAGTTTTAACCTTTTGTTAACCCTTTTGATGATTATCATGATATCAAAGTTTTTTACTATTTAGAGTTCAAGAAAGTAAATATAAAAGTAAAATTAACCAATAATTGTAAAATAATTGATATTATAAACCACATTAAATTAAATTTTATAAATAAAATATTCTTATCAGTTTTAAATTATTTGATATGTTCTTTGAAAAATATACCATTAAATTAATTTTTGATAATATCCACATCAATTGAATTTAAAGTCAAAGAGATAGAAATGGAATTATAATATAAAAATTTAACACATCATTAAAATTATATATTTATCTAAAAAATCACGTAACAAAATAATTAATCCAAAAGGAATTACATTTTCTATTTTGAAAATCATTTATTTGATTTTTCTACTACTTGACCAAACATTGCATCGATGTTGTGTAATCATTTATGGTAATTACTCCACTAATAAAAAAATAACCATGATAAAATAAATTATTTCATATTTCAAGTAATCATTCATAACTGAACACAAACCATTTTTAGCCCTATGGTGAAATAGTATAGATATTAAATAAATAGTGACATTTTATATTTTTTCTTTACATAAAATAATATTAAGGTCGTTATCAAATAAAAATAGAACTAATTTAACTTATGTTAACATATTTAATGAGGATGGACTATATAATCACTTTCAATATAAATAAGGTTCTGGTAATATTTTAAAAGGCTTATAACATTATTTTTAACCTTACTTACCATATTTACCCTTAACAAGGTGACACATATTTACCATGGTTTCCATTCATTTTTAAAAAACAATTATGTTTTACTTCTTAAAAAATATTAATTTTGATGATTTCAAATATGAAAAATATTTTATAAGATTCAATTTTTATAATTGATATAAATTATTTTTAAAATGACTACCTAAAAAACAATGAAAATAATTTTTTAGAAAAATCAATTTAAGCATAAAAATGGAATTATTATTATTCAATTCATAGTAAAAAAATTAGATGGATGTTAAAATATTTTACTTAATATATAATCAATAAATTTAAATAATATCATTTATAATTAGATATTAATATAATCTATTAATATAAAAACACATTGTTCCCATAAAAATAAATTTTCAGAAAAAAATCTATATTTACCTTCTAATTCTTTTATTTTCATTTATAACGAATTGATAAACAATTAATTATGTTAATAGATATTTTAAAAATAATTTCACATAATTTAATTAGACTTATTAATACAAATAAATTCAACTAATAGGTTAATCTATATATCATGGTTCATTTTAAGAATAGATTTCAAGGTTGAGTAAGCTATTGAGCACTTATAATTTAATTAAATAGGAATATATTCTAAAATATTAGGGTGTTATGAAGTTTTCATCAAATTAGGTTTTAATTATTTTAGGAAACTAGGGTGAGAAAGATTTAGTGAAAATCATTAGGATAAGACTTAGTATAAGAGACCATCTTAATATATGTCAAATAAATGAATGTAGTCTTCCTAAAAAAATATATCCTTATATGGATATTAGAAAGTGGATACGACGGTGGAACCAATTAAATTTGGGGGTAAAAACTATAAATAGGGTAGATTGGGAATTAAATCAGTCCCCATTGATTCATGATGAGTGAGTATTATACTATGAACCAATCTAGACACACTTGATTGATATTCTTGGGTTAATTAACATTTTATTTATAAATCATTATGAAGTATTTGAATAGAAAATGACCATGTATAAATAATATTAAACCTAATTTTTCATTGATTTAAAATAAATTTTCACGATTTATACATAATATGAAAGTTTTTTCATGATTATATGATCACTCACTATGATTATTGTCACTAACACTATGATATTAAATTTATGTTAATGGATGAAACCATGAGAAATTATGTTAATGATGAATATGATGAATGATGCAATGATTTTACACCAAAGAAAACAAATGACATGGATATGAAATGTTAAATTATGTTACTATTCCTAACCATCAATCGTGATATATGTTTTAAAAAATAAACATAAGTGAGTTTTCAAATAAACCAAATAAGAGAAAAAAAGAGTTTAATGAATACTTCCGAGGAAAGAAGATTCAACTTCCTACATGATGAGAATGTGGGAAGAAGAACCCTAGGAAATTTATCAAAGGAATGAGAAGTTGTTTTATTTATTGAAAATAAGGGCATAGAGCATCTAATTTTTTTATAAAAAATGAATAGTTTGATGGAGGAAAATGAATCTCATCCTAAGGTACCATTTATAGTTCAATTTCATATATATGGTGAACTTGGTCATTATTAGAGTCAATGATCTAATCCAAGGAAAAACTCATAGAATAAAGAATGAACTATTTCATTCCAATCCTTAAAGGGGAATTATTGAACTATTTATGTATTAGGATTGAAGAATTAAATTTTGAAAGTGTTTTATCAATGATATTATAGTTATAGTAATCATGAAACTTCTAAATATTGTTTTTTAGCATTTTTTCATGAATAATTTTCAAACATATATTGAATGGTACTGATAACCAAGAAATTTTATTTAGTGGTAAGATGATATATTTATAAAACACATGATTTTGGGATAAATAACACTTAATATATGCTTGATTTTGAGATAATAATATTTTTTTTGGGATAAATAGATGATTGATATTGAAAAAGAAAATTGCATAGTATTTTTTACCATGAAATTGTTTAGTGATCTGATGATAAAGTGAATTATGTTGATGTTTACTTAATTTTTGAATTTATAGGATATATTGGATATTTTTTTGTATAGTTAATTATTAGAATCATATATAATTTTAATATAAATTTATTATGATTTTGTATATTTGTAGAAATTATTAAAATATTCTTGGGAGTATATGATTAGGGTATATACATTTTGGTAATATGACCTTATGAGTGATTGATATTATTTAGAGATAATTTTTAAGTTCATCATGATAATATTATTCTATTAATTGTATTTAAATTATTTTCTATAATATTTTAATGATTTTTAGGTTATTTTTTGGGAAGGATTTATTTTGAACTTTAATTGTTATTAGAGAGATTTTGGAGATTTATGTATGAATATTTATTCATTTTGAAAAACTCGTGCTAAATATCTCGATTTTGATTAATAATTGGAGAGTGAAGGATTGAATTTTTAATTTTTATGGAAATTATGATCCATTAAAAGTCAATTTTAGTTTTTGAATCATGAAAAATAAAAATTGTTCATTCATTATTGGAATATGGGATTAAAATAAGTTGAAACTAATTAAATCATGTAACCAATGGATGAAAGTGAGTTTATTGATTTAAAAAAATAAAGTAGTTATATTTTCTCCTATTCCATGGAAATGGAATTCTTACACTATAGTATAAAGGAGCTTGAAAATGATTTTTTCCATTTTACATTTATTTCTAAATAATTGATAGTTGTTTCACCCCATACTGATTTGTGGTTTTGTGGTAATTATATTTATAATGATCATGTTCTATATCACTCTATATAATTCCTAGGATGTTTTCCCCCTCCATATCTATACTTTCACTTCCTACTAATGTTATGCTTATCTGGGTACCCGATTATGTGTTATGTCAAGTAACCACTATGTTTCACACTTTCCCTTTTCAAGCGAAGTTATATCATCCAATTATATGATTTAGGATTTCAACCAAAGTATTTTCAAATTTCATACCATTGATTGTGAAGATAAAAATTTCAAGTATAAAATTCATTTAAGGTATAGAGAATTTAACACCATGAAATTTAGTTTAAAATAATACTATCTTCAATAGCTTTTGAAACACCCAACATCATGCTTTAAAAAAATTACGATATACTATAAAATATTATTATATAAATGTGACCATTTTAACTAGGACATTAAATTGGAATGTATGAACAAGAATAACCACATTTTAAAAAATATGTATAATTTTTTTATAATTCAAACTTATTGATTAATTAATAATAAACCAGAACACAATTTTCAGTAAAGTCAATTTATGCTTCCAAAATATGTTTTCATGAAAAATGGGGTTTATTTCCTTTTTTAATGTTATTATTAATTTATAAATATTCTTAGAAAATTTATTTTATGGAATTAATATAATTTCTGAAATTATCATTTAAATATTATCTTATTTTGAATTTTTGGTATTTTTCCAAAAAGATATATTTTACATTAAATTGTGAAAAATACCAAATTTTGTAAAACTACTATTTCATTTCATTAAATTGTGTAATTTTAAATTCCCATTTTGTTTTGAATTTGTTGTTAAATTGAAATGAATCTAAACTAATTATATATTATCTAATTAATTATATAAGAAACAAAATTATACTTAATTTTCTTATAAGTTTATTTTTAGGTCTAAAAGACATTTTTTGAAAAAATATTTTTCATTATGTTTTATGCATTTATATTAAAAATCATTTATGACACTAATAGAAATTAAATACTCAAAAACATAGTTTTATATTTGGAATCATTAAGTTAAAATTATTTAAATATATCCCTTTCTTATTATTATTAATAGTAAACATGACCGATATTTGTCACCTTTATAATGGTATAGGTAAAAACGGGTTAGAAATATGAGCTATGGCCTAAAGATCTCCAAAAAATTTCCTTTATTTAATTGTATAGGTTCCTTTATGTTTTAATCATGTTATCTCATATGTTTTGTAAATTCATTTCCACATTACTTGGATAATGACTTTAATAATATTTTAGGTAAATAATAAATACAAAATGTCACTCTCTTTGTTTTAATATCTATATTTTTTCATAGGGATAATGTAAGGAACCATACTTTAAAATTACATATTAAAGTTATTTTTAAAATATAAATCACATTCCTATCACAAATATATTTTAGTTCTAGTGTTTTAGAGAATTAGGAAAAACTCTTACATAGTAAAACCATACATTACAAGTGGATACTTATACTTAATATCCATTTTTTCACCATGTGAAACCCTTTTAAAATAAAACATGTTTTATTTTCATGAAATATCTCCACAATTTTATTCATGACCACATCCGGGTACCTAGTATTCTTTAACAAAGTGAACAAAATTTCAAAACATGGGATGATCACAAAAAACTCAGTAAGGGATATAAAAATAATGAAAGAAACTGTTAGTCCATGAATACTTTAAACCCATATTTTTTCACAAAGTTAAACTTTTAACCCATAAAACCTAATCTTTTTAACTTAGCTCCTAAATTCACATGTTTATAGAAAAATCCATAAAAACATAAAACATAAAGGTAACCTGTGACATCATTTCCATTCCCCTCTTACATTTACTATAGCTATCACAGCTATACTGGGAGTATCCTTTAAGGTTATATTTGGAATACCCATCGTAGTATATTCCCTTAATCTCATATGAGAAACCCAAATGGTAAACTCCATCTAATTTTCCAAGGAATTGGAGAGATATAACGAGATCACCTACCCTCATTTTATCATGAATCCACCCATACTCATAAAAAATATCTAATAACCAAAACATAGTCATAAAAAATAAGTATTTCATGAAATAAAAATAAACTTTCCTATATGAAATAAATTTTTATTTTTTAAAAAGCCTTACCATTATAAATGAGAACAATTTATGTGAAAATTAAATTGTAATATTATAAAAAAAGAATTGAAATATTAAAGAGGAATGAAAGTGATAAATTTTATTCATTCTATATATTTTAAAAAATACATTCCTTTTGGATTTTGTAAAAATAGTTAAAATATTATCTTTAAAAGAGGGGTTTAAAAGAAAGTCCCTTACATTGGTTCCAATTCGTCACATACAATCTTTATCATCCTTAATAGTAAACTTAGGTTAATTATTTACTTTATTTATATCTTTTTTCGAGTTTATTATTGCTTTTATATCACTTAATATAATGTCATAACTATAACTTAATTATATAAGTTCACATTGGACGTTTTGACAATATTATGTACACGGGTGCAAAATGACATTAGTTTGAGGTATATATTCAAAATTGTAGTAAAACAGCTCTATAAAAATATTTATAACCTAATAATAACTTTTATACACTTATTATACTTTTATATCAAACAATTTATGTATGGTTTTGAAAAATTGGGTACGTTATAATCCTAGAGATGGTAGGCCGTACGTATGTATGATTAATGTATCAATTTTTAAATAATGATTATAGAAAGAAAATAATTATTATTTTATATCTCCAAAATTATATTAATATCATCAATATCATGTTAATAATTTAATTATACTTAAATTTATCATCCATGTGATGTTGTGATGAAACACGAATCACATCGCTTCATAGAGATGATAGTTCACACACACACACAAACTTTGTTATCATTTTTATGTGCATGGAAAGGTAAGAATGTAATTGATATATTATTATTTAATAATGATAAAGAATTAATTAAAATAATATATAAATATTAATTCCTTCATTATAAAAATTTCTTAGAGAAAACGATAAAAAAAATTATATCGGTTTGTGTGGTGGTCGTACGTTGTACAGACAAATGATAGTTATTTTCTCATTTGATAGAAGTGGAGTTGGATTTAAGTGATGATATAAAAAAATATCATTATATTGATGATACTATAGTTATTATTTCATCATGGTCGAATAATATTTTATGGAAGTGTAAGAAGAGATAAAATTGAAATACTAAATTTAAAATGATACCACTTTTTTCTGACGATCTCTTTTCTTAAAACCTTAACACAAATAAGGTGAGTTTTATACCTAAAATAAGAGATATAAAATGTATGGAGGGATTATAGGATGGAATATTGGAATTTATTAGCTGAAAAAGATAGGTTTTTAAATTTATATAAATTAGAAGAATGGGCGCCCTTTTATAGGAGTGGGGAGGGGCACTCTTAGAATTATTCAAATTAATAAATTAATATATTTTAAATTTATATTAAAAATGTATCCAAATTGTTTTTTTCTCAAATATAGGATTACTTTTGGTTGAAATAAATTAAACCAATAAAAATTATACAAGTTTTAAAAATATTTTAATCCTTACATTTTTTTATCCATTATACAACCTTTTTAATGCTTACGATGATATCATGTAATTTACACTTTGAGGGTTAATATAATTACTATAAAATTCAAAAATACCAATAAATTATCCATTTATAAAACATTAATACTTATACCACATTTTGGTAGAAATTTTTATTTTTACAAATATTATTGAATTTAATAAAATATTATTTACTTTAAGATATCAATAATGTAAATTTTGATACTATTAATCACCTGACTTCATAGAAATATCTTAAAAAAAGATAAATTTGAAATAATACTTATAAAACATAACTAACATAAAAAATACATATAAAAAATTATTTTATGACATTAATCATCTCAAATTATGTTTATTTTAGTATTTTTAATATCATTTATGTGATATTACCTTTAATTTGATAATTAATGCATCATCATTATATCACCATTTAATTTAATTATTTTATAAATAAAAATGATAAATAAATTTCCATAATTTAGATAAACATTTTATACTTATAAATAATATTTATATTAAAGAATACCCCTTAAAAAACTTATATTAAAAATATTCATTTTGTTAAAAACTAAAGTATTAAAAAATTGACATTCCATTGAATATAATATTATAAAGGTTATATTCTCATTAACATGGACATAAATGGTCTTATAACCAACAAATTAATGTTTATGGACTAAAAAAATTCATCCAAAAAAATTAGGACCAGTTTTAGGAAAATTTTATAATATTTATAATATTATTTTTACCCTTAATTACCCGATTTTTCTTCAACTATGTTATTAAAACGTACAAATGTTATTAATCATATTTTGTCCAAAAATGGAACTATTCAATAAATCTTGAACTTATTATTCCAAATATGGAATAATTTTTTAAAAATTCAAAACATATAATTTTTAGGGATTAATTATAAATTATTCTCATTGATGAATCAAGAAAATGAGTTTTTAAAGTAAAAACGTCCAAAATATTGAAATGTTTTTATATCTAAATTCAATGTAATATTTTTCAAAATAAACCTAATAAGGTTAAATGATAAAATGTTTATATAATTCTTATTTAAATCCTATATAAAATAAAATCTAACTGTATAAATAAATCAGATGAAAAAGCAATTTTCAATTAAAATACAATATATTTCACTATTCATGAAAAAATGAATTTTATCAGAAAAATAGAAAAAAATAAAATAAAATTTAATTTTATTACTCTTATTTCAAATAATAAGTTTATTTTTTCAAATAAAATTCTTAAAAGTGTCAAGAATTATATTTAAAATAAGTGTTTCATCATAAGGCATCAAATATGCCTTTTAGAAAAATACTTCTTTTATTCATAAAGCTAGATTTTTTCTTATATAATTTATAGAAAACACATAATTTTTTTTAAATATTATATTTAACATATTATATTTATTTTATTAATATAATCCACCAAGAGTAATTTTTTTATTTCTTGGTGTAAAATTCATGTCTGCACATTTAAAAAGTCTTTCAGTAAAATATTTCCTTTTATTTTAAGAATGGTTTTACATTTATTTATAATTAATAGGAAAAATAACTATATATACACGTTTAAACCATATTTTCGTAATTATGTTAAACCTATTAATACCCTCAATTATAAGGACAATGTTAAAATGATAATATTTAAATAATAATACTTATTTGTTTGTTTAGGATCGATGTGGCGTGTCATGTTGGATATTGAAAAAATTATTTCTTTTTTTAATACTCAGGATGTCAGATTCTCCCCCCATTTTGATAATTTCATCCTCATAATTTTAATTTAGTCTTGGTAATTAATGGTTTCATTTTAAAAATACCTTTAATGAAATCCAACATATAAAAATGGTTAATAAAACTAAAAATTTAAATGAAAGTGTCACGAACTATCCCAGAGGGGCTCGTGCTATGACTACCCCAACCTGTCGTCGATCAGCTAGGGTATGGAGACCCATGCTGAGTAGGAATATCCCAGAATTTAAGATAACTAAACTAAATTAACAATACCCATGCACACATCTCCAAGCCCACACAATGCTGAAATATAAAACATCTAAAATAATACATGCATACATCTAAGATCCCACAATAGAGTATGAAAATAAGTTCTAAAAATAGAACATGGGCTATAGAAATGCACAAAATTTTTTTGTAAAGAGTCCAAAATGATCCAAGGGTGAGGACTAGGTTAAATAACACTCTCAGTGAACACCTTAGTTTGTCAAGATCTGGCTACACTCCAACCACTCCATGTCCTCCTATGACACTTTGAAAAGGGCCATAGTATACACAAGACACGACATGTGTGGAAAAAACCTGTTTATAGGTGAGTGTAATGATAACTAGTAGAACACCCAAAAAATAGTAAACATGAAGCACCAAATATGGTTAGATAAATATGATATATAACAATCAATTTATAATAGAAAAAATAACCTATATATACTTAAGAAAGACACCTCACCATTAGGCGGTCATAACTAATTGTTAGACATAGGATTCTACTCGAAGAAACACTTGTTTCAGGAGAACTCACTCTATGATCCATGCTATAATAAAAGATACTCGATGAAGGTTCTATCTCATTATATCCTACCCAAATAGAACACTCTAGTCTAATAGTACTATAATACATAGATAGGGGGTCACACCCACAACTGTTTTAAGGACACCATGAACCTAATCTGGATCAACCTGCTATGTAGGGGATCATAAGTCAATGATTCCACAAACTCTACCAATATATCCTTTTAGATATAGGATCAATTCCCTAATCAAGGAGGTCATTCCAATTCCATAAACTCTAAATAGGGAATAAATAATGATAAAGGACCACAATCTAGTTTCATGGAGGTACACCAAAACTCTATATGAGACTTGACCTCTAGAGGGGATCACAATCCAGTGATGTGGATATAATTTTTCACTATTAACTTAGGGAAAAGGATAAAGGGAACACAATTAACTAATAATAGTCAAAACTAAGAAAAAAATAGCCTTAAGAACTCTTTAAGGGAGTACACCACATATACCAAGGGGTACACGACCTGTCCAGCTATCACATGTCCTACCCATATGGAAAAGCCTTACACGAAATATAATCTCAATATATATGGCTTGTAGAAGAATACATAAGGTGTGTAGGAACAAAAATTAACCTTATTGTGTCACTTAACCATGTAAATGCACTAAATATATGTTCATGTACCAGACCGTGAATGCCAATCTATGCTTGTTTTGGTGTACACATTGTGTACATTCCCATGTACTCCAATATGTGTCTGTGTACTTTTGACATACACAATTAGTCAACCGAGGAGGGTCACACACTGTTTGATAGTGGTCAAATTCCGTGTGATCCTTAATTATTTAAAAAACCAAACTCCACAACTATAGGGACCCCACATCCTCTGTAATCCTGAATTACAAACCATGTGGATCACGATTTTCTAGAATCGCTCATTCTTCCTCCCAAGCGCCTCCTCCATCGCTGTGGCCTCCTATTCGACCACTCCATTCTTGAAAACTTGAGGAAACCCTTAATACGATCATTTCCATCAATAATCATCATGATTCATCCTAATATCCACTAGAATAATGGCTAAAATAAATATTCTTTGTTATGTGCCGAAGAACACTGAAGAATAAAAAATCAAGAATCATATGTCATTTGATTCGTTTCATCTCCATATTCGCACCTCCATCATGCCATTCCAATCCAAGATCAATGATATCATATCATTGTACCAAAAAACAAGTGTGAAACAATCAATTGATCAGGAATAATTGAACCCCGAGCCAAACGAAGAACACCCATGGTGAATTGTAGTACCAAGGAAGAAAAGCACAAGAACAAATGAGAGGAACAAACCTAGATCTATGTTATTGTCAACATCGATTCATTTCAAAAAGATAAACAATGAAGAGATCCAAATTAATTCTCCCAAATTAACCCCAAAAATATAATCACATCCCCAAGGATGATTGATCCACAAATCAATCCTTTCATCGATTAAGTTGTTCTCATCATAGAAATTAAGAACAAGGAATAATACACCTAAAATAGACATTCTACCTTGATTTGGGTTGATCGCTGATGAAGAATGATGCATCGTCGTTATTGTTGGGAGAGATTTTTCTAATTGGTTATGTGTTGATCATTAATCCATGATCGTTCTACCATTCACTTGAGAGAATTATTCAGAGGTATCTCCAACGGTTCTCCAGCATCTCCATGGTTATGTGGTTAACCATGGATTTCCAACACAAAAATATGTTTAAATATCGAAAAATATTTGCGTCGGCGAAAAAAATTAAATATTTTTATTAAATATTTTTATTTTTTTTAATACCTATGAAATTTTTTCACAAACAACCCATGATAAATAATGTTAAGTCACACATAGGGTAAAACCTCCATTATAAACTCAATGGTTCTCTCAGATTTCTGATCTAGAAACTTATTTTTAAGTTATTCAACATTTTTAGGAAAACCACGCACAAATTCTTTTAATATATTTAATATATCTCAATAATTTATTAAGGGAACACTAGGGCTCAGAATCGAACACCATCTTAGTATCTAGTCTCATAAAAAATATATATAATATTAAAAACTAATACACATAAAATATGAGATGTAAAAAAATAAAGAAAAGTACAAAGGTCACCTGAGATAACATATACTACTATTCCATGTAGGAAATCATGGACATGGAAGAGAAAACTATCTATCAAGATATGGTGGAGAGTGATAGATAATATGGTCATGAGAATATTAACAATCACATAACCATAAATCTATGATTGGTTAAAAGGTAATTTATTTCATAAAAATAAATGTAAATGTATAACATTGTTGTTTTAAAATCCTTTTCATAGAGTGGACGAATTATTTTACTACTCGGAATAAGAACATAAAGAAACATATTTACTTGAAAATTAAAATTTCATCCATTAATCAAATTTCTCCAAAAAACTCATATTTTTCTCCAAATGATGGGTACTCATGATTATTTTTCACACATGAAGTACTAGAATCAACTTTGATAGAATCAAATAATTCACACAAGATTAACTATATATTTATGTTTTCATGAAAAAATAACCATAAAAAACGGTTTGGACAAGATAAGACAATTTAATAAAAATAATAAAGATTTTTATGATAAAAAACTACTTCAATCTCCAAAATTCAATAGCAATACCCAAAGATCAGCATAAACCATTAAAAAAATAAATATCCTTAACATTCTTCAAAAGTTTCTAACTAAGGTCGAAACCCAAAATTTAGAAGGATTTGATCAAAAAGTCTTTCAATATAGATTTTAACATTTATGTCTAAATAATGTATATAACTCATGAATTTTTATACAAAAAACTAATTTCCCACATAATCTTCAAGACACACGCTCCATTTCACATATAATCTGAATCACCATAAGTGAACAACAAAATCATAGATTCTTCCAAATTATAATTGAACATTTACTTAAATAAAATAACATAGTATTATATTTATCTTAATCTTATAGGATTTCCAAAATAGAGAATGTCTTCCAAAATAACATTAATCACTTAGTCACCAAATCATTTCCAAATCCCAAGTTTATCTATTCGATAAAACATATATTTCAAAATCAACTTATTTTTTAAAGGTTAAGGAAAATACGCATTTTATTAATAATGAAAAGACCTATTTTTGTTGTTTGGTTAGAGGGAGATGCATTTCATAGCTTAAAGGGCAAAGGACAAGTGGCCTAAATATAAGTCTTGAAATCCCATTTCATGACCCAAAGGGCCCTTTGGTGAATAATACTGCTACAATACCCAGGTTGCTACAGTACCTGATATAGTACCACCACCTCTACAGTTCATGCTACAGTTCCTTCGCCAATATAGTTTCACCACTACTATAGTCTCCACTACTACAGTGACCTGCTACAATATTGTTATAGTTCCTTGTAAATTCTTCGTTTCCCGGATTCGATCCTGGGCCTTTTTGATGCCAAGAATGAGGCTTTACCACTTTGTTATAGACTCGTTGGCACTAAAATCATCTTACACTTATTACTTAAAAACTTTTAACTAATAAGAAAAAGTCATACTAACCCCGGACATCATGTAGGCTAATGGTAGGTGATGCACCTTTATCTCCCTTCAGTTGTGGGTTCAAAATTCACGGCCTTGCCGGACGTGATGAGTTGTCACCCATCATATGCGTTTTCCTTTTTATAAAACCATATTATTCTTATAAAATTTAAACAATATAACAAGATCCTAAAAAATAACCATACCATGTTTTAACCTCAAAATTTATCTCATACCTTTAATGTTTCACCCCAAAATGCAACAACCCATAATTACCTCAAAAATTAATGATTCTAAAAATATCGTTATTCACCATAAAATTTCATAACATAAAGCCTAAAGATGTTTCTAAGAAATTAATCTTATGATGAAACTGAAAATTATAAACTCATGATGATATCCTTAAATCTTAAGAAAATATCTTAATCTCCAAAGTTGTTTAAACCCTGCTCTGATACCAACTATAAGGACCCAAACTTAAACATTACATAATATAGTTACTTTAAAACCAGCGATAACATTATTTTTCCAATTATATTTTAGGTCTAGAGTTCTAGATAATTACAAAAAACTCTTAAATAGTAAAACCATAAATTATAAGTGGACACTTATACTCAGTATCAAGTTGTTCACTAAGTGAAACCATTTAAAAAACATGATTCTTTTTCATGAAATATCTTCCCAATATTCTTCATGACATCATCCATGTCACTACTCTTCCTAAAACCTATGAAAGACATTTCAAAACATGAGATGTTGGAAAAAACTCAATAAGGGATATAAAAAGAAATAAATCAGTAGTCTATGAATATTTATAAACCTGTGAAAAGATTTTCACATAGTTATACTTTTCACCCATAAAACACTAGCTCTTTAACTTACCTCATGAATTCATATGTTTTGAAAATAGATATATAGAACAAATACATCATAAGGTAACTTGCGGATTAATTTACATATCACTCTTACATTTAGTATAGCTATCATGACTATATAGGGATTAACTTTCATAGTTATATTTGGAATACCCACCACACTATATTCCCTTAAACTCTTAGAAGAAACCCAACCGGTTATCTCCATCTCATTACCCAATGAATTAGAGATCTATAATGGGACCACCCTATCTGGTTTTATCATAGAACCGATTGTACTCATAAAAAAATCCACAAAAACTAAAACATAATCCTCACACAATAAATCATGTATATAAGAAAAATAAAGTTTTCTCTTTGAAACCAATTTTCATTTTTTACAAAGGCACACACATATAAATGAAAAAATTTTATTTGAAAATGAAAATTTATTATTATAAAGAAAGCACTAAAAAATTAAAGATACATAAAAGTGATAAATTAAATTCATGATTTATGTGTTAAAAAATACATTCTGTTTGGCGTTTGTAAAAATATTTTAATGAGTAACTTTTAAATATTTTTTTAAAAGAAAGTCCCTAACCTTGATTCCAACTCGTCACATACAATCTTTATCTTACTGAATAAAAAACATAGGTTTATTATTTAATTTCTTGAGAACTTTTTTAAAGTTTATTATTCCTTTTATATCAATTGATATCATGTTATAACAATTACTTAATTATATAAGTTCATGTTGTATGTTTTGATGATATTCTGTATATGAGTCCGAAATGAATTTGGATTGATGTATATAGTAAAAATGATATTAGTAAATCATATAAAAAACAATATTCATGAAATAAGAATAAATTTTATACATCAATTATACATTTAAATAAATCCATTTATGTATGATTATGAAAAATGAAGAATGTTATAATCATGGAGAAGGTAGGCCGTTCGTACGCATTAATAACATTTCCAGTTTTCAATGATCATTATGGAAAAAGGTAATTGTTATTTTATATTTACATAATTATAATATTATCATAAATATCATATTAATAATTTAAATATACTTATATATATACCATCCATTTAATTTGGTGATGAAAAATGAATCACATCACCTCGTGAAGGTGATAGTTCACACGTACGCACGAACAACGTTTTCGTATTTATGTGCATCAATTGGGAAGAACGTAAATGATATACTATTAATTAATAATGAAAAATATTTCATGGAATAATATAAACAAATTAATTCCATCATTATAACCTGTCTTTATAGATGGTGATGGAAAACGAATTATATCTATTCGCAATGTGGTAGATTGTCGTGCACACAAACAATAATTCTTTTCCCATTTGATGGAAGTGAAGATGAATTTAGGTGATTATATTAACATAATAACATATATTTATATTGAGTATAAATTATTTACTATTTCATCTTGTTTGATTAATATTTTAAGGAATTGTATCAAGAAATAAAATAAAATAACTTAAGTAAAAACGACACCTCTTCTTCAGACGATCTCCTTTGATTAACACCTTAGCACCTATAAGGTGAGTTTTCTACCGAAACTAAGAGCCATAGAATGTGTGGAGGGATTCTAGGAGGTTATTTTGGAAGATATTAGTCAAACCAAATAGTATTATGAGTGTATTTAAATGATAAAAATGGGTACCCTTTTATCGGAGAGGGGAAGAGTACGCTTAGAATTATTAAAATTATTAAATTAATATAAATTAATTTTTATTCCAAATGGATCCAAAATGAATTATTTAATATATATGATTATCTTGGATCAAAATAAATTCATTCAATAAAAATTATACACATTTTTACTATTTTTTAATCCTTTTAGCTTTAACCCTTATTTAACCTTTTTAATTCTTACAGTGATATCTTGTAATGTACACTTTTAGGGTTAATATAATTACAATGAAATATAAAAATACAAATAAATTATTCATTTATAAAATTTTAATACTTATCACAATAATTTGGATTAAATTGATATTTCTTGAAATTTTATATCACTTATTAAATTATTAGTTATTTTAAAATATCAATAATGTCAATTTTGACGCTATTTATTACTTGACATTTTAAAAATATTATAAAAAAAGATAAATTTGAAATAATAATACTAAAACGTCAATAACATGTAAAATCATTATAAAAAATCAATGTATGAAATTAATCATCTAAATTATATATTTTTGAGAATTTTTAATATCATTTATTTAATGTTTCCTTTAATTAAACAATTAATGCATTATCATTGTATCACCATTTAATTTATCCCTATAAATTATAAATAAATTATAATTATGTTGATAAAAATTTTATATTTCAAAATACTATTTATATATAAGAATATTCTTTATATAATCCCAAAATAAAAATATTCCACTTATTAAAAACAAAAGTATGGAAAAATTGACTTTCCTTTTAATATAAGATTATAAAGGTTATATTCTCATCCAAAATACCATAAATGGCCTCATAAATGATCATTTAATGCTTATGGATGGAAGAAAATCATCAAATAAAATTATGACAAGTGATAGGGTAATTTTATAATATTTAAAATATTATTTTTACACTTAATTACCCGATTTACCTTTAACCGTAGTAATAAAAATTAACAAAGTTACTATTCAAATTTTTTACAAAAAGGGACCTATTTACTAAATTTTGAACTTTTGATTCCAAATATTGAATCCATTTTTCAAAATTCATATTTTTTTTTAAAAAATTAATTAAAAATTAGCCTCATTGACTGATTGAGAAAACGAGTTTTAAAAGTAAAAGCATCCAAAAAACTGAAGTGTATTTATAACCAAATTCAATATGAAATTGATTCCAAATACCATAATTTAGTTAAATGATAATAAAATTATCTAATTATACATTAAAACTAGTATATAATATAATCTAAAAATATAAATAAACCAGATGAAAAAATAGTTTTCAATTAAAATATAGTATTTTTTCACTATTCATTAAAAAATGAATGTTATCATAAAAATACCACAAATTCAACCAAAGATAATTTTGATACTCCTATTTCAAAGAATAAGCTTATTCTGTAAAATATAATTTTTAAAAGTGTCAAAAAATAAATTTAAAATAAGTTCTCCATTAAAAGGCACACTACTATAAAATTAGGTTTATCCAGAGTTAGGACTTTAACAACACCGACTAAAAGCACTGTTAAAGACTCCGTTAATCAATGTTTTTTCTAGCACTGACAAAGGGGTTCTTTAACAAAACTTTTTTTAGTGATATTAAAGGGGATATTTAACAAATATTTTCTAAAAGCGCTAATAAAGATCCCCTTTTACCAACGCTTTTTTACTAGAACTGATAAATGTTATATTTCAAAAAATAAATATATTTCATTAATAATAATATATTAATATATAAATGAATTTATATTGATATAAATATAATTAATATTTTTAAAATATTTTTTATATTAGGTAAAAATGAATTTATGTTTTATATATAAGATATATAGTGAATATAGATTATAAAATAATTTTAAAAAATAAATTTAATCAATTGATTTCTAATTATTATCCGATAATAGTCATTTTATATCAATTTGAAGACAAAAAATCAAAATAATAATAAAAGATCTAATAGAAGTGGAAAATGTAACTCAAACTTCCCAAATACATAATATTTGATTTGTGTGTCTGTTTGAGCTTTACCAAATATCAAATCAAATCTTGTGACTATCTATATGCACTTGCGATTAGGGAGTCCCTGACCACATTTTTTGAGGCCAAAAAGGCCCACAAGGCCTTCAAAATTGTGTTTTTAGTCAGGGTATCCAAATTTTTGACATTCGATGTATTTTTAGCCTTATTGAAGGGGGTCTTATTTCATTTTTTAAATGGAGAATTAATTTTTTCTTATGAGATACATTCATATTGATATTATGGTTTTGAAATTGGATCATTTTTCACAATACGATTTTATTTATAATTAAATATATAGATATTTTCTTAAACTAAATTATAATAAATCACTTGTATAAATACATATATCAATATATTTATGTAAAAATGTATTTTTACATATATAAAATATATATTAATTATTTATATTATTTAAATTAAAAAAAATCATCCATTTTATTTACCAAATAAAAATGCAATAATATGTATATATAACTTTTATATATACATATTTCTGTTTATTATTAAACGCACAAAAATATATATATTATAATATATATAAATGAGATTTTTTATGTAATATATATGAATAAATTATATTTTATATACATATATATATCACACATTTCAAAATATATACAAATAAATAGAGAAGTCGTTAAATATAAAATAAAAAATGCATGACATAGTGGTAAAGAGCTCTAAAAAATATAAGGGAGGTCTTAGGATCAAATCCTACAATGAGAAATTAATTGTGGTAGCCTTATAGCACTAAAGAAGGGGGAAGGGTGCGTGATGATGGATGGGTAGTAGAAATCGCCGATAAAGGGGGATATAAGTGCAGAGAAAGGGGGTGTTAGAGTTCCATTAAAAAAAATTCTATATTTTTTAACAGCACTTTTTCTAGTGTTTTTAAAGGAACCCTTAAAAAGTTCTAAAAATGAACTATTAGAGGCACACTTTTACAGTGCTAATAATGTACTAATAAAGTGCGCTTTTAACATTTCTTTTTTTACTGCTGTAAAAGGGATTCTTTAAGATCGCTTTTCCTAGAATTATTAATTACCCTCTTTTAACATCACTCGCAATATGTGTAATTTTTAAGCGTTGATAAAACCCTTTATAAGTGCTGTTAATGCCTAATTTTTCAATAGTGGTGGAAAATCTTCTTTTTTAGAATAATACTTTTTTTGTCCATAAAAATGGATTTGTTCTTGAACCATGTCTACAAAACACATAAGGTGAATTTTAAATATTATATTAAATATATTAAATAAATAAATATATATATATATATTTAATTAACCTAATCCATGAAAAGTGATTTTTTTATTTTTAAGTATAAAATACTAATGTAAACATTTAAAAAGTTTTTTAGAAAAACAATTCCTTTTATTTTAGGAAGGTTTTTACATTCAATTATAATTAATTGGTCAAATAATTATATATACATGTGTAAACCATATTTTTATAACTAATTTAACCCTTTTCATACCCCCATTCTAATGGTTAGGTTATAAAGATTACATTTAAATAATAGTACATATTTGTTTGTTTAAGATAAATGTGGTGTATCAGGTATGTTATACAACATATTATTTATTTTTAAAAAACTCAAGATGTTATTGATAAAAAAATTTATGATTGGTTATGAATATTTATTTGAAATATTAATGAATTTTTTCCCATGGAAATTTATTTTTAAATTTTAGTGAATTAATAATTACCTTAAATGCTTATGCAACAAAGACACAATGATTGTTCAATTAATAGAAAAATCAAATATATAATTTTAAAAATATTAAAATTAATACAATTTGGATGAATTATTGTTTGTTATTTTAAATAATTATATTCAAATTCCATTTATATCTTATTTTATTTAATTTTAAATGATTTGAAATGTCTCGAAAATTACTTTAATGCAATCTTATGTTAAAAAATATTTATTAAATGAATAAAAATTCAAGAAAAAATTATCCTTGGCCAATTTAATGTTATATATTGTATAATATAAAACATTTTCCACTTATTTGTTACTTCTCATTTTATATTAACTTTATAGACCCCTAAATAGTAAAAAACATTGATATCATGATCATCATCATAAGGGTTAACAGGGGATAAAACTAACAGATTAGTGTTAAAACATCATCTAAACTTGACTAAATTTTGTTAAATGTGACTATTTTGACTACTTGGAGTCATATATTCAATGAATTTAAACTTGGTTCTACTTTCACATGAAAAATAATTCATTATATTTATTTATTTTATGTAATTCCAACTATGTCCTTTCTTTCACTATACAATGAAACCACATATCCTCTATTCCTCACACCACTATGATCCACTTAGATCAACCCAATCATTCCATATAATACTCTAAAAATACTAATAAATTATATATAGGTGATTTCCACTTCAAGATAACTTCTCTATGATCTTTAATGTGAGATCCAAAGGAGTTTCTTCAAAGAGGTGGTAATAATCTCAATTGTGTGTTTTAATTTTACTTATTATTCTATATCCTTCAATTATATCCAAAAAATTCAAATATAACATCAATGTATATCATATAAAAATATTTTTTTATGTTTATGTTTTATCCTTTAACTATCTCATTTCTATCAAATGGAAACTTAAATCATTCTTCATGGGTATGAGTGCATTACTCCATCCACATAGTGATATGATTCATTTTCCATCACCATATTTCATGGTTGGTTATTCGGATGGATTTCATATTTTTATATGATATTTATTAAAAAATTATTGTTATATAATTATAATATCTCATCTAAAATATTACGTTCCTATTCATTAGAAGATGATAATGCCACTCTTGCATATGTGTGGACTACCACTTCCATAAAGTGATGTAATTATTTTTTCATTTATGATTTAAATGGATGGTAATATGGAATTATTTAATGAATATATATGATATTTATGATATTATAATTATTCTATATAGGTGAATTATTATTTACCTTTATTTTGTTCCATCCATTGGAAGTTGGAAGCATCACTCATGCTTACATACAAACCTTCATCTCCACATGGTTATGTAATTCATTTTACATCAATGCTTTATATGAATGGTTATAAAAGTCTACTTAATGATTAAATATGATACTTATTACATGATTATAATTCTGGTCATAATGGAACCATGATCAATGTTCAAGGATTGGAAATTCTGAAATGAAACATTTATGAAAAATTAAAGTGTTGAAACCAATAAATGAGGATTTAACAATGAATTATTAATAATCAAGTGTTGAAATGTTATAAGTAGATCATATATGATATTATATGTATTTAAATTTTTTCGGTGTAGAATTATAATAAATATAAATTTATTGTATCAGATTCTATATTAATTACAAATCAAGTTAGACATTCAAACATCCTACAAATGTAGGTAACTAGAATACTTACAAGTTTACAGATGGTTTGGAAAAAGTTCCTACAATATTTAATTGTTTTATAATTCTAAATTCCATAATTGAGTTGATGTACCATTTATGATGCTGCGAGTTGGATCCTTGAACTGCTGTAATAACTTTGGACATGACATGTCATGTGTTGAAGTGACTGTGGTGATGCATTTCTCGATTTCTTTCCTTCTAGATTATGTGAACTAGTTCAACATAGGTAGTTTTGAACAGAACTGAGATATGCGAAGAGAAATGAATATTTAGAATTTCAATTAGAAAATGGTGAAGTAAAACAACTTGAGGCATGATGGTCTCAAATATTTAGAATACATCCCTCCATAACGATGCAGTGGTTTTACAAGGCTAGAATAAGTGGTAAACATATTCTCGGTGCTGATTACAATGCATGCATATAGAGCATAGTGAGATACCCACACACTGTAAGTTTCCATCAACTAGGACCTTATTAAGGGACAACCTCCAAATCAGAGTGAATATTGAGCGAGGAATCCATTTCTTGTTGAAGAGTCTAATCCAGTGCTTGTTCGCTTGGCACATGTGCTTATAGAAGACCTTAGAGTTAAGTTTCCCATTTGAGGACTGTTCCCATATCAATATGTCCCCCAATTTAGTAAAATCATGATGTGCTATATCAAGAGCAATATTCTCAGGTATCAAATCCATATAATCCAATTTCTCCTTGATAGACATGATTTGATTGAAGTGTAAGGAGCTAACATAATTTATAAGTTTCTCTCTAGCCCAGTTGACATTCCAGAAGTTGAGAGAAGAATTCATACTGACCAACCAATGATAGTTCATGTGTATTTTTTTAAAAATAGTTTACAATCCATCCCAAATAGAGTATTCCATGTTTTTCTTCTTTCCATTAATAATCTTAACATAGAATTTGGTTCTGATAAAGTCAAGATGGTCTAATTTCTTGTTAATTAGTCACCATATGAATTGAGCCTATAAAGACTGGTTGAATAGCTTCAGGTTCTTAATGCTAAGGCCACCAAGAGCTTGGGTCATGCAACAGAGTTTCCAAGATTCTATTAAAATTTTCCTTTCCTATATATTTCCACTCCATACAAAATTCTTCCTCATCGAGTTGATGACCATAATAATAAAAGGAGGCCAAATGTAAATCATGAAGGAGTTAACAAAATTTGAGACAACACCATGCTTAACTAGACATATTCGACTAGCCATCAAAAGTGACTTGAATTTCCATGATACAAGGGTCCTTATAACTTGACTCACTTCATTAGAAAAATGATATATACGAGGCTTACCCCAAAACATTGGGACTCCGAGGTATAATTGGGAGTGAGCCTTCCCTTATTCCCATATCATTGATAATGATACTCTTTCTTGATACTGGAATGTTTTCCCAAAGTAGATAAATGAGTTATCCCAATTAATTTCATAACCTAAAACACTCTCATAATGAAATAGATCATTTTTAGGTTACTTATATTCCTCATGCTCCCCTGAGTGAAGATGACAATATCGTCAGTAAGAAATTAGTGGGAGGGAGGAGAAATTCCCCTTACTACTATGATGATTTTCATTTCACCCATGCTAACCATGTGAAGAAATAATATACTATGCTAATCCTTAGAAATATCAAATTTTTTTTCATAAATAAGGTCTTCATATCTAACCCCTATCATGAATTTAAAATACCCTTTTAGGGATCCATTAATAAGGATTGAAATGTGGGCAGATCCACAGAGCACAGTAATCTAGTGAGTGAACCTTTTATTGAAACCAAAATTATGTAGCACATTAACAATGAAATTCTAGTCCATTGTATCAAAATAATTTCTTTTTTAAAGCGTGAGAGTAATTTTTTCACCCCAGGTAGATTTTAGAAGAAGGTTGACCCACTCCGAGGGAGTGAGAAGACAATCTTGAATACTTCTACAATTCATGAAGACAAATTATTTATAGGATATAATACAGTATGTGACATGGGAAAGTCTTGTGGGAAGTATCGTTGTGATGAATTTATGTATCTTGTTGAAAAGTTCCACTAGCCTAAATTGACTAATCAACTGGCACTCTTCACTTTGGTAATTAAAGAAATAAATTTAGCATTGAAGTGTTTCATGAAATATCCTCCTTTGAAAAAAATTCTTAACAAGTTTACACACATCATTTTGAATAATGTCCCAAAAATATTTGAAGATAGATTTAGTGAAGCCATCTGGCCCAGGTGAGCTGTCTTTCTAAAGACAAAAAATGGACTTCCTGATTTCAATTTCCAGAGGTAAGGATGTGAGAACAGAATTATCTTCTTCAGTTATTAGTTCAAGAATAATATTCTCTTTTAGAATCACACTCTTTGGCAGTCCATTGATCAGATTCATATAATAAGAATCAACGTTATTTTTGAACTACTTTCAATTATCAAGAATGAAATCCCCATCGTTCAGCAATGAGAGGGGATTTCTTTCCCTCTTTGTTCTTTGTAAAGCATTGATTTTTTATTCATATCACTTTTATCAAGCCACTTGACCTTGAAAAGATATTTTTTAATGTTGTGTCAAATAATGAAAAGACTTTGAAGCCTAGAGTTTAGTTCAGATTCATTGGAGGAGTCCCCATTGAAGTTGGTCTTGGAAATTTCATCTTGCATCTCATGTAGGGAGCACTCCATGGCATTAATTTTTGAGTCAAGTGAGCTGAATTTGGTTTTACTCCATTCCTTTAGCTTTGCCTTTAGATATTTGAGCTTGGTTATACAAACTAAAGGGTCAACATTTCTCTCATTCAAAGACCACGATTCTTGCCCAATTTTTGAACACTCAGGGAGGGAAATCCAAGAATTGTTGAACCTAGAGAGAATTGGATGCATTCTCTAATTTTCATCAAAACACGTCAGAATGGGGCGATGATCAGATTTGGGTCTTGATAAGGTGACACATTACATTGATTTCTAGTTCTCAAGCCATGTTTTATTGAAAAATGCACAATCAAGTTTAATCTACCTCATTCATTTAACTATATCTTGTACCAGGTATACATGGCTCCAACCATGTTGATTTCAATTAGACCTGTATCTTCAATACATGATCTAAAATCTCGCATAGAGATAAAGATATGAACCGAAACCAAATTTTCATAAGCATGAAGAATTTCATTGAAATAAAAAACTGTAGTCCATGGATTGGGGATTATGTTAGACAGATCTATGGTTTCCAACCAAAGAATCATATTGTCCATATAACTATTAAAAGCATAAAAGAATGAAAAGTAGGAATTTTGTCCTGAAATTTCATAACTGCAGGTAATAATTTAACTATGCTCATTAATAATGGTAGGATTTTCAACCCTACAATGAACCAAAAGCCATATTCTGTCTAGACCTTGGAAGCTTCTATCATTTACCAACACAGATTATCCTCTATTTTTGAATAAGGTTGAATGATTTGAAAAAGTAACCCTTAGTTTATAAATTACGATGATTTCAGTTTTGTACCTACCTACAAGGATCCTAAGGGAACATAATATTCTAGTGTTGGATATTCCCTGAAAATTCTAAAAAAGTATCATCATTTAGTTCTTTATTTGGGGGTGCATCCCTCTTTATTTTCCATTTTCCTTTTTTATTTCCTGGTTGTCTCAAATTTTTCAGGGAGTGTGACAGATTTTCTCTCATTTGAGACATCAATTATCTGGACCTATTTAGAATTATTGATATCCTTTTTCATTAGAGGTTGTATGAGGGATTCACTATTGTGAATTCCAGTAGTTCTTTTAGAAATTTATTTATCCATCACATCATGTTTTTACACTAACATATCTAGATAATCTTCCCCTTGTATGTTAGCAATAATTTATGTGGAGATGATATCAAGAAGGAAGTCCTCTACTTGTGTAGAGAATGTAAGGGCCTCCACCCCTACTGAAAAATCAAGTAACCAGATATTATTAGTAGTATCACCCATGTCACATTATATATGTTAATTGTATAAGTTATCATGAACCCCAGCCTGTTTATCCTCATCCTCTGCAAGATCTTCCTATGAGGATGTTTTAGCCATAGAGGGGTTAACTTCCACTCTTTTCAGAGCATCATATCATTCCTTTTTTCCAATAGACCTTGTGGTTACCCTTATTGATTCTTGAAACACCATTCCGAGAATTTGTGTTAGGATCTAGATTGACCAGCTTCTTTAGCACTCTGCAATTAGTAACCATGTGACCCACCATGTTGCAATGTTCACAATAGTAAAAAAGATTTTCAAATTAAAAGATAATATCTCTATGATGATAATCCATATCTAGTGAGATTCTTCATGGAGGAGGTGTGTCCATATCAATTTCTGTTAGCACCCTTGTATATAAACCAAGGTCCCCATCAATGGTACATTGATCAATTTTCAGAGGAGAACCAATTTCTGATGCCAAATCATTGAGGATCATAGGATTATAGTAGACCCATGGAATTCCATGAATCCTGGTGCACACCTTCGCAAGATATTGTTTCCACATGAAGGGATTAAAATTCACGTCCTAGCCAGAAAGCCTACAGAAACCTAGATTGAGATGCAAATTTCCAGCACATAATGCTGCATCAAGATCCTCCTTTTTTTCTTCTATCTCAATATATTATTTAACTTTTTTAAATAAAATATTTCATATTATCGTATGTTTTTTAAATTCAATTTTACCCATTTATTATTCATATAAAAATGTTAAATAGTCATCTTCTTTTCATTTTCTGAATGATGAACTATTGACTTTTTATAAAAAATGTGAAAGGAATCTTTTTTTTAACATACATGAAAGGAATGAAATTTAGTAATATCATAACTTCTCAATGATTGGAGTATTACTTTAAATTTTTCAATGAGTATTACAAATAAAAATGTTTTTTTGTTAATATTTTTAAATTTTTTAGATTTTTAAAAAGTGATGTCAGATTGAAAAGGGTATTTTTCTTCAATAAATTTTCTAATGATATTTAAAAGAAACGTTTTCATTCATGATATGATGTTCTAATAATAACTATACTTCAATAGGTATATGATTATATGATAACATCATTATTTTTACTTTGGATGTTTTATGGTTATGGTGATGAAATATATATTAAACCCATTTTATTTTCTATGGGTTTTGTTATTATGGAATGATAAATGTTTTCATGATATTGTGACATACATATGAATATATTTTGATTTTGTGATGAGTGGGTATATTATGTCCCTCCAATTAATTGTTTAAATATTAATTTTTATGAGATAAATGGTCACACAATATGTTATATCAATCTCAAAATTGGGTACGTAATAGGTTAAACCTTGCTCGAACTGAGGGTACATGAGAGGTTTTCATAATCTTGAAAAGAGTGTAAATTGTAGATTATCTTAATCCCAAAGAAGGTACATGGTCCATTAACCATGGAATAACATGTGTTTAATTTTTTTTTAGGTATTCTTGAAATATTATTTCTATGGTTTTGGTTATTCCACACAGATGCAACTCCAATATGACAAGATCTTTTTCCAATGTTATACTCTCATTGCTCATGTATTTATATTCCTTCATGATTCATGCCTTATTAACTACAAATATTTGTCCCATAAATCATTATTAGGATTTATGAATTTATTGTTATGGTTTTAAAATGTTAATTTCATGTTCCCATACCCTTATTCACATTTTATGATTAAATTATCATTGATATCTCCCTTTTTTTACTTTTACTAAGAATGAAATTTAGACCATTATTATGTTTTTTTCCTCAGGATATGAAGAAAGTTTTTATGTATGATATGTATAAGAAGGGTAATATAAATGAAGAACATAGGGGGAGATGATTTAGATCATTTATAGACCATTTTTTATTTATCCATGGTTCCAAAGACACTAAACTATTATTGTTCATGTGTGGATCATATTGATATCTAATGAAAATTCATATAATAATATGGAATATTTATGTATGTAATGTTTGGATCTCATCACCTTTAACTACTTCAACCTTCAACCAAAAATTTTATAATTACTAGAATAAGCCAAAAACTTCTCAAAATAATCTAAAACACTTCAAAACACATTGGGGTTATGTTGAAATCACCTTTAATCATCACGAGAATAATTCAAAGATCATTAAAACATATTTTAGATCCCCCTAACCATATTTAAAATTATCTAAGTAAAGTTTTTAAAAAAAATTATTCTTGATTAGTAATACTTATAAGGATTTATCTTCATAAAAATTAAATTAAACCATTATTAAAATCGAATTTTGACTATCTTATTTACACAAATAATTTTATATCAATATACACACCCCATAGAACACTCATCAGCTTGTAAACTTATCATACTTAATTAATGAATAAACCTTCTATATTAATTATATTCTATGATAATTAAGAATACATATATTTTCCATGTAAAATCATCCAAGTCATCTTCAACTATATTTTGAAACCATTAACAATAATAAATTCTCCATGGAGTGGTGGTAGTAACTCAAATTCATAAAATGCACTTAAACAAATTCTATACAAAAGATACCAATAATCTTACTCATCATGTCAATAGGCTTCACCCATCATTAATAAACAATTAATATTAATGTGAATTTTGAAAAATTGTATTCATCGTTATTTTCCATGTAAATATACTACAATAAAACCTCAAATTGCAGTAGTTTACATTAAATGGTACCAATTCACTCATGCCTTATTTTACATTTTATTACATCTTCATTACCATATAAATAGTTCAAAAAAATGAATTATTTTCCATTAAAACATGGCATCACATTTTTACCCCTTGTTGATATTTCTTTAAAATGTATTAACCAAAAGGGAACTTCTAGCTTTATGCTATATTGTTCTATAATCTTCATATCTCAATGTATATTGACCATCTATTAAGGAATGTCAATATTATTGTCATAAAAATTATTAGTAACTCAAAAATACTTTACAATATATTATTATCAAAATATATTTAAATTTTCAATATTTAAATCAAACATATTGATATAAAATACAAAAAAAAAAACAAGTGGTTTTAGCATTAAAACAATCATATCCTTATAAGGCATACAAAATACTCACATCATATTTTACCCATGTCACTAATATATTTATAGTACTATAAGGTTCATTTTAATCCCTCTCAACATTATCAACATATTCTCATGCACTATGTTGAAACATGGAAAAAGAGATGCATCACTCAAGGTTACCATTAAAATTACTCTCTAATAACTAGACAAGCCCATATAATCTCTCAATATACTCATGTAATTTAGAGGAAAACCAACCAAACACATATATAAATTTACCTATAGGTATTTACTTTCCTTATAGTATACATTCCTTACATGGATCCTTTTTATAGATACACATCATGTTAGAGATAATTAATTAGACTCTTTTAAAAAACTATACAATCCATCATGAGTGAAGCTCTAAGCTTAATGGTAACTAACGCTTTACTAGTATATTTCCCATCATTAAACACTTATATATCTATATATTACCTTTTATGGTTGAAATAATATTCCAATATCATTTTATAAAATATTCGAATTTATTGAAAATAATTGGGACCATTCCCTAATATCTAACCACATGGGATCCATTTATCCTACTCACTAAGGATCATCTTAATAAATTAAAAATTTATTACACAATATAAGAACACTTTGATGCCCATAAAGTGTGAATAAAGGTCCTAAATATTGGTAGTGTAGCCATATGGAATCTCTAAAATTATTTAACCATGCGTATCATATCTAATATTCCCTTGAAAGGATCTACCCTAGCATATTACACAATCCCAAACTCACATTAACCTTTATGGAAATCTTGAACTCAGTCCCATAGCATGCACATGGATCTCAAATTTATTCTTAAAACATATCATGAAAAATTATAGAGACCCATTTACTTAATATTATAGGAGTTAAATTATCCAAAATCATATCTTGATATGGATTTGTTCCCTTCAAATCAATATATCAAACAAATGGGCCACAAAATGGGGTTTATACATGATAAATAGGGATACAATTAAAATAATAAGAGGAAATATTGGGTTTTTCATAGAATAAATAGGTTTCATATTTTTTTATATAGAACATTTATCAGATAAGCGATGGTGATCTTGGAGCCAATGGAAGTGGAGTGGAAGAGGAGAGAACTTAGGAAGAGAGGGGACTAGAGGCATGATCGAGCAATCAAAAAATGTTGAGGTTGGGTTATAAGTCTATATGATTATTTTTTTTATAAATATAAACCATATAAAAATCGCTTACCTAATGGACACCCATAGTACACCCTACCTATCAGGACCTCATCGATAACTCAGTAGACCTCTACCGAGTACTTGGTATGGTCTGCTACTTAAGGATGCAAGCTAATCCAACCCTTTAACCATCACTAAACTTACAGAAATACCATTGAACCACAAAAAATACACATAAAGCATATTATATATATGTACAAACCTTTTATATTCTAATTCAAATTCTAAAAATCAAAAACACCATTGTTTTGGATTTATGAAAATTTGAATTTATGCTAAATTTACAAACCCATAATGTTGCGGTGCATTACGATTATAGAAGTTATTTTTTTTTAAATATGAGTTTTTAGGATTTATAAGTGAATTTATAGGGAAAACTTGTTTTGTTACGTTAAATATGTGAAAATTGATTTTATAAATGAGATTTTGTTTTTAAACAAATTATGTATGTGTTGATTATAAGAAATTATTTTTACTCAAAAGTAGTCAATGTTTTACAAAGCTTCTAAAATAGTGTATTGAATTTATATAAGGTTTATCAAGTTTGATTCGGACTATTTTTCAATATAAAATAATATTTTTAATATTTTTGTATGTGAGATACTTATTTTCATAGTACTAACGAGGAGTTTTATGAATTTTAATTGATTAAATTTGTGGGAATATTTTTAAAAATTTCAAGGATTATTTTTTGTTAAAAATAATGGAGATATTTTAGAAGATTTGAATGAATGTCTGAATGCAATTATTTGAAATTTTTAAATTATAATATATATTTAAAAAATCTATAGATTTAATTTGTGATATATACGAGAGTTGTTGAAATATAATACATGGTCTGAATATTATAGACATTATATTTATATATCTTCAAAAATATTGAACAAAATAAAATAAATACATTATAAATGAGGATAAATATGAATTGATAAAAATTTGGAAGAAGTTATAGATGACATCTAAGAGAATAAATTATTGATGGTCTGTATTATTCTAAATATATGGTTTTCTAGAATATAAAGAACAATGAATAAAAAAAATCTGTTTTTTACATATTAAAGAGAAAAAAATCATTATATATTGGTATTATTTCTAAAATTATCTCTTGATAACACTATGTTATATGGATTAATCTAATTTATTTTGGTTAACATAATTCAAGTACAGTAGAAGTAGGAGTGTATCTTTAGGAAGTTGTGTACAAGACTAGAATTGTAAAAGTAATGATCTATGGCTTGGAGTGTCCTAGCATAAATATTATAGTCACAACATCTATGAGATAGTGATTTGATTGTACAAAAATACATAGTTATGTGTATTTTCCTTGGATATATCCCAATTTAGTGAGACAATTAAATCTTATATGTTCTTTATTCAAGGATATTTATTTTTATTCTGATATTATCCAAGAGAATTTTATGTGATAGGCGATCATTCATGTGTTTCTTCTAACAAGGAAAAATAATCTCTTTTAATGAAGAATTTTTTAAGAAACATTGATAACCAAATTCAACTCTCCATCTTAGGGTATTATTATGGTATATTATCGATAACAAGTTATATTAGAGTAAATTAGTTAAATCTTACCATCTAATGGGTGTTTTACGAAGTATTTTGGGGATAATTATGCTAATGTAAAAGGTATTAAAATATTTTATGGGATACATTATTAAATTGTATATAATAAAACGAAATTAATTCTTAAATATCTTATAAATAATGTTAATTCTACTATAATATAGGGAATTCAACTTAACGATCCAAAAGGTATAGATTTTTTTGAATCAAATAGGAAGATATTAAATGTTGATACTAAGGCATAAAATTCCTTATCTTGTGATCATTAAAATAATGTTAATATAAAGGAAATTGATTATAATTTAGTTAAATATATTTGTAAAAAACTATAAAACATCTATAAAGAAGATAGTGAGGTGAATGAATAAAAAAATTAATCTATAAGGATAAATTCTATGATAAAAAAATAATGCCCAATGATAGTGTTTATGGATTCTATAATATGGTTATTAATGTAGTTGGTTTTATAAGAGGACTTGGAAAAAAAATTAAGGGTGTTGAAATTGTTAAGAGGATCCCGAGGTGACTTAAACTTTAGTATAATTCAATTTTTGTCATATATGAATAATGAGACTTGAATCATGTATAACTATATTTTTTACAATTTATTTATTTTCCTACGGGTTGATTTTTAAACAAAACGGTTTTTTACTCAATCATTAATGAAAATACATTTTCAAGTAATGTATAATTAAAACTTAATTATTGGGAAGAATTAATAATAAATTAGTTATTAATTTATTTAATTAATTTTAAGTTTCATAAAGATATTAAAATGTGAGTTTGATGGTGAATAACCAATTAAATGTTTTAAATTTGGAAATGTATGAATGTTTCTACGAATTGTATAATAATAAATGGGAAAGAAGAAGTGAACAATGGTTCCATTAATGTAATTCCTATAAATTTTTCCCAAATAAGAATAACAACTTCATTTTTAACTAAAATAGTGAAATATAGATTCCAAATTAGTAGTTTTTCTAGTAAATAATAAGAGGATAATAAATTTTTTCTTTAAGTATAGGTGATAAAATTTTAATCTAAGAATGAATAAGTCAAGGTAGTCATGATAAAAAAATATTATAAACTAATAAGATAATTTTTTTTAAGGGTGAGTTTAAATATGGTCTCAAGTAAAGTTTTATACAAAGTATAAATAAAAGGAATTGAGATTTTTTTTAAAATATTTACTCAAGAATCTAGACTAACTTGAAGATAAACTTAAAAAAAATAAAACGTGGTTAAAAAATATTAGAAACTCAATGAAAGAGTAAATACATGAATTATTTAAAGCTATAGGTAAATTAAAATGCTATGATCACTGGGATTTTTCATGTTAGTTTTGATAATAAAATTTAAGAATTGAATATTTTTATTGAAAATTAAACACTGTAAAGAAATATTTGTGTAGAATTGAAAATTGAAAAAGTCAGAAAGAAGCTATTTTCAGTAAAAACATATATAATAAAAATAAAATCACAAAAAATATACAAAATAATTATAAAACTTTTTCAAAATAAAAAGGAATACATTTATATGAATTTTAATACATGATTACAAAATATAGCCACTAAAATACAATATTTTGAACATGAAAATGATATGATTAATAGTAAAGTAAAATAAAAAGGATAACATATATATATAAAAAATCCTTTATAATATCTAAGAAAACATGGTGGATATGATTAATTCTTTAGAAATAATGTAAAAATGGGGTTTTCTATTGATGAAATGTCTATTTTTAATATCGTGGTTATAAAATAACATGTTTTAATGATGGGAACCAATTTTTAGCTGTGAACATAAGGGGAAAACGTTAATGATAAACATGTATATCCAACATAGGGAAGCAAGATTATTATTGTATACATTTCATTAATGTTTCTACCTTTAGACATAATGGATTTAATTATAAAAGGAAAAGAGTTGTTTTCATTAAAGTTTAACTCTTAAAATATTTGAAAAGGAATATATTGAAATAATTTTATTGTAAAATAAAATTCATTTATAAATAAAGATGATAGTGATAGTGAAAATATTATGAAATGTGATAATAGTGTTGGAGCTACAAAAAAATTATGAATTATTTTATTGAAAAAAGTAATAAAGAAGTCATTAAAAATCAATTTGAGGTTTCATTGAATTATTGAAAAAATGAAAACATGTGGATAAATGATAGTGTATGTACATACCATATGAATGTAAAAATATAGATATAAAATAATTTCATGAAAAATATTTATGGACTATTAGATTGTGGAATAATGGATATCTAAAAATCAAATGATGTGAAAGAGAGAAGATTGGAGAAAATGAATTACATAATTATAATGTTGTATTTTATTATGGATTAAGGTATAATATTTTACTTGGGATCCAATATTATAAATTAGTATTTAATGTTCTTTTCAATTAAAGGTTGATCTATTAAAAAAATTGATGGAGGTTCTTTAATAAAAGTAAGAGGAACCCATGAAAATATTTATTAGGTTGATAGAAAATATAATAATTTCTTACTAACTATTGACAAGGAAAAAAATTATGGAATTAGAGGTTTAGAAATATAAAAAAACTAAATATACAAATACCCAAAAAATTGAAATCTTCAACTGATATACCAATTTTAAATTTTCAAAGAGAGAAGAGTTATGAATTATGAATCAAGGGAAACATTATGAAAAATCCTTATAAATATAAGAAATAAAGAGCTATAAATCTTCTTAATCTATTTAAAAAATATATGTGTTATAATTTTATATAAATATAAACAAAGGGATAAAGGTATAATATTTTTTGGGATGAATATAGTAGAATAACATGTTTTATATTTATACATTCAAAGAGATATGTGATGAGATGCATTAAAAGATATATAATTCTTAGTAAAAATAGATAGTTTGAATTATTAAAACAATAATATAAGATAGTAGAAATTAGTTTTCTTTAATTTAGGTTTCATTTTTTCTTAAAAATCATGACATCAAAAATGAATTCTCATTTGTGAGGAATCCATAGTATAATGATGTTAAATTAAGAGGAAATTATTTTGTGAATATAAGAGACACATTTGAATGAGATTAAATTACTAATATATTATTCTAAAATATTTCTCCAAGATAATATATATATTGAAAAAATGTCTTAATTTTATATGTAACAGAGGTTACACATAATGAAATGTGTCTTGGAAGGGAAATAACTGAATAATTTTATATTTTTCAAAATAATGTTATTTATTAAGGAATGAACTCATTATATGGCTTATGATTATTCTAATGAGGGAATAATTATTGGATGTTTAATAATGATATGTCTATATAGATTTTAAAGAAAATGGATCAGTAAGATTATTTAACATTTGGACATAAATATCATTTAATAATAATATAAAAATGAAATAATAATATTCTAATCAAAATTAGACTTGGGAATTAATAATGATGTAAATTTTTATGAATAATAGTTTATTCACTATGAATAAGACTTAACATGATGAAGATAAAGTGAATGGAACATATATATATGCAAGAATAAAAATGAGTAGAGATGAAGTGGATGAATATAACATTTTGGGTGAAAAAATATATTTTAGTTTGTCTAGAAAATTGAAAAATATTTATTGTACTGCTCTATCATCACAAGTTGGGTATGTGTGATTTTATTTTTTCCTAAAAAAAGAACCACGTGTAAAGGAAATTAATGAAAATATCGATCAAAATAAAAATAATAAAAAATGTGATCTAGTGAAGAGAAAACTTGGACACAATGTTGTTACACCAATTTTTTTCTAAAAAATAATGTTTTCTAGAAAGGAAAAGTGGAGACAAATAAATATAGACTTATGTGTAAGGGTTATACATGGTTTAAATACATTAATGTGAATACTAAATTTTTCTCTAGATACAAGGATTGAAGTAGGCATGTTATTATTTTTAATTTATAATCAATAGAGATATAAAATATATTGAATGGGTAAGAATACTACCTTCTTGAATGGTCTAATAAAATAGGAGTTATAAATTAAAAAACTAGATATATTTCATCTCAATTATTATGAAAAGTGTATCAATTGAAGAAGTGTTTTTATGGACCGAATAGAGCACTATATCATTATTATTCCATAATTATGTTTTTTAACAAAAATATTCAATTATATGAGGATATGTAGATCACAATATTTATGTGAATAATTTTTTTAATAATAATTATTTATGTTGTCCAATATTGATGATAAATTATTTTATGGAAGTAATTTTGAATAATGTGATTAGTTTAAAAATCCCATGAAATTAAAATTTGAGAATTAAAAGATTGTATAACTTATATATATATATATTGTATGTTAATCAATAGGTTTAGTGAACAATTATATAAAAAATGATGTTTTCAATTTAAATCATGATGAAATATGGCTTGTAGGGAAAAAACTCTTTCAACACAAATTATGGTTAGTAATAAACTTGGAATAAGTTATTTTAAGAACTAAATGGAATAAACAATCTATAGGATAATGATTTGAAGTTTTACTTATATGATAATAATATGTCCTGATGTTATGGGTGAAATAAATTTGATTTCCTAGTTTTAAAGTGAACCTAACATCTGAATCCTATAAAGTGAAAATTGAGGCTTGTGAATGAAACAACTAATTACAGTATTTGGTATTAATTAAATAAAATGAAATATTTAATGGTATATTATTTTTTTTATTACGAAATATATGTTTTAGAAAAAAATTCACATGTGGTGAAGTATTTTAAATCAGATAAAGGATAACTATGTAAGAACTAGAAAAGCACATCTTCTATAAATAAAGTGGCTAGATATATTTTATCCATAAATCCTTATAAATAATTATTTTTTATGAAGAAAAATTAAAAGTTCTTAGTGAATATATTCACATGACCATGGAAATGTATTTTGAAAAAAAATACTGTAATTGATATTTATATGAGTAAAATAAAACACTAAAAAATAAAATATATTAAGATAGCATACCTCTTTATCAAATATTAGGTGGAATAACAGGTTATAAAGGTGTAACACATTGTAATTAGTGATTATGAGGATAGAAATATTTCAAAACCTTTACACTTATTTGGGAAAGAATTGGTTGAATCTTGGTGTTTAACCATCTCTTTTAAATTGTAAAGAGTTGGATATTACCCCTCTCCTCATATATGTTATTATGATATCAACCAGTGTGTAAATTGTTTTATAAATTAATGAATAATATATAATCCATTGGTTATATAATAGATAAATACTTGGAAAATATATTTTGATATAAAAATATGTTTAGAAGAAATTACAATATGAAGAATGTTTAAATGGATAATTTCATGGGTATTTTACATGTATATATCGGTGATGATCGTTAAATAGGTTTCAAATTAATTTTTATAATATTTTTCAGAATGATAATTAAGTAAACATATCTTATATTGTGTTATGATGTTTCAATAATATTTTAAAACAACTTCTTAATAAAAAATGAATGCCCACCCATTCTATTTTTGTGTTAAAGGGGGATAATATTTATAGATAGCTTCTTAGAGAAGATTTCTTATAGAAAAAGAGAGTTTGAGTGTAAGAAAAAGGGAAAAAATACATGATCATATTTTATATATTTATATATTAATTATGTATGGTATTATGGAACTTGGTAAAAATATATTTGAACAATTCAGTAGAAGTCATTGTGAAATTTGGATATAAAAACTATATACTATAAAGAAAATAATGTTGAAAATGAAATAAATTTTGGGATAGTATTGGAAATAGTGAATAAACTATTAATATTTTGGTTATATTTTTACCCAATAATGATATTATGTTCATAAAAAATGTTCATTTTTTTGAATAATTTTGAATAAATTTGTATATTTTTACAAACAATAATGCTTATGTCTGAATATTTTTATGCTATATAGGTGGTGTTAAAAAAATAAACATACTATATAATTTTAAATATGTAAACATCAAATATTTTTAAGTGAGATTTTATTTTTAATGGTATTTATATTTATGTATACTATTAAAGACATTTTATATAAGAGAAAATAATGTTTTTTAATTCCCATTTCAAATATTGAAGGAAAATTATCAATGTTTGTGTAAGTGTTATTTAAATGTTACAGAACAATGAGTTGATATTTTTATATATTTTTTAAGTGGGCTATTGAGTTGTATAATATTAACATGAAATTTTATAAATGTTATCTAATAAAATTCATTAAAATATTTCAAAAAATTCCATGATATATTTTTATGGAGAAATTAATGTAGAGGTACATGGAATTTTTAAGGAGTCATTGAATAAAATATTAAAATAGGTTGATGTTGTAAAACGAAATTCAAGAGAATAATGGAGTAATTGTATATATTTTTATAGATACCTAATTTGTTTTAATAATAATAATAATGAATAACAAATATATTATATTCTTATACTGGATATAAAACAACTACAACAGATTGGCTTATATAATAAAATTCATTCTAGATAATTCTATAACCTACAAACAAATATTATTGATTCAAAATAACATAGTGTAATGAGGTCTGATATCTTAGTAACACTTTGGGAAGTATTTTTCATGAAAATATTATAAAGTCTAAGATTTCCCTATGCTAAATTTTTCAATTACAATATTAGTGATATACAAATTAATAGGTACACTAAAAACCTACTATGTTTGTAATCCTTATATTTAACCCATTTAGGAGAACTAAATTAATTTTGCTTTGATATTATTCATGAGTATTGTGTGTAATAGGTGAAACATCACATGATTTTCTAAATAAGGTAAAAAAATACATTTTAAAGAATTTTTTTAATGAAGTATTGATATCATGATTTGAACACACCTCAAGGTATCCTCATGGGACATTGATACAATCACATGATAATGTATGAAATGAAATTGAGAAGTTTTGAATTGGGCATGGCTTCTTATGCTACAATAAATGGTAAATTATTTAAATTGAATGTTTCATTTAAGAGGATTGAGATATTTTTTTAATTTATACTCATGATAGTAAAATGTGTGAGATTTAGAAGAAGATACTCAATGTAATTGATTTTCATAAGATATTTTCCAAGGATAAATGGTGTTCCAAAAAATTGATTAAATGGATAAATAATAAAATATGAGAAGAGAGACATGGAAAAATACTGTTTCATAGGATATGAAAATTAGAGATATTAAACATGATATAATTTTATGAAAAAAAATATAACTGTCATTACAAAAATCATAAGGTGTTCAAGGAAGAACAAACGTTATGAAAGTTTTATGAGACAAATTATTATTTTATACTTAAAAAAAGTTAATAATTTAATAATTTTAGACATCACACTATAAAAATTCAAAGGAAATATATAGAATTATAAAATATAATATCATACAAAGATAAATGAATATTTAAATACAAATATTTTGATTTTTAATATCTTAATCAAGAGAGCATTGATATCATCGAAAGAGATGGATACTGATGCTTTATTAATTTATGGAAAATTATTTAATTATAAATAAATATATTTTTTTGAAAGAATTTTATGAAATATTTAAATAGATATAATAATGGATAGATTGTACAAAAATAGGATATTTCAATATTTCAAAACAAGATCAACAACCTCTAAAATCATGGCGATAATATATTTCCATGAATTTACAATACATGGTCACTATCTCTATATAAAAAGTATTTAAACTATTTATATGTTTTTTGAATCATAGAAATAAGTTATGTTGATATAATTTTGTACCTTACTTCCATGGTTTTAGAATTGTGTACATATATTGAATTAAAATAAAAAATCTTATAGGTTTCAAACCATTGAACTTATTTTTATAAACCAATAAAACAAACACTATCCCATGTATTAGTTATTATCACAATTATGTTTTATTTATATATTTGTTATTAATTTTTATCCAATTTTAATATTATTATATTTTTTATTACCAATATTATTATGATATATTTAAAAAATAGTAATTTCAAATATTCACGAAAATCGTGGCTATCAAGAACTCGTTTCTATAGTTTTCATAAACTATAGAAATATGGTACCAATTTAAATGGTTTCAGTGAATAATAAAAATTGGTGTAATCTACTTCGACACCAATTTAAATGGTTTTATAAAACTATGAAAATACAAACTCTTATTTCTATGGTCTTTCAAAACCATGGTAATATATTTTTGTTCGCATATCTATTCCCATGGTTTTCTAGAAACAAAGAAATAGGTTTGAATTACTTCCATGAATAATTATAATCCTGTAAATAGTTTACCTACAACCATTTATTTTAAATCCCTAGAAACCAAATGTGTCTATAGCTTGATTTTATAGTAATTAAGCGTAATATGAATGAGTTTATTTAGAAAAAAAATCATGTCATGTAGAAGATATGTAGATATATTATATATATAGGATCAATATTGATATTACAAAATATATTGAACATGTGTATTTCTTTAATAGTAGAAATGAGGATATTATCTAATTGAGAAAGATATCCAATTTTATCCATGAAGTGAAATATGAATAAATAATAATTTATTTTACATCTGTATAAATCAATTTTTTCAAGTAATCTATTTAAATATGTAATAATATGTTTACTCTAACACACTAGAGGTATAATCATTCATCTACGAGAGAGTTTTATATACTATAAATGAAGAAAATAAAATATATTTTCATTTTTTAAAATATTTAATAGTGAGATATGTGGATGGATTAAATCTTGGGAGTAAGTTATTTATCCATGAATTTTTATAAAAGTAGTAACCCAGGATGAGGAGTTACCTAACGAAAACATAAAAGGATACAATGTGTTTAATAATTCATCAATTTAAAAAACTTGTTTTATATTTTTTTTGCATAGATCCATCCACATCGAAGGGTGAAAAAATTAAATTATGTTGTTCTTGTGTGATTGGTTAACTTTAATGAACTTGACAGTAAGATATTAAGAGAATGATTCATAAGAGAGGGAAAAGAAAAAAAGTTAAATTAAAATCATCAAATTTAATACACCAATTAGTTCCTATAGAAACTAAAAATATTTTAATATAATTATACGAGCCATGATAAAAATATTATATAATTTTAGGTGTGAGAAGATGAGCGAGTCGTGAAAAAGGATAAGTGTGTGACATGATCAAAGTTTATCACACACTAGGATCTATTCTGAGTATGTACCACACTTTAGGCTTATTTAAACTAACATAATCTATAAGAGAATAAATAAATTTCTCCTACAAATAAGTAATTAAACTCCTAATTTGGAGAGAACACAAGGAGAGTTAAATAAAAAAACAAGGAGGAAGTTAAAATAGAGAGAGAGACTTTTGGATTTTTACATCAAAATATAGCCAAGACCTATAAAATACCTTAGATGATTTAAAAATAAAACCCAAAGAGATAAAGAGGATTTGGGATGAATATAGGATATCCATGAGTGTAATGACAAATTAGGTTAAAGGGTAAACAAAATAAATGTTACTACCCATGTCAAAATGGTGAACCATTATTTTTGGGAACCAACATGATTAGAACTCCACATTTTTTCGTGTCTTGTCTTTTAGTGGTGTTAGGATGGGTGACCTCCTGGAATGTTTCTCAGGTTGTGTGTGTAAAGAAAAATAACAACAACAAAACATGTGTTGTCCCATTGGGATATTCATTTATCATATGATCTATTTAGGAACATGGGTAGACCCTATTAAGGGAAAAAATTTCTATAGGGTAACTAATGGAACATGTCAGCTAGGACCCGATGACCATATTATAGTGGGGTGTCTATGCTATCAACAAGGTCTAGTTGTTACAATTATATCAGAGGTGGTTACCAGTCATAAGTGTATTGGTGCTTCTTAGGTAAAAATATAGGGTCTAAAATAAGGATATTATGTTATAAATGGAAGAGTAACACCCCATAAAGTTAAATGGTTAAAATAATCAATGTTAATACCCTTGAAAATAAAAGAACCATTTTTTAAAGAGCTAACATGATGACCATGTTAAGGTTGGGTGACTTTCTGTCAGCCCATTCCTATGCCGACATGGAAGTGGAATGAAATTTTGATGGATTTAATTTTTAGTTTACCTTGATCTCCTCGATATAGGAATTCCATATGGGTGGTGATCGATCAGTTAATCAAATATTCATATTTCATAATAATCAATGACACCAACAAAGTATAGGACCTGGGAAAGATGTATTTGTAGGAAATTGTAAGAATTCATGGTGTTCCTATGTACATTGTCTTAATTAGGGAGTCTCATTTTTCCTCAAGATTTGGGATGGTCCTCAAGGAGGCAATGGGTACTCAAGTCTGTTTTTTAATAACATATGATCCACCAATGGTTGGGGAAATATAATTTCCTAATACAATTCTTATAGGTATACTCCATGACATTGTCTTTGACAATAGGGGTCTTAGGACAGACTTATCGGGTTGGTTCAGTTTTATTATTTCAATAGTATCTAGTCAACCACCAAGATGGATCCTTTTGAAGCTGTATATGGTCATCCTTATAGCTCTCCTTATTTTTGGTCCATGGTTAGAAAATATTCCTTAGTTGTACTAAGTTTTTATTAGGATATAATAAAAATGATAAATTTAGCTTGATATTTTTTGGTGGTATATTAGATCTAGTTTAGTTCATATAAAAATTTAAATCACCTCTCCATGGAGTTTTCAATTAGTTATTCAGTTGTCTTGAAATTATCTCTCTGATTGGCTCATCGACAACTCATAAGGTAGATAATGCTCATTTCCAAGTATGTGGAGAAGTATGAGATCATGAAATGGATTGGAAACATGGAATATCCCTTAAATTTACCAACTCAATTATCTTTGATCCATAATTTTTTCCATGTGCATCAACTCAAAAAGTATCAACTAGACCCATCTCATTTTTTAAATTCTAAAGACCGTGATATAGATTTTTATTTTTATGTGATGGAAAAAATGCTTCAACTTGATTAATCTCAAGTAAAGGTTCTATGTGGGATGTTGATGCATTTAGTTTGAGAGTTTTGGTTTCATGGTCCCGATTCTCATGATACATGGGAATGGGAGCCTTTAATGAGGATGTAGTGGCCTTAACACTTTGAATAAAAAATTTATTCTTCGACATAGAATTATAGAGGAAGAAAACAATATGGTGGGGAAAATTGTAACATTCGACATATTTTTTAAGTACTATTCTACTATGTTTGGAATTTCTATATCATTTTTTTCTATGGATTGTATCCATGGGTTCAAATTTTTTTTAAAACATGTTTAGGTGTGAATATTCATTTTTTTGTATAAGTGTTGGAATGAACATTTCGCTGGATGACCTATTGGTAGTCCACCGACTAGTCTATGGGGTCTCCAGTGATGTAAGATTAATTCCTCAAACCACTATCCAGCCAGTGTAAATCCATCGACTAGCTAGTAGGGATTCCTATTTCATTTTAACATCTATATAATCCACCACCCCACTGACCGCATATACCATCTCATCACTGGTGTTGTTTTGGGCTATGAAAGTGTAAAGAATTATTGTATTTCTACTGTACATGATGCCTTGTTTAACTATAAATTAATAAATGTTGAACCCAATTTATTCACATTGACATGGAGACTATCTTGGGGTGTTCTCACTCTCAATTCAATTCCCTTGTAGATCTAATCATGGATCAAACCCATGTTCATCTCTTGGTAAGTTGATCTTCATTTTGATCATGGATCTCATTCTTCTTACAATTCCACTTTATTGTCTCTATAGTTCAGCTTGTCGATGAGGGGAATTGTTGTGTTTGTTATTATAATATTATTCATCATAGATCCATTGGGTAATTTAAGGGTCTTGATCAGATATTCAATATTTGTGGAGAATTGATTGATAATTTGGGTGGTATGCGTTCTCATCGGTCCTATTATTTTTAGATACTGTAAATTTAGTGATTTAGGATTTGGAATTCATGTTATAGGCTCCCTTATTGAGTTATAAGGACTTGGGACCATCTTGGATCTTATTTACCCATGGGTATTGTTGTTTTAATTATTTCAAAGTTGTTGGTTTTGTTATAAGAATTTATCTTCTGGGCCTTTCTTTATTTCCTTTTCAAATATTTTTATAAAGTTGAATAAAATGAATGAAAATGATTTTGATGAAAAATTATGGTCTTGAATATGGTTTTTGAAAATGGATTCACCCCTTGGTGTTTTAATGTAGAAATTATTTAATGTGTGACTTGTGTGGTATCAAAGATAATGCTCTCATGAATTATATTATTGTGATAATCCTAAATGTGATCAATGATAAAGGAGGGATACATCCTTATGGATGAAATATTTGCACCAAGGCCTATTATAATAAGTTAATGTAAAAAATTGGTAGTGTATTTTGAGTTAAGGAGATGTTCTCCGGAGTGTAGTCTTAATGCTAGTTCCATTTTTTAGGGTGTAATGGGCACACCGGGTGGCATATTGATCACTATAATGGAATGAGGATCCTCATTGACATGAAATTGTTAGTACTTACAATTTTTATTTATTTATTGGTTTTATTTGAAATGATGTCATTGGATTGTATCTTAAAATTATTTATAAAGAATAACCCCATAAACAAGTAGGGTCCAAACCTTATTATACCAGATTTAGAAATCATTCCGAACCTAAATAAATAACATATCATCTTGTTCAAGATAAAGATGTAAAAGGTATGATCTATCTCCTCATATAAGTGGTAAAAAATTACTAGGAATGTGGAATAATCCTATTGGTCAATTCCAATGAGGTATATATCCCAACTAAAGGGTAAATATACATATATATAATAAGTTTATGGTACATCCATCAAATCTCTCATGTCAAACTATCATTCTACAAATATCATACATAATATACCATAATTTTCACCTATATAAAATATCCAAATATAAATATAATCATATATAGGATCTATAATCCTTGTTTAACATAACATAATTCATCATTATATATTAAAGTAAACCAACTACTGAATCATATAAGGGAAAAATGTATCAAGTAACTCCCAAAACAAGAATAACCAAAAAACCCACCACGAATAACCCAAATATCTAATTCAAAATAATTAAAAATAATTCATCTTATATAACAACTTTTGTTCATGAAATCAAGTTATTTATATTTAATTCATCCCATTACCATAAAATTTTTAGAAAATACACTACGTAAATCATGAATGAGAAGATCTTTTACCTACTAAAACTCTTGTTAAACCAATTAACTAAGTTTGATAAAAGAAAATATTCCACTAAAAATTATTATTAGAACTTATGTTATATAAGAATATATTTTTGGGTCACTACCCCTAAAATAAATCAAAATAAAAAGGATTAAGGTACATCAAAACATCTATATTAATCTAAATAAGTTCCACTACCAAATAGAGGAAGAAAGACCCAAGGAAATGGGTTATATTTATATAGAATTATTACTTTAACAACCCATAAATATGAGTTTAATCAAAATTATTTTATATTTTTATATACCCATGATCTTTTTCATTAATAATTTTAGAGAATTAAGATAAAACGATACATAAAAAATTGGACATTCAACACAATGTTTAGTTTTTCCATAAAAACAAGGTAATAATTCTAAACCCAAGTTTAATTTAATCTATTTTTTCTTATTTTAAGATGAGAATAAATTATAATGTTTATAAATTATATAGTTTCTATGCATCCTTAAATATTGTGAAAATCTTTGGAAATTGTGGGATGAGCACAAAAATCTCAGTAAGGGACACAAAAATAAAGGTATTCTGTTAGTCCATTGAAAACATGGAAACTCATATTTTTTTTATTTTTACCAATAAACATTTGTGATCATAAATAAAAAATTTACCCATATGAAAATCAAAATTTTCTCAATTAAAACATTTCAGAACCTATTATTATGCATAAGAAAACCACAAAGTCATCTTGATGAATATGGGAACCCATGTAATCACTTCAATCCTTTCACATTTAAAAGTTCATAAACATTAATTATGTTATGAAATAAAAATATTTCAATAAACCCCTTTTTCATCGGATAAAATAGGTATCATGGAGCCTAAAATTCATAGATGGTGTGAACTAATTTTTAACCCATACCAGAATAATTTCTGTAGGAGTAACCAACATAGTTATCTAACTCATTTTCACCATAAAACACCAAGTCATTAAACATTTTATTGGAGAGATATATAGGTCTCACATAATGCCATAATTGATATTGGGATCAACCTTCATAGTTTTTAATTCTGAAGTTCAATATCATGGACATAATATTTGTAATTTTTTATCTTTTCATCATAAACCCTTGAAACACCCATTTGAACTAATTATAAAAACACTTTTTATTCTCATATAAGCATAAGGAGAAATATACTTTTTATTTAAAATATCTTAGAAATAAAAAATTACTATAATATCAGGAGTTGTATATATTTTGAAAAATAATGTTATTTTTTTGAGTAATGTTGATAAAAAATAACTTATATGATGTTGTGAAATGGAATTCAATTCATATAAATTAAAAATACATTCTTTTTTCACTTTTTAAAAAAGTTAAAAATAACCCATATAGAAAACATTGAAATGATAATTTTTTATTCCTTTGTAAATAAATTCAAAAATAGTATAAATGCCTTTATAAACCTTTTAATAATATATAATATCATTATTAAAATATTTCAAATAAACTCTATATTGAAGAACATGATATGAAAGGAAAAAATTTAAAACAATATTTTTAAAAGGAAGCCCCTTACCTCGAGTCTCAACTTGTTTCATTCATGTATCTACCCTACTGATTAATAAAATTGTATTCGATTTATAATTTCTTAAGAACATATATCATGTTTATTACATTATAAATATTCCTAGTATTTCATTTGTTACGATGTTTTATTTAGTTATTAAAATGTTTAAGTTCACATTGGATATTTTGAGGATGTTCAGTTTATAACATAAAAACAACATCGGTGTGTTCAGTATAGTCAAAGAGGTTATGATTTAATAACCTATAAAATATAAAAAATTATAATTATCATATTGATACTTTAAATTCACATTTAAAATCATTCAGGTATGGATGTTCTGAAAAAGTAATCACATCATCTCTTGGAGACGGTAGTCCGTACGTACATATGAACGACATTTTAATTTTTCTGCTGGGTGTAAAAGAAATAAATTAGATAATATTTTATTTTTATAGAATCATATTTATATTATAAATTTAATATTTATTCATTAGTTACAAACATATTACCATCGTTATAAAGTGTAAATGATAAATGAATCACATCACTTCATGTGGGTGGTAGTCCACACATATACATGAGTGAAGTATTCATTTACCATAGGATGGAAAAGAAGATGAAAAAGGGTTCTTTGATAAATATAATAACATTTTACTATATTTAAGATATTAATTTTATTACACTGACATGATTAAATAATATTTTATAGAGGTATAAGAAGAGCTAAACATGAAACACTCGGTTAATAATTATACCTCTTTTTTGTAAAACCTCCCTTAGCATTCACATTAAGCCTTTTTGGTTGGTATTTTAGTGAGAACCAAACCTATAGGATGTGAGGAGGTATATTGGTAAGGTATTTAAGAATTTATTTTTTGGGATAATTGGATCAATTTTGGGTAGATAAGTGAATATAGAAGGGTCCATTTTATAAGTGAGGTGAGTAACACACTTGTAAATACTTAATTTTTTTTAAATATATTATATGCCTTTCTCAATGGAATGTTTCACCAAAAATGGAATATTTCAAATATAGGATGATTTTGAGTTGAAATAAACTAATAAAATGAAATTTAAACACGTTTTTATAATATTTAAAACCTTATATCATTGTTTTAACCTCCTCAATAACTCTTAATCATTATCATGGTGACAGTGATTGACCAAGGTTACTATTCATAATGACAAAAAATTAAATTTTACTTATTACCGAATATGAATGTCCAGAATAAAAATTAAAATATATTTTACCATATTAAATTAATTTTATTTCTATTAATTATTTTTAGTATAAATACACAAACCGCAATGAAAACAGTTTTTTAGAAAACACCCTTTTTAAGCATAAAAATTATTTTATACCAAAATAAAGAATAATATTTATTAATATAAAATTTATTAGATTATTCTTAGTAAAATGGGATTAATTTAAATTTAAAATAATTCAAAAAAATATTAGTTATTTTTAAATTCCTTAAAACAATTGAAAAGATTAATAAAAATTGGTATTTTCACTATTCACCCAAAAATCACACTTTTTGAAAAAATGTAGAAAATTAACCTGAAGGTAAATTTAATAAGATGATATCAAAAATAAATTATAATTTTTAAAATTAAATTCTTAAAATGTATAAATTTATCATTTATGTAAAACCATTAAATACATGAATAATATTTTGGTTAGAAAAAAATATTTCTTATTCGATTGAAAATTTTCATAAAATCATTGAGGTGAATGTGAATCCAAAAAATATAACAAGGAATATTAATATTATAGCAAATTTGTTTTTTATTAACATTTCATGTTTTTACACATTCATCCCCCTTTTAAAAAATCGTGTCCTTATAATTTTATTCAATACTTAACTTGGTGAGATTATTTTCCCCTCATATATTTTTTCAATTCCCTTGTTGCTTATTCAATCACATAATGATTTTATAAATTATTAAGTAGATCAGTCACCTTATTCCATAGATATTTTTTGGTTTGTTGTGGCATCTAAACTACTTTTTTCTCATAAGAAACATTCCCTTCTAACCGAACTATTTTAGGGATAAAAAAATGAGACTTATCATGTATATATTAATTTAATAACAAATCATGAAATAAATCATGTACCTAAGATAAAATCATAGTTAAGTCCACTCAGTATGTCAACAATACCACTTTTTCAAAAAATTTATATGGATCAATATATCGTGGTCTTCGTTTTACTTTCCTTAAAAAAGACATAAATGTTTTCTATGCAGATAGTTTAATTAAACCATGATCTCCTACCTCAATTGAGAGAGATGAAATAATTTAGTTTCAATTCATATTTTCTATCCAAAACATCTCTAATAATAATACTTATACTAACTATAATGCTCATTTATCGAGAGTCACTTGAAGGGTGCTCTGAGCTGCATTTACCACATTACCTCAAGCGCATCTCCTCAAATGCGAGAGGCTACTAACCAGCTATGATGGCATTTTTAATGGTTTTATGGGGGATACAATGCCCTTATAGGTAATAGGTAATATAAAATATACGAAATTTTTTTATAACATATAGAAGAAGTATATAAATAATAAAACTATAGCAGAAGCAACTAAATAATCCCAATTGAAGAAATGAAATGTGTGGAAGTTGATAAATCAAACCAACTACATAATGATGTAATTCGATGATGTCTGTACTAAAATAAAATTATGGAAATAAAGAATAAAATAATGTCTTCAAACAATCATTAAAAGAGAAAAAATTCAACAATAGTTTCATGAGTAATGGCTTGGTACTATGCCCTAATATCCATCCTAAGTATGAAGTAACACTCAAGAATCAGAACCAGCACACTTCCTTTTATCCGTACCTATGATCATGAAGTCTACTCAGTTACCAAAAAACACCTGATCTAGGTGTAAGGTAAAATATTGGTAGGCCGACACCCACATTGTCTAAGCATTTCCCTTTTTTTCTTTAAATAGAAGGAATGTTCCAATATATGATAAATGGAAGAAATTAAATAAACTAAATAAAATAAGCATATCTTGGTCTGAGATCTCAATGGCACCCATCCAAACCACCTGCTTAGGCCTAAGCTGAGAATCTGAATAATGTACCTATAATATTTATGATTTATAAATAAATATATATATAAGCTATAAAAAAATAAGTTAGATAAAAGGGAACATACCCCTAAGCTTTTGCTTTATCTTGGATTTAATTTATGTGTCAATAAAGTGTGCTGCAAATCACCAGAAAGATTTCAAAATTCACATGGAACACAAAGATGCATCAAATAAAACCTTCCACACATTATAATTATTATTATATTAAAGTTTAGAGTTGAAGTTTGAGCCTGTAGAGACCCGAAGCTTGAAATACATGTATATTACATTGCTTTTGCGGAATACGTAGTACACAACATAAACACACACATAAGGACCGTAATAGTTTAGTTTCTTTGGAAACTCAGAATATAATCTTCTAATCGTGGTGAAAGACCTTCAACATCTCCCATAAAGATCTTCCTTTTTTTACCTAAAACCCTTCTTTATATCCTGGGGAAAAGAAAACATAAAAGGGCGATCTAAAATGCTCAGTAAGGGTAAACAAAAGAAATATCAATCACATCATATTCATAAGAACATATCTTTTGGAAATCATAACCTGCAAAAGAGATCATAATTTCATAATATGGGATAAATCATAGTAGTGAAATGTAGTCCCATTAATCATAACTTAAAACATGAAACTTTGTGGCATACACACAAAATCATAGATAATCATTTCTTATTAGTCAAGGCTCATTGCCAAGACTATCTTAGTGGACAAAGTCCATTTCTGAACCGAGTTCATTCCTCGTTTCAGTACTATTTCACTGAACCGGTTTAACCTTGCGTTCCAGCCATGTCTATCTCATGAGATATAAAATCATTACCCAATGCATTGGAGGGAGATATAGTTCCCACCCATCTCATAATGATACTATTCTTATGTGTGCCACAAAATCATAAACCATACAGTACAACATAACCCATTTAAAAAAAATGGGAATCTTAAACATCATGACATCATAAAAAAATTCATATAAGATAAAGTAATTCATAAAAATAATTCCATAACAACATAATAAAATCAATGTAATAATAGAGATAGAAACAGAACCCTATATTATCTTATATGGAAAATAATTTTGATAAAACACTTGAACCCCATTCTTGAGGAAAATATCCTTTATACTTCAAAAATATTTTCCTTTCTTAACATGTCATACAATTTTAAACAAAAAGAAGTTGATTAAAAATAAACTTGAAAAATTTTAAATGAAGATTCTTGGAAATAATTTTTTAAAAATCCATTCTTGCTGTATAAGTAAAAAAACATTCTTCTCGTACTTTTGTTGGAAAAGTCCAAAAGTACCTCGTACGAAAAACGACAAAATATTCCTTTCATATCTTTTACTAAAAACTACTCGAAGGGTAAAATTGGATTTAAACAATTGTAGGTAGATGGAAAAAATATTAAATATTGAGGAAACATGGATTTGGATGATAAAATACACCCCAGTAAATACCAAAGTATAAACAATCTCTGATAAAATGAGATTGTGATATTTTCCCTTACCTTAGGTCCGATATGCTTCGTACGTATCCGAACCTCTTGTATAATTATTTAAATAATGTCATTAACTTATTAAAGAATCATATTCATGGTTATGATATCATATATATTTCACTTATGACTTTATAGTACCCGTTCTTTTGTAAATTCCATGTTAAAGCAGCGTTTTGGGTAAAATCATTTTATTTATCGTATGTGTTTCGACTTGTCATTCTTGATATTATTACTTATATCCTGATTTACATAATTCTATAATGTAAAAAATTATTTATATATAATATATATTCATCATATACATATATATTATAGATTGATAAAAGGAATGAAATACACAGTTCATGGAGACGGTAGGCCGTACGTACGCATGAACGCTGTTTTCATTTCCCTTTTGAATTGAATGGAATTAAGTAAATGACATACATATATATATATATACATAAATACAGTATCATTATTATGTTATATATTTAATTATTATTCATTAGATATAATTTATAATCATTCATGAATGGTTAACATGGAGAGTGAATCTCATCGCGTCGTGGAGACCGTAGTCCGTACGTACGCACGAGCGATGATATCATTCCCAAGATCGTGGAATTGTATTGGAGTGTATGTATACTATTTCAGAATCAATATCACTTTAAAATAATTATATATAGTTATTTATTTGAACCATTATACCCATCCAAGTAAGGTGGTGATGGAAAATAGATTACACGACGGCGTGGAGACGGTATTTCGTACGTACGCACGCGTGGTGATTTAATTTTACGTAGGATGGATAGATGGAGAAATAGGGTTGTTTAATACTCATAATAACATATCAGTATATGAGTGATACTGATGTTATTACTTCAAAATGAAACAACCTAAGAAGAAGAAGTGGAAGAAGAAATAAAGTTGAAAGAATCGGTAACAGACATTACCTCTCCTTTGAAGCGCCTCTTTGAGTCCTCCTCTTAGGGCACTAAACTTGGTCTTTGAAGAAGACCACGACCTCTAGGATGTTTCTAGGGAAGGGTAGAAGATAATTTGGCAGGGGTTGGATGAGCTTTAAGGCTCAATGTGGTGTGAGGAAGAGAGGGAGGAGGTTCCCTTTTATAAGGGAGGAGAGGGACACCTTTGAAAAAACAAAAAATATTATTTTATTATAAAGCCATATTCGGTTTTAAATAGCTCCAAATTGATTTATTTCGAAGCTAAGGTGGGGATGGGTCGAAATAATCTCATCCAATAGAATTTGGACAACTTTAGTTTACTATTTTAACCTTATCATTTAGTTTTAACTTTAAGTTAGATAATTTTACTTTTACCGTGTCTTTTTGTGTTCTTACACTATAAGGTTAATAAACTTACTATAACAAGAAAAACAAACCCCAAGTTGTTTATTATTAATATATATAATCTTATCTATGTCATTTGGCCGAACCTTAGATTTTTAGGAAAAAAATAACAATTAATAATGTAATATTTGTTTTAAAAACTATTTTATGTCAATTTTGACACTATTTAGTAATTGATTTTTATAAAAATCATAAAAGAATGATTAGTTGGAAAAACGTTACTTAAATCAATACTAAAATGTCATATTAACCAATAAAATTAGTGGAATTCATAAAAAGTCTCAAATTACATTTATTTGGGTATTTATAACATCAATTATGTCAATATTTCATTAATAAGATAATTACGACATCATCGTTGTGTCATAAATAAATTAAATTATTTAATGTCTAAAAAGTACAAATAAAATACCATTATTTAGGAAATTGTTTTATATTTCTAATTAATATTTATAGTCGAATTTATCTTATGTATAACCCCATATTAAAAATGATTTACTTATTAAACTTTGACTTTAACTATTTTAACCCTTCTTTAAATAAATTAATAATAAATGTCCTAATCTAATACAAGTGGGACTAAATGGTCATATTGTATTCCTAAGATTGTTTTTGGTCGAATTATACTTATCCAATAGAATTAGGACATGTGTTAGGGTAATAATAATATCATTTTTACCCTTAATTATCCGATTTACTTTTAACCGTGGTAAATAAAAGTAAAAAGTTACTATTCAACAAAAATTATTTTCATCTTATTGAACCACATTTTAGTCCTTGATATTAACTGTGTCTCTCGGATTTTCGAAATTCCACTCACAGAAGCGGTAAAATTATGTTTTATGAAAAATTCAATTTTTTAACTACCACTTAGTGGTTTCACTATTCATCAAAAAATGAACGTTTTCAGAAAAATACCAAAAATTAAGCCTAAACTATATTTGATATTATGAACTCAAAAATGATGTCTATTTTACCAAATTAAAAACATATCAGTTGCATTAATGAATTTAAAAATTAATTCCCGTCGTCAAAACAAATAGCGTGTTCTTAAGAGATAATAACTATCAAAAGATTGACACTTGTTTATGTCTGGTTTAAATGTGAAATTACATCCAATGACCAAAATTGTATTAAATTGTAAAAATATATTCTAAATATACATTAAAACCACTCAAATTAATAATTTATCACTATTAATTATTTCGATTAAAAAGGTTGTTTTTAATTAAAATTTAGTAATTTTCACTATTCATCAGAAAATGAAAGTTATCCGAAAAGTACCAAAATTTCACCCTAATCTAATTTCGATATTCCGAATCCAAAAATGAAGTCCATTTTGAAAAATAAAATTTACAAAATTTCAAAAAGTGGTTATTACTATTCATAACGGTTAGTTTTAATAATATTTTAATAGCATATCGTTGTTTAGTGAAACTCGGTATTGCGTACTGCACACGCTATCGAGGAAGGTCGAGATTGCATGTAATGAAAGTCAAGTCAAGGATGCGTGTTGTGCAAGCTCCTTTTGGTGTAGTGTACAACACAAGATATTAATGAAATTAAAAAGAATATTTTTCATAAAATCTCAGGGTGTGACATTCTACCCCCCTTAAAATGAATTTCACCCTCGAAATTCGTCGGGTTTATAAATGGTTAATACTTGAAAGTTTCTTTAATAGAAACCCACATAGTAAAAAGGAATACCAAAACCAATCTTTAAAAACAAAACTATGAAACTTAACGGTTACCCAAATAAACTAATCACTGGGTTTCCGCATAGGTGAAAATATGGATATTGAAGAGAAATCTAACCATCATTTTCTGATGGAGAGTGGTAGAGAACATGGCTATGGAAAATCCATCAATCACAAAGCCATGGATTTGTGATGGTATAAGGTACCATCTTATTCATCAGATATAAGAGCACTAGGACAACAATTTTGGTTTTCAAGATTATTTCTCTAGTGTTGAAGAATTTTCGAATCAAAATAAATACTTACTTGATTTTTGTACAATCTCACCGTTGTTTGTCCCTTGAACAATTTCCACTTCATCTCTTAAATAAATGAAGTTGAATTTTCCATTCATGATGTGTTGGAAGATCATGTGATAGAATGATGGGTCATTCCATCTGTCTCAAACAAAAGGTTAGAAAAGTTATCAAAAAATAGATAAGTCCATCTATAGTGACATTAATCGTATATAGTTCCTAAAATGGACTTATAATTCTTATATCATACTGCTTAATATAATAAAACTAGTTTCTACTAAACAGGCACTTCCTGTAGGCCAGTGGTGGGCGATAAAGGCTAGTCGCACTTCGGTGTGGGTTCGATTCCCACAGCCTTGTCCGACGTGATGGGCTGTCGCCCATCCTGCAGGTTGTCCTTTTTCTAAAACTACATTACTATAACATCCAATAAATAATATTGGGAAAACTTATATCCTTAAACAATACTAACTTATGTCCAATATAATCCATTCCAATATTTAGGATTATCCAAAATAATACTGTCTAATCTCATATTATAGTGAAAACGATTACCAAAGAGTTCATACAACTAGCATGTTAATACCATTGTTGATCCCCATATATCATGAGATATGTCTTGTTGGCCACATTCCAAAAATTCTAAGGCCATAATCATGTATTCTCTTGAAAAAAAATGAATACCCATTGAACCTTATTGAAAACATGAATGCTATTAAAAGTTAATTCTTTCCACATACCAAAATCATCAAAATTCTATATACTCAAACCATGATATCAATTAGTCCTTATATCAATCATGATCTCATGAATACTGTCAAACATTTCATTTTATCGTTTTCCCTTCATTATGCGCGTATCATCTTTTTTTCCAAAAATATCTCAATCACTTTCCATGGTTACCAGTACCATTGAAAACCACAATAGACCAATACATAAATATTCCAATATTCCATGATACTATATACAACATTATTTTGGAATCCCATTACATAAACACTTAATCATTCCACCACATCGTTGTCATATTCAACATCGCCAATAGTGATCGCATGTGACTTCCCTTTGTCCTTTTCCTTAAGTGGTTGCTCATGTCAATCATCACTAACCCTTGGATTAGGGAATTTATTAGCATAATGCCCCATTTCCTTGCACTTGAAGCATTGAAGTGTCGGTGGTGCGTTATCTACAGTCTTCTCTTTATTCACATCATTAGAAACCCTTTTTTCCATTACTTCGACACTCAACTGCTCGATGACCTTCTTTTACACACTTAAAACATTTTCTAGTCCCTTTAAGACAATCTCCACCATGCTTCTTTCCACACATTCAGCATAAGGAAACATTCATCTTCTTTTCACCATTATTCTGAGATTTCTCCTTGAACTCCATCTTTCGTTTCTTGTCAAAACTATGAGATGGATAAGTAACACCAACTTCCATTTCTACCTTGATAGCACAACACACAATTTATTCATAGCTACTGAAGTCTCTTATAGCTAATTCCCTTCTAGGATTTGGTTTTAAGCCACTGAAGAATTGATCAACTTTACTTTCGGGTTGGATGATAAATCCAGATGCATACCTTGCAAGTCTTATAAAATTCGCTTCATATATACCAACAAATTCATCATCCTTTTTCTTTAGTTCAAGAAACTCCTTCTCCATCTTTGTTTGAAGAATACGAGGGAAGTACTTATTGAAAAATACGTTCTTGAACTCGTCCCATACCATGGACTCAATTTCATCTCTTGGCCTTGTATTCTTGATAAGATTCCACCATTGATCAGCATCAGCTTCCAAACGATACACTGATAAGATGACTTTATCATGTTCAGAACCTTGAGGAACTGAAAATATTTTTTCAGTAGTACTGATCCATTGTTCAGCAACAAGTGGATCAGAAGACCCACTAAAAGAAGGTGGACGTTTCCTCATGAAGGACTCAATAGAATATTGTTCCCTTCTATGCTCATTTGGAAGTCCAGAATGATTCATAGCTTGTGTAAGTATAACAATAAGATTTTTCACTCCATTTCCCATAACATTTGTTTGTTCATGAGGAAAATCATTACATTTTCCATTACATTGATCAACACGGTTCCTTCGGGTTCCTGCCATCATCTAAAACACAAAAAAAATAGTGTGAGAGGAAAAAATCAAGCTAGGGAAAACAACATAATAAAGGGGAAGTACCTTCAATATCTAACATCTTAGGTTTAATTCTAAGATCGTTAGCGCAATTCCAGGACTATAACCTATACCTATACTTAACCTTACGTACATTTCTAGACATACCTTAGAAATATCTCTAGGGATCTCACTAAAGTTCTTGTCTCCTAGTTTCCAAAGGTTGACTAATCCTTTCCTCTGATACCAACTGTAGAGACCCGAAGCTTGACATACATGGATATTACATTACTTTTGTGGAATACTTAGTACATAACATAAAAACACACACAAGGACCGTAATAGTTTAGTGTCTTTGGAAACTCGGAATATAATCTTCTAATCGTGGTGAAGGACCTTTAACATCTCCCATAAAGATCTTCCTTTTTTTTACCTAAAACCTTTCTTTATATCCTGGGGAAAAGAAAACATAAAAGGGTGAGCTCAAATGCTCATTAAGGGTAATCAAAAGAAATATCAATCACATCATATTCATAAGAACATATCTTTTGGAAATCTTAATCTGTAAAAGAGATCATAATTTCATAACATGGGATAAATCATAGTAGTGAAATCTAATCCCATTAATCATAACTTAAAACATGAAACTTTTTGGAATACACACATAATCATAGATAATCATTTCTTATTAGTCAAGGCTCATTTCCAAGACAATCTTAGTGGAAAAAGTCCATTTCTGAACCGAGTTCATTCCTCGTTTCAGTCCTCTTTCACTGAACCGGTTTTACCTGCCGTTCCAGCCATGTCTATCTCATGAGATATAAAATCTTTACCCAATGAATTGGAGGGAGATATAGGTCCCACCCATCTCATAATGATACCATTCTTATGTGTGCCACAAAATCATAAACCATACAGCATAACATAACCGATGTAATAAAAATGGGAATCTTAAACATCATGACATCATAAAACAATTCATATAAGATAAAGGAATTCATAAAAATAATTCCATCACAACTTAATAAAATCAATGTAATAGTAGGGATAGAAACATAACCTTATTTTATCTTATATGGAAAATAATTTTGATAAAACACTTGAACCCCATTCTTGAGAAAAATATCATTTCTACTTCAAAAACATTTTCCTTTCGTAACATGTCGTACAATTTTAAACTAAAAGAAGTTGATTAAAAATAAAGTTGAAAACTTTTAAATGAATCTTCTTGGAAATAATGTTTTAAAAATCCATTCATGCCGTATAAGTAAAAAAAAAATTCTTCTCGTACTTTTGTTGGAAAAGTCAAAAAGTACCTCATGTGAAAAACGACAAAATATTCCTTTCATATCTTTTACTAAAAACTCACCGAAGGGTAAAATTGGATTTAAAAAATTGTAGGTAGATTGAAACAATATTAAATATTTAGGAAACATGGATGTGGATGATAAAATACACCCCAGTAAATACCAAAGTATAAACAATCTCGGATAAAATGAGATTGTGATATTTTCCCTTACCTTAGGTCTGATATGATTTGTACGTATCTGAACCTCATGTATAATGATTTAAATAATGTCATTGACTTATTATAGAATCATATTCATTGTTATGATATCATATATGTTTCACTTATGACTTTATATTACCCATTATTTTGTAAGTTCCATGTTAAAGCAACGCTTTGGGTAAAATAATTTTATTTATCATATGTGTTTCGACTTGTCATTCTTGATATTATTACTTATATCCTGATTTACATAATTCCATAATGTAAAACATGTTTTATATAAAATATATATTCATCATATACATATATATTATAGATCGATAAAAGGAATGAAATACACCGTTCATGGAGACGGTAGGCCGTACGTACGCATGAACGCTGTTTTCGTTTCCCTTTTGAATTGAATGGAATTAAGTAAATGACATACATATATATATAGATAAATCCAGTATCATTATTATCTCATATATTTCATTATTATTCATTATATATACTTTATAATCATTCATGAATGGTTAACATAGAGAGTAAATCTATCGCGTTGTGGAGACAGTAGTCCGTACGTACGCACGAGCGATGATATCATTCCCAAGATCGTGGAATTATATTGGAGTGTATTTATACTATTTAAGAATCAATATCACTTTACAATAATCATATATAGTTATTTATTTGAACCATTATACCCATCCAAGTAAGGTGGTGATGGAAAATAGATTACACCACGGTGTGGAGACGGTATTCCGTACGTACGCACGCATGGTGATTTCATTTTCCGTAGGATGGATAGATGGTGAAATAGGGTTTTTTCATACTTATAATAGAATATCAGTATATGAGTGATACTTATTTTATTACTTCATAATGAAACAACCTAATAAGAAGAAGTGGAAGAAGAAATAAAGTTGAAAGAATCGGTAACGGACATTACCTCTTCTTTGAAGCGCCTCTTTGAGTCCTCCTCTTAGGGCACTAAAATTGGTCTTTGAAGAAGACCAGGACCTCTAGGATGTTTCCAGGGAAGGGGAGAAGAGAATTTGGCAGGTGTTGGCCGATCTTGAAGGCTCAAAGTGGTGTGAGGAAGAGAGGGAGGAGGTGCCCTTTTATAAGGGAGGAGAGGGGAACCTTTGGAAAAACTAAAAATATTATTTTATTATAAAGCCATATTCGGTTTTAAATAGCTCAAAATTGATTTATTTCAAATCTAAGGTAGTTATGGGTCGAAATCCTCTCATCCAATATAATTTGGACAACTTTAGTTTACTATTTTAACCTTATCATTTAGTTTTAACTTTAAGTTAGATAATTTTACTTTTACCGTGTCTTTTTGTGTTCTTACACTATAAGGTTAATAAACTTAATATAACAAGACAAAAGAACCCAAAGTTGTTTATTATTAATATATATAACCTTATCTAAGTCATTTGGCCGAACCTTATATTTTTAGGAAAAAAATAACAATTAATAATATAATAGTTTTTTTAAAAACTATTTTATGTCAATTTTGACACTATTTAGTAATTGATTTTTGTGAAAATCATAACAGAATTATTAGTTCTAAAAAAGTTACTTAAATCAATACTAACATGTCATATTAACCTATAAAATTAGTGTAATTCATAAAAAGTCTCAAATTACATTTATTTGGGTATTTATAACATCAATTATTTCAATATTTCATTAATAAGATAATTACTGCATCATCGTTGTGTCATAAATAAATTAACTTATTTAATGTCTAAAAATTAAAAATAAAATACCATTATGTAGGAAATATTTTTAGATTTCTAATGAATATTTATAGTCTAATTTATATTATGTATAACACCATATTAAAAATGATTTACTTATTAAACATTGATTTTAACTATTTTAACACTTCTTTAAATAAATTATTAATAAATGTCCTAATCTAATCCAAGTGGGCCTAAATGGTCATATTTTATTCCTAAGGTTGTTTATGGTCGAATTACACTTGTCCAATAGAATTAGGACATGTGTTAGGGTAATAATAATAATATCATTTTTACCTTTAATTATCTGATTTACTTTTAACGGTGGTAAATAAGAGTAAAAAGTTACTATTCACCAAAAATTATTTTCATCTCATTGAACCACATTTTAGTCCTTGATATTAACCGTGTCTCTCGGATTTTCTAAATTCCACACACAGAAGCGGTAAAATTTAGTTTTATGAAAAATTCAATTTTTTAACTACCATTTAGTGGTTTTACTATTCATCAAAAAATGAAAGTTTCCAGAAAAATACCAAAAATTAGGCCTAATCTATATTTGATATCATGAACTCAAAAATGATGTCTATTTTACCAAATTCAAAACATATCAGTTGCATTAATTAATTTAAAAATTAATTCCCATCGTCAAAACAAATAGCGTGTTCTTAAGAGATAATAACTATCAAAAGATTGACACTTGTTTATGTCTAGTTTAAATGTGAAATTACATCCAATGACCAAAATTGTATTAAATTGTAAAAATATATTATAAATATACATTAAAACCACTCAAATTAATAATTTATCACTACTAATTATTGCGATTAAAAAGGTTGTTTTTAATTAAAATTTAGTAATTTTCACTATTCATCAGAAAATGAAAGTTATCCGAAAAGTACCAAAATTTCACCCTAATCTAATTTCGATATTCCGAATCCAAAAATTAATTCCATTTTGAAAAATAAAATGTAAAAAATTTCAAAAAGTGGTTATTACTATTCATAACGGATAGTTTTAATAATATTTTAATAGCATATTGTTGTTTAGTGAAACTCGGTATTGCGTACTACACACGCTATCGAGGAAGGTCACGATTGAGTGTAATGCAAGGCAAGTCAAGGATGCGTGTTGTGCAAGCTCCTTTTGGTGTAGCGTACACCACAAGACATTAATGAAATTAAAAAGAATATTTTTCATAAAATCTCGGGGTGTTACAGAGCCTATCCCAAAGGTATCGCTACATTACATCCTTCAATTTATCCAATACCACTGAGCCCGTCCATGGAAATATTCTTAAAGACCAAGTATCACTCGAGGCATGGATTTATCATGAGTTTGTCCCAGGTATCGTACATCAAGGGTCAAGTATCACCCAAGGCAGGGCATAGCCACTTTTCCATCGGGTATATCCTCTATTGTCCCTTAGGGAATGATTATCACTCATGAGTACATAGAAAACCTAGGGAAACCCTCGTCTAGAAAAGCCTAATACATCACCTCCCCGGTGCGTAGTGTAGTGACCAATCCAGAATGGAGTGTCCATGTGTGGCCTATAATACGGGACTCAAATTGCCTCACCTACCTGAATTTTGTTTTCTTTTAAGGAAGAAGATATCACTGAGTGTGAATTTATAATTTTAGCAAAACAATTTAAATAACAAAGTGCCATGTACTTCCTAATCATTCAAGCCAAGATTTCATTCAAAACACTTTATCAGCAAAAGCATAAAAATTCACTTATCTCTTTTGAAATGGAATAACACGGTAATAGTTTTAAATAGGGAAATAATTAGGCATAAACAAACAACAAAACTAAAAAATTCATGGTTCAATTTATCCAAAAACATTTATTTGGTTTAAAATTAAACAAAAGATGTGTCGTCCAACACATGCAATTAATAAATTGATTATTTGGGGGAAATAGAAATTAGAACAAGTAAATAAGCACACCCAAAAGGGTATCTAATGATTTTGCAACAAATTAAAAAATCTATTTTATCTCAAACAATGGTGCAATAGTCATGTCGATCCGTTTAATTAAATTTGAAAAGGTGAAATTAAATATTTTTGGCAGGCACTGAATATCAGAACGACATGCAATATAAGAGACTCAATGAAATGAATGGAAATAGTGTAGACACCCTACCTCATAACCACAGAGCATCGTATGCTTTGTGAAAATCTTTTATTTTACCTAAAATGGAAGAAATAAGATTATCTTATAAAAACCAAATTTTGGGTACAAAAATTCCATATGATATTGCACAATGGATATTAGATGATATCCTATTATTCTTATTGCATAATGTTAGCATTAATGATTTGTTTACTACAAACCTGATGATGAAGAAAATGGAGGATGAATGGAGTCGTAGTGGGATTCTGAAGAAGGATGAGGCTGGGGCGTTGTAAGGGGCACTCTAGGGGAGTGACACACCAATAGATAGGGATGAGAGAAAGAGTTAAAAAGTAATGAAAATAAAAATAGAAAAATGGATATAAAAAAATAAAAGGGAAAATAAATAAAAAGGAAAATAAACAAAATGAAATAAAATAAATTAATAAAAATAAAAATGGAGGGAGAAAGGAAAATAATTAATAAAATTGATTAACCCATTTTAATTTTTTCCACTATTCTCCAACCAATTTTATTCTATTATCTATTTTTATCCCCTTTTCATTTATTTTTATTTCCTTAAAATTTATTTTATTATTTTTTAATCCCTTTTTAATTATTTTGAACCTGAACGTTGTTCTAGGGTGCGAAATAACATTTTACATAAAACCCATGCAATTATATAAATAATTTTAATAACTGGTCAGGACACACAATAGGGTGTGCAGACACACACCTTAGGTGGATTTAAGGACGTGGACTAAAAATTTATATGCCCCATACCTTGATTAAAGACAAGATGTTACAACCTACCCTCTTTAAGACAACTCGTCCCCAAGTATCCCTTCCAAGGGCAGTGGAACATCATCTGAGAAAATCTCTATCCATTTAGCATACACATCGATCTCCCACTCCCAGGTCTCAACTTGTACACGTCCATGCTTCCATAGAACATGGACCAGTGGAACTGACCTGACCTAGAGAACCTTAATGCTACAATCAATGATACAAATCAGACTCTCCTCAAAGGATGCATCTGGTTTGAGCTCGATGTCATCAGGATCAAATGAATGAGTCACATCTAGATGATACTATCAAATATGAGATACATATAAGAAATCGTGCATGGAACCATACCTCTGAGGTAATAGTAACTGATAGGCTACAATCCCAAATCTCTCATTTATCTCAAATAGCCCAACATATCTTGGTGATAACTTCCCATTTCTCCTAATCCACCTGTGACCCAACCTTGGAGAAATACATAGAAATACTCGATGTCCCACATCAAGCTCGAGAGGTCTGCAGTGAAGATCAACGTAACATTTTTATCTGGATTGAGCTATATTCATAAAATTTTGAATCAGTTGAACTTAGTCAAACATCACCTTAATGAGGTGAGGACCCAACAGAGGTGCCTCACCTACTTCGAGCTATCATAATGGTGAACTACATTATCTACCATAGAGGTATTCATACACAACCATTTGAATTGTCACATGAAAGATTTTATTATAGGTAAACTCAAATATAGGAATATATTTCTCCCAAGAACCTCCAAAACCAAGGATATAGGCCTGTAGCATATCCTCTAACACTTGTATGGTCTATTAGGACTACCCATCAGTCTGAGAGTGATATGAAGAACTCAAGAGTAATTGAAAACCTAGTGCTTTCTGAAACTCTTTCCAGAACTATGACGTAAAGCAGACATCTCTGTATGAGACAATTTAATTAGGTATTCTATAAAGTATCACTATCTCTTAGTTATATATCATTCCCTTTTCATATATAGATAAGGTCTCTTACATAGTTAGGAAGTGTGAAAATTTGGAAAATCTGTCTAAAATCACACATACTACATCAATTCCTCTAGGAGATCTTGTAAAACATGAAACAAAATATATGGTGTTGTCATTCCATTTCCACTCAGGAATGGATAGAGGCCGTATAAGTCTAACAGGTTATTGGTGCTCTGCCTTCACCTATTGTCAGGTGGAGCACTAAGTGATGAAACCCGCTATCTTCTTCATACCCGACCACCAGTACTGATGCAACAAGTCTCTGTTCATCTTGGGATGTCTCGGAATAGATTCCCAAAATGGGGTATGATATTCTTTCATCAGTTATTCTTGTATATCTAAATGTACCCATACTCGGTCACGTTAGAGCATAGTTTCACTACCATCAACAACGAAACTAGGAGGAGGGTTCTCTCTTGTGCTGCCTTCTCTCAAAACAAGTCCCACAGGATCAGCTAACTATCACATAAAAACTATATCCAGAAGAGAGAAAGTCACTATACGAGCTATTAGAACTGGTTTCCCATGCTATTCTTGGACCTCTAAATGCATCTTATAAAACAAATACATCATAGGAAACTCACTACTTGAGACTTGGATGTCTTGTATCTACATCTTATGGATCAAAACACCATCCCTGATATTTCCCTTACCAAGGGTATAAGAAAGATCAAAATAGAACTAATTTATGTAACTTAAATCATGAACCACAACTACTAAATCAGGGTCATGTGGAGGATAGTTCAGCTCTTGATGCCTCAGCTGGTGAGATCCATAGGCCATGAATTAGTCACCCTACATTAAAACTACACCCATTCTAATCCCTAGAGCATCAAAATAAACAATATAGATACTTCCTGTCTTAGGTATTATCAGGATTGTAGTTGAGGTTAGTATTAACTTTTACTCCTAAAAATATTTTTCACAATCATCTAACCAGATAAAATGTACACCCTTTCTAGTAAGGGTAGTAAGAGGAACCGCTAAGTAAGATAAATCCTAGATGAAATTCTTGTAATATCCAAAAAGCCCCAAGAATCTACGTATGTCAAAAAAAAATCATAGGATTCTCCCCTGAAACTACAATACTCACCTTTTCTTGGTGAACCAATACACATACTTTAGATATTATATGACCAAATAAGTGAAACTTATCAATTTAGAAGTTCCATTTGCTGAGAATTACATATATCTGGTGCTCTCTTGGACCACTCAACAAGATCTCAATATGGGTCTCATGGTCATGTCTCAAACACATATACACCAAGATGTATTCAACAAAAACCACTATAAAGGAATCAAGGTATGAGTGAAAAACCCAATTCATCACATTCAAGAAGAATTTTGACATATTTGTGATACCTAATGGAATAAACAAATACTCGTACAAGATGTACTTAATATGGAATGTCAGATGTGGTATCCTAGACAGTCCCACACACAACTGGTGATATCCTGACCTTAGATCAATCTTGGAATAAATAGTTTCTCCTCAGAGCTGGTCAAAGAGGTCATCTATATGAGGTAACAGATATTGATTCTTTATTGTATACTAGTTGACTCTAAGATAATCTACACACAATATGACAGTATCATCTTCCTTTTTGGTGAAAATAACTAGTGAACCCCATGGTGATGTTCTAGGTTTTATATAATTCTTAGCCTTGAGGTATTTAAGATTATTTTTGAGTTAATGTCACTCTGTAGGTGGAATCCAATACAGAGGAATACACACTAGTTCCATACCTGTCACTAGCTCTATAGTGAACTCCACATCCCTCATTGGAGGTATTCTAGAGAAAACATCAGGGAAGACATCTCTAAAACAATCTTAAATGGGAGGGAAGTCTAATAGCTCTGTTAACTGATCGCTCATGAAGATACTTGATAATTGAGTTTTCACTCTTCCTAATCCTGTACATTTAAGTACAGATCGATTTGCCTGCATATCCCATTATCCTTTATGTAGATATCTGTATCTCTCAGGGAATGTGAAGGAAGCCCAATAGAAATAGAAATATACTTGGGCACGATAAAGAGACAGCTAGTTCATACCAATAATGATGTCAATGTTATAAATATCGAGGATGTAAGAATTGAAATAAAATGGTACCCACCAATATAAAGGGGGAACTCTTGGCACATACGTATGCGTTCTATCTTAACCCCTATTGGAGTTTCGAGAGACATGCCACCATAAAGGTAATCAATTGTAAAAACAAGGATTTCAAAAATAGCAGCACATAAAAAAGAGTGTGATGCTTCTATATCAAAAAAGACTGGAAATAAAGTAGAGGATACCAAAATAGTAACTCTAACCATATATGGTACTACAATCTTCTCCTCTAGTGCTGGTTGCACCACGTACATATGACCTGATCCATGACCCTATGATAATGCCTGACTGTCCTGAGCAGGTCCACTCTACTTATACTAATAGTCTAGAACTTGATTTCCTCAACCGCAACCTCCACTATTACATTGGTCTGATCAATCGGTGGAAAATAAACTTCCAGCCTGATGTGAAGTCATAGACCCCATACTCGATAGTGGTGCTGGTATGGATCCTCCACAATTAGATGCTGATGATAAAGAATGAATGAAATGATGAAGGTGACCCATCTTGCTACAAGAAAACAATCCATTGGGTTCCTCCTGTATTGGGGAATCTTAAGGCCAATCCTACCACACTAATGACATACAATAGTGATGTCAGTATGTGTCTTATGGTTGGAATTTTTCTTATGTGCACCCTCAAAGTAGCACTTATTATTTCCTAAAGAACTATCACCATTTTTCAGAACTAAACCCCCTGGCTCATATGTTTAGCTTCCCTGACTATTTGTTCCAAAATTTGGGCCTATTTCCTGATCTCTGTAACATTTTTCAAAAGAAAGATTTTTAACTGTGAGAAAATGGTATATCTGAGTCCATCCTCAAAGAATATCATAGTTTTATGTGTGTCACCAGTCATGGATGGAGAAAAATGAATAAGCTCTGTGAAATGAGTAGAATAATCTAACACTATCATAGATCCTTACTGAGGATGTACGAATTTTTTGGAATGATCATATCTCAGATTCTATGAGAATAGGTGATCGTAGAATGTTGTTTGGAAGTATTCCAAAACCATGTCTCTAGTTTTCTATGACTGATTAATAACATCCCATCAATACTTGTTTGAGTCACACAATATGTACTCTGCATGTTTGACCCTCTACTCTGGTAGCATCTCAAAATGTTCAAAGATATACTTTAGGGCTTCTATCCATGACACTGTAGCATACGAACCACCACTCCCCAATAATGTGGGAGGATGCTACTATAGAAAGTCTAATGTAAGCTCTTCTATAAACAGGGATGGTCTAGGAACATTCTGAACTGACTGCATAAACCTAAGGAGACTATCCCTAAACTGAACGTTAGGGCCAATCAAATGATCAGAAGGAATTAGTACCATAGGAGGCACCACAAGTGGTACTATAGGTAACACTATAAGAGACACTACAAGAGGCACTTATGGTGGTTCGAGGCCCACCATCTCTAGAATGTTCTCATCGCCACTCTCCTGAGGTATAATAGAAATATTTCAAGGTGGAATTGGTCTATAATAGCCAAACAAACACCTTTAGATAGAATTTCATAACAGATGAGGAAGACTTGTAAAGTTTTAATAAAGTGGGTAGGTATATAGCCTTTCTATGAAACCTTATGACACGTTATTTTCAATCTACAAGACCTTAGGTTTAACCTAGGCCATTCATGGTCATAATCTATTCAAATATTTCATAATTATTTGTAAAAAAATGTTCATTAACCAATGAATATCCCATAATAGTGTCTATATAGGTGTTAAGTCTTAAGACAAATCAATATACATCAATGATGATCATGCTAATACCAAATTGTCCCTTTTCAAGTTTTCACCCTAAGGTGAATCTATTCAATATCCACATCCACTTTCTAGTATCCAAACATGGATTTAATTTCAAAAAAAACACACAATATCAACATTACCAAAACCTTAGTATATTATCCAATACAAAGACATATCCCTATGGTATTCACCAATGTTTTATAACCCTAATCCACTAAAATAACTAAACCCTCCTCTGATTCCGATTGAGGTGACCCAAGAATAACATACTAAGATTTTACATCATTTTAGATCAATATTCAATACATTTTAACATAATACATACCTATGAATTGTAAAGGATTAGTGTCATTAGAAACTAGTGACATGGTAGACTAATTTAATAAAAAATCTTCAATATATTATACAATTTTATTCTCTAATATTAGTCTTACTATAAATTTCTTTCTTAATACCATTCTTTATAACATGGGGAAAATGGAAACATAATAATGGGTGAGCTCAGATGCTTCATAAGGTTAAACATAGGAGAGAACAATAATTGATCATAACTGAGCATAAAATAACATATGGGTATGAGATCATGATCATAACATATGAAGTTCATAGACAATCAGTGGTAGATCATTAATAGGAGTCAAGTCATAATGATTTGGAATTTCAAAAGATATGATTTCATAAGAGTGAGAAATAATCATTAATCTATCATGATATATGAGAGAATATCATAAGAATAAGAACATGTCATAAGAATTTCTTGTCTCAATAAGAAGAATAAAAAACATAAAAATATATTTTTCATTATAGATTAATAATGTAATAACCTAAATAGGATAATTCCAACATTATCTTTAGAGTAACTTATATCTATTCAACACCATCTCTTAAGAATTTCTTAACTCTAGTATCTCTTAAGAGTTTATTAACTTCATTACCTATAAGGAGTTTCATAAAATTGTCATATCTTAGAAGTTTCTTAACTTTTTAATTATTTCCCAATGCATTGAATGACTATATAATTTTAGGGACACCCAAAACATAATGAAAATCATTCATATATATTCCATAAGATAGTATAACATTAATAATATAATTATGTCATAACCCATGTAAAATAAATAGGTTTCATAAAAATATTATTATCATATAACCATAATAAATCTAGGGTAAGGAAGTGGATGGTATCGTAAGATAATTCATTACCTCAACATATCTTAATTAAATATGTGAATGAAATGGGATTTAAGTAATCATACTAAAATCATAATCATCATTTTTATTCTTGAAAGGTGGATGGAATCTTAATATAATATCCCTATAAATTCATAATAATCCTTAAATGATGTCGATATATAATAAAAAACATTTAAAATAACATACAAACCATTCTTTAAAATCTTTATAAAAACACCATTTTCTTTTGAAAACCTTTTAACTAAAAAATACAAGATTAATAAGCAATTATTTTGTTTTAAAATAAAAAATGGAAACATATAATTTAATCTTCAAATAAATGGATGGTCATGTTGACTTTAAAATTACTTCATACCATATATTGTTTTAATAAAATATTATATTCACACTTTTGTAAAATGTTAATAGATAACTTGTTAAGAAAAAGTTTTTGAAATTAATTTATAAACCTTTGAAAATAAATTAAAATATAAATTAAAATGAATTTATAAAATCACTTAATCATAGTAATTTATTTATTTTTGAATCATTTTAAATAACATGGGCATGAAAGAAAAACTTCATCAACTAAAGAGAAAAGAAGTCTGAATTTTCAATAAGGAAAATTCATTGATCATTTTAAGTACCAATGTGAGTAAAATGGTACTAATAACTAAAATTTCTAGGAATAACTAGAGATAAATAATATATATGATATTTAAAGGATAATATCTATATAATTTATCATAATGTAAATATATCATCGATAATCCTGAAATGAAATGAAATTGTAACATAAAACCTTACCGCTTTGGTAATCTCCAAATCAAAACTACATAAAATATAGAAACTTAAATTGATTTGTATATATATATATATTTCATGAAAATAATCTTCAAATAAATTAATGAGATGTATATACACCACAAAAAAGTGGTGAATATGGAATATGTCTCATAGATATAAAAGAAAGACGAGAAAATCTTCCCTCAAGTCTCATATTTCTTCATACATATTAAAAACTCATTGATAATAATTATATATTTATTTAAAATATATGAAAAAACCATATTAATATATAAATTAATATATATTATTCCTTTATAATTCCCAATTATCCTTTAATTAACAATTTCTTCATTAAAATTAACATTTAAGTGAAAACTTGTCGGTTTCCCATTCATGTATTAATTCAATGGTTTAGATAAATGAATGTAGTACATGGTTTTAAAATATAAATAATTATATTCATGAAAGAAGCATAATATTTATTTATTATATAAAATATTATAAAAACTTATATTTAGTGGTGACGAAAAATGAATTAAATCAATGCATGGAGACGGTAGTACGTACATATACGCAAGTGATCTCTCTACTTTTTCATGGATAGAATAAAGGAATGTTAAATAATAATAAAACATTATAGAATAATTATTATGTAATAAATATGAAATTTATATACTAAATATATCCGTATTAATATGTATGAAAAAAATAAATGAAAAAGGAATCTGATCGCTTCCTGAAGGTGGTAGTCCATATGTACGCACAAGAGACATTATCATTTTCCAATGGATAGGAATGAGATATAAAAATAATTTAGAATAATCATAATAAAATTAATGTATATTTATGATAATATAGTCATTATTTTATAATGGATGGAATAGATTAATTGGATATAGAAGAAGAAATAAACTTTTGAAAGAGTCAGGTAAGATAAATTCTTCTTCTTTGAGAAACCTCCTCTGGAATATACCTTATATCTTCTTAAGTTGGTATTAAGAGAGGAAATTAAGATCTACAAAATATTAGGAATATAAGAATTAATTTAGGTAGGGATTTGTTGAGTTAAGACACCATATATGTGTGTATAATAAAAGACAATTGGCACTCTTTTATAAGTGAGTGGAGTGGCACTTATAATTATTTAATGTTTTAAATTAATATCTGGTCTTATTCCCTGAAATTAGAAAAATACACTAAAAGTTAACTGAAATGATGTTATAGGTTTTAAATAATCTCCAAAAATAACATTTAAAAATGTTTTTGATATATATCATAGTTAAACCCCCTTTAAACATAATTTAACCCTCACTACGATTACTTGAAATTTTATAATGATAAATTAATTATAATAAAAACTAAAAGGTAATAATAAACAAATTTTTAAATAATTATTAAAAATTTTAAATCTATTTTATTTGATTTATAATATAATGGTGGGATAAATTACGTTTAATATAAGTATGAAAAATAAGTGATATTTTAGGAAAATAACTAATTTAAGTGTAATTTTTTATGTTGAAATGAAGTAAGAAATTTATTTCCATGAAATTTTTGGTATAAATAATAAAAACTAATGTTTTTATACTTCTGATCAATTAAAAATTGAATTTTACCATCCAAAAATACCATTAAATGAAAAGACCTAAATATAGTTTTGAATATAAATAAAATATAATTTATGTTCATAAAATCCAAGAAAGGGTTCCGAAATTCAATGTAATGTTTGAAAATAAATTATTTAACTCCATAAATATATATTTGGAACAAAAAAACTCATAAAAGTGGATGAATTAAAGTTTTTATATATTTTAAAGACTCACCCTATAATTTTAACCACATTTTACCCTCTTTACCCATACCAAGGTGAAAAATATTTACCAGGACTAATATTCCAAATGATCATGAATAAATGGGACCAATTTTCAAAATTTAAACCTCATAATTCCAAATATGGAACCCATTTAATCAATATTATATTTCTAGAAGTGAAAAAACAATTTTAATATAAATGTATAAAACAAAATGATGATTTTTTTAGAAAAATTCATTTATAAGCATAAAACTAAATTTATTCTTATTCATTTCTAATTAAAACCATTATATGAATGTAATTTTTTTTATTAAACATATAATATATAAATTTAATTAAAACCATTAATTAATGGGTATTTATTTAATTTATTAATATAATATACATTACTCGTATAAAAATATTTTTATTAGAAAACAAAATCTATTTTTTCATTTAAATGCTTTTATTTTCAACTCTAAACAATTTATAGACTATGAATTCACTTCACACACATGTGTGAAATATTCTTTTTAAATTTTAGTTATTCATATTTATAAAAATTAGTCCCATGGACATGTGATAATAGTTTCATTAAATAATAATATTTAACAGTATATTCTTATTTATTTAAAATCAATCTTGCGTGTAAAGAAATATATCAATGAAATAAAATTTATTTAAAGATAATTTTTTTATAAAATATAGGGGTGTTATAATCCACCTCCATTGTAATAATTTTTCCCTATGAATGTTATCACTCTTACACAAACAATTGAAGATACTTCGACCTCATCACATATAAGTACCCAACCTTAAACGTTACATAATATTGAGTTTTATATTAAGAAATCATTCTCTTACATTTGAGTATATTTTCGTGTTAATAGTTTTAAAGAATTAGAACATAACTAATAAATAACCAAACCATTTATAATAATCTGGACACTTCAAATCAGTATCAATTTTTCCCATAATATAAAACGTTTAAAATAAATCATGATTTATTTTGATAACAAATCTTCACAGCTTTCAACATGACCTAGCCATTTCGTTTAACCATCCTTAAACCCTATGAAATCCATTTAAAAAATTTGGGATGAGTAAAAAAAAGAATATTAGGGGAGATAAAAAAGACTAAATCCATTAGACTCGTGAAAAACATGAAAACCCATGAAAAACATTTTCTTTAAAAAATACATTTTTACCTTGAAAGGGAGTAACCATTATTTTAAAAAGGGAAAATATCTTACCTTTTAAAAATAATTCCATAAAAACTCATTAGAATGCATAGAAAATTCATTAAGGTTCCTTAGAACATCATCTTCATATAAACCTTACAAATCCCTTAATAAATTGAAATAACCAAACGGTTTACTTCCCATATAATTTTCTAGAAACATAATCGTTACCAAAATAATTAGAGAACTATCTAGTCACACCTATCATATAAGGTATATCATGATCACCCATGAGATATAATGGGGAACAAGAAATCTTATAAACATTTTCCAAATACCATATCATGAATAAATTTTTTTATTCTTTCAACTTTTCATCATAAAAAACTTGAAAACGCTTTTAAATATGCTTGCAAAATTATTTTGGATATTGAAGTTCCATTTAATTTTAAAAATCCATTTTCAAAAAAAAAATCCTAAAAAAGGAAAATATATTTTTTTATATGAATAAAAATTGAAATATTATAAATAAATCCAAATAGTAAAAAATGGTCATAGTGATATGAAAATTCATTATCACAGTATACGTTAAAATAAAAAATTCATTTTTTTTCTTTCATAATGAATGTAAAACATTCTTAAAAAATAATTCATTTTGAAAAAAATTAAAATAAAGTAAAAATATACAAAAAATATAATTTATAAATATTTCATTCCCATAGAAACATCCATAAAATAATTTTAAATATATGTACATAAAGGAAAAATAGTTTAAAAAAATAATTATAAGAATATTTTTTAAAATAAAGTCTCTTGCCATGTGTCTGAATTGTTCCAATTTTTTCTTTATATTAATTAAAAATTAAATTATGTTAATTATTTAATTAATTTATATCAATTTTAATTATATTATTCTTTTTAAAGCACTTATTACCATGTTATCTAAAATTAATTAATTAATTAAGTTCATGTTAGGTGTTTTGTTGATATTCATATCATTTGTTCAAAATAACTTCAATGGGTTGTATATAGTCAAATAGGTCACTACTACATCATATATAAAATAATAAAAAGGAAATATTTATTATATTTATAAATTTATTATATTTTTTAAAAAAATAATGAAATTTGGGTGCGCTTATGTAACGTTTCCATATTTCAATGATCATTATGAAAGAAGGCGGCGTGCCCTTTTATAAGAGGGGTGAGGGGAACCTCTGGAAAAACTAAAAATATTATTTTATAATAAATTCATATTCAGTTTATAATGGCTTCAAAGTGAATTATTTAAATTTTAAGGTGAGTATAGGTCTAAAAACATTCAAAAAATAGGTTTTATATAGGTTTAGGTCACTATATTAACCTTATCTTTTAGTTTTAACTCTTAGTTAATTACTTTGACATTTACCATGTCTCTATGTATTTTTATATTATATATTTAATAATCTTACTATATACTTCCAAGAGACCCCAAAGTGGTCCATTAATGATACACCTATCGTTATTTAAGTCTCTTGGATGAAACTTAGATTTTTTGGAATAGAATATAAATTAATATTATAATATTTTTTTAAAAAATATTTTATGTAAATTTTGACAGTATGTGGTATTTGATTTTTGTGAAAATCATAACAGAATGATTACTTCTAAAAAACACAATTCAATCAATACTAACATGTAATATTAAACTATATAATTAGTTTAATTCATAAAAAGTCTCAAATTACATTTATTTGGATATTTATAATATCAATTATTTTAATATTTCATTAATTAGGTAATTACTGCATCACTATTGTGTCATAAATAAATTAAATTATTTAATGTATAAAAATTATAAATAAAATAAAATTATGTATGAAATATTTTTATCTTTCTAATTAATATTTACAATCGAATTTATCTTATCTATCACCCTATATGAAAAATGTTTTAGTAATTAAACCTTGATTTTAACTCTTTTAAATCTTCTTTGAATTAAATAATAATAAATGTCCTAATCTAATCCAAGTGGACCTAAATGATAATATTTTATTCTTAAGGTTGTTTTTGGTCGATATAAACTTGTCCAATATAATTAGGACATGTGTTAGGGTAATATTAATATCATTTTACCCTTAATTATCCAATTTACTTTTAACCGTGGTAAATAAAAGTAAAAAGTTACTATTCACCTTTTTTTTATCTTATTGAACCTCATTTTACTCCATGATATTAATTGTGTCTCTTAGATTTTTGAAATTCCACTCACAGAAGCGGTAAAATTATGTTTTATGAGAATTTGCAAATTCTCTTAAGAGGTGGGTAAAAGACGGTGAAAATTTCAATAAAATTTTTATATATATAAAATTATTCTAAACTAAATCCAATGAATTACATTGAACATATATAGGTATTATGTATCTATTTTGACCTTAATTAAATTTAAATAAAATAAATAATTATTTAAATAAAAACTCGTTTTTAAACTATAACTCAGTGTTTTTTCACTATTCATCAAAAATTGAATATTTTCAGAAAAATACCAAAAATTTACCCTAAGCTAATTTCGATATTCCAAATCCAAAAATGAAGTCCATTTTGAATGATAAAATTTATAAAATTTCAAAAATTGGGTATTACTATTCATAATGGCTAGTTTGATTGGTTGAGGTGTGTATTAGAACTCGAAGTTGCCTACAACACACACTACTATATTATTCAAAGATAAGCGTACCATGGAAGCTTGGGGTGTTACATTCTCCCCTCCTTCAAATAATTTCGTCCTCAAAATTTCTAGAATACTACCGCATGAAAAGACTTGGGTGGTTCTTCATCATTAGTTCCTCGGGTTCCCACATTGCCTCTTCCATCTTATGGTTTCTCGATAGATCTTTTACCAGATGAGTTGTCTAGTTTCTCAGCAGTTGTTCTCTTGTATCAAGAATCCAGATGGGATCTTCGCAATAAGATATATCAGGTTCCAGTTCTAATTCCTCATTGGTGAGTACATGCGTTGGGTCAGGCATGTATTTCCTCAATATTTATACATGGAACACATCGTGAGCTTTGGAGAGACTTGGCGGCATTGCCAAATGGTAAGCTACAACACCAATTCGTTCTAGAATTTCAAAAGGTCCAATGTACCTGGGACTCAATTTACCCTTCTTACCGAAATTTATAACCCCCTTCCACGAAGATACCTTCATGAAAACATGATCTCCTACATGAAATTCCAAATCCTTCGGTTATCGGCATAGCTCTTCTGCCTACTTTGAGCTGCTTTGATGTGGTTTTGGATTACCTTCACCATTTCCAATGTTTCCTCCACCAGTTCTGGGCCTACGAGTTTTCTTTCACCAATGTCATCCCAATAGGTTGGTGTGTGAAATCTCTTTCCGTACAACGCTTCATATGGTGCCATCCGAATACTTGAATAGAAGCTATTGTTATAGGAAAATTTCACCAGAGGTAAATATTGATCCCACATACCATGAAATTCAAGTGAGCATGATCTAAACATGTCTTCTATGGTTTTAATAGTCCATTATGATTGTCCATCTGTTTGAGGGTGGTAAGAAGTGCTCAAACAAAGTTCAGTATCCTGGGCCTTCTGAAGACTTTTCCAGAATCTTAAAGTAAAAAGGGGATCACAATCAGAAACAATCGATAGGGGTACTCCATGAAGTCTCACAACTTCATTAATATATAGTCTTGCTAGGCGTTCGAGTGGTAAATCTTCCCTTATAGCAAGAAAATGTGCTGACTTGTTAAGATGATCAACAATGACCCATATTGCATCATTCTTTCTAGGAGTCATTGGTAGTCCCATGATAAAGTCCATCGTAATATTATCCCATTTCCACTCCGGTATGGGAAGAGGTTGCATGACTCTTCCAGGCTGTTGTCTTCCAGCTTTCACTTATTAACAAACCATACATCTTGACACAAAATCAGAAATCTCCCTCTTCATGTTGTCCCACAAAAAGTGTTCCTTCAAATATCAATAAATTTTGTTGCTCCCAGAGTGTATAGAGAAATTGGAGGTATGAGAATCATCTAATAATTCCCTTTTCAGTTCAGGTATATCGAGAACACAAAATCTCTTCCCAAATTTTAAAATTCCTTCTTCATACACAAAGTCTCTCAATCTCCCCTCATTCAAAACTTTAAACTTCTTTTGAAATTCTTTATCATCGGTCTGAAAAATCTTAATCCTTTCTAGTAAATATGGTTTGGCAACCATTTGAAAAAGCATTGATGTTTCACCTTCCATGGTTATTCCTATGTCCATATTCACTAGATCCATGAAAAGTGGATCCCTTTCAATTCTAATATTGTTCAAAACTCCATGATCTTTTTTTCTCAAAGCATCTTCTACCTTATTTTCCTTCCCCGTGTGGTAGTGTATCGTGAAATCATAATCCGTGAGTAATTCAAGCCATCTACTTGGCCTCATGTTGAGTTCTTTTTGTGAGAAAATATACTTCAAACTCTTGTGATCAGTATAAATCTCACATTTTTCACCATAGAGTTAGTGTCTCCATATCTTCAAAGCAAAGATCACAACTGCTAACTCGAGATCATGAGTATGATAGTTTTACTCATGAATTTTCAACTGTCGTGATGCATAGGCAATAACCCTATCATTCTGCATAAGGACACAACCAAGTCCTTTCTTTGATGCATCATTATAAATAATGAACCCATCATTCCCCGATGGTAGAGTCAATATAGGAGCATTAACTAATCTTCTCTTCAGTTCTTTGAAACATTATTCACACTCTTTTTTCCAAACAAATTTAACCCCTTTACGTGTGATCTTTGTTAATGGGATAGCCAACCGGGAAAATTTTTGGACAAAACGTCGATAATAACCCACTAAACCAATAAAACTGTGTACCTCAGTTATACTCATCGGTGCAGGCCATTCTTGGATTTCCATGGTCTTAGAAGGATCAACAAAGATTCCATCTTTAGAGAAAATATGTCCAAGAAAAGAAATCTCCTGAAGGTAGAATTCACGCTTGCTAAACTTCCCATATAATTCATGTCTTCTAAGAGTATTCAGGATAATGCACAAGTGATTTTCATGATCTTCATAGCTCTTGAAGTATACCAAGATATCATCAATAAAAACCACTAAAAAATCATCGAGGTATTCCTTGAAAACTCTATTAATTAGATCCATTAATAAAGAGGGTGCATTAGTCAATCCAAAACGCATTACTGTAAACTCGTAATGCCCGTACCTGGATCGAAATTATGTCTTCGAAATGTCTTCCTCCTTCACACACAACTGATGGTATTCATATCAAAGATAAATCTTTGAAAAGTATTGAGCTCCATGCAGTTATTCAAATGAATCATCAATTCGAGGAAGGGGATACTTGTTCTTTATTGTTATAGCATTGATCTTCCTATAGTCGATACATAACCTCATAGATCCATCTTTCTTTTTTTAAAAAAAGAATAGGGGCTCCCCATGGAGAATCACTAGGGAGAATAAATCCCTTATTACTCAATTCCTCTAGTTGTTTCTTTAGTTACAATAATTCTACAATGGCCATTCTATAAGGGGTCTTCGATATAGGCCTTGATCCATGAATTAAATCAATGGAAAACTCAACTTCTCATTCTAGAGGATGTCTAGGTAAATCTTCCGGAAACATATCTACATATTCTTTCACAATAGGTACATCCTCTATTTGAACATTACTTTCCTCACCCACAATCATTTCATTCTCTTCCTCCCCAATAATTGAATTTATTTGAGCTACTGGGGGTGGATCTCGATAAGAATTAGGTGGTGATGATTCTACTCTAAAGATAAGGTGTTCCTTATCATCATCATAAAAAAGCGTAACATCCTTCTTATAATAAATATTCACATCACGGTCTGAAATCCAATCCATACCAAGGATTATATAAAACTCAATTATAGGTATGACGATGAGATTAGTGGATAAAGAACATTTATGTGCTCTAATGGGTACTGATTCACAAAACTTTGTTGCAATGATACTTCCCTTAGGAGTTTTAACTGACAACTCCCTTGTTAAATCAAATTGGAAATATTTAATTTTCTTATCAAATGGAGAAGATATAAAACAATGCAATGATATAGAATCAAATAATTCATTTTCTAAACTTGATGAAACCATTAAATTACCTGCCACGACGTCTTTCGGAGCTTCTACCTTAGCAGTAGTGATAACATAAGCTTGGTCGTGATCCCTTGGACTTTTCTGAGGTAAGTTACCTTGATGCTTAGGAAATTCATTTGAATAATTTCCCATATCCCTACAATTATAGCATTGGACATCAGTAGCTTCCTTCTTCCCCTTGAAATCTCGAGCTTGGTGGCCTTTTTCACCATACTTGTAACAGACCCCCATTCCCTTCAAGAAAGTACCAGGGTGTTTCTTCCCACATGTACTGCAGGATGGATATTAAACTTTTCTATTCTTCCCCTCATTTCATTCCCAGATTGATCAGTAGATATCTTCTTATCTTTCTTTGCTTTAAATTCATAAGACATAGAGAATTCCTTTTCTGTCATGATATCACATTAGACAATGTCTTCGTACGACGAGAAGGATTGTGAGACTAATTCTCGACGGATAAATGGTTTTAAACCATCAAAGAAACGATCAATACTACTTCTTGGGTTACGTATATAATCTCCCGCATACCTTTCTGTACATGTAATGTTAGCCTCATAATTTGCGACATTCTCATCCTCCTTTTGTCTGAGACTCAGAAATTTCCTTTCCATATCTGCTCGATGGTCACGTGGAAAGTATTTTTCTAAAAACAGATCTTTTAAATCCCTCCATTCCATATCTGATACTTTATCATCTTCCTTCATGTTTTGAATCAATGAACACCATTGATCAGCATCTTTAGTGAGGCGGTAAACTACCATGATAACTTTTTCCCTTTCACTAATCCCCAAAGCCTGGAATATTTTCTCTAGGGAACTTATCTATTGCTCAGATACCAATGTATTTGTACTCCCATTGAATGTTGGTGGTTGTTTCCTCATGAATCAATCTAGCATTGATCCCCCATGTTGCAGATCATGGGGCTTCATACAGGTAAGGTTATTATTCATAAACTGAGTGAGTTGTCCCAGTATGGTGATTAGCTGATCAGCACCAGTTGTATCACCAGCTCGACTATAATTATCTTGATTAGTAGGAAGATCCCTACATGGAGTGTGTGCATTGATACAATTTCCATTTCTTCCACTAGGAACCATTTCTAAACAATGGCATAAACTAGATCAATTTATGAATCATAATACATAATTCCATACTTGTAAAACACTTAACATAAATTGAACTATTTATCGATATAATCCATAATCATAAAAATGTTTTCTTTAAGGAAGTATATAATCATAAACCCTTCATAATGTTTTGTAATGAAAATGAGTATTATCCTAGGTATATCCCCCTGGAGTGTCATAACCAATAGTGCAGCAAGGCCCGTTGTCGTGCACCAGTTCCCGTTCGTGTCTAGCTCAAAGCAGTATTTTCGAGTTTTACCCCTATGTACATCTATGCCAGATCCACCTTTACCTGATCGTATCCAGACAGAGATGTATTTCTTGGAAAACTCAAAAAATATCTACAATACCAAAAATCTATGAAGTTATTCTATATTCATCCTCAAAGTATATCTTAGGGCTATGTGGTCTAATCAGAGTTTATCTAAATCTAGCTTCAAAGGTTTATACTAAACTTCCTCTGATACCAACTGTAATGCCCTGACCCTAGTTACCCAGAGTCTGTGCATTATTACATAACATTGGAATGATCACAAAATATCAAGTCTCGAAAGACCGATTATTTTAGTAGCCTTGAAATAAGTAGATGCATTCATAAAGTTTATATTACATCATAAAATGAAAACTACAACAACATAGTCTCCACAGTCCACCCTCATATCCCCTCATACTATCCCTATAGGTTATTCATAAAATACTTCTTCACATCCTGGGAAAAAATAAAACATAGAAAGGGGTGAGCTCAGATGCCCAATAAGGATAACAATATAGCGGAAACTTTCATAAATAAGCATAAACATTTAAGGAAATGTATTACTAAAACAAATGCCTTTTAAACTTGAACTTCAGCATAATATGGCGGTAATAAAATGAAATAATTCCATTTAATTATTCACATGGATATTCTACTAATCGAATAATCACATGCAATATCAATAACCACTTTCATAATGATGGAATGAATAATGCCAGACTATCATAACCACATAGTCAAGGCCTCATGCCAAGAATACAGATAATATTTTGTCAATGACTTTATCCAAGACACTAGTTTGTCTCATGAGACCTACCAATGCATCGAGGAGCTATAGCGGGATCCACCCATCACTTATTAAGTCCAATGCATTCCTCATATGAACGGGTTTAAACATAACATAAACATTCGTATCAAAACTAGCATACGAAATTTCAATAATTTCTCCATAAACCATGAATGGTATAAAAATAACACATCCAAAGTCAAACATATCACAAAACCTTCAATACAATATGGATTTTTTGTATCATAATAAATCAACTTCAAATAATCTTAAAATCCATCAAAGGATGTTGACATAGATGAAATCAAAACTATTTGAGAGAAATATATATATTTTTAAATCATTTAAAATTCACATAATTATAAATTAATTAATTTACTTTGAAAATATCTTTATAAACTTGTAAGGGAAATCAAAGATTTTATAATAGCAGAAAATAGCCGCACCTGCCATATAAGTTAAAAAAACATTCTTACCTTAATTTTGTCAAAAAGGTTTAAAAGGACCTTGTTTGGATAACGACGGAAATATTCCTTTATAAACATCCTATAAAAAGTCCACAAGGGTATAATTTACTTAAACCCATAGTAATAATGATTTGAAATACATTTTTAATAAACATGGATGTGGATGATAAAAGGTCTCAATAGATAATTACGTAAAAAAAACTTGGATAATGAAGAGATTGTGAAATAAACCCTTAACTTGTACTTTTCCTTTGACGAGGGTAGGTTAACCTCCTGCATAATGCTGAAATGATTGTTATTAAATAATAATATAATCATATACATTAATATGATCTCATATATTATCTTTTAACATTGATTTGTTAATAATATCTTAGTATTATCTTCATTTCTGGTGTTAACTTACTCGTTTTATTGTATATGTTTTGTTACATAATACGTGTTTGTTATTGAAAGGTTGTATCTTATTCATATCCAGAATGATATCAAGTCCTTAAACATTATTTTTAGTCATCAAATGAGAATCATACTTGAATGGATACGATGGGGAATGAATCTCATCGGGTTCGTGGAGACGGTAGTCCGTACGTACGCACGAGCGACAATATCATTCTTTTTGTAATAAAATAATATATAATTGGATGATATATCATATATAAAAAATCATTATAATTTTATATTTATTATTTAATTTAACTACACATCAATATCATACCCATCCAAATAATAATGTGTTAAATAACAATTACACCACGACGTGGAGACGGTAAGCCGTACGTACGCACGTATGGTGAAATGTCATTCAAAGGATGGATAGAATACAGAATATGGTTATACCATATTTATAATAACATAAAATTATATATAAGATACTGGAGTTAATATTTTATAATGGGAAATAACAAAGAAAGAATAAGTTGAAGAAGAAAGGAACTTGAAAGAGGGTGGTGAAAACATTACCTCATCTTCGGGTTCTTCCTTTTGATTTGATCAAAAGGGATCCTTAGGTTGGATTTATGACTAAAGTAAGGCCTCTAAAATTAAGGGAGGATATTTGAGAGGGTATCTGGGAAGATTTTTTCTGATCCCAAAGTCTTTTAAGGTGTGAAATTGAGATAAGGGGGAGTTCCCTTTTATAAGAGGGGTGAGGGGTACCTTTGGAAAAGCTAGAAATATTATTTTATAATAAATTAATATTCGGTTTATAATGGATCAAAAGTAAAATATTTAAAGTTTAAGGTGGGGATAGGTAGAAAACCATTCAACAAATAGGTTTTAGATAGGTTTAGGTCACTATATTAACATTATCTTTTTGTTTTAACTCTTTGTTAATTAGTTTGACATTTATCATGTCTCCTTGTATTTTTATATTATATAGTTAATAAACTAACTATATACTTTCAAGCAACCCCCAAGTGGTCCATTAATGACACAAATATCATTATTTAAGTCTCTTGGACAAACCTTATATTTTTAGGAATAGAATATAAATTAATAATATAATATTTGTTTTAAAAACTCTTTTATGTCAATTTTGACACAATTTGGTATTTGATTTTTCTGAAAATCATAACAGCATGATTATTTCAAACGAACATAATTAAATCAACACTAATATGTCATATTAACCTATAAAATCAGTGTAATTCTTAAAAAGTCTCAAATTACATTTATTTAGATATTTATAATATCAATTATTTTAATAATTCATTAATTAGGGAATTAATGAATCACCATTGTGTCATAGATAAAATAAATTATTTAATGTATAAAAATTATAAATAAAATACCATTATGTAGGAAATATTTGTATCTTTCTAATTAATATTTAAAATCAAATTTATCATATGTATAACCCTATATTAAAAATGTTTTAGTAATTAAACCTTGATTTTAACTCTTTTAACTCTTCTTTGAATTTAATAATAATAAATATCCTAATCTAATCCAAGTGGACCTAAATGATAATTTTTTATTACTAATGTTGTTTTTGGTCGAGATACACTTGTCCAATAGAATTAGGACATGTGTTAGGGTAATATTAATATTATTTTTACCCTTAATTACCCTATTTACTTTTAACCGTGGTAAATAAAAGTAAAAAGTTACTATTCACCAAAAATTATTTTTATCTTATTGAACCAAATTTTAATCCTTGAAATTAATTGTGTCTCTCAAATTTTCTAAATTCCACTCACAGAAGTGGTAAAATTATGTTTTATGATAATTTGCAAATTCTCCTAGGAGGTGAGTAAAAGACGGTGAAAATTTCAATAAAATTTATATATATCTAAAATTATTTTAAACTAACTACAATAAATTACATTAAAATTATATAGGTATTATGTATGTATTTTGACCTTAATTAAATTTAAATAAAATAAATAATTATTTAAATAAAAATTCATTTTTAAACTATAACCCAGTGTTTTTTCATTATTCATCAAAAATTGAATGTTTTCAGAAAAATTCCAAAAATTCACCCTAAGCTAATTTCGATATTCCAAATCCAAAAATGAAGTCCATTTTTAATGATAAAATTTATAAAATTTAAAAAAGTGGGTATTAATATTCATAACGGCTAGTTTTATTGGTTGAGCTGTGTGTTAGAACTCGAAGTTGCGTACAACACATGCTACTGTATTATTCAAAGAGAAGTGTACCATGGAAGCTTGGGGTGTTACATATGTACATACTCATATTTAAATAATTGACATGTAGTTATTTTATTAATATTAAAAGTAATAGCTTATATCTTTTCATCTAGATAATGAATGTTGAAAAATGAGTTGAAATATCAAATTCTTTGATGTTTTTAGCTCTAGGTATTCTAAGAAAGACTAAGAGATTCCATGACTACCATATTCTTGGATTTCGGTTTTGTAAAATGTATTGTGAATAATACTTGAAAACTCATAATATTGGTGTATTTACATTTTCATAGGTGGGATACTATGGTTAGATGATTGATATAATTGAATTAAACTATCACGGCCAATTTTCAATTGTCTTATTCAAATGCAATTGGGTCAACATTGATAGGGGTATAATGAAATATTCCTTAAATTTTACTTTTTCCAACTTCTCTCACTTGATGGATACCGTAGTTCATGCAGAGCGTGATCCATTTATCTTCGCTTCACTAGAGAAGATGGTTTATTATGTTGATGATGAAATACATGAAACTTGGAGTATTTTTGTACACTAAAATCATAGAGACTTATTTGATATGGGTGATGAAGACCAATTTTTTCTTTATGATAGTGAAACTCACCAAAAACAATATTGAGCAATTATTTCCTAATAATATTTAAATAGAAGAACTTATAAGAGAGGGTGAAAATGAAGGACTCATTGTAATGGGGTTGATAATAATGAATATAATGAAGATAAAGATAATTGAATATATAAATTTTTAATGAAATTATATTAAAATTTTTCATTGATAAGTGTTTCATATATATATATATTGTTTTCGATTTCTATTTTTTTGTAAAATGATTTTATTTTTTTATTTTTTATATATTCAGTATTCTCTAACCATTTGAAATGCAGGAATATTGAGAAAAAAAAAATCAGGATTCTAGATGATCGATACCTTGGAGTATGCAACCATTATCGTCATCTTATGTGGGTCTTAGTGACTTAGTTTTACCCAAGACTACTAGCGAACCAGCCATTTCCCCTGATGTATTTGATATCTGACCACCTAATTCACATCCACTGATAGAGTAGTTTTTCACCCCTCTATGTAGGGAATATTGGTGGGTTACCAATACCAGCATGTATTCCATTTAAAAAGAAGGCTTTATATTTTATTAATTAATTAATTAAATTTTCAAAAAAATAAATATAATCATAGAAGTGATACAAATATAAACACATCTTATGTATGGAACCTAAAAGAATTAAATATTTTCATTCCATTTTATGAGTTCAGGGTGCCTACTAGTGACGTTTCATGAATATATGGGTAGATTATTATGCAGTTTCCTTTTGAGATAGTGAGATTTTACATTAAATATAAACATTAGAGTAATATTTCTGTATCTTTGTAAAATGAGGTCTTTGATACTCATGTAACAGTTTTATTAATGTGATATTATTAGATAACTAATTTAAAATATATGAGTAAATTTTATAATATACTTATAAAGTGTTATTTTTTTTATTTGTAGATATTTTTTTTTCATTTTGATGTATTTGAATTTATTTCATGCCCATGTAATTTACAAAGAACACACATAACATCCATAAAAAAACTAAAATGAAATTTTTATATAGAAAACACGAGTTTTGAGTTATACCAACCACATATTGTGATGGATGGTAATTTTCTTGATTCTTACGTATCAAAAATAAATTATAGATTATTATCCATTAGTTTTAAAATAATATAAGCTTGTTTCTTCATTTTTAACATGGAAAAAACATATCAAATTTACAAAATCCCATAAACATATGTGTCAGGGTGTCAAACCCCAAAAATGATGTCGGATTGTATTTAAATCATGGGATAACAACTATAGATTTAATTGTAAAATGTAGGAATTTATGGAACATCATTCCAAATGATTGTTTTCTGGTTATGGTTGTGAACATGTTTTTAGTGCTTTAAAACACAAAAACATGCATGGAACGGTTAAAAGAAGAAAAACAACTTCAAATGAACCTAAAATCAGGGGAAAATTATCATAGAATTCATTTTCAAATGTAGGAAATTCCAACACATCTTTTCAAATGATGGTTTCCCCATTATGGTTGTAAACACGTTTTTAGTGTTTTAAAACATGAAAATATGTGTGAAATGGTTATAACCAAGAAAATGATGTCAGATTGTCTAGAAATAAATAGATAACCAACAACTAGTTTTTTTATATGTATGTATATACAACATGCCAATCTGACATGCATTGTGATCATAATTACTTGATGAACACTTATGAAAGGTACAAAATTAGTTAAAAATAAGTGTCGAGGGGTCAAGTACAAGGAAATTATGTCAAATTATTGTCAAACTAGTAGAAAATAACTATAGATTTAATTGTGAAATATAGGAACCAACGACATATCATTATGAATGATGGTTTGTCCGTTATAATCCTAAACACATTTTGATCGTTTTAAAACACTAAAATGTGAGTGGAATAGTGAAAACTTGGATCACAAAATCAGATTGTCAAGAAATGAAAAGACAATGACCATAAATTTAAATGTGAAATTAAATAACTGACAACATGTCATTAGGAGTGACAGTTATCCCGTTATGGTCATATACATGTTTATAGTGTTTTAAAACCCTAAAACGTGCATTGAACAACCAATACTAGAAAAATGACATCAAATTATCATAAAATCCAGGGAAAACCACTGTAGATTTAATTTTGAAATGTAGGGAATGAATCCAAGTCATTTTGATTGAGGGTATCCCTGTTATTTCAACAAAATCATTTGTATTATTTCAAAACATTAAAACATGCATTAAATGGACTAAACTAAGAAAATGATGTTGAACTATCATGGAATCATGAGGAAATCACCGATTTTTTTATGTGTATGTGGAGAAAACATGTCAAAAAAACTTGTGGTGTGATTATAATTACTCAGTAAACACTTATAAATGGTACAAAAGCATTTAAAAACTAGTTTTGGGGGATCAAAACCATAGAAACAATGTCATATTGTCCTAAAATCAGGGGAATATGACCATAGATTTAATATTGAAATATAGTAAATAACAGAATTTAATTCTGAATGATAGTTTTTTAGTTATGTTCTCTAACATATTTTTAGTGTTTTAAAACACTAAAACATGCGTGGATGGTCAGAACTAGTAGACCGATGTCATATTGTCATCAAATAATGTGACAATGACTGTAGATTTGATTTTGAAATGTAAGAACTGAAGAAACCTCATTTCGAGTGATAGTTTTACTATTGTGGTTGTAAGAATGTTTCTAGTGTTTTGAAATAATAAAACATTCATAGAACAATAAAACCCAATAAAACTAAATGACATTTTCCCAAAATCAGTAGAAAATTACCGTAGATTTAATTTTTAAATATAGAAACGGACGTCACGTCATTCTGAGTGATAGTTATCCCGTTATGGTCATAAAAATGTTTTTGGTGTTTTAAAACACTAAAATGTGTGTGCAATAGTCAAAACTAGAAATACGATGTTCGATTATCAATAAATTAGGGAACACTAACTTTAGATTAAATTGTGAAATGTAGAAACATACGAAACATCATTTCGAGGGATGGTTTTCCCTTTATGGCCATATATGCATTTGTAGTGCATCTAAGTAATAAAAAATACTGGGAATGGGCAAAACCTAGAAAAAGATAATGCATTGTCTAGAAATTAGGGTATAATGACCATATATTCAATTTTGAAATGTAGGAACTGAGAACATGTCACTCTGAGTGACAATTTTCCCATTATGGATGTAAAATCCTTTTTAGTGTTTTAAAATAGTAAAACATGAGTAGAATAGTAAAAACTCAAAAAATGATATATGACTTTCCTAAAATCAAGGTAAAAAATCCATAGATTTAATTTTGAAATTTAGAAATTGACTACACACCATTTTTAGTGACAAGTTTATAATAATGGTTGTAAATGCGTTTTTAGTGTTTTAAAACACTAAAACATGAGTGGAATGTTTAACACTAGAAAAATGATGTTAGATTGTCCTGAAATCGTTGAACAGTGAACATATATTTAATTTTTAAATGTAAGAACCAACAACACATCATTCTGACCAACAGTTCTCCTATTATGGCTATAAACATGTTTTTACTTTTTTAATACACTAAAACATACCTGGAATGGTCAAAACCATAAAAAGACCTCTAATTGATGTGAAATCATGGTAAAACCACTACTTAGTTGTTTTTTAATTATAATACAAACTCTAATTTTAAAATTATTATATTTTTTATTATAAATTTCAAGCACACCAAACACCGCTTTAAAAATAATTTAGAATATTTACTTATCCATTCTCATTTTCAGTTATTGAATGTTATCTTATATAGGCTTGTTTCTATTTTCAATGTGTTTTCAATTATATATTATTTATTCTATGTTAAAATTTATTCTTTTTTATTAACAAAATAAAAAATTTTATGTGCATAATTATGAATATATTCTATTTCTTTTCTCTGTCGCATTTCTCTTCTCAAATGTTCTGGTTTTCAATATAGGTGGAAGATGTCAGATATAGATAGAAGGTTGACCATTCCAATCCATGAAATTCTTTAGAAGATAGTCGTGATAGTTCATAGCTTCCATGGTATGTTAAAATTTTATTAATTATTTTATGGTAATTCAGATGTTTTACTTTTGTTTTTAATTTTTGTTTCATTTTTTTGTTATAGTTGATGAGAAGATGTGGTCAGTTTCAGTTGATGAGATGATGTGGAGGTGAAAACATGTAGTTGAGTTCGTAATATGGATGTATATTTAACATGTGTTTTTTGAACATATTTTATATGTATATATTGATGATCGAGTTATTGGTTGATGTATGGGGTGACTGATACTTAGGATATGATGATCATGGTTGTTTGTATGACTATAGACGTGTTATGTATGTATGATGGTTTTATCATATATTTTTGTTTGAGTCTATGACATGTGAGATTTTTTTTACATTTATCATTTTTTATTAATTTTTTTTTGAAAAAATCAAAACATATTTAGTGACAGTTTGTTGTAACTATCAGTGAACATATATTAATTTATTTATTTAGTGGCAGTTCAAATTAACATTTACTAAAAATATTTGCCACAAAATTTTTAATTTAGTTTTATTTATATTCCTAGAATATTTTTTAATTATGAAACCACTGGTAATTAAATATCAAATGACTGATAAATTCTTCAAAATGACACTTGAAAATTATACCATGAAATAAAATAAACCACTATTAATTGACTAGAGACCATGAAATACGTGGTGGTTTTAAGAACCACCTCTATAAAATTATGCGGTGATTTTATCCAATTCTATAACAATAGATAACCTTAACTAACCATCACTATTTTTAGTGAATTTTGAGTTTCTCATAGACAATATGAAAAAAATATTCTTCTTGAATAGGTACTAAGACCCATAAAATGAAATCAATTTTTATTGGAATTTCTTTTCCATACTGACACTTATATATGATCATCAGCTGATTCAGAATATCAAATATTATTTCCATTTTTTTAAAATTAATATGGAATCTATATAGATATAGCTAATCAATTCTCAAAATCATATAAAATACCACTAAATGAAGAATAATATTGATTCATAAGGAATATTCTTATAAACATTAACATGAAATCCCCAAATATAGGGTATAATATATTTCTTATTTAATTATCAAGATCTACATCATTGATTCAGATAACATAATCCCTTCCTTGGTTTAATAGTTATCCCTTATATTAGGTAATTGAGTTAGATAATTCCTAAGTTCCCCACATATAATACATTAAACAATTAGTGGTATCGGATTATAAACTTTATTTACCTTTATTGAATTATTTATTTTTCCTTAGAAATAAATTTATTTATTCCCTTCATTTTTCAAACATAAAACACAATATATCTCCTTTTAGACATTTTCCTAGGCATTTGTTTCTATATTCACTACATGTAGGAAGCCAAATATTCTTCTCCACATGGTCTTTAACTTCTAAAATCCCATGAAACTCTTTTTCCTTCTTATTAGGCATGTCAAGAAACTCACCCAAGTTATAGTTTTTAAACATATGTTTATATAGTTAGTTAATAATAACCATAGAGATTCATATTTCAGCTCATATTTTATTTGGATTAACATTATGAATATCAATGAATTTACTATCACATTCAACATTAACTTGATCCTTTCTTGTTCCATCTATTGACTAAAATCAAAGACAGTAGTGTGAGAAACAATAATCATAGTAAGAAATCATATAAAAATTAATAAATCAATCATAATATGTATAAAACATGACACATTCCTTTCCATCCATGACACCCTTGGTCCAACCTTGGTGATTCATGGAAATTATCTATTGAAATCCTTCATAATGGTCTATAAAAAAAATATGAATTAACTCAGGATTATTCCTAAGGAGAGTCTATCTTGGTGTGTAGTATTAGTTCCAATCATCATGAATCGAGGAAAATTGAGATAATACCAAGTCTCCTCCTTTCAGATCTTTTACCCTGAGGTAAATATGTACAATAACCACATACACTTTTTAGAATCCATACACTGATGTATTTTTTTTAGGAAAAACATAATCTATAATTTAAAAAAACATTAGTATATAACCTTATACTTAGACTTATCCGCATGTATTTCACAAATTTTTTCTAACCCTAATCTCCAAAATAACTAAACCCTCCTCTAATAGAAACTGAGGTGACCTGAAAATAATGTACATATATAGTGTATCATTTTAGATAAAATTATATAAATTTTACATTAATATATTCTCGATGACCATAAAAGTTTATTGTATTCAGAGATAATATACATAATAAACTTATCTAATAAAATATATTCAATATCTCCCATAAAATTATTCTCCCATAGTACCATTCATATAAATTTCTTAAAACCTATCTTCATTACATGATGAGAATATAAATATATGAAATTGTTTGATAAGATGCTAAATAAGGGAAAAAATGGAGATATCAATCAATGATCATGAGTGTGCATAAGATGAGCATAATGATATGAGATCATGATCATAAAATATGAAATTAAAACCTAATCATTTATATATCATAAATCATTAGGCTTAACATAAAGCATTATCATTTCAAATTATATGTTTTATAAGTGTTAGGAATAACCATTAATCAATCAACAACCATGAGAGTACACTATAAGAAAAATAACAGGTCATATGAATTGTGTGGATAAATCATAACAGTAGACAATCATAATAATATAATGGGGACAACTTATACTAACTATGGAATTATTTAAATGGGATAATTACATCAATATCTCGAGGGTAACTCATATCTAGTTAACACTATCATATCTTATGAGTTTATTAACTCCCTAATCCCTTCATAGTTTCTTATATACACATTCTATTAGAAGTTTCTTATCTTTTACATCTAAAAGGAATTTAATAAATCCATCATATGTTTGAATTTTCTTAACTCCACCATATCAAAGGACTTTCATAAATCAATCATATCTTAGAAGTTTCTTAACTCTGTAACCATTACCAAGATCATTTAAGGGATATATAATTTTATTCCCAACCATTAAATAATGAGAACTATGTATATATATGACACCGATTACAAAACATTTATCATATCATCATATCATAACTCCTGGAAAATAAATTGGTTTCATAATCATCTCATCATCACATAATCATAATTCACTTAGAATAAAGGATGTATATAGAATCTTAATATCATTAATTATATTATCATACCATAATTTACCCATGGGAAAGAAATGGGTTTCATATATTCATACTAGGATCATCGCCATCATCATTCATAAAAGAAATTTATTGCATTATAGTTTTATATCCCCAATGAAATATAAAAATAAATAAAGGATGTTGACATATATTAAAATATCTTTCCAAGAGTATTATATCATTTCTTTGAAAAATGTGAGAAAAATATCATTTTTCTACTGATAAAATGTTTAAAAAAATTAATTTTTTTTAAATGGGTTTATTTGAAAGTAAACATGGATTCATATAATTTTTTATTCAAAGAAAATAATTATTATAATGAGGGGAAAATTAGTTCATAATGTATATGTTAAAATATAAAAAAATTTCAATTTTTTTTGTAAAATGTAAAAAAAGAAACCATTATAAACTATATTTTCTAATCCTATGAATATAAATTCCAATATATATTAAAATTAATTTTAACAATAATTTTATAATAGAAAATAACATTCTTGGAAACATTTTAAATAACATGGACATAAGAGAAAAAGATCATTGACTAAAGAGGAAATAAGGATTAATTTTATTTAAATACATTTCCTTAATCACTTAAAGTAAAAAAAGAGATAAAAATGGATGTAATATATAAAAAATATTTTAATAACCAGAGGTTAATAAAATATATGAGGTTTAATGGATAATATACATATAATTTCAATTAATATAAATTTTTCATAGACAATCTTGAAAATAAATGTAATTATAACATAAACTCTTACTGATTTAGTAATATCTTAATCAAAACATCATGAAAGTGATAAACATAAAAGGATTTTTAAATCCACATATTTTTTATTAAAATAATAATAAGATACACTCTTTCGTAGTATATAAACCACACTAAATAAACTAGTGGTTAATATGGTATATGTCTCACATATATAATATTAAGAGGAGAAACCATTACCTCAAGTTTCATCTTTATTTACATGCATTCAAACCTCCTATATATGAAATATGGAATTATTATTAATATATTATAGAACCATATTTATACATAACTTACTATGTATCATTCCTTTATAATGTAAACTTTTACATTTATTAACAATTTATTCTTTAAATTATTTTGGTGAAAACTGGTATGTTTTCCATGCATGTTTCTATTTGATGGTTCCAATAATTAAAACATAGTCATGGTTTCATAATCTAAAGAATCATAATTATCACATAAGTTTCATATTTAATCATTATATAATATTCTATAACCATTCATATAAAGTGGTGATGAATAATGAATTACATCACTTTATGGAGACTATAGTCTTTATGTATGCATGGGTAATGATTCCACATTTATATAAATAGAATGAAATAAAGGTAAATAATAACTCACATTTAGAGAATAATTATTATATCACACACACACACACACACATATATTTATATATTCAGTAATTATAGCATTATTAATATCCATGTAAATAGGAAATGTAAAACTAATTGCATTCTTCATGGAGGTGGTAGTCCACACGTGTGCACGAGAGACACTGTCATTTTATAATGGTCTAGAAGGAGAATAAAAATGTTTTACCATAATCCTAATAATCTAAAATTATATTTATGATATTTTATTCATTATTCTAGGATGGATACAACAGACTTATATAAATTAAAATAAGGAATTTCCTTTGAAAGATCCAGGTAAGACAATTACCTCTTCATTAATAGACCTTGTTTGGACTACACCTTAAGAATTAATAGGATGGTCATAGGAGATGAAATAAATCTCGAAGACATATGAAGGGAATATTTTCATGGATTTGGGATGGTCTTGGTTAAGCTAAATGGATCAATATGTGTGAAGAATAGAGGATAAGTGATTCCTTTTTATAAGTGAGGGGAGAGACACTCTTGTAATTATTCAATGTTTTTAAATAAGATATGGTTCTATTCAGGGTCATGTGGAACCAAGGAACTCAAAATTAATGTATAAGATAAAATAGGGTCAAAATAAACTCAACTAATTCCATTTTTAAAATTTTTTGATACATTTTAATACTTATATCCTAGTTAAACCCCCTTTAAACCTATTTTAACATTAAACATGATACCTTATCTTTTCACCATGATATATTATTTATAATAATTAAAATAAAATAATACTTGTAAAAAAAATTTAACATGAAAATTAAAAATTTTGAATCTATTTTATTAGATTCAAAATATATAGGTGGAATAAATTACATTCTATATATGTTTACAAAATGTATGAAAAATAGTTTTTAGAAAAATACTTGATTTAAACGTGATTTTTTTTCACCTTGATATTATGTGTAACACCCTAAGCTTCCACAGTACACTTCTCTTTGAATAATACAATAGCGTGTGTTATACACAACACTGAGTTCAAGCGCACCACGACTTACCAAACTAGCCGTTCAAAAGTGGTTATGAATAGTATTAACTGAATTTTAAATTATATATTATCCTTATAATTTTAGAATCCATATTATGAGTTTCTAAGACATAACTTAAGAACAAATTCATTTTTTTTCAGATAAAACAAGTATTTTTAAAAAAATGTAATTTTACCGCCTTTTAATGGAGAAGCCTTTTTAAATCCAATATTTGAAACTATTATATATTCAATTTGAAAAAATAAAATTCTTCTTTAGAATCAGGACATAAGAATTTAGTTTCAATAAAGTTTTGATGTTTTTCTGAAAACTTTCAAATTTGAGTGAATAGTGAAAAATACTATATTTAAACTGAAAACAAGTTTTTTAATCAAAATAATTTATATTGTTAAATTATACATTTTAATGGTTTGGAAGTATAAATATATTATATTTTTACCATTTAATCCACTGATGGTCTACGTAAGAAATTTTAATTTGAAATTGGACAAAAACAAGTGTCAATCTTTTGATAGTTACTATTTCTAAAAAATATACCCTTTGGTTTTGACAGAGGGAATTAATTTTAAATTAATAAATTAAACTTTTATGTTTTGAATTTGGTAAAAGCGAATTAATTTTTGAATTCAGAATATCAAAATTATCTTAGGGTGAAATTTTTGTATTTTTCTGAAAACTTTCAATTTTTGATGAATAGTGAAAAACACTGAGTTATTGGTTAAAACCTACTCTTTATTTAAATTTATATTAGGTAAAAATATATACTTAATACCTATATAAGTTCAATGTAATTCATTGGAGTCAATTTAAAATAATTTTAGACATAAAAATTTTATTGAACTTTTCACCGTCTTTTACCCATCTCCTAGGAAAATTTTCAAATTCACATAAAACATATTTTTATTGCTTCTATGAGTAGAATTTAGAAAATCTGAGAAACATGGTTAATATCAAGGAGTAAAATTTGGTTCAATAAGATAATAATAATTTTTGGTGAATAGTGACTTTTTACTTTTATTTACCACGGTAAAAAGTAAATAGGGTAATTAAGGATAATAATGATATTATTATTACCCTAACACAAGTCTTAATTCTATTGGATAAATATAATTCGACAAAAAACAACCTTAGGAATAAAATATGAACTTATTTGTTCCACTTGGATTAGATTAATGCATTTATTATTATTTAATTCAAAGAAGAGTTAAAAGAGTTAAAATCAAAATTTAATAATTAAGACATTTTTAATATAGGGTGATACAAAATATAAATTCGATTATAAATATTCATTATAATTATAAAAATATTTCCTACATAATGTTATTTTATTTATAATTTTTAGACATTAAATAATTTAATTTATTTATGACACAATGGTGATGTAGTAATTACCTAATTAGTAAAATATATAAAATAATTGATATTATAAATACCCAAATAAATATAATTTGAGACTTTTAATGAATTCCAAAAATTTTATTGGTTAATATGACTTGTTAGGATTGAGTAAATGAATTTGGTTTGAATTAATAAAGTTATTAAGACTTTAACAAAAATCAATTATTAAATAGTGTCAAAATTGACATAAAAGAGTTTTTAAAACAAATATTATATTATTAATTGATATTATATTCCTAAAAATATGAGGTTCGGACAAAAGACTTATATAATTATATTTGTATTATTAATGGACCACTTGGTGGTCTCTTGGAAGCATATAGTATGTTTATTAACTATATAATATAAAAATACAAAGAGACATGGTAAATGTCAAACTATTTAACTAAGAGTTAAATCTAAAAGATAAGGTTACTATAGTAACCCAAACATATAAAAAATCTATTGGATGAGTGGTTTTAGACCAATTCCTACCTTATACTTTAAATAATCCAGTTTTGAGTCATTATAAACCGAATATGAATTTATTATAAAATAATACTTTATGTTTTTTTTAAAGAGCCCCTCCCCCCCTTATAAAAAGGCACAACTTCTAACCAATTCCTCACACCTCTCAAGCCTTTTGTCTTGTCAAAACTATGCCCAATTAATCTCCCTACATCCCTATACTCTTCTTAGAAGCCTTACTATAGGAAGAATACACTTCAAGAGCCTTTTTTGGTTCAAACCAAAGGGAGTTACCGAAATTAAAGGTTACGATTTCTCTTAGCTTCTTTTCTTTTATTTTACTTCTCCAACCACTAAACTCTTTTTATTCTTTTATTTTGTAAAAAAAACAGTATCCTAAATATACTAGGATGTTTTTATGAGATTTATTCAAACTACACTTACACACACCTCCATCTAATGGGTGAAGAACATAATGTTTCTGTGAATGGCAACCAAACGCCTCACGAAACGATGATTGTTAAAATTATCTCCTACCGCCTCTCATGGTGGCCATTATGATGGAACTATAATTAAATATGATATTTATTTTATATATAAGTTTCTGTAATTCCATTTTATATCATACCATTATTTTTTTGAAGTTGTATATATATACGATAATTTCATTTGAGAAAGTGTGGACTACCTCCCCCTCAAAGTGATATGACTCGTTCATACCATACATGGAACATATAAATAATGGTGTTAATGAAATTAAGTAACAAATATAAGATATTATATTATACTGTAATAATAATATACCTATGTATCATTTTATTTTTATTCCTTTTAAAATGAAAAATGAAATGGAAGTAGCGTTCGTGCGTACGTACGGACAACCGTCTCCACAAACGCAATATGATTCATTCCCCGTCGTATCCATTCTTGTATAATTCTAATTTTATGATTAAAAATAATTTTTATGGCTTGATATCATTATGTATTTGAATAAGATACAACCTATCCATAACAAACATGACTTATGTAACAAAACATATAAAATAAAAAGAGTAAGTTAACACCCGAAACGACGATAATACTAAGATATTATTAAAAAATCATTATTAAGAGATCATATATGATATCATAATTATGTATATGGTTATTGTATAAATTAATAACAATTTTTTAACTATTATACAGGAAGTTAACATACCATCGACTAAGGAAAAATACAAGGTAAGGGTTAATTTCAAAATCTCTTTATTATCCGAGGTTGTTTATACGTAATTATCTACTGGGACCTCTTTATCATCCATATCCATGTTTCTTAAAAATGTATTTCAAATCATTATTAATATTTTATATACTATGATTTAAATTCATGTATACCCTTTTTGACTTTTTATAAGATGTTTATAAAGGAATATTTTCGTCGTTTTCCAAACAAGGTCCTTTTTAACCTTCTCGACAGAATTAATGTAAGAATGTTTTTTTAACTTATACGGTGGGTGAAACTATTTTCCACCGTTATAAAATCTTCGAAGCTTACCATAAAATCTTATAAGGATATTTTCAAAGTAAATTTTTTATTTTATAATTATGTTACTTTTAAATTATTTCAAAAAAAGATATATTTCTCTCAAATAGTTTTGATTTCATCTATGTCAACATCTTTTGATGGATTTTAAGATTATTTGAAGTTGGTTTATTATGATAAAAAACTTCCATATTGTATTGAAGGTTTTGTGATATGTTTGACTATGTATGTGTTATTTTTATACCATTCATGGTTTATGGAGAAAGTATTGACATTTCGTGTGGTAGTTTTAATACGAATGTTTATGATATGTTTAAACCTATTCATATGAGGAATGAATTGGACTTAATAAGTGACGAGTGGAGCACGCTATATCTCCTCGATGCATCGGTAGGTCTCATAAGACAAACCAGTGTCTTGGCACGAGGCCTTGACAAAATCTTATTTTTAGTCTTGGCATGAGTCCTTGGCTACTTGGTTATGATAGTCTAGCATTATGCATTCCATCATTATGAAAGTGGTTATTGATATTTCATGTGATTATTTGACTAGTAGAATATCCATGTGAATAATTAAATGTAATTATTTGATTTTATCTTTTCCATAGATCACTGAAGTTCAAGTTTAAAAGGATTTTGTTTTATTTGTACATTTCCTTAAATGTTTATGCTCCTTTATGAAAGTTTCCGCTATATTGTTATCCTTACTTAGCATCTGAGCTCACCCCTTTCAATGTTTTATTTTCCCAGGATGTGAAGAAGTAATTTATGAATGACCTTCAGGGATAGTACGAGGGGATATGAATACAAGATTTTATTGTAGTACATTTTACTTTATGATGTAATGTAAACTTTATGAATGTATCTAGTTATTTCAAGGCTACTAAACTAATCGGTATTTCGAGACATGATCTTTTGTGACCATTCCAATATTATGTAATAATGCATCGACTCTGGGTAACTGGGGTCAGGGCGTTATAGTTGGTATCAAAGGAATTTTAGAAATAACCTTGGAAGCTATATTTAGTTAAACTATGATTAGAGCACATATACCTAAGATGGAATTTGAGGATTAGTATAGAAGAACTTCCAAGAATTTTGGTATTGTAGAGATTTTGTGAGTTTTCCGAGCAATACATCCCTGTCTGGATACGAGCAGGTAGAGGCGGCTCTGGCACATATATACCTAGGGGTAAAACCTAAAAACACTGCTTTGAGCTAGACTCGAATGGGAACTGGTGCACGACAACAGGCCTTGCTGCACTCTTGGTTATGACACTCCTGGGGGATATGCTTAGGATAATTCTAGTTTTCTTTACAAACCACTATGAAGGGTTTATGAGTATATAGATCCTCAAAGAAAACATTTTTGTGATTATGGAATATATCCATAAACTTTTCAATTTATGTTAGGTATTTTACATGTTTGTAATTATTCATTGCAATTCATAAACTGGCATAGTTTATGCTATTGTATAGAAATGGAGCCCAGTAGAAGGAATGTGAACTCCTGCAATATATATGATCCAAAGAGTAAGAAGGATCAAATCTTTCATGGTATTAAGCCAACATCTAGAAGGGAATTAGTCTCCCATGTATTCCCAACATATTAATAAATAATATCATGTGTTAATAAGATAAGTAAAGAATTTCTGAGTCCTATGGATTTGAAGTGAAGAAAGAGAAGAAAATGATGGAAGAGAGAAAGATGGATAAAGGGAAGAGAGAAAAAATCAATTTTCCCATATGTGATAACTGTGGGAAGAAACACCCTAGAACTTTCCTGAAGCGATTGTGAGTTTTTTATAAGTGTGGAGAAAAAAGACACCAAGTATGTGACTACAAGGGTAAGAAAAAGGTTTCAAATGAACAATGCTTCATCTGTAAGGAGTTGGGACACTACGCGAACCAATGTCCAAATAATCAGAGTATTCCCCAAATGATGCAACTGAATAATAATAAAGTTATGATACTACCATAGATGATGAGGAATTATTAGAGTTCTTATGTTTTTATTAGATAATTATGTCATTTAAGTGTTCTACCAACAATGTACTGGTTATAATAATTATGGAGTATATAAGGATTGTACTGCATTACTATTTAATTAAGGACTTGAGATTGTGTGGAACCAAAAAATGTGACTCAATAAGAGGTTAAAATTTTGGAAAATATACAGTTGAGATAAAGATAAACCATAATATGGTTCTGATACCGAGGTAGTGATTTTGGAATAATACATGATTGATTTGGATAAATTATATTGGATATTCTTGATTACCTTGAAATTGATCAAGGATTTGTATATTCCATCATTGTTGGAGTTCACAACATTTTTGGATAGAAGGAGTATATCCAGTATTCTATAAGGAATAAGGGATCATGAATGTAATCAATAAGGTTTTATGGTAATTCATGATGATGCAGTGTTTTAAAAGAATACATGATGAAGGTGTTCACATGTTATTACGCGGAAAAAAGGATATTCATTGTGTTTACCTTCCTTATAAATTTTGGACTGTGAGTTTGGACAGAAGTATTTTAGATAATTCTATTTTGTTATTATTTTTGTATTGCCATAAAATTACAACCTGGAGGTCGGGCGGCAACCCGTCGCATTCAGAAAGGCCGCGAGACTTGAACCTCCCACTAAAGGGCGACAAGGGTGTATCACCTACCACTGGCCCACGTGATGTCCTTGATTGAATTATGTAGTCTTTTTTAAAAAATTCTGGAAGATTAATTATAAATTCATTTTTTTGAACCCTATACGAATAGGATAAATAGAATATTATTTTTAAAAGTTCTATTATCTTTTAGTGTGAAAGATGAGTTTGTGGTAGAAATTAGTTAAAGGATGGGACTCTACTTGTCAAGTATATATTTTTATTCTTCTCTTATTTTATGAAGAAATTAATTCTTATACTTTAGTAAAGGGATCTTAAAAAAATGTGTTGTCCTAATACCATATGATTTGTTGAACCAATGGTATTTTAAATCATCATAGATTGATGAATTTAAGGCCCTCAATTTTACATTTGTTTGTGATTGATGACCTCAATCACTACCTACAAATATTTACATTTTCCTCCAATTATATGTCTCTGATTTTCACCAATGTTATCCTAATCGAGATCATAATTTGGTGATGACCCTTTCGTTTCCCTTTTCCTCTTATTAAGACTAAATTTTATTAACCTAATTTCCGATGTGGGTTTTCCCAAAGGTAGTTTCTATTTTCAACCTTTTATTTTCAAAGAAAAATTTCAAATTGTGAGGATGCAATTTATTGAAGGAGGGGAGAATGTAACACCCCAAGCTTCCACGGTATGCTTCTCTTTGAATAATACAATAGCGTGTGTTGTACGCAACACTGAGTTCAAGCGCACCACAACCAACCAAACTAGCCGTTAAAAAGCAATTATGAATAGTATTAACTGAATTTTAAATTTTATATTATCCTAATAATTTTATAATCCATATTATGAGTTTCTAAGAAATAATTTAAGAACAAATTCATTTTTTCAGATAAAAGAAGTATTTTTCAAAAAAATGCAATTTTACCGCCTTTTAATGGCGAAGCATTTTTAAATCAAATATTTGAAACTTTTATATATTCAATTTGACAAAATACACTTCTTCTTTAGAATCGGGAAACAAGAATTTAGTTTCAATAAAGTTTTGATGTTTTTCTGACAACTTTCATATTTCAGTGAATAGTGAAAAATACGATATTTTAACTGAAAACAACTTTTTTAATCAAAATAATTTATATTGTTAAATTATACATTTTAATGGTTTTGAAGTATAAATAGATTATATTTTTACCATTTAATCTACTGATGGTCATTGTAAGAAATTTCACTTTGAAATTATACATAAACAAGTATCAAACTTTTGATAGTTATTATTTCTTAAAAATACGCCTTTTGGTTTTGACAACAGGAATTAATTTTAAATTAATAAATGAAACTTTTATGTTTTAAATTTGGTAAAATAGAATTCATTTTTGAATTTTTAATATCAAAATTAGTTTAGGGTGAAATTTTGGCATTTTTCTGAAAACTTTCAATTTTTGATGAATAGTGAAAAACACTGAGTTATTGGTTAAAACCGACTTTTTATTTAAATAATTAGTTATTTTATTTAAATTTATTTTAGGTCAAAATTGATTTTTAATACCTATATAAGTTCAATGTAATTCATTGGATTTATTTTATAATAATTCTAGACATATAAAAAGTTTATTGAACTTTTTACCGTCTTTTACCCATCTCCTAGGAGAATTTTCAAATTCAAATAAAACTTAATTTTACCTCTTTTGTGAGTGGAATTCTGAAAATACGAGAGACATGGTTAATATCAAGGAGTAAAATGTGGTTCAATAAGATAAAAATAATTTTTGGTGAATAGTAACTTTTTACTTTTATTTACAACGGTAAAAAGTAAATAGGGTAATTAAGTGTAAAAATGGTATTATTATTACCCTAACACAAGTATTAATTCTATTGGATAAGTATAATTAAAAAAAACAACCTTCGGAATAAAATATGAACCTCTTTGGTCCACTTGGATTAGATTAGGACATTTATTTTTATTTAATTCAAAGAAGAGTTAAAAGAGTTAAAATCAAAGTTTAATAACTAAAACATTTTTAATATAGGGTTATACATAAGATAAATTAGATTATAAATATTCATTAGAATTCTAAAAATATTTCCTACATAATGTTATTTTATTTATAATTTTTAGACATTCAATAATTTAGTTTATTTTTGACACAATGGTGATACAGTAATTACCTAATTAGGGAAATATTAAAATAATTGATATTATGAATAACCAAATAAATATAATTTGAAACTTTTAATGAATTATAAAAATTTTATTGGTCAATATGATATGTTTGGATTGATTAAATGAATTTTTTTAGAATTAATAAAGTTATTAAGACTTTAACAAAAATCAATTATTAAATAGTGTTAAAATTGACATAAAAGAGTTTTTAAAACAAATATTATATTATTAATAGATATTATATTCCTAAAAATATAATTTTCTACCAAAGGACTTAAATAATGATAGTATAATCATTAATGGACCACTTGGGGGTCTCTTGGAAGTATATAGTATGTTTATTAACTATATAATATAAAAATACAAAGAGACATGGTAAATGTCAAACTATTTAACTAAGAGTTAAATCTAAAAGATAATGTTACTATAGTGACCCAAACCTATCAAAAATCTATTGGTTGAGTAGGTTTCGACCCCTAACTACCTAATACTTTAAATAATCTAGTTTGGAGCCATTATAAACTGAATATGAATTTATTATAAAAGAATACTTTATGTTTTTTCTAAAGAGCCCCTCCTCCCCCTTATAAAAAGGAACCACTTCTAACCAATTCCTCACACCTATCAAGCCTTTTTGATCATCAAACCTATACCAAATTAATATCCCTATATACCTATCCTCCTAGAAATATTACCTTAATCAGAAGACACTTCAAGAGTCATTTTTGGTTCAAACCAAAGGGAGTTACCCAAATTAAAGGTAACGATTTCTCTTAGCTTCTTTTATTTTATTTTACTTCTCCAACCCCTAAACTCTTTTTATTCTTCTCTTTTGTAAAAAAATGTAACCTAGATATACTAGAATATTTTTATGAGAAGTATTTGAACTACAATTATACACACCTCCATCTAATGGGTGAAGAACATAATGTTTCTGTGGGTGACAACCAAAGGCCTCATGAAATGATGATTGTTCAAATTATCTCCTACCACCTCTCTTGGTGGCCATTATGATGGCACTGTAATTAAATATGATATTTATGATATTTATTTTATATATAAGTATTTGTAATTCTATTTTACAGTATACCCTTATTTGTTTCATGTTGTATATGTATACGATAATTTCATTTGAGGAAGTGCAGACTACCACCCCCTCAAAGTGATATGACTCGTTCATAACAAAAATGGAACATATAAAGGATGGTGTTAATGAAATTAAGTAACAAATATAAAATATTATATTATACAGGAATAATAATATACTTATGTATCATTTTTTTATTCCTTTTAAAATGAAAAATGAAATGGAAGTAGCGTTCGTGCGTACATACGGACTACCGTCTCCATGAATGCAATGAGATTCATTCCCCATAGTATCCATTCAAGTATAATTATCATTTTATGATTAAAAATAATGTTCAAGGACATGATATCATTCTGGATATGAATAAGATACAACCTATCCATAACAAACACGACTTATGTAAGAAAATATATAAAATAAAAAGAGTAAGTTATCACCCGAAACGACGATAATACTAAGATATTATTAAAAAATCAATGTTAAGAGATCATATATGATATCATAATCATGTATATGGTACTTTTATACATTAATAACAATGTTTTAACTATTATACATGAGGTTAACATACCATCGACTAAGGATAGGTAAAGGTAAGGGTTAATTTCACAATCTCTTTATTTTCTGGGGTTGTTTATACGTAATTATCTACTAGGACCTCTTTATCATCCATATCCATGTTTCTTAAAAATGTATTTCAAATAATTACTACTATTTTATAGAATATGGGTTAAATTCATGTGTACCCTTGTTGAATTTTTATAAGATGTCTATAAAGGAATCTTTCCGTCATTTTCCAAACAAGGCCCTTTTTAACCTTCTCGATAGAATTAATGTAAGAATGTTTTTTAACTTATATGGTGGGTGCGGCTATTTTCTGCCATTATAAAATCTTAGAAGCTTCCCTTACAAGATTATATGGATATTTTCAAAGTAAATGTTTTATTTTATAATTATGTGACTTTTAAATGATTTGAAAAAAAGAGATATTTCTATCAAATAGTTTTGATTTCATCTATGTTAACATCCTTTGATAGATTTTAAGATTATTTGAAGTTGGTTTATTATGATACAAAACTTCCATATTGTATTTAAGGTTTTGTGATATGTTTGAACGTGGATGTGTTATTTTTATACCATTCATGGTTTATGGAGAAAGTATTGACATTTTGTATGCTACTTTTAATACGATTTTTTATGTTATGTTTAAACCTATTCATATGAGGAATGCGTTGGACTTAATAAGTGACGGGTGGAGCCCGATATAGATCCTCGATGCATCAGTAGGTCTCATGAGACAAACTAGTGTCTTGGAATGAGGCCTTGACAAAATATTATTTGTATTCTTCGCACGAGGCCTTGGTTACATAGTTATGATAGTCTGGAATTATGCATTCCATCATTATGAAAGTGGTTATTGATATTGCATGTGATTATTTGACGTGTAGAATTTTCATGTGAATAAGTAAATGGCATTATTTGATTTTATCTTTTCCATATATCACTGAAGTTCAAGTTTAAAAGGCTTTTGTTTTAGTTGTACATTTCTTTAAATGTTTATGCTTATTTATGAAAGTTTCCGCTATATTGTTATCCTTACTGAGCATTTCAGCTCACCCATTTCAATGTTTTATTTTCCCAGGATGTGAAGAAGTAATTTATGAATGACCTACAGGGATAGAATGAGGGGATATGAAGACAAGATGTTGTTGTAGTAGATTTCACTTTATGATGTAATGTAAACTTTATGATTGTATCTAGTTATTCCAAGGCTACTAAACTAATCGGTCTTTCTAGACTTGATCTTTTGTGATCATGCCAATATTATGTAATAATGTACCGACTCTGGGTAACTGGGGTCGGGGCATTACATTATGTAAGAAGTTTAATTAAATGAATTTTTGTTAAATATTAAAATATTTTTTAGACATTTTTAATGCAAAACACAACGGAACCTCTCAACTATACCTTTAAATGAAAAGATCAAGAATTTTTTTTCATTTGAATAAAATATAATTAATGTTCACAAAAGTCACTATGGGTTCCCAAATTCAGAAAAATATTTTAAAATACATTAATTTACACTTGAAAAATATATTCTTTCAAATACCACAAATAAAAAAGTATAAATCCAATTTTAAAGTGATTTCAAATCCTTATCTCATAGTTTTAACCCTATTTTACATGTTTTTCCTTTACCGAGGTGACAAGTCTTTTTCATGGTCACTATTCATAAAGTTAAAATTTAAAGGATTGATATTTACAATATTTGAACAACATAATTCAAAAAATGGAATCCATTTTTACAATATCAAATCTATTTAATTGGAAGAAATAAATTTTAATATGAATGTATAAAACACAATGAAAAAACATTTCCAGACAAATGTAATTTTTGGTATATAGATGAACATACTATCAATAATTTCTTAATAAAAACCATTGAATGGATGTTAAAATATTTTATTGAATATATTATCTATAAATTTCATTAAAATTATTCATAAATAAATAAGTATTTATTTAATTTATTAAGATAAACCACATTGCATCCCAAAAAGTACTTTTTATAAAAACATCACGTTTTACCTACAAATGCTTTTATTTTCATTTATAACTAATTAATAACCAAAAAAATAATATTATATTAGTGTAAAAAAATATTATTTCCTAATTTTTTATTTCTATTCATACACATCAGTCCAAAAACTATGCGATGGATATGGAATTAAATAATAAAATTTCAACAGTATATCGTGATTTGTTTAAATTCGGTGTTCCATGTAAAGTAAGATATCCATGAAATAAAATTTATTTAAAGAGAAATAATATCATAAAATATCAAGGTGTTAGAGGAATTATCAACTTTAATATAGAATAATCAATGAAGGAGAGGTCTTGAAAACCTTATTTGATTACACACGATATCATCTAACAAAACACAATATGTAACAAGAGAGATAATGACATTCATTAAAATGTTCACATAATATTTTTGAAACCATATAACCGATCTATAAGATTAACCCTAGTGAAACCTTTAACCAAATTTTAAATATTTATCATTCATTTATGACTCAATCAGGTTATATTGTAGAAGAATCAACTAGGGAAAAATAAGAATCAAAATAGAATTAAATACCACATCTTGATAATCAAATGAAAAAAAGGATGCATATTTTTATTTTCAATTTAACATAACATATTAATTATATTAATCTAATGTGTTAAATTATAATATTATTATATATATATATATATCATTAAAAATATGTATCATCTCCATAATTTAGTGAAAAGAATAATAATCTTGATAGCTTTCTTAACTCGAAACACCGAATTTTAAGAGAATTGTGACATACTATAAAAATATTATTATTTAAATATGATCACTATAATGTTATCATTAATTTAAAAGGTATTAAAAGTTATTAAAATATTCTGAAAAATATGTATAAATTTTTTATATAATAAATATTTATTGATTAATTATTAGTAAATATGTACTCAATTTTTAGTAGTGATTTTACTCTTCAAAAATATGTTTTCTTCAAAAATCATTTTATTTATTTTATGAGTGAATATTATTATTAATTTCAATAAATTTTAGAAATTTTATTTTATAAAAGGTATATAAATTTTAAAATCATCATATAAAAATTATTTTCTGTAAAATTATTTAATTTTTTTGAAAAGGTTGTTTTTCAGTGAATAGTGAAAAATAAATTTTTTTGTAAAACTATCATTTATTTTCACTTAATAAATTTATTTAAAAGTTTAATTTATTTTTAAAATAATATAATTATATTTTAATTTTATATAATATAGTTAATTAAATAGGAATAATCATTATACATTATTTTGGTATAAGTTAATTTTTTAGGTTTATAAATTCATTTATTCTAAAAACTATTTTTACAAAATTTTTGTTTCTATCTAAAATTAATTTATAAAAATTATATATATTTAATCATGATTAATAGATACTATATTTTGAATCATGGGGATAAAATTTGGTAAATAGGCCTCTTTTATTTTTGTTCATTATGTGTAATAATCGTTGTAAATATTTGTCATCTTAGTATGAGTAAAATGGGAAAATATTGATAAAACCATTAGATGTGGTATTTAATTCATCTAAAAACATTAATTTATTTAATTTTATTAAGGTAATTATAAAATATCTGTCCTAACATCTAATATATGGAATTTTGGTTTGTTTTATTTGATAACGACATTTATATTATATTATGTAAAAAAAATGTTGAAATTTCACTTAATTGATTTTATTTTTTTTTAAAATTTTGCATAGGGAAAATAAAATGCTATAAAATAAAATGATTTTTTTTTAAAATTATTAATATATTTTTGTCATTTTAATTTTTTTAATTTTTATTTATGTTATAATTTTCTTAAATGCTTACACAATGTTGATATAGTTCTTATGCAAGCAATATAAGAGTTAAAGTAAATATGAGGAAACCAATAAAGTAATATTTTTTGGATTAATTATAGTTTAACATGACTTTTAGGTTCTATAACAATTTATAATTTATGGTTAAATAATTTATATTTTATTTTCATTATTATCTTGATGTATTTAAAATCAAATTAAATAAATTATATCAAAAATGTCAGCAATGGTATTTTATGATAAATATTATTTTATTAAATTATTTAAAAATATTAAAAAAATTTAAGAAGTAATATTATTACGTTAAATGGTCATAAATTTCATACCTTTTCCATTTATGAACCATTTTTTACCTTATAGGTTAAATAATAACCCTTTTAAGATTGAAAAAGTCATTACCGCACTTAAGGTGTAAATATGTTCACAACATAGTTAAACAAAACCATAAGGTTTAAAATAACACATGAAACTATCCAAATATTATTTTTTAAATAAATTTAATACATATACTATTTTATCTTTGAAATTCTGTTCACATGGTTCTACTTTCCTATGAATGTTTATTTATTATATTTAAATATTTTTAATAATTAATATGAAACCCCCATTTCTTTTATTTATACCACATTGAGCCATATATACCCCCCAAACCATGACCAATTCTATTATAATCTTCCTTATCCATTATGTATATGTTTTTTTATTTTTAGAAGACCATTCCAATGGTATTTAGGAATGGATCAAAAGGAGGTCTATCAGAGAAGAGGAAATCATCCTACCCAACCTCTTTAAATTTATTTCATCTTATAACTCCAATAAATATATGTTATTAATCATAAAATAATAAATTAAGTATACTAAGTATATTGAAATTTTATTATTAATATCTCACTACCATTATCCACCCTCTATTCCATAAAATGTGAAGTGAAATTATCGCTTGTGTCTATGTGGGGACTACCAACTACACAAAGAAACACAATTGATTTTCCATCACCGTCATTCATTGATTATTCTTATGATAAGTTTAATGTTTATATATTATAGTTATGAAATAATTATTTATTTATTATTATAATATAATATCTACCTTCTTACCTTCTAATCTGTTGGAAAATGATAACACTAATCGTGCGTACGTGTGGACTATCACCTCTACAAAGGGATGTGATTCATTTTTAATATATTCTTTTCTTGGATGATAATGATGATATATTTGAAGTATATATATGTTATTTATGATATATTTATTTATTTTTAATGATAAATTAATAATTACCTTTATTTTATTATTTTTTTAGAAAATTAAAAAACATTCATGAATACATATGATCTACAGTCTCTATGAACGATGTAAATAATTTTCGACCTCTAAAATTTATGGATGATTTTAAATATCTATATGATGGATATATATTATATTTATATCATTTTTTACAATGTGGAGCTTATAGAACCATGATAATAGTTTAAATATGAGAACTTATGGACCGATGATTCTATAAAAAAATAGTTAACTAACAAAAACAATGATTTTAATAAAAAAATATTACTAAATGGTGATCTAAATATTATAATTAGATCATATATAATTTTGTAAGTTTTTTAAATTATTCTGGTATATAAACAAATAAATATAAATTTATTATACAGGAGGTTAGAGCGCTTTATATGAATGTTGAACGTGAGGTAAAAGTTTCTCTTCCCATATTTATTTCCTCTAAAACATACTCTATATTCACCACTTATTTACTTTGTGTTTCAATATACTACCCATGAATATATTTTATGAAAATTTTCATAAAAATTATAGGGATTTAATAATCTGTATAATTTTCTCTCTTTCATGATGTTTTTTTATTTATTTCCACAATAGCTAGGGTTCTTCATCTCAATATTGTTACATTAAGACGTGTTTGATGTTATAAACCTATTTAAGTTTACGAGGTTTATATTATTCCATAATGAGATGCTATATTATAATTATCTATATATTCATGAAATTTAATTTTTCACTCTATGTTATTATTTCATGGGGCTAATGATTCAAATGTTATAAAAGTGTTAAGGGATTTATGATAGAATCTCATTGTTTTCTAGGATTGTTATTGATTAAGGTATCTATTATGATATTTTATGATATATCATTCTAAATTATAGTTTTTTCCCTAATAATCGGGTTATTTTTTGAGATTAAATTATTTCCTTACATTTTACTAGAATTAATTACTCAAGATACTAAAATAATATTTTTGCAGAACACCAAATTTATTTCACTCTTCTGTCGGAAATCACTTCTCTTCTATATCCTTTTTTAAAATATTTTCAAGATTGTTTTTACTATTATAATATGATTATATAAAATTATTTTTAACAGTTATTTACTTTCTATAATTTTTTTAAAATTATCTTCTTATTGTTTTCCTAATGAGGTACATATTACTTTTTTTCTCAAAATGTAAAAGGAGTCATTGTTTTTAATGAGTATTCCATGGATGGAATCTCCCGTCATCATAACAACTCAATGATTTGAAGATTCATTTACATTTTTATATAGTTATTCTAAAATAATTTTTTTCAATGACTTACTTGAAATGTTTATGTTTTAATATGTAATTTTAAAAGGAAAATTCTATTTTACTCCATAAACATTCTCATGATATTTTAAAATCATTTTGAATCTATGATAACACAGTTTGATTTAACTTATGATTTACTAAATATACAATTCAATGACAACATCCTTAATATTTCACTTGATATTTTAGTATTATTGTGATTATATTTATATGAAACCCATTTATTTTCCATTGGTTATGATATGATGGAATGATAAAATGTTTATGAAAATGTTTCTATTCCATGAGTTATAGTATGATTATATGAAAATATGGTGAATGTTTTATGATCGTGTGGAACATATATATTTGGTTTTATTTATTTGATTGTTAGGTCCAAAATTATATATCCCCCCAAATTTATTATGAAAATATGAATATATCATGATGTAAGAAAGGACTAGAATGAGGAGTGAACTCAGTTCAGTAAAGAACACTGTCCATTATGGTATTTTTGGGAGTGAGGCATGATAAAAGATATAACAAAATGGGGAGTCAAAAATAAACACTATTATACTCTTGTAAATGACCCAGGAAGAAGTAAAATTATTATATACTCTTATGTGTCTTCCAAAAATTTATGCCTTAGCACAATGTTATTCTCTCATAGATGTTGTTCTTTAATTCCATCATAATTTAAGTCTAATGAGATAAAAATATTTATTCCATGATTAAAAATTATGATCTATGATATGATGGTTATAGATTTTAAAATGATGATATCATGTTCTCATGTTATGATTAAGTGATCATTGATATCACCCTTGTTTACATTTAGTCAGAACCTAAGATGGCCCTTTATTATCTTTCCTTTCCCCATGTTATAAATAAATTTTTTCAGTTGGGTATGCCTAATAAGAGTACTATGTGGGAATATATTTATGGGTGAAGTTTAATATGTTTCATTAAATAAAAATATTATTTTCCTAATCTCAAAAGAAACTAAACTTTTACAATACTTAGGTGTGTATTTATAAAATATATTGAATATTCATCTCTTAATATGTAATATTTATGTATAAAAAGTATGGGTTTCTATAATTGGTATCATTGGGAGGTTTAGTCAATAATTTGGGATTAGTATTATATAAAATTGGTGGAAACCATAGAGATAAGTTTAAGTGTAAGATAAAATCCTAAATTTTATATGAGGTAAATATTATGTTTTTCATTAACAATACATCTCTATATAGACACTACAAGAAGAAATGGTTTGGGAACAAATGAATCTAAGGGTAACAACCCCAAAAAGAGTTTTCCAAGCATATATTGACCATTTTTCTAGTGCATATTGAGTGGTCCCTTACTTTACACTTGGATTGACATTCCCTGGTATATACTTGGGTTAATTCACATTTTCATTACTAAATATTATGGATGATTTAAATAGTTGATAATCTTGGATGAGTAAGGCTAAACCAAATTTGTCATAGATTGAAAAGGATTTGTGATTTATAGATATAATATAGGTGTTTTCAGGATTATGTGGTTTCCTACTATGATTATTTATCCTTACACTGTGATTTGTTATTTTATTCAATGCATGGAACTAGGAATAATCAAGTTGAAAATGAAAGGGATAGGCAATCTAATTACTTTACACCTATGAATCCTAATGATATAGTATCTGAAAAGAAAAAATGTGATTATTTATAATGAGATACCATAAAATATGATTAAAAATATAAACATACATGTTTTTACTAACATTCCATGTTGGAGAAAAATGGACTTTTGTTGATGTTCATGAGTAAATGACTATGGAGGCAAGAAAATTAAATTTCCTTCAGTTAAAGAATATGGTAATAAACACATAGGAGAATTAATAAAAGGAATTGGAATATGTTTTCAATTTGTTAATAAATAAATAAAATATTTTTAGGGAATTTAATGTCTTAAATGTGGGGAACGTGGAAATTATCTGAGTCAATTCCCTAATCTAAGGGTTAACTCCTAGACCATGAAAAAAACTATTTTATGCTAATTTTTGAAGTGAAAGGATTATGGAGTTTATGTATTGAGATTTTATAATTATATTTTAGAAGAGTTATACAAATGATATTATGGAAATAAGAATCCTAAAACATATAAGGATTGTTCCAATATAATTTTTCTTTAAGGATTCGAAAACATATATTGAATAGTACTGATAACCCATAAAAATGATTTAGTGTTGAGGATATATTTTTATAAAACTTATAATTAAGGCTAAGAGAATCCTTTACATCAATAAAAATTTGAGTTAATAATGCTAAGTCAGGATAAAGAGATGATTTAAATTGATGAAGTAAATGAGATAGTACTGGTGACCATAAAATTAGTTAGTGATTTGATGATAAAGTGATTTAGGTCATCTTTGATAAATATTATTACATTTTTAGATTTTAATTGAATATTAATGTATATAATTTTATTTTCGTAATAAATATAGTATTAATATTTATAAATATATATTATTTCATTGAAGTTTTATATTGATTCAAGTTATAAGTAGGTATTAAGAGAATATATAATCAAGGTATTAAAACATTTGGTATATTACATTATGTGACACTATTTGTGTCTTAGGATAAATTATAGAGTGGATCTTTAAAAACATGTGATCAAATTATTTATATATTTGGGTTATGAATTTGGTAAGACATATTTTGGATGAGTCTTATAGTTAAATTTTTATGGAATCAATAAGTGATGAAGTGGAAATTCGTCAAAAGATCAAATAAAGGTTGAAATAATTCTCATGAAATTAAAATAAATAACCTGAATACAATTTACCATATTCTCTATATTTAGATTAAAATTTAACCTAATATTTATGAAAATGGTGTTGAAATAAAAAATTTAACCATTTACTTGTATTTTTGATGAATTAATGGTATTTTCTCCCCTTGCCGATTTATGGTTTTGTGGTCATTAACTTTACCATGACAATGTTCTCTATCACTATATATTTTTATTTGGATGTCTTTATCCTCCATGTCTATAATTTAACTTCCCACCAATTTTCTCCTTATCTAGGAACCTAGTTATGAGTTATTTTAGGTAACCTTTTTGTTTCCCACTTCCCCTTTTCAAATGAATATTTATTATCCCTGTGGGTTTCAGGAAATGTTTTTAGAAATATTGATAAATTAATGACTAAGATAAAATTGTGAGGGTGACATTTATTTAATAGAATGGGGAGTATTTAACACCATAAATATTTAGTTAAAATAATAATAAGACTAATATCTTTCTTAATATGTAACACTAAGCTTTAAGAGAATTATGATATACTATAAAAATATTATTATTTAAATGTGACCACTATAACCTTGTAGTTAAATTCAAATTTAATAATAGTAATAAAAATATTATTAAATATATCTATTAATATTTTATATAAAAAAAATTTATTGATTAATTATTAGAAAATAAGTACTCATTTTGTAGTAGTCATTTTATTCTTCAAAAATACTTTTCCTTAAAAAAAGGTTTTATTTCTTTTTGTGAGAAAACATTATATTTAATTTTTGACACATGTATAAATTTTATTTGACAAATGGTTAATAATTTTTTAAATAAACATATAAAATTTATCTAAGGGTGAAATTTTTGGATTTTTATGAAAAATTTGTGTTTTTAATAAATATTGAAAAACACTAATTTTTGTAAAACTATCATTTATTTTCAATAAATACAGTAATTTTAAAGTAAAATTTGATCTTAAAATAATATAATTATCCTTTAATTATAAATAATATAATTACTTACATATTAATAACCATTATACCTTATTTAGGTATCAGTTCATTTTTGGGTTTAAAAACATATTGTTTCTAAAAACTTTTTTCATTACATTTTGAGTTTTTATCTTAAATTGATTTCTACGACTTATAAATATTAAATATATAAAAATGGATATAATATTTGGAATTTTTAGGATAATAATTTTTTAACATTTCTCATTTATTTTTTGTCTATATGAATAGTAACCATGGTGAATATCTGACACCACAGTAAGGGTAAAATGGGTTAAATAGGGTTAAACCCATGAGAGAATGTCTCAAAATGAACCAAAAACATTCCATTATATCATTTTATTAGTTAAATTAAACCATATACATCCTAACTTCAAAAATATAAAATTTTAGTTCCATTTTTCCTTGATAATGAAATTAATATTATTTTAAGTAAAAAAATTCTAAAATGGAACTCTCTTGCTTGAAACTTCTTTTATATATTAAAATAGGGACAATAATATGTTATAAATTAATATAAAAGATTTTTTAAAATAATATTAATTTGTTTTTAATTGTAATTTAAGATATAATTACCTTAAATGATTACATAATGCTGACATAGTACTTGTTCTATCAGTAGAAACAACAATGTAAATGATTTTAAAAACATTAAAAATAAATTTTTTGGATGAATTATGGTGTCAGAATAATTTTATGGTTAATAATAATGGATAAAATATGTTTTAAGAGTATACATTCAAATTACTTTATTATCTTGATATATTTAATGACAAAATAACCGAGTAGTTTCAAAATTTTCATTAATGGTGATTTATGAAAAATAATTTTTAATTAAATTATTTTAAAAAATAGGACATGTATCATGATAAATGGTCTAAAATCTCACCCCATTTCTATTTATGATCAAATTTTTAACTTATAAGTCAAATTATAAAGTGTTATATTTGAAAAATTTGTTACATCTATTAATTTTAAAATTGGTTAACACCATGGTTAAACCAAAAAATATGGTTTAAAATTACACATAATATAGTAAAACAACACATCTATACATATTATTATATGATATTTTAACATAAATATCCATTTAACACAAACCAAGCTTCAAAAATCCTAATTTCTTTGGAAGACCAGTTACACAAAACATCATCATGAAACTAAAATTAAATGAAATTATTTTAAACTCCATAAATAGATCCTAAATATATTAGAATTACTAAAACTACATAGGATATACTATGGAATACATAATAGGAAGGGGAGTGTTATAACTCCATGTAAGAGAATAAATATGATAACAAATCATAACATGTGAGTCAAATAGAATAAGATGATATCATAAAAGAGAAGGATCATGAATTATCACATGGGATCACAAAAAAATGAACATGGTATAATGAAATCATTGAAAATTATTTATATTTAAGAATAATAAAACCTTAAATAATCATAAGTCAAGGCTAACTCTTAATACAAAATCACATGGTGGAAAAAAATCCCATCATAGATTAAGTGTACTCCCTAATACCAAACAGAATTTCTCAAAAAGAAAAAACATTTCCAAATATATTGGATAACTATCTGAGTGAACCCATAATAAAAAATACATGATTATGAGATCCAAAAAGGTAATAGATCATAATTCATAATCATGGGAATTACTAATGAAAAGAAACGAGTTTCATATTCATGTCTTATTTCACTCATATATGGAATATTATAATGGTTTCCATTAAAGAAGGGACTAAATATTTCATGAAAATTAAAAAGGGAGATATAATCATATATATTGATAAATTTTGTCCAAATTAAGTGAATATGTGAAAGATATCAGTCATGTAACTTTGGAAATGAGCCACTTAAGTGGGGTCTCAGGGAAAAGATTAACGAGTCATTAAATATTGTAAAAGGAAATTAATTTCCATAAAAATAGAAGTAAACTAAAATGTGTGTCCAAATAATAATACTATTTTTTAGAAACAATGTTATTTTTAAAACAATTCGTTTAGTGGTACTTTAAAACAGGAAAATAAAATAGGGAAGTTCCCTTTAATCAAATTTTCGAGAGAAACTAAGAATGGAACCTTTAGAAAATATATATCCCCATCATAGAGAATTGTTTTAAACTAGGTATATATATGAGGAACATATATATATAATATAAAATAATTCAATAAGAAAAACAGAGAGATAAATTTTTTTAAATAGATAAAATGAGAAACCAAAATTAAATAAGGTAGTTCTGAGGGGTCCCTTACCTAATGTTTTAGAATATTTCAATACTTTCACTTAATTTCTTGAATAAAAAAATTAAATTAAATAATTAATTAAATAAAAAACTTTTATATTTGATATTTTTTACTATAGGTTTATTTTTTTCATTGATGACCATTTTTATACGATATAAAGTTACATTTAATTGTTTTGGGGGTGTTTGATTCATGATTCCAAGGTGAGATCACTTATGAATAATTATTGATGTTCTTATCAAATGGGACTATAACTCAAGAATAGAAAGGAAAAGGTATTTATATAATTATAGAAATTTAAATTTTCTAAAATACCCACATGTGTTCTGAAATAAGTATGGTTCATTGAGTAAAAATATTAACGTTGCATGGTTAGTTAATTTACGTAGTTTTACTGACTATCCTAAACTAGTTTTGTTTCATTTATATTATTTTATATATAGTAATTACATAACATGAAATAATTTATAATATTCTTATTATAATCATAATTATACTTAATAATTGTTTTATGAAAATCCTTGAAGTAAATCATAGAAAACTAAAAATCATTATACATGGAGGCAGTGAACCGAAATAATACGAACAATGGTATTTTTTTGAATAAGAGGAGAATAGAAGAAAATGTATAATATTTATTCCATTAGTACCATAAAGTTCCAGTATATATATGATATTGGAGTTATTAATTAATGTTGGATAATGGATTTTAGGATTAGGTGGAGGAATAAAATAATTTAAAATAGGTAAATTGGGAATATTACACCCTAAATGATGCCTCCTTGAAATACTTCTTAAGGAACTTATAATTGTTATTTTGTTGGACCATAAGAACTATGACCTGAGGGATAGTTTTGGGAAGATATTTTTGTAGAAATTTTGAAATATAAAAATCATAGAAGGTGTGAGTGGAATGGGTTATGAGGGGTAGTGTTTATAAGGTGATGAGAGGGGTGTTTTTATATATTATAATCACAGTTTGTGTTTTTCTCTCAAGATTACCAATAGTATTTATTATAGTGACTATATATTTTAAATAGTGTATGTTATCTCAATCTAATGGGTTATTACATCATCTATGAGCTAAAAGTTTTCATCTTCATTATATAATGTTCAATACTATATATTACCATATTTCACTATTCACCATAAATTAATTTTTTTTAGAAAAAAAAGAAAATATAACCATAACCATTTTTTGAAGTGTATATTACCAAAGTGAAATTAATTTTATGAAAATAATTTCTTGATATAATAAATATAATTTTGAAATAAAATCCTCATTAATTCAAAAAATACAAATTTTAATATTATAATCTATTTTATAACCCTTTGAAAATTTACTTAGGGTCTCGTAAAATTATATTATCATTATTATAAAACATAATAAAAATTTATAAACCTATTTTATGAAATTAAACATACCTTTAAATCGTTATATTTGATATAATAATACAAATAAGACGAATATTTTTTATTAAAATGTGAACATAGATTTTATCATTTTTAAAGAATTTATTAACTTGTATAATAATATAAATGTGTCATGTTATCATTTTATAAGATTAATAAATATTTTTTATAGTTATATTGGTGAGGTTACTATTCTAAAAATTAGAATATTATTCCTAATGGAGAGATTACTATTCTAGTGGTCATATTTGTAACGGTCACTTTGGTTCCCTAATTTCAACAAATACCTCTTTTCCATTAATTATTTATTCACTTTTAATTTATCTCAAGGTTATATATATTTTAAATTTCAATATTAATATAGTATTTATAATATTATTCTTCATTTCAAAAACGTTTTTCATGAGTGAAATTATTCTAGTGGAGGAAATAGATCCAAATTGTAATATTTTAGTTATGTTATTACCTATTTTTTTATCCCCTTGTAATATTTTCAATTATTATGGCCATTTTCATTCTCTAAATTTAATTTGTAAATTTATATAACATTTTTTTAGTTTCATCATGTGTTTCATTTTATTTATTCTATATTACAAAACATGACACAATTATAAGAAGGAGATTTAATTGATGAAATTCATGGGTCATTACATTATTCCCCCTAATGAAATTACACCATCAAAATTACATTTTACATACTAAGATAAAAGTAGGCGAGGGTACTTCTACTTCATGGATATCCAATAATTCACTTTTCGCATTCTTATACTTTTGGCTCCGCCATTGTACTTTTTCTAGGCGAGTTCTTTTGTTGTGTAGAACTTTATCTCTACAATCCAAGATCATCAACAAAATTTCCTCATTAGAGAGATGATTTTATAGCTATACCACCTCTAAATTTAATAAATTTGAGGGATATGGTATTTCATTCATCAATAGGGATACATGTAATTTGTCATGTACTTGAGGCAGAGTTGGTGGATGTAGTGGTTAATAATCTATGACCCTAATGAGATTAAGAATCTCAAAGAGGTTGATGTACCTTAGACTTAGCTTACCCTTATTCCCAAATCTCATCACTCTCTTCCATGTATATATGTAGAGGAATACATTATCTCCATCATTAAACTCTAGGTCTCATTAACTATGGTCAGTATAGACCTTCTGTTAACTTTGAGTAGCCCAGATGTGATTCTGAATGATCGTGACCTTTTTTACCATTTCTCACCCATTTTAGGTCTCATTAGATTTCATTCTCCATCTTCATCCCAGTATATTGTTGTTCTACTTGTATTTCCATAAAATTATTCATATAAATCCATATTTATTATCGAGTGAAGGTTATTTTTGTGCACGAATTGGACTAGTGGAATATATTAACACCACCCCCTTTGAATTCTATTAAGAATGCACTTAATATATATTATAGTGTCTAGATATTTCTCTCAGACTAGCCATCATTTTGAGGGTTATAATCCATACTAAATTTTAACATATTTTTTATAGTATGTTGTAGACTCTTCTAAAACATTATGGAAAAATTCAACTCTCGATATGGTATAATTAATAGTTGTGTTCAATGAATTTGACACCATATATGTGATATATATTCTTATAAATCGATCAAGTGAGAAGTAATATCAAATTTAAATTAAGTTATAATACTTTTAAAGATTATACACCACCACCCTAATATAATTATTTCCTCTTTATTTCTTTGGATGACCAGTGACACATTCTATGGTGATGTTTTCCTATTTCTATGTCGTTATTGGTAACAGTTTTTATAATCCCCTTGGATTTTTTCCATTCATACTTCATATGCTGACGTATCAAGAATTTTGATGAAAATTATATGATCTCCAAATTCTTATTTTCCCCCAAATTTTTCTCTCAAATATTTTGATAGATCTTCATGCTCCCAGGGTTGATGGAGAAGTTTGATTTATGTCCATAATTCAACAGGTTCTTCTTCATTTTAATATTTAATGGTAAACATAGTTGTGAACCAATTATTCCAAATCTTCTTTCATCTATTTTAAAATATATTGATTTCCATTCTCTTATAGCTCCCATATTCTTCTTAATTTCCACATTATCTCTTTGAGAATCCTTTATCATCTCCAAAAGGGATTGTTTAGAAATAATTTGATATAGTAACAGTGATGTTCCTTCATTTATGATCCTCAATTCCATCCTTTGAAAGTATATGATCATTGGATCCTTCCCAATTTATATTGTTGATAAGGAATCTACATACTTTCTACTTAGATAATCCACCACTTTGTTCACCTTCCAAGGATTTAACTAGATTGAGAATTCATAGTAATTGATCAGATATTATCATCTTTACTAGAAACAATTAAGCTCCTTCTATTTGAACATATACACGAGGCTCTTATTTTCCATATATATTTCACACTTCATCCCATTTAGATAATACCACTAGATTTTCAACATGAATATTACCGCAAAAAACATCATATAATATGTTTGGTATTTATCCTCATGAAATATCAACTACCTAATCCATTATTTGAAGCATTATTGTATACCACAAAAAGTTTCCTACTCAAGGGAAGAGTAAGAAATAGTTTAGAGATAAATTTCTTTTTCAATTACTTAAAGATCTATTTATATTCACTGATCCATAAACAAAATTACTGCATTCTGATTCATCTTGGTTAGTGGGTATTAAAAATCACAATAATTATCTCATTAATCATTGATAATACCAAGATATTATAGGGAAACTACAGGTCACTATTATAGATGTTGTTTCGAGACAATCCTCAATTTCATTTATCTTATATGTTTCATTAGATATCCTTTAATTGGTGATGAAATTCCCCAAGAATGATACTTCCTCCATTCAAAACTCATATTTACTTTAATTTTTTTATAGATTCACCTTTTGAAAAGCATTTAATGGATTATTAAAATACTCATCATGCTTCTATTTTCTTTTGGAGTATATTAAAATATCATCTATAAAGACTACAAAAAAATTCTACGTAATATTTAAGGACTATATTCATTATGTATGTGAAAATTTCTGTAGAATTAGTTAATTTGAAGGGAATCACTTCGAACTCATAGTGTATATACATTGTTCAAAAGGAAATCTTAGGGATATATTCCTTATTCACATTTAATTATTGATATCCTTATTGAAGGTCAACCTAAGAGAAATTATGGGCCCGATGTATTTAATCAAGAAATTCATCTATACATGGTAGGTGATACATTTTCATAATTCCGATTTTTTGAGATCATGTTAATCAATAGAGAGGAACATTGACCCATCCTTCTTTTTGATTAACATGATTGGCACACCCCATGATTAAGAACTCAGATATATAAAATAATTTTCAATTTTCTCTTGAAATAGATTCATTAGTTATTCCAAATCAATAGTGTCCATTATTTAGAGAGTCTTGATAGTTGGAAAAGATCTATCTACAAGTACAATTGTGAACTCAAATCTCAAACAAGATTAATTCCATGAAAATAATCAATGAATATATTAGAACAATCCCTCATAATGGAATTGTATTCAAAAATTCATATCTCCTTGGTCTCAATAATTTAAGCTAGATATGATTTCTCATAAGGTAATAATATCCACAAATGAGATGAAGATTACAAAGAATATTATCCCCATCTTTACACTTTTATAGAATCATAGGATGAATTGGGATGTGAAGAGTGATCTACCTCTCATGAAATTTTTTGATAGATTTACAAAGGTATTTAAAATCTATGTCCAACATAGTATCAAACATTAATAAAGGAAGTAAGATGAAATTTAATAAAAAATTTAATAAAAAAACATTGAATTTGGAAGAGTTATATACTTGAGATGCAATAATTTCCCCATGTTTTTTCACACAGATAACTCAATATCTATTTTTTGAGGTGTTGTTTCAATAGTTTTACTACACTTATAAGATATGAATAAATTTGTATAACTAGAATCAAATATTATGTTTACTAGTCTTTAATGAATAACTAGTGTACCTTTCACCCTATTATTTTTGGGATCCACCTCAGCAGTAGTGATTACGTAGATCCTTTCGTACTCTCTGGGCCCTAGAGGTCATTTGTTTTGGTTGTCTCCAAAAAACATTGGTTGATGGAATTTTCTTGAATAATTCTTATGTTCCTTGAAATTTTAACACTACACCATAAGTTTAGTGTTGATCTGAAACTTCTTTTATTCCATTACATTAGTGGGATTATTCATATCTCTTTAGCACTGATTTACCTGATTCCTCTCATTCCAAAATTTGATGTATATTCTTGTTCCCTTAAGATAGATTTTAGGATACTTCTTTCCAAATTTTTTACATGTGGATATTTGGGGTTTTTCTCAATGGGATTTATCTACTGATCCTCCTAAAAAACACTATTTTATGATTTCATTTCAGTTCCATGAGATCTTTCAGATACAAAAATATTCATCTTCACCATGAGGTCACAATGAATAATCTCTTAATAACTGTCAAAATCTCGAATCGAGAATGATTTTTGTATACTCAGCTTTAATCCACTAAATAAGCACTCCACCTTACTTTTAGTGTCAATGAAAAAGATGAAAGAATATCGTGAAAGCCTAATAATTTTTGCCTCATACTCCCTAATAGATTCATTTTTATTTTTATTTAGTACATGGAACTCCCTCTTCATTTTATAATGGATATTTTAGGGAAAATATATATTAAAATATATTTTCTTGAATCTTTACCATTTTATGGAATAAATTTCTTTATTGGACCTTGTTTTATTAATCTGTGTGCATCCCAGATTAGCCTCCCCTTTAAAACGGTAGATGACAAGTATGTATTTCTCAAAGTCTAATTATGAGAGTACATAGATAATTTTCTAAATGGATAGTTTATGGGAAATATATATTAAAATATATTTTCATGAATCCTTCCCATTTTATAGAATCAATTTCTTCATTGGACCTTGTTCTATCAATATATGTGCGTCCCTGATTAGCTTCCCCTCTACGATGGTAGATGAAAAGGTATGAATTTATCTAAGTCTAAGTATCAGAGTATATAGAATATTTTCTCAATTGAGTTAATCCATTGTTCTATGATTAGGGGATTTGAAGATTCACTCAAGATAGGAGGCCTTTACTGTATTTAGGACTCAAATATAACTTGAAAATTATTTAGAGAATATGGTAGTTCCACATGATTAAATTTATTGTAAATAACTTGATCTAGTTGATCTAGTATTACCATGAAGTTCTCAGCACCATATCCTACAAGGTTAGGCATCTCATCAGGGAAAGAATCACTTTGGTTGCTGATATTGTTTTTACTATTTCTCACCATTAACTAAAAAAATATAATTATAGAAGAGATTTTTTAAACTAAAAATAATATAAAAGGGAAAAAATTATAATAGGTGGAAGAACATATAAATGGTACTTAAATCCTAACTTATGAGTCTCTATAATTTAATCTAGGTTATCCATGGTGATTTTTCCTATATGTAGACTTATCCCTAGGGTCCTTACTAAAATATTTGAGTCATAATAACTATAAATAAAATTTTCATCCAATGATATCAAATATAGTGGATAATGACATTTAAACATATTGTTATATTATTTTTAATATAAATATCCATTAAATACAATATAAGGATCCAAAATACTAGTGTCTTTAGAAGAATAGGTACAAAAAATATCATCATGAAGAAATAATTAAATCGCATTGTTTTAAACATTATAATTAGATAAAAAATTCATTTTAATTTTAAAATCTATGTGCGATAACCTGGGGAATATATAAAATGGGTCAGCAACAAAGCCCAGTACATGAATAAACCAGATACTGAATCATAACATGTGAGTTAAATGAAATAACATGATATCATAAAAATAAAAATAATGAATAATAAAATGGTAGGATGACATAAATAACATGGTATCATAAGATCTTATAAATATACTACTGTGGAAGTCACATAAAATATGACATTATTATAAGTCAAGGCTAACTGTTTAGACAACATCACATGGTTGATAGAGTCTCATTATGGATTTGGTTTACTCCCTAATAAAATTCATAATATCTAACGAGACAAAATCATTACCCAATTAATTTGATCAATATCTTGGAGCACCCATCATATTATATACCTGATTATGTTTTCCACAAAATGAAATCAATAAGAAGGCCTAAACATAATAATTTCTCATATAATAAAATGGGTTGCGTAGTCACATCTTTTATCACAGGCATAGTGAATATCATAATGTTCTCCAAGAAGAAATGGAAGAAATCATTATTTTACATTCATAAGGTATGAATAATGATATATCGTGATAATATATGTTCAAATTAACTGAATATATAGAGAATAATGGTTAGGTTACTTTGGAATTGTGCCACATAAGAGGGGTTTTAGGGAAAAGAGTAAAGAGTTGTTAATGTGATTAAGGGAATGATAATTTATATAAAAATAGAAGTGCCCAAAAAGATTCTTACATATAATAATGAGTGTTTTGGATCAATGTTATTTTTAAAACATGTTATTCAGTGTTACATTATAAGTGGAAAATAAAATAGAAAAATTCCCTTTAATTAGCTTTTCAAAATAAACTGACAAAGGATCATTTGAAACATGTATATCCCTATCAAAAAAAGATTTTTAAACTAGGTATATATGTTTATAACATTTATACAAATTATATAATAATATAATAAAACAAATAGAGGGATAAAATAAAGAAATATATAGAAAATGTAACCCAAAGGAAATATGGTTGTTTAGAGGGACCCCTTACCTTATGTTTTGAAACCATTCTGCACTTGAACTTAATGAACTAGATAACCAAATTAAATTTATTAATTAAAATGTTTTATATTTATATATTATCTAAAATAATTTTATTTATTTCATTTATTACTATTTATAAGAAATAAAAATTTTGAGTTTTCTATTCTAGGGGTGTTTGTTTCATGATTCCAAGGTCGGATCTCTTACGAATAATTATTGAAGATCTTGTCCAATGGGAGTACAACTCCAAAAGTGAAATTAAATGGTACTCATGTACATAAATACATTGATATAGTCCTAAATAACCATATGTTTTCAACATATGAATGTTTTATTGATTAATAACATCAATATTACATGGTTAGTTCATTTTTGTGGTTTTACTAACCATTATAGACACTTTTTATTTTATTTAATATTAATCACATATATTAATTCCATAACATTAAATAAGATAAAATACAATTATTAACATCTAATTTATTTTTAATAATAGTTTTATAACCATCTATGAAGTCAGTAATATTAAATAAAAACTCATTATCCACGGAGGTGGTGAACAAACATAATATGGACACATGATTCATTTTTCAAAAAAATAGGAGAAAAAAAGAAGATAGATGGTATTTAATTAATTAACACCACAAAATTAATTTATATATATGTTAATATATTTATTCATTCATATTGGATGATGGTGGCGAGTTTAAGGAAGAAGAATAAATAATTTTAAAGAGGAAAATTATGAATATTGTGTCTTAAATGAATCATCCATTAAATACTCCATAAGGAACTTGGAATTTATCCTCTAGTGAGAAAATCAGCACTAAGACATTGGGGATATTTTTGGAAAAAATATGGGAAAATAATTGGAATTCTCTAATGCTTATAAGGTGTGAGGATAATGTGCTGTGAGGTGTAGTTCTATACATTATAATAATTTGTTAGTTATTTTGGCTCAAAACTACAAATAGTATTGATTATATTGACTATATGTAGTAAATAATTCATTTTAGTTCTAACTAATGGGTTCTTACAGAATTTTTGAATCACAAATTCATGTATTTAGATTATAATGTAATATACCATATCTTACCATATTTCACTATTCACCAAAAAGTCAACTTTTTTAGAAAAATATCAAAAGTTAACCCTAAAATTGTTTCAACATGTAGATTAAAAATATTAAATCTATTTTATGGAAATAATTTTCTAAATCTGTTAAATTTATTATTTAAATAAAACCCCCATTTATTCAAAAATTTAATTGTAAATATTATGATAAATTTTATAACCCTTTAAAAATTTTATTAGAGTCTCATAAATTTATATAATAAATATAATAAAACATAATATTAGTTTATAAAGACATTTTATGATAATAAACGATCTTTTAAATCATTATATTTGATATAAAAATAAAAATATATCATATGTATTTTAAAATAAAACAAACCACTGGTTTACCATTTCTAAAACCTTTATTTACCAGTATCTTGATATAATTATGACATATTTTGATTTTATAGGAAAAATAAATATTATATTACACTTCCATAGGTGTGTTTACTATTCTAAAAACCATATTAAAATTCCTAACAGTTTGATTACTATTCCAATGATCAATTTTGTAACAGTAATATTTGATCCATAAGTTCTATAAATAAATCATATTTCATTCATTATTCATTCATGTATATTTTATCACAAGTTTATATATATTCTAATTTTATATAAGAATGAAATATTAAAAATATTTGGCTACATTTCAATGATTTTGTTTGGGTGTGCGATTATTCTAGTGGATCAAGCATATCCAAATTTTTAAATTTTCTATTTTTAGCCCCTATAATATATTTGATTATTATGAAACATTTATTTATATAAATGTAACGTTAAAAATTATATAATTTTTTTATTTCATCATTTTTTTCAGGTTATTTATACTACATTACTAAATATCACACATTTATAAGAAGAGAAATTTTAATGATAAAATTCCTGGGTCATTACACTGAAACCCATAAAAATTTTATTGGTTATAGTTATTTAAAATATATATTATCTATCTTAAAAATTTTATACACATGGTTCCACATTCAAATGAAAATGAATTTATTATATTTAAATCTTTTTTATTAACTCCATATGTGTCATTTGCCTTCCTTATAAAAGGGCACCCATCCTCTCTCTTATTTACACCACTTTGTGCAATCTAACTCAATGAAACCCTAAACAATTATTTTCCATAATTACCTATACTATAAATATAGGTTTTGGTCTTCTAAAAATACCATTCCAAAGGTTATTTTGAAATGATCTAAAGTATTTATAATAAAGAAGAGGTGATCATACTACCAGACCTATTTCAATTTTTTACTTAGACCTCCTCTTAATATCTGGTATCAATAAAAAAATTACTTAAGTTTCATATATATAATAATATGATATTATGATTATTTTACCACCAGTATCTACCCAGTATTTCATCTAATTAGATGTGAAATTATCACTTGTTCATACATGATAACTACTTCCTCCAAAAAAGTCATACAATTCATTTTCCATCACTACATTTCATAGATTGTTATTATGATGATTTTAATAATAATATATGAAATTTATTATTTAATTATTCTACTATTTTTATAACATCATATCTAAATTCTTACCTTCCAATCCGCTTGAAAATAATTATGGTTCTCAGGCGTACGTGTGGACTTCCACCTTCATGAAGTGATGTGATTCATTTTTCTTATCCTCTTCAATTGGATGAAAATAAGGATGAATTTATGTTTATATATTTATATATATATATATATATATTATTTAAAATATCATTATCATTCTGTAATGATAAGATAATATTTTTCTCTCTTTCCTTATATTCGTTAGAAAATGAAAACACTGTTTATACTTACATATAGTCCATCATATCTATGAATGCTGTAAATAATGTTTATATCTATATTTATTATGGATGATTATATATATATATATAAAATAAATATAAATGATATTTAAATCATTAATAACACTTCGGGAATTATATAATGATGATCATAGTATAATGACCAGAATCACCAATATGAAAAATCCATGAAAAAAATAGTTAACACCCAAAAACAATGATTTTAGATAGGAATTATTATTATATTGGTGTTGAAATTTTATAATTAGATCATATATGATCCAATAATTATGAAAATTAATCTTTTATATAAGTCTAATAATTTTAAATTTATTATACAAGAGGATGGAATGTTTTTTAAGTAATTCAAATGTGAGTTAAGGGTTTCACCTCAAACTTTTATTTTTTTGAGTCATATGAAAAATTCATTACAATTTTCCTTTGTGTGGTATATATACATCCCATGAATGTATTTTGTGATTATTTCCATGAATATTATGTGAATTAATAAATCCATCAAATGTATTCTCTTTCATGAGGTTTTGATTCAGAGATTACCATGAAAAAATGATTCTTTATGAGAATACTATTTCATTAAGACATGCATGATGTTACAAACCTACATAAGATTCATGAGGTGTGTATACAACTCCTTTAACTTGTTATGTCATGAAATAGGATAATATGCAATCTGACCTGACACACGAACCGACATGTGGCATGGACCAATGGACATATCTAATCCCCACAGGCTAGAAAAAGTGACTAGGCATCAATTTAATCCTTGGTAATTAATTTCCCATGAATAATACTAAACATCCTTATCATATAACTTAATCCATAAATATATTCATCAACCAAAATAACATATATACAAACCTCATGAAGAAATATATATTGGTAAATATAAATGATATTTACACATGTGACAAAGTTCTATTACATTTTTAACAAAAATCAAAATGTACCAAAAGGATAAACAACTAAAAAAATGAATATGGGACTCCTTAGGGCATGCAGGCCAATTCCCACCATGTCACTACCACCAAAACCAACCATAAGATGACTCCACTATCAAAATAATCCATTTCCACTCCCATTTTATGCTTTACCATAACATAAATCATTAAACATTATATCTACATATACCCAATTGGTATATGTAGGTTGTGATCTTACATTTCTAGAAGAATACAATAATATGTTCCATCTATATGTGTTATAAGAAAAATAAAAATGACAGTTTCTAAGGAAAGTAAACAATTAAGTTTTAAGGAATTCATTTGTTTTTAAAGGAAACGTAAATGGTTAATTGATAACTAAAAGTAGGTAAATAGAGAATAATAACCTTGGGACAAACCCTAAGAAACTAAGTGAAATTGGTGATAAGATCCTTATAATCTCAGTGATCAGTCCTAACCATAACTATACTTATACATGAGCATCTAGATAGGTTGTCATCAAAGTTATAATGCTACCGAAAACATTATTATTACATTTAGTTCATGTTGTATCATAGTTATAATAGTATGATTGGGTTTATTCCCTCCAATATCTCCCAGTGTACTAGTCATCACCCCACCATCCTAGATACCCAGGGTCCCCCAAGTTCTTTATTCCATTTTGAAGCCACTTCAATCCCCTTTTCATCAAGAACTGACTCATCCCAAGCCAAAAAATATTTTACATCATTTTTCTCATGGAACAACCATTTACAAAACATCAAACCCACCAACACCCTCTAAATAATCCATTTTCACATATAACAAATTTAGAAAAACATTTGGAAATCAGGGTAAGCATATTAATGTCAATAAATAATAGAACAACATGAAACCACCTACCTTTGTTCTTGAAATAAACACCAATCGGGTATGAACCAAAAGATTAAGAGGGAGGAGATCTTATGGAAGAAATAAAAAACCAAAACAATCATGTTAATAAATTCAAATTTGACACATATTTGGTCAACACAACCACCTATGAGAAGAAACCCCAAGGGAAAGTGAAGAAGAGGACATGAAAGAAGGAAACAAGGATTTTAAATTGAAGAAATATTTAATATCGAAGCTCAAATCATATAAAAATAAAACCCATGTGGGAGGGATAAAGAGGGGGAGGCCCACCAAGGGTTGTGAGATATTGAAAATGTGGAATGGGGTGATTTTTATTCAAAATGGGGAGGGTAAAATGGGAATTTCGATATTTTTAATTATATGGTAGGCCACAAGGTTTGGTCACAAAGTGTTCTAGATTATCTAGATACTATTTAAAAAGGGTAGAGGATGCTACAAAGGCTAATGGGGGATAGAATATGACCATGATCCTAACCATGTGGCCTTGATAGACCCACTGTCTAGGTCATACGGAATGTAGAGGGTTGGTGTGTGGTTTCTACTAATCATGCGCCACTTGTGCGCTGCCCTCTATCTGACCCTAAATGAACCATTTTAATTAAAAACTCATGGATGAACTATGGAACAAGATAAAGGACAAATATAAAAATAAATGAAAAAGACACCATAGGTGTGAAAATTCCCCCCGCCATGAAAAGTTTATGTCCTCAGAAAGTCAACCAGTTGTCTGATTAGAGAACAAGTATGGATACTAATCCTTGACCGAAGACATCCACTCCAACATATTATTATCATAATGACTATAATTACATATAAAAAAACTAACATAATGGATTCCCCCATGATAACATTCTCTTAGGAATACGTAATCCTGATTGGCTGGTTTGTAACTATCAGATCAGGTTCCAGCTCAAGATCTTACCAACTCAACAGATGAGAAGGTTAGAGATTATAAATTTTCATCTATGTGATGTGGAAAAAATCATGAATAGATTTCAAATTATAACAAAGAAAATGTTTTATTCCACCATATTGATCCTCTTGGAAATATCAAAATGTCCAATATACTTCAGGTGAGATTCTCCTTCTTACCAAAATAGTGATGACCCATGAGAGGTGTCACCTTTAGAAACACCTGTTCACCCACTCAGAAATCTAATGATCATTGAATTTGATAATTATAAGACTTATAAAAACTTTTTGTCAAAAAAACCACTACATCATCATCTGAATCTTACTATTCATCCCCTACACAATGCATGGTCCCAACAAGGAAGTTTAAACCACCTCCATCCAACATAGAGGAGATCGATATGGTTGAATATACATTGATTCTAAAGGATCCATGATATATGAGGATTCATAACTATTATTATAAGAGTATTACATCAACCCAAGATGGTTATCTCATGATCCTAAAAAATCCAAGACATAGGTACATATAATGTCCTCCAGAATTTGGTTTGATCATTCTCTCTGGTAATCTGTTGGAGGGTGGTAAGATCTACCAAACTTAAACTATTACTCCATTTTATTATGAATTAATTATCATATATGAGTGGTAATTTATATTTATATTTTAGAAAAAATAGTAGTGGAAACACCATGAATCATCATGATATCAAGTACATTCAAACTACCCAACTGTTCAAATTTGGAATGGTCCCTAATCGGAAGGAAGTGGGAAGAATTTTTTAGATGATTGTTAACCACAATGATTTCATTACTCCCCTAAGGTTAATGAGGTAACCTAATGACTAAAACCATGTATACCTCATTCCACTTACTAATAAGGAAAAAACTGGTTATAGCATGCCTGATGTATTATAATGCTCAACATTAACATACAGAAAAGTATACCATGAAGATTTGAAGTCATTTATATCACACCTCATACCTAGAAACAAAAACTGATGAAGTACATTGTAAAATAACATTATGACAAAAGAATGGATGAACCAACAAGAATAGTGATAGCACTACAACACTTCCATAAAAAAAGATAACAACATTGTAGACTGACTCTTGAGGAAAAGAAAACTCTAAAAATAATAAATTAATTCACTGAACATCTCGGTACCATTTAAAAAAATATTAAAACATCGACATAACCCATATCAAGGATACACCTCCTGAATCAGTTCAATAATGGAAGGAATCAACTGTACACTACCCAAGAACATTACAAAACTCTTTTCCTTGTAATTGAAGTGAATCTATTGAAAAAGTCCCATAAGATCCCAATAATCACTAGACCACTTTTGATGCAAAGTTTGAAACCTCCTTCTTAAGGTTTCTGTCACTATGTTTCCATTACCTATGGTATAGAAAATACCATAATGGAACCCCTAATTGTACTCAATATAGTAGTTCTACCTAAATTTCAAATTTCTATGGGAGAGGATATATATCAAGATCTTATGTTCTGATTATACCATAAAATTATACGATAAAATATAATAATCTTAATATTTTAGGGAATGAATTATCGATGCTAGCTCGATGTTGTGGTTTGGGTAAATCTTCTCATTTATTTAGAGTTTGAGAGAGACATACATCACTACTTCATCACCTTATGTAGTCATGCACCCCAATCCCATACTAGAAGCATCATAATAAACCATGTAACATTGACCAAACTTTTATCCAAAAATACCACCAAAGGATAAATGGTATCTATAGAGTTCCCAGTTTATCATATCCATGAAAACTAAGAGATAATTTTTTAATCCTAATGAAATTAAAAAATACTAAAAATGGCTATATCAGTTTTGGAAGTCATTATTTGGAACATATGATTCCATCGCCTTGACCTAGTTGTACCCTGAACGACGGTCGATCTTTGAAAACTGCCTTTGTAATTTGATCTAGTAAAAAATATCATCAATACAGGGTATTTTGAATTTAATTTTGATGGTAAATCAATACACCTTCTAATAATTGAAACACAACTAGAGAGACAAATACACATTCTTAGAAAAAAGAAACAGACTGGCATATGGAGAGAAATTCCGATGAATGAACCCATTGGAGTCTAAATCTTCTAGAAATATCTTTAACTCCAAAAACTCAGTAGAGGATATATGATACAAGGGAATATGTATTGGTATATTTGATGGCACTAAATAGATGAGGAACTCCACATCTTGTTCCAGTAGTGAACCTAAAAAATCATCAGGTATCTCCTTAGGAAACACATCCACCACTGAAGGAAATCCTCTCTCAAGGACTTTCTCACCATCTTCCTATAAGAGGGAGGACACTTTATAAGAAAATTTTCCAAGCTCCAAGAGTAGATTTCCATATCCACTTGACCATGGATCCCATTCTCCTTTAAAAACTAGGGTTCTTTAATTTTGGACTATAAAAGTAACATTCTTATGATAGCAATCGATTTGGGCCATAAAATACATCATCCAATCTATCTCTAACATCACTTCAAAGATACACATATACATAATAAGTAAATACTATTTCAACACCGTTTCTTCCAATAAGATAATTCTTGATGGGAATATAAAACCTTACTCTTTCCTCCTACCTAGTGGTGTAACCTATTTCATCAAATATGACATCAGATAAATTGGGATATTAAAAAGAGTGAAAAAATGTGTTGAAAAAATGAGATACAATCACCCATCTTGAAAAATGAAATTACTCTAGATAGTGGAACAAGAACAGTACGTCAAAATGTCATAGGAACTACATCTAATTCTATTGGTGCGTAGTAAATATCTTGGGTGTAATTCCTATTTGTCAGTGCCTACGGTCAACTATAGATATGTGGTTTTACCATAAGCTATATATTCATAGATTAAGTTCTAGATTCTCCATAATGTACACCATAATGATAACCTATAGTCTCAGATGTTTCAGTTGGAGTTGTTGTACCTTTGGGAACTGTATATCCTCCACTACTTTGATATGGGATATATCTTAAAAAACCAATGAAAGTGGCATAGATATCCACACTAATGGACTGAATTGTGTGGGGCCATAGATGAGGACAACATAGGTCTATATTTTACATATCAATAGCATGTAATATCATTACCTCCTGTAATAACTAATGGAAACATTCAGGGTGGGTAACCAAACCTATTACCACCCTTCTCTCAATAGTCCTTAAATTTCCTCTTCTTCTTAGATGATCTAACCCCACTATGGATTAGTAATAGATAAATTATAGACACACCATACTTACCCTCTTGGTTGATATCCACTATCAGAGCTTGTTCAACGACCTTAGAATTGGTATTTGAATTAAACAGGAATATCAAAGATCAAATATTCAGTCATAACCCCATTTCAAAATGATTATTTTTTATCTTTTCATTGGAAACCACAATGAGAGAAAATTAGACCGTATCCTTGAAGTGGTTAGCATACCCCAACACTAAATTTTATTCCTAATGGATGTCCATTAACTTCTAGGTTTCATAAAAGGTTAATGTATCATGGAATTACTACTCATTTAAGATGTCCTTGATGTCCTTAAATCAAAACTGCCCACAATTCCATGCCTAAAACATTCACTCTCACCACCAGCATACGGGGCCTCCCAACGAAAACATGACACACTTAAATTTAAAAACCACAGGAGTACTAAGGAATCCAATGATCATATAAACCTTATCCATCCATTGTTCTATTTCATGGTGGTATGTGATTACCCATAAAGAAGGGGGTTTGAACTTGAGGAACAACTGGGCTTGATCCTTTCCCAGACTCAGTTTAACCTCCTTATCCTGCAAAGGACCATATCCTGATCATTTATTGATGGAATAGATATCCCAAACCACTACCTCAAATGATATTTTATCAACTGGTGAGGGATAACTCTCTCTGGGCTCATCTTGTGGCTATACAGAAGGTCTCTAGGGAGGAATGATGCTACCCAAGACAAGAAAACAAAATTGAGGAACCATCTGTACATGAACCCTTGTAGAACCATTTAAAAACTCAATAAAACACCCACATAATCACCATAGAATCACATTGTCCTATAAAAAAAGGAAACCAATCCATCCAACCATGATGTTCATACACATTCTACAACTTATGCATTCCCCTAAGATAGAATTTAATCCAAATTCCTTACATCCTAAGGTAACCCAAGTCCTTCCATGAGTTTTGTTGTCCAGACACCCCACTCATAACCAGAACCTCATGCTCAAAAAATAATTACTAATATGTATCCAAAATATCCTAAATAACATAAACTAAAAGGGTAACCTCGCTATGTTGAACTTTTTTCAAGAACTAGGCCAAGATTTAATCGGACCCAACACCTTATTTGGCCCTTGTCATGAACCAAGGGTCATTCTTGACCCCAAATAATATAAACTCATTATTGGTCAAACAATAACTCATTATGCATGATTTTATCCAAGATAAATACTAAAAATCTATATCATATAATATAACACATCCATACAATCATCAACCAAAAAAACATGTCCATAAACATTATGAACAACATTTATACAAAGCTATATAATAGTGATATATACATGTGACAAGATTTCATTAAATTTTTAAATAAAACCCAAAATAACCAAAAGGATAATCTTATAAATAATTTAATAGGAACCTATGCAAGGAATGAGGTGTAAATCTCACCCCACCACCACCACCAACACCCACTAGAAGAATAATCCACTATCAAGAGAATCTTCTAACACTCCTATAATAGTGCTTCCTTTTACCCAAATTATACAACAATATATCTATATGTACCTAATGGATATATCTTGGGTGTGAACTCACTTTAACATAAATATCCCTCTAGGAGTTCCATCTACTTCCATTTTAATACAAATAAAAATTCTAATTTTAAGGGATGTAAATTTTTTTTGTTTTAAGCTAATCAATGTTTTTTTAAATAAAACTAAATAGTGCATGAATAACTAAAATAAATTAAAAACATTATATAAAGCTCAGTCCAACCCCTATGAAGCTTGGTCAAAATGGTTTTAGGAGCTTCTTGCTCTGAATGATCCTTCATAACCATAACTCTCCTCATGAATGTGCTTTTAGAGAGGTTATCACCAAAATTCTAGAAGTACCCACATCATTCTTATCATGTTTAGTTAATGCCTTATTTTATTCCTTGCAATATTATTGGGATGAGGAACTAATTTTTTTCTCGGTGTACTAGTACTTAGTCCATTTACCTAGATACTTTGGGATCCCAAGTGCTTTATTCCATTTCTAAACCATCTCAAACAACTTTTCATCATGAACCATCTCGTCATAGGAAAAAAACCATTTAAAACCATTATGACAAGGTTCAACCATTTCAAAAACATTACACACACAAAAACCATCACCCATTTTAACACAAAATAAATTTTGAAAAATAATTGTAAAAAAAGTTATTCACATTTAAATCATAAAATAATAGAACAACGCAGAACCACCTACTATTATTCTTGTAATCACCACAAATAGATTGAGATCCAAAATCCAATGTGGGAGGGCATCCTATGGTATAAATAAAACATTAATACCATCAATATCCAAGACAAAAAATATCTATTTAACCCATACTAGTTCAAAAAACAACTCGAGAGAAGAAACCCAAGTGGAAAGGGAAGAAGTGTCAATGGAATAATGAAAAGAAGAGCTTACATGGATATATATTAAAGATAGGAGTGCGAATCCACCAAAAATTGTAGCCAATAGGGAGAGTAGAAGAGGATGAGTAACGCTTAGCGATATGGGATCATGAAAGAGTGGAATGAAGAGTGGTTTGGGTTAAGAACATGGAAAGTAAAAAAATGGAATTTTATTATTTTTAAATATCTAGTAGGCCACATGGGTTAGCTATATGATATTCTAGAATGTGCGCCAACTGTGTGGTGCCTCTATCCAAAGTGGAGGGGAGGGTGCATGAGCTGCTAGGGACTGGAACATTTTCTTGAACCTATCTGAGAATATTTGATAGAACCAATGTCTAAGAAACACATTTTTCAAAGGGATGGAACATGGTTTATACTAATAATGTTCCTATCATATGAAACCCTCTATTTAGTCCCAAAACAACTATTTTTCCTTCAAAACACCGAAGGAACTATGGAACATGAAAAAGAAAAAAAATAAAGATAAATACATTAAAAATAAACCGTGGGTGTGAAATTTTATCTCATGATTATCTTTATGTTCAAGATATTTAAAATTTCATTTTGTGATATTCTTTTATGGGTTTTGTTATTCAAAACATTCCAAAGTTTTATGGGATTTATGTTATAATCTCTTATTTTTTTGGGATTGGTTATGATTAAGTTTAAAATGGTGAAATTTTAGGACATGTCTCTCTATAATGTGAATAATTTTTTTTCTTATATAGTAATTTTTGGATATTAAATGATTTTATTTCATTTTCCTCTTTTCAAGTATTCTATATACAAAAAAAATATTTTTAATGAAAACTGGCTGTATTTTTCTCTTCAATTGAAAATCCTGTCTCTTCTATATCCCAGTGTTTTAAAATGTTTTCTAGAATTTTTTTAATATTCTTCTATGATTGTTTAAATACATTTATATCCATGTTTTAATTTCTTAAAAGTTGTTTAATAGGAATCTTCATGTCATTTTCCAAATAGTTACGGTTGACTATTCAATGAAAATATGAAAGGAAGCATTGTCTTTAAAAATTATAGAAATAATATAACTTCCCACTACTATCACCAACAAATGATTTGAAAATTAATTTATATGTTTCCATGTATTTTTTTAATGGAAAATTTTTCCATTATATTTTTATAATTTTTTTATATTTTAAATAAGTTATATTAAGAGGAAAATATTATTTTCTTTTAAAAATATTCCAGTGATATTTTAAAATAATTTTACATATATGATAAAATCCTTTGATGTTACATATAATTTATTGGGGATATAATCCAATGATACTATGTTTATTATTTTTATTTATGTTATATTATTATTATGAAGAGATTTATAAAAAAACAGTTATATTACTTGGGATATTCTATGATGAAATAATGTAATAATGAATTGTTTCTAAAACCACTTTACTTTACATGGGTTATGATATAATGAAGGTTTTACGCACTTGTGGGACATATATTATTAGTTTTCATTATGTGATTGTTGGTATAGATATTATATTTCCTTATAATTTATTGGGTAAAGATAAATATCACATGAGATAATAATAATTGGAATGGGGAGTGAACTCAGTTTAGTAAGGTACTTTGTCCACTTTGATAGTCTTGGGTGTGAACCTTGACTAAGGATGTGATGGAATGGGGGGTAAAACCAATCAATTATAGAAATATTTCTAGTGATATTTTAATAAGTAAATTATTGTATATGAATATGTTAATTCTAAAAACTGATGTCTTATGCCAATGTTATGCTCTCATGGATCATGTTATTTGATTACATTATGATTCATGTGTTATGAACTGTTAGGAATTATGAAATGATTCAAGATTAGGACCTATGATATATTGGGTATGTTTTTTTTAAATTTCAATCTCATGTTAACAAACCCTAATGCTCATGGTTTTCTTAAGCAATCATTAATATCACACTTATTTAAGCTTAATGAGATTATGATCTCACCGTTTCTTACATTTCCTTTCTTCGTGTTATAACAAACTGTTTTAAGTAGGGTATATCTAAGAAGAGTACTATGTGGGAAGATCATTAGGTTATTTATTGAAAATATTTTAATAAATAAGAAGAATATGTATTTAGCCTCCAAATAAAATAATCTTTTAAGGTCATCGAGTTCATATTTTCAGAATATATTGAATATTTATCTATTAATATGTAACATCTATGTATGAAAAGTAAATGTCACTATAGTTGGTATAAATGGGTGGTTTAGACAATATTTGGAGATTAGGATTATATATTTTTTTAAAACCATTTGGAAAGTGTAATTAAATAATTAAATCATAAAGTTATTGTAATTCATAGATTATATTATTTTTATTATTATACATCCTTTTTGGACACTATAAGTGGATGTGGTTTTGACACCGATGAGTCTAAGGTTAATAACCTTGAAAAGCATTGGTTATGTTTATCTCATTCATAATTATAGTGCATGGTGGGTTCACCCTTACTATGCAACTTGTTTGACACTTCTAAGGGTTATGATTGGGTTAATTCACATTTTTTATAAACCATTTTGAAGGATTTGAATAGATGTTGATCATGGATAACCTAGGTTAAAACTAAGTTGTCATTGATTTAATATAATTGTACATGATTTTGATATATATACATGATTTTTCATTATTATTTAGTATCCCACTATGTTTATTGTCACACACGCTATGATATTTTATTTTATTCAATTCCTCAAACCAGGAGAAAATGAGTTAACCGTGAATATGATGGACAATTCAATGATTGTATTCATGATTAACTAAATGATATAAAAAGTAGAAGGTGAAAAATTGAGATTATTCATAATCATCTATTATAATATATGATTAAAAATATTAACATAGGTGGGTTTCATAACACTTCAAGTAAGATGAAAATGAAATTTTATGGAAGTTGAAGTGGCATTGATCAAGGTGACTTAAAAGTTTAATTTCTTTCTAGTCAAGAATGTACTAAGAAGAACTGAGAAGAATATCTCTATGTATGGGGAAGATGTTTTTGTTATGAAAATTAAGGTTACCTATAAATATCTTTCCAAGAAATTCAATTTCTTAAATGTGGGGAACATTGGAATTATCTTAGTAAATTCCATATTCCAAGGGTTAAATCCTTGACCAAGGAAGGAATTATGCCATCCTAATCATTGAAATGAAATTATTTAAGTGTTTATTTATTGGGATTTATGATTTATATTATTTAAGGGTTACATATATTATATTATTAATATAATAATCAAGAAAATTATAAGGATTATTTCACTATATTTTTCATTAAGGATATGAAAACATATGTCAAATGTTACCGATAACAAAGTAAAGTGATTTAGTGGTAAAGTGATATTTTAGGGGAACATATGATTAAGGGAAAGATAAAAAATAATATGTGTTTAATGTTGAGTTAATAAGGTTTAGTTGGGATAAATATATAATTGATATTGATGATGTAAATGGGATAATATTGTTTTCACAGCCCCCTCCCCACAAGGTGTACCCCTCCAAGGCCGGAAATGTGAGAAGAGAGATAATGACCTCCGAGTCCTGCCTCCAGTAGGCCCCTGGATGGAGACTATCACTGAGGGTATAGTAAACACACAAATGGGGGGAATTTCCCTCTAAGAGAACACATATGGAAGAGAGACATAAGACAGACACCAACCAGCTCCCACATTGACAGAAATATAAAATAAATCCCAAGTAAATATATGTAATGTCATGAAAAACTACTAAAACTGAAAGGATAAAACTAAAAGTACTAAAGGAATGTAAAAATAATAGAAAACACAATCTTGAATAGCTCCTATAACACCGATATAGTAGAAACCAGCATGATCTCCAACCTGCTCCAAGTGACCTGAAAAACAGTTTATATAGACATAGGGTGAGTATAATAGTATACTTAGTATGATCCTCCCCAGAGCCTCTGACGTAAAAGTAAAGAAATCATGCTAAAGCAAGTGAACAACAAGTGAAACTAATTCATCACCTAGACAAGTATACTAAGTTCCCAACCTCACTATGGCTAATCTCACCATGTATTTCATACAAGAGTATATAATATAATAAAGAATATCAAGGATACTCCGCTACTACTTCCCCACTAGTTTTTCTATTTTCTCAAACGTCGTATGTCCTAAGCCATTTATCTCGAAAAAAGGCTTGCTCGTAGACACCTGGGTGAAGCACCACAACATGCACCTCATGCAATAAAACCACCACATACACATAAGAAAAGTAACTAGGTAGCTTTCAAGAGCCACCACAGCTCACATAACGTGTATCATATGTCTGGTATTATACCTCAATCCATTATAGCCCACACACCGAGTAAGGATCCTCAATCCATCACAACCTATACACATTAAACCTCTAGTAATCCATAGGAAACTTTATCTAGAATATACGTGTGTGAATAACCACAATCAATTACATCCCACTTCAAACATATATGGGGAAACATAACAGTTGTGCCTACCAGCATAAGTAACCACCGGGAGAAGAGAGATAGAGGCCAAATGGGGTAGTCAGCCATCCATCCTCCCACCAGAATGTTGGGGAAAACACCGCCAGGGCTTAGAATCCCCTGAGTATCAGTTTCCCTAACTAACGGGGTGGAGTAGCGTATAGAAACACAAAAAGTACAGAATATACTATAGCACACAACCACACTATGGGCATAACCTAGTCTTAGAATAAATCGTAGCTAATGTCTCTTAGACTCCTGGATGCCACTTCTAAGACTAGGTATCCTATAAGCACACAACCATTTAAGGATCATTATTTACATTCCTTCATTTATTGTTTATCAGTTGCAAATTGAGTTCATTAATTATTTAAACATTAATTAACCATTTACAATTTCCTCAATATATTTTATTAGAATCACACCCAAAAACCACTGTTCCTCAATACGATGAGTATATAAACTACCCATCAAGCCGTTGCCACCTATAGCAAGAGCGTAGAACCCATACTCCCTCAGGAAGCTAAACACAGAATGCACATGGCATACCCATTGTTTGTTCACCCATTTTGGAAGGAGGGTAATAAAACTAGCTGCCTTGAGAAATTGTGAAATTAAAGAAGATGAACAACCAATAAAAATCAGAAAGCATCCAAACTTTAACATCAAACCTATTCCATTATCTCTGGTGTCATCCCTGACACCGACATCCATAAACTGATGCATCTCACCACTATAGGCGTCAACTGCTGCCACAACCAAAAGGCCTCTTTACCCCCACACATCACAACAGCCTTCCAGGATAACATCACAACATAAGAAGAAGGAAGACAAACATCATATCAACTAGGATCTTGGCCCTTAAAAATAAAAGAGGGTAACTCAGAACCCTACAAGGAATTATCTTTTATAAAACAACTAGTTCGTTAATCTAACTTGAATTAACCGATTTATTATTTTTAGGTTCCATCTAGGGGAAACCTAAATAGTAATCTATCTCAAATTGATTTAACATGCTTACTACATCAATTTGATTAACATCAAATTACAACAATAATAAAAATCAGATTCATTTACTTGCCTCTTTATATTTATCAAAACAAATTTGAATTAATTCTAGGTTTACGTTCATTACCCATTATCTTTAAGAATGAAACACTAAACAAAGAAAGAATAGATATCACACCATCTAAAAAAACAAGAGGCAATAACATACGATCGATATAAATTTATTTAAATGGTTCAAATATTTAATATGTCAATTCCACTATGATCTAGTGGGATAAAACACGATAACTCTACATTTGTAGGTAAAAGAATAGAGAAGCAACAAATCCCCAACATCAAAAGGGTTTTTATTCTCTTTGAACAGACTAACAAAACAGATCACGATCACCTCATTTGGAGGACTACATCCACATAAAGATGAAAAGACACCACCACATCGGCCAACACCTAAGAAAATTTCATTAGGAAGATGAAGATAGCATTCTATAAAAGGGAAAGCAGAAACAGAATGAGATTAACCCAAAAGAACGATGATAGATCAAAACTTATATCGAATATTGATTGATGTTTCTTGGTTGCATAAAACTCAGAGGGGAACCAATCCATGGAGGAAATTTTAATCACATAATTCCTACAGGAAGGAATTAAAGGTTAAAGCATCTCACATCAAATAAAAAGAAGGAAGAACTGGGGTAGAATATATCTCATCCCTTTAGAAGATTTAACAAAGCTGTGGTTTAAGATACACTAGATTTTCCATTAAAAGAGGATCGCATTAAACCACACAGTTTGACCAAGTAAAAGCATCCCAAGCATTAGGAAAATTAATATAGGATTTTGGGACTTTGAATTGGCTTAGAGTCTTTAAAAAGAGGATTTAAATTCATTTTATATCAATGGAAATGTCAAAAGGGAAAAACTATAGGAAGCTTGGAACACTATTCATGAACTCAAAATTTGGAAAGAAAATAGAGGCTGCTGTTGGAACATCACCATTCTAGAAACACTGTTCATGAACTCGAAATTTGGGAACGGAAATGGAGGCACTGTTGGAACCTCACCATTCTGAAAACATTGTTTAGGAACTCAAAATTTGGTAAAGGAAACAGCGGATTCTGTTGGAACCTCACCCTTCTGGAAACACTGTTCATGAACTTGAAATTTTTCAAAGTAAATAGACGCTAGTTGTAACACCCGAGACTTTTATGTTATATAAATCATCAAAGGAATCTTTTTCAACACAACACTTGCTTTTCTTGCTTTACACGAAATCGCGACCTTCCTCGATAGCTTGCGTCGTACGCAATACCGAGTTTCACTAAACAACGATATGCTATTAAAATATTATTAAAACTAGCCGTTATGAATAGTAATAACCACTTTTTGAAATTTTATAAATTTTATTTTTCAAAATGGACTTCATTTTTGGATTCGTAATATTGAAATTATCCTAGGGTGAAATTTTGGTATTTTTCTGAAAACTTTCAATTTTTGATGAATAGTGAAACCACTAAGTGGTAGTTAAAAAACTGAATTTTTTCATAAAACTTAATTTTACCGCTTCTATGAGTAGAATTTCAAAAATCTGAGAGACAAGGTTGATGTCAGTAAGTAAAATGTGGTTCAATGAGATGAAAATAATTTTTTGGTGAATAGTAACTTTTTACTTTTTTTACCACAATTAAATGTAAATAGGGTAATTAAGGGTAAATATGATATTATTGTTACCCTAACACATGTCCTAATTCTATTGGACAAATTTAATTCAACCAAAAACAAACTTAGGAATAAAATATGACCATTTAGGCCCACTTGGATTAGATTAGGACATTTATAATTAATTTATTTAAAAAAGGGTTAAAATAGTTAAAATCAAAGTTTAGTAAGTAAATAATTTTTAATATGGGGTTATACATAAGATAAATTCGACTATAAATATTCATTAGAAATATAAAAATATTTCCTACATAATGATATTTTATTTGTAATTTTTAGACATTAAATAATTTCATTTATTTATGACACAAAGATGATGCGGTAATTATCTTATTAATGAAATATTGACATAATTAATGTTATAAACACCAAAATAAATGTAATTTGACACTTTTTATGAATTCCACTAATTTTCTAGATTAATATAACATGTTAGTATTGATTTAATTACATTTATTCAAACTAATCATTCTGTTATGATTTTCACAACAATTAATTACTAAATAGTGTCAAAATTGACATAAAATAGTTTTTAAAACAAATATTATATTAGTAATTGTTATTTTATTCCTAAAAATCTAAGGTTCGGCCAAATGAAATAGATAAGGTTATATATATTAATAATAAACAACTTGGGGTTCGTTTGGCTGCTTATAGTAAGTTTATTAACCTTATAGTATAAGAACACAAGAAGACACGGTAAAAGTAAACTTATTTAACTTAATGTTAAATCTAAACGATAAGGTTAAAATAGGAACCTAAACTTGTCTAAATTATATTGGATGAGAGTATTTCGACGCATCCCCACCTTAGCTTCGAAATATATCAATTTGGAACAATTTAAAACCGAACTTGACTTTATAATAAAATAATAGTTTTAGTTATTCCAAAGGTGCCCCTCTCCTCCCTTATAAAAGGACACCTCCTTACCATATTCCTCACACCACTTTGAGCCTTCAAGCTCGCCCAAACTCTGCCACTTTCTCCTATCCACTTCTCTAGAGACATCCTAGAGGTCCTGGTCTTCTTCAAAGACCAATTTTAATGCCCTTAAAGAAGGTCTCAAAGAAGCACTTCAAAGAAGAGGTAATGTCCGTTACCGATTCTTTCATCGTTATTTCTTCTTCCACTTCTTCTTATTTAGTTGTTTCATTGTGAATTAATAATATCAGTATCACTCATATACTGATATGTTATTTTACCATCTATCTATCCTATAGAAAAAGAAATCACCGCGCGTGCGTACGTACGGAATACCGTCTCCACGCCGTGGTGTAATCTGTTTTCCACCACCACCTTACTTGGATGGGTATAATGGTGTAAATAATGACTAAATAATGACTATTATAAAGTGATATTGATTCTGAAATAGTATTCATACACTCCAATACAATTCCACGATCATAGGAACGATATCATCACTCGTGCATACGTACGGAATACCGTCTCCACGATGTGATGCGACTCATTCTACATGATCTTCATTTCATAATGATTATATAAATGAATTTAATTAATGAATATGATATATATTACACTAATACCATTCTGTAAATGAGTTATCCATAACCTAAAGAGAAGAATAAGAATTTATTCGACAAAACACGCATAAGAACAAAAAGTTATAAACACCCGAATAACAAGTAGCAATGAAATATCACTACTAAGAAGCTAAGAAAATGACCATATATGATATCATAAAAATAAGTATGATTCTGGAATAAGTCAATAACGTTATTTAAATCATTATATAGGAGGTTCAGACACGTTCAAAGCATATCGGACCTAAGGTAAGGGAAATATCACAATCTCATTTTTATCCAAGATTGTTTATACTTTGGAATTTACTGGGGTGTATTTTATCATCCACATCCATGTTTCCTCAATATGTAATATTATTTCCATCCACCTACAATTGTTTAAATCCTATTTTACCCTTCAGTGAGTTTTTAGTAAAATATATGAAAGGAATCTTTTGTCGTTTTTCGTACGAGGTACTTTTTTTGACTTTTTCGACAAAAGTATGAGAAGAATGTTTTTTTAACTTATACGGCATTAATGGATTTTTAAAACATTGTTTCCAAGAAGCTTCCTTTAAATGTTTTCAAGTTTATTTTTAATCAACTTATTTTAGTTTAGAATTTTATGACATGTTAAGAAAGGAAAAGTGTTTTTGAACCAGAAAGGATATTTTCCTCAAGAATGGAGTTCAAGTGTTTTATCAAAATAATTTTCCATCTAAGATAATAAAGGGTTCTGTTTTTATCCCTATTATTACATTGATTTGATTATGTTGTGATGGAATTATATTTTTATGAATTCCTTTATCTTATATGAATTGTTTTATGTTGTCATGTTGTTTAAGAATCCCATTTTTATTACATGGGTTATGCAATGATGTATGATTTATGATTTTGTGGATCACATAAGAATGGTATCATTATGAGATGGGTGGGACCTATGTCTCCCTCCAATGCATTGGGTAAAGATTTTATATCTCATGAGATAGACATGGATGGAATGGTAGGTTATAACGGTTCAGTGAAACAGGACTGAAATGAGGGTGACTCGGTTCAGAAATGGACTTTGTCCACTAAGATAGTCTTGGAAATGAGTCTTGAATAATAAGATATGATTCTCTATGATTATGTGTGTATGCCACAAAGTTTCATGTTTTAAGTTATGATTATTGTGATTACATTTCACTACCATGATTTATCCCATGTTATGAAATTATGATCTCTTTTGCAGGTTAAGATTTTCAAAAGTTATGTTCTTATGTATATGATGTGATTGATATTTCTTTTGTTTACCCTTAATGAGAATTTGAGATCACCCTTTTGTATGTTTTCTTTCCCCAGGTCAGGAAGAAGGTTATTAAGTAAGATATGCCAAAAGGGACTATAGATATGATGAAATAAATGGGAGACAATGTAGATGCTTTATGAACCAGTTGTTTATGTTTCCTAGTTTCTGAAGACACTATACCTATACGGTCCTTTCGTGGTTTTGTTATATGTTGTAATAAGTATGCTTCAATTTTGAAGTATTAACAATGTATGTAAAGTATGGGTCGTTATAGTTGGTATCAGAGGAAAGGTATAGTCAACCATTGGAAACTAGGATGTGAAATCCTTAGTAAGAAACCTAAGGATAAGTCTAAGCATAGAACACAATCTTAGTGTTTTAGAAATGGCCATGAATAACCTAGGATAAGACCTTAAGTGTGAAATTTTATTCTTGATTATGTGGTTTTCCTATTATAATTAGTGTTTCTCACACTATTCTTCTTGGTTTTAGTCAATGGTTGGAACCCGAAGGAACCGTGTTAATGCGGAATGCGAAGAGCAATGCAATGATTGTCCCCCTGAGCAACCAAACGTTATGGGAGATGGAATGAAAAATCTTGTAGCCATGATCACACAACTTTCTCAAGATTTGAATCATGCAGGACTTCCAAACGAGCAAAGGAAGGAGCAACATTCTGTTGAATCCTTCATGAGGCAGTGTCCACCTTCTTTCAGCGGGTCTACTGGTCCATTAGTTTCTGAAAAATGGATTAGTACTATTGAAAAGATATATTCAGTTCTTCAATGTTCTGAACATGATAAAGTCATCCTAGCAGTGTATCGTTTGGAAGGAGATGCTGATCAATGGTGGAATCTTATTAAGAATACGAGGCAAAGGGATGAAATTGAGTCCATGGAATGGGACGAGTTCAAGAACTTATTTTTCAATAAGTACTTCCCTCGTATTCTCCGAACAAAGAAGGAGAAAGAGTTTCTTGAACTGAAGCAAAAGGATGATGAATCTATTGGTACCTATGAAGCAAATTTTACAAGACTTGCAAGGTACGCTTCTGGTATTATTATCCAACCTGAGAGTAAGATCGATCGATTCTTTAGTCTTAAAACCAAGTCTTCGAAGGGCGTTAGCCATAAGGGACTTCAATAGCTACGGGGAAATCGTTCGATGTGCTCTCAAAGTCGAGATAGAGATTGGAGTAACCCATCAGTCATGTGGGTTTGATAAGAAGAGGAAAATGGAATTCAAAGGAAAATCTAAAGAGAACACTGAAAAGAAGATGAGCTTTCCCTTATGCTCAAAGTGTGGAAAGAAACATGGAGGGAGTTGTCTTAAAGGGACAAGTAAATGTTTCAAATGTGGAAAGGAAGGTCATCGGGCATTTGAATGCCATGATGATGGGAAGAAGATGTCTAATGATGCAAACAAAGGAAGGGATACACAGAATGAACCTACTACACTTCAATGTTTCAAGTGCAAGGAGATGGGACATTATGCCAATAAATGCCCTAATCCAAGGGTTGATGATGATGGTGGAAGTCAACAAACTCTTAAGGCTAAAGACAAAGGAAATTCACATGAAATTTCTATCAGTGATGTGGAGTACGATAACGATGTGGTGAAAGGTACACTTACCATCCACTCTAAAGTAGCAAATGTTTTATTTGATTCTGGATCCACCCACTCTTTAATTTATGAAGAATTTTCTAAGGGTATCACCATATTACCTCAACAATTAGATGTTGATTTAGCTGTGACAACACCTAATGGCACAACAGTCGCATCAAAAGTTTATAATTCTTCTCCGATCGAAGTTTGTGGGAAAGTGCTTCCTGCAAATCTTGTGATCCTTCCTATAGTGGAATTTGATGTGATTCTTGGCATGGATTGGCTTTCTTTATATGGAGCTCATATCAATTGCCGAAGAAGGGAAGTCACATTTCATATTCCAGATCAATCTATGATCTTCTATCAATGCAAGGATGAACATAACCTTCCAGTGGAAATTTCTTCCATTTTATGGGTATTGATTCCACTAAATGAAGGTTATTTATCTCAAATGGTTGGTGAGAAACTCACGATTAAGAATATGCCCATTGTACGGGAGTTTGATGATGTCTTTCCGGAAGAATTACCGGGTATTCCACCAAATCATGAAGTTGAGTTTTCAATAGAACTCATACCGGGTGCTTTGCCTATTTCAAAGACACCTTATAGAATGTCCCCAATTGAGTTGCAGGAATTGAAGAAGCAACTCCAAGAGAATCTTGATAAGGGATTCATATGCCCTAGTGCGTCACCTTGGGGAGCACCTGTTCTATTTGTTAAGAAGAAAGATGGATCAATGAGACTCTGCATTGATTATCGAGGACTTAACAAGATCACTATCGAGGAAAAATATCCTCTCCCGCGCATTGATGACCTATTTGAACAACTACGCGGAGTTCAATACTTTTCCAAGATTGATCTTCGTTCAGGGTATCATCAATTAAGGGTCAAAAGGGAGGATATACCAAAGACGGCTTTCCGTACAAGGTATGGACACTATGAATTTATAGTGATTCCATTTGGTCTTACTAATTCCCCTGCTATCTTCATGGATCTGATGAATAGAGTCTTTAGAGACTATCATGATCAATTTGTGGTAGTCTTTATAGACGATATTCTTGTCTATTCAAAGAGCAAGGAAGAACATGAAGATCACTTGAGAATTTTATTGAAGACCCTGAGAAAGGAGAAGCTTTATTCCAAATTTACCAAGTGTGAATTTTGGATTCAAAAAGTTTCATTTTTGGGTCACATAATCTCAAAAGAGGGGATATCTGTGGATCCAGCAAAAACAGAGGTTATCGAAAGATGGTCGAGACCAACAAAAGTAACTGAGATCTGAAGTTTTCTTGGTTTGGCTGGATATTATCGACGTTTTGTGAAAGATTTTTCACGATTATCTAATCCACTCACCATGTTGACTCGGAAAGGAGTTAAGTTTGTTTGAATGGAAGAATGTGAAGAGAATTTCAAGGAGTTGAAAAGAAGGTTATCCAGTGCACCTGTGCTCACACTGCCTTGTAGTGGAGAAAGGTTTGTGATCTATAGTGATGCATCGAATAAGGGATTGGGGTGTGTTCTTGTGCAAAATGATATGGTGATAGCTTATGCCTCACGACAGTTGAAAATCCATGAGCAAAATTACCCAACACATGATTTGGAGTTAGCTACGGTAATCTTTGCATTAAAGATCTGGAGGCATTACCTTTATGGTGAAAGGTGTGATATTTATACTGATCATAAAAGATTAAAGTATATTTTCACACAAAAGGAGATGAATATGCGTCAAAGAAGATGGTTGGAGCTGATTAAGGATTACGACTGCTCAATCCATTACCACACTGGGAAAGCAAAGAAGGTGGCAGATGCATTAAGTCGACAAGACCATGCTCATTTATCCATGATGAGGATCACAAAAGATACAATATTTATGTATTTACAAAGGATGGATCTTGGAATTATAATGGAAGGGAAAAAATCTTATCTTTCTCAAATGAATGTTCAACCATCTATACATGTGAAGATTAAAGAGGCACAGAAAGAAGATGTCGAGTTACAAAAGAAGGTGAGAAATGTTCCTGAATTCAACCTTGATTGTGATGGGATAATAAAGTTCAGGAATCGGGTTTGTGTTCCTCCCATCCCCGAATTAAAGAAGGAGCTTCTGGATGAGGCTCATAGTTCTTCATTCTCTATTCATCCTGGAAGCTCGAAGATGTATAGGGACCTGAAAGAGTACTTCTGGTGGGATGGCATGAAAAGAGATGTTGCTGAATATATCTCTCGATGCTTGGTTTGTCAGCAAGTTAAAGCTGAGAGACAGAAGTCTAAGGGGATGTTACAACCATTACCCATACCCGAATGGAAATGGGAAAACATCACTATGGACTTTGTCACAGGACTTCCTAAAACATCCCAAGGCAATAATGTTATCTGGGTCATAGTTGACCATCTTACAAAGTCTGCACACTTCATTGCAATTAGAGAGGATTTCTCTCTGGATCAGCTTGCCAGGATACATGTAAAGGAAGTGGTAAGATTGCATGGAGTACCACTTTCTATTATATCCTATCGGGATCCGAGATTTACCTCGAACTTCTGGAGAAATCTTCAGCATACTCTAGATACAGAGTTGAGTTTCAGCACTGCTTATCATCCTCAGACAGATGGTCAGTCTGAGAGAACAATTCAAACTCTAGAAGATATGTTGAGAGCTTGCTCTATGGATTTCAAAGGTGGTTGGGATCAACACCTACCTTTGGTGGAATTTTCTTATAATAATAGCTTTCACTCCAGTATTCAGATGGCTCCTTATGAAGCTCTCTATGGAAAGAAATGCAGGACTCCAACTTACTGGGATGAAGTTGGGGAAAGAAAGCTATTAGGACCTGATCTCATTAATGAAATGGCAGAAAAGGTCAGATCTATTCAACAACACATAAGAGCAGCTTAGAGTCGACAGAAAAGTTATGCCGACAACCGAAAAAAGACCTAGAGTTTGAAGTGAGTGATAAAGTGTTCTTACGAATATCTCCCGGGAAGAGGGTCATGAGATTTGGAAAGAAGGGGAAGTTGAGCCCTAGATATATCGGTCCTTTCGAAATATTGGATCGTGTTGGGAAGGTAGATTACCGATTGGAGCTTCCACCGAATCTCTCTCAAGTTCACGATGTGTTCCATGTATCTCTCCTGAGAAAGTACATACCTGATCCTTCACATGTACTCAGCTCCGAAGTTGTACCACTGGAGCAAGATCTTTCTTATGAAGAACAGCCGATAGTGATTCTGGATTGTAGTGAAAAAGTCCTACGAAACAAGACCACTCGCTTGGTGAAAGTTTTATGTAGGAACCACCAATTAGAAGAAGCTACATGGGAGCTTGAGGATATGATGAGGGAGAGGTATCCTCATCTGTTTGTTACAAAGTGACGAATTTCGAGGGCGAAATTCATTTTAAGGGGGGTAGAATGTAACAACAGAGACTTTTATGTTATATAAATCATCAAAGGAATCTTTTTCTACACAGCACTTGCTTGGCTTGCTTTACACGAAATCGCGACCTTCCTCGATAGCTTGCGTCATACGCAATACCGAGTTTCACTAAACAACGATATGCTATTAAAATATTATTAAAAATAGCTGTTATGAATATTAATAACCACTTTTTGAAATTTTATAAATTTTATTTTTCAAAATGGACTTCATTTTTGGATTCGTAATATCGAAATTATCCTAGGGTGAAATTTTGGTATTTTTCTGAAAACTTTCAATTTTTGACGAATAGTGAAACCACTAAGTGGTAATTAAAAAACTGAATTTTTCATAAAACTTAATTTTACCACTTCTGTGAGTGGAATTTCAAAAATCTGAGAGACACGTTGATGTCAGTATGTAAAATATGGTTCAATGAGATGAAAATAATTTTTTGGTGAATAGTAACTTTTTACTTTTTTTAACACGGTTAAAAGTAAATAGGGTAATTAAGGGTAAAGATGATATTATTATTACCCTAACACATGCCCTAATTCTATTGGACAAGTGTAATTCGACTAAAAACAAACTTAGGAATAAAATATTACCATTTAGGCCCACTTGGATTGGATTAGGACATTTATTATTAATTTATTTAAAGAAGGGTTAAAATAGTTAAAATCAAAGTTTAATAAGTAAGTAATTTTTAATATGGGGTTATACATAAGATAAATTCGACATTAAATATTCATTAGAAAGCTAAAAATATTTCCTACATAATGGTATTTTATTTTCAATTTTTAGACATTAAATAATTTAATTTATTTATGACACAAAGATGATGCAGTAATTATCTTATTAATGAAATATTGACATAATTAATGTTATAAACACCAAAATAAATGTAATTTGACACTTTTTATGAATTAAAATAATTTTCTAGATTAATATGACATGTTAGTATTGATTTAATTAACTTTTTTCGAACTAATCATTCTGTTATGATTTTCACAAAAATTAATTACTAAATAGTGTGAAAATTGACATAAAATAGTTTTTAAAAAAAATATTATATTAGTAATTGTTATTTTATTCCTAAAAATCTCAGGATCGGCCAAATGACTTAGATAAGGTTATATATATTAATAATAAACAACTTGTGGTTCGTTTGGCTGCTTATAGTAACTTTATTAACCTTATAGTATAAGAACACAAGAAGACACGGTAAAAGTAAACTTATTTAACTTAATGTTAAATCTAAATGATAAGGTTAAAATAGGAACCTAAACCTATCTAAATTCTATTGGATGAGAGGATTTCGACCCATCCCCACCTTAGCTTCTAAATATATCAATTTTGATCTATTTAAAACTGAACTTGACTTTATAATAAAATAATAGTTTTAGTTATTCCAAAGGTGCCCCTCTCCTCCCTTATAAAAGGACACCTCCTCCCCCTCTTCCTCACACCACTTTGAGCCTTCAAGCTCGCCCAACCTCTTCCAATTTCTCCTATCCACTTCCCTAGAGACATCCTAGAGGTCCTGGTCTTCTTCAAAGACCAATTTTATTTCCCTAAATAAAGGTCTCAAAGAAGCACTTCAAAGAAGAGGTAATGTCCGTTACCGATTCTTTCATCTTTATTTCTTCTTCCACTTATTCTTCTTTAGTTGTTTTAATATGAAGTAATAACATCAGTATCACTCATATAATGATATGTTATTTCACCATCTATCCATCCTATGGAAAAAGAAATCACCTGCGTGCGTACGTACGGAATACCGTCTCCACGCCGTGGTGTAATCTATTTTCCACCACCACCTTACTTGGATGGGTATAATGGTGTAAATAATGACTTTATATGACTATTATAAAGTGATATTGATTCTGAAATAGTATACATACACTCCAATACAATTCCACGATCATAGAAATGATATCATCACTCGTGCGTACGTACGGAATACCGTCTCCACGATGTGATGCGACTCGTTCTACATGATCTTCATTTCATAATGATTATATAAATGAATTGAATTAATGATTATGATATATATTACACTAATAACATTCTGTAAATTAGGTATCTATAACCTAAAGAGATGAATAAGAATTTATTCGACAAAACACGCATAAGAACAAAAAGTTATAAACACCCGAATAACAAGTAGCAATGAAATATCACTACTAAGAAGCTAAGAAAATGACCATATATGATATCATAAAAATAAGTATGATTCTGGAATAAGTCAATAACATTATTTAAATCATTATACAGGAGGTTCAGACACGTACAAAGCATATCGGACCTATGGTAAGGGAAATATCACAATCTCATTTTTATCCGAGATTGTTTATACTTTGGCATTTACTGGGGGGTATTTTATCATCCACATCCATGTTTCCTCAGTATGTAATATTATTTCCATCCACCTACAATTGTTTAAATCCTATTTTACCCTTTGGTATGTTTTTAGTAAAAGATATGAAAGGAATATTTTTTCGTTTTTCGTACGAGGTAATGTTTTTGACTTTTCCGACAAAAGTATGAGAAGAATGTTTTTTTAACTTATACAGAATGAATGGATTTTTAAAACATTGTTTCCAAGAAGCTTCCTTTAAATGTTTTCAAGTTTATTTTTAATCAAGTTGTTTTAGTTTAGAATTTTATGACATGTTAAGAAAGGAAAAGTGTTTTTGAAACAGAAAGGATATTTTCCTCAAGAATGGAGTTCAAGGGTTTTATCAAAATAATTTTCCATCTAAGATAATAAAGGGTTCTGTTTTTATCCCTATTATTACGTTGATTTGATTATTTTGTGATGGAATTATATTTTTATGAATTCCTTTATCTTATATGAATTGTTTTATGATGTCATGTTGTTTAAGAATCCCATTTTTATTACATGGGTTATGCAATGATGTATGATTTATGATTTTGTGGCACACATAATAATGGTATCATTATGAGATGGGTGGGACCTATATCTCCCTCCAATGCATTGGGTAAAGATTTTATATCTCATGAGATAGACATGGCTGGAACGGTAGGTTATACCGGTTCAGTGAAACAGGACTGAAATGAGGGCGACTCGGTTCAGAAATGGAATTTGTCCACTAAGATAGTCTTGGCAATGAGTCTTGACTAATAAGATATGATTCAATATGATTATGTGTGTATGCCACAAAGTTTCATGTTTTATGTTATGATTATTGTGATTACATTTCACTGCCATGATTTATCCCATGTTATGAAATTATGATCTCTTTTGTAGGTTAAGATTTTCAAAAGTTATGTGCTTATGTATATGATGTGATTGATATTTCTTTTGTTTACCCTTAATGAGCATTTGAGCTCACCCTTTTGTATGTTTTCTTTCCCTAGGTTAGGAAGAAGGTTATTAAGTAAGATATGCCAAAAGGGACTATAGATATGATGAAATAAATGGGAGATAGTGTAGATGCTTTATGAACCATTTGTTTATGTTTCCCAGTTTCTAAAGACACTATACCTATTCGGTCCTTTCGTGGTTTTGTTATATGTTGTAATAAGTATGCTTCAATTTTGAAGTATTAACAATGTATGTAAAGTATGGGTCGTTATACTACTGTTGGAACCTCACTGTTCAAGAAACACTCTTCATGAACTCAAAATTTAGAAAATGAAATAGAGGTTGTTATTAGAACCTCACTTTTATGGAAACACGATTCATGAACTAAAAATTAGGAAAACAAAATAGAGGTTTCTGTTGGAACCTCACCATTCTGGAAACACTATTCATGAACTAAAAATTTGGAAAAAGAAATAGAGGATGGTGTTGCAACCTCACCATTCAGGAAACACTATTCGTGAACTCAAAATTTGGAAAAGGAAATTAATGATGTTGTTGTAAACTAACCATTCTAGAAACACTGTTCAAAGAACTAAAAATTTGGAAAAGTTTTGGGGATGAGTCACCTTGACCTCCGAGAACACCTCAACCACAAGATTTTAGCAAGGGAATGAACCCGAGAGGTTTGGGCCATTACAGTTGGTGACTATGAAATTGGTTTGATATTTGGAAAAAAATTCATTTAGGTAATCATTGATGAAGTTTATTTTATTTTTGAATTTATATAATAAATTCAATATTTAGTTATTTTATTTTAGAAATATGGATTGTGTTAATTTTTTTGGAATAATATATATTTTCATTGAGGTTTTATGGTGAATCGGGTTGTTAGTATGTTTTTAGAGAATATATGATCACGGTATTCACATGTTTGGTATGTGACATTATGAGATACATTATATTTCATAGGGGTTAAAGGTAAAAGTTGATCTAAAAAATATGTGATCAAATCTGACATATTTCTTAGTTTTGAATTTGGCCAAACATATTTTGGATGAGTCTTAAGGTTAACTATTTTTGTAATAGATTAATTTGAACTTTTGGTGTTATTTTTGAGATTAAAGAGAATAAGGTGTTATATTTATGCATATTGGATAAAATATTACAACCACACACACATATATATTGTGTTAGAGTGAATGAAATATCGATATTTTATGATTATTTTGATATACTAAATGTAAATTTTATTTCTTTAGGCATGTATCATTCATCTTGAATATTTATTTATTAGAGTAAGTGATGAAGTTGAAATTCATCGAACCTCAATTGAAGAATGTATTTTTTCATGTGAAATTGAAATAAATAAATTAATTACATTTTATCATATTCAATATCATTAAAATAAAATATTAACTCAGAATTTTAAAAAATATTTGGAAATAAAAAACATATCCTTTTAACATGATTTTTACTGAATTAATGGTCTTTTCATCCATCACTAACTTATCGTTTTTTTATTATCTTTTTCATGATCAGGTTCTCTATCACTCTCTATAAGTCCTTGAATGTTTGTTTTATCCTCCATGTCAATAATGTAACTTCCCAAAAAAATTATCCTTATCTGAGAACTTGATTTGGTGATATTTTGGGTAACCTTTATGTTTCTCACTTTATTTTTTGCAAATGAAAATTTATTATCCCTTAATAGGATTTGGGTTTTAAAAAATGTGATTTCAAATATTAAACCATTTGTGATTGAGATAGACTTGGTAAGAAATAATTTATTTAATGGGGGAAATAAAACACCCTAAAATTTTTGTTAAAAGAATAATACTCTCAATAGATTTTTAAACATAGAACAACAAGCTATGTGATAATTGTGTCATACTGTAGAATTATTAATATTTAATTTACCCACTATAACCATGTCATTAATTTAGAAGGTAAGAATAATAATAATGAAATTATGAAAAATATTTGTAATTTTTTTTATATAATAAAAATTTATTTATTAATTATTATGAAATACATACACAGTTTTTAGTAAAGTCATTTGATTCTTCAAAATATGTTTTCTTCATAAAATATTTTATTGATTTTTTTAACAAAATACTACAATTAACTTCCACCAAATATAGATATTTAATTTGATAAAAGGGACATAATTTTTTAAATAATGACATAAAAATTATATTAGTGTAAAATTTGGGATTTGTTTGAAATGATTTATTTTTCATTATATATCAAAAAATATAAATATTTGTCAAAGAATTCATTTTTTATCATTGAATAATGTTATTTAAAAGTACAAATTTTTTCAAATAATATAATTCTTATTTAATTTTAAATAAAAAAAATTAATTACATATGAATCATCATTATACCTTATTTTGGTATAAGTTCATTTTTTAAAAATGTATTAGTTGTAAATTTTTTTTCTAAAATTATTTTATTCTAATTAAAGAGACTAAATCATGAAAAATGGATACCATATTTAGAATTATTTATCCAAAATTTTTAAATAGTTCCCTTTTATTTTTTTCATTATGAATAGTAACCATAGTAAATATTTGTCACCTCAGTAAGGGTAAAATAATAAAAAAAAGATAAAACTATGAGATAAAGTCTCAAATTCAACCAAACACTTGAATTTATATCATTTTCTGTGATTAATTTGACCATATACATCCTAAAATCAAATATATGTCATTTTTGTACCATTTTTCTTCGATAATGAAATTTAAATTAATTTAAGTAATGAAAATTATGAAATATTAGTTTCATGATTTTAATTTATTTTATATGTTCATAAAGGGCCAAGAATATGTTATAAATGGATCTAAATGTTTTTTAAATGAATGATTTATTTTTCTAGATATTAATTTATTATTAATTTATAGTTATGGTATAATTATATTAAATGTATACACAATAATGACACTATGTTTGTGAATGTAGTATAAGAATCAATGTAAATGAATTTAAAAGCATCCTAAAAACATTTTTTGGATGTTTTATGGTGTCACAAAATTTTTCTATTTATTAATAATGTATAATTTGTTTTTAAAAATATTATATTATAATTCCTTTATCATCATGAGTTTTTTTAATTCCAAATTAAAAGAATAGTGTGAATATGTAATTAATTATATTTTATGGAAATTAAAATACTATTAAATTTTTTAAAAATAATAAAAATATTAAATTATGAAAATAAAAATAGTAAATGGTCTAAAATTTCATCACTTTTCCCTTTATGATCCAATTTTCACCTTATAAGTTAAATTACAACCCATTAAGATTAAAGAAGTTATTATCGTGGTTAAGGATAAAATTTGATAGCCAAGTGGTTTAACCAATATATAAGGTTTAAAATGACACATATACACATGAAAGTTTTATTCGATGAATGGATTGGACATATATCATATATTATCTTATAAAATCTATCCATATGGTTCCAGTTTAACATGGAAATTAATTTAAAATATTTAATATCTTTTTAATATTCATATATATGTCATTTCCCTCCCTTTTAAAATGACACTCCTCCTTTGTCTTCTTTACACTAGATTTAGCCATATAAATCAACCAAGACCTAGAAAAATATCTTATAAAATTTTATATACATGAATTAAATGTTCTGGTCTTATTAAAATTACATTCTAAGGGACATTAACAAATTATATAGAGGGATACTGAAGAATATGTAAGAATCCTACCCAAAGTCTTTCAATTTATTTATTCTTATAACTCTAACAAATCTATGGTATCAATTATAAAATAATAAATTTTATATCATAAGTAATCTAAAATGATATTATAATTATGTATGCACCATTATCCACCCTATATTCCATCAAATGGAAAGTGAAATTATCCCTCGTTTGTACGTGTGGACTACAACCTCCACGAAACGATACAATTTATTTTCCATCACCATATTTCACGGATGATTATTATGATTGATTTAATGTTTATATATTATATTTCTGACATAATTATTCATTTTTTATTATTAATTCATATCTTAATTCTTACCTTCCAATCCATTGGAAAATGATAACGTCGCTCATTTGTACGTGCAGAATACCATCTCCACGAAGCGATGCAATTTGTTTTTCATTTCTTCTTTACATAGATAGTCATAAGGATATATTTAATTAATTTATATATTATTTATTATATAAATCTGCTTATATAATTATAAAATAATATTTATATTTCTTTCCATATTTTTTAGAAAATGAAAACAATGTTTATGCATACATATTATCTACCATCTCTTTGAATGATGTCAATCATGTTTGTATATCTAAATTTTATGGATTATTATAAAAAAATATATAATGAATATATATTATATTTATATTTTGAGTAAAATTATTTAGATTATGGAACCATGAACATATTAAAAGTACTAGATCTTCTAATCCAAAACATCTTGAAAAAAAAAACGAAACAGTTAACACTTAAAAACAACGATTTTAATAAGGAATTATTAATAAATGGGTGTTAAAATTTTATAATTGGATCATATGTGATAGTATATTAATTTTAATTATTATAGTAAATATTTATAATAATTTATTAATTATTAAACATTATTTTATATTTCATTCGATGCATGTCGATGTGAGGTATGGTTTTCTCCACTCACTTTTATTTCTGTGAGACATATTTCATATTAACTAATAATTTCTATTGTGTGGTGTATGTAATGAAAATGATTTTATTTTATAATTATTTTAATTAAAATTAATTGTTTTAAAAAATACATAAATGGTTCTCTCTTCTCTAGGGTTTTGATTCAGGGATTACCAATGCTGTAACAGTTCTGCATCTCAATACTCTTTCGTTTAGAAAAGATTGATGTTATGAATGTAATTATGTTTAAGAGGGATATATACTCCAAATATGACATGTTATATAATTATTATATTTATTTTCATGAAATTTAAATATTATATTTAAGTAATTCTTTCATTGGGAATTGATTCAAAAGTTACAAAAGTGGTAAGGGATTTATGTTACACTGTAATTGTTTTCTAGGATTATTTATGATTATATTTAGGATGGTAAAATTTTATTATCTACCTCTCATTAATATCAATAATTTTATTATAATATATTTATTTCTTTATATTACATGTTTTTATTTCATTTTCATCCCTTTAGGTACTCAAGAGATGGAAATAATATTTTAAATGAAAATCAAAATTATTTCTCTTGGTGAAAAATCATTTTTTTCCGTATCGATGTTTAAAAAAAAATCATGAAGGTTTTTTATATTATCATATTATTTTTAATGTGAATATTTAAATGATTTAACTTATATAAATAATTTAAAATTAATATTTCTTTTATAATTAGAATGAGGTACTTTGACTTTTAATCAAAAATATGCAAAGAGTCTTTGTTTTTAACGACTATAGTATGAAAATAATATCTCATCATCATGAAATATCAATAAATTCATTCTTCTTATACATTTTTCAGTTTTATTTTATAATAATTTTTTTCCAAAATATTTTTATCAATTTTTAGATCATAAATAAATAATTTTTAAATATAAATTTTATTTTCTTGATGAAATATTCTAGTGAAATCTTTAAATCATATCTCATATATGATTGCATCTTTGATATTAATTTTGTTTTTCTGTAGATATGATCCAATGATATTATCCTTATTATTTTTTTGGATGGTTTATAATAATTATGATTATATGTTTATAAAACCTGTTTATTTTACATGGGTTATGTTGTGATGAAATTAGGATATGTTTGTGAAACTCATCTCCTTTACAAAGGTTAGAATATGATGATTTTATGGTATGATGAATGTTTCGTGATTTTTAGCACACTTATATATATTTTTAATTATGTTATGTTTTAGAATGGAATTATATATCCCTCTAATGAATTGGTTAAATATGGATATCTCTTGATATAATAATGGCTGGAATGGGGAGTGAACCTAGTTTAGTGAGGGATTTTGTCCAATATATTAGTCTTGGAAGTGAACCATGACTAAGGATATGATGGAATGGGGAGTGAATCCAATCCAAAATGGTATTATTTTTAGTTATAGTTGACTAACGAATTTTTTTCTACGCTTATGTGTATTACACAGACTTATCTCTTATTCTAATGTTATTATATCATGGATCATGTTCTTTGATTCCTTTATTATTCAGTTATTATGAACTACCAATATTTATTCTATGATTCAAGATTATGATATATGATGTTCTGGGTATGGACCTTCAAATTTAATTATCATATTCTCACACCCTTATATTCATGTTATGCTTATGTGATCATTAATATATCCCTATTTTTTATCCTTATTGAGCCTCTCATCTCACCTTTTTTTATTTCCCCAGTTTATGGAGAATGGTTTTAAAAAGAATATGTCCAATAGGATTACTCTTTAGGAACTTATTTGGGTGATATATTGAATATATTGAATATAATAAGATTATTATGTTTCTCATTTCTAAATACACTAAAACATTATGGTTTTCAGGAATGTATTTCTGAAATATATTAAATATTCATCTATTAAGATGTAATATCCAAGCATGAAAAGTATGTGATGCTCTACAATCATATCATCTAGAAAACATTCTAAAAAAATATGAAATTGAAAAAAATTATAGTATTTTGAGAAAATAAATTAGATTAAAAACCAATAAAAGTTTTCAATAAAAATGAATAAACCACTTAAAATGTCACAAATCATCCTTTTCAAGTCACGAACCTAGAAATCTAACCCCACAGGTCACATGTAACACCTTTGATTCCTTATTAGAACACCATAGACTATTATCCATCAAGATCACTTATTAGACTAATTATTATCCACATAGGCCAACGCATGTTCTTCTAGTGTGATTTTTTCCTCTCACACACAAACCATGGGATACTTCCTAGAAGGTAAACCTTATTGACACTACTCCAAGACAATAATGGTTAAAAATGGAGTTCTAATATGTTAGGATGCAAAAAATAATGGTTCACCTTGTTGGTATGGGCGATAACATTTTTTATTTTTAAGTCACACTTTTCTAGGTTTTTACACATTCTATTAATCAATATAAATGAATAAACCAATTGAAATGTCACAAATTAACCTCTTTGGGTCACCTATATTATATTAGATTCCTTCTTAGCACACCATAGGATATTAACCACTAATATCACTTATCAAACTAATGACAATCCCCATAGGACAACACATGTTCATCCAATGTGATTTTTTCATCTCTAACACACACACAAACAAAGGTAAAAATCCCTAGAGGTATCCCATTCTAACACGACTACAGGATAATAAAACTCAATTGGGGAGTTCTAATCTATTAGGTTCCTACAATTAAAGGAACACCATGTTGGAATGGGTAATAAAATTAAGTAATTTCAATTATCACTCTCATAGGGGTTTTACACTCCCCACTCTATTTAAAGAAAAACATACCCATTATAGACTACAAAACTCATACTCTGTTAGTGCCACTATTCTTCGAACTAGAAATTGGATTTGAAACCATTTTTCATGACCCAACCTCATAATATCATGAATCTAGTCATCTAACCCCATGGGTCACCTATAATACCTTGGTTTTCTTCCAATCACACCATAGGCTATTACCCCCTAGGATCACTTATCTTTCTGTTGATTTTTCCCAGAGTCCAACACATGTCCTTATTGTGTGCTTTTATCCTCACTCACACTTACCTAGGAAAAATTCCCCCAATAAGTTACCCATCCCAACACAACTGCACGAAAAACATGATTAACTGTAGATTTTTAATCAGGAAGGATCCTAAGCATAGTGTTCCACCATACTGACATGGGTGATTACATTTCATATTTTTATGTCTCACTTATCCATGGGTGTTACACTACCACTTTTACATGGTAACAAGAATTAGTTGGATTAAATGACTAAGACATTGGTTCTTAACCTTTACCCTCTACAAGGAAATGAATTACAAAAAAATCAAACAATTTCTCTCTTTATCTATGTCCACTAAAACTATAAGTTGAGGTTGTGATATATCATTGGGTGACTATCAATCATCTAATTAATGTTACCTATTATTTACTGATCCATGAGATTACCTAATTATATGAGTTATAAAATAATTTTATTGTGAGTTTTTATAATTTTCAGGGAGTTACTTTAAGCATTTTAGTTGATATAGATGCATATTTTACATCATCGTTTTGGTAGTTATTAGAGAATAACCTAGGGCCTTGGCTGATTTTGAGCATAATGTACCATCCTCATACTAATGTAAAATATGAGTATATGATTTTCATATAGGAGGATATGTTTTACGCTTGTTCCAAGGACTTCAGTGGGATTTGGGATGATCACCTAGCCTTTGTTGAGTTCAAAAGAAAAACAATAGTTACCTAGATTCTATTTATATGTCATGTAATGGGGATCTTTATGGGATTCCATTTGGTTCACCACGCTATTGGAATTTGGTTGGAGAGGTAGTAGTTGTAGGGAATAGTTTTGTATAGGTATCCATTGAGAATATGCAGCTGATTTAGAAGAGGTTGATCACCACTCAAACTAGACATATGTTCTATTACAACTATAGGAGGGGACCTTTTGAGTTTTCTTAGGCGATCAAGTATTTATAAGAGTGAATCCTCAATTAGTTTATTGATGTTTGAGGAATTAGTGGAATCTTACACCATGCCATATTAAACCCTTCGAGATCACCAAGTGGGTTATGATAGTGGCATATCATCCAGATATTCCTTCTCACTAGTAAGGATTTAATGATGTGTTACATGTGTCATAGTTCCAGTGTTAATTTCTTGATCCTACACATGTCATCGATTAAAACGATATTCAGTTGGACCCTGATGAATTATTTGAGGAGTTCTTGATATGGATAGTGGATAAGAGAGAGAATGATCATCAAGGAAATATGGTACCACTATTAAGGATTATTTGGTTTAATTGATAGATATAAAATTATACATGGGAGGGAGAGGATGGTGTTCATTCTTTCCAACCAAAGTTCTTTAATAAGAACCTATGAATCAACTTCTCATGGATGATTAGTTGTTAAAGGGGGATAATTATAACATACTCATTTTTTAATGTATGTTTTATTTTAAGATTATTAAAAATTAATTTCCCTCTTTATATATCTATAATATAATGTTTAATAGGATATCATTCTAGGATAAATGTATAGGAGTTGGTGATTGATGTTGCGGGGAAGGGTATAACATTGATGTGTTAGCAAATAGAAACTGTTTAGAAGGTGTGTTGAGTCAATTTTTTGTTTTAACTTCTCCATTAATTTTATTTTGGAAATCAAAAACTCTTTTTATATAAATCTCATGGTTATTTACATATAATATGATTTATAATGTATTCAATTGTAACCACATGTATTGTATTCAATCTTAACCACATGTATTTTCTTTAATCATAACTACATGCATTTTTTTTCAATCGTAACTACATATCGATCACAACTACATGTATTATTTTCTATTATAATTGTATTCATTGATTTCAATCATAATTGGTTTATAATCATAAATGTAGGTCATGTTTCCAATCATAATCGGTGTATAATAATAACTATAAAATGTGATATCAATCTTAATTTTTGGTGTTGTTTTCAATCGTAATCACCAATTCATTTATTTATAAAAAACATTAGTGTTAACCTTATTGAGTCTAGTTAAGATTAATTCTTATAAAAGGAATGATTTTATAATAAAATAATTTGATGCAATATGTTATGTATTTCAATTAAAACTATGTTCTGCAATCTGTTATGTATTTCAATTAAAAAGATGTTGTGCAATTTGTTATTTATTAAAATGATGTTGCGTATTCTTTTTTAATATGACCATTGAAGTGATAGCTGTCTAAGTCTCTCTGAATTTTAAGGGAAAACATGATCATTGGATCATGAATTTGAACTTTGGGATGAAGGCTATAAATACAAGGTCATTCAACTGATCTCAATACGTTTGATGATCTAGATATACTCCATGAGAGATCATTAAAAATCACTGCCATATGTGAAGTCACTAAAGAATAAATGTCATGAATAGATTGTTCCATGAAATTTTATATTCTCAGCGTTTTGATTTTCATTGTGTGATACCGATCTTTTGCGGATCGAGTTCTTATAAGGCTAGGAAGACAGAGGTGATAATTACCTACTAAATTGAGGGTTGTTGGGGATAGGCAGGCAGACTAAAGATGATCTTTGAATAGAGGTCTTACCCTACTGTGGGTAAGAAAAAAATGCTTGAAAGTATAAATCTAGGGATCTATATCCTAGTTTAAAGGATACCCTTCTCCATGGGTTGAAATAATAATACTCTTTACATTTCCACTATAATTATAATAGAAAGATAAATATTTTAGTTTTTCTTTCTATTCATATTTCATATCATTGTAATTGTTTTTATTACAATAAATCCATTTCATGTTGTATTAGTGCTTACAATTATATACACTATATGGTAGAATCATCTATTGTTGTGATACTCTAATTATTGTAAACACTGTGATTATGATCATTTATTCACTTACTATGATCATTTTATTCATCTAGAATATGATTGTGCTTTAAATATATCTTTTGGTTTACTTATCATAATAAATATGATTACCATACTTATCAAAACCAACCCAATTAAAATTTTATTTTTCATATATACCAAGGCCCATGCAGAATCATATTTTTTGTCACATTTAGAGGTATCATGTCAAATTCTTTTAATCTTGATTGTTTTATGTTTTATAATGAAAGTTTTTAAAACCTACAATTTTCCCCCTATATTGTTCCATCTACATAAATATTTTCATCCCAAAATTGGTGTCTAAGGAGGTATCTGAAATACTAATTTATATATTTGTATTTGTAAAGGATTCTACTTTTTTTATCATACTTTTTTTATATTACAAGTTATATTTATTTCTCTGATAAACTATTTGTTTATAAATACATATTACAATAACTTTTAGAGTGGAAAATGTTGGTTTTAAGATGAAATGAATAAATGTTGGATCTATAGATAATCTAAATCCAACAAGACCACCTATTTTTTATGTTTATGATTACGAATACTAGAGATATAGAATTAAGACTTTTATAATCAACACTAGTATGGAAAATTTTTTATGCTTACTAGAGATTATAAAATCCCTATTAAGGAAGTCATAACTTTTACCATTCAAGAAAAACAAGAATATCCGTTAAACTATAGGGTATATAATACTTTGTCGTGTTCAATGACCAGGAAAATATACATCTAGATATCTTTTTGTGAAACAAAAAATTATATTTAGAAGAAATTTGAAGTTACACTTTTGGGTACATCTAATGTTATTGAAACAAGAAGATCCATTCTTATACAAGATTATCATGGTTTTGTTTTCCCTTATGAATAACCAATAGTTAAAGTTCAACAAAAATTCACTAATATCATAAAAAACATACATTCAATTGGATAAAAAGTCCTAGATGATGAGATTCTTATAGATAAGATCATAGACATCATGCTTAATGAATGGGATTCAAAGAGGACTGCTATTGATGAGTCATGGAAAGTCATAATTGTAACACTTGATGAGTTATTTTGAACTCTCATGCAACACGAGAACAAATTGAAAAGACATGCATAAAATTAAATGAAGAAGATTTGAAGTGTTTCTTTTACTTAAAGTAAAAATCAATTTAATGAAAAGACTCTAGATAAAATAGTAAATTCATTAAAGAAAAATAATGTTTTTTTAATCAGACTCAATTGAAAATGAGGAATCTAAAAATGAATTAGATAATATTTCTCGAAGGAAGAACATGATTATTGGAAATAAGTATTTTCATTATAGATATAAAAAGATAAATAAGGATATAAATGAGAATAATGATTTATAAGTGACTTTTTATGAATATAAAATAATATGACACATCAGACTAGATTGTGCTAATCTTAACAAGAATTACAGAAGAGATAAACATTAAAATAAAAGTCAAAAGATGTTTTGTAAAACCAAGTGAACGAAAGTGCTCAAGGAAAATGATTATTGAAGTTATAGTGGTGGAGATTCATTAGATGACTCTAGAGATATTGAATAATATAGAAAAAGGAATATTGGTCTTTATTCCAGGATTCCAAAATAAAATAATTTTTTCATATAAAATGCACACAATGTTGAATACTTAACCAATATGTCTATAAATGAAAACTATCCTAATAATGATGAATATATTTCTTTGTATGGGGAATCTATCATTGTAAAAGATAATTTACCTTATACTGAAGAACGATCTACACGTTTTATGTCACATGAAAATGAAAATAGTAAAATCAACAAGAAACCTGACACAAAAAAATCTAGAATCACTATTTTAACAAAAGAAGTGTTAGTTCTTTACAAAGATCTTAATGAAAAATCGTTGACATTTTATTCTATTTAGAAAAACCTTGACGAAGTTAATTTTGAAAAGGATAAACTTTCATTGGAATTTTTAAATGTTATTTCTAAGAAATTTTTTTTGAGACCAATTCAAATCCTAAGATTAATAACTATGAGGATAATAATTTAGTCAATAGACTAAAATATAGGATAGTTTCCTTAAAAAAAACTTTTGTCAAACATTACTTCTGGTATGAAAGGTTTTGATAAAATTTATTCTCAAATTTTTCCCCTAATAAATAATTCCCGAATTGGTTATCCTCACTCAAAACATTTTTCCAGTAAAAACTATTTTGTTCCTCAAAGTACCCCATTCCACACTTAGTGTCGAAGTGGTGGACATTTGGATAATATTTTTTCATTAAATAAAATACAATATTTAAGATTTCATAAGTCTAATTTCTATAAACAATTGTGGATTCATAATATTTTACTTTTTAACAGTCCTAGATCCAAGAAAGTTTGGATTCTGAAAATATAATTATTTTATTTTTAGGAAAATAACGGAAGTATTGGCAACAAAAGTATTTGGTACATGGAAAGTGTATGTTCTTGTCATATGACTAGAGAAAAATATTTCTTCGAAAAGATCATTGAAATTAAAAAAAGAAAATCTACCTTTATAGATAATGCTCAGGGAAAGATCATTGGAATATGGAATATTTTTCTTCTTGGAAAATCCTTAATTTTAAATGTTTTATTTGTTAAGTGTCTTAAAGGCAACATTATAAGCATAATTAGATTATCTGATGAAGTTTACCTTGTGAATTTTTGGAATGATAAATGTTTAGTACACAATTTCAAAGATGAGTTTATTATTTCTACCAATAGGAAAGAAAATTTTCACACTATAAATATAGAAGACCTTAAGAGCCAAGACTTACCTTTTCTAATTGAAATTGAAGACCAATATTGGTTATGTAATAGAAGTTTAGAACACTGTAACCTTAGGAACTTTTGAAAAATATATATAAAAATACTTTTTATTGATATAAAAGATCTTATATTTTATTCTTCAATTTTTTTACCCTTATCAATATCAAAAGCAACATAAGTCCACCTATAAAACCATTAGTGAATTCTAAACTTATAATTCATTACAACTAGTGCATTTGGATCTTTTCGATCCAATACAAACTGGACGTATTGGAGTTAAATACTATGTATTTATTTTAGTTGATAACTACAATAGATTCACATGGGTCTATTTCCTTGTAAAGAAATATGAATCCTTATGTTATTTGAAAAATTTTATAGTCAAAGTTAAAATTGAGAAAAACTTACACTTGAAAACTATTCATAGTGATCATGTTGGAGAATTTGAAAATTTGGATTTTGAAACTTTTTGTAGTATGAAAGGAATTACTCATAACATCGCATATCCAAGAACCCCTCAGTTAAATGGTGTTTTTTAAAGAAGAAACCAAATTATTCAAGAGATAAAAAGAACCATGTTGAGTGATTACTCAATTGCTAAACATTTTTGGGCTGAAGACGCAAGTACCATTTGTTATACTATAAATCGTGTCTTAATAAGGTCATTTCACAATAATACCCTCTTTGAGATATGGAAGGGTTGAAAACCTAATGTTTTATACTTTATTGTATTTGGATGCAAAGTATTCATTTTGAATAAAAAAGATAACATACACAAATTCGCACCCAAATCCGATGAAAGAATATTTTTTTGTTATTCCACTATATATAAGGATTATACAGTTCTAATAAAAATTCATGAATTATTGAAGAAATAGTACATGTTAAATTTGATGAAAATAATACTTTTATTCTTAAACAACCTAAACTGATATCTTCTAATGTGTTTTCAAAAACTGATTATCAACACTTATTTGAAGGATCTTCTAATAAGGAAACTATTCATGAAATCATTTCTAAGGTATTCACCCAAGAAGGATTTCTAATTTATATTGATGAATATGTTTTAAAAAACCCAACTCAGTTGTTTCTTGAGAAGCATCCTAGTGGTAGTATCATTGGTGATGTAAATCAACCAGTAAGTACTATAAGTTCTTTGAGAAATGGGATAGAACATTTTTCATTTCTTTCCCAATTTGAACCTAAAAGTACAAATGATAACTTAGGTGATGAAGATTAGATAAACGATATGTAAGATGAACTAAATGAAATAGAAAGGAAAAAAGTCAAGACCTTGGTCTAAAGCCTGTAAGAAACCACTATAATTGGAGTAAAATAGGTGTTTAGAAAACAATATGATAAAAAAAGAATAATCACTCAAAATAAGGAAAGAATTATTTCTAAAGTTTATAATAAATAAGAGGGAATATGTTATGATAAAAATTATGATCTAGCAGCTAGAATTTAATCTATTCATATTCTACAAGCATTTGCATCATTCTTTAACTTTAAACTTTTTAAAATGGATAAGAAGTGTGATTTCTTTAGTAGATATGCTCATGAGGAAGTTTTTTAGGAAAACCCACTAGTTTTGAATATAAAAAACATCTTGAATATGTTTTCAGACTTACCAAAGATTTATATGGCCTTAAATAATCCCCTAAAGCCTGTTATGATAAATTATCATGAATTTTGTTACAAAAAAATTATGTTAAGGGTACTGCTGATCCAACCCTTTTTATAAAGAAATATAACAAAAATATTTTTATTGTTTAAATTTATGTTGATGAAATTATATTTGGAACAACTAAGAAATCCTTATCTAATTCATTTTTTAATATTATGATGTCTGAGTTTGAGATGAGTATGATGGGTGAGTTAACATTCTTTCTAGGAATTAAAATTTCCCAAAAACCTGAAGTAACCTATATATCTCAACATAAGTATATTAAAAATTTATAGAAAAAGTATGGACTTGATACAACTATGAGTATTATAACTCCAATTGGTAGATCAAATTTACTTGATCTTGATGAAACTAGGAAACTAGTTAATCAAACATATTTTAGAGGGATGATATGAAGCTTACTATACATAATAGCTAGTCATATAGACTTAATGTTTTCAATATGATTATGTGAAATATATCAATCTAATAAATAAGAATCCCATTTAAAATGAGTGAAATTATCTTTTCACTATTTAAGGGGAACTATGGATTTAAGACTTTTCTACTCTTCTGGAAATGATTTTATTTTAAAAATCATTTCAGATGGTGAATTTGGTGGGTGTATAATCGCTAGAGAAAGTACATCCAGAACTTGTCATTTATTATTAGATTAATTAGTTTCCTGGTCATTTAAGAAACAACACTCTATAGCACTTTCCATTATTGAAGCTGAATATGTAGCAGTTGGAAGTATTGTGCTAAAGTGTTGTGAATTCAACACACACTTACTGAGCATAGAATGATTTTTTATAAAACTCAGATACTATGTGATAACACTAGTTCCATATCCTTAAGAAAAAAATCCAACACATCAATCTCGTGAAAATCACATAGATATTAGGCATCATTTTATTGAAGGTAACACACTAAAAAAAAGATATCATTTTACAAATAATCGAAATGCAAGAAAAACTGGCTGATATTTTCACAAAACTTTTACCTTTCGATAAATTTGAATACATTAAATAGAATCTAGGAATGGTCATTGTAAAGTAATCATTCACATATACTTCCTATTTAATCCATCTTCTTACATTGATTTACTCATTTGAAAGGGAGGGGGGTTGGAATGTATGACTTTCATGTTTTTAGTTGGTTTCATGTTTTTAATCAGTTTCATGTTTTTAATAGGTTTTATGTTTTTAATTAGATTCATTTTTTTAACCTGCTTCATATTTTTTTGTAATATTATAATGTTATTATTATTAAAATTTTATCATTATTACATTTTTATTGGTATTACATTTGCTTTTGTATTTCATTATAATGAAAATCTCAGTTGTATTCAAAATATATATAGACATCATATTTAAGTTTTATTTCAATACTCTTAATTTCTATTTCATAAGAAAAACATATTAAAACCAATACATCTATCATGATACTCTGATAATTACAATTTTTAATTCTTACACTTTCTATTACATTTCAAAATTATTTTTATTTTAATTTTTTCACAAGGTTTTAAAATATTATTGGATTCATCTTGAATATGATAAATCATCGAATTCATATTGAATATGATAAATCCTCATATTCAGCTTGATTAGAATAAAAAATTGGATTTATCATTAATATGGTAAATCATTGGATTCATCTTAAATACAATAAATCATCAGATTTATCTTCAATATGATAATTTTTTAAAAAAAATTATTTTAAAATATCCTGAAGTGTGTGAGATCATTTTCAATAGTTAGATTTTTTTATATAATCTGAGGTGTAGAATTTCAACCATCATATTTCCATCACCTTTATAAAGGGACCTTCTACCTCATGCCACATAAATTTCTCATTCAAGTGCACTAAATCTATACTTCCCTTTAAATAGTTGATACCATTTGTTTTTGTAACCAGAGACAGTATTAATTTTCGTATTTATAGAAAATATTAATTTTTCCTTTCAGAAGAAAATGCCTCATCTCCAAAGAGAATGTATTCGAAGGAATTATCAGCTATGTCCTTTCCAGGTGAATGTTTAATCTCACATGATTTTTATGATATTTTTGATTATTCATTGAAAATAATTACAGACTTCAAAGGCTATGGGTTTCTTTTTATTGAAAAACTAGGATCCGATCAAGAGCATGTTTATTCTATAGAGGTGCTTTTAATTCTATAATATTTTGGAAATATATTATAATATCAATGTTTCTTTTATAATGTATGTGAAGAATTACTCCAATTTATAAAATAAAGATGAAATTTTTTTAGAAGTTACAAGTGAAGGAGACTCTTTATGTCAATTCCACATGATTCCATTAGAAAGGACTTTTTATTAACAAAATAAAGATGAATATATTTTTAAGATTGATGAAGATAATAGAAAGGTGAATCATATTTCTGCTGACAACTAATTAATAGAACTTTGGATACACAGTTTTTTAGTATCGAGAAAAGTTGATAAGGAAACTCTAATTTTTTTTGATGTTTATGTCCTTGACAATTTGGTAAATATGAGAAAATTCAATCTCATGGGTTTCATCTTTTTGGCCATCAAGAAATTGACGTTCGGAGCAATAAAATATCAGTTGATAATGTTTCTTAGAATCATGACCAAATTTATTTATCAGTGTTTCAAGATGCGAAATATAGAAATCAAGTTAGAGTAAAAAAGTTTCAATGTTTCACTAATAATTGAAAATATGATATGGAGTATGATGTTATGATTCAATTTAGAATCAATGAAATTTCAAAAATATCATGAAGATGAAAAGAGAAAATAAATAGATGGAGGAATTCAGAAAGATGCAAAACAATGTAAATCAATTTTTTCATAAAAGAAGAAGGCTTATTATGAACCACCCAATTAATCAATGAACCAGAAAGCATTACTTACTGAGGTAGCATATAAATGGTGAAAGAAAAATTAATAAATTAAAGAAGTTGAACCCCAATTCAAACATGGTCCTACTAAGGACCTGTCCAAAAATATTCATACCCAATAATCTCTCAAAGAAATAGAATAAAAAAAGTGGATGGAGAAGAGAAAGTCTCAATTCATTGATATCAAAAGTATTTTGATAAATTGTGAGAAATATAATTCCATAATTGTTTTAAAATAATGATAATATCTTCCACCTTTTCAAGAAATAGGAAAATAAATAGTTGGAGAAGGATTGAATCCTCAAAATTTCAACCAACAAGTATAATACTAAGAATATGAAGATAGTAAACTATGGTAAATTGATGAATACATTGATAAAAAATAAGATAAGTATGGAATCCAGGAATAAGAAAAAAAAAGAAGATTAAGATGAGGAGCATGTTGAAGAAAATGAAAATCAAGCTAAAGCCATTAGCAAGAAAACCTCTCCTAAAAAACCTCTATGGAATCCTCAGAAGAAACATCATTAAAATTTATTTCTCCAAATCATCAGTCATTAAAATAAGTTTCACAGATGAAAATACCCATGAACAATACTCAAATTCTAGGAGAATAATAAGAAGAGGTAGAATCTGATAAAAATCAGGCTCAACAATTTGGAAATGTGTCTACTTGAAGTCACTATGGCGCGCTTGCATATTTTAATGAATATATTGATTCCGAAAAAAATTAAAATCAATGAAGTGAAACAGATCGAGATATATTTGAATAGATTGGAAAATATAATTCCTTGTTTTCCAAAAATTGAAGAAAATATAGACATTCTTTCAAATAGCCATAATGGAAGAATTAATTCTGTCAGGATTTTGATGGATAAATTTCTGAAACTCAAAGTCAATTGTAATTGTTTTCAAGAATGAGGTCTCAAATATAGAAAGTCCTATAATAAAGTTGTAAAGTAGTCATATAACATTGATGAATATGTAAAAATTCAAGAGAAAAATGTTGAGGAAATAAGGAATCTTGTAAATGGTCTTAATTTAGCATACAAAATGTTGGTCAATGATATGAATGAGAAAGTGAAGGAATTTCAAGGGCTGTGTTCTTCAAAAATAATTTCAATATAAAGAGTTTTAGAATCTCAATGGAGAAATATTGAATATATAAAATGAAACCTTTTTATTTAAAAATGTTTTCAAATCCTAGAGAAGGTCTTCAGAATCCGAAAAAATGATTTTAATGCACTATAATAAAACTTAAATGCATAGGAAGAGTTTATTAGGCTCCTAGAAGAAACAATTCGTTATCATGAAAAGTTGTTTGAAGTACAAGAAGAAATTATTTGTGCTCAGAAAGAATCTCTTGATAAGATGATGGAGGATATAAAATAATTCAAAAAGATTAAGTTAGCCATTTTCAATCCCACAGAGAAGGGAAATGAGAAGAAATGATTTTTTGAACTCTTTTTGTATTTCTTTATCAAACTAAATGCATTCTATCTTTCATATTTATTGTTTCATATATTTTGTTTCTTTAAACCATTATAGGTTTATCTAGATTTTTCCCTTTTTAGAAATTACATGGGGGGATGTTTTATACTATGAAGAATGTTTTCAAAAAATGAGAAATTTTATATCAAGGGGAATAATCATTAAAAAAATGGGAGTAAAATCATATAGAGAAGAGTGTGCTATCTTTAAGGATAATTTTATCCTAAGGAGTAATTAGTCATATTCACCATTATTCTCAAAAAATTTATAAAACTCGGGGAGAGATATGTTTTTTATATCTTTATCTTTGTGTTTTGTTCTTTCAAAAAGGGGGAGATTGTTGAGTCAATGTTTGGTTTTGACTTCTCCATTCATATTTTTTTTGGAAATCAAAAAAACTTTATAAATACATTTCATGGTTATATAAATAAAATATTATTAAAAATGTATTAAATTGTAATCACATGTACTGTATTTAATCATAAATTTATGTATTGTATTCAATCGTAACTATATGTATTGTTTTTCAATCGTGACTGCATATCAGTCACAACTGCATGTATTATTTTCTAATATAATTGTATGCATTTCATTTGATCATATATGGTTTATAATCATAACTTCTTGTCATGTTTTCAATTATAACTGGTGTATAATCATAAATGTAAATCATGATATCAATTTTAATTTCTTGTATTGTTTTCAATCATAACTACCTATTATTTTCTTTATTAAAATCATCAGTCTTAACATTATTGTTTCGAGTAAATCTTAATCCTTATAAAAGGGAATTTTTTATATTAAAAAAATTTCATGAAATTTATTATGTATTTAAATTAAAATTATATTGTGAAATCTGTTATGTATTTTAATTAAAACGATGTCATGAAATTTGTTAAGTATTAAAAGGATGTCATGTATTCTATTTCAATATGACCATTGAAGTGCCAGGTATAGAATTCCATCTGAATTTTCTGAAAAAATATAACCATTGGAGCATGAATATGACTATTGGGATGAAGTCTATAAATATCAGGCCATTTGACTGAGCTCAATAATTTTGATGATCTATAGATACTCTATGGGAGCTCTGTCAAAATCACTGCCTTGTGCGAAGGCTATGAAGAATACAAGTCATGAATAGCTTGTTCCATGAACTTGTATCTTTGGGGAGTTTTTATTTTCATTATGCTATAATAATCTTTTGTGGATTGAGGGATTATGAGGCTATGAAGAGATAGGTTACAATTACTTTCTTAATCGAGGGATAATGGGCATTAGAAGACAGACTAAAGCCGATCTTCGAATAGAGGGCTCACCTTGGTGTGTGTAAGACAGACTTACATGAATGTATAAATCAAGGGATTACTATCATAGGTTAAAGGATACCCTTCTCTTTGGGTTAAAAGAATTATATTCTTTACATTTTCCCTATAATTGTAATAAAAAGAAAAATCATTTATTTTTTCTTTCTATTCATATTTCATATCATTGTAATTGTTTCAATTACAATGAAACCATTACATGTTGTACTAGTGATTATGATTCTATACATTGTATGGTAGACTCATCTATTTTTTGTAATACTCTGATTATTGTAAACATTGTGATTATGATCATTTATTCACTTAATATGATCATCATATTCATCTAGAATATGATTGTATATTAAATACAAAATGTGGAATACTTATCAAAATAAATCTTATTATGCTACTTATCGTAACCGACCCAATCATGACTATCATTTTCATTGGTATGAGGGCCCCCTTTGATTCATAGTTTTATCACAATTATATGTATTTTGAATTAAATTAGTTTAAATTCTCTTAAACTATGATTGTTTTAGGTTTGATAATGATTTTATTAAAACCTACAATTCACTTCCCTGCTTTTATATTGTTCTATCTACATACATATTTTGATCCAAAAAAGTGGAACCCACTAAGAACAAGTGGGTTTAAAGTACATCTATTGGAAATATTAGACCCCACTAGACCATTGGTGGCTAAGGCATAATGCATATCATTCTACAAGTCACATAAACTGGTCGGTGTACCCATTCCAATGGTGTATTAAAATTAAGCCACATGTTTTAATTTCATATAACATACCACATCTATTAACACCAAAATAATACCCCCATGAAGCTATTGTAAATTTCAGACCTACCCCTTGGTCCTTAGACTCTCAAATACTTATCCTGTTGTCCCTCCAACCAATTATCCATCAAAGATGCTAGAATGGTGTGAATTTCCTCAAGAACTATTCCAAATAATTTTTCATCCTTGAGATATGTGCATGGATCTATTTTTTCCTTGATGATATAATTTTGAATTCATCCTTATATATATGTGGTGGATTTAGTGTGTTGGTGTCGTTCCTTAATAAAACTAAGATATACCTTCTAAAATGATTTTTCAATGGGTATGTGTATATTAATTATCTTTATAGATGTCTTCTTGATAGTGTATTAATGACAAAACTGTAACAAATTAATGAATTCACGGTATATTGGTGGTGATAGAAATATGTAAATGAAAAAATATCTTTAAAAAATATTAATTATTCAAGATTGGGGATGTTTAATGGTATGATTATTTAGAATGATAATAATGATACATTCTTCTTCTTGATTCTCATCTTGTATGTATTTTCTGTTGAAGGATTCATGATTTATCAGTGATTGTTGGCTACACCTAAGGAACTCTTTTATAATAAAAAATGAATTCATAATAATTTATTTTATCAGTCATGGATTTTGTGATTCTAGTGTTCCTTCCATGATATGACTAGCATTTCATCTCTCCAACAAACACCTTATGGTATATGATTTTAGAATGATGCTCTTGATGTGGAATTCTATTCAGTCTCAATTCTAATCCTCTTCTTGAAGAAATAGAACCCATGTTAGGAACCATTTATTTGTGGTATTATTCAATATATTATTAGGAATGGTTCATTATTTTATTCATTATGAACTTTGGATTTATTTATAAAAAAATCCTAAGGTTGGAAGTTTCTTACATTTTGGAAATTTTATATAAACTTAATTCTATGGTGTGATTATTATCTTGGATCATTATCTATACATGATTTAGTATAATTGCTTGTGGGTGTGTCTTTGTGTGTAGCCCATGATACTTATTTATAATGTTCATTTCCTTGAGCATTATTATATCTTATTGGCTGTTATTGATTGTGGATACATGTGTTTTTCTTTCTACAACATTTCTCTTGAGTATAAGTTATTCATATCCAATATTATTTGTCTTATTATGTATATACCATACCTTTATCTGTATTTTTATTGATGTTCCTAATAGGTATAAAATTTTGGTATGGTTACCCCTTAGAGGCTAAGAATTCTTAACTAGTGGTGATTACATAGGTCGAATCATACCCAAGGTTTGAGCATGGTAGTCTTATGGCCCGAACAAAGATCATTGCCTTATTGATATCGAGTATACATTTTGAAGCTCAATTCATTAAGGATATTGAGAACATCACCACTATTCTTCTTTATTGACATCGAGTGACATGTTGATATCCTTGTGAGTAGTTGTTGTTATTTTGTGAAATGTTGACCATCCTTCCATCATGGAGCTAAAGAAAACATGACCAAGGCTCATGGTGGATTAGTTAGAACATAAGTACTCATTATATTATTGTAATTATTTTTAGTACAATTATTATTATCATGGAAAACCCATGTTATACTTTTTCACATTTTAAGGATTATTTGTGGTGTTCTATTGGGTTTTATTACTCACATCCTATATGGGCATTTCGATGAGCATTTTGACTTCATGTATAGGGATCTGTGTAATGGAATGTGTCCCATAAAAGATGGTTGAGCTGATAAGAATAGATTTGGGAGATGTAGTAAGATTTACTCTAGAAGTTACTGATTTTTATTTATTGATTTAACTATATGAATTTATACTTTGGTTTTTCTTACCACAAATAGATCCCATTTATTTATTTGTTTTATGACTGGTATTCCATCTACATATTTTTTGAATGCTTACTTTTATTATTGTATTTTATTATATATAGTTATATTATTAATTTTTCAAGGATATTATACTGAGTGTATAGTCTTCCTACTAATATACTTAAACCCTTCCTACTATTCGGCAGTATTTTGCATATGGGGAGGCCTACATGAGATCATGTGAGTCTACATCTTGAACATTGTGATTTGGGTCGAGGAGTTACATGAAACACAAATTATAATTTAAATATTACAACAAACATTAATAGTTTTTTTATTCAAAATTTCAAGTACTTAATTGTTTAGGTTATTATATTAGTATACCCACTCGTAACATAAAAACTATACAAAATTAATTGTTTTTCTGTTAAAGAATTTTAGTTCATTTTAACTAGATTTTATCATGGGATAACATATTATTTTAAAAATATCACATATTTTATTAAATGACTATCACCCTTGACTATAAATTAAACATACCATGTTTTATCTAATATAATTTTTGTTTAATAATCAGTAATCAATATAGAATTCTAATAAAAAATATACCATATTTTTTTTGTATATCATTTAGAAATTAAGATACTGAAGTAAATTATCTCTGAACTAAATTGAACATTCACAACATTTAATAAACTAAAATTAATAAAATAATTAATTAATATCTTAACAAAAATAATTATTCTTGAAAACTATTTATCTTACGTAGAAGGATTGGGTGAACTGATTCATAACTATAAAAATATTAAACTACTTATAAATATAAGATTAAAAATATAATTATTAAATATTATTCATTTACAATGCTTTCAATGAAAATAATTTAAGTATGACTACATAAAGAAGTTCACTTTAATAAAATATATATTTAAAATGAACAATTATAAAAACAAATAACAAAATAGAACCTCCTAAAATAAAAATATTTATGACTGAAAATTTTTAAAATAAAAATAAGTTCTTAAACTTCTTAAATGATTCCAAAATAATCAACACCACAAAGTAAAATATATATTAAAAAATTTAAAATATATTTCTATTTCAAAAAATAAATGAAAAATAAAAAATTTCTATTGATTTAAGCCATTTCAAAAAAATCAACTAAACAATCGAATAATAATTCACATGTGAAATTTGAAATAATGACTATAATATTTTAAAACACTAAGAAAACATTCTTTTGAAATAATAAACACTCTCTTATATAAATCATAATTATCTATACTATTATCATTATGGTAATTCATAATCAAAATTCATTAACATTGAAAAAATTCCAACTATTTCGACCCACTATGTAAAAAATATAACTTTATTTCCTAAAAAATAAAATTTACATATCCTTAAAAGTCTAAATTTCACAAAAAATAACTATGAAATAACCTGATCATTTAAATCTAATATTATATAAAATTTCTTTTAAATTAATAAATAAAAGACTTATTAACCAAATGTTTTCTAAGAGATTTAAGGAATTTATTTTCCTAAAATGGATGTTTTAAGAAAACATTTACATTAAAAAATCAAGGTTTTATATGTCCTTTTAAATTTCCCTAACCCACCACCTATAAAAACATGAAGTTTTCTATATATATAAAATTATACTTTAGAATAAATAGATGTGTGATATTTAATATTATAGTATAGTGTAAGAAACATACACTACATAATAAAAACCATTATTTCATTATTATATAAATTTGGACCATCACATTTAGAGAATTAAAATACCCAAAAAAATTAAAAATAGTAAAGTAGGGTAAAAAACCCAAAAAAATAATATAACTAAAATATGAAGATTTGGATCATTTTGGACTCCTAGAATAATCAAACTCATAAAAAACATTGTAAATAATAAATATTACATTATAAATGTCATTTTTTTTAAATTCAGAATAAATCCTTTAGAATAATTGAATTAAATAATGAATGAAGGAAATATGAGATATTTAATGAAAGTATAAAACCTATATAACTGTTGGAAATATGACCAATGAAATTGTAAAGACCCATAAATTTCAGAGAAATTTTTTTCTTAATTTTCCTTAGAATTTTACAAGAATGCAGTTTCTGACTGCACCTGATTCCGAGGCCCGGTGTTCCCGGAATCATTTTCCGAAGTTTGGCTCGGGTACGTTCAGTGAACGAACGAGCATGTTTTTCTAAGTTTTGAGCCGGTGCTCGGAATCGAATTCCGAGGGCACCGATGGAATCGCATCGCTGGTATTTTCTTAGAAACGCCATTTCTGGAGTTGCTTTTGTTTGGGTGTGGTTTTTTAATTTTTGGGGTTATGTTAAGAAAATAATATAAAGTGGTGCGACAACTTTATTTTATTTCACTTAAAGCCACTTAAAGCCACTTAAGCTAAGTTGAAACGGATAGGGTGGAACCCAAAATATCTTACCCTCTTGGTAGGATATTTGTAAGGTGGGGCCCACACGAGCCCCACCGTTTTTTTCCTCTAAGTAACGCACCTATGAAAACTCCTCTTTAATGAAAGTCAACTGGTGCGTTTTCTAAAACTCTTAACGCTCCTACTAATTGGACAGTTAAGACATTACCATTAATTCACTGAATTAATGTTTCGTTTCTTAACTTGTTTTTCAAATTGTTGGCATGTAAATAAAATAAGACCAACGCATGTCTTTCTTGAGGATTGCTCCTTGAGAAGATTTGGAGAAGACTCTAAGGCTTGAGATCTTAATCCTCCTTCGCGAAGAATGCGAAGAACGCCGAACCCTCGGAGATCGACGATGCGACGCCGTGTTCCGCGACACCGACGATTCTCCTTTTGCGACGCTTCTTCCGCGACGTTCTTCCCCGCAATAATCTCCAATCATCAACTGCTTGAGGTAGGGGATTACGGTCCTCTAATTCTTTGTGGATTTTATCCTCAACATGGGTTTAAACATGCAATTAAATCTGTGTGTTTTCATTAACCCTCCGAGATCGTCGACGCGACGCCGTGTACCGCGACGACGCAACGCCCTGTTCCGCGACGCGACGAACCTCTTCTTCCGCGACGGTCAATCCCATGAAGAACTCACGTCCGACGACAACGACGAGGTATGGGTTTTGATTCTTTAAATCTTTGTGATTTATACCCACGGCTTTGATTAAATAATTTTTTGAGACTTTTAAAACCGCTAACGTAGTGGGTGCGGACTAACGAACAAGTCTGAACCCACTACTCCTTTCGTTCTTGGTGTGTGAAATGGCGGACTCCGACAAAGCAAGCCACACGGGCGATGCGAGGTCCTCGAAGTGATGAAGGGACCCCGGGAGGGCTTTTGGCGAAGACGACAATGAATTCCGACCACCGGAACTCGTCCGGTGGTCCGCGGAGCAACCCGCCGGTGCGCCGCGCCGGCACGGCGGCGGGAGGCGGCGGCGCTCGGAGCGCCGCCAGGAAGAACCGTCGCGGCTGAAGCCGCGGCGGCGGGCCGACCGTCACGCGACCGCACGGGACCGGCAAAGGACGTACGCGGCCTTGCCGCGTTCGTTGGCGAGAGGCGGCCCCCCACGCGGGGCTGCAGAGCAATCAAGGGGGCGGCACCCCCCTTGCACCCGCTCGACCGTTACGGCCGAGCCGCCAGGCGACCGGGCCGCGCCCAGGCCGGGCTGGGCCGAGCCAGGCCGCGCCCAAGAGGGCCGGACCCGGACCCGGGTCGGGTCGACCCGGTTCGGGCTGACCCAGGGGGTCTCGGGCCGGGTTGGTCCGGGCCTGAAACCCCAACCTCCGGACCTTTTCGGACTTTTGCCCATATCTTGGGCTGCAGACCTTCGATCGACGCACCGTCAGCAGCGATGCGATCCTTGGATTGAGATGGTCGTTTCAGTAAATCACACTCAAGGTTTTGGAGTACTTTGGGTTTGGCCGGGTTGGTTCGTACACGAAACCAACCGGGCCCTCGGAGCGGAAACACTCATATCTTGAGCTACGAACATCCGATTGACGTGCCGTCAACCTTTTTGGATTCCTCTAAGTGAGATGGATCTTTTGGAATACTCCACCCGAGGCTTGGATGTAGGTGGAGTACAGTCGGGTTGGTTTTGACTTAAAAAACAACTGGGCCCCAGGGACGAAAAGGCCAATAACTCTCAGACCGAGCGTCCTGTTGACGATACATAACTTTTGGATACATAAACTCTAGACTATGTCTTAATTGATGTATCAGCCTCTCGGCTCATGGAGCGGACCCTCCCGAACGAGCTTTCTGTGTGCGGGAACCCTAGAGCTGGCTGCGACTGCGACGACAACGACTGTGCAGAGATCCTCAATGGATTCGACGGCAACGACTACAACACTCAGCGATCCTTTGTGGATCAATGCTACCGATCCTGTGTGGGTCCAATCTTGTGCGGGTCAGCGCTTAACGGTCCTCTGTGGGACAGCGCCTACAGATCCTGTGTGGGTCCGATCCTGTGTGGGTCTTTGCGGGGTTTAGTTACCAATCGATCTTGTGTGGGTTAGATCCTTTGTGGGTCATTGTGGGGGTTAGTTACCTATCGATCCTGTGTGGGTCAGATCCTTTGTGGGTCATTGTGGGGGTTAGTACCTATTGATCCTTTGTGGGTCCGATGGCTTAGATGAATCAGTGGATATATTTGATCATCCCTATCGTCATACGAAGAAGTATACCTGTGTGAGCTGAATCATGTTTTTTTTTCCTTTATGGATTATGTTGTGTTATCCTGTGTGGATTAAGTTTTGCTTTCTTGTGTGGACTAGGTTGTACTTGAGCTCGTATGTTGGAGCTGAACAAGAATTGATGACTTAGGTATATGTATGGGCATATACCTAAGCAGTGTCAGATGTTACTTTGTGATTGTATCTTTCCTTTGTGGATTATCTTTTGTGGATTCTGGGAGGCCTTCGGGGGTCTCGGGGTCCCTAATGAGTAGCTTATACTGAACCCTGCACGGGCTATGCCCGCACTACGTTGTGTTGGTTGTAGACGACGGACAATGCTGATCGTGGTTGTGGCTTGCGGAGCAGGACGGTACCTGAAGGTGGACCACTGGGCGGGACGTACTCGGAGCGGTCGGCTGGACCCGAGGATCAGTGGAGGCTATCTGTACCCACCCTTCAGGTGGGATTTCCAGTGGACAGCTCGATGATGAGACTTTACTTTTTAGTTGATGTTTTCCCTTCCAGTTGTACTTTACTTTCAGTTTGGGTTTGTATAATGGCCCACTTGGTTTTTCGCACTTACTGTTGTACTCAGTTTTTACTTAGTGTTTACTTCTGCCTGCTTGCTATGCGGTGTTTGTGGTTTACTTTACAAAGGCAATGCCTTCCCTTTTACCGGGATTTATGCCATGGTGCTAGTCGCCAGCCCCTGGCCTATGGAAGGCGGGCTTGGGGTAGTCACGGAACGGGCCCCGAGGACGGGTCATGACAAATTGGTATCAAAGGAGTTCAGTTCAACCGCAGAACTTGGGACTCTGATATTTTCTATGTGAACCAATAGTGTTAAGAGTATTGGGTGTGGTTATCAGTTCAGGGAGTACATTTTTGGTGCGGAGGCCGACGTATCCGTACCCCAGGACCCTAACTTCTTATTTCCGACTTAATGCACGAAAAAATTTATTGAAAGTGTGTTTCAAGTTTTCTTTTTGATTACTTTGTGTCAGCTCACCAGGTATACTGTTCTGACTGTGGTGCACCTGTTTATTTTCAGGATGGCCCCACGACGGCAGCTAGCTAGGGTTCCGAGAGTTGAGTGTGACGAAAGCCCACCGAGCGACGAGGCCTCGGTACAGGGCCCTTTGACAGCTGAGGCACCGGCGGTACCTCTACCCACCGAGCCACCGATGCTTCCAGCCCCAGCCGCTGATGATGCACGTCGCCTTAGTGCACTGCATGAGTTCCAGCACCAGCGACCGCCTAGGTTCCGTGGGGAGACAGACCCCCAGGAAGCTGAGGACTGGCTGGAGGTAGTGGTACGCGTTTTCCGGTTAGTGAGGACACCAGCAGACCCCATGGTGATCCTCGCAGCGAGCCTACTGCACGCGGCAGTGGGCCGATGGTGGAGCTTGATGCTCCAGGTGCACGATGAGGAATCTCTTCTCTAGATGGACTTTGAGAGCCTCTTCTACTCGGAGTTCGTCCCAGCCACCCTCTGTGCGGTGCGCATCCAGGATCTTCTTCAGCTGCAGCATGGTATCTTGACGGTCGCCCAGTACTCGTTGAGATTTACTGATCTCTCGCGCTGCTTGACAGACATGGTATGAGACCAATTCTTCCAGGCCCGGACCTTTGAGCAGGTTTTGAGAAATGAGATCAGGGCATCACTGATCTACCTCAGCATTCCGACCCAGGCAGGAGTACTGGAGTGATCCCTTTTGATCGAGAGCTTTCTTGCTGAGTCTACACCAGCTGCGAGACCTACCGCAGGGCGGCACGTAGCATAGTCTTCTACGGCAGGCAGTTGACAGATGACTCAAGGGTCCAGGCAGACCAGACCCTCACGTAGATGACCTCAGGACACTGGCTCAGTAGTGCGGGGCACACAGCATGGATACAGTCTTTCGAGAGGCTGGCAGTGCTACACATGCGGCGGGCAGGTCCACATGGCTCGTGACTGCCCGACCCACCGTGTCGAGGAGCAGCAGACGGTTGAGCGGCCACCTAGGTAGAGGCAGAGGGTCAAACGTGGCAGTCCGCAGGGATGAGGCAGACGAGGCAGAGGATCTGGCTGAGCAGCAGCTGGTGGGCGACGCTTTGAGGCTCTACCACCACCACCACCAGGAGGTCCACCCCGGCCACTGGGAGCTGGCGGGCAGAGACAGGCACAACTCCAGGCAGCGGAGGCCTATGACCACGGCGCGCACAAGATGATTCGAGGTACTATATGTGTCTATTCCCCCCTTTATTCAGTTCTTATAGACAAATGAGTGAGTCACTCTTTCATAGCCGCTGCCCTTGTTCGGAGCTCGGAGATTCCGACAGAGCCGTTGGCTTGATCCTTACGGCTATAGACTCCTACGAGAGCAGACTCGACGATTACACACCGGTGCCAGCAGTGTGAGCTTACTCTAGGAGGAAAGAGCTTCAGTTGGGATCTTTTTTTAGTGGCGTCGAGGCCTTACGACATCATCTTAGGCATGGATTGGTTATCTATAGTCCATGATCAGATTGACTGTATTAGGCGCAAGGTGCGATGTGTATGCACCGACGGGAGCAGGTTCACCTTCACCGGAGAGAAGGGATCCTTTGTAGCACAAGATGGACTCTCGTAGAGGAGAGGACAGCCCATCACTCACCAGTTGGATAGCCTCATCCTAGGAGCAGTTGACGTGCAGAGTCCTAGTTTTCCTGCAGTGGTGGATCAGTATGAGGATGTTTTTCACGGTGACGTTCCAGGACTACCTCCTCGTAGAGAGGTAGACTTTTATAATGATCTATACCCCAGGACAACCCCGATATACACTCTAGAAAATCTGATGGCCCCCGTCAAGCTTCGAGAGCTACGAGTACAGTGGGAGGACTTGCAGGGCAAGGGATTCATCCGACCCAGTGTTTCACCCTGGGCTTCCCCGATATTGTTCGCCAAGAAGGCGGATAGGAGCTTGCGACTTTGTGTCGACTATCGTCGCCTGAACCAGGTGACAGTGAAGAACAAGTATCTGCTACCGAGGATTGATGACCTCTTCGATCAGCTCAAGGGACAACGGTGGTTCTCAAAGATAGACCTCAGGTCAGGATATCATCAGCTCATAGTTCGGGACGAGGACGTGCAGAAGATGACTATCAGATGTCGGTATGGCCACTATGAGTTATTTTTTATGCCTTTCGGCGTAACCAATGCTCTGACAGTGTTCATGGGCCTCACGAACATGATCTTTAAGCCCTTCCTCGATCAATTTGTCATGGACTTCATCGACAACATTTTGATATACTCGATGACTGAGGAGGAGCATGCCTACCACTTGCGAGTTGTACTGGACACACTCCTAGAGAACCATATTTATGGAAAGCTCTCAAAGTGTCAGTTTTGGATATGCAAGGTCCACTTCTTGGGGTACGTCATCTCTGAGGTGGGAGTTGCGGTGGATCCTGCGAAGATCGAGGCAGTGCTAGCTTGGGAGCCACCCAGGAGCATGACGGAGGTGCGGAGTTTCTTGAGGCTAGTTGGATACTACCGGAGATTTGTGCCAAAGTTCTCCAGAGTTACGGCACCACTCTCAGCTCTTACGAAGATGGGGACACCCTTTGTGTGGTCAGAAAGATGTCAACAGAGCTTCCAGGAGCTGAGACAGAGATTGACCAATGCCCTTATCTTGAGGTTGCCTGAGGAGGGAGTAGGGTACATAGTCTACTGCTATGCATCAGGGACCGGACTCGGATGTGTCCTGATGCAAGAGCAGGCAGTGATCGCCTATGGATCACGTCAGTTGAGGCCGCATGAGCAGAACTACGCTACCCATGATTTGGAGTTAGCAGTAGTGGTCTTCGCTCTGAAGACATGGCGTCACTATCTGATGGGTGAGCGCTTTACAGTCTTTTCTGACCATCAGAGTCTCAGGTACATCTTCTCTCAGAAGGACCTAAACCTGAGACAACGGCGATGGCTCGAGTTCCACTCGGACTATGACTTTGAGATAGTCTATACTCCTGGGAAGGGGAACATGGTAGCCGATGCTCTCAGCAGGAGGACGTGCATTCAGCTACTTGAGGAGGCGACAGAGCAGCTAGCCGCTTTACAGATATCCTTCATGGATAGAGATGGAGCAGCCTTCCTTTAGTCTCTCACAGTCTCTCCTCCACTACTACAGTGGGTTAGAGAGGCACATCGTGGGGACGCTGACAGTGAGACGTGGCGTGCACAGATATCCTCAGGTCAGGCACCTGATGGTTTCTCCCTTGGAGCAGAGCACACCGTCCTTTTCAGAGGACGTAACTTGGTACCAGTTGCTTTACTGGAGGAGGTGTTGAGAGAGTTTCACACTTCTCTTTTGGCGGTACATCCTGGAGTGGCGAAGATGTACCAGGATCTCAGACGACAGCACTGGTGGCTAGGCATGAAAAAGGCTGTGGTAGAGTTCGTTTCTCGATGCCTCACCTGCCAGCAGATGAAGGCGGAGCATCAGGTACCATCTGGCTTGGTACAAACCGTGGAGGTCCCGGAGTGGAAGTGGGACGGGATATCTATGGAATTTGTGACTGGACTTCCACGCACTTCCAGAGGTCACGACTCCATTTGGGTGATTGTCGAATGACTCACCAAGTCGGCTCACTTCTTACCCATCAGAGAGCAGGGCTCAGTGGAGAGATTGGGACGTCTCTACGTTCAGGAGATTGTACGGCTTCACGCTGTACCATAATAAATCGTCTCTGATCGAGATGATCGCTTTACTTCCCAGCTTTGGAAGGGGTTGCAGGAGGCGTTCGGGATGCAGCTACATCTGAGCACCGCCTTTCACCCTCAGACGGATGGTCAGACAGAGAGGACCATTCAGACTCTCGAGGACATGCTCCGCACATGTGTTCACGACTTTGGTCACAGGTGGGAGGACCACCTACCCTTGGTGGAGTTTGCGTACAACAACAGCTACTACTCCACCATCGGGATGAAACCATACGAGGCATTGTACGACCGACCTTGAAGATCTCCTTCGTGCTGGACAGACCCTGGGGAGTCAGCACTTGTGGGACCAGAGATGGTCCGGGCCATGACAGAGAAGGTCCAGGTCATCTAGGAGCGGATGAGGATAGCTCAGAGCCGGCAAAAGTCTTATGCTGACAGGAGGTGGAGGCCACTAGAGTTCGAGGATAGTGACCACGTCTTCTTGCGGGTCTCACCTCGACGTGGTTTATGGAGATTTGGCCGAGGTGGCAAGTTATCTCCGCGCTTCATCGGACCCTTCCAGGTCCTCAATAGGATTGGCGAGGTGGCTTACCGCCTGGATCTACCACCTCAGTTGCACCAGGTACATGACGTCTTCCACATATCTCAGCTGAGGAGATATGTGCACGACCTGATGCATATCATTTACCATTGGGAGCTAGACGTTGATGAAGGGGTGACTTTTGCGGAGGTCCCTGTGGAGATCAAGGATCGACAGGAGAAGGTCCTATGTGGACGATCGATTCCTCTTGTGCGCATCAGATGGAAGCACGGGAACCTCCAAGATATCACTTTGGAGCGGGAGGCTCAGATGCGTGCTCAGTACCCACATTTGTTTCCCTAGTTTATGATGTATATTTATGGGGACGTAAAGCCCTGAGGTGGGAGTGATGTAAAGACCCGTAAAGTTCAAGGAATTTTTTTTCTTAATTTTCTTTGTAATTTTACAAGAATACAGTATCTGACTGCACCTGATTCCGAGACCCGGTGTGCCCGGAATCATTTTCCGAAGTTTGGCTCGGGTACGTTCAGTGAACGAACGAGCGGGTTTTTCTAACTTTTGAACTGGTGCTCGGAATCGAATTTCGAGGGCACCGCTGGAATCACATCACCGGTATTTTCTTAGAAACTCCATCTCTGGAGTTGCGTTTTCTTGGGTGTGGTTTTTAATTTTTGGGGTTAAGTTAAGAAAATAAAATAAAGTGGTGCAAGAACTTTATTTTATTTCACTTAAAGCAACTTAAATCCACTTATTCTAAGTTGAAACGGATAGGGTGGAACCCAAAATATCCTACCCTCTTGGTAGGATATTTGTGAGGTGGGGCCCTCACGAGCCCCACCGTTTCTTTTCCTCTAAGTAACGCACCCGCGAAAACTCCTCTTTAATGAAAGTCAACTGGTGCGTTTTCTTAAACTCTTAACGCTCCTATTAATTGGACAGTTAAGACGTTACCATTAATTCACCGAATTAATGGTTCGTTTCTTAACATGTTTTTCAAATTGTTGGCATGTAATTAAAATAAGACCAACACATGTCTTTATTGAGGATTGCTCGTTGAGAGGATTTGGAGAAGACTCTAAGGCTTGAGATCTTCATCCTCCTTCGCGAAGAACGCGAAGAACGCCGAACCCTCGGAGATCGACGACGCGATGTCGTGTTCCGCGACGCCGACGATTCTCCTTCCATGACGCTTATTCCACGACGTTCTTCCCCGCAACAATCTCCGATCATCAACTTCTTGAGGTATGGGATTACAGTCCTCTAATTCTTTCTGGATTTTATCCTCAACATGGGTTTAAATGTGCAATTAAATATGTGTGTTTTCTTTAACCCTCGGAGAGCGTCGATGCGATGTCGTGTACCACGATGATGCAATGCCCCCTCCCGCGACGTGACGAACCTCTTCTTCCGCGACGGTCAATCCCGTGAAGAACTCATGTCCGATGAAAACGACAAGGTAGGGGTTTTGATTCTTTAAATATTTGTGATTTATACCCGCGGTGTTGATTAAATAATTGTTGTGAGACTTTTAAAACCGCTAACGCAGTGGGTGCGGACTAACGAACAAGTCCGAACCCACCGCTCCTTTCATTCTTGGTGTGCGAAACGGCGGATGCCGACAAAGAAAGCCGCATGGGCGATGAGAGGTCCTCGTAGTGAAGAACGGACCCCGGGAGGGCTTTTGGCAAAGATGACAAGGAATTCCGAACACTAAAACTCGTCCGGTGGTCCGCGGAGCAACCCGCCGGCGCGCCACGCCGGCAGGGAGGCGCCAACGGTGGGAGGCGGCGGCGCCCGACGCGCAGCCGGGAAGAATCGCCGCGGCTGAAGCCGAGGTGGTGGGTCGGCCGTCCCGCGACCGCACGAGACCGACGATGGAGGGACGCGGCCTTGCCGCGTCTGTTGGCGAGAGGCGACCCCCACGCGGGGCTGCGGAAGAATCAAGGGGGCGGCGCCCCTCTTGCACCCGCTCGGCCGTTATGGCCGAGCTGCCAGGCGACTGGGCCGGGCCGCTCCCAGGCCGTGCCGGGCCGCACCCAAGCGGGCCGGACCCGGACCCAGGTCGGGTCGACCCAGTTTGGGCCGACCCAGGGGGTCTCGGACCGGGTCGTTCCGGGCCCGAAACCCCAACCTCCGGACCTTTTCGGACCTTTGCCCATATTTTGGGCTGCGGACCTCCGATCGACGCACCGTCAGCGGCGATGCGATCCTTGGATTGAGACGGTCGTTTCGGTATATCAAACTCAAGGTTTCAGAGTACATTGGGTTTGGCCGGGTTGGTTCGTACACGAAACTAACCGGGCCCTCGGAGTGGAAACACTCATATCTTGTGCTACGGACGTCCGATTGACGTGCCATCAACTTTCTTGGACTCCTCTATGTGAGATGGATCTTTTGGCATACTCCGACCGAGGCTTGGACGCAGGTGGAGTACGGTCGGGTTGGTTTTTACTTAAAAACCTACCGGGCACCTGGGACGAAAAGGCCAATAACTCTCAGACCGGGCATCCTGTTGACGATACTGAACTTTTGGATACATCAACTCTGGACTATGTGTCAGTTGATGTATCAGCCTCTCGGATCGTGGAGCAGACCCTCCTGAATGAGCTTGCTATGTGCGGGAACCCTAGAGCTGGCTGCGACTGCGACGACGACGACTGTGCAGAGATCCTCAGTGGATTCGACGACGAAGACTACAACACTCAACGATCCTTTGTGGATCAGTGCTACCGATCCTGTGTGGGTATGATCCTGTGTGGGTCAGCGCTCTGCGGTCCTGTGTGGGCCAGCGCCTACAGATCCTGTGTGGGTCCGATCCTGTGTGGGTTTTTGAGAAGGTTAGTTACCTATCGATCCTGTGTGGGTCAGATCATTTGTGGGTCATTGCGGGGGTTAGTTACCTATCGATCCTGTGTGGGTCAGATCTTCTATGGGTCATTGTGGGGGTTAGTACCTATTGATCCTTTGTGGGTCCAATGGCTTAGAAGAATCAGTGGATATATCTGATCATCTCTATCATCATACGAAGAAGTATACTAGTGTGAGCTGAATCCTGTTTTTCTTTCCTTTGTGGATTGTGTTGTGCTATCCTGTGTGGATTACGTTTTTCTTTCCTATGTGGACTCGGTTGTACTTGAGCTCGGATGTTAGAGCCGAACAAGAATTGATGACTTAGGTATATGTATGGGCATATACCTAAGCAGTGTCGGATGTTACTTTGTGATTGTATATTTCCTTTGTGGATTATCCTTTGTGGATTCTGGGAGGCCTTCGGGGGTCTTGGGTCCCTACTGAGTAGCTTATACTCACCCCTGCATGGGCTATGCCCGCACTACGTTGTGTTGGTTGCAGACGACGGACAACGCTGATCGTGGTTGAGGCTTGCGGAGCAGGACGATACCTGGAGGTGGACCACTGGGCGAGACGTACTCGGAGCGGTCGGCTGGACCCGAGGAGAAGTGGAGGCTATCTATACCCACCCTTCAGGTGGGATTTCTAGTGGACAGCTCGACGATGCGGATTTACTTTTTAGTTACTGTTTTCCATTCTAGTTGTACTTTACTTTCAGTTTGGCTTTGTATATTAGCCCACTTGGTTTTTTGCACTTACTGTTGTACTCAGTTTTTACTTAGTGTTTACTTCTTCCTGCTTGCTCTGCGGTGTTTGTGGTTTACTTTACAAAGGCAATGCCTTCCCTTTTACCAGGATTTACGCCATGGTGCTAGTCGCCAGCCCCTGGCCTATGGAAGGCAGGCTTGGGGTAGTCACGACATGGGCCCCAAGGATGGGTCGTGACAGAAATAGTGACTTGGTAGGTGGGAATGGTACCCTGACCATTAAAATAGTAACGTGACTATTTTATTTGTTAAAAAATAGATATCTTATGAAATAAAAATATAATGAAATTTTGTTTTTAAACAATTAAATAAAGTTGTTAAATATGATAAAATTAATTTTTTACCTAAATAAATCATAATTTCATTTTTAGAAAACATATATAATTTTTTTCTTTAGAACACATTTCTATGATAATTTTAAAAAACTGATATAAAAATTTACTTTTATAAAATGGTTTTAAATAATAATAATTATTTTCATATAAATTATATAGTAACTTTAGGAAGATATATGTACTTTTTATAAGGTTCGTAAATTATATTATGTCAAAAAATTGGTATGTTTTAATAAAGAATCATTATATTTAAAAATAATATTTCTCATATTTGTGAAATTAAATTTGTAAAATGGATATTGTTTTAAGAATTTACATGAAAAAACTGTGTTAGGGTGGTGTTTTTGTTTATTTCAAAATTAATAAAATACAGAGGTGAACATTAAAATACTGTATAAGTATTGACATTTTGAATAGTTTATATGAAGTAAATATAGGATTCTAGATGTTATAAGGATATTTTAATATACCTTCAAAAAATAAATCAAAATCCCATTACTATTTTATCACTGGTTTTCTCACAATTTAATGATATAGTACTTTATTTAAATACTTTATTCCGAGACAACATTACCCTCCCCTTATAAATACCACCCTCCGCCAACAAAATGATCCCCATATATATCATATTCCCTTTCTAAATATATAATAAAATATAAATATTAATTATCTTATCTATGTTTTAAAGGTCCTGGTCTTTTCAAATGACTATTCCTAAAATCCTTAGGATGTAATATTTTAGAGGTCATTCCAAGGGGGATAGTAAGTTTCTAATCTGAAGCTCTTTCAATGTTTTCATTAATTATTTTCCTATACCTCTTTATAAATTGAATAAAAAATGTTACGTCATGAAATTAATAATATAATGAAAATTTTATATTTATTATATAATCATTAAATTCATTTTATTTTTGTTTAAAAAATTTATTTCATCATGAATTGTTTCAACTATCTACATGGACTATGTTATTATTCATCTATTAACACCATAAATAGATAATTTTAAAAATTTCTTTAATGAAGAGATATAAAATTTATGAATTGACAAAGATATGGAAAGATAAATTTGGAATTACATTAATTATTTAAACAAAAAATAACTATTGTAATTTTAACTACTCAAAATGGGCACACCATAACACCATTCATAACTAAAATTTATTATTGACCATGAATTAAATTGTAGAGCTTTTGAGCTTTTATAATGATAAATAATCTCTACATTTAAACACATGTATTTATATACTCATTCCATAATAACTTTTATCATTATCATTGAACTGATGCCACCTCAAAACCATGAGTCAGACATCCTCAACATTTAAAAAAAACATAATATCATAATGAATGAATATAAAAGAACTTAAAAGGTTAAGAAAAAATTTAAATATTATTGAAAACGTTTCTGAATCAAGTATTTAATAAATTAAATTTTATTATTCAATATGTTCAATGAAGTTACCAAGTGGTTCTGGACCTAATGTAAGGGAACTCTAAAACCCCCTCTTTTTTCCTTTAAGAGATGATTTATATCTCTTTAACTCATTTTATCTCTCTATTATTAAAATTTAATTCTTATGTATTTTATTGATTTATACAGCTTGTATATAGATATCTTATTTTCCCTTTTTATTTTTAGGATTATACAAAATTTTCATATCCCTTCCCAGTCCCTTCTCTAATGAGATTCTCATTAAACAAAAATATTTTATTTATTTTCTTTTTCTTGTACCACTATTTTAATAGTTTTCATATTTTATTATTTCTAAATATACCCAATTTTTTAATGAAATTTATTATATTTCATTTTTATAGTGAAATTTTTATGCTCTTATTTCCTCTAAAGGTTCTCCACTTAATTCCTTAAACATTGTTTAAGGGTTTCATTACCATGCATGCTTCTTCAGCCTTTTCTCATGGTCTTTTATTCAATTGAGACATCTCAACATGAATAATAATTATATATTCAGATATGAATGCCTCCAAATTTTTAATCCACTATTTTCTTGGAAATAATTATAATACATCCTTTTTTATGATTTATGACATGATTATAGAACCCATTTAGTTCCCATGGGGGTTTATGCTTATGATTTATGTATGATTTCATTATTTGGTGCACATATGCATGTAAATATTATGGTTTGAATGTTGGGAATGTAATTATACATACCTTTAAAAAATTGTGCAATTTTTTCATATCATGTGATACCATATATGGTGCATGAGGAATATACCCAATACACCATTTTATTTTGCCCTTGAAGAGAAATGTGAGTTATGATTATGATGTCATGCTTCTTATTATCAACAAATGCTTATGGTTTAGTGTTATTCTAATATCATCTCCTTTATTTCATGATTCCATGTGATTATATATGATCCACCTCTACTATGGAATTATGCTATGCCTCTTGAATCATATGTTTTAATTGAATATCATGTTTGTTCGCTTAATTATCATATTAGTTCACCAAGTTCCTTAATTTATCTCCCTAAGATATACTACTAAGTAATCAGAGTTCTAGGGAATTTATTAGTCTATTATTATATTTAAATAAATATGATGTAATTTATTTATATGTTTATGTATTTTGTATCTAATCTACCAATGATAGTATAACTCTATATTTATTGGGGGTTAAGATAATTTTTTTGTTAAAAATAATTTAATAATATGCATATGAGATTCTTGTGGATACTTTTTGTATCAAATAAATGTAAATTTATTTTTTGGGATTAAGTTAGGGAACCTAATAAGAAATACACCATTAATAATCTTGATTGAACCAGAAAATTCATAAGATAATATATATATGTCATTTATGAGTTATTTATTCTAAGTTAATATTTTCTCCTTTTATATAAATATTATTTATAGTATTATTATTTTTTAATTTTATTTGTTTCATTAAATGGTTAGAAATATTAGAAACCATATGAACAAACAATATGATGGTCAATGTAAATATTTATCAAATCGGATGTCTAACATGATATGAGTGTGAGTTAAGAACCAATTTAAAGGACCTTCACAACTAACTCATGTTATGAATAATAAATAAAATCATGAAAAACAAAAAAATTATCCAATTATATAAAAAGTCATGTTTGACTCATTTTTATGATAAAGGAAACCCACTTTTTGTTGATCCTATGATACCCTAATTACATAAAAATTTATTTTTTTACATTGATAATATATTCTCTATAATCTTACAACCTAACGTAGAGAAATTTATATTTATTGCCTATCATTTAGAGGGAGAATTCGATTAGTAGATAACATTGATGATGAATAAAAACCCCAAATAATAAATTGAATAAATTGTGTGGGGTTTATTTAGGAAAATATTTTTCAATAAAGTGTTTCTTTTCAATTTCGATCATAAAATAGAGAGGGAGGTAATTAGACTCGAATAAATGTATTATGGATCAGTTTTTCTTTATAATGAAAACTTATCAATGATTTTAAGGGTTGTATTTGGATTTATAATTGAATCCATCATTATTGTTGAACACATATTTAGTGGACTAAATCTGTGTCTTTGAAATGATTTTATAACTCCAGACTTTGAAAACATTGAGGAAATAATTTTATTTACCCTTACAGTTGAGATAGAGATTAGTGATTTTGAATGGTTTCATGGGGAAGGAGACAAAAATAAGAGAATGGAGTTTAATTTTAGAGGACTAATGGAAAAATCTAATACATGGAAAAAATATGACTATATAATTATCATTAATGTGTGGAAAATCATATTTGGAATCACCTCAAGGGTATAAGTATAAGTTTCAAGTGTTTAATGGAGGGGCATAAAGAGAATTTATATTAAAGGGAGATAAAGATTCTAACTAATATGATTGAATAAATAATTTCCTAAACAATACACCAAAGTAGGTCAATTTTTTCAAAAATAAGTAATGTAGAGACTATGTGTAACACCCGAGACTTTTATGTTATATAAATCATCAAGGGAATCTTTTTCTACACAACACTTTCTTGGCTTGCTTTACACGCAATCGCGACCTTCCTCGATATCTTGCGTCGTACGCAATACCGAGTTTCACTAAACAACAATATGCTATTAAAACTAGCCGTTATGAATAGTAATAACAACATTTTTAAATTTTATAAATTTTATTTTTCAAAATGGACTTCATTTTTGGACTCAGAATATCGAAATTATCCTAGGGTGAAATTTTGGTATTTTTCTGAAAACTTTCAATTTTTGATGAATAGTGAAACCACTAAGTGGTAGGTTAAAAACTGAATTTTGCATAAAACTTAATTTTACCGCTTCTGTGAATGGAATTTCGAAAATCCGACAGACACGGTTGATATCAGTATGTAAAATGTGGTTCAATGAGATAAAAATAATTTTTGGTGAATAGTAACTTTTTACTTTTTTTACCGCGGTTAATAGTAAATAGGGTAACTAAGGGTAAATATGATATTAATATTACCCTAACACATGTCCTAATTCTATTGGATAAGTGTAATTCGACCAAAAACAAACTTAGGAATAAAATATGACCATTTAGGCCCACTTGGATTAGATTAGGACATTTATTATTAATTTATTTAAAGGGTTAAAATAGTTAAAATCAAAGTTTAATAAGTAAATCATTTTTAATATGGGGTTATACATAAGATAAATTCGACTATAAATATTCATTAGAAATCTAAAAAGATTTCCTACATAATGGTATTTTATTTATAATTTTTAGACATTAAATAATTTAATTTATTTATGACACAAAGATGATGCAGTAATTATCTTATTAATGAAATATTGACAAAATTGATAATATAAATACCAAAATAAATGTAATTTAAGACTTTTTATGAATTCCACTAATTTTATAGGTTACTATGATATATTAATGTTGATTTAATCAACTTGTTTCGAACATATAATTCTGTTATGACTTTCACAAAAATCATATATCAAATAGTGTCAAAATTGACACAAAATAGTTTTTAAATCAAATATTATATTATTAATTGTTATTGTATTCCTAAAAATCTAAGGTTCGGCCAAATTACTTAGATAAGGATATATATATTAATAATAAACAATTTGGGGTTCGTTTGGCATGTTATAGTAAGTGTATTAACCATATAGTGAAAGAAAACAAAAAGACACGGTAAAAGTTAAATTAATTAACTTAGAGTTAAATCTAATTGATAAGGTTAAAATAAAACCCTAAACTTGTCTAAATCCTATTGGTTGATAGGATTTCGACCCATCCCCACTTTAGCTTCGAAATAAGACCCTTTGGAACCATTATAAACCGATTTTGACTTTAATATAAAATAATATTTTGAGATATTCCTAAGGTGCCCCTCTCCTCCCTTATAAAAGGGCACCTCCTCCCCCTCCTCCTCACACCAATTTGAGCACTCAAGCTCGGCCAACCCCTGCCATTTTCTCCTCTCCACTTCCCTAGAATAATCCTAGAGGTCCTGGTCTTCTCCAAAGACCAATCTTAGTTCCTTAAGTGGATGATTCAAAGAGGCGTTCCAAAGAATAGGTAATATCCATTACCGATCTTTTCAATTTCTTTCTTCTTCAACTTATTCTTCTTTAGTTGTTTCATGATAAAGTAATAACATCAGTATTACTTACATACTGATATGTTATTATAAATATGAAACAACCCTAATTCACCTTCTATCCATCCTACGGAAAAATGAAATCACCGCGCGTGCGTACGTACGGAATACCGTCTCCACGCCGTGGTGTAATCTATTTTCCACCATAACCTTACAAGGATGGATATAATGGTGTAATGAGTAACTATATATGATTATTATGAAGTAATATTGATACTGAAATAATATATATATATACTCCAATACAATTCCACGATCATAGGAACGATATCATCACTCGTGCGTACGTACGGAATACCGTCTCCACGATGTGATGCGACTCGTTCTACATGATCTTCATTTCATAATGATTATATAAATGAATTGAATGAATTAATATGGTATATACTACACTAATACCATTCTGTAAATGAATTATCTATAACCTAAAGATAAGAATAAGAATTTATTCGACAAAACACGCATAAGAACAAAAAGTTATAAAGACCCGAGTAACAAGTAACAATGAAATATTACTAACAAGAAGCTAATAATATGACCATATATGATATCATATCAATATGTATGATTCTGGAATAAGTCAATAACATTATTTAAACCATTATACAAGAGCTTCGGACACGAACAAAGCAAATCGGACCTAAGGTAAGGGAAATATCACAATCTCATTTTTATCCGAGATTGTTTATTCGTAAGTATTTACTGGGGTGTATTTTATCATCCACATCCATGCTTCATCAAAATGTAATATTATTTCCATCCACCTACAATTTTTTAAATCCATTTTTACCCTTCGGTGAGTTTTTAGTAATATGTATGAAAGGAATCTTTTGTCGTACGAGGTACTTTTTGACTTTTCCGACAAAAGTACGAAGAACGTTTTTTTTAACTTATACGACATGAATGGATTTTTAAAACATTGTTTCCAAGAAGCTTCCTTTACAAGTTTTCAAGTTTATTTTTAATCAACTTCTTTTATTTTAAAGTTGTATGACATGTTATGAAAGGAAAAAATGTTTTTTAAGAAGAAAGGATATTTTCCTCAAGAATGGAGTTCAAGTGTTTTATCAAAATGATTTTCCATCTAAGATAATAAAGGGTTCTGTTTTTATCCCTATTATTAAATTGATTTGTTCATGTTGTGATGAAATTATTTTTATGAATTCCTTTATCTTATATGAATTGATTTATGATGTCATGATGTTTCAAGAATCCCATTTTTATTACATGGGTTATGCGATGATGTATGATTTATGATTATGTGGCACACATAAGAAAGGATTCATTATAAGATGGGTGGGACCTATATCTCCCTCCAATGCATTGGGTAAAGATTTTATATCTCATGAGATAGACATGGCTGGAACGAAAGGTTATTTCGGTTCAGTGATACAGGACTGAAACGAGGAGTGAACTCGGTTCAGAAAGGGACTTTGTCCACTAAGATAGTCTTGGCAATGAGTCATGACTAACAAGAAATGATTTTCCATGATTATGTGTGGATGCCACAAAGTTTCAAGTCTTATGTTATGATTATGGGGATCTCATTTTCACTTTTATGATTTATTCCATGATAAGATATTATGATCTCTTTTGCAGGTTTTGATTTTCAAAAAGATATGATATGATTTTTATTTCCTTTATTTGCCCTTGCTGAGCATTTGAGCTCACCCTTTTATGTTTTCTTTTCCCCAGGTCAGGAAAATGGATATTAAGTAGAATATGCTAAAATGGACCCTAGATATGATGAAATAAATGGGAGACACTGTAGAAGATTTATGAACCAGTTGTTTATGTTTCCCAGTTTCTAAAGACACTATACCTATACGGTCCTTTGTGGTTTTGTCATATGTTGTAATAAGTGTGCTTCAATTTCGAAGTATTAACAATGTATGTAAAGTATGGGTCGTTATAGTTGGTATAAGAAGAAAGGTATAGTCAACCTTTGGAAACTAGGATGTGAAAGCCTTAGTAAGAACCCTAAGGATAAGTCTAAGCATAGAACACAATCTTAGAAATGGCCATGAATAACCTAGGATAAGACCTTAAGCATGAAAATTTTATTCTTGAATTATGTGGTTTCCTATTATAATTAGTGTTGTTCACACTATTCTTCTTGGTTTTATTCAATGGCTGGAACCCGAAGGAACCGTGTTAATGCGGAATGCGATGGGCAATGCAATGATTGTCCCCCTGAGCAACCAAACGATATGGGAGCTGGAATGCAAAATCTTGTAGCCATGCTCACACAACTTTCTCAAGCTATGAATCAAGCAGGATTTCCAAACGAGCAAAGGAGGGAGCAACATTCTGTTGAATCCTTCATGAGGCAGCGTCCACCTTCTTCCAGCGGGTCTACTGATCCATTAGTTGCTGAACAATGGATTAGTACTACTGAAAATATATTTTCAGTTCTTTAATGTTCTGAGCATGATAAAGTCATCCTAGCAGTGTATCGTTTGGAAGGAGATGCTGATCAATGGTGGAATCTTGTTAAGAATACGAGGCAAAGGGATGAAATTGAGTCTATGGAATGGGACGAGTTCAAGAACTTATTTTTCAATAAGTACTTCCCTCGTATTCTCCGAACAAAGATGGAGAAAGAGTTTCTTGAACTGAAGCAAAGGGATGATGAATCTGTTGGTACCTATGAAGCAAATTTTACAAGACTTGCAAGGTACGCTTCTGGTATTATTATCCAACCTGAGAGTAAGATCGATCGATTCTTTAGTGGCTTAAAACCAAGTCTTCGAAGGGCGTTAGCCATAAGGGACTTCAATAGCTACGAGGAAATCGTTCGATGTGCTCTCAAAGTCGAGATGGAGATTGGAGTAACCCATCAGTCACATGGGTTTGATAAGAAGAGGAAGATGGAATTCAAAGAAAATTCTAAAGAGCACACGGAAAAGAAGATGATCTTTTCCTTATGCTCAAAGTGTGGAAAGAAACATGGAGGGAGTTGTCTTAAAGGGACAAGTAAATGTTTTAAATGTGGAAAAGAAGGTCATCGGGCATTTGAATGCCGTGATAATGGGAAGAAGATGTCTAATGACGCAAACAAAGGAAGGGATACACAGAATGAACCTACTACACTTCAATGTTTCAAGTGCAAGGAGATGGGGCATTATGCCAATCAATGCCCAAATCCAAGGGTTGATGATGATGGTCGACGTCAACAAACTCTTAAGGCTAAAGACAAAGGAAAGTCACATGCAATTTCTATCAGCGATGTGGAGTACGATAACGATGTGGTGAAAGGTACACTTACCATCCACTCTAAAGTAGCAAATGTTTTATTTGATTCTGGATCCACCCACTCTTTTATTTCTGAAGACTTTTCTAAGGGTATCACCGTATTACCTCAACAATTAGATGTTGAGTTAGCTGTGACAACACCTAATGGCACATCAATCGCATCAAAAGTTTATAATTCTTCTCCGATCGAAGTTTGTGGGAAAGTGCTTCCTGCAAATCTTGTGATCCTTCCTTTAGTGGAATTTGATGTTATTCTTGGCATGGATTGGCTTTCTCTACATGGAGCTCATATCAATTGCCAAAGAAGGGAAGTCACATTTCATATTCCAGATCAATCTACGATCGTCTATCAATGCAAGGATGAACATAACCTTCCAGTGGAAATTTCTTCCATCTTATGGGTATTGATTCCACTAAATGAAGGTTATTTATCTCAAATGGTTGGTGAGAAACTCACGATTAAGAATATGCCCATTGTACGGGAGTTTGATGATGTCTTTCCGGAGGAATTGCCGGGTCTTCCACCAAATCGTGAAGTTGAGTTTTCAATAGAACTTGTACCGGGTGCTTTGCCTATTTCAAAGACACCTTATAGAATGGCCCCAATTGAGTTGCAGGAATTGAAGAAGAAACTCCAAGAGAATCTTGATAAGGGATTCATACGCCCTAGTGCGTCACCTTGGGGAGCACCTGTTCTATTTGTTAAGAAGAAAGATGGATCAATGAGACTTTGCATTGATTATCGAGAACTTAACAAGATCACTATCAAGAACAAATATCCTCTCCCACGCATTGATGACTTATTTGACCAACTACGCGGAGCTCAATACTTTTCCAAGATTGATCTTCGTTCAGGGTATCATCAATTAAGGGTCAAAAGGGAGGATATACCAAAGACGGCTTTCCGTACAAGGTATGGACACTATGAATTTATAGTGATGCCATTTGGTCTTACTAATGCCCCTGCTATCTTCATGGATCTAATGAATAGAGTCTTTAGAGACTATCTTGATCAATTTGTGGTAGTCTTTATAGACGATATTCTTGTCTATTCTAAGAGCAAGGAAGAGCATGAAGATCACTTGAGAATTATATTGAAGACCCTGAGAAAGGAGAAGCTTTATGCCAAATTTACCAAGTGTGAATTTTGGCTTCAAAAAGTTGCATTTTTGGGTCATATAATCTCAAAAGAGGGGATATCTGTGGATCCAGCAAAAACAGAGGTTATCGAAAGATGGTCAAGACCAACAACAGTAACTGAGATCCGAAGTTTTCTTGGTTTAGCTGGATATTATCGACGTTTTGTAAAAGATTTTTCACGATTATCTAATCCACTCACCAAGTTGACTCGGAAAGGAGTTAAGTTTGTCTGGACGGAAGAATGTGAAGTGAATTTCATGGAGTTGAAAAGAAGGTTATCCAGTGCACCTGTGCTCACACTGCCTTGTAGTGGAGAATGGTTTGTGATCTACAGTGATGCATCCAAGAAGGGATTGGGGTGTGTTCTTTTGCAAAATGATATGGTGATAGCTTATGCCTCACGAAAGTTGAAAATCCATGAGCAAAATTACCCAACACATGATTTAGAGTTGGCTGCGGTAATCTTTGCATTAAATATTTGGAGGCATTACCTTTATGGTGAAAGGTGTGATATTTATACTGATCATAAAAGTTTAAAGTATATTTTCACACAAAAGGAGTTGAATATGCGTCAAAGAAGATGGTTGGAGCTGATTAAGGATTATGACTGCTCAATCCATTACCACCCTGGGAAAGCAAACAAGGTGGCAGATGCATTAAGTCGACAAGACCATGCTAGTTTATCCATGATGAGGATCACAAAAGATCCAATATTTATGGATTTACAAAGGATGGATCTTGGAATTATAATGGAAGGGGAAAAATCTTATCTTTCTCAAATGAATGTTCAACCATCTATACATGTGAAGATTAAAGAGGCACAGAAAGAAGATGTTGAGTTACAAAAGAAGGTGAGAAATGTTCCTGAATTCAACCTTGATTGTGATGGGATAATAAAGTTCAGGAATCGGGTTTGTGTTCCTCCCATCCCCGAATTAAAGAAGGAGCTGCTGGATGAGGCTCATAGTTCTTCATTCTCTATTCATATTGGAAGCACGAAGATGTATAGGGACCTGAAAGAGTACTTCTGGTGGGATGGCATGAAAAGAGATGTTGCTGAATATGTCTCTCGATGCTTGGTTTGTCAACAAGTTAAAGCTGAGAGACAAAAGTCTAAGGGGATGTTACAACCATTACCCATACCCGAATGGAAATGGGAAAACATCACTATGGACTTTGTCACAGGACTTCCTAAAACATCCAAAGGCAATAATGCTATCTGGGTCATAGTTGATCGTCTTACAAAGTCTGCACACTTCATTGCTATTAGAGAGGATTTCTCTCTAGATCAGCTTGCCAGGATATATGTAAAGGAAGTGGTAAGATTGCATGGAGTACCACTTTCTATTATATCTGATCGAGATCCGAGATTTACCTCGAAGTTCTGGCGAAGTCTTCAGCATACTCTGGATACAGAGTTGAGTTTCAGCACTGCTTATCATCCCCAGACAGATGGTCAGTCTGAGAGAACAATTCAAACCCTAGAAGATATGCTGAGAGCTTGCTCTATGGATTTCAAAGGAGGTTGGGATCAACACCTACCTTTGGTGGAATTTTCTTATAACAATAGCTTTCACTCCAGTATTCAGATGGCTCCTTATGAAGCTCTCTATGGAAAGAAATGCAGGACTCCAACTTGCTGGGATGAAGTTGGAGAAAGAAAGCTATTAGGACCTGATCTCGTTGATGAAATGGTAGAAAAGGTCAGATCCATTCAACAACACATAAGAGCAGCTCAGAGTCGACAGAAAAGTTATGCCGACAACGGAAGAAAAGACCTAGAGTTTGAAGTGGGCGATAAAGTGTTCTTACGAATATCTCCCTAGAAGAGGGTTATGAGATTTGGAAAGAAGGGGAAGTTGAGCCCTAGATATATCGGTCTTTTCGAAATACTGGATCGTGTTGGGAAGGTAGCTTACCGATTGGCGCTTCCACCGAATCTCTCTCAAGTTCACGATGTGTTCCATGTATCTCTCCTGAGAAAGTACATACCAGATCCTTCACATGTACTCAGCTCAGAAGTTGTACCGCTGGAGCAAGATCTTTCTTATGAAGAACAGCCGATAGAGATTCAGGATCGTAGCGAAAAAGTCCTACGAAACAAGACCACTCGCTTGGTGAATGTTTTATGGAGAAACCACCAACTTGAAGAAGCTACATGGGAGCTTGAGGATATGATGAGGGAGAAGTATCCTCATCTGTTTGTTGCAAAGTGACGAATTTCGAGGGCAAAATTCTTTTTAAGGGGGGTATAATGTAACACCCGAGACTTTTATGTTATATAAATCATCAAAGTAATCTTTTACTACACAACACTTTCTTGGCTTGCTTTACACGCAATCGCGACCTTCCTCGATAGCTTGCGTCGTACGCAATACCGAGTTTCACTAAACAACAATATGCTATTAAAACTAGCCGTTTTGAATAGTAATAACCACTTTTTGAAATTTTATAAATTTTATTTTTTAAAATGGACTTCATTTTTGGACTCAGAAGATCGAAATTAGCCTAGGGTGAAATTTTGGTATTTTTCTGAAAACTTTCAATTTTTGATGAATAGTGAAACCACTAAGTGGTAGGTTAAAAACTGAATTTTGCATAAAACTTAATTTTACCGCTTCTGTGAATGGAATTTCAAAAATCCGACAGACACGGTTGATATCAGTAAGTAAAATGTGGTTCAATGAGATAAAAATAATTTTTGGTGAATAGTAACTTTTTACTTTTTTTTACCGCGGTTAATAGTAAATAGGGTAACTAAGGGTAAATATGATATTAATATTACCCTAACACATGTCCTAATTCTATTGGATAAGTGTAATTCGACCAAAAACAAACTTAGGAATAAAATATGACCATTTAGGCCCACTTGGATTAGATTAGGACATTTATTATTAATTTATTTAAAGAAGGGTTAAAATAGTTATTATCAAAGTTTAATAAGTAAATCATTTTTAATATGGGGTTATACATAAGATAAATTCAACTATAAATATTCATTAGAAAGCTAAAAAGATATCCTACATAATGGTATTTTATTTATAATTTTTAGACATTAAATAATTTAATTTATTTATGACACAATGATGATGCAGTAATTATCTTATTAATGAAATATTGACAAAATTGATAATATAAATACCAAAATAAATGTAATTTAAGACTTTTTATGAATTCCACTAATTTTCTAGGTTACTATGATATATTAATGTTGATTTAATCAACTTTTTTCGAACATATAATTCTGTTATGACTTTCACAAAAATCATATATCAAATAGTGTCAAAATTGACACAAAATAGTTTTTAAATCAAATATTATATTATTAATTGTTATTGTATTCCTAAAAATCTAAGGTTCGGCCAAATGACTTAGATACGGATATATATATTAATAATAAACAATTTGGGGTTCGTTTGGCATGTTATAGTAAGTGTATTAACCATATAGTGAAAGAAAACAAAAAGACACGGTAAAAGTTAAATTAATTAACATAGAGTTAAATCTAATTGATAAGGTTAAAATAAAACCCTAAACTTGTCTAAATCCTATTGGTTGATAGGATTTCGACCCATCCCCACTTTAGCTTTGAAATAAGACCCTTTGGAACCATTATAAACCGATTTTGACTTTAATATAAAATAATATTTTGAGATATTCCTAAGGTGCCCCTCTCCTCCCTTATAAAAGGGCACCTCCTCCCCCTCCCCCTCACACCAATTTGAGCACTCAAGCTCGGCCAAACACTGCCATTTTATCCTCTCCACTTCCCTAGAATAATCCTAGAGGTCCTGGTCTTCTCCAAAGAACAATCTTAGTTCCTTAAGTGGAGGATTCAAAGAGGCGTTCCAAAGAAGAGGTAATATCCATTACCGATCTTTTCAATTTCTTTCTTCTTAAACATCTTCTTCTTTAGTTGTTTCATGATAAAGTAATAACATCAGTATTACTTACATACTGATATGTTATTATAAATATGAAACAACCCTAATTCACCTTCTATCCATCCTACGGAAAAATGAAATCACCGCGCGTGCGTACGTACGGAATACCGTCTCCACGCCGTGGTGTAATCTATTTTCCACCATCACCTTACAAGGATGGGTATAATGGTGTAATGAGTAAATATATATGATTATTATGAAGTAATATTGATACTGAAATAATATATATATATACTCCAATACAATTCCACGATCATAGGAACGATATCATCACTCGTGCGTACGTACGGAATACCGTCTCCACGATGTGATGCGACTCGTTCTACATGATCTTCATTTCATAATGATTATATAAATGAATTGAATGAATGAATATGGTATATACTACACTAATACCATTCTGTAAATGAATTATCTATAACCTAAATATAAGAATAAGAATTTATTCGACAAAACACGCATAAGAACAAAAAGTTATAAAGACCCGAGTAACAAGTAACAATGAAATATTACTAACAAGAAGCTAATAATATGACCATATATGATATCATATCAATATGTATGATTCTGGAATAAGTCAATAACATTATTTAAACCATTATACAAGAGATTCAGACACGAACAAAGCAAATCGGACCTAAGGTAAGGGAAATATCACAATCTCATTTTTATCCGAGATTGTTTATTCGTAAGTATTTACTGGGGTGTATTTTATCATCCACATCCATGTTTCATCAAAATGTAATATTATTTCCATCCACCTACAATTTTTTAAATCAATTTTTACCCTTCGGTGAGTTTTTAGTAATATGTATGAAAGGAATCTTTTGTCGTACGAGGTACTTTTTGACTTTTCCGACAAAAGTACGAAGAACGTTTTTTTTAACTTATACGGCATGAATGGATTTTTAAAACATTTTTTCCAAGAAGCTTACTTTACAAGTTTTCAAGTTTATTTTTAATCAACTTCTTTTATTTTAAAGTTGTATGACATGTTATGAAAGGAAAAAATGTTTTTTAAGAAGAAAGGATATTTTCCTCAAGAATGGAGTTCAAGTGTTTTATCAAAATGATTTTCCATCTAAGATAATAAAGGGTTCTGTTTTTATCCCTATTATTAAATTGATTTGTTCATGTTGTGATGAAATTATTTTTATGAATTCCTTTATCTTATATGAACTGATTTATGATGTCATGATGTTTCAAGAATCCCATTTTTATTACATGGGTTATGCGATGATGTATGATTTATGATTATGTGGCACACATAAGAAAGGATTCATTATAAGATGGGTGGGACCTATATCTCCCTCCAATGCATTGGGTAAAGATTTTATATCTCATGAGATAGACATGGCTGGAACGGAAGGTTATTTCGGTTCAGTGATACAGGACTGAAACGAGGAGTGAACTCGGTTCCGAAAGGGACTTTGTCCACTAAGATAGTCTTGGCAATGAGTCATGACTAACAAGAAATGATTTTCCATGATTATGTGTGCATGCCACAAAGTTTCAAGTCTTATGTTATGATTATGGGGATCTCATTTTCACTTTTATGATTTATTCCATGATAAGATATTATGATCTCTTTTGCAGGTTTTGATTTTCAAAAAGATATGATATGATTTTTATTTCCTTTATTTGCCCTTGCTGAGCATTTGAGCTCACCCTTTTATGTTTTCTTTTCCCCAGGTCAGGAAGATGGATATTAAGTAGAATATGCTAAAAGGGACCCTAGATATGATGAAATAAATGGTAGACACTGTAGAAGATTTATGAACCAGTTGTTTATGTTTCCCAGTTTCTAAAGACACTATACCTATACGGTCCTTTGTGGTTTTGTCATATGTTGTAATAAGTGAGCTTCAATTTCGAAGTATTAACAATGTATGTAAAGTATGGGTCGTTATACTATGTATGTTAGTGCATTGAGACTAGGATCGTCGATGATAACAGAATACGACAACCTCCAAGGGAAATAAATTAGGGATGAGATCTTGTTATCACTACGTCTAAAGTGAATCATGAAAGAAATTTAGCAATCGATACACTTTTTATTCATTAAATAATAGAGAATTTATATTTGATTCCAGTTCTATGAATTATTTTATATAATGAAATATTAGTAGAAATATTAAAAAGTAACCTCAATATATAGAGGTTGAGTTACTTTTTAAAATAAAAAGTGGTAAAATTATTATATCTCAAGTATATAAATTTTCTTAAATTATTATATTTTGGAAGACTGTCCTAATAAAATATGTTATACCACCTTCAGTAGAATTGGATTTTATACTAAGAATATATTGGATATCTTTATTTATATATATATTTATATCTTAAGATTATAGGGAAAAATAATTCGATATCCCAAATCATCCTATGATTCAATACTAGTGAAATTTCAATGTTCAATATCATTTGGAAAATATTTCTTAAGCACTGATATTGGTTCATTATGAAAAAGAATATCTAGATTAAATGATTGAGAAAAAGGAAATGAATATCCTTTAATACATTCCCATTATAATGAAATATGTTTATGCGCTCCCTAAAAGTTTTTATAGTATTCCCCCTGATCTAGAGGATGAGTTCTCCATTGAACTTATACATTGAGGACTTCTCATATTCAAGTATACATATTGAATTACTCCCATTGAATTGAAAGAACCAAATAAAGAATACAAGTGAATATAGATAAGGTTTTCATATACCCAAGGGATACACATTGGCAGTAAATGAACATCTTTTTCAAGAATAAGGATGAGCTAATGAGTCACTACATTGATTATAATGAACTAACGAAGATCAAGATAAAGAAGAAAGATTACCTGTAATGAATTTAGGATTTGATTTATCTAATATATAGTGATCAATACGTTTATACAGTGAATATTTATTTGAGATATCACTAATTGATGGAAAGGAAGGAGGATATACCCAATATAACATTTCGTACAAGGTTCAAGCATTATGACCTCACAGTGATGAATTTAAAACCCACAAATTCTTTGGTAATTTTCATGTACATAATAGATATATTCTTTAAATATTAACTCAAAAACATTTTGTGGTATTTATATATTATATTCTCATATAATCTAAAATAAATGAGGAATATGAGCACTATTTGAGTACTATAAAAAAGTATTTGAGAAATGAGAAGTTATTTTCATTGTACAATAAATATGAATTTTTGATGGATCAAGTAACATTATCAGGGAATGCTATCATAATAAGTGGAATATTAATGGATAAATCAGAGAAAATGGTGATCATTTAATGTCATAGATCAAAATATGTAATGGATATCTATAGTTACCTCATACTAGTCATGTAATAATGATAATTTTTGAAGAACTTCTCACAATTTCCAAACCTACTAACCAAAATAAATCAGAAATAATAAAGGTTTGTATAAAATAATGAATGTGACATGAACCTAAAGAAGTTTAAAGAAGTTTCCAATCTGTTCACATATACTGACACTAACCTCAACAGGGGATGGATTTATGATATACAATTATAAATCAGATAAGGGAATGTGTTGTGTAATCATGAAAAATGAAAAAGTAATAGTATACTCCTTAATAATGGTAAAGGTTCATGAGAAAATATATTCAATTCATGATATGTATTTGGATATAGAAATATTTTCATTGATTATTTGAATTTATAATATAGATTGAGATAATTGTGAAATATATACAGATAATAATATCTTTAAATATATATTAACATAAAAGAAGGAAAACATGAAACAAATAAAATAATTATAGGTCATAAAAAACTGTGGTATTTCAATAAATTACCATCACCTAAAAGAAAATAAAATTGAAAATGATCAATGTATAAAATATCCTACAACCTTATATATTATGATTATTGATAAGGATCCAATATCCCTATACATGTAATTAATAGACAAAGGAATCATACATCATTAATCAAAATCCTACTTTCGTAAATAATTTCTCAACCATCCATTCTAGAAAATATTTAGAAATCTTAGAGGGATTATATAGAAATATAATAAGAAGGTGGATTCTTATAGGAATAGTAAATAATCACATTTAAACATTGATAAATATATATTTTTGATATTTTGGTCATGATTATGTATACCATTGAAGTCTGGGATAAAGATGTATTCATTAGACGATTGTCATATCTCAATAGTTTCTATACAACATGGGATAAAACATAGAGATATCTGAGAAAATAACTGGTGGGATAACATGAATAATCCAATTTTTGAACATACATTAAACTTCTCAATATCATAACAAGTAAAGGTATAAATGTAAAAGTTCTAAGTGATGATGAAACTGTTAAACATACCCATTTATAAATATGATAATATTACCATTGATTTTTTCATGATTATTTTGAATACATCAAAATGAAATAATTAATTATGGGTTATAGTGGATAATTTTATTAATACAAGCCACTCCATCCATAATCAAGATGAATTATAACTCAATCACCTTGTAAATATATATATTAATGAAATAGTGAGGGTAAATGGAATAATACTATAAATTTTATATAATCATGAACTGAGGTTCAAATCAAAGTTATAGAAATGTATCCAATATTTCATGAATTTAGAGTATAAATTTTGTATAAACCATCACCCCAAACAAATTGAAAATTAGAGAGTACTATCTTTACACTTTAGGATATATTGAGAGAATACTCTATATACTTCAATAGAGGATGGGATTAAAACTTTCCTTTGTAAGTGTTATCATAGAAAAATAGCTTCCACTCTATAATCATGATGTATTATTAAAAAGACATAAATGGTAATAAATATATAACTTTAACATTTTTGGATGATTTTGGAGGCTATAAGCTATTAGGGGCCAAACTTGTCAAAAGAGATGGTGAAGAAGGTCAAATTCATTCTGCACCACATCAAAGTAGCCTAAAGGGGACATAAAAGATAAAATGACAATAATCAATGATACTTTGAATTTGAAATTGGAGATAAATGGTTCCTCTATATATCTTCATAAAATAGATTGATGAGGTTTTAGAAAAAGGTAAATCTATGCCCTAAAAACATTGGGCCCATTTAGATTTTGGGTCACATAGGATCTGTGTCATGTGGATGAGTTCTTCTACCAAACCAATCTCAAGTGTATTACATGTACACATATCCTTCTTGAGAAAGTAAATAGATAAACCCTAACATGAATTTAATATGGATATTGTACAAATATCGAAATATATCTTTTATGAGAAGAAACCAGTGAGGATCGTGGAAAAAATATAATAATTCTATGGAATAAAGAAACTCACCTTTTGAAAATAATATAATATAGGAACCTTGGGAACCTGGGGAATTATTAAAACATAATTACCCTTATCTATTTTTATATCAGAGTTTGAATTGAAATGTTGGGGATGAAAATTCTAAAGGGGGAATAATCTAATGACCCAGAATTTTATATATATGGAATCATTCTTCATAATAACATTGGTTATATATTTTAGAATATAGTATAGTATAAAACACATGAACTAAAAAATAAAAATAAATGAATCTTTATTATTTTAATTTATAAAATTATATTTAGGGAATAAATATATCCAAAAAAATTATTATCGAAAAATTATCTAATAAATAAAAAGAAATATAGTGTAGGAAAATTTGGAAGAAATTGGTCTCTTGGAATAATCACAAATATGAATAAAACTATAAAAGATAAAACATATATTAAAAATTTAATATAAAATTTTGAATATAAATAATGTAACATAGAGATTATTTTGAAGTGAATAATGAATAAATCAAATAGGTGATATTTATATGAACTATAAAACATATATGATTTTTGGAAAAAGGACTATTGGAATATTAACCTATTTTTTAGGAATAATAGCCTTACCATTTGAATAGTGACATGGCTGTTGGATTAGTTTAACATTATTTGATTGTGTTCTAAAATAAAAATTTAAGGAATTAAAATCATAATAAAATTAAATAAATGTTTTATGTTTGGGAAAAAAGATTACACAATGAAACCACAATTATTTTTAGGAAAACATATTTGTTTTATTTTTTCAAAAATAAATTTGATAATTAATGTTTAAAAAATAAAATAAATTTTTAATAGTTTTAAAAAATAATAGTTATTGTTATATCAATAATAAAACAATATTATAAAATTATAAATAAAATTTTAATGGATTTATGTTAGTTACTTTCATAAAAATTGTTATTTTTCTAGAAATAAGGATTTTAATTCAAAATAATATTTCACATATTTTAAAAATTATTTTGATGAAATTAAAGTCATTTTTAGAATCCTCAAATTGAAATTTAGTTGTGGTGAAGTTTCAGTTTTTTCATATATAATAAAATATGGAACTAAATAGTAAAATTCATTTTATATATAGTTTTTTAACAGTTTATAGGACTGAATTTTTCAGGTTTATCAAAGTTAGACCAATGCTTATGTTTCTCATATATCATTATATCACATTCCCCTTAATATTGAATCACATGTTTGGTTACTATTTTTTATGTCTTATTTATAAATATAATAAACTATTTTTCTTTCATGAAATTAATAATATAATTTTGTTTCAATTTGATTTATATCATAATATCATTCAAAAATTCCATTTATGGTTGTTTGTAACATTCATTCCTTCATTGTTACCATCAATCACCAATACAGATAATGTCATAAATCATCTATTAAAATATTAAATGGATTGTTTTATAATTTTATTTAATGAATAAATATAATATTTACTATATTATTAAGATTATAGAAAGCTAAATTTGGAATTATATTAATGATACTAACAATAAATGATTATATTCATTTTAGCTGATCAAAATGAACATACTAAGACACAATTCATAATTTAAAATTTTTTTGTACCATCTATTGAACTTTTGAACATTTTTATCACCTGAATGATAAAGGATTCATGAAAACACACTACTGGAGTTACTGTCTCTTAAACTATGAATTCCAATCACTGTCAACAAACTAAGGTGACCTTAAAACAATTAAAAAACAATTGAATGGTGGACTTCAACATAATATCTTAATATTTTATTATAAATTAGTGTAAAAGGGTAAAAATAAATTAAAAATACATGAAAAATAATACAAATTAAGTATTTAATAAATTTAATTTAATTATTCATAATTTTGGACAAAATTACTGAGTGAGTTAGAACCTAAGGAAAGGGGACTCCCAAACCACCCTCATTTACTTTCGGCTATGCTTTCTATCACATTACCTCTCTTTATATCTATATTATTTACACATTATTATTATTATTATATATATAAATATCTTATGTTATATTTTCTATATTGGGGATACTTTTCTTTTTCAGGTTTTCTTATTAACCCATTATTTAAAGAAAACTCAATTAAAGGAAACTTTTCTATTTCTTGTCCATTTTCACGTGCTTTCCTTTTAGAAATTGTAATATTATATGATATAAAAAATACATATTCTTATATATAATTTTATTATAGTCCATTTATTATTTCTTTTAAAACCCTATTCACTTTTTTCCTTCTAAGGTTCATTACTTCATTCTTAATGAATTGTTTAAGGGGGTTCTAATCATGTCTACATATCCACCAATTTATTTTAATATTTTACTTAATTATGACCTATGATCATGATTTTTTTATATAGATATAAACCTTAAAAAAACTTAATCTATTATTTTTTGGTGAATCATTATGAAATTTATTTTAGTTATTCTTTAATACATGATTATATAACCCATTTCATTATCATGAATTTTTCTTATGAGTTTGATTTATATTTTATTTTTTATAAGGATATCGTATGAATATATATATTATGAAATTATTAGTTTACCAAGAATTATTTGAGCCCCAATTCATTGTGAAATGTTTTCATCACACCAGATATCACATATTGTGTATGGGTAATTAACTGAGTATATTATGTTATGTTGTCTTAGTGGTGAGCTTATATTTATTTTTATGTAATCATGTTTTATTTTATGCCTCGTATTCCATACATTTTACTTCATTATCATTTTCCTTATATTATGAGGATTATTAGCTCACTATTTTCATTTTGGTCCCTCCCTGGGGTATTTTATATAATACTAGATCATCAATGGGACATTTTTGAAAATTTTAAAGCTTAAAATAATGAATATGTAGTTTATTTTTAATTTTTTTTATTTTTATATAATATCCCAAAGAAACTATAGCTATAATTTTTGGGATTTTTTATTGAATTATATGTTAAAATTAATATATTAATAGTGGTTTGTGATTTGGGTTATTATAACACTTATAATACATTCCTAAAAAACAAATATAAACCACATAACACAAATATACATATATATTTTTAGAAAACAACAAAAAATAAATGTTATGGAAGTGAAAATTCAAATTTCCACATGGAATTAATAAAACTATACATATAACTTCATAAAATTTTAAATTAGTTTTAATAAAAAATCATTAACATATCAAGTAATACCAAATAAATATTTTTCATTTTTTTAAAATACTTTAAACTAAATAATTCAAATCAAAACAACTTTTTGTACTCTAATATGATAATTAAAATAAATAAAATTCTATAAACAGTAATATAATTGACACTAATATATAACTATTTATCAAAATCTATATTGTATAATAAAACTTTTAACATTACAAAATAAACTTTAGAAAATATTGGTAATAGTTTTTGTACAACACTAGGGAAAATATCCCTGGAGAGTTGGTGAATTAAAGTATGATATTTTTGGAAGAATTTCACTATAGATATTTCTCTATAATGATAAAAAAAACTTATATATTTATCTTATAACATTAAATTTTGAAAATCAAAGCATGAAGGTGACACAACTGTAATGAATCAAAAATTTAAATGTTCATTTGGTTGTTATGGATTTTGAATTTTGAACTGGATTTGAGGTTGTCTGACGAATTAAAACTAATATAAGGGTTAAAAGAATTGAAACATATTCTGAGGATGTTTTTGGATATGGATAGAGGCCTAAGATGTGTAATTGTTTATTGGGGAAGTGACAAGGAACATCCTGGAGGACTTTATAATATTATTCATGTAAGGCCCCATAATATAATAAATTAAACTTTTGTTCTTATAATTATTTCATGTAGTATAAAGCACATACATCACATAGATAACCCAATTAAAAAATTATGAATGTAAATGAAGAATGATACATTAGTCAGAGAACAAACCAATAAGAATACTACATATTATAGATGGATAATAATTAGAAAATAATATAATATGAATATAAAAATTTGTATCTCCTTGATCAAATTTAACGCCCCAAAATTCTAATGTAAGAACACTGTATCTGATAGCGTGTATTGAATACAACACTAAGTGCATGAGAGAATATAATATATCAAGACTTTAAAATAAATTTAATATTTTAAATAAATTCAATATTTTATATATATTGAAATGAGAATGATATTGAGTTAGTATGTGTCACATGTAACAATTATTTTCTTTGATTCCTTGTGTTACACACAAGACCGAGTTTTACCGAACAACAATATATTATTAAAATATTATTATTTTACATAATAAGATATAACCTATCTATTAAATGAAATTTTATGAATATTATTAACAAATTATTGAAAATCATTGTTTTACATAAATATTAAATCAATTCATTAGTTACAAAATAATTATTAATTAACATAAGAACCAATTGAAATTAAAGGGAATGTTTTTTGTAGAATACTATTTTTTTGGCCACAAATGTATTGAATCCTAAAAAATCAAACTAATTACAGTTATTGAATGATATTAATGAATTATATATATTTTATATTCAATAAAATATTTTTGATATTAAAACGATAGATTTGATAGATATAATATAAGATCAAACCTAATATTACGCATAAAAATTAATATTTTCTTAAATAAACTTTTACTTCCTTTTAATGGTGAAGATATTTTAAATATAAAATTTTCCAATTTTATAAATTTATATTTTAATATATACTTAATTTTTTAAATTGTAACAAAAAAATATATTTGGGTAAATTCTTGGTATTTTTACATAAAGTTTCATTTTTTTGATGAATAATAAAAAATATTGAATTTTATTTCAAAAATAATTTTTCAACAGATTAAATTATAAAGATAAATTATATTCTAAATAGGCTTAAAAGTCCAATTATTTAAATTATAAAAATATTAATCTAATTTGGGTTATTGTAATAAATTTTAATTTGGAATTATATATAAAAACATAAGAAGATTTTGATCATTTTTACTTTAAAAATCCACATTATCGTCCCATATACAAGATAAAATTTAAATTAATATCTTCAACTAATTTTATTGTAATTTTGTAAAATGTATTCCATATTTTTAATAAGAATAATTTCTAATTTCTAATCTGTTTAAATTTTTCACAAAAAAAGAATTAGTAAATTGATTAAAATTAAATAAAACTGTTAAGTTAAAAGGTTTCTTAATAAGGGAATAAACATTAATCTTATGGGTGAAAATGACCTATAAAGTTGTCCAATATCTATTTTATGCACATATTTTGAACCTATACTAAATTTGATATAATGTTTTTCATTATTTGATCCACTTTTAATTGAAAAAATGTGGGTAGAATTTTCTTTTAAAAAATGTACAAGAATGTCACTCATCCTCCACTATAAAAAGGCACTCACCCCACCCACTTCCTCAGGCATCTCAAGCCATATTGGATAAAACAAATATAACAAAATAGATCATAAAAATTACTTCACTCATCCATCAAGCATCACATAGGGAATAAATATCATGAAGTAAGTCCTTTGGTGCAATCCAAAAGGAGTTACCCGAATAAGAGGAAACATCCTTCCTCAAGCTCTTTAGTTTAATTTTAATTATCTACCCCTAAACTCTTATTATTCCTTGATTATAAAAAAATAGTATCATAAATATATGTAGATGTTTTTTATTCTAATATTTCAACTTATAATTAAACACACTTCCATTTAATGGGTAACAAACTTACCATTTATGTGTATGAAAAACTACCATATCACAAAATGATGTCATTAATTTTTCCTTTACCACCTCTAATGGTTGAAAATTATAATTTAAAATAGGTTTATATATTATATATATGATATTTATAATTTCTTTAGTCATATTTAATTTTTATATAACACATACCTTTAGGATTTCAATTTTGTGTAAATACGATAACATCGTTTGTGGAAGTGCTGACTACTGCATCCTCAAAGTGATGTGAATCGTGCATGCTATAAATGGATTGTATAATGGATGGTTTTAATAAACAGATATGAACTCTAAGGCCTAAATGTGAAATTGAATTTATAATAAACATATATATATATATATAATTTATTTTTCATTCTTTTCAAATGAATTTTCAATGAAAGTAGCGTTCATGCGTACGTAAAACCTACTTTCTCCATGAATGGTGGATTTCATTTCTTATATACAAATATAATGGATTTTTATAAATACATATATACATTATAAAAATGATAATAAAATAGTGGTTTACATTCTTGAGGTGATTAAATCATGATCTAAGTATTAGTAACAACAAGTAACAAGTTAAAACATACTCGAAAAAATAGAAAATTAAAACCCAAAATAGTGAACATAATGAATGATTACTAACAAACAGGTAATAATATATTATAATAACATCATATATGATATCATAAATATTAATATCATTATTAAATAAGTTATTTTCATGTTTAAAACCATTATATATTAATTTAAAGGATGTTTACATGAAAAGAAACACAATGTAAGGGATTTTCATCTCACCTTTTTACATCCATGAGATAAATTTCATATTCCCCGCATAATTATTTTTTGTATTGTATATAATTCAAATTTTGATATATTTTTTCATGAATTGTTTTATGTATTTTTTTATTTTTAGTTTCAATTTTAATTATTTCTTCCAGTGGGATTTAAATTAAATGTTTCCAAGTTGAAAATAATTTCATAACTTTATTCCTTTTCATTAGGATATATTACTTCCTTGTTTTCATTAATAATCTATGATTATATGTTGAATATATTTTTACAATATATTTTTTAATTTAAATTAATTTTATATGGGTTTACATTTTACATACATAATATATTCACTTATTTATTTTCACGTCAACATTTTAGTATCTTGAAACATTTACATTACAATATCATTTGTTTTGAGATTGTTTACTCTTGAATTCCTATTAGATTAAATTATTTTATCATTTTCTAAAAAAACCTTTTACTTTTATTCTCTTGTTTTTATTCATGAACTCTATAAAGTAATAGTACCATTCCCCAGTCTTTATTACTACAAATTTATTATAAAATATTTTCATGAAAACCCAACTTCATTTCTCTATTTTATAAGATAACCTATTTTCTTTTAAAACTCGAGTTTTTTATAATTGTTTTGAAAAATATTTTTACCCATTCCAAAATGATATGTTAAAGAAATTTTTACCATTTTTTATTTTACTAATGTTTTCAACTGAATCTTCATTTCATTTTATGAACAAGGAACCTTTATAATAATTTACCATATAAAAGGAATGCTCTTTTTAAATTTTATAAATGCAGAGATTTACACACCACAATTCCATCAAATCTTCATTTTCAAGTTTAAAAGGTTAATTGTTAATGAAAATTTTGTTTTTAGAAGTGACTTTCAATGAAAAGGAATTAAAAAGGATATTTTCCTCAATAATGATTTTAAATTTATTATCCTATTTCAAAAATGAAAACAACCCTTAATTTTACTCCACTTGGTATATTTGGTATTGAAACCAACATAATTATTTTTATGGATGGTTTATGATTTATTTTCAAAATGATTTTATTAACATTCACTTCCTTGATTCCATTAATTATTCTAATTGAAATATTCAATTTCTTATGATCATTTCTTAATTAATTTCCCCTAATTATTTATATCATTTATTATGGATTTTTGTTATTTATTAAACAATATATCAATTTTACAAACAGTGTTTACTTTGAAGGTTATTTGATTATATCGGAAAATATTGGTAAATATGTACTGTTTTTTCAATACATATATTTGATAAGGCATATTGTTTATTAATTAAATCAATTACTCAATTTGAGGAATGGTTTTGACATGCTGCGATGGGTGGGGCCCATCATTTATATAGCCCCTCAATGCATCAAAATGTTCTCATGAGAAAAATAATTTGCACAAATTAAATAGGTTTCTACATTTAGTTTTAAAATATGTTGTGAGTGGTATTGATGTTATAAGTTTTCATGTTCATAGGTCATGATGTACAATAATTAAGAATTTTTTTTATTGTGAATTATTTTACTATTATAATCCATGATATTTTCACTATGATAGTATATTGATGCATTTCATTATCAGTTTATTCATTAATTGGATTATTTTTTCAGTTTCATACATTGGAAAATTGATTTTTCCTTATCTTGTTATTTTAATAGCCCCTATTTTTAGTTATGTACCTTTCTATATTGATTACTCGCCCACTATCAATTTATTGATTACATGGAATTTGTGTTGTGTTATTTACCTTGGTATATTGATTATTTCTAATTGATTCATTATTGATTCTACTATACTTTAACCTTACTATGAATTTAAACTCACCCTTGTTTTTTTCCTTTCCAAAAGAACCTATGTGGTATAATAAAAAATATATGCATGGAAACTCTATATAGAATAATTTTATTATCCTCAAAAGAATTTTTTTTAATTTGTTTATTCATTTTAAAATAAAGAGTCATTTACATATCTTGTTTACCAATACTACTGAACTATTCATTTATTTAAGGCATGATTTTCATGTATCAAATTCCGATGTAACGGTATCATGACACCAGATCTAGTATTTCTATGGTCTATTCACTACAATTGGTATTAGAGCTGGTTTAGTAGAAACATTAGAAAAAAGATTTAGGAAAACATAATTATAGAACATAACCATAAGTCGGAATTTTATGATTAGTATAGAAGAAAATCCTATAATTTTGTTAAAGTAGAGATTAAATGGGACTTTCCTAGAAATAAATCTAAGTCTTGATATTAGAATATGACATGTTTATGCAAAAATTTTACCTAAGGTTAACAACTCCAACAAATTTTGTTAGGAATAAATCGATTGTAACATGGTACATAAAAATGGGACTTAATGAACACCAGGTTTGACACTCTAGGGGGATATGATTATGATAATTTACATTTTCTTTAGAAACCAATGTGAATTATTTGAATAAATAATGAAAATGAATGACCTAGTTTAAAATCGAGGAGTATTAGATTAAAAATAATGTATCAATATTTAGACATCCTAAAAATGATTATATTGTTTTTCAAATATGATAATTTATTCTAAAACTATAATTTTTTGTTTTAGGAAAATTCCATATTTTAAAGGATAATCTCTAGTCTAAGGAATGACCTATGTGAAAATTAATGGATGAAGTGTTTATGCATTGAGGTTGTATTAAAACCCTTAGCTTAAAGGTATTTTAATGACGAAATTCCAATGATATCCATCATATTTATTTTATAAATTATATTAACATGGTTTTTGGAAAGGACAATCTATATGTTGGGTGAAACCCATCAAATCCTATAAGGTCTTGGGACTTGAACCTGTGACCAATGGATAGTAAGGGTTTAATAACAACCACTGATCTACAAAATTCCCTAGTTAATATGTCCTCGTTTTTAGTTAAACAATTTGATTAATAAATATTAATGATGAACCTTTAGTGTTGGTTTTTATGTTTATAGATTAATGTATTAACCATATTTTATTAAGTGAATATTTAGAGAAAAATGGAAATAATTGATAGGCCTTAGGATCTGTTAAAATTTTATTTTAGTTCTTCAGGCATAAAAATTCATTTTCAGATATTCATTTCTTAGAGTAAAGAGGTGAATTTGAAATTTGTTGAAGAAAAACTGAAGGTTGATATTGAGTTTGTAGAAATATATTAAGTATGCGTATTTAATATATTTTATGTAGTAATAGAATTACTCAACATTATGAAAATGATATTTTAATAAAATGTTGTCATAATACCTTAATTTTTTGAACAGATGTTCTTTTAAGTCATCACAAATTTATTGATTTGAGACCCTCAAGTTTCCATTAATCATTCACTTGTTTGTAATTTATCATCTCAATCAAACCCTATAAATTCTTACACCTTTTCTCCAAGTCTATATTTTCACCTTCCACTAATGTTCTCCTACTTAGCGACCAAGACATATTTTAGTCTTTGTGACCTTTGTAATTCCAATTATCTCTTTTCTGTGGGATGTTTTATGAAATCGTCTCATGATGTGGGGTTATAAATTATAAAATATCAAAAAACAATTACTAAGTTATATTTTAAATTATGAGGATGATATGTAATTAAGGTGGCGAGAATGTGACACCCCCAAATTTTAATGTAATAACAGTATGTTTGACTATGTGTATGACACACAACACTAAGTTCATAAGGGAATATAATATATCAAGATATTGAAATATATTTAATATTTTAAATAAATTAAATATTTTATATATCTTACAATGAACACGATAATATGTTAGTGTGTGTTTTACATAACAATGAGTTTCTTTGATGGCTTGTGTTACACAAAAGGCCAAGTTAAACAAAAAAGTATATTATTAAAAAACTTTTATTTAATATAATATAATATAAAGTAGCCATTAAATTAATGTTTATGAATACTATTAAATAAATTATAAAAATATATGGTTTAAAAAATATAAAATTAATTCATTGGTTATAAATTAATTATAAATTAATATAATAAACAATTGAATATAATGATAATGTTTTTATAGGAACATATTTTTATGCTCACAAAGGTGTTTTATCATAATAAAATAAATTAATTAATATTGGTGAATGATATTAATGAAATATATATATATATAAACTACATATTTAACAAAATATTTTTTCTATTTATTCAATATATTTTATAGGCATAATATAAGAAAGAACCCACTATTTCACATAAAAATCATTATTTTCCTAAAAGAAATTTTGTCGTATTTTAATAGAGAACCTATTTTAATTTCAAATTTTCTCAATTTTATATATTTTATATATAAAATAAAACTTTATTTTTGAAATTGGATCATAAAAATTAACTTAGGGTGAATTATTTGTATTTTTCTAAGAATTTTGATTTTTTGATGAATGGTAAATAAATACTAAATATTAATTTGAAATTGCCTTTCATCAGATTTATTTATAAAAATAAATTAAATTTTTAATAGGTTTTATTGAAAAATTATATAAATTATACAAAAATTAACCCATTTTAGGACATTTGAAACAATTTCACTTTGAAATTGAATAAAAAAACGTAGAAAACTTTTTATCTTTTTTACTTTAGAAACCTGCATTGTTGTCCCGTTCGTGGGATTAAATTTAAATTATCCTATTCCCATTATATGATTGGAATTTGGAAAAATAGATTCTGTATTTTTAATTAGAATAATTTATAATTACTAATATTTTTAAATTTGTTTTAAAAAAGATTAGTGAAATAGATTAATGTTAATTAAAATGATTAAGAAAAAAATTGGCTTCATGAGGGACTAAACCATAAACTTAAGGGCCAAAATGACATAGAAACTTATCCGAAACCCATTATATATCCATTTTTATACACTAAAATCTCTTTGATTTAATTTGGATCATTATTTAATTCAGTGTTTTTGGAAAAAACATGGGTGAAATTCCCTATTAAAAAATTTATAAGAATGCCCCTCCTCCACTATAAAAAGGAACTCACCCCTCTGACTCCCTTAAACCTCTCAATACATATTTTATTGATAAGTATATTCCAAAATAGATCCTCAACATATCTATAATTATCCTTGAATATTCACCTTAGGAATAATTCAAACGGAGGAAGTCTTTTGGTGAAAACCAAAAGGAGTGACCCGAATAAAAGGTAACATCCTTCCTCAAGATCTTTTGATTTATTTTCATTCTAAACCCCAAAAATATTTTCATTAAATTATAATATAATAAAATAAGTATCTTAAATATACTTATATGTTTTTATTATATGGTTTATACCTACATTTACACACAATTACATAAAATGCATATCGAACATACCATCTTATGTGAACGATGAACTACCGCTTTACAAAATGATCTCGTTCATTTTTATTTTACCACCTCTCATTATTGGTAATTATAAACAAAATATTTATATATTATATTTATTATATTTATAATTTATTTAATCATATTTTATTCTTATATAATAAATACCATTATGCTTTCCATTTTATGCAACTAGGATAACATCGAGTGTGGAAGTGTGGACTACCGCATTCTCAAAGTGATGTGATTGATTCACGATATACATTGAATGTATAAAGGATAGTTTTAATAAAAATATATCACATATATGACATAAATAATATAATTTAATTAAAATATTCATACACATATATATATTGTTTACTATTCATTCTTTTAATATGAAAAAAAATTAATTTAGCCATCAAGTGTTCATATGGTCTACTGTTTTCATGAATAGTGAATTTTATTTCATATATACAAATATTATGGATTACTATAAATACATATATACCAGATATAAATAATACTAAAATAATTTTTTCACAATATGTAGTTTATGAAATCATGATCTAAGTAATACGAACAGTAAGTAACAAGTCGAAACATACTAAAAAAATAGGACAATTAACACCTGAAATAGTGAAGATAATGAAATATTACTATCAAAAGAGTAATAAGATATAATAATAAGATTTAATATGATATAATAAATATTAATATGGTTATGGATTAACATATTTACATGTTTAAAACCATGATACCATAATTTATAGGAAAATCACCTAAAAAGAAACACAGGGTAAGGGATTTTCATATCACTTTTTACATCTGTAAGAAAAATGTCATATTCATCACATAATTATTTTGTGTGGTGTATCTACTGCCCATTTTGATATATTATATCATGAATTATTCTATCCTTTTGTTATTTTTAGTTTAAATTTGAATTATTTTTTCTAATTTTATTTGAATTAAAAGTTACCATGTGTTAAATAATTTAATAACCTGATTTCTTTTCTTTGAGTTATATTACTTCCTTATTGTAATTAATATACTATGATTATGTGTGTAATAATTTTTTTATATATATTGTTTTTATTTAAAATTATTTTATGTTTATTTAATCATTACACACATAATATATTCATTGATTGATCCCCACATCAATGTTATGGTATTTTCAAGGGATTACATCGCAATGTCATTTTGTTTGGGATTTTTACATGAGAAATAATTATTAGATACTTGTATAATAAAACATTTTATTTATTCTCATCGAGTTATTCATGACCTATATCAAGTAATAGTTTAATTTTCCCACTCTTTGGTACTTAAAATGTTTTCGATTTTTTTTAAAAACCCGACCTCATTTCTCTCTCTGATCGAAGAACCTGTTTTCATATAAAAACTAAATTTTCTAAATAGGTTTTTAAAAATATTTTTACCCTTTACAAAATTATTTATTAAATAAAGTTTTACCCTTTTTGAATTTTATAAATATTTTCAAATGAATCTTCTTTTAATTTTCTGAAGAAGGCACTTCTTGTAACACCCCAGGTAAATAAAGAATGTGACATTTTTATATTTATCCATATTTGTGAATAAAATATTAATATTACTTTAAAGGGAATGCTATTCTCGATGGCGTACCCAATACGCAACAACGAGTTTTTTTTGGGAATCTTACGTTGCACTCTAATAATAAAATAATATTTTTTCAAATGGTAGTTAACGCCTAGCCGTTGTAATGGCGGGAATAAACAGAACTAACTAAAAAATGATTATATATGTTTTTCAAATATTTTTACTCTTTAAAATAAATGTTAGAGGATTAAAAATTCTAATGAATCCAATTTTTAAGCATAAACATTCTAATATTCATTAAAAGGTCAATTAACCGCCTTTGGATGATGAACCTCTTTTAAATCCACTTTTTAACAATTTTATGTGTTATATTTGACAAAATAAAATTCTTCTTTAGAATTGAGACATCAAAATTTACTTTGTGTAAATTTTTGGTATCATTCCGAAAAAGTTCATTTTTTAATGAATAGTGAAAAATGTTGTATTTTAATTCAAAACCACTTTTTAATCTAATTTATTTATATGATTATATTATCTTTTAAATTTTTTTTAAAGTAAAATTAGAATATATTTTTACCATTTAATCCAATAGTGGTCATTGGAATTAATTTCACTTTTAAATCAGACTTAAACTAGTGTTAATCTTTTGATACTTATTGTTTCATAAAAACATGTTATTTTCTCTGACAGTGGGAATTAATTATTAAATTAATTAATTCACCTTATATGTTTTGAATTTTTTAAAATAGACATCATTTTCGAATTTTTAATATCAAATATAGCTTAGGGTGAACTTTTGGTAATTTTCTGAAAAACATCAATTTTTGATGAACAGTGAAACCACTAAGTGGTACTTATAAAAACTGATTTTCCGTTTAAATGAAATTTTTCCATCTTTGTGTTTTGAATTTCAAAAATCCGACATACATGGTTGTCATTAAGAAGTAAAATGTGGTTCAATGGTATTAAAATAATATTTTGGTGAATAGTAACTTATTAAGTTTTTAATCGCGATCAGAGGTAATTAGTGTAGTTTAAGGTAAGAATAAGGTTTTAATAACATGAAATGACCTAGACACATGTCCTACCCTCATTGGATGTTTCATGGAAGACCATGAAAATCCATGGGTCAACTTGGGGACCCCATGGAGCCAATTTGGTTGGAAAATGACATAAATGCCTTTTTATTTAATGTTAAAGTAAAAATGACACAAACATGAGATGTTTTACTAAAACAATTTTTACATGGGGTTATACAAGTCAGAGTTTTGAATATAAATATTCATTGGAAAGCTAAAAAGATTTCCTACATCATAGTATTTTTCTTTATAATTTTTATACATTCAATAATTTAAATTATATATGACATCATGATGATGTAGTGATGACCTCATTATTTAACGATTTAAATAAAATGGAAATATAATGTAAAATATAAGACCTACACATGTCCTAAACCTATTGGATGGGGGTATTTCGAACCCTTATCACCTTATCCTTGATAAAAATCAATGTGGGACCATTAAAATCCGAAACTCATTCTAAAATAAAGTAACATTTCATTACTTTCCAAGAGTGCCACTCCTCTCCTCTTATAAAAGGCCCCCACCTCTACCTCCTTACCCACACTTCCAAAGCCTTTGGCTCGGCCAAACCCTGCCCATTTTGTCTCTCCACATCCCTCTCTTACTCCTTTAAGCCTCACATTGGGCAGAAGTCTTCCCAAGGAAGCCTTTGAGCTCAAACCAAAGGGAGTAACCCGATTTTAAGGTAATGTCTTCACTTGTGTCCTTTTGTTTTATTTTTCTTTCCAACCCCCTAAACTCTTTTTATTAATTTATTTTATAACAAATACATTATATTTAATATACTAGGATGTTTTTATAAGAAGTATTCAAGCTACAATTACACACACCTACATCTAATGGTTAAACACCATACTGTTTCTGTGGATGGCGAATTTCTGCCTCACGAAACGATGATTGTTCAACATTCTTATAACACCTTCAAAGGTGGCCATTAAGATGACACTATATTTATATATGATATATAATATTTTTATTTTTTAATTAAGATTCTTTATTTTTCATTTATGGCATACCTTTATGGTTTCCATTATGGGTCAACGTGATATCTTCATTTAAGGAAGTGCGGACTACCGCCCCTCAAAGTGATTTGATTCGTTAATACCATATGTGGTACGTATAAAGGATATATTCAATGATATTATATATGATACCATACTGGAATTAAAATAATATTATTTATCATTATGTTTTAATTTCATTAAATATGAAATAAAAATGGAAGTAGCGTTCATGCGTACGTACGGCTTACCGTCTCCATGAACGGTACATTTCATTTCTTATCTCAAAATGTTATGTACTATTATAAGTACATATATATAATGGATATATATGTAATATATTACATCTAAATTATGGATATCATTCTGGAATTATAACATATATATATATATATATCTCATTTTGTTTTAATTCCATTAATATGATAAAAAAATGAAAGCAGCATTCATGCGTACGTACGGCCTACCGTCTCCATGAACGGTGCTTTTAAGTTTTTAACTCCAAATTCTATTTAATAGTATAAAATGAATATATACTGGATATATATGATATTTAAAACATCTATACTATTCTGGATATGATGTACCTATAACTACATCGAAAATTATTTTCCAACAAGTTCAATTTTTGACTCATGTACCAAACATCGACAAAAACGTCTGATATGAACTCATATTATTAACCAATTATTATAACATTAAAATATGTGATATGAACTGAATAATAATCTTTATAGGAGGTCCTTAAGCAATTATAAATTGACCAAAGTTTATTATTCTGGGATATAAAGAAACGAACAAGACAAGTTGGACTTGATGTAAGGGATCCTACTCCTCTCTTTCTTTTTAAGTACACTCTTTTATGCCATTCATTTTAAGATAATATTTATTATGATTGGGATGTTCTTTTATATTACTCCTACTGTAATTTTTATGTTCCTATGGTGAGATACCCTATTTTCTCTCATCAATCCATTTTGGAAGTTTTGAGTGGCGCTGTTAGGCTGCCGAATTTTTGTAAGAGATCTAACCTCTCTCTCTTTTTAAGTACCCTCATTTATGTCACTTATTTTGAGCTCCTCTTTGTTATGATGGGGGATGTTCTTTTATATTACTCTTTCTGTAAACATTATGTTGATATGACGAGATACCCTATTTCCTTTCATCAATCCATTTTGAAAGTTTTAAGTGGCGCTGCTAGGCTGACGAGTTTTGGTAAGATATTTTTCATCTCACTTTTATTCCCGTGAGATTTATGCTACATTTTCCACAATTTCCTTTGAGTGGTGTATGTACTTCCCATTATTTTACTCATTGTGTAATATACTTTAATTTATGAGTATTTACATCAATGTTGTATTGTCCTTCTTTCATGGGGCGTATGTTTCGAAAGATACCCATATCGGTAAGGGAACCTTTCACCCTCTTATTTTAAAAAGACTTCTTTTGTTATGTCTTTTAATTCACATACTATTATGTTGGGATATGTTCTTATATAGCCTTATTGATTTAAATTTTATGTCCATGTGATAAGATATCCTTTTTATCTCTCATCAACTCATTTTCTGAATTTTGTAGTGACGTCGTTAGGCTGTGAAATTTTTGCAAGGAAACTTCTTAACCCAAATTTGATTCTTTGGGATAAACATGTACTCATTGAATATGTCATTCTATGAATATGTGTGAATAACCTCTGATTTTGTTACACTTAATATCCACTTATATTTGGTGTATTCATTTGTCACACATAATTATGTAATTTATTTGTCCATAAACCAAGGATACCGTCTTTGTAAGGGACTTCTTCTCAATCTCCTTTCATTGAGGCATATTTTGATTTATACAAAACTTTATTTTATATGGTGTATAAACCCCTTTGAATTTTATGTTTATCCAAAAGGAATCTTTTTTATACGAAGCATTTTACAAAATGACAAAAGGGAATTTTTTTGTCATACAAATGCGGCGACAATGACTTCTCCACCGCGGTGACCATTATTTGAGTTTCGGCTTCCTCTACAATCCATTCCTTCTTTTTAAAAGAAAAATAAATACCATGTTTTACTTTTCTTTTATTTTGGTATTGAAAATTGTTTTCATAAGGTTTTTTATATCAATGTGTTTTATTGATATCTTGGGATTGAAATGTGGAAATTTTATGTTTCCTTTATGCATGTTTTATGTGATACGATCATGTTATGGTTCTTGGGCATTGTTATGAAGACGGGTGGTTCTGTGATAAACTAAGGCCAGGTGAGCCCGATATATCTCTCTAATGCATTGGGTAACGTGAAGGGGTTAAACGTTAAGGTTTCTCCGAAGAGATTTAGGGAATATACTGTGATGGGTATTCCAAATGTAACCAAGAGGGTTACTCCCTACGTAAGAATGTTATGAATGCCTCAAGTTACCTTTATGTCTTATGATTTGTATTATTTATTCATGATTTTGTGAGGTATGTTAACGTGCTTGTGTTTTATGGGTAAAGTATGATTTCATTCTTATATACACATGTACTCATGTTTCCTTTCCATATTTTTATATCCCTTACTGAGATTTTTATGCTCATCCCAAGTTTTTGAAATGTTTTTCACAGGTCAAGGGAAGGGTACATGATATGATTATAGTGTCAAGGAAGTGTCAAGAATGTATCCATGTTTTATTTTAAATATGTTTCTGTTGATGGGAAAAATGAATTCAATCTTTTATGTAACCACTTTGTTTAAATGTGGAATGTAATGAAAGTTTTATGATCTAATTCTCAAAAACACTAAACCTGAAAAGATCCTCAATGTGTAATCTTGTAATTACTCAAGATTAAGTAAGGTTTAAGGCTGGGGACTTATAGTTGGTATCAGAGGTCGGTTTAGATAACTTTAGAGGTTAGGGTGTTATCTAGGTGTAGATAAAGGATTCCATATAACAAAGAGGGATATTAATATGTTGAAACATCAGTAGGGTTATGGTAAATTAGGTCGATTTGATAAAAAAACCCTGAACAATGGAGATATAAGGAGGTTGATGGATTAGAGTAATAAAAAAAAGTTTTTATGTTGTCTATAAAGGATTTTTTTTTATTATTATAATTTTTTTCATATCATGTTTACATATTGATTCTTTTCGACAGATTAAGGATCAATTTTCAAGATGGAAGGAATGATATCTTGTACAACATTCTTATCCCTCCCTGATGATTCGATCATCACCATTTTTGGAAAAGCCTTTTCGAATGATTCTGATAGCTTCTTGAGTATTCAAATCACCTGTAAGAAATTGTTTGAGCTATCCAGCACATACTCTTTTCTGAAACAATTTTATGGGTCATGGTATCTTTTTCATATGATTTCAAGATCTAAACTTTTCCAATTCTATCGAAAAGTGAAATTACAGAAGTGGAGTGAACATTTACTTTTTGAAAGTATGACAACATGCCGAAAGAGAAAGAGAACATCCTGAAGATCACGGTATCTAGATTCAAGGTATGATTTATTTTTCATATCTTTAAAGAATGAAGAATCTTTGGATTGATATTTATAAATAATGAGGATATTTGATCTACAGGAATTGGGTATTAAGAAATAAGGTGGAAATGAATAGCTAATGGATCAAGAAGAACGTTGAATGAGTTATAAGTCTACATATAAGGGCTTCAAGAGTTATGGTGAAATTATTAAGAGTATTAAGTCGCTTTTGATCATGGATTTACATTAGAAGACTTTTTATAGTATGTGTAACCCTAATGTTTGATATATGAAAATTTTATTCAAGTAATAGTTATCTGTTCTTCTGTGGACATAGTTATAAAGAACCATTTGGTTTTATATGATCCTCACTTTTGAGGTAATTATGGGTTGCTATATGTTATGATGGAAAGTGAAAGGCATGAGATAAACTTGAGGTTAATATATGTTATGATTATTTTTGAATATTTTCTCTCGTTTTGGGGAATGTTTTAAGAATTATATAGTTTTGGAAAAAGGACAACACACAGACCGTGTGACAACCCATCGTGTCGGACAAAGCTGTAGGAATCAAACCCACAACCAAAGTGCGACTGGTATTTATCGCCTACCACTAGACTACGTGAAGTCCCTGGTTAGTTTGACTAATTATTTTTAGTTAAATGATTTTTGGAATCAAGAGTAAGTTTATTTTGGGTTATCTATGGAAATGATTAACCTATCATGGAGGATATGTGATTAGGTTAGTTACTTTTCAATATGAGACTTTAGGAGCAACTGATATTGTTTGGAGATAAATGTTACGATTTAACTTGTAAGACTATGTGACTAAATCCTTCAAATATTTGGGTTTCAATCTTAGTTTGGTTTACTTTGAATAATTTTATGGACAAATTTTTTATCGAATGGTCCTCGTTGAACTCTGGGTTTTGTTGGACAAATTTTGGAGATTAAGAATAGATTTTCTTTTTATATAGGGTTATCCTTTTCTGGATTATCTTATCTTGTACTAACCTTTTTGGTTTTGGTTTTTGTTAAGGTCTAAAGATATGGGAAGTATATATTTCTCTTTTGTGGATTAGGTGATTCTCTAGAAGTTGATTAAAGTACTCTTAATGTGAACAAGTCTTCCTAAATAATCGTCTTTTGGGGAAAGTATGAGTCTGTGTAAGAAGTATAGTAAATGTTGAAAGTCAACATGACAAGTAAGTATGTTTCATTATGATTTAGTTAAGCTCAAAAATAAATTCCTCAATGAAAAGTAACTTAAAACAAAAATGTTGTCTGTTAACATTTCCTACTGGGGAATCAAATACCGTTTAACCCATCACAAGTTTGTGATTTTCTTATGGTTAACTTTCTCCTAGACATGTTTACTATCACTCTCCATCAGAACATGACCCTATGTTTTCTCCTCCATGTCCATGTTTTCCTACACGGAATCCTAGTATGGTTTAACTCGGGTGACCTCTGTACTTACCTTTATTTTTTTTAAAGTGATTTTTTTACCGACTCTTGTTCCGATGTGGGACTTTCAAGGATGTTTTCGAGCCCAATTTTAAAATTGCGAGGACGCAATTCCCAAAAGGGGGGAAGGATGTAACACCCCAGGTAAATAAAGAATGTGACATTTTTATATTTATCCATATTTGTGAATAAAATATTAATATTAATTTAAAGGGAATGCTATTCTCGATGGCGTACCCAATACGCAACAACGAGTTTCTTGGGAATCTTACGTTGCACTCTAATAATAAAATAATATTATTTTAAATGGTAGTTAATGCCTAGCCGTTGTAAGGGCGGGAATGAACAGAACTAACTAAAAATTATTATATATGTTTTTCAAATATTTTTACTCTTTACAATAAATGTTCGAGGATTAAAAATGCAAATTAATCCAATTTTTAAGCATAAACATTCTAATATTCATTAAAAGGTCGATTAACCGCCTTTAGATGGGGAACCTATTTTAAATACACTTTTTAACATTTCTAGGTGTTATATTTGACAAAATAAAATTCTTATTTAGAATCAAGACATAAAAATTTACTTTGTGTAAATTTTTGGTATCATTCCGAAAAAGTTCATTTTTTAATGAATAGTGAAAAATGTTGTATTTTAATTCAAAACCACTTTTTAATCTAATTTATTTATATTATTATATTATCTTTTGAATTGTTTTTAAAGTAAAATTAGAATATATTTTTACCATTTAATCCAATAGTGGTCATTGGAATTAATTTCACTTTGAAATCAGACTTAAACTAGTGTCAATCTTTTGATACTTATTGTTTCATAAAAACACGCTATTTGCTCTGACAGCGGGAATTAATTATTAAATTAATTAATGAAACTTATATGTTTTGAATTTTGTAAAATAGACATCACTTTTTAATTCGGAATATCAAATATATCTTAGGGTGAACTTTTGGTAATTTTCTGAAAAAGTTCAATTTTCGATGAATAGTGAAACCATTAAGTGGTACTTATAAAAACTGATTTTCCGTTTAAATGAAATTTTGCCATCTTTGTGTTTTGAATTTCCAAAATCCGACATACATGGTTTTCATTAATAATTAAAATGTGTTTCAATGGGATTAGAATAATTTTTTGGGGAATAGTAACTTATTAAGTTTTTAATCGCGATTATAGGTAATTAGTGCAGTTTAAGGTAAGAATAATGTTTTAATAAAATGAAATGACCTAGAAACATGTCCTACCCTAATTAGATGTTTCATGGCCGACCAATAAAATCCATGAGTCAACTTGGGGACCCCATGGACCACTTTGGTTGTAAAATGACATAAATACCTTTTTATTTAACGTTAAAGTAAAAATGACACAAACATGAGATGGTTTACTAAAATAATTTTTACATGGGGTTATACAAGTCATATTTTTGACTATAAATTATCATTGGAAAGATAAAAATATTTCCTACATCATAGTATTTTTTTTATTATTTTTATACATTATATAAAATAAATTATATATGACATCATGATGATGTAGTGATGACCTCATTATTTAACGATTTAAATAAAATGGAAAGATAATGTAAAATCTAAGACCTACACATGTCCAAATCCTATTGTATGGGGGGATTTAGAACCCTTATCACCTTATCCTCGAAAAAAATCAATGTGGGACTATTAAAATTAGAAACTCATTCTAAAATAAAGTATCATTTCCTTACTTTCCAAGAGTGCCCCTCTTCTGCTCTTATAAAAGGCCCCCACCTCTACCTCCTTACCCAAACTTAAAAAGCCTTTGGATCGGCCAAACCCTGCCAATTTTGGCTCTACAAATTCCTCTCTTACTCCTTGAAGCCTCACTTTAGGCAGATTTCTTCCCAAGGAAGCCTTTGATCTCAAACCAAAGGGAGTTACCCGATTTTAAGGTAATGTCTTCACTTGTGTCCTTTTGTTTTATTTTGCTTCTCCAACCTCCTAAACTCTTTTTATTCATGTATTTTGTAACAAATACAGTATCTGAAATATACTAGGATGTTTTTATAAGATTTATTCGAGCTAAAATTACACACACATACATTTAATGGTTAAAAAACATACTGTTTCTGTGGATGGCGAATTTCTGCCTCACGAAACGATGATTGTTCAACATTCTTCTAACACCTTCAAAGGTGGCCATTAAGATGACACTATATTTATATATGATATATAATATGTTTATGTTTTAATTAGGCATTTGTATTTTTTATTTATGTCATACCTTTATGGTTTCCATTATGGGTCAACGCGATATCTTCATTTAGGGAAGTGCGGACTACCGCCCCCTCAAAGTGATTTGATTCGTTAATACCATATGTGGTACGTATAAAGGATATATTTAATTATATCATATATGATACCATACTGGAATTAAAATACTATTATGTATCATTATGTTTTAATTCCATTAAATATGAAATAGAAATGGAAGTAGCGTTCATGCGTACGTACGGCTTACCGTCTCCATGAACGGTACATTTCATTTCTTATCTCAAAATGTTATGTACTATTATAAGTACATATATATAATGGATATATATGTAATATAATACATCTAAATTATGGATATAATTCTGGAATTATAACATATATATATATCTCATTTTTTTTAATTCCATTAATATGACAAAAAAATGAAAGTAGCATTCATGCGTACGTACGGCCTACCGTCTCCATGAACGGTGCTTTTATTTTTTTAACTCCAAATGATATTGAATAGTATAAAATGAATATATACTGGATATATATGATATTTAAAACATCAATACTGTTCTGGAAATGATGTACCTATAACTACATGGAAAATTATTTTCCAACAAGTTCAATTTTTGACTCATGTACCAAACATCGACAAAAACATCTGATATGAACTCATATTATTAACCAATTATTATAAAATTAAAATATGTGATATGAACTGAAAAATAATCTTTATAGGAAGTCCTTAAGAAATTATAAATTGACCAAAGTTTATTATTCAGGGATAAAAAGAAACGAACAAGAAAAGCTGGACTTGAGGTAAGGGATCCTACTCCTCTCTTTCTTTTTAAGTACACTCTTTTATTTCATTCCTTTTAAGATCATATTTATTATGATTGGTATGTTCTTTTATATTACTCCTACTGTAATTTTTATGTTCATATGGTGAGAGACCCTATTTTCTCTCATCAATCCATTTTGGATGTTTTGAGTGGCGCCGTTAGGCTGCCGAATTTTCGTAAGAGATCTAACCTCTCTTTTTTTTAAGTACGCTCATTTATGTCACTTATTTTAATCTCCTCTTTGTTATGATGGGGGATGTTCTTTTATATTCCTATTTCTATAAACTTTATGTTGATATGATGAGAGACCTTATTTCCTCTCATCAATCCATTTTAAAAGTTTTATGTGGCGCCGTTAGGCTGCCAAGTTTTCGTAAGATATTTTTCATCTCACTTTTATTCCTATGAGATTTATGCTACATTTTCCACAATTTCCTTTGAGTGGTGTATGTACTGCCCATTATTTTACTCATTGTGTAATATACTTTAATTTATGATTATTTACATCAATGTTGTATTGTCCTTCTTTCACGGGGCGTATGTTTCGAAAGATACCAATGTCGGCAAGGGAACCTTTCACCCTCCTCTTTTTAAAAGACTTCTTTTGTTATGTCTTTTAATTCACATACTATTATGTTGGGATATGTTCTTCTATATCCTTATTGATTTAAATTTTATGTCCATGTGATGAGATATCCTTGTTATCTCTCATCAACTCATTTTCTAAATTTTGTAGTGACGCTGTTAGGCTATGAAATTTTTGCAAGGGAAATTATTAACCCAAATTTGATTCTTTGGGATAAACATGTACTCCTTGAATATTTAGTTCTATGAATATGTGTGAATATCCTCTGATTGTTTTACACTTAATATCCACTTATATTTGGTGTATTCATTTGTCACACATAATTATGTAATTTATTTGTCCTTAAACCAAGGATACCGTCTTTGTAAGGGACTTCGTCTCAATCTCCTTTCATTGAGGCAAATTTTGATTTATACACAACTTTCTTTTATACGGTGTATAAACCCATTTGAATTTTATGTTTATCCAAAAGGAATCCTTGTTATACGAAGCATTTTACAAAATGACAAAAGGGAATGTTTTTGTCATACGTATGCGGCGACAATGACTTCTCCACCGCCGTGACCATTATTGGAGTTTTGGCTTCCCCTACAAGCCATACATTCTTTTTAAAAGAAAAATAAATACCATGTTTTACATTTCTTTTATTTTGGTATTGAAAATGGTTTTCATAAGGTTTTTTTATATAAATGTGTTTTATTTATATCTTGTGATTGAAATGTGGAAATGTTATGTTTCCTTTATGCATGTTTTATGTGATACGATTATGTTATGGTTCTTGGGCATTGTTATGAAGACAAGTGGTTCTGTGATAAACTAAGGGTGAGTGAGCCCAATATATCTCTCCAATGCATTGGGTAATGCGAAGGGGTTAAATGTTAAGGTTTCTCCGAAGAGATTTAGGGAATATACTGTGATGGGTATTCCAAATGTAACCAAGAGGGTTACTCCCTACGTAAGATTGTTATGAATGCCTCAAGTTACCTTTATGTCTGATGATTTCTATTATTTATTCATGATTTTATTAGGTATGTTAAAGTGCGTATGTTTTATGGGTAAAGTATGATTTCATTCTTATGTATACATGTACTCATGTTTCCTTTCCATATTTTTATATCCCTTACTGAGCTTTTTATGCTCATACCAAGTTTTTTGAAATGTTTTTCACAGGTCAAGGGAAGGGTACAAGATATGATGATAGTGTCAAGGAAGTTTCAAGAAAGAATCCATGTTTTATTTTAAATATGTTTCCGTTGATGGGAAAAATGAATACTATCTTTTATGTAACCACTTTGTTTAAATGTGGAATATAATGCAAGTTTTATGATCTAATTCTCTAAAACTCTAAACCTGAAAAGATCCTCAATGTGTAGTCTTGTAATAACTCAAGATTAAGTAAGGTTTAAGGCTGGGGCCTTATACTTCTCTTACCTTTTTACTTTACAAAGGTAATGTTCTTTTTACCATATACAAAATGTATAGATTTACCTATTTAAATTACATAGATGATTCCATATCATTTTCAAAAGTTTAATTTTTAATTAAAATGTTGTTTTTAAAAAAAATTCAAAGAAAATGTTTTTGAAAAGGTTTTTCAAAACAAAAGGATATTTTCCTCAAAAATGACTTTAATTTTCTTATGCTATTTCATAAATAACAAAAACCCTTTATTTTACTTCACTTGGGATATTGTTTTTTAATACCATCCATATTATTCTTCTTGATGTTTTATGATTGATTTGAACAAAGATAATATTAATATTCACTTCCTTGATTTATTTTATTGGTCCACATGAATTAATCAATTTCCTTTGATCATTTGACATTTAATTCCCCTTAATTATTCATATTATTTATCATTGATATGTTTATTTCGAAAAACATATTTCATTTTTTACTTATGGTGTTTAGTTTTATATTTATTTAATTATATACATTAATATTGATAAATCTATTTTCTCTATTAAATAAGGATATTTTATAAGGCATATTTTTTTATTAATTAAATCATTTTCTCTATATGAGGAATGATTTGAACATGAAGTGACATGTGGGGCCTAAACATTATATAGCCTTAATATGCTTCAAAATGTTTTCATGAGAGAAATAATTTGTTGAAATCAAACATGTTTCTACCTATAATTTTAATCTATCTTTTGAATGGTCTTGATGTTATAGGTTTTCATGTTCTTGATACATTACTTCCAATAGTTATGCATTTCATTTATTGAGAATTCATATATTATTATTATCCATGATATTTTCTCTATGAAAAAGTATATGGATGCATTTCATTCTCTGTTTATTAATTAAGTGGCACGTGTTTTCAGTTTCCTATATTTCCATGTTGATTATTTCATCACTATTTATTTTAATGTCATGTGATTTTAGTTATTTACCTTTTTATATTGTTTACTCAGTCCCTCTTAGTTTATTGATTTAATGGAATTTGTGTTCAGTTATTTACCTATCCATGTTGATTTATTCTCATTAATTCATGATTTCTTCCACTACAGTTTACCCTTACGGAACATTTGAGCTCACTAATATTTTGTTTCCCTTCCCTGGGAACCCAAGAGGTATATTGATAAATATATTAAAGCATATTCTATATAGAATAAAGTTATTTTCCTCTAAAGAAAAAAGATTATTATTTTTTAAATAGTGTATCCATTTGTAAAACTACACTCATGTATGTATCTACTTCACCAAGACTACTAAAATGTTCAGTCATTTAGGACATAATTTACTTTTATCACATGCCAACGTAATAGTATCATGGCACCGACTTTGGGATTTTAGGGCCAGGTTGCTATAAAAAATTGACCGCACTCACGAACAATGCTGTAGAAATAAAACATAATATTAATTATAAAATTTTCATTTAAATGATAAAATTATATATATATAAATAGATAAAATATAATTAATTGAACAATGTAATAAGAGGTATTTATAGGATGTAGTAAACCCTTACGACCATTAGAAATTGGACCATAGGAATAAACACCATTAAAAATAGAATAGTAATGTGGACATTTAGAATAATAATACAACCGTTAGAATATTAACCTCACCAATGAAGGTATAAAAAATTTTAGGTACCTAATACATGAAAATGTGATATATTTATATCATGGAATAAGAAAATAAATTTTTTAAAAAATGATAAATTAAGTTGTAGGTATTTTTAGGAAATTTAAATGATTCTTTAAATTTTTTTAATTACTAAAATTATTTAAAATAAAATTAATTTTCATAAAATAGATTCATAAATTAAAATATTGTTATATTATAATTATAATAAATATTTATGAGACCTTATTTAATTTCTCAAACTATTATAAAATTTTTTATAATATGAAAATCAATATTTTTTTGAATAAAGGATGATTTCAAAAACCTATTGAATTTATCATATTTAGAAAATTATTTTAATAAAATGGAGTATATTTTCAAAATCTAAACATCAAAAAATGGTTACTCTGATTTTTTCTATTTTTCTAAAATAGTTGAATATTTGGTGAATAATGAAATATGATAATTTATAGTATTTAATAAATACAAAAAATATTTAGTGATGGCTGATGTATGAATGATATAAAAACCCATTAGTTCAAAATATCCTAAACCATTTACTGTGTTTATTAATAGTAATCAACACTCTTGATAACATTGAGCTAAATTAATAATTAAATGGATAAAATAATCCAAAAACACCACTCTTCTTCCTTATAAATTCAACCCCTCACCACCAAATCCCTTCAAACCTCCAAAGACATGAAGAATTTATAAATTCAACCCATTTACATTATTAATAATCTTCTATATGTCAAAGATCTATTTGTCTCATCAAAATAAAAAACCCATGTTCCTTAAAGATTTTCTTAAGGAGACGATATTTAAAAGGTAAAATCCTCATTCTTTCTCATTTAATTATTTTTTTCTTCTATCTTATCCTCACCAAATCTATACAAAACAACATGATAAATACAATGTAATATATATATTATAATTTTTTCATGTTATTGGAATATCCATCATCAAAACTATTATCCTCTTATTTTATTCTAAAATTGAAAACATTGTCTGTCATGTGTTGATTCACCACCTTCATGGATGACAACTGTTAGTTTATTTATTACCACATTCATGGATAGTCATAAAACCATTATTATGGTTAAATGAAATGATAATATGTAAATTGTAACTATTTTAATGTTATATATCTAATATATTAACATAATATTAAATAAGACAATTCTAGTTCACGATGTTTGAAAAAACTGACAACATAAACTAATAGTTTTTCAAGGATATTTTATCTAATGAATAATTCTAATATCTAAAAAATGATATATTTGGAAATTGATTATTCTAGAAATATATTAATGCCATTAAATTTTTCCTCTTTAGTTTTTCTACCATTCTACAAGAATATACATAAGTAAACTCAAGGGATTTGACCATAAAAATATGAAATCATCGCTCTCAAAACAAAAAATTAAATAGTTTAACTAATCGAAACAGTAAATAATGAACTTAATCAAATAATAATAAATAAAATAAATGTAAAATATATTATAAGTTAATTAATTAATGGATCTATTTTTATTTCATAGTACATTATCTACAAGTGTAGAACATATGTAGACAATTGGTAAGGGATCTATCTGAACCACCAAATTACATTTGTTTTACAATTTCTCTCTCTTTACACTATTGTATTTATTAAATATTATTATATAATTATTCTAAATTATATTTATTTGATTCAAAATTATTTATCCAGATCAATTCATCTATCTTTTATGGGGAAATTCATGTTTTTAAATGTTACCTAATCAATTCCTCTGGACAAGCTTCTCTGAGTAAAGGGAACTTCCCATTTTATTTCCCATTTTCAAGTATGATCCCTAAACTATATTAATCGACCAATATTTTTATAAAATCACTCATTTTTACATAAAAAGTATCTTATTTTATTTCTCATTTTATTTAAATAATTATTCCATTTTTTACTTCAATGATTCATTGATATTTCCCCTTAAACCGCACTAAATTTGAATCTTTTATAAATATTAATAAACACAATTTTTATATGTTTTCAATTTATTTGGACATAATTTATCATGATATAGGCATATTTTCCCATATTAATATTCAATAATGATTTAAATAGATTCTTTTATGGAAACCATTATGATATTTCTGTTGGTTATTCCTTATGACATGATTATGATACCCATTTCATTCTATGGGTTACCCTTATGTTAATTACATATGTTTAATTATCCTTGTGGAAAACATATTCATAGACATTTTATGATGGGTGTCCTCATATTTCACTCTAATAAATTAGGTAATGTTTAGTCAGATGAGACTTCATATATGGGATTTGGGAATAAACCAAATCCATTATGGGACTTTGTACACCATGTGATATAGTCTTGGATGTTAGCATTGACTCATTTATATGTCATGTTATGTGTTTCAACAACATTACTATGTTAACATGACCATATTATTCCCTGGTCTCTGTGGTATGATTATTTATGATTATTCATGTTCTATCCTTTTTATGTTATCATTATACACATTCTAACTCATGCATTATGCTTTATTCCTATTATTTTTCCCTTAATATGCTTTTTAGCTCATCCAATTTGTCATTGTAATTCCATAGTTTGTCTAATTCAGTTGTAGTAGGTTAAATAGAATTAATATCTCATTATGTAAAATTTGTTATATTTTTGTTTCATTTTTTCTATTTATGTACTTAATATTCCAAACACATTGGACTTTACGATCCTTAGTTTTTATTTGATGAATAATTATGCTAAAATTATTTTAATAGTATGTGTTTAAGGATATGATATATATAGTTGGAATCATACCATGATTTAGTTCATTTAGGGGATTAGGAATAAGAAACCTTATTAAGGACCATAGGGTTAAATATATCACCATGGATAAACTAGATTGAAATTAGGGAATCATAAGTTAGGATATACTTTAAATATATAATTCTATATTCTATGTTCAATTTTTACTTTTATATTCATATTAGATAAGTATTCAAGCCACCCTAATTGTACTTTCTTTTTCTTAGTTAACGACAGGAAATATGATAATTTTTTCCAACAATCAATGTGTTAAGAAATGTGATGATTTCCTTATTGAAATTATAATTCTGATGGGAATGAGATCTAAAAAATTCATGATAGTACGAGCCCAACTAGATTAATTAATGAATAATAACTTGAATCACGTGGAACTCCTTCTTTATCATAATAAAGATAAATTTTCTTTAAAACCATTTTTGTGAAAAAAGGCCACTTATAATTAGTGGATATTTTGATCCCATAATTTCCTAAAAATGGATTAAATCTATTGAGAATATATTATTTATTCTATATTTCTTATAAGAATACAATTTTTTCATGGTGGTCCATCATTTTAATTGGGAATCTAATCAGTTGTGGACACCAATAAAAAACATGATGTTTAATGAAGGAATTGATTCCATGGAAGATGAAGCTTTCAAGAATATATTTTTGAATATATACTTTCCTTGAACATTACTTATTATTATTAAAAGGGGAGTTATTCGACCTGAGGAAAAAGGAAGATGAGTCTATTAGGGCGTATGAGGTAAACTTTTCTGGGATTGCAAGTTGCACCTCTGTCTTTTTCATATACATTAAAAGAAATGTTTATTTCTTATTTAGTGGACTAAATACAAGTCTATGAAAAGCATTGGTAATTTAAACCTTCGATAGTTGTGATGAAATTGTATGTTGTTCCCTTAATATTGAAATGAAGATCAGAGACTCGTAGTGGACTTGTTTTACCAAAGATAAAATGAAAAAATAGAGTTTAAAATGGGTGGATCAGTAGATAAAACCCATGATGGAATGAAAACCCAACTCCATACATGTAAAAAGTGTGGGAAGAAGCATCTTAGGAACTATATAATGGGAACCACGATATGGTTAAAATGTGGAAGAGAGGGGCTTCATGATAATTTTTATTGAAGGGATAAGATGAATCCCAAAAATTTGGAAGAAGGATTGATGGTTTAGATCCAAAAACAGTATGTAGTGAAGTGTTTCACCATCATGGAAAATGAGAATAATGTGAGCCAATGACCTAATACACGGGTTGTTGGAGGAAACCAACAACAAAAACTTCCATGGATGAAAGGATAGGAATATACTGTCACTACAGCTGAGGTAGAGCCTAATAATGATGTGGTGACAGGTATACTAGTTATTCATTCTATAATAGTTAATTCACTTTTTTTGTACAGTTCTACACATTCTTTTATATATTTCATATTTAATAGACCCATTCAAACACCACCTCAAAATATTAAGGATGAGTTATCTATAAGAAAAATGAAGGGGAGAATTATTTAATCCAAAGTATATATTTCCTCCCCGATCAATGTCTATGGACTGATACTCCCAAAAAATATTACCTTACATCATTTAGTAGAGTTTTATTCTATATTGGGAATATATTGGATATCATTATTTAAATCCAACATCAACTATCAAGAAAAGGAGACCACTCTTCACATCCAGAGGTATCCTCTAATTCTATAAAAATGTAATGAGGCAGATAAATCTCTTTCAGAATTATCATCTCAATTATGGACATTATTTTCTTATAAACAAGACTATATAGTTCAAATGATTGATAAAATGTATATGATCGTGGTCAAATACATTCCCATTGTAGGATAGTATATTTATGTATTCCATGAAGAATTTCTAGGTCTTCCTTATGACTGAGAGGCCGAGTTCTAAAATACACTTATTTATGGATCTATGCCTATATGAAGACTAATTATATAATTTTTACCATTATATTCTATGAACTAATGAATTAGTCACAATAGAATCTGGACAAGGGTTTCATATGCTCGACTAATTCACTTTGGGGTGCGCCATTCATCATCATGAAGAATAAGGATGGATCAATGAACCTCAACACTAATGATCAAGATCTAAAAAATTCATGATAAATTACAATTATCCCCTAAAATAGATGGATTTATTTTTTGTTTCACTACCTGGGGATATGTATTTCTCTAAGATGGACCTTTAGTTTGGATATCACCAAATACATGTGAGGAAGGAAGATATTCCCAAGACTACCTTTCAAATGATTTATGTCAGTATTAGTTCATAGTGATTCCTTCCATACTCAATAATTCTCCAACAATATTTATAGACTTAATGAATAAATTAATTTGGTATTACCTCGAAAACATTGTTGTAGTCTTTATCGATGATATTCTGATTTACTCCAAGATAAAAGAGAAGCATGATGAGAATTTTAATATTGTGATAATGACCTTGAATAGGTAGGAACTATATAAAAATTATAGTAAATTTGAGTTCTGGATGGAGGATGAGTCATTATTGGGACATGTTACCACCGAAAAATGGATATCTATGGACCCTTTCAGACACAAAGGTAATCGAAGAGTGTCTAAGGCCGACATGTCTAATGGAGATTTGTAGTTTCCTTGGTCTAGTTCGGTATTACTGACAATTTGTGAAGAACTTATCACAATTTTAAAACCCACTGATTGAGATAAATCAAAAGTTAGTAATGTTTTTTTGGACTAGTTAATGTGAATACTACTTTAAAGAGTTGAAAAAAATACTTACCACTATATCTGTACTTACACTACCAACAAGTGGGGTAAACTTCGGGGTATAAAACAATGATTCAAATAAGGTATTAGGATTTATACTGATGAAAAATATTAAATTGATATCATAAACCTCAAGTAAATTTAAAATTCACCATAAAAACTATCATAGTCGTGATCTTGAGTTGGAAACTATGATCTTTCCTTTGAAAATATGGAGGCATTATCTCTATGGGGAGAAGTGTGAGATGTAAACTGATCACAAAAGCCTCAAATATATATTCTCCTGGAAGAATCTTAATATACACAAATGAAGATGGTTAGATCTCATAAATTGTTATAAGTACTCAATCCACTACCATCATGGTAAAGAAAATAAAGTGGTAGATTCTCAAAGTAGAAATGAATTTATTAATTTTTCAATGATGAAAATTAATGAAGATATAATATTCTGAAACATTAAAATGATAGAGATGGGAATCATAGAGGAAGGTATATCATCATCTTTTTCACAAATGACTACTCAACCATCCCTTATGTATAAAATAAAGGATGATCAACAAATGATGTTAAAATTTAAAAGAAGGTGTAATCTATCAGAAATGGGACATCATCAGAGTTCAAAATTGATGATAAAGGAGTTGTAAAATTTGGGTCATGGCTATGTTAACCATCCTATATGGATATAAATAAAGAGCTAATGAATGATGCACATAGCTTAACCTTCTTCATCCACCCATGGAGTAAAAAGATGTATCGAAATCTATGAGATGACTATTAGCCGGACAATATAATGAAAAATATCATTGAATATACATCACAATGCTTTGTATTTTAGAATGTGAAGGATGAATGAAAAAATCATATAGAGATGATGAAACCTTACCCATACCAATATGGAAATGGGAAAACATCACAATGGACTTTTCCAATGTACTTATAAAGACATCTAGAGGAAATAACTATATATGGGTTTTTGTGGATCATATTACAAAGGAAACTCACTTTATCACATTTCAATAGGATTTATCACATGAGAAACTTTCAAAAATATACATCAAATAAGTGATGAGGCTGCATGGATTACCATTATCGATTATATCCGATCGTGATATGAGATTTACCTCCATGTTCTGTATAAGTATCAAACATTATATAAATAATAATTTAAAATTTAGTAAGACTTGTCATCCTCAAGATGATGTCCAATCTGGGAGGACTATTCAGACATTACAATACATGTTGAGAGCAGGTTATATGGACCTCAATGGAGGACATTACAAACATATAAATCTTGTTAATTTCGCTTACAATAATAGGTTCCACTCAAATATTTAAATGGAATCATATGATTCCCTTTATGGGAAAATACACAGAACACTATCATTCTCAAATGATGTCAGTGAACGTAAGATGCGAGAACCTGAAATTGTAGAAGAAATGGTAGAAGAAATGGTAGAAAAAGAGAAAACTTTTTAGCCGCACAAAAAGTCAACTCAATGTCAATAGAGGAGCTATATAGATAATCATAAAAAATAATTAGAGTTTGATGTTGGGGAAAATTATTCCTCTACACATTGTTATGGAATAAGGTCATGATATTTTGGGAATAATAAAAAAGCTAAGTACCAAGTACATCGAACCCTTTAAGATTCTTGATCACTTCAGAGATATGGAATATCTTCTAGCACTTACACCAACCATGTCTTGTGTACATGATATATTCCATGTATCCCTCATAAAGAAGTAAATATGAGATCCCTCACATGTACTCAATTCAACGGTGATACAAGTGGAAAATGATCTCACTTACGATGAGCATTTGGTGAAGATCTTGAACTATAGAGATAATGTACCATGCAACAAGGAAACTCACTTAGTCAATGTACATGAGTAGAACCAAAATTTCAAAGAAGAAACCTAGGAACTGGAGTAAGAGATAAAGGAGACATACCCTTACCTTTTTTCACCATAGTATTTAGAACAAAATTTCAAGGGAGAAAATACATAATGGGGAAGAATGTAATGGCACAAAATTTTATCAATGAAATTCCCCTTCTAATATTTATTTCATGTAGTGTAAATCACATAAATCACATTGATATCCCAATAAAAAATTATTCTCACATATTAATAATGATTCATTAGTCTGTTAATAACCTAATAATAATTCCAAATATTATAGTGGGATAATAAATAGAAAAAATATAATAATAATAAGAAAATTTGGACCTTCTAGATCCACTATAATGACTTCACTCACAAAAGAAGATTTAGAAATAACATATAATGTTAATAATAAAATATTAATTTTAAAGATAAAAGTATATATATATATATATAATCATGGATAAAAAATAAGTAACAATGAATGGAATAATAGGTCTTTATAGAAATTAGTAAACCCTTATGACTTTTTGAAATCATACCGTTGGATTAGTAACCTAGTCATCAGAATTCTAATGTGAATATTACAAATAGTAATCTAGTTGTTTGAATAGAAAACTCACATATTAATGTATAAATAAAATTTAGGTACCCTATAAATGAAAATATGATATAATTTGATCTTTTAAAAATTAAATAAATGTTTTCAATAATTATAAATTAACTGTTGGTATTTTTATGACATGTAAATGTTTATTTTTAATTTTATAAATTATATAATGATTTTAAAAAAATTATTTTCATAAAATATTTTCATAAATTAATATTTTATTTTATATTAGTTATAATTTGATTTTATTATTCCATATTTAATTTTTCAAAGGGTTATATAATCAAATATAATATATAATATTGTATTTTTCAAATAAATGATTATTTTAATTAAATAATAAATTTCTCATAAATATAAAATAATTTTCATAAAATAGAGCCCATTTTTGAAATATAATTTTCATAAAATGTTTAGGGGGATTTTTTAAGATTTTTATAAAATAGTTGAATTTTTGGTGAATAGTGAATTATGGTAATATACGGGATTTAATAAATACATGAATTATTGAGTCACTGTGAATATAGGGATGAGGTAAGAACCCATTAGTTTGATCCTTCTTGAACCATTTACCATATTTAGTTATAAGAATTAACAATTCTGATAGTATTGAGCCAAAATAATAATCAAATTAATAAAATAGTAAAAACCACACCTCTCCTCCCCTATAATTACTACCCTCACCCACTATTCTACTCACACCTCCCAATCATTGAATCTTAACAAAATAATGGTCAAATCCATTCCCAATACTCTTATCCACTAACAAAATCTATTTTTCTATATAAAAGACCAAACCCAAGTGCCTTAAGGAGGTTTTCAAGGAGACTATATTCAGGATGTAAAATCCTCATTATTTCTCTTTTAATTATTTCATTATTCTACCTCATCCTCACCTACCCTATATAAAATATAATGATAACTAATTTATAATATATATACAAGAAATTTGTTTTTTTAACATAATATCCATAATATAATCTACTCTCTTATTATTTTATTCTAAAAATGAATACATTGTACGTGTTATGTGGATTCACCACCTTCATGGAGGACGTGTTTTTATTTTTCATTACCACCTTCAATGATGGTCATAAAACCATTATTATGTTTAAATATAATTGTAACATTTAAATTATAAATTATTTAATGTTCTTAATCCAATATAAAAAAATAATATGAAATAAAACAATACTAGGTTCTAATGGTTGTAAAAATATCCTAAATAAACTAATCATATTTTTTAATGTTTTATCTATTGAACCATTAATATATTTAAAAAATAATGATATATGGGTCCATTTAAAATTATAAAAATGTATTAAAACTATAAAATTCAACTTATGGAGTCTTTATTTCGTTTTAAAAGAACTCCAATAATTAAACTCATGGAAACCTACCATAATACCTTGAAACAAGTGCTCCCGAAAAAATAAAATTAAATATTATAACTCTTATGAATGTCTATAAATGAAATTAATAAAATTATAATAAATCCAAAAAATGTATAATATATTCTGAATTAAATAATTAATGTATTTAATTTATTTTTCTAGGATATTAATTGAAATTGCATATCACATTTAGACATAAGATAATGGATCTCTTTGAAACTCCAAATTACCTTTGGGTTGCAATTTTTCTCTCTTCACACAATTATATTTCATAAATATTATAATAAATTATTTTTCTATGTTCAAAAATTATTTATCAAGATCAATTCGACCTTCTTGGATGGGGAAATACATGTTTTGAAATGTTCCTTTTCAATTCATCCGGATAAGCATTCCCGATTAAATGAGACTTCCCAAATTATTTTCCATTTTCAAGTACACACCATAAAATATTTTAATCCACCAATATTTTTATAAAATAAATAATTTAATCTAGAAAAACTATCTTAGTTCATTTCTTGTTTTATACAAACAATTATCCTTTTGTCCAGTTCAAAGACTCTTTAATATTTTTCCTTAAAATGCACTAAAGTTGCTCATTTCTAAAGTTTATTAAACACTCTTATTACATGTTTTCATTTAAGTTGGAAATAATTTATCATGATATTTTCATATTCCCCCCTATGAATGTCCAATTATGATTTAAATCCATTATTTTATGGACACCGTTATGATATTACAATTTTTTATTCGTTATGACTGTAAATCATTTTTTCATTTTATGATTGCCAGCTTAGGGGTGTCCGGTTCCCAACATACAGAGCCATAGAAAAACTAAACCAGGAGGAATCATATCAACACAGAGTTAAACATCATAATAACTGACGTCATCACCATACCCCAAACTGGATCCCTCTTCTCCAGTAGCTGATTCCCACTCTGGGTTTCTCCAAAAGCACCACACTTTGAACACGATTCCTAAGCTGATCCAATACAGCCGTATCTAGAGAATACTTCTTAATCCCGCTGCCCTTCTTGACTACTAGGACCACCTGGTTTTTTGAAGCGGACCTAGTCCGCATTGGTCACACCATAAGGACATGTTGTGAGGGGTGTGTCAGACTATGGTTGAGGGATTCATGGCATGGTGAGTTTCAGGGGTTTTGGAAAAGGGAGTAACATTGTAACATACCATGAATTATTGGAACGTTTTTTCACAAATTATTTTAAATTTGTATGTATCTTGAGTTACATGAAATATCGAGTTTATATTCTGTCACATGAAATAATGATATTATTCAAAAGCATACATGAAACACAACAACGAGCTTCAGTGACCATAAAATAATAATGTTTTAAATATGACCATCATATACTTGCTGTTAAATATTTTATAATAAATATTAATGTTTTTTAAAATATAATGTTTAATTACTTTATATAAAGAAATTATTTTGATAAAAAATGATATTTTTTTGTGAAAAGTCATTATATGTTTTGAAAATATTATTTTCTGAAAAAATGTTTTTTATGTAATTTTTTCAAAAATCATAAAATTAATTTTTGACAAATTGCAAATTAATTTTAAAAAATAATATTAAATTTATAAATTATAATATCAATATTATCTTAGGGTTATTGTTTTTTGATTTTTCTAAAATGATTCATTTATTGAGGAATAGTGAAAGAATACTGAATTTTAATTGAAAAATACATTTTTGTTTGATCTATTAATAAAGTTAAATAATATTTTAAATTTATTTTTTATTAAAATTAATTCAATAATATATCCATTAATATAATTTATGTTAGATAATACAGTTTTATATTGAATTTTGATATAAATGCTTTTGAACATTATAATATTTTTTCTTTTAAAACCTGCTTTCGCATTGCATCTACAAGAATAATTTTAAATTTAAATTTTCCAATTATGTGAATACAATTTGGAAAAATGGATTCTATAATTTTAATTATAAAAATTTATATTATTTAATAAGGTAAATTTAAATTTTGACCAATGTGAATAATAAAAACAGTAAAAAATATTTTTCACGGTTACGGTAAATATTGGTGTACCATGGTATTAAACAGATAAGATAACAATTAAAATAAATTATAATCTTTTCAAAATATTATTTAGTAGCTTTATTTCCAACTCATCCTTCCAAATTTATAATCAAGGGTTGTTTTGAATCTTTTTTTATGTTAATGACTTTATCATTTTGGGTTATTTTGTGAAACATCCATGTAATTTATAAAGAGCTCCCATTTTTTCACTTACAAAAGGGAACTAGCTCGCCACACATATTCAAAGATACCAATAACTTTTTATACAAAAACACCCTTCCTTATTATCTTCCAAAAATCCTTGGTCACATTAAATATCTGTGCTTCCTCCCAAAAGACCATCCATAAGGTACTTAAGGGGTTATCTTAAGGAGGTTTCCATTAGAAAAAGTAATTATCATAACAATGCACTTTCATTCTATTTATTTTCTTTCCAAAATAAAATATTTATTATTAATTACAATATAATAAATACAATATGTACCATATAATTTGATTTTATTTTGTTGATTGAATAATAATTAACCATATTCACTTTCATCAAATGGGTTACGAAATCATCATTCGTATGTACAACATACTACCGCCTCTCCAACCGATGTCATTAATTTTTCCATTAACACATATTATAGTTAATTATAGGTTAAGTATTTATATATTATAATTATTATATTATTACACTTTTGGAATTATTATATTACACAAACTTTCATACTTCCCATTCTGTTGGAATACGATAACGGTGCTCATGTGTGTGACAGATTATCACCCCATGATGAATTATGATTCGTTCACAATTTACATGTATGGTATTAAATATATTTGAAATATAAATATGTAATATTTATCGAATAAAATTTTTCTATAATGTTAATATATCATTTACATGTTTTTCTTTAAATCCTACAAGAAAATTGAAACAACATTCATGGAAGTGTACTACCTACCATCTCCATGAACAATGTATTTCATTTTCTATCATTAATTTTTTTGGATTAATCTAAATAAATATATAATAAATATATATTACATTTATATCATGGTAAACTGTTTTTATGTGATGGAACCATGATAAATTTAAGAGAACCAAAAATAACAAACCAAATCGTAAACAAAAAACAAAGCAGTTATTACTTGGGACATAACATTAAAATGAAATTATTAATAAATGGTTAATAAAAGTTCATAAGTAAATCATATATGTTATGATATATATAATTATGTTTCTTTAATATACATATAATTAAATTATATTTATTTTGCAGGAGGTTTTAATTTTCATGAAGGAAGTTGAGAGTTAAGTTAAGGGATTTCTGTTTCACTTTTATTTTTCAGTGAGACACATACCATATTCACCATGTGTTTATTTTATGAGGTTTATATAACACCCATGAATTAATTTTATTAATATTTTAGTAAATTATTTTAATTTACATATCCATTTTAGTAACTCTCTTATATGGCGCATAAGATTCAAAAGATTACTAATGTGGTGAGTTATTTTTGTCTTAATATTCCATCCTTGTGACATATTTTATGTTATGAACCTATATTATTTTATGATTTTTTATATAATAAAGGTTGAAATGTAATATCCGGAATTGTTTTCTGAAGTTATTTTTATGTTTCATTTTAATCTTATTCCTTCATGGGGAATACAATTGAAAGTATCAAATTGTTAAACATTTTATGTCACAACCTCATCTTTTTTAGAGATTGTTTATGAATATGATTCTGATGACAAAATATCATGACCCATCTCTCAAGAAACTGATACATTTTCTTATCCTATAGTAATTTTTAAATAATATTTTTCCCTTCATTTTCCTCTCTTTATGTACTCAAGAGTTCAAAATATTTTTTATGAGAAATTGCTTTTTTCTCTCTTTCGATGAAAATATTTTTTCTTCCCAAACCATTTTTTCTAAAAATGTTTTTAAAATTATAATAAAGTTTTATTAAAGACATATTTAAATTTTTTTAATATCATCAAAAAAATATTTTAAAACATTCTTCATGTCATTTTCTCGAAAATTCACGCTTATCTTTTATAAAAAATGTAAATGAAATATTTGTTTCAATGTGTATGGAATGAATGAAAATTTCCACATTAATGATAATTATTTTACCTGATTATTCATTTATAAATATTCAATGTTATTTTTATATAAAAGGACTTTAAAATTTTCTTATGAATTTTAGTTTTAAAGTTTTTTGTCAAAGAAATTTTACTTTATTCATGAAAGGTTCCAAGTGATTTTTCTTTCCCAATAATTATCCATATTAGATGACATATATTGATGTTACTAATGATTTAATAGGAATATTATATGAGGATACCATTATTATTCCTACTTTTAATGTTTTATGTTTATTATTAAAATATTTATATGAAACAATTTTCTTTTCCATGGGTTAGGATATGAATAAATGATTTATAAAACCCATTCATTTTCATTGGTTTTGATGTGTTGATTCTTATATAATCATGTGGTACAAAAAGTTATAGATTATGTAATGTGTGGGACATATATATATATATATCCAACTCATTGGTTAATGAAAAAATTATGATCATAGAGGATACATGGGTGGTTAGCCCAAGGGAAAAAAGGTAAACTGGTTGTTATCTGAATCCAAAAAATAGAGTACATTGGTGGCTAGACCAAGATCGAAGCTGGTAAAATAGTGTCCATCCCAAGAATAACATGTAATTAATGTCTTGGTGGGTATCACTATCATATTATTTTCTATGATTATGTATGTTCTACAATATTATGTTTTATACAACTGTTATGTTATCATGGATCATGTTCTTCTATTCACCTATAATTCACATCTCATGAATTTCCACTATTTATAACATAACTCCTATTTATGATCAATAATAGGTTTGGTATTAACTACATAAGTTATTTTCATGTCCAAATACCATTATTATTATCACATTATTTTATATGAGCATGGATTGACATTTCTAATGTTTACGCTTACTAAGAACTGAGCTCACCCTTTCTTATAATTTACATAATGGTTTTATGTTGGGTATCTGTTTAAAGAGTACTTAATTAGTGAAGATCAATCAATAGATTATAATTTTTTGTGCCTACCAAACACCCTAAACTATTATGGTCCTCTGGTGTGTCTTTGTGTTATGTATTAAATATTTATCTAAAAATATTTAATATCTATTTATGATAAGACCAGAACACTATTATTGGAATCTGAGTTAAGGTTTAGTTAACCTTTGGAAAAATAAGATGAGAAAACTTTATTGAGATTCCATGGGATATTTACAATGATATTTTTAGGTGTGTCAGTAAGGATAATTTTTTGGATGAGTTGAAGTATCAGAAAATGTATTGGAATTTTGTTGAAGGATAGAGAAAGTGGTTTCTAAGATATTAAAAACCTATTTGTATACTAAAAGTGGATGTGGATCTAGAAAATTTTTACCTGTGGGTAAAAACTCTAAAAATGGATCATTGAGATGGAATTTATTGTCACCTAGTTCTTGAAAATGGGTATTACTGCACACCTGGTTTGATACTCCCTAGGGATATGATTTGGAAATTCAAAAAGTCTTTATAATGTATAATACATTATTTAAATAGATCATAAATATAACTAACCTAGTATAAACATAAGGTTTCATAGATGAAAAAGAAGTTGAAATTATTTATATATCCTATAAGTGATTTTTTATCATGATTATGTGGTTTTCTACTATGATTAATGTTTCTCACACTATGATTTTTGGATTTAGTCAATGGTGAAGATCGGAAGGAACAAGGTTAATATTTAATGTGATTGAAATTTTTTATGGGAATCCAAATGGGAAGATTAGTAAATTGAAGAATGATGTGACTATACCTAATCAGCTATCCCAAAACATGATTAACAACATGAAATAAGAGAAGGTAATATTTAATTGAGAGTTTGGTTAATTGAGACAATAGATTAAATAAGAAATAGTTCCCTATATATCAATAATGTGGGATGAATAACACCATGTAATGACTTAAAGGAATAAGAATATGTTTTATGTGTGGATAATAAGGACACAAAATAGGCGAATCCCAAGGGAAAATAAACATTTCAGTTAACATAATGGACAAGAATATTAGCATCAATAATGTTTTATCAATAGATAAATGTATTATATAAAGAATGTATGATAACTAAGAAATTTTATGTCTTAGGGGGAAAAATTATAAAGAGAATCAGTAAGGTGGTATGAGTAATAGTGATACTACTGATTATAAAGGGACTACGAATTACATATGAAATGAAAGAGGCATGAAAGAATAATATAAAGAATCCTTATTAATGGTTTGATATGGAACATAGATTATTGAAGTTTTTATGTTTTGGGATTCAAGAAATATTAAATATATAATTATTTTCTAGTATAAGTTTTTCATTAAGGATTTTAAAGTCTATGTTGATTCATGTTGATAACCAAGAAATGTGATTCAATAGTAAGGTTATATTTATGGGAAACCCATGACTAAGAGAAATAAAAAACATAATATGTTACTTATGTTGATATATTTATGTTTGGATAAAGATATGATAGATATGAATAAAGTAAATTTGATAGTATTGATGACCTTGGAAATGATTAATTATTTGGGGATAAAGTGGTTAATGTTATCAATGATTGTGTTTTCAACAATATTGGATTTATGGAATATAATCAATAATATATTTTTTTATTCAATTAATAAGGTATATTTTATGTTTTTAATATTGTTTTATTATAGTTAAGTTTATTACAATGATTAAAGTGAATATATGATGAATCTATTCACATGTTTTGTATTTGACAATTGAGAGTTACTTCATATTATTTTGGTGATTAATGTTAAGTTGATTTTGAAAATTTATCTACATTTTTTAAATTTTTTGAATTTTTAAGGGTTATAAGGTTAACCATTAATTTTATGGTTCATGTTTAATTTGGGATGAGGTTATAAAGATTAGTTTTTTTTTTCAGAATATGTATAATTATATATAACTTGTGCAAAATGTTTTGTTTAGATAATAGATAGATATGGAAATAATGAATTATAATTCTATTATGGATGTTACGATCCATTAATAATGAATTTGGGTGTGTTAATAATAAAAAAATAATTTTGGTATATTCAATTCATGGAGTAAGTGATGAATTGGAAATTGATCGAAGAATGAGATGAAATTATGCTTGTATAATTGAATCATATCAAGTAATTATATTTCCATATATTTTTAGATTGTGAAAGAATTCATCAACTATAGTAAATGGATATTGAAACAAAATTTTATTCTAATAACATCATTTTTGTTTAACTGATGGACTTTTAAATCATCAAAGATTTAGGGTTTTGAGGCCCTTAACATTCAATTGATCACACACTTTCTTATGATCAATGATCCCTACCACTATATATAATTATTTACACTTCTCAACCATGTCTGGATATTCAATTGCCACATATGTTGTCCTATGTGGAATCCTAGTTTTCCTTCACTTTAGGTAACATTTATGTTTCCAGCCTTCCATTTTTATGGGAAGTTTTAATATTCATTTTTATGATGTGGGTTTTTATGAAGGATTCTTCAAATGTTAAGCTTTTGATGATGAAGATGAATTTCGAGGGGGAAATTCATTTTAAGGGGGGTAGAATATGACATCCCAATATTTTAAGAAATATATTTTTTAAATTAATTGAAATTTTTAGATAGATTTTTTATATGCAACATTGATTTTATACTGTGTTACATTCACTAGTGAGTTTCTTTAATAGCATGCATGACACAAAACATCGAGCTTCAGCGAACCATGATATAATTTTATTTTAATTATGATATTTATATCCATGATGTTAAATTGGTGGTTATTAAGAAAAATAATTAATTTATAAATATTATTTTTAATTGTTTTATGTATATAAAACAAATTTATAAAAATTACTAAATTTTTACAAAATTCATTATATGTTTCGAAAATATTATTTTCCAAAAATATGTTTTTATGAATTTTTTTGAACAAAAATAAAGTCAATTTCCAATAATTGCAGAAAATTAATTTTATAAAATAAAATTAATTTATAAAAATTATCATATAAAAATTATCTTATGGTGAATTTTTGGTATTTTTCTGAAATGTTTCATTTCATGATCAATATTGAAAAAATAATAATATTTAATTGAAAACTACTTTTTCATTTAGTATAGTTATAGAGATAACTTATATTTTTAATTGGCTGTAAACTAATATTAGTTCAATTTTACATCTATTAATTAAATTTAGTTCATTTTAATCAATTTCATATAAAATTTTGATATAAATACTTTGTTAAAAATTGAATATTTTAACTTTAAAAATCCATTATCTTATCACGTCTCTACTATTAATTTGAAATTAAATTTTACCAATTATTTGAATTCAATTTATAAAAATTGATTCAATATTTTTAAAATGAATAATTTATATTATATAATAATTTCAACTTAATTATTGACCAAACTAAATAGTAAAAAATGTAAAATTTATTTACCATTGTTAATGTAAAAATGGGTTTACTATTGGGTTAAATGAAGAAGATAAGGGTTAAAATGACATTAAAACCTATAAAAATATTATTTTACAGAAATATTTACACCTTATACTTACCAAATCATAATATATAGTCATTTGGATTCTTTTTCAATGTGAATTAATTTTATATATTGGATTCTTTTGGAATATTTCCAAGTAATTTCCAAGGAGATCCCCTTTCTCCCATTATAAAAGGGTACTTCATCCGTTAACATATTCACACATCCCATTCCCTTTGGATTAAAAACATCAGACCCAATTCTCTCCCCATCATTTATAGTCACATTCTAGAGTTGTTGGTCCTCACAAGAGACCTTTCCTAGGGTCTTTAAGTTGGGATCTAAAGGATTTTTCACATAGAGAAGTTAATTATCTTAAAAAACTCTTCATTCCCACTCTTTTTTTTCAAATTAAATTAAATATTAACACTTACAATACAATAACACAAGTATATACCATATAATAATATTTCATTATGTTGATGGAATAAAAATTATTCATCTCCACCTCCTTCACATGGGTTAAAAAATCACCGTTCATGTGTATAGCAGACTACTACCCTGCAAACCAATGTTATTAATTTTTACATTACCAAACACCATACAGTTTTATAATGATGTACTAAATTTTTATATATGATATTTATGATATTTCTATAATTATGAAATTATTATACAACACATAACTTTCTACAATCTATTTTGTGAAAATATGATAATGTCGCTCGTTTTTAAAAAAGACTATTAACTCGTGACGTGTTGTGATTAATTAATGATTTAAATAGAAGTTATTAAAATTTATTTTAATGAAAATATGTTATTTATATAATATATAATTTATTATCTAATGGTAATTTATCATTTACATTTATTTATTTCAATCTGAAAGGAAAATAGAAAATGTGTTCATGAGTCCGTACGACCTTCCTTATCTATAAACAATGTATTTAATTTTCTATCATTGAATTTAATGGATTACTATAAATATATATATAATGAATATAAATTATATCTATATCTTGGTTATAAGTATAGAAATTATGTAACCATGATCAGGGTTAGAGGATTGAAAATAAAAAATAAAAAATTATATGAAAAGAAAAGCGACTATTACCAAATACGTAACTTTAACAGGGAATTGATAATAAAAATGGTAGCAAAAGGTCATAAGTATATCATATAAGGTATGATATATATAATTTTTTACTTTAATTTATTTATAATAAACCTATATTTTTTATATAGGAGGTTTGACTGTGTACAAAATAACTCTAGATTTAGGTGATGGGATTTCTTTCTCACTTTTATTTTTTGGTGAGACACATGCCATATTCAGAACATGTTTATTTTATTTGGTGTATATACAGAACATTAATGTATTTTATTATTTTTATACATATAATTATTTTTATTTACATATCCATTCTAGGATCTATCATTCATGGGGCTTATGATTCAGAAGATTACTAAAGTGGTAATAGATGTTTGCCTCAAATTTCATTCCTTCAGAAATATCTTGTGTTATGAACATATATTCTTTTATGAGGTGTATATAAAAAAAATTGAAATGTAATATCATTAATTTATTTCATTATTTTAATATTTCATATTAAATTTAATGTTATTCCTTAATGGTTATTACAAATAAATGCTACCAAAGTGGAAATGATTTTATTTTATAATCTCATCGTTTTTAGGATTTTTTAGGATTATGATCATGATTATAAAATATTGTAATGCATATATCCAGAAACTCATGTACATTATTCTCAAATTGTTATTTCATGATAATATATATTTTACCTCATTTTACTCTCTTTATTTACTCATGAGTTCAAATAATTTTTTTAATAAAGAATTCTTTAATTTCTCTTTTCAGTAGAAAACACTTTTTATTCCAATACCATGTTTTCTAAAAATGTTTTCATTTTTTTAAAATTATTAAACTGGTTTATTAAATTTATTTTAACCATGTTTTAATATTTTTAAAAAAAATTAAAATTGATATTAATATACTTTTCAAAATAATGCATATTTTTCCATTACCAAAAATATGAAAGGAATATCTATTTTAATATGTACGACATGAATAAAATCTCCCACCTCAATAAAATTTATTCTCTTTAAATATTCCTTTATATGTTTTCATGGTTATTTTAAAATAAAATGATTCCAAAAATGCTTTATGATTTTTTTTTTGAAATTTGTTTTCAAATTAAGGTTAATTTCTTGAGGAAATGTTCTCAGTGATTTTCTTTCAGAATCATTCTCCATATAAGATGACATCCTTTGATGTTAATTATTACTTACTGTGGATATGCTCCTAGGATACCATTATTATTCTTGCTCTAAATAGATTATGTTTATGATGACAAGATATTTATGGAAACCATTTCTTTTCTACGGGTTATGCTATGCTGAAATGTTTTAGGAAGTCCATTTCTTTTTATGAGTTATTACGTGAGGAATGTTATATAATAATATAGTAAAAATGTATGGATTATGGGATGGATGATACCTACATCTCTCTCAAATTAAATTGGTAATGATAGATGTTCTAAGACCTCATAAGGTACATTAGATGTTAGCCAAATCATGAAAAGGAGGGTATATTGGTGGTTAGCCAAAGCCCAAAAAATAGGTTATATGGGTGGTTATCCCAAGATCGAAGTGGTTACATGGGTGCTTAACCCAATACTATCATTTTATTAATATCTTGGTGGGTAGCCTTAATATAATATCTTATATGATCATTTATATGCCACAATTCCATGCCTTCTTCCAATTTTATTCTCTCACAACACAAGTTATTTGATTAACTTATTATTCATGTATCTTAAACTACCACTATTTATTATATGACTAATTTTTAGGATCTATGATATGTTATGTATTAATTTATTATGTTTTTATCATCATCACATACCCTTATTCTGATTTTATACTTTCATATGATCATGGATAGATATTTATTATCTTTACCCTTACAAAGAATTTAAGCTCAATATTTATTAAATTTCATTCCCCAGGTTATTATGAGAGGTTTTATGTAGGTAATGTCTATTAATATTTATTAGTGGGAAGATATTTATTGTATATAGGGAAGATCTTTCACTATATTATAATATTTTGTTCCTAGTCTCCAAAGATGAAAAAATATTATGGTCCTCAGGAATGTGTTAGTGTATTGTATTGAATTTTCATCTAAAAAGATGTTATATATCCATAGATGATAAGAATGGGTTAATTTTAAAATAATATATTTGTCTCATTATGATTGGATTAGTCATTCCATGGATGTGAACCTTACAAATATGGTTTAAGAACTATATAAAGTGAGGTCACTCTGTATCCCTCAAGTTTTTCTGTGATGGTGTTCGTATGAGGGATGAGACATCTTCCTTGGGAGCATATCACCATGAACCATTTTCACAATATTTATTTTTTTGGTGAATATGGATCTCACATCATGCCCCTCTGGGCAACACCACGATTGGTGACTATATGTTTTCATAAGAGGGGAAATATTTTCCTTTTTCCATTACTTTGTTAAGGTTATAGGGGAATATAATAACCCATAATTTTAATGGGTTAAAAGGATAAATCTAACTATCCATGTCAATAAGGTGAACATTTACTTCTTGGATCCTACCTTATTAGAACTCCATAATTAATGGGATTTATCCTCGGGTAATGATCATGATATTTGACCTTCAAGAACTTCCCTTTGATGTATGTGAGTGAGGAAAAAGAACAATGAAAAAAATAGGTTTTTCTATATCATCCTTGGTTTCTATTACATAACCCATTATTCATTCTTTTTCAGTATATAAATTGTTTATGTTATGATTTTGAGAGGGTTGGAGGAGTTTTCAAACATTTTTGATGATTTTATGGAGGTGAATGGTTTGAGAATAGGTAGTAAAAATAGTGAAACACCTCTAGGAAACTTTTTAACTAAAATAGTTAGCACCTGGTAGGGACACAATTAGGTGCATTATTTTTAAAAACCATGTGGATGCCCAATATAAATAATGAAATGGTGTATAGTGGAGATAACATGGTCGGTGCATGTATTTTCTAACCTTGTGTCCTAGCCATGGATATTTTGGTTTGAGATAGTGGCTCATATACAATTAGTGTATGATTTTCCTGTTCATTCACCCTAACTAATAATTGTGATATTTTACATTTGTAAATTGTGTGTATAACTCATTTTACCTCATTAATCACTCATTTTCCACTAAAATGATCATAACATGAATTCCTCCCCGAAGCTAAAGAGATAATTATTTTTGATCCAAGAGTGATTCCTAGTTGATTTTAAGTGAGTTGGAGGTCCATATTCATTGGTAATTTCTTTTTATTCATCTTTATTCTTAGATTTATTCTTATTCCCTCTATTGGAATCAATGATATAATCTATTGGGGATATATTTATGATATTTTATGACAATCATGATAATATATGCATGTTTTTATTAAAGGGAACAATATCTACGGTCAGATCTAGAAGTTCTAATCTGGGTCTTTGAAGTTGTTGTGTTGTTATTTATTTTTTACAATGTTTGAGAGGTAGGTGGATTTTCTATCAACTCTTATTGATTAGAAATAAAAGGACTGACTTCAAAATTATTAAGTATCTTGAATTGTTTTTGAATATCATGGTGTGATTTGATATAAATTCTTTTTTTAATTATGGTTTTGGAAATCATGGGAATATGATGTATTTCTGGAAAATCCCATTTTTATAATTTAAAAATGGTGATTGTAAAATTATGATCGGTTTTATGAAAGTAATGTATTTTTTGAAATTATTTGAAAGGGGTAAAATTATTTTGATTGAAATGTTCTAAAAGTATTTGGACCTAACAATTTTGCATGGGTTGATTGGGATGGGTATTGATAGAGAAGTAGCACCATCAAATTTGGGGAGCATGGATGTGAACATACCACATTAATAGTGACACCAAGATTGTGTGTGTGAATATATTGTGGATGTTTGTGGACATAGAATTTTATATTCTAAATCATAAATTGAGAAATTATTTAAAGAATTTGTTGATTTATTTCTTGAATAATGATTGTTTTATCATGTTGATACATACATTGGAAAACATGATTTATGCCTTTTTATATACTATTTTTAATTGTTAAACGACTTTTTATAATGCTATAACCACATTAACCTGGTGATATGAGTTGGAAAACCATTTTTTAAATTTTATTGAGTTTTTTCTCACCTTTTTTGGAGAATATGGTGTATTTTCAGATGTAATATATTGAGAAACAAGTAAAGGCATGGCGTCCTAGTTCTTTAGTGATTGTTCTTGATACCTAAGGTTTGGTATGTATAGTTAGATATTGGATTTGGTTAAGAGTTTCAATGTCGATGTATTTAGTGTCCTTGAGTTTTGTTGACCTTGGTTTCTACTTTTTATTCTAATATTTCCTTTTGGTCTGGTTTTTAGTGGCTTGTATTTTATAATCTTATATCATTTATATGTTTGGTTGTTATGGTTATCTTTTATTAGTTATTTTATTTTAAATGGGAAAATCATTAAATAATTTTTTATGAATCCCATGGAATTTATTTCTAGCATTTCGTGTCTTGGTGAAGTCACTTAAGGCAGTATAACCTTTACCTCTACCAAATCCAATTGGTGAGGGGTAAAAAGTTTCAAATGGTATCATCTTGTCTAATACATGAGAATCATTCTTAATAAGTTTGTTTTATATTATGATGGTATAAATGATTATGATTTTTAGAACATTAAATATAGATAATAAAATAGTCTTAGATATCCTTTTTATAATGAACATTATGTTACCATGAATTTGGGTACATTAGTGTTTTAAAACAATTCTCTGAGTTGTCACATCATCATCATGGGTTTAGATAAAGAGAAATGCATGGAATTCATTGATATTAATGAATTCCAACTAGGAGTTCATAAATAATTTTGATTAATGATTTATGATATTTAATTTTTTATTGATCTTTTAAAATAGTTGAAAATGGTTTGATTTTCAAAAGCATTTTGGAATTTTAAAAAAAAAGTTGAATGTGGAAATTTTTGAATTTTGGAAAACCTTATCGTGATACGTGTAATACGGTAAATTTTAAATTGTTAAGACTTCAATTTCTAGACAGTGAGAATAAATAATGTTCTATTTAGGTTATAAAAAATAAAATTAGGTAGGATTTGAAGGAAAAATCCAGAAGATTCTATGGATAAAGTGGTTGCGGCTGATTCATAGGTGAACCAACAGCCAGTCTATAGTTTTTTTAAGATTTTATGGCCATAGATTGTGGGAACATAAAGGATGAACCAAAGAAATTGGATCATAAAGTTCAGTTCTAAGAGAAGAAACCACCAATTATTTTGGGTGATTCTTAATTGTAAAGATCATAAGTGTGAATAAATAGGATTAATCAAATTGTTGGTTTCCTTAGAACACTAGATGAATGAGGTTGGAAACACATATGTTGGAATATATTTCATTACAAGGGTGGGATTTAGAAATTCAAGCTAAATCAGACCACAGAATGTCGTGGGATGATTTTAAATAATTTATTAGTAAAGGGTTTTATCCCCAAACCTTCTGTCTTTCAATAATAAAAAACTTCTTCATTTGGAAACCAAAGAACCTCACAATGAAAGACTATGAGGAAAAATTTATGAATTCAATCTACCTTGCACCAGAAGTTTTTGGAATTGTTTCTTTTAAGGAATAATTTTTTTTATAAAATTACGAGTCCATATATTAGCTCAATGATTTTAATTCTTTGTATATAAGATTATACATAGATAGTCAATAGGTAAATAGTGAAAGGAAGGTATTATCAATGAATATGGTTAGAGAAAGTATGTTGATATCTATCGGAACTAGTGGGAACTGTAATAGTGGGAATAATTAGAAGAGGTAAACATATTTACAAGGTGTTGGTTTGAATTAGAATCAAATGGTGGGATCAGTGAATCTTCCTCCTAAACTAAAGGGTAAACCCTATTGTTTTCAATGCGGATCTCTTTATCACGTTCAGTGAGATTTTTCAGAACCACCTAGAGCATGTAAAAATTCCAACCATATGGGACATATTGAGTGTTATTATCACATGCCTCCGAGTTTAGATGTTAGGGACACATCCCAGGCTTCTCATGCATAATATGCTTTGATGGGTTGATTGCATCAGAATAACCCGCGATAGAAAAACCCCGAAATCCATAGAGATTCTAGGAATACGATGACTCTTAAATAAGTGCAATATCAACATCTTCTAGGATTTTATTTTTAGATGATGCCCTATATTTTGATACACAAAACTTATCTTGGCCTAAAAGAATATTGTGCATTTATGTAAAAACCATTTTTTATAACTATCAATTCTGATGAATTGATTTGGTATTTATCTATGCTTGATAAGAAATTCTATGATATAATATGTGGTATGTATTAGTTTAAAATTATTAAAGATCGCATTGAATCTTATACCTTAATGGTTTGTTTTAAAACTAATAATGGAATCAATAATCTCATTAAAGGAGATTCTAATGTAAATGAATTTGAATTAAGATTGTTGTTACCAACTATAGGAATTTTCTCATACTAGTCGGTATCCTTGATCTTGGAATCTATGGATGAGATCATGAATAGTTCTTAGAAAACATTTATTGACAAGATACCATATGTTTTTACTAATAACATCTATAGGTTCCCACCCAAAAGATAATTCATGTTTAAGATTGATCACTTACTAGGGAAAAGTCCTATCTAAATCCCATCATATCTGATGGAACCAAAATAATTATGGGGATTAAAGGATCAGGTGGAAGTTTTAGAAAGAAAATGGTTTATCAAACTGAGTGCACCTTCAGGCTATGCACTGATTTGTTTTGAAAAATGCTGATATAACTCTTATGATTTGTGTATATTATTTTAATATTAACCATATAATGATAAATAATCGATATTCACTTCCATGAATTAATGATCCATTTGATCAATTGAGGTGATCCTGGTGGTTTAATAAAAATGAACTACTTTCGTGATATCACTAATTATGAGTTCAGAAGGATGATATTCCACAAATAATTTTTGGAAGCAGATATGGCCATTATAAGTTCATTTCTATTCCTTTTGGAATTACGAATGCGCCAACCATATTTATAGAAATAATGAATAAGACACATAAATGGTATATAAATTACTTTTTGGGGGTGTTTTTGGATGATATACAGGTGTATTATAAGACAAAGGAAGTTCATGAGAAACACTTGGAAGTAGTGTTGGCCATGTTGTGGGAGGATCATCTATATTCAGAGTTATTAATTTTTGATTTCTATATAATTCCTTCTACATATAATTTTGGAAAAAATTCATTTTTATGGACCCAGAAAAGATAGAAGTTGTTATCTCTAGGTAATCTCCCAAGAATGTCATTGAGATACATAGTTTCCTTGGATTGGTTAGTTGTTAGTGACATTTTTTCATGATTTATCATTAAAATATCTCTAATGACATCATAGAAAAAGAAAATGTTCAATTCTAATGGAATGATTAATTTCTCAAGTATTTTCAAGAGCTTATTCTTAGAGTTACATCAAAATCTATTCTAATGTTTCTAGAATCTAGATAGGGATTTATGGATTGTTATGATTCTTCAGGATCTGGTATGTGGTTTTTTCTTTATTTAGGGAGTTAATTTTAATTCTTATAGATCACATAATTTATAGTTTCATGAGAAAAACTACCCGAAAAATTATTTTAAATTAGATTTTATGGTCTAATATTTAATAACATGGCTTTATTATCCTTTTTGTGAGAAATTTATGGTGTTTACAAATCATAAAAGCCTGAAAGACATTTTCTCACCAAGTGAATTGAATCTATGAAAAAAGTGATATATGTAATGCTACAAAATTTTTTACTTTTATATAATTTATAAACTAGGTAAAGGGAACTCTATGGAATATTCCTTAGGCAGAAGTTCATATTGTTAGTTGCTGAGAGAGGCTTCAAACCAATGGAAAATCATGTCGGTTATAGTAGGTATTCACTTGGATAGTGAAGGCCGAGGTAGTGTGGAAATTTTTGTGGTTTATTGGGTTCCTAATTGGGTTGAGAATGTTAAACAAGTAAAAAAATTGAACTATTAATGTGTTTCTATGGGGTAAAAAAAATGTTAGGGATACCATTGAGGGACGTAAGTCTGATAGAAGATCATTGTTGTCATTTTGAGACATATAAATTTACCTATGGATATTCTAGAATAACTTTATAATTCTTACAACCATTAAATATTTGATATTCATATTTGAATAGAGAATATGTATAAGGAAATAAAAGAATAATCATGGTGGGTTTGCACAAAAAAAATTATCTGAGTTTTTTTGAGATACCTCACCTATTAGTAGGTTAAGGAAAAGTACCAATGGACATAATGTATACTATATTCTTCACTGATTCCCATGTGGAAACGGGAGAATAAAACTATGGATTTTGTAACAGGATTACTGAGGATGGTTTGGAAACATGATTCCATATTGGTGATAGTGGATTTGCTCAAAAAATTTACCCCATTCATCCCTATTTGAGAATCCAATACATTGAAATTATTATAGAAAAACTATGTCTAAGAAGTTATAAAAAGGGATGGGATTCTAGTTTTGATAATATCATATATAAAACCCAGGTTTACGTCTCATTTTTTGAAATCATTATAGAAATATCTTTTGATTCAGTTGACTTTCATCATGGTGTATCATCCCCAAATGGATGGAAAATCTGAGAGGATAATCCAAATGTTTGAGGACAATCTTAGGGCCTGGGTAATGGATTTTAGTGGCTCATGGGAGGAGAACATATCAATAGTGGAGTTTTCATAAAAAAATAGTTTTCAAAACTCAATACATATGGATCATTTTGAATCATTTTATGGAAATTCTTGTCCTTTTCCACATTATTGTGTTGAAATAAGTGATTCTTCATAGGTTGGACCAAGCCCTGTCTAAGTGAAAACACAAAAAATTCAATTAATAATGAATGGAATGGATAGGACTCATAGTGGTAAAAAATAGTATGTGGATCATCATCAAAAACATTTTTCATAAAATGTGAGTTATCATTTATTTTTTAGAATCTCTCAAAATCTTGGGAATTATCATTTTGGGATGCATGGAATGTTATCCCCTCGATACATATGCCCTTTCTAGATTGTTTAATAGATTGTTGAGGTGCCATATCAGTTATATTTTCCACCAAGGTTCAGTTTTGTTCATAATTTATTTCATGTATATCAATTAAAGAAGTGTCAACTTAATCCTAAAAAATTTAATTTTATGGGATCACATTGATTGAGATTCAGATTCTATGTTGGTTCATGTGCTAGTGTGGATCTTGGATAGTAAAGGGAAAATCTTTCATTGGAGAGACATTGGAATACCACATGTTTTATAGAAACATGTCCAGATTCAAGAAGAATCAATGGATTCTAAAAAAGGAAATGTTAGATCAAAGGATGTAACTCTACCAAGGCCATGAGAGTATATTATGTTCAAATAATGGAATGAACAATGTTGGGGAGAATGTAGCAACTCTAGTTTAATGTATTTGAAATTTTTTTTATGATTTTTTAGTATATAAAATATTCGGTTTATGTTTTGAGATTTTTAGAGGAGTTTTGGAATCTTTTGTAAGAATTTATAGATAATAATTGACTAATTAAGGTATTTTGAAACCATGAAACCCCTCTAGAAAACCATGCAACTGAAATAATAGGCACAATCTATGCATATGTTTTGGTGCATGGTTTGGACAAATAGTGTGGATTTCTAGTAGAAACTGTGAAATGATGAACAATGTGGAATAAAATGTTTGGTTTATAGTTTATATAAACATATGGTTCAACCCATCTAGGTGTGTTTTGGAACATTGATTTATGCACTTTTAGCACACAATTTTCCTCACCATGTTCTATAACCATGAACCATGAGATATTAGATATGAAAATTTTGGATCTAAGATGGTTTACCTCCACAATCCATCATTTTTCACCTAAACCATTCATAACATTAATGTGTATCCCTCCTAAGGATATATATGCAATTTCTTTTGATCTATGAGTGATTCCTAGGTTAATATAAGTGCATTGGAGGCTACTAATCATCTGTAAATTCCCAATCATTATCGTTCTTCATTAATCACCTTTTCTTCCCTCTATTTTAATCATAGATCTATTATGTTGAAGATATATCTACGTTGTTTGATTTCAATCATGACAATGCATATTCTTTTATTAACTGGAACATGATTTATGGTTGTATCTATAAGTTCTAAGATAGTTTTTTGATGTTTTTGTGATGTTATTCCTCTTCGCTAAAGTTTGAGAGGTGGGTGGCTTCTGTCTCGACTCCTCTTGATTTGAACTTTATGGATTTATTTTAAATTGATTTAATAAATTCTTTTTTGAAAGTAAATGTTTAATATGATGGAAATTTTTGTTTGAAGTATTTTTTTTAAATCATGGTAATTGGATGATTTTTTGTAAAAACCCATTGTTTATAATTTTAAAATGGTGATTTTAGTGTTAATGTTGGTTTGATGTAAGTAATGTTGTTATAAAATTATTTAAAAGAGAATAAATTATTATTTTTGGAAATTTTATGAAATGATTTTGGAATAATTTTTGGGAATGAGTTGAATGGTATCGATATTGGTTGTGAAGTACCAACATCAAAGGAACAATGTATGGAGGTGATGGTCCACTATAAATGGTATCACTAAGCTTGTGTGTGTCTATGTGTCTGTTTTGGATGTGTGTGCACATGAAATATTGCATTAGAAATCACAAATTGTGTAATTTTTTAAAAAAATATATAATTTTTTCCTTAAATAATGATTTTGTTAGCTTGTTGAAGTTAACATTATAAAAAATAATTTTTGGATTTATTATAAACTCTTATAATTACGTAAACTATTTTTTAAAGTGTGATAACAAGTTTTATCATAGTGGTGTGAGTTTGGAATCTATTTATAAAATCATACTGAGTACCATACTAACCCCCTATTGGGGAACTATGTTGAATTTGCTGATGTTATATATCAAGACATTGATAAAGGAAAGGTTTCCAATTCTTTAGTTATATTTGTGGGTACGTTGGTCTGGGAATGTGGTGTTGAATATTGGGGCTAGTTGGGAGTTGCTGAGTTGATGAATTTGGTGTCTTTGAGTTATATTGGTCTTATTTTATGCTTTATACTCTGATATCATCTTTTGGTTTTGTTTTTAGTGTCTTGTGTTTTATACTCATGCACCATTTAGAGGTTTGGTTATAATTTTTATCTTGTTCTGGATATTTTATATTCAAAGGGAAAATCATCACCCAATTTTTTATTAAGCCATTAGAATTTATTATTAGGATTTTGGGTCTTGTGGATGTCACCAAAGGTCCGTAGAACCTATCACTGTTCCAAATCCAATGGGTGAGGGGATGTATGTTACGTGGGTTGTGGGGAAATTCATTAGTCTGATAATACATTATAGAATGTGGGTGTGACCTCAATAGGGAAGAACATTTATATGGGGAAATTTTTGGTTCTTCAAAGGTGAAAACACAATAAACATGTTATATTGGGGTGTTCAGGCTATCATTAGGGCCCAATTGTTAAATTGGAATTAATTTAAGAACCCAGACGAATGTGTAGTGGCACTTCTTAGGCTGTGAATTAAGGTCCACAACAATGATGTTTTTCTCTAATGGGTGGGTGAATTACACTAGAGTATTAAAGGGTTAAATTAGAAATGTTACTACTCATGTCAATATGGTTACGCTTTTTTAGGAGCCTATCTAATTAGAACTCCATAGTTACATAGTGTTTTCATAGAGTAGAAATAAAGATGGTTGACCTCCTGGAAAGACTCCATGGTTGTTTGAGAATGATGATTATGAACACTAGAAAGAATTTATATTAAAATGTGATTTTTTTATTTTTCAGATGATATGTTTATGCACATGGGTGGTCCCTATTAATGGGATCACATGTATGTGGGGAATTTTGTGGTTCCTTACATTCTAGGACCCAATGCCCTTATTAAGGCATGGTGTCAGTGCTGTCAACATGCCCAATTGTTATATGTTTAGGGATAAAGAGGGTATCTGTATCATCGGGCCACTCCACTAACCCTTACCTGTTTCATAACATAGTATTTTGTGTGGTTCTAGGTTCATTTTGAAGAAAATATACTATGGGGTCTTATATTTTACTCTTGAATGTTTTTTACCTTTATCACCTATGATTTTCATCAAATATAGGCTTGTATATCACACAAATTCCCTTAGTGCATAATGTTTTTGGGTGAGGATGATGATTCATTCTTAAGGATTAGTGAGATAACATCAAAAAAATTATTAATAAATAGTGTTTTTTATAATTATAGAGTTGTGAAGATGCAATATGAGTTTTTAAAAAATATGCATATATAAATTAAATTGGAAAAATAATTATAAATTTTAATAAATAATTTTTTTGTGTTGTATGGAATGGGGAACGATATTAGGTGGTTTTGTAGTACTGGATGAAGCATTGATTAGATAGGATGATTCGTAGAGGATCTTGGAGAGGGGATTAGTTTATTTTTGAGGTAGTTGTCCCCTATGATACTAAATCATACACATGTTTTTTATAAGTGTGTATGCCTATATGATTTCACGGGTTTTAGTATTTGAGTTGGGGACAAATGATCTCCTTGTTAGAAGGGATTGGATGTCAGTGAGCCTCTTATATTTTGAATAAGTACTCTTTGTAACATAGGTAAATTGTTATGACATGATAACTATGTCTCTAAGAGGAAAAAGAATCAATTAAGTTAATGAGAGTCCTTATTATAGGATTCTAGGTATGATTAGATATACGGGGTAGCCTAGGTGAGTTACCTATGGTTGGTAAGTTGACATGAGAGGCTTGGGACCATGTGATGATGAACATGCTAGTTTTATTGATGTTGAAGGTCCATGACCTCCCTCTTGAGGTTGGAGGAGATCATTTATGTGTGCAATGGGTGGGATGAGTTCCATGGGACATGATGTTTGGAATGGATAAATGTTCCTTTACGTGATGGGTTGAAAGGCATCCCTTGGGATTTGAGAGATGAGGATTGGGTATGGGTATATCCTATAGGGTGTGGTGTTATATAGGGGTGATAGATGTGATATGGCATCAAAGTGCGTTGGAGGCTGAAACGCACTGGTAATTGATCGTTCTTTATCGTTATTCTTAGATCTCTTCTTATTCCATATCATGGAATCATATATCTAAACTGTTGATGAAAGATCAATGCTATGTGATAACAATAATGATAATATATGATTTTTTCTATTTAAGGTAACAAGATCTCTAGTCATATATAAAAGTTATACTCTTGGTTTTGCAGGTTATTGTGTCGTTATTTGTTTTTTCTAAGGTTTGAGAGATAATTATCTTCTATATCAACTCTTCTTGATTAGAACTATAAATATTGATTTAAAATTGATTATCTTTATTAATATATATTTGAATATCATGGTGTTATTTGATGTAAATTCTTTTCTAAATTGTTGTTTTAAAAATCATGGGTATGGTATGATGTTTTGGAAAATATATTGTTCATAATTTTAAAATAGTGTTTTTAAAATTATGGTTGCATGTATAAAGGTATAGTATTTGTTGAAATTATTTTAAAGGTAATAAAGGATTTTTATTGAAATGGTTTGACATGATTAGGGCATAATAGTTGGTAATGAGTTGAAAGGGAAAAATATTGGTAGTGAAGTACAATAATCAAAGGGATGGAGTATGGATATGAAGTTACAACATCAATGGTGACACCGTGATTGTCTATTTCTGTGTGTTGTGGTGGTGTGTATACATGGAATGTTATATGAAAAATCACAAAAGGAGAAATACTTTAAAGGAATTTTTTATATTTTCCTTGAATAATAATTATGTTATCATGTAGATGCTATCCTTGGAAAAATTGATTGATGTATTTTTTGTAAACTGTTTTCATTTTTTAAACTATTTTATATATTGAGACCAAATGTTTTATCCTAGTGGCATGATTTGGGAAGTCATTGGGTAGATTTTAGTAAGTTTTATACTCACCCCTTCTTGGTAACTATGGTGAATTTGAAAATGTTATATATTGATAAATAAGTAAAGGCATGGTGTCAAAGTTATTTAAAGATTCTTATTGATACCATTAGTTGGGTATGTAAATTTGGAGCTTGGATAAAGTTGGGGGTTTCTAAGAAGACATATTTAGTGTATTTAAAATTTTTTGGTCATGGATTATACTTTGTATTCAGATATTGTCTTTTGGTTTTGTTTTTGTAGTGGCATATATTTTGTACTCATTCATCCTTTAGAGGTATGGGTGTCATGGTTATCTTGTTTTGGTTCTTTTACATTCAAAGGGAAAATCATCCCTTGGTATTTTAAAAAGTCCTTGAAATTTTCTTCCAGTCTCTGGTGTCTTGGGGATGTCACCTAAGTTAGTATCACACCCTCATCTTCCAATGCCAATGGGTAAAGGGAGGGATGTTGTCAATGGTATCAGCTTGTTCAATCCTTAATTATCAGTCCTGGTTAGTTTATCTATCTTTGGGAGAATAGGAATGGGTTAGATTGTTTGAACCTAAAATGTAGAGAATTAAAAGGCATATATAACCTATTTATGTTGAACTTCAACTTAGTAGGTATTTCGGTACATGAGTGTTTTTAAAAAATTATAGGAGTTGTCAACTCATCGTCATGGGTTTAGCTGAAAAGATGACCATGGATTTCATTGATAGATTTTATATACCACTAGGGCTGCATAATTAATTTTTATTAATGATTTATTATTTGGTAAAAAGTGTTTGTTTTTTAAAATAGTGGAAAATGGTTGGATTTTCAAATGCATGGTGGAATTTACAAAAAAAATGTTTTAAAGTAAAGATTTTTGAATTTTGGAAAGGGTTGTTGTGACATGTGTAATGTTGTAACTTTTAAATTTAAATTTATTTAATTTATATAGTGTGAGACTAAAATTATTTTTCTCTGTGTTATGTTAAATAACATCTTTTAGGCATTGATGGAACCATCCAGAAGAGGTTTTTGAGAATTTGGTGCACTTGAGCCACAAGTTAACCAACAACTACTCCAGAGTATTCTCTAGGCCTTTTTGAACATTGATAGAGGGAACATAGAGGATGAACCAAATCAATTGGATCATAAGGTTCAATTCCAAAAAAAGAATCCACCATTATTTCATGGTGATTCATAATTTGAAAAATCATAAGTGTGGCTAAATTGTATGAATAAAATCTTTGATTTCATGGTCACACCAACCAAGCGATGTTGGAAATGTACATACTAGAAGATATTTCACACAAATTGTGGGATTTATAAATTCAGGATTAATTAGATGAAGGAATTAAAAGGAAGTATTTTTAATATTTCAATAACAAAAACTTCTATCTTTATACTTTATGGTTTGCATGAACAAAAAACTTCTTCAGTTTTAAGAAAGGGAACCTCACAGTGACCAATCATGAGGTTAATTTATGAATTTAGTCTAATTTTTACTAGATGTGTGTAGATGTGATTCCTTCAAGGATAAATTTTTTAAATCAAGGATAAGGATAGAGATTTGATCAAATATTTTCATTCTTTTTATATGAGATTATACATAGATGGATAGTATGGAAATAATGGAAGAAAATGATATATTAGGAAATTGAGTAAGAGGAAGCATGTTTATACAAATGAAAACTGGTGGGAACTATAATTCTAGGAATAAGTATAAGAGGGAGAAATATTTACAAGGTGGTGGTTTGACTTAAAATTAAATGACAGGATTAACAAATCTTCCTCCCAAACTAAAGGGTAAACCTGATTATTTTAAAGGTGGATCTCTTGATCACATGAAGTGAGATTGTATAAAACCGCCTTGAGAATGTCCGAATTATAAATTGATGAGACATCTTAAGGGTTATTATCATAGTACTCTAAGGTCAGATGTTAGGGACCCATCTCATGCTTCTCTGGAATCATATCCTTCGATGAGATGAGTGAAGAAAAATAGCTCTCATCTGCAAAACCGTGTAAGCCGTGGTGATTATAAGAATACCACGACTCTTCAACAAGTGAAATACCAACATCTTATAGGTTTTGTTTTTGAGATAATGACCACTATTTTAAATCATAAAACTTTTCTTGGAATATGATAATGTCAATAATTAATGTGAAAATAATTTTTTATAACTAACAATGCTGCTGAAATGATTTTATATATATTAATGCTTGAGAAGGATTTCTATGACCTAATAATAGGTATGTATTGGTTGAAAATTTTAAATCTCACATTTATTGTTATAACTGAAAAGTTATTTTTACAACTGATGATGGCATCCAGAATCTCTTTAGAGCATATTAGAATGTAAAGGCAAGGGGAGAAGGATTATTGGAACCATAAGTTGGGACTATCTCATAATAATTTCTAGCCTTGATCTTTTACATAGATGAGATCAAGAATATAATTTTTTAAACAATTATTAATAATTTTCTCAATGTTTTTTCTTACAATTTCTCAGGGATTTCACCCATTAAGGGAAGTTAAGTTTACGATTGATCTATTACTAGGGACCATTCCTATATCACTTATGTCATTTCAGATAGAACTAACAGAATTAACGGAATTGAAGGATCAGTTGGAAGAGGTAGAAAGTAAAGGGTTCACTTGACTGAGTACTTCAACATTGGTAACACTGATTTTGTTTTTGAAAAAAGATGATATAACTCTTAGTATTTGTCTATATTATAAAAATAATAACCACTTTATGATGATGAATCATTATCCTCTTCCATGAATTGATGATATATTCGATCAATTGTCTGGATCCAAGTGGTTTATTAAAATTGAAATATGTTAGGGATGTCACTAATTATTAGTTCAGAAGAAGGATATTCTAGTAACATCTTTCATAAGTAGATATGGCCATCATGAGTTCATCATTATGACTTTTTGTATTATGAATTAACCAACCATATTTATTGAATTAATGAATCAGATAATTAAAATTTTTCTAGATTCCATTGTGGGGCTGTCTGGGGATGTTATACTGGTGTATTCTAGGAAAAATTTGGATAATTAGTAACACTTATAAATTGTGTTGCGTATATTTTGGGAGAATCATATGTATTCCAAGTTATCAATGTTTTATTTCTAGATACAAGGGGTATGTTTCCTTGGCCATTTCATTTTTAAAAGATTCATTTCAAAGTATCCATAAAATATAAAATATGTAATCTTTGGGAAACCACCAAAGAATGTAATTGAGACACATAGTTTCCTTGGCATGGATAGTTATTAGAGACATTTTTTTCATGTATTTTCATTATTAGCTTCACCAATGAAATAATGGACAAGAAAAAATGGTATATTTCAATGTAATGATTAATGTCACAAGTCCATCAAATAGATTATGTTTATACTTACATAAAGACTGACCCTTATGTTTCTAGAATCTAGATAGGTCTATATGGTGTTTTATGATGCTTTATTATCTGGGTTGGGGTTCTTTCTCAAGAAGGGTGATCTTGTAAATTCTTATGGATCACTACATTTATGGTTTCATTAGAAAAACTACCTAAAAAATTATTCCTAATTAGTTTTTGTGGTCTATGATTTAAATACATAGAATCATTATCATTTGGGTGAGGAAATCATGGTGTTTACGGATCATAAGATCCTAAAAGAGACTCTCTAACAACATGAACTGAATTTTAGACAAATAATATGGATGGAATACCATAAAATATTTTACTTTGATATAATTTATACACCAAGTAATAAAAACACTATGGAATATTCATTTATAATAAGTTCATATAGTCGATTGGTGAGAGAGGGTTCAATTCAATGGTAGATGAGGTCAGTTATAGAAGATATTATCTTGGATTGTAAAGAATTAGTTAGTTTGGAAATTTTTATTTTGATTTATTTGGTTCCTAATTTGGTTTAGATGGTCATGGAGGAACATACATATACATTCAAATTTATTTTTATGGGGCCAAAACACAATGGTGGGGAGACCATTGATGGATGGAATCTTGAATGAAGAACACTATTTTGGTTTTTAAGTTGAATGGTCATACCTATGGCTTTCCAAGAAAAAATTATCCATGATTACCACCATTCATGATGGTCTATTCATCTGGGAACACGAATGGATTATAAATAATTAAAACCATAATTTTTTTGTCATGAAATGAAAATTGAAGTGGATGAGTTTTTTTTGAGATGTATCACATGTCAGTAGGTTAAGGAAGAGCACTAATGGCCAATGGTTGTACTATAGTCTTTACCAATTCCCATGTGTAAATAGGAGCAGATAGCTATGGATTTTATAATAGTTCTACCATGGATGGTCTGTAAACAAAATTCTATATGGGTGATAGTGTATCAACTCACAAATCCAATACATTTCATCCCTATTTGTGAATCCAATACAATGGAAGGATTTTCAAAATTCTATGTCCAATAAGTAGTAAAAAAAGAATGGGAAACCAAATTTGATAATATTAAATAGATACCCCTGGTTTATGTCTCATTTTTTTGAAATCCTAACAAAAATATAATGGGACTCACTTGATTATGAGCACATTGTATCCTCCTCAAAAGGATGTAAAATCGACGAGGTGAATTAAAATGTTGGAGTACAACCTTAAGTCTTGTGTAATGGATTTTTTTACTCCTGGGAATATCACATACCATTGTTGGAGTTATCATTCAAAAAAAGTTAATACGCCTCGATCACATAGTTCATTTTGAATAATTTTATGGGATTCCTATTTATTATCCATTTTTTTTGTGTGGAAACTGATGAGACATCACTGGTTGTACCAAGACATGTTAAAGAGACAACACAAAAATTCATTTAATATTGAATGGAATGGTGATTACTCAAAATAATTATAAATACTTTGTAAATCATCATTAAAAACTATTTTCATTCTATGTGAGTGATCATGTCTTTTTTGTAATATCTCTAATGCTTGGGAATCATCGTTTTGGGAAGTAGGGAATGTTATGTCCTTGATACATTGACCCATTTGAGATACTTTAATAGGTTGGTGAGGTGGAATATTAGTTGGAGTTTCCACTAAGGTTCAGTTCGATGCATAATGTGTTTCATGTATCTCAATTAAATAAGTATAAACCTAATTCTAACAATGTGATTTGATGGGATCACATTGACCTAGATTCAGATTCTATATTGGTTCATGTGCAAGTGTGGATCATGGATTTGAAAGATGAAGTCTTTAATGGAAGAAACATTGGTCTAGTGTAGGTTTTATGGAAACATGGTCAGACTCCGGAAGAAACCTAGGAGTATGAAAAACTAAATGTTGGAGCAACGTTAACAATTCTTCCTAGGATGTGAGATTTTTTTACTTTCTAATGATGGAATTTAAAATGGGGGTGGGGGAATTTATAATCCCTAGATTTAGGTACATGACCATTTGTTTTTTCTTTTTAATTGTATAAAATGTTTTCGTTATGTTTATGGAGGATTGAACGAGTTTTGGCATGTTCTGCATGATTTTCATAAGGTTTATAGTTTGAGAAATGTTAGTAGAATCCCTGAAACACCTCTAGAAAACCATGAAATTAAATCAATGGGAACTAGGATGTCACCCTCTTTGGCGTAAGGTTTGACCAAACTGTGTATATTTCAAGTAAAAATCATGTATTGATGGATATTTTAGAATAGAATGGTTGGTTCATGGTTTGTATAACCACATGCTCTGACCATTAAAGGTATCTTTTAGAATAGTGTCTCATGCACGATTAGTGTACGATTTTCCTAACTATACACCCTACCTATGCACAATGAAATTTGAGATCTAAAAATTGAAAATCTAACTCGTGTTACCAAAATAATCCCTCATTTCTCCATAAACTGGTTATTACATGAATTCCTCTCCCTTTTAAAGCTATATACCCTATTCCTTTTGATCCAGGAGTGATTCCTAGGAGAATCTAAGTACGTTGTAGACCTAGATTCATTGTTAAGCACCCGTTCTTTATCATTCTTCTTATATCTCTTCTTCTTACCTCCCATAGAATCATTGATCAAATATATTGAGGATATATTTATGTTCTATAATACTAATAATGATAATATTTTATTTTTTTTATTGAAGGGAACAAGATCTAGTTTCAGATCTAGAAGTTCTATGATGGGTTCTGAAGTTGTTTTTATATTTTTCATTTTCTCCAATGTTTGAGAGGTAGGTGGATTCTCTGTCTAATAATCTTGATTAGAACATGAAGGGTTAATTTTATATTGATTAAATTTCTATTAAATTGTTTTCAAAACCATGGTGTTATTTGATAGAAATTCAATTGTTAATTTTTGTTTTTTAAATCCTGGGAATTGTATGAATTTTATAAAATCCTATTGTTTATAATTTTAAAAGGGTTATTTTATTGTTATTTTTGGTTTCATGTATGTAATATATTTTTTTAATCAATTTAAAAGTTACTAATTTTGTTATTGAAATGTTTTTACATGATTTGGGAATAATTTTTGAGAATGAGTTGAATGGGATGTATATTGGTTGTGAAGTTCTACCATACAAGGGATGGAGTGTGGTTGTAAAGTTCCAAAATACAAGGTAACACAATGATTTTGCGTGTGTGTGTGTGTTGTGGATGTCTGTGGACATGTAATTTTATATTCTAAATCATAAATTGAGAAATGGATTAAAATAATTTATGGTGTTTTCCACAAACAAATATTTTTTAGCATGTTCATGATTACTTTGGAAAACTTGATTTATGAGTTTTTTATAAACATTTTTCATTACATAAACTATTTTATTAATTTTGATGAAAAGTTATATCCCAGTGGCGTGATTTGGGATGTCATTAGTGAAATCCTTCTGAGTTTTATAATCACCACTTCTTGTTAAATATGGTACATCTACCGATCTAATATGTGAAGACAAAATTAAAGGCAAGGTGTCCCAATTCTTCATCAATGTTTCTTGATACATTTGTATGGGCATTGGATTTGGATCTTAGGGATGTTTGGGTGTTTCTATATTTGGTGTCTTTGAGTTTTATTGGTGTTATTGTCTTTTTTTACTCTAACATTTTCTTTTCTATGAGGTTTTGGTGGATTATATTTCATACTCATGCATCATTTAGTGGTTTGGTTATTATGGTAATCTTGTTCTGGTTTTATTATTTTAAAGGGAAAATTGTACCATGGTTTTTTATGAATTCGTTAGAATTTTTAACATCCTTTGGTGTCTTGTGGGTGTCACCAATGGATGATTTATCCTCCACCTCATTCGATGTCAATGGGTGAGGGGCATGATGCTATATGTCTTATGGGGACATTCATTAGTCTGATAATTCATTCAGGAACATTGGTGGGTCCTAGGTTGGGGACCACATATTTTTGGGGAAACTGGTTGTTCTTGGTAGTTCACTACCCAATGACCATGTTATGTTGGTGTGTTTTTGCTATTAATACGGCCTAATTATTAAATTAGAATTAGCATAACAACCCATCAGAATGTAAAATTGAATTACCATGGTTGAGATTGAAGGTCTACAAGAAGGATGTTGTTCTCTAATGGTTGGGTGAATCACTCCAGGATGTTAAAGGGTTAAAATGAGAATTTTTACTACCCATTTCAAAATAGAAAACCATTTTTTATGAGCCTACCTAATTAGTAATCAACATTTAAATATATTTTTCCTAGGGAAGTGATCAAGATTGGTGACCTCCTAGAAAGATTCCCTGGGGGTGTAAGAGTGAGGATTAAGAAAAATAGAAATAATATGTATTGGAATGTCGGGATATTCATTAGTATGATGATATTCTTATGCACATAGTTGGTCCCCAGGTAAGGGATCACATTTATTTGAGGAAATTGGAGATTTCTTGCCTGCTAGGACCCAATGACCAAGTTAAGGTGGGGTGTCAGGGCTGTCAGTGGGTCCCATTTTTTTCCATCAAGGGTGACAAAGGGTATCAATATCATCTATCCTTTCCTCTTCCCCTTAAATATTTCTTGACATAGGGCGTGGTGTGCTTCTTAGTGTATTTTAATGAAAATCTAAGGCACAATCTTATATTTTACTCTTGGATGATATTTTCCCTTTGTAAACTACAATTTTCATCAAATCTAGGCTATGATAGGACAACAATTTCATTAGATCATGGTAGAATTAAGTGATTATGATTATTCCTTCATGTGTATTGGTGAGATAACATCTTAAAAGGTTGAACAAAATGTGTAAATAGTAATTTCAGAGTATTGAGGCTGAAATTTGAGTTTTTTAAAATATGGATATATAAATTAAATTTGAAAAATAATTATAAATTTTAATAAATAATCGTTTTTGTTGTTTGATATGAGGTAAGATCATGGGTGTTGGTGCAAGATTTTTTGAGGCATGGATATGCTAGGATGAGGCCTATCAGAACTTTTATATTTTCTAAGATCATTTTTTAAGTTAGTGGCCCCTATGATTAGAAATCATTTTTATGTCCTTAATAAGTGTTTATTACTATATGATGTCATATTTTCCATTATTGGAATTAGGGACTATGGTTCCCCTGTTTTGAAGAGATTTGGTGGCATTGAGCCTCATATGCTTGGAATAAGTACTCTTGGGAACATTGTTAAATTTGAATCACTAGATGAATTTGTCACTAAGAGGAGAGAGTTTCAATTACGTTTATGAGATAACTTTTTTTGAGATTCAATGTATTATTAGATATATAGTTTATCCTAGGTTAGTTACATAAGGTTGTCAAGATGAAGTTAGTCTTTGGGTCCTATGACGATGGGTGACCAGGTTTTTTGCCTTTTGAATTACCATGAGATCCCTCTTGTGGTTAGAAGAAATTATTAATGTGTGTGATGATTGGGTTGATTTCATTAGGACATGATGTATGGAATGTGGAAATGGTCCTTTACATGATAGGTTGACGGACCTCCCATGGGAGAAATGAGATGAGGCTTGGTTCCGGGTAGAGTCTGTGGGGTGTGGTGTCATAGAGGGGTGATAGATGTGAGATTTCATCCAAAAGAAGAGTCCATAATGGACTTGAAGGATCCTAGTACATTATTTTTATGCATGGTGAGAATTCCATAAGGATTGGTATTCTGAGAATGGGTGATGATATGTGTTCTAGACAACGGGATAGGTCCAGAATTACTAGTTCCCTAAAGATGAGTTGGTGAGTTTTGGGATAGGATGGGTGGCCTATTTATTGTTTCATGTGTATATTTATCAATGTTCTTGTGATTTATGATTGATTAAAAATTCATGATGTCTATCCACATCATGAGTGATATGGAACTTGAAGGATTACCGTGGGTGATATGGGGTCCTATATATTTGATAAATAGAATCTCAAATATGTGAGAGGTTAGTGGTTGGGATGAATATCCTTTCATGGAGTCAGAAGATATTTACCTGGACCACTATGAGTGATAGGATATTAGTCCACTGATGCTTAGAATACCCCCTATCAATAGGTAGGTAGTCAGGTTTTTGACCTTATATTGATTTCAAGGGTAGTGGATGTGATTTGTAACCACCCCTTAGTGAGAGGACCCATCAAGGATTTCATGTTATCTGAGACATAAATGGACAACCATTAAAGGATCCTAGTATATTATTTTGTATTTATCTTTTTTGGGATGATTTTTTTAGGGGTACTATGTCATATAGGTATACATGGTTGAGGTCACCAACACTTCATCACATGAACTATTGAGCAGTCTATTGGATGAGGCATTCCAAGTGGTATTAGATAATGGTTTTATTTTGTATTGGTTTAGATGGTATAGTGGTGGCCTAGGAATGTGTTATTGATTATGATGGACCTTGAAATAGTTTATTGTGAAAAACATTTCTAGTGGGAATTCATAGTTACTAGTATGATGGGATTTCTATTTTCGGTTTATAATATTAGATTTTAGATATTTTTTCATATGAATGTTTATTAGGATTTTTATTTTTATTTTTGGATCCTTGTGAGTGATGGAAAGAGTCATCATCTATGTATCATATTTTTCATATAGGGTTCAGATGAAACATATTCTGGTTTATACATGGTTTATATTATGACATGGTTTCAGTTGTTTCAATTTTCAAAAACAACAAATATAACATGATCCCGTATAATTTTTTTTTGTGAAATTAACGTTTTAACAAAAACCTATATGGTTTTCTCCCATATATCTTCTTTGTGGAACTCTACTTAAGAAGGCATGGAAATTATACATATAACCCTTAGTGGTTTGATGGATGGTATGATTAAATTCATTAGGGTTACTAATATTGGATGTTCCTAGCATGATTTGTGTTTCATGTTTAGGCAAGAGTTCATGATTTGTAAAATTACTATCCCTTTCAATCATGATTTTCACTTTCAATTACATGGTAAAATAACAATCGGATGCTCGTGGTTTTTGAATGAAAATCATGAAGTGGTGTCCATGTTGTAATCATTGATTTGAGTAATGTGATTTGGGCCCATTTAATGGGATGAATTTAGGGATTCTTGGATTAGATGATATTGACATATGAGATGGGCATTGTTGATGTGTTAGATGTGTGATATTTTGGTTTAGTGTGACACAACTCATGGGTGTGTGTGTGTTTGGTTATGAGATTGAGTAAGATCAAGGGTGATAACCTGTGATTGGGTTATCAAAATATCACTCTACAAGAGGAGGAGAGTGATAATTTTCATGTATTATCAGAAAATACTTGATGTATGGGTGTAGGTTTGTGCTACGTATGGGGTTGCATGTTTAGTTTGTGAATCATTTTGTGGTTGTTTGTGTGTTAAGTTCCAATGGTGTTTAATAATAATGAGACATATCCCTTGGTTGTGATATGGGAAGTCAAAAATGGAATGAGTTTTAATTATATAGTGTATCCAGATGTTCCTTGATAAAGGTGTTAATTATTGATAGTATGGGTAATCATGGCATGAGAAGAGCAGCAGACATGTGGAGTTAGGACCTGTTCAGGTAAATACTCAAGGAGTGGTGTAAGGGAATCTACATGGTGGAGTTAAACCATTTTATGGTAGAGGGTGTGACCCTAATTGTGAGTGAATTGTTGGGGATGTTAATGGTGTAATTACTAATTATCTAGGAATTGTAATGTTTGGTGTTTCATGTTATCACTTTAGAAGTATTTATAAAACCATTACAAGTAATTATATGTTTTCACGGATGAATTATGTGTTGTATAGACTATTTTTTTGTTCGGTGGGGGTAATGATAATGATACTTCTATAGTGGGGAGTATCGAACCAGTTTTGGGTGTGCTACCAATTTTTCAAATGGGTTGTGATTAGGGTAAGACCAATAATTGGATGGGAGAGGTGTCACTAGAATTCCTATAAGTAGGAATATCTGATTTCATCTATTTTCATGTTAAATAACATATTTACTATTCATATATTTTTTTTATTATGAATTATTATTTAATACTGATGGGATAGGGACGGAGTTGAGTTAATCTAAGAGCTAGTTTTATTAGAGGTGTTCTAATTCAAAGAGTGGTAGCATGATGGATGGAGTGAGTGGTCAGGGATTGAATAGTGGAATTACTTTGAGATTTAGGTATAAACTTTTATGTGGGTTATTGAGATATTATATTATTACATTGGGTTTTAAATAATCATTACCGAGATCTACAATGAAGAAATAGTGGGTTTAGATATGTATTTTTGGGATAAGTTGGTTAGAAGAGGATTTACTGGTGTTTTGTTGTGGGATTGAGTGTAGTGAGGTGGAAACAAAATCAATAATTTTGATGGACCACTGAAGTTATAATTTTTATAGTTGATTCCTATGGTGGGGAGAACCATGGATAAAAATCAGACATTTTGAGAAGAGTATTATAGTGGGTAAAATCATAATCATTGGGATGAATTATTTCAATACTCCATGGAGTCATGGGATAGATAGATTTGTCTGGACACTTTCTTGGTGTGGGAAATTATGGTGAGTGGGTGACTTGGGTTTTGTGAAGTGGTTTTCATGGAATATGGAGATGCATAGTGGAAGTGAAATTGGTGTCTATAGATGGAATATTTCTAGTTAATGGTGAGTTTATGTTCAAGATAGGCTAGGATTTGTGGGAAAAGGCTACCTAAATCTTTATGAGGATGAGAATTCTTATTTTAGGAATTTTGTAACAACCCACATATTTTATGGTCCATTAAGTTAATAATGAACGTGAATTTTGACCCAAACTATGTGTCATTTTCTAAATTTGAACTCATAATTGGGTTTTTATAATTGTAACATATTTGAAAGATGACTTTGGACATGGATCAATGCCAAAAATGTCTAACATGGGCACTAGTGAGTAGTGGGGAACAACTTAGTGGACGTACTAAAATTATTCTCTTAAAAAATGTCACAACATGATGATGTGGGTATACTATAATGACTAGTTATGTTGGGTGCATCATTTCATAGTCGAGGGATTCATGACATGGTGGGTTTCGTGGATTTTAGAAAATATTGGAACATTATGAAATACTCATGTTGTAAAGGGCGTAGTTATTCCATGGCCAAGGGTATTTTGAAGTAGTTTTAAAAAACTTATGAAGTGATGTTACACCATGAACCATAAGACATACCACAATGATGTTTGGATAAGGTTCAAGTCATCTAACATGGGAGATTCTCTCTACAACCCTTGTCCATTCAATGAATTTGTTAGGTTAAGGAGTGTGTTGTGAAACAACCATCTTAATCACTTCATGAATATTTTTTGATGTTTTCTTATGTTGGGGTAGATCCATCCAATTTACATCTATGTGTTCCATTTTTCTATTCCAATGGTTATGGAGAGTGTCCATTTTGGTCAGCCACTCCTCCCATCTTCCCTCCAATATACCCTTGATAATGGGGCAGATTTGGGTGTGTTTCAAAGACAATCTATAGGTGAAAATTTATGCATTCCTCTAAAAACCTTTCGCCTTAATAACTTTATATTATTGTTGAATTTGGGATGTGGGTTTTTACTGATTACACTAGATAATGATAGAATTAGGTGAGGAAGAAGGGGGGATTTCATGGGACATGGAAAGAGGAGATCATGGATGGTTGAATGCACAATGTCATGTGTGGTTTCAATGTGTTGAGGACGAAATGTGAGTTTTTGGGAAATATACGTATTTACATTTAATTGGAAAATTAGTTACAAATTTTTATAACTATGTTTCCTGGAATATGATAGGACTTTAGGTGGTGGTATGATATTGGATGTGGTATGAACATGTTTGAACAAATCTCAATGGAGCTTTGTGAGGGGATAACTCCTTGTATTATATAGTGGCCCCTATAATACAAATTTATATTCTTTTTTATTTATGACTATCCATTCCAACATAATTTCATGGGATTGGGTATGGGAATTAGGGGTGAAGGGTTACTTTGGTAAAAGATAATGGATTCCGCTGATCCTCCTATGCTTGGAATAAGTTATATTTCTAACTTATGTAACTTTTTGTTACACAATTATTATGATTTGAAGAGGATAAAGAATTAATTTAGCTAATTATTGCCCTTGGGTTGTTATTAGGGTATTAATAGTGATGCATTGTATTCATTGTGTGTTTACTAAGGCTGGAGGGAAGGCATAAGAGTCTTGGGTTGTGTTATGATGGGAAATATAAAATTATATCTAATGATTGGATTAGAACTACATCCCTAGGTTGGGGGAGATTATGGATGTTTGTGATGGGTGGGGTGATCCCTCTTGGAATTGAAATTTGGAAAATATGGGCTTCATATGAGTAATGGGTTTAGGGATCTCCCTTATTAGATATGGGATGAGAACTAGGTATGGGTTTCACCTATGGGATATTTTTTCATAGGTAACTTGTGTGATATGGTATTGATGATAAGAGGTTTAGAATTGTATAAAGGACCTTAGTAGTTTATATGAAAGGTGAGATGAGAATTTTTTTAGGACCAACATGATGTGAATGAATGATTAGATGTGTTAATGATAAAGGGATAATTCCTAAGGGACTAGAACCCTGAAGATGGGATATTTAGTTTTTTGATGAGATGAATACAATGTTTGTTATTGCATAAATATTCTTATTAAGTTTCTTGTGATCAATTAATTACTGATGAATCCTGAGGAATGACCCTTCCATGGGTGAGATGGCACTGGAGAGACTACCATGAGTGATATGGGTTCTCAAATGTGTGTGATATAGACCCCACTCTATGTTAGAGGAAGGTTGTTGGAATATATTCCCATACCTTGAGTGAGATGGTATTGGAAGGGAATACCATGAGTGAGAGGGTGGAAGTCCCATAGTGCTTATCTAACCCACCATGTAACAAAAGAGAAGTTAGGTTGTGACCTCATTCTTTATGAGAGGGTAGTGGACGTGATGTGTGACCACCACTGATTGGAAGGTCTTTGTCATGAAGTGTTTTAATATGGGACTTGGATGGTATAACCTACAATTAGAGATTTTTTTTAGCGATTGAGATACATACTACATCGCATTTAGCGAGAAGCTATTGGTATGATTTTCTTGAGTGAGAGGTTGAGACTAGGATTTGGACATGGGACCCTACCCTGAGGTGTTTAGATATAAGGAATAATATTAATAACTACCCAAAGTATTTAAGTATTTTATGGTATACATGATATTAGGTGAAAAACAGAATCCAACATGGCACCAAAGCAGGTTCGGTCGGTTTCTAGGGTGGCCTCTTAACACACAAAGACCACGCATGAATATGTATCTTGTCAGAAGTTATAATGCTGTTGTTAATACATGACGTAATGATGATCATGTTTATTTATGTAATTTATTTTTATCGTGTACACACATGGGTATGATGACATATATTTGGGTTGTGCAGTGAGTACTTATAGATTTTTATGCTCACACATAATACATGCATGGTGGTTCTCATGAAAACGGTATGTTTTTCTCTTAAAATAGAGTAATATACGTGTAGTGGATCTGGATGGAGTATCTTGACATGCATTTAATACTAATATGGGTTGAGTATTGTGAATGTAAGTATGTCTCTTATGTGTATTATAAATCATTTGTTTATCTTATGTATGTGGCCGGCATAGTGGGAGATCGGTTGAATGTTTTATATGATAACATGATTTTGTTATTGGATTTTTTTAATTATTTAGTAGACTCTAATGTGGGTGATGTTTTGTTTTTTATTATTTTGAAAAATTATGTTATCATAGTCAAATTATTTCCAAAATCTTATTTAGGCCCTTTCTAATAGTCAGTAACCACTATCATAATGGGAGGCATGCATGAGGCCACATAACACCTCGGTCTAAGAATTTACAAATGGACCATGGGCTAGGGAGTCACTATAATAATTTTACATTGTTTTATTTCACTAGGATATGTCTATGAAGAATACACTAAGTGATATTTCATTATTCCAAAATTCAAAACTAAAACAATTTTCTACAAGTTCATTATAGACTCATTATCCCCTAGTATATAACCAACTACAATTAATAACACAATTTTCAATCAAATGAAATTCATTCACTAATCTTCTAGATGAATCAATAATAAATCTGAATCCCATAAAACCCTTTTTACACCATAATTAGTGTCTCATGAATCTATTTTGTCATCAATACGATGAATTACACCTTACTACAAATGTTCTATGAATTTTTTTCCATGTTCTATTAAATACTAATTATATACAAGTGTGCTTCATGTAAAATTATTTTTGTAAAAACTATTTCACATAACCTCTAATTAAATAAAAACAATTTCATATAACAATCATATGGAAAAATTCAGGTTCATGTAAATATCACGAAAATTGAGTGAGTAACACTATCAATATTCCTTAAAAGTATACTTCTCTTACAAATGATGAGATTATGGGCCCAATTTAGAAAAATATATCATATTAACATTACCCACAAAATATTAGACAATTAAAAAAACATAGAGCTATAAAATTTTCAATTTCAATGTTATGTAACTTCATGAAACATTTTTGGGAATTCAAATTTAAATTAATTCATATAATTATATTTTTTTTTCATAAAAGTCAAATTTGTGAAAAAATGGTTCACCAAATTTTATATTTTTTTTCATTCTACTAACTATATCTTAATTTCAAATTTTCTTGACCAATAAAAACCTACTCCAAATATACTCAAAAAACCATCTCATAACGAGTTATTCAAGATTCACCATTATAAAATGTGGAAAAATGATTTATCCTTAAAAACAACATAAAATTTGTTAAGAAAATTGAGGTACTCTTTTAAAAAAAATCATTCACTTAGGTATAGTTGAAAACACTTAAATCTTCTTAAAAAGTTTTAAAATAAAAATTTTACACTCTTTACTACAAACACCATTCAATACTTGAAACTCTAAATAGAGATAAATGATTCAAATAACATGTACTATAAACCTACTTGAGTCATTCTAAACCTAAGAATCTACTGTAACATTAAAATTACAATACTGAATCAATTCATTAATATTGATCACCACTTGTTGTTTGAAATTCACTCCATCTACAACATTTCTTATCCCCTTTCGTCCCCTACCCTTAAATCAAAAATAATGAATTCTCCCCAATTTTCATCACTCTAAGGACACTCTCCCCATATGATCACATGTTTTGTGTGATCTCTCTCCCTTTTGTAATGAACCAAAAGGTAAATCCTTTTTAATATATAGTACATGAGTAAATCCTAAAATCTATTGAGGGGACATGAGTCTCAAATAAATAGTTATTTAAGTTATGTGGATTTATTGATCTATGAGAGCCATATAATTTTTCACAAATATCTCTTTACATAATACCTTTTTCAGGATATCAAAAACATTATTTTCATTAGGAACATAATAAAAATTCACAATTATTTTATAAACTTTCTCTATAATAAAGTAATATTTAATCTCAATGTGCTTTTCCTTGAGTGATAGAATAGAATTATTATAAAATTTATAGCACTTGAATTATCACAGATGATAATAATAGGAAATTTTACCTAAACACCAATATCCTAAAATTATATATTAATCTATAAAAATTGAGTACACATTTAAGTCTCTCAAATGAATTTATTTTCTATAGTGCTTAATGAAATTAAACATCTTTTATTAATGATCTAATAAATAAAAAAATATCTAATATATAATAAACCATCTAATATATACTTTCTCTCATCCCCTAAATAAAACAAATTTTTATTTTTATTTCTCAAAATACCCTTATATGATATTCCATTATAAATAAAATAAAATTCCACTATTCCTTTTATATTCCATTGCATTCTCTTAATTTCATGTAGGTGGATTTATTTGGGATCTGTAACGCCCCGACCCCAGTTACCCAGAGTCAGTGCATTATTACATAACATTGGCATGATCACAAGAAAGATCAAATCTCGAAAGACCGATTGGTTTAGTAGCCTTGGAAACACTAGATATATTCATAAATTTTACATTACATCATAAAATGAAAAACTACTACAACAACATAATGTTTCCACAATCCACACTATTAACCCCTCATAAAATCCCTGCAGGTCATTCATAACTTACTTTTTCACATCCTGGGAAAAATAAAACATTGAAAAGGGGTGAGCTCAAATGCCCAGTAAGGATAACAATATAGCGGAAACTTTCATAAATAAGAATAAACATTTAAGGCAATGTATAACTAAAACAAAAGCCTTTTAAATATGAACTTTCAACATGGTATGGCATAAATAAATTGAAATAATTCCATTTACTTATTCACATGGATATTCTACTAATCGAATAATCACATGCAAAAATCAATAACCACTTTCATAATGTTGGAATGCATAATGCCAGACTATCATAACCACATAGCCAAGGCCTCGTTCCAAGACTACAAATAAGATTTTGTCAAGGCCATGTGCCAAGACACTAGTTTGTCTCATGAGACCTACCGATGCATCGAGGAGCTATAGCGGGCTCCACCCGTCACATATTAAGTCCAATGCATTCCCATATGAAAAGGTTTAAACATAACATAAATATTCGTATTAAAACTAGCATACGAAATGTCAATAATTTCACCATAAACTATGAATGGTATAAAAATAGCACATCCACAGTCAAACATATCACAGAACCTTCAATACAATATAGAAGTTTTGTATCATAATAAATCAACTTCAAATAATCTTAAAATCCATCAAAGGATGTTGACATAGATGAAATCAAAATTCTTTTTAAAGAAATATCTCCTTTTATTTTGAAATAATTTAAGATCCATATAAAATAAAACATTTTCTTTGAAAATATTCTTATAAGATTGTAAGGGAATCTTTGAAGATTTTATAACGGCGGAAAATAGCCGCACCCGCCGTATAAGTAAAAAAAACATTCTTACCTTAATTCTGTCGAAAAGGTTAAAAAGGACCTTGTTTTGAAAATGACCGAAATATTCCTTTATAAACCACTTATAAAAGTCAAAAAGGGTATAAATGACTTTAACTCATATTCTAATAAATAGTAAAAATGGTTTGAAATGCATTTTTAAGAAACATGGATGTGGATGATAAAGAGATCCCAGTAGATTATTACGTATAAACAACCTCGGATAATGAAGAGATTGTGAAATAACCCTTACCTTGTACTTTTCCTTGGTTGGGGTAGGTTAACCTCCTGTATAATGGTGAAATAGTTGTTATTAAATTATACAAGAATCATATATAATAATATGATATCATATATGATCTTTTAACATTGATTTGTTAATAATATCTTAGAATTATCGTCGTTTCGGGAGTTAACTTACTAATTTTCATTTATATGTTTTGTTACATAAGCCATGGTTGTTGTATCTTATTCATATACAGAATGATATCTAGTCCTTAAACATCATTTTTAAATCATCAAATGATAATTATACTTGAATGGATACGATGGAGAATGAATCTCATCGCGTTCGTGGAGACGGTAGTCCGTACGTACGCACGAGCGACAATATCATTGTTTTGATATTAAAATAATATATAAATGGATGGTATATCATATATACAGAATAATTAACATGTTATATTTATTATTTACATGAGTTACACATCATTATTATACCCATCCAAATAATATTATATTGAATAACAATTACACCACGACGTGGAGACGGTAGTCCGTACGTACGCACGTATGGTGACATGTTATTCAAAGGGTGGATAGAATACTGAATATGGTTGTACCATATTTATAATAACATCACATTATATGTGAGATACTGGAGTTATTATTTTAGAATGGTAAGAACAAAGGAAGAAGAAGTGGAAGAAGAAATGAACTTGGAGAAGGGTGGTGAAATCATTACCTCTTCTTCGGGTTCTTCCTTTTGATTTGATCAAAAGGGCTCCATAGGTTGGCTTTCTGATCAAACTAAGGCCTCTAGGATGTAGTGAGGGATGTTGGGAGAGTATATGGGCAGAGTTTGGCCGAACCAAAAGGCTTTGAAGGTGTGAAGTAATGAGAAGGAGGAGTGCCCTTTTATAAGAGGGGTGAGGGGCACCTTTGGAAAAGCTAGAAATATTAATTTATAATAAATTCATATTCGGTTTCTAATGGCTCCAAAGCTTATTATTCAAAGGTTAAGGTGGGGATAGGTCAAAAACCACTCAACCAATAGAATTTAGACAGGTTTGGGTACTTATATTAACCTTATCTTTAAGTATTAACTCTAAGTTAATTAGTTTCACTTTTACAATGTCTCTTTGTATTTTTATATAATATGGTTAATAAACATACTATATACATCCAAGAGACCCCCAAGTGGTACATTAATGATGAACCTATCATGATATAAGTCTCTTGGCCGAACCTTAGATTTTTAGGAATTTAATATCAATTAATAATATAATATTTGTTTTAAGAACTCTTTTATGTCAATTTTGACACTATTCAATAGTTGATTTTTGTGAAACTCATAACAGATTGATTACTTCGAAAAAAGTCAATTAAATCAATCCAAATATATACTAGTATCCTATAAAATTAGTTTAATTCATTAAAAGTTTCATATTATATTTATTTGGGTATTTATAATATCAATTTGTTTAATTTTTCACTATTATAGTAATTACTGCATCATCATTGTGTCATAAATAAAATAAATTATTTAATGTCTAAAAATTATAAATAAAATATAATTATGTAGTAAATCTTTTTAGATTTTTAATGAATATTTATAATCTAAAATCCAACATATATAACCCTATGTAACAATTGTTTTTCTAAAAGATATATGCTTGTGTCATTTTTGTATTCATTTTAACTTAATTAAAATAAAGTGTCATTATCACTTACAAGTGGATCCATGGGGTCCCAAAATAGACCCAAAGATTCCCATGGTCGACCATGTATCAACCAATAGGGTTAAGACACGTTTTAGGGTAATTTAGTATTATTATAATATTATTTTTTAACCCTTATTTACCGGATTTACCCTTAACCATGGTAAATAAAATATTTACCGCAGTAATTATTCAAAATGTCTAAAAATAAAAGTTACCTATTTACACAATTTGAACATCCTGATTCAAAATATGGAATCCATTTTCCTAAATTCAAAACACAGAAGTGGCAGAAATTAATTTAAAATTAATTCCCGCTGTCAAAACAAAAAACGTGTTTTTAAGAGATAATAACTATCAAAAGATTGACACTCGTTTATGTTCGGTTTAATTGTAAAATTATGTCCAATGACCAACATTATATTAAATGGTAAAAATATATTATAAATATACTTTAAAACCACTCAAATTCATAATTTATCACTATTAATTATTTTGATTAAAAAAGTTTTTTTTAATTAAAACTTAGTAATTTTCACTATTCATCAAAATATGAAAGTTATCCGAAATGTACCAAAATTTCATCTTAGGCTAAATTCAATATTCCAAATCCAAAAATGAAGTCCATTTTCAAATATAAAATATATATAATTTCAAAAAGTAGGTATTACTATTCATAACGGCTAGTTTGATTAGTTATGGTGTGTGTTAAAACTCAAGGTTGCGTACAACACACACTACTGTATTATTCAAAGAGAGCGTACCGTGGAAGATTGGGATGTTTCATTTTAAATTTTTGATGTCCCCATTTAGTCAAAAAGTTTAAAATATTGTATTTAAAAAGGGTTCACTATTAAAAGTTGATAAAAGTGCAATACTGAAAATGAATTTGTTCTTGCATTATATCTAAGAAACTCATAATATGGATTCTAAAATTATAAGGATTATATAAAGTTTAAAATTTATATAATACTATTCATAACCTCTTTTGAATGGCTTTTTTTTTGTAAGTCATGGTGTGATTGAACTCGGTGTTGCGTGTAGTGCAAGTTATTGAATTATTTTGAAGAAATAACACACTATGAAATCTTGGGGTGTTATATTCTCCCCTCCTTCAATAAATTGCGTCCTCGCAATTTGAAATTGTTCTTCGAAAATAAAAGGTTAAAAATAAAAAAAAATATCTTTGTGGGAAAACCCACATCGGAAATTGGGTTACTAAAATTTATTCTTAATATGAGGAAAAGAGAAATGAAAGGGTCACCACCAAATTATGATCTCGATTAGGAGAACATTGGTGGCAATTAGAGACATATAATTGGAGGAAAAACGTAAATATTTATAGGTAGTGATTGAGGTCATAAATCACAAACAAGTATAAAATTGAGGTCCTTAAACTCATCAATCTATGATGATTTGAAATACCATCGGTTCAACAAAACATAGGGTATTAGGATAACACATTTTTGACGTTTCAAAATATCTTTGTTGAAATCCCACATCGAAAAATGAATTAATGAGGCCTCTATTTAAAATAAAGAGTGGAAAGTATGAAGATTACCGAAAATAACACATACTAGGGTTCCATGTAGGAAAATATGGATATGGAAGAGAAATATAACCATCAATTATCTGATGGAGAGTGGTAGAGAACATGGCTATGAAAAGGCCAAAAATCCCAAAGCCATAAATTTGTGATGATTTGAGGTACCATCTAGGACAACATTTTTGTTCTAAGTTTCTATTATTAATGTTGAGGAATTTATTTATGAGATTGGCTAAGATAATAATGAGATATACTTACTTTATAATTAGAATTTTACCCATTAATAAATTTCTACCACAAACTCATCTTTCACTCTAAAAGATAATAGAACGTAAATTTTTTTTTCTATTTATACTATTCGTACAGGGTTCCAAAATAAATGAATTTATAATTCATCTACCAGATCTTTTTAAAAAATACTACATTATTTAATTCAGGACATCTCGTGGGACAGTGGTAGGTGATACACCCTTGTCGCCCTTCGTTTGCAGGTTCAAGTCTCGCAGCCTTGCCGGACGCGACGGGTTGCCGCCCGACCTCCGGGTTGTCCTTTTATGGAAATCCAAAATAATCCAAACTAGAACTATCCAAAATAATTCTATCCAAACTCACAGTCCAACATTTATAAGGAAGGTAAACATAATATAGATCCTTTTTACCCCGTAATAGCATATGAATACCTTCATCATGTACTACCATATTCCTTATTGATTACATTCATGTTCCCTTATTCCATATAGAATGCTGGATATACTTCATTAATCCAAAAATGTTTTAAACCCCAACAATGATGGAATATACAAATCATTAATCAGCTTCAAGGTAGTCAATAATATCCAATATAATTTATCCAAATCAATCATGTATTATTCTAAAATCACCACCTCGGTATCTGAACCATATTATGGTTTATCTTTCTCTCAACCATATATTTTCCAAACATTTAACCTGCTACTGAGTCACTTTTCTTTATTCCACACCATCTCAAGTCCTTAATGAAATAGTACTGCAGTACAATCCTTATATACTCCATAATTATTATAACAAGTACATTGTTGATACAACACCCAATTGATATAATCAACATAATAATTCTAATCATTCCTCTTAATCTGTGGTAGTATCATAACTTGATTATTATCCAATAGCATCATTTGCGGCATAGTCTGATGACTGGGACATAGGTTCGCTTAGTGTCCAAACTCCTTGCAAATGAAGCATTGTACATTTGAAACCATTTTCTTACCCTTGCAGTCATGTACTTTGTGCCCTTTTCCTCCACACTTATAACAAACTCCCATTCCTTTCAGGAAAGTTCCAGGGTGTTTCTTTCCACAGTTAGCACCTATGGGAAAATTCTTCTTTTCCCTCTTCCCTTTATCCATCTTTCTCTCTTCTATCCTTTTCTTCTCTTGCTTCCATTCAAAGCCATAGGACTCAGTAAACTCTTTACTTATCTTATCAACACATGATATTATTTCTTCATATAATGATAATACATGGGAGACTATTTCTCTTATAAATTCTAGCTTAAGACCAGGAAAGATATGATCCTTCCCTCTCTTTGGATCATGTGCATTTCTGGAGGTCTCATTCCTTCTACTGGGCGCCATTTCTAAACAATGGAATACACTAGATTAGTTTATGAATCAAAATAGATAATCCCATACTTATAAAACACTTAACATAAATTGAACTATTTATGGATATAATCCATAATCATAAAAATGTCTCCTTTGAGGATGTATATACTCATTAACCCTTCATAATGGTTTGTAAAGAAAATGAGAATTATCCTAAGCATATCCCCCGGGAGTGTCGTAACCAAGAGTGCAGCAAGGCCCGTTGTCGTGCACCAGTTCCCGTTCGAGTCTAGCTCAAAGCGGTGTTTTCGGGTTTTACCCCTAGGTACATCTGTGCCAGAGCCGCCTCTACCTGCTCATATCCAGACAGGGATGTATTGCTCGGAAAACTCACAAAATCTCTACAATACCAAAATTCTAGGAAGTTCTTCTACACTAATCCTCAAAGTTCATCTTAGGTCTACGTGCTCTAATCAGAGTTTATCTAAATCTAACTTCCAAGGTTTGTACTAAACTTCCTCTGATACCAACTGTAACGCCCCGACCCCAGTTACCCAGAGTCAGTGCATTATTACATAACATTGGCATGATCACAAGAAAGATCAAATCTCGAAAGACCGATTGGTTTAGTAGCCTTGGAAACACTAGATATATTCATAAGTTTTACATTACATCATAAAATGAAAAACTACTACAACAACATAATGTTTCCACAATCCACACTATTAACCCCTCATAAAATCCCTGCAGGTCATTCATAACTTACTTCTTCACATCCTGGGAAAAATAAAACATAGAAAAGGGGTGAGCTCAAATGCCCAGTAAGGATAACAATATAGCGGAAACTTTCATAAATAAGAATAAACATTTAAGGCAATGTATAACTAAAACAAAAGCCTTTTAAATATGAACTTTCAACATGGTATGGCATAAATAAAATGAAATAATGCCATTTACTTATTCACATGGATATTCTACTAATCGAATAATCACATGCAAAAATCAATAACCACTTTCATAATGTTGGAATGCATAATGCCAGACTATCATAACCACATAGCCAAGGCCTCGTGCCAAGACTACAAATAAGATTTTGTCAAGGCCTTGTGCCAAGACACTAGTTTGTCTCATGAGACCTACCGATGCATCGAGGAGCTATAGCGGGCTCCACCCGTCACATATTAAGTCCAATGCATTCCCATATGAAAAGGTTTAAACATAACATAAATATTCGTATTAAAACTAGCATAAGAAATGTCAATAATTTCACCATAAACTATGAATGGTATAAAAATAGCACATCCACAGTCAAACATATCACAAAACCTTCAATACAATATAGAAGTTTTGTATCATAATAAATCAACTTCAAATAATCTTAAAATCCATCAAAGGATGTTGACATAGATGAAATCAAAATTCTTTTTAAAGAAATATCTCCTTTTATTTTGAAATAATTTAAGATCCATATAAAATAAAACATTTTCTTTGAAAATATTCTTATAAGATTTTAAGGGAAGCTTTGAAGATTTTATAACGGCGGAAAATAGCCGCACCCACCGTATAAGTAAAAAAAAACATTCTTACCTTAATTCTGTCGAAAAGGTTAAAAAGGACCTTGTTTTGAAAACGACCGAAAGATTCCTTTATAAACCACTTATAAAAGTCAAAAAGGGTATAAATGACTTTAACTCATATTCTAATAAATAGTAAAAATGTTTTGAAATGCATTTTTAAGAAACATGGATGTGAATGATAAAGAGATCCCAATAGATTATTACGTATAAACAACCTCGGATAATGAAGAGATTGTGAAATAACCCTTACCTTGTACTTTTACTTGGTTGGGGTAGGTTAACCTCCTGTATAATGGTGAAATATTTGTTATTAAATTATACAAGAATCATATATAATAATATGATATCATATATGATCTTTTAACATTGATTTGTTAATAATATCTTAGAATTATCGTCGTTTCGGGAGTTAACTTACTAATTTTCATTTATATGTTTTGTTACATAAGCCATGGTTGTTGTATCTTATTCATATCCAGAATGATATCTAGTCCTTAAACATCATTTTTAAATCATCAAATGATAATTATACTTGAATGGATACGATGGAGAATGAATCTCATCGCGTTCGTGGAGACGGTAGTCCGTACGTACGCACGAGCGACAATATCATTGTTTTGATATTAAAATAATATATAAATGGATGGTATATCATATATACAGAATCATTAACATGTTATATTTATTATTTACATGAGTTACACATCATTATTATACCCATCCAAATAATATTATATTGAATAACAATTACACCACGACGTGGAGACGGTAGTCCGTACGTACACACGTATGGTGACATGTTATTCAAAGGGTGGATAGAATACTGAATATGGTTGTACCATATTTATAATAACATCACAGTATATGTGAGATACTGGAGTTATTATTTTAGAATGGTAAGAACAAAGGAAGAAGAAGTGGAAGAAGAAATGAACTTGGAGAAGGGTGGTGAAATCATTACCTCTTCTTCGGGTTGTTCCTTTTGATTTGATCAAAAGGGCTCCATAGGTTGGCTTTATGATCAAACTAAGGCCTCTAGGTTGTAGTGAGGGATGTTGGGAGAGTATTTGGGCAGAGTTTGGCCGAACCAAAATGCTTTGAAGGTGTGAAGAAATGAGAAGGAGGAGTGCCCTTTTATAAGAGGGGTGAGGGGCACCTTTGGAAAAGCTAGAAATATTAATTTATAATAAATTCATATTCGGTTTCTAATGGCTCCAAAGCTTATTATTCAAAGGTTAAGGTGGGGATAGGTCAAAAACCACTCAACCAATAGAATTTAGACAGGTTTGGGTACTTATATTAACCTTATCTTTAAGTATTAACTCTAAGTTAATTAGTTTCACTTTTACAATGTCTCTTTGTATTTTTATATAATATGGTTAATAAACATACTATATACATCCAAGAGACCCCCAAGTGGTACATTAATGATGAAACTATCATGATATAAGTCTCTTGGCCGAACCTTAGATTTTTAGGAATTTAATATCAATTAATAATATAATATTTGTTTTAAGAACTCTTTTATGTCAATTTTGACACTATTCAATAGTTGATTTTTTTGAAACTCATAACAGATTGATTACTTCGAAAAAAGTCAATTAAATCAATCCTAATATATAATATTATCCTATAAGATTAGTTTAATTAATTAAAAGTTTCATATTATATTTATTTGGGTATTTATAATATCAATTGTTTTAATTTTGCACTATTATAGTAATTACTGCATCATCATTGTGTCATAAATAAAATAAATTATTTAATGTCTAAAAATTATAAATAAAATATCATTATGTAGGAAATCTTTTTAGCCTTCTAATGAATATTTATAATCTAAAATCCAACATATATAACCCTATGTAACAATTGTTTTTCTAAAAGATATATGCTTGTGTCATTTTTGTATTCATTTTAACTTAATTAAAATAAAGTGTCATTATCACTTACAAGTGGATCCATGGGGTCCCAAAATAGACCCAAAGATTCCCATGGTCGACCATGTATCAACCAATAGGGTTAAGACACGTTTTAGGGTAATTTAGTATTATTATAATATTATTTTTAACCCTTATTTACCGGATTTACCCTTAACCATGGTAAATAAAATATTTACCGCAGTAATTATTCAAAATGTCTAAAAATAAAAGTTACCTATTTACACAATTTGAACATCCTGATTCCAAATATGGAATCCATTTTCCTAAATTCAAAACACAGAAGTGGCAGAAATTAATTTAAAATTAATTCCCGCTGTCAAAACAAAAAGCGTGTTTTTAAGAGATAATAACTATCAAAAGATTGACACTCGTTTATGTTCGGTTTAATTGTAAAATTATGTCCAATGAACAAAATTATATTAAATGGTAAAAACATATTCTAAATATACTTTAAAACCACTAAAATTCATAATTTATCACTATTAATTATTTTGATTAAAAAAGTTGTTTTTAATTAAAACTTAGTAATTTTCACTATTCATCAAAATATGAAAGTTATCCGAAATGTACCAAAATTTCATCTTAGGCTAAATTCGATATTACAAATCCAAAAATGAAGTCCATTTTCAAATATAATATATATATAATTTCAAAAAGTAGGTATTACTATTCATAACGGCTAGTTTGATTAGTTATGGTGTGTGTTAAAACTCAAGGTTGCGTACAACACACACTACTGTATTATTCAAAGAGAGCGTACCGTGGAAGATTGGGATGTTTCATTTTAAATTTTTGATGTCCCCATTTAGTCAAAAAGTTTAAAATATTGTATTTAAAAAGGGTTCACTATTAAAAGTTGATAAAAGTGCAATACTGAAAATGAATTTGTTCTTGCATTATATCTAAGAAACTCATAATATGGATTCTAAAATTATAAGGATTATATAAAGTTTAAAATTTAGATAATACTATTCATAACCACTTTTGAATGGCTTTTTTTTTTGTAAGTCATGGTGTGATTGAACTCGGTGTTGCGTGTAGTGCAAGTTATTGAATTATTTTGAAGAAATAACACACTATGAAATCTTGGGGTGTTACAGGATCACTTTGGTACCTTGTGACTTGACAAGTGAAAAAATAATTTCAGGTATTTTACATATTAATTAAAGTATAATCCTGATAATCTATTTATATAAAGTGATATTAACAAATTTTTCATATTCATCCAATGAAAACAATATCCAAGTCCCAACATGGGTTATCAATACCTTTGAATCTTTTACTATATTTATTTTTTAGATCCTACTTAGAAAAATAGGAATGAAAAATAAATGTCTTATTACATCATTGTATCACACAAACACCATGAAAAAAATATCAATTCATCAATCAATACCATTTTGAACTTGTAACTCATGGATTTCACGAACTATGTGCACCGTGATTCATTCAATCCTCCAAAGATTTTTTCATCATCATAAACATGCCCCAACATTCTTTGATCACTCTATATTTTTTATAGATATTATCATAAACCATTTTATTCTATACACCATGATTATTCACATATTCCTAAAGTTTGTAATATTATTCTATTAGTTATTGTTTTAGTTCACAAGGAACCTTAATCATTGTGAAAAATTGTTATTATTTTCATTATCAAGAAATACTTCTAAATAATTGATGCAAACCACTTATTCAAGTTATCTATTAATGATGAATATTTGGAATCCATATCTATAACCTTTAACTTTTTAAGTATGAATATGGGCAAAAATATTTGAATTATTGACAACTTATCCCTGGGATAAAAATTATTATATTTTTCAAGACCTTAAATCTGGGAGTATCTATTCCACACAAGTTTTATCTTGTTTTGAATTATCTTTCACTCCTCATTATGTTTTCAAAGAAGAATTTTGTTCCAATAACATTCATATATTCTATCCTAAAAAAACCTAGTATGGTAATTTTAATTTTTTTTAAGATCACCATGAATAACCATGATTAATTTTACCATCAATGGAAACCTATTCAATGTTCTTAATCTCTAAATGAGACAAGATAAAGGATTATTGATGATATTTCATTAATTATAGTTTTTACTAGTCATTTTTGGTCAACAATAATATTTTTATCTTTGATTTAGGTGTAATTATAATCTTCTATATAGATTATGAAGTTACTATATCATATTCATCATCAATATATTACTAATTATTATTTTCAAAACCTTATAGTCCCTATAATATTATCAAATAATTATCACATTACTCCAAAAAATTATCACTATTTTGATGATATTTTGGATTATTTTCTTCAATTTTTGCATATTGGATTACCACAATCATTCCAAACTATTTGTTAAAAAACTTTTACACATTTTTATTTAATGATTTGTTAAGAAAAATTCTTTCATATCAATGAGATAAAAACATACTCTTGATTTTTTCCTTATTGAGAAAAAATCAATTACTTACAAAGGATTGAATGTAAATTAATATTGAATCATTCCAACACTAAATATAAAATGGATTATTATATTCTATAAAACATATAAAATCCCTATTTTTCAAGTAGATCAATGTCAAGAGAGCCTCTTTTCAATATTTATCTTATATTTATTTTTCAATTAGCATCACTTGATCTATAATGTTTATGATCTGGTTACTCCTATCATCTACACCCTTTTTTTCAAATTTCTCACTAACTATAATAGACTCATTATCCAATAATTCTCAAGATATTACTCCACTTCATTGTTGGTAAACTATATTCCATTATTTTTCTAGTTTTTCTGAATTTTCAACAAAATAATTTTTAATAAAATTCATTGATTATATTCAATACAATTGAACACTTTAGACTTTGATAGAAATATTACATATGATTATGATCATGTAAGAGATTTGGGATATAATAACGTCATTTATTTTGATTAAATCGTCCAAGGATTTTGGGCTCAAGTGGCCAATCCTTTTATGATGAAACCCACTTTAAAATTTTGTGGATAATAAGATAATATATTATTCTCTAATAATATTTTCGATATTCTCAATCATATAAATCTCTTATATCATATTTTAAATACAACTTTCTTTGAAAATATAGGCATTTTTTAGAAATTCATTGGATTCCCTGAGTCTCACAATTAGTTAATGTTAAGAATGTTGTGTGGAAGCCCTTCCAATACCATGAGATCCATGAACATCATGGATTTTACACTAATTTTTTCTTTTTTTAAATCCAACAGTCTTTAAGACTTTATCATTTAGAAGTCGAATGAATCGTTCTTTTTCATACATTATTCTAATAATGAAATCCATGCTTCATATAACATAAGATGTACACCAAATATCCTGAATTCATAATATGTCATAATCTATAATTTTCAAGGAATCCTCTTCAAACACAAATTTCTCATACCTTCACTTTTGGATCCAAGTATATATCTTCACATTAGATAGGGATTTATATGTTTTCCTTCAAAAAATATAATTTACCAAAATCTTCTTGAAAATATATAAATTGATTTTACATATTCAGCCATCTTGATGATTCGTAGAACTACTATATTTGATTACTTTGGGTCTCCATGGACACATTCTTCTAAAACCTCAATGAGAAATACCTATCCATATGTCTATACACACTATACTATAAATAGTAGAAATCAAAACCATACATTGGATGTCGATTACTATATTGGTTCATTTGTTACTATTATACCCTCTAATATCATTTGGATATGAAACACACATTTTTAATACACTAAATATTTCCGAAAAAATAACACATGATCTAAGGTACATTCTTCTAGGTCTTCATTAATTCTATTTGGGTATTTTGAGTGTTCTGATTTCAAAACAAACCCAAATTAATTTTCCTCCTTGGAGTGAGTTCTTACGATTTATCATTAATCATGATCACCATTTTTTTAAAAAAATACCCATACTAGTTTTATCTTTCATATGAATCATTTTATATTGAATACAATATTCCAACTAACTTGTTATATCTCTTTACATCTCAATTATCTTCTCCACCACTCGAGTGGTCAAATTTATTGATGATATACCATGATTCATGGGTCTCTCATGATCATAAAATTCTCACCATAGAATGATGATTTATAATTCATGATTTTTAGTTTTTCTAATATTTTATTTAATTGTTCTAGTCAAACTATGAATGATCTATTCATAAACATCAATTTTGAGTTTTCAATCATCCACTTTTTCTATGATTTTTTGTCTGTTGATTTATATATTAAAATTTTATCCTGAAACTCAAATTTTACTATTCTTATGGTTATATATATAGTTTTCAATCAGTATGTTCCCCATTGTCCTTTTTTTTCTATAAATCTAATTATTTCTTAAAGATCATTTTCTAACTCTCGTTTGAGTTGAACTCTTCCATCAACTTTATCATCATCATCATCATCATCAATGATGTCCTCTCTTTAAAACATATTTTTAGTATATAAAAGAATAAAATTATTTTGATTTTTATATCACTTGATTTAAACTATTTCTATTTCTTTGAATTTAACATATTATTTGTAACTAATGTTGTTCTTTTTGAATGAATTCTTGTTTTTTTCACTATAATTTAACTTTTTAACTGACTACTTCTTATGGGTATCATAATATTTTTCATTTAAAAATTTATTTAGAAAATTATTAGAAAAAATCTAACCAATATTCACTAAAATCATTTGAGTAGAAATTTTCCTTAATCATTCCACTTACCCTTTTTCAATTTGACTAAATTACTAATATAAATTTATCAACATTTATTCTCTAATATCAAACAATATTAAGAGATTCTTCATGCCATTAAACAAAACAAATTAATTTTTTTATAAAGATTTTTTTTTAGTTTTCATCATCTCATATGAGACAAGAGTCCTATGAAGAATACCCAATGTGATATCCTTTATAATATTATCCAAGATCATTGAAACTTTTTAATTAAATAAAGATGGAAACCTTTATATAATTCTCTTCACAATCCTATATTCGACTAAAAATTAAATTTATTATTATCAAAACATTTTGGAGGAGAAATTGAGAATCCATGAGATCCAGCATTACAACTACATAAAAATGATAAAAGATAATAAACCAGAATAAAGTTTAGGATCTACCCCTCCCCAGAAACTATACCATGATGAAAATACTTCACCAAAGCATGACTAGTCAACTAGATGTCCCATGCAAGAATACACGAGCCTAGAACTGATGGAATAACAATAACCTCTGGATCTTACAAATCCAAATGGCATGTACTGGAGAAATATCCCTATTCTGAACCCCATCTGAAGCACATACAAGTAGAGTGTTGGTTGCGTAGCACCAAAACATCACATCAAATCTGTAATGACCCAAACTTTCATTAAAGAAAAATTCCTCCGGATCTAATAAATTTATCATTATGTAAAATGTTTATATAAAATGTGAACTTCTTTTGTTTTATGTTTTTGGATATTAAAATACCTTTAAGAATTGTGACCATTTATAATATAGCCATTGAACTGTGATCACATAATTAGTATAAATATAGGTCTTTAAAAATCCAATTTACTCAGACAAAGGAAGCGATAACCACATCCAGTAGACTTCCCACGTATGAATCCCATCTTTCAAAGCTCGGAATGGAGGTGGTGTAATTGGGATTCTATCTTGACCAAGCCCAAGATGAGAGTTAATACGTTATGCTCAAACCGAAATTTATATGAGAGATGTGGAAGTTGATAGAGATTACCACCCAAGCAATGTTATCCAAGCCACCCTAAGAGTCAGTCACCATCGCACTCCTTAACCTTCAGTCTTATGTGGGTGTTATAAGGGGTTATGTAACAAGACCATATCACTATGAATATGTTTATTATTTTATTATATAATAATGAATATACATTCATTTTATTATTGTTACTTTATAAATAGATTTTAAAGCGAAAATAGTATTTTTAGTTAATATTCAACTAAAAAAACTATTTTGGTGAATTAATAGATTTTTGAATTAAATAATATTTTAATAAAATATTATTACTATTATTAAATTAATTTTTATTAAATATAAATGATAGTATAATTTTATGAATGAAATTGTAATTTTTATTAAGGTTTGAAAGCCATTTTTGTCCAAACCCATGAATTTTCGATAAATGTCGGTTTCTATTAAAACTTTACATATTTCAAAAATTATTTAGATAAAATGAATATTATTTTTGGAATCAGGACATCTAAATTATCCAACGATAATTTTTTTAGAATTTTGTGAGACAGTCGATTTTTTGGGTAAAAATTAAATAATGTTTAAATATAAAATGTGTTTTATGACATCATAATGACCCAATAGTGATGTAATAAAATACTATAAACATTATGTTCGTCAAATATATGTTCCACCATTAAAATAATGTGATTTTATATTTTTTTGATTTATTTTAGAATGATTTAGAGGACCCTTCAAGACTTATAAAACATTTTCTCTTTTTAAATTGTTTTCCTTAAGAGTGTGACTCACCTCCACATAAGACAGCCTATTATGTTAATAATTTAGGCCATTGGAATTATAAAATATTATTTTCCACTCCAATTTTGTAAAAAACATGGGCAAAAACCATGGGATGGTTTGTGGTATTGATTAGTTTATTGTGTGGTGACCTGAACCTAAATAATAAAGAATTATCTCTTCTTTTCTATATAAACCAACCAAATCTCCCACTTACTCTTCATTCAATGACTTTTGAGTTCATAAAATCTTTTCCATACTCTATCTATAATCCTCCCAAGGTTCCCCAAGCTCCTAAGAAGCCTCTCGCAAACCTCTCCCAAGGCTTTGGGATCACACTTCCAAGTAAGGGATTTCCTTCCTTTCTAATTTTATCCATATTTCTTAATAATGTTATTCCATTTCATTTTAAATTATTAATGTTGGGTATGATTTTTAACCTCCCCCATAATTCCCTCTTTATGTTTTAATGATGATATACCCCTTTTATCTCTCATTAATGCCTCCCATGTACACCCATTACCATGCCAAAATTCCGTAAGGGGTTTCCCCCTCCTCATTTACATTCAAGTAATTATTTTTCATTATGAATCCAAATTCAATTACATGGGTTGGGACATGGATATATATGACCCCCTTACATTAAATTTTATGTATATATTATGAGACACCCATTTTTCTATCATCATCTATTTTTATGAATTCTTATGTCACACCATTACGCTGCCAAAATTACACCGCAATTTTTCAAGCCAAAGTCATTGTGTTGTGAATGCCATGCCCATTTCTCTATCAAGGGTATTCACATATATGAACATTTACTTATTGGTTATAGTGTTTTATGTATGAATTAAACATTACTTTATCATGTAATAAATGATGATGAATGATTCCATGTTGTATGATCCATGTGGCACAATTACGCATGAAATGAAATGTTTAAGAAGGGTGCGCCCTAATAGCACTCCAATGCATTGGGTAAAGATTAGTATCATGATACGTCAAGTGAAATGAGGGTTTACTCATTCTAATTAAATTTAAATGATGGTTTACTCATGCTCCATGTGCAATAATCCTTGGCTCATGCTAAAATCATGTTAAATGTTATTTCCACATATCCATGTTATGTTAATCATGCAATATCATGCCTTTATGTTCGTGTATCTCTTATGCTCCATTGATGTGCCTATTTCCTAACATGTATTGTATCATTCATATTATTCCTTATTATATCCCTTTCTAGGATTTATATCTCACCTTTTTCTTATGCATGTCCTCAGGTAATCCCATGCAATGCTAAGTACGAGGGAATGTAGTGGTCATATAAAGGAAGTTTCCAATAAGATGTTGTGTCTTATGTTTTAAGTTGTTATGTAAGGTTCCAAAGACCCAAATACACTATACCTATCAATCTTATTTGTTGTATCAAGTGATGTTTTCTATGTAATAAATCATGTTTATGTGTATAATAAAGAGTTGGGTTGTCATATTTGGCATCAAAGGATATGTTTACTTATTTTTGGGATTGGGATTAGAAAACCCCAGTGAAGCCATCAAGAGAATACTAAGTATAATAAAAACATCCCTATGTTTTGGTGGAATTGATTAAGCAGTTTATCAAAAAAATACATCCTTGTCTGGATACGAGTAGGTAGAGGCGGCTCTGGCACAGATGTACCTAGTGGTGAAAACCCCGAAAAGAAGTTTCAGGTTTGATCCGGGGTATCTTGGTACACATAATGGGCCATGGTACACTCTTGGTTACGAAACTCTCAGGGGATATAATTTGGTAAATTTACAAGTATGTATGAACCATTATTAAGGTAATTAAAAAATGTCTCCTAAGAATATATGTTAGAAAGTAGATCATGAATATCATAGATTAAAGCCTATGGATTCATATGTTAAGGAAATAAAATTTATTTATAAGTCACCAGTTTTGTCCTTGTATTACCCTTTATGTATTACCCCTAACTTTCATTTTATTCTAGCCAGTGGCTGGTAATAGGAGGACTCAGTCTAACAATCGATGTGAAGATCAATGTGATGACTGTGCTAATGAGATGCCCAATCCAATGGGAGTGGGAATGATGAACTTTGTCATGATTATCTCTCAGTTAACTCAATGTTTTAAAATTTACATGGGTTAAGAGGAATGTTCCACTCCCCTAAGAAAGAAAAAGTCATTATTAGGAGCTTCATGAGATAAAGGCTTCCTACTTTTAATGGATCATCTGATCCTTTAATCGGCGAACAATGGATAAAATCCATTGAAAAGATCTTCTACATCATTCAATGTTCCGTACAAGAGAAGGTTCTTCTGGCTACTTATCATATAGAGGGTGAATCTGATCAATGGTAGGAATTGATCAAAAACACAAAGCCTAAAGAGCAAATCGAGGTGTTGGAATGGAAGGATTTTAGGAAGATGTTGTTTGATAAATATTTTCTGTGCACCCTCCAATATAAGATAGAAAGGGACTTCCATTCCCTGAATAAAAAAGAAGATGAATACATTAGAACGTATGAGGAAAGCATCAAAAGGCTTGCATGATATCCATCTGGCTTTTTCCTTACCCCCGAATGCAAGGTTGACCACTTCTTTGGGGGGTTGAAACCTAGGCTGCAGAAAGCACTAGAGATTTGTGACATCAAAATCTATGAGGATATTGTTTGATGTGACCTCAAGGTAGAAATGGAGATAGGATAATCTTAGGGGTATCTTAGGGATAAAAAGCCTATGTTGGACTTCAATTATAGCTTTCCAGTGGATAAATCAAATGGTGCTATGAAAATCCAGCATCCCTCTTGCCAAAGGTGTGGAAATAAGCACCCTGGAAATTTCATGAAGGGGATGAAGAAATGATTTAGGTGTGGAAGAGAATGGTACTTGGTTATTAACTATCAACAAGAAAAACACACGACTATGAAATAGGAGAGGAATACTCCACTCAACCCTCAACGTGTTGTTCATTACTTCAACTGCAAAAAACCAGGGCACTTTGCAAATCAGTTACCTATGACAATGGTTTTTAGAGGCAACCAACAATTTCCAAGGTAGAAAGGGTGAGATTTTTCCACCAATACATTCAAAGTGAACCCTGACAATGAAGTGGTGACAGGTATGCTAGTTATTCATTCAATAATAGCGAGCATACTTTTTTATTATAGTTCTATGCATTCTTTTATATGTCAAAAGTTTCATAAAACAATCCCAACACCACAAAAAATCATGGAAGTAAATATGTCGGTGAGTACAGAAAATGGTGAAAGCATTGCATCCCATGAATATAACTCCTCCCCTGTCATAATCTGTGGACTGAACTTCCTGGAGAACCTTATCATACTTTCTCTGGTAGAATTTTATGCAATTCTCTACATGGATTGACTTTATTTATATATAGGCAAAATAAATTTTCATGAGATGGAAATCACTCTCCATATGGATAATTTAACCCCGATTATATGAAAGTTAAAAGAAAAATATGTATATTATTTAGCTCCATCATCTCAATCATGGATATTACTACCCTATGAGAACACGTATCTGGCTCAGATGATTGAGTCCAAAGAAGCAACCATCCTTAAAGACATGGATATTGTGTGGGAATTCGTTGAAGTGTTTTATGAGGAATTACCAGGTCCTCCTCCTAGAAAAGATGTTGAATTATCAATTGACATTATACTTGGGGGATTTCCAATATCCAAGACTACATATTGAATGGATGTTCTGTGGCTTGAGGATCTAAAGAAAAAACTACATGAGAATCTGGATAACGGATTTATACACCCATGTGCTTCACCATGGGGTGCACCAGTCCTCTTCATCAAGAAGAAGGATGGGTCAATGAACCTTTGCAATGATTAACATGAGCTTAACAAAATCGCTATAAAGAAAAAGTATCATTTCCCATGAATTGATGACTAGTTTGATCAGCTGCGTGGAGCAAATACTTTTCTGTGGTGGATTTGCAGACATGATATTATCAAGTTAGGGTGAAGAAGGGAGATATCCCCTAGACTAATTTTCACACAAGATACACGAACTATGAATTCATAGTAATGCCTTTCAGACTCACTAATGCTCCGTAAATCTTCATGGAATTGATGAATAGAGACATTATAGATTACCTCGATAAACTTTTGGTAGTATTTATAGATGATATTCTAATATACTCTACAACAAAGGATGATCATGAGGAGAATCTAAGAACTGTACTAGAGACCTTGTGAAAGGAGAAGCTTTATGTAAAGTACATAAAGTTTGTGTTCTGGTTGAAGGAGGTCTCATTCTTAGGCCATATAATTATAAGCAATGGGATATCTATGGATCCCCCTAATACAGATGCAATAGAGGGATGGTTGAGACCAACATCAGTAATAGATATCTGTAGATTTTTGTCCTTAATAGGATATTATTGAGGATTTTTGAGAAATTTCTCACGATTGTCCAACCCTACCACCAAGATAAATAGGAAGGGAGTAAAGTTTTATTAGAGTGACAAATGCAAAGAGAGCTTCAAGGAGTTGAAAATGAGGCTTATCATTGCACCCATGCTCACTTTACGCACAAGTGGAAAACTTTTTGTGGTGTTCGGTGATTCTCTGAAGAAGGGAATGGGTTGTGTGTTGATGCAAAATGAAAAAGTCATTTCCTATGCTTCGTGGCAGTTGAAAGTTCATGAGCAAAATTATCCAACACAAGATCGAGAGTTGGCTAAAGGGATCTTCAATTTAGAAATTTTGCGGCATTTTCTCTTTGGGGAGAATTGTGAAATATATATGGACCAAAAAATCCTCAAGTATATATTCACACAAAAAGAGTTGAATATTAACCAATGAATATGGTTAGAGCTGATCAAAGACTATGACTGCTCAATCCATTACCACCCTAGGAAAGTGAACAAGGTGGCAGATGCTCTAAGTAGAAAGGATCCAATGATTCTATCATTGATGATAATTGAGAATGATGAAATCTTCTTAGATTTTATGAAGATGGACATGATACTCATAAATAAGGAAACATAATCAATCCTTTCACCAATGATTGCTCAACCTTCTCTTTTAGAAAGGAAAATGATTACCTGAAAAGATGATGCGGGAATTCAGAAAAAAGTGGAAGCTATCAGAAAAGGGAAATCCTCAGAGTTCAATGTTAATGAAGAAGGAATTGTGATATTTTGGAAAAGACTATGTGTTCCATTAAGTTTTAATCTGAAGAAAGAACTTTGGATGATGCACATAGTTAAAATTTCCCTATTCACCCAAGAAAAAAAAAGATGTATCGAGATCTTCGAGAGCATTATTGGTGGGATAAAATGAAGAAGGAGATCTCTGAATTTATATCAAAGTGCCTAGTGTGTCAGCAAGTGAAGGATGAGAGATATAAGTCTAAGGTGATGATGCAACGATTACCCATACCACCATGGAATTAGGAGAATATCACAATGGCCTCTGTCACCAGACTTCCGAAGACATCCAAATGAAACAATGCAATATGGATTGTTGTGGATCGTCTTACAAAGTCAGCAAACTTTATTTCAATTTGGGAGGATTTCTCATTGGATTAACTGGAACATATATATATCAGGGAAGTGGTAAGGCTGCATAAAGTAACACTATTTTTTGTATCTAATTGAAATCCATGATTCAACTATATGCTTTCGAAGAGTCTTCAACATGCCCTAGATAATTAAGTGAACTTTAGTACGGCCTATCATCCTCAAAATGATGGCTAATGTGAGTAAACAATTCATACACTGGTAGATTTTTTAAGGTCATGTTAAATAGTCTTTAAAGAAGGATGGGATCAACATATTCCTTTGGTTGAATTCTCCTATAATAAAATTTTCCACTTGAGCATCTGAATGAAACTTTATGAAGCCCTGTATGGGAAGAGGTGCATAACACCATCATGTTGGGATGATGTTGGTGAACGTAAGCTGATAGAACCAGAAATGGTTGAAGAAATGGTGGAGAAGGTGAAAACCATTATGCAACATATAAAGGAAGCCCAGAGTCGACAGAAGAGTTCTGCAGATAACCATCAATGAGACCTTGAGTTTAAAGTTGGAGACATGGTATTTCAAGGCATATATCCATGGAAGAAATTCAGGGTGTTTGGAAAGAAAGAGAAGTTACGACCTAGGTACATCGGCCCCTTTGAGATTCTTGGTCATGTCGGGGTTGTGGCCTATAAATTAGCACTTCCATCTACCATTTCCAGAGTACATGATGTCTTTCATGTATCCCTCATAAGGAAGTACATACCAGAACCTTCACATGTACTCTCTTTATAGGTGATACAGTTAGAGGATGATATTTCTTATGAGGAGAAACTAGTGAAGATCTTAGATCATAGAGAAAAGGCTCTACAAAATAAAACAATTCCCCTCATCATGGTGTTGGGGAGAAACCACAAGTTTGAATAAGCGATAAGGGAATCATAGTAAATGATAAAGCATAGTTACCCACATCTGTATTAGTGAGGAAAAAGGAAATTCTAGGGGAAATATTTCTTAATGGGTGAAGATTGTAATGACTCAAACATTCATTAATGAACAATTCCTCCCGATCTAATTAATGTCTCATTATGTAAAATGTTTATATAAAATGTTAAATTAATTGTTTTTATGTTTTTGGATTTTAAATTAAAATTAATAATTGTGACCGTTTCGAATATTGCTGATGAAAAGTGATCACATGATTATCATAAATATAGGGCTTTAAAAAATACAATTTACATAGAAAAAGGAAGCGATGGACTCATCCAGTAGACATTCCCCCTATAAAGCCTATTTGTTAGAGCTCAGAAAGGAGGTGGAGTCATTGGGCTTCACTCTTGACCATTCCCTAGCTGAGCTTCAACATTTTTATCTTGAACGGAATCACCTACAAGTGATGTGGAAGTTGATAGAGATTACAACCTGAGTAATGTTATCCGAGCCACCCTAAGAGTCTGTCACCATCGCACAACCTACCCTTCGGTCTTATGCGGGTGTTATATGGGGTTATGTAACTAGAGCTTACCACTATGAATATGTGCATTATTTTTGTATATGATAATGAATATACATTCATTTTATTATCGTTACTTTGTTAATAGTTTTTAAAGCTCAAATAGTATTTTTAGTTAATATTCAACTAAGAAATCTATTTTGGGGAATTAATGGATTCTGTAATTAAATAATATTTTAATAAAATATTATTATTATTATTAAATTAATTTTTATTAAATATAAATGATCATATAATTTTAGGAATGAAATTGTAGTTTTTATTAAGGTTTGAAAGCTGGTTTTTTTTCAAAACCCATGAATTTTCGATAAATGTAAGATTCAATTAAAAATTTACATATTTAGAAAATTATTTAGATTAAATGAATATAATTTTTAGAATCAGGATGTTGAAATTATCCAATGGTGATTTTTTCATAATTTTCTAAGACATTTGAATTTTTGGTTAAAAAATAAAAACTATTTAAATATATAATGTGTTTTATGACATCATAATGACCCAATAAAGATGTAATAAAATACTATAAACATTATTTTCATCCAATATATGTTTTACCATTACAAAAATGTGATTTTAGATTTCTTTTATTTATTTTTCAAAGATTTAGTTGACCCTTCAAGACTTATAAAACATTTTGTCTTTTTAAATTGTTTTCCTTGAGAGTATGACTCACCTCCACATAATCCACCGTATTATTTTAAGAAATTATGCTATTAGACTTATAAATTATTTTTTTCCACATCCATTTGTAAAAAAACTAGGGTCTGGTTTGTGGTATTGATTAGATTAAAGTGTGGTGACCCAAACCTAAATAATAAATAATTCCCTCTCCTTTCCAATATAAACCCACCCAAGCTCTCACTTACTCTTCACTCAAATCATTTGGAGTTCATCCAAACTCTACCCTAATCTCTATAGATTCCTCCCAGGGCGCCCCAAGCTCCCTATATCCTCTCTTAAGCCTCTACCAAGCTTTTGGGATCACACTTCCATCTAAGGGATTTCCTTCTTTTCTCATTTTATCAATATTTGTTAATATTGTTATGAAATTTTATTTTCAATTATTAATGTTGGGGTACTATTTTAAACCCTCCCCATACTGCCATTTTTATGTTTGAATGATTAAAGACCCCCTTTTATCTCTCATTAATGCCTCCCACGTGCACCTATTACCATGCTGAAATTCTGTACGGAATTTCTCCCTCATTTATATTCAAGAAATTATTTTGTAATATGAATCAAAATTACATTACTTGTGTTGGGACATGTATCTATATGACCCCCTTAATTTCCATTTCATGTACATATGATGATACACCCATTTATCTCTCATCAACCATTTTTATAAAATCCTATGTCACACCCTTATGCTACTGAAATTGCACCTTGTTTTTTCAAGCCAAAGTCATTATGTTGTGAATACCAGGCCCATTTATCTATCAAGTGTATTCACCATTATGCACATTTACATATTGGTTATAGAGTTTTTGGTATAAATTATACATTCCTTTATCATGGAATAAATGATGATGAATTATTCCATGTTGTATGATCCATGTGGCACAATTATGCATGAAATGAAATGTTTAAGAAGGGTGCGCCCTAATTGCTCTATAATGCATTGGGTAAAGATTAGTATCATGATAACTCAAGTGCAATGAGGGTTTAATAATTATAATTCAAGTGAAATGAGGGTTTACTTAGGGTCTATGTGAAATGAGCCTTGGCTCATTCTAAAATCATGTTAAATATTTTTGCCACATTTCCTTATTATGTTAATCATATTATATCATGACTTTATGTTCATGTTTCTCTTATGCTCTATTGATATGACTATTGCATATCATGTATTGTAGCTTTAATGTTATTCTTTGTTAACTCTCTTACTTTTCTTTATATCTCACCCTTTTCTTATGAATGTACTCAAGTTATCCCATGCAATTCTATGTATGAGGGTATGTAGTGGTCATGTAATGGAAGTTTTCAATAACATGTTGTGTCCTGTGCTTTAAGTTGTTGTGTAATGTTCCTAAACCCCAAAGACACATGACCTCTAGATATTATTTGTCGTATCAAGTGATGTTTTATATGTAATTAATCATGTTTAAGTGTGTAATAAAGATATGAGTTGTCATAAAATCCAAACCGAGAGAAGAACCAAAATCAGACACAACTCGAACCATCATTCCCCCAAACAAATCAAAAAATTACACCAATTTAAATAGAGTCATTAAAGAGTAATTTGATATTACCAGAATCCATTTCCCTAAATAATTTAAAAGATATAGATAATATCTATATGCATTGTACCTTCATCTTGAGCTTTTCAAATTCAAAAGCTAGATGGTCCCTGGAATGTATGTACTCCTCAATGTTGATATTCACTTTATTGAATCCCTTGTCCAGGATTAGGTCCTGATTGTCAATCCATGAGTATTTATCCTCATTTAGATTCACCCTTAGAGACCTTCCCATAATTTTAGCTTCTTCCTCTTTAGTTTAATTAAGTAAAAATACCTACTCAACCACTTCTTCTTCATAACATAAAAGAAAATCCAAGGGTTCATCACCCTGGTCCCCTGGTCTCTGATGGATCATGTTCTCAAAGATTGCCTTCTTGTCATTGATCTGTTTTGCAGATTGATTATCCAAATAAGGTGTTAAAGATGATTAATACATCCTTAAATTCCTCCTCTTAATACTCTTATTACTCTTTAGGCTTGAAATTTCATGTAATGAATGAACGGGTTCATTTCAATTGGGTTCTTTCACATAGCCCCCATCTGCATAAAAAGTGTTTGTCTAATCAGAGCTCTAACCATCATCTATAAGGCCTTAAAACCTGTTACTCATGTGATATTCCACATCTATATAAGACCCCTACCTTCCCTTAGACAAGTCACCACTACCCAAAATTAATACCTCAGTGAAAGGAGCAACAGAAAAAACCACCACATTGCCCGCTATCTGCTTCATAATATTTTTACTCCCCTTCACTTGTATTTCCACTCGATTAGCATCATGATGGACCAATCCATCACCCACCCACACACAAAAATTGGAGGGACCATCCGAGTCCTGCCTCAACCTATTAAACACCTTAAACACCTTTAGATTTTTCCGAGACAATATTGCCTTCTTCATCAGACCAGCACCTGAACCAACCACAATTGTTGAATTGCATCCCACTAGAGCACTATTGGGTCATTCTTCCTCCACAGGTCACAACTACTGAAATCCACAACCTCTAACATCCATACCTATTGCTATTAGTTTCTAGCCAGCCTCTTAAAGGACCTTTGGAACCTTGCCTCTCCCTCTATCCCCCATCCTTGCCGAAAACTGAGCTCCCTAAAAAAACCTCCATTGAGTGACACATCAACCAACAAACAAAAAAACCTCTATTCCATTTCCCTTACCCACCAGTTCTCAAGACCCCCCAATGAAAAACATTAGTAGAGTGTCCTAACTGCTTGTAAGTAGAACATAAATGCATCTAGGTCTCGTAAATCACACATTGTTTTTACCTATACTCTTCTCAGAGTGTAATCCATACATATTTAAAAGGTATTCTAGACACATCCAATTCCATACAAACATGCAGATTGATAGGGTGACATAATGACTCAGTGAAACTATTCGAACATAGAAATCTACCAATGAGATTTCCAAGCATTCTGATAACAGAAGGATTTTGAAATAGTAATGGTAAATTAGAGAAACTTACCAAAAGTTTAGATATAGGAGGATAAAGTTTCATATGAAATTCAAAAGAATAAAGAAACAGAAAGAACCAAATCCCATTGATGCAACAGGGGGCACTCGACCAAGATTTGATGAGGTCCTCCTCTGATGAAAATTGAATCATAACATGGTGGCTATTAAGAAAAACCATTGTCTCACTCTCTTACAGTTTCTATGAAATGAAGAAGAACCTATCAAATAAATCAACTAATAGTCAGCGATATTTTAACTGAGCAACCAAGGTGGTATTCAAGAATTTGAAGGCTTATTTGATATTTGAAGTTGAAATTTGGAGATTAGGGAGTCCATAAATGATATTTGGGACTTTAGGGAGTAACGAAGCTTTTTGAAAAGGGGGGAGGAAATCAGGGTTGGAGAAGGGATGGAATGATGGACCTGATCTCTTGTTGGACATTGTAGATCTCTCCCCCACCAGGGGGAGGGACCGATACCCTTTTCGTCATCATCACTAAGAGGAAGAGATCATCATCATAGGGTTCCCCTCTCTCTTTTATTCACAATCCTAATATCATCAATGTTTTCTCCATGTAAATTCTTATCATCCGCAAATCCCATTGACCTGGTCTAAGAATAATTAAATATTTTTTTGGGTAAATTTCAAAGTTACCATACTTAGTACACAAAACATACAATTTAGATTTATGAAACATCAAGTGTCTTTTATAGTTGTTATGAAGAATTTCCCTCATATAGTGAGAGGATTTACATGACATAAAATTCATGCATTTTTTATTAGATAAGGACCAACCTTATTTAATGATACCTCTATGGTAGACATGCATATATTTTTTGTCTATCCATGATAAATCTCTATTTTCCACTTCAATTGAAATTACCTGAATAAATTACCTGTAAAAACCCATTCATATTTATTGAATGTAGTGCAACATATGATTCATCCATATTTATAGATTATTTCAATCAAATATCAAAATACATTTTGTATTCATTATTACTATAAAAAACAATATAGAATAAATCAATTAATTTAAATATTCAACATTGAAGCCAATTATTGGTCCTACATAAGGGAAACCACCTTAGAGGATGGGTGAATCTAGGTATGATAGTTTTCAAAAAATATACTACATATATTTTTCTATCATGAAATAAAAAATATAATTATATATATGTCATAGAAATATATTATCAAAATTAAATCTTGAAAGAGGCACTACAATTCTACTTGACTCACAAGCACTAAGCTACATCATAGGAGCTTCCACTTGATGATATGTTGGTCTACTGAATATCATTAAACATCACTACTATTTACCAGTATATATATGACTCATTATCCCTTGGTTTACAAATAATTAAAATATATTATCTTTAAAATTAGTTTAATGAAGCACTACTCTATAACAAATCTAAATCATTTGAATAAGCACAAAATCTATTTTCACCAGTAATTTTCCTTCATGAATCTTTTATCTCATTGATATGATGAATTCATATTTACCATATATTTTCTATAATTTTTTTCCTAGTTTATGTAACATATATATTTATATAAGTATATTTTTTGAAAACATGGATACACAAATACCTATTCATGTAAATTATATTAAAAAAATAGATGTTCACATAACTATCATTCATAAAAAATATAGGTTCACATACTTGTCAAAAAAAGAGTGATAAATAATCCCAAACCTATTAAAAATTCTCATTATTTTCCAAGTGATGATATTATAAGCCTAATTTTTTTGTCAAACCTATGAGATTAATGATCACCTCAAAACATTTGATGATTTCACAATACATGATTCCAAAATCTTTAAATCATCAATGTTATATGTGTTCTGTTACTATATATATATGTCTAGTTTTCATTCATTTATTGATGCTCAAATTTCATGAATTCATAAATTTCCAATTTGTATACAAAATTTTTTTTTGGATTTTTCATGTTACATGCATTCTTGAAGCTATCCTTTTGCTATAATTTTTCTTGACCAATGAAAACCAACTCTAAAGATATTTATCTAGGGTCTTAGTCTAATGGTAAAGACATCCTATTAGAATAAATATTTCAGGGGTTAATTTCAATACCACCTCTAATTAAAGGATTTATTGTTCTTTTATAGTATATAGGATAGTGTCGAATGATGATACTATGATGGCGTCCAATGAGAGGGTAGTGAGAATGTTCAAATTCAGGTAGCCACAAAAAGGGTATATGGTTGAAACTGGTGATGATTATCTCAGGGATGTTGGGGAAATACATGTTACCAATGACCTTTAGTGGTTTAGGATCATTCAAGAACAATAAATTCCATAGGGTCTCTAGATCCACACCAGTGAGAAAAAGGATGTGAGATAGAAACCTGGTGATGGAATCAATACATCAAAAAGGTAGTGTGTGTAGGCACTAATGGGTGAGCATCCTTATTTAAAGGGATAAAAGTGTTGATTATTATCAACCATATGTATTCTCTATTGGAAAACTAATTTGGTATGGAGTGGATCCATGCCACATGACTATCTAAACCTGAGATCAGACATAGGATGTCGAGTAAGAAGAAGGAAATACAACTATGGACCACATACATATCAAGGAGTGGGTGACATGAAAGAGATATGGGTGTGTTAGAAGCCATCATTCATCCCTCCTCCCACACTGTGGATAGAGGGGATTCGTAACTCAATTTGTTAGTACACCATGATGCAATAGATCATGGAAGGTGGCTAATGAAACTTTTAGACTGAGAAAACATAGTGAGATAATTACAAGAAATTGGTGGCGTGACTTTTGACCAGTGGCATGGCATGATTCAAGACCTATTTCACAAGTCCTTAGGTCTATGTATTGGAATTTAGTTTGTTTTTAGATTGGTTCTTTCTTTATTGGGATTATGGCCACTTTATTCCTTTGGGTACTATTCATGTTACCTCTCTTCCCATTTAAAAATAAAGATTTCTTTCATAATAAATGAGGTCTAATTTCAATAATATTTAAAAACCTCCCAAACTATTTTATAAAATATCTAAAAATGAATTAATCTCATTTTAGCTTTTGGGAAATTACAGATATGATTATCAATAAACACCACTGAAAAGTAAAAAACTACAATTGAGATATTTTCTCAAACAATAATAAACAATGCAATCACACATTAAAAATATATGAAATACAAGATAAAAACCTATTTAAATATACTTCATTAATAGAAAGGTAATATTCCTCAAAATTTATAAATTCTAAATTTTTTAAAATCACTTTTATGTAACTGTGATCATAAATAAAAAAACATCATAACTGAGTGGAAAAAAAATAATTACCAAAAAAATATAGGTTCATAAAAAACAACATAAATCATGTGAAATAATTTAACCTTATAATATCACATGGATTTATTCTATAAAGTCATTTAATTAATGAAAAAAATATAAATTCAACTAATTAATGAACAGTCATTATAAATGAAACCATAAATATCTAAGAAATTTGTTAATTTTTCTAAAGGTAAATTTTCTTCCCTTCCCAAGAAAATATTTTACACACCACATTAAAAATATTATCATCCCAATACATATCTTAATAATTTATTCTAAATATATTTTTATCAAAATTATAATTTTTTTCCAAATTGTTTAACATAAATTTTCTTCAAAAACTTGTCAAAGATAAATTCAAATTACATAAAACCTCATTTTAATTAAAAAAAACTTCTAGAAAATTTTTCACCCTACCCCAAAATTATATTTTTATAAATAATTTTTTTATCCACATAGATTTAATTCATAATAATACACATTTCAAATCATTATCCGATCAATAAATTAACTAACTAATCATATGAAAAATGTATAAAAAAGTAAAAAAGTTAAATTATATTGAAAGTAATTTTGTAGGATTTAGTTAGTTATATCACGCTTCAAAGAGTATTCATGAAAACATTGATTAATATTTTAGTTTATAATTATTAATGAAAAAATTCTAAATCCATGGACCTAAAATCGTCATCACAATATATTGTGAATATTAATGTACATGACAGTTCAAAAATAAGTAAATTTTGTAAAAAAACTAATGCCTGATCATCTAATGATTTTAAATATACCAAATAAATGGAATAAATATGGATATTAAACTAACAATAATACTAACAATAATTTATTAATGAAATGAAGTAATTGGATATTTACATTAATTCAATGAATAATTTATTACAAAAAGACCAACATGAACACAATATATCATGTCTATCTATATGTTCTTTCGTATCGATTGATATTGCCTGGAGGCCTTCATTTATTTTATTATTTTTGGTAAACCACCATTCAAGGGTTGTGGTGGAACCTTTCCAAGGCCCAAAGACTCAGAGACAATTACATGACACGTTGGTATTAGAGGGAATCACCCAGACAAGACAACTTGGAACTGCTCCTACCTAGAATATGTCATGATATCAGCACTCCCCCTTTGTAGAGTTGGTCGGCTAGCTGTCCTATGCAAAGCTGCACATTCTCAGTACTGATGGAAAATCCATACCCTCTCATTTTTCTAATTCGGGTTAGCTCTGCTCTAGTTAATGCACCTACCCTGAATCCTCATATGAAGCCTTGTCCCTTGTAGTCTGACAGGTACATCTACATTCATGTGACCCGAAGGCCTTGGGGTGGCCCTAAGGCCTTAATGTGGCATGAAGTCCTTGATAATCAACTGGCCTGAATGCCTTGGGTGGCCCGAAATCCTTGTAGGACCCGAGGACCAAACCGGTGGCCGAAAGGCCTAGATGGATGAATAGTTCCAACTGCTACAATACCAAACAATGCCTGCTACAGTGTATGTTGTAGTACTGCTACAATACCTACTATTGTACTACTACAGTCCCCCCAGAAATACACCTCCACACGGATTTGATCTCGGCTCTCTTGGATGCACCTATCGAGTCCTCACCAACCGGGCTGAGGCTCATGTGCAATCTTATGAATGCATAATTATTATGAGTCCATAATTATTATTCATGATACATGAAGGTATTTAAATGACTAAAACTGATTTCTGAAATAAAAAATAGAGCACTCTTGGTAACTCAAGAATTTACTATAATTATCCAGTTAGACATATTTATGGGTTACTTCTGAAAACAAGACTACACTATCAACTATCTATCCTCAATCCCATACCCAATGGACCCAAGTTGTATCTAATATCATTTTTATGATACTTTATCTGGTACATAAAAATAAACAAAACGTGTCATCAAAACACCTCATCCACACTTCTTCATCACTTGAGGTTGGAATAAACATTGAGGTATGATGAACTAATGTGAGAGATGTTTTTCCTTATTTTAAAAACAAACACTAAAATATAATGAAAAATTTCAACATAATATCTTCATATTCATGAAAAATGAAAATATAAATATATCCATCCATGAGGGTACCTATATGTTGAGGATTCCTAGTGTACTTGGGTAGTTTTATAAATATTAAAATTTATAGGAAAAATAAATTCTATACAAACCCAATTAAAAATACCATACAACCTATTAATTATTTTCTAATAAACATTAAAAATGTATAAACAACACAAGCTAATAAAAATGTACATAAAATTACGATACATATAAAACCTAAAAGGGAATAGACCATCATATGACTCCTTAGATAGCCAAAAGTTTTCCCTCTTGATCCATAAAAAATACTATAAAGTCGTACACAACACCTCACTCTATGTCTTATGAAAATCCATGATTAAGTTCCTTTTCCTTTATTTCATCAAGGGAAAGAGGTTCTACAAACCTCCAAGATGGGATCATCTAGGGTGTGAGTTTATAATTCCTAGTAGGTAGTCACCACTTAACCCCTACAAACCTATAATAAATCTATGTTCATTTAGCGTAAATAATAGTCATGTAAATAAATAAAAACACAATTATAATTCTACTTAAATTATTACAACCATTAGTATCTACTATAATGAATAATTTACAATAACAAGAGAGTATAAAACTAATTATAATTGCATATGGAATTTTATAGAATCTGAATCATCACCACATTATTTTTATCCAATTGAAAAAGAGAATAAGATTGTTCTACAGCACCTTATAAGAGAGAAAAAATAACACCCTGATATTTTAGAAGGTATTTTATATTAAATAAATATTGTGATCAATATCATGTAGAAAAGGAAACAATGACCATAAATGAACAATTAAATATTATATAAATATTAACATTTAAATATTATTGTCATAACAAAGTCATTGGTTTGGATGGTATGAATTAAAGTAACTGGATTATGAAATATATGTGGAAAATTTTTCTTAATTAAAATTTATTAATCTTTTCATATGAAATATATACTCAATTTTTAATGATAGGCATTGAATTAGTTAAGGTTAATAATGGTTAAAGTTTAAAATGATCATTTTTTCTATAAAAGTGAGTTTTCATTATATATAGTATGTGGATTTTTAAATATATATTTATGAATTTTATAATTTAAATCTTATGAAATGAAAATAATTTTTAGATTTATCATATAAAAAATAAAATATATTAAATATTCATTACTTTTTAGAGATAATTGATTTTTTGCTGTGTATTGTAAAATAGTTTTTTTTCAAATAATGCAACTTTTAAGAGATTTCAATGTTATAATAATAAATTGAATGTTTGTGAAGAATTATTTAGAGACAAAATATATATTTAAAAATTAATATAATTAATCAAAAAATATAATTTTGATCATATAAATTAATGTTTTACATTTTGGAAATCAATGTAACGTTTTTATTCAGATAAAAAATATTTTCAACACGTCTATTTTATTCATGTTTTCATACGGTTAATTTAGTTTTTGATTTTTTATAAATTTAAATACGTATATTTTTTTTTAAAAATAAAATTAATTATATGGTAAAAAACATTAATCATTATTTATGTATAAAATCATTTTTATGATTAAAAGGAGGATGTTTCTAAAAACTTGTTTTCATTGCATTTTGTGGAATTATATTGAAATATAATTTTTCCATTTTTATGAATTAAGTATTATAAAATGGATTCCATTTTTAGAATCATAATTTTATAATTTTGTAATTATTTCTATATCATAATTATCATAATAAATATTAACCATGTTAAATGTTTATCAAAATGACAAAGGGTAAATTGGTTTAAACATAGTTAAAACTATAGAATAAGGTATAAAAAAAATTGAATGTATTTCTTATAATGAGTGTATATCAACCATAATATTCTTATATTATAAAATATGGAATTTCTACACCAAATTAAATAGATTACTAGAATTTATTATTTTAAGTAAATGATAGTTAAAAAATGAAACTTTCTTTTAATATCTCTAATATATTGTCATAGGGATAAAAATAAGTATTAATTATTATAAATATTTATCTTAATAATGATAAATTGTTTTATGATATTAATTTATTTTTAATTTTTAGTGATGGTATAATAAAATATAACGTTAACCAACCCTTCCACATTGTTTATAAATGTTATAAAAGAATCATGTAAATGGTTTTAAATAGAATAAAAGTAATTTATTTTAGTTGATTTTTTGGAATTGAAAAAATTTCATTGATAATTATAATGTATTATTTATTTGTAACATATTTATATTTGAATTCTACTATTACATTTATACATTTAGAGTCAAGATATTTGAATAGTCATGAAAATTATTTTAAATGATATTTATAGATTAACAAATATTTTTAAATCATTGTAAGACCATAAAAATTTGGTACTTTCTCAAATTAATGGGACATTATCTAGAGTTTCTTAAATTTTTCACTTTGTATCTACTTTACCTTTTTTAATGACTTCATCTACTATTAAATAAAAATTATCTTGTTACCATGATAACAGTAAAAAGGGTTAATTAGGGTTTAAACTAAAGATATAAGGGTTAAAATAACCTAAAAAATTATCTAAATCCTAATGATTTAATTTATTTTAAACATATATCATCAAAAAATTTAAAAAATACAATTTGGGGGAACTTTTCATTGAAAGTGACCTTATATTATTTTAAATATTAAAATAATTACAAGCTTTCCAATTCCCTTACTTATATAATAGAACTTCGACTCCTCTCTTTTTTAGGCCCTCTTGAGCCAATTAATTAAAAAATACTAGCAAATATGTAACACCCCAAGCTTTCACGATACACTTCTCTTTCAATAATGCAATAGCTTGCATTGTACGCAAGTTCAAGATTCTAACTCACCAAGACCAATCAAAGTAGCAGTTATGAATAGTAATACCCACTTTTTGAAATTATATAAATTTTATATTTCAAAATGGACATCATTTTTGTATTCGTAATATCGAAATTATCCTAAGTTGAATTTTTTGTAATAGAGAAAATACTTAAAAACAACTTTTTTAATCAAAATAATTTATAGTGATAAATTTTACTATTGGGTGGTTTTAAAGTATAATTAGAATATATTTTTTCTATTTTATCCAATGTTGGTCATTAGAATTAATTTCACATTGAAATTGGACATAAACAATTGTCAATCTTTTGATATATATTGTTTCGTAAAAACATGCTATTTGTTGTGACAGCGGGAATTAATTATAAAATCAATTAATACAACTTATATGTTTGGAATTTTGTAAAATAGACATAATTTTTGAATTTGGAATATCAATTATAGCTTAGAGTGAAATTTTGGCATTGTTCTGAAAAAATTCAATTTTTTATGAATAGTGAAACCACTAAGTGGTTGTTGAAAAACTGATTTGTTGGTTAAATGAAACATTACCACTTCTGTTATTTGATTTTCAAAAATCCAACATACATGGTTGTCATTAGGAAGTATAATTTGGTTCAATGGGATTAAAATAATTTTTTGGTGAATAGTAACTTTTAAGTTTAATTAATCGTGATTAAAAGTAATTAGTGAAATTTAAGGTAAAAATGATATTATAAAAATATTAAAATACCTTTACACTTGTCCTACCCATATTGGATGAGTCATGTCCGACCAAGAAAATCCATGGGTTAACTTGGTAACCCCATGGATCCACTTTGGTAGGAAAATGACATTAACAACTTTTTATTTAATGTTAAAATAAAAATGTCACAAACATGAGTTGTTTTACTAAAACAATTATTAAATGGGGTTATAAAAGTCATATTTTTGACTATAAATATTCATTAGAAAGATAAAATGATTTCATACATCATGATAGTTTTTTTAAAATTCTTAGACATTAAATAAATTAAATAATTTATGACACCATGATGATGCAGCGATTACCTCATTAATTAACGATTTAAATAAAATGAAAAGGTAATGTAAAATCTAAGCCTTACACTTGTCTAAAACCTATTTTATGAGTATATTTCGAACCCTTATCACATTATCGTAGAAATATATAAGTGTGGGACCTTTAAAATCCGAAACTCATTATATAATAAAGTAACATTTCATGACTTTCCAAGAGTGCCCATCCTCTCCTCTTTTAAAAGGATCCCACCACTACCACCTTACCCACACCTCTCAAGACTTTGTCTAGGACAAACCCTGCCCATTTTGTCTCTCCACATCCCACTTTTACTCCTAGAAGCCTCACTTTGGGCAGAAGTCTTCCCAAGGAAGCCTTTGATCTCAAATCAAAAAGAGTTACCCGTTTTAAAGGTAGTGTTTTCTCTTGTGTTCTTATGTTTTATTTTTCTTCTGCAACCCAATAAAATCTTTTTATTCATTTATTTTGTAAGAAAACCAGTATCATCAATATAATAGGATGTTTTTATAAGAATTATTTGAGCTACACTTACACACACTTACATCTAAAGGTTAAATAACATACTGTTTCTGTGGATGGAGAATTTCTTCCTAACGAAATGATGATTGTTCAACACTCGTATAACACCTTAAAAGGTGTCCATTAAGATGTCACTATATTTATATATGATATATAATATGTTATGTTTTACTTAAGATTCTGTATTTTTCATTTATAGTATACCATTATTGTTTCCATTATGGGTAAACGCGATATCTTCATTTTTGGAAGTGCGGACTACCGCCCCCTCAAAGTGATTTGAATCCTTAATGCCATATGTGGGATGTATAAACGATGGGTTAAATGATATTATGTATGATATTATACTGGAATTATATTATACCTTTATATCATTATGATTTCATTCCATTAAATACGAAATATAAATGAAAGTAGCATTCATGCATACGTACGGCTTATCGTCTCCATGAACGGTGCATTTCATTTCTTACCTCTAAATGTTATGTAATATTATTAATGAATGTATATACTGGATATATATGATATATATGATATCTACATCATGAATATAATTATGGAGATAATGGATATTCTAACACATAAACAACTTGTAATTATCAGAAGTTTATTGTTGACTCAAGTACCAAAGATCGACAAAACGACCGTTATTAACTTAAATGACTACATAATTTTCGTAACATTGTAATAAGTGATATAAAAGGGATAATTACCTTTAAAAAGGTTCTTAAGAAAGTAGATATTAACTCTAGTTTAATACTCAGGAGATTAAAAAATGTTCGAGTCAAGTCGGGCCTGAGGTAAGGGAACATCTTAACCCAATTTCCATTCTTTGGGTTAATCTCCTACTTTCAAATTATGTCATGATATTATTTTGTCCTATATTTTATTTGTACTTTATTTATGTGTACTTATAGTGAATACACCTAATAGATCTATTATATTTAAAAAAATGATCTTTGTAAGGGACTTCATCTCAATCTCCTTTCATTGAGGCATACTTTGTTTTATACACAACTTAATTTTATACTGTGTATAAACCCCTTAGAATTTTACGTTTATTCAAAAGGTATATTTTTATATGAATCATTTTCACTAAACGAAAAAAGGAATGTTTTGTATTATGTACATGGTGACAATGACTTCTCTGCCACCGTGACCATTATTTGAGTTTCGGCTTCCTCTACAAGCCATAACTTTTTTTATGGAAAATAACAAATACCAAGTTTTACTTTTCTTTTATTTTGGTATTGAAAATGGTTTTATTATATCAATGTGTTTTATTTATATCTTGTGATTGAAATGTGGAAATTTTATGTTTCCTTTATGCATGTTTAATGTTATACGATTATGTTATAGTTTATGATATGTTTAAACCTGTTCATATGAGGAATGCATTGGACTTAATAAGTGACGGGTGGAGCCCGCTATAGCTCCTCGATGCATCGGTAGGTCTCATGAAACAAACTAGTGTCTTGGAACGAGGCCTTGACAAAATATTATTTCTAGTCTTGGCACGAGGCCTTGGCTACGTGGTTATGATAGTCTGGCATTATGCATTCCATCATTATGAAAGTGGTTATTGATATTCCATGTGATTATTCGACCAGTAGAATATCCATGTGAATAAGTAAATGGAATTATCTCATTTTAATTTTGCCATATTATGTTGAAGTCCAAGTTTAAAAGGCTTTTATTTTAGTCATACATTGCCTTAAATGTTTATGTATATTTATGAAAGCTTCTGCTATATTGTTATCCTTACTGAGCATCTGAGCTCACCCCTTTCAAGGTCTTAATTTTTCCGGGATGTGAAGAAGTATTTTATGAATGACCTGAAGGGATAATATGAGGGGATATGAAGACAAGATTTTGTTGTAGTTTTTTATTAATTTATGATGTAATGTAAAACTTATGAATGTATCTAGCGTTTTAGGGTTACTAAACTAATCGGTCTTTCAAGACTTGATCTTTGTGATCATTTAAATGCTACGCAATAATGCACCGAATCTCAGTAACTGAGGTCAAGGTGTTACAGTTGGTATCATAGGCAGTTTATTACTAACCTTAAAAGCTAGATTTAGATAAACTCTGATTAGAGCACATATTCCTAAGATAGACTTTGAGGATTAGTATAGAAGAACTTCCTAGAATTTTGGTATTATAGAGATTTTATGAGTTTTCCGAACAATACATCCCTGTCTGGATACGAGAAAGTAGAGGCGGCTCTGGCACAGATGTACCTTGGGGTAAAACCCGAAAACACCGCTTTGAGCTAGACTCGAATGAGAACTGGTGCACGATAACGGGCCTTGCTGCACTCTTGGTTACGACACTCCCGAGGGATATGCTTAGGATAATTCTCATTTTATTTACAAATCATTATGATGGGTTTATGAGTATATAACCTCTCAAAGAAAACACTTCTTTTTATTAATATGGATTATATGCCTAAACTGTCAAATTTTTGTTAAGTGTTTTACAAGTATGGAATTATGTATTTTGATTCATAAACTAATCTCGTTTATGACATTGTTTAGAAATGGTGCCTAGTGGGAGGAATGGAAACCGTATCAATGCACGCACTCCATGTAGGGATTGTCCTCCTGCTCAAGATAATTATTGTGGAGCTGGAGATACAACTGGTGCTGATCAACTTATCACCATACTGGGACAACTCACTCAGGTTATGAATAATAACCTTACTCGTATGGAGAACCATGATCCACAATGTGGAGGATCAATGTTAGACCGCTTCATGAGGCAAAAACCTCCATCATATAATGGGGGTACAAATCCATTAGTATCTGAGAAATGGATAAACTCCCTAGAGAAAATATTCCACGCCTTGGGGAGTAGTGAAAGGGAAAAGGTTATCATGGAAGTTTACCGCCTCACTGGAGATGCCAATCAATGGTGGTCGCTGATTAAAAACACAAAAGAAGATGAAGAAGTATATAATATGGAATGGAGGGAGTTAAAAGGGATTTTCATAGAAAAATACTTCCCTCATGACCATAGAGCAGATATGGAAAGGCAATTTCTGAGTCTGAGGCAGAAGGAGGATGATAATGTCACAAAGTACGAGGCTAACTTTACAAGGTTAGCAAGGCATGCTCCAGATTATATACGTAACCCAAGAAGTAAGATTCATCATTTATTTGATGGGTTAAAATCATTTCTCCGTCAAGATTTAGTATCACAATCCTTCTCATCATACGAAGATATTGTCTTATGTTCTATCAAGATAGAAAAGGAATTCTCAATGTCTTATGACAACAAATTAAAGCAAGAGAAGAAGATAACGGTGGAACAAGAGACAAATAAAGGGAAAAAGGGAAAGAATGATTTTCCATTATGTGATAATTGTGGGAAGAATCACCCCAGTTCTTGCCTAAAAGGAATTGGAGTTTGTTATAAATGTGGAGAAAAAGGTCACCAGGCTTGTGATTGCAATGGAAAGAAAGAGGCTATCAATGTTGAATGCTACAATTGTAGGGAAATGGGGCATTATGCAAATGAATGTCCTAAGGGTTAGGGAAACTTACCTCAGAAAAGGACAAGGGATCCAGGACAATCTTATGCTATTACTACAGTTGAAGTGGAATAATTAATGTATTGGTGCTTTTGGACTCAAGGATTATATTCTGGTTATATGAATAATGTGATATATATAAGGATTGTACTGCAGTACTTGTTTTTTTTTCATTAAGGTCTTAATATGATAAAGGTAATCATATTTTTAGTATGTGAAAATAAGAGAAACTTTACTTTGTTTGGGGAATCTGATGTTACAATTTATTTTGGAATTTAGAGACCTTTTAGAGAAAGTCTTGACAAAGGTATGTTGGATAACTATAAAGGTTGGAATGGATTAAGTTGAACCTTGGATAGTATTGTTTAAGGTTAAAACATTTCCGAAGAATATTTTTGGAATATTATAATACTATAGTTTTAGGAAAAGGACAACCTATAGGTTGGGCGATAACCCGTCGCGTCAAAAAAAGCTGCAGGAATCGAACCCACAACCATAGTGATATAGGCCTTTATTACCTACCATTAGCCTACAAGAAGTCCATGGTTATTGCAAAATAGTTTTCCTAATCTAAATGGTTTGTGTTAATATTTTGAACCTTGAATGATGAAGATAAATATAATATTTTTGAGTTCTATTATCTTTTTTAGTGAAAGATGAGTTTGTGGTAGAAATTAGTTGAAGGTTGAAACTCTACTTGTCAAGCATAAATATATATATACCTATCTCTTATTCTATGAATAAATTAATTCTTAAACTTTAGTAAAGGGATATTAAAACCAAAAAAATGTGTTATCTTAATACCTTATGTCTTGTTGAACTGATAATATTTTAAATCAACAAATATTGAAGGCATTGAGGCCTTCAAATTTACAATTGTTTGTGATTTATGACCTCAATCACTCTCTACAAATATTTACGTTTTTTCTCCAATTATATGTCTCTAATTTCCACCAATGTTCTCCTTATCGAGATCATAATTTGGTGGTGACTTTTTCATTTCACTTTCCCTTTTATTAAGGCTAAATTTTATTAACCCTATTTCCGATTTGGGTTTTCCACAATGGTATTTTCTATTTTCAACCTTTTATTTTCAAACAAAAATTTCAAATTGCGAGGACACAATTTATTGAAGGAGGAGAGATTGTAACACCCCAAGCTTTCACGATACGCTTCTCTTTCAATAATTCAATAGCTTGCATTGTACACAAGTTCGAGATTCTAACACACCGTGACCAATCAAATTAGCAGTTATGGATAGTAATACCCACTTTTTGAAATTATATAAATTTTATATTTCAAAATGGACATCATTTTTGTATTCGTAATATCGAAATTATCCTAAGTTTAATTTTTTGTAATAGAGAAAATACTTAAAAACTAATTTTTTAATAAAAATAATTTATAGTGATAAATTATACTATTGAGTGGTTTTAAACTATAATTTGAATATATTTTTACCATTTTATCACATGTTGGTCATTAGAATTAATTTCACATTGAAATTGGACATAAACAATTGTCAATCTTTTGATATATATTGTTTCTTAATAACACGCTATTTGCTGTGACAGTGGGAATTAATTATAAAATTAATTAATGAAACTTATATGTTTGGAATTTTGTAAAATAGACATCATTTTTGAATTTGGAATATCAATTATAGCTTAGGGTGAAATTTTGGCATTGTTCTGAAAAACTTCAATTTTTATGAATAGTGAAACCACTAAGTGGTAGTTAAAAAACTAATTTTTCATTTAATTGAAACATTAACACTTATTTGATTTTATTTTCAAAAATCTGACAAACATGGTTGTCATTAGGAAGTAAAATGTGGTTCAATGGGATTAAAATAATTTTTTGGTGAATAGAAACTTTTATGTTTAATTAATCGCAATTAAAGGTAATTAGTGAATTTTAAGGTAAAAATGATATTATAAAAATTTGAAAATACCTTTACACTTATCCTACCCCTATTGGATGAGGATTGTCCGACCACGACAATCCATGGGTAAACTTGGGGACCCCATGGAGCCACTTTGGTAGGAAAATGACATTAAAAACATTTTATTTAATGTTAAAATAAAAATGTCGCAAACACGAGTTGTTTTACTAAAACAATTTTTAAATGGGGTTATACAAGTCATATTTTTGACTATAAATATTCATTATAAATCTAAAGAGATTTCCTACATCATGATAGTTTTTTTATAATTTTTAGACATTAAATAAATTAAATTATTTATGACACCATGATGATGCAGCGATTACCTCATTAATTAATGATTTAAATAAAATGAAAAAATAATGTAAAATCTAAGACTTAAACTTGTCAAAAACCTATTGGATGAGAATATTTAGAACCCTTATCACCTTATCCTTGAAATATATAAGTTTGGGACCTTTAAAATCCGAAACGCATTATATAATAAAGTAACATTTCATGAATTTCCGAGAGTGCCCCTCCTCTCCTCTTATAAAAGGCCCCCACCACTACCACCTTACCCACACCTCTCAAGACATTGTCTCAGCCAACCCCTAACCAATTTGTCTCACCACTTCCCTCTATTACTCCTTGAAGCCTCACTTTGGGCAGAAGTCTTCCCAAATAATCCTTTGATCTCAAATAAAAAAGAGTTACCCGTTTTAAAGGTAGTGTTTTCTCTTGTGTTCTTATGTTTTATTTTGCTTCTCCAACCCCCTAAACTATTTTTATTCATTTATTCTGTAACAACACCAGTATCATAAATATACTAGGATTTTGTTATAACAAGTATTAGAGCTTCACTTACACAATCCTACATCTAATGGTTAAAGAACATACTGTTTCTATAGATGGCGAATTTCTGCCTCACGAAACGATGATTGTTCAACACTCATATAACACTTTCAAAGGTGGACATTAAGATGTCACTATATTTATATATGATATATAATATTTTATGTTTTACTTAAGCTTATGTATTTTTCATTTATGTTATACCATTATGGTTTCCATTATGGGTAAACGCAATATCTTCATTTTAGGAAGTGCGGACTACCGCCCCCTCAAAGTGATTTGAATCGTTAATGCCATATGTGGGATGTATAAAGGATAGAGTAAATGATATTATACATGAGATTATACTGGAATTATAATATACCTTTATATCATTATTATTTCATTCAATTAAATATGAAATAGAAATGAATGTAGCGTTCATGTGTACGTACGACTTACCTTCTCCATAAACGGTGCATTTCATTTCTTACCTCTAAATGTTATGTAATATCATGAATGAATGTATATACAGGATATATATTATATATATTATATCTAAATCATGAATATAATTATGGAGATAATGGATATTCTACCACAGAAACAACTTATAATTATAAGAAGTTTATTGTTGACTCAAGTACCAAAGATCGACAAAATGATCGTTATTAACTTAAATGACTACATAATTTTCGTAACTTTGTAATAAGTTATATAAAAGGGATAATGAACTTGAAAAAGGTTCTTAAGAAAGTTGATATTATCTCTAGTTTATAATTCAGGAGATTAAAGAATGGTCGAGTCAAGTCAGACACGAGGTAAGGGAACTTCTTAACCCAATTTTCATTCTTTGGGTTAATCTCCTACTTTCAAATTATGTCATGATATTATTTTGTCCTATCTTGTATTTGTACTTTCTTTATGTGTACTTATAGTGAATACACCTAAAATATCTATTTTATTTTAAAAAAATGTTCTTTGAAAGGGACTTCGTCTCAATCTCCTTTCATTGAGGCATACTTTGTTTTATACACAACTTACTTTTATACGGTGTATAAACCCCTTTGACTTTTACATTTATTCAAAAGGTATATTTTTATACGAATCATTTTTAATAAATGAAAAAGGAATGTTTTGTCTTATGTACTCAGCGACAATGACTTCTCTGCCACCGTGACCATTATTTGAGTTTCGGCTTCCTCTACAAGCCATAACTTTTTTTTATGGAAAAAAATAAATACCTAGTTTTACTTTTCTATTATTTTGGTATTGAAAATGGTTTTATTATATCAATTTGTTTTATTGATATCCTGTGATTGAAATGTGGAAATTTTATATTTCCTTTATGCATGTTTAATGTTATACGATTATGTTATAGTTTATGATATGTTTAAACCTGTTCATATGAGGAATGCATTGGACTTAATAAGTGATGGATGGAGCCCGCTATAGCTCCTCGATGCATCGGTAGGTATCATGAGACAAACTAGTGTCATGGCACTAGGCCTTGACAAAATCTTATTTGTAGTCTTGGCACGATGCCTTGGCTACGTGGTTATGATAGTGTGACATTATGCATTCCATCATTATGAAAGTTGTTATTGATATTGCATGTGATTATTTGACCAGTAGAATATCCATGTGAATAAGTAAATGGAATTATCTCATTTTACTTTTTCCATATCATGTTGAAGTTCAAGTTTAAAAGGCTTTTGTTTTAGTCATACATTGCCTTAAATGTTTATGTTTATTTATGAAAGCTTCCGCTATATTGTTATCCTTACTGAGCATCTGAGCTCACCCCTTTCAATGTTTTAATTTTTCCAGGATGTGAAGAAGTATTTTATGAATGACCTGAAGGGATAATATGAGGGGATATGAAGACAAGATTTTGTTGTAGTTTTGTATTACTTTATTATGTAATGTAAAACTTATTAATGTATCTTGTGTTTCAAGGCTACTAAACTAATCGGTCTTTCGAGACATAATCTTTGTCATCATGCCAATGTTACACAATAATGCACCGACTCTGGGTAACTGGGGTTTGGGCGTTACAAAATATCTTCTAGAAATCTAAATCCTTGTTCAATATGATCATTTATTCCTAAAAGGAAATACTAGGGTTCCTTCAAAAGAGACCCAAATGATGTTTATGAAAGAATATGTAATCATCTTCACCAATCCTTTAATGTTTATTTATCCTTCTATATCCTATAAATATTCATTAAAAAAATTAACATAGTGAAATTTTTAACATTATATTACTAAAATTTTATTATTTGAAATGAATATCCCTTACTTATTTCTTTTCTATCCCAAAGGATAATTCAAACCTCCCTCATGCAGATGTGCGGAATAACATCTCATGAAGCGATGTGATTCAATTTTCATTTTCTATTACCATAGATGTTAGTAATAATATATTTAAAAATTATATATTATTTAAAGTATATCATTATTATTATTTGAAGATAAATTATCATTTAACTTTCTTTCTTTCCATTTATTAGAAACAGAATACAACACCTATGTATATGTAAGGATGACCAACTCCATGAAGTAATACAATTCATTTTTCATAACCACCATATATGAATAGTTATAAAATCTATACAATGAATAAATATAATACCTATAAAATGAATAAAATTATGTATATGATAAATCCATGATCAAGGTGTAGGAATATAACTTCAAAACTAAAACATATATGAGAAAAAAATAGTGAACACCCATAATAAGGATTTTAATGGTGATTTTTTAATGAATGAGTAGTTGAAAATTTAATGTGATTCGTATATGGTACGATAAGTAGGAATATGGTTCAATTATAAGTTTATAATAAATGTTAATTTATTATACATGATCTTAAGAGCATTTATGAAATAAGTTAGGGCATGTGGTAAGAGTTTCTCATATCACTTTTATTTATATAAGACATATGTCGTATTCACCCCCTGTTTCTTTTGTGTGGTTCATATACTACCAATGAAAGTATTGTATAATGATTTTAATGAAAATTATCAACATTAATAAAACCAGACGATGCTATCTATCATGACCCATCCAAGATAACCCATCCAACTAGGCAGCATTCCAGACAATAGAAAGACCCCAATGGAATTCCTAATCCCCATGGGTTGGAGACCAACACCCAGGAATCAAGAAATGAAAAGAGGGAATGATTTTCCCAAAATAAAATATAATACAAGGAAGATATATATATATATATAGAAAAAAAAATAATCATTTCATAATCAAATAATGAAAATGAATGCAATACGACCCTAATATAGCTAGAGAAAAACCCACGTAATATCCCTAAAATTACCAAAATGTCAACCAAAAACAACCAAAAACAACTTCTTTTTATGTGTTGACCACATGTGACCTTCTCAACCAAATTAACACATTCCAAAATGAAATAAACCTCAAAGTTTCTCTAAGAAAACTTTCCCTTTCTTACATTAGATAAAACATGATCCATACACCACTAAGGGAGTGTGTAGTGTGTGAGTTAAATAGGTTCACTTGGATCCCACCTAGGTGTTCCATGTCAATTATCTATCTAATAATATTAATAAATCTCATATATAATGAAAAAATTGAATGATAAGTAGTTAAATTTTTTATATAAAATCATAATAAAAATTTCTCTTTATTATATAGTTCTTTAAAATAATCTATGTAAAACAGTTTTAATGCATATTTTAAATAACTAGTTTCATTTCTCATATCATTTTTCATATCGTATAAAATAAAGCATTGAGAATCCAATAAATAAAGGAAACACCCCAAGGATATCATTCAATTATGCTATCCAGGTCACTCATACCTCAATATCAATAAAATACTAATATGCACTAAAGTCCCTAGAGACCATGCATCAATGTACATGGAATGAAGGATCAACCCCAAAAATTGAACCCATTATAATTTAAATCAATACTAGAGCCAATGTTTATATGGTATAGAAATAGGGGATTACCCTTGAAAACAAACCCCCATACAATACTAATGGAAAAGGACCAATATTAAACCCTCTACCTAAGTCCCCAAGGCTCCCATGTGCAGCATTTTCCAAATAAATTTCAATAATATTTCTATATTTATGAAAAAATTCCAAAAAATATTTTATTTTTTGAAATCATTATTTCAAACTTCATTTCAAAATCCATTTCATATTTCATTTAAAATTACTTTTCTTTGATTTAAATAATGGAAAATCCTTATTTTCTCAAAAAACCATTTACAAAAAAATAATAAACCCATAAAAGAACAAGAAAATTAATTAATACAACACTTTATTAAACCAGATCATTCATGGTTTATAGAGGACAAAATAGAGATAAACCCACCAACCTTAATCATGGTTCATGTACCACCCAAAGCATAATCCACCCATTGGAAAGGGAGAAGAATGTAAGAGTAACGAATGAAGTCTGAAACATCAATTATCATAACTTGTAATTGAATACCATAAGCAAGAGTGTAGGTATAGAGGGTATATCAACACATACCTTAGTAAACACATGTTTCACCACAACAAACATGATATCTGGATTTTAGAAGAAACATAATATGAAGGAAACTACAAATAATCGAATGTTATCAAATAAAAAACAATAGAATCTAAGATACATATCCCAACACCATTATAAAATCCAAAAGATACAGAGATAATTGGAATAGATTGAGAACCTAAAACAAAATAGGGGAAACCAACCAACCCATAGATCAAGCACAAAATAAAGAAGCCTGAAATATCTAGATTCACCAAAAATCAACTGGTCCAAACATAGGGATTAAGTAAGAGAGGAGGATTGTGAATGAGAAAGGATTCATGAACATAATACATATAATTCTCTAAAACTAGTATAATTAATAGAAGAAATTACTATTTCATGATGTGGACTCCTTAAATGGTTCATATACAAAAAATGAAATAACTCACCATAGAATACTTAATTCTATATTTATCATATGAATATCATTTCAAATCATGAAAATTTTTCACAACCTAAATCAGAATCATAGCTTTTGACCATGATTAATTCACATTTATAATGTATGATTCATAGTATGAACTCACTCCAGTAGCTATAACCTTGCCCAAGTCCTTTATAAAACCACAAGACCACCTCTAACTCCCCTGAAAATGATGTATAAATTTATAATTATTAAAAAGAGTATAAAACTATTAGGATGTTATAATTCTCCAAATTATCAGAATTTTGTGTCCCAAAAAATTTATACGAAATACGAATTCTCTAGAAATAAGTGATGATATTGCTACCTAATCAATGATTCATGCTCCCTAGTATTCAATGAATGTAATCCATATAACCCTAACACTTTGAAAAATGGAATATACTTCCCATGAAATACTTTCATTAGATAATAAACAACCTTCACACTACTGTATTTTTCATTATTTACGACAAAGTATTAGAGATGGATGCCTGTCAAAAAAATAATTTTTGATGGGAGCCCTTCATAAATACCCAGTCACAAAAAATGAAGTCTCAATTGCATTTGTATACAATAGAGTGTTAGAAAAAGTAATAATTTTTGACAAATGGTCTATTCTTCATACATAAGTGTCATAATTGTTTTAAATAAATAATTATTATTGTCCATCATAATTATTTACATGTGGTAGATTGTTAATCCGTTGAAAATAATAGTTTAACAAGAAAAAATCAATGAAAATAAATTAGAATTTTTTTTAAAAATTAGATCTTTAAAAATAATTAAAATATAATTAATAAATAAAATTAATTTAAAATAAATTTAATTAAAAATAATTAAAATGATTTAAAATAAATGAAAATATTAGAATTAATTAAAATATTTAAAAATAATTTTAAAAACTAAAAATATATATTAAAATAATTTAAATAATTGAAAACTTAATTTTTTTTTCAAAATAATTATATATATTTAAATTAATTAAAATCAAGATGAAATATTTTAAAATAATTATTTAATTAATAAATATTTAAAAACCATTAAAAATTAAAAAAACCTAAAAAGACATAAAAGTAATACATCATTTCAAACATGATTTGTTTATCATACCAAATTTAAAAACAGTTATAAAACATCAGAGATCATAAATTATTGTTGGGCGGAGGAAGATAACTCTAAGGTCCATGGGGATGATCACTCAAGGAACCAGCGGGAAACCCCATGCTGACACCACACGCATGTCACCGTATATACTCCAACATGTACTCATTACTCACATGATACTACTCATGCTCCTCCTACCTCTCTTTCTACATCTCCTTCTTCATCTCATCTTGAGCTCTAAACCTCTCCTCATAAAGTGAAATAGATGATGACATTGATTACTACTCTCTATGATCTCCCTTCATGCTCATTGATTTCATCATAGAAGTTCCATAATAACATGTAATTGTCAATCAAGAACCAATATCTAGCACCGAAACTTTCTCAACACCCTAAAAAGTCATCTGTATCCATGCCCTCTCATCGAAACCCAAATCACTAGTGAAATATTTTCACTCACTCTTTAACTCTATCATGATTGATTAGTCACAGTCTCGTATGTTTCCTTTAAATATAATGACAAATTATAATAATAATAAAATTAACATCCATCAACTTTTTTTCAAAAATACAAAGAAAAATATAGTGGTATCGGTTGCCTATAAATTCTCTTGAATAGAGATTAGTATACATCTTCTTATACACTTCAAACTCCTTAATAGATGGGTCAGTATCAGCCTTTATAATATAAAAAACATGTTATAGTTAATGAATATATATACACATTAATAAATAATATCACTTACCATATGTCATAGTAGTATAAAAAATGTACGAATTTCAGCCCTATGTGTGACCACTTTCCCCTCATGGCTCTAATGTCCAGATGATAACCTCCACTAAAAATTATCTCCTAGAAAGAAGGATCAAAATCATTCCCTTACCTGAGTTGAGATATAGTAAGGTTGATGAGAGACACAAGACTAGTCTAAAACACTAGAATAATATTTATCCATAACTCGGTTTCTAAGGTTGTGTAGAAACTAAAGAAAGCACTCATGTATTAAAATATCTCATGCTTTTTGGATATGACCTCTATAGATAGTAAGAATTAGATAAAATAAATTCTAAATAATAATTGAAAAAATATGCAGGTAATTAAATAAATTTAAAAAATTATATATTATTTAATAACGTACAATCCAATGGTCAAACATATGCTGATGTAAAGTGGTGAGAACTAGATCCCATGACACCCATGGCTTGGAAAAATAATTTCATATAATCACACCATCCTTCCCAACAACTAAATGCAAAAAAACTATGCAAATAAATGAAAAATAATTATACAATTATTACCAAAATGAATAAAAAATGTAAATATAAAATAAAAATCATAAATAAATAAAAACAACTTTTTAAACGAGGATCAAAATCAATAGATGTTAATCTCTTTAGAACAAGATCAAAAATCATCAATTGGGAAAGACTATTCCCCCTCCTAATCGGTGAATCAACCCATGGTTTACCTGAATCAGGATCATCAGCACAAAGTCTGGCATTAGTGATTGAATGAAATAGATCATCAGGATCATCTCTAGCCATTAGAACCAAATATTATTACATGTAAGAAATCATTAATACCAATATCAAATATAAAAAACAAGTAAATACTAGAATATAATAATCTCACATGTAACAAATTGTTAATATAAATATCAAATATAAAAAACTAAAAAATATCTTAATATAATAGTTACCTGTAACTAAAGTCTTGAATATAATACATAAATTTTCATATTCTTCATAATTTTCATCACGATCAATGTCTTCATCCTCATCTTCAACATTTTCATCTCTCATATGACTTTTAGATTCATCATCCTTAATTTCATCATATATATTATATATATCATCATCTCCTAACTGAGGTGTTTCAATATCTATATTTATATCTCAATGGATAAGAAATATATTTTGGGGTGTTTCTTGAAATATTTCCATATGTTTCACTTCCATAGAACCATTTTTTTCAATAAATTTATTTTCATGTGAATTCATTTTTATCAAACTCCACCAGTCTTTCAAATCTCTCAAAACAGCACAAAAATTTTCATAATAAACTTAATGTGCTGGATGTGACAACATAAATGGTTCATCTAATGCAATAAGAATATTATATTTAATTTCAATGACTCCATGTCATGGATGAACTCACAACCTTCGATCAATATTAAATCAATGACATTTACACATTTTTATATAATTTCGTCCCATATAACATAACTCAATTATTTCTTCAAGCATACCATAAAATCCAAGATTACATTCCTTATGATAATATCCTTTCAAACAAACACCACTATTCATTGTTTTCTTTGAGATACCATATATACGTGTATGAAATCTTAATACATTAACCACATAACCATTATAAGATTTTGCCAATTTTGATGGAGGGTTTTTCAAAACTCATAATCGGCTATCACTTTTATTTTCAAGTTTCCTTTCCTACAAAAAAATAAAAATTATTAATATCATATATCATTGTAAAATTGATTTCTTATTCTATTGAAACCAACATAACTTGAATTTCTTTGAACCTAGTGTGAAATTTTTTGATGACGGTGTTTTTCAAGATAAGTAGATGTAATATATATGAATTGTATTCTAATATGGTCATCCTATAGTCTATAAAAAGAGAATGTTAATAAAAGAATCATTAATAAATATTTATAAAAATAATAAATAATCATTACTTACTACAAAAATTGTGTCATTTCATCACAATTTAGTAAAAAATATGTATATTCTCGGTGTATTTTTTCATATATAATCCATCATTTACGAGAACCACCAAAACAAAGAACAAGTTGAATAAAAATGAACAACTAATGGTCTATGACATCATTAACATTTTCTTTATTCTAGATCTTGCGATTATGTTTTGATGGATATTATGAATGAAAATAATAAGAGAAAAATTATGAAATATCCCCCTAAAAGTACATTTCTACAATCGATCCTTCAACTGATTATTTGTTACATATTTTATTCTTTAATTTTTGCATAAAACTTTCAAAAGGTTACATACATCAGGATTTTACTAGCCCCCACATTTAGCTTAATATGGAAAAAGTAATATTAAATGTTCTATGCAATCAAAGAATCCTGGGGGGAAATTTATCTCCAAATTATATAAAATTAAAAAAAAATCTTTTTCTAGAAAACTCAATGCATCATAATCTTATGTTACTTCACAGATATCTCCAAAAATGATATTTCATTAAAAAAATATCAGATTTAATAATTCAACATCCCTATAAAAATAATAAGTAGTAATTTTTCAATTATAACATGAAATCCATGGATTTTTAACCCAATAATATCCCCATTTCTAATGCAAAAAGACAAATTAGAATCATAAATTTTGGTAACCTGAAATATCTAATACATTGAAATAATAATAAATGGTGTTCTTTTGAAAGTGAGTAAGCTAATTTTGGATTTATAATTTTTTTGATCATTCATATTAAAATAATTGGAATTCAGTACTTCTAAAAATCATGAAAATATAAAACTATGCCATTACATTATCTTTGGTCTTACTAGGTGTGTCCAACATGGTATAAAATATGTTATCAAAACATTCTCCCCAATATGAATTAAATATGATATGTGACAAACAAACAAAAAATTACTTTTCATTAAACAATTATAATCTCTCCCAAAACAATTTATTTTTAGTTTTTTATGGTTAGTCCAAAAGTAAATGAAGGTAATGTAGAGATAGTATATTTTACTTGATTACCTAAGAGAACTATTATAGGTTCTTCTTTTTCAATTCAATCTTTTGTAAAATTATTTTTGTTCCTTCAAAAAGGGTTATTTTTCGGAAGAATTATTCGATGATAGTCAAAATAACTAACCTTTCTCTTGTTATAAATCATAAAATATTCTTTCTCATACATGATGTATGGACCTTATTTTAGACCATGTGTGATCCATCCAGAAAATATACCAAACATCGGAATGCCACTGAGAATCCATAATAATAAAACCCTTACATTAAAATTATGATATGAAACTATATCAAATGTATTCACACCATTGTTCCATAATGAAATTTTCTCATCAATTAGTGATCTAAAATAAAAAACAGTATTCTTCTTTGCATGTACATGAATTAATAACACCAAATATATATATGGTTCCTTTATCGACATCCATGGAGGTTAGTTGTAAGGAGTAATGAAAACATACCAACAAGAATATTGATGGACACAAGAACCAAATAGGAAACAAACATCAGTGGAAAGGAATAACCTTATGTTATGAGGTTATGAAGAAAAATAATGATGTATATAATCAATGCGATTCAATGAATCACCATCACATGGATTATTTAAGCTTTTACTGATGGAAATATTTGATATATGTCATGTCATCAATCCTGCTATTTTGTGGGGATAATTAATTTTTATAAAAAAGTTGTAATTGGAAAATACCTCAAATGTTTTATAAGAACTCTATATTTTTCCAATTGTGTCTTTTTATATCATTATTCTCCACATGTTGGACTATTAACCATGTATTAATAATCACCACAATATAAGATTCAATTGTTTGAATATGCATTAATTTTCTGATAACTAAGACCAAAATTTTGAACCAACCTCATACATTCATAGAAACATTTAGGTAATTTATTTACATCAGGAATAAATTATTCAAAAAATGATAAAATTTGATTCAAATAACTATTTGACATTCAAAAATATGATTTAATAGCAATAAAGTTTGTAACATCTTCATGTTTTCTCATCTGGAATCATGGATATAAGGCCTCCTCAGCTGTTTTCAAAAAAATCTAAAACTAAGAAGGATCTGATTTAGAAATTGGAATATCATTTATATTTGTTATTACAAGAATAGATGGACCAATGACCACATGTACTAAATTCTAAAATGATCTATCTAAAAAAACTAGTTTCTACGGATGTTTTTTCACCACGTTTATACCAAAAAAATATAATATTTCCAAAAAACCAAAACATAAATGATGATGTCCGACATTGTGAAATGTTTTAAATATCCTAATATCATATTTTTTATATAGAAGTTTAATTGTTACTTTAGAAATAAAATCAGAATTCTAAGATGAAAATTATATAACGGTTTCAACACCTTCAATGTATACCAAATTTATATCGGATTCATTTAGATTTTTTTGATGATTTATCCAATCATGATCACATAATGGAAATTGGTGTCTACTTACTAAGTCCATTATTATATAATAAAATGACCTAAATAATTATAATTATCACCATTAACTTTGACTAGTTGACAATTATTATTATGATTTAATAACTTTAAATATTCTATAATGTATAACCAGAGTGGGCTGATGGGTTATGACTAAATTACTGGTCCCGTAGAGGCTCGGTGCATATAGAATAAAAATATTAAATATATTATATAATATACACAATTTTTTTGAAAATAATATAATATCTCATGAATGTTGTCTCATATGAGGAATTAGAGACTGTTGATGGGTCTGAGATGTGGGGTTTACCCTAGATGCGACATAACATTACTAAGTATAGCACATTTTACAAGATAGTAATTAATTTAATATTTTTATTATAAATACCAATAAAAATTAAAATATCTCAAATGGTATTTATCGTATGAAAAAATTGAAGATGGTCACTAGGTCCAAGATGTGGGGTTTACACTAGGCGTAACATAACATTTAATTGGTAACATCGCACATGTGGGTAATTCATTTAATATTTTTATTATATTTTCTCATAAATATTTATAGTATCTCCCAAAATATTTATTTTACTAAAAATTGGATAACATCATTGGAAATGGGAAGTGGGTTTTACCTTTGGCATGACATTACATTTTTCTGTGTTGGATGTTTGGTAACATTGCATGCGTAGGTAATTCATTTAATATTTTTATAATAATTTATTATAAAATTTTAAGGTATCTCCCATACTGTTTATTATATAAAAAATTATAGACCGACATTTGGTTTGGGATGTGGTGTTTACCCTAAGCGCAACATTATATTTTTGTGCATCAGATGTTTGGTAACATCACATGTGTGGGTAATTCATTTAATATTTTTATTGTAATTTTTTATAAAAATTTAATGTATCTCCGAAACTGTTTATCTTATGAAAAATTGGTGACCACCGTTGGGTCTGGGATGTGGGTTTTACCATTGGCACGACATTAGATCTGTGTGCATTGGATGTTAGTTAACATCGTATGTGTTGGTAATTCATTTATTATTTTTATTATAATTTATTATAAAAATTTCATCTATCTCCGAAACAGTTTATCTTATAAAACATCATTGACCATCATTGGGTCCAGAATTTGGGGTTTACCCTAGGAATGACATTAAATTTCTTTGCATCAGTTTTTTGGTAGCATCACACATATGGGTGATCCATTTAATATTTTTATTAATATTATTTATATATATTAAAACATTTATTGATATTATTAATACAAATTGTTTTAATTAAAATAACATGTACATGAATTATTGTGAATTTTTTATAGTTATTGTTCTTTATATTTTTTTGGTAAGGTTTCAAAAAATAAATTAGTATTTATTGGAATTTTTCTTAAAATTGTGTAGTAGTTTATAAAATTATTTTTAAGGTAACACTAATTATTTATTTTTTATATCTAATTTTTCTAATAAATATTACTAATATTTATAATTTATTAATAATACAATCTCAATAATTATGAAATATTATAAATTATTTAATTATTTCTACTAATTATTTAAATTAATACTATATTTTTAAAAATTAATATTTTTTACAATTTTCTTAATAATTATTTGTATTTTTTATATAAATTAAAAAAAATAACAAAAAAATCATCCTAATTTTTATTAGATCATTTTTAAATTAATATTAAATGATTTTAATTGTTATTGTTTTTTCATTAAACTAATTTTTATCATTTTTTAATAAAATAAATTTATAAATAATGTTTTGTTAAATAAAAAAATAACCAAAAATAAAAAAATTGACAGCCAAAAATATTTTCAATATTTATATATCATGAAGTCTAATATTAACAACCAAAAAATATTGAATCGAAATAAAAAATTATTTACAACGTATTTACAAAATATATATGAAAACCAATTAACAACATGTATAGAATTTATACAAAAAAAAATTGATATCCAAAAACAATTGACACCCAAAAAATATTTACAACATATTTAAAAAATTAATACAAAAAACAATTTAGAGAATGTATAGTATTTATAGAAAAAAATTGACTGTCAAAAAAATTACACCCAAAAAATATTTGCGACATTTATACAAAAAAAACTGACAACCAAATATATTTGACCAGACTAGTATTAAAATAAAATTAACTCCTACAAAAACAATTGACCCCTAAAAAAATACTCATATATTTTTATTATAACTAAATATCAATTAAATTATAAAAAAAGGTAAATCGACTAACCTAGGTTCTGATCAATCCAATATTAATAATATTTAATTGAAATAAAAAAATGTTGTAGAAAAAAACTAGTGTCTTTATCATGAAGATATGAGAAGAATAACATGCGCTGAATCTATGTAGCGGTTGCGTAGAAGAATGAATGGCATAACAATTTTTGCCGAGCAGCAGAGTGGTGTGGTGGTGCGGTGGCATGATGCAGTAGCACGGTGGCCCGATATGGAGGAGGGTAGGTGTGGCATCGTAGAACAGGGGTGGTATAGAACTTTGTGAGAGGGTAGGAAGAATGTGACTTCCCAGACCTGGCTACCCCTCAACCCGAGTCCCGAGCCCGGTTGGCCACATAACCCCTGGCTCATCTCCTCATAGGCCAGGGGCGGCCGACTAGCAGTGAGGGTGTAATGGTAAGTTAGTGGGGAGATTCTACCCCCATGTTAGAGTACACAGTGGTGTAGCATCAAGTGATTAAATTGCAGAAGCACAACTATTGGATAAAATGGAGAAAAAGGGAAACATACAAACCAAACAACAGAGGTAAGGAAAAAACCCTAATAAATATAAAAAAGACACATAGGCAGTTTCTGAGACAAATTGGATGCATGTCATGCTGATACAATGGGAATAGATGGCATACATGCTATACAGTAATAGAAAAAGAGAAAAAAAGTAGTAAACGAGCATCCCTATCCATGATTGGTCCTCTGCTCCGGATCTCCAGCTAGAACATACATGTATCAAAAACCTAAAGTTGGAAATTTCCCCCTACTAGTAACTGCAGCAATAAAGTCTACACGTGGGCCAAAGAGGCCGCCCAGGTAGGGTGTGAGACAAGTCTTAGTAGGCCACCACCAATGATGTCTACGTGTAATCCAAATAGGTGTTCGAAAAATAAACAGTGTGTAGTAAACTGCAAGTAAAGAAATGTAATAAAAAACCCTCCCACTCAGATTCCTGATGGACACCTGGTGGGGCTACCTGCTTCAGCTCATAGCTGATATTCTGAACAATCACCAGAGAATAAGTACATAGATATAGGTTATCACTGGTATGAGGTAAGCATGCCTCTCATCCATGCCTCTCACGTCTGTAATAATCATCACTGGCATGAGGTATGAATGAATCTTGTTCACAAGCACTGTAACTAGCGTGGGGAAGAACGCCTCTGACCTGAAAAGGATATATAGGTACGGGGTAAGAATGGCTCCCGCCCTCACACAGAGATTCATCTGGCACGGGGTAAGAATTCCTCCCGCCCATACACAGAGGTTCATCTGGCACGGGGTATATCCCACCAACACGTGGAGATTTATCTGGCACGGGGTATAAATGCCTTCCGACAATACACGGGTTATCATAAGCATGTCAACGCAGTATGGCATAACCATTCACATCACAGTATATAAGGCAATCCATCTTATATCATATCACATTATAAAAGCATGGCATTTCCATTTTATAATATCACATAATCACATCTCAAGGAAATATACAGTTCATTTCATTCAAGGGGTTCAGGTTATCTCATCCTTTCCAACCTCTAACCAAGACATCTTATTTTCCTAACATGGAAAATGCCTTTTGAGACATATTTTTAAGGTCAAAAGGTGAAAAGGGGACAAATCTCAAGACATATAACCTATGGTTGATCACTCCCAGTCCACACCTCCTCTAAACACCCTAACAAAGTTATATTCATCAATCTCATACCACACGTGTCATTTAAATATGATGTAGTCATTTCAAATAAGGGGTTTGGCGAAAGACAAACCACGGAATGATGATAATAACTCAAAAGGTGAAAAACCAAAATGGAAACCACATGACCACCTACATTAGATCTGTAGGCGTAGGATCACTTGATATCGACCTCAGATTTGCAGTAGGTTTGATGAGATCTGAGTTCCTATCCAATTCCCTGGAAATAAGGCATATGAGCCTGCATCAAAATAACAAGACATGAGGAAAGATTTACTGAGGAAAGAGGGGTTCATGAGTTAAGCCTTACAAAGGGTGATCCAACGCCTTCAACGTATTTAATAACGGTCTACGGATGAAGAAACAGCAAGATATTGAGAGAGGAGAGGGTGTGGAGCTCAAACGAAGGCTCCCCTCTAGTTCTGTCCACTAGAGGAAGACAGAAAAGGGTTTAGGCTTTTAAAACAAAACAAGGGCACAATGGTAATTTTACCCAGAACATGGCTGCATGGTTTAGGCTCACTGTTTACCAAACTGTGCACAAACCATGCACACCTCTCTGCCTCATAGAAAAAAGGCGCATAGTTTAGGCACATGGTTTACCCAAACCGTGTGCAACCTGTTCACACCTCCTTACCTCCAGACCAAAGGCCGCATGGTTAGTCTGAAAACATGCGCAGGCCGTGCACCATTGTCCGCAAGACCATTTATCAAACTCTCGGGCTCCGAACCAACCCCAGACACTCCCCAGACCTTCTTTAGGATGTTACACACATTATACAAGCTTAAAGGAAAGATTTTAAAGAAAACTAACGATCTGTACCTTTGTCAAAGAGTCAGGTCATTACAACCCCCCTCCTTAAAGCAACTCGTCACTGAGTTGTCCTTCCGAGGGTACAGAGGTGTCATCAATGAAAAGTTATGTCCATTGAGAACACATATCAGCCTATCTCTCCCAGGTCACGTCATGTACCTGGCCATACTCCCATAGCACCCGTACAAGAGAAACGGACCTGCCATAGAGTGTCTTCACGCTCCGGTCAACAATTCACGTTGGATACTCCTCAAAGGAAGCATCCATATCATGTTCAACCTCATCAGGCTGAAAAACATGAGTTGGGTCCAAAAAGTACTGGCGTAGCTGAAATATTAGAAAAACATCGTGCATGTCCTGATATCTCTGCGGAAGTGCAAGATGGTAAGCTACTGGTCCGATCCACTTCATCACCTTAAAAGGTCCTACGAACCTTGGTGAAAGCTTACCCTACTTCCATATACGTCTCTACCCCAAACTGGGTGAGACCTTCAAGAAGACCTGGTTCCCAACCTCAAACTCAAGAGGTCGTCGGTGCTTGTTAGCATAGAACTACTGTCTAGACTGAGCTGTCTGCATACACTTCCTATTTAGCCGTATCTGTTCTGTAGTCTCCTACACAAGACATGGTCCTAGAACAGTAGCCTCCCCTACTTCAAGCCAACACAAGGGCGAGTGATAAGGCCTACCATATAAGAATTCATAGAGATCCATCTCAATGGTAGGATGGAAGCTATTGTTATAAAAGAACTCGACAAGATGAATTTTTTCTCCCATAAACCTCCAAAATCGAGAAGACATGCACAAAACATATCCTCTAGTACTTTTATAGTCTGCTCAGTCTTTCAATCAGTCTGCGGGTGATAGGCCGTGCTCAAAAGTACCTTCATACCCAAGGCCTTCTGTAAACCCTACAAGAACTGATATGTAAAATGAGGATCTCTATCCGAGACAACTGAACACAGTGCTCCATGAAGGTGTACTATTTCCTTGACATAAAGACTTCCCAAGTCTTCAACCGTGAAGGTCTCCCGCATAGGTAAGAAATGTGCAACCTTCGTCACACAGTCAACGATAACCCATACTACATCATTTCCATGAGGTGACTTGGGTAAACTGGTTACAAAGTCCATAGAAACATCATCCCATTTCCTCTCCGGAATGGACAACGGCTGTAAAATCCCTACCGGAAGCTGATGCTCCGCCTTCACCTGCCGACAGGTGGAACAACACACGATAAAACTGACTATCTCCTGCGTCATGTTCAGCCACCAGTATTGTCGTCACAAATCACGATACATTTTGGTGATTCCTGGGTGAACTTCCCATGCTGAGGCATGGAAATCCCTCATCAGCTCCTCTCTGAAGTCTACTGGGAACCATACACGCCCACAGAACAATAAAGTATCACCTTCATCCATGGTCCAACCTGTAGAGGAATCATCAGTGACACTTTCTCATAGAACAAGGTCTTCCAGATCTGATAACTGTCTTGCCCTGTCCCATTCCAAAAGAGTAGATGTCACTGCTAATGCTGAGAGAAAAGTTAGACCCTGACCCTTCTGAACCTCAACGTGCATCTTCGAAAAAAGTTTCATCAGCTTCCACTCCTCATTATATTCCTGAACCACTTGTGACTATGTTTTCCGACTCAGCACATCGACTACTGAATTTCCATTCCCAAGAGTGTAGGCTAGTTCAAAATCAAAAGATTGTAGGTACTCGACCCACCTACGTTGCCTGAAATTTAGATCCTGCTGAGTGAAGATATATTTGAGGCTATTGTGGTTAGTGAATACCACAAAATTCTCTCCCAAAAAATAGTGTCCCCAACAGCGTAAGGCATGTACAACTGCTGCAAGCTCGATGTCGTGTGTTGGATAATTCCGTTCATTTGGATTTAACTGACAAGAACTATACGCAACGACTCGCTCATCCTGCATCAAGAAAGCTCCAAGCTTGATACCTAACGCGTCAAAATAGACCATATATGCTCTTCCTGGCTCTGGAAAGATTAGTATCGGTGCTTAAGATAGTCTACCCTTCAATTCCTAGAATTCTACTTTATAAGGTTCTGACCAATCGAATCTCACCCCCCTTTTGGTCAAAGCTATATGGGATGTTTCTAGGTGTAAAAAGTCCTAAATGAACCACCTATAATCTCCAGAAAGCCCCAAGAAACTCTTTATATAAAAGATTTTCTTGGGATGCTCCCAATAAATTACACCACTCACCTTCTTAGGGTCATCTGAAACTCTAGACTCAGAAATAATGTGACCCAGAAGGTGAACCTTATTTATCCAGAAGTGGAATTTACTGAGCTTAGCATAAAGCTGATTCTCTCTTAGTGTATTCTGCATGATCTCAGTATGGGTTGCGTGGTTGTGTCTCGAGTGTGAATAGACTAAGATATCATCCACAAATACTACCACAAAAGAATGAAGCTAAGGGTGAAAAATACGATTCATAAGAGCCATAAACACTGCAGGTGCATTCGTAAGCCCAAACAGCATGAGTAGGTACTCATAGAGACCATACCTACCCCTGAACGTCATGTGAGGTATGTACGAAGTCCTAACACACACCTGGTGATAGCACGACCTCAAATCTATCTTTGAAAACACCTTCTCTCCTTAGAGTTGATCGAAGAGGTCTCCAATTCGAGGTAATGGATACCAATTCTTAATAGTCAGCTGATTTAACTTACGATCATCCACACAAAGACGAAGGGTACCATATTCCTTCTTGGAAAAGAGAACCGGTGATCCACAAGGAGAAGTACTGGGACATATAAAGCCTTTTTCTTCCAGGTCCTCTAGCTGACTCTTGAGCTCCAGAAGTTCCTTAGGTGCCATCCTATATGGAGGAATGGTCACTGGTACTGCTCCTGGTATAAGATCAATAGTAAACTCCACCACTATCACTAGAGGTAGACCAGATAAATCTTCAAGAAATACATCACTGAATGTTTCCACCACGGGAGGATGAATATATGGTTGTAAACCTTGGTCATCGAGAGAAAGACTGGAAACCTGTGCTGTGACACCACCTAAACAATGGTGTTCCTGTCCCGCTAGTGTCACTCTAAGATCCCATTCTCTCTTATGTATATATGTGTCGCCCTCTGGTGACGTAAACACAACCCTCTAAGAATAGCATCCATTCCTGGCTCTATAGGGATCTAACTAGTCCATCCCAATTATTTCATCAAAACCTGACATATCTAGAACATACAGGTTCCACACGAAAAGGTAACCACCCACCTCAAGGGGACAATTCTTACAATGATGAATTCCCTCTGAACGGATACCAAATGGGGTATCTAACCTGATGATACCATGAAATGACTCAATGTTGAGGCCCAAAAACCCAATAATCACCTCTGATATAAAAGAATGAGAAGCACCTGTATCAAACAAAGTAAATACTAACGTGGAGGCAACTAGGATTGTACCTCGTACAGTAGATGGTCTGGCGTATTGCTCCTATGGCATAAGCTCGATTGAATACAACTGGCCGGTACCACGACCCTAAGTCACAACCTGGCTACCCTGAGCAGACCTGCCCTGCTGGTGCTGAGATTCATACACCTGATTACCTCGACCTCGACTGCCGCCACGGCCTGATCGGCCGGTGGTATTCTAGCCGCCTGGTAGATGTGACCCCGCCGATCCAGCACCATATTGTGGAGTAGGTATAGATCCCTGCTCACTAGGCCCTGGGGGGAATAGTCCTACAGAAATGGGGGAGACGACCCAACCTACCACAACCTCTACACTCCACTAGGTTTCGCGTACACTGCCTCTTCATATGTCTTGGCACCCCACATTAGTGACAGATAGGAGTACCACCTGAGAAAGGGGAATGACCACCAATATCACCACGAGAGTCCTCAAAACACCACTTATTCCCAGAAGCAGATCCACTATAAACCTTAGGTGCCCAATCACCTTGATTCAAACTCTCTGATTCTCTCAAATTCCTCTCTGTGATCAAAGCCTGATTGACAATTTCTGAAATGGTCGTCAACCAGAACACATTAACCTATGACCATATGGCGTAACACATCCCATACTCAAAATGCCTAGCGGTTGTGATATCATCAGCATCTAATGTAAGAGAAAAATGTTGTAACTCAGTGAAATGGGACAAATATTCCCTGACTATCATGGTCCCTTGCTGTAGATTCATAAACTCCCTACCTCTGTCAGCCCTCAAAGTATGGGGAAAGAAATAATCATAGAAGATGGTCTGGAAATCAGTCCAGATCATATTTCTCTGCTATCCCGACTATGTGATGACATCCCACCACCTTCTAGCTAAACCACATAGCATATAAGCTGTGATATTGACCCTCCTATTTGGAGGCGTCTCGAGGTACTCGAAGATGGTCAGAATAGCTTCCAACCAGGAATTCGTAGCAAGTGTTCCACCATCTCCCATAAATGTAGGAGGATGTTGCGACTAAAACTTGCGTGTCCACACTGCCATACATAGGGTAGGTCTCACTCCACCTTGAATACTTTTCATCATATGAAAGAAGCTCTCACAGAACCGGGCATCGACGCCCATCTCAGGAATAGAAAGAGGAGCCACGGGTGGCTCGACAGAAAGATCAACTGGTGGCTTAGGGACCACCACCTCAGGAACATGATCGTCACTGCCTTCAGCTATCACGACTTGAGGACATCTCGGAGGCATAGTGCTATAATGATAAAAAAATGTCTCAAAAGAAAAAAACCAACAAAATAAAGGTTGAACTCTAGAAGCTAGGACAGGTACTAAGCCGTCCTACCCCTATGATCACCTATCCACACCCATAAGATTTCTTAGTGAAACATGCAACTATTCCAATTTAACTAAATCTAGTGTCATGGAATTTCCCAGACCAAAAGGGCTCATACTTCTCATGAACTGAAAGATGGAACACACTTGGATGCCATTTCTCATTTACTAGTGCTAATTAAGTATTTGAATTTCCATTAAAGTAAATGATTGGTTTAGTTGGAATGTCATTTTCTGATCCATAAGGGCACATACACCTTATGAACCAAAGCGTGACACTCATGAAAACCACATCATTCCTTAATTCACAACCTCCATGAAGGGTTAGCATAGTTTCACAGATATTAACAAGGCATAGAAATAAACAAAAATAAATGCTCACCGAAAATTTAAACATGGTATGGAAAGATGCATGGCCTAATCATATTGTACCTATCATTATGAATGTTCTAATGCATAACCCTCATTTCATCAGCTCGAACCCTGAAATCCAAATTCCAAAATTGAAAATCTCAATAACATCACAAGACATGTGAAACACCTGACGGTTAAATGGTATCAATAGTAAATAGCAGAATCAATAACAACATAAAATAGGAAACTTGGGCCATACCCCGTTCATGGGATCGTGATGCCCAAGCATGGATCATGGCTAATTCCCTAAGCGTTCCAAGTATCCAAGTTTATAGTCGCAAAATAGTAAATCAAGAAAGAATAAAAGACTCCTCTGATACCACTTTGTGACATCCCAGACCCAGCTGCCCCTCAACCCGAGCCCGGTTGGCCACATAACCCCTGGCTCGTCTCCCCATCGGCCAGGGGCTGTCAACTAGCAGCAGGGGTGTAATGTTAAGTTAGTGGGGAGACTATACCCCCATGTTAGAGTACACAACGGTATAGCAACAAGTGATTAAATAGAAGAAGCACAACTAATGGATAAACATGAGAAAAAGGGAAACATACAAACCAAATGAAAAAGGTAAGGAAAAACCCTGATAAATATACAAAAGCCACATAGGCAGTGTATGATACAAAATGGATTCATGTCATGGCAATACAATGGAAATAGATGGAATACATTCTATAAATTAATACAAAAAAGAGAATAAAAGTAGCCCACGATCATCCCTAGTGAAGCTCGGTCCTCTGTTCTAGATCTCTAGGTAGAATATACATGTATCAACAACCTGAAGCTGGGCCTTTTCCCCTACTAGTACCTGCAGCAGTAATGTCTACATGGGTGCCAAGGAGGATACCCGGGTAGGGTGTGAGACAAGTCTTAGTAGGCCACCACCAACGATGTCTACGTGTAATCCAAATAGGTTTTCAAAAAATAAATAGTGTATAGTAAACAACAAGTAAGTAATGGAAAGTAATAAGAAACCCTCCCCCTCAGGTTATTGAAGGACACCTGGCGGGTCTACCTGCTTCATCTCATGGATGGTATTCTGAACAATCACCAGAGTATAAGTACATAGATATAGGTTATCACTGGCATGAGGTAATCATGCATCTCATCCCTAATTCTCACATTTGTAATAATCATCACTAGCATGAGGAATAAATGCCTCTCATCCACAAGCACTATAACTGGTATGAGGAAGAATGCCTCCCACCCATAAAGGATATATATGCATGGGGTAAGAATTCCTCCCACCCTCACATGGAGATTCATCTGGCACGGGGTAAGAATGCCTCCTGCCGATACACGAAGGTTCATCTAGCATGGGGAATAAATGCCTCCCTCCCACACACGGAGATTTATCTGGCATAGGTAATAAATGCCTCCCACCCATACATGGGTTATCACAATCATTTCAACACAGTATGGAATAACCATTCACATAACAATATATAAGGCAATCCATCTTATATCATATCACATCAGAAAATCATGTCATTTCTATTTTATAATATAACATAATCACATCTCAAGGCAATATACATTTCAATTCATTCAAGGGGTTAAATCTATCTCATCGTAGCCAACCTATAACCATGAAAACTTATTTTCCTAATATGGAAAATACCTTTCGGGACATATCATTAAGGTCCAAAGGTAAAAAAGGTCCAAATCTCAAGACATATCACCTATGGATGACCACTCCCGGTCCAAACCACATCTAAACACCCTAACAAGGTTAGATTCATCAATATCATACCACATGGGTCATTTAGATATGAAGCAGTCATTTCAAATAATGGGTTCGGTGAAATACAAACCACATAACGATGATAGTAACTCCAAAAGGTGAAAACCCAAAATGGAAACCGTGTGAACACCTACCTTAGACTTGTAGGCATAAGCTCGCTTGATATTGATCTCAAATTTGTAGTTGGTTGGAAGAGATCTGAGTTCCAGTCCAATTCCTTAGAAATAGGTCGCATGATCTTGCATTAAAATAACAAGATGGAAGGCAAGATTTACTGAGGAAAGAGGGGTGCGTAAGGTAAGCCTTACCGAGGGTGATCCAACACCTTCGATGGATCAAAGAATGGTCGCCGGATGAAGAAACGACAAGATATTGAGAGAGGAGAGGGTTTGAATCTCAAAAGAAGGCTCCCCTCTGGTTCTGTCCGCTGGGAGAAGAAAGAAAATAGTTAAGAATTTTAAAACAAAACAAGTGGAAAATGGTAATTTTACCCATAATAGGGCTGCACGGTTTAGAACGATTTACCAAACCATGCGCAAATAGTGCGCACCTACCTGCCTCCTAGACAAAAGATGCATGGTTAAGGTGCACGATTTACCCAAACCGTGCCCAACCCGTGCGCACCTCCTTGCCTTCAGACCAAAGGCCACATTGTTTGTCTGAAACCATGCGCAGGACATGCGCATGCCGTGCGCCATTGTCTGCAAGCCCACTTCTTAAACTCTCGGGCTCTGAACAAACCCTGGACACTCCCCGGACGTTCCTTAGGATGCTACACACATTATACAAGCCTAAAAGAAATATTTAAATGCAAAATAACGATATGTACCTTTCTCAAAGAGTCGAGTTGTTACAAAGAAGATGGGAGGAGTAGAAAAGAGGGCTTACATTGGTTAAATCGATAAACTTTTTCAAACAGAATTAATGCTTCAACAAATATTCATTTGATGAAAATTATTTGTTATGGAATTTAAATTCCATAAAATATACTTAAATTCCGACAGACATTTTCAGTAGAATAATTGTACCATCACAAATATTCCATCACCAAAAAGTTTGGAACTAGGCTATGAGAAACCCCACCTAAAGTATTTTCAACAGAACACTAATTTCATCGCAAATGAACCATCACAAAAGGTTTTTTTATTGTTGTTCCTCTAGTTACTCAACAATAGAAACATCTAACTCCATCATATTCTCCACCCAACTCAAAACATGAGAAGGATCATGATGATTCTTCTTGAGGTGATATATGTTTAAAACAACATGCATACCAATCAATTGAGCTATTAATATGAATAAATAAGGTACCAGACCAAGATTTTTAGTGATCTTGAATGATTCAACTTATCTTAGAACCAACATTGAATGTTTTCCAAGAAGAAAGTTACCCAAGAATGGGGAAACACTCAAGAAGATATGCTCCCCATTATAAAATTCCAAATATTATAATAAATAATCCACATGTGATTTTTTCAAACTATGAGTTGTAACGAAGTGTCGATGTATATCCTAAATCCTCACTGATATCACATGAACAAGACTTAGTCCCATAATAGAGGCCTCACTCACCTCTTCTAATAAAATAATTTACCTACATGGGAAACCATAAAAGGCCTTAAATGGATCCATTATAAAAAAATATTGGTAACTCTTATTTTATTCGATCTTGACGAGTCCTAAATAGATGTACCACGATCCACTAAAATCCATGACACTGTACCAGAGGATATCTCCTAAAATCTATATAGGATGATCCATAAGGATATCCATATATGGATGTAAATGTGTACTCAATATGACTTAATTACCAATCACCTCATGGACACTCTTCTGGAATTGGGACATATTATATATTATGGAATAGTGGACATCATGAAACCTCGAAATCTCATACAAATTCAATTTTCCCAGATATTTAACCTTGAGTTTCCCTAATAAAAATAAAACAAAATGATTTTATCATCATATTTATCGACACCCAAATATAATTATTTCTTTGGAGTTATTTTGGTAATCCAATAATAAAATACACAAACACTACATCATATTTACAAACTACCACCATAAGTGGCTATTGAAGGATGGAAGGATTTAGGTTCTCTTACTTTTTATGTTAGAATGTGTAGAAGAAGGACACATAATCAGTAATGTCTCACTTCCTATTCAGCCACTAAAAACACTATATTATTTTATAATACATATTTATAGATCAAAGGTGAAAATTAAATAATAAATACGTAAATCATGTAATGTTGTTTTTTGGATGGATAAATAGAAGACAATGAGATATTTGAAGTTAAGAATACCATTAAAAGTGAGATAATAACTATAAAAAATGTCACCCACCACATAAGGTTTCCCAAATTTGTTAAAACTTGACATCTTTTTATTGAACATATAGAATAGAATCAAAGAAATATGGTGACAAATGGACACTAGTTAGAACCATACCTATATAATCCTCTTTTGTGTTCAGATACTACTGAGTGAAACCCCCCAATGGTTTCACTCTTCCTTATATTCTAAGACATAATGAGAAGGAAAGTTCATATTTAGGGCACAAAAAATAGTTTACATTTCATAAGAGTGTAAATGATACCAGAGTCAAACATCTAGAGGTATTTAACACACCACCCTTGCAAAAGATTTTGTTCCTTATATGAAAAGATATAGCTAAGACCCGTATATCTAGAAAACTATTGGAACCTCCCACCCCATAAAATATAATACCACCCAAACTTAAGAATTTTTATGATTGTGATATGATTCAAATCATGTGTGGGGTAATTATTCTCAAGTGGATGAAGCAGATGAGATCCATAGGCCACAACATGATCATCATGTTTAAGAATAGAACCCAGAACAACCCCAGAAGCATCACAATATATAACATAAGACCTAATAAGATCATGTATGATAAGAAAATAATTAGATATTAGTGGCCCTTTAAACTCATTATTATATTTTTTATTCTTAGCTTCCAAATTAAATTCACCCAATTATTGGTCGGGTTAGAAAAATTTATTGATATCATTGGAAAATTGATGAAGAACTATGGATTGTATCCATCCAGACCAAGGAATCTATGTAACTCAGAAATGTTTCTTGGTTATTCCTATGACAAGAAATATTTCACCTTCTTAGGATCAATTGAATGTCCATATTATGTAATAAAAATCCTCAATAAATTCACCTTTGTGAGAAATAAATTACAATTAGATATCTTCTTGTAATGGTGATGACTCCTCATAAATTTGGAAAAAATATTGAAATTGTGATCATCATCAAGATCAGATCATCAATAAACCAGTATTACATTAATAAATAACATAAAAAGGGTTCCACTATGATGATGTAATATCTTGTTCATGAAATCCATAACAACAATTTGAGCCTTAGTAAGGTAAAAAGGCATTAAAATATATTTATAGTGGTCATGCCTAATCCAAAATGTGATATTTAGGATATTAGACTCACTATCCATGAGTTTATGATATCTCAACCAAAGAGTTTTTTTGAAAACCACCTCACCCCCTTTAACTAATCGAAAAATTCATCTATATAAAGAAAATGTCACTTATTCTTGATAGGTACATGGTTTATATTTTTATAGTCCATATAGAGATGTAAATAACCATCTTCCTTCTTGGAAAATATAATAGGGGATTCCCATGGTGAATTAATGAGAGGAATAAACCTGTTCTAAAGAGTATTTTCCAACTAAAACCTGACCAATTTTATCTCAGTATGTTCCATACAATAAGAGTATATAGAAATATGTAGTGTACTAAACATCAGATCAATCGTGAATTATACCTTTTTTATATAGGAATACTGAAAAATTAATCTAATAAAACATTAGTAATGATCCTAAAAACAAAGAGAATATCTCTAAGAGAAGTAACAACATCAAGCTCAACTACATCAGAAGCCTATAAACTCATCACCTCTAGGTGGGAAGGTCATGCATGACCATACCTCTGGTCCCACAACCTCTAAAGATCCTAAGAGCTCCCAACAGTGGCAGATAATGAAACATGATGATGATAAAAATCAATCTCAACATAATGAGAAACTATCCAATCCGTCTCTATGATGATGTTAAATTTATCTAGATCAAGAATTATGAAATCCAAAAATAAAGCCACAATCGCAATCAATTGAGAAAACACATGACAATGAAACCCATTATCCTTCCTCTTTATGAGTGGAATCTTCGTCTCTATAAAAAAATGACATGACATGAGATTCATTTGTTTTTTTACCACATAAAAAAATTAGATGATATAAATGAGTGAGAGGAACCTTTTTCAAAAAGAGTAATAGCTATATAAGATTCAATAAAGATGGTTATTATCTTTGTAGATAGGACCATGTAAGAAATCCTCTGGAAACTCATCCACTGCATGAATGAGCTTTACTACTAAGGCCTAGTGCTAAATCCCTATTGATTTGGAAAGTTACAACTATTCCACAATATCCTTTAGAGTTATATATCACTGTCAATAATGAGCCATAGAGAAATACTAGAAATAACTTCCCTAGAAAGTCGTTGTATCCAGAATCATTGAAAATATCCATGGGGGTCGGACAAGAATGTTGGTTGTGCCCCACCTTTCTATACTAATATAAATCCATGGGATAAATAATATTTCCTACTCATGGTATAGAGGAGTGTCCCTACTGTGAACCACCTCCACCACCCTTGTGGTTATTGTTCACTTCTTCTTATTTCCATTTGAGCCAATAAAACTACCACTATGATGAAGCCAAGGGATATAAAAGCCAATAATTCTCACTATGTCCAATTTAACCATCATAGTCTTGTTAATTGTGATAGTATAAGTTGAAATCTATATTATATATACTTGTAGTCAAATGTCTAGTAAAAAACATTGCAATTATTTATGATATTTTAGTTGATCATTCATAACCACCAATAGTGAAAAAAAAAACAACTCCAAAAAAATATTTATGTACTCTAACAGTAATAACTCTCTACTCTAAAAATATAGGATCTCTAGAGAATTCACTATAATCATAGATTTTGGATATAAATTTTTGATAAAGGTAGTCTTAAAACCATTCCAATCCAAGTCAACATGTTTGTTTTCATATACAATTGAATGCCACCACCACTTGTAGGGACCCTCAAGTAAGAAATTTCACCTTAAACCATGATAAAGGTAGGTGTATCTAAGAATTTTAAACCTAGATAGATCATTTATAGCTAGTCTTATGCCGCTTGAAATTTATCATTACCCTTAAAATATGGGCATTTCTCATGTAGGAACTGTCAAGCTCAATCTCTATATCTTGTATCTATGGTTTCACCACATTATCTTGGTTTTAAACCTATAGAACATTCTAGACCATGGAATGAATTTCAAATATGATAACCTCAAAAATATTTCTATCTATTGGGGGGATTCCGTTGAGGTGTATCTCCCACAACACCCTCATGCAGATCCCTTAAAAAATTTCTGAGAGGCATGTTTTCTAAATTATAGAAATATAATAAAATGACCATGGAATAGGATAATCATAGTTTGAAACAAAATAACATAATAATAAATTGAGATCAAGGTTAAAACCCAACACATGTTATACTAATGCCAACATCCCATAGTGAATTAAGCATCTTCATGGAATGAATTGGCCAGAAGCTCACTATAACCTACCTCTCTTGTCCTAAAAATCATATCTCTTATCTACTAGACATAGAGGAAAACCATCTTTCAAACTAAATTTTCCTTAAAATGACTATAAAACCCATCCAAATAGGCACTAAAACATGCTATGAAAATATCCTAAGGTAATTCATGAACCCCATGGTATGATGAATCACACCTAAGAACTAAAAAATAACCAGAGGGAATGATTTCTCCTAACTTGAAATGAGAAACATGAAATATATATATATATATATATATAAATATTAATTAAATATTCCATAATCAAATAAAAAATGAGAGTGATACAACCTAAAAGTAGCTAGACAGAAACCCATGAACATTTCTAAAAAATAACCTAAAGAACAACCCCAAACCGCCAACATTTACCCCATGTGATATGTGGGCCATGTCCCCAAATATCACCACTATCAACCCATAACCACGTAATAAAAATCACACCACAAAACCTTGTATCATTTCAACATCTTGTATCAGATAAAACAAGGTATACACAGCCCCAAGGGTTTGTGTAGGGTAGAATCTAAACCATCTTAGTAGCATCCCACCCTAGTGTTCCATATCTAGTATCTTTATAATAATCTAAACTTGATCATATCAAATGATAAAAAGGAATGGTAAACATTTAAATAGTTTTATATCAATATAAAGTTAAAAAATTTCCTATTTTTATATTTCACAAACATAGCTAGGTAAAACAGTTTCAATTAATATTTCAAATAACCAGTTATATATATCGAAGCATAAAGAATATAATATCAACCCAATAAGTTAAAATCCAATAGAAAAGGAAAACAATGCATAGATAACATAAGATCTGGTTGTTCTGGTCACTCGTACTTTAATTTCAATCAATTACTAGTGAAAATTCAGGTCCCTATATCCCAATAATCAAAGTTTAGGGAATATAAAAACACCCAAGAAACCCCCCCCCCATTTTGTCAATATATTCCTAGAGCTAATGTGTCTATGATATGGTAATAAATTAACACCATATAATGTAAACCCCCTTATGATACTATTGTATGAGGCCCAATACTAAACCCTCTACCTAATTACCCAAGTATTTAATTTTTTTAATTTATCGATTAAATTTTTATAGGCTTAAAACAGTTCTAAAAACATTTCAAAAAAACCTTTATTCATTAAAAACATTATTTTAAATCCCATTTAACAATTAATTTAACAGTTATTTGAAAATAGATTTTATTCCACTAAAAGAATAGGAAATCCATCTTTTTATAAACATCCATTTAAAAATGAAAATAAATCAATTCAATACTTAAACAAATTTATTTAATTTTTTTTAAAAATAATAGCATCCATGTTTCATTGGACACGTGTTAAACACATAACCACCTACCACAAGCATTGGTCATACACCACCCACAATAGAATCCATACACCTTAAAGGGAGAAGAATAAAATAGTAATTAATGAAGGTCCTAACAATTATTATTAAATATTATAATTTAATTCCATAAGAAATAGTATTTGAAGGTAATTTCAATCAACCCATAACTAATTAAACACATGCCATATCACAACTCAAAAGAGATCTAACCTCAAAAAGAAAAATCTAATGAATGATACTATAATTAATTTTGGAGGATCACATCATGATCAATAGACTCTAAGGAACACATACCAAACCCATTTTCAAAACCCGTATAATTGTAAAAAATAAAAGGAAAATGACTACACATACAAAAGAGGAGTAAGAAACCAACCCATAGATCAAGTGCTAACTGGAGAACCTAGTAAGAGTTTGATTCATCCAGAAACACCTATAGCTAACCAAGGGTTTGAGGAAGAGTGGGGGATGGAGAATGAAAAAGGATTTAGGTTCCTACGACATATAATTCACTAGAATATGTATAATTTATTACATGAATTATTATATCATGATGTGAAATCTAAAAATGGATGAATCACCAAAAAACATGTCTCAATAACATAAAACCAGGAAAGATAATTTCAAAACATGAATATAATTTAATTTAATGAAATTTTTTCGTAACCTAGCCCAAAATCATGGCTTATTCCCAAGATTAGTTCACATTGTGAATATATGATTCACATCATTAAGTGGCTATTGTATTTTGTTCCCAACAAAAGTCCCTATGAAAATAATTAGATCGCCTCTGAAACCCCACAATCCCAAAGTATAACCTCTTAAAATTTAAAAATAGCATGTTCCTTAACTACGATGTTGCATTATCTCTTTCAATAGGTTTCGATTTAGAGATGACAAAATATGTACGCATTTTTCATCTCAATATTGTTTTATTAATAGGTGTTTCATGTTACACACATATTTATGGATATATAGTGTATATAATCCCACTTTTATATATTATAAAATGAATTTATTCATATTCATAGTATTTAATTTTCTATTTGATTTTATTTTATTCATGGGGTTTATGATTCAAAAGTACCCAATGTGGTAAAGCTTTATGTTACAGTCTCAATTATTTTTTTGGAATAGTATATACTAAAAATAAAATGTGGGAAATTATATAATCCTTTTATTTTAAACCCCATATATTCTCTTCTCCTCTCTCTATTTATGGGGATTTTATATTATCCTTATATTTTTCTCTATTTGGTATGTAAAATAACTGGAAGATTTTTTAAAGAAAGGTCAACCTTATTTTTTTTGATATGTAATCTTTTTCTACCATATCCATGTTCATCAAAATGTTTTATGGGTTTTTATATATAAATAAATATTTTAGTAAGGTTTTTTTTTTAATTACATTGAATTTATTTATAAATTATTAAAAATAATATTTTAATATGTTATCCATATGAGTTTTTTACTTTCTTTACTGAAGCATGAAAAGGATCCATGTTTTAATGTTTAACACATGAATAACTTTTCTCACCACCATGATCGTTATTTTATTTGACTATTAAACTACATATTTACTTGTTTATATTTATGGAAAATATTTTCCTCAATTTTTGGGAACTTTTTAAAATTTAAATATATCAAAATAAAATCATATTTTCCATATTTTCACATAAATGTTCAAATGATATTATAAATGTACTTTTAATCTATATCAACATACATTAAGTATTTTTTTGCTTTACTAAGTATATTTTATTATGATACCATCTACCTCCTTTATCTATATAGATTATGATTATTATTTTTAAGGAACATTTTTTTGAAACCTGTTTCACTCTATGGGACAATTAAGCTATGATGAAATAATGAATGCTTTTATGATACCATTGAATTCCATTATTTAGATGGATTATGATTATGTGGTAATGGGATATTTATAACCCACATTTTTTGACAGGTTATCCTATGAAAAAAATTATTATTATATTCATTATCCTATGGAACACTTATATATGGTTTTCATTATGTTATGGGTTGGGGAAGAATTTTATATCCCTACAATGAATTGGGTAATGAATAATACATCATGAGGTAACAGGAACATGAATTAGGATTGAACATAGTACATTAAGAGAATTTGTCCACAATGATAATTTGGGTAAGGATTATTAACTAATGAAATGATGGAATGGTTAGTATACCCAATCAATTATTAGACTCTCTCCACTATGATAGACTTGGAAGAAATCCTTGAAAAATTAAATTATTTTTTATGCTTTTGTTTATTCCCAAAATATATTTCTTATTCATATGATATTCTCACACAGATCATGATTGATTATCGATCAATTTTCTCTCTTATGACTCACATATCTTATTTTGAAAATAGTTTATCCTACGAATCTTGATTTCTGATTAATGAATGATTGGGTATGAATATATTAATTAATTGTCTTACTATCATACCCTTATTCATATCTTATTCTTAAATATAAATATCATTGTATATCTTTCATGATTACTATTACTAATAATATGAGCTCAATATTTCTTATGTTTCCTTTTCCCCATGTTATAATTAATGATATTATGTAACATATTCCTTGAAGGGTATCTTGTTTGGATAATTTCATCGGATTTATTTAAGTATTCTTTTAATTTTTTTGGTATATTAAGGAAATACCTAATTTATTAGAAAAAAATGGGTTGTGTTACACAATGGGGATTTCTTAATTATATGAAACTTTAAATCTAAATGGCCTCATGTTTGTATCTGACACAATTTTAGCTATTTAAAATGTGATTGTATTCGGCTAAAATTGTGTTGTTTCATTTGGTATCAAAGACAATTTTCTAAGAATAATTTTTTTATCATGGATCCATTTGCACAGGTGTCAGTTTGTCTTTGTTGAAATTAGAACATAGATTAGATAAATTTATTGGTTAGGTTGATACATATTGAGGATAATTTAATAGTTCTGGATACCATTTCACTTTTATTATTTAGTTTATAATCGCAACCTTTAAGGTGTAAAAAACATTTTCATGTTTTCTTATTATGTGATTTTATGGTGACTGGTGACATATTGGGAAAATTTAAATAGGTTTTAATATATCATTGAGGTATAAGTATCAATAGGTATTATTGTGTTATATAGTTTTATATTATTTAGGATGAATATTACTGGGGATATAATCTAAAATAAATACATAACCTTTAATGTTAATACTTTCTTTGATAACATGAAAATTATGGTTAATAAGAAAAAAGGGGTTATCCTTTTTTTTGGAAATATATAACATTGAAATGTGATTTGTTGACTAATTGATTATATTTATTTTTAAATAAGTTCATAGTATTTCTAACATTATATGATTAAGTAAAATGAAATATTATTTTCAAGGATGGAATTTTATTTGAGGAATAAAGAGTGAGTAAAATAGAAGAAGTATATATATTTTTGGTGGTTTTATGGTGATTCTGGTTATTTGGAGAAATTAGTAGTATATTTTTTTAGAATATATATATATGTGTGTGTGTTTGAATTTATTAGGGATTAATTTTATTTAACGATAAATGGTATGCTAGTCTTGGAATAATATGTGATCAAATATTTTTTATTTTGGGATTTGAATTTGATCGAGGATATTTTCGAAGTTCCATAATGTTAATTATTTTTAAAATGATTCAATTTGATATTTGGGTGTTATTCTTGTGGTTTCAGAGTTTCATCTATAAATATTTATTCATATTAGAAATTATATTAATATATGATAACCATTTAGATTCTGGTTAATGGGTAGAAATATGAGGAATAATTTCTCATACTTTGGTGGATCATGTGATCCATTAAAATATAATTTTAGTGCGTTAGAAATGAAATATTTTTCATAATTATTTTTCATATGTCATGAATTATTGTTTTAAAACTACTGGAAACACAACCAAAGGATGAAATTCATGGAAGAAATAATGTATATTCTACCACATTCTCTATTGTGTGGGTAAAAAAATTCCACAAACTCAAGAAATATAAAGATAAATATTACGATTCATTTGTGGAAAATATGGTTCAACTATAAAGTTATTAGTTTATAACACTCATTTAAAAGTATGTTTCTCACAGTGTGAAATGCATTGTTTAAAAAATATTGCGGAATTGATAAGAGTATTAGTATTTTTGCGGGTTGGTGTTATATTTAAAAATTCTATGTTATTAATGATTACATGTATTTTTTTAATATTAATAATGTTTCATATCATATAATTATTGTTCATCTACCTGGCATAGTGTTTGATAATGTCCTTAAAATATATGTCACACTAAAAGGTCATAGAATTTCCCTACTATGATGATAACTAGGTGGTTCCATGATAGTATTCTTGAATAAATGTTTTATAGGAATATGCTATTGTCTAGAGATATGGATACTATATTGGTTATTAGGCATATGATGCTCATAATTCATTGAGACACATTCTCGTGGTGTTCTCCCATGGTAATTTCCAAGAAGGGACGTTTTGAGAATGAACCCACAAGTAGGAAATTATGATTTTATGTGTCATTGGGTTTTCCAATTTGTGGACATGTATATAGATCCTTGTACATTAATAATATCATTAATTAATATCATAAGTCAGATAATTTTTTGTATTGATGAAAACAATTATGACATATGTTTGTAATGAAGTATCACAAATTGGTTGTATTATGATTGATATTTCATTAATGTATAATGTGAGAAATAATTTATCCCTCGTATCTATTCTTGAAATTTGATATCATAGTCCCTTTAAAATAAATGGATATTACTAGAGAAATTCATGGCCATGGTGTTCTGTTGAAAAGTGTATTTATGGAAGGTCAAATAATGAGACATAGAGAACATTGTTTTATTACACCTGTGTGAAACCTTATTGCTTAGATATATTTTGGTTAATGTGTTATATTAAATAGTAAGTGTTTATAGGAGGTATTCTTCCACAATGACATTAAATTATTTCTTTATGGATTCCTTAGAGAGTTTCTAGATGATAACCATGAACTATAGTATGTTCTAAAAATATGTCATTGGAAAAGAGGCCAAGAGGGTTATCAACTAAGTGTATCCAAAATCATGGTTAAAATCAACGATGAATTTAACTGTTTAGAATATATATCATCCTTTGTTTGTGGTTTAACAATTATTTAGGATGTTTTTACTACCAATATTTAATCACATGATATTTTAAATAATAAGTGAGTTAAATGATAATACAAAATAAATATTTTCAATGTTTTGATGATATAATATTTAATATGTTTTTTGATAAATAATGTAGTGAAATTTACTTATTCAAAAATAGTCATTATTAAAGGTTTGAAAAATGATAAAGATGATAAGTAGACCATGTTTACAGGTCTTTTTGGAAATAATATAAAAAATATTTATGTATTCTAAAGTGATGCACATGTAATGTAAAAAATAATATTACTATTAATAATACATGTGGTTCAATAAGAATTAAGTAATTGTAAAAGGTCTTGTGTGTATGTTTCCAACCCTAAACCTTCTAAAATAATAATCTAATTATATAACTTTCCATAAACATGATTTTTGTGAAAAAAATAGAGAATATATTTTATGCCTTAGAGAGAGATCTATAGAGCATTAGTGTTCTCTATACTTATCCTCTTTGAAGTCATTGAGAGATCATCAAGAGCTATTTATCATCATAGAATAATTTTGATGCGATCAACCATGAATTATAAAAGTTATGAGGATTGACCGTTCTAGCACCTGGTGAATTCATCGATGTTTTTAAAGATTGGGGATCATGTTTGGATAACTTCTAGATTCATTATAGTGCATTGATGATATGAGGAGATTGAGTGACCAAAATCAACAAAGAAGAATTAAAAGTTTATGTAATTATATATCTACTCTTGATTTACATGTGAATATCCTTCTCTTCTAGTTAGGGTCTTTAAAAATGTGATGTGATCTATGAATTCCATTGGTCATGGAATAATTTTTTATTTAAAACAATGATTATTCATAAACAAGGACTAGAAGTATGAGTTGGATATGCCAAATAGGAACTTATGTGTCACTTGTAACCTATAAGTGGTATTGGAGTAGTCACATTGTTAATTTATAATTACTTATTATCATTAATGGGGTTAAATTAATTTTAAATTTCATTAATGTAAAATCTTTTTGTTTATCAAAACCGAACACCATATTCTCTTCATTATTCATTATTCTCAATCACATAACCAATTAATGGGTGAAATTATAAAGAAGATACATATGAAATCACCATATATAAATTTTGAATGTTTTATCTAGTTAACGAAATTATACACTATTTGTCGCCCAACCTACACACTATTTACCCATGTATCTCGATGGAATCCGTTATTGATATTCCACCACTCCGAAAAAGTAGATTTGTGATCCAATAAAATAATATCATTCACGTAGATCTAGATAGTTAAGCATAAGGTTTTAAGAACCACACAATTTGTAACATGTGTTTGTAGTGTGTAGACATGTGTCTTTTTAATAGAGAATAGAAAAGATCAAACCATTTCATGTATCTAAGACATCATACGGGGACTAAAAAACAATTCCAATTTGAGGCAATATGTCATGAAATCTGATTAAACCTCATGTACATCATATATATCCATAGTATAAAACAATCCCAATCTATAATCATGTGTCATAGAAATATGTAGAATATATTACACATCATGAAAACTAGTACATTCCATGTATAATTTGGAAAAAATTTCTCTTAATTTATTGTGGGGAGAACAATTAATTATATTATTAAACCTATTCACATTTTTTCTCTATTTCATTTATTTGATAGTATATTTAATGTTATAGGATTGTTAATTATTTATTTAATTAATTTATATGTTAAATTTTAAATCTATGAGTTTAGTATAGTTTTTTCTTATAATTCACTATGTACGTATCAAGAGTATCACATGAAATGAAATTCACATGTGTTTCATGTTTCATTTGTTTGATAATTGTAGAGACCCGAAACTTGACGTACATTGACATTACATTGCATTTACGGAATACTTATTACATAACAAAAACAGACACACAAGGATCGTAATAGTTTAGTGTCTTTGGAAACTCGGAACGTAATCTTCTAATCGTGGTGAAAGATCTTCAACATCTCCTATAAAGATCTTCCTTTTTTTTACCTAAAACCTTTCTTTATATCCTAGGGAAAAGAAAACATAAAAGGGTGAGCTCAAATTCTCAGTAAGGGTAAACAAAAGAAATATAAATCACATCGTATTCATAAGAACATAACATTTTGGAAATCTTAACCTGCAAAAGAGAGCATAATTTCATAACATGGGATAAATCATGGCAGTGAAATGTAATCACAATAATAATAACTTAAAACATGAAACTTTTTGGCATTCACACATAATCATAGAGAATCATTTCTTGTTAGTCAAGACTCATTGCCAAGACTATCTTAGTCGACAAAGTCCCTTTCTGAATCGAGTAACCCTCGTTTCAGTCCTGTTTCACTGAACCGGTATAACCTACCGTTCTAGCCCTGTCTATCTCATGAGATATATAATCTTTACCCAATGCATTGGAGGTAGAAATAGTTCCCACCCATATTATAATGAATCCTTTCTTATGTGTGCCACATAATCATAAACCATACATCATAGCGTAACCCATGTAATAAAAATGGAATTCTTAAACAACATGACATCATAAAACAATTTATATAAGATAAAGGAATTCATAAAAATATTTCCATCACAACATAATCAAATCCATGTTATAATAGGGATAAAAACATAACCCTTTTATTATCTTAGATGGAAAATAATTTTGATAAAATACTTGAACTCCATTCTTGAGGAAAATATCCTTTCTACTTCAAAAACATTTTTCCTTTCATAACATGTCATACGACTTTAAAACAAAAGAAGATGATTAAAAATAAACTTGAAAACTTGTAAAGGAAGCTTCTTGGAAATAATGTTTTAAAAATCCATTCATTCCGTATAAGTTAAAAAACATTCTTCTCGTACTTTTGTCGAAAAAGTCAAAAAATACCTCGTACGAGAAACGACAAAATATTCTTTTCATATCTTTTACTAAAATCTCAATGAAAGGTAAAATTAGATTTAAACAATTGTAGGTTGATGGAAATAATACTACATATTGAGGGAACATGGATGTGGATGATAAAACACACCCCAGTAAATACCAAAGTATAAACAATCTCGGAATAAAAATGAGATTGTGATATTTTCCCTTACCTTAGGTCCGATTTTCTTCGTATGTGTCCGAACCACCTGTATAATGATTTAAATAATTTCATTGACTTATTAAAGAATCATATTCATTGTTATGATATCATATATGGTTCACTTATGACATTATATTACCCGTTCTTTTGTAAATTCCATGTTAAAGAAGCGTTTTGGGTAAAATCGTTTCATTTATCGTAGGTGCTTTGACTTGTTGTTCTTGACATTATTATTACTTATATCATGATTTACTTACTTCCAGAATATAAAATATGATTTATATATCAAATATATTCAGTATATATATATATAATAGATAGATAAATGAAATGAAAAACACCGTTCATGGAGACGGTAGTCCGTACGTACGCATGAACGCTATTTTCCTTTCCTTATTGTCTTGAATGGAAGTAAGTAGATGACATACATATATATATATACATAAATCCAGTAGCTTTATAATGTCATATATTTCATTATTATTTCTTATATATACTTTATAATCATTCTTAAATGGTTAACATGGAGAATGAATCTCATCCCGTCGTGGAGACGGTAGTCCGTAAGTATGCACGAGCGATGATATCATTTACATAAATATTGAATTGAATTGGAGTGGATTATACAATATATAAGAATAAATATGATGTTGTAATAACTATGTATAGTTTTTCTTTACAACATTATACCCATCCATGTAAGGTGGTGGCGGAAAATAGATTACACCACGGCGTGGAGACGGTATTCCGTACGTACGCACGCGCGGTGATTTCATTTTTCCGTAGGATGGATAGAAGGTGAATTAGGGTTGTTTAATATTTATAATAACATATCAGTATGTAAGTAATACTGATGTTATTACTTTATCATGAAACAACTAAAGAAGAATAAGTTGAATAAGAAAGAAATTGAAAAGATCGGTAATGGATATTACCTCTTCTTTGAAACGCCTCTTTGAATCCTCCACTTAGGGAACTAAGATTGGTCTTTGAAGAAGACCAGGACCTCTAGGATTATTCTAGGGAAGTGGAGAAGGGATTTTGGCAGGGGTTGGCCGAGCTTGAGTGCTCAAATTGGTGTGAGGAGGAGGGGGAGGAGGTGTCCTTTTATAAGGGAGGAGAGGGGCACTTTAGGAATATCTCAAAATATTATTTTATATTAAAGTCAAAATCGGTTTATAATGGTTCCAAAGGGTCTTATTTCGAATATAAAGTGGGGATGGGTCGAAATCCTATCAACCAATAAGATTTAGACAAGTTTAGGGAATTATTTTAACCTTATCAATTAGATTTAACTCTAAGTTAAATAATTTAACTTTTACTGTGTCTTTTTGTTTGCTTTCACTATATGGTTAATACAGTTACTATAACATGCCAAACGAACCCCAAATTGTTTATTATTAATACATATATCCTTATCTAAGTCATTTGGCCGAACCTTAGATTTTTAGGAATAAAATAACAATTAATAATATAAAATTTGATTTAAAAACTATTTTGTGTCAATTTTGACACTATTTGATATATGATTTTTGTGAAAGTCATAACAGAATATATGTTCAAAAAAAGTTGATTAAATCAACAATAATATATCATAGTAACCTAGAAAATTAGTGTAATTCATAAAAAGTCTTAAATTACATTTATTTTGGTATTTATAATATCAATTATGTCAATATTTCATTAATAAGATAATTACTGCATCATCTTTGTGTCATAAATAAATTAAATTATTTGATGTCTAAAAATTAAAAATAAAATACCATTATATAGTAAATCTTTTTATCTTTCTAATTAATATTTATAGTCGAATTTATCTTATGTACAACCCCATATTAAAAATGTTTTAGTAAATAAACTTTGATTTTAACTCTTTTAACCCTTCTTTAAATAATATAATAATAAATGTCCTAATCTAATCCAAGTGGGCCTAAATGGTCATATTTTATTCCTAAGTTTGTTTTTGATCGAATTTCACTTATACAATAGAATTAGGACATGTTTTAGGGTAATAATAATATCATTTTTACCCTTAATTACCCTATTTACTTTTAACCGTGGTAAAAAAAAGTAAAAAGTTACTATTCACCAAAAATTATTTTCATCTCATTGAACCACATTTTAGTCCTTGATATTAACCATGTCTCTCAGATTTTCTAAATTCCATTCACAGAAGCGGTAAAATTAAGTTTTATGCAAAATTCAGTTTTTAACCTACCACTTAGTGGTTTCACTATTCATCGAAAATTGAAAGTTTTCAGAAAAATACCAAAAATTAGGCCTAAGCTATATTTGATATTATGAACTCAAAAATGATGTCTATTTTACCAAATTCAAAACATATCAGTTGCATTAACTAATTTAAAAATTAATTCTCGTCGTCAAAACAAATAGCGTGTTTTTAAGAGATAATAACTATCAAAAGATTGACACTAGTTTATAACTGGTTTAAATGTGAAATTACATCCAATGACCAAAATTTTATTAAATTGTAAAAATATATTCTAAATATACTTTAAAACCACTCAAATTAATAATTTATCACTATTAATTATTTCGATTAAAAAAGTTGTTTTTAATTAAAATTTAGTAATTTTCACCATTCATCAGAATATGAAAGTTATCCGAAAAGTACCAAAATTTCACCCTAAGCTAATTTCGATATTACGAATCCAAAAATGAATTCCATTTTGAAAAATAAAATTTACAAAATTTCAAAAAGTGGTTATTACTATTCATAACAGCTAGTTTTAATAATATCTTAATAGCATATCATTGTTTAGCGAAACTCGGTGTTGCGTACAACACACACTATCGTGGAAGGTCGCGATTGTGTATAATTCAAGCCAGGCCAGAGATGTGTATTGTGAAAGCTCCTTTTGGTGTAGCGTATAAAACAAGACAAAAATTAAAAAGAATATTTTTCATAAAATCTCGGGTTGTTACATTCTACCCCCCTTAAAATGAATTTCGCCCTCGAAATTCGTCGGGGTTATAAATGGTTTACTATTCGAAAGTTTCTTTAATAGAAACCCACATCGTAAAAAGGAATACCAAAACTTGGCTTTAAAAACTAAAGTATGAAATGTAACGATTACCCAAATAAACTAATCACTGGGTTTCCACATAGGTGAAAATATGGATATGGAAGAGAAATCTAACCATTATGTTCTGATGGAGAGTGGTAGAGAACATGGCTATGAAAAATCCAGTAATCACAAATCCATAAATTTGTGATGATCTAAGGTACCATCTGATTCATCAGGTATAAGATCACTAGGACAACATTTTTGGTTTTCAAGATCATTTCCCTAAAGTTGAAAATTTGAATTAGAATAAATACTTTCTTTATTTTGGTACAACAATTTCCACTTCATCTCTTAAATAAATGAAGTTGAATTTGTTATTCGTGAAGTGTTAGCAGATCATGTGATAGAATGACGGGTCATTCCATCTGTCTCAAACAAAAGGTTAGCAAAAATTATATACATAAGTCGATCTATAGTGAGATTAATCATATATGGTTCCTAAAATGGACTTATACTTCATTTATCATACTGCTTTATATAATAAAACTAGTTTCTACTAAACAGGGACTTCTTGTAGGCTAGTGGTAGGCGATAATGGCCAGTCGCACTTCGGTTGTGGGTTCGATTCCCACAGCCTTGTCTGACGCGATGGGCTGTCGCCCGTCCTGCAGGTTGTCCTTTTTCTAAAACTATATTACTATAACATCCCATCAATAATATCGAAAAGAAAAAAAAACATCTATCCTTAAACAATACTAACTTATTCCAATATAATCCATTCCAATCTTTAGGCTTACCCATAATACTGCAGTCCACTCTCATAATATAGTGAAAAAAATTACCAGAGATTTAATACCATCGTTGATCCCCATAAGATATGTCTTGTTGGTCACATTCTAAGCATTCAAAGTCCTTAATCATGTATTCTCTTGAATACCTTACTGAAAACATGAATGAAGTTTAAAGTTAACACTTTCCACATACCAAAATCCTCAAAATTTTATATACTCAAACCATGATATCACTTAGTCCTTATATCAATCATGAGCTCATGAATACTATTAAACATTTCATTTTCTCGTTTTCCCTTCATTATGCGCATATCATCTTATTTCCAAAAACATCTCAATCACTTTGAATACCACATCAATAAATATTGCAATACTCAATGATACAACATTATTTTGGAATCCCATTACATAAACACTTAATCATTCCACCACATCGTTTTCATATTCAACATTGCCAATAGTGATCGCATGTGACTTCCCTTTGTCCTTTTCCTTCAGTGGTTGCTCATGTTGATCATCACTAACCCTTGGATTAGGGAATTTATTAGCATAATGCCCCATTTCCTTGCACTTGAAGCATTGAAGTGTTGGTGGTGCGTTCTCTGCAGTGTTTTCTTTGTTCACATCATTAGAAACCCTTTTTTCATTACTTCGACACTCAGCTACTCAATGACCTTCTTTTCCACACTTAAAACATTTTCTAGTCCCTTTAAGACAATCTCCACCATGCTTCTTTCCACACTTTGAGCATAAGGAAACATTCATCTTCTTTTCACCATTATTCTGAGATTTCTCCTTGAACTCCATCTTTCGTTTCTTTTCAAAACCATTAGATGGATATGTAACACCAACTTCCATTTCTACCTTCATAGCACAACACACAATTTCTTCATAGCTACTGAAGTCTCTTATAGCTAATGCCCTTCGAAGACTTGGTTTTAAACCACTGAAAAATCGATCAACTTTACTTTCAGGTTGGATGATAATGCCAGATTCATACCTTGCAAGTCTTGTAAAATTCGCTTCGTATATACCAACAGATTCATCATATTTTTGCTTTAGTTCAAGAAACTCCTTCTCCATCTTTGTTCGAAGAATACGAGGGAAGTACTTATTGAAAAATAAGTTCTTGAACTCGTCCCATTCCATGGACTCAATTTTAACTCTTTGCCTTGTATTCTTGATAAGATTCCACCATTGATCAGCTTCACCTTCCAAACGATATACTGCTAAGATGACTTTATCATGTTCAGAACATTGAAGAACTAAAAATATCTTTTCAGTGGTACTGATCCATTGTTCAGCAACAAGTGGATCAGAAGTCCCACTGAAAGAAGGTGGACGTTGCCTCATGAAGGACTCAATAGAATACTGTTCCATTATCTGCTCATTTGGATGTACCGAATGATTCATATCTTGTGTAAGGATAGAAATAAGATTTTTCACTCCATCTCTCATAACATTTGTTTGTTCAGGAGGACAATCATTGCATTGTCCATTGCATTGATCAACACGGTTCCTTCGGGTTCCAACCATCGTCTAAAACCCAAAAAGAATAGTGTGAGAGGCAAAAATCATGCTAGGGAAACCAACATAATAAAGGGGGAGTATCCTCAATATATAACATCTTAGGTTAAATTCTATGATCGTTACGGTAGTTCTAGGACTGTATCTTATACGTATACTTATCCTTAGGAACATCCCTAGACATACCTTAGAAATATCTCTAGGGATCTCATTAACGTTTTCGCATCCTAGTTTCCAAAGGTTGAATAAACCTTTCCTCAGATACCAACTGTAGAGACCCGAAACTTGACGTACATTGACATTACATTACATTTTCGGAATACTTATTATATAACAAAAACACACACACAAGGATCGTAATAGTTTAGTGTCTTTGGAAACTCGGAACGTAATCTTCTAATCGTGGTGAAAGATCTTCAACATCTCCTATAAAGATCTTCCTTTTTTTACCTAAAAACTTTCTTTATATCCTAGGGAAAAGAAAACATAAAAGGGTGAGCTCAAATGCTCAGTAAGGGTAAACAAAAGAAATATCAATCACATCGTATTCATAAGAACATAACATTTTGGAAATCTTAACCTGCAAAAGAGAGCATAATTTCATAACATGGGATAAATCATGGCAGTGAAATGTAATCACAATAATCATAACTTAAAACATGAAACTTTGTGGCATTCACACATAATCATAGAGAATCATTTCTTGTTATTCAAGACTCATTGTCAAGACTATCTTAGTGGACAAAGTCCCTTTCTGAATCGAGTAACCCTCGTTTCAGTCCTGTTTCACTGAACCGGTATAACCTACCATTCCAGCCCTGTCTATCTCATGAGATATAAAATCTTTACCCAATGCATTGGAGGGAGATATAGCTACCACCCATCTTATAATGAATCCTTTCTTATGTGTGCCACATAATCATAAACCATACATCATAGCGTAACCCATGTAATAAAAATGGAATTCTTAAACAACATGACATCATAAAACAATTTATATAAGATAAAGGCATTCATAAAAATATTTCCATCACAACATAATCAAATCCATGTTATAATAGGGATAAAAACAGAACCCTTTTATTATATTAGATCGAAAATAATTTTGATAAAATACTTGAACTCCATTCTTGAGGAAAATATCCTTTCTACTTCAAAAACATTTTTCCTTTCATAACATGTCATACGACTTTAAAACAAAAGAAGATGATTAAAAATAAACTTGAAAACTTGTAAAGGAAGCTTCTTGGAAATAATGTTTTAAAAATCCATTCATGCCGTATAAGTTAAAAAACATTCTTCTCATACTTTTGTCGAAAAAGTCAAAAAATACCTCGTACGAGAAACGACAAAATATTCCTTTCATATCTTTTACTAAAATATCAATGAAAGGTAAATTTGGATTTAAAAAATTGTAGGTTGATGGAAATAATACTACATATTGAGGGAACATGGATGTGGATGATAAAATACACCCCAGTAAATACCAAAGTATAAACAATCTCGGAATAAAAATGAGATTGTGATATTTTCCCTTACCTTAGGTCCGATTTGCTTCGTATGTGTCCGAACCTCCTGTATAATGATTTAAATAATGTCATTGATTTATTACAGAATCATATTCATTGTTATGATATCATATATGGTTCACTTATGACATTATATTACCCATTCTTTTGTAAATTCCATGTTAAAGAAGCGTTTTGGGTAAAATCGTTTCATTTATCGTAGGTGTTTTGACTTGTTGTTCTTGACATTATTATTACTTATATCATGATTTACTTACTTCCAGAATATAAAATATGATTTATATATCATATATATTCAGTATATATATATATATATAATAGATAGATAAATGAAATGAAAAACACCGTTCAGGGAGACGGTAGTCCGTACGTACGCATGAACGCTGTTTTCCTTTCCTTATTGTCTTGAATAGAAGTAAGTAGATGACATACATATATATAAATATATATAAATAAATCCAGTAGCTTTATAATGTCATATATTTCATTATTATTTCTTATATATACTTTATAATCATTCTTAAATGGTTAACATGGAGAATGAATCTCATCGCGTCGTGGAGACGGTAGTCCGTACGTACGCACGAGCGATGATATCATTTCCATAAATATTGAATTGAATTGGAGTGGATTATACAATATATCAGAATAAATATGATGTTGTAATAACTATGTATATTTATTCTTTAAAACATTATACCCATCCATGTAAGGTGGTGGCGGAAAATAGATTACACCACGGCGTGGAGACGGTATTCCGTACGTACGCACGCGCGGTGATTTCATTTTTCCGTAGGATGGATAGAAGGTGAATTAGGGTTGTTTCATATTTATAATAACATATCAGTATGTAAGTAATACTGATGTTATTACTTTATCATGAAACAACTAAAGAAGAAGAATTTGAATAAGAAAGAAATTGAAAAGATCGGTAATGGATATTACCTCTTCTTTGAAACGCCTCTTTGAATCCTCCACTTAGGGAACTAAGATTGGTCTTTGAAGAAGACCAGGCCCTCTAGGATTATTCTAGGGAAGTGGAGAGGGGATTTTGGCAGGGGTTGGCCGAGCTTGAGTGCTCAAATTGGTGTGAGGAGGAGGGGGGGAGGTGTCCTTTTATAAGGGAGGAGAGGGGAACTTTAGGAATATCTCAAAATATTATTTTATATTAAAGTCAAAATCGGTTTATAATGGTTCCAAAGGGTCTTATTTCGAAGCTAAAGTGGGGATGGGTCGAAATCCTATCAACCAATAAGATTTAGACAAGTTTAGGGTATTATTTTAACCTTATCAATTAGAGTTAACTCTAAGTTAAATAATTTAACTTTTACAGTGTCTTTTTGTTTTCTTTCACTATATGGTTAATACAATTAATATAAAATGCCAAACGAACCCAAAATTGTTTATTATTAATAAATATATCCTTATCTAAGTCATTTGGCCAAACCTTAGATTTTTAGGAATAAAATTACAATTAATAATATAATATTTGATTTAAAAACTATTTTGTGTCAATTTTGACACTATTTGATATATGATTTTTGTGAAAGTCATAACAGAATATATGTTCAAACCAAGTTGATTAAATCAACACTAATATATCATAGTAACCTATAAAATTAGTGTAATTCATAAAAAGTCTTAAATTACATTTATTTTGGTATTTATAATATCAATTATGTCAATATTTCATTAATAATATAATTACTGCATCATCTTTGTGTCATAAATAAATTAAATTATTTGATGTCTAAAAAATAAAAATAAAATACCATTATATAGTAAATCTTTTTATCTTTCTAATTAATATTTATAGTCGAATTTATCTTATGTATAACCCCATATTAATAATGTTTTAGTAAATAAACTTTGATTTTAACTCTTTTAACCCTTCTTTAAATAATATAATAATAAATGTCCTAATCTAATCCAAGTGGGCCTAAATGGTCATATTTTATTCCTAAGTTTGTTTTTGATCGAATTTCACTTATCCAATAGAATTAGGACATGTGTTAGGGTAATAATAATATCATTTTTACCCTTAATTACCCTATTTACTTTTAACCGTGGTAAAAAAAAGTAAAAAGTTACTATTCACCAAAAATTATTTTCATCTCATTGAACCACATTTTAGTCCTTGATATTAACCATGTCTCTCGGATTTTCTAAATTCCATTCACATAAGCGGTAAAATTATGTTTTATGCAAAATTCAGTTTTTAACCTACCACTTAGTGGTTTCACTATTCATCGAAAATTGAAAGTTTTCAGAAAAATACCAAAAATTAGGCCTGAGATATATTTGATATTATGAACTCAAAAATGATGTCTATTTTACCAAATTCAAAACATATCAGTTTCATTAACTAATTTAAAAATTAATTCTCGTCGTCAAAACAAATAGCGTGTTTTTAAGAGATAATAACTATCAAAAGATTGACACTAGTTTATAACTGGTTTAAATGTGAAATTACATCCAATGACCAACATTGTATTAAATTGTAAAAATATATTCTAAATATACTTTAAAAACACTCAAATTAATAATTTATCACTATTAATTATTTCGATTAAAAAAGTTGTTTTTAATTAAAATTTAGTAATTTTCACTATTCATCAGAATATGAAAGTTATCCGAAAAGTACCAAAATTTCACCCTAAGCTAATTTCGATATTACGAATCCAAAAATGAATTCCATTTTTAAAAATAAAATTTACAAAATTTCAAAAAGTGGTTATTACTATTCATAACGGCTAGTTTTAATAATATCTTAATAGCATATCATTGTTTAGCGAAACTCGGTGTTGCCTACAAAACACGCTATTGTGGAAGGTCGCGATTGCGTATAATTCAAGCCAGGTCAGAGATGTGTATTGTGAAAGCTCTTTTTGGTGTAGCGTATAACACAAGACAAAAATTAAAAAGAATATTTTTCATAAAATCTCGGGCTGTTACATTCTACCCCCCTTAAAATGAATTTCGCCCTTGAAATTCGTCGGGGTTATAAATGATTTAATATTCGAAAGTTTCTTTAATAGAAAACCACATCGTAAAAAGGAATACCAAAACTTGGCTTTAAAAACTAAAGTATGAAATGTAACGATTACCCAAATAAACTAATCACTGGGTTTCCACATAGGTGAAAATATGGATATGGAAGAGAAATCTAACCATCAGGTTCTGATGGAGAGTGGTAGAGAACATGGCTATGGAAAATCCAGTAATCACAAATCCATAAATTTGTGACGATCTAAGGTACCATCTGATTCATCAGGTATAAGATCACTAGGACAACATTTTTGGTTTTCAAGATCATTTCCCTAAAGTTGAAAATTTGAATTAGAATAAATACTTTCTTTATTTTGGTACAACAATTTCCACTTCATCTCTTAAATAAATGAAGTTGAATTTTTTATTCGTGAAGTGTTAGCAGATCATGTGATAGAATGACGGGTCATTCCATCTGTCTCAAACAAAAGGTTAGCAAAAATTATATACATAAGTCGATCTATAGTGAGATTAATCATATATGGTTCCTAAAATGGACTTATACTTCATATATCATACTACTTTATACAATAAAACTAGTTTCTACTAAACAGGGACTTCCTGTAGGCCAGTGGTAGGCGATAAAGGCCAGTCGCACTTCGTTTGTGGGTTCGATTCCCACAGCCTTGTCCGACGCGATGGGTTGTCGCCCGTCCTGCAGGTTGTCCTTTTTCTAAAACTATATTACTATAACATCCCATTAATAATATCGAAAAGAAAAAAAAACTTCTATCCTTAAACATTACTAACTTATTCCAACATAATCCATTCCAATCTTTAGGCTTACCCATAATACTTCAGTCCACTCTCATAATATAGTGAAAAAAATTACCAGAGATTTAATACCATCATTGATCCCCATAAGATATGTCTTGTTGGTCACATTCTAAACATTCAATGTCCTTAATCATGTATTCTCTTGAATCCATTAGTGAAAACATGAATGCAGTTTAAAGTTAACACTTTCCACATACCAAAATCCTCAAAATTCTATATACTCAAACCATGATATCACTTAGTCCTTATATCAATCATGAGCTCATGAATACTATTAAACATTTCATTTTCTCATTTTCCCTTCATTATGCGCATATCATCTTATTTCCAAAAATATCTCAATCACTTTGAATACCACATCAATAAATATTTCAATACTCAATGATACAACATTATTTTGGAATCCCATTACATAAACACTTAATCATTCCACCACATCGTTGTCATATTCAACATTTCCAATAGTGATCGCATGTGACTTCCCTTTGTCCTTTGGCTTCAGTGGTTGCTCATGTTGATCATCACTAACCCTTGGATTAGGGAATATTTTAGAATAATTCCCCATTTCCTTGCACTTGAAGCATTGAAGTGTTGGTGGTGCGTTCTCTGCAGTGTTTGCTTTGTTCACATCATTAGAAACCCTTTTTCCATTACTTCGACACTCAGCTACTCGATGACCTTATTTTCCACACTTAAAACATTTTCTATTCCCTTTAATACAATCTCCACCATGATTCTTTCCACACTTTGAGCATAAGGAAACATTCATCTTCTTTTCACCATTATTCTGAGATTTCTCCTTGAACTCCATCTTTCGTTTCTTTTCAAAACCATGAGATGGATATGTAACACCAACTTCCATTTCTACCTTCATATCACAACGCACAATTTCTTCATAGCTACTGAAGTCTCGTATAGCTAATGCCCTTCGAAGACTTGGTTTTAAACCACTGAAAAATCAATCAACTTTAATTTCAGGTTGGATGATAATGCCAGATGCATACCTTGCAAGTCTTGTAAAATTCGCTTCGTATATACCAACAGATTCATCATCTTTTTGCTTTAGTTCAAGAAACTCCTTCTCCATCTTTGTTCGAAGAATACGAGGGAAGTACTTATTGAAAAATAAGTTCTTGAACTCGTCCCATTACATGGACTCAATTTCAACTCTTTGCCTTGTATTCTTGATAAGATTCCACCATTGATCAGCTTCACCTTCCAAACGATATACTTCTAAGATGACTTTATCTTGTTCAGAACATTGAAGAACTGAAAATATCTTTTCAGTGGTACTAATCCATTGTTCAGCAACAAGTGGATCAGAAGTCCCACTGAAAGAAGGTGGACGTTGCCTCATGAAGGACTCAATAGAATACTGTTCCTTTCTCTGCTCATTTGTAAGTCCCGAATGATTCATATCTTGTGTAAGGATAGCAATAAGATTTTTCACTCCATCTCCCATAACATTTGTTTGTTCAGAAGGACAATCATTGCATTGTCCATTACATTGATCAACACGGTTCCTTCGGGTTCCAGCCATCGTATAAAACCCAAAAAGAATAGTGTGAGAGGCAAAAATCATGCTAGGGAAACCAACATAATAAAGGGGGAGTATCCTCAATATATAACATCTTAGGTTAAATTCTATGATCGTTACGGTAGTTCTAGGACTGTATCTTATACGTATACTTATCCTTAGGAACATCCCTAGACATACCTTAGAAATATCTCTAGGGATCTCATTAACGTTTTCGCATCCTAGTTTCCAAAGGTTGAATAAACCTTTCCTCTGATACCAACTGCAGAGACCCGAAACTTGACGTACATTGAAATTACATTACATTTGCGGAATACTTATTAGATAACAAAAACACACACACAAGGATCGTAATAGTTTAGTGTCTTTGGAAACTCGGAACGTAATCTTCTTATCGTGGTGAAAGATCTTCAACATCTCCTATAATGATCTTCCTTTTTTTCACCTAAAACCTTTCTTTATATCCTAGGGAAAAGAAAATATAAAAGGGTGAGCTCAAATGCTCAGTAAGGGTAAACAAAAGAAATATCAATCACATCGTATTCATAAGAACATAACATTTTGGAAATCTTAACCTGCAAAAGAGAGCATAATTTCATAACATGGGATAAATCATGGCAGTGAAATGTAATCACAATAATCATAACTTAAAACATGAAACCTTGTGGCATTCACACATAATCATAGAGAATAATTTCTTGTTAGTCAAGACTCATTTCCAAGACTATCTTAGTGGACAAAGTCCCTTTCTGAATCGAGTAACCCTCGTTTCAGTCCTGTTTCACTGAACCGGTATAACCTACCGTTCCAGCCCTGTCTATCTCATGAGATATAAAATCTTTACCCAATGCATTGGAGGGAGATATAGGTCCCACCCATCTTATAATGAATCCTTTATTATGTGTGCCACATAATCATAAACCATACATCAGAGCGTAACCCATGTAATAAAAATGGAATTCTTAAACAACATGACATCATAAAACAATTTATATAAGATAAAGGAATTCATAAAAATATTTCCATCACAACATAATCAAATCCATGTTATAATAGGGATAAAAACAGAACCCTTTTATTATCTTATATGGAAAATAATTTTGATAAAATACTTGAACTCCATTCTTGAGGAAAATATCCTTTCTACTTCAAAAACATTTTTCCTTTCATAACATGTCATACGACTTTAAAACAAAAGAAGATGATTAAAAATAAACTTGAAAACTTGTAAAGGAAGCTTCTTGGAAATAATTTTTTAAAAATCCATTCATGCCGTATAAGTTAAAAAACATTCTTCTCGTAGTTTTGTCGAAAAAGTCAAAAAATACCTCGTACGAGAAACGACAAAATATTCCTTTCATATCTTTTACTAAAATCTCAATGAAAGGTAAAATTGGATTTAAACAATTTTTGGTTGATGGAAATAATACTACATATTTAGGGAACATGGATGTGGATGATAAAATACACCCCAGTAAATACCAAAGTATAAACAATCTCAGAATAAAAATGAGATTGTGATATTTTCCCTTACCTTAGGTCCGATTTGCTTCGTATGTGTCCGAACCTCCTGTATAATGATTTAAATAATGTCATTGACTTATTACAGAATCATATTCATTGTTATGATATCATATATGGTTCACTTATGACATTATATTACCCGTTCTTTTGTAAATTCCATGTTAAAGAAGCGTTTTGGGTAAAATCGTTTCATTTATCGTAGGTGTTTTGACTTGTTGTTCTTGACATTATTATTACTTATATCATGATTTACTTACTTCCAGAATATAAAATATGATTTATATATCATATATATTCAGTATATATATATATATAATAGATAGATAAATGAAATGAAAAACACCGTTCATGGAGACGGTAGTCCGTACGTACGCATGAACGCTGTTTTCCTTTCCTTATTGTCTTGAATGGAAGTAAGTAGATGACATATATATATATATATATATATATATATATATACATAAATCCAGTATCTTTATAATGTCATATATTTCATTATTATTTCTTATATATACTTTATAATCATTCTTAAATGGTTAACATGGAGAATGAATCTCATCGCGTCGTGGAGACGGTAGTCCGTACGTACGCACGAGCGATGATATCATTTCCATAAATATTGAATTGAATTGGAGTGGATTATACAATATATCAGAATAAATATGATTTTTTAATAACTATGTATAGTTATTCTTTACAACATTATACCCATCCATGTAAGGTGGTGGCGGAAAATAGATTACACCACGGCGTGGAGACGGTATTCCGTACGTACGCACGCGCGGTGATTTCATTTTTCCGTAGGATGGATAGAAGGTGAATTAGGGTTGTTTCATATTTATAATAACATATCAGTATGTAAGTAATACTGATGTTATTACTATATCATGAAACAACTAAAGAAGAAGAAGTTGAATAAGAAAGAAATTGAAAAGATCGGTAATGGATATTATCTCTTCTTTGAAACGCCTCTTTGAATCCTCCACTTAGGGAACTAAGATTGGTCTTTGAAGAAGACCAGGACCTCTAGTATTATTCTAGGGAAGTGGAGAAGGGATTTTGTCAGGGGTTGGCCGACCTTGAGTGCTCAAATTGGTGTGAGGAGGAGGGGGAGGAGGTGTCCTTTTATAAGAGAGGAGAGGGGCACTTTAGGAATATCTCAAAATATTATTTTATATTAAAGTCAAAATCGGTTTATAATGGTTTCAAAGGGTCTTATTTCGAAGCTAAAGTGGGGATGGGTCTAAATCCTATCAACCAATAAGATTTAGACAAGTATAGGGTATTATTTTAACCTTATCAATTAGATTTAACTCTAAGTTAAATAATTTAACTTTTACCGTGTCTTTTTGTTTTCTTTCACTATATGGTTAATACAATTACTATAACATGCCAAACGAACCCCAAATTGTTTATTATTAATACATATATCCTTATCTAAGTCATTTGGCCGAACCTTAGATTTTTAGGAATAAAATAACAATTAATAATATAATATTTGATTTAAAAACTATTTTGTGTCAATTTTGACACTATTTGATATATGATTTTTGTGAAAGTCATAACAGAATATATGTTCGAAACAAGTTGATTAAATCAACACTAATATATCATAGTAACCTAGAAAATTAGATTAATTCATAAAAAGTCTTAAATTACATTTATTTTGGTATTTATAATATCAATTATGTCAATATTTCATTAATAAGATAATTACTGCATCATCATTGTGTCATAAATAAATTAAATTATTTGATGTCTAAAAATTAAAAATAAAATACAATTATATAGGAAATATTTTTATCTTTCTAATGAATATTTATAGTGGAATTTAGCTTTTGTATAACCCCATATTAAAAATGTTTTAGGAAATAAACTTTGATTTTAACTCTTTTAACCCTTCTTTAAATAATATAATAATAAATGTCCTAATCTAATCCAAGTGGGCCTAAATTGTCATATTTTATTCCTAAGTTTGTTTTTGATCTAATTTAACTTATCCAATAGAATTAGGACATGTGTTAGGGTAATAATAATATCATTTTTACCCTTAATTACCCTATTTACTTTTAACCGTGGTAAAAAAAGTAAAAAGTTACTATTCACCAAAAATTACTTTCATCTCATTGAACCACATTTTAGTCCTTGATATTAACCATGTCTCTAGGATTTTCTAAATTCCATTCACAAAAGCGGTAAAATTAAGTTTTATGCAAAATTCAGTTTTTAACCTACCACTTAGTGGTTTCACTATTCATCGAAAATTGAAAGTTTTCAGAAAAATACCAAAAATTAGGCCTAAGCTATATTTGATATTATGAACTCAAAAATGATGTCTATTTTACCAAATTAAAAACATATCAGTTGCATTAACTAATTTAAAAATTAATTCTCGTCGTCAAAACAAATAGCGTGTTTTTAAGAGATAATAACTATCAAAAGATTGACACTAGTTTATAACTGGTTTAAATGTGAAATTACATCCAATGACCAACATTGTATTAAATTGTAAAAATATATTCTAAATATACTTTAAAACCACTCAAATTAATAATTTATCACTATTAATTATTTCGATTAAAAAAGTTGTTTTTAATTAAAATTTAGTAATTTTCACTATTCATCAGAATATGAAATTTATCCGAAAAGTACCAAAATTTCACCCTAAACTAATTTCGATATTACGAATCCAAAAATGAATTCCATTTTGAAAAATAAAATTTACAAAATTTCAAAAAGTGGTTATTACTATTCATAACGGCTAGTTTTAATAATATCTTAATAGCATATCATTGTTTAGCGAAACTCGGTGTTGCGTACAACACAAGCTATCATGGAAGGTCGCGATTGCGTATAATTCAAGCCAGGTCAGAGATGTGTATTGTGAAAGCTCCTTTTGGTGTAGCGTATAACACAAGACAAAAATTAAAAAGAATATTTTTTCATAAAATCTCGGGCTGTTACAATAATAGACACCATCTAATTACCTATCACACATTGTGTGTCTCATTTCAAGGGAATACAAAATAATGGAGATCATACATGGTCATTTATATGACTATATGATTTTACCTCTAAGGAAACTTGGGTAATATATTAATTTCAAATAAAATTTATTTATTTATTTTTAAGAAATGTATGTATGATGAAATTTTATGGTATTTCAGATGTTATTAAGATAAATTGGTATAATTATATTAATTCAAAATGTTTTAACTTAATTAATTAATTAATATAATTTATTGATAACTAGAGATAAAATGTTTATTCGTTGCATGTTTTGTAGATGATAATGATATTAGATCATACCAATGTATGTGACTCATTTAATTTTAATTTATTATTTTATTTAAATTGAAATGATGGTTTACTTGTCAAGCCCTCTATAGTATTACGTAAGTTCATGAATGACTATAGTTTCTTTTATGTTAACCCCATTAAACATTACATTGGATCCTTTACTAGAGTGCGAATAAAAGCTATTGTAAGGATGAATCTATGTGGTTAGAGGAGGCGGTCAGAGTCTTAGAGCCGATGTGAAACCAATCAAGGAGATACATAGGATTCAATGTAGAATGATAAAATAAGAACCAAGCTACAATTCACGGTTCTTCCCCTAGGTTTTAGGATTTTTTATCATCTTCTAGATAAACTAACTATCAAAAAACATCATGATCATTCCACTTATATTTTATTTTTATTAGGTGCATTGATGATTGTTTATGTTTATTGAAGATATGTGATCACCTAATAAAGGAGTTTATAAGCATGTAAGATGGAATCAAAAATTAGATTATGTGTAATTTTTTTCAGACATGGTTAATCGCTTATGTAAAATCACCTTAATATTAACAAGGGATGTGATAAGAGATTTTTTTTAAAAAATATGAAGAGAAATATATCAACTAGAATATTTATTTGGTATAGACATAAATTACATGCGTTAGAGATAAACATAAAGTTCAAAGTGCTTGACTGGACCATGATGGGGTGCATTCAAATATCAAGGAACGTTTAGATAGATGTTTTGGGATAACTTAACTCGAATCACATCAAGTATTGACTACCAAAGAAAGACTTGTTGTAACTAATGGAAAACGATTTAGGGAATATTTATCATGAATTTTGTATTGGGGATTCCACTCAACAGATTAGGGAACTATGTGTTAATTCGTTTTATAAGTTATATCTACAAAAACCTCTTCAAATAAATTTTCATCATCAAGTCTATGTTATTAGAAGTTAATTTAGGTCCTTTACACTAGAATATCATTGCAATAGGATATTTTAAACCTAATTGGGGAGGGATATTATGTTTGGAAAAAATAGTGGGAGATTAATAAGATTTCAGATTTAATTTATTAATCTAATATGCTAACCAATGATGTGCCAATAATATACTCTTAATTTATTAGAAATAGAATACCACCCAACATTGAAACATCAATTTGATCTATACTAGATAATAATAACCTTATCACTAACAAAAATTTCGTTGAATAGTATACAAACTGACACGTTATACTATGATGTGAATAGAAATTAAAAATTTGGAAACCCGACATCCCATGTTTCTTGTAAAAGTGTCTAGAAAATAAGATATATCTATATAGCAGAATCATGTGGAAGATGCAATGGATGTCCAATTGTTATTTCTATCCTCCATTTCAAATGAGATTATAAATAAACACACACACACACATGTATATATATACTCATGTAGAGTCATTTATGACCTTCGTGATCTTAGTTTGTAGAAAGAGAGTCCAACAAGATATGAGATCTCTAATGCACTGTTCACATGAATGCTTGGATATTTGGTGCAAGTTATACATCTTTTATTCAAGATTATTTTTTATATTGAATAACTAGACATATTATAATTTAATATACATGATGATTTTCACATATATATCATTATTTCCTCACTAACTAAAAACTTGAATAGTTTCGCTATTAATTATAAAATGATAATCCATGAGAAGACTCTTTCAAAACATCTTACTCTCACTCACCGTGTTGATAAGGATCTAGGGTATAACAAACCATAGGTACATATAGTGAATAATAAATGGAAGAACAAGGCCATGGGTCTAAAGACTCATTCCACATCTAAGGCTCTATAGAACCTTCCTTCCCAAAGAAGAAGATCCAATAGTTTTCAATGGAGAGAAATGTGATGCATTATTCAAGCGGTAAGCCATTATACTAGAAGAGGAACTGAACCCTTATAAATAATAAATTGTCATCTTCATTTGTGTTTCTTGTTGAGCGTAATAATTTTATATCTACAAGTTTGGTATTATATATTGCATGTGGTTCTCACATATGTATAAAAATATAATAAACAAGTAGAATTTGAAAGGTTTCCATAGGCGAGGTGGATCTATAGGATGATGATATATAGAGGTTGGACACTCTATCCATTAGATACAACCACCTAACATTACTAATAATAATGTTTTTTGTTTAAAATAATTGTTATTATGTAATTATTTTTTCCACGAAAATAATTTATATTTCTTTTTAAGACATGAATTTTTTTTTCTTTAGAAATAAGATTTGATACTTTTATAGAGATAGCATATGTTAAGTTATGAAATAGCTAAATAATTTTCTTTATTTATTACAAGAACCAAATTTGGTTAGTTGATAATGAATCAAATTCAGATGGCTCATTTTACCCCCATTTTTGGTATTAACACCCTGGTCATGTAAATGAAAAGTGTTCGATAAAAATCTATCAAGAGAGTAACCTAGAGAGTTTTTTGGTTAAACCACATGAAAGATTTCATGCCTGATTCTAAGCAAAAATATCCAAAACACCATTTGGTTTTCAAGGATAAAGAAAAAAAATATTCAAGAACTGGTATACAATAATGTGTGTGAAGATTTCCAAAAGGAATAAAGAGGTGGATTCTCATACTTTATTACTTTTACCAAGGACTTGGTTAGGTATCTTTACATATATGTGATGAGGTATAAGTCTAAATCCTTATATAAGTTCAAGGTGTTCAAGAATTAAGTTGATAATTATCTTGGTAAAAAGATAAAGAAAAAACAATCATATTGTGGTGGTGAATATATTGGAAAAGAGCTTGATGAATTTCTATGGGAGTATGGTATTTTATATCAACTCACACATCCTTATACACTATAGTGTAATGGTGTGAGTGAAAGGAGAAAAGATACACTATTATACATGGTACGATTGATGATTTATCACACAAGCCTTCCATTATCCTTTTGAGGATATTAATTACACACAATCGTATGCATACTATCTCAATTACCAACTAATGTAAAAAATGTTATTTTCATTGGGTAATGGAGGGGAAAGAACTCTGTTTTGTCACAAAATTGTGCATGGGGGTTTTAGGTGTTTATTAAGGATAGATCAAGAAAAAACCACCACCCAAGAGTACCAATTGTATCTTTTTAGGTTAACCCAATGAAATTAAGTGATACTACCTATATAATCCCTAACATAAAAATGTTATAATTTCTAGGCATGTTGTATTCCTTGATAGGGAACACATCTTAAAAGATGATTGTGTGAGTAATATGGGCTTCAATAAATTTTATGATCAAGATACATAAGAGTTGGTACATGTAAAGTTTCCATTGGTCCTAATGGAAGAATTTGTTCTTAAAACAAAGGTACTTCACACCATAGAGGTTATGGAATCAGATATATATATATATATGGTTTTCTAGTCATAGATGATTGTGAATCATTAATTGTAGAGAAAAATGACCCACTATCCTATAAAAATGATGTAGAGAGATTAGAAGCTTAAAAAGAGTAAGAATCCAAAAATTCCCCTATGGATTCCATTTATCATAACCAACTATGGGTTATAATAAATCTTCTAGTAGTTGTAAATCGCATTTGGTGAAAATGGGTATTTAAGAGAAATCCGGATGTGGAAGGACAAGTTAAAACCTATTAGTCATGGTAAGTTGATAAAGGTTTTAGTCAACATAAAGGAATTTACGATAAAAGCCCATTTTTTGTAGTTTCTATGTTTAAATCAATCAAAAATATAATTCCTATAGAATATTTCCATGAATGTGAGATTTGGAAAATGGATATCAAATCTAATTTCCTTAATAGGAACATTCAAGAAGTCGTGTATATGACACAACCACAAGGGTTTGTGAATCCATAAAAATCTGAAAAGGGATGTAAGTTCGAGTTAACTATTTATGGATTAATAAATGAATCCAGGCCATAGAAAATTTAGTTCAATTAATCTATAAAAGGATTTGGATTCATTAATAAATAATTTGAGTAATGTGTTTACAAGTTGTTTACTAGGAGTATTATAATTTTCATAGTAGTATATTTTGATGATCTTCTACTAATTATGAATAGATACAAACCTTATAAGAGGTTAAGAAATGGTTGAGAAAGTGATTCTCCCTGATGGACTATGGTAAAGATACCAATATTTTAGGGGTGATGATACTGTCTGATAGATCAAAGAGTTTACTTAGAATATGTCAAAGTACATTTGTTGACTAGATATAGAAGAAGTTTAGTATAAAATAATATAAGAGGGTATTGGTACTTGAATCACATGGTATAAATAATTCCATGATGAAGTTCCCTAATACATACATGAAAGATAGTGAATGAGTAATATCCCATATTTTTTTGATATGGTTTATCATGTATGTCATGTTATGTAGGAGGCTTGATGTTTCTAGTGCTTTGAGCAAGGAAAAGAGATATACAAAACATATAAGTGAACAAAATTAGTCTACTGTAATGTTATCCTTATTAATCACAGGTTAACTAAGGATATGTTCCCCATATATGGAAGAGATAAAGAGATAGTTATCAGAGGTTGTAAAAATGATATCTTTTAGGAAATTTGTAAAGGTTTGAAGTCACAACGGATGAGTTATCTGCTATAAGTGTTCAGAGTGTCTAGTTTTTACCAATTCTACAATATATTATCAGTATATTACAACTTTATATATATCCCAGGAATCAATTTATATTCTCAACTTTTAAAAGAGCATGATGTTCTACCTATTAGTTAAGACCATATCACAGTCTACTATGATGAAATTGCATAAATGTTTCTTTCTATAGAGAAAATGTAATATTATTTGGAAAACACATATAATACAAAATTTTCATCTTTTTTGGTATTTTTTTCAATGAGTGTATGTTTTACTAGGTTGGGTATCCATAGACGAAAATATGGAAGGCCTCTTGAATAAGTATCTAGCCTAGCAAAGGGATGAGTATCAAGTATGAGCTAGTGGACTTAAGGTTTTTACAGTAGGATCTAGAACCAATGGGATTCTTTTGGAATTGTTTAGATCAAAACCACTTCAAAATAAATTACGATTACATGTATTAATTATTTTGAGTATTTATAAATTTTCATATCAAATCATGATTATTACAATTCATGACATAGTATATGATAATATCCTAAGAATATTTGTTGCACTAAATGTTCATCGTGGCCCCCACTATAATAAGAAATTGGAGGTTCCATGATGGTATTCTCGAATAAATGTTCTATAGTCATATGATACTTTTTAATAGGAAACAAAAGATATATGATATAAAGTGTAGGGTTATCATCAGAAATTCAAACACTCTCACATGGTTTTGTTCCTTAGTAATATCTTGGAAGGGAGGTGAAGAGAATATACCAAAAAATTGCATATTTACATTTTATGTGTTAGTTGATATTCCTATCTGTAGACATGTGTATTGATCCTTAAAATTTATTATTATAATTTATTAATTCCATAAGTCTTAAAATTTTATTTTTGACAATAACAATGAATAAATATGTTCTCGGTGATGTTGGATACATTGGGTGCATCACGAGTGATATTGTATTAATGGGTAATGTGTGAATGGATTTATACCTCATGTTGATTAATGGAAGTTGATATATCAGGCCATTTGATGAAAATTGTAATTCTTGGATAATATCATTTGGCATAGTGTTATATGAAAATTTCCATTTCTAAATGGTCAGAGAAAGTGAAATAGATCACTAAGGTAAAAGATGCTAGCATGTAAATTTCTCAATTTGAGATATCATGTTAAAGGGATTATATTACATAGTAAGCGATTATAGGAGGTTTCATGTCATTAGAACATTAACTTATTTCTCTATAGGTTATTTTGAGTGTTTTAGACACAAATAATGGACATTAGGAGGTTATGCCTTTTTTTACTAAGAACACATCCTAGAGGGTCACACACTATGTGTATCCAAAATACAAGTTAAATTCAATGTTCAAATTAATTTGTACAATTAAATATTATTCATGATTTTGGTTTAATATATATTCAATCATGGATGATATCTTAGAAGTAATCATAAGTTATTCAAAAGAATATGGTAAAATAATAATAATTAATATTTTTTTGGAAGGTTTGGAAGATATAATATTTATTATATTTATTAACAAAAAATGTTGTGATATTAATTTATTAAATAAATAGTCATTACTTAATGTTGGTAAAGGTCAAAGATGATAAGAGGACTGAGTTTATATAACTACCCTACTCTTTATTTCATATTTAAACATGATTTATTTCATATATTTTCACTTAATAAAACATGGAAGACAAAAAGTTATAGTGTCTTTGACGCTTTGGAACATTACATAACAACATAAAACATGAAATACACGTCTTTATTGATAATGTATTTTATATGACCACAACATTCCTTCGTACTTAGAATTACATGGGATAACCTGAGGACATACATAAGAAAATGATGAGATATAAAGCCTAGTAAGGGAATAAACATGGAATAACATGCGGAATAAAATACATGTTATTCTATATGCATGTCAATGAAGAGAAAAAAACATAAACATAAAGGCATGATATAGCATGATATTCATTACATAGAAATGTGGCAATAACTTAAAACATTGCATCATTAACATAAAGTGATTAGGTAAACCAATTTACCAACATGGTGGGAAAAAATTCTTATCAATGAATCTGGTAAAACCCTATCCCAACATTATGTATCATGATACTAAATATTACCCTATGCTTTTAGAGCTCTATCAGGGTGAACCCTTCATAATCATTTCCATCTCATTCTTAAGTGTTCCACATAGATCATATAAAATGAATTCATTCAACATAATAATTTATTAAATGATCAAGGAATATATAATTAATGAATTTATTTAACCATTAAATAACTATATGTTTATAAAGGTGAATACCCTGGATAGATGAATGACTATGATATTTACTAGATAATGATTTTGGCTTGGAAAATTATGGTGAAATTTTGGAAGTATAACGTCGTCATATAGAAATTAATAAATTGGGTTGATGGGAGATAAATGGGGATATAATAATTTATTCATGGATTTAAGAGTAAGGGAATTATGGAACATAATATCCCAACATGTGAAATGTAATTTAGATTCATAATATAAAATAAATTCTTGAATGAAAATGAGAAAAGAGAAACCCCTTACGGAATTTCGGCATACTAACAAGTGGGGTTAAACTATCATAGGGTGATTAATGGGAGTTAATGTAAGATAACATAATGTATAAATCAAACTTACATTAAGGAGGTATGGAAAAACATATCCCAAATAAATTAAAATAAAATTAAAAGGCATGACATAAAAGAGGTTCTTGAAGAAAATGGGGAGACGGAGATCCCTTAATCAAATGTGTGATGCCAATTGATTAGTGGAGGCTTCTTAGGGGATGGGGGAACCTTGGGAGATATCTAGGGAGTAGGAGTCATAGGTTTTTGGAGCTTCAAAGAGCTTTTGTGAAGAGAAATGGGTGCATGGGTTGATATATATATAAAATGGTGGGGGAATTCTTTATTATTTTGGTTTTGGACACTACACACTAAATTATTCTAAAACACAAACCATCCCAATAGTTTCCCCAAGTTTTATGGAATATTGGAGTCGTATAGATTATTTTAAAATTCTTAACGATGAATATATTAAAATATTTCTCTTTCTTATGTGGAGGTGAGTCACACTTTCAATGGAATTATTTTAAAATATTAAAATATTATATATGTCTCGGAGGTTTCACTATGTCTTTATAAAATAAATCAAATAAATCTAAAATTAAATTATTTTAAAAGAAAAAACTTATATTTATCTGAATATACTTTTGATATTATTTTATTACATCACTAGAGAGTCATTATAATGTCATAAAATAGAGTATATATTTATACAATGTTTAATTTTACCAAAATATTCAACTGTCTGAGAACATAAAAAAATATTGTTGTATAATTTTGATGTCTTGATTCCAAAAATAATATTCATTTTATCTAAATAATTTTCAAAATAATTTATTTTCATCTTTTAAAATAAAAACCTGTATTTTTTAAAAATTGACGGTTTTTGGAAAAAATAATTTCCAAACCTTATTAAAAGTTACTTTTTACTACATAAAAATTATAAAATTATTTATATTTAATAAATTTAATTTAATAATAATAATTTCTAAAAATATTATTTAATTATAAATCCTTTAATTCATTCAAATAAATTTCTTAATTGAAGTTAAATATAAACCAAAAATACCATTTATGCTTTAAAAATCATTTACACTATAAAAATAATAAAACGAAAGTATATTCATTATTCTATAAAAAATAATGCACATAATAATAATTATATAGTCCTGTTACATATCCATTTATTGCATCAGAATACACCATAAGAGTGAGGTGTGATATGGTGGGGCCTTCATGGGGTTGTTCGGTGAACATGGTTTGGGTCGTGATCTTGATGATCTTGAACTTCTCTCGTAAAGGGTTTCTCTCATACTTAAGTTATTGGATATTGGATTGGGATTGTTCTAGGGAAAATCCTATAAATTATATCTCCCTAAAAATCTCTGATAAATGCTCTTCATAGGGTACAATCCTATTGGTTGAGGTAATCACTTCCTTTGTTCATGTCAAAAGGATTTGTTAAAACCCTATATTTATACTAGTCATGTGTTCATTGATAAAAGGCTATATTATCAATTCTAAGGATACATAATGGTCATTTAAATACAATTAGATATAATAAAACAAACTGAGTGAATGTTTTGACTATATCTACAAGACATTTAATTAAGAGAAAGGAAATTTAATTCATTAATGTTCGTCTCGTTATAACCTACCCCCTTAAGAAATTACTCCCTAAAAATTTCCTTTCCAAAAACTAAAATAGATTAGGGTAACTCTACCTCATCACTTCGTCTAGTTCCCACATCACTTATTCAAACTTGTGGTTTGTCCACAACACATTGATGAGAGGAATTATCTTATTTCATATAAATTTTTCTCTACAGTCTAAGATCTTCATCATGTTCTTCTTATAGAAGAGGTCATTCTCCAATGGTACCACCTATGAATTTAGTACATGTGATGGGTTTGATATGTACTTTCTCAAGAGTGATACATGGAATACATCATGTACTTGAGACATGTTTGGTGGGAGTTCTTGTCGATAGTTCACTACTCTAATGGGATCAAGGATCTCAAAAGTGACGATGTACCTTAGACTAAGCATTACCTTTTCCCAAATCCCATGAATTTTTTAAATAGAGATATGAGGAGTAATACTATCTCTACAACATCAAACTCTAGGTTTCATTGATGATTGTCATCGTATCTCTTTTTTCAACTCTTAGAAGCTTTGATATGTTTTTGGATGGTCTTAACCTTCTACACCATTTCTTTGACCATTTCTGGATCTAGAAGTTTCAATTCCCCAAAATCATCCCAAATTGTCAGTGTCATACACCTATTCCTACTATGGGCTTTGTAAGGGGCAATTTGGATGCTTGAGTGGAAGCTGTTGTTGTAAGAGAAATCCACCAAATGAAGATATTAGTCCCATCATCCTTTGAAGTCCATTGAGAAATCCTTCAAAATGTCCTCATGCTCTTGGATAGTCCACTCAAATTGGCCATTAGTTTCAGGATGATAGGTTGTGATGAAGTTTAACTCAATGTTCAGAGCGTATTGGAGACTCTTCCAGAACATTGAGATAAATCTTGGATCTCGATCGAACACAACCTATAGTTGTACTCCATGTATTCTTACCACTTCTCCAATGTATATCTGTGCTAGTTGATCTAGTGATAAATTATCTCGAATTTCAATAGAGTATTCATTCTTTTTAAGATGATCCACAACAACCAAGATAGCATTGTTTCCTTTGGATGTCATCATATGATCGGTGACAAAGTCCATGGTTATGTTTTCCCATTTCCATGTTGGTATCGGTAATGGTTGTCTCATCCCCTTAAACTTCTTCTTCTCAGGATTCACTTTCTAATATACCAGGCACTTTGATGTATATTTAGTGATCTCCTTATTCATGTTATCCCACAAATAGTGCTTCTATAGGTCTCGATACATCTTCGTGTTTCCTATGTGAATGAATAAATTCAAACTATATGAATCAATGAAAATTACTTTCTTTAACTCTGGTTTTGATAGACCACATAGTATTTACCCAAATCTCACAATTCCTTCTTTGTTAACATTGAATTTCAAGGATTTACCTTTTCTGATAGTTTTAAATTTCTTCTGAATTCCCACGTCATCATTTTGAGAAACCTTTATCCTTTCCAAAAGAGACGGTTGAGTAATCATTTATAAAGGGATTGGTCATGTTCCCTTATTTATGATTCCACTTTCCATATTCATAAAATCTATATAGATTGGATCAATTTCAATTCTAATTAATTATTGAATTGTTGGGTCTTTTGTTCTTAGAGCATCCTCCACATTTTTTTCTTTACCAAGGTGGTAATGGACTGAGCATTTGTAATCCTTGATGAGCTCTAACCATCTTCATTGGCTCATATTCAGCTCTTTTTATGTGAATATATATATGAGACTTTTTTGATCCATATATATTTCAAACTTCCCTACAAAGAGATAATTTCACTATATTTTCAACACCATGATCATAACCTCCAACTCTAGATCATCTATTGGATAGTTTTTCTCATGAATTTTAAACTTCCTAGAGGCATAATAAATGACCTTGTCCTTATTCAGCAACACGCAACCCATGCCATTTTTCAAAGCATCGATGAAGATTACAGAAAGCTACGCACTTGTGGGTAGCATGAGCACATAGAAAGTGATAAGACTATTCTTTAACTCCATGTAGCATTCTTCACATAAATCATTCCATGAAAACTTGAATCCCTTCCGATTTAGCATGGTAAGGGGGTTTGAAAATCGTGAGAAATTTCTCACAAATCTGTTATAATATCCATCTAACCCTAGGAAGTTATAGATATCCATCACAAATGTCAGCCTCATCCATCCCTAAAATGCTTTTGTTTTGGAAGGATCTACAGATATCCCATTGATTGTGATGATATGCCGCAATAATGAGAATTAATTCAACTATAAATGACACTTTTTGTACTTTTCATAGAGAATCTCTTTTTGCAAGGTCTCTAGAACAATAACTAGATGATCCTCATGTTCCAACATGGTTTTGGAGTATATTAATATATTGTCTATAAAAACTACAAAAAAATTTCTAGGTAATCTCTAAATACTCTATTCATCATGTCCATGAATATTTCAAGATCATTAGTGAGTTTGATAGGCATTACTATGAATTCATAGTGCCTGTACCATGTACAAAAAGAAAACTTGGAGATATACTCCATATTCACCCTTACTTGGTAATATCTTGAGTGCAGATCCACCATGGATAAGTATTGTGCTCCATTTAGCTAATAGAGAAGTTCATCAATTTGTGGAAAAGGAAACTTGTTCTTTATCATGATTTTGATGATCTTACAATAATCAATGAAAAGGTGTATTGACCCATCCTTCTTCTTGATGAAAATAACTGGTGTACCCCATGGCGAAGCACTTGGGCATATAAACCCTTTATTCAGATTGTCTGTTAGTTGTTTCTTTATCTCCTAAATCCCAATAATTTCCCTTCTATATGGATTCATGGATATTGGAAATTCCCAAGGTATTAGATCAATAAATATTTTAACATCTATTTAAGGAAGAATACCAGAAAATTATGTGGGAAACACAATAGTTAATTCCTTCATAATAGGTATGTCTTCGAGGATGGTTCCTTCCTTAGACTCAATCATCTGAGAATGATACATGTTCTCGAAGGGAAGTAATATACATTCTTGAGATGATGGTTCTAAAGAATATCATACAACTCTATGCACTTGTATAGAATCGAGGGTCGATTTACCATATGGAAATTGATTTCCCTCCCGCAACAATTAATATTGTCTATATATAAGGAAATAAAATCCAGGCCCAAACATGCACCAAATTCCCTAAAGGGAAGTATGATGAGGTTCTCTAGGAATTTGAATCCAAAAATTGTGACAAGGGAGGATTCATATGCATGGGATACTATAATTTATTCATTTTCTATTTTCATCAACATCTTTACTTCCATGATTTTTGGTGGTGTTTGGATTGTTCGAATAAAATTTTGGGATATAAAAAAATGTGTATAAATAGAATAAAAAATTATATTTCCTATTACTGAATTAATAACCCGCATACCTATCACCACTTTGTTGTTGGGATTCACTTCTCCGGTAGTGATAGAGAAATCCCTCCGATGCTGCCTTAGAGGTTATTGGTTTCCTCTAAAAACCCAAAAAAAATCCCTGGTTCTTGGTGTTTTTGAAATGAAAAATATATTGAGGATCAAATGAAGCATTCCTTTCCCCTATCACAGTAGTGTGTTTTGCATTCCGAAAATCACAGTCTAGGTTCCCTTCCTTCCCGCAAATAAATTAGGTCCTTGTTCCCATCAGGCAATTTACAAGGTTCTTCTTTCCACTCCTTTGGAGAGAGGGGTGTTGAAATTGTTTTAGCATTGTATGATTTAACCATCAGAACACCAAAATTAATGTCCAATTTACACTTCATATCCTCCGGATACCCCTGAGATTCTATGATCTCCACCTCAACTTTGAGGGAACATTGGAAAATATCCTCATAGCTATCAAAGTCTTAGATCTCCATGTCTTTCTGCTGACCAGGTTTTGTCCCACCAAAGAAGCGGTGAACCTTACATTTAGTGGTAACAAAAAAACTAGGGGTATATCGTGCAAGTATGGTGGAGTTTTCCTTATACACCCCAACAGAATATTCATCACATTTCTTGAGTTTAGGGAAATATATTTCCATAATATGATTGAGTGTTCAGGGAAAATATTTATCGAAATCATTTTCTGGAAATCCTTCCATTCAATCACCTCAAAATCTTCCTCAGGCTTCGTATGTTTGATCAATTTACACCATTTATTGGCTTAACCCTCCATATGATAAGTATCCAGATGAACCTTCTCTTATTTAGAGCATTGAAGGATAGATAATATCATCTTTAATGGATTTGATCCATTCTTTGATGATTGAGGGATCATATGATCCATTAAAGGCAAGAGGTCTTTATCCCAGGAAGCACTCGATTTCAACATGTTATTTATTTGGGGGGGAGGGGGTTATACACTATTATTGATCCAAGTTTCTATTAAAAAAATTATTTAACTAAGAGATTATTGTGACAATGTTTGCGACTCCCACTCCCATTAGATTGGGAATCTCATTAGAGTAGTCTTCACAATGATCTTTGCATCAATTGTTTGCCTAATTATTCTTATTACCATCCATTTTCTAGAATAAAATTAAAATTAGGGGTAAATATTTTAAACTATTAAACACATAAAATGGAATCCAATGAAAAAAATGGATAACTTATAAATTACATATATCACCATAACTTAGGAATTTCTATAATTTGATCTAAGTTATCCACGATCTACTTCCTAACATATATTCTTAGGGGATTTTATTTCTTTCCTTAATAATGGTTCTTACTAGTCTTATGAATTTACCAATGGATGTCCTCTATGAGTGTCTAACCAAGAGTGAAACAAGGCCCATTTTTATGCACCAGTTCTCATTTGAGTCTAGATCAAAGTGATGTTTTTGGGTTTTACCCCTAGATAAATTTGTGCCAGAGACACCTCTACTTGTTCATATCTAAACATGGATGTATTTTATTGACAAACCACTTTCTCTATACTCACCGAAATTTAGGTATTATTCTGTTATACATTGTCTTACATCTAAGTATTTCATTATTTTGTTTCTAATAAGTATCCAAAAATTACTAAACCTATCCTTTAAGACCAACTATAATATCCCTTATCTTTATTTTATATTTAAACATGATTTATTACATAGATTTTTACTTAATACAACTCAGAATATTCATAGCTATAGAGTATTTGGGGCTTAGGAACATTACATAACAACTTAAAACATTAAATACACATCTTTCTTGAAAACTTATTTTACATGACGACCACATTCCTTCGTACTTAGAATTTTATGGGATAACATAAGGACATAATTAAGAAAAGGGAGAGCTATAAATCCATGTTAGGGAATAAACATGGAATAAAATTAGGATTAAAATACATGTTATCCAATAGGAATATCAATGTAGAAAAAAAGAAACATGAACATAAAATCATGATGTAACAAGATATTCATAACATGGAAATGTGAAAACATCTTAAAATACATCATCATTAACATCAAGGAATTAGGTAAAACCCTATCCCAAAATCATGGAAAAGGTCCTATAAAGTAATCAGGTAAACCCATGTCCTAACATGATATATCAAGATACTAAACATTTCCCAATGCATTTGAGCGCTATCCGGGTACACCCATCATAATCATTTCAATCACATGCTTAAGTGTGCCTCATAGATCATATAAGATTGATTCATTATACATAATAATTTATTTCATGGTAAAGGAATGTGTAATTCGTACATGTAAGTATCCATTCAATGTGTATGTGTGAAAAAAAGTGAATACCCATGATATATGAATGGGTATAGTATTCACTACACAATGATTTTGGCATGGAAAATGGAGGTGTAATTTTGGCTGCATAACGACGTCATATAGAAATTCATAAATTTTATTGATGAGAGAAAAAAGGGCCTCTCATAATTTATACATGTTATCAAGAGCAAGAGAATCATTGGATATAATACCCCAACATGTGAATTTTAATTTAGATGAATAATATAAAATAAATTCATGAGTGTAAATGAGAAGAGAGAGATCCCTTACATTATTTTAGCTTAGTAACGGGTGGGTTTAACAAAATGTAGAGGAGATTAATGGGAGTGAAAGGAAGATCCCATCATTTATACCTAAAATAGAAAGTGAGAAGGTATAGAAATACATATCAAAAAATCAATCAAATGGAAATTAAAAGGTCTGACATAAAAGAGGTTCTTGAAGAAAAAGGAGAGAGGGAGATCCCTTACTCGGATTTGTGATCCCAATGGTTTAGGGGAGGCTTCTTGGGAGATTGGGGTCACCTTGGGAGAACTATAGGGAGTCGGGGGAAGAGGGTGGTTGAGATTATAAGATCATTAGTGAAGAGAAATGGGTTCATGGGTGGGTTTGTGTAGGAAAGGTGGGGGAATTCTTTGTTATTTTTCTTTTGGACACTACACACTAAAATATTCAGAACCACAAACCATCCCATGGTTTTTCCCATAGTTTCTGAAAAAATGGGAGTGGTATAAATTATTTTAAAAGTATATGGGTGGAAGATATTAAAATATTTCACTTTCTTATAGGAATGTGAGTCACACTTTTAAAGAAATGATTTTAAAATCTTAAAATATTTTATATGTCTTGGAGGATTCATTATGGATTTTTAAAATAAATAAAATAAACCTAAAATTACAATATTTTTAAGGAAAAATATATATTTGACCATAGATACATTTTATAGTATTTTATTACATCATTATTATACCATTATGATGTTATAAAACACATAGTATATTTATACGGTATTTAATTTTTACCCAAAAATTTGACTATCTCAAAAAATAATGAAAACTTTATCTTTTGATAATTTTGACATCCGAATTCCAAAAATAATATTAATTTTATATAAATAATCATATATATATGTTAATTTTAACTTTTAAACTAAAAATTTTCATTTAATGAAAATTGACACTTATTGGAAAAAATAGTTTTCAAACATTTTTAAAAGTTCCTTTTGCATTCAAAAATTATATGACCATTTCTATTTAATAAATATAATTTAATAATTATATTTTTTTAAACTGTGATTTAATTCAAAAATAAATTAATTCATAAAAATATATTTCTTAATGGAATTTGAATATTAACCAAAAATATATTTGTGCTCTAAAAATCATTTAATATGTAACAATAATAAAATGAAAGTATATTCATTATTCTACAAAAAAATAATGCACATAATAATAATGCTAGTGTCTCGTTACATATACCTTTATTAAAACAGAATAAACCCTTAGATTAAGGTGTGTGATGGTGGGGATTTCATGTGGCTGTTCGGTGAACATGGTTTGGGCCTTGATGTTGATGAGCTTAAACTTATCTTGTAAACGGCTTCACTCATATTTAAGTTGTTGGATATAGGCTTGGGATTGGTCTAGGGAAATTCCCAAAAATGCTACCTCCCTAAAAATATTTGATAAATGGGATTTATATTATATGATTCTATTGGTTGAGTCTGTCACATCCTTTGTTTGTGTCAAAAGCATTTGTTAAGACCCTATATTTATACTGGTCATGTGATCACCGTTCAAAGGATATATTATCAATGGTAATGATACATACTGGTCATTTAAATCCAATTGGATATAATAAAACAAAATGAGTTCATGTGTTTTCTATTTCTATAAGACATTTAATTAAAATAAAGGGAATTTTATTCATAAATATTCAGGTCATTACAGTTTAATAGTCCAATTTCCTATAATATAAATGGTATTTATTTAATATTATGTGATATACATTTCATGTGAATAATAATTATATTATTATTAAGACATGGGGTTTACTAAGAATTAATTAATTAGAAATGGGATTGGAATGTTTCCAACCCCAAACCATCCATAATAAATATCTAATTATATCACTTTCCATATACACACTTATTATGCCCAATGGAGAGAGAGAGAAAATCTTCCAAGACATAGAGAGAGTTATAGAGATCTACAGTGTTATATCTCATCCCGTTCTTTCATTCCATTGAGATATCATCATGGGTTCTTTATCCTAGAAGAATAATGCTGTTGTGATTAACCAAAATTGATGGATGTGATTGGGATCAACCGTTCTTGGACCTAGTAATTACATGATCATGTCCAGATATGTTGGTGCATTTGTGGTTCACTGCTAATATAATTATTACCTTGGATCCTATAGTGAACTGATGATATGAAAAGATAGAGTGAAGCAAATCATTAATGAAGAATGAATTACATGTTCAGGAAATTATTGATTTGATCACAAATTAATTGTAAATTACATGTCTATATATTAATCTTATTGTTGTTGCATTTAATCAAGTTAATTAATCTATGAACTCTGTTGTCCATGATTTTATTCTTTATGTACAACAATGATTATTCATAAATTAACACTAAAATACTGAATTTTCATACCAAACTGGTCATATTTTTTCACCTGATACCTATAGTCATTAGAAAGACATCAATTCCATTTCAAAATGAAAATTAATCAATGTGGAATAAAACAAATTAATTTCCACTTATGTATATTTATCTTTGAATTATTATAATTTATTATGCAAAATGTTTCAACTTTTTTTATCAAACATGAGATAAAATTGTGAGGACACAATATCTTTAATGGGGAAGAATATAAGACCCTATGATTTTAGAATTTATTTTATATTAAATAAATACCATATTCAATATAATATACCACAAGAAACACCAAGATAGAAAGAAATACAACATACAATAGAAATATTATTTTTCAATTATGACTGTTACAACCTAGCCATTAGTTTGACGTGTATGAATAGGAGTAACTGTAATATGAAATATATGTTGAAAAGATTTTCTTATTCAAATTTATTGATTATTTCCTGGTAAATAAGTACCCAATTATCAATGATAATAATAAAATCACATAAGGTTAATAATTTTTTAGGTTTAAAAGTGTCATCTTTTACAAAATTTGGGTTTCATTATATTTTTTATTTTATTTTAAAATATAAATTTATGAATTTGAGAAATTAAAATTTATAAAATTAATTTCATTTATTTATTTTACCATATCAAATGTCCATTTATCTAGTTAATATAATCCTTCTAAAAATATATTTTTTATCATAGAAATCCATGTTTATATCTTTTTAAATCTATGTATTATTTTATTGAAATGAAAATTATTTTAGGTACATGTCTTTGAATAAATATTTCACAATGATACATCAAGATTTTATTTGTTTTAAATGTAAAATAATTATCTTTGTTTTAAAATTATCTAATTAATTCCATGGGAATCAACACTATGCATTATTGTGGTATGAAATCATTTTTATCCTTAAAAGAATAATGTTTCTAAAAATGTTTTTTTCACTGATTTTTACAGACTTATAGTAAAAGTAATTGTTACATTATTTTATTTAAATGTTATAAAATGCATTAAATTTTATGTAATCTTCATTTTATAATTTTTTAATGAGTCATATTTCATTTTTAATCATAATTAATTGCCACCATGGTAAAATTTTATTACCTCAAAAAAGGGTAAAATAGGTTAATCATGGTTAACACTATGGAATAAGGTCCCAAAATCAATAAAAATTCTTTCCATTATTATATTTAATGGTTTTATCTCAACCATAATATTCCAATACTCAAAAATATGAAATTTTTATGCTCTTTCAATTTGATTAAAACCTATATATTATTTAATATAAATGAAAATTACAAAATGTCACTATTTCTTTTTATATCTCTAATATGTTTTTATAGAGTAAAGAGAAGTTATCAATGGTCATAAAAAGTTGTTTTAAAAATGAATAAAATATTATTATGAGAATAATATATTTTTAATTTTCGGTGATGGTATAATTACCTTGAACAAATATGTAAACCTAATGCAGTCCTTCTGTATGAAATTGAAAAATTATGCAAATGGTTTTAAGAACATTAGAAGTATTATTTTTTATATTTGTTTTTCTATTACAAGAATTTATGAGAATATTATAATTTATTAATAATTTTAAAATTACTTATATTCTAATTATATGGTTATCTGGATGACTTTAATGTCAATATATGTGAGTAGTCAAGCGAACAAGTTTAAAATATATTTATTATATAAAAAATATTTTTAAATAATTATAAAATCATAAAAATCGTAAAATTTCAAATTAAAGGGAATTTTTTATAGAATATAAATTATTATTAATTTAAGATAAAATTTCATTTCATAAGGAAATTATTGACCATTAAAAAATTTTCATCATATTACCATGATAAGAGATAAAAGGGTTAGCGTGGGGTTTAACTAAAGAGATAAGGATTAAAAAACATAAAAACATGTATAAATAAATATTTTTGAATTTATTTCTACCATATGTCATACAAGCTTAAAAATTGATCCAAAATTAATCAAATTTCCAATTACTGTTACATTATATTATTTTAGTGATTAGAATAACTCCAATTATTCTACTCCATCACTTATAAAAGGGAACCTCTTATACGCTTTTATTAAAACCCTCTTGAAGATCTTAACTATTCCAAACCCTAAAAAAATATCCTATAAAATTCCTTAAAAATGTTCTAGTATTTTTTCTTCTTAAAATAATAATCCAAGGGTCCTTATGAAGAGATCCCATGTTTTTTTCAAGGAAGACATAAACTTATTCGTAGAATCCTTTTTAATTATATTTCTTATTCTACCTCATCCAAAACATATTTGACCATATCAACATAGTTAGATTACTAAAATTATCTGAATGATATTTTATTATTTTAATATAAAAACTATTCCTTATTTATCAACAATCCCCATGGGAAAGAATGAATCACTCATCCATATGTGTGGACTACCACATCCACGAAGTTATGTGATTCATTTTCCATTTACACTTTATATGGAGGGTAATAAGAATATATTTAATGAATATATATAATATTTATGAAATTATTATGACTATATAAAGTTAAAGTATTAGTTTAAATTCATTAATTCCATTAATTGGATAATAAAAACATCAATCATGCTTACGTACAGACTACCATCTCCATGAAGTGATGTATTTCATTTTTCATCACGACCATATATTAATAGTTATAAAATTTTATATAATGAATAAATATTATAAATATTAAATAGATATGATTTTATAAATTATGAAACCATGACCAAGGTTCATGTCCTAGAACTTTGAAACCAAAATACGTATTAAAAATGGAACAATGATCACCCATAATAGAGATTTTAAGGAGAAATTTTAAAAAAAAATTCAATTAGAAATTATATAGGAATCTTATATGATAAAATAAGTATGAATATTTTTTTTGTATAAATTTATATTAAATATTAATCTATTATACTTTAGGTTAAGTGTGTGTAAGAATAGATTCTGAACTAGATGTATGGGTTTATCATCTCACTTTTATTTATGTGAGAAAATTATCATATTCACCACTTGTTTCTTTTGTGTGATGTATATAAATCCCATTAATGTATTTTATTTAAAATTTAATAAGAAATTTTGTGATTTAATAATCAATACAAGGTTATAATTTTTATTATGTTTTGATTAATATATCACTACAACTATATCAGTTCTTCCTCTCATTGTAGTTTCATTAATACAAGATTCATGTTTTGAACCCAATTGTGTTTATATTTTGTATATATTCACATTTAGAGATATTATATCATGAATATATTAATATTCATGGTTTTTAAATCTCTATGTGAATTTACTTTATTCAGGAGGTTTATGATTCAAAATATACCCAACTGGTAAGGGTTTAGGTTATAATTTCATTTATTTTTGACATTATATATGTTAAATTTTCCACAAGGGAAATTATATGATCCATATATTTAAACCTCCATATATTTTATTTTGATTTGGTTATTTATAAGGTATTCATATTTTCCTTAAATTTGTATCTCTATGTTACATAAAATGATTGAGAAAACATTTTTTTATAAAATTTTACCATATTTTTTATTTTTTGGTTAGGGGATCTTTGTCTTCTATAAGCATGTCATTAAAAACACATAATGGTTGTATTTATATATACCTAAATGTTTGAGAGAGGTTATTTTTACTACCTTTATATTTATTAATATATTATTAAATGTATTTTCTTCAAATATTTTCCAAATGAGTCCTTTTTGACTTTATTTAAAAAAGTCTGAAAAAGTTCTTATTTGTATCATTTATTGAATAGAAAACTTTCCACACCATCATGAACAATATTTATTTTAAATCTTATCTTAAAAGTTTCCATGGTTATTTTAAAATAATATTTTTTCAATATTTTAAAAAAATTTAGTATTTAACTGTATCAAAAGATAAGTATATTTTCTCAATTTTCAATGAAATTTTCAAATGAAAATTTAAAATTATTTTCCATATATATCAACATATTTCAATGTTTTTTATGCTTCGCTGAGGATATGTTATTATGATACCATCCATTTATTTTTTCTAGATTCTTTATAATGAGGTTGTTCTAATAATGTTTTTATATAACATATTTCCTTATATGGATTAATTGAGTTATGATGAAATAATGAATACTTGTATGATACCATAAAATTTATTTCTCTAAATGGATTCTGATTCAATTATGATGAAATCATTATAAAACAATTTTAATTTTCATATTTTAAGTTAAAATGAAATGACTAATGTTTAAAAGGCAATATTACCTGTTTTTCTTGTGGTTTTCATTATGTGGTGGGGGACTATAATTATATATACCTCTAATGATTTGGGTAAAGAATGATATCTCATGTGATAATATGAACAAAAATAAGGCATGGAGCCAATTAAGTAAGGGGCTATGTCCACTATAATATTATTAGTAGTGATCCTTGACTAAGGATATTATGTATAGAGGAGTGAACATAATCAAAAATGGTATTCTTTAAACTATGATGGTCTTGGAGGTGATCCTTGACAAAGAAAATTATAATATATGGTTATTTTTATTCCATAAAATTATGAACTATTCTTAGGACATTCCTTCATAGAAATTATCGATTGTTGATGATTCCATACTCTTATAACTCATGTCTCTTATTATTAAAATTTAAAAAAAAATAATCATGATTTATGATCGATGACTTATTGGGTATGAATTTTATAAGTTTCAATCGTGATCTAATACCATTATTATTATCATATTCTTACATAAGATCGTCGACTTAAATCTCTCATTTTTACCCATATTGACCATAGATGATCTACCTTTCTTATGTTTCCATTTCTTGTGGTTATAAATAATAATATTATGTATTAAATTTATATATGTGTAAAATGTGCAGAGACTTTTTTGGGAGATGTTGATGTATTATCATAAAATGAGAATATTTTCATATAATGTAAAAATACAAATTTTATGAGAAAGACCTGTGTTTTGTTACATAAAGGATTTTTAGTAAATTTTAAAACCATTAAACCTTAATAATATTGGGTGTGATTGTGTCTCAATTTTGGATATTTATATTATAATTATAGAAGTTTAAAATTGGGTCATTTCGGTTGGTATCAAATCTAGTATATAAATAATATGTTGTTGTCACCAAATATAGTTTACAGGTATCGAGCTATCCCAAAAAAAGTTAATGGAAAGGGGACTACATATTCATTTTCAATATAATATACATACACATATAGGATAGACGTATTATATACATATATATCATGTATATATATCATTTTATTCAATGAGATCATGATTAGATGTCACCTTAAAAATATGTTATATAACATAAAAACCTTTATCCTTTCATGAAATTTAAATAAAATAAAATAAACATTTATAGAAATTATAATATTAGTATAACATAAGACAATTGTAGATTCTATGTGAAAGATAACTAAATAATATATCATGTAGTACATAAAATGTGTCAAGTAACTCACCAAGGTGTAAAAATTCACTAAGCATAACCCATTTATCTAATTCACAACTAATACTGATATTCCACTTTCTAAAACCCATATTATTTATGATTAAAGGATGGTTAGATTTAAATTTAACAATCCCCATGACACTATTAGATAATATACAACATAAATTAAGTTTGATATCATGGGTCACATAAGAAAACATAAGTTGAAACAAATGTCCAAGATTTATGATGGAAAATATGCCAACATTAGAATATTTCTCCAACCTTTGTTACATAATAACATGTTTTTGATCCATTATTCTAAAAACTAATGGAAATCAAAACTATTAACACATCTTCTTACCTTAAATTACACAGAATAGTCTTCTATAACATAGTTGAGGTAGAATGACTATATTTAATGGTTGATTTTACATTCTATATGAAATGAGACACTAAGGATTTATTTTAATTGAACAATTCTATATAGAGATGATGAAAAAACCTTAGTAATTCCTTAGTAATTCTTTATAAAATTCAATAGAATTATAAATCCCACATTGGTAAAGGATTTATTTTGGATGAATAAGAGGTGAAAGAGTTATCATATAGTGTGTTTTTGGTGTAAATGGACCTTAAGTCATAAATATTTTTATGATTAAACTTTTATGTAAAAGTTACCAAATTATCCTTGATTTTTTTAAAGATCAATAATTATAAGCTTTAGATTCCACCATAAACCACTAATTACTTATTACCATACTAATCGGTACCCTATGTTTCTTATATACTAACTCCCACTATTTTTCCCCCATTAAAAATTATTAAACAAGTAAAGGTCTAATTAAAAACAACAATACCATTATTTTAATTAAATGAATAAAAATAAATAAGAATTATAATTTTAAAGTATTTATTGTCATTATATCATCACAGTCACCTATATTGGAAAATTCATTTTATTTACCCCAACATCTCAATTGATGTTAATAAACTACTCTTTACAAGATCATCTCTATAAGAATTTATTTTAACTAATCCCACATTCTTATATAGTATCACTCACAAGATTATACCATATTTCATTAGTTTATTGCATATATAGTTTTGTACCCTTTTGATAATTGACATCTCACATACTGTAGAAGCTCTACTCATATTATTCATTTTATTTTTATGGGTCTTAAGGTTATTTTTATTCATTAAACTCTTTCATATAATGATACGTAATATTTAATAACAAAGGGAATTTCAACTTTATCAGAATTTTGGGGTGGCTATTTTCATATATTTATGCACCTCAATTATACCTCCCCAGTGTAAGTTTCATTCACTTATACACTCCTATGATACATTAAAAGGACCTAGCCTTAAAAAATACATAATATTGAATTAAATGAATAATTCACATTGAGGATATTTTCAGGTTTAGAGTTTTAGAGAATTAGGTCATTACATTTACATAACAACATGAATATTACATGTAGACAATTCTACCCAGTATCCATTTTTTCCATAAAATAATAACCCATGAAGAAAAGAGTCATGTCTAGTTCTAGGTTTTAGATAGGATGAATTTTCCTTGATCCCATCCTTTACCCTATTCATCTTTAAGTCTTGTGAAAACATTTCACAACATGGGATGATCATAAAAATCTCAGTAAGTGTTATGAAACAAAGAAAGAAAAAATTTGTTCATAAATATATGAAAAACATGAACTCTTTTACTTACCTTAGGAAATCATATGATTTTATGAATAACACATAGAAATCATAAATTATAAAGGTAACTTGTGGCATCCCAATCATACTTACATTGTAGATATCAGAGCTACATAGGGAGTTACTTTGGAATACCCATCACAATATATTACCTAAATCTCTTAGGAGAAACATTCACATTTAACTCTGTCACATTACCCAATGCATTAGAGGGATATCTCAGGCTCACCCGCACTAGGTTTACCATAGAACCACCTGTATACATAAATAATTCCCAAGAACCATAACATGATCATAACACATAACAAAAGCATAAAGGAAAGATAACATTTCCACATTGCAATAACAAAATATAATTTCAAGATATTGAAATAATAAATCTATTCTCAAAATCATTTTGAATTCCAAAATACTCAAAATAGTATATGGTATTTATTTTTCCTTTTTAAAAACATTACGGCTTGTAAAGGAAGCCAAAGATCAAATAATACTCACAGTGGCGGAAAGGTCATTGTCAACGCTTACGTAAAAAAACATTATTATTTTTCATTTAGTAAAATGCTTCATAGAAAAAGATTCCCATTGAATAAAATTAAATTTCAAAGGTGTTTATACAATGTATAAGAGAATGTCGTGTATTAGAACAAAATATGCCTCAGTGAAAGGAGATTGAGACGAAGTCCCTTACCCTCTGCCCGACTTGACTCGATTGTTCTTTAATATCCTGAATAATAAACTAAAGTTAATTTCTAATTTCTTAAGAACCTTTTTCAAGTTTATATTTCTTTTTATATCACTTATTACCATGTTATAAACATTATGTAACCATTTAAGTTAATAACATTCGTTTTGTCGATATTTGGTACTTGAGTCAAAAATGGACTTCTTATAATTACATGTTGTTCATGTTGTAAAAGGTTCATTATATACAAAATGATATTCATGATTTGGATATCATATATATCATATATATCCAACATATACATTTATTTATAACAGTACATAACATTTAGAGGTAAGAAATGAAATGTACCATTCATGGAGATGGTAAGCCGTACGTACGCATGAACGCTACTTCCATTTCTATTTCATATTTAAAGGAATTAAAACATAATTATACTTTGTAGTATTATAATTACAGTATTTTATCATATATAATATCATTAAATCTATCCTTTATACGTACCACATATGGTATGAATGATTTATATCACTTTGAGGGGGCGATAGTCTGTACTTCCTCTAATGAGATTATCGCGTTTACCCATAACAGAAACCATAAAGTCATGCTATAAATGGAAATTATAGAAGAATAAAGAAAACATAAACATAATATATATAATATATAAATACATTTCCATCATAATTTCCACCATGAGAGGTGGTAGGATATAATCGAACAATCATTGTTTTGTGAGTTGTTAGTTTTCCATCCACAGAAACATTATGTTCTTCATCCATTAGATGGAAATGTGTGCAGGTGTAGTTCGAATCCTTCTGGTAAAAACATCCAAGTATATTTAGGATACTGGTTTTGTAAAAAATTAATCAAATAAAAATAGTTTAGGGGTTGGAGCTGTAAAATAAATGAAAACAATTTAAGAGTAACTGTACCTTTAATTTGGGTAACTCCCTTGGGTTTGAACCAAAGGACTTCTTGAAGTACCTTCTGCCTAGGGTAAGGCTTCTAGGGGGAGACTAGGGATGTTGGGATATTAATTGGTGAGAGGGTGGACGATCCAAATGGCTTGAGAGTAGTGAGGAATTTGTTATAAGTGGTCTCCTTTCATAAGGGGGAGGAGGGGCTCTTTAGGAAAGTGTGAAAATATTATTTTATTATATAATGATATTCGGTTTCAAAATGTCCAAAAATAATTATAGTCAAGATAAGATGTCTCATGGTCGAAATAAAATCATCCAATAAGTATTGGACAGGTTTTGGATAATATTTTAATAATTATAATCTTATTTATTTAAATCATTTATTAAGGAAGTAAATAATGCATTGTTATTGTGTCATAAATAATTAAATTTCTTTGATGTCTAAAAATTATACAAAAAATACCATGATGTAGGAAATATTTTTATCTTTTTAATAAATATTTGTAGTTAAATATATTACTTATATAACACCATATAAAAATTAATTACTAAAAGATTTTTTTTTGTCTTTTTTTCCATTACTTTAAATTAATTAATCCAAATTGTCATTATCACTCCCATGTGGCTCAATGGGGTCCCAAAATCGACCCATATATGCCCATGGTCGTTAATGACTCAACCAATAAGGTTTTTACAAGTGTTAAGGTAATTTTGAATTATTATAATATTCTTTTTTATCTTGAATTACCTTATTTACGTTTAACCGGAGCAAATAAAAGTCAAAAGTTACTATTCACAAAAATTATTTTCATATTATTGAACCAAATTTTACTTCTTGATAAAAACCATGTATGTTGGTTTTTTGAAATTCAAATCACAAATGTGGTAAAATTTCATTTAAATCAAAAATTCAGTTTTTTAACTACTACTAAGTTGTTTCACTATTCATCAAAAATAGATGTTTTTCAGAAAAATACAAAACATTCATCCTAAGATTTATTTGGTATTTAGAATTCAAAAATAATGTTTATTTTTTCAAATTAAAAACATAAAAGTTTCATTAATTTTTTTAAAATTAATTCTCGTTGTTAAAACAAATAGCACGTTTTTAACAAACAATAACTATCAAAAGATCGACACTTGTTTATGTCCAATTTCAAAGTAAAATTAATTCAAATGACCAAAATTGGATTAAATGGTAAAAATTTGTTCTAACTAAACATTAAAAAAAATTAAAAATATAATCTAAACATATAAATAAATTATATTAAAAGGCGCTTTTTGAATTAAATTACAATATTTTCCACTAGTCATTAAAAAATGAACTTCATCTAAAAAATACCAATAAATTACCCAAAGTAAAATTTGATGTCCCAAATCAAAAAAAGAATTTTATTTGGTCAAATAAAACATATAAAAAATAAACAAAACTAGATTTAATGAGGGTTCTCCATTAAAAGGCGTTAAATTGACCTTTTAATGTAAATTATGCTAAAAATTAGATTCATTCACATTTTTTGCCTCTAACTTTTATTAGATAAAAGTAAATACATATAAAAAACATGTATAATCAAATTTTAGTCAGTTTGGTTCATTCATGCCAATAAAATGGCTAGGAGTTAACTTCCATTTAAAATAAAAATATTTTATTATTAGTGTGCAATGTAAGATTTTAAAGAAACTCGTTGTTGCGTATCGGGTACGCTATTGATCATAGCAACCACTTTAGAGTAAAATTAATATTTAATTCACAAATATTAATAAATATGAAATATTTCTTATTCTTTATTTACCTGGGATGTTACATCCTTCCCACCTTTTTGGAATTTCATCCTCCCAATTTTACTTATCAAAATAAGTGGGGGTATTTATCCCTCATAGAATTTTGAGATCCCTAGGTTGCCTCTTCAACCATATTTTTTTTCCACAAAAACTTTACCTGGTGAATTACCTTATTCCGCAACACTTTCTCTCCACAGTCAAGAATTTGTACTCATTTTTCTTCATATGAGAGATTCTCTTTCAACTGAACTACCTTTGGGCTCAAAACATGAGATGGGTCTGGAATATACTTTATCAACATCGAAACAAGAAAAACATGGTGTACCTAGGATAAAAATGGAGGTAAATATACTCTGTATGGAACTAATCTAACTTTCTCCAGAATTTGATAAGGTCCAATGAACCTCAGACTCAACTTTCCATTCTTACCAAAACGTATCACACTTTCTTATGGAGAAACATTGAAAAAGACATGATCACCTAACTCAAAAGAAAAATCCTTCCTCTGGTTATCTGCATAAATTTTCTGTCTGCTCTGAGCTGTTCTCATGTGCTTCTGAATCAACTGAACTTTCTCTACCATCTCTTCTACCAATTCTGGTCCCATCAGCTTCCTTTCACCTACTTCATCCCAAAAAGCTGTAGTTCAACAATGCTTTCCATATAATGCCTCAAATGGAGCCATCTGTATAGTAGAATGAAAATTGTTATTATATGAAAATTCAACTAAGGAAAGATGTTGGTCTCAAATTCCCTGATAATCTAGTGAACAAGCACGTAGCATATCCTCCAAGTTTAAAATTGTTCATTCTGACTTCTAATCTGATTGAGGATGAAAATTTGTACTAAAATTTAATTCAGTACCCAATGACTTCTGAAGGCCTTTCCAAAAGTTAGAAGTAAACATGGGATCACGATCAGATACAATGGAGAGGAGAACTCCATGCAACCTAAATATCTCTTTAACATACAAAAGTGAAATTTGACCTAGAGAAAATGTATCTCGAATAGGAAGGAAATGAGTAGATTTAGTCAATCGATCAACAATAACCCAGATTGCATTATTACCTCAAGATGTCTTTGGTAATCCCACAATGAAGTCCATAGATATAATTTCCCATTTCCACTCTGGAACCAGTAGAGGCTGAAGCATCCATTTCGGTAACTACCACTCTACTTTAACCTTCTCACAAGTCAAACACTTCACAGTAAAATCCACAACATCTCTTTTTATTCCATCCCACCAGTAAAACTCACGAAGATCTCTGTACATCTTCGTACTACCAGGATGAACTGAAAACGGAAAACTATGAGCTTCACATAACAACTCATTCATCAACTGTGAATCAAAAGGCACACATAATCTATTTCTAAACCTCAAAATACAATCATTATCAATGTTAAAATCAGGCAACTTACCCTTCTAAACCAACTCTACCTTTTTTCAACTCACTATCTTCTTTCTATGCTTGATTTATTCTGTCTGATACAGAAGATTTCACTGACACCAAAAAAACAGAAGAATTTCATACACCAACAACTTCTATGCCAAATTTTATCAAATAAAAATCCAAAGGATCTCATTCCAAACGTATCATGGATAATGAGACATTACTTTTTCGACTCAAAGAATCAGCCACTTTTATTGATTTTCCCAAATGGTAATGGATCGTGCAATCATAGTCCTTGATTAATTCTAGCCATCTCCTCTGTCTCATGTTTAGTTCTTTTTGAGTGAAAATATACTTTAAACATTTGTGGTCAGTATATATTTCACATTTTACTCCATAAAAATGATGCCACTAAATTTTTAATGCAAAAAAACAGCAGGTAATTCCAAATCATGTGTAGGGTAATTTAACTCATGTGGTTTCAACTGACGTGACACATAAGCAATTACCTGATCATTCTTCATAAGGACACATCCATGTCCTTTCAAGGAAGAATCATTATAGATAACAAACTCACCATTTCTAGATTGTAGTGCCAAAACAAGATCATTCACCAATATTCTTTTCAATTCCTAAAAACAATCATCACATTCTTTTATCAAGATTAACTTAACACCTTTTCGAGTTAACTTAGTCATTTGACTAGATAACCGTGCAAAATTTTCAACAAACCTCCGGTAATAACCTGAAAAACCAAGAAAACTACTAATCTCAGTTATATTTGTTGTTCTTTTCCATTCTTCAACAACTTTTGTTTTACTAGGATCAAAAGTTATGCCATTTTCTGAAACAATGTAACCAAATAAAGAATTTTTTTGTAACTAAAACTCACACTTTCTGAATTTCCCAAAAAGTTTCTTTTCTTTTAAGGTTTACAAAATGAACCTTAAATGACTTTCATGCTCCTCTTTAATTTTATAATAAACCAAAATATCATTAATGAACACAACCACAAACTTATCAAAGAACTCACCAAAAATTCTATTCATAAGATCCTTGAATACAGCAGGTGCATTGGTTAACCCAAAAGGAATATCTACAAATTCATAATGGATACATATAGTACGAAACACAAACTTTGGAATGTCTACCTTCTTTACTTCCAATTGATGGTACCCCGACCTCAAATAAATCTTTAAAAAATACTCAGCTCCCTAGAGATGATCAAACAAATCATCAATATGAGGCAAAGGATACTTGTTCTTAAAAGTGATGTTATTCAATTCTCTATAATCAATGAAAAGTATCACTGAACAATATTTCTTTTTAACAATCAAGATAAGATCACCCCATGGTGATGTGCTAGGTCATATGAATCCTTTATCTAATAACTCCTGCAATTTCTTCTTTAACTCTAAAAGTTCAATTTGAGCCATTTGATATGGGGGTTTTGAAATTGTCTTTGCCTCAGGAACTAATTCAATAGAAAATTCAACTTATCAATCAGGTATAATACCAGGAAACTCATCAAAAAAAACATCAAGGTACTCATTTACCATTGGTACATCATTAATCTGAACAGTTCCTCTTTTTCAACAATATGTGCAAGGTAACATTCATATCCATATTTTACTAGTTTCTCAGTTTCCTGATATGTTTTCAAAATAAAGGGTTTATTATTGTACACAAAACAAAAATCATTCTAAAAAGAAACATATTTTTCTCTAAATTAAATCTTAGCATGATAAATAGAAAGCCAATCTGTGGCCAAAATAACATCAAACTCTACTAGAAGCAAAACAATAAGGTTTGCAGGTATATTCTTTCTGCAAATATGGACATGAATGTTCTTATGTTTTCTATTTGTCTCAACATTTCCTCCAGTTGTTCTAAATTCATATATTGAGATGGAATTCCCAATTTACTAGAAATCTTCTCAGAAATTAAAGAGTGTGTAGACCCTAAATCAGACAATACATTGGAATAATCTGAACAAACAAATAGTGTACCTAATACAGCTTCATTTGATGGCCTAAAAACTGCTGAAGTAGTTTCCAAGGATTTCACCACACCTTTCTTCTTGTAGTTTGGCTTATTTACTTTAGTTGAGTTTTTTGTTGGACACTCATTTGCATAATGACCCGTTTCATTTCACTTAAAACATATTTATGACTGTAAATCAGATTTTGTCTTACCATTACCCTGATCTTTTTTAGTGAAATTACGAGCCTTATGTCCCATTTTACCACAATGGTAGCACTTAAAAAAATTCAAAATACATTCCCCGACATGATTTTTACCACAATTTTCACAAACTGAAAACTTATGTTTCTTACCATCAGACATTTTTAATGATTTCATCCCTTTGACCTGCCACCTAGACCTCTTATTCTTTTGTTTTTCAAAGAATACATGATCATCAGAAAACTCCATTTCCACCTTCTTCGCACAACAAACAAGTTTTTCATAACATTTTAACTCACGAGAATATAAAGACCTTCGATATATTGGCTTTAATCCTAAGTAAAAAAGGTTGATTTTACTATTAAAATCTCATATGAAATTTTGAGCATACCTTGCCAATCGAGTGAATGTTTCTTCATAAGAAGCCACAGAGTCATCCACCTGCCTCAATTCCAGGAATTGTTTTTCCATCCTAAGATGAACCACCTTAGGAAAATATTTCGCAAGAAACATATTTTTGAATTCATCCCAATTGAGAGCATCAATATATTAACTATCCCTGATATTTTTCATCATCGACCATCATTGATCAGCTTCACCTTCAAAACGTTAAACAGAAACACTATCCTTTGGATGTTCTGAACAACCCCTGACATCAAAAATCATCTCCAGTGCTTTAATCCACCCTTCACCTAGCACAGGGTTAGATGATCCTCTGAATGATGGGGGACGTGGCCTCATGAAATGATCCACTACTGACATGTTCCTCTGTGGTTGATATGGCTGATCTCATACATGGATACCACCACTATTTATAGCCTTAGTCAACTATACCATCACTACAAAAAACTGTTCAGTTCCAATTCCTACCATCTCAGGTTCCTGATTTGGAAGGTTGTCTTCCTCCTGATGTCGTCCCAACATAGCTTCCATGTTTCCTCTGTGGAAAACCATTTTGAACATAGAAATATCTTAGGCGAAGCAACATGGTAATCTGTAAATGCTATATGATTTCAATATTAACATAAATTACTTTATAGATATTAATTTAACAATACCCTAACTCCTAAATTTATCTAAATAGAACTCTAATACCAACTATGAGGACCCCACCTTATACAATACATAATATTGAAATAAATTGATAATTCACATTGAGGATCTTTTCAGGTTTAGAGTTTTAGAGAATTAGGCCATTACATTTACATAACAACATGAATATTACATGTAGACAGTTCTACCCAGTATCCATTTTTTCTATAAAATAAATACTCTTGAAAAAAAGAGTCATGTCTAGTTTCAGGTTTTAGACAACATGACTTTTCCTTGATCCCATCCCTGACCCTATTCATCTTTAAGTCCTATGAAAACATTTCAAAACTTGGGATGAGCATAAAAAGCTCAGTAAGGGTTATGAAACAAAGAAAGAAAACATTTGTTCATAAATACATACAAAACATGAACTCTTTTACTTACCTAAGGAAATGATAATATTTTATGAATAACACATTGAAATCATAAATCATAAAGGTAACTTGTGGCATCCAAATCATACTTACATTGTAGCTATCACAGCTATGTAAGGAGTTACTTTGGAATACCCATTATAGTATATTCCCTAAATCTCTTAGGAGAAACATTCGTGTTTACCTCTGTTACGTTACCCAATGCATTGGAGAGATATCTCGGGCTCACCCACCCTAGTTTTATCATGGAACCACCCGTATACATTAATAATACCCAATAACTATAACATGATCATAACACATAACATAAGTATAAAGGAAAGATAAAATTTCCGCATTGCAAAAACAAAATATAATTTCAAGATATTGAAATTATAAATCCATTATCAAAATCATTTTTAATATCAAAATATGTAAAATGAGTATATGGTATTTACTTTTCCTTTTTAAAAACATTACGTCTTGTAAAGGAATCTAAAGATCAAATAATACTCACGGCGGTGGAAAGGTCGTTGTCACTGCTTACGTAAAAAAACATTATTTTTTATTGTTTAGAAAAACGATTCATAAAAAAATATTCCCTTTGAATAAAATGAAAAGTCAATGGTTTTTATACAGCATATAAAATGAAGTCGTGTATTAGAACAAAATATGCCTCAATGAAAGGAGATTGAGACGAAGTCCCTTAACTTGTGTCCGACTTGACTCGATCATTCTTTAATCTCTTGAATAATATACTAAAGCTAATTTCTACTTTCTTAAAAACCTTTTTCAAGTATATTATTCCTTTTATATCACTTATTACCATGTTATAAACATTATGTAACTATTTAAGTTAAAAACGTTCGTTTTGTCGATATTTGGTACTTGAGTCAAAAATGGGCTTCTTATAATTACATGTCAATCATATGGTCAAAGGTTCATTATATCTAGAATTATATTCATGATTTGGATATCATATATATCATATATATCCAACATATACATTTATGTATAATAGTAAATAACATTTAGAGATAGGAAAAGAAATTCACCATTCATGGAGATAGTAAGTCGTACGTATGCATGAACGCTACTTCCATTTCTATTTCATATTTAATGGAATTAAAACATAATGATAAATAGTAGTAATATAATTATAGTATTGTATCATATATAATATCATTAAATCTATCCTTTATATTTACCACATATGGTATGAACGAGTCATGTCATTTTGAGGGGTCGGTAGTCCGCACTTCCTCTAATGAGATTATCGCGTTACCCATAATGGAAAACATAAAGGCATTCTATAAATGGAAATTATAGAAGCATAAATAAAAAATAAACATAATATATGTAATATATAAATAAAGTTCCATCATAATGGCCACCATGAGAGGCAGTAGGAGATAATCGAATAATCATCGTTTCGTGAGGCGTTAGTTTGCCACCCACAGAAACATTATGTTATTCATCCATTAGATGGGGTGTGTATAAGTTTAGTTAGAATAATTCTCATCAAAACATCCTAGTATTTTAAGGATACTTGTTTTGTCACAAAATAAAGGAATAAAAATATTTTAGGGGTTGGAGAAGTAAAATAAAAGAAAACAATTTATGAGAAATCGTTACCTTTAATTTGGGTAACTCCCTTTGGTTTGAACCAAAGGACTTCTTGAAGTGCCTTCTGCCTAAGGTAAGGCTTCTAGGGGGAGGAGACGGATGTAGGGAGATTAATTGGGAAGAATTTGGACAAGCCAAATGGCGTGATAGGTGTGTGGAATTGGATAGAAGTGATCTTCTTTTATATGGGGGAGGAGGGGCTCTTTAGGAAAGTGTGAAAATATTATTTTATTATATAATTATATTCGGTTTCAAAAGGTCCAAAAATCATTATATTCAAAGATAAGATGACTCATGGTCGAAATAAAATCATCCAAGAATAATTAGATAGGTTTTGGATAATATTTTAATCATTATAATCTTATTTATTTAAATCATTTATTAATGAGGTAAATACTGCATCGTTATTGTGTCATAAATAATTTAATTTATTTGATGTCTAAAAATTATAAAACAAATACCATGATGTAGGAAATAATTTTATAATTCCAATGAATATTTATAGTAAAAAATATTACTAATATAACACCATATAAAAACTAATTACTAATAGATTTTTGTTTATGTCTATTTTTCCATTACTTTAAATTAATTAATCCAAATTGTCATTATCACTCAAAGTGGATGAATGGGGTCCCAAAATCGACCCAAAGATGGACATGGTCGTTAATAACTCCAACAATAAGTTTTGAACAAGTGTTAAGGTAATTTTGAATTATTATAATATTCTTTTTACCTTGAATTACCTTATTTACCTTTAACAACGGTAAATAAAAGTCAAAAGATACTATTCACCAAAAATTATTTTCATCTTATTGAACCACATTTTACTTCTTGATAATAACCATGTATGTCGGATTTTCTAAATTCAATTCACAGAAGTGTTAAAATTTCATTTAAATCAAAAAGTCAGTTTTTTAACTACTACTAAGTAGCTTCACTATTCATTGAAAATTGACGTTTTTCCGAAAAATAAAAAATTTCATCCTAAGATTTATTTGGTATTCCGAATTCAAAAATTATTTTTATTTTGCCAAATTCAAAACATAAAAGTTTCATTAATTAATTTTAAAATTAATTCCCATTGTTAAAACAAATAACATGTTTTTAAGAAACAATAACTATCAAAAGATCGACACTTGTTTATGTCAAATTTCAAAGTGAAATTAATTCTGATTACCAACATTGGATTAAATGGTAATAATATATTCTAATTACACTTTAAAAATAATTAAAAAGATAATCTAACCATATAAATAAATTATAATAAAAGGCACTTTTGAATTAAAATACAATATTTTCCACTATTCATTAAAAAATGAACTTTATCCGAAAAATACCAAAAAATGACCCAAAGAAAAATTTGACGTCCCAAATCAAAAGAATAATTTTATTTGGTCAAATGGAAAATATAAAAATGAACAAAACTAGATTTAAAGAGGGTTCTCCATTAAAATGCGTTAAATCGACCTTTTAATGTAAATTATGCTAAAAATTAGATTCATTCACATTTTAAGCCTCTAAATTTTATTGGATAAAAGTAAATACATCTAACAAACATGTATAATCACATTGTCGTTGGTTTTGTTCATTCCCACCAATAAAAAATCTTGGAGTTAACTTCCCTTTAAAATAATAATATTTTATTATTAGTGTGCAGCGTATGATTTTAAAGAAACCCGTTGTTGCGTATCGGGAATGCTATCGAACATAGCAACCCCTTTAAAGTAAAATTAAAATTTAGTTCACAAATATTAATAAATATGAAATATGTATTATTATTCATTTACTTGGGATGTTACATACATTCCAAACATAATGCCCACACTTTCAATCTACTCTTAAATGGTATCATTTTAAGGATTCTTATACATAAATCTGATTCAAATTTTCTTCAGATTCCATTAATAATAAAAATACTAACATATCTAGTCAATTAATCCTAAAAGTTTCTTATTCCAGACTACTCTTGTGTAATTATAACACTCATATCATCCATTGGTATATTTTACGTAGTTGTTTGAGTTATACTATTTTAAAATACCTTATGTAATTTGTCCTTGCTGTAAAACCTTAAAAGTCATGAAATTTTAGTCTTTCGAAGATGAAATTAAAAATGAATGGTATAACATATTTTTTAAATAATGATAAACTATAGAAACTCTTTCGTACATGGGTTTAATCTATATGACTCATTATCAAGGTTGATTTGTAGTCTTGTATCAAAAAAAATTAATGTTATTCCATTATAATTGAAAAAATATTTTCAACCGCATTTATCTAAGATGAGTGGAATACCATGTAAATTGGATTTAAACTATAGCCCAAAATGATGTATCGTTTGATTCCATAAATAGATATACGTTCTCAACATATTATTTGAAAGTGAATAAATACTACCAATGACACTTAAAGGATTGATATAAGAGAAATAGGAGCACTACTATTGTATATCGAAAACATGGAACATATTTTTTGTGTCATAAGTTATTTATTAGATTACATAAAATTCAAATTGGATATTTTATGATGAAATAAAAATTAAAAGTGTTGAATTGAATAAATTTTCTAGGCGTAAAAAATAGTTTAAGATAAAATGTTTTATTTGTACTAGAATGGGTTGTGATGTTTTTTGAGAAGTGTTGAAGCTATTATGTAACGAATATATGAATAAAAAATCATAAAAAATAATTTTAGTTTGATAGAACTCATTTAATATGATATTTTAATAAAACCTATATTATCTATGTGAATATGTTTTTTAAAAATATATAAATAATATTTTGAGACACTATAATGAAAAATATATTAAAAATGTGATTATGTTTTGAATAATATGTTATATGGAAATATAAAAAATTTAAAATAGTATATTATGTTAGTTAAATGTTTCATTTATAAAAATTATTAATACACATGTTATTGAATGGTTTAATTTCATGTTGTTGAAGTTTTTTTGAAAAAACTGAGTCTTGAGAATCTATTATGTAAATAGAGGTATACATGTTTTATGCTAGGTCATTTTTTTAAACAAACCCCATGTTTTATTAATTATCTTGAAAACATATTTTTGAATATATATATTTCATAGTACGGTGAAATTAATATAGTAACTATAATTGTTTTTATTAAATGAAAAAAGGAATGTTTGGATGGAGTTAGAGTTCTTGAAAAATAATAAGTGACCTAGTGAAATGACAATTATAATTGAGATTTTTATAAAAAATAACATAACAAAACACTACTAAAAAGTATAAATTAATCAACTATGATGATTTTAGATGAAAATAAGTTATTGATCAGTGTGTCCATGATCCTTCCATAGGGGGGGCCATAATATCTTCTATAATTATCTTTTAAATTATCTAAATAATGGTCCCTTGATTCATGAGTCAAATAATGATAAATAAAATGATTGAATTTATTTAAATAAAAGATTACTTGTTACAACTTAAGAGATATCTAACACATTATGTCAATATTATTTGAAACATTTTTCACAGTATAATACTATTATAATATAATATAATGGTGTTATATACTTTAATATAGATCTTTATGTCTCATTGAACATGGATAAATGTGACATTCCACCTAAATAATTAAATTATTAATTTCAATTGATGGGTTGAAAACCAAAACCACTATGATTTAAACCAAAAGTTAACCCATGGGTAAACTCTATAATCTAGACTCAGAAATACCATAAAAATTTACCCGAGCTTTATACAATATCAAAATTACCATTTTCACATTAAGTCTAAAATAAATAGAATTTCCTCAAATTCTTTTAAATTCCATAACCATAAATTTTCATTCTTCTTTGGTGCATACATTTTTTTTAACTTTTCTTCCTTGAAAATAAATGGATAAAATTGTTAAAATCTCAAACAACTTGAATTTTAACTCCTAAAAGTTTCAACATGCAAGCTTCTATAAATGATATTCCTTAGAAAAATTCAATCCATGATTCAAAGAAGGATTAAAACTAACTGCTAATAGTAATAGAAAACATCTATTTAACACCATAATCCTTAAATACTAGAAAATAATAAAACTATATCAAAGAAACAGAAACAAAATATGGTACACAACACTTATATAGGACATCCCATTCTGAGTACCACCCTATACACATTAATTATTACATCATAATCAAACTAAATGAGTCATCAGTCCCATTTTAGACTTGTGCATTATGTGCCCACCATTATTCAATGAACTTATATATGAAATGGTTTTCTCCTTGGATGTTACATCCTTCTCTATGTCTAACGAATTAGATTCCAAAACACTATAATTATCATGATGATACCTCCATAACTTACATATAAGATACATATTATACACACTCTTACTAAGATTGAAGTCTAGTTGATATGTAACCTCCAAATACAATCAACGATATCAAAGGTTTATATAAACCTCAACTGAAAAAAATACTTTTATTTCAATACAATTTATTCAAGCTATGGGTAAAATAGGCATCATGGAATGACATGATCATTAATTGAACTATAGATGACTTCACTATCTTAGACAAAAGAAATAACGTAAAGGTAAAACATGAGAGCATAATATTAATGGATAACTCATACTCTTGTTTAATTAATTTTAAAAAATAATTCTAATCAATAAATATTAGAATAATTAGTTAATTTCATATCCATTTAACATTAACGAGTCACTGAATATCCTTATATTCTAATTGGGATTCGCCAAAAATAAAACCCCCTGGATCTGATGTAAGATAATTTTATACCCTTTTAGGGAAACCAATTCATATAGATCAATAATAAAACTAGAAAGTTTCTTTGGCTTACCAATGTTTATGAAAGAGAATAATGCAGAATATATTAATTATATATGGAAATGATTAATAAAATTAACATAAATAATAATTTTGACTATTTGATCCCTAATTATTTAACATATTTTAATGAAGTTTTTTTGATGAATAAAAACTAAAGTTAATAATATTATGTTCTATGTTAATTAGATTAAGTATTTTTATATTATTTTACCATCATTAATGTAATAAGTATGAATCATGGTACAAATTGATAAAAACAAGGTGTAGAATCAATAATGTAAAATGGAAATCATCACCTACTAAGAAGTTAATATATGTTTCAATCATCTATTATTCCATGACATATCATCACCAATTAGTTTCATCTACATCTAAAATACTTTTACTAAATATCTCATCCACAAGAAACTCTATAATAGGGAATCATTTAATGTTAAAAATAATTAAATATTTCTACACCAACCATATCAATCGTATAATTATTCCGATAATAGTCATTATTTTGTCTTGAGTACAATATTTATACCCATTATATCACTTTTTCCCTCGTAGTCCCTGTGGACACATAATATCACACACTAAATTTCTCCATCACCTTATATATCAAATATCTAAAAAAGAAATAATATTTTATTATTATTGTCACTATCATGGAAGTGTATATAGAGAAAACCTATAAAATTAATAAATAGTATCATTATCATCATACCATGCATATATAAACAATCTCCCTAAACATGATGTGAATCTATTAAACATATTACTGAAATTCAACATATACAAGGTCCTAGTTTCCAGGATACCCTCAAATAATTTTCCTTATATCTCAATAAAAAAACATATATAAAAAAATATTCTAAACTAGATCAAAATATATAATCCTTAATGTTAATCCATTATGACGGTTACAACTTTATGAATCTCATCAAGACATTATCTACTCAAATACACTAAAGGTAAAAGTTGACAAATCTTTAGCCATTAAAATATCTTAGAAATTTCAACGTTTTGTTTTGAAACCATGGTGTTCAAACCCAATGTAAATTAATCTTGATAATATTTTGGTTTAATATACAACATAACTACACCGTTTGTAGGTTATCATTCACTAATGTTCCCAACTATATATCTCAGTCTAATATTTACAATGGAATATCCATTCCCACACCATAAATAAAATCATATTCATATATGAGGAATGAAATTTTCAATTCATGAATGACTATAATGATCATAATATAGATCATTTATCTTGAAATCATTGAGTAATTCAAGAAGATATATCGTCATTTATCATTATTTTGAAACCCATGCTCGTACTGATGAGTCCATAAATCTTATCACCAAGAAACAAAAAAATAGTTTATCTTTTATTAAAATTACTTCTCTACAACTATAAATAATTTAATCATAATTTACATAAGTCAGAAGATATATCCATAGTCAAAGTCAATAATTAACTATAATCAAAAAAGAAAAACTTTATCTCTAAGTCAAGGTACTCATCTCATAATCCCAAGTGATAATCATCCACTTCCTACCTGTTAACAATTAAATATCTTCATCATGAATATAAGAGTAATAAATATTTATGTCCTGAAAATAGAATATATACTACCAATATCATCTAGACAAGGCCTTTCTTTAGGGAATCAATCTCACCCAGAAGTAATGAGTTTTTTATAACTCCTCATCAGTATGAGTGATCTGAACCTCAATAGTAGCCTCCATAATAAGGTAAATACTCATTATGATAGTAAGTGAAGGCCTATCATAGTAATTCATATATAAAAAGTCTTTTTCATCATCATGATCAATAATAGGTGGCACTCCAGTAGGTACAAATGTAGATATTCACATATTATAGATTCATATAAATGTTTCCCCATGGTATGATACCAATTTAAAAATAATCCAAAAAACCTAATATGTTGGTAGCATAACGAAGAGATAAATTTAAAAGATTTTATGTGAATTTATTTAACATACATATCAAAATAGTCAGCATATCACAATAAACCATGTGTATATATCCTGTACTCACTATTATATGATAAATATTCTAGCCTAATTGTACCCGAGAATACATTTCTATATACTTATGTTAGTTTATTAAAAATTAGAGACCTTTTATTGGAATGTCTAAAAAAGAACAAATTTTACTTGGTCCTCTATATTCTCATTATAAACCTAATACCTATATCCTTATTTCTCTATTTTCTCCCAAACAAACCAAAACATCACATTCACCTAAATCAGAAATCTATCCTTAAAAACAAAAAAAATTATCTCATACTACATTGACATGATTCTTCCCTAATAATATCCCTACATAAGTTAGATACAATATTCACTGTTCCACACTAATCCCATATGAAATAATATAAGGGTTAGTAACTAGTGTCAGGTGTTTTCAACACTCAAATGGAAGGAATTACCCATAGGAAATATACTGAAAGAATGTAAAATAGAAAAATGAAACCAATGAGCCATAAATAATATAAAAGTTTTATAATGGTAGTTTGATTATTAAAACACACAATGTAAATTAAATAGAAACCATAAAAATAAGATAGATCATGCATGTAACTAAAATCATGTGTACTATGAGTAAAGAAACCATGAATACCTTTTACTGATGATTTCCACTACATTTATATTCATCTAGTATGAATTGTGAAGATCATATGAGAGGAATAAAATGATATCTATCATCTAGAATTTTCCTTGGGTTATGATAAATTAGTTGTCTTATGAGTTATATTATTTCACCCTTTATACCATTCTAGTTCCTCGTTATATAAATGTGGTAGGGGAATATTGATATAGCTACGAGAGTTTTATCTGAATCGTGGGAAGGATTGTATACACACTATCTCATGGTGAAGGGACCATTACAAATCCACCAATGATTCTTGTAAGTAATTTATACATTTAATCATGTGTTATAACAGATAGGTAAATGAATAAACCAAATCATTAAACCATTTTAAATTATTACAAACTCACTTTAGTTGCATCTCATAAAATGGTATATTTATTATAGATTTTGTGGGGTAGATTCAATTATAAATTCTTTAGCACTCCACAAAATCTGATGAATTGTAATAGTGTTAAGTGAATCATATCATATGATTCATTATAAGAATGATTCCTTTGGTTTTATAATATAAGTAACCATGGTAGTCTATATATGATATCCTCTTATCATAATATATGATATGAATAAAACCAAGAAATATATCATTTCATTGGTTTCAAAAATTCATACAACATAGCATTTCTATATTCGAGATTAAGATATCATCCAAAAAACATCATCTGTGTAAAGGATTTAGGGAATGTATCCTTCATAAAAAATATCAATTGATTTCAAAAGAAGTATATAACACACAAAAAAGATACCAAATAAAAACATCAAATGAACACCAATCAAAAAACAACTTCTAATCCCTATTTTATTGTAAAAACCCAAATATACTATATATATCGGTTGTAGATGACCCCCCATCTCAGTATTAGGATCATTTTGAGAAAAATATATGTGTATTGGTTCACTATAACTCCATCACTGAAAAAATATTAAATAATCAGGAAATTACACTATAACATATTATATAAGTTATAATTGTTAGTGAAAAATTAATAGTTTCATATCCTATCATATACATTCATAGATAATAAGTCATTAAAAATCAGCATTATCATCTCCACGAATACAACCAAAATATCATGGCATATGCATTTTATCTATGATGTAGGTAATAATTCTATTAAAAATAGTGTCTTTGGGGATTAATATCACTATATCCTCATTTATTATCAATAATGATAGTTAATAGAATAACATGTCAAATCATATCAATCACAATTTATTCATTCCATCATGAAACATATATGACCATTTGGTAACTCCCATATAGTGTGAAATATAGTTCTTATCACGTTAACCACATATTTCCAATATTAAATGAAACTATGAGTTTCATTTCAATGAATATAACATTACATATGATACTCAAAATTTCAATCATCACATCAAACCATGTGTTTTAGATCAAATATCTAGAATTATCAATTCCAAACTCATAACACATACATAAGGTTCATATTTTAAAGAACCCACTATATATTCTTTAGTCATTCGACAACATCGACCATAAAAACTCAAAAAAAAACACTCATAGATCAATAAAAAATTAAAAACATCTCCTAGATCATAAATATAGTAAAATCTAAATCATAATATAATATTATCTAGAACCGAATAAAAAAATTATCTCAACCCAAAACACTAACCCAAATGGAATTATAAAAAGTGGAACCCAAAATTTTGGGTCATACTAAGAGCTTATAATGTGTCCCAATCATCACAACAGTTTTTGAATTGTCTCTATACATTTTTATATAGATAATAATTTTTTAAATAAAAAATATCTCTTAATATCTCCAGAATACAAACCTAAATGTAATATTATATTATTATCAATAAAATCATCAAAATTTTAATATCATATTCTACCAAGGTTAAGTGATCATCATTTATGGTGTCTAAAAAATCAGAATAAAAACATTCATTAAATGATTTGTAATATTTGTATAATCCTCTCCATAAGGATCTATATATAAAAATTTAGGAAAAATTTTACTTTGTATAAAATGGAAATCAACTAGAAAAAAATTATTTTCTAAATACTTGTATATTTTATGACTATGTGGTAAACATTTAGTAAGCCACATGATGTGATTTATGATTTCAATATAATAGGGCACATCTGGTGTGGAAATAATGTGCATAAATGGAAATTATTGAGTGGGATATACTTGGTAGGGTTTTATCTAAACATGATATTGGTCCTTTGAAACATTTCTGAAAAAATTTGATCAATGAACAAGGTCACACCATGCCACCTCCTATGACCCATGATAGTAAAACCCAATTATCTAACCCATCAAAAAATATTTTATCCTCTTTCCTTTAGGATATCATAATCAATTGATTGAACATCCCTCATTCAACCCCCACCTTCAGACACCACTAACAATAAACCATAACCAAAACATGAGTTATCTATATAAAACAACCATATATATACTCTAGTGGAATCCTTCCATTTAAACTACCCCTTATACCTTCACATTCACATGAGATTCATGAATGTGTATTTCATTCAATGAGACATCACACCCACTTTGTATTTTTAGTTTTAAAAAAATAGGGATAATGAAATATGATTTTTCTAAATGATAGATAACCCACTATCATACCTTAGTGGTTTTTATGGGGGATTGGGTTTGAGTTGGTTGTTTGGATATCGTTGGATACACACATAATGATGAAAGAGCTATGACCACCGGACATGTCAATGCATATTGGAAAAGATCAACAAGAAAATAAATATTTAAATTGGTTTTAATAAAATTAACAACAATAATAAAAATATCCACTCAGTGAAAATATATATCACCCAAAAGATAAATAAAAATTATAATAAAGAGTTCTATTGTTATTAAGGAAGAGTTATTCCTCAACTGCATCAAGTAATACATTAGTACAAACAATATTACATAAACCTACAATTAAGTTGGAAATATTGAAAACAACCATTTTTCATTCTCCATTGGAGTTTGAAAATAATGAATCAATAGTTTTTCAGTATTTCATGAAGTCTTTATGAGATTCTACCAATCTATATAAAAAATTCAAAATGTTGAGACTAATAGAGTTCTCAATAAGTGATGCATCCAATTCCACCAATAGCTTGCTCCTATTTCTGAAGCTTGAAATCTTAAAAAATTAAATACTCTATTTATAATTAAAAATCCATAGGTAATCAAAAGTTTTTAAAACATTAGAAATAAGTCCAACTTTGGAATCACTGAAAATACCAATATATACTATGTAACTTGAGTTTTCATTGGATGCTCCATCTTGATTAATTGTGACCCAACTTACACTAGGATATTTCCCAAAAATATGAGTATAGCCTAAATATATTCTATAGGTTCCTTGAGTAACTAATTTACTAAATATAATTATACCTTGAGTGGAATTCATAGAAATTAAAAATTAAAGGGAGTTATTCATCTTAACCAATGAAAATCTGTTGGTCAATGTCTATTAAAGACTCATATCTAGAATATTTAATCTTGAGATCTTCCTATTTCAGTAAATGAGGGGAAAAATTATATAAATTTAAACCATAAATTGGGTTTTAAACATCGATGAATTAGATAATTTATAGCATCATACAAGAATTTATTAAATATATTGATTTTCAAAGGGGATGATTCCAAATTGTTGGGGAAAATTAACTACAATTCAATAAAAAATAATACTGAAAGAAGTGATTCATAGCAAGTTCATATCCTTTCTTGAAAAAACTATACATTGAGAAACAATAGTATCGGTTTTACTTAGATAACCATCTGTAGGTTATCTTGTTAAAAGTGTATCTTTATAACAAAATAGATTCGGGAGATGAAATCCAAGACTTAAGGAATTTTTGAGTCGATATAGAAATAGTTTCAGGACTACCCATTATGTTTCGATAGAAAAATTAAATTTTAATATACCTTTAATAATTGGTTCCTAAATAAGTTTATCATTTTTAGGTATAATATTATAATAGGGTATTTTTCTCTGATTATGATGGGTAGTAGATCAAGTTGAGTAGTGAGTCTATCCCTTATCTTTAATTTGGTATCTAGAATTACCCATTGCATGATATATGAAAAATTATTAAAATGAAATTTATCATTACAAAATGAATGGTTATAATTTAAATAATAAATCCATCTTGATTTAACCATGATATATTTACATACGTGTTTTTGAAATGGAAAAACAGGAGACTGCATATATTACATCATACATAATTTAAGAATATACCCAGAAGCTCAGTCAGAGGCAATCCTCTGAACATTTATTAGAAATAAAAGAAAAGTACATCAAGAAGGAACAACAAGGTGAGAAAGACAGTTACATATCATAAAAATCAGAACCATCGCCGCATCCCTAATATACTACTTCCTCGATGGTAGCTGATTGCCACTTTGAACTTTCATAGTGTTTCAGAATCATGGCATACTTCCTTCTAAGATTAAGATTCTCCAAATAAAGAAACTTATTAGAAGATTGCGCAATCCATCCATCCTTCCCGCTAGAAGATCTGGTAGCTATAGGCATTGACAAGTGAGAATAGTCTTTCTACGGCTTTCTTTATGGTGGGTCAGTATTCACTTTCTCATTCACAGACACCTTCTTTTTGCAACCATGAACCATATCATTATAGGAGGGCTGGACCATACCAACATCATTTTCCTTCTCACTATCAGAACAATCCTCCCCCCCATTTACCAGAAATGTGCACCACACGATAACCTTCCCTCACTCCCTGATCCTGATGAGATTGAAAATTAGCATCCATTATGGACAGGCAGGGGGAATGATCCAAAAAAACAAATCCATCATCCATACCCTTCTTCACAATACAATCTCCAACTATATTTTCCAGCAATGAACAACCATCCACATTTATTGCAGAGCCCTCCTCAGCATTAGAGGACTTCACATTCTCTAATTCTTGTTCACAATTGCCAACAGAAACTGCCATTGATTCAACACCAGCACCTAAAGATGCATAGTTTTGATCCTCATGAGCCCTTTCAGTAACCTACTCATGATCCAAAACCAATTCAGCATTCACAAAACCTGCAAAATTATTAACAAGCTCAATGTTGGCCACCTGCCTCCCAAGAAATTCTTGCATCCCAGCTGGACTCTTCATCGAAGCACCAATATCATCTGCAATTTCCTTCTCAAGGGTCATTCATTTCCCAGCCGGCTTCATAAACCCATGTTCCATGTGTTGAGGATGTATTTAGATCCCTTCTTGAGCTGGATCATGAGGACCTTCATCAATGGATTGATCATCATGGACTGCATCCTTTGCTGAAGATTCACCCATAGGGTCTAAGCAGAGGGAGTCCGCACCACCAGCTTGTCCACCAATGTTTTCAGCCTTCTCTAAAACATCAAAAATAGGTTCTGAATGAGAATACCTCTCCAAAATCCTATTATCTTCAGGCTCAATAAAGATGGTCAGTTGGTCACACCGATCCCCAATGCAATATTACCCACTTCCCTTTGGGGTCTTGCCATCAAAGAGGAGATCTCAAGCACTGGTGGTTCACAAATACCCCCTGCAACCTTAATAGCAGAAGGAGATTCCCCAGTACGATTCATGAAACCAACCTTCCCCAAATCTCGCTTCATCCTGGTGAATATATCACTAAACATCATTCTTGGAGGCTCCACACCTGGTCGTTTTAGCTCACCCCCTTGTCAGTAACACCACTATCCACTAAATCCCCCACCTCATGCCGAGGAAACATGGATTTCTATTCATGAAACCCACCACATAACTGATCCTTCCCCTGCATATTTAAACTCCCCACATCAAAACCATCACGGGAAACCAAACCATCCCTCACCCACCTGCACACCCTCCTATTAAAAGAACCATTTCTGCAAGATGAAACACCATGACCTAGCTGATTGCATGAACTGTAGTATTCATTCCATGATTCAGACTTAACAGCCTCTCTCCATGAGAATTATTTCCCCCCAGTAATCCACACCCAATCAACTGGAGGCTTGGATACATAAATCTTCACACATATGCGAGGGAAAATGGGATGACACAAAACATCAGTTTTGGTATCAGAGCATAGGTTATGGCCGACCATGTTCCCAAGCATAGACTAAATATAAGGGTTATAGAATGGGACATGGATGCTAGGGAATCATACCCAAATCACCATATTCGGATTATCTCATTGCATAAGAAAATCAAAATTCCACCGAAGAAGATATAAAGGAAAACCTCCGCACCATCGATGATCTTTAGACCATGAAGGGATGAGATCATCCAAAGACCTAGAATAGATCATGATATGCCTTCGATCAAAAAGACCAATCACTGCCCGATCATGGAGATCTTAGGCTTCGAAGACAAAATGATCAAAATCATCAACTGAGGGACGTTGTTGATGAAACCAAGCCACCAGAGTCAACTTAAACAGATCTGTAGAAGAGTTTAATTATAAAGGTGCAAAAGAGAGTTGATGTGATCCATGATACAAATCTGTAACTTTAGGGAAAATTGGGATGCGTGGGAATGAGGGAAAAAACTCGGAATTAAAATTTATTTACCTATTCCTCCATCCTTGATAGATGTACAATAAGTTCTCAAGGAGACTATAGAATATTTCATTTCAAACATTTTTTCAATCCATATGATGTTTCTAATAATATCCATAATTATTTTGGTAAAATAAATGGGCCAATTTTTTATAATAAATTTATAGAATTTTATTGAAATAAATAAGCCTTTGATTAGAGAAATTATTCTTATAATTGAATAATATTTTCCTCTCTATAAACTTAATTGATGTTTGATTTTTGAAAAAATGTCGTCCCAGAAAGTGAATTTTGTTTTACCCAAGAAAAATGGTATTCCAAAGTAATTAATTGATACTTTTCCATCTAAAATGATAAATTACATCTTGAAAATGATTTTATTTTAACAAAAAAATTATTACTAAATAAAATAAGAGACTTGGTCCCGTTTATATTCTATATAGAAACTTTTCCATAGGTCTCTAAAAGACATTTGGCAGATTTAATATTTCCATAACTAAATTCGAATAATATAACCCTTTCATCGATGTAAAATTGGTGAGATGGATCTTCTAAGAACCTAATATATTGAATTATACAATTTAAGTCTTAAACAACCAGATTGATAATAAATATTCTATGGTAATATTGGGAAATGTTGAAGAGGATAGTGAAGAATAGGTCCCCCTTCTTGAAAATGTATGACTAAACAACATAGCCTTCTTAAGCCACATTTATCAATATAGATGAATTTTCATATATGAGTAGGATCCACAACCACTGAGTGAATTAGTCCTTAAACCCAAAACTATCAAGTTCTTTAAAAATAATGTCTTGATTTATAGTATCTAATGCCTTCTAAACAGCTCAATTTTTTTGAGAAATGTTTTCATTCTTTCAATATTTTTTAATCATATCAATACATTCATATTATTTGATAATGAAGTATCAAATTTTTTACATGTGATAAAACCAAATTCACTACATTAGAAAACTCTCCAAATAAAAAAAAATTTAAAGATAAAATATTTATCATAATTTTGTAAATACTATTGGCCAAAAAATGTGCTTGAATAAATGGAGTGAGTTTTCATACTCTTCTTTAGGGATAATAATAAAACATTTATAATTAACCCATTATGGTAAAATAAAATATCTAAAAAAAATATAAACCATTATTAAGTGGAATAGTTTTGTAATTTATTTGTATTCATAGAAGAACATGTTAGATAACCCATCAAGACTACTAACACTGGAGGTGTTATGATAGAAAACTATAGTTCTACCTACCTATCTGGTAGACATTTTAGAGAATTTTCTTTCAATTGTACCAAGGTCTTATGGAATGACATTAATCATGAAACTGGTGTTCACTAATGGGTTTTGATTGAAAATGTATTTAAAATAACCCATTATATTCTTATTCATCACCTTTTTACTAGTGATTCCATTATTACCATCCATCAAGTATGTAAGGGTCTTATTATATTTTTAAAATATTTATAAATTAATGAAATATGTGGTATTTATATAACCTTATTTGATCAATTTTAAATTGATGTTATAATTTTTAATATCCAACTTTATGGTTGTTTTAGAATTTATTTTAATAGAATTGTAAAAAAATTAATGATAGTTGTCAAACTCATCAATATGAATGTTCTGTATTCCCCCTAGCTTCTTTATAATACTGCGAATTTAAAAATAATTTTTAATAAATATCTCTTTACTGAATATTTTATTTTTTAATTGATATTACTCTATTTAAGAGTTCAATTATTAAATTCATTACTGAATAAATATTAAGAATAGGAATCCTATACAAATTTCATATATTTTTTATGCTCAATCAAGGAATTATTAAAATTCAATGATTACAGGCCTTTCCTTATCTGTATAAAGGGTGGTGAGGATTGGGTGATACTAAAAATTTATTTTTAGAAATTTTTTGGTGTAAACATCATCCAATGAATATAAATTAATTAAAAAACATATATCTATTTTACGAGACATTTCCTTGTTTACTGGTCTTCTTTAATTATTGTACTTGTAACCTTGTAGGGAAATTTACACCAAGTCCTTATCATCAATGTATTCTATAAAATATATACTATTAATTACTATATTTTTTCAACCAGAATTATTATTAAAGACTAAGAAAATATGAAAATCCCCAGTGACAATCCATGGACCCTAAATCATAGATTTGAAAATTTTAATTTCCAACAAAATATCTCTTCCACTGTGATAGTTGATCATATAATTGATGAAAGAGAAATATAAAGAATTTACTCAATAGGTGAGATTAAAGGTCAAAATATGTTTTATTAAATTAATAATAGAATATTTAGAAACATTAGTAGACATGAGAACCCAAAAAGTACCCACAATAAAATAATTATGGTTGATCCTATAACTTGCATTGTTCAGAGCCCCGAAGATGATTCCCTTATAAGATTTAAAATGATCCAAGGGCTCAGCAAGACCAGTAATAGGAGGATGTGGGTTAAAATATTTTATTTTAAAGTGTTATGAATGGATTTATTATATTATACTTATGAATTCTAAAATATAACATTCATTTTTTATCTTTTACAGTTAATTTGATTACAAGACTCCTGAGGGTAATTTTTTGTTGCAAGGGTAACCATTTGGTCAACATTTTTACTATATATAGAGGCAGGGGAAATATACGATCCATTTGAAAAACCTTGTGGTCCTAGTTTATATTTATAATCTTCTAGTAAGGATAGATCCTTAGTATTATCTGTCACATCCAAATAAAAATCATTAGGGGAATTTGGTTCTGGATTTTTTTTGTCAGTTCTAGGAAAAGTTTGACTTAGATTGTCATCACGAGATGAATGTTTCTCACACATAGATGGGTTAGAATCACCGTGAGCCATTGGAGTGGATTGATGAGTATCATATAGTGGTGTTTGTATTTATCATGAACCATGTAACTCTAAATTGTTCCATGAATATTTTCATCATTGACTAATATCATAATATCATCCTAAAAACATCATTCTTTATGAGGCCCAAGGTAGATTTATCATTCCTAAGATATTTTTTTATCATTTTTAATCACATTATGTTCCTTCCCCATATCTAGAGTAAAATACTCTGGATTCTTAGATGGTGGGAAGAATCATAGATATACTTCTTTCTTGAATTATTATAAACAACATTCCTATAGTATTTCTAGGGGATCTCATGTTTTCTTGAGTTATATATTTTGGATAGTCCTATAGTTGGTGTTATCATGTCCAACTATATTTTAGAAGTTATAGAATGTGGGAATAAATTCATACACCAATTATATACAATTGTAATTAAAATTAATTTAATGGAAATACTTGTAGTAAGGGGTGTTACAAGACCAAAAGCACTTGATTCTTAGTTTTGTAACCCAATTCACCCTCAATGAAATTCTCATCTATATTTAGGGGACATATAATACATGATATAATTTCATTTTGGATTTTTGGGTTTCAAAATACCCAATTGAGGACATGAATCCTCATCCATAGTTGATCATTTCCATGTTTATAAGAATTCATATAAAATTAGATATCCTATGATGAGATTTTGAATATTCCTTGATTTAAATTTTAAAAACCTAATATACATGTAGTGGATGGGTATTTTGAAGATTAGAAGAAGAAGTTAGTAATCCTTAGAAATGATAATTATTTAAATCCCATATTCAAGAATGTTTCCACTTTAGATCATTCACAGTCGGGGTTCTATCCCCTTTTAAAATATTAATGGATGATTAATTTTTTTTCAAAATTGTAAATATTCCTTGAGTTTATAAAGGTCTACTATAACTAAAATAATTCCATTATCAGGACATAAGATGTGTGATTATCATGAGTTTGGAGAGAAATCACTTTATTCAAGTTGAAACAATTTTATTAGTGCCTTAATAAATATTAAAACTTTTCTACCATGTTTCATAACATCTGTGATGAAGACTCTACCACACTGAGCACCATAAAAACAAAGGGAAATTTATAAATCAACATTTGATTGACTCTGAATCATCATGGAAATACAATCCTAGAATATTAATCCATAATGTTGTAATAATAATAATAATAATAATAATAATAATAATATTAATTGTAATATTAATATTGACAAAAACAATATATATATATATATGTGTGTAATAATACAAAACAACACACACACCCGAACACGAGCTTATTGGATCGGGAACTAACACCCCAGTGCAAACACCCATATCAAATTACCCATTTTATTACACTATGACTTGATTTTATATTCACCAAGGCCCAGGGGATTTATGAATAGTGCATGAATTACATAAAAATAGAAAAAAAAAATTTTTGAACAACATCCCAAGATTCTACTACTCCTTCTATAGTTCCAACAATAATTTATGCTAAAAAACCTACTACAATTCAGTTATTATTACTTGAAGATTTACTTAAACTATGTTCGAAACCCTGTTTTATTTGATATTAAAACACAAAACATAGGATCCTATTACTCCAAGCCCCCAAGACTGCCCCTAAATGGATGACCCAACTCTATTGACTCAATTTTTCTTACACTAGTCCGAATGTCATTTTTTTAAATAGACCTAATTTGACTTTAATCATTACCAGATTCATTTTTAGTGGGACCAAAGGTATTCTAAATGGTATCAAGATAATATTAAAAAATTTATACTATAGAACCCTCTATGGTGGCTGTTATAGTATCTTCTACGATGTCTACTATAATGTTGCAATAGTTTCGATTACATTGCTATTGAAACCACTCTAGTAATTAATCTCTACATGGATTAAAACCATGTTTTATTAGTTATCATCATATTGATCTTTAAACAATACTAGGTGGATAATTATAGTAATAGCAATTGTAGTAGTAGTTATTGTTTTTGTTTTTTTAATAGTAATAAAATAATAATATTAATAATAATACATTACTATTTTTTCGATTTTCAATTACTACACACAACTAGCCTGGGACATGATCCAATGAACACACCCAATTAACTAACCCCCTCTCCATACCATACACCTACAAGGGGAGCGGTTATGAGAAGAATATTATAATAATAATAACAATAAAAACCACAAATATAATTATTTTATATAAACGGTATATTCTAAAATAAAATTAAAAATCGTAATGAATTTAACATTAGGATTAAAAAATATTGTCTTTAGGGTGAATATTGTCTCTTCAAGTATAATTCATTGAATCATATCAATTATTATTGTACAAAAATGAGGATTAAGGAGTGTAATTAGCTATTTATAGAAAAAAACTATCTCATAGGCATATATCCCACTATAAAATTATGTCACCACTAAATGACATAATTGTTTTGGATAAATGTTATATTTATGAAATTTAAAAATGAAATTATATTTATAAAATATTTCCATTTAACATTAAGAAACCATATTCATGTAAAATTGAAAAATATATTTTTACTCCAAACATATCATATAACATTACTGTTCCATACAAATGATAAAATTTCGTAAATACTTGTACTATGAAATCTAATGGAATAAAAATATGATCCAAATTAAAATCACGTGATAAATAATCAAAGATCAAGCCTCTATTTGTACACCTTTTCCATAAAATTCAATATAGAAACATTATGGATCCAATAAGAATCTATGGTATATAATGATATAGAAAAATACATCAATAATCATTGGCACTATATTCTTTGTCAGGTTGTGTGAAAATTGTTGAATAGAGGTTGAAATTTTTTAGAAGCATAGCTACACCATGGATAAAGGATGATTATAAAATAGATTTTTTTGATTATAATGAGATATAGGAAAAACATAATAATTTTTATGATTGTCAAAACAATCATCATAATTACATAAATTGAATTATGGATTGAGAGATATATGAAGGATAGAATGATATTACATTTTAAAAATGTGTATAAATGTATTATTTGTATAAAATATTCATTCTATTAAAACCCATGAAGCACTGTAGTAAAATTCATTGACAATAGTTTGAGGATGATATTTAGGGACAATGTTTTATTCTATAGTAAATTATTTTTATTTTTATTATTTTATTCTTATTTTATAATTATTTTTACCATATTTATTAAATTTTAATGATGTTTTCTTATAATTGAAATATTATTTTATTATTTTAAATTTAATGGTGATTCTTGGGTTATGAGTCATACCATTATTCTAAATTTTTTTTCTATCATCATTCATGACCATTATTTTTTAAATAAATAATGTAAATTAAATGTACAAACTTGTTGGTTTAAGTTTATTCTTAACTATAGTGTAGGTTTTTTGTCTATATTTAAAAATGTTTTCCAGTTACACAATCCTTAAATTGATTAAATCACTAAATAAAGGAAAGTAATTAGTCTATTGATTAGATGAAAAATTATAGAAAAAACTTTATTACTTTAAATTCTCATAGAAACTAGTTAATTATTAAGAATATTATATTTTTATTTGATATATGATCTTATACAATTTAATTTCGAATATTTTTTTAATTTTAAAATTATAATTTTAGTTGAAATATATTTTATATAATAGAATAAAAAATAATTTTAATTATCTTATCTTGTAAATTATTTTCAAATTACTAATCTAGGGATGATAATTCTTTATGTGGGATCTTCTATATACAAAAAAAATACTAAAATTTCATTGTAATGATTTAGAGTGATAAAAATATATAAATATATAAATTTTTATTAAGCATAAGATTTTACAAAAAAAATTATGCTAAAAAACCAGTCATATTTAAAGATACTAAAGACAATAGCAATATATATCATCTAAACAAGGTCTATATATATCAAAATAAGAAATAAAAGTTTGGTATGATCGATTGGATACCTATTTGAGGAAAATGGAAATCGAGAGTGGTAGAATTAACCAAAATATTTATATAATGATTTCAAAGTAATACTCTATGAAAATTATTTAATATTTAGTGGAAAAATGTCATAATAATGTGAGAAATTTGAAAACATGATGAAATTATAATATAGAAAGGTAATGATAAGAGAACGTAGTTAATGTTTTATGATTCAAATAAATCATCAAGGTGATTACAAATTTATCTCTCAAATAAATATTTTAATGTTGAAGAAAATAATTTTTAAATGCATCATTTCAATCCATTTCCATTCTCTTCATTGTTTTACCTAAACATGGGAAGACTACGAATGGAAAATTTATTATTCCATTACTATTCTAGAGAATTATTGGGAGTTTTAATTTTGGGAAATTAACACGACTATACATATTATTCAAAACATATTTAGTTTCATGATTTCAAATATATATAAAGGATTAACAAATCATCAATGTGATGTGGATGATGGAATACTTTAAAGAAACTCTTGATTACATATTTTTGTAATAATAAGTACATAACTGATAATTGAAGGGATATAGTAATAATTATTGGGATTGATATATCATTGAAATATAATTTATATGTGGAGGATAATTATTTATTGTCACTAAATAAATTATATTGTAGAAAAATAAGTAATAGTGTACATCCCTCACCAAAATTAAAGTGTAGTGAATTTTGGTAAAATATTCTTAAACCCAACTAATGTGGATAAATTAATGTTGTCAGATATATGTAAATAAGTGGAGATTACCATGGTGATCTTATATGATGAAAAGGTGTGATTGAAATTATGAATAACCCAATAAAACACCCATACCAAAATATAAAATAATTCGAATTCAATTTACTATGGATAAAATGGGGAAATTGGTTTTTATGAAGGAAAACATTAAAATAAATGGTGATGTAGATAATATTTTATAAAACCATATGTTATACTAGAATTTGAGAAGCATAAATTTAATTATATATCATGAACTCCTCCCTTAACAAAAATACATTAGTAATTTCTACTCTCCCAAGGAATTCAATTTAGAAATAATTATTGATTCTTCATAATTGAAAATGAATTTATCTTTAGGTTTATTACCATCATGTGAGAAAACTATAAGTGTAATATAAATAAGTAAAAATGTTATCTAGGGGGAGTATAAGAAGCAATTTTTATGGGGAAAATATTTGAAATTATTCAATAATAGAGGCATATAAATAGGAAAAGATATGATCCATGGGGAGTATATTCTGTGATATATAAATAACTTGTGAAAATGAGTGGCATATATTTAGTGGGAATGATGACTAAAGTTTACTTTTCTAAAGATATATAAAATATAAAGTGGTATTTAATGTTTCTAATTACATTTTGATATAAAAAGTTGATTATTTACTCAAAAAAGGTAATGTTAAAATTGGTATACATAGTAATATTTATACTCACTCATGTGTTTTACATATACTTAGAGATTATGGAAAAGCATTTCATTTTCATCTGATATTTCCAAATATAAATCAATAATAGATAATAAATAATTTACTAAAAATTATAGAATTTCTAATAAACTCTCTAGGTATGAGTATTAAAAACCTCTTCAAATGAATGGTAGAAAATTCTAGAAGTGTTATCTTACCTTTTGGGTGGTATAATTACTGTGGTGTTTATTTGTTTTTTATGGTAACGTATAGATCTTTAATATTAGTAAATATGATTAAAAATTGAATGAATTAGTTTTGATTTTAAAGCTAAAATGAGGTAACTCATCAAAGGATTGAAAAACTAGATTATGGAGGTGACCATTTTAACAATCATGTTTTGAGAATGTTAACACGTAATATAACTGAAATAGGCTATCTAAAATTGTATTAACATGCTTGTTTTGGGACATGTTTTTTGATGACGAGTTATTGAAAATATTATGGATGATTTATATTTATTATAGAACTATGAAATTGGAGATAGAGATATCTAGAAATTATTTTGAGTCATTATATAAAATAGAACAATATGGAGACTACACCATATTTAATAGTTATTTCTAAATAAATCTTCTAAAAAATTATTCATTTCAAAATGTCTTGTATTAATGAACATGGTATAGTGTAAGGAGTTTAAAACATAAGATTATTTCTACACCATGTAGAATACATGTTGAACACATTGGGTCCAATTATCATTTTTTTATTTAAAAGGAATGATAATATGTAGAGTCGAAGATGTCTAGTTTTTGTACTGATTACCAAATAAGTATGTAGGAAGAACCATGTCATCACTAAAATAACCATTACATAATGGCAGTAAGGAATAAAATTCATAGAAATAAAAATATTTAATATTTTAATATATATTAAGGAATTAAATTATTTTTTGGAATTCCCATTATCATTGTAAATCATAACTTTTTATGGTTCTTTAATATTGGTAAAAAATGTAATTTTTAAATCATTAAATTTTATAAACAAAAAAAGATATCTTTATAAATTTTAAACAACATGAATTTTATTATTGACTAATTCTTAATTTGTACAACACATGAAGAATATCCTACAGATATATTAACCAAATATTTATAACATTGGATCATATTAAAATTAAATATAACATTGATTCAAAACATGAAAATATAAATAATTAAAAAATTAACAAACAAAATTGGTTAGGTTTCACTTGATTACATACTAAAATGAATATATTATGCACACATGGATATTAGTAAATTGTATAAAAATTTGAAGAGAAATAACTATTTTCAATTTTTTTATTAATTATTAATGATATTTCGTTATAATAGCTAATGAGAAAATTCATATTTTAAATCTTTTCTCAAAACTGTGGTTGGAGAGATAAGAATTAAGAATGTCCCTAGGAGATAATAGTGTACTGTTAAAAAATATTATAATCACTCACCATGAATTAGTGATTATTTTGAACGTTTATAAACTATTGTGGGTATTCTTCTGGGATATACTATATTAGGTAAACTATATAAAAATACATCTGTCATTATGCTATAATTTCCTTCACACAGTCAATTTACATGCATGTTTTCATTGAATGATTTAAAAATTCCTTCTAATTTTTATAAATTATACAATCAACGTTATTTAGTGATAATATTTCAACCCTTAATTAACTATCTCACCACACCAATTAGGGTGTTTTGGGAACCCATTTGAAATAGTATTTTAAATCTTGTAGGTAAATATATCAAGTTCTGGTAATTATTTTTTGAAAATATTTGAGGCATTTTATTTTAAAAATTTGTCCTTAATTCTAATATAGGTTGATCATGAATTTAACAATGAGTTTAGATTCATTTTGATGTTAGATCATAGTTCATTTCAATTTCCTTGAGGTGTTGTGTCTTTATATAATGAGTTTTATGGATTTAATATGGAATTTGGGCATCAAAATTGGGTTATTAAATGTGTTTAAATATTTTTATACTGATTTTAATGGTTAGGTATCATATATATTTATTTATTCAAAGTTATATTTGGATGATTATGGTTAGAAATATTCTGTGAATGTTTTGTAAACTACACTTGAAAACTAAGAATTGATTTATTTTCATGATTTTGTTTCTTCTAGTTTCTAAACTCTTATAAAAGTATTATTGGATCCCATATAGATTTCAGGGGGTGTTTAGTGGGGATTAATTTTCATTTTGGGTAGTAGAATCTTGAAATTTTTGATGTTAAATGACTTATTAGATAGATGTTGGGTTTAGTGTACCTTTTATAATAAAACACTTTCTCATGTTATAATTGTGTAGTGAATTGAGTTATTGGTGAATATTTTTTAATAATGTGCTCTAATTTGATATAGTGGTAGTATTTCTTTCCTTTGGATAATATTATGAATTATGATGAGTAGTAGGAGAGAACATTGGTAGATGATTGTCTTTGTTATGAGAGTGATTTTTATTATAATAAGATTTATGGGTGGAAGTACATTGATTGTGATTTAAATGTTACTAGTGGATCCTCAACATATGTAGTAAATAAAAAACATGCTCGATGATAAGTTCTACAAGGCTTAAAGGTATAACATCCCTACGAGAGATTTGTATATTGGTTGTTCCAGTTTTTCTAATGATTTATCACCTAAGGGTTTACTTGTATATGTTTATGGTAATGAAAACTATTGATATGGTATAGGTATATTTAGATATCTCACCAATGTATATAAGGACCAATAACTATGTACAATGATTTATGTAATATTGAGAAAATTATGTTTTTCTTAGGTAATGCTTGAATTGGATAGTGATAGGTTTTTCCAGTAAGATTATCCAAGGATCAAGATTCCAGAGGAAATGATTTCCTCACTATTTTTTGGTTGGTTATTTTGAATTATTTTTAACTATTTTTTTGTTAGGGATTCTAATTTAAATGAGTTTTTTATAAAAAAAATATTAAAAATTTGATCATGTGATTTAAGGGATAATAAAGTAAGCTATATGTTGAGGTTTTAATTAAAAAGTTGTGACATGACATGTTCCCCTGGTACCCTACCTTGAATGGGAATCTAGTTGAGTATGCTACTGTAATCCTACCTCTTATAAGATAGGGGTTGGTGGCTAGATCCAAGAATAAAAATAAGGCATGTGAGGCCTTATCCTAATAAACCTATGCATATATATATATTCCTAAAATTGAATATAAATAATGGAATATTAGAGATAATAAATAACTATATAATTTTATACAGGTGATAGAAAATAAAAATCTATATAAACAATTAAAACACTAATAATAAATTAAAATGCTTGATCACAAAATCCCAATGCTAATAAAGATGACAAAAAAGAAAAATTATGGAACTCCTCATTACCCCAACAACTGACACGAACCTCTATAATAGATGTAATAGTCAAGATCCACTAAAACCTATCTCTATTAACTTAATGTCTGTAATGAATGCCCATAAACAATATACCATCTTCCTAGAACACAATTGGTGTTGGTGGAATTCAAATTTATAAGAGTATATAAAAATAACTAGTAATATACCTCAAAAACAAAAATGAATTGACTAAGAAATATGTCAATTCAAAATTGAATAAAACACAACTGTTGCACAAACATGATTTAATGATTAGGGAAAAAAGATTTCATAAATTCATAAAATTATCACCCAATTATTCAAATATCATATACGATAGGCAACCCAAGAAAATTAGAAATTTATAATACATTAAAAATAAAAACAACCATATTTCCCATTAACCATGGAATATTTATAATAGAAAATAAAAATATAAACTCCGAAAACTGAAAACCTCACCATGGAAAGAACACTAGAACTGATACTTAAAATCTCACGGGTAATAGTATACCACTATATTCAACATTAACATGGAGAAGGTATAAAAAATATCAACCAATAGATCGATACACTCCCCAAAACCTCCAAATCACTCCTATGGGTAAACAATAAATTAAGACCCACACTCATGGGCTCATCGAATCTTTGAACTATACAAATCTCAAAAATAAAACCCCTCACCAAAAATAACATTCACTAAGCTGTATAATATAGAATACCATTTTTATTGGAACATGTCCCTATGACATTAATACTTTTCACCTCAAATAATCTCTTCTTGTTTAGAATCATTACATCATTGAGGAATCATATATTAGCTTAGGGAGTACCAACTACACTAATAGGGGTCTTGACCCCAATCCCATGGGGGATTTCTATACCCAATTACATGTGAGGGAAAATCATGCACCGTTGATAATGTAATAACAAATGGAATCATTGAACTCTAAACCTAATATTCGGAATCTATGCCCCTACCCACGTGGGATTACCAACACCATCATCATATATATAAAACCTACACCTTATCCATACTATAATTATTTGGGGAGTATCTATTCCTAAAAAAAGTACTTATACACTTATCCACTATAGGATGGGAATTGGTGAAGTAATAATAGTTATAATATTCAAGAGTATAGGCTCACTCTCTCTCACTATCATGGTATTAATTGGAGTTTAGAAAATGAAATTATCTACTTATATTTATGTCCCAACACAGATTCAAAGATAGGGAAATATAATGAACTAAAAGAGAACAAATTCCTTCAAAATAATACTCACTGGAATCCCAACCAAGTGAAGTATTGGGATTAAATGGAACCATATAACCACTCTTTAGATCTAAGAGTCATTTTTTACTTTATCTATTATTAAAAAATACTCCACCTTTCTAAAACTATTTTTTTAGACTTGTGCCATTTTGTGAGGGTAACCATCATTTCATTACACAACTCCACAAATCAAATAAAGAACTATTATATGGGTATGTGGTGGAATAACAAAATCCAAAGCCTATGTGAGGGACTCATGATCTATCATTGGTTTATCAATAAGTGAGTATCGATCACCATGATTACTTTGATAATATTTCACAAACATAGAATAAATATCTACATATATAACATAGCCAAACTACCTAAAATATCACATTAGTGGCCTCTTATACCAAAATGGATAACATCATATCATTCTGTATAAGAAAATTCTCAGAATAGTTTACTTTTTTTAACAGTAGGGTGAAAAAATCTAATTAAAACTAAAAAATATCATATTTGGACACATGGTATCTTACATGGGTGATCCATGCAGCATTGTGAATGGGGGGCCAGTGAACCCCCATGGCATGTTTCATTATACACACGGGAAATGGGTGGCATGGATGATTCGAGTCTCACATGTACCGATCAGGGACAATTATAGTTTGGTAAGAACCTAGACTCGGTCCCAATTACCCAACATGGCCATATGGTAGTGCTAGAAAGGTGGGGGGGGGAGATAGTTATCATACCTATATGTCCCCAGGATAGGTTGGGTTTCCTCGCTCATACAGTTTAGGTTTTCTAGTCTCATAGTTGAGTTAGACTTCATGCATAGTTGACCTGGCTAACTATCTCATTTTTCCCTATCTCAATTCATGGCGAGATACTTTGTGCAGACATCCAACACCCCCTCACCCTAATCAAGGATAGGTAAGTCATATCTTCATTATTACTCAATAATGTGTTTGGTCACCCCTCTACCTATCACATACCAATCAAATGTACATTTCATTTCCACAAATATTATAAATGGGAAAACCCCTAATCTTCTCCCCCATTAATAATATCTTATTCAACATCCTTCACCAGAATTCCTCCACAAACAACATTTCTCCTAACCACAATATCTTCTTATTATTTTAAATGAACCACCATAATCCTCTATACACCTCCCACTACCATGGTCTCCCAACACTGGTTCTCCACATCACACTATACTACTTGGACTAAGTCGTTGACATTATCACCCACAATCATAAAATATGAGGGATAGCATGTTTCATCAAATTTTAATTACAAAGAATAAATATAAGTGGTAGAAGATATAAAAATAGATATATAGATTGATATATATAGAGTGTGTATGTCTGTGTTTGTCTGTGTGTTTGTTTGTGTTTGTGTGTGTGTGTGTGTGTTTGTGTGTGGCTAATAAGACCAACCCAAAATTTAAAAATTTTCTGAAAACAAGACCACCGTCTCATTCCATGATCAGAGGCATGGTGAATATGATATAAGAATAGTGGTTACTATCCATGAATTGACTGAAAAACTAATCCTGGTTCATTGATTAATTATTTCAAAGTTTATCATGAAAATTAAAATATTAAATAATAATGAAAAAAATACATTTATAAGAATTTATGTAATGGAAATATAATTAAATAATAAAAATTGAAACTAAATTCATATAAATAATTGAGTAATTTAAAATAATAACTCCATACCTTAAGATATTTTCATCGTTGCCTTGAGATCTAGCTATAATTTTATGATGTATTATTTACTCATCAAATAATGAATCCAAACACACTAGTATCATTCTAGGGGTTAGGTAAAATGATATATATTCATAATTATAGTGGTTAAGGTTGAATTTAGAGCATGAAATTTTGGTCAATTGGGTGTTTTTATTAAGGTCCTAAAACATGCCCATTTTGAGGCTCAAAACCAGAACATAACTTAGACCACCCCTAGATAACAAACCCTATAAAAATTAAATCTATGTTGATTTATTTGGTATATAGGGATCTTTTTAGGTGATATAAATGATTTTACATCACATAATCACTTGATATTAATTGATTAATTATTAAATACTTCCTTTAAAAACAAACCATTACTGATAATTTTCCAAACCCTAGCCCCAGGGTAAACACAATTACTTCATATAAATAAGAGCTTTATCAGATAATTTCAATTATGTTTACTATTTTAAAATTACCATCTTACCCTCTAGTGATTTAAGCACTCAGAAAACACAATAGGTTTTGTGTTGACATTTGGTGGAATGATGATCAGTTGGATTTGATGGGTATGTCCAATGGCAAATGTTTTTATAATATTAGCATATTATATAGAAACTTATTTAGATATAAATAATCTGATCTTGTTAATGTGATTACTAAATGAACAAGGAAAAATGGAAGGAGTAATGTTAATTTGGAACAATTAGTGTTCCATTAACCTTGAAAATAATGTAACATTTCATCAATAATAAAATAAATTGACTTAAAATTAAATTTCATCCATAATATACTAGAGGAAAAGGTTCTTGATCTTTGGAAGTTCGTAGGGAAGAAAAATTGGGCTGATATATTCAAAAAAGTATGAGTCGAAGATATCCTAAGGAATCAAGATTCCTCTATAGGGATTAGATTTATGAGAGGAAAATAAAAAACACTGTAATGAACATATATGAAGAAGAATTTATTGAAAAAAGTGTTGGAGGATGTTGAAGAGGTCCCTTGAAGAAATATTCAGCTTGAAGATTATTGGAATCCTGATATTTATTCATTTCATCATAATTTCACTAATTAAATTTTCGGAATCTAACATTATGCGTTGGATTTATCAAAACAAAAAAAATGACAACAATAAAAATTTTGGTTGGAATACTCGAAATTCAAAAACTCTTGCTGAATGATGTGTATAATGGCCTTTTGGAATCGTAAACAGTGTATTGGCTTGGTTGGTTGAGTCAGTGAAGGACTTGGTTCAATGATGAAGTCAAATAATGGAAAACCATAAGTTTTAGAGTTTGGTGTTTCTAATTTTAATTGAAATATACCTCTATATAAATAGTTGAGACAAAATACTGATGATTTATTATGATGTGTTAAATTATAAAACACATAACACTATATTACTTATATAAATTTCTTGTAAATATTATAATTTCATTAACTCAAATGTTTTTAGTGTTATACGATGGTTGAATGGTGAATTTCATAACCACAAAAAACCAGAGTTTCTTCGTTTTTACTTCTATTGGAATAATGTGTTGATTAAATGTGTGTGTTTTTTCTTTCTAATTAGTGATTATATTATAACATTAAATAATATTTTTTTTCTTTGATATAGAAAGAGGAAAACCTAGTATTTGAAATTATATTGTGTTGAACTATTGATGGATATAAATTCTCTATGAACTCAAGGTTCAACCATCAAGTGATTATATCAATTTTAGGTTCCTTATCTTCTTTAAAAAGTTTCATCGTTGGGGTAGTTTGTTTGGGAACACTTAGGAACACATGTAATATTCTCACTTTTATCGCAATAAAATGGAATTTTAGTTATTTAAAATATTATTGAAAGATATTAAATAAATGAATTCCAGGATTGAATCAATTAGTTCAATAGAATCAACAGTAGTTTTTGGAATATGCATATAAAGTACTATTTGATATAAAAGTATCTTGAACTTCTAAAATGTGAGAAACATAAAAATTTGGAGGAAGTAAAATATGAAATGTTTCATAGAAAAACATTCGAAATGGGGAGGATGAAATAGAATGTGGCTTTCAACATTCTAGAGAATAAGGCCATTGTTGCAATTATGGAATCTCTAAAGGGTATGCATCAAAAACCAATAGCCTTAAACAATGTATTCATGATGAGATATTATTTTTTTATTTTTAGGCTATTAGGAGGATTGTTAGAAGAAGATCATGTGAATGATTTAAATATGATCTAATGTCATATTGAAACAATGATATTAACATTTTTTTATGTTGTGTGGGTTATTATACCACTTCCATCTTTACCAAAATCTTTTAATTACACAGTTACCACAGAAATAAATTCCTATGGTAGGTTTGATATTTTTTGTGGAAATCCTAAATTTTTACCTAAATGATAACCTCAAGAGAAGATAAGTTCATATACCTTCCAGTAGTGCATTTAATTCTAATGTAAGGGAATGGTAACCTCATTGGAAGAATCATATGTATTCAGAATAATGTAGTAGAGAGAAGATTCAAAGAATGTATACTGTTATATGTCTTACTTTTTAACATTGTAGTAAGCGAGAACATCATTAAAGGAACTGTATAAATCATAAGGAAGGCCCTAAATGTACATATTCTAATAGTTAAAAATACATTAATGAAATAGATTATTGTACTAATCCACTATTCACTATTCATTTTCTGGTGGATTCATGGTTGGGTGAATTTGGAGCATCCTTTCACTCATTGGTTAATCATTGATGTACGATAATCTATCTAAATGGTTGCTTTGGGGATGTTCATATACCAGATGATAAATATTTTAAAGTGGTTAGAAAAGGATATATAAATATTTGGATGTATAATGAGAGTATTATTTTCTTAAAGGAGTGAGACACATACCAAATATCAGGAGGAATCTCATTTAAATTGGGAAATTATATGACAAATCACCATCAAACCATTAATATAGGTATATGTGAGGTATTTCACATAACGAGTTTGGTTCAAATGAATTATATAAAACCATAGTTTTCTTTTTTCTCTATTTAGTTTATTTTCCAAATTTTTTTCATAGAGATAAAGGAATATCTGTAGAAAATAGAATCGGAATTTGCAGTCTTGTAGGGATTTTACTGAAGTTGTTTTTTATAGAAATGATTCTGAAAAAAATAAAAAATATAACTGTCCATTCTATTTATATTTTCTAAAAAATTGTAGATAATTAATATTTATCTTTTTTAATAGTGAAGGAATCATAAATTGAATCACTTTAACCATTTCATGGTGATAATCTAATGGAAATTTGAGGATATTAAATGACTATGGTTTTTGGAGAAATCTATGTCATTGCTGGTTGAGATATTTGACTAAAGATATGAAAATCATGGAGTATCAAGGTGGTTTTTTGGGGATATTCTATATCCAAGTAAAAATAATTTATTTTGAGATATTTATGGGACATCTGTTGAGAATGTAATTGGAAAATAAGATCATAATGAAGAAAAAAACAAATTAATTTATTTAATATGAATAACCATCCAATGTGAAGGATTAAAATCAACTAGGAATCTCTAAAAAATACATTATAAATAAGAGGGTACAAATCCAACTAAATTACCAAGAATAAATTTAAAATATAATTTAAAAAAACTCTCTGAAATAAATACCCCAATATGGCCTCATCAGCAATCTGAAAATTTTTGGGGTGAAAAATGCTACACTCCTACAACAAACTCCACAACCTCGATGATCCAATTTAAACAAATTTCACCCATTTATGAAAAAAATTTCTAAATTGGAAATACACTATGATAAAACATAACCCTTCTAAAATATTCATCTAAACACATGTTACTATTGGCACCAATTCAACTTTCCTTTGGATCACTAATATGCCATTCTCAACACCACTTAATTTTTTTCTTCTTCCAAAACACCTTATCTTTATGCTACTCTTGTTACCGAAAACACAATAGATCTAAACTACATGGTGTTATACATCATTATTTAATACCCACATGTTTTCCCAAGAACATACTTACTAGTTGAAATCATCACCCAAATATCTAGTCGTACCTTTTGAAATCCTTATACGGATCCCTTTTAAATACAAATTAGATTTATGATATTATGTCATAAGAATAAAAAATGACACATATATCATTTGATAGGATTAAAAAAATCTTATCTCATTCAAATAGAAATAAAATTTATATCCCACAAAAATACATACATACAGAAAACCAAAACATTATATACATGGTAGAAGTATCTTCAATAAAAATTCAAATAGGTTGAACCATATCAGTCTCACCCTTTATCCTGTAATAAAAATATATCATTTAAAAAACATGGCTAGAAAGTATTCTGGTCGGTAATTCACCACCCTTCATCCATGGAATGAAATATAAAAACTCCATTTTACAACTCTTAGAGAAACTCATTAGCTTCCCCAACAAAAGAAATCCTAATGTCGAAGCCTTTTACCTTATCTGAATTTTGACTATCCCACTGTATAAGACTAGAAAAAATAATATTTCTCTCCATTAAAATAATATTTTACACAAAATCAAGAGTTCCTACATAAACTAACTATTATCTCCTAGACCATCATATTAATCTTCAATTATTAATTCTCTCTTAACTAATGGAACTCTATGAGAATAAAAATTATGTATAATACTTGGAATTCCTCCCTATACCTATATCATCATCTAAAAATTATTAATCCATGTCTATGGTCTAAAAATCATGCATGGAGACATCCTCTGACTCAATTCTGATAAGGATCTCTTAATATACTCATTCACCACACACCTTTATCACTATCTTTTATGTAATTTCAACTATCCTACCTTGTAAATACACCATAGATCCCCTTTAAATATTCAATAATTACCATGATAAACATTAATCATGAACGAAAACCTATGATACAACCATTATAATATATAACACCTTCATCAAACCATAAAAGTCTTTTCCAATGATAATAATACACTAATGTTGTAGGAGCCTTAATTTTTTTTCCTCTTTTAGCAGCACTCGAAAAAGAACTGATAAAATAATTGTTTATCGATGTTAAAATAATGATATGATAAATGGGCCTTTAACTATTATTTCTTAGTAGTGATTGAGGGTGATTTTATTATAACAAAATTTATTATTATTATTTTATCACTGCTAAACTCACCATTTATCAGCAGTAAAAGAAGAATAGATAAAACTAGTGTTTGTTAGGGATAAACAAATATTTTTTCAATGGTACTTCCCACCACCACATTTTTCCATGCTCACACATCCACCCCTACTCAGTCACGATTCCCAAAAATCTTTATCAATGGTCGTCCACCACTACAACAATTAGTTCTCAACCAAACCCTACCCAGTCACCTATGTGTGCCTCTACCTGGATTCCAATCTCTGACTTTCCCATGTGTGTTTGTGAGCATACCACTACTCTATCTTAGATAAATTCAATTTTTATGATATATAAGTTTATTTATATATAGTTAGACACATATTTTTATCCATATTGTTGTTTATATACTTAAATATATTTATATAATTATTTTTAAATACATTTACTAAAAATGTTGGTGTATGTGTGTATTTACGTATGTGTGCGTTTATATATATATGTGTGTCTGTGTATATATATATTAATATATTCATTTATATTTACATACATAATTTATATATTAACACTTATTTTCATATTATTTGTTTACATACAAAAATATATGTGTGTTTTTCAATGTAGAAGCACACACATAACCATATATTTATATTTAAACATTATATATATATATATTTATATTTGTATGTGTATATACATATTCATACATATTTTTTAGAAAAAATGGATAATAATTACTCCCATGTGCTTTATATATTTAAAAATATATCTTAAATATAAATATGTTTAAATATTTTATTATACAATTAAATTTTTACATGTATATATATATATATATTTATTTATTTATAAATAACACTAATATATGAAAAATAATTAAATTTAATTACTATAATATTCATATAGAAGTAACATTTTAGAATAAATTTTATCTCATCTGTAAAAATAGAAGAAGATTCTCTTATGAAAAGATGAAATTCCATCAACTATTATAAAAGTATATTTTATTAACTAAATAATCAATTTCAGAGCCCTTTTTGGCCTTTTTACCAATAAAAAATGGAATAAGGCCCCCATGTCTAAATAGCACAGATCTCATCAAAATAATTAATTTTACATCTCGTGGATTCCAAACTAACATCCAGGTCAAAATCTATAGTCATTTGATATTCAAGTCATGTTTTAAACTTATCTTAAGATATTAATTTTTTATAATTAGTCTTTTATGTCATGAAATTATTTTTAAATTTCTATTACTTGATAATATTTATCAAATTGTTAAATAATAATATTTTTTATTTAATTTAGAAACAATTTTCACTAAATATATTATATATTATGTGTAAATATATATTTATTATTATATAAATAATATCTAATAAAATGTTATATATAATTATATCAACAAGAAAAATGTTTTTACATTATAATATGATTTTAATAATATACTTTTTTTTTCTGAATATCGTCTTTTATCTATACTAAAAAACGAATTGATAAAGGGTGGCCTTTATCAAAGCTAAAAAAGTGTAGATAAAGATGTCCTTTTATCAAAGGTTTTTAGTCACCGATAAAGGCGACCATTATCAAAACTATTAGTTGGGGCTTATTGAAAAAGGCTCTTTATATTTACTTTTTTTTAGAAATAATAAAGGGTATCACTAGACAAGATAGATTATGTATTATTACACAGTAGGAGAGATTACTAATCCCATGTAAAAAAATTTATTTTGATATATTTGTGTTAAATACAATTAAAATAGAAGTGAAGAATCAAAGAATAATGAAGAAAAACAACATATATATTTTTTAATGTGAAATACAATCCATTGATAAATATTTAAAAATCATGGGGCAACTATAAAAATTACTTTAAAAATTATAAAGTAAAAAAATATAAGTATAATCCTAAATGAGAAGTTCAAATATAGTATGGAAAAACATATGTGAAAACACCACTCATATACCTTTGTCACCTATCTAAAAATCATCATGGTGATAAACACCACCATCCCGTGGAAAATTATAGTGCCTCAAAGATCCCCTGTGAAAAAACATAACCCTTGTTTGAAAAAATTCACTACCTCAGAGATCCAATCTGAAAAAATGTTCTCCTTTATAAACATTAATCTATACACATGTAATCATTGACATTAATTCATTGTCCATTTACGTCACCAATATATTATTATGTAAACCACTTTAATTTTTTATTGGTTCTCCATGACACCTTATCAATATTATTCACATTGTACCAAAAAATTGTTATCCCCCTTCCACCTATCGATGGACTAGTTCTTGGTGAATTCCCAATGTTGTTCACCAAGAATATCCCCATGTGTAGTCACTAATGATGTATCTGATATCCCCTTTTAAAAGCATTCAATAGAAAACTTTAAATAAGAATTATAGTTAATATAATATGTCAAAAAAAATTTAACACCATGTATCTATCATGTGATGGGTTTAAAAAAACTTTTATCTCATTTAATGTGATAAAAATGATAAATCTACATTAGATCCATGAATACATCCAAAGAAAACCATATTTTAATGTCTAAAATATCTCTAATAGAAATATTAAACTGGTTGAAACCTATCAATATCCCCCTTCATCCCATCAATGAAGAAGATACTTTCTAAAAAACTAATATGGAAATCAATATGATTTTTAACACACCAACGATTACCCTTTGAAGAAAATTGGATGAAACACTTTTGCAACTCTGATAGAAAACTAATAGACACCCCTATAAAATAAATCCAATTATTGAAGTCTTCATCCTATGTGAATTTACATTATACTTCTGAATAATACCATAACTAATAACATCTAGACCACCAAAAAGAGTGATTACCAAAAAAATCTAGTGTAACTTCATAAATAAACTACCAACTCTTAAGACATCAACTCAACCATCATTTTTTAATTCATTCTGAACTAGTGGATCTATATGATGAAAAATAATTAGGTGTAAGACCTAAAAAAACCTCTTCAACCAACTTTATCTAACAAACATTATTAATCCCAATCTATGGTCCTCGACTCATGCGTGATAACCTCCTCTTCCAAAAATCTAATGAGACCCTCTTTAAAGTTTCATTTAGTACACACCTCTACCATAATCTTGAAAAGTGTGCCAACTGTATTTCTTCACACATATGGAATTAATTCCCTTTAAAGAATCCATAATTCCTGTGAAAAACTGTAAGACTGAACGATAACATTTGATACCACCACTACTACAGATCATGCATTTATCAGTTCACAAAATAGATTTTATTAGCACTAAAAAATCACTTCTGTTCTAAGATTCTTTAAGAGATGTTCTCTTTTATGAGTTCTATAAAATGAGTTGATAATGGAATTTTTTATCAATGCTAAAAGGAAATGATAAATAAATACATTACCATAAATTTTTATCATTTATAAAAGGAATATTTTCCAATAGTAGTTTTATTAATGCTTTTTTATCCCTAAAAATTTAACCTTTTATCATTGTTAAAAAACTGATAAAATATTGGTTTATCAGCACTGGATAAATATTTTTTTAATGCTCCTACACACCACTACCTTTAGTAGTGCTTGACCCCCCCCCCCACATTTTATTCCCAACATAGATTTATTATTTCTCCCCCACCCACTCGCCCACCAAAATACCTTTATTAGCACCATCCCACCACGTACCTACCCACCCATGTGACCCTTGGTCTGGATTAGAACCTTGGACATCCACTCGTGAATGCATGTTCCCCCACCACCACTCCAGGTTGATTTATTGTATATTTTATGATATATTTATTTATTTATATATATTTATATACATGTTTCTTATCAATATATTTATTTTTTTAAAATATATTTATTGAATATGATTGTTTTTTTGTATTTCTATTTGTTTGTGTTTATATATATAAATTTATATAAATTTTTGTTTTTATCAATATAAATATATATTTATATTTTTTTATATAGATTATATATTTATATTTATTTAAATATTATAATAATTAATACATAAATATACATGTCCTTTTTAATTTAGAGACACACGCATAATCATATATTTTTATATAAATAGTCATTATACATTGGTATATGTATATATATATTCATAATTTTTATTTTAAATAAAACACATAATAATTATTTTCATATGGTTTTTATATTTTAAAATATATTTTACTTTTAAATATGTTTAAATATTTATTTATACAATTAAATTTTCATATATTGATATATACAAATTTGTATATATATAAATATATATGTGAATATATTTTATTATAAATAACACAACAATATAAAAATGATAAATTTGAATATCATAATATCCAGAAGAAAATAATATATAAGAATAAATTTATTCTCTATTGAAAAATACAATAATATCCTTTTAAATGATGATAAGATTCTATCTAATATTCATAAGTAAGGATATCCTAACTAAAAACCTATTTTTGGAGGCCATCCAATATTTTTTGACTAAGAAAAAACAAGTATTTGTGTCCCCCTAAGAACAAACGGTGTATGTATATTCACAATAATTGATTTGGCATCTCTTGGAGCTCAAGGAGACACATTTATCAAAATTTGTTGAGATTTGAAGTTCAACTCAAGTTTTTATCTTATCTTAAGTGAAAATTGTTTTATTAATTTTTTCTATCATGAAATTATCATTAAATGTCTATTCCTCAATAAAATTTTGAAAATTAATAATTAATAATAATTTTTAATTATTTTATAATCCATTTATTGGTCAATATATTTTTTTAATTGTAAGTACATATTCAGTATTATATAAATTATATTTAAAAAAATTATATATATATATATATATTCATCAATAAGGAAAATATTTTTATATTAAAATATGGATTTAGTAAAGTATAAATTTTTTATGAATATTACCTTTTATTATAATTAAAAAACATTGATAAAGGTGTCATTTATCTGTGCTAAAAAATCAGGGATAGATATGACATTTTATTAGTGATTTTTAGTTCTAATAAAATCATCCCATTAACCAATGATTTTTAGTACTAATGAAGGGTAATACTAAATAAATGTGACTCTATATTAGTTTCTACTGGGGATACTCGCAATCAAGTTCCAAAAATTTCTTGTTAACTATTTATGAGATACTTGATGAAAAAATAATTGAAAATCATAGATGAATGAATAAAAATATTATATAAAAAATTTTAATGTGAAAAAGCCCTCCAATGTGGAGGATTAAAAACTAGTGGGGATTTCATAAAATTACTCTATACGTTAGAGATTAAAAATACCATGTAATAGTATGAACATTAATTACAAATATAAAATATGAAACCATTTCTAAAAATAGACACGAATACAACTTCATCACCTCTCATAAAATCATCATGATGAAAAACAAAACCCTCTTATGATGAACCCTGGTTCCTCAAAGAAAGAATGTGATAGAATGTTACCCTTTCTACCCATGTCACTACTATGTTGATCCACTATGAAAAAATATTTACCTTTAAAAATATTCATCTAAACACATATCATTAACAACAATACTTCAATCCTTTTATCTCACCAATATGTCATTTTGGACACCAATTCGTCCTATGGTTGGATCATTGCAACTCCTTATCAATGTGATGTAAATGATCCGACAAACATGGAATCTCTATTACTCATCTTGGTGAACAATATCTTAGTGAAATCCCAACATTATTCTCTAAGAACATACCAGTGAGTAGAATTCATCACCCACATTTCAACTCTCCCCTTTTTGAATCTGTTTAGGCTCCCTTTCTCTTAAAAATATGATTTTAGATATAATATATTAAACATAAAAAACCATGAATATTTCATGAAAGGGTATTAAAAAGACTCTTATCTCATTCAAATATATTAAATTGATATATCTTTCCAGAAGTCATGCATGCTGATAAAGAAAACCATATATTCATGTGAGAAATATCTCTAACAAAAATTCAAACAAGTAAATAACCCTATAAAAAGGACCATGATATTAATATGATATATTTTTCTATAAATTTTGATGTTTCTTGTAGAGTAACTATGTGTATATTTCATAGACAGGTGATGATGCATGATGCAGGAAGTCGGTGACGTAGGCATGATGTAGGCTTAGTGACATAGGAAGTATGATGTTGTCATAACACCACACTGGGCCTTCGGAAAAATTTGTGGGCCTTTGGGATATGTTATAGGTTTCATGACCACTAGGCCTTCATACAAAGTAATGAATAAATAAGGCTTAATTGGTGGGTTATCCCTTGGGGGGGGGGCTATGACATTCCTTTCAAACCTATGTGTGTAGTGTGTGTTTTTGTGTGTGTCTAATGTAATTATACCCCAAATAACCTAATATATATTAGAAACTTTTTTAAATAATTCCTCAAAAACTCTCTTGTATTTTAGATGAAATAATTAAATTTTTTATTTATTTTTCAATATTATATATATATACCTTTGAAAATAATAATCTAAAAAATTTGTAGTTGTAATTTATAAATAACTGTTGGTAATTAATTAAAACAACATTAATTTAAAAATGTTTATAGTTTTTTAAAGATAGTAAAAATAAATAAAAATTTAAAAAATTGGTAACAAATAATAATTATAAAGTTGTCATAAAAGAAGAATAATTGATACTAAATGGTAATAATAAATTATTTTTATATTTCGGTTAAAATTCACTTCTATATATCGAGCTTCTAAAATATCTATAAATCGATTTTATCGTCATTAAATTTTTTTGATGTTCCAAGTACCTTTAAAAGTTAGATACTTTTATCATAGATGAAAAAACACTGATAAAAGAACAATTTATTAGTTCAAAAAATATTATTGATAAATGGAGATTTTATCAATGTTAATAACTAGCATGGATAAAACTAAAAAACATTAAAAACATTCATGTTTCTAATATTAGAGGGCTTTATCAATGAATTTTTATAATTGATAATGGTTTATTTTCTTGACACAAATTGCTATCTCTAATAAAACTACATAAATATTTTTTTTTGTGAAATTCCACTAATAAGAGTTGATTCTCACCACAATCCCCACACCCATTTTATTTGTGCTTACAAACAAACACCCCATGCAACACCCCCTATTAATAGTTCTTACATAAAACCACCATGTTCCCCACATATCATTTTATCAATGATAATACAACAAATTAACTCCCTAACAACATTTATGCCTCTCACTCCCATGAAGATTCAAACTAATGACCACCATGTGCACGGTGAATGCCATTACCATTATACCATATTTTTTTCTTTTATATTTTATGATGTATAGATGTGTCTTTATCTATATATAGGGTTATATATATATATTTTGTTGATGTTTAAAGATACATTCATATTTATTGACACAGAACACACACACCTACCACTAGCAAAAAATATTTTACTTGTTATATATTGATATATTTATATCTATATGTGTGTATATTTTGAAATAATTACTAATTTTAATATATATATATAAATATTTATTAATATAAATTATTAGAATATATACATAAATGAATATTTTTTTATTAATTCACACACACATATATATATTTATATATAAACACTATATATATATCTTTATATATATATATATTTCTATATTTATATCTGGAAAAATAGAAAATTTGATATTTAAAATAAAATGGATAAAAAAATGTTTAAATATTAATCAATATACTAAAAATTAAGTAAATATATAAAAATAAATATATGTATATATATATATATATTAATTTATAAATGACACTATAATATGAAAAAAAATTACACACCACAATATCCATATGAATATACACCCAAGGAATAAATCCAGTCTTCATCGAAAAAAGAAAAATAGAAAATCCTAAAAAAGAAAAAATTCTATTTAATTTTGAAACATTAGAATACTCTAACTGAATGATCGATTTTAGATATTTTCTCTTTTTAATACCAATAAAAAATAGGTAAAAGTTTACCACTATAAAAACTGTCGTAGATCTGTTCGTATTCTTAAATTTAACACCTCATAGAGCATAAATGGACACCCATATCAAAAGTTATGATCATTTAAAGTTCAAACCCTTTATTAAAATTTTCTTAAGCTATTAATTAATTAATTTATTTATTATACCACTGAATTATTTTTAAATTTATATTACTCAATACTAATTAGAAAATTTTTAATTATAATTAAAATTAATTATTTTATAAACTATCTTTCACTAAATATATTATTTAATAATTTTAAATATATATTTTGTATTATATAAATAATTTTTTAAAAAATATATTATATTTATATCAATATAATAGCATATAATGTAGGAATTCAATTTATGTTAACAATTTCCATAATATAAACATTACATGTCATAAATATTCACATAGTCTCAATAATTAACAGTTTTATGTCTTTGATGACTAGCTTCATAAAAAACATCCTTTAGAACCCTTTGTAAAATTTCACCATAATTATTCTACACTAGAATATCTCATATATTTATGTTACATTATTCTCATCTTCATAACCCAATTAAATGGATACATAATAAATCACTGATATTATATTCTTGGTAAGGGAAAAAATAAACATTAACTGTCGAATATCATAATTGAACAAAATATAAGGATATAGGTATAATCAAGATATATAATAAAATTTGTATAAATCAAAGAATACATCATACATAAGGGTGTATGACTTGACAAAACATAATACATGAATCATAAAGTGTACAAAAACGTGAGTCAACAAAAATGGTCCATGAGTTTTTAATCGAATTCTAGGAAAAATCATAAAAATGTGACACTCCATTCAACTTAAGCAAAAATATTTGTAAAAGGAAAACATTTTATAGGTCATCTTGAGAAATAAAATACATTACAATGGTCATAAATATAATAAATTTTTATGGTCACATTATAATAATAGCCTTTAATAAGAATAATGTATGTCAAAGTATGTATATTTAAATAAAACACATTTTCATGAGCATTAGGAAAAATTTCCACGGAAATCAAAAACTTCTGTTACCTTTTTGAAAATATTTATGATAGAAATGTATTATAAATAAAAGATAATAATATTTTATTTTATAAATCCATTAAATAATTGAATTGAAGAATCATATAAAATGACGAATGTGTTAAAATAGTTGTTCAAATATAAAATGTTTAAAGAGTTTGTTTTTAAAATTTGATGAAAATGACCAAAACTAAAAATGCTTAAAATTTATTTAAACAATTTTTTATAAGATCAAGTAGTATAAAATGAACTAAATAAATTATTTACACATATAATATATTATTTTATAATCATCCAAGTAATTATGTCATGGAGAAATGAGGTTCTCAAAATAAAATAAGAGAAGGGGTTAGTTTCACTTATAAGAAACACTTCGGCTAAAATTTGAGTCAAGGGGAAATGAAATACATAGAGAAAAAATGAAGAACCATGAATAATAAAAGAAATTTTTGGATGTTTTATAAATAATAAAAAATACCTAGTTGAATTATCCTTCAAAAAAATCTTGATTTGAAAATAATATTGGTAACAAAACCCTTATAATTTGAGAAAAATTTCGATAAAAAACACGTTCAAGTTTTCTATCATTTTGATCGATGTAAATTTAAATAATTTACATGATATGGCACAAAAAACCCCATGAATATGTTAAATTACATTCATTATTATTTAATCACACCATATTAATGGTTTTATGATGCACATTAAGAAATAAGTCTCGGGAAATTAAATATTAGACAAATAACTCTTTACCTTTTTTCTCTACTGAGTTGAATTCAGCCTATGATCCAATGTTAAAATATAAATATTAATGTGAACCATTTAAAATAATGTTCCATATACATAACAGTTTTTAAATTATTTTGTTAATTATTTTCTATATTTATATTAGTTATTTATTACATATTTTTGATGTCTGATGTGGGTAATGTTTACCATTTCGAACTAGTTTCTTTATAACTATGTCTTTATTCATTATTATCCAAAAATTGATCCTTTTAAGTTCATTAATATTATTTTAATTTATTAATTATAATTTTTATGAGGTTTAAATTTTCTTTTCATCAGTACTTTATTTTTTTCATTGAAGATAAAAGCAACAACAAAACATTTTGCGATGATTCTTAACCAAAGAACAGTGTTTTATTAACTATTGAGTTAAATAATTATATATATTTTCCATTATAAAAATAACATAATAATTTAAATATTTATAAAAAATTATAGCAGTAATAAAAATTTCCTAATAATCCATGAATTATTTCTATATAATTGTCTATGTAGGTAGTCAAACCGACCCAAACATTAATATACCATGATTACTGATGATTATTTAGTAATTTAGTTGAAATACCACTACCCTGATAGAATAATGATATAATTTGGTGTTTCTTATTGTGATATATCTTAATTAAAGAATATTTATAATAATCATACATGGATATGAAAGTATTACATAATTTCAATTAAAGATATTCCTCTCAGTGTTCTTGTTTTAAATGATTAAATTTACGAGAATCATTTATTGAACATATCAAGAATAGATTATACAATTTTTCCAGAATATGAAATCATTGCAATATCATTTATCCATTAAACTCATTATCATGTCCTTCTATGTAAGGAAGTTATGAATATAAAAATTGAAATCAATCATCTCATGCCTACGATAGTCTACACATACACATGATTGAAGATTTAATTTTATATAGAATTAGAGAAATTTATAATATATTTTATCATTTATGAATCTAAAATATGTTATAAATATCATAATTATTTATTAACATCATCATTAATGACCATATAGGTATTTTGGACAAGTAAAATTAAATAATATGTTCTGTGGATGTATTAGTCCACGCATAGAAAAAGCCATCTTTTCTTTTCATATGGAAAAAAGGGAAGGGTGGTTAAAGCTTGCACCATCATTTTAATTACACATAAGTTCAATAATGATATTAATTTTATAATTTTAATATTTTTAAATGAGATTTTGGAAACAATAAATTCATATAAAAAATAGAACAGTAAGAAGAGGATTGAAATCTATACCGCACAACATGGGCTATCTAATTAGTGGAGGAGAGTAAACCATTAAAGGGTGATATTTTGGGAAGACCAGAACCTCCTTAAGGTATATTAGAGTGTTTAAGAGTGTTTTGAGAAGATTTGGGGAACAAAATAGGGATTCATGGTTTGAGGGGAAGTGAGGTGATAAAAACCCATTTATAATTTGAAAGGGGTGGCATTTCTGTAAATGCCCAACACTTTTCAAAAATGGAAAGTCACCTTATTTGAAAATTTCTCCAAAATTGAGAAATAAAATAAATAAGAATATATAACATCAATAAACACCTAAAAAACATAATTAAATTTTTTTGTAACATGTTTTTCCATCTACCTCTTAGGTTACTCATTTTCACAATTTTTGTTTTCAACGTGGTAACTGGTTTCTATCTAGGTAATTTATCTTTTATGCATAGAAATAAAATGAAATATATTATATAATTTGGACATATTGATTCCGAAAATTAAAACCTTTTTATTTTATCTAATTTTATGAATAGATAAAAACTAATATTAAAATACTAAATGTATATTGATTTGAAAATATATTTTTTGAAAATTATAACTTAAATACTAAAATCTCAAATATAGTTTGTTAATTAAAAAAATTATAAAATGGTAAAGTATATGAATAAATATATTATTTTATTAAAAATGGTTTCATAAATTTAATATTCATACTTATATACTAATAATTTTACAATATTCATCATATTTATAAGAATGGTATTTTTACAATTCATCTAAAAATGAATATGTTTAGAAAAATAACAAAAATTCAATCTATAACTGATTTGAAGTAAAAAATCACAAAGTGAGGTTATATTTATCTGATTTTGTTTCTAATTTTTATAAATTTATTTTTTAAATGAAATTATACAAAATATAAAATGATGTTTTAAAACACTAAATGTTTTTAATATTATTTATAAATTTTTGAATCAATGATTTTAATATAAAATAATATTTTAAAACTATTAAATTAAATCTAGTTTGATAAAATATTTATTACTTAATATAATGAATCATTTAAAAAAATAAATTTTTTTAATACTAAATATGCATAAAAACACCATTCAAATTAATTATTTATATTAAAATTCTTAATTTTACTAGTCCATTAGTATTAAAATATTTATTAAAATTTAATATATACATTGTATCATATTTTAATGATATAATTATTAATATTTATATGTAACAAATATATATATATATATATTAATAATATTTTAATATTATATTAATATTTCATTGTGAATTATAAAATTTTAAAATTACAGCTTAACAAGACATGACATCACTATAGAAAAGATATATATAAACAATGACAATATTTTCAATGACTATATTTATAATGACAATATTTATAATAGCTAGATTTCATTCCAATATATACTTAATAAATCATCCGTTAAGTTCAACCTCAATTTGCAAGGCTCAATTAAAATTAAATATTATAGATTTTTCATAATGATTTATGATGTCATGGTGCTCTTCCTCATTATATGTTTCATTTCCCTTTTGCGGATCCCCAAGATTGAAGATGGACCAAGGAATTTTCTTGTAAGGAATATTTTACTCTTTTTAATTCATGTCTCTTTATAGTTTTATTCACCATTAAGGGACATACATCATATACGGTGGGTCATATTCCTTGGATTGTAATACTGAGTTTTATGTTATTTTTATGTAATGTGCCAGTTATGAAGTAATAAAGTGGCTTTATTTTAGTCTGTAAATTATAGGAAAGGTTTTAAGTCATTTTCCAAACTTTTTAAATATTAGAGAAACATTCTTTAATATTATTGACATAAATAATAATAATAATAAATTCTCCTAAAACAATGGGCATTACAACCACCAAAATAAATTATGTCTATAAAATTTTAATAATTAATTACCGACATAAATAGATAAAGGAATATAAATTATCATTATGATTCGATATATAATTTATAGAGATATATTAACCTCAAAAACATTAGAAAAATATATTTTCCTTCAAAATTTCCTTATACTTAATATTTAAAATTTTCCAAATATTTGAAACAGGTGTCTATCGTTATTTGGTTTCATGACCCATATTATATAATTTATATTGATTGGTGTTTATTATTATTGTTTCATTGATATAATATAATAGGTGAATAAGAAGGGTTTTATCTTTACTCTGAATAATTTTCTCTCTAAAAAGAGGGAACCAATCCATCAGTAATGTTAGGTTAAATTAATCTAAAGGTCGGATAACATAATTTCTAAATGTCACATTCCAATAATAATTAACTTTAAATAAATTAATCATACCACTAGAATATTCATTTGAAAATAAAATCAACATATTTTTAATTTAATGATCTTAAAAAATATCTCATATATACTTGAGTACCAAATATCAAATTCAATAAAGGAATACAGACACAGACACACACACACACACACACACACATATATATATATATCGAGATAGGAGGTTATGTTTAACTTAAATAGAATGATCCACTTTGGGTTTAATTGTTTCATTAATATTAGATTTTCCTCTTAGTCCTAGAGGTTGGGGATTCCCATCATCTTGATTAGTACTTGGATTAGTTCATTGACATGGATAATTCCCAAGTTTCCACATATTATTCATTGAATCATTAATGGTACCTAAGGATTAAATCTATTTATTTTAATCTTGTTAACTAAACTCTTCATTTTCCTAAGGTAGTTTGTTTCTCGATTAACCCCTCTTCTACAAGTAAAGCATATTCTAGTCCCGATGAGGCAATCCCCTTAGTGATTCATTCCACATTTTTCAAATATAGGTAATTGAAATTTTTTTTATTCCATCATCTTTTTCACTTGATCATTAACAAGAAATAATATTCCTTTCCTTTTATGTGTTTGGAACGTAAACTAAGTTTACATTGTTAATCAAATTTTATGATAGCTCATTTTGAATAATCCTAATATTTTTCATTACAACACTAATTCTAATGGGGTTTTCATTGAGGTAATATTTTAATTATCCTCCACTACCATGTTTCCTTATAGTTTCACCTATTAGAAACCCCAAAAGGTTGACATGAGTGACAAAAAATTAACAATATAATGGAATTATCATAATTAAAAAATTAATTTCAATATAATAACACCTTATTATTTTGTATTATCACACTATCCTATAGTTCTGTTAGTTCAACATTAATCAATATTGATTTAACCTATGTTACTTTAAGTTTGTTTATCTTATACATATCATCTTAATCAATTAATGTAACATGGAAATAAATCCTTCATAGTGTTTCATAAAGAGCATGTTATCAACCAAATCATATCCCGCAGGAGTGTCTAGCGAGGTGTGTTGTATTAGTCCCACTAATATACCATCCAAGTGATGATCATGTTAATACTCATACAACCATTTTTAGGGTGATTACCCAAAGGTGAATCAATACCACATCTACATGCACATACAAGTATCTATACATGTATTTGTTTCTATGAAAGTAACATACTGAAGACATGATCAATATTTTATGATATCACCTTATATATGGACTCATGTCTAGGGTTTTTACTAAGGTTATCTGACCATAAAAACAAACATAACTAAAATAATCATAAAAAATATCTAAACCCTACTATTATAACTACTATATTAATCTAGATTATATATGAACTTGTTTTAAAACATTTCCATAAGTTAAACATTACATCTATCAAATAATCACCAAATAACATGAAGAAAATTTTTAGGGAGTTTTAGGACTAGATGTATAAGAAACATATTTTACAACCCCTGTGAACATTTTTAGATAATTAAGTCCCACTAAATTCTCTCCTATATATATTATTTGTTATACTCATCTTTATAACCTGTAGAAATCAATACCCAATAAATGGGTAGGCTCAGATGCTCACTAAGGGTAAATGGAATAAATAATAATTATTTATCATTAGTGAACAAAAGATGATCATATGGGTACAATGATGATACAAAAGAAAATTAATACCCAATAAATAAGAGATCATAAATCATGGAATATGACTTTCCATAACATAAGTCATGAATTAAAAATATTGCAGGAACATGAATCAATAAAATAAACCATGTAGACTTAATAAAATCATGTGAATAAGAATAAAATTGTTAAACATCCTTCAAAGTTTATAGATACATTAATATAGCAAACATTAATTTCATGAGTCAAATCATCATGCCCCATTATTATACTAAACTAAAATTTACTCAAAAATTATTATTTTATGAGATATAAACTTTAATCCAAAGCATTAGTAGGTAATACTGGGTCCCACCCTTCATCATCCATACATATGAGTTCTACAGGATATCAGTCACTTATCACATCATAATGCACTCATGGAAATAAAATGTGTTTCATAAAACATTTAAAATTATAATAATTTATTTTTATATCATAAAGAACCCATAGAAATAAAATTTGTTTCATTTAGAACATCTTGAATAACCAAGGGAAAGAAAATAGGGTTTATATGGATTAATGTAAGTAAATATTTAGTAATTAAATCAATAATAATAATATGATAAACCCATGGAAAATAAATTTTTATAATTATATCTACATCATCCAGAAATTTCATATTTTAATAATAAGAAGTCATATTTATATTATTTCTAATTCATTCCATATTTTATGAATGATAAACTAATTTCTATAAAATAATGGAAATTTTTCTGACTCTTGAATCAATCATAGTGATTATCCAAACATACTATCAATTATAAATCTGATTAATGGAAATTTCACAGAGTACCACATCGACCGAATGCCCATCATATCAACCATGTATGATATATTATAAAGGAACAAGGTTACCACATGTTGTATATCAAGTGAATAGTGGGATCAAGACTCTTTTAAATACATGGACCAACCACATAAAAAGTGGATTTATTTCATCCATAATAGATTGGTTGTAGATGATTCATCATAAAGACTTGGATCATCCATAAGGCATGTTAGATCGACCTCACAAAGAAATTAGATCCTTAAAAAGTTTCAAATTGACCCAAAGTTGAAGTAAATCATCAATATTAAAAATATTTAATTTTAAAAAATTAAACAAGGACCCTCATTACTAGTTTAAGATCTATTCTCAGATACCACTGATTATGAAAACGAAAAAATCACTATTTCTATAGTTGAATTGATCTCTAATATTCTGGTTAAATTCTTACTCAAAAAAGATAGGACCTTGTTCTGTCTAACCTACCTTATCAAAAGATTCATCCACATGATTGACATCGACATGGGAGTACATCACACCTAGAAAAAGGGTAACATCGATGATGATTGTATTTCTAGTAAATGGATTCTTGTAGAAAGCTTAACTATATACACAATAAAGGGTCTCTTCCTAGTGAATATAACATTTTTTAAGTGGAAATTCTAGTATTGTATCATTTTATACCCCAATGATTTTTTGGTTCCTTTAATACGAATTCATTTTCAGCACTAGTTGAAGAGACCATTGTCAGAAGAAAAAATTTTATAATGTTCCAGATCAACCATAAGATCAAACGATCAACCATATGGATTTCACAAAGGATCTAACCAGAATTATTGTATACTGATAAAGGTACTATATATGTTGATGTGATAGAATGAATGAAAATGTATCTAAAAGTTAGTACTATATTTTATTTAATATATTAAAACAAATTCATTTTTATAAAAAATTAAATTCCTGTAGTGAGGATTTAACCATCCCAATTTTCATGATGAAGTACAAGCATCTCTAATGATGATTTTTCAATGGGTATTTTTAGAAAAAATATTTTTTAAAAATGATGACCTAGGGTAGGGAGAAATTGGTGGACAAAAAATGATGAATAACACATATACATCCAAAATTTTCATGGATAAAAAAGATGAACCAATGCCCTACTTTCTCATGAACATCATTGAAATTCTAGAAAAAAACCTTCAATCTTTACACATAATTACTTAACCAAAGAAGTAAATCAAGAAGACAAGAATCATCTTAAAAAAATATAAATTCATTATCTAATGAATTTAATTCCTTCACTTATATTTCTCTATTCATTTTACACCATTGATTTGTATTTTTTTTATAATGTATATCTTTTAAGAACTCACTATCACATTATAATATAGAGTAAGATTTACTATCTTACATTATTTATTATTTTCAATTAGGAATTGTGGAAGAAGTTGTGTATCTTGGACTACATGAGTGTAGTTTTAAATCTTTTATTATCCCATGAATAACTGTGAAAGAGGCCATGTAGCTATGTCTATCTTAGTATAGTTGTATTTAAAAACTGATATAGTTTTTTGATCATTTTATTTTGATTAACAATCTTCTTGATAGTGTGTGACTTTCAAGTGGATGTGAATTTTTCTCATCTTGAGACTAAACCTATTGTTTTATTTTTTTATGTTCTCCTAATTTATTTACTCTATTTTTAAAATAAAACTCATATAATTTTTAAAAATAAATAATAAAACAATACTTTGATAGTTATTTTTTAAAAGTGATATTTATTATGGTTTTTATGACCAAAATAATCACAAAATTTGGTTATAATCCTAATTCCATACTTTATGATTATTTACCATTATTTTGTGAGGTTATTTAGAAGAATTCAATATGAGTTACATACCATTTTAATTAACTAGTTTGTTTGTCAAATCAGGGTATTTAATTTTATAATTTTTTTTAATAGAAATTATTATTGGAATTTCAATTCATTCCATCTTGATTTTTCTGCTGAAAAAATCATTTTTTATCATGGGAATTTTTGTTCATTATTTAACTTTTTAACTATGATATACTTTACCCAAAATTTAAAAATACAAATTATTTATAAATATGTATATTTATGGATAATAATATCCTTGATGGGACTGATATAAATATGTATCATTTTTTAATGTAACATGTTATTATTAGTGTAATATTAAAATTAAAATACATATTTAAAGCCTGGGATTTGATATTTTTACTATAATAAGTAGAAATACAAAAAAATACAACTATAGAGGATTTAAGTGATTATATGATGGATAATTATGATTATAATTATAATGTTACAAATTACATATACTATTCATTTGGGGAATTTTACTTGAATAAAATTTATATTTTTTCTACTACTTATGAAATTTGGGATTCGTTAGAGATTTTTTCTAGAGGTACATATAAAGATAAAGTGATATTCCTGAATTACTCTATAATAAATTAAAATGAATTTAAAATGTAACCCAATGAATAAATATCTGAAATGTTTTCTCAATTTAAATGAAAATTTTAATAAAATTCATGAACTTGTGAAGAAAATTGAAGACAAATATTAAGTTATGAGACTCTTGGGATTATTACAAAATAGATGAAGAGGAACCTCTCTTTCCATTAGATAATCTAGGGATATAATTAAACTACCAGTTTATGTGTTGATTAGATAACTTTGGATTTACATGAAATAATTGAATATAAACAAAGAATAAGATGAACCTAAAAGAATATTAGTTGTTTAAAGGATTATGACTCAAAGTTAAATAATAAAATCAAATAATTTAGTTAAAGTGAGGATGAATCACTTTTATAATGTGATGATGATATGTCTCATTTTTCAAGGAGATATAAAAAAATCTACAGGAATACGAAATTATTCATGCAGTAAAACTATGAGGGAAAGTATAACAGAAGAGTAAACTATAAAAATGAAAAATCAATATGGTGAGGTACCTTATTATTAGTTAAAAAGGAAAGTGAATATCAAATATGAATGTATAAATTCAATGTACCAGAAAAGATATGAGGATAAATGCAAAGGACTAAAGAAAGATATGAAAGATACCTGTAGTGCCTCTAAAGATTGTTCATGTTAGTTTTACATGATCAAAGAAGATAAGGTAGATAGAGAAAATATGTGTCTTATGAAAATCACATCTATGTTAATAAATATTAAATTTCCATATCCTGGTCATATTTTTAATCATCATAAAACTAAAAAAATGTATAAATCATGTATAGTGAATATTTATTTGAATACAATAATATGATTTAAGAAACATTTAATGAACATAAATATAGGTAAAAATTCTAAAGAAAACCCATTTTTAGCAGTTCATATTAAATATAATATTGCATTAAAAATTAAATAATCATCAATTATTAACAGAAAAAAATGAACATAAACTACTGAATAATAAACTCAAAAAAGACCATGGTGTTTTAAAAATTATAGTGAAACATTATCAACGATTCTTAGTAAACATACCACACCCATGTATACAACTAGGATTGGATACCAGCCCAGTCAAAGAATAATTATATGAATAAATTTATTTCTAGATCAAAACTCTTCTAATTCTAGAAATAGTTTATATTCTTTTGGAAATAATAAATTTTATTTTTGTAAAATTAATAGTTCTATATAGATTAGGCCTATAAAAAATGGATTTCAAAAGATTTTATTACTAACATTTCTATACCTAAGAATTTGTGGGTAATAAAATAATTTCAAATATAAATGTGTATTGGAAACCTACTTGAAGACTACCATTATTCATTTATATTATTTGGATAGCGGATGTTCTAGAACCTTGAATAGAGACTACTCAAGCTTTAAAATTCTTATCAAGGTGGATGGTGGACAAATCACATTTTGTGATAGAACCAATAGAGAAATACTTAGACTTGGTCAAATTAGCATTTCAAATTCCTTTTTAATTTCTAAAGTATAATTTTTTGATGGTTTAATGTAAAATATTATTATCATTTCATAGTTATGTGATTATGGTTATCATGTAAATTTTGAAAATAAATCTTTAAAAACCCAGATTCATATAATTTCTTATTTTTCACTACATTAAATAATGATAATGTTTAAGTTGTTGATTTAGATTATTTATTTTCACAAAATATTTCTTACTTAAGTGTCTTTCCCAATGAATCATGGATGTGGAAATTGATACTGGGCCATTATAACCATCACTTTCTTGGAAATATTACTAATAAATGTTTAGTTAAGGATCATCCTAAACTAGAATTCCCAATAGAAAAATTTGCTTACCACTATCAAAATTGAGAAATGAAATAACATTTATTTTAATCCAAATAAAGAATTATTAACTTCTAAACCCTTATAGTTGATTCACATATACTTGTTTGGACCATATATAATTTCAATCTTAAATGGGAAGGATTAGTTCTATGTTCTTATATATGAATATTCTATACACACATGGGTATTGCTTTTTATCTCACAAAATTGAATATTTTCTATATTTTTTGAAATATGAAATATCTATAGAAAACCTTAGTGGAATTTATATTAATACATTAGAAGGTGATCATGGTCATGAGTTTTAAAGTAAATACGTTAAACTTTTATGATCACAATATAGACCCAATAAAAACATTTCTAATCCAATGAATCCCTAGAAGAATGATTTTATAGAAAGAAGAAGTACAATTCATTAAGAGATTTCCAAGACCATGCTCAAAGAGTACAACGTAAATATTTATTTTTATCTATAGGCTGACAATAAAAATTACGATATTATTAATAAGATTTTATTAGAATACTCTTAAATAAGAATCCATATATTTATTAGAATATGTCACGACCCGCCCTCGGGGTCCGTGCCATGACTACCCCAAGCCCGCCTTCCATAGGCCAGGGGCTGGCGACTAGCACCAAGGCGTAAATCCCGGTAAAAAGGGAAGGCATTGCCTTTGAAACGTAAACACACACCACAGAGTAAACAAGGGGAAAGTAAACACTAAACAAACAGAGTACGACTGAAAGTGCGGAAAAGTAAATGGGCCAGAATACAAACCCAAACTGAAAGTAAAGTACAACTCAAAAGGGAAAAACAGCAACTGTAAAGTAAAAGCCACTACTCCGAGCTGTCCACCGGAAATCCCACCTGAAGGGTGGGTACAGATAGCTCCTCTGCTCCACGGGTCCCGCCGTCTGCTCCGTGCACGTCCCGCCCAGTGGTCCACCTCCGGGTACCGTCCCGCTGTGCAAGCCTCAGCTAAGGTCAACGCTGTCCGTCGTCTGCAACCAACACAACGTAGTGCGGGCGAAGCCCGTGCAGGGGTGAGTATAAGCTACTCAGTAGGGACCCCGAGACCCCTGATGGTCTCTCAAATCCACAAAGGATAAACCACGAAGAAAAGTACAAACACGAAGTAACAACCGACATTGCTTAGGTATATGCCCATACATATACCTAAGTCATCAATTAAAATACGCTCCAACCTCCGAGCCCAAGTACCACTCAGTCCACGCAGGAAAGTATACGTATTCCACATAGGAAAGCAAAAAATAATCCACACAGGATAGCACAACACAATCCACACAGGAAAGAAACAGGATTCAGCTCACACAGGTATACTTCTTCAAGGACGATAAAGATGATCACTGATCCATCTAAGTCGTCGGACCCACGAAGGATCGATAGGTAACTAACCCCCGCAGAAGACCCACACAGGATCGGGCTCACACAGAACCTGTAGGCGCTGGCTCACACAGAACTGCTGAGCGCAAGGACCCACACAGGATCGGGCTCACACAGAACCTGTAGCACTGATCCACGTAGGATCACTGAGTGCTGTAGTCGTCGTCGTCAAATCCACACAGGATCTCTGTACTATCGTCGTCAAATCCACACAGGATCTCTGTACTGTCATCGTCAAATCCACACAGGATCTCTGTACTGTCGTCGTCAAATCCACACAGGATCTCTGTACTGTCGTCGTCAAATCCACACAGGATCTCTGTACTGTCGTCGTCGCAGTCACAGTAGCAGTCGTAGCAGTAGAACAGTCGCAGCCAGCACTAGGGTTCCCGCACACAGCAAGCTCGTACGGAGGATCCGCTCCACGAGCCGAGAGGCTGATACATCAACTGTCACGAAGACCGAAGTTGATGTATCCAAAAGTTCCGTATCGTCAACAGGAACTCAACGCAACAGACGGCGCGTCGATCGGACGCCCGGTCTGAGAGTTATAGGCATTTTCGTCTCTGGGGCCCGGTTGGTTTTTAAGGCAAAACCAACCCGACCGTACTCCACCTGCGTCCAAACCTCGGGCGGAGTATGCCAAAAGATCCGTCTCACTAAGAGGAACACTACGCGACTGACGGCACGTCAATCGGACGTCCGTAGCTCAAGATATGAGCGTTTCCGCTCCGAAGATCCGGTTGGTTTCATAAACGAACCAACCCGGCCGAACTCAAAGTAAACCGAAACCTTGAGTGCGATATACCGAAACGACCGTCTCGATCCAAGGATCGCGTTGCCGCAGACGGTTCGTCATTCGGAGGTCCGAGGCTCAAGTTACGAGCCAAAAACCGAAACTGGTCTGAAACGGGGGGGTCCGGGTCCGGGCCAACCCGGCCCGACCCCCCCCTGGGCGGCGCGGCGGCCGGCGGCGGTGGACGGCGGCGGCGGGCGGCGGCGCGGCGGCAGGCCGCGGGGGCGGCGGCGGGCGGCGGCGCGGCGGCAGGCCGCGGGGGCGGCGGCGGCGGGCCGCGGCGGCGGGCGGCGGCGCGGCGGCGCGGCGGCGGGCCGCGGTGGCGGCGGCGGCGGGCCGCGGTGGCGGCGGCGGCGGGCCGCGGCGGCGGCGCTTGGCGCCGCACGTGGGTCACGCGGGGGGCAATCAAGCCCCCCCTGATTTGTGAAGGCGGCACGGCCTTGAGCCGTGCCTTTGCAAAAAAAAAACGGCCCCCGCAAGTGGGGGCCGGCTGGACGAACCGGGGGGCTGTTGCCCCCCCTCCTTTAATTGAACCGCCCCCCTCATTAAGAGGGGGGGTTTGAAGAACCGGCCGGGGGTTTAATCCCCCGGTTTTAAGACATCCGGCCGGCCCGCTGGCCGGCCGGTTTTTACCAACGGGACCGGAAATTCCGGTCCCGCCCTCGACTTCCGAAGCCGGCGGCCCGGCCGCCGGTCTTTCCTTCCGCCGCGGCCCGGAACCGGCCGCGGTCTCTTCGTCCCGCCGCGGCCTGGAACCGGCCGCGGTCTTCTCGTCCCGCCGCGGCCCGGAACCGGCCGCGGCGTTCGTCATCTGGCGCGGTGCGTCGGCACCGCGCCCCTTCGCCGTGCTTCGATTCTTTTCAACGCGGCGCGACGGCGTCACATTCTTGAAGATTCTCCTCGGCGTAGCGCGACGGCGTTGCGTAAATTAAACGCACGGTAAACCGCGTGGTGCGACGGCACCACGCCACTTTGCTTCCATCGCAAGAATTAAACAAGAACGTTGGAGGGGGGTTCGGCCGTGTTCGTGCGGTCCGGCCCCCCTCGCGTTAATAATAATAACGCAACTTAAAGAAAATCATGTCACACGTTAATCTTGCTAAAAGCACGATCAAGAATAAAATGAGGAATCCAAAAGAAATTCGACAACCCCTACCTCGGGTTTAAGATTCAAAGGTTCGGCTACGCTCCGCGGAAGACGGCGTCGCGGAGGTCGGGTGTCGCGGAAGCCGTTCGTCAAATCCGATGACGAAGGGATGCGTTCGAAGAGTCACGTCGTTGGCGAAACTTGTACGCCGACGAAGATGGTCCGAGGAGGAAGCGGCGTTCCCTCTCGTTGACACCGAGGACGAAGAAGAGAGGCGTCGTTCTTCGTTCTTCGTCAGAGTTTGAGCGTTCTTCGTTCTTCGTTCTTCGTCAGAGTTGAAGATGAAGAAGAATGCTCTCAAAAGCTCTCAAGGGAACAAACGATCAACCAAAAATAAAATAAGACTACATCTTATTTTATTCTCACTTTGCCAACCTTTCAAAATTCAAAAGTTGAATTCAATTCATTAATTAAGTCTAGAGTTGACAAAATTAAATGAAAAGATAAATTGGCAAGAGTTAAAGAAGGGGAGAGTTACATAAATAAGAGGAAGGGTTTTGAGAGGTTAAGGAATTTGAAAAGAAAAAGGGGTTCGTGTGGGCCCCACCACACTTAATCCTCCCAAGGGAGGTTAAGTGGGTGTGGGTCCCACTTCTAACCTCCTTTGGTAGGTTTTTAAAATAAGTTAAAATAAAATTTGTTTTGCACAAATTTTATTTAACTTAACTGAAAAACCCCAAAACGTAACTTTCAACCCGCAACAAACGCAACTCCCGAAAAGGTCTCAAAAAGCGAATATCGGCGCTGCGAGTTCATCGGTGCCCTCGGATTTCAATTCCGAGCACCGGATCAAAAGTTAGGAATTCCCGCTCGTTCGTTCACTGAACGTACCCGAGCCCAAACTTCGGAAATTAATTCCGGGCACTCCGGGCCTCGGAATCAGGTGCCGTCTGAAACCGCGCTCTTGTAAAATTCTAAAGAAAATTAAGAAAAAAAAATTTCCCTTGAATTTTACGGGTCTTTACATTACTCCCACCTCAGGGCTTTACGTCCCCGTAAAGATACAACAAAAACTAGGGAAACAAATGAGGGTACTGAGCACGCATCTGAGCCTCCCGCTCCCATGTGCTCTCCTGGAGATTCCCGTGCTGCCATCTGATGCGCACAAGAGGAATCGATCGCCCACGCAGGACCCGCTCCTGTCGATCCTCTATCTCCACCGGGACCTCCGTAAAAGTCGCCCCATCGTCAACGTCAAGCTCCCCATGGTCAATGATGTGCGTCGGGTCGTGCACGTATCTCCTCAGCTGGGATACGTGGAAGACGTCGTGCACCCGGTGCAACTGAGGTGGTAGAGCCAGGCGATAAGCCACCTCGCCAATCCTGCTGAGAACCTGGAAGGGTCCGTTGAAGCACGGAGATAACTTGCCGCCTTGGCCAAATCTCCGAATACCACGTCGAGGTGAGACCCGCAAGAAGACGTGGTCGCCATCCTCGAACTCTAGTGGCCTCCGCCTCCTGTCAGCATAAGGCTTTTGCTGGCTCTGAGCTGTACTCATCCGCCCCTGGATGACCTGGACCATCTCAGGTCCCACAAGAGCTGCAAGATTTCTCTTTTGCCGAAAAGAGAAATCTAGTCTCATCCCCTGGATGAACCACATTCTTTGCCTAAAACAGTCAATCCTAACATGGATGATACTAATCCATACTAAGGATGACGTCGTAAGGCCTCGACGCTACTACTAAGAGATTCAACCGTTACTCTCGCCTCCAAGGGTTGAGTCACACTGTCGGAATCAGTGTGTGGTAACTGGGTCTCCTCCAGTAGATGTCTCACAAGTGAGGGTCAAGTCAACAGCCAAAACTGGAACCTCTTAGTAACATTACGATAGAGGACAGGAACGAAAACATCACAAGGTATGCGTCTTTTATTATTGCAGCTCGTAATACAAGACGCTACACAAAAGCAACAAGGAACCAGAAGTACAAAGGATGTATCCACTAGTTCTTCTCCTGTCCATCGGCTCCCAGGGCTCCATGATCGAAGGCCTCGGCTGCCTGAAGTTGAGCTCTCCCCTGCGGTCGGGGTGGACCTCCTGGTGGTGGTGGTGGTAGAGCCTCAAAGCGTCGGCCACCACCAGCTGCTCGTCCATCTCCTCTGCCTTGTCCGCCTCCTCCCTGCGGACCGCCACGGTCGAACCTCTGCCTCTGCCTAGGTGGTTCCTCAACCGTCTGCTGCTCCTCCGCATGGCGGGTCGGGCAGTCACGAGCCATGTGGCCTCGCCCGCCGCATGCATAGCACTGTCTTCCACTCGAAAGACTGGCTCCGCGTTGTGTGCCCTGCACTGCTGAGCCAGTGCCCTGAGGTCTGGTCTGTCTGGACCCCTGAGTCATTCGCCGACTGCCAGCTGCAGATTACTCTGCCACGTGCCGTCCTGCAGTGGGTCTCTGTGCTGGTGTAGACTCAGCAAGGAAGCTCTCGATCAGAAGGGCCCGCTCCAGTACTCCTGTCTGAGTCGGTATGCTGAGGGAGATCAGCGATGCCCTGATCTCGTGTCTCAAACCCTGCTCGAAGGTCCGGTCCCGGAAGAATGGGTCCCGTACCATGTCGGTCGAGTAGCGCGAGAGATCGGTAAATCTCACCGAGTACTGAGCGACCGTCATGCTGCCCTGCCGCAGCTGTAGAAGCTCCTGGATACGCACTGCACGAAGGGTGGCTGGGACGAACTCCGAGCGGAAGATGCTCTCAAAGTCCGTCCAAAGAAGAGATGCCTCATCGTGCACCTGGAGCATCAAGCTCCACCATCGTCCTGCTGCTGCGTGTAGTAGGCTCGCAGCGAGGATCACCATGAGGTCTGCTGGTGTCCTCACTAGCCTAAACACTCGAACCACTGCCTCCAGCCAGTCCTCTGCTGCCTGGGGATCCATCTCCCCGCGAAACCTGGGCGGTCGCTGGCGCTGAAACTCATGCAGTGCGCTGAGGCGACGTGCATCGTCAGCGGCTGCTGCTGGAAGCATCGGGGGATCGGCGGGTAAAGCTACTGCTGGTGCCACTGCTGACAAAGGGCCCTGCACCGAAGCCTCGTCGCTCGGTGGGCTGTCGTCTCGCTCGACTCTCGGAACCCTAGCTGGCTGCCGTCGTGGGGCCATCCTGAAAAGGAAACAGGTGCGCCACGGTTAGAACAGTATACCTGGTGAGCTGGCACAAGTAATCACAAGGAAAACTTGAGACTTTCATAAAGCAGATCAGTATACCCGGTGAGCTGACACAAGTAATCACAAAGAAAACATGAAACACACACGCAATCAATGTTTTCGTGCATTAAGTCGGAAATCAGAAGTCAGGGTCCTGGTGTACGGATACGTCGGCCGCCGCACCAACACTGGACTCCCTGGACTGATAACCACACTCAATACGCTAAACATTATTGCTTCACATAGAAAAGATCAGAGTTCGCGGTAGAACCGAACTCCTCTGATACCAATTTGTCACGACCCGCCCTCGGGGTCCGTGCCGTGACTACCCCAAGCCCGCCTTCCATAGGCTAGGGGCTGGCGACTAGCACTAAGGCGTAAATCCCGGTAAAAAGGGAAGGCATTGCCTTTGAAACGTAAACACACACCACAGAGTAAACAAGCGGAAAGTAAACACTAAACAAACAGAGTACGACTGAAAGTGCGGAAAAGTAAATGGGCCAGAATACAAACCCAAACTGAAAGTAAAGTACAACTCAAAAGGGAAAAACAGCAACTGTAAAGTAAAAGACGCTACTCCGAGCTGTCCACCGGAAATCCCACCTGAAGGGTGGGTACAGATAGCTCCTCTGCTCCACGGGTCCCGCCGTCTGCTCCGTGCACGTCCCGCCCAGTGGTCCACCTCCGGGTACCGTCCCGCTGTGCAAGCCTCAGCTAAGGTCAACGCTGTCCGTCGTCTGCAACCAACACAACGTAGTGCGGGCGAAGCCCGTGCAGGGGTGAGTATAAGCTACTCAGTAGGGACCCCGAGACCCCTGATGGTCTCTCAAATCCACAAAGGATAAACCACGAAGAAAAGTACAAACACGAAGTAACAACCGACATTGCTTAGGTATATGCCCATACATATACCTAAGTCATCAATTAAAATACGCTCCAACCTCCGAGCCCAAGTACCACTCAGTCCACGCAGGAAAGTATACGTATTCCACATAGGAAAGCAAAACATAATCCACACAGGATAGCACAACACAATCCACACAGGAAAGAAACAGGATTCAGCTCACACAGGTATACTTCTTCAAGGACGATAAAGATGATCACTGATCCATCTAAGTCGTCGGACCCACGAAGGATCGATAGGTAACTAACCCCCGCAGAAGACCCACACAGGATCGGGCTCACACAGAACCTGTAGGCGCTGGCTCACACAGAACCGCTGAGCGCAAGGACCCACACAGGATCGGGCTCACACAGAACCTGTAGCACTGATCCACGTAGGATCACTGAGTGCTGTAGTCGTCGTCGTCAAATCCACACAGGATCTCTGTACTGTCGTCGTCAAATCCACACAGGATCTCTGTACTGTCGTCGTCAAATCCACACAGGATCTCTGTACTGTCGTCGTCGCAGTCACAGTAGCAGTCGTAGCAGTAGAACAGTCGCAGCCAGCACTAGGGTTCCCGCACACAGCAAGCTCGTACGGAGGATCCGCTCCACGAGCCGAGAGGCTGATACATCAACTGTCACGAAGACCGAAGTTGATGTATCTAAAAGTTCCGTATCGTCAACAGGAACTCAACGCAACAGACGGCGCGTCGATCGGACGCCCGGTCTGAGAGTTATAGGCATTTTCGTCTCTGGGGCCCGGTTGGTTTTTAAGGCAAAACCAACCCGACCGTACTCCACCTGCGTCCAAACCTCGGGCGGAGTATGCCAAAACCGTCTCACTAAGAGGAACACTACGCGACTGACGGCACGTCAATCGGACGTCCGTAGCTCAAGATATGAGCGTTTCCGCTCCGAAGGCCCGGTTGGTTTCGTAAACGAACCAACCCGGCCGAACTCAAAGTAAACCGAAACCTTGAGTGCGATATACCGAAACGACCGTCTCGATCCAAGGATCGCGTTGCCGCAGACGGTTCGTCATTCGGAGGTCCGAGGCTCAAGTTACGAGCCAAAAACCGAAACTGGTCTGAAACGGGGGGGTCCGGGTCCGGGCCAACCCGGCCCGACCCCCCCCTGGGCGGCGCGGTGGCGGCGGCGGCGGGCCGCGGCGGCGGCGCTTGGCGCCGCACGTGGGTCACGCGGGGGGCAATCAAGCCCCCCCCTGATTTGTGAAGGCGGCACGGCCTTGAGCCGTGCCTTTGCAAAAAAAAAACGGCCCCCGCAAGTGGGGGCCGGCTGGACGAACCGGGGGGCTGTTGCCCCCCCTCCTTTAATTGAACCGCCGCCCTCATTAAGAGGGGGGGTTTGAAGAACCAGCCGGGGGTTTAATCCCCCGGTTTTAGGACATCCGGCCGGCCCGCTGGCCGACCGGTTTTTACCAACGGGACCGGAAATTCCGGTCCCGCCCTCGACTTCCGACTCCGGCGGCCCGGCCGCCGGTCTTTCCTTCCGCCGCGGCCCGGAACCGGCCGCGGTCTCTTCGTCCCGCCGCGGCCTGGAACCGGCCGCGGTCTTCTCGTCCCGCCGCGGCCCGGAACCGGCCGCGGCGTTCGTCATCTGGCGCGGTGCGTCGGCACCGCGCCCCTTCGCCGTGCTTCGATTCTTTTCAACGCGGCGCGACGGCGTCGCGTTCTTGAAGATTCTCCTCGGCGTAGCGCGACGGCGTTGCGTAAATTAAACGCACGGTAAACCGCGTGGTGCGACGGCACCACGCCACTTTGCTTCCATCGCAAGAATTAAACAAGAACGTTGGAGGGGGGTTCGGCCGTGTTCGTGCGGTCCGGCCCCCCTCGCGTTAATAATAATAACGCAACTTAAAGAAAATCATGTCACACGTTAATCTTGCTAAAAGCACGATCAAGAATAAAATGAGGAATCCAAAAGAAATTCGACAACCCCTACCTCGGGTTTAAGATTCAAAGGTTCGGCTACGCTCCGCGGAAGACGGCGTCGCGGAGGTCGGGTGTCGCGGAAGCCGTTCGTCAAATCCGATGATGAAGGGATGCGTTCGAAGAGTCACGTCGTTGGCGAAACTTGTACGCCGACGAAGATGGTCCGAGGAGGAAGCGGCGTTCCCTCTCGTTGACACCGAGGACGAAGAAGAGAGGCGTCGTTCTTCGTTCTTCGTCAGAGTTTGAGCGTTCTTCGTTCTTCGTTCTTCGTCAGAGTTGAAGATGAAGAAGAATGCTCTCAAAAGTTCTCAAGGGAACAAACGATCAACCAAAAATAAAATAAGACTACATCTTATTTTATTCTCACTTTGCCAACCTTTCAAAATTCAAAAGTTGAATTCAATTCATTAATTAAGTCTAGAGTTGACAAAATTAAATGAAAAGATAAATTGGCAAGAGTTAAAGAAGGGGAGAGTTACATAAATAAGAGGAAGGGTTTTGAGAGGTTAAGGAATTTGAAAAGAAAAAGGGGTTCGTGTGGGCCCCACCACACTTAATCCTCCCAAGGGAGGTTAAGTGGGTGTGGGTCCCACTTCTAACCTCCTTTGGTAGGTTTTTAAAATAAGTTAAAATAAAATTTGTTTTGCACAAATTTTATTTAACTTAACTGAAAAACCCCAAAACGTAACTTTCAACCCGCAACAAACGCAACTCCCGAAAAGGTCTCAAAAAGCGAATATCGGCGCTGCGAGTTCATCGGTGCCCTCGGATTTCAATTCCGAGCACCGGATCAAAAGTTAGGAATTCCCGCTCGTTCGTTCACTGAACGTACCCGAGCCCAAACTTCGGAAATTAATTCCGGGCACTCCGGGCCTCGGAATCAGGTGCCGTCTGAAACCGCGCTCTTGTAAAATTCTAAAGAAAATTAAGAAAAAAAAATTTCCCTTGAATTTTACGGGTCTTTACAGAATAGAAGAAATCCAATGTTTAATAATTTTAGAGTTTTTGGTAGAAAACTCTTTATTACTAATACAAAGGAGAATTCAGATAAATTTTCATCCAAATGTGATGATAGAATTTCCATTGGTTATTAAACCACTTGCAAATCATACAGGTTTCTTAATAAAAGAAACAAAATTATAGAAAAATCCATACATGTTAAATTTTTCAAGACAAATTAATCTGAGCCTATGAATTTTTGATAAAACCTTTAGTATGATCTTTCAAATTTGAATAAATGTACCACAAACAATCCTAATGATGGTTCTATGAAACCTTCTATAGAAAAATCACCATGTTTTGAGGAATTATTTTAATAAAAACCAAAATAATAAGATTACCTACCATGTACTTATATCCCTAGATCTATTGGGACTCACAAATATCATCCTTTGAAAGATATAGTTGTAGATCTAGATAGAGGTGCTCATACTAGATATTCTCTTAGAAATTAGACTGAACATCAATCCAACTTATCATAGGTTTGTTTTAAAAAAATAAATCAAGCTATGAATGATAATATTTGGGTAAATGCCTTGCTAGAATTGTAGAATTAGTTTAAAGAAAACATAATCTGGGAACTGGTATAAATACCTAAATACATTCTGACTATTTTCACTAAACTGGTGTTTATGAACAAGTTTGATTATTCAGACACAATATCAAGAAATAAAGAAATACCATTTATACAATGATACAGTCAAGAAAAAGTTATTGACTACGAGGAAACCTTTTCCCCAATAAAAATACTCAAATCCATGGGAATTATTTTTTTCTTATGTATAACATTTAGATATAAAATTATACAAAATGGATGTTAAGAGTTTCTTCCTAAATGGTTATATTATTGGGGATTATTTTATTCAAAATTCCCCTGTCTTTTCCAAATCAACATTTTATAAATATTGTTTTAAAAAAAGAACTTTATTGTTAAAAAACAATCTCCTAGATCATAGTGTGATAGAGTCAACAATTTTTTTATTTCAAATGATTTTTGAAAAGATTTTTATGATCCTACTTTATTTATTAATATAACATCAAATGATATTTTTATTTCACAAATTTATGTTGTAGATATTATTTTTGGATCTTCATGAAATTAATTATCTATTGAATTTTAAAAACATATGAAAAATGAATTTTAAAAGAATATTATAGATGAAAAAAAATCATCCAAGGGATTGAAATTTTTCATCATAAATATGGAATTTATTTAAAACAAATTATTTACAATAAATATATTTTAAAACATTCTATCTTATATAAAAGAAAAGAAAGTGATACTCTAATTGGTACCACTTGAAAAATAGATCTTGATGAAAATAGTAAACTAATTGATCAAACCACTTATAGAGGTATGATTGGGAGTTTAGTTTACCTAACTAGTATCTGGAATGATATTATGTTTAGAGTCTATATGTGTACCTAGTATTAAGTAAATAAAAATGAATCCCATTTGAATGGTGTTAATTTTTTTATAAACTCAAAAATACTACCAATTTAGAATTATTATATTTTGAGATGAATTTATTTTTATTTAATTAGTTATTATGATTCTAACCATAGTCGTTGTAAGATAGATAGGATGAGGACATATAGAACATGTCACTTTTTTGGAATGTCTCTAGTTTCATGGTGTAGTATAACACATAACTCCATTTCGTTGTCCACTATTGAAGATTAATATATATCTATAGGTAGTTGTTGTTCTCATATTCTATGAATGAAACACACATTACTATATTATAGATTTCAATTCAAATAATTCACATTAATTTTTTGTAAAAATAATTTCTATTAATATTTCCAAAAAAAATATTTTTTATCATTCTAAGATAAAAAAATATTTATATAAGACATCACTTTATTATAGATCTTTTCCAAAAAAATTGATATCACTCTAGAATTCATTGGCACTGAACATCAGCTTGATAAATCTTTTAAAAAGAATAAGAATAATTATAGATTAAATTATATCAAACATTATTTAGGTATGATTAATTATATTTAAAAAAATTATAGCAAACTCTTTATATTGTTTTTAATATTATTATTAATATATATATATAAATATATGTTATGATTATGTCAAGTATTCTTTTATTTACATCATTTTAAAAATATTTTTTATGGGTTTATAAATATATTATATATTTATTTCTATTTTCACATGTGTTACTTAAATAAAAATATATAAATTTTTGAAATAACTCAAATTAGAATCCAATTCACCATAATCCCATATAAATTGAACCAAAAATTACTTTGAATGAAAACCGATGTACAAGTGAACCTCAAGATATTTGGAATCCACATATCCTACCCCACAATATCATACATTAAAAGTAAGTCAATTTTGAATAGTTCAAATCTAATCATTCCAAGGTATGCAGAGTCCTTATTTGTCAAGGTTGGACGAGTTGGGTTATGGATGAGAATAACTACTCCAATAAATATCATTTGAAATATTTCTATGTGAAAATGTGTTTTGAATCTTAACATCATAAGGATGTGTTTAGGACAATTATTGAAATTAACAAATGAATTTTGTCTTCTAAATTTTAGGCATATTTTTTAAGAGTTTTGAACCTTGAAGAATTATATGATTATCATTTTTCCAATCCAATGAATCATCCCAAGATAGTTATTAAGATTGAACTTGAATAATTGATGTATCTCCAAACCTATCAGAGATCCATTACAAATGAACTAAATATGGAATATAGGATATTATTAATTTTCATAAAACATTACATCTACCCTCAAAAGGGATAATTTATCATTTTAATGTATCAAGATATTTTCTTATTATGATTTATGGTTCATTGTATCCATATTAGTCTACCCTGATTCTTAATTAGGAATATGTAAGACTATGATAATCATTAGTAAGATTCAACACACATTCATACCTCATGTTAATCTTTGTTATGATGGACAAATGAAGTTTAATTCATTAGGGAGTGTAGATTGAAATCATTTCTTGCAATATCTATTTTAATCAAACCACATGAAAAGGGATTAATGTTAGTTGGAATAAATGGAAGGATGTGTGGGTATATGATGATGAAAAATTATATTAAATGTTTAATCCAATTTATAATCCTTTTAGTCCAAGGTATGTGGTTGATACAGGTTTGGAACTGGCTGAAATTGTTGAGGCAAACTATTCTTCTGATGAAGATGGTTCTCAAGATCATATTGATATATCTAAAGAGGATAGAACTGACTATGAAGAAAGCCTAGGTTTGTCTACTATTAATGAGGTTTCTGATGATGTAGAATCTATAAGAGAAGGTGTATCTTCTACTCTAAAAGATTCAATGGAATTATAAGTTCCAGTTAATACCATTTACTTCATGGAACGAGTAGTAACTCATGAGGGGGATATAAATCCCATGACCTCATTTTTTGGACATATCATCATTGTTTATTAGAGTGATAAATGAGATGTTTCATTCAATTATTCTCTTATAATTTTTGATATAGGGGGTGCTCCTATATTTGACACCTTACCTCCCAAAGATGAATCCCCTCCAAAAATCCTTTTTGGGATATTGATTTATCTTCCCCTACCCATGATGATGATAAGCATGATGATGATGATAATTATAGAAGTCAAAGTAGCCCATAATTTGACACCATTCATGTTTATTTAAATTATATTAATCCTGTTAATCCATGAATTTATTCTCTAGTTTCATAATATCATATCATTATCAAACCCTCTCCTAATTTTTTCTGACTCTTCGCCACATCATACTCTCTTATAAATATATAGAAAACCTATTTTATGGATAACTTATTTATGATTCTTCATATAAGATAGAAGAGGTGGATATGTATGATATATAGTATGAATCAAATACCAATATTAGAGATTTTGAGAGACCTCCTGGTGTTTCCTCTCCTGAAGAAGAACCTTAGAGAACCCCCCCACCCACCCCAAGATCATTGAATCCATATCCTCCTTATATTATCTGAATTTTCATGAACCTTCAAAATATGTTCAACCTCAATCCGCTCCATATCAAAATGATAAACCTTCTTATGTACCTATATTGACCACTTCTACAGACATTATTTTGTTAAAAAATGATCTTTTAAAATTGTTAAAATATGTTTTTCTAAGAATTATGTCATAAAATATCAAGGAAATTCATGATTTTTTCTTACATGATTGAGATTATAGTTTTTCATATCCAACCTAGTATTTTCCTAATATTAATCATATGATTCATGTTATTTTGAGTTTTATAAACGAGATAGAGGATTTTAGAGGTCATATTAGTGCCTTACATGCTGATTTGATGGACATGTTGTTTGTAACAGAAAGAAGGTACCTCTCAGTTTTTATCATCTTTTATAGACCCTCTATTTCTACCTCAACACCTCATAATTAGGTTTTTATTAATGAATACCTCGTTAATACTTTAATACATTATTAAATTTATAATTTCTTTGACATTGGGTAGAACATACAAAATAAAGTTAAAATTGATGTTGCTGCATATGATGAAAAGTTGTATGACATGGTTAAAGCCAAATTAGTCAATAATGTAAAATAAAAGGGAATAGTTAAGGTTGGAATAATATACTATCTCATAGATATTTATACCAATAGATATGTGAAGAATCAATTATAATCCTAAAAATAGATCTTGAGATGTCTCCCCTTATGAAACCATTAATGTTATTTTATGGAAAGTGTTTCTCATGACTCCTTTGCTTAAATAGTTTATGTAAAAAAAGGATGAGTTACATAAAATTATGGAGCATGAAAAAATGATTATAATAAAAATTATAAGGATTTTGATACCTTAAATTTATATTGAAATTTCATCTCTTATGCCACCTCCTAGTTTACATGTGCCCAACATATCTAAAAATCTAATCCACGATTTAACTGAAACATCATTCTCTATCTATGTAGATTCCTCTGATCAAATATCTACATCAACTGATGTACCTCCCACATGATCATTTGATCTCACTCATTCTTAATCCCCTGGTCACATCATTCCAGTTTCAGATAGTATCATCATTATTAGAGAAACTGTAACTCCTTGGGCTACTACTTATCCTACTCTTATTGTTGGAAAAGGAGTGAAATATTTTCATCCTAACACCCATATAAAATCTAAATATTTGGATTATGATTAGTTTAATGATATGTCTAATTTCATATTTTTAACCATTAATGATTTTTTTTTAATTTTTTACCTCATAATTTTCATTCCATTATTTACTTTGTTTTTTTACTTTATCACCCTTTAGGTGTTTTCTTATAATCCAAAAAGGGTGAGTAAAAGTATGGAATCTATGCATTAATTTATGTATGACCTGTTAACTTGATACATTGGATGTTACAACATATTGTAATATTTAACTCATAATGTTTAATCATTGTGTATTGTTATTTATACCATTATTTATGATCACAAAAAAGGGTTAGAGTGTTGGATTAGTATGTAAATTATTTATTTTAATAATAAAAAATAAAGATTATGTTTCTTATGATATGCTCTTCTTTTTATAAAATATAACCCTATTTCTGAAAAATAATGATATTTTTCCTAAGTATTAAATCAACCATGATTCTTATCTAGATAGACTATTAACATTAATTATGAAGATGGTAAATTTCTCCGGTTATGAGATTGACCACATGACAATCAGATCAACCTTGGTAAATATATAACAAAGGAACTAAGTGACCAAAAATTTTATCTCAAGAGACCATAGACATCAAGATTTTCAAAAACACATGGATGGACCGAACAAAATGTGGATTGAACAGAAACCTAATAGATCAATCATAGCTAAATTATCTCAAAATATTGGAATGACCATAAGGAATGATAGATATGACACATCCCAAAATCAGATTTTTTTTGTAAGATTCCAATCAAATTTAAGTCAATTGAAAAAGCCCATATGAGAAAGTTGTGCTTTTGACAAAGTAATAAAGTGATTTCATAATTAGTTAATGTGATTTTGGATAGAAGTTAGCTATTGAATAAGTACTGGATTGACTATAAATTCAAATGAACCACCAAAAAACATTCTCATGACATCCAACCATATTTTTTGAAATTTTTTCAAGAAAACATAGATGTTTACATTGAAAAATTAAATCACCATATTAAAGAGTAAGTTCCATATTTTATATAATAAATAAATCCAACCACTTTTCTATGTATAATTAGATGTTGTTCCGATGAACTTATTAAGTCCACATTTATCATTGAATTATGAGGATCTATAATTATGATTTATCAATTTCTCTTTTTGGATAAATTATGATTTTTAATAGGATGATCAATTATAGAGAAAAGGGAGTGAAGAAAAAAATAAGTGTTATGCAATGATATAAAATATTTTCATGAATGAAAAAGATAATCAAGTGAACTATTTCCCACCCGAATGACACTCAAATTTATCCATAAATTTAATCAAAAAAATAAATAAAACACCAATATCTTTTCACATCATTTACAAAAAATAGTAAATCGATAAGAGAATAATTATCTACATAAAAATTGAAGTACATTCTCTATTTCATAAAATTATTTCAACTCTATTGCTTTATTCTTTTTATAATTTGTATATGAAATTATTTTATACAATAAATATTTTAATAACTCATAACTACACAATAATATAAAGTAGGATATATTCTATAACATTTGTATTTATTATCTGTGCTCCCATGAAGAACAATGGAAGAGGTTTGGTAGCATGTATTTTCTATGTGTTGTTGTTACTCAGTTATTATCCCACAAATATCTATTGAAGAAGCTATGTATCCAGGACTATCTATGTATAGTTATATGTAAAATAGGGTCAATATTGTGGATTAGTTTATTTTTATTAATATAATTCTTGGTATTGGTAATTTTCCAAGTGAAGAGGACTAGGAATTGGCTTAAGACTAAACCTGTTTTTTTATTCCGCTATGTGTTTTCATGCGTTGTTTAATCTAATTTTAAAACAAATAGGTTTTAATTTTCAAAACTAAATTAAAAAAATACTTTTATATTTAGTTTTATCAAGTAACCTTTGTTGTTTTTAGTGTGAGTAAAATAATATCAAAATCTTGGAATAATCCTAAGATTATACATTCTTGAGTATTAATCCTAATTTTGAGAGGATATTTGAAATAATTTAATTGGATTAACCTAATATATTAATTAATTAATCCATTATTCAAATTAGGGTATTTAATTATTTAAAATTATTTTAATAGAAATTTTAACTGGAAATTCAATTCACCCCCTATTCTAGAGTTATCCATTGTAACCAACATAAACAACATCCAGTAACTTCCAAGATTAATACCATTCAATAAAGATAAAAAATCATATGAAATTTACACCATGTAGAAAAATTTTATGATTAATTTAATGTTCTACACATATCAATCAATGTAAGGAATCAAGGTGATCACACTTCAATTGAATGAATCAAAAATTGGTTATTCACACAAGAATACATTGGGTGAAAATATAGGATCATATATAGTGGATGATAGGGAAAGGAAAAGTCAATGATGGATCATTCCTACACAAGATAAGGAAATTATATAGGTCATTGAGAGAAATAATTTTGATTGGTACATATCAGAAATATTCTTTATTATGTATAATTTATTTCAAAGGATGTGGAAACTAAATGAAACCCATTTTTATGATAATTAAGAAAAAAATGATTTTCTAATAAAAAATGTATAAGATCTTTTTGAAAACATTTTCAATAAAAACATTTTATTAATAATGGAGAATAACATTTTCTTTTATGAAACCATAAAATCATAGATAAATAATATCATAAAAATTTATCATAGTGGCATAATGTTTTGTTCACATGATTTTTTTTAAAAAATAATTTTTTACTCCGTGATGAAAATAAACCATATATAAACCATTAAAAAATTATTTAACACTTTTTGAATAAGATCATGTAGTAGACTATGACCTTAATAAAAATTTTTGTTTTATATAAGTATATTTTCATAATAATAAAACGAATTAGGACATGTAAAAATTATGTCCTCAATCATGAGTCCTTGTGTCATCCATGGATGTAAAAATTAGGGGAACTTTGAATTTTTGTTCCAGAATATGTTTTAGGGAAAATGTATTTTATCCAACAATATGATCTTGGATAATTATTACGACCACACTATTGGTCATGGAATATGGTTTTTCCCATAGGATATGAATTTTATAGAAATCTATGTCTTTCCAATTTTCATAACATATTTAATAATTAAATAATTAATTGATAATTTTTTCGCACATGTCTATTCAAGGATATGTTTTCAGTAGTGATATAGATTAAGATTATCTCTCTGTTTTTAACTCTATAATGCTGTGCTTTTTGAGAAGTGGTATAATCCCATTGTAGGAACTAGATCCTCAATTTGGATCCTTTAATTTTTATTCCCTTCCTTTTTTCTATTTTTTTTTTCTTTTTTCCATTTTATCCATTAAATTATCCCATTTGGATTCCCATGTATTCCCCTTTGGATATTTTGTGGCATGTAGTTGAGAGAGGTAGAGGGATAGAATTGGGATAAGGAGGGAGGAGAGTCACCTGGGGATCACTTCTGAATGTAGATCAATGATCGTTGGGTGCATGGCAGAAAATTAGTGTGAAGTTTTGACATTTTAAACCTTAATTTAGGATCATTTTAAATATTTTTTCTGATATTCCCATATAATAGAAATTTTTATGTTTTAAATGATTTTTTATGTTACTAGGGGTGTCGTGAGATCCCCTATGGAGTGTTTTTTGGTGAATTAGGTGGCATGGGGTCTTTATAGGGGATTTATATTTAGAAATTTTAATTACATAATGTTCATTTATATGAACACATGTTTTGTGTTCTTCGCCAGTGGTCGGCTCGGCCAGCCGTCCTCCCTTCGCCACCGCAGCACGAGCCGCAGTTCTCTTCCATCGGGCAGCGTGGTTGGGCCGACACCTTCGTTGTGGCTGCCTGTGGTGTAGTCCATCATTCTTGTGCCCCACCGATGTTGGTTTCCATCCTCCTCCATCGCGAAGAACAAAACAATTAATCATAAGAATTTCGGAAAGGTCAGGCTATGTTTTTTTGGTCCGCACTCTCTGCATTAGAGCGGTAGCAAGCAGATATAATTTCTTCTTGATTTACGAATAATTTTCTGGAACAGGTAAGGGGGGAAATTCAAACAACCAACCTACCTCAACGACTCATTGATATTGGCATGAGAAAGAATTTGAAGATGTCGACGTTCATCATTCCTACCACATGCCTCTGATCCCAAGCTCATTCATCAGTTCATCGGATAATCGTTCTTCGATGGAGGTTGCTCTTCACTGGAGAGAAGTTCTCTAAGATCTCCCCTAATCCTTCACCAACCAAATCCTCCAAAAGTAAATAGGTTCCAATATAATTTAAATTGGGAAGATTAATTATGTTGGCATGTTGACATATTTAATTGCCTCAATTAATTGACTCAATTAAATGAAAAGTGTTTGCATAATTAAAGTCGGGGGGATTCCATAGGTTAACTCTTAATTAATGAGGGAGATCAAGGGGTTTCAACTATTAAGTGGGTTTGGGTGGTCCCCACCACTAGAAATTCAAAATGGGGGTTTTTTGCTTGGTGTTCCCCAACATTATAACATCCACATGGGAGGTTTCAAAAAATAAAAATGTTGAACATTTTTATTTTATTCTTTCAAACGAAATAGAAAAACTAACTTTCACCCTCGACCGACTACCGTCAAGGTGAAAGTCTCCTTAAGAAAATACCGGTGCAGCGAGTTCAAAGGTGTCCTCAGATTTTATTTCCGAGCACCAGTTCAAATTTTACAAATATCCACTCGCACCTTTACAGAATGTACTTAAGAAAAATTTCATAAATTCATTCCAGGGACACCGGGCCTCGGAATCACGTGCCGTAAATTTTTGCAGACACATAAAATTCCCATATAATTAAAAAAATTACATTTAATTTCTGGGTCTTTACATTCTCCCCACCTCAAGGATTTTCATCCCCAAAAGACACATCAAAAAACTAGGAAAACAAGTGGGGGTAGTGAGCATGAATATGATCCTCTTGCTCCCAAGTTCTCTCCTTGAGGTCCTTGTGCTGCTAGCGAACAGGAATCAAAGGTATCGACCACCCATGAAGGACCCATTCCCTTTGATCATCAATCTCTACTGGAACCTCTGAAAAAGTCGCCCCATTGTCCATTTCAAGCTCGCCATTGTAGATGATGTGGGTAGGGTCATGCACATATTTTCTCAACTGAGACACATGGAAGATGTCGTAAACCTAATGCAACTGAGGGGTATGAGATAGGTGGTAAGCCACCATTCCAACTCTACTGAGAACCTAGAAGGGTCCAATGAACCTCGAAGATAACTTTTCACCTCATCCAAATCTCTATAAACCTTGTCATGGTGAGACCCATAGAAAGACGTGGTTGCCATCCTCGAAATCCAGAGGTCTCCATCTCCTATCGGCATAAGACTTCTAACTACTCTGTGCAGTCTTCATCTGCTCTTGGATGACCTGAAGATTCTCTGTGGTAGCCCGTAAAATCTATGGTCCCATGAGGGCTGACCCCCTTGGGTCATTCCAGCACAAAGTTGATCTTCATGGTCGTCTGTACAAGGCCTCTAAAGGTGCCATACCAATGGTGGGGCGATAGCTGTTGTTGTATGCAAACTCCACAAAAGGCCAGTGATCCTCCGAGCTATGACTGAATTCAAGGACGCAATCACCTAGCTTATCCTCAAGGGGCTAAATGGTCTGCTCAGTTTGGCCATTAGTCCGAGGATGGAAGGCGATGCTCAAACGAGGTTGCATCCCAAAAGCCTCATGTAGGACCTTCCATAACTGGGAAGTGAAATGCATATCACAATCAGAGAAAATCATCGAGGGTACTCCATGTATCCACACAATCTCTTGCACATAGAGGCATCCCAAGATCTCTATTGAACCATACTCTCTGATCGGTAGGAAGTGGGCTGACTTAGTGGGTCGGTCGATGATCAACCAAATTGAATCATGAACCCTATATGTACGTGGAAGTCCTGTCAGGAATTCCATGGTTATCCCATTCCACTTCCACTCTAGGACCTCTAATGGTTGAACTAAGCCTACTGGTACCTAATGCTCCGCCTTCACTTGTTGGAAAGTTAGGCACCGAGAGACAAACTATGCTACATCCTTCTTCATTCCCAACCACTAGTGCAGTCACCAGAGGTCCTGATATTTCTTCACCACTCCTGGATGTACCACTAGAGGGGATGTGTGGAACTCTCTCAACACATCCTCTCGAAGTGAAACTGGAACCATGGTATGTCCTCTGAAGAGGATTATGTGCTCCCCACCTTCAAAAAATTCATCAGGTTCATGTGCTATGGATGTATGATCACGTTGAGCCATGCAGTCAGTGTCCCCTTGATGCACCTCCCTGACTCGCTGAAGAAGTGGGGGAGTGACTGTAAGTGACTCAAGAAAAGATACTCCATCCTGATCCACAAAGGATATCTACAAAGTGGTCAACTGCTCTGTCACCTCACCTAGCAACTGTATACTGGATCTCCTATTGAGTGCATCTGCTACAACATTCCCCTTCCCAAGAGTATAGACTATCTCGATGTCATAGTCCTGGAGGAACTCAATACAATGTCGCTATCTTAGGTTCAGGTTTTTCTGAGAGAAGATATACCTGATACTCTTGTGATCATAGTACATTGTAAATCATTCTCCCATCATGTAATGTTACCACATCTCAAACTAGAAGACCACCACTACTAACTCCAGGTCATGGGTAGAATAGTTCGAGTCATGTTGTCTCAGCTGTCAAGAACCATATGTGATCACTTCTCGCTCCTACATCAGGACACATCCGATTCTAGTCCCTGATGCGTCACAGTAGACGATGTACCCTATGCCATCCTTCGGAATCCTAAGATAGGGGCACTAGTAAGCCTCTCCCTCAGTCCTGAAAACTCCACTAGCATATATCTGACCACACGAAGGGTTTCCCCTTCTTCGTAAATGATGATAATGGTGTTGATACTCTGGATAAATCTAGCACAAACCTCCGGTAGTATCCAACAAAACCCAGGAAACTACGTACCTCTGTCACACTCTTTGGTAGCTCCCATGAAAGTACAATGTCAATCTTCACTGGATCCACTGCAACTTCATCCTTCGAGATGACATGTCCCAAAATGTAAACCTCTCAGATCCAGAACTGGCGCTTTGAGATCTTACAATAAAGCTGGTTCTCTCAGAGTGTGTCCAATACTACCATCTAATGATAAGCATGATCCTCCTATATAGTCGAGTAGATCAGAATGCCATCAATGAAGACAACTACAAAGTGATCAAGGTATGTCTGAAAGATCTTTTTCATGAGTCCCATGAACACTACTAGGGAATTGGTCATGCTGAATGGAATAACCATGAACTCATAGTGGTCGTACTGACATCTAAAAGCCATATTCTGTACATTCTCATCTCGTACTCTGAGCTGGTGATAGCCTGATCTGAAGTCTATCTTCAAGAACCACTGTGCTCCCTTTAGTTGATTAAAAAGGCCCTCAACCCTCAAATGTGGGTACTTATTCTTCATGGTCACCTAGTTCAGGCTCCGATAGTCGACACAAAGTCTCAAGCTCCCATCACCCTTCTTGGAGAACAAAATCGGGGCTGCCCAAAGAGATACACTGGGCCGACTGAACCCTTTCCCCTGTATGTCCTCCAGCTGTACCCACAGCTCACGAAGCTCCGTGGGAGCCATCCAATGCGCTGGTGTGGATATCGGTGTCATACTGCGGTACAAGTCAATGTAAATGTCCACCTCTCTATGAGGAGGTAGAACAAGAACATCATCAGGTAATACATCAGCGTACTGGTCCACCCCTACAGGATATATCAGACTCCGCACATCAACCACTCTGAGGGTAATGCTAGCCAACTGATGAGTGATCGAATACACTCTCCTCTGGGTAAGTCCATCTTGTGCTGCAAAGGCTCTCTTCTTTCCAGTGATGGTAAACCTGGACCCATTTGTGTGGACACACCACACTTTTCACCTAATGTAGTCAATATAAACATGGACTATAGATAACCATTCTATACCCAAGATGACATTGTAAGGCCTCGAAGCCACTACTAGGAGATCCCAACCGAAGCTCTCACATCCTAGAGTAAGCTCGCATTGTCGACACCAGTGTGTAATCATCGGATTCTCTCCCGTATGAGTCTCTAGCCATAAGAATCAAGCCAACAGCTCTAATGGAATCTCCAAGAACCGAACATGGGTAGTGGAAATAAAAGAATTACTGGCACATGTGTATATAAGTACTACAACTAAGGTGAAGTAGACAAAGATCTCACCTCATATCATCTCTGGAGTGTCGTGATCGTAGGCCTCATCTTCCTTGAGCTGAGCTCCTCTCTCTCCTCCTGCTCCCTATGGTTGGGTTGTACCACCTAGTGGTGGTAGAGGAAATATCTCGAATCTTCACCCACTACTAGCTGCATGGCTAGCTCCTCTGCCATGTCTTCTTTATCCCTATGGACCTCCCCAATTGAACCTCTGCCTCTGCATGGGCAGTCCCTGGACTATCTACTAATCATCTGTATGGAAGGTGGGACAGTCATGAGACATGTGACCCTGCCCGCCACATGTGAAACATTACATGTTCCTCACATGATTGGCCCTATCTTCGGTACCCCGCACAACTGATCCTGAATCATTCAGTCGTCCACCAGTATGACTGGTCCTCTTGGACCTCTATCACATCTGTTTGCTTCTAGCTGCAAAAGACTCTACTACGTGATGACTGGTGGTAAGTCTCGCTACTGATGGCTGCTCAACAAGAAAAATCTATACTAAGTGGGATCTCTCTAACACCCCAACCTGTGTCATGATTATAAGTGAGATCATAGAATCCCTGAACTTACACTTGAGTCCCTGCTTGATGGTTCGAGCCCTGCAGAATGGGTCCCATACCATATCAGTTGAGTAGCATGAAAGTTTAGTGAACCTCATTGGGTATTGAGCCACAGTCATCCTGCAATACTGCAGATGAAGAAGCTCCTGTATTTACACTATGTAATGTGTCGCTGAGAAAAACTCTGCCTGAAACAGGTTCTCAAAGTCTACCAAGAGAAGCATCACCTCATCGTGAACCTGGAGCATCAAGCTCCATCATATTCCTATTGCTCCCTATAGAAGGTTGGCGGTAAGGATCACCATGAGATCACCAGGTGTCCCTACTAGTCAGAAGACTCTCACCGTGGCCTCCAGCCAATCCTCAGCCACTTTTGGGACCATCTATCCCCTGAACTTGGGTGGCCTCTGGTGCTGGATCTCATGCAATGCACTCAAGTAGCTTTCACCCTCTACTGCTGGGGATGGTGGAATCAGTGGCCCAATGGGTATTGGTACCATTGGTGCCTCCACTACATCCTCTTCTGGAAGAGGGCCCTGCACCGAGGCCTCGTCGCTCAGTGGGCTATTAGTGCGTACTATATCCGAAACTCTAGTTTGTTGTCTGCATGGAGGAATCCTAAAAAAATAGGTTTGGAATTGTCAACAAGTTATACTTGGTAATCTGACTCAAAGAGATAAAAAACTCTTGAAAACATACACGCAGTCATTTTTTTCATACACTGAGTCAAAATTAGAAGTCAGGGTCCTTTTGTATGGATACGTCGGTCGTCACACCAACATTAAATTCCTTAAACTGATAACCACACTCAATATAGTTAACACTATTTCTGTTAAAAGATCAGAGTCCAATGTTCTACGGTAGAACCGACTCCTCTAATACCAATTTGTCAGGACCCGTCCCCCGAGGCCCATGCCGTGACTACCCCTATCCCTCTATCCATAGGCCAGGGGCTGGTGACTAGCACCAAAAGGTGTATACCCTAAAAATGAGAAGGCATTGCCTTTATATCCTGTAAAAACTCACAACCAGGCACACATCAAGATACGAACACAAGTAAACTGTATAGTTAAAAGAGTGCTGAAAGTTAGAGGGGCTGAAATACAAGCCCAATAGTAGAGGTACAAGTATAACTAAAATAAAATATAACTAAAGAAAGAGAAAGACAGCTGTTGGGTGTTTCTCCGATATTCCTACCTGAATGGTAGTTACATATCGCCTCCTTATCACTCCACATCCACCCATCTCCTTTGCGTACCGACGCGTCGTACGGTCCACCTCCAGGCACCGTCTAGTCCTGGTACCATCGTCCTTTGTCAGCGATGTCCATCGTCTACACTAAACAAAACAATGTGCAGACATAGACCATGCAGGGGTGAGTATAACGATACACAGTAGGGACCCAAAGACCCTCAAGGTCACACAAAATCCACAAAGGATAAACCACATTGCATGAAATCAACTGAAAACCCCACTTAGGAATATGCCCATAAATATACTTAAGTTATCATGTATGTCCATCTCAATCATGAGGAAACACAGAGTCCAACTCAAAAGCCCAAACTCAAATGTTCCACAAAGGAAGGAGTACCACGATGGTAGGTAGCACATAGGTACACCACACAGAAGAATACCAGCAAAGTATTACCACAAAGGAAAGTACCACATAGGTAAAGACTCTGGTCGCACCAGGTATATCTTTGGTACAATAGTAAATATGATTAGATATTACTACTGAATCATTTACTCTATTAAGAGGAAGACCCACAAAGGATACTAAATCATCATCAGACCCACAGAAGATCGTAGTACATCGTCAGACCCACACAGGATCCTAGTAGATCATCAGTACATCGTCAGACTAACACATGATCCTAGTACATCATTAGTACGTCGTCATACCCACACAAGATCCTAGTACATCATCAGTATTTCATCAAACCCACACAAGATCCTAGTACATCATGAGTACATCGTCAGACCCACACAATATCCTAGTACATCATCAGTACGTCATCAAACCCACATAGGATCCTAGTACATCATCAGTAAATTGTCAGTACATCGTCATACCCACACAGAATACTAGTACATCGTCAGTACGTTGTCAGACCCACACAGGATCCTAGTACATCGTCATAGCCATCTACAGGATTCATGCACTAAGCTTGCTCGTCTCCAGGAGGGTCCTCTCCTCAAACCACTGGTCGATAATCTGACTGCCATAAAGTCCGACAAAGAGGTATCACAAAGGACTTCCACATCATAGGGGTCTCAACGCAATAGACGATGCATCAAATGGATGCCCGATCTGTAAGTTATTAATCTTTTAGTCCCGAGGACCCGGATGGATTCGTGCTCGATCCAACCTGACAATTCCCCAACTTTATTCAAATCTCTAGTGGGGTATACCAAAGGGACCGTCTATCTCGAAGTTTTCTAGTGCCGTATATGGTTCTTGAAATGGATACTTGGTGACAATGTTATGGAAACAATAGTAGAAATGGGTTGAAGCTGGTCTGGGTCTGGTTAGACCCAGTTGAACTGACTCAGCCTAACCCGACCAAGGCCGACCCATCCCGGTTTGAGTCGACCCGGCCTGGCCCACGCTAGGTCACCCGGCCCGGCGGTAGGGCGGAAGCAGTGGGGCACAGGGGATGCGGGGCGGCGCTCGGGCTGCGGGGTGGGGGGGGCGACGTGGAAGCCGCAGGGCGGCGCGTGGGCCGCGAGGTGACACGGGGGCCGCGGGGCATCGCGGGGGAAGCGGGGTGGCACGATTACCATGGTGTGGACATCCTCCATGGCTGGCCGAATGGCCATCCATCCTCTCTGTGAGGTGAGGATGTGTTCCACGTCTTGGCAGGCAGCCGGCTCGGCCGACTGTCCTCCGTTCACCGCCACCAAACAAGCCGCGGTTCTCTTCCATCTAGCAGCATGGTTGCGTCGACGCCCTCTTCTTGGCCTCCCATGGTGTCAGCTGATGTTCTCGTTCCCCACCGGTGTTGGTTTCCATCCTCCTCCATCATGAAGAACACAACAATTAATCACAAGAAGGGAGGAGAGGTCGGGCCATGTTTGTTGTCCCACACTCTCAGCGTTAGAGCGGTAGCAAGTGGCTATAATTTCTTCTTTATTTATGAATAATTGTCAAGAACGGGTAAGGGGGAAATTTAAACAAACACCCTACCTCGAAGGTTTTTTGATGTTGGTTCAAGAAAGTATTCGAAGATGTCGACGTTCCTCGTGCCCGTCACCCACCTTCGATCCCGGGATCGTTCGTCAGTTCTTCAGATAATCATTCTTTGATATATGTTGTTCTTTATTAGAGAGAAGTTCTCTAAGCTCCCCCCTTCTCCTTCTCATACCAAATACCTCTAAAGGAAATAGGTTCCAATATAATTTAAATTGGGTATATTAATTATGTTGGAACGTTGGCATAATTAATTGGCTCAATTAATTGACTCAATTAAATATAAAATGTTGGCATAATTAATGTTGGAGGAAGTCCATGGGTTAAATCTTCATTAATGAGGGATTTAAAGGGGTTTATCGCATTTAAAGGGTTAGGGTGGTCCCCACCACTAGATGTTTAAAATGGGGGTTTTATGATCGGTGGTCCCCACCTTTATATCCACATGGGAGGTTTCAACAAATAAAAAATGTTAAACATTTATATTTTATTCTGTCACGAAAACAAATACAAACTTTCACCCTCGACAAACTGTCGTCAATGTGAAAGTCTCCTTATGTGAATACCAGTTTTGTGAGTTAAACGGTGTCCTAATATTTCAATTCCGAGCACCGATTCAAAAGTTACAAAAACACACTTTTATTTTTACTAAACATACCTGAAAAAAAGTTCCGAAATTCATTCCGGGCACACTGGGCCTCAGAATCACGTACCGTACATTTTTTCAGACTCGTAAAATTCCCATATAATTAATAAAAAAATTACATTGAATTTACGGGTCTTTAAATCATGTTATGTACTTGGGAGTACATTTCATGTAGTGGTGCATTGGGGTGTGGTCGAGTACTCATTCGTACACCCTAGGTTATGGGAATAGGTCCATGGAGAGTCTAAAGATATAGAATGAGGTAGGTACACATCAAGTGTCCATGTGTTATTATTGGATAGGCCCTATGTTGGAGTAAATGGACTAGTACATGGCTAGGAACCCATTTTGGGTACACATAATTTATAAGACACAAAAGTTGTGTACTTTGGGGATGTAAATTCTGTGTGGCCTGAGGTACACGACCCAAGAGGACCCTTGGGGATATATGACATGTACTCGAAGTACATGCCATTTAATTTTCCTTGACCCTGTTTTTTGGAAATTTTTTATCGATGGAGTCATAGTTAGAAATAATAGGATTGATTTTTTATTTTATTTCTACATAGATTATACTATTTTAATCCTTTCAGATTTTTGGTAAATTTTGGATGGAAATTTGATTTTGGTGAGTGTTTATAATAGGTTTTATTAAAGGCTTGGTTTCATAATCCTCCAATGGGTTGGTTTTTGAGCTATGGGACTTGGGTAAAAATTTCACGGTCATTGTATTTCATTTATTTTGGATACTAGACCAGTTTTCTTCAATTTTATTTTGTACATATCTCAGATGGTGGGATTTAGTAGTATCTCTAAGGAGAACTTTGTTTTCCCCTTAATAATGGGACCGGTTGATCGAGGTTATTTATTTATATCATTGGATCCTTTGTTTAAGGATACGAACTATTGGATCCTTTAGGATAGGTTATCGTTATGGGATAAAGGTTATGGTTGGGTGTTTTTTGGTGATAAGATTAGCTTAAGGGATTCATGATGATGAACATGTGGGATGGGTTTTTATCAATTTATCAATGCATACTATAGTTTGTTTTTGAGAATTTTTAAGTTTAATGTTGTTTTTTAGATTCCCTTTTGGGGGAGTTAGTACCAAAGTATTGGTTTTTTTCTGGAATGGTCAGCTGAATTTTAACTATGATAATATTTTCACAAAGATTTATCCAATGTCGAGGATCCCCTTGTGGGTATTTTGCATTTAAAGTGTCATAATGATCATGAAAAATACCATGATAGTGGTGTTTGTTCTTTTGGATGATCAATTTTTGTGTTTTTTATAAATGATCAGTTTTTGTCCATTGTGGGACATTTGGGATGTTTCCAGACTGGGACCCTCATAGCATGTCTTACTCTTGTGATGTAATTTTGGGTGGTTGTGGATCATTGGATAGGTGTGTCCTAAGATTATTGGTGAAAAGGGGAGTCCCTAGTTGGACATCACATTATGTTTGGGCCCTAGGGATAGTGGGACCCCTGGGTTTTGGTTTATCCTTTATGAGGGTTGGTAAGATCCTATAGTTGTTATTTTTTTTGATGCTCAGATCTAGGGGACTAAGAGAGCCTCATGAATTGATCGTCGAGAGTTGATTAGTGTTGTTAGTTCAACTGTTGGATGTGGGGTTTGATAGTTGGATGAAACCATGTTCGCTAGGCCTTGTGATTTGAGGTTCAAGGATGTTCCAAATCTATACTTTTTCATTTGAAAGATACCATTTGGATATCTTGAACCAGGTGATTTCCTTGATTTTTGATATAATTCTCTCTTTTGTTATCTATTTGTGGTTAGACAAGCTTAGGGAGATAATGGGTGATCAGGATGATTGCACCGACTATAGTTATGTATGAACCCTAGATAGAGGTGGTTTGTTTGGATGATGAGTGCTCCTAGTATTATGAAGGCTAAACACTCCTAGTATTTTATATGTATCCCATAAGGCAATTCATCTATCTGGTCCTTATACATGGATCCCATTGGACAGTTTATATATAGAGTCTATGTTGGAGATTGTTTTGTTCTATAATACTGTCTAGATATGAATGATTCTTAGAAATATGAAGGGGTGTTTCTATTTCTAGTTTGGATCATTCTGTTGGTGTCCTAGATTATGTTAGTTGCACGTTATTGGGTGTATGCCTATTTTTACATGATGTGGTATTACATTAATTCCATTTGAATTTATATATATTGTATCTCATTTATAGATCTAATATATGTTCTTGTTTCATGTGGTGAGGTAGGACAGATGCCATAAATCCTCTAGCGTGGGCCATAGTGTGGTAGATTTACCTCGAATACCATATTATAACTATTGGTTGGATTATTTCCTTATTTTAGTTTTACCCACATTTACTTTCATGTAGTTCTTATTTTATATGATTTTTTATTAGTTTTGGAAGGGCTAGTCGTATGATCTATTCATACAGTAGTTATGATAAATGATTATTGGTTCATTATTGGGTTAACCTATAAATATTTATTTCTCACCCTGTGTATGTGAACCTCAGTATTCATGCAAAACTGATGTCTTCTTTTAGGTTGGAGCATAGGTGGAATGGTGGATGGTATTAATTACCATCATTTCTTGACTGAGTAGAGATACGCATACAGAGTGTCAGGATCAGTTGGTGTAGCTCATGAGTTGTAGATATCAGTTATGTCGTTCAAATTTGAGTTTAAATTAGAGGCTCATGTATTTATACTCAACTTATTTATTTTTTATTTGGGATTGTCCTAGTGAGAGGCAGACTATTGTTTGAATTTCATTCTTTATGTCTGTAATACTATATGTTGCATTCCATTTATTAAAGAATGATTTTTTAGTTTGTTTATTACATGTAATATTACTTTTATCCCTTGACTGATTTTTTTATATTATAATGTTATTACACGTTGACAAGAGGTTATAGTCTTCCCATGATATATTTTAGATTTTTTATGCTAGTGAATAGATTCTAGAATATGGGAAGTCGCGCTTGAGTCCTTTTGGTGAGCTATATCAGGTGATGGTCAAATCAACCTGGGATGGTTTTATGAAAAATCATATAATAATAAGGTTGGTTTTATGATTTTGGGATTTGGTAGATTAGTTGTCTTGGAATATATTATAACATTTTATTGTTATCAGATAGGTGTGTCAGAAACACATTACAAATAGGATCACTACAATTTTAGGGTTTGGGATTTCAGTTCATGTATTTCATTTTTAAGTTTTTATAATATCACATAGTGTGATATACTTGAGTTTATGGATTTAAGGTTTAATTAGGATTTTCAATCATTTACCATGGTTAAGAGGTCGGTGTGCATGCATCATTCTAGGAACATAGGATTCACACTATTTATACATATCTTCGCTGTTTTTAATTATGATGGACGTTTAGTTGTTTAATGTGTCTCAAACAACATATATAGTGTATCACATATAGATATTTGGTGCAGTTATAATCATCTTAAATCTATGAATATATCTTCTCCTAATGACAAGGTATATGGATCTTATGGTGAGAATTCCATCAGTGATGGAAATGTAATCCCTTCATTGAGTGATTCATAGAGACCCTTATTGGTCGGTATATGATTTAGGAGCATTATTGGTAGATCAATGATGTAAAATACAAGTGATAAATATTTATATTAATCATAATTTTTTTCAGGTTGTGGTTCCCTGGAAGCCTCATGTTCATGTTTCATGGGAGGGATCTGTTTTCACAACATGTTGTTTTTCGGGCCTTGTGTTGGGGAAAATGTGCATGATATCACCAAAGAATTAAATAGGAATGACTATTCTTCCTTTGTGGGGGAATTGATGTTTTCTTTTCAGGAATTTTTTAAGGCTTAATGATTATTGGTGTTTTAGAAGTGGGGAACTGGGAGTGCTCCCTATGTCATGACTGATTTGATATGAATGGTTTGGTTTCATATCTTTCCTTACTCATTTTTTCCTTAGGTAGTACAATGAGAGAGGGGTTTGATTCTAGTTCATTTGGACCAATTGCCATGTAGAGGGTGGCCATGAGGTTTATTATGGAATAAGGCATTGATTTTTAGGAGAAGTGCATAGGGGGATCTAGTTTTTTGAACTGGCCTGTGTGATGGGAATAGTCAATGGTTTTAGGAAACTTAGCCTAACTTCATTAAAACATGGACCATGTGAGTGTGAGTACTAGTGTTCATTGTAGATTTATTTAATGAAATCCATGTGGTGGGGATTACGCTATGGTTTTTTGGGTCTATGATCGTCATTTTATTTGTTTTTTTGACTATAGATGTTATTGTTCATAGTGATCCATGAATATGCATTGCGTGTTGTGGGTTTCATGTTGAAAATCTATTGTGAATGTTTTTTCCATGTCTATACATTATGTTCAACTATAGACATAGTGGTGGTTATTTGGAATGGTTTTTTGGTAAGGTGATGATAAGGATACTCATCTGGTGGGGAGCATCAGATATGTCACTGTTGAATATCTTTTGGGTTGGGGGATAGCTGTGGAGGGTATAAGACCAGTCATTGGATAGTCTAGATAGTGACATTTTTTTCAATTCTTCAAGTCAGATAAAGACACATGTTTGACAACTGAGGGTTCATAGAGGATATAATGGTTTGTGGTTGGGTCTTTTTGACACCTCACATCGTCATAGGTTGAAGAAATCAGGGTAAATTAAGATTTTAATTATCAGAAGTTTTTCAGGGGAAATGATAATTTATCCTATGATATGATCTTAGATAATTTTTCCTAGCAATCTATTGGTTATATAATAGGGTGTTCACCCAAGGAAAAGAGTGTGATGGAAATTTGGGTCGTTCAAATGTTCAAAAAATATTTCAAATTTTATTAATTAATTATTAATCTATTCACACATATTTTTTCAGTGATATATTTTAAATGGATAATTTTTTTGATATTATTTCTTTGTGGTTGATTATATAATTGGATGTTTTACTAGGTGAGGTATAATCTCATAGCACGTGTTGGGGTTAGGCTAGACCCCTTTTCTGTTTATTTTTCCTACTTTTTATTTTTTTTCTCAATTTTATCATGTTCATTATCCCCTTTTCATTATCATGTATTCCTAAATGGATTTTTAGTTTTTTATTATTATGAGATATGGAGAGGGAGAGAAGAGGGAACAAGAGGAGGTGCCACCCAGGGAGCTCGTTTTAAGGTAAATTGAGGCACGAAGGGTGTATGGCACCGATCTAAGGAAAAACATAAATAGTTTCTTCCAATAGATGGTATTTTTTTAATTTTTTAGTTAATATACCCATATATTATATCTTTTTAATTTTTAAGTTATTTTTTGTGTTGATCAGGGTTCCTTGAGAGCCATCATGGAGAATTTTGCATAGAATCAGGAGTTTTAGGGGCTTTGAATGGGTTTCATATTCCGAAATCCTAAAATGCTTGCTATTTATTTATATGAACACATATCATTTGTTCTTATTGTTTTGGAAAGATTCTGTTTTGATACTACACATCATGTATTTGGGAGTACATGCCATGTATTGGTTACTCAAGGTGTTGTCGAGTACTCGTCTAGACACCCCATGTTGAGGGAACATGGTCATTTACTAGACTTGGAGAAACCACATGTGGGGGTACATGTCTAGGTAAATAGATTGGAACCCCAAGTGTGGAAAAAAAATTATAGGGTGAACACATATTGTACGTTGGGGAAGTACATGCTGAGTGGCCTAAGAAACATGGTCAAGGAGGACCCCTGAGGGTAAATGTTGTGTACCCAAAGTACATGTCATATTATTTTTCCTATCATTGGTTATTTTTTATTTTTTTCACCCCTAGAGTTATAATTTGACATAGGTGGAGTCCTTAATGAACGTTTTTCCATGTATATCAAGAAGGTGGAATCATTTTTGAAGGGTCTTTTATTTTTGTGACCATTTGAAGGAGGATTTCTTCATGTTTTGATTTCAAAATCCTATAATTGGGTTTAGATGTTAAATTTGACACATGGTGATGGTTGGGGTCTCATTATTTGGCATGTATTAGGGATGCCATGTTGTTATAGTTTTATATTTCTTTGGAAGGACCCTGGAAGCGGTTTTGAGTAGTATCCTTGAGGTGATATTGGTTTTTCCCTGGATGTCGGGACTGGTTGCCCGATGTTATATCCATTGAGATTTGGATCATATATTTGAGGATCATAACTATCCAGGACTTCAATATAGATTGAAATTATAACAACACATTCTTAACTTACATTGAAATTACATAACTTTTATGGAATACTTAAATAATTATAAATACGAGTTCTTAGAGATAGTATTAGTTTAGTACCATTGGAAACATGTGAACGTAAACAATGGTACATGAGTGGGCTACATTATCTCCCGATAAGTTCTCCATGATTATAACCCATATTATAAATAACATACAAGAAATATATCTTTATAACATAGGGAAGGAAACATAAAAAGGGGCAAGATCAGATGTTTTGTAAAGGTATAAAAGGGAGACATGTAAGCATAAACATGAGAATAAGGGTATTAGAATGCGATCATATCATTATGATATCACATTCTACATTTCAAAGATAATAATCATGAGTTTTGGAATAAATTATAGCAGTTCAAAATATACTGATCATAAGAAAATAAGGAACATAATACATGAAAACATAACATAGGAATAAGACATGGAATTGTGGAAAACACACAAGAATTTAAAAACCCTATGTCAAGTATTCCTACTAAGACCTTTATAACACATTAGGCTTGGACTAATCACACTTGTACCTACTTTGGTCATAGGATGACCTCATTTTTACCCTTTAATTTTGGGATTGGGATTCCCTCCCGTGTACCCTCTTGTTTCATTCTTTGGATACCATCACATGTGGCCTCTTGTATCTGTCTCCATATTCTCTTTCATTTACCCTCTTGTTTCAGTCTTGGGATGCACTTCCATTTACCCTTTAGGCTCATATAAATTTTATCACTACCTAGTTCATTGGAGGGAGATATATTTCCCACCCATCACATGATAAAATCATTTATACATGTGCCATAAGATAATAAAACATGTATCAAATAAGACCCATAAAAAATATGGGTTTCATAAACATCACATCATAACCTAAGAAATTAAATGGGCATCACAATAATTTCATCATCTAATTACCTATTAAAAAGATATAGTTCTCACAATCATTTCATGAAAAAATAATCTATGAAAAAAAGAGTGTTTCAACAGAATATAACCTATGAAAGAGAAATGGGTCTTATAAACATCATGCCATAAAAACAAAAACAATTCCGAGAAATAATATGAATGTAACATTGATTCATTTTAAAAAATGAAATGAGTAACATCAACGAATGTCATCTTAGAAGGAGAAATGTTTTTAAATATATTTTAAAAACATTTCAAGAGTAAAATATACTTTCTTATTTGAAAAGGGATATTTAAAACATAAAACCTCTAGAAAATTATTTTCTTGAAAATTATCTTGAAAAATTATAAATAAATCATTGAAAACATTTTGGAGACCTTTTTCATTGAAAACATATAAAGGTATATTGAAAATGTCTTGAAACCCATCTTTATTGAAAAAATATAAAAGGATCTTGAAAATTTTTTAATGACCATTTACTTAATAATTTTAAAAATTATAAAGAAGCCTTGAAAATTTTAAAAATAATTTTTAAGACATAAAACATTATTTTAAAACCTTTTTCTTTTAAAATACATTGGAAAACTTTTAATGGTGGAATTGGTAACCATAATACATTTTAGAAAAAAATTTAATGATAACAACTTTAAAAATAATGAATGTCCAGAATATTATGAAAAAAAATTAATTAAAAATATACTTTTTAACATACAATGGAGTCTTCAAGGAAATAATATTTGGGACGGTGGGTATGTCTGTACATACCAAACATTCCTTTTTTAACATAACAGTTCAGAAAAGTGTATTAATCTATAAATTACTAGAATATTCCTTTTAAAAATGTTTTTAAAAGATACAATATTGGTAAAATTTTCCATTAACATGATAGGATAAAAGTAAAACATTTTTGAAATTGTTTTCAATAATCATGGTTTTGAAAGAACAGATATTTCTAACCGAAAGGTGAGATAAAGATGGATTTTCATAAAAACATTTTCTTCGATATATTACATACTAATGGGTGGAAAATTGGTACCATTATAGGGATAAAATATGAATATCCATAGGGTGTGAAATTTTTAGAGATTTCATGAAATGTAGATCATAATATTTCATGAATGGAGGCATAATCAAAAACAATCTCGATAAACAATGAGATTGTAGACATAAACTATTACCATTTTGGTAACTTTAATACATGATGGAAAAAAATAACATAAATTGAAGATTAAAATATCATGAAATTATGGATATTCAAGATATAAACTATCAAAATATGTATATACAACTCATAGGGAAATATAGGGGCAGGACACATCATGTGTCTCAATGAAGGAAACTTGAGACCAAGTTACATTAAATATTTGATAACTTTTGATGCATAACCCCCATGAAATAAATTTAGTAAAATAGATTTGTAAATAACCATAACTTTTTTTATAATAATCAAATAATACATCCATGTTCTATATACACAACATACAAATGAAATATATTTTGATTAAGACATGGATCTCATGAAAAAAAAGTGAGATGAAATCTTGTGTCTTGACTCTCATCATACTTGTTCAAACATCCTTTATAATAAATTTAAGTTTATTATAAATCTTTTAAATAACCATATTATTATATATAATACCATATATGGTATAATTATGACATTATATTACCCACTTGTTATCAATTTCATGTTAAAGTTATACTTCGATTAATATTAACTTTTTTCACTTGTGTCTTAATTTGTTATATATTTTTTTCCTTATGAATATATAATGATTTCAAAAAAGTAAATCATGATATAACTATAATTTATCTTCAGTATATATATATTTTAATAATATATATTATATTTTTTTTATGAAATGGAATACACCGTTCATGGGGATGGTAGGTCGTACGTATGCATGGAAATTGTTTCAATTTATTTATTATATTAAAAGAAGGAAAAAATACATATATGTATATATGTATATAATATCATTAAATTGGAAATATTATTTCATATATATCATATAATTTAACTCAAAAAACCTTAATATATTCCAGGTATTGTGTGAATGAATCGCATCACTTTGAGGGGGTGGTATTCCACACTTCCTCAAACGACATTATCATATTTAAAAAAGACGGAATGTATAAAGTTATGTGTTATAAAAGAATTAAATAATCATAAATAAATAATAAATATAATATATAACATATATAAACATATTTTATATCGTAAATTCCTACATGATCGGTGGTAAAATAAAAACGAGCAATCATTATTTCCTGAGGTGGTAGTTCACCATTAAAGTAAATAGTATGTTAATTACCCATTAGATAGAAGTTTCTGTATGATTGGGTAGAAATATTATCATAAATACATTATAGTATATTTAGTATACATTTTATTTTTTATAATCATTCAATGAAAATATTTTAGGGGGTGGATAATGGAAATAACATAAAAGAACTCGAGGAAGAATGTTACTTTCTATTCAGATAACTTCTTTTGGTGTGCACCAATAGGGCTCCTTGGATTGATTTCTGACCAATTAGAAGATTAAAAAATGAGAGGAGGGATTTTTATTAGATATTTTGTTAGTTATATTTTGATATTAGGTGTCTTGAGTTGTGTTTGGATGTGGAAGGATAGAATTCCTTTTTATAGTCGAGGAGGGATGTCACTCTTGTAAATTTCGGGGAAGGAAATTCTACATATGTTTTATCTAGGGAATGTGGATCCCAAAATGTTATAAATTAGATATATGTTAATATAGGGTCTAAATATGGACATAAAATTTATTATTTAAAAGTTTATAGGTCTTTTGGGGCCCTTGAGATTACAGTTTAGTCCCTTGTTAAGCTTAATTTCACTTTAATCGCCGTAATTGATTTTAATTACTATCACTAATGTATTTTTGAAAAAAAAAACAAATTTGAAATTATTATAAATTATAAATTATTATATTTCAAAATATTTAATCCATTTTACCTAATTCAATGAACATATGTGGTAGAGATTAATTTAAATATAATCATGTAGATGGGACAAAAAATCATGTTTTTAAAGTAAAAACCTCCAAAGTGTGCTATTTTTAGTCAATTTCAAAGTGAAATTAATTCCAATTACGCAAATTATATTAATTAGTAAAAATATATTATATAACTTAACATTGAAATAATTTTAAAATATAATTTATCCTTAAAAATAAATTGGTTGAAAAAATTAGGTTTCAATTAAATTTCAGTACATTCACTATCCATTAAAAAAATAAACTTCATAGAAAAAAACACATAATTTACCCTAACCAAATTTTTATGATTCTACTTTAAAGGATAAGTTTATTTTGACATATATAATTCCTTAAAGTACCAAATTTTTATTTAAAATAGGTTCTCCATTAAAAAGTGGTAAAAATGCCTTAATAAAAAGATGTATTTTTTGCATAAAATTTGACATGTTATTACCTTAAGCCTGTAAAATTTATTGGATGAATTTAAAAAATATTTTATTAAATGTAATATATATTTATATATAACATTAATATCATTTAATACTTGTAATTAATTTAATTTATTAGGGTAAAAAATATTATTGGAATAATAATAACATTTTCCTTTATATTCAATTGGATTTCTTATTCATTCCATATTAATTTGTTACCAATGATTAATTTTATATTTTTGAAACCCATATATTTTCATAATTTAGTTAACCCCTTTCATAACTACAAATTAATTTTCTAGATTATTTTAAATAATGTTTTTGTAATATATCATTATTCTGTAAAACTCGATTTTGTATGCTACACAAGCCATCGAGCAAAGTCATTGAAGCGTTTAACGCAAGATGAACTCGGTGTTATGATTAGAGGAAGTAAAATATTATGTTGTGTGTAGTGTACAATTAACTTGGTTTTCATATAACACCATCCAAGCATAGTGATTTAATATAAAATAAACTATTTTTAGTGTTGTGTGATATTAAAAATATCAAAAAGATTAAATTATTTTGAAAAAATATATATTTCAGAAAATACCAGGGTGTTACAGTCTAACCCCCCTTAATATTAACTTCACCCTTGAAATTTTTTTGGGTTATCAATAGGTTTAATACTTGAAATTTTCATATTTATATACCCACATCATAAAAATAAATACTAAAACTTCCTTTAAAAAGAATTTTTGGAAATATAATGATTTCTCAGAGTATCACATTACTAGGTTTCCATATAAGAGAACATATGTCGGAATGAAGATTATAAATGGAGTAAAATCAAAAATATTTATAGTGTTTCATAAACATCACCGATCACAAAAAAATGGGGGATCTAGAGAAAGAAAACAATCACAAAACTATGAAGTGAAGAATCATGAAATAGGTCATTGATATCATCAAAATTATGATAATAGGATAACATTTTATTTCAATTAACTTTTAATAAATTTGAATACTTCTCACAAGGGGATATACATACAATATTTTAGCACAATCTCACCCTTTTTATGCCTTGGTCAATTTCCACTTCATCTCTTATTCCAATAAATGAAGGTGAATTCATCATTCTTGAAGCACTAACAGATCTCAAGATCCATAAAAAGAATAATAGGTCACTCAATATTTTATTATCACAAAAAATATTAGTAAATTAATTTTATATTCATAAATTCACATAAATTTAGACAATAAATTAATCTGAAAAAATTCATCTAATGTTTAACCTAAACTTTCAATAAATGTTTATCCTTATAACCCTTAGAAAATATAATTCAACCTTTATTCATTAAATATTCTCTTCTATTATACAAAAAAAATCTTAATCGGAATCATGGATCCATACTTGTACTAATAGAATATCAATTTTATTTTATTATTCCATAATCAATATAGGGGAAGAAAATCAAATGAAATCTCACCAAAGGATGAACAATAATATTTTTATGGGATTATAAATACAAAATAAAACATAAACATTCCAAACATGTAATGGAGGATAATAATCTCCTAATTATATTGGTTCACTTCATCCACTATGAAAGAACAAGATTTCCCTTTTTGCTTTATCTTCAGAGGTTTTTGTGGCTTATCATTCACATTATTCCTTGTATTGAGGCAGTTGTTATCACAATGTCCAAAATCCTTCAAATTTATGCACTTAAGTGTGGGATGTGCATTTTATGAGGATTTATCACTTTTTACATCATTATCTAGCTTCCTCTCATCATTTTTTCATTCAACTTCTCAATTACCTTCCCTTCTACACTGATAACATTTAGTAGTTCCCTTAATATAGACCCATATATGTTTCATCTCACACTTTATGCATATTGGAATTCACTTTTTCTTTTCTCTGGGGTTTTTAGATTTTCCATAGAATTCCAACCTTCTTTTCTTGTAAAAAATATGTCATTGATGTAGAAATATAACCTCTATTTCTACCTTCATAGAACATATAAAAACTTCTTCATAGTAGTGAAATTATCTTATATCCAAGGCCTTTAAATGGTTAGGTTTCATTCCAAAAAATAATCAATCAATTTTGTTTTTTGGTTGGATTATAATACCTAAATAGTACCTTGAACGACTTTTAAAATTTTATTCATAGGAAAGAATAGATTCATTATATTTCTACTAATGTTCTAGGTATTCTTTTCCCATTTTCATTCAAATAATCTAAGGGAAGTACTTATTGAAAAATAAGTTCTTTAACTCATCCCATTCCATGGATTCAATTTCAACTTTTTTCCTTGTATTCTTGATTAGATTACACCATTGATTCACTTCACCTTATAAGTTATAAACATAAAAATGAATTTATCATGACTCCGACATTGTGGAATGAATAATATATTTTCAGTGGTACTAATCCATTTTTAGAAACTAATTGATTAGAAGACCCAAATAAAGAAGGATTTTGTTGCCTCATAAAGGACTCAACAGAATGTGGTTTCATACTTTTCTCAATTGGGAATTTAGCATGGTTTATATCTTATGAAATTGGGGTGAGAATAATAATAATATTTTTCATTCCAACTTCAATAGAATTTAGTTTCTCATGTGGAAAATCAATTCATTTCATGTTTCAATCACAATTAAAATGGTTCCTTCAGGTTACTTCCATTAACTAAAACAAAAATCATAGAGTAAGAAACAATTGTCATCGTGAGGAACCAAATAATCATGAAAAAACACTTATCTGATTTCTAAATTATGGAACCTTATTCAATATATGAAACCATAAGTTTATCCTAGTTTTTTCATATCCAAATTATATTTTAATCTTTTATGATTTTTTGTGAAGAGTGTGTGAATTCCCAATTTATATCCCTCAGGGATGTCAAGCTAGGTGTGCAGAAAGTATCGTTGTCATGTACCAGGTTACTCCGAATTAGTCCAGACATACCTTATTGAAGTTGTTACCCCCAAGTTATATCTCTGCTAAATACATAAACACATTTAGTATATAGATAGGCATTTAATTCTAGGAAATCACTCACTCTATAATTTACCAATATTCTGGGACATTTTCTTATACTTTTCTTTATCCTTAAATATAACCTCAGAAATATTCCTATGGATCTCAATACATTTTTCTCATCCCAGTTTCTAAAGGTTTACTAAACATTAACTCTTATTCCAACTATAATGACCCAGTATTAACATATATAAACATTAAAAAACTTTTGAGGAATTTTTATAACATAAAACAAATGAATTCCCATAAACCATATTAGATTAGTGACTTAGGAAACATGGAAACATAAACATTATTACAGGAATGAGTTACATTATCTCCTACTAAGTTCTCCAAGAATATCACTCAGCTTAGACATATCATACAAGATATATATCTTCATAACTTGGGGAAGGAAACATAAAAATGGGTGAGCTCATATTCTTAGTAAGGGTAATTAAGGGATACATGTATGAAAAACATGATCATAGGGGTATGGGAATGTGGTCATATCATTTGAAGATCATTCCTTTCATATCAAGGATTATAAAAAAGAATCATAGATTAATTCTTGGTGGGTAATAAGTCAAGAATCATAAGGAAATAAAGAAATATAATCCATGAATACATAACATAGTAATAAGACATTTAATTTTGGAAAGAACATAAGAATTCAAAAACCATATGTTAAGGATTCCTACCAAGACAATTGTGTCTTTTTAGGTTTGGGATAATCACCCATATACCTAATTCTATCTTCATATTCCCTCCCGTGTACCCTCCTGTTTTTTGATGGGATGCCCTCCCATGTACCATATTCTTTCAATCTTGGGATTCCCTTTCTTGTACCCTCTTGTTTTGATCTTGGGATTCACTCTTATTTAACATATGGTTTTAATATTGAGATTACCTTTTGTTTAACCTTTGAGATTATGAAACATTTATCATTACCCAATTCATTGGAGAAATATATAGGTCACACCCATCATATGATAAAATCATATATACATGTTACACATGATAATAAAACATGCATCATATAATGACCCATAAAAATATGGGTTTCATAAACATCATTTCATAACCCATGAAATGAAATTAAAATCACCCAAATTTCATAATATCATTACCTATGGAAAAATATATAATTCTTGTAATCATTTCATAAAAGAATAATCCCTGAAAATATGAGGGTTTCGAAATTTGATAAACCCTGAAAGAGAAATGTTTTTCATAAACAACATTCCATCCAAAAATAAACCATTTAGAGAAAAAAATATGACTAAAACCTTTCAATAATTTCCCAAAAGGTCATGAGTAACATCAATATATGTCATATTAGAAAGAAAATAATTTTGAAATATCGTTTAAAAACATTTATTGTGGAAAACTGATTTCTTATTTGAAAAAGGATCTTTAAAAACAAAAAACATTAGAAATTTTTTTTCAGGAAAATAAAATTGAAATCTTATAAATAAATTTTTTAAAACATTTTGGAAACTTTTTCCTTTGAAAACATAAAAATAAAAAATAAAAATATTTTGGAAACCATTTTCCTTGAAATCTTTAAAAAGAAGCTTGAAAATATTTTGTGAACCCTTTCTTAAAAAGTACTTTGAAAAATTACAAATTATTTTTCAAATTTATAAAAATACATTCTAAAATTTATTTTTTATAAAAACCCTTTTTCTTTAAAAATACATTTGAAAACCTTTAAAGTAAGCACTAATAATCATAAGGAATTTTTTAAAAACTTTTTAAATGAAACAACAATTAAAAACAATGAATGTCAATAATATTAAATAATACATTTTTTCTTAAAAAAAAACTTGTAAACCTACAATGAAAGCTTTAAATAAATGATAGTCATGATAGTGGCTATGATAGTACATGTAGAACATCCCTTTTTTTACCATAAAAGTGCAGAAAAGTGACCTGATCGGTAAATGGAAATAAGATTCATTTTAAATCCATTTTTTAAAATATAAAACATGGTTAAAATTTTCCCTTAAAATAAGATGATAAAATTAAAACATTTTTAAAATTCATGGTTTTGAATGAACACAGATTTCCAACCGAATGGAGAGATAAATTCAGATTTTTATAATAAAACATTTTAAGTTCCAGTGAGTAAAAAAATATTCCATTATAGGGATAGAAAATTCATATATAAAGGGTTATAAAATTCATGAGACTTATTGAGATATGGATCATAATATTTCATCAATGGATGCATTGTCATAAAAAAATCCCGATAAACAATGAAATTATTGAAATAAACTATTAAAATTTATGTAAATTTAATTCATCACGGAAAGAATTAAATTAAATTAATATTAAAATATAATTAAAACATGGTGATTCATGATATAAAATTTAAATATTTAGTATATAAACCTCAAATAAATATATAGTTTTATGACCTAATATGTGTGCCAAAAAGGAACATTGAGTCAAAGTTACTGACCAATTTGATATGTTTTGAAACATTAACCCCATGATATAAATTTCATAAAATTGATATTTAAATACCTATTAAATTAAGTTTAATAATTTTAGAAGACATTAATGTTCATTATTCCCACCACACAAACTAATTGAGTGGTGATTAAGTCATGATTCTCATGGAAATAAAAAGGGAGATGAAATCCTCTTACCTTGTGTATTGATTCTCGCCATACTCATTAAAATGACCTATATAATAAAATTAAGTTTATTATTTATATTTTACATAACCATGTTATTATATTTTATACCATATATGGTTTTATTAGGATATTATATTACCCTCTTGTTAACCATTTCATGTTAAGGTTACATTGTGGGCAATAATCGTTTTTTTTCACTTGTGTCTTAATTTGTTATATCTAGGGTCCTTATGCATATATCATGATTTAATGAATGTAAAATATGATATAAATTTCTTGTATATTCATTAAACGTTTATTATAATAATCTATATAATATAGATGTATAAAATAGAATACACAGTTTATAGAGATGGTAGGACATACGTACACATGAACACTGTTTCTGTTTTATTGTAATATTGAATGAATAGATAAAATAAAATAGAAGTATATATGTTTATAATATCATTAAATAATAATTATTATGTCGTATATATCATTTAATTTCATGAAAAACATCCTTAAGGAATTCTATATATTGTGTGAGTGATTCACATCACTTTGAGCGGGTGGTAATCTGCACTTCCTCAAATGACATTATTATATTTACACAAGATGTGAACTATAATGGTATGTGTTATAAAAGATTTAATGTTTCATAAATACACAATAAATATAATATATAACTTACATGAACATATTTTCCATCATAATTTACACCATGATAGGTGGTAAAGGAAAAATTAACAATCATCCTTCCATGAGGTATTATTTCATCTTACACGTAAACAGTATGTTTGTTACACATTAGATAGAAGTTACTATAAATGTTGGTAAAAACCATCGAATAAAAAAATACTAGTATAATTATTATAATTTTTTTCTTTTCATAATCATGGAATATTTAGATTTTATGGGGTGTGGAGAATTTAAATAACATAAAAGAACTTGTAGAAGGATATTGCCTCTTATTCGAGTAACTCCTTTTGGTTAGAACCAAATATATTCCTTGTATTTCATTATAAATAGGGGTAGTATTATAAGATTTAGGGAGGGATGTTGAGGATAAATATATTTATATATCTGTTAAGAAAAAGTTTCTTCAGAGGTGCGAGGAAGTGGGAGGAGGGGATGCCTTTTTATAGAGATTGAGGAGTGGCACTCTTTATAATTTTGGGGAAGAGAATTTAACCCACATTTTTTCCATGGAATGTGGATCCCATTACTGCTAAATTTTGACCAAATAGATTATAGTGTCTAATTATTGCCATATAATTTATTTTTTAATAGTTTCTAGGCCATTTGGTTCACATACATTTAAGTTTTAGTCACTTGTTATGATTAATTTCACCTTAATCATTGAAATTAATTGTAATTACTTTCACGGATCTTTTTTGGTAAAAAAAGAACTCAACCATATTATAAATTAGAAATTATTGTTATTGAAAATATGGAATCCATTTTTTCAAATTATAATAACATAATAGGTATAAATTAATTTAAATTTAATCTTGAAGATGAGATGACATAGTGGTCTTTTAATGTAAAAACCTTTGAACGTTTTCTATGTTTTTATAGTCAATGTCAAAGTGAAATTGATTATAATGAACAAAATAAGATTAAATGAAAAATATATTGTCTAATTATACTTAAAAATAAATTTTAAATTTTATTTATCATTATAAATAAATAAAATTAAAAAATAATTTCGTATTAAATTTCATTGTTTTGCACTATTCAATAAAAATGAAACTGAACAGAAAAATAACAAAAATTTACCCTCACATAATTTTTATTATTCTTTTTAAAATATTATTTTTATTTTGACATATATAATTCATGAATGTTCCCAATATATGACTGAAAATAGGTTCTTCATTAATAGGTGGTTAAAATGCCTTAATAAAAATATTGTACTTTATGCATAAAATTCGGTTTGTTTTTATATTAAGCCAAAAAAATATTTGGGATAAATATAAAAAATTATATTTAATATAATATATATTTCACTTTAATTTAAATCAGTAATTTTTATTAATTTAATTTATTATGGTAAAACATCTTTGTGGGCATAAATATAATAATATTTTACTTTATATTCAACCGGTTTTCATAATCATTTCTAATAAATTTTTTAAAAAATGGATTCATTTAATATTTGTGTAAAATATATATTTTCAGAATTTATTTAACCCTTTTAATAACCCCTAATTAATTGGATAGTTTTTGATAATTAATATTTTTATAATATATCATTATTCGTTAAAACTAGGTATGGCGTGTTACAAAATCCATCAAAGAAATACATTGTTGCGTGTAACACAAGCTAACCTTGGTTTCATATGTAGAGAAAACCAAAATTTATGTTTTTTTAGTGCACAATTAAATTTTTTTTATATAATTAAAGAAATACATTGTTATTTAATATAAGATAACTTATTTTTAGTGTTGGGTGTAATGAAAAATATCAAAAACATTAAATTTATTTGAAAAAAAAATATTTAAAAAAATAACAGATTGTTACAAACATTGTGGGATTGTGGTTATATATGTGTGTTGTTGTGTTTGTATATTATTCTAATGGACTCTTGAGAATTTCCTTGTAGGCTGGTCGCTAATCAAGTGAATAGTGGGTGCTATAGTTGGCTATTGAGAATGTTTGAGTGGCATAGTGTTGTTTGAATTCCCTTGTGGGAAACATTTTACTTGAGGATGGATTCTTTTTCGAGAAGTATGACTACAGTTTTCTTGTAATGGGAATTTCCTTGAGGTTTTTTCTATTTTAAGGATCCACTTGATGGGTTTTCCTCTTTAAGGTGGTCAGGAGGACCATTGAGAATACCATGACATGAATTCCAATGCTTTTGGATTCCCATTTTTTCATTTTTTTGATAGAGGATTAGTTGGAGGCCACTTAGGTTTTTTGGGATGTTTCTTCATTGTGTGTGTTCTATTATTTAGAAGAGCTATAGGAACCCCTCATAGGGTTTCCTTCTCTTATTGTGGACTTTGTGTCAGTTGTGGATATTTGAACAGGCAGGCCTGAACTTTTGGGTGCAGCAATGAAGTCCCTAGTTGGATGTCACTTTATATTATGACACTAGGACCCTGGGATCCCAACGTTTTGTATTGTCACTGAGGATGGTAATTTAGAGACTGTGGTGGTTGTTTGATGGATGTTTATATAAGTAACTGAGAGAGAATCATTATTTTTTATTTGATAGTTGACTCATGGTGTTAGTTCATATGTCGAATGGTGGATTTGAGAGTTGGATCGGCACATGTTTGGTTGTCCTTTGGCAATATGGTTTGAGGCAGTTTCTCTTCACAACATTGGTTTGTGGAGAATTACCTTGGGATATCATAGATTAGGCTCTGGCCCTGATTTTTTATCTAATGTTATCTTCTGTGGGTGGGTAGTGGTTATATAGGATTAGGGATCTAATAGCAATTCAGGATGACTTTACCCACTATAGTTGACTATGCACCATAAGAATAGGTATTTTTTCATGTATGATGGCACTCACAGAACTGTGGATACTGTTCCCTCCTGGTGTTGTATGTGGAGGCTACATAGAATTGAACCCATCGGGTCCATGTGGTTGGATTCCATAGGTCATGTATCTTCCATTTCCATGTTAGAACCTATTTTCTCTAAATGACTTTTAGGAAAATAGAAAATCTCAGATGATTGTAGGGGAGTATCAATCACCAGTTATAATCATGCCATTGGATTCATAGACCCTAATAGTAGTGTGTTTTTGTGCGGGAACCTATAGTTATTCCCTAGGGTATGGTATTTATTCCCTTAGAATTTGTAAATCTAGGAGTTCTGTTTCATATATTAAAAACACTCATTATGTCATGTGGAGGGGTAATCCACAAGCTATAAATCCTCTGGTGTGGGCCAAATTAGTGAAATATTTGCATTAGGTTTCAGACTAAATCTTTTGGTTGGAAACTTTCCATCTTTTTTCCACATTTTAATTTTATTCAGTTGTTATTTTATACTATCTATTATTAGTTTTCACTAGTCTATACATATCATGTCTGGATATACATGTTATTATAGTGGGTTATAGATTCACCATTAGAGGTGGCTACTAAAATTTATTTCTCAACCGATGTATGTCAGCACAGGTGTGTGTGTGAAGACCCGATGTCTACTTTAATGTCATAGAATATGTTGATTGGTGGATGGTTCTGAAGCCTTGTGTTTCTTAATTGATTTGGTCCACTTGTGTTCACTCTTAGGATTTGGATTGTGTAGTTCATGATTTGTAGAGACTAGGTGTATGGATCATCTCGAAGTTATCAATAGATCTGGATTTATTTATTTCAAGTTTTTTTATTTTGTATATGAGTTGAGGCTAATTGTTTAATGGATGTTGTTTATTTTCCATAATTTTTGTCTATATGAATATATTTTTCAGTGAATTTATTATATAATTATGTATTTTTAGTTTATTTATTATGGGTACTTCGATTTTTATCAATGTCTATGTGTTTGGTTATTTTCCTATGCTATTGCACTCTGTACAAAGGGTATAGTCTCCCATCAATATCTTTTAGACACTCTCTACTAGTAAAAAACATTCAGTTCATGGGGAGGAATTCATAAGGCCTTTAGGTGAGCCATATTGGGTTACATGTCAGGTTAGCCTGAGCCGGTTTGTTACACCGACTGAAAAAGAAGAGATGTGGTCGGTTTCAATTACAAGAAACACTTCAGGTAAAATATAAGTTATGTGGAAATGAAAAATCATGGAAACATATAAAACCCCATGAATATAAAAAGGTAATTGTAATAGGATTTATTGTAATGACCTATCCCTCGGGGCCTATGCTATGACTACCCCAAACCCACCTCCCAAAGGCCAGGGGCTAGTGACTAGTGCCGAAGGCATCAACTTGCAAGTGGGAGGCATTTGCTGAGTACCTATATGCACATACATACCCAACCACATCCCAACACATTGAAAAGGGGAAATAAGTACCAATAAAAAAATGTTGAGTGAAATCACTACTGAAAGTATGTGGTCTTGAATACAAACACACAAATAACTGAAAATAGCAAGTACAAAAATGAATCTATGATGGCCATCCGCAGAAAACCCCACCTGATCGTGAGAGTAGTGAAGCTAGTTGAAGATGATGTAATACATCCTGTCAGTCTGGTCCTACTAGTCCTCACCTGGTCCTAGGACACCAATTCCACCGTCGTAGCATCTTTTAGTCTCGTCTCCCTTAGTACCAATTTTGTAAGATCGGTTGTCTGCACCAGACACAACACGTGTGGGAAAAGCCCAAGCAGGTGTGAGTAAGACAAATCTCAGTATGGACCCCAAAATAAAAAGAAAATAACACACAACCATTCCTCAAAGTAAAGCCTGAAACAAAATACAATTCACACCAGGTATATTCTAGAGTAGTAATAGTAGCATCGTCAGTCACAGACCTTGATAACTTCAGCTGCTGGAGAACGCCTCCTTTATCGAGTACAGTGGGCCTGCCAAGTCAGAAATAAGTTCTTCCCACTAACCCTAGACTTCTTATGTAATCCTCCCCATACTTTACAGTGAGCTAAAAAATTCACACAGAGGTGCTTCCCACTAGTCATGGACTACTGAGGTATTCCTACTCGTCACGTACTGTAGGCCTGCAATGTCACACATAGGTGCTTCCCACTGGGCCAAAAGTCATCAGTTGTCAGGCCTGATCCAGCTGAACGTTTATTTATATATTTAATTTGTGAAAACTACTCCTCAATCCCTTTATAGCATCTCAAATTCCACGAATGTCACCATAGATCATGACAAAATATCTTCCTATTTGAGAGGGTACTAAAGCTGCAAACATCTCATCAATTCGATATACATTTTGATACAGGTGTTTTAGTAACTAGGGGACAGTTGCGACGAGGCCTAGCCCAACCTAGTAGGACCAACCCGGCCAACCCGGACCGGGGGTACCACATTCTCCGGTTCATGAAGACAGACTCGATCTGACCTGGTGCGGGTCGAGGTCGGTCTAGTCCGGCCTGGACAGTGGGCCAGGACCAATCGACCTTGGTGGACCCAGCCCGGTTGGCCAAGGGTCCAGCCCGCTGAGTCGCCCAATGACCTAATCTATTCTAGCCTGGCCTGATGAGGGCTCGGTTCTAGACCACTGTTACGGGTCTGGATCACTGGGTGCGGGTCTGGAGCGCCGACATTGTCCGGCCCATTGGGCTCGGGTCTGGCCTGTTGGGAATTTCGCGCCCCGTCCGGTCTGTAAGAGGCAGATTGTTCCACCTTGCTGGATGTGGCCGGGAGCCGTGTCCATCAACCTCCATCGCATTATGCATCACCTCGGTCAAGGGAATGTGTCCCGCCATGCAGGATGCATCTTCGTGTCGCGTCCATGGATCCCCGATGCGGTCGAGTGACTGTGTCTTCCACCTCCAGTCGCCGGGTCGGCCGGTGGCTTCTCCAACTGCACTGCGGCCCGGTCCTGTTGTGGCCTTTCCTCCAGCGTGCCATCATGGCACATCGCCTGACACATGAAGCCGCCACCGTGGGCCACCACCAGCACTAGGGCACCGTCGGATTCTCTTGTGGACCAACGTGTTTTCACTAGTGGTCCGTTCTTCATTCCGCTTGTGCCTGTGTTATTTGGGGATCGTCCTCTCCACTGCAAGAGTCTCAAAACTTCCTTGACATTGATTCAACAGTTTTTCCATAAAGAACACCCACAGAGGAGGGGCTTGGGCCTTGTTTGAGTAGGCATGATCCCTCCGTGTTAGAAGTTCACAAAACAAAAGAGGTCTATGGAATTTAATTTGACCAACAAAGTTAATTAAATCTAGGATAAAGAAACCCCAAAGAAGTCACCCTCATGCAAAAATGAATTTTTTGTGGATTAACCTATTCATGGGTTAATCCGCATGTTTTGTTTTGAAATAAGAATGGTAAAATTGTAAAATCAAACAACCCCTACCTCTTATGACATCTGATGTCACAGTGTTTATCTAGAGAGGTTAAGACGTTGACATCACTTCCAAGCTCCAATCTTCGAAAGGCATCTAAGGTGGTAATGATTTACCGACGTTCATAATTCTTCATTGGTGTGGAAGTCCATCAGAGGTTCTATAGAGAATCCTCCGAATTTCAAATCCATATTTTCCTAGTGTGTCGAACTATAAATAGAATCATGTTGCAGTGTTCCCATTATGATGCGACGCTACGTCGTTATGCTGTTACGTGCCATTAAACCATCATTATAGTGTGAGTTAATGATCCATTGATGAGATTCATTAATGCGCATAATCGCCTCCCTGTCGCTTCCCCATAGCATTTTCATCCACTAGTCAAAAGTGAGAAATAAAATAAAATAAATCTATTAAATTGTATTATTATTTTTCTCAAAATGTTCGAAAAATAACATTTCTTCTTGGACCATTCCGACCAAGGTTAATTCATTTCTAGGTGAATCTCGGAATTCTCATTTCAATGGTGCCCTCATATTTTCAATCATTGAAATGGTTTCAAATATGGAAAATATAGATTGCACATTTACTAAAGGTACATTAAAAAAAGATCAAAATTCCGTTCCAGGCTCTCTGTAACTCAGAATCACGTGTTGTCAATTTTCTCCATCTCAAAATAATTTCATTTAAAAAAAATATTCATGGAAAATTATGAGACATTACATTCTCTACACCTTATGGACATACGTCCCTAAAATCCAAAACAATAACTAAACCAAAATATGGGGCACTGAGCATGAATCTGAGTATCCCGCTCCTATGTGATCTCCTAGAGATTCACGTGCTACCATCAGAGATGTACTAGAGGAATAGACCAACCACGTATGACCTATTTCTGTCAATCCACTATCTCTACTGGAAACTCCACAAATGTCAACCCATCGTCAATGTCCAACTCACCCCAGTCGATTATGTGCAATTGATCTTTCACATACCTCTTCAAACTGCAACACTTTTGAAAACATCTTGCACTCGGTGCATCTATGGGGGAAGATATAGGCGGTATTCAACCTCACAAACTCTTCTCAAGATCCGAAAAGTTTGGATGAACCTTGAAGATAGCTTGTCACCCCGACCAAATTTCCACTATTCTAATCATGGTGAGACCCGAAGGAACACATGATCTCCCTCCTCGAACTCCAAGGTTCTCCATCCCCTGTCAGATTAAGACTTATTCCTACTCTGTGAAGTCCACATACACTCCTGGATGATCTGTACCTTCTTGGTGGTAGCCTGTACCAACTCTAGACCCATGAGTGCAGACTCTTCTCGGTCTATCCAGTATATGGGTGATCTGCGGGGCCACCCGTACAAGGTCTCAAATAGTGATAGAAAAATGGTGGAGTTATAGTTGTTGTTGTTGTTGTATGAATACTCAACCAGTGGAAAGTGGTTCTCCCAACTATGTCTAATGTCTAGGACACAAGCACGAAGCATTTCCTCCAAGTTCTGTATGGTCCGCTCTGTCTGACCATCCATCTGGGGATTAAAAACTGTTCTCAAACATAGATTCATCTCGAATACCTCCTGAAATCCCTTCCTAAACTGGGATGTAAAGAGGATATCACAATCTGAGATAATCATCGAAGGAACCTCATGAAGCCGCAATATCTACTCAATGTAGAGGCATCCTAAGCCCTATTCCAATCCCTTCTCCAAGATGGGTAGGAAGTGAGCCGACATTGGTGACTTGGTCAATGATCACCCAAATAGATTCATGACCTCTAGATTTTCATGGTAACCCTATCATAAATTACATCGTGATATCATCTCATTTCAACTCTAGAACCTTCAGTGGCTGAGTCAAGCCTATTGGAACCTGGTGCTCAGACTTCAGTTGCAAACAAGTAAGGCATCGTGAATCAAACATGGCCATTACTTTCTTTATCCTTGGCCACTAGTACAGACACCAAAGGTCCTGGTACATCTTTTCCACTCCAGGATGTACTTCCAAGGGGGATTTATGAAACTCCATCAACACCTCCTCCTACAATACCATTGTTACTAAGGTGCGCCTTCTGAAAAGGATGACGTGCTCCCCACCAATAGAAAATCCATCAGAAACCTATATTGAGGATATTTGATAAAGTTAGTCCTCGCAGTCAACATTCCCCAATTGTGCCTCCCTGACTCGCTATAAGATTGGTGGAGTAACATTCATCGACTGAAGGTAAACAGCTCCACTTTCATTCACAAGAAATATCTACATCATAGCTACTTACTATGTAACCTCAATTAGCTACCACAACCCAATCCTCCCGCTAAGTGCATGTGCCACCATGTTCCCTTTTGTAAGAGTATAGATTATCTCAAAATCATTGTCCTGGAGGATATCTATCCATCGCCACTGTCTCAGGTTCAAGTCCTTCTGGGAGAAGATATTCATGAGACTCTTGTGGTCGGAGTAAAAGGTAAACCTTTCACCCATCAAGTTGTGCTGACACATCTTCAAGTCAAAGACCATCGCTGCTAACTCCTAGTAATGGGTTGTGTAGTTCTTCTAAGGCTACCTCAACTTTTTTGAGTCATAGGCAATCAATGCTTGCTCCTGCATCGGAACACAACCAAGACTACTCCCAGATATGTCGTAGTAAACTACATTCCCTATTCCCTTCTCTAGTAGTCTCAAGATGGGGGCACTATTCAGTCTCCGCATTAGATCCTGAAAACTCTACTAGAAATTCTATGTCAACATGAAGGGTTTTCCCTTCTGTGTTAATTACAATAATGGTGATTCTACCATAAAAAAGTCGGATACAATCCTTTGATAGTAACCAACCAAACATGAGAATATCTGCACCTCAGTCATGCTCCTCGGTGGCTCCTAGGAAAGCAGCTCCTCTATATTTCCCAGATTTACTGCAACTCCATCCTCCGAGAATTCATGTCCATAGAAATGTACCTTCTGAATCCAAAACTGATACTGCAATATATTACCATAAAGTTGGTTCTCTTTGATTGTATCTAGGAATAACTGCAGGTGTACAACATGCTCCTCCTCCAACACTGATTACACCAAGATGTCACCGACGAAGACCACGAAGAACCAGTCAAGGAAGGGATAGAAGATCCTCTTCCTAAAGCCCATGAACACTTCTAGGGTGTTGGTCATGCCGAAAGGCATCACCATGAACTCATAGTGTCCATACTAGCACCTGAAGGCTGTCTTTGGTACATCATCATCCCATACCTGAAGCCGGTGATATCCTGATCTGAGATCTATCTTTGAGAACCACATCGGTCCCTTCAGCTGGTCGAAGAGGTCATCAATTCTTAAGAGTGGGTTCTTGTTCTTCACAGTTTCCTGGTTCAGGCGTCGGAAGTCAATGCACTTCCTCAAACTCTCATATTCCTTCTAAAAAAAACCATTGGGGATGCCCATGGTGAAACACTGAGCCTTACAAACCCCTTCCCTTGCAAGACTTACAACTATACCCTCAGCTCACGAAGCTGTACGAGAGACATTCGACATGCCGGTGTGGATATCAGTGTCGTCCCGAGTTACAGGTTGATACAGAAGTCTACCTCTCCATGAAGAGGTAGCCCTGGAACCTCATCAGGAATAACATTCTCATACACATCCACCAATACAATGAAGCTTGCACTTCTCTCCTCCTCTACACCAATGGTGAGGGTAGCCAACTGGTGAGTAATCGGTTGGACCCTCCTCTGAGAGAGTCAGTCATACGTTGTAAGGGTTTCCTTCTTGCTAGTGAAGGAATACATGGTCCCATCTTCACGAACACACTGCATTGTACACCAAAAATAGTCGATCTGAGCATGGACTGTCGACAACCAATCCATACCCAAGATGATGTCATAAGGCCTCAAAGCTACTACTAGGAGATCCTAACTGAATATCTCACCTCTTAGAGTAAGCTCACACTTCTAACAGAAGTGTTTGATCGTCAAATACCCTCCCATAGGAGTCTCTAGACATAAGGATTCAGCTAGTGGCTCTAACGGAATCTTCGAGCTCCGAACGAGATCTATGGAAAGGAAGGAGTGACTAGCACCTTGGTCTATAAGTACATTAGCTATGGTGTAGAGGACACCGAACATACCTTATATCATATCTAGAGTTCCATGGTCATAAGTCTATGATGCCTGGAAATGAGCTCTCCCCTGCCCACCTACCCCTTATGGTTGGGGAGGACCACCAGGGGTGGGGGTGGTGGTAACACATCGAACTATCACCCACCGCATACCGCTCGGCCAACTCCCCTTCTACATCCACTTTCATATGGACCTCCCCACTCAAACCGTTGTTGTTTCCTCGGTATCCCCTTGTCCATATTCTAGTCATATGTACAGTGAGTCAGGCAGTAACGTGTCATGTGTCCTTACCCACAACACGAGTAGAAAAGCATGGCCCCCCTTCTAACTCTATTTGGATTGGGAGCCTTGCACTACCGACACTGAGTCCTGGGGTTTGACTCTGAAAGATCTAGCCCGCTAGGGCCCATGAATATGCTATCTACTGCCTGCCGAAGTCTCTGTTGTCTAGGGTCTGCTGGTATCTCTATCTATGGGCACTATCTTTTCCAAGAAGCTCTCCATCTGGAGGGCTCTCTCCATCACCCTGGCCTGGGTAGGGTTGTTGAGAGACACTACTGAAGGCCTGATCTCTTTCTTGAGTCCCTTCTCAAAGGAATGATCCCCGAAGAAAGGGTCTCACACCATATCTGTGGAGTATCAGAAAAGCTCCATGAACCTTGTAGAATACTCATCCACCATAATGATATCCTGTTGTAGGTGAAGTAGCTCCTGGATGCACACAAACAGAAAGGTCTCATGAAAAACTCCTCCCAAAAAATCCTCTCAAACTCAACCCAAGTGAGGGTTGCCTCATACTGAGTCTTTATGGTCAAACTCCACCATCTCCCTGCTAATCCCTAAAGAAGGCTCGATGCAAAGATCACCATCTGGTTAGGCGGTGTCCACACTATGTAAAAGACTCACGTCACAGCCTCTATCAAGTCCCCAATGACCTGATGATCTATCTCTCCCCTGAACCTAGGAGGTCTCTATCTCTGTAACTCATGTAGGGAACTGAGCCTTCAAACGTCCTATTCTGGAACCGCCAACTGTAGATGCTAACCATCACATGGTGGTAGCGCTATTGCACCACCCGGTGGGGCCATCTCAAGAACTGTTCGTTGAACGGATTCCTCGTTGCTGGGTGGGCTATCCTCATGACCACGTATCGAGATCCGGGTTGGTCATCTATGTGGAGGAATCCTGAGATAGATTATGATGTACCATGGTGAGAAGGTTATACTTAGGGAGATGAATCTTATTCAGAAATAAGGAAACACTTATGAAACTACTGTTTTCATGCATTGAGATGAAAATATAATTCAGGGTCCTGGTATATGGATATTCCGACCGCCACACCAACACTTGGACTCCCCGAATCTGAAACTCAGGCTCACAACACTTAACACTATTTCCCCAAAACAAAAAACAGACTCCCAGTCTATGATGTCGAATTGAACTCCCTCTAATACCACTTTTTGACGACCCTTTCCCTAGGGTCTGTGTTGTGACTAACCCAAGCCTACGGAATCAAACAGCAAGTGGGAGGAATTTTCCTGAGTACCTATAGGCACACACACACCTGAACAAAAACCAACACACTGAAAAGGGGAAACAAGTGCCACAAAATCAAAGCTGATTGCAAAAACAACTGAAAGTATGTGGGATTGAATATAAACCCACAAGTAACTGAAAATATCAAGTTTAAAAGGGGAAATTTGATGGCCATCCACCGAAAACCTCACATGATCAGGAGAGTAGTGAAGCTACTGGAAGCCTAAGTAGTACAACCTGCCCGCCTGGTCCTACGAGGCCCTGCCCAGTCCTTGGCCACCAAGTCCACCATTGTAGCATCAGTTAGTCCCGTATCCCTATCTTCCCCTGTCGTATTGTCGGGCGTCTCCACCAGACTCCACATGTGGAGGTGAATCCTGTGTAGGGATGAGTATCGTAGCACTCAGTAAGGACCCCAAAACAAAAACGATAGAACACACATCAATTCTTCAAAGTAAATCACAAAACAAAAGACAACTCACACCAGGTATATTCTAGAGTACTAACAGTTACATTGTCCTTCAAAAATATAGAACTCCCCAGCTACTAGAGAACCCCTCCTCTATCAAGTATAGTGGGCCTTCCAAGTCACACAGAGGTGCTTCCCACTAACCTTAGACTGCTTAGGTAATCCTCCTCATCACGTACTATGGGCCTGTAAAATCACACAGAGGTGCTTCCAACTAGTCATGGCCTATTGATGTACTCCTACTCATCGCGTACCATGGTCCTGCAAAGTCACAATAAGGTTCTTCCCATTGTGGGTATGCAAAGTCACACTGATATGCTTCCCACTCGGCCAAAAGTCAGTAGTCGTGAGGTCTCAACCATTGGTAGGGTTCTGTACATAATGCGCTTGAGAGAACCACTACTCAAGCCTTTCATTGAATCTAAAATTCCATGAAAGTCACCATAGAGTGTTCCAAAAGATACACCTCATTGAGAGGGTCCCAATGGTGCAAAAAAGCTCATCAATCAAATGAACGGTTTACAAGATTCAAGCATTTTAGTAACCATGGGGTCGGTTTCGATGGGACCTGGTCCAACCTGGTCGTACTGACCCGACCAACCCAACATGGAGGTCCCACATACCCTAGTTTATTTATAGGGACTCTAATCGACCTGGTGTAGGTTTAGGTCTGTCTGATCCGGCCTGTTTAGTGGGTTAGGCCCCATAGGCCTCACTGGACCCGGATCGGTTGGCCGAGGGTCCAGCTCGTCGAGTCACCCGGTGACCTGGTCTCATCCGGCCCGGCCCAAAAAGGGTGTGGGTCCAGCCCACTGGGTGAGGGTCCGATCCTCTAGCATGGTTCGGCCCACAGGGCTCGGGTCTGGCCCGCAGTGCGGGTCCAGCACGCGGGGCATTTCTTGCCCCACCCAGTTTTCAAGAGGCAGACCGGTTCACATCGTTGGATGTAGCCAGGAGTCACGTCTGTCTGCCGCCATCACCTTAAGAGTCACTGTATGGAACTTCATCCACTGCGGTCAAGTGACCGCGGCCCGTCACATGAGTCGCGGCTCGATGCCACGTTCACGGGACTTCGATGCGGTCAAGCGACCCCATCTGCCACCTCCATCCACCGGCTCTGTCGCTGACTTCTCTTACTATGCTTCAACCTTATTCAGTAGTGTCCTTTCCTTCGGCACACTATCATGGAATGCCACCTCCCACCCACGTCCGTTGCCGCCATTCTCTAGTGCCACCGCTAGCACTGACATATTCTTTTGCGGACCACCAGGTCTACCCCAATGGTCTGTTCTTTGTTCTTCTTGCGCCTGCTTTATATAGAGATCGTACTCTCCACCATGATGGTCTCAAAACTTCCTTACCATCGATTTGAAAGATTGGACCTGAAGAAAACCCATGATAGAGAGGCCCGATCCTTGTTCGAATTGGCCCAGGCTCTCCACTTTAGATGTTTACAAAACAATTCTGGTCCGCGGATTTTAATTTGAACAATAAATATAATTAAATCCTAGATAGTGACAACCCAAATAAGTCACCCTCATACATGAATGCATGGCCCATGGAATAACCAGTTCATTTGTTAATCTGTGTTCTTTGTTTTGAAATAATAATGGGGAAACATTAAAATCAAACAACTCTTACCTCTTACGATCTCCGACATCACAGTGTTCATCCTCGAGTGGTTAAGACGTCGACGTTGCTTCCCGACTCCAGTCATCGAAAGGCATAAAAGGTTTTGAAGATCCACTATCATTTTCCATTCTTTGCTGGGGTGGAAGTCCATTAGAGGTTCTCTAGAGAATCCTCCAAATTTCTAATCCATAATTCTCATGGGAATTTAACTATATATAAGAGTACATTATAGCGTTCCCATTATGATGTGACACTGCATCATTAGATTGTTATGTACCATTAAAGCATCGTTACGCTACGATTTAATGAGGAATTAATGAGGCTTATTAATCATCATTGTTGCTGCCATGTCGTTGCCACGCAACTTCACCATCTGCCACTCAAAAATGAGAAAGTAAATAAAATAATTCTGTTAAATTATTTTATTATTTTTCTCGAAAAGTTCGAAAAATTAATTTTCTGATCGACCCTTACCAGCTAAAGATATGTCATTTCTCAGAGAATCTCAACATTTTTATTTCTATAGTGCCCTTGAATTTTTGATCCAAGCGATGTTTCAAAAGATAGAAACTCTTGTTTGCACGTTTATTGAATGTAGCTTAAAATATGCTCAAAATTCTGGTCTGGTCTCTCCAGACCTCGGAATCACATGCCTTCAAATTTCACGATCACGAAATAATTCCATTTAAAAAATACATGGGAAATTATTAGACATTTCATATATTAGGAATAAAAATTCTCTAGATGAAATATATTTTAAAAAACAATCTTCATTTGAAACTTTTATTAGAATCTAAACCCTTATAGTTTGACTAACATTTTTATCACTACAACATTCAAGTTTAGTATCCTTTGAATTAGATCCCATTTAAATAAATTACGTGTTATAGATCTTCAAAAACCATGAACATTTTAAAATATGTTCATTATTTATTAATCACATGATATTATGGGTAACAGGGTTCATATTATGAAATAATTCTTATGAAATTAGATATGAGATAACCCCCTTAGCTTGTTTCCCTACATGGTTGAATGCACAATAAGATACTATATAACAAACATAAATATATTAATCAACTATTTAAAGACCTTTTTCATTTATATAACCCTTTATAAACTTATTTTATAATTATTATTTGTGTAGATACTGTTAGTTATTACCTATTTTATATATCGGGTGTGGGTAATCTTTTCATTTTGAACAGGTTTCATAGTAACAATATTATTATTTGTTCTTCATAAAAATTTCATAATTCACTTTTCATTAATGATACTATAAATCATTAATTATAATCATTTATTAATTTTAAATTTCCTTTTATTAGAACTTTACACTTTATTCATGATTATGAAATTGCCAATGAATATTTTTCATTAATTTTTAACCTTTGAATGGTGATTTTAGAAATAATTATTTAAATATCAAAGTATCTTTTCCATAAAAAAATCATTATTATCATATTTATTTCATATTATATCAGTACACAAGTTTTCATAATAATTAGCTGTATAGTTTCATATCACTGTCCAAGTAGGTCCCCAAACCGACCCAAACATGAACTTAACTTGATTATTGATGATTTTGAGGTGATTTAGCTTCAATATCATTAAAAAAGTATCACAATGATATAATTTAATATTTATTACTATAATATAACTAAATTAAAAAGGATATAGAAAAATAAGTAATTAATATGAAAATATTACCTTATTTGAATTAAATATATTCATCTTAGTATGCTTGTTTTAAACTATTGAATTAACGATAATCATTCATTGACCGTATCATTAATGGGTTCACCAATGTTTCATAACAAAAAATTAATTACAACATAAAAATTATATTTATCCACTAAATTAATTCTTGTCACCAAAAAATGTAAAGAAATAATTAAAATAAAAATGGAAATCAATGGCCCCATGGAGGTTGTAGTCTACACGTATACATGATTGATGATTTCATTTTCCATAGAATAGAATAAATTAGTAGTGTGTTTTATTATTATCATATATAAAATATGTAATAAATATAATATTTACTTATTATATTCCACATTATTAACATCCATGTTTGATCATTAGGGAAACCAAAACATGCCATTTTGTGGAGGCGGTGGTCCACACACACAAAGATGTCATTTTCTATTTTCATAGGGAAAATGGAAGGGTGGTAAAATATTGTAAAACCATTATAATAAAAAACTAGTATAATAATGTTAATTATGTAATAATTTTTATATGGGGAAAATAAAGTTGATAATTAAGAAATTCACATAAATAAAAGTGAACAGGATGAATTTGTTAGAAATCAATACCTCACTACATGGGTTATCTTATTTGTAAATGGGAGTAAACCATTGAGGTATATTATTTAGAGAATACAAGAACCTATTTATGGATGGATATGAGTGTTGAGGGGTGGTCTGGAAAAATTTCATTTTGAATTTATGGTGTTTCAGTGTAGGGAGAATTGATGATATGGGAGCCCCTTTTATAAGTGAAAAGGAGGGACAGTTTTTAAATAATCAAAATATTTCAATAATGGAAAGTCAAATTCTGGAAAAAACACTCCAAATTTGAAAAATAATAGATAGGAGAAGATTTTTTGATGATCCACACCTCAAATACATAATTAAGACATGTTTTTAGCAGGAATTTTCCATTATCTCTTTGGTTACTCATTTATATCATTTTGGTTTTCACCACACTAACTAGTTTTCATATAAGAAAATTATCCTTATTACCCAAAAATAATGTGGTTATTATTATAAGATTTGTAAATAATGATTATAATTTTAAATCCATTTTATTTGATTCAATTTATTAAAATGATAATAATTTATTTTAATATACTAAATGTATATTATATTTAAAACAATTTTTTTAAAAAAATTAAAATAATTTAAAATGGAAAATATGGTTTCACAAACTTAAACAATTTATTTAATTAATAATACACATAGGTAACAAATTTTTTTCCCTTTATAAATAATCATTCTTAAATTTTCATTTCATAATTATATACTAATAATGTCATCAAATTCATGTTATTTCTAAAAAAGATATTTTTCACTATTCACTAAAAAGTCAATCTTTTTAGAAAAATCTCAAAAATTCATTCTATGAAAATTTTTAGATTATAAATAAAAAATATAATTATATATATATAATTCAAAATCATAAATTTATAAATTTATATTTTTAATGAAAAAAATAAAGAAAATTAAATTTTAATGAAAATTTATGATTTTAAACATTAAATGTTCTTAATAGTATTTCATATAAACTTTTTATTTAAAAATATATTAATATGTTAGTTCATATATAATAATATTTAACATAAAATAAATTTAATATATTGGGATAATTGTTAAATACTTAAAAAATAATTATTTGAAATAATCAATATTACTTTTCTAATAAATAAACATAAATAAATACCATTAAAATTAATTATATATATGATAAAATTAAATTTTACTTATTCATTAATATTGTAGACTTCATTTTAATTTAATATATTTATCATCACATATGTTAATAATAATATAATTGATATTTATATGTAACATAGAGAAATACCTATAGATAATGTTTTAATATTATGTTTTTTTTAATTATGAGTTATATTATTTAAAATTCACTACATGAAAATAAATTACTTCAGTATACCAATAGGATAAATGAACAACTACTATATTATCAATGAACATTTTTTCAATGGTCATATTTATAATGGCCATATTTCATTCCTATATATAGACTCACGAAATCATTCATTCATTTCACTCTCACTTTGCAGGGCAGCATAATTATTTCATATTATAGATTTTTCATAATGATTTTTCCTTTCATGGTGATCATCCTCATTATATGTTTTTTTGGGATGTTGGTAGTCCTCTAGTTTAAAGACAATCTGAGGGATTTTTTAGTTAGGAATATTTTATTCATTTCTATATGTTGTCATATATTGTTTTATGCAATTGTAATGGATGTACTTCATTCATGGTGAGTAATAATAATTTTTGGGTGTACTTTGTGTCATGTTATAGTGTTGTAATGTATCACTTATAAATGGATAATGTGTGTTTAGTTTTGTTAGTAACTTAAAAGACCCATTTTCTAATTATTTTACAATCCTATTACAATAATATATGTTGTTTGTACCTTAAACTACTGATTTTTTAATTATGATTCAATTATTTTGAAATAATATAAAAAAATTCTAAAAAATTATAGACATAAATAATAATAAAAAAACAATAATGACAATAATAATAATGGATCCTAAAATCAGGGGTGTTACAAAAGAGAAATATATTTATGTATTAATATATGATATTTAATAGTATAAAAAATGTCATTTTATGAAATATTCCTTTAACAATGATTAAAACATGTTTTTAAACACTGATAAATGTGTACCTTTGTTAGTGCTAAAAAAGGGTGAAATTTATCAACTCATTTTATACACTAATAAAGGTAACCTTTATTGGTTCTTTTAGTTATCTATATTAAAATTAACCCTTTATCATTTCTTTTTTAATGTTGATCAACGATAGAAAATAAAAAACATGAATATATATAAGTGATTATAATGAAATTAATTTTCTTTTTTTTCATTGATTGGTGCTTGTCCCACAGTCCATAGTGTGAATATGATTCCCATAATAATATTTTCATCCACTATGATATGGTGAAGTATCATCAACCAGAGGAGGATCATCCTCAAGTATAGAAACCTCATATATCTGTTACTCATCTAAATATGATTTATTAAGAGGACATGACTCCACTCACTCTAGGATGTTAAGATGTGATAAGGGGATACTTGTACCATCTACCACTATGTAAGTGAAAATGCTTAATATCTAATAAGAATCCACTCAGCTTATGAATCCTCTTTTTATAAATTATGAAAAAAATGAGAAATTGTAGTTGATATCATCTTATATTCACCAGACAAGGAATGTATTATGGATATTCAGATAAAATATTAAAATTCATTGTCTGCTGGTACATATCAACAGCAACTTGGGGCTTGTATGTTGGATGTTCTTCCTCTATCAATGGAGAAGATGGGGATTCATGTACATCTCAACATCATCATCAAGGTTCCTAAGCAAGAACCTCTTATCCACTATGTGGATAATTTAATATACTATCATGTTAATCAAGAAGAAAATGTTACATGTCATCCATTTAATAATGGTACATAGTATTATTGAATATCAAACCCTCATCATTATTATATATCTAAATAGTATGATATAGTGGAGTATGATATGAAAAAAAATGTAACTAAACAAATACTACAATAAAATATTATTTAAAATTGTTGACCTACAAGATCATGAATCCTTCTACCATGTTGTGTATGATATACTATATATTTCATTATATACCATAGTGAATACTCAAGCCAAGATAATAGATGGAGTTATATTTTAGGTTCTCCCTCAATTTCAAATGTCACACTCCAATCACTGACGTCACAACTTGACCAGGTCACCGATTAAACAAGGATTTATGGTAGATTGTGGAATGATCCAAAGGGAACTCCTGATCCCCATGAGCTGACGATTAGTAACAGAGAGTATAATAAAAACTATAGGGAATGATTTTCCCAACCATAAATAACCAAGATGGAATAAAAGTTAATAAATATTTCAATTTAAAGAAATATTCTAAAATTAAAAACCAATTGTGGTAGTGATACAACTAATTGAACAATAAAAAATAAAGGTAAAAGTCCAAGAAAAAAACAAAGGAAACCCAAACTAACAACAATTACTTTACGTGTTATGTAGGGAATATCCCACCATCTCACTACTAGTTATCCATGCCCAACAAACATAAAACCACTCTACCTCATTTTAGTACGTTTCCCTTTCCTACATCAGAAAAAACAGGGTCTACCCACACCCAAGGAGTATTTATAATGTGAGAAAAAAATATTATTGGAAGCCCTCCAATGTGTTCCAAATAAAGTCTATGTCAAATAATTCCATTTTGGTCAACTCATGAAAAACATGGAATATTTGAATAATTTTCACAATTATATCAAATGATAGGTTAAAAATTTCCCATTATTAATATTTTAAAGAATATTTGATATTATATAGGTTAAATAATATTTTCAAATAAAAAATTTATTAAGGCATTCATCATTTATCCGTATCAAAAGGAAATAAAAAAAAGTAAAGAAAAATGTATATCAACCATAGGATAACATAAGTTTTGTCTGATTGGGAATCTCATGCCTCAATAATCATGTTAGGACATACTTTTCACTAAAAACCCTATAGTAATATGACTTAGTTATTAGAGGAACACCCCATGGATGAACCCCCTATGGTCTCGAAGAATCATGTCCCCAAAATAATATGGCCAATGTAATAGATGAACATTGTATGAGTTAACCCACAATGGAAATAAGGAAAATGACCAATACTAAGACCCCATATTAGGCACTCAAGAATCCCATGTGCTATATATATTAAAAAATTTCAAATGGATCAATAATTTCATAATTTTTTTTGAAAAATCATAATTTTTATCAAAATCATGCTTTCAAAACCAATTCTTAAACCATTTCATGGTGATTCAAAACCCTTTTTATTTTTCAAAAATATGGACGAACTATATTTTATCAAATTCCATTTATGCATCCATATCATGGATAATTCCAATCATCTTTTATAAAATAATAGAAAACTAAATTATGTATGATTCACGAAAGCCTATAGATGGTACCACCAACCACGCACCTAGGATTTCACAAAAAACAAAATAGGATCCATGCATTAAATGGAAAAGGAACACATAATAAAAGGATAGGATTACCTAGTCATAAATTCATACATCTTAGATTCCATTTTTCAAAAATGCATGGTTAGTGGATAGGATAATAGATCACATACCTAATATAAAAAGAGATCAACATCCAACCAAACTAGACCAATCATCCATGAACCAAAATAATTATGGATCTATGAGTAAGAAGAGAGGAATCATCACATAGTTTATATTTTAGATCAATGCAACATACATCTAATTCCAGTACAGTAAATTAAGAAATAATTGAAGAGAATACGTCAAGCTTACCAATTAGATGAACACTAAGCGATCCCAAATGAAAATTCAAAACAAATCAGTTTTAAGGACCCAATAATAGCAAAGGTAATATTCTCCAATATCCCAAGTAAGATTATATTTTAGAAATAAGAATTAATGAGTTAAAAAATTGTATTTTTATCAAAAATACTAAATAACCATTTCTTAATTGGCCTATACCAATGCCACTAGTGATCCTATAGTTCCCATTGGTTGGCCTTTAGCCACTATAGAGATACATTGTATAATGGTCAGCCTACTGGTAGGCTAATGGAGGCCCACCGACTGGCTAGTCACTACAAGTAGAATACCTATATCCTAGGCCCCCATCCACTTATTTGTGGCCCCCTTTAGCCATAGATGGCTCTATCCAAATACATTGGCTCCCTAATTGTCTTCTATATCAACCATTTCATCCATTCCCCATTGAATCCCCACAGAGTCACCTCTTCTCCCTCTTGCACCAAAAAAAATAACCACATAGAATTTAAATATTAGTCTATATCAACTAGGATTTTACAATTCTTTCTACCATAATACCTCTTTACTCCAAAAAAACATGTGGAAGAAAAATTCTCTTAAAATAGATAGGTCACCTCTCCCTCATCGATGATTTATGCTCCCATGTATTTATAGAATCTATTATTTTCCCCTATAACACGTTTTCCAAGAGAATAGTTTTCCCACTTAGAACCTTCATGTGAGAGTAAATTATTTCCACTAGCTTCTCTACAAATTATATGTATGGTTACAACTAAACTTCTTCCTAATTTTGTACATGGGAAGGATCAATATGATACTTATTGAGTTGAGATATAATGAATACTACAAAAAGGAGATGTTAATTCCATGTGATATATTATCAGCACAATCCACTCCTAATCTTGAACAGTTTAACAAATATCAGAGCCAACATTCCATATCTCCTATTAAACGGTGAAATAACCAAGGAGATACTTTCATCAAAACCTAACAACCATTTTTTTTAAATGATAGTTTCAATGTTATTAATTTGATTTTTTAGGAAAATACATTGTAACCAATCATTTTTTAATATCTTGATTCCTCATTACATCTCATAAATGATTATCGGTCCCTTAATAGAGGCCTAACCAAACTATGAATAAAACATATGTGATTTACATGGGTAACCATATAATTCCTCAAAAATATCTACTTTGATAGATGATTGGTAACTATTATTATAAGTAATTCAACCATTCCCAAATAGTTTTTCCAAGGTCCTTAAAAATATAGGTCACGTGGGAAAATTATCCTTCAGAATCAGAATTGAATACTCTATTAAGTCATCCATATCTATATAAAAAGTTTTAACCCACTTGAACTATGTCCCCATAATATCTTGGATATCGTTATAGAATCCAAAATTAAACTTAAGATCCCAGTTAGAGATAATGGAAAAGGGGAACCCATACAACTTTATAATTTTCTCCATGTACAATATTCCATAATCTTCGATGTTGGTGGTGTCTCTAATAAGAATGAAATTAGATGATTTTTCAAACAATCAATCACCACAAAGATAGAATTATTTAATTAGGGAGTCAATGGTATTCCAACATTGTATTCCATGGATACCACATCTCATTTCCATACTGGAACCAGAAGAGGCTGAGGCAAAACAATAGGATTTAGGTACTCTACATTGATATTTTGGAAGGTGTAATAGTGGAATACATAGTAAATAATTTAAAGATTCATACTCATCCCGTAGAAATTTCATCTCGTGTAGTAATATATCTTCATAGTCTCCAGGTAAATTAGCAATAAAGAACTATACTAATCATGAATCATTGAATATCTATAAGATAAGGAGATGGAAAACTGATTCTAAAATCAAATAATTCTATTAGACGAGAGTGAATAAGTAAGTGAGGTCTCCCCACCATATAAATATTCCATGATTCCAATAAACATTGAATCCTACTATTTTCACCACATAACTGACTCAATGATAGATGATTATAACTGAACTCTAGTCAAAGTGATACATGAATCATCCTCCAATGCATCGAGATAAAAATGATCAAAAATCTAAATAAGATTACACTCTTATTTTGATTCAAGGATTTCTATGAATGATACTTCATACTGAGAGAATAAAAAAACATTCCCATTATAAGGGTTATAGGTGATTGCAATGTCAAATGTCTAGAGGTACTCCACCCATCACATATTCCTGAGGTCTAAGTACTTATAAGAGAATGTATAACTTATGATATTATGATAATAATAGTCTATGAACCTATCACTAAAAATATTGTGTTTCCAACAATTTATGGAATTCATAATAATGGATAATTCCAAGTCAGGAGTGGGATAATTTTTATTATGTAGTCAAAGATGAATAGAACCATACACACCACATGATTATCTTGTATAATAATACATCCAAGACTTACATAAAAATAATAAAAATAAAAAATACATCCCTTAACAGGTTCCTGTAAGGTCAGAATAGGCTCTAATGTCACATGTCAATTAAACTAATTAAAATAGGCCTAATACTTACATCCTATGAGAATTTCATCCCTTTCATGGTAAGAGTTGTTAATAGTGATTCCAACTTTTAAAACTATTTTATAAATCACTGGTAATACCTAATTAGGCCTAGGAAGCTTGGTATCTTAAAGACATTCTGCAGTTATTCCCTTAAAAAGAAAACATTCACCGTTTTAAGATCAACTAATATGTCATGTTCTGAAATCACATTCTAGAAGAACATCACCTCTGAGATCCAGAAACTACTTTTTTATAACATCACATAAATTTTTTGACTTCTCAATATCCCCAAATAGAATTCATAAGGTACTCATGATCATGTTATGTTCATTAATAGAAAATGATATCATCCATAAATAACACAAAAATGGTATCGATACACTAGTGAACTATCTAGTTCTTCAAATCCATACACATTATAGGCATGTTAGTTATGAAATATGATAGTATCATATATTCCTAGTTCTCATACATGCTCTTGAATATGGTATTTGGGATATTTAATTCCTTAACTCTGGGATGATGATAACCCAACTACGGATTGATTTTTTTGAAAACCACAAGTATCCATTAAATAGATAAAATAGTTCATATAAATGAGACAAAAGATACTTATTCTTTACAGTTTCCCAATTCATCTTATAATAATCTATGCATAGATGATGATAAACTTCAATATTTTTGGAATAGAGAACTTGGTCTAACCATAGAGAAAAACTAGGATGAACAATGTCCATCTATAAAAGGTATCATAACTAGATCTTAATATCTTTAAAATCAATAGGTTTTATATGATAATAGGGTATAGAAATTAGTTTAGTACCAGGAACCATATCAACGGATACCTTTTCCTTCTTTTTAGAGGTATACTAGAGATTAAATTTGGGAACACGTCTAGAAAATTCTGAACAACCAAAGGGGGATTAACATGAGAGGATACATCATCCAACTCAACCATATTAGTAGACACCAGATTATTATTCTCCATTTGAGAAGGTCCAGTATGAATAGACCTCAAATCTCACTCTCCCTAAAACCCATTAACTACTAGAAATTAATTTTTTAGCCATGGACATATATACATGGTCTATAAAAACCATAACTATAGTGAATATATAGAGACGGGCCATAAAATTTATGTTGTAGTACTCCAGTGACTCACCCATTTCCTACTCGACCGAGCCCTACCCTCATGATCTTCTTCCACCATACAACCCTCCTTATATAATGTATCCACCCAACCTCTAATAAATCTTCCTCCTCTGACATGTATTAGATTTATTTCTACCACCTCCCCATCGACATATCTTTATAACAGCATCCACACCTCCCTTATAACATAGCTTTAAAGTTTACTCCCCACCTCACCACAATGCCCCTCCTCTAATTTGGCTTAATATTGATCGGATGCAGCCACCCCACCTCTTGTGATCTCATCCCCCAATGTGGTAACCCCACCTCCCTAATATCCTTCCCCTCTATAAAATTATTTTTACTTGGTTATAATATGTGTTTAATTATAAATTCAAATATTATTCATTTCTCCCTAGATTAATGACTAATTTCAATACCATTCTATTTTTCTTTCATAATTTTATTTTTCTATTTTTGATACGAGCCTAAATTGATTCAAAGGTATTGATTAGTAATGTTTCATTTTTTCTATTTTTTTTACTCAGACTTTATAATAATTTCTATAATTTCTATACTTGTCTATAAAATTTAATTAATTTTTAGAATGTGTCAATAGTTCCAAATTTAAAAGGACAAATTATTTCAAATTTAATATTATTTTCATTGATAATCCATTTTCAATGGAATTTTACAATAAAATCATATTCTACTCTAGAATAATGTTATTATATTTTAATATATAAAGGTGGTTGAATAATGTGTGTATGTGTATCTTCATATAATTTTGTATGGGATTTATTTTACATTCACTCCTCACAGTAAGGTCAATGAATGTAATTATTATTTTTTATCTTTCTATTAATTGAATAAAAATTTTCTTTGATATTTTTTTATTGGTATGAGAATTGTTTCTATGTGGATTGGTAATAATTATTATTCTTCTATTTTAATATTTACATAACTCTATAATAGTGGATTACAGTTAATTTTTTGTATTCCCTTTTACATTTTGATCATACCCACCATAGGATAGTAATTATACTACAAAGATGTAAAAAGTATACTAGTAATGTTGTGGACTACTTTAATATTTCTATCTCACTAAGGATTATTTGATAAAAATTATTGAAATTAATCTATTTCACATATCATTTATGATTGGTGATCTTTTAAAGTGTATCACATTGGAAATAATCATTTTCTATAACTTATTTAAGAATTTTTGCAGAAACATAACAAAAAACTTATTATATTTTAAGTGGTTATCAAATGTGATATGGGATTAAATAGTTTTAAACATATGTAGTCAAAACAATGCGAATCATAAAAAATTTAACAATGTCATATATAAATAAAATACATCCAAAATATTATAATGACAAAGAAAATACTCTTAATAGGGATCCCATAATTCCAGAACTGTAATTGTTTCATTAGAGAAAAATACCAATTATGTAATGCCCCCCTAAAAAGATATTGTACTCAACGGAATATGATATCATCAAAAAGTGAATAAATATAAGGTTTTATATAATTACCCAATTGGATATTCTAAATATATGTTCTTATAATGAATATAATAGTACAATAGTATTCATTTCTAAAATATTTTCACAAAAAAATTATTGATGATGTTGTATAATAAAATATTTGAAAATAATTAATAAATAAATGCTACAATGTATGGATATAAAGTAGACTATAAATTAAAATTTCACAACATATAATATACTATTTAACTTTCAATTTAATAAATTTTCTATGATATTTTATAAACATGTTACATAATTTTATTTTTTATCTCATGAAACGATACATATCACGTTATTTCATTTTATAAATTATTTATTTAATGTATGTTTCTTTGAATCAAAATGGTTATATTTTGGATTTACAATATTGATCATATCAATGATACCTTATAGAAAAAGTTATGATATTTTTTAGAATTTTCATTCAATAATGATTTAGATGGGGGACTGATTCAATTCCCATGTTTTACTTGTGTTGAAATATTGTGGTTAACATGTGAGGAAGTGAGTTACCATATCACTAAATATAGTTTTCAAAAAAATATCATGTGTGGTATCACAATGGTGAAAAATATAAATTAGGGAATGAATTTTATTTAGCTGAAATGGTTCGTATGAATAAATTGATTTATGATCAGCTTCCATTTATTTATAAATCCAACTCCTCTTATAGACCAGCGTATGATGAAATGAATTCTGAAAAACAATTTTCTATACTGATCATAATGATAATTTTGATCATGATAGAAATATTTCGGAATATGTGAATACCCCAATATATTGGGTATGTTAAAAAATAGGAAAAATTATTTTTTAATGTAATTATATCATAGGAAATAAATGTATAGATTTTGTAATAATACAACTCTCTATATTCTTAAATTTAAAATGTATTTAATACCTAATGATGCATTAATTCTATAAAATGATTACATTTCATCAAATTTGGTTGATAATTTTATATTTTCATCAAATAAAATATATGCTTCACCTAAATATTTTTCTCTATTATGGAAGAAAAATATATAGTTATATCCATAAAACGGTGTGGTACATCAAGGCGGAGGACTAATAATGAAGGAACTCATTCCCAAATATCATAAAATGTGATATTGTACATTCCTTTAACTCCCATACTTCAAAATACTCTTATGATTAAAAAAATGGAAAGTAATATGAGATGACCTAGAGATAAATGAAATAAATATAATAAATAAATATTTCGTCCTAATGATGTATTAGCATGGATGAAATTTGATAGGTAATAACCTGATTTTATAGCTAACCCATGAAATTTTAGATTTGGTTTATCATGTGATTGTTCCTACCCATTTCCCTAGATGCATACTACAAATAGTACGTGACCTATTTTCATTCACATTTATAACCTTTCATCATGTATGATTATGAATAATCTATTTACTATCATGAGTATATTGATATCTAGACCCAGTGATTTAGGAAATGATATTGACATATACAATTAACCATTAATATATTGGCTAAACGATCATTGGATCATTAGTTTGGAAGGGTATTATTCATTTAAGAATGAAGTGATTTATGTTTTCTGTAGTTTTATTATAGAAGATAAATGATTTCCCTATTTATGGAATGATGTATGGTTGGTGTAAAAAGGGAAATTATCCTTCTCTTTTTATATGAAAATATATGTTCCCAGTGATTAGTGTTTCAAAAAAATTTCAAATTCAGAGAGAATCAATGATTTCAACTGATGGATCATCCATGCTAAAAAAGCTAGAGATAGGTTAATAATTAGATAGAGATAGAAGAAACACCTAAAATAATGATGAGGAATTATATTGTTATTGAACATCATGTTTTGAATTATGTTATTTTAAATACTCAATCAAATTATAATAAGAGAAGGACTACTAATTCGAATACTGATTGCACAAAGATAAATAAAGGTATATTCTTTGAGTCATTGTTTTGGTCATAAAATTTATTTTTTCATTACATGGACATAATGTATAGCAAGAAACAAGTTGCGAATTGATAATTTCTACTCCTGATAATGGTAATGGAAAAATAAAAGATTATTTGTGGTCACATCATGATTTTATGTATTGGGGTATAATAACAATAATTCATCCTAAGTTAATTGGCCATAATATGTAGATATTCCCATTTTTATTTTTTATGAAAAATATTGATAAAAAAATTCCTTCAGGACTTGGAAATGTTAAAAGTTCTATATGATTATTCAAGTAAAATTTTGAAAAGGGTGAATACCTAATATGTGAAAACAAAACCATTTAAAGCATAAAAATACCATGTCTTGTTACATTAGTTGATTTCCATTTCCATTCTATATTTACATTAAAATAATATCAATGTTTTTTGAGTAGGTTATGTCATTTTTATTGAGATATTTTTTCCTAAGTACTGAGAAGAAGTGTTTTTTAGAAATTATAGGGAGATGGAGAAATTATTCATTATGATCTCGATAAGCTTTTTCCACTATCGTTTTTCAAATGTATTTTAAATCTGAAAGTAAATACTACAAAAAAAATATGTATTATTTTGATTTTTTTCATGTATCCTATAAAAATAATTCTTTCTATATGGAAATATTATATGAAAAATAAATATCATTCTAATGGCCCTATTGTGAATGGTTATTTTGAACAATAATTCATGGATTTATGTTCATCATGATTAGATAATCTATATATGAGGTCTACTCAACTAATTAGAACTAGATTGGAGAAATAATATCCCATTATACAACATTTACATTACTTCTACAAATTGGGAAAATATCTGGATCATACTTGTTGGGTTCTTTAATTTTGGAATAGTGATAAATGGCTCATATAACATTATTATTACACTATGTGGTGATTTATGATTACATCATGTAGCTAAAGTAATAAATATTCATTTTTTTGTTTTGTGATTTTCTCATAGAATATGAGAGTTTATTGTTTTCATATTTTTAGAGAAAATTTTGAAATTATAAATAGGATACATCATTCTATATTTATTATGAGGAAGGAACAATTTAACAACAATGATTTTACTTCTTTGTTAAAGTCAAGGGTAATATATTTTTTATATAAATTAATCACATGAATCTTTTTAATATTTGTTGTTCGTATCATTCATGTTCCAATATTGTGAATTAATGGTGTATTAGATGAAATAACAGTGCTATCATTTATTCAAAACAACGTGGTATGTGATCATAAGAAAATGGTTGCTAATGGATTCAAATTCGTTAAAAATATTTTTTTAAATGGAAACGTAGAATTATAGGGTCATGATAAGAACCAAAATATATTGTTATATTATTTAATCAGATAATCATCCTTGTTCCAAAAATAAATCATATTATGGTTTTGTCTCAATAATCATTTTATTATATTACTACACACATGTCCATGTTGTAATGATGAAATCGAGTGGTTTGATTCAATGACATAACAAGGAATGGAGATAGGTAATTATGGATTTATATTGATTGATATGAAACATTTGTTTCATATTAATTAACCTTATAATCTTGAATCACAATATATATAAGAGTTTTATGTAACTAGCCCATTAAAAAAAATATGATGTTATTGTTGATCTCATTCTGAGACAAATTTTTAAGAAGGAATTGATGATATTTATGTTAAGGATGAACTTGTCAATATTTATTTTAATATATAATTTTATGAAACAAACGTTTCAATTATTATAAAATATTTTGAACCAAAAATGTTAACATAGCACACATAACACTGATACATTTTTATGTATTTACTTAATATTACTAAAATATTGTACATGATTTTTTAACTTTAATAAATTATATCAAATTATGTTTGGTTAATTACATTGTGAAAATTTTGAATGAGTTGTCGTTTTGGTAACTGAATATGAAAATTTAATGAAAATATTCTTATTAAATTGATAAAACCTTGCATTAAAGAGATTTTTTTATTTTCACTTGTTTTTAAGTCAACTAGTTATATTATTTAACATTTTCATTATTTAATTTTTTTCTTAGATTACTATTTTAAATATCCAAGTTGTAATGCCTAATTATGATATTTTTATATTAGGATCAATGCATTAAAATGAATAGTGAATTGAAGATTTCAGCATATCTCTTATGATCACCACTGTAAGTGCATTTTATGTTTGGATATTATGCTCCTTCATATGCTTTGTCTTTTATCTCATTATTTTTATTTTATCATCCATGTTGTTTTAGTGTAATTAATCAAGCGTATGATTTTATTATACTATGGGGACTATCATTATGTTAAGGGGTACTGGTACAACTGATTCTATGATCCAGCCTACCACCAAGACAATGTATTCATTGGGAGCTCATCTGTTTCAGCATCCAATTATGCCGCTTCAATCAAAAGGAGGTCATCCTATAATTACTACTTCTATATATTTTCCATTACCACATTTTCAATATCACTTTCTTCCCACACCCACATGGGATGGTATTTCCCATATTCACATCCCTATTTATTACCCATTCCCACTATCTACTATACAAGGACCTGCTCCTCCATATATCCCACCACCATATATATACACCATCATATGTATAGTTCTATCCAAAAGGTTTTTTCCTACATCCATATATTTATCTTCATCAAATATATATATTATTCCTACTATAGATATCTCATCTCCCATAAAGGATACTCCCCTCCTACAGATATAACACACTAATGGACATTATATCCCCATCTACATGTATGTGTTTAAACATTACTGATAGTGATTAATGAAAAATTCATATATTTTATTTTATAATATTAATTAATTTTCATGATTATATGAATCTTCCACTTGATAAAGAGGTTTCTAAAAAATGAGTTTGGTATGGATTCGACACACCTAGATTATGGTTAAATGCAATGGGGACATAATTGTCATTAGGAAAAATCTTAAGGAATATAAAATATTTATGATTAAACTTGTTAAACACAACAATATCATTATGGTTCAAGAAATAACTTAGAAAAATATTAGATTCCAAATAAAGGATAATTCTTGGGAAGTGTTTTTGGTAATTAATGTTAATAAACTTATATATATATATATTAATTTATAATATTATGTCAACAAATATTTTTTCCAATATGAATCTGATATAAATTTCTTTACAGAAATAATAATAGAGCTGAATGGTTAATACTATTGGGTGAAATGGGGTGAGAATATAAGTATGACTTGAATGTTAGTAATAAAGAAATATTTGATATCAGTCTTAAATAAATAATTGTCATTAATAATTTTCCAATGTCAGAGTACATAGAGATGATCGGGATTTAGAAGAGTCCAATGATTATGGTATTAGTTAAATTTATATACATAATCATTTATTTTTTTGAAAAATATTTTTAATGTAAAGAATTACATATTTTATTGTTATTAATTAAATTTTAGAATTTTTTATAGGATAAATCTAATATGAATAAAATAAGTAAATGTTAAATGAAATACATTCACACTCTTGGGGACACTTCTCTCCCATATCATGATCTCGCACAAATTATTTAACATTTAAAATATTCAACTACATTTTCTTTAAATATATATTTATTACCATTAATGTTTTTCTATTGTGTCAAATTTTTCTATTTTTTTAGTTTCATGGTTTTGATTACTCTATATCTCCTCAACATATTCCCATTGAACACTAACTATGTCGATATAATACATCAAATTATATTATTATTATTATATCATTTACTTGGTCAACCATCAAATATTGACCATAAATCTCAAATATTACTGAATAGAAGACCATGATTAGATGTTATTATGGATTTAGAGAAGAATCATTGATCTTTGAAAAAAACATATAATAAGAAAGTTGAAACCATTAAAAATTATTTTTTGAATCTAAAAACTAATAGAGAATGGAACTCTCTTAAAGTCATAGACTAACTTATATAGCTGTATTGGTACTAATGAATGGGGTATTAATCTAGGTTTCTTATAACCATCTTAGAAAAATGAATGAATCGATCCCAATTCCAAAAAACTCCCAAACATATCACTTCATCTCAGGTTTTGTAAAATTGAACATTCTATGTGGCATATCGATGATCAGACAACCCCTAATGATGAAACTTGAGGAAAATCAATGTAGCGGTAAAGGAATGCACACTAGTCATAGATTTAATTTGAAAAAATAAATTCTTTAATAATACTAGTTATTATCCAGTAAATTTTCTTATAAATCAAAATACATCTATTTATTAATAATGCTTATAATCCATTAAAAAATTATTATTTTTTACCCAAAATATATTCTAAATTATTACACAAATTATTAAAAAACCATTATATTCATCCATAAAAATATTATCAATTACAAAAAATACAAAAAATATATAATCATATAATAAATTTATTTTTCAAAAAATATATTACCAAATTTCATTTAATATTTAATTAACATTAACATCATAAAATATAATATTTTTTAAATGAAAATTTAATAATTAAATTTACAAAACATTAATTATATAAAGTACACAAAAAATTTAAATAATATTTTATATTACAATATAATGAAATAAAAATTCAATATACAATATATGAGTATTTAAGGGTCCATGTATGATTTCTAATGTTTTTTCATTCAAACTGATGTTCATTTTATTAATATAATTTGTAAAATTAACATCCATTTCATTGGTGTCCTCTTTGGAATTGTTGTATAGTTAATTGACTGAGGATAAATAATAAGTCATGTGTGGGTAAGTTTGATACGATTTTGTTCATATTACTTTTATATGATGATTTTCACCATGAATTTCGGTAATATATTAAAATTTCAGGAAACTAAAATCTACTCCACACTTCCACTATACTCATTATAGAGTTGGGTGAAACATTAATTCATGGGATCTAGAACTAACTTATTCAGAATAATGAAACCAAGTCTCATTTAAATAATATAATTTGGTAACATGCCATATTATGGAGTCATATTAATATGTACTAGCGAGAAATCCACCAATTATAGGGTTTCATACGTCAATATAGTTAGATAAATGGTGAAACTTTTATCAAAAATAATATAAAAATAAGAAAATTGAATTGTTAATCACTAAATAAAACATATCATAAAATGGGGATAATAGATAATCACAATTTCATAAATAATAATAAGGTAAAAAAATAATCAACAATAGTATATGAACCATCAAAACATAATCAAAAAAATTGTAAATGGTTTATAACACTAGGTATAACTATCCATCCACTCTCAAAGATACCCATGAACATGATGTTGTACACCTTTTAATCATAGATCATGATCGACCTCCCTTAATATAACATTAGATCCCACATAATCTACAATTTCTCATGACTTATTCCATAAGAACATATAGCTATAGAAAATTCAATTTATCATGGAAATTAATTTTTATCCCAAAAAATAAACAAGCTTTGTGTTATTTAGGAATTCTCTAGTATTCCTCATAAGGATCATTAGTCAAGTAATGAATAGGAAACACCCCCATGGTTCTATTCACAAATGAACTTTATAGTTTCCCATGGTGACATTAACATCGACGGTCATCGTTATAACACATAAGGTTTAAAGTACCTATTACTGTATTGATGATATATACTCCTCATTCAAGAAATAAGGACACCATAATTGGTACTATTACAAGTCATTATGACATGTCTTCCTAAAATTTAATGTCATACAATTAATACCATAATATTGAAGAATATTTTTACCCCTAAACATCACTATATGAAATCATTACACACCAAAAAAATATCTCTTTAGTTCCTTAAATCCACATCACAAATATGAACACCCTTCTTAGGTTATAATTCAACGCTAATCAATCCCATGACATAGTTATCCTTTACATATATGACTATGTGATAAATTCATAACACTATATAAAACAGTACGTGTCTTATAAAACTATGTAGACTTTCTTCAAATAATGTAACTCACATATGGTTTCATCTCATGTTTCTCACACCCACTTACCCTTTTTTATAAAAAAAATAATATATTACACACATATAAAAGTGTAATATTATGAACTATATAGCTTAAACATGGATGTATTCCATATAATAACACTCAAACACCATTTATAGAGCTCATATAAATAAGGAAGATCCACCATACAAAATGATTACCCTATATCTATATGGAAAACTCAAATTAATTAATCTCACTCAATTATATTTAATTTATAAAATTAAATCATAATTAACTCAATATGAGACAATTACAATACTCACTAGGTAGTTTACCATAACCAAAGTAACACACAAAGGGTTTCAGATCACTGCCAACATGTATTTAGACCTAAGATGAAGAAACAACCCCAAATCATCATCTCAATGAATCTATATATTTCATCCAAGTTCTTCAAAAAAACAAAAATAATTAAAAATAATTAAATTTCATCACATAAATATTCATTATACCATGTGAAATTATTCTCACATGGAATATTCTAACATCCAATCACAAAAATACCCATGATTTGAAATTTCTTTAAATTTACTTTATTAAAAACTATTCCCAATATAGAGATAAAAACCACCAAATTAAAGAAGGGGAGATGTAATGAAACTAACCAAAATCAACAATAAAGTCCCATCCAATATAGAAAGCATTAAATGAGAAGAAAAAAATTTTGGGGAGTGAAAATAGTCACTCCCCCTTTCTTTCTAGTTGACTAGATCCTTAACTTTGATTTGGTTTTAAAAAGAAGATCTTAAAATTGTAAAACATCCTCCCACATTAACTGAGAATAAAAATTCCCAAGAATTTTGATGGTATACCACTAAACTTATGGTGTAATTGTTAATGGTATAGCTCTACTTCCAATCCCACCATTACTCTAGTTGGTAGCCACTAGGGTTTTAAAGGATCCCTTCTACTACCTACCTCAGTCACCTCATTTACCCAACGATGGGAATTTGTATTTTACTCTCTTTAACAAATATATCAACTCTTATAACAGCCTTTAAAATATTTTATAATATTATACCAATGAAAATTGTTAATAATAATCAATAAAATAAAAGTGGCCCTGGTTATACTAACTTTGGAACCTACCATTTATATAACTCTATTGATAAAAATAGATATGATTTGTTGGAAAAAATTGAAATTCAAAAGAATTTTTTAGATCATGGATATAATATTTTTTTACCAATATAAACCCTGATTATAAAGTATATTTTGTGAATAAAATTATTACATGTTGAATATCTTGAATTATTTGTATAAATAATGAAGTATGAATCCTGATTTATGTCCTACAACATGGTGTATTATTGATCCAGCCGAGCGTCAACCAACTGTAATTTTTTTGGAAAATAAAAGAATTATTATAAAATAGGTATGTAGGGATTCAAATTATTCCTTATTTTTCTATTTTCCAAGAAAAAATACATTGAATATCAAGGGTCATATTCTTTTCTCAAACATAAATTGTAAAATAAAGGAAAAGAGAAATAATACTATGGCTAGTAGTGACACCTGTGAAATCATTTTAAGAATGTTTCAATTTATTTTGTTTTTCTATAGTTTAATTATTTACATGATTTCAAAATTTTAATTTATTTTATATAAAACTTAGAAGATTACACTAGAATAATTTATATAAAAATAAAGGATAATTTGGTCCCAAAGGAACATCTACATTGGGTATTAGGAGATGAACATTATGGAATGGTGTTTTGTCAACCTATGATAAAGATTTTACCTTTTATATAATGGTATTATGATATTTTTTTCGTTGAGTACCAGTTTTGGTATGGTCATTGAAAAAAATAATGTATTCCACAATCAACGAAGAAAATCAAAAAGGGGAAGAAGATACTAAGTGTCAAAAGATAATAGATGAACATATGATGAAATATATATCTACTATTTCTTATAAAAATCAAACAAAGGAAAAAATTGTGGTTGGTTTTTGTTTAATGAAGTTGTTTCCCATTTATGAGGATTCATCTACTCCTTCCACATATTTAGTTGAAAATATAGATGTTTATGTTGATGCCTATGAATATAGTGATGTTGGAGGTGTGAGAGAATGTGGAGATTTTGGTTTTTCTATAGGTGATGTGTATAATGGGTGTGGTGGTTAACATGATACAAATATTGAGGCTCATTTTTTATGTAAACTCTATTCTTGGTTTTTTGGTTGAATATTATTATCTAGTTTTATTTTGTGTGGTTATAGTGTTTTTTATTTTTTTATTGTGTTATTGTATTTTTGTGTGTGTTTGGTGATTTTTTGAATTTTCTAATGTGTATTCTAGTGTTTATTAATTTATAAAAGAGTGGATGATAATATATTTTTATTCCAACTGGTATAAAAAAATCTATGATTATCAAATTTATCTACAAACATATATATATGGTTATAAACCATGACTTTTAATGTGAAATAAGTTGCGAGGGTAGAGGAAATAACTATATTTATAAATTGTGACAATAAGTCAATACCCATGATCCATACTACGGAAATAGGTATATTTCTATAATTTATAACTCTTGATTTATATCAGATATGTAACACCCCAAGCTTCTACAGTACGCTTCTCTTTGAATAATGTGATTAGCGTGTGTTGTACGCAACACCGAGTTCTAACACACCATAACCAATCAAACTAGCCGTTATGAATAGTAATACCTACTTTTCAAAATTATATATGTTTTATATTTTAAAATGGACTTCATTTCTGGATTCATAATATCAAATTTAGCCTAAGGTGAAATTTTGGTACTTTTCGGATAACTTTCATATTTTGATGAATAGTGAAAATTACTAAATTTTAATTAAAAACAACTTTTTTAATAAAAATAAATAATAGTGATAAATTATGAATTTGAGTGGTTTTAAAGTATATTTATAATATAGTTTTACCATTTATTATAATGTTGGTCATTGGACATAATTTTACAATTAAACCGAACATAAACAAGTGTCAATCTTTTGATAGTTATTATCTCTTAAAAACACGCTTTTTGTTTTGACAGCGGGAATTAATTTTAAATTAATTTCTGCCACTTCTGTGTTTTGAATTTAGAAAAATGGATTCCATATTTGGAATCAGGATGTTCATATTGTGTAAAAAGGTAACTTTTATTTTTAGAAATTTTGAATAATTACTGTGGTAAATATTTTATTTACCATGGTTAAGGGTAAATCTGGTAAATAAGGGTTAAAAATAATATTATAATAATACTAAATTACCCTAAAACGTATCCTAACCTTATTGGTTGATACATGTTCGACAATAGGCATCTTTGGGTCGATTTGGGGACCCCATGATGCCACTTGTAGGTGATAGGGACACTTTATTTTAATTAAGTTAAAATGAATACAAAAATGACACAAGCATATATCTTTTAGAAAAACAATTATTACATGGGGTTATATATGTTTGATTTTAGATTATAAATATTAATTAGAAAGATAAAAAAATTTCCGATATAATTATATTTTATTTATAATTTTTAGACATTAAATAATTTATTTTATTTATGACACAATGATGATGCAGTAATTACTAAAATAGTGAAAATTAAATTAATTGATATTATAAATACCCAAATAAATATAATATGAAACTTGTATTGAATTAAACTAATTTTCTATGATAATATTATATATTAGGATTGATTTAATATACTTTTTTCGAAGTAATCAATCTGTTATGAGTTTCAAAAAAATCAACTATTGAATAGTGTCAAAATTGACATAAAAGAGTTCTTAAAACAAATATTATATTATTAATTGATATTAAATTCCTAAAAATCTAATTTTCGGCCAATAGACTTATATAATGATATTTTTATCATTAATGGACCTCTTGGGGATCGCTTGGATATATATAGTAAGTTTATTAACCATATTATATAAAAATACAAAGAGACATTGTAAAAGTGAAACTAATTAACTTTGAGTTAATACTTAATGATAAGGTTAATATAAGTACCCAAACCTGTCTAAATTCTATTGGTTGAGTAGTTTTCTACCCATCCCCACCTTAACCTTTGAATATTCAACTTTGGAGCCATTGGAAACCGAATATGAATTTATTATAAACTAATATCTCTAGCTTTTCCAAAGGTTCCCCTCACCCCTCTTATAAAAGGGCACTCCTCCTTCTCATTTCTTCACCCCTTAAAAGCCTTTTTGATCGGACAAACTCTACCCAAATACTCTCCCAACTTCCCTCAATACAACCTAGAGGCCTTAGTTTGATCAGAAAGCCAACCTAAGGAGCCCTTTTGATCAAATCAAAAGGAAGAACCCGAAGAAGTGGTAATGATTTCACCACCCTTTTCCAAGTTCATTTCTTCTTCCACTTCTTCTTCCTTTGTTGTTACCATTCTAAAATAATAACTCCAGTATCATATATATACTGTTATGTTATTATAAATATGGTACAACCATATTCAGTATTCTATCCACCCTTTGAATAACATGTCACCATACGTGCGTACGTACGGCTTACCGTCTCCACGTCGTTGTGTAATTGTTATTCAATATATTATTATTTGGATGGGTATAATAATGAATGTGTAAATCATGTAAATAAAAAATATAACATGTTAATTATTCTGTATATATGATATACCATCCATTTATATATTATTTATATATCAAAAGAATGATATTGTCGCTCGTGCGTACGTACGGACTACCGTATCCACGAACGCGATAAGATTCATTCTCCATCGTATCCATTAATGTATAATTATCATTTGATGATTCAAAAATGATGTCTAAGGACTTGATATCATTCTGGATATGAATAATATACAACCTATCCATTACAAACATGGCTTACGTAACAAAACATATAAAAGAAAACAAGTAAGTTAACACCCGAAACAACGATAATACAAAGATATTATTATCAAATCAATATTAAAAGATCATATATGATATCATATTAATATATATGATTCTTTTATAATTTAATAACAATTATTTCACCATTATACAGGAGGTTAACCTACCACAACCAAGTAAAAGTGCAAGGTAAGGGGTTCTCATCTCACTATTTATTCCCGTGAGATTCATGCCATATTGCCACCATCACCTTTTGTGTGGTGTATGTACTGAACATAATTATATTCTTTGTGTAATACGCACTAATTTATGTGTATTTACATATTCATTGTATGATACCTCTTTCATGGGTTGTATGTTTCATAAGTTACCAAATTGGTAAGGGTTATTTCACAATCTCTTCATTATCCGGGGTTGTTTATATGTAATAATCTACTGGGATCTCTTTATCATCCACATCCATGTTTCTTCAAAATGTATTTCAAAACATTTTTATTATTTACAAGAATATGGGTTAAAGTCATTTATACCCTTGTTTGACTTTTTATAAGTGGAATCTTTCCGTCGTTTTCAAAACAAGGTCCTTTTTAACCTCTTCGACAGAATTAAGGTAAGAATGTTTTTTTTAACTTATACGGCGGGTGCTGTTATTTTCCTCCGTTATGAAATCTTCAAAGCTTTCCTTACAAGATTATAAGAATATTTTCAAAAAAATGTTTTATTTTATATGGCTCTTAAATGATTTCAAAAATAGAAAGAGATATTTCTCTAAAAAGTGTTTTGATTTCATCTATGTCAACATCCTTTGATGGATTTTACGCTTATTTGAAGTTGATTTATTATGATAGAAAACTTCTATATTGTATTGAAGGTTTTGTGATATGTTTGACTGTGGATGTGCTATTTTTATACCATTCATAGTTTATGGTGAAATTATTCACATTTCGTATGCTATTTTTAATACGAATGTTTATGTTATGTTTAAACCTTTTCATATGAGAATGCATTAGACTTAATATGTGACGGGTGGAGCCCGCTATAGCTCCTCGATGCATCGGTAGGTCTCATTAGACAAACTAGTGTCTTGGAAAAAGGCCTTGACAAAATCTTATTTGTAGTCTTGGCACGAGGCCTTGGCTATGTGGTTATGATAGTCTGGAATTATGCATTCCAACATTATGAAAGTGGTTATTGATTTTGAATGTGATTATTGGATTAGTAGAATATCCATGTGAATAAGTAAATGGCATTATTTCATTTTATTTATGCCATACCATGTTGAAAGTTCAAGTTTGAAAGGATTTTGTTTTAGTAATGCATAGCCTTAAATGTTTATTCTTATTTATGAAAGTTTCTGGTATATTGTTATCCTTACTGGGCATTTGAGCTCACCCCTTTTCTATGTTTTATTTTTCCCAGGAAGTGAAGAAGTAAATTATGAATGACCTTCAGGGATATTATGTGGGGATATGAGTGTGGTTTATGGAGACAATATGTTGTTGTAGTAGTTTTTCATTTTATGATGTAATGTAAGACTTATGAATATATATAGTGTTTCCAAGGCTACTAAACCAATCGGTATTTCGAGATTTGATCTTTCTTGTGATCATGCCAATGTTATGTAATAATGCACTGACTCTGGGTAACTAGGGTCGGGGCGTTACAGTTGGTATCAGAGGAAGTTTAGTACAAACCATGGAATATAGATTTAGATAAACTCTGATTAGAGCACGTAGACCTAAGATAAACTTTGAGGATTAGTATAGAAGAACTTCCTAGAATTTTGGTATTGTAGAGATTTTGTGAGTTTTCCGAGAAATACATCCCTGTCTGGATACGAGCAGGTAGAGGCGGCTCTGGCACAAATGTACCTAGGGGTAAAACCCGAAAACACCGCTTTGAGCTAGACTCAAACGAGAACTGGTGCACGACAACGGACCTTGCTGCACTCTTGGTTACGACACTCCCGGGGGATATGCTTAGGATAACTCTCATTTTCTTTACAAATCATTATGAAGGGTTTATGAGTACATACTTCCTCAAAGAAAACATTTTTATGATTATGGATTATATCCATAAATAGTTCAATTTATGTTAAGTGTTTTATAAGTATGGGATTATGTATTTTGATTCATAAACTGATCTAGTTTATGCCATTGTTTAGAAATGGCGCCTAGTGGAAGAAATGGAAACCATATCAATGCACGCACTCCATGTAGGGATTGCCCTCCTACTCAAGATAATTATAGTGGAGCTGGTGATGCAACTGGTGCCGATCAGCTAATCACCATACTGGGACAACTTACTCAGGTTATGAATAATAACCTTACTTGTATGGAGCACCCTGATCCACAGCGTGGAGGATCAACGTTAGATCGATTCATGAGGCAACAACCACCAACGTTCAATGGGAGTAAAAATCCCTTAGTAGCTGAGAAATGGATAAATTCCCTAGAGAAAATATTTCAGGCTTTGGGGAGTAGTGAAAGGGAAAAAGTTATCATGGAAGTTTACCGCCTCACTGGAGATGCTGATCAATGGTGGTCATTAATTCAAAATATAAAGGAAGATGATGAAGTATCAATATGGAATGGAGGGAGTTCAAATATCTATTTTTAGAAAAATACTTTCATCCCGACCATCGAGCAGATATGGAAAGACAATTTCTAAGTCTGAGACAGAAGGAGGAAGAGAATGTCACAAAGTATGAGGCTAACTTTACAAGGTTAGCAAGGTATGCTGGTGATTATATACGTAACCCAAGAAGTAAGATTGATCATTTATTTGATGGGTTAAAACCATTTCTCCGTCGAGAATTAGTCTCACAATCTTTTTCGTCGTACGAAGACATTGTCTCATGTGCTATCAAGACCGAAAAAGAATTCTCTAAGTCTTATGACTTTAAAGCAAAGCAAGAGAAGAAGATACATGCTGATCAATCTGGGAATGGAAATAAGGGGAAGAAGGGAAAGGTTGAATATCCATCCTGTGGTAAATGCGGGAAGAAACACCCTGGTACTTTCTTGAAGGGAATGGGAGTTTGTTACAGGTGTGGTGAAAAAGGCCACCAAGCTCGTGATTGCAAGGGGAAGAAAAAAGCTACCAACTTTCAGTGCTACAATTGCAGGGAGATGGGGAATTATGCAAATGCATGTCCTAAGCGTCAGGAGAACTTACCTCAGAAAAGGCCAAGGGATCAAGGCCAGGATTATGCTATCACTACTGCTGAGGTAGAAGCTCTGAAAGACGTGGTGGCAGGTAATTTAATGGTTTCCTCAAGTTTAGAAAATGCATTATTTGACTCTGGATCATCGCATTGTTTCATATCTTCCCAGTTTTCTAAAAAAATTAGATATTCCCAATTTGATTTAATAAGGGAATTGTCAGTTAATACTCCTAAGGGAATTATAATTGCAACAATGTTTTGTGAATCAGTCCCCATTAGAGCACATAAATGTTCTTTATCTGCTGATCTCATCGTCATACCTATGATTGAGTTTGATATAATCCTCGGTATGGACTGGATTTCGGACTATGATGCGAAGATTTATTGTAAGAAGAAAGAGGTTACGATTCTTGATGATAATGATAAGGAACACCTTATTTTTAGAGCAGAATCGTCACCACCTAATTCTTATTTAGATCCACCCCCAGTAGCTCAACTTAATTCAATTATTGGGGAGGAAGAGAATGAAATAACTGTTGGTGAGGAAAAGAATGTTCAAATAGAGGATGTACCTGTTGTGAAAGAATTTGTAGATGTATTTCCAGAAGATTTACCTGGACATCCTCCAGAACGAGAAGTTGAGTTTTCCATTTATTTAATTCCTGGATCAAGGCCTATATCAAAGACCCCTTATAGAATGGCCACTGTAGAATTAGTTGAACTAAAGAAACAACTAGAGGAATTGAGTAATAAGGGATTTATTCGCCCTAGTGTTTCTCCATGGGGAGCCCCTGTTCTTTTTGTTAAAAATAAAGATGGATCTATGAGGTTATGTATCGACTACAGGGAGATCAATGCTATAACAATAAAGAACATGTATCCCTTACCACGCATTGATGATTTATTTGAAAAACTTCATGGAGCTCAATACTTTTCAAAGATTGACCTTCGATTTGGATACCATCAGTTGTGTGTGAAGAAGGGAGACATTCCGAAGACAGCATTTCGAACCAGGTACGGGCATTACGAGTTTACTGTAATGCCGTTTGGATTGACTAATGCACCCTCTGTATTCATGGATCTGATGAATAGAGTTTTCAAGGAGTATCTCGATGAATTTGTGGTGGTATTTATTGATTATATCTTGGTATACTCCAAAACCTACGAAGATCATGAAAATCACTTGCGCAATATCTTGAAGACTCTGAGGAGGCATGAATTATATGGGAAGTTTAGCAAGTGTGAATTCTGGCTTCAGGAGATTACTTTTCTTGGCTATATTGTCTCTAATGATGGAATCTCTGTTGATCCTTCTAAGACCAAGGCAATCCAAGAATGGCCAGCACCTATGAGTATAACTGAGGTACGTAGTTTAAATGGTTTGGCAGGTTATTATCGACGTTTCGTCCGGAATTTTGCCCGATTGGCTAACCCATTAACGAAGCTCACACGTAAAGGGGTAAAATTTGTTTGGAAAAAAGAGTGTGAAGAATTTTTTGAAGAACTGAAGAGAAGATTAGTCAATTCTCCTATATTGACTCTACCATCGTGGAATGATGGGTTCGTTATTTATAGTGATGCATCAAAGAAAGGACTTGGTTGTGTCCTTATGCAGAATGATAGAGTTATTGCCTATGCATCACGACAGTTGAAAATTCATGAACAAAACTATCCTACTCATGATCTCGAGTTAGCAGCTGTGATCTTTTATTTGAAGATATGGAGGAACTACCTCTATGGTGAAAAATGTGAGATTTACACTGATCACAAAAGTTTGAAGTATATTTTCTCACAAAAAGAACTCAACATGAGGCAAAGGAGATGACTTTAATTACTCAAGGATTATGATTGTACGATACACTACCACCCGGGGAAAGCAAACAAGGTGGCAGATGCTTTGAGTAGAAAAGACCATGGAGTTTTGAACAATATGAGAATTGAAAGGGATCCAATTTTCATGGATCTAGTGAATATGGACATGGGATTAAACAGGGAAGGTGAAACATCAATACTTTTTCAAATGGTTTCCAAACCATCTTTACTATAAAGGATTAAGAGTTCTCAGACCGATGATGAAGAATTTCAAAAGAAGATTAAAGCTATGAATGATGGGAGATTGAGAGACTTTGTGTATGAAGATGGAATTTTGAAATTCGGGAAGAGACTCTGTGTTCCCGATTTACCTGATCTAAAAAGGGAATTGTTGGATGATTCTCATAGCTCAAATTTCTCTATACACCCTGGGAGCACGAAAATGTATAGAGATTTGAAGGAACATTTTTTGTGGGACAACATGAAGAGGGAGATTGTTAATTTTGTGTCAAGATTTATGGTTTGTCAACAAGTGAAAGCTGGAAGGCAACAGCCTGGAGGAGTCATGCAACCTCTTCCCATACCGGAGTGGAAATGGGACAATATTACGATGGACTTTGTCATGGGGCTACCAAAGACTCCTAGAAGGAATGATGCAATATGGGTTATTGTTGATCGTCTTCCCAAGTCAGCACATTTTCTTGCTATAAGAGAAGATCTACCCTTGGAACGTCTAGAAAGACTATATATTAATGAAGTTGTGAGACTTCATGGAGTACCCCTATCAATTGTTTCTAATCGTGATCCCCGTTTTACTTCAAGATTTTGGAAAAGTACTCAGAAATCCCTGGATACTGAACTTCATTTGAGCACTGCTTACCACCCTCAGACAGATGGACAATCAGAACGGACTATTCAGACCTTAGAAGACATGTTGAGATCTTGCTCACTTGACTTTCAGGGTATGTGGGATCAATATTTACCACTGGAAGAATTTTCCTATAACAATAGCTTCTATTCGAGTATTCATATGGCACCATATGAAGGGTTATATGGAAAGAGATGTCATACACCAACCTGTTGGGATGACGTTGCTGAAAGAAAACTTGTAGGCCCAGAACTGGTGGAGGAAATGGTGGAAAAGGTGAAGGTAATCCAAAATCACATCAATGCAGCTCAAAGTAGGCAGAAGAGCTATGCCGATAATCGAAGGAAGGATTTGGAATTTCAAGTCGGTGATAATGTTTTCCTGAAGGTATCTCCATGGAAGGGAGTCATACGTTTTAGTAAGAAAGGTAAATTGAGTCCCAGGTACATCGGACCCTTCGAAGTTCTAGAACGAATTGGGGTTGTAGCTTACCGATTGGCAATGCTGCCAAGTCTCTCCAAAGTTCACGATGTGTTCCACGTATCTCTGTTGAGGAAATAAATGCATGACCCAATGCATGTACTCACCTATGAGGAATTAGAACTGGAACCTGATCTGTCTTATTGTGAAGAGCCTGTCAGGATTCTTGATACAAGAGAACAAGTACTGAGAAACCGGACGACGCGTCTGGTAAAAGTTTTGTGAAGAAACCATAAGATGGAAGAGGGTGGGAACCCGAGGAACTTATGATGAAGAACCACCCGAGTCTTTTCATGCGGTAGTATTCTAGAAATTTCGAGGACGAAATTATTTGAAGGAGGGGATAATGTAACACCCCAAGCTTCTACGGTACGCTTCTCTTTGAATAATGTGATAGCGTGTGTTGTACGCAACACCGAGTTCTAACACACCATAACCAATCAAACTAGCCGTTATGAATAGTAATACATACTTTTCGAAATTATATATATTTTATATTTTAAAATGGACTTCATTTCTAGATTCGGAATATCGAATTTAGCCTAAGGTGAAATTTTGGTACTTTTCAGATAACTTTCATATTTTTATGAATAGTGAAAATTACTAAATTTTAATTAAAAACAACTTTTTTAATCAAAATAATTAATAGTGATAAATTATGAATTTGAGTGGTTTTAAAGTATATTTAGAATATATTTTTACCATTTAATATAATGTTGGTCATTGGACATAATTTTACAATTAAACCGAACATAAACAAGTGTCAATCTTTTGATAGTTATTATCTCTTAAAAATACGCTTTTTGTTTTGACAGCGGGAATTAATTTTAAATTAATTTCTGTCACTTCTGTGTTTTGAATTTAGAAAAATGGATTCCATATTTGGAATCAGGATGTCTAAAGTGTGTAAATAGGTAACTTTTATTTTTAGACATTTTGAATAATTACTATGGTAAATATTTTATTTACCATGGTTAAGGGTAAATCTGGTAAATAAGGGTTAAAAAATAATATTATAATAATAATAAATTACCCTAAAACGTGTCCTAGCCTTATTGGTTGATTCCTGTTCGACCATAGGCATCTTTCGGTCGATTTGGGGACCCCATGGTGCCACTTGTAGGTGATAGGGACACTTTATTTTAATTAAGTTAAAATGAATACAAAAATGACACAAGCATATATCTTTTAGAAACACAATTATTACATAGGGTTATATATGTTGGATTTTAGATTATAAATATTAATTAGAAAGATAAAACGATTTCCTACATAATGATATTTTATTTATAATTTTTAGACATTAAATAATGTATTTTATTTATGACACAATGATGATGCAGTAATTACTAAAATATTAAAAAATTAAATTAATTGATATTATAAATACCCAAATAAATATAATATGAAACTTTTAATGAATTAAACTAATTTTCTAGGATAATATGATATAGTATTATTTATTTAATTTACTTTTTTTTAAGTAATCAATCTGTTATGAGTTTCAAAAAAATTAACTATTGAATAGTGTCAAAATTGACATAAAAGAGTTCTTAAAAAAAATATTATATTATTAATTGATAATAAATTCTTAAAAATCTAATGTTCTGCCAAGAGACTTATATCATGATATTTTCATCATTAATGGACAATTTGGGGGTCTCTTGGATGTATATAGTAAGTTTATTAACCATATTATATAAAAATACAAAGAAACATTGTAAAAGTGAAACTAATTAACTTAGAGTTAATACTTAAAGATAAGGTTAATATAAGTACCCAAACCTGTCTAAATTATATTGGTTGAGTTTTTTTAGACCCATCCCCACCTTAACCTTTTAATAGTCAACTTTGGAGCCATTGGAAACCGAATATGAATTTATTATAAACTAATATCTCTAGCTTTTCCAAAGGTGCCCCTCACCCCTCTTATAAAAGGGCACTCCTCCTTCTCATTTCTTCACACCATAAAAGCCTTTTGGTTCAGAAAAACTCTGCCCCAATTACTCTCCCAACTTTCCTCAATACAACATAGAGGCCTTAGTTTGATCAGAAAGCCATCCTAAGGATCCCTTTTGATCAAATCAAAAGGAAGAACCCGAAGAAGAGGTAATGATTTCACCACCCTTTTCCAAGTTCATTTCTTCTTCCACTTCTTCTTCCTTTGTTGTTACCATTCTAAAATAATAACTCCAGTATCATATATATACTGTTATTTTATTATAAATATTGTACAACCATATTCAGTATTCTATCCACCCTTTGAATAACATGTCACCATACGTGCGTATGTACGGCTTATCTTCTCCACGTCGTGGTGTAATTATTATTCAATATATTATTATTTGGATGGGTATAATAATGAATGTGTAACTCATGTAAATAATAAATATAACATGTTAATTATTCTGTATATATGATATATCATCCATTTATATATTATTTTAATATCAAAAGAATGATATTGTTGCTCGTGCGTACGTACGGACTACCGTCTCCACGAACGCGATAAGATTCATTCTCCATCGTATCCATTCAAGTATAATTATCATTTGATGATTTAAAAATGATGTCTAAGGACTTGATATCATTCTGGATATGAATAATATACAACCTATCCATTACAAACATGGCTTACGTAACAAAACATATAAAAGAAAACAAGTAAGTTAACACCCGAAACAACGATAATACTAAGATATTATTATCAAATGAATATTAAAAGATCATATATGATATCATATTAATATATATGATTCTTTTATAATTTAATAACAATTATTTCACCATTATACAGGAGGTTAACCTACCCCAACCAAGTAAAAGTGCAAGGTAAGGGGTTTTCATCTCACTCCTTATTCCCGTGAGATTCATGTCATATTGCCACCATCACCTTTTGTGTGGTGTATGTACTACCCATAATTATATTCTTTGTGTAATACACTCTAATTTATGTGTATTTACATATTCATTGTATGATACCTCTTTCATGGGTTGTATTTTTCATAAGTTACCAAATTTGTAAGGGTTATTTCACAATCTCTTCATTATCCGAAATTGTTTATATGTAATAATCTACTGGGATCTCTTTATCATCCACATCCATGTTTCATCAAAATGTATTTCAAAACATTTTTATTATTTACAAGAATATGGTTTAAAGTAATTTATACACTTGTTTGAATTTTTATAAGAGGAATATTTCCGTCATTTTCAAAACAAGGTCCTTTTTAACCTTTTCGACAGAATTAAGGTAAGAATGTTTTTTTAAACTTATACGGCGGGTGCGGTTATTTTCCGCCGTTATAAAATCTTCGAAGCTTTCCTTAAAATCTTATAATAATATTTTCAAGAAAATGTTTTATTTTATATGTCTATTAAATGATTTCAAAAATAGAAAGTGATATTTCTCTAAAAAGTGTTTTGATTTCACCTATGCCAACATCCTTTGATGGATTTTACGCTTATTTGAAGTTGATTTATTATGATAAAAAACTTCTATATTGTATTGAAGGTTTTGTGATATGTTTGACTGTGGATGTGCTATTTTTATACCATTCATAGTTTATGGTGAAATTATTTACATTTCGTATGCTAGTTTTAATACGAATGTTTATGTTATGTTTAAACCTTTTCATATGAGAATGTATTGGACATAATATGTGACGGGTGGAGCCCGCTATAGCTCCTCGATGCATCGGTAGGTCTCATGAGACAAACTAGTGTCTTGGCACAAGGCCTTGACAAAATCTTATTTGTAGTCTTGGCACGAGGCCTTGGCTATGTGGTTATGATAGTCTGGAATTATGCATTCCAACATTATGAAAGTGGTTATTGATTTTGAATGTGATTATTCGATTAGTAGAATATTCATGTGAATAAGTAAATGGAATTATTTCATTTGATTTATGCCATACCATGTTGAAAGTTCAAGTTTGAAAGGATTTCGTTTTAGTAATGCATAGCCTTAAATGTTTATTCTTATTTATGAAAGTTTCTGGTATATTGTTATCCTTACTGGGCATTTGAGCTCACCCCTTTTCTATGCTTTATTTTTCCCAGGAAGTGAAGAAGTAAATTATGAATGACCTGCAGGGATATTATGTGGGGATATGAGTGTGGTTTATGGAGACAATATGTTGTTGTAGTAGTTTTTTATTTTATGATGTAATGTAAGACTTATGAATATATCTAGTGTTTCCAAGGCTAATAAACCAATCGGTCTTTCGAGATTTGATCTTTCTTGTGATCATGCCAATGTTATGTAATAATGCACCGACTCTGGGTAACTAGGGTTGGGGCGTTACAAGATAAATGTGTGAAAAGGAAAAATAAATAGTTTGGGTTTATAACCATGGATATATACTTATACCCACATTTCAAATCATGGAAATAGGTTTCCATGATTTAAAGAATGGCTATAGTTCTATAGTCATTCTTATAAAACATGGAAATTAATTCAGTCCTATTAACATTCTAATAAGATACATAGCTAGATATACAAGGGATATTACCTATAGTCATAGTTTATACATCTATATCCATGGTTTTTTACCATGGCTATAACTTATTTTTATATTATTTCAAGGTTCTCCCATCAAGAAAAGAACAAAAAAACACTTATTATAACAATCAATCTCAGATTACTGGGAAACTATAAAATATATCCCAATGATAATGTAGAAAATAACTAGATCAAGAACCAAAAATTCCAAAACTAACACAACATTAGCTATCAAAAGAGAACAAAATGGACAATGAAACCCCTACACCTTCATCTTTTCAAGAGACATCACCATCTACATTAACATTGAGAATTAGCTTCATTGGAAGTTTCAAAATATACAAAAATTAGGTATATATAAAATAATTTGATGAACCAATATCATATAAATTTGTTTCTATAGAATATGAAAAAAAATATTACCCATTTCTATAGCTGGCCCCACATTAAATTTTTCTAGGAGATTCTCTACGATGTGAAATTTCTTCACTATGAAGGCTTGTGGTAGGAGCCCTATAGTATTAAAATATTCTAACTATGTTGCTACTAAATTTGGAGGTGATGATCCATAACTATATATAATTGAATAAAAAATCATTTATAATCTCTATATAAGACCACAATGTCTATATATATTTCAATTTATTAAAGGTTCAAGGAAAGAACTTTGTGTGTACCCTACCTTTCCACACTAACAGCGGGATAAGGGTACCCATCCATTGACTATTGATGGAGTATAAAGAGCATGTTGCTGAGAGATACCTCCACAACCTATGTTATTATAATTCCATTTACACTTATTCCCATTTGTTCCACTAAAATTTCCACTATGTGGAAGGGGAAAACCAAACAATCATAACTTTCCTTCCAAATCAATCTATGCTATTATAGTCTTCTCAACCAATTTAATATACACAGTGAGATTCATCATATAAACCACTTACTGGAATCTCATATCCAAATATTTTTTTGTATTTCTTTGCCTTCAACAAATCATTCAACAACACCATAGGGGAAAAATGTTCCAACACAACAGTACGATTTGTGTACACTATCACTGAATGATATCCATGTTAAAAGGAAAAGGAAATCCATATACATATCCATTATTAAAAATTCTAGGTAGAACTGTTAAAATAAATTGTCTTGGAGTCTTTCCACTCAAATCACATGTGCCAATAAACCTGACACATTGATTCCCAATACCTCTATCTAGGACCCTCAAGCATATATACCTCTCATTTCACCTTGATTGATCTAGTTGTCTCTATAAAATCAAATACATGATTAATTATTTTCATCCAGACCTCTTACTACCATGTTTAACTATTACCATTAAAATATGGTGGCTTCTGGTTTAATAACTATTTCCCTTGATCTTTATCTACTACAGCTCCTAATTTTACATATTTATCTTAGTTATGGATGGAAAATACATTCTAATCCATAGAATGAATTACCTACGTGATAGTATCAGTGAGATCCCAATAAATAGTGATATTACCTTGGGGATAATATCCTTGTTAACCCTCCTAAAGAATCCATGGAATGAAACTTATAAGATCAACTCTACATAATAAAAATATGAAACTAGTAGTCAATAAAACAATATCAATTTACACTTAAATAATATAAGTATAAATTGTGATCTAGATCAAAACACAGTATATGAGACACACAACCCTACTTTTCATGGTTATGTAAGTATCATTATGTTGATAGTTTTCTATAAACTCAATCTAAATATAACCCTTAATTCCCAATAATCATATCACTTGTCTACCAACTTCCTATAATTATAAGAATCTACAAAAAATCTTGATCTTACATCATATTTTCATGAACCTACCAAGAAAACCCATAAAAATGGGATTTTAAATAGTTCTTAGAAATACCTGAAGTGTATTCCCAATCCCCATATACTAGAAACTAGCACCCAAGCATATAACAACCACTATAATGAATGACTTTCCCATTCTAAAATAACTAACACTGAATAAAATTAGACAATGATAAAAAGATATAAAACATTCCATAACTGAGAAATAATAGTGGAAGCAATACAACTAAGGTAATAATCCAATACCATCATACATTTCTACAAATAAAACAAATTTCAACACAATATACTAATAATTATGCTCTGCGAAACATGGGGAAAATCACACTATCTCACCACCAGCTATCCATTACCATGTAACATGAAACCCTTCCATCTCACTTCAATTCCTTTCACTTTTTTACATTAGTAAAACAAGGTCCACACACCACCAATAGTGTTTGAAGGTTGTGATAAAAACAATCCTCATATGATCCCATTAAGTGTTCAATATAACGTTTTTGTCAAATAATACCATTTTTCTCAACACATAAAAAATGGCCTGATAAAATAATTTTATCATTTAAATCAAAAGAATTATAAAAAAAATTACCTATTTATTTTTCAAAATAAGATTATATTTAGAACATGTCAAATAAAAAGTTAAAATAAACTATTTTTTAAAGCATGCATCATTTATCCATATCCAAACCGAATCTAAATAATGAAAATAACTATAGAGATGACCCCTAAGATAACATATGTCAGGTCTATCTTGGTATCTCATACCAATATAATCAAGTTGATACTTATTACACACTAAACAATCACCTATAATAAAAAATCCTAGAGATAAGAGAAACAACCCATGGATGACACCCCGTGGTGTTAGAGAATCATGTCCTCAAAAATCAGGGTCGAGGAAATATAGGAACTCACCATGAGTGAACTCCATTTAGAAATGAGTACATGTACCAATACTAATACCTTCTTATAGGTACCCAAGGTTATGATGTTATGAATTTATTAAAACGATTCAAATGCCTCATAACATTTCATAAAATATTTCCCAAACAACCCTTTTTTCATTAATATATTTCTTTGAAAACCAATTCCATAAACCATTTCATGGTTCATTTAATACCCACGTTCATTTTCAAAATAAGGGAAAAACCATATATAATCAAAAACTATTTATTCATGCATTTTAAATATCATGAAAATCATCATTTAGAAAATAATTAAAAAAACCATATCATGTATGGTTCACCAAACAAAGGCTAGATATGGAACCACCTAACATATAAATAAATTTGAATAGTAAAAAATTGATCCTCACTACAAGAGGTAGTGGAATACATTTAAAAGTGATAGGAAACCCTATACAAAAATTCCAACATCTTATAATCAAATTTCCATGAGAAAAAGGTAAACAATGAAAAGATGACATCATATACAACATAAAACATGAGATCCTCACCCAATTAAATAAGATCAACCATTTAAAAACCAAACACATGACAGATCTAAGTGAAATAATATAGTAATCATAAAATGGTTGATAGATCTGATCAAAACAATATAGACTAACTGCCTAACCATGTGGCAGGGAAAGAACAGAAAAAATGGATGAATCATAACAATTCAATGAAAACTGGTTGAAATAATGTTATAGCGGTATTAAAATACTAAAACAACCTTTCCTAATTGGAAAATATTATTTCTATATGCACACCGGTATAAAATATAAATGTACGTTGGATACTCCCGAGCCTATCAGTTAGTCGGTGGAGGACCATTTGATGGCTATTGGTTGCAAAAAAAAATGCATGCATCTTGGGTCCCCCACTGGATGGTCGGTGGGGCCACACACATTGGATGGTTCCCTCGTGTATCTAGATATGGATCTTTCCAAATCCATTGGTTATATTTTTTCTTCCCACTATCTATCCATTGTAAATATATAGCCATTATTTATCCCATGAAACTTTAAATCCCCACTGAGGTAACTTTTCCAACAATCAAACCCAAAATATAGCCTCTTAATCAGAAGATACTTGTGTTCCTCGACAAGGATGTTACATAGATGTTGATAAATTATGATTGATTTTTCCTCTAGATGAAATCTAACCCCCTATGAACTTTAGGGAATGAATAACTCCTTGATGTATTAATGTTGATGGATAACAAGGAATACATAAATAATGACTTATAAATATGGGTTAGTGCCACTCAATAATATGATATTGTATGAGAGGGAACTGGAATCATTAATAGTTGTAGTGTTGTGTATAGGAAGTGGGTTAAAGAGACCATAATATGGCTGCTATGATGTCTAAAATGATATATGATAGTTTCTAAAATATTGTGTTACTAATATCTCGAAACAATAATATTTTGAAATTGACTAATTGGAATAAGAGTTAATATTATTACACCAGTAGGTAATAGATTTTCCCATATGAGATGGTATGTTTAAAAATTATGTCTTAGTGTCATGATATAGATTTGTTTTTACCTCACCCTATAATCTACAATATTAAAAGTGATAAATATTAAATAATTCAATATGATATAAATAAAATTAGTATTGTAAAATAATAATGATGTGTAATTATACTAGTTCCAATGCATAGCATAATTGAGAACATACATGGGAAGATCTTGATTAGCAGCAATACTATCCAAGGTATGGATGTGATCCCATGATTCTATCTATAGGAGGATGAAACTTACCCAAATATCACTGATATGGGATTAGAATATAATGAATAGTGATTTATATGTGCACACCAAGCTTTTAGTTGCACAATTGCATATCCCATCTTGACTGAATTCCATAAGTATCCCCAAATAAATCATGTGTACAAAAATTCTCGATAGATTAGTTCACACAATGACCCCAATATGCCTCAAAATATTTTAACATGTATAATTCATGAAAAATTTCTCTTTAATTTCATTAGTTAAATGTGTGAGGTTTATGTAAATAGATCCCATATATAGATGACTACCATATATATATGTGTGGGTGGGTGTGTGGGTGTGTGGGTGTGTGTGTGTGTGTTATCTCCCACAATTTTTAGGACTTGTAACTGATGTACATTCTTAGGCTAGTCTATACTGGTTGGTATTATAACTACAACACCGTAAATAGAAAGATCAATTATAAATACCACATCCTATAGGGATATGGTCATATCCCCTTTAGGCATATGGAAAGTCTGAGTCGTAGGACTCTATTTATTTGTGAGGTAAATAACAAGAGGATGATCATCAAATGTGAAATCAGATATTTTGACACTATAAAACTAGCTTTAAATAGGTATGGGATAAAAAAAATATGGATGCAAGATATGATGATAGTGATTATCCCTACACACACGGACAGGTTAAACATCAACCCAATCTATAAACTTGCATGAAACATTTCTATACTACTCAGTTAGAAGAGTAGAATCCTCCATCTATACAGATAAAAATGAAATAATTATTAAATAATTATAAATTTAATTTCAATGTTATGGTTATTAGAATAGAGGATATGATAATTATGTAAATTTTGAAATTGGTACATTGGATCAAATAATATCTCCCAAAAATGATGATGGAACAATGAAAATATAACAGAATTCAACTTCCACTTCTCCAATACATAGTATATTTCTGACATATGTAATATATTTTTCCACCATGATGAGTAATATATAAAACATAGGCATTTCTTTCTTTATGAATAACATTTTTAAATTCTTTCATAATATAATTATTTCCTCCATTGTATCAAATGAAGTATATATATCCAAATAATTATCTAATTTTTTGAAATACAAAAAATTTTATATAGACAATAAAAGAGGTTAACCAGAGATTATTTTTGAGTTATTTTCCTAGGAACAACTATTTCTACTTTGATTACAAGTATATTCGATGTATTTAATGTTAATAAAATATCTTATAATATATTTTTTGTTATGCTGTATGACGTTAATGTAATTATGCCCAAGAGTATAAGTCATATTTATAAGGTCATATTAGTTCACTGTTATGATGATAAATTTGATGTGTAGTGATGATATTATTAAATATAGTTCTGTGGTTGGATAATATGTTATGATGGGACACATTATATATAAACATTCAGCTGTGAGTACTCATAAGTGAATGAGGATTTATCTCACATAGTTGGCACTTGGTAATCTCTATGATGATAGATTATGAGAAAAGACCCACCATTAGGAATTACATATGTTTTGGTCTCAATAGATATTCCTATCTGTGAGCACGTGTAATGGTCATTATACTTTAATATTATCATTATCGCAAGAATTGAATTGCACAATTAGATTTGTTTTAGAAAACTGAGACACTATATGTTCTTAGAGAGGAATGATATATTGGGTGCATCATAGTTGACATGTCATTAGTGGATATGTTGAGGACATATTTTTCCCTTCCATCTTCATGGATTCTTATATCTCAACCCTTTGATGGGAATTAAATTTTTACCCTAAATTCCATGTTCATAGTGTAATTACTTTTTTATTTTATAAATCCAACCAAATACGTACCAATCATATAGGCTGGGGACACAGATGTGAATCTTTCTGGATGAGTTGTTATGATAATGAGACTATATTACATATGGATCACTCCCAAGTGGTTTTCATTGTTGTAAAATTATGTTATTTCTCTTGGGTGCCTTGACCCATTCCTAAATAGTAATCTTGAACATTAGAAAATCCTGCCTAATGCCAATAAGAAATTATCCTAGATGTTCAAACACTAAGTGTTATGGAGGATCATGGTTAAATTATAAATGAATTTAATTAACATAAAAAATATTATTCTCCATACAAAGGAATAATTTTATTCACATTTTATTGATTGTAAATATTTATTTTCGAATAAAATATTTAATATTTATTTGGATGTTAAATAAATTGTAGATGAGTTTGAATGGAAAAACATTTTTTTCAGTGAAAAATATTAATTAATATTTCAGTTAAATAATATTTAATATTTTGAAAGTTGGAACACACCAAATAATAACAATAATAAAAATATTTTTATTATTATTAGACATGGGGGTTTATTAATGTTTATAATATTGTTTAAGGATCGAAATAAAATTAAATAATATTTTAATCTTAACCCTAGCTCTGTAAATATACAGATATGTCTATTGTGTAGTGTCTGAAATTGAAAATAGATAATTATTTCAAAAAATAATTTCTCTCTCAACTCCTACTTCTCTCTCCCTCTCAGGAATAAAAAAATTCAAGATGGATTCATTCAAGACCATTGAATGAGCGATCAACACAAACAATGTAGGAGAGTTGTTTCACTACGATGGCACCCAAAGATCGACTGGTGTTGGTTGTAGATAAATAGAGATTGTGTGGATCAATGTTAAGGGGATTCTATCCTTGGATCCTCATATAACAATGAATGAAATATGAAATGTCATTTTTAGACGATCAACATCTACATCGAAGAAAGAATACTCAAATATGTTATTTGATGCTTTCGATATTAAATAAATGAATAATAAATGTGATGTGTAAGATAATCACATAGGGTTTTGAGAAACTCAATATTAAAATCAATTTTTATATATCAACTTGCACTATAATCCTCCACTTTATCTAGAACCAAAAAATTGTATTAGAGGAATCATATTTAAATTTGTACTTTTTTAGTTGATTGTTGAACCATACACAATCGTGGTTTAATTTTCATTTCTTATTATTAGTTATTTAATTCATTTTGAAATAACATTTTATTGGAATACTAATCATGTTAGTTTAGTGTTTAATTTTTCTAAAGGTATCAGAATATATGAAGAATGACTAAATATTCCATCAGGCGCTTCCAAATTTCTGACCGGTAAGATAGGGCTTCACAACGTGTAGCCAGAGTGAATGACCTATAACCTAGTACATGGTTCATAGACATGCCTTGTGTTACATGAAATACAATGTAGTTATTATGAAAGGTGTGTTCTATATGTTAACTGGATAACCTGGCACATAGTATTTCTGATTACATGTCATGTATACGACCTACATGTGTTATAGTATGGATGGATTTGTGGTGTAAATCGGACAATCCTTGTGGTCATTATACTAGTTTTAATAGAATGAGACTAACAATATAGATTGTATATGATATGAATGGTGTGTTTGAGGTGTGAATTCCATGTAGTTCATCGTTTTTCCATATTTGAAATACATGTTGAGATATTCAGGGAGAGTAGTGGGCACATGAAAAAAGGTCTACACAACATGTAATTGGTTTATACATTCCTTGTGATAAAAAAAAGACACATGTTAAAGTCCCAAGAGATCTATCCTAGGCACATGAAATGTGTATAAACAATTTCTAACTAACATGTACATTCTATATAGTCTAACCGAGTCAACACACCAAAGCCCAAGGAGTGTAACCCAGATACATGAAATCCGAGGTACATAGCATGTAGGTTGATATGATACAACATGTAATATACAAATTAGTAGTGGAATTAATTTACATTAAATTGAAAATTGCTACATTTAATCCTTATTACCCTGATTGGAACTTTATTACTTTGACAACTTAATAAAGGATTTATAGAATATTAAATTCTCACTTAATTTATTATAATAAATCTAAAACAGTTGTTTTTACCATTTATTTTCCATTATTGACTTTATAATTTTTATTTCCATTATGATTTGTATGGTTATTTAGGAAAAAATGAATCAAATAATTAATTAAGGAAATCACATTTATCTTAATAATGAGTAATGAATAATAAATGAATTTTATCCATTTAAATTTGTGTATTTGTTTCATGTATAATCATTCTTGAGTTTGACCAAGACCTATATATATGTCAAATGTTTTAATTTTACTTATTGTATGGGTTCGAAATTATTTATTATTAAATTAAATATGATGTTTTTTGAGTCTTACGACTCTCCATTATTATGTAGGTCCTACATATACATGGTTATTTATATAACCTCCCTTAGAAAATTCTTTACTTCCCCTCGCCTACGAGTAAGTTATTATTCATATAAAAAATTTATTTTCCAAAGGATTGTGGAGGTGGTTCAAGAATGACAATAATGGTTCCATCATAAGAGATACATAGGTGGAGAGGTGAAATATTGTAACTCATTCCAATACAAAAAATATGAGTTATTTTTTCTTTGTCAATGTCCGATTTAATGTTCACTCCATAAATCAACCATTAGATAAGCTCATTATCAGGTCATTTTATTATTTATTTACATATTTATGTCTATGAATTATATATTTTATGGATGAAAACCCATGATCACATAAACACATGAATTAATATGAAAATATGGAATTTATGTAAATGTATTATGTATAAATGTTTTATCTATCATAGTAAATTAATTTAGTAACATCCACAGAATATTAAAAAGACATGTAAAGGATAAAATAATATAAAATTTATGAACAACTAATTAAAATCCCTCAACATAATATTAAGACAGACTAATCCTTCTATTACTTTATTAGAAATGAAACCATAAAACTAATTGTAGAACATGGACAAAGTTAGGACACTTAGATTTATAGGGGGTTCTCATGAGGGTTTTGGGTTAACACAACTAAACTTTTATGGATTTTAATTTCTAAATTCTATTGAATACAAATTTGGAGGCATGCATTGAGGAAATCCAAGTCAGAATTTCTTGATTGGAAAATCCACTCAATTGATCAAGGAGATACAACCCATTGTTGTCAACACCTCCTACCTAATTACTTACATATGGTTTTTATAACCAAATTATGGATCATTAAGAATCGTAATTAGGATCCTTTCCAATTTTATTTCTTATCAACTATACATTATATGTTTAATGTTTAGGTATATTGAGACTTGATAAAATAGTGGGGGATTTAATTTTTAAAATTAGTTAATTTATTATTTATCACATAATTTGTAATCAAGAAAATTTACTAATAATATTATATTTAATTATAGAATAAAATGGAAGACATGTCATCCATATTAATCGTATGATCAATATTAGATAAAGGCAACCTTATCATGGGAAGTAACATCTCCGTGTGGTTTATACAATTTTGGGTTTTGTTATGCATTGAAATATATATTATATGCTGGAATCCTCAAAGTCTGATCATCCTTCCATGAAGGAAAGTGAAGAAGTGTTCCGTGTCTATGAAACAAATTTGATCAAGGTGGTTGAGGTTAATTTTTTGATGTTTTTATGTTTTTCTAGGGAAGTCATGAAGTCTCATGAAAACACAGAATCATGTAAAATACTTGAGAACCAACAAGGTTTATACCATGAGATATATAGGAAAGAATAGTTTGATATTTTCAAATCACTCTTAATCTTATGGGGTATCTGCTAGTTGGGCCTCAAGAAGATTATATAATATGATACAATGAGTATCTAGAAGTTCTAGGGTTTTTACTCCCTGAAGAACTTGGCACCAATCTAATTCTTGAATCACTCCCTCATAGAATCTTCATCTGTTTTTATGCATTTTAATATGAAAAACAATGACAAGTATCTCATAGATCCACATAATCTAATTCTCCATGTAGATAAGGAAACAAAGTATAAAAATCCTTCCATCCTTATGGTGAAAAAATGGAAAGGTAAGGTTAATAGATCAAAGTCTAAAGCTTATTAACACTCTTAAAATAAGGGGATTATCAAGGGGATATAAAGGAATAACAATTTGTATGTTTCACATATGGATGGAAGGGACATTGGAATAAAAATAGAACCCTTCCAAAAAAATAAAGGGGAAGCTTTAGGTGTGTTTTTTATCAAGTTTAATTTATATGTTTATATAATTAGTAATTAGATATAGATTCTGGTGATTTCATATGTATTGAAATATAGAAAATATTTAGATTCAGAAATATTAACCATGGGGATGTAGATCTATAAGTAGAAAATAGTGATAAACGTGTTGTGGTAGCTATCAGGGACTACCACCCCACAATGATGACTAGAATGATCTTGGTTTTGAATGGTTGTTTTTAAGTGCCATCTATTACCAAAATAATATTTTTTATCCAGACATCATAAAGATGGATTTATTTTCAACTTTGTGAATAAATATTTCCACTTTAACAAATATGGAATTTTTAGGGTAAGGGACATTTAAATATTGGTCTTTATGTGTAATATTACATGAACTGAATGATAGTAATCAATAACGAAGTTAATTCACATGACTCATACCACAACTGACTTTGGCATCACTACTTAGGTCCTGTAAATAAAAAATATTCATTAAATTACATCAATATGGACATTTATATTCTTTTTAAATAAAACCACTTGGTGTATGTCATGCATGTTTATAAGGATAAATGACCAAATCCCAATTTAAAGGTAAAGGTGAAAGGGGTAAAGATATTATCTAATTAGTTAACACTTGTGTGTGTTAAACATTTCATGTTGAATAAATGAATGTGTACTCATGCTTCATAACTATTATTTATTATTTTAGTATATTTCGATATATCTACCTAATAAGGTATAAGATGGATTATATTGATAAACTCAAAGAATATAAGAATGAATTTGAGAACTAACTTGTTAAGAAGATTAATCAAACTCATTCATTAAATGGTGGAGAATATATAAATAAAGACATCATTAGTTATTTGTGGGAGTTTGGGATACTTTCTCAAATAACACTTCCTTATACACCTCAATGGAATGGTGTAAGAAATAAAGAATAACCACACCTTATTGGACATGGTGAGATCAATGATTAGTCATGTGATTATTCCATTATATATTTGGTGATACAAGTTAAAAAAAATATCATACGTACTAAACCATGTTCCAAATAATGATAAAGATTGTATAACATACCCATTATGAAATATAAAAAAACTCAGGTTGTCTTATAAACGTTATTGGGGTTGTGAAGTATTTTTATAGCCTCCTCAGATAACATGCTTTGACCAGAGGCACAATGTGTGTCTTTATTTAATATCCCAATGAAACAAATGGATTCTACCTATAAAATACTTCAGAAAAAAATGGTTTTGGATGACAGTAAACCAACATTTCATGGGAATGATCTTATATCCAAAAGAGATAGTGGGAATTAGATTGAATTTGTTTAATTCTTATATTAAGATAAAAAAGATTTTGCACATGAGAAAATTCTATAAATCTCCATGGAGGAAGAAGCTTTTCCAAATACATACGTACAATGTAGGAGCACTATATAGGTAATAAATCTTGAAAGATATGGTTTTACTGTAAAAGAGTATGGTGACTAGTTATTAGTTGATGATAATGATCGTACCCTTATAGTAAAGAAATAATTGTTATAGATGTTTCTAAGAGGCAAGAAGCCATGAATTCTTTAATAGACCCCATTTACTAAAACCAAGTCTTTATTTTGGTACATCCTTCAATGGATGTAAATCCAATTGGTTGTAAATGGGTATTCATTAAGAAACTAGAAATGGATGGAAAATTCAGTACCTATATACCATTACTTGTTACAACAGGGTTTAATAAAATGTCATGGTATTAAATATGATGAAACCTTTTCAATAGTTTAAATAATGAAATATATCATAATTATAATTCACATTATGTATTATAATGACTATGTGATTTGGAAAATGGATGTCAAAACATCCTTCCTTAATGAGAACCTTCAAGATAGTGTCAATATGACACAACTTAAAGGGTTTGTGGATCCAAAGGATGTAAAAAAGATATAAATATTAAAAAACCATTTATGGATTAAAGTAAGCATCTAGTTCTTGAAAATTTTGTTTTGATGAACTCATAATATAATTTTTTTTCTTAATTAATGAGTGTAAATTTTTTTATACAAATAGTTTAGTGGTAATGTATTCATTTTCATAATGTTATATGTTGATAACATATTTCTAATTAGAAAGAAAATAATAATCATAAATTATGTTAAGGAATGGTAAAATAAATGCTTCCCTATGAACGAATTGAGTGAGGCATAATATATTCTTATAGTCAAGATCTATTGTGATATATCCAAAATGTTTCATGGACTATGTCAAAGTAAAAATACTGAGAAGATACAAAATAGATTTAGTACTGAAAAATCCTAGGGGTGACTATTTCTGGCATCACATGGCATTCATATTTCGGAGAAAAAGATTCCCCAGACACATGAGGAAGGAAATATACCAGAAAATATTCTATACATTGTATTGATTGGTTTAGTCATGTATGTTATGCTATGTACTATGCTATATTTCTCCTACACATTAATTTTGGTGGGAAGATATCAAGATGATACAGGTGACAACCATTGTATGTTATTCAATACTATCCCAATTTATTGAATTAATACTAAGGATTTGTTCCTATTTTATGGAGGAGATGCAGTTCTAGTCATAAAAGGAAATATATATAGTATTTTTCCAATATATAATGATTAAGCAAAGTCAAAAATGAGATACATATTCTCTTTTAATGGAGGTATTGTGAGCTGGAAGAGCTCAGAGAAGGCTATGGTGACAGATTCTACATCAAAGACTGAGTATATTACATCTTATAAGGTATCTAACAAAGAATTATGGATGAGAAAATCCATCTGTTGTCTTTACATGGAACCTATAACCCAATATCATATCAAAATCTACTATGAGAATATTAAAATGGTGGATCTCGCAAAAGATATAAGGTCACATCAGCAGACGAAGAACATACTTGGAAATTATCATCTGTCGAGGGATTTTTCTCAAAGTGGTGAAGTTGAAGTGAGAAGTTTTCCAAGGAAGAAAATGTGTAAAACCCCTTGACTGAAGCATTGACTCATATAAAAATTTATTATCATGTAAGGTATATCATACTAAATATCATAGGAAGTTGGCTCTAGTCCAAGTGAGAGTTTTTTGGACTTAGTGTCCTAGAACAAACTATTTTTACATTTATTCCATCTATATTTGATGTTCTAAATTTTAATAAAACCTATTATTACATTTTTTCTTTTATTTTTTATAAATTTAGTTTAATAATTTCCTGGAGTATATGCCACATTATAATGTCATATAAGTTCCCCGCTATGATGAGAACATTGAATTTCTCTAACAATATTCTTAATTATAGTTCTACGGTTGAGTAACATACTATGATGAGACATATAGTATATAGAATACTGGTGTGAGTACTCATAAGGCAATTAGTCTTCTTCCCATGAAGTTGTCACTTGGTAATCTTCAAAATGGGAGATAATAAGTGTATACCTATCATTAGGAATTCCACAAGTTCTGATGTCATCGGATATATGGATCTATGAGTGTGTGTAATTGTCCTTAGACTTCAACAATATCATTAATTAATTTCATGACTCATTCAATTAGATTTTATAATAGAAACCATTATGTCTTATGTTTTTGGTGAGGTAGGTAATGATTGGTTTGTCATGATTGATATGTCATTAATGGATACGTCAATGAAGTATTTTTCCCTTCTATCTTTATGGAAACTAATATATTGACCCTTTGATTGGAATAATACCATAACCTTAAATTCCATGGCTATAATGTAATGATGTGTTTATTTTAGATATTCAATGAATGATATATCAAGAATATATGTTGATGAAATAGATATGTAAACTACCTGATGTGATGTTGCACTAAAGGGACTATATTACATAGTAATAGTTCAAATATGGTTTCCATCATTGGGATATTAAGCTATTTATCATGGGTTCATTGACCAATCTCTAGCCAGTAATATTGGAAATTAGGTAAGAACACCTAATTATAATGAGAATGAATCCATGAGGGTGACACACTAAGTGCTACTGATGATTTTGATTAAAAGCTAAGTAAGTTTAATTAATAGATAAATATTATTCTCAATACTGAGGAATAATTTTATTTGTGTTTTATGGATGGAAAAAATTTATTGATAAAATAATATTTAATATTTATTTGTATAATAAATAAATTCTAGTGGAGTATTTATAGACCAATATCATTTCTAGTAAGAAATATTATTTAACGAGCCAATTAATTAATATTTGTTATTATAAAAGTTGGAGTGCACCATAAAATAATAATATTATTATTATTATCATGAGAAATGGGGTTTATTAATCATTACAATATTTTGTAAAGTACATATTGAAATTATATAATATTTTAACCTAAACCCTATCTCTATAAATATACATTTATGTCTATTTTGTAGGGTGTGAAATTGAAAATAGAGAATTTTTGAACATATGAATTATCTCTCGACTCCTCATTCTATATCCATGTTAATAAATAGAATCCTAAGAGAGATTTCTTCAAGAAAAAAGGATGATCAATCAACATAAGTAATGCATGAAAACCTATTCTCTATTCTATCACCCATATATTGATTGTAATTTTTCAGATATCAATGGAGAGTGTGGGGAATGCATCTAGAGGGATTATATCCATGGATCCTTACATTTAAATGAAGGATGTCTAAATGGGTATTTTAGATGATTTGCATCTAAAATGATGAATGAATTCTCAGATCAGGTATTCATTTAATCTAATATTAAATAAATTAATTATAAATCTGAAATGATGGATCCTTTCACAGGGTTTCAGGAAACTCAATATTTAATGAAATTTTAATATATCACCATCCACCTCATGCCTCCACTACACTTGGAACAAACAAATTTAACCCAAATCACCTTTTAAATACCCAGTACCATAATTTTTGGTGCTAAAATATGCCACTTTCACTAAGAAAGATAACTCATTATAGGAATGTTAGGTAATCACTTATTTTTAAGACCTTACCCATGTCAAATATTTCATCTCTAATGATATATTTATTCTTTAAGTTAGCCCATTTTATTACAAATTCAGATTATGACAACCCTGTTCTTTATTACACACATAAACATGATTTATTAAATAAAATTCACTTGATACAAAATAGAATATTGAGAGGTCTAGTTTCGTTGGGGCTTAGGATCATTTCATACCCACTTAAAACATAGAACATGACATCTTATTGAAAAAATCCTTTACATGACCACTACATTCTATCGTACTAAGCATTGCATGGGATAACCTAAGGACATGCATAAGAAATGGGTGAGCTATAAAGCCCAGTAAGGGGTAAAAAAGGAATAAAATGAATGATACAATACATGTTAGGTAATAGGCATATCAATGGATCATAATATATACATGATCATAAAGTCATAATATAACATGACGAGCATAACATAGAAATGTGGTAATAAAATTTAACATGATTTTTTACATTATCCAAAGATAATTGCACATGGATCATGAGTAAACCCTCATTAGACTTTAATTATAATTATTAAGCCCTAATTTCACTTGAATTATCCTGATACTAATCTTTACCCAATGCATTACAGCGCTATCAGGTCACACCCTTCTTAAACATTTCATTTCATGCATAAATGTTCCACATGGATAACATGGATTTATTAAACCTCATCATTTATTCCATGATAAATGAAATGTGTAATTCATACATGGAACACTATAATCAATACCTAAATGTTATTAATGGTTAATACCCTTGATAGAGAAATGGGCATGGTATTCACTATGCAATGACATTGGCTTGGAAAATCGCGGTGCAATTTCGGCAGCGTAACAGTGTGACATAAGAATTGATAAAAAAGGATGATGAGAGATAAAAGGGTGTCTCATAATATTTACATGAAATTTAATTTAACGGATTCATATTGAAACATGTCCCAACATTTTTAATAGAATTTATATTTATTATACAAAATAATTGCTTGAATGTAAATGAGGAGAGAGAAATTCCTTATGGAATTTTGACATGGTAACAGGTGATAATGGAAGGCATTTATGAGAGATAAATAGGTCTCTCATAATTTCTAAAATTAATAGGGTATTATGGGTGAGGTGTTAAATCATAACCAAACATTTATAATTGAAAAAAGTGCATAACAATATTAAGAAACTTGGACAAAAATGAGAAAAGAGGAATTTCCTTACATGGAAGTGTGATCCCAAAGGCTTGGCAGAGGCTTGAGAGATGCTTCTTGGAAGCATAGGGAGCCTTGGGAGTATTATATAGAGATAAGTTAATAGGTTGGATGAACTCAAAAGGATTTTTGTGAAGAGGATGTGGGAGCATGGGTGGGTTTATATAGGACAGGAGAGGGAATTCTTTATTATTTAGGTTTGGGTCACGACACATTAAACTAATCAATACCACAAGCCATCTCATGGTTTGTGCCCATGATTTTTTTATAATTGGATTGGAAAAAACTATTTTATAAGGCCAATGGCCGAAGTTCTTAAAATAATAGGGTTTCTTATGTAGATGTGAGTGACACTCTCAAATAAATTCATTAAAAAAGTGAAAATGTTTTATAACTCTTGGAGGGTCCACTATAGTCTTGAAAAATAAATCAAAAAAACCTAAAATAACATTACTTTAATTTTATAACATATTTTGGATGAAAATATTATTTATAGTATTTTATTACATCACCATTGTGTCATTATGATGTCATAAAAAACATTATATATTTAAACAGTGTTTAATTTTTACCCAAAAATTCAACTGTCTCAAAAAATTATGAAAAATATACCTTTAGATAATTTTGATGTCCAGATTCCAAAAATAATATTCATTTTATCTAAATAATTTTCTAAATATGTGATTTTTTACTATTAAAATAAAAACCATTATTTATCGAAAATTCACGGGTTTTGACAAAAAATGGCTTTGAAACCTTAATAAAAATTACAATTTCATTCATAATATTATAAAAAAATTAATTTAATAATAATAATAATATTTTATTAAATTATTATTTAATTAAATAATCCATTAATTTATCAAAATAGATTTCTTAGTTTAATATTAACTAAAAACATTATTTTCATTTTCAAAATTATTTACCAAATAACAATAATAAAATGAATATATATTAATTATTATAAAATATATTACACATAATTATACTGATAAAGTCTTGTTACATAACCCCTTTTAACACCTGCATACAACTGAAGAGTGAGCTATGCAATGGTGATAGACTCTTGGAGTGGCTTGGATAACATTATTCGGGTGGTAATCTCTATAAACTTCAACTTCTCTCGTAGAAAATTTCATTCGAGCTTAACATGTTGAAGCTCGGCTTGATATTGGTCAAGTGTGAAGCCCAATGATGCCACCTCCTTTCAGAGCTACGACCAATGGGCTTCATATGGGGCAAGTCTACTGGATGAGGCAATCACTTCCTTTGTCTGAGTAAATTGGATTTGTTAAATCCCTATATTTATACTAATCGTGTGATCACTGTTCAATGACTATATTAGAAATAGTCACAATTGTAATTGTGTTTTAAAATCCAAAAACATAAAAACAAATAAGTTCAAATTTTATTTAAACATTTCACACAATGATGCATTTAATTAGATCAACAGGGATTTCCATTAATCAATATTTGGGTTATTACAATCATCCCCCCTTAAAAAAATTTCACCCTCAAAATTCCCTTTTCCCACACTAAAACAGATGCGGGTTACTCTGCTTCATCATATCCCCTAATTCTCACATTGCTTCTTCAAACTTGTGGTTTTTCCACAACACCTTGGTGAGGGGCATTGTTTATTTCATATAACATTTTCTCTATGATCTAAGATTTTCATTGGTTTATCCTCATAAGAAAGATCATACTATAACTATATCATCTCTGAAAAGGGTACATGTGAAGGGTATAGTATGTACTTCCTTAAGATGAATATATGAAAGGCATCATGTACTTTGTCCATGGAAGGTGGAAGTACTAGTCGATAGGCCACAACCCCGACATGATCATGAATCTCGAAGGGTCTGATATCCTTAGGACATAACATCCATTTATTTTCAAACCTAATGACCTTATTCCATAGAGATATGTGTAGAAATAAAATTCCTCCAACTTTAAACTCAAGGTATAATCGATGGTTATTGGAATAACTCTTCTATTGGCTATGGGATGCCTTTGATATGCTACAAAATGGTTTTCACCTTCTCCACCATTTCTTCGACTATTTCTGATCCTAGTAGGTTACACTCACCGACCTCATCCAAACACGGCGGTGCTCTTCACCTTTTCCCATAAAGGGCTTCATATTGTGGAATTTGGATGCTCGAGTGGAAACTGTTATTGTAATATAATTCATCTCGTAGAAGTTGTTGGTCCCATCCTCCTTTAATGTACATTGAGAAAGCTCTCAACATTCCATGAAGTGTTTGGATAGTCCTCTCGGATTGGCCATCAGTTTGAGGATGATAGGTCGTACTGATGTACAGTTTAGTATCCAGAGCATGTTGTAGGCTCTTCTAAAACATTTAAGTGAATCTTGGATCTCGATCAGATACAATAGATAGTGGTACTCCTAGTAGTATTACCACTTACCCAACATATATCTATGCCAGTTGATCCAATGAGAAACACTTCAGAATAGAAATAAAGTGGGAAAACTATGTAAGAGGGTCCATAACAACCATGATTGCATTGTTACCTTTGGATTTCTTTAGAAGTCCAATGACAAAGTCCATGGTGATGTTCTCCCATTTCCATGCTGATATGGGTAATGGTTGCATCATCCCATTAGACTTCTATCTCTCATCCTTCACTTGCTGACACACCAAGCACTTTGATGTAAATTCAGTGATCTCATTCTTCATATTATCCCACCAATAATTCTCTCGGAGATCTTGATACATCATTGTGTTTCCTGGGTGAATACTAAAATTTGAACTATGTGCATCATCCAAAAGATCCTTCTTCAGCTCTGAACATGATGGAACACATACTCTTTTCCCAAATCTCACAATTCCTTCTTCATTAACACGGATATTTGAGGATTTCCCTTTTCTAATAGCTTCTACTTTATTCTAAATTCACATATCATCCTTTTGAGAATCCTTTAACCTTTCCAAAAGATATGGTTAAGAAATAATTTGTTAAAGGATTGATGGTGTTCCCTTCTTTATGAATCTCATGTACATCTTCATCAAATCTAATAATATTGGATCCTTTTCAATTATCATCAGTGATAGAATCATAGGGTCCTTTCTACTTAAACCATCCTCCTCCTTGTTTTCTTTCCCAGGGTGGTAATGGATTGAGCAATCACAGTCTTTGATCAGCTCTAACCATCTTCCTTGGCACATGATCAACTTTTTCTATTTAAATTTATACTTAAGGCTTTGTGGTCTATATATATTTCACACTTCTCCTCCAAGAGATAATGCCGGAAAAATTTTAAAGCGAATATCGCCATAGCCAACTCCAAATCAGGTGTTGGATAATCTTTCTCATGAACTTTCAATTGCCATAAAGCATATGCAATGGCTTTGTCATTTTGCATCAACACATAGCCCATGCCATTCTTCAAATCATCACTGAATAACACTAAAAATTATCCACTTGTGGGTAAAGTGTGCATGGGTATAGTGATAAGCCTCCTTTTTAACTCCTTGATGCTTTTTTTACATTCATCACTCTATGAAAACTTTACTCCCTTCTGAGTTAGCTTGGTAAGAGGGTTGGACAGTCATGAGAAATTTCACACAAATCATAGATAATATCCATCTATCCCTAAGAATCTATGAATATCCATTATAGATGATGGCCTCATCCATCCCTCAATTGAATCTTTTTTAGAGGGATCCATAGATATCCCATATTTTGTGAGGATATGGCCCAAGAATGAGACCCCCTTTAACCAAAACTCACACTTGATGTACTTTCCATAGAGCATATCCTTCCACAAGGTCTCTAGTACAGTTCTGAGATGCTCCTCATGATCCTCCTTAGTTTGGGAGTATATTAGAATATAATCTATAAAGACTACCATAAATTGGTCAAGGTAATCTATAAAGACTCTATTCATCATGTCCATGAAGATTACTGGAGAATTTGTTAGTCTGAAAGGAATTACTATGAATTCATAGTGCCAGTATCTTGTACGAAAATTAGTCTTGGGGATATCTTCCTTCTTCACCCTTACTTGATAATATCCCGACCGCAAATCCACCTTGGAGAAGTATTGTGCCCCACAAAGCTGATCGAATAAGTCATCAATTCATTGGAGAGGATACTTGTTCTTTATCATGATTTTTTCAATCTCATGATAATCGATGAAAAGGCACATTGGCCCATCCTTATTACTGATGAAGAGGACTAGTTCACCCCATGGTGAAACATTTGGGTGTATAAATCCTTTAGCCAGATTCTCCTGTAGTTGTTTGTTCAAATCCTCAATCTCTACAACAACCATTCTATATAGTGTCTTGGATATTAGCAATGCCCCATGTATAAGGTCAATTGAGAATTCAACATCTCTTCTAGGAGGAAGACTAGGAAATTCCTCGAGAAACACTTCCCCAAATTCCCTCACAATAGGCTTGTCTTCAAGGATGGTTGCTTCCTTGGAATCAATCACTTGATCCAGATACACATGCTTATAGTGTAATAATATCCATGCTTGAGATTATGGAGATAGACAATATTCATCATCCTCCTTGCACATATATAGAATCAGAGGATGATTCTCCATATAGATAGTGATTTCCCTCTCATGACAGTTTATGTTGGCTCTATATAAGGAGAGCCAATCCATACTGAGAATTATATCGAATTCCACCAGAGGGAGTATGACATTTTTTTCTGGGAAGTTGAGTCCACAGATTATGATAGTGGAGAAGTTATATTCATGGTATGCAATGATTTCTTCATTTATCATATTTACATAAATATGTACTACCAAGATTTATGGTGGTGTTGGGATTGTTCTACTAAACATTTAGGATATAAATGAATGCGTAGAACCAGAATCAAAAATTATGTTCACTGTTCTTGAATGAATAACTAGAGTACCTATCACCACTTCATTGTCGGGGTTCACTTCGGCGATAGTGATGGAAAAAGCCCCCCTTCTACCTTGGATGTTGTTGGTGGCCTCAAAAAACCCATGGATTAGTGAATTGGTTTGCAAAGTGCCCCGGTTAATTTCAGTTGAAGCAATGAACAACTCATTGAGGTTTGAGAAGAGGGTCCTTCTCCTATGTCGCAGCCGCAGGTTTTTCTTGCTGAAAGTTAATAGCTAGGTTCCCATATCTACCACACCTAAATCATTTCCTCGTCCCCTCTGGAAATTTATGTGGTGTTTGTTTCCAAACCTTTTGAAAGTGGGGTGCTGGATTTTCCTAGCACCGTTGGATTTATCCATCAGACCACTAGAATTTTATTCCATCTTACACCTTTTATCCCCATGATACCCCTAAGATTCTCCGATCTCTATTTTGACCTTGAGGGAATATCAGACAATTTCCTCATAGCTGTCGATGTCACAAATTTCTAGCTCTTTCCACAGGCTAGGTTTCAGCACACTAAAGAAGCAATCGACCATACATTCGGGGGTAACGACAAAGTCGAATGCCAATCATGCATGACTTGTGAATATTTACTAATTCTCTCTAACTGATTCATCTTCTTTCTGCTTGAGGGTAAGGAAGTCCCTTTCTTTCTTAAGTCGGAGGGTGTGCGGAAAATATTTATCAAAAAACATCTTCAGAAATCCTTCTATTCTAATTCCTCAATCACCTCCTCAGGCATCGTATTTTTGATCAACTTCCACCATTGATCAGCTTCACCCTCCATACGATAAAAAGCTAAGAGAACCTTCTCTTTTTTTGAACATTGAAGGATGAGGACGATATTTTTAATGGATTTGATACATTGTTTGGCGATTAAGGGATCAGATGATCTATTAAAAGTATGGGGTATTTTTCTCATGAAGCAGTTGATAAAAATATGCTCTTTCATGGGGGGGGGGGTTGAATGTTCCTCTTGACCCATATTTCATTTCAAAGCTTGAGTTAACTAAGATAGAAGTATTAAAATGTTCGTGATTCCCACTCCCATAAGATTGGGCATCTCATTAGCACATTTATCACATTGATCTTCACATCAGTTATTAGCCCGAGTCCTCCTATTACCATCCATTGGCTAGAATAAAAGGAAAGTTAGTGGTAACAAATAAAGGGTAATCCAAGGAAAAAACTGAGGATGTATAAATTACTTTTATTCCTTAACTTATGAATCTATAGGATTCAATCTATGTTATTCATGATCTACTTTATAACATATATTCTTAGTGTATTTTTTTATTCCCTTAAAAATGGTTCATACTAAGCTTATAAATTTACCAAATCATAACCCTCGGGAGTGTCGTAACCAAGATTTTAGCAAGGATCATTGTCATGTAAGAGGATCCCCCGGGTCAAGCCCGAAACTCCTTTTTGAAGTTTTCACTCATAGGTACATCTGTCCCAGAGTCGCCTCTACATGCTCATATCCTGACAAGGATATATTTTCTTGATAAACCAGTTACTCAATACTTGCCAAAATTTAGGGAAGTTTTTATTATACTTATTTTTATCTCTCTAAGGCTTCACTAGGGTTTTCTAATCCTAATCCCAAAAATAACTAAACCTATCCTTTGATACCAACTATGACTACCATGGTCTTTATTACACACTTTAACATGATTTATTACATAAACTACACTTGATACAACATAGAATATTGATAGGTCTAGTGAAATTGGGGATTATGATAATTTCATAATCACTTAAAACATAGAACACGGCATCTTATTGAAAACATTCTTTAAATGATCACTACATTCCCTCATACTTACATTCCATGGGATAACCTGAAGACATCCATATAAAAGGGTGAGATATAAAGGCCAATAAGGGGGTAAGCAAGGCATAACATGAAAGATAAAATACAAGTTAGGCAATATTCATAACAATGTATTATAAAAAACTATAACATAAAGGAATAATAAAACTTGATTGACATAACATGGAAATGTGGAAACAACATTTAACATGATTTTAGCGTGAACCAAGGCTCATTGCACATGGATCGTGATTAAACCATAATTGAAATTGAATTATCATGATTAAACCCTCATTTCACTTTACATATCATGATACTAATCTTTACTCGATGCATTGGAGCGCTATTAGGGCGCACCCTTCTTAAACATTTTATTTCAAGCATAAATGTGCCACATTGATAACATGGATTCATTAAATATCATCATTCATTCCAAGATAATGGAAATGTGGAATTCATATATAAAAAACTAATATCGATACTTAAATGTGTATAAATATTAATACCCTTTATAGAGAAATGGTCATGGTATTCACTACGCAATGACATTGGCTTTGAAAATTGCAGTGCAATTTCAGCAGCGTAACGACATGATATAAGAATTCATATAAAAGGTTGATGAGAGAGAAATGGGTGTATCAACATATTTACATAAAATGGAAATTAAGAGGTTAATATATAATCAAGTCCCAACATATGTAATGGAATTTAGATTTATAATACAAATAATTTTTTGAATGTAAATGAGGAGAGAGAAATTTCTTACGGAATTTCGGCATAGTAACGGGTGCACATGGAAGGAAGTGATGAGAGAGAAAGAGGTCTCTAATAATTTAAAACCTAATTAGGGAAGTATGGTAGAGGTTCTAAATCATACCCCAACATTTATAATTGAAAACAAAAGGGCATAACAATGTTAAGAAACTTGGAAACAATTGATAATAGAAGAATCCCTTACTTGGAAGTGTAATCACAAAGGTTTGGGAGAGGCTTGAGATAAGTTTCTTGGCAGCTTGGGGTGCCTTGTGAGGATTATAGAGAGATTTGGGAAAAGGTTGGATGAACTCCAAAGGCTTTGAGTGAATAAGAAGTGGGATATTGGGTGGGTTTATATAGGAAAGGAGAGGGAATTCTTTATTATTTAGGTTTGTGTCACCACACATTAAACTAATCAATACAACAAACCAGACCATTTTTTCCCATGGTTTTTGCCAAATGGGAGAGTAAAACAATATTTTATAAGGCCAATGTTCGAACTTATTAAAATAATAGGGTTTCTTATGTGGAGGTGAGTCACACTCTCAAAGAAATTCATTAAGAAAGTGAAAATGTTTTATAAGTCTTGGTGGGTCCACTAAAGTATTGTAAAATAAATCAAACAAACCTAAAATAAAATTATTTTAATGGTAAAACATATATTGTCTGAACATATCATTTATATTATTTTATTACATCACTATTGGGTCATTATAATTTCATAAAACACATTATATTTTTAAATAGTATTTAATTTTTACCCAAAAATTCTACTGTCTCAGAAAATTATGAAAAATGCAACACTAGATAATTTTGTCATCCTGAGTCCAAAAATAATATTCATTTTATCTAAATAACTTTCTAAATATTTGAATGTTAAATTTTAAAATAAAAAATCATTATTTATCAAAAATTCCTGGGTTTTGACAAAAACAGCTTTGAAACCTTAATAAAAATTACAATTGAATTCATAAAATTATACAATAAAAAATTAATTAAAAAAAAATATTTTATTAAAATAATATTTATTTAAAAAATTCATTAATTCATAAAAATATATTTCTTAGTTTAATATTAGCTAAAAATACTCTGCACGCTTTAAATTCTATTAATGAAATAACAATAATAAAATGAATGTATATTCATTATTATAAAAAATAATGCACATAATTATTGTGCTAAGGTCTTGTTACATAACCCCTTATAACACCCGCATAAGATTGAATAGTAAGATGTGTGATGGTGATAGACTCTTGGGGTGGCTCAGATAACATTACTCTGGTGGTAATTTCAATCAACTTCCACTTCCCTCGTAGAAGATTTCATTTGAAATTAACATGTTGATGCTCAACATAGGCATGGTCAAGAGAGAATCCCAATGATGTCACGTACTTCTTGTGCTCCAAAAAATGGGCTTCATATAGGGAATGTCTACTGGATGAGGCCATAACTTCCTTTGTCTGAGTAAATTGGATTTGTTAAAGCCCAATATTTGTACTAATCATGTGATGAATGTTCAACAGCTATATTAGCAATTGTCCCAATTCTTAACGGTATTTTAAAATCCAAGAAAATAAAACCAAATTAGTTCTCATTTTATTTAAACATTTCACGGAATGATACATTTAATTAGATCAAGAGGGATTTATATTAATGAATGTTTGGGTGTTACATAGATGGACATAAATCTTCCACATTAACGCAACCTACTAGTGTGAAATTTCAATGTTGGATATTCTTCAGGTATTGGGAAATAACAATTCTATCCAATATGCATCCAAAATATACTATATTAGTTTGAAATTGTTTCTTGATGGTACACTAGATTAATATATGATTCAAATTAAATAATTACTAAAGCAAGCATCATAATGATGTGAGTGCCTGGAATCATCAATTCATGACTGTTTCTATAGTCAAAGTTCCACTTGTTATATAATACCTAAAAAATTCTACAACTTATACCAATTTTGGGGTCAAGGCACTCTATCACTTAAAATAAAAAATATTATTGGTTCAATTATGGAACTTGAATAGTAAAATATTTATCAATGTTCCTCTCAATAACCTACTAAAAGTTTCATCCATACTGTAACTTATATCGAATCCTATAGGTGTTCTATTTTCCTCTTTCTATGAAGTAATAAAAACAATGTTAAAATGTCTCATGAAATAATACTTTATTGGAAGCTTACATAGCCTCTTGAAGATTCCATTTACGAACTTCAAAATGTTGGTGGTCATGTTTCAATACTATTTATCCCCATTATATGACAATGTCCATTTCTCTTTTGGAATCATCATAATATAGTTATAAAAACCCTGAGTAGACATAATAGTTTAATCTAATAACTATAAATACGTTAATTGGTCTTGATAATATGATACAATAAAGTGAATATGTTATAAAAAATACATAAGTAATATATGGACACAATTGAAAATAAAAAACAGATTACATTCCATGATTTGTTGTGGTGTACTTCATAGATTAATCACAAAAATTATTTCAAATATTAGTCAAATTATGTCTAATATAGTTTTAATTATATTAATTTGTAAATATATGCATAACATGATCTACATTGACTACCTAATTGATCACTCAGTAATGATTTGATCTCAAACATAGACCGTTGTTTTTTTGAAATAGTTGTTGATGTATACTAAAAACCCAACCCTAGGATCCATAATATCCATTCCCTGCTATTTAAAATGAACGTGGAATAAGCATACAATTACCATCATGGGTTTTCTTAATCAGAAATATTCTTGTGTACTTTACATATATTAAAATTCTGTCAGTCTATATAAACTATTTAGAAAATAAGGTTTTGAAAGACATGGAATAAAATACCATAACAGCTGATGAAATTGAATTTGATAAGGATAAAATTGGTTATCTTGGGACATATGTTCATTCATTTTGATGTGGAATTAAAATTGTTTTACTAATTCTATATGGATTAAAATTATGATAAAACCTAATAGGAGTCATTTTAGTTACTATAAACTATAGAAATAACCTTCTATTGTACCATTCATACCTCCCAATATGAAAATATATAGCTATTTTTTTATCCTATATCATATAATGGATAAATATAATTCTTGGTGGGTCCATATCATCCTGAAAATAATGGTTGACCCAAAATTTGCATCAAATTATATATGATCCTATATAAGGGTTGCTGAACATAGGTATGAGATTCCTTAACCTTATAAATCCTCCAACCTGTATGAGAAATTTAAACAATAATTTCAATATAAATCATCAATTATCACTTTATTTTTTTTCCAAAATGTGATATATTTCACCCATTTTGAATACTCAATAAATATGTACTATTTTTTTCTCTATGAAATTATTTCAGTACACTTGTCATTGAATTTTTGTTGGAAAATATCTTCCAACGTATAATGTTATATCTATTAAACCTATTCAATCATTTATAAATCCATTAAACTTTATTATAGGGGTGATAATGTTATATTTAAATTTAGGAAATCATTGAATAAAATTCATCCAGGACATAAGTAGTATTGGATGATTTATCTTGCATTGAGGATGGTTATAAAAAATTATTTTTAGTAGATACTTTTGTTGCTTCTTTTTCTTACTCATCATCATCACTATTCTCTATTACTATTCCATAATAATAATCTTATTTATCAAAAAATTGATCATGAATTATATTTAAGTGGTTTACATGGTTATCTTCTTCTAAATCATGTTTAATAATATCCTAATCATGGAATGGAACAACATCTATAGCTCATATATGGAATTATTTTCAGAGAATATTTTTTTGATTCTTATCACTAGAAACCTCAAAATATAATTATTTTAAACCATTATCAAATCAGTAGTTAAATAATATTATTACTTATAGAAAATCCAATTCAACCTATAGTAGTTAAGTTATATGTCATAGCAAATCCCTATACTTAAATCAATAAAAAATAAATAGGATCCTTGGATTGGGTATTATATTTAGTCAACCATAAATTATTTTATGAAGTTTTTTTTGATCAACTCAATATATTATGATACCCACTATTATTGGTTTTCTAGTATATGATGCTTGTTAAATGGTCTAAATAACTTTACTGTAGAAGCAGATGTTTGTAGATGTCATTTTCTATATTAAATAATTCCATCTGATCAAGATTTGAAAAGATTAAAAAAATCATTAACAAATATTACAATTTTATTTTTATTAACTATATAATATAACTAATGGTTTATTTATTTATATATTCTAATAAAATTACTCTTTTAATTGATAGAATATAAATATATTATATAGTGTGATTCCGGTGGAGTCAAAACATAACAATCTACCATCATCGGATAGGGAGAAAACCCTAAATGGACATGAGAAATGCCAAAATTGATGACTAGGTATCAAGATTTATCACAATAAATAAATCTAGAGAAACTATTATTTAAAAAAAAAATTATCATTATATAAAATATTAAATATTTTTAAAAAATTAATGTAAATTATTAATAATGTTTTTAGGTGCAATTAGAGGGTATAAATTATACATATTTAATGTAAGTAAAGACAAAATATTTCTACTAACTATTAATTAGATAATATTAAAAATTAATAATTACAATTCATAAAATTAATAATAATAATAATATCTATCTAATTTAACTAATACTGAATGGCATCTAGTAACTAAAGACTACTATTACAAATATTAATCATCTAATTACAAATAATTAAACTAATTCTAAAATTAATTATTTTAAGATACATACTATCATTATTGACCATCATTATAACAAACCATTATTAATTACTAACTATTATTATTAAACATACTAAACATCTAATTAGAAACTAATTAAACACTTTTATTAATAACTACTAAATAATTTAACCAACACTAAATTACATATAATTAATTAAATTTTTAATTTGATAAAAAAATTATAATAACATTTAAAAAACTATTCAAATAAACCTGAAAAATGTCTTCAATACTTGAAAATTTTCCCCAGAGAGTTGTTACTCGCCATAGTTCATCATCAGATTGGAATAAAAAAATGAATTATGAGAATTATTAGTAGAGAGTGAATGGTGGGTCTATTTTTAAAGGTGAGATTCCAAAGGAGTTATCATCCCCAATTCCTTTCATGTTTTATTGCAGGAAATGAATTTGGGTGTGGTATTGTCTATGACTTAAAACATTAAATAAGTTTCCTCTCTCAATGCATTTCCCACGTTAGAAATCTTGGACAATGTTGTTGAGGGAATCAATTCCTTTCATTAAATCCAAAATGAATTGATTCCTATAAGGTGTTTCAATGCCTTTTTTAAAAATTAAAAAAACATAAACATATTTCAATTATATTTAAAAAAATACAAAACCAAAACTCACGAATTTATGGTTTAGATTGGTTTCTTAGTTATTGAGTAGCACCATGTCTCCAATTTTACAATATAAATCTATTTTGGGGACTTTTTTAGTTTTTTAATTATTGTTAATAAAATATCTAAGAATGTATGATATTAGTTTGATTCAAAATACAATGTAGACTATAACCATTTATTTTTTTAGATTATTTATTTATTTATTTATTTTGAATTATATTAGTATACTTATTTTAAGAGTGAATATGTTTTTCAATTTTTATTTTTCTGGAATTATTAAATAATAATTTTATTAATTTGAATTATTATATTTCTATGAATGTTTTTATAAAATTTTATTATAATTATTTCAATTATCTTTTAGTTTTTTAGTTAATAATTTTATATAATTTTCTCTTCTATAATGTATAAACCACTTTTCAATGGTGAAAAAAAATATATGAGTGGCTAAAAAACCTACAAATAAGGATAACTAATAAACTAGGATGTGTGTATAATATTTTTATTCCAAAATTATTTGTACAAGATGATACTTGGATATTATTTTACTATAACTCAGCGATTTATTTCAATCATTATTGATCCCATGATAAATTTTTATTAATAATGGGCGACATCCAATATAGTATCGAGAAAAAATTAAGTAAAAATTATTTAAATTTTAATTTGTTTAATTGAAATTGAAATTTAATGTGAATTATTTAATTTAAATGTTTTTATAATTAATTATTGGAATAGAAAAAAACTACCAAAATTTAATGAATGTATATTAACTATAATGTTTTTGACTGATGAGGTGCATAGGGCCCTTTATTAAGGAAAAAAATCTACAGGGAAAAAACATGCAAGAAAAAAAGGTTCATATAAAAGATAGTAAACCTAATACATCAAGTGACTCGAGATAGAGTACTAATACTATGGTGTGAGGAGTGTTATCCCCGACCACAAGGATGACTTCCTATTCACCGTGATTTGAACCGTATCCATTTCTCACCTCTATCACAAGAAAGTAGAACATCAATAATATCCCTTGTATCTTATGATCCATTAACTCATTAATTTTTTATATTCTTCATCCTCACTACTTGCAGATGCAAGAAACTCAAAGGATGTGTTCATATATACCATCCTATGAACTTTAGCCCCTACTGTCTAAATAGTATCATTATATTCTTTCAGATAGATGGCCATTACTTCATCCAGTTTGAGAAACACATAGCCCGCTTATTATTTGATAGGATCATTGTCAGTCCTGTCTCTGTTAGTATTATAAATCATTGAAACCAAGGATTTTTTAAAAGAAATATTTGAGTTATCTTTATCATGAGGAGGATCTAAGGACATCAAAGGACCTGATCTTCCCCTTATTTCACTGAATGATAGCATGAGGGTTTTTATACAGTGGTCTGAATTATTTGGATGATCAAGAAAAATCAAAGGCATTTTTCCACACACTGATTCATCCCCTTTATTTATTTTGATTCCTTTGATAATAAATATTAGAAATTGTAAAAAAATAGTGAAAATAAATGAATGTATATTAACTACAATAATGATCATATGACTATTAAACATAGTGGACTTCATTGTTAACTTGGAGTTATTAATTAATTTTAAAAAAGAACATTATTGGATATTTATTCTCCTTCATCAATTTTTAATTATTTTGATTCATTATTTTGAAATTTATCTAAGATATAAAACCATAATTCAAGAAAAAATTGGTGATTTCCAATATAGTCTATACCATAATTCTAGTATTCCTTATTCCTCTTGAGATCGACCATGTACTTATACTAAAATATAAATTGGTATTTTAATATTTCATTAAGTTAATAAAAAATATAAAAATTAATATGAAATGTTGTTGTTGAAAAGGCATATTCATGTGTTAATATAGTAAATAAATTTAGTTTATAATTCATTGGGGATGATGATGTGTTGGCTTCATAGCTCTTGAAATATTTGTTGGTGAGAGATGATTATAGTAATTTTTATTGTTATATATATATATATATATTATTTTATTTAAGATATTCAGTGTGGTTTAATAGTCATCAACATGCATTTCACATGCACCAACATTTATGAGACTCACATAGAGGAGTAAATGAGGGTCAAGAAAACATATTGATCTATTTTACCCATCCTAACTCATACACTTGGTGTAGTTTTTTGTATCTCTAAAAAGATCATATTTCATTTTAAAAGAACAGAAAAAACTTATTATAGGTACATATTGGATTGTGGAGAATGAGGCCAATTTTTCAAATGTTTCAGATGATGATTATTTCTTTTTATGAACAGAACCTCTTTTATTTTATTACAATTATAAATCAATTAATTTACCTTGTTCATTTTTTTAAATTTAATTGGGTATTTTAAATGTTATAGGTGATTTTTATAAACGTCAATATATATTTTTATCTTATTTTTTGTATAATGAGATAGTGAGGTTCCAATGGTAGAACCCATTATTTTGACTACATAGCGGTATAAAATTTTTATAAATAATTAAAATAAAATTATGATAGATATATCTCTACATATAACATAATAAAAACTTACTCAAATTTTGGGCAAACATTAAAAAGTAAAAACACATTACATGTCCTATTGTGTGTCCTTATTTGAACTTTTAACATTGAAAACAACACTAAATTCCATAAAACATAATTATAAAAAAAATCCTCTAGAAAAATTTCATTGATTCTTGAGCTATAAAGGGTCCAATAATGATCTCTACTAAACACACTCATATCTCCATATGATTATAACAACCATCGAATATATCTCTATAGATAATATAAATTTATCTTTAAAACACATTGATTTTATCCACTAGATATGGAATATTTCGATCTTGCATATGTAATCTCCATAGTTTTCTATTTTTAAAATTAGACAAACCAGACCGAAATATTTCATAACATATCATTCATACAAGAATATATTCATATAAATTGTCACTTTCCAAAGAATTGATATACATTAATTAAGTCTAATTTTGTTAGGGGGACCAATGTAATACCTCCTATACAGATTGAAAATTCATATATTGGATAGGAAAAATCATTCACATGATTATCAATATTCACAACCACATCATGATTATCATGACATCAAAACTAATACAAATAAGTTATATGAGTATGAAGTGTGAATTCTGAGCTAAATTGATAACCTTGAGTAATAAGAAATCAAATAAAGAATTAACAACTTAGTATATCAACAAATATATTTATGGAAATTTACCTGATTTACTTTTGCATGTCATCCCAAATAGTATGTTATAATTATTATCTGATAGATCTATTATATATCATATACATGACTCTAATCTTGATAATATTAACATATCATCACAACCCATAATAATACATAATGATTATCAATAATGGATAGATCAAAGTCATACTTTTAGATGGTTTTTTGATTCCACTCTAATGTAAAATATGAAGCACTCATGAATGAATGACAAAAATAATATTTCCATTATTATTAAACCATGATACATTTATTTAACCTAAAAAATCACAATATCTAGTATCTTAATTTTATAACTTACAAATATAAAACATAACAACATTTTTATAATACGTTACTGTATTTTTTTAATATATATATTTTATTATCCTCTTTATCCACTAAAAAAATGTTTATATTAACAGTCATAATGATTTCACGAATGAGTAGGTATTTGAAAAGGATTTACTTGATCCATTGGTTATATTGAGGCTCCATAGTTTGATTATTTATTTATGTTTTTCATTGTATAGATTCATTTTCCCAATAAGATAAAATCTTCTGTATATTTAAAATTTAAATTCATGATCCAAACAATTAATATTATAGAATATAATTTAATGAAATACTTTGACTATACTGTAGAGTTCTTCATGGTGGGTTGTTTGGAAATATTCTAACTAATAGATCCATTATTGTGCAAAATAAAAAAATGAACATATTTAATTATCCAAAACATTTTATAATATAAAATAATTGATAAAATTTGTAATTATCTAATCCTTCCCTCTAAATACAATGAACAAATCCTTAGTTCTTATGCACATAATGATTTTCTACACTATAACCTTGTGACTCTCACTAAGATTGGATTTATATATACTAGTTATAATAAAATCATAAGAGACATGGTTTTTGTGGAAGAACATTTTATACACAATAGACCCAACCACATAATCATTTTTAATATTTGATTTTTGTTTCCTCTCTAATTTTTTAGAGGTAAATTAAGCCTTTGTGAGACTCATATTATTTTATTCAATTAAATTCCATTATTATATTTATCTATACTAAACCAAGTTTTCACTTTACTAATATATGAATAATATCTGAAATCATGAAATCTCTTTGATTTGTCAATATTTAATTTTATACCATATATAATGGATGACTCGTCAATTTATTTAATTAAGACTCATTTTACTAATCAAACATTCATAAAATGTAAAACTATGATATAATTTCCAACAATAAGTATGTCATCAACATATAACACTGAAAATATAGAATCACTCCCACTAATGAATATATATATATATATAATATTCATCATTTAAATTTATGAAACCAAACTATTTGTTCAAATCATTAAACTAGATGTAACAACTCCAAGAATTTCTCTTTAATTCACCAATGGTTCTTCACAATTTGTATACAACAAAAAATCATTTTAGAACTTCAAAACCCATTTGATATAACATATAATAACCATTAACTAAATGATTAGGGAATTGATTTTTTAAATTGGTTTGATATATCTAATAATCACAATGACCTATCATCACAAGAAATTTTTTAAGGGAATTTAACATCTCTATCAGTGAAACAGACTTTTCCTCATCAAAGTCAAGAATTTATGTAAATATTTTTTTCAATAAGAATAATTTATAAGCAAACATGTCCATTTTTTCATGAAAAAAATTACACACTATGGGTGTCACCCCTCTAGATACATACACCATTTTTCAATATTGGGTAATGTATAAGGATTCAGTATAATATTACATGGTTTTAATCATTTTTTAGAGTTAGTACTCTCAATAGAATCTCGGTATGTAGTAGGTTCATCTTCATTGAATATTAATTAATTTTAATTTTCTATATGTAATTTATATATCTCAATATCCTGATGAGTCCCACTATACCTTGAATATTTTATTTTAATCTATGTTGATACAATTCCCAAAAACTCTTTTAGAACAAAATCAATATCAAAATAATAAACTAATCTTATATATTATCATTGAACTTGTCTATGTTTACATTTCCATAAAGTATCTACTTTATTAATGTGATCATTTACAGTAAAAAAAATATGTTGGGATATAGATAATATTTGTTAAATGGGATTATAAAATTAATATCCTAATATATATTTTATATTAAAAATGAATTCTATGAGTTAAAACCTTATTTTACTAAAACCAAAATTCCTTAAATATGCTTTAAAACAAAAAATATCCATAATAGATAAATTTTAAACGTCCTATTTCAAATCATATGGGGTGTATTTGTTACTACCTTAGAAATAATATAGTTTAGTATGAATTTAATTAAATTTATATAGTGACATGAAATCGTGTAAGAAGCTCACATTAACTTATCATCAATGAAACCCTTTTAAACAAGGTATGATTTCTCCTCTTAGAAATACCATTATATTTTGGTGTTCAAAAAGTAGTGAGTTTTTAAAAAAATACACTATATATTAAATGATCAGTAAACTCTTGGATAAACTATTCCCCATATCAAATAATCAATATATCTTAGTAAAAAAACAGTGGATTTAGAATTTTTTTAACATATTATACTTCTCAAAGTTTCCAAAATTGTGTATCATGAGAAACAAAAAGGGAAAAAATTAAATTTATCTTTAATGGTTATGAAATTCCTAAAATTTCTATTTTCTTACTTACTAAATATTATACATGAATAAATATGTATTATGTTTATGATACCATTATCCCTATCATATTTTCAATTAAAATTTATATTTTCGTTTTTTGAATAAAGAATATCCATATTTAACAAAATATTTATAATCAAATATTTTCATAAATACATATCAATGGAGTAATTGAATATTATTCTCATTTATATTCCCAATTATATAATTACAATGATAAATGTTTTTAGAATAAACTAACATAATCTTCTTGTCATCAATGTTATTGATTGTATTATCAATATCTGTAATTTTAAAACAATTGATTATATTTTTAAAGAGATAAAACAATTTATTTATGTACATATAAATACTATTATTCATAATCATGATTAAAAATAATTTATTTTATAGAAAATAAGTAGAAATAAAATTTTTATACATGGATGAAATATATAATTTTTTCCAATTATAGAATTAATATAATACAAATATTTAGATCATTTGAGATTATTTAAAATAAATAAATTTTTTCCCCATTTCTAACACCTCAAACAAATTCTTCTCTAATTAATATTCTTATATTTCTGATTCAATCGACATTAGAATAAATTAATCATGAACACTAGATATCAAATAACAATGATTAAAAAAATTCAATAACATTCACATCTTTATACTCAAAATTCTTCCCCTTTAGAACACTTCTCAAATTACAATAAAAATATATGAAACTATGGGTCTAAGGAATAAAAATTATTCATATTATGTTCATGATACCAGCCCAAATTAAGAATTTAATAAATAATTTTTGTGATTATCATGTTTTATAGTAATTAAATAAAGAATGTTATTTAAATTACTCCCACTAAAATTATATGAAAATAGACACCAATAACCCGTAGTCAATGCCTAATTTATTTAATTAGAATAAGGTAAAATTATCTCATCTCAAAGGAATGATCAATTTATTATTCTGGATGACCTAGATAAATACATTATTTGCGTATTTCATTAGAAATAGAATATAAAACATAACAAAATAAAATATTTTACATCATTGAGTCTCATTCAATGATTTATAATTCATATCCAGGGGAAAATAAAAAAATATAATGGTGATCCCAATTGATATTAAAGTGTTATGTATAGTGAATGTTATCAAGATTAAATAATTAATAATAAATATGGAATAATAAATAGTTGAAAACACATAATATTTAATCAATAAATTCTGAAAAAAATGCATACATGGATTGTTTTAAATTTAATAATATCGTGAATAGTAATTATTGAATTCTCATTAAAATAATTGAATAATATAGTATTTCATAATATTATAAATCATGATATATTTTCCAGAAATTACTAATTCCTGGATAGTTTAATCAATGGGTACATGAACACCAAAAACCCATTTAATAAATATAATCAATGGGTTTGTCTCATGAGTCTTGTATATTCATCAAGGGGATATATAATTCTGGGGACTACCCATCACTATATGTCTAATGAATTACTAATATATTCAAAGATAAATTTAATCCCCAAAAATGTTACTTATCAAAAGATATTTTTATCAATTGAAGATTATCTATTATCGAGATTTTCCCTAGTAAATCACATAACTTTCATAGTAAAATAATGTATTTATAAATTATATATGTTTTAGGTAATAAGAACATCCCTGATACAAATAATATAGATATTAAAGAAGAATTCAATTTCTTATAAAAGATGATAAAAAAGTTAATGTTTCAAAAAAAGTTAATGGCCACAAATTTAATAAATATATGGGTGATGACAATCAACTCATCTGAAAAGTAGATTTTATAGAAAAAACTAGATATTTAAAGAGTATAATAAAATGGATGTGAAAATTATAAAAATAAATATCAATAAAATATTTTTTATTATAAAAACACTAAAATATTATTGAATAAGCTAAAGAGTTTAAAATGGTTTAGGGATAAGGAAATTCCATTAATTTTTTATATGTTAAAAATAAAATATTCCTTTGAATCGTTATAAGGAATGCTAAAAATGTAATAGTCATAAAGCTCTAGAAATAATCCTATCAAAATATGTAAAATGTAAATTATGACATAAAATTTCATTAATAAATAATTTTACTCAAGAAAATAAATTTTTTAGAATAATTTTGAAAAAATATGGACATGAAATAAAATTATACCCAATCAAAAGATAAATAAGGGTGACTTTTAATTTATTTATTTTTACTTGATTGAAGTTCAAAATAGAGGAATAGATTTAATAGGTCATGTAAAATACATAATATCTAGAGTATAATAGAATATATTGAGTTTATGAATGATATATTATAATATTCCTTCAATAAAAATAAGAGCAATACCAATAATATGAGATTATAAAATAAACCCTTGTTTTTTGGTAACTTTTAAAAAGGATCCCCTTGAATAAGTTAAATTGAATCGAAACATTATATACCATGAATAAATTTATATTAATTTTAAATAAATTAAATGGGTGGTACTTATAGAAAATAATAATAATTAGGTACATAATACCAAATATGTCTCAATAGAGTGGAAATCGAGATGTAATCCATTACCACACATTTTCCTTTAGTAGAATATTCTTTAACCTCATGTATAATGTTTTCAAACAATTAATTAATTTATACCAAAAGCATATTAATATTTATAATATCATATATTATCCCCTTATAATATCTTATAACTTATTCGTTAATAATATTTCATTATTTTCATTATTTCGGTTGTTAGTTGCTTTGTTTTTTCACAAATGCATTGTTACAGAAGTTACAGCCCTTGAACATTGATTATGGATCCATAATTTCAAAAAAATTAATCAATATATTAATATTATATATATTAGTTATATATATAAATATCCATAATATAAGACATATAAAATTAATTACACCATTCATGGAGACAGTAAGTTGTACTTATGCATGAACAAACTTTTAAATTTTCTATAGATGTAATAATGAAAGGTAAATATTTTCACCTTTAAAAATATTTTTTATCATATATATCACATATAATCATTAAATAAATCCTTATTACTATCTATGTAAATAATAAGTGAAAAAAATCATAACATCTCTTTAAGGAGTTGGTAGTCCACACATACATATGAGTGACATTATAGTTTTACTATATGTTGGAAGGTAAATGGTAGATATGATATTCTAATTATAGATGAATAATTATTTCATAAATATCATATTTTTTCATTAAATATATTTTTTTAATCATTCACAAAAATTGAATATGACAAATGAATCACATCTCTTCTTGGAGATGGTAGGTCGTACGTATACACGAGTGATACTTTCACTTATATTTGATGGGAAAGAGGGTGAATAATGCTTGTTACATAATAATAATAAAATTTATGTATATTTAGTATATTTGATTTTTATTTTATTATGAATACATAAGATTTATATGTGGTAAAAGAATAAGTAAACAAAGAAAGTCATTGGTTAAGGTAATTATCTCTTCTTTGAAAGAACTCCTTTAGATATCCTATTAAGGACCCTAGGGTTGGTCTTTTTTTGAAAGAAACTAAACTCTAGAATATGTATGGGGACGTTTTGGATATATTTTAGAAGGTTTTAGTTGAGATAAATGTCTCAAAAAATGTGAATAATTGAGGGGATGAGGTGCCCTTTAATAACTGTGGTGAGTGGCACACTGCTATTCTTTTTTAAATTTTAAAATATTAATATGTCACTTTCTTTTGAATTTTTTTTCAAAATGATTCATACTATAAGGAGTTAATTTTAACGTCCAATTGAATCCAAAAAATTGGGTTAAATAAAGTTTTTAGGTAATTTTAACCATTATATTTTAGATTGACCCCCCCAAGAAACCTCTTCTAACATTAATAAATGGTAACATATTTTTACTATTTTTAATATTCACTATGACAATAAATTAAGTTAAAAATATTACCAAATATTAATTATGAATATTACAAATATTTAATATATTTTATAAAATTTAATTAATTTATGTGTTAGAATTTAATTTAATAATCATCTCGTAAAACGTGATCAAAACTATTTTTCTAGAAATACATTTTTTATGAAAAAGATGATATTATATTAAATATATGACATATAATAATAGTTATATAGGTTTATCTAAATTTATATATATATATATATAATATTTTATTTAAATAATTAATTATAATATATTATTTTAATTAATTAAAATTGGAAGACATTAGTCACTTAAGAACATTTTTCTTTAAAATATCCATTTTAACACCAAATGATATAGTCTTTATTTATATAAAATTGATAACATATGTATAGTTAATTATATATATTATATAACATTATTATAAATAAAAATAGTAATAGTGAAATTCTAAAATTTTAATTATTCAGGAAATTTTATTCATATGGGAAAATTTATATAATTCATTCTAGGCTTAATTTGACCTAGTGAGTTTAAAATAAATATTCATCCTATCAAAATAGAATTTTTATTCCTTGTAAATTGTATTGAAATAAATTTATTAATTATTATAACTAAATATTTTTTATTATATTCTTCCCCTATTCAAAAATAAATTCCCCCAAATTTTCATGGATATTATTTTCCATACTAATGAAGTTGATTTTTCTTCAAAACATACTATGGTTCCCACATAGATTCCCCTATTTTGTGATTTTTCCAAAGTATATTTACTAGTCGAGTTGTCCAATATCACCATACATGTTATTCAGTTTCAATAATATGGATAGTCTATTCATAGTATGATATTTGATGTTCCAATTAAATTTCTTTAGAGGTGATAACATACATTGGGAATGGTAAATACTTCCTTAACAATCTGATAAGGAACACATCATGTACTTCAGTGATGCTTGGTAGAATTTACACATATTAAGGCAAAACACTAATTATTTTTATAATTTTAAAAGTTTTAATGTGTTTGGGGCTCAATTTCACATACTTAATTAACCTCATAACAACTATCCAAGGATATATTTTCAATAAAATGTGATCTCACACATGAGATTCGAAATATTTTTTTTCTTATTTGCCTAATATTTTTCATGTCTTAATATACTTTAATATAATTCTGATTATCATTTACCTTTAACATCACCTCCTAAACAATTTCTTGCCCTTCAAGATTCCTTTCACCAATATCATCCCAACAAGTCAGAGTAGGGAATCTCTTTACATATAATGCTTTATATATTGAAATTTGAATACATGAATGGAATATATTTTTATAAGAAAACTCCACTAAGGGTAAATAAAGATCCTATATGCCTTTGATGTCAAGTGATACTAATTAAAAATGTATTTTAATGTTGTAATATTCCTTTTGGACAATCTATAAGATTGAGGATGATAAACAATTCTCAAATGAATATCTGTATTAAGAGACTTTTGAATAATTTTCTTGAATTTTGATGTAAAAGGTGGATCGTGACTGGTAATAATTGGATGTTCTATTCCATGAATTCTTATAAATTTATTAATATAGATTATTTCGCGTTTTTCAAGTCGTAAAACATCTCTTATAGTTCGGAAATGTTCAAATTTGGTATGATAATCTATCATAACCCATATGAATTATTATTTCGAAGAGTCTTTAGTAATCTAGTGAAAAAATCCATTGAATTATAAACCCTTTTACATAAAGGGATTATAAAAGTTATCATAAATTCTTTTTATGTTTTATATCATCCTTCACCATTTTAAAAACAAATCATCTAGATACATGATCAACAATTTCCCACCTCATATTATCACACAAAAAATGATCATTCACATCCCTATACATCTTAGTGCTACTTGGGTGTATAGAAAAATTTGAGATAAAATAATCATATAATAATTTCCTTTTTTTTGAGGTATATATAGAACTCATATACTCTTTAAAAAATTCATAACTCCATCTTCATATTCAAATTTCTCATCAATCATGAAATTAATTTTATTTTGAAAATTCTAATCAGTCAACTGGGAAATTTTTATCTTTTCCAATAAACATGGTTTGTGAATAATTTCAAAAAATGAGCGATGTTACCCAATAATTAATAATTCATATACCCATATTTACTAAATCTATAAATATAGTATACCTATCAATTGTCATTTTTGTTAGGAATGCATGATATTTCTTACTTAATGCAAATGCTACCTTATTTTCCTTCCCTAGATGGTAATATATTGATAATTCATAATCATTGAGTAGCTCGAACCAATTTATTTGCCTCATGTTGATCTATTTCTATGAAATTTTTTATTTACGTCTTTTATGACCTATGTATACCTCATATCTTTCTTCATAAAGATAATTTCTCTATATCTTCAAAGAAAAGCTTCTGGATATCAACTCAATATCATGATTTTGATAGTTTTTTTCATGATCTTTTAACTTCTTTGATGCATAGAAAATAAAATTATCATATCATATAAGTAAATAACCATGTCCCATTTTTGCATAACTATATATTACAAATCCATTATTTCTTAACAATATAGTCAAAATAATATCATTAACTAGTATTTAATTTAATTATTAGAAAAAATTTCTATATTCCATTATCCATGTTAAAACCCCCTTTATATATAATCTTGGTTGAAAAACTATCTAATCATGAAAACACTTGAACAAAAAATTGATATTAACATGCCAATACCACGAAACTACAAACCTTTTTTTCAGTGTAGTCCATTCTTTGAGTACCTTAGTCTTCATAGGATGAACTAAAATTCCATAATTGGAGGTAATATGTCCCAGAAAATAATCTTTCGAATTCTATAATTCACACTTTGTAAATTTATGAAATAACGCGTTTCATATAAGAGTCTCAAGAAATGTCTAAAAGTGATTCCCATATTCCTCATAGATTTTAGAGTATATTAAGATATCATCAATAAATAACACTAAAAAATATCAACATATTCCATGAATACTCTATTCATTTGGTCCATAATAAAAAAAAGGTTCATTATTCAATACAAATTTAATTACTATAAACTCATAATGTCTATAAATCATATGAAAAGTTATCTTTGGAATATCTCTCTTCTTCACTTGTAACTGATGAAACCCAAAACGATGGTCGACCATTTAATAATATTTAGCACATTGAAGTAGTTTGAATAAATCATCAATATGAGGTATAAGATACTTGTTATTTTTTATAATAGAATTTATTTCTGTATAATCAATTCAAAACCTCATATATCTATTATTCTTATTAATGATAAGAATAGTGGCTGCACAAGGTGAAACATTAGTGTGAAAAAATTACTTTCCACACAAAGCATGTAGTTGTTTCTTCAAATCCATTAATTACACAGTGTCTATTATATAGGAATTATTTTATATAGGTTTTTCATTAGGGGTTAAATCAATGAAAAAACCCAACTTCATGTTCAGGTGGATGTACAGGTAATTCCTCTAGAAGTATATCAATGTATTTCAGTAATATTTCTACATATTAAATTTAATGATCTTCTTTCCCACACAGATATTTATTTTACTCATCGTCCCTAATAATCTAATTTGTAATGGCTACTAGAGGTGGATTTAGGATTGACCTTGACGATAAATCCTCCCCTCTAATGGGAAGGATTTCCATATCTTTATTACAAATCATAATTTCCTTCTATTGAAAATAATATTTGACATTATATTTTAAAATCTAATGTATAACAAGGATTATATCAAAATAATCTGTAAGTATAATAATGATGTAAATTAATAGGTCATTTTTATGTCTCATAATGGGAAGTAACTAACGTATTCATGTTTTTGTTAGATTCACACTTGGAGTTTTGACTGAAAAAATCCCTTATTAAGGTGAAAGTGAAATATCAAATTTTATTAGAAAAAATGAATGATATAAATAGTATAAAGATTTAGAATCAAATATATAATTAGTGAAATTTGAGGTTCTAATTAAAGTACCTTCTACCATATAACTAATATCTTCAACCACAACTGTAGTGATCACATAAGCTTTTCCTTCTCCCCTCGACCACTTTTATGGTAGATTTCCTTGACTCTTGGGAAATCGGTGTAAGTAATGCCAAATTTTTCTATAGTGAAATAATTTGATAGAGGTGGTTTGATTATTCCACTGGAATTCTTTATCTATATGAATCCTATCTCAAATATTTTAACAAACTCTCATTCTCTTCATGAATTATCTAGGACGCTTCTTTCATTAATTTTTACATGATGGAAATTTCTTGATTCCCTTATTCTTAATTAATACTACCTTTTTCAAGGTGGTGAGAAAATGTATTCTTCTCTTGATTTCCCTTGAAGGTATTAGATCTATAAAATTTCTTCTTCTTTTGATGGAACATAATACAATTTCATTGGAAGTTGAAAAAGTTTGACAAACTAGTACTCTTAAGTGGATTGACTTAAGGCCTTAAATGAAATGGTAAATATTTATATCTGTATTATGTATATAATACATATTTTACTTATATAGTCCTATATATTTTTTCTCATATTCCACTTAAATTTGTAGTTATTTTTTTTATGATGTGGAACATTTTATTCATTTCATTTTATTTCTCATGAGGAAAATATTTGTTGAATAATGGTACATTAAAATCTCTCCATTTCATATGTTATATTTTTTCATCTCTATTGTATTCTAGATCAATGAACCCCATTTATTATTATATACTTTAATAAAATACACTTACATTATTACCTTTTACCATTAATTTCATCCCATGTCAAGAAATATATTTTCAAGGCACTTAATTCATTGCTAGACTACCAATAGATTAGTTGTTCCACTAAAATATAGAGTCCTCTATTACTTGAAACAATTTAATATAGGTGTATCATTCCATATAATATCATATTAATCAATATGTGAAAGGTTATTAGTTATAAATTGGGAAATTTACCCTAATATGGCCATAATATGATCAGATCCAACAGTAGACGTATTTTCTTTCTTAATAGAGAAAGCCTTACTAGGACTACGCATCTTAATTACTTTTATTCCATTAGAAACCATCACTAATAATGTCAAATAGAGAGTTATCTCATGATCTATGTGAATATTGATCCATAAAATGAAAATACCTATAATGGTAAAATTTATTAAATGATATAAGATATTATCATAATTATCATGTTATCTGCATTCATTTAAGATCTTATTTACATGGGATCAAATAAACATCCTCTAAAACCAACTTTAACACCCCCAAATCCAATAACCAAAAGTCAATGTCTACTATTTTTAATTGGAATTAGAATCATGAGATATCATACTTAAGAACTAAATGATTGTTTTTCTCAGAAAACTAGATAAAAATATGATTTCTATTTATCATTGGAAATAAAATATAAAACATAAAAAATAAAATTTTCTTTTTCGTTGAAACCAATTTAAATATTTGTTCTTTATATCATGGGGAAAGGAAACAAAATAAGGGTGATAAAAAATTCTCGAAATTATTTATATAAAAAAATTACCAAGAGTATAAATTTTATAATAAATATGTTAAGGTAAACAACATAAGAAAAAACTATATCTAATTAATAACATGAGTTCTAAATGCATTCAAGGATAGTATCAAATGTAAAAAGAGAATGGATAATCATAAATAAATTATCAATAAAGGTAATTAATTATGTTTTATTTCATGATATCATAAATCATTATAACATTACTTCCAAGCCCTTATGCTAATATAGTTTAAACAGAACATATATATAAACCCAATAAACAATTCAATAATGCTATCAAATTTTCTATTCTTATTATAACTGTTGATTCATCAAGGGGATATATAATTTTTGGGCCCTCCCATAAATACATGTCAAGTGTATTCCTAATATATTAAATGATAAATTTAATTCATTAATAACATGCCTTAACAAAAAAATATGTGTATTTTCTAATAAAGATGGATTATCATGATATTTCTCAGTCAGTCAAATAACTCTCATAGTAAAACATTGTATGTAGGAATGGTATACAGTTTAGAAAATAAAAATATCCATGACAAAAATACTATGGATATTCAAAATAAATTTAATTTTTTAAGAAATATTAATGGATAAAAAATTAACCAATATATGAGATATGATAACAAATTCATCAAAAATGTAGATTTTATAGTGAAATAACGTCTTTTGATGAATAGAATAAAATGGAAGAAAAAACTTAAAATAATAGTTTGAAGAAAATTTCCTTTATAAAACCATTGAAATATTTTTTATGAAGATAAAGTGTGTAACTTCTTTTGGTGGTTTTAAAGTCTACTAATATTTTATACATTATCCAGAAAACATTAGTTTTTACATTTTACAATGAATGTTTAAAATAAACCTTTTAGAAATAATTAAAATAATTCCTTGAAAACATTTTAAAAAAAATTTATAACTTAAAATTTCTTTAATGATTCAATTTATAAAATAAAAAATACTTTTGTTAGAACATTTTTGAAAATATATTTACCTGGAAGAAAAATATACTAGATGAAAAGAGAAACAAGATCAACTTTTCTGTTAAAAATTACGTTTCAGGAATCAACTGACAAAGAAATTAAAATTTTGAATAAAACATGGAAAATTATAAAATTTATAAATTATTATAGAATAGAAGTATTTTATGATGGATAAGTTATAAAATTATTTCAATTAAAATATGAAAAGTTCCAAAAAATGAAATTTTAAAATAAATTTCTACCTATTTAGTAATTTTTGAATTGGTACACATTGAATGATTAAAAGTTAGTTGGAACATTAATTAACATTAATAAATATATATTCATGTTAAAAAAATTATATGAGTTTTATATACACCACATTATAATAAATAGGTTCATATTACTGAATTTGTCTCAATATAGTGGAAATTGGGGTCAAAACATTTACCTCACATTTTCCTTCAGTTGAATGTGGTTTAACCACCTGTATAATGGTTTTAATCAAGTTTTTAATTTATTATAAAACCATATTTGTATTTATAATTTCATATATTATGCTCTTATAAAATCTAATAACTCATTATTTTACAATATTTCATTATTAACATGGTTTTGGGTGTTAGTTGCTTTATCTTCTCAAGCATGTTTTGTCATAGAAGTTTCATCCCTTTTAATTTTATTATGATTACATCATATACAAAATGTTAATTATAATATAAATATAATATATATTAATTAAATATATATATATATATTCATCCATAAAATTTATAAATATAAAAGGAGTTACACCATTCATGGACATGGTAGGTCATACATACGCATGAACACTATTTTCACTTTTAAATGGATAGACTGAAAGAATGTTAAATAATAATTAACCTTTATAGAATCAAAAAAATATCATATATATTCATTTAATATTTCATTGTTAACATCCATGTTAAATTAAAATGAATAATTAATCACATATCTTTATTGAGGTGGTAATCCACATGTACGTACGAGTGACGTTATCATTTGACAAGAGATTATAATGTAAGAATTTGGATATAATATTTTAATTATAGAAGAATAATTATTTCATGAATATCATATTTATTCATCATATAAATTATATAATCATTCTTGAAAGGATGATATGGAAAATGAATCACATCGCTTCATGGAGATGGTAGGTTGTATATACACACAAGTGGTACTTTTCTTTCCCATTTGATGGAAAAGAGGGTGAATAATTGTTGTTGATAATGATAATAACATTTTATCTTATTTAGGTTACTAAAATTATTATTTTAGAATGAATAACAAAAAAATATATACGGTAAATTAATAAGTTAAAAACAAAGTTATCGATTAAGGCAATTAGATCTTCTTTGAAATAACTCAATTAGATTTCTGCTTAAAGACCCTAGGGTTGGTCTTTTGGGAAAGTATACCCATATAGAACATGGATAATCATGTTTCGGAGATAATGTATTCATTTTTTTGAGCTAAATGTCTCAAAATGTTTGAATAAGTGAGGGTAGGAGGTCCATTATATAGTTGAGGTAAGTGGAATACTTGTAAATTTACATTGTTTTAAAATATTATTAAGTCACATTCAAAATAAATGTATCGAAAATGGATCATATTCTAATTTTATATGGGTATGTTTGAAATAAAACCAACCAATATATTTTAATCATTTTTAATTTCATTTTATTCCGTATCTTTTTAGATTAACATAAGGTAAACCAGTTATAACCTAAAATGTGGTAATAGATTTTAGAAATTTTTACTATTAATTGTGTTAAAAAAATAAGCTGAATTTATTAAATAATATTAATTAATATAAATAGAAATATTTAATCCATTTTATCATTGTCCATCTATATATTTGGAATAATTTAATTTAAAAATGAACTTATAAAACGTTATGAAAAATAATTTCTCAAAAAATGCATTTTTAAGATTTAAATGACCATACGTTAACTCTATGAAAAGTAATATTAATTATGTGAATTTAAATATATTTATATATATAATATGTAAATTTTATTAAAATAATTTTTTATTATATATTATTTTATATTTATCAAAAAAACTAAAACATTATTCACTTAAGAATAGTTTTCTGAAAAATATACCTTTTACCTCCAAATGACTTTGTAATTATTTATATAAATTTGGTAAAAAATTAATGCTAAATTCTAAATATTATATCATATTTTTATAAATAATAGTTGGAATATTTAAATACTAAATTGTAAATTTTTCATAAAATCTAATTTCTAGGTGAAATTTTAAAAAATTTATTTTGGGCTTGTTTTGACATAGTATGTTTAAAATCAATTTTCATCCTATCAAATTATATTTTTTTGTTCCTTGTGAATATTATAAAAATAAAATTTTTATTTACTATAATTTAATTTTTGGTTATAAAAATTGATAACCCCATAAATTATATTTTTTACTATACCAATATCAATATTTCATCATGACGTAACTGAGCCAATGTTCTCTCTTAATCAATGACTATATCTGGTAACAATTCATGTAAAATTTTTAATGGTGAATAATACACTACCATATATGATTCAAAACATTAGAGAGATATTTTCTCTTAATAATTTCCCATGTGGGATATATATGTGAGGGATTTTTCCTAAGGAGTTCACTAGTGCGTGGGGAGATCACTATAGTCGATTCAGTCACTAGGGTGTTCAATATAATTGGATGTCACCATCATTTGTAAATTTACTAATATGTGGTAATAACTTATAAGTTCCTATGAATGTTTATATCATTTATTTAGGGATATTTATCATCTAGGAGAAGTCATAAGATACATATTTTTCGGTGATAATGATTAAAGGGAAAGCGATAATGTCGATGGGTTGTTTCCTAGTCAACCTATTTATTGCTAATGTGGAAAATTATTTCCTAAGACTAAATTTTCATGTGAATGTTCTAGGAAGATGAAAATTTTAGATCAGGTTTCTATAATGGGTTATATTCTATAATTATAATAATGGAAAAACCCAAGAAATGCATGGGATAGTATTTAAACATGTTTAGATTAGAACCTCTATTTAAAACTTTAGATATGTTATGGATGATCCCAAGTAACAATTTAACTTATACCTCATTGGAATCAATCATATCATATATTATTATTGGATATCTCGTTGGAAACTCCTTTCCTATTTTATCATTTAAACTATCCCAACTATATTCCATTAGACACTTAAAAATCAAGTCCAATTAGCTAAATATATTCAAAAGATCACATTTCATATAGGCTCTAAATGGATAGCCTAAAAAATAATCTATTATAATTATATAAGATAATTTATTTTAACATAATGTTTAGATTCAACCATATTGAATGATCTAAGTAATAATAATTGTTTATTTTTAAATGAATTATACACTTAGAATTTCAATGGTATTTTATAATCAATATCTATCTATTTTATATCCTTTATTTTTATATAATAATTATATATATATAGTTTTAATGATTTATTTTTTATATTATACTTTACAAAAAAAATATACACACTAAACATATTTATATATGGAACATTATATAACTAATGACTTTTTTCTTAAATAAAATAAAATTTAATTATATTTACACATATCTAAATGTATATCATGAATAATATATATAAAAACTTTATATATTATGTTTTTGAATTATATGAAACAAAAATATACCCAATATAATGTATGGTGTAAACAATGGAAATTCCCCAACATTCTAGAATAGAGTCTAAGATCTAATGGTAATAAGAAGTTTGATATAAAGACCCACTATTCATACATCAATAGAGACCTCCATTCCAATTGAATCCTAAAACCAAATATGTATACCCATAATCGACCACTATAGTTAATTTTATAACAAAAATATATATATCATAGTCTTTGGTAATAAAAATAAATCTTTTACCATACCAAGTATGTAAATTTTTATATTAATGGTATAAAAATTATAAAAATTCATTTAAAAATTTAAAATTAGAGTATACCAATATTAATAATATAAAAATTATAAATAAATTAATATAAAATAACGTATTAAATAAATAAATGAATAATTCAAATAATTATCCAAATGTATTAAATCTAATTAAAATGATAAATTCTATCAAAAAACGTTTTTATGGTCTAAATCCACGTAGATTCACCATGATCACTTATTTCCTACACCAATGAAGGGTTTTTATTATATTTTATTTTAAATTTAAATTTTGTATCCATATAATTTTTTCATTTTAGAAGTTTTTTTGATATATATTTTCATAGAGGTCACACATTTCAACATGACATGCTTATTTGTTTCCATATATTAGTTTCATTAGGTAAACTTAATTTCCACATATGAAAAACATTTTAAAAATAAAACCATGATGTATGAAACACAATTATGAAATTACATATATATTTTATAATAAAACCCATGATTTATTTCATATATATAATATTTCAATGATCATTTAAAAAACAATTATGTTATTATTTATATTTTATCATAATTATAAAAAATATATTACAATGATTTTTTTAAAATTTTTAATGGAAATTTCTCTAATAATTCTAAATTGTTTTGTGGGACATTTACATCCCTAAAATTTAGTGAAAAAAAAAACAAATAAAAAAACGAAAATATTGACCAAGAGAGGTAATAGTAAAATTAAAATGAATATAAAATCATGTACATCTCATTTTATCATTATAATTGATCGATCAGTGAGGTTTAAGGAGACTTGTTAGTGAATTTAATGAATTAATCACTTATGTGGGTATCCACTGATAGAATGGAATCAACTAATACATTTTTGGGATCTTAATATACTCTAATGACATGCTAGTATCACTCATAAGTTGAGGAGTTAAAAAGAATAAGTTAGATATTTCACATGACTAAGAAAAATATATAGTTTTAAAATAAGTTTTCAAAAAAAAAATGAATAAGATTTATCCATTTAATGAATGAGTAACATGATGTTTAAACATTTCATACAATATGAAATAGGTAACTTCTAGATTTATCAACTGTAAGAATTATAATATGAATCTTAATTATTAATTGATTCATAAACTATTTTAACAATCACCCAATTATCTTTTAAACATCATGTAATTAATTAAAATTCTCAACTAGTATAATATTACTTAATAGATAGGTGGTATAATGATATATCATGTCATTCCTAATGAATAAAATAGCACCTTAAATTTCAATTCCTTGAACATGGTGAATAGATTGTTTCAAATGACACACATAACTTAAATGAAACTTGATATTTATTTGAGATAAAATATTATAATAAAATATAATGATTTATAAATTATGTGAAAAAAATAAAAACCATTATGAAAATTATAAGAGGATTAAAACCATATATAAATAAAATTAATACCAATATGAAATATTTATGCTCATGGTTTTCTTTGAAGATCATACTATTGTTTATAATGATGTAAAGAAAGAAAAATACTAAAAATACAATACTAATTATTAGTTATAATTAAAAAATATGGATAATGAATTCTATTGACATATTCAAGGTTATATATAGTTATGTAATGTGACCATTATATATATAATCATTGGATACGATATTATACATTACATATTCTAGTGAAATTTTACTAGAATTCACTTTATTACATTCCCAAAGATATTTTAAGTCTATAGTTTTATTGAATTAATTAATAACTCTTACATAACAGACCCATAAATTGAAAATTGGAATCTTATATTTAGTATCCATATTTTCTATAAAAAAATTAAAAATAAACATGCTTTCTTTTCATGGATATCTTCAAAATTTTCATCTTTACTATATTATTGTCCCAAATCATCCTTAAAAACCTATAAAAACATTATAAAATGTATGATGATCCAAAAAATAATATTAAGGTACATAAAATTAAATAAAAAAATAGATAGTATATGAATAATTATAAAAATGTTCCTTTTCAAAATAATCATCGAGCTCAAAATAACATTTTATTACCATATAAATCACCTTATTTTCCCAAGTATTTTTATAAAACATTTAAAAAGAAATATTAAAGGGAAAAAATATCCTAAGGGATTCTTTATAATCATTAAAAAACATAAAAACGTTTTCTCTAATTTAGCCTTTTCGCAGTTAAAGTTTAGTATATGATTTCCTTTATTCATAAGATAAATATCTTACCTTGAGAAATCATAATATCTCCATAAAACCCATAGAAATCATAGATAAGACATTTCGTTAACTTGGGGAATCATTTACATATCACTATTAAAATTACCCTTATAAATTTGATAATCATATGGTTAACTTACATACCCAATGCATTGGAGGGATATCTCATACCCACCCGCTATTGGTCTATCACAGAACCAACTATCCATGATTTATAATGTAACCACCTATACTATGTTTACAATAAAAAAACTTAATTTTTTTTTGTGTAAAATAACCTCAAGTAATCATAAAAATTTCCCAAGAACCTTAACATAATCATAAAAATTGTAAGCATGTATTATTATCATTACACTTATAAAAATTATTCTTTTCAACCATAATAAAACATCTCTGGATATTTAAATATCCATTCCATTTTTAAACCAATTGAAAAAATAACCAAAATACAAAGAAATAATGTTTTTATTTGAATAAAATGTGAAATATTATAGAGTAATTCCAAAATAATGCAATTGTTAATATGGAAGAAAAATTCAATACCATCTTATACATTAAAATATAACATTCATTTTTTCTTTGTAAAGAAAGTCAAAAAATTCCATAAAAAATATTCATTTTAAAAAAAATTTAATGATATTTGAAAGATGTATGAAATCAAATTTATTATTATTTTATGTCTATATAAATACATTAATAAAATAATTTTCAAAAAATGTACATGGAAGAAAAATAGTTTTAATGGAAACTCTAAAAGAGGATTTTTAAAACAGAACACCTTACATTGAGTCTGAATCACCTTGTAAATTATTTATGTTTATAAATAAAAAATAATATTTTTAATTATTTACTTTCTTAATAAACCTTTAAATGTATATTATTCCTTTTATTTTATCTTCTACAATTCGATAATAAATTAAACTCACGTGAGGAGTTTCGATGATATTTGGTTTATAAATCTAAAATGACTTTATTAGGTTGACTATAGTCAAAAAGATCATTTTTCCGAATCCCCCAAAAAATAATCTTGACAAAATAAAAATTTTCATGCATCATTTATACTTTAAAAATAAATCTTTATATATGGTAATGAAACATGATCTACATTTTAATCATGGTGACGATACGCCGTACGAACGCACTAGTAACATTTCCATTTTTCAATGATCATTATGAAAATAAGGTAAGTATTATTTTATCTTTATAAAATGATAAATATATGAAAAATACCATAATATTTCTTATATAATAATTATATATATCATCCATGTGATGTGATGATGAAAAAATCAATCACGTCTCTTTGTGGAGGTGGTAGTCTACACGTACATTTGAATTACGTTATCATTCTCGAATGAATGAAATGTAAAAAATAATATGATATATTATCATTTAAAAATTATTAATATGTCATGAATAATATATATATGTATATATATATATTAAATCCATTATTAAAACCAGTAGTAAGAGACGGTTATGGAAAACTGATAACATCAGTTCATGATGTGGCAGTGCAATGTACAAATGAACGATGGATTCCTTTCCCATTTGGTGAAAATTTTAGATGGATATAGGTTATTATATTAACATAATAACATTGAATTATTCGTAGGATTTTTTTATTTTATCATGTTTTAATATAATTTTAAGGACTTAAAAGATAAAAATAATAATAAAACATGTGGTTAATACTATAAATCTTCTTAGGATAATATCCTTTTATTTATACCCTGAGTCCATTAAAGTTGGTATTATACCTAAAATAAGACCTTAAAATGTGGGGAGGTATTTTATTATTTTATTTGGATAGTTATTTTCTAAATGAAACGTATTTTTATGTGTAAATAAATGTGAAAAAGTGGTGCCTTTTTTTGAGAGAGGGGCGATCACTATTGGGATTTTTTTTAAATAAATAAATTAATATAAATTTTTTTTGATTAAAAAATGACTCGACACTGATATTATTATAATATAAGATGATTAGGAGCCTAAATAATCTCATAAAATAAAACATGTACATGTTTGGAACCCATTTTCACCCTTATTGTTTTGTATTAACCATTCATTAACCCTTTTCACACTTACAATGACAATAAGGTGTTTTAATTTTTGAGGGACACGATAGTTACTATAAATGGATAAATAGGACATAAATGGAAAATTGATGATATTTTAAACCATATAATAATCGGTTAGATGAAGTTAATTATTTTTTTAATCTTAAATCATTCAATAAAATATTATTTTCATAAAATATCAAAAATGTCAATTTTAGAAAAATACATTTACTTTAACTTTAAAAACACATGAAAACTAAATAAATTAAAATAAAATATTTTACTACATCTATAAGATGTTATATTTCTCTAAAAAATAAAGTATTTCATTAATGATTTCAAATGATATTTCATTTAATTTTTTAAATATCATTTCTTTAATGCTCTATTAATTGAATAATTATTGTACTGTCATTGTGTTAGAATTTTAGGTAAATATTTTTTTTAATAAAGATTAAAAATAAAATACACTGATGAATAAATAATTTATATTTAAAAATACTATTTATAACTAAAAAATATCTTCAATTAAACTACAGTTTAAAAATATTATATTTATTAAAATTAATAGTGTGACATTTTTTACTTTTCTTTACATAAAATATTATAAATTTTATCCTCATATACAAACTTAAAAAAGGACATATAAATGAATGTTGGATAATTATGGATAAAATGAACTCATACAATATAATTGAGGCAAGTTTTAGGATCATTTTATAATCGTGATCATTTTATTTTTATCATTAATCACCTGATTTATCATTTACCATGATAATAAAAATTAATAAACTTAGTATTCATAATGTTTAAAAAATATAAGTGATATATTTATAACATTTGGACTCACTGATTCAAAATGTAGAATCCATTTTTCAAAAATTCCAAATACTAATATTTTGGGACTCAATTTCATATTAAACTGGAAAAACATGACAAAAAGAGTTTTTTAGAAAATGAAATTTTTTAGAAAAAAACGTTTCTATGCTAGATTCAAGTATAAAATTCATTAAAAGTACAATAATTGGATTATAAGTAATCAAAACAAACTAATAAAATTTTGACACTAATCCCAAAATAGAATTTTATATTTGAAATAATTGAAAATAGAATACAATTATAAATAAAATAATTATTTTTCAATATTCATTGAAAAATAAATCTTTTCAAAAAATTATCAACAATTCATCATAAGATAATTTTAACATTATGAATTTAAAAATGAATTTTATTTTTTAAAATTCAAATTATATAATTCAAAGATCAATATTTTAAATGATACCATAAAAAGTAATAAGCCTTTTTCCTTTTGACCGGAAAATTGTATATTATTTTCTAATGAATACAACTCTATAAAATATATCTAATGAATGTATGAAAATTTTTTATATCAACATTAATTGAGATGTTACATCCTTCCCTCATTTTGTAAATTTTTTCCTCAAAAATTTATTTACATATTAAATGTGTGGGGATATATTTTCCTCAAAATATTTTCATATTCTTATTTTTAAATTAAATATAACTTCATTTAATGAATAATTTTAATTTAATATATTGATAAAATTCAATTATTTTATGGTAAAATTAGTAAATAATAAATTATATAATTGTAACATTAATTTAGTGATTCAAAATCAATGGAAAAAGTTTTATTTAAAGAAACTATTTTTATTGTATATTTTCCGTTTTTATTTAAAAGTTATATTTTAAAAATTTAGGTTCTAAAATTTAATGAAATATATTTATATATATGTATAAAAATTGAAAAAAATAATATATTTATTATTAATTGGTTGGTAATAGGATAAGACTATTTAATTTAAAAAAAAGGATTTTCTAGATTCTTTTACGTTATGAGTTTTGATTTTAAAAAATTAAATATATGATGTTTTAAATATTATTTTATTAAAAATTAATTTGTATAAGTATTAGATAACAGTTTAGAACTCACGTGATTATTAGTAATTGATATGAAATATGAATAAGAACACTTAATGTTTAAACTGTTATTTTTATATGAAAATTTTTTTATATATATTTTATGTTTTCATTTAAATGTAAAATTTAAAATATTTAGATATTGAATTAGATTAAATAATGATTAAAATCAGATCAGAAAGTCAAAATATTTACTCAGGAAGATAATTATAATGGTGGAATGGGTACAATTACCTGGAATTTTTTTTAAATAATTAATTTGATATTTATAAATTATATAATTTTCTTATTAGGTATGACTAACATTTCATTGCCTAACTCACCTAACTCCCATGTGATTCCATCATTTCCATTCACTTAACATAAGTTCCTAAATAATTTTTTCTCATTTTCACCTGTAAAAGGATCTCTCTTTCACCCACATCAAACCACTTTTATCCATTGTTTTTTACTTGAATCATTTCCCAAATTCAATCTCATAATTTACAATTCCATAGTTGGAAGAATGTGGCCAAAATAAGGAGGCATAAATCTTTCATGATAAAGGAACCTATTATAATAAAAAGTTGTTCAATATAAGTATATGCTTATTATAACATTTTCTAATTAATATTTAATCTAAAATATTTATATATCTCATTATAAACACTAATTATGTTTAATTAACATAATTATGTTTCTATGAAAATTATATTTCTATCATATACCTCTATATTTTTTCTCATTCATTGCTATAACATGTTCTTATTTTGGGTTTGTTCAACCACCCACATGAGATATTTTATACAAAAAAATAATTTTCATTATAAATGAGTTTCAAAACATTAATAAGTTTAATATATTATATTAGAGATTAATTTATTCAATTATTAATATTTCTTAAGTGCGACACAAAAAAATATTATTATAATGTCACTCATTATTATAAATAGAATTACCTAAAACATGTTCATTATAAATTTCATTCTTATAGACCAAAAAATTCTCATATATGTAATGAAAATTGGACTATATAAATCATTATAATATTATTATTTATCTATAATGAATAATATAGGAGTGATGAACTTTTTATCAAAGAGTGAGGTTCAACCTCACCATACCAAAACTTGTAATATACAATCAAAATTTCTAACATCCAATGATGAAAATACACTATATGTAACTAATATATACATAGTAAATGAATATAAATAAATATTTTAAAATTTAACTCAATTGAATATGGTTTTAAAATAAGTTATTATAGTTTTATATTTATTATAGAAAATGATAAATGGATTTCATGGGATGGGGAGTAAAGGTAAGAGTTTCTCATCTAATGTAACTATGAAATAATGATTATCAATGTTTAAATTACCATTGATTAAATTTTATATTCCATCACTCTAAAACCAATTTAAATTCTTATAAAATGATACTTTTTGTGTTTAAATGTCTTATATTAATTTTCCCTCTCATTTATTCATAATTTACCCAAAATGATTCATGTAAGTGGAACTAACACAATATATTCTTTTCCCTTGGAAAAAATTTTGTTACATATTTATGTTTTTTATATTTTGGTGTGTGTGTTGTTATCCTTAATTCAATAATTTATTAAGGCCAATTTCTATTGAATTTTAACATTTTCATAAAAAAAACTAACGGGTATCTTTTATCACTTGTTTTAGTTTTTCTCATGGGTTTTTCTCCCTCTATTTTCTTAGGTTTTCTGTACAAATATTTTTTTCTAAGGTTTAATGGTTGTTCAAATTAATTTTTATTTACATTCAAATTCATTTTATAAAATTTATTTTAAAATTATTTCATTTTTCAAATGTTTAAAAAAAAAATAAAAACTATACTAATTCTTAATTTGTACCCGATTTTATAGTCTTCACCTAAATTATATTTCATCTATGTTAATATCCATTAATGTTTGTTATGAATAATTAGGGATATTTTATAATAAATTATTCCACTTACTTTGTTAGGAATGTTAACTTAATCCTTTTGAGAATTTTCTTGAAACCCATTTTATTTTCATGGGTTATTTATGGGATGGTTGATTTTTTATTATTATCATATTGAAGTGGAAAACATATTTTTGATTTATCATTATGTGTTGGGTGGGCCGATAACAATATATCTATATAATTAATTGGGTAAATGTTTTTATCTCATTGTGATGATATTTATAGGACTAGGGATTTAACATAATCCACAATGTTTATGGGGATGGGTAGTGAACCCATCTACTATGTGATGATGGTCTTGTTAGTGTGTCTACACAAAAGTAATGATTTTATATGCTTATGTTTCTTCAACATTTTTATGTTACATTTCATGTATCATTAGTATTTTATCATTTCATCACATTCAAATGCTATATTCTCAAGTTATGATATAAAAATTATTCTATATTACTGATTAATATTTATATTTCATTGGGTATGATTTATTTATATTGTACAAATATACCATCATTACGATTTCTTACCCACATGTTCATTATATGATCACTTATTACCCTTAGTTGATATATCACATGTTTTATCCCTAAATGAGTATCTAATATCATAATTTTACTTTATTTTATTCTTTAGGTTATGAAAAAAACTATAACATATGATATGTCTAGAAGGGGGTAAATCATAGTGAAAAATATTAAGCAGTGTTCATAGTGATCTCAAAAGAAACTAAACCTATATGTTATATGGTGTGTTTCATTATGATATATGATGTGTATTCATATTAAATGACGAATTTTGTATATATTTTATAGTTTGTATATCTAATTTGGTATTGCATTGGGGTTTCTTACTTTTTAGGGGTTATTTTATGATAAAATAAGAGGATAAAACTAAAAATAACCTATGTTGAAGTAGGAGTGAGTGTCATCAGTTGTACCAAAACTGGTCTATATAGATCTTGAAATATCGAAAATTAAAATAGCCCAAATGGCCATAATGCCTTCATTTTTAATGATTTTTGATAACCCCCCTTTCACGGGATGAGGGGGAACCCTTACAAGGCCCATAGACTCAGAGATTACATGGCCCGTAGGCTTAAGAGATTACATGACCTGAAGGTCTTAAGGAATTCAACCAGACTATCTACAAGGAACTACCCCTCCCTAGCATATGCATCTTGATAGTAGCTCTCCACCTTCGTATGGCCATCTGGCTAGGCTTCTCATGCAAGCACAGGCTTGTCCTGATAGAATAAATAACTTTCCATTATGTTATTCATGCGACCAAATCTACAATCCTTTAGTGGTTATTCTAATTCATAAATTATTGAGAAATGTATCTACACAATAATAAATATATTTTATATTCCTCAATTATTTTAGAATAATAATATTTTTTAAATTGTTTATCAAATAGAATATAATGAAAATAAGTGAGGGATTTTGATTGGGAAGACAATGAAAATGGAAGAAATATTCTCCATTAAATGGGAGGTGTTTATTAAAATATTCATACATAAATATTTTCCCTAGAAACTTCACATCATGATAGAGTGGGAGTTACTTTATCCAAATAAAAGGGTAGATGATTTTATCAATTCATATGAAGAAAACATCATGAGACTCACAAGGTACAATTCCAACATTTTTAGAATTCCAAAAAATTGATCATTTAATTAGTGTCTTAACACCATGCATCAGAAGACATTAACCATAAGGTACATTTTTATCTATAATGAAATTGTTGATTCCAATTTAAGTTGGAAATGAAAACTATGGACCGGTATTATTATCTTTGATTTGTATATAAAAAAAGGAATATAGAATTTCATGGACGTTCAAGTGATAACACATGTAGAGGAAAGAAGATTGAATTAACTATATTATAAATGTTTGGTAAGAAACACTCAAAAAATTACCTTAAAGAAATGCCGAAATGCTTCAATTATATAAGAACCAAAGATAAATAGTGTGAGTTTCAAAGAGATATAAAGAGGATAATAAACAAATGTGGAGAATAAAGTCCCACAAAATTAACATCTAGTGGTTCAACATATTGGGTGTGAAGAATTTTGGAACAATGTAGATTATTGAAGTAATCTATTGGCCAATGAGAAGAATTGAAATCAATAACACCTGAAATTAAGAGATCAAAAAAGGCTTTATGTAATCAATATCGTCTATATTTATCCTGATGATGAAGTGATGAAGGATAAATTTTTTATACATTTAATAACTTTGAAAATATTATATGATTCCATATTTTTGAATTCCTTTATATCCTACGAGTTTATTGAGAATATTGATCCACCTCCTCAAATAGTATATATTAAGTTATTGATGAAAATAATTGGTGGTGTGATGATTTCCTCCAAATAATATAACTCTTCATCTATTGAGAGTTGTGGTAAAATCTATTATAAAAATTCATTTATCATTCCCTTAATAGAAATAATTAAAATATTAGTCAACGATTAAATATATTTACATAGATATCATATATAAAATTTTTGGATTGAGAAATTTTATTTCATATCTTTTATGATCGTATGATCAAATATTGATAAAATGGTGACGATGAAAAACCTGGGTCATGTATTTCAATAATATGGGTCTTGATAGTAAATAATGAAGGGTATTTAGCTAAAATGTTTTAAGAGGAACTCAATATTGGGATATTCCAATTATGTAACAATATGTTAATGTATTTCATGATGAATTTTATGGTCCTACCCTAGGAAATGAGGTTGAGTTTTTAATTGAACTTATACATGGGAAAACATCTATATAATAGAGTTCTTACAGAACAAGACATATTGAATTAGAATAATTGAAGTATAAACTTGAATAATATTTAGAAAGACTATTTATTCAACTATGTACTTCTCCATGGGTTACCATAGCCCTCTATGTTAAGACGTATGATGGGTAAATGTGTCTTAACAGTGATTATCATGAGCTTAATAGGATCATGAACCAGAATAAGTACCATATACCCCATATTTATAATTTTTTGATTATCTTTTAGGGGATCCATTCATCTAAAAGGTGTAATTTGATCCAAATATCATCAATTAAGGGTGATAATGGATGATATATATAACAAAATCTACTTAATAAGATACATAAACCATTAGTTCATAGTTAAGACTTTTGGACTCATAATTTCCCATGAAATAATCAAGTATTTTAGTAATAGATTATTTAAATATTGCCTTGATCAATTTGTGGTTGTCCCTATAGATGATGTTCAAATATATTCTAGGATAAAACAAGAACATGAACACTATTTGAATCTTGTGATAATGGGCCAAAGTAATGAGAAAACTTATTCTAAATTTATAAAATTTCAATTATTTATATTATAATTATCAACATAGGGTCAAATAATCATACGAAATGGTATATTTATGGATCATATAAATACATGGGTGATTAAATAATAGAATAAACTAACATAAATGATAGATAACCATAAATGGTATGGATATTATGGAAATTTGGAAATAAATTTCACATGATTTTCAAATCAATGGACAAATTTGACTTGAAAGTGAGTATGTTTTCTCAAGATAGAATAATGTAATGATAAATTTTTTATCTTAAGAGGAGTTTGGTCCCTATACATACACTCACACTACCCTGTAGTGGAAAATGATTATTTGTATATATAAATTATTTAATGAAGGTTTGGGATATACCATTATATTGAAGGATAAGGTGGTATCTTTTGCCTCACACCAACTGACGGTTCATGTGTAAATTTTCCTGATACATGATTTGAAACTTCCAGTAGTAATATTTGGATTAATTATAAGGAGAATTATATATATAAATAAAATTATGATATATATAATAATAATAATATCATAAATAATATATTCACATAGAAGGATTTGATAATTTTCCAAAGGTGATTATTTGATTGGATCAAGGAATATACATAATCAATACATTACCACCCGATGAAGATAAACAAGGTGGATTTTCATCCGAGCGTGAGGGATCATTTTACCTAACTATGAGGAGGATTCAAAAAGTCCCAATACTCATGTATTTTCAAAGGATAGACCTGTAAATCATAAGGAATAGGGAAAAATATTATCTTTCCCAAGCGACTAATAAACCATCCTTTCATATGATGATCAATGATGCATAGAATACATATATGAATCAAGAAAATAATGTAATGAATATTAAAAATTTCATGCTTGATAAATAGAGAACTATTATATTTAAGAAAAAATATGGGTCCCTTAAATAACATAATTAAAGGAGTTATTAAATGATTAAAAAATCTGATAAATATTTATCCATCCAAGAATCAGAAAGGTGTATGGGGATTTAAACAATCACTTCTAGTGGTATAACCAAAATAATGGTATTCTGAAGTATACATATTGATGCTTGGTCTATTATTTAGTTAAGGCTATATGATATAATTTAATCTTTTGAAGAAACCATTACCCATATCAATATGTAAATGTAAAAACAAATTATCATGTATTTTTTCTAGGTATTCTTAAGACATATAAAGGCCATAATTCATTTTAGGTTTTTTTTATTTCCTTAATTAGTTAAAGAATTTTATATTTATTTGATAATATTTTTCAAAAAATAAAATATTGGAAATATAAATAAATGAAGTGGTAATGAAATATATCATAGAATATTTAATTATATTTGATCGACATATCATGTTTATCTTGAAATTTTGGATAATTATTCAATAATAATTGAATTAATATATAGAATTTAGTCAGAAGAGCCTCACCCGGTTGGTGAGGACTCAGTGAAGTGCATCCAAGATACCCGAGATCAAATACAGGAAGAGTCATATTTCTGGTACATTAGCATGCACTATAATACATACTGTAGAATACATTGTTTAGTACTGTAGTAGTAGAAACTATTCACATGTTTGGGCTTTCGGGCCACCATTTTGATCTTTGAGTTATTCAAGGACCTATGGAGACCCATGTCCTTCAAGGAATCATGTATTTCTGGCCAGCTCAATGTCTTTGGGCTACCTCAAGGCCTTCACGACACCTCAAGGCCTTGGGGCCACATGAAATTGAGTTTAATAGACCAGGAAGACACTAAAAAGAGAAATATCCATATGAGAATACAAATCATGCACATTCAGCAATGCTGAAACTTACGAGTTTTGAAGAATGAGAGGGTAGGACACTTGCCATCGGGACTAGCCTGTACTTGAACGAGAAACCAAGTCGAACAGCCATTCGAATTTGGAGAGCTGGTATCACAATGAAGATCCTCAGGATGGGTAGTTCTTAGTAGTTATAGTCTAGATGATTTCTTATGAGACCTTCAATTCATGTAATTTATTGAATCCTATGCGCCATATAAGGGTTCTCCTTTAATCCTTAAAATGAGGGTTATAAAAATGAATAAAAAGAAGGAAATTGAGTCATTCAGGTGACAGAATTTAGCACTACTTATCATCTCAAAATTAATGGTCCATATAAAAGAACCATTAAATTATTATAATGTTTTTTAGATATTACTTAATAGATTTTAAATTAGGTAGTGATCAATATATTCCTCTAGTGGATTTCTCAAACTATATAAATTTCAACTTTTCTAATCAAATTCTTTAATATGAGGCTATTTTGGGAATATTTATAGAACTGTAACTTATTGGGATGAAGTTAGAGAGCAGAAAATATTAGGACCATATTTGGTTCAATAAATTTCAAAGAATATTCACACCATTTAGCAATATATCTAAGAATCGTAAATTAGACAGTTGATTTATGATGATATCATAGGTGATATTTGGGATTTATAGTTAGATACAGGGTATTCCAATGAATATCACCCTAGGATAGGGTTTTGATATTATGCAATAATGGAATGTTGAACCTTATATACATTGAACCCTTAAAAACACTCAATTATGTGGGTATGTAATCTTATCAACTTTACTACCATCAATCCACTCGTAGGAGAATGATGTTCTCAATGTATAAATTTTTTGGAAGTATAGACTAGATCCATCACATGTACTAAACATTGAATCTATATAGCCAGAACATGATCTATATTATCAAGAACAACCAGTAGAGATCCTAGATCATAGATATAAAGTAATATAAAACAATACCAGCCAAATTTTCAATTTTCTTTGAAAAAATCCTATGATTGATGAAGCAATTTTGTATTCTATAGATGTAATGAGACAAAATTACCATCATATATTTTCATCTGAAATTTAAATAAAAAATTTTATTTTAATGGGTGTATAATTTAAAACCCTACATTTTAATTCCTTTAACATGTTGAATACCTTACTTTAAAAATACACCAAACTAAAAAAATCACATTATATTATATTGATAAAACTATCATAATACATAATAAAAAATAATGCATAATGATAAAGAAATATCAAATATCATTATAAAAAATACAAGATTAATAAAAAAATAAGTTAATAAAAATACAATTACTATGAAATCCCCATCCTCATGGTTTTACTTTAAGATCATACCACTAAATATAACAATAATAATATAGAATAATATTAAATATAAAATTGAAATTTTAGATAGAAATAAAAAAACATGACGAATGAATTTTAGTGAAGCATTTAAATTCATATATAAGAATGTATTATGAAAATTATTTATTTGGTCATTTCAAATATGATCTTTGGGATGTTTTCATTAGAAATATGGTCGTTGGGTATACATGTATCCAATAGATAAATTGAGTATTATATAGTTACAACTAAAAAATTTGTTACAATTTAAATATTTTACATGTAAGTAGCATAAAAAACAAACAAATTTATAATAAAAATAAGTTTGGGGGAAGGGGAAAATGGATTTTACCATAGAGAATGCACTCAACGTGCCTCTGGTTTTTCAGATCTCACCTCTTGTACATCTTTCACTTCCCCTACTGAAATCTTCAACATCATCATGATCCTTGGAATCTGACCCTTCCTTACCCCCCAGATGCTCCTCCCTTGGTCCTCCAAGTCCGGTTCTAGTGCCTCCTCCACTAGAATCTAAGGATTTGGTTGAGAGTCTTTCAATGAAAGAGGTACTTCTCCACTCAGCTCTTTTTCAGTATGATATTATTTTATAGTTCCCTGAGATACACCATTATGATCTCCATCTGTCTTTAGTGGAAGGATTTCCAGGGACATATATTCCTCAGATTCCATTAAATCACTTGTGGACCTTCATCGTTGAATGATGCTGGCATGGTTTCGAGAGGATAAAACCCTTATTCCCCTTTTCTGAAGATTTTTTGCTTCTGTTGGCAGATGATTCTCCATTGGCCAGCGTCATACCCTACCCCTTCAATTTGTCAAAGGGAGAAAGTGTGGTAGCTATTAGGTGGGTGTCCAAAACCCCACCAAACCTCCTCCAGGAGAAGGCAGAAGGAGGGGATGAGATGCATCCTATATATAGGGCTCTCTACCATTAGTTTCAACAACTCATCTGGTTCTCAAATTCTTCTTTTATTTGCAGTGTTTTGTGAGGTATTTTTTCCCATTATTAAAGAGATAATATTATGAGGGTTTTCTCCTTGTAATAAGTGAGGGAGAGTGTACCCAATTTTACCCCATACTGGTCTTTTTATGTTCCTCTGGTTTTTTACCCCCTCCATTTAGGGGTTTTTCCACTTAACATCTAGTGACCATTTTCCCCCATTTTTTCACTTTATTTTTATCTCGTAATTATTGCTTCACCAGTTGGACAATCATTTACGGTTCTAAAATGTGGCATCAGATGGAAGGTTGTGGCTCAGTTATGTTCACATTTTCGGGTATTAGTAATTCTCATAAATTTTAGTATGCTCTGTGATTGTGAATCTGGTATATCTTTTAAATCAGAATAAATTAGTGAGATTATTAAATGAACTGTTGTGAAATGGAGGAGGTTCTAGATTGACAGCGTGTCTAGATGCCAGCAAAATTTGAGATCAAAAAATTCAATAGGAATAATTTTTCATTGTGGAAAATGAAGATGTAGTAAGTGATGTGGAAGGATATTTTCCAATTAGAAATTGTGCAAAATATGATCGGTGTGATGGAGGAGAAATGGAATGATATGAATGGGAATTCTATATCCAAAATCCATTTTCCTTTGGTAGACGGGGTCCTATCGATCATTTTTAAGAAAAAGACATCAAATGAAATATGGGATACTTTGACAAAGTTATACAAGGACAAGTCATTGCACAACTAAAATATTCCTCAAAAGAGAATTTTATACTCTTAGGATGGCTGAGTCATCATCAGTGACCGACCACATCAACAACCCCAATACCCTGTTTTCTTTTCTCACAACATTGTGATATAAAATTGTAGATACTGAACATGCATAGGTTCTACTCAAGTGTTTTCTAGATTTATATGACTAACTCATCTTCACCCTCACCAACAATATCCTGATGGATATGATGGCTTTAAATGATGTTGTAGCCATGGTTCTTGAAAAATAAATTCTACATCAGAACAAGGAGGACATATAGACCACTTCACACCAAGAAGAGGATATGTTAATGTAGATAGGAAGGATGATGGAGTGTGGTTCCAATGAGAGCCAAAATCAGGGTAGGTCAAAATCAAGGACTAAGAAGAAGAATGTAACATGTTCCAATTGTTGAAATAAGGGGAACGTCAAGAAGGATTGTTAGAATATGAAGACTGGTGAAATGTTCTCTCAGGGGAATGTGGTGAGTACTTCTAGAATAGGAGATATAATATTCAGTGTAGCGGCGACGATTACTGGAAGAGGACAACATCTCAAAGATTCATGAATTTTCAACTCAAGAGAAACATGGAACATGAAATATCGACGTGAATAGTTTTACTAGTATGAAACCATCTCAAAAGGACTTGTGTATTTGCGGGACGATCACACCCTAAAGATCATTAGAGTTGGTACCATCAAACTTAATATGCAAGATGGTATTGTCTAAACCATCTAAGGAGCACATAATGTAAAGGGTCTGAAGAAGAAAATATTGTCTTTTGGAAAATTTGAGGATATTAGATGCAATACTCTCACCAAGAATAGAGTTACAATAATTGTGATGGACACGGTTGTGGTAATGAAGGTAGAGAAGATCTTAAAGAACTTTTACGTGCTTATGGGTGAAACGTACAAGGAGGTAGAAATAGTTATTGCATCAACTACCTCGACGAAATAATTGATGATGTTATGGATTCAGAAGCTCGGCATTATGTCATAATGAGGCCTGAATATTCTTTCAGACCATAATTTGATGTCTGGGATTACAAAGATATCCATATCATTTCGTGAGAATTGTGTTTTGATCCAGCAACAATAGTTAATGTTTGGGACGTTAACAGAAAGAAGCAAGAAGATTTTGGATTTGATCCATTCTGATGTTTGGAAAGCACCAATTATATACCTGGGAGGATCAAGGTACTTGTTATCATTCATTGGTTATTATTCAAAGAGATGTTGGGTGTTCCCAATCAAGAGGAAGGTGGATGTTATTTAAGTCTTCAAAACATTCAAAGCGCGGAAGGAGCTAGAATCTAGAAAGAAGATCAAGTGTGGAAGGACTAAAAATTATGAAGAATATACTAGGGAGGAATTTTATGCTTTTTGTAAACATGAAGGAATAAAGAGATAACGCACAATGGCGTACACTCCATATCCAAATGGAGTGGTATAGGGGATGAATAGAACTCCATCGGATAGAAAAACAACGATGTTTAAGACTGCAAGAATTAACAAAATAATTTTGGAATATGCAGTGAATACTTTCTGTTATGTGATAAACTGATCTCCTTCAATGGTTATTAACATCAAGGCACTGATAAAGATATGGACAGGTAAACCTGTTGACTATTCTCAGTTACATACTTTTTAAAGTCAAATATATGCAATGTTTAAGGACCAGGAAGGATCAAAGTTGGATTCAAGATCCAGGAAATGTATATTATTGGGGTAAGTTGATGGTGTGAAGGGGTATCGTTTGTGGGACCCCACTGTCCTACAAATTTATCATCATCATAGATGTAATTTTTACAGAAGACAAGTTACAAAAAAAATTGATCAAGATATAGAGAAGGAAAATATATAAACTACAATAGTGGAAGTAGAGGAAAAATCCAAGGAAGAATCAGTTTCTTTTGAAGCATTACCAGAGGATGATGATCAAGTACCAGTTGAGTCTAGGCCATGATGGTCAACTCGGGAGGAAAGAGCATAAGAATGGCACTCAGACTTTGTCATTGATAGATATATTTCATACTTCTTATTGACGGAGGATGTAGAGCCATATTATTCTTTTTCAGTGACCTAGAGTCTAGATGTATCCTCATGGATGGAGGAAATGTAGAGGGAACTCGAATAATTGTACAAGAACAAGACATGGGATCTTGTTCCATTAACACATGGAAGGAAGGCTATCAGAAAAAAATTGGTCTTTAAGATCAATCAGGATGGAAAGTACTAGGTGGAAAGATATCATTCAAGATTGGTGGTTAAAGGATTTTCTCAGAAAGAAAGTATTGATTTCAATGAAATATTTTCTTCTATTGTTAGACTGAAGATTGTTCAATTAGTTCTAGTGATGTGTGCTACATATATATTACATATAGAGTAGCTAGATGTGAAGACTACTATTCTCCCTGGTGATCATGATGAAGAGATCTATATGCTCCAACTAGAAGGTTTTTAAGAAGAAGGGAAAGATAATTTGGTTTACAGGTCGAACAAATACTTGTACGGTCTCAAACAGGTGCCAAGGTGTTCTTACAAGAGATTTGATTCCTATATAATGAGCCCTGGATACAAAAGACTTCATTCATATCCTTGTTAATATTTAAGGGGTTTGGATGGGAATTATTTCAACATTATTATATTTTATATATATGACTTGTTCATTACAATCCCCAACAAAGATCTGATCCAGGAGATTAAGGCACAGTTGTTTAGGGGATTTGATATAAAGGAATTGGACAAGAAAACAAAATTATTGGGTTGTATATTTACCAAGACAAAAATAATGGGATGATTTTTCTATCATAGAAGAGTTACTTATTGAAATTATTGAAATGATTCAATGTACAAAACTGTAAGACGATCTCTCCCCTCTTCCTGTTAATTTAATCTTATCCTCAACGATGAGTCCTAGTAGTGAAGAAGATAGGATGGAAATGCCTTGAGTACAAAATGCTTCATCAGTGGGTTGTCTGATGCTCATTATGTTTTGTACTAGACGATACATTTCACATGTAATGGGAGCAGTTAGTCGGTACATGGAGAATCCAGGACAAGAGCATTGGATCACAGTGAATAGGATCTCGAAATACATCAAGTTGACCTCATATGTTTCATTATGTAATGGGGGATCAAATTTTAATATCATAGGATATGTTGATTTAGATTTTACAGGTGATTTTGAAAGGAGGAAATCCACTACATGTTAGTTGTTTACTCTTACAAGAGGATATGGAGTTGAATTTCGATGTTATAGTCAGTTGTGGAATTATCAATGATAAGGGCAGAGTACATGGAAACTAACCAGTATAGAAAAGAGGAGATTTGGATGAGAAGGTTTTTGGAGGAGATCGAGCACAGATAGGAGAATATTAAATTGTATTTTGATAGTCAGAGCACCTTGCACATTGAAAGGAATCCATATTTTTATTCCAGGATGAAGCACATTGTGGTACAATATCACTTTTTATGAGATGTGGTGGAGGAAAGGAGTGTGGACATGTATAAGATTCACATTGAAAAAAATCTTCCAGATTTCCTAATTAAGCAAATTAACTCTGATATGTTCAGATGGTGTAGATCCTTGAGGGGACTCACAGATACATGATCTGCATGATTTGGTAGATAGAAAAGATGTGTAGATATTTGATTGGTTCTCAATCAAATCTATAAGTGGGAGATGTGTTGTAGTATTTTCCTCCATAGGCCAGCGCCGCCCCCCAATTTGACAAAGGGGGAAAGCGTGGTATCTGTTAGGTGGGTGGCCAAAACCCCCCCAAACCTCCTCGAAGAAGGTAGTACGAGGAATGGGGGGAGATGCATCCTATATAAAGGGATCTATCCCATTAGTTTCATCATCTCATCCAGTTATCCAAGTATCCTTTTATTTTTGGGGTTTTGTGAGGAAGTTTTTCCCTTTATTCAAGAGAGAATATTATGAGGGTTTTATCCTTATAATAAGTGATGGAGTGTGTACCCAATTTTACCCCATAGAGATCCTTATATTTTCCCATAGTTTTTCACCCATTCCATTTGGGGGGTTTTCCACGTTACATCTAACATCCCTTATTTCTGCCTTTTTCAATTTATTTATATCTCGTAATTATCACTGCACCAGTGGGACAATCATTTATGGTCCCAGCAGCTTCTTGGGGGTTGGCATCTCTGTCCCGCATCTCGGTTCTATGTTGCAAGGAATTATTTGTGGGTTTGGTCCCCCAGGATGACATTATGATGGAATGGTCCATGAGCCCTTTATTAATGGGAAAATTGACTTCAATATCATCCAATGGTCAATGGAAGCCCATTTCTTCTAGGATTCAGCCTTTTCGATGGTACAGATCAATGTTCTAGGTCTCCCCCTCCCATTTCACAATGCTTCATTCCTTTGTGGTATATGAAATTCTTTGGGTACCTTCATTGTGAATATGAACACATGCTTCAGCTTCAGGATGTGGGAGTGGTCCATATTTGTTTTGAGATGGAATTATCACACATTCCCCTTAGTTGTATTCTCTTAAGAGTGGGAGAAGTGGTTTCTTGGTGGCTAGACTTAGTCTACCTTTCCCCAAAAGGGTTCTTTTTGGATTTCCAACATCAGGGACATTCCCTACCTTAATGTCGTAAGCATTTGGATATGATGTTCACACCTCCCTTCAAGCAGTGGTCTAATTTAGGTATACCCCCTGATATACCGAAGGGATATCCTATTATTATTGTCGGCTCCTCTTCTTCTATAGACTGTTGTGTTTCCTCCTCCCAATCACCACATGTTTCTCTTGAATTCCATTCTCTAGCATAGCCATCTATGGTATTGGGTCTGGTGTCTATCAACATGAAAAATACAAGAATAGACATAGTTAATTTCTACCCATTTAAGCTTCCACGTACATGTCTTGTCATGGTGCATGGTCATGAGGTGAGTCATTATTCAGCCCTTGAGGTTGTGTTGCCTTGTTATAAATGTTTGTATTGTGTTATTCATAAGGGAAAGGAACATGATTCCTCTATGGGCAATCGCAATGAACTTATTATCCCAAACGTATCTATTATTCCATTCAATAATGTATATAGTTTATTATAAAATGTGGACCCTCTCATGGAATGTGATGATCTTTCCCTAACTCCCAACAGAGCTCTCACTGGAGCTCATGCCAAGCGGGATCAAGCATCCCTCTATGTTAAATCTAAGTGCTCATCTACATTAGGGGCTAAAGAAAAAAAACTCTTCCTTCAATGATCTCATTTCTCATTTGGAATACCCATGGTTTGAGTTCCTAGTAAAATACTATTTTTATCACTTCTAAGGTTCATTGAAACAAAGTAGTTTTGGTTTTACTCACTGATCACAAGCAACATCAATCGAAAATAGATGACTTCTCTTTCAAAACTGGGATTCATAACTATATTCATAGTGATCTGAAAACCCAACATGTTTGTATCTTCTAGAATAATAACCTCATAGTTGAGAAGTTTTCTGTCTCCTAAAATCATATTTCTACAAAAATTATTTTCAGAAATTTATCTTACTTCATGTCCTTTGTGTATGCTAAATGCGAAGAAAGGGATAAATATGATCATTGGAAGAGAATGACTAGTTTTAATTTAGGGGCAAGGCATCGAAGACCATAAGACACTTTATTTCCATTTTGGATCCATTAAAGAGGAATGGTGGAGGATTTTTTCCTCTAAAAATAGATAGGATTTTAAAGGTTTCACGACTCAAAATTGTCACTCAAACACGGGTTATTAATGTGAAAAATAAACGTGGTGAAATAATCAAAAAGTGATTCTTCATATGCAGTGCTGGCTGGACTACTTTTTACCTAACCTATGGGTCATCTCCTAATATCTAGATGATAAATTAGAGCACTTAGCTGGGGAAATTTCAGACCATGCACCCCTCCTTATTTTTTTCCAAGTAGTAATACTCATGGAAAGTATTTTTTCTACTCAATCCAATAAAAATTAGACCCTACTACCATCTTGAGGGGAAGTCATCATTGGGTAAACAAATTATTGATGGATTATGGGTTGGAATTAATAATAGACTTAGGCAACAGAAATAGGATCTTCGAGTGTGGGTTAACAGCAAAACTTCTAGTTTCTTAGACTTGGATGGCCTTAAATTTGATATTGAGAACGTTGAACAGGGACTTGAGGCCCCATGGGATGACGAGATTTTAACAACCAAGTATGTTTGAAGAAAAACTTGGATAAATTTATTCCTGATTTTCAGTGGTTTTTGAGGGATTTATCTAGGTCTACATAGCATAAAAATGTAGATAACAACACTTCTTATTTTCAAGAATTCATTAAAGAGACGAGATGCTCCACTGCTCCAATTATACTTCTCAAAAATGGATCTATCACTAGAGATCATCAAGTTTTTGGATGAATGGTAGTGCCCCAATTTGTTAAATTACTTGAAAATGATTACCCTCACATGTAGGATGGTTATCTTATAAGGAAAGATAAACATATTTATTCAATACCCTCTCAGGTCTCTCCCCAAATAAATTTCTTTAGTGTATGTCAGATGAGTATTAGATTTGGGAGTTTTTACCTCCCTTAATTCTGAAGTTGTTCCCATTCCTAATAGTTTTGTATGTTTTCCAATATTACATCCTGGGTTCTTCTCAAAAAGAAATTAGTACGATATATTCCTGATTTTTTTGAGCAGGGAGTTTACCCAGAGTTGCCTATTCCACTACCTTTATCCTCTATCCCCAAGTAAAGGATCCATCATCATTGATGTGAGGTAGACCTATCAGTATGTGACCTTTCTCCTATAATTTCTTTTTAGCAGTTATTAAGAGAAGGATTTTGGTTCCACTTCATACATAGGTCTCTGAAAAACACCAAGGTTTCAACTAGGGAAGGTCCACTCATACCTCTATTTCCTTGTCCTAATAAATGGTTTTGAGATATCAACAAGATGGGAATGAGCTATATCAAAGGCATTAAACATGATATGTATAAAGAAAATGAGAAGGTATAGTAAAGATTAATCGTTAGATTAATGAGGTAAATTGTCTTATTAGGATGACTTGTTGATCTTTTTTTCAAATGCGTTGGGTCTCCATGGTTTTTGGTCACTTTCTTTGGAAAAACTATGGGTTATTCAAGTCAGTTTGAGGCTTCTGTATAGCAGTTAGCGGTGGGTCCTTCCTTTTTTTGTTGGTCGAACATCATTGGGGTGACCCACCTTTTATTTGAAGATGTTTCTCATTTTTTTAATAGAAATAGAATGAATTTATAGGATCTCAACTAGATTATTTAATTATATATAAATTGGAGTGGTAAACTCATTAATCACAATAAGAGTAACTTATAGAAAGTAGTATCCCATGAATTATTTGGGTGAACTTTTTTCCCCAAGTAAAATCTGAATTCATGAATTTCATGGGTCTTAACGTATCCTTGATTGGAAAAAAAAACTTTTCCTTTTCATTGAGGGGCATATCACCCTAGTAAATAGTTTCCTCACCTCAATCACCACGCATGTTTTTTTGGACCTCACTGTACCGAAAATAGTGATGTGGAATGTTCACAATATCCTCATCAGCTTCATTTGGGATGTGCATGTGGAAGGTAGATATCATTGGACATCATAAGAGAGAATAACTTGATAGGATAAGGATAGCAGAATTAATATTCAGTGTATTATTGACACCATGATCTAACTCCAAGCTAAACTAGCCTAGGACATCATGGAAAGATGTTCATTGTGGGGAATGTTTATTCCTAGGAAATCTGGATAACTACAAATGGTTCAAGAAGAAAATGTTCAAGCATCTTGAAAAAAAATTCATCAACACATTCGTACTATTCAAAAAACACTCAGTGGATACTTGGGTGTGGAAAGATAAACTTATAGATCCGTAATTATGTTGGCAAGGTGTCGGGTTTTCCTGGTTCTCTAATGCCTAACATATACTTTGAGCTAGCTAGAAGTTTCCCATACATTATTCATTCTATTCGCAATACCCAAAAAATCGAGGTTTTTTTGTAGTAATGGGATATCCACTGAACCTGAAAAAATTGTTTTAACAAGTTCAATAAACAGATTCTTCTCATCAAAGGCATACCATTGGGTTACACATATAGAAAGCGGTCATGATGCATGGGGTGGTATCTTGTGGTGTAACAATATTATTGATAATATAAACATTATGTTCTACCTCATACTTAACTAGGATTTCCCCACTAATGAGGGGGTTAATCACAAGGGGTTTCCATTATTTCCAAATTCACATGTTTTCATGCTCCCAAGGAAGAAGTGGCCTCACATTTATTTTTGATAGGGCAATGGGAGACCTTCATTTCGAGTATTTTTTCATCTTCATAGGGAGGGATGTATAGGGACTCTTTGGAAAATTGTTTTTACACTCCTTGTTTCTCATCTTAGAGGATAAATCCCACAAATGTCAGGCTATAGTGATGTTATTGGAAGCTTGTTGTTGGTGTATATGAAATGCATTTAACAAGGACAGGCATGGGTGGTTTTCCAGTTCATTGTGGGAAATAATGGTTAATTATACATCTTTGGTGATGGGTATGGTCATGTAACTGAATCACTGGGACTTTCCCCCCTCCCTTCAATGAATAAAGGTAGGTAGGTGTCTTGATCTCATGATGCATATGATGAAATATAATTGTAATTGGATAAGATAGAATCCTTCTTATGGAGGAATCAAGCTAAATGTTGATAGTTCATACATGGAGGGTTGCATGCGGGAATGAGGGGTTATCAGTTATCATAGTGGTTTTGATAACATAACTTTCTGTTTATTTAATGCCCATGGATATTCTCTCATAGATTAATCCATTGCAATGCTAAAGGTGTTGGAATTGTGCATGTCCCACATTATTCACATGGATTGGGTAGAGAAGGAATCCTCTATTATCCTCATATCAATTCAATCAGGGATAAAAATCCTCTAGTCCATAACATATTTAGTTCAAAAGTTCTGAAATTTACTCACTATTTGCATTGAACTTACCCACACATGGAGATAGGGAAACAAGGTAGAAGACTACTTGGCATCATGAGCCTCCCCAGATAACTTATGCATCCCTTTTAAAATTATAGGATCCCTTTCCCCTGAGTGTGTTAATATTGTTCAGGAGGACTCCCTAGGACTTCATTATTTTAGACCATCAAGATTTTTTTTGGGGGCCACATCCATCCCATCCATTTAAGTTTAATAAAAAATATTAGCTTTGGATGGATGGTAATAAAATAAAAAGATTAGAATTCATTTTTGATTAAAGCTTTTATATTAAATATATATATATAATGTACTTAAATTTTTTTTATTAGTTTTAAACAATAATTTTGATAAAATAGATCATAAAATTTCAAGGAATGAATAGTAAAATAATTAAATAAGTAAAGAGTTATAAGGAATATGAATTTAATGATTCATGGTCAATGAATTATGTTTTATTTAAAAAATGTTATTTTAATTTTATATAATATCATTTTTTAAATGTTAAATTCCACATATTTAAATTAAAATTTTAAATGAAATTTATTATTTATATATATACTTAAATAAAAATTAATATATTAGTTATTAATTGGCACGAAATAAAATAAAATCATTTAAAATTAAAAATTTAGTTTTATTGAGTTTTTTGTTATATGTAATGATTTTTTATTTCAAAAAAAATACATGAGGTTTCAAGGATGGATTTATTAAAAATTAATTTTTAGATGTATAACAAATAGTTTTCCAATCACCTACTTATTATAAATTTATATGAAATTGGATTAAGAACAAGTATTGTTTAAAATGTCATTAGGCTATAAAAACACACGTTTTAATATAATTTATGCTCTCATTTAAACATAAAAGTTATCATATTTTGATATTCAATTATATTAAAAGGAGTCATAATTTGGTTTCATCATGTTAAAATTATGTAATATGGTTCATTATATATTTTTTTAGTAAAAATTGTCCCGGGAAAATAATTAGACATATCAAAAAGTGATAAAAGGTGTAAAATGAAATGGAATAAATTTTATATAAATAATTGGAAATTTATAAATTATAAGATTTATTTTGTATGTTTGATATTGAATAAATAAAATCCCACAAAAATCTCCTTACCTAACTCACTTAAATCCCATTTGATTTCTTATTTTCCCTTCACCTAACTTATGTTTCCAATAAAATGTCACTCATTTTAACCTATAAAAGATGTTCTCAACCTCCCACTCAAAATCACTTATATCTTTATATTTTATCTTTATATACAATCCCGAATTCATAATATTTAATTATTATTACATTTTTGGTGTCTTATGGTTTTATGATGAACTCCCGAGTTCGTTATTCCAAAGAAACCCATTACGAGAAGGAGAAATTCAATCTATGTAATTCACTCATTCTTCTCAATCATTTTAAATTAGCTTCTCATATCAACTCTTTTTATATCTAACTATCAAATATAATTATTTTTCTATTAATATAATTATTTTTCTATTTAAAATGTTTTTCATTTATATAACTATATACTCTTATTCATTAGTATAACATGTTCTTGTTCTGCCCAGATCAACCTTCTACATAAGTAATGTAATACCAACACATTCATTTTCATCATAAATGAGTATCAAGACATTAATAATGGTAATATATGATATTAAATAGTAATTTATTTCATTATTATGATTCTTTTAGCGTGAAACAAAACACGAATTTCCATTATAAAATAATGGTAGTAATAAGTAAAATTACACAAAGTGTGATTCTCATAAATTCTATTTCTAACATACATGAACGTATCATCCATATAATGAACATGTGATTGTATAAATTGTTATAATATTATTATTATTTTATTTTGAATAATTTGGTATTGAATTACTTCTTATAAAATAGTGATAATAAACATCTTCATATAAAAATTTGTATGGGACAATCAAAATTACTAATATCTAGTGAATTACGTGCTATCAAATAATGATAATAAGGTTATGTTTATTATATATGAGGTTAAGATTATTTCATGGGAGTCTGGAGTAAGGATAAGTTTTTCTTTTCTAATCTCACATTGAAAGTGAGATTGACTATGTCATAATTTAATTTAATGGAAATTTTATATAATTTCAATTTAAAATAAATTGTATTTTCTTCTCCTATAGTTATTTTGGGGTTTACATGTCATCTTACCATTTTCCCATGCATTTATTCATAACTCACTAGGAAGATTCTTATAACTGAAACCAATGTTATCTATTCCTTTCTATTAGGAATATTTTTTTACCATATCCATGTTTTTAATATTTTTTCATTGATACTTTTTTATCCCTAATTCTATAATTTCTATAACTCATTTTTTATAAAATTTATTATTTTAAAAAAAATTGTTAAATTAATCTTTTAACTCTCATATTTAATATTTATGTATGTTTTCATTCTCCCATTATTTTATTTATTTTTCTTTATAATTCTTACCTACTAAGAATTTATAGTTCATAAATGTATTTTTTATTTATAATAACTTTATTTTTCTAAAATCATTTATTTGAAAAATATTTTATTTTTTATTTGTTCTAATAAATACTCATATATTTCATCTTATTTTTCTAAACAATCCACTAATGTTCATCTATGTTATTTTTTATCTATGTGTAGAACCTCTGACCCTAGTAGTCAAGAGTTGATTTATAATTTATTACATAGGCATGAGATACAATGAATCGAATCCTGAATTACCGAATATTTTAGTAGTATTACAAAACTAGATACATACTTGAAATTAAAATTACATTTTAAAACATAAAATACTCAATGTATTTTCAATGAGAGTGTTATTCTTCCCCTTATCATATCCATACATATCGATCACAAAATACTTTCTGGTATCCTAGGAAAAATAAAACATATGAAACAGGTATGATCAGATGCTCAATAATGGTAAGCATGTAATATAAGATGTGAATGAATAAGGAATAATAAATATGAGAAGGTAAATAATTCTAACACATTTCATTTAATCAATAGCTTGATAATAATAAGGAAGGTATAAATGATGATCAAATAATTTCATATAAATATTTAACTAATCATTAATCATAACAATGAACATTTAAACTAATTTAATACTCACATGGAATATCAATAACTGAATTCATAATGATGGAATTTATAATGATAGACATCTAAAACATACCGTCGAGGCCTTGTTCTAAGACATTCAATACTATCATGGCCTTATGCAAAGACACCTATATAAATGGGTATGGCTTCAGCCAAAACCTAGTCCAGTTTCTCTCAGGACACCTACTGATGCATCAAGAGGGTATAAAAGGCCCTCCCATCACTAAATTTTTTTAATACATTTATCATATGAAATGGGTGAAACAAAATCAACATAAACATTCATATTGAGAAATAAAATATAAAATGTTAATATTTTTTTTAATCAATAAATTCAATCACAAACCATCCAGGTTAGTTTGTTGAATATTAATAATATTATACATCCTCGATCAAACTAATCATAAACAGTCCCAATAAAGAATAAGGATTATATAAATACAACATATCCCTAGTGGATTAAAATTTAAATAAATATTTAACACCGTTGATGAGTAGAAATATCATAAAAAGATCATTAAAAATATTTTTGAAGAAAATAACCATTTCACCTTGAAAGTAATTTTAAAACTAAAGGATCAAAAAAAATTTGTAAAATAATTTTTTTTTAAATAACCATTGAAAAAATGTAAAATAAAAATTAAAATATTGATTTCTCATCATGGTGGAAAAATCCATTCAATTTTTACACATTAAAACAATTATTACTTTCACATTTTCTATAAAATCCAAATGGGTATTACTTTTAAAATGGAATGAATATTCCTTTTAAAAGAAACTGTAAAAATACAAATGGGTAAAAATGTATTTAATAATTCATTTTTAAAAGGTTAAAAACAATTTTGAAAACATTTTAAAAAACATGGGTTTTGATAAAAAAAATTTCTGACCGAAGAGAGAAATATTGTTGGATTTTCATAAGACCATTTTCTTAATCATTTTAAGTAAAAAAGATATGGGGTTTGGTATAATTACTTGAAAAAATTCACAAATTACTATAGGAGAAGAAAAACTATTTTTTCCCATATAAAAATACCAAATAATTACCTAAAGGGAATATGAAACAAAAACAATCCTGGATAATTATGCAATTTTTAAATTAACCCTTACCACTTGGGTAAGTTTTGAATTATAATCCCCATGAAATAAATAAAATTAAATGAAACTTTAAGTAACAATAAGATAAATTAATTCATGATATAACATTCAAAAAAAGGATTAATCACACTAAACAAAAGAAATTAGTGGTGAATATGGTGTATTCCAGAAGGAGGTAAAAGTGAGATGAGAAAACATTTCTTTTTAATTTTATCTACAATAAATATATATACATTTTAATTATTTTATACATGTTTAAACCATTTATTTTTCTGAATTTAGTTATCACTCTTCATACCGTCCAATATAATGTCTAGGTTATAATGATAATGTTTAAATAACATGGTTTTAATAGAGTATCATGTTTCTTTCAAACCCAGTGTTGCATGCAATTAAAGCTATCAAAGAGATCGAATTTGTTTAAAAATTAAAAATATCATAAAGTCTATGGATGATATATTACCTTCTACACGTGGTGTTTCACTTCATAAATTCTATTTAATATGATGTTAAAATTTTAAAATATCAGGGAGTTATATTCTACCCCCTTAAATAAATTGTGTACTCACAATTTAGCCTTGACATCGGTAATAAAGGGTTTGTTTTTTGGAAATAACCTTCCTAAAATAACACATCATGAGAAGGGTTGATAAAATATGATCTTAAAAAGAGAAAAAAAAGTAAAAATGTCATCTATAATAAGTAATCACTCTATTTTCATGCATGTGAACATTGTTGGGAAATTTGAACATGTACCTGAAAGATAATAATAATTATAGAGTATTAATATATAGTGATATATATCTTTGATCACTATAAATCAGGTAATCTAGGGATGGAAAATAGTGTGCTATGATTTCAAATACCATCGATTCAACATAAATAATGGTATTTGGATAGCATTTCGTTTCAATAGACTTTTTTAAAGATGAGTAATTCCTTTACCATTTCGACTAGAAATTTATGAAAAAATTACTCAGTTTATATATCTCTATTTCATGGACACAATTTCATATTTTTTTTGTGCTTAAATAATTTTCCACTTCATTTCCTACAATAAGAAATGAATATCGAAAATGATTTTTTATTCCCGAGTCACTAAAATGAAATTTTAATTGATCATATGATCTACAAAAGAGTGAAATGTATTTCCACCTATTTATAAATATTTTCCAAAACAAATATTTTTATCATAGGTTATCACATATAATATATTAATCTCAAAAACCACATCCAATGTTCAACTTAAACCATTTCATAAATGTTTATCCTTATGACCCTTTGAAAAGACTATGATCCAAAACCTTAGAAATAAGGTTACTAAAATTCCAAAATTAACTTATCATTAATCCATCAAAAAATATGAAGTTTATCTTAATCATCACATACCAAACATGTGAATACCTTCATCATGTATTCTCTTCAAACATGTAATAACCTGAATTACAATAAAACCTTATTGAAAACATTGATCCATCCACATTAATTAAATAAAACAAATATTATTGGATTTATTACTTAAATAAAAAAATATTGTTAACTCCACCAATGATATCATAAACCACTTTATCAAAAAAACTGTGTGGATGCATATTTTTGAGGTACTGTAGAAATAATGTAATAGGTACTGTAGTAGCTACTGTTCGGTACAGTAGTAGCCAGAACTATTCATCTATTTTAGCTTTCGAGCCACCAATTTGGTCAATACATCCTCCAAGACTTCAGGCCACCTAGGCCTGTTGGTTAGTAAGGCTTTTTGGGCCTCCTTAATGCATTGGGGCCACCTCAAGGCCTTCGGGCCAACTCAAGGCCTTTGGGCCACATGTTGTGTAGAAGTACCAGACGTGCTCTATGATGAGAAGACTCTCTATGAGGATTTAGAGCAGACACATTCCCCAAAGAAAAGTTGTAATGTCCTAGTTCTGGAAGCCATGCAAAGGTGCCCGTACTCGATTGGTCACATGGCCTCAAGCCCCTTTCCCCGAACACCAGAGGCATCCGGCTAGCCGCTAGGGATTTGAGTGTGATAGTGGGGAAACTATGACCTCATTGGAAGAGTACACAGTGGAAGTAAACAGATATTCAAGAGCGGAAGCAGTAATAATACCAAACAACAGTAACAGTGGAAGACTGATAAAGGAACAATTGGAGTATATATATATAAATGATGCATTATACATAGATGTCTAAGAAAGCAGCCAAACAAGTGACAATGCTGAATAAATTACTAAACCAAAGTAAAAAAGGAAACAAGATAAGAAACTCCTCAGCATCGCAAGCCTCATCTTGGACCCATGCTCTCCAGCTCCAATGCAATCAAGTACCTGAAGTGGAAGGGCACTTACCCTTGTCTATACCTGTAACAATATAATCTGTTTGGGCCCAAAATCATGGCCCAAATATGGCGTGATATAAATCCTAGTATAAAACCACCACAAGATCTCGGCGTAACAGTTAGTGAATATATGGCAGGTAAAAGTGAAAAAAAACTGTAAACAAGGAAGTACTCAATAGTAACAATCCACAGTTTCAGATATCAAGAAGCAACCAAAAAAAGCAGATAATCACTACAGGTAACCCTTTGGGAAGTAATTACATCTTATCCCCTCTAGTTCTAACTAACAGATACAACCATCCCTCTGGGTAGCACACACAGTCCCACCCCTCTGGTTCAGCTAAAGTATAGACTCTCTAAGGAAGAACTCACCATTAACTCCCCCTATAGTCTCACATCAGTACTAAAGGTGGTCTAGGGAAGATATTATGTCACATTCCCTCTATAGCCCTCGTCGAGGAACTACAGACTCTCTGAGGAATCACTCAACATCAATTAACTCTATTGTCTCACATCGTAATATTATAAAAGACACTCTAGAGAAGCCCTTACGTCCATTATCCATATGGTCTACCATACTTGGTTCTCACGGCCATGTGTTAATCAATAATTATAGCATCACATATAGGCTATAGTAATCCTCTAGAACTACGTGGATAACATTCTACAGCATATCATCATGTCAGATCAATAGTCACACCATCTGACAATACTAGGCATGGGAAAGTAAATAGCAGCCTAACATGCAATTAGACCCACACGTCAAAACAGGCAAAACATGCATGGGAAACACATCCAATGCCCAAAAATTCACCCTATTCACAATAAAATATCATCTACTCAAGCATACAAGCATTGCATACAAACCATATGGCTAAAATGGTAAACGTGCAATACCCAGTTCATGGGTATTGGGAAAATTTGCACATAAAACTCAAAGAATTTAAACATAAAGGAACAAAACACCTACCTCGGCGTTGGGAGATCAAAATAATTTAACCATGAGGTTTTAATCACATTAGAACTCCGTATATATACGAAAACGTATAAAACATTCAACCAAAGATAACTTGATAAAGAGAAGGAATTAGGAAACGAATATCTAGGAGAAAGAAGAGTTTATCAATGTGATCCCAATGAAATCTTTGGCGGTCCAATCAAATATCGAGTAGAGGCTCGGGGGCTCAGAGAAGAATCGCGGTCGTAAGGGAGATCTCGACCGAACGAAACCTTGAAAGAGATGTTTCTGGAAATTAGACGTGGCCCCGATGCATTTAATGAAAAAAATACATGGCTTTTAATTTTGAAGTACACTGCGTGTACTTTCCTTTTTCATACTCCACTTTAGGAAGCCTCCACATCAACCCACACGACCACGTGTGTGGCCATGGCCCGACCAGCACACTGACTCCTGTAGCAACACAGTACACGTCGTGTACTCATGAAGTACACAGTGTGTACATCAAAAATTTCCAGAAACTCCTTTTTTCCCAAAAACACTATAAAAAAGAAAAACATACCTAGAAAGAAGACCCCAGTTCTTCAAAACTTCCCCCATTAAAGAATTTTGTCCCTGAATTTTCCTAGAAAGGGGGCGTAGAAGAAGAAACCCCAAACAACTCCGGCCACTGCGATCGTACATCGGCCTCCCTCTCCCAAGTCTCGTCATGTACTGTCATGTCCTACCATAGAACCTGTACAAGAGGAATAGACCGGTCACAGAGAACCTTACTAATTCATCAATAATTTGGATCTGATGCTACTAGAATGATGCATCCACTTCCAACTCAACCTCCTCAGGTTGGGAAGCATGAGACGGGTCTGAAAAGTAATGTTGCAGCTGATAAAAGTGGAAACAATCGTGCATAGACTGATACCTCTGAGGTAACTACAAATGATAGGAAACTGACCCAACTCTCTCCAACACCTCAAACGGCCCGACGTACCTCAGAAAAACATTACCTTGTCTCCTTATCCCCTTGTGTCCCAGCCTCGATGTGACACGTCGAAAAACCTGATCCCCAACCTCGAACTCCAGAGGCCATCTCTGTTGATCTGCACAAGTCTTATGATGAGACTGTGTAGTAGCCATCCTCTTCTGAATCAACTCTATCTACTCTGTGGTCTCCTGAACAAGACGAGGTCCCTGCAAAGATGCCACTCCTACCTCCAGCCGACATTAGGATGATCGGCATGTCCTACCATACAAATCTTTATAATGTTCTATCTGAATAGTTTCTTGAAAAATATTATTGTAGGAAAACTCTACAAGAGGTATATGATTCTCCCAAGATCCTCCAAAATCCAAGACACATGCTTGGATCATGTCCTCCATCACCTGAATCTTACGCTCGAACTGACCATCTGTCTATTGGTGGTATGTTGTACTCAAAAGTACTTGTGTACCCAAACCCTTCTGAAGCCCTTGAAAAACCCGAGAAGTAAAATGAGCATCTCTTTCAGAAATAATGGAGTGTGGAACTCCATGTAATCCCACAATCTCTCAGATGTGAAACCATCCCAGATCATCAACACTAATGGTCTCCTTGATCGGCAAGAAATGAGCGACCTTTGTAAGTCTATCAATGACAACCCATACTGTGTCATTCCAGTGAGGCGACCTCGGCAACCCTATCACGAAATCCATCGTGATGTCATTCCACTTCCACTCGGGAATGGGTAACTATTGTAAAAGCCCTGCTAGTCTCTGATGATCCACCTTCATCTGCTGATAGGAAGAACACCTCATGAAGAAACCAGCAACATCCCTCTTCATACCTGGCCACCAATACTGACGGTGTAGATCATGTTACATCTTGGTGACACTAGGATGAACTTCCAAATATGAGGAATGAAAATCCCGCATAATCTCCTCGCTTATATCTTCTGTCACCCAAACGTATCCCTGGAAAAACAAGATATCATCCTCTCTTAGGGTCCATCCAGGAATAGGGTCCTCTCCTGACAGACTTTCCCATAGGACAAGGCCTTCAGAATATGATAGTTTCCTCATTCGTACTCGATCAAGAATGGTAGAGGTAACAGCTACAGAAGAAAGGATGGTCTTACCCTATCTATCGTGCACCTCCAAATGTATCTCCGAGGACATAGCCACAATCTTCCACTCACTATTGGACCCTTGAACTGCCTATATCTGAGTATTCCTTCTCAATGCATCAGCCTCTGCGTTGCCTTTCCTAGGCGTGTAGGCAAGCTCAAAGTCAAAAGACTAAAGGTACTCAACCCACCTTCACAATCTCAAATTCAGATCATACTAATTGAAGATGTACATGAGACTCTTTTGATCGGTGAAAAACACAAAATTATCTCCTAGAAGGTTATGTCTCCAACATCGTAAGGCATGAACACATGCAACCAACTCAAGATCGTGCGTCGGGTAATTCCTCTCATGTGGCCTCAACTGCCGAGACTCATACACAATGACTCGATCTCCCTGTATAAGCACAACTCCTAGATCGATACTTGAAGAATCACATTACACAGTACAACACTTTTCTAACTCTAGAAACACTAGTATCGGTGCTGAATTCATCCTCTCTTTCAACTCTTCAAAGGATGACTCATGAGAATCTGACAATAAGAACTTCACACCATTCTTAGTAAAACCCGTCAGCGGTGCTGCTATGCATGAAAATTCCTGAATGAACCGTCTGTACTATCTTGAGAGACCTAGAAAACTTCACACCTCAAAGAAGTAATTCGGCTGCTCCTAGAAAACTACTACTCTCACTTTCTCTCGGCCTACTAATACTCCTGTCACTGAGATAACAGGACCCATGAAGTGAATCTGATCCATCCAAAAGTGGCATTTTGAGAGATTAGCATATAACTTATGTTATTTCAGTGTACTCAAAACGATCTCAAGATGTGTGGCATGGTCGTGTCGAGTGTGAGAGTACACCAGGATATCGTCCACAAAGACAACCATGAAAGAATCCAGGTATGGATGGAACACTCATTTAATCAATGCCATGAAAACTAAAAGAACATTTTTGAGACCGAACAACAAAACCATATACTTGTATACACCATACCTACACCGGAAGGCTTTAAGAGGTGTATCTGATGGTCTAATGCGCAACTGATGGTAGCCGGACCATTATTAAATCTTCGAGAACACCTGGGATCCTCAGAGATGATCAAAGAGATCATCAATACTCAGTAAGGGATATCGGTTCTTGACCATTGTTTCCCTCTGGAAATGGGGATGACCTTATTGATTTAAGATTCAAACATTCCATGTGGTTTCTCATGGGTTTATTTGTAGAACCGGAAACATCCAATGATTCCATATTCATTTGAACCTACTTTCCAAAAGTAGGTTCTCATTAGTCGTGGACTGATGAGGCTTAGGAATTTGCATTGGTCGAGAGGATGGGAGTACAGACTCATCACACCTTTTTAGGGGAATTATTGTCTACTCTGGGACTCTCTTTATAGATTTAAGTTATGTTCGTAAATCCTTATTACATTACCAAGTATAAAATGATCTTTCCTTTAGATCTAAACATCAATGATTGATATGTAGTAAATTTAGAGAATCTTTTATATGTATTCGAGGTTCTTCATCAATAGAGAATCATATGTATTTATTAGATATTCTTGGATAATGGTATCCTTCAATACATAAAAAGTCCCGTGGTCATTATGATGACCATACTGGTTTTAAAGCCACTCAGTGGGGCACTTGAAGTTTATTTTCATTTATAAGGTAATGGGTTATTTTAATGTTAGGATCGAACCCGCAGATAAGCTACCTACGTATCCTTTGTTTTTAGAAAAGGAAACAAAACCAACATAGTTCGAGAAAGGGAGCATGATGTTTATGATTGATGTCTCAAAGAAATATTTCATAATTACTTTTAAACTCTAAGCTCATGTGAGTCATGCTCGGTGTGAGAAACAAGAGGTATTGGTAAATCCAGACAATTGTGCCATGAAAGATGCAATCATAAGAAATGCTATAGGGCTTATGTATGTATGACTGCACAAATATATGAGTATTTTTACTTCAGGAAAGAAATCTCAGAACAGGGTCCATAAAGGTATATGTACTTCATAGAGATTTGGATACTATAATATTGGGGATTACTCCTAAGGAAGATACCCGAGTTAGGAGGGGACTTATGATTGGGTTCTACTCCTGATAAGGAAGCCCAAATAAAAAGTAAATTAGATCTGGTTAAGGGACTTGAGGCTTACTCCTAAGGAGGATTCCCATATTTGAGACTGGGGATTATTCCTGAAAAGGAGGCCTAGGTTAATGAGGACATGGGGCATAATCTTGAAAAGGAGACCCATGTTAAGAGAATTATGGTTGGGTCTTACTCTTAAGGAGAATGCCCAAATTTTGGAATTTTAAGATTGGGGCTTATTCATGAATAGGCGGCCCAGATTAATGAGGACTTGGGTATTACTCCTAAAAAGGAGGTCCAGGTTAAGATAATTATGGTTGGGGCTTAATCCTATGTAGGATTCCCAAATTTGGGAATTTTAAGATTGGGGCTTATTCCTAAAAAGGAGGCCCAGGTTAAGGGGTTCTCTCATCTTAAAGGATGAGGTTGAATGAAATGAAATCTCAATCCTTAGAGACATAGAGATGTGTAAATCACTAGGTTTTGAGAGATATTCCACAGAATTCATTTAAGATAAAGAAATCAATCAAGAAAACATGCCATTAATGGCATTGAAGAATGTCTTGAAGACTGAATCTTGAATAGAAGAGGTGTAATGGTATACGTGAGATGAAATGGGAAAGAAAGGCACCCAAAAAGGAAAGGGCATGCAAGTTAGGGTAGGTGCGCTGATATTGCGTGGGTGAACATGTCCTGGGCACGCAGGTATACCTACGCGGCACATGGGTACTTGCGCGGTTGTAAACCAGCACAGTAATACTTGGGCGATCCTTGACCAATGCCTTTAGAATTATCCCTAGAGGCTTTCCAGAAGATGGCGCGCAAGTTATGGTGAAGAAGTAGGGCGGCGTACAAATGTGTCAATTTCCCTTAAGGGTAAAACACTTAGGCACGCAAGTGTTAGTGAATTCTAACACTTAGACCATACTCCTCTTTTTTAGACCTTCTATTCTAGGTAAATAATTACCTTAGAAGTGTTCGGAATACCTGAAGAAGAGACTTGGGCCATCAGAGCTCTATATCTGAATTCTGGAAAAAATCATCTCCCAAATGGGGGTCCCACAGGATCTATTTATAGGCTGGAGAAGACCCCGGGCAGTTATCACATAGGGCACGCAATTCACTTGCGCGACCATTTAGGCATCGCGCAAGTGGACTTGCGCGACCGTGATGGAACTTGCGCGGCGCATGTGCTTTTGAAGACTTGTTCATGCCTTTGTCGATTTTTGATGTTTTCTTCAAAGTCTGAATCAATTTGTGCTAAGTCATTGACCTTTAAATTCATTTGGACTCTGTGACGAAAAGGAGCGTCAACAAAAGTCCCTCCTCAGAGTTGGATCCGAAAGAAATGAAGATATGACTCTGAGGAAAGGAAGAAAACCAAAGGAAAGGTGGTGCGCAGGTGCGAATCACGTAAGTACGGATCGCGTAGGGCTGGAGCACCCTGGATGGAGCACGCTGGCTATAGGCATGCAGGTGGGTAGCCCGACCTATAAATATGTTGTCATTTTCCGCGTATAGCATCTGATTTCTGGATTTTCAAGCTCTCGCCACGCAGGTCACCTTCTCCACGAAGGTTGCTCGTTTTCTGCTGTTTCTTCATTGTTGCACTGTTTTCAAGGTAATAATACTTGAGTGGTGATACTTGCGCGCCAAAACTTGCGCGGAACATTAACATTTGAGCGACACATCCATACTTGCGTGCCTAGTTTAGACTTGCACGCATTAATGCCTTTTCCATTTTTCTAGAAATTCCTTCACAAATTTTATGAAAAAATCAACTTACTTAAGAGTTAATTTATTCAAATTTTTTGCCGAATCAATGGCTCTTAGAACTAAAATAGCTGATGAACTGGCTAGCAAGTGGATTAATGATATGATGAACATCATAGGACACGATTATTATACCGTCAGAAGTAGCACTCTTCCAGATTTGGCTATGTATCTGAAAAAATATCATCGCGACTTCCCCCAAAGCATTTATTTTCCTTTGTATGGCTATGGTCATTTGCAAGAAGTTACTATTATAGAAGCAATGAACTATCTCCCATTTTCGTGGTTTCGGAATTATACCAACTTTTCTTCAGTAAATATCTCATGTGGAGGAGTATTTCTAAGTGCTGGAACAGTGGAGAAGGCCCACATGATGCATCATAGCCCTTGTACGCCAGATCTGAAACCTCATATGCCTGAGCTGCAACAACATTGTCATCCTTCAATCTTCTGAAATGCTCAGATGGATCAATCCAAAGGCTGGAAGAAAATTTGGGACTTCCGTCCTAGGGGAGGTGTGAAGCCAACTTGGATGTGGGCAGACTGGGTGCGACAAACCTGTCCAGAGTTTATCGAGGATCTGAAAGGAGTGGCGATATACGAAGCTGTCTAGTTTGGGCATACATATGTTTACAGACATGATAACTTCGTTCCGGAGATACTCATCCACTGGAGCCTAGCAACTAATTCTTTCCATCTGACTCATGGAGAAGTAGGCATCAGTTTGTGGGTTGTCCATAAGATCTCAGGGGCTCCAATTTTTTGTGACTTGTATGATGAATTCATTACTCCCAAGGTGACTTGGAATGATTCAGAGAAGACTCCTGCTTTAGCTCGAGAATTATTTAAAATATTCCACAAGCTCAAGAGTTCAGAGACCTCTTTAACTCATTCTAGAAAGGATATTCATCTGTAGGAGTGGATGAATATATTTCTTATTGAGAAGAAAGAGAAGGAACCAAAGGAGAAGAAGCTAAAGGAGAAAGGATCCAAGAAAATTAAATCCAAGGATAAGAGGCCCAAACATCATACCACCTACCCAAAACCTAAGAAGTGGGGTGCTCTTGGAACATTCTGGCCAACTCTAGAAGCAGGAGAGTTTGAGAAGTGGGATATGAGGTGAATCAAAGTATCCCAAAGAAGTCTCGTCTGGCGGGCTTCTTGGCTATGTGGCTCAGCGTTTATCTCTTTCCAGTCAGGGATTCGAAGGGAGGCGTCAGGCCAGGGACCTTCTTCATTGCGGCAAAGTTCGCTGAGGGAAAAATGTTGGGTTGGATACCCCCATTTTAGCAAAGATTCACAGGAGTTTACTTCATGTATTCAAGGTTAAATCTCCTTTAAGAATAGTGGGACCATTCCATGTTTTATGGGGATGGATCGCCACTCATTTCAAGACTTACAATGTACATAATGGATTACAAATTCCTGGAAGTTCTTTCAGGCCGTCATTGCAAGAATTCTCTGGATTTTCTCCATTAGATGTCAACGCCTGCGACATGAAAGTGAGGCTGATCATGTTTAAGGAATTCAAATTCTTTCCCTATGGAAATCTTCCAACCAGATGGTTTGTTGATGATGGAACATCCCATTTGGATCTGAGGGCATACATTCTAGCTTGTAGAGATGGTGTGATAGTTTCCAGGATTGATGGAGAACTTATATGCGAGGCCTATGCTCCATATAGATTTACACGTCAATTCAAGTGTCTGCAACAGATTGCTGTATCTCCCCCAGTACATGTCAGGTTAGAGAAACATATGATGGTTGCTCGGCAACTGTGGCTGCTAACGTCAAGGGAGAAGACGGGGGCGGTATTTGATATACTAGTTGAAAAAGTGGCACATAACTTGACTACATATTATGCTGAGCACTGGATAGCATCATACACCAAAGGGGTGCTGAATCACCCAGTTTATCAGGTGGGGAAAAGGAAGAGGACTGTAGAGAACGAAGCCCTTCCTCATGAAGGTAATACTTCCCCACCTGAAGCTAATTCACCATATTCCTCTTCTAGGACTGATTCATTGTATTACCATGATGGGGATGATGAGGCACAAAAAGTGGCAAAGCGGCCTCGTGCCCGATATAATCCTCCGGTTAGAATCAAGAGACCTACTCCATCAACTCCTGGTGAGTTAGTTCATTGTGGTAATTTAATCACTGCTACTTTATAAAGCAATAAGTCATATTTTCTTATTCTCTATATGCAGTTGTAGGAACCAGGAAGAAACTAAAATAAAAGATTGTAGGACCTTCCTTGCAGCCTTCATATCTAAGACCATAGGCTATCCAGTTATGGCAGAGTTTATACTATGGTACTGTGACTACCTGGCTGGATTTGTGTGAGGGCCTACAAATTTCTGGAATAGAAAATCTTCTGGCTTCTACAGATATCCAATACAAGGATAACCCCAACGAAGTGCGGGCTTATATCAAAGAGCTGGAAATGCTCATATATTCCACTGATGAGTCCGTTCCTGTCACCAGGCGGGTGAAGGAATTGATTGATCGTGGCACCGCTAAGGGGACTGATGAGGAGTGGCACGATTACGTTGCTCTTAAATATGTATGTTTTCTTTCCTTATTTTCTTTGCAACTTGATTTATGTCGAATCTTTGTTACTTAAGGGAGTTATTTTCTTTATCTTTCAGCTTGCAAATTAAGGAACTAATGAGGATCCTTCGCCACAGTATAGCCCTGGTGGTACTGCCATCGGGGATGCTAATGAATCTCCTCACGAACCGGGTGAGATATCCCCAGGCCAGAAGGTCATGAATGAGGAGTTGGAAACTAATTTTCGTTCTCCAATCTAGGTTCCAATAAGGGAGACTATCGATACTCCCAAAAAATCAAAGAAGCAAAAGCAACAATGGAGAATGTCCACAGCTAAATACTTCGTTAGCAGCAGTAAGTCCTTCGGGTAATCATGATTCTATACCCATGAAAAGGTTGCTCGTATTTCTGGGGATTGCAGGGGCTTCTTCAATTTCTCCCCTAAGGGAAAGGAATGATCCTCCTTCAAGGACCATGGACGGTGCTGTGGAACAAACACAAATTCAGGCTGACTTGGCTACTCCTGGAGAAGAGCCAGCATCTGTTCCCAATATCCCTCATGCTGCTGTTGCAAGAAGAAAAGAACCAATTTCTTGTAAGTTAACAATGCTTCATAGAAAATGTTGAATGAAACATCGACTGAAATCCATTCTGTGATACTTCAGGTTCAACTCCTGCATTAGAGCTTCTGGCGGCTATTGCAACTGATGTTGTGATTTTTATCCAAAGATGTTGTCCAGGGTCAGGCGCCGTAGGATGTAATTCACCAAGAAGACACATCCAATGCTCCCACCGGAGAGACTAACCAGGATTCTGAAATATCATTGGATGAAATGATGAATCATGGCATGTATTTCAAAGAATTTTATGATCATGCTACGTTATCATGTGATTTATAAGACCTTGGGCGTGAGTGTTATCCTTCGCCCAGTAAATTTTCTTATAATTTACACATCTAATCATGACTAAAAATATTATGCAGTTCCATCGATAGAAGCTGTTGAACTGCCAATGCCTAAAGAGGGTGTAGACATTGATGTCAACCCTACCATTGTAGAAAAATTATCTCAAGTAGAGCTAAACCCAGTAAACCCTCCTAAGATCCATCTTAAAGATCCTGTTGAGACTAGGAAAGATGGGGAGGAGTCTTATCAGTTTTCTAATCTACTGTTGATTAAGGGATAACAATATTTGTGATTGTACTTAATTTGCAAGACATTCGATTATTTTGTTATCCTTTGAAACTAACCAAAGATTTCAATTAATTATGCAGGTCCATCAACTGTAGTGACGAGATCTGGAGGTGAGGCCTCAGCCTCTTCCCCAACGGGAATTGTAAGCGAAGAAGCACAGATCAGGGGGGAAGGAGCAGAACAGAGCACTTCCTTAAGTGAATTAATCCCAGATTACATGCCCCCATGTGATGATGATGTTGAATCAGACCCAGAGGTGCTTAAGGTGCTCATCTTTTCACGACTCAGGGCATGGAACAATATATGGAAAATCATATCTGAGGTGCCTTTAGAAGAGTTGTCATCAAAGATTTCCCGGTTTTCGTCCCAGTTCGTCATGCTAGGACTTGGCGGTTTTGGATACCAAGAGATCCATACCGTGGTGAAACAAGTCATCTTTAGGAGGGAGCATGAGAAAAAGTGTCACGAAGATCTAACCAGGGTGAAACTGTCAGTCAACATCAGAAAATTTGAGGCTGCAGTATCCCGAGCTTAGGTTGATTGTGCTACCAAGATGAAGGAGCTGAAGCATTAAATCAAATAAAAAGTCGTCCATCAGGTGTAGCTCCAACAACAGATAGATTTTGTTACTGGGGAACTTGAATAGCTGAATAATTAATTGGAGGGAGCTCAAAAAAATGGTATGAAAGCCATTGCATATGCCAATAAGGCACTCCATCAAGCTGAGAAAGGTGAAGTTGGTCGAGTGCACGAGCTTCAAGTAGCTACTGATGAAGCTCGAGATGTTGTACATCAAGTGAAGACTTATGTTGACAGTCTTTTGTAATTTCCTAAAAAAGACAAGAGGCACCAATCTGTGGATGTCCCTCTAATTCTTGTGCATCAAATGGAAAGAATTTTCTCATCTTTAATCACTTGTGCACATATTTTCCCGCTACCTGCTTTAGATTTTACCTAAAACAATGGGCCTAGTAAGCATAGTTTGATTTTTACTAGGATTATTATAAATAACCCTACAAAATTTCAATCTTTTAATTGCTCAATATTACCTAAATCATACAAAATATATGTTTAGTGAGCTGGAACTTGTCTTTTATTCAGAGTTCATTTGTCTTTTGTGCGTAGTTTAAAGTTATGCACGTCGGACATAAAGAGGCTAATGTTTAAGGTCGAAACAGCTTTGACCGAATGAATTAAAATTGACTCATTTCATTGACAATTCATATGAAAAAATATTACCATACTCAAGTATGAGGGAAAATATGTAAACTATGACTTAAGAATATTTGAATCTGAGGAATGATATAAAAAAGAGCTAAAAGGAATTAGAATAAGTAGTTCCCAATAATGAAGATAACATTATTTAACAGGCCCGTTAAGGGGTTGAATTATGCAGGGCCACCTAAGGGCATTGGCTTCATAGTCAAATAAATAGAATCTTTTGGCTGATAGGTCTATTATGTAGACTACTTATGCAAGGCCGCCTAAGGGCACGTGCTGCATAGTCTTGAAAAAGATCTCTCAGAAATTTACTTTCCTAGTGCTAGAATGCTAGTTAAAGTTTATGGAGATTCAAATTTTCCAAATTATAGAGTTTGATGTATGGAAAGAGTTCCTTGAATATGGAGAAGATATTTCCAAACAAGATTATCGAAGAAATGGATGGATATCACTCCTACAAATGTCTGACCCAAACGTAGGGAAGGAGAATATAAACCATAGACTTGAATACTTTCAGATCATGAAAAAGGATATAGGAAAAATATGTTAAAGATGGCTATTTTTGCGGATCCCTACATATTGTTATTTAAGACAAATAAGGACAGAAGAGGCTTTCTTCTCAAGAATGAAGTTACCAGTATCTGACACACCCATTAGGGGGTTGAATTATGTAGGGCCACCTAAGATCATTGGCTGTATTGTCAAATAATAGCATCTTTTAGCTGACAAATCTGTTTTGGAGACTATTTATGCAAGGCCGCCTAAGGGCACATCCTGCATAGTTAGGCAAAAGAACTCTCAAAAGCTTGACATTTTTGTGACTAGAAGTCAAGAAAAGGGTTATGAAGATCTGAAAAAATTTAAGGTTAGGATTATGACACATAATTATGGGTATTGTACAATGTATGCAGAGATACACAAATCAGTACTAACCATAATCATGTTGTGGCTGGGTCCTAAATGGAAATGTTAGAACTCACTACGTATCCCATAAAGATGATAATCATGACATATGTAGTTCTTGAAGTACAATTTAACATCGTGTGGGACAAAAGGATTGGAGATCTTAGTTTATGGTCATAGTGCTTGGACCAATATAAGAAATACAAAATGTGTGCTTTCATGGGGACTTTCCAGCCAAGGGACTGAAAGTGGAATTTGGGGTTAGGCACAAAAAATATTGGGGCTAGATTCGAGTGACACTTGAACGTTCCTACGTATCACATAAGGTTTGGAATTAAGCCCACATAGTTCTAGAACTACCCTCTGTACATATTTGGTTTGTACATGTGAAGGGTGAAAGGGGACTTTAGTGCAATGATGGTTTAACCCACGATAAAAGGTTCAGGCATTGCCATGTATGCACATAGTCTTTGGAATGAAACATGATTGAAAAATCAATGTAAATAATGATTCCCTCTCAGGTGAGGGTATCAAACAATATTGTAGTTTATTGTCATACTGAACAAAAGTTTTGTATAGTTTAACGTCGTATAGCAAGGACGAAAGTGAACCAGTGTAAAGATATTGATTCTAGAGGCGGTTTCACGAATCAAAATCATATGATATGAAGGTGAACTGAGGTGAAGAGATATGTTTTGGGCTTAAACCATGGGAGGTTGCCTACATACCCAGCCTAGAAGGAAAGGATCAATGTCCGCGTAGTTCAATTAAAGAATGAATTAGTGGTCAAGTTTTTCTTGGGGACAACGATCTAAAAAATAGTGTTGGGTCTTACACATGGTTAGTAGCCAAGAGAGAGTGTTATGGTTGAAGTTTTCTCTAAGCTCATGTGAGTCATACTCGGTGTGAGAAATAAGAGTTAGCAACAACCTTAACGATGCCGAGTTTAATGTCATGTAGGACATATGAAGGGACTATGCAGTTTAAAGTCTTGCAGTTAGGACTATTGGTGTTCCACAGTTTAGTTTCATGTAGCAGGGACAAAATATAGTTTCACGTCATGTTGGATGTATTAAAATATTTTCTGTACAGTTTAATGTCATATAGTTAGGATGATGGAGCCAATACAGTTTAATGTCATGTTGGACACAAAGAGGACTGTGCAGTTTAATGTCATGTAGTGAGGACAAAAGAGTACACCAGTTTAGCGTCATGTTGGACGTATTAGGGACTTTTTCACAGTTTAGCGTCATGTTAGACATAATTTCCAATAGTTTAAGGTCGTATGCATGGAACGTTGGATATGAAGTTTAACTTCTTTCTGGACGTATGGACCATTGCTGTATGGTTTAATGTCATGTAGAAAGGATGATGAAGGGGACACAATTTAACGTCGTGTTAGACATATGTGCAAATAGTTTAGGGTCGTATGCATGGACTGTTGATAATGCAGTTTAACGTATTGCTGGACGGTGGTGCAGTTTAAGGTCGTATTGGACCATGGTTTAGTTTAAGGTCATACTAGACCATGGTGATATATTTTGTGTTTATACAAAATACTTCTTCAAAAATCTGGCATTGGTTGGATTAGTGATGAGTTCTTCATCCATCGAGATTAATGAATAAGCTCCATTGGAGTAGACCCTATGTATTGAGTAAGGTCCTTACCATTTTGGCTCAAGCTTGGGAGGTTTCTTTCCTGGTATCATTGGAGTTCTGAGAACTAATACCAATTGTCCCAGAGTGAATGAACGAAGACGATCTTTTTTGTTGAAAGCTCGTGTTATTCTATTATGATAGACTTCCAAGTGGTGCAAAGTGCACAATCTTTTCTCATCTAACCATTCCAATTCATTTAATCGCTTTTGAGATTGTTCATCTGTAGATGACTGATCACAAATGGCTACTCTGAGCGAGGGTAGTTGAACTTCAATGGGCAAGACGACTTCCGTTCCATATACCAGTGAATATTGAGTTGACCGCGTTGCAGTGCAGGTGGTAGTCCAATAAGCCCATAATTCATAAAAGAGTTTATCAAGCCATGATTTCTTATCTTTATCCACCATCTTTTGCAGTATATTTGAAAGAGTCTTATTAAAGGCTTCTATCTGGTCATTGGCCGTTGTATGATACCGAGATGAATGGTTGGATTTGATGTTGTATTCTTGATACAACTTCTTCACCTCGGATGAACAAAATTTGGTGCCATTGTCCGTCAATATGGTATGAGGGACACAAAATCTATTAATTATGTTAGACATGATGAAGCTAACAATTCATTTAGAACTGACTTGCTTAAGATTTATTGCCTCTTCCCATTTGGAAAAGAAATCAGTAGTTGTAAAAATATACTTATACTTCTTGGCTGTAGCTGAAGGGTAAGGTCCCACCACATCCATTCCCCATGTGGAAAATGGCCACGAGTATTTAGCTATATGAAGGAACTCTGGAGGTTGATGAATGAAGTTGGAATGTACATGGCATGAATGACACATCTTTGTGAAATCAACACAATCTTGTATCATTGAAGGCCAAAAGTATCCAAGCCTTCGAATCTGATCAGACAGTCTATGTCCTGACTGGTGGGAACTACAGACTCCTGCATGCACTTCTTTCATGAAAGTCATTGTCTCTTCACCATCAATGCATCTGAAGAGAACTCCATCAAAACCACCTTTGTAGAGAATTTTCTCTAAGTGATCTGGGCTATCATAAAGTGTAAAATTGACCACAAGTTGCCGGATTTGTTATTTCTCGGCTCTATCAGGTGGAAGTGTTCCATTTTAAAAGTATTCCTTGATAGGTGACATCCATCATATAGTATGACCATACAGTTCAGGAATGGGACTAATTTCATTAATTTCCTCTGTTCCAATAACATAAGGTGAAATTGCAAAATGGTGGGCAATACTGATGGTTGTCTCGTCTCGATTTGGATCTTCCAGAGCTGTGGCTATATTATCCAGTGCATCAGCATGAGAATTTTGTGATCGCAGGACATAAGAAAATGTCGGTTCCGAAGGGAATTCCACCATTACCTCTCTGACATAATCATACAAAGGGATTAGTTCTTCTTTTTTGATGGCATAATCCCCATTGACTTGTTTGATTACCAAGTCTAAATCACCTTTCACCTTTAAGTGATTCACTTGTGCTTGAAGCACCAATTCCAAGCCTGTGATAAGAGCTTGGTATTATGATTCATTATTGGTACCACCTTCCCATAATAAGAAGGAATAAGGTAACACTTCCTTTTCTAGAGAAATGAGCACAATTCCTAAGACAACTTTGTTGAATTTAGAATTTTCCATTTTCTTCCCTGTTGGACTTCTAGAAGAACCATAAAAATACATTTCCCATGCCTGAGGACTATCTTGAATAGAGAAGACTTCCTCATTAGGGAGTTCAATATTTGAAGATGTGTCTTCCACTGAAGGGTGTTCAGCTAGGAAATCAGCTAGAGCTTGGCCCTTTATTGCCTTTTGAGACACATACTGAATGTCGAATTACTGCAAAATAACTACCCACCTTGCCAAACGTCATGTAAGCATTGGACTACTAAGGATGAATTTGAGCGGGTTATTACAAGATACCAATTGGACCTCGTGATGTTGCTGGTAGTGTCTCAACTTTTGAACTGCAACGATTAATGCCAGGAAACACTTCTCAATACTTGATTATCGGGTTTCTGCTTCAATCATAGTCCGACTGAGGTAGTAGAGGCTATTTTCATTCCCAGCATCATTCTGCTGGGTAAGAAAGACACCCAATGATCGCTCTAGAGCTGTCATGTAGAGGATAAGTGGTCTTCCTTAAATAGGTTTCATGAGTACTAGTGGACTCAAGAGGTATTTCTTGAGAATATCGAATGCTTCTTGACATTCTTCAGTCCCCTGGTAGGTGACTCCCTTCTTCATCAATTTGGTGAAGGGTAAGCGTTTACATGCCAAATTGTCGATGAAACACTGAATATAGGCTAAGTTTCATTGAATTCCTCTTAATTCATTCAAATTTCGAGGAGGTGACATAACAAGGATTGACTTGGTCTTCTCAGGATCGACTTCAATACCACGATGGCGTAAAACAAAGACAATAAATTTTCCTGAGGTTACCCCAAAAGCACATTTTAAGGGGTTCATCGTCAAATTATATTGTCGAAGCTTGCGGAATATGACTTCCAAATCATCCAATTGATTAGAAATTTGTTTGGATTTGAACACCAAATCATCCAAATAACATTCAACAATCTTCCCTAAAAAGGGTTTGAAGATACGATTCATGGCACACTGATATGTTGTGCCTGCATTCTTTAAGCCAAAGGGCATTACCCGGTAGCAAAACACACCTTGAGGGGCTCTGAAGGATGTGGATTCCTCATCTTCTGGAGCCATTCAGATTTGATTATATCTGGAATATCCATCCATGAAGGAAAGTGCTTCATATCCAACGGTTGCATCAATTTAATGTTCTGTAATCGGAACTGGGAAATCATCCTTAGGAAAATGCCGATTAAGATCTCTGAAATCAATGAAAACTCTAATTTGTCCTTTCTTCTTCATCACAGGGAGAATATTAGCCAACAACTTGGGATATTGAACATCTCTGATGAAGTTAGCTTTGATAATCATATCCACTTCAGCTTCAATTTTGGAATCATAAGTTGGGTGTGTTCTTCTCGCGGCTTGCTTTAATCATCGATGCTCTTCTATTAATCCCAAATGATGGGTAGAAACATCAGGATCAAGCCCAGGAATTTCTGTATAGTTCCAAGAAAATATATCTCTATTTTTCTTTAGAAAGGAAATATACATATCTTGCTCTTCAAGAGTCATGGCCGCACTGATTAAAGTTGGGCGTGGAACTTATTTTGTACCAAGATTTATTTCTCTAAGTTCATCCATGGTGGTAGAGATACCCTCTTCAAATACTGGAGGAGCATCTATGAGATCTTCCTCTTCTTCTTCATCATGTGTTATTTCTTCCATTTCTACTTGCATAGTAGATGATAAAGCAGAATTTTTATGATCAGAAGAGATGTTAAAATTTGAACATCTTGAAGAAGAAGCTTCCATTTCCGACCCGATTGATGATGAAGGGTCTTCCTTGGGATCTAAAGAGGAGATGATGGATTGATAATCGACATCATTGCTCACATCTGATGTTGCTATAACTTCTTTTGTCCTGATTTACAAAGTATAGACTTGTTGAATTTCAGCAGATGAAATGAAGACGTCGCCATTAGGGCTTTCATCACTGCTTGGTGGGTTACCAATTTCTCCCATGTTGTCTGGCTCGATTGCCGTAATTGAAATTATGAATCATTCTATAATAGTATTTTGATTTGGGTCTATCTTGTCAATTTTACTGATAGAAAACACATAATCTATAATCACATGTGTAAATGGATTTACTGGAATCTTCTCCAGACCATATGAAGAATTAACTTTGGTAAGATCCCTTGTTGTGGATTTATCCTTTCCCATCGTGTGATAGAATTCCGACTCAATGTATTGAGACTCACAATTATTGAACGGGGCCTTATCACCATACAATGTCCCATCTTGACTATCGAAACAATATTTGAGACATTGATGGTATGATGAAGGGATAGACGAATGTTGATGTAACTAGGGTCTTCCAAGAAAGATGTTGAAGCTTGAGTCTTGATCAACAACCATGAAATCTGAATTGGATACAAGATCACCAAACTGAGTTCTGAGTGTAACTTCACCCATTGGTTCTTGTTCATTTTTATCATATCCTTGTAAAATCATGGTAGAAGGAGATAAATCAGATTCCGTGAGGCCCAATCGACGAAGTGTACGAATGGGCATGAGGTTGAATCCTGAACCATTGTCAATGAAATTTCTTCGGACGTCTATGCCATTGACCATGCCAGATAAGTACAAAGGTCTAATATGTCCATGCACGACATCATCTTCATCTTCATCAGTAAAAGATATTACTGCATGGAATTCCACAGGATTATTCTCTATGTGATAGACTTCAGCTACAACAATTTCCGTTTCAAACTCCTGAGGACTTGACAAATCCTCAATGAGTGCCTCCCGAAGATCTTTTGATAGATTTAAAGCATCCAGAATTGATGACTTGGTCGTTACTTGGGACAGGTGTTTCAATACATCATAATTTTTAACAAAAGGTCTGCATTTCCCAACATGAGCATGTGGTTTAGCAGGTGCCTTGGAAGTTGATGTTTTGGATGTTGATGCATCTTGTATCAGGATAGGAGTTGGGAATATTCCTGGCCTTGGAAGATCAGACCGATTAGATTCATTTACTTGCTGAGAGGAAGAATATGGAACCTTAAACCAGTCTTCCAGAATAACTGTGCTAGGACTGAATTTGATATTGGTGGAAGAATGTTCTTGTTCTTGTTGAGCTCGCTGAAGGGCTCTGCCACGATTTTCTGCTGCATACACAGTTCTAGCCGGGGTAGAATTGGAATAGTGGATTCTGGAAGATCCACGTCTTCCCCTGTATCCTGAGCCTCTGGAACATTCTCTGATTCCTCTATTTGATATAGGTAATTCAGGCTCATCGAAATCAAAACTGTGATTGACATATGGATTTGTTAATTGAATCATATTAACAGAACCAAAGATTAACTCTTCATCTGATCTGCCTGTTTAGGTTGTGCCGTTTGGTGGGACGGTGCCCGTTGCTTCGAAGTAGATGGAATGAAATCTTCCAGAGTCAAAGAAAACTTAGTCTTTGACACATACTCATCTTCTTATGATTGTTCCTCTTTCTTGGAATTGTTCCGTTTCTTTGAGGATTTTCCCTCTGAGGAAGAAGGTTTTGCGGCGGAATTCATGGAAGAAGGCACAATTGGTTTCTTCAATTGTGTTCGCAAAATAGCAAGAGTTCGGTTGATGGTATTTCTGACAATCCAATCATCATATTTTTGTGCATTTTTGCTTTTGACTTCTTGCCACTCGCCTTCCTCCTCTGGAACTGTAGCAGTAACACATGCTACCTGAGCTGAAGAACCTTTCAGTTTGACTTGTCCCAAGTCGACCATCTTTTGCAGGAGGTCCTTGAAGACAAAATACTCCTGGATGGGATGCCCCAACATTTTATGAAATGGGAAATAATTGGGATGGTCTTCATCTCCTTCCTTGTTTGGCCTCTTGGGCACTGGAAATTGAACTAAATTATTTTCCCGAGCTGAAATGAAATAACCAGGAACTTGTTCATTTCGGAAAGAGTAAACTTCGCTTTTCAAATCCTCAAATTGTTTTCATCTTTGATCTCTTTGATTATCTTGACGAAACGGCCTATGTTGTTGGCACTCTAAAGGTGGATCCCTTCGAGAAGTTGAACGTTTTGAAGTAGAAGAAGGTACATGTGCTTGTTTAAGCATAACTGTAGCAGTCTCTGCTTTACCCATTCTCCTTTCTAGAGCTGATGGAACTACACGAGGTTTAGCCTTAGTCTGTATAAGAGAATATTCAATCTGTTGAGAGATTGAAGTAAGGTCACAAAACCCTCCTGTGTATTTCATAGGGATCAATGGCGTGCGTAATTCGTCATGTAGATTTGCCACACATATTGGCAATAGTTCCTCTTGAGGAAGTGCTAATATTAGGGAATATGTTAATCCCTTCCAGTGAGCAATGAAATCATTGACCCTTTCATTCTCACTTTTCTTATAGTTTGTAAGATCGAAAACTGTTGTCTTTGGAAAAGTTGAGATGAATTGAAGAAGAAATTTTTGACAGAGATCTTCATATCTGGTAATTGAGCAGGATTACAAGCTTGTGTACCCGAGAAAGGCTGGTCCTTGCACGGTTCTCACGAAGAATATGAGTTTCACTCCTTCTTTCTGGTCCAGATTTTCCATCATAGGATTGCAAAAATACACGTAACGCGTCAAATGCTGTTCAGGATTTCCTGATCCATTGAAAATAGGGAATACATGGTTCCCAAAACTTGATGGGGGAGAGACTGAATCTACCAATTCAGGGTAATCTTTCTTTTCTGGTTGAACCTGTACACGCTTCCCTTCCATAGTCTCTAACTGATCTGTTAATGACTCAATGGTAGTTATTAACTTTTGAGAAACATCCGGTTGAACTTGGACATGGGTAGGTGCAATGACTGGAGTTTGAACAGGTATAACAGCTGGTACTGCAACTGATGGCAGCACTACCAATTCTTGTTGCACTTGACCCGTAGGATTAGACCTGTGATGGTGTACTGATAGAAGAGGATAATCATGATCCATCTCAATAGCTCCAAAAAATTCCCTTTTATGACTGACTCTAGCACATTTAGGAGGAAGACTACCCTGAAGTAGTTCTGCATTCAACCTCCTCAATTCCTTCATCTCTTCCTCCTATTGTGAAAACCTTTCCTCTATTGAGAGTGATTGACCTTCTCCAGAGGAATGATATGTAACCTAATTCTTTCCCTTCCCCTTGTTTGATCCCTTTCAGAGAGGGGGAAGTGGGTTACTTTAAGGATTACCTAGGTTCTGAGTAATCATTTGATTTCGTGTACGCACACCTTCTTCATTTGTGTCTGTGCATACATCTCCTTGAGCAGGAACCTCTTTATCTGAATCCTCTGAGTGAGCCTCATCTGGTGGATTAGAAACAACAACATTAATGACATTGATTGATGCATAACGCATCAAATCCCTTCTATCAGCATTTCTGTGATATTGTCTTCTTCCATGTCTTTGATGAAACATTTCCTTTTATTGATTCGATCCCACAGGAATATCTTGACGAACCGTAATTTGGAGGGAATATCCTGATAATTTGGCTCCTCGTTCCTCCTGTGGATTCTTCCCCAATGGAGAGAAGACCAACTTTTTCTGAGGAGGGGATTGATGATTTGAAAAAGTCCCCAGTCCGGTGGCCTGGGGCTGTTCCTGCTGTCTTTGCTCAACTCCTCGAATCCTATTTGTTGATTCTGAGGGTTGGTATAAATGAGTCCCCAGTCTAGCAAGCTGGGGTGGATCTTGACATGCTATGTCTGAGACTTTCTTAAAAGATCTTCTGATATTGTGGACCTTAGTCCTGAAATTAGCTGGACGCATCAACCTGCATCCACTTTTATGACCCGGTTCAAAAGACTGTTAGATGATTTCTGACACTTATATCACTTGATGATGTGCTTTCTCCATACGAGAGGCATGTTCAATATTCTTGTTTTCTTGACGTAGGAGTAATTCAACAACTTTTTCTCTGTGTTCTTTATTTTTAGAGGAACTTGTTGAGGCCTGTTCTTAGACAAGCTTTTGATTACAAACAAATCCAGGTATTTGTGGCCAGCCATGGTCAATAACATTGCATTAGACCATTTTCAGTGGTATTTGCTTACTGGAGAGCACAATGAAATGTAGTTCTCCATGAACACCCCATCCTCTGACATGAATACCAGATGGGGCATTGGCAATTAACTGGTGCAATATTCTTAGTGCACCAAGGCATGAACACTGAAGGGCGCTCTACTGATTTCAGCCTTCAGATATCAAGAGACTGATAGAGATGCCAAGTTAATTTGGTTTTGTAACCCTTCTATTATCTTAACATGATTTTCATATTCATCATAAGATAATACTTTCCTTTTCAACTGACAAATATTTTTCCATATATTGAGATGAATATCATGAATTCCATCTTCTTTCAACATCTTTGGAATGTCATACTGAGAGTCATACAGAGGCCAAAACATGACTGGCACATCACCTTTTTCCAGTTGCTTTCTCATGTTCATCATTTCCTCTTTATAATTCAATGAATATTTATCTACCTGATTTGACCAGAGCTGGTGCTTCCCTGTTGCTTCATCAGATTCAACAAGAATGGTAGAGAAACCACTGATCAAGCTAGAAGATGCATGACTTAGGGGTGGTTCGGAGAATGAACTACACCCTGGGCTATCTTCGGGTTGAGAAAGTATTTCACCTGCTAGCGATGAAGCATCAGACATGACTGGTTTCGTATTTTCAAGTGCCTCAAGATAGGCGGGTTTTCTCGGCACTACATTGTCCACTAGAGAATTTTCCGGGCAATGTGCATCACTACTACGGAGAGGACTTTCACAGCAAAATTCATCATCATGGGGAGGACCACCACGGTGGATTACAAAAAAGGATGACATCTATTGCTCCTAGGTCTTCTAGCCACACAGAGGGTTCCTATGGCTCTCATCAGAAGATAAAACTTCGAGATCGACCGAATTGTCATGAAGCAATCCTCCATGAGGAAGTGTCTGTTCAAGACCTTAAGAATTAATGTTCCCACTATTGATAAATGAGGGAGTATAATATTAAATTCCAACAGATAACTGTCTGAGGGCTTTAAGAACTACAGCATCGAGCAAGGCCTTGTTACAGATTGGCTCTTGATCTCTTGACTGTGCTGGGCAGGTCTTCTTCTTAGACGCCTTCTTACTCACCTTGGAAACCACTTGTTGACAAAAGTGGATGCTCTGAGCAGGTGTATGTGCCTGATTAGGAGAGATGGCCAGGTTAGGCTGACGATCCCCACTCAAATAAGGTGTATGTTCTTGACTTGGTTGTCCGTATGATATGGGGGACTATGCCCCACAACCATCTTGAACTGGAACAGAGGTGTGTATCTGCTCCATAGTGAACTGTTGATGTGTTACTCCACTGGTAGGGATATATTTATGTGTCTTTCCTTGAGATGTTGCTGAAGCTGTTATAATATCCTGGCAAGCATCCAGAATATGAGCAGGGATTTGCTTCTGCCCTTTCACCATTGATAAAATATGCTTGGTGACTTCAGCTACCGGAACGGGGATATACATCCATTCCGTGCTTGGAGTAGGTGTATGTTCCTGCTCCTGTACTCCTTTTCCTATCAGTGAATCCTGAGAGTACTCAAGTGTAGGGGCAGAGAGTTGAGTCTTCCTCCTGTTTGTCATTGGAGCTTTCCGACTTACTTCTCCGAATGCTACCAAGTGAGACTATTGGTAGACTTAATTAATACTAGCAGGTGTATGTGCCGGAAAATTGCACTCTGCCAAACATGGTTGAAGAGATCCATCATATGTAGTCAGAAGAGCCTGCTGACTAGCTGATGACGTATAAATAGGTGTATGTTCCTGCCTATAATACTCCACTGGAATTGCCTGGCGGGATTGGCGTGATGCTGCTAGAAGAGTCTGCTGGACAACCGAATTAAAACGGGCAGGTGTGTGTGCCCGCTCATTGCTTGCCACCAAGTTAGGTTGGTGGACTTCTCCTGAGATGGCAGAGATGAGAACCTGCTCACTGTTAACAGGATTTCTCCTCTGGCGATTCATCTTGCCTGCTCGGGTTCGAGGAACCTAAGCCGAATGCCTAGAGTCGGTACCCTCATCATGTTTAGGGTTCACTGAAGCACGAGTCTGGCGGCGATTGTTGATGGGAGCCCTTGGGAAGGACTCCTGTATCCTTGAATTAAGGCCCTGAGGGACCTTCTCATTCATGTCCTCAGAATATGGGAGTGAATGGTGATTGAGTTCTGGGGATAATGACCCGAAACAGTTGGAGACAGTGGTTAGCACCGCCTACTTCTTGATCACTGGTCGTCGCTGTCTGGACAACCAGGGGGAATTGTTCACTTGGAGGGCTTGTCGGGAAGCCTCCAAAGTTGGAATAGTACCATTTTGATGGTACTCTTTAACCAGCGTGTTTGATACCCAACATTGAAGACGCTGAGTAGGTGATGTCATCCTCAGAGAGGATGATGATCCAGCAGGAGTAGCAGTAGTGGCATTTGCAGCAGAAGTTTTCACAGCAGACGTATTCACGGATGTGAACTTAAGGGAAGCCATTCTGGAAATGCAGAAGATATTGGAAAAGAGTGCCTATTTGATATAACAGACGTAATCAAGATAAATTCATCCACTTTATCTTTTGGATGAACACATATGTCAATGATTTTTTTGGCCCTCTCATTGAGTTTTAAATAGGGGCCTAACAAATAAGTAAAACATCATTTTAACTTGGTTAAGGATTCACGTCGGGTTCACCATTTTTTGTTTCCCTCTTGAAATGGGGATGACCTTGTTGATTTAAGATTCAAACATTCCAAGCGGTTTTTAACGGGTTTATTCGTAGAACCGGAAACATCCAATGTTTCTATATTCATTTGAAACTACTTTCCAAAGGTAGGCGCTCATTAGTTGTGGACTGATGAGGCTTAGGAATTTGAAGTGGTCGAGAGGATGGGAGGTCAGACTCATCACACCTTTATGAGGGGAATTATTGTCTACTCCAGGACTCTCTTTATAGATTTAAGTTATGTTCATGAATCCTTATTACATTACCAAGTATAAAATGAGCTTTCCTTTAGATCTAACAATCAATGATTTATATGTATGAAATTTAGAGAATCTATTATATGTATTCTTGGTTTTTCATCAATAGATAATCTTTTTTATTTGATAGAGATTCTTGGTTAATGGTATCCTTCAATACATAAAAAGTCTCTTGGTCATTATGATGATCATACTGGTTTTAAATCCACTCAGTGGGGAACTTGAAGTTTATTGTCATTCAGAAGGACATGGGTTATTTCAGTGTTGGGATCGAACCCATAGATGGATACCTACATATCCTTTTTTTTAGAAAAGGAATCATAACCCACCTAGTTCAAGGAAGGGAGCATGATATTTATGATTGATGGATCAAAGAAAGATATCATAATTACTTTTACACTCTAAGCACACATGATTCCTGCTCGGTGTGAGAAACAAGAGGTATTGGTAAAGCCAGACAATTGTGCCATGAAAGATGCAATCATAAAAAATGATGTGGTGCTTATGTATGTATGACTACCCAAATAGATGAGGATTTTTACATCAGGAAAGAAATCCAGGAACATGGTCCATAAAGGTATATGTGCTTCATGGAGATTTGGATACTCTAGTCTTGGGGCTTACTCCTAAGGAAGATACCCAAGTTAGGAGGGGACATATTATTGGGTTTTACTCCTGATAAGGAATCCCAAATCAAAAGTAAATTAAGACTGGTTGAGGGACTTGAGGCTTACTCCTAAGGAGGATGACCATTTTTGAGACTAGGGCTTATTCCTCAAAATGAGGACCATGTTATTGAGGACATGGGGATTACTCCTGAAAAGGAGGCACAGGTTAAGAGAATTATGGTTGGGGCTTACTCCTAAGGAGGATGCCCAAATTTGGGAATTATAATATTGGGGCATATTCTTGAAAAGGAGGCCGAGGTTAATAAGGACTTGGGGCGTACTCCTGAAAAGGAGGCCCAAGTTAAGATAATTATGGTTGGGGCTTACTTCTAAGGAGGATGCCCAAATTTGTGAATTTTATGATTGGGGATTATTCTTGAAAAGGATTCCCAGATTAGAGGAATTGGGGATTACTCCGAAGGAAGATGCCTAGATTTGACAATTATGACCGGGGCTTATTCGTGAAAAGGAGGCCCAGGTTAAGGGGTTCTATCATCTTAAAGGATGTGGTTGAATGAAATTAAATCTCAATCTTTAGTGACATAGAGATGTGTAAATCACAATGTTTTGATAGATATTCCACAAAATTATTTTCAGATAAGGAATTCAATCAAGAAAACATACCATAAATAGATTTGAATAATTTCTTGAAGACTGAATCTTGAATAGGAGAGTTGTAATGGTATAAGAGAGATGAAATGGGCAAGAAAGGCACCCAAAAAGGCAAGGGCATGCATGTCCTAGCAGGCGCGTAGGTACTACCTGGGCGCGCATGTCCTGGTCACGCAGGTATACCTGCACGGCACATGTGTGCTTGAACGGTTGTAAACCAGCATAGTAATACTTGGGCGATCCTTGACCAATGCCTTTAGAATTATCCCTAGAGGCTTTCCAGAAGATGGCACACAAGTTATGGTGAAGAAGTAGGGTAGCACGCAAATGTGTCAATTTCCCTTAAGGGTAAAACACTTAGGTGAACAAGTTTTATTGAATTATAACACTTAGAACTTACTCCTCTTGTTTAGACCTTCCATTCTAGGTAAAGAATTACCTTATAAGTGTTCGGAAGACCTGATGAAGAGACTTGGGCCTTCAGAGCTCTATATCTGAATTCTGGGTAAAATGCTCTCCCAAATGGGGGGGCCACAAGGTCTATTTATAGGCTGGAGAAGACCCCAAGAAGTTATCACTTAGGATGGAAAAGTCACTTGTGTGACCATTTAGGCATCGCGCAAGTGGAATTGCACGACCGTGATGGAAGTTGCGCGGCGCATGTGCTTTTGAAGCCTTGTTCATGCCTCTGTAGATTTTTTATGTTTTCTTAAAAGGATGAATAAATTTGTGCTAAGTCATTTCCCTTTACATTCCTTTGGACTCTGTGATGAAAATGAGTGTCAACAACTGTCAACTAGGTAAACTTCTAATAATCCACGCAAATCCTGAGAGTATTGTCTGCCTTCATCACTAACAGGACAAGCGAACCCCAAGGAGAAGTATTGGGTCGGATGAAACCCTTTGCCTACAAATCTTGTGTATCCATCCTATAAGATGGAATGGGTAATGGTGTCGCTCCTAGCACAAGCTCAATCCAAAATTCCACCTCACTCCCTAGAGGCAACCCTTAAAATTCCTCTGGAAAGACATCTCTGAAATGATCCACCACCGGAGGAAAGTCTAACTATAATATATACCGATCATACAGATATAGACTAGAAATATTGGCTGTAACTCCTCCCAAACCATGATTCTCTGGACCCGCTCTTCTCGCCTGGACATCCCACTCACCCTTATGAAGAAAATGTCCACCCTCCGGTGATATTAAACTCACCCTTCGGTGATAACAGTCGACGACTTCCTGGAAGGAAACTAGCCAGTCCATTGCAAGAATGACATCATAACTTGTCATCTCTAGGACGTAGAGATCCCATAAGAAGTGACACCCATCATCCTCTAGAGGTCACTACTTGCACTGACGTACACTAGTTATTCTAGTCCCCAACAGAGTGTTTAGCGTCAAGATATCGGTATAGGAAAAGATACAGAGACCAATGATCTCCACGACAGCAACAAATATAAAGCTATGGGAAGCCCCTATATAAAAAAGAGCTGAAGATAAAACTAAGGAGGCTAGGATCGTACCTCAAACTGTAGAAGATTCGGGATCCTGATCCTACTGAGTCTGCTCCACTATAAAGGTTTGGCCTGATCCATGGCCTTGTGACCCTACCTAACCACTCTGATCTGATCCACACTGCTTTCACTGAAATTCTGGTGACTGACCACCATGGCCATGACTTCCACCTCGGACTGAACGGCCAAAAGAACTCCAGTTCCCGAACTGGTGAGAAATTGGAGGTGTTTCTTCCAAATGTGGAGTCATAGAAGAACCACACTCACCAGCTGATGGTGAGAAGACCTGACAGAAGCTCTGAAGGTGACCCATCTTTCCCCAATATCAGAACTCCACTGGCTCTCTCTAGCACTGAGATCTTGTATGCCCACTCTTCCCGTACTGGTAGCATACCACCTGGCTACCAGAAGATGTCCCTATCCTCCTCAGATCTCTGTGCGAAGACTTCCAGTGGCAGTTCCTACTGTCAGTAGGAGGGATGCTAACTCCAGATGTCAAGCCTCCCTGGATCACAACTCTGGAATCCCTTAGATTGTGATCTGTGATCATCACTTGGTTGATGATAGAAGTGATGGAAGTCAACCAGAAGATGTCCACCTGGAAATGGTTGTTGTGCTTGAGACCATCCTCAAACTTTCTCACTAAGAACAACCCGTCTACCCATAGGAAGGGTGTAAAGAACTGAAGCTTAGTGAAGTGTGAGGAATACTCCATGACAGAAAGAGTACCATACTCCAAACTCATAAACTCTTAGGCTCGGTCAGCCCTCAGGGTCTCTAGATAGAAGTATTCATAGAAGATGCGTTGGAAGTCTTCCCAAGCCATAACCTTCTGATGCCCTGCAAGTGAGATCACATCCCACTATCTCTTAGAAGAATCCCGTATAATATAAGAAGTGATGATGACCCTCCTCTCTGGACGCGTCTCCAGATGCTCAATGATCGTCCGCATGGCTTCTATCCCTGACTCTGCAGCCTGAGGTCCTCTTTCCCCTGAGAAGGTGGATGGATGTTGCTGATGGAAAACCCTTTTCAATTTTGACATCAACATGGCAGGAAGAAGTTCCCCCTGAAATGTCTGTGTCATCCTCATTAATCCTTCCTTGAACTATGCATCAGCAGCAGTATTAGGTATAACTGTTGGTGCCAAGACCGGAACAGTAGGAGGATCTGGGGGAAGTCCCTGATCAGCCATATCTGACATTTGACCACTTCCCTGTAACTGGCAGACAACTGTAGGACGTCTCAATGGAATGAATCTACAAGGTCAAATGCACTCCTTAGATCAAAATTATCATCGACTAAAACTAAAAGTGTAATAAGGGTATAGGAGAAATAATGCCTTCATGTTTTACAAAACATGACTAAACGGCGTGTACAATTCCTACATTCCATGTTCCCTTAAGTCATTCACATGGGCGGGTACTTTTTCCAACCTATTTCATGTATCATCCCACACAACGGCATGTTGTCTTGACACACAACATTTAACTGAATCCCCTTCCCCTTCTCGATTCCTTCTACACAGTTAAGCCACACGACTCTCCAAATACAAGACTACACTGCGTGTTCTCGGTAGACACGGCGTGTACTAGACAAGCTTCAACTGGCCCGTGTTGTTAGTGACACAACCTGACACACTGATCACACTACACAGTGTGTTCAAGGCAGACATGACATGTACATGAAAGGATAACACTAACCCGTGTGGTTAGTGACACGACCGGGTACCTCGGTCAGACTAGACAGCTTGTTCAATCCCGACACGACGTGTATAAATAAATGTTTATCTGTCTGTGTTGTTAGTTACACGGGCGGACACAGGGTCAAAACCACACGGAATTCATAATCAGTACACGGCGTGTTCGAAAAAGATTTTCCCTATCCTCTGTCTCTTCCAACATGGCCTTCGACATGGTTAGAGACTACATGGTGTGTACATAAAGTACACGGTGTTTACCTGTGAAAAAACGTTTCTTCCCGAATAGAAGAACACATGGCGTTTAGTCAAAACTACACGGCATGTCTTCTGGGTTTTTATTGATAGTAATCCTTGGAAACTACTTTGGAACATAGAAAACACTGAAACGAACCTTGAAGGTGTGAAATTACGATCTGTGAGGGCCCATACTCCCCACGAATCAAATCTTGGTATCTTATACATGTTATAAACACAGTAAACCAGGCAATGATCCACCAATCTCCTGTCCATGAGGGCCCATAACACTTCAAGAACCAAAATTTGGCATTCATTCAAACAAAACCTTAAAAAATCAATGCTCTAACAAGAAGAATGTATTTTATCAAAGCATCTATCACAACAACATGCATATTCTACACAACATCTATCCCAACAGCATGCAATCACTAATGCATCCTAAATGGCATGACAAGAATGCATGACACGTTTTTTCTACCAAGTGCCTATATGATGCATGAGATGGAATAAACTCATATCATCAAGTTTCGATATAAGTAAAACATCAATAACATCAGCTGTAATAGTACAAAACATTTGAGTCAGCCAACGGTGAAAATCAAATCAACCATAAAATTGAAAAATTGGTAAAATTGCAACAAACGAAGTAGATTGGTTTTTCCATGTACACGGTTTAGCTACACCCAATAACAGCTTATTACCAAGTACCTATTATTTCCTATCCCTGGATAAAGGCTCCAAATAGTAAGTGAATAGAAAAGAATGATCTCATACCACGTTGTAACATTGCGGTTCCGGAAGCCACCCAGAGGTGCTCGTACCTGGTTGTTCACATGGCCTCAAGCGCCTTTACCTGAACACCAGAGGCTACCGACTAGCAGTGAGGGCCTTGGGTTTGATAGTGATGAATCTATTCCCTCATTGGAAGAGTACATAGCATAAGTAAATAGATATAAAATAGAAGAAGTAGTAATAATACTAAAAAACAGTAACAACGGAAGACTGATAAAGGAACAACTGGAGCATATATATATAAATGATGCATGATACATATATGTATAGGAAATAATCCCAATAAGTGACAATGCTGAATACAGTACTAAACCAAAGTACAAAAGTAAAACAAATAAGAAACTCCTCAACATCGCAAGCCTCATCATGGTCCCATGCTCTCCATCTCCAATGCAATCAAGTACCTGAAGTGTAAGGGCACTTTCCCTTGTCTATACCTGCTACAATATAATATGTTTGGGCCAAAAAACATGTCCCAAATAGGATGTGAGATGAATCCCGATAGGCAACCACCACATGATCTGTTCCTAACAGTCTGTCAATATATGGAAGGTAAACGTGCAGAAATCATTAAACAATGAATTACTCAACAATAACAATCCACAATTTCAGATATCAAGAAACAACTAAACAAAGAAGATAATCAAAACAGGCACCCCTCTGGGAAGTACTCATAGCCTATCCCCTCGGGTCCTACCTAACAGACACAAGAAACACTTTGGGGAGCACACACAGTATCACCCCTCAGGTTTAGCTAATGTATAGACTCTCTGAGAAAGCACTCATCGTCAATTCCCCCTATAGTATCGTATTGGTACTAAAGGCACTCTAGGGAAGAACTTATGTCACATTCCTTCTGTGGCTCATTTTGAGGAACTACAGACTCTCTGAAGAAGAACTCAACATCAATTCCCCATATGGTCTCGCATCTTAATATTATAAAAGACACTCTGGAGAAGCCCTTACATTCATTCTACCTAGGGTCTACTACACTAGGCTCTCACAGCCTTGTGTAAATCAACAAGTATAGCATTGCGTATTGGACCAAGTAAACCTTAAAAACTACTTGTCTAGAATTCTATAGCTTATCAACATGTCATAAAAAAGTCAAACAATCCTATAATACTAGGAATGGGAAGGTAAACCGTAGCCTAACAGGAAACTAGACCCAAAGGTCAAAACAGGAAAAACATGCATGGGAAACAAATCCAAAGCACATATAATTTACCATATTCACAATTAAATATCATATACTCAAGAATAATAGCATATCATACAAACAATAGGGATAATATGTTAAACGCACAATACCCTTTTCATGGGTATTGGGAAAATTTGGACATAAAACTCAAAGACATTCAACAAAAATCCACAAACCACCTACCTCAGCGTTGGGAGATCAAAATACATGAACCACGAGGCTTGAATCACTTTAGATTTCCATAGATCTATGAAAACATATAAATCTTTCAACCAATGATAACATTATAAAGATAAGGAATAATGAAACAAAGCTCTAGGAGAAGGAAGACCTTACCGAGGCGATCCCAACGCAATTGACGGCGGTCAAATCAGAGATCGGGTAGAGGGTCGGGGGCTCAGAGAAGAAACATGGCCGTACGAGAGCTCTCAGCCAAATGAAAGCTTGAAGGAGATGTTCTGGAAATTAGATGTGGCCCCAGTTCATTTAATGAAAATAAATACATGGTGTGTTCTTTTGAAGTACACAACGTGTACTTGTCTTTTCTTTACTCCTATTTAGGTGGCCTCCATGTCACCCCACACGATCACGTGTGTGGCCATGACACGACCAACACACAGCCTCCTATGGCAATGCGGTACATGGTGTGTACTTATAAAGTACATGGTGTGTACTTCAAAAATTTCTAGAAACTCCTCTTTTCTAAAAAACTCCAGAAAAAAGAAAAATATACCTATAAAGAAGACCCAGGTTCATACGAAATCTTATAAATTTGGAAGAGTGAGAGGGCATGATAATTTTAATTAGTACCAGGCATGTACATCCTTGCACATGGAATCTTTCCAAACAATCATGCGAAGGTGGAGAGCTTTCGTCATGATGTAGATACTTGGGAGGGGAATTTCCATATAGTCATAGTCTGTGATGAATTATTCTAATACCTTCGGGTCATGTAATGTCATTAAGACTATAATACTTGTAGGTGTTCCCCATCAACCCTTAACATTGGGGATTATAAAAAATGATTAATAATATAAGTCCTTCAGGACATTTAGGAAAACAATAATTAATCAGTTCTATGGTTTTTAGTACTAGCAATTTTAAATTATCCATATAAATCATCTAGTTATCAAAACATCATTATCTCAACATTTGAAACATATTATGTTTTCACTTTCCCTCAATATTTTGTTTTCCAGGAAGTCCAGCTTTCCACTAAATCATTTTTTCATGGAAATCAGTACCCTTAAACATATGTTTTCAAACCCTTAATGAAACATAACTGCAGTATAATCTGAATAAATTTCATAATTCTTATAAAAAATATATCATTGATAAAACACTAAAATGACATAATTATTGAAACCAATCAAAAGCAAATTAATCATCCATCTTCATCTATGTTAATAGAATAATCCTAACTGTGGTATATTGGCTACATTTGATGTGTATTACTTTCATGCGTAGGGAATTAATTTTCATAGTTCCCCATATACATACATTTGAATCATTGAACATTTTAAACCAGTTTCTTTCCCTTTAAATCGTGATCATAGTTTCCTTACTCTATACACTTGTATAAAACATCCCTTACATTTAGGAAAGTACAAGGGTGATTCATTTGAAAATTATAACATGTGTGAAAATAATTTTTCTCTTTTTCTGTTTATCCATATTTTTATTTTCTCTCATATTCTTCTCTTTCTTCCATTTGAATCCATAATAATTAGTGTATTATTTCTCTATCTTGTTAGAAAATGATACTATTTTCTCATATGATGAGAATTTTAAGGATACTAGTTACATTTGAAATATTATCTTAATCTCATTAAAGAAACTATTATTTTTACTCTTTGGATTTTTTACATTGAGGTAGTTCCAATTTATTCTATTAGGCACCATTTAAAAATAATGGAATAAATATTATTACATTATATTGTTACGAAACATATTTTATAATCCCAGTTCTAGTGAAATAATTAAATTAAATTAAAACAATTATACATAATTAATCTCATAATCATAAACATGGTTTCTTTGAGGATATCCTTATTTTCAAATCCTTCATAATGGTTTGTAATGAAAATATAAATTATCCTAAAAATATCTCATGGGAGTTTCAAACCATTTGTGCAGCAGTGCCACTGGTCATACATCAGGTGATGATTGAGTCAATCCCAATGCCCCCTTTTCAGAGTTATTACCCCTAGGTACTTCTGTTCTAGAACCACACCCACTTGTAGTATCCCGATTGGGATTTATTTTATTAAAAAAAACCAGATAATATCTTCCTTACCAAATCTTTTAGATGTTATTCTATACTTACTTAAAATTTTATCATACGGTTATACTCTCTAACCAATGTTTTCCTAAATCTAGTTCCAAATGTTTCAACTAAAACTCCCTATGATAGCACCTATAGAACCCATGACCCTAGTATCTAGGAGTCAGTATCTACATTATTACATCAGCATAAGATAAAAAGAATCTTATCCCAGAGAACCAAATAGTTTATTAGTCATGGTAAAGTTGATACGTACTTGAAATTCACATTAAAATTTAAAACATAAAATTAACAAAGTATTTTATTTTATAATTTTATTATTCCCCTTAGTGTATCCATGTATATCATTCAAAAAATACTTCAAAATATCACAGGGAAAGTAAAACATAAGAAAGCGGGGAGCTCAGATGATCTGTAAGGGTAAGCATGTAGTTGAAGATATGAATAAATAAGGAATAATAAATATATAAAGGTATATAAATATAACACATGCCATTTAATAAATAACATATTCATGGTAGGATACTAATAAATGATGATAATTAAATTCCATATATATAATCTCATGAGCATGAAACTTAATCATATATATTCTAATTAATCAAAAAATCACATGAAATATAAATAACTAAATTAATAATTATTGAATAAATAATCTGAGACATTTAAAACATAAACTTTAATACTTTTTAAAAGATATCTAATATTATTTAGGGCTTGTGTCAATGCATCTATATAAATTGTTAATTCCTCAGCCAAAACCCAATATATTTTTTCTCATGAGACTTATCAGTGCATTGAGGGGGAATAGTCAGCCCCACCTATCTCATACAATGTCTAACGTATTCCTCATAATAAATGAGTGAAATATAATAAATATAAATATTCATATTGAAAACTATCATACAAATTTTTAATACTTTTCCCAATAAATAAACATAGTCATAAACTATCAAGAGTAATATGGTGAATGGTAATAAAATTGTACATCCTCAGTCAAATGGATCATAAACCATAAAAATCAAGAATAAAGAGGATAGTAATAGAACATATCGCCAGTGTATAATAATTTCAATAATTTATTGATTTTTTTTAATTAGTAGAAACACCATAAAAATATATATAAAAACATTTTTTAAGAAAATAACCTTTTCAAATTAATTTTTTTAAAACTAACAATTCAGAAAATATTTTGAAAAATAATATTTCTAAATAAATTATACTTTTTAGAAAAATCATGAAATATGGTTTTTGAGAAATGAATTATGTTATGATCATGGAGATGATAGGTCGTACATATGCATGAGTAATATTTTCATTTTTCAATGACCGTTATGAAAAGGTTGTAAGTGATATTTTATCATTAAAATGATTATAATAACTTAAATAAAATATTATTCATTTTAAAATAATGATATATATCATCAGTGTGGGGTTTTGATGAAAAGATACTCGCATTGCTTTGTGAAGGAGGTAATCCACACATACAGAAACGATGTTATCATATTTAGGTGAGTGAAAAGGTAAGAAAAAAATTATATATTATCTTTTCAAAATTATAAATATTCCATAAATATCAAAATTATTTAATTTATATTACATATAATTATAAAAATTATCCTCATTACATTCCATTTGAAGAGTTTGTGAAAAACGAATCACGTCACTGTCTGCCTTACACATGATCGACGTTATCGTATCCTCTATGGAATGGAAATTTTAAAAAAAATTAATACTATATTATGATTAAATAATTATAATTGTCTTATAAATATCTTATATATACTTTATATTGATCATCTTACCTAAACATTCTATTTGGTGATGGAAAAACAAATGACATCGGTTTGCGAGGCGGTAGGATGTCGTACACATGAATAATGATTTTGAATCACATTTTATGAAAGTTGGGATGGTTCAAGGTCATGAAATTAAAAAAAATCGAATTACATGTAATATAATGTTTTTATAGTGTTATAATAGTTTTATAATAATTTAATTTTTTAGAGGATGAAATAAAATAAAAATTCACGATGAAGAACGTTACCTCTTTCTCAGGTAACCTCCTTAGGATTTCACCAAAATCCTCCCAAGGCTATATTTTTTAGGAAAATAATTATTCTAGGATGAGATTAGATAATTTCTTAAGTTATTTAGATATTTATTCGTCAAACTAAAATGGTTTTTAATGTCAGAATAAGCGATGAGAGTTAGTGGCCTTTTATAAGTTAGGTGAGTTGCACATTTGTAATTTTTTTAAAATAAAATGGTGTAACCATGTTTTTTACATTCCCAAAGGGTCAATAATGGAGTTTTAAAGATCCTGATAATTTATAGGGTCTCAATATATCTATAAAATATATTTTATACAAGTTTTTTGGTGTTTTTAACCCTTATCATTTTTAGTTTCACCAATAGTAAATCTATTTTTACCTTAACCGCGGTAAATATTTTTTTAATTTTTTTAACATTAATTATTTTAAAAAATTAAAATGAAATTATAAGATATTTAAAATTAATATGATTATAAATATATAATGTATTTTTCAAATTATATTTATATATATGTAAAATTTTAATTTAAAATTAATATCGCAAACGTGATGAAAAAGCAAGTTTTCGATGAAAATTGTTAAAAAGTTTACAATGTTTTTATATCAAAATTCAATATTAGAATGATTATAGTCACATAAAATAGATTAATAAATATATTATTTAGCTGATTTTACATTAAATCCAATTTAAATTATAATTTAACTTCATAAATAATTAAAAAATTGTGGTTTTCAATTAAAATTCTGTATTTTCACTATTAATCAAAAAATAAAAGTTTTCATTAAAATACCAAAAATCCTCACAAAGAATTATCAAATGTACATTTTAAAAATTGAGTTTATTTTTTTAAAATAATATTCTAAAATTGGTATATTTTAATTATAAATTATGTGCACATATTGGGAGTAAAAATAATTTTAGAAAATTACAATTTTTCAGAAAACATTTGTTTTTCTTCCAAATGGTACAAAATTTTTCTCTAATCAATGAATATCAATTTTATTGATTTTATACATGTTTAAACCATATAATATTTATAATTTATTTATTACTATTTATACCATCCAACTCACAACTATGTTATAATGGTAATGTTTAAATAGAAATATTTAAATAGAGTATCTTATTTCGTTCATAATCTATGTTGCTTGTATTTCATGATATGAAAGAGATTAAATTTATATAAAGATAAATATATCATAAACTATCTAGATATCATATTAACTTATATGTGTTTTGTTTATTTTCATACACACTATCAAATATGATGTTCATATTTTAAAATCTCACGGTGTTTCATTTTACTCCCCTTAAATAAATGGTGTCCTCCCAATTTAATCTTGATCTTAGTAATCACTGGTCTTCCATTTAAAAATATCCTTATTGAAATCCAACATCATAAGAAGGCTTAATAAAACAACCCCTTAATAAGAGATAAATTATTTATGAAGATCAACTAGAATAAGTAATTACTAGGATTCTATATAGGATAACATTCATGATAAATTAAAACATGGACATGGAAGAGAATAATAACTCCCATGGATTAAAATAGAGTGACAGAGATCATTGATCATAAGAAATTAAGTGATCTTGAGAAGCTTAATGATCACCAAACTATAAATATATGGTAATTTAAAATTCCACCAGTTCAACATAGATAATGTCATTTGGGTAACATTTTGTTTCAATATACTTTTTTTATAGATGAATAATTCCTTTACTAGATAGACTGAGAATATATTAAAATATACTTATTTGATATATCTCTATTTCATAGGCACAATTTTATATTTTGGTTTTTCTTCAACCATTTTTAACTTCATTCTTAACTATAGGAAATGAATATCCATGTTTAATTTTTTATGTATGAAACACTAAAATAAAATTTTAATGGATCATAGGACCCAAAAAAGAGTGAAAAGTATTTTTTCGGTTATAAATATTTTCAAATACCAATATGGTTATCAAAATTCATCAAATATAATACATTAATGTCTAAAACATCAACCAATGTTTAACATAAACCATTTCATAAATGGTTAAACATATGTTGATCAAAAAAATTAAGATATAAAACATAACATAAAATATACCTAAATTTCTAAAATAAATTTATCATTAATCCCCCAAACAACCTAAATTATATCTTGATCATCACATACCAAACATGTGAATACCTTCATCATGTATTATCTTGAAAAAAGGTAATAACCTGAATTACAATAAAACCTTATTAAAAATATGCTGAGTTCCTTATTTATTTAGTAAAACATATATTTTTGAATGTATTCCATAAATACATGAATGTTGTTAACTCCATAAATGATATCATTATCCACTTTGTTAAGAAATCATTAATATTTTTCAATGTAGTCTTTACTATCCAATTTAATTTTCCTATATCAATAGTATATTTTTCCAAAAATTATTATCTAAATTTCAAGGACATATAAAGGTTTATATTTTCCTCAATCATGTGTTTTCCAAGAAGTTCCTATTGACATTGACTCGTTTTCCTTTGTTATCAGTATTTTTCAACATACAGTTTTAAATTCATAATGTATAATTAGTATAATAAGAAACATATATATTTCATAATCCACATAAATAGATATCATTGATAAAATAGTCAAATGACATAATTCTGGAATCCAAATACAAGAACATTAGTCATTCCACTTCATCTATGGTAACATAATAAGCTTAAACATTATTCATTAGATATTTTAAGGGTATATTACTTTTATGTGTGGGCAATTAATTTGTGTAGTCAACCATCTCTAAAAATTTAAGTGTTGAACATTAGAAACCATTTTATTTTCCTTGAAAACAAAATATTTAATGAATTTCTCTCCACAGTTGTAAAAACCATTCATTCGCTTAAAAAAATAATATGTTGTTTCTTTCAATAATTATCACATGTGAAAAAATCCCTTTTTCTCTTCATCCCTTTATCAATACTTTTATCTACCATCCTCTTATTCTATTTCCTCTCTTTTAATCCATAATACTTATAAAATTATTTCTCTATCTTTTTATCCCATGATATTATGTCTTTATGTGAAAATAATTTTTTGGAGTCTAGTTCCATTTGAAATATTAAATTAATTCCATAAAATAAAATATCATTCGTACACTTTTTATTATGTTCATTATTGTAGTTCCCATTCCTTATTATAGATAACATTTCAAAATAATGGAATACACTAGATTAGATCATATCATTATGATACATAATTTATAATCCCAAAACTAGTGAAATACTTAACATAAATTGAAAAATATATTCACATCTATTCTTATAATCATAAACATGGTTTCTTTTGAAATGTATTTATTTTAAAATACATCATAATGGATTTTAATGATAATGATAATTATTCAATGAATATCCACCGGAAGTGTCAAACCATATTTACAGTAAAGCTCATTTTTGTGCACCAGGTGATGAATGGGTCAATCCCAATGAAACCATTTCACAGTTATTACCGTAGGTGCATCTGTTCAAAACCCTGACCACTTATAGTATCCAGATAGGGATGTATATGTTATAAATAATCACATAATATCTTCCTTAACAAAACATTAGTATGTTCATATATACATATCCTCAAATGTTATCATAGCGTTATGTTTCCTAATAAATGTTTTCTTAAATCCAGTTCTAATGGTTTCTACTAAACCTCCCTCTAAAAAAAACTATAGCACCCCTGAACCCAATAGCTCTATATTTGTGTAAACATTATTACATTAGAATAAGATACTTTGAATAAAATATCAATGGACCAAATAGTTTAGTTTTCTTGGAATAGTAGATACTTACATGAAATTCACATTACATTTTAAAACATAAAATACACAATGTCTTTTTATAACATCATTATTCCCCTTAGTTTATCACTATATATTAATTACAAAATACTTCTTGGTATCTAGGGGAAATAAAATTTTAGAAAGGGGTGAGCTCAGATACTAAGTAAGGGTAAGAGTACAATGAAATCTATGAATAAATAAGGAATAATCAGTATGGAAAGTTAAATAACAAAAAAATATTCCATTTAATCAATTACATAAACCTAATATAGTAATATATAATTCTCAAATAATTACCAATAAATATTCACATGAGTATGAAAATTTAACATGGATATTATAACTAGTTTAAAAATTATATAGAATATCAATAATTAAATTTATAATGATTGAATGAAAAATTTTAGACATCTAAAATATACAATCTGATCCCAGTTCCAAGGAATCTATATATATGTGTAATGGCTCATCCAAAACCCAATCTTACTTGTCTCATTAGATCCACTGTTGCATCGAGGGAATATAGTGGGATCTTCCCATCACTTAAAAAGTCCAATGCATTATTCATATGAAGAGGGTGAAACAAAATCAACATAAAAATTCATATTTAAAACTATCAAGAGAAATGTTAATTGTTTCTTCAATGAATAAACATAATCATAACCCATACAGAGTAATTTGATGAATAATAATAAAATTCTAAATTATTAGTCAAACTAATCATAAACCATCCAAATAAATAATAAGTATGATATAGATACAACATATTCCTATTTGATTATAAGTCCAATAAAGGGTTGATGTTTTTTATGAGTAGAAATACCGTGAAAATATATTTAAATATATTTTTGAGGAAAATAGCCTTTTCACTTTGAGAATATTTTTAAACCTAAAAAAAATTATTTTTAAAACCCTTTTATTTAAAAATAAACATTGGAAACAAATAAGTTATTATTTAAAACTTTTATTGGCCATAATGGAGTAATATTATATTCAATTTTTACACATTAAAATAATCATTCTTTTCACATTCTCTATAAAATCCAAGAAGGCATTGTTTTCAAGACGATAAGAATATTCCTTTAAAAACATTTTGTAAAAGTTAAAATGTGTAAAAATGAATTTAATAAATCATTTTGAAAGGATAAAAACATTTTTTAAAACACTTTTGTAAAATATGTTTTTTTTATAAAAATAGATTTCTGACCGAAGAGTGAAATAAAGTAGTATTTTGGTAAAAACATTTAATTAATCATTTTGAGTACTAATGAGAGAAAAAATCGTACTATTATTTAAAAAAGTTCATGAATACCCATATTAGATGAAAATATATTTATTTCATGACAGAAATATGAAATAATTATACCAAGGCTTACTTAAAAATACAATCCTGAATAATGATTAGATAGTGAAATAAACCCATACCATTTTGGTAATATTTTAATCGTAATACCCATGAAATAAATAACCTTAAATGAAACATTAATTACCATAAATATTAATTAATTAATTATATAACATAAAAAATGTTAGTATATACACCATACAAAAGAAATAAGTGCTGAATATGGTGAATGTCTTATAGAAGTAAAAGTGAGGTGAGAAACCCTTACATTTAGTTTGACTCATCATATGAATTCGTTATTTTACTAAATAAAAAAACATTGTTAATAATTTACATTCTTAAGAGCATTTTTCAAGTTTATTATTCCTTTAATTTCAGTTATTTCCTTGTTATATAATTTTAATTAATCAATTAAATTTACGTTAGTGTTTCGATGATATTTTTCTTGTGTGTCAAAAATAACTGGTAATTTGACAATGGTCAAAAATTCCATTATATAAACATATCCATAATAATAATCATGATATAATTAAAAAAATTACATAAGTTATACTATTAATACAAATAATTAAATATGGATTTATAAAATCTAGCATGTTAGGATTATGGAGACTATAGTCCACACATACACATGAGTAACATTTCTATTTTTAAATGATTATTACATAAAGAATTTAAGTAATATTTTATATTTATTGATTGATAATAATTCCTTAAATGCAATATTATTTCATTAATTACACTTATATATGTCATCCATGTGGTTTGGTTATGAAAAGAGGGTAACATCACTTCGTGAATGCGGTGGTCCACATGTACACGAATAATGTTCTCATCTTTAAGTTAGTGAAAAGGATAGAAATAATATGTTCTATTATCTTTTCAGAATGATAAATATATCATCAATATCATAATTAGTTCATTTATATCAAATATAATCATTAAATATAATCATTTTTATCTTTCTTGTAATGAATTAGTGAAAAACGAATCATAATGCTTCGTGAGGAGGTAGTCCGCCATACACACGAGCAATGTTATCATATCCCCTACAGAATGGAGAGTAAAAAGAAGATATTAGATATAATGACAAAAAGGTATAATTATGTTATAAATATAGTATTTAAACTTTATATATATCATTATACCTGACGGTGGGTGGTGGAGATGGAAAAACAAATGACATCTCTTCACGATGTGGTAGTCCTCAGTACACATGAATGATGATTTTGTAACCCATTTGATGGAAGTGAGTATGATTTTATGTCCTGAAATTGAAATTAAGACATGTATGTATATTGAAGATACTTATTTCATTATATCATAATGTTTTAATAATAATTGGATGATGCTGAGGAAGAAATAAAATAAAACTCTAGATGAATAACATTACCTCTTCCTCAGGCAACCTCCTCATGTTTGCATTAAATCCTTCCCATGTCAGGATTATAAACAAAATAAGGATTTTAGGATGAGATTAAGAAATTTTGGAATGATTTTAGACATGTACATGATGATCCAAAATTGTTTTAAGGTGTGAAAAATAGAGGATAGGGGTGGAAATTTATAAGTGGTTTGACCGACACACATATAATTTTTTAAAATACAATGTATACCAATATTTTTCATATTCTAAAAAGGGTTAAAAAATGGAATATTAGTAAGAATTAAAATTATATTTTTGAAATATATCTATAAAATATATTTTACAAAAGTTTCTAGGTCATTTTGACCATTATATGTTTTAGTTTAACCCCTAGTAAATCAATTTTTACCTTAAAAGTAGTAAATATTTTTTACAGTTTTTACTGTTAATTATGGAATAAAATTAAATTTAGCTTATTATATAATAAAATTTATTCTCATTATTAATATGAAATCCATTTTTTCAAATTTCAATTACATAATTTTATATTCATAAATTAAAATTAATCTCGTAGATGTGACAGGAAAGTATGTTTTAAAAGAGAAAATCATCAAAAGTTTACAACGTTTTCTATAAAAAAACAATATGAAAAAGATTTAAATGCACTAAATTTCTCTAATATATATAATTTCAATAATTTTAATTTTAAACTAATTTAATATAAAAGTTAACTGTATAAATAATTTAAACCAAAAAAATATTTTTCAATTAAAATCAAGTATTTTCAATATATATAAAAAAGAAAATTTTTGGAAAGATTGGAAAAATTCACCATAAGATAAAATTGACATGTATTTTCCATAAATGAAATTTTTTTTCAAAATATATTTCTAAAATTTGTAAAAATTAATTATAAAATATGATTGAAAAGAACAATTGAACAAAATTTAAAAAAATAAATATTTCATAAAATATTTCTTTCATTTTAAAATGGTTATAATTTTCTCTCTAATCAATATATATTGATTGTATTTATTTTGTAAATTTATAAACTAAATAATCTTAATAATTTATTTATTACTATTTATAAATTCCAATTTAACTTCTTGGTTATGATGGTAATATTTAAATAATAATATTTTAATTGAGTATATTTTTTCATTCAAACCCGATTTTGCGTGCATTTCATGATATCAAAGAGATTGAATTTATTTTATGAAATAAATATATAGTAAATTATTGGGATGTTATATTCCTTTTTTACTCTTGGTGCTGTGTTTCATACACACTAACGAAAATAATGTTCATATTTTAAAATAACAGGGTGTTACACTATGTCAGTATCCATTAATTGTTTATTTTGTTTTATTTGGTATATGATTTGAGAAAATAACTCAACATAATTATCTAGATGGTTTATTTTGGCCCTATGAAAATTTTCATGAAACTCATTTTTTCCCATGGGTTATCTATGTTATGGTTTTCTATGAATGTGATCAAGATCATGTGGCACACATATGTATATTTTATCATTATATAATAGGTTTTCATGAAATTATATTGTGTTCAAATGAATTGAGAAAAACATTAGATATCATGATATAATATGTATAAAACGGTGGAGTGAACCTGATCTGTAATGTTTATGTGATTAGATAATGAACCTAATTCTCATTTTTATAGGAATGGGGGAGTGAACTTAATCCAACATGTGATAAAAATCTTAGAAGTGATACATGTCATAAGAAATAATTTTTGATTTTTATGTTTGTATAAATTTCAATTTTATATTTCAGGGATCCTGATAATTTTATCATTCAGATTATTCCAATGATACAATCGAATGTATTGTAAAAAATGAAATATTAATGTTTCACTGGGTATGATATATGTATATTTATTTATATAATATGATTATTATTTATTACCCACATGTTAATCTTATACTCATTTATGATCCTTTATGGATTACTCAAATGTTTTCCCATCAATGAGTATTTGAGTTCACCCTTTCTTATGTTCTCATTCCCCATGTTATAAATAAGATTATAATATATGATATGTCTATTGGAGGGTCAAGTGTATAGAAAAATATAGATAAATGTTCACAAAATGGAGAATTAGTTCTTTATGTATATGATCTAAAATTACATTAAACCTTATAGGTTTTGGGAACATTTCATAATGATATGTAATTTTTATTTATATAAAATTATGTATTTTGAACATATGTTATGGTTTTCTCTTGCAAATAACATGGAAGAAAAACCATTCCATAACAGAAACCATTTCATGGTGACTTTTACCACATCATAGTTTATCGTTTAGTATATATATTCGTTAATATGACACACATAATAAGATAAATAATATCATTAAGGATGCTATGTTATCTTTTCTAGATTTGAGAATCTTGAAGAATAAATATTGATTATATACACAGTCTAAGGAGTAAAAAGATGATATAAAGAGATAGAGAGTTTATAATATGCTATATAGTGATTATTTGGAATGTAAGATATTATTTCTCAATATTATACATAATTGAGGATATAAAAAACAAGAAGATGAATTTAGTGTTCATGATGAAATGGATTTGAAGAGAAATACCATTTATTTTTTGGTGTAATTGTTACTTTGAGCATTTCATTATAGTTGTATTTGTGATGATTTATCTTTTGATTATTATAATAAAGTAGTGAATAAAATAGAATAAATGAATAATTCTTGATAATTGTTTTTAGACTAAGCAAAAATTTATAATCACTTAAAAATGGATTAGGGATTATGTGGTATACTGAATTTCATAATTAGTATGATCCTTACAAATAGCCTACTGTGTGAACCAGAAAAACTCCTTATGTACACATACTTCATTTTAATTATTTGGATAATATACATGCTTATTTTATATTGAAAAATTAATTATTCTCTATAATGCCTGAAAATAATCTTAATTAAAGGTGTTCAATGAAAATTAGTCACTCCATGATTCACCCCCAGGGTGTTTGGGACTATTGTCCTAACAAAAACATTACATCCAACATAAAATGGATAGATCAAGAAAGTAATACGTTCAAATATCTTTTGTTATTAAATTAAATATTCCAGTTTCTAATTGAAGAAATATTCAATAAATGTTGTGTTTTTTATAAAAAATCATTATTCATCTATTAGAATATCACTATATGAGGCATTTTATGGTTGACATTATCATTATCAACTATATTGAATTGACATCGATGATAAAAACATTATTTATCTAGATATGGTGTAGAATATGAATGTGCATGTGTATATAATAGAAAACTATATATGGAATTTACATAGAATACAAACAACTTATTATAAATAGATATAAAAAATTATGAAATTTACACTCAGTGATTTTCTATTTATATGAACATCTCTAAATTAATTAAAACATGGATATTGTAGGGGAATAAAATTATATTCATGGTTCAATTTAAATTATGAGGTACTTAATCTAGTAGGTGAATTTAATTATTAATTAGTGTATTAGTCATATCTAATGATATTTATGGATTCATTTCAGGTATCATGAATTTAGAAATACATTCATAATCCATTTCATGGGATTTATTAAAGAGAACATGAATGTTATGAAGATAAAAAAATTATAGAAAATTATTTTGATATTCAATAACATCAATATAGGGTTATTTTTTAGCGAGTTGATCCTTTGGTGTGAGTCTTATAGAGACATATCGATTTACAGGACAATACTTGATAAAGAAAATCACATGTGATGTTTCAGTTCCCTGGGTTTTTGTAGTAAATATGGTTGTACAATTTAGTGATTATAAGATGGTATAATGATCTTAAGAATATTTTCATATAAAATCTATGTTCAATGTATTTTAAAAAAAAATTAAGAAGAAATTTTTTAAGGGTTGTGTATTATATAGAGGTAGAAAATTATAATTATTATAGTTCTTAAAATAGTTGATGATATTTAATTATTTGATAACTGATGAAAAAATATTGATTTTGAACAATTAAATAATCTAATAACAATATTATATCTATCATTTATCAAATAATTTTTTGTTCACCTTGGTTATGAATTTTATGAAAATCTAAGATGATCGAATTTACAAGTAAACATATAATTAATATTCATAAAATATTCTTGTCATAAGCCATTGTAGAATCTATTTAGAGACACATATTAAATCTATTTACAGTTTCAAAACCCAATGATAACATGGTCACTATTTTCATTCTAATTTTTAAACATCAATTGTTTATCCCAACAAAATAATCTTCATTTGTTTTTCAAAGTAGATGTATTTATTTTATTTAGTGAAACTTCAATTCTATTAAGAATAATAGAAAATAAATAATATTAAATTATTATTCATCTCATGAAACTTTCTCTATTAATTATATTAATGATATTTAAATGTGTAATATTGTTATACCAAATCTTGATTTACTCACCATTGATATATTATTTGTTTTTAGTAACACTAACTCTTATAAAAGTAATAAAATTATTTTGTAGCCTCCACTTAATGAATGGTTAAAAATAAATATTGATTTTGTTCCTAAGGTTTGTCTCAATAATTAAGAAAGTGATTACATGTTTAGATATATGAATTTTCTTATTATTGAATATTTTTTAACACATACTATATTTGGATTACTTTTTAAAAAATAAGAAATTTGATAACTATTTCAATATTTTACAAAGGAAAAATAAATTATTATAGTAACCAATATATTTTCATATTATGTGTATAAGAGAAATCATATGGAATATATAATGTGTAATAAAAAATTATATTATAATTTAATATTTTATTTTAGTTGAAAATTGATACTCTTTTTTCTATAAAGTTAGTCAAGCTTTTTTTGTTATGGACATTTTGTATCATGCAATGTATATTAATATAGATATATTATAGGTACATGTAAAAGAATGATGAGGTATATATTTTGATATTTTACCTTTAATGCGTATATATTCTAGGGTTTTATTACCTTGGTTTAGTAATGGTGAAATCATGTGGTAAATTTTTCCCTATTCTTATCACTCTTCTAACTTTTTTATATCTTATTTCATTGGAACTATACAATTTTTTATTGTTGAGATCACCATCGATGTTGGTACTGGATCAATGTGAAGACCTAACTTTATTTATGTTCGGTTACTTGTGTTTAAAATTTTCATGAAAATATTTCCTAGATTAATTTCAGCATCTTCATAAAATTCTAATGAAGTCCATTTAATATGGTTTTTATTTCAAAATTCTCCTACTTCATATAGTGTTGAAATGGGTGTTTAAAGTCTTGATATTTCTACGGTGATCCATGATTTTATCATCCATACTCAATTTTCTAATTTTCCATTATACTATATTATAATGATTTTAAAGGTTGTTGGTATGATCTCCTATATTGAGTCATAAAGATAAAAGTAGTGTTTTGGATTAAGTTATGAGTTCTACTATTACTTTGTTCAACAAGTGGGGACCGTTATTTTCTTCCATCAAATTTCATTTTCCAATTAATAATTCCTATTCTACTTATTTCTAAACTCTAATTTTATTTTGTGTATTAAATATTCATGGTTTCACCTTCCCCTACTACTATATATTAAGTATTGTCACATCTGCATGATAGTGCACTCATATAGAATCCTCTAACTCAGTCTTATTTGAACAGAACCTTCATCCTTAATTAAATACTAGTCTTGAATTCATAGTATAGATATGAAAACAATAAATTCTTGGAATAAATTTTTATAGGCAAAGTAAATCTATGCTTTAGTATGGTGAAAATGGAATATGCGCTTACATAGAGATGACGGTTCTTAAGCTCATTATTATGGATTCGATCGGTAGTGATAGAGGACTAAACTAGAGTTATTTTTTCTATGTAGTGAATATAATTCCTCATTAAATGAGCATTTTCCATTGGATGATGGGGAATTATGTGGGTCAAGGAAGTTTACTGGGATTATAACCATTTTAATGCTAGTCAAAATAGTCCATGTTGAGTTTTCTAGGTTCATGGGTTGGGATGGATATCGGTAATTGATGTCTTTTCCTCCATATCAGTTTCCACATCATTGGTTTCCTTGTTTTTTTAAACACATTCTAAAAAAATAGAATCACATTATTTTAAAATTTTAAAAATAATGAATGATATTCAATATGTTAATAATCTCCTAGAATATATGTATTACTAGGTTAAAACTAATTGATAATCATCATTTTGGGTTTTGATAACATGTTAATATTAATATGAGTATGATAACTTGTATATAAATTAAACTAATCACTCATGGGACACAAGTTGATAAAATTATATTCGAATTGATATGAATAATGTACACTATATTGATTATCAGATAAGTTTCAATGATTTTACTCAAGTGGACACTGGATATAGATCCTTTTACATGGGGATATAAAAAATTTCCCTTCTTGGGAGGATTTTTTATTTCATATAAATAAAAATTAATTTTATAATTTTTCTTAATAGAAGATGATTGGGTATGAAAATAATTAAGTTGATAAGTTTGATTAACCAAGATAGGATATGTATTCTTGTAAGATTAGTTTATAACATCTTAGTTTCTAATTTAAATTTTACTGTGTTATTGGTCATGTAAATATTATTACAGGTGATTATATTATGTAATTTTTAGTATTATCAGGAATTAAGATAAGAGATAACTCATACACTACTAGAAATGCAGGATTTCCCAGCGATTTTGAACTATAGGGAAAGGCTGCAGAACCATTGGTATATATTATACCAATGGTTCTGAAAATCGTAGGGAAGTAAGCTATTGGGAATGATTTTCCCAATGGTTTACATTGAACTGTTGGGATAGGATAGAAAAATTGAACCTAGCCCAACGGTTGTGCCAAACTGCTGGGATAGATTTTCCCAACGGTTTGGCTTGAACTGTTGGAAAAACCAAGCAGAGGGCTTCTTTCCCAACGGTTTCTAAACCGTTGGAAAATGAGTTTTACAAATGGTTCTATGAAATGTTGGTAAAAAATACTCAGAGAGGCTATTCCAACGGTTTGAAACCGTTGGCATAGCCTATTCTATGCAAATTGCACAGCAGTCTGCAATTTGCACAGTAGCTCTCATTTTTTTGCAATTTGCATAGCAGCATTCCCTCTCATTTTCAATCATTTCCAATTATTGTACCTGTAATAAACTAACACATAAATATAATATTATTTTACCTGAAATAACCAACTAACATATACATATAGAGAACAAATACATACAAATTTAATACATAATGCATCCTAAAACTATACACATCCCTAATTAAATCATAATTAATAACGAAATTATAAACATACATAATTCATTTATAATTCAATTTAAAATTTAGATGACAATTATATGTGGAATCCCGAATTCAATTCATAATTTGATCAGTTTTTCATATAACATATATTTTTACTATAAATGATGTCCATTTTAAACAAAATACATACACCTGGAGTGATACTGGCCACACCGTGCCTCAAATTGAGGCTAGGTTAACTCGTACACGTCACAAATGACCCATGGATCGTTGTCCTAAAGTATCAACAAATTCCGAAAGAGTTTGGTTGGTTTTCCATATGTCAGTTGTTTTCACTTAAAATGAAGTGATTTTTAAATAAAAGAGAGACACTTTGAATTGTGTCGGCTACACCGCGCCTCAGATTGAGGCGGGGTTGACTCGTACATGTCAAAAATGACCCATGGATCGTTGTGCTAAAATATCAACACAATCATAATCCTTTTGGTCGGTTTTCCGTATGTACTTAAAATGTCGTACATTTTAAACATAAAAGAGACACTTTGGGTGGTCTCGGCCACACCTTGACTTGGATTGTGGTGCGGGTGACTCATACAAGTAACATATGACTCATGGATCATTATCCTAAAATTTCAACAGATTCCGAATGCATTTGGTCAGTTTTTCATATGCCAGCTTTTCTTTTCACTTATAATCCTGTCCATTTTAAACAAAAGAGACACATTTAGAGTGGTATCGGCCACACCACGTCTCAGATTTAGACGAGGTTGACTCATACACGTCTCAAATGACCAATGGATCATTTTCCTAATGTATCAACACAATCCGAATGCATTTGGTCGGTTTTCTGTATGTCAGTTGATGTTTTCACTTAAAATAATGTCCTTTTGAAACAAAAGACAGACACATTGAGTGGTTTTGGCCACATCGCGTCTCAGATTGAGGCAGGGTTGATTTGTACACATCACATATGACCCATGTATCATTTTTCTAAAGTATCAACACAATCAGAATTCGTTTGGTCAGTTTTTCATATGTACTTAAAATGTTGTCCATTTTAAACAAAAGAGAGACACATAGAGTGATCCCGGCCACAATGTGCCTCGTATTTAGGTAGGTTTGACTCGTACACGTCACATACGACCCATCGATCATTTTCCAAAAGCATCAACATATTTCGAATGCATTTGGTCAGTTTTTTGTATGTCACTTGTTGTTTTCACTTTAAATGATGTCCATTTTAATCAAAAGAGAGACACTATGAATGGTGTCAGCCACACTACGCCTCAGATTGATGTGGGTTGACTCTTACATGTCACATATGACCCATGGATCATTGTGAAAAATTATCGACACAATCAGAATCAGTTTGGTCGGTTTTTCGTATGCTAGTTGTTGTTTTCACTTAAAATGAAGTCCATTTTAAACAAACGAGATACACATTGAGTGGTGTCGGCCGCACCACGCCTCTTATTAAGACTAGGTTGACTCATACACGTCACATATGACCAATGGATCATTCTCCTAAAGTTTCAATGGAAACCAAATGCGTTTTGTCGGTTTTATATATGTACTTAAAATGTTGTCCATTTTAAACAAAATAGAAACACATAGAGTGATACCGACGACACCATGAATCAGATTAAGCCCAGGTTGGCTCGTACAGGTCACATATGACCCATGGATCATTGTGATAAATTATCAACAGATTACGAATGCATTTGGTTGGTTTTTCTGATGCCAGTTGTTCTTTTCACTTATAATCCTGTCCATTTTAAACAAAAGAGACATAGTTAGAGTGGTACCAGCCAAACTATGTCTTATATTTAGACGGGGTTGACTCATACATGTCTCAAATGACCCATGGATCATTTTCCTAAAGTATCAACACAATCCGAATGCGTTTGGTCAGTTTTCCATATGCCAGTTGATATTTTCACTTAAAATGATGTCCTTTTAAAATATAAGACAGGTAGTTTTAGTGGTGTCGGCCACACCACTTCTCAGATTGAGGCGGGGTTAATTTGTAAACATCACATATGACCCATCGAGCGTTGTGCTAAAGCATAAACACAATCAGAACTTGTCTGGTTTGTTTTCCATATGTACTTAAAATGTTGTCCATTTTAAACAAAAGAGAGGCACTTAGAGTGATCCCGACCGCACTGTGCCTCAGATTGAGGCGGGGTTGACTCATACACATCACATATGACCCATGGATCATTCTCCTAAAGCATCAACACATTTCGAATGCGATTGGTCAGTTTTTCGTATGTCAGTTGCTGTTTTCACATAAAATGATGTCCATTTTAAACAAACGAGAGACACTATGAATGGTGTTATCCACACCGCACCTTGTATTGAGGTGGGGTTGACTCGTACAAATCATATATGACCCATGGATCGTTGTGCTAAAGTATCGACACAATCATAATCCATTTGGTCGGTTTTCCATATGCTAGTTGTTGTTTTCACTCAAAATGAAGTCCATTGTAAACAAAAGAGAGACACTTTGAGTGGTGTCAGCCACACTGCGCCTCAGATTGAGGCAAGGTTGACTCGTACACATCACATATGACTCATGGATCGTTCTCCTAATGTTTCAACAGAAACCGAATGTGTTTGGTCGGTTTTCCGTATATACTTAAAATGTTGTCCATTTTAAACAAAAGAGGGACACTTAGAGTGATACCAACCACACCGCGACTCGTATTGAGCCTAAGTTGGATCATACATGTTACATATGACCCATGGATCTTTGTGATAAATTATCAACATAATCTGAATGTGTTTGTTCAGTTTCTTGTATGCCATTTTCTATTTTCACTTATAATCCTATCCATTTTTTTAAAACAAAAGAGACATAGTTAGAGTGGTACTGGCCACACAGCGTCTCGGATTTAGATGATGTTGACTCGTACACGTCTCAAATGACCCATGGATCATTTTACTAAAGTATCAACACAATCCGAATGTGTTTGGTCAGTTTTCCGTATTCCAGTTGATGTTTTCACTTAAAATGATGTCCTTTTGAAACAAAAGATAGACAATTTGAGTGGTGTCGGCCACACCGCATCACAGATTGAGGGGGGGTTGATTCTTACACGTTACATATGACCCAGGGATCATTGTGCTAAAGTATCAACACCATTAGAATTAATTTGGTCAGTTTTCCTTATGTACTTAAAATGTTGTCCATTTTAAACAAAAGAGATGCACTTAGAGTGATCCCAGCCACACCGTGCATCGGATTGAGGCGAGGTTGACTCGTACACATCACATATGACCCATGGACCGTTCTCCTAAAGCATTAACACATTTCGAATGTGTTTGGTCAGTTTTTCATATGTCAGTTGTTGTTTTCACATAAAATGGTGTCAATTTTAAACAAAAGAGAGACACTATGAATGGTGTTGGCCACACCACACCTCAGATTGAGGCGGGGTTGACTCGTACACATCACATAGGACCCATGGATCGTTGTTCTAAAGTATCGACACAATCAGAATCCTTTTGGTCGGTTTTCTGTATGCTAGTTGTTGTTTTCACTTAAAATGAAGTCCATTTTAAACAAAAGAGAGACACTTTGAGTGGTGTCGGCCACACCATGCCTCAGATTGAGGCGTGGATGACTTTTACACATCAAATATAACCCTTGGATCGTTATCCTATTGTTTCAACGGAAACTGAATGTGTTTGGTCAGTTTTCCGTATGTACATAAATTGTTGTCCATTTTAAACAAAAGAGAGACACTTAGAGTGATCCCGGCCACACTGCGACTCAGATTTAGCCCGGGTTGGCTCATACATGTCAGATATGGCCCATGGATCATTATGATAAATTATCTATAGATTTCAAATGCTTTTGGTCAGTGTTTCGTATGCCAGTTGTTCTTTTAACTTATAATCCTATCCATTTTAAACAAAAGAGACACAGTTAGAGTGGTACCGGACACACCCCATCTCGGATTTAGACAGGGTTGACTCATACACATATCAAATGACCCATGGATCATTTTCCTAAAGTGTGAACACAATTCGAATGCGTTTGGTAATTTTTCTGTATGTCAGTTGATGTTTTCACTTAAAATGATGTCCTTTTGAAAAAAAAAAGAGAGACACTTTGTGTGGTGTCGGCCACACCGCACCTCTGATTGAGGCGAGGTTGATTTTTACACATTACATATGACCCATGGAACGTTGTTCTAAATTATCAACACAATCATACTCTGTTTGGTCAATTTTCCGTATGTACTTAAAAATAATGTCCATTTTAAACAAAAGAGAGGCACTTAGAGTGATACCAGACACACCGTGCCTCAGATTGTGGCGGGGAAAACTAGTACACGTCACATATGACCCCTGGATCATTATCCTAAAGCATCAACAAATTTCGGATGCGTTTGGTCATTTTCTCGTTTGTCAATTGTTGTTTTCACTTAAAATGATGTCCATTTTAAACAAAAGAGAGACACTATGAATGGTGTTGGCCACACCACGCCTCAGATTGAGGTGGGGTTGAATCAAACATGTCACAAATGACCCATGGATCATTGTGCTAATGTATCGACACAATCAGAATCCTTTTGGTCAGTTTTATATATGCTCGTTGTTGTTTTTACTTAAAATGAAGTCCATTTTAAATAAAAGAGAGACACTTTGAGTGGTGTCAGCCTCAACACACCTCTAATTGAGACGAGGTTGACTCATACATGTCACATACGACCCATGGATCATTCTCCTAAAGTTTTAATGGAAACCGAATGCGTTTGGTTGGTTTTCCGTATGTACTTAAATTGTTGTACATTTTAAACAAAAGAGAGACACTTAGAGTGACCCCGGCCACACCGCGACTCGGATTGAGCCCGGGTTGGCTCATACATGTCACATATGACCCATGGATCATTGTGATAAATTTTAAACAGATTTAGAATTCGTTTGGTCAGTTTTTCATATGCCAGTTGTTCTTTTCACTTGTAATCCTATCCATTTTAAACCAAAGAGACACAGTTATAGTGGTACCGGCCACACCGCATCTCGGATTTAGATAGGGTTGACTATTACACATGTCAAATGACCCATGGATCATTTTCCTAAAGTAGCAACACAATCCGAATGGGTTTGGTCAATTTTCCGTATGGTAATTGATGTTTTCACTTAAAATGATGTCCTTTTGAAACAAAAGAGATACACTTTGATTGGTTCCGGCCACACCACGCCTTGGATTGAGGCGGGGTTGATTCGTACACATCACATATGACCCATGGATCGTTGTGCTAAAGTATCAACACAATAAAAATCCGTTTGGTAAGTTTTCTTTATGTACATAAAATGTTGTCCATTTTAAAAAAAATAGAGGCACTTAGAGTGATATCTGCCACACCGTGCCTCGGATTGAGGCGAGGTTCACTCGTACACGTCACATATGACCCATGGATCATTCGCCTAAAGCATAAACACATTTCGAATGAATTGGGTCAGTTTTTCGTATGTCAGTTGTTGTTTTCGATTAAAATGATGTCCATTTTAAACAAAAGAGAGACACTATGAATGGTGTCTGCCACACCGCGCCACAGATTGGGGAGGGGATGACTCGTACACATCACATATGATCCATGGATCGTTCTGCTAATGTATCGACACAATCAGAATCCATTTGGTCAGTTTTTTGTATGCTAGTTGTTGTTTTCACTTAAAATGAAGTCCATTTTAAACAAAAGAGAGACACTTTCAGTGGTTTCGGCCACACCGTGCCTCGGATTGAGGCGAGGTTGACTCGTACACGTCACATACGACCCATGGATCGTTCTCCTATTATTTCAAAGGAAACCGAATGTGTTTGGAGGGTTTTCTGTATGTACTTAAATTTTTGTCCATTTTAAACAAAATAGAGACACTTAGAGTGATCTCGGCCAGACAACGACTCAGATTGAGCTTGGGTTGGCTCGTACATGTCACATATGACCCATGGATCATTGTGATAAATTATTAACAGATTCCGAATGCGTTTGGTCAGTTTTTCTTATGCCAGTTGTTCTTTTCACTTATAATCTTGTCCATTTTAAACAAAAGAGACACAGTTAGAGTGCTACCGGCCACACCGTATCTTGGGATTAGACGGGGTTTACTCGTACACGTCTCAAATGACCCACATATCATTTTCCTAAAGTATCAACACAATCCAAATGCGTTTGGTCGGTTTTCCATATGCCAGTTTATGTTTTCACTTAAAATGATGTCCTTTTGAAACAAAAGAGAGATACTTTGAGTGTTTTTGGCCACAACACGCCTCGTATTGAGGTGGGGTTGACACTTACACATCACATATGACCCATGGATAGTTGTTCTAAAGTACCAACACAATCAGAATACGTTTGATCAATTTTCAGTATGTACTTAAAATGTTGTCCATTTTAAACAAATGAGAGGCACTTAGAGTGATCTCGGCCACACCGTGACTTATATTGAGGCAAGGTTGACTAGTACATGTCACATATGACTCATGGATCGTTCTCCTAAAGCATCAACATATTTCGAATGCGTTTGGATAGTTTTTCGTATGTCAGTTGTTGTTTTCACTTAAAATGATGTCCATTTTAAACAAAAGAGAGACACTATGAATGGTATCGGCCACGCTGCCCCTCGGATTGAGGCGGGGTTGACTCGTACACATCACATATAACACATGGATCTGTTTTCTAAAGTATCGATACAATCAGAATCTGTTTGGTTAGTTTTCCGTATGCTAGTTGTTGTTTTCACTTAAAATGAAGTCCATTTTAAACAAAAGAGAGACACTTTAAGTGTTGTCGGCCACACCGCACCTCGGATTGAGGAGAGGTTGATTCTTACACGTCACATATGACCCATGGATCTTTCTTCTGAGTTTCAATGAAAACCGAATGTGTTTGGTTGGTTTTCCATATGTACTTAAATTGTTGTCCATTTTAAACCAAAGAGAGACACGTAGTGTGATCTCGGCCACACTGTGACTTAGATTGAGCCCGAGTTGGCTCGTACACGTCACATACGACCCATGTATCGTTGTGATAAATTATCAACAGATTCTGAATGCGTTCGGTTGGTTTTTCATATACCAGTTGTTCTTTTCACTTATAATCTTGTCCATTTTAAACAAAAGAGACACAGTTAGAGTGGCACCATCCACACCACGTCTCAGATTTAGACGGGGTTGACTCTTACACATCTCAAATGACCCATGGATCATTTTCCTAAATTATCAACACAATCCGAATACGTTTGGCTAGTTTTCCGTATGCCAGTTGATGTTTTCACTTAAAATGATGTCCTTTTGAAACAAAAGAGAGACACTTTGAGCGATGCCGGCCACACCATGCCTCGGATTGAGGTAGGGATGACTCATACACGTCACATATGACCTATGGATCGTTCTCCTAAAGCATCAACACATTTCAAATGTGTTTGGTCAGTTTCTCGTATGTCAGTTGTTGTTTTCACTTAAAATGATATCCATTTTAAACAAAAGAGAGACACTATGAATGGTGTCGGCCACACCGCGCCTCGGATTGAGGTGGGGTTGAATCTTTCGCATCACATATGACCAATGGATAGTTGTACTAAAGTATCAACACAATCAGAATCCATTTGGTCAGTTTTTTGTATGATAGTTGTTGTTTTCACTTAAAATAAAGTCCATTTTAAACAAAAGAGAGACACTTTGAGTGGTGTCGGCCACACCACACCTCGGATTGAGGCGCGTTTGACTCGTACAGATCACATATGACCCATGGATCGTTCACCTAATGTTTCAATAGAAACCAAATGCGTTTGGTTGGTTTTCCGTATGTACTTAAATTGTTGTCCATTTTAAACAAAAGAGACACACTTAGAGTGATCCTGGCCACACTGTGACTCGGATTGAGCCTGGTTTGGCTTCTACACGTCACATATGACCCATGTATCATTTTGATAAATTATAAACAGATTTTGAATACTTTTGGTTGGTTTTCCGTATGCCAGTTGTTCTTTTCACTTATAATCCTATCCATTTTAAACAAAAGAGACATAGTTAGAGTGGTACCGGCCACACCACATCTCGGATTTAGACGGGGTTTACTCGTACATGTCTCAAATGACACATTGATCATTTTCCTAAAGTATCAACACAATCTGAATGCATTTGGTCAGTTTTCCGTATGCCAGTTGATGTTTTCACTTAAAATGATGTCCTTTTGAAACAAAAGACTGGCACTTTGAGTGGTGCTGGCCACACCGCGCCTCAGATTGAGGTGGGGTTGACTCGTACACGTCACATATGACCCATGTATCGTTTTCTTAAAGCATCAACACATTTTTAATGCGTTTGGTCTATTTTTCATATGCCACTTGTTGTTTTCGCTTAAAATGCTGTCCATTTTAAACAAAAGAGAGACACTATGAATGGTGTCGGCCACACCGCACCTTGGACTGAGGCGAGGTTGACTCGTACACGTCCCAAATGACCCATGGATCGTTTTCTAAAAGTATCAACACATTTTGAATGCATTTGGTCAATTTTTCGTATGTCAGTTGTTGATTTCACTTAAAATAATGTCCATTTCAAACAAAAGAGACACACTATGAATGTTTTCAGCCACACCGCACCTTGGATTGAGGCGGGGTTGACTCATACACGTCACGTATGACCCATGGATCGTTGTGCTAAAGTTTCAATTGAAACCAAATGCATTTGCTTTGTTTTCTATATGTACTTAAAATGTTGTCCATTTTAAACAAAAGAGAAACACTTAGAGTGATCCTGACCTCATCGCGACTCAGATTGAGCCCGGTTTGGATCGTACACATCACATATGACCCATGGATCATTGTGATAAATTATCAATAGAATCCAAATATGTTTGGTCAGTTTTCCGTATGCCATTTGTTCTTTTCACTCATAATCCTGTCCATTTTAAACAAAAGAGGCATAGTTAAAGTGGTATGTTAGTTGTTTATTCACATTATTAAAATACACTATTTGACTATGGGTCATTATATTAATTTATTTATGAAAAATTTACATTTAAATTGAGAATATCAGAAAATTAATTGAATATAAAACTTTTACTAAAAATCATTGTGGAAATATTAAGGTAAACATGATTTGTGAGAATCCTTATGTTTCTATTAGTGGAATGGTATTTACTTAAAATCTTGTGGAAATTTATATAGAATATTTTCATATCATTCATAGTATGGAATAGATTTTAGTTTATCATGCTATGAAACATTTCAGAGCTAAAAATTCCATGCCCAATGAATACATCCATTTTATAATATACCAATAATCTATGATATCGATTAGATGTGTAAATGTGATTTACATTTATTAACATGATTAAAATAAACAAAATATATATTATAGATTTTCTAGTAGTAAATGAAATCAAGGAGGGTGTGGGGTGTCTAGGGGGGCTGTTCGGGGGGCTGTCCGATGAGTGTTCGGGGGGCTGTCCGGGGACCAATGAGGAGGGTGGGGGGGTTGTGCGAGGGGATGTCCGGGGGGTGTTCGGGGGGGGGGGGGGGGGGTTCCTAGGTCTAAGGAGGAGCGTGGGGGGGGGGGGGCTTTCTGGGAGGACTTCTAGGGGCTGTCCGGGGTCCAGGGAGGATGGTGGGGGGGGGGGGTTTCCGAGGACTAAGGAGGATGGTGTAGGGGCTGTCCGGGGGGGGCTGTCCGGGGGGGGGGGGGGGGGGCTGTACGGGGTCCAAAGAGGATGATGGGGGGCTTTCCGGGGTCTAGGAAGGAAGGGGGATGTCCAAGGAGTTCCCAAATACACAACCACTAAAATACAACAACATCCATAAAAACAAACAATATATAAAAATAACTCAACCCCAATACTATACTACAGGTCTAGATAAAACCAACAACTAGAATAGATTAAACATCAAATCTCAGTAATATTAGTCAAAAACTATAACGGATCAATTTTCCCCACATAACCATAACCATTATCACCATCATCATCACCCTCATCCTCATCCCCATCATCGTCCTCGACCTCCTCAACGCCCTCCTCCTCACCCTCTCCCTCTTCCTCGCCCTCACCATCTGCCTCGCCATCCGCCTCACCCTCATCCTCTCCCTCCTCTTCTACATCAGAATCCTTTCCATCATCATCATAAAGCTAGACATTATCCTGACCACCATTAGAAATTCCACCTGGTGCACCATATATAGAACGTATCGAAAACATATATTCATAAAAAGCTGGGCTGGCCTCTGTTTGAAGTGTTGGACGTAGAACTTTCATAAATTTCATAAATGCACTGTTTTCCCTAGAAGATTGTTCTTCCATCTCTATGTGTAATGCCCCGACCCCAGCTACCCAGAGTCGGTGCATTATTACATAACATTGGCATGATCACAAGAAAGATCAAATCTCGAAAGACCGATTGGTTTAGTAGCCTTGGAAACACTAGATATATTCATAGGTTTTACATTACATCATAAAATGAAAAACTACTACAACAACATAAAGTCTCCATAATCCACACTCATATCCCCACATAATATCCCTGCAGGTCATTCGTAATTTACTTCTTCACTTCCTGGGAAAAATAAAACATATAAAAGGGGTGAGCTCAAATGCCCAGTAAGGATAACAAAATAGCGAAAACTTTCATAAATAAGAATAAACTTTTAAGGCAATGTATAACTAAAACAAAAGCCTTTCAAACATGAACTTTCAACATGGTATGGCATAAATAAAATGAAATAATTCCATTTACTTATTCACATGGATATTCTACTAATCGAATAATCACATGCAAAAATCAATAACCACTTTCATAATGTTGGAATGCATAATGCCAGACTATCATAACCACATAGCCAAGGCCTCGTGCCAAGACTACAAATAAGATTTTGTCAAGGCCTTGTGCCAAGACACTAGTTTGTCTCATGAGACCTACCGATGCATCGAGGAGCTATAGCGGGCTCCACCCGTCACTTATTAAGTCCAATGCATTCCCATATGAAATGGTTTAAACATAACATAAACATTCGTATTAAAACTAGCATACGAAATGTCAATAATTTCACCATAAACTATGAATGGTATAAAAATAGCACATCCATAGTCAAACATATCACAAAACCTTCAATACAATATAGAAGTTTTGTTTCATAATAAATCAACTTCAAATAATCTTAAAATCCATCAAAGGATGTTGACGTAGATGAAATCAAAAAAAAAATTTTAAAAAAAATATCTCCTTTTATTTTGAAATCATTTAAGATCCATATAAAATAAAACATTTTCTTTGAAAATATTCTTATAAGCTTGTAAGGAAAGCTTTGAAGATTTTATAACGGCGTAAAATAACCGCACCCGCCGTATAAGTTAAAAAAACATTCTTACCTCAATTCTGTCGAAAAGGTTAAAAAGGACCTTGTTTTGAAAACGACGGAAAGATTCCTTTATAAACCTCTTATAAAAAGTCAAACAAGGGTATAAATGACTTTAACCCATATTCTTGTAAATAGTAAAAATGTTTTGAAATACATTTTTAAGAAACATGGATGTGGATGATAAAGATATCCCAGTAGATTATTACGTATAAACAACCTCGGATAATGAAGAGATTGTGAAATAACCCTTACCTTGTACTTTTCCTTTGATGGGGTCGGTTAACCTCCTGTATAATGGTGAAATAATTGTTATTAAATTATACAAGAATCATATACATTAATATGATATCATATATGATCTTTTAACATTGCTTTATTAATAATATCTTAGTATTATCGTCGTTTCAGGTGATAATCGATTCGTTCTTCTTAAATGTTTGGTTACGTAAGACATGTTTGTAATGTATAGATTAAATCTTATTCATAATCAGAATGACATTAACATTATTTTTAACCCTAAAATGAGAATAAGACTTGAATGGATACGATGGAGGATGGATCTCACCGCGTTCGTGGAGACGGTAGTCCGTACGTACGCACGAACGCTACTTCCATTTAATTTTTATTTTAAAAGAATTGAATCCAAATGATACATAGGTATATTACTATTCCAGTATAATATAATATTTTATATATGTTACTTAAGTTCATTAACACCATCCTTTATACGTTCCATGTGTGGTATGAACGAGTCATATCATTTTAAGGGGGCGGTAGTCCGCACTTCCTCAAATGAAATTATCGTATGTATATACAACATGAAACGAATAATGGTATGAAATAAAATGGAATTACAGAAGCTTATATATAAAATATATATCATTAATATCATATTTAATTACAGTGCCATCATAATGGCCACCATGAGAGGCGGTAAGATGTATTTGAACAATCATCGTTTCGTGAGGCGTTAGTTTTCCATCCACAGAAACATTATGTTCATCATCCATTAGATGGAGTTGTGTGTATGTGTAGTTTGAATCCTTCTTATAACAACATCCTAGTATATTGAGGATACTGGTGTTGTTCAAAATAAAGGAAATAAAAAGAGTTTGGGGGTTGGAGAAGCAAAATAAAGGAAAATAATTTAAGAGAAATCGTTACCTTTAATTTAGGTAACTCACTTTGGTTGGAACCAAAGGACTTCTTGAAATGATTTCTGCCTAAGGGGAAGCTTCAAGGAGGAGGGGAGGGATGTGGGGAGCTTAGTTGGGCAGAGTTTGGACGAGCCAAGTTGCTTGAGAGGTGTGAGGAATGAGTAGAAGTGGTCTCCTTTTATAAGGGAGAAGAGGGGCTCTTTAGGAAAGAGTGAAAGTATTACTTTATAATATAATTATATTCGGTTTATAATGGTCCAAAAATCATTTAGGTCGAAGATAAGATGACTAATATTCTAAATAACATCAACCAATAATAATTGGACAGGTTTTAGATAATATTTTAATCATTATAATCTTATTTATTTAAATGATTTATTAATGAGGTAAACATTTCATCATTATTGTGTCATTAATAATTTAAATTATTTGATGTCTAAAAATTATAAATAAAATATAATTATGTAAGAAATCTTTTTATCTTTCTAATGAATATTTATAATCGAAAATCCAACATGTATAACCCTATGTAAAAATTGTTCTTCTAAAAGATGTAAGCTTATGCCATTTTTATTTTTATTTTAACTTTATTAATATAAAGTGTCCCTACCACATACAAGTGGCTCCAAGGGGTCCCCAAATTGACCCAAGGATGCTCATGGTCGGGTATGTGTCCACCAATAAGGTTAGGACACGTTTTAGGGTAATTTTGTATTATTATAATATTATTTTTTTAACCCTTATTTACCGGATTTACCCTTAACCATGGTAAATAAAATATTTACCACAGTAATTATTCAAAATGTCTAAAAATAAAAGTTACCTATTTACACAATTTGGACATCCTGATTCCATATATGGAATCCATTTTTCTAAATTCAAAACACAGAAGTGGCAGAAATTAATTTAAAATTAATTCCCGCTGTCAAAACAAAAAGCGTGTTTTTAAGAGGTAATAACTATCAAAAGATTGACACTTGTTTATGTTCGGTTTAATTGTAAAATTATGTCCAATGACCAACATTATATTAAATGGTAAAAATATATTCTAAATATACTTTAAAACCCCTCAAATTCACAATTTATCACTATTAATTATTTTGATTAAAAAAGTTGTTTTTAATTAAAATTTAGTAATTTTCACTATTCATCAAAATATAAAAGTTATCCGAAAAGTACCAAAATTTCACCCTATGCTAATTTCAATATTCCGAATCCAAAAATGAAGTCCATTTTGAAATATAAAATCTATATGATTTCAAAAAGTAGGTATTACTATTCACAATGGCTAGTTTAATTAGTTGTGGTGTGTGTTAGAACTCGAGGTTGCGTACAACACACGCTATCGCATTATTCGAAGGGAAACGTACCGTAGAAGCTTGGGGTGTTACATTCTCCCCTCCTTCAAATAATTTTGTCCTCGAAATTTCTAGAATACTTATCACATGAAAAGACTCGGGTGGTTCTTCATCATAAGTTCCTCGGGTTCCCACGTTGCCTCTTCCATCTTATGATTTCTCCACAAAACTTTTACCAAACGTGTCGTCCGGTTTCTCAGTACTTGTTCTCTTGTATCAAGAATCTTGACGGGCTCTTCACAATAAGACAGATCGGGTTCCAGTTCTAATTCCTCATAGTTGAGTACATGCATTGGGTCAGGCATGTATTTTGTCAACAGAGATACGTGGAACACATCGTGAACTTTGGAGAGACTTGGCGGCATTGCCAATCGGTAAGCTACAGCCCCAATTCGTTCTAGAATTTCGAAAGGTCCGATGTACCTGGGACTCAATTTACCTTTCTTACCAAAACGTATGACTCCCTTCCATGGAGATACCTTTAGGAAAACATGATCACCGACCTGAAATTCCAAATCCTTCCTTCGATTATCGGCATAGCTCTTCTGCCTACTTTGAGCTGCTTTGATGTGATTTTGGATTACCTTCACCTTTTCCACCGTTTCCTCCACCAGTTCTGGGCCTACAAGTTTTCTTTCACCAACGTCATCCCAACAGGTTGGTGTACGACATCTCTTTCCGTATAACGCTTCATATGGTGCCATCTGAATACTTGAATAGAAGCTATTGTTATAGGAAAATTCTACCAGAGGTAAATATTGATCCCACATACCCTGAAAGTCAAGTGAGCAAGATCTCAACATGTCTTCTAAGGTTTGAATAGTCCGTTCTGATTGTCCATCTGTCTGAGGGTGGTAAGCAGTGCTCAAATGAAGTTCAGTATCCAAGGATTTCTGAAGACTTTTCCAAAATCTTGAAGTAAAACGGGGATCACGATCAGAAACAATCGATAGGGGTACTCCATGAAGTCTCACAACATCATTAATGTATAGTCTTGCTAGACGTTCCAGGGGTAGATCTTCTCTTATAGCAAGAAAATGTGCTGACTTGGTAAGACGATCAACAATAACCCATATTGCATTGTTCCTTCTAGGAGTATTCGGTAGCCCCATGACAAAGTCCATTGTAACATTGTCCCATTTCCACTCCGGTATGGGAAGAGGTTGCATGACTCCTCCAGGCTGTTGCCTTCCAGCTTTCACTTGTTGACAAACCATACATCTTGACACAAAATCAGCAATCTCCCTCTTCATGTTGTCCCACCAAAAATGTTCCTTCAAATCTCTATACATTTTGGTGATCCCAGGGTGTATAGAGAAATTGGAACTATGAGCGTCATCCAGCAATTCCCTTTTTAGATCAGGTATATTGGGAACACAAAGTCGCTTCCCGAATTTCAAAATTCCATCTTCATACACAAAGTCTCTCAATCTCCCATCATTCACAGCGTAAATCTTCTTCTGAAATTCTTCATCATCGGTCTGGGAACTCTTAATCCTTTCTAGTAAAGATGGTTTGGCAACCATTTGAAAAAGCATTGATGTTTCACCTTCCCTGGTTATTCCCATGTCCATCTTCTCTAGATCCATGAAAATTGGATCCCTTTCAATTCTCATCATGTTCAGAACTCCATGGTCTTTTCTGCTCAAAGCATCTGCTACTTTGTTTGCTTTCCCCGGGTGGTAGTGTATCGTGCAATCATAATCCTTGAGTAATTCAAGCCATCTCCTTTGCCTCATGTTGAGTTCTTTTTGTGAGAAAATATACTTCAGACTCTTGTGATCAGTATAAATCTCACATTTTTCACCATAGAGGTAGTGCCTCCATATCTTCAAAGCAAAGATCACAGCTACTAACTCAAGATCATGAGTAGGATAGTTTTGTTCATGAATTTTCAACTGTCGTGATGCATAGGCAATAACTCTATCATTCTGCATAAGGACACAACCAAGTCCTTTCTTTGATGCATCACTATAAATAACGAACCCATCATTCCCCGATGGTAGAGTCAATATAGAAGCATTGACTAATCTTCTCTTCAGTTCTTCGAAACATTCTTCACACTCTTTTGTCCAAACAAATTTAACCCCTTTACGTGTGAGCTTCGTTAATGGGTTATCCAATCGGGCAAAATTCTGGACGAAACGTCGATAATAACCTGCCAAACCAATAAAACTATGTACCTCAGTTATACTCGTAGGTGCTGGCCATTCTTGGATTGCCTTGGTCTTAGAAGGATCAATAGAGATTCCATCATTAGAGACAATATGGCCAAGAAAAGAAATCTCCTGAATCCAGAATTCACACTTGCTAAACTTTCCATATAATTCATGCCTCCTCAGAGTCTTCAAGATAATGCGCAAGTGATTTTCATGATCTTCGTAGGTTTTGGAGTATACCAAGATATCATCAATAAATACCACCACAAATTCATCAAGATACTCTTTGAAAACTCTATTCATTAGATCCATGAATACAGAGGGTGCATTAGTCAATCCAAACGGCATTACAGTAAACTCGTAATGCCCGTACCTGGTTCGAAATGCTGTTTTCAGAATGTCTTCCTTCTTCACACACAACTGATGGTATCCAGATCGAAGGTCAATCTTTGAAAAGTATTTAGCTCCATGCAGTTGGTCAAATAAATCATCAATACGAGGTAGGGGATACTTGTTCTTTATCGTTATAGCATTGATCTCCCTGTAGTCGATACATAACCTCATAGATCCATCTTTCTTTTTAACAAAAAGAACAGGGGATCCCCATGGAGAAACACTAGGGCGAATAAATCCCTTATTACTCAATTCCTCTAGTTGTTTCTTTAGTTCAACTAACTCTACAGTGGCCATTCTATAAGGGGTCTTCGATATAGGCCTTGATCCAGGAATCAAATCAATGGAAAACTCAACTTCTCGTTCTGGAGGATGTCCAGGTAAATCTTCCGGAAATACATCTACAAATTCTTTCACAACAGGTACATCCTCTATTTGAACATTAATTTCCTCACCGACAGTTATTTCATTCTCTTCCTCCCCAATAATTGAATTAAGTTGAGATACTGGGGGTGGATCTAAATAAGAATTAGGTGGTGACGATTCTGCTCTAAAAATAAGGTGTTCCTTATCATTATCATCAAGAATCGTAACCTCTTTCTTCTTACAATAAATCTTCGCATCATAGTCCGAAAGCCAGTCCATACCGAGGATTATATCAAAATCAATCATAGGTATGACGATGAGATCAGCAGATAAAGAAAATTTATGTGCTCTAATGGGGACTGATTCACAAAACTTTGTTGCAACGATACTTCCCTTAGGAGTTTTGACTGACAACACCCTTATTAAATCAAATTGGAAATATCTAATTTTCTTAGCAAAATGTGAAGATATGAAACAATGCGATGATCCAGAATCAAATAATGCATTTGCTAAACTTGAGGAAACCATTAAATTACCTACCACCACGTCTTTCGGAGCTTCGACCTCAGCAGTAGTGATAGCATAAGCCTGGCCTTGATCCCTTGGCCTTTTCTGAGGTAAGTTCTCCTGACACTTAGGACATGCATTTGCATAATGCCCCATCTCCCTGCAATTGTAGCACTGAACGTTGGTAGCTTCCTTCTTCCCCTTGCAATCATGAGCTTGGTGGCCTTTTTCACCACACTTGTAACAGACTCCCATTCCCTTCAGGCAAGCACCAGGGTGTTTCTTCCCGCATTTACCACAAGATGGATATTCAACCTTTCCCTTCTTCCCCTTCTTTCCATTCCCAGATTGATCAGCAGGTCTCTTCTTCTCTTGCTTCGCTTTAAAGTCATAAGACTTAGAGAATTCCTTTTCGGTCTTGATAGCACATGAGACAATGTCTTCGTACGATGAAAAGGATTGTGAGACTAATGCTCGACGGAGAAATGGTTTTAACCCATCAAAGAAACGATCAATCTTACTTCTTGGGTTGCGTATATAATCTCCAGCATACCTCGCTAACCTTGTAAAGTTAGCCTCATACTTTGTGACATTATCATCCTCCTTTTGTCTCAGACTTAGAAATTGCCTTTCCATATCCGCTCGATGGTCGCGAGGGAAGTATTTTTCTAAAAACAGCTCTTTGAACTCCCTCCATTCCATATTTGATACTTCATCATCTTCCTTCATGTTCTGAATCAATGACCACCATTGATCAGCATCTCCAGTGAGGCGGTAAACTGCCATGATAACTTTTTCCCTTTCACTGCTCCCCAAAGCCTGAAATATTTTCTCTAGGGAAAATATCCATTGCTCAGCTACTAAGGGATTTGTATTCCCATTGAACGTTGGTGGTTGTTGCCTCATGAATCGATCTAACATTGATCCTCCACGCTGCGGATCAGGGTGCTCCATACGGGTAAGGTTATTATTCATAACCTGAGTAAGTTGTCCCAGTATGGTGATTAGCTGATCGGCACCAGTTGCATCACCAGCCCCACTATAATTATCTTGAGCAGGAGGGAAATCCCTAAATGGAGTGTGTGCATTGATACGGTTTCCATTTCTTCCACTAGGCGCCATTTCTAAACAATGGCATAAACTAGATCAGTTTATGAATCAAAATACATAATCCCATACTTATAAAACACTTAACATAAATTGAACTATTTATGGATATAACCCATAATCATAAAAATGTTTTCTTTGAGGAAGTATATACTCATAAACCCTTCATAATTATTTGTAAAGAAAATGAGAGTTATCCTAAGCATATCCCCCGGGAGTGTCGTAACCAAGAGTGGAGCAAGGCCCGTTGTCGTGCACCAGTTCCCGTTCGAGTCTAGCTCAAAGCGGTGTTTTCGGGTTTTACCCCTAGGTACATCTGTGCCAGAGCCACCTCTACCTGCTCGTATCCAGACAGGGATGTATTTCTCGGAAAACTCACAAAATCTCTACAATACCAAAATTCTAGGAAGTTCTTCTATACTAATCCTCAAAGTTCATCTTAGGTCTACGTGCTCTAATCAGAGTTTATCTAAATATAGCTTCCAAGGTTTGTACTAAACTTCCTCTGATACCAACTATAACGCCCCGACCCCAGCTACCCAGAGTCGGTGCATTACTTCGTAACATTGGCATGATCACAAGAAAGATCAAATCTCGAAAGACCGATTGGTTTAGTAGCCTTGGAAACACTAGATATATTCATAGGTTTTACATTACATCATAAAATGAAAAACTACTACAACAACATAAAGTCTCCATAATCCACACTCATATCCCCACATAATATCCCTGCAGGTCATTCATAATTTACTTCTTCACTTCCTGGGAAAAATAAAACATATAAAAGGGGTGAGCTCAAATGCCCAGTAAGGATAACAAAATAGCGAAAACTTTCATAAATAAGAATAAACTTTTAAGGCAATGTATAACTAAAACAAAAGCCTTTCAAACATGAACTTTCAACATGGTATGGCATAAATAAAATGAAATAATTCCATTTACTTATTCACATGGATATTCTACTAATCGAATAATCACATGCAAAAATCAATAACCACTTTCATAATGTTGGAATGCATAATGCCAGACTATCATAACCACATAGCCAAGGCCTCGTGCCAAGACTACAAATAAGATTTTGTCAAGGCCTTGTGCCAAGACACTAGTTTGTCTCATGAGACCTACCGATGCATCGAGGAGCTATAGCGGGCTCCACCCGTCACTTATTAAGTCCAATGCATTCCCATATGAAAAGGTTTAAACATAACATAAACATTCGTATTAAAACTAGCATACGAAATGTCAATAATTTCACCATAAACTATGAATGGTATAAAAATAGCACATCCATAGTCAAACATATCACAAAACCTTCAATACAATATAGAAGTTTTGTTTCATAATAAATCAACTTCAAATAATCTTAAAATCCATCAAAGGATGTTGACGTAGATGAAATCAAAAAAAAATTTTTTAAAAAAATATCTCCTTTTATTTTGAAATCATTTAAGATCCATATAAAATAAAACATTTTCTTTGAAAATATTCTTATAAGCTTGTAAGGAAAGCTTTGAAGATTTTATAACGGCGTAAAATAACCGCACCCGCCGTATAAGTTAAAAAAACATTCTTACCTCAATTCTGTCGAAAAGGTTAAAAAGGACCTTGTTTTGAAAACGACGGAAAGATTCCTTTATAAACCTCTTATAAAAAGTCAAACAAGGGTATAAATGACTTTAACCCATATTCTTGTAAATAGTAAATATGTTTTGAAATACATTTTTAAGAAACATGGATGTGGATGATAAAGATATCCCAGTAGATTATTACGTATAAACAACCTCGGATAATGAAGAGATTGTGAAATAACCCTTACCTTGTACTTTTCCTTTGATGGGGTCGGTTAACCTCCTGTATAATGGTGAAATAATTGTTATTAAATTATACAAGAATCATATACATTAATATGATATCATATATGATCTTTTTACATTGCTTTATTAATAATATCTTAGTATTATCGTCGTTTCAGGTGATAATCGATTCGTTCTTCTTAAATGTTTGGTTACGTAAGACATGTTTGTAATGTATAGATTAAATCTTATTCATAATCAGAATGACATTAACATTATTTTTAACCCTAAAATGAGAATAAGACTTGAATGGATACGATGGAGGATGGATCTCACCGCGTTCATGGAGACGGTAGTCCGTACGTACGCACGAACGCTACTTCCATTTAATTTTTATTTTAAAAGAATTGAATCCAAATGATACATAGGTATATTACTATTCCAGTATAATATAATATTTTATATATGTTACTTAAGTTCATTAACACCATCCTTTATACGTTCCATGTGTGGTATGAACGAGTCATATCATTTTAAGGGGGCGGTAGTCCGCACTTCCTCAAATGAAATTATCGTATGTATATACAACATGAAACGAATAATGGTATGAAATAAAATGGAATTACAAAAGCTTATATATAAAATATATATCATTAATATCATATTTAATTACAGTGCCATCATAATGGCCACCATGAGAGGCGGTAAGATGTATTTGAACAATCATCGTTTCGTGAGGCGTTAGTTTTCCATCCACAGAAACATTATGTTCATCATCCATTAGATGGAGTTGTGTGTATGTGTAGTTTGAATCCTTCTTATAACAACATCCTAGTATATTGAGGATACTGGTTTTGTTACAAAAGAAAGGAAATAAAAAATAGTTTGGGGGTTGGAGAAGCAAAATAAAGGAAAATAATTTAAGAGAAATCGTTACCTTTAATTTAGGTAACTCACTTTGGTTGGAACCAAAGAACTTCTTGAAATGATTTCTGCCTAAGGGGAAGCTTCAAGGAGTAGGAGAGGGATGTGGGGAGCTTAGTTGGGCAGAGTTTGGACGAGCCAAGTGGCTTGAGAGGTGTGAGGAATGAGTAGAAGTGGTCTCCTTTTATAAGGGAGAAGAGGGGCTCTTTAGGAAAGAGTGAAAGTATTACTTTATAATATAATTATATTCGGTTTATAATGGTCCAAAAATCATTGAGGTAGAAGATAAGATGACTAATATTCTAAATAACATCAACCAATAATAATTGGACAGGTTTTAGATAATATTTTAATCATTATAATCTTATTTATTTAAATGATTTATTAATGAGGTAAACATTTCATCATTATTGTGTCATTAATAATTTAAATTATTTGATGTCTAAAAATTATAAATAAAATATCATTATGTAGGAAATCTTTTTATCTTTATAATGAATATTTATAATCGAAAATCAAACATGTATAACCCTATGTAAAAATTGTTCTTCGAAAAGATGTAAGCTTATACCATTTTTATTTTTATTTAAACTTTATTAATATAAAGTGTCCCTACCACATACAAGTGGCTCCAAGGGGTCCCCAAATTGACCCAAGGATGCTCATGGTCGGGTATGTGTCCACCAATAAGGTTAGGACACGTTTTAGGGTAATTTTGTATTATTATAATATTATTTTTTTAACCCTTATTTACCGGATTTACCCTTAACCATGGTAAATAAAATATTTACCACAGTAATTATTCAAAATGTCTAAAAATAAAAGTTACCTATTTACAAAATTTGGACATCCTGATTCCAAATATGGAATCCATTTTTCTAAATTCAAAACACAGAAGTGGCAGAAATTAATTTAAAATTAATTCCCGCTGTCAAAACAAAAAGCGTGTTTTTAAGAGGTAATAACTATCAAAAGATTGACACTTGTTTATGTTCGGTTTAATTGTAAAATTATGTCCAATGACCAACATTATATTAAATGGTAAAAATATATTCTAAATATAATTTAAAACCACTCAAATTCACAATTTATCACTATTAACTATTTTGATTAAAAAATTTGTTTTTAATTAAAATTTATTAATTTTCACTATTCATCAAAATATAAAAGTTATCCGAAAAGTACCAAAATTTCACCCTAGGCTAATTTCAATATTTCGAATCCAAAAATGAAGTCCATTTTGAAATATAAAATATATATGATTTCAAAAAGTAGGTATTACTATTCACAATGGCTAGTTTAATTAGTTGTGGTGTGTGTTAGAACTCGAGGTTGCGTACAACACACGCTATCGCATTATTCGAAGGGAAACGTACCGTAGAAGCTTGGGGTGTTACACTATGGCCCTTTTCTCATCCTGTTCTTCCTATTCCCTAACTTTCAGTAGCTATGTGTCACTACAACTCGTACCTGAGGAGGTCCAATACCTCGTCAGGGGCTATCCTAGGTCGGAAGAATACTCTTCCATGATGCTCCTCTCCCAACACCTGATGTAAGTGATCAGTTGGCCCAAAATTGTCTAGTTCATGGGTATCAATTGCCTCTAAAGTAGCCTGTTACAAATATAAATATATTATTAAGTTACAAAATAGATATTAAAATATAAAATCAACATATTAAAACTTACAATCTGCTACTGAGTCTCTTCATTGAGGGCACTTCCATCCTTTTTCTGTCTACTCGAGAAAAACAGTTTTGCTCAAGGCACACGTCCTTCAATATTCTGTATTTGCCTCTAAAATGACATTGAAAACTAAAGTTATATTAAAACTTTAGAAAACGATTAAATAATTGAGGAAACAAAAGAAAATGTAAGTCATAAAGAAAACTTATAAACAATTGTCATACCTGCTTCCTCTCATGACCTGGCATCGTAGTACGTCCTATTGTGTGGAGGTATTTTTTTTCATCAATGTTTTTTTAATTTTTTCCAGATGATTCCAAAATAAAATTCAATAATGAAAAGGATAATATTAATGAAAAACATGGATGTTATTATTTAAATACCTCAAAATGTAATTCATACCTTAAACTAGGTACTCATCCAATGAGTAATCATCTGACAATACTGCTCTATAGGACCATCATCTAGGACCGGTACCTCCTCTAACTCAGTTCCATCTCTAGCATGCCATCCAATATACAACTCATCCTTGTGGTCTCTCCAAAGCTCTCATAAATACATTAGACGTTCTGTTCATGCACCCTCACCATCTGAAAAATTAAATCGAAGCTAACATCAATATATTGATTCATATAAATACAAAAATAAGTCATGGCATTAAATAAAATAGATTTATCTCCCCATATCTCCACCCAAGCTATATCCTTGACCTCATGTGGAAAATTTCTCCATGATAGTGGGTTGATGGGAATGATGTCGGAGTATTTGGCAAGCGTCGCCAAAAAAATACGACATTGTTGCCCTGTTTTCTCAACCATTTGGTTGTCTTCATTGTAATCCACCGTAACTTGTGTGCGGAGGTTCCACACCGAACACATGCGTGTACGCCCCCGCCCCCGACTTTTGTCAGTAGATGTATTTGTCAGGAAATAAAAACAAATATTTTATCAAAACATGTTATAATGAAAATAAATATTGCTATAAAAATATTTTTAGGGTTCTATAAATATACATGTGCGAGTCTGATCGCTGAGCGCCGCTGGATCCACAAAAACTGATGGAACACCTTGTGGTGGAACAAGAGTCGAAGACAATGGAATATAGAAGCTCTAAGAGACATAAGTAGAAGGAAAAGAATATGGGACAGCTGTATGAATAGATTCTGACTGGGGAGTGGGAATCATCATGGGATGTGAAAATGATGGGCTAGAAGATGCAAAAGGTAGCGAAAACATGGGAGGCCTAAATATCCCGTGTGTCCCTAACGACACACCAGGATCAGAATGTGGTCAGGATGACATGTCAGTGGGAGGGGCAGGGTCTAGTTGGGTATGCACAACTGCTCGTCCACCTCTTATATGAACCCTCCTCGTACCACCAACATAAGTACTAGGACCAGTACTAGGATCCTCATCGAATAACTGTCGACGTATAAGTGAATCCTACAAAAATGTTTACAAAAAAATTTAATCACATGACATTATATATTCATTAAATATATATATTTGAAATAAAGTACTCAATGTAGGCACTAATGGTGGAACACACATCTTCGCCATTCGACGATTGTTCTCCATCATTTTTTTCCTTTGTGTCTCTTCAATTGGTATCATTTCCTACTTTTGAAAACAATATGTAATTAATTAGAAAAAGGAAACTAATGTGTAAACCAAAAAAACTAAATATATGAGGGAATAGGGTGATTCATTGGTAATTTAGCTATCAATTGTTTTAGAAGAGCCTGAATGGATTTAATAAATAATACAAGTTGTAATGTTCACCATGTTAGAAATATTGTTTGACTAGGTTTGAATACAGTTCAATTCCAAATTAGAAAATGAAATTCAAATAAAACTGCAACCAATAATCATTGAAAATTCACATAACGATCAAGTTATCTAAAACATATTATTGATCAATACTAAATCAATTTGAATATTACCAATCTTAACAACCCAACTTAAGGTAAACCAAAAGAATTGAGAACATGGATGAATGATTCTATATATTTTCAACCACAACTTCAGGTTCACAATCAACTATTCCAATTGAGATATTAGAGTCATCAAAAAAAATAAATGGATTGGTTCCAATGGCACTAGGGATAGTGTCAATTCCATCATCACCGTCATCAAAAATATTTCTTTGAATTACTTCAACTGTGACACCAAATTCAGGTCGAAGTTGGTCTTTGACATAAAAAACTTGTTTAGCCATTGATGCCAACACATATGGTTCTTCGGTAGCAAGAGTGCGAGTAATATTAATTAATCGAAATCAACAATCATCAATAAATGGTCCCTGTATCGTCATCAAATAAAATCAATGGCATTTCATCATTGTGACTCGTCCATGAGAGTAATAATACAATATTATTATTTTCTTAATGACTCCATAATAACCCACATTTTCAAATCGCGGTCTACTATTTAATGAACTGGCATAACAATATGTTGTGGCAGTAACCATAACACCATCATGTTGTGTTCTCATGTTCTTTTCTCATTCAGTGACAATAAATTTGTACTCATTGATAACAATTGATTTACAGTCCCGAACCACAATATTAGGACGCAAAGCCAAAGATCTTATTTTCTCAGATACAGAGTCACCAGAAAAACTCAATACCTGCAATATAAATGACTATTAAACTTAATTAAATATTGATATAATTATTTTAAATAGTAATATTTTTACCTTCAATTTTAACCATGCAGAAAAATCTTTTCTATGCAAAGTTTCTCTCTTTCTCAATGATAAAGAATGATGCTTCCTATTTATCATTGTTTTATGTTCCCTATAGATAAAAAATATGAACACTTTAACAGATATATATGTATGATATACATATTCAATTTAGTTACTTGATATAGTCATCAAACAAATCACAGTTGAAAAAAACTGTGAGATGTGCCATCTCCGGCTCTTCATGGCTTAATGTCTTCAATGTATATGATCTAGGAATTATTCCTATTTGAGGAAGTGATGTAAAACTGGGTTCAATTTTCTCATATTGTTCTTCTTCATTTCTCATTGGTCTATTCATTCTTGTAGTAAGATCAGACAAATACATTGAGCAGAAAGCCATAAATTCTTGAGCCAAGTAACTGTTCACGATAGAACCTTCTGGATGATTCCTATTTCAGACATAAGACTTTAATGTGTACATATTTCTTTCAGTGGGATAAATCCAATGAAAAGAAACAGGTCCTCCGAGAAGTATTTCAGTGGGAATATGGACAGTCAGATGGAGCATGCATGTGAAAAATGATGGAGGAAATATTTTCTCCAACTCACACAAAATTAATGGGGCATCGGTCAACATTTTTTGTAAGAAAGACATGGACAACATCTTAGCACAAAGATCTCTAAACAAATGGAACAACCGAATAAAAGTCACCCTTACATTATTGGACAAAATATGACGTATTTCTATTGGAAGAAACTCATGCAGTAGAACGTGATAATCATGAGTCTTCAAAGATTTTAGCTTCAACTCTCTTCTGTTGACCCATTTTGATACGTTGCTTGAATAGCCATCAAGAACTCTAATAGTCTCTAATACTTCCAGAAATTTATTTTTTTCGTATGTGTCATCACATAAGAAGCACATGGAAGTTTCCATTTATTTTCACTGATACGCACAGGATGCAATTCTGGTCTGATGCCCCAATCCACCAAGTCACGCTGAGATCATAAATCATCTTTTTTCTTCCCCTTGATATTTAAAAGAACCAAAAGCAACATTCCACATACATTCTTTTCAATATGAATTACGTCTAAGCAATGGAGTAACAAATTGGTTTAACAATAAGGAAAATCAAAAAAATATACTCCTCTTCCTCTAATTGTAACAGGTTTCAGTGGAAAAATTTCTTCTCTTTCCAGATTAGCACAACACGCATCTGAAATATGTCTTTCGAACATGCATCATATGTGCGCACACCCACATCCCAAAGAAGTTTCAACTCTTTTATTAAAGGATGCATGTATACATCAATATCAATGTCGGGATCAAAAGGACCAGATATGTGTATACTCATGAAAGTGAATGGTTTTTTCATAAAAACCATGGGGGAAGATTATAAATGTGTATAAAAACTGGCCATGTGTTGTGCGAAGTAAGCATCTGCCCAAACAGATTAAAACCGTCGTATGATAGACCCAGCCTCACATTACGCACGTCAGCTGAAAATCAGGATGTCGAGCATCAAATCTCTGCCATGAAAATCCATCTACAAGATGAACCACTCATCATTAGTCTTCTTTCTCTTGGAATCATTCCATATAATTTTTATTGATATGTCATCAGACATAAATAGATTCTGGAGTCTAGGGATCAATGGAATGTTCCAAATTACTTTCTGTGGAACGCGGGATGGTGTTCTATCATATTTTGACTTCCAGTGGGATGTGCCACATTTTATACAATCATTTCGTTCAACGGTTTCCCCCCAGAATAAACTGCAATCTTTCGGGCGAGCATGAATTTTGTATCTTGAAAATCCAAGTTCCTCAACTAAATTCCATGCCATATAGTGGTTTGAAGGAATATCTGCATCATTTGGAAGTAAATCCTTCAAGAGGGTAAGAATGTAATTGATTAATGTATTATAAATTCCATACATTGTTTTCCCATGAAACAATCAGATTAAAAATTCCAGCTTTTTCATTTTATCGCATTGTCGATATACTGGAGTCGTGGCATCATCATTCAATTTTTTCACCCTATCAATATCATAATTTTCACTAGATGCATCAGCTGTCCTCATATTGAAGTCTTCTTGTGTCGAAATCCTTTCTTTTTCATGATGACGAATAAATGGAAATCGACCATCTAACAAATTCTCCATTCCAGTCCATTCATTTCGATCATCACCAATTTGAGATTTAATTTTCTCCCCATTGTGACACCACATAAAGTAGTTTTCATGAAAACCATTTTTGTTTATGTGGTATCTAACTTCTTCACGGCTCAACCAAGGTCTACCAACACAATTATAACATGGACAGTGTATGCGACCACTATTTGAAGCAGTTTGAAATGCAAAATCTATAAATCACTCCAAATTGTTTTGAAAATTGTTTGAGATCTGATCGGTTTCACACATCCAACTTATTTTCATTCTGTAAAATGAATTTATATAAGTCATTTTGTCATAAAAAATTCAATAGGATTGAACTTTAATAGAAAATACATTTAAGTAAATGCTAAAGGAATAAGTTTCAAGTCGATTTAGTAAACTATTAAAATAATTTAAAGAACGAGTACTCATAAATTAAATTAAAATTTATTTATGTTAATTTTCATTAGGTCTATAAGAGGCACATGCCCCAGGTCCCATCATGTGTTATAGGCATCCCAAATCATTAACTAATGTTCAATATCTCTTAATTGGCACCTCTATGGCCATACCATTCATTACCCAATTACTTCCCCAGGTCAAGCGCACCCCATGGGTGAATAAATTTTAGGCTTCTACACTAATAGTTTGTTCATGACTTGTAAAAAATTTAATTTCAATAAGTATAGAAAAAAAATTATTTTTACATCTGATATTAATAATAAAGTATGTTAAAGTTAACAACATTACTAAATTAAACTTGTGACTTATCTAACATTTTTATGGATGTCTACACATGCCAGCCCGGGGAGTGAAAAGCACGCCACCCTCATAATCATATGGTCCTCATGATATTTGAACCACACAGTCATGATTTTCGAGATAAACTTGTATCCATGAAACCATATGAGAAACATGATTCAATACATGTGTTTTTCTGATTTTCCCAAGAATTTTGAGGAACCCCAAATCAGTGAAAATGGTCATTGTGTTTTAAAAAGGTGATTGAATAACTCATGTATGATGTTGAAGGTATAATGATTAATGGTTATATTAAGAAAACTAATACTCACTAATATTTCGAATTTGACATTCTGTTAATTAGTTTCATGAAGAAGGAAGAAGTACTAATTAGGGACCACATACTATTTTTCAAAGTTCAAGAAGATACTCCATATGTTCTATTGTGAAAAGGATAAGTGAACAGTGTGTCATGTTATATATATATATATTTTGATAGAAACATGATACATACTTATTATGTAATACACATAGTGTATAAAAATTAAGATGAACAAGATCTTCATGTTTGATATGATCTTAATGAAAGGAGTGATTTTCATGAAATACTATAAATAAATATTAAAAACAATTTCTTATGACTTCATATACATGAAGCTGTAATATTTGAAGCATTGTGATTTAAAAAACCTATGAATCATTAAAATTAGAACACAATAAAGAGACACCATGCCTTTATAAATGTATATGTGTAATGAAAACATTAATTGGACAATGTGTACATCGATTTAGTGATTTGAGTACACAATTCGTGGAGTATTAAATCATAAAATTTTCCAAAAAACCCTAAAAATTGGGAATAACGATATCCTTAAGAATATAAGGATATCATTGATAAGAGGTGGAAGGATATCCTTGAGAAAAGGAGGAAGGAGTCTAACCTGGAAGCTGATTGGATGGAAGAGGTGCACCTGTGCTGGGGGTTCTGAAGGGATTCTGCGAGTTGAAATTTCTTCTGGGAGAGCCGCACACTGCTTCTAGAATCGGGGATGGGGCTTCCTGGTTTAGGCGAATTTGGGACTTCTTTTTCCCAACGGTTTTGAAAAACGATTGGGAAACCTCCATCTTTCCCAACGTTTTAATGAAACTGTTGGGAAAACTTTTATTTTTCTCGTCTTTCCCAATGGTTTGATGAAACCGTTGGGAAAACTATTGTTTCCCCATCTTTCCCAAGGGTATCATCAAACCATTATGAAAACTATTTTTTACACATATTTACCAATGGTTTATGCAAGCCGTTGGTAAAGATCACATATACCAACGGTTCAATTAAACCTTTGGTATACAAGTGTTGGGAAAATTATGATTCCGAGTAGTGATATGGGACCGATATTGTTCTTATCTCATGCATAATCGTGATATCAATTATAAAGGATGTTTTTTAATGTGTATGTGGTTGATTAGATAAGACCGAACCCGATTTGAATATTTATATCTATTATGTGTTTCTAAATACCACTCTTATCTTATGGTCATGATTAATATTAATAAGTGCTACAATATTTGAAAAAGTCCTTTTGGTGTTACATAAAATATAATTCAAATTAATATTTTTTTGGGCTCATTTTATCAGACTATTTATTATGATGTTTTCTTATCATAAAATTAAATAGATTTTATGTTTAAAACATTTGAATTATAAAATTAAATACTAGTAAATTAATTAGTTAATGTTTTGTTTTTATTTTAGTAGTGGGTTATTTATATTATTAATATATAATAATAATAAAATAATAAATATCTTGTGGGATTTACTTTGAGGTATGATGAAATTGAAATCCATGGACCTTTACATTAGATAATACTCCAGTCTAACAAAAACATGTCAATTAAGAACCTCTGTTTCTAGTTTAAACCCATTTATATTCTTATTAATGCACCTCACAAAGTGTATTATCACTCTAGACACTTCAAGAGACAATTTAATTCTCACACAGATCTCTATAAGATCTTTATTGTACCACCCTTGGAGTGATATGAGTTTAAATTACTCGGAAACTATTGAATTATCATCTGTTTAAATAAAAATTAAGAGGGGTGAAATATTCATTTAATTTAGAGAATTAAAATTTGGTTCTTATAGTTATATTATATGTCTCACATGAGAGATTATCTAATTTTATCACGTAACTTCTTTCATAATTCTCCCTTTGGAGTCACTAACAAGAAAAGGGTACCACAAATACATTAATGATTATAATTATCTATCCATACTAAAGGATGCTTGGAGCTGATAATTAAATTTTTATACAAATATTTAAATCCTATATAAAATATGTTTTATTATTACATTATTGTGTTTCTATTTATTAATTTTGATCTTTTAATGGGTTTTATTAATATTTATATTATGTTCCATGTGTTCGTATATGCACTAAAATCACAAAATGGTATCAAAGCTATGCTCAATTAATGAATAATCATAAAAAAATATTATAATATTGTATGCGATTCAAGATTAGCTCAAATTATGTAAAAGTAATTTAAAACTAACATAAAATTTTGATTAATAGTTTTATGTTGGGATCAATAAGTTAAAATTTAATTTTGGATAGTGGGTTTTCGCTTAACCCCTTAGTAAAATACATAATTTCCAATGCATTAGTCCATGGGAACTCTTAAGAATTATATATTTCATCATATTATTGATGTTGATTTATTGACATAATTATTATATGTATTTATATTAACGTCTTGAACATTGTATGAGTTATAAAAATAAATTAATTAATTACATGATTAATTTTTATGTGTAAGATTCATCAAGAGTGTATAAGATATAAACTATTGTATAATTGTGAATATAATCATATTTGGTATGTATGTGATACATAAATTTTTAGTGGTGAGACTTTTATAATTAAGTATTTAAGTGTTCAACACCTTATAGTAAGAATGGTATTCATTAAGACCTTGATTAATCAAATAAATGGGGTTTTATTAGCCCAACATCATTGATTTGTCTTCTTTAAGTTAAAACCAGTAACCAATAAACAATTATTAATATTAGTTGATAGAGGATTAGGCTTCCCAAACAAATTGTCTCGTATAGGCACGATGTAATGAAAATTAACAAGATTAACTGGGAATATTATTTTCACTAAACAAAAAAAGATTTATATTTGATGCAATAAATAAGAGTTTTCTATAAAAATATACATGGTCTAAGATTATATATTAACTGAGATAAGAAATAAAGAAATAAAGAAATATTCTTATGAAATTTATAATAGATATTTTTGTTTTTATTGATAGAATGTATTTAATAAAATAATATATTTAATAATAACATATATGATACTAATATTGATATATATATTTTTTGATTATTTTCATGGAATGAAATTAAAATTTGAATATATCATTGAGATTAGTCTATAAAAATGAAAAATTAAATGTGATAACATCATTGATTGGAACTATAATTTGATAATTTTTATTGAGAATATATTTTTATTTTTTATAAGTACATCGTGAAAATAAACCTATAGTTACATATTTTTTCCATAGATTAAAAAAATGTGGTTATAGATCTCATTAGACAAAGTTATTTTAAAACTTATTTGTAGGGTGATAAAAATTATCCCAACCGTCTTGATTCTTTATTTTCATTCTATCACCCATTTCAACCCCAATCCATCACTCTATTATTGAAGCCTTAGGTGATTATAAATTATTATAATCCCTTTTTTTACATACTCCCTTTTATATGTTTTCACCATACTCTACCCTCTAAGAATGTTACAAAGCAGAAATCAATCTTTAGCATTGATTTTTTTCATCCCAAAACAATCACTCCAATATTCCATATTATAACCTCACACAAACACAACTTTATCTCTATAGATTGAACCTTTATAACCCTTATCTTTCCCTATTCCTATCTACTTGACTAACTATATCTTGAAATGTTTATTACCATATAATGATTAGAGTAATATCCAAATTATTGTTACCTTATGATTAATAGTTCTATATATCACCACCCAATATTAATAAACATATAAATTACCCCATATTTTCATAATACTTAGTAAATTACTCAAGAACATGCCAAAAGATGATATTAGTTTAGTGCCAATGGAAACATGGGAACATAAATGCTCATACATAAGTGAGCTAAAATATCTCCCACTATATTCTTTAGGACTAACACCCATATTAGAAACATGATACATAAAACATATCTTCATAACCTAAGGGAAGGAAACCTAAAATTGGGTGCGCTTATATGCTCAGTAATGGTAAACTAGATAGATATGTAAGCATAACATGAGAATGAGGGCTTGGGAACATGGTCATATCATTGTAATATCATACCCTACACATCATAGATCATCAACATGAATCATGGAATAATGATAATAAGTTCGTAGGACTTGAATCATAAGAAACTCAGGAACATAAGACATGAGATAATTGCATTTGAATAAGATATGAAATTATGTTATACACCTAAATTTATATCATCATGAACGTGTATAAGTAGAAACATGTTAAATAATTATATTAAGGACATGAAATCAAGCCCTCACATAGACTTATGGACATGCAACTATGTGCACACATAATGTTTTGAACATGATATTAGGTTTACACATAACATTGTGAACATGTAATTAGGTTCATGAATAAACTTATGGATATTTCACCATGTTTATGAATAAAACTATGAACATTTAAATAGGTTTATGTATAACATTATGAATATATAATAAGGTTCACTCGTAACATTGTTAGCATGCAATCATGTTCATGTATAAACTTATAGACATGAAACCAATTCTACACATAACATTGCGAACATTTAATCAGGTTCACACATAACATTTATAATATTGAGTTAACCATAATTACCCAATGTGTTAGAGGGAGATATAGGTCTCACACATGACATAATATGTGTTCCAAAATATTATATATAATTTTCATATCGAAACCCATGAATTCAAATGGGTATCATAATAATTTCACCATATCAATGTCATTGTAAAAGAGATTGGTCTGATAATAATTTCATCAAAGCATAACCTATGAAAGGAACCAAGTTTAAAAATTATGTATTCCATAGACAAGAAATATGTTTCATAAGCATCATTCCATCAAAACATAAAGAATTCAAGAAATAATATGAAAGGAACATTTTGATCATTTATTAGAAGGGAATGAGTAGCATTAATAGATGTCATATTTGATAGAAAATAGCTTTGAAATATATTTTTAAAAACATTCATGATGAAAATATCCTTTATTATTTTAAAATGTCTCACTAAACATAAATCCTTCTGAAAACCATTTTCTTTCAAAATACCATGAAAACATAGAAAGGAGGATTGAAATAATTGTGAAAACATTTTTCCTTGAAAAGATATAAGATAATCTTGAAACAATTTTGAAAACCATTTTAAATGAAAAACAATAAAAGAATCATGAAAACATTTTGGAAATACATTTTCTTTTAAAACATATAAAAAGAACTTTAAAATGTATTGAAACCCATTTCTTTTAAAATGCATAGAAAATATATAAATAAATAATGAATATTTTTTAAAACCCATGTCTTTGAAAATAATTTTAAATCATATAAAGAACACTTTAAAACGTTTTTAAAACAATTTTTTTAAAATACATTGAAAAAAATAAATAATTATTGAAAAAAATGAAAAAAATTGGAAAACATATTTTTGAAATAACATAGATTTCCCACTAGAGAGAGAGGTAATGTCATACATTCTTAAAAGAACTTTCTTAATAATTTTATGTAACAAGCAGTAGAAAAATGTTACCAATACATGAAGATATCATGAATATACATATGAGAATAAAATTCACGAGTTCTATTGTGAGATAGATCATATGATCTCATCAATGGAATCACATTCATAAAAAATATCGATAAATGATGAGATTATTTCAATAAAATGTTACCACTTGGTAACTTTCAATTATACCCCCATTATAAAAATAGAAATTACATGAATCCTAACATATTAATAAAATAATTAGATTAATTACTTAACATTTCAAAGGTATTATACACACCTTATAGAAAAATATTAGTGCATAACATGGCATGTGTCATCAAAAAAGAAAATTGAGACAAAATTTCATTACCAATTTGTTAAATTTTGAAACATAAACAAAATGAAATAAATATCATAAAATACATATGTAAATACCCATAAATTAAATTATAAAAAACATAGAATACATCTATGGTCATTTTACACACAACATATAATAAATATGAGGTTAACATCACCTGTGTCTCATGGAAAATAAAAGAGAGATAAGAAAACCATTACTACTTAAGTAACTTTGGAATCGTGATCCCCATTAACGAATAACATAATTTTAAATATTTTAATATCATTAAATAAATTAAATAAATTAAATTACTTATATAACATGTTATAGGGAAGTATATACTCCACAAAAAATAAGTAAGTGGTTAATATGGCATGTATATAACAGAATTGAAAAGGGAGATGAAATTCCATTACCTTATATCATGACACTCATCGTACTTATAAAAACATCATATATAATAAATAAAAGTATATTATAAATATTTTAAATAACCATATTATTATATGTAATACCATATATGATTTTGTTATTATTTTATATTACCATCTTATTATGAATTCTAAGTAAATATTTTTCTTCGAGTAATATCTACTATGTTTTTCGCATGTCAAAATTTGTTATATTTTTGTCCACAAAATTATATCATTATTTAAATAATGTAAAAAACGATATAAATAAATTTTATATTCAGTATATATGTATTTATAATAATATATATAATATATAAATATGAAATTGAATACATCATTCATGGAGACAGTAGGTCATACGTACGCATGAATGTTGTTTTGGATTTTATTTTTATTATTTAAGTAAAGAAATTAAATAACAAATATGTATATATAAGTTTATAATATGATTCAATTAGAATTATTATATCATTTATATCATATATTTTCACTAAATTGAGGGGGCAGTAGTCCACACTTCCCAAAACAAAATTATCATATTTACAAAAATAGAAACCCTGAAGGTCTGATTTATATAATAAATAAAAAAGTATAAAAACATAATAAATATAATATTTATCATATAATAATATATATTTTCAATCATATTTCGCAACCATAATATATTGTAAAGGTAAAATGAACTACATTGTTTCTTAAGGTGGTAGTTCACGGTACACAAGAATGGTAAGTTCGTTACCAATTAGATGGAAGTGTGTGTAAGATATGGTAAAAACCATAACATAGAAACATATTAGTATATATATAGGATAATTAAATTATTATTTGTTTATGTAATAATAATTATTGAGGTGTTTGAGAAAGAAGATAAAATAACGAATCTTGAGGAAGGATGTTACCACTTCTTTGGGTAACTCCTTTTGGTTTTCACTAAAGGGCTTCTATGGATGGATTTATTCCCAATGAGAAGAATCAAGAAGTAAGGGATAGATGTTGTGAAGTTTATTGAGTAGATTTTGGATGAATATATGAGTTTTCAGTGGTGTGAAAAGGTGGAGTAGTGAATTCCTCTTTAGAGTGGAAGAGGAGTGGCACTCTTGTAAATTTAAAAAGGCATACTATAAATTGATGTCCCCCACACATTGTGTTACTAAAAAAGGAAAAATAATGGATTAAAGGTTAATAATGGATGAAAAAAATATTATAAAAATAATAATTTCAATTTTTCAATTCTGTTTCTTAACTTCAATGTTTCCCCAATTTTATCATTTTTGGTTTTTATTAAATTAACTTGTATTCTAACATAAGTAATTTAAATATTTACTATAAATTAAAGTGATATTTATTATAAAACATATATAAACTTAATTAAAATTATTATATCTAATTTATAAAATAAAAATACCATGTGCATTGAAAATTAATTTTAAAACAAGCGTATGTAACACTCAAAAATAATGCATTAACCGGGGTCGTGCTAATAATGTTTTTAATTTTCTTGGGTTAATATGTTAATTATTAATGCTCAATTGGTCACTGAACACACCATGTTTTGCATTCTTTAACACTTAAAAATAACTTGGTAGAAGGTAGGTTTTTAATTAATTTTAAATCAATTAATGAAATATCATTTTTTATAAAATAACATTAATGTCAATTTTTTATTATTTATTTAAGTTTAATATCATATATATAAAAAGAATATTGGAATCCACATATATCATGTTCACATATTTTTAACATGATATATTCATCCAAAAAATAATTAATGATAATAATCCGACCAATTACTTCACTTTTAATATTTATAGTATCATTTATTTTAGTTAATTATTAAATAAATAATGACTATGTTTGCAATTATTATAAACTTTATGTAACTAAACCACCACTAAAATTTATAAATAATTCATTATGATAAAAAACGCATTTAATTTTCATAAATATTATGTACAACCTAAAATACTTTTTTTCTATATCACAATGTTTTACAAATGTTAAAGGTGTGGAATGTTACCTTTTTGTCCCTTTCCTTACTTAACTTATAAAATAGGGATATTTTTATTGAATAGTATCCCACTAACTCATAAAATTATTATCCATAAGGGATATAGTCGTAATATGGAAATCCAACAGATTTTGGATATGTTTATAGGTCATTTTGGCACTTAAGATTAAGGTCTAGTCCATAATTAAGATTAATTTTACCTTAATCACTGTGATTAATTTTAATCAATTTCACTCTTATTTTTGGTCAAACATTATGTTTCTCTTATTAGACTAAAAATATCATTTTTATTAAAACCTTGTATGACCATTTTTTGTAGTTCAAATCACAAGATTTTCTAGATTAAATTAAATGAAAATCCCATAGATGTGGAGAGAAAACAAGTTTTTAAAGTAACAACGTTCAAAAGTTCAATAAATATTTATAAAAAGACCAAAATGAAAATATTTTATTGACCTAAATTGGTTTAATATATGTATTATTGATCTATTATGACATTAAAAATCAAATTAAATTATAATTTAATATTAATAAATATTTATATGAAAATGTAGTTTTAACTAAAATAGAGTATTTTCACTATTCATTAAAAAAATGAAACTTCTAAGAAAAAAACAAAAAAATCACCCTAATATAATTTTCAAAATTTTAAATTCAAAAATGAAGTTTATTTTTACATATAAAATTTATAATGGTCTCAAAAATCCATTTTAATATTGGTGATCTATTAAAAGGCGGTAAACCTTAGTCTTGGGTGTAATGCATGATAATATCAATGTTTATGTGTACTACAAACTGCTCTAAGTGTTGCATGTAGTAAAATATGAACTTCATGTTGCATATAATGAAATAAAAACTTATTTATTTTATATAAATATATAAAGAAACTATATATTATGTTTCCTGAAATACAAAAAATAATAATTTAATTAAAAAAATCACAAATTCTTGGTGTGTTACATTCTACCCCGTAAAATTTAATTTCTCCCTCAAAATTTGTATGGGTTATCATATTCTTTATACTTGAAATTTCCTTTTAGATAAAACTGACATTGTGAAAATGAATACTAAAACATCCTTTAAAAATGAATAGTTAAAATCATAATTGTTACCCATAGTAATAAGTAACTAGGTTTCACATAGGAGAACATCAGTGGAAATTGAAAACATTAACATGAAAGAGAAATAAAACTATCATGTTCTGATGAATTTTGATACAAAACATGGTTCAGATAAAGTTAAAAGTCACAAATCTATAACCTAAATAGGCATTAAAAGGTCATTTATATCATCAAAAATGATGATAACGTGATAAAATTTTATTTTTCAAGAACCTTTAATTAAATTTGAAGAATTTACATGAGAATATATACTTGATCTTAGCACATTCTTACTATTTTTAGGCCTTGATAAATTTACACTTCATCTCTTATTCAAAGAAACGAGGGTGATTTTTTATTCCTGAAGTTCTAACAGATCATATTAACCATGATAAGTCATCTTATGTACGATCAAATATCAATATAACATAATGGTTAGAATAGTTGATCTAATATGCATAAATCCTCATATAATGAGATAATATCATAAATACCAAAAACGTTTTCCAAATTTGTAAATATACCATTCCATAAATGTTTAACCTTTTAACCCTTACAAAATATAATTCACCCATACTTCCATAAATAATCTCATATACCATAATCATTTTTATTGGATACATGGGTTCATCCTTACAGTGAAAGAACATTAAATTTAATTTTATTATACCCAAATCCATTTAGAGGTATATAATTACATTAAACATCACTAAAGGATGAAAAATATTATTTTCAAAGGGATTATTCATAAAAAATCAAACATGAAATTCCCAACATATAAGTGGAGGATAAGTGTGAACTAATTATCATGATTCACATTATCCATTGTGATTTAATAATATTTACCTTTTTCCATCAACTTAAGAGATTTTTGATATCGATCATTTTTATTAAACTTTGGTTTTAATCACTTTATATCATAATTAATATATTCTTTACACTTGAAAAAATGAATTTTAGGAATTTCATTCTTTGGATAATTCTCCTTATTCTCATTACCTCAACATTCAACTACCAGATAACCTTTTTATCCATACTGGAAACATTTAGTTGTTCCCCTCTCTGATTCCTTCTACACATTGAGTGTAAAGTAAATCTAGTATTCATCTATTCATAGTATCTACATTTTCCTTTGAATTTTATCTGTCTTTTATTATTATAACATTGATACTGATAAGAAGATTAAATCACACTTTTTGTAATAATAATATGAGGAAGGTACTTACTAAAAATATGTTCTTTAACTCCACCCAATTCTTGGATTTTATTTTATCTAGTTGTCTCATATTCTTGATAAATTTCCATCACTATTTATCTTCACCTTATAAGAGATAAGTTCCCAATAAAAATTTTTTACGTTCTGAAAAATGGATAATGAAAAATATATTTTCAATGGTAAAGATCCATTTCCATAAGACTAGTAGATTAGTCATTTCACTAAAAAAAGGTGGGTGTTTCCTTAAGAAGTATTTAAGAAAATTTTGTTTTCTCTTTTAGTCATTTGGAAACTCAGATTGATTCCTACCTTGGTAAGGTTGTATGGTCATAACAATGATTTTTTCCCTCCATATTCTATAATATTCACTTGCTCGAGGGGGGGGGGGAATAATTTCATTTCCCATCTAATTCCTCGATAAAATGGTTTCTTTTAGTTCTATCCATTTAATAAAACAAAAAATCATAGAGTAATAAAAAATTTCCTTAGTTAGGAATGACATCAACATGAAAAAACACTTATAGGTTGTCTAAATTATAATACTGTTCTTAATTTTTAACAACCTAAGGTATTCATAGCCATATTATTTTTAAATACATCATGATTTTTCATGATGAGTTTATAAATTCCCCAAGAATATCACCCAAGAGTGTCAAAATTGGTTCATCGTTAGGCCCATTTTCTTGTACCATGTTATGATTGAGTCAGTCTTGATGAACATTATTGAGTTTGTTACTCCTAGGTACATCTGTTCTAGAAAAAATTTCACATATAGTTTCCATACAATGATATATTTATAGAACCCCACTCTCTCTTTCCTTTACAAAAAATTCGTGGAAATTTTCTTATACTCTTCCTCATCCTTAACCTTAACCTTAGATACATCACTAGACATATCCTTAGAAATAATCCTAGGTATCTCACTAATGTGTTTCCAACCTAGTTTCAAAAGGTTTACTAAACCATTGCTCTAATACCAACTATAACACCCCAGACTTATCTTAAATAGAGATTACATCATATTTTCCAAATACTTAGTACATTAATCAAACACATACCCAATGACCATATTAGTTTAGTGAATTTTCAAACATGGAAACATAATCTATAGTTCGTAATTGTGATACATTATCTCTCACTAGATTCTCCATGACTAGAACCCTTCTTATACACATCATACATAAAACATATCTTCATAACCTAGGAGAAGAAAACATAAAAAGGGGTGAGCTCAAATTCTTATTAAGGGTATACAAGGGAGATATATAAAGAATATCATGAGCATGAGGTAATAATAACATGATCGTATAATTATAAGATCATGACTTTCACAACAAAGATCGTAAACATGAATCATGACATAAATATTATCACTTCACAAGACATGAATCATTAGAAATTCGGTAATATAAGCCATAAAATCATAACATATGAATAATACATGGAATTATGCTATAAAAATCAATTTATAACATCGTGAACATGTATAAGTAGAAACATGTTCACTCATTAAGTCAAGGACATTAAATTAGGCCCTCACATAAACTTATGAACAAGAAACCAAGTCCCTAGATAATGTTGTGAACATGAAAGTAGGTTCATGCATAACATTGTGAACATGTAAAAAGGTTGATGAAAAATCTTATGGACATGAAGCTAGGTCCATGCATAACATTTTGAAGGTGTAATTAGGTTCACTCATAAACTTATGGACATTCAACTAGGTTCATGCATAACATATTGAACATGTAATCAAGTTCACGCCTAAAAGTTATACTAATGATTCATTCATTAGTACACAATACATTGTTGGGAGATATAGGTCCCACCCATCACATAAACATATGACATAAGATTATAAACAACCATCACATTATAACCCATGAATATAAATGGGTGTCATAAGTATTTCATCACATCATCACCTTTAGAAAAGATATAAGTCTGATAATCATTTCATCAAAACACAACCCTTGTAAAGAATTGGGTTTAAAAAGCCTAAAACTCATTGATGAGAAATAGGTTTCATAATAATTATTTCATCAAAACATAAATCATTAAACAATGAATATGAATGGAAAATTTGGATCATTTTCTAGAAGAGCATGAGTAACATCGATATATTTCAACATAGATGTAAAATGAATTGAAAGAAATTTTGAAATCCTTTATTGAGGAAAATATGATTTATTTTTTAATAATTGATCAATAAAACATAAAAACATTTTAAAAACATTTTCTTGGAAAATACATTGAGAACTTAAAAAGGAGGCTTGGAATCATTTTGAAACCCTTTACCCTTTAAAACATATAAATGAATCTTTAAAAAAATTGAAAACTATTTTCCGTAAAAAATTATTAATAATGATTTAAAACATTTTTTAAATCAGTTTTAATTAAAAACATATAAATTAATATTGAAATTTTTTTGAAATAAATTTCTTTTAAAATAATTTTATTTATTTATAAAGAAAGCTTAAATACTTTTTGAAAATTATTTCATTTAAAATACTTTCAAAAATTATAAAGAATGTTTGAAAACTATTTTAAAACCATTTTTTTTAAAATACTTTGAAAAAATATAAGTAATTCTTGAAAAATTTCTGAAAACCTTTTTATCAAATATGTTTTTGAAAGAACATAGATTTCTGACCAAAGGGATAGGTAAAGTCAGACATTCCTAAAAACAATTTATTAAACATATTATGATCCAAAGAGTTGAAACTGGTACAAATACATTAAGATCATGAATATAAAGAGGATAATAAGATTCATGAGTTCTCTTAAGAGATGGATCATAATATCTCATCAATGTAATCACATTCATAAAAAATATCAATAAATGATGAGATTGTTTCTGTAAAATCTTACCACTTGGTAACATTGAATTATATCTCTCATTTAAGAAAATGAATTTTCATGAATCTTAAAATATCATTAAAGGAATAAGATTCATTATTTAACATTTAAAAGGTTTTATATACACATAATAGAAAACTAATGGTGCATAACATGGAATGTGTCTCAAAAATAGAAAACTGAGACAAAATTACTTTACCAATTTGGTAAATTCTGAAACATAATCCCTATGAATGAAATATCATAAAAACAATATTTAAATAACATTAAATTAAATTACAAGAATCATATAATACATTTATGGTTAGTATAAAAACCTCATAAAATAAATATGAGGTGAACAAGGATTGTGTCTCATTGAAAATAAAAGTTAGACGAGTAATCCATTACTACTTTATTAACTTTGGAATGGTGATACTAATTATTGAATAACATCATTTTAAATAACCTAATATAATTAAATAAATTAAATTATTGATATAACATTTCATAGGAAATTATATACACCATATAAAATAATTGAGTGGTAAATATGACTTGTATCTCATAGAAATAAAAAGTGAGATGGAATTACCTTACCTTATGTGTTGTCTCTCTTCGTACTCATATAAAAGTCATGTATAATAAATATAAGTTTATTACGAATCTTTTATAAAAAAATATTCTTATGTATAATCCAATATATATTTTTATTATGGCTTTGTATTACCCGTTTATTTTCAATTCCAAGTAAAGGTTTCACTTCGAGTAATATCCAATTTGTTTTCTACACGTGTTTTTATTTGTTATATTTTTGTTCCTTATACTTATATAATGATTTAAATAATGTAAACTGTGATATAAATATAATTTATATTTATTATATATGTATTTATAATAATCTAAATAATATATAAATATGAAATGAAATACACCATTAATGGAGATGGTATGCCATATGTATGCATAATCATCGTTGTTCTTTATTTATAAAAATTGGGTGATAAAAACAAGGGACACAACAAAATAAAATACCTTGTGGGTCTTGAAATATTGAAGTCCAAGGGAAACCCCTATAACAAGAATTACCTACTCAGGTTTCAACTGATTTGGTTTTCAGAAACATGTAGTACCCAAACCATGAGACGCAAGCTTCACCATATGATCTGCCACCTTGTTTCCCACTTTTCATGTGTGTCTCAATTGAACGTTGTTGGAGAGAATAGCCTGAAACATCTTAATGGGGTAAAAGATTGAATAGAGAATATTACCAATTCCATGTAGTGAGTTGAAAAGAAATAGAGAGTCCATTTTTTATTAGACAATACCAATGTTACCTTTCCTGTAAAGTGTTAGGCCAATTTGAAATGCAGGAGCTTCCACTTAAGGGGATGAAGCTCTTTCCAAGAAGACCTCGAATGCAAAAAAAAAAGTTCCCCTAGATTTTTAGACCACCCCTTGTAACATCCCAGGTAAATAAAGAATAAATCATTTTAATATTTATTAATATTTACGAATTAATATTAATTTTACTTTAAAGGGGCTTCTATGTTTGATATCATTCCCGATACGTAACAACGAGTTTCTTTGAAATATTACATTTCACACTAGTAATAAAATAATATTATTTTAAATGGTAGTTAACACGTAGCCATTGTATTGGCGGGAATGAATAGAAATAACTAAAATATGATTATATATGATTGTTAACTGCTTTTACATTTATCCAATAAAGGATAAAGGCTTAAAATACGAAAAGAATTCAATTTTAGGCATAGATACTCTAATATTCACTAAAAGGTCGAACTATCTCCTTTTGATGGCGAACCGTCTTTAAATATAGTTTTGGTCCCTCTTATACATTATATTGGACCAAATAAAATTCTTCTTTAGAATCGGGACATCAAAATTTACTTTGTGTAAATTTTTGGTATTTTTCTGATAAAGTTCATTTTTTAATGAATAGTAAAAAATGTTTTATTTTAATTCAAAAACTCTTTTTAATATTATTTATTTATATTATTAGAATATATTTTGAATTGGTTTTAAATTGAAATTTGCATATACTTTTACCATTTAATCCAATAGTGGTCGTTGGGATTAATTTCACCTTGAAATTGGACTTAAACTAGTGTCAATCTTTTGATACATATTGTTTCATAAAAACACGCTATTTGTTTTGACAACGGGAATTAATTATTAAATTAATTAATGTAACTTATATGTTTTTAATTTTTTAAAATAGATATAATTTTTTAATTCAGAATATCAAATATATCTTAGGGTGAAGTTTTGGTATTTTTCTGAAAAGCTTCAATTTTTGATGAATAGTGAAACCACTAAGTGGTACTTAAAAAACTGGTTTTTTGTTTAAATGAAAATTTACCACCTCTGTGTTTTGAATTTAAAAAATCCTACATACATGGTTGTCATTAAGAAGTAAAATGTAGTTCAATGGCATTAAAATAATTTTTTGGTGAATAGAAACTTTTAAGTTTTAATCACATTTAGAGGTAATTAGATTAGTTTATGGTAAAAATAATGTTTCAATAATATGAAATGACCAAGAAACATATCCTAAACTTATTGGATGTGTCATGGCCGACTGAGAAAATCCATGGGTCGACTTGGGGACCCCATGGATCCACATTGGTAGGAAAATGACATTAATAACTTTTTATTTAAAGTTAAAATGAAACTGTCACAAACATGAGTTGTTTTACTGAAAGAATTTTTAAATGGGGTTATACAAGACATATTTTTGACTATAAATATTCATTAGAAAGATAAAAATATATCCTACATAATTATATTTTTGTTATAATTTTTAGACATTACATAGATTAAATTATTTATGACACCATAATGATGCAGCGATTACCTCATTCTTTAACGATTTAAATAAAATGAAAAGATAATGTAAAATATAAGACCTACACATGTCAAAAACATATTGTATGGGTGTATATAGAACTCTCAGCACCTTATCCTAGAAATATATATCTTTGGGACCTTTTAAATACTAAAATCATTTTATAATAAAGTAACATTTTATAACTTCCCAAGAGTGCCCCTCCTCTCCTCTTATAAAAGGCCCCCACATCTACCACCTTACCCACACCTCTCAAACCTTTGTCTCGGCCAAACCCTTCCCATTTTGTCTCTCCAAATCCCTCTATTACTTCTAGAAGCCTCACTTTAGGAAGAAGTCTTCCCAAGGAATCCTTTGATCTCAAATCAAAGAGAGTTACCTGTTTTAAAGGTAGTGTTTTCTCTTGTGTTCTTATGTTTTATTTTGCTTTTCCAACCCCCTAAAATCTTTTTATTATTTTCTTTTGTAACAAAACCAGTATCTTAAATATACTAGGATGTTTTTATAATAATAATTCAAGCTACACATACACACACCTTCATCTAATGGTTAAAGAGAATATTGTTTCCGTGGATGGAGAATTTATGCCTCACGAAACGATGGTTGTTCAATATTCTTCTAACACCTTAAATGGTGTCCATTAAGATGACACTATATTTATATATGATATATAATATGTCTATGTTTTACTTATGATTCTTGTATTTTTCATTTATGGAATAACTTTATGGTTTCCATTATTGGTAAACGTGATATCTTCATTTTAGGAAGTGCGGACTACCGCCCCCTCAAAGTGATTTGATTCGTTAACACCATATGTGGTACGTATAAAGGATAAATTTAATGATATTATATATGATATTATACTGGAATTATTATATACATTTATATCATTATGATTTCACTCCATTAAGTAAGAAATAGAAATGAAAGTAACGTTCATGCGTACGTACGGCTTACCATCTCCATGAACATTGCATTTCATTTCTTACCTCTAAATGATTATGTAATATTATAAATGCATGTATATACTGGATATATATGATATCTACATCATGAATATAATTCTTGATATAATGGATATTTTAACACATGAACAACTTGTAATTATAAAGAGTTTATTTTTTTTCTCAAGTACCAATGATCGACAAAATGACCATTATTAACTTAAATAATTACATAGTGTTCATAACATGGTAATAAGTGATATAAAAGTATTAATGAACTTGAAAAAGGTTCTTAATAAAGTAGAAATTAACTCAAGTTTATTATTCAGGACATTAAAGAACGATCGAGTCAAGTCGAACCCGAGGTAAGGGACTTCGTCTCAATCTCCTTTCATTGAGGCATATTTTGTTTTATACACAACCTTTTTTTATACGGTGTATAAACCCCATTGACATTTACATTTATCCAAAATGAATATTTTTTTATAAGAAAAGTTTTACTAAATGAAAAAAGGGAATGTTTTTGTCGTACGTTTTCGGCGACAACGACTTCTCCGCTGTCGTGACCATTATTTGAGTTTCGGATTCCTCTACAAGCCATACCTTTTTTTAAATGAAAAATAAATACCATGTTTTACATTTCTTTTATTTTGGTATTGAAAATGGTTTTCATAATGTTTTTATTATATCAATGTGTTGTATTTATATCTTGTGATTGATATGTGGAAATGTTATGTTTCCTTTATGCATGTTTTATGTGATACGATTATGTTATGGTTCTTGTGCATTGTTATGAAGAAGGGTGGTTCCGTGACAAACTAAGGGCGGGTGAGCCCGATATAGCTCTCTAATGCATTGGGTAACACGAAGGAGTTAAATGTTAAGGTTTCTTCTAATAGATTTAGGGAATATATTGTGATGGGTATTCCAAACGTAACTAAGAGGGTTACTCCCTACGTAAGAATGTTATGAATGCCTCAAGTTACTTTTATGTCTTATGATTTCTATGATTTATTCATGATTTGATGAGGTATGTTAAAGTGATTATGTTTTATGAGTAAAGTATGATTTCCTACATGGACTAATGTTTTAATTTAGTACTTTTATATCCTTTACTGAGTTTTTTATGCTCATCCCATGTTTTTGAAATGTTTTTAACAGGTCAAGGGAATGGTACATGATATGATGATAGTGTCAAGTAAGTGTCAAGAAAGAATCCATGTTTTATTTTAAATATGATTCCGTTTATGGGAAAAATGAGTACTATCTTTTATGTAACCACTTTGATTAAATGTGGAATGTAATGCATGTTTTATGATCTAATTCTCTAAAACTCTAAACCTGAAAAGATCTTCAACATGTATTCTTGAAGTAATTCAAGATTAAGTGATGTTTAAGTCTGGGACCTTATACCCCTACTCCCCTAAAATCACCCACAATATAGGATCCATCCATTTTAATTTTCATTCCCGATGGAGGAGGCTGCCAATAGACCCAATGGAAATGAGGGATACATGTGGTAGAACTGACCTTTTCAGCCAGAAATAGGATATAAACAGAAGGCACATCCTTCCAGTTATCCAGACACCATGTCAGATCAAGCTGTAGGATTTGGGTATGAGTGGAGATGGATTTCTTAGTCAAACCAATTACCTTGAATCTATATTTTTTCTATCTTTCTAGATACACCAAATTCTTTCATGAAAGATAATATATCTTTCCTTTCACTCCACCCCTAGAATTTGAGTTGTGAAACCACCATAAGAAGAAGGAGGCATCAAGAGAAGGATGGGAAATAACAAAAGTGAAACCACCAAAAATGAACTAGACCTCCCGATCCCAGTTCCCCTTAAAGAAAATATGATTAATTATCTACTCATTGCAGTCTTTAAAACACATGAAACATAAATCAATATAGATTCCTCATTTCTTGATGTTCTTGTTAGTAGAAACTACATCATGACTAATCCTCAATGTGAGGAATTTGTACTTCATTGGAATCATCTTGGTCTATAGAAGATCCTTCCATTGGTTATCCTATGTTAGGGGTATTAGGGTGTGAAAATAGTCATTAGAGGAGAAGGTGAACAAACATCAGTGAGAAAAACACATTTTTCATGTTCCCTCATGATATCAAGGATGTGAAAATTATCAAGTTGACCCTTATTAAGAATTTTCATGATAAAGGCTAGAAATATACTTTCCTCCTAATACAAGATGTTGTAAGCTAGACAACAAGGAATGTGGAGGATGTCTCCCAACCAATTGACATGCAATAATGATACTATCCCTTCCCTAATAACCCACCAAACAGGGGGATGAATGGAAGAGTAGAGTGGAAGTTACATAGAAATAAAAGGTGACATGTAACATTCCTTCATCATAGTGCCATCCGTCGAAGAGCTTCCCATGGTCTTACCCCATAATACCTGATGTTTGTGGAGTTTACAACACATTTTAGCATGCAAACATAGGTGTGTATTAGAGAGGCTATGAATATTAATCCCTAATTCAAGAAAGATCCTCACCATTTTCCCCCAAGACACCCATGAATATTTCCCCTCTACCCAGGCATCCCTTATAATGTAATAAAGGACATTTTAAATCATAGTGATTAATCCTTAAAGAGGTTTAAGATAAGAATGTTCATGGAAAATAGTGATAAAGAGAACACTATTAACCATGGAAATATTACCCCAAAATAATTGGTTACTAATTTTCCACTTGAGGACTCATTTAGTGATCCGGTAAACAATGTAGTCAATGTCTTGGATTCTAACCTGACCTGAGGAAATTAGATAACCCACATAACTCCTTAGTCAGCTTCCCTATTGGATGTCCAGAATGTTTCATGTAGAAGATGCCCGAGAGGAGGCACATTCCTTTGAAATGATTAAGTTACTCTTTATTTTGTTGATAAATTGACCTTTATAATGACAATAATCCTATAGAACGTAAATAATCCCACTAATAGATCTCTTGGAACCATTCAAGAAGATATGAGTATCACTGGAAAAAATGATATATGATATTGAGGAACTTCTTCCCTTTCTTATTAAAGTAATGATCATACCATTGTACATGATTTTATGAATAAGGCATATGAGAATCACTTAGGATAGAATAAAAAGACTCAGGGGGATTGGGTCCCCCTGTCTTAAACCTTGAGTATCCTTGAAAAACAACGAGATTTACCTATAAAATGGACAACCAACATTTTGATGGAGGATGAGTCGTTCTTGAATGAGAAAGATGAGGTGGTGTACCTTTCCCACTCTCACATCAAAGATATTTTGGAGGTTATGAATCCCCTCATAAACGATGGTTACCTAAGGGTGATGTAATGTTAATAGATTCCATTACTGCCCATGTTTCTTCATAGGTCATAGGTACACTTGAACTATATTTCTGTTTTGATTTTTCATATTGAAAGATAGTAGGTAAATGAAATATACATATATATAAAATAAAAATATATTAGAATTATTATTTCATATATATAATATATTTTTACAGAACCCATCATTAATACATTCCATGTATTGTGTGAACGAATCACATCTCTTTGAGGGGGAGATAATCCACACTTCCCAAAACGAAATTAGCGTATTTACACAAAATGGAAAGAAAGAAGGTAGGATTTATATAAAAAATAAATAAGTATATATAAATAATAAATACAGAATATATTATATAAAAATATAGTGTCCATCATAATTACCGATCATAAGAGATGGTAATTTTAAAATTAATAATGTCGTTTCATGAGGTGTTAGTTCACCGAACATAAGAATGGTAAGTTCGATACCCATTAGATGGAAGTGCATATAAGTGAAGGAATAACCCTTGAAATAAAAATTCTATGTATATATAGGATACATATGAAATTATTTGTGCATTGAAGAAGAATAATATAGGTGGTAGAGAAAGAAAATAAAATAAAGGGGATTGAGGAAGGATATTAGCTCTTCTTTGGGTAACTCATTTTGGTTTTCACTAAGGTGGTTACTTGAAGAGATATATTCCAATAATGAGGTCTCGAAGAGTAAGTTATGGATGTTTTTAAGATTATTTCTCATATATTGGCTGATTAGAAATGGTTTTAGAGGTGTGATGAAGCGGATAAGTGAGTTCCTTTTTATTGTGAAAGATGAGTGACACTCTTGTAAATACGAAAAGGTATACAAAGATTGGAGGTATACCTTACCTAATATTCTTCAAAACTAGAAAATAATAGAGTAAAGGTTATTAATGGTCGAAAAATATCTAATCCAAAAAATAATTTGTGGATTTTTATAAATTTGTTCCTCATCTTCTATGTTTCCCCAATACTATCATTTTGGTTTTTATTAAAGTATCTAGTATTCCAACATAAGTAATATAACCCTTAAGACTAAATTAAAGTGTGATTTGTTATAATAAATATAACAACTAAATTATAATAATGATATCAAATTTTAAAAATATAAATACCATGTTTGTAGGAAAATAATTTTGAAACAAGCGCTTGGAAGGTGCAAAAACACTACTTTAACTAGGATTGTGCTAATAATGTTTTTACTGTCTATGGGTCAGTATGTTAATTATAAAAGATAAATTGGTCAATTAATGTAATATATTTTATATATATTAATACTTAAAAATTACTTGGAATAATTTATTATTTTTATTAATTTTAAATCATTTAATAAAATATCATTTATTGTTACATAACATTAACATCAATTTTGACATTATTTTTAAAATTTTAATTTAATAAATATAAAAACAATATTGGAATACAAATATATTATGTTCAAAGATTTTAAATTTTTTATTTACATATAAATAATAATTAATTATAATAATTGAACCAATTTCCTTCACTTTTAATATTTATAGTATCATTTATTTTAGTTGATTATTAACTAAATAATCACTATGTTGGTGTTTCTAAATAATTTTATGTAACTATGTATTATCTAAAAATTATTGATAAGTAATTATGTTACAAAAAACTCATTTACTTATCAAAAGGACATGTATAACATAAAATATGTTTTTCCATTTATCAATGTTTTATAAAAGTTAAAGGTGACAAAAGATCCCTTTTTCCTATTAATTTACTTAACTTATGAAATATGGATCTTTTATTGAATAGTATACCACTAACTCATAATGATTTTACCATTGAAGTATAGAGTTTAAATATGGTTAGAAAGTGGATTTTGTAAAATATTCTTGGTCATTTTGGAAGTTTTGTTTGAAGTTTAGTCCCAAATTAAGTTTAATTTTACCTTAATCATTGTGATAATTTTTAATCACTTTCACTTATATTTTTTTTTCAAAAATTATGTTAATATTATTATAAAAAAATATCATACTCAATAAATGTATTTATTTTCATTTTTTCAAATTCAAATCAGATAAGTGGCTAGATTATGTTTATCGCTAATCCCACATGTGTGGTGACAAACTCAGTTTCAACGAAAAAATAATTAAGAGGTCAGTAAGTTTTTATTACCAATTTCAATATAAAAAAGATTAAAATGACCTAAATTGGATTAATATATTATAATTGATCTATTGTGACTTTAAAAACAAATTTAAAATATAATTTATTCATAATAATTATTTAAATGAAAAGGTTGTTTTTAAATTAAATACAGTATTTTTCACTTCTCATCAAAAAATGAAACATCTCAGAAAAATACCATAAATAAATCATAAATTAATTTGGAAATTCATAATTAAAAATGATGTTTATTTAATAAAAAAAATTATCGAGTTCTCAAAAAATTATTTTTAACATAGGTTCACCATTAAAAGGTGGTAGAACTCGGTCTTCAATGTACCGCATGCTAATCTCAGTGTTTCTTGTACCACAAGATAATGTAACAGTTTAATGTAGTGAAATATCAACATGGAAATTTATGTAAATAATTTAAAACTTATTTATTAAATATATTTATTCTATATATTATGTGGAATAATATGTAAAAGATTAAATTAATTTACAAATTTAAGAAAATATTAGGGTGTTACAGTATCGTTGTCCCTAAAACAATTTCCAATATTACAAACTCTCCCTCTCTAAAATCATTATCTCTATCAGGAAAAATCCTCTCTGGCATCCATTATCATCAAAATTAGCTAAATTCATTATAATTTGGTTTTATATTATCATTATAGAATCTCGAATGAAAATCAATATATTTTGTTGATATTTTTTCCTCTCCTTGATTTGTATTCTCATTATTATTCATTCTTGTGGTTTATGTTTCTTATATTAATTGAGTAGATTTCACATTTAATCCATGATTACCACTATTATAAAAGTTAATTTACTGCTCTATTTATCATATAAGAAAATTTTGTGATTCTAAATAACCCCTTCTATCATCATCAATTAGTTAAATAATTGAAGTCTAAATTATAATTTCTACAAAGTTATCCTTCTTCCACATGAATAGTGTTTGTTATTGTATAAATTTTCAAAAAGTGCTTGAATGTTTTTCAATAGTTTATAGTTTTTCTACAATATTAGCATGATCTTGAGATTTTATAACAAATTAACTTATATATGATATCTATGGAGTACTAAGAAATAGAAAACTCAAATATATATAATGTTATTGGGATCATAAAAAAATTTGTAATATACAAAAGATCAAAAATTATTTTCTACCAAAATATGCATCTCTTATCAAATAAAAATATATAATTATTTATATTTTTATTCTTTTTAAAGAAATTAATCAAATACTATTACAGTCCTTTTTTAAGTAAAATAATTTTAATTTAAAATAATATTTTGTTGAAATTATAGTTTACATAAAAACAATTTTCTTTTTGAAATAAGAGTTTTACAGTGTCATTTATGTTCCCCATGATACACAACATATCATATTCTTTTTATGTTTTTTCCACCATTATTTTCATAAATATAGTGTATCCTTTTTGAGTATATAATATTTTTTTATTGAAATGTGTATTTATTTTGATTGATCTATGGTTGGATTTATTATCTATAACACACCAACTCCAAGACATTTTTTTTATATTGGCAATGATTTATCACATTCCATTACCTTATTAAATGTTACATTAATAATATTATGTTATATTTTCCTTGATAATGTGATGTTTTATTATAGATTAATTCTTTAAATACTTTAAAATTGTTTCTTTAAATAATATTTATTATAAATTATTCAAAGAAAAATACCCATATTGATATTTTAATGTATTTTTAGTATTCAATCAATATGTAAATATTTATATTTAAATCTTTAATGGTGTTTATAATTTGGGGGAAAAATATTTACTCTATTTTAGTAATTATTTAATTATTTTTAGTCTTCATAATGATTTAGTTAAACCCTAGGAAGGGTCCCATAATCAAAGTAATCCATAAGTACATTTCTCTATTTCTTAAATTAGATCATTTTACAATATTTATTTGTATTTTATGAGGGTCATAGAAGATATTACAACCATTTTTTCAATTTATTCAATTTTTTTACAAACATTATTAATGTTTATGTAAAAATATTTATATTATATAAGATTTTTATTAAATGAAATCAATCCCCATGTGATTGTTTTATTGATTCTTAATAAAAAAAATTTTGGGAAATAACATTTAATAAAAAAACTCAATTTTTTAAATAAAAATAAAAATCCCATGGGGTTTTATTTTTTTAGATACTTAATTATTTAAATAAAATAATTATGAATTGTAACACCACAAATATTATAATTAACACATAAATTGGGAAAGTGATGTGTGACCACTTTTAATTTATTACAAATAATTAATTTTGAAAAAAAATGAATTTTGTTACCTTTTATTTATGAATGATTCTCAGGGAGGAATTATTCAATGTCTTTTTATTAATCTTTTGGAAGACATCGATTAACTCAAGAATATGTTGTTTTTCATATATCATGTGTTTATTTATAAAATAATTTCGATGTTTGGATTCATGATGGGTAAAATGTAAAATTGTAAAATGTTGTTGATATAAATCAATGAAGTGGTATATAGAATATAATATTTGATATATTTATATTTATTTCTCATGATGACATAAAACCTATACAATTTCATGAAGATTCTATTCAAAATAATGATATTTATTATTTTATAAATTTGATCAAATATTGTAATACACTTTTATAATAAACATGTAATAAATTCCTAAAAAATAAATTTCTAATGAGAATATATCATTTAAAAAAATTACGTTTAGTAATACCATGAAAGATCGTCTCTTTAAAATTTTAAATAACTTACTTCCTAAAAGAGTATAGATTATAGAGAGTGATTATACTGAATATAGTTTAATTGGTCACTTTTTTATATAATAAAATTAATTCATTCCCTAAAAAATATATTTTATATTGGGAGGAAATTTTAGGTCAGAATGAGTTAAAATATTTTAGTACATCAAGACCGAAATCTAATATAGATGTTAGACCTTTTAATGATCCATAAAATGTTTTGTGATGTTTTTTTTATCCTAATAATTTGAATATTTTTTTAAAAAAAATTATGATGAATATGATAAGACATGAGTATGAGAGAAATAAATTCCTATATTATATAATATATATCCAAGATAAATAAAAATAAAAATATTTAATAGAAAACATAAATGTTTTCAAACAAAATATGTAATGTTATATTATTTTTATCATGTTATATTTTATGTCATTTTGATAGATTCATATATAAATTAATATTTTACAAATTATCATGATTATTTATAATATTTCACCATAGATGTTTTTGAGAAAACCATTCACATTCATGACTATATTTATATCTATACTAACTTTTCCTGGATATGAAATTTATGTGTCCCTGAAATAATTAATAAATGAATTAAAAAATTTGAATAATTTGGATGAATATATATATATATATATATTATTCTATAAACTATTCTTATCTGTTATGTAATTTTTCTATATAGACTATAATTGACTTTCCAAATAGTAGAATGATGTTTAGTAGGAATAAAAAAACGAAAATTCTCTTGAAATATTTGTGTTGAAGATACATGATCTATGAAACTGAAATATCATTGAAATTTTAATTCCATTAGGCATAGAAAATTAATCCAAATGAACCATCAATATAGAAGTAATCATTGAATGTTTAATATTTCTTCCATTAAAGAGAACATACCAAAATTAATTTTTTGATCAAATGTATTGATTAATTATAAGGTAATAATTTTATTCATGGAAATAATCATTTATGTTAATAAAATTAAATAAATGATCATAACAATTCCCTACAAAGTTTTAAAGATAAAAAATAACATTTTTAATTGATAAAACTGGTCAATAAATTTTCTATTTCATTTCATAAAATTCATTTTTATTCAAAAAAGTGTTTTTTAATTATGAATTTCAATTATTATCTCAATTAATGGAATGTAAAATTGGGATTACATTCCCATCATGACTTATTACATTAGGGTTTCAAACATTTACTACACCCCATGTTAAATAATTGGAATAATTGGATGTTCATATTTCTTATGATATGTTTCTTAATATATAGAGAGAGAAAATTTCATGTACTATAGTCTCTTCATGTTTTTAGTGGTTATTAAAGTAACATATCCAAATGGTTTAATAAAAGATACAAGATATTGAAATCTTATAAAACTCATTATTATCATGAATTATTAAAAGTCTTTATTCTAATATAAATTTAGAATATTTAGATAAATAATGTGAGGGTAGAAAATATTTAGTGATATCACTTATATAGAGATATTTGGGCCAACAATTTTTAAAAAAATTGAAAAAAATTTCAACATGATGAACTGATTATTCTTTGTGACATTAATTTTTTCATCCATACATTATTTACTTGTATATTTCAGCTTATGTTGAAACATATGACAAAAAATATACTTAGTGGTCACATGCCTTATCATTGAGTGTATGCCATGAAAATAAATATTTCAATGATAAAGTATTATGGTAGAAATTATAACTCTTTTGAGGGATCTAGTATACAAGGTTATTTGGATAAATAATGAAAGAATATATGTTCAATGTATTTAGAAAATATACATACATGATAATATAGACCAATTGAAACTATAAATATATTTAACTGACATTTCATTTACTTATAAAGCTAGTGAGGATGAATAGTTCATATAAATTCATAGAATTAAACCTCATATTTTGAGATAGATATCACAATTTATTACTCAAATTTGTTGTGGTGGAAAAATATATCAGGAAAAAAATTTCACAAGTATTTTATTTCTTATATTTAACAATATATCTAATAATATTTCAATGTATTTTTCTATCATATTATATGAAAATGATAAATAACACATATAATTATTTACCTTTTAGAAGTATAGACAAGTACTATAGTAAATATTTTTCTAGATGTTTCAAATCACGTGTAAGAAAATTATATTTAGAAAAATTAATAATTGACCATGATTATGAATTTTAATATATTATAGGTTAATTTTTCACCAATAGATACAACATCTTCTAAGAATATAGCATTTCATTTTGGTCCAAATAATATTTTAAATTACTATAATGTATTCATAATTAATAAATATAAATTTATTATCAAAATTAGTGATGTTAACATGGTAAATCATTGTGGTTATCTAATATTAAGTGCCGAAAAATATTTTTATTAAAATTCATCAGAAAATCATTCCAAATATAAAATTGTTTCTTATTATATAATTATTATTATAAAACTATAATTTTAGATTATTATATTCATATTTGTTTTGTTATGATGAAATGCAAGTGGTTTTACAAATTCTAACATGAATAAGCTGACTAGGTCCCCTACTATGACTACAATAATCTAAGTACGAAACCCCAATCCCTTATCTAATAAAATATAGTAAAAAAAGAACCAAAAAGCCATAAACATACATGGGAGGCCTTATCCTATAACATCCTATAATAAATATGTCATAGATTATGAATAATATAACAAACGACCATGATAAATATAAATAAACAACCAAATTGTTTAATAATTGATATATGCACAACAACTATAAAACAATTCCTTATGGTAAACCTTGAAAATTATCCAATACACATTATAAAAATATACTTTATAATAGAAACATGAAATGAGATATCATCTCCTCATTTCATGGACTCATGGGAAGAGCTCTCTAGTAGTAACTACTATTAACGAGTATGACCACACACCACCAAATATTAACCTCATTGAAATAGATCTATCTCCCAAAAAAACAAGACCATCTCCAAACAATCCATCATATCCACACAAAAAACATGTGTGGGAATAATAACCATTTAGGGGTTTGTATAATCATACTTAGTTTGATTCTAGGAAAACATAAAAGAAATATTTGTCATTATGTAAGCTGAATATCTAAAACAATAAGGGACCAAAAAAGATGGTAAGAAGAACCCATATATTCATTACAATAAGAAATAATTTGAACAAAACAAAATATTCTAACATTATAGTTATGATCCATATATATTAATGTCTATTTTTAATCGGGGTCACTAATGATTGAATAAGACCTGAATAGCTTGAATTTTATAGCCTCTCTAACAGACACACATCAATGGTGATAAAAAATATAGGTAGAATACTAAATCCATTTGTGGCCTTATTCTTAAATATCGTGTGATAATTGAACACTAGAATATTATAGAACTCATAATGTCTTGATAATACAACCCCTCATACCTAATATGTCCCCACACTATAAATAAAAAGTGTAAATGTCCCTCTGTAGAGATATATATATTTTGATTAAGGGAATACCATCCTTTTTGGGTGATGTATCTTTAGTAGATTAGAGTACTTAATACCTATATACTCTACTACTAACCCTCTATAATATCTCTCACAGTCTATTATGGGGTAGATGTTCTTATTGAACTATCTATTAGTTGAGGTAGTTTCATTTCCCTTTAGAGGTCATGAACCACATTATTTTGGATATGCATTGGTTGAGGGGTTCACCAACTCCATAAGTGGAGGATCCATGCCCCTATATAATATAGGGTTACCTACACCACTAAGTATGCATAGGCCCCATGTTATGATATCAAGGTATCACCTTGGCTTATTAACCTTGTGTCATTTTAAGGTTTTTTACCCAACTCCATCATTTTTTCCAAAAAGATAAGAAAAATGAAATGCTAAAGTGCTTTAGAAACATATTCCCATGGTAAAAAGATATATTCTATCATATTCAATGGGGAAAATTATCATAATAGGCTATTTAATTGTTTTTTTATTTTTAGTTTAGAATTTATAAGACACTCTAAAGGAAGTATATTACATGATAGGTACATGTATATACATGTAATGTATGACTTGAGTGGTATTTATGTGTCTACTATCACTGCTGGGTGGATGAATTCCACCTGCATGGAATTTCATAAAAGGAACATGACATGTTGAACTCATGGGCTAGCAGAGCATGTACAATCATTACCCATATTGTATGGATTCATACTACATGATGTGTTTGGGTAGGGTAAATAGTGTGTGTGTCTTTCTACTCTTAATAGATATCTACTTCTAGTATATGATGTATATCACTACAATAATACATGACATGTACAAAAACACTACACTTATGGATTCACATGGTATAGATTGTGTGTATTTTTGAAGAGTATGCGTCATGAATTGTGGTACACAACATTTTTTATAATACATGGTGTATGGGAATATGAAATTAGTCAACATGTACTCTGGGTACACACAACATCATATGGTTCACTATACACGATCTTTTGCATAACCCAAACAATGTGTAGGTCTAGATGTTTGTCTATGTTTTTACTATAGTGAATTCACAAATCTACCCTTAAATTCATAGAAAGTGGCCCAAATTTTCACTCCATGTAATATATATAACTTATTTAAATCCTAGAACAACCAAGAGAGTAATCCACATCATGTTACTATGATAAATACACATCATTTGGTTAAGAAATTTAGATAAGGAACATGAATTAGCCTGTGTTTCACACCAAGAAAATAATCATCACCCCACCTCTAGTCTTGGCTATTATGTATGCCATTTATCATTCCCTAGACTCATAATCATGCCTTTCATGAGCCGTACCAACCATCTAAAATCATTCTATTTATTAAAATTCACCCCCTATTTCAACATCACACACACAAAATCTCTCTAGAATACCACCACTATGTACCCACAAACAAATGTGATCCTGAGTGGACCAATCATCCTTATCCATTATGCCTTCCTATGAATTTTGAACCCTAGCATGAAGAACTGGAAGATTAATTTAAAATATAGTGGTTGATGGAAATAATGACCACCTAAAATGGCTTTACGCTCACATACAATGAATAATGTGGGATATAATAAGGGGTTACATTCAATATTCAATGAAGAATCATTAATGGTATTTTGACACAATGAATATTTTTTGGATATTTCATGAGTTTATCATATAAATATCAAAAAATAAATATTTCCAATAAAAGTTACAAATAATTATTTCCTTTTAATCCCCTAATAAAATTTTCTATAAAATAATAAGGATTACATGATTGGTGATAATTTAATTAAAAAATATATATCTGTTCATGATAAATTAAAATAATTCATGTTTAAGAATAAAAAACATTTTCCCTAAATATAAAATTTATTATTATTATTATTATCCCACAATAATTATCATTCCTAGTCATTTAAGAAATTAATTCTTGGGGGGAATAATTCATCCATGTTATGAATAAGGAGAATATAATTATTAAAAAGTACCACCACAAATTCAATATGAATTTTATCATTTGATCCTTAGGTGATCACCATTAACTAATCATTCGTGGTATGGTTCCACATTTTCCCTCTACACTATATCAAGACACTTTCATAAAGGGTTTCATATTTTGAGATAAATTTTATATAATTTATTGTAATGACTCCAATGGAAATTGAAATCCATCTATGAAATTCCTCTAATATGTTAATTTACCCTAATCAATTGCACGTGTAACTCCTAAAAATCATATTTTACCTTCCCTTAAAATTGATTATTCAATTATCCTTATTGATTCCTATAATGTGCCATTCCACTAATACAAATAATATCTGCACCACTTCCTATAGTATTTTTATGTCACCAACACCACACACAAAATATCACATGACACACTATATATATATATTTAATTATTTAAAAAAATATTAATTACTTGAATAAATGAATGGTCATTAAATTCCACTAACACTCACTGGTAGTGAGTAAACTCGTTCTTCTTTAAAAATTACTAAATAACCACCTAATTGTATACACAATTTCTCCAACTCAATGGAATGTAAAAAAATTTATATGGTAACTAGAAGGGGTAAATTAATCATTTTAACCCTTTAAATTACATCATACATCTTCTATAAAATATAACCAAGTCATGATAAAAAACCCAGTGTCACTATATCCTCTTTTCCTTTAAACATTTTTATCCCCATGAATAAAATATCACCATATGATAAATTTAGAAGATTTAAAAATAATTCTTAAAGAAAACAACCCCTACTTATATGCACTTGATCAACCTTTGGTGGCACAGTTTATAAGAGAGCTCGAGACACAACTATATAGAAAGGGAAAATTCCCTTCAACTACACACACCTGAACATTATTCACTAATATTATACTATATCACAAATGTTACCAAATCAATATCAACCCAAAGTATTGTCCTCGAATAATTATAATCTTCAATGAATAAAGTCTTATCAAATATCTACACCTAAAATATTTTTAATACCTATAGATTGTCTAACTACAGGGAAAAATAAAACTAGAGACAACTAATATCCACTTAGAAGAGATTTTTTACCAAGGAAAAATATCTCTGTAGACCATTGTTTTCTCAGACATTAAGAATAGGTTTAGATGAAATTCACATAGTTATAATATATTTATATAAAATCCCTCTATTGAGAATAATAATGAATATTTCTAAAAATAATTTTTAGATAAAATAAAAGGTAGTGTGTTCTTTGGGACTAGTTCCACTATATTCCATCCTCTTATAATATAGAATTTATACGATTATAACTAGATCATGGAATATAGATAATACTGAATTTTATTCTCATACTTGCAATAAATATTAGTCGATACCTCAAATATACTGATCCATCTAAAAACAATACTGTATCCAAAAAACAAAATGTTTTTTATCACTCTTTCATGAAAACTATTGATGATCACTACAAAAAATGACACCAACCCCTGATAATTCCCATACATACACAATTTTTAATTAATTATTCAATATACCATGATCTAGAGTAAATGGTTCATACAATTCATGTGATATTGATATATTATCTCTAGACCCAAAGATAATACTTTCCCAAACCTGAGGGTAAAAATGAAAAACATTTGGAGAAACATGTTTTGCTGTACAGATATATTTTTCATACAATGAAAACATATAAATGGTCTTCTAGAAAGAACAAAACCCCTTTAGGAATAAACATTAATATTCAGTGCCTGAGATATTATAGTCACGTGAGACCACTTAATTGATAACTCTATTGTGGGCCTCTCTCACAACAAATAATGGTTTAGGACTAACATTACTGATCGAATATGAGAAAGGAATCTATGTCAAACCAAGAACCATCTAAGAGATTAGATATTTAAATGAATATCCTATAAAATAAACAAATTTTTTTACTAAGGGTTCCATCTACCATCCTACCACTACCCAACCATTATAACCTAATGATTTATGATAACTAACCCACCCCCATCTATTTTGTTTACATAACTTTGGGAAAATATTTAACTAATCTAGAACATAAAATTTGATATTTTAATAAAAATAGAAATATCGTGGTAAACCTCAATAAATCCATCTATGCTCCTCCAAAACCAGTATAGGAAGGGATTCAGTCTATGTTTCTATGAACTATGTAAGTTCGTTCAATATTTGTACACTTCATGACCGGAAAAGTTGCTACTATAACACTTTAATTCCATCTATGTAATGAGAACTATTAAATATGATATACTTATGATGTTGGAAAACTATGGGTCTCCCTTTATAGTTCATTCATGAATTTTCCACAATCATAGGAAGTAAACACTTCAATACACCTCTGTTAAAAATAAGACAAGTTTTCTATTTGATGGGTAGTAAGATACAACATATTTAGGTTCAAATACAGTCATTATAATTAGGGGTACCCTCACCATTGAATGTTTTCATTGCATCATTTTCTTGATTGAACATAACTTTTCAATAAAATTTTTGGGTAACCAATCTATAAAAATAATGATACCTCTACATTTCATATATATAAGTATGCAATCATAGTAAATCACTCCTTTTATTGAAAGGATAAACTCACTTTATTCGAATTTGAATTCAAAATACAGTCCCCATCATTAAAAATTCTATAGAAGATCAATTCTGGGTATGGGGTTTTACTAGGAACCACTCAAGTAAATGATCCTATATTAACATTGAATTCCTACATAATCTAGTATATAGGTCTGTAAATAGTGAAAATTAATCATAAATAAAAAACCTAGGCATCATATAATCCTATATCACCATTATGAAAACCATTACATGACTATATTCATGAGTTACTTATTATTAACATGACCTATCTGGGAGCGTATGTGGTGTAAGTGGACCGAAGAATCATTTAACAAAAAATACTCTTGTACTATTATGTCTTCAACCAAAGTTTCATATTAAGTAGGTTTTTATGCATATAACAAAGTGGTTCATAGTTTTAAGATTTATTTTATATTAAAAGGATATCCATGGAACCACATTTCATTTATTCAGGGAGAAATCTAGAATATTCTCAAAACTATATCATGTCATTACTAGGAATCTCTCGACTCCCATCTCTCAATCAGGGACCCAAACGTAGGTGGATTTTTATAATAGTATAACCCTGACCCAATATATATTTTTGTAGGCTCTACCTGAAATAATAAGATAAAAAATTTCCATTTCAAATTATTTCCTATGAATACCTCGTGGGATTTTTTTCATTGAAAAACATTCCCATTGTGAGTTTGGGAAAAAATATTTTCTAATAATAGCTATTTTTCCCATGTAGTCGGATCAAGTAAGAATCATCATCTATTCAATTAGTGTTTGAACTAAATGTATTATCAATGTCACTAACTCAATACAACTCACTAAAAGGGGAGAATTCTGGTCAATTCATACTCTAGTAAACCTATACAATTGACATTATCATAGAATACAAGGCTTAGAAGTCATCTTTTTTATGTCCATATAAACTACCATCCACTCTATAATAAGGTTTGAAATAAACTAAAGTGGAAGAAATTTTTTCCTCTACTAACAAGGAAAGCATACCCCGTAATTGAGTCTCTTTAATTAGTACTTTTTTCTTGGATGATTATAAGTGAGAAGTTCAAGTACCGGAACTGGCTCATTATGACCATAGCCATCAGTATAAGATGGCTATTTATGGGGGAAATTACTGATTTAATTGGATAAAACTACAATAATTAAATAATATATTATAATATGATTTAGGTAGGATATAATAGATCTTAATTGACCACTAAATGTTACATGTACCATTCCTGTTATACCATGTAACTGATGCTTCATGTTTTTTAGTCAATAAATAGATTTTGATAGTCTTAGAGAATTGATACATCAGTTGTTTCACCAAAACATGGTTACTTATTCTGAAAAGAAAACAAAACAACATTAACACGATTTATCTAATTTACTAAACTAATATTGACAATACCAAAAAGTAAAAAACCCCTACCTAGAAGTAAAAATATTTTGATACCATTTTGATGTTATCTAACCTAATAAAACCTCTCATTGGCCATTGGTATACCATGTGTTCCACCCAAATTCCTCCTCTAATAGGATTTGTTTTTTATAACAACACTAATCATACATGGGAGTCATTATCCAATAATAACCATAAATAGATGTACGATAAAATATGGATAATATTACCAATAACCACCATAATTGTAAATAAGGAACTCAAATGTATATAAAAGGGTGCATAGAAAATGTATATAACATATAATTCCTCATTGGATACCATGATATATAACAAAAAACATGACAATGAAACATTGCATATTAGACATATGAAATCAGATATCATTTACTCACTAGACTCCTTGAAGGAGCCTACCAAAAACAACTACAGTTGATAAGTACCGATATATAACACCAAGCACCAACTCTATAAAAACAACATTATCCCCACAACATGTGCGGTCATAAATATCAGTCAAGGGTGTGAATTAACATACTTGGTAGGATTCTTCGAAGACATAAAGGAAAGATATAACATCAATTCAGCTTAATCTATGAAAAAGTAAAGAATCTATAATAATGTAATCATAACAATTATATGATTTACAGGTTGTAAACATAATAACATAATGAAGTCTCCTTCTATTATTGTTATGACTTATAATTGGTTAAATGGAATTTTCATTCTTATAAATGTTTCATATTTAGTCATATAGTCTAAAGAAGATGCACCATAAAATAAAATCTATAAAATATTATATTAATTAGAACATCGAATTTAGATAATTAGAATAGACATAAGAATTAAAAAAATTACAAGGGTATAAAAATAAAAATAAAATAAATAAAATATGAAAATTTTGAACATCTCAATCCACCAAAATAATATCACTTATTTACAAAACTATATAAATAAAGCATAATTTTAGAAATAAAAACATCAAAATGAAAATATATATAACCATAAGATATATAAGTGAGTGAATATGAGTTATTTATAAGAAGTGGGGAGCCCATATGAGAATTACTAATATGGCCATTTGAATAATAATCTGATCCTTGGAGTAGTAACATAACCATTGAAATAGTAATCTAACCATTAAGAATAGTAATATGATCATTAGAATAGAAACATCACCTATGTAAGTGTAAAATAATATTTTTTTATACTAAAAAATGAAAATAAGATATATTTAAAAAAAATTCAAGTAAATATATGTTTTAAATATGGTAAGTTAAGTATTTCTATTTTTGGAAAAGATAGAAAAATTTCAATTTTTTATAATAGATATAATGATTTAAATAAAATTTATTTTTATTAATTGATTTAGAATCTAATTTTATGTTTTATTATATTTATAATATAATTGTATGAGATCATAAGTAATTTTTCAATGGGTTGGAAAATATATCGTAATATTAAAATAGTTATTTTTTAAAAATAAATATAATAAAACATAAAATTATCAAAGTCTCCAGTTATAAATACTACCCCCTCACAATCCCTTCTAATAAAACATTATAAGACTTCGAACTTTAAAAATACCTGCCCAAATATTTTCCCAAACTTCTTCCATACATAATAGTGATACTGATCTCGACAAAATAATCATTTCAAATTCTTTAAGGATTATTTCAAGGAGGCTTCATTTAAGAGGTATTATTCTAAATTTACATCTTTAAAATTCATTTCTTCTTTTACATTCACTCCACATACCTCATACAGAATTAATTTATATTTTAATTATCATATATATATATAATAAATATATGTATATAATGAAATAACTACCATCCACCCTCTTCTCTTCACCTCTTATTTTAAAAATGAAATCATTTTCTATATTATGTTGGTTCACCACCTTCATGGATAATGAGTTCTTATTTTATATTACCCCCTTCAAGGCTAGTCATAAAACCATTATTATAGTTCTTTAATATTATAATAAGTATATTATAACTTATTTCATATTATTGGATCAATATATATACATAATAGAAAATAAAATAACATTAATTTCTGATGGACTGAAAAACAGCCTAAAAGAACTAGCCACGTAACGTTAATGTTTTTACTCAATAAAACAACCATATATCAGAACTATTATTGGTATTTGGGACTATTTATATATTTTTTTATTTAATTAATATTTTTTTATTTCAATTCAATATCCTTATTCCCATTTGAAAAGAACTTCAATAATTAGGTATAAGTGATCTGACCGTGGAATCAGTAAACAAACACCCCAGAACAACAAAATTGGACTTTATATATCATCTATATGGTCATAAATGAACATAATAAAATTATAATAGATAAAAAATAAATATAAAAGGTTATTAATTATGTAATTAATGAATTTAATTTTTTTATTTCTAACTTTGAGTCCACCTTTATAATGATTTTGGAACATAAGGTAAGGGATCCCACTGAACTACACTATTTCCTTTAGGTTTTTCTTTCTCAATATTTACCTCACATTATACCTATATTATTCTAATTTAGATATTATATTATATGTATATATATATGAAAAATATATTTCTAGTTCAATTCCACTCAATTATTTGTTTTAAAACATCCTTGGTATATAGAAACACATATTTTTATATTAAATATAATTTTAACATTTTTTATTGAAACTATTATGATATACCATCTACAAAGACTCTTTATAATTTTTTTAAAAAAACTCTTAAATGGAATATTTCCAAAATCTGTTCTCAACTCATTTATTTATGAATTTAGTTACTTGATCATAATTTTCATTTCATATGATTCTTCTTTCACCTATTAAAAAACAATAATTATTTAATCCCTTATTTCCTAGAAATCATTATGACATTCTATGTAGTTATTCTATAAGACATGGATATGCAACCCATTTCCTTCCATGGGTAATAATTATGTTTATGACATATGATTGATTTACTTTTCTCGAGAACATAAGAATGTACATGTTATGATGGGTGTACCCTGATAGTTATCTAATTAACTTGGTAATTTTTCTTTCTTATGAGATGTTATTTACGGTATATGGGAGTAAACCTAATCCATGATGGGACTCTATCCACCATGTGATGTTGTTTGAGTGGTCAGGTTTGACTTATGTTTATGTAAATTTTCATATTTCTTCCACATTTTTATATTTATATGATTTTTATGATACCCTATTTTTTATCTTAGTATCCAAAGTGATTATTCATGATATTTATCTTTTATGATATAATTTTATTCCATTTGACTCACATGTTATGATTTATTATCATGTTTATTCCCTTGGATTTGTATCTCAGAAATTCCTTTTTTACATTCCCCAGATTATCCTATTCAATTTTAAGAGATCAAAGGGATTTTTGATCTCATTATAGAGTTTAAAATAATTTCATTTAATTTTAGTTTAATGGTGATTTTTTGTACATATTCATCCAAATATCCCATGATTTTCAATCCTTGGTTTTTATATAATGGATATTTATGTTAAAATTCATGTAATAATATGTTTAAATGGATAGGGTCACTATAGTTAGTATCAGAGGATGGTCTAGTTATTTTTTTCGATTATATCTATTATAATTTAGGGATAACACTATGGATAAGTATACATATAGTAAAAATTACCATGGATAAACTAGATTGAAACTTAGAGACTTTTCAGTTAGGTTTTAAGTATAATTTATACGTTATTCCCTCTACTATCATAGACTCCCTTTTTTATATGATTTTTAGTTTATGTATTGTCACCCATAATTTTATTATTTTATTTAATGGAACTAAATATGAAAAACTATGCCAATAACTAATTTGATAGGAAATGTGATGATTTTTCAAATGAGACGGCTAAACTTATGTGAGGAAGACATAATAACTTCATGGAATTACTATATCAAATGGATCAAGTTATGAAAATTAACTTAAATCGTGTGGAACAACCTCCATATCCTAATAAGTAAAATGTTACAGTATTTTCATTTTTTAAAAAAATTCCTCCCACATTTTTTGGATCTTTGGATTCCATCATATGAAATAATGGTTTAAATCCCTTGTGAAAGTATTCTATAAACTCTAATGATCAGACCAAGAGAACGTTATACTTGTCGTTTACCATCTTGAAGGGGATGTTGATTACTGGTGGACTCTAGTTAAGATATTGAATCAAAATGGAGAATTATATTCCCTATAATTGTAACGATTCAAGAAAATGTTTTTCAAAAAATATTTATCCCAAAAACAACATCTTATAATTAATATAGAGTTCCTTGGTGTAACACCCCAAACATTCTAGAAGAATGACTATTATTAAATAGAGTTTATGACATGTAACACAAAGTTTAATATATAATATAACATCCCAATACTTTAAATTATATTTAATATTTTAAATAAATTCAATATATGATATAACTTTCAATGAATGCAATAATGCATTATATTTTGTGGCACATAACAATGACTTTCTTCGATAGCTTGTGTTACACACAAGAAAATGTTTTACAGAACAACAATATGAAATTAAAATTATTATTTAATATGGAAATTATCTCATAGATATAAAAATAGTGGTTATAAATATGATTAAATAACTTATAAAAATATATGGTTGAATTCATTGTTCAACAATAAATTAGAAATTAATATAAAAACCAATTGATAAAAAAGGAAATGTTTTTATTTTTATGTTCCCAAAAGAAATTTATCTTAATAAATTAAATTATTTTGAATTAGTGAATGGCCATAATTAAATTTATAAATTATATATTAAAAAAAATATTTTTACATTCCGAAAATATATTGTAAATGCATAATATATGAACAAAAAAAATTTATGAAAAATAAAAGTTGTATTTATCAAAAGATAGTTTTTCAACTTTTTAATATCAAACTTGTTTTAAAACTAAATTTTTTAAAATTTTTAAAAACATATTTGATAAAATAAAATTAATTTTTTAACATTTAATTGCAAAATTATCATAGGGAAAATTTTTGGTATGTTCTGGAGATGTTTCAGTTTTTGATTGATAGTGAAAAATACTTAATTTTAATTAAAAAAGAATTTTCATATAAATAATTTATAATGATAAATTATATTTTAGATTACTTTGAAAGTAAAATTAGATCAATTATACATATATTATTATAATTTAGTGAATTATAATAATTTTCTATATTGAATTTAGATATAAAAACTCAGTAACCTTTTGAATATTTTCACTTCATAAACATGTTTTCTTATACCCTCTATGAGATTCAATTTAAATTAATTTATACCACTTATGAAATTTCAGTTTTAATAAATGGAATCAAAATTTGGAATAAGAATAATTTATAATTTCTTAGAATTTTAACATAATTTTTTACCAAAATGATTACTAAATGTTATTAAAATTGATTACACTGCTTAAGATAAAAACAAGTTTACTTAGTGGTTAGACTTAGAGTATAAGGTGTAAAAATTACCCTAAACTTGGAAAAAACCCATTGTATGGAAATATTTTGGCCATAAACTTTTTGGGATATAAAATGGAACATTATTAGATCCATATGAGGTGACAAAGACCTCATAATAATGTTTTCTATTTGGTATTTACATGAATGTCAGTCCTCGTCTACTATATAAGGGAACTCATTCCCCTCCATTTTTCACACTCCCAAAAAATATTATAGTAAAAATTCATACCAGTTCACTTACAAAATCTATTATCCTCATAAAATTATCCTAATATTAGGCATAAATCCAACCATGGAATGACTTTGGTGCAATCTAGAAGGAGATACTTAAATAATAGGTATCATTCATCAACAAATGATTTTGTTTTATTTATTACTCAAAAAACTTAAATTATTATTATATAATTATTATATAATAATATTTGTATCATAAATAAAAAGTTATTTTTTATGATATGTTTATTATCTACAACTTCACGCACTTCCATCAAATGGGATACACAATCATTATTCATGTGTACGACGGACTACAACCCCGTGGACCGATGTCATTCGTTCATCCATTACCATCTTTCTATGATATAAATAATGATGGATTTATATTTTATATACTATATTTATAATATATTTATTTATTAAAATTATTATATAACATATACCTTCATTCATTCTATTTTGTGGTAATATGATAACTTCGTTCGTGTGTACGGCGGACTACCGCCTCACGAAGCGATGCGATTCATTCACGCTATACATGTAATTAATTAATGACGGTTTTAATAAAAATATGTGATATATATGAAATAAAAATGATAATATAATTATAATATACATATATAACATTTACTTTTATTTCTTCTAATAAGATAAGAAAATGGAAGCATCGTTCATGCGTACATATGGCCTATCGTCTCTATAAACGATGCATTCCATTTCATAACAATAAATTGTATGGATTTCTATGAATAAAAATATAATGAATATATATAATATTTTAATCTTGTTTTAAATTATATATAATATTAAATCATGATCTAATATAGAGGAACAAAAATAACATGTCAAAACATACTTGAGAAACATGGAAATTAATACCTAAAATGATGAAAATAATGACAAATTATTATTGAAAGGGTAATAATATGTTATAAAAGGATAATATATGTTTTTACAAAAATTATTATGATTTTTAAAAAGTTTATAACTTTCTTAAAACCACTATATAGGAGTATAAATTAGGTATGACCAAAAGGGAAGAGCAAGTTAAGGGATTTTGTCTCTACTTAATTTCAATGAGGTATATTGTAATGTTATGACCTAATTAATTTTATATGGTGTATATACATCCCCATGACATGTAATATAATGAATAATTTACAATTCATTTTATTTTAGTTTTGAATTTTAATTATTACATTTATGAGGATTTGAATTAAAATTAACAAAGTGGTAAATAATTACATAACTCAATTTTTTTTCATTGGGTTATTTTACTTCCTCATTATCATTATTATTATAATATTATGTGTATAATGTATTTTTATTTTATTTCATTTTATTTACACTTTTTTATGTGGATTTACCACTACTATACATGATTTTTTCAATAATTAATTCTCAATTCAAAGTTACAATCATTTTATGGGTTAGTTTCAAAATCACATTGTAATCGAGATTGTTTATTCTTGAATTTCCATTTAAGGAAATTATATGGTCATTATTTAATAAATAATTAAATTTTATTCTCCTATAGTTATTCATGATATTTTTCAAGTAATATTACATTTTTTACTCTTCGGTGTTTAAAAGGTTTTATAAAAGGTTTTTATGAAAATCAGAACTCATTTTTCTCTATGGAATGAACTCTGTTTTCTTTATAAACAATGTTTTATAAAAATAATTATGTTTTTAACCTTTTATTAAGATTTATTTAAATTATCTTCAAAGGAATCTCTTTTTAACCATCCAAAAAAGAAACTTTTATATCCTTTTTACAATGCAAAAAAAATTTATTTTTACCTAGTACAGAATTACACTTTATCATTTATTTTAAGTTTCACATGAAATTTTAAAAATATATATTTTAAAAAATGTTTCTAATAGTGATTTTTAAATAAAATTATTTTTCAAAAAACTCAAAATCAAAATGATATTTTCTGTAAATATGTTTTTAATGATTTATTTATTTTATTTATATTCATCAATGAAAACAACCCTTATTCTTACTCTAATGGGTATATGTCATATTGATACTGTTCATATTCTTTTACTATAGTAATTATGATTATTTAGACTAAGGATTTTATTTACATTCTCTTTAATGAGTCATTTTGTATTCTTTAATATCCCCTAGAAATATTTACTTTCTTAGGGTCATTGGACATTAAATTTCCCCTAATTATCCATTTAATTTTTCATGGATACAATTGTTTCCTAAATCAATTCCATTTCTATATACAATGTTTACTTCAAAAGAAATATCATTTATTGAGTAAATATTTATAAGTTTTTATCCTTTATGAAATTTGAATATTTGATAAGGAACATTTTTTATGATTTAAATTGATTATTCAATATATGATTAATGTTTTTTCCCTGAAGTACACAGATTGGGGACTGGTTAATGCAAGCCCCTTGATGCATCAATAGTCTCATGAGACTAATATGTTGGCCAGATCAAATGAGTTTCTACCTACAGACTTAAACTATTTTGAGGGTAGATATTGACAGTGACTATCTTGATAGATTGGACTTCCAACATTATGCATTCCATCATTATTTTTATTCCATGCGATTATTGTATTATTTAGAATATCTGTGGTCAAGATTTAATCCTATGTTATTGTTTATGTGAAATTATTCGATCATCCTTTATTACATACATATTTACTATCCTATATCAATTTATTTAATTCTATGTGGTATAAGTAGTTATCTTTTCCATTTAGATAATTATTATTGATTCACAACAACTTCCATTGTACTTAACCCATTCTGAACATTTTAGATCACCCTTATTTTGTTTCCCTTTCCCAGGTTATAGAGAAGAGATATTTTTATGATTTATAAGGATTCATTACATTAGATCTTATTATATATTGTTTTTTATTTTAATTTCCCAATGTAATATGGGTACTATATATATAATCTAGTTTTAAAAAATGGCAAAACTATCCAACCCTTTGGAATTTGAATCTTGTGTCTTTTCCAATGTAATAATGTAAGGAACCGTCTTTGGGATACTAGGCTCAGGGTAACTACTGTTGGTATCATAGAATATTTAATATCCACATTTATAAATAGATTTAAGAAAACAAGTATTAGGGAACATAACCCTATGATATACTTTATGGATAAGTATAGAATAACATATTAATTTTTTATTAAGGTAGAGATTATGTGGTATTTCCTATGAATACATCATAGTCTTGAAACACTCATTAGTTTATGAGTTTAATAATTAATATAAGTTCAACTACTTAAACACCTCTTTTAGAGTTTTATTTGATATGAGTTTACCAATATTATGACCATTTGGATAAATTTATTAAACAAATGCGTTTTAGTGGAAAATTTATTTGAAGAATAATGCATTTATCTTTTATACACCTATGTTTAGAGATATTGGTAATCATTAGGGTTAATATGATATTTATTGAAATTTTAATAATTCTCAAATAAGATTATTATACATTGAGAAAAAAAATGTTGTAATGAAAACCCTTGTTAAAAGGTTATTTAATGATTAATTTCATATCAAGGATTCCCATTGTATTTTTTTGTAATGTTATAATAATTTTTTAAATTTAGTTTATAAAAAGTAAAGCCTATATATAGGGTGAAAAACCATCTCATCTGGTGAGGTGGTTGGGTTCGAACCCATGACCTAATAATGAAATGAGTTTTGCACATACCACTGGCCTATGTGATGTCTTGGATAATGAGTCGTTATTTTATTCAATATTGTTTATGAAATGAAACAAAAAATGTATAAGGGAATATAATATCCTATGAAATCAAAAAATATTTAATATTTTAGATAAATTCAATCAATGATATCACTTTCCATTCATGCAACACTGAGTTAGCTTTCATTACGTGCAACAATGACTTTCTTTGACAGATTGCATTAAATGGAAGGCCGAGTTTTACCGAAAAAGATATATTTTTATTTTTATTAATTAATATGAAAACCACCTCTTTGGAGTTGAACTAGAAGTTATAAATAATAATAAATAACTTATGAAAATATATGGTTTAATTCACAGGTTACCAATTAAATTGAAATAAATATAAAAACCAATTGAATACATAGAAAATATTTGTATTCTTCTACACCCAGAAGTATTTTTTCATGATAAATTAAGTTAATTAATATTAGTGAAAAATATTAATGGAAATTATATATAATATATTTATTCAATATAAAATTTAATTCTTTAAATATATTTTATATTCCTAATATATAAATAAACAAAATATTACATATAAGAAGATGTGTTTTTCAAAATACAATGGTGTTACCTTTTAAGGTGCACTTATTTTAAATATAATTTTTGGCAATTTTATGAATTTTATTTTTAAAATAAACTTAATTATTTAAATAATAATCTAAAAACTATCTTAGGGTTATTTTTTGGAATTTTTAGAAGAAGTTTCTTTTTTTTGATAAATAGTGAAAAATACTACATTTTAATTAAAGAATAACATTTCATATAAATAATTTATAATGTAAAATTATATTTTAGATTATTTTTAAAGACAAATTAGATAAATAATAAATATATTATTTCAATTTCTTCATTTAAATAATTTTTATATTGAATTAAGATATAAAAAATTAGTATCCTTTTGAACATTTTCACTTTAAAAACCTGCTTTCTCATCCCGTCTTGGAGAGTAATTTTAAATTAATTTCTGCAACATATATGATTTGAATTTGGAAAAATGGATTACATATTTTTAATAATATTAATTTCTAATTTCTAATAAGGTTAAATTATTTTTTCACCACCATTATTATTGAATTAGGTTAAAATCAATTACAGTGATTAAGGTAAACACAATTTTACTTAGTTCTTAAACATGGATTATACAGTGTAAAAATGATAGTAAAGTTTCCCGATACCCATTTTATTACGACATTTATACCTTATAATCTATTATGTGAAAAATATTTCATTATTGGATTCACATTAGGTAATTTAGACCTCCTAATATGTTTACTTTTTGGAATTTTCAACAATACCACACCTCCTTCATTATAAAAAGGAACTCATTGACCTCACTTATTCACACATACAAAGACATTTTTATCTTCTGGAATAGGAAATATTTAATTCCCAACTCTTATATCCTCATTACATAAGACATACTATGGGATAAAATCCAACCAAGTAAGGAATTCATTGGAAACCAAAAGGAGATACCTAAATAAGAGGTAATGTTCATCAGTTAATTTTTTTTATTTCATCCCCAAACCAATTATATAATTTTAATATAATTATATAAAAATAATATAATTATAGTAAATATTATTAGTTTTTTATGATAGTTTATGACATAAAACATCCCACACTTCCATCAAATGTGATACATAATAATCATTCGTGTGTAGGGTGGAATATCGTCTCACGAACAGATGTCATTCATTCTTCCATTACCACCTTTAAAAGTTGGGAATAATTAGTGAATTTTAGTTTCTATATATATTATATATATTATATTTATAATTTATTTATTATTATGGAATTATTATAAAACACATACAATTATACATTCAATTTTTTAGGAATATGATAACATCTTTCGTGTTTACATCAGACTACCGCTTCATAGAACGATGTGATTCGTTCATAGTTTACATGGAATGTATTATGTATGGTTTAAAGAAATTATGTATACAACATAAAATTATAATGTAATAATTATATACATGTATATCATTTACTTTTCTTTCTTCTAATATTTCATGAAAATTGAAGTATAGTTCATGCGTATATACGTACTATCGTTTTGATGAACGATGCATTCCATTTATTACTACTAAATTTTATACATTACTATAAGTAAAGATATAATGAAAATATATGATTTCATTATCATTTTTAAAATTCAATATATTATTAAATCATGACCTAAATTAGAGGGGGAAAAATAAAAAGTCAAAACATACTTGAAAAACTAGGCAATTAACACCCAAAAAGATGAAAATCATGAAATATTCATAATGAATAGGAAATAATAAGTTATAAAATGATAATATATGATATAATAAAAATTTATTAATTTTTTCAATAATTTTAGAGCATTTATAAAACCACTATATAGGAGGATAAGGAAATAAGGAGCAATATGAAATCACGAGGTAAGGGATTTCATCTCCACAACATTTCACTGAGGAATATTGTAATGTTATGACCCGAATTACATTTATATATTGTATATAATTCCACATGACATGTAATATCATGAATAATTAATTATTCATTGTATTTTAAATTTCAATTTGAATCATTCCTTCTATGGGTTTTTGAATTAAAAGTCACCAAGTGGAAAATAATTGCATAACTCAATTTCTTTTCATTGGGTAATATTACTTCCTCTTTATTTTTAATAAGATAATATTATGTATATAATGTATTTTTAATATATTTTATTTTATTTAAAATTATTTTATATGGATTTATAACTGTTATACATAATATATTCATTGATTAATTATCACTTCAACATTATGATTATTTTTATGATTTATTTCATATTCTCATTTAATGATGATTTTTTATTCTTCAATTTCCATTGAAGTAAATTATATGTTAATTTTTTAATAGAACCCTTCATTTTCATATACTCTAGTTATTCATCGTCTTTTTCAAGAAATTTTATGATTTTATACTCTTTTTCACTTAATTTGTTTTATAAAATAGATTTTAGAACATATGAAATAATTTATCTCTTTGGTCAGAAATTTGTTTTCTTCCAAAAAAATGTTTTATAAAAATGCTTTAAAAATGTTTTTGATATTTAAAAATGATTTATTTTAAATTTTTCATAGTAATATTATTATCACCATCATAAAAACAATCCTTTCTAACATTTTTACAATGAAAATTGAATATTATTTTTACCTTGTACAGAATTACCTATCATCAATTCTTTGAAAGTTCACATGCCATTTGAAAACGATATTTTTAGAGAAATGTTTTTAAAACTTATTTTCAATGATAAGTATTTTTAAAAAAAATAAATATGAAATAAAAATTTCCCTCAAAAATGTTTTTAAAATATCTTTATTTTGTTTCTATTCATTAATGAAAATAACCCTTTTTCATACTCAAATTGGTATATGTCATATTGATATCATCCGAATTTTTCCCCTATATAGATGATGATTATTTTTACCAAGGATAGTATTGAAACTCACATCCTTAACTCATTTTTTTAGTTATTAACATCCCATTCAAATATTCACTTTCCTTTGATCACTAGATATTAAATTTCCCTTAATTATCCATATCAGTTATCATGGATATGAGTATTGCCTAAACCACATACCATTTCTATATACAGTGTTTACTTGGATGTTTATTTGATTTATTGGGGAAATGTTGATAAATATTTATCCTTTACTCAATATAGATATTTTATAAGACACATTGTTTATACTTAATATTTATTATTCAACATATGAGGAGTGTTTTGGACATACAATACACAGGTCGGGGATTAGTTAATGAAATCCCCTGTATGAATCGGTAGTCCCATGAAATGAATCATTTTTTCAAATCACATAGGTTTCTCCCTAATACATAAACTTTCATGATGATATATCTTGTAAGTAACTATCTCAGGGATAGATAATGATTTTTCTGAATTCCAAAATTATTCATTACATCATTATTGATATTCCATGTGATTGTTAGATTAGTTATAATATCTATGGTCATTTTTATATCTCAAGTGATTATTTATTTGGAATTATGTTATCATATTTTACTATTGTCATACTGATTATACTATATCTAGTTATTTAATGGCATTTTTACTCAGTTATTCATCTTTACATGTTGATCATGCTTAATGATTCATGATATCTTACATTGTATTAATCCCTTACATAGAATTTTAGATCACCCTTTTATTGTTCCATTTCCCCAGGTTATGAAGAATAAATCTTTGAATGAGTTTCAATGATATATTTTATTATATTTTATTATGTATTATGTCTTATTTTCTTTTACCAATGTAATATTGGCATTATATATGTAATTTGTCTTTCAAAAACTACTACAAAATTCAGTCATTTTATTTAGGATCTTCTATATTTTCGAATGTAATAATGTAGTACAACCACTCTGGGGTATTGGGGTTGGTGTCACTATAGATAGTATCAAAGAAGATTTAGTATAAACCTTGTGAACTATATTTAGGAAAACATAATTTGACGAGCATAACCCTATGATAGACTTTCAGGATAAGTATAGAAAAACATCGTAAATTCTCGATAACGTAGAGATTATTGGTTCTTACCTAAGAATACATCCCTATCTTGATAGTATCATGGGTTTAATATTTTTAATATTGAATATAATTTCAATTACTTAAAAACCTTTGTTTAGGTTTTATTTGATAATATTTTACAAATATTGTGGAAATTTTGGAGATATTTATGGAAGGTAAGTTTTTTAGTGGAAAAGTTACTTTAGTAATAATGAATTTACATTTTATAGACATAATTTTAGAGGAATTAGTAACCATTAGGGTTAATATGATCATTAATGAGATTTTCATAATAGTCATGTAATATTGTTAGACTTTTTTTAAAAAATAGGTTCTATCAAAATCCACGTAAAAGGTTATTTAATGATTAAGTTTATTCCATGGATGTCCATTATAGTTTTTGGAAAAATTATAAGAATTATAGTAATTTATTTTAGAAAAATGATAACCCACATACAGGGTTACAACTCATCATATCTAGTGTGGGTGGGATTTGAACCCATGGATGAAGGACGATAAGGGTTTCATACCTACCACTGGACAATTTTATATCTTTGTTACTGTGTCATTGTTTTCAGTTAAAAAATTTGATGAATAAATATTATGGATGAACCCATAGTATTAGTATATAGGTTTAGATAATAATTTATTAAAGATATTTGTTTTGGAAAATAGTTAACCAAAAATGTAAATACTTGTTTTATGGATTTTATGATCCATAAATTTTAATTCTTTAGGAAAAAAAGAGATCCATTTTTGGATATTTATTTATCATAATAATATATGAATTCAAAATTGGTCGAAGAACCACCAAAGATTATATTTTTCTTATAAAATAGAAACATATCAACTAAGTATATTTCTTTATATTCATCTATAATAAAATAATTTCTCAAATTTTGTAAAGGGTTCTTGAAAAATAATCTATCCTAGTACCATCATTTATGATGATATCAATACCATTTGACACCTATTCTATTTATAGATTTGAGGGTATCATCCTTTCATTGATCATTTACTTTTTTTGATAAATGAAATCAATCAAACACTATAAATTTTAATTCTTTTCCTCATTGTTCATATATTCACTTTCTACAAATGTTCTTCTATGTAGAAACCTGGATATAGGTTATTCCATATGATCATTTTCATACCCATACTATTTTATTAAGAGTGTATTTTATTAACCTTTTTATGATATGGGTTTTTCAATATTTTAATTTTAAAATAACAAAATCTATATTTATGATATCAAGTTTGAATTTCAAGGATGCAATTTATCTATCATGGGGAGAATGTATCACCCAGAAAATTCTACAAGAATAGCTTTTATTCAATAGTGATTATGAAATAAAACAAAACGAATTGAAGGGAATATAAAAACTTGATATTTTTCATTATATTTACTATTTTAAATAAATTAAATCTATTATATTGATGTTAATGCACACAACACTGAGTTAGATTTTGATACACACAACAACGATTTTCTTCGATAGCTTACATTACAGAGAAGACTGGATTTTACAAAACAACAATATATTATTAATATTATTATTTATTATGATAATTATACCATTTTTATTAAAATGGTTGTTATATATAGGATTAAATAACTTATTAAAGTATATTACTGAATTCATTGCATACAAATTAATTAGAAGTGAATATAAAAGCCAGTAAAATACAAAAGAAATGATTTTATTTTTAATAACCCAAAAGAAATTTATCTTAATAAGATAAATTAATTACAATTAGTGAGTGATAATAATGTAATTTATATATTATATATTGCATAAAATGTATGTAAATTCCTAAAATAAATTATATATATATATATAATATAAGAAAAACCCCCCAATTTTATGCATAAAAAAATATATGTTTCTAAAGAGAGTGTTGCCTCCTTTTAATGGAACACTTATTTTAAAACTAAATTTTGACACTTTTATAAATTTTATTTGAGAAAATAAACATCTTTTTTGAAATTTTAATTCCAAAATTAGATTATGGTTAATTTTTGGTATATTTATGATAAGTTTCATTTTTTGAAGAATAATGAAAAATTCCAAAATTTTAATTAATAACTGACTTGTTATCTAAATAATTTATAATGTTAAATTGTTTTTAAATTTTTTTTAATGTAATATTATGTAAATTATAAATATATTATTATAATATAGAAAATTTTAATAATTTTTATATTGAATTTAGATATTATATCATAGTAACATTTTGAACATTTTCACTTTAAAAACACACTTTCTGTTCTCTTCTAGGAAATTAATTCTAAATTAATTTCATCTAATTCAATTATTTGAATTTAGAAAAATTAATTCCATATTTATAATAATAATAATTAACAATTAAAAAAAATATAATTTTTGATCAAATTTCTTATTGAATGCAATTAAAATTAATTACAATGATTAAGGTAAAAACAAGTTTACTTAGTGGTTAATCATAGATTATAAGGTGTAAAAATGACCCTAAACATGAAAAGGATCCATTTTATGACCTTATATATACCATTAACTCTATATTATCTAATATTTTTATTTATTGGGGGAACATTTGTTATGGTAGACCACCTGATAGTGTTTACTTTTTGGTATTTATAGGAATACCACTCCTCCTCCACTATAAAGAGGAATATGCTCCCCTCACTTATTAACACATACCATGTGATTTGGATCATCTAACCCTAGAAAAATTCACTTAATAAACTCCATTATACTCAGAGTATAATCCTTAATTTGGTTATAAATCCAACCAAGTAATTCCTTTTGTGAAAACTAATAAGAGATACTTGAAAAAGATGTAACGTTCATCAACCAACATTTTTTATTATTCCTTAATAAAAACCCTTAAATTATTTTTATGCCATTATTATATAATAACATTTTTATCCTAAAAATATTGACATATTATTATGATGATATTACAACCTAAAACTTCACACACTACCATCAAATGGGAGACATAATCATGTTTCATGTGTACGGTGGACTACCACCTCGCGAACTGATGTCATTCGTTCTTCCATTACAACCTTTCAAGGTTGGGAATAATGAGAAATTTATTGTTAATATATGATATATATTATATTTATAATTTTTTTATGTTATAGAATTATTATATAATACATACCTTCTTGATTTTTATTTTTTGGGAATATGGTATTGTCATTTGTGTGTATAGTAGACTACCGCGTCCTGAAACGATGTCATTCGTTCTCTCCTTACATGGAATGTATTAAGTATGGTTTTAATAAAAATATATTATATTTAAGATATAAAAATGATATATTAATAATAATTTACATATAAATAATTCACATTTCTTTCTTCAAACACGATAAGAAAATGGAATCAGCATTCATGTATACATACGGACTACCGTCGCCATGAATAATGTATTCTATTTCCTATCAATAAATTTTATGTATTACTATAAATACATATATAATTAATATATATGATATTTGAATCAAGGTATACAATATTAATATGATGGAATTATGATTGAATTTATATGAACAAAAATAACTAGTCAAAACATACTTGAAAACATGTAAATTAACAACCATAATATTGAAAATAATTAAGGATTATTAATTAATGGAAAATAATGTGTTATAAACGAATAATATGTGATGATATAAAAATTAATATGATTTTTTAATAAGTTTATAACGTATTTAAAACCACTATATAATATTCTAATTCAAGTACGACCAAAATTAAAACATGAGGTACGAGATTTCATCTAAATTTCATTTCATTGATGCATATAGCAATGTTGTTAGCCTATTTAATTTTAATTGGTGAATATACTACTTATTAGGATGTAATATCATGAATAATTAATTATTCATGGAATTTTAGTTTTCAATTATAATTATTTCCCCATTTTGATTTAAATTAAAAGTTAACAAGTTTTATATATTTGCATAACTCATTTTATTTCCATTTGGTTATATTACTTTCTCATTGTTGTAAATATTATAAGAATATGTGTATAATATATTATTATTACATAATGTTATATATAAACATGTTATTTGTGGATTTATATCTAATACACATAATCTATTTATTGATTAATTCTCACGTCTGTGTTTTGGTATTTTTAAGGGTTTATTTCACAATCCCATTCTAATCAAGATTGTTTATTCGTGAATTTAAATTAAATGATATAATATAATCACTATTTAATAAACCCTTTAATTTTTTCCTCTGGTTAGTCATGATATATTTGTTTTAATGGTACCATTTTTCTACACTTTGGTACATAAATTTTTTTATAAAATGTTTTTAATAAAATATTTTTTGATTTCTCTCTTCCTTCCAAAATAAATTTTCATACAGAACCATGTTTTCTAAAAATGTTATAAAATGATATTTTAAGAATTAAAAGTTATTTATTTTAAATTTTTACAAACTTATATTATTTTCACCTTCAGAAAAAACTAATTTTTCTTGGATATTTATAATGAAAATGGAATTTTATTTTTATCTTGTATGGAATTACCCATCATAACTTCTTTGTATCTTCCTTTTAAATTTTACAAATATCTTTTTAATGATAATTTTTATAAATGTGATATTCAAAGAAAAGTATTTTTCAAAAAAATTAAAAATTAAAAGGATATTTTCCTCAGGAATTTTTAAAATATTTTTTTATTGTATTTATATTCATCAATGTCAAAAAATATTATTCTTACTCTAGTGGGTATACATTATATTTATTACATCCATATGATTCCCCTAGATATATTATTATTATTTTAAAAAAGAATAGTGTTGAAATTCACTTACTTGACTCATTTTTTTAGTCATTAACATCCCCTTGAAATATTCACATTCATATGATAATTAGACATTAAGATTCATCCATATCATTTATCAGAGATGTAGTTATTACCTAAATCATACACCATTTCTACATACAACGTCAAATTTGAACGTAATATGATTTATTTGGAAAAAATAAATAAATATGTATCCTTTACTCGATATAGAAATTTTATAAGGTACATTTTTTATGATTTAAATTTATTACTCAATTTGTGGGGAATGTTTTGGACATGAAGAAAACTTATTGGGGACTAGTTAATGAAATATATAAGTTACATCAGTAGTCTCATGAGATGAATTAGTTCTATAAATCAAATGGTTTTCCACCCACAAGAATTAAAATTTATTATGGATTTATTATGATAGTAACTATATTGATGATAGATCTTGATAATTCGAATGTCTTTCATTATTCATTACATCGTTATTGAAATTCCATGTAATTATTCAATTAGTTAGAATATCCATGATCAAGTTTCAAGCCCATGTGATTATTTATATGAAATTATTCAATAATATTTTATTCGTCCCATATTGATTATTTTCTATCCAATTATTTATTGGAATTTGTGCTCAATTATTAATCATTCCTAGTTGATCATTCTTATTGATTCAGGAAAGCTTCCATTATACATGAACCTTACTAAGTATTTATTCCCACCCTTATTTTTTTCCTTTCCCCATGTTATGGAGAAAAGTTCATTGAGTTATTTTCAAGGATGAATTTTATTTTATTTAATTATTTATTATGGTTTATTTTAGTTTCTAAGTGTAATATGGTTACCATGTATGTAATATGGTTTTTCAAAACTAAAAATCTATTCTATAATTTAAAATTTTAATCTTGTATCTATGAAAATGTAGTAAAGTAAGGAACTAGATTTATGATGATATGGTTGAGTTCATTACACATGGACAAAATCTAAAAGAATATAAGTCTATCACGGTGTATAAAGAAAATTTCATAATACTTGAATAGAACACATATGGATTTATCATTGATATTAAAAGTATGGCAGACGAAGTCTTTAGTGGATTAGAGTCGATTTTGTGAAAATATTTTGAAATTTGAGACTTTTATATCTATGGAGATATTTTTTATTGTGCCCTTAGGGTATAGATGTATATTGGTGTCTCTTAGTGGTATCACGGTCTTAGATTCAAAAGGCATCAAGTGTATTTTTCTTCATGAAGATCAGTGGATAGCTCATATGGGTGGAAATAAAAAAACACTACCCATGTGTTAAAATGTGGAAATAAGCACCCCAAAACCTTTCTCAAGGAAATATAGAGATTATATAAATGTTGGAAATAGGGGTATCGGGATAATTAATACCCAAATTAGGTGAAGAATTCAATAGATGTGATGAAAAAAAGATGGATTGTATCAACACTCAACATTTAGTCAGGTGTGTCAACTGAAAGGATCATGGGAATTATGTGAACCAATTCTCTAAGACAAGGTTTGTTGGTAAAAATAAATGACAACAACCTACAAGGCCTATAGAACATAGAATGGAATGTGAAATCACTATTACTAGGGTGTATCATGACAATGATGTGGTGATAGATAGACTGGTTATTCATTCATGAATAGAAAACATACTACTTGATTCAGGATCAATAAAATCTTTCATATCTTGCAAATTTAGTTTAACTATTCAAAATCCACTTTAAAACATGGATATTAAGTTATCTATTAGAATATAAAACTAAGTAATTATTTCATTTATATTATATAACTCTTTCCCAATAAATTTTTGTGGAGTGAATCTTTAAAAAAATTATATGTTACTTCCTTTATTGGTTTTTTTCTATATTGGGAATAGATTGTCTATCCTTATATAAATACAACTCCAAATGTTGAGAGATAGAGATAACTATTTACATCCCAAGTGATCCTATGAGTTTTTACAATTTTAATGAGGAGTTTGAATATCTTTTGGAATATTAATATCAAGTGTGGATGTTATTTACTTATGAGAAATCATATCTATCTTAAATGATTGAGTATAGGGAGATAATCATTCCTGAAGACATAACCATTGTAAGAGATTATACTGATGTATTCCCATAAGAGTTTTATATACTTCATCCTAATAAAAAAGTTGATTTATCAGTCTAACATATTCCTATATCTATTCCAATATCCAAGACTCCCTATAGAATACCCAAATTGAGTTGTAATAACTGAAGATGCAGTTACAAGAGAATCTAAAAAAGGGTTTCATATGCCCAATTTCTTCACCATATGATGAAAAATCATTTTTCATTAATAATATGGATGGGTCAATATTCCTTTTCATTGATTATAATGACCTCAAAAAAATCATTATAAAGAACAAGAATCCCGGGCCATAGATAGATGACTTGTTTAGTCAACTTTGTGGGGCCCAATATTTCTCTAAGGTGGACCTTCGTTTGGGATAACATAATTTGACAATGAATAAGGATGATATCCCCAATATTGCCTTTCAAAAAAGGTATAGACATTATGAGTTCATATTTATTCCCTTTCATACTCAATACTGATCCAGTAATCTTCATGAAATTAATGAATAGTATCTTTAATGATTACCGCAATAAATATTTTCTATTATTTATATATGATATTATAATATACTCCTCATATAAGGAGTATAATTAGGGGTAATTTAATATTGTTATAAGGACTTTGATAAATGATAATCTATATTAAATTTATTATAAATGTGAGTTATAAATTGAGGAAGTATCATTATTCGGGCATGTTATCACTAGAAAAGGGTTATATATAGACCCCTTTAAGATAAATGTAATTGAAGAGTGATTGGGGCCAATATCTGTAGTGGAGATCCATAGATTCCTTAAACTCAGTTGGTATTATTGATTATTTTTGAGATACTTCAAATTATTTTCAAACCCACAAACCAAGACGACTTGGAAGGGGTTAAAGTTTTTCAGTTCTAGTGAATATGTATAGAACATCAAAAAATTGAAAAATAATATTATCACTCTAGTAGTCCTTACACTATCCTTAAGTGGAGAACATTTTATGGTAAACAACTATGCTTCAAAGAAGGGTTTTGGTTGTGTGCTAACGAAAATTTTCAATGTGATATCCTATGACTCAAAGTAGTTGAATGTTTAGGGGTAAAACTATCTGATGCATGATCTAGAGTTGGTTGTAGTAATATTCACAACAAAAATCTGCTGGTATTATCTATAGGGTTGAAATATGAGATATATATGGATCAGAAAACCATCAAATATATATACACATATAAGGATCTTAATATGCACTACCATAGACGGTTAAAATTGATCAAGGACTATGAATACTAAAATGAAGACCATCCTAGGAAAAAAACAATATGGAGACTCTCTAACTAGAAAGGATGTGGATTACATATCAATGATAGGAATTGAGATGGATCAAATCTTATTATACTTTAAAATGATTGACTTATGTATTCTAAAGGAAGAAAAATCATCATTACTTTCTCGAATGATTGATCAACAAACCCTTTTAGAGAAGATAATGGATGCTTAAAGAAATTATGATGAAATTCAAAATAAAGTGGAAGCTATAAGGAAATCGAAACTATCATATTTCAAAATTTATAAAAGATGGAGTTGTAATATTCAGGTCATGGCTATGTGTACCATCAAATACTAAGAAAAAGAAATTATTTTTCATGATACACATTTTCCAACCTTCTTTGTACACCCAGAGAGCATGAATACGTGTTGAGATCTCTGAGATAACTATTTGTGGGAAAATATGATGAATTTGATTATAGAATACACATCAAAATTCCTGGTATGTCAGTAGATGAAGGTTTAAATAAAAACATACAATGGGATGATGTAACTATTACCAATGCATATATAGAAATGAGAAAAATTACAATAGAATTTTTCAGTGGTCGTCTAAAGACATCAAGTGGAAATAATGTTATATAGGTTGTGGTAGATCATCTTACAATTCCCACTCACCATATTATAATTTTATAGGGACTATCAGTCAATCACCATTCAAGTATATATATCAAAAAAGTGGTGAGGATAAATGGAACACCACTTTAAATTTATCTTGTTGATATCCATGATTTCCCACTATATTCTAGAAGAGTCCCCGACATTCTCTAAACACTGATTTTATCTTTAGTGTAGCTTATTATTCCCAAAATGATGGTCATTATAAGTGAACTATCTAGACATTGGAAGACAAGTTTTGAGAATGCTTAATGTACTTCAAAGGAGGGTAGGATAAAAATATTCTTCTAGTTGAATCATCATATAATAATATATTTCACACAACTATACCAATGGATCCATATAAATTACTTTTTGGGAATATATTTATAATAGTTACATATTGGGATGAAGTTGGTGAACATAAGATGTTAGGACTATAAATGATTAAAGAAATTTTTGAAAAGTTAAAGAACATTCAGAAGCACATTGGGGCTTCCAAAATTTAAAATAATAGCTATGATAACAATCATCTATAATCCTTGGAATTTGAGGTTAGATATAAATTTATCCTATGCATATCTATATGGAAGAGAGTCATTATATTTTGTAATAAGAGTAATCCATGTCCTAGGTATGTTGTCCCCTTTGAGATTATTGATCACATTAGAGTCGTGGCTTATCCACTAGCACTCAAACCAACCATGTCTCAAGAAAATTAAATATTCCATTTATACCTATTAATATATTACATACCAAATCCATTTCATATACTAATTCAAGAGGTGGTATAGATGAAAAATGATCTCTCTTTTGAGGATCATCCCATGAAGGTCTCCGACCATAGAGATAAAGTTCCAAACAACATGATAACTCACCTAGTCAAATTTCTATTGATAAACCATAAGTAAAAGGAGGTCACATGGGGATTAGAGGAGTTTATAAAGCATATGTACCCTTAATTTTTCACCTTATTATGTAAAATGAAAATTTGAGGGTAATATTTCTTTATGGGGAATATTTTAATGACCCATAATTTTATGAATTGAATTTCCCTTCTTATAATTGTATCATATATAGTAATGCATTATAAATAACATGTAATGCTTGATAAAACCAACAAAATATTATTTTAAACTGAAAATTACATTTATAGAATGAATATTTCCAGAATCATTTAAAATTATACAAGGGGATAAAAATAGAAAATATGATATCTAAAATATGAAAATTTAGATATTCTCTATCCACTGGAATAACTAAACTCACAAAAAATAATATGGAAATAATGAAAAATATTGGTAATAAAATATTCATCTTGAAAATTAAAATATATATACCCTTGAGATAAAATATAATTAAATGAATAATTACTGGAATATAAGGTATTTATAGGATGTAAGGAACTCATATAATTTTTACAAATATGACTATTAGACTAGTAACCTTGCCATTAGAATATTAATATTAACTTTATGAATTTTAATCTAACTATTTTAATATTAACCTCACCTATTTAAGTGTAAAATAATATTTAGGTATTTTATAAAATTAAAATATGATATATTAAAACCATGTTATAAGTAAATAAATGTTTTAAAAATAGTAAATTAAGTGTTTTCATTTTTATAAAACAAAAATCTTTTAATTTAACTTTTAAATTAATTATAATTTTGTAAAATAAAGTTTAATTTTATAAATTTGATTTATAAATTAATATTATGTTTTATTATAATAATAAAATAATTTTATGCGACCGTAAATAATTTTTCAAATGGTAGGAAAATTAGTCATAATATAAAAAATGATATTTTTTTGAATAAATGAAGATCTTATTTAAAAATAATTTTTCCAATATTAATAAAATCAATTTAACAAAAAAATCATTTTTGAAATCTAGATGTTGAAAAAAATAGTATGAATTTTTGGTATTTTTCTAAAATAGTTCAATTTTTGGAGAATAGTGAAATTGTGGTAAAATATGGTATTTCACATTATAAATTAAATAGATGAATATTTTAGTTATAAATGATGTAATAACTTATTATTTAAAACTCACATGGAACATTTACTATATATTTCATAATAATCAAAAATATTTATAGTCATATGCCAAAATAATAAATTAATAAATATTATATTCCAAAACACCCCTCCCCCTTACAAAAACCCCTCACACCCCCTTCTACTCACACATTATAAGATCTTTAGATCACGAATTTTCTACCTATAACTCTTAAAAAACATATCCCCCACATCCTATTGTGTTTCGTCTCACCAAAATACCAATTCTATGTTCCTTAAGGATTATTTCCAGGGGGAACATTAAAGATGTAATATTCTCAATTTGCCTCTTTTATGTTCTTTTATTATTCTACCTTCTACTCACCTCACACATATATCATGAATTAATAACTCCATTATCATATATATACTAAAATTTTATGGTGTTTATGGAATAAATTTAATCTATCCTCTTCTCTTATCCTCTTATTCTAAAAACAAAACCATTGTCTATAATATGTCGGTCCACCACCTTTGTAGATAATGATTTTTTATTCCATTTATATCTTCACAGATGGTCTTAAAAATATTATTATGTTCAAATAATATGATAAAATATTCACTTTCTCTTATTTAATGTTCTATAATTAATATATAGACCTAATTTTATATAAAACAAAATTATTTTTTAATAGTTAGTGAAACTGCATAAAGTAACTAACCATGTAACGTTAACATTTTATGACAATAAACTATCCCCCTGTAAGAAAAAATATATGGAATTGTGACCATTTAAATTTAAATAATTACATTAATATGATTTAATTTCAATTCTATATTTTCAGTCTCATTTTCTAATAACTTCAATAATTATCAATAAGTGATTCAAACTTGGAATTATGAAACAAACACCCCCAGAATAAAAGAAATTAAACATTATATCTCATTGAAATTTTCATAAATAAACTTAATAAATTGAATAAAACGAAAAAAAATTATGAATAAAGTAAGTAATTATTTTAATTTCATTGTTCTCAACATTATGTTCGGGTACTAAATGTTTCAATAACACATGGTGATGGATTATTCTAAACCACCCAATTTTTATTGGGTTTCACGTTCTCTCTATATACCTCATTTTTATCTCTATTATTATTATTATTATTATTTAACACTTCTATATTAGGTATATATGTCCCACACATATATAAATAGTTTAATTCACCTTTCCTTGATGGTTATATACATTTTTTAAAGGTTCATTTCTCATTTCCTTTTGAAAAGTCGATTAATGGGAAATTATGTGCTTTCTTTAATGATTTTAATGTACAACTCAATGAAATGTTTAAATATTTCCATGGCTTCTAAAAAAATACTTTATATGAAATAACTTTTTATTCCACATCTGAATTATGGAAATTTTTATGATCTACCTTCATTAAATAATCTTTAACCATTTTCTTTAAACCATTATTAAAAGGAATACTTCCAAAATTATTTTCTCATTATTCTATTTCTATATTCAATTCACATGGACACAATTTTAATGTAATATGCTTCATTTACCATCTAAAAGCATCTAAGAATGATTTAATCCCTAATTTCATGGAATATATTATGATATTCTCTCTTGTTAGTGTGTAGACATGGTTATAAAACCCATTTCATTCCATTTGTAACCCTTATATTTATTCCATATGAATGATTTCCTTTTCTGTAAAACAATAGATTGTACATGTTATTATGGGTGGACTAGATAGATCTATAATACATTGGATAATTTTTATTTATCATGATACCTTATGTATGGAATTAGGGAGTAAACCTAATCCATAATGGGACTCTATCCACCATGTTATTTTGTATTGGCGGTTATCATTGAGTTATGTTAATGGAATGGTTTATGTTGCTGCAATATTTCATTATTTCTATGATATTATAAATCAATGTGAATTATGTTATTCTCCCATGTGATTATTCTTGACCCTTCCCTTTTATGATATAATGTTATTCCATTTGACTCACATTTTATGATTTGTTAACATGTTTATTCCCTTACTTAGTTTTGTATCTCACCCCTTTTATATATTCCTCAGGTTACCCTACGTAGTTTTAAGAGCTCAAATAATTTATTATCTCATTATATATTTTAAAATAATGTCATTTTATTTTAGTTTTGGGATGATGTTTTGTGTACCTATTATTTAAAATAAACTATGATTTTAATCCTTTGTTTCTATTTTAAGTATATTTATATTAAAAAACATGTAATAATATGTGTAAAATTATTAGGTTACTATAATTATATCTTATCTATATAGTTATTCATGTCTCAACGTAATCATGTATACTCAGGATAACAAAAAACCTAATGAGCATGAATTCTACAACCCTGCTATAAGATACACCTCAATAGTGATCAATAACATATAGAGAATCCTCAAACCACCAGAATCCTTAAATATTTCATGACTAGTGAAATTAATAACATTTTTAAACCCACTCCATCAAGAAAATACAACTCTTAAAAACTATTACATCGCTAAACTAAATTCAAAATGTAGAATTATGCCTCATTAAAGGAATTCATATCAATGAAGTGAATAACATCCCTTATGGGGGTGATTCCTCTATAAATGGTGCAATACATAAACCCCATTTTCTATTATATCATTACTCTATATCATCTCTCACAATTTATAGTGGTGGACTATTTCCTAGATAAAATATCTACTAGTTTAGGGGGTTGTTGATTTAAATGGAGGACATAGACCTCATCAAGTGTGATGTGCATCATTCGAGGGGTTTACCTACTATATAATTCGAGGAACATATATTTTTTACGATTTTAACCTTTATTTTAATTTATTTCTATATAAGTTTATAAAATCATTGGAAAATTGGAATTTGATATTAAAATAACAAATGGTTTTAATATTTTGTGGTTGTTTTCTTCATCTCTTTAATTAATTGAACAAAAAAATTACTGATTTTTAATTTTGTGTTTACTTTTTTTATTTGATTTTAACATTAATTTTAATTATTTTAAATAAATTTTGGAATGACTGGACTAAATCCTACACTTATTGGGATAATTTATGGTTTTCAAATATTTCCAAAAGTTGTAGGTTTGAGGATAGAAATAGATAAAGTGATGAGAGTTTTGGAAGAATATTTAGATTAAAAAATAATTTCCATAAACCCTGTAAAACATTCTATTGGATATTAAAAACTCATAAATTGGATATAATCTATAAAATGATTTTTTTTAAACTAGATATCCACTTATTAAGACTCTATTGGTATATAATAGGACTTATTATGCTTTTATAAGGCTTGGGTTTCTCTACATATAATACCTGTTACGTTTGTATAATTTTCTAAAGGCCTTGTATGACTTAAATGAGAGTATATGACTTTCCACTATTCCCATAAATATTTTTTCCAATGTTTCATAAGACTTATTAAGGCCTGCATCAGTCTTTCAAAACCTGAGCATCAGAAATCTGGCAATGTGTAAGACATTACATTAGTTTTACAGCTACTTCATAAGAACTCAGATCCATCGTATAATATTTTAATAGGCTTTTATAACATTTTTACTTTACCAAAATTATGGGTAAGTTAAGTAGAATATGAAATTAATGAAATAAAAAAATCTTGAAATAAAATTCATTCTTATTTAACTAGTCAGAAAAAATCTAGAAAGTATTCTCTTGAGATTCCACAAAACAATTACCCCTCAATATAAAAAATGGTATGTTCATGGGATGGGACTTTGAGGTTGGGGATATTGAATAAGAGCTTGTGGCTGGAAACCAAACCCTTAACTGAGACACATGTAATCCATTCATATGAAATGTGAAATAGTAACTGAAATTCATGATTATTTTTAAGGGAATTCATTCAATAGAGGATGGGGGAGATAGTTACTATCACATGGGAGATACTGAAACCTAATAAGAACACCAATTTTTCTACTTTTCTTTAAATGAGATGAGTCACACTGTACAAAGTGTTAGCAGATGTTATTGCTGATTTTTTATCCAAGATCTGTTATAAGAGATGATTTTTTTGTAATTTCTATCTAGAGATGGAACACTAAACCCCTACTGGTCAATAAAATTATATCTCAACCACCCTAATAATCATTTATAGTTTTATTTATTAATTATCTTATTCTCAATTTCTCTATAAGTGTTTTATTGTTTAGTATATAAGAGGTTTCTATTTATCTTTGTATTTAAATTCTTTTTTGATTATTCACTAGTTTAAACACAAGAGCCATATTAACCTTCTTCAATATATATACAGAAGATAATAATGGGTTTTTTGGAGTAATTGGAGATATCTGATCACTGGACAGAGTTTGAATTGAGAAAATTGGTATTATTGCACAATATTATTCAAGATATAATAAGTAGCTGAGGGTGTTCAGTTGGTGTTTCATCTATTTATAGAGAGATAGAGAGATAATTCAAATCAAAATATACCCTTCAAATATAATAATATATCCTTAAAAACTCCATCCACTCCAAAGAAATCTTGATTTCCATTCATTACATCATTTTACTTAGGTTAAATTTTATTTGTTGTGAGGCCCATGAAAGTTACTACATAAAATCAGTATTGTTTCTAAGGTGGCATGACAATTTTTTTATTATCATTCTTTTCTTTGTGTGATATTTGACTAATACAATACTATATTTAATTTAAATCACATATTTTAATTGATTGAAATTTCAAAATAACTTTATTATCCAGGTTCATAAATCTATGAATCATTTGGCATTTGGAGAAGGATTTTTTCATGATTATATTAAAAAACTCTATATCATAATCTTTTTATAATAGTAGAGGTATTTTTGGTTCTGAAATCAAAGAATATAATATTACTCAATTAAATTGGAAACATAGTGAAATGGAATCACATAACATCAACAATAATAACAATCTATTGTAACAACTGAACAATAGACATGACATTGAACTGAAAATCTAATGACTCAGCTACTACTTTTGATTCTTGGATTTCTAAAATATGTCCCCAATATGTATTTGAAATAATTTAGGGGTGTATAAAATAGTTTCAACCCTTGAACATTCATTTAAACTCAGATAAGTTTAAGGGACTTTTCATTTTCTCTAGAAGGATTATCCAAGCAGGGGATATACAACCTATTTCTTAGATAATTGACCACCTTAGAGAAAATATAGAGGGACTTCCTACAAAAATTCTTCCATGATTCAATAATTGATTATCTAATAATGAATATTAATTAAATCAAGCATGCCAGTGGAGAGAATATATTTGAGTTTTGAGAAAGATTCAAAAGGATGAAAACATCATTCTTAGAGAAACCATTTAGAGACCACTACTTGATGGTGTTATTTTAACAAGGACTACTGGAAAGTGGTAAGTACCTATTATATTATTATTATACAGAAGAATAAAGAGAAAAATTACCAGTTGATTCCTAATAAATAATAGAGGATCTCAAAAAACTATCCAAAATTCAATACCAGATCTACCACTATGGGAAACATGAGTTAAATAATTCTAACACTCCTTCAAATGATAATAAATTTGAAGAAATAACTTTTCATATTAGATAATTAGTATTAAATAAAGTTTATTATGCATTACCATGTACACTCCCCTTGAGTTTTTGAACTCTTTTCTATTCATTAGAGCATTTCACAAATGGTTTTCCACATGTAAAACCGACCTAGCGTAATGATGACATGTACCATAGGTAGTACTGATAACTAACCAACAATAAATGATCCAAGGAATAATATATAATCCAGTATGGTGTTTGAAACTTATAGCCTCAATGGCGAACCTTCCTATGGATGTTTGAGAAGTCTTACTGGACACCACAATTTTATATGAACAACTGTTAACCCTCTATAATCAACAAAAAATGATATAGTAAATAAAAACCAAAGAAGTATAGGTGGATATATCTATTGAATTATCAAGGAAACTAATAATACACTCTCCTAACCCATGGATTATAGCTAGAGGAGTTCAGATGATTTTTTGGATAGGTCATATATACTCTCATCAATTTATTAAATTTGGGATCATGTAATCTTTTTTTTCCAATCAATTTCTAATATTAAATTTAATTTAATTTTTATCTCTTTATGAATTGTAATGGTGGTGAGAAGAGGGAATGAACCGAAAATCAAAGATAAATATGGAAGTGGAAAGCCTATAGTGGAATAAGCTTCCCCTATATATGAACAATATATAGTGCTACCTAAAGAAATAAGATCGGTGAAAAAAAGAGAAAGTAAAATACAATGTAGAGAACCAACCTCTACACCAAACCCCCTTCTCATCAAGAATGAACCCACCTAAGAAGATCAATTAATAATCCCCTAAAAAAATTAATGTTTGAAACAATCAAAAAAGTGGAATTCTACATCCCTTTACTATATTTTAGAAACCAAATTCCAAGGCATACAATGGTTCTCAAGGATATGTATTCCATGAAAATAAATTTCCAAGTAGATGAAAAAAGATGTTTACGTAGAAATAATTTTAATTTAATAACCCCACTAGGAAATTTCAAGAAACATGTACTATTATTATCCCTACAACATTAGATATATCCCTTTTAATAATTCACTATGTGATTTGAGAGATTCAATAAATTTTTCACATCACATAGTTTATTCTTCCCAATAGGTAGGGGAACTAAATCCAACTACATTTTTATACAACTAGTTTACTAAACCACTTCCTACCATGTATGAGTTTTAGTGTTTTTAATGGTAAGTGTGAATGGATTAATATTCAATAATCTATTTTTTATCATGAATATGGAAGAATAAATAGGTATTTTTTATTATACCTTTATCTTAAGGAAACAATTTATTAAAAACTACTTAATCCAGAATAATTTTTTTTAAATAACTTTCTCAGTCACTTTTGGAGAAGAAACAATAAATATTATTATATTGGATATAATGAAATACCCTTAATAAGAAATCAAATTTCACAAATTCAATTTTTGAAATTCCTTTCTATTCAGAAGAAGAAATTGAAATGTTATATAAATGAATAAAATTATCTAAATACTTAAAATAATCCAATATTTTTGAAAATTTTGTATTTGAAAACAAATTAAATATGGTATTAGATATATGTAGTGAAATATCTAATGAGATAGATGATGATTATTTTTATTACATTAAAAAATTTATTACTGATACATTTACTTTTCATATGAATGATTCAAGAATGGGAAAACTAGGTTGAAACCATTACTATAATACCTACCTAAATTAGAATATAAGACTCTAACATCTAATTAAAATTATATTCTTCTTATGAAAGATGAGAAACATCCAAGGATAATATAAAATAATTTGGAACTTCATTAAGAGAATAAATTTCTAATCATTTTGAAATATAATATTAGGTCTATATTTTAGTCAATAGGATAAATTTCCATAATTGTTCAAACAATTCATTTACAATGGATTCTACTAGAAAATGAGTCAAAAACTATGATTTATTTATAAATAAGGCTTAACATAACCCTTATAGATGTTGTGAAATAAATAATTTAATAATTTTTTAGGATATTGAATTATATAACCCAATTAAGACTACCAATGGGTGAGTAACATTAATATTTTGAACAAAAAGACTTGAATTATTAGTTTCTAAGTTGACAACAACATGTTAATTCCCACTATGATTTATAATAGTTGGAAACGTTATATTTTATTTAGGATACTGAACTATGTGTCCTTAAAAACCAATTCTATATCTATTTTTTAGAAAAAAATGATAAAAATTCAAGATAAAAAGGGTCATTATTTCTTACTTGATGATATTTTTTATTATTTACAGGTCACCATTACACCATAGGACAAATATTAAACTATATTCACATGTCCCTTTGGTAAACTATCATATTGGATGATGCCTTTGGAGTTATACAATTCCCTATGTTCTTTATAAAACTACATTCCAAGAATCTTTTTAGATCTAATTTAATTCTTCATGGAGATATTTCATAATGAATTTATTGTTCGTGGGATCAGATTTGTAAGTTTCCCTAAATATCTGGGAAAAATTGAAAGAGATACATTCTAAGGAAATTAGTTTTAAAGTTATAAAATTGACATTTCATGGTGTAATGAGGTAATTTTTTTGTGAAAAATCATTTATAAGGATGGAATTGAAGTTTACATGTCCATGGTTGACCTATTTTCCATAATACATAGTCCCGCCTCTCCGAAACATATTATATCATTTTTGAAAATTCTTGATTTTACAAAAGACTTATTAACACCATTATATAGAATTTTACCTATGACTAACCTAAATTGGAAGGAGACTAACTTTTTATTTGTTAAATCATTCCAGATAGATTTTAATAGACTCATGAAGAGTCTTTCCATATCTCATGTAATTAGTTCAAAAATTTGGGAAGACCCCTTTGAAGTGTTGTGTGATTCCTCTAAATAAGAAGTTAGGGTAGTGTTACCCAAAAATATTGATGGACATTCACATGAGATAACATATTCTTCATAGACATTGTACATGTACACAATCAACTATATAAAAATATAGAATGATATTTGGATTTTTTTATTTAATTAGAATAATTTCATTCATATTTTTTCATAAGCAAAGTAACAAGTTTCTCAGATCAAGCATCTTTCAGTTATTTGATAATAAATTAAGATGTAATTTCAATGTTGAGGAGATTTATACTGAAGCTACAAGAATTTAATATGGTGATTAATTATAAGAATAGATATGAAAATATAGTTATAGACTACCAGAATTTATTTTCTCACATTACTGAGGTATAAACACAAATATAGATAGACCTAAATTTATCTCTCACTAGTGAATAGTTGTATAAACTCAAAAAAAGTTCCTTGGTTTGCTAAATTGGGGAATAAATTTGTCAAATTATAGGTACAATACTTATTTTCAAAAAATAAAACTCTTCATCTAAGATCTAAATAAAAACACTATTTTTTGGAGGATCCACATTTACCGAATATTTGAGTAATCAATAACTATAAGGTTTATAAATGAGATAGAAATAAATTTTGTGGTCAAATTTTGTAACAAAATTTCATGTAGAGGACACATTAAACCTAGTATAACGTCAATAAATGTTTTTGAAATTGTTTTTTTTCAAAAAAAAAATTAAAGGCTTGCATAAATTTTCTAAAGAATATAAAAACAACTAATTTTTTAATGTATTTTGTAATATACTATAAATTTCCTAATAACCATTGATTTTACCATGAAATATTTTATGTATTGATATTAAATTCCTTTTTTCATCTTTTATTTATTTTGGATTTACCAATATTATTTTTTCATTATATTATTCTTCTATGTCAATTAAATCCCAAAAAATTAGTACTGATTATTTAATATTGTCTATTAAGTATTTAAAATCACTTATTATTTTTAGGTTTAGGATTACTTGTTAAAGGATGACATGAAGGGTGACAAACACTAATTCAGATTTTATTATTGTTTACTATTTTTAAACATTCCTTCATCTCTACATATTATCCAACACTAATTCTCTCAAGATATGAATTGATGTAGTGAAGTAAATGATAAAATTATTTTATTGAATTTCACCTCTATAAAATTATGACTAAATCCCTAGTGTTTCATGATGTTTATCACATTAAAACTGATATATTTTTATTTCAAATAATAGCTCATGTAAGGTAATCTTATACATAATGTAATATTTGGTTCAAAAATTTACTACTTAGAGAAAATGAAGATTAATGACCACTGAATGCAAGAGACTATAAAAGAGATCCAAATGTATCTTCTATGAATTTTCCGCAATAATCACTTATTTATTGATTTCTCAACTTGGTTTATTCAATATTACATCATTCACGGATGTTATTATACTTATCTTCTAAAACCCTGGCTTATTTCTTCATGTGAGGTTTCTGTAAACAATTCTTACACATAACCCTCATCATTGTATTCTTTTTCATATGAAAATCGGTGTCCATAGACTCATGAACCATTTAATACATGTGGTTGTCTGAATATATCCTCATACTCATGTATAATGAATAGTACATGACTTCTTTTTCACACAAATATTTTGCATGGAACCTATACTTCTCGAAGCTGAGTGGATCCTGGAACATTGATTCATCACGTAAGCTGATATGTAGAGGGTTTATTCCTTTATATAGGTGAAGTATTTAAGGTCAACTCTTATTCATGTAAACAATATTATAATGATTCTCTATTTAATATTGAAGATAATAATAATATCTCAATATTATATAATAGAAACATCCACACTTGGAATTGCCTTGATATTTATATATGAGGTTTCACTAACTGTCCACTTTCATTAACCACATATGATGTAATTTTCTTTTCGTGTCAATAATGATTCTATATATTTCTTAATATTATGGTATATTAAACTTTATGCAACTTTCATTACACCTAAAAAGATGTTGTTTCCTCTTAAATGTGATTGATTTATTAATACATCATGAAGAGATCAAATTCATGTGAAATGATCGCATGCATTAACTCCTTCAAATACATGGACCATTCATGTTTAGGGATGTGTGAATTAACTATAACTTTTTTCTATTTGACATGATAATATTATTTAAATATAATCATGCTCCCAATATGAATTTTTCATGAACACAAATTATTTTATTTGAAAATTCCTCGTTCCCATGGTTTTATCACTAGTGATGGTCATGGTAATGTTCGTTTAATTATATAGTTAAGCGGTGTATAAAATCCTCATTAAGAGGTAGGAGAAAATGCACTGATAATATTGGATTTTGGAGATCAAATTGATCAAGAGACTATCATTTTTTCCATATGTTTTTTGATGGATGAAAAATAACACATGATTTGTAGACCATATTAATATTCACTTCTATTATACTTTTCTTAAAAATAATTTTCCCCTCAGAAAAATATCTGTATGGCGGTGGGGTTGGTACCTGGATACAGCTTCACACATCATCCCACAAGGGTCATGCCACACAATTTACAATCCACTATGTCTTTACCCATGTTATTTTTGTGCACACTCGTGTACTCCATGTTTGTACTATTATCCCTCTATGCCGCCTTGGAAACCAAGATGGATTGGTTCCCCCATATGGTTGGGTTGGCTATGATATGTTTTGGATCAAGACATCCTATCTTGGTTGTCAAATGCTATGCCATTTTTTTAATAAAGTCCCCACTAATAAAAATTAAGTACCAAATATAGGCCACCTCAAATACCCTCACGAAAAATTAGAAATTTCATGCTATTCAAATTTTATCCACAACCATCTAACAATTACATATGAAAATGAATATTTTCAATGTATTTATAAAACTTTTCATGAAATAAAATAATATTTCACGGTCTATTCCATATAATTAGAAAATTTAAACTTATTAAAATTCAATTTTCACTTGTCCAATATATTGAAATTAGTTCAATAATAATTACACTTTTCTAGTATTTACAAAAAATATAACATCTTCCTTACATAGATTCAACAATATCACCAATAAGATTTATTTTTAATACATCATTCATCATTTTCCAACCTTTTTGTTAAGAAAAACAATTTTAATGATTTATGTGAAAAACTATTCAAGAAAAAAAGGTTATGAAATCATCAACTCTAAGTATACATGAGAAAAATCATTGTACAAAACAATAGTTCATAGAACTAACATCAAAGTTATCCGTAACACATATCAAATCTATATTTTTTAATTTCTTGAACTCATCCATGAGCGTAACTTGAAATAGATATCTATATTTATTTCATGAAACACTTAATTCACACATAAAATTAGTTCACAATCCAAGGGAATCATATTTATCCAACTATAAGTGATATATCCTCAAGAATTTAAAAATAGAAGTATTGATGAAGAATATAAAAAAAAACCATACCTTGGGGATGTGAAGTGGGTTGTACTCCCATTTATAACCTTAAATTCTTAAATTAATTTTCTTAAAGTGGTTTGGTGAGAATGTTAGAAATAAGTTCCTAAGAAGGTATAAATCCCAATTTCATTATACCATCAACAACCATCAATTTTAATAAATGGTACATGATATCAATATGTTTAGTTATGGAGTGTTTTATTGGATTATTTAATAGATTAATGAAACTATGATTTTAACATTCAATGATAAGAGCATATTTAACATCAATATTCATATCTTCATGCTATGACTTCATCCATATAATTTGTGTAGCTGCATATGGTGCATCCAAATATTCAGCTTTAGTTGAACTAAATATAACTGAATCTTGTTTCTTTGAGCTCCACAATACTCAACTTCTTCCAATAAATGATTTTTTACAAGATGTTTATTTTCATCCATCAATATCACCTGCCCAATCATAATCTATAAACCCTTTTAAAGCTATCACTTTTATATTCTTATACATCAATATATGATTGTATATATTTGAGATGTATCTCAATATTCTATTTATTATAAGGATATTTGATTATTTATTATTATATTGATATATAGCATAGATAGTGATAGTATATGCAATATTGGTTTGGGTTTATACTAAGCTAATTAACATGCCAAGAAAACATCTTATTTTTTTATTAACAATGTTTTATCTCACATCCTTAACCAATTTTATGCCTACATGAATATGGGTTCTCACACATTAACATTAGAGAATGTAAAAATTATTCAAGGCCTTATTTTCATATTTATCTTGGGAGATAAAAAATAATTGGCTTCTGGGATAATTTTTTATTCCATTGGAAAATCGAACTCACCAAGAATTGAAATTTCAAATGTCTTCTTAATATGCATTCAAAATTATTCACATTAATTTTCTTAATTTTTGAAAAACAAATTGTTAGTAACTTACACAATAAACAACTTTGATGTGGTATTGGTCTTATTTACATAAAAATTACTGTAAACTTATCAATTCCTAAATTTCATGCTACCTAGGTATTCATCAAGCTTTAAATAATAATATCATGGAGATATATTCAAACCATAAATGTCTTTCTTCATCTTATATACATTTTATAGTTAAAAAACTTGAATGAATATATATGGTTGTTCCATGTGTACTTATTCATTAAGATATATATTTGGAAATACTAATTCTACATCCATTTTATACACATTGATACATTTTTTATATTCTATATCTAATAAAATCCTAATGGATTAAATTTTGGACACCAAAGTAAAGGTTTCATCCAATTTAATTCCTTCAATTTTTGAGTAACCTTTATAAATTAGTTGATCCATGTTTATAACCACTTATCCCATAACATCTGACATATTCTAAAACCCCAATTTTATCTAATTTAATTATTTTCTCTCGGTCTAGGAATAAATTCCCAAGATTCACTCTTCTAAATATAGTACAATTTTTTATTAATTGCCTAAACTCACTCCTTATGCTCAAAGTATTATGCTACCATTTATGAATAAATCTTTAATAAAAATTTGTATGGCTATTAGTCAAAAAATTCATATATTATAATCCATGATTTTAATCAACAATAATATTATCAATATTAACTTACATCATCAATAGTTTTTCCTTTTAGTCTTTGATTTTCATAATTATCACTAGAGTATGCTGAATCAAAATTATCTGTTTGAACCTACGTGCTTTGTACAATTTCTTCAACAATATATAACATAGTTCCCATCATAAAAAATGATTGAATTCTTTATTTCTTTCTAATATTCAAAAACTATGAAATCATGACTATCAAAAATTCACTCATATTTATTGTTGTAACATATATATGAACTTTCATTTTGTGTATAAAAAAAGAAGATTCCATATTCATATTTTTAATAAACTTTTCCAATACATTTATCCTTATTCTTTATCAAACATGGACCCCAAAACACTATAATTTTTATTAAAATATCTCTTTTTCTTGAACCATATCTTATATAGATTTATATATAAATTTTTTCTTAAGATAAAAGTTTTCTTATTTATGTCAAATGTTATAATATCCTGTAACTAAATGTATATTGATATGGAATGATCTGATAGCACAATAATTTATATATAAACAAGAGTAATTTTATTCCTTTCAGCCACAACATTTTGATAAGGTGTGTATGGTGATTTTATCTTAGTTATGATACTATATTTATCAAGATATTCATTGAGAAATATGTTGGAATACTCAATGCTATTATTCAAGCATAGTCACATCCAAGATAATCCCAGTTTCTTCACTATAAGTATAACACCCCAAGATTTTATGGTTTGTTTCTTATTAAATAATTTCAATTCATTAGATATATTATTATACATGAAACACTGAGTCTCTACAAAATAAAACATTATTATAGGTGATAGTTATAACCTATACATTAAACATAATTTTACAGCTAATGTGTTATGAGTTCCGAAAAATAGATGTACATGGTTGCAATCAATAAGATATTTAGAATTTGATATGATCAACTTATTTTTGTGTGGTGAATTGTAACCTACCTTTATGGATAGTAACGGACTCTTAAATATTGTAACTTAACCATATGAATTTTAATATAACCTTATGAATTGAAATATACCCTTATGAATGGTAATGTTACACTTATTAATATAAATGTACCCTTATGAATATTAATGTACCCTTATGAATAACAATATAACCCTCATGAATAGTAAATAGAACAAATGAATAATAACCTCTCCCATGAGTGTATAAATAAAAATTTAGATATCTTATAAATGAGAGTATGATATAATTATATCACGGTATAAGTAAATAAATATTTTGGGAATTATTAATTAGGTGTTGGTATTCTTGTAAGAAATAATATTTATTTACAATTAAATAATTAATTTAATAATTAAAAATAAAATTTATTTTTATAAAAAATATTCATATTTTGTGATTTCAGGATTATTGGATACTTTTTTGAGAAGTTTGTTAATTTTATTAATGTGACAAAAAAACTCTTATAATATTAAAATCGGTATTTTTCAAGTAAATGGTGATTTTTTGTTAAAAATAAATTTCATTTATTTAGAAAATTATTTTCAAAAAAAAATAGTTCATTTTTGGGCTCTACATGTCGAAAAATAGTTTGTCTCAGTTTTTGGGGTTTTTTTAAAATACTTAAATTTTTAGTGAATAGTAAAAAATACAGTTTTTAAGATAATATATTATCTTTTGTGATAGTGCCATGTTATATTTGTGACATAAAATTTATTAATCTTATGGAATAAATAAATAATGAATTTTTAAGGTTAATAATGTATAGAAATTATACAGAACATATATGATATAATTTATTTCATGATATGTATAATAATTATTGTCAGTGTCGACGCAGTGCCTCTATAACATTAGCAATGTCAAATTTGGTTCCTTATAAAAAATAATTGCGTGATAAAAATTATTTTCATCACTTATTTGTTAAATATTATTTATTATTGATGTTTTTGGTGGTTATTTTTTTATTTTAGTGTGATAAAAATTGATCCTTATCTAATTTTTTTTCCAATTCTTATACAAGGCTAGAAAAGAAAAATTAACAAATTAAAGAAGTTTTTTGGATATAGATATGTGTAAATAAACCTAATGAATTGATATAAAAGATTATTTATAATCTATGTAAATTTATTTTTATGATAGTAATTTAATTTTAATTTTTATATATAAAATTATTTACATTAATTCCTATGAAATGTTGATGCAGTTCTTATGCAAGAATAAGAATATAAAATAAAATGTTCTTAAAAAATTATAAACTAATTAAGTGATCCGTATTTTGGTTTAACCTTATTATATAAGTAATTTTAGAGTATTATATATTTTCTATTCGATTTTGGGACACTTTGGACCCACAATAATAACTTTAAGAGCTTTAGAATATTTTATTTAAAAGTAAAACAACGTGTTAACACGATAAAGTTTAGTTTGTGTAAAAATTTTAATGTGTTTTTTACTTAATTTTTTATAAAAAATATTATTTAAAAAGATTATAAGATTATATTTCTCATAGAATTTTATTTTTAATTTCTATACAACACATAATTGCTATAATGGCTTTTACAAAGATGACACAGTATTAATTTAATTAATGAATAAATAAAATTAATGATATGAAAAATAATAAATAAAATAATTTGATATATTTATGAAAATTAAGGGATTACTAAAGTAATATGTCATGTATATGATATAATATAAATTCTTATTCTATTTTTAAACTTTTTTTGGATGTGTTTAATGTCATTATTATGAATAGTTTTTTATCTTGACAAAATTGATTTTCATGAATAAAATATTTTATTAAATTACTAAAAATGAAAAATTATTGAAAAAGTACAAAAATTATAATATAACATCTAAAATGTAATACCCCTTAAGTTTTAGGCCTTTTTTATTGTCTTAAACCCTATAATATATTTATTATATTTTTTAGATTTTTATAATTCCTAAGTCACCCTCCACCTGACTTATAAAAGGAGACTGTTTCTTTCACAAATATTAATCACATTGAGAATTATTCTTCCAAAAACCTTTTCCAACTTTTATAATCCTAATCTATAGCCACATTCTTGAGCTTATGGTCTCACAAAAATACCACTTCCAAGATCCTTAAAGAGGTTCTCAAAGAGGAATTTTCAAGAAGTGAGGTTCCTTTTTCTTCTATTTTAATTTCATTTTAACTTATACCTTATCCCCACCCTTTGTCCAATGTTTCAAAAAAAATTAAGTAACATATATATACTGGATTTTATTTATGGTATATCTATCATAAAACCTCTCATTATATCCTTTATTTCTTAAATAATGACATTGTTGTCTGTGGTGCGTTAATTCATCGCCTCCGCGGACAATAATTTTTCTTTTTCTTTTTACCAAAATCATGAAAAGTATAAATTCACATGTAATGATTCAAAATGGCTTAAAAATAATATGTTATCAATTTTTTATTAGTATTTCTTTTTTTACAAGGAATACCATAATAAACTGACCTTGGAAACCATGAAAAGAGTGCACTTGAAACAATGGGAATAACAAAATATTGTTAATAAATGTGTCAAAAATTGTATAAGAATATTATGTACGGTATTGAAAACATTAGTTCAGTTACGAAATAATTCAATAAAACTATTAAAACTATATTAAAATTGGATTGAATTTTTTTAAGGAAGTCGAACCTAAGGTAAGGGATATCTTAACTTTATTTCCATTCGTTGAGTTAAACATCTTTGTCATTGGTTATCTTTTTCCAAGAATATGGTTGAATGAAATTTCATTGTTTTATATTGTATATCTACTTATATTATGTGGGTTTATATTTTTCACACATAATTATATCATTTATTTATCCACACTCTAATTATTCAATCTTTGTTATGATTTTCTCATCTCACTTTTAACTCTATGAGATTTCCATTTTTCACCAATTTGTTCTTGTATTTATTTTATTTGTACTACCATATGGTATATAATATCCCAATTCTCATTATATTCATTGTATTATATGATTCATTTTGTGATTATCATTTTTTTAATACAATTTTATTGATTACAATGTGGTAAAGGACTTTGTCTCCATTTCCATTTCATTGAGACTTACTTGGTATTGTGCACCTAATCATTCTCATGTGGTGTACCTACTACCCCTTTGAGATCATTTTTAATTTGAAATTATAATTCTATTAAATATATATTTTCTTGTTTCATGGATATGATTGTTTCCTTAATATGTAAACCATTTCACATACAGTGTTTATTTTGAATTCTACTTTCACTATAGAAATAATGATGAATCCATATGCTCTACTAAATATGGATATTTTAAAGGAATTTTGTTCTTATATTAGATTTGTGTATAAAGAATGATTTTTACTGTCAGTGATGGGTAGGACCCACTATATCCCCTCGATAGATCGACAAGTCTCATGAGGAAAACTAGTTGGAAAAAAAACCCTACGGGTTTGTTTCCAAAAAATCCGACGGGTTTATACACACATAATTAAATTATCTCAACGGTATAATGGTTAACATGCCAGATACATGACATCCAAATAATAATAATTCTCTTTATTCAGTATTTAGTTATTACTTTCCATGATGTTTTCACTATTAAAAAAATCTATGGATGCAATTTTATTCTCATCTTATTAATGGAAATTGTTTTCATTTAATCATCAATTGATATTAGTTATGTTTAATTGATTATGGTACACCTATTATCAATTCATGATTTCTCTATATGTTACCCTTATTAAGAGTTTGAGCTCACCCTTATTATGTTTCTTTTTCCTTGGTTATGAGGAAGATAACATAGAATAATTTATCAATGAATAAGTTTATTTCATTTTAATATGTATCATGTTTTATTTTATTTTCCAATGTATTATGGGTATCATCTATGTAATATACTCTTCCAAGCCTGCTAAACTGATCAGTCCTTTGATATTTGATTCCTTGTAATCATTCCAATATAATAAAATAATACACCGGTTCTGGGTTTCTGGGGTCGGGGAGTTACAATGGAAATCAAATGAAGATTAGCAACAACCTTAGAACTAGATTTATAAAACATAGATTAGATAATGTAACCCTATGATAGAATTTGAGAATAGGAATAGGAGAACCACCCTCATTTTTGATAGATAAATATAAATGAAAAATTTTGAGGTTGAAATTTCTGAAAGGTAGAAGAATATAACACCCCATTATTTTATGGTATGTTTCTTCTTAAATAATTTCAATTCATTTGATAGATTATTATGCATGAAACACCAAGTCTCTAAAAAATAAAACATTTTCATAGAAGATAGTTATAATCTATCCATTAAAAATAATTTTACTGCTATTGTGTTTTGAATTTTGAATAACAAACATACACAATTGTGATCAGTAAGATATTTAAAGTTTGATAAGATCAATTTTTTTTGTGTATAGTAACCTACCCTTATGAATAGTAACCTGCCATTTGAATATTAACTTAACCTTATGAATAGTAACTGACCCTTACGAATAGTAATATATCCTTCTGAATAGTAATGTTACCCTTATGAATAGAAATGTACCCTTATGAATATTAATGCACCCTAATGAATAGTAATTTGACCCTCATGAATAGTTAATTTACCAAATGAATAGTAACCTCACCCATAAGTGTATAAATAAAATAATACATCTTATAAATGAAATTATGATATAATTATATCATGGTATAAGTAAATAAATATTTTGAAAATTAATAATTAGGTGTTGCTATTTTTGTATGGAATAAGTATTTAATTAAAATTTTAAAATTAATTTAATCATTCAAAAGAGAATTTATTTTCATAAAACATATTAATATTTGGTTGTCTCAATATTATTGGATAATTTTATCATACCTTTATTAATTTTTGAAAGTGTCATAAAAACAGTTATAATATTTAAATCGATATTTTTCAAATAAATGGTGATTTTATTTAAAAAATAATTTTCTCAAATTTAGAAAATTATTTTAAAAAAATTGAGATAATTTTTGAATTATACATGTTGAAAAATAGTTTTAGTGAGTTATTGGGATTTTTATAAAATACATGAATTTTGGGAATAGTAAAAAATACCGTTTTTATGAATATGTTTTATTGTTTGTGAAAGTGCTAAGAGATATTTCTGGAATAATTTTTTAAAACATATTCAATAAATAAATAATGATTTTATAAGATTAATATTGTATATAAATCATTCATAATAAGTTTTTTATAATTTATTTCATGATAGGTATAACAATTATTGTTAGTGCCGACGCAGTGCCTATGCAACATTGGCAATGTCAAATTTGGTTCCTTATAAATAATAATTGTGTGATAAAAATTATTTTCATGACTTATTTATTAATTATTATTTATATTCAATGAATTTTGTTATTAATTTTTAATTTCATTTTTATATTACATGATCCTAATTTAATTTTTTTGCAATTCTTTTGCAAGGCTAGAAAAGAAAAATTAACAAATTAAGGAAGTTGTTTTGATATAGATATGTGTTAATAAACTTAATGAATGAATGTAAATTATTATTTTAAGCTATTTAATTTATTTTTATGACAGTAATTTACTTTTAATTTTTATATATAATATAATTATCATTAATTATTATGAAACACTGATGAAATGCTTGTGTAAGAATAAGAAAATTAAAAAAAAATCAAATAAAATTATAGGAATTATTAAATGATCCATATTTTAGATAAAACGTATTATATATGTAATTTTTTACTATTACCTATTTTTTATTAAATTTAAAGACACTTTGGACCCACAATTATCACTCTATGCACTTTAGAATATTTTATTTAAAAGTAAGATAAGGTGTTCACACTATAAAGATTAGTTTGTATAACATTTTTAATGTAAGGTTTTCCATGATTTTTATTCAAAAAAATAGTATTGGGAAATTTAATAAGATTATCGTTCTCATATAATTTTATTTGTAATTTTTAGAAAATAATTAATTACCATATGGCGTCCACAAAGATGATGCAGTATTAATTTAATTAATGAATAAATAAAATTAATGATATTAAAATTAAAAAAATAAATATAATTTAAATTTTTTTAAGCTATGTTACAGATTCCGTAGATTAATATGACATTTATATGATGTAATATTAAATTTTATTCTATTTTAAAACTTTTTTTATTTGTTTAGTGTCATAGTTATAAATAGTATCTTACCTTAACAGAATTGTTTTCCATGAATAAAATATTTTGTTAAATTATTTAAAAACACCAATATTATTTAACAAATACAACACTTATAATACAATTTATACAATGTAATCCCCATTTAGTTTTTGGATTTTTTATGTCTTAAACCTTATAATATATTTATTATATTTTAATAATATTAGTAATTCTTAAGTTACCCTCCACCCCACTTTTAAAATGTGACTCTTTCTTTCACAAATATTAATCACCTTAAGCCTTCTTGTTCGAAAAACCTTTGGACTCATAAAAATACCACTTTCAAGAGAATTAATGTGGTTCTCAAGGAGAAATTTTCAAGAAGTAAAGTTTCATTTTCTTCTCTTTTAATTTCATTTTCACTTATACCTTATCCCCACCTCCTGTCCAATGTTTCATGACAACACCATTAACACATATATAATGTATTTTTATTGTTTATAATATATATTTATCATAAAATCTTCCATTTTATCCCTTATTTTTTAAATAATGAATTTTTTTTGTGTTGGGTTAATCCATCACCTCCGTGGACAATGATTTTTTGTTTTCCTTTTACTAAAATCATAAAAATTGAAAATTTAGAATGACTTATATATATATATATATTTTATCAATTCTATATTATTATTTCTTTTTTTACATGGAAGACCATAATAAACAGACTTTGGAAACCATGAAAAGAATGTACACGAAACAATGGGAATAACAAAATATTGTTAAGAATTGTGTCGAAAATGGTATAATATACTATGTAAGGAATAATAAACATTAGTTCATTTCTATAATAATTCAATAATGTTATTAAAACCATATTATAGGATGTTTGAACAAATATTAAAAAAGTTGAACATGAGGTAAGGGATATCCAAAATGAATTTTCATTTGTTGAGTTAGACATCCTAGTCATTGGTTATGTTTTTTCAAGAATATGTGTGAATGAACTCTGATTGTTTTATATTTTATATCCACTTATATTTTATTGATTTATATTCTTCGCACATAATTATGTCATTGATTTATCCCAACTCTAATGATACGATCTTTGTAAGGGTTTTCTCATCTTACATTTAACTTCCTGAGATTTCCATTATTTTTCACTTATTTCTTATATGTGTTGTATGTGTACTACCATATGATATATAATATCAATATTATCTTTATATTAATGGTATTTATGTGATTCATTTCATTAATATTAGTGTTTTTTCATACAATTCAATTGATTATAATGTGGTAAGGGATATTGTCTCAATTTCCATTTAATTGAGACTAACTTGGTATTCTGCATCTAATATTTCTTATGTGGTGTATCTACTGACCCTTTAAGATCAATTTTCATTTGAAATTATAATTTTTTAGATATCAATTTTCTTGTATCATGGATATGATTATTTCATTATTCTGTATACCATTTCACATATGGTGTTTATTTTGATCGCTAATTTAACTATGGAAATAATGATGAATATGTATCCTCTACTCAATATGGATATTTAAAAGGCATATTTATATTGTATTAAATCAGTTTATAAAGAATTATTTGGACTGGATTTGATGGGTGGGGCCTGATATAGCCCCTGGATGCATTGATAGGTCTCATGAGGCAAACTAGTTGGCGAAAAACCCTTCGAGTCTGTTTCCAAAATATCCGATGGGTTTCTATCGACCATCATAAAACATCTTGATGGTATAATGGTTCATGTTCCAGATACATGAAATCAAATTAATAAGAATTCTCTTTATTCAGTATTCATTTATTACATTCCATGAGGTTTTCACTATGACAAAATATATAGATTCATCTTTTTCTCAGCTTATTGATGGAAAGTGTTTTCATTTATTTATCAAGAAATATTTGTTATGTCTATTTTATTATGATTCACTTATTATAGAATCAGTATTACACTATATGTAACCCTTACTGAGAATTTTATGAAACCTTTATTTTGTTTCTTTTTCCTAGGTTATGAGGAAGAGAACATTGAATAAGATATCAAGGAAGCAGTTTATTTCATTTTAATATCTATCATGTTTTACCTTATTTTCTAATGTAATATGGGTATCGTGTATGTAATTTGTTCTTCCAAGACTAAAAAACTAAATATTCCTTTGGGATTTTATTCCCTATAATAATTCCAATATAAAAAATAATGCACTAGCTTTGGGTTTCGGGTTTCAATGTGTTACATCATGTCTTCTAAATAATTTTAACCTGTCCTGGTCTTAGGACTTGTTTTGAGATAAACATGATTCATATCATCCCTATGAATCATCTATTCTGGTAATACAATACTTGTATCCAATTATTGGCCATTTTCATATGTTTATAAACATATGATTGTATCTTCTCAGGTGGTCTTGAAGTTTGAATTACAACCCCTTTGTGAGTTTTGTTCAGTATCTTTTCCTTTTTACAAGTTTTAAATATTGTGGTAGTATCTTCTTTTAGAATAGAGATATTCCTCATATCATCTTTCATTAAAACATTATTCATGTCCTTTTGTCTAATATGTCCAATTCTTCTATTCCATAAATTTTTTTAACTTTTTACCACAAAAAAATATCTTTCCTGACTTCTTTGACTTGAAATAAATTTCTTGTGCTTCTCAAAACCCTAAGAATAACTGAACAATATTTTATTATCTAAAATAAAAACCATTTTTATTATGATAACTTCATTTCCATCATAATAGAGTTTTTATACACTTAATATTCTATTATTTAGTCCATCTAAATACAATACATTTTTTCGACTAGTTTTATTATTCCTCATATCTGTTATTCTAACTCCTTTGATTATTAAAGATATGCCATTCCCAAAGTTCACATCCCCTCCATCAAACTTATATATATTTTTTATATTTTTCGAATCTTCTGTCACATGTGATTAACAAACATTATCCATGATCTATGTTATTTCAGATTAATTAGATTTAAATGATACATAAAAAACATTTTATTAATGATTGATCTGATTATAATTTTTACTATTCCCAATTTATTGAAATAAATTCAACTAATCTTCAGTAAAATGAACACATATTTCTGATCTATGTCCTTTCTAATCACATCTTCTATAAACCCCTTGTATAATTTATAAATTATTTCTCTTTTCAACATTATTCTTTGGTTTTTTATGCTACTGTTGAGATTAATATTATTTTCATGTCTCCCCCTTGATTAATGATCCTTTCACAATCATGGTAAAGACATGTTTCACCCATAATTTCATGTTTTATATAAAAATATACCACAACACAAGTAATAACATTGAAAAATTATTTTTTAAAAGGATCATTTCTTTTTTGGTCTATTTTCATATCTCATTTGTGTTTGTCAAATTAAGTTGTCTTATAAAGAACCTATTTGAGCTTTAGAGACTGACATCAGTTGATTTTCATTATCTTTATTATTCTATCCTTTAAATATGTTTCCCATCCCATCATATTTTCTTATTAGCTCAATAGTTTCCTTTTTCTCTAGTTTCTTCTGTAACTATGTATTTCTAATGATGATGATAACAAAGACTATTTTTATCATCACTTTTAATTTTTTGAATAATAATAATTTATGTGACCTATTGTATGAAACATTATCTTACATCTATTATATAATCATTTAAATCACATCTTACCTTTTCTTTAATTTTCATAGTTTCATGTATCATTTTCCTTATCTTATTAGTTTCTTAATTTCCATGTACAATCATAGAAGTCGTGTCTTGAATAATTTTTCCACACCTTCTAATTTTCAAATTCAGCTTCACAATTTCTTAAACAATATAGACCTTATCAACTTGGTGTTCAGTTTTCGAGTCGAAGATTTATTTGATTTGAAAATTTTATTTTATCATCTTATCTCTCTCTAATAAAAACACGTTGATTCACTACTAGAAAATGGGTTTAAACCCATAGTTTTCCCAAAAAAGGTGGGTATATATACACCTATACCCATAGTTTTCATTAACTGTGGGTATAGGTGACATTTTCTATCATATACCCATGGTTCTTGTTAAACTGTTGGTATATGGTACCCGCATATGTGCGAGAAGCCAAAAAATTGTGCAGGAATGCTATAGGAAAACCTATACCCACAGTTCACACTGTACCATGGGTATAGGTGACATATATACCCACTTATTTTATCAACCATGGGTATAGAATTCGGTATATAATCCTATACCCATAGTTTAGTAAAATCATGGGAATATGTGATATCTACACCCATGGTTTTACTGAACCGTGGGTATAGGGTTCCGTATATTTTTCATGTTCAAAAATGTATATAATAAAATATATGTATATAGAAGCATAATTTCAGTCATTGTAGTGTAAGAGTTGTTCATCGGTGTAGAATCTGTGTGGGTTTGAAACTCTCCAATGAATTTTTATTTATAACCATGTTTTATAAAACCATGGGTATAAGGCTCGGAGGTGGCAAGTGGTTATGACACGGTGGCTATGACACATTGAAAAGAGATACACCCACTATTTGGAAAACTATGGGTCTAGGTTATAAAGCTATTTCGACGCCTCGGTTGCCCATGGTTCCTAAAACCATGGGTGTAGCTTATACCTATGGTTTTGGGGGATATTCCCATTGTTTTGAACCATGAGTATATGTCATTTTTTCAGTAGTGATTTATATTCTCATAGATTATTTTTTTGGAAGTTCCACCTTCCTCTACATCATATTCACTATGTTATGGTGTTTCATCATCTTATGAGTTATATTCTCACTATGTGTGAATTTTCTTATCATTAGAGAAAGTGTTTCAGTAAAGTCCTCCAAATCACCATCTCCATCAGGAAAACTCCACGCCTCTTAAATTTTCTTATTTTCAAAGGCATTAAAGGAAGAATTTGTTTTATTTCTCCCTTTTATTTTTAGTGTTTCTTCTCTTCCCATCTCATAGTTGACAAGTGCATTGTAAAGTTAATTAGTAGTTAAATCATCGAGATATCTATCTTAAAGTGCTGATATTTTGGAATCAAATTTATATGGTATAATTATCATCAACCATTTAGTTATCAAGGGTTTCTCAAAATCATTTAATCGTGATAACAATCAATTTAACCATTATTAAGAAATTATACAATGATTCACCCTCTTACATTCTGACATCTTTAAAAAATTTCTAATGATATGATGTTTAACTTCTTTCACCCTTTATTTACTTCATAAATACTATGAGTTTTCTTTTAATTTGAATTGGTAGTACTACAACCTATAAATATTGTTATATCCTTTTCTGATAATGAATAAAATAATCTATTTATAATTTTCCTTCAATATTCAATATGTTTAATATTATAAAAAGAAAATATATGGTCTTTCTTGGAACTGTAAAATCATATTGAATGAGATAAACTGTATCAATCCCAAGAGATAGAAGGTAAGGTACAATTCTCTCTTTCTAGGAATGAAGTCCTTTTCTATCAAATGTTGGAATTCCCTTGTTCTCAAAAAACTTTTTTTGATCCATATAAGCCACTTGAGAGAAACACTAGATAATAAACCACCATATGATACCAATTAAAATCACCACACAAAGGATGATAGACATTGGGGGTGAATTAGAGCTTAATTTTTTTTCTCAAATCTCTTCAACTCTCATGCTTAATCAACACCTGTTCTCCAAATATAATGAGTAATAGAGAGAAGTAAATGAACACAAAAAAATAATGATTTTTACCTCCTTTATGGGTGATTACATCTCTAGTGTGTTGTGTTTTTTATCCCATCAACACTTATCTTGTGAATGGTTATTATTAAACTTATCATCAAAAATACTAGTTTCTTTATTTTAAGTTTTCTATAAATAGTTTGTATGAATGATCTTCTTTACTATATTATTATTCATAGGAAAATTTGTATATGTGGACTCACAAACCATTGGGTACAAGTGGGTACATGAATATGTCTCCTTCCATGTGTAGCTTGAGGGGTATATGTCTTCTTCTTTACAATTTGTTGTTCATGGAAATTCTCTTTCATAATGCTTCATGTTTATAAGAACCCTAATTTTTTATGTAAGATGATATGTTGAACTATTAATACTTCACATAGGTGATTTTATGAATGTTTCTTATTAATTATAAAAATATTTGATCACAATTCTCTATCTCTTGGGGAAGATGAGAACAATATCTTAAGCATAGGTATTATCCACTTCAACACTTTTCCAATGAATTAGTATTTATAGATGAGTATTCACTGAGTCTCCCCATGAATTAACAATTTCTAATCCAAGTTTCATGCCTTTTCATAAATCATTATTAAGATAACTATAGATTAAAGAATTCTATAATTCATGTGACTTTAATGACACTGAAAAGTATAGTGGGCCTCCTTACGTGAGATCATGTTTTTATTTCAAGATAAAGAACTCATGTGCATGAGATAACAACCACATGGGAAAAATAATTTGAATCCATAAACCATGCATGTTTATGAATTAATTTGTATACATTTCCACTTTGTATTTCATTTTACATAACAATATTATTTTAATATATGCATGCATGTAAGAAGAGATTACATGCATGGAGATTATTTGATTAAAGAATGGATTGATTTCTTGAGGGAGTCAGAGTAATTTTCATCAAATACAAGATTCAGTTTGTGTATTCAATCCTCATCAAGAGGTAGGAGATGATGTGTTTGGAATATCAGACAATGCAGATCAGATTGATCAAGCGTTTATCCTTTTTTTCTATGTTTTTTAAAAGATGAATGGTGACATGCACTTCATGTCCCACATCAATTTTTTATTATGTTGGGAATTATTTAATAAGAGTCATCACTTTAGTAAACTCTTATTCTGACACTACGGTTGGTGTCTAGACAAACCTTTACACAACTTCTCACATAGTTTATGCCACACCATTTCGTGTTCCATCATGCCTTCACCCAGGTTCCCTATGATCATGTTATATGCACACTCTTGTACTCCTTATGGGTTCTATAAACCCAATATTCTTCCTTGGATAACTAGATAGGATTTCTCTCCCATGTGGTTTAGTGGGATCCCACATGTGTGTGATTGAGCTGGTTAATATTTTTTTATTATGTTTGGCCCATTTTTTAATTAAAGCACCACTCATAAATATTTTATGCACCCAACATAGGTAGCCTCAAATACCCTCATAAAAAATTATAATTTTCATGGTCTTAAAATTTATTCTATAACCAAATCTTAATTATTCATGAAAATGGATATTTTCATGGTCTTTATAAAACATTTCATGAAATAAAATAATATTTCATGGTCTCTTTCACTAAATCACACAATATTAACTTCTTAAAATTTATTTTTTAAGCATCTAATGCATTAATACCAATTCAACAATTGTTACACATTTATGAAATTTACAACCAATACAACATCATCCTCCCATATATTCAACACCTTTAGAAATCATCAGTAATTTGGGAATACAATTCTTTTATTTGTTAATGGAATCCCTTACGAAATGATATGGAGTTCTTCATAAGGCCTCTATTTCCTCTCACCAATAAACAAATGGGATATTTTAGGTATCTGATTGGAAAATAATGATAATTTTGGTATGAATAGTGATTCCTAATAATAAATAATGAAGAAAAAATCTAGAGGATTCACTCTGAGACTAAAAAATTCCCTTTTAGTCCCCAATGTATGTCTCCTTAAAAAATAGTATATAGTAAATCTTTTCACATGCCTATTGAGTGGAAAAATAAAGACTAATTAACTAGGAAGAAAATAAACCTATAATTCAGTATGTATAGAGACCATAAAAACTTTAAAACATATAATTAGATGAGGTGAGAAGGTAAACATATGATAACTCCAATTTTTATAAGGAATGAATCTAGATCTATCCTTGATAGATACATTTAGAAAAAGGCACGTTCTAATTATTGAAAAATTAATTATTTCATACTCTAGTATGAAATACATGACTAGTAAACAAATCATGTGGGATGGAACCTTTTAAGTGACTAACAAAATTCTATTTGATAGATTTGAGGTCAAAGTAAATTAATTTTATCAACCCTTTACTATGAATGGATAATAATAGAAGATGTTTAATGGGGATTTTTAAAAGGAACCAATGGTGGGTTTCAATTTCCTCCTTCCTAAATATGAATTAGAACTCCCAAGTTGTCCATTTCACATGAACTATTCTAAAATTCGTTTTTTTAATGTTAATATTTGAAATTCAAATGTAGTAGTTGATTAGAAGGGTGTCTAAGATCAGTGTGGTAGAGATAAAAAAGTATCTTCGATGTAAATAACTTTGGTATATTTATTTTTTTATGCGTGTTTGTGGATAGAGAATAAAATAAAAATAAAAATCTATTTTTTAATTTTCACCCCTAATAAAAGGGTTAAATAAAAAATTATTAACGGGAACCATGAAAACATTTTCTTCTCCACTATGGGAATGATTTTGGTGGAAAAGAAAATAGTGGAATCAAAATGAAAACATGTGGAAGCTGAATTTTAAAAATTAAACCTAAGTAACATGGAAATTATAAATAATTAACACCTCAATGTGCTTGTTTCATTTTCATTTGGATAAATAATATAAAAAATAGTAAAAAAAATTGATAGGAACAAATATGTAAGACTTTCTATGTCAAAAAGAAAAATTTATGTGTGATTTATTCATTAAATATGATTTAGAGTGAACTAAGAGTCGGTTGGAAAATCATTTCTTCTATTATTTAGCTATTATAATTATCCCCAAGGATAAATTATATATTGGGAATTCTTAGTTAAATATTTATCTAAACTAATATAAAAGGTTCATTCTACAAAAATGGATTGTAAAAATTCAATATGTGTAAATTGAAAAAGAGGTGATAATATTTTTTGAATAATGAACATGGATGAAGAAGTTGTGGTTGATAAATTTTAATATCATATAGGAAGTATAAAAGAAGTGTGAAATGTAATATTTGAATAAGGATATTAGGGGGAGAGTGATTAGGGAAGGCTATACTTGTTAAAATCATTATTTTGGTAATTCTATTGTAAAAAAATCCATGAACAAGAAAATTTTTATAAGAGGAAATGGACCCCTATAAAAATGAGGAAAATTTATTATTTAAATGTGGGGAAGTGATCAAGACACAAATTTTAAAAAAATCATATTTTTTAGGGTTTTCAACATTATATTCTTTGAAATTAGTATAATTAGATTCAATCGTGGGACAATTAAAATATTAAATTAAAATGGGACTAGTTTTGATTCTTACTTTTTAGATATCTTATTCATATTTATATTTCATTGAACAAGAAATATATTGATTTTTTATTCTAATTTTAAGCTACAAATAATATTATGATTATCATTTTCATTTTTTTAAATCAATTCTAGACTAAATTGAATAAATCCTACACTAAGTGTGATATTTACATAGTTGTAAATGATTATTTATTATTTTAGGTCTGAGGATAGAAATTGAAAAATAGATGATAATTATTTAAGACTCTGTGGAGTGCATAAAAATTTCCCTAATGAGGGTAATACTTCTCCCTCACCATGTTATAATCTTCACATGGAAAAAATATATGTAAAAAAGGTTGTGTAAAACTCTCCCTTTCCACTTTTTAAAACTTTCCCAATATCCCATATGACTTATAAAGATTCCATAAGACTTTTTTTACTTTTTTTATGATTTTTAGACAATATATGAATTTATAGAGGTCGTGTATGAATTTTGTGAGAGTGTGTGACTTTAAACTCAGGATATAAGAATTTTCTCTAATATTTTGTAAGAATTATTGGGCCTATGTAAGACATTCAAAGCCAGAGCATCAAAATTCTACAACCACATATATCTTTACCTCCGTTTATTATATGGTTCATAATACTGAAGAGTCTCTCTTTAATAATTCCTCATACACATATAACTTTGATCATTTTCAAAAAATAAGGGAAGGTATGTAAAATATGATCTTCATTAAATAAAAATGGTTCAACCTAAAATTAATTACCCTTTACCTAGTCTATCCACATTAGGAAACTATGATCCCATGATTCCATGCCATAATCATAAATCAAGATTAAGTAGGATAAAATAACAGGAAGGAACTTCAGGGATAGGAATGTTCACTAAGATCGTTCTTGTAGATTTTATGCCCTCAATGAATACATATAGTACCAAACAAAAGAAATGGGAGATTGTCATAGAAATATTGGAATATTTCAAAGGTTCTATAATTGATTGAGGAAGAATAATATTTTTATTTTCACCTAATAGATATTGAAACATGTAAAAAAACCTAATTATTCAATTATTATTATAAATTAAATAGATGTATTGAACAAATAGGTGGTTATTTTTACTTCTAATAAGTAGATTTAGTTGAGGGATAATGGGGTTGTTTTTTATTTATTTTTTTGTCTATAATGTTTTCTTATGCTGGGGAACTAGACTAATAGTGGTCAATCCAATAATATTTCCCCCAAAACTACTAATGAATTCTCATTTTAATTGTTTATTTTATCTTTATTAATTTTATTGGTTGTGTTTGACTTCATCATCAATGGTAGGTTTCCATTGATCTTTTTTTCAACCTGTCCTCCAATCTTTACTAGTTTTTATACCAAGGATACTGAGACCTTATTCATTTCCAATACAATAGAGGGTGTTTGTTTGATTCTAGTGATTGGATAATCTGATCATTAGGATCTGCAATAATAGGGAATAAAGTTGCTAGTTCACTTCTTTTTAAAGACATAATTACAAGGGTAGGGGTGATCATTTAATGATTTATTTTATTAGAGAGAGAAATATAGAGAGAAATATGGATGAATTTAATTATTATTTGATAGGTAGGGGAGGAGAATATCCATGTTTATACCACTACTTTTAAAAATGAATTCAAGCACCAAATTAATTTCACTACTGGAAAAAAGGCCTATACCCACGGTTTTGGGAACCGTGGGCTGGAACGGCGTCGGGATAGGTCCCCAGCCTATACCCACGGTTTTCCAAAACCGTGGGTATAGGTGTTCTGCCACCGTGTCAACAAAACATTCCCAATTCCCACGGTGTCAATGGATTTTACCCACGGTTTCAAAACCGTGGGTATAGATCCTGAAATAAAGCTGCAGGCGGGTTTCGATCCCACGACCTCTTCGCTGCAAAGTACCGCGTCTAACCACTACCCTACTATCAATTATGTGTATATATATTTATATTTAGTTAAATATAGTTATATAAACCGTGGGTATAGAGGGAAGAACCGTAGGTATAGGACTCCCGCCAAAAAAAAAATCTTTCCCGCGGAAATTTTTTTTTTCCCGCGCACACATGGGAAACCTATTCCCACGGTTTTTCAAAACCGTGGGTATAGGTTTTTTATCCTAGACCTATCCCCACGGTTTTCCTCAAAAACTACTTATTATAGTGTAGATACATGAAACCTCACATTCTATATGAAAAAATGATCATAATATACTAGTTTTATATTTATTATACATGGGTGAGAATGTTTTAAAAAACTCTAAAGGTTATCTAGTACATGGATTATACTTCTATGTACATGATGTATAAGTCCCATGTGGTAATAGAGTATATAATGGAACTATATGGTCGATGAATTCCACCTACATAATATTTCTTGGAAGGGATCATAGTGTGTTAAACCCTAAAACTAGTTGGTTATTTACCAACACTACTTAAATTCTATGGTATCAACCCTCACAGTGTATCCATGTAGGGTGTACGGTGTGTGGTGCTTGTTACTCCAATCCCCCATGTACTTTTAATGCATGATTAATAGTGCTATAAAAATTACTTATATTTTCTGAAAACACACTATGAGTTGAATGAGGTGTCTAATATTTTTCATACTCCATTCTATTCAATTTCATGTTTCATGATACATGGCATTTTGTAAACCCCATGTCACTATGTTATTAAATATTACCTAATTTTAAGGTAATTTTCATTTTTTGGGAATTTTCAGGAGCTTTATGTTGAAACCTATAAATTTGGGAGTCATAAACCAATGTATATGGTCATTTAATGGTTATTTATAATATTTTACCCATACTATCTGTAAAGGGGATAGGGTCTTTCGGTGCAGTTCACATGGTTGCTGCGAGATTCATTAAACTGTGTGATGATATAGGATAAGTTATGCAGCATTTGTTAGGATGAAATGGTTTTGAACATGATTTATGAATGGTTACAATAAACCATTATTCCAAAAAAAATGTGAGTGACTTGGGTTTCATCTAGTAGTATAGACACAATTGGCGCATGGTTTCCCAAATTATGTGGTCGAACCAAGTGGTCTACCGAGTCACCTAAAATATGTGAATTTACACATTTTATCATGTTTATTTTTAACAACATAACCTTTTATCTCCCTTTCATTCCTCCATAACATCTCTTAATCATGGTTTTTGACACCTATAGTCTACCATGGTTCTTCCATGGTATTTCTCTTAGGATTCGAGTGATATTTCATTAACGTGGATCGTAAATCCTCCTCCTCCCTCTATCTAGTATTATCTTCTACATGGTTCCTAGTTTCACAAAAATACTAATGACCATAGGGGTTAAAACTATGTTTTTGGTTAATCTAAAATATTGTTTTTTATTTTGTTTTACTTAAGTAGGCCATTTCCATGCAAGTTCATGATTTCTCCATCAAAGGTGACATTTTTGTGACTAAGGAAGTTGTTTCCCTGAATATTATTTATTGACAAATAATAAAATTATTAGGTTTACTTATAATAATTTTTCATCAACATATATCTATATTCATCTCACTACATGGGTTATATAAGTTGTTTTTATAAGTTTCATAGTTAGAATAAAAGGGTTTTATGTGGATTCTTATTTTCATGTTCTGAATGATTTTCTGGGAATGCCAAGTGTTTCTTTAAATGTAAATATGTTTATCCAAAGTGAATTTAAATATTTTAAAGTGGTTATTAACATAATTTTGGTTATAAATATTGAAATAATAGTTTCTAAATTTTTTTTTAATAAAAGTGTAGTTCTTGGTCTTTGGTAAACCTTTTTTAGACTTATTGGTATTTCTGATGTTTTGTAATGATTTAATGAAGTGTTGATTTCAAAAATGGTTTTCAATGTATTTTTTAAATGATTATGGAAAAAAGGATGATAACATATATTATAATCCCAATTTTGTTTTAAAAACCTAGTTCGAACTTTTTAAAATTACTTTTACATGTTTTTTGTGATACCCTTTTCTAACCCATTTTCCTTATATTGTGTCTTGTCTAAACTTTTACTTTAAATGGGTGTATTTTATAATGTTTGGATAATTTTAGACATTTACTTTTTTTAGGGAATTAGTTTGGAGATTATATTTACTATATATGTTTTATTATAGACCTATTTGATGATCATGTGACTTCCATGATTATTTTTCACCCCCAATTTTTATATGACATGCGAATCCTAGGTAGAAAAGTCGATGGTCTATAAGTTTTTTTTACTATACTAGCATATTCATGATACCTAATTCCTTGGGAGAGTTACTCCTTAAGATGGGTTTGTTTTATACTCAACAAGAATCCGTAGGGGAGGCAGTTGGAATGTCTTGATATTTTATAGGGGCTAGTGACAGGTGAAACTGGTCCTGTATCATTAAAGTTATAGCTAATGTCCCCATGATTCAAATATTTATTTTAGGGTTATTTAGTTGATCCAATACTATGCCTTTTCTATATCCCATAACTCAAGAAATTATTGTATGATGAAATTTATTTTGTTTTTTTCATATTAAGATCCATGAAATTATAGTGCATTCTAGATTTCTTTTTATCTTTTATTTTTGGTTTATATTACCTTTAAATAGGTTTAAAAATTTGTTTTAAGATAATGTTTTAGAGGGAAAATTGGAGGTTTTTTATGTGTGGTATTTTAGTAAATATTATATAAATAAATAGAAAATATTTTCCTTTTAACCAAATTCAATGTTCCCCATTTAAAGATTCTAGAAAAATGATTTCTAAATGGTTCTAGCACTAGTTTTTCTTAAAACAAGGTGATTTTTTATTTAATGGGTAATTATTTTTAATGGATAATATAGTAAGAGTGGGGTGTAAACTACCAATTTACAAATTAATGAAAATTGGATAGGCAAATTGAAAATTGAATTGTATTCATTTGACAAATTATAAATTTTGATACAATTTTAAATGTTAATTTTAATTTTAGTTGATTATGTATGCATTGTGGAAATGAGCCTGTAAAATTTATGAAATTATGAATATTTATTTTTAATGATACAAATCATTGATTCAAATATAGATAGAACACAATATAATAAAGGTGTTTGGATATAGCTCAATGTGAGTCCCTATGTCTCCAACCCTCAAATTAAAAGGTTTTTTTATTAATACCTTGATCTTTAAAGTGATAAAGAAACTCATAAATAATTATTATTATATTTATCACCCTCTTGAACTTTGTTAGTGGCCAAGGAACCCATCCTTCACTTTTATTGTAATAAGAATCATTTATAGAAAGATATGGGAAGAAGATAGGTTTTTGTGGAAAATGGTTTTTTCATTAACTAGTAGTGAGAGGTAGCGAAGGTATATCTTCCTTCCCACTAAAAAGAACCATTTATAGGCTCCAAAATTCTTAGTAATATTCTATAATTCATCAAATTCAATAAGATCTATGGGGTCCATCAATGTACTGAATTCTCACTTTTCATACCAAAGACGTTGACTAGCCCGATAATACCACTATCAAAATCATTATAAACTTGGGGATCTCCTCACATTTACTTCATACACCAGTTATGTGTTCATCTAACAAAAGGTAGATGACGGACTCCATCTACATTAGGGGCTCTGTCCATCACCACTAGAAGGCTAGTGGCTCTGCACTAGGTTGTCAGAGGTGACTACAATGTTCCAAGGACCACTATGTCCCTTTAACTTCTTTACATTCCTTCATTTAAACCATTTATCTTTTTTTCATGATTTTATCACATCCAATAAAAATTATACAAAATATTTAATGACTCTTCGATCAAATAAACATGATCTTCATGTTCATCAAGATTCTTTCATTTGTTTGATTAATATCAACATATAAAATCTTAAAAACGAAACTATCATCCACTCAAATAAAATCATTATATACACAATTGAGTATATTTTATAATTAAAACGTCATTGTAGAGAGATATTTACAATAATTTAACCCTTTTTTATGATACCTACAAACTAATATAAAATGGTATGTTAAGAGTAAATAAATAGTGATACATGTATTTAATGTAATTCAAGATATTTTAAACAATACAATCAATATTCTCAAGGGATATACATAACACAATATATTCAATATTCTCAAGATGTAAATAAATCAAAAATCCCAAATTTTAGAAAAATAATAAAACATTTAACCCCCTTTGTCAAATAATTAATAAATGAATGGTACAATAATAAACTTCATTAATTGTATTTCCATTTTTCAGAAAAAAATTATTCACCATTAAAAACCAATAAAATTCTAAATTTTTTTTTGCAATAAAAAAAATTATATGGAATAAAAACATTAAATAAAATATTTTAAGAACAACTTGAGGGAGTTTTAATTGATATTTAAAAAACTCAAAAACGATATTTAATTGGAGTTAAAGAGAGAAGGAAATATATTTTGAATATAAAAACTCAAAAAAAATGTATGTGATATATGTTTCTAAACTCTGATATAATAAGTTCATTAGATAGAGAGAGATGAAATTTCAAAATATGTTTTTAGAAATAATATTTATAAAGTAGTGAAAGTAGAAATAAATGAGAAATAGAAAAGAGATAATGAGTAAAGTAAAGAGAAAATTATATAAAAAATTTGGAACATAGCATTACCAAAAAACTTATTTCCTTAAATAAATGGTTTTCATCCATTGATTTAGTTCTTCATTGAAAAAGATTGAAGTATTTACATTGAATGTGAAAACATACCTCGAAATAATCATATGTGGTGAACCCATCCCAATGACCTTTGGTATTTTTTCAATTTTGGATAATCCCTTTTTTAACTAGTTTGAGAGTGAATCCTTATATAACTCATTGGTGCAGATGCAAAACACCAACTATATGACATGAATTGCTAATGACTTGATTACACTAGAACATCCCATCCCAAGCTTCTTCTTCATTAATGGAACCTAGATCCCCACATCACATGGATGATCTCCTAACATTTCCCTATGTTGATCTAATGGTTCCTAGTACCGATGGTGATTTCCACAGCCTCTCATTCTTCCAAAACAACTAGATCTAATATAGTGGTTACTAATGTCTTTAATTCCTCTTTTGGGGACCACTCCCATGTGGTAAGACCCGACAACTTTATGTCCAAAATGTTGTATTTTCCAAAGGCCTATGGTGGCTCAAATGCCCAAATTTGTGGATCATAAGCCCAAATTGGATGAATAGTTCCACAACTACACTAAATTATATTATTCCCATGACAATGACAGCTATAATAACTTCTAAAAAACTTATAAATTCACCCCCAACAAGATTTGATCCTTGGATTCATGTAGGATGATAGGGTGTGTCAACCACATGGCTGCTAACCCAATTACTTGAAATCAACCTCTTATTTTTTATCAAAAAAACCCACAAAAAATTGTTAGGGATTAAAGTACAATTATAAAATTTTTAATCATCATAAATATTCCTTCTAGAGTGATAAACATAAACCCCTTTTTTTAAATTTTTTTGATCATTAATAAACATTTTTATATAAGTTTTGAAGACAAAACTGTTGATTAAAATTGATTAGAGAATATATATAAGTGCTCATATAAGTATTCAAAAAAATAATTAAATATATTTAATTAATAAAAAAACATAGTTTGAAATTTTAAAATATTATAATTATAAAAATTACTTCTTTTAGAAAATATGACTTTGAAGTTTAAAAATAAGAGAAAACATTTTTCAAGAAGGGTTTTTTAAAAAGAAAATTCTCTCTTAATAAAAATTGTATAATTAAATAGAAAAGGATCCCCATATAATGAAATAAAAAGTGAGTTAAAAGGATCATATACCATGGGTATATATAATTATTTAGTATAAAAATATACAAATAATCTCATATTTCTAAAAATAAATAAAAAATAATTTAAAAAGTATCAATAAAAATAAATTTTATAAATATTACTCAAGTTATCAATGGTAAAATTGAAATAATCCTAATTAAAACATTCGTAAATCCCATATAATAAAATTAAAAATTTTAACTATTAGATTATTATTAAAAATAATGGTGAGTTGATAGTTTATCTTTACAAATTCTAATAAGATATCACCCTTTTGGAAGTGATCTCTTAATAAAAGGTATTAGAGATCAATGTTTATAGTGAGATAGTATTTTATATATTTTTTAGAGACATTTTTGGAATTATAAGTATATCCTATTATAGGAATATGGTTATTTTTAAGGAAAAAGTCCAAGATAATGAATTTATTCAACATTATTTGAATGCAACAACCCCCAATGGCTATATATTCTGCTTAGGTAGTAAAAATGGAAACCGAGTTTTTTTTCATACCACCCCATGATATGAGGTATTTTCTAATAAGAAGGACAATATCACTTATAATTTTCCTATCATGTTTTCATGCACCAAAATTTTCTTAGTAAAAACTAATTAATTTAAAAGAAGTTCCTTTGAGATAAAATAATACAGTTGTTTTAATTTTTTTCTAAAAAATCTTTAAATAAAATTGAGATGATATTACATTAAATTTAATTAAAAAAATAATCAAAACTAAAAAAACGCACATGATGTTTGGATAGGTCATAGTAAGATAAAGTAGACTACTAATCATAATTTTATAAAGCTTGTTGTTGACCGACTTGTTAGCTTCATCCAATGTTACCTTACAAGTTGTACTCATGGGTGTATTAATTTCCTTAGCTCAATCTTTTTCAAATTTATTTAAAAGTTTATTAGTGCATTTTAGTTGGACATGAAAAATAAAAAAATTATTTTTAGAAATTTGAAAACTATGAAAGAGTTTCAGTTCACCCATAAAACACAGTTCAATTTTTTCATTAAATAAGAATATTCAAAATAATGAGATTCATTTTTTATCCAAAAATCGCATCATCAACCCAAATTTGTATAAGAAAAAATAAATTTGAGATTTTTTTTATAAAAATAGTTCTATAATATTTTCCCATCATAAAATAATTTACTAAAAGAGAATTCGTTAAACATGTATACCGAGCCCGAAGGGCTTATTTTAAACAATTAAGTGACTTATTTAATTTGGAAACATTATTTGGAAAATTAAAATCTTCAAGAACTGGTGGTTGTTCAAAAAAATTATTTTAGTTAATAAATCCATTTAAAAATCACTTTCAATATCCCTTTGAAAGAGTTCGAAATTAAACTTATTAGTGAATGCCAACAAGATTCTAATGGATTCTAACTGATTGACATGTGAAAAGGATTCATCACAGTTGATTATTTCTTATTTTTATAAACATTATCTACTATAAAATATTTATTTATATTTATATTGCCATGATCATCTAACATATTCCTAAAATACCATTTGGTGCTTATAATGGGATGACCATTGAGACATTCTTTGATAGACTATACATAATTCATAGTGAATTTATTTATTTCCCCTTACATGTAAAGAACCCAATTTTTATCTTTTATAGAATATTTAAAATTTTGGGGTTCTATGTGAGAGATGAGAGCAAGATGTTCAACCTTATATTGAACCAATATTCTAGTATGAGTTCCCACAATCAAATCTCTAATGAGATTTTCAACGGTATAACCTTTTGATTTTTTAAAATCATTAGGTAAACATCATGAAGGTGATTCTTGTTCAACATCAACATCTTTATATTGATATGTTTTATTTGATGTTAAAATATCACTTTCAACAAACAAAATAGAAATATATTTTGGTGAATTCTCATTATAAAAACATGAATTGATTCTTATAATGTTTAGTCCTTTTTTAAAAGACATAGTATGTCTTGATTTAGTTGGAGTACCAAATAGAGATACCTTCCTTAGATTTTGAATAAAAATTTCCAAGATTATTTTTGTTTTATGGGTATAACATATAAATAAAAAAAATTTAAAATATACCTTTAGATTTTTTATTTTTCTAATGTTCATAAAGGGAATTTTTTTAGAAAATGTATTACAATAACATCATTAAAGATAAATCATGTAGTATTCTCAAACTCAACCCAAAAACATTGAGTTAAATTAATTCCTTTAAAATTTTTCATGATATTTTTTTGAATGTTTTATTTCACCTCTATATTACTCCATTTTTTTGGGGTTTGAGGATAAGAAACAGAATGATTATAACCTTAAGAAGAGCATAAATAATGAAATTCTTGTTGTCAAATTCTCCTCCATGACCAAATCAAGTGGAAATATTTTGACACCAATATTTTTTGGATTTTTAGCAGGTCGTTTGAACAACCCTACTACAGAAGTGGGTGATGGTCTTAGAAGGTACTAATTGTGTAGTGGGTGTGACGCAATGGTGTGTGGTATAGAAGTTATTAAGCTGAGGGTAGGGAATGATGACACTGTAGAAGTTTTTCACCATAGTGACGATGGTGATGGGCAGTGTGAGATGGTCGCACTCATCAATTGTGGTCACGATGGTGGTGATGTAGGGGATCACAACAGTAATGGTGGTGATCAGGTAGTGATGTTGTGGGGATGGCTATGGTGTGTTTGTGAGTGTGTGTGTGTGTGTGGGATATCATTGTGGGAGGTGGTTTCATTTGTGTAGTGTGATGAGGGGACCAAAGGATGATGGTTTAAGGTGATGGGTTGCAATATGGGTCTATCAAGGAGGAGCGTGAAACACCCAATGGACAGTGGTGATACATATTATATATATGTGTGTCGGTGTGTGTGAATAATTTTAGGGTATGTATGGTCTATCCCCAAGGGGTGCTGTGGACTGGGTTTGATCTGGGGGTGTGGGTATGCGTTTGTATGTGTTTTATTCAATTGTACCCCCACCCTGAATCAAATATAATAAAATATTTTTAATAAGTAAGCCCAAGTGAATCTTTTAATTTTATCAACAATAACCAAATTATATGATTTTTCCCCAACAATTTCAATTTGTAAGGTGTGAATAAATAAAGATGAATAAATTTCATATGTTTAGAATAATAATTATTTTTTTAATATTTAAAATAAGGTTTTCATTTCTAACCTTATTATCATGCTTCATAAATTATGTAATCTTTAAAATGTAGTTTTGGTAAATCTCAAACTAGTTGATAACAGTTGAGTTTGAAAATTAGGTTTGTGCTATAATGACCAAGGAATATATACCAAATGCACGACTCAATATCTTATGCACTCAAGAAATTTAATTTTTCTCTAGTGAGAGATTTTAATTTGATATTATAAAATAAATTAATTGAAAATTATTAAATAAAATATTTTCTTTTATGTTAAAAATATTTCACTAATAATTTTTAAACAAAATTTTAAAACTAGGTTCATAGAATTGACTAATGATTAGTAAATTGTGTTTTAAGCCTTGGGTTTTTTTCATTAATATTTGAGTTAGATAAACCAGTGGTACCTTTACTTTTTTTCTTACCTTTTAAGCTATCACCCAGGGGGACATGTACTCCCTCTAGTTTATAAATTTGATTAAATTTGGAGAGGTATCCACACATATGCCATAAGAAACCATTGTCTATATACAATAGTAAATCTTGTGTTTTTATCTCAAGAAACATTTCATATAAAATTAAATAACTAAGGTTTTTTTTACCTAAATGAACATGGGTCCTATAATGTTATCCAATGAAAAATTTTGTATCTAGTTTTGTTTTGTAATATATTTTCTCTTCCAAATACTGGATAAAAGATGAATTTATTTTGGTCTCCCATATATTTCATTCTTTTAATTACATTCATAAATTAAATTCCATAATATTTTATAATAGTTTAAAAATATATCTTTAAGTAATATTTTGATATAAAAAATTATATGTATTTTTTAGGTTCTTGTCTGATCTTAGAAACCTAGACCAACCATACTTTTACTTTTCTTTAAGAGCCTAAAATTTTATTTAAATTATTTTCACCTTGATTTATTTTGGTAGATAACTACTTCAGTTTTTTTATATTTGACCTTATTAATATATGTTAGATTCTTAATTTTCAAGTATAATTATTTATTTTCTCTAAAGATGGGTTTCCTCTCCTTTAGAAAATTTTCTTATTGATTAATAACTTTTTTCTAATTTTATCGTGTTCTTTGTATAATGATGTAAGATTATGAAAACCATTTTGAGTTGACCATGAGTGAATTTAATATCATAAATATTAAGGTGAATTGAGGTGTAAGAATAATTATAAAAGTGGGGGAAGAATTATGAGAAGAAGAGGGTGAAGAGGAAATGGTAATAGGGGAACTAAACTCAATGTATTATGGAATTTGTTCCCTATGTAACTTAACACTTTAGTCACATAAATAGGTTGAGGAAGTTGAGTTCATAGGGTCATCTCTTGCAATCTAGGTTGCAACAACAAATTTTTTTTTACCCTACTTCTTTTTAATAATTTTTTTATAGACATGACACACTGAATTAATGTGACCCTTTTTCTTAGATAATAGATTGTCACTTATAGTTCCAATTTTTTATGTACAATATTGGTTTGATTGGAAGATTTCTTTTTATTAAATAATTTTTTCATGTTCTCGGTGAGTTGAGTAAATTCTTGAACATCACCCCTGTATGTGTCATCTTTTGAAGCTTAAATGTGATTTTTTCTTTACATCATTGGATTTTTTGGGTTTCTTGTCAGCTTTTCACTTTATAGTAATTTTATATGTCATTAGAGATATAATAATCTCTTCAACATCCATTTTATTCATGTCCATTAATTATTGTATATCAGTGACCATGGGTTCCAAATTTCTTAGCCAGACCAAGAGCCAAGAGTACCTTTTTTTACTGACACTACAAAAAATTGGGTGATTAGAAGGGTTTTTTTAATTTAGAAGGGGTTATAACCCCTTTTAAACACTTTAACGGTGGTTACCCAAAACTAGAGCTAAAGTGATCGCCTAATCCGATTAGACGTGGTTTTGGGAAAGTGATGGTAAAATGGTTCTATGTTTAGTGATGGTTAGATTAGAGGGGGTTTAAACCCCCTCTAATCTTGCACAAAATTCACTCGAAACAGGCCAATTTGAGGTGGTTCTCAAGACCCCTAATTTAGGGAATCAATTAGAGGTGGCTATAACCACCTCAAATTAATTCTTAAATTTAAATTTAGGGGTGGTTATATAACGGCCCCGAATATAGGGTCTTAGTTTTTTGAGGTAGCCTAATGATCCCACCCGACACCCCCTGATGTCACAACACGCCCCCTGATGCCTAGGAATGACCTGACACACACCCACCCACGCCTCTCCCGACACCCCCTGACACCGTGAAACCCCCCCCCCCCCAGATTCCCTACACCACACCCCCTGACGCTTGACACATACACCCCTAAAACACCCTGACCCCCCCCACGGACACCCCACTGACTCCCTGGGCACCCCTCCTCCCTAACACCCACGCACTCCCCCATTCTTCCCTAACACGCCTACGGACACCCCCTCTCTTGCCTAATACATTCCCCCCGACACCCCTACACACCCCCGCACTCCCCCCAAACACCCCCGCACTCCCCCCGACACCCCCACAGACACCCCACTGATACCACCATGCCAAAAAACACACCCCCTTACACCCCGACACCCCCCTGTCACCCCACTAAAGCCCATGAAACCCCCCCCCCCCCCCAACGCCCTCTGGATGCCCCTGCCGATAACTAGGACACCCCCCCTCCCCCAACACCCCCTCACTCCCCCACTCCCCCACTCCCCCTGAATCCCTCGTGGACGCCCCACCGATACCGCCTCATCCACACCGTGACAAACACCCCCTGACGCTCGACACCCCCCAACACCCTACTGAAGCCCAAGATACCCCCCCCCCCCGATGCCCCGCAGACATCCCCGCTAATGCCCCACTGACACCCCACGGGGCCCGTTGAAGCTCAGGACACACCCCCCTGAAAAAATATGTGCATGGAGGGATCCAATCCCTTCCCAAACTACATAATAGGTGACCACTTTACCAACCAAGATGTCTTGTGTTTTCTGTATTATAGACAATATTTTATATTTACTTACATATATTAAGGTATACATACTTATATAGAAAAATAATATATATATATATATATATTTGAGCATAAAAATATAAATTATTTAATATATTTCAGTATATATAATATATTATTGGATAACATTTTTATAATATATATATATATATAATTATATTTACATGTATAAATATATATTATGCATTTATATTTGTGTGTATATTTATTTATGTATTTATATAATATTTTTAGATATAATATAATTATAATATATATATATATCATTTTTTATATACTTATATATATGTGTGTGTCTGTAACAATAATATTAAAAATTATTATATTTATTACATATATTTTTAATGCTATAACAATTATACACTGGTTTTATAAATACTATAAATTTATATATTTTATGATTTATATTATACATATATTATATTAAACACATTTATATTATATATGTACGTATGTAATTATATACATTTATATTATATAATGTACACACACATATATACACACAAAAATAAATACATTCATATATTTTTAAATATAAAATATACTTAAATGATATATATATATATATATATATATATATATTTACTAAATTAATTTATAATTAATATGGTATACTAATATATATATAAATTAAATATATAATACCAATAAATTTAGATATAAAAAATATTTATAATATAATATATTTAATATAAATATAGTATTTTTATTTTTATTTTTATTTCATTTCATCTATATTATATAAATTTGTATAAATAATATTATATTAATCTATTTATACGTAAATAAACAATAAAAATGCATTTTATATAATACATGTATATTATAAATCATTATATAATTGTATTGTATTTATAAAATCGTATATAAATTTTATATATTTGAATAAATTTATTTATAATTATATTTATATTATGTATACCAATATTTATATATGTATATATTTTTGTTTATATGTTTAAGTATTTATTTAATGTATTTATATAATTTCTTTATATATATATGTGTGTGTTTATAATGCATTTAAATATATTTATATAATTTTCTTCTGTAATATATATACACCCACTTGTGCGCACACACAGACATCTATTGTAAAATGTAAATTTAATTAACATTTATTTTAAAAATAAAAATAAAAAATAAGTCAGGTTAAAAACCCGTCTAATCTAATTTATTAGCGGTGGATTATAACCACCTTTAATTTATTAAATTAGAGGCGGTTTACAACACCATCTAATGTCATATATTAGAGGGGGTTCATAAACCCCTCTAATGTCATAAATTATAATGGGTTCACAACCCCCTATATTGTCATATATTAGTGGTGGTTCACTACCCCCTTTAATTGCATTAATTATAAGGGGTTCACAACCCCCTCTAATTTATTAAATTATAGGGGGTTCACAACCCCTGTTAATTTATTAAATTAGAGGGGGTTCATAACCCCATATAATTTCATAGATTATAGGGGGTTCACAACCCCCTAGAATATTATAGATTAGAGAGGGTTCACAACCCCCTTTAATTTCTTGAATTAGAAGGGGTTAAACCCTTTCTAATCTAAGGGATCAGTCATGGTTCATAAACCCCTATAATTTATTATATTAGAGGTCATTCCTAATCCTCACTAATTTCATACATTACAGGGGGTTCCAAATCCCCTAATATCCAAACGAATATATATATATATATATATATATATATATTGTGCCTCTAAAATCCAACTGAACATATATAGCACCACTAATTATTAAATTATCAGTTGTTTTGACATAACCGCCTCCAAAATCCAACCAAATATTAAAAAAATAATGAAAAAAATTAAAGGGGGTTCCTAACCCCCTCTCAATTCAATGATTAAAGGGGGTTGTGGAGAACCCCCTCAAAAATTAATTTAGAGGGGGTTGTGTAGAACCCCCTATAATGAAGCAGCGCTAATATACTATTTTTTTAGTGTAATATTTCTATAATAATACCATTAACAAGATACATTATACAATTTCATATATTAGTAAACCATTTAGACAAAAAATTAAGTGATTCAATTGGATGCATATAAAATCATTAAAATTCGTGTCTATTTGTGTCTAATTTAGTATATATATTTTATGTTTTTTCAGGACTTACTTCCATCGGTTTTTATATTTTATATGTAGTTTTACATGTAAAAAAATGCTTCAATTCATTTTTATCAAAACTTAATCATAGAGAATTCATGGATTTTCCATTATTCTCAAAAGGCATTAATATCATTGGGTTTCCACTTATCATTTTGTTCTTTTATATATGTATATTTATAACTATCCATTTTCCAGATAGGATAACATATACTACTATGAAACTATTACATGAAATTATTTAAATATGAATAATTTTAACCATTAAATAACGGATCATAATAATTAGAGTTTGATTCCCTCTTAAAAAGTATATAAAATTCAAATAAGTTAAGATTAAAAAACTAAATTTTTTAAAGCCTGGTCTAAAAACAATTTTGAAAACAGGATCGGAAAACAATTATGAAAAAGGATATTTTTATTAAAAACACAAAGAAACTGTCAATATCAATTATTGGTGGGAGTAAATGGTAAGATGGTGGTGATTTTTCCTATAAAAATTTAAAGAAAATGCGAATGTTAAATTCTAGATTAAATTATATTGATATGATATAGCCCTAATTTTGATAGTATTAATATTTAAATTTCAATGTTAATTGAGTGAGTATGAACAATTGAAATGTATTTATCAAATTTAGGAAATTATGAATATTGATTTTGAATGATTAAAAGTCTAAATTGAATGATAGAGAAAACATGGTTTGATAATGGAGTTTTTTAATAGCTCAATGTGGTCCCCTATATCTCCTACCATCATGTAGATAGGTTTGTGTTATTACTCCCTCAATCATGGTTGATCAATGAAATTTTTCCTCATGATTATAGATTTGACCACCCACTTATACTATATCAGTATTTTGAGAACTCATCCCTCATTTTTTTGATAGTGATCATCCATTATCGAAGGAGATGTAAAGAAGAGAGTTTTACTAGTGTAGATCATTTACAAAGTCTCTCCTTAATCTTTCATAGGGATTTTTATAATTTAAAATAGATATATAGATATGATATAATAAGAGATACTTAGAAATGGATGAATAATTGAATTTGGATATTGAGGGAAATTTGAGAGTATCTACTAGAGATTTGCCTTTGGAGAGACAAACTTGATCAGGGATCAAACTCACAAAATGCATTATCATTAACTAGTAATGAGAAGTAGTCTATATAGATATTCCAAGACACAAAAATAGCATATTTATAAATAATTACCCATAATTTTTCTACAAAGATGTTAAATCTTATTAAATGAATATACATTATACTTTAGAATTACACACTCAAGGAAGGTAAACGTTTAGTGACTTTGGAAACATGGAAACATAAATAAATGCTTCATAAATGATCTAAATAATATACCCTTTAGTTCTTCATAATTCGATCCATTCTTAAAAACATCGTACGAAAACATTTCTTCATAACATGTGGAAAGGAAACATAATAATTGGTGATCATAGATGCTCAGTAAGGGAAAATAAATAATATATTAACAGTCTCCTAAACATAAAATAGACATAGTGGTATGAGGAAATGATCTTATAATTTGAAAACCATATACTATATATAAAATATCATAATCTTTATTTTTGTAATAAATCATGGTAGTTCACAAGAGATGAATAATAAATTAATCAAAGAGAACAAGACAGGACAGCTTAACATTAGTATAAGACATTGGTTTATGGAAAACATATAAATATAAAAATTCATTTCATTAGTATCCAAGGCTCACTCCTAATACTATAATAGTTGATTGGGTTCAATCCCCCAAACCATTTTAGTACACAAGGATAACTCTCAAAACAATCATAGTGGATAGAGTCCCTTACTGAACTAGGTTTACTCCCCATTCTATTGCTATTTATCTCAATAGATATCCATTTTTTACCCAATGCATTAGAGGACTACATAATTTTAATTCCACCCATTACATAATGAAATTAATAAATATGTATGCCACAAGATTATATTTTTTCATATCATAACCCAAGGAAAATAAATGGTTTTCATATTAATTTCACCATGGAATAACCCATGGAAAGGAAACAAGTTTCAAAATCATTTCATTAATTCATCATAGAATAATCTATGGAAAAAGAATTGTTTTCACAAACATAAATCATCATAATAATAAACCATCCATATAAATAATAAGTATGGAATCGTTGGATCATATCCCTAGTAAAACATATTTAACATTAAAGATCTTATCAGAGATGAAAATTACATTATGAGAACAATTATAATAATTCCTAATAAAAATAACATTTTCAATTTAAAATCACTTATTTAGAATATAAAAAACTACCAAATATTATGGAAAACATTTTCATTAAAAAAGAAACATTAAAAATATAATTTAAACATAAAGTTATTTATGATTAAATATGGTGAGAAATTGTATTCATTCCATACAATCATAAATAAAACATTCCTTTCACTCTAGGGTAAAAAAATAAAAAAATTACCTCATTTAGAAAATGACAATAAGATTATTTTTGACCCATTTTTGTAAAAAAATCAAAAATTTGTAAAAATGAATTTAAAAAATCATTCTATAATAGTATAAATATTTTTGAAATCATTTATAGAAAAATTGGTCATGGAAAAAGAAGGATGTTCAACCAAAGAGATAAATAAAACTGTTTTTCCTTAAAAATATTATTTTGGTCTCTTGAGTAATTAAATACAGGGAACTAGAAAAAAACATGTAATTTAAATAAATAAATATATGGGAAAAAATTTATGAGTTTATTGAATGTTATATCATAATATTTATTTATCAGAAACATAATCATAAACAATATGGATAAACAATGATATTATAACATAAATCTCTTTAGGCATTGGCGACATTTGAATCATAATACACATAAAACAAAAAAATATAATGAAACATTAATTAACATGAATGTAAGGATAATAATTATATAAATTGTAAAAGGGAATTATATACAACTAAAAAGAATATAGGTTAATGACATAACATATTTTCCAAAAAATATAATTTTATATGATAAACTGTTACCTCAAGTTCCATATACTTTGAAAACACTCTATCCTTTGGTATAGTAAATTTTATTATTTTTATAATTCAATACTATAATCATGTAAATACTTAAAATATCATATATGATCCATAAATAACATTTCAACACCCATTTATCAATAATTCCTTACAAAAATTAGTGTTTCTGGGTATTAACTATTTCATTTATCAAGAGAAATTCATTTTAGTTGTTTTGGTAATTTTACATTGATAGTGGTTCCATTATCTCCAAAATTTTAATAATGATTTAAATATAATGTATATTAATTATATATATATATTCATCCATAAATGTTACAGATAAAAAATGAATTACACTCTTCATGGAAACGGTAGGTCACACATAATCAGGAACGATTTCTCAATTTTTGACAGAATGAACAAAGTAAAGGTAAATAATAAATCACCATTTAATAATAATAATTATATTATATAAATAATTTATATTAATTAAATATATACCCAAAAAGGGAAATGAAAACCAAATCATATCGCTTTTTAGACGTGGTAATCTACATGTACACACGAGTGGTGTTATTATTTTCCAAAATATTGGTATGTAAGAAGGTAGATATTTTATTACCATTAGTGATGTATAATTATTTCATAAAAATTACATATAAACTTTAAACCCATTATAATATTTATCAATTAAATATGGAGATATAAAATGAATTGTATCGCTATGTGGAGATGGTAAGTCGTACAAACATAAGAGCAATGCTTTCACTTCACATTTGAGGAAATGTGGTCAATAAAGATGGGTTAATATCCATAATATAATTTTATTATATTTAGATTAATTAATTTATTATTTTATTTATAATATAATAGATTTATAATAGATAAATAATAATTTAAAAAGGAAGTGATCAGTTAAGGTGATTACAACTTCTTTGAAAGAACTCCTTTAGATATCGTATGAATGATCCTAGATATGATATTTTGGGGAAATAAAAACCTCTATAATTAATTTTATAAGGGATTTTTAGGGTATTTTTTATCTAGATGGATCAATGTGTTCTAAGGTAGAGGAAGGAGGGGTGTCTTTTTATAAGGGAGGGACAAGATGCAGTTGTAATTTCATAATATATAAAAATATAATAATGAAATTCGCAAGAAAAATCCTTCCAATTATAAATTATTTACAGTAAAAAGTGGATTTTTTTTAAATAAAATCATCCAATGAAATTTCTACATTTTTTAGTTAAAATCACATTTTTTTTATTAATCTCTTTGTTAATTATTTTTACTCTTACTATAGTAACAACTCTTTTAACCATAAAGGGTTAAAAAATTTACTATAAAGGGGATAGTGACTCATAAATGTACCACTTATTACGTGTTTAACCATAACACATTAATATGGATTAAGGTAATATTTATATTAATTTTAACTCATTTAATAATATATTACCTATTATCAAATTTCATTAATGTGGATTTTTAAACTACTCATTAAATTTGACCTTACAGACGCTAAAGATTACATTCAAATACAATCCTTTTAAATTCACTAATGTTTTTTATTTATCAAAAAAAGGATGTAACTCTATAACTCAGTGAAATTATATTTATTTAAATATATTTAAATTCATTTATTTTATTTTTCTATTAATATAAAACTAACATGTATGTGTTTCATAAGAATAAAAATTAATTATATAATTACTAAATAAATAAATAAATTTACATAATGAAAAGAAATTCATAATTATAAGAATATTAATGAATATTCATTCCTAATATTTTTATCTTTTTGTTAACACATAAGAGATACTTCAAACTATTAATGTTACAATTTGTAACTTTCTTTTTTTTTAAATTATATATAAGTAATTTTCATAAATAAGTGTCAAATAAACAATTAAATTACAAGAATAAGGTGATAAGTTTAGATTTAACTTAATACAATATGGATTTATATGATAAAATGGAGACCCTGACACTTAGTTTTAACCTATATTTATATGATTTACCCTTTTCTGAGGTGATAACTTTTACCTCGGTTACTATTTATAATGCCTAAAAATAAAAGAAAACTATTTATAAAATTTAAACCGCATAATTAAAAATATATAATCCAATTTATCAAATTAATTTCATACAATTGGGAGAATTTAATTTTAAATTAAACAAACAAAATTCTAAAAAAATGGTTTTTTCAGAAAAAATCCCTTTTTAAGTATAAAAATAATTTTATACCAAAATAAAATATAAAAATTCATTAAAAATAACATAATTTTATTTTTAATAATAAAAAGGATCTATTCAAATTTTTTAAAAAATAAAAAATAGATTTTTACTTTGTAAATACTTTAAAATAAATTATATTTTCTAATAAAAAACATCATTCTTCACTATTTACAAGAAAACCAATCTTTCAACAAATACATAAATTCACTCAAAGATAATTTATAAATGATGATTTCAAAAATAATATTATTTTTATAACATAAAATTTCTAAAAGATTCATAAATTATGTTATATTGACTCATAAAAAATAATGAAATCATTTCTTAAAGAAAATGTATGTTTGAAGAAAAAAATGACTTTACCAAAAAGTGGATGATTATTTACAAGACATTTATTAGTACATTTATATTGAGTAGGAACTTTATCTATATTTCATAAATTATTTAATCATATTCATACCTTCTAACTTAATGGCTAGGTTATAAGAGGCATATTTAAATAATAATATTCCATATTTTGTTTGGCCTCGATGTTGCATGTCTTTGATGCTATCAAACATAGTTTTCTGTTTTTAAAAAAAATCTTGAGGTTTTAAATTATTGGCTTCAAAATTACTAAGACTCATTAAAAATTCATCATATTCATTATTCATTATCAATTATAGTTTATGATCGATGAGGTTCCACTAAATTAGTGAATATTAACTTACTAGGCTAAAGCCACCAGCTAGTCAAATGATCTCAGTGGATGCTGAGTGAGATACTTAGGGATCTCATCATTATATCCACATCCACTAACTAGTTAATTCTCCTCCACAGATTAGTAGGTGGAATCCTAATATAATGGTGTTTTTTCATCATCATTAGCTGGATGGTGGATCCATATCGGTTAGTCAATGCCTCTTACAATGCTCCAAGCACTACTATGGATCTTCAATATTCTTATATGCCTTTAATTGAACTATGATCACCCGGACACTCGTGGTCCATCGCTTTGCCAAATTCCAGATCCTAGGGGTGACGTCTCTGTGGTAGGACGTCATTTCAGCATGTGACCGATCGCCGCGACCGGTCGGTGTGACTGATCAGGGCGACCGATCAGTGTGACTGATCGGGGTGACCGATCGGTGTCACCCAGCCTTGTCGGGTTTCTCATCTACAATTTTTCCCGTAAAGCCTCTTTTAGGATTATCAACCTTTTTTCAAGTGGTTCAAAGCCATTTAAAATCCCAAAATTAATACCCAAGAAATACTGAGGAACCTCCTCAATGGAGAATTAAAAAAAACAAAAAAAACAATTAATATCGTCGTGTGTAACAACCCAACTGTGTGGGGAACCACGATCCGAATTTAAAGCCTTTCAAATACTCATATGCCGTAATAACGGGATCTTATATACATATCACATGATAATTTCTTCTTCCTTCTTCTTCCTCTTGGCTGGATTCTTTTCTTCTTAGTACTTTCGGATTTCCTGATGTTCCTCCCCTGCAATTCACGCTTTTCCCTGATTCTTGGGCCGAGGAGAAGAACTTTGATCTTTGATCAATTAGGTAGGGTTTTCCTTCGCCTCTCTTTTATGTGTATCATGTGTGGTTGGTACGCTTTTTTCTCTATGGGAATTGATGAAACCAAACTTAATGAAGATAATGAAAGGACTTTTAAAGAATGAAGGGGGGTGTGATCGATTTTTCTGCTATACTAATTTTATGTTGTATGTGTTGTGAATTGTGTGGACTTATGCTCACTAAAAATCATGGTCATTGGTGGTCTTTCCTTGCACACTAAATAAAATTTTTCTTCTATGATGATTAAATGACTTAACATGGAAATTGGTTAATCAGGTAAACTCCGTTGGTTTAAATGGATGTTCAAAAAAACAAGAATCTTTGTGTGACCACCCCGGTTAACAAACATAAAGAAGAAACTAATGAATGATGAGCTTGAACCTGGATATTTTCTACTCTGTTTGGTGGTGGGTGTGTTGTTATGCCTGGTGCTTATGGGAAGATGTGAACGGGGATGGGATCCTCTATTATGGCATGGTTGTTGGTTTTGAATTTAAAGCTGTGTAGTTTCTCTGCTGTGACACAAACTCAGGTGGAATCCTCTATCATTAAGAAATGGTGGGTTCCTGGTTTTAGAGACATGGGACTGTGTCTCGAGGTTTTATTTGTCCCCAGTACTTCAAGGGATCTCAATTATCCCTTTTGTGGGGTTTTCTTTGGTTCCAGTACTTTGAGGGATCACACTTATGCCTTTGTTGTTGTGAAATTACAAGAGAACCGGGTGTGAATGATTAAATTGTTGTTTGGATGTTTATAGTTTTCCTTGGCTTGTGTTTATGCATGTTAGTTACCCGGTAGTGCAGAATTCACCCTAATGGGATCACTTGAACATGAAAACAAGAATGTCTTAGTGGGGAATTAGTTTGAGAATGAGTTGTGACTTGGTCGGGAGTTATGTGGCTTCTTTTGTGAATGGATAGTAACAAGGGTGTTTTTGCTTAGGTTTTGGAACCCCTAGGTTGGGATGAGTGTTTGTTACCTATACATATATTTGTAGCTTTTATTTTTCTTATTCTTTCCCTACCCAAGTTGAGCACTTAGTGCCGAACACCCCATTTCATGGGAGGGTGTTTTTCCCAACACTCCTATGAGTGGATGGTTATTAGCTCCTTTTCTGCTTCCTTTCCCGAATAACCCAAGACTCTTCAGGTAGGATGTGATGGCCTGAAGTGCATTATTGGGCCTATAATCCTTGGGTAGGGCGGTTGTGGCGATTGGCCCAGGTGTTTGCGGTCAGGTTGTTTTCCAAATGTCTTCGGGATGAGGACCAGGTATCTTTGGGTGTGGTAGTAGTTGTTCTGAACCAAGTGTTTGTGGGTGTGGTTACGCATGGTAGTTGTTTCCCAGGTGTCTGTGGGCGGGATAAAGGTTATGGCCTAGGTGTGTGTGGGAGGGTTTTGGCAGTGGGACTGCGGTGAGGTTATGGCCCAGGTGTGTGTAGGCGGGGTTTGGCAGTGGGACTGCGGTGAGAATGGCGGGATTGGTTCGATGCATAGGATGTCTTCACTAACCACTGTGAAAGTGGTGTGGGGTACCAAAATAACGATGTGAAATTACTATACATTACTTGCCTTGTATTATTTGGGGATTGTGCCTTGGTGATACTTGGGTGGATATTTTTTCCCTGCTAGGTGCTTTGGTTTTTTTTCTTTTCTCAAAGGGCATTAGAATGCCTCTCCACTTGTGCATGAGAGTCATTGGTTTTCCCTACTGATGGTACTTGTATGCTCACCCTACATATATAAAACTGTTTTCAGGTTTCCAGGAGGTTTTCGGGGATCGTGCGGGACCGCACTTGCTCAGACCTTGGGGCAGTTTCTGTTGTCATTTTCCTTTTTCTTGGTACATTACCTTTGGAATTTTTAGTGGCTTCTATCTTTTACTTTTGAACATGCATATGGTAATGGTTTACTTTTGTATTTACCTTTACTTTCAGCTTCAGTATTGTTGGGGTTGCAATCTTATCTCTCGATCCTATAAAAATAAAAAGGGTAATGCCTTCCATTTTGTGTGAGATTCTATACCCTTGGTGATGGTCTCCACTTCGACACCTATTGAAGGCGGGTTTCGGGTGCCATTATCTCTCCTTCAACTTAAAGAAAGAAGGGCCTGGAAATCTACTGACTCTTCCCTCCTTTTGGTGAAGGCGGGTCGTGACAGAATGGTATCAGAGGTGAGGTTGATAGATAGGATGGAGTCTGGAGTTAGGCATAGTGAGGATTTAATGGGGTGGTAGGGAAATAGTGTTGGGTGACCTTGGTGCATGAAATAGTCCAAGGAAGACCGGCTAGGACACCGGATTTTAGGGCCCCCTGTGATCCGATACAAGGAATTTGGACCTACCGAACTACCAAGTGAGGATACACCAATTGTAGGGTATACACCCTTGGAAAGGTACATTCATCATAATGACTTGTGTTATTATGTTTCATGGCTGTCTTGGGGATTCAAAATAAAATAAGGAGTCTAAAAAAATTTAAGAACAATATTCGAAACTACTCGGGCTTATTCATTCCTTGTTTACCTAGCAGCTATGGCACCTGGGAGGTGACCATGAGTAGTGCGGCAGATCGAGGCCCAGGAGGTTGACTTGTACGATCGGCAGAGGAACGACCTAGAGGAGGATGATTTGTGGAAGAAGACTCTTTGAGCCTTTTAGTGACAGACCCTTGGGAAGTACGAGTGCAGCACCTCAGATTTGGAGACGGAGAGCTGGCTCGAGGAACTAGTCCTAACTTTCGGCCTGATTCGAGCTTCAACGGAGTACTAGGTTCATCTGGCCATCAGCCAGATGCGTGGAGCAGTGCTTTAGTGGTGGATGCTTTATCTTGGAGAGAAGAGGGAAGTTGAGGTTGTGTGGGATGACTTCAAGAAGGAGTTCCGGGCGGAATTCCTATCTTCCATGATGAAGGCCGAGAAGAGGCAGAAGATACTCTCCCTCCAGCAGGGGAGTATGTCAGTGAGAGATTTGGGGTTCATGTTCAAGGATCTCCTTCACTTTTCTTTGGACCTCTTTCCGGATGAGGAGTCTCAGGCGGGACGTTTAGAGGAGGCACTTCAACCTTCTCTTTAGTACGTTGTTACTCCCTTCACCCTACCAACATACTTAGAGGTGAAGAAGAAGGATGAAGTGGTGGAGAAGATGCACACGTTGGGAGTTGTGTCACAAGAGGGGATCAAGTTGGGATCTTCAAAGGGGAAGGCCGTCAGCAGCAGGCCTCCCGCATCAGTTCCCTCTAGGTTCCGACCAGCAGGGAGTAGGCTGCAGTAGTTCCAGTTCCGGTCTCCCGATCCTTGCCCTTTCCCTTCAGGCCTTGGATCGAGGTGCTTCATCTGTGGCAGCCATGGGCACCTTCGAAACCAATTCATGGACAACATACAGTACGGTGGGGGTGGGCAGGTCCAACACCCACTTCAGCAGCAACAGTTACCGGCTAAGCCCTTTCAGCAGCAGCAAGGGCAGCGGGCTCCCGCTCTACCGAGGGCCGATGTTATAGGAGGAGGCTGACCTCATGGAGATCCTTATGGACCTTGACCTGGGCATAGTCGGGGAGGTGGCTGACAGCCGAGAGGCAGAGGAGCTAGGTGTGGGAAGTTTCACGCCGCGGAGGTAGCAGTTCCAACAGGTCCAGAGGTCGTTCGAGGTACGATCAGTTGGTTTAGTACCCTTGCATATGCCTTGTTCGATACAGGAGCTTTGCACTCCTTTGTTACACCCAGTCTGGCCCATGCTCTAGGTTTAGATGCTGAGAGACTTCCAGTGCCCCTGGTGCTGAGCACACCAGTCCGAGGATAGACCGACTTGTTGTATGTTTTTTGAGGATGCAGACTGATGATAGGGCCACATCAGTTAGTCAGGGATCTTCTACTGTTGCAAATACAGCAATACGATGTCATCATAGGCATTGAATGGTTGTTCTCTATATGTTCCATCATTTACTGCTTCTGGGGAAGGGTTTTGTTTTTAGACTTCGGCGGCCGACGGGTGACTTTCATCAGAGATCGGAGTTTCCAGAGAAAAAATCAAGCAAGGTTAACCCCTCCTCTCCTTGTTGGATGAGATATCAGTGGAGTTGGTGGATACAGAAATGATGGAAGTCCCAAGAATTGTCAGTGAATTTATGGACGTCTTCCCTGAAGAGGTCGAAAATCTGCCCCCTCGACATGATATTGAGTTCGGGATAGACTTGAAACCTGGTGCTCATCCAATTTTGATGCCCCCCTATCAGATGGCACCTTCGGAGTTGCGGGAGTTGTGGATCTAGATTGAAGATCTAATGAAGAAGGGTTTTGTTCGACCAAGTGTGTCACCGTGGGGTGCTCCTATTTTGTTTGCGAACAAGGAAGATGGTGGTCTAAGGCTGTGCATAGACTATAGATGCTGAATCAGGTGACGGTCAAGAATCGCTACCCTCTTCCTAGGATAGATGATCTATTTGATCAGCTGAGGGGAGCAGGTTGGTTCTCGAAGATCGATTTGCGGTCTGGATATCACCAAGTGAGGGTGAAGGAGGGCGACATCTAAAAGACTGCCTTTAGGTGCAGATATAGGCACTTTGAGTTTGTAGTCATGTCGTTCGGCATTACGAACGCACTAGCTATGTTCATGGGGCTCATGAACTCCGTAGTTTGGGAATATTTGGACCGGTTAGTAGTCGTGTTTATTGACGAAATCATGATCTACTCAAGTTCAAAGGAGGATCACGCGGAGCATTTGAGAACAGTTTTAGAGGTCCTCCGACAGCACCAAATCTACGGGAAGTTGTCCAAGTGTAGGTTCTGGATGTGAGAAGTGCATTTCCTTGAGCACGTGGTGTCTGAGCATAGGATGGAAGTGGACCCATCGAATGTCGAGGTGGTTGTTTCTTGGGTATAACCCAAGAACGTGGCAGAGGTTCGTAGTTTCCTCCGTCTCGCAGGTTACTACCGGAGGTTTGTTCCCAACTTCTCCCGAGTTGCGGAACCCTTGACAGCCTTGAACAAGAAGGACCAGGCTTTCATATGAGATGAGCAGTGCGAGGCAGCCTTCAGCTATCTGAAGGAGAAGTTTGTTAGTGCCTCAGTACTGAGGTTGCCGAAAGAAGGGGCAGCATATGAGGTTTTTTGTGATGCTTCATTTCAAGGCCTCATATGTGTGTTGATGCAACAATAAGGGGTGATCTATTATGGATCTAGGAAGTTATGTCCCCATGAGCATAACTATGCCACCCATGATCTGGAGGTTGCAGCAGTCGTGTTCGCACTAAAGTTGTGGAGGCACTACCTTGTCGAGGAGTGCTTCGTTGTCTTCACCGACCACATGAGCTTGAAGTATGTCTTTTCCTAGTGGGAACTGAACTTGCGGCAGTGAAGGTGGATGGTGTTCCTTCAGGACTATGACTTCTAGATTTCCTAAACCTCGGGAAAGGGAAATGGGGTGGCTGATGCCTTGAGTAGGAAGTCGCAGAAGGATGCGGTTGGAGAGTTGGTAGATGATTGGAAGGCGATGGAGGAGTTGGTTGACCTGCACCTGGATGCAAGGGATGAAGGTAGAAGAGGTTTCCAATATCAGATGACAGTGCAGTCATCTCTATCACGACAAGTAGAGGAGTCTCATTGGGGAGACTCAGGAAGCGAAGTGGCTCATGACCAGGTTAACCAAGGTGATGCTCCTGAAGGGTGGATAGAGGATGGTCAAAATCAGATGCTTTTTTTAGGGACATTGTTCATTCTGGAGGTGATGCGTGAGAGAGTTCATGGTGAGTTCCACAACTCACCCCTACCAGTGCACCAAGGAGATTCCAAGATGTACCAGGGCCTGAGAAGAAAGTTTTGGTGGCCCGGGGTGAAACGGGCAGTATCAGAGTTCGTAGAAAAATTCCTACTGTGTCAGCAGGTGAAGGCTGAACACCGTGTCCCAGACGGCTTGTTGCAATCATTAGATGTTATTGAGTGGAAGTGGGACGACATCTCGATGGATTTCTTCACGGGTCTACCCAAGGTTTGAGGAGGCTGCGATGATATCTAGGTATTGGAGGATTGGTTGAAGAAATCAGCCCACTTTCTCACAATCAAGGAGTCAGGTGCAGTGGATGATTTATCATGAAGGTGTGTGGATGATGTTGTGTGGTTGCATGGAGTTCCGAGATCCATAGTCTCGGATAGGGATGTGCGGTTTACCTCACAAGTCTGGAATGGATTGTAGCATGCTTTTGGCACCCAGCTATGTCTTAGCACTACTTTCCATCCCCAGACAGATGGACAGATAGAGCACTCCATCCAGACATTGGAGGACATGCTACGGTCTTGTATTCTAGATTTTGGGGGATCGTGGGTGAGACACTTGCCTCTGGTAGAGTTTGCCTACAATAATAGCTATCACACTACCATTGGCATGGCTCCATTTGAAGCCTTGTACAAGAGGCCATGTCGCTCACCTGTGTGCTGGACTGAGGTAGGGGAAGCGAGTGTTCTTGGCCCTGAAGAAGTACAGAGCACAACCGAGAAGGATCAGCTTGTACAGTAAAGGATAAAGGCGTCACAGGACCGACATAAGTCATATATTTATAATAGGAGGAGAACCGTGTAGTTTGGGGTCAAGGACCACGTGTTCTTGAAGGTCTCCCCTCGGTGTGGACAATGGAGGTTCGGTAGGGGGAGAAATCTATCTCCCCGATTCATCAGACCCTTCGAAGTGTTGCAGCTGGTCGGAGAACGGGCTTATCATCTAGCGTTACCACCGCCTCTACTGAGGATACATGACGTCTTCCATGTGTCCTAGCTTCGTCGGTATCTGCATGAAGATTGACACATCCTTGACTGGGGAGAGATAGATATCTAAGACAATGCAACGTTCATGGAGTGACCAGTGATGATCGAGGATCGTGAAGAGAAGGTGCTTCGTGGACGAACCATTCCTTTGGTTCGTGTGTTATGGAGGCATGGTGGGCTTGAGGAAAGTACCTGGGAATGGGAAGCACATATGTGTGCCCAGTAACCAGAGTTGTTTTGAGTTTTTTGTTGTTCTATTTTTTCCTTATTGTGATGGAACACTCTACCTTGTTAACTATGGAATGTGTGGTTTTCCTATTTCTGTGGATGTGAGTGAAGTATCCCGAGATGTGGGGAGGGGAGGACCTAATCCATAGTTAAGATGCATTAGAGTGGATGTGCCTAAACCCGTGAGGGTGAGTCAGAGCCACCCAAAGAGGATAGTATCTTAGCATGGGGGAAGGTTAACCCCTCACCACATGACCAGACAGTTTAATCCTTTGTTTTACGGTGATTGAAATTGTTTGGGTTCACTCTTGATAGGTATCTTCTGGGGCGATTGTTCGGACCCCCACCCCCCTCCTTTCTTCAGGTCTAGTTTTAAATTCTTGAGGGAGATAATGCTTTGAGAGGTATCTGATGTGATGACCTGGACCCTCACGGTCCATCCCTTTTCCAAATTCCAGTCCTAGGGGTGACGTCTCGGTGGTAGGACATCATTTCGGCGTGCGACCGATCAGTGTCGCCCAGTCTTGTCGGGTTTCTCATCTACAATTTTCCCGTAACTCCTCTTTTGGGATTTTCAACCATTTTTTCAAGTGGTTCAATGCCATTTAAAATCCGATAATTAATACACCAGAAATCCAAAGGAACCTGCACAATAGAGAATTAAAAAAACAATTAATTTTGTCGTGTGTAACCACCCAACCGCGTGGGGAACCACAATCCTAATTTAAAGTAGTTCAAATCCCCATATCCCATAATAACGGGATCTTATATATATATCGCATGGCAATTTCTTCTTCCTTATTCTTCCTCTTGGCTAGCTTCCTTTATTCTTAGTACATTTTGTGTTCCCGATGTTCCTCCCCTGCAAGTCGCGCTTTTCCCTGATTCTTCGAACATGGAGAAAAACATCGATCTTTGATCAATATGGTAGGATTTTACTCCACCTCTTCTTTCTATGTATCATGTAGGTTGGGTACTCTTTTGTCTCTATGGGAATTGATGAAACCAAATTTAATGAATATAATTAATGTGCTTCTAAAGAATGAAGGGGGGTGTGATCGATGTTTCAGGTATACTACTTTTATGTTGTATGTGTTGTGAATTGTGTGGGCCTATGCTCACTAAAAATCATGGTCGTTGGTGGTCTTTCAATGCGTACTAAAGAAACTTTGTTTTATATGATGATTAAATGACTTAACCTGGAAATTGGTTAATCACGTAAACTCAGTTGGTTTAAATGGGTGTTCTGTAAAACAAGAATCTCTGTGTCACCACCTTGGTTAACAAACAGAAAGAAGAGCCTAATGAATGATGTTCTTGAACCTGGAAGTTTTCCACTCTATTTGGTAGTGGGTGTGTTGTTCTGCCTGGTTCTTATGGGAATATTTGAATGGGGATGGGATCCTCTGTTGTGGCACGGTTGTTGGTTGTGAATTTAAAGCTGTGTAGTTTCTCTACTATGACACGAACTCGGGTGGAATCCTCTATCATTGAGAAATGGTGGGTTCCTGGTTTTGAGAACATGAGGCTGTGTCTCGGGGTTTTCTTTGTTCCCAGTACTTCGAGGGATCTCTCTTATCCCTTTTGTGAGGTTTTCTTTGGTTCCAGTACTTTTAGGGATCACACTTATCCCTTTGTTGTTGTGACTATACAAGAGAACCGGGTGTGAATGCTTAAATTGCTATTTGGTTGCTTCTTTTTTTCTAGCTTGATTTTATGCCTGTTAGTTGATCGGTAGTGCAGAATTCACCCTAATGGGATCACTTGAACATGAAAACAAGTAAGTGTTGAGTGGGGAATTAGTTTGAGAATGAGTTGTTACTTGGTCGTGAGTGTCATGACTTCTTTTGTGAATGGATAGTAACAAGGGTGTTTGTGCTTAGTTTTTGGAACCCCTAGGTTGGGATGAGTGTTTATTACCTATACATATATCTTTATCTTTTATGTTTCTTATTCGTGCCCCACCCAAGTTGAGCACTTAGTGCCGAACACCCCATTTCATTGGAGGGTGTTTTTTCCAACACTCCTATGAGTGGATGGTTATTAGCTCCTTTTCTGATCCCTTTCCCGAATAGCCCAAGACTCTTCGGGCAGTCTGTGATGGCCTGAAGTCCATTATTGGCCCAAAATCTTCAGGAAGGTCACTTGTGGTGGTTGGACTAGGTGTTTGAGGGCAGGTTGTTTCCCAAGTGTCTTCGGGACGAGGCCTAGGTATCTTCAGGCGTGGTAGTAGTTGTTCTAACCCAGGTGTTTGTAGGTGTGGTTACGTGTGGTGGTTGTGGCCCAGGTGTTTGCGGGCGGGATAGAGGTTATGGCCCAGGTGTGTGTAGGTGGGGTTTGGTAGTGGGATTGCGGTGAGGTTATGGCCCAGGTGCGTGCGAGCGGGGTTTGGCAGTGGGACTGCGGTGATAATGGTGGGATTGGTTCGATGTGTAGGATGTCTTCAATAATTAGTGGGAAAGTGGCGCGGGGTACCCAAATATCGATGTGCAATTACTATACTTTCCTTTCGTTATTTGGGGAGTGTTCCTTGGTGAGACTTGGGTGGATAGTTTTTCCTTTCTAGTTTCTTTGGTTTTTTTCCTTTTCTCATAGGGAATTATAATGCCTCTCCACTTGTGCATGAGAGTCTTTGGTTTTCCCTACTGAGTGTACTTATATTCTTACCCTATGTATATAAAACTATTTTTAGGTTTTCAGGACCACTTCAGGGATCATGACGGACCCTACTAGCTCAGACCTTGGGGCAGTTGCTATTGTCATTTTCCTTTTTCTTGGTACATTACCTTTGGAATATTTTGTGGATTGTATCTTTTACTTTTGAACATGTATATGGTAATGGTTTACTTTTGTCTTTACCTTTACTTTCAGCTTCGGTATTGTTGGGGTTGCTATCTTATCTCTCGATCCTATAAAAATAAAAAGGGTAATGCCTTCCATTTTGTGTGAGATTCTATACCGTTGGTGCTGGTCGCCACTCTGGGACCTATTGAAGGAGGGTTTCGGGGGTCATTATCTCTCCTTCAAATTAAGGAAAGAATGGCCTAGAAATCTGCTGACCCTTCCCTCCTTTTGGTGAAGGTGGGTCATTCCATGAACCTTATATATTCCATCCATTATTTTACCACATCCATTAAAACATATACAATATTTCCCTTTCCTCTTCAATTTATTTGATGTGTTCTTCATGTAAAATAACATTTCTATATTTTTTCAATTATATCAACAAGTGAAATCTTAAATATGTTACTACCATCTAGTCAAATAAAACCATTTGATAAACAATTGAGTTCATATGATTATGAAAATAGATTGAAAGAGATAGAGTTAAAAAAATTATACTTTGTTTCCTATATGTTTACTAATGCTTTAAAAAATAATTTTAAATTTTAATTAAAACTATAATTTTTGGAAATTGTTAATGAAAATAACATCACAAACCCTTTAGTGATATTCTATATGAAACAGTTATCTTATTCCATATAAACACACAAGTGGGTGTTTTTTTTGTATTTTTCATGACTTATTTTGGGTTCCCATGTTGTGGTCCTGGATTGGATATCATTCTCTTATATTTTTATGGATATTGTGGATGTGTTGAATTCTTATGGGTCACATGGATAGTTTATATTAGTGACTCGTTTTTTGGTTTATTTTGGGTTTTTAATGTATCATCCTTGCTATCCTAGATCTATTTAGTTTATTATGTATATTTGGTGTTGTTTCCCCATTACATTTTTTAGTTTTTAAATTGATTTAGTTTATTTTATTATTATTTATGATGTGTTATAATTCATTTGGTTATTCTGTTATTATTAAAACTATGTATTTATGTATAAATATTTCTAAGGTACAATTACATCATTCAAAATTTCATAGTCGTGTCCTTATTTTGCTTTATCATATTCAAGGGTTGAAATCATTCCCATGTGTTTTTATTCCCTAATACTAGTTTCAAACTTAGGGTGACCAATAATGTGCCTCGGGATTTATAGCACATCAATTTGGGTGATATGTTGACGTAATAGGTCGAACAAGGATGGTTCATTACAAAATGGCATCGGATCACCCTCTTATAATTTTCGTGCATTGTGATCTATGGAGATAATAATATTAGAACATCATAGGTAAGTGTGGGGAGAGTCTAGGTTGGTATTTCTAATTTATAGCCTCAAGTTTTCATAGGTATTCATTATTTAATACATTAATTTCAATTTCAATTTTTATTAATTTATTTATAGTAAGATCCCCGACATATTATATTTGATATGTTTGGGGTAATTTTCAGTTTTGAGGTTAAAATAGAGGAAGAACCAGATATGCACATTTAGCTCGGAGAGTTTAAAAATCATGTAGATTCCATTCATATGGAATTTAGTACTTCTTGGTGGTTGTTGTATGGTTTGGTCATAATCCACCAAACTATGGAGGTAAACTTTTTATATCCTACATAGTTATTGGTTCTCTTCATTTGACTTGGTTTGTTTCCATATTACTCCTAAATTAATTCTCACTTTATGGATATTGAGTTGGGAGGGAGTTTTATACTGCATTAATGTTTTAGGTTAGGTTTTAGTTAATAATTTGTGATTTTATATTTGGTTTTTGGTTTTAAAATTTGGTTTTGTATTTAAAAAAATTATATTGGAAAAAGGATGATATTATGATATGTTTTGATTTTAAAACATATATTTGGTGGTCTTATTACAAATAATTTATTGCTATTGGGGTAGGTTCTCAAGAATGGTTTCATTTTACATAAAAATGAAATCCTGTTTAAAATTAATGTATGCTTTATAAAATATTTGGTTTTATGATGAAATTTATGAATTTTTTCCGGTATTTGGTCTTAATTAATCGTGGTTTATTTGGTTATTGATGAACTATATTACTGATTATTAATGTTTTAATGGTATTTTTTGTATAAAATGAAGTATTTTAAAAAAAATATTCTGTTTGAAACCCGGTTTTAGGATTTGATTATAAAAGTAACATTGATCTTTATAGATTATTTTGTAATGAGGCAGGTTTTTATAAGGATATAACTTTAAAGTGTTTATTTTAAAATGAATGTGTGTGTTTTTTTTATATATTTTATATTCTATTAATTGAGCGTTTAAATTTCAACTTCTTGTAATGTTTTAAAATTATGTCATTTAGTTTATAAATGAAGTATGTTGTTTTAGAAGGTTGGATTTTTTTAATAGTTTGTGTATTCTTGTCAAATTAGTGTTTGAATCTTTATGAAAAGGTTAATGTTTAAGAAACATAGATGTCTTTAATGATTTGTTTTAAATTTTTTCCTTGGTTATTTTTTGTATTTTATTCTTTGGTTGAATTGGGACTATCTAATTTGTATTGTGAAATGTTTATGGTGTGAGTTCATGTTTTGTGTCATTTAGATCGTGCCTTCTATAAAGGCACTAATGGAAAGTAAGGAATATTTTTTCTAGGTTGATTCTCTGGGTAATTCCCCTCTCTATTTAAGAATGTTAGTTTTAGTCGCTAGATATTCCCATCATCTAAATAGAGTGGTGGAGTCATGACCTTATTTGTTTTAGGGCCATTTGAATCATTTAATTTTCTATGGTGATCAGGGTTTACCCAAGGTGATTGAGTGTTTTAAGAGGATTGATGGAAATTTCAGTTAACTATGATATTTTAAAACATCAAGAGTGGAGTTTGTTGTGTTACTTCTTGGTGGTGTAAGCTTTGTGTTGTGGGAAACCACTATCTGGGCTCAACTACATGATAGAATTTCATTGGATATATTTTTCTTATATTTCCTCATTATAAGAAGGGTATATCTTTGTTGTTCCTATATAGAAACCCTCTATGTTTTAGGATTTCATACTTAACAACACTATGGAATTGTATGGATTTTTTCCTATTTAGGTCGTATTTTATAAATTCTATAAATCATATATCATAATAAAATCTTTGTTGTAGTATTGATTTGAATGGGAATGAATATTTATTTTTGGATTTATACTCATTTATTTTAGAGTTAATTAAATATTTTGAGTTAATTATTGGTTGATGCATTTTATTGGTATCTTATAGAATGTTAAATATTGAATGTTGGTTTCTTAAAGTTGTTCTCGTGCCTTGATAGTTAGTTATACTAGTATTATATCTATTATTATCCTTGTGATGAGGTTTTAATTTTCATATTTTGTCCATGGTGAGCATTGGGTGTTTTTTTGAGTAACCAAAATTATTGATACATAATATTAATTTATACACTATTTGATTCCAAATATTGATATTTTTATGTGAACTATGTGGTAGTGTTCTGAGATAAAGGTCCAAGATTACCCTCCAATTCATCTTCTGTATCAAAGTTAGAGCCCATGTTTTTTCTTATTGAGGTATGCTTCAAGTTTTTATACCCATTCGACCTTTATTATATGGGATGGTGATGATGGTTTGAACATATATTTTGTTCATTGATACTATTTTGGGCCTTCATTTATTATTGGGATCTAGAACATGGTCCATGATTAGTTATTGGTTATTTGGTGAAGGATGATCATTTCCTTTAATACTTTAATGAATCAGGTATTATTGTTTGATTATTTATTTATTTATCTATATCATTTCTTATCCTCCCATTATAAATGAATTATAAATAGTGGGTAGAACTATGACAGTCACTCATTTTTTCTTTATAATTTCTTTCATATGATTAAGAGTGGAGTTCTTCCTAGATTTTACTTTTTATTTTTGGGGATATTTTTCTATTTCTTTTGAGGATTTGACTCATCTATCTTGAGGATTCAAAATGAATCGTTTCAGTGCGATTTTTTGTTGTAATTATCATACTCTATTATTTTCTATAGTTTTTTCAAACCCTCCCACATTTTCTCCTTCAGTGTTTAGGTTTTTATATATTTTTTCCTTTTTCTTTTTCAAATGAATTTTTGAGGGTAGATTGTGTAATGGTTGGGAAATTGTAACATCTCTCATGTCATTATGATATTAAATATTATATATATTTTTGGTTATTTTTAATTTTTGGGGAATGTTCAAGTTTTTTAGGTCAAATGTAATGACCTTATTTTTTCATCCAAAAGTAAAACCTATGTTCGGTAGCTTGCTCCACATGCAACTCATAACTAAAACAAAAATCATGTTATATTTAAGTAAAATATAAATATTAAGAATGAATATTAAAACCTAACCACTGAATTTTAAATTATAAATAGGATTAAAAGAAATATTAAATATGTGTATAATTAAAATAAAGAAAAATTTTAATACTGATTAAAAGTAATTAGTATTCTGAAAACAACTAAGAAAATCATTTTATGCTTAATTGTTTTCTAAAATTGATGTTTTATTTAAAGAAACTATGTATATTATATTTAAATGAAAATAAAATATATTTATAATATTAATAATACATCCCAAATAAATTTATTATTAAAATATAGAAAATAATGATAAATAACAGTTAACATTTTTAAAATATGTTTTCTAATATGAACATTTTTCCCCTATGTTTTTTGAATTTTTTTTAATGTATTGAATTATAAAATCACAAAAATTTAATTTTAAAAAATAAAAATATTTTATGGTTAATAATAATAACAATAATATAATCTCAAAATTAATTTTTGGTATATTTCGGAAACACCTGATTTTTTGGATAATAGGACAATATACCATATTTAATAATAATGCGTCTTTTAAACCATTACTAGTATATAAGTATAAAATATAAATTTGTGAAACATTTTTATAACCCCAAATATTTATTTTATAATTTAATTTATAATTTAAAAAAATTGATTTTTAAACCTATATTTGACATTTTTGAATTTAAGATATATATTTTATAAAATTGTTTCCAATACATTATACAATTGGTATTTTTAAATTTTTTTATATCACATTTAAAATTTGAATAAAAAATAATAAATTTTAAATTTAGAGTAATTATTTCCAAATTAAATAATAATAAACTTTTTAGTTTTTTTCATAAAGGATAAATTACCTAGTTAAAAACTAGCTATTGTGGTCAAAAGAAAAAATGGTAAATATTAGTAACCTAAGAGGTAAAGAGAAAAACATGTTTAAAAAATGTTTTAATTGAGTGGTTGAGGTTTCAATAAACTTTATCTATCCTTCTCTATTATTTTTCAATTTTAGATCTATTTTCCTTATAAGATGGTCCATTATTGAATTGTTTTGGATATTTAAAAAATTGCCACTCCTTTTCCATTATAAAATGGGAACTTCACTCCACTCTCCCCCTCATACCAAAAACCCCCTATTTTCAATAAAAACTATACATAATCATCTCATACAGACTCCAATAAACCTTTTGTAGGTTCTTTTTTTCTCAAAATACCATTCCCAAAAATTATAATCCCCTTTACCAATGAAGATAATCTAAAATGATATGTATAAGTTCCTAACCTCTCTTTCTCTTTTAAATTTCATTACGTGATTTTATAATTCCTAAAATTTCATTTCACCATCATAAAATTATAACATAAATTTCATTATAATATAAGTATTTTATTATAATATATGTATAACCAATAACAACTCACCCCTTTCCCATTAATAAAAATGAAACTATAAATAGTGTGTTGTATGAACTATAACCTCCACAGATAAAAGAGTCTGATTTTACATCATTTACCAACATGGATGTTTTTAGCTTATAATTTATGATTATATATATTATATATATATATAATTAATATATTGTCTCGGAGGCACATGAAAGGTTCGTGGGGAAGAAACGTACGCTACCTGATGGTTGATTAGAGAAGGTTGGGTTCTAGTTAATCACTCATATCGGGTGCACCATTTTCCGGCTCGAAATTCCCAATGGTTCCATATCCAGTAATACATGGACCTGCTTTCCAAAGGCAGGAGTTTGCTGGGTGGTTTCACCAGCAATACTTAAAAACTCACATTGGTCGAGAGGATGGGAAGTCGGGCTCATCGTGCCCTTTTTGAGAGGAATTATTTCCTGTTCCGGGACTCTCTTATAGATTTAAGAAATGTTCATATGTTCGCGAATCTTTGGTTTATACCAAAGCATAGTATCCATGGATTACTCCTGGTTGGAAACGGTTAGCTAGACGCAGGGGTTCGGAATCATTTATGCCCGAGTTTTACCATCCCTCGTTGGATTAATGACCCCAAGGAATCTTTACTCATTGAGACGACACTAGGGTTGGTGCGATGAACTGACGTGAAGATAGTCGGATCGACCAGTTGTTGGGATTGAACCTCAGGGAGGCTTTCTATGTACCCTGCCTAGGAGACAATGATCAAATTCCACTTAGTTCGGATGAGTGGGGGGCTTACGCTCTGAGGCGGACCAGGATGTGGGTAAACATACGTGAAAGGGGGTCAGAATGACTAGTTGCTGGGCTTCAACCACGATGAGGCTCTCTACATACCCTACCTAGGAGACAGGGATCCATGTTTATGTAGTTCGGATGAGTAGGGGGATTACGCTCTGAGGTGGCCCATGATGTGGTTAAACCGACGTGAAAGGGGGGCAGAATGACCAGTTGATGTGCTTGAACCTCAGGGAGGCTTCCTATGTACCATGCCTTGAAGACATGGATCAAAGTCCACATAGTTCGGATTAGTGGGGCTTACGCTCTGAGGTATCCCAGGAGATGATGTAATGGTCGATGCTTACTTTAAGCCCATGTGAGTAATGATCGGTGTGAGAAAAAAGAGGCAGTAGGGACCAGACTACCAAGTCGCAAAAGGTGCGTCCGTGAGAAGTGGGGTGGGGCTTACGCATGGACCAGCCCATAAGGTCGGGGCTTACTCCGAGATGGACGCCCAGGGCGATAAAGCGTAGCGGGAGAGGGAAACAAGTGATCCTATGCCCGTCACCTCTCTTTTTCTTGGGGGAAGTACGGAAGCGCATGGGGGCTTCCTTCTGATGGGTATTTTACTACCCCCCGAAGAATAGAGAAGTGCCCCGGCCCCAACAAGTGGACCGACAGAAAGGGGACTCCTGAGCTCCGACTCCACATTACCGTGGGAATGTAAACCCAAGAATGCTTTGGAAATCCACCCAAGGGTCGGGGAAACCCTTTCTCCCCTACTTACCGTGGGTATGTGAACTCAAAGTTGCGCGTTGATGCACCTGAAAGTTATATCACATGGGTCTGGTGGCTCTGGTGGGGGCCTCGGCTTGGGGCTGATGGGTAGGACAATGAGGGAGACACGAAGGATCAGGTAATATTGGAAGGATTTTATATGGCTTGGGGAACAGGAACTGTGAAGTATTTGGTGGGCCACACATGTGTATGGGTGGTGGGGCCCTTTGTGTAGGGAAGTGCTACGTAGTTGGAGAAGCCGTCCATGAACCAAAGTGGTCCGTGGACTGATGGACATCCTGCGAAATAGGGTGGTTCACGGAATGGTGAGCACCCGATGAACCAAGGTGTTTTGTGGCTTCGAGTTCGATCCGCATACGAGGGTGGGTCACGGAGGGTTCTCTGCGAGCAGCGACGGCCAAGGGAGGCGTCGGACGGGGGTTCGTCGGTCGGGGCTTCTCCCCTGTAGGAGGATGCTATGCGGTGGGACAGATTGGAAAAGGGGCATAAACTCCCTAGTCCTTGGGGAGTGCATCCGCGGAGGGTCCATGGTTCACGGTCTTATTTTCTTTTCTATTTTATGTTTTTGGTTCACCAAGTTATTATGCGTTCTCCGGTTCCTTATTAATTCGCTCCCAGGTTCATACCTGCTCTGGTTCACAAACTGGAACTTCACTGTGAAATCCTAAACCTTCCTTCAAAATCCTCCCACCCGAATCTGATCGATCTCCTCCCGTTTCCCTCTTCTCTTCCCCTCGATCTCCTTTTATAGAGTGGGGAAAAATATCTATCTATGGTCATGCAGCACCTTTTTTGGAGGCCCATGACCGAAAACCTGATTCACAGATGACCAGTTCAATCCGCAACTCACGGGGGCCATCGAGCGCATCTCCATCGCGAACCAAACGAGCTTGGTGAGTGCTTCACGGCCGCAGAGCGTTCCAACTCCATTCCGCGAATGACAGCGGATGCGGACCAGACCGGTTGAGGCGGTCCGCGGATGGGGGTGGTTCGTGATGGTGGATGGGTCTAGCGCTCATCCTGCTTCGCACCCACGGAGGATCTCCGCCCCCATTCCGCGAATGAAAACAGTTCACAGAGGGGGTGCTTCGCGGAACCGACCGCGTGGCGTCATCATTTGGACCGGTCTGCGGACCGGTTCGGCTTTGTGGATCCTTTGAGTTTTATCCATTCTTCCCCCCCAATTCTTTGGGAGGAATTGGGTAGAATCTCCTTTGCGAATTTTTCAAGACCCTACAAATGCCACCCATCGTAATGGGGTCTATCAGAACGAAGAGGAGGCCATTCCGATACAGAGTGGTCCTGAAACATGGATGGTTTGCGGTAGAGAGGTGGACCCGGTAGGGGACCACGCCTATAAATACGGGGGTCCCTTCATTTGTCTTCTACAGAATTCTTCACGAACCTAGAGCCCTCGCACTTTTTTCCCCCGTGTGCTCATTCCTTCGAGAAACACCTCATCTTTGAACCAGTTTCTACTTTCCGCAAATCATTCCTCCTTCGCGATCACCCTCACTCGTCGAACAATTTCCCAACTTCGAACCAATGATTTTAATTAATTAAAAAGTAAGCCACAATGGGCCACGGAGGAATTCGCCTCGCTGTTTCGATGCTTCACATACTGAGGTCTTGCTGAATTTAAAAATCTCCTAAGTCCTCTGAACTTAATTATTTAAATTCGGGATTAGGACTCCGTGGAGAAACTTGGTTCACGGTTTTCTGGCCAACACCCCACAGGCCAGCATACCGCGAACCTCTTCTGCATAGGGTCGGTCCACGGGATATAGTCATCACGGACCACCTTTTGAGGCCTTCTGGAGTAATTTTCCATATGCTTGGTATTTTTGTCCATATTTGATTATTCCGGACTAACCATTTGACGATCTTCATGATGCAGGGAGAAAACATTTTTCCTCCTCGCCATACACCCAGGCCTGCCGCAAAGCCTCTCCCAATTGGCGATCAACGCATAAATGATGTGTCCAGATCTGTTAAGGATGGAATCTGACACTCCCCTCTATGCTCATTCCTTGTCGATCTGCTCTCCGAGTCACAGCGGGAGTACCCCTTTTCCAACAGCCTTTCGACCTACGAGTTCGGTTTACTATCTGATAAGTCGATTCTGGTGCCATCCCGTGACAACAATCCTGGTGCATGGATATTTACTGCCAATATCCCTTGATTTGTGATATCCGCCCGAGGGAGGCCTACCTCAAGGGACACAACTGTCAGATCTGTGTTGAATCACCTTCCTGTGTCCCCAACAGGAGAACAACGTCAGCAGGAAGGGGAAATTAACTATTACCGGAGCATTGTCCACAATGCCATGGTAAACGACTTGCAAGGCTAGTCAGCGAACCGAGACCTCCGGCCTAGAGGGGAATTTATGTCATTGGATTAGGGGTGGCCCTTCTGGGTTTTACAATGCGTTGTAGAGTTTGAGGAAGAGTTGGAGTCGTAGGCTTATATGAAGCTGCCTGGGTGTCCCAAACCTATACCCATCGACCTGAAGCCCTCTCCAGACAACTTATGATCCAATGGAGTCCAGACACCAAAACATTTCACCTGGTCTTTGGTGAGGTGGGTATTAGTCTTTTGGACATATTTCATATTTCTGGGGTCCCCATGGTTGGGTGTATGTATGAAGAATTCCTTCCTCCTTCTTCTATGTGGGACAATGAAGAGAGGACTCCCCCCTAGTGAAGCATCTTATTGACCAGGCCCAGAAGCATTCAAAGGATGCGTTTGTGAAACAGCTTGTCCCATATCGTGAATGGTTCAAGGCTATTTCTAGAGAGAACAAGTCCATGGTTCTCCCATGCAGGCCCACAACCTACCTGAAGATGGAGTCCCATAAACACAGGGGAAACAACTGGATAATCCGGGAAGAAGGCCATTTCAACGATGGGGGCTAGGAGCTTGTTTCGGACGTCGATCGGCTTCTTCGTCTAGAGGAGTTTCTGGCCATGTTCCTAAGTGGATGGCTATTTCTCGTAAATGATACTAGTGGAGTGTGGGTCTCTACTTTCTTCATGGCAGCACAGATGGCTACCGACAATGTCATCAACTTAGTCGTTCCAGTATTGGCCAGGATTTATCAGTTGCTTAGCAATATTACTAATGGGAGTCAGCCAAACTGGGTAGCTGGTCCTTTTCAAATAATTTGGGGATGCTTGGGAGTGCATATCAAGAACTGCTACACTTTCATCAACCCCTTTCAGATTTTGGGTACCACATTCTAGCCATACTTGCAACTAACCAACGGGGTTAATCCCGAAGCGTGGGAAACCCAAGAGAAGGATGGTCAACAGACGGTTCGGAATATGCGTCTGTTGTCGATCCCTATCTCGAGTTATGATCATTTCATCTTCCATTCATATCCATTCCTTGCCGGTGAAATTAGGAATTCTATATGAGAGGATTTTAGTAAGAAAAGCAACCTATTTTCTCTTCGAGAGGGCATTATGGTGGCCCGTATCGGTGGGGAACTGATCTGTGAGGGGTACGCGCCTTGCCGATTTGGACGCCAATTTGGCAGCGTCCAGGCACTGTGTCCTCCCTCTCTCAATGTCGCCTGTGAGAACCATCATTTGATGGTGGCTAGACAACTGTGGTTAATGTTTACCTGGGAATATACTGGTTGCCAGGTTATGACTCCCGCACATGCAGACTCCATGCCCTTCGTATCTAAGAGTTACGCCGATTCCTAGGTGCAATCGTACCCAAATTGCCAGCTAGGGTTGTGGGTGCCTACCATCTCAAGCCCTAAGCCATCGAAGGGAAAGAGGAAGCGAAATGGGGATGGTGCTTCAACCAGGTTGGGCAAGGTTCTTCTCCACCATTCGGGTCTCGTGCTTCCGGGGATGCTTTTAACAGACAGAGGTGTATCCTCTCATGCCCTCGAAGCTGCCCAGAGAGGGTTGGTTATCCCTGATGATGCTTCCTTCCCAACAGCCTGTGGCCAATGGGACGAATTCAAAAGTCGGCCATCCTTTCGCATCCAGTACCCCCATTCTCTGTGGTAGTATCTTCAGGATTCGGAGGTGGATTTTGACGGGCTGGGTTACATATCTTCTCTCGTTGATATTCTTTATGATGCAGACCCGAAGAGGTTCGATCGGTATCTCCGGGACCTCGAGGCCTACATACACACACGCTGGGGCTATACAGTGTTGACTCATTGAGTCCAGGAGATGCTGCAGTAGGCGACTGACGAGGAGTAGGAAGAGAGAGATCACTCATCAGGTGGAGGAGATCTCGGTGGTTCCCCCACTGTAGCTGAGGTAAGGGAATTTCCCCCTATTCCTCTGAGGTCCCACCCACAGGTAGCTCAGATAGCTCTAGGGTGGCTATGAGATCCAGAAAACATACACGACCATGGACACCCCCAACAGCTCCTGCCACTGCCAGACCCTCCCAGGTTGATCTCTCCGGGCTAGCTGTTCCCATTACGGCTGCATTCCCGAACACATGGAGGATTTGGGATGACCTGAGGGCAGTGGCTCAGATGAAGAGGTTTGGGCGTTACTCTAGATGGGACCTCTCAAACTTTTGGGCATTGGGACTATCTTTGCTCCACCTCACCTATTGTTGGAAGAGGATATGGATGAAATAGTCGCCTCATTGAAGGAGATAGATGTATATGTGCCTTCACCCCGAAACTGGCTCTGTGGGTCCACCCGGGTGTCCATGATGATTAGACATCCCGAATCGTCTAACCCTGAAGAATAGGCTACCCTTCTCATCCATTCTGGCCTTCCTCCTCGAATACTTTGAAGGTTCTAAAGTTTTATCCCTTTGTGCAGGGTGCCAAGGAATCCCAGAGAGTAATTCCCTCCCCAGAGTATACTCCTCGTGGTACTGCAGTAGGAGAACATACACTTTCGACTATGGGGATCATCGAGGAGGGATCTCCTGGTGCAGTTGAGCTCATGAAAATGACATTTACGGACCCAGCAAGGGTCTTTCCTCCTCCAGCTCCTCCCAGCGTCCTGAGTGAATAACTGTCCCCTGGGCAGATCCAAAGACAGAAACAAGCATCCCGTTTATTGGAACGACTTAGATAGGGGACAACGGGTAGTTATAACTTCCCATTTCCTTGATTGTGAACTCATATATTCTGACTCTGCCAATTATTAACTATCTTGGCATATGGTGTAGGGGAACTCGGAGGCCCTGTCATGGATACACCAGCAGTCGTATCTTTTGCCCCTTATCTTTGGAGGGATCACCCGCAACCACATCTGGCCGTGACGAGATGGTGGTCCATGCTGGAGGGGCTAGTTATAAGGATGCTTTACTCCTTCCTTCATCAATCAGAGATATGTCAGAAGAGGAATAGCTAGAATTCGAGACTCTTGCTGATCGGATAGCCCCTTCAATTGCGGTGGAGAATGGCGTGCCCGCAATTTCTGAGGGGTATCCAGATCCGATGGGGCCAGCCACCTCGTACCCAATGGATCCCATGGTGATGGAGGAAGATCTCACCACCAGACCAGTTGTCAGAAACCCAGAGCGGGCCATTATTTTATTTACCAGGGGAGTGATTTCCCCGGGCTTGATCTCCGTAGATGACTATTTGGGGACAGCTTTGGGATTTTCTAGCCTTGGGAATCGCCTTAGGTCATGGGCACCTCTGGGGGTTCCCAGGACTCCCTTGCCTCTGGAAGATGCAGCGCCTTCTTTGGGGGGCCGCGATGGTGCAGATCTTGAGGATACCGACGCCTTGATGATTAAGGGTGAGTTTTTCAACCACTTTCCACTGAATCCTTTCTTTTCCCTTTTATAATAATGGATATTCATCTATCTTATTGGATATTGGGATCTAGGACCATGACCTTTGGCATTGACGATTGTGTCGTCAGATCCGATCGTGCTTGTGACCACAACGGTCGGGGGCGAAGTTGCTGCGGCGCCATAGCTTGCGGTTGAAGCCGCATCGGGTCCCTCCATGGTGACATTCATCCCTGAATATGTATCTTCATCCGAAAGCGACTCTAAGCCTAATCAACAAGTCCTTTCCAGTCTTTTACCTGCTCGCCAAAGGGCTTGGGAGATAATTTGGAAGATAATTTATCAGACGCCCTTGGATGAGATGCTGATGAAATTACCAAAGCTTTACAATCTGCTTATGCTATTGGGATATGATGACTTTGACTACCATGGTATTTATGACATAGTCAAACAGGTGGCCACTGATTGGGAAATACTGGGTGGTTTTGAATCTCGCCTTTCTACTGCTCAATCTAAAGCCTACCTTTCCACAACCCGATAGCTTTTCCTAACAGAGGCTCATGATCATGCTAGGGTAGTTGTGAGGCTCCAGGGAGAAGTCACTGAGTAGCGTTCTCACCTAGAGTTGCTGAGGAATGAGATACATTGGCTGCAAGAGGAAGAGGCTAACGTCACCACCATAATTGAATAAGGGGAGCAGTGAATGGAGGAGGATATGAGGGTGAGCTCAAATGCGGCCGAGGAGGAGGAAGTGTTGCGGGCTGGTGCAGAACCTGAGATAGCCTTACTATGTAATATCCATCAAGAAGTCAAGGATTCTCATCAACACCAAATAAAACATTGTGAATCTGCTGAAAACCTCCAGTAATGACCATTCATGTCAGAGGAGGATTCGGATTGTGGATTCCCTTCTTACCAACCTTGTTATGGAACAAAGAAATGTTTTACATAATGCTCTGGCTATCCTCTCCTGTGGAAGGAATTACTTGGCCTGATTATTGTATATGTTAACTCACTGAACATAGAATAAACAGAGTTCGGAACAATAAGAAAAAGCAAACGAGCTCTAACTTTTTCCTGTATCATGAGATCCAGCGAGCGTAGTTTTACTATTGCTAGGGTTTTGTAGAAAATCCCCAAAAACTTTTTGTCTTTTCTTTTAATACCCTAATTTTTCCTGGGCCCATTTTTTGTGGGCCCAGTGGGTATGGACTGACTTTTTCTTAGGTCACCCTTTTTTGGTTTTCGGCCTAATAGGCTTTATGTCTCATTTTGTGAGCGGTTTAAAGTCCCACCGTCAAGACTATCATTAATGATGTTTTAGGTCGAACAGATTTCACCATGTATGGTGGGGCGAGGGCCCCAATGAGGTTTGGTTGATTAAAATATGTCTCAATGTCCTTCAAACGCATGTGGAGGGAGTGTGTTTGGATTTGAATGACATGAATGGCATGTCTCAAGGCATGGGAGCCATATCGGTGTGCAGAGGTGGGAAGAGCATCGCCTAAGGAAATCTTGCCTTTGGTAGATGGGCTAGGGGAGATCAATATGTAGAGTCGCTGAGGGCATGGTATCCATAGTCATGAAAAGGTTTCCCTAAGTCAATGAATCTCCATTTCTGATGGCCATAGGACTTCATGAATGTCCAGATTATGGAAACCACCATGGGTGGCTTGGAGAATTATGAAAACCACTGGGGGTGTCTTGGAAAGGGTATGTGACGTCTGAAAGGTTTTGAGAAAATCTATATCAATCACGAGTATGGAAGAAATTTTCATGTCCTACACATTTATCTAGAGTAAAGGACTATTGGAGCTTGGTGCAGTTTAACAACATGTAGCAGGGACATTATCTAGAATGGAACGGCTTCTCCTGGTCCTTAGTAATCTCATCAGAGACATTCCACCATATTCAAGAAGGGTTGTGAAAGAGGATGGTAAAATATATCTCAGAGGGTTTTCGAATCCCGGGATGAACATAGGGGCTCAAGTTCCAAAAGGCGTATGAAGAGAATCATTCCCTGAGGAAATCATGTCTTTAGTAGACGGGCCAAGGGCTATCAATATGCAGAGCCGCTGAGGGCATGGTATGAATAGTCATGAAAAGGTGTCCTTGGTTCATTGATTGTATTCTCACAATGGCCGAGCAACTTCAGGGAGGTTGAGATTAAAACCACCAGGGGTGGCTTATGAGAGTTCAGCTTTTTTCTAAGTACGAAGTATGGTTTATGAGGAGAGGGTGCATGGATATGGGAGAAGCTTCTAGGCTAAATATCCCGAGAATGGGTGAAGTCATTCCTTCTCACGCTGGTGTGAGATAATGGTTCGTACATGTCTGACCCATGCACTGGGGGACATGGAAAAGTATTCATTCCTTACTGAACCCATGACAGGTTTGACCGTGCAGTTTAACGTCATGCGATAAGGACGACTTTCGTGTAGTTTAACGTCATGCAGTAAGGACGAAGAGTGTTATTAGATTTCGTGCAATTTAACATCATGAGGTAAGGATAGAGGGTATTTTTAAAGGATGTTGTGCATTATAACATCATGAAGTGAGGATAGGCGGGCATTTTTAAACCAGTGAAAACCCTTATGGTTAGAGGCATTTCCCTGGATGTTTAATGCATGGTCTTTGCAGTTTTATGCCAAGAAGACAAGATGATCCATGCAGTTTAACATCATGCAGTAAGGACGTAGTTGCAAAGGCCGCTCTTGATTAGAATGTAAATGGTCTTGAGCATCTCGTCATGCCCAAGACATAGAGAGGGGTCGATTGGTATAAATCATGGTTTCAGAGCTTCTTGGATCAGGAGAAATGATATGGGGGCCCTGAGGCCGGTAAGCGTACGGGGCTAGGAAGAGTGTCGACTGTGGAAATCTTGCGTTAGGTAGACGGTCTAGGGGATATTAATATGCAGATCTGCTGAGGGAATGGTATGCGTAGTCATGAAAAGGTGTCCATGTGTCGATAACTTCCCACATCCGATGGCTGTGAATGTTTATGAGGATCCACAATTGTCCGGGCCAGAAATTCTGTCATTTGGTAAGAAAATATCGAGACATGTCGGGCATACTCAACCCTGGTTACTGTTAAAGCTTAAAGAGCTCCCTGTGTTGATTTATTTTGTACACGGGGTTGTACATTTACCCTTTGCAGTTTAACATCGGGCGATAAGGAGGAAGTTCTCTTAGTTTAGCGGTCATAGAGCTCGGACCACTGGGTGACTATTTCCGCAGTCACTCGAAGGATAAATGAGTTAACATGCTCTGATATACTCTGAACACGGTGGGGGGTGAATGTTGTAAACTGAAACTCCAAGGTTTCCCGGATCAGGAGATGGGGTGTGGGGGCTCTGAGGACAGTAAGCGTATGGAGCTAGGAAGAGTATCGCCTGAGGAAATATTGCCTTTGGTAGACGATCCAGGGGATATCAATATGATAAGCCGCTAAGGGAATGGTATGAATAGTCATGAAAAGGTGTCCACGAGTCGAAAACATTCCACTTCTGATGGCCATGAATGATTATGAAGATCCGAGATCGCTCACAGTACAGAGTTTGGAATGTGGGGATAATGGTGTCCGAGTATAAAAAAAACATCTTCACTACAATTGTCTGTTGAGTCAAAGTAGCCTAGTCCTGGATTGATGTTCGTAGATGAAGGTCATCATGTGAACCACAGGTGGATACATAGGCTAACCGGGTAGGAATACCCTAGAGACGTTTGGATGTGAAAAGGGGACAAACTTGTAAACCACTACGCCATAAATTTCTGGACCATGAGGTATGATATGGGGGCTCTGAGGCCAGTAAGAGTACGGAGCTAGGAAGAGTACCGCCCAAGGAAATATTTCCTTCGGTAGACGGGCCAGGGGCTATCAATATGCAGAGCCGCTGAGGGCATGGTATGCATAGTCATGCAATGGTGTCCATGGGTCGATGAATTTCCACTTCCGATGGCCATGAATGGTTATGAAGATCCATAATTATCCGGGTCGTGGAGTCTGATGTATGGGGGGAATGCATCAAAATGCACAAATAGTATTTCCACCTTGTTTTTTCATATATCATAGGTGGTTTGCAACAAAATCCATGCAGTTTAACGTCATGCGATGAGGACCCGGTCCGTGCAGTTTAACATCATGCGATGAGGAGGAAAAATACACCCCGTGCAAGTCTGGTCCATACATGGGGGAAAGGGAATTTTCAATTTCTACTTGGGGATGGATGAGCTAGGGTGAGAGAACCCTGGCGTCACTACGTATCCTGCGAGGGTAGTAATTGATCCCCATGTAGTTATTTAATGTTCCTGCAGTTTAACGTCATGCGATAAGGATGAGGAGTACACCCTATGCAGGTCTAGTCCGTACATGGGGGAAAAAGGTATTTTTACCTTTAATTATCTATGCTGTTTAACTTCATGTGGTAAGGATGTAAAAATAAACCTCGTGCAGGTATGGTCTATACACGAGGGAAATGAGGCATTCTGAAATCTTGTTATTCGTGCAGTTTAACGTCGTGCGGTAAGGACAACTTCCGTGTAGTTTAATGTCATGCGGTAAGGATGGAAAATACACCCCATGTAGGTCTGGTCCATACACAGGGGAAAGAGGCATTTTTTTGTATCCTTATCTATGCAGTTTAACGTCGTGCGATAAGGACGAGGAATACACCACATGCATGGCTAGTCTATACACGGGGGAGAAGAGAGAATTTTTAACTTTTATTTGAGGTGGCTAGGCCGGGGTGTGGAATTCTGGCATCATTACGTATCCTGTGAGGGCAGGAATCAAGCCTTACATAGTTCTCTACTAAATATACCCTGTGTAGGTCTGGTCCATACATGGGAGAAGGGAGTATTTTCAACTCTCATTTGAGGGTGGCTGGTCCAGGATGGGGAACCCTGTCGTCACTACGTATCATGCAAAGGCAGGAATCAAGCTATATGTAGTTCTTTGAAATCTGTCCAGTTTAACATCATGCGGTAAGGACGTGAAATACTCCCCGTGCAGGACTGGTCCATTCATAGGGGGAGGGAGCATTTTTATCTTTCCTTATTCATTTTTTTAGAGGTGGATGGACCAGGATGGGGGGTCATGGCATCACTATGTATCCTACAAGGGCAGGAATCAAGCCTCACATAGTTCTCTTAAAAACAACACACCCTGTGTAGGTCCAGTCCATACATAGGGGAGAGGGTATTCTCTAAATATTCTTGTCTGTGCAGTTTAGCGTCGTGTGGTGAGGATGATATACTCTTAGTTTAGGGTCAGAGAATTTGGACTGTTGGGTGCTTACTAGTTTAACGTCATGAAGCTTGGATGATTCCCACCCCCCTTTCTTATCTGTGTAGCTTATCATTGTACGGTAAGGACTAGGGGTACACCCCGTGCAGGTTTGGTCCGTACATGGGGGGGGGAGAGTACATTTTTAACTTTAATTTAGGGGTGGTTGGGCCAATATTGGGAACCCTGGCATCGCTACATATCATGCAAGGGAAGGAATCAAGACGTACGTAGTTCTCTGAAATCCGTGTAGTTTAACGTCGTGCGGTAAGGATGAGGGATACACCTCGTGCATGTCTAGTCCATTCATGGGGGAAAATGGCATTTTTAAACCTTCTTGGGGATGGTTGGCCCAAGATTGGGGACCCTGGAGTCACTAAGTATCCTTCGAGGGTAGGAATCAATCCGTACATAGTTCTCTGAAATCCGTAAAGTTTAACGTCGTGCGGTAAGGATGAAGGGTACACCCCAAGCCAGTCTAGTCTGTACATGGGGGAAGGGGGAATTTTTATGTTTTATCCAGGAATAGCTGGGCCAGGATGGGGAACCCTTGTGTCACTACATATCCTACGAGGGCCGGAATCAAGCCGTACATAGTCCTCTGAAATTCGTGCAGTTTAACTTCGTGTGGTAAGGATGAAGTGTACACCCCATTCAGGTCTGGTTCATACACGGGGGAAGGGGGAATTTTTAATTTTTATCCAGGCGTGGATGGTCTAGGATAGGGAACCCTAGCATCACTACCTATCCTTAGAGGGCAGAAATCAATCAATACGTAGTTCTTTGAAATCTATGTAGTTTAACGTCATGCGATAAGGACGAAGGGTACACCCCGTGCAGGTCTGGTCCATACATGGGGGAAGGGGGAATTTTAAGTTTTATCCAGGCATGGCTGGGCCAAGATGGGGAACCTTGGCATCACTACATATCCTGCAAGGGCAGGAATCAATCCATACATAGTTCTCTAAAATCCGTGCAGTTTAACGTTGTCCGGTAAGGATGAGAAATAAATTTGGTTTCTATGCAAAATACTTCTTCCAGAATCTTGCATTGGTAGGAGCTGTGGTGAATTTCCCATCTAGGGAGATCAGAGAATATGCTTCGTTGGAGTAGACCTTGTGTATGACGTATGGTCCCTCCCACTTGGGCTCCAGCTTTGGAGGTTTCCTTCAAGGTACCATTGGGGTCAGGAGAACCAACACCAATTCTCATTCCAAGAAAGGCCGAAGACGGACCTTTTTATTGAATGCTCGTGCAATCCGGTTCTGGTAGACTTCCAAATAGTGAAAAGTGTTCACCCGCTTCTCGTATAGTTGTTCCAATTCAACTAGCTGCTTTTCTGATAGCTCGTCGTCGGATAATTGATCACAGATGGCAACAAAGAGTGAGGGAAGTTAGAGTTCAATGGGTAGGACTGCCTCTTTGGCGTATACCAGTGAGTACGGGGTAGCCCGAGTAGCGGTGAAGATTGTGGTTCGATAATCCCATAATGCATGTAGGATTTTATTCGACCATGAATTCTTGTCTTTGTCCACCATTTTCTGGAGAATTTTGGACATGGTCTTGTTGAAATCCTCTATCTGTCCGTTGGCCGCTGCATGGTAGCGGGATGAGTGGTTAGCCTTGATACCATATTCTTGGTATAGTTTCTCCAATTCAGTAGAGCAGAAGTTGGTCTCATTATCTGTTAGTATGGTATGAGGGACACCAAATATGGTGATGATATTGTTTTTCACAAAGCTGACAACATTTCATTCCCTGAAATCCTTAAGGGGTACGGCTTCTACCCATTTGGAAAAGAAGTCGGTTTCCGTGAGGATATACTTCAGCTGTTTTGCTGTGACGGGAGGATATGGTCCCATGACATCCATTCTCCAGACAAAAAATGGCCAGGAGTACTTAGCCTGATGAAGTAACTCTGGGGCTTCAGGTATGAAGTTGGCATGAATTTGGCATGAGTGGCATTTTGCGTTAAAGCGCTCGCAATCTCATGCCACTATGGTCCAATAGTACCCAAGCCTCTGAACTAGATGGGAAAGCTTGGTCCCTAGCTGATGTTCTCTACATACTCTGGCATGCACTTTAGTCATGACGACAACGATTTCTTCTCCGTCAATGCATCTAAGGAGGACTCCGTTGAGGCCTCATTTGTATAGGGCCTATTTTTTACCTGCGCTGCCACATATGACAAAGTTCATTTCCCTTCTCCGTATTTTCTCTCGTTCAGCCCTGTTCGATGGAAGTTCTCCCCGTTGAAGGTAGTTTTCAATGGGGGTCATCCAACTGGTGGCTGGAGCATATGGCTCAGGGACAGGACTGATTTCTTGGATCTCCTCCATCTTGGTCTGGACAAACTGTAAGACCAATCGATAGTGAGAAATACTGATTAATGTTACATCCTAGTCTGGTTCAGCTAAGGATGTGGCCACATTGGCTAATGCGTTGGCCTGGGAATTCTGAGACCGAGGAATATAGGTCAATGTTAGTTTTGTGGAAAATTCCACCATTAACCCTCGGACATGGTCAAACAGGGGAATCAGATCCTCCTTTTTAATAGCATAGTCACCATTGACTTGCTTAATGACCAGTTCTGAGTGACCTTTTACCTTAAGGTGTTATAATTGTTCCTAGAGTGCGAGTTCCAGGCTTGCAATGAGGGCTTGATATTCTGCATCACTATTTGTACATCCCTCTGATAGGAGGAAAGAATATGGAAAGACTGCCTTTTCCAGGGACATGAGTATTATCCCCAAGCCCACCTTGTTAAATTTGGAGTCTTCCATCCTCTTCCTATTTGGGCTTCAGGATGCGCAGTCGAAGTACATTTCCCATGTTGGGAGCTCTTCTTGAACCGTGAAGATGTCTTCATCCAGTAGCTCGATGTCTGGTGTGGTAGTCCCTGTTGAGGGGTGCTCTGCCAAAAAATCTACTAATGCTAGGCCCTTGATGGCTTTCTGTGGCACAAACCGGATGTCAAAATGTTGCAGGAGGACTGCCCATCGAGATAGGTTCCCAGTCAGAATCGGGCGGCTGAGGATGTACTTAAGTGGGTTATTACACGAGACCAAATGGACTTCATGATGCTACAGATAATGTCACAAATTTTTAACTACGAAGACCAAGTCCAAACAACTCTTCTTGATGTTTGAGTATGAAGTCTCAGCATCAATCATCATTTGAATGAGGTAATAAAGATTGTTTTTACTGCCGGCGTCGTTCTTTTGCATGAGGAAGCCTCCTAGTGACCACTCTAGGGCCATCACATATAGGATGAGAGGTCTTCCTTTGACCAGGGGTGTGAGAACCGGTGGGCATAAAAGGTACATCTATAGGCTATCAAACGCCTCTTGGCAGTCATCTGTACATTGGTACGTGACTCCCTTCTTCATTAACCTAGTAAAGGGAAAACATTTGACTGCCAGGTTGGCTATGAATCGCCTGATATATTCCATGTGCCCTTGGAATTTTCTCCACACAGTGAGGTTGCTGGGAGGTGGAAGTCCAAGAATATCCTTTGTCTTTTCAGGGTCGACTTCGATGTCGTGATGGCGTACAACGAAGCCAAGGAATTTCCCTAAGGTAAACCCGAAGGCGCAGTTCAAGGGGTTCATCTTCATTCTATGCTGCCGAAGTTTGTTGAAGATAGTCTCAAGGTCTGATAGGTGATCTGAGAACTGTCTTGATTTTACCACCAAGTCATCTATATAACATTCGATGAATTTCCCCAGGAATGGCTTGAAAATACGATGCATGGCGCGCTGATATGTGGCACCAGCATTCTTGAGACCAAAGGGCATGACCCTGTAACAGAATATTCCTTGAGGGGCTCTAAAGGCGGTGGTTGCCTTGTCTTCTCGAGCCATCCTGATTTGATTATATCCATAATAGCCATCCATAAAGGACCGAGCCTAATACTCGGTTGTTGCAACGATTAATAACTTGGTGATCGGGATCGGGAAGTCATCTTTTGGGAAATGCCGATTGAGATCTCTGAAATCGATGCATACATGGATTTTCTCATTCTTTTTCTCAATGGGAACGATGTTGGCTAACCATATGGGGTACTGGACCTCCCGAATGAAGCATTCTTTAATGATATTATCGACCTCAGCCTCTATTTTTGCGGCATGTGAGGGATGTGTCCTTCTGGCGGCCTGTTTGTAGCCCCGGTGGTCTTCTAGAAGACCCAAGTGATGCGTCGCCACTTCGGGATCAAGTCCCAACATTTCTGTGTAATTATAGGCAAAAAAATCCCGATTTTTCTTTAATAAATAGGTATATACCTCATGCTCCTTGGGGGACATGGATGCACTAATGAGAGTAGGCCTTGGATCTTCCTCGGTACCTGGGTTTATTTCCCTGAGCTCATCCACCGGGTTGGATATACCCTCCCCAAATGCAGGAGGTGCATCCCTGAGATCTTCCTCCTCTTCTTCTCCCCAAATCCTCATCTTCTTGATCTGATGGGGGGAGAGCTCCCAGCACAGGTTCTTGGGAGTCCGGAGGTGAGGGAAAGGCATCATGGGCATCCCTGCTCGAGTATTCGTCCCTAGATCGAGGGTTAGAAGACGTTCCTGCATCATCATGCTCGGCTGTTGTGACTGTAGCCATGAAGACAGCTGATTTTGTGTCCGAACTTGAACCCCTTCTCTCAATATGGTTGATGGGAAGTACGTAGTCTCTGCCAAGATGCCTGAGGGGGTTATCAGGAACCACTTCCAAACCATTTGGATAGGGGATCCAGTCAACACCATCGGCCAAAGGCTTCTTCCTCTTTTTCTCATAGAACCCAGCATCAATGTAGTGTGACTCAGAGAGCTCGAAAGGGGCCTTATCGGTGTGCAGTGTCCCACTATTCCGATTGACGCAGTACTTAATACATTGGTGGTAGGATGAAGGAACAACCATGTTCTTATAAAGCCACAACCTTCCCTTTAGGGAATTGAATGTTGTGTTCTGCCGGACCCCCAGGAATTCTGATTAGGCCATGAGGTCTCCAAAATGGGTCTTTATCTTAATCTATTCCATTGGATTATGCTCGTTCTTTTCATAACCAAACAAAGTGGTCACTGAGGGTGTTAAATCATCCTCCCCATGGCCCATCTTACGGAGTTTCCATAGAGGAAGGAGTTTAACTCCAGAGCCGTTGTCAATAAAGAATTTATGGATCTCAACATCATTCAGTGTTCCGGACACATACAGTGGTTTGATATGTCCCTGTATGATGGCATCTTCATCTTGATCGGTGAAAGAAATCACTGCATTGCATTCAGATGAGACAGTCTCCGTCCGGTAAATCTCGGTGGCAGATACCTCGACTTCAAACTCCTAGGGGATGAGAAAGGCTTCAATAAGCGCCTCCCTGAGGTCAGATGACAAACCCAGGGCCTCTAGGATGGACAGATTGGCTGGTACTGATGCCAGCTGCTTAAGGATGTCGTACTTTTGCTCCAACAGCCGACGCTTCCCCGCTGGTGGGAGAGTTCTAGCAGGCAGCTTGAGAGATGGAGTACGTGATGAGGAGGGACCGGTCACGAGGTCAAATGTCGACGATGTTCCCGCGTTCTGGGGACTTGGCCCGACTGATCTACTTATACGCACTAGGCGGCTAGACGCTTGTTCCACCTCTGATGGGTATCACAGAATAACGGGTCCAGGGTGGCTACTTGTAGAGGTGGGGTGATATTCTTTCTCCTTTGGAGTATGTTCAAGGGCCCTCCCACGAGTTTTCGTGATATTGACAGTTTGGGCTTAGGTCCAACCGTAGGGTTGGTTTCGGCCATGAATGCACCTCCCCTGGTATCCCCTGCCTCTGCGATTCCTCGTCCCGACTCCTCATGTTGGGAACTCGGGTTCATAACCATACCCTTCTTCAGGGAACAATTCAACAAGATGGATGACGTTGATGGAACCAAATATTGGCTCTTCATCCTCTGATAGGTCAACCTGGTCGGTTGTCCCTCATGGTGCCGTTTGGTGGGTCGATGCCCATGGTTCCAAGTTTGGGGGCATGAAATATGACAGTGTCAAGGCTAACTTCAGCCTTGTTCCGGATTTCTCCTCTTGATCTTGTCCCATCCCTTTTCAATTACACCTAGATGACTGGCTCATGGAGGGTTTTGTGGCCGATAATGTCGTTTGTGCGACATCAGGGGCTGTTGGTGGAAGAACTGGCTACCGTAGCTGAGCTCAGAGTATGCCCTGGGATCGGTTTATAGTCTTCTAAGTCATCTAGTTATCCAATTTATTCCCCTTTTTCCTAGTTACTTCCTATCACCCCTCCCCTTTATCGGAGTCAGTGGTTGAAATATACGTCACATGTACTGGGGGTGCTCCCAGCTCGACCGTCCCAGAGTCTACCATCCATTGAAAGAGTTCATCGAAGATGAAGCATTCCCGAATATTGTGTCCCAACATTCGATGGTAGGGAAAGTAGTCTGGCCTATCATCGTGGCCGAATTCTTCCAGTTTCCTTTGCTTCGGCAGGTGGAGCAAGTTGCAATTCCTGGCAGCGATGAATTAGCCGCAGACTTGGTACTCTCGGAACGAGTATGCTTTATGTCTTCATTCCACAAACTGGTTCCGCTTTAATCCTCTCCAATTTTCCCGCCTAGGCGGTGGTGGATGCTGATGTTCAGGGGGGCCTTGAAGATTTGTTGGAGGCCTGAGCGATAGAACAGGCACAGGGGCTGGCTTGAGCGTGACAGAGGACGCTTCAGCTCTGGCTGCTCTCTTTGTTGGAGCCTGCGAGTCTATTCGAGAATTAAAATTGGTCCGCTGAAGGGAGTCCTAAATTCTATGGGAAATGGCAGAGAGATGGAAGAAGCTAGTGGTGCACTCCACTAGTATGAGCGGTGTCCGCAGCTCATCTTGAAGATTATCGATGCATATGGAGAGCAACTCATCTTGATGAATTGGCCTGTTCAAAGAGTAGGTCAGACCTTTCCATCTAGCGATGAAATCTGAGACCATCTCATTCTCCCTCTGCTTGTAGTTCATGAGGCCTCTAACCGTTTTCTTAGGAAACGTTGAGCTGAAGTGGAACAAGAACTGCTTCTGATGGTCTTCCTAGATTTTTATTGACTAGGCTGGTAGACTCGTATACCAAACAAAGGCGGATCCTTGCATGGTCCGTATGAAGCATCTGAGTTTCAAGACTTCTTGTTGTGTTGGAGTCCCCATCTTATGGTCACAATAGGATGCATAGTGCATCAAATGTTGTTTTGGATCACCTGATCCATTGAAGATAGGGAATACAGGGCTCCCAAAATTGGGTGGAGGAGGTGTGTTGCTCACCCCATCCGGGTAGGGCTTCTGCTCTGGCTGTATCAAAGCTCGTCGTCCCTCCATCGCTTCCAATCAAGCCGTCAATGCCTTGATGGTGTTGGTGAGACCCTAGTCTGCATCGTGTTAGGCCCGGTCTTCGGCAGGTGTAGCATGAGGCATTGCTCGAGGATCTGGCTCAGCTGGCACCAAGGGTTCATATGCCGTTTAGGACACCCTTGGAGGGTTTAGGTGTACTTTCTCTGGTTGCTTCCTGAGTGGAGTGATGTCTTGGTATTCATCCGGATCCACATTTAGGTAGTTAGACGGACCATGCACCTCATTGGGTGGGGTAAACCTGGGTTCTTGAGGTTCACTTACTAGGAGTGCAAGATGTGGCAGCTCTTGGGACACGCTTTCAATAAGATAGTTCCTCTGGAGTAGCTCGGCGTTGAGCTGCCTTAATTCCTTCATTTCCACTTCTTGTCGGGCGAACCTCTCTTCGAGCGTAAGCGGATCATTTTTATCAAGAGAAGGAGGTGGTTTAAGGGTAACCAGTCCTATGTTATTATCCTTTTTGGAAGCTTTTATATTAAGAGGAGGGAGGTTAGCTGAAGGGGTGGCCATATTAAGAGAGGCCCTCTGGTTCCGAGTGTGCACACCTGGTGGTTCGTTGTGAGTCACAACCTAACCGGAACCATCATCTCCTGATCCATCCTGATTTGCATCATCTTTGGTTTCATCCATGGGGTTAACCTCTATGATGTTGATAGATGCATATTGCGGGGCGGGGAAGATGTCATCTTCCAAATAGGAAGAGGATCTCTCACGTCTTTTACTGACCTTCCCTTTAACGTGTCTAGATTTCCTTCGGACTTCTTGAGGAAGGGGGATGCAGAGAGTTCTTTTATGAGACCTTACAGTATGACTTCCTCTTTTAGTGGATGATGATTCAAATGACGGGATAGGAGGGAACCTCCTCTTATGACTGTCCACCCTAGACGAGAGAATATTGACTCTTATGGGGGAGGTTCTTTATTGAGGGGGTAATAATGCCCCCAACCCTGAGGGATAGGGTTGGCTCCATTCTCTAGACGCTGGGTCTATTCCCGTTTTTTTGGTATTACGGGGGAATTTGTTGTTAAAAATTCCCCCAACCCTGCAGGTTGGGGTAGACCCTGGATTGCGGCAGTGGTTACAGCTATCGCTACTGGCCTGATCTTGCGTGCCCCCATTTGGGGGTGAACTGAGTTTGGTACCATGTTCTTCTTGTGAATCAATCCCTTCTGTGGAGGCAGGCAAAGATCGTTAATTGGACTCTCTTAGGCAAGAGACATGTTTTATAATCTCGGTGGCCTGATTTAGGAGTTCTTGAATGGCTTGTTCCCATTGGGCCTGACGCTTCTGGGACTTACTCAAGGCCTGACTCTGTTGGGTGTGTTTCCTTTCGTGAATAGGGAGACCACTCTATTTTCTTCTTAACGTGATGACATTGCAAGACACCATGCCGAACGGGTTTTTTTGGGCAGGGAGCAGAGTGAAATGAAAAGCTCCATGTTCCCCCCATCCTCTGATATGGACTCTTGTCGGAGCGTCACTAATGAGGTGGCATAGCTAGTGCAGCTCACAAAGGCAGGCTATCTACAAGTTTCCTTTGCGCCTCTAGGGTTGTTGTTGCCGCGCCAAAGGAAAATATTCCCGGTTGATGCGACGCAGGAGGTCTCCTATTGTCTTGACATGGTCTACATACCCACCGTAGGGCAGGAATCTTGATTTCAGTTGGTGGAGGGTTGCCCATATATTGTAGCAAATGTCATTCAAACATTCTTCCAACAATTCTCTGGGTATGTCGAATTGAGAGGTGGACGTGGGACAAAACATAACTGGTATATCATCCCTAGCTAGTCGTTTCCTCTGGTGAAACATGTCTACATACTCCGCCACTTGTGAATCCTCCACCTGGTCAGCCCAACTTCGATGCTCGCCGATAGTGTGGTTGGAGGTAGTGGGACCGGTAGGTATCGAGTCATCACGTGGGCGATTTCGGGGCGGTTCTAAAGATGAACGTGGTCCCGGACCATCTCCCGATTGAAGAAGGATGTCGTCACTGACTAACGGGGAATCTGACATGCTTGATCCCATCCTTCTGAGTGCCTCGGCATACGAGGGATTTTCTATACTTGATTCGGCAGGGGAAGGACCTTCCTGTTGATATGATATGTCACTACAGGGAGGACCTCCTCAATAACAGCTGTGATGGAGAGGGCTACCATCACAGCTGGACACCTCACTGCATAGAGGACTTTTGCAGTGCATGCCCTGGGGAGGACCTCCAAGGTGTGTCGCTGCAAGGGGATGACCTTCTGGCAACGTAGAGTTGTTATGGGGAGGGCATTCAAAACAACTGCCATCATGGTGAGGATGAACATCATGGTTTGACATTTGGTGTGTATCCTGGGGAGGACCTTCAAGACACACAGCGACAAGGGGAGCACCTTCTTGTTGCCTGGGGAAACTGGGGGGAAGACCGTCACAATGGATACCCTGATGCTGAAGACTACCATTATAGCTGCCGTAGGGAGAATATCTGTGGGGTACACCATGGGGAGGGCCATCATAATGTACTGAAACGAGGGTAGGGTCTTCTCTTTTCTTAACGTCTCTACGGGGAGGACCTCCATTATAAGGGTGGAAAGGACTACCACCGGGATGTGATGCCCTGCTGCGCGGAGTGTCGTTGCAACGTAAACCTTGGGGAGGACCTTCAGGGAAGGCCACGACAAGGGGAAGGCCTTCTTGTCATGATGAGACGTCAATGTGGGGAGGGCCTCCACAATTGTGACTATGATAGTGAGTACTACTATCATAATCTGTGGTCCCACTTCATGGAGAGCATTTGCAGTGTATACCCCGGGGAGGACCTTCAGGGTGGACCGTAGAAAGTGGGGAAATTCTTGCTGCTCGATCTTATGGTCATGTGGAGGGTTTCCGTGACTCTCATAAAAGGAGGAGCTCTCGGGATCGATCGTTGTATGCCGGCTGGGAGACCCCCGTGGGTGCTCTATGGGGGACCTTCAGAGCTGCTGGTAGCAACATTACGGGGAGGATCTTCGCAACTACTACTGCCACTCTCCTAATATGGTAATGGGTGGGCAGGGTTCTGAGCCTGCAATATGCGCTTAGCAGCCATGGGAACCCCAGCTACTAATAGAGCGGAGTCATGAACCCGCTCTTTATTTTCCAGCTGCCTTCAGCGTGTTCGGGGCACCTTCATGCGGGATGCGGGGACCGTCTACTATTGACAATGACCTTCAACTTTGGATCCCTGTCTAATTGGTTCTAGGGATGATGCCAGGGTATTCCGAAGAACATATTGACTTTTAGTAGGGATATATTCCTGCTCTGAAGCATCCACCATGATGGATTGGTGTCCCCTAGTTGAACGAGTGAAGCTGCTCGATCTGGCTGCCCTTGCGTTGCGGAATATAGTTGGCGACCCTCCTGGGTGGAAGCAAGGATGCAGATCTGCTCCAAGGCGGCTATCTCATCTCTTAGATGATCCTCCTCAATGTGGAGACGGGTTCATGGGCCCGAGTCCTTGCTGTTTTTGCTGATGCAATTACACTCTGGCAAGTCACCAAGATATGATCTAGGATCGATACCTGCTCCTCCATCATTTCCAGGATATGTAGAGAGACATCTTTGGCTCGAATGGGTATGAAGGCACATTCCGGTATCGGAGTAGGAATATCCTACTATGGTCCTCCGGTGGTCATTGGGTACTAAAAATTCTCTTGTGTCGGGGAAGGTGAACGAATCTACCCTTGGGCCGGGATATGCCAGTTTATCTCTCGGTTTGCTACCACATCGGGATGGCAGACATTACTTCCATCCACAAGGAGCTGGCCCTACATATATTGGTTTCCCACTATATCGAGTTGGTGGCCTTTGTTGGCAGGGAGACGTGCCTACCTATGAGTTGCTTCCACATTTGGGTGGTGGTCCTGGTTGATCGCCACCATATCTGGATGGTAGGAGTCAAGAGAATTTGCGAGGAGCTGGTCCTGCATGCTCTGGTTCACCACTACGTCGGGTTGGTGGGCTTCATGACCTTGGGTAGAGAGATGTGCCTTCCAGGTAGGTGCCATCCTACGTGAGCGACGAGCTTGATGAAGCCTGGTGGGGATGCGTGCCTGCTCGTATAATGCTGCCATATATGGATGGCGGGCATTGGAGGAGCGAACAGGTGTATGTGCATGTTCGTGATGTGTCTCCGTGACTGGGTAGCGAAGCTCCTCCTCGGGGACAAGGGTGATGACGGGTCTCTAGTTGTATGTTTTCTGCCCTCGTCGGGCTGTCCAAGGGGACAGAGCTTAGGGAGAGTGGGCCTGAATCCCTGGGGTGATGTCCGCCCTGGCGAGAGGATATTGGGTCACGGCGTCACTGCGACGACGTGTTCTGATGGGGGCCTTGGAGCGAAACCCCCATTCAGCGGGGATGAGGTCCTCAGCGTCGACCTCATCTGCCTTCCTTAGATGAGGGAGGTACACGTTGTCCCGTTCCAGGGATAGACTCTCGAATCGTTTGGAGACAGCAACAGGGGCCGTCTGGATCTGCCTCTGTGGCCGCTGCTGGGCAGGCGACCGGCGAGTTCTGGCGGATTGGAGGGCGTGCATGGCTGTCTCCACTGTCGAGAGAGTACCATTCATGTGGTACTCTTGGATTAACGCATCTGAGACCTAGCGTTGAAGATTCTGGGTAGGTGATGGGGTCCTCCGTTGGTGAGGAAGTCTGGTCGTTGCATTGTTGGAGGCACGCGATTGAGAGTTCATTCGTGACGCCATTGGATCGAAGGGAGTTCTATGTGGTACCTATAAAAAAATTTAACAAATACAAATAGAAAACCCGTAAAATTAGCAACTCATGACTCCATGCATAATTAATGACTTTGCTTGGCCCTCCTTGTGAGTAAAAGGGGGCACACAATGGAATTAGGTTTAATCTGTCATGCTTGGTTAAATATTCACATCGGGTTCACCCTTTTTTGTCTCGGAGGTGCACGACGGGGTCATGGGGAAGAAACGTGCACTACCCTATAGTTGATTAGAGAAGGTTGGGTTCTACTTGATCACTCATATCGGGTGCACCATTTTCCGCCTCGAAACGCCCAACGGTTCAATATCCAGTAATACAAGGACCTTCTTTCCAAAGGCAGACGTTTGCTGGGTGGTTTGACCAGCAATACTTATGAACTCACATTGGTCAAGAGGATGGGAAGTCGGGCTCATCGTACCCTTTTTAAGGGGAATTATTGCATGTTCTGGGACTCTCTTATAGATTTAAGACATGTTCATATGTTCGTGAATATTTGGTTTATACCCAATCATAGTATCCACAGATTAATCTTGGTTGGAAATGGTCAGCTAGACGCAGGGGTTCAAAATCATTTCTGCCTGAGGTTTACCATCCCTCATTGGATTAATGACCCCGAAGAATCTGGACTCATTGTGAAGGCACTAGGGTTGGTGCGATGAACCGACGTGAAGATAGTCGGATTGACCGTTTGTTCGGCTTGAACCTTAGAGAGGCTTCCTACATACCCTACCTAGGAGGCAGGGATTGAAGTCCATGTAGTTCAGATGAGTGGGGTGATTATGCTCTGAGGCGGCCCAGGATATGGGTAAACCGACGTGAAAGGGGGGTCGGAATGACCAGTTGCTGGGCTTGAACCTCTGGGAGGCTTCCTACGTACCCTGCCTACGAGACAGGGATCAAAGTCCACGTAGTTCGTATTAGTGGGGCTTACACTCTGAGGCGGCCCAGGAGAGGATGTAATGGTCGATGCTTACTCTAAGTCCAGGTGAGTCATGCTCGGTGTATAAAACAAGAGGCAGTAGGGATAAGATGATCACGTCGCGATAGGTGCATCCGTGAGAAGTGGGGTGGGGCTTATGCATGGAGAAGCCTATAAGGTCGGGGCTTACTCCGGGATGGACGCCCAGGGTGACAAAGCGCAGCGGGAGAGGGAAAGAGGTGCTCCTGTGCCTGTGACCTCTCTTTTTCCTGGGGGAAGTATAGAAGCACATGGGGTCTTCCTTCTGATGGGGATTTTACTACCCCACCCCACCCCCCCCCCCCCAAGAAGGGAGAAGTTCCCCAGCCTCAAAAAGTAGAGGGTCAGAAAGGGGACTCCCGAGCTCATACTCCACATTACCATGTGAATGTGAAACCAAAAATGCTTTGAAAATCCACTCAAGGTTCGGGGTAACCCTTTCTCCCATTCTTAACGTGGGTATGTAAACTGAAAATGGCACGTTGATGCGCCTGAAAGTTACATCACACGGGTCTGCTGGCTCGAGTGGGGGCCTCGGCTCGGGACAAATGAGTAGGCCAATGAGGGAGTTGTGGAGGATCTGGCTGGATTGGAAGGATTTTATTTGGCTCAGGGAATAGGAACTCTAAGGGATTTGGCAGGACACACAGGTGTATGGTTGATGGAGCCCTTCACGTAGGGAAGTGCTACGTGGTTGGAGAAGCCGTCTGCGAACCAGGGGGTCCACGGATTGATGGGCATCCCACGAACCAGGCTAGTTCGCAGAACGGTGAGCACCGCACGAACCAAGGTGGTTCACGGCTTCAGGTTCGATCAACATACCAGGGATGTTCACGGAGGGTTCTCTGTGAGCATTGGCGGCCAAGGGCGGCACCGGTCGGGGGTTCGTCAGTCAGGGCTTCACCCGCGCAGGAGAAATCTACGTGGTGCGACGGATTAGAAAAGGGGCATAAACTCCCTAGTCTGTGGGGAGTGCATCCACAGAGGGGCCATGGTTTGCGGTCTTCTTTTCTTTTCTATTTTCAGTTCATGGTTCACCAAGTTATTATGTGTTCTCCAGTTCCTTATTAATTCATTCACAGGGTCATACCTTACACTAGTTCGCGAACTGGAACTTCACTGCGAAATCCTAAACCTTCCTTCGAAATCCTCCAACCCGAATCTGATCGATCTCCTTCTGTTCCCCTCTTCTCTTCCCCTCAATCTACTTTTATAGAGTGTGGAAAAGGATTTATCTATTGTCATGAGGCACCTTTTTTGGAGGCCCATGACAAAAAACCCAATTCACGGATGACCAGGTCAATCCGCAACTCACAGGGGGCATCGAGCGCATCTCCCCTACAAACCAAATGAGCTCGGGGAGTGCTTCGTGGTCACGGAGGGTTCCGACTCCATTCCGCGAATGACAGGGGATGCAAACCAGGCCGATTGAGGCGGTCCGCAGCTGGGGGAAATTTGTGATTGTGGACCGGTCCCGCACTCGTCCAGCTTCATGCCCGTGGAGGATCTCTACCCCCATTCCGCGAACAACAATAGTCTGCAGAGGGGGTGCTTCGCGGAACCGGCCATGTGGCGTCATCATTTGGACCGCTCTGCAGACCTGTTTGAATTTGTGCATCCTTTAAGGTCTTCTCCATTCTTCCCCCCAATTCTTTGGGGGGGGGGGAATTGAGAAGAATCTCCTTTGAGGATTTTTCAGGACACTACATATATATCATGAATATGGTTCTTTTTTTATAATAAAAATAAATAAAAAACATAATAAGGTAATACATCAATATCAATAAATAACTCAAAAAATCAACATCATTTCAATCTTCATTAAATTTGATAAAAACATCCATGTAATAAATTTATAACATTATAGGTATTTATAAAACGACAATTTACATGCCTTTAGTGGTTTTTAAATGATGATATTTGGGATAAATAGGTATATCAACACCACTTTTACAATCCTAGTTCAAAACGGTCATGATTATTAACACCCAATGTTTAAAAGTGATTACAATAATAAAATATATAAATATAATCATTATTAACGAAGAGTATAAGTGGAAATGTATATTAATAAGGTTATGAAATAGTTAATTGAGATTTCTATCTTTATTATACAGGCAGTTAAATATATTTTTTAGAAATCAAGGGTAAGTGTAAGGTACATGGTAACTCAGACACCGTTATTTGAGTTATATAATTTACTATTGAACAAAATTCATCCAATACATTCCATTTTTAATGATTTTATATCTTTTATTACTAGGTAAAAAAATATATTTATTACAAGTACATTACCATGAATGGTATTCTTGTCACATATTTTTAAAAAATGAGAATTTTTCAAAGGATACAATTAACTATGAATTTTACAATGAGGAATACAATTTTTTTTAAAAATCATTTGTTTATTTGGTTTTTATTATCTTCAAAATTATCTACCACCAATGCAGTGATGTTCATATTTCACCCTATATTTTTCTTTTATTATGTGATTTCATTGGGTGATCATGTTTTTTAAGTCAAACAATTTAATTCATGATGTTATTTTATACAATTTGGATGTTTTATGAAACCCATTTTATCATTTTATATCCATGGGATATTTATGAAAATTGAATGATTTCTAGGTGGATGTCTAATGAAATCCATTTTCATTGCATAAATTATTTATGAAGAGTGAATGATTTCCATTTGGATGTTTTATAAAGACCATTTTAATTTCAATGGGTTCTTTATGATGTGAAAAGTGGATGATTTTTATGTGAAAAATGTACATATGGATGAATAATGTGTCTGGTCCTATATATTCTTATGATTCATTAGATAAGAGTTTATATCTCCCAAGATAGGTATTCATGAGTACATTTTAGTTTCTCATAAGCATGGACACTGATGTTGTGGAATATTAAATAAATGTTCCCCAATGCTAATGTTTGTGTCATAATTAATGAATGTTATTCATTTTGATCTTATGATCTCATTTTTCACGTTTTACATTAAATGATTCTAAGATATGTTATAGCTATTATGTTTCAATGTTGATCTTTTTTGGATTTAAGTTCTTATTCCAAGTACTTTGGCTATGAATGTAAAATCATAGTCTTTCCATGTAAAGATTTGAAATATGTCAAGTAATATTTCTATTTCCAGATGGTGAGATGGAATGACATTCTGAGGAATAGTGCGTTGAGAATTGATATTTGAATAATATTAAATATATTAATACCACACATGCTCATTTTTTATTTAAAAGTTTAATAAAAATTAAAAAGAGTATAACATTAGAAATATGATACCACCTTTGAGTATGTATTTTGGAGTTTACCCTAGGAATTATATAATCTTTGAGTGTGTAAAATGGTTGGGTTTAGTGCGATCATATGTGTATAAATAAATTAATTAATTAATTTAAATTAAATTTTTATGAAATTTCAATGACCTATAATCCTCTAAAAATTCTTATTTACAACCAAATCATGAGGATAGTTGTAGAATAGCGATACTTGATAGGAGATCTTGGGGGATACATTTCTAAACGATATAAGAATGGATGATTGAACCAATTTTTCAAGGATCACCAACTACATTGGAGTATTTGGATCTTGCTAACAACAGCAAGGAAGGATCATTCTTCATTAGCATCTAGTCCAGAGTCAAGCTATGAATTTTTATTTATGTGGATTTACCCATGTTTTCTAATCCAATGGTGAACATGAATTAGTCAACTAATGGTTGGATTAAAAAATCAATCGTATTGCGGGTATGGGATTATTTTTTAAATAATATGGAGGTTTATATTATAGTTTAATTTATATATCTATATTCATCATACTAATAGAAATGAATCAATGCCAACATGATCATTGGATGAGGTCCATTACTCATGTTTTTTAATTGTTAATTTGTACTCTAATTATACATTAATTCATCAGTAGTTTTCATTTTGGATGGTGGTTCAACATATACCTAGTAATCAATCATATTGAACCTATTTCTTGGCATAAAAATATGATACCAAGGATCCGGGTTCATGGTGATAATGGGATTGAGTAGTGAAGGTAGTGAATATGGTTGAGACAGGATCATATATCCCTCATTCCCTGTTTTTTCACACAATAATTTCATAGGATATGGTTTCGTTTCCCGATCGAATCATATGAATGAATTCGGGAGAGTAGTGATGTACAATATCAACAAAAAACATTAAACATTTATCAAAATTATTCATAGTGGTATTAGTAGTTGAATTAGTGTGTGGAAACATGTGAAATATATATGTGGTTTCTAGAAAAACCCACACTACATGACATGTAATCTAGAGATGTAGGTCATGTGGGGCCCTAGATCGATTCTAGGATTTCCGAAAAGAATAAAAGTGTCACATTCCATGTGAAACATGTCACACGTCATGATACCTTTACCTATAGACTTTTCATGTACCACTGAGTGTATGAATACAACTAGAGTACATGAGATAATCTGTATAGTCGGACCTAGCAAGAGAACACAACATGATCCTTGTACTTGGACACTACCTAGTACACATGCATAGAATATGGTACATGGACACAAATAGGTGTACACATGAATGGATTGGAGTACACAGTCATGAGCCAGAGCAAACTATATGACCCGAGACAAAAAAACACATTGTTTACCTCTCTATGGGAGGATAGAGGCCCTTGTTTTCTTTAGCATGTACTAGTTTTCTTAAGGGTTTGTTCACGCATTCCATATCTATGAGGGTTTATTATGGAATATTTTCTTGATCATAGGATTACAATACTCACTAAGAGATTATTTTGGGATGGGGCCATATAAATCCCCCTAAGTCTTGGGATGGGGTACTCATTTTTCTTTTTCCCTAGGTAGGGTTATCGAAATTGATATGACCAAATATAAACATGTTTTGATCCCTGAAATAGTGTGTTAATCCAAATTGGGTTTTTGGTATACATCATGGCACTGAGAGTGATCCCCATATGTGTAACGATCTATTCAGACTTTGAGTGTGTTTCTTATTATGGATGTACCTGAAGATCATGCAATCATCGATAGATACCATTAGTGCTATCAAAATCATGGATTGAGTTCTCCCATGAGAGTTTGGTTATGAATCTTCAAGAAGAATCTTAGGATGGTAATGTGGTTGGGGCCTTACCTTGAGACTTAGTGTCTACAATGCATATATATGGATGTTTTATTGTATGTATCATGTTATTATTGACATATCACTATAATGGGATGACTACTCTTTAGGCATTATGCTATGTGATTTCAGGGTGTCATGCTGGGTATTGTTATACTCAGACCTACATGGGCTCTTCCCACACTATCATGTCTTATACAGATAATCATTTGTTAGATTGGGTTCTTGGTGGACTTGGAGAAGATGATTCATAGATTGGGACAGATAGATTGTGTTCCATTCTTGGAGTCAAATTTGATTTTCATCCCCTATTTATATCGGGTTGGTCTTTTGTACAGTTTTGGTGGGCTAGTATTTGTACCTTTTTTTTCCTAGTATTTTGTTATACTCTGATTGTGGAATTTAGGCATATTCATGCATATGAAATCATCTCTATTTTAAATTTATTCATTTTTATGGGCTTGGAGATGTCTGTATTCATATAGGTACTATAGAATAAGGCCTCCCATATGAGTGTTATGTCTTCTTGATTCTGGTTGTCATCCCCTGGCCTATTGTATATGAGCATGGGGTAGTCACACTCAGCCTATCATCGAACAGGTGGGCCCCGGTGGGTCAATTCATGATAGAGTGGTATCATATCACGTGTTCCATCATAGGACCATATTTTGGAGTTTTTTTCTAGCTTTGATATTTCCTTGGGATTTATGGAAATAGTTTTAAGCATTTTGAGTCCATATTTCAGGATAGGGACTCTAGTGTTCATGTGGTGGCTAGTGCATCCTTACACTAGGGATCTTTTCACTTTTATTTTGACTCAATTCATGCAGACATTAGTTTTAAAAAAAACATTGGTGCACACATCATATAGTAAGGGGTTGGGTTTCATTGTCCTTATTGAGTCAGCTCCCTAGATATACTCATTGACCGTAGTTCATATTTTTTATTTTAGGATTCTTTTATGATGATTTATAGATATGATTTAGTAGTAGGATCATGATAATTATTATATACAGGGACTTGTTCAAGAGTTAGTACCTTCTGGTGGTTTTCTAGTCATGCCTCCGCCTGTTGAGCAGCAAATGGTACCCAACATACCAATTAATTATGTATATAGGTTGAACGTGCTTCATGAGATTCAATGTTAGTGAACCTTTTGGTTAATTGGTGATCCATATCCATAGGAATTTAAGGATTGTCTCAAGGTAATTATGTGAGACATTTATCTTTTCCAGGCACCAGAAGACTAGATGGTAATCTTGGTAAGGAGCCTTCTTCATGGTTTTTAGGGTGTTGTTGGATCCTAGTGGTTTTATCATAAAATGAGATAACACATTCACAAAATTATTTTGAGTATCTCTTCAAGGATTCTTAATCTCCAACCATGATAGGAGTAGATAATATCCATGAGATCCTAAAACTACAGTAGGGAATCATGATTGTGGTAGAGTATTCATTGAGGATTATCAACCTCTCACAATAATTGATGGATATGGTTTGGGATCTAATATTTCAGGTGAATACCTTTGAGTGAGGTGTATGTAGAGACATTTGGGGATGTTTTATACTACTATGCATTCAAAATTATGTTGGGTGTTAGAGAGTGCCTTGGTGATAGAGAGACTTCAGGCTAAGTAGACACCTGCAATGGGTTCCACATTAGAAACACAGGGGCTGAGCCTTTAGCCGAAGGTAGCCAATAATAGAAGAATGAATAACGAAATGTGAGATATTTCATTAGATGATCTCATGAATGAGGTTCTAAGGTCCATGGATCTCAATATGGGTCTATCCATCCTTACAAGAGGCTATGATAATATTATGATGACTGAGAAAATCTTGTGTTGGATTCTCCATCCCACCGTATGGATGATGGTGAGATAGTGTATGGTTAACCTATGAAGAGGTATACGTAGTATAATCGAGGTATATAAGAAATATGATGTGAAAAAGGATTATTGGGGTCATCATTAGGTGGATGATAGTTTGACATGTTTCTACCACCACACTAGGTGGTCCCCGCCATGATCATGGTGATGGTGGTTGGGGTCAAGGGAAACTACGGGCTAAAGAGGCCTACAATATAGAGGATCTAGGGATGATTTGAGGTATAATATATACCTCTTCTACCTTAGCTCTATCTTATATTGACACAAAAATGGGCCACTATTTTCTTGCTACATCCCTAGTTCACTACCTAAAGGTTCCTGTTTCGCCCTCGGATCGACCCTTACGCTTGCAGACACCAACTGTAGATGACCCAATGATCACCCAATTTTGATAATAGTGTGATATGATTCTTATAGGAGAGACATTATCATGGGATCATCTTGTGTAATATATTATTTCTTATAATTTAATCTTGGTAATGTAATGGATATACATCGTTTATGAACAGAATTATTATTTTACGAATAGGATGGGTTGTGTCCATGTTTATGGGATGGGGATATCATTTATAGATGAGAAATATAGCTAGGAGGAGCAGATGGACTCATTTTTATGAGGGTGTAGAATTTTACTCCCTGGTTGGTAGTGTAGCTCTTGGAGAAATATATTCTATGGGTTATCAGTTTCCTACTATGGTGGTTGAGTATGAGGATGTCTTTTCGAAGGACATCTCAGGCTTACCTCCCTGCCAAGAGATATAATTTTCAATTGACTTACACCTTGGTTTGTCCCCAATATCTATGATATCATATCATATGAATCCTTCAATGATTCGAGAGATTTTGGTATAGTTTGATGACTTGTAGATGAATGTCTTTATTAGACCTAGTGCTTCCCCTTGGGTAGACCTAGTGTTGTTCACCAAGAAATTTGATGCAATTACGAGGTTTGTCATAGATTATCAGTTCTTGAACTAGGTGACCATAAATAGTATGTATCCACTACCAATAATCTAAGACATCTTCTATCAACTAAGAGGGATGTTGTCGTTCTTGAAGATTGACCTTAGATCAAGTTATCACCAACTAATTTTATGGAATGATCATATACTGAATAAGACATTTAGATGTCATTAAAATCACTGTGAGTACATGGTGATGCCCTTAACCATGAATAACACCCCAATAATGTTTATGGGACTCCTAAACTAGATATTTTGGCCTTTCTTAGACTAGTTTTTGGTGTTCTTCATTGATAATATCTGAGTGTACAAGACATCTGAGGAGGAGAAAGGAATACACTTTTATAATTGTTCTAGACACAATCTGATAGAACCATCTTTATAGAAAACTCTTAAAGTGCCATATATATATTTAATAGGTCCACTTTATATGACACGTTATCTCAGTTGATATTGTACTAGTTGACCCAGTAATGTTCAAGGTTGTGACAGATTGGGATCCACCCAAGAGTGTGAAGGAGGTGCAAATCTTACTTAGGTTATCATGATACTATATGATATTTGTGCCTAGTTTCTCTAGGGTAAAGAAACATTTGAGTTCTTTCATAACATCTCAACCTGAATTCTACTAAAATGGTGCTCTAATATAGTTTTCCAAAACGCCTCAAGTGCACCTAACCATACACCATAGGCTACCGACTAGTAGCAAGGGTCTAAAGAAGGTATAGTAGGGATACTATACCACCATATTAGAGTAAAAACATAAAAAATAACCAAATATCATCCATAGTAGTAATAATTAGAGTGTGGAAGAAGAAAGTAAAATGAAAGAGAACCATTCTTTAATAATAAATGAAATGCTATAAAATCACAAATATCTATATCATACATACAACAATGGTCACCCACTAGGATGACCACGCATGAAATAATATATAAAAGAAACATAAACAAAATTATTGGTATATACTACTAAATATGAGAAATTACACATACCATGTCTCCATGAAACTGCCAAGTTACTCAATCCCGATCAAAATTATCCACATCAGTAGATCTACTTGATCATGCAGCCCTCAACCTCGTCCCTATCCATCATGAAATCGTTTCCCAACATAGAAAATAGACAAGAGGTATGAAAACACACTAAGGTTCATGTATTGGGGGAGAAATAATATTAGTATTACACCCAAATGATGAACCTACACCTATGATGTCATAAGTGAATGATAAAAAAATATGCTTAGCCTAGCTAAGACATAATTAAAATGATAAATAATATAAATAAAGTGATCCCACGGTTGATCCTTGGGTCCATAATATTAGTTAACTGGGAAAGTCACCATCACGTATATATACATTTATATGTTTTTCTACATATATTCCCAAATATATATATATACATAAATATGTATACACATGAGTATGGTGATAAATTACATAAACAGCAGAACCCGATCCTTTAGTCTGTAGTCCCAATCATCTGTGAATCATTTGAAAAGGTCATTGAGATGGATTTCTACCACTCAAGCCATGTATAATTATTTAGATCTATGGTTCTGTAATCCCAATCGACCAAACCTCAATTTAAAAGTCCTAAAACTTTCACTGAGAAAGCAATGTTTGCATAGGGGGGATACATTTCCCCTAAAACATGGTTCACCCATACTTTCCTCCAATCACTATAATGTAGGATGTCGTATACTGATAGAAAATCCTATAAATGTTGTGTAGAGTTTGATATCATGGCACTCTCACTATGTAAATCTATTCTAATGTCTAGTCCCTAGCCCCTGGTATATATGATGTGAGGACATTGCAACTCAGATAGTCTCTAAGGTTCTAAACCATATGTTATGAACATTGAGAAATCATCGATGAGGTGTCCTGCCAACCTCTTGATGTCACTAATTAGGTATATCATAATCATCCCCATCACTAGAGAGAGTATAATCATCCATGAGTATCTATAACATGAATAGCGAGGAGTGATATTTTCACTAACATGATCTATTAATTAATCAAGGAGAGTGTAATGATTGCTATGTCTCGGGAGAGCGTAATCCTCCATGAGTATATAAACATCCGGAACTCTTTGTTTGCATATCATAATCGAGAAACACCATGCCTAAATATCATAATCAATAGATTTCATGGCCGAATCACAAAAAAAGTGATGTCATGCCCCAAAATATTAAACATAGGCTAAAAAGATGGATCCCAAGAAGCACCTATAAAAAACCCAATTATATAATAATCAAACATGTAGGCTCAGCAGCTAGATCCCATAAAGTGCCTCTAGGTATTAAAGTATTATGAATGTAAAAAGGCTCAAAATACATACCAAATGTAGTAAATTTTGGAATCCTGGTAATAAAAAAGTAAAAAAAGGTCATAAGTTAGACCCCAGTAAGTTATATAAGCATCCCAATATGGAAAACACATTGATTCGGGCACATTGGACACAAACTTGGAATCACCTTTGGTAATCATCATTTCGTAAATATTAAATAGGTAAATGCATAAATAATAGTGAGGTTGGATGAAATACTAAACTCACCACTACTATCAAAGACCCATAGGCTTATATGTTCAGCATGTATTCTAAGGTGAAACTCGCTACTATAACTCCCCAAACCTGATGTTCTTGCTCAGGCTCAGCCCAACATCGGGGCACCCATAAGGTCCCTCATGTCATAACACATGATTTGAATCCTACTCGTGATCCTTAGTAGTGAAGTTAAAAAGTGGAATCCTTCACATGATCCTCTATTAGAATGTAAATATATTAATAATATATGGCATCCTTAGAATGGTTCATAAGTAAATCCATATTACATGGGACCCTCAAAGCGGCGTAAGAAGTAGAGGAATCCTAAATGGGGTCCTAAAATGGAATATAGGAAATGGTATCCTACAAGGGAATACCTAGGTCATCATATAAGAAATTATATCCCATATGGGACCCAATAAAATATTCATAAGGAATAGGTATCCTACATGGGATCCTCTAGGATGAAATTTAAGAAGGGGTATACCCATAGGGGATACTTAGGAAACCTAATATCATGTCCTTCTAGGTAAAAAGGCCACATATTTCATGCGATAAATCCTTAAGGGAAAAACTATGAAAGAATCAATCTATAAATATAGATCATGGTTCATCTTAGAGTAATGGGCCTCACTCTCAAGAGATAATTGGTTTGAATTACTAAAGGAGGAACCTCTCAGTTTACAAAATATCATGAAACTCCGCCTAGGAGTCCTCAAATAATCTCAAGGGTAGAACCATCATTATCTTCATGTGAAACACTCATAATAGACACTCATGTGTCCAATTATAACTTATAGGTGAAAATATATAGAAAATACAAATAGGGAAGGAATGGGTAAGTACACAGTGTGTATTCCCAGTATATAGAGTATACCCCCAAACCCCCACCTGATATTGTACTCTATCTAGACATGGAATTTTAAAACCAATGTACATAGTGTGTTGATGTAAAAATTGTGTAACCTACATGAGATACTTGTCTGTGTACCTCACATGTCTTGTCCATTTACTTCATCTGGTCATATACCTCTACACAAAAATACAACTCACATGGGTTCTGGTCATGTACTCTACAGAGCCATGTGACCCTACATAGGCTCTCTAGACAGGTACTCAGTTACACGATCGAGTCCCAATACATGTAATTTATACCCCATACACTAAATGTACTCATAAAATTTTCATCATCCCCAAACGGGAAGAACATATTGTGTGTGTTCCAATTCTACACACCATGTGATCCGAATTTCTAAATCGGTAACCCCTCAAATCAACCCAAAACCACATTTTCCCCAAAAAATCTAATGATAGACCATCAGTGGTTCATAAATAGTCATAAAAGGGTTTTGAAACTTGAAAAAAGTAATTTTAAGGGTATTTATAGAAAAACATAAAAATGTCCAACTTTTAGATGATATTCGTCGAAGCACCGCCCATTTCCATGGTCCATGACTACTGCATGACGGTCCGACTCCTCGAGAGCTCTATCGTGGTACATACCCTCCCATATCAATTTTTCCCAATCTACCTCTATCTTATATATCTAGGTCACAATGAAGGATACCCATGGAGGGACTGTGAGAGAATCTACAAGGGAAATAATAAAATAAAAAGAAAAAAATGAATATGAAGAAAAAGAATACTAAAATTAGAAGGGTTGTAGCCCAGCCCCAGTGCCTAACTTAATTTTATGTCTCACATAAGAAAAACTCCATGTTAAACACTCAATGGAAGAGAATAATATCAATCTGGAACTCAATTTAAAAGATATATTTGAGAAACCCTATGCTGATAAATTAATATTTAATTAATTAATATTAATTTATTTATTATTTCTCTAATATTAAAATGGCTTGCAATTCCACTAAACTCACATCATAGGCTAAACAAAAAATTTCAGGGAAAAATAAGTGGTCTGAAAAATTATATGAGAACATATTCATTGTAAAATTTCCATTTTAATCCTTAAAGCATCCAGTAGCAAAAATTCAATTTTTTCACAAATTTCCTATCTAAAAAAACACTGGTCCTTACGTTCCCCCCACCATAAACCTTATCACTACTAAAAAGAATTGGTGTTCAAAAATAGCCATGATATCAAATTGTGCATATAAACAACATTCTCCCTTGACTTCCCAATGAATAGTATCATAGCATCCAAAATTGTCTCCAATGTGGGAGACCTTTAACTACGACCAATTTGAAACTCGCCAATATTGGAATACCCTTGCTATCATCTAAAAACAAAACTATGGTCTCAATATCCCACAAAAAAAGTGGAATTACTACTAAAAATGAGGTTCACTCCCCTTAAATAGAGAAAGGTGTACTCCCCACCATATGAATTAGCATATACCACTCCTCGATTTCAACCGCAACAGGTTCATTCATGAAGCCAAGAAAGAGAATTCAAGAAGAAAAGAAACTAGAAATAGATTAGATGCACTATCAGTATACTCAGGATGATATTAATATAGTGCCTGATCATATCTAACATGGAGTACACTAGGATTCCAATGAATGTTTTTTATATCTCTATGAATACACACACACAACAAAAAATGTTATACTTTCCTTTAACAAACTTCTATAACCAAATCTACGAACAATGTGTGTCTATGTCTAGTAACATTTCGGTAGACTTATAGAACTTGATTTATACTTGATGTATCCTCCACCAAATAGGTTACTTCATCATGTTCAACCAGTAATTGTAAACATTCATGCCCAAGGAAATATTTTAAAACCATTGGTCCTCAACTAACATATGGACCACCCACGAATTTCTGATTTAAATGATACCATGCACAACTAATGTGTATCTTAATCACCCAACTAATTCCCTAATGAGTCACCTACTTTTAAAATCAAGATGATAGTGCAACACATCATGTCCATCCTGACAAGTTAGAGGCTCCCTTGGAACTCCTCTTCAAAATCAGGCTCCTCGCATGTTCCATGATATATTCCATGACCACCCATCACCCTACCTATATTGAAAACCCAAAGCACCTGACATGCATCAGTCTCAACAAAAATCATACAACCTAGATCACTACCAAAAAATAAATCCATAAACTAATTTTAAACTCACTCAAATGTTTCCCTCAATCGAAATAAATCACCATCCTACACAACTCTGAATCAAAACTAAGGGCCTCTAGGTATCCAACTAATCCCTATAGATCAAATATTATAATTGGGTATCTAAGAATAACCACCTATAAATAAAGTCAAGACACTCTAAGGTAATATAACAGTAATCTATAAGGTTCATAAGTGACAAGCATCAACCAACATGGGACTTGCCCTCTTCAAGCATCATCACAAGGAACTGATCCATGGAGTTCATGATATAACATAAGAAAAATCATGAATTGGAACTCATCATGCATCAGTATATGTTAATACCCCTTCATGGTCTAGTTCACTATAAACTTAATATTTCCTATTGTATCATACACATTGATTCATCTAGATAATAAAATTCTAAGGCAGTAACTTCCATGTTTGACCTAGGAGGGACAATAGTATGCAAGCAACATCATCTCAATAATCTATGTCGTAAATCATTATCACGGTTCAATTAAATAGATTTCCATTTCATGCTATGCATAAAAACAAAAAATAGGTTGTAACTAAGACTTTAAATAACTAATACTAAGAAACAAAACCCCATTAAGGGTTCAAAATTTGGGAATCATGTGCCCTATCAACATACTAGGGTCACTGCACCTCCCGTGCGAGAGAATTAATTCATTGACCTCACCAGAAAAAGTCTCTAAATTGATCCACATAGCCTGCCATAAAAAATGAAATATATATTCAAGTTTTCTCAATTGAGTATAATGACACCAAAAACCTATATATAAAAATAGTATTTAGGTTTCTATTGACACTTTATATAATTAGCATCTGAAAATAGTATAATCACACACTAGAAAGCCTATAACCTATGAATCCTACCTACCAAATATGATGAATGAGAAAACTCTTTCTTTTTCCATTAAAGAATAAAAATCAATCCATGGACTCTATACAGTAGTAAAAGATCCATAAATCCATAAAAAATCACAACATTCACAGGAAATTTGTGTTGCTCAAAGTAGAAATCATATACAATAGTAACATCCCCGATCAAAACAACAATACCATATCCCTAGAAACCAATACTTCTTATTGGAATAATTTTTCTCAACACGCTAGTTTGATATCCATCTTAGGTTCCAAAACATTCCTAATACTTATATCTACTATATTCTAAATACTAAAACTACAGGGAAAGAAACACCTCTAATACCAATTTTTAACAAACCAACTTAGATGCCACTAAAATAGTACACCAATCCAGTTCACCATAAGGCCTCAAGTGTGCCTCCCCATATGAAAAATGATTCTGACTAGCATAAAGGGTCTAAATATTGTATAACGGGGAGATTACAACTTCATATCAAAGTAAAAATAGTGTAAATAAGTAGATATAATCCATAGAATTAACAATCAGAGTGTTGAAGCTAAAACTAAACTTAAAGAGAATCAAGTTGTAATAATAAATGAAATTCTACAAAATCATGAATACTCATTCCATACATACAGAAATGGTCACCCACTTGGCCGATAATACATGTTGTAGCACATAAGAGAAACTAAAATAAAATTAGAGGTTTATTTTACTAACTCCAATCTAGACCACATACCCTATCTCCATGACACTACCTATCTTCTTCAGCTCGATCAAATGAATCCACATGAGTAGCTCCACTAAATTATAATTGTGGACCATAGCCCTATCCATTATGCAATATATATTAAACATGAAAATCATACATAAGGTTTTTAAGCCCAGAGAGGTTCAAATATAGGGTTGAGAAATAATCTCAGTAGACCAAACAAATTATGAACCAGTAAAACTGCTATCATAAGTGCATGATTACTAAATATGCTCAACCTATCAGAGACATAACTGAAATGACAAATAAAATATATAACATGAAACCATAGTCGATCCTTGGGTCCATAATCCTGATCTAATGGGAAATGTTCCATCATTTATATATACATTTATATGCATGTATATATATATATATATTCCCAAAAACATATATATATACCTAAATATGTGTATACATGAGGTAGGTAATAAAAAACATAAACAATAGTAGTCAATCCATGGGTCTATAATCCAAATCATCTAGACATCTTGTGTAAAGGGAATTAACCTAGATGTCATAATGTTGGTCACAGTATGATACTAAATAGAGATTAATTTAGTTCCTAATTAATTTGTGTGAATAAAATGGATTTAAAAAAATCTCCCAAATTAGAATAAAACATATCCCAGTTAACCATATTAGCATATTTATAAAATTTATAATATTTTAAAGTATTTATCAATGTTATTAGTTTAAAAAATATGAAATACTATTTTAACTATTGAAATAAATTTACTAAAACAAATTATAATATAAAAAATATCTAATATTAACTATAAAAGTAACATTAATGTTTTTAGTTTTCAAAAGATAAATTAGTGAAAACATAACTTTAAAAGGCACATCAGAAGTAATTAAAAGAGGTTTTTCTCAAGTTGAGACTTACTCTACTCAACTTGGTGATCACCTTCCACCAAATAGTTTATATAAAAATAAACTTGATCCAAAACATGGGTCGAGTTATATGATAGCACATAAAATGTTTTCTAGGTCAGAAGACCTCTTCCATGGTTTTTTTTTTGGATTTAAAAATGTGACAAGCCACACATGGACCTCTTCCACTTTTATTCATGGGAATATAAGATGTAAAAAATATAATTTGAGAAGATATCTGTGTATCTTCCAATTATGCATAGGAGTCATCATGTGTTCATAAAATAGATATAATCAAACACTACTTGTAATGTAAATAAAGTATACAAGAAATGAATATAAAAGATTAAAAGGTATAGTGTTTCTCTGTGTGATATTCATTGTAGATTTGTGACTCCTTGAAAGTAGTTTGAAATGAGGCTCTAGTAATTTTTTTAAATTTTTTATAAAATATAGTATCGTAGAAGATTATGTATTTTGTTTTATGAGTTATCCAAGTGTATAGAAATCTATTCTTCATGTGTTATTTGAAATTTTGAATTAGAATCATGCACAGGTGAAAATAGATCTTTTCAGTTACAATAAATTATTGAGTTGTGTTTGTTATAATCTATCACTTGGCAACTTCTTCAATTTTTTGAGATTTTGTTTTTAGATTTATATTATTCAATAGACATAAACCATGTTATATGTCATGTTCCGGTACCTCGTACCTTATATTATAGTCTAAAAATAATTTTAATTTTGTATACAAAAGGTTATTAAAATAATCAGTAGCATTTAATTCCTAAAATGTGACTGTTAGAAATATTTTATTGAAAATGATAATGGAATGGTAGTGGTAAGTATAAGGCCCCGGCCTTAAACCTTAATTAACATTTAATTAAATGAGTAATTTACATTGAGGATCTTTTCAGGTTTAGATTTTTAGAGAATTAGGACATGACTATTACATATCAAAAGATTACAAAGTAGAAACTTGTACTAAGTTTCCATAAAATAAAAACCCATAAAAAGAAACATGTCTAGTTGCATGTTTTAGGTAGCATGACTTTCCCTTGATCCCATCCTTGACCCTATTCCGCGTTAATTCATGTGAAAAACATTTCAAAAACTTGGGAGGAGCATAAAAAGCTTAGTAAGGGATACACAAAGAATGAAAACTGTTAGTTTTCAAAACAACAAGTAAACCATGTATACTTTATCAAAGTAATACCTTTCACCTTTTCAAAGTAGAAAAAAAACTCTTCAATGAATAAAATATCATTAAATATCCTTTTGTAACCAAAAGATTACCATAAAACCCATATAAATAACACATAACATAAAAAAGGTAACTTGGGACATAAACATACTTAAATGAAATAACCATACTGTCGACTTCCACACATACTTAATGGAATAGCCATACAACCAACTTCTACACATACTTAATGGAATATCCATACGACCAACCTCCATACCCAATGAATTGGAGGTTATAACGTAACCACCCATCCCGGTATTCACGGCACAACTCGTCATAATGTTCAAGTACCATTATAAAATCATAAGACTTAAAACAAATATAATGGAAAGAAAACATTTCCACACTTTGATCACAATATATCACTTAAATATATTGACATAAAAAATCCATTATAAAAACCATTTTCAATACCAAAATACATAAAAGAGTATATGATATTTATTTTATTTTAAAAACATTACGGCTTGTTGAGGAAGCAAAAGATCAAATAATACTCGCGGCGGCGGAAAAGGTCGTTGTCACCGCGTACGTTAAAAGAAACATTTCTTTTTGTCGTTTATTGAAATGCTTCTTAGAAAAATATTCCTTTTGTATAAAAGTAAAAGTCAAAGGGGTTTATAAACCATATAAAATAAAGTTGTGTATAAAACGAAATATTCCTCAATGAAAGGAGATTGAGATGAAGTCCCTTACAAAGACGGTATCCTTGGTTTAAGGATAAATCAATTACATAATTATGTGTGACAAACGAATACACCAAATATAAGGGGATATTAAGATTAAAACAATCAGAGGTTATTCACACATATTCATTGAACGACATATTCAAGGAGTATAAGTTTATCCCAAGGAATCAAATTTGGGTTAAGAAGTTCCCTTGCAAAAATTTGACAGCCTAATGGCGTCACTACAAAATTCAGAAAATGAGTTGATGAGAGATAAAAAGGGTATCTCATCACATGGAAATAAAATTTAAATCAATAAGGATATAGAAGAACATATCCCAACATAATTTTATTTGAATTAAAAGACATAAAAAAATAAGTCTTTTAAAAAGAGGAGGGTGAAAGGTTCCCTTACCGACATGGGTATCTTTCGAAACATACACCCCGTGAAAGAAGGACAATACAAAATTGATGTAAATACTCATAAATGAAAGTATATTACACAATGAGTTAACTAATGGGCAGTAGATACACCACTCAAAGGAAATTTTGGAAAATGTAGCATAAATCTCACGGGAATAAAAGTGAGATGAAAAATCCCTTATGAAAACTCGGCAGCCTAACAGTGCCACATAAAACTTTCAAAAATGGATTGATGAGATCAAATAGGATATCTCATCATATTAACATAAATTTTATATAAAGAGGAATATAAAAGAACATCCCCCAACATAACAAAGAGGAGATGAAAAAGAAGTGACATAAAGGAGAGTACTTAAAAAGAAAGAGAGAGGTAAGATCTCTTACGAAAATTCGGCAGCCTAACAGCGCCACTCAAAACTTCCTAAATGGATTGATGAGAGAGAATAGGGTCTCTCATCATATGAACAATAAAATTACAGTAAGATTAATATAAAATAACATCCCAATAACAAGAAATATGATCTTTAAAAGGAATGACATAAAAGAGCATACTTAAAAAGAAAGAGAGGAGTAGGATCCCTTACCTTGGGTCCGACTTGACTCGATCATTCTTTAACATCCTGAATAATAAACTTGAGTTAATTTCTATATTCTTAAGAGCCTTTTTCAAGTTAATTATTCCTCTTATATCACTTATTTCCATTTTATAAACATTATGTAATCATTTAAGTTAATAATGTTTGTTTTGTCGATATTTGGTTCTTAAGTCAAAAAGTGAACTTCTTACAATTACATGTTGTTCGTGTGGTCAAAAGTTCATTATATCCATAATGATATTCATGATTTGGAAATCATATATATCATATATACCCAGAATATAAATTTATTTATAATATTACATAATCATTTTGAGGTAAGAAATGAAATGCACCGTTCATGGAGATGGTAAGCTGTACGTACGCATGAACGCTACATTCATTTCTTTATCATATTAATGGAATTAAAACAAAATGAGAGGTATGTATATTTTAATTCCAGAATTATATTAATAATTTATATGTAACATACATTATATATATTCATTATAAATATGTACTTATAATTGTACATTACATTTGGGGATAAGAAATGAAATGCACCGTTCATGGAGACGGTAAGCCGTACGTACGCATGAACGCTACTTTCATTTCTATCTCATAAATTAATTGAAGTAAATAATAATTATATAGAGGTATATTATAATTCCAGTATAAAATCATATATAATAACTTTAAATCCATCCTTTATACAGCCCACATATGTCATTAACGAATCACTTCACTTTGAGGGGGCGATAGTCCGCACTTCCTAAAATGAAATTATCGTGTTTACCCATAATGTAAACCATAAAGGTATGCCATAAATGAAAAATACATAAGCTTAAGTAAAACATAAACATATTATATATCATATATAAATATAGTTACATCTTAATGGCCACCTTTGAAGGTGTTATATGAGTGTTGAACAATCATCGTTTCGTGAGGTAGAAATTCGCCATCCACGGAAACAGTATGTTATTTAACCATTAGATGTAGGTGTGTGTATGTGTAGCTCGAATACTTATTATAAAAAAATACTAGTATATTTAAGATACTGTATTTGTTACAAAAGAAATGAATAAAAAGAGTTTAGGGGGTTGGAGAGGCAAAATAAAACAAAAGGACTCAAGTGAAGACATTACCTTAAAATCGGGTAACTCCCATTGGTTTGAGCTAAAAGGATTCCTTGGGAAGACTTCTGCCCAAAGTGAGGCTTCAAGGAGTAAGAGAGGGAAGTGGAGAGACAAAATGGGAAGAGTTTTTCCGAGCCAAAGGCTTTGGGTGTGTGGGTAAAGAGGTAGAGGTGGGGGCCTTTTATAAAAGGAGAGGAGGGGCACTCTTGTAAAGTTACAGAATGTTAATTTATTTTCTAAAAGCGTTTCGGATTTTAAAGGTCCCACATTTATTTATTTCGAGGATAAGGTGATAATGGTTATAAAATCACTCATCCAATAGGTTTTGGACATGTGTAGGTCTTAGATATTACATTATCTTTCCATTTTATTTAAATCGTTAAATAATGAGGTCATCGCTGCACCATTATGATGTCATAAATAATTTAATTTCTTTAATGTCTAAAAATTATAAAAAAATACTGTGATGTAGGAAATCTTTTTATCTTTACAATTATTATTTATAGTCAAAAATATGACTTCTATAACCCCATGTAAACATTGATTTAGTAAAACATCTCATGTTTGTGTCATTTTTACTTTAACATTAAATAAAAAAATATTTATGTCATTTTCCAACCAAAGTGGCTTTATGAGGTCCCCAAGTTGACCCATGGATTGTCTTGGTCGGCCATGACACATCCAATGAGGGTAGTACATGTGTCTAGGTCATTTCATTTTATTAAAACATTATTCTTACCTTAAACTACACTAATTACCTCTAATCGCGATTAAAAACTTAATAAGTTTCTATTCACCAAAAAATTATTTTAATCCCATTGAACCACATTTTACTTCTTAATGACAACCATGTATGTCAGATTTTTGAAATTCAAAACACAATGATGGCAAAATTTCATTTAAACGGAAAATCAGTTTTTATAAGTACCACATAGTGGTTTCACTATTCATCAAAAATTGATGTTTTTCAGCAAATTACCAAAAGTTCACCCTAAGATATATTTGATATTCCGAATTCAAAATTGAGGTATATTTTACAAAATTCAGAACATATAAGTTGAATTAATTAATTTAATAATTAATTCTTGGCGTTAAAACAAATAGCGTGTTTTTATGAAACAAAATGTATCAAAAGATTGATACTAGTTTAAGTCCGATTTCAAATTGAAATTAATTCCAACGACCACTATTGGATTAAATGGTAAAAATATATTCGAATTTCACTTTAAAACCAATTCAAAAGATAATCTAATCATATAAATAAATTAGATTAAAAGAGGTTTTGAATTAAAATACAACATTTTCACTATTCATTAAAAATTGAACTTTTTTGAAAAATACCAAAAATTTACGAAAAGTAAACTTTGATGTCCCGATTCTAAAGAGGAATTTTATTTTGTCAAATATAACACATAAAATTGTCAAAAAGTGGATTTAAAAGAGGTTCTCCATCAAAAGGCGGTTAATCGACCTTTTAAAGAATATTAGAATGTTTATGCTTAAAAATTGGATTCATTCGCATTTTCAATCCTATAACATTTATTGTAAAGAGTAAAAATATTTGAAAAACATACATAATCATTTTTTAGTTAGTTATGTTATTTCCCGCCATTAAAATGGCTAGACGTTAACTACCATTTAAAATAATATTATTTTATTATTAGAGTGCAACGTAAGATTTCAAAGGAACTCGTTGTCGCGTATTGGGTACGCCATCGAGCATAGCGTCCCCTTTAAAGTAATATTAATATTTTATTCAAAAATATGGATAAATATAAAAATGTCATATTCTTTATTTACCTGGGGTGTTACATCCTTCCCCCCTTTTGGGAATTGCGTCCTCGCAATTTTAAAATTAAGATTGGAAACATCCTTGAAAGTCCCACATCGGAACAAGAGTCGGTAAAACAATCACTTTAAAATAAAGAAAGATAAGTATAGAGGTCACCTGAGTTAACCCATAATAGGATTCCGTGTAGGAAAACATGGACATGGAAGAAAAAGTAAAGGGTCATGTTCTTGAGGGAGAGTGATAGTAAACATGTCTAGGAGAAAGTTAACCATAATAAAATCACAAACATGTGATGGGTTAAACAGTATTCGATTCCCCAGTAGGAAAATTTAATAGACAACATTTTTGTTTTAAGTTACTTTTTATTAACAACTTTATTCATAGGGAAACATAATCAGTTATCATGTTGACTTTCAACTTTTACTAGATTCCTTAATCAAACTCATATTTTTTTCCAAAAGACGGGTATTTAGGAAGACTTGTTCGCATTAAGAGTACTATAATCAACTTCTAGAGAATCACATAATCCACCAAAGAGAACTATATACTTCCCATGTATTTAGGCTTTAACCAAAACCAAAACCAAAAAGGTTAGTACAAGGTCAGATAATCCAGAAAAGGATAACCCTTTAAAAAGGAAATCTATGCTTAATCTCCAAAATTTTTCCAACAAAACCCAATGTCCAACGAGGACTATTCGATAAACAGATTTTCCATAAAATTATCCAAAGTAAACCAAACTAATATTGAAACTCAAATATTTGAAGGACCTAGTCACATCGTCTTCCAAGGTACAAATTAACTTTTATCTCCAAATAATATCAGTTTCTCTTAAATTCTCATATTGGAAAGTAATTAACCAAATCACATATCCTCGATGATAGGTTAATCATTTCCATATATACCCCAAAATAAAATTACTCTTGATTCCTAAAATCATCTAACTAAAAAGAATCAGTCAAACTAACCAGAGACTTCACGTAGTCCAGTGGTAGGTGATAAATACCAGTCTCACTTTGGTTGTGGGTTCGATTCCCACAGCTTTGTCTGACGCGATGGGTTGTCACACGGTCTGCATGTTGTCCTTTTTCCAAAACTACATAATTCTTAAAACATTCCCCAAAATGAGATAAAATATTAAAAAATAATCACAGCATATTTTAACCTCAAGTTTATCTCATGCCTTTTATTTTCCATCATAACATACAATAACCCATAATTACCTCAAAAGTAAGGATCATATAAACTCTAATGGTTACCTTTATAATTATTATCTGAACTTCCGCATCGATTGGTCATCTTGTACATGATGCATTACAAATCATACCAAGGTTCAAGTGGTTGATCATGACTCCTTGATAGTTGGTTTAGAACAACCACGAGTTTCCTTATTGAATCCCCCATTTTATCTAGTATCTTAATCAGAGAACCACCATAGTTTCCTTAAAACCTGTTGTCTCTTTGGTTCCTACTAGATCCATCCATTCACTAAAAACAGAAATGCTAGTGTGAGTATATCAAAAAAACCATCATGTACTATTGATGAAGGTAAACACTATGATATACTTACTCATTCGCTTTTTCTAAAACTTGGACTCTTTCTGAAATCCTAACCATTATGGTAATGTCACTTATGCTTAGAGGATACACTAACCTCTAAAGTTATCTAAACCGACCTTTGATACCAACTATAAGGCCCCGGCCTTAAACCTTACTTAACATTGAATTAAATGAATAATTCACATTGAGGATCTTTTCAGGTTTAGAGTTTTAGAGAATTAGGACATGACTATTACATCTCAAAAGATTACAAAGTAGAAACTTGAACTACGTTTCCATAAAATAAAAACTCTTAAAAAGAAACATGTCTAGTTCCATGTTTTAGGTAGAATAACTTTCCCTTGATCCCATCCTTGACCCTATTCCGCGTTAAGTCCTGTGAAAAACAATTCAAAAAATTGGGATGAGCATAAAAAGCTCAGTAAGGGATACACAAAGAATGAAAACTGTTAGTTTTCAAAACAACAAGTAAAACATGTATACTTTATCAAATTAATACCTTTCACCTTTTCGAAGTAGTAAAAAAACTCTTTAATTAATAAAATATCATTACATACCCTTTTGTAACCAAAATATTACCATAAAACCCATATAAAGAACACATAACATAAAAATGTAGCTTGGGACATAAACATACTTAAATGGAATAACCATACGGTCGACTTCCACACATAATTAATGGAATAGCCATACGGCCGACTTCCACACATACTTAATGGAATAGCCATACGACCAACTTCCATACCCAATGAATTGGAGGTTATAACGTAACCACCCATCCTGGTATTCACGGCGCCACCCGTCATAATGTCCAAGTACCATTATAAAATCATAAGACTTAAAACAAATATAATGGAAGGAAAACATTTCCACACTTTGATCACAATATATCACTTAAATATATTGACATAAAAAATCCATTATAAAAACCATTTTCAATACCAAAATACATAAAAGAGTATATGGTATTTATTTTATTTTAAAAACATTACGGCTTGTTGAGGAAGCCAAAGATCAAATAATACTCACGGCGGCGGAAAATTTCGTTGTCACTGCGTACGTTAAAAGAAACATTCCTTTTTGTCGTTTAGTAAAATGCTTCGTAGAAAAAGATTCCTTTTGTATAAAAGTAAAAGTCAAAGGGGTTTATACACCGTATAAAAGTAAGTTGTTTATAAAACAAAACATTCCTCAATGAAAGGATATTGAGACGAAGTCCCTTACAAAGACGGTATCCTTGGTTTACGGATAAATCAATTACATAATTATGTGTGACAAACAAATACACCAAATATAAGTGGATATTAAGTGTAAAACAGTCAGAGGATATTCACACATATTCATAGAATAACATATTCATGGAGTATAAGTTTATCCCAAAGAATCAAATTTGGGTTAAGAAGTTCCCTTGCAAAAATTTGATAGCCTAATGGCGTCACTACAAAATTCAGAAAATGAGTTGATGAGAGATAAAAAGGGTATCTCATCACAAGGAAATAAAATTTAAATCAATAAGGATATAGAAGAACATATCCCAACATAATTTTATGTGAATTAAAAGACATAACAAATTAAGTCTTTTGAAAAGAGGAGGGTGAAAGGTTCCTTTACCGACATGGGTATCTTTCGAAACATACACCCCGTGAAAGAAGGTCAATACAAAATTGATGTAAATACTCATTAATGAAAGTATATTACACAATGAGTAAACTAATGGGCAGTACATACACCACTCAAAGGAAATTTTGGAAAATGTAGCATAAATCTCACGGGAATAAAAGTGAGATGAAAAATCCCTTACGAAAACTCGGCAGCCTAACGGCGCCACATAAAAGTTACAAAAATGGATTGATGAGATCAAATAGGATATCTCATCATATTAACATAAAGTTTATAGAAAGAGTAATATAAATTAACATCCCCCAACATAACAAAGAGGATATGAAAAATAAGTTACATAAAGGAGAGTACTTAAAAAGAAAAAGAGAGGTAAGATCTCTTACGAAAATTCGGCAGCCTAACGACGCCACTCAAAACTTCCAAAATGGATTGATGAGAGAGAATAGGGTCTCTCATAATATGAACATAAAAATTACAGTAATAGTAATATAAAATAACATCCCAATAACAAGAAATATGATCTTTAAAAGGAATGACATAAAAGAGCATACTTAAAAAGAAAGAGAGGACTAGGATCCCTTACCTTGGGTCCGACTTGACTCGATCATTCTTTAACATCCTGAATAATAAACATGAGTTAATTTATATTTTCTTAAGAAAATTTTTAAAGTTCATTATTCCTCTTATATCACTTATTTCAATTTTATAAACATTATGTATTCATTTAAGTTAATAATGTTTGTTTTGTCAATATTTGGTTCTTAAGTCGAAAGTGAACTTCTTACAATTACATGTTGTTCGTGTGGTCAAAGGTTAATTATATCCATAATGATATTAATGATTTGGAAATCATATATATCATATATACCCAGAATATACATGTATTTATAATATTACATAATCATTTAGAGGTAAGAAATGAAATGCACCATTTATGGAGACGGTAAGCCGTACGCATGCATGAACGCTACTTTCATTTCTTTGTCATATTAATGAAATTAAAACAAAATGAGAGGTATGTATATTTTCATTCCAGAATTATATTCATAATATATATGTAACATACATTATATATATCCATTATAAATATGTACTTATAATTGTACATTACATTTGGGGATAAGAAATGAAATGCACCGTTCATGGAGACGGTAAGCCGTACGTACGCATGAACGCTACTTTCATTTCTATCTCATACATTAATGAAAGTAAATAATAATTATGTAGAGGTGTATTATAATTCCAGTATAAAATCCTATATAATAACTTTAAATCCATCCTTCATACATCCCACATATGTCATTAACGAATCACTTCACTTTGAGGGGGCGGTAGTCTGCACTTCCTAAAATGAAATTATCGTGTTTAACCATAATGGAAACCATAAAGGTATGCCATAAATGAAAAATACAAAATCTTAAGTAAAACATAAACATATTATATATCATATATAAATATAGTGACATCTTAATGTCCACCTTTGAAGGTGTTATATGAGTGTTGAACAATCATCGTTTCGTGAGGCAGAAATTCGCCATCCACAGAAACAGTATGTTCTTTAACCATTAGATGTAGGTGTGTGTAAGTGTAGATCGAATCCTTATTATAAAAAAATCCTAGTATATTTAAGATACTGTATTTGTTACAAAAGAAATGAAGAAAAAGAGTTTATGGGGTTGGAGAGGCAAAATAAAACAAAAGGACTCAAGTGAAGACATTATCTTAAAATCGGGTAACTCCCTTTGGTTTGAGCTCAAAGGCTTCCTTGGGAAGACTTCTGCCCAAAGAGAGGATTAAAGGAGTAATAGAGGGAAGTGTAGAGACAAAATGGGCAGAGGTTGGCCGAGACAAAGGCTTTGGGACTGTGGGTAAGGAGGTAGAGGTGGGGGCCTTTTATAAGAGGAGAGGAGGGGCACTCTTGTAAAGATACAAAATGTTACTTTATTTTCAAAAAGAGTTTCAGATTTTAAAGGTACCAAATTAATGTATTTCTAGGATAATGTGATAAGGGTTCGAAATCCACTCATCCAATAGGTGTTTTACATGTGTGGGTCTTAGATATTACATTATCTTTCCATTTTATTTAAATCGTTAAATAATGAGGTCATCGCTGCATCATTATGATGTCATATATAATTTAATTTCGTTAATGTTTAAAAATTATTAAAAAAATACTATGATGTAGGAAATATTTTTATCTTTCCAATGACTATTTATAGTCAAAAATATTACTTTTATAACCCCATTTAAAAATTGTTTTAGTAAAACATCTCATGTTTGTGTCATTTTTACTTTAACATTAAATAAAAAGATATTTATGTCATTTTCCAACCAAAGTGGCTCCATGGGGTCCCCAAGTTTACCCATTGATTTTCTTGGTCGGCCATGACACATCCAATGAGGGTAGGACATGTGTCTAGGTCATTTCATTTTATTAAAACATTATTCTTACCTTAAACTACACTAATTACCTCTAATCGCGATTAAAAACTTAATAAGTTACTATTCACCAAAAAATTATTTTAATCCCATTGAACCACATTTTAGTTCTTAATGAAAACCATGTATGTTGGATTTTTGAAATTTATAACACAATGATGGTAAATTTTCATTTAAACGGAAAATCAGTTTTTATAAGTACCACTTAGTGGTTTCACTATTTATCAAAAATTGAAGTTTTTCAGAAAATTACCAAATGTTCACCCTAAGCTATATTTGATATTCCGAATTCAAAAATTATGTCTATTTTACAAAATTCAGAACATATAAGTTTCATTAATTAATTTAATAATTAATTCCTGCTGTTAAAACAAATTGCATGTTTTTATGAAACAAAATGTATCAAAAGATTGATACTAGTTTATGTCTGATTTCAAAGTGAAATTAATTCCAACGACCACTATTGGATTAAATGGTAAAAATATATTCTAATTTTAATTTAAAACCAATTCAAAAGATAATCTAATCATATAAATAAATTATATTAAAAGAGGTTTTGAATTAAAATACAACATTTTTCACTATTCATTAAAAATTGAACTTTTTGGAAAAATACCAAAAATTTATGCAAAGTAAACTTTGATGTCCCGATTCTAAAGAAGAATTTTATTTTGTCAAATATAACACATAAAATTTTCAAAAAGTGGATTTAAAAGAGGTTCTCCATCAAAAGGCGGTTAATCGTCCTTTTAAAGAATATTAGAATGTTTATGCTTAAAAATTGGATTCATTCGCATTTTCCATCCTCTAACATTTATTGTAAAGAGTAAAAATATTTTAAAAACATACATAATCATTTTTCATTTATTTACGTTCTTTCCCTCCATTAAAATGGCTAGGCATTAACTACTATTTAAAATAATATTATTTTATTATTAGAGTGAAACGTAAGATTTCAAAGGAACTCGTTGTCGCGTATTGGGTACGCCATCGAGCATAGCGTCCCCTTTAAAGTAATATTAATATTTTATTCAAAAATATGGATAAATTTAAAAATGTCATATTCTTTATTTACCTGGGGTGTTACAGTAAGTCATTTGAGTGGTGGCTATCTATATTAAGTCAAATTAGTAGTAACTCAATTTATGGAAGTTGGTTGATTCAATAGGGAATCATGGATGGAAATGAATTATGCTAGGTAATCTCAGGATGGTTGTGTCTTTGAAATGGTTAATCATTGGAGTGGTAACTCATACATAATGTATATTTAGGAGTAATGAGTCGGGAGTAATGAATCAGGAGCAATGAGTTGGAGGAAGTGAGTTAGGAGGGGTGAGTTAGGATAATAGTGACTCATACTTATTACATTTTTTCAGTCTGTCTTATAATTAGAAATGATAACATAACATAGTAAACTCATTAGAATGATAATTAATCATGATTTGTGATTATTAAAACTATAAGAGGTCAATAATATCCCAATTTTGATGATATAAAATCATGGACTTTGACATAACCAATTAATATAAAATATCATATAACATAAAATAATAGATGAATAGTCAGATTTTATTAGAGTAATGATCGTAACTTAAATATTATCAGAGAGAAAAACAAAGATTATGGTATCATAGAAACAAAAAATATCATAGAAGTAATAAAAAAATCATATTCAATAAATATATTAACCCCTTTTGGGATTATCAAAGAGAAAAAATAAATAAAAAGAATAAGGAATGAGCCAAAAAAGAATATATATTGAAAAAAATTTCTAGGTGCATTCCCATTAAAGAACTACATTTATGGATTCTCTATGGTAGGACCTAGATGTTCATTCCCTTTACCAGATGTGCTAAGAGTAGTTGCCGAAGGCTTAGGGACATTATTTTTCACTGTAGGAGGAGATGATGTAGTAGAGTTAGGTAATTATCTATAAATAAATAGTCTCAAATGTATGACTACTTAAGTAGGATTTATGGGGGAAGGATTAATTATAGGTATTAAATCTTAAAAATTCTTGGTTATAAAGTAAGAACAATACTATGGATGAGTAGAAGGGTGCACATGTCCTACAGTGAGTATAGTAGAAGTTGAAGGAATGGAAAAGGAATCTGAAGCTACAACTATAGTTCTATAAACATGTAAATAAGGAATAAATACATTGTTGAAATCCATAATGATTTTAACTCCCTTTTGTAGCCTTATTTAATTCAACATTATTTTCCATAAAGTATTGAAGTGCAGGAATAAGTTCTTTCATTTTCTTAACTTGATCTCTAAAGGCTTATTTGAATGGTGACATCTTCAGATTTTCATTCAAAAACTTCAAATTACTATTCAATTGATGCTTGGTGTAAATTATTTTAAATTATAAATCTACTTTATTGTTGATCTCTTCTTAAGAATTTGTGGATTATTTGGAATAAATACTAACCATGGAATGTACATGAAGACTATTTTGTTTAATTTTTCTCAAGATCTCCCAATCTGAACTACCCATCGTAGTCTGTTAATCTTCTCTAAAAATCATTATGAGAATATCAACATTCAAATATTCATAAATATTAGGACTAGGAAAGGTAGATGAAACTCTAAAAAAATCTCTTATAACTAACCAGAACTAATCAACATCAAACACTGGAGGAGGAGGAAGTCCAGTAGAAATAGAAGAATCAGAAGAAGTATTTCTTGGTCTTTTCACAATACCTTCCAGAGATTCCTTCAAATCAGATTCCATTCCTTCAACCAAAGATCTTATAGTTTCCTATTCATAATTTTCCACTTATTTTGAATTTTTTCTTCCTGATTTCATGAATCATCTTGGGTTGAATTTTCCTAATGATTTTCTCCTAAAGTAATGAAGCATATATTTCACTAATATATTTCAAAAGTGTAGGATGTGATATTAGAAGATTTCTAAATACAAATAATAGTTTTTTTTTCAAAAATATATTAACTCATCATGAATTATATAGTTTGAAGGTGTCTGAGAAGTGGTAGGGAAAGATGCCTTGACAGATACTGGATTGAGTTAAAACTCTTTTGATAATTACATTTCCTTAATCAAGGATCCTTGAGAGTTACATGAAGTTGGATAACCTGAACCATAACCTATATTACCATGGTATTTGTTTCATTCATCCATATAGTTGGACAAAAAGGATTTGTTATATCAAATATTACAAAAATGGGGGTTTTATCCACCTCAATAGATGTTCCCTTTTTATTTTTAAACTAATCATATCAATTGAATATGTACATCATCATTTTCATCCATTATGTCAATAGTATTTTGAGGTTCCTCAGTTTCACCAACATATTTATTTGACCATTCAACTAATTCATCATTATCTATAGAAGATAGAGTAGTATCTATTTCATCATCTCCAACATGATTTGAATTATCTTAGTTATCATCATCACTTTTCATTTCTTTCTTATCTCTTTTGTTTTTATCAGATTCTTCTTCTTTATCATTTTCTTGTTACTATTCATTTTCATCATCGTTTTCTTCATCATCATAATCAAATTCTTCTCCATTTTCTTATTCCTATTGTTTTTCATCATCATCATCATTGAGAAGAGTTTCTCTAGAGGGGCGGGTCTATGAAGATCTAGTGTATTCATGTGAAGTTTCTTCCTAATCTTTAAGAATATCAGGATGAATTCCATATTCATTAGATAGATTATCTTCTTCAAATATAGATTCAATACGCTCTTCTTCATAATTAGAGTCTTCCATTACTTCATTTGGTTCTAAACCAAGACAAACAATATCTTTCGGTCTTGTGGGATGGTCAATAGGGTTGAAATCTTCTTAAATCTTGTCATTGTCTTCAACCAACTATGTCTTCCATGGATTCCAAATTGTTTTCATCATCCTTCATATAACCTTTGTAATGTAAAAACTACCACAATCTATAATAGACTCTTCATTTTCTCCTACTAATATTTTGGATTTTAATAAGGCAGAAATGAAATTCCAATAAAATAGTAATGTTGATCTTGAAGTGGTTTTAATCATATCACACATATTATGAATGGTGTATTTACACATATTTACATTATATTATTTATTTATATGATTGTTCAAACAAACATCTAGATACTTTAAGGTGCAAAATTTACCATTTTTCAAGAAAAGAAGATGTTGAATGAATTTAAATAGTATCCCGGTTTCATCATCTAACTTGAAATCAATAGTTCTTATAGAAATTACATCTTTATTTATATCCACTAAAGCCTCTTTATAAAAGAATATGTCACTTGTAAGAGGAGAACATACATGATAATATTCAATGATACCCTCATGAGTTATTCTTAAACATTCTTTCCATAAACATGAGGAGAAGACAAATCTATATGTTTAAATTACTTCTTGCCAAAAAAACATCTTCTTCATTCAAAACAAACTCAACATTTTGATAGAACTCAAACACTAGATTTGGATATAGGGGTCACTTATTATTGGAAAACCATTCCAACCAACCTTTCTCATGAAATGTACTTAGAAAAATATACTTAATTGTGAGAATCCATTCTGTATATATCTTTTTTTCTCGTAGAAAAACTCATTTCACAAGTACTGGATTCAAAAGGTTCATCGTCTATTTAGATCGAAACACTTTTCTTCTTCTTGGATGGTCTTCTTTTATTTACAGATGATTCAAATGGTCACATTATTCTAGACATTCTGAGTATCTGGGAGAGTTCTAAATGGAATGTAAGGAAGCCAAAATGGTAGAGAAAGAGGATTGAAAGAAGGTTATAAAGGTCAAGAGGCCCAATGAAATTAGACAGGTTCCGGTTTTATCATTTAAGGATTCTAAAATTGAACATGTTAAATACATAGAATCAAAATAATAATTAGTAGCTTAGTTAGAAAAATTTTGAAAAGGTAAAACAATAGGGAGACAAAATGATGGTGATACAATCAATAGTGATACATGAAAAGGGAGATATAAATAGTGATACATCAACGAAGATTCGTCAATGGTGAGATGTTAAAAATGAGACATCAACAGTGAGTCATCAATGGTGATACATCAATAGAATTAAAATAAGGGCGAGACATCAATAGTGAGACATGAACCGCGAGATATCAATAGTGAGACATCAATGGTGAGACATCAAAAATGAGACATCAACTGAGTTTTACATAACTAGAATTAATCATTCCTAACTCATGTTTGATGTTACTCATTCTATCATAATTCAAAGGCTGAATAAAAATATCATCAAGCTGATGTTCTGTGCCAATGTATTCAAGAGTTATATCACTTTTTCTATAATGATCTCTCAAAAAGCGGTGTCTTACATCAATATTTTTTTTCTAAAATGAGATATAAATTTGTTAGAAATTTTAATATCACTTGTGGTGTCACATTTTATTAGAATAGTTCATAATTGATATATTTAATATTGTAATTTATGTTTCATCAACAATATTTGAGCACAAAAAGTACCAGAAACTATGTATTCATCTTCAACGGTAGATAATGAAACAGAATTTTATTTCTTATTACACCATGATACTAGTGACTTACACAAAAAATGATATGTTATAAAGGTGATTTTTCTATCTAAATTGAATCCACTAAAATATGCATCAGAATAACTAACTAAATAAAATTCTTGTCCTCTAGGATAGAACAATACTAAATTGGTAATATATTTGAGGAATGTAAAAATGCTCTTTACATAAATTAAGTGTGACTCGTTTGGGTTTCTTGAAAATGAGCATACATACTGACACTAATAATAATGTCGGGTTGGCTAGCAGTTAAGTATATAAGACTTACAATCATACCTTTGTAATTGGTTTAATCCACTATTTTCCCAAACTCATCAAGATCCAACTTACATGTGGTGCTCATGAGAGTATCACTAACATTAGTGTTATCCAGAACAAAAATATTTAGAAGATATATAGTATGTTTAAATTTATTTAAAATAATTCTTTATTGGTTTGGAAGAATTTTAAATCCAAGAAATAATTTATGTTCACCCATTAAACTCATTTCAAATTCACAATGCATTATTTATTCAAAATCAAAACATAGGATGTTTTTAGAAGATCCAAAAATAACATCATCTACATATATTTGAACAAATAAAACATCTTTTGAAATTATTTTGATTAAATGTTTGGGTCTGTTGTACATTTTGTAAAACCTTTTGAAATATGAAAAGAGACGATCCTATCATACCTTTCTCTAGGAGCTTGTTTTAACCCATATAAATCTTTTTTTTATTTTAAAACATGATTTAAAAAATGTGGATTTTGAAAACTAGGGGGTTTTCAACAGAAACATCAACTATATAACTATTTATGAATGAACTTTTGACACCCATTTTATAATGTTTTAAATCTATATGAGTTGAATAGGATAGTAGGATTCTAATGGATTCAAGTTGAACTATAGGAGTAAAGGTCTCTTCTTAGTATATGCCTTCATCTTTATTATAACATTGTGTACTAATATATCCCAATTCCTTACTATATTTCCAGCTTCATCAAACTTGTTTCTAAATATCCATTTAGTTCCTATAGTTAATATATCATTGGGTTTATCAACAAGTTTCCATACTTTATTTCTTTCAAACTGATTTAGTTCTTCTTGCATAAAAATTACCCATAATTCATCACTGGTTGCCTCATTCATATTCTTAGGTTCAATCTGTGACAAAAAGGCTTGATGTTCAACCTTATTTCCTAGAGACTCTCTAGTTTGTGTACCTTAATCTAACTAACCAACTACATCTTCTAAAGGGTGATTTTAAGGGTCCAAATGCCATTGAAAAAATATGGACCGTTTTCTAATGCGTATTATGTATATTTGGGTTCTATATTTCTAGAGTCTAGAAAATTTTCCACAACAAGATGATTTTTCTACTTGTTTGATACCAGAATTAGATGGTTTGGAATTTAATTTCAGATTTGATAGATCATTCTAAACATTTTCTAGAGAGGTTTTGGGCTCATGTTGATTCATTTAATCAAATTTTACTTGTAAAAATTCTTCTACACGTTTTCTTCTCTTATTAAAGACTCTATAGGATTTTCTATAAATTGAATAACCTAGGAAAATTCCCTTATCACTATTGGAGGAATTTTTTTCAAGATTATCCTTAGTATTATGAATTAAAACTCTACATCCAAAAACTCTAAAGTAGTTAACCATAGGATTTATATTATTCCATAGTTCATAATGGGTTTTCTTAAAGATATTTTTGATTAAGACTTTATTGATTGAATAAAAATATGTATTCACATCCTCAACCCAAAAATAAATTGGGATGTCATATTCATTAATCATAGTCATAGAAAAATCTTGAAGGGTTTTATTTATTCTTTCTATAACCCCATTCTACTATGGTGTCCTAGGATCATAGAAGTTGTGACTATTTCTATTTGGTGATAAAAATGATTTAAAATATTTATTTTCAAAATCATGGCCATGATCACTTCTTAAAGTTATAATTTTTGGTTCCACTTAGATTTTTCTACTAATCTAACATACTTGAAAACCCAAGTACATAAAAATAGTGCTTCCCATTTAAACATGAAACTATAGATGGTTTAAATTGGTCCATGTGAACTGGCTCTAGAGGTAGATAATTTTAGGCTTCTTTATTTCTTTTTAAGGATATCTTATGATGTTTTCCTTTTTGACAAGGATTAAAAAATTTAGTTTTTGGAAACTCATGTTTGGGTAGGTCCTTGACTAACCCTTTTCCAGCATGATTTATAAGTTATTCAACGTTAAAATGGCCTAGTCTCTAATGAAAAATCAAAGATTCTATACAAAAGGAACTTAAGTAAGAAACATTTCATGTAAGTGAAGATATAGATTAACAGCATAAACATTTTCATTTCTATTTGTAGTAAAAATTAAATCATTTTTAGTTTCAAAAACATTACAAGAATTATTTTGAAATTTTACATGAAAACTATTATAAAATAATTTTGAAATGTTAAATAGATTTTACTTTAAACCATCAACAAAATGTACTTAAGAAATTAAAATTTAATTGGTGTTCCAATTTGGACAAGACAGATGATATTTAATTTAGAATTGTCACCAAATGTGACATGTAAACCATCAACCTTTATTATATTCTTATGTTTGAGTAGTCTCGTATCATATTACATGAACAACCATGTTATAAATATCATATGTTAATTAAATATTTTTTCAATCCAATTTCCTAAAAAATAGATTAGACATGAAATGATTTTGGTACCCATATTTTCTTGGGTCTGGAACTGTCAGTAATTAAAGCTTTAGGAACCCACACTTGCTTAATGGGTTTTCTGTGAGAAGTTTTTATATTTTTAGAAAAAGAAACTCTATTAGTTCCTATAGTAAAATATCTTCTAGAGTTATTTTCAGGACTGGGTGTGGTTGTAGAATTTTTAAAACTGGAACTAGTAGAATATTTTCCAGATTTAAGAATAAATATGTTTTTAATTATTCTCCTTTATCCATGTTGGTAGCCTAGACCTATAGTGTATTTTAGATCAATTTTTTCTCCAATATTTTTTGATGAAATATTTTCCCCATCAGTTATTTTTTCAAGATCATTCTTTAATTATTCATTGGAAAGCTTAAGTTCAGTATTTTCTACAAGAAACTGAGAATTTGTTTCTTTTTATACCGCAACTTCAGATTTAATAGAAATATTAAGAGAATGGTATTTTTTATGTTTTTGTATTTTTCTTTTAGCTCATTAAATGTATCATCAAGCATGTTTCAATATTCAAATAATTATTATTTACTCATTTTCTCATCAACATCATTTTCATTTTCATCTCTAGAGTAATGAGAGTTATGTCCAGGGAATATAAAAGTTACCTCAGATAGATTTTTCATAAATAAAATGTTTTATTTATATTTCTTTTCATCATGAGATTAATTAGAGTCAATGGAGGAGTCTATTGAAGAAATATAGGTAAATTTCATAGCATTCTTGTAATTTTTATCCTTCATATCATATTTATTTTTGTAATTCATTTTTTTCAGTCTGCCTTAACATGTTCTTTTCTCTTGACTTTGTAGCATATAATGTCATTTGAATGATCATATTTTTTCCAATCCTTTTTCCACTTCCCATGGTTGTTATAATATTTTTGTAGTTAGATTTCCTAAATAATTTCTTCTTTTTATAAAATTCATTGAATATTTTATCTAGCTAAGCCATTTCCTCATCACTTCTATTTGATGAATCTTTATTACCTGAACTTTCATCTTGAACACAAACTTTATTCCTTTTTTCTTAGATGTAGTGGTTTTCAAAAGTAGCATTTTTTCTATTAGGTTTATCATCATCTTCTTAGTTAGCATTTAGATCTTCCTCAAACATCATGAAATTTTATATCACCTCCTTTAAATGAATTTATTGATGTCACGTGATTCTCTAATCGACATTGATGTCCCTATCCATCTTTCCAGAAGGCTTCTCAACAGTCTTATGATTAGTTCTTTTTTAGTGAATGGCTTTCCCAGTGAACTCATTTTATTCAAGATATCATTTAAACTAAGATACATATTAGATATCGGCACATCATGTTTCATTTTAAAATTATCATATTTAAAATTGTATATGTTAATCCTCATTTACATAACATTTTTAGTTCCTTTATGTGAGACAGATAGAGTATCCAATATCACATATGCAGTTTTATATGAAAAATTCGTTTAAACTCTTCATCTATTAAGGCACAGTGTAAGGAATTCATTGATCTACAATTATTATTATAATCATACATAGTTGAATATACCCAAGTAATTTTTGAAGTATCGGGAAATTTAGACTCATCTACTATGGAAGACCATATTTCAAAACCCATTCAATCAATATGAATTTTCATTTTTATTTTCCATTAATAATAATTAGTCCCATTGAAATATGGAGATCAGTTAGTAGAATCACATCCTTGTCTATTATCTATTTTAAAATAATATCAAATAATTATAAATAAATGAAAATTTATAATTGACATAAATTTTAAGATATTTAACGCGCAGCTATAATCACATTTAAAAAGTATTTGAAAATATTTTAACACATCTGATGCCAAATGTTGGTTAGAGTATGAGACTCAAGAGGGGTAGGTGAATTTAGTTCCTCATTATTGTTTTTGTTTAAAATGGATTTAAAAAAATACTATAAATAAGAATAAAAAATATCCCAAATAACCAAAGTAACAGATTTATAATTATTTTGACATTTTAAAGGATTTATCAAAGTGTGATTACTTCTAAATTGAAATAATATTAAATATTATTTTAACTTTTGAAATCAATTTAATAATTGAAATTATAATATAAACACTATCTTTGATTTATAATGAAAGTGAAATAAATGTTTTTAGTTTTAAATAGATAGAATAGTGAAAATGAAACTTTAAAAGGAAAAACATAAATAATTACAAGACATTCAATCTCAAGCTAAGACTTAGTCCTATCAACTTGATGATCACCTACCACCAAGAATTTTATATAAAAATAAAATTAATCTAAAACCTATATCTAGGTATAAAATAGTAAATAAAATTTTTTCAGGTAACAAAGACCTCTTCTATAATTTTTATGGGAGTAAATAATGTGAATGGCCACATAGGGACCTCTTCCGATATTATCTATTGGAATATAATATGTAAAAATGATAAGTGGAGAAGATATTTGTGTGTCTTATAGTTATGTATAGGAGTTAGTGTGTGTTCATAAATTAGATATAATCACACACTGCTCTTAATGTAAATAAATTACTCAAGAAGAGAATATAAAAGATTAGAAGGGATATTTTTGATGTATGTGATATGTGTTATAGATTTGTGACTCCTTGAAAGTAGATTGAAATGAGAATCGATCCAATTTTCAGAATTTTTTTTGGAAAAGAGAGTATCGTAGAAGCTTTTGACTTGTGTTGTATGGGTGATATAAGTGTAAATAAATCCTCTTCTTCATGTTTTCTTGGAATGTCTAATGTAGAATATTGCACACATGAAAATGACTCTTTTTAGTTTGGATCAGTTGTTGAGTGTTATTTTTTTTTCTTCTATACCCAGTCGTCTTCTTATATTTTTTGAGATTTTGTTTTTATATTTATATAATTCAGCATACATAAATAATTTTATTTATCATGTTCTAGTACATCATACCTCGTATTGCGCTATAACATTGATTTTATTATTGCCTGCAGAAGGTCATCAAACTAATCAGTAGCATTGAATTCCAAAAATGTCACTATTAGAAATATTGAATTAAAAATGAAAAAGGAAAGTTGGTAGTGTGTATTTGGAGTAGTGAGTCTCTAGTATAATTAAAATCAGTGGTGACTCAATTTTTGGTGGTAGTTTTATTTAATAGTGCCTCATGGGTGGTGGTGATTGATTCATGGAGGTGTCAGGCCAGTAATATCTTTGAAATGGATACTATTTTGAGCGATGACTCGGACTTAGTAGTGATTTTGGATTGATGATTCCAGAGTAGTGAGTTAGGATAACGATGACTCATACTTAGAACATTTTTCCAGTTTGTCTTATTATTCCAAATTCTAACATAACATAGTAAACATGGTACAAACATAATTAAGTACAATTTTTGATTATTAAAACTAAGATATGTTAACATGTACCACTCATGCCATGTATAATTAATGCAATCCATGGGTCCATAATCCCAATCGACAATTCATTCTTTGAACAGTGCTAGAAATGTCTCTATGAAAGATACCTCACCACAGGGGGATACCTGTCCCATACCTAGATTTACTCATACTCACCTCTAATAACTATAATGAAGTCTGATTTATACTGATGGAAAATCATATAAATACTGTATAGAGATAGATGTTATGTCATCCTCACCATGTAATCCAATCTGATATCTAATCCCTTGGTTTTGGTCCCTAGGTAGTCATAAAATTGTGATTCGAATAATCCATAATGTTCTGACCCTTAGGCAGTGTATAAGGATAGATCACTGGGGAGATACCATGCCCACCCCTAGAGGTATCTACTTTGGGATATAATAATAATCCCCATCACCTGGTAGAGAATAGTATTCCATAAGTATCTTTCACATCAATGATGAAGAGATCAATGTCTACAACCATGATTTAGTTATCGATTAGGGAGATCATAATAATCCCCATAACTCGGGAGAGTGTAAATATCCTTGAGTATATAATCATCAAGAATTACATGACCACATATCATAATCAAGGGATTCCATGCCCAAATATCATAATCATGGGACACCAAGCCCAACATCAAACACATAGGGATACCATGCCCAAATATCATAAACATTGGCTACAAAGATAGATCCCAATAATTAACTCTAGACATCCCAACAATATAATAACCAAACATACAACCTCAATAGATAGATACTAGTAAGTACCTCTAGTTATTCCAATAAGATGAAATTAAAAAGTCTCAAAAGATGGACCTTAAAAAGTACATATGGGAATTCCGATAATATTAATGTAAAAAATCCTTGAAATCGAAACCCCATAAAGTAAATATGCGCATCAAAAAAAGGAAAAATTATCCCATCTGGAAAATTTTCCACAAACCAAGAAGCACCTATGGTAATCATCACTATATATATAGTAAACATCTGAATGCATAAATAAGAGTGAGGGTGACTAAATGTCTAAACCCACCAAAATAGTCACAACCTCATAAGATTATAAGTTCGGTATTTATTCTAAGGTGACCCCTACTGCCATCACTAACCAATGCCTACATGATATCTCATGGGTTTTATAACATCAAAAAAACCAACTAGGTCTCTCATGTCATAGCACAAGAGAGGAATCCTACTCAGAATCCTCAATAATGAAGGTAAAATAAAAATCCCTACCCTTGATCCTTTAACTATAAGTATGTAGAGGCATCCTACACAGTATCCGCAGAATGGTTCATGGGAAAAGGCATCCTATATGGGACCCTTAAAATTAGAATAAAAAGTATAGGTTCACTAAATGGGATCCTCATAATGGAATATAGGTAATGTGATTATACAAGGTATTCCCCATGACATCATGTATCAAAAGGTATCTCACATGGGACCCATGGAAACAATCATAAGGTAGAGGCATCCTATATGGGATCCTCTAGGCCAAACACCAGAGGAGGAATCCCATAGGGGATCCTTGGGACGACTAATCTCATAGCCTCCAAGGCCATAATGATACATCTCTCATGGGATATTATTTCAATGAAATAAAATTAAAATAATCATTCAAGGGAGATATCTTATGACTCATATTGGATAATAGGGTCTCACTCTCAATAGATAACTATATTAAATTGTTGTAGGAAGAACCTATTTGATTAAAAACATGATATTCCACTTGAGAGTCATAATAAAACAGAAAGGGTAGAACCATCTCTATCTATCAATAAAAATGCTCATAATGGACTAATCATGTGTCCAATTCTGACTCATGGGTGTATAGATACCAAAAACCCCAAAAGGATAGTAAGGGAAGTATATGACTTGTATATCCAATACATGATCTTTACCCCAAATTCTCTATGTGGGCGTGTACTTGAACTGGAATTTCATGTAATAAATCATGTACACAGTGTGTTGATCATGTACATGACATTTATTATTACACGGGATAACTACCCATGTACCTCACATGGCATGGACATGTAAACCACCTAATTATGTACCAGTATTTGACATGAAACACATATAGGGTCTGGTTTTGTACTCTACACAACCATGTGCCACTACATGGGAATTCGGAATGAGTACTCAGAAACATTGTTATGTCATAGTACATGGCATGTGTACCCCATATAGGACATGCACTTCAATAAAGATCATCTTCCCTAAATTAGAAGAACACGCAACATGTTTTCCTAAACTCCACATCATGTGATCAGGATTTCCAAATGGAAAACCTCCTCAAATCATCTTGAATCCACAATTTCTCCCCAAAAGATATAGATTAACCCTTAATAGTTATTAAGCATTCATAAAATGGGTTTAATGATTAGAAATAGTAAATATATAAGTATTTATGAAAAAACATAAAACTTTCTTACCTTTGGGTAGAATATATTGACGATTTACCTAATTCCATAGACCACACCTACCAAATGATAATCCATCTCCTGCTTAGCTCAATGGTAGTACCTCGCTTCCCATATCTCTCTTCCTCTCTATACCTCTCCTTATTCTCTGTCATACACAGAAAAGTATTCCCATGAAGTATGTCTACAAGAAGCCATGGGAGAAAGAAGAATAGAAAAATGGAAAATAAAATAAAGAAAAATAAATGAAAAAGAAAAGGGGGCCTAGCCTATCCCTATGAAACAGCTTGAGTTAATGCCTCGCCTAAGAAAAACACCACATTCTAGACTAAATGGAATATATGGAATCTAAATTTGATTCACTATTTAAAATATATGGGGGAAAACATGTGTGGATAAATTAATATTTAATTAATTTTATATTAAATATTAATTTTTCCACTAAAATTTAAAATGGATAAAAATTCCACCAAACTCATGATTTTGGGTAAACTCTCTATTCTGTTCCCAATAGAGTGGTCATAAAAATTATCTAGGAACATCTTCTAGGGAAAAATTTAGAATTTATACTCAATTTTCTAGAATGAAAAAACATAGGTCCTTACATTTTTGACCCCCAGAGGATACACTTTCTCTTGAATATAACAGTTTTAGTAGGTTTTTAAGGAGTTTTGAAAGAGATAAAAAATCATTCCCATTTGATATTGTTTGAGAAGGGTGTCGAGTACGTAGTTTTCTATGATTTTCTAGGGATCAATCATGGTTGTGTTTTGATGTATAGGAAGGCAGTGGTCACCAATGGGTCTAGGAAGTTGAGACCACATGAGAATAACTACGCGACACATGATCTTGAGTTGGTATCAGTGGTCTTCTCCCAAAAGGGGAAGTGAAACTACCTTATGGGTGTGTGGTTTATCATCTACTCTATCCACAAGAGTTTCAAATATGTATTCTCTCAAAAAGATATTAACCTTAGATAAAGGTGGTGGTTATTGTTCTTCTAGGACATCGACTTTGAAAAAGTATACACTTTTGGTAAGGGGAATGTGGTGGAAAATTATATTAGTATGAGATCTTATTGTCAGTTTTTGGCCAAGGACTTGAAGCAATTATCCTCATTGTAGTTTTCCTTAGTGGGTGCATATGGTGCTTTATATATTCATTTGATATTTGTTACCCCAAAACATTTATATCATGTTAGGTAAGCTCAACATAGAGATAATGACTATGAGACCAAACGTAATTAGATATCTATTGGATGTGATCATGATGAATTTTAAGAAATTGGGGATCATGTTATCCTTTTTAGAGGACTGAAGATCATACCAGTGACTTTATAGGAGGAGGTGATGAGGGAGTTTCATAAATACCATTTGGTGGTACATCTAAGTGTGTAAAATAGGTATCAACACCTATGAAACCATTTCATGTGGCCAATAATAAAGAAGCGTGTAGTGGAGTTTATCTCTTGATGCCTCACATCTCAATAGGTGAAGTTTTAGAACTAGGTTCCATTTGGTTTAGCATAACCCCTTGAGGTTATGTAGTAAAATTGGGATGGAATATCTATGAGCTTTATAATTGGGTTTCAACATATATCTTGAAGACATGATTTCATCTGGGTATTCATAGATTGACTCACGAAGTCATACCACTTCCTTGCTATTTGAGAATAGAGTTCAATAGATATCTTAGGCTGACATTAGGTGTAGGAGATATTCCATCTCCATAGAGTTCCCTCAGAAATCATTTCACACCATGATTCTCACTTCATGTTACAGTTTTGGAAATGATTTTAGGAATCCATTAGGACTCTATTCCATTAGAGCATGAATTTTCATCACCAATAAGATGTCCAGAATTAGAAGATCATTTGGGTTTTGGAAGACATGAAGCTAGATTTCATGTTAGACTTTGGATGAGTTCGGAGGATCATTTCCAATGTTTGAGTTTGTGTAAAAATATCCACCATCAATATGGAACCATTTGAGTCTTTGTTCTAATGACCCCACATGTCACCACATTGTTGGACCAGTACAACTAAGTCATCACCCATGGTTCTAGAGTTTTGCGAGCTTTGGTATAGATGGTTAAAATAAACCATGAGAAAATGGAGACTTTATTGTGTTTTTATATGTCGAATTCAGACCAATGAAAGAGGACTTTGGAGTATGAGTACGAAGGTCAGGTGTTCCAGGTTGTCTCACCATGATGAGGATTTTGAATATTTTGATGGGGAGGAAAGTTGTCTCTAGGATTCGTTGAACCATTAGTAATATTATTTAGCGTCAGCAAGGTGGCATACCACTTTGATCTACCATTGTATTTTGATCGGCTACACAGTATCTTCCATGTTCCATATCTGAGGAGATATATGCATGGACTATCACATTTTATCAACTAGGGTGAGGTAGATATAAAGGATGGAGCTACCATTGCAGAGTACCTAATATAGATCAAGGATTAGAAGGAGAAGTTCCTCCAAGTGTGAGTGATTCTCTTGGTGGATATCTGGTGGTTGAATGAGAATACTTAGGGGAGAACCTAAGATATATAAAACCATATGTGAGCCTAGTAACTATATCTTTTTTATTATTCCATTTCATGTTTAGGTATGAAAGGTAGTAATGTGGGGATAATGTAATGTACTTAAATTGTTTCCATGTAATGATTTCATATATATCTAGTAATATTTGTTTATCCAGAAGCTTATATAGTATGAGATAATGACGCATGATAATCACATAATTGATATTAAAAAAATATTAAATATTTTAATATTAATCCCATATAGTTTTTCTAATAATGTGGAATAAATTTTAAATGAAGTATCAGAATATAAATATGATATTTCCATTGAGGCTAAAACATGGGGATTACCATAGGTGTGATATGATCTTATCTCACATCGTACATTTGGGTTGAGCACAATCATGGGAAGATAAAAATAATAATTTTTTTAATTTAAATTAATTTATTCATTAGATTTACATGACCTATAATCATTTATAAATATCCATTTATAACTAAATCATATAGTTATCCATATAACGCTAGGATTTTATAGGATAGTGTGGAGGTGGTGTTTGAAAATGAAATCAGATATGATGATCAAACCTTTATCGCAAGGATCACAAAAAATGTCATAGTTCATGGATCTCGCCAGTGACTACGACAAGGGATCATTATTTATTAGTGAAAAATTAAAAATCAAGGTAATAAATTTTATTGATATAGATTTATACCCACTTTCTTATCCTATGGTGAATATTAATAGAGAAACTAACAAATTGACTCATGGATCGATTGTATTTTCGGTATGGTAATATTTTTCTGGGAATTTGGGGATTTCTCTTGATTTTTAATTTATATCTCATCCTTCATTATTCTAACAGAATCAAATTGAGTCTAACATGAGAATTTTTCAAGGCCCATTCCTCATTATTTTTATTTTTTTCTTTCCCCTTCCTTCATTCGTTCATCACTGGTGTTCATTTTGGCCAGTGGTTGGAGACTTACCCAATAATCAATTGGTAAGCTCCCATTTCTTGGAAAAATGGATTAATACAACAAATATGGGTTTTTGATGATGATGGTATCAAGTTGTTATGGTGGTAATGATGAATGGGATGGGATTAGAGGTACCTTGTTCCCTAATTTGATATGGTGAAAGTATAGATGATGGTGGTGTTTCTTGATCAAGTTGGATGGAAAGATTATTGTGAGTGATGATGGAAAGGCTTGGCTAGACTTGATCCATGTTTACTAGAATGATTCACAGTGGTATTGGAGGCTGGATTAGCGGTAGAAAAAATGTGAATTAGATCCCTAATTTTTTAAATAACTTTCACTACTGAGTAAGTAATCCATAGATACATACCATGTGGGACCCTATATAAGGTGATATAATTTTTATATAGAAGAACAATATCACACACTATGTGACATGTGCCACACGCAATGTGACCTCATCTTGGAGACTCTTCATGTACCCCTAGATACACAATAATATATATAGGGCATGGTCTAAGCCATGTAATCATTCTAAAACAGAGCACATGGGTTGAGACGTATACTTAGACACGTCCAAGTACATGGGATTGACATGTGGTGCATAGACACATCAATGTGTACATGAGCATGTATTGGAGCACACAAGCATGGTTTCAAGCTCAAGATATCCTGATACCAATAATATAAATAATATACTACTTGTACATGTCATGTAATTTCCCTTTGGAGTTCTATGTCCCATTTTCTCTTTAAGATTGACTAGTTTCCTTAAGGTTGTATTCACTCATTACCTCCCTATGAGTTTTTAGTATTTCATAAAATCATGATTATAGGATTATGATCCTATCAAATTGATTAGTTTTAAATTGAGTTTTAGGAATCCCCCTGAGGCTCGATATGGGATCATCTATCATCTTCTTTCCTATGTAGGGTTATCATAATTGGTATGACAAACTATACATGATCATTGATCCCCAACTTAGCAGTTTAATCTATATTCAGGTATTGTTATACCCCATGGACCTAGGTGTGATCCCAATATATATATCAATCACTTCAAAATTTCATTATATACTTCCTTATAGTGATACTTGATGATAAAAACACCTCAGATGGACTCCACCAGTACTTTTAGACTCACATAGTAATTTCTCATGGGTGTGTGTGGTTACAAACACTTGAGTAGAATCTTAGGCCAGTAATATGGTTAGGACCTCAACTTATGAATTAGTGTCTACTATTATAACATTTATATGTTTTATTTTATATCACATGTTCTGATATACATATCCCAATGAAGAGATAACTACTCTTAATGCCTTTTTGTTAGTGATTTTAGGGTGTCCTACTGGATATTCATATAATCATCCCTACATGGTCTCTACCAAATGTGTAGTGTTGTATACCGAAAATCATCCGTTCAATGGGGTTCTCAATGTACCATAATTGAATATATATTAGATTATGTTAGATAGATCATGGTTCATTCCAGGAGTCACATTTGATTACAATACCCTATTACAATCAGGTAAGACTTATTTATTATTTTGGTGGTCTTTTATTTTCCGTTTGCTTACTAGTATTTTATTATTGTTAGTTTTCATATTTAGATATGTGAATGCATATAATATCAGTTACATTTTACATTTTAACATTTTTATTGGTTTGTATATGTGTGTGTGTCTGTGTAAAAGTATCATAGGCTAAGGCCTCCCATCTGAGTGTTATGCCTACTCAGCACTGGTCTGTAGACACTATCCTAGTTGAGGTAGGATTAGTGTAGTCACAATTATCTTATCATAGGATATATGAGACCTAGTGGGTCATGTCATAGTACTCAATTTTTTTATGGTTATCACTCATGATGTTATGATATTTCTATTATTCAAACTTCTTTTACATTTTTTATTAACTCATCCATTATGACTTGTTTATTCACTCAATTTTTAGTTTCATGACCAGTCCTAGTGGGGCCCATGCCGCGACTCCCCAAGCCCTCCACTAATATGCCAATGGATGGAAACTATCACAGAGTATGCATATCACTAACATGGGAGGCCTTATCCTAATTATCTATACAGACACAAAAATTTTCAATCTTCTAAAATGATGAAATATAAATACTAATAAACAATAATTAATGAGTACATCATAATCTTATAGACCAAGTATGAATGGAATGTAAAAAATCCAAATACAATCCCATTATAAAGTGTATGAAAACATTACCTAAAACTAAAATTAGGATTGTAGTCATAATACCACACCAACATACTTTGGTCTTTCTAGTCTCACTAAGAACCATATGGTCCTAGTCTATCAAGGAATTTTTCAAAATGTGAATCATCTACACAAGATATGACATGTGTGGGAAAATCCTGTGTAAGGGTGAGTTTAACAATACCCAGTAGTACACCCTAAAACCAAAATGAATAAAAAGGAAATACTATCATTTATACATAGATATATTTCAACATAACATATAAAAAAATACCCATATTTACTAAAAAAATACATGCAGTCTGATGGTATATTGTAATCATAGTATGCCAGCCTAGGATTCCAGCTCAAAGATTCCATATAGAACTTTTCAAAGAGAACACACTCTTGAGTCTGATAGCACTGATGATATACATCCAAGAAGAAATTCTCATCAGATCTCACCATTATAAGTACACATTTAAGGTCTAAATATACATGATACACATATCAGGATCGATCCCAAGGCCATGGGGTATACCAAAAAAATCAATTTGGATTATCTTTCTATGTATAGTATTAGTTCTTGTGTAGTTTTGGTCATGAAAATACCAACAAATCCACCTAGGGAACAAATATAAATAGGGGATCTCACTATGAGCCTCATGGAAGGATTCCAAAATCCCTATCGAAAATTCCTTCAGAAGGGATCATTTCCATCTCTGTATGAGGATATTTCATACTAACCCTAGGGGAAAGAATATGGGGAGATCACCCTAATGAAACATGTCGAATATACAGAGGAAAAGGGATTTAATATATGATTTTTATGGTGAACTATGTGTAGAAGGGGTCATGCACAATGTACCTTGACCCCAAGTCATGCCTGTGTAAATGGACCCTATCTCATGCCCATATCCAAGTAATAGTACAATGTGTGTCGGTTTCCCTTGTACTCTGCCCATGTACCAGTACACAACTAATCTCATGTACTTTTCCAGGACAAGTATGTATAAGGGAGTACAGGGAATGCTTTAGCCCGTGTACCCCAACATGTGTTGGTGTACCCTCTGAGGTACATGTCGATTCATTAGGGAGAGACTACACATTGTGTGATAGGATCACAAGTCATTTTATAATTAAATTTATCTGAAACCATAGTCTCTACTAAGAGGGTCCCACATGATGTTTGGTTCCAAGATACATGTCGTTTAGCACTGGAATTTACAAAAGCTCAAATCTATTTTCCATAACCTTATTCATTCTTCCTTCCTTTGATTCGATGATTTCCTCACTCCAAAATTGTGAATCAATCCCCATAGATCCATTCGATATCCTAACAATATGATTCTTCTCTTTGATTCATTTGGAAAATGACATCATTTTACATTCTTTGTTACATGTTAAGGAACACAAAATTGGGTATCCAAAACTATCTGATCCCCCACTAATTCTATAATCGAACCACGTTCATATTGTGTTGATCCCATATCTATGATATTGGATTGTATCTCTAATAAATAGGCTCAAAAATATTAATTCACCATGACATGTCGAACTGTCCACTAAAAAAATATTGTCTTCAGTGAATGAAGAATCAGGGGAGAAATGAACTACCAAAAATATGAGAAAAAATACTTGGAAAATATTCATGTTATCCTAGATCAGTTTTCATTATAATGAAAAATAATAATCAATAATCAAAAAGTTATTCTCCTGATAAAACCCCTACAAACAAATCCATCCTATAACATGTCTGGTCCATGAATCAATCCATTGGTTGATTGATTCATATTCATTGTAAAAATTAATATGGGGAAATAATCCAATCAAAACAAATATCTGACCTTTTTTCAGACCGATCACAAAATAAAAATAGATTTTCACTATGATGGTTGGTCAGATCCTTTGATTTTGTCTCACACTGATTATTGATCATTGATCTGGTCATCGTCCATCAATGAAATCAAATTCCAAAATATATAATTTCTCTTTAATAATTTTCAAAGTTATGTTTCTAACCCTACAAATTTTCTGTATGTTTGTATTTAGATAAGGAACTAGGGCATTATGTCAATGAATAAATAAATATATTAATTTTATTCAATTTATGTCTGTGAAAACTTTTTTATAAACACCTCATTCCGAAAAAGGTTAAGTCATAGCTAGGGTAGAATCCAATTTCTAAAATCAATGGTTCCCTTAGATTTCTGATCTACGCACCCATTTATAGATTATTACTCTTTTTTAGAAAAAATGTGTGTTCATTCTATTTAATATTTAATAAATTTCATAAGTTTATTTTAAGCACACCGGGCGTTAGAATCGCATATTTTCTTTGCCCCTGGTATCGAAAATAATCTATAAAATATTCAAAAAATATTAAATGGAAAATTCAAGTCATTAAATTCTCTCCACCTTAGGTTATTATGTCCTGAAAAGACAAAAAAGGGATACAAAAAGAGATGTGGGAAATGAGAAAGAATTTTAGCCTAAATCACCCATGCGATCTCCTAATGATTCTAATCATTCCACAGAATAAACGCCAAATGAATTGATCTCCCATGAAGGATCATAACATGTTAAACCTAAATCTCTACTGGGTACTCATCAAAGGTATCTCCATCCCCGATGTCCAGCTCACCCCAGTTGATAACGTGTGATAGGTAATTCACGTACCTACTCAACTGAAAAACATGGATAAAGTCGTGTGCCCTGTCTAACTATAGAGGTGAATCATTGTGGTATACCACCATTCCGACTCTATGCAGTATCAAGAAGGGTCCAATGAACCTCAGTGGTAGCTTCCCACCCCAAAAAAATATTTGTAATCCACATCAAGGTCAAACTTATTGGAACACAAGGTATTCTTACTAGAACTCCAAAGTCCTTCATCGTCTTCTAGTATTATACTTATAGAAGCTCTGTGTAGTCCTCATCCACTCGAAGATGATCTTCACCTTCTTAGAAGTATCTCCCACCAACTCTGGACCCACGATTGATGACTCTCCTTGGTTAGTCTAGCATGGTGGTGACCTTTAGGTTCACCCATAAAAAAACATGAATGATTTCATAACGATGGTGAAATATTATTTGTTTTTATACAAAAAACCACACAACTGGAAGGTGATTCCCCAAACTATAGACATATTCTAAAATTCAAGCTCATAACATTTCCTCCAGAACCTAAATGGTTTTTTCAATCTGGCCATCTATTTGGGGGTGAGACACTATGCTCAATCATAACTGAGTCAAAAAAGAATCCTATAATCCCTTCCAAAATAATTATTTGAATTGAGAATCATGTTCATAAATGATCATCCATGAAACTCTATGGAGTAATACTATCTCATATAGGTATAGAAATCCCAATACCTCTATTAAACTCTGCTTTTGAATTTCTATGAAGTGCTTTGGTTTGGTGATTTAGTTTACTATCACCCATATGGAATCTTTTCCCCTAGATGTACATGTTAAGACCTTCACAAAGTCCATGTATATCCCATTCCTCTTCCATTCTATCACCTCAAGGGTTTGAGCTAAACCCTCTTGAACATGTTTCTTAGATTTAAATTACTGACAAGTAAGGCATCGAGAGACAAAATATACAACTCCCTTCTTCATCCATGGCCACCAAAACTAACGAAAAGGTACTGGTACATTTTTTCCATACATAGGTGTATGGACAAAAGAGATTTATAAATGTCTATCATAACCTCCTCCCACAACATAACTGTTACCATTTTTCAACCTCTAAAAAGAACGAAAATCTCCCAACCTTCATAAAATCCATTAGGATCATGTCCCATGGATACTTGAGTATATAGGGCAAGAAAGTCAGTATACTCATGTTTTGCCTCTCTGACTTGCTACAAGAGAAAAGGGGTGAAAACCATTAACAGAAGGTATGCTCCTCTATATCCATCCATAAACAATATCCACAATGATTCCAATTACTCCGATGCTGCATTCTATAACTACGACCGATATCTCCTTCTGAGAGCATTTATAAGGACATTCCTATTCCCATGATTATAGATAATATTGAAGTCATAATCTTGATAAAAATCTATCCATAACCTCTATATCATGTTAAGATCCTACTGAGAGAAGATTTAATTGATATTATTATGATCAGAATATATGATAAATGAATCACCCATAATATAGTGTAACAAAAACTTTAGTTCAATGACTACCACTACTAAATAAATATTGTGGGTAATGTAGTTATTCTCATGTGGTCCAAAATGTCATAAACCATAGGCAATCACCACATACCTCTTCATCATAACACAACCATGACCATTTCTTAAGGCATCATAGAATACCACATACTCAACACCCTCCTATTGAAATATAAAGAAGGGAGTGTTCATCAATCTCTGTCTAGACTATTGAAAATCATTATGGAACCTTTATTTCCACATGAAAGGATAACCCTTTCAGGTCAAATATTTCATTAAAACTAATATCCTGCAGAAATCATATATGAATCTCCAGTAATATTCCCCCAACCCAAGGTAGCTATGCATCTTCATTATGCTCTTGGGCGGCTCACAAGCTAACACTGCCTTGACCATGGTTGGATCCACTATAACTCCATCTGCTGAGATAACATGTCCCATAATGCAGACCTCCTCAATCAAAAACTAGATCTGCATGAGATTTTTGTTAATCTATTTCTCTCAGAGTACATAGATATCTATCCTCAAGTGTCTCACATTCTCCTCCTTGTATTCTTAGTAAACAAGAATATTTTTTTATGATTACTACCATGAACTAGTCTAATAAATGCTAAATGTCTTGGTTCATGAGTCCCATGAACACTTCTGGGGTGTTCGTCATGTTGAAGGTCATAACAAATAACTTAGAGTTACTTGGGAGGAAATATAATGTTGTATTTGGTATATCCTCATCCCGTACTTGAAACTGGTCATGACCTAACCTAGGTTCAACCTTCGTAAACCATTTTACCTCTCTCAACTGGTCAAAGAGGTCACCTATATTTTTTAGTGGATACATATTCTTAATGGTAACCTAATTAAAGAATTGGTAGCCCAAATATAACCTCAAGTACCAATATTCCTTCTTGGTGAACAAAATTGGGTCTGTAAAGGGTGAAAAACTGGGCCCAACAAATCCATTCCACTTCAAGTCCCCCAACATCACCCTCATCTCATGAATCTATATGGTATCAATATGATATACTAGTGTAGATATCTGTGTCGTATCGGGGTGTAGATCAATGAAAATTTCTATCTCTCGGTGGGGAGGTAAACTTGTAACATCCTTAGGGAATATGTCCTCATAACCAACCACTATTGTAGATAACTAGGAACTCATGACATCCACTACCCAAAGGGTTATTCTATCCAACTGGCGAGTAATCGACTGTACCCCCCCCCCTACGCATGAGTCCATCCTATGATGTCTAGGATTTATTTTTCATCAACAATAATGATCCTAGTTCCATCCCTGTAGATACACTGCATCCTCCTCCTAAAATAGTCAATTTGCTCGTGAGTTTTGGATAACTAGTCAATACCTAATATGATGTCATAAGGCATCATAGTTACTAAAATGAGATCCCAATAGAAACTCTCACCTCCACGACTTGTGTCACTAATTTGGCACAAGTGTGTGTTTAATAAGTCATATCCATTAGGAGTCTCCAAGCGCAAGGGTTAGGTCGTGGTCTCTACCAAAATCTTTAATTCTTGTACATGGTATGTGGACATAAATGAATTAAAAGAACCAATGTCTATGAGAACTGTAATTAAGGTAGAAAAGACATAGATCATACCATGAATCATTCATAGATCCTCCTAGTCATAGTCTTCAACTACATGCAATTGTCTCTGCCCCTATCCTCCAAATCCTTGATCCTGGAGTGGACCACCGGGGGTGGTGGTGGTACGAAGTAAAAGTGTCTAAAACCTACTATTTTTGTACCATATCTTCTACCATATCATCCATACATGGAAAATACCTTCCCCTATTGTTTACTCAACCTTAACATCCCATCCATAGTCTCTATGTTAGCTATAGGAAATTTCAAAAAATCTCAGGCGAGATGTCCACTACCATCACATGAGTAGAACTACCTCTGTCTAGGATGACTGGACCCATCATGTGAGGAATAAACCTCATACCCTTTATCATGGGACCTCCTCTTGAAAATTCTTGTATGAACAAGTCATTGATACTGACACTGACTCCCTACTACCGAGGTCTCTTCTTCTATGTTCCTACTACTGGAAACCACTAGTTATATCTTCTCATCCAAGAAAATCTCTAACAGAAAATATCTCTCTAGAGCCACAAAATAGGGAGGAATGAATATAGGGATAACACTAAATTATATGTCTCTATTAACACCTATATCAATGTTTTGATCCCTGAAAAATCAGTCACAAAACCTTTCCATCGAGTACATAGAGAGGTTGGTAAAAATTGATGAATACTCAGCTACTATCATGTTTCCCTACTGAAGCTATAGAAGCTCATGATATATACAGCCCTCAACATAAATAGATAGAACTCTTCTCTAAAAAGGAACAAAAACTCTATCCATGCAAGAGTCACCTTGTTGTAAGACTAGGTCACTAACCCCCCCATCGACTTGTTGAGCCATAAAGAAGGCTCTCTTCCATGACCCCCATCTTCGATACTGGTGTCCTGAAAAAAAGGAAAATTTGGGTCACCGCCTCAAACTAGTCATTGGGAACCTATGGGTTGGGATCTCCAAATAACCTAAGGGGTCTATATTACTAAAATATATGAATTAAGCTCATCTTGCACACCTCATCTACTGGTACTACGTGTACCATCAGCTGGTCAAATGGTGGTATAGATGGTGCACCAACAGGAGGTATAATCTATGGAACTGGTCCCTATATTGATGCATCATCATTGATGGGATCATCCTTGTGATCATGATGTTTAATCCAAGATGGAATACATCTTGGAGTTATCATGAAATAAACAATATTTACCATGTTCAATGAGTATATCTGGAGATATGACTCAAGAAGGACAAGGAAACAACAACCAATTCCTATATGATTCATGTACCATTTTTTTCCATACAACCAGTGCTCTTAGGAATTTATTCAAAAAATAGGTAACCAGAGTATTGGTGTTTGGATATGCTGGTCGCTGCACCAACACTAGAGTCCCTGGAAAGAAAGCTGAGCTTGAAACACTTAACACTATTACCCCAAACCAAACTCAGAGAATATATTCCTAAGGTAGAACAAATTGTTCTTTGATACCACTCTATTATGATACATCCTAGTGGGACTTATGTCGCAACTCCCCAAGATCACCTCTAATAGGCCTCGGGAAAGATACTAGTGCTGAGTAGGCATATCACTAACATGGTAGGTATTAGCCCAAGTACCTGTACACATCCACACATCTCCAAGCCTATAAAATGATAAAATGTAAAAACTACTGAAAAAAATGCATGCATATAGATAAATACCAAGACCATGGTTCACTAGCATGTACTGGAAAGTAAATAGGTCCAAATACCATCCCACTAAAAAGAGTTTGAAAACTAGTCCAGCCTGACAGTAAAACCGGGGATGTTGTCAGAATACCGTAGGAACACACCTCGACATGTCTGATCTCACTAAGAACCTTATAGTATTAGTTTACCTAGGACTCTATCAAATGTTCAACCATATACACAAAACAAAACATGTACCAGAAAAAATGCACTATGGTGAGTATAAAAATACCCAGTAAGACACCCTGAAACCACAAATCATACAATAAAAGAATTACAGCCAGTTCTACATAGGTATATGCCTATAATGATTATGACAAGAATATAGTGATATACTCAACAAAGACACATAGTCTAATGAAAATTATCAACCATAATATGTCATCCAATGATTCTAGCTTGAAGATTCCACAGAGAATTAATCTCGGAGAACACACTTCTAAGTCTGATAGCATTGATTACATCTGTTTGAGAGGTAATTCTCATCAGGTCTCACCAGTATAAATACATGTTGAAGGTATAAAGAGATAAAACACACATATGAGGATCACTCTAAAGGACATGGGTTATACTAAAAATTCAATCTAGATTAACCTACTAAGTAGAGGATTGGAAACCGCATAGTGTTTGTCATAATGATACCAATAACTCCACCCATGAAACTAAGATGAATTGAGGATCTCACTATGGGCCTCATAAAAGGATTCAAACAACTCTATCCAAGAATTCCTTTTGAAGGGATTATTTTCCTATATATAAGAGGTGATTCCATACTAACCCTCAGGGAAAATATATGGGGAACATAACCAAATTAATCTTATCCAAGATATAAAGTAAAAGAGCTCTAATCTATGTTTTATAAAGTGAACGACATGTAGAAGGGGTCAAATATCATGTCCCTTGACCACATGTAATATTCGTGTAAATGGGGCTTGTATCGTGCCCTTGTCCTTGTAAAAGTAAACAACATATCGGATTACCATGTACTCTTCCCGTGTACCAATACATAACTTATCCCATGTACTTTTCTAGGTCATGTCTATGTAGGAGAGTACATGTGTGCTCTAGCCCATGTACCCCAACCTATGTATGTGTACCCTCTGAGGTACATGACGATCCATCAAGCAGAGATCACACACCATGAGATAGGGTCACACACTTTTATATTTAACCTTCTCCAAATCCCTAACCATCTCTAGGAGGGGCCCACATGGTATGTTGCACCGATTTACGCATTGTATAGCACAAGAATATTTAGAAACTAAAATCTGGTTTTAACATCCTCGGTCATTCCTCTGGCCTTTGATATGACAAATGCCTCTCTGGGAAATCTTGAATCAAACCCCATTGAATCATTCCATCTTTGAAAAAAATAATTATTCCTTTTTATTCACTCATAACATAGGATCATTCCTCATTCTTCACAGTGTTCCAAATAACATGAAATTGTGTATCCAAAACCATCTGATTGACCACAACATCCATCATCATACCACCATCATGTCATGAAGGCCCTGTATCAATGAAATCATATTGTTGATCCATGAAACAGGTGAAAAATGATCGATTCATCGAGATATGTCAAACCACAGGCCGAACAAAGAATGACCACAGTGACTGAATAATCGGGGGAGAAATGTGCAACCATAAACACAAGGAATAAACGTCATCCAATGTTTATGTTTGAATCATTTCATCACATTTATAGTAACAATGGGGTATTAATAATCACAAATAAATTCTCTAGATAAAATCCTCGTAAATAAACCCATCCTGCAAGAGGACCGATCTGTGAATCAATCTATTGGTCAATTTATTCACATTCATTGTTGAAATTAAAAATAGGGAATGAATCCAATCATAACAAACATCCTACCTCAATTTGGATCGATCTCTAATGAATAAAAGTGCTACATCATGATATTTTGGCAGATCCTTTGATTTCATCTTGTACTGGTCATCGATCCTTGGTCTGGTCAGTATCCATAAAAGAAATCTCATTCCACGCTCTCCAATGGATCTCTAACGATTTTCAGGGTTATACAGATAACCCCACAAATTTTACAAAATCATGTATTTAAATATGAAAATAGGTCATTTCATCAATTAATAAATAATTTTTATTTTATTTTATTCATTTTACCTCTATGGTGATTTCTCTATAAAATTCCCCATGTCAAATGAGGTTATGTCCTGCCTAGGGTAAAAAAGGCATTTTGAACTCAACGGTTCCCAAAGATTACTGATCTAGGACACCATTTAGATGTTATTATAATTTTTTAAGGAAAATACGCATATGTGCTATTTAATATTTAATACATTTCAAACATTTATTTTGGCCACACAGGGAATCGGAATCACACACATAGTTTCTAGTCTAAAAAATAAACTATAAAATATCTATAAAATAATATATGGAAAATTCAAGTCATTAGATTGAGAATTTTAGCTCACCCATTTATTTTTCATTAATTCCCTGGGTTATGAGGACGAGTATCGCTAATGACATATCCAGATGACGGTCTAGTATGCTTCCTTTAAGGATAAGTGATCCTCAATTTTGTAAAATAAGCTTATCATATATATACTCTCTAAATACATTGAACCTATCGATTATTGGGATATTATTATTTATTGATTGAACTAATTTAAAACATGTAAAGGATTTAAAATAATGGAATTTTTAGCTCGTGACACTATAGTTGTTATCAGAGAAAAGGTCTAAATATTTTTCATGATTAGAGAATTTATTCTATGAATTAAGGTTAGATAACCTTATTGGAAAACCTAATAGATGAGTCTAAGTATAGTATGATATCCTAATATGTTTTAAATGTATTTGGAAGGTGTTTTTCTTAAAAAATACATCCATTTCTAGATATTGAAAAATAGATATAGGCTCAAAATCATTTTTCCTAAAGGTAATGACCCCAAAGAGGGAATACTGGGTATTAATTCAATCATGAAACTACTGCACAACAAGGATTCATATCATTACACCTAGTTATACACTCCATAGGGATATGATTTGGTTAATCTCAAACTCTTTATATACCATTTTGAAGGATTTATTTACTGGTTAATTTATGGGATTAGGTTAATAAGTATGAGAATACACAACCTAAAGTTTAACCAATATTGATATAGGTGATACTAAAAGAATTATATACTAGCATGATAGTTTCATGGAATAATAAATTTCACATTTGAATTAATTTCATGCTAGTTTTTCCCTTATGATGTAATTTTTTCATCACTAGTGGTAACTTTTTCAGTTTTAGTATTGGATGAATGTAGATGGAATTAGGTTAACAATGTGTTAACGGAACAATGTGATAGTAAACCCAATGAAAAAATGAAGGGAATGAGAGCCATAGTATATGAAATCGTATAAATTATCACTCAACCATATCATGAAATGAATAATAACATGAACCACATTGATTTATTGAATACACCAATGAAGGATATACTGCTATTGAGTCCTTTATGCGAAAACCACCTCCAACTTTTAGTGGCACTTCAAATCCACTTATCACTAAAAAATGGATAAATTTGATGGAAAGTATATTTTTTTTCTTAAATACTCAATAATACAATTAATAAAGAAGAATTATACCCAATTAATGAGTTGAATTTTTGAATGTTTTATTTACCATGTATTTTCCTCAGACTGTTCTCATGAAGATAAAGAGGGAATTCTTGGAGTTGAAATAAACAGACGATAAATCCATTGGGATATATGATGTAAACATTATAAGGATTTGAAGATATTACTTTGATTTTATCTGTAATCTAGAAAGTAAAATTGATCATTTCATCAGTGGATTAAATTAGATTCTTCATAATTCTCTGGTTGAAAGTTACTTTTGAAGCTATGAAAAAAGAGTTTGATATTTAATAAAGGTGGAAATGGAATATATGGTCTTTAAATACTCTTGGGATGAAAAATATATGAATAATACCAAGGTAATGATAATGGTAAGTAACATGGGGGAAAATTTTTCAACACCATACTTTTCAAAAGTGTTAGTGGAAGCACCTGAGTAGATTCCTTAAAGAATTAGGAAAGCATTTTTAGTATGGTAAAATAGGAAACCAGGACCAAAACTACTGAACAAGGATAAGAGGATAAATAAAAAAATAGAGAACCATAATTCCCTAGCTAATGATCTACCGACAATACAATTATTTATGTGTAATGACTTTGGAAACTATATGAATCAATTCCCCAACCCTCAGTCAAATAATGAAAACAAGCCCCAGCAGCCTCCGAATTAGAAGGAACAAGGGAATTCATTATCACTATCGCTATGGTAGATCGTGATTATGAAGTGGTTTTAGGTATAATTAATTTTTTTATTTATATTTATGTACCTTATTTGATTCTAGTTTATCATATTATATCATATAATAAGAGTTTTCTAAAAACATGGAGTCACCACCTCAATTGACAAATATAGAACTATCTCTAAAAAGACATGGTTGAACAATGATCATACCTAAGATATATAAGTCTTATCAATTTTATAATTATGGGAGGATACTTCTTAAATACCTAATTATTCACCCCTTGTTTGAATTTGACTAGATTTTGGGTATAGAATGGTTATACCTACAAGACTCCCATATCAATTGTTTGGAGAAGGATATCTCGTTTCATATTCAATATCATTTTTTTCTCAAGTATAAACATAAATATGAACACCCCTTGATGAAAATTATATATTATGAATTTTGATACACATAAACAATAAAATTATAGCCCAAATGATTAGATATAATATCATTATTGATGAAATTCTCATTATATGAGAATATAATAATGTATTTATGAAAGAAATACCTAATAATCTCAGAGATAATGAGTTTGATTTCTTGATTGAACTTATACATGGATATATTATTATATAAATAATTATATATATGATGTCTCCCATTGAACATATTCAATTAATTGAGTAGCCAAAGGAGAATTTGGACATGGGTCTTATCCACCAAAATGCTTCACCATAGGGATAATTAGTCTTGTCTCTTAAAAATAAAGATGGATCAATGAAAATTTTCATTAATTATAACTATCTTAAAAAGATCATAATTAAGAGAAAATATGAGTTACCCCATATTGAATAACTTTTTGATCAAATTTAAGGAAATCAACACTTCTTGAATATTGAATTTCAACTTAGATATCATCAGTTAAGGGTCGTAAGGGGGGTTTTTTAAATATTGCATTCTGAAATATGAATAGAGACTGTGATTATATTGATTCCAATCAAATTGAATAATTCCCTACCCATATTCATGGATCTAATTAATGAAGTATTTAGAGACCACATGAATTAATTTTTTTGTCTTTATAAGTGATTATTTTATATACTCAAAGATCAAGGAAGAGTATGATGTTCATTGGTGGATTATGTTGATGACCTTATGAATGGAGAATTTTTATGAAAAATATTTCAAATTGGAATTATGGTTACAAAAGGTTCTATTCTTGGGTCATGTACTCTCCACCAATTTAATATCTATAGGTCTTTAAAACCCAATGTTATTGAGAAATGGCTCAGATTGACAACTATAATAGAGAAAAATAGTTTTCATATATTAACAAGATATTATCAATTCGTTATGTGAAATTTATCATGGATATAAAATATACTAACCAAGTTAACATTTAAAGGGGTGAAATTTCTTTTGATAAATGAATGTAAATAATGTTTTAAGAAACTATATAATAGGTTCATAAAATCTCATTAACTTACATTAATCTATAGTGGAAAAGAGTTTGTAATATATAGTGATATGTCGAAGAAGGGAATGCTTTGTGTCCTTATATAATATGTGTTGATAAAAAATCCCTCAAGGTAATATTGATGAATTTTGGAGGTGTTTTTATTTTTTAAAAATGTGGTTTACATGTTGACAAATTGGGTTTCCATGGTGATTTGTTGGGTTCTAGAGATAGTTTTTACAACCTATGTTAAAAAATAACCATGAAAAAGGAGTGGTCAATTTGGAGGCAGTACAAAAAGAACAGATCTAAGGTTGCATCATTTTCCACTATTTTGCAAATTTTTAGGCCTCAAAATCTAAAAATGGAAAAAAACAATTTTAAAAGGATGTTGTGTGAAAGATTGAATGTGATTTGAAAACTTCTACACAAGGATTGTTTTGGGATCAGAATGTCGAAAAATGTAAAAGGCATGAAGTGCGTGAAATATTTGTAAATGAGAGAGAAAGATGAGGTTGCATGAAAGACCCTTGAATTCCTAATGTGATTTCAATTAGGTTTTTGTGCGTTTGAGGAGGATATTACACAATAAAAACTGATTCTTCTACACAGGGGTCAACAACCTCTATAAATAAGAGGTGACCCACCTCATTCAAAGTAGCTCAACACTTAGAGGGAATCCAAGCTCCAAATCATGTAAGAATTTCGTGCAAAGGGATTTGCACAAAATATTTTGTGATGTGTGTAAGATACAAAAGTTTCATATATGAGTTTAGTTGTTTGTATTATTGAAGTTGTTTGTAAGGTTTGTTTTGCGAAAGAAGAGTAATCTTTCACGCAAGGCCCTAAAGTTGCATAAAAGTTATAGTAAGGGTTATAGGAAAGATTTATAGTTTCCAAATAATATTGTGGTAAAGTGGTATTCATCAGTGGATGAAAATAGGACATCAATAAATCATCTACATATAGTGTAGGATTCATTCTGTAATGATATTGAAGGGACCTACAAGTCTATAAACTATGAGTGTATCTTCTGAAGAAGCAGTGAGCTCACTTCATTTTAGAGAGTAGTGAGCTTTCAAATTGTGATTAGTTATAAACTAGGAGGGACAGTGAGTCCAGTTTGAAAATTGTAAGTATAAGTGTTATTATAGTGGATTTGGTACATCTACACATCTCAGATGTATGATCCTTGTACGTATCCCATTGAGGGTGAACCAAGTAAATTTTTTTGTGTCGTGTGAATTTTTTAATTTCTGTTTGTAATTTTCTATGGGAAAGAGAAAGAATAGAATTTTTATTTATAGAAAAACAATATCCATTGGGTTAGAGGTTTAAATCTGTCATACATTGATTCACCCCCCGCTTAGGGTATTTGGCCTTGTGGGACAAACTATATGAAATGGTATTTTCTTATACCCCATGAAAAATAAAAAATCATGAGAAAATTTATCAAACACATGATTTAGAGTTAGGGACAGTGATCTTTTCATTATTAATTTTTATGCATTATCACTATGTTGAAAAGTGAGATATTTATACCAAACACAAGAGTTTGAAATATATATTCACATATAAGAATTTTAATTTGTGCCAAATGAGATGGTTGGAACAAATAAAATACTCTGATTTCTCGATACATTACCACTTGGGGAAGGAAAACAAGGTGGTTGATACTTTAAGAATAAAATGGCATGCAACCTTATCTATGATTAGGATTTAAAGAAACATAATTTTCATGGATTTACAAAGTATGGATCTTAAAATGATAAGGGGAGGTGAGAAATATTATCTTACCAAAGTGACTACTGAATAACATATTCACAATAAGACAAAATAAACCCAAAATGATGATATATTGGTATAGAAAAAGGTATTGAATATTATGGAGTTTGATTTTTTTAATGATTGAGAGGTTTGGAACACAAATTTTTATCCCATCAAAACAAGAACTGATGAGGAAATTTTTGGATAATGTTCATAGCACATACTTCACTATTCATCTAGGAATTATGAAAATGTATAGAGATCTAAAAAAACTTAGAATGGAATAATATGAAGAGATATATTGAAGAATACATATTTACATGTCTTGTTTGATATAATGTTAATGTTGAACAAAAAAATTCTAAGAATATGTTGGCACCATTACCCATACAAACATGGAAATGGGAAAAACCCACCATGGATTTCATCATAGAACTCCACAAAACATTTAATGTTCATAATACTATTTAGGATATTATAAATCACCTTATGAAGTAAGTGAATTTTATTACCATCAAAGAAGAACTTCTCCCTTAAACAACATTCCATGATATACATAAGGAAAGTGGTGAGGCAGTATGAAGAACCACTATCCATTTTATCTGATCATAATCTGAGGATTAACTCAAGATTTTGGAGAAGTATTTAGAAATAATTAGAGATGAAGTTGAGTTTTAACACTAATTATCATCCATAAATGAAATCCATTGGATAGTAATTATGAGAGGATAATTAAAACTCTATAGGATATGTTGAGATATTATTCAAATGATTTATATATATCTTTGGATGAACACCTCCCCCCCAATAAGGTTCTCATATAATAATATTTTTAATTTTATCATTCATATAGAACCATATGGAAAATGTTATAGGACTCTAAAATGTTGGGATAAATATGATGAGATGAATATGATAAGTCTTGGAATTGTTTATGAAATTTAAAAGAAGGTTCAAACTATTCATTAACATATTAAACCATCAAAAAGTGGACAGAAGTATTCTGTCGATAATCATTGATGAGATCTAGAGTTTGAATTTTGTGACAAGGTGTTCCTTTGAATATATCCTTAGAAGTGAATTATATGATTTGGGAAGAAATAAAAGTTGATCCCTTGGTATATTGGTCCCTTAAACATCCTTAATCATGTAGAGGCTATAGCTTATCACTTAGCACTCCCACTTGACCTCTCCCAAGATCATGATATGTTCCATGTATCACTTTTGAGTATGTACATACCAAACCCTTCACTTATACTGAACTTAGAATCCATGAAACTAGAACATGATATCCTATATTAGGAATAAAAATTATAATTTCTTGATCAAATAGATAAGTTGTTACAGAATAATACCACCCATATATTCAAATTTCTATGGAGAAATATTATGTTTGAAGAAGCTTCATGGGAACCTATGGATGTAATGAGGAAAAATTACACCCACTTGTTTTCTTCCATGTAATAAAATTTTAAGGATATAATTATTTTTAAGTGCATAAGAATGTAAATATCTATGTTATTCTATCGTAACTTAAAACTATATTTGAAATCTTTCTTTACATGCGTCATCGAACTTAAACGAATACCATGAAATATTTATATAAAATATAAATATTAAATATGACCACTAATACATAGACATTGAATAAGAAGGAATACGTTGGAGTAAAAAATATTAAATATGTGTATAATTAAAATAAATACTAATTTTAATACTAATTAAGTTCAATTTGTATTGCTAAAACAATTTGGAAATAATTTTATGCTTAAAAATATATTTTCCTTAAATTTTGGATTATTTCATGAAATTAAGTATATTAATAATAAATAATAATAAAACATATTGAAATTTAAAATAATATATTACTATTAAATTAATTATTGACTAATATATAATAAGAATAAAAATAGCTAAAACATTACTAAACTATTTTTCAAATATGAAGATCTTTCTGCTATATTTTAGGATTTTATTTAAATATTTAATTCTTAAATTTTTGAAATTTAATTATTAAAAATTAACATAATTTTGTGATTAATCAAAATAATATAATCCTAAAAGTATTTTTTTGGGATTTTTCTGAAACATTTTATTTTTATGTGAATAGTGAAATATACGGTGTTTACAAATATTGTAGATTTTAGGCCATTATAAGTATATAAGTCTGAATTTAAAATTTATGAAACCTTTTTCTAGAAAAAAAATTATTTTATGATTTAGTTAATGATTTTAAAATTTTTTATTTTAACTTAATAAACACATATTTGACATTTTAGACTTAAAGTTATATTTTTTATGTAATTATTTATAATACATTAAATATTTAGCATTTTAAAAACAATTTTTATCACATTTAATTTTAATCAAATAAAATGGGTTTCAAATTTTTAATTATTAATTAAAAGTTATCTAATTAGGACCATTTTATTTTTGGGCATGAAGAGTGAATTACCTAGGTACAAACTACATGTCGTGGTGAAAACTAAAATGGTAAAAAAAATGAGTAATTTAAGAGAAATAGGGAAAACATGTAAAAAACAAGTTTTAATTGAGTTTTTGAATTTTTAATCGGCCTAATCTCCGACACCCTCTATTTTTTTCTAAATTTTTGATCCATTTTCCTTAATAGTGACTTTACATTATTGAAAAGTTTTAGGTATTTACAAAAATGTTGTAGCATCCCGGACCCGATTAGCCTCTTGAATAATGCTATTAAGTTGGGTACCACTAGCCATAGGCGTGACTCCCCATTCATTAAAGGCTTCCGACTAGCATCAAGGGTGTAAATGAAAATAGTGTGGAAACTATAACCCCATGGAAAAGATATAATATTGGTCTGAGTAAGAATATATAACTTGTAATTGAAATAGAAGACTTAGAAGACTCGAACAAGACCCGCCGATGGTGGAAAAAATATTCAATAAAAATAATAGCTGAAGTAATAATAATTGAAGCAACAGAAATAAAAAAACATGCTAATATACCACTAGTATCAATAAAACCAATCATGAATAACAAAACAGGTCTTACAGCTCAATATACAAAATTGTGGTCACCCATGGCTATCCTCAATACAATATATATATATATATAGTGACTTGAAGATACAAAAAGGGAAACTAAAATAGAACTCCAGTTTAGGAATAGACCTCAAGGTCCTATGCCATCATCCCATACAAAAAGCTACTACAATCCAACTCCAAATCCTGAAACCATACTTGAACACCAAAACATAAAGTCTACATGTGTCTCAATGGACCCGTATAGGGTGTGAGAATGTGTCTTAGTAGGATACCACCCAATTGTATGTACCCAACATATTTGTTTACGAAGTTATGATATAATAAAAAGATAAATTAACACATTCAATTTAAATAAACATGGAATCCCCTAGTGCTAAATAGCCACCAACGATTTATCACCTGCTTCAGACAATGCTAGTATCTCTAGGTGGGAAGGATACTTGGACCAGGGCCCAACGTAACCTTTAATGTCACAAAGCCCAGTTGAACCCTTAGGTTCCACCTCAAATCAAGTAACTTGGCACCACATTCCTCCTGACACCACTTTCCTCAATCGAATCACCAATGACCTAAAGGCACACCTATACAAAGTAATTGGTCCCTAGGACACCTGTTCAAAAGCACTAATCTGCTTGAAGTCGACATCCTAAGGCATAGTAATATATGTCCTCAAATAAATATCTTCATTGAATCATATACTGAAATCCTAAAAAAAATTTAATGCCCATCCTCCAATATATAAGTCTAGGCCTACAACCCCCGATCACGACGAGCCTCACCCCCAATTAATAGTCTCATCACTATAAATCAAAGATTCATCACCTTCCATGTAACTTACTATGACAAGAAACCCCAATAAAAATTCACCTAAGTCGCAACTACTCAGTCCCTCTACCACTACAAGTGGTCAAAACCACCTCATCAGGAAGTCCTCCTATGCGCACATGACTCAAATCATCATTTTAGCCATCACGGGTGAGTGACAATCACCAAATTAATTCCTAAGACACATCAAACCGGTACCTTATTCCCCTGCGACCAGGTCACTAAAAACTACTAGTCTATCTACCTCAATTCGACATCTATGATGCTCAAAAAATGATCTCATCACCTAAATGACTTTGTCCAAGCCCAACCAAATGACTATGTCGCCTCAATACTGATAGCCTTTCCACCTTAATCACTCGGTCCATACCCATTTTGACCATGTGGGTCTCATCACATGAATCTCAAGAATTTTATATATATGATTCAAATCAAATCACATTTAATAAAAAATCACTTTAATATTATTAAATTATAAAATTCTAATAACTAAATGATTTCACATAATTGAATTATATTATTAAAATTAACCAAAACTATTTAATGATCATGAATTGAGTAATGAAAAGAAACTCACAGTTCCATTAAATATAAAACCCCCTCCCAACTACCTAAGGATTGAAGGCCTCTAACCTAGGCTCGCATGAGAAAACAAGGTGAAGGAATGCCCAATAAAATCCCTTAGGTCATATGGTCAATTAAATAAGAAGTAAAAGGGTCTCTCTCAACCACCCAATGGAACGCTAAAAATATGCACCCCTTAATGTACACAAAAACACAAAGAAATATATTCTCCACCTACCTTGGACTTGTAGACATAGTCATGTGTGGTATCGATCTCTAACTCAAAGAGGATTTTAAGAGATATGAGTTTCCATCAGGCACCCTATAAATAGGTAAAAATGGATCAAATGGATTTAGTTCTTCATAAGGTGAGATCGAAGGATATTAGAAGGGAGTGTGTAATTTTCCTTACCATTGGGGTTCAGATGCCACCAAAAGATCGATAAATAGATCACAAATGATAGATATTGATCAAATATAGTGGATGGAGAAAAGGGGTGTGCTCCCACTTACTTTACTCAGCCGATAGAGGAAAAAGGATAGAAAAAGAGATAAATGAGGGAGGATAAAACAGTAATTTTTTTCCACTTAAATAGTTTACATGGTTAACTCACACTGTTTTCCAAACCATTCAGTAACTGTGCATGCTACAGTGCGAGGGTACTGCCTAAGTGGTAGTACCCGTATAGACTACTAGACAGTTTTCTCTAACCTTGCGTAAACTGTGTGGTAGCCCTATGACAAAACTTAGAGAAGGATGAATGGCCTTATTCCAGCCTTTATAGTTTCTTCAAGACCATGTCAGTTCAAAAAGGTTTGTAGGGTTACCTGGAAAGGGAAGCATGGTTTTCCCTAAACTGTATGGTTTAGTCTACAACTCCAAAATAGATCTTCGGGACTCTGATGGTCCTGAAACCCTTTCAAAACCCCATAGTCACTCTCTAAGCCTCTAAAACAATATAAAATTGATATAAAGATAAAAAACTCTCTAAATTTGGTTGTAATGCTCCGAAAACAAAATACAACCTCCACTAATTGAAATTTTCAAAACAGAAGTGGTTTTAACCTTATTCAAAAACCATGGATGTTAAAATCTCACTAACTATACAAAGCTAGTCCTAAAGATATAAAATGAATTCTGGGGATGGAACTGAACATACAAAACATGTTAGAAACAACATGGACTACCCTGGTGGCTCACACCTCATATATATATATTAATAAGGCACCTAATACAAGGCCAACCTACTAACCGTCATATGATTTTCCATATACATTAGGTGCATGTTGTTCACTCAAAGTGGACATGTCTCAAAAAGAAATACTAAAAGAATAAAAAGAACTATGATACACCCATGGAAAATCTCCAACTATCATCGGCTCACTAGAATGCTTAGACTCTGGAAGCTCAACGACACACACCTATCCTAAATCCCAACTTCTTGATTCCTAGCATACCTATGGTGATGCACCAACAACCAGCCACTAACCCCATATATGGATCTCACTATCTCTTCCATGACCACTACGAGTAGTTGAATCTCAGCTACCATCACCTAAAATCACTCCTAAACTGACCTCATAGGCCTTAGTCTTTACAGGTCCCTGAAAGTTGGATTCCCTATAAGTCTTCCTATAGAACCTATAATGATGTATGACATTTTCACATGCCCAAAAATCCTTTGGATTTCACTCACATTGAGTCTAGACATGTCCTAACATCCCTCACTGAAAGAAAATTATCGAAGAAGATCCACTCTAATGTGGTGTAGTTGAGTCCTCGGCCTAACTTCCCTACAAGAGCTCATCGCTACCTCACTTCCTTCCTTCTGAAGTGTCTCCATTGATGTCAACCCTAAAATATTCACTTGCACATGAATGGAATGTTGTAAACCATATTCAAAGCACCTCACTATCAATGTTTCTTTACTCACTATCTTAGGTGAAAAGTGAGATGGTTGAGTTAACATCACTACATAGTCTATGTCAAACATATCATCCTGCTAAAGGATCAAGAACTCCCAATCACTTTCATCACTTGACATCTCAAGAAAGAATTATTCATAGAACCTAGCCTTGAAGTCCTTCTAGAAGAGTCTCAAATGTCTTCCTATCTTCTCCTGTATATCCCACATCTGTTTAACCTGACCACTGAGAATATAGGTGGAATATATGACCCTCCACCATGGTGGTTTCTCATGATTCTCAAATATCATCGGTATGTTTTTATCTAGTAATTAGTTGCATGAGGGCCACCCTAACCCTGAAAAAGTGATAGGTTTTGGGATTGTAAATCCTAGGTAGGATAATCCACATAAGGTTTTGCTCCCTAATCACCACTGTAGATACCCTAGATCACATGTATGAGGATTTATATGAGCTTATCATCAAACCATGACCCAAACATTGTCATGTCTTGTAGCTACCCTGCCTAAAATGGAACCTGAACCAAAGATTTTACATCTAGTTGTACCATTGGCTCATGCTCTGTATGAACCTCAGGGGCCTCAACCTAATCAAGCTCCTATGTCACCAATCCATCAACTACATTACTCTATATCGAAGCCATCTAGGTGAAACCCACTGAATACCATATCATGGTCATACAACCCATACCATATATATATATATATATTATGTAGATAGTGAACTAGTAACAAACATTACATCCTCACTACCCTTATCTGTTCCAATCGAACCCATGACACACAACATCTCAGCATCACAGCCTTCTTACCCCTCAATAGATCCAAGTATCACTAATTTCATAGGCCATACCCGCGATAACATCCAACTTTGCCTCAATCGTATGACCATGTCACCTAACATGGTGATCAAAATCACCCCAATCCATAGTACATTAATGGTCTTATAAAATCAAATCCCATATCACATCACATTCAATATATATATATATATATATATATTACATAGAAAATCACCTTTACAAATCATTTTACATTTATATCAATTCATATTTAGGCACAAGAATATTAAATTTTAAAGTACCCTAATATGTTCCTAAACAAAATAAAAACAAGAATAATGAGAAATAGAATCACAACATGACTCGTGGGGCCAAGGTTCCAACATATATTTCCCAGCTGAACCAGGCCAAGGTTACATGTCATAAAAAATAACCATTCACATTTTAGATAATCCAATATAGTAAAAAATCAAATAAATTGTAAAATGATCAATATATAATTGAAATTCTCACCAATGGTATCTTGGTATGTCCCTCATATATGGGGCTATAGGAACCCAAGAATTAGCTTTAAACCTAGTTTCAACAAAAACTAATATTCAATCCACCATTACCAAAATAGTAGTATGAACAAAAAAGGAAAAAAGAAAAATAAATCGTAGTCTCATTAGAAAAAATCCTTACACTACTACTAAATCTCAGTCAATAACTACACGGATACCACTTGTAGTATCACCAACCAGATTATCCACCCGAACAGTGCTTTTGGGATGGGTGTTATTGACCATAGGCATGCCTCCTCGTATGCCAAAGGCTACCAACTAGTAGTGAGGGTGTAAAAGAGAATATTGGGGAGACTATACCCTCAAGGGAAAGATATAATAATGGTTCGAGTAATAATATATAACATGTAGTGGAAATAAATGACTCAGCAGACTTGAACTAGATCCATCAACAGTAGAAGCACAATCAGTAAAAAAATAGAAGAAGCAATAATAAAAGAAGTAGTTTAAATAATCAAATATTACTATATAAAAATTATATCACTAAAAAATATCATACCCAATAAAATAGTTCTTATAGCTCAATATAATGAAAGGGGGTCACCCATGGATGAACTCGGTACAATATATATACATAAGAATGAAGATAAAAAATAGAATCTAAAACAAAACTCTTATAGAGGCATGGAAGTCAATGTACCCTACTAATATTCCATTCAAGAAGCAACTTTGGTCCCTCTCCAGATCCTGAACCCTTACCTGAATGTAAAGACAAAATGTCTACACACATCTTGAAGGGCCCATGTATGGTGTGAGAACATGTCTCAGTATGATACTACCCAAGTGTGTGTACCCAATATATGTTTTTAAGTAGTTATAATATAATAAAAATGTAAAGCAATAAATTAAATTTGAAGAAATATGGAGCCCCCTAGTTCACAAAATCTACCACGGAGTCATCACCTGCCTTAGCCAATGGTGATATGTCTAGGTTGGGAAGGATCCTTAGCCCATGGACCAAGGTATACTATTATGTCACATAGCCCAGGTGAACCCTCAAGTTTCACCTCAAATAAATCATCTTAGAACCACATGCCTCCTGACACCTTGTGTCTTAATCATATCACTGAAGTCCCAAAGGAATTCCCACATAAAGCAATCTCTCCCTCGAACCCCTTCTCAAAATCACTCATCGTCTCAAAGCTAACATCTAGAGGCACATAGATATCAATCCTCAAATAAATAACCTTTTTGACTCATCGACCATGTTCCTAAAGAATGGGGATTCCCATCCTACTAAATAAGTCTAGGTTTATCGATCTCAATCACGGTGAGCCTCATCCCCTAATCAATAACCACATCACTATCAACCAAAGGCTCTTAACCTTCCATCTGGCTTTTTACAGTAAGAAAATCCAAACCAAATTCACCTAATCTACAACTAATGGGGGCCTCTACCCAAACAAGTGGTCAAAACCACCCCATCACAGAGTCCTCCTATGTGCACACAATTCAAATCATCACTTTGGCAATCATAGCTGATCAATAACCACCAAATTAATTCCTAATCCAGATAAAGCTATCACCTCATGCCCCTAAATCCATGTCCCTCAAAATTGATATAATTTCCATCCAATTACATGAGAAATTCCCCTACCCAACAACCTCTACACCTCAATATGATGTCCATGATTCCCAACCGATGATCTCATTACCCAAATAACCTAATCCAAGCCCAACCAGATGACCATTTCACCTCAATATTGATGGTGTTCCATCTCATTCGCTCAGTCCGTGACTATGACAACCCCCTGGGTCTCATCACATTTATTTAAAGAATTATATATATAATTCAAATCTGATCACTTTAAATAAAAAATTCAATTTAATATGATTTAATTTAATCATTTATAATAACTAACTAATTCTAAATAATTAAATTCTACTATTTGAATCAACCAAAACAATTCAATAATCTTTAATTGAGTAGAAAAAACCAATTCACAATTTAATTTAATATAAATAATTTCCCTAGAAAACTACCTAAGGAATGATATCCTCTAACCTAACCTCACACAAGAAAACATGATGAGGGAATTCCCAAATACATCACATATGTTATATGATTAATTTAATATGAAGCAACAAGATCTTGATGAACTACCCAAAGGTGTGATAGAAATTTCCACCACCAAATGTCTTCAAAAACACAAATAAATTTATGAACAACCTACCTTGATCTCTTATATTTAGTAATTTCAGGTATCAATCTCTAACTCTAAGCATGTTGGAAGAGATATATGCTTCTTTCGAGAACCATAAAAATTGGAAAAAACACCTTAAATGGATTTAGAACTCCATAAGATGAAATAAAAGGATAAGAGATGGTATGGTGTGATTAGAATTACCAATGGTGTTCCAACACCACCAAAATATTTAGAAATGGATTAAAAACAAGGGATATGGATCAAATCTAGTGGAGGGAGGAAAGGAGAGAGCTACCCTTACTAAACGCAGATAAGAGAGGAAACATGACTGAAAAATAGATAATGGAGAGAGGAGAAAATAATAATTTTTCCCATTTAAATAGGCTACATGGTTAGCTCACATGGTTTTCCAAACTATGATGAAACCATGCATGATACAGTGTGTGGGTAATGGCTATGTGTTATTACATGTGTGGAATGTTGCACAGTTTTCTCTAACCGTGCACAAACCATGTGGTATCCCTTTGTCAAAACTACTAAGAAGGATGCAAGGTTGTGTTCCACCCTACATGGTTTCTCCCAAACTGTGATTAGTTTAAAAAGGGTCTACTTATATTCCTTTAAGGGACTACCCAATTTACTCTAAACTTTGTGCCTAAGTGTCCAACTCTATAATAGTGCTTCAAGCCTCCGATGCTCCTGAAACACTTTTGATAACCTTGATTAACTCTCTAAGCCCCTAAAACCACTTAAAAACATTATATAAATCTAAATAAACTCTTGAAATTTTGTTTTGGTTTTTGAAAAATAAAATGAAACCCCCACTAATTGAAAAGTTCATCACAAGATTGGTTTTTAAACTGATTCAAAAAATTGAGATTTTACAAATGTCACTCCAATTCACTTGTATAAGGGAAACTCCTCTCTTCACTTACCATCACAAAAAATCACCTAATTTATTCCCAAAATATTCCAAAAAAAATCTTCTAAAATCCTTTATATATTATTGAGGTTATTTTCTTCTCAAAATACCATCCCTCAATGGTAAAATCCCATTTACAAAGGAGATAATCCAATAAGTGAGTTATATTTTCCCAACTTCAATTTATATTTTCTATTTATTTATGTGGCTTTCTAATTGCTAAAATTTCATTTCACCATTTTAAAATGATAACATTAGTATCATTATTATACTGTTATGTTATTTTGATTATTACACATTCATTAACCACCATCCCCTTTTCCATTAAGAAAAATGAAAATGTGAATCATGCATTGTGTAGACTACCACCTCCACATATAAACATGTTTTGTTTTCCTTCACATACAAACATGGATGGTTTTCATTTAAAATTTATATATATATATATATATGATATATATATATATATAATTAATATATATAATTAATATGTTTCTTTTTGGATAACATAAAATTTAATGACCATTATAAGGTAGTCCATTAATATAGGTTTATAACCCAAAATGAGTTCATCGTCTTTTTCTTCTGCACAAAATGTGACTAAAACTCACATGTATTGAAATTGTAAAATTATAAGTATTCAGAAAACATAAATTACATTAACTTTAATGGTTTATAAATTATTATATTTGGTATATAAATTAATATCGATGTCTCTTTTATGAACCTAGTTCGAAATGATCGTGATTTTTAATATCCTAAGTTGAAAGGAGATTACAAAAAGTTGATACATGAGAAAAAAAATTATTAATGAAGAGTATAAGTATAAATTTTTAGTAATAAGGTTATAAAATATTTAATTAATATTTTCATCTTTATTATACATAATGTTGAATAACTTTCATGGAAATCAATGGTAATGGTAAGGGACTTGGTATCTCAAAATCCATTCATTGAGTTACACAATTTATTATTAAACTTTTATTATACAAGGCTTTCCATTTTGAATGATGTTATATATTTTATTTTATGTAAAACGTATAATTGATCTAAATAAATTTTCATGAAAGGTGGTTATGTTACAAATTTTTATAATGAATGTTTTTGAAAAGATATGTGTAACTATGACTTTTAAAATGATGAATACAAATTTTTAAAAAAAAATATATTTTCAGGATTCAATTTTCATTATCTTAAAAATAATATACCTCTAATAGAGTTATGATTCATGTTTCACCCTATATGTTTCTTTTTTATTTTGTGATTATTTTGGGTGATCATTTTTTTTGTATCAAATTATTTATTTCATGATGTTATTTCTTCCATTTTGATGTTTTAAGAAACCAATTTTTTTACGTGGGTTCTTTATGAAAATTGAATTACTTCCATTTGGATATTTTATAAAATACATTTTATTTCCATGGTTTCTTTATGAAAAGTGAATGCTTTCCACATGGATGACTTATAAAACTAATTTTATTTCTATCAGTTCTTTATGGAAAGTGAATTATTTTCATTTGGTTGTTTTCTGAAACCTATTTCTATTTCTATGGGTCCTTTATGATGTAATAAGTGAATGATTTTTAATTCACACGCATAAGAATATATGAATTATGGGTGGGGTATTATGTCACCCCCAATGAATCGGTTAACAGTTTATACATCTTGCAATATGTATCTATGAGAAAATTTTAGTATCCCAAAATCATTCTCACTGATGGTTTGGCTCATGAAATAAATGTTACCATATGATAATGTTTTTGACATGGTTAAAGGATTTTATTCATTATGATCTTATGCTCACACAATTCAATTTTTATATTAAATACATCTAAAAAATGTTATATCTATTATTTTCCAATGAATATATTATTTAGATTTATGTTACTATTCAATTTATATTAATGCACACTTATGTTTTATGGTTATAACTCATGATGTTATGATATTTCACTTAAAATCATGTTTTTACTTATTCTTATGATATCAACCTTGATGAAATTCTTATTAACCTCTTACATTGTTTTTGATCTCACCTCTTTCTTATTTTTTCATTCCTTGTGATTTTAGGATATAAATACTAATGGGATGACTAGAATGTGGTATAATATGGTTTCTTTAATGGTAAATAATCATTATTTTTTTAAAATGATATTATTATATAGCTATTGTCTAAATGAACTGAACCTATCGATCCTTGGGATATTTTTATTTTTGAAATGTAATATTTTTAATTATTTAATTGATATAAAATAAAATCATGTTTATATTGGATATATATATTAATAATTTGATGTTTGGGAGTTATAGAACTAATATCATGGTTAAAACTAACTACGCACCCAAACTATGCATGAGGGGGGAGGGTCTTCTAGTGTGGTTCACACAGTTGGTGTATAGTTTGTCAAGACATGAGATGCTACAAGAAAAATCATAAAAATTATATTGAGATTAAATGGTTGGGATCATGGTTGGCACATGGTTATGAGTAAGCATATAACCTAACCATGTTATTAACTTAGGTTCTATCCAATTTCAATCACATGTTTTGAACGTGATTTTATAAATCTGGAAATCTTCCTAATAAATTAAAAAAATATGATTTTCTCATTTTTCCCTTTTCATTTTTAACCCACTTCTCCTAATTTCTCCAATTCATTAAACCCAAAAATCTCTCAGACATGGGATTCATGTTCTATATACTCTCTATGTTTTTTATTCATGGTGACCTTTCCGATTTAGTGGGATATATTAATGGTGGCACCACCTTCCTACTCCTTCCTCTATTTAGTCTCATCTTTTTCTGGATCCCTATTTTCTAAAAAACCATAATGAGTATAGTGGTAAAACCTAGAGTTTGTTTTAATATAATTTTGGGGTTTTTGTTTTTTTTGGATTAAGGAAGCACCTTCCTTGATAGGTCATTATTTTTACATAAAAGGTGACATGTTTTGGTGATTTAGGAATTTATTTATATGTAATTTATTTATTGAACACATCATAAAATTCTTTTGTGTCCTTAAAATAATTTAGTATCAACTTATATATATGTATCTCCCTCTTTGAGTTCTTGAAATGTTTTTTTTATGAAATACATACTTAGCCTAGAATGGTATCATATGGAGTCTTAGTTTTTATTTCTAAATAATTTTCTTGCATGTCAATTGTTTTTTAATGGTTAATAGGTTTTTTTAAGGTAATTTAATGATTTTAAATTGGATTTTAACATGAAGTTTCTCTCAAAATTTGGAAATGAGTCTTTCCCAATGTGTATTTTATAAAAAGGGGAGTGTTTGTTCATTATTAAACTGTTTTTGATTATTCATGGTCTTTGGGGTGTATTGGGATAATTTGAATGAATTATAGTTTTATAAAGGTATTTTAAAAGTATTATTTTAATGATTGCGTTAAAAATGGATAATGAAATAGTTTTGAAATGCAATATTGTTTTAATGGATTAGTTGGAGACCTATTAAAAAAAGTATTACTTTTTTTTTGATACCCTCAATTTCATAAATCATTATCTTTACATTGTTTCTTATTTAATATGTTTCTCGATATGCGGTTCATTTCATGATGTTTGGATAATGTGAAAGGGGTTGTTTCTTATGAGGGTATTGGAGGTGAGTTGAGACTGTAGTTTTTTTTCTAATTATTTTTATGTTGATCATTTTACTTTCTTGGTTATTGATCACATCCACTTGAGTTGTTTCATGGGACTCCTATGTAAATATTTATATGTTCTATATGAGTGTTACACTACCTAAGTGTGCAAAAACTAGATAGTTCCCTAGGAGTGTTGCTCCCTCCTAAGGGTTTTTTTAATACTCAAAAAGACTTGAAAGTGGAGAGAAATGGGATGCTTCGGTTTCACATAAGGGTCTAGTGACTCATTAAACTAGTGAAATATTATTTATGATAGATACTAGTGAGATACCAATGATTCCGAGATTATATTGAGGATTATTTATGGGATCCCAAAATATACCTTGTTTGTATCCTTGATCTCATAATTTGATTATATTGAACCATTGCACCAGTTTTTTATCATTGTTTTATATATGAAATTATGGTTCATTCTTGGATTATTTTTCTCTTTCAATTATGGATAAAATTACTATATAAAGGGTTTATAATGTGGGTTTAAGGGTATTTCTTCATGGAAAAAGAGAAGGATTTGTTTTATATGCAGGATTTGGAAAAAAAATCGAAATAAAGAAATTTTTTTTTCTTCCATGAAATAAGAGTTCCTCATTTCCATATTATAAATAATTGATTTTTAAATGGGGCTCTCACTTTTTTCACTTAAAATGAAGTGTTGTTTTGCTTAATGGATAAATAATGATACATGGTTTCCTTTATTATTTCTTGTTTGGAAAAACATTTTTTCAAATTATATTTAAAATTTTAATTTTTGGAGTGTTTTAATGAAACAAACATCCAAGAATCCATCGTGATATCCTAGAGGGCATGTTTAACTCAGGTCCTATATAAACACTAGTGTGTTTGTGTGTGGTTTTCAAATTTTATTTTAGCTTCCCATGTTATGGTCACTAGTTGGATATCATTATCTTAGTCCACTGATGGATGTTGTAGATGTGGTGACTAACCCTGGGTCACTCAGAGGTGTTTGACCCGTGTCTTGGGTTTTCTGATTATTTTCAGTTTTTTATGTTTAATTAGGCTAGCCTCACTCGCTTTTTATTATTATGTATATTTGTTGTTGTTATTACCTTATCTTTTTGTGTTTTAAATATATTTTGAATTTTATAATTATTTATACTATGTAATACTCAGTTTGTTTTTTTAATTATTATTAAAAAAATTATTTCTGTGCTTAGATATCTAATGTACGAATACATCATGCTGGATTTTAAGTGGAGTCCTGATTATAGTGTATTGGATTTTCAGGATGAAATTATTCCCACATGGTTTTCCTATGATACCCTAGAACTAGTTTCAAGATTGAGTTGGGTGGGAACATGACATAGGACATGTAACAAGCTGGGTCTGATGATCATGTGATGCAGTAAGTCAAAATAGTAATGTTTGTTACAAAAAATGTTTTAACGACACATGAAATGTGTGATGACATAGTTACCCATCATGCACTATAGTTCTACACTGAGTAATGCAGTTTTCTATACATGGAGTGTATCATGACTGAAATGGAGTGTGGATTAAACTATTTGACTAAGTATATAGCCTAGAAAACCTTGTCTATGACCAAGAGTCAAACCTCATGTGATATTTATAACTTATGCAAACCCCATCACCACAATGAGAGTAATATATGGTGTGTGACCTGGTGGACTACACGTTATTTTGTTAATAAACTCATATTCATATTTCCCAGTAACCCACATTTCATACAGAAACCAATTTTGTCTCCCCCTTCTCCAGTTGTGCCTCTATTCATGATCGAGTCTAATACCCCAATACTCATCATAATACCTTGTTAGAGATTCACTGACCACCGACTATCATACTGTTTATCACTCCTAATCCCCACTATTTAATTGATTCATAAAGACTATCTATAATATTTTCATTGTTACCCTACTACCAAATGAGAACTTGATCCTTTGACCATGCTCCTTCATTTCTCATTCCTTTCTTGCTCAAACCTTAACATGAATAATAGGAAGAATAATTTGAATAGTTATGGAAAATGGAAATTATGATCACCCAAAATGAGTACACATTCATGTGCATTACAGAACAAAAGATACAAGAAGAAATTTTGAGGCGATGAACACTTTTAGAAACATGAATAATTTAATCAAATAAAACCCCAAAAAAACATACAATAAAGAAAAGATGAAAATATTTTTTTATACCATTGATAAAACTTATTATCTAAAAATTAAGATCATGTTATTGCAGATGATTGATGTATGTAAAATAGTTTTTTATTAAAAACATAAATATAATCAAGGTTTAATTTTAATCTTTTTTTTTGAAAAATATTCAAATGATAATTATTATTATACAAAAATAGTTATCATGTAAAACTATTTGAGAAATTCATTGTTGGTGGAAAGAATTCATTCATGCGAAGAACGTTGTCAAATAAGTATTAAAAATTCCAACCTTGACTTCAGGTTTAATTTTATCTTTTGATCCAATGATGATCACAGTAGATCACTCACTAAAAGTCATTTTCCTTACTCGCTTTGTCCAATATATCATAGAAAAATCACCAATGGTTTTATCTCTTGAGAGAAATTAGAGAGAATCAGTAGTAGTGGATCTATTGGAAATTAGATATTCCATAATCAATTCCTCTAACCAATTATTATACCCCATCAATTCCATGTGTGAAATCCCATTAAAATAAATATGTTGTATTTCTCTAAAAACCAATTATCCAATTACACTTATTAATTTATCTAACTTGACACACCACCAAAACAAATAATTTTGGAATCTAATCCCTTTAATATTTTTATGTCACCACCATCGTAACAAAATTTTCATGTACAATATTATATATCTATATATATATATATATCTGAAAATAATCCATTAAAAAATTAATTACTTGAATAAATAAATTGTCATTAAATTCCTCCAACACTATCCATTCTTGGGTAAACATAATAAGGTTGGAAAATTAGAGATTAAATAAGCAAGGACAATCACCATAATCCAAAATCAACGAAACCATCAAAAAAATGTACTCATTAGATAAGGTTAATCTACCATTTTACCACTTTAAAGGACCTGAGACATCTTATCTTCAGAATATAATAATTATTAACCCCAAAAACCCTTATCCTTTAAAATTAACATGACATCGACTGTATATGGTAAAATGATTATTTATAGTGGTTGATATAAACTATAATATCAATATCAATGAGCCTTATATTTTATCATTACGGGCTAAATAGGTGTTTTATATTAATAAATCACAAAAAAACAACGTTGTATTTTTTCCATAGAAACACGAAGAAATATATTTAAAATATTTGTTGATGAAACTGGGAATTTTAATATCCATAATGATGTTAACATAAATATTTCATATAATGATCAAAATAATATTATTATATGGATCACTAGTGGACATGATGTTGTGTTGGTAGATTTAATGAAGTGATGGAAACATTTCTATATTTATTTATTATATACATTTTTATTCTTATCAATTAATTATTATTTTTTTATGTTGATAGTTTTTTTCTTACAGAAATTATGAAGAATATAGAAAATATAGAATTGAAAAAAATGAATAGAGTAAGAGAGATAAAGATGAATCCTATAAATACTAATTTATATATAATTTTTTAAATATTATCATTAATTTATTAAGTATATATGAAATTTATTTTATCATATTATGTAATTTATTAGACTTTATCATTAAATAAAAGCATATCTACAAAGAAAATTATAGTACGGTTATCTTGAGTTATCCATCGAGAGGGGTGGTAGTAGTGGAAATTTTTGTAGGGGCATAAGAGATACCCTATCACACCCATAATTCCATTTATAGGTTTAGATTTCATCATTTACTTTTTTTAATTCATTTTTAAGTCATCTCTTTTGAAATTTAAAAATATGGGGAGACAGTCGGTGTTCCATGATTGGTGAAAAAATATTGAAAACTATTCATCCTAACCACCCATAGTATTTCATTTTATTTTAGTGATGTTCATAGATTTGGTGCACAGTTTTTCAAACCATGTGGTCCAACCTTGTCACTATGCCTAGGATATTCAGCGACAACTACATGGTTGATGTATTATTTGGAAAACCATGGGACCAAACCGAATTCACTAAAATTTTATTTTCCAAAAATACCCTTGGTCATTTAAAACACCTAATGACATTATTTTTCCTCATTATTGAACCCTTTGGGTATTAGTGAATTAATCCACTCCTCTCCCTTCTCCTTCAATTAAGTTGGGTGGATCCTCCACTAATATTTGTCTAAGAATCACTTAGTAAGTGACTTCAATATTTTCCCTTGGTTTTATTCCCTTATTCCTATTACCTCTTACCATTACCTAGGAAAATGGATAAATAATATTTAAAATACTTGAATTTAATTGAATGGGTTGTGATGTTTATGGTCTTATTTTGTTATATAATGTTCCTTGATTTCTATTTCTTATTGATTCTAATTTTTGAAAAGTTATTTCATTAGAAATGGTATGAGGTTTAAAAAGATACATTTTTTATAAACCCTGACAATTTTTGGATTTTTACGTAATATTTTAAAAAAACAAGTTATATAAAATTTTAAAACTATTTTTTTGAAATAAGTGTTTCAATTAACACTTCTTTAACAACTAGAAATAAAATTATTTTCAATAACATTCTTTTTATGCGGGGATGAGGGTTTCTGGTATTTTTTGTGATAAAATGACCCCTGATAGAAAAAATTGTTTTCAATGATAAATTGGTGATTCTATGATAGGGGATAACACATGATTTTCCTAGTTACTTTGGTTGGATAACTAGAAAAACACGTCCGGTCATGTCATTCCCTTCCAAGTAATTTATTTACACTATAACACTAACTAAATAATATGATGATATGGATAGGTTGAAACATTATATGGTGTCCCCACTCCATTGTTCATTAATTATGATCTCTATAAAGGATTACACATTGTTTCTTATGATTGGTTCGATCTCTGAGATAGTGCAAGGATTATTTGGTGACCCAAACCTGCAATACCTTATGGATTTCTCCATGCTGATTGTTTTAAAAATCATTTCTTTATATTGAATTTAATTTCATATTAAATATTTTATAAAAAATTTTATTTTACATTACTTTTAAAATATTAAAATTATATTATCATATGGTTTATTATTATGAAATCCTTCTTGGATTTATCCACCAATGTTTTCTCATGAAACACTTGGGAGGATCTTACTGGGATACTTGTACTCACACCATACACACACCCTATATACATATATGTGTATATATATATACCTTTTTTGACATATATACCTAATGGAAAGGTGTATCTTGGTGGAAGTGTGTATTTTTATTAGTGTATCATGGGTTGGAGGTTGTGACATGGTGGGATTGAGTCCTCGTGTCACATTGAAATATGTATCATTTTTTTCATTTTTCATTTTGGTTTTTTCAACATATTATTGTATCACCTAAAATACTCCCCATCCAATCCTATATAGTATATTTGTGTGCTTGAAACATGTCTGTTTCTGATACAAATGATGTTTTACATCATCTCTATGGTGGTTATCATTCCTTTTAGGTTTTATTTATTCCATTGCATGCTGGTTTTTTATTGTTTAGTTCTATTAATTCGAGATCGTGACTTTATATTTTTTTTGAGATCTTTTTAGGTTCTTAGTGAGAACCTACTATATGTATTAGTTTGGAAAATAATTCCCTATATATATTATTGATCCCCAAGAACTCAATAACACCCTATGGAGATCATGAACACCCTTCAGGTCATGATATAGACTATATCGGGTTCCTGAGAAAGGGGTTGTCTGGGATGGTTCATTAAAAAATGGTATCAAATTATATGTTTTTAGATTATGATATTTGTAATGTCTTGGTAGATAGAATATGGGAACATAAATACTTAAGGTGTAGGTTGCAAGTGAGTTTCTAACCAACAATCATCGTGATAAGTCATGAGTCACAAAGGGATGTTGGGAAATGATTTTTTTGAAATATTTCTTGCTTTGGATTTGGATTTTGAGAGACTTAATAAAAAAAATATAAGGATTAAGGACTAATTCTAGAGAGATATGTCTAAGGACTATGTGACCAAACTGTATGACCCAGGTGGATGAATATTAGATTAAGCCATATGATTGTTTCATATCTTAATAAACTATATTTCCAAACCATTTGGTTAACTCCACCCATATAATGTGACTCGTGTGTTTGGTGCATGGATTTTTAAACCATGTGGATTCTACTTTTAAATTCATTATTGTGAATATTAATCTTATTTAAGGGGTTTTTATTGTTTAAATTGATATTATTTTCTAATTTTAATGGTTCATTTTACTTTTATTTGATTTCATGTAGTATCTTTACCCCTAAAAGGCATCCCATAAACACTCTAGAAGAATCTGCAGATATATGTTTGTCAGATAATTGCTTACTAGACCATGGTAACATGAATAATATGAGTTATAGAATAAGGATTGGGACCTAGACCATCTTAGGCTCAGGAATGAGGTCTATGTTTGAGTAGATATAGGTACCAAAAACATAATAAAATATTCATCATAACCCCCAATAATATAGATGAACCAATGATCCTCAAGAGGTAGAAGAATAGTTAAATAATTTTAAGATTATATTTAAAAGTATCGAGAATATAGATGACATCAAGGTAATTTTTTTATATTGGAGGGCCCTAGAAAAAAGTAATGATAGAAAATGGTTCAAGCTAAGAATCATGATAACTCAGGGTGGAAAGAGTTCAAGATTATTTTTACTTAGAAATTCTACACTAATATATTATAATTATAAAAGTCTCAAAATAATTCCATTAGAAATGTGGGTAAAAATTCATGAAGTATGGTAATATATTCACCATACTCATCTAATTTTCTCCTAATATAGTTTTAAATGAAGAGATGAAATCCCACCATTTCGAAATGGGTTTCTAAATTACTATTTTCTCTCAAGACTTCCTATTTAAGATTAAAACTTATGATTGTGTGGTAGATCTTCCCTTGATGGTAAAAATTGAATAGGTTAAAATGTTAGGATTGATTGAGGTTCCCTTCATGCCTAGTGAATGTGAAATCATATCTTCAAAGTTTAAGAAAAGGTAGAAAGGTATGGCTAAAAGGGGATATAGTAGTGGCTATAGTCCTTTATCATAGTATTTTTCATTAGTATCCAATGGCAGTAGTTATGTTATGTACAATTAGTGTGGATAGACTATTAATATAAATGTTTCATTCATAGAAACCCCCAATAATTTTTACTCATATTTTTTCTTAGGAAATCTATAGTTGTTTTATAGATCCATCGACACTCCCCAAAGTGGTTAAATCCTGTCCCAACTAAGGGGATCCACACTAAAAATTATTTACTTAAAGGTGTTAGGGTCTCAACCTCATGGATGGGGGGTAGGAATGGTTCATCATTTGGGTAGAATAAATTAAATATTGATCCCTATTCTAGTGGTAGGCTTTTGGACCATTTGTAGGTGATGTTTTAGTATGATGTAAAGGAGGTGTTGATAGGAACCAATACGATACCAACAACCATGAGAGGTACAATCATTATTTATTCATATATAGATATTAATTAATTTAAGAAAGGTTCCTCTCATTTATTTGTTCTATTTATCATGTTTTAAATATTATGAAGCTCTCATCTGAACTCATGCAATTTTTTACATAGATAACGATAACCATTGGGAAGAAGAAAGAGCAAGGCATTCAATAAACATTCTATATTGTATACATATCATAATTGGATCTATAATATGATTTATAAATTCTTTAAATTAATTTCTATGATATTTTTATTAGTATATATTATATTTATAACATTAGAGATCATATTAATTTCTATCATTAGATGTTCACCTTCATCAAACCTGATAGAAACTATCATTTGTTTCAAGGAATATGTTGCCAATTTTCTAGCCAATATGAGACCTTATCCACCAAATATTGGAAGATTTATGTGTCAGTTATACTATTTTTTATCATAGTATAATAAAGAGAATTATAGGAGCGAGCTTCCTCGAATAGTAAGGTTGTTTCCAAAGATTCATTCAGTTTATTTCTCAATATTTCCCCCAGAGAGGGAAGTCAATTTTTTAATCAACATAATTCATGGAACACATCCTATATCATTTCCTTCTTAACAAATAGAATCCATTTAGTGGAAGAAATTAATGATTTACTTGGATTATTTATAATCCAATGGATTTATTCATCCATGTGTCTCTCCTTTGTCCATCTTGGTGGTTTTCTCTAGAAAAACGAATAGAAGTATTGAGTTGTATATTAACTATATAAATATAAATCATTTAATGATTAAGAATACGAATCTAATACCTTTTATTTTTTATATTTATAAATAGTTGAAAAGGTGAATTGGATTTCAATTATCATAATTCATTCAGGTTATCATCATCTCAGGGTGAAATATGCCAATGTTCTTAAGATTCCTTTCTAAATAAGGTATAGCTATTTTGAGTATCAAGTGATTTTTTTGGGGTAAAACAACTAAAAAAATATTTATAGGACCCATTAACTTGATATTAAAAAAATTTGGTTAACTGACACTCAAACAATATTTATAGAACTCAAGAACAAGATATTCCATAAACAAATTGGATCCTCTATTATGGTATTTGTGGATGATATGTTGAAATGTTACTATAATAAGAAGTAGCCGGATAAATATATGATATTTGACTTAAGGAATTTTGGTAATCACCTCCTAGATGAAAAAAAATTAAAAATAGATTTTCTAGATATGTAAAATCAATTTATTCGGGTTTGTGGTATCGCAACGGGGAATATCTTTTGACCCTAAGAAGGTGAGAAAATCCATGCCTTGGAAACAACAAAATAATATCATTATTATACAAATATCCTTAGGTATAACATGTTCTTGTATATGATTCATGAATAATTTTACCATTGTTTCATTACCTATGACTATTATTAACCAAAAAGTGGTGAAATTTATATGGATCTACGAGTGTTAGGAATCCTTCAATGAATTAAAGTGGTGGCCAACCTCATATCTTATTATTATTTTAATTGAGTCTATCTTTGGATATACCATTTATTGTGATGACTCTATTATGTGTTGGGGTTAATTAATTATTCAGGGTCATCCAATGGTAGAAAATGGTTCTCATGAAATCTAATCATATAAGAATAATTACCCAACCCATGAATTTGATCTTTGTATTGTAATGAATTCCCATAACTTTTGTGGATGCAATATTTTTTATGAGAGATTCATGGTTTACTTTAGCCATAAAATTTTAGGGTACATCCTCTCTTAAAGAAATCTTAATCTCAAAAAAAATTAGATGTTTGGAATTTATTCAGATATTCAACGTTGACATCACCTATATGATAAGAAAAGGGAATGTGGTCCCCAACACTCTTAGTTGGAAATTTTCTCAAAATCTTTAAAGAAGTCCAATGATGAATAGATTATTAGGGGACCCCTTTCTTAGATGCATATAGAGGAAAAGGAGTAGAAGGGGAATTTTTTTATTTCTTACATTCAATTGAAACCTTATCTTAAAACCGTTCACATGGATAATCCTTGAAATAAATTATATCATAGGATTAATAATATCATAAATGGTAGGTTGACCACAAAAGATCGGTCTTTATCTTCCAAGTTTATTTATATTTTGAGTTTTTATTTGGTTCACTTATCTATGAGGTTGGTTGTGATGTGGTATTTTCATCATTATTAGTGGTCCATCCATCCATGTGACACTAACATGTCTTATGACATGAATCACTAATATAGGTGTCTAGGTATGAGATGTGGTATATCAGATTATATGTCACAATGATTCATCTATTAACAAGACAACATTAAGAACTATAAGACCTCTAGTTTCATCCATCCACTTCTTATACCCACCTAGATGTGGGATGAGATATCCATGGACTTCATTATTGGATTACCATATACTCCTTAGGTAAATAATTCCATTTGGGTTTTTATTTAATAGTTGACCAAATATGATTATTTTAATTTGATCAAGGATTCCATGAAGGTGAAAATATATAAGAAGATATAGATGAAAAATATCATAAGGTTTCACGGGGTATTATCTACTAACATTTATGATAGGGATCATTGGTTGTCCTACTAATTTTGGAATATCCTTCATGAATAGATGGGATCTAAAGCGAATTTGAGTAAAACATATCATCAAAAAATACATAAAAAATAGAGCAAGTGGTCTAGATTTTGGAGGATAGCATTGTTACTATATATTATAATTTAGTGGTTCAGAGGATAACCATTTGGAATTGATTGAGATCACAGAAAATAATTGTTAATATTAATCTTTTAGGATAAATCTTTTATTTATTTACATAGTTGTTTGTGACATTACCTCCTATTTTGGGTTGAGTTTGGTTAAAATCCACTTGTGGGGTTGATCACTATCCATGAAATGAAAGGAAATATTCAAAAAATAATATATATATTTCTTATAGATTAGAGACTACATAATTCATAAAAAGAGAATTATTTTCCACTTTTAATGTTTTTAATGGGTTACTAAGTGTTCTTAAAGGTATCACCTTGGTTAGATCATGGATGGTTTAGGATATAGGGGAAGCTTACTATGAGGTATGTGGGACAATTTGAGATAATTGGGAAATATTGGAAAGTGGATTAGCAGTTGGTGTTACTTCCATGGTTAATATCAATAGATAATTTGATTATCATTTTCTAGTTAAATAAGTATCACATTATACCTTCCAATGTTATAAATTTCTAAGATCTTTTGATAGATATTGATATCTAAGTCACTGAGAAATTGATATAGATTTGAAATTCTTATGGGAGAGTTATCATGGAAAATTTATCCCATTGGTATGTCTGTTATATCAATATGGGAGTCATTCTCATGAGAACATGGAGTTGGAATCATTTATGAGGGAGAATTGTCTTCAATTATTCATAGATCAACTATCGGTGAGAAAACATTTTTTTTGTGTATAAAGTGGAATGGTGTCAAGAATCAACACACCCAATATTTAATTTTTAGATATACATTTAATTGAATTATTTTTGTTAATTTAATTTATTTCTAATTCTTTTATTTTAATAATTGGAAGTTTGGGAAGACAATGGGTATCAGATGATAAGAAAATAGTTAGTGAAAATAGGGTGGCCTAACCATGCATAAGCTTTCATTTTTTTCACTAGAATTTTCATGTTTGATGAATGGTTTTTATAACTTATGGTAAAACTCTTAAACTAAACTTGAGGCATTCAATTACAACTACATTGATTGAGTAGGAATTGGAAAAACATATGGATAAATCATGTGTCTAACCCGAATTCACTAAAATTTGGTTTTCCAAAAAAAAATTATGGTAATTTAAAACCTCAAATTAACTTCTTCTCCATCATTATATAACCTTAAAAGTCATAATACATTGATCCTCTCTTCTCCCACCTCCTTGACATGAGTTTTTTGGATCATCCACAAATATTAGTCAATGGATAACTTGGTAAGATTATTTCTTGTTCTTCTTTGATTGTATTCTTTTCTTTTAGATGAATCTCACACTCACTTACAACCACAATGTATGAGGGTTTACTTTACCTAAATTTAGGGTTTTGGGATATACAGTGTAGTTTTTTATCTTATCCCATAAAGGTCATTGAATTCCATTTTTTATAGATTCTAAATATTAGAAATAAATATAATTGGAAAATTTATGTGGATTTTGATTTATCTTTTCTTATGACCTATTAGTTATTTTTTAAAGGATATTCATAATTTTTTTAAAAGTTATTCACCCTTTAAATGTTTGTATGTATGAAAGAAGTGTTTTTAATTTCTCTTATTTGAACAATGGTACTCAAACTAATTTAAATGTATAATTTATAAGTGGAAATGAGGGTTTCATATACTTTGTCTGATTAAATTTCCCTTTGTAAAGTAAAATGGGTTCAAATGATAACATTTTGATTCTATGAAAGAGGATATCACATGGGAACACTGTGTACATAGGTTGGAGGAATAGGAATAGAACAACTAGGTAGGTCTTGCCCTATCAATCTGTGGATTTACACTATAATACTAACTAAACACTATGATGATATGGATAGGGTTAAACATTATAGGGTGTCCCCTTTACACTAGTAATTGAAATTGATATCTCTTATGGATTTCACATATATTAGTTTGATTAGTTTGATCATAGAGGTATTATAAGGATACATGGATCCCATAACCTTAGATAAATTAGTTCTTTCCACATGGTATTTTTTATAAAAAAGATTATTTACAAGGCATTTATTTTGTTTTTAAAATATTATAATCCGTTTTTTATTCCTTTAATTTTTTTAAAGCTATACTTCTATATGGTTTATTTTTAAATTAAAAATATTGGATTTATCTAAAAAAGGTTTCTTATGAAACACTTGGTGGGATCATGTTGGGATAGTTGTTCTAAAAAAATTAACACCCTCAGTGTGTTAAAAGACCTTATATATAAATTTATAAATATAAAGTAAAGAAACCACTTGTTGGTGGTGGTTATTACTATAAGAAAATAATTAGTTGGTGGCGTTCAAATACTACGACTGATCCCTCATGACATGTCATGACCCACCTTCACCAAAATGAGATAAGGGACAGTAGGTTTCTATACTCTTCCTTCATCAAGTTGAAGGAGAGATAATGACCCCTGAGACCCTGCTTCGATAGGTCCAGGAGTGGAGACTAGCACCTAGGGTATAGAATCACACACAAGAGGTAAGGCATTACCCTTTTTATTTTAATATGATCGGGAGATAAGATAGTGATTCCCAAAAATTCCAAAAGTGGAAGTACAAGTAAAGCCAAAAAAACATTCCCATATGCATGTTCTAAAAGTAAATGCTTCAAAAGTACAAGAAAACTCCAAAATAAGTACCAAAGAAAATAAAAATAGAAGCAATAACTATCCCAATGTCCGAACTATTATGATTCTACATGATCCCCAAAGTCCTCCTAGAAACCTAAAAGCAGTTTTATATACGTAGGGTGAGCATGGAAGTATACTCAGTAGGTGAAACCAAATACCCTCTTGCATAAGTGGGGAGGCATTCTAATGCCTTGTGAGAGAAGAGATAACCAAAACACCCAGCATGGAAAACCATCCACCCAAACCTAACCAAGGAAAACTCCCCAAATAATGTGATTCAAGTAATATAATAGTAACAACACATCGAGTTTTGGGTACCCTGCACCACTTCCCCACTGGTTATTGAAGACATCCAATGCATCAGACCTCTCCTGCCATTCTTATTGCAGTCCCACTGCCATCCCACACCCGCACACACCTGGGCTATGACCACACATCCCGGCCGCAAACACCCGGTCCACAACAACCCCGCGTAACCACGCCCTCAAACACGTGGGCTAGAACAACTATTGCCATGCCGAAAGACACCTGGGCCGCATCCCGAAGATTCTTGGGAAACCGCTTGCCCATACACACCTGGTACAACCACCACAACTAACCTTAATGAAGAATATTAGGCTATAATGGACCTCAGGCCATCACAGCCTGCCTGAAGGGTCTTGGGCCACTAGGGAAAGGGAGTAGAAAAGGAGCTAATAACTAGTCACTTGTAAAAGTGTTGGAAAAAACACCCTCCCCCATGAAATGGGGTTGTTCGGCACAAAGTGCTCAACTTGGGTGGGGCACGAATGAGATACATAAGAACTACAATTATATGTATAGGTAGTAAGCACTCATCCCAACCCAGGGGTTCCAAACTAGCCCAACAAAAACACCCTCATTACTATTCATTCACAAGAAGCACCGAACCCACAACCATGTCCCCACTCATTCCCGGAAAACAATTCCACATTGAACCCATTCTTGTTTTCATGTTCAAGAGATTCCATTTAAGTAAATTCTACACTACTGGGCAATGATCAGGCATAACCACAATCTAAGGAATGGAATATAGCCAAACAACACTTTTAAGCATTCACACCTAGTTCTCTTGTAAAGTCCCAACGAAAAAGGGATCTGTGAGGTCCCTCAAAGTACTAGAACAAAACCAAGCCTTAAGATACTTCGCCACATGGCCTTAGATCCACCAAAAACTACAAAAAAATAGGATCCCATCCCCATCCATATCGCCCCATAAGCATCAAGCAGAACAATCACACATACCGCCAAGACAGAGAAAGGGAGTTTCCATATTCAATCAAATCGTTCATTAAGTTCCATATTTCTATTTGGTTAACCAGGGTGATAACACAGGGGTTATTGTTCACTGGACATCCATTTAATTGGCCTAGTTTCAGTGATTAACCAAATTCCGATGTTAGAGCCATTCAATCATCACAAAGGACAGGGGTTCATTAGTTCACAAGGAAAGACCACCAACGGTCATGATTTTCAGTGGGAATAAGCCCATACAATTCACTACACAAAATCAAGGATTAAAAGTACATCGAAAACATTGATTACACCCCCTTCATTCATTAAAAATTCTGTTTATTATCTTCTTAAATTTTGGTTTCATCTATCCTCATATAAACAATAGTATGCCCGCCCCACATGATACACAATAAAGAGAGATGAAGGAAAACCCTACCTAGATGATCAACGATCGAAGCTTCTCCTCCCTACACCAAGAGCAAGGGATGCGTGATTTCCAAGGGTAGAGATCCAAGGAATCCAGGAATGAGTAGGAGGGACTCTACCATGGGTTCACATCTCATCTCAAGAAGGGGGAACTTCAACACCCCAAGGAAAGAAAAATAGAACAGTCAAGAAGGAAAGAAATAGCTTTGTTTGATTAAAAGGGTCAGATCCTGGAGTTACGGGATTTGAGAATTTCTAATGGATTAAAAGTTAGATCGTGGTTTCCCATGCAGTTGGGTAGTTATGCAAGATGGAATTAATTGTCATTTAGTAATTCCCATCAGAGAGGTGTCCATAACAGTTGTGCATTAAACAGTTTCCTTTAATCAGAGAAAATACGGAACAGGGAAGAACTGGAAAAAAAAGTGTGACACCGAGGAAAACCACATGATTTGGTAAGTTAAGGGTTGCTCGACTCTTGGGGTATTTTAGATATTATTTATGGGCTTTAAATGGATTATTAAAGGGGTTATTAAAATTATCTTTTGTCAAAAGATACGTTTTTGGAGCAGAAAAAGTCAAAAATAGAAAAATAATGAAGGGTGGCACACCGTCCAGTGAGAACATGGTGGAAATGTCATGGTGCCACCCTCATGGTGCCACCGTCATAGTGCCAACCTCACGGTGGAACTGTCATGGTTCCACCCTCATGGTGCCACCGTCACCGCTGCCACGGTCATGGTGCCACCGTGACTGGTGTGCGACTGTCACAGTGACACCTTAACCAGTGCCACCGTGACCGTGACCACCATTTCGGTAAAGCCGTGTTTTGGAAAAGTAATGGACCAGGAGGGTCTGGGCCATTACATCAGATACCTCTCAAACAATTCTCACCCTTGATAATTAAAACCAGACCCGAAGAAAGGAGGGGGGTCCGAACAACCACCTTGAGAGATACCTCTCAGGAGTGAACCTCATCGACATTTAAAAACAACTCTCCCTCAAGTAACTAGGCAACATTCAAGGGTCATACCATCCAGTCATATTTATTAGGGAGTTCCTTCCTCTATGTCATGATACTATTCGCTTTGGGCGGCACTGACTCGCCCGCACGGGTTTAATCACATCCACCTTAATGCGTCTTGATTAGAGATCGGTCCTCCTCTACCCACAGTCAGGAATCTTCACACACACATATAGAGAACAAGGGAAACAATCCATTATATAGTTAACAAGGTAAAATGATTCATCACAAACAAGTACAATCAAACAGAACAAAACTCAAAACAGCTCTGGGTACTGGGCGCGTAACTGTGCCTCCCACTCCAAGGTACTCTCCTTGAGCCCACCATGACTTCATAACACACGAACCAGAGGAATGGTCCATCCATTGAGCACCTTCTTCTCGCAATCCTCGATCCTCACTGGTCTTTCTACAGACGTCACGTCGGCCTTGATATCCATCCTTCCCCAGTTGAGGATGTGTGAATCGTCGTGTAGAAACTGTCTGATCTGAGACACATGTAAGACTTCATGCATTCTCAGTAGTGGTTGTGGTAGCGCTAGCTGATAATCCACTTCATCGACCCGCCACAACACTTCGAATGGTCCGAAAAACCTAGGAGAAAGCTTAATCCCACTGACGAACCTCTATTTCCCATGCCGAGGGGAGACCTTCAAGAATACGTGGTCCCCAACCTCGAACTCCAAGGGTCTCCTTCTATTATTGTCATATGACTTCTGCTGGTTCTGAGCCACCTTCATCCCCTCCCATATAAGCTGAACCTTCTCTGTCATGCTCTGCACCATCTTCGGGCAAAGAACACCAACTTCTCCGACCTCTGTCCAACATTCGGGAGAGTGACATGACCTCACATACAAAGCTTCTAAAGGAGCCATGCCAATGGTATAATGATAGTTGTTTTTGTAAGAAAACTCTGCCAAAGGCAAGTTTCGTACCCATGATCCCCCAAAGTCCAAAATACATGCTCGTAGCATATCCTCCATTGTCTGGATGGTGCGCACTGTCTTCCCATATGTCGGGTGGTGGAAAGCATTATTGAGGCATAGTTGTCTGCTAAAAGCACATTGCAATCCTTTCTAGAACTGTGAGGTAAACCGAGTATCCCGATCAGAGAATATGGACCTCGGAACCCTATGCAACCACACCACCCCATCCACATACCTCTGTGCTAGGGCACCCACCATGACTGACTACTTGATCGCCAGGAAGTGATCTGATTTCATCAGTCGGTCCACCACTACCCAGATATCATCGCAACCCCCTTGAACTCTGGGTAGTCCAGTGACAAAATCCATAGAGATGTCATCCCACTTCCACTCGGGCATATCTAAAGGTTGTAACAGACCTCCTGGGATGTGGTGTTCATCATTCACCTACTGAAACATGTGGCACTTTGCTACGAACTCTGCCACTGCCCGCTTCACCCCGGGCCACCACAACCGACTCTTGAAACCTCGGTACATCTTGGAAGCTCCTGGGTGCACCGCTAGGGGTGTGTTTTGGAACTCACCCAGAACTCTCTCGTGCATCATCTCTGGGACAAACATCCCCCCTTGAAAGAGAATCTGATTATGACCATCCTTCGACCATCCTTATGGAGAATTACCCTGGCTAATGTGATCTCACATTACTTCAGTCTCTGAGTCTCCCCAATAAGACTCCTCTACCTGTCGCAATAGAGAGGACTACACTGTCATCTAAAACAGGGAACCTCTACTGCTATTCATCTTTACATCTTGGTGTAGGGAATCCAACTTTCCCATCGCCTTCCAAGCATCCACTGATTCTTGAACCACATCCTTCTGTGACTTTCTTCTCCTGGCATAATCCACCACATTCCACTTTCCAAAGGTGTAGTAGATTTCAAAGTCTTAGTTCTGAAGGAACTCCATCCACCTTTGTTGTCGTGAGTTCAGGTATCGTTGGGAGAAGATATACTTCAAGCTCTTATGATCCATGAAGACTACGAATAATTCATTGACAAGGTAATTCCACCACAACTTTAGTGCGAACACAACTGCCTCAATATCCAGATCATGGGTGGCATAGTTACGCTCTTGGGGATGTAACCACCTAGATCCATAAGAGATCACCCCTTATTGTTGCATCAGCACACACCAAAGGCCTTTTCCTGAAGGCTCACAGAACACCTCATACACCACCCCTTCTTCTGGAAAACCTCAGCACTAGGGCACTAACCAACTTCTCCTTCAGATAACTGAAGGCTGCCTCACACTGCTCATTCCACACGGAATACTAGTCCTTCTTGGTCAAGGCTGTCAAAGGTGCTTCAACTCGGGAGAAGTTGGGCCCGAACCTCTAGTAGTAACCTTTTAGACCTAAGAAACTATGAACCTCAGCCACATTCTTGGGCGTTTCCCAAGAAAAAAATGACTCGACCATTGATGGGTCCACTGTTATTCCTCGTTCGGACACCACGTGTCAAGGAAGTGCACTTCTCACATCCAGAACCTGCACTTGGAAAATTTCCCATAGAGTTGGTGTCTTCAGAGGACCTCGAAGACCATTCTTAGATACTCAGCATGATCCTCCTCCGACCTTGATTAGATCAGGATGTTTTCAATAAACAAGACTACAAATCGGTCCAGATATTCCTAGAAGATAGAGTTCATGAGCCCCATGAACACAGCCGTCGCGTTTGTGATGCCTACCGACATGACTAAAAACTATAAGTGCCCATATCTTTACCTGAAGGCAGTATTCGAGATTCCACCCTCTTTCACCCTCACCTGGTGATATCATGATCGTAGTTCAATCCTAGAGAACCATCTGTCCCCTTTTAATAGGTCGAAAAGTTCATTTATCCTCCATAGAGGGTAATGGTTCTTATCTATTACCTAGTTCAGTCTCCGGTAGTATATACACATCCTGAGACCACCATTGTCCTTATTTAAGAACAAGACTGGAGCACCCCATGGTGACACACTTGGTTGAACAAATCCCTTCTTCATCGGATTGTCAATCTAAATTCTCAACTCACGCAACTCAGAAGGAACCATCTGGTAAGGAGCCCTCGAAATCGAATGATTGCCAGGTTGCAAATCTATTCTAAACTCAACATCGCGCTGAGGGGGTAGAGTTTCCACCTCTTCGGGGAAGACATCCATGAAATCATTGATGATCCTCGGGACTTCTGCCATCTCTATATCTGTCATATCCACTGACAGCTCAGCTAACAAGGAAAGGAGGGGCTCCTCTCACGAGCTTCCCTCCTGGAAACCCCACTTGCTGATGAAAGTTACACGTCGGCCGCCCAAATCTGAAAAAATGATCCTTCTTCGGAAGGAATCAATAACGGTACATACATAGAACAACCAGTCAATGCCCAGGATGATATCGTAGGGTTGTATCTGCAATAGTAGAAGATCCCTACTAGACTGGTGTGGCCCTATCATCAGTCTACACCATCGGCAAACATAAGACAAGTCAGTCTGACCACCGACTGGCGTACTCAACATCAGGGGCACTGGAAGCCTCTTGACATCTAGACCCATAGCACGGTCTAGACATGGTGAAACAAAGGAGTGAGAAGCTTCTGTATCAAACAAGGCATAGACAAGAGTTCTAAACAATCTGATCTAACCCCGAATGACTTCTGGACCTGCTGGAACTTCTACCTCTACGGCTTGTAATTTCCCACATCCAACCCCTCTTCCCCTCAGCTTTCAGTCACCTCCCCGACCACTCCCAGGTTGAGGTCCCTGAATAGAACCCTGAGGTTAGCCTCCTCCTGTAACATCTGCCCTTGGGGGAGCGGAATATCGTTGTCCCTGATGCTGCTACTGAAAGGGCCTGGCTGGAAACTATCGCAATTGAGGCGGGTTCTGCACCGGCCCACCCCCACTGTACTGTACTCTGTTCGGGAACAGATTCTGAAGGATCCCACAACTTCCACATATGAAGAATCTTGGTCCTGGGCATAAAAGGAAAGGTTGAGGACTGGGAGATCGGAACTGGAACTGATGTGGACTACTCCATATTGGTCTAAACCTTGAGGGCCCTGATACTGGAGACCTGCTGCTGACAACTTTCCCCTTTAACGAGCCCAACTGGATTCCCTCTCGCGATACACCTCCCAGCGTGTGCATCATTTCCACCACTTCATCCTTCTTATGGACCTCCAAGTATGTCGGTAGGGTGAAGGGGGTAACCGCATACTGAAGAGAAGGTCAGAGTGCCTCCTCTAAACGTCACACCTGAGACTCCTCGTCTGGAAAGAGGTCTGAAACAAAGCGAAGGAGATCCTTGATGTTGATTCCCAACTCTCTCATTAACATCCTCCCCTGTTGGAGGGAGAGAATCTCATGCCTCTTCTTAGCCTTCATTCATGAAGAGAGGAATTCCTCCCGAACCTCCCTCTCAAAGTCAATACATGTCCCCTCAGCCTCCCACTTCTCCCCAAGATAATGAATCCACAACTGACGTGCTGATCCCCGCATCTGGCTTACGTCCAGAGGTACCCAGTACTCTGTTGGAGCCCAGATCAAGCTAAAAGCTATAACTAACTCCTCTAGCCAGCTCTCTGTCTACATGTATGAGATTCTTCCCTCGTACTTCCTGAGGTTCTACAGCTAAAAGGAACAAAGAATCCTATGACACTGATTGTCTTCCTCCTCTCGGCCATCCCTCTATCGATCAGCCAAATCAACCTCCTAGGCCTCGATCACCCGCACTACCCTTGGTCTCTATCTGGGTGCCATAGCTTCAAGGTAAACAAGGAATGCCTAAGCCCGAGTAGTGTAGAGGATTGATTTTAAATTTTCTTAGAATTATTATTCATTTTAAATCCCCAAAATGCCCATGAACACAAGAACACGAGTCATCATGATGCATGTACCTTTCCTAGGGTCTCTACCCTACAATTAGTGTATCCTCACTTGGTCGTTAGATAGGCCCAGAGTCCTTGCATCGTATCTTGGGGGGCCCTAAAATCCCATGTCCTTATCGGTCTTCCCTGTCATATTTCACGCACCAAGATTGTCCAACATTGTTGCCCTACCATCCCATTCAATCCTCACAGTGCCTAACCCCAGACTCCATCCTATCTCCCAACCTCCCCTTTAATACCATTCTATCACGGCCCGCCTTCACCAAAATGAGAGAAGGGATAGCAGGTTTCCATACCCTTCCTTCTTCAAGTTGAAGTAGAGATAATGACCCCCGAGACCCGCCTTCGATAGGTCCCAGAGTGGTGACTAGCACCAAGGGTATAGAATCACACACAAGATGGAAGGAATTACCCTTTTTATTTTAATAGGATCAATAGATCAGATAGTGATTCCCAACAACAACGAAAGTGGAAGTACAAGTGAAGACAAAACAAACCATTCCCATATGAATGTTCCAAAAGTAAATACTAAAAAAGTACAAGAAACCTCAAAAAGAAGTACCAAAGAAAAGGAAAATAGCAACAAAAACTATCCCAGCGTCCGAACTAGTATGATCATGCACGATCCCTGAAGTCCTCCAGGAAACCTGAAAGAAGTTTTATATACATAGGGTGAGTATGCAAGTATACTTAGTAGGGAAAACCAAAGACTGTCGTGCACAAGTGGGGAGGAATTCTAATGCCCCATGAGAGAAGAGATAACCAAAAAACCCAGCAAGGAAAACTATCCACCAAAACCTCACCAAGGCACACTCCCCAAATAACGCGAGTCAAGTAATGTAATAGTAACAACACATCGATGTTTGGGTACCCCGCGGAACTTCCCCACTGGTTATTGAAGACATCCTACACATCGGACCTCTCCCACCATCCACTTCCCACACACACCTGGGCTATGACCACACATCCCGCCTGCAAACACCTGGTCCATTACAACCCAGTGTAACCACACCCTAAAACTACTAGGCTAGAACAACTACTACCACACCCGAAGAAACTTGGGCCTCATCCCAAAGACACTTGGGAAACCACTTTCCCGCACACACCTGGGACAACCACTACAACTAACCTACCCAAGGAATATTTGGCTATAATGGACCTCAGGCCATCACAGCCTACCCGAAGGGTCTTGGGCCACTCGGGAAAGGGATCAGAAAAGGAGCTAACAACCATTCTATTGTAAAAGTGTTGGAAAAAACACCTGCACCCATGAAATTGGGGTGTTTGGCACAAAGTGCTCAACTTGGGTGGGGCGCAAATAAGAAACATAAGAACTAGAATTATATATATAGGTAGTAAGCACTTATCCCAACCTAGGGGTTCCAAACCAGCCCAACAAAAACACCCTCGTTACTATTCATTCACAAGAAGCACCAAACCCACAACCATATCACCACTCATTCTCGTAAAACAATTCCCCATTGAACCCATTCTTATTTTCGTGTTCAACAAATTCCATTTAAGTAAATTTGGAAATAGTGGGAAATGATTAGGCATAACCACAAGCTAAATAAAGGAATATAGCCAAACAATACTTTTAAGCATTCACACCCGGTTCTCTTGTAAAGTCACAACGACAAAGGGACCAATGAGGTCCCTCAAAGTACTGGAACCAAACCAAGCCTCAAGATACTTCCCCACACAGCCTCAGGTCCACCAACAACTGCAAATACATAGGTTCCCATCCCCATCCATATCACCCCATAAGCATCATTCAGAACAATCACACATACCACCAAGACAGATCAAGGGAGTTACCAGATTCAAGCACATCATTCATTAAGTTCCCTCTTTCCTTTTCGTTAACCACAGTTATCACACAGGGTTTGTTTTTCACTGGCCATCCATTTAATCGACTGATTTTATGTGATTAACCAAATTCCCATGTTAGAGCCATTAAATTGTCATAGAAGATAGGGGTTCATTAGTGCACAAGGAAAGACCACCAACAATCATGATTTTCAGTGGGCATAAGCCCATACAATTCACAACACAAAATCAATGATTAAAAGTACATCAGAAACATCAATCACACCCCCTTAATTCTTTAAAAATTATGTTTATTATATTATTAAAGATTTGTTTATTCCATACCCACATAAACAATAGCATTCCCACCCCGCATGATACACAGTAAAGAGAGACGAAGGAAAACCCTACCTGGATAATCAATGATCATTGTTTCTCCTCCCTGCGCCAAGAGCTGGGGATGCGCAATTTGTAGGGGAAAAGATCCAAGGAATCCAAGAATGAGTAAGAGGGACTCTAGAATAGGTGCACCACTCGTCTCGGGAAGGAGGAACTTCAACGCACCAAGGAAAGAAAAAGAGAGCAGTCAAGAAAAAAGGAAATAGCTTCATTTCATTAAAAGAGTCATATCCTAGAGTTACGGTATTTGAGAATTTCAAATGGCTTAAAATTCAGATCGTGGTTTCCCATGTTGTTGGGAGGTTATGCGAGATGGAATTAATTGTCATTTAATAATTCTCATTGGAGAGGTGGTCATAAAAGCTGTGCATTAAATGGTTTCCTTTAATCCGAGAAAAACGAGCAACATGGTGGAACTGGAAAAAAAGATGTGACACCAAGGAAAACAACATATTTTAGTAAGTTAAGGGTTGCTCGGATCTTGGGATATTTTAGATATTATTTATGGGCTTTAAATGGTTTTTTAAAGGGGTTATTAATGTTCTCATATGCCAAAAGTTACGTTGTGGGAGGTGAAAAAGTCAGAACTAGAAATAGAATGAAGGGTGTGACTACATCCACTGAGAACATGGTGGAACTGTCATGGTGACACCCTCACGGTGCCACCGTCATGGTTCCACTATGACTGGTGTGTGACCGTCACAGTGCGACCGTAACCGGTGCCACCATGGCCTGTGCCACCATTTCGTTGATGCCTTGTTTTGGAAAAGTACTAGACCAGGAGGGTCTGGGCCATTACATGACATACACATTTGGGTAATAGTTTTTTATTCATATTTAGTTATGGTTTTTATATCATATTCTTATATCACCTAATCGTCTCCCCATATTGTCCAATTTTGAATATTTTAATGCTTGATTCATATTTTTCTTCTTATGTGGATGCTTTTTTTACCATCATTATGGTATCTTTGATATTTTATTTATGTAACATTATATAGGTTTGTTCTTTTTAGGTCTATTTATTTTAGAGAATGATTTTCCAATTTATAGAAGCATGATTCCAGATTCTCAGTTAAAACCTACTTTATGGATTTATTTATAAAACCATTCCCATGGTGCATTCTTGATTCCCATTAATTTTTCTCCGTCCTATGGGAACTGAGATCTCCCTACAATTCTTTCCACATAACATATTCAGTACTTTGGTCAGGGGTAGTCTGAGTTAGATCGTGACATACATGATCACAAAAAGCATATTCAATAAAGTGGCCCTCATTTACATTTTCACATCATATAACCCTTAAATAATTTGGGTCATACAAGGAAACGCCCATATACCAACCTCAAAAATTATTTTTTATTCTTTATCCAATCTTATATCATAGGATACCTACTTCTAGATCTTTTCCACTGTCACCTTTTGTAATAAAAGTGGATGATCTTACTGCTAATATATCTTTGGCTTTTGATGCTTTTGAAACTATTCATTTGAATTCTAATGATTATCAGACTTTGGTTCCAACATAAGTTACATCTATATTATATGTTATACATTTTATAGATAATATTTTTATTATTTTATTGTATCATATTTTATATTATTCTCTAATGATGAATGTAGAGGTTGTAAAAAGAGGAATATAGTATGTAATAAACATGTAAAACTTATTATTGAATACACTAAGGATAATAAAATGATTAGTTATACTGAAAAAGAATGTAAAAGTATAATGCGAAATATTTCCATATATAGTGATACAATTATCATTCAAACATTAAAATTATAAAATGTTAACATCAATATTAAATAGAGTGATTCGAATAAAATATGTTCTATTATAATTTTATTCATTTATAAATGCATCATCATAATGTTAGATTATTCAAATATTTAACAATTTAGCCTAGGTATAACTTTATGGATGATAGTGAGGCGAAAAAAATTTATTATTGAAGATTTGATAGATATGTTTATCATAAAATAATGATTTGTATCCAAGATATATGAATATAAAGTGGAATAATTATGAGGGTTTTTTAATCTACAATAACATTCTGAAAAAACTCAATATAAAGTTATGATTATTTATTGGTCATATTTTAAATTTCATGAGAGTTTTATAAATTTTAAAAAAAATTCATTGAATCATATTATTGAAATTTATGTAAATTTAAATATTTTTATCTTTAGTTTTATCCTTTTGTCTTATTAGGTTGTTTTTTATTAAAGTTTTATAATAAATTGTGATGTATTATTTCTATGAATTCAAAATGTATACTAAATTTCCAAAATATATATGTAATTATAATGTTTTATTAACCTGAAGAAGGTAAATTTTTTTATTTTTCTAATGTTTTTAAAAGATATTCCCTATACATGTGACTAATACTTGATAACATAACTTTTATTTTAATGTCATGCTATAAGGAATGGTTTCCCTAGCCTTGATTACATAATATCTAAATCATTCCCATATGATTGGTTCATTGAGACCTCTAAGATCACATTATTCATGCTCGGTGTAAGAAAAAAAGGGATTATTGGGAACTAATTTGGGTCACATGAGAATGCGTGATTGACAATACATGAGAAGATTTTTTGTCTTGGTATAACAAATAGAACTCAACATTGGTTCAATTACCATATTGGGAGAATAGATTTATAATGATGTAAATTCATAAATTATCCTTGGATAGTTATCTAGGAATCACTACATATCACTTGAGGGTAAGAATCAATCCATACACAACTCTTATAAGTATGGGGTTATTTTTTATCATAGGGTAGTCTTTTAGATATCAAGTTCCATGAAATGAGGGTCTTTACATGGATATCAGTCAAATATAAGGGAGTAAAGCCATACCTAATAAGCTCCTCTAAGTAATTTAAAGGTATTTCATGATCATACAAAAGGTGATGTAGTTTAACATCATTTTACTAGAATAAAAGTTGTAACATTATCCTTGATTCTGGCTAAAAATGGTGATAGAAAATGTATAAAGGACTGCCATTAGATCTAGATCTCATGTGAGGTAATGGATATTAATACGGGCCATTATAAAGAATTTCATGTAATGTGTAATGGATTCATGATTCTGAATTTTAATGTCTTCTGATAAGGACCAAAGCTTAGGTGTATAAATCTTTATGGAATTGACTTATGGTAAAAATGTTTAATGTTACGATGATTGGACCAATGTATCCTATATTTTATAGCCATGGGACGAGGACCTCTACCAATTAATTTAATTTCATTTGGAAGTGGTATGAACTATTTAGTTTAATATATTGTAGTGAGGATGAGATGAAATATAGTGAAATTATGAAAAATATTTCTTAATAAATATTCAATTTGTGAGAAGTAGGATGTGCTCCCCATTTGTAGTGGACAAAGAGTAATCTCTATTGGTGTTGACCGTGTGTATTTCATGAGTACCATCCCATATTTATTCTAGTTTTAGAACCTTCTTATTAGGGATAGTGGGAGTTTTAAGTTCTAGAATTATATCCCCTTAAGTGAATAAACATGTATGAACTTTATCATTGAAATATCATATAACTCAGTTTTGATGGGCCTCTAAGTTTCATAATGTAAACTATCATTTCTCCTCAAGAAACAAAAAATCATCTAATTTCAATTGAGATTTTCATCTTTAGAAATTTTTCTAAAATGGAAATGTAATTATAGAGAAGCTATAAATCAATGTGAGGGACTTCTTTTATACCATAAATAAGTGAGTATAGGGTCTCTTGCATAGTAGTACCAGTTATGATGCTACAATACCCCAAGTAAGTATGAGTTTTTTTAGAAACAACTTCCTATCCTTATCCCCCATAATTTTTAGGATATTTTATAAAGATCTATTGAAATACTATGTCTTACTATATTCTACTTCATGTTATCTAGATGAGTGGATACATTGTTTTTTACTCTTGATAAATCATTTTCAACATTGAGGAATATAATTTGGTGTCATTTTTCATTATTATTTTTTAAGGGAATTCAAATTTGGTGACAATTTTCTTCTTCAGAAAGTCTATGATATCCTTTAACTCAAATTCTTATAGGGCTATATACTCACACCATTTAGAGAAGAAGTTATTGTAAGAAAGGATACCCTTAAACTACCGAGTTTTTGAAATGGGATATGGTCCCATGAAATTCGTTCCACAAATGAAAAATGAATAAGAATATCTAGATGTATGCACTAGTTATAGAGGATGATGGATGAGGTTGGATTGTATCTAGAAATCATGGAATTTTATAGTGAACTCCATATAATCTGGAATTATTGATGGCCAATAGCATTTAATACTTTTGATTTGATGGTAGATCCTAGATCATTAATAGTAAGATCTGAAAATGCCTAAATGGACTTATTTCATGATAGTGAGGGAATAACCTACCTCAATGCATCTGAGTATAACCCTAATATATCATCATTTATAGGGTTCCTTTTGTGAATCAAGATCACCATAAAAGGTGAAGTTCACCACCCGATGATGAATATTCTCTTTATTGGATTGATGCACCAGAAAAATCATATTCTAAAGCTAGTCTCTTATGGGATACGTTCATATTACAGTGGCATGTATCAATGAGGATATGATCTTTCCATATTATATGGTATCAATTACATTATTTATCTCATCATTGATGTTGTTGATGAATGAGCATACCATTTTACTATTCACAATATGGATGATTGTCTCAATCTACTATGGGTTTTCTAGAGAGGTAGCTACATTATCAAGGGTATTGATGTAAATTTTTTATGAATATAGAACATGATTCAGAGTCAGTTTGGATGGAAACTTTACCATAAACTCTCAAATATAATCAATAGAATCGATTAACTCAACCTTCTTGGTGGAAAATTCATTATTAATTTGTTTGATCATATATTCTAAATCACATTTAATATTGAGTTGATCCATCGGTATCTACATGGGTAACTCTAACACTGTTATGAGTGCATGGTACTCCAGTTCATTTTTTTGCATCCTTCCAACAGAAAAAATGAAGAGGGTGGATTTTTATTGGTTGGGGAAACCAAAAAAATCCCTAAAGATAACATAATTATACTTCAAGTTTTACGTTTTTGTTCCTATTGGGCTTTTAGAATCATCATCGAAGTATATCTCCCATGATTATGATGTTTCATGTACTTAGAGGAATTACTTATTAGATAGATTTATTCATAACTGTCCACACTCAATATTCATGTGTTCCACAAGAAAGTATACTAATATCTATACATTTCTTTATTTATAATGTATAAAATTGATGTCAAATTGTTGTAGTGTGGTTTCCAATCATGATAAACATCTGGTCAACATTGGGATTTGAGGATGTACTTGAGCAGGTCAACACAAGAGACCAAGTTCATCACGTGATGTTAGAGATAGTGTCTCATATAAGTCAACCCAATAAATAATAAAAAATAATTCTTCTCAATATTATAATATTTATTCTAACTTACCAGTATTGTTCAGATGAGAAAATAGAGACTCTTTTCTTTTCCCATGCCATTATTCTAATCTAGGAGCATGGTGAGTGAATTCTTTTGAGTCACAGAATATATGGAAAGAAGATTCCTTTAAATTAGTGGAATTAATATTGGAGGATTTTTTATGTACTACATTATTTTATTGAATGTGCTCTAGCATTCCTTATCCTACTGGTAAGTAACCCTATTCTCTATTATGTTGGTGAAGGTTAAGCATTTACCAATGAGATTGGAGATGAAGTGTCTAATATAGGTGGGATTCTCTTATATTCCTTTCAATTCCTTCATATTCTAAGGAAAAGGAATATTAATAATTTACTTGGTCCTTTGGGGGTCAACTTTGAGGTTGAGATGAACATAATGAAGTTGATAGTTTTTTCCAATGTTACCCTAGAAGTTCACATCATGGCATTAATTCTTATATTATGTTACCGAATATTGATAAAAAAAGACTTGTAGTTTAAAATTTGGTCATTGTGTTGTCCATATTTTACAATAAGGCCATCTATGTATCACTATATCATCTCCCAAAAGAATGATTTGAAGAGCTGATTCCAAGAATGTTAAAATTTATTACCCATGTTCTTTAACCAAAACGAAATTACATAATCAAAATATATCCTCATGGGTACCCTAAAAGTCATTGATTCATTTTCATCCATGTATGTCTGAATTTGATTGTAATTGGATTACCCATACATGAAGGGAAGATATTTAAAGACATTTTTTCCAATAATCAGTAATTCTTTGATCAGGATCAGGAAGTCATATTTATGGAAAATCTTATTGAGGTCTCTCAAAGAGATATAGACTCAAATCTAATTTTTTTCTTCTTCTTGATAGATACAATATTTTCCAACCACTTTGGATATTAGAATTCTCAGATGATGTTTTCATTGATGAGCTTGTTGAACTCAGCTTCTTATTTGGTAGTAAGAGTTAGATGCATTATTCTTACTTCTTTCTTGTATTTGTGGTGGTAAATTGTAAAGCCTAGGTGATGGGTGGACATGTAGGGATTTAATCCTAGAATATCAATGTATTTCTAATTGAACACATCCTGGTTCCATTATAGGAAGGATGTATAATCATACTACTCCTACAAGAATATTGATATACAAATGTGTGTTCTTGTAAAATATTTCTCTATAATGATATTCACATTTTTGATCTCATCATTGGTGATAAAATTCCTTCCTCAAATGTTGGAGGGGAATATATAAGGCCAAATTACACTACTCAATTTGCCTAAATACTTTCAAGGATCGAAGATAAAGGGGTAATATATATCCAAAATATTATTTGGGTATATCTTCTTCTCCATTAATTGTTGAGGAGATGTCTTTGAGCTTTGAGAGTACAAGTAAAATTGAATCACAGGGAGGGGAGATTTTTATATCATATCCATCACCTATTATCATTAATAATAAATGAGGTAATAACATTATATGTTTCAGAATCTAATATGATGAAATATTTGGTTCCCACTGGTTATATGGATGTATATTTGATCATAATGATGATACAAAAAAAACCCAATGGGTTTTGAATCAATAAAAGAGCATCTTTAAATGGGGTGTTATCAATGATGGTGTAATTTTCCATGGATGAACTGTGATATCCATCTGACTCACTCACCTTTCATCATGTAAATATCACCATATTGATATGAGAAAGTGTATTCTTTATGACATAGAATCTCTCTGGATTTAGGTTTGTTTCAATGATCAAATGCAGGTTCAATATGTAATCTTCACTAAGAAGGTTCCAATGGAATTCTTGGGGAAGCTTTGAAACCCTTATAAGTGGCAGCCTTAATGTTTTCTCATATCATTTATTGTCTTCCTTATATCTTATATATTCTTACCTTGGCATACTAGGATTTATAATATTCAAATGGGTTAACATCATCACATTGTACTCTAACCATTCCATTGATAGTGTACTTTAAGAATTGATGTTATGATGATGGAACTATTGCATGTCTATGAAGACATGATCTACCTAGTGTAACATTAAATGTCATATACTTTATAAATACCATAAATTTATATTTATATGTGTGATATCTGAATTTTTATTTGAGTTTGATCCTTCCAATAGGCTTTTTCTCTCTTTTCTCAGACCCTTGAATGGTAAACATTGAGTGGAAAGGGTCATCCACACCATAGCCAAATTATTAGAGAGTATGTACAGGGATGGGATTAATCCCAAATTTATTATCAATTAATTATTGATGAATATTCATATTATAGATCTTTTATTAAACATATATCATTTTCATATTCCCTTAGATGACAACCTCCTGATCCTACTTTGTGAATGAGGAAACAATATATCATTCCACTACGATAGTCTATACATGATACACATCGATCTCCATAAGATCTACATAAAACTCCCTAGGGTTTTTAAGGGGGTCAAAATGTTACCCCCTAGGATTTGAAAATAGTTGAATTGTGTCCTAGAATTAAATGTTTTATGGTAGGATATCTAATTGCTTCAATATATCATACATTTACACCATGGGTTGGTGCTTCCCAATGTGTAGTTTTTCCATAGCCTAAGGTTTTATGGTTAAGTAATTTAGTTATAATGATCCATATTCTTGAATGGGATCTAAAATTATGTCTATTTCTAGGGGTGTGGTCGAGCGAGCAAGTTTGTGTTCTTGTGATGATCAGGCAGTTGTACACTTTCCAAATGATATTCTATAGAAATATTATGTGAATATCCCCTAGAGGGTTTAGGTATACCTAGATGTTCCTATTGGGATTATTAAAGATCTTACCATTGTTTCTTGACTATATATATGGATTTTATGGGGACATGTGTTGGATATAGAGATCTACGAAAACCACTTCTCTCTTTATTCCCTTGGTTTATGTGGCCTCTTCCTCGTGATTTAAAATTTTGATTAGAGACTTTAGATTTAAATGCAATTTTTTCATCAAATACAGGATATTAAAGGTAAATGAAACTGAAAGAGACAAAAATTAAATCTTTATATAATGATGGTTCAATTTTATGGGGTGGTTCTCATGCTTCAAATGATGGGTAAAGAAATCCATATGATTTTGGGCTGGTTTGGAAGTTATTCAAATATCTTCTCCCATCATCATGTTCTATTTTTTTAATTATGCATACCTATGGAGGTCATAGTTATGGGTGTATAATTGGAAGGTGAAATGACAATTTGGGCCAAAATTGGTTGACTTAGTTATTCGATGAGGATATCATGATCCTGATCGACTTCCTTTCAAGTCATATATTCATTGAACTTTCATTCACACATGGTTGGTACCTCCTTCCAATATACTTCATCCTCTAGTTGGGTAGTGGGGACATAGGCTACCTATTGTGGAATCATTCCCAATGTCACATATCTAAAATTAAACATTATCTAGAGGATTATCTTAAAATGAATTAGTCTTGAATGGTATAGCCTAACATCAAGTAGAAAGGATGACAGTTGAGACAATCACTAAGGCCAGATCCATTAGCTTTCCTAGCCTCAAGTATCTTGAGGAGATTATTTTTCATGTCTAAACTAAACTATCCATGGGCCTAGTATTTTTTATAAAAAATTGATTTTGTTTCTATGGTCCCCATATCATGAGTGGCCTTTCTCCTTCCTCACCACTAGATGGGGAATGTTTTTAAATTATTTTGAGTCTATGGGATGTGTCAGGTGATATGAATCTTACATGAGAATCTGGGAAATTTTCAATGTGGGATTAATAATAATATTAATAGTTTTTTATAGTCCATACGTTTTACCTATAAAATATGTGTACGAAAATATATGGATTTGGTTCACTGAATAGAATCCTGTAGCTGATTTTTCACAGCTAAAAACTCATAGAATATACTTGGGTAATTAAATGGGATTAGAAGTGTCTGTAACTTTTCACTAATATTATTTATAAACATTTCTAGTTGATAGTTATGTGTGAGTTTTATATTGAGTGGATATGATATAAATTTTCTTCATTTGATGAATTCATATACTCTCTAACACTAATAATACTTATAATTTATGAGGAAAATGGCTGACATGTTTCTTATCCTAGGGATAAAATGTTATAGTAATTAAAAATTCAAATATTCCTAGCCTATGATAGACTGAGTTGGTAAGCTATTACACCATATAAATATTGGTCCCCTAGGGCTTTCACAGGGAATCTGAGTTTTTTTCTTCTTGTTTATTAAGTGTTCCCATCATAGGAAAACACTCAGAAACAAAATTTGTGATGTTATATTATAAGTCTCATTTTATTTTAATGTATGGGAATGTGGTATTCCTAAATTTAGGTTGAGGTGGAGTGGAATACACTAATTCAAGGTTTGGATTCCCATTAGGATTCACTATAGTGAATTTTCAATCTATGTATTCTATTTGAGTGGTAGGAGACTCAATAGAGATAAGGATATCTATAGGAAATATTTTATTGATTGATCCTTGAATGAGGGTAAAATGAAAATCCTAACATGTTCACCCAATATATATTTTAGATTAAATCCTAGTTTGAGATGGACCTATGGTAATCTCCCTAAATGAGGTAATCTACAGTCATAATAGAGTAAACATGTTATATTCATTAACCACTTATTCTGAGTAAATTGGTTTTCTAAACCCATAGCTGACATGGTGGTCAAACTATACTATTAGGGGTTGAGTGAATCCCTCTTAGGGAGTGGGAGAAGAAATATTTTATCCCTAATGAATATACTCAAAGAGGATTTTCCCATGAGTAATTCACTATTGATTTATTTAAAATTGTCCATATAATCCTCATGCTATGAAATATTATATTTAATGGATAGGAGTTCAATCTCATGGGTGGTGAGGTGGGTATGCCTACACCTTTTCCTTTATCATTAGCTCAAGAATGTCAAAGGAGTTGAAATTAATCATTTGGAGTTTCCATGTTCTGGGTCGGCCTCTGATGTCATTTTAACATTCGTTCCTTTTGTGTTTCAGTGTGAACCATATCTTTGGAAAATTTCTCTTCAATATGTGCCTTTACATATATATCTTGACCTACATCCTCTACGGAATTTGTATTGAAAATGTTCACTGATGAATATCGAACAATGTGAATCATTTCATATTCATTTGACTAAGATAGTGAACCATTATTCCGCATACGCATTCGAATGACATCAAGGTCCTCCATTGTATACACCGTTTAAAGAATCTTTTAAAAATACTTCATCTAGAAAGATTAAAATATTCCACTAGGTTTTACCCTAGTAGTGATATATATATGGTGATCCTAAAGGATTCCTCAACCACCCTTAATATGTGTGACCTAAATTAGAGGGGTGTGGAACATAATGAAAAGAATAGTGGGAATGTTAGTCATTGAATTTCACCACCCAATTGGGTAATGACTAGATTCCATGGAGGATGAGGTAATAATTCCCTTTATTATAAGGAATGAGGCTAAAATAACTCTAACACCTCCACTTAATGTTTTTTTAAGGATTTTGTGATCCTTTATGTTTTGAAATTGGTAAAAATTACCCTATATCTATTGGAAGGGGTTTCTCTAAGATGGATACCATAGTAGTTTCCAATGTTGTATTCTTAATTTGGTGTGCTTTCACCCAAGAACTGTATGGGTGTAGTGAGTGTTAAAAATGTGAAATATCCTATATCAAGGGATTTACCATGGTTTAGTACTTTTAATTTCTTATCTAAGATGATTCTACAACAATTTCATAGTATTGTAGAAGAATCCTATCTATCGTCGATTTCCTTTAGTTGCACCACTTTTACAATTTAGAGGCAGTAGTTTTTCATATTGGAAACTAGAGCTGAGACCTCTCATGTGGGAATGATATTGTATAATTCCCTTTGTAGATGACTCTACTATCCTAGGGATATGTTAATCTATAGTGGTCTATATTACCATATCCTAGAGAATGAACTTTGGATAGAGAATCAGTGATTATATATTGAAGTGCCTTCAGGATATTGAGAAAAGTGTATTGTAGGTTCTTATAGTGTTTCTTTGATCCCATGTTACGAGATACAGGGAAATAAGTAAATTCAATATGAAAATAGATCTTTTCACTATCTAGTTAAGGATTTTATACTCTCAATAAGGAAAATGGTTGTCCTTTAGCTGGTGAAGGTCCACCCATACATTTTGGCATAAGAAATCCATGAACACCTCTTTAAACACATATGGGATGTCATATTGGTGAGTGGAAATAGGGAAAAATATTTTTGGAAGGTTATTAGTAGACAATTATTTCCTTATTCCCATCTCATCTTCATTATATTTAGTGGGAAATTCTCCCACTTGGTTGGACATCCGTGGTTGTATTATAGGTACCTTGTCAGTAAGGGGAGGGTTTTAAAATACCCTTTTGATTAAGATGGAGTATGCATGGAGTGAGGGAGTTTATTACTAATAATGTCTCCCAAAACCATTAAATTATGTAAAATAAATATTCTTGATATTTGTTTAGGATGTGGGCATAACTGGAATTGATCATTTTCACACCACTCGGTATGAGGACACTCTTGAAGTAGCTTCAACAAGGGGAGGAACCTCTTATTTTGATGAAATATCATTATATAGAGGACCATCATGGTGATGATCTTGGTTTCTATGTAGAGGACCTTCATGTTTATTAATAAGTGATATTCTATGGGGATTACCTTCTTGTCTATTAATTATATTGTTCTGAGGTGGAATTTAACTATTGGAATCATGGGAAGATTTGTCATGAATGATATTATTGTTTCCACTAAGATGAATTTTGTGGAATTTGTTTTGGGGAGGACCTCTAGATCTATTGATCAATGTATAATGGGGAAGTCCTCCATAGAAAAAGATTATATAACTTTCTAGTGATGAGTTATCTAACTTATATGTTACCATATACAAGTTTCTCATTGCCTCAAAGACATAAAAACTGATCAATGTAGGGATAAAGACATACTATTGAGTCATTTTCTACCTTTTATGAGATATCCTTTAAGATTCTATACTAGGGGAAAATTGGAGACCCTCTTAGATATGAGTATTATTCGATGATTCTTATGTTATCAGAAAAGATTACTGATGATATTGTTAAAATTGGGTGTAAATATGGTTTGGTACATTATTTCCCACTTAAACATGTTTATGGGTTACTTCAAACCTGGTAGGAATATGTGTCCATGTCTATATATCTATTTTTAAGTGTCATCAGTCTTCCTTAGACCAAAAGGAGGCATGAATTTATGCCTTATTGTTATCCTCCTCAATAATTTTCATGAATATCACCTAGATTTATGTGGAATTTTGATCGCATTCATATATCCCATTCGAAATATGTTGATGGTCCTCCAAAAAGGGAGTCGGGATACGATCCCTCTCTCATGTGGTAGTCGAGATACACCAACGTGATTCTTCAAAATTGGATAGTGTTTTGAAATGGGCCTACTTATTTTAGATCATCATTGTATATAAACTATAACCTATTATATTATTTTTTATGGAGTTATGATAACTTTATAGATCATGGTAAGGGATAAAAACTTGTCTATCCATTGCTAATGAGATTTATTGATGATGTTCTGTAACAGTAATTGGAATATTGGCTCATTCGTTAGTAGGACTGAGGTTATGTTCCCACTCCTATACTCCATTTTATATTGGTATATTAGAATGAACTTCATATGAAACAAAATGAATAAGTGGGTTTACCTTATTCATCCCTAGGATATGTTAGGCTTCCCATGATTTCATTTTAATGCATTGGTGGGATTGGCTGGTATGAGAAGGGATATGGGCCTACTATTTTTTTAGAATGTGTTGGTGGATCCAATTTTTGGGAAAAAGAATATAGTCATGTTCCCAGTGTTCTTGGGTCTTTTGATCTTGGTGACACCTCCTCCATGTTGTCCAGGATTGAGTAGATGGGACTTAGATCTCATGGAAAACCTCTTTTGTTAATCTCTGAGGAATTGGGGCCACATGACGTTGTCAGTGGTGGTTTTCAGTATCAGGATCCATCTTATGTGGCTCCTATGAAATTGTGAGATCATGGATAACCTATTTATTTTCTTCCCTCAAATAAGGGAGGTATTAGTTGTCACTATTTTTGAAGAGCCTGCTGAAGTGGTTTAAGGTGGTGATGGGTTATATTATCTCCATTGTAGTTATCCTCTAGTCAAATTGGATATAAAGCTTCAATGATTAGAAGTTCCTATGGGAAAATCAAGGGTTTGGACAGTTCCATTTTGAAGATACTCCCTTGCTATTGTATTCACCACATGTAACTGAAGACACTGGGTGGGTGATATCATCCTGCCATTCATGGGGGATTTGGATTTTATAATATCTGAAGTGCAATAATAACTACTTGGAAAAGATGTCATCATTTAGATCAAAGGGAGATCTTGATAAGGTTACAAGAAAGACATGGATTATATAAATAAGAAAACTTATCATTTTATTTTGAAATTAGAAGCATGGTAAATAAATTTCATTCACTATTAAGGGATTTATGTCATGTTTACCACTATGGATTTTGATGGAAACGTTTTATATTACTTTGTTGTGGAATTTTAAGTAGAGGAAAACGTGATTTAAAAATGAGAGATACCACTGGGAATTTTCAAATGTAACATTGGAATGTGAATATGTATATAGGATAGGATTTTAGGATCATCTAATCCTTTTTAGGGGGAATAATTTCAAAATCTAAGACACACATATATATTTAAGATGATTGAATGAATCCTTCAAAAATATTAATGAAGAAATGTATAGACTTTTTCTAGTGATTTGATTAAAACCATGTGTTGATATGAATATTTATATAAATTATTGGTTAACTATTTTTGTTCTTATTAATTAGTGATTCTTAGCTTTAGGGTGTTGTGGTTTAAATCCATATAGTTGGTAATTTTGGTTTTTATCATCATCCATGTAAGGGGTAGGTTTTTATGGTGAAAGTATCCTCTAAATAATAAGGAATTCCTATATATATCTATGAAAGTAATAAAAACTCAGATAGTTCAATTCCACTTAATGGGACAAATTGTAACTTTTAGGTTCATGTGAGAAGGACAAATTCGTAGTAGTTCAATGTCATTTTGAATGGAAAATTATTTGAAAGGTTACTTTAAATGGTTGGGGTTAGAATTTTTAATGTGTGATCCTTTATGGTTAGACTCAATTGGAATATTCCCAAATGATGATGGATTTGGTAATTACCTAGAGGGAATATGGACCTTCATTTGTGGGAATTATTTGTCTAGGAGGAGTATGGTCTATTGAGTATCACATGGATTCATTAGGAATATGTCTCAATGAAGGAAATATGGTGATATTTAGAGGCGGTATATATCTCCAGGTGGGTTATGATTTCATCAATAACATGGCCTAGTAAAAAATTGTTCATAGGGAATATGAGCCTAGTGTAAGTAAATGTGGGAAGCATATGAAATATGTACCTATGAGTAGGGACCTCTCAGTCTATAGAGGATATTACTAACTGAGGAAGGACGTTGATGATCTTATGGGTAATTTGGTCCCATGAGGATGGATATATAGGGTTAATAATGTTGGGTTTGAACCTCATGGAGGCATTTTATGTATCCTAGTTAGAATGAATCGAATCCCACGTCGTTTTAGTTTCACAATTTATGGCCATTTGTTAGGCCCATATCATACAGTTTAATGTTATGCATCTAGTTTGTTGTTGTGGAGTTTTAAAACATGAAACTAAGATGTATTGTATATAGTTTAATGTCTTTATATGGGGACATTTTCTTTCATTATATGGAAAATATAGGATTTAGTTGGGATTACAGATTGAGGATTCCCTATTATGTACTTCTGTAGGAGTATATCACTTTTAGGGAATACTGGTCAAAAGGAATATGACCCTTTGAGGAGTGTTTTTATAGAGTATAAGGAACTATGAACCTCTGTTGGGTCATATGTATTATGGATAACCCTTGGGAGAATGGATAATTAGGTGGACTCTGTTAGTTTTCATTGATGATGTAAGAGTTGGGGATAATACTCCGGTGGAGGACCAGGTGATGTTCAGGAGTTGGAAGAGAATACATTAGGTTTATGCATGGATATATGTGACATGATTGAAGTTTCTCTCAACTCATTGATGATTCAATATGATTTTATCATCAATGGGAACCATCTTGGGTATTATACCAAAAAAGGAATCATGAATGGTCATGCCTCAATGGGTAGACCAAGATGTCCAATAAGTTCCTAGACTGATAGGGCTCGGACCAGGGTTGTCCGTGTTGTTGAGTTTTAGTTAGGAATGGATTCATTGAAGTCCCAACCATGGAGAACCTCTTTATCATGAGGGTACATGATTTAAAATCCCAAACACCCTATTAGTTACAGGGTCATGTAGGATATTCCTTATATTAGGATAATAAATGAGTAAAAGGGGTGCATGTTGGTATACACACCCTAGAACTATATTTCTTGTGGATTTATAGGAGGCCTTGATTAATGGATGACTAGATATAAGAACTGAATTATGGGTTTTTTTCATTGATACTAGTATAAGAATGATTCCCTAGAATGGGAGAAGGAGAGTATGGTTCACCCCAATGGAGCCTTAGGTGTGTATGTTCCCTGATGATGGATTAGAAATGTTGATTCACCCTCGTATAGGGCCTCAGGGGTTTTCCACCCTAGTGAAGTTCCATGTATGAACCATCTCTCATGTGAGAGGCCCAAAGTGAAATTTTTTCCATGTGAAAGGCCTTAGGTGAAGGGTCTCCCATGTGAATGGTTAGGGGTGAAGGCTCTCCCAAGTGAAAGGCCCAGGGTGAAGGGTTGCCTAAATAGTAATAAAGGAAAAGAATATTGGATACCAATTTGTAATTCCCATAGAAGTACACTCAATAATAACTAGATTAGAGTGGTATGTGACCCCAAATGAACCTACCTATATGACAATGGCTATTTACAAGTTGTGGGGGTATAGGGGTTTTCCATGGGAAGTATATACCATCTTATAAAATTATAAAATAATATATTAAATTACTAAGAATAATTCATAATTATTATTAGAGTTTGTTTGAGAAATAAAATTAATGCATGCTAAAATAATGAAGCTTGGCCATACAATCATATATTATTTTTTCACATTGGGATGACGACGTATACAAATAAACTAAAGAAATAAATATAAGGGGGCTATAATGCCATATATGAGCCTCATATCATCAATCACCAGGCTTTTTCCATTATACCTAAATGAACGATCCAATATTGGGCCTCTCCCATACATGAACTTATAATCAATAAGGTTTTGTTAGGTTCCCAAGTTCCATGTACACTTGAGCCAGGTGTAAGTAAAAATCTAAGGGGAACCACCACTACAGTATTATAAATATCATGTATAGAAATTTATGTACATGTGATACTATCAAAAAAATAGAAAAACATAAATAAACAATTCCAAAGATCCTATGGTTATATGATGATACCATGTATCAATCATATCTTTTTGGCAAGTGTTGAATGTCTCTGGTCATATAACATTTTATTAGAGGGACCCATTTCCTACCATATAATATTCTGAAAATGTATAAATAAGTTTATATGATCACCCGAGGCAGGATTATCTCACCTAAATCATCTCATATATGCATATCATTAGAATAAATGTGTATCCCTTAACTATTTCACTTATTACACTCATTTTAGGTTTAAATGCTAGATCTTAATTAGAATCCTAGCCATCTCAAACAATGTCGGTAATGACTATTTGATCCTAATATATGTACTAGGAATCCCATATAGTATCAAGTATAATCTACAGATCCTAGGAAATATCCTAGGAATCCCATATAGTATCAAGATTAATCATCAGATCTTAAGAAATATTATAGAAATACCATATTGAATATGATGTCATCATCACATCCTAGAAAAAATCTGAACAATCTCATACTATATCAAATGCAATTTACAGATACCAGATAATATACTAGGATTCTATATAATATCAGTCTTAACCATATTATCCAAGAAAATATCCTTGTAATGCGTTAAGTATTAGGTGTAACTACTATATCCGTGGTAATATCCTAGGAATATCATATATAAAATTCATGGGGTAGTGTGTCCCACCTGACCAACTCATTTGGTAAATTTATTAGTTATCATGGGTGTGTGTGTCCCTCTAGTCAATATGATAATATAATCATTTACTATCAGGGGAAGTTCATCCCACTTATCTATATCTCATACTAATAACAACAATTATCATCATTAAGAAAGAAATATGTTGAGCCCATCACATAGTCTAATATGCCTTACTGGAAAGCCACACATTCATCACTCAAGATAGAGGTAAAATTCCTACCTCACTCCCCAAACAATAGATGATCATTTATATCACACCAAACCTATAAAAAAAGTATTATCTAGGGAATACCCACCTAGTTTTTCACATGATAGTGTGAGGAACACTCTCCCCAATCTCAAATAATCTAACCTAAGGCTCTATTGTTTATCATGTCTCATCTTGGCCTTACCTCAAGTAATAAGATTACACCTGAGGTTGTATATCCATATTATATCACTATTCCCTATTAAGGGAGTTAAGATCACATATCTCATGGTCCACTATGACCACATTCATCTCATTATAATCCCTCTAGGGTTCACATATAACATTACTGAAATTTATAATTAATACATCAACCATTGGCAGCAGAGGTATCAACTAGTGTTCAAGGGTCCATCATGGCTCCTGAAGCTCCCACTCTATCCATAGCTATTTTACTTGTAATTAATAAAATTAATTTTAAATAGTTTTTGGTTTCCAATGGTGGTGAAATCTTATATCACTTGCATATGAAAACATACATAAATTATATGGTTTGGTTCAGGGACCACCTTCCTCTTATGGAGTTCCTCCCTTCAAGAAAACATTAATTGCTCTTTCCCATGTCCGACCATACCTCATTCAAGATGTAACACCCTAACATGAACCAGTTGGTCTAAGATAAAGTACCACATGACCTCATTCATTCATTCCCATATGCAAGAGGCATTTGACTAGAAGTGAGGATCTAATTATGTCAGTGGGAATACTCTACCCTCATTATTAGGTAACATTAAAGTTTAATAGTGGAAGTGATAATAATAATCAAAAAATAATTAATAATGTAAGAAACATCAATGTATAAATAAAACAAAATAAAACCAACCCATACAGTAACAACATAACATGCCAGATTTATAAAATAAAACTAAAGAAGGGTCTATGGTATAGGGTAAGTCTAGTAAATAAATTTAGTAGTGGATATATCAATCAAACTTCATCTAGAAATATCTACATCCACTTTATCCACCTGCTCAACCATCCACCACAAGGCCCTTCCCCTTGTCCAAATCCCTATTCTTGAAATCTATAATAATACAAAAATTACTAAGAGGGCATGAGTAAAAGACTCAATGGGACACCACCACCAACCCATAAAAGCAGTGTATAAGATATAAAAGGTCATTCCCTGAACATAAATACGTTACATATGTAAACAAAAATATATCACATAGGTACAAAACGTATGTCAGGTCTTAGAAAGTGACTCTATAGGCTTCTACACAATTCAATAAGAAACATCGGTCATCCTTCTAACAAATCCATCCTAACAGGGTTGCCCAAAATTATGGGACATATCATACTGACGTGGATATCCTAACAATATTGTGACCAATTTCTAGAACATCCCTTTCAGAGGATATCCCAAAATCATGTGACACATCCCATTAGATTGGATAACCAATGTACATGCTAACAAATGTGTTTCACATCCCTCTTAGAGGATATTCCAAATAATCTCTACCCACATGATCAACTGTAGAAGACAAAAGAAAAGTACATATGATACTATATTTAAATGATATTTCAAACATCACATCAATTCAAATAGTATAATCATTAAAAAATCCATATATAAGAAACATAAGAACTATTCTAGGTTTCTCACACAAACACAACCTGCAATCAAGTATCAGACATAGGTTTCTCCAGGAAATCCACTCACACCATCAATCATGCCATGAACATGTATAAAACATGTGAAAATTTTAAGATCACTATAACTCATGGTTTTTTATGAATAAATCTAAAGTTCATCGAGGAAAAATCACCTAAGTCATATCCACATGTTCGTCAACTCAAACCACTTACCAATGATTCATAGAACTTATACCATTATTTTATTTACAAAAAAGAAATAAAAACACCAAACGCAATTAAAACATTCACTCACCTGGATAATTTTAAAATTATCCATTTAATCAATTGAATGTTCTTAAAAGTTTCCTTTTAGATTAGTAGTTATAATTTCACATGAGGTAATATTCCATTTCTCTATAATAATATGAGATAAGCATGATAACTATTCGTTATCATTATTTGATAATTCTGGGTAAAGAGTTCAATAATTATTCCTAAATTTTCCAAAAGTCTTATAAGATCTAATTTTTAGAAGTTAAAAAAAGAATGAGAATATATATAAATTCTCCATTTTAGAAAACTATACCCAAGAATAGAGGAGAGAGTGTGGTGGTTCTACTTAGAATAGAAGCTGGAAGAAAAATTCATATTGATTGAAGAAAGATTCAATAATATTAAACAATAGAATTCATAAAATACCCAGACTAAATAGAATAACCAAAAAATAAGGTATAAAGGTTTTTCTATTTTTCCAAGATGTAAAACCATGTATAGGTACACAATATTAAACCCCAAAATTTAATTAAAAATTTAATTTTTATTTTACAAAATCATTAATGCATAGTAATTAAAATCCTTCTTTAAGGGGTTAAATCATTTAAATAGGTAAAAATAATAAATTACCATGGTTTCCGCCATTTAAAATTTCTAAAAGGTATTTCTTGTTCATTATGGAGGAGAAGAAATAAGAATTTAATCTTTTATTTCTTTTTATCAGAAAAGGAGTAATCAATATGTTTAATGTAGTTTTACCATTATGTTATTTCTAGGTTTAATGTAAGGATAATAAGTTACCCTTATGCATCATTTTAAACAAAGGAAATACCTTTATGTAACTCACTCTATACTTTTGTGGTAGTTAGGATACCCTTATGTAACATTTGGAAAAGAATGGTTACTTTTACACATAACCTTAGGTACCGTTACACAACCTTTGAAAACATAAGGCTACTCGTACTCAAATCATATAAATATGGCCTTAACCTTATGGAATATTTAATAATTATAAGTTACCATTACACATTTAGGAAACTACCCTCAAGTAACTCATGTTTACCCTTACATAGAGCCTATGTACTCTTATATAACCCCATCGTTTCCCTTATGAAACGTATTGGAATTATTCATTACCCTTAAATTATTGTTTTTAACCCCTGTATAACCATTGAAAAATAAGTTTTACCTTTATTTATCTATGTAAAACTCCTCTCTACCCTTGTGTAAGGTATTGGAACTCAGAAGACCCTTACATAGCCCCATGTCCTTTATAAGGGTTGAAATTTTGTTGAAAATTTACATATTTTTACCAATAAGACTTATGAATTTAAACTATGAATGGTTTATAAGAATGAGGATATTGAAGTTATCCCTCTGTAATGACTTACTGTACTTGATAAGTATCTATATTTGCCTTTATTGAAAAACGTATTCCACTAAGCTCAAATATCAAATAGAAAAATAGAATTATATTTAACTAGTAAATCAAAACCGACAACCAATTGAGTAGATAGGAATGAAAAATATACTCATATAATAACCAAGAATCGTATATAGAAGAAAAAATAATGATTTTACTTTAGACCATGGAAAGTTCCTCTCCATTATCTTCTATATCATTATAAACTTTATAAGCCCTGCAATCCACTGCTCGATGATTCCCTAGAGGTTCATGAGTCTCCTGGTTTACCGAACCTTGTGTGGTCTGCACCTATTATTGAGGTTTTATTCATAATATTGTTGATTTCATCCAAAAATATGTATCAAATAACCACTTTAGATTCCATTTATTTCCACATTGATGATAATTATATATATAATAATTAATATTATTGGAGGCATTTTCCTTCTTACCATAGTTATAGTACCTAGAATAGTCATCTCCACTAGATGGAGTTTACGAACCTATGATCTACTCTGACTATTAACTTCTACCCTAGAATCCATCCCATGACATACTATTGTTATTCCAAGAATTATTAGGTGATATAGTGATATAGAATGTATGTGTCAATCCACTAATAATTGGAACTAGACCTGTATATCTATCTTCCTCAATTCTCATCTCTATTGATAGTTACATGTGGGGAAATGTAGTATAGTTAACTGAATCGATGTTCCGGAACATAAATTTTATATTTGGGTGAACAAAAATCTCAAACATTATATAATTCTATACCTTTTCCCCTATAAAAAGTGTAATGTTAATCGACTCAATGAAATGGGATGAATATGTATACACGTTTATCACCCCTACTAGTACATTATAAACTCTTGAGCATGACCCAAATTCAGTGAATTAGGAAATAATTCCTTTCAAAATCTATCCTTGAAGGTCACCCAAGTTATCCCTTCCTACCTACTAGCCTCTAGCATGACATCACCCCATAATCCAGCTGATCCTTGAAGCATAAAGGTCACAAGATTTAATTTTCAATCCTATGGGGACTCTACTAGGTTGAAGATCCTCAAAATGACATGCATTATGTCTTATATTTCCTAAGTAACCCTAGTTACCTAGAAGGATGTGGGATTCTAGAGCTATATGTTTTCAGCATAATCAACCATTTTTGACCCATACCTGTGGGGTCATCCACCCAAAACAGGCACCAATCGAAAGACTCTCGGATGGACCAGTTCTATATCTTGTCTCATTGAAGTAACTAAGGGAGAATGCTTAGCTACACACCTCTATATGACATGAGGTATGACTAGATTTTCATGATTTAAATGATGTTGAATTTCATAAAATTCCTGAAAAACCTCATAGAAATACAAAAATAAGAAAATCCAATAGTATTAACATGGAAACCAAAAATCACACACACACAGACTAGGATTTACAACAAGGTACAACATAAGTGGATAACTACAAGGTAAAGGTGTAATCCCCTAAGCACTTAACATAACCTAAGATAATTTTCAAGTACCTACATGTTATTAAAAACAATATATATATCCTCAATCATATAATACAAAAACACAAATAAAGGATGTAATAAATAATATGCTAAAGAAAATATCACAATTTCAACATGAATCTAATTATTTGGAATCCATATAATTATATTGATATGTATATATGGAATATTAACATATGTGACTAACATGATGCATGAATTAACACTAAAACCCATAAATCACATATAAAAATCATATGTATCACCCAAGGGGAATTTAATTAATGGTAATATCAAATATAAAAAAAATTCCTCACATACTGGAAACTCAAAGGTCTAATATAAAGTGTTGTATAGACCTTGAAATAGTTCTATTACCCCAATTCCCAACCTTCCTATATACTATTTACCAAATATCATCCCATGGTATAGATAATAAACAAGTTATTGAACATGGTCCTCTGATACCATTTTGTAACACCCCTACCTGAACCACTGGGTCCGAGTAAGAGTAACATATAACCACATGCATGCCTCCTCATATTCAAAAGGCTTCCAACTATTAGTTATGGTATATGTCAGTCAATGGGGAGATTATAACCATGGTATAAGGTAAAATTATATTATAATAAAGAAATAAATAATAATGAAAAAATAATGAAAAAAATAACAACCATCAAAGTAGAAATAAAATAAAACAAAACCATACTCTAGGGAGAAAATATGACATGTAAAATATATAAACCAAAACTAAACAAGGATCCAAAATATAGGGTAAATCTAGTAAATAAATTAAGTAATTGAAGTCCCATTCAAACTCCATCATGAAATTCTTGCATCCATCTTCTCCACCTACTCAACTGTTTAGTACAAGGCCATTTACCTTTACTAGATCCCTATTCAAGAATTCTATGAGCTCACTAAAATTTCCTTGCAGGGTATGAGTACAAGACTTAGTAGTATACCACCAATGACATTTTATATCAGTGCATAAGATATACAAGAGAATTCCATGAATGTATACGGTAAAAATATAAAAACTAAAATATCACACTAGTAAAAAACATGTGTTGTGTCCTCATAGATGGGATCTACTTGCTTTGGAACCATGTTTGAAGAAGCATTAGTCCTCATCCTGACACATCCCCCTCAATGGTATAACCCAAAATCATGAGACATATCCTTCCAATGGGAAAGCCACACTACATTTCAACTAATTTATATCACATCCTTTTTATAAGATATCCAAAAGGAATGTATCTCATCCAACAAGATGAGATAACCTAAGTATATGTTGACCAATTTTAGGCACATCCATCTTGGAGGATATTCCAAATAAGATCAACTGGTAGTATCAACTATAAATAAAAAATTACAATATATATGAAATGATATTAAATTTTCATATCGAAAATCGCATAAATATAAACATTGTAACTATAATAATAATTCATATTTAAGAACACAAGCACCGATCAAGGTTGTACACACACCTCATGTGATTTATCATCTAACATAGATTTCTTAGGGCTACACATTCATGCCAAAAAACATGAAAAGAAAATGTATAAGACATGTTATAAATTTAAAGGCTTCCTTACTTAAGATTGCTAATGAAGAAACATAAGGTTCATCAAGATAATTCCACATGAATTACATCCATGTGTTTTTTTGGCTCAAACCACTCACTAAGGATATCTAAAAGTGATTAAATTATTTTTTTCCAAAAAGAAATAAAATAACTACATTTGATAAAAAATTTCTTTCTCTAAGATAATCTCCAAATTATCCTTGTACAACACATAATGTTCTTAACAGTTTCTTTATGAAATAATAATTTCATTTTTACATGTGATAATATTCTATCACTCTATAATAATATGAGCTAAGAATAATAACAATCCATTATCATTTTTTTATAATTTTACGTAAACCATATAATAATTCTTTAAAAAAAATCTAAAAGTATTGGAAAAGATCATTTTTTAAAATTTACGATGAATAAGAATACAAGGAAATTATTCCATATTGAAAACTACACCCAAGAATATATGAGAGAGGGTGAGGGTTCTACTGAGCCTGGAAACTAGAATAATAACTCATATTGATCAAAAAAATCTTCACTATTATTGAATAATGGAATTATTGTAATATTGAAACTCAAGATAATAACAATAAATGAAGGTATAATAGTTTCGGGATTTTTCAATAAGGAAAAGTATGTACAGGTTCACATAATTAAATAAAAAAATTAAATGTTCCATTTAATTTTTCTTGAACAAAAATCTTTAATGCAGAGCATTTCAAATCTTTAATTAAGTGGTTAAAACAATTAAATGAGTCAGAAGAATAAATTCCCTTGGGGTTCAGCCTTAAAAATGGATAAAATATATTTTAGGGTCATTTTGGAAGAGAATAAATTAAAAATAAAACTTTTATTTATTTTTCTCCCAAAAAGGATGATGTGTAATGATAACATGGTTTTACCCTTATGTAGATCCTTGGTGTCACATAAAGGAACTGGGTTACTCTTTTTCATCCATTGAAACCGAGGAACTACCCATATATATCTCATTATACCCTTACATTTCAGTCAAGATACCCTTACGTAACCTTTGTAAAAATATAGATTCTTTTATGTAGTACCTTAGGTACCCTTATAAAACCTTTGAAAAAATGATTTTACACTTATAGAACTCATTTAAATAGAGCCTTGCATTTTCATAACCTTTATAAATTATGAGTTACCTTTATAACATGAAGAATCAACCCCTACACAGCTCATGTTTACCCATACATAGTGCCTAGGTACCCTTATGCAACTATAAGGTTTCCCTTATGCCACATATAATAATTTATTCTTACCCTTATGAAATGGATCTTTAGCCTTACATACCCCTTGGAAAATATGTCTTACATTTACGTTTCCAATGAAAACTCCTCTCTAACCTTATTCAAGGTACTAAAAGTCATAATTACCTTATATGGACCCCATTTCTTTCATAATGGTATAACCTTACTTGAAAAGATTAAATATTCACCAACTATTCTTATGTGTATAAAAAATTGTTTTTAATAATGAGGATTTTATACAAGATCATATCATCACTCGAGTACCTATCACATTCCATAACATCCAATTCAATTTATTATAAGAATTTCAAATTAATCGTACATTTAATTATTAAATATTAATAATTTCTTAAAACTCATTGGGTGGCATAATAGTACTGTAACCCTTAGAAATAGGGTGAAATCCACTACTAACGCATAACTATACCTAAGACACCAAAAGTCCCATATTTTCACCCCCAATTCAATATTTAATTCAACACTATTTAGGAAAAACCATAAATAAATTCAACATGATATATATCCTTGATGAAACAATGTAAAATAACATGTGATTGTCCTCTTAGGATTTTCTCTAGCTATATCGATAAAAAAACCCTTTGAAATAGTATGATTCCACTATGATATGGGGGAATAATTAATCAACCACTAGCTAGTTCACACCAAAATTATAGGTGATGTAATAAGAATTATTATGGTGGATGAAAGAGGTATAAGTAACCTTAATCCTCCATGGAAAACAATAAATAACCGTATTATATCTAAGGTAATTGAAGAGAATGATGGGAGGAGGGATCTTGCTTGTTTAGTCTTGCTATAGAGGATGAAGGGGTGAGGGATTTAAATCCCAAGGTTAAATGGTAATTATACACTTTTAATAAAATATAGTGAGTAACATTATCACTACATGGTTTTCGAAACAATGTACTAACTATGCAGCTTGCATTGTCTCAAGAAACACCCTCTCACACAGTTTGGAAGTACAGTTTACTAAACTATTATGAACCATACTGACCCTTTGAAACATTTCAGTGAAATTTATGGTTTGTTTCACATGGTTCTCTATGGACATTCACCTCACCCCAAGGATAAACAAACCCCATAAGGTTTCCCCTGAATCTCTCAATAGTTTTACCTAACCATACATTAACAGTATGGTAGTAGAAGACCCTCTCCAAAATAACATAATCCTAAAGATCATTATATTCATCCAAACATCCAAAACAACTCATGATCCTTGATCTATATCCAAAAACATATCTTTAATACATTTCAACTCTCAAAATTTTCATTTGAATCCCAATTCTCCAAAAAACTCCTACATTGGCACCAAAAATTAAAATTTATAATGAATTTCTAAACTTTATTGTTGCGGGTCATTACCCTAAAATTAAAATTATCAATAATATTAAAATATATAATGTAACAATAAATTCCATTTTTTCCAATCCACAAGTTTTGATACTATGATAGATACCTAATATCGATTTATGATCTGGTCTCTTACCCCCATTATGTATTTAAAATAATACATGAATCCAAAATTGTGTTAATTATATAATTATGGTACACATATAGTGATACCTTCACAAATATACTTCTAACCCCGCCATAAATGGACCCCAATCAAGTAAACATGAGTTTACATGGAACCAATGATAATAATTTCAATAAAGTATTGAATCCACACCTATTTTTAAACTCTCATTAATCAGTGTTATTGGTTGTTTGACCAACTTGGGATTCCCACATCCATTTATGTTTCTGATGGGGTTTTGTTTCTACTCTCAATGTAGGAATTGTTATTGGTTATATTTTTGTATTTTTTTAGGCCATTGGTGATTTTCGTCTGTTGATTTTGTATTTTCTGTGGAAGTTTTCATCTAGTGAGGATCTTCATGCCAAGGGGTGTCGATGGTTTAGTTTCTAGTGGTCATCCATATTTAGTTTTGTGGTACTAGTTCAATGTTTTATAGTTTCTAGTTCGTTTTATCACTTTTTTTTTATTCCAAAAAATGAAATTTGAAAATGTGTTGCAGTTTGATTATTAGGGGGATTTGTGGGAAATATTTTGTTGGGTGTTAGAAGCTGTTTGGATTTTAAACTTGTTTTCTTTGTGATTTTATTCTTTGATTTGGTGGATAAATTTGTATGTTTATTACACATCCAAAAAGTGATTAATTGTAAATTACAAAAAGAAACTCACATTAATTGATAACATAAATTTTGAACACTCATTTCCTAAGGAGAGACACTCTAGTAAATTAAAAAAGGAACATTTATTCATCAAACCTCAAAATTCCTTTAAATTGACTATTAATGTTGCAAAAGAATCTATAAATCTATTCCCAATTATGTTCAATTTCCTCACATACCCAATATATGATACTAAAATTAAGATTCACTATGTGCAACACATTCTTTATGGTACTATTGACCCTCACTCACTCTCTTATGACACCCAACCCCAATTCCACCAATATCCAAAATATTATATTCCTCTACCAAATCCTATAGTTATAAAATACAATTAAATGTATATAAAACATGTTCAAACATAAGGGACCACTATGTTAGAAAACAATGGAGTTAACTCATTCAATATTAACAAAAAACCACCATTCCTTACTTAAAACAAACAAATAATGAAAAATATTGAATTTAGAAATTTTAGGGTGAATTAATTCATAATAGAAAACAAAAATTCTCATAGATGGATTTAAAAGGTAATAATCACTTGTATCGATACTATGGGATTTGAAATGACTGAATTGGAGCTCAAATATGAGAAGAATACCCATGAGAATAATAGAAAAAGGGTGGAATGTGAACCCATTTTGTAGGAATGGTTGAAGAGGTTTTAGTTGATAGTTTATGATGTTTGAAACATAAATTTATTTTAAATTAAAATTTTAAAAAATATATTTTAAGAGGCCACTAGGTAACTAGTGTTTTCTCATTGTGTACTCAGTGCCCACCAGATACCAATCCTAGGAAACCAGTTAGTCTATACTCCCCTTGAGGCATGTTTCCCCCTTTGTGATTTTAGTAGCTAGTAAAAATCCACCATGTAGCAAATGGTAGTACTATATTTAAAAAAATCTACGGCTAACTTTTTTCCCACAAAATACAATTCTTAACCTCTATTAACAACACCAATAGTCAAAACATATAAAATCTACACCTAAAATAATCAAAAAATATCTTACTCATACCTTGGTGTGTTATATCCATTACACCCGCTATATAATCTACAGTAATTAATTCCACCCATCATATGTCCCTTTGTAATTAGTATAAAAATGAGTTTCATTTTCATATCAATAATTACTACACCACAAAATTACCCAATCATGGGTTTTTATAAGGACATAGTGGGATGACCCAAGTTATAATATACAAAAAAGACAAGGTCATTCATATATAAAAATAAATTACTAATATATCATAATTTATAGTTTTATCCTTATATAATAATACAAAATAGGTATCCTATTTATATTATAAACTTGTATATTATCCAATCCTTGATGTTTTATAAAACACCATATTATAAACTCACACATCCCTAGATTCCACACATTAGTAATCATAAATACATTCAATAGTTAAATTCTTAACCTAGATCACTAAAAAGAATCACTCTTAAAATAAAATGATCTTTTTGACGATATAAATCCTAAAACATTGTCAAACACCAACTAAACTCTTATCCATGAAAAATTATCAAACACCAAGAATTAAAAAAAATCTTCTTATCATTAATCTATGGTGTAGGACCAACACCCCTCCACGGGTATGTGTTCGTTGGGGGTGTATAACTCCCCCTATGTGGAACCCTCACTCTTTCTTGAATGGGAGGGGGGTTAAATCATATATTTTCTATCCTTTTCTCTCATATAGGGAACTCACACCATATCCACACTAATGGTGATCATGAGAGTATCATACCCCATTCCTAATATGGGGGGCCTATGCATGGTTGGTATTGAGATCTAACAAGTGAGTATCATACTCCATACATAATATCGAGAATCTGTTCCTTATCATGAATGAAATTGATAAAGGGGGTAACTAATACAAAATTTCTACCCAAAACTCCATTCTTTTGTAATAAAACCTATGGCATGGTGTTAGGTTCATGATAATATCAAATATTTGGTTACTATTCCAGTGAAACATATTTGTATAAATAATAATAATACCTTGGGGTTTGTGATCTTAACCATTTATGAAGTCATTAACTAGTGGTAAAACCTTACATAATAATCTCCCACAATCTCTAGATCATGGTAAAAAATTATGTCATCATCATCTCATCACCTTCAAGAACTAATCAATGAGTTTTATGACTTATGATATCTTACTGATCAATAGTTAACTCTCAATAGACACCAATGACTTGGGTACTGCAAATCACTAGGTTATTAACTATATTTGATTATGATAGTTAACTAGATGATAAATAAAACTATTTTTATTCTAAAAATTATTTATTCCCACATATTATCATTGGGACCCATCTAATAACTCCCACATAGGATGATGTCAGACTATGTGTACACTACCAAACTATATTAAATAATAAAAGAATAATAATAGTCGCATCATTATTATCAATGAAATATAACGGGAATTTGATATTCCAATGAACTAATTAAGGGTTTTTGGCTCATAAACCCTATAGTTGATCCATCATGTATTTCATCATTAACAACATCATCAAAACCTCATGTTTTGATAAATCACTTGAAAGTTTGAGTCATTATAACCATACTCATAATCATGAATAATGTTGAGAGTTCTTACTATGTATTATTATTCATAACAACCATGAAACTTTCCACATGTGTGGTTATATCTAAAATCACCTTCCTACAAAATCGAAGGCATAAGTGGCTAAAATGATCTAATGCAACTCACCAACATGTTCTACTAAACAAAATGAAATTAATTGTACTTCTATATTTTTTCCATTATTATTCATCCATGAATTATAGTAATATGTATTTAAAATTTAAAAAATATCCTTTATTTTTTATATAAAATCTATCTTTACAGTGATTTAAATGAAATATTATATAAATTAAAAATTAATAATTGTCAAATTGAATCAAAAAAATTTTGAACTAAAAAAAATTTATTTGAAAATTATAACATATATATTACAAAATATATAAATAATAACATGTGGAAGAGGGTATGAGGGTTACTCCACCCAAAAATATCAAATATAAGGTAATAAATAGGAAAATTATAATTTCATTATTCAAAATTTTATAAATAATAGAATATAAGTGAGAGAAAGTGGATAAGACTCCCCCAGATATAAAATACCAGGTTATATGTGTATGTGGGTGTGTGGGTGTTCCATATAAATTAATATTCATCTAATATTTTTATAAAATATCTAATATAATCAATAGAAAAGGATTTAAATGAATATAATAATTGTCAAAGAGATGTTCCACAATCTCCCTTTGGCATAAGACCACTGATCCTTGAGTATATGATCTTAAAATCTCCATGAAACTTATACAAAAATAGAACAAAACATAGTAGAGTCTATCTATTAATAGATAAAATAGACTTATGATATGCCTAGATGTAATACAAAACATACTTAAATATAATTTGAAATAAAAATTTCTATGTGAAATAAATTAATGGTTGACAATATATTTTTATTTTCTTATAGAGACCCTTAGTCAAAAAACTTATTAATTTTACAATATTTATATGAAAATAAAATTAATTATAAAAGAGTATAATTGAATAAATATGGGAACTAATGAATATAATAGTATCAATTTAGATCCCAACATATATTAGTGACTTAATTTATTCTCACATCATAATCAAGTATGTTATATCCTCTCCATATTAAATCATTTTATCCAACAAATAAAAAACATAATCATAGGAGAATCTACAAAATCTCATGTAATATTTTCATAGTACAACATTCCCCCTATGAATAATCATAACTTTAGGTAAAAAAAAATCAAAAATAGTAAACAAAGGTTAAAATTGTATCCACCAGTCCAAGAGCTTGTAGGTAACTCCATGAATCTTCATAAAATGTAGATGATAATTCTTGCTTCTTGTCACAATAAAACATAACATGTATTCCATGAAACTCAAATATGACTTATATGTCCCCAATAAACTTATTTATTGACCTCTATTTGATGTTAGGTTAATAATTAAGCTATAAATAATGTATCATGTCTCATATTTGATCCGTAAATTTATCCATAAGAAACATGGGTTTTCCCCCGGACATACGAAAATATCATTAATGGACACATCTTTCTCCCTACTTTTATAAATTACCATCCAAAATTAAACAAGATAACATCATATATTATTAGAAATTTTTGTAAATGATTTACATGATTGATATTTCAATGCTTAGTGTGATGAAAAAGAGTCTCCATTATCATACCCAAACATGTAAAATATTTATTTTTTTCATGACCAAACACACAACTACTAACTATTTCTTTATTCATATTATATCATTACTTATGGGTGATTTGGTCTTAATACCAATTACAAGGTGTGCCAAATTAGAATTAATTTTTTTTTCAAAAAAAAATAATTATATTGGTAGTGTATAGACGTAAATGATTGATCTCATGGTAGGATGGAATTTTAAGTTTCTATTTGACGATGTTTTAATTTTTTATTTAAGATGTTTAATTGGTGATTTTTAGAAAAAAATGTGGATTAATTTGATGTAAATTTAATAAATAAAATAATTGATGGGATATAGATTTAGAAATAAGTAAATACCATGGATTTTATCTTTTATTATTAATTGAATTAAAATTAACATTATTATCTTAAGTAATTAATGTACATGTAGTCGTTATGTTCAAACAATCAGATGATAATTCTTATATTAAATAATCCATGTTATAACATTAATTAAATGTTAAAATTAATTACATATTTTTCTCTAAAAATAAATATAATGACCTTATAATGGTAATAAAATTTTATGATAGGAAATTGTTGGGTTTCATCCCCCCTAAACTGACTTGATCCATCAATATAGTGAGAAAAGATTATAAATAATGAACAAAAAATATAGTGATGAATAATTAAAAAATAAGAGGCAGAAATTTGTTATTAAGTTACATAATAATTTCATAACCCAGACAATTATCTTCTTAGTCTCTAATAGTCATGGTAGTTACAGTAAAGATACGTAGATGCTTTCTCCTTCCCATATAAATAATAGTACTCTATGTAAGATGAAATATATTATGAAAATAAAATAAAATATAAAATAGAATACATTTAAATTAAACCTGCATGGATATATTATAATTAAATAATTTCTAGGGATTATTTTCTCTTATTTTATAAAATACTAAAGGCCTATATTTATAAATTTTTTAACTCTATGAATTATATATAATTAAATTTAATTTGGTTAATCAACATTTACTTATTCAGATTTTCCATGTAGTTATTCACCCATTTTTTCTTTTATCCAACAATGATTGGTGGGGTAGGTGGTATAGAGTGTGTGAAATGATTTTAAAGAAAAATAGTATTTCAATATACCACAATACATGATATTTGAGGTTGATATAAAATTTTTGATTCAATTTTATACATGATTTATACTTTATATAGGTTATTGGTGTGTGTTCTTATTCGTCCTTGTCATGTGTCCTGCCTTAAAATTTGTGTGCATCATGGATAATATCTTATGTGTATTTCTATGAAATTTATATTTTCTTCATTTTCCACTCTCAAGATTCTAATTATTCTCAATTTATTATTCTAATCTTGAAATATTAAATGTGATTAATTATCATGAATTCAACTAAAATATTCTAAAAATACATAGATCAGGGGTAAAATTGATTTTATTTTAATTGAAATTTAAACTGATTTCAAGCATATAACGTGTCTTATAAAATTCCCCCCACACATAATCATTTTTAACACATAGTAAAAACTATTTATGGATTCCCATTAAAAAATAAATTTTCTACCTAGTTTCACTTCCCATATATAAAAACATATGTTTATTTCTCTTTTGTGAAATAACATCATGGAAATAGTTATTTTATTGAATGTGTTTATAAATTTTCAAGCATTTTCCATATTTATTTTATTAATATTTTTTTTCTTCAACATACTCTTTATAAATGATAGATTCCATCTCGTTAAATTTTTTAGTGTTCTTCTAAAACTAAATTACTCAAACATGATTTTATAAGATTATATTTCATCTATATTCTCATCTAATTTTTTACCTGAAATAACCAAATTAAGAAGACTTTTTTCACGTTATTTCTATGTTTGAGGGATAATATTTAAAATTTAAAAAAGTAAAACATGAAAATTTAATTGACCCTTTAAAATATATTTTTATATATTTAAAAGGAAAAATTTTCATTATCCCTAAAACAGGCCTTCATATTATCATTCGTGTTACTATTGGTTTTTTAACGTTTTAATATTTTTAATATATATATAATAATGATATTTATAAAAATATTACCAAATCATACTACTTTTGAAATTAAATATAAATTTAATATTTCATTTATAAAATATGATACAAAATTTATATATATATTGACTAAATTTCTCCCCATAATTATGTTTTATAATCTTCTGGAAAAAAATGTTCAAAAATAGTAACCCCCTCCCCTTAAAAACATGGAGTAGTTTTTTTTATGTAAATGGGTTGGATGCAATATGATCTTGAAATATCTGTATCAATGAACATGATTCTTCTTGTCAAAAAATTAGTTACTATGGATATATATTTAAATTTGGGATAAAATGTATAGTGTAATAGTAAATATAGAAACTAACATTTACTCTATATTTTTATTTTCATTTTCCTATCAAGAAAATTCGTAATAGAATATAAATAAACGTTCCAGATTCATGTAGAGTATTCTAAATACATAAATGAATTTCCATGTAATATAGATTAGTAAATAATCTCATGGATTTTATGGGTGATTAAATCTTAGAATCATAATAAAATAATCTCATTGGTATCTTGTATGATAGAGGTGAATCACTTGTGATTGTTAAATTATTTCCCATTTTTGTTACACTCGTGTGCATTATCTATCTCATATCACACACATGAAATATTTTTATATCTAATATATACTTAATATCCTTTTCCCAATTCATGTATCAACTTCTAAAATATTTTGAATTCCTTATATCCCTAATGGTATTACCCCACCACTCAATATTATCTTCCTCCCCCTATCATCATCTCCCAAACCCCATACCTTGGATTTCTTGTTCCAAAATCCCTAAATCAACCCATTCTAACTATAAGCTTCTTACTCCAGACAATTTACCCTTTGTTGTGTCCGTACACCTTAGCTACTAAAACTTATCATAAAATGTGTTATAATATAGTTCCTAAATCATCCTTCTAATGAATTTTAAAATAGAAAACAATTATATAAAAAATGATCCAAAGAAAAACACATTTCAATTCATTCTAAAAGGAAAAGGATGAATTTTCAAAAATTTCTTCACTTAATGAGTTTATGAAATTCATGATGAAAAATAAATATGTAAAATTTAATGATGGGGTTTCCGTCAAAAATGAAGATAAAAAATAACTTTGGTTTAATGATAATTATATGAGGTGGATTTGATTTATCATGCATGATTTGAGGGGTGGTGATGATGAAACTATAGGGGCATGGGAATTGACCTCATTAGCCTGAAGGGCCTACAGATCAACATTTTTTCATGATAGATTCAGGTGTCTGGGGCAATTGTTACCCTAGAGATAGAGATGCGGGTGAGGTGGGTGGTGGATTTTTTGGAAGTCTTCGGTCTCATAATTGTCGCTTAGCGATGTGGTGGGTGTGGGATCCTGGTGGCCATGATTGAGGTAGGTGATGGAGGATCGTACATTTAGTGATTCATAATAGGGATCCCACAAGAAGATGAGGATGAGGATGGAGATCAGTTGTGAATTGGCTTCGACCTCTGTGTGGTGATGTGGGGTTCTTCCAGGAACATTCACAGGGGGTGGTGCATGGTTGTATGTTGATGAGATGATGAATTTGACTATAAGAATATATCAGGATGCAAGGTTGTTCTTGGTATGTGGGTTGGTTGTTGGATATTTCATGGGGACTCATTTCTTAGGGGTAGGTTGCAGACAAGATGATTCATGTGATCTTTCTTTGGGACTTCGGTGACCTGGATTTGAGATACATGAGATGTGGCAGACCTCAAGCTAGGCCTCTAATGGGTGATGGGCATGCAAAACTTTTTTTTTGGATGAAGTTTCATGTGAAAATTTTATTTGGGTTTTGATTAATGTTGGCGGTTGCGAAATTACCTGTGATGGTATAGGATGCTAATGGGTTCAATATTCTCAATTTCCATTAGTTTTCGATGGCATGGGATGCCTATGGTGAGAAACTCCCACAGATGAAGTGATGGATGACATATCTAGAGACAGGAATCGAGTGACCATGATTGTGAGAGTGATGAAGCTAAAGGACACAACCACGTCCACAAATGAATGATTTCTTGACTGATGATCTCGAGTGGTGTTTGTCAACTAGCCTCATTAATATGGTCTGATGCATGAGATATTCATGGTTGGAAACCATTTACTGATATCTTGGCTGAATCAGCTGGTGCGAGTGTTTCTTAGTCTCTGGGCCTTTCGGATCTTGGTTTATAGGCATACCAAATAAGTGGGTCGACATGCAATGATGTTTGGGCCTTTAGATCATTATGTTGTGCTTTTGGGAATCATTTTTTCTAATTTCCTAGTTTGGCGGTACATTTTGTGTTGCTTGCTTAGAGGTTCCTATTTGAATTTTATATTCATTAATTAATTTTAGGGCCAAGCATGATTCATACTTGAACCTTCCTAGTCTACTTATAAAAAATATATATATTTAAATAATTAATAAATAATAATAAATATATTAAAAATTTAAATATATTTATTATATTTATAATTATATATATTTATATATTAATAAATATATATATATATATATAATTATAAAATTATCTATAATTATATATAAATATATATAATTATATAAATATATTTATAATAATATATAAATATTATTAAAAATATTTATTTATAATTATAATTATAAATAATTAATTATATATTTTATTAATTATAAAATTATATTGAATATATTTAAATATTAAATATATTTAAATAATAAATATATTTATTATATTTATTAATATATATATATATAATATGGAAAAACATAAGAAGTGGCACTTGTTACTTCTTGAGGTCTCGACTACATTATTTCATCCAAGAAGGGTAAATATTTCCTCATTTTTTTCAAATCATTTTTAAAATGGGTTAGGATTTCCTTCCTTAGAGAGGAATAAAGATTGAGACAAAGATGTTTTGAACAGAATTTCTTGTTTTCCTATCTTCTCGTGGGGCTCTTTTGTCCATATTTCAAATAGTGAACTGCATCGTATCATTAGGAAATGAAAAACTGTGCATATATCATCCTCAGATGATTTTATTTCATATTGCATTGATTTGTTTGGACATTCCACAATCGATCAAATTTCTATGATGAATGGCATGAAACACTAGAAATCTGTTGATTTCATTTCATGTTTAGCTGATATTTGGGTATTCATGGATTTCAAATGTGTCTTCCTTAGCAGTGGATTTTTTTTACATTCTATTTACTTCTTTGGAGCTCAAAGGGAGAGAATAGAGTATTAGTAGTGTCAATATTAGGCCAGGAATTCTTCTGATTTATGACTGGAAATTAAACTTGAACCTGAATGATTTCGAGGATACGTGTGCAATAGTATAGATCAAAATAAATAGTCTTAATTGGGTCTTATGGAATGCTGAGATCTTATATTATGTACCCTCTATGATTGGTGTCCCAATAAAGACATACCATGCTAATGAAATAGTTAGTTATGGTCATTATGTATGTGTTTTTGTGGAGGTTGATTTAATCTCTATATTGATATATAGGGTGGTTCTGTCTGTATCTCAAGATGAGATTTTTCATAGGATTGAATTTTATAAAACACATCTATTTTGTGTTCATTTTCAAATTGTTGTACATTCAAAGGATACATGTAGAAGAGATTTAGTTCATTCTAATTCTTAGACAAAAGGTCATGATCTTCAACATTGTTGGAGGAAGTTTAATCAGGGGAGTCCTACTAAAAACAATGATGGTCTTGTTTCTGAAGTTGTAAATACATCCTTATGGTAGAATAATGATATTAATGTTTCACTTACAAACATCTCTTGTAGGCTGGATGCTGATGAACCCTCCATAAATGGTGGATTCTTTTCTTATTAAGTTTCTGGTATTGTATCTCCTATTCAAATGAATGGAAATCCTACTTATATTAGACTGATCTAGCTAAATATAATAAACTATTAGTTTATGACACCACTTGTAATGAGGTCTTAAATGGGGTCTCTATTAAAGAAGTGTTATATAAGGTTAAAGCTGATGAATATAACGAGGATTTAGATGATATTCAAGCGATCAAGGAATATTATACTCATATTGAATTTTCCTCAAACTTTTGGAAGGAGAAGACTATGGTCAATGCTAGAAGTAAAAAAAATGTAAGGATAAGTGGAATGCATTAATATCAAAGAAGTCCAAGTCCAAAAATATTGTGCATGATTCCAATTTTTTTCTTCTAATATAGTCAATGAAAATGTTATATTTCATACTCATTCCCTTTAATTAGAGAACACTGGTGGCCATTTGGATCTATGGAAAGGGAAATTTGTGATTCTTTTAAATATTTTTCACCTCATATAGAGGATGGTTTAACAAAAAATACCCAAGATACATCTACTGGTTCTACCTTCAATGGAAATATAAGTCTTCTAAATCTGGGATTGTAGGTCAAATCTGTTCATGAGAAGTATTTACCTTCTTCCAAAGCAGTGTTATGTTTGTGTATGTTGGGTGTTAAGGCCAAGACATATATACATTCTCCTAGTGGCATGAGTGTTATTTAAGCACTTTAGTTGCCTATGCATCTAAGGGAATGCAAGACTTAGTGAGTAATGATAAAAGCAATTGATAGGATAATCAAGTGGATTCTATTTTGGACATTGGCATTACTATACAACATTCTAGTCTAAGTGTGATTTCACGTGATCAATATATGGCGACACTTCTTCCTGCTAATCAACCATTGGAGAGATTACACAAATCCAATCTAGTGGAATCTGTGGTCCCAGTCAACATTGCCTCTAATCGGTCTCTGAAGGGTAAGGTAAATAGGAATGTTAGTACTCATAATTCATTTGATATAATTTCTTTGGATAGTAGTGATGATGATAGGAAAAAGAGAGATGGTGTGACAAGAGTTTAATTCTTGAAGGTCGATGATGTTGTTGAGCTCTTGGATATTGTTGGCGGCCCGTTGATGTAGGTTAATACTTAGAGGAGGGGATGACATCCTCGTGGTAGGGGTGGACGTCTCACTCACCACAGTTTGAGCACTCACTCTCGAGTGGGTTAATGATTTTTGGAACCTGTTTTTTATGTTCCCCTATAGTTTTATACATTCCTATGCTTTTCCAATCTAATTTTCAATAAATTGGCCTTTGAGCCTCAATCATTTTTAAAAAAATATAAACATATATATTATAGAAATATTTGTACAATTATATATAAATACTTTTAAAATATATTTATTTAACATTTTAATTATATATATATAATTATAAATTTATAACAAATATATTTATTAGATTTGTAATTATATATAAATATATATTAATAAATATAAATATAGTTATATAAATATATTTATAATTATATAAAACTATTTTTAAATGTTTTTATTTATAATTATATATATATATATAATTATTAAATTATAATAAATATATTTATTATATCTATAATTATATATATTAAAATATTAATAATTATATAAATAAATATATTATTAATTATATAAAAAAATTATCAGTATATTTATTTATGATTATAATTATAGGTAAATAATTATTTATTTGTTTAATTATTCATATAATTATAATATATATATTTAATTAATAAATATATTTAAATATATTTATTATATTATTAGAATTATTTCTATATTAGTGATTTGTTGGCGTTGATAAAGAAACGTTTTATCAACGCTTATAATTTTAGAACTAATAAAACCACTCTATCAATGCTTTTTTGAAAGAATTGATAAAAAGATTACCCTATATTTAAGTAGAATCCTAATAGAGTCCCCCTCCCTCTCACCATTCAAGCTCTCATTGAATCATATTGATATAATTTCTCTTCTTTTATCTTCTTGACAATTAAATCATCTCAAAATCTAATTTATGTTCTAGTTTATTTTGATTGCTCCTGAAGATCCACTTCTCACAACATGACACCACCCTACTCCCATCACAACATAAGCATGATAACTATTCCTTGGAAATCCATGGTTAATGCCTGAAACATCCTCATATCATTCCAAAATATGCACTTGATCCAATTATTTTCTAAGCATATCTAATCACATGAAAAAAATTTGATGGAACCTATATTGGCTGACCCATCTGAAAACAGTCGGCTTTAGCCACTGACACGCTATTCATTCACTTAAACCTGACAGTACAAAGAAAAAATTAATTAGTGATTTTTACAAGAGTCAGTAATTCATTTATTGATGTATCTGGAAAACATTGCTAAATGTGGTGTTACTAATTTAGTGAAATTTATAAATATCGATATTTAGAAACACCTCGCATACTGATGATTTTTAGAAACATCAGTAAATAAATGTCACTAAATTAGTGACCATTATAAGCATGTATATTTAGAAACACCTCAATTATCAATTTTTTTAGAAATTTTAGTAAATAAATACAACTAAAATAGTTATGTTTACCGATGTTTATAAACACCGCTATTTAGCAGCACCTCATTTGCCAACGTTTTCTAGATACATTGGTAACAGACACCTCTATTGGGGATGATTTCTAGAAAGCATTATTAAATTGTTTTTTTAATTATATATATATATATTGAAATTTATTTAATATTTTTTGACTGATGAAAATATAATAATATTACCCCACCTCCCACCTATACAACCCCCATGGAATGTTCCCTTTATCTCCCCTCCTATACCCCGTTTACCTCAGTCCCTCTAGTACCCACGTATGATGCCCCTATTTCATAGAAACATTGATAAGTAACCATCACTAAAATATTGATTTTAGTGATTTTCATAAATGACACTATTTAGTATAACCTCATTTGTCGGCGCTTTCAAAAAATCATTGGTAAATTGTTATTTAAAATTATATATATATATATATATATATATAATTTTATAATAAATTTTTACAATAATAAAAATATAAAAATATTATTCCCTTATCCTGCATATACTACCCCCCATAGTTTGTTCCCTATTTAACTCATGCCCCCTATTTCCCAATTTTCCCCATGCCCCATCTCCCCTCTAGTACCACGACATTACCCGACCACTTCTACCTCATTTTACCCATGACCCTCTATCTAATAAATTAATAGAAGTAAACCCACCACCCCCGTGAGTATATCTATTGACCACCAACTTACCAACATAGAAGACAACCAACTAACCTATTTCAGATTTTGATAAATAATTGTATTGTCTTATATCTATTTATATATATAGAGAGATTTCAATATTTGAGAAATTAATATTATATATATATAATAATATATTTATTTTTATGTTTTTTATTTTTTATTTTTTATATTTTTAATATTTTATGTTCATATATAGATATATATCTTTATATTTTATGTTTATATTTTTTATATATTTATATATATGTTTATATCAAATATATATATATACATATGTTTATATATTATTTATATTATATATTAATATTTATATTTATATATGTGTGAGTTTGTGTCTTTATATATATATATATATTATAATTTTACATATATATTTATGTGTGTGTGTGAATATATATGTGAATGTATGTGTGTGTGTGTGTCTATATATATATATATATATATTTTCATGTTTTAAAACACTAATAAAAATGTCACCAAAATAGACATGTTTTCTTAAAATCATGACTAAATTTAAAATATATTTTTGTTTATATATAGATATGTATTTATGTATGTATATTTATATTTATATTTATATATATATATGTGTCTGTGTGTGTGTGTGTGTGTTTATATATAAAAATTTATATTATATATATGTGTGTGTGTTTATATATATATTTGTGTAAGAATGTGTGTCTGTATATATATATATTTAGATAAATATATTAACATATATGTGGGGGAATGAGCTATATAAATATATATATTTTTATTGATGTTACCTGAAAATGTTTCTAATTTAACGACTTTTTTTTGGAAACATCGAAAATTTAGAGAATTTTTGGGGAAATGTTGTTAAATTAACAAAACAAATTTGTAAATGTTACAGAATTGGGGATGTTTTGGGGAACCATTAGTAAATTAGTGACATCTTTTAAAAACACCATTAATTTAGTAATTCCTTTTAAGAAAAATCACCATTTTACGACATTTTTTAAAAACTAAACTCAAAAAGAGTTGTTAAATTACATTTTTTATAGCATTATGTCTTTAACCATTGAGACACCCCATGGTCATTCCAAAATACTCACCAACATCTCAACCTATAATGGGTTTCTCATTGCATTTCCAGTTATCTTTTTTGTTGGTTGATAGATTGACTGTGATTTTTTTCGATGATGGTGGTTCATATTGTTGGGGATTTTATACATGTCACTATCTCCCCACTAAATATTTCCAATCACCCCAAAATCAAGGTGATTCTGAATGAAACCTAGTGATCCTATGCCATTTTTTGGAATTTTTTAATTACCTCTTGTGTATATTTTTTCAATTTTTTCTAAAATTAATATTTATATAAATGATCATCTTTGTGATAACTAGTAAAAAAAATATTTTTAGGTGTATATAAATGGTTTTTAAACCTAATTACTAAATAATTTTTTATATCTTCAATTTAATTTATAAGTAATAATAAGTAGTTGAGGTGTTCCTAAGTGGTAGAGGAATAATGTGATTCTGCATTGTCATGGGGCGGTTGTGGTTCAAACCCCAAATGTTGTGAATTTTTCCCCCAATTAATTTGGGTGCGGATTTGGGCTAGCGTCAAATGAAGCCATAGTGTTTTTTGGTCCATGTAAAGAAAAAGCCCAGTACATGCAGTTGCCCCCCAATTTAATAGTAGGGTGGGTCAATGTTTGCCAGAAATGCCTATTATAGGTGATTTTTTGCATTGTCATCAGTTGAAGGTAGTGTTGTGTGTGTTGAACATGGTGGATGGTAGTAGAAGAGGGGAACTATGAGGCTCGGTGTTTGGGGGGTACAACAACTGATGATGGTTGAGGGAAAGTGACCAGTGGTGCGGTTATGAGGTGTCCCCATTTTAGTGGAATTATCGACTTGCAGACAAGCTATAACGTTGTTGTTTATCGAAAGGTGATTACCCCACCCGACAATAGGTGTTACATGCCCAACATCAACAGATTCCAACATGATGGTTGATGGTCATAGCTTGTGAGGTGTTGTTTGTGGATCAAGGGAGGATATAGCTGTGTTGGTTCTAGTTGAAGGCCCCGAGGAAAATAATTGAAGACGAGTTTTAGTCTATGCGGCTGACAGGGAAGAGCTCTCCCTACCTGATGACAAGGTTTATATATATATATATATATAAGAGTAAGTTCATGTCTTGTCTAGTCTATCCCTGCAGAGCACTATAGACTGAGTTTGACCTTGGAACGTGTGTATGTGTGTGTGTTTGATGTAATTTTACACCTGAGAACCAAATATATATAATAATAAAGAATAATTATTAATAATTTTTTTTATTTATATATAAATAATTTTAAATAATTTATAAATAATTTTGACTTTATTGAATTTTGATTATAAATAATTTTGATTAACATGAATTAATAATTTATATAAATAATTTATAAATAAAACGGAATTGATGTTTTTGAATTAATATTTATTTTGAATTAATATTTCTTATTATCTTGAATTAGTAATTTTGAATTAATAAATTTTATAAATAATATATAAATAATTTTGATAACCTTGAATTGATAATTTTGATTATTTGTATATAAATAATTTTGATTATGTAAGTAAAAAAATATTTGATTATATATATATAAATATTGTGTTTTACATAATTTATAAATACTAATGAAAAACAATTATAAATATAATTTTAAATATATATTTAATATAATAAATAAGTAAATTTAAAATTATAAATTTATTTTAAAAATATATATATACTTATTAATGCATATTTATATAATTATATATAAATAAATATACATATAAAGATATATATATATATATATAACTATATAAAGTTATTTATAAATATATATATTTATAATTATATAAATATTTTTTTTAAAAATATAAATATATTTATTTATAATAAATGTATATATTTATTTAAAAATATAACATCAATTCAAAATTATAATTTTTTTTGTGATAATTGAGTATTGGAAAAATATATTTTTAAAAGGGTTGTTTTATCATATTCAAAAAAATATTTTCTTTTCTTTTAAAAATTGACACCAAACAAGATAGAGAGAAATTACAATCATTTCTTTTCTTTTAATAAATTTTGCATCGAATAAAAATGAAGGGAAAATAAAATTACAATATGTTCTCCATTTAAACATGTTTTTTAAATTTAAAATTTATAATAATATATTTTATTTATTTTAAAGTTAATCAAATTTAGTTTTCTTGAGATTATAATGATATATTAAGATCAGGGTATGTGATTAGTTGTGATTCATTTCTTTCCATTGAACATATTTTTTTTTTGTTTTTAATTTTCCCAAATAGTTTGAATAGAGCTCACGCAAGAGATCTTATTTGTCCCCGATCGTCCTCATTGGTTCTCTACCCAGTATATCTTTCCTTGAGACATTTTTGGTGAACGCTCTTTATCGACTTCATGTTCATCTTCTCACATTCATCATTATTTCTCAATCTAATTTCATGAAACTCCTATCTGTGCATTGCAAAAACCCTTTATGCTTATCATGTAAGGTGGTGACTATAAATGATAAGTAGGCAAGATTTTTTTGGTGCACACATAGTAATCATATAGAAGTTTCAAGTGTCCCTCCCACTCCAATGGATTCAAATCAAACAATTCTATCTATTTTCTTCCTTCTATCCTTTTTATTCCCTTGCATTAAAACCACAATGTCATTTTAAAACATGTAACTACCTTGTGTATTTTATTTTTATTATCAATTAGAGTATCATCATTCAATATTACTTTATTTTCAGGAATCAAAAATATAGAAAGTATATTATGCCAAACATTTAGAGAAATTATTTAATTATGACCAATTATATGTTTTTTATAAAAATAGTTATCAATCATTTATATGGTTATCTAGTTTGAATCTTTGTATTAAATTCCATATGGCGATCACCTCAATGTTGGGTTCTAATAGAGTAGAGGTCTCTCTTGGGTCCTTAATAAGTGAAAGAGATGGTGCATTAGGTTAATATAGTATAAAAATATTAATTAAAACCTATGTCTATAAAATAATAACCACTAATAAATTAAATTTACATCATTAAAATCATAAATACTAATAATCATACCTTACATTAATATTTTAATCATAAGATTAACCTTTTCTATGAAATGGTTTTAAGTATCATTTATTTTGTTAAATAATAATATTAATGAATCAAATAGGTTGTATATGTATTGAAAATTTATAGATTCCAAATTTATGATAAAAGAGTATGATCATTGGGTGATAGAGTTCTTCATGTTTTCAAAATATCAAGTATATTACCCTTATCAGATAATGTGTCTATGTTTATGTTGTTTTTATTCCATACTAATTAGTCCAGAGGAGTTAGAAGAACACTTTATTAGTCCTGGAATAGATCAATGTTATAAATGTTGGACTAAACATGAAAAAAATGATTGTATCTAGTGATTTATAGAAGAATGCATTTTATGGATCATCTTATAAGATTACAAGTGTGTATAATTATGAATACCATATCAATTATGTGATCACATGTGTGAATGATGATTAATATATTAATTAGGAAATTATAATGAAAGTTGAAGATGAAATTTGTGATTGTCCAAACTTCATTGATAATGTAATGATTTGTGAAACGAATCCATTATATGTTGGTTATTCTAAATATAAAGTATTTTCATCTATATTGAAGCTTTATAATTTAAAATTTGGAGAAGGATGGAGTCATTCCAGTTTTACTAAAATACATTCTCAATTGAATGATATCCTCCCAGAAGATAATGAGCTTCCCTGTGAAACATATGACATTAAATGAATTTTACGTCCAATGGGTATGATCTATGAAAGAATACATGCCAATCCCAATGACTGTATACTATTTCTCAAAGAACAAAAGCACATAAAAATTTTCCAAAGTGTGGTGATTCTCAATATAATATGGGTGAATCTAGTCCCATGAAAATGTATGGTACTTTCCAACCATTACAAGGTTTTGGATCCAATATATAAGTGACGATACTAAAATAAAAAATATGTGGAACCTAGAAACAATAAATAATGATGATAATCTTTATCACTAAGTAGACTCTCCTCAGTGGAAGATAATTGATCCCATTTTGCTTGAATTTAAAAATGAGCCAAGAAACCTGCATATTTCACTATTTATTGATTGAATGAATCCTTTTGGTTTTCAGTGTAATAATCAGATTACATGGATGGTAATTTTGGTGAACAATAACTTTCCACATTGTTAATGCATGGAGTGAAAATAAATTATGTTATCTCTATTTATATTAGGACCAAAAAATCAGGTAATGATACTGATGTTATTTTGGATTCATTGATTGAATATTAGAAATTACTCTAGATTTTAGTTTCTATGTAGTATGATTCTTACGGACATGATGATTTCACATTGAGATCCATGTTGAACGAGATGATAAATGACTTTACTACCAAAGGAAATATTCAAGGATATGCAATTGATGACCATTAAGGGTGTCCCATTTTTGAACAAGGAACTTAATCAATTAGGTTGAAACATTAATCGAAGACTATGTTTCTAGGACATAGCATATTTCTACCTTGACAAAATAAGGACCAATCATGGAAGAAATAATTCAGTGAGAGTTTATAAGAATATACAACAATATCTCCACTAATAGGTAATCAATTATTTTAGAAATTAAATGATATGTACACTACTTTTAGAAGACCATTTTCAAAAAAACATACAAAAAATGGTTGGAAAGATAGATAATTTTTTCTTTAATTACCATTATATAACTTTTTATACATCATACATTTTATTGTTTTCATACATATTGAAAAAATTTATTTGACAATTTCACCAAAATGTTACTAGATGCACTTACAAAAAAGGATGGAATTAAAGTTAAGTTAGACCTGATTGACATGGGAACAGGTAGAGTTGGAAGTAGTGAATAGTGAAAACAACATTTTCATCCTCCAACTACTTAAAATATTTCTAGATAAGAGAGACATCAGTTTTTAAACTCATTAAATGATATAATGTTTCTATAGGGTTATTCATCAAATATTAAGAATATCATGTTAGTGACTGATTTAATGTTAAAGGGTCTGAAATCACATGATTGTAATGTTTTTATGTAAGATCTAATTAATTTAGCTTTATGTAACAATTTTTCTAAGAATTTCCATCATACATTTACCAAGATCTATTTATTTTTTAGATCTATATACAGAAAATTTATAGACCCAACAAAATATCCAACTATGGAAAGGGAAATTATAGCCCTATTTTTTGAATTAAAGATGTTATTCCCATTGAATTATTTTATGTGATATTTAACTTGATGGTTCACTTTGTAAAAGATATTAAACTATGTGTCCTTGTACATTATTTATTTATGTACCCCATTGATTTATATATAAAGATTTTGAATGTTTATGTAAAAAATCAAAGTCATCTAGAAGACTATATTGCAGAGAGATATGTTGTTACGGAATATGTTTAATTCTGTACCCACTACCTATATGATGTGGAAAGAATTGATCTACTTAAATATCATCACACTGAGTATCTTTTGGATGAATGAATTCCCAAAGTAGATGTTGTCCCAATTATTTATACAGATCAAGATCCATCCCAACTGTATATTTTGTATAACATTTTAGAGGTTTAACCATATGTTGAAACCCCTATAGAAATTCTATGTCATTTTAATCCACCAAGGGATGAAACCTAGATATAAAATTCATGTAATAAACAATATATATGATGTTTTTAGGACCATATTTATTAGGAGTCATCTAAAAATCCATATTCAATTTTAGAACAACTTCAATGGCTAGCCAGTGGACCAAGTGTGCATATATTATCTTATAATGGTTATGTAATTAATGGTTATATGTTATATAAAAATGAAAATTATGAAATTAGTACCATGAAAAATAGTGGATTTACATTTTTGTATAAACCAATTCATGTATCCGGTAACATGGATAGGAATCCAATTTATACGATTATGAATTACTTTGGTATCATCAAATAAATATGGGAGTTGGATTATACAACATTCCAAGAGCCTATTTTTCAAATCAAGTAGGTCGATAGTATAAGTGATATTAAAAATAATGAATTGGTATTAATGAATATAAATTTTAGTAAGGGAGGGTACAAAGATGAACCATTTATAATGACTTCATAGGTAGTACAAGTATTTTATGTTCTAGATCTCGTTAACTAAAATTGGTCAATTATTTTGTTATTGACCAAAATCACTAAAGGGTTCGATTTAAATTAAATATAAGATGATCCTTTCATTTGTAAATAACAATCACTTTATAGTATAAAAATGTAGACATAGTCTTTTATGTCGTAAGAGATCAGAATTTGGATACTCGATAGAGGGGTAAAATCCCTTCAACCTTTAAAAAAGAGTTAAATAATCATGTAACATTTTTTGTAATATACATTTTGTTACCTAATATTATTATCTATTAAATCCTATATTTACATAATCTAAATTAAATGATCAAAAAATTATTTAGATAATGAGTTATTAATATTTCAATGCTCCAAATCCTAAGTACAATAAGTTTCTCAATAAGCTGGTGCTCCCAATACTAAGTAATAATAACCTTATGCACATGTTAATGCTACCAATCCAAAGAATCAACATATTGATGATGTTTAATATAAAGAAATGTTAGGCACTGAAAAAACAATTCCCTAGAAAAAATATAAGATTCTTATTGTGGTGGTTTTACAAAAAATTATTAAGGAGAGAAACAATGGCATCAAATTTGATCTTGGATTGAAAGCACACATCCAGCTTGTTAACCCCAACAAGGCCATGTTACATTGGGCTCACCACTGAAATTCACATGATGATTAATGTATATTCATGGAACACTATTCTTCCAATTCTTAAGACACTAATTTTGGAAGATATTAGGGTAACATCATGATATAATTTACTAATTTTACTAAAAAAATAATAATGAAACATTGACTTAAACTTTGTTATCCATTATAGAGTGCAGTTATAGTAGATGAATATCAAATTAAATTTGTATTAATTATCCCTAGAAAGTATCACAAAGGCTTTCAACCAGTTCCTATGAATTATCATCTCAATGATGTTGAAGGGAAAATAAACTGACACCCACCATATGCACACTTAATATACCAACAAGCATGGGATACAATTATTGGTCTATGTGAAGAGACATATTTTTTGATACATTAGGATTTGTAATATTTTTCCTAAAAATAAATGTATCATTAAATTTGATTATTAATTTTTAATTTACAAAATAAAAACATAGTGCTTAAAATAAGCATTGAGTTACAAAACCAATGTACCTCTATCGTAAATTAAGGATGAGGTATGCTTCGCTTGGAAAAAATGGTACATATTTTAAATCTACCAAAATAATTTTATGTGACATGAAACAACAACTTAATTATGTTTCTATGTTTATGCTAAAATTGATGAATCAAAATCCCCAACCACATACACCCCATGTCATGTGCTATGGAAGGTGGCATGTGTAAATAGATAAGGGACACTAATAGATGAAAACACACAAAAAAAATTCATAAACATGTGTAAGTGTGACATACAAAAATAATTTTTCTTTAAATAAGTATCACATAATAATGATTACTTGTTTTCCTAAATTTTTTATTTGACTTAGGCACAAGAGTCAACATTAGCTATACCTAATGAATAGCTACTATTAGTGGCCTTGAAGCTTCCAGAACTATACGGAAGTGTCATAGTTATGGGCTTCTTCGTGTGACCCAAAAAATATTATTAGAAAAAAAATTAATAGGAAGATAAAGATAAGAAGATGGAAGAGTTGCAGGCATGATAAGATGTTCTGGAAAAAAACATAATTAGGAGTCAGAGTTGTAAGAAAATGTTATGAGAAGTAATCAAATGGAATAAACAACCCAAGAACAACCACTATGTGAAGTCCCCACCCCCATCCCCTCAATATTTGAGTAAATAAATACCCCTCAAAAAGCTGTCTTAGAAGAGGTAATCAATATAGTTATATTTTTTTTGTGAAATTTGAATAAGGTGGACACTGATACCTTTCATGTACTTATATTCTATAGGGTGTAAATGATTGTGATTAATATCTATCAACACCCACCCATCACCTTGTGGTGAGGTTTATTGTTTAAAATATCCAAATAGATATTCAATCCAACTAACCACTTCAAATAGGTCTTCTGAGAGTGTGTATTAATGTTGCTCAAGAGCCAAGTCTGAAGCAACCTATTCCACTTGATGAAGTGGATATTCATATAGTGATGCAAGATAATGGAACTTTCATAGCATGGTTGTTAGATCTTAAAAAAACATTTCAATAAAGAGGTATTAATTTCCAATTTACTTATCATGAAAAACCATTAACAATTAATAAAAAGGAATAAATTGATGAATGTTATTATGGAAGGACAATGGGAATGGGGTGGAATGTAAGGTCTAATCAAAACAATCTAAAGGATCAACTAAACAATCAAAAATATATTCTTAAAATACCTTTACCCTTCCCCTTAAAATTCCACACATACTAATATTAATGGCTTATTTAGATACAATTTTAGAAAGTGGTTATATGACCATAATTTATATTGAAGAAAAGATATAAGGAGAAGACATTAAAGACTATTTTGGTTTTGAGAAGTTTAATAAAATCCTCAATAATAAATATATATGAGTCTTAGTTGTAAATGTATACATGAGGTATGTTTTCTTGATTTTCTTGTCCAATAGCTAATATAATATGTTAATTATTACTAAATATAATTCATAATTTTTACAGGAGTATATATAAATACTATTTGAAGGAAAACCCCTATGAACCGAAATTAGACACATTATTCATCAAATCACTTCTGAAAAAATGTTATCATTATTACCAAATAAATATGAAGGTATAGTGGAAAAACTGGAGACAATTATTGCAATAAAACTTATAGATTATATACTCTTTAATACCAAAGATACAGGGGGAAAACTCTATAATTTAATCATATCAAATATATTTTCCTTCATTTTATTACTTATTCATGTTTGTTTTTTGGTATTATTGGTTATTAATTGAAGTCAATTTGAATAATCCAAATATTTATATATTGGATTCAATGCATGGCTACCTAAAAACCTGACCACATGTGATGTCATTTATCAATTTTTAATATACTACATTTAAATTTTTTTAACTAAACTGCAAGTTATATATTTTATATTATGTTTTAATGAAAATTATATTATGTTAGGGTAGTGTTTAAATATCATCAAAATCATGGCATGACAGAGGACTATGAATAAAAGGATCCCATAGATTTCTATAAGTGGATGAGTATTATAGTATATATAATAAGATTTCACTATCAAAACACATATCAAAACAAATTACATATTTTTTTGAATTATTTTGTTTTTTCTAAAGAAAAAAATGATAAATATTGTGGTTATTATATTTTCAAATTTATAAAATATATCATACACCCTCAACAAATGACTGTCACAAAAGTGCTAATTTTGAAGATAATTTAAAATTTATTTTAATCTATTTTTAATTGTTTTTTATTTATATTTTTTCTGTACTAGAAGAACTGTCAAAAGTCCTCAAATTCACAAGAGGAAATATATTTCTTTATAAATGAATAGATTTCATACTTGGTGTCAAAATATATACTGACAACATAAGGAGGTGAATTCCTAATACTTATTTTGTTTAATTTATCTTTAATTTATCTAATTTATTTAGATAATTTTATTATCATTTTTATTTTATACTTTTGTAAAATGACCCATATGTCATTTGTGACATTTAGGAATCAACCACACAACAATGTAATACACGGTGTGAATAATCTGACTCAAATTCCATGTTTTCTATTTAAAATTTTCATTCTATTTGATAAAACACATCACATACTCAAAACCAATCAAACAAATCCCAATTAAATTGATACTTTATGAAAATTTTCCATAATTCATTTGTGATGCATCAGAATTATCCACACCTCAATCTGATATGTGGTGTGCCCAGTATGACTGAAAGTGTCTGTTATTGGTTTTAAATTGAAAATTTAGTTAAAAACTCGTTTCACTCACTAAAGAAAAATAAAACAGGATTTTATTGTCTTTTAAATTAATTAAAATTATTACAATGCTATTTTTGATTTGTAGAAATCAGACTCATGTCAAACTGACACACGATGTGACTGGTATGACTCAAAGTAAGTGTTTACAGTTAAAATTGAAACATTAGAATAAAGGAAACATTACATTCTGAAAATAGATAAAACACATTCGTTTTGTATTGAAACATTAGGTAAATGATATATAATTCATTTTTGATTTTTAGGGATAAATTTCACTCCAATATGATTCACAGTGCGACAGGTATGACTCAAAGTACGTGTTTTCAGTTTCAAATGACATTTTTATAAAAAACACAAGTGACATACTCAAAAATGTGAAAATTAATTTTGGTTATTTTTATATATCATAACAATGATATTGAAGTCATTTTTTAAAAATTGGAGTTATATGCACCTCAATAGGACACACAGGGTGATCGGTATGACTCCAAGTGTGTCATTTTATATAAAATTGTCATTTTATTTAAAATTGTCCTTTTAGAAAAAAATAAAAATAACATACTCAAAAATAAGAATACACATTCAGGTTGTTTCAATACTTTGTCAAAATTATCCATATTCCATTTTTGTCTTGTACGAATTAACATCACATCAATATAATATACGGTGTGCTATGTATGACTCAAAGTATCCATTACCTATTTTCAATTGACATTTTAGTTCAAAACATGTGTCACTCATTGAAAACCAAGAAAAATTACTTGGATTGTCTTTATAATCTAGAAAAATGAATCATATGTCATTTTTTATTAGTAACAATTAGTCTCATGTAAAATTGACACACGATGCGACCAATATGACTCAAAGTTTTTGTTTTTAGTTTAAAATTACATTTTAGTAAAAAAATTGACATACTCAAAACTCAGAAAATGAATTATGATTATTTTTCTAATTTAGTAAAATTATCCATAAGTAATTTGTGACATATATTAATTAGTCAAACCTTAATCCAACACACGCTATGATCAGTATGACTCCAAGTGTGTGTTTTTCATTTAAAATCATATTTTAGTAAAATCCACAAGTGACATACTCAAAACTAAGAAAAAAAATATTTTTTATGATAATTTTGGAAAATAATCCATAATTATTTTATGGAATATTGAAATTATCTTCACCATAATCTGATACATTGTGTGCCAAATATGACTCAGGGTTTAAGTTATTAGTTCAAAATTGATATTTTATTTTAATATGTGTTCCACTCAAACAGACGGATGATGTGACTGGTATGACTCAAAGTTTTTTATTTTAGTTTAAAATGAAATTTTTATAAAAAAAATAATTGACATACTCAAAAATAATAAAACATATTCATATTGTTTTGATACATATTATAATGATCCATAAGTCATTTTTTATGTGTAGGAATCTATTGAACCTTAGTACAATCCACGGTGTAACCAGTATGACTCCAATTGTGTTTTTTATTTAATGTTGACATTTTAGTAAAAAACTGACATAATCTGAACTAAGAACTACCATATGAATTGTTTAAATACTTTATAAAAAATAATCTAGAAGTCATTTTTGATATTTTACAATATATCACACTTCAATCTGACACACATTGTTCCCATTATGACTCAAAGTGTCCGCTATTAGTTTAGAATTGACATTTTAGTTCAAAACATGTGTCACTCACTGAAAAATGATAAAACATGATCATATTTCCTTGATAATTTCTGAAAATTACTCATATGTCATTTTTGTCATGTTGGAATCAGTCTCACATCAAACACACACATGATGTGAATTTTATGACTCACAATGCATGTTTTCATTTTAAAAAGACATTTTAGTAAAAAAACAAATGACATACTAAAAAAATGAGTACACATTCATATTGTTTTGATACATTTGTAAAATGATTCATAAGTCGTTTTTGATGTGTTGGAATCAACTACACCTCAATTTAATGCACAATGTGACTGGTATGACTTCAATTGTGTCTTTTTATTTAAAATTGCAATTTTAGTAAAAAAAATATAAGTGACATACTTAAAAACATGAAAATTATTTCAGATGATACCAATACATTAGGATTATGATCAAAAATTTATTTTTCACATGGATGAGTCATCCACAAGTGAATCTGATACATAGTGTGCCCAGTATAACTCCAAGTGTGTCTTTTTATTTAAAATTGACGTTTTTCTAAAAAAAAGAAAAGTTACATAATCAAAACCATTAAAATGAATTTATATCACTTTGACATTTAAGTACAAAAAACCTTAAGATATTTTCGATGTGTCATAATTAACCTAACCGCAATATAATATATAGTGTGCATGATATGATTCAAAGTGTCAGTTATCAGTTAAAATTTATATTTTAATTCAAATTGTGTGTAAATAAATGAAAACTAAGAAAAAACACTAATAATGTATTTATAATTTAGAAAAATTATTTACAAGTCATTTTTGATGTGTAGTAATCAATCTCACATCAAAATCACTCATTGTGTGGCCGATATGACTGAAAATGGGTGTTTTTAGTTCAAAATGTCATTTTATTAAAAAATAAGTGACATACTCAAATCTGTGAAAATGAATTCATATTTTTTTATACTTTTTTAAAACAATCTATGAGTTATTATTGAAATCTACAAATCAACATCACCTAAATCTGAAGCATAATGTGACGGGTATGACTCAAAGTGTGACTTTTGAGTTTAACATAACATTTTAGTAAAACCCATAAATGAAATTTTAAAAACCATGAAAAAATATTTAAATTGTTTTGATACTTTATAAAAATTATCCATAATTCATTTGTGACATGAAAATAAATTTTATACCTCAATTTGATGCACAGTGTGAATAGTATGACTCCAAGCGTGCCTTTTTATTTCAAATTGATATTTTGTTAAAAACGACAAGTGACATATTCAAAACTATGAAAAAAAATTATATTGTTTAAATACTTTAGTAAAATTATCCATAAGTTATTTTTTACAAATAGAAATTAGACACACCTCACTCTGATACATGGTGTTAATGTTATGACTCAAAGTTCCTATTATCAGTTTAACATTGACATTTTAGTTCAAAACATGTGCCACTCACTAAAAACCAAGAAAACATTCTTGGAATGTAGTTATAATTTATTCAAAATATTAATAATTCATTTCTGATTTGTATTAATTAGTATCACATCAAAGAAACATGTGATGTGGCCAATATGACTCAAAGTGCATGTTTTCAGTTTAAAATGACATTTTGGTTAAAAAACATGTGATATACTCAAAACTGAGAAAATGATTTCAAATTATTTTGTATATGAATTAATCACAACTCAATTTGATTCATGGTATGATTGGTATTACTCAAACTATGTGGCTTCAGTTTAAAATTGACATTTCATTAATGTTTTCTTTTTCTTATTTAGGTCTAATTTATTTCTTTATAGTATTTCAAACAAAAGAATTATGTTCTTATATCGGTGGATTCTTTTTCTTGAGTGGGGATAGTTTATTCAACAACTCATAACGTGATAGATCTTTATTGAGAGGGGGTTGAGTGTAAATTCAATGAAACCAATGATGTTGTTGAATGTTTGTGTTAAATTGTACATGGTAGTGTAATTGAATAAAAAATGTCTAAAATATCTATAATAGTATATTTTTCTTGTATTTGTGATGTATTTCTTATGTAAATTAAATTAGGATTTCTTCACATATAGTATTTTCCTACATTTTTTGTTGTAGTGTGTTGTAATTTTAAAAGAACCCTACAGTTGTACGGCCTTTATCATTTTTTTAGCATTAATAAAGGTTTCAATTTATCCATGCTTTTCTAGTGCAGATAAAAGGGGAGCCCCTTTTAACAATTCTTATATTTAAAATGATCTTTTAGCTTTATTGATGACTTTTTATAGCATTGTTTAAAGACTATTATGTTGTAGTTTTATCCTTGTACACATCCTGTAGATTAATATTTATAGTTATTATTATTAAAAATGTTTAGGGAGGGGGAATGAAAAATATACATAGAAAATAAAAAATGTACACATTCAATAAGATGAGGATACTCACACTCATGTCCTTCCTAACACACCATGAGGCCGCTCTCTGGGGGTTATTATTATATTTGTTGTTGTTATTGTTGTTTTTGTTATATATTGTCCATATATTGTGTATGTGAGTATATTAAATGGAAAATATATGTAGACAGAACATGTATAAAATTGTTAAAATTAAAAAAAATGTATTTCACAGTTATTATTATTTTTATAAAATGAAATAAAAATAAAATGCATGATGTGTTATTTATTATATATGTAATTTAAATGTCGAATTCAACATCGGTGACTGAGAAAAGTATCATACCCCTGATGGTTTGGTTATTCGAGATAGAAAATACTATCTGTTTAAAACACTTCCACATATTTTTTATTATCTATTTATTTTTTATTTATATTTATAAAATACATGTCATATTAATAAAAATATACTAAAATGGATGAAAATTACATTAATTTTTATAAATAAACTCAATCCTAGTATGCTTTGTTCTAGTAGGACACACCCAGTCACAAACATAATTCAAATTAATAGTTTTTTATTTTGTTAAAAACATAACTTGAATGAAATATAATTAAGATAAGATAATAAAAATAATGATCCATGAACTGATGTTTGAGTATGGATATTCGAATAAGTAATATCTTGGTTTTCAAAGATATACTCATCCATTATCATATACATAATTCTAGAATCATTTATTATTATTATTTGTTTTTATATTTGTTTATTTATATTAAATATTTTGTATATATATATAAATACTATCACATATATATTTAAATGCATTATGTTTTTTGAGATCATGCAACATGTACATATATAAATTTATATACTATTCATGTTTTATTTTATTTTTTATTTACATGTAATATATCTATATTTATAAGAAAATTTGAAGGCATAGTTTTGGAAAATGATTAGATTGAATCACTATCTTGACATATATTTTTGCTCTTCATTTACATCATGGTGGAATCTTATCAATGTGTAATGTCCCTCTGCATTAGCGTTTATTCAACTTGTTATTTAATTTGGATGGTTCATTTTCTCTTTGGTATCTCTTTATGAAGGTATTTACATTTCATATTAACATTATCTATTTTTCATATTTATTGTTTTATAAAAATATGTGGAAATTTCATTTTATAATTCAAATGGTGAACTCAATGTTCAACCATCCAATTTTCCCTATCTCATTTTTTATTTATTTTTTGTAGGTTTAGGTTTGAGTTTATTCCATCGAGGATTCCATTTCAATTATTTTTATTTGAATATTCACTATTAAAATGATTTTTATTTATATGAAATTTGTCATTTCTAGACCATTCGATAGGAATTGTCTTCCTAAAATAGAAATTTTTTAAGAGACCTCCTCCAAATCAATGATTAAGAAGTCATCTAGAAATTCAAAACCCCCTCTGTAAAATATTTTTCTTCTATAACATTGAACGTTTCAATCACATATTAGTTTAAAAATTAGAATTTTAGTTCATCTTATTTTATTTATAACTTCTATAATCTTATATATATATATATTATCATACATTTTTTGTCACTACACATAAACCATATAATGCATGTTTATTTATATGGGAGCCAATAGAATATGATATGTTAAAGATTCTATGATATACTAGTTATTTAGGAAATTTATTTCTTCTTACAATTTTTAGTTCATATACTAGAATGAGGGATCAAATTTTTTCTTCTTATTCTTATTCAATTTGTGGGATTTGATCTGGTAATTGAATATGACATATGAGAATACATACAATTTGGGGTTCTCCAAAAAATTGTGTTGGAAATTTAATATCTTTCTGTTATTATTATTCCATATAAGGAATTTCTTTATTCTCGCCAAACATGAACCAGTCATTATTAGGAATCAATCCTTTTAATGTTTCTTCAATTATGGGGTTGCCTTTAATAGTGTTTGGGAGCAAATATATAGATTAATTTTATAATTGTTTTTTTATTTTTCCAATCAATGTATCCTTAAATTTTATTCCTGATTGTTGATTTTTAAAACATACCCCAGATTCTTTCATGAAATTTGAAATCATTTTCTTGATGATCGACTTGGTTTTGGTCATTTTTTTGGAATTGGTCACACTTGATATAATGGAGGAAATTTCTATTAAAAACAAACATCGATTGTCCTTGAGGCACCACATGTGTTAATCCCAATTGTTAGCCTACCCAAGGAAATCTAATAATTATTTTCAAATTTTGATTCAATTTTTTTAACTGACTATAAGGATTGATAATAGAAAACAAATTTTATTAATTTTTTTGTTTTTTCCGTATAAAATTACCAATAGGATATGTTCTTTTACATTCATTATATGTGTTTAATTTGATAAAAAATTCACCAGTTTTGAATATTATATCAAACCAGTTTTATTGGAAATTATATTAAGTTGGGAAAACACATTTTCATAGTGTGAACATATTTTATACTAATTATTTGAGTCCACCATACAGATTAACACTGGAGGATTATTGAGGATATGTCTCCATTAACTCATATATCTCTTATAATTACTTATGATTGTTGATTCTTCATGCTGCTACATATAATATAGAATTAATTTCTAATACTAAAGAATTATATTTTTTTAATTGAAGCTAAAGAAAAATAACTTGGTGTGTAAATTTTTTTCTAAATATTTTAAATATATCTCACACCCCATGCTTGAATTCTCTACAATTTCATTGAAAATTATTACTCTATTAAACACTTAACAATTTCTAAAGGTGAAAAATATTTTAAAAGAAAATTTTACATAATCATATCCCACCTATAGATGGATTTTGATGGCTTAATTTTAATCTATTTATTTTCTTGATGTCTTAAAGAAAATGGAAATAAATTTACCCATAATACTCTTACAAAAATCTATATATATAAAAAATATCTCAAATCTTGGGGAATTTTTTAATTTATTTGTTTGCATCTTCAGTCAGTTATCCAATAAATGTAAAAGTTTTATAAAGTAGTTACATAATTATTGGCCTATTTATTAATTAATTGGACATGATTGGAGGTTGAATAATAAGTGAAGTTGTACCTTTCATCAAAGATGATCTATAATACACAATATTTCATGGTTATTTGTTGGTATTTTTTCCCTTATCATCCATTATTTGATGATTTACCACTTTTATTTTATGCTCAATATATGGACGGAGTGGAATTTATTCATCTCTATGTAACACTTAATTCTTCCAAGATAGTGATATACTCATACACTTATAGCCTAATAATTACCAAGAATTATACCTAATTATAATAAAGCTATATAAAAAAGAAATATAGGGGAAATTAATACCAAATTAACTAGTTTTAACTAAAAACTAACACTTATAATATTATTTTTCTTAATAATATTGCAAAAATTTTGTTAGGATTGATCAATGTGTGATAGAAACTTCAATCTCCTTGAATGACGGTCTAAATTTGAATTATTATTAGTCCCTAAAAAACTAAACAACTAGGGAGAAAGTAGAAATCAATAGTTTATCCCTCTAAGAATGGAATTTGAATGTTACTAGTTAGAGATATTTGAACTGGTTATTTTGGTGATAAAAGTGATGGGTTTTGTATAAAATATGGTAGATTAATTGAGGTAAATATATTAAATAAAAATGTATAAGGGTTGGGTAATTAAAAAAAATTAAATAATATAGAATTTAACTTTTTCTTAACATAATTATAAAATATGTTATTCTTTATAGCAGTCAAATATATATATGACCATTATGGTAAAATAATTATATGGTAATTATAATGTTTTCTAATCCATGGTATAACATAAATTAAATGATATAATTGATCATATTTTATACTTATAAAATCAATAACAACCCTTAATAAGGGTTTTAAAAAAATTCTTGGAAATCATTGGGTTTAATCCACTAAATAAGAGAAATTGTTTTTTTGAAGGAACATCTAAAATATTATATTAAATAATTTAAAAAAATAAATAAATAATGGAAATTGAATTATTATATTCCTTTGAAACTCTATAACCCACATACTTATATTCACCTCATCTATTTTCCATGGGGGTAACAATGAAGAGGATTAAATAATCACTCCTTACAATAGATAGATGATTATTCATAGTATGGTTTGAGATAACGTGATAATAAAAGAAAATTATTTGAAATAAAATTATATTTGATGAATAACCACATGAAATTATCTTAGGATCACCCTTCACTTCGTGGATCGACTTTTTATCCAAGATACTCGCTTTCTAAACACTCAAGTTGGGGGTGAATTTAGTTCTTATAAAAAATTCTTCACAAAAAAGTACCTTCCTCATGTATGAATGTTAAAATCCATTTTCTTTAATAAAAATAGGAATAAAAAAATAAAAAACAAAGGAAAGAAACTAAAAACATGATATTTATAGTGGTTCTAGGAACAAAAATCCCCTAGTCCACTCTACTAACATTATACTTCATGAGTTTGTTGATTTTCACTATAACAACCCTTTTACTGAGGGATCTTAGTTTAGTACAACTAACTATCACTAAAAATAAGGGTCTAAAAGATTTAAATCATAATCTACCTTTATAAAACCTATCAAAAGTATCAATACATACTCTTATACTATGTTCAAACAAAATTGAATGAAAAAAATTGAGATAAACATTTACAGCACACAGCTACAAGAAGAAGCTTATAGTAGATAAAGATTCATTCTGAGAATATGATAGTCTTTGTGTTATAGCTTAGGATGATCTTCAATGAAACTGATACACCAGATAATAAAAAATGAATTATTATATTTTATTTTTCTATCTACAAGAAATTAAAGTATTTATAGTATATGCATTCTGTATATGTGACTATATATCTCCTTGTTGTCTCTCTTTTTCATGTAGTGACTAATTGATCCTTTTATATCTCATTTTTAAATGATGAAAGAGATAATCCTAACGATAAAGTGATCTATGAAGTGATATTGATAAGACAAGATAATAAGGATATTCATTAAATGTTTCCAAATAGAGAAATTACTTTTCTAGCAGTGATGTCAAAAATCTTCTCACTCTTTAGATCTTTCCATTCATAGAAAATCAACATATTGCGTAGGCCATTTTTTTGTTAAATATATATCCACTTTTCTGATATGATTGGATGGAATGAACTAACTTATCGATAAATTTTCAAGTTAATCATGACATATGTCTAAGACTTCATAATATATTCAACTTAAAACACTATTCATCATAAAATTACATTCTAAGAGACTTCATAAGATAAAAATGGTCTCTGAACTGGACTGTTTTTAAGATAATTATTCAACATAAAATAAATATGTTGTGGTGATACAATACTTAGCTTCTTCAACTTCTTCTAGATATAATAAGATAGTATTTTATGTTTATCCTTTTTGTAAGATAAGTCTTCTCATATTATAATTTTTACAAAAAACGTCTAGTTGTAGAAACATAGCCATTCTCTTCATAAGATAAATTCATACATGGTAAGATAAACATCCAACACTTTCCGATTATAATAAAATTGAAGATATTATTAAATTATTTTAAGATAAAATAATTTGTTGATGATTGAATACTTTAATTATCATAAGATAAACTCTTCATGAAAAAACATAATATAAATACTATTTGAAAAACACAATATGAAATACTTAAGATAAACCTATCAAAATAAAAGTAGGGATTTTGTGAATCACTAAAACACATAAAACTAAGATATGTTAGAACAAAATACTTTATCCAAAAATATATCCCCTTTGATGATCACTAATCCCATGATATTGGAAATAAATATTTTATATACTATTCTTTTAACATTCAAAAATTTTCACGTAAGATAATTTTTTTATAAATATATATGTTTTCTTTTCTTCTCCTATTTTAAAGAAACTTCCCTTTGAAAATTATTTTCTTCTTTCAAGAGCTAAACTTAAATTTCTGTACTTTCATTTTCTTCTTCACATTTTTGAAAAAAGAGAAAAAAACATTAAAACTTGTTTTTTTATCTTTTCTTCTCCCCCTTTTTGTTATATAAAAAATAAGTATAATGAGGAACATAGTTAATATTGCAGATTGAAATTAGTAATTAGTTAACACTAAAGATTGTATATAGAATTTGGAAATTAATAGAGTGTATAAAGAATCATTAAAATAAAAAAAGTTAAATAGATACTAAAACATATTGATCTCAAAGATAACCATTTAACACTTTAATGAGTAAAAAGATCATAAAATAATAATATTGAATAACTACAAAAAATATTGTAGTATTTCAAAAGTAAACATTCTAAAAAACTTAAAGGAATAAAATCATTTAGGAATTAAAATGTTAATATAATATAGATTAAAATGTTTTAAGGATTCTATAAACATATCAAGATTTATATTTTTTTAATAATTTAATAAAATTTTGATTATTCAAATGTTTTTAAGATTATCATACACTGGGAAAATCACTTCACAAACTGAAGAGATAGTGTATCAAATGCTTAACTTGAAACAATTTATCATATGAAATTTCATGAAATATAATGGTTTATTATGGGGTAATTAGGATGAATAAAGAAGATCATCAGTTGTAGAACCAATATCCTTAGCCAGCATTAGTAGAGATTCTTCAAGACCAGCTTAATATTCATGAGAAATATTTACTGGTGGCGACTAAATGTTGAGAGAATCGTGTTGTTCTCTTTTTGAATCAAATTTATTTTCATGGATAATGTATATTTTATAAGATGATTTAGTTAAAGGTAAAGATACTTCTTCAACAAACCTTAGGTCCCCCCTTTGATATATTTTAGAGGGATCAAATATTTCATTTAAAAACTGAGAAGTGGATGGATAGAAGTCAACAATTTGAGGTCTTGAAAAATATATTCCAAAAATTTAAAATTGGGCCTATGCACAATAATATAACCCATTCACTAAGTAGTTCCTGAAGTAATCCAAAAGGATTTTGAATCCATCCCACAGATACTGATGGAAATTTCCAAAGAAATTCTGTGTGTATCCATTTTTTGAACAACTAGATATTAGATTCATCAACGATTCAAAATGGTTTTTCATCATACAAAAAATAGAATCAAATACTTTTCCTCTTGTGTATACTTTCATTCCTAATGGTTCTACAAAATCATTAGCTTCCATCTCTTCATCATATTCCTAGGAATTTGGATTCAAACTGTTAACCACTACTCCATGTAGATATTCAAATTTCTTTTCTATAACATCAAAAAAATTTGATAATGAGTCATCCATATTATTTATACCTTTAATGATAAAGCTCAATTGTTTATTCACTTGTATTTAATTTCCTTGAAATTTTATAATCTTCTGATTCAACACTGTGCTAATTTATTTTGATGACTGATCAACTGATTCAATGGTTTCTTTAGTAAGAATTGACAACCTTCTCAATTATTCTATCATAGTTTTCTTATTTTCTTGAAACATATATCTTGATATAATTTCACACTATAAGGAATCAATAGTAGCAGTCATGGTATCCATAGCCTAGGATAATTACATCAGCATTGAATGTATATTAGAACAGTTTGTGGTTCCTGAAGTTAATTATCTTGAAATTTTTCAAAAATTGATTGAATTAATGACTTAACTTTTAAATACCATACTTTTATGAAATTTGATCATAAATGTAACACCCCAATCTTCCATGGTACACTCCTCTTTGAATAATAGAGTAGTGTGTGTTGTATGCAACCTCGAATTCTAACACACTACGACCAATAAAAGTAGCAGTTATGAATAGTAATACCCACTTTTTGAAATTATATATATTTTACATTTCAAAATTGACTACATTTTTTGATTCAGAATATCTAAATTAGCCTATGTTGAATTTTTGGTATTTTTCTGAGAACTTCCAATTTTTTATGAATAGTGAAAAATACTTAAAAACAAATTTTTTAATAAAAATAATATATAGTGATAAATTATACTATTTAGTGGTTTTAAAGTATAATTATAATATATTTTTACCATTTTATCCAATGGTGGTCATTAGAATTAATTTCACCTTGAAATTGGACATAAACAATTGTCAATCTTTTGATATATATTATTTCTTAAAAAGACGCTAGTTGTTGTGACAGCGGGAATTAATTATAAAATTAATTAATGCAACTTATATTTTTGGAATTTTGTAAAATAGACATCATTTTTTAATTCGTAATATAAATTATAGCTTAGGGTGAAATTTTTGCATTGTTCTGAAAAACTTCAATTTTTGATGAATAGTGAAACCACTAAGTGGTAGTTAAAAAACTGATTTTTCGTTTAAATGAAACATTACCACTTATGTGATTTGATTTTCAAAAATCCGACATACATGGTTGTCATTAGGAAGTAAAATGTGCTTCAATGGGATTAAAATAATGTTTCGATGAATAGTAACTTTTAAGTTTAATTAATCGCGATTAAAGTTAATTAGTGAAATTTAAGGTAAAAATGATATTATAAAAATATGAAAATACCTTTACACTTGTCCTACCCCTATTGGATGAGTCATTTCCGACCAAGACAATCCATGGGTCAACATGGGGACCCCATGGAGCCACTTTGGTAGGAAAATGACATTAAAAACTTTTTATTTAATGTTAAAATAAAAATGTCACAAACATGAGTTGTTTTACTAAAAAAAATTAAATGAGGTTATACAAGTCATATTTTTTACTATAAATTTTCATTATAAATCTAAAAATATTTCCTAAATTATGATAATTTTTTTATAATTTTTACACTTTAAATAAATTAAATTATTTCTGACACCATGATGATGCAGCGATTACCTCATTAATTAACGATTTAAATAAAATAAACAGATAATGTAAAATCTAATACTTACACTTGTCAAAAACCTATTGGATGAGTATATTTCGAACCCTTATCACCTTATCCTAGAAATATATCATTGTGGGACCTTTAGAATCCGAAAAGCATTTCATAATAAAGTAACATTTCAATCTTTCCAAGAGTGCCCCTCCTCTCCTCTTATAAAAGGCCCCCACCACTACCACCTTATTCACACCTTCAATGCCTTTTGTCTCGGCCAAACTCTGCCCAAATACTCTACCAACTTCAATCTCTTACTCCTAGAAGCCTCACTTTGGGCAGAAGTCTTCCCAAGGAATCCATTGAGATCAAATCAAAAAGAGTTACCCGGTTTAAAGGTAGTGTTTTCTCTTTTGTTCATATGTTTTATTTTGCTTCTCGGACCCCATAAACTCTTTTTATTCACTTCCTTTGCAACAACAGCAGTATACTAAATATACTAGGATATGTTTATAAGAAGGATTTGAGCTACACTTACACACACTTACATCTAATGGTTAAAGAACATACTGTTTCTGTGGATGGAGAATTTCTGCCTCACGAAACGATGATTGTTCAACACTCATATAACAACTTCAAAGGTGGACATTAAGATGTATCTATATTTATATATGATATATAATATGTTTATGTATTAATTAATATTTTGTATTTTTCATTTATGGAATACCTTTATGGTTTCCATTATGGGTAAACGCGATATTTTCATTTTAGGAAGTGTGGACTACCGCCCCCTCAAAGTTATTTGAATCGTTAATGCCATATGTGGGATGTATAAAGGATGGAGTAAATGGTATTATACATTATATTATACTGGAATTATAGTATATATTTATATAATTATAATTTCATTCCATTAAATACGAAATAGAAATGAAAGTAGCGTTCATGCGTACGTACAACTTACCGTCTCCATGAACGGTGCATTTCATTTCTTACCTCTAAATGTTATGTAATATTATAAATTAATGTATATACTGGATATATATGATATATATGATATCTACATAATGAATATAATTCTGGATATAATGGATAATCTACCACATAAACAACTTGTAAGTATAAGAAGTTTATTGCTGACTCAAGTACCAAATATCGACAAAACGACCGTTATTAACTTAAATAATTACATAGTGTTCATAACATCGTAAGAAGTGATATAAAAGGAATAATGAACTTGAAAAAGGATCTTAAGAAAGTATAAATTAACTCTAGTTTATTATTCAGGATGTTAAAGAACGGTCGAGTCAAGTCGTACACAAGGTAAGGAAACTTCTTAACCCAATTTTTGTTCTTTGGGTTAATATCCTACTTTCAAATTATGTCATGATATTATTATTTCCTATCTTGTATTTGTACTTTATTTATGTGTACTTATAGTTAATATACTTAATTGATCTATTTTATGTAAAAAAAATATTTGTAAGGACTTCGTCTCAATCTCCTTTCATTGAGGCATATTTTGTTTTATACACATATTTCTTTTATACGGTGTATGAACCCCTTTGACATTTACTTTCATTCAAAAGGAATATTTTTATACGAAGCGTATTTACTAAAAGACAAAAGGAATGTTTTTTCTTATGTATGCGGCGACACCGACTTCTCCGCCGCTGGGACCATTATTTGAGTTTCGGCTTTATCTACAAGCCATAACTTTTTTAAAATGAAAAATAAATACCATGTTTTACTTATCTTTTATTTTGGTATTGAAAATGGTTTTGATAATTTTTTATTATATCAATGTGTTGTATTGATATCTTTTGATTGAAATGTGGAAATGTTATGTTTCCTTTATGCATGTATTATGTGATACGATTATGTTAAGGTTTATGATAATTTTAAACCTTTTCATATAAGGAATGCATTGGACTTAATAAGTGACGGGTGGAGCCTGCTATAGATCCTCGATGCATCGGCAGGTCTCATGAGAGAAACTAGTGTCTTGGCACGAGGCATTTACAAAATCTTATTTGTATTCTTGGCACGAGGCCTTAACTACGTGGTTATGATAGTCTGGCATTATGCATTCTATCATTATGAAAGTGGTTATTGATATTGCATGTGATTATTCGAGCAGTAGAGTATCCATGTGAATAAGTAAATGGAATTATTTAATTTTACTTTTTCCATATTATGTTGAGGTTCATGTTTAAAAGGATTTTGTTTAGTTATATATTTCCTTAAATGTTTATGTTTATTTATGAAAGCTTCCGCTATATTGTTATCCTTACTGAGCATCTGAGCTCACCCCTTTCAATGTTTTAATTTTTCCATGATGTGAAGAAGTATTTTAGGAATGACCTGCAGGGATAGTATAAAGGGGATATGAGTGTGGAAAATGGAGACTATGTTATTGTGCTTTTTCACTTTATGATGTAATGTAAGACTTATGAATGTATCTAGTGTTTCCAAGGCTACTAAACTAATCGGTCATTCGAGACTTGATCTTTTGTGATCATGCCAATGTTACGCAATAATGCACCGACTCTAGGTAACTGGGGTCGGGTTGTTACAATAAAGAGTCCTTAATTAATTACCAGACTCAATAACTTTATCTTTTATTGATTCTAATACAGACATTAATTTCTAGTATCTCTCTTAATATTTCTTAGAGACACATCATCTAACTTCAAGTACTTTAGCATTTCCACCTTCTTCATGAATAGAAGAATGACATTCCTAATGGAAATTCATTATTTATTCACATGTTTATTTTATTTATTTATCATTGATTACCTCTTCTCCATTATTTTATTCTGGATATTTGGTTATACTAACTCTTCTTACAACCAATTTTTCGAAATCTTTAAAGTGGGAAACAACAATAAGAGGGGATGTTCTAGGACTTAACAAAATGGTCCTTTACTAAACAACTAAAAACAAATAGGTGATAATATAATATATCCTTTCTTTACTAACTTATACTGGTATGAAAATAGGGGAAAGAGGTGTACTATCATGATGAGAAGTTTTCTCTCCTAATTAATGCCAACTCAGACTCTTTTTCACCTCACAAAGAGAGTCTCTTCATCACCCTTATTTTCTCTAATATTATAATTATAACTAATAGTGTTATTTCATGTAAGAAGGATTACTCCCCATGAGTCGATACAGGTTCCACTTCAATAAAGGTGGTTAAGGGAACTTACTTGTTTAAAGGGAAATTTCAACACAACCCATCTTATTCTTAAAACACTTCCACTTAAGGTTTTCAAACAATGAAAAGTTATTGTGGTACTCTCAACCAAACATACTCCAGCATTTCTAAAAAAAGGGTTAATATCCTTACAAAAGGATAGAATACTAGAGACTCGTTCTCAACATGGAATATGTATCGCAAAATATAATGTACAAGATTTAAAGGTTTTTCTATCATAAATAGATAGAGAAAGTTAATTTATTTTAAAATAATTTTATCCAACTCACGGTTTATTTATTCTATTCCTGACTGTATGAACTTTTTCAAAACATTTCTTTCAGGTTCTCAATCCACTACTGACTTACTTTTAATGTTTTATATTCTGAATAGTAACTCCATCATCACTGGTGGAATGAATCCATCTAACCTACCTAAGGAGGTGTAGAAAAACGGGTAGCCTTCATGAGGGATCTTTAGGGATTCTTCTAACTTTATAATGGTTATTAATAAATTCTTCTATAATATTATTGATGTAACCGGGTATTTATCATCACCAAAATAAAAAATCATTGACTTTTTAAACTCATGAACTTTATTTTTGAATAAAAATATGTTTTATATTTCATTAAAAGCATACTCCCATACTTGATAATTAATGAATTTATTTATCAACATGTCATTCTTATCCATCTAATCAAAATCATTTTCTCTTTTGATTAATAATTTTCTTGATATCCTTTGTATTTTAATTATACTTGATGAGGAATCTTCGGTTATTTTAGTTTTAGCCATTGAAATAGGGTTCAGAAGGTTTGAATATTGAATGGTTCAGTTAAAGAAGGTTTTGGTAGAGAGAAAGAGGTTCCAAGTTTTTAAAAAGTGTTTCACGAGAAAATTTGATACAGACAAATTTTCCTTTGCAATAATAGAGGGGTCATTTAGTGATGTGCAATGTTATTATTACTAAAACTAAGTGACATTACCAATTGAATATGCCTAGTACTCAAAATGTGGCAACACAAATTAAATAAAATAAGGTAAATAACATATTTACATTGAATAAAAAACTAAAAACTAAATTATAAATAGTTAATGTTAAAAATAAATAATTATGATTTAATAAAATAAATTCTCTTAGTAGGAAAAGGTTTCATAAAAATGTATGCTACTTAATTTTTTCTGAAAAAAATTCTAACAATATATCATTATTTTGAGCATGATATCTTAGTAAATGATGTCTTAGATAAATTTTCTTCATTCATGAATGGTTTATCAGATACTTTTAAATGTTGATTTAACTTGTGTTATCTCATTTGATTGGTATGAAATTAAAATGAAATTCAAAATCAATTTAGGTGTGCTCCATCCATAACACTTGTGCACAAAAACATCCTATTGTAATGTATTCAGCTTCAGTAGTTGATAATTATATAGGGTGTCATTTATTACTCGAACAATACATTAGTGATTTACCAAGAAAATGGAATGTTCCTAAGGTGTTTTTCTCTATCTAGTATTCATCTAAAAAAATCTATATCTGAATATGATGTTAAATTAATATCATATATTTTTTGAAAAAGAATGAAAATATATACAGTTCGTTTTAAATAAATTAAAATTAATTTATTATCATTTAAATGTGATTCGTTCATATTTTATTAAAATATTAAATAGATACATGATAAAAACATAATATATGTCCTAAATGCATTAATATATAAAAAAACTTCCAATTATTTCTCTATATAACTTGTTGTCAACTATTTTTCACATTTTATCTGATTCATGTTTAATATTGGATCTCATAATAATTGAGTAAGTCTTACTATTTCCAAGTGTAATCTTCTTAAGAAAATAAATTGTGTATTGTATTTGGTTTAAAACATTTCCAAAATATTTTAGATTGAATCTAAATCCTAGAAAATAGTTTAACTCACCCATTATACTCATTTCAGGTTCGTTTTTCATAATATTTGAAAAATCATTGAACAATTTTCGTTTTTTTATTCATAAATAACATCATTAACATACATTTGTACTAGATAAATATATAAGGATTAAGTTTTCTTAGATAAATTAGGGTCTTCCGTTCCTACTATAAAATCATTTGATAAAATAAAAAGATTAGTCTTATATACTATGTCCTTGGATCTTGTTTAAGTCTCTATAAGGCTTTGGTAAATTTTAAAACAAAATTTTGAAAGCAAGGGTCTTCAGAAAAAGGTGGTTTTTCTACATAAAATTCTTCAACTAAAAATCCATTTTGAAAAGAAGATTTTACATCCATATGATTTAATTCAAAAATCGTATATGATTCATATTCTAAAAGGATTATAATATCTTGTAACCAAGATATAGAGGAAATAGTTTCTTCAAAATTTATTCCATCTTCTTGATTATATACTTCGAAAACTAATCTATATTTATTTATAGTAATTACACTGTGATAATCTTGGTTATTTATTCCACCGATTTATTTTCTATTTGGGAAAGAAGGGAAGATAGTTATAATATGTTTCCAATGTTTATTATAGTCCTTACTTGTTTATCTAAGATTCATATATTTGTTTTTAGAGGATGATCTTTAAGGTTTTTAAGTATTCTAGGAATAACACTTTCTAGTTCAATGGTATTGTAAAGACCTGTAAAATTCAAGGGAAATTGTTTCTAAATTTTCTTTGGGATTTTACAAGAACGCAGTTTTTGACGGCGCCTGATTCCGAGGCCCGGTGTGCCCGGAATTTCTATCCGAAGTTTAGCTTGGGTACGTTCAGTGAACGAAAGAGCGTGAATTTCTAAATTTTGAACCGGTTCCCGGAATCAATTTCCGAGGGCACCGATGGAACCGCAACACCGGTAATTGATTAGGAACTCCTGTTCCGGAGATGCGTTTACACGAGTGTTGATGATAAAAATTGTGGAATATTATTTTATAATTACTCTACAATTTTTATTATTTTTACTCTAAGTGTTTAGTTCTTGATGGAAGTTGGGTAACCACCCAACCTCCCTTGGGAGGTTATGAGGGTGGTGGGGCCCACACGAACCCCACCCCTTCATATTCTCTAAAACCCCCCTCAACTCCCACTTTAATTTTGTTAACTTAAGTTATAACTTATGACTTTAATGTAATAAGTTTAATGAGGTGACTTGTGTGTGGTTATTGAATTTCAAACTCTTGAAATTCAAAAGAGTTGTTGTGTTAATAAAATAAGAAAGGAACTTATTTTATTTGGGTTGTTAGAGTTTGTCGTTGAGAGGTTTTGGGAAGAAAATATTCTTCTTCAACGAAGAACATCTCCGCCGAAGAACGCGGTGAACTTCTTCTGCGACGTTTCCTCTTCGGACGCACCTCGACGACAACGGAATCAACGTTTGTTCTCCGCGACATCGACCCGTGACGTGACGTCTCTTTCCGCAATGGTTCTTCCGCGACGCGACGTTCTTCTTCCGCTTTGTCTCTTCCGTTTCGGTTTTCCGCGACGAAATCTAAGTCAACGACTTCGAATCCTCGCTTCGCGACGTCGACGTTCTTTTTCCATGACGCCCGACCGCCGCGACGCTCGCCTTCCGTGGCTCATTGAAGTACACCGTTCTTGAAACCGAGGTAGGGGTTTTATTTATTTATTTGTTCATGAATACCAACTTGATGATCTTCGTGGATTAAAACCAATTGTTATCGAATAACGTGAGGGGGTCGGACCGCACAAACACGGCCGACCCTCCTCTTTATTTTCGTGTTGGTTTCTTTGTGGTTGGTACGAGAAAGCGTGGTGCCGTCGCACCACGCGGTTTCATGCAGAAGGATAAGCGTGGCACCGTCACGCCGCACCGTGGAAAGAAATTCAAGGACGCAATGTCGTCGCGCCGCGTCGAAGAAAACAGAAGACGCCGCGGCCGGAGCGGGGCCGCGGCGAAGGGGCACGGTGACGTCGCACCACGCCGGATGTCAAGGGCCGCGGCCGGTTCCGGGCCGCGGCAGAGCATGGTGACCGGCGGCCGAGCCAGGCCGCCGGTGTTAGAGCTGAAAGGGGACCGGCCACCGCCGGTCCCGTTGAGCAGGTACCGGCCGGCCAGGTCGGGCCGGCCGGAAAGGGGAGGAGCCGGGGTGAAATAAATTCCCTCGGCTGGATCAAAGCGGCCCCAATTAAGGGGTTGTGGTTTCATGAAACGGGAGGGGCGTGCCCCCCCCCCCCCCCCCCGTGCGGCGTCCAAGCAGCGGGCCCCCATGTGGGGGGGCTGTTTCCCTCGAGGCACGGTATAATGTCGCGCCGTTTTGAAACCAGGGGTGGGAATTTTGCCCCCCTCACGCGGCGCATAGGCCACGCCGCCGCGCCGCCGGCTGGGCTGGAATTCCGAGCCGGGCCGGGTCGACCGATCCAGGGGGTACTGGTTCGGGCCGGGCTGGGCCCAGACCCCCTATTTTCGCACTGAGTTGGTTCAAACACCCATATCTTGGGCTACGGACCTCCGATCAACGCACCGTCAATTGCGTATAAATCCTTGGGACGAGACGGTCGTTTAGGTATATCGCACTCAAGGTTTCGGAATATTTTGGGTTCTGCCGGGTTGGTTCGGATACAAAACCAACCGGGCCCTCGGAGCGGAAATGCTCATAACATGAGCTCCAGACGTCCGATTTACGTGCCGTCGACTTTGTTGGATTCCTCTTAGTGAGACGGATCTTTTGGCTTTCTCCGCTCGAGGTTTGGATGTCGTCGGAGTGCGGTCGGGTTGGTTCGCTCCCGAAACCAACTGGGCCCCTGGAACGAAAAAGCCAATAACTCACAGACCGGACGTCCGATTGACGCGCCGTCTATCTCGTTGTTTTCCTCTTGATGAGACGGAGCTTTTGGCATTATTCACCCGAGTTTTGGTTGCTGTTGGATAGTGGCCGGGTTGGATTGTACCCGAAATCCAACTGGGCCCCTAGAACGGAAAAGCTGATATCATTCAGACCAGACGTCCGTTTGACGAACCGTCAGCGGCGTTGGTGATCACGTTGAGAAACTGTCCCTATGAGTACACCCTATGAGTGTTCGGGGTATAGTTGAGTTATGGCCGGATTGGTTTGCACATTAAACCAACCGGGCCCCTGGGACGAAAAGGCTAATAACTCACAGACCGGGTGTTCGATTGACGCGCTGTCTGTTGCATTGAGACACCTATGACGAGGCGGTCCTTTGAGATACTTCTTCATGGGACTTTTTGATACTTGGAGTATCGACCTATAGCTCGTGGAGCGGACCCTATCGGAGACGAGTGTACGGAGTACGGAGAATGTGTAGCCGGTTGAGACCTGACGACTGCTTGACCGACTCAACTTGGAGTGAGTCGACTAGCCCAGTGGACAGAGCACTAGGTATTTGGCGATAGACCCACAGCGGACGGAGCGCCTGGTAGTTGGCCGCAGACCCACGGTACTCGATAGGAGGAGTACCCATGTAGGCTAATAGGGGGAGCGCCCAGTATTTGGCGATTGACGCACAGCGGATGGAGCGCCCGGTAGTTGGCCGCAAACCCGCAGTACTCGACAGGAGGAGTACCTTAGCAGTCTTTGGTTAGTGAGCAGTACCTCGGAGTCGTGACAGGACAACTGTACACTCCAGAGATGGGACTTTTCAGTAGTTACGGTTTTGATAATGAAAATCCTGGTTTGAGCTGAGACTTTTGACCTTTGTGTTTACCTCATGATTGATATGGGTCACCTGATAACTTAGGTATATGTATGCGCATATACCTGGGTAGTGGTTATCCGTTGATTTCATAATCTTTGTGTTACCTCATGATTGAGATGGGTTACTTGATAACTTAGGTATATGTATGGGCATATACCTAAGTAGAGGTTATCTATTGAGATCTTATTTGTGGTTATCCTTGTTGGTTTTAGTGATACCTTGAGGGTCTCGGGGTTCCTACTGAGTATCGTTATACCCACCCCTACACGGGCTATGCCCGCACCTCGTTGTGTTGGTTGCAGACGACGGGGAGTGCTGACAGAGGCCGAGTGTTCGAGGACTGGACGGTACTCGGAGGTGTACTACACGACGAGTCAGTACCCGGAGGTGGACTACACGAAGAGTCAGTATCTGGAGGAGGACTTCACGGCGAGACGACACATGGAGGAGGTTGACGGGCGAGAGCGTTGATGAGGCTATTTGTACCTACCCTTCAGGTAGGATCCGTTGCGGACGATCCAGGAGCTGCGCTATCTGTACCTACCCTTAAGGTAGGATCCGAGGAGGAAGACCCAGGAGCTGTTTCATTCTTCTAGTTGTTTTCCTTTTTCTGTTGTACTTTCATTCAGTTGTAGCTGCACTTCCAGTTGGGTTTGTATTCTGGCCCATTTACTTTTCAGCACTTTCTTTTGTACGTAGTGTTTTGCTTCCGCTTGTACTCTATGGTGTTTTGTTTACTTTTATAAAGGCAATGCCTTCCCAGTTATCAGGATTTATGCCTTTGGTGCTAGTCGCCAGCCCCTGGCCTATGGAAGGCGGGCTTGGGGTAGTCATGACACGGGCCCCGAGGACGGGTCATGACAAATTGGTATCAGAGGAGTCAATTCTACCGCAAAACTTATAACTCTGATATTTTCTTTCTATGAAGCAATAGTATTAAGAGTACTGAGTGTGGTTTTCAGTTTAGGGAGTCCAGTGTTGGTGCGGGCGACCGACGTATCCATACACCAGGACCCTGACAACTGATTTCCGACTTTGTGCATGAAAACACTGATTGCGTGTGTGTTTCCAGAAGTTTTATTTGAATATCAGCTCAAACCAGGTCAGCTCACCATGTATAAATCGTTTGACCGTGTCACGTTGTTCCTTTCAGGATGCCTCCCCGTGGACGACCAGCTAGAGCCCCGAGAGTGGTTCGTACTGACAGCCCGCCGAGCGACGTGGCCTCAGTACAGGGCCCTTTTCCAGTTGAGGCACCAGTGGTACTACTTCCCATTGGGCCACTGATGCCACCAGCCCCAGTAGCAGAGGGTGCACGTCGCTTGAGCACACTGCATGAGTTCCAGCGCCAGAGGCCACCCAAGTTCCAGGGAGGGACGGACCTGCAGGTGGCTGAGGATTGGTTGGAGGCTATGGTGAGAGTCTTCAGGCTAGTGGGGACACCGACGGACTTCATGGTGATCCTTGCTGCCAGCCTTCTTCAGGAAGCAGCAGGCAGATGGTGGAGCCTGATGCTCCAGATGCATGACGAGGCGACACTTCTTTGGGCAGACTTCGAGAGCCTGTTCCGGGAAGAGTTTGTACCAGCCACCCTTCGTGCGTTGCGTATTCAGGAGCTACTTCAGTTGCGGCAGGGCATCATGACAGTGGCACAGTATTCAGCGAGGTTCACAGACCTCTCGCGCTACTCCATATGAATGGTACGAGACCTGTTCTTCAGGGCCCGAACCTTAGAGTAGGGGCTCAGGCGGGAGATTAGAGCTTCTGTTGTTTCTCACAGCATTCTGACCCAGACATGGGTGTTGGAGAGAGACCTCTTAGTGGAGAGTTTCCTTGCTGAGCAGTCTCCAGCAGCACGACCCACCACTAGCCGGCTTGCGGCAGAGTCTTCTGTAGCAGACAGTAGATAGATGACGTAGAGGTCCAAGAGGACCAGACCTACCGGTGGCCGACTGCATGACTCAGGTTCGGTTGTGCGGGGGAACCGGGGTGGAGTCAGAGCCAGTTGTGCCGAGAGTGGTCAGTGTTACTCCTGCGGCGGGATTGGTCACATGGCATGTGACTGTCCGACCCGCCATGCAGATGACCAGTAGATAAATGAAGAACCTCCCAGCCAGAGGCAGAAGTTCGATCAGGGAAGACTGCAAGGACCAGGCGGCCATGGAAGAGGAGATGGTCGTGCAGCTGGAGGTGGACGATGCTTCGGGGTGTTGCCACCCCCACAACTAGGAGGCCCACCCCGACCGCAGGGGACAGTAGGACATGCGAGAGCTCAGCTTCAGGCAGCTGAGGCCTACGGTCATGGAGCTCCGGAAGCAGATGGACAGGAGCGAGACTAGCTTCTGACCTGGAGGCTATTGATCCTGTTGCTTCAAGTTTTGTTGATGTTTGTCTGTAGTTTCTTTGTGTCTTTGTACTATGAGCTGCAATAATGAAAAGACACTTATCTTTGTAAATTTTGCTTTCCATTCCTTTTTGTTTGGTCGATACTGAGTGGTCCCGGTTAAGACTATTGACTTGACCCTCACTTTCGAGATTTCTACTGGAGGATACCTAGTGACCTCACACTGATGCCGACAGTGTGACTCGACCCTTTGAGGCGAGAGTGACAGTTGGATCTCTTGGTAGTTACGTTGAGGCCTTACGACGTCATCCATGGCATCAATGCATCATTCATGTCAGGATTGACTGTATTAGGCAATGAATGTGGTTCATCCAAGGGATGAGACTGGATTTCTATTATCGGCAAAGAAGAAATCATAGTATCTCTTGTGAGACTAGAGAAGGTCCAGGTCATCCAAGAGTAGATGAGGACAGCACAAGGCCGACAGAAGCCTTATGCTGACAGGACATAGAGTCCTCTAGTGTTTGAGGATGACGATCATGTCCTTAGACGGGTCTCACCTCGACGAGGTTTACGGAGATGTGGCCAGGGAGGCAAGTTATCTCCAAGGTTCAACGGACCTTTCTAGGTCCTCAGCTGGGTAGGCGAGGTGGTTTACCGCTTGACCCATCCACCTCAGTTGCACTAGGTGCACGACGCTTTCCAGGTATCTCAACTGAGGATATACATGCTCAACCATGAGCAGGACAATGGCGATGGGGTTACTTCCACGGAGGTTCTAGTGGGGATTAAGGATTGACAGGAGCAGATCCTACAAGGATGATCGATTCCTCGGGTGCACTTTCTATGGCAGTACGGGAACCTCTGGGTGAGCACATGGGAGTGAAAGGCTCAGATGCGTGCTCTGTACCGCTTTTGTAACCCTAAATTGTGTTAAAGATTTACCAGGACGTTAAGCCCTAAGGTGGGAGTAATGTAAAGACCTGTAAAATTCAAGGGAAATTTTTTCTAAATTTTCTTTGGGATTTTACAAGAACACAGTTTTTGACGGCGCCAGATTCTGAGGCCCGGTGTACCCGGAATTTCTATCCGAAGTTTAGCTTGGGTACGTTCAGTGAACGAACGAGCGGGAATTTCTAACTTTTGAACCGATGCCTGAAATCAAATTCCGAGGGCACTGATGGAACCGCAGCACCGGTAATTGCTTAGGAACTCCTGTTCAGGAGATGCATTTACACAAGTGTTGATGATAAAAATTGTGGAAGATTATTTTATAATTACTCTACAATTTTTATTATTTTTACTCTAAGTGTTTAGTTCTTGATGGAAGTTGGGTAACCACCCAACCTCCCTTGGGAGGTTATGAGGGTGGTGGGGCCCACACGAACCCCACCCCTTCATATTCTCTAAAACCCCCCTCAACTCTCACTTTAATTTTGTTAACTTAAGTTATAACTTATGAATTTAATGTAATAAGTTTAATGAGGTGAGTTGTGTGTGGTTATTGAATTTGAAACTCTTGAAATTCGAAAGAGCTGTTGTGTTAATAAAATAAGAAAGGAACTTATTTTATTTGGGTTGTTAGAGTTTGTCGTTGAGAGGTTTTGGGAAGAACATCTTCTTCTTCAATGAAGAACATCTCCGCCGAAGAGCGCGGAGAACTTCTTCCGCGACATTTCCTCTTCAGACGCACCTCGATGACAACGGAATCAACGTTCGTTCTCCGCGACATCGACCCGCGACGCGACGTCTCTTTCCGCAACGGTTCTTCTGTGACGCCGTATCCGCGACGCAACGTTCTTCTTCCGCATCGTCTCTTCCGTGACGGTTTTCCGCGACGAAATCTCCGTCAACGACTTCGAATCCTCGCTTCGCGACGTCGACGTCCTTTTTCCGCGACGCCCGACCTCCGCGACGCTCGCCTTCCGCGGCTCGTTGACGTACACCGTTCTTGAAACCGAGGTAGGGGTTTTATTTATTTATTTGTTCATGAATACCAACTTGATGATCTTCGTGGATTAAAACCAATTGTTATCGAATAACGTGAGGGGGTCGGACCGCACAAACACGGCCGACCCTCCTCTTTATTATCGTGTTGGTTTCATTGTGGTTGGTACGAGAAAGCGTGGTGTCATCACACCATGCGGTTTCATGCGGAAGGATAAGCGCGGCACCATCGCGCCACACCGTGGAAAGAAATTCAAGGACGCAACGCCGTCACGCCGCGTCGAAGAAAACCGTAGACGTCGTGGCCAGAGCGGGGCCGCGGCGGAGGGGCGCGGTGTCGTCGCACCACGCCGGACGTCAAGGGCCGCGGCCGGTTCCGGCCCGCGGCGAATAAAGGTGACCGACGTCCGATCCGGGCCGCCGGTGTCGGAGCTGGAAGGGGACCGACCACCACCGGTCCTGTTGATCAGGTACCGGCCGGCCAGGTCGGGCCTGCCGGAAAGGGGAGGAGCCGGGGGGAAATAAATTCCCCCGGCCGGATCAAAGCGGCCCCAATTAAGGGGTCGCGGTTTCATGAAACGGGAGGGGCGTGCCCCCCCCCCCCCCGTGCGGTGTCCAAGCAGCGGGGCCCCATGTGGGGGGGGCGTTTTCCTCAAGGCACGGCATAATGCCGCACCGTTTTGAAACCAGGGGGGGAATTTTTCCCCCCGCGCGCGGAGCACATGCGGCGCCCAGGCCGCGCCGGCTCACGCCGCCGGCCAGGCCGGAATTCCGAGCCGGTCCAGGTCGTTGGGCCGGGTCGCCGCCCGGGCAGGGTCGACACGGTTCGACCGATCCAGGGGGGTACTGGTTCGGGCCGGGCCGGGCCCAGACCCCCTATTTTTGGACTAAGTTGGTTCAAATGCCCATATCTTGGGCTACGGACCTTCGATCGATGCACCGTCAGTTGCGTAGCAATCCTTGGGACGAGACGGTCGTTTCAGTATATTGCACTCAAGGTTTCTGAATACTTTGGATTCACCCGGGTTGGTTCGGATACGAAACTAACCGGTCCCTCGGAGCGGAAATGCTCGTAACATGAGCTCCGGACGTCCGATTGACGTGCTGTCGACTTTGTTGGATTCCTCTTAGTGATACGGATCTTTTGGCTTACTCTGCTCGAGGTTTGGATGCCATCGGAGTGTGGTCGGGTTGGTTTGCTCACGAAACCAACTGGGCCCCTGGAACGAAAAAGCCAATAACTCACAGACCGGGCGTCCGATTGACGCGCCGTCTTTCTCATTGTTTTCCTCTTGATGAGACGGAACTTTTGGCATTTTTCGCCCAAGTTTGGGTTGCTATTGGATAGTGGCCGGGTTGGATTGTACCCGAAATCCAACCGGGCCCCTGGAACGGAAAAAATGATATCATTCAGACCAGACGTCTGTTTGACGAACAGTCAGCGGCGATGGTGATCACGTTGAGAAACGGTCCCCATGAGTATACCCTATGAGTGTTCGGGGTATAGTTGAGTTATGGCCGGATTGGTTCTCACATGAAACCAATCGGGCCCCTAGGACGAAAAGGCTAATAACTCACAGACCGGGCGTTCGATTGACGTGTCGTCTATTGTGTTGAGACCCCTATGATGAGGCGGTCCTTTGAGATACTTCTTCGTGGGACTTTTTGATACTTGGAGTATCGACCTATAGCTCGTGGAGCGGACCCTCCCGGAGATGAGCGTACGGAGTACGGAGACCGTGTAGCCGGCTGAGACCTGACGACTGCTTGACCGACTTGACTTGGAGTGAGTCGACTAGCCCAGTGGACGGAGCGCCCGGTATTTGGCGACAGACCCACGGCAGACGGAGCGCCTGGTAGTTGGCCACAGACCCGCAGTACTCGACAGGAGGAGTACCTCTGTAGGCTAATAGGGGGAGCGCCCGGTATTTGGCGATTGACCCACAGCGGACGGAGCGCCCGGTAGATGCCCGCAAACCTGCAGTACTCGACAGGAGGAGTACCTCAGCAGTCTTCAATTAGTGAGCAGTACCTCAGAGTCGTGACAGGACCACTATACACTCCAGAGACGGGACTCTTCAGCAGTTACGGTTTTGATAATGAAAATCCTGGTTTGAGCTGAGACTTTTGACCTTTGTGTTTACCTAATGATTGAGATGGGTCACTTGATAACATAGGTATATGTATGCGTATATACCTGGGTAGTGGTTATCCGTTGATTTCATAATCTTTGTGTTACCTCAAGATTGATATGGGTTACTTGATAACTTAGGTATATGTATGGGCATATACCTAAGTAGAGGTTATCAGTTGAGATCTTCTTTGTGGTTATCCTTGTTGGTTTTAGTGATACCTTGAGGGTCTCGGGGTTCCTACTGAGTATCGTTATACCCACCCCTGCACGGGCTATGCCCGCACCTCGTTGTGTTGGTTGCAGATGACGGGAAGTGCTGACAGAGGACGAGTGTTCGAGGACTGGACGGTACCCAGAGGTGGACTACACGACGAGTAAGTACCCGGAGGTGGACTACACGACGAGTCAGTATCTGGAGGAGGACTTCACGGCGAGACGACACACGGAGGAAGTTGACGGGTGAGAGAGTTGAGGAGGCTATATGTACCTACCCTTCAGGTAGGATCCGTGGCGGATGATCCAGGAGCTGCGCTATCTGTACCTACACTTTAGGTAGGATCCGAGGAGGACGACCCACGAGCTGCTTCCTTCTTCCAGCTGTTTGCCTTTTTCTGTTGTACTTTCGTTCAGTTGTAGCTGCACTTCCAGTTGGGTTTGTATTCTGGCCCATTTACTTTTCAGAACTTTCTTTTGTACTTAGTGTTTTGCTTCCACTTGTACTCTGTGGTGTTTTGTTTACTTTTATAAAGGCAATGACTTCCCAGTTATCGGGATTTATGCCTTTGGTGCTAGTCGCCAGCCCCTGGCCTATAGAAGGCGAGCTTGGGGTAGTCACGGCACGGGCCCCGAGGACGGGTCGTGACAGGTATCTACCCTTACTGGAATTGGTTTAAAGTTATCATGTCCCAAATAATCATCCTTATTGTTGTTAAATATAGTTCAAATATCTTATCTTTAAGATAATCATGTTGATCATTTGTTTTATCTATTTGGAGATCAAAATGATCACTTTCATAAAAATTCGCATGAGTTGATTATTCAACAATCCTTGACCTTTTGTTGAAAAATATATAGGATTTGGAAGTTGTAGAGTAACATTGGAAGATACTCTCATCAACTTTTTGATTAAACGTTCCATTATTATCCTTGGTGTTCCAGATATAAACCTTTAATCCTAACAATTTGAAGTATTTTACCATTGGTTTTCTATTATTCCATAACTCATAGGGGGTTTCATTAAGATAATACTTTACTAGAACTATGTTAATAACATAACATGTTGTGTTAACATCCTCGACCAATAAAAATGGGTGTTCATGTTATATTAACATAATATATTCCTAGAAATTTCTTGCAAAGTATTATTCCTCGTTTTAACAGCACCATTCTGTTGAGGTGTCCTGGGGGAAGAGAATGTATTTTTAATTCCTTGTTTAGAGAAATATGAATTAAATTTATGATTCACAAATTCACCTATATTATCACTTCTAAAATATATGATTTTCGTATCTTTTTCATTTTTCGAAAGTTTTCATAAGTCCACAAAAACAAATGACGCTTCACTCTTAAATCTTAAAAATTAAACCCATGAAAATATAGAGAATTCATAAAATAACACATAAAAACGAATTACCTTCAAGACTTATAGTTCTATTATATCTGAAAGGATTTATATGGATACGTTCTGGAGGTCTAGATGTAGTAACCTCTTTAATTGGTTTAATATACGACTTGTGTTTCTTTCCCATTTTTCATGTATCACACAGATTGTTTTATCAAATTTTAGATTACGCAAGTCAAAAATTAAATGTTTCTAACACAAATTTTTTAATGATTCAATATTAAATTGTCCAAGACTTCTATGAAAAATCACTAATTCATCATGGACAATATTTAAACAATTTCTATTTTGTCTACACAGATAATTATAATCTAGTTTGTAAACATTTTCAGTCATTGGTGTTTTTAAATTAAGAAATTTATATTTGAAAACTAAACATGATTTTATAGAAAAATAAATTGTGCAAAAGTCATAAAAAAGTTTAGAAATACGTATCAAGTTATTTTATAATCCTTCACATTAATGTACTTTTTTTATTATAATTGATTAAGGATTTCAAAAATATCTAATGCCAACTATATTTATTTTTAATTTTTTTTCAGATGTTATATATCCTTATTCAATTTTCGAAAGTGAATGAAAGATTGAGTAATATCCAATAATATTCCTTGAAAACCCATTTTCATAAACTATTTTTCATTATTGTTCATGTGGTTGGTCCCCTATAATGAAAAATCAAACATAAAAATTATTTGGTACCTAAATTCTATTAGTTCTGGAAATGGTATCTATAAGAGACATGGGAATCCATATCTATTTTTTTAGAGAAACTTTCCACATATTTTGAAATATATTTTGTAAGAAAATATTTTTTAATTCCATATAACTTATTTTCTTTAAATTAAAAAATGTTCTCATAATTTACTACTTCACCACAATGAAAATAGGTAAATATTGAAAGATGTTTTTTTGTAACTAGGGAAGAATAGTTTTTGTGGACTTTAGGATATTCACCTTGACTTCTTATTAAAAATTTTTCTATCTTAAGTTAATTATAACCAATATTTTTATTGATATATTCTTCTACATTGGTAAAGACACATGAATCATCTTTAAAATTTTGAACTTCAATTTTTATGTTCTCTTTTATTTTATCTTGTTCTGTATTCAAAGTAGTAAATTTTTCTAACTGATTTTTCAAATCTAAAATATATTTTTTTGGTCTTCCTATTCACTAAAAATATTAATATTAGAGTTTAGAAATGATTTATTTTGATTTTTTAGACTTTCATACTTTGTTTCCAACATGGTAAAGAATTCATTAAATTCTTCATATAATAAGTTTTCATTTTTTTGATTCATCTTCACACTCATAAGAATAGTACAAATATACATCATTCAAATTTTACATAAAGAATACAGTAGCCTTCTGACTAATAGCTTTAGTTTCTAATTTAAATGATGTGCATTCGGTAGAATATTTATAATCACTCCTGGAGGCCTTTATTTATTTCATATATTTATTATAATTATCCTTATTAAAGTGTCTCATATCAGTCTTCTTATCATATTTAATTTTATGATACTTATTCTTGATATGTCCTAACTTATTATATTCATATCATCTCAACTTTATAGAGTTTTCTCCATGTTTCATGTTCTTATTTAAGGGTCTTATAAAACCTATTCTCCTATTATAGAAATTTTTGATCTTTTGAGAAAGTTAATAAAGTTGACTATTTGATCTAAAATTTCGTGAGGAGTTTTCTTTTACATATATTTCAAACAATTCTGCACTTTTATTCTTCCTTTAATCTTTATAAGTAGATAAATTTAAGGTAGAATTTCATTTCTTGATCAAATTATACTCTTCGACTCCACTTTCCATTTCAACTTACTATATCCTTAGTGTTTTGATGTGATAATATATCTTAAAGTTCTTGATTTTTTTATATTGTTTGACAGCAGTAAATATTTTATTACAGTTTGTCCATAAGAATTTCAGATATTTCAACTCTTATTTAGGTTTAGCAATAGGTTCTCCTAGAGCAATAATGCTAATGAAAATCACATTGATCCTTCCATTTAGTTGAGTAATACATTATCCTTCATCCATTTTTAATGTAAAAAAAATAATCTTAGTCATTTCATATCTACGATCTTTTACATTATTAGTACCTTCATGTGAAACTATCGTAGCAGTCCTCATTTCATGTGTTTTTTGACATTTTCACACTTTTTTGACATCATCGGGTCCAAATCCACATATTATAGAATTTATATATTTGGAGTTCAGATCATAATTTTTTTTAGCTATAACATCACATGTTTTGGGTTGTGTATTTGAAATTTCATAGGGCTTAACTGCTTTAAAATATAATTTCATGCCATGATTTTTCAGGTAAATTGTTTTGCAAGATTTCTTGAAACCATAATATTTACCATTGAAATATGGAGCTCTAACCATTGACATAAATTATTGATTATCATCCATGGACACCATTTAAATATGAATCATTGGACTATAACCTTTGACTATTCTGTACTAAAAATTCATAATCATTGATACTAATTGTTTTCTCATATAATTGATAGTTGAACACTCGGGAGGGGGTGAATTGATTTCTTAAAAAAATCTTCATGGAAAACATCCTATTTAGGTATAAAATTTCAAATAATTTTTCCTTAATAACAATTGGAATTTAAAATAAATACATATAATGGATGATAATAAACACTGGAGATTTATAGTTGTTTAGGGAACAAAAAACCCCAGTCCACTCCATAAACACTCTACTCCACGAGTTTTTTATTTTAACTATAACTTCCCTTTTACCGGGGTCTCCAATCTGAGTACAAGTAGCCGAAACTTAACAAAAAGTTACAATATATTTCAACAAGGATATCCCATTAAAATACTTATCCACAGTATCAATTCACACTCTTAAATCAAGTGTAAACAGAATATGATGAAACAAAACATTGAGAGAATCTTTGTAGCACACAGTTGCAAGCAACAATGGACAGTAGATGAAGATTTATATTGAAAATATGATAGTATTTAAAGTATACCTTTGGATGATCTTTAGTGAAACATATAGAACTGATATGAATAACATAAATGATTAGATTTTCTTTTTTCTATGTACAAGAATTCAGTGTATTCGTAGTATGTGTGTAATGTATACATGACTATATATCTCTTTATTGTATATCTTTTTCATGAAGTGACTAACAGATTATTTTAAATATCATTTCAAAATAAGGCATAACATAATCCAAATGGTCATAAAAACATGTAGTGATCTTGATAAGATATGATAATAAGGATATTCATCTAATATTTTGAAATATATAAATTAATTTTGTGACAGTTATGTTATAAATCTTCTTATTCTTTTGATCTTTCCATTCATAGCAAAGCAACATACTATTCAGGTCTATTTTTCCCTTAAAAGGATAATACATTTTTATGATATTATTTAAGGGCAAGAACATAATTACCAAGAGTCCCTCAAGGTAATCATGACATACAACTAATAATTTATAAGATATTCAACTGAAAACATTTTTGATCATAAGATATTGTTCTGAGAGACTTTGTAAGATAAAATTGGTCTTTGAACTAGATTAAACATAAGATAATTCATTATCAAAAGATAAATATGTTATTTTGATTCAACACTTATCTTCTTAAACATGTTTTTTATTTGTTCGAATATTATTTTATGTATTTCAATTTAGTAAGACAAGTCTTCTCATATTTTCATTTTTACTAAAAACATCTGTCGTGAGTAACTTAGTCATTATCTTCGTAAAATAAATTATTACATGGTAGGATAAAATTACAAGACATTATAATTCTTTTCAAATTGAGGATATTCTCAGTTATCATAAGATGAATTTTTTTTCGAAGATCTTATATTTTACTAATCATCAGATAAACACATGAATAAATAACATAAGATAAAAACTCTTTACAAAATATAATTTTAAACAAGTAAGATAAACTTGTTAGAAGAAAATTAGGGATTCTGTGAATCATCAAAACCCAAAAAAATAGATATGTTATAATAACATACTTTTTCCAACACAAATTACAAACTAAAATATTTATATAAATTTTTAATGACATGAAATGTATATAATTACATAGTCTGTAGTCAATTAGTTCCAATTTTCTTATATTTCTCATAAATATGTTTATCTATCTTTGACTATTGGTATTCAGTAGTTGGGGTGTTAGGTGGTTTACAACATATATAATCATGTGAATGATTTATAGTCTCAGTATTAACTACCAACCATAAAATTTTACTTGGATACTAGGCTTGTTAATTGCTACCAAATATGGTGTGTACTTAAAAAACATATATTAGATTGTATTCTCCCTTGGTTTTCTCATATTTCATCTTATATACAGTCATGCAACTAGAATAGAAAATAACCAGTGACTAGGAATTAGACAACATGAATTTCTAAAAAAAATTCATCATTTTCTTCTCATTAACATCATATTATTTAATTTTTTTCTTCTTCACATTAAACCATTAAATGCGATCAATTATCATATATTCCATAAAAATATGCTCAAAACATGAAGATCAAGGGTAAAATCAAGTATATTTTAGTTGAAATAAAAATAAAAATCAAGAATATATTAACTCACTTCACATCACTCAACATATTTAAAATTATCAAAATAAGGTTAACTAAAAAACATTGACATTATCATCAATGGGAGGAAAATATCAAATAATAAATATATATTGTTTAATGGATTAAATAACCAAAATGATATTATTATTAATTGTATATGTTTTCTGGATAATTATTGATAGGACATCATTAGATAATGACGTTAGTTTATTATCAAAAAAATCTCATTTTCCTAAGATAATAGCTCTACTGGATCATCATATTTATTAGTAAATGCATCTTAAGGTAAATGAAACAACAATATATACTTCCACCATGAATATAGATTCCAATACTCTTATCTTTTTAGCCATATTCCCACCGTAATGATAATATTTTTTATTACCTCCACAATACCAAATTTCATTTTCTAAAATTTATAAACATTTATTACAATAACTACATTCAAATTATCATTTTTCAACAATTTTACATGGATAATGTTATTTTCATCATCATCATTACTATTGAAGTTTATATTTAGGAGTTCATATAACTGGTAGGAGGAACCATTCACTATCTTACTTCATTATTTCATTCTTTAAACATTTTAATATAAATAGTATATAAATTTTCTTGGAACCATACCACCACATCAAAAGACAATGGTCTAGAATATACTCATATGACCATGATACATCATCTTCAGATCATATGGTAACACATAAAAAACTAAAAATAATCTAACCATGACCAAAAGGAATCACCACTCCTCAATAATTCTTAATAACGTATAAATTTCATGAAGAGCATATTTTTACAAGTTAAACCCCACATGAACTAATATAATATAAGAAAAATTCTCTTTGCTAAAATGAATACATAACTTGTCAGTCATTGTCCACTCAAATATGTGATCATATGTCACACTATAAATCCTATATTATAATATAGGTTTCCACACCATTAATTATTATAACAATCAACACATAAAAATCTTGAAAAGAGATTATATAAAATTTACCATGATGAACATCTAGATAGAAACTACCAAAATCTTTAAACTGTAGGAAATTCATGTAAACTATTCATATTATCTATTACCAATATCAAAATTAATAATGAAACAAATGTCACCTAAATCAAAATAGTCTTTCTATAAAAAACATAACTATTATTTCAACACTTGGATTAGCTATATTGAGGTGATCTTTATTAAAAAAATCATTTTACTATATTAAAATAGGTAATAAAATCAATAGCGAAAATACATGTTAATGTAAATCCCAAAAATTAGGCTCATGTTTCTGATTCATAAAAAATAATTACTAAACACAACTCAATGGAATTTAAAAGGTCCTTGAATGAAAATATTTTCCAAATAAAAATAATGAGACTATATTTGAAGCTATAATTCATGGGTAATATATCATATTTTAAACCAAGGATCAATTTATTTTGAAATAATATGGATCCATATGTATATATTTAAATACTCATCTCATAATCCAAAAGATAAATGTATACCACCTTTCTCCCTGTTGTGATGCATGATACTCTTAATAAATATCCTCAAGGATATAAGTTTTCATACCATATAGAAATATATTAATGACCTCATACACTCATGGCACCACCACTTGGCATTACGGTCACCTAAAAATCTTGTCCACCATTAAAATTTAATCCCGCATATAATATCATCATATTTGTAATATTAACCTCTATAATTATTTTTTTTGTTACGGAATTAGGTGAAGGTCCTCACACTCAGGTCTCAGGACAAAGATATCATTATAACATTAATCAACCTTAGCTGTCTCTCTGATAGGTGAAAACCCAATCATTCTCATCTTATAATTTTGAGATAAAGTTTTATATTATAATATTAACACAATAAAAATTTGTTCACAGTTTGAAGAGTTTTTTAGAAAATGAACATAATATTTTTTTGAATCAGGTAATTGAAATTTAATGACTATCTATTCAAATATAGCTACCATATTATAAGAAAGAGTTCACATAAGTCTTATCCTGGACACCATATGAAAAATTTACTAACATAAATGTACCCTATAAATATTTATCTATATGATCTAGCTGTTATAAAAATAATTACAGTCTATGTATGGGAATGTATGAGCCACCAAAAAATATATAATGGTTCCCTATAGAAATATACAAAACATAAATTTCCATAACACCATTAGATTAATTTCCAAAACCAAATCCTCACATGTTCTTTACTCTAAGTAGTGTTACTTGGATAGATTGTATAGATACAACTCTTTAATGACTTGACCCCCCAAAACCCGACCTAGTTAATCAATAAGGCTACTTTTGGCCCCCCCAATCTCACTTTCAATATATTAAGGGTTAGTGTATAACCCTAAGAGAGAACACAAACAAATTGGGAGGCATTATCACATAAAATATATTATTAAATCCATCACAATACCACTAGAAAAATATATGAAATGAACATTAATAATCTAAAATAATAATGTATAATCATAATTATTATGTTCCAATAGGTTATAAATACATAAAATTTCCCTATTTATAAAAATGAATTTGTAAGATAAAATAAATCACACTAAAACTAAAATGTGTATACAAAATACATAACTTGATGCAGTGTATAAATCAAATAACACAACCAATTTAGTAACAACACCTCTAAATAAGCACACTATAACATATCCATGAATTAATTCCATCCATCATATAAACCTTCTATGTTCTAATAATGATTTTAATGTCTTAAAACCATATTAATATCACCACTCAAGTTCTTAAATATGGGTGAGTACAATAACATTTAAGAATAACCCACATGTTTAGAAACACATAATATGAGCACATGGATAAATAAAATAAATGAATAAGAAAATATTTTATATATTCATATCGTTATTATTTAATACCACATAATGGTGTACAAGGTCAAAAATAAACTAGAATAGTTTCCAATGTTCACTATATTATAAAAAAACTAAGCTTAACATATATATCCAAAAAATCAAAATCTTAGTAATACTATATCCATATCATTTGAAAAAAAATGAATTGATTCTCACCTTAAAAAATCTGATCAAAATAAAATATTTTTTGTGTTACTTACACAAAAAATGGATTAAAAAAGATCACAACCTTTGACATAAGTAATCATCAATCACTGTGGTTTAGAATAAAAATAACACTAAACACTAAGACATAGGTGAGGAATCACACCCATCCATGATTATGTTTCAGTTAGAGGAGTATCTAGCTCCCCCTATTGGGGTACCCACAGGACATCATAAAAAAAAGAATCAACTAGGTGTGTACCCAAAACCATCTCTTATATGGGTGACCCATTCCTTGTATACATTCTTTATTGATGTTAGTGTTGATTTTGGGATTAATATAGCCATGTTTAATATATTGGTTCCATGCCCCACCAATAATAAAATGAAATTAGGGATCACCTGTCCCCACATGTCTATCTAAGTCTCCACTCATGTCCACTGAAACCAAAACCATTTGTTAGGGTTTCACCAAGAAAAAATATCTAGGTGATGATCCAGTATAGATATATAACTACAAAACAAAACATTAGGGGGCATATATAAACCCATTTTAGTCATAAATATGATGAAAAACCTCACTTAGTCCTCTCCCACAATCTCTATCCTAAGGTAACAAGTCATGTCTTCATCACACCATCATCTTCTAGAAGATTTATAGGAGTATCACATACTCTATTATTTTAATGATAAATATGTCAACTATCTATCATTAATAATTTCTAATGTTATGGGAATCCTTAGGTTTTTATCTATAGTTAATTAGAATAGTAAGAAAATGATGAAAAAAATCAGTTTCATTCTCTAAGTCATTTATCCCAACAAAGTTATACTGATAACTATTTTAAACATCCAATCTAGAATGAGGTAACACTACTCTCAAACTTCCCACTTAAAGTAAATAATATAATGATAATGAGATTCACATCATCAACACAAGTTTCTCATAATTACATTTTGATATCTCAATGAATATTTTATGAGTTCATGTCTCATAAAACTGTTAAAAGACTCATGTTTCTTGTTATTGTGAAGAACAGCTACAAAACCTCATTTCATGAAAAATCATAGATGGATATATGTCATCGTAATCACACTAAGATCTTGGAACCTTATAGGAACTCATCATGTTTTATTGTTGTCATAATAACTATCACATTACTCATTTACACATGGGGTGGAAATCAATGATATATCATGTTTACCTATTAATATTTTTGTCAAAATGCTCTAACCCAATCCCAATGATTTTATTAAATGGGTTCTCATGTCATGTAATCATTCCACATATTATTTATATATTTAATTATTTATTTTATATATTTATTCTTATTTATTATATTTTATAGATTTATATCAATTAAAATTTTTCTTACAATGAAAATAATAAGTAATCAAATAAATATATTCATATATTTAAATTAATTTTCATAAAATAAAATATTTATTTTAAATTATATGAAAATTAAATATTCAAATAAGTATATCATTTATCTTATAGATATATCATGCAACCTCAACCCTAATCTAGCCCATTTATTTTCCTCTATGTAAAATTGTTATTATGTTCATGTCAATAGAACATGTTATGTCACAAATTTCAACCTTTATATCAAAGTTCAAAAGGTTTTTTTATAAAAATTACTTACTTAAGAGCTCTAGATTACCTAAATAACATATTTTTGTGTTATAATTGAGAAATGGAACATAATTTCACTCTCATCATTTTCTTCCCCAAATTCATCTTGAAAATTTCCACCTATATATTTAAAATAAATAAAAAAATATCTTTATTTGATATTAAATTTCCTTGAAAATATAACAATTATTATGTTAAATAGAAAATGGTCAAAATTTACTATTCACATAAGTTAAATTTATACATGATATTTTTAAGCTATATATATATATATATATTAATATAATAATATATATCTTTAAAAATATATAAATAATGATGTAACACCTCACATATGCATGAGTTATGATTTGATCAAATTTTCATCAAACCTTTCAAGGAATTACAAGTGTTTGAGGTGTTGAAGGGGGCTTATAGATATTATTTTGGATAAGAAACAAAATTATTGGATATCTATAAAATAATAAATGATACAAAGTACCCGTTTGATTAGTATCAGGTATATAGTTGAGGTGGTAATGGATGTAGTATCTCTTGGGGGGTCATTGGGTGTCTAACGGACATAATGTGGGTACTAAATGGACATTAGGAACCCAATGGATAGATATTGGGTAACTAATGGGTTCTTAATTATTTTTATTAAATTTTAGTATTAATTGATTAATTTTATTTAAATGATATAAAATGAGAAACCCTCTTCTAATTTGGTCCACCCTATAGTAGCCACAAAACTATCCCTCTCTTTATATTCTTCATTCCTACCTTCTAATGTTCAGATAACCTTGGTTCATCATTAGATATAAGTTTCATTTATAAAATAAGGTTTTAATTGATATGGATTTTACTATTATTCTTTATATTCGTTGTTTTCTTCACTTTATTCTCATTTATCAACACTTATTCTTAATTCCATGAATCATAATTAGAACCCCACTACACCTAGGTAGGTGGTCCCCTTGATTTCTTATTGGTATTTACTTCATTGGAATGTGTCATATAGAATATGGGAAAATACAAATTGTTCATATGCCAAGAAATTATATTCAATTTAATTATTCTATATATATGACTTAAATTAGAGATACTAGACCCATAAAATATCCCTTAAAGGATGGGTACATCCGACATGGTAATCACTGACCATTGGACATGTGGGATGTGCTACAGAACCTTGATATGAGACCCCAAAAGGCATAACATGTTCTTTAAACTTAAAACTATGATCTTATTGTGGTGTACTAGTGTTTTCCTTAGTAATTATTGTCTTGAGAATGAGTTTGGATATTGATGAGATGGCCTAGGAATAATAATTTTAGTGGTTTAATGGATTTATAGGATAAACCTCGATGTGTTAAACAAGTATAAATTCTAAATTTTATATTAAATGATAAATCATTAACTTGATGGTTATTGGGTATGTTATTGGTACCTTATCCAGAGAGAACTAACAATTGGTGGTTCATCAACTAACCTTACTATGATTGTGGTATCTCATCCACCTAAAGCGAGTCATTGATCCATCATTCATCGTGACGCTAATGAAATGATGTATCCATATCCACTAATATTAATAGTAATTATGGTTTGACGAACCAAGATAAACTTAAATATAATTAAAAATAATTCTCTTATTTGAACATTACATCTAAAAAATACACTTATAACCCTGTAGCCAAAATGTTTAGTGTCTTTAGAGATAATCTACATAACAATATTATTTCACATAATTTTTTTAACATATCTCTATACATTTCTACATAATACTTTCTTTTACACACAATCCTACATATAATTTATCAGGGAAAATTAAAACTTAAGAATTTGTGAGATCAAATTCCCAGTCAAGGAAACGTATCATTGATTCATAAAACTATTAGATCATAAAAATGTTAGAAAACATGAATATGGAGGAAATTTATAAAAAAATGTTCAACATAAAGTTTTGTTCATTAGTTATGATAGAAGAGAAAGTAATCTCAATAATAAAAAATATACCATGGTATAATATTAAAAAAGTTCCACAAAATAAAAATGATCTATAGAGAATAATGATAGGCATATAACACAAAAATGTTGCATGTCATGAAAATGTAACATAGCATGGAACTATGGAAAAATATAATCATATTGAATAATAACACTATGAGAAAACCAAATTACGACTACCCTTTAAGTTGTAATAAAATTTATTCATTCCCACCCATTATTTTTCCAGAAAATTCAATCATTACCACCCCTTATGTTGTGAACAAATCTAATCAAGTCTGTACTTGATATCTCATGATATATAAAAATTTAACCAATGAATTGGAGGGTGGCATATGACCCACCTAGTAAACCTCCATACATATGTCTTCTATATGAAATAAATCATATATCATATCATAAAGAATCATGGAATGAAAATGGGTTTCATAATATTTCCAAATAATATATAAAAATTTACTTTAAGAATTAGATCAATTGATAAAAAATTCAATCACCCAGAACAGAGTATTTTGCAATAGCATATAAAGGTAGATTCATGAAAAAATACTCCATTAGAGATATATCCTTTGGAGACAAATAGGTAAATTATTGAAATATCATAAAAATATATTTTATAAAACATTTTTAAATTTATTATAAAATGATGAAGTTATAAGTAACGTTTGATAGTCATTTCCAAGAAAGTAAGATGAAATTTTTATTTAAACACCATATTAAATGAAATACCAGTAATGGATCCTTAAGTTGAAATAATGGTTATGTCAAAAAATGTGTAATATAAGTTAAATAATATGATCATGAAATGAAATTAAATTTTCATATTTTAAAATATCTTTATTGAATCCTACATAGTTAAAAGTGGGATAAAGTTTCCTTTTTTAAAATTTGTATAGAAAAGTATGAAAATAATAGGTGTCAATACATATTCAATTTTCTAAATAAGAAAAGGGAACATTGGTGAAAATGAAAAATATATATATGGAAGAAAAATACCAATTAAAAAGGATAAGAATTATTCATAACAACATCATATTTTTATGAGGAAATAAATCCATCAAATAAGAAAGATTTGGTGTGAAAAATGTAAATTACATAGAAAATAAAGTATAAATATAATATAATATAAGTGATTCACCCCATACCTAAACTGCCAGGACTAATGTTAGAAATACATAATTCACATACTAGATTTTATAACAAGTGATATCAATTAATCCAAACGAAAATTTATTTATTTATTCTATAAATTAAATCTCATAATATTCACACAATTCCATAACCCAAAGGTTTAGTGTTGTTGGATATTGACTACATAAAAATGTTATGTCACATAATAGTGAATATTTATCTATAATTTCACCACACTATAAACCCTTATAGTCAACACATATGTTGTACTCACATTTGTAACCTAGGGAATTGAAAAAAAAGTAGGAATGAGCTCAAATTATTAAAAATGAAAAACATATCAACGTGTCATAAAAGGATAGATATTAACCATATGAGAAAACATGATCATGGGAAAAATATCTTATTGAAAGAACATGGAGAAATAATATGTATCCATAATCATGATAGATAAACATATAATCCCAGATTAGAAAACATGTATCGTGGTGTAAGAAACAAGATACATGAGAAATTAACAAAGAGACATGGGGAATATAAAAGTAAAATAACATAGAAATGTGGCATTACATGATAATATAAATCACAACATAATGGATCAAGCATAACTTATTTTCCTCCTTAGTGGAATAATCATAAGAACCTGTTTCCCATTGTGGATCTAGATTCATAACATATTTGTTATAGTGGATCAAGCATCATTACTTGTTTCCCATTATTTTATTGTGAGATATAAATATTTACCCAATGAATTTTAGGGTTATATAGGACCCACCCATCACATAATTATAATACATACACATTTTCACCACATGAAAACATTTATACATCATATCATTAATAAAATTAAATAAAATGGGTTTCATATCATTATTAAAACAATATCATATAAAATGAAAAAAAAGTGTTAGATTGGTTGATACAAAAATTAAAATCACCAAAAATATGTATTTAAAATTTTCTTTAGTAGGTAATTTGTGAAACATAACTCCAAAGGGGAAAGATCAATTTACAGGAAAAATTTAAATGGAAATGAACCATGAAAATGATTTTATTAAATATATTTTAACATTATCATAAAGAGATGAAGTTATAAGACACTTTAAATAATCATTTTTAAGGATGTAACATGAATATAAATCTAAACACCACATTAAAAATATATGAATAATAGATCCTTGAAAACATGTAATTTGTTTCAAGAGTAAATGTGGAGTGGAAGATAAAATATATGATCATGAAAGGGTAAGTCTATTTTAATATTTTAAATTACCATTATTGAAACCCACGTCATGAAAAGGTTAATAAACCATTTTTTGAAATGATTTGAAGAGAAATAAAAAGGTGACATGAGATAATAAATAATTGGGTTTCAAAATAAAAAGGAATGTAATGTGTAAATAAATAATATATACATGAAAATAAAATAACCATCAAAGTGGATGAGGATTTTTCTTAACAATATTATTTTGTATAAAGAAATAAGTCCATGAAAGAAGATGAATTGATATAACAATCCTTCAAAAATTATTTCATGAGAAAGAAATATAAATCTATAAAAACATAATATAATGTAAAATATAATTCAATAATAAGGTATAAGATACATATATTATAAGAATAACATTTTAGAAGAATGGTCATAACTCAGTGAAAAAATATTAAGTTAACAAGAAGATTTACCTTTAATATTTACTTCCATGGAAGCGTATTAACCAACTATATAATAAAAAACTATTTTAATAACTCGTTAAATAACATTATCCATATATATAATCGTTCCCATACTTTAATTATAATAATTAATTATACCATTGTTAGATAATTATTCGTTAGTTTCATCCTTATATATTAATAACCTTGATTGTTTTATGTGAGTCTCATAATGGAGATATTGATCCTCATTCTTTTTTAAAAGATAATAATTCCAATATTATTCAATGTTTTGTAATAAAATCTCCATAATTATTTGTAAAGTCTCAATACCATTCAATTATAGTTTTAATTACGATCTCTGAATATGAAATCTTCAATGGTCATATTTCAGGTAATTTTCAAATATCAACATATTACTTTATAATGATAATTGATAATTTCCATCATTTTAGAAAAATATTCATGACATTTATTACTCATTAATAGAAATTATATTCATAAAATATGTTTTATGACTATCCATGTAAGGTAGTGATGAAAAAAAATATGTACTTTATAGAGGTGATAGTTCATACGGTACAGGAAAGATGTTTTTATTTTCAAATGAATGAGAATTTTAATTGAATGCATAATTAATCTTTTCAAAGAAATAATTATATAATAAATATCATATATATATATATATTATTTAATAAATTATTATAACAATCCATGTATGGTGGTTATAAAAAATGAGACATGTAATCCATTGAGGTAGTACTCATCACATATCGTGTGGGATGTTTTCATTTTATAACTAATGGAAGGTGGTAGAAAATGGTTATTAATTTAATATTTAAATATTTATGTATTATTTTGATTATAATTTAAATATTTTATCTTGGTTATATTATATTTTAGGAGTAAAAATTATGAACAAAGGAAAATAAATTAAAAATGATTGATTAAGAGTTTTTAGCTTATTTCTTGTGAAATATCCTTCATAATTTTTAGAATGGTATTCTTCTGATACCATAACCTCTTAAACATGAGATAGATATTTGGGGAGTGATTTGGGTAGAGTTTTTTTGAGATAAAGTGGTTTTTTATGAGGATATGTAGGGTGGTGAAAGGTTCCTTTTCTAAGTGAGCGGGGTGGTACTTTGTTAAATATTCAAAGACTTCTATTAAAGGAATGCCAATTTCAAAGGAAAGTGCCTCCAAAAGTGAAAAATAATGGATAGAGGGTAATTATTTTTATATTTTTCTATAATTCACACAATTAATTAAAATTTTAGATATTTTATTCCTTTCCCCATAATATAACTTTTTATCATAAGTTTCTCTTACCACGATAACTCAATATTTAATCTTGTTATCATTTTTTATGCCTAAAAATAAAAAAATATATATTTATAAAATATTTTTTATATTATAATTACTCATATTAAAAAAAATTAATTTTAAAATTTAAAAATTGATAAAAAATTATTCTAAAATAATATATGTGTAATTCATAAAAAGAGTTTTAGACAAAAAATTCTTTAGGTTCCAAAATGTCCAAAATACTTTCCTAAATTAAAAAATATATTTTTAAATGTTTATTTTTACTTATTATATATATTTGGTCAATATAATGTTTCATAAATTTATTATTCCATTCTTATAACCTAATGATGTAATAAATGTCTAAATGCATTTAAAAATGTTATTTTGTATCATTCACTTGAAAGTAAATCTTTTTAGAAAAATATAAAACCTTCATCCTAAGATAATTATGATATGATGAATTCATAAATGAATTAATTTTTTCAAATAAAAATTTTAAAATTTAGTAATTTACCATTTAAACCAAACCTAAAATATAACGAAAAATTATTTTTATATGATGATGATTTTTTAAATATTAAATATTTTTATTCTTATTTACAATAAATTATTTTAGAATTTGTTTTATTAAATAAAAAATATATTTTGTCATAATTTAACCATAATATATTTATTTTCTTAAAATAAAAATGAATATTTCATAAAAAGTAAAGTTTTTGAAATATAATTTTTTAAAAAGAAAATGATTTTAGTAGTTATTTTGCAACACTAAATAAATTTTATCAATGAATTAGTATTAAGATTAAAATTTATTTTTCATTATATATTGTTTTTATATTATATTTACTTCTATTTATACCCTTAAATTCAATGAATATATTATAATGGTCTCATTTAATACTATAATTTTATCATTATAAAATGTAGCATGATTAATTTTGGTTCGGTGTTTCATATGAAAAAAGTTATTCAATGGAATATTTAAAGAGGAAATAAAAAGTAAATTTTTGGGATTTCACATTTCACTACCTAAAAAAATCATTTCTAAAAAATTATTATTTAGATGGAATAAATTGATGTTATTTTTGTCTCATAATATCCTTAGGTTCCCACATAACTTCTGAAAACAATTGATTTTTCCACAAAATGTTGATAAGGTGAGTAGTATCATTTTGTGAAACTTTTATATTTGATCATGGATATATATAGGCATTTTTTCCTAAGAAATATCATGTTATAGTTGTATGAGATTTTATTTTAGTACATTTTATGATTTAGGTATGTACCTCTTAAAAAGTGATACATAGAGCACGTCATGTAATTAGGATATGTTTGGAAGAAGTGAAAGACAATAAGCTACCATCAACACATTATTTAGTATTTCAAAAGTTCTAGTATATCAAGGTCTTAACTTCCCCTTTTTTCTAAATCTCTTAACTTTATTCTATAGTGATATTTGGTGGAAAACCATATCTTTTATTTCAAACTCTAAATGTCATCGACAGTTATCAACATTCTTCTTCTTTCAACATTGAAAAGTTTTAATATAGAAATAAATAGTTTAGATATTTTTTTCATATCATATTCATGGTTTAGTACCAATAAATTATTCTATCATACTTCATCACAATATTTCTTATTTCTACAAAATTTCCCATACTGATCCTTATACGATTTCATTTGAATTATAGAATGAAAAAGTATGTTTTATGAGGACTCTACTAGAGAAAGGTATTGATCCAAAACTCCATTTAAATCCATTTAATATGATCTCCACATATCATCAAAATTATAGATATTCCTTCTTTATTGATCATTAGTATAAGGATGATAAGTGGTATGGAAATATGGCTCTAAATCCAAATCCTATTGAAAAAATTTCCAAAACATTGAGGTAAACCTAAGTTCCCCATTATATACAATTGAAAGAGGTACACCATATTAAATTAATGATTCCATTATGTGTATCATTTCTATTTCAACAACAGAGAAATATTATCTAATATAAATAAAATCCACCAACTTCATAAGGTGATAGACAACAACACAGAGAGAATTATAGCCCTTGTATTTCATGGCGAGTCTAAAAATAAAAATCCATGGTGGCTTTCTTTAATTTACAATTTGGAATGGTTATTGGATACACCATACCATTAGTATCCTACCATTCATCCATAACATTCAAGTATACCATTCATGATTATACAAACTTTTAAATACACCTTTTCATGTTATCCCAACAAAAATTATATTTTAGATATCTATACATATTTATTATTTCAGGATGGATATAGAAAGATAAAATTTCTGCATCATATAATAAAACCTTCTTCAATTCTTATATTTATGGAACAAATATTCATTTCTTGAATCTTATAATTTAATCATTGTCAAAATTGAACCCTATAATATTCCCCACATTCTTCTATAGCTCTATATCCTCCATTTGTTCCCTCTTGATCTTTGTATAAATGGATGGTTAAACATTAATTTTTTCAATATAGGATTTATACCCTTAATATACTATTTCACGGTTTATTATTTTGAATTCCATGATTATTGGATCCTTTAAAAAAAATTATCATTGATATGGTAGCATAATTATCTCTTCTTAGAGCATCAATCACTCTGTTTGACTTTCCAGAGGGGTAATGTATTGAGATATCATAATCCTTAATCAACTCAAACCATCTCATTTAAAAAAACTGTTTTTACTTTTATTGTATGGATATTTATGTAATGTATCATATTTTTCATTGTTCTGCATAACTATGATGTAATAACTTCCAAGATTTTTGTTTCATTGATGAGGTCATGGCAGTTCTCCGCTATGATGAGAAACTTGAAATGCTATAACAATATTCTTAAATATAGTTCTATTTTTGGATGACATACTATGATTTGACACATTGCTTGTAGACAGTTAGTTGTGAATAATCATAAGAAGATGATACTTTCCCTTAAGAAATTCTCACTTGGTAATCTCCAAGACAGGATATTATGAGAACATGCCCAATAGTAGGAATTCCGCATGTTTTAGTGTCATCAAATATTTCAATTTATTAGCATGTATAATGATACTTAGACTTTAAGATTATCATTAATATGTTTCATGACTACAAAACTTTGATTTACCGACGAGAACCATCATGCAGATAGTTTGTGGGAAGTAGGGTACATTTGGTGCATCATGAGTGGAATTTTATTAACGGATAAGTCGAGGAAATATTTTTCCCTTCCATTTATGGAAGTTGATATCTCAGACTTTTGATTGAAATAGAACCATCACACAAAATTCCATGTCCATAGTGTAACGATGATTTTATTTCAGGTTGTCAAAGAATGATGTATCAAGCATAAAAGTTGATGACACTATCACGAAACCTACTTGATGAGATATTGCGAAAAATGGATTATATTACATAGTGAGCATTCATATGTGCATGTCATTTTTGCGACTTTACATTCTTTCTCTTAGGTGACTTGACCCATTGCTAGATAGTACTCTTGGACTTTTCCAATGAGAAAGAATCTATAGGGTCACACACTAAGTGTTTTTTGTGGTCTCGGATAAATTCTATTTGAATTTAATTAATGAAATAAATATTATTCTCAAGACCATGGAATAATTTTATTCAAGTGAAAATGATTGCATAAATTAAATAATATTTATTTATTTATTTTCTTGAACATTTAATAAATATTTATTTACTAGTTTGTAAACAAAATATTTTTTTAAGATATTTTTTTATTTTTTTATTCTGGTGTTAAATAAATATAGGTGGAGTTTGAGCAGACCATTGTTGGTCTGGTAGTAAAATAATTATTTGCAAGATGGTAAAAAATTATTTAACTAGTTGGAACAAGTTAAAATAATAATGACACAACTATTATTTTGTGACATGGAATTTTATTTTCTAATTCTGTTTTGCGTAATTTGGTGCGCCATGAATAATGACGCGCTATTGTTATTATAATGAGAATGGGTTTTCTATAATTTCATGAATGTATTTAATTTTTTCTATGCAATTAAATATTGTATCTGAAATTCCATGTGTATAAATAGACATGTGGTACTATTGTACCATACTCCACACCACATTCCTGGTGAATTGAGATCTTTTGTGACAAATAATTTCTCTCCCAAATCATCTTCTCTCCCCTCTCAATAATGAGATACATTCTTCAAGTCTGAAGAAAAAGCGATCAAGAACGACAGAAATAAGACACTCACTTCACCGCACTAGCACTCAGAGAATGAGCGGTGTCGACCAGAGGCCATCAGAGCATGTGTGGATCACCTCTAGAGGGATTCTAGTTTGGATCCTTACAAGTGCAACGAGATAATCCAGAAGGGTCATTCTAGACGATCAACATCATCAATGACGAAAAATACCAATTATCTAGGTATTATTTTTCTTTATAATATTAATTTAATTAATTATAAACATTATGTGAAAGACACTCTCTAAATTTTTAGGGCCTCTTTCTTCTTTATCTAAATCTTTGATTATATTTTGTGGAGAATGTTGTTCATCGTCGTATTGATCCTAAAATAATCATTGATCATGGTAAAAATCAAAGTTGGGTGCCGCCCCTACCACGCTTCCACTACGGTCGGAACCATTTAGGGGTATCAGAGCGGTTACATAATAGTTTATAATTATTTAAATATTTCATTAATGAGTTACGCATTTAATAATTTAGTTGTTTCAATTCAAGATAATCATTCTAAAAATCTTAATCTTGAGATCTATTCCTCCTATATTGTTTCTCGTTCACCTTACAAAGACAATATTTTCATTTTAATATTGATTAAAATAAAATAGTGGATCTCATCTAGAGCTGCCAAAGCATTCTGGCCGTATAGAACAAGAACACACAGCGTGTATTTGGTAGTACACACAGTGTAGTCAAGATTCAATGCATTATATCGGTCCACCAAACCAAGTCATGTGTTGGAGTCTTTATAAGTCTCAAATGACTCCATGTGTTGATAAGGAAAAGGTGGCATGTGGTTTCTGGATTACATGATGTGTGGCCCAATGGACATGTCGTATAGTCCCTTCGGGTTAGGGTTGGACTATTTACCCCATACACGGCTAGCCCAGATAGAGAAAATGTAATGAGGAACTACACGGCGTGTGCCCAATTGGACATGCCGTGTAGTCTGAAGATTTCTGAAGTACACTCACACAACATTTCCCCAGGCGTGTACTTCGGATAGATGGTGAACAATAGTACACACAGTGTAGTTGTAACTTCACATTATGTACTCATAAAAATTATGCAGAATTATTAAAATTTATTACTATATTATACAACCTTTTGAGACGTGTACCATTGTGTGGTCATAAAGCTGAGGCACAACATGTGATAGTTGTTTTATATATATGTGTGTTTAATTTAACATCTTTGTAATGTTAATTTCTACTCATTGGGTAGTTATGAATTGGAATTCACCAGGTTGCCTCCAAGGTCAAAAGTTACGTACAAATATAATTTTAAATGAATTTATTAGTTTAAAATTATGATGGATGAAAATCTTAAGGAAATTAATAAAAGGATTTAAGATAAGAGGATTGATTAATTAAAGATAATAATTAATTTATTTGAGTGCAATTTATCTTAAACAAGAACAATTAAATAATTGAATTATAGTTTTATTTATGTCTAAATATCATTACATGTATGGATGATCATGATCCAGACCAAGACCTTTGTACGTGGATGGTTTATTTTAATTTATTTATTTGAATTAATATTTTTGGCCTACAAGCCTTCTCCTCATGAATTTGTAGGGCCTGCATGCCCAAGGATTCTTTTATGTAAAACCCCCTATTACCCTTCAACTATATGTGAGATAAAAAAGGGCATATGTAATGGATGGAACTCCCAATATATTTGAGGTGGTTCTAGCTGGATCTATGATGAAACCAATCCCAAGAGATACAGAGGTGGACAGGTGTAAGCTATAAACATGAACCCAAAAGGTTCAAAGTGTTTCTACCCTAGGCTAGGGTTATTTTTTTAACCGCTAGATAAACTAACCATTATAAAAGCTAATGATCATGCTATTTACTTTATTTTATTTCTGTTATTTTTGTGGTTTATCATTATGGATGTATTTTTATGATCACATAATTAATTAATTAAACAAGCATGCAATATGGAAATAAAATAAACCAGACATATTCCTAAATATTATAAAGACGTGGTTAATCACTTAGGTAAGTTCCACTTAATACTAAAAATCATGAAATAATAAGAAATTCGTGAATAAGAGATAAAAGTCCCTCAAATAAAATATTAATTCAGACCAATACTTCCTTTACTTTATTAAGGGAAAAACTCAATAAAACAATGTGTTTGACCAACCCTTTTTGGGACACTTAATTTTATACAGGAAGACCTTATGAAAGGTTTTGGGCTGAAATAACCATATTACATCAATAGGAGTATCCAATGCTAGACTTGGTGTAATATTGGAGTCAAGAGTTGAGGAAAAACAAAGTCATGATTTTAGGATTCGGGAGTCCACTCAACAGATCAAGGAGATGCAAGCCCACAGTTGGCAAAGACCTGCCTACCTAAATACCTTCTAATAGCTTGACAAAACCTTGTTTGGGTTATACAAAAGGGAATATGGATCCTTTCCACTAGAATGTCATGGAAACTAGACATTTCGATTTCAATAGTGAGGGCCATTGGGACTTGATAAAATAGTGGGAGACTTAATAAAATTTATTATTTCTCATAAAATGTAATCAATAAAATACTAATGATATGCTCTTTTAATAGTTGAATAAAAATGAAATGCTCATCAACCACACTATCCCTGCGATTAATTGTGTATAAGACTAAATCCTTAGTGGCGGTAACTTCCATGAATGGTTTAGATGACATAGGTTTATCCAAAACCATGAATGAAAGTATTACGTGCTGGAGTCTGCATTACCAGATCTTCCTGCCAAAGAGACAAGTGATGAGGATTTCATGGTCTATGAGAAAAAAATGAACGACGCGGTAAACGTTCAATGTTTGATGTTATCACTAATGTCTTTTGAGATCAAGAATCTCATGAAAACATGGATGATTATAGCATGCTCGAGAACCTCAATGGTCTTTACCAGGAAATAGGAACACAAGAAAGGTTTGAGATCTCTAAGGAAATATCTCTGAGTAATCTCAGAGAAGGTTCCCCAGCTATGCCTCATGTAGTCAAGATCATTGGCTATATTGATCACCTGGAGGTTCTAGGGTTTATACTTTCCAAAGAACTGGGCACCGATCTCATTCTAACATCACTCCCTCAGAGATTCTCTAAATTAATTTTCAATTTTAATATGAACAACATTGAGAAGTCTATATCTGATGTTCTTATCCTCATTCACCAAGTGGAAAAAGATATGATGCACAAAAATAATTCTATCCTTATGGTGAATAAGAGGAATGGGAAGCCGAAGATATTTAAGCCCATTGCTTCTTCATGGCCTTCCACAAAAAGTAAGATCAAAGGGAAGGCAAGGGAACAAGAGGTTGTTTGTTTTGCATGTGGCAATAAGGTCCCCTAGAAGAAGAACTGCACCCAAACTAAGAAGTAAATGAAAGGTTCAGGTGTGTTTTTTATCGAATAAAATCTATCTGTTTCAACAAATTGTGTATTAGATACAACTTTTTGTGCTCACATATGTATCCAAAAATAGGAACCAAGTAGATTCAAGAAGATTTATAAAGGATAGGTAGATCTACGAGAAGACAACAGAGCCAGACTTTCTGCTATAGCTGATGAGGACTACCACCTCATGTTTCCAACTAGGATAATATTGTTGTTAAAGGGTTGTTTTTATGTTCCTTCTGTAACCAATAACATAATTTACGTATCCAGACTAGATATAAATGGATTTTTTTCATGTTTAGAAATGAATGTTTCTTATTTTATGAAGATAGCATTTTTTGGTAGGGAACATTTGTACAACGGTATTTATCTGTTGGATTACACAAACCAAGTAATGGAAGTCGATGACAATGATACTTCACATGACTCATACCACACCCAACTTTTGTATCACCAGCTAGGTTATGTAAACGAGAAATGCTTGAAAAAGTTACATCAAGATGGATATTCTAATTCATTTTAACTTAAACCAATTGGCATATGTCATGCATGTTTTCAAGGAAAAATGACCAAATCCCATTTGGTGGGAAAGGTGAAAGTGCTAAAGAGCTTCATGAATTGGTTCATATCGATGGGTGTGGACCATTTCCAGTTGATTCTAGGGGTGGGTACTCGTAATTCCTAACTTTTACTGAGGATTTTAGTTGATATGGATATATCTAATTAATGTGTTATAAGTTGTATTCCTTTAATAAGAGCAAGGAATACAAGAATGAAGTTGAGAACGAGCTTGGTAAGAAGATTAAGAAACACCGCTTAGACCGAGGTTGGGAATATCTTAATCGTACTTCATTGATTACTTACAAGAGTTTGGGATCCTATCCAAACTCCCTCATCCATACAAACATCAATAGAATGGTGGAATCAAAAATAGGAACCACACCTTGTTGGACATGGTGAGATCAATGATAAGTCATGAAAGACATCCATTACCTTTTTGGGGGTATGTGTTGCAAATAGAGATAGACATACTAAACCAAGTACCAACTAAATCGATAAATAGTATTCCATATGATTTATGTAGTGGAAGAAAATACATGTTATAAAATTTACATGGGTGGGGTAGTGAAGCATTTGTTAAGTACTCTTCAGGTAACAAACTCTCACCCTGAGGCACAAAGTGTACCTTTATAGGATACCCCAAGTGAACAAGGGTATATTACTTATACAAACCCTCATAAAAAATGGTTATTGTGGAAAGACATGCCATAATCCATGAGAGGGAGAACATCTCCAAAAGAGATAGTGGGATCTAGATATACTTCGACGAAGATGAGGATCAAGTTACACAAGCATTGGTACAGGAAAATATTCCACAAATCCCCATGGAAGAAGAATCTGTTCTAGAGACACAAGTACTATGTTGGAGTACAAGAGAGGTTAGAGAACTGGGATGGTATGATTTTCTACTTACCAAGGATGGTGACTCATTATTAGTTGATAATAATGATCCTCTAACCTACAAGGAAGTAGTAAGTGGCACAGACATTTCCAAGAGGAAAGAAGCCATGAATTTTGAAATGGATTCCATGTACCAAAACAAAGTCTGGATTTTGGTAGATCCTCCAGGTGATTTAAATCCAGTTGTTTTCAAATAGGTATTAAAGAAGAATTTGGACATGAAAAGACATGTCAGTACCTATAAGGAATGACTGGTTTCAAAAGGGTTTAAATAATGTCAAGGAATTAACTACGATGAAACCTTGTCACTAGTAGCAATGTTGAAATCCATCAGAATTCTACTTGTTATTTCGGCTTACCATGACTATGATATTTGGAAAATGGATGTCAAAATAGAATTCCATAATGGTAACCTTTAGGAAGCTTTCTACATGACACAACTTGAAGGGTTTGTGACTCCAAAGGATTCCAATAAGTTGTAAAAGTTCTAGAAGTCCATTTATGGATTAAACAAAGCATCCAGGTCATGGAACATTCAGTTTGATGAATCCATAAAATAATTTGGTTTTATTAATAATGAATGTGAGACATGTGTCTAAAAAATGTTTAGTGGGAGTGCAGTCATTTTCCTAATATTATGTATTAATGACATATTACTTATTGGAAATGAGATACTAGTCTTTCAGTCTATTAAGGAATGGTTGAATAAATGCTTCTCCATGAAGGACTTTGGGGAGTCATCACATGTTCTTCGGAACAAGATCCATCATGATAGATCAAAGAGATTGATGTGCCTAAGTCAAAATACATACATTGATAAGATACTGAAGAGATTTAGTATGGAACAATACAAGAGGGTATTGTTTCCAACATCACATGGCATTCATCTTTCTAAGAAAATGTGTCCTTAGACACATGAGGAAAGAAAGATAATGGAAAGGACTCTATACAAATTAGTGATTGGGTCAGTCATGTATTCCATGCTATGTACATGGCTGCATTTCACCTATGCATTGACTGCGGTAGGAAGATATCAAGCTGACCTATGTGGCCGACATTGGATGGCGGTCAAGACTATCCTGAAGTAGCTGATGTTTACTAAGGATATGTTCCTATATTATGGTAGAGATGAGGAAATATTCATCATAGGATATGCAGATACTTGTGTCCAGACTGATCAAAATGAAATGAAGTCACAAACGGGATACATCTTCACTTTGAATGGAGGTGCAGTGAGCTGGAAGAGCTCAAAGAAGAGTGTGGTCGCAGATTCTACAATATAGTCTGAGTATATCGCAGCTTCTTAGGAAGCTAAATAAGTAGATTGGATGTGATGCTTCATTCAGGAGCTATATCTGATACCTATCAATAAATATCCCATCACATTTTACTGTCATAATACTGTAGTGGTGGATCTCGTAATAGAGACAAGGTCACATCATCGGATGAAGCACATACTTCATAAGTATCATATCTTGAGGGATTTTTCTCATAGAGGTGAAGTTGTAGTGAGATTTATTTCCACGGAAAACAATGTGGCAGACCCCTTGACTAAATCCTTGAATCAGCAGAAACCTGATCATCATGTGAGGTCTAGCGAACTAAAAGTCATAGGTAGTTGGATCTAGTATAAGTGGGAGTTTTTTAGAGTTTGGGTCCTAGAACAAACTGTTTTTACTTTGATTACATGGATGTTTAATGTATTGGTACATATTTTTCATTGTTTTAAATGACTATGATGTAATAATGTCCTAGAGTATTTTTTTCATTGATAAGGTCATGAAAGTTCCCCGCTATGATGAGAAACGTGAAATGAAAAAAGAATATTCTTAAATATAGTCTATGGTTTGATGACATACTATGATGAGACACATAGCATGTAGACCATCAGGTGCGAGTAATCGTAAGCAGATGAGACTTCCTATCATGAATTTCTTACATTGTAATCTCCAAGATATGAGATTATGAGAATAGACCCGCTAGTTGGAATTCTACATGTTTTTGTGTCATCAAATATTTCTATCTGTGATAGTGTGTAATGATCCATAGACATTAATATTTCCATTAATATGTGTCACGACTAGCGCATTTTGATTTACTGATGAAAACTGTCATGCAGATAGCTGGCGGGAAGTAGGGTACATTGGGTGCATCATGAATGGAATTTTATTAATGGATAAGTCGAGGAACGATTTGTCCCTTACATTTATGTAAGTTGATATCTCGCCCCTTTGATTGAAATAGAACCATCGTGTGAAATTAAATGGCCATGGTGTAACGATGAGTTTATTTCAGGTAATCAAAGAATGACATATCAAGCATAAAAGTTAATGACACTATCATGAAACCTACTTGATGAGATATTGCGACAAAGCGATTATGTTACCCAATGAGTGTTCGTACGTGGATGTCATTGTCATGACATTATGTTCTTTCTCTGGGGTGACTTGACACATTTCTAGATAGTACTCTTGGACTTTAGGCAAGCCTTCTTAATTCCAACGAGAATGAATCCTAGAGAGTCACACACTATGTGTTTTTGGTGGTCTCGGTTAAATTATATTTTCATTTAGTTAATTAAATAAATATTACTCTCAATGCCTTGGAATTATTTTATTCTTGTTAAAATGATCTCATAAATTAAATAATATATATTTATTTATTTTATTGAACATTTAATAAATATTTAATTAATAGTTTGTAAATAAAATACTTATTTAAGAGAATAAATTATTTATTTATTTATTTGGGTGTTCAATAAATGGAAGTGGAGTTCGAGTGGACCATGTTCATTTTGGTAGTAAAATAATTATTTAAAATACGATAAATAATTATTTAACTTGTTTGGACAAGTTAAAAAAATAATGATGCTGCTATTATTTTGTGACACAAAATTTAATTTTATAATTATGTTTTGCGCAAGTTGCCACACGAGGAATAATGAAAAAGTATTATTATTATGAGAATGGGGTTTATCTATGTTCATGAATGTATTTAATTTCTACTATGAAATTAAATATTGTAACTGAAATTCCATTTATATAAAAATACAAGTAGGCCTATTCTGCCATACACCACACCACTTTCCTGGTGAATTGAGAATTGTTGAGCCAAACAATTTCTCTCTTGAATCCTCTTCTCTCCCCTCTCAAGAAAAAATGTGTTCTTTATGTCTGAAGAACAAGAGATCAAGAATGATCGAGACAAGACACTCGCTTCACTGTGATATCACCTGAAGAACGAGTGGTGTCGATCGAAAGCTATCGGAGCATATGTGGATCACTGCTAGAGGGATTATAGTTTGGATCCTCATAAGCACAACGAGATAATCCTGAATCGTCAATCTGAATGATCAACATCATCAATGAAAAAAATAAAAAATATCCCGGTATTATTTTTCTTTATGAAATTAATTAAATTAATTATAAACATGATGTTAAAGATCCTCTCTAAAAGTTTTGGGCCTCTTTATTTTTTATCTAAATATTTAATTATATTATATGGATACTAGTTTCATCATCGTATTGATCCCAGAGTAATCGTTCATCATGGTAAAAATCAAAGTTGGGTGCCACCCTAATGCGCTTCCGCTGCACCCGGAACCTTCATACATGACCTGTGAAAAATATTTTTTGTATCCAAAATTCACACTTTGTGAATGTATCATATAATTTATCATTTCATTGGTTCATTATCATAACCCTAAAATTCACTTAATTTTCATCATTTGTCATTGAGTATATGATAATATCATTAATAAATACTATTATTAATTTGATAAGGTAATATCTAAAGATGATATTCATCAAATACATAAATACTATAGGCGAGTTTTTTAGTCCAAATATCATTACTATGAATTTATAATGTATAAAACTTGTCCAAATTTTTTTTGGGTATATCTTCTATCCTTACCCTTAGATGATTGTATAAGAATCGAAGATCCACCTTTGAAAAATTTTGACCTCTTATAATTTCATCAAATAAATCAATAATATTGGTTATAAAATACTTGTAATTTATTTTCATCTCATAAATCATATGATAATATATGAGAAGAGATAATAATCCATACATTTTCTTAACAAATATAACTGGTCACCCCCATAGATAAGCAGTTGGGTGTAAAAAATATTAATCCAGACTCTCCTAATATCGATTCTTCAATACATCCTGTTCAACGAGAGCTATTTTTTAATGACACTTTGATAGATTCATATAACCATATATAAGTTCATTTGAAAAACCAACCTCACATTTTTTTGGAGGGTTAGATAATTTATTAAAAAAAATATTAGTATACCCCTGTAAAATTAGTATATCTTCAACATTGAGTTTTCCTCAATTATTTGATCCAAGTATCCTTCATTATGGGGTATCATGACAAATTTGATAATTTATCATCCAAAGGGAATTCATAATCATCATTTCACATATAGTTGATAAGATGATGATATGTAATATGGAATAAGATAAAATTTATCTGATAATAGATATGATATGTATGAATAGAAATCCAATCCAGGATTAGTATCATATTGATTTCTACAAAGGGAAGGATAAATATATCTGCTAAAAGTTTATTCTTACAAACATTGATTGGATAAGATTATTATATATTACATGAAATCATAATTCCACCTAATTTTTATTGATAAATCAATATCTAAAGATCAAGGTGGTGAATAAAAGTTCTCAAAATATTCCTGATATAAAAGATTATAAATAACTAGAATAAAATAACACATTTGTAGATATTAAGCTGAGAATAAGTGTACCCTTCACTGCTTCATTATCATTATCCACCTCTGCGACTATGATTGCACATGGTCTTCCTTTTTCTGTTTTTCCATGAGATTAATGATGTCTATTATCCTCGTTGGACCTTATATTGGGGAATTGATTTTCATAATACCCAAACTTCTTACATATAAATAATTAAAGTGTTTGTTGAGCATTAGTTGAGACCTTATATTCCACTATTGTGTTAATTTTACTTTTTATATATTTTTAGCTATCATGTGCTTAATGTAATACCCCACCATATTTAAAACATCTTATTGTACCTCTTAGGTAATTTATTGGGTGTTTCTTCCCATATTTATAGAATGTAATGGGTTGAATATTATTTCCTCTAGGATATTCTTTATATGAGTTTGCAGGAAACTTCATCTTCATTTTCTTTCACCCAAAATAATAAGAGTACAATTTTTTTATTTCAACAATAAGTTCATATAGTGAAATTTATTTTTAGCTACCAAAGTATCTTATAGATAATTACTTTCAAAGACCTGGTTTTAGGCCACTAAAAAATCATCAAATATTACTTCTAAGGTGAGTAATAAAACTATAGGTGTACCTCCCAAGTCTCTTGATGTTTTATTCATTAATACCCATTGATTCCCCCTCCTCTTGTTTCAACTATATGAATTACCTATCCATTTTCATGATAAGGGTCCAGGGAAAATATTTAGTGAAATTTTTTTTCTTAAACTCCTATAATTTCATTATGTCAACTTATTTATTCTTCATCATAATCTTAACAAGTGTCCACCATTGGTCAGCCTCCCATTAGAAATGATAAATAGAAAATATGATCATATCATATATCAATCATTGAAGGATGAAAGATATAACCTCTATTTAATTTATCCATTTATCTCAAATTATTGGGTTTCGAGACCCACTAAAATAGGATGGACTTTCACACATAAAGGACTTGATAGAAAGTTTCACCTTCCTTAGTGTGTTCAGTAGCTCAATATTTTTTTTATTTTTGTTTATATCTTGGGAGTGTTGGGTGGGAATAACCATGAGATTTTTCATTATATATCATATATCATTAGGTTGATCATTGGAAAAAAAATATTAGCATTATCCATCACATCCATTGTTTACTCTATTCCTCCTTTCTCCAGCCATTACATGAATAAAAAATGGTAATGAGAATCATTAAATTAATAGGTGTGAAAATGAAAAACTATAAACCTAGAATAAATAGATCATTAAAGGAACTCATAACCTAGCTTAATAATCTTAAGGTTTAAATCTCATTTATCCGTAATCATATTTCAATTAGGATCTTTAACAAAACTAGTTATATATTACATAACCAAATTCTATTTGTATCCTTTATAATGGTTCATAAAGATCATGTAAATCAACCAAAGTTTGTACCTTGAGTGTTTCAGACAAGGTGTAAAGTTAGGCCCACTTGTTTTGTAGTGAGTGAAGATCGAGTTAATAATTAAAAAACCATTTTCAGGTTTATTACCCCTAGGTACATTTGTACCAAACCACATATCAACATGTGTATATCTTAACCAGGATGTTATTTCTAGAAAACCACACACTCGTAACTTTACCAAAACATTAGGATATTTGCCTATATTTAGGATTTCCCTTAGAGTTTTCACTATTTTCCTTAATCTCAATCCTCAAAAATAGCTAAACTAATCCCCAAAAATAAATAAACCTTACTCTAATATCAACTAAGGAGCCCTAGGCCTACACTCCTAGGCTCGATGCTAAAAACACCTACTTTATAGACTATCTTTGATACCAACTCATATGAAATAGGTAGAATTTACACTTATTTCCATAATTTATACAATATATCTCATAATAATCATACAATAATATAACCAAAACGTTTATTGCATTTCAATATTAGATAAATAACATTCATTCACATAATTGCAAAAATTTGTCCACAATTGCACCATACAAGACCCCATTCTAGTCATCTAATATGTTATAGTCATCTTTGTTACTTGGGTAATGAAAAAAAACAACAAGTGGTAAGCTAACATATTCTTTAATGGAAAAATTATCAACATGTCATAAGGGGTTATGTCTTAATAATATGAAAAATCAAGAGCATGATAGAAATATATTATTAAAAGATCATGGAGTAATAAGATGTTTGAATAATAATTATAGATAAACGTAAAACTCAAAATGATCAAATATATACCATGATATAAGAAATTAGAGGTATTAGATAATAATCAAGAGCCATGGAGAATATCATAGGAACATAACATAAAAATGTGGCATAATAAAAGAATGGAAATCGTAACATAGTTTATAACAAATAAATTCTTTTTTTTTAGTGGATCAAGAATCACAACCTGTTTCGCATTATGGATCAAAAATTGCAATCAATTTCCCATAGTGGATCAAGTACCATTACTCATTTTCCATTATTATCTAATGAGATATAAAACTTTACCCAATGTATTAGAGGGTTATATAGGACCCACCCATCACATAATGACAATTCATATACATGTGTGCCACATGAAAGCAATCATACATCATATCATAAAAAACACAAGAAAAATAAAAACAGTTCCCTATCTATTTTCAAATGGCATCTCATAAAATGAAAAGAGTAGTTTGATCAATTGATTCTAAAATTCCAGCACTACCACAGATTGCATAATACGTGGCACCTACTTTTATCAACCTTAAAGAGAAAATGATGATAAAAGGGTGACCTTTATTAGCGCTAGATAAAATAGATGATAAAGGCTGATCTTTATCAGTGATATTCTTAGCCCTGATAAAAAAATTAATAAATAATATAATTAATATATATATATATATATTCAATAATCATATATATATTTAAATAATAATTTTTTACTTATATAATTTTTTTTTTAAAATGCATGTATATAATTAATATAAATATGATATATTAATAGATATTTTTAGTAATATAAATATATATATAATTCTTTAAAAAATTATTTACAAAATAATAAATATGTATATATATATATATATTTAAATAATTAAAAAATTATAATAAATATGTTTAATAAAAATATAGTTAAATAAGAATATATTTTAATATTTTATTTATATACATTAATTACAAAATGTGTATATAATTAAAATAAATACAATATATTAAAATTTTAATAAAATAATTATATTATATTAAAATAAATATATTTATTTAGATATATATTTATATTGATATTAAATAATTTAAAATATATGTACATGTATAACTACATGTGTATATACATGTCTTTATGTATATGTGTGTGTGTTGGTGGATGTGTATGTGTACATATGTATTTTTGTAATTCATGTAAATGTTAAGAATTCACTTTTTAATATTTTTTTAATTTATATAATTTAATTTATTAATATATTATTATATATTCAATAATAATGATAAAATATATATGTAATCATTTTTTAGTATTTATTTAGATATGTATTTTATTTACAATACATATTTTCAACAAAGTTAACATAACCCTCAACCATTCCAAACAAAAAGAATAATATTTATTTTTTTTTATTTAAAAAGTGTTAACATTAAAAATATGTATGAAATTTAAATAATAAGTCTATTAAGTGAGTTTTTAATTATTTAGTAATTTAAATATTTAATTTTACAATTATAAATATATATATTTTTTAAAAAATTAATTATGAAATTATAAATATATAGATATATATAGTTAAATAATTATAAATTCATAATAAATATATTTAAATAACAAATATATTTATTATATTTATAATTATATATTAATAAATACATGTATTCATATTAATATATTTATAATTATATATAAATACTTTTAAAATATATTTATTTATAATTATAAATATAAATAAATAAATATGTAAATAATTATAATATTAAAATAAATATATTAAAATAATAAATATATTTATTACATTTATAAATATATATTTATAATTATATATAAATATTTTTAAATATTTTTATTTATAATTATAATTAAAAATAAATAAATATGCATTTAAATAATTATAAAACTACAATAAATATATTTAAATTATAAATATATCTATTTGAAATATATATGTATATATATATTTATTTTAATTAATATATATAATTATTTAAATATATATATAAATATATAAATATATTTATAATTATATAAAAATAATTACAAATATTTTTTTTTATAATTATAAATATAAATATATATAAATTTAAATAATTATAAAAGTTTAAAAAAATATTTGAAAAATAAATATATTTAGTTTATTCATAATTTTATAAATATATATAATTTTATAAATATTTTATAAATATATAATAATAATTATAAATATATAGATATATTTATTTACAATTATATATATAAATATATATATATCATTAAAATTATATCATTATCATCACTTTTTTATCATTGATAAAGATACCCCTTTATCAGTTCTAAAAAATGCTCATAAAGATTCTCTTTATTAGTGCTAGAAATTTAACACCGATATAGAATAATTTTATTAGCTTCTTTTAGCACTGATAAAGTGGTATCATTATCAATGCTAAAAAATAACTAATAAAGAGTATCTTTATCAGATCTTTCTAATTTATCACTAATAAAACTACCCTTTATTATTATGTCTTGAAAGCACTAATAAAAGTCTTACACAATCTTATAAAAGAACCCTACCAAATTCATCTCCTCTCTGCACCTTAAAGCTCTCGCAGAACCAAACCGCTGCCACCACTCTTGCTGAAGCCTATCATTGTTGTCACTCAGCTTTCTCAATGAATTGACCCTCTCTAAATCTAAGGTATGTGCCAATTTATTTTTTAAGCACCTCCTGCTGCACTCCGGTCTTTAGTTTATGCACCTTGCATGTTTCAGGTCTTCTTTAAGCTCGGCCTTGGTTTTTTAGCCACAACCATCTCAATAGACCACCATGGGATGGATGTAAGAAGCACACACCCCCTTTTCCTTTATAAATATATCCTCATATGTCATATTCTAAGCACTTAAATTCTAGTGGTGTAGATCAATCCTCAACGCTTCACGTCATCATGTTGATAGGTTTCCTAAAACTCTAAAAGTCACTCTATAACCATACTCACCCTCATCACTCATCCACCACACTTCACCCTTGTAACCGATATAGATCATTACCTTCACTGCTTGTTTCCTTCTAATACAAGGAAAAAAATATGAGGAAACGGAATTTAAGAATCAATCCTAATTGTTTGGCTAGACTAATTGAGGTATATAATGAAAATAAATAAATTATTTTTGAATATAATGTATGGATCAAACTATTTTAAGTAATTTCATCCAGGGTGAATTCTATTTAATACACTATGTTTTTCTCCATATATGTCTAAAATAATGCATTTCCTAAAACACCTCGTTCATATGAAAAATTTATAAAACAATATAATTTATAGAAAATAGTATTCTTTGATTTATTTTTAATGAATAAACTTTATTAAAACGATCCTTCTAATAACATATTTTAAAGAATTCACTTTTTACGAAAATACACATAAGTGTATTAAAATAATAATAATAAATTTTGATTTTTTAAACATGTAAGATTTAAATAAAAAATTATGTTAGTAATAACATTGAAAAATTGTATATTTTTAATATAATTTGTATGTTTAAATGAAACTAATAAAATTAAAAGAGTTTTTAGACAGTTTGTTATTTTATTTTTTTTATATTAGTTTTAAAATTTTCAAACATAGAAATACATTTTTGCAATGATATGATATTTGATTATTTATTTATCTATCTTATTTAATTTTTTATTTAAATAATTTTTAAAATAATTTACTATTTTTCATAATTTGAAAATTAATTTTTTTTAATATTATAATATATATTAATGTAATTGATGTTAATAATAGTTTGTAAATAATTTTAATATTCCTTCACACATAATTAGTATAAAAAATGAATGTTTAATAATATATAATATGACACATAATTACAATTTTGAAGTGGTTGAAAAGTAAAATCAATACATCATCGATGTGGATGCATACATAAGTGTCCTTCAATCCCACACCCTATCTCTTTGATAATATGTCCATGATGAATAATATGTTTTTTAGGTTCTTGAGTGTGCTCTTCTAAAGGTCTAGATGTGATGTCCTAAACAATGAGTCCAACAATAGTACCTGAAATATCCTCTCATCCACTTGAGTATATAAGAAAATGGAATATAACTCGATCTGGGATAGAAAAATCAATGTCCCAAATTCTATAATTAGTTCCCCAATCTGAGGAATGTGTCACTAAATGACTTATAGATGACATAGGGGATTAAATATCAAACTGAGAGACAAAATTAAAAGGTAAAATATGATACAAAGTGACCTAATTGGTGTCTCAATTAGTGTCACAACTAGTTCCCCACTCTAATATTCCATATTTTCGTGGTGTGTTTTTTTGTTTTTTTTATTTATACAATTTTAGTGAAACTTGGTGTCGATATTGGATGATTGGTATTAATTTTCCATGAGGTAGTTGGTCCCTTTGATTTAACCCATATTACTTTTTATTTTATTATGTTCTTGAGTAGGGTGGTCATGTCGGCTTGTTATGACTTGACCTAATAAAAACGAAATGTTTTAAGATGTTGTGTGCTAACATTCAATGACCCTTTTTCATGTACTAATAATTATAAATAGATTGCCTATAAAATCTCTTAGGCCAAGAGTTTAACATTGGATTTAGATAATTAAATGGTATGCTTTTATGGATAAATAATTTGAATTTGTTAAAGGGATACTTATGTTAAAATGGTCAAAAAGGAATTTTTGGATAATATTATGGCTGTGAAATGGATTTTCACAACCATCGATATGTAAATTATTAGGAACATAATATGGATAAATGTGTCAGTAAATGTATGTGATTTTTATGAATTGTGTAATTGTTTTTAAAAGTGAATTGGCCTATGGTTATAGGTTTTATTTATTTTAAAAGGATTGTGATAAGAATTTAAATAATTGGATGGGGTTTAATGAAAGGATTGTTTCCTTATTGATAAAAAAAAATAAAATAATTTGTTAATGTTAATTTTCAAAAATTATATTCAACAAAAAATATTTCCATACAAAATAATTTTCTGGTCACCCCAAATATACACTTTACTCATAAACATTATTTCACTCTTCTCTTTCCAATTATTTTTTAATGAATCTAGATAATCTAGAAATGAATATTGATAGTATTTTGTTCATGATACCATTTCAAAATAATTTTTATTCATAAATATATTGAAAAAACATCCCATACTCAATTCATTTTATTCTCCAGGATCTAATAGTCTTTCCTTGCAAATTACTAAACACCCCTCTAATTTTCCAGTTTTTTGGAATTTCATTTCACAACCATTCTATATATTATATATTAATTACTATTTTTATTTTTATGAAAAATATTCAACTCAAAATCTATCATTTTAATTGAAATAATGAAACATTACTAATAGAACCATTAATCCACACTTGGATACAAATAAGTTTATTTTTTAATAAATGTTGTGTAGTGAATACACAAATTCACAATGTATTCAAAATTGTTATGTTACGTAGTTATTATTTAATTTAGTGAAATTCAAAACCACTTACTATATTGAAATAAAAGGAATATGTTTATGTATACATAAAATCACATGAAACATATAACTTGGATTCATACTTGAATCAGTTTCTATAAATATTGAATTATTTCTACATGTTATGTTTACAAGAAATTTTTATGTATTCATTAAAATTAAAAATTTCAAAAATTTAAACATCATATAAAGATATTGTGTAACTAATAGTATCCATGAATAATTATTTATTGAATTTTACAAGTCTTTAGTTATTTTCCAAAATGATAGAAGCTTTAATAAATAATAAAAAATTATTAACAAATGGCAAGTGATTGTAACCCACTGGTCATTTCTATGTAGATGATTTCCCTTTGGGAGGAATACCCAATCCCATTGTTTATAACACACCCATATATCATTTATAGTAATATCATCTATAATTTCATAGGAAATTATAATTTCATGATTTTTCTTCTATATATTATTATTTTCAAAATTTTCTTGGTGAATTTTAAAGAGAAAAAAAAGAATTTATAACATTTAAACCAAAGTAAAATCACAATATTAATATCAACATTTCATTATCAATAAAAAAATTAATATCTATGAAAAAAAATAATTAAATTAATATAATTATTCATGGTTATGGAAACCAAATGAGTAATGTAAAACCACATACCATAAACGATGAATATAATAATTCATAGTGTTATTTGGTAGATTGTGTCTCTAAATTATTCAATGAAGAGTTAACAATTTTTCCCATTAGGCTTGTTGAGAATGTCATATTCCTTTATCTTTTTATTATTAGAAGTTAGTAATCATTTTATCCATAGGTTATCCTAATAATTGTTTTTTTCTAATCTGGTCAAGTTGTATATTTCTAAATTGGATTCCTATATTAAGACATAGTTTGAAAACATTTATCACATCACCCACTTGAATTAGTTTTCACTTGGTCCTTGAACTCATATCAAAATACAAACATAAAATTAGGGATTGGTTTTTTATATGAAATATGAAACTATAAACGGTAAATAATGTATAATAATGGTATCACCCAAAAAAAATTCACTCCAACCAAACCTAAAGAATATTTAAGATTCTAGGGAAGCAGTAATTTATCATTTATTGATAATAACACCATGAAAATGGTATGTCACTAAATCCATCCAAACCATAGGATATCCATCATGACCCCACTCCCATAACATTTTCCTCATAGGAAGAAAAGTGCTGCTGAAATTCATAGATCAGAAAAAAAATCCTTTCTCTTTTAATAGAGTAATAAAAGGCTTTCTTTGAATGTTGATATAACAGCCCCAAACATTTTGCAGTATGTTCCTCTTAAATAATTTCTATTCATTAGATAGACTATATTGCATGGAGCACAAATTATTTATTGAATCAAAACATTATAGGATTATGTTATAAGCTATCCATTAATCATAAAATTTCCACTTCTATGTTTTGAATTTTGAAAAACGATCATCTAGAGTTGTGACCAGAAAGTCATTTGGAGTCTGAAGTAACCAACATGATTTTTTTGATGAATTGTAACATACCCTTATTAATAGTAATATTAATTTTAATATGACCCTTATAAAAATTAAATAATTATTTTATTTTATTTTCTTAAGGTAAAAGATAATGAGATCTTATGTGATTTTTTAATGTGATATAAAACTAATTATACCTTTAAAAATTGTTTTTTTAATTAACTATGTTTTTATGTAAAAATTAAATTAAAAATACATAGAAAATTATTTTTTAAAAATAGAGTTATTTCTTGAATTCTATACGTCAAAAAATGGTTAAGGTGAATTTTGGTGATTTTTCTAAAATACTTGAATTTTTTATAAATAATAAAAAAACAGTTTTGAGTTTTCGGTAGTTTAATGACAACATAATGAGGTAATAATTAAATATTCAATTATGTTAGACTTTTTTATAGTAACTTATGACATGGGTTTTCCAAAGTGGCTAAAACCATGGGCAACTATCATGGGAAAGCCCATGGTTTTGCAAAAACCACTAATGAGGTGTCCCTTTTAATTAATAAAAAAACTATCTCTTAATTACTATAAATACCCACTCACCCCCCTTCAATTTCATTCATTAAAAACTCAATATCCCCAAAGCTATGGTGGTATTACCTCCCTAGGAGTCCTCCCAATGTTTCCTCAAACCCCCAAGGTCCCAACCTTCATGTTTTAGGAGTTACTCTACATGGTAAGAGAATCAACCACCCTTCTCTTTTTTTAAAGCTTTCATTTATGTTTTCTATTTTATTATCAATTGGAATATATTGGGATATGTCATTCCATATTACCCTTAATTCCAATATTATTTATGATTTATGTGATACCCCCTTTATCTCATCAAACTATTTTATGCAATTTTAGGTGACATCGTTAGGCTACCGAATGTTTGTAAGAGATTTCACAATTTTTATCTTATTTTGAGTTCCTATATTTTATAATTCCTTACTCACCTCACATCATCCAAATTATATGATAATTATAGTACCTTGAATGAACTGGAATTATATAATGCTAATGGAATATTTTATCATCATCACTCTTTCCCCCACCTCTTATACTAAAAATGAAAACACAGTCTGAGATGTGTTAATTTATCACACTCAAGGACAACGGGTTCTCAATTTTCATTACCATGTACAATTCTGGTCATAAAACCATTTTTATGGTTGAACCAGATCCAAATATATGTATTTTATCTCATTAGTGTTCTGTAATTCCTACACACTCATAATATGAAATAATAATACAAAACAAGTTCATTGTTCACAAAACCGCCAAGCATAATCCAAGCGGTTATCAATAACTTTTAACTAATGATTCATCCTCAAGTGTATAACCCAGAATAATTATAAGATAATTTATATCTCTTTAATGTCAAAATTAATATATATTAACAATTCTTGATGTTTAACCCCATTTCAAAGGAACTTCCATTCATGAAAGCATGTAAAAAATCATGAAAACCAAGGAATAAAATGTTTCCAAAACAATAAAATTAAACCTCTTAAAACCATTAAAATGGTCATGAATGAACCTAATAAGGTTATAATAAATCAATTACAGGTATATTAGGTTATGGACTCATTAATTAATGAATCTAAATTTGATTGTCCAGGTCATTTAAACAAACGAAGAATACACTCGAGCAAAATGTAAGGGGTTTCTCATCTCACTTTCATTTCCGTGAGATTTCCATTGTTCACCAATTATTTATTGTATGTGGTCTATGTTTACTTACATTTGATATTGAATAAAATTGTTCAATTTATATTCATGGTATAAAATGACTTATTTGAGGGTTATTAAGTTCGGGTTGTTTCATTCGACCGATTACATTGTGGTAAGAGACTTTGTCTCAACTACTATTTTATTGTGACTAAATTTGTATTGTGCACCTAATAATCCTTATGTGTTGTACCTAATTCCAATTTGAGATCACTTTTCATTTGAAATTATATTTATATTACATATCCATAATCTCATATCATGGATATTTTTTTTCTAAGCCGTATACCATTTTACATACAGTGTTTATTTGGAAAGTTATTTTAACTATGGAAATATTGATGAATCTGTATACCCTTCTCTATAAAAATATTGAAAAAGCATAATGATATTATATTGAATTAATGTATAAGGAATTATTTGTACATGAAGTGGCGGGTGGGTACTGCTATATCCCTTTGATGCATCGGTAGGTCTCATGAGACAAATTAGTTGGCGACAAACCCTTCGAGTTTGTTTCCAAAAATCAGACGGGTTTCTACCCACAGAACTAAAACGTTTTAATGGTACTATGGTATCATGTTCCATATACATGACATCCACTTAATAATAATTATCTATATTCATTATCAATTATTACTATCCATGAGGTTTTCACTGTGGAAAAATCTATGGATGCAGTTTCATTCTCAGTGTATTAATGGCATGAGTTTTTCATTTATTCACCATGCCATGTTGATTATGTCAAATTTTTTACAATTAATCTATTATTGATTAATTATTCCACCATTATTAACCCTTACTGAGAATTTGAGCTCACCCATTTCATTGTTTACCTTCAACAGGTGATGAAGAGGAGATCATTTATTGAGTTCTTGTGGATGCAGTTTTTATTATTTGTTATGTATTGTATTTTTTAACCTTTTCCAATGTAATTTGACATACATTTAGGTCTTTATTTTCTTCAAGACTGCTAAAATGATCATTCCTTTGGGATTTTCATTTCATATAACCAATCCAATATAACAATAAATGCACTGGATCTAGTCTAGAGGGGTCAGGGTGTTAATGTTGGTATTAGAGGAAGTTTAGTAGAAAACCTAGAAACTATAGTAGGAAATTTATAGTAGGGAACAAATCCCTAAGGAATTATTTGAGGATAAACATAAAATAATTTCCTAGTATTTTGGTGAGGAATATATTGTGTGAATACTTCTAGAAAATACATCCCTGTCTAGATTCGAGCAGGTAGAGGTGGCTCTGGCACAGATGTACCTAAGAGTGAAAGCTCCTACAAGGAGTTTTGGGCTTGACCCAGGGTATCATGGTACACAAAAACGGGCCTTTCTTCACTCTTTATTATGACACTCTTGTGGGATATTATTAGGATAATTCATATTTTCTTTACAATCCATTATGAAGTCCTGAAATGTAAATTATTCCTCAAAGAAACCATTTTTCTGATTATGGGATTAGCTATGCATAGGATCTCATTTTATGCTAAGTATTTTGTTATGTTAAGATTATACATTTGAATCATATCCAAATCTAGTGCGTTCCATTATTTATAAATGGCTTCTAATGGAATAAGGGTAATAAATACTCATGGGCAAGGTAGGGATCTCCCCACGGAGCAAGTCAACATAGTCAATGTTGGAGAATATCAGATCATGACCATATTGGGAAAACTTACTCATGTTGTAATGAATAACCATTCCACACCTATGTTGGATCATTTCATGAGTCAGAAGCCCCCATCTTTCAGCGGTACTACTAACCCATTGGTTGCTGAGCAATGGATCATGTCCCTTGAAAAGATATTCATGGCACTAAGAGGCAATGAAAATGAAATGGTAGTACTGGCAGTATATTTTATCAAGGGAAATGCTGATTAATGGTGATCCTTCATTCATAATACCATGGTGGAAAAAGAAATATAAGATATGTAATGGAGTAATTTTAAGGAAATATTCTTTGAAAAATATTTCCCTCATGATAAATGAACTAAAATGAAGAGGAAATTCCTTGGCTTAAAGAAAAGGGAAGAAAATAGTGTTGTAGAGTATGAGGTTACCTTCAAAAGGATAGCCAGGTATGCCATAGATTATGTACATGACTCTGAAGACAAGATTGATCATTTATTTGAAGGTCTTAAGCCAAGTCTTTCATGGGCACTCACTTCTCGAACATTTTCATCATATGATGAAATTGTATAAAGTTCCATCAAAACAGAGAAATCATTTTCTAGATCAAATTTGTTCAAGGAGATCCAAGATAAGAAGAGGTACTCTGATAACCAAGGGAAAGGTGAAGCACCAAAGAAGAACTAGGAAATGAAGAAACTTACATTATGTGAAATCTATGGAAAGAATCATATCGAGAAATGATTAAAAGGAATGGGAGTCTGCTATAAGTGTGGATAAAATGGTCATCTATCTCATGAATGAAAGGGACAAAATAATTTGATGATGTTCAAAAATAAAATTGTATAAATATGGGACACTATGCCAATGAGTGTCCTAAGCGCCAAGGAATCATGCATCAGAAAAATCCAAGAGAACAAGGGATTGATTATGCGATTACAACTGCAAAAGTTGAAGTTCCTAATGGTGTGGTGGCAGGTACTTTTATTGTTTCCTCAAACATAGACAACACTTTATTTGATTATAGATCATCACAGTCATTTAAATCTTCCTATTTTTCCAAGAAAATTAGACAACTCAAATTTTATTTAATAAAGGAGTTGTCAGTCAAAACTCTTAGGGGATGCATCATTGTAACAAAGGCATGTCAACTAGTCCCCCTCGTTACACATGAACGTGATTTAGTTTCTAACCTTATCATCATACCAATTACTAAATTTGATATAATTCTCAGTATGAATTGGTTGTCAAACTATGATGCAATAATTTATTCAAAGAAAAAGGTAGTTACAATTTTTGAAAATGGTGTAGAATCTCTCATCTTTAGAGAGGAGAACTTTCCATCTAATTCTTATATAGACCCACCCTCAGTAGCTCTATTGAATCCAATTCTTGGAGAGGAAGATAACCTAATATATATGGGTGAGGAAAGAAATATTCAAATTGAAGATATGGGTGTAGTGCAAGAATAAATTTATGTGTTTCTAGAAGATTTACCTAGACATCCTCTAGATTGGGAAATTGAGTTTTCCATTGACTTAATTCCTCGTGCAAGGCCTATATCAAAGACCCCATATAGAATGGCCACTGTGGAGTTAGTGGAGCTAAATAAAAAACTAGATTAGTTGAGTGAAAAGGTATTTATTCGACCTAGTATTTCTCCCGGGGGAGCCTCCGTCTTGTTTTTCAAAAAAAAGATGGATCCATGAGGCTATGCATTGATTATAGGGAAATAGATGCTATTAAAATAAATAATAAGTATCATCTTCCCAGAATTGATGATTTATTTGATCAAATTCATGGAGATCAATAATTTTCATATATTGAACTTCAATCCGAATATCATCAACTGCATGTGAGGAAGGAAGATTTTCCAAATATAGCATTACGAACCAGGTATAGGCATTATGAGTTTACAGTGATGCCTTTTGGACTGACGAATCCACCATCAGTTTTCATGGATTTAATGAATAGAGTATTCAAGGATAATCTTGATAACTTTAAGTGGTATTCATCGATGATATCTTGGTATTCTCAAAAAATAAATGAAGTCTATGGGGATCACTTGCGGATTATTCTAAAAACTCTTAGATGAAATGAATTATATGGGAAGTTTAGCATGTGTAAATTCTGGCTCCAATTAGTTTCCTTTCTAGGTCATATTGTCTCTAAGGATATAATCCTATTTGATCATGAGAAGACAAAGTCAATCCAATATTGTCCCATGCCAACAAATATAATTGAGGTACATATATTTATTATCTTATCAAGTTACTATCGGCGTTTTGTTCAGAATTTCACCTGACTAGCTAACTCACTAACCAAGCTCACATGTAAAGTAGTGATTTTTTTGTGGAAGAAAGAATGTATATAATGATTTGAATATTTGATATGAAGATTGTTCAATGCTCCATTTTGACTCTTCCATCTGAAATTGTTGGATTTGTAATATACAGTGATGCATCAAAGAATGGTCTAGGTTGCGTTCTTATGAAAAATGTTAAAGTTATTGCTTATGCATCAAGGTAGTTTAAGACTCATGAGAAAAATTATCCAACACATGATCTTGAGTTAGCATCATTAATATTTTCTCTGAAGATATGGATACGTTATCTTTACGGTAAAAAATGTGAGATATACACAGATCACGAGAATTTGAAATACATTTTCACAAAAAAAAAAGAACTCAACATGAGGCAAAGGAGATGGCTTGAGTTACTCAAAGATTACGATTGTTCAATACACTACCACCCAGGAAAGGAAAATAAGGTGGCAGATGCATTAATCTAGAAAGATCATGGACTTCTAACTCAAATGAGGATTTAGAGAGATCCTATATTCATGGATCTACTATAGATAGATATGGGAATTGTTAAGGATGGGGAAACATAATTCCTCTTTCAAATTATTTCTAAACCATATTTACTAGAAAAGATAAAAATTTCTCAATATGATGATGAAAATCTAAAAAAGAAAATTATTTCTGTTAAGGATGGGAGGTTGGAAGACTTCATGTATGAGGAAGGAGTTCTGAAGTTTGGGAAGAGGTTATGTGTTCAATCAGTACCTGATCTAAAAAGTGAACTATTAGATGATGCTCATATCTTAAATTTCTCTATACACCCAGGTAGCACAAATATGTATAGATATCTAAAGGAATATTCTTGGTGGGATTATATGAAGTGGGAAATTTTTGACTATGTGTTAAGGTGTCTAGTTTTTCAATAAGTGGAGGCAGAGAGGCAACATCATAGAGGAGTGATACAACCTCTACCAATTCCTATGTGGAAGTGGTATAACATTACGATGGATTTTGTCACTGGAATATTGGGGACATCTAGAAGGAACGATGCAATATGGGTAATTGTTAATCATCTCACAAAATCAGCACATTTCTTTCCTCTAATAGACGATTTACCACATGAGCGTCTGGAAATACTTTATATTAATGAAGTAGTAAGACATCATGGTGCACCTCTATCGATTGAGTCTGATCAAGATCCCCAGTTTACATCAAAATTCTGGAAGTCTCCAGAAGGCTTCGAATACTGAGCTTCATATGAGTACAACTTTTCACCCCCAAACTGATGGATAGTCTGAAAGAAGTATTCGAACACTAGAAGATATGTTTATTTCATTCTCTCTCTAATTACAGGGTATGTGGGATCAATAATTGCATTTAGTGGAATTTTAATACAACAATTGTTTCCATTTTAATATTCAAATGGCTCCATATGAAGCATTATATGGAAAGAGATGTCAAAATCCAACTTTTTGTGATGAAGTTGGTGAGAGGAAACTCATAAGCCCAGAAATTATTGAAGAGACCTCGACAAAGGTGAAGACAGTCCTAGCCCATATTAAAAAATCCCAAAGTATACCGAAGAGTTATGATTACAACCGGAGGAATGATTTGGAATTATATGTGGGAGATCATATCTTTCTGAATGTATCTCTATGGAAGGGTGTCTTAAGGTTCGTTATGAAAGGGAAATTGAGCCCCAGGTACATCAGACCATTTGAAATTCTAGAAATAATTATAGTTGTATATTACTAGTTAGAAATGTTACCAAGTATCTCTGATATCCATGATGTATTCCATGTTTCATTGTTGAAAAAATACATGCCAGACCCAATGCATGTACTCACCTATGAAGAAATAGAACTGGAACCTGATATATCATAATGTGAAGAGCCTATCGAGATTCTTGATATAAGAGAACAACTATTGAGAAATCAGACGACTCGTCTAGTAAATGTTCTTTGAAAAAACCAGAATATGGAGGAAGCAACATGGGAACCTGAGGATGTTATGAAGAACAACCACCCACATCTTTTTAGTGGGATTTATACATAAAATTTCAAGGATGAAATTTCCAAATGAGGGAATAATATAACACCCCAGACATTTTATGGTGTGTTCCTCTTAAATGCGTTCTATTAATTAGATAGCCTAAATTGCATGAGGCACTAATTATTTTGTGAATAAAAACATTATAGAATAATGTTATAAGCTATTCATTAATAATAAATTTTCTACTTATATGTTTTGAATTTCAAAAAATGATCATCTAGAGTTCTGACCAGTAAGTCATTTGGAGTCGGATAGAACCAACTTGATTTTTTGATGAATAGTAACATACCCTTTTGAATAGTGATTCGAATAGTAATATGACCCTTATAAATAGTAAATAATGATTACATTTTATTTTATTAAGGTAATAAGATAATGATAACTTAATTGATTTTTTTATTGTGATATAAAACTAATTATACCTTTAAAATTTGTTTTTTTAATTAACTATGATTTTATATTAAAATTAAATTAAAAATATATAGAAAAAGACTTTCTAAAAATGGTGTTCAGTTTTTATTTCTACACGTCGAAAAATGGTTAGGGGGAATTCTTTGGATTTTTCTAAAATACTTGAATTTTTCGTTAATATTAAAAATACAGTTTTGAGTTTTCGGTAGTTTAATGACTTCATAATGATGTAATAATTAAATATAAAAGTATGGTAGACTTGTGTATATTAACTTATGACATGGGGTGTCCCATGTGGCTAAAACCATGAGAAAATACCAGGGTAAAGAACATTATTTTGTAAAAACCACTAATGAGGTGTCCTTTTTAATTAATAAAAAACTCTCTCTTAATTACTATAAATACCCAGTCACCCCCTTCGTTTTCATTCATTCAAAACTCAATATACTAGAATCTCTGATGGAATTACCTTCCTAAGAGTCCTCCCAAGGTTTACTCAAACCCCAAAGGTCCAAACCTTCAGGTTTTAGGAGTTACTCTACAAGGTAAGAGAATCAACCACCATTCTCTTTTCCTAAAGCTTTCATTTATGTTTTCTATTTTTTAAAAACTTTGAATATGTGGGGATATATCATTACATATTCTACTTACTTCCCATATTATTTATGAGTGATTACATACCCCATTTATTTCATTATACTATTTTATCAAATTTTAGGTGACGTCGTTAGGCTACCAAATTTTTGAAAAAGATTTCTCAATTTTTTTTTTATTTTGAGTTCCTTTATTTTATAAATATTTCCTCATATCACTTCATCAAAATGCTATGATAATTACGGTAACTTAGATGAACTGTAATTATATTATGCTAATGGAATATTTCATCATCATATCTCTTTCCCCATCCTCTTATATTAAAAGTTGAAACACCGTCCAAGACGTGTTAATTTATCACACTCAAGGACGACGGGTTCTCAATTTTCATTACCATGTCCAATTCTAGTCATGAAACAATTTTTATGGTAAAAGAAGATAATAATATATTTATTTAATCTCAATAATGTTATGGAATCCCTACACACTCATAATATGGAATAATAATACAAAACAAGTTCATTGTTCACAAAACCACTAAGCTTAATCCAAGCATTTATCAATAGCTTTTAACTAATGATTCATCCTCAAGTATATAACCAAGAATCATTATAAGATAATTTATATCTCTTTAATTTCACAAATAATATATATTAACAATTCTTGATGTTTAACAACGTTTCAAACGAACTTCCACTCATGAAAGCAAGTAAACGAATCGTGAAAACCAAGGAAAAAAATGCTTCCAAAACAATAAAATTGAACCTTTTTAACCCATTAAAAAGGCCATAAATGAACCTAATAAGGTTTTAATAAATCAATTAAATGTATAAAATTTTATGTAATTATTAATTAATTAATCTATATTTTATTATTCAGGTCATTAAAACAAATCAAGAACACACTTAAGAAAAAGGTAAGGGGTTTCTGATCTCACTTTAATTTCCATGAGATTTACATTGTTCGCAAATTATTTCTTGTATGTGGTATAAGTATAAATATATTTCATATATAATCACATTATTCTATTTATATTCATGGAATGAAATGACTCATTTTAGGTCTATTAAGTTCGGGTCGTATGATATGGCCAATTACATTGTGGTAAGTGACTTTGTCTCAACTACTATTTTATTGTGACAAACTTTGTATTGTGCACCTAATAATCCTTATGTGGTGTACCTACTGACCATTTGAGATCAGTTTTCATTTGAAATTATATTTTCATTACATATCCATAATCTCATATCATGGATATTTTTTTTCAAAACCGTATACCATTTTAGATATGGTGTTTATTTGGAAAGTTATTTTAACTATGGAAATATTGATGAATCTGTATACCCTACTGTATAAGAATATTGAAAAGGCATAATGATATTGTATTTAATAAATGTATAATGAATTATTTGTATATGAAGAGGAGGTTGGGGCCCACTATAGCCCTTCAATTCATCAGTAGGTCTTATGAGACAAATCAGTTGGCGACAAACCCTTTGAGTTGGTTTCCAAAAATCAGATGGGTTTTTACCCACAGAACTAAACTGTTTTAATAGTACAATCATATCATGTTACAGATACAAGAAATCCATTTAATAATAATTATCTATATTCATTATCAATTATTACTATCCATGAGGTTTTCACTGTGGAAAATCTATGGATGCAGTTTCATTCTCAGTGTATTAATGGCATGAGTTTTTCATTTATTCACCATGCCATGTTGATTATGTCAAATTTTTTACAATTAATCTATTATTGATTAATTATTCCACCATTCTTAACCCTTACTGAGAATTTGAGCTCACCCATTTCATTGTTTACCTTCAACAGGTGATGAAGAGGAGATCATTTATTGAGTTCTTGTGGATGCAGTTTTTATTATTTGTTATGTATTGTATTTTTTAACCTTTTCCAATGTAATTTGACATACATTTAGGTCTTTATTTTCTTCAAGACAGCTAAAATGATCATTCCTTTAGGATTTTCATTTCATATAACCAATCCAATATAACAATAAATGCACTGGATCTAGTCTAGAGGGGTCAGGGTGTTAATGTTGGTATTAGAGGAAGTTTAGTAGAAAACCTAGAAACTATAGTAGGAAATTTATAGTAGGGAACAAGTCCCTAAGGAATTATTTGAGGATAAACATACAATAATTTCCTAGTATTTTGGTGAGGAATATATTGTGTGAATACTTCTAGAAAATACATCCCTGTCTAGATTCGAGCAGGTAGAGGTGGCTCTGGCACAGATGTACCTAAGAGTGAAAGCTCCTACAAGGAGTTTTGGGCTTGACCCAGGGTATCATGGTACACAAAAACGGGCCTTGCTTCACTCTTTATTATGACACTCTTGTGGGATATTATTAGGATAATTCATATTTTCTTTACAATCCATTATGAAGTCCTGAAATGTAAATTATTCCTCAAAGAAACCATTTTTCTGATTATGGGATTAGCTATGCATAGGATCTCATTTTATGCTAAGTATTTTGTTATGTTAAGATTATACATTTGAATAATATCCTAATCTAGTGCGTTCCATTATTTATAAATGGATTCTAATGGAATAAGGGTAATAAATACTCATGGGCAAGGTACGGATCTCCCCACGGAGCAAGTCAACATAGTCAATGTTGGAGAATATCAGATCATGACCATATTGGGAAAACTTACTCATGTTGTAATGAATAACCATTCCACACCTATGTTGGATCATTTCATGAGTCAGAAGCCCCCATCTTTCAGCGGTACTACTAACCCAGTGGTTGCTGAGCAATGGATCATGTCCCTTGAAAAGATATTCATGGCACTAAGAGGCAATGAAAATGAAATTGTAGTACTGGCAGTATATTTTATCAAGGGAAATGCTGATTAATGGTGATCCTTCATTCATAATACCATGGTGGAAAAAGAAATATAAGATATGTAATGGAGTAATTTTAAGGAAATATTCTTTGAAAAATATTTCCCTCATGATAAATGAACTAAAATGAAGAGGAAATTCCTTGTCTTAAAGAAAAGGGAAGAAAATAGTGTTGTAGAGTATGAGGTTACCTTCAAAAGGATAGCCAGGTATGCCATAGATTATGTACATGACTCTGAAGACAAGATTGATCATTTATTTGAAGGTCTTAAGCCAAGTCTTTCAAGGGCACTCACTTCTCGAACATTTTCATCATATGATGAAATTGTATAAAGTGCCACCAAAAGAGAGAAATCATTTTCTAGATCAAATTTGTTCAAGGAGAACCAAGATAAGAAGAGGTACTCTGATAACCAAGGGAAAGGTGAAGCACCAAAGAAGAACTAGGAAATGAAGAAACTTACATTATGTGAAATCTATGGAAAGAATCATATCGAGAAATGATTAAAAGGAATGGGAGTCTGCTATAAGTGTGGATAAAATGGTCATCTATCTCATGAATGAAAGGGACAAAATAATTTGATGATGTTCAAAAATAAAATTGTATAAAGATGGGACACTATGCCAATGAGTGTCCTAAGCGCCAAGGAATCATGCATCAGAAAAATCCAAGAGAACAAGAGTTTGATTATGCGATTACAACTGCAAAAGTTGAAGTTCCTAATGGTGTGGTGGCAGGTACTTTTATTGTTTCCTCAAACATAGACAACACTTTATTTGATTATAGATCATCACAGTCATTTATATCTTCCTATTTTTCCAAGAAAATTAGACAACTCAAATTTTATTTAATAAAGGAGTTGTCAGTCAAAACTCTTAGGGGATGCATCATTGTAACAAAGGCATGTCAACTAGTCCCCCTCGTTACACATGAACGTGATTTAGTTTCTAACCTTATCATCATACCAATTACTAAATTTGATATAATTCTCAGTATGAATTGGTTGTCAAACTATGATGCAATAATTTATTCAAAGAAAAAGGTAGTTACAATTTTTGAAAATGGTGTAGAACCTCTCATCTTTAGAGAGGGGAACTTTCCATCTAATTCTTATATAGACCCACCCTCAGTAGCTCTATTGAATCCAATTCTTGGAGAGGAAGATAACCTAATATATATGGGTGAGGAAAGAAATATTCAAATTGAAGATATGGGTGTAGTGCAAGAATAAATTGATGTGTTTCTAGAAGATTTACCTAGACATCCTCTAGATTGGGAAATTGAGTTTTCCATTGACTTAATTCCTGGTGCAAGGCCTATATCAAAGACCCCATATAGAATGGCCACTGTGGAGTTAGTGGAGCTAAATAAAAAACTAGATTAGTTGAGTGAAAAGGTATTTATTCGACCTAGTATTTCTCCCGGGGGAGCCTCGGTCTTGTTTTTCAAAAAAAAGATGGATCCATGAAGCTATGCATTGATTATAGGGAAATAGATGCTATTAAAATAAATAATAAGTATCATCTTCCCAGAATTGATGATTTATTTGATCAAATTCATGGAGATCAATAATTTTCATATATTGAACTTCAATCCGAATATCATCAACTGCATGTGAGGAAGGAAGATTTTCCAAATACAGCATTACGAACCAGGTATAGGCATTATGAGTTTACAGTGATGCCTTTTGGACTGACGAATCCACCATCAGTTTTCATGGATTTAATTAATAGAGTATTCAAGGATAATCTTGATAACTTTAAGTGGTATTCATCGATGATATCTTGGTATTCTCAAAAAATAAATGAAGTCTATGGGGATCACTTGCGGATTTTTCTAAAAACTCTTAGATGAAATGAATTATATGGGAAGTTTAGCATGTGTAAATTCTGGCTCCAATTAGATTCTTTTCTAGGTCATATTGTCTCTAAGGATATAATCCTATTTGATCATGAGAAGACAAAGTCAATCCAATATTGTCCCATGCCAACAAATATAATTTAGGTACATATATTTATTATCTTAGCAAGTTACTATCGGCGTTTTGTTCAGAATTTCACCTGACTAACTAACTCACTAACCAAGCTCACATGTAAAGTAGTGATTTTTTTGTGGAAGAAAGAATGTATATAATGATTTGAATATTTGATATGAAGATTGTTCAATGCTCCATTTTGACTCTTCCATATGAAATTTTTGGATTTGTAATATACAGTGATGCATCAAAGAATGGTCTAGGTTGCGTTCTTATGAAAAATGTTAAAGTTATTGCTTATGCATCAAGGTAGTTTAAAACTCATGAGAAAAATTATCCAACACATGATCTTGATTTATCATCATTAATAATTTCTCTGAAGATATGGATACGTTATCTTTACGGTAAAAAATGTGAGATATACACAGATCACGAGAATTTGAAATACATTTTCACAAAAAAAAAAGAACTCAACATGAGGCAAAGGAGATGGCTTGAGTTACTCAAAGATTACGATTGTTCAATACACTACCACCCAGGAAAGGAAAATAAGGTGGCAGATGCATTAATCTAGAAAGATCATGGACTTCTAACTCAAATGAGGATTTAGAGAGATCCTATATTCATGGATCTACTATAGATAGATATGGGAATTGTTAAGGATGGGGAAACATAATTCCTATTTCAAATTATTTCTAAACCATATTTACTAGAACAGATAAAAATTTCTCAATATGATGATGAAAATCTAAAAAAGAAAATTATTTCTGTTAAGGATGGGAGGTTGGAAGACTTCATGTATGAGGAAGGAGTTCTGAAGTTTGGGAAGAGGTTATGTGTTCAATCAGTACCTGATCTAAAAAGTGAACTATTAGATGATGCTCATATCTTAAATTTCTCTATACACCCAGGTAGCACAAATATGTATAGATATCTAAAGGAATATTCTTCGTGGGATTATATGAAGTGGGAAATTTTTGACTATGTGTTAAGGTGTCTAGTTTTTCAATAAGTGGAGGCAGAGAGGCAACATCATAGAGGAGTGATGCAACCTCTACCAATTCCTATGTGGAAGTGGTATAACATTACGATGGATTTTGTCACTTGAATATTGGGGACATCTAGAAGGAACGATGCAATATGGGTAATTGTTAATCATCTCACAAAATCAGCACATTTCTTTCCTCTAATAGACGATTTACCACATGAGCGTCTGGAAATACTTTATATTAATGAAGTAGTAAGACATCATGGTGCACCTCTATCGATTGAGTCTGATCAAGATCCCCAGTTTACATCAAAATTCTGGAAGTCTCCAGAAGGCTTCGAATACTGAGCTTCATATGAGTACAACTTTTCACCCCCAAACTGATGGATAGTCTGAAAGAAGTATTCGAACACTAGAAGATATGTTTATTTCATTCTCTCTCTAATTACAGGGTATGTGGGATCAATAATTGCATTTAGTGGAATTTTAATACAACAATTGTTTCCATTTTAATATTCAAATGGCTCCATATGAAGCATTATATGGAAAGAGATGTCAAAATCCAACTTTTTGTGATGAAGTTGGTGAGAGGAAACTCATAAGCCCAGAAATTATTGAAGAGACCTCGACAAAGGTGAAGACAGTCCTAGCCCATATTAAAAAATCCCAAAGTATACCGAAGAGTTATGATTACAACCGGAGGAATGATTTGGAATTATATGTGGGAGATCATATCTTTCTGAAAGTATCTCCATGGAAGGGTGTCTTAAGGTTCGTTATGAAAGGGAAATTGAGCCCCAGGTACATCAGACCATTTGAAATTCTAGAAATAATTATAGTTGTATCTTACTAGTTAGAAATGCCACCAAGTATCTCTGATATCCATGATGTATTCCATGTTTCATTGTTGAAAAAATACATGCCAGACCCAATGCATGTACTCACCTATGAAGAAATAGAACTGGAACCTGATATATCATAATGTGAAGAGCCTATCGAGATTCTATATATAAGAGAGCAACTATTGAGAAATCAGACGACTCGTCTAGTAAATGTTCTTTGAAAAAACCAGAATATGGAGGAAGCAACATGGGAACCTGAGGATGTTATGAAGAACAACCACCCACATCTTTTTAGTGGGATTTATACATAAAATTTCAAGGATGAAATTTCCAAATGAGGGAATAATATAACACCCCAGACATTTTATGGTGTGTTCCTCTTAAATGCGTTCTATTAATTAGATAGCCTAAATTGCATGAGGCACTAATTATTTTGTGAATAAAAACATTATAGAATAATGTTATAAGCTATTCATTAATAATAAATTTTCTACTTCTATGTTTTGAATTTCAAAAAATGATCATCTAGAGTTCTGACCAGTAAGTCATTTGGAGTCGGATAGAACCAACTTGATTTTTTGATGAATAGTAACATACCCTTTTGAATAGTGATTCGAATAGTAATATGACCCTTATAAATAGTAAATAATGATTACATTTTATTTTATTAAGGTAATAAGATAATGATAACTTAATTGATTTTTTTATTGTGATATAAAACTAATTATACCTTTAAAATTTGTTTTTTTAATTAACTATGATTTTATATTAAAATTAAATTAAAAATATATAGAAAAAGACTTTCTAGAAATGGTGTTCAGTTTTTATTTCTACACGTCAAAAAATGGTTAGGGGGAATTCTTTGGATTTTTCTAAAATACTTGAATTTTTCGTTAATATTAAAAATACAGTTTTGAGTTTTCGGTAGTTTAATGACTTCATAATGATGTAATAATTAAATATAAAAGTATGGTAGACTTGTGTATATTAACTTATGACATGGGGTGTCCCATGTAGCTAAAACCATGAGAAAATACCAGGGTAAAGAACATTATTTTGTAAAAACCACTAATGAGGTGTCCTTTTTAATTAATAAAAAACTCTCTCTTAATTACTATAAATACCCAGTCACCCCCTTCGTTTTCATTCATTCAAAACTCAATATACTAGAATATCTGATGGAATTACCTTCCTAAGAGTCCTCCCAAGGTTTACTCAAACCCCAAAGGTCCAAACCTTCAGGTTTTAGGAGTTACTCTACAAGGTAAGAGAATCAACCACCATTCTCTTTTCCTAAAGCTTTCATTTATGTTTTCTATTTTTTAAAAACTTTGAATATGTGGGGATATATCATTACATATTCTACTTACTTCCCATATTATTTATGAGTTATTACATACCCCATTTATTTCATTATACTATTTTATTAAATTTTAGGTGACGTCGTTAGGCTACCGAATTTTTGAAAAAGATTTCTCAATTTGTTTTTATTTTGAGTTCCTTTATTTTATAATTATTTCCTCATATCACTTCATCAAAATGCTATGATAATTACGGTAACTTAGATGAACTGTAATTATATTATGCTAATGTAATATTTCATCATCATATCTCTTTCCCCATCCTCTTATATTAAAAGTTGAAACACCGTCCAAGACGTGTTAATTTATCACACTCAAGGACGACGGGTTCTCAATTTTCATTACCATGTCCAATTCTAGTCATGAAACAATTTTTATGGTTAAAGAAGATAATAATATATTTATTTAATCTCAATAATGTTATGGAATCCCTACACACTCATAATATGGAATAATAATACAAAACAAGTTCATTGTTCACAAAACCACTAAGCTTAATCCAAGCATTTATCAATAGCTTTTAACTAATGATTCATCCTCAAGTATATAACCAAGAATAATAATAAGATAATTTATATCTCTTTAATTTCACAAATAATATATATTAACAATTCTTGATGTTTAACAACGTTTCAAACGAACTTCCATTCATGAAAGCAAGTAAACGAATCGTGAAAACCAAGGAAAAAAATGCTTCCAAAACAATAAAATTGAACCTTTTTAACCCATTAAAAAAGCCACAAATGAACCTAATAAGGTTTTAATAAATCAATTAAATGTATAAAAGTTTATTTAATTATTAATTAATTAATCTATATTTTATTATTCAGGTCATTAAAACAAATCAAGAACACACTTAAGAAAAAGGTAAGGGGTTTCTGATCTCACTTTAATTTCCATGAGATTTACATTGTTCGCAAATTATTTCTTGTATGTGGTATAAGTATACATATATTTCATATATAATGACATTATTCTATTTATATTCATGGAATGAAATGACTCATTTTAGGTCTATTAAGTTCGGGTCGTATGATATGGCCAATTACATTGTGGTAAGTGACTTTGTCTCAACTACTATTTTATTGTGACAAACTTTGTATTGTTCACCTAATAATCCTTATGTGGTGTACCTACTGACCATTTGAGATCAGTTTTCATTTGAAATTATATTTTCATTACATATCCATAATCTCATATAATGGAATTTTTTTTTCAAAACCGTATACCATTTTAGATATGGTGTTTATTTGGAAAGTTATTTTAACTATGGAAATATTGATGAATCTGTATACCCTACTGTATACGAATATTGAAAAGGCATAATGATATTGTATTTAATCAATGTATAATGAATTATTTGTATATGAAGAGGAGGTTGGGGCCCACTATAGCCCTTCAATTCATCAGTAGGTCTTATGAGACAAATTAGTTGGCGACAAACCCTTTGAGTTGGTTTCCAAAAATCAGATGGGTTTTTACCCACAGAACTAAACTGTTTTAATAGTACAATCATATCATGTTACAGATACAAGAAATCCAGTTAATTAGAATTATATTTTTTTCATTATCAGTTATTATTATAAATTATGTTTTTACTATGGAAAATTCTATGGATGCAGTTTCATTCTCAGTTTATTAATGGTGTGAGTTTTTCATTTATTCACTATGCCATGTTGATTATGTAAAATTATTTACAATTCAGCTATTATTGATTCATGATTCCTCCATTTTTAACCCTTAATGAGCATTTTATCTCACCCCTTTTATTTTTTACCTTCAACATGTGATGAAGAGGAGATCATTTATTGAGTTCCTATAGATGCAGTTTTTAGTTTTTGTAATGTATTATATTTTGTAACATTTTACAATGTAATTTCAGTTTAATTTATGTATCTAGTTTCTTCAATACTACTAAACTTATCATTACTTAAGAATTTTCATTCCTTCTAGCCATTCCAATATAACAATTAATGCATAGGCTCCGGTCAAGAGGGTTTGGGGTGTTACAGTTGAAAATGAAATGGTTTTCACGACATGAGTGAGTGTAATACCATCTAGCTGATCCTTCTCACGGTCAAACAAATAAAGGAGCCCCTTATAGGTAGAAGACTGTTATTGATGCTTTTTTGAACTTTAAGCAGCAAAATAATAATTTTTTTGGTGATTTTCTAACTCTATTGCTTGAGAAATTTTATATTTAAGGATACAATTGTCATCCTCATGAGCTTCATCTTTTGAATAGTTATTATTCCATTTTGTTTCTTGAGACTCATCCCCCATCTATTTTGGACATTCACCAATGATTATTGAACAAACCTGAGTATTAGTCATCCAATAACATGTACCAGTGATCATTGTGGATGAATTCAAAGGATAAAACCGACCACTAATGGATTAGTTATTTTATTAAAGTCAATTGCCCATTTCATTCAAATCATGCTGAAATTATTTGAAACATTCAAATATTGGGTTGAACTTATTTGAAAGGACCATTTTTGTGTATTTTTTTAGTTTGTTAAATATTAATATTACTAAATAAAATAGGATATATATGAATCTAAAATGGGTGTATTCCAGTTTTAAGAAAAAATTGTATCGAGATGTGGATAATGTTCTCATCAAGTATGAAAAAGATCATATATATGATGCGTCTCAAATCCTTTTTATTTTTTATGGTACTTTTTATTCGGAACTAATTAGTCCATATTAATTGTAAGAACACTTGACCTATCATGGAATATATATAAGTTATATAATTTGGAAAAATCATGGAGTAAAAGTGAATGTATTCAGTGACTAGAATAACACAATGTTTTATGGATCATTTGAGAAGATTACAAGTTTCAAAAATGAAGAACAATCTATCAATTATGTGATTATAGGTGTGAATGATTATGAAGATTGTATTAAGGAAATTAAAATGATAGTTGAAGATGAACATTGTGATTGTCCAAAAAATTTGAGAAGTAAAAGAGTTGCGAAAAGACATCATCATATGCTGGTTGTAGTAAATATAAAACAGTGTCATTGATAATGAAGGTGTATAATTTAAAATCTAGAAATGGATGGGGTGATTTCAGTTTTACTAAACAACTAGATCTCTCGAATGACATGAACCTAGAAGATAAATAGATTGCTAGTTGAAATTATGATGCTGAACGAATTCTATGCTCAATGTATATGATCTATGAAATAATACAAGCCTATCCAAATGAGTTTATACTATTTCAAAAGGACCAAAAATAACATAAAGAATGCCCAATGTGTAATGATTCTTGATACAAGAAAGATGAATTATGTCCTATGAATGTTTTATAGTGTTTTCCGATAATTACAGAGGTTAAGTACCTATATTTAAGTGAGGAGACGATAGGGAAATTAATGTAGCACATAGATAGAAGAAATAAATATAGGAAACTTAATCAACCAACAAACTCTCCTCATTTGAAGATAATTGAACAGAAGTATCCAAAATTTGGAAATGAACCAAGAAACCTTATTATTCTGCTATATACAGATGTATTGAATAATTTTGGGTTTCAAAGAAGAACTCATAGAACATGGATTGATATGTTGGTAAATTTTAACTTCCCACAATGGTTGTGCATGAAATGAAAATACATTTTTTATCTAGGATTATTTCAGAACCAAAACAACTGAGTAATGATATTTGTGTTTATTTAGCTTCATTTACCAAACATTTGAACTTATTATGGGATATAGGTTATTTTTTATGATGGTTACCAAAATGAATATTTCATGTTGAGATCATGTTATATGGGATGATAAATGACTTTTCTCCTTATGTAAAGTTTTCAGGATATATAATTAAAGGAAATCAAGGGTGTCCCATTTTTGAATAAGGTAAAAAGTCTATTATGTTGAAACATTCATCAAAGACTATGTTTATAGGACATAAAAAATTTCTACTCATAGATGACATCATTTGATGGCAGTTTATAATAATGAACAACACATTCTCCACTAGTATGTGATCAACTATTTGACAATTTAAAAGACATGAACATTACTTTCAGTCAGAAAAATCAAAAAATTATTATGAAAATCGATTGGAAAAAGAGATCATTTTTTTCAATTAACATATTAGAATTTTATGTACGTAAGGAATTTTATTAATTTAACGCATGTTGAAAAACAATATGTGTGATAGTGTCTTTGGAATAATACTAAATGAATCTAGAAAAACAATGGATGGAATTAAAGATAGGTTTGATATTTTTGACCTAGGAATGTGGGAACAATTGGCACTAGTGAATGGTGAAAATTAGACTTTTCTTTATCAAGCTTCTTAAATTATTTATAGATAGGATAGATTCAATTTTGATTCTTCTTTAATTATTTTAAGGTTCGGGTGATGTATTCATCAAATATCAAGAGTATCATGTCAATGACTAATTTAAAGTTAAGGTGTCTAAAATATCAAGAATTTCATGTTTTTACTCAAGATATAATGCATGTAGATTTAAATAAAAATTTTACCAAGAATATATGTAATATATTAACCAAGATCTATTTATTTTTCAAAGATGTATCTATAAAATTAATAGACTTTGATAAATTTCCAACTATGGAAAATGAAATTGCCGTCATATTATGTGAATTGGAAATGTTCTCTCTACCAAAGTTATTTGATATAATGGTTCAATTGAATGTTAAATGTTAAGATATATTTGACTTTGTGGAAGTATACATTATAGATGTATATACCCCATTAAACAGTTATAAATATTTTGAAAGTGTGTTTCAAAAATTGATGTTTTCCAGAAGTTTTTATTGCGGAGAGATATATTGTTGAGGAAGCTATTCAATTTTGTATTGACTACTAATATTATATGGAAATCATGGGTTTAATTAAATATCATCACATTGAGAAGGTTGTGGATGAAGTAATTTTTGGAATACATGTTGTCACAATCACTATTACATATCAGGAGTAGGAACACCTTTACTTTTTTTATAATGGTTTAGATGTTTCCCCATATGTTGAAACCCACAAATAACTTCTTATAAATTTTAATCCATCAAGGGATAAAATATGGATATTAAATACACATAATACACTATTTATTTGATGGTTTTGAGACTATGTTTTTTAGGAATTAGATGAAAACCCAGGTTCAATTTCATAATGACATTAATGGATTTAAATAGGACCATGTGTGCATGTATTATCTTATAATAGTTATGTAATCAATGGTTATAAGTTTTATACAAATGAACATGATAAAGGTTGAACCATAAAAAATATTGGACTTACACTAGTGGATGGATCAATTCATGTATCTAGTACCAAGGGTATAAATCCAATTTATACATATATTTCAAACTTGGGAATCATCAAACAAATATAAGAGTTGGATTATACAACATTCCAAGCACCAATTTTTCAATGAAAGTGGGTTGATAACAAGAGTGCTATTAAAATATATCATTTTGGATTCATGAAAGTGGATTTCAGTAAGGAAGGGTACAAATATGAACCATTTATGATGTAATCATAGGTAATAAAAGTATTTTCTGTTTTAGATGCCAAAAACCAAAAGTGGCCAATTTTTATGTTATTGGACAGAACTACCGAAGGTTCGGATGAAAATTCAACAAAGGATGACCCTTTTATTGGGACATCACAATCATTTACCATTGGTCCAAGTATAGATGTGATATTTTATGTCAGAGGGTACCATAATTAAGGGATTTTTATACTCGATATGGGGGGGGGGGGAAATCCCTTCAACCTTTAAAAAAAAGAGTTTAATAATCAAATTTTATATTTTTTGTAATATACATTGCATTAACTCATATTATTATCTATTAAATTCTGAATTTATGTAATATAAATTAATTATTAAACCAATTATAAAAATAATTAATTCTAGACATGCCAATGATCATGATCTTGAGGAATAAAATGTTTCTCAACCTGTTGGTGCTCCCTGTGAAGTGGAACAACAAGATTCTGCATGTTCCAATGCTACCAATCCTTATGAATAACATATTGATCATGTCGAACCGAAGGAAATAGTAGATGGTGAAGAACTAGAGTCCCATAAAAACCATGAGTGTCATATCATGAATTTTTTTGATAAATTACTAAGGAAAAAAAGGCATCAAATTCAAGATTAGATATAATTTTCATGGCTACCTTGTTAACACTAATAATCCCATGTTCAGTGTTTACATTGGGATCACCACTCAGTAGTTTGTTCCAATTGATGTAGATTCATGGAACCATGTTGATCCCATGATTATGATGTTAATTTTGGGAGGTATTAGAGTGAAATTATGATATCCTATCATTATTTTACTAAAAAATAAAATAATGAAACATTGACTTATTATTCATTATCCCTTGAAGAGTGAATTTATAGTAGATGAATCCTGAAATAAATTTGTATTAGTGATTTATGGAAAGGATAATTCTGTATTTCACACAATTATATTGAATTTTCATCTCAAGGATACTGAAGGAAAAATAAACCTACACCCACCACATATGTATGCACACCTAATAAGCCCAAGAAGTGTGGGATGTGTTTACTGGCTGTCGTGAGGAGACATCTTTTCAGGTATATTGTGGATCAAAATACATTGTTTGAAAATATGTGTATTAATCACATTGATTAAGAATTATTAATTTATGAAACAGTAAATAAATGATTAAATAAGAAATGGGTAACAAAACCAATGTAACCCTATCGTAATGCAAGGATGTATGTATTTTAAATATATCATAATATTTTATGTTTAATGAAACAACAACATTATTATATTCCTTTTTTTATGTGAAGATTAATGAATCCAATTCCAAATACACTTCCATCCCATGTCATGTTCTATAGAATGAAGAACATTAAAATAAAGATGGGATGCTAATAGATAAAAACAGACAAAATATTTGGAAAATGTGTACGTATGACATGTTATTTTTTTCAATAAATCACTACTAAATAAAAATGATTAATTACAGTCCTATATTTTTATCAAACTTAAATAGATGAATCATCATTTTCTTTACTAGATAAATATCTACAATCGGAGGGTCTTTAAGTATCAAGAACAATATGGTCATGTTTGAGGTGCGAGTTTTGGGGTGAAACCCTGAACATATTTTGAGAAAATAAAATAACAGGGGGATAAAGATAAACTAATGGATGAGATGCAGGAATGATTAGATTCCCTTTTACCAAAATTTAATTGGTGGTATGGTTTTCTAGAAAATGAGATGGGAAAGTGGAAAATAGAAGAAAAAACTAAATAAAAACTATTGTTGTATGATACCCCCACCCCACCTACTTTGAGGTGAGACATTACCCTCAAAGAGAAATATTATATAAGTTAATCAATATTATCATAATTGTTTCTAAGAAATGTGAATCCGAAAAACACGGATACCTTTCATGTACTGATTTTATACATGGTAAAAATGACTATGATTTATATCTATCAACACCTGGTCATCTCCTTATTTGTGAGGGAAACCATTTTTAAAATCCAAGACGACACTCTACACAATAGAAAACTTACAACAGGTCATGTGATAGTAGGGGTTAGCATATCTCATGTTCTTAGAATCTTGATACCTATTCCACTTGATGACATAGATATTCTTATAGATAAGCATGAAATGGTAATATTCATATAATGGCCATCAGATCTTGTAAAAAATATGTCGATAGTGAGGTATTCATTTAAAATTTATTTTTCATACCAATCCTTTTAACAATTAATGAAAAAATGCATAAACTGATGAATGTTATTACATAAGGACAATGAGAAGGGGTGAAACAAAAGGTAGATTAAAAACAATTTAATGTATCAAATGACCAATAAAAAAATATCTTCATAAACCACCTTTACCTTGCCCCTTCAATATCCTCATTTACTATCATTGAAGGTTTATGTGGATACATGGTTACAAAATGGTAGTAATGTCATAGTTTGTTTGAAGAAAAAATGTACTGACATTCCATTACAGATGAAATTACACTAGATAATGTGAATGAAATCAAAAAATATGAATGGCTTGGAGTCTCAATTATAAATGTATAAATGAGGTGTTTTTTCAATATTTGATTTTACATTATATGATATACTTTGTTAATTATGAATAAATACAGTTAATATTTTTTAAAGGTGTTTATATTAATACTATTTAAAGGGAAACCCCTATGAACATAAATATGGACTCATTCATTGTCACAACACTTCTACAAAACTAATATCATTGGATTTAGTTGAAATTGATGAATCAGTAGAAAAACTGGCCACAAAAATTGAAATAAAACATATAGATGCTATACTTTTTTTATTATCAATGGTGCAGGGTTAAAACTATAAAATTTAATCATATCAAATATATTTTCATTCCTTTTATTACTTAGTCATTTTTAGGAAACATTGGATACTCATTGCAATCAATTTGGATTCTCCAAATATTTTTTTCTGGATTCACTGGATGGATACCCAACGAACCTACCTTGCATGATAATGATTGTTAATTTATAATACACCACATCCAACATTTCAGAACTAAACAGCAGGTTATATATTTTATATTATTTTTTACTAAGAATTTCTTAATGATAGGGCTGTGTTTAAATATCTTGAAAATCATGGAATGAGGAAATTCCATGCATACAAGTAGCCTATTTACTTCTATAAGTGGATAATTATTAGGGTATATATAATAATAATTCACTATCAAAACACCTATCAGAAAATATTAATTATTTTTCTCAATGCTTCTATAGTTTTTGAAAAAAACCAATAGAAAATACTATGGTTATTATGTTTTCAAATTTACGAGATATATCATATACCATAAAAAACTAGCATCCGTGATGTGGTATTTTTTGAAGATAATAATTATTTCATTTAAAATATTTATTAATAATTTTTCTATTTATATTTTTCCAATACAACCATGGCTATCAAGAGTCCTCATTTTGACCAGATGAAATAGATTTTTTTTTTATAAATGACTGGGAAACATACTTGGTTTTAGAATGTACACATATATCATGAAGACATGACTTTATACTACTTATTTAGTTGATTTTCCCATCATTTTATCTAATTTTTTAGTTAGTTTCCCCATTATTTTTATCTGATACTTATTTTGTTAATTTTCACAGATATCCTAAAGAATTAAATTTATTAACAAGAATGATTCACTCCCATTTAATGATCATTTACTTAAAATTCATTTTTGTAGTTTAAAATGAAATTTTAGTAAAAAAAGATAATTTACATACTCAGAACTAATAAATTTTTTTTTGATTATTTTGATACATTAGAAAAATGATCCCTAATTCATTCGTAATTTTTATGAATAATTCAAACATAAATTAGACTCATTGAGTGACTAGTATTACTCTAATTGTGTCTTTTTATTTAGAATTTAAATTTTAGTAAAAACACAAGATACGTACTCAAAAACAAGAAAACAAATTCATATTTTCCTAATAACTTAATAAAATGATAGATAAGTTATTTTTTATGTGTAGGAATCATAATCACCTCAATAAGATACACGGTGTGTCGCGTATGACTAATAGTGTTCATTATCAGTCTAAAATTGAAATTTTAGTTAAGAATGTGTTTCAATAACTGAAAACCAATAAAATGATATAAAATTGTTTTGATAATTTAGGGAAATAATTAATATGTCATTTTTTATGTGTATAAATTATTGTCATGTTAAACTGACATAAGATGTAAGTAGTATGACTCAAATTGCATGTTTACAGTTTAAAATGACATTTTAGTAAAAAAGACAAGTGACTTACTCAAAATGGATCAAAAGTATTATGATTTTTTTGATAATTTTGGAAAATAGTCCATAAGGAATTTCTGATGTATAAGAACCGTCCTTACCTCAATTTGGATGCATGATGTGTCTATAATGACTCTAAGTGTTCCCTTTTATTTAAAATTTACATTCTATTAATTTATTCTTTCATATTTGTGCTTAATTTATTTATTTATAGTATTATTAACATAATATTCATTTTCTTATATAGGTAGATTCTTTTTCTTTGATTGGGTTGTTTTTTTCTCAACTGATACCATGCTCATGATTTTTTTTATAGGGGGTCGCAGGTGCCAAAGATGATGGAACATTGTTATTTTAAATGTTTTTGGATAACAATTGAAAATGTAATTATACAAAATATTGGATGAAAATTAAATAATATAGTGTTTTTTTGTATTTGTGATGTAAATTTAATTTCAATTATGTTATGAATTTTTATATAGTTGTATTTTCATATTTATATATACAAGTACATTTTTTGTATTCTACTATTATTTAAACAGCATACTACAACAGTAAGTCCTTTATCAGTGATAAAAAAGAACTGATAAAGGCTGTATTTTAAAAGTGATAAAGTAGAGCTGATAAAATAAACCCTTTATTAGATCTTTTTTTATATATAATAGAGGGGTCCCCTCATTAATTATTCTGATGACAATAAATCCTTTTAATTTTCATTCATGCCCTTTTGTGTGTTGTTAAAGGGAATAATTGTGGTGGTGAATCACCCAAAATAATTATTTCACAGTGGAATTTAGTGGGATATTAATGAAACATAAATTCAAAATAGATATAATTTTTCAGTTTTAAAGTTTAAAATATAATTGAAACCATGATAAGAGTTTTAGAAAAAAATCTGTACATTTCCATAAAGATATAAAGTTAAGAGCTGCTTACAAGAATAAATTTAAAAAAGGTAACATGAAAAAATTTATGAACTATATTTTAAATGAAATCCTAATAATGAATCCTTTAAAAAACATAATGTTTTTATATAGGAAATTATGAGTGTAAGATGAAATATATGATCATGAAATAAAAATCCCTTTAAAATATTTTAAAATACCATTATTGAAACCCACATACTAATATGGATAACAAAAATTTCCTTTTAAAATAGGTAAAGATAAATATTAAGGTAAAATGAGAATATACATATTTAGGTTTCAAAATAATAAATGAAAATTACTTTTTAAAATAAAGAATGTATATATATATATAGAGAGAGAGTATAAATAACCATCAAATTTGATGGGGATTATTCCTAATAGCATTTAATTTTTATGAAGAAAGAGGCCCATCAAAGAACAAGAATTTATGAAACAATATTTTGAAAAGGATTTCATGAGAATTAATAATAATTAATTAATAAAATAAGTTCAATTAAAATATAAATAAATCGTAAGGTATAATTTACCCAACTTATAAAAATAATGTTCAAGCAGAACAATCATATCTCAATGAACACAAATTAAGTTAAAAACCCTTACCCTTATTATTAAATTCCACAGAGGATATTTAACCTCTTTTATAATAAAAATAACCCTATTAATAACTCATTTCATAAACTTATTAATATATATTAACTTTCTCATACTTAAATGATATTAATTTATTGTACCTTTATTAATTATTGACTATTTTCAACATCGAATATTAGTAACCTTGATTATTTCATGTGTGTTTCCTAATAGAGATATCGATCCTAATTATTTTTAAAATTTCATCATTAATATATTATTAAAGATACTATAACATAATTTACCTAATTATTTATAAATTTCCAATATCAATCCATTATAGTTTTATATATGATTCAGGAATATGAAATCAATGATGAGCTTTTTTTATGGTAATTTTCTAATATCAATGAATTACATTATAATGATCCTTGATTTTTAGGAAATACATTCATAACTATATTCATGAAATTTAATATTAATTAATATCATATATATTAATAAAATATTATTCAAAACCAACCATGAAATATGGTTTTGAGAAGTGACATATGTCATTTATGGTGACGGTAGTCCACCCGTAACATGATCGACATCTTCATTTTATAATGAATGGGTTTATTAATAGAATTAATAATTTAACATTATAAAAACATTATAATATCATAAATATAATATTTATTCATTTGAAATAATCTTATAACCATTAATTTAATGTGAGGATGAAAAATGAAACATGTCATCTATGGAGATGGTAGTCCATAATTAACATGAGTGACGTTTTCATTTTTATAATGAATTGGATAGTGGTAGAAAATTGTTATTTCGTCATGATAAAAAAAATTATTATATTTATAACACTTACTTAATGATTTTATCATGATTATATTATATTGGATGAGTTAAAAGAAGAAATAAATTAAAATAAATAGAAAATTAGTGATTATGATTTTCGACCTTACTCCTCAAAAAAAATCCTTGATCCTTCTTAGAACGATATTTTGGTGATACCATCACATATATAAATTGGGAGAGATATTTGTAAAGTGATTCAGGTATATTTTTTCTAATTTAAAGGTATTTTTATTTGAGGATAATTGGGTTGGTGAAATGTTCCTTTTATACATGAGAGGGGTAGTAGTTTTTTAAATATTTATAACATTATATTAAAGGAATGCCATTTTGAATAGAAAGTTTCCCTAAAAATTGAAAAAATGGACAAGGGATAAATATAGGTCGACCCACCACTCATCCACACAAATAAGGGAAAATTTTGGAGATATTTTTGTCCTTTTCCCCTTAATTTTAATTTTTACCATAAATTAATTTTTCCTCAAAAATCCAATTTCTAAACTCATTAAGTTATTTTTACAGATAAAAATAAAATTATCCTTATTATATAATTTGAATATTTTAATTCATAACATGATTTTTTTTATAATATTAAATTTCTAATAGTGGTAAAACTTAATTCTAAACTAAATGACTTATAAGTCATAAAATTGGTTTTTGGAAAATATATAACATTGATTTAAAAATATAAAACATAGGATCCTAAATTAAACATTATATTTTTTAAATGTTTAATTTAACTTATTAAAAACATATAATTTGGATATTTTGATTCCTAATATGTATTATTTTTGATAATATCAAATTTTTAAAATTCATAAAAATTGAATCTAAAATAAATGATTTATAAAACATATAAACAGTTTAAAAAATATATCTTAGGTTTAAAAATGGAAAACATAGTTTCCTAAATTAAAAATTATAATTTTTAAATGTATAATTTTTCTTATTAAACACATATTTGTTAAAGAAAAAGGTGTCATAAATTTTTGAAGATTATATTATATCCTAATGATGTCATAAAAGGCATGAAATTTTATATTATTCACCTAAAAATAAATCTTATCATAAAAGTATAAAAACAATCCTAATATAAGTTTAATATTTAGAATTAGTAAAGAAAGTTCATTTTTATAAATTTAAATTCTAAAATATAAGAATTTATCTATTAAATGAAAACCAAAAATATGATAGAAAACTAAAATATATAAAAAAAAATTTAAATATTAACTATTATTATAATTATTTTATTGAAATTACTGATTAAATTAGTTTTAATATATAAAAATGTATTTTATCATTTTTAACCAAAATATATTTAGTTTCTTGTATACACATAAAATGAAATTTTTTATAGAATTAGATTTTTGAGTACAAAAGGATCTTAATAGTTATGTAGCTACTCAAATTGTACTTTATCACTGAACATCTATTAATAATGAACATTATTTTTATTAATATATATATTTCATAATGAAGTAAATTTTATATATACCTTCTAATTCAATGAATTTATTATAATAGTCACATTTAAAACATAGAATTTCCTATTAACATATTTATTGTGGTTTTTTTCTCTATATTACGTGTGAAATAAGTTATTAAAAAATATTTGAAGGGGAAATACATAGTGAAATTGTTGGATGTTATATTCTACCTCCTTAAAATTATTTCATCCTTGAAATTTTATTACTCCGATGGAATTAAGTTAGGGTACTTTTTTATCATCATATCCTTAGGTTCCCATATAGCTTCCTTAAACCTATGATTTATCCATATAACTTTGACCAATTGAGTGGTCTTTCCCTATATAACCTTATATCTTAATTCTAGTATATCTATATATTATTCTTTATAAGTGATATCATGTTCCAAATATTTAACCTTTTAGATCAATGTGTGTGATGGATTAGGTATTTACTTATAAAAAAGTGATGCATGGAACATATCATATACTTGGGAGAGTTTTGGATGAAGTATGAGATGATAAGCTACCATCCCCACCTGATAAATAATTTTAAATTAACTAATGTGTTAATGGTTTAACATACCCTTATTTCTAATTTTCATAAATTTCTTCCAAGGTGATATTTGGAGGCATAGATTATCTCTAATTTTAAACTCCAAGGCATGTAAATGTATATTATCACAGCTCTTTTGACAACTTTGTGTAGATTTAATGTACTAATAAATAGTTGGTATCTTTTCAATCATCTCTTATTCAAGGTTTGGTCCTGAAAACTTACACACACCTACTTCTTCTAAACATGTTGGAGTTCCACACCTATGCATAGCCTTATAGAGAGCTATTTGAATGTTAGAATATAAATTTTTTTTGTATGAGAAATCTACTAGTACAAGTTATTAATCCCAAACTCCCTTTAAATACATCAAAAAAATTATCAGTATATCATCCTAATTTTGAATGTCACTTTCTGATTTACAATCCATATGAGGATGATAAGAGGTATTGAAGCTTAACTCTTTATCCAAATTCTATTGAATACTTTTACAATGATTTGAGGTAAACCCCAAACTCAAATTTGATATAATGGAATGTGGTACACCATGTATCCTTAAAATAACCCATAAATTTATCGTGGAATGTTTTTCAAGTGGGAAATACTTTCTGATAATAATAAAATGTGTTATGGACTTAGGATAATCAAATAAAATCCAAATAACATTATGAACCTTATATGTTTTAGGGAGTCCTAAAATGATTAGTTCCTCAAATTTACATATTGGTATTATTAATGGATATACCATCCCCTTAGGTTTCTCTAATTCATACATAACTAGCATCCATACCATGCTTTGGCATACATGCTCTTAAATCTGCCTTTTCAAGTTATCCAACAAAAAATTATTATTAAGACCTCTATAAATCAGCATGCTTCCATGATGGATAAATAATAATGTTCTATGTGCATTATCCAATAACACCTTCATAAATTATAGTTTGGACAAATATTCTTTCCCTATATCTTATAATCCCATATTTATCAAAGTTACACTCTGAAAATTTCCCCATATTCTTTTCAGCACCATGTCCTCCTTTTATTCCTCCACAACCTTTCATGGATATATGGTTGACAATTTATTTTGGATATATAGGATTTATCCCCTTCCCTTATGATTTTAGGGAATATTATTTTAATATCCATGACTATTGCACCCTTTTTCTTCCTCATCATAGATTGTGTAGAAAAATCCTATCAACATAGAGCATCAAACACCGTGTTTTCTTTCCTGGTGCGGTAATTTATTGAGTATCTATAATCCTTAATGAACTCAAACAATCTCCTTTTGTGCATATTATAATGATAGTATATAAATATATAGTTTAAGATCTCATGGAAAATATATAAATCACAATTTTCATCGTAGAGATAATGTTTTCCAGTTTCCAATTCTAAGACTACTTCCACCTGCTCCAGATCATGCATTGGGTTATTTTTTTCATGGGTTCTCAATTGATGTGGCACATAAGAAATTACATTGTGATATTACATCATGAGACTTACAAAACACATTAATCAAACAACAATTTATATTTAAAATTCTTCTCCACTTTAGGGTATTTTAAGCACAGGTGTGGAGATCAATCAATTATTAAAATCCTTGAAGATTTCCACACATTCATCCATTTGTAGGACCTTTTAACCATTTTATGTAAACATGATTATAGGATTGTAAAATTATGAATAATTTCTCATAAATATCTTTTAATATAAATTTTTCCTAGTAAAACTATTGATTTTATCACATTTGTTTCTCTCTTCCATTATTCAATCACTTCTATATTTGATATATCTACATACATAGCCTTTATTATGATCACATAACCCATGAAAGATAATGTTTTCCACCAATATTGACACTTTCTAAAAATTTTATATAATTTCCTCATTCATAAGGTCATTTTAACAATCCTAAAATTATTTTCATGTTCATCCTTTATCTTAGAATATATGATAATATAATAAATAAATACTAGCATGTAAATGTGATGGTAATAGATAAAAAATATATTAATAAAAAAATATAAAACTTATAGGGGTGTTTTTGAGTCTAAATGGAATTACATTAAATTATAATGTCCACAAACAATGAGGAAAGTTTCCTTAGGTATATCTTCTCCCTTTATAATTATTTAATTATATCCAGATCAAATATCATCCTATAAAAAAATTTATATCCTTTAATTTGATCAAATAAATCATTAATATGGGGTAGAGGATACTTGTTCCTAATCATGATCTTGTTAATCTGATGATAATCAATGAAATTATTTATTAATCCAATATTTTTCTGAAAAAGGAGAACTGGTGAACTTCATGGTGAAGTACATGGGAATATAAAACCTTTATCCAAATGTTCCTAAATTTTCATCTTCAATTATTCAAATTCAACAAGGATTCTTATGTATGGACTCTTTCAAAATGGAATATAACAAGATATGGGTTTAGTTGGAAACTCAGCCACACTTTATGGGGGAGGTATGGGTAATTAATTATGAAATATAATTTTAGAATCCCATACAGTAAAAATATTCAATATTGAGTCTTTACCAAATTATTTGATCCATGTATTCTTCATTATAGGGAATATAGACCCAAATTTATGGTGTTTTCTTCCAAATAGAGTTTATAACCATCCTACCATTGAAACTTTATAACATGATGATTTATAATATGAAATAATATTTCCATTCTCTAAAAAATTATATGAGATTTATGAAGATAAATTACATCCATGCCTAATATCACGTAAAATTCTACCAATGGAATTTTAATTGGATCTACTATAAGTAACTTATTACAAACCATTATTGAAGAATATTTTTATATCCTGAATACAATCATTGTTCTACTAAGTGTTTTTGTTGATAATTCAATAACTATGGTTTGATGTTATGAATTAACATTCTTATAAAAACATTATGATATGAAATAATATAAAGAACAATAATAAAATAATACATTTACAGATCAAGAGTAGAGAATAAGTGAACCTTTAACTACTCCATTATGATGATCCAACTCTACGATTTTGATTGAATATTTTATTCCTTATTCCAATTATATATAAGGTTTATGATTTCTATTACCTTAATTAGCCCTTGGTTTGGGTAATTCATTTTCATAATACCCAAATTCCATACATTTGAATCATTGATGTGTTGGTAGAGTATGATTTGGGGATCTGTTTTCCTCAATTATTTTAATTTTCAACTTCACATATTTTAAGAAATGGAATTATTAATGGCCAACCCTACTATATTAAAAATATATTTGGACCCATATTAGTTAATTTAATTTGTTTTCATTCCCACATTTCTATAATTTAAATGGTTTAATTTTATTTCGTCCCTGATATTTTTCATTATATTTTCAATGAAACTCCATATTCATTTATTTTATCCTTGAAATAATGGGAGGCCAGAATTTTAATTTCAACCATAAATCAAAATCAAATTATTTATTCCAAGATACAAAATCCTCTCATAGATAATTTCTTTTGAGTGCTTGGTTTTTTGTCTATTTTTGAAATATTCAATTAAAATTTCATGGTAAGTAATAAAACCATATTCATACCTCATGATTCTCATGAATTTTTCATCATAAGTACCCATTTATTACTCCTAATTTTCTTTTACCTCTAGGAATTTTCTCCAAATTTTCATGTGAATAGTTTGTGGAAATATTTAGAGATTTGTTTCTTAAACTCCTCCCAATTTATTGAGTCATAGTATTACTTATTCATCATTATCATATTAACGTTCTACCATTGGCTAATCAATCCTTCTATATGATAAATAGATAAAATGACCTTATCGTGGTTTGATCACTTATGGATGAACAATATATTCTTTATCGTTTTAATTCACTACTGATAAATTACTGGGTTAGAATAACCATTAGAAGCGGGTGTACGTTGACATGTAGAGGAACTGATAAAATTTTTCTCCTTAGTGAATATGGTATCTAAACATGGTTTTCATTGTTATTCATAGCTTGAGAAATTTGATTGAGAATTTCCAATAGATTTTTCATTCCATCCCTATCTTATTAGTTTCCTCATAGGAAAAATCTTAGCATTTCCTATACATAAATTATTAAAATGATTTGCCTTTCCTCTATCTATTACATAGAATAGGAAATTTTATGAGAATAATTAAATTAATAGATATAAGAAAAGTAGGATTTTAATTTAGAAGAAATAACTCATAAATGGCATTCAAAACATAGATTATGAATCTCTAGATTTTAATATAGTTTATACATGGTCATATTTAGGATCTCTAAACAACTATCTATATATTACATTAAAACCATTCATTTAGAACCTTTATAATGGTTCACAAATATCATTTGAATCAACAAATACATATCTTTAGGGAGTTTTAAACTAGGCGTGTAGTAATAAAAAATTATTGTGAACCAAGTGAATATTAATTTAATACTAAAAACACCTTTTTAGGGTTATTACCCCTAGGTGCATTTATGTTAGAGCCTGCATCCTTTTTTATATCTTGAGAAGGGTATTATTACTAAAAACCCACATATTCTATAATTTAACACAAATTTAGGATATATTCCTCTATATAGTATTTTTATTGGGGTTTTCAATAATTTTATCTAGTCATAATCATAGAAAAATAGCTAAAATAATCTCCCAAAATAACTAAACCATAATCCAATACAAACTGAGGCACATCAAACCTGCACTCTCAGGTCCAGTGATAAATATACATACTTTATAGAATATATTTGATACCAAGTGATATAACACAATTCAAACTTACATAAATTTCCATAATTCATATATAAAATCTCATAATAGTTACAAAATCCTCAAACTGAAAGGTTTAGTGTCTATGGAGATTAGTTATATAAAACTATTATTTCATATAATTGTGAACATTTCTCCATAATTTCACCATAATATACTCCCTTATATTAATATCATATGTTATAATAATCTAAATAAACTCGGGAAAGGAAAACATAATAAGGGGTGAGGTCAAACTCATAGTAAGGGAAATATTTCAATGTTTCATAAGGGTTTAGATCATAATCATATGATAAAACTTGTGCATGGGAGAAATATAAAATTAAAAGTGCATATATTAATAATAGGAATCCATAAGCAAGATAGATAAATATATAACACCCAAATTATCTATCATATATCATGGTGTAATAAGGAAGGTAAATGAGACAATAATCAAGAGCCATGGGGTATATCACAAGACCATAACATTGAAACATGTTATAACATGGGAATGTAAATCATGACCTAGTGGATTATTCATCACTTAATTTTTCTATTAGTGGATCAGGGATCAAAACTAGTTTCCCATTATAGACCAGGAATCACAACCTTGTTCACATAGTGGATCGAGACTCATCATATATTTCACATTATTATCTCCTAACATATAATGTTTAAAACAATACATTGGAGGATTATATAGGAACCACCATACATATAATGATAATATACACACATGTGTCAATTTTAAAACATTCATACATCATATCATGAATATCCCAAGGAAATAAAATGGGTTTCATATCACTTTTCAAGTGGTATCACAAAAAATTAAAATAAGGTTTAGATCGTTCAATACTAAAATTTCAATAAACCAAAATGAATATTTGAAAGGAAAATTTAGAGGGTAATTAATGAAATAAAACTCCAAATGTGATAAAAAAAATTTATGGTAAATATTAAAATGGAATCAAAACCATGAAAAGAGTTTTAGAAATCATTTTCTAACATTATTATAAAGAGACAGATTTGTGCATCACTTTTAAGAATAATTTTCAATATGGTGACATGAAAACATTTTTATATTATAAATTAAAATAAATTATAATAAAATATACTTAAAAAATATATAATGGTTGTCTAGTGGAAATGTTAAGTATAAGATAAAATATATAACTGTTAAAGGAAACCACCTTTTAAATATTTTAAAATACTTCTATTGAAACCCATATTGTAAAAAGGATAATAAAATTTTCTATAGGAATGTTCTAAAGTGAAATAATAATGGCACATGAGTTAATACAAATTTGGGTTTTAAAAATATAAAGTAATTTATATGTAATTAAAATATATTGACATGGAGGAGAATATATCCATCAAATAGGATGGGGTTGTTCTTAACAACATTTCATTTTATGGAGAAAAAAGTTAGTCAAAGAATAAGAATAGATGTAATAAAAATTTAAAAATGAATTTCTGGGAAGAAATGTAAATACGAATAAAAATTATATAATATAAAATATGGTTCAATAATAAAGTTCAATTTACCCATCTTATAAGGAAAAATATCAATAGGAGTGATTATAACTCAATGATCAAAAATTTATTGAACAAACACCCTTATCTTTATTCTTGACTTTCACTGAATCACGTTAACATATGATATAATAAGAATAACCATATTAATAAATCATTTTATAATACAATTCATATATATTTCCTTTCCCGTAATTTATTTATAATCATTAATTATACCTTTATTAGTTAGTTATCGTTTATTATCATTATCTGATCTTTGTAACCTAGATAGTTTAGTGTGAGTTTTATAATGGATATAAAGGTCCTAGTTATTTTGTAAAAGTTATTCATTCATATATTATACAAGATAATTTAATATAATTTCATTAATGATTTATAATTGTCAAATTTTATTCCATGATATATTTAGTTACTGTTAATGAAGATGAAATCAGTGATGACCTTGTTCTATGATATTTAATGATATCAATGAATTACATTATAATGATAATTGATTTTGGTGTCATTATTTAAAAACATATATATTTGAAATTTATTAATCCTTAATAAAATATATATTCATAAAATATATTTTATTACCATCAATGTAAATTTGTGATGAAAAATTAAATACGTCATTCATGGAGGTGGTAGTCCACACAAAACATGAGCGACATATTCATCTTATAATGAATTAGATTATTAATAGAATATATAATTTATGTTTATAGAAACTTAATTGTTTCATAAATACTAAATTTATTCATTAAATATATTCTTATAACATTCTATATAAGGAGGTGATGAAAAAAATCGTGCCATCCATGGACGTGGTATTCTGCACATAACACATGTGGAATTTTCTTTTTTATAATGATTGATAAGGTGGTATAAAATGGATATTACATAGATCAAATACTATTTTAATATAATTATGATACTTATATAATTTATTTAAATTTATATTAATATATTTTATGAGTAGAAAGAATAAATAAATGAAAATAATTTAAAAACAAGTGATTAGGATTTTTTAACCTTACTCCTTGAAACAAATCCTTGAGCCTTCATTGAATGGTATTTTAAAAAGAACAGAACCTATAGAATTTGATATATATATATATATACAGTGAGTGAATTGGGTAGTTATTTTGTCAAGATAAATGGATTGTTATGTATAGATAAGTGAGATGGTGAAAGGTTCCTTTTATAAATGATAGGGGTGAAAATTTTATAAATATTCACAACTTAATATTAAACGCATGCCATATTTAAAGGATTTTGGATCAAAAAGTGGAAAATAATTTATATAAGTTAAATATTTTTCAATAAAAATACCATAAATACAAATAAAATATATTTTTGAGATATTTTTGGCCTTCTACATTCAATTTTAATTTTTACCATAAATTTATGTAGCCATGATAACCCATTTTTTATCCTTCAAAATTTAATTTTTATGATTAAAAATAAAATGTATTTTCTTATATAAAATGTATTTTATAATTCAAAATATTTAAATCATTACATAATATTAAATTTATAAAATTGTTAAAAATTAATTCTAAAATAATAAATTTATAATACATAAAAATTGTTTTAGAAAATATATAAATTAGGTTTCAAAATGTTAAGAATTGGTTAGTAAATTAAACATAATATTTTTCAATGTGTATTTATAATTATTAAACACATATTTTTCCAAGAAAAAGTTTTCGTAAATATTTTATTTCTTAATTATATCCTAATTATTTGATAAAAGGCATCGTATTTTCAAAAACGGGATTTTGTTTAATTCATCTAAGAATTATTCTTTTTAGCAAGAATATAAAAAATTATTCCTAATATATTTATGATATGAATATTCCTTAAATGAAGTTAATTTTTTCAAAAATATTTTTTAAAATTTAGTAATTTAACTTTTAATTTAAAACCTAAAATATAATGAATAACAATTTTATAGGAAGACAACTTTTAAATTTTAACAATTTTTGTTTTTTTATATAAAAATTAGTAATTAAATTAACATTAATACATAAATAATGTGTTTTATAACCATTTAACCATAATATATCTATTTTCTTAAAAATAATAATTTATAGCAATATAAAAAAGAAAATTTTATAAAAAAAAATTTAAGCCTAAAGTGATCTTATTAGTTATTTAGTAACACTAATTGAATTTTATCGATGAATTCATTTTTAAAAAAATATTTTTATTTTTATTTAGATTTTATAATGTAGTTACTTATATTTACAACCACCAATTCAATAGATACATTATAATGGTCACATTTAAAACTTATAATTTTATCTTAGTAAAAGGCAATGTCATTCTTTTGGTTCGGTGTTACATTGGAAACAAGTTATTAAATGGAATATTTAAATGGTAAATACATTGTAAAATTATTGGGAGTCACATTACACCCACTTAAAATAATTTCTTACTAAAAAATTTAGAACTATGCTGGAAGAAAATTTGGTTTATTTTTTCTTATCACATCTTTTGGTTCCTACATAACATCCTAAAACATGTTATTTTTTAATAGAACATTGACCAGGTAAGTGTTATTATTCCATAGAACTTTATATATTTAATCTAGGATCTCTCTAGGTTGTTCTTCATAAGATATATCATGTTCTATCTATACAACTTCTGATTTCAGTACTTGTGATGGATCATATATATACATCCTCATAAGTTATGTATGAAACACATCATTTACTTTAGAGAGTTTCATAAGAAATATAATATGATTTCAAGTTCTAATTATCATTGATGGTTATTAGAATAATTCTTCTATTGAATTTGTGTTTCATTATTATTCCACTAAATTGTTCAAATATCTCTTTTCATCTCTTGAGAATGGTATGGTCCAAAGAACATATTCACTCCTAATTCATCCAGACACATTAGAGTTTTACACCATTTTTTATACAAATCCTCATACAGTTTAATTTGAATGCTAAAATGGAAATTGTTATCTTATGAGAACTCTACCAAAGGAATTTGTTAATCCCAAACTCCCTTGAAATAAATTGAATAAGATCTCAACATATCCACCATGGTTTTAATGGTCCTTTCTGACTGACCATCTGTCAGTGTATGATAATAGGTATTGAAGTTTAGCTTTATATCCAACTCATATTGAATAATTCTACAAAATTTCAAGATAATCCAAGAATCCCAAACCGATACAGTGACAAATGGTACACCAAATTGTGTTACCGCTTCCCTTTGTATATCTTGGAAATATAGTCAAGTATTAAATATTGTATGATATAGATAAAATGTGTTGACATCATAAGGAGATCAACTACAACCCAAATACCATTATGACCTTTAGATTTTTGGGGTGGGGGTCCAAAAATGAAATCCTTAGATAGGTTCTCCCATTTACATATTGGTATGGTTAATAGTTCTCATTCCCTTAAACTTATGTTGTATATTATTAACTTGTTGTATCAAGATATACACTTTTGATATATCCATTTTCATGTTATGTCAATATAATTGATCCATGATATCTCAATACAACTTTTTAATTCCAGGATAGATAGAGAATGATGAGCTATGTGAATAATCCAATATAAATTTCTTCATTTCTTATATTGATGAAACATATATTTTCTACCTTAATAATATAGATACATCATTAATAAAGTCAAACTTTGGAATATTACACACCATCTTTTGTAGTTCCATATCCTCCTTTTATGCCTCCTCAATCATCACATGGATGGATAGTTGAGTTGTTATTTGGTAATGATATGATTTCTCTCATTCTCTTTAAATTTCAAGGTCTATTATTTGAAAATACATGAGTATTGGATCATTCCCAGTACATACCATGAATAGAGTAGAATAATAATTTTTTCTTAGAACATTGTCTATATTTTTTACCTTTATAGGTTTGTAATGTATTGAGTAGTAATAATCCTTGTTTAACTCCAACACTCTCTTTTGGTGAATGTTCTACTCCTTTTGTGTGAATATATATCTTAATCTCTTATGGTGAGTACATATTTCAAACTTGTCAGCATAGAGATAATACTACCTAATTTTCAATGAAAATATTAATACCTCCATATCCAAATCATGTAATGGGTAATTATTCTCGTGGTTATTCAATTGGAATGAAACATAAGATTTTATCTTATCTTTTTTCATCAGGAAAAATACAAAACCTAGTAACGATGCATCAATGTATATTAAAAACCATGTTACACTAAAGGGTAATTTAATAATAAGTTTATTGACTATTATTTTCTTAGGTTCCTCGAATCTTCCCTCACACTCTTCTGTCTAGAGGAACTATGATCCCTTCCTTGTTAATTTTTCTATAGGATTAAGAAATCGTGATGAATTTATCACAAATCATCAGTAGTATCTAGATTACCCAAAAAAGTGTGAATTTATATAATAGTGGTTGGAATTTTCCATTATTCGATAACTTCAATCTTTTATGGATCCACTAATATACCATATCGTGTAATCACATGACCCAAGAAGGATATTTTTATAGCCAAAATTCAGACTTGTTAAACATGGATTATAATTATACATTCCTAGATTCAATAGTAATATATTAAAATTCTCTTCATGTTCATCCTTTATCTTATAATATATTAGAATATAATTGATACATGCCACCATGAATTTTTTGAGTAAATATTTAAATATTTTATTAATTAAATCTATAAATTTTTTAGGAGAATATGGGAGTCCAAATAGCTTTAAAATTAAATAATAATGTCAAAAAAATTTATAGAAAGCTATTTTGGGTATATATTCACTCGTTTAACTTAGTTTCTGCCATTTATATTGAAAATCTACATTTGATAAATATTGAGGTTCTCTAAGTTGATCGAATAAGCCATCAATATATGGTAGAAGATACTTTATCTTGATCGTGATATTGTTAAGCTCATGATAATCTATGTAAATACATATTTATCTTTTCTTTTTAAAAAAAGACAACTTTTAAACCCCATGGTGATTCAATTTAGATTATAAAACCTTTTATTTTATGGTTATATCCTAATGATGACATAAAATTCATAGTAATTATAAAAATAGTATTTTCTATTATTCAACTAAAAATATATATATATTTAGAATAATATCAAAATTTAAGCCTAAGATATTTTTTATATGATGAATACATAAATGAAGTTTATTTTTCCAAATGCAAATTCTAAAATTTAAGAATTTAACATTTAAATGAAAACATAAAACATGATGACATGTTATTTTTACAGTAAAATGACTTTTTAAATATTAATAGTTCTTATTATTGGTTTCTATAAATTACTAATTAAATTAGTTTTAATATATAAAAATAAATTGTATCATCATTTAACCATTATATATTATTACTTTTAAATAAAAATACATAATTCCTATAAAATACAATTTTTATAATAATACATTTTAAGAATAAAATAATATTATTAGTTATTTAGCTACAATATTTGAATTTTAGGAATGAATTAGTATTAAAAACGAACATTATTTTTCTTTATTCATATAATTTATTTTGATATTTCTTTTATTTATACCCACCAATTCTACATTTACATTATAACGGTCATATTTTCTACTTATAATTTCATCTTAATGAAACGTATCATGGTTTTTTTCTTTGATGTTGCATGGGAAAAATGTAATTCAATATTATATTTAAAGTGTATATACATATAAAATATTAGTATATTACAATAATCATAAGTTTTAATTAACAAAACATAAAATATTGTATTTTAATATGTAACATTATAACTTAGAGAAAGGAAATTTTAGTTAATAATATCCCTTAATTTTTATATCGACTTCTACGTAAACTCTTTAACCTCCTATATAATAAAAATAAAAAACATTAATAATTTATTAAATAAACTTATTAACATATATTTCATTTTATACTCTATAATTATAATCATTTTTTATACAATTATTCTTTTGGTATTTCTTAGATTTATCATCAGATGTTTGTGATTTTTATTATTTCACCCAAGCTTTGTAAATTCAATGTTTATCCCCCTACTTTGATAGAAATATTAAAATTTATATATTATTTAAGGTTCTATAATAGATACTTCATAATTATTTATAAATATTTCATTTCAATCCATGATATTTTTAGTTGTGATTTGTGAAGATAGAAATCATCTCAAGCATATTACTATAATTTGTAATGAAAAATAAATTTTATTAATAATGAGTTTAAATATTAATAATTATATAATACAATATTATTCATGTTATAAATATCATTTTTATCGATTAAATTATTTCTTATAAGCATCCATGTAAGGTGGATAAGAAAAACAAAATATTTCATTCATAGAGGCTGAAGTCCACACATAGGACAAGTGGAATTTTAGTTTCCCATTAGATGGGAAGGTGATAGATAATAGTTTTTAAATTAATATAATTTCATTTTAGTATACTAATGATATTTATTTAATAATATTTATATGTTTGAAATAGGTTTAGAGTAGGGTGAATGATAAAGATAGATAAGAAAAATTTTGGTAGTGCATAATAATCATGTTGGGAGTTTGAAAATTCCCTTGAAGGATCCTTTTTAAATGGAGTTATTAGATCAATATATTATAAAAAAAGGATAAAAATTAAGAATATGTATATAGGGGGTAATATGGGTAGAGGTTATAGTAAATTTATAAAGATACGTCTGGATTTATGTGGGTATAAGTAAGCACATTTTATATGTGAAAGCAAGGGATTTTTCATAGTAAATTAAAGTTAGGTAAGGGTTAAAGATGGAATCACATGGGAGTTAGGTGTGTTAGGTAAGTAAGGTCTGGTTAGATATTATAAGAAATTATTTTTTATATGATGTATGTATCTTTTAATTTCAGTTTTAATCCTTTCTATTACCCTTATAAACATTCTAAATTACTTAAGGAAGGGTTCGAGAGTGTATGGGGTTCATTCAGCACATAGAGGTCTAGTTTTAAGTGAAATAGGGGAGGTGTATAGTTTTAGAAAACCATGAACTCCAATCCATATGGTTTGGAAAAACCATGAAAGGTGTTTTATATATCCACAGAGGGGAGATCACTGGTGGTGCATAGCTTTTCTAACCATGGGATAAAACTATGAGGTGCGTGCACCCTAGACAAAGGGGGTCACACGAGTATAGCACAATTTTTAAAACCATTCTCCCCCAACCATGTGGGGTCCCTCATTATGTAATGGAAGGTTCATGTTTGGAACATGGTTTTGACAATCGTGTGGACAAACCATATGCCCCCTTAAAAATTGGGTGAAATTAACAAAATTATCTTAATGAGATATAATATTACCCATCATTATCCTTTTCTCATTTTAGGGGATAGAGTAACCATTATTATTCCTTTTTTATCGACCAAACCTATTTTTAGTAGGTCTTGGTACCGGATCATTTTCTGAGATTTAATTTGATCACCTTTGGTCTTGTTGGATTATCTAGGTAATCTCTTTAATCCTTAGGCTTAGTTTGTCATTTATATTTCTATAGAAGATGTTATTTTGATGGAGGCCTATATTCCCTATTTTCAAGGGATTTATATGTTCTTAAATTTTATTCTAATCTAGGCCAAACTAAGGGGTGATACTGAATGGGGAGAGTTCCATAGGCTTGAGGTATGTGGTATATGAATACTCCCTCAAAGTCTCCCCATTTTATAAACTGTTGTCATTGTGAACACATTGGATTCATTGCCCAATGCTTATTAAATTCATAATCCATTCTTATAATCACTATTCTCATATTCTATATCCCCTTATATATATATGTTCATCACATCATTGGAGGTCACAACCTCAATGCTAACCACACCAAGTAGGGTGTTTCCTTACTTAATCCTTTAGTAGCATTGTTATGACTATTTTCACCAACATTAGAGTGTGATATGAATTTGCCTTTAAATTTATCTAATTATATGAATTTATTGTTAATGAATATCACATGTATTTTTATAACTTGAACCTTCTAAGTTAAGTTACCCAAATAAACAAAAAACCTTGAAAATGTAATTAGAAATTATATTTATTTATATCACTTGGCCAAGATAATTTCAATCGAATGGTAATTAGTCACATGTGAAAATCCCACTTTGTAAATATTATAAAAGGTAAAGGAATTGAAACAAATATTTGAATATATAATGAAAGTAATTAATGTGATAAATGGTTGCATGTACTATTTAGCTGTGTCACCTAGTTTGGAAGAAAATGGAATTAACCTTCTAAATTATTAAATGGTCAGACTTGATCTAGCCTTGAATTTCAAAGGTAATTCCTTGATCACTCATAGGACACCATTATAATCATGGATTAAGTTTCTGAGGGATATACCCACCTTAGAACATGGTCCTTATATACTAGAGGATTCCTGACATGATTTTTTAGGATCCATTCACTATCTTCTGGATATTATGATGCCTCAGATACACTCCATGGATATATCTTGATGTGTTTGGACATGTGGCAACATGGATTTACCCCATTGGGCCCAACCATGCTTAGCCAGTGCTTACCTTGGACAATATCCTTGGACTCAGTTAGAATCATTTATAGTGGAATACCTTGGGTGTTGCCCCTTGGATTAAACTCAGCCCCCTTATAGCCAGGAAATATGTTATTACTGATTTGGATTAACCCATGAGGTCAAGGATTATTTGGATGTTTCCTTCGATCCTATTTTATTATCATAATTATTATTGGATACCTTGCTTACACCTTGGATCCTTTTTCATTATCTTTGTCATATATAGTATGATTGAAACTTATTATAAATTGGAACATAATTAATTAATTGATTACTTATATAGACATCTGCTAATACTGAAGATGGTATTAAGATATTTACATTGCTTCACTACATTTATTTATATATATATATATACATGCACACTATTTCAGTTTATATTTCATATATTATATCACAAAGACATGGTAGGTGGTGTCTTACAAAGATTTATCTCACACTCTATCTAGGCCACCGATGGTACTCAGGAATATTATATGTATGCTGGTGTTGATAAGGGGAAGTGTTCCACTTTGGACACCAAACTTTCTTGCTTGTTTAGGATGGGTCTTGGTAGAAGATGATAGACTCATTGCTTGGGATGCTTGGATAATTTTGTTTTTTTCGTTTCTTTTTTTATACAATGCATAATACTATTTTATTCTACATTGTATTTAGGTTATCCTACTTTATAGAGACATGGAATTACATCATCATTTTTTATATGATTCAATTTCTAAATCTGGATGTTTTTTATTTCATGGATATTTATTCATGCCTATATTTTCTTTTCTATTTTATATTGCTTCCTCTATTTTATCTACTTATCATATCTGATTTCATTCACTTTGACATGGGGGAACAGTCTCCCCACAAACACACCTTATGACCTTTATTTTAGTCAGTAGGCTATGGAATACTATGAGGCATTCTTGAGGCCATGTGGCCCACTGGCATGGGAAGCCTTTGAGTGGCACCTAGGTCGAGACACAGAAAAGTGGTATTAGAGAATTTTTCATTTCTTTTGTCTAATTATTTGGTAATATAGAGTGGAGATTAAGAACATGTTGTAATTTGGTCCCATGTCATGCCTAGGAGCATGTAACCCAAGTTTGGGGTAAATACCATGTTGCATGGGAATGGGAAATTTTTGTTCGTATTTTCTCTTATTACAGCTCATATACTTTCATTATTGGGTGATGCATGTGAGTGTGGTATTCTGATATGATTTATGGTTATTTTACCTTGTCTTGGTATAATAAGTAACATTTTTACATTCATCATTATATACACCTATAATTAATATTCCTTTCATATTCCATTCCATATAGGTGCATTTTGATTATTTCTTTGTTTGTATTTCATGTGATTGTTGAGTGATCCATGTATATTATATATGCTTGGCCTGCTTACTTCTTCTAAAGGGTAAGGTAATTGGTTAGTTAAAGTTTCATCATAAATATAAATACTGTTTTACTATATATGTAGATGGTTTCATCTTAAATATCTAGTTTTTACCCTGGTTATATATTTACCCCTTGTTACATGAGATTTTCTCTGGCAGTGATTGAGTGATTTCTAGTTTCAGTTCATGAGGTGTATGGTCCCTCATGAATTGGAAGCGGTAATTAACAGATCTGATCCATCATATAATAGCCCTTAAATTCTATGACTGTGTGTGGAGGGGGAATAATATAATTAAATAAGTTTATATTTTAGCCATAAATTTTATAGGTTATTATTTTCTGGTAATGAATATCCATTTAATTGATATTTGAAATATGTATATAAGAAAATACAAAATTTAAATTTAAATATGGGCTCATAAAGTTAAATGGCTACCAATAAATTTATTGGTAAAGTGTGATTTTCACTTCACCTACTTGAACCCTTATAAATCATGTTTGAACACATTTCAATACCCTAGATTTATAAGTGGGTAATTGGGGTAGTACCTTGGGTAGTGGGGCTTAATTGTCATGTTTTTCTTTCGCTAGTGTATATTGTTTTCTATAAAATCTTGATATGAGGCGTGTGCTTGGATTTTTTAGTGTTATTCTAACCTAAAATCCTCGAGTCATGCGCTAGGAAGTTGGTGATGAACATTCTCTAATGATGGTGGGCCCTAATCTACAAATATTACTTCTAGGAGTATCACTTGAGGCATCGCCTGTTATACCTAAACTGGGCACTGATGGTCAGTTTCAATAGGGTTTCCTACATTTGATGCACTCCATAAAAGGTGATCTACAACCTACACCTATTATGGATGATCTATATTTTTATTTAGAACAACGGAATCCTCCAATCTTTTCAGGGGATGGAATGCCACAAGATACTGAGTCTTGGATGGATAACACTCTATACATCTTTGAGAATCTAGATACACCTCCAAAGAGGAATGTCAAACCTTCCACCTATATTATTCATGATTCATCTAAGCACAGTTGGGATGTGACTACCTAGTCGAGTATTTACTGTGGTATGGTCTAGGTAGATTTCTAGACTGCTATCTATGGTTAATTTTTCCCTTAGATATTAAGATCTAATCGAACCATAGAGTTTATACACCTAGATTAGGGTGTTATGTTCATCATGAACTGTTCAATGTGTTTTATTGAGGTGTAATTCCTTACACCACTTATATCTGGTGATGATATATTGAAATTGATACATTTTGAAGATGGGATCAGTTATTCCAACCACTCATAGGTGATTGTCTTTCGCATACTTTTCTTTACTGAGAACATAAATCAGGTCTCATCACTAAGTGAAACTTGAGAGAAGATGATAGTATTGGGTGTAGATGTTTAGTGTCTAGGTATGGTAGTAGTTATTTAGGTATAAGGAAGCGTAAAATTGAGGTTTATCATTATATTGGTGGAGACCAATGTATCCACATTGGAAACTCTGTTATATTCCATTATTGTGGAAAACATGGGTTTATGAAGCCTCAGTGTCATAGAGGCTCTCTTGACTATTATGATTTTATTCGTATAGTGAATCTCTATAGATTCTCTTATAACATTCCATATGCTTCTAGTGGAAGAGTATCTGCACTATCTCCACCTTTAGGGGTAGGATATTTTGTGCCACGTTAGGTGGGGAGTTGGTGTTGCATGATAAGTACAATCCCAGGAGGAGGTTATAGACATGGTAGCTAGATTTTTTATATTTAGTGATAGTAGGGAATACCTTCTTAGGGTAGTCTAACTGTAGAACAGTGCTGTGGATTAGGCTAGTTGAATTCCCTATATTTGATACCCAAGGATCAGAGTGTAGGACTACCAACTGTACGAGGAACCATTCGAGTATCCTCTACTATCGTATCTTCTTTATTTGATACATGATCTTCACACTACATTATCTATGTATGGACTGTGGAAATTCTGGAGTTGTGAATTTAGTACATTTTTGGTGTGATAACCCTAGAGACATTGTTAGGAGTGTGTTCAGAGTCCATATTCCAATGTAGGGACTATCCCATTGTGGTAGGTAGTTATCCCTTATTATGGGGCATCTTTTTACTTGACATTATATTCTTAGACATCATTTCTCTAATGGAATGTTTGGTTCTATATCACACCTTTATGGACTTATATTTCTATAGGGAATCATTTACATCACTAGAGGGTGGAAGTTATCTCCAAAAGGGTGATTGGAATGTTCAAGCTAGTAGAGAGAGACTAGGTCATCATAGGAAAGGTGGAGTGACCACCCATATTTCTAGTCTTTTCATGGAGGAGTAGGGAATACATCTGATAGATTTTCATTTTATATTAGATCATTTTAGGGAAGTCTTTCCAGATGGTTTTTCTACCTTACCTCCTAATATAGAGGTAGAGTTCACAATTGATATCATTCTAGGAGAATCTCCCATGTTCATTCCTCTGTATATGATGAACCAACTAAGATCCAAGAGATCTAGAGATAGTTTGAATATTTAGAGTCAAAAGGTTTTATCTGACCCAATACTTATTATTGGGGTTCACCCATGCTTTTCACCAAGAAGGCGGATAGGACCCTTGAGCTATGTGTGGATTACTATAATTTGAATCGTATTATGATTAAGAACCAATATCTATTTCCTGGAATATATGATATCTTTGACCATATCTGAGGAGTTAGGGGTATTCTTGATGATTGACATAAGATTGGGCTCTCATCAGGTGCAAGTATGGCCTTCAAATATACCACAGACGACTTCCCAAAGTTGATATACATTGTATGAGTATCTTGTTATGTCGTTTGGTCCCAAAAACATGCCTTCCATTTTCATGGCTTTGATGAATAGTGTTTTCCAACCCTATATAGAATATATTTTCATGGTCTTTTTGGATAGCATATTGGTTTATTTTCATACATTTAGTGACCAATATAGCACCTTGATATTGTTTTGGATACACTGAGAGAGAATCATCTATATTAAAATCTATCTAGGTTCAACTTATGGATTAACAAAGTTCACTTATTAGGTCATATTTTCTTAAAAACCGGAGTATCTATTAAAACATAGAATGTGAGTGTTGTGGTTTTCTGGGAGTAGTCTATGAACCCATTTTTCATACAGAGTTTCTTCGAGTTGGATGGATATTACATTAATTTCAAACTAGATTTATCATGACTTGGTGCACTGGTTACTAGTCTTACATGTTTGGTTGTGAAGTTCCAAGGGGCGGTGGTGTGCGAGAAAGCCTTTCAAGAGATTAAAGTGTATATATCCTCAGCCCCGATTTTGATTCATCCATAGCCTGGTAGAGTATATACAATTTTATGTAATGCACCAGGAATCAATACAGTTGCTGTGATAATGTATAAGGATAGATTTATTGCATAAATGTTTCTCTATATGATACATCATGATATAAATTTCCTAATGCAAGACCTTAATCTAGAATGTGTTGTTTGTGCTTTGTGTTGCTAGAGACACTATCTAATATGTGGTCACTTTATGGTGTAAATGGACCACAAGATCCTCAAATATATATTTACATGGTGTTAATTGAATCTTATATAGTGAATATGGATCAAATACCTCCATTATTTTGATTTTGATCTTGCCTATATGACTAGAAAGGGAAATGAGGTGGCATATGAATGGAGCTTGAAAACATAGACACATGACATATAGGAAGCCAATGATGAAGGAAATTTAAGGCCCTATTTTATGAGATGCGTATAGAGTTTCACGAGTATCATGATTAGTCTTCTCTTACATCCATTAACACTTACCTATTCTCTTATATATAGGGTAAGGAGAATACAGTTTTAAAATTCAGGAGGGTTGGTTCTCTAAGAGAGTATTTCCTATGAGGACCTGCCTTCAGAATTATTTTTTTATGGAGAAAATATCCTACATATACATGGGTGGGTTTGGGTTCCTACATATATGATATAGGAACTGATGTGAGAGTCTCATACCTCTCAAGGGGTAGTTCATCAAGGCACACTCTTCATGTATTGAGATATGTGATTTCAGAATTGGTGGTCTGGAATGAAATTTCAGATATCAGGTTTTATCACTAGGTGTTCCACCTGTCAGTAGGAAAAGGTAGAGCACCAGAGATATGCTTCTTTATTATAGCCATTACTGGTCTTGGAAAGGAAATCAGATGATTTTGTTGTGGATTTTGTCATTTTATTATTGGGTTCTCTTCAAGGTAGCAATCTAATTTGGTTAATCATGGATAGACTAACAGAAGTACCACACTTCCTTCTTATATAGGAGAATTTCTCAATTGATGATCTAGGAAGACTATATGTCCATGAGATCAAAAGGCTGCATGGGTTACCTCATAATATTATTTCAGATAGGAACACTCATTTCACATTGAGGTTCTGGTATAGGTTATCGAGAGATATGGTTACCAAGGTGCCTCTAAGCACAACGTTTCATCCTCAGACCGATGGACATTCATAATGGATGATATAGGTGTTAGAGAACATGATCCAAGAATGTTTCTTTCATTTAAATAGTTTTTAGGAAAATAATATCCCTCTCATCGAGTTCTACTAAAATAATAGCTATCATGAGACGATTCAAATGGATCCTTATGAGGTATTTTATGGTAGGCCATGCGATTTACCCCCGTACTAGTTAGGGTCTAGATAGGATGTTATAATAGGTCCTCATCCAATTCAGGACACTTAAATGTAGGTTTAGATGACCAAAATGAGTATGTTTAATTCTCATTCTACACATAAATCTTATATTTATCTCTATCAATGAACTTTTGTGATCATGGTGGGGGATTATGCTTTCCTGCGGGTATCGCCCAGACTCCAGAGTAGATGAATACAAAGGCATGGTAAGATTTATCTTCATTATCTCAAGCCATTTGTGATTAAGGATATAGTCAAGTTGGTATACTATCATATGTTATTACCTGAGAGGTACTATTTCATGCACAGATTCTTCCACATTTCACATATTTGTAGTTATCATGATGAACCATCTCATAATTTTTATCCTAATTTGGTTTCGTTGGATGTCTATGCTTCATTTGAGAAGTATCTTATATGAATCAGTTATCAAAACATGAAGGATATTTGTGGCTAGTATGTCTTTTTAGTATGGGTGTTATAGAATCATATCTAGGTACAAGACAAGGCTTAGGAGCCAGAGAACGACGTATGTGATCAGTAGCCAAAGTGGATCCTAGATAGCATTTTGGCACCCTTGAAAGGTGAAATCGAGGACGATATGCTTTAAGGGTTGATGAAAGTAAGAACATGGTTTTTATAAACGTTGTAATCCCTTAATTTTATTTTTAATCCTTTATTTTATCCTTATAAACAAGATTAATCACCTAAGTAAGGGTTCAACAGTGATTGGGGCTAATTCAGAGCTCAGGGCTCTAGTTTTTAGAGAAACATGGGTGGCAAACAGTTTAAATAAATCATGCACTAAATTTCACACATATTGGGAAAACTATGTGAGGTATTTTAGAGCTCCTTAGAGTGTAGTTCATGGTCCGCACAATGTTTTTCTAAATATACACTTCAACTATGTGGGGTGTGCACCCTGGATATAGGGGGCACACTGGTAGAGAACAGTTTGGAAAACCATGATCCCCCAACCTTATAGGGTTCCACCATAACCAGTGGATGGTTCATGGTTGTTCATGGTTTCGGAAACCATGAGGCCAAACTATTTACCCCCTTAAAAATTAGGTGAAATGATCAAAATTTCCCAAATGAGTTATAATCAAACCCTTCTTTTTCATTATAGTGGAAATAGAACCCTTCTTCTCCCTTTTCAAGATCCCAAACCTCCTTCTCATAGGTTTTAATTATGGTTCTCCATCTAAGATCAAATTTGATCACCATTGGTCTCATTGGATTCCTCTAGGAAAGATATTTAATCCTTAGACATGATTTGTCATTTTTCTTCCTCTCTATGATGCTATTTTGATGCAGACTCATATTACCTATTTTCGGAGTGTTAATCTGTTCTTCTATTTTCTTCTAATCTAAGCAAAACAAAGGCCTGATATTGGATGAGGAGAGTTCTATAGACTATATTTAGTTCTTATATGACTCATCACTCAAAGTCTCTCTGTTTTATATTCTTTTCTCATTGGTTCCTTTCCATTTTTCCTTGGATTTTTATTAATAATTAATATTCCATGCTTATAATCCTTTTTATTTTTTTATAGTTCCCCTTGTCAATATTTTCATCATATCATTGGATTTTATGACCTCAATGTTGACACCCCAAGTAGGTTGTTTCCTTTCTTATTCATTTAGTAGGTTTTTATGACTATTTGTACGACCATTAGGGTGTGATATGACTTGACCTTGATAAAGGTAGGTGTTTTAATTAAATTAACAGGTTTTTAATGACTATCACATGTATATGTATCACCTGACCCTTCAAATTTAAGTTCCCCAATTAATCAATTAACCATTGAAATATAATTGGAAAGTATATTTATAAATATCACTTGGCCTATTTAATTTTAATCAAATAGAAATTAGTTTCATGTCCATAGCCAACCATGTCATGATTATGAATGGTAAAGGAATGGACCTAATAATTGAATATTGAATGAAATTAATTAATGTGATAAATGGTTTTATATCATAGTTTTCCTTGTTACCTATTATAAAAGGCAATTTAATCAACCTTTTTAATTTTTAAATGTATTGAGTAGAACATTGCCTAAATTAAATATTGAATTATGTTTAGGGTGCCAATTTTATATGGTCCTTTTATCTTTATAAGAGTGGTTAGACATGATCCAACATTAGATTCCTAAATGAATTCTTAGATTACTCAAAAGATGCCATTATATCTCAAGGATCTAGTTTTCAGAGGAGATACCCAAGTTGGAACATACTCCTTGTCTACTCGAGGATTCCTAACATGACTTCGTAGGATAAATTCACTATATTCCAGATATTAGGATGACATGGATAGACTCCTTGGATAAAACATGATTTATTTAGACACATGGTTCCATATATTTACACCATTGGAACCAGTCATGCTTATCCTATGATTACCTTGGAAGAGAAACTTGGACTTAGTTAGAATCATTTACAGTGGATTACCTTAGGCGATGCACCCTGGATTACACTCTGGCCCCTTATAACTAGGTTGTTTGTTATTGATGAGTTGGCTCAACCCATGAGGTAAAGGATTCCTTGGTTATTACCTTAGATCCTCTTTTATTATCACATTATAGGATATCCTGGTTACACCTTGGATCCTTTTTTATTATCTCTATAACATATAGTACGGTTTCCACTTATTATAAATTGGAACAAAATTAATTAAATGATTACATGTCCATACACAAACTATGGTTGAAGATGGTATTTCGGTATTTATATTATTATACTGCTTACATTTATGTATAAATACCTTCACTTTGTTTCAATTTATATTTCACATAATGGATTGTATTGATGTCATTGGTCGTGTCCTACTGAGATTTATTTCAAACACTATATAGGCTGATGATGGTACCTCGGTAGATTATATATATGCATGTATTGATAAGGGGAAGAATCTCACTTTGGACACCTGACATGTTTGTTTGTTTAGGATTGAACTTCATAGAAAATGACTGATCTGAAACTCAGGATGCTTGGATATTTTTGACCTTTTTGATTTTTTTGTATAGAATGTATAGTATTGTTGCATACTCCTTTGTAACCATGTTTTCATGCTATTGTACATATTTAAACATTATAATAGATTCATCAAAATAGATCAATTTAATCTATTAAATACTACATAGTGTTTATAAAAATAATTCTATGAAGAATAATTGTTTACCAATGGTAACTAATATTCACTTCAGTATATTATTTATCTATTAATGATGAAAATGATATTATTACAGAATTTGGATATATTAACTAAAAATTTGAAAATCATTTTATCAAAATCATTCTCTACATTTGATAAAAAATAATTCTATTATAAGAGTGAATATCATATAAAAAAATTCAGTAAAAAATCCATCTTTTAACCTTGAAATGAAATATTTATTTTTTTACTTGACTTGTAATAACTATTGCATGGGTGCATGTGTTATAAATAAACTTGTATAAAAAATAACATTTCTTTCCCTTTAAATTTATAAAGTTTAAATAAGTTGAAATACATGTGATACATATATATAATATTTTTTACATTGATAATTACATGTTTATATCAATATAAATTATAATTTATTATCCCATAAAAATATCGATGTAAGAACTAAGAATAAGACATGAAATGACAGTAATTGACGGTGTATCTTTAAAAAACAAGGATCTTATAGATATTTCTATGTGTTAGAACCTCTCCCACAATCAATTTCACTCAAGAAGCACTTATCGGAGTTTAGTTTATACTTGGTCTAGGGAAAATTATATAAACAAATCTTCCCTTGCAAGCTCAAACAAGTGATCATCATATGGAAGACTTATAATATTCAATTTCATTTATTCTAATTTCTTGAATAAATTTGTAATATGGATACTTTTATTTATACCAACTTATTCAATGTCTATGTTAAGATGGCCATATTTAAGCAATAATGATGTTGAGTTTTTTAGTGTTTCATGAAAAATAATCTATCATAACTTTAAAGTGTTAATTGTTATTGGGATAATACATTATACCCCCAATAGAGGTATTTATAACTCATAATTTTATTAATTGGATAAAAATAAATGTGGTCACCTTTTTCTCATTACATTTTCTGGTTCCCATGAAGCTTCTTCAAAATTATTGTTTCATTATAAAACATTCCCCAGGAAGGTGGTCGTATTCCACATAACCTTATCTCTTTTATCCAAGAACTCCATTGGATGTTCTTCTTAAGAGAGGTCATGTTCCATCATTGAAACATTTTAGTTCAATACATGTGGTTTATCTAGTATACACTTCCCCAATGGGATACATGGAATAAATAGTGTACTTGGGAGAGGTTCATAGGAATTATGGCATGATAATATACCATATCCATAAGATCAAGGAATTAAAAAGTACCAATGTATCTAGATTTTAACTTAACCATATTTCTGAATCTAATAAATTTATTCCATGTTGATATTTATATTACTACCATATACCAAACTTCAACCTCCAAATCCAATCGTTAGTTATCAACATATCCCTTTTTCGACTTTTCATGGCTTTAATGTGTCACTGGATAGTTTGGATATTTTATATAATATCCTAAGCATGGTTTGGTCCAAAAAAACTTATTCTATCCTATTTATTCCAAATATATTTTAGTTTTATACGATTCCCATATAGTGCATCATACAGTTCCATTTGAATACTAAAATGGAAACTATTATACTTTGAGAACTCTACCAGGGGAAGGTTTTGGTCCCAAATTCCCTTGAAATCCACCAAATAGGATATCATAATATTTTCTAGAGTTTTAATAGTAATTTATAATTGACTTCAAGTCAAAGGATGACAATCTATATTTAATTATAACTCTATATAAATTCAAGTTTAATACTTTTCTAAGACATCCATGTAAACATCATATCATGATTTAATACATTAGAATGTGGCACACCATGTTGTCCTAACACATTCCTTATGTATATCATGGAAATTTTTTCAAGTGATAAATCTTCTCTCATAATAATAAATGTGATAAATATATAAGATGATATACTAGAAAATAAATAATATTATGGCCCCTAGATGTTTTGGGGGTTCATATCAAAAACTATAGAGATGTTATCCCATTTCTATATTGGTATGTATAATGGTGTCATAATACCATTATAGTTATGTTATTCATCCTTAAATTACTATAACACCAATACTTGGGATACATAGTTTTCAATATTCCTTTTCATTTCATCTCAAAAAAGTGATCCTTGAGATCTCTTTAAACAAATCTTACAAAATGGATAGACAATGATGAGTTCTGTGTATAATCAAATATCACCCTAATTAATACTATTATTAATGAAAAACATATTCATTTCCCAAATCATATAATTCCATCATTGTCAAATTTTATCTCTGGAATATTCCCAACTTTTTTTCAGTCTTCATTTGTGAAAGATTGGATTTATCTTCTTCCCTTATGATTTCATGTCATATCCTTATAAAATATATGAGTATTGGACTCTTTCCAATCCCCATTATATATATTGTATCCTAGTATTTCCTTCAGAAATCATTGGTCATTCTAGTTAGGGTGATAATGAGTTGAGTAATCATAATCCTTGATTAACTCCAACCATATCCTTTAATGCATGTTCATCTCCTTTTGTGTGAATATGAATTTAATCTATTATGTTCAGAATTGATATCACACTTTTCACTATAGAGATAATTATGCTATATTTTTTAGGCAAAAACTATTGCCACTTTCTCTAGATCTTTAGGTAATTTTTCTCTTGAGGTTTTAATTGATGAGAAGAATAAGTTATTAGCTCATAATTCTATATAATAATGTATCCCAACCCCATTAATAAATCAACAATGTATATTAAAAACCCTTCACCACTACAAGGTAATATAAATATAGGTGTAGTGACAAAAATGTTTTTAATATCCTTGAAGTGTTCATCACATTCTTCCATACATAGGAACTTTACTCCCTTACACATTAACTTTGTCATTGGTTTATAAAATCATGAGAAAATTTTCATAAATCACCTATATTATCTAGATAAGATAAGACAAGTGAACATTACTATCATAGTGGTTAGTCTCAACCATTCCTCAATCACTTTTCTATTCAATCGATCCACAAATATACACTTTCTTGGTATCAAATTACCCAAGAAGGATAATTTTTGTATCGAAAATTCAAACTTTCTAAACTTGGTATATAGTTTCTCATTTTGTAGGCCAAGTAATCAAATTTTAAAATGGTCTTCTTGTTCATATTTTCTGTTATAATATATTACAATGTTGTCGATAAATACTTCTATTAATTTTTTAACGAAATATCTAATGATTACATTCATCAAATCCAAAAATATTGTAAGAAAAATTTTCATTCTAACTAGAATTACTATGAATTATTAATGTTCATACCTTATGAGTAATGTTATCATGGGTATATTCATTCTCTCTTTATCCTTATATTATGGTATCTAGATTAAAAATACACCTTCAAGAAATATTTATATCTTATATGTTGATATAAAATCATTAATACAGGGAAGTGTATAAATATTCTTGATCATGATCTTAGTAAGCTCACAATAATATAATAAAATACATATTTATCCATACTTTTTATTAACAAATAGAGATCGTGCATCACATGGTGAATCGCTTGGGAATATATAACCTTTTCGCATATTCTCCTGGTGTTTTCTAAAATATTTCTTATTTAATAGGGGATATTCTATAAGGAATCATCCATACAAGTATACAACTAGGTTTGAGTTCAATTGAAAAATCAACCTAATATTTTTAGGGAACTATAGGTAATTAATTGGGAAATATATCAATATACTCCCATAAAATAGGCATGTCTTCAATGTTTATTTCTTCCCCGATCATTTGATCTACGTATCTCTCATTATTAGGTATCAAGACACAAATTCAAGGGTTTGCTTCTAGAGGGGGTTCATGATCATCCTCGAATCTATATTTGATAAGAGGATTATTAGGTATATAAAATAAGATTTCCTTATAGTAAAAATTGTTTTTTCCTTTATATAGAGAATGCTCATCCATTCCCAATATCATATAGAATCTGAATAGAGGTTAGAGAATGGGATTTGTAGGAAGTATCTTCCCACTAACCTTTGTTGGAGAAGATTTATATGCCTTCAATGAAATTAACTCGTCACCAAGGTTTTTCATTGATAATTCAATATCCAAGTTTTGAGCTGGGGAATCAAAATTCCTAGAGAACTTACATGACATGAAATAATGTTAATAAATTGAATCAAACAATACATTTAAAAATATTTAGTAGAGAATAAGTGTCCCTTTAAATAATTCATTACTATGGTCCACTTCATCTGTAGTTATTGAAAAGTCCCTTCCTGATTCACTTGGTCTATGATATACCAGATTTATATTATCCTCATTAGACCTTGAATTGAGGAATTTATTTACACAAGTCCCAAACTAGTTATATTTTATGCACTTATATATGGGTGGTTAATTAATTGGTACCTTTCTTTTCTCTTCTATTTTGACATGAATCTTTTCACTTGATCGATAATTATGATATTGATGGACAACCTTCTCAGACTTCAAATATTTCTTAGTTCCTTTATATAAATTTCTTGGGTGATTACTCCCTCATTTTTGCACATAATCCAATTTAATTTATTTAATCCATGATATTTTCTGTATGAGTTCCCATGAAAATCAATTTTCAATTTCTTATCTCTAAGATAATGAGAGCCCCTAGTGTCTATTTCCACATTAAGAGTGAAATAAATATTTCTTCAAAGATTATAAGATATCTTATAACTATTATTGAAATAATTGGTCTTAGAACAATAAATAATCATTTAATTTAACTCCTAGGGAAAATAATAAAGCTATAAGATTATATCATGAGTCTTGTGAAGTTTAATTTACAAGAACCCACTAATTCCTCCTTTTGTTACTAATCTTGGAATTACCTCTCAATTTTCATGTGAAGAGTCTCGGTAAAATATTTATGGAATTTTTTTCATAAACTACACTCATTCCATTTTGTGAAATTATTATTTATTCTCTCTATTATTAATTAGGGTCCACCATTGTCCAGTCACACATTCCATATAATAAATATTTAAAATTTCGTTCTCATGGTTTGATTCGTGTATGATGGAAAACATATTATCTATTTTAATGATCTATTACTTGACAATTAATTTGTTAGAATACCCACTAAAGTTTGGTTTGTGTGGGTGTATAAAGGAATAAATATCAAGTTCCTTCTTCCTTGGTTCCTTTGGGATCTCAACATGGATTTAATTATTTTTTTTATCTAGGGATATTTAAGCAATAATGTCAAAAAAATGTTTCATTTCATCCCCTATATCATTATATTTCCCATTGGTAAAATCACCACATTGTCCATCACATACATTGTAAATTTAGTTCTACCTTTCTCCAACCATTTATTAAATAAAGAAAATATTATGATAATGATTAAACTAATAGACGTGTAAAATGAAAACTTGTGAAAATAAATAAATAACTAATAAATGATGTATATATCCCAACTTATGAATATATAATTTTCAATCTAGGTTATCCATTTCCTTTTATATAATAGGTTCTCTAGCCTAAATATACATGAATCACTCACAATATATTTTAAAGAGTATGTGAATCACTAAAACACATCTCATAGGAGTTTCAAACATGGTGTGTAATTAGGCCCACTAGTTTTTCATCGAGTGAAGATCAATTTAATACCTAACCATCCCTTTTTATGGTTATTACTCATAAGTGAAATTGAACCAATGATTGGATCCACTTGTTTGTATCCAAACAAATATTTCATTAATGGAAAACCGTATACTCTATACTTTAACAAAAAATTTATCATTTTTCCTATATTTTGTCTTTTTCCTAGAGTTTTCAATAATGTTATGTAATCACAATCCCTAAAAAATACTAAACCCTACCCTGATACCAACTAAGACAACCCAAGATAAACATGAATATAATTTAAACTAATTCCCATATTTGAACATTAGATCTCACAAATAATCACAAAACCATAAAACCCAAAGGTTTTGTGTCTTTGAAGATTATATGCATAAAGATATTATTTTTAATTTCGTCGAAACCACTCAGAAAATTTCTGTGTATTACTTCCTTCTACACATAACCTTGAATATAATTTATTAGTGAAAGTGGATATATAAAATGGGTTGATCTCAAACAATTATTAAGCGAAACTTATCATCAAGTCATAAAATGGTTAGATTATAATCATATGGGAAAACATGAACATGGGAGAAATATATGATAAAAAGAATCATGGAACAATATGAGTTTTTCATAAGTCATGATAGAATAAAATGTAATATCAATGATCAAAAATATATAATCAAATACATGTATAGAAGAGTTAAATAATAAACATGAGATATGGAGAAGAATCATAGGCATATAACATAAATTTACTATACATCATGTAAAAATAGTATATCAAGGAACTATAGAACAAACATAATCTCACAGAATTATTACCATGTGAGATACCCAATTCATTACCACTATTTAATTATTGATCAAATCCAATAATGCCCATCATTTAGGTTGTGAGAAAATCTAGTCATGTCCACCCTTTAACTTGTGAATAAATCCAATCATATCCAAACTCCATTATCTCATGTGGTATAAAAACTTAACCAATCAATTTTTAGAAGATATAGAACCCCACACATAAACATCCATATATATTTGTTCTATATGAAATAAGTTATCTATAATATCATGAAAACCCCATAGAAAGAAAATACGTTTCATAAAATCTCCAAATAGTATCACACAAAATGACTTCAAGAATAAGACTGAATGATACCAAAAATTCAATCAACCCAAAAATTGTATTTCACAAGATAATATAGAGTGTGATTCATGAAACATTACTCAATATGAGGTAGATCCTTTGAATATAAGGAGTATAGTGGTAGTAAAATTAGAAAAATAGATTTCATAAAATATTTTCAACCTTTTTGTAAAAAGAATAAGTTATGAGTCACATTAAAAATTCATTTTTGAGAAGGTAACAAGAAGAAATTTAAAAATCAGTTTAAAATATATCATAAAAATGGATCCTTGAAAGTAAACAATTATTAATTTGAAAAATGTGGTGTCGAATTAAAGGATATGAACATGAAAAGAAATTATATTACACTATTTTAAAACATATTTATTGACACCCACATTATTTAAAGAGTAATAAAGCTTCACTTTGAAAATGGTAAAGAGAATTATAGAAATAATAAAAGATAATAAATATTTGGGTTTCCAAAAATAAATTTATAGAATTTTTAGAAAAAAATAACATGGATATGAAAGAGAAATATCTATTGGAGATGATGGGAATTATTCTTATCAGTGTCATATTTTTATGATGGAATTGTTTAATTGAAGAAGAATAATTTGATGTGAAAATTATATTACCTAAAAAACTAAGTGGAAATAAATTATAATATAATCATAAGGTATAAAATACCAAACATAGAAGAATAAATCTTAATAAGTAACATTATAACTCAAAGAAAGAATGTTGGGTTAACAAAATCATTACGTTTACTCTCAACTTCCATGGAAGTGATTTAACCAACTTTATAAAAAACATAACCAATTTAATAACTTATTTTAGAACCCTATTAATATATATTTTATTTTATTCTATTTAATTGTAATCATTCATTACAAATTTATGAATTGGTTATTGTTTATTTTCAACATTGGATGTTAGTGATTTTCAATATTTCACACAAATTTTAATGTGGTTGTTGATCACAATTATTTGATACCAATTTCATAATTACTATATTAATTAAGGTCATGGAATACATAATTCATAATTATTTTTTAATGTTTAATTCCATCCCAAATGATTTTTAGCTATGGATCATGAAAATAATATCGGTCTCAATCTTATTTCAGTAATTTTTTATAAAAAGTTAATTTATTTTAAAAAATTAAATTTTATAAATAAAGTACCTTATTAGAACCGTACATGAAAGGTGGGTGTGAAAAATGAAATAAAATTTTCAAGGAGGTAGTAGCATGCACATAGCATGAGTGATGTTTTTATTTATCATTGGATGGGAAGGGAAAAGATAATAGTTGTTCTATGCCAATGAGCTGGTACGCAAGTGGTATAGGATCCTGCTTGACATCCAAAAGACTCGGGTTCAAATACGAGCAGGGATGAATTTCTGGGTTACTACAGAAGAGTACTGTAGCGGGGCACTGTATCAGACACTGTAGTGGTGGAGGAACTGTTGCAGGATACTGTAGTAGGTACTATAGCTGCACTGTGGTACTGTAGCAGTACTATTCACAGAGGGTTCTTTGGGCCAAAAAATGAGCTTTCAAGCCCTGTATTCGGGTCACTTGGCCTTGGGCCTTCGTGCTATGTATTGGGTCTACCTCTACCCTCTAAAGAGGTCTTTTATTTGATAATAAATTGAGGCTTCGACCCCAATCTTTAAAAAAATAATGGTTGTTCTATTAATTTTATAATATTTTAGTATACTGATGATACTTATGTCATTATATTAGTAAGGTTATAATATGTGTTGAAGTTACACTATTTTAAATATAGAAAAGAAAATGTTTTTAGTGGACAACACTCGCGTTGAGAGTTTGAATCTTCTCTTTGAGGATCTTTTGGAAATAAAGTGTTTGGATTATATTATTGTAAAAAAAATTCTTCAAAATATGAAAGAATTACATAGAGGAGATAAATGGGTCGAGTTTTATATAAATTTATAAGGATAATATTTTCTTCACATGGGTTCATGTTATCTCCTTTTATAAGTTAAAAATAGGGACTTTTCTTTGGAAATGAAAGTTGGTTAAGGGGTAAAGATGGAATTACATGGGAGTTAGGTGAGTGAGGTGAGTAAAAGTTATTAAGAAATATGGCTATATAATTTAAACCAAAAATGTTATTCTATATATTATATGTTTCATTAAAATTTAACAAAAAGAATACACTTTATGTTACCCGTTTTTATGTTTATTATCCTTGATTAAATATTTACCTTGGTAATTATTTTTTTACTAAAAATATGACATGATGCCTATTACCCAATTTTGATATACCGATTCAAAATTTGGACTCTATTTAATCATTTTCAAATTATAAATAAGAGAAAAATATATTTTATGTTACAATATATATTATATATAAAAACAGTTTTCATAGAAAATTATATTTGTATACATTAAGTGTTTTTTGTTATTATTTCCTATCAATTAAAATTTAAATAACTGTTAATGTACATTTTTAAACATCATATTAGATTTTGAATATTTTATTAATTTAATTTAGTAAATAGTGCACAAAATTTATAAAAAATCATTTAAAAATAATTATTTTATAGTGGTAATTAATATTTACATCATTAACTTATATTTATGTTAATAAAATGACCATATTATCAAATTTTGATATGATGATTAAAAATATGGAAACAATTATTAGACTAAATATCATGAGTTTATAAAAATAAATTCTATTATAAGTGTTCATATCACATAAAGACTATTTTATAAAAATATACATCTTTTAAGAATAAAATAAATTTCTTCTTATTACAAGACTTGTAATAGCTATTGGATGGGTGTATATATTGTTAGTTAATTTTTATTAATATAAAATATCTTTTCCTTTAAAATTTAAATTTAAAATTCATGAAAATTTTTAGAATATATTTATATATATATTATTTCTTACACTGATAATTTCATGTTTATATTATCTTTACTTCTAATTACATAACTACTCAAAATATCTGCATAAGATCTAAGAATAAGATAAGCAATGGTGGTATCGTAGGTGGTGATTCGGATAAAATGGACCTCATAATGATTTCTAAGAGCTTGAAATTTTCCTTTAATTGATTTCACTCAATCCTCACTTGTTGGAGTTCATATTAGGGTTGGTCTATGAAAGATTTTAGAGAAGTTATATACCTTATATGCTCAAAAATGTGAGATTCGTATGGAATAATTATAGTATTTGATGCCATTTATTCTAATTTATTTATTTATATCATAATATGGTTAATTATATTTATACATACTTTTTAAAAAATTATATTACAACATTCATATTTCAATTACAGCTTGGTTTATTTCCATTCAATTTTGTGTGTAAAATAATCTATAATAACATTAATGGATATAAATTTCTACGGTATCATAGATGGTGCATTCTCTACATGGAGACTTATGTCGGTGGTTTATTTTTCAACTAAAAATTAATTGTGGTGGAAAATTGGCCACTTTGAAAGTGATAATTGTGGTACATTACCCACTTATAGGATGGTAATTTTGGGTTATCATAGACCATGGGAATTTATATTGATGGTGCACTTTACATATAGATAATTTTAACAATGGTACATCGTCCACCGAGATATTGATATTTTCATGCCTCATCCACCAATGGTTGGATAGTGGTGGGATATTTTCAAATTATAGTATTGATTTTGAGGGAACATCATATACCTAGAGTGTAATGTGTTGGTAATGTATCATAGAATTGATTTGTGTAATGATAGTATATAAGCCACCTAAACATGGGTATCAATAGTGTATCTTCTGCTTAGGTTTGGCAATATCTCGTTCATTAGGTGATTCGTCATTAACAATTTACATTGGATGGGTGATGGATTGTTCACCTTATTGGGTTATGATAGTGATGAATTGTTAAACTAGTGTACTTTTTTATGATATCAGATTCACCTAATTTATGATACACATAGTGATATACCATATATTTTAAACATTTATTTAGACTATGGAAACATCATCTCATTCTAGAACATGAAAAAGAAGGAATGGTCACACATTGTTTGGAATGGGAACTCTGTGGGGTGATATGTTATTTATTTATTTATTTATATATATATATATTAGAACTTCATGTCAAGCATGCATCTGTATTTACAAGACTTGGTTGGGAAACCGTTTATGGTGGCACACTGAGGTGTTTTCATATCTAGATTGAGTTCCTTAGTAACCATGAATATTTTATATTTTATATCCTAGGTAAGGGAAATGGATATTTTTTATGGAAAGTTAAGCTAATAGAGCTATGTTGGAGTTGGGATATGGGACCAGGCTTGGACTCAGGACGAGTTGTATGGATGTATCCCTTACATTCATTTAATTTTAGACCCTATTGTATATCATCATCCCATGGGATATTTTTTTTCATTAATAATTTTACGTATATGATATGTATAGTAAATCATTTTGATATAACATGATGTTTATATTGACTATTGGATAGAATTTATCCATGGAATCAATTATTCATGTTATTATTGAATTGTGATTACTACATCCTGGTATTTCTTTTATTATGGTTTATGGTTATTTATACCTAATGGTAGAGTCTCCCCACCAATTTATGTCAACCCTAAACACTATTTAGTATCCTCTACCTCAACAATAAGCATGATTATGGTTTTTAGTTACCCAATTCAATCATAGTTAAATTAAAATAGACTGGGGATGCTACAAAGTGGAATTAAAGCCTTTGTTTTACTTTTTCTTACAATTTTGGATATAGAAAACAGATATAAAATATTTTTATAGATTAGTATGGATTCATTTATTTTGATTATTTAACCACATATGGGGAAATTAAAAGTTGTCCAAGATAGGATTGTTGTTATTGATTTTCAATTTTATAGGTGTATTACATTTATTGGATATAATGAATTTTGATATTTATTTACGGTTTTAGGTTTTTACACTTGTCTCAGGGTAGTAAGAGATCATTAATTTTTGTATCATTATTGGAATATATGAATCACATGACATTCCTATTATTTCTTGTGATTGATAATATTGACTATTTTTTGGGTTATGATGCAATATTGAGTCATTTAATGTTTGAAAAAAACTTATATAGAGTTTTATTGTATGAATTATTGGAGAAACTATACATGAATAACCCATGGTACTAAACATGAGCGATATATTTTTAATGTTATGTGATCTTGTGTGAGACTTTTATGTTACCAATAGATCATTAAACTATACTGAGGGATGGGGATGAATAAGTGTAGATAAGTTTTTAATAAATTAATCAATCTTAATCTTTTAAACCATATTTTTATTTAAACATCTACATCTGTTATGCTGTATGGATCTAATATAATAAAACAAATCACACATCATTCAAAAATTAAAGCAAATTAGTTCAAAACATATAGTATTAACAAGGTTCAACCTCAATATTAGATCTTATTTATTACTTTTTTTGGGTCAATTCTCTGACATAAACATTCCAAACATTTCCATCACATATTACAGTAGTGGTATAGGAAGGAATCACCCTTAACCCTAGTGTTACCCAAACTATATGAAGGGATGGAATCCACATTTTACCATTCATATGTTTATAGTATAACCCCAATCTTCATAGTATTATACAAGTGAAGAAATATTTATACTTTATCAAATTATTCAGACTTTCAGATATAATTGTTTCATTGTTTATACTATAACCACTAGTCTTAAAAGGTTTTCCATGAACTCCATGGACAAAACATTGATTTAAACTTTAAATGCTTCTAATATAATTAGTATGGAGGTCAACCATTCCCTACTTTTGGTAAGCTATATATGAAGCACTAACTGTTTTGAACTTCAATATCTATAACATCTGCAAGTTGTAACTTGACAAAGGTATATATCATAACTTCTAGTCAGTTAAATCTAGTGACCTTCCTTATCTTTTTAAAAATCAGATGATTTTTTTCTTTTCACTTATATGAACCTTCTAGTCTATATAAATATTCATGGTTGGCTGCTCTCTCACATACAATTCTCAATGATATCAATAACTCTAAAATATTTATCATATTTATTATAATTAAGTTCTATCTTTATATATTCATTTTTCATTTTATAAATGTGGTAAATGATGGTTTTAATTTGAAACCCCCTCACTAAAAATATTTAGTAGAACACCTTTATTGCTTTTAAATATATCAAAGTTTTGATTGGTCAAATATTCAGAAAACCTCGACATCAAATTTATTTAACTCTTTTGTAAATATTGGCTTGAATCAAGAAAAATACTTTATGAATATTATAACTTTGAAATTCTAGCTCAATATCATCATAATTACTATGACTTCACAATTTTTATGGTAATTCAATAAATATTCTTATAGTGGTCTAAATTCAAAAGACTTCACTGAATATATTTTTTTCCTACTTTTCCTCCACTCAATATTCTATATCATTTTATTAATTTGAACATAATCAACCATGATTCTTGTTCTTAACCTGGTATGAATCTATCAAACTTATATTATATTCAAATATTATCTTTCAACTTCTTCTTATGGTCATCTCAACATCTAATCATCATATCTTCTGGTCAATATCATCCTATAACATTTGATGTCATTGCCTTTCTTGTATATCTTTAATTTCTCAATAGTAACTCTACTTTATACTTAAGATAAGTCACTTATACTATCAATTCCTATGATACTTTAGATTTAGATCCACAAAATTTTATCATCACAAATGATTTTATAGACATTTGGTTCTTTGTCCTTCGGTCTCATTCAGGGTCAGTCGTCTAACTTCTCATCCACCTTTTCTTAGAACTCTTCTCAGGTACCTCATCTTCCAACACCCCAACTTCAACTTTTTTTACTCCAATAATTTGAAAACTAGTGTAATAAAAAATTGCCTCTTATCATTTCCACATGAATACAGAATATACAACATCAGATCCATTCATATTTTGATCCACTTAGAGTTTAATAGGCCCAGTTTGAATCATAATTTTTCTTGTACCAATTTGATATTATTTCATTTGATCAGACAATAAAGAAATGTATGAATAAAATTATAAGAATTTAAATCATCTCAGTATTATCTAAGGAATATTTAGCTTCCAAATTAGAATACCTTTAAAATAATTATTTTTAACATATATTTTGATGATTCTACTTTCACAGGTGTAGCTTGAATTACACAACAATTTTTTTCCTTTTCCAGATTCATTGGAAGTAACTCTGTTCATAATGATAATTCCACATTACATTCTCTAGGCATTAATATAAAAGAAATTTATGATTCTTTACTGTGCTTCATCCTTTTCCTCATAATGTATTCTTATTTATTCACTAAGTGAATTATTATCATCTTAGTTTTTCATATTCTAGATTCATAATATTTTAGAAACACTTTTATCTGTAAGTACATTATGAAACTTTTGTTCAACCTATTTTATCTAGATTTAACTTAGATCTTCAATCTCTATAATTGGTTCCTCAATTTCCTCACCTATTGAATTATCTATAAAATGGGTGATTTTCAATCTCTCATTGACCACCCATTCAAATTACTTGTTTTATATAGTTCTCCTTCAATACCTGGAACTTTTCTATTCACTTGAATAATAATTCAAAAATAATCAGATGCACATACAACTTCTAGATAGAATAGTCTCTAGGAATGAATCCTTTATATATTATAAGAACATACTCTACTTATCTTTATTACATCTAGTGATATGATTTCTTTATATCATCTAGTCAAATTAACATTTTTATGGTCTTTAACCGGTAATAGAACTTACATATTTGATAATCATTCTTCTAATGGTTCCACATTTTAGAGTGTGAACTTTAGGAGAAATTATGTCTAAAGCACCCACATGAAACTTAAATTCTTTATTAAACTTTATTTTTGAATATAATTTACTATCATTTACACTCATTATTGAAAAAAATACTTAACTAATATGATTATATGGACTATTTAGACATCACCTAAACCGATAGTGGGTAGGTTGGTCTATATTTGAGTTTATATGAGAAACCCTTGTATCGTAGGGTTTATGTTAGTAGTATAAGAGTATATTCTTATTATTTATTACCCTAATATTTTATATTTATACCTATGATATAAATGTATTCTAACTTGTAAACTTAACATTATAGAGATATGCTACCATAATGACCTCTTGTTAAGCACCAGGAGGGAGGGAATGCACATGAACCAACAATAGTATAGTCAAATCCAACTATTGTGTATATTCATATTATAAATAAAAAACTCCAAGAGAGTATTCTATGGGTGTTACGGTATATGACAGATGGGGCACTATGAGTTAGGTCAACCATGTATGATGTTACCTGGGATTTATAGTTGTATCATCCATCACTCTTTATGAATGATAGTGAACCATAGGTTATAGAGTTCTGGATAGAGTCTGTGAATTCCATCTTCAATCATCCTGAGATAGACCTAGAGAGGTGGTTTAATCTTACTGCCTATATTCTTTAATGATTAGTAAATCCATGATGTGGAGTTTTTGTGTATAAAAGCCATCATATAAGGATATCCTTGAAGGATTTATACTTATTTAATCATTTTATAGCATATAATTAGAGTAAAAATAGAGATAGGAAGTTTATATAACACTTATCGGGGGGAATGTCAGTGATAAGTTATGTATCCCACTTTACCAACCTATTACAATTTTCACCTACACTTGTGGGGGAAGAGGTTTCCAGAGTTATCATTTTGAGTATGACCTGAGACATTAAATTCAATCCCATGTAAATATATCATGATATGCATCCTTCATATAGTTCTTGAATCATGGTATAATTATAACATGGATCCAAATTGAGGATAGACAGTTTGGGAAATATAATTCCTCTACCAAGGTCAAAAGTGGGTCGTCGAGTAGTAGGAAGTGGAGGTATGAGGAGTCCCACCATGGTAGAAACACACATAGCATTTAGGGTGGTGGTTTATTTATTTGTCTAAGGAAGAGATCCTTGGTCAAAAATTATCATTTTAGGCAATGGGGGAACATTAATCCTCATTGTGATAGACAACTAAAGGAGTTCCACTACTATGGGGATATAGGGAACCTACTGTAATGACCCCAAGTTTTATAAATGAAATTTCCTTTGAAAATGAATAAATTACTTATAGAAAATACATAAACTAATTTTGTTATTTTATACTGTTATAATTTATATCTTGTAGAATTTAAAAGAATGTTAAGAATTATAATCTTTGTTAATATATCCATTGTAAAATGGCTATTATGATTAAAATATATTAGGGGTTATGATAAATCCAATTGACTCCGACAAAAGATGATATGGCCTCGACTAATAGGAGAACACCCTTTGAATCCCTTTTATCAGAAATTAATGGGGATATGTTATCACTGTGATTTACTCTTGACCAAGACCAAGCTAAGATTTAATAACTAAATCATGATCAAAACCATTTATAGTATAAGTTCATGCTTATCATGGTCACAACCCAAACCATATTCACCAAACCACCCCAAGAAAGTATCACTATCATACACCTTAACTTTATTGAGTACACTATTTTAATAAGGGGTTATGTATTTAAGCCCTAATAGTATGATTTTTTTAGTATTTATAAATATACTGATTATATTTATCCTTTATTATTATTAGTTTAAAAATTATTAAATAATGAGTTTGATAAATATTAAAGGATTAATATTATCATCTTTTATTTTTAAATAAATATATATTTATTAGTTAAATGATTATATTTTCATATTTATAGAATTATTTTAATAAAATAAATTTTATTTTTTAAATCATCACATCAAAATTATCCATTGGTTAATTTTTCACAATTTTTTTTGGTAGTTATATATTTTGGTAAATGTTAAATACAGTATAAGTAAATGGTATGTATTATGCCATCATAAAAGAATAATGTGATGTAATAAGTATTATAAATATTCTCTAAGACTAAAATTATGTCTACCCTTTAAAATAATGTGTTTTGATTTTATTTTATTTATTTTATAAAACCTTGATGAATACTCTAAAACCTATATTATATTCTAAGGATTTAATATTAATTCTCTGTGAACATGACTCACTTATACATCACCAAGGGTATTGTTTTAGTGTGTTTAGTTCTAATACATATAAAATATTTTTAAAACTTCTCTTTGAATGAAATAATTTTCAAAGACCATGGGAAGGTTTTTTTATTTTTTTTATTTTATCATATAGAGTCCAAATCCAGTGTTTTGAAATTAATAAATAATTTCCCTCTATTTTTCTATAAAAACCCATCCAACATTCCGTTCCTCATCTCTCAAAACCCATGGATCATGAAGTTTCTCTACCTTTCCCTCTCTTGATCCATCCCAACGTTTCTCAAGATCATAATAAGCTCCACCCAATATTTTAAATGTTCCTTGTCTAGGTAATGGATCTATCTATCTTCTTTTATATTCAATATCTTTCATAATATTTTGAATTTTGAATCTCAATTGATTATATTTTAATGTATTTATAAATATCTATTTACTATCCAATTTATTTTCTAATATAGTGATATCTTTTATCCCCTCTCTTTATAAACCTTACCTATTCCAAAGGAAGGGATCCTCTCATACTCCCCTTTATTAAAGCACCATTTTTATATTATGCATTTTGATTTCCAATTCTGTATATTAGGCTATGTTTTTAAACATCCATATTACCGTTAATACTATTTCCAAGTGACAAGGGACCCCTTTCACTCTCATTTATAATTTCACTAAATCTTTATGTACCCCTGTTATTCTACTAAAAATTGCCTCTAATTTTTCATACTTAAAATTTGTGTTGTGAATACCCATACCCATACCCATTTCCACTCAAAGGTATTCACATATATGTACCAACCAATAATTTATTTGGGAATTCCATGTATATAACCCACACAATATAATTATGGGATTAAATTTGATGAAATACATCCTTATGTTGTATGTTTATATGGAACACTTATGAATATACATGATATGAATTTGATGGTTGGCCCTAAAATAACATAGATCTAAAATTCATTAGTAATGTTTATATATCATAATATACTATGTATTGTGCATTATAGGTCATCCTAATCACAATATGTTATGAAATATTGATGGTTAGACTTGGCTTGTGTTTATGATTTCATGTTTTATATTATTTCCACATTCCCATTTTTCCTTTATGCTATACTGTTATATCATGATTCAATGTTCAAGTTTATGATTCTCACCCCTATTTTGATACCTTGATATTTCTCTTGAATAACATTTACTTCTTTAACTTATAATATTCATTGATTATTACATTACTGGGATTTATAACTCACCCTTTCATTTATACATCCCCATATTATCACGTGGAGGTTTATAAAGCATATAGAATTTTATGATAATGTTAAGAAGTTTTAAATAATTTTGTTGTACCCATGTTTCAAGATATTTTTCTATATACCAAATTCATAAAATGAATAAGTCCTCTTGATCTTATGAGATTTTAGTATGTTCAACTTTATATAAAAATAATAATTAATGTGTATTAAAATATTGTTTATCGTAGTCAGTATCAAAAAAAATCTATCTATTTAGGGGATTAAGATTAGAAACCCCTAGTGAAATCCTTAAAAAGAAGGCTAAACATTGTAAAATATCTCTAAATTTTGGAAAAGTATAGTTTATCTAGTTTCATAAAAAATTATTCCCTATTTAGATTCTATAAGTCGATTTGGATCTAGAACAGTTGTATCTAGGGTTAATAATCCTGAAAGGAGTTCACTGGTCTAGACTCGATCGTTACCCGGTGTATGAAAAACAATGCCTTTATGCATACCTAATTTTACACTTCTATGGGATATGATTTTGTAAATTCCCAAATATCTTTATAAACCATTATTAAAGGAACAAAAATTCCCATAATACTTTTATGTTTAGAAATAGATCATGGATAACCTCGATTAAAACTTATAAATTAAAATATTAAGGAATATATGTCATTTACAATATATCCCTTTAATTTTCATGGTTTACCATTTATGTTTTTTATAGTTTAAAATATTTCATCCCGGATTTCCCCTTTATTTTAGTCAATGGTTGGAAATAGGATAAATATTGTTAACAACCAATATGAAGAGCGATGTAATGGATGCCAAAATAAGATACCCAACCTGATCAGAGTATGACTTGAGAAATTCTTGAAAACACTTTCTCAATTAACACAATTTATGGGATGAAACTTTAAATATAATTAGAACCCACACACCCTAATAAAGTGAATGTTTAAATTGATACATTTATATGAACAAGTTCTCTAATTTTCAGTGGATCTTCAAATCCATTATCTTCCGAATAATGAATAAAATCCATTGAGAATAACATCTCCATAATTCAATGCTCTGAGAAAGTGCATCTTGTGTTGATTATTTATTATATATATAGAGAAGATGATCATTGGGGTAATTTGAAAAAAATTACAATGCTCTAGGCATATATCAAAGCGATGGAGTGGAAATAATTCTTGAAATTTTAAAAAAATTCCACATAATCTCTGACTTAAAATTTATAGATATTTTCTTAGCCTTGAGAAAAGGGATGAAACATTTGTTGGGTGTATGAGGATAACTTCACAAGACTTTCATGATACACGTTAAAATTCATCATTTATACCTCAAGTAAAGTTAACCACCCCTTCAGTGGGATAAATTCATTTTTATGAAAATATTTAAAAATTTGAGAGTTTTAAAGTTATGAATAAATGTTCTAATGTGTCATCAAAGTCAAAATGAAGATCATAGAATCTACATGGTATCATGGTTTATGAGATATAAATTAGAGAATGAATTTTAATTATGGAGTTATGTTTGGGAAATATCATAGGGAAAATAAATTCCAACAACCCACTTGTCAAAAATATGAGAAAAAATCATCATATAAATTACCTAAAGGGACCAAGGAAATGATTCTGTTGTGGTAAAGAAAGAAACATTTCAAGTAATTTTTTGAAGGATAAAAGCACCAATTTGATGGAGGAAAGGAATTCTAAAGTCAACCCTCATCCTATTTCCCAATTTTTTAACTATAATTAATAAATAAACTATTAAAATAAAATAACTAAGCCAAGGGTTTTCAATGAAAACTGAAAACAACTTCCAAGGTCTTGAGAGAAAGTGTGAGCTTATTTCTTCAAAACTGGTAAAGTGGATCCTGATAATGAATTGTTGATACGTAGACTAGTTATCCATTAATATATAATGAATGAAATATTTTATTATAGTTATAGGAATTCTTTCATATCAAGTAATTTTAATATAACTATTGAAACATAAACTCGAAACATGGAAGTTGGGTTATTAGTAAAGGTGAAAAATGGGCCAATTATTGCATCCCAAGTATATAAATCATCCCCTATCCATATTTCCCAAATGAATTTCCTAGAAAACCATGTGATAGCCTCTTTAGTTTAATTCAATGAAATTAAGGGAATGGAGTAGCTTTAGTTTTATATAGCCAGCATAAATTTCCGAGAGAAGGAAATCACCCTCTATATCCTAAATCACCCACTCATTCTATACCAGTACAAGAAGGATGATGAATATCCTTTTGTGTCATCATATAAATAGTGGATATTATTTCCTTGTGAGAAAAATATATATCTCCAGTTATCGAGACTGGGGAAAAGATGACCCTTGATGACATTCCATTTGTAAGGGAATTCCTTGATGTGTTTCCTAAAGAATTTACTGGTATTCTTCATAGATAAGAGGTTGAGTTATCAATGAAACTCTTACCTAGAGATTTAAAAATATCTAAGATTCTATATAGAATTACTACTATTGAACTTAAGGAATTGAAGAAGAAACTATAGAAGAATTTCGATAAAGGGTTTATACTCTCAAGTTCTTCACTGTGAGGTGCACATGTCCTTTTTATTAAGAAGAAGTATGAGGGAATTCACCTCATCATTGATTTTCATGATCTTAACATGATCATGATAAAGAATAAGTATCATCCATATAAAATTAATAACTTTTTCAATTAGCTACATGGATCCCAATATTTCTATAAGGTATATTCTCCATGAGGATATTATCAAGTAAAGGTGAAGAAGGAGTATATCCCCAAGACTGATTTTGTGAAAGGTATAGAAACTATGAGTTCATATTGACGCCATATGGACTCACTAATTTCAAATCTATCTTCATGGACTTGATAAATAAATTATTTAGGGATTACCTTGAATATTTTGGTAGTCTATATAGATGATATTCTTATCTACTCTAAAAGAAAGTAGGAAAATGAGGATCATTTGAATGATGTAATAAGGACCATGAGGAATGAAAATTTGTATTGAAGTATACTAAATGTGTTTTCTAAAAGGGTAAAGTAACATTCTTTGGTAATGTTATCACCAGTAAAAGAATGTCTTTGGATACCTTAAAACATAGGTAAATAAAGCATGTACAATGATAATATTTATGAAAAAAGTCCATAATTTCATTTTATTAACAAGGTACTATCATCGATTTGTAAAGATCATTTTATGGATTTCAATTCCAATAACAAATATAGTTTTTCTAGACTGGTGAATGTGAAGAGATATTTAATGGGTTATATAATAGTCTAGTCACTACACCTATACTAACATTACCCACCGGTAAGGAAGGATTTATGATCTACAACAATACATCAAAAAACTTATTGCATTGTCTACTCATAAAATAAAACTAAGTGATAGCATATGCGTCTAGATAATTAAATATTTATGAATAGAACTACCCACCCATGATATATAATAGGAAGTATTGATCTTTTCACTATTTATTTGGAAATATCATCTCTATGAGGAGAAGTGTGACATATATATGGATCAAAAAAGCCTCAAATATATATTCACACAAAAGGATAAAAATAAGCACTAATGAAGGTTTTTAGATTTGATCAATTATTACGACTGTTAAATCTATTACCATTCTATGATGGTGAACAAATTGGTAGATTCTATGAGAAGACAGGATCCCACAACCCTATCTATAGTGAGGATTTTAAGGGATCAAATCTTTTGGAAATACAAAGGATGGACATAGGAATAATAAAAGGAACATCATATTACCTTTCTCAAATTACTTTTCAACCATGCATTCCTAAGTGGATCAAGGAGGCCCAAAAAGATGATGATGTGTTATAGAAAATGGTATGAAATATTCTACACTTAAACTTTGATAATGATAGAGATATAAGGTTTGGAACCCGAATATATTTCCCAAAAAAACTAGAACTAAATAGTAAACTTATATATAATGTTTATAGATCATTAATCTCTATTTAATAAGGAAAAACAATGATGTATAGAGATCTGAAGAAAAACATTAGGTGGTATAACAAAAAGAGGAAGATTGTTATAACACACTGAGTTTTTGAGAACCTTTTTTTGAATAAATTATTTTTCATTGATGTGTTGTGGTGTATTATACACTAATTGAATCTATCATTATATGATACACCAATATAAGCATGTGCTACGTGAAACCCAAACTTGGCTGGTGTTACATGCAACATCGAGTTTCTACGGAACATCATTTTATTATTATAATTACTCAAATGAGATAGTTATAACCTAAAGGTCAAACATAGTAATATGAATAGTAATAACTAATTTTTAAAATTTATTTATGATAGTTCTATATAAATAAACAATATTTATAATAAATAATGTAATATTAGTAATGTATTTATATATTTGAAAATACTATTTTCTCAAATGAATTTCTTTTTATATCCTTATGTAAACATTATTAAAATTAATTTTAACGACTTTTATAAATTTATTTTGATAAAATAAATAACATTTTTTAATTCATAATTTAAAAATTATATTATGGTGAATTTTATTGATTTTTTTTAAAAAACTTCATTTTCAGATGAATAGTTGAAAATACAGAATTTTAATTCAAAACTATTTTTTCATCCAACTCATTTATACAGTTAAATTATATTTTAAAATGGATTTCAAGTCACAATAGATCAATTATAAATATATTGATCCAATTTATCCCATTGGAATATTTTTCATATTGAATTTAGATATAAAATCTTAATGAACATTTGAATATTCTCATTTTAAAAACTCGCATTCTCGCCAAGTCTGCAATATTAGCATAAAACTTAATTTTTCCACATTTGTTAATTGAATTTTAGAAAACATACATAAATAGTTTAAATTATTAAGATATTTATTTTATAATGATATGAACTTAATTTTTGACCATAAATACCTCTTAAAATGACTAATATTAATTATAGCAATTATGGTAAAATTTAGTTTAATAAGAGTCTAAACCATAAACTTTGGGGAAAATGACTTATCCACTAGTACACCACCAATTTTATGGAAATAGTTTTTCCATAAACATAATATTATTTATTTTTGGTTTTTTTTCATGACTTTTTATGTTAAACGTGGTTAAACCTAAATTTTTTTAAAAAATGCTAAGTGTGTCCCCTCCCACCCCTATAAAAGGCCACCACATCCCCCCCTTCTTCACACACATCAATCCACCTATGTTGTAAAAAAATATACCCAATTAAGTTCCCAAAATCCATACCTTCCTCATTGAATACTCTCTTTGGGCATAAATACATCCAAGGAATCCCTTTGGAGGGAACTAAGATCAGTTAACCAAAGAAGAGGTAACATCCTTCCACAGGCTCCTTTTTTTATTTCTATTATCCACCACCTTAAATATTATTATTATTTGTTTATATTATAAATTCAGTATCTAAATTATAATAATATGTTATTATTATAATATTTATACCTATAATTAGACACACTCTCATCTAATGGGTAACTAACTTCATATTCTTGTGTACGGAGAACTATCGCCCCACAAAATGATGTTGTTCATTTTTCATTTACCACCTCTTATGGTTTGTAATTATGATGTAAACTATAATTTTATATGGTATTTATGATATTTATTATTTAATTATGATTCTTTAGTTATTATATAAAACATACCTTCATTATTTACTTTTTCTGTAAACACGATAACTTCGTGTGTGGACATGTAGATTATCGACTCGTCAATGCGATGTGATTCATTCACACTTTACATGGTATGCATTAAGGTTGGGTTTGGTGAAATTATATGATATATATAAACTAATAATTATAATTTAATGAAGTTAAATATATATATAAATATATTTAATTTACTTACTTTCATTCAATATGACAATAAATCATAAACAACATTCATATGTACATATGGACTATTATCTCCATGAATGATGCATTCAATTTCATATTTATATATTTTATAGATTAATATAAATAAAAATATACTTAATATATATGAAATTTATATCAATTTTTACATTCTATAAATAAGTAAATTATTATGTAAGTAAGACGATCAAGAATAATAAGTCAAAACATGTACAAAGAACAAAGCTGATATTACCCGAAGTGAATCCTTAACTTGGAATTGTTAATAAGTGGGTAATATAAATTCATAATAAAACCATGTATGGTATTAGATATAATAATATGGTTCTTTAAAATATTTATAATAAACTTATATTATTATACATGAGTTTTTTACGAGTATGAAGAGAGTCAAGCCATAAGGTTAAGGGATTTCTAGTCTCAGTTTTATTTCTATTTTTTTATGTCTTATAAACTACCCATTTATTTTGTGCGATGTATATAATAACCCTGAATTTATTTTATTATTATTATTTTTAAATCTATGTTTATTTAAATATCCATTTTACTATCTCTCTTTCATGGGGTTTATGTTTCAAAATTTATAAATTGATAAAGTAGTTTTGTCTCGATTTTCCTTCTTTGAGATACATGTCGTGGATTAAAAAATCATGTTTCCAAAAAAATTTATTTAAAGATTATTTTTTAATATCATTTTCAAGTAAAATGAATTTAAATTTTTTATGGTTCTCAAATAATCCTTTATATTTTTTCAAAGTATTCTCATAGAAATGGTTTTCAAAAATGTTTTCAAGCTTTTTGTTCAAAGAAATAGATTTCATAAATGTTTTCAAGAATCATTTTCAATGAAATGGTTTTTAAAATGTTTTAAAGATTATTTTATATGTTTCTAATGAAAAAAAAATTAAAGTTTTTTCAAGATTCCATTTCAAATTTTCAAATAAAAAATCTTTTAAATGGATATATATTTTAAAATATTTTTTAAAAGTAGAATATACATTTACCTCAATAAATGTTCTTAAAAGGATATTTCTAAATTATTTTTCATCTAAGATGAAATGTATTGGTGTTAATCATTCCTTTTTGGAAAATAGTCAAAAGGTTCTATTCATATTATTTCTCTGAATGGTTTATATTTTGATTGTATGATGGTTATGAAACATGTTTCCCTTTCATGGGTTTTATACTTTTGAAACCTGATCCTTTTTATAGGTTATGATTTGATTAAATGATTATGAAACCATCGAATTTTACATTGTTAATGATATGATTACTTGTTTTTGAAACCAATTTAATTTCATGGGTTATTATATGATTGCTTATGATTTTTTGGCACAAGTATGAATGGTTTCATTTTGAGATGGGTGGGACCTATATCTCCCCCAAATTCATTGGGTAATGATTTATATATCATGAGATATAGATGTGAATCAAGTTTATGGCCTTGATCCACCGTGAAAAAATGGGGAAACCTGACCCCCTATTGGAATATGGGGAATCCTGATTTACTATGGGAAGATGGGGAATCCTGATTTACTACGGGAAGATAGGGAAACTTGATCCACTATGGGAAGATAGGGAAACCCTATCCACTATAGGAAAATGGGGAAACCTAATCCTTTATAAGAAAAGGACTGCAACTGGGGATGGTTTTATATCCCTCCCAGTAGGTGTATTCCCCATAAAGATCATTGATAAGTTCTAGAAATATGTTTTGACTTATGGGTAATGATATTACATGTTTATGTGTATATGGTTCTTCATTGTCTTACTCATATGTTATTATTTCATGGAATACACTCCTAATTTTTTTATTATACATGTATTATGAACTGAAAATCTTTATGCCATGATTCATGTTTATGATCTCTGATATGTATGGTATGATCTTATAATGTTATGATCATGTTCTCATACCCTTATGATCATGTTTATTCTTACATATGTTCATTATTTACCCTTTCTGAGAATCTGAGATCACACATTTTTATGTTTTCCTTTCCCTTAGGAAATAAATATATGTATTAATTATGATGTGTCTAAGAAGGGTACAATTCAGTAAGATCCTATTATGAGATAATATTTATCACTTATGTACCAATGTTTATGTTTCCATGTTTCCAAATACACTAGGCTAATACATTATTTGGGAGCATGTTTTATGTGATTTATTAATTATTCTACATAAATGATGTATTGTTAATGTGAAAAAATTTAGATTCATTATAGATGTTATAATAGAAAAAAATTAGTTAACCTTTTGAAAATAGGATGATAAAACCTTAGTGAGAAATATAAGGATATGTCTAAGGATAATTTTATGTATAAATAAATGTATAAGAAATTTTCATGGAATTTTGGTAAAAGATGGAATGTGTTGTTTCCAAGTAATACAACCCTATATGGGTACTACAAGTAGATGTGGTTTTGGAATATATATACCTATGAGTAACATCTCTGACATGGTGTGTTAGGCCTGACTCGTGTATAACTTGGTACATGATAATGATCCTTACTGTGCACCTAGTTTGACACTGATGGGGTATGTGCTTTTGGAATTCATAGACTCTTCATAAAAAATCCTGAAGGGTTTAAAAATAATTTTGATATGAATAACCTTGTATAAGACAAGGGTGTCAATGATTTAGGAAGGTGTCATAATTTAGACATCTTTTATGTGTTTTTTTAGGATTGTATGGTTCCTCACTATGAAAAATATTTTTTACTCTAGGGTTTTTTATTTTAGTCAATTAATAGAAACCGGAGGAACAATATTAATGGATATTATGATGGAAAATTAAATGAATATTCTTTGAAGAATCTAAATAATATGGTAGATGAAACAAAAAACCCTCGTTTTTATTCGAAGATTATTTTCCCAAGATATGTTGAGAATCCAATTGATAAAAGGAGAAAACAACATTATGTTGAGTCCTTCGTGAGGAAATGTCCACCTTCTTTTTTGGAGTCTTCTGGTCCACTTGTTTATGAACATTTCAGTGGTACCACTAAAAATATATTCTCTATCCTCAAATGTTTGAATCATGGGAAATTCATTCTTGATATTTATCAATGAGAAAGTGAAGCATACCATGGGTGGAGTCTAATCAAGAATACAAAGAAGCATGATGAAATTTAATCAATGGATTGGGATGACTTCAATAACATATTCATTAATAAGTACTTTCCACATGTTCTATATAAAAATATGGAAAATGAGTTCTCTGATTTGAAGTAAAATGATGATGAATTTTTCAGTACCTATGAGGAAAATTTCACAGGACTTACGAGGTACGATTCTAGAAATGTCACCAAACCGGACATTAATGTTGATAAGTTCTTAATAGTCTTAAAGACAAATATTAGAAGGGAATTGGTCATAATATACCTTAGTAGCTTTGAAGAGATTTTTCATTGTGTAATAAATGCTGAAATGGAGGTTGGAGTTACATATCAGTCTCATGGTTTTAACAAGAAAAGGAAGATGGAGTACAAAGAAAAATATAAATACAACGAATATAAGAAGATTATCCTTCCTTTATGCTCTAATTGTGGAAACAATCATGAATGGAATTGTCTTATGGGGTCTAATAAGTATTTTAAGTGAAAAAGGGTAGGCCATCAAGAAATTTATTTCCATAATGATGGGAAGAATCTGGCCAATGATGCATATATAGGGAAATATACCCATAATGCACCACCCACACTTCAGTTTTTTAAGTGTAAGGATGATTGGAATTAAGATAACTGCTTCCCAAATCCAAGGTTTCATGATGATTATTAGCATCAATAAACTCATAAACTAAGGGATAAATTTAAATCTCATGTGATCAATATTTCTGATGAGGGTTAGATAACAACATGGTGAAAGGAATACTTATCATCCACTATAGAACTATTAATGTCTTATTTGATTTTGGATATACCCACTCTTTCATATATAAAGAATTTTCTAAGAGTATTAAAATTAAACCAAAATTATTAGATGTGGAATTATTAGTGGAAAAACATAATGGTATGGTGATTTTTTCTCAAGTATATGATTCATCTCCAATTGATGTTTTTGGGAATCTACTTCCTGCAAATCTTTTCATTCCCCCTGGTTGAATTTGATGCCATCTTAGGAAGGATTAGGTTTCTCTAAATGAATTCTACATCAATTGTCGAGGAAAGTATGTTATATATATGATATTTCAAAAAAAAACCTATGATCATATATCAATATGATGATAAGTATGAACTTCGTATGGAGATTACATCTAGTGTATCAGTCTTAATTCCCATTAATAAGGAATTATTGTCTCAAATGGTTGGGGAGAAACTTGGAATTTATGGTATTCCCATTGTTTGGGAATTTCTGGATGTGTTCCTAAAATATTTTCCTATCCTTCCACCAAAACATGAAGTTGAGTTCTTAACAGAACTCATACCAGTTTCGACACCAATTTCAAAGACTACCTATAGAATATCCCCAATTGAGTTGCTGGAATTAAAGAAGAAACTCCAATAAAAAAATTATAAGGGATACATTCAACCAAATGTGTCACCTTAGGGTTCACCTATCCTCATTTTGAAAAACAAAGATAGATCAAAGTAACTCTAAATTAATTATCAGGAGGAAAACAAGATCACAATGACAAATAGGTGTCTTTTTCCCCACAATGATGACTTGTTTGATCAACTTTAGAGAGATCAACAATTTTCCAATATTAACCTTTATTCTAGATATTATCAATTGAGGTTCAAGAACGAGGATATACCCAATATGCATTCATTAAAAGGTATTGACACTTTGAATATATGGTGATGTATTTAGGCCTTATTAATTCCCATTTTATCTTTATGGATTTGATGAGTAGAGTCTATAGAGATTACCTGGATTAGTTTGTGGTAGTCTTTATAGATGATATTCTTTTCCATTCAAAGAGAAAGGATGATCATAAATACTTATTGAGAATTGTACTAAAAACCCTAAGTAGAAAATGTTTGAAAAATTTATAAAGTGTGAGGTTTTTCTAAAAATGTTTCCCTTTTTTGGGTCACATAATGTCAAGATATGGTATAGTAGTAAATACATCAAAGATGGAGGGTATTGAATGTTGGGCTCAACCAACCACAGTGATTGAGATCCATAGTTTTCTTGGATTAGCTGGATATTATTTATGGTTTTTGGATAATATATCATGACTATCGAATAAATGAACCAAGTTAACTTGGAAGGGTTCCAAGTTCCTCTAGATAGATGAATGTGAGGAAAATTTCAAGAAACTAAATAGATGGTTGGTCAGTGCACCTATGATTACATTACAATGTAGTGGAGAAGGTTTTTTAATATACATTGATGCATCCAAGAAGGGATTGGGATGTTCTATTATGTATAATAACATGATTATCACCTATTCATTGTGAAAGTTGAATACCCATGATAAAAATTTCACAATTCAAGATTTCGTGTTAGCAGCGGTAATTTTTGAATTAAAGATAGGGATTCATTTTCTTTATATAGAAAAATATGACATATATACTAATAATAAAAGTCTAAAATATATAGTCACATAGAAGGATTTAAATATTCTCCAGAGAACACGGTTAGAGATGATAAAGGATTGTGACTGCTCAATACATTACCACCCTAGGAAAGAGAACAAGGTGGATGATGCTTTGAGTTGAAATGATCATACTAGATTATCCTTGATTAAGATCACAAAAAATCGAATATTTATAGATTTAAAAAGGATTGATCTATAAATCTTGAATGAAGGGTAGAATTCATATCTTTCACAATTAATTTTATATCCTCTATCCAAGTAAACATTAAATAGGAAAATAAGAAACATGTAGAGCTGAAAAAGAAGGTTAGTAATATTCCTAAGTTTATCCTTGATCATGATGAAATGATAAGGTTCAGGAACCGTGTATGTGTTCCATCCATACTGGATTTGAAGAAGGATCTATTAGATTAAGATCATAGTTATTCATTCCCTATGCATCTTGAAAGTATGAAAATGTAGAGATATTTGGAAGAATACTTATAGTGGGATGGCATGAAGAAGGATATTAGAGAGTTTGTATATTGGTTCTTGGTATGCCAGAAAAATAAGGTATAAAGATAAAGTTCTAAGGGGATGTGGACTCTATTACCCATACTAGAATAAAAATGGGAGAATAACACTATGGATTTTTCCATTGGACTCCCCAAAAACTCTAAAGGGTTTAATGATATATGGATAGAAGTTTATATCCTTACAAAGTCAGAACAAATAATTGATATTAGAGAATACTTATCCTTATATCATCTTTATAGGATATACATTAAGAAAGTGGTAAGGGTTCATGGAGTACCACTTTCTGTTGTATCTGATCGGGATTTTAGTTTTAAATCAATGTCTTGGTGAAGTATTCAGCAAGAACTTGATACAGAAATGAGTTTTAGAACTTCTTATCATCCTCATATGGATGGTCAGTCTGAAATAATAATTCAAACCCTAGAGGATATGTTGAGATCTTGTTTTTTGGATTTCAAAGGTGGTTGGGATCAAAACCTTCTTTTAGTTGAGATTTCATACAACAATATCTTTCACTCAATAATTTAGATGGATACTTATGAATCCTTCTATGTTAATAAATGTAGAGATCCAACTTGATGGGATGAAGTTGGAGAATGAAATTTATTGGGACCTAAGATGTCTGATAAAATGGAAGATAATGGTAGAATCATTCAGCAACAGATCAATGTAGACCAAAGATGGAAGAAAAGTTAAACTGATAACCATCGGCATGACCCTAAATTTGAAGTTAGTGAAAATGTGTTTCTATGAACTTCCTCCAAATATATCTCAATTTCATTATGTGTTCCACGCATATCTTCTGAGGAATTACATACATGGACCATCACATGTACTAAACTCAGAGGTCATACCGTTGGAGCATGATCTTTCTTACGAGGAATAACCAATTGAAATTATGGGTCTTACAAAGAAATTTTTGAGAAACAATACCACTCACCTAGTTAAATATTTTTGGATAAATCACTAGTTGGAGGAAGCTATGAGGGAACTTGAAGATATGATAAGGCATAATTATCCTCATTTTTTGTATCAGAATGACAAATTTCAAGGGATAAATTTGTTGGGGGGTAGAATGTAACCCCCTAAGTGATTTTGAACATTTTTTCTGAATAAATTAATTTTTTTGATGTCGTGTGTTTCATGATATGCTAATTAAAACTTTAATTATATGCTACATTAAGATAAGCTTATGCTACATGAAACATCGAGCATCTACAAAACATCATTATATTATTATCATTATTTAAAGGAGATAGTCATAACCTAGTTGTTAAAACTATAAATATGAATAGTAATAACTAATTTTTAAATTTTATTTATAATTTTTTTATATAAATAAAACATATTGATGATAAATAATGTAATATTGATAAAGTCTTTATATGTTTGAAAATACTGTTTTCACTAATGAACTGTTTTTTATGTCCTTTTGAGAATAATAATAAAATTAATATTAGAAAATTTTAGAAATTTAATTTGATAAATTAAACATCATTTTCTAATTTTGAACATAGAAATTATCTTTGGTATAATTTTTTAGATTTTTATGAGAAACTATATTTTTGGATGAATAGTGAAAAATACTAAATTTTAATTCAAAACTTCTTTTTTATATAATGTATTTATATAGATAAATTATTATTTTTAGTTAGTTTTAATGTCACAATAGATACATAATACATATATTAATCCAATTTAGTTAATTTTAATCTTTTTTATTTTTAATTTAGATATAAAAGCATAATTAACTTTTGAACATTATCATTTTGAGAACCTGCTTTCTCACCACGTCTGCAGGATTAGTGTTAAATAAATGTATCTTATTTTTTCAAAAAAATTTCCATGTTTATATAGAAACATTATTATCTCCAATATAACGATTTTTTATTATTCTATTTTTTCAACATACACTTACACACACTCCCATTTAATGTTTAACGAACATACTGTTCTTGTGTACAGTGAACTGCCGCCTCACGAAATGATGTTGTTTGTTTTTCCTTTATCACCTCTCATAGTTAAGAATTATGATGTAAATTTTTTTTATATTATATATATGATATTTATGACATAATTACTCTTCATAAATTATTATATAAAACATACCTTCATGCCTTCAATTTTGTGTAAACATGGTAACGTCGTTTGTGGACGTGTGGACTACCGCCTTCTCAAAGCAATGTGATTCGTTCACACTTTACATGGAATGTTTCAAGGAAGGATATACTGAACATATATTATATATATGACATAATAATGATTCTTTAATTACATTATATATATATAAATATATGTCATTTACATTCCTTCTTTCAATAAGACAATAAAATGGATACAACGTTCGTGCGTACGTACGACTTATCGTCTCCATCAACAGTGTATTTCATTTCATCTTGATATATTTTTTGATTATTATAAATACATATATACTGAATATATATGATATTTATATCATGTTTTACATTATATAAATAATTAAATTATGATATAAGTATTATTATCAAGAATACTAATTCAAAACATGTATGAAGAACAAATCATATATTACCTGAAACAAAACCTTAACTTGGAATTATTAATAAGTGGGTAATATAAAGTCATAATCAAACCATATATGCTATCGAATATAATAATATGGTTTGGTAAAATATATAAAATAAACTTATATTATTATACAGAATTTTTGTATGAGTACGAAGATAATCAAGACATAAGTTAAGGGGATTTCTAGTCTCACTGTTATTTCTGTGAGATTTATTCCCTATTCACCACGCGTTTATTTTGTGTGGTGTATATAATTACCATGAATATATTATATTATTATTATCCTTAAATATATGGGTATTCACATATCCATTTTATTATCTCTCTTTCATGGTTTTATGTTTCAAAAGATACCAAATCGGTAAACTAGTTTTGTCTCAATTTGCCTTCTTTGAGACACGTGCCACGAATTTAAAAAAACCATGCCTTTAAAAATGGATTCAATTTTTTTTAAATATGACCTTTTAAGAAAATTTTCAAGGAAGAAGGATTTTAAAAATGTTTTATTTTTTTCAAATAATCCTTTATAAATTATAGAAGTATTTTCAAATAAATGGTTTTAAAAAATGTTTTCAAGCTTCTTTTTCAAAGAAATGGTTTTCATAAATGTTTTCAATATTCCTTTTAAATTAATGTTTTGAAAAAATATTTTCAATATCCTTTAATAATTTTTCAATGAAAATTTTTTCCAAAAAATTTTCAAGCTTCATTTTATGTTTTCAAATAAAAATATTTTCTAAAGTATTAATGTTTAAAAATTATATTTTTTAAAGAAGAAAGGATATATTCCTATAGAGTTTTTTTTAAATGGATATTTCCTAATTATTTACAATCTAAGATAATATTCATTGGTGTTACTCGTGCCTTTATGGGATATTATTTAATGGTTCCATTAATATTATTTATTTTAATGGTTTAGGTTTTGATGGCATGATGGTTATGAAACCTATTTCCCCTTCATAGGTTTTATTCTTTTGAAGCCAAATTCATTTTACAGGTAATGATTTTATTAAATGATTATAAAACCTATATCTCTTACATAGTTAATGATATGATTACATGTTTATGAAATCAATTTCATTTCATGGGTTATGATAACATTATTTGTGATTTTTCGGCCCATTTTGTATGATTTCATTATGATTTAGGTGGGATATATATCTACCTATAATGCATTGGGTTAGGATTTATATTTACTGATATAATTATGGGAATTAAGTAAACAATCTTCATCCACTATGAGAAGATGGGGAAACCCAATCCACTATGAGAAGATTGGGAAACTTGATTCACTATGGGAATATGGGGAAACCTAATACAATATGGGAAGATGGTGAAATCCAGTACACTATAGGAATATTGAGAAACATGATACACTATGGAAATATGGGGAAACTAGATCCCTTACAAGGATATGAATAAAAATGGGGAAGATGGTGAAGGTTACTAGTCAAAATAATTGCATCACTGAAGGAGGGGAGAGGGTGAATCAGTGATAAAGTTTTCTTTTATATTACCTTTCTTATGAAACAACCTTCACCTCTTGTCAAAGATTTCTTTCATTATATAAAAAAATAAAAAACACATCTATAGGGACACATGTGTTTACAAGGTTTACTATTCAATAAGAATATCTACGCTATTTATATGGATTAAAAATAATCTTATTCCACAAAATCCACTAGAAAAAAAATCCTTTTGTGGAATATAACGAGTAGGATATTCCCTTTCACTCATGTAGCACTATGTAAAAAATCTAATAGTGTGTGTGTTTCCTCTAAAACAAATGATGTCATGTAAAATTATTGTAACAAAACATGTTACATCTGACTTTTTATAAAATTCAAAAAATGTATTCCTTTTAAAGAAATCTTCACTTTCTTACCCAGAAGCTGGTAAGAACTTCAAGGAAATTTGATATAAAACTCAATCTGGTATTCTCAGTCTAATTATTCTAATCTGATTCTCCCAGACTAATTTCTCAATATGGAAAATAGGATTCTTCCAAAACATGATTGAGACAATTATGAACACTTTCTTCCTCAGTTCAAAAAACCCAATATGATCATTCCAACCCGATTATCCAACTTGATATGATGATCTACCAAATACAATGAAAATAAGAATATATTAATCAGATAGATATGATAATTAGATAAAGGCATTATGATTTTGTATTTTATCCTTTCACTTCTCCTTGACACGAATTTTCATGAAAAATAATTTGGAAACCACTTACTCTCTCACTAGAACAACGAAGCTTCTATCTCTTCCTTTTGTGAAAATTAAATATGTTAGAAAGTACCGAGTACTTTCACCTTTCATACTCTCCCAAAATTTGGTTTGGTTGGTATTCCTAAAAAAATTTCCACTCAACCAAATTATCCAAATTTTAATGTTTCCATGAATTTTGGGTGATTTTTGAATTCTATAACATTTCTCAACTTTTCCCATTTCATCACAATTTTTTTGAACCATTCAAACACTTTAGATCTCTTCTAACTTCTTTCAAAAACACAAATCCCATTATGATTTTTCATTCTGAGTTTTATATGATTCTGTTACTATATTACCATTACGATGTTTTTATTATGATAGAAGGATGAGTCAGTATCAACTCTAATATAATGGTGTTTGACCCAATTGATAAAATAATTTTAAGATAAATTAGAGTTATTATTTCTTAATATGATACCCATAAAAATCATTCTACAAAGATTTATACCTTTTGGATTTTGGTATAACTGAAAACTAGTACCTTAGGATTCTCACATTTTCCAAAAATCTTCCCAACCATCAAACTTGAAAGATCCTCCCTTTTGAAAACACATCAAATCATCTCCTTCACACTCTTTCCTAATCTCAATTTGGATTCCCATTTTTCCTCATTAAGATGAATAAAAATATAAGTCTTGCCCAATAAATGGTTTACTACATCATGGATTAATCATTGTCATCACATTTTGAATCAACATCAACAGTTTCTTACTTTCTTTACTATCGGTCATGATGATAACTATTCTTCCTTTGATGAATATGATGGTTTGTTGAATACAATGGATAAGTATTAAGAAACTTAAACTTCAATTAGTTCGTTCATTCACAAACTTTTTCTTGTATCAGGACTTCCTTCATGAAGTTGAATACATTTTAAATCTGCTTCATCATCATATTACATTTACTGGAAGGTATTGTAACTTCCCATTCCATCAGAAGAATCCTTCTTTCCTGATCAGTATGAATATGATTGATATGATTACAATTAGACTAAATATAACCTATATTATCTATTTCACTCTCCATTTCTTTCATCAATATTCCATCATAAGTTTTAAAACTTATGATTTATGATAATTCCAAGATCATAAAAGCATCATCACATTAGTTTTATCATAACTATATAGACTCTGATTCATTCAAATTACGATCAATACTTTCATTATAGATTCAATTTGAATCCAATAAGCCTTTTCATCTAGCCAGATCTCTTGAATATGATGAATATTTTAAAGCATTGTGAATCCAAATTTCCAAAAATGATGATCAGTCTGAATTTAGCAAATACAAAGTGAGGTGATTTCCATTCTTCTTAAACTTTCTTGACAACAAAAGACAATACATAAAAGTGATCACCTTCCCTATCTTCATGTTCCTAAAAATATCCCCCATTATATTTTTTTTCAACCATGATTCATAAATCACTAAACTTTGTATCCTCATGAAATGTATTACTTATCAACAAGCCTATATGAGCTAACTCATTATAGGAAACAAGAATCATTGATAGAAAAACTGTGTTGTCCAAAATTAGTGACCAGGAAATATCTTCAACTCCTCTTCAAAACTTTCTTTCTTAGATTTATCCACTCCTTCAACATCCCTAGAATATAAAAACATTGTTTCCTATAACCACTCAAACAAACAGTTAGAATAGTTCACACACATACAATGTTAAATTCACATCTTACCCACAACTCCCCCTTTTTATATGCTTCCACAAGGATATATTTATGAAAAAATTATCCCCCTTTTCAACATTATACATAGGTATGATTTGGGAGGGTATATAAATTCATACCTCAACCTTGATGAGAAAGAGTTTGAATTCCCATTTTTAGCCTCAATTTAGAAAAAGGATTCCTTTGATAAAGGTTTTGTGAAAATGTTGTCAACTTGTTTCAATGTATGAACATACTCCAAATTCAATTAATTATTATACACATTATATTTTATGAAATGATATTTGATATCAATATTTTTTAACAACAATGTTGAACTGAATTCTTGGTGATAATGATTTCACTTTGATTAGCTCAACCTAAGAGAAAGGTGAGCTTTACTTTAACAAGTAATTCTTCTAACTATGCCATAATCAACATAAGTTGGGTGGTGGAATGAGTAGAAGAAAAATACTTAGATTCATCCATATTGAGATTTATTTAATTATATTTATTTTCATTCCAACAAACACAATTATTTCCCATAAAGAATACTCCACGAGATGTGGATCTTTTATCATCAATATTTCCTTCCCAATTAGCATCTGAATACCCAGACAAATCAATACTATCTAAGCTATTAAACCTAATTCATTAATTAGTTTGTCCTTTTATTTATTTGAGAATTATTTTTCTAGCATATAAATTTTGTTTCTATTAGTTGACTCTAAAATATTATACATAAGGTAACAGTATAAAAAAATTTCAGGTCTTGATGCAGTCAAATAAAACAAACTTCTAACCAGCTTTCAAAAATATTTATGTTCTACTTACTTACCTTATTTATATTTATAAAATTTTGATTTCATTGAAATCATTTTGGAAATAGGTTTCAATTTTTCCTTGCGGAAATTCTTAAGGGGTTCCCTCGCATAGTTTTCTTGAGAAATAAAAACAATTATTCTTTTTTAAAACTTATAACCCAAGAAATTATTCCATTTCCCATGGCCTGGAAATATCAAAAAACTTTTTCATTTAATCAAAAAATATTTCATAAGATATTTTATCATTCCTAGAAAATATAATTTCATCAATATAAACAATTATGATGAGGAAAAACTCTTGACTTTCTTTGATGTAATGATTTCTATAAAATATTCATTTCTTAAAACTCATCTTCCTTAATCAAGTATTCACATTGAAATTCCATGATCATAGAACTTGTTTTATCCCATAAAAATCCTTCCCCAATCTATATATATGGCATTCATCTTTCCCAACAAAAAATCCACAATTTTGTTCAATATAAAATTTCTCATCAAGATCACCATTCAAGAATTCATATTTAACATCCATTTAAATGATTCGGTAAATTTATTGTGTAATAATATAAATAAATATTATTATTGTTTATCACCTTTAAACTATAGAAAAAGTTTCATCTAAATAAATACCTTTCATTTGTGAGTAACCTTTCCACACTAATCATGATTGTTTTCTTATTACTTCACCTTATTCTTTAAACTCATTCTATAAAACCTACTATGTACCAATAACATTTTTTGTTTTCTGCATTAGGAAAAAGGTCTCATATATCATTCTTTTCTATCTAATTCAACTCTTCATTCATGGCTTGAATCCATTCCAGATACTCGAAAGAGTCATCCACGTCATTTGGCTCTAATTTTGTATACAAAGAAGTATGTGTAATAGCATTTGTTGTTCTTCTTGTTTGATCCTTTTGATGTTAATCACCAAAAATATTCTGATCATCTACTTGTTTCCATAGTCAGGGATTATATTTTCAAGTATCTTATTTATCAATAAAAATATCTATGATCAGTTATTCTTCTTGAGTAGGATTACAATTGTTTGTATCCTTTTCATAATTGATTCCCTTATCCTGGTCAACTTCCTTGTCTACATGAGTCTATTTATCTTCCTTCATCATTTCAATAACTTTCACATCCCATGAGTCAAAAAAAATTTCCCATCTATATCCTCTACCTTCCATAGCATATCCAATAAATATTTAATCTTCACTATTTTGTTCAAACATTCCCGAGATTCTAACTTTATTCTTCATAATACATAGACTCCCAAAAACTCTTAAGTGTTTCAAACATTGAGTTTTTTCATAAAACAATTCATATGGAGTCATATAATAATGTGGCCTATAAAAAATAGATTTTTTATTTATATAGCAGTACTCATGGATTTCCTTGAATATAAATGAGAAATAAAATGTTCAAGTAACATAGTTCTCCCCATTTATATCAAACATCTATTATTTATTTCAAAAAACCCATTTTGTTAAGGATTTTATGGGGAACTATACACATTCCAAATGCAATCTTTTCAAGATAATATTCAAACTCTTCATTTCTATATTCACAACCATTTTCATTTCATATCTTCTTTACTGAATACTCACATTCTTTCTCATCATTCCTCCTAAAACTTTTAAACATGTTTAGATCATCTTATTTATGATTTATATACATGAGACAGGTAATGTGAGTAAATTAATCAATGAAAGTGATGAAATACTTATCTATAATGGTTTATTTTTTACTCATCATCCCACACATATTTGAATACATAAGTTCTATGGGTATTTTTCAACAAATATCATCTTTTTTATGAACTTAATTAGTAATATATCATTTCTAAGAAATATTACAACACTAATCTATTTCTCTTGGAAAATCAATAATTTCTCGAACACTATTTCTTTTAGAAATATTTATCATGTTTATTTGAAACATGTGTTGTAGAATTTTATTCCACAATTTATTTTCTTTCATCATGTCCAAGTAATAAGTGTTTTGGTTATCACGAACTCGAAATAAATTCCCCTTTGTATGTTTTCCTCTTATAACTATTTTTTCATCCATCTCACTTTTCACAAAAAAAATCCATATTTTATACAAGTAACTTTGTTACCCTCGCTAAAAAATTGTGAAACACACATCATGTTATGTTTTATCCCATCAATATATAAATCTTTCTTGGATTTTAATGTTTCATTTCAAATGATAATTGATATGACACCTTTGATTCTTAATAATTTATCATTGGAAAATGGAATACTTCCTTATTTGAAATATTTTACATTCATAAGAAATATCAGATCTCATTTCATATGGTATGAACACCCACTATCAAGAATCTAAGTTCATTATCCTTTTATATATTTCAAATTAGTTTCAATGAAAAGGGACTTTTCTTTTTTCATTTTTATCTTTTCAGAATTGTTAGCAATATTTTTTTGTGAAGGTAAGAGAATAGTACATCCTTTTTCAAGATTTATCAGTTGTTCACTTATTTACCAAATAGTTTCAAGGGTTTGAAACCTCTTTTCCATATTTACTCAAATATTATCAGGTATGTTCTAAATAAAATTCACAGACTTCTTTTTTAAGGAGATTGACTCCCCATCAAAACTTTTCCTTCCATAACCTATGGGATAATTATAATGTTATTGTTTGAACCAACACATATTTTCTATATTTATAAATCCACCAAAATACTAGCTGTATCCAATGAAAGAGTATTTTCCTATGATATTCCCATACTGACAAGAATTGTGAACATATTTATCATCAAACTTCTTATTTTTCTTATCTAAACCACTAACCTTTTTGTTATCAATTAGAACTATTATTTTCTTTTCAGGCTTATTAAAATTATAAGTATTAGATACATTTTTTTGATTCATACTATTTAGACACATTTTTAAAATTATGGTATTCTGAAAGTTATGAATTATCCACAAGGTTTCCAGTAGCTCCACATTCAAAACATTTCAAGGGAAGTTTCCCTTTTTAGTTACCTATTCCAATTAATATATATTTAGAAAACAAGGATAAAATTACATCAAAATATTTATCTACCTCATTTTAAAAATCAAAATCACCAGATTCTTCTTCATAAGAATATTATTTTACTTTTCTTTTTTGGAATCCTTGAAAGAAATTTATCTATAGAATTTTTTTTATTTTCATTCATTTCTCCATTCTCTCTTTATAAGTTATAATAATTCTATGAAAATTATCTAGAGATAATGTTTCAAGATATCTGTTTTCCAATGAAGAAATGTTCGCATCAAATTTTTTAAGAATGATTCTTAAGATATTTTCATCAACTGTATAATCTTTTAAATTTTCACCAAGACACATGTTAGTGTTGACGATTTCTTTTGCCATGGTAAAGTATTCCCCAAAAGATTAATACTCACCCATTTTCAAATCTTCATAATTTAACCTCTAAATTAGTAATTTTCCCTTCTTCACTTTCTCATTTCATTCATATATGATTTTCAATATATCCCTTATACCTTTGGTTGTGTCAACATGTTTCACTATTGATAATTCACTTTTAGAAATCCATGATAATAAAGAATTCTCGGACAATACATCATTCTCAAGGTTCTTATTATCAACAAATTTAAGAGGAACATTATCATCAATAGAAGCAAATCCATCTGTTGTAGATTCAAGAACATCATATCCAATAGACATAAGATAAAGAAACGTTATATCCTTATTGATATGATAATTATTACCATCAAAATCCAGAATTCCTCAATTGTTCACAAAATTCAAATTGTCTATCAACTTCTATTAAAAACTTCAGTAAAAAATAAGAGAAGGGAACCTGGATTTGATACTAATTAAAAGTGACCAGTTAGGATAATTGTATCACTAAGAGGGGGAGGGGGGAAATCAATGATAAATTTTTCTTTTATTTTTCCTTTCTTATGAAACAACCTTTGCCTCTTGTTAAATATTTGTTTCCCTATTAAAAAAATCAAACTCACATCCAAAGGAACACAAGTATTTATATAGTTCACTATTCAAAAATAATAGCTACATCTATGGTATGGTTTAGAAATAATACAATAACACACAATCCAATAGAAAAAAGTCATTTTGTGTGCAATACAATGAATAGGATATTCCATTTAACTCTTGTAGCACTATGTAAATAATCCAATAGTGCGTGTGATTATTATAGCACAAATGATGTAACACAAAGTCATTGTAAAAAAACATGTTACCTTGATTTTATTAATATTTTCATGACTTATTATATTCCCCCTTTACTTATTTTATATTAAATGTGCATAATTTGTGTGAAATATTAATGTTTTAATATTAAGTATAATATTTGAGCATTTTTAGAAGTAGTCAAATTGAGTCAGTTTAATGTTTTAATTATAACTATCACTATAATGATTCAAATTGTGTGGTTACTGTTTTTTAGTATTATCCTTTTAATATACAACATTTCATTAGAAGGCACCATGATCCAATTCTGCCATTTGAAGGGTCATATGGTCCTCCCAAACAAGACCAAAGAATCTGTGAAGAAACTGGACTATTCAGGAAGATTGATTTACTGGGCTCAATCCAGAAGTTCAAAAACCTTAAATCTCAACCATATTTCGGGGGACACTACATGTCATCTTGGATAAAAATTTCATGGCCCAAATCCAAGTACAAGGGGCCCAAATAAATCTTTGAAGTCCAGCCCACCATTCTGTCCGAGAATGAAAATCAGTATAGTATGCATGACATATCTCTTGATGTAATCCTCCAAGAGAGCTGAGATTTTTCAGTGTGAAAGAGGAGATGTAGACGGACTACTTTGTTGAAGAAACCATTCGGATATGAAGGCATCTTAATATTAAAAAACCCTTTCACATTATGGACTTCAAAAATACTGGATTGAAATGGACAGTTTAAGTTTGTTTATGAAACCGGTCATAACCTTTTCTCCTTACGTCCAAATTACTCCAAATTTTTAGAGTAGTCGGCCAACATTATTTTCTACAACTTTAAAGGAGGAGATATTCGATGATTCCGCTGTCTGAATTTCCAAATTGGCGATGCCAGTGGAGGGACAGATTGGAAATGCAAACAGTCCACTCCTTGGGCTATAAATACTCTCTCCTTCTCACCTTGAGAGGGGTTGGCCTTTCAGAAGAGAGGAGATCATATTGGCACGACCAAATCTTTGCCAAAGGCTTGGGAGGACCTTCTATACTCATGTTTTCACTTGAGAGACCTTTCCTCCTCTCTTTGTTTTCACTTACTTTTGTGTTCTTCATTTTTGTAATTTTGTAATTCTCTTTCTTTGTAATTCTGTTTTAAGGAAAGTTACTTCTTCAATATCTCTTATTCTCATCCACCTTCTATAGTTTAATATTTATGTTCCTAAAATAGTTTAAATTCAGTTTAATCCCCTTCCCTTCTTTTGCTTCCTCATTCAATCGAAAATCCGTTTTTAATTATCATCATCGTTCGTGTGTGTGTGTCAACGTACCACTCTTTTCTAATCCCTTTCTTTTCCTTCTATTCTTAATTTATCATCATAATTATTTTAAACAGAATATTAAACATCCAAATGGATGATTAAATCTCTCATTGGGGTGAGTTATAATTCGGGGATGTTAAGTGATTGAGATTTTTGCTCGATGAGTATTCTTTAAATTAATATTGTGTATGTTAAACTCAATATGTCATGGATTAATGATATGTTTTGTTTAACGAGTGGTTTCCATGGATTATTGGAACCATAAATACACTATCATAAATAAGTTTTGATTGATATTAGAACCCTAAGTTAAGTTAAGGCTTGGATTAAAGCCTTCACACTTAGGAATTCCAATCAACGTCAACTTATGACATGGGTGTTAATTTAATGCAATACAAAGTAAGGCTCAAGGATATCACATGCTTAACTCCCCAATGATGAACTCACCCCAATATTTATCAATTTGTTAAATCAAACATCATCCATAAATCATTTCAATTAAGCTCTGCAAACAAACCCCCCTAATCAAAATACAATCAACTAAAAACAAACGACTACTACAAAGTATCATCGCCGAGGATTCGACCCGAGTGCTGCTATACACATTAGCAGAGCACCAGACCTTTGACCGATCGATAGTCGACAATCGGCCGTGCGTTTCATACCTCTTATTATTTATTAACTTCCACAAATGTATTAATATTAAAACAATTTTTCAATTTCTTAACTAGAAACTAGTAAGAACATCAATGTATTTTGATATAATATTTAGTCTGATTTCCATGGTCTGAATCTTTTGATCCGATTCTTGCAGTCTGATTTCTCTATACAAAAATTATGATTCTTCCATAATATAGTTGAGATAATTCTTAACACTTTATTCCACATTTCATAAAACCCAATATGATTATTCTAGTCTGATTATCTATCTCAATATGATGATCATAAAAATACAATAAAAAGAATTATATGATAATTATCTTCATATAATGATTAGTTGAATATGTTGTGATCTTGCCTCTTCTCATTTCACTTATATATGGAATAAATTTTTCAAAAAACATAATCTAAAAACCACTTCTTCTCTCACTTGAACTTTGGATCATCACTCTCTTCCTTTCATTAATAGCACATACATCTGAGAGTGTAGAGTACTTTTTCCATTTAACTCACCCCAAATGTTGTTTGGGTGGGAATCTTGAAATTTTTTCCACTCACCCAAATTATCTAAAATTGAATGTTTCCTTGAATTTTGGGTGATTCTTGACTTTTTCAATGTTTCTCAAATTTTCTCAATTATTCTCCATTATTCTCTAATATTTCAAACAAAACATCACTCTTCTGACTTCTTTTAAAAATACCAATCTGATTCTACATTCCAATATGATTACATTGTTATCTACCCATTCTAGTGTTGTTATTACAATAACATGACGAATCAGTATCAACTCTGATATGATGTATTTTGACACAATTGATAAAATAAATTTAAGAAAATCACAGTACTTAATTTTGAATACGATACCCATAAAATTAATTCTCTAAAGATTTATATCTTTTGGATTTTGGTATTACTGAAAACCAGTACCTTCTATTTCTCAAATTTTCCATGAATCTTCCCAACCTTCAAACTTTTATGTTCCTTTCATTTGACAACACATCCAATAATGTTCTTTCCACTCCATCCTAAACTTATGTTTGATTTTAATTTTGACTAATTATGATGAATAAAAATGCAAGACTTTCCTGATAAATGGTTAATACGTGTTTTATCAATCTCTATCATTATTTTTTAAATCATATTTAATAGTTTCTTTCATTCTTATGAGAACTACTCTGCCTTTAATTAATATGATGGTACAATGAATATGATGGATTAGTATTTAGAAAAATCGACTTTAGAAAAAATTTTCATTGATAAACATGGGCTTGTATCATGAATTTCTTCATGACTTTGAATACATTTGGTATTAGATTCAACATAGTATGACTTTTAATTGAATGTATTGTAACCTTCCATTCCTCCAGTACCATCCTTCTATCCTGCTCAAGTTGAATACAATTGATATGATTATGATCACACTGAATATGACTAAAATCATATATTTCACTCCCCCTTTATTTCATTAATCTTCAATAACATGTTTTACAACTTACTTATAATTTATGAGTACTTATAGATCATCAAATAATCATCACATTAGTATTATCATAGCTATATAAACTTTGATTCATTCATATTACAATCAATACTTTCATTATAAATTCAGTGTAAATATGATAAGACCTTTCTTGCACCCATATTTTCCTAAATATGATAGACTTTTTAATTCATTTTGAATTCAATTTTCTGAATACGATGGTCATTCTAAATTCATGAAATACAAAGTGAGGTGATTTAATTTCTTCTTAAACATTCTTGAAAGAAAAATACAATACTTGAAAATGATCACCTTCCTTGTCATCATGGTTCTAATATATTGTATGTCCAACCTAGTAGTTTAGTCTCTATGAAGTTACCTCATAAGTTTTAGCAATGTGTATTCACTTATAGGGAATGATATTACATGTTTATGTGTATACCAGATTTCCATTTCTTACTCATGTATTATGTTTTCATGGATTATGCCCTTGATTTTCTTATTATTCATGTCTTATGAACTACTAAAATTTATTCCATGATTCATTTTTAGGATCTCTGATTTGTAGGGTATGATCTTATAATTTTATGATCATGTTCTCCAACCCTTATTCTCATGTTTATACATACATATCTCCCTTTTTACCCATACTGACTATCTGAGCACACCCCTTTTTCGTTTTCCATTACCACAGGTTATGAAGATATGTATTAATTATGATGTGTCTAAGAAGGGTTATAGTCATGAATAACCTAGTGGTAGATAATTTGGATCACTTTTGTACCAATGTTTATGTTTCCATATTTTCAAAGTCCCTAGGGTGCTGTGATATTTGGGTCTCTATTTTGTGTAATGTAATAAGTATTCCACATAAATGATGTAATGTTAATGTGTGAAAGGAGAGGGTTACTATAATTTCATAATTTGTATCTCAAGTCATGGTTTTCAATAAGTCAAGGTTGAAAGTAAAAAAGTTGAAGGGTATAATGATTCCATTTCTAATACTATTATGGAAATGGAAAAACATAACCTTGGATTTCATCTTAGGACTCCCCAAGACATCTAAAGAAAATAATGCTATCTGGGTAGTAGTCGATCACCTTATAAAGTCAGTGAATTTCATTTCTATTTAGAAATATTTATCTTCTGAAATACTAACTAAGATATACATAAGATAAGTGGTAAGTCTACATAGAGTGATACTCTCTGATGTATCTAATCAAGATCCAAGGTTTACCTCGATGTTCTGGATAAGCATTCTGTAAGAATTGAATATAGAGTTGAGTTTAAGTACATATTATCACCCTTAGATGGACGGTCAGTCTGATAGAACTAATCAAACTCTGTAGGATATACTGGTATCTTGTTCAATGTATTTATAAGGATGTTTGGATGAACACCTTCCCCTAGTGTATTTCTCATATAAAAATATTTTCTATTATAGAATTCAAATGGAACCTTATGCGGCTATCTATGGGAAGTGGTGCTGGACTTTTATATGTTGGGATGAATTTATAGAGAAGAAGATGATGGAACCTGATCTTATATATGAAAGGATATTAAAGGTTAAAACTATTCAATTTCATAGTAAATTAACATAAATTCAATATAAAATATATGCAAAAAATCATCAACATGATCTAGAGTTTGAGGTTGGAGATAAAGAGTTCCTACATATATTACCATGGAAGAACATCCTAAGGTTTGTAAAAAATGGAAATAATAGTCATAGTTACATTATTTCATTTGAGATCCTTTTTAAAATTAAATTTCCAGTCTAACAACTTTCACTCTCACCTTACATATCTCAATTACATTATGTGTTCCATGTTTCTATTTTGATGGAGTACATACCAAATCCCTCACATATAATAAATCCAGAGGTTGAACCCATAGAGAATTATATTTCATATGAGTATCCTCATTTGAATATCTAATATCATATAAAAAATGTTTTTTGAAACAAGACATCTCACCTGATAAATGTTTTGGAGCAAAACCAAAGGTTTAAGGATCTAACTTGGCACCTAGAAGATGTTATGATGCATAAATACCCTCTTCTATTTTAGTGTATAAACTATCTTCTATTTTAGTTTATGAAATAAGATTTCAAGGGTGAAATTTCTAAATGGGGAAGAATGTAATGGCCTAAATTTTTATTAATGAAATTACTTTTTCAAAAGAATAAATGCCTTATTAAGTATTTTTTTTTATAAAACTGAAGCACTAATTTGGTTATTTTGGACTATTACAAGTTATATGATATTAGATTTAAAAGTTTGTTAAGTAATTATTCATTGATAATATAGTTGTTGTATAGTGACCATTATGATAAGTATAATTTAATTGTTATGATAATTGTAATTTACACAAATGAAAGAAGAGATGGCCTCGACCAGTAGGATCAAACCCTATAAATCCCATTTGTTAGAGCTTCCATGGGTGATGGAATCACTAGATATTTTCTTGACCAATACCAAGCCAATTTTAATCAACTAAATCAAGAAAGAAAATATTTATGGGATAAGTTCAATATTTCCAAGATCACACCCAAATCCTTGTTTTCTGAATCGCCCTAAGAACATGTCACAATCACACAACTTACTCTTAGGGAATATGATGGTGTAATAAAGGGTTATGAATCTAAACCCCAATAGTATGTTTTTTAATAAAATAAATATTATATTTATCCTTTATTATTATTACCTTATTAATGATTAAATAATGACTTTTATAAAAATTAGATTTTGATTTGATGAAACACAAACTGAATTTTTTGAAAATATATAGTTTCAATAAAAACACACTTTTTGACGAACTCAATAATTTTTTGAAAAAAAATATATTAATTTAATAAAATATTATTATTAAATGATATTTATTTAAATATAAATGATAATATATTTTTCTGAAGACAACGGTAATTTATATAAGGTTCAAGAAACTATTATAGTCGTAAAAACACACATTTTTAAATAAATAGAGATTTTTTATTTTAAAATGTAAATTTTCATATATATAAATTTATTTGGATAAAATAAATATTATTTTTGAAATCAGAATATTGAAATTAGTGAATAGTTAGTTTTTTATAATTTTAATAAATAATTAAATATTTTGGTAAAAATTAAATATGTTATAAATATACGGTATGTATTATAACATCATAAAAAAGTGATGTAATAAATACTATAAATAGTATAAATGACCAAAATTATTTTTCTACTTTGAAATAATGTGTTCTTTTAGTTATTTTATTAATTTTACAAACCCTTAATGAATCCTTCAAAACCTATATTATATTTTAATATTTTAAAATTATTTATTTATGAACATGGTCGAATTCCACATTCCCAAGGGTATTATTTTAGTGTGTTATGTTATGATACTTATACAATATTTAAAACAAATCCAATTAGGTATAAAATATTGAAAAAATACTGTGAAGTTTTTTGGTTTTTATTAGTTTTTCATATAGAGTCCAAAACCTATATTAAGAAATTAATAAAGAATTATCAACTATTTTTCTATAAAAACCTACCCAATATCCCATTAATATTAACTAAAAACCCTTGAATCTTGAATTTAATATTAATTTATCTTTCTATATACATCCTAAGGTTCTATAATTCTCTTAAGAAACTCCTCCCAAGCTTTTACAGGTTCCCTCTCAATGTATGCGATCTCTCTGTCTTCTTTTCCATCCAAGAAACTTATTTATATTTAAACTTCAGAATCTCAATTTATTTTGTTTTCATTTATTTATAAATATCATTTTATTTTACAATTTATGTTAAAATAATGTGATATCATATATATCCTTTCATTATAATCCTTACTTAAGCTGTTACTATACTGAAGTAATGGGTCCTCCGCTTCTCCACTTTATTCAAGTACCTTCTTTCTATTGTTCATTTCTATTTCCAATTGTCCATCTTGGGATATGTTATTAATCATACCTATTAATTTAAATATTATTTCCAATTTATTATAGAAAACTTTTACACTCATTAAAACTTTCCATGAATCTTTATGTACCCCCGTTATACTGCCAAAATTATCCTACGAATTTTCATGCCAAACATTTCTGTCATGAATATCCACCGCCATTTAAACTCAAATGTATTCACTTATATATACCCTACATTATTTAATTATTACTTACATTTATGTAACCCATACTCCATAATCATGGAAGTAAAATTGATAAAATACATCATTTTGTTGTATGATCTAGGTGGCACACTTATGAATGTACATGATATGAATGTGACAAGAGGGTCTAGAATTATATGGCCCTATAATGCTTTGGATAATGATTTTATCTCATGAGATACAATTTATGGTTTAATATAGGTTATTCTAATAAAACTATGTTGTGATTTCTAAATTGTTAGCCTTTATAAATGTTTATGATGCTAAGTTTTATAATGTTTCGACATTCCCATTTTGCCTTTTTATTATCATTTTATATCATGAATTAATATTCACATTTTTTATTATAACCCATATTATGATACCTATATATTCCTCTTTAATAAAATACAAAACTTTAAATTATGTTATTCTTTTATTATTCCATTATTGGGATTTATATCTCACCCATTTATTATGTACATCATCGTGTTATCCCGTACAGTTTTAGAAGGGTGATGAAATTTTATGTTAACGTTAAGGAGTTTTAAATAATTTTGGTAATACCGATGTTTTAATTTTTTGTTCTATTTACCTAATTACATAAAGTTAATAGGACTCATGATCTTATAATATTTTATTATGTGAGCCTTTATGTAATAAATCTCGAATTAAAGTGTATTAAAATTTTTGTTTTCATACTTGTAAAGTAATTGTGTTATAAAACCATGTTTAATTGGTCAGAATGAATTTGGATAGACCTAGGGTTTATTTACTTGTCTATGAGAACAATATTATTTTGGAATTTGGGGATACATTGGTCAATTTAGTAATGGAGGAGGTCGTAGTTCCCATAGACAAGAGAAGTTGTTCTAGTATGGAAATTTCCTTAAAGGGAGTTAGGTGATGGGAGCTCTGGGATAGGGTTTAAGAAATATTCACACCATTGAGAAGCCTTATTCTATAGATGGAGGGGCTTCATTGATATTAAAAGTTATTTTTCTTGTATAAAAAACATTAGAATCCATTTTATTCGATATATGTGTATCACACACTTTCATATCTTCTCATATAGTCAGTTATTTGGGGATTTTTGTTAAGTAACTATATAGGATAATGTCTATTGATATGCCCTTTAGGGTCTGATGAAAGGGTATCCAGAGATTTCTAGAGTGATATATACTAATATTTTCATATAAAATTTTCTAATAATTCTTCATGATAGATATTTTTAGTTTTTATGTGATGATTTAGATGGTTTGGTTGACTCAACATCAATAGTACATCAACTAATATCATCAACTAGTATCATTGACCTCCTCATTGGTTAATGGTTATACATACTTTGGTGAGTGGGATATGAAGGAATTTCATTCAAGAACTATCCAACAATATCTAGGTAAGATCCCAACCATGTTGGAGAAAATTTCTTTTAGAAATGAAAAGACACATAAAGTGGTCCTTCCTCCTATTATCAACATATTCAAGGTTATCTTCCCTAAATATTTTCAGGATTGAAATTTGGGAATGAAATAAATTTGATAATCAAGATTATTTTAGGCAAGGAACCCATATCTACTATATCTTATAAGATAGATCCTATAGATATTCCAGATATGAAGTCTCTACTAAAGGAGTTGGAGGAAAAAAATTATTCTCATGATCTCATCCCCTTGGGGTTCTCTTGTGTTGTTTTCTAATAAGGAAAACAAGTTTTTTTGTTTATGTCCGGATTACTGAAGATTGAACTAAGTGAAAATTAATAACCTGTATAGTCTTCCTTGTATCAATGACATATTTGATCAAATAATATGATCTAGGTGGATGTCTAAGATCGATTTGAGTAGAAAAATGGAGCGTCAATTGTATTCTTGGATCTCGATGTGTCATTTATAGATTAGTGAGATGAATTTCATAAGAAATGTGATATCTGGGGAAAGAAAATTAGTGTGACTGGGGAAGTTTGAGGTTATATTTTTTTTAGTGTCCTATGAATTTATTTGAGATATATTGTTTCCTTTTATTTGTAATTTACTTCCATAGGTTCATCTAGTATTTATCCTATTTTTTGATGTTGATGGTGGTCTTTACCAATAATGGGGTAATGTTTATGTGGTTAGATTCATGTTAGATATCCTTTATAGAGATTAAATAGATATTGATGTATGTGTTACTCATGACAACACCTAATACTGTTATGGAGTACATGTTGTATTATAATGCATAACTATTCAGTCTTAGAGTATTTTTTATGAAATATAGATGAATATTAACTTAAGGTTCTAGGTAGTTGAGTATATATGACAGAAAATAACCAACACATGATTTAGATCTTGAAGTGGTGGTGTACACATTGATATGTCTTCTCCACAACCCGATGGGTGAGATTTTCAAAGTGTATATTAACCATAATATCTTGAGATATATATTTTCATAGAGAAACCCAAACCTTTAGTATATATTGGATGTTAAGTACCTATGGAATTTTGATTTCGAGATAGCATACACCCCTAGGAAAGGAAATTTTGTAGCTAATGCATTGAATATGATGAAGAAGGTGCAAGTGGTATAGGTAGATTATAGTGAGTGGTAGGTGATGAGCCTCTTTACTAAGATGTTTCTTGATATTTAGGATTATCATGGTAAATTAAACATGGAATATATGATTGTTAAATCCTTACTTCTTGAGAGAGTGAAGAGGATTCAATTATTTGACTTGAATTTCCATGTAATGAGGGACAATATATATGGTGGGGAGCTACCACATGATTGGTAATTTTATTTTTATGATGTTATTTACATCCTTAGTAACATTTTGATTCAATATGAGCATGCATAATAATATAATATGGGTTGTTCACCTAGGAATTAACAATTTGTGTCATGAAATTGGTTGAAAGTGTTGGTGGTCTAGGATAAAGAGAGACATAATAGGGTTTGTTTCACAATGCATTATCTATATAAAAATGAAGTTCAATAATTATGGACCTACATGACTTCATTGGTCATTAAACATTATTGAGTGGAAGTGTGACGATGTTACTATAGATTTTATGATGGTATTTCCAAGGTTATATCATGGAAGTGATACAGTTTGAGTTATCATGGATTGTCTGAAAAGAACACAAATTTACTAATGATTTAGGAGACCTATTTTTTAATGATTTTGGAATGATATATTTCCAAGAGATAGTATATATTTATGGGGTTTTGAGGATAATTTTATCTAATAAGGATGAGCACCTTACATCATACTATGTAGACAAATATAGAATAAAAATGATATATTGGTTTACTTGAACACTTCCTACTAGTCTAAAAAAGATAGGCAGTCTAAAAATTCCATCTGAGTATTGAAGGAAATATTACAGGCATGCATCCTTGATTTTAGTGGTTCATAGGTAAACCATATAAATATTATAGAGTTATAAAATAATAATAGTTTTATGGTATCTATTTATATGAATAATTTTTAATTTTTATAGCATAAATCATTTTATTCACTTATTTTCTGGGTTGAAATAAGGGGTTCAATGGTTATTGGGTTGAGTATAATGAATTTGATGTCACCACATATCTTTTTGATCATGAAGATGTTAGTGACCTATCAGTGTAAGAAGAGATAGTATGAATACTAGAAACTATATCCTATAGAGTTTGGTGTGGGATACCATGAATTTTTTGAATATTTACTGAGTTGAGACGTAACCATATTTGCAGTTTGGGGAAATTAGTTCATAGGTCATTGGGGAAATAAAATGTTTTCGAGAGGACCAATACCACAGTGTATCAGTTATCACTTCTTTATTGATACCAAATTATTTATGTTTTATTTCATATATCTCATATTTATATTTACTATCTTAACCCTTCTTGGGAGATCACCATCGATGAGGTGGTGCGAGATTCGTGCGCATCATCTGAGGAGATACTTGTTCAGATAGTAGATCATAATGAGAAAATCTTCAAATAAAGTTAGTCTCTATTATATGTGCTTATTATAAGAAAAAGATTCTATAAAGGGATATGTGATAGTGAATCTATTATATGTACGTATAGTGGCTAGAGATTTTCTTCGATGAGACACAGTGTTTCTTGACAAAGAATATCAGGGACAAGTATTCATATGGTGGGTGGTTATAACACCCTACATCCATATGATGTATTATTCGATTTAATATTCAATAAAACTAATTTATTTAAAATAATTATGATTATTATACATGTTATCTAGGACTTGGGCATCCGTTCTGAGAAACAAACCTACTTTCAGGACATCTTTCCATTGAATATAGCAATCCAACCACGCACTGTCGGGTCTAGTGCTAAGAACACTTTATTAAAACATTATATTTCATAAAAAGTTATATGAAACTATATTTACTTAAATAAATTAACATAACTTAAATATTAAAACTCATAAATAATACCTCAATCCCAAGAACGGAAGGTATAGTGTCTTTGAGGACCAGTTCGATAGGAAACTTATTTAAATAAAACCTGTGAACAATTCTCCATAATAAAACCAAACTTTAATCCCTTATATAATTATACTAAGATCTACTTGTATTCATAACCTAGGGAAGTTAAAAATAATAACGGGGTGATCTCAAATTCTTAGTAATGGAAAAACTCATTAACATGTCATCAAGGGTTAGATCATAAGCATATGAGAAAAGATGATCATGTGAGAAATATCTTATTAAAAGAACACAGAAGAGCTAGATTTATCTATAATTCAGAATGTAATGGAATGAAATCTCAAATAAAAAAACATTTAAAATGAAATAATAGTGTGATATAATAATCAATGATCTTTGGATCATAATCAAAGTTGTAAAAACCTAGTTTTTCACTCAGGTATGGATCCTTAAATTTTTAGTCTAAATCTTTACATTGGAACATTTTATGCCTCATGAGTTAGAAGAGGTTATAAGGGTGTATGAGGCTTATTTGGAGCCTAGAACACCTCTTTTTGGGAAATAGGCCAAGTCACACAGTTTTGGCATGGTTAGCACACGGTTTTCCTAACAGTGCAAATTGTGTTTTTTCGGACAGTGGCACCTCGCACGGTTGGCGCACAACCATACTACCAAACTGTTAAAATGCCCATTTTTCCCTGGTTCAAGTAGGACCATCTCATGTTGTTCACACATGGTTTTATAAACTGTGTGGAAAAACCATGTGCAAGGTAATAACCTATGTAAAATTTATAAAATGCCCTTAATAATCTATTAAGCCTACTCCTTCCTCCCTAATAAAAGTCTATGTGTGATTAACCTAGTTATCTCTCATTTTGGAGCATTTTGAAGATCCAAACATGGAATCATGGGATCTCTTTCATCTAGAATCCGATCGAGCTTCTGTTTGTCACGTTGGACGTGCAATGGTGAGTACTCAAGTAATCTTTATCCATACTTATTCTCTTTCACTCTCGACCTAGATGTCAATATGTGAGTGTTTTTCACCATTTATTAGATCTACTCTAATCCGGAGAAAATCAGGGGCTGATACTAGAGGATAAGAGTCGTACCACCCTAAGGTGGGCGGTCTATAACTCATCCCTAAAGGGAATTGATTTTGGAATGTTCTTGTGAGGCCCACCCGTTTCGTTGGAAACTCTTTCTTAAATTAACATGCCATGATTATACTTGTTAGAATCATATGGTTATGATCTTTCCAAATATGTGATTAATTGTTAGTGGTTTCACCCACAACTCAATCCACCTCATGTAAAAGGTTATTCCTTATTTGAGTTCTTATTGTTTTGACACATTTGAGGCGTTCTTAGTGTGGTCCTTTACTTGAAATTTATAAAGGCGAGTCTTTTATCATAAATGTCTTGTTATTTTTGGTAATTTCATAATGTAATGTGCCATGTTTTCTCACCACTTGACCCACCTAAGGTAAGTTCTTACAAATGTTTATTAAATGTGAAATAAGAAATGTGAAATGGAAAGTACACTAAGTATATAACTTGACCTTATAAAGAGAGATTGAATAAAGGTTACATGTCTGTAGCACCCCTTTCTATGTTGATGGAAGGTAGCAGAATGAACCTCAATAATTGAATAAGACTTAATGGATAATTAAGACTTGATTAAATTGTTGAAATGTTACTTGGCCTATCCACACTAATGGAAGACAAGGGATAGACCAACAAATAAATGGTTTCAAATATAATTGACCTATCCACTCTAATGGAAGGCAAGACATGTACCAAATGAATTATAACTTGATTAGAATATCAAATAAGAATGTACTGACTTGAGTTCACCTTGGATTCTAAGAAGAGAATACCTTGGGTCTTGGGAACCCCATTCGGATTCAAGGATACTGTTTTCCTAGGTTGATACCCACCTAAACACTGGTTCTTTTCTATTCCTTGTATTCCCGATATAATATCATTGGGTTACTTTCTTTATTACAGGATACCTCAGATAAACTTATTGGATCCAAAACTGACTAGTAGATGCCATGGTGAAAGCCCATGGGGTCCTGTCTTTGCTTAGCCCTATTTTACCTTGGTTGATTACCTTAGACTCGATAGGTTCCTTATTGTGGAATTCCATGTATTATGCTCATTGGATTAAACTCTTACATTTTATCTATACACAGATACTACTGAGTTTGATTTCCGGGATTTTACGCTACCATGGTTTTTACCCTGGAACTCTCTCACTGGATATCATTGTCTGGTTTCCTTGTTATGTCTTTGGACCTTCACTACTTATACAATCATGAGGAGATTTCAATGTTGGATGTTCCTTAAGTGAAATATTAAAATTAAATGGTAGTTGATTAATTAATAAACTAGTTACATGTTCATAAACCAGCCTAGGGCTGATGCAGGTACTTGGTTATTTAGTTATATTGTACTGCTTGCTTTACTTTATATACGAATGCATGCACACTACTATATTCCATTACACAGGCCTGATGTTATAGATACCATTGGTGGTGGCCCACTGAGATATATCTCACACCCTCTCTCGGTGTTGTTTTGTACCTGGAGTTGATTACATGGTTGCACATATTGACAAAGGGAAGCTTGCAGCTTCCAATACTTGATTGTGTGCAGATAGGATGGAGCTTGATAGCATATAACCAAGTAGGATATTGGGATACTTGGAGTAGACTTTATTTTTTTACTTTGTGGACATGTTATCCTTATTGTCTTGTATTTATGCTTTCCGGTTTTCTAGTGACGTGAAATTACATCATCACTTTTCCAGTTGATATGGTTATTGTTATTCTTGTTTATCTATTGCATTAGTTTTCTTCTGCTATTTATTCATATTGTTTTCATTGTTTACTATTCATGTATATCTCTTCCACTATGCTAAACTTTTATAATGAGGGAATATTATTCTAACAAACACACCCTATTCCCTCGCTCTTAGTCGGCATCCTCTGGCATTCTAGAAGATGTGCTTGAGGCTATGTGGCCCATCGGGCTCAGGGGACCCGTTAAGTGGCATTTGGGTCCGGGTCATCACAAAGTGGTATCATAGGTGGTTTCTTTTCTTGCCTACCTATTTGGAGACTATATATTATGTAATAGTAACATTTGGGACTTTTTCATATGCCATGCTCGGGTGTCGTGAACCCATGTTCAGGGTAAAATCCAAGATACCCATAATTCAATTGTTGTTCTATTTTTCCTATTACAGTTGATATTATCTCACCTTTGGGTGACTCACATGTTGTGTGGTGTTTTTTATTATTACTCTTTGGAATATATTTCATCCTTGGACCAATGATATGAGGTAAAGGATTATTTCTATGTGCATCATCATAGGAACCTAAAATTCACTTGTCATGTATATTTCTATTCCATATAGGTGCATTTCACTGCTTTGTATTACTTGATATGCCTGTAATTGTTGAGTGATATTGTGATAGTTTCTTGTACTTGTTTTACTTTGGATCCAATTGTGTGATTGTTTGTCTCAATTCATGAGGTGTATGGGACCTTTTAGGTGGGAATGTGTAACATGCCAAGCTTCCACAGTACATTTCCCTTTGAATAATGCAATAGCATGCACTGTACGCAACTTTGAGATTCTAACACACCGTGACCAATCAAATTAGCCGTTATGAATAGTAATACTCACTTTTTGAAATTTTATAAATTTTATCTTTCAAAATGGACTTTAGTTTTGGATTTGGAATATCGAAATTAGTTTAGGGTGAATTTTTAGTATTTTTCTGAAAACTTTCAATTTCTGATGAATAGTGAAAAAACGGAGTTATAGTTTAAAACCGAATTTTTATTTAAATAATTATTTATTTTATTTAAATTTATTTTTGGTCAAAATAGATACTTAATCCCTATATTTGTTCAATTTAATTCATTGGATTCAGTTTATAATAATTTTAGATATATAAATTTTTTGTTGAACTTTTCACTATCTTTTACCCACCTCCTAGGAGAATTGCAAATTCACATAAAACATAATTTTACCACTTCTGTGAGTGGAATTTTAAAAATCTGAGAGACACGGTTGATATTAGTAAGTAAAATTTGGGTCAATAAGATAAAAAAATTGGTGAATAGTAACTTTTTACTTTTATTTGTCACGGTTAAAAGTAAATAGGGTAATTAAGGCTAAAAATGATATTATTATTACCCTAACACATGTCATAATTCTATTGGATAACTGTAATTCGACCAAAAACAACCTTATTAATAAAATATGATCCTTTAAATCTATTTGGATTAGATTTGGATATTTATTATTATTTTATTTAAAGAAGAGTTAAAAGAGTTAAAATCAAAGTTTAATAACTAAAACATTTTTAATATAGGGATATACATAAGATAAATTTGACTATTAATATTAATTATAAAGATAAAAAGGTTTCATACATAATGGTATTTTATTTATAATTTTAGACATTAAATAATTAAATTTATTTATCACACAATGATGATGCAGTAATTACTGTATTAATGAAATATTAAAATAATTGATATTATAAATATCCAAATAAATGAAATTTTACACTTTTTATGGATTTTACTAATTTAATAGGTTAATATAACATGTTATGGTTGGTTATATGAATTTTATTCGATGTAATAATTCTGTTATTAATTTAGTAAAAACAAAATACCAAATAGAGTCAAAATTGTCATAAAAGAGTTTTTAAAACAAATATTATATTATTAATTGATATTATTTTCCTAAAAATATAAGGTTCGGAAAAAAGACTTATATAATTATAGGTGTATCACTAATTAACCACTTGGGGTTATCTTGGAAGTATATAGTATGTTTATTAACCATATAATATAAAAATATAAAGATACATGGTAAATGTCAAACTATTTAACTAAGAGTTAAATCTAAACGATAAAGTTAATATAGTGACACAAACCTATCTAAAACCTATTGGTTGAGTGGTTTTAGACCCATCCCCACCTTATCCTTTAAATAATTCATTTTGTAGCCATTAGAAACCGAAAAATGATTTTATTATAAAATAATATGTCTAGTTTTTCCTAAGGTGCCCCCACCCCTCTTATAAAAGGGCACTCCCCATTCAAGAATAATTATCATTTGATGATTAAAAATAATTTTTATATACTTGAAATCATTCTGGATATGAATAAGTTACATCCCATCCATAAAAATATGACTCACATAATAAAGAATATAAAGGAAAAAGAATCTGTTAACACCCGAAACGATGATAATACTAAGATATTATTAACAAAGCAATATTAAAAGATTATATATGATATCATATTAATGTATATGATTATGGTATAATTTAATAAAAATTATATCACCATTATATAGAATTTTAACCTACCCTCTACTAAGGAATATGTACAAATTAATGGTTTCTTATCTCACTTTTAATTCCGTGATATTTGCATTGTTCACCAATTATTTATTGCACGTGGTGTGTGTACTGCCCATGATTGTATTCATTATGTAAAATACTTTAATTTATGGATATTTACATCATAATTGTATGATCCTTATTTCATGGGTGTATGTTTCGTATGTTACCAAATCGATAAGGGAATTTGAAATTTCAATTTCTACTCATTCGACTTTACGCATACTTCGTTGATTATTTTACTCCAAGATTATGTGTGGAATCACAATTCATTTGCTTATTTCATAATTTACACTTCTCTTTCTGTGGATATAATTTTTATACACATAATCACTCCATTGATAAATTCTCAAGTCATCAATATGAACTTGATAAGAGTAATTTTAACTCAATCTCCATTTATTGAGTTAGACATCCAATTCATTAGTGTTGTTTTTACAAGAATATGTGTGAATTTCCTCCGATTGATTTACACTGAATATCCAAAAATATTGAGTGTATTTATATTTTTCATACATAATTTTTTCATTGATTTACCCTTAACCTAAGGATATGGTCTTTATAAGATATTTCATCTCAATTTACATTCCATTGAGACTTCTTTGTTGTTATACACCAAATCACTTTTATATAGTGTATTTAATGTACTTTGACATAGTATATCATGAATCCCTTCATTCTCATGATATTATAATGTTTTTATTAACTCAATTATTTGTATTAAAGTGTATCGCTTTTGGTTAGGAACTCTAACTAAAATATAATTTAAAATGTTTTAAAGATTTATTATTCTAAATATTTCTCACTAATGTCCATGTTTTAAAAACGGTTTTAAAGATTTATTTATATGGACATTAAAGTTTTAAAATTAAAATTTATTTTAAAAGCATCAAAGTGGTATGAGACACTTTGATTCAAAAATCTATTTTTGAATGGCTCACTACTAAAATTATGGATTTTATCAGTGCTAAAAATGGCCATTAACAGCGCTAGAAAAATCGCTATTAATGCCGGCGAAGATAAAGGGGGGTCCCCTTTATCAGTGCTCCAAAAAGCACTGATAAAAGGGGTCTTTTATCAGCGCTAAAATGAATTGCTGATAAATGGGTCTTTTATCAACGCTATCTTTTTAGCACTGAAAAAAGACCACTTTTATCAGTGCTTTTTTTAGCGCTGATAAAAATAAAAAAAATAAAAAAAAATACTTCCAATCTCGGGGGGATTTTTACAGCGCTTGAGCCCCCCTTTATCAACGCTTTACCGCACCTCCAGTGCCCGCCCACACCGCCTACACCCTTTATTAGCGTTATCCCTTTAAATCAACCTTGTGCACGCACCCGTGCCTCCACCCGGATTTGATCTCGAGACCTCCCCCCTACGCACTTAAACCCTTTACCACTACCCAATATTGATTTGTTCTCTTATTCATGATATATCTATTTATTTATATATATATATTTAGTTATATTTATTCGTATAGTAATATATATTTATATTAATATATATAGTTATATTAATATATATATAGTTATATTAATATATATATATATAGTTATATTAATATATATATATAGTTATATTAATATATACATATTGTTATATTAATATATATATAGTTATATTAATATATGTACAGTTATATTAATATATAATAGTTATATAAATATTTAAATGTTGGTATTTTAAATAAAATGGATATTAGTTATTATTTAGATAAAGCTAATATATTTTATATGTAAATATGTTTAATTATTTATTTAAAAAAATTAATTTTTAGGTGTGAATATATAAAAAATATGTACATATAGTTATATATATGATTATAAAAAGAATTTCATTAATAAAAAGGATAAAATTTCAAAGAAATAATATCAATATGAATGTAATACCTTGGAATAAATTCAGTCCCCACCAAAAAAATCCAATAATACCCCCTTAAACGAGGCTGAAAATCCACAAAATGTTAAAAAAATCTGGGTACCCCGACTAAAAACTCAGTTTTAGAGGCCTTCTGGGCCTCTTTTGGCCTCAAAAAACGCTTGATCGGGGCCTCCCCTAGTCATAGTGACATAGAGCTCGTCGCAGGCTTCGATTTGATATGTGGTAGAGCTCGAACGGACACCCGGATCAAAATTTATGGCCGTTTGAAGTTCGAGTTGCGTTTTCAACATATTTTGGATCTTTTTTTAATTTTTTTAGTCTTAAAATTGTTATTAAATGACTATTACTCCATAATAATTAGCAAATTATTAGTTAAAAATATTTTTTAAATTTTTTAAGAAGCCATTTTCACTAAATATCTTGTATATTAAGTATAATAAGTGTAAATGTACATTTATACTTATCTAAAATATATTTAAAAATTATATATTATATTTATATCAATATAACTATATAACTATATTTATATATTAAAAAAATTTAAATTTTTTTTGAAGTCGACCCTTTACCATCGCTTTTAAAAAAAGCACTGATAAAGTCCCCCCCCCCTCTTTATCAGCGCTAATAAACAAGCACTGATAAAGGGGGTCCCTTTATCAGCGCTAAAAAAAGAGTTGATAAAGGGGGGGCTTTATCAGTGCTAAAAAAAGCTCTGATAAAGGGGTATATTTATCAGTGCTTTTTTTCAGCGCTGATAAAGGAACCATTTATCAGCGCTTTTTTGAGTGCTGATAAAGCCCCCCCCCCCTTTATCAATGCTTTTTCATTAGCGCTGATAAAGGGGTGGTGCTGGCCTTGCCTAGTTTTGTGGTAGTGGCTTCTTGAGAAATAGTGTGACTTTTAAATGTTTTCAAGAAAAAGGGGGATATTTCTCTTAAATTATTTGGATGATTATTTTCATCTATGTCGATATCCTTCATTATTCTTGATTGAGGTTAATCTGTTACAATCATTAGCGCTGATAAAGGGGTGGTGCTGGCCTTGCCTAGTTTTGTGGTAGTGGCTTCTTGAGAAATAGTGTGACTTTTAAATGTTTTCAAGAAAAAGGGGGATATTTCTCTTAAATTATTTGGATGATTATTTTCATCTATGTCGATATCCTTCATTATTCTTGATTGAGGTTAATCTGTTACAATAAAATCTTCCATATTTTATTGAATGAGTTATTTTTTGTTATGGATGTGATATTTTTATACCATTCATGGTTTGTGGATAAAGTATTGACATTCCGTATGCTATTTTAAATACGAATGTTTATATTTTGTTTCACCCATTTCATATGAGGAATGCATTGGACTCAATAAGTGATTGGTGGATCCCACTATAGCTCCTCGATGCATTGGTAGGTCTCATGAGACAAAATAGTGTCTTAGCAGAAGGCCTTGACAAAATCTTATTTTACTCTTGGCACAAGGCCTTAACTTTGTGGTTATGATGTCCAGTATTATGCATTCCATCATTATGAGATTAGCTATTGATATTTCAAGTGGTTATTCGACTAGTAGAATACCCATGACTATGTTTTATTGTGGCATTATATACTCAGCTTATATTCCCACCATAAAGTGTTCATGTTAATTATTTGTAAAGGAATGTGTTTTCAATTATTCACCATGCCTAATGTTTATGTTATCTTCTGTTATATTACTTACTCTTACTGAGAATTTGAGCTCACCCCTTTCTTATGTTTCATTTTCCCAGGATATGAAGAAGTTAGTAATTAGTGACTTGCAAGAATAATCTAGGAAGCTTGGATGTTTCTAATGGAATAATTTAGCGTTGTTTTTCTTTTCAAGTTTTAATGTTGACCTTATGAATATATCTAGTATTTCCATGGCTACTAAACGGATCGGTCTTTCGGGATATGATTTCCTTGTATCATGCCAATGTTATGTAATAATGCACTGACTCTGGGTAACTGAGGTTGGGGCATTATAGTTTGTATCAGAGGAAGATTAGTACAAACCTTAGAAATTAGATTTAGATAATCTCTCATTAGAGCACATATCCCTAAGATAGACTTTGAGGATTAGTGTAGAATAACTTCCTAAAATTTTGGTATTGTAGAGATTTTGTGAGTTTTCCAAGAAATACAACCTTGTTTGGATACGAATAGGTAAAGGAAGCTCTGGAACAGATGTACCAAGGGGTAAAACCTGAAAACACTGCTTTATACTAAACTCAAATAGGAACTGGTGCACGACAACGGGCCATGCTACACTCTTGGTTACGACACTCCCGGGGGATATTTTTAGGATAATTTACATTTTTTTTACAAACAGATTTTAATTATTTTAATATAAGATGAGAATAAATATCCTTGGTCAATACTAGGGTATTTTTGATTGACAATAAGGTGTGATGATATTTTCTAAATAATTTGATGACTATTCTTACTCACACAATGTTTTCTGGTTTTAGTTAATGTCCGGATTCCAAGGAAGTCATAGTATCATTGAACATGATGTACAAGGTGGGAAAAATGGTGGAAATGAGAAATAAAATGGAATGTTGATAGGTGTAAAAGATATTGTCTTCATGCGGAATCAGTTTTCCAAAAATATTATCAATAACATATATATTAACCATCTCTCGGTCTCAACAAAGAAGAGAAAGGCAGTGAATGATAAGAGCTCCAACTATAGAGACCATGGAGAGAAGAAAGCTCAATTTCTATTATGTGAGAAATGTGGAAGGAGACACCCAGGAAAGTGTCTCAATGGAATAAAGAAATGATTTATGTGTGGGAAAGAAGGGAATAAAGTAAAGAATTGCTGAGGAAAAATGAAGGGTACTGTGGAAGAAAATAAAAATGATCCTAAGATTCCAATTACGGTCATTTGTTTTAAATGTAAGGGACCTTGACATCACCCAAATCAATGCCCTATTCTATGGGATAAACCATTGGTCTAGGAAGAACCTATGTGTAAATAAATGGATGGAAAAATGTTTAATGGTATTAGTGCTCTTTGTTGTTGAGATTACTTTGGATGAATTTTCTCTTATATGTGTAACTTTGCAATTTATCATGTGAAAATGATATTTTAGGAAGAATTATCTTTTCTCTTGTGGATATAGTTATAAATAACCATTTGGTTTTATGTGATCCTTGAATTTGAGGCAATTACAAGTTATTATATTTTGGGATGAAAATGCAAGGTATGAGAGAACATTTGTGGTTAAATTATGTTATGGTTGTTTTGAGGAATTTATCTCATATTGGTAATGATATAAAATATGGTTTTTGAAAATGGGCAACATTCAGACTGTGTGACAACCCGTCGCGTCAGACAAAGTCGTGGTAATCGAACCCACAACCAGAGTGCGATTTGGATTTATCACCTACCACTGGACTAGGTGATGTCCCTGGTCAGTGTGACTAATTATTTTATTTAAATGACTTTATTGATCGATAATAAGTTGATTTGGAATCTTATGTCTTATCAAATGAATACCTTTAGTATAGAAAAATGATTTGTTGACTAAGTGATAAATGTTATTTTGGAAGACGTTCATTCTGTTGGGAACACTACATGCCTAAGGAAAATAGAACACTATGAGATTTCATTTGAGAAGGAATGGAGGATTTTTATCTATGTTTTATTGTGGATTTATAGTGTTTTGGGTTATTTATGGAAATGATTAACCAATAATAGAGAATATGTGATTAGGTTGATTACTTTTAAGTATGCGACTTTAAGAGTAGTCGATGTCATTTGAAGATAAATTTTAACATGGAAGACTACATAACCAAATTCATCTATGTTTTGGGTTTCAATGTTAGTTTGGATTATATTGAAGGATTATAAAGACAATTTCTTAATGAATGGTATTTATCTAACTTTGGGTTATTGTTGGTTTAATTTTAGAAATTAATATTAGCGTTTCATTCTCTAAAGGAATATCCTTTTGGGGGATCATGTGATCTTGTACTAACCATTTTGGTTTTGATTAATCTCTAAAGACAGGGTAAATATATAGTTTATCCTTCGTGAATCATGTGATTCTCTAGAAGTTGATTCTAGCTCTTCCGGTGTGACCAAGTCATATTGAATACTCATCGTTTAAAAAAATGATTTAGTAGTAGAAATTTATTAAAGAATAAAGATCTACTTAAAAAGTAAGTATATCTCTTTATGTTCTTGGTCAATCTCATAAATAAATTATACATCTTTATGAAATTTAACTTAAAAAAATGTTGTCAGTTTACTTTTCCTACAGGGAAACTAATTACCATTTGTCCCATCAAATGTTTGTGGTTTTCTTGTTGTTAACTTTCTCCTGATCATGTTTTCTATCCCTCTCCATCAGAACTTGACACTTAGTTTATCTTTCATATCCATGTTTTCCTACATGGAATCCTTGTATGGGTTATATAGGATGACCTTTGTACTTCTCTTTCTTTCTTTATAAGTTATAGTTTTATTGACTCTTTTTCCGATGTGGGACTTTTAATTATGTTCCCAAGATAAATTTTAAAAATTATGGTGACGCAATTACCAAAAGGGGGAAAATGTAACACCTCGAGATTCCACAATACGTTTCCCTTTAAATAATGTAATAGCTTGCATTGTACGCAACTTCAAGATTCTAACACACCGCGACCAATCAAACTAGCCATTATGAATAGTAATACCCACGTTTTAAAATTTTATAAATTTTAACATTCAAAATGGACTTCATTTTTGGATTTGGAATATCGAAAGTAGCTTAGGGTGACCTTTTTGTATTTTTTGGAAAACTATCAATTTTTGATGAATAGTGAAAACACTAAGGAATAGTTTAAAACCGAATTTTTATTTTAATAATTATTTATTTTATTTAAATTTATTTTAGGTCAAAATATATACATAATTCCTATATATGTTAAATTTAATTCATTGGATTCAGTTTATAATTATTTTAGATATATAAAAATTTTATTGAACTTTTCACCGTCTTTTACCCACCTCCTAAAAGAGTTTACAAATTCACATAAAACTTAATTTTACCGCTTCTGTGAGTGGAATTTCAAAAATCCTAGAGACACTATTGATATCAGTAAGTAAAATGTGGCTCAATAAGATGAAAATAATTTTTGGTGAATAGTAACTTTTTACTTTTATTTACCACGGTTAAAAGTAAATAGGGTAATTAAGGGTAAAAATGATATTATTATTACCCTAACACAAGTCCTAATTATATTTTATAAGTTTAATTCGACCAAAAACAACTTTAGGGATAAAATATTATCCTTTAGGTCCACTTGGATGAGATTAGGATATATATTATTATTTTATTTAAAGAAGAGTTAAAAGAGTTGAAATGAGAGTTTAATAAGTAAAACATTTTTCATATAGGGTTATAAATAAGATCAATTCGACTATAAATATTCATTAGAAAGATAAAAGTATTTAATACATAATTATATTTTATTTGTAATTTTTAGACATTAAATAATTAAATTTATTTATGACAGAATGATGATGCTGTAATTACAGTATTAATGAAATATTAAAATAATTGATATTATAAATATCCAAATAAATGTAATTTGAGTCTTTTTATGAATTAAAATAATTTTATAGGTTAATATAACATGTTATAGTTGGTTAGAAAATTTTTTCTAAGTAATAATTCTGTTATTAATTTAGAAAAAATAAAATACCAAATAGTGTCAAAATTGACATAAAAGAGCTTTTAGAACAAATATTATATTATTAATTGATATTCTTTTCCTAAAAATATAAGGTTAGGACAAAAAACTTATATAATTATATTTGTATCATTAATGAACCACTTGGGGTTCTCTTGGTTGTATATAGCAAGTTTATTAACCATATAATATAAAAATACCAAGAGACATGGTAATTGTCAAACTATTTAACTAAGAGTTAAATTTAAAAGGGAAAGTTAATATAATGACCCAAACCTGTCTAAAACCAATTGGTTGAGTGGGTTTCGACTCATAAACATCATATAATTTAAATTATCCATTTTTAAGACATAAGAACCGAAAATTATTTTATTATAAAATAATATTTCTAGCTTTTTGTAAGGTGCACCTCATCCCTCTTATAAAAGGTCTCTCCCCCATATCTCTAATTAGCACCTTCAAAGCCATTGGTCTTGGAAAACCCCGGACCAAATACACTCTAAACATTCCTCCATTCATCCTATAGGCCCTCCTTTAGTCTTAAATCCAACTTAAGGAGCCCTTTTGATCAAATCAAAAGGTAGAACCTAAAGAAGAGGTAAATATTTCATCACCTATTTCAAGTTCATTTCTTCTTCCACATACTCTTTCATTGTTGTTTCCATTCAAAAATAATAAATCTAGTATCTTATATATAATGTGGTGTTATTTTAAATATTCTACAACCATATTCATTATTCTATCCATCCTTTTATTGACATGTCACCATACGTGTGTATGTACGGCTTACCGTCTCCACGTCGTGGTGTAATTGTTATTAAATACATTATTATTTGGATGGGTATAATAATAATGTGTAATTTATGTAAATAATAAATATAACATGATAATTATTCTTCATATATGATATAACATCCAATTATATATTATTTTAATATCAAAAGAATGATATTGTCACTCATGTGTACGTACGGATTACCGTCTCCACGAACGCGATGAGATTCATTCTCCATCATATCCATTCAAAAATAATTTTCATTTTATGATTAAAAATAATGTTTAGAGACTTTATATCATTATGTATATGAATAAGATACATCCCAGCCATAAAAAATATGACTCACATAACAAAGAATATAAAGGAAAATGAATCTGTTAACACCCGAAATGACGATAATACTAAGATATTATTAACAAAGAAATGTTAAAAGATCATATATGATATCATATTAATATATATGATTCTGTTATAATTTAATAACAATTATTTCACAATTATGATGGAGGTTAAACTACCATCAACTAAGGAAAAAGTACAACGTAAGGGTTTCTTATCTCACTTTTAATTTCGTGAGATTTCCATTGTTCACCACTAATTTATTGAATGGGGTGTGTTTACTCCCCATTATTGTATTAATTTTGTAATATAATTTAATTTATAGATATTTAAATCATCATTTTATGATCCTTCTTTCATGGGTGTATGTTTCGTAACTTACCAAATCGATAAGGGAATTCAAAATTTCAATTTCCACTCATTCAGCTTTATGCATACTTAATTGATTATTTTACTCCAAGATTATGTGTGGAATCACTATTCATTTTCTTATGTCATAATTTCATCTCCCATTTCTATGTATATACTTTTGATACACATAATAAATCCATTGATAAATTCTCAAGTCATCTATATGAACTTGATAAGTGTAATTTTAACTCAATCTCTATTTATTGAGTTAAACATCCAATTCATTAGTGTTGTTTTTACAAGAATATGTGTGAATGTCCTCCGATTGATTTACACTGAATATCCAATAATATAGAGTTTATTTATATTTTTCACACATAATTATGTCATAGAATTATCCTTAACCTAAGGATACAGTCTTTATAAGATACTTCATCTCAATTTACATTCCTTTGAGACTTCTTTGTTGTTATACACCAAAAGACTTTTATATGGTGTAAATAATGTACTTTGACATAGTATATTATGAATCCCTTTATTCTCATGATATTATAATATTTTTATTACCTCAATTATTTTTATTCAAGTGTCTCTCTTTTGGTTAGGAACTCTAACTAAAATATAATTTTAACTGTTTTAAAGATTTATTATTCTAAATCTTTCTCATTAATGTCCATGTTTTAAAAATGGTTTTAAGTATTTATTTATATAGATATTAAAGTTTTAAATTTAAAATTCCTTTTAAAAGTTTCATAGTGGTATGGGAAACATTAATTAAAAAATCTATTTTTAAACGGCTTCTTGACAAATAGTGTGACTTTTAAATGTTTTCAAGAAAAAGGGAGATATTTCTCTCAAATAGTTTTGATGATTATTTGCATCTTATGTTGATATCCTTCATTTTTCTCGATTGAGGTTATTTTTTTAAAATACAATCTTCCATATTGTATTGAATGAGTTATGTTTGATTGTGGATGTACTATTTTTATACCATTCATGGTTTGTGGATAAAGTATTGACATTTCATATGCTAGTTTTAATATGAATGTTTAGATTATGTTTCACCCATTTATTATGAGAAATGAATTGGGATTAGTAAGTGACGGGTGGAGCCTACTATAGCTCCTCGATGCATCAGTAGGTCTCATGAGACAAACTAGTGTCTTGGCACAAGGCCTTGTCAAAATCTTATTTGTAGTCTTGGCACAAGGACTAGAATATGTGGTTATGATGTCCAGCATTATGCATTCTATCATTATGAGATTAGCTACTGATATTACATATGGTTTTTTGAATAGTAGAATACCCAGGACTATGTTTTATTATGGAATTTTTTACTCTTCTCACATTTCTAGCATAAAGTGTTCATGTAAATTATTTTTAAAGGGATGTGTTTTCAATTATTCAGCATGCCTAAAGTTTATGTTATCTTCTGATGTATTTCTTACTCTTACTGAGCATTTGATCTCACCCCTTTATTATTTTTCATTTTCACAAGATATTAAGAAGTTGGTTATGAGTGACTTGGAGGCATAATAAAGGAATCGTTGATGTTTCTAATGGAATAATTTAGTGTTGTTTTTATTTTCAAGTTGTAATGTTGACCTTATGAATGTATCCAGTATTTCCAAGGATACTAAACTGATCAATCTTTTGGGATATGATTACCTTGTATCATGAAAATGTTATGTAATAATGCATCGACTCTTGGTAAATAGGGTTGGGGTGTTACAGTTGGTATCAAAGGAACTTTAGTACAAACCTCGGAAACTAGATTTAGAGAAACTCTGATTAGATCACATTGCCTTAAGATAGACTTTGAGGATTAGTATAGAAGAACTTCCTAAAATTTTGGTATTATAGAGATTTTGTGAGTTTTGTAAGAAATACATATCGGTCTAGATACGAGCAGGTATAGGCGGCTCTAGAAAAGATGTACCAAGGGGTAAAACCCAAAAACACCGCTTTGACCAAGACTCGAATGACAATTCGTGCATGACAACAGGCCTTGCTGCACTCTTGGTTACGACACTCCTGGTGGATATGCTAAGGATAATTTACATTTTATTTAAAAATAGATTAGAAGGATATTAATATAAGATGAGAATAAATAACCTTGGTTAATACTTGGGTGTTTTTGATTGAAAATAAGGTGGGATGATTTTTTCTAAATAATTTTATGGTTATTCTTACTCACACAATGTTTTCTGGATTTAGTTAATGGAAAGATTCCAAGGAAGTCATAGTAACATTGAACATGATGTACAAGGTGGGAATTGTGGTGGAAATGAGAAATGAAATGGAATGTTGATAGGCATAAAAGATATTGTCTTCATGCCGAATCAGTTTTCCAAAAATATGATCAAAAACATATATATAAACTAACTCCTGGGCTCAACAAAGAAGAGAAAGGTAGTGAATGATAAGAGCTCCAGCTGTGGAGACCATGGAGAGAAGAAAGATCAATTTCCATCATGCCAGAAATGTGGAAGGAGACACCTAGGAAAGTGCCTCAATGGAACAAATAAATACTTTATGTGTGGGAAAGAAGGGCATAAAGTAAAGAATTTCCAAGGAAAAATGAAGAGTAGTATGGAAGAAAATAAAAATGATCCTAAGGGTCCAATTACGGTCATTTTTCATAAATTTAGGGGACCTTGGCATCACCCAAGTCAATCCCCTATTCTATAGGATAACCCCTTGGTCCAGGAAGAACCTATGTGGAAATAAATGGATAGAGAAATGTAAAATGGTATTAGTGCTCTTTATTGTTGAGATTAATTTGGATGAATTTTATATTATATGTGTAACCCTAAAATTTATCATGTGAAAATGTTATTTGAGGAAGAATTATCTTTTCTCTTGTGGATATAGTTATAAATAACCATTTGGTTTTATATGATCCTTGAATTTGAGGCAATTACATGTTATTATATTTTGGGATGAAAATGAAAGGTATGAGATAATATTTGTGGTTAAATGATGTTATGGTTTTTTTAAGGAATTTATCTCATATTGGTAAGGTTATAAAATATAGTTTTTGTAAAAGGGAAACATGAAGATCGTGTGACAACTCGTCGTATCATAAAAAGTTGTGGGAATCGAACCCACAACCAGAGTGTGATTGGGATTTATCGCCTACCACAGGACTAGGTGATATCCCTAGTTAGTGTGACTAATTATTTTTAGTTAAATGATTTTATTGATCAATAATACGTTTATTTGGGATCTTATGACATATCAAATGAATACCCATAGTAAAGAAAAATTATATGGTGATTAAGGGATAAATGTTATTTTGGAAGATGTTCGCTCTGTTGGGAACACTATATGCCTAAGGAAAATATAATTCTATGAGATTTAATTTTAGGAGTAACGGTGGATTTTTATATTTGTTTTTATTGTTGATTTATATTTATTTGGGTTATTTATGGAAATGATTAACCTGTAATAGAGAATATGTGATTAGGTTAATTACTTTTAATTTTTTGACTTTAAGAGTAGTCGATGTCATTTGGAGATACAATTTAACGTGGAAGACTACATAACCAAATTCTTCTACATTTTGGGTTTCAATATTAGTTTCGATTATATTGAAGTATTCTAAGGAAAATTGTTTATTGCATTGTATTTATTTAACTTTGGGGTATTTTTGGTTTAATTTTAGAAATCAATATTAGTGTTTTTTCTCTAAAGTAATATCATTTTGGGGGTTCATATGATCTTGTACAAACCATTTTGGTTTTGATTAATCTCAAAAAATAAGTTAAATATATATTTTATCCTTTGTGAATCATGTGATTCTCTAAAAGTTAATTCTAGTTCTTCCGGTGTGACCAAGTCATCTTGAATACTCATCGTTTAAAAAATGAGTTAGTAGTATAAATTTATTAAAGAATGAATCTCTACTTAAAAATTAAGTATATATCTTTATGTTATTGGTCAATCTCATAAATAAATTCCTCATCTTTATGAAATGTAACTTAAAAAAACGTTGTTTGTTTACTTTTACTACTGGGAAACTAATGACCAATTTTCCCATAAAAAGTGTGTGGTCTTCTTGTTGTTAACTTTCTCCTGATCATGTTTTCTATCCCTCTTCATCAGAACTTGAAACTTAGTTTATCGTTCATATCCATATTTTCTTACATTGAATCCTAGTATGGGTTATCTCGGGTGACCTTTGTACTTCTCTTTCATTCTTTTAATGTGACAGTTTTATTAAATCTTTTTCCAATGTGGGACTTTAAATTATGTTCCCAAGCCCAATTTTAAAAATTTCAGGGACACAATTTCTAAAATGGGGGAAGAATGTAACACCCCACAATTCCATGGTACGTTTCCCTTTGAATAATGTAATAGCTTGCATTGTACGCAACTTCGAGATTCTAACACACCGCGACCAATCAAACTACCCGTTGTGAATAGTAATACCCAATTTTTGAAATTTTATGAATTTTATCTTTCAAAATGGAATTAATTTTAGGATTCGGAATATTAAAATTAGCTTAGGGGGAATTTTTTGTATTTTTCTAAAAACTTTCAATTTTTGATGAATAGTGAAAAACACTAAGATATAGTTTAAAACCATATTTTTATTTAAATAATTATTTATTTTATTTAAATTTATTTTAGGTAAAAATAGAAATATAATACCTATAAAATTTCAATGTAATTAATTGGAGTTAGTTTATAATAAATTTAGATATATAAAAATTGTATTGAACTTTTCACCGTCTTTTACCCACCTCCTAGGAGAATTCGCAAATTCACATAAAACATAATTTTACCACTTCTGTGAGTGGAATTTAAAAACTCGAAGAGACATGGTTGATATTAGTAATTAAAATTTTGTTCAATAAGATGAAAATATATTTTTGTGAATGGTAACTTTTAACTTTTATTTACCACGGTTAAAACTAAATAGGGTAATTAAGGTAAAAATGATATTATTATTACCCTAAAACATGTCCTAATTCTATTGTATAAGTGTAATAAGATTAAAAACAACCTTAGGAATAAAATATGATCCTTTAGGTCCATTTGTATTAGATTAGGATATTTAGTATTATTTTATTTAAAGAAGAGTTAAAAGAGTTAAAATCAAAGTTTAATAACTAAAACATTTTTAATAGAGGTTAATACATAAAATAAATTAGACTATAAATATTAATTATAAATATAAAACAATTTCATACATATTGGTATTTTATTTATAATTTTTTAGACATTAAATAATTAAATTTATTTATGACACAATGATGATGCAGTAATTACCGTATTAATGAAATATTAAAATAATTGATATTATAAATATCCAAATAAATTTAATATGAGACTTTGAATGAATTAAAATAATTTTATAGGTTAATATAACATGTTATGGTTGGTTATATTAATTTTTTTCGAAGTAATAATTTTTTATGAATTTAGTAAAAACAAAATACCAAATAGTGTCAAAACAGACATAAAAGAGTTTTTAAAACAAATATTATATTAATAATTGATATTCTATTCCTCAAGATCTAAGGTTTGGGTAAAAAAACGTATATAATAATAGGTGTATCATTAATTAACCACTTGGGGTTCTCTTGGAAGTATATAGTAAGTTTATTAACTATATAATATAAAAATACAAAGAGACATGGTAAATGTCAAACTATAAACTAAGTGTTAAATTTAAAAGATAAAGTTAATATAGTGACCCAAACCTGTATAAAACCTATTGGTTGAGTGGTTTTCGATCCATACCCACCTTATACTTTAAATAATCTATTTTTAATCCATTATAAACCAAAAACGATTTTATTATAAAATAATATTTCTAGCTTTTCCTAAGGTGCCCCTCACCCCCATTATAAAAGGGAACTCCGCCTTCACTCTAATTCACACCTTCAAAACCATTTGGATCAGCAAAACCTTGCCCAAATACCCCCTCAAATGTCCTCCCTTCATCCTATATTCCCTTATTTAGTAATAAATCCAACCTAAAGATCCCTTTGGATCAAATCAAAAGAAAGAACTTGAAGAAGAGATAAATATTTCATCACCTCTTTCAAGTTCCTTTCTTCTTCCACATCCTCTTTTTTGCTATTTAAATTCTAAAATAATTAATCCTGTATCTTCTATATGCTGTTATTTTATTATAAATATGGTACAACCATATTCAATATTCTACCCATCCTTTGAATGAAATGTCTCTGCACGTGCGTGCGTACGGCTTACCGTCTCCACGTTGTGGTGTAATTGTTATTCAATACATTATTATTTGGATGGGTATAATAATAATGTGTAATTGATGTAAATAATAAATATCACATGATAATTATTCTTCATATATGATATACCATCTAATTATATATTATTTTAATATCAAAATAATGATATTGTTGCTCATACGTACGTACAGATTACCATCTCCACGAACGCGATGAGATTCATTCCTAATCGTCTCCATTCAAGAATAATTTTCATTTTATGATTAAAAAAATGTGTAGTGACTTGATAAAAATTTGTATATGAATAATATACATCCCATCCAAAAACATATGACTCATATAACAAAGAATATGAAGGAAAACAAATCCGTTAACAGCTGAAACGACGATAATACTAAGATATTATTAACAAAGCATTGTTAAAAGATCATATATGATATCATATTAATGTCTATGATTCTTGTATAATTTAATAACCATTATTTCACCATTATACAAGAGGTTAACCTACCCTCTATCAAGGAAAAAGTACAAAGTAAGGGTTTCTTATCGCACTTTTAATTCCGTGAGATTTCCATTATTCACCACTTATTTATTGCATGTGGTGTGTGTACTACCCATGATTGTATTAATTGTGTAATATAATTTAATTTATGGATTTTGACATAATAATTTTATGATCCTTCTTTCATTGGTTTATGCTTCTTAAGTTACTAAATCGAAAAGGGAATTTGAACTTTCAATTTCCACTCATTCATCTTTACGCATACTTAATTGATTATTTTAATCCAAGATTATGTGTGGAATCACTATTCATTTGATTATGTCATAATTTCCACTCCCCTTTATGTGGATATACTTTTGATACACATAATAACTCCATTGATAAATTCTCATGTCATCGATATGAACTTGATAAGAGTATTTTTAACTCAATCTTCATTTATTGAGTTAAACATCCAATTCATTAGTGTTGTTTTTACAAGAATATGTGTGAATGTCCTACGATTGATTTACACTGAATATCCAATCATATTGAGTGTATTTATATTGGTAACACTTAATTATGTCGTTGAATTATCCTTAACCTAATGATATGGTCTTTATAAGAGATTTCATCTCAATTTACATTCCATTGAGACTTGTTTGTTGTTATACACAAAATCACTTTTATGTGGTGTATATAATGTACTTTGACATAGTATATCATGAATGCCTTTATTCGCATGATATTATAAAGTTTTTATTGCCTCAATTATTTGTATTCAAGTGTCACTCTTTTGGTTAGGAACAATAAGAACAATATCATTTTAAATGTTTTAAATATTTATTATTCTAAATCTTTCTCATTAATTACCATGTTTTAAAAATGGTTTTAAATATTTATTTATATAGACAATAAAGTTTTAAAATTAAAATTCCTTTTAAAATTTTCAAAGTGTAATTGGACACTTTGATTTAATTATCTATATTTAAATGGCTTCTTGAAAAATTGTGTGACTTTTAAATGTTTTCAAGAAAAAGGGGGATATTTCTCTCAAATGGTTTTTATGATTATTTTCATCTATGTCGACATCCTTTATTATTCTCGATTGAGGTTAATCTGTTACAATAGAATATTCCATATTGTATTGAATGAGTTATGTTTGATTATGGATGTGCTATTTTCATACCATTCATGTTTTGTGGATAACGTATAGACATTTCGTATTCTAGTTTTAATAAGAATGTTTAGATTATGTTTCACCCATTTCATATGAGGAATGAATTGGACTTAGTAAGTGAGGGGCGGAGCCCGCTATAGCTCCTCGATGCATCAGTAGGTATCTTGAGACAAACTAGTGTCTTGGAACAAGGCCTTGTCAAAATCTTATTTGTATTCTTGGCACAAGGCCTTAACTATGTGGTTATTATGTCTGGCATTATGTATTCCATCATTATGAGATTAGCTATTAATATTTCATGTGGTTATTCTACTAGTAGAATACCCATGACTATGTTTTATTATGGCATTATTTACTCATATCATATTCCTACCATAAAGTGTTCATGTTAATTATTTGTAAAGGCATTTGTTTTAAATTATTCACCATGCCTAATGGTTATGTTATCTTCCGCTGTATTTCTTACTCTTACTGAGCATTTGAGATCAACCCTTTTTTATGTTTCATTTTCCTAGGGTATGAATAAGTTAGTTATGAGTGACTTTCAGGAGTAATCTAGGAATCTTGGATGTTTCTAATGGAATAATTTAGTGTTGTTTTTATTTTCAAGTTGTAATGTTGACCTTATGAGTGTATCTAGTATTTACAAGGCTACTAAACTGATCGGTCTTTCGGGATGTGATTTCCTTGTATCATGCCAATGTTATGTAATAATGCACCAAATCTGGGTAACTAGGGTTGGGGAATTATAGTTGGTATTATAGGAAGTTTAGTACAAACCTTGGAAACTATATTTAGATAAACTCTGATTAGAGCACATAGCCCTAAGATAGAATTTGAGGATTAGTATAGAAGAACTTCCTAAAATTTTGGTATTGTAGAGATTTTGTGAGTTTTCCAAGAAATACATCCCTGTCTAGATATGAGCAGGTAGAGGCGGCTCTGGATCAAATGTACCTAGGGGTAAAACCCAAAAACACCGCTTTGAGCTAGACTTTAATGGGAACGGGTTCACAACAACGGGCCTTGCTGAACTCTTGGTTATGACACTCTTGGGGGATATGCTTAGGATAATTTACATTTTCTTTACAAACCGATTTGAATGATTTTGATATAAGATGAAAATAAATAAACTTGGTAAATACTAGGGTGTTTTTGATTGAAAATAATGTGTGATGATATTTTCAAAATAATTTTTTGACTATTCTTACTCACACAATGTTTTCTAGATTTAGTTAATTGACGGATTCCAAGGAAGTCATAGTACCATTGAACATGATGTATAATGTGGTAATAGTGGTGGAAATGAGAAATGAAATGGAATGTTGATAGGTGTAAAAGATATTATCTTCATTACGAATCAGTTTTCAAAAAATCTGATCAACAACATATATATTAACAAACTCTCAGTCTTAACAAAGAAGTGAAAGGCAGTGAATGATAAGAGCACCACCTGTGGAGACCATGGAGAGAAGAAAGCTCAATTTCCACCATGCCAGAAATGTTGAAGGAGACACCCAAGAAAGTGTCTCAATGGAAAAAAGAAATTCTTTATGTGTGGTAACGAAGGGCATAAATTAAATAATTGTCAAGGAAAAATAAAGAGTACTATAAAAGAAAACAAAAATGATACTAAGGTTCCAATTATGTCCATTTATCGTAAATGTAAGGGACATTGGCACCACCCAAGTCAAATCCCTATTCTATAGGATAACCCCTTTTTCCAGGAAGAACCTATGTTGAAATAAATGGATGGAAAATTGTTTACTGGTATTAGCGCACTTTGTTGTTGAGATTATTTTGGATGAATTTTCTATTATATGTGTAACCCTATAATTTATCATGTTAAAATGATATTTGAGGAAAAATTATCTTTTCTCTTATTGATATAGTTATAAATAACCATTTGGTTTTATATGATCCTTGAATTTGAGCCAATTACAAGTTATTATATTTTGTGATAAAAATTCAAGGTATGAGATAACATTTGTGGTTAAATTATGTTATGGTTGTTTTGAGTAATTTAACTCATATTGGTAATGTTATAAAATATAGTTCTTGAAAAATTAAAACATACAGACCATGTGACAACCCATCGCGTCAGACAAAGTTATGGGAATCGAACCCATAACCAGAGTGCGATTGGGATTTATCGACTACCACTGGACTAGGTGTTGTCCCTGGTTAGTGTGACTAATTATAATTAGTTAAATGAAATTATTGATCAATAATAATTTGATTTGGGATCTTATGTATTATAAAATGAATACCCTTAGTATAGAAAAATGATTTGGTGATTAAGTGATAAATGTTATTTTGGAAGATGTCTGCTCTGTTGGGAACACTATATACCAATGGAAAATAGAATACTATGAGATTTCATTAGAGGAGTAGTGGTTTATTTTTATCTATGTTCTTATTATAGATTTATAGTGATTTTTGTTATTTATGGAAATGATTAACATATAATAGAAAATATGTAATTATGTTAATTACTTTTAAGTATATGACTTTAAGAGTAGTCGATGTCATTTGGAGATAAAATTTAATGTGGAAGACTACATAACCAAATTCTTTTAAGTTTTGGGTTTCAATATTAGTTTGGATTATATTGAAGGATTTTAAGGACAATTTTTTGTGGAATGGTATTTATTTAACTTTGGGGTATTGTTGGTTTAATTTTAGAAATTAAGATTAGAGTTTCTTTCTCTAAAATAATATCCTTTTGGGGGATCATCTGATCTTGTACTAACTATTTTGGTTTTTATTAATCTCTAAATACAAGGTAAATATATAGTTTATCCTTTTTGAATCATGTGATTCTCATTAAGTTTATTCTAGCTCTTCTGGTGTGACCAAGACATCTTGAATACTCATCGTTTAAAAAAATGAGTTAGTAGTAGAAATTTATTAAACAATGAAGATCTACTTAAAAAGTAAGTATATATATTTATGTTCTTGGTCAATCTCATAAATAAATTCCTCATCTTTATGAAATGTAACTTCAAAAAATGTTTTCTGTTTACTTTTCCTACTGGGAAACTAATGACCATTTTTCACATCACAAGTTTGTGGTTTTCTTGTTGTTAACTTTCTCCTAATCATGTTTTCTACCCCTCTCCATCAGAACATGACACTTATTTTATCTTCTATATCTAGGTTTTCCAACATGGAATCCTAGTATGGGTTATCTCGGGTGACCTTTGTACTTATATTTTTCTTTTAAAGTGATATTTTTATTGACTCTTTTTCCGATGTGGGAATTTCAATTATGTTCCCAAGCCCAAATTTAAAAAATTTAGGGACTCAATTTCCACAAGGGGAGAAGAATATAACACCTCAAGCTTCCACAATATGTTTCCCTTTGAATAATGTAATAGCTTGCATTGTAGGCAACTTCGAGATTCTAACACACCGCGACCAATCAAACTAGCTGTTATGAATAGTAATATCCACTTTTTGAAATTTTAGAAATTTTATCATTCAAAATGGAATTCGTTTTTGGATTCAAAATATTGAAATGAGCTTAGGGTGAATTTTTTTTATTTTTCTAAAAACTTTCAATTTTTGATGAATAGTGAAAAACACTAAGTTATAGTTTAAAAACGAATTTTTATTTAAATAGTTATTTATTTTAGTTAAATTTATTTTAGGTCAAAATATATACATAATACCAATATAAGTTCAATTTAAGTCATTGGAGCCAGTTTATAATAATTTTAGATATATAAAAATTTTACTGAACTTTTCACCGTCTTTTACCCACCTCTTATGTGAATTTGAAAATTCACATAAATCTTAATTTTACCACTTCTGTGAGTGGAATTTAAAAAACTTGATAAACACGGTTGATATCAGTAAGTAAAATGTGGTTCAATAAGAAGAAAATAATTTTTGGTGAATTGTAATTTTTTACTTTTTTTTACCAGGATTAAAATTAAATAGGTTAATTAAGTGTAAAAATGATATTATTATTACCCTAACACATGTCCTAATTCTATTGGATAAGTATAATTCTACCAAAAACAACCTTAGGAATAAAATATGATCCTTTAGGTTAACTTGTATTATATTAGGATATTTATTATTATTTTATTGAAAGAAGAGTTAAAAGAGTTAAAATCAACGTTTAATAACTAAAACATTTTTAATATATCATTATCTATAAGATGAATTCGACTATAAATATTCATTAGAAATATAAAAATATTTCCTACATAATGGTATTTTATTTAGAATTTTTATAAATTAAATAATTAAATTTATTTGTGACACAATGATGATGCAGTAATTACCATATTAATGAAATATTAAAATAATTGATATTATAAATATCCAAATAAATGTAATTTGAGACTTTTTGTGAATTATAATAATTTTATTGTTTAATATAACATGTCACAGTTGGTTAGATGAATTTTTTTAGAAGTAATAATTCTGTTATGAATTTAGCAAAAACAAAATACCAAATAGTATTAAAATTGACATAAAAGAGTTTTTAAAACAAATATTATATTATTAATTGATATTCTATTCCTAAAAATATAAGTTTTGTCCAAAAGACTTATATAATGATGTATTTATCATTAATTAACAACTTTGGGTTCTCATGGAAGTATATAGTAAGTTTATTAACCATATATTATAAAAATACAAAGAGACATGATAAATGTCAACCTATTTAACTAAGAGCTAAATCTAAAATATAAAGTAAATATAGTGACAAAAACCTATCTAAAACAGATTGGTTGAGTGTTTTTCGACCCATCCCCACCTTATCCTTTAAATAATCTATTTTGGAACCATTATAAACCGAAAATTATTTTATTATAAAACAATATTTCTAGCTTTTCCTAAGGTGCCCCTCACCCCTCTTATAAAAGGGAACTCCCCCTTTTCTCTAATTAACACCTTTAAATCCATTTGGATTAGACAAACCCTACCCAAATACCCTCTAAACTGTCCTAAATTCATCCTAGTGGCCCTAATTTAGTCATAAATCCAACATAAGAATCCCTTTTGATCAAATCAAAAGGAATAACTTGAAGAAGAGGTAAATATTTAATCACCTCTTTCAAGTTCCTTTCTTCTTCCACTTCATATTTCATTATTGTTTCAATTATAAAATAATAACACCAGTATCTTCTATATACTGTGATGTTATTATAAATATGGTACAACCATATTCATTATTCTATCCATCCTTTGAATGACTTGTCACCTTACGTGCATACGTATGGCTTACCGTCTTCATGTCATGGTGTAATTGTTATTCAATACATTATTATTTGGATGAGTATAATAATAATTTGTAATTGATGTAAATAATAAATATAACATGATAATGATTCTGAATATATTATATACCATCGAATTATATATTATTTTAATATCAAAAGAATGGTATTGTCGCTCGTGCATACGTACGGATTACCGACTCCACAAATGTGATGAGATTCATTCCCCCATCATATCCATTCAACACTAATTTTCATTTGATGATTAAAAATAATGTGTAGAGACTTGATATAATTCAGGATATGAATAAGATACATCCCATCCATAACAAATATGACTCACATAATAAAGAATATAAAGGAAAATGAATCTGTTAACACCCGAAATGATGATAATACTAAGATATTATTAATAAAGCAATGTTAAAAGATCATATATGATATCATATTAATGCATATGATTCTGGTATAATATAATAACAATTATTTCACCATTATTCAAGACGTTAACCTACCATCGACCAAGTAAAAAGTACAAAGTAAGGGTTTCTTATCGCACTTTTAATACCGTGAGATTTCCATGGTTCACCACTTATTTATTTCATGTGGTGTGTGTACTACCCATGATTGTATTCATTGTGTAATATACTTTAATTTATGGATTTTTACATCATCATTGTATGATCCTTCTTTCATTGGTGTATGCTTCGTATGTTACTAAATCGATAAGGGAATTTGAAATTTCAATTTCCACTCATTCAGCTTTATGCATACTTCATTGATTATTTTACTCCAAGATTATGTGTGGAATCACTATTCATTTTCTTATGTCATAATTTCTTCTCCCCATTCTATGGATATAGTTTTGATACACATAATCACTCCATTGATAAATTCTCAAGTCATCGATATTAAGTTGATAAGAGTAATTTTAATTCAATCACCATTTATTGAGTTAAACATCCAATTCATTAGTGTTGTTTTTTCAAGAATATATGTGTGAATGTCTTTCGATTGATTTACACTAAATATACAATCATATTGAGTGTATTTATATTTGTCACACGTAATTATTCCATTGATTTATCCTTAACCAAAGGATACGGTCTTTATAAGATATTTCATCTCAATTTACCTTTTATTGAGACTTATTTTTTTTATACACCAAATCACTTTTATATGGTGTATATAATGTACATTTACATAGTATATCATGAATCCCTTTATTATCATGATATTATAATGTTTTTATTACCTCAATTATTTATATTCAAGTGTATCTATTTTGGTTAGGAACTCTAACTAAAATATCATTTTAAATGTTTTAATGATTTATTATTATAAATCTTTCTCATTAATGTCCATGCCTTAAAAATGGTTTTAAATATTTATTTATATGGACATTAATGTTTTTAAATTAAAATTACTTTTAAAAGTTTCAAATTGGTATAGGACACTTTGATTCAGAAATATATTTTTAAAAAGCTTCTTGACAAATAGTGTGACTTTTAAATGTTTTCAAGAAAAAGGGGGATATTTATATCAAATAGTTTTGATGATTATTTTCATCTATGTCGGTATCCTTCATTATTATCAATTGAGGTTAATCTGTTACAATAAAATCTTCCAAATTTTATTGAATAAGTTGTGTTTGATTGTGGATGTGCTATTTTTATACCATTCATGGTTTTTGGATAAAGTATTGACATTCCGTATGCTAATATTAATACGAATGTTTAGATTATGTTTCAACCATTTCATATGAGTAATGCATTGGACTTATTAAGTGACAGGTGGAGCCTGCTATATCTCCTCAATGCATCGGTAGGTATAATGAGACAAACTAGTGTCTTGGCATAAGGCCTTGACACAATCTTATTTTTAGTCTTGGCACAAGGCCTTGACTATGTGGTTATGATGCCCGGAATTATGCATTCCATCATTATGCGATTAGCTATTGATATTTCATGTGGTTATTCAACTATTAGAATACCCATGATTATGTTTTTTAGGGAATTGTTTACTCAGCTCATATTCCCACCATAAAGTGTTCATGTTAATTATTTGTAAAGGCATGTGTTTTCAATTATTCACCATGCCTAATGTTTATGTTATCTTCCACTGTATTTATTACTCTTACTGAGCATTTGAGCTCACCCCTTTCTTATATTTTATTTTCCCAAGATATAAAGAAGTTAGTTATGAGTGAATTACAGGCATAATCTAGGAATCTTGGATGTTTCTAATGGAATAATTTAGTGTTTTTGTCTTTTGAAGTTGTAATATTGACCTTATGAATGTATCATGTATTTCCAAGGCTACTAAACTGATCGGTATTTTAGGATATGATTTCATTATATCATGCCAATTTTATGTAATAATGCACTGAATCTAGGTAACTGGGGTCGGGGTGTTACTGAATGATAAATTTACGAGTCAATCCATTAGGCTATGTGTAAATGGGTGTCATTTTTTGGTGAAAGGTGTATGGGCACTGATTGATCGGAAATGACTATCCCTTATATAGTGAATCCAGAAATCAAAAATGAATTGGTTACACATCCTTATCCCGCCTAGTCATGTTTATGAAAGGTAAAGGGGTGAAACTAGGAATTAACTACAAAATTACATAGAACATATACTTGAGCACTTACTGATACCTGGTAATCTAAGTGAGTAGTTTGGGTAGTATGCCTTCGGCAATGAGTTTTCTTACGATCCTTTTTTACTAATGATGTTATATCATTTCTTATGAGCTTTTTATAAGTTGTTTTCTTGGAATTTTTATATAAATTTCTCCATGAAATCCTTGTGTTGTTCTCCAAGAGGGTGGTGATGACCATGCTCCAGACATGGTGGCCCCTAAGCCACCAGTCTTACTTCCAGAAGTGACAATTGAGTCACTACCTGTAGTACCTAATTAGGGAACTAATGCCCAATTCTATAATATTTTCTTACGTATGATGCATTCCATGATTGGTGCTCCACGGGTTGCACCTATGATGGTTGATCTGGCCCACGAGTTCCATAAACAGCATCCTCCTACGTTTTTAGGGGATGATGGTTCTCAGGCTGCTGATTCATGGATAGAATCCATGTTATTCATATTTGACCATCTATAAATGCCTCTATAGTGAAGAGTTAGTCTTGATACATACATGCTTTGGGATTCAGCCAAGCGTTGGTGGGATGTCGTTACCCTGTCTGGACATCATCAGGGCATGTTGTGGGTTGACTTCGAGACTGCATTATGTGATCATTTCATTCCTCAGTCATTGAGAGCTAATAGATCCAGATATTTCATGCATCTCGAGCAGGGTTCTATGGAAATTATGTAATTTTCATCATGTTTCATTGATTTATAGTGCTTTTCACTGCTTCTAGCCGGTGATGAGATTTCGCGTGCTAGAGGTTTTGAGGATGGGATCCAATACGCCATCTAAACTCAGGTGAATGTATTTCTCCTTCCTACCTTCTCTACAATAGTTGATCAGGCCCTTATCACTAAGCGTAACCTGAGGGGTGGATTGAGTACTGGGTTTAAAAGATCAGTGCCATGTGATGACATTAGTTCTTCCGGAGGCAGGAAATATTCCCTTGAGAATTATCATCAGGTCAGTGGCAGCTAGAGTTTCCAATTTGATATCTCTATAGTTTTTCATTTGTGTGGAAATCTGTAGCATAATAATACCCAGTGTGACAGAGACCCTATGGAGTGTCAGGCTTGTGGACATATGGGTCATCTTCAGCTCTTTTGCAGGAACTTTTCACCAACTTCGAGTGGAAAATTATCAACTTCATCTCCACCTTCAGGAGCGAGTTCTTTTGCGCCGAGTCAAGCGGGAAGTTGGAGTAGCACGGGTAGGTCTGGCTGAGGAGGAGGTCATGGTCGTGGAATTATGATCCTTGATTACTAGCAGTGCTAGTAGAGCATTCATGATCAGGGTAGTTCATCTCTTTCATAGGGTCATGGATCAAATCAGTTGCATGCCTTACAGCCAATACCTGTGGATCAGGTTATGGGACCATCTATAGTACGAGGTATTATTCTAGTAGCCTCTAATATTGTTTATTCTTTATTGATATAGGTGCTTCAGACTATTTTATTTCAGTATCTATCATGTAAAGTCTTAGACTAGAGATATAGTATCACTATAGTGTAATGACCCTCGACACACTGTTGGGAATACAGGAGGAGGGCATATGCCAGTGCAGGGACTGTCCCCTTGAAGTTGGCAGTTACCCTTTCATTTGGAATCTATTTGTTCTCAAGATTATGGGTTTTGACGTCATTCTCGGGATAGACTGGTTGGTCCACTCTCACACCTTTGTATACTATTATTGTTGAAGGGTTTCTTTTACATCACTAGAATGAAACAATTATCTTTTAAAATGATAGTGGAATTTTCAGTCTCGGAGATAAGGACAGAAGCATCATGGGCTAGGTAGATTGATTTCATAGATATAAAATATTTTCATGAAGGATCAGGGTTTTCTTCAAACTGATTTACCTCCATTAGTTGATCATTTCAGGCAAGTGTTTCTTGATTACTTTTCTAGATTTCCTGTAGAAAAAGAGGTAGAGTTTTCAATAAATATTCTTCGAGGAGCAAGTCCAGTGTCCATTCCTCCATACAGGATAGCACTTATAGAGCTTCAGGATCTCAAACAGCAGATAGTTGACTTAGGGGCCAAAGGATTTATACAGCCCAGTACATCCTCTTGGGGTCTACCTTTGATTTTTCCTAAGAAGGCGGATGGAACACTATATTTATGCGTGGATTACAGAAGTTTGAACCATCTAATGGTCTAGAACTGGTATCCACTTCATCGAATAGATGAACTCTTTGACCAGCTCCAAGGAGGAAAGGTGTTATCTAAAATCAAGCTGAGATCAGGTTATCATCAGGTGCATGACAGAGCATTAGACATGCCTCGTAATGCTTTTTGTAGTAGGTATGGTCTGTATGAGTATCTGGTTATGTCGTTCAGTCTTACGAATGTGCTTACTATTTTTATGGATTTATTTAATAGGGGTTTTCATCCTTACATGGATAGTTTTTTCGTGGTCTTTTTGGATGACATCTTGGTGTATTCGTTCACTCAAAATGACCATGCCAAACATCTTGATATCATTCTGAGTACACTGATAGATCATCATATTTATTCCAAGATTGCTAAATGCGACTTCTGGTTCAACAAGGTCCACTTCTTAGGCCATATCACTTTAGAATCAGGACTATCTGTTGACCCTAGAAGGTTAGTGTTGTATCCTCATGGGAGAAGCCTAAGAATGTTTCTGATATCATGAGTTTCTTAGGGCTCACTGGATATTACAAGTGTTTCATACAAGACTTCTTACATCTTGATTCACCACTTACGTGACTTACAAATAACGATGTCAAGTTCATGTGGTCAGAATAATGCGAGAAATCCTTTCAGGGGCAAAAAGGGAGGCTTGTCTTAGCACCTATTTTGATCATCTTCTCTGATGCATCAGGCATTGGCCTAGGAGAAGTGGTGATGTAGGAAGACAAATTCGTTGTGTATGGATATCAGTAGTTGAGACCTCATGATATAAATTACCCAATGAATGACCTCGAGCTAGAATTAGTTGTCCATGATTTACGTTGTTGGAGACATTATCTCTTGGGTGAGAGATTTTTGGTGTATACAGATCACAAGATCCTCAATTATATCTTTTCTTAGCGCGACTTTAACCTCTTATAGAGAATATGGGTGGAATATATACAATTATTTGATTGTGAGTTTTCCTATATGCCTGGAAAAGGCAATGTGGTTGTAGATGCACCGAGTCAGAAAACTCAAACGCATGCCATACATGAAGCTAGTGATGAATGGAAGTTAATTTCCCTCTTTTCCGAACATCATCAGGAGTTTCACGATAGTCATGAGCATTCTTAACTCTTAGCCTTAACAGTTACCTCTTCCATCCTTGAGAAGGTGAAGAGTAGGTATTTTTTTGATCATGGTGTTTTGGTTCTCCGTGAGAGTATATTAGGAGATAACCCACCTCCGGATTAGTCTGTGGAAAGAGATGATGTCCTGAGTCTGTGTGGAAATATCTGGGTTCCTACACATGTGAGAGAGGATTTTATGAAAGATACCCACTCTTCCAAGTGGAAAATTCATCTAGGCATCTTGAAGATATATCGAGATATGTGACGCCAATATTGTTGGACTAGAATGAAACACTAGATTGCAGGCTTCATCAATTGGTGTTCCACCAGTCTACAAGTGAAGATGGAACACTAGAGACCTGTAGACTTTTTACAGCTGTTTCTAGTACTGAAATGGAAATGGTAAGATGTTTCTATGGATTCTGTAATTGGATTACATATGTAGCCAATGGGTAGTGATTCTATCTAGGTAGTCATTTACAGACTAACGAAATCATCCCACATTATTCATATTCAAGATAAATTATCTGTTGATGAGTTGGGGAGACTGTATGTCCGTGAGATCAAATGGCTACATGGGGTTCCACATACTATCATTTCAGATAAGGATGATCGTTTCACTTCATGGTTTGGGAAGGTTTTATAGAAATATATGGGAACTATGGTGATTCTAAGCACAAATTCTCACCCTTAGATAGATGGAAAATAAGAACGGACAATATAAGTTTTAGAGGATATGGTCTGAGCATGCATCCTTGATTTTGGTAGTTCTTGGGAGAAGCATACCCCTCCCTTCGATTTCACCTATAATAACAGTTTTCAGGAGATGATTCAGATGGATCCTTTTGATGCTTTATATGGTAGTCCATGCCATTCACCTTTATGATGGATAGAGGTAGGTGAAGCATCCCTATTAGGTCCTCATCTTGTTCAGGAGACTTCGGAATTGGTCCAGCTGATCAGGAAGTTTATGACTACTGCTTAGTCTAAACAGAAATTTTATGTCGGTCGCCATTGATGACCTCTTGAGTTAAAGGTTTGGGATCTTATTTTTCTGTGTGTATCACCCAGGATTGGGCATAAATGGTTAGATAAGTAGGGTAAGTTTTCGCCTTGTTACGTTGGGCCATTCGAGATTCTAGAGAGATTTGGTCTGGTAGCATATCGGTTGCTACTACTTCATAGGTACCATTCCATGCACGATGTGTTTTATGTCTCACAACTTTGCCAATATTATGTTGACCAATCTCATACCTTTGATCCCGAGGAAGTTGAGTTAGAAGATGATGCTACCTTTGAGGAGTATCCAGTATGCATCGTTGAATGAAGCATGAAGGATCTCTAAGGCAAGTTTATCCCTCTCGTATGGGCGCATTGGCAGTACGGATGAGTATAGGATGAGACTTGGGAGAGGAAATTAGATGTATGTGCTCAGTGGCTAGAGTTTTTCTCAGACAGTGTTTCCTTACCCATAGAAGGAGAACTCGGAGGGGCTGAGTTATTTTAAAGGTCAAGACTGTAATAACCTGGTTTTTCACTCAGGTATGGATCCTCTAATTTTAATTCTAATTCTTTACATTGGACATTTTTTTATTCCTACTGAGTTAGAAAAGTTTCTGAGGGTGTATGGTGCTTGTTTAGATCTTGGAACACCTCTTTTTGGGAAAATAGGCCAAGTTACACGATTTGCGCATGGTTAGCACATGGTTTTCCTAACCGTGTGGATTATGTTTTTTCAGATAGTGGCACCTCGTATGGTTGGCGCACAGTTGTGCAGCCAACCTGTGTGAATTCCCCTTTTTCCTAGGTTCAAATAGAACCATCTCTCTCAGTTTGTGTAAGATTTGACAAACTATACATAGGCTAAAAACCTATGTAAAATGTCTAATATTCCCTTAATTATCTATTAATCCAAACCCTTCCTCTCTAATTTAAGTTTATGTAGGATTAACCTAGTACTCTCTCATTTTGGTGCATTTTGAGGATCCAAACTTCGAATCAAGAGATCTCATTCATCTGGAATCCGATTGAGCTTTCTTGCATCATGTTGGATGTGCAATGCTAAATACTCGAGTACCCTTTAGTCATAATTCTTCTCTTTCACTCTCGACCTAGATTTCTTCATGTGAGTTTTCCACTCTTTCTTAGATCTACTCCGATCTAAGTCAAATCAAGGGTTGATACCAGAGGAGAAGGCTTGTAAAACCCTAGGGTGGGTGGTATATAACTCATCCCTAAAGTATGTTGTTTTTGTAAAGTTCGTGTGGGGACCACCGGTATTGTTGGAAACCATTTCATAAATTAACATGACATTATTATACTATTTAAAATTGTATGGTTATTCTATTTCCAAATATGTGATTATTTGTTAGTGGTTTCACCCATAACTCAATCTGCCTCTTGTCAAAGGTTATGCCTTATATGGGTTCTTAGTGTTTTGAAATGTTTTAGCCACCATTCGGGTGTGCCTTTACTTGACCTTTCTAAAGGTGAGTCTTTTAACATAAATGGATTGTTTTACTTAGAATTTCATAATGGAATTTACCATGTATGCTCACCACTTGACCCGCCTAAGGTAAGTTATTACAAATGTTTATTAAATGTGAAATATGAAATGTGAAATGGAAAGTATACGATGTATATAACTTGGACTTATCAAAATAGATTGAATAAAGGTAACATGTCTGTAGAACCCCTTTTTATTTTGATGGAAGGTAGAGAAATTAACCTCAATAATTTAATAAGCTTTAATGGATAATTAAGACTTGATTAAATTGTTGCTACACTACTTGGCTTGTCCACACTAATGGAATACAAGGCTTGGACCAAAAAATAAATGGTTTCAACTCTAAATGAAGTATCCACACTAATGGAAGTTAAGACCTGAACAAAATGAATTATAACTTGATTACAATATCAAATATGAATGGAATGACTTGAGCTCAGCTTCGATTCTACGAGTAGAATACCTTGGGTCTCAAGAACCCCATATCGATTCAAGGATATGGTTTTTTTATCTTGATACCCACCTACACTCCAGTTCTTGTATATTCCTTGGATTCCTAGTATACTACCATTGGGTCCCTTTCTTTATTATAAGATACCTCAGATACACTCTTTGGATCCATCATTGACTAGTAGGTGCCATGGTGAAATCCCATAGGGCTCTGTCTTTGCTTAGACTTGTTCTTTCATTGTTGATCACCTTGGACTCGGTAGGCAACTTATTGTGGAATGCCTTGGATTACACTCCATGTATTACACTCTTACCCATTTTCTAGACTCTTATACTACTGAGTTAGCTTTCCGTGATTTTACTTTACCATTGTTTTTACCCTAGAACTCCCTCACTAGATATCATTGTCTGGTTTCCTTGTTATGTATTGGGACCTACACTACTTATACTATCACTAGGTGATATCGGTGTTGTATATGCCTCAGATGACCTATTTACAATAAATGGTAATTGATTAATTAATGACCTGGTAATATGTTCAAACACCATATAAGGGCTAAAGCAGATACTTAGTTTTTTAGTTATATTGTACTGCTTGTTTTACTTTATATATGAATTCCTACACACTACTATATTCCATTACACGAGCTGGATGTTATAGACATCATTGGTGGTGGCCCACTGAGATATATCTCACACCCTCTATGGGTGTCATTTGGTACCTAAAGTAGATTACATGGTTGTAGGTATTGAGAAAGGGAAGAATGCATCTTCCAATACTTGATTGTGTGTTGATAGGATGGAGCTTGATAGCAGATGGCCTAGTAGGATCTCAATATACTTATAGTAGACTTTGTTTTCTTTTACATTGTTAACATGTTATGTATATTGTCTGGTATCCATGCTTTTCAGTTTTCTAGGTACATGAAATTACATCATCACTATTCCAGTTGATATATTTATTGTTATTCTTGTTTATCTATTGCATCAGTTTGCTTCCGCTATTTATTCATACTACTTCCACTATTTAATATTCATTTATATCCCTTTTACTGTGATACACTATTATAATGATGGAATAGTATTCACACAGACACACCTTAGGACCTTGATGCTAGTCGGCAGCCTTTGGTGTTTGGGAAGATGCTTTTGAGGCTATGTGGCCCACCGGGCTCGGAGAACCCGTTAAGTGGCATCCGGGTTTGGGTTGTCACAATAGTCATATGACATTTAAATATTGCATAAGTATAGTAAACCATGATATTGTCAAAAAAATGTGATCATTCCTTTCTAAAATTCTATGAACAAAAATATATGTGATTATGTCCATGAATTATAATGTGAAAAAATCCATATTCAATCATGTCCACATATAATCATGTAAAAAATATATATGGAATCTTGTCGCTACACATTCATGTGAAAAAATCCATATTGATCATGTCCACGCACAATTATGTGAAGAAAGCTATATGTGGTCATGTCTATGTAAAATAATATAAAAAAATCAATATATGCTCATTTCAATGAATAATCATCTGTGAAAATTTATATAAGATAATGAACACACACAATCATGTTAACAAAGCTATACGCGATCTTGTCCACGCACAATCATGTGAACAAAGCTATATACAATCATTTCCCCCCACAATCATGTGAACAAAGAAAATATAATCATTTCCATGCACAACATTCTTATCTCATGTGGTATAAAATAATAACTAACGCATTGGGGGTATATATGATCCTAAATTCCAATAATCCATACATTTGTGTGCCACTTCAAAATAATCATTAATCACATTATAAATATACCATGGACCTCAAAATGGGTATCACAACATTTCTAGATGGTATAACCAAAATTGACCTGAATAATTTAAATGGTTGATACCAAAAATTAAATAACCCAAAAAGAGTATTTCATAACAATATTGATAGGGTAATTTTTGAAAAATAACATCCAATGAAATAAGGCCTTTATAGATAAATATGAATGTGGGAGTGAAATCATAAAAGAGTTTTCTATAAAATGTTTTTAACTTTAGTGTAAGTGATAAAATTAAAGGTCACTTTGAAAGGTAATTTTTTAAAAGGTTACTTTTTATAAATTGAAAAGAAATAATTTTAAAAACAAATATTTTAAAATAAATCATAGTAATTATTCCATAGAAAATATATAAGGTTTTCAAAAATGTGAAGTGAAAATATTTTGAAAATTTTTTCTTTAAAAAAGATTATTCAATTACAGAGACATGAAAAGGACATAAAGGTTTTGAAAACATAAGTGAAATAATTTTTAAAACTATTATTATTATGAAGAATCTTCAATAATATAACCTTTAAAAATATATAAAGGTTATAAAAATAAATGTGGAGTGGAAGATAAAACGTTTCATTCTGAAAGGATGGAATAACATTTTAATATTTTGAAATACCTTTGTTAGAAACTTGCAATTTAAAAAGTGCAACAATTTTTTTTAAAAGGGGATAAGGGAAATATAAAGGTAACATGAGATAATAGATAATTATGTTTCTAATTATAGAGGATAACATTAGAGTTAAATGAAAATTTGTACAAGTAAAGGATATCATTATTGAAGAGGCTGAGAATTATTCTCAATAACAATAAACTATTTTGTGGGGAAAATTCATAGAGGAGGAATATTGGACTAAAAACTTTCATTTTACCCATTTAGAAAGATAATTGTGATTGATATAAAATATTTAGGAGGAATAAACCAATATTGGATAAATAAGTTTCAAAACATTCATTATAACTCAATTTAGTATATTGAGTTAAAAAACAGTTACAGTAATGGTAACATAAGACTCAAATGACATAATAGGGATACAATAAAATAGAAATTAAAATATAATTAAATTGCATATATTCATTATAATTTAATGTAATAGGGATTTTTATACACCATATAAGAGAAATGATGGTGTCAAATATCAGACATCCCTCATGGATCGCAAAATAAGAAAAGAAACCCTTACCTTTTATTTTTTCTTAGTTGAACGCACTCTATCCTCTAGTATAAAAAACAAAAAACTATTCATGTTATATTTAATAACCTTATTATTTTACATTACCTTTTATATAAATTATTTATGATAATTTTTTATGAATATATTAGTTAGTTATAAATTATTTTCATTATCGGGAGTTAATAACTTTAATTATTTCATGTGTAGTTTATGATGCAATTTTGGTGCCAATTATTTAATAATATACTCATAATTACTATATAATTTAATATAATTTAATATATAACTTATATTAATTTATAAATCTTTTATATCATTCTATAAGTGTTTTAGTTATGTTTCTTGAATGTGAAATCACTATCACATTATTTTGGTAATTTTGGTGATTAAAGATGATATTTTAATAATAATTTAAATAAAAAATATAAATTATATATAAAAAATAATTAATTTATTATTAAAATATAATAATATTATTATTTACGTTCTCATATTCATCCATGATACAATTTTATAGCATTGTTCAAGTAGGTGGTTAGATTGAACCAAACAGGAACATATCATAATTAATGGATGATTATAGTTATGAAAATTATTTATTTTGGAATAATACCTTTATTAAATATTAATAATGATATTAATTAGAAATTTTTAATTTTATTAATCATATTTTTAGAGTTTTAGATAAGTAATGAAAATAAATATGAAAAAACATTATCTCGTGGAGGCGGTGGTGAGAAAAACTCACAATTAACATATTCATTTCCCAATGAATGAGTTGGATAATAATTTTAATTTCAATAAACATAATTATAATATTTATGTCAAATTTATTCTTCAATTATATCATTATTAATATAGAAGAGTAGTTGTGGTGAAAAATGGAAGACACTACTTCGTGAAGGTGGCAGTGAACACAAATGCACATTGATGTTGTTTTTTTTATATATGGTTTCAAAGGAATAAATAATAATTGTTAAATTAATAAAATAATAATTAATTATAATAATTATATTTATATATTATAATATTATGGTTATTATAGTTTTTTAAGTGAGAAAATAAGACTAAAATGTTCTGAATTATGTAATACTCACTTCGGGACAATGAAATTTATCTTGAAAGTCTCCTTGGAAAAAATGGGATTTGGATAACTAATTGAGGCCTGAGGATTATGAAAATTTTATATGATTATAGGAGTATAAAAATTATTTATCTTGAGGATCAAAGTATATGTAATATTTTTTGCATGAAGTGGTGGAAATTTTTCCCTTTTATAAATGAAAAAAGGAACATTGGTGAACATCGATTATTTTTCAATAATTGAATTACATTATTCAATGATAAATGGTTCCAAAAGTGATAAATAATGGATTTTGGGGTAATATAAATTCAATAAATTCTCTACCAATCATTTTTATATAATTTTTAAAGATGTTTTGGTATTTTTCACCACACATTTTTACATTTTACCATTTTTCTTTTTACCTTGGTAAATAGTTTTTACCCAAGTAATTTAAAACATCGGTTAAAACTAAAAAAAATAGATCATGATCATACAAAGAAAATGGAAGAATGAAATAGGCTCACGGACTCAACCTCGTGACCAAAACCCCCAACCCCTCCCCCTCGTGCCACCCCATCCACCTGTGGGGGGAATTACCCATGTAATTTATATTAAATTTAAAATATAATGTAACCCATATTAAAAAAATTGGGTGTTTTGAACCTAAATTTAATACCCATAAAAAATGATTAAATTTATAAATAATATAAAATTAAATTTTAAATTAAAACATTTCATATATAGAAAAAAAAATTTGTAGAAGAAAAAAAATCACCATTACATGTTCTTAATATTATTTAGTATTGATTAACAATTGAATGATTGAAAATATATTTATATATAGGATTCAAAATTATATAAATTTAATTTTTAGAATATATGAATTTATTATATTTTATTAAAATAACATAATATTAATAAAACAATTATTTGAAAATAAACGTTTTTCCATTTTTGTGGTCATTAACTTTAATCTTAATAATCATACTTTTATGCCTAAAAATAAAATTAAACTTATTACATATTATGAAAATTAAAATATAGATTATAAAATTGATTTTTTAAATTGATTTTATATAAGTGATGAAAAATAATTTTTAATAAAATGGAAGAAAAATATTTCTTAGAGTAAAATATTACTTATGTTTCCAAAATGTTAAAAATTTGGTTCATAAATTCAATAATTTTTTGAAAATAATTTATTATAATTTATAAATATATATTTTATAGAAAAAATATTTTAATTACTTTCTTTCATTATGATAATGTCACAAAAATTACAGTATAGTAATATTAATATTTTTTTACTATTCACTTAAAAATAAATTATTTTAGAACATTATTAAAAAGTAGCCTTAGGATAACTTTGATGTGTAGAATTTAAAAATGAATTAATTTTTTTAAAAATAAATCTTATAAATTTATAAATATAACTTTTAAATAAATTTCAATATATATAATGAAAATAATCATTATTAAAAATATCTTTTAAACACATTAAGTGTTATTAATAATATTTTGTATAATTTTTCAAATTTATTAAAATTTTTTATTTCTAGAACATTTATTATTTATATATTGTATTAATAGTAAATATATCACGACTTGTTTTATTATTTTTGGCTTGTGGAGAAATCTATCATACATAGTATTAATTTAGAAGAAAAATATTCCAAAATCTTAGTGTGTTACATTTTTCCTCCTTAAATAACTTGGATCCTCCCAATTTTAATTATCATTCACTAATAAAGGAAGTAAACATATCTCTATAAAGATCAAGATATATTTTTTACTAATATATAAACCCTAAAATCGTAGATACTATGAGATTCATCATTTCTATCATAATAATAATATATTGATATTTTCATTTATCTAAATAATTTGTTCCAAATATGATGCTTTAGGAGTTCTTAGTGAGATACCATTCACAATTTCATTTTCATGATATTATTTCAAAAAAAATAATATAAAAAAAAGATAATGATTATTTACAATATAATGATATTAAATTATCATATTAATTTGAAATATCAATCATAAGATACATTCTAAAATTACACCTTCATTTAAACCTATGATATATTAACTTCAACAATGATATAATTAGACCAACCAATCACTCATTTAATTTAACCTAGGATGTCTATTTTCATTTTCTTATTAGGGTCTCTAAGATAAATCATAATGTAATTATAATAAATTTATATCCTTCATATCTGTTTTTAAAGATAAAGTTTTTAAAGAAAGAATATCTATAGATAATATCTAGCAAGGTGTATAGTCTTAGGCATACGCATCTTGTACAAGATTGAAGAATGAATTGATACTCAACCAGTATTTCTAGGGTGATTGCCCGAAGGTGCATCTCTACCACAACTGTATTCAATAAATGTATCTAATCCTATTCCTAAGAAGATAAAATCTTATCCTCAAAAATAACTAAACCCTACTCTAATACCAACTATTTCAGTCCCAAACCACACAATTCTATCTGGTTCTAAAATAACTTTCTTTAGACATTGGATTTGATACAAAGTTAGATGAACCAATATTTATTTTACCACATTACCATGAGTTAAAAATTATAACTCAAAAATCATCCAACAATTCCAATAATATAAGTTTTAGTGGCGTTCATGACCAGTTACATAGTCAACATATTTTACAAAACTTTTGAACATTTCTCCTTAATCGAACCCCAATAAACTCCCATCAATACTTCTCATGAGTTTTGCTCATATTCCTAACTTGGGGAAGGAAAAAAATAATGTTCAGAACATAAATTATTTGTAAGGGAAAAACTCATCAACAGTTCATTAAAGGTTAGATCATAAGCATATGAGAAAACCTGCGTAGGGTAAAAATAACGTATTAAGATAAAATAAAATAGCCACAGTTCAATATAATTCATCATAGTAGGACATGAAATCTAAAATAAAAAAATTACCATGGAATAAGAGTGTGAGATTTTAACATGAACCAAAGAGAATAATCATAGGCATATGACATAGAAATGTGGTATAAGTATAGTAAACCATGACATTATGAACAAAGAAAAATATAATCATGTTTTCCCACAATCCTGTGAACAAATCTATATGTGATCATGTCTAAGAACCACCATGTAAAGAAATCCATATCTGATCATGTCTAGAAAAATTCATGTGAAGAAATATCTACATGGTCATATCCATGGAAAATATTGTGAATAAACCCATATGTGATCATTTCCATGAACAATAATGTGAATAAAGATATACATGATCATGTCCACACACAATCATGTAAACAAATGTACATGTGATCATGTATATTCACAATCTTGTGAACAAAGCTATACATGATCATTTCCATGAAAAATCGTGTGAATAAAGCAATAAGAAATCATGTTTAGGGAAAATCATGTGAACAAAGAAATATGAGATCATTCCCACACACAATCATGTGAACAAAGAAAATTTGGTTTGATTATAAGAGTTATAATGGCTATAAGAGGGGGAGAATTAAAGTTTAAAAACATCTAACTAATTAAAACCCAAATATCTTTATTACAGTTTATTGAACTCAGTTTTCATCCGATTATTAGACTATTTATATCAAATTAAATATTCGTTTTCTATATAAAAATATAGAAAAGTTTAGTAAAATAAATGATCCTTATAAATTCATATTAGAATTAAAAAAAATTATAGAAAAAAGTTAAAAGAAACATTATAAAGTTATCGAGTAAACTAAAAAAAATTATATAATTAATGAGAACGTGTTAACCTTCAGTGAAAAGGAGTTAAATAAAATTGACTTATGGTATCAATAGTTTTAACCCAACAATATGGTAAATATTTATTCAAGATGAAATCCTTCATTAACTAGGATTGGAATCCACTTTGTCTTCATATTCCTAGAATCCCACAATCAGCCTGATCAGATCCATCCATCTTCTTATCCCTGGAATCCCTTGATCTTAAACCTAGATCACACATATAACACAAATGAAAAAATGTTATAAGTATTTTTAAATAACCACATGAAATCCTTAAAACAAAAACTCTCTAAAATATTACCAAGAAAACATAATGAGAAGTTATAAAAGATCAGTCTTCAGATGGATTTATTTTTCAAAAGAATCATCTCTGAGCTCCTTCAATGAACCCCGATTTATAGGCACACCTACAATAGTAATATTTTCTTGATTCTTGGAGTTGGTTACAATATCCTTAGATTATTTTCAGTTTGGAAGCACGAAATGATCTGTATACTTCAATATGATTTCATTTCAGTGGCACCATTACAATGCTATAAAATTTATTCCATCTGATTGAAATAATTATGACTCTGGTTATACGCTTTAATATTTTAATTGAATAAAACATTTCATTCTTATGAAATAAACTCTATCACACTGATAGACTATATTATGTCACACTAATAGACTAGGATCAATTGTATCGATTGACTTGATTTTATCATACTCATAGATATATTTAGTCATACGGGTAGAAAATATTTTTTCATACCAATGGACTAGATTCAGTCATACTAATAGACTAGATTTTTTCATACTGATAGACTGAACTTATGCTAATCTGATGGACTATACTTAGTTCAATCCAATTGATTGGTCTTTGTTTAGTCCTATAGAATCAACTTTAGTCATTCTCATGGATCAAACATTAGTCATTCTGATGAATCATACTAATAAGAAAAGTTAATATGATTAGTTTATAAATATTTCTAAATCTTCTAGAATAAATTTTTCTTTACAAAAACATTCAAAAAAAACAAGGGAGATATAAATTTATTAAAAAAATTCTAAGAGTGTGTTGTGATTTTCAAAACTATGGATAGAAAGTGTAGAAATTAAACTTTCGACTCCATAATCTTTCCCTTTTTTAAAATCACAAAAAAACAATACTTAAATAAAAAACTATTAACTTTGAAATACTTAAAACACGTTAATATTTTTTAAACACATTTCCCCATTATTTTTATTTTCCCCCATTTATTTATGATTCCCTTTTTGTTTGAATGAATAAGATAAGATAACCTCTTATAACAACTCCCCCTTAAATAATATGTTCCTGAATAAATTGTCCAAAACTTTATTCCTTTATAAATTCTCCCCAATATAATATTTTCTCCCCAAATAAATAATTTATCCCCATTTTTGGATTTCAAAAATAAATACAAGAGGTATAAAGTACCTAAAATATATGTGATAACACTACTATGAAACAATTAATGAAAGATAAAAACTCAAACAAAATATATATATAAATAACATTGATCCAACCTAAATTGGAAAACAATCAATGAAATATATATATGGAAGAACATTAGATGAAAAATATTCAATAAAAAATTATTTTTATACATTAAGAGTTCAGAATAATATAAAAAACACTCTTTCTTTGATATATATTTCATGGTGAATTTCATATTCTTAAAGTATTCCTTTATATTTTTAGTTTCTCATTCCATTTATTCCAAATTTGATACCCTTCCTTCAATAACTTAATTTATTCATACTTCTTACTATAAAATTTCAAATTATTCTTTGATATATTGGTTCTCATAATTATTATCTTTTAACTTCTTAACTTCTTCTTCAAGAAATAGGGTTTTCTACTTCAATTATGTAATTTCATCATCTGGATACTCTGATAAGCATATGAACTATTCACCTAATTCAAACTTAACATCAACTTCGGAATATTTTAAAAAAAAAATATAAAATCTATAATGAATTCTTATTTGAATCATATATCTTCTCATCATGAATCTTCATATCTCTTTTATTGTCCTTAAAACATCTCACACATGCTTAACTCTTCACCTTTTGGACTTAAATTCAGCATTGAATGCCTTAAATTATTCTTCATTCTGGACCAAAGTTTTTCCAACTGATTCTGAGCATCATATTACTACAATACATCTGACTTTATCTGAATATGTTTACATCAGGATTCAATATTTGGTAGAAATATAATTACATCAACTAACTTAGTCAAAGATTCATTAAAATATGTAAATTTAACTATGAGTACTAGAGAGATAGAATGAAGACATTTTTTATTAATACTACTGTTGATAATTTTATTTTTTGACTTGAAATTTCCAAATTCATGAAAAGGATGTTTCTACTTTTATAAATAATGTAAAGTTGGAATGTCATATAAATTACATAGTAAGAAATACTTTCTTATGTTTTATGACTAAGAACATATGTAGTCACATTTATTCCTGTAAATCATCTAATAATACCTCAAAGAATTTATAAGTTACTAATTTTGGAAATTCATAAGTTATAGAGACTAAAATAGAAAGTCTTATCGAAGACTATCAAGAATTTTATTTTCTACCTAGTGAATATTTTTCAAAGATGCATCAGAGATTCATTACAATCATGAACTGTCTTCAATATCTTGGAGAGAAAGATCTTACATATGAAATAATACTTGAGAAGATTATTGAGATCATTCCCAGAGAGTGGAAATCAAATATAAAAACCTTGGATGATATGAGAAATATTACAAATACAACTCTTAATGATTTAGTTATCAATTTCATGAAGTGTTGGGTAGGTTAAAAAGAGATGCTGAAAATATGAAGAAGATGAAGGATGGAGGAGTTTATTTTTCTATAAATCATCATTTGTTTAATGAAAATATGATACCAATTTTTGGGTCATAAGAGTTATGAAGGATACAAGTGGGGGATTGGGAGAACTTTAGATTAAAAAAATTAACCTAATTAAAATCCAAAATTATTTATTAGTGTTTATTAGACTCAATTTTGGTTCTATGATCATAGTATTTATATCAAACTCCACATTTTTCTCATATATAATAATAGATAAATGTTTATTAAAACAAAATTTCCTTATAAATGAAAATTAAAATTGAAACAACTCATAGAAACAAGTTAAAATGAAATTTTACAATGTTATTTAGTAAACCAATAAAAAATTTATAAAAGGATTGAGAACAATTTAACATTCAGTGAAGATGAATTCTATAACCTTGAGTTAAGGTATATATAGTATTAACCCAACAGTAAATTATGTATTTCTTCAAGAAAGAATTCCTATATCATTGGGATTAGAATAATCTCTTTCTTTTTATCCCCAGAAGCCCTCAATTAGACTAATCAGATCGATCCATCTTCTTATCCCCATAATCCACTGGTCTAAAACCCAAATCAGATCCATAATACAAATGAAACCTATTATAATGATTTTACAATCCTCACATGGAATCCTTAGAATGAAAACTCTATAAAATAGTCGTAATAAATTGTAATAAGATGTTATAGAAGACCAATATGCAGATAGATTGAGTTTGCAAAAGCATCAAGTCCTATCTCCTTGAATGCACTTCGGTTTATAGGAACACCTCCAACCATCATATATTTTTAAATTCTCAAATTTTTTCTCAATAAACTTGGTTGATATTCAATTTAAAAGATCGACATGATCTGTATACCTCAATCTGATTTCATTTAAATATAACCATTACAATGCAATAAAATGTATTTCGTCTAATAGAAAAAAAAATTACACTTATTAAAAACATTATTATTAAAATGGATTAAAACATGTCAGTCCAATGAACTAAATTTATTTACAATAATAGACTATATTTTATCATACTAAAAGACTTGATTTAGTCATACTGATTGACTATATTTTTTTATACTGGTATACTAGATTCATTCATAACAATAGAATATATTTTTTTATACTGATGGACTAGATTTAGTCATACTGATTGAAAATATATTTTCATAATGATGGAATGAACTTACATTAATCTAATGGGTTGTGATTAGGTTAGTCTGATGGACTGAAATTTGGCCAATCTAATGGAAAAGGATTTAGTCTGCCCGATGGATTAGAAATTAGTTAGTCTGATGGATCATAAAAATATGGAAAGTTTATATTATTAGTTTTGAAATATTTATACATCCCGTAGAATAAATTTTTTTATATAAAAACATTCTAGAAAACAAGGGAAATATTATTTTACTAAAACCTAGTTTTTAATAGTGTTTTTTTATTTTTAAAACCATGGATAGAAAGTGTAGAAATTAAACTTGTGACTCAGAAAAAGTGATCATTTCCACAAACAAAAATCATATATCATGAAATATAAAACCATAACCAATTAGTTGGGGGATATATAGGACCTCACACTTCAATCATCCAAACATATGTGTTCCAATTAAAAATATTCATTTGTCACGTCATAAAGTACCGATGGAAAGAAAAATGGGTTTCACAAAATTTCTAGATGGTATCACAAAAATTGACCTAAAAATATAAATTGATGATACCCAAAATTCAATAAACACAAAATATTATTTCATAATAACATTAATAGGGTTCTTAATTAAGAATAAATTCCTATGAAATAAGGCCATTATATATAATGGGGGAACTACTAGTGAAATATTAAAATAGTTTTGTAGAAATTTATATTAACTTTTGTTTAAGTGATGAAGTTACAGTTCACTTTGAAAAGTCATTTTTGGAAAGTTCACTTTAGAGAAATTAAATAAAAGTCATTTTTAAAATTAATATTTAGAAATAAATCTAAATAATGAAGCCGGTGAAAAATCATAAATTTTTCAATTTGGTTAATTGAAAATATTGTGAAAGATTTTACTTTTGAAAAAAAATATTCAATAATACAATCTTAAAAAAAAACAAAGGATTTAAAATGGTGAAGTGATTTTTTTAACAAATTTACTTTAACAAATAATATTCAAAAATGGAGTCTTTATGATGATATAATTATTATCAAAATAAATGGGGAGTGGAAGATAAAAAAATTTATTTTGGAAGTGTGGAAAACATTTTTTCCACATTTTTAAATACCTTTTTTTAAAAGTAACATCATAAAAAGAGTAATAAAAATTATTTTTTAAAATAAGCTAACTGAAATATAAAGGTCACATGAGATAACACATAATTTTGTTTTTTATTATAATGAATAATATTTTCTATAAATAAATATATGTATAATTAGGGGAAACCATCATTAAAGAGGATGAGAATTATTCTCAACAATAATAGAATTCTCATAATAAAGAAATTAATAAAGGGGGATGATTTCAATCAAAAGTGTCATTTGACCCTAACAGAAATATAATGTACCATTAAATGAAATTTTTGGGTGGTAAAAACCAATATAAGAAAAAATACATTTGACAAGGTGCATTATAACTCAACGAAGAAAGTTTATTGAACAAAAAACCTTACTATAGTGGTAATGTATGGATAAAAGAACATAAGAGGGATTATATTAAATTTAAATTAATATATATTGAAATAAAAAATATTCATTATAATTCATGGAAATGTGGTAGTGAATGAAACATATAATGTAAATGATGGTGCACAATACCAAACATGTCTCATGGATTTGAAAATGAGACAAAGAAACCCTTACCTTGTATTCTATCTTAGTCCAACACACTTTATCTTCATGTAAAAAATACATAACTATATTAGTATTATATTTTAGAACCTTATTAATTCACATTAAATATTATATAATTAATTTATTATCATTTATTATGAATATATTAGTTAGTTATAGCATGTGTTTACCATCAGGTGTCAGTAAATTTAACTGTTTAATGCATGCTTTATGATATCAGTTTTGGTACCCATTTTTTGATACTAAGTTCATTATTACTATATAATTTAAGATTACAAAATATATAACTATATTTTATTTATAAATTTCTTATCTCGTTCCATAAGTTTTTTTGTTATGTTGTGTGAAATTAGAATCACTATTGGCTTATTTAAGTAATTTTGGCGATTGATGGTGATATTTTAATAATAAGTTAATTATATAATATAAATAATCTAAAAAACAATCATTATTATCATATTATATTACTATTATAATAGTATTTAATTTCCCATATTCATCCATGATAATGTTTTATAGTACGGTTCAAGTAGGTGGTTAAACTAACCCAAACATAAACATACCTCAATTAACATATAATTATGGTTATTAAAGTTGATTATTTTAGAATAATATAATTATTATATAATTATAATGATATTAATTATTCATATTTAAGGTGTTCAATTCTATTTTATTATTTTTAGATAAATAACAAAAATTGAGTTGAAAACTGAAAAAAAAAATGTTATTTTATAGATGTGGTAGTTCAGAGAATGCATGATTATATTATATATTTCACATTTATTTTTCAATTACATCATTATAAACAGAATATATAGGTGGTGGTGAAAAAAATAAGATGTATCTTTTTGAAGGTGATAGTTCACACAAACAAATGATTTATGTTCTTTTATTTTTCTAGGTGAATGGAAATGAATAAATAATATTTTTTTCATTAATATAATTAACACTTTAGTATACCAATGATAATTTGGTAATTATATTAGTAGGTTTAGGATAGTTTTGTGAGAGAAAAATTATGAATAAAAAGTTAAAGGTTAAGTAATACTCACATAGGGACTTTCAATTTTCTCTAGAAATTATCCTTAAAAATGAAGAGTTTATGAAAAATAATTGAGACTAGAGGCTTATAAACATGATATATATAAAAAATAGGATAATTATTATAGAGTTTATATATGAAATTCAAAGTAATAGGTCTATCGTTAAGTTGTTTAAATTTTCCCCCTTTAAAAGTGAAGAAAATGACACTTTTGTTCATGCCAATTAATTTGCAATATTGGCATGACACTATTCAAGGGTAAATGGACAAAAAGGTGATAAATAATTAATCTTATGGTGATAAAGGGTTTATCAAGACTATATAAAGAAATTTCACACTTGGTTTAAACATGTTTCAATCCTTTTAATGGTTTGATTTTTACATTTTACCATTTTGGGTTTTTACCTTGATAACTAGTTTTTAACAAAGGAATTTATATTTTAATAAACAAAGTATCCCATGTTACACAATTTTGGTGTGACTAACATAAATTTAATCACCATAAAATATAATTAAATTTATAAATAAGATAAATTATACTTTTTAATTAAAATATTTAATATATTGAAAAACTGATTTGTAGAAAAAATATTATTTTCACTATTAAGTGTTCTTAAAAATATTTAGTATTTATTACCAATTAAATGAGTGATAATATATTTATATATAGGTTTAAATTTTAAATTAACTTCATGTTTTATAATATATTAATTTATTGAATTAGATTTAAATTACACAATATTAAGAAAACAACTCTTTGAAAATAGAAATTTTTCCATTATTGTGGTCATTAACACTAATCTTACTAACCATATTTTTATAAATCAAAATTAAATTTAACTTAATACATATAATTAACATGTTTATATAAAATATTAAATCCATTTTTTGAGATTTAATTTTTATAGGTGATGAAAACTAATTTCTAATATAAGCGAATAAAAATAGTTTTTAGAGTAAAATATTACATAAGTTTCCAAAACGTAAAAAATGGGTTATATAAATTCAATATAAATGAATTATTTAACATTATAAAAATATATTTTTAAATAAAAAACTATTCAATGACTTTTATGTTATTATTTTATTATGATAACATCATAAAAGTGAAAGTATTAGGAAAATCCATATTTTATACTATTCACATAAAAACAGTTATTTTAGAAAAATATTAAAAATTCACCATAGGATAATTTTGATTTGTAGAATTATAAAATGAATTTTAATTTGAAAAATTAAAATTATAAAAAAGTTAAATTTATTTTTTAAATAAAAACTCAATATATATTATAAAAAACTTATTTTACTGAAAAAATACCTTTTTAAAACATTAAGTGTTATTAATCGTATTTTGCATGCATTTTCTAAATGATTATAATTATTTTTGTTTATTAAAGGTTTTATTATTAATAAATTTTCTTTTAATAAATATGAAATGAATTTTTTTAGTTTGGTGTTGTGTGTGGAGTAAGATCCTGAATATAGTATGAATTTAGAAAAAATAAATTTCAAAATCTCAGGGTGTTACATTGACAGACACCATCGAGAACTAGATGGATTAATATCATGTACTCGGTGGAGTTGGGAGTGGAGATAGTAGTTCCAAGTGGGCCAACATGTGAATAGTTACTATTGTGTGGGTACTCGATGGCCACCAAGTACTCAGTGGATACAAGTAGAGTTCCTGGTAGGTTCCTAGATTTCTTTTTTTTTTAAATTGAAAACTATTTAATTATTAATTTTTTAATGTTATTAAATGAGAAATATTATTATAATTTGGTTTATATGGTAACAATGAAATTTATTCCCCTATAATACTCATCATCATTCCACTCTTCTAAAAGTTGTATGACCTCTGATTTCCATCAGATTTGAGTCTTGTATATCACAAGAGGTCATCACTGGTAAGGTTATGAGTTCTCTTCATTTAAATTATTATTTTATCATTTCAACTTCATATGTCCTCAATGAAACCTAACTTCAAGTTTTCTTATATATTTATAAATTTTGATCAATTGATGCTAAATTAACTTGTGGTTTCCAATGAGTGGACCCCTACTAGAACTTGGTAGGTGGTCCCTTTATTTTTTTGGGGTATTTACTCACTTTCCATTTTTCATATAGAATATGGAATATAATAATTTTTTTAGACTCCCTAGAAATTAAATTAAATTGAAATATTCTATATCGATGACATAAATTATAACTACTAATCCCATAAGAGAACCTTTTTAGGATGGATACTAACACCACAGTTACCATTGACTATTGGAATTCGGGTAGGTTCAATAAAACCTTTAATTTAGACTTAAATGGATGAATTATTATTGTAAAACAACTATAAGATCCTTTTTTGGTGTCCTAGTGTATTACATGGTAAGTATTGGCTTTAAAATTAAATTGGATAGGGGCATGTAGGCTAAAAAAAGACTCTGAGTGGGGTAATGGGTTGAGAACATAACCCTTATCTAGTTAAATAATTATAAATTCTTAATATTGGTATTATATGATGAATCATTCATCTAGATGGATCCATTGTATGATTAGGAAAACATCTTATTCTATGAACAACTAGTGGTGATGCATCACCCACTGTTAGGTCCACTAGGCTAGATACCCTGAGAGGGGGGTGAATCAGGGTATGATAGATTAAAACAACTGCCCCTTTTGATCAAATTTTGGTGTTACACAAAACCCTATTCTCTCTCCTTCCAGATGCAAAATATGAACAAACCTTAAGGAATGAACAGGACACAAAAATTTTTACATGGTTCACCCTCACTAGGCTATATCCAAGGAGCATACACTAGTAGTGTGTCGATGTACCAATTCCACTATAAGCACACTTTTGTTTACAGGTAGGGAGCAAACTCACTATCCCTCCAAGTTTACAACCACTCTCAAAATGAAATCTCAATTCTCGCTCAACTGAAGTGTTCTCACTGCATCTTTAGAATATCCTCTCACAGTTTATAGACCTATAGTTCTCTTCATGGTCTCGAATAAAATCTACATCCTTAACTGTTGATAGATGCTCTGTTGACATCCAACACTCACCCGCAGATGAATCTCACTTTGCACCGGGTGTACCGGGAAACTACAATTTTTATGTGCATCCCTTAATTCACATTGCGCGAAATTCCCTTGACTTGCGTGATATAAAATTTTCATGCAACACCTTCTTTTACGTGCAACCACTTCTTTTTCATGCAACCTCTTCTTTTTCACGCAGCCTCCATACTGCCTTGTGTGTAATTCGCTGCTTTTTTGCGAAATTCAGTTGTCACGCAACACCCCTTTTACACACAACAAATTATTTTACGCGCAATAGCTTTTACGTGCAGCATCTACACTGCTTTGTGCATAATTCTCTGCTTTTGTGCGAAATTCACTTTTCGCACAACAATCTTCTTTTCACGCAACTCACTAGTGCACTCCAATTTCACACGCCAAATCTCGGATAAACTCCAAGTCTTGAGCCACACCGAATGGAGGGGCGTCACTTCATATTTATAGGCAAAATCAACCCCGCATGAAAAACCCTTCTCGAGCATGTAATTCTCTTCGACCGTGAAAAAAACATCTTCCGCACAACACCATTTTTCGTTCACTACTCCAATACTTCACGCACCTCATGCCTTTGCTAATTTTTGAGCTTCAAACCTCGAACCCCCTCTTGTGTGAAAAAACTTTATCCCTCTATTTTGGGCATCCTGCAAATATTTTGCATACTTTATTAATTTTTTTTTCACATCGTGCAAATATTTCATGCAACACTTTATTTTTCCGCGCACCTCGCTGAAATTTCGCGTACCATGCTGATTTTTCATGCGCCACTATATTTTTCACGCACCACGCTGATTTTTTATGCAACACATTATTTTTTGCACACCACTCCAATTTTGAGTTCACATCCCTTTTCCAAAAACACATGTCTCCATTTTCTGATTTTCGGGCCGAAAAATTTGGCAAACACTGGAAAATGGTGCCACCTTGTATCTTCTCTTTTTGTACCGCCTCCAGATCCTCCATTCCTTTTTTGAGGTTCTTCAATCAATCATGGATTGTTGAAATCATCCTTTTAACCTGAAAAATCACCATGTAAACCCCCTTTGTCAACACACTCATACATCATGTTCTACTTTTTCAACAAACACAATCACCTCAAAAATGCATCAATGATGACTTGAGGGATTTATTCCCAACACCCACCATTAATATTTTTACGGTATTTGAATTGATATGGTTATCCATTTTTCACCTGGTGATGAAGAAATGGTGGAATTTTCCACTCATGGAAGTAGTTTTCATGGTGAATTTTCTACATGAATACTTATAATGGTTGAATATTTTCCATATATTAATTTATGTTTAGGGAAAATAGACCACTTAATTTGTGATAAAGTTGGTACACCATCTACCTAGAGGATGAAAATAGTGGTGAATCATTCATATTTGAAAGTTTTCTTGATTGTGCATCGTCCTCCTATGGTGTGTTTTATTGGTGGTGTATTATCCACTCAATTTTAGTAATGGTGGTTTATCATCCACTTGAGCATGGGTAGTGGTGGTGTATCATCCACATGGGTTTGGTGATGACCTATTAAGTGGTTAATATCTCATTCTCCACTAACATTGAATTGGTGATCGATCATTTTTATAGATGGTTTATGATGGTGATGCATGAATCATCTAGTGTATTTGATGGTGATAGCTCATTGGCCTCATTTATAAAATGAGGAGTGATACATTTTTCATCCTTGATGTGTATTTAGACAATGGATATATAATCCCATTCCAATACTGGCTGAAGTAGGAATTTTAATACATGGTTTGGTGAGAGAACTCTATGAGGTGATATTTTATTTATTTATTTATTTATTTATTTATTTATTTATTTATTAGTAAATCACTCTAAGTATGAACATGTATAAAATACACTTGTTAACGATATAGTTGGTGGTGGCCTACTGAATTATACCCACACGTTACTCGAGTTCCCTAGTACCTGGGAATATTTTATGTTTCATGACACTAGTAAGGAAAAGGTCTCTACTACTATGGATGGTTAAGAGAGTAGAGATGGGTTGGAGTTGGGATATGGGATCATTCAAGGACTCAAGACTAGTTATGTTGCTTTCTCCCTTAATTTTAATGAATTTTGGACCCCATTGTATATGTTCTTCCCATGGGAGATCCTATCATGACACATATAACTTATATGAATTTTATAGTAGCTCATTTTAACATAGCAAGAAATTGATATATATTGTTGGCTAGAATTTATATAAGGTATCTATTGTTCATGCCAATATTTTATTATTAAGACTAATTTTTTATATTATTTTTTCTATGGTGTATGTTTATATTTACTTGAGGTTATAGACATCCCAATTATTTATATCGACCCTTGACACTAGTTATCCTCTAGTGTATGGGAAGACATGCTTGAGGTCCATAGTGACCTAGTTTAGTCATAGTGGAGGAGAATTGGATTAGGGATGTTATAAATAACTTATGGAGGGGAGATTGTGCGTCTCCAAAATTTAATATATATATATATATATATATATATAATAAATAAACATGTATTTTTATTATAGTTTTAGCCAATATATAATTTTATCAATATATAAATATTTAAGAATTGGAAAAATAGAGGTTATACACTACTCTCTTTAAAACACAAGTGAAACTAAGATAATAAGGGAAAATTTTTTCATTTTATAAACAAAATGGGTTAAATCCTATACACAACTAATATCACATATAGATAAAACACCATGTCCAAAGTATAACTATACTGGTAGATTTTTAATTTAAGTTTTGGTTTTTAATAAATTAGTATTTACTGTGGATGTCATTTTCATATAAATGTTTTTTTATTTTATCTTCAAACATCTCATGATACTACAATAAAGCATAAAGTATCAAAATTTAAAAAATCTAGGAACTAAAAAATAAAAAGTAATAAAAAAGGGTGGAAACTTTAGAATTTCATAGGTGCTGTTAACCAGAGAAAAGATATCTAGCAGAAAAAAAAGTTGCTGGAATAAAATTGATAGATAAGGAACTAGAGTAGTCAGAGATAAGTGATGTTAAATCATGCCCATGAACCACAAGTGATGAAAAAAATGATAGTTTTATATATAAATGAGAAATTTACTTAAAGAGTTTCCCATTATAGACTTTAATCCTTGTTTTGGAAAATTTTAATCATGGTTATTGATATCATAAAATAAACCAAAATTAAATTCATTATGACATTGTTTTTCATTAATGATTAAAAAATAAATAAATAAAACCATTAAATATAATTGAAATAAAAAATAAATATAATAAAATATAATCAATAAGAAATTATATAAAAACCATAAAATACTTAAAATAATATGATTTATAATGATTAAAGTTTAATATATAACTGATATCGTAAGAACAATTGATATCATCATCAAAAAGAAATAAATTGAAAAATAGAAAAGATCGAATGTACTAGTAATTACATATTTTGGCCATAATTAAACCAACATGCATGACAGACACACTATGTAAAAATATTTAATATAAAAAAATAGAAATGAACATAAAATAAAGAGGAATGAAAAATCAAAAAGAAAGTAACTATCTACATTAGAGATATAAACCAGTTCAAAATTGATGAAAATTTTATTCTGGAATTAGGAATTATAATCCCTAAAGTATAAACTCCACTAAATAGACACCAATTATATAATTCATTTATAGAAGAATAAAAATTCAATAATATGGAAAAGAATAATGAATAGTGTCTTATAATATCAAACACCCTTTTTAATAATTTAGTTAAAACGGTAAGGAATAAAGATCAAAATAATTAAATAAAAATAATAAAAAAAATAAAAGTAGTCACCAAAAATAATTTATTAAATTTATTAATAATTAATATAAATATTTGAATAATTATACTTAATGAAAATTTATCATGATGATATTTTGATTAATAAATAATATATAAAGTGTCATGAAATGAATCTTACTAGACAACATTTGAGTTACAAATGAGATTTAGAATGACACATGAATCACACATTAATTAAAAATATATTAGAGCATGTCAAAAAGGGTATGAGTTCACCATGAGGGTATGCATTAACCTTTTTATTGAACTCCAACACACACAAAAACTCAACCATAACTGATAGTAAACACAATAGTTTGTTCATAAACAACCACTAACTAGATAAATGTACACTTGTAGGAAATTACACATATGTTATAAATTAAGATTATATAGTATAAAACTTGAAAAAAAAAATATGAAGCTCAAAAATAGATATTAACAAATCCAAACACATTATGCATGTAGATAAACGAACATGTGCACAAGTTAAGGTTTCCCTAGAAAAACTTCAACCTGATCCGATAAGTTTAATAAGGAATATAAAATAGTATGGTAAGTATAAAATTATACCCAGTAGGTTCCTCCTCCAACCAATCACATTCCAATTGAATATGAATAATAATGCCCCAATTAATAATATTTAAAATATTAATCATCAATTTAAGCACAATAAATATATAAAATAAAATATATAAATTCAATAAAAACATTACCATGTGTTATTCACCATCATCCTTTCCACAATAAAACCGTCCATCATTAACATCACCACAACCACATCACATCACCCACCTCATCACTTTCCAAACCTCTAATAACTTAATATATATAAAAACAAAAAAAACATCTTCCATTAAAAATAAAATACCAAAAACTATATATTAAGGCCATATAAAAACAACAATAAAATAAATAAATAATAATGTTATGAAAACAGAAATAAAATATTTATCTATGTTGGGAATAAAATATCATAATATCTTGGAATAAAACATAATTTAAAATTTTATCAACATAAAGTAATAATAAATCAATCATTGTATAATAAATACCTCTATAACACATCATTATTATATAGTACAATATCCCTTAGGGAATAAAATATCTCTCTCTACACATCAATATAATAGTTGAATATCTTTTAGTGGAAAATATAAAAAAATTTGGAAGAAGGGTTCTGTATGGTCCCAGTGTTTGGGAATGAAGTTCAATAAGGTTCATGTTTAAATAGGTAAATGAGATCTCAATATGTAACTTAGGAGATGGATAAAGGATCTACCCAATGATGGAAGAGAAAGATGTTTCCACGTAAATGGAAAAGGATAGTGAATATTCTTGGTGAGTATTTGACTACATTCATACAATTATTGATCTAATATTAATGTGATGGAAAACTGCTAAACTTGTAGTAATATATACAAGATTCTACAAAGAGTGGAGAAGCTGAGAGTAAAGATAGATGTTAAACTTATATCATAAATCTGGTATAACTATAATTATAAAGACTAAAACAAATTCACATATTTAAACAATGTTGATTGATTTGTGGATAAACCGTCATAGTTTCATCAAGTGTGAATTATAGTAGAATTAATGAATAAAGTCTCTATTATAGTGGTCAAAAAGAGTTGAGTTAGAGGATAGAGTAAAGAGTTAGTATAAAAAATTTAAATACTCTTCTAGGGTATTTAGATGCTATAAAATACCTTAGAAACAAGATAAATAATTTTCAAATTATTTTTCCAATTACCTTAAATAATTGAAGCTAATATTAGGTGATTTTTAGAGTTTAAGTAGGCCTTAAGTTTATATGATGTTTTTTTAAATTTATTAGAATAATTCTAGAAATTCTATTTTTGATGGAAAAATAGATAATTCCTTAACCCTATATTCTACTTCATATGGTTTTCCAAATCTCAGAAGTTCTAAATCAATATGGTTTATGAAGTTCTTAGAGTTCATTTTAGTTCATCATAAGGTATATTCACTTTATAATGTTCAAATAATTATGAAAATTTATACTTCATAGTGTTTCACTTTGAAACATCATAAGTTCCCAACCATCATAAAATTTAAAAATCATAAGGTCTCTAGATGAATTTTTAGGATTGATGAGTATCAGAATTTGGAAATGTAGAAAACCTTGCATTTTTAGATCATAATTTTTAGCTACAAGGAAACCTAAGATTTTTGGACTTCATAGATTTGAAATATTCATAGGGTGAATCTCTGTAGATTTCATATTCATACAGTTGAGCCACTATTCTATGTAGAGTTGTCTACCACTGATGTCAAGTTCAATACTTAGATAATTGTTTTTGAAAATAAATATTTCTTGAATTTTTTATAATGAAAAATAATTAAATTAAATGATTCCCATGTTGTTATTAATTGATTAAAATATCACAAATGAACTTTTGGTTCAATATAAATGAATTGATAATCTAATCCTATTAACTATAGAATAAAATATCAAGGAATGAAGAGAATCTAAGAAAATAAATCAAGAAAAAATAAAGTGTGTTTTAAAATTATATAATCTAAATAATAATTAAATGATATGATTCAAATTATTTTCTTCATTGATTAAAATATAATATATTTAAGTGTTATTCTAGTTTAATGAATGAAAAAGCTGACCTTAATAATTAAGAAAAAGGATACCAAGTTGAAAATGCTTGTGAAAAATAATAAAGGTTAAATAATGACATTTCTAGAATTATATATTTTGAGGGAAATTAAATGTTATTTTTATTATACTAATATTTAGTGGATTGAATATAACAAATAAGTTACTATTCATGTTGGGAATAAGAAAATAATAAATGAAATGATAATAATTTTCTAAATACTATTAGTTTAATTAATTGAAAGATGGATTAAGTAAAGAGAAAATGAGAATAAAATTAGAAATTATATTTCAAAAAAAATAAAGAAAAAATTTTAGGGAAAAATGGAATATGTGTGATAGTGGGGACATGACCACATTTTTTCCTTGAGAAAAAATTATGAGATTATTGGAAAACACCCACATTGTTTATTAGAATGAATAAGATGAAGGATTATGGAATAAAATATTATATAATATTTTATATATTCATTATATAGAAAATCTATTTTGGTGACCTGCATATACAACGTATAGGAAGAAGAAAGAGAATGTTCATGGAATTAAAACCTCTTTAGAGAACCTGTGAATGAAATCTCAGTGGTAATAAAATAATAATTAGCTGATATTTAAATAAAGATTAATAATATTTGGGTATTAAATAAAAATAATGAAAAATAAGAATAATAATATGAAGAATAAAGTGGTATGCATAAAAATTCTAGTGATTTCCATTATCATAGAAGTGATATAGAGAATATAAGGAATAATAATTGAGAGGAGTTGATATTAAGGAATCAATAAAGATTGTTTATTAGTTATCGAATATGTTGATGTTCAAGTATAGATATGTTAATAAAAGTATTCTAAATAAGAACTAGTATTTTGGCATTAAAAAAAGACCAATTTTCATGTCATTATCCTTAAAGATCAAAAGGAATTAAAAGAATCTAATTGGGGTTTTAGATTTGATGATATTAAAATAGTGACATCCCGTACAGATTAGAGATGCAAAACAAAAAGTTTTAAAGACTATTTAAATAACAGTTAGGAGACTGAAGAATGTGAAATATAGTATAAAACCCACTTATCTTGTATCATATAGTGAAGAATCACCTATATACTATTGTTAACATAGTTTCAACATGATTAATGAAAACCTAGAGTATTTTATAGAAACATTATTAGTGGAAATTTTATAAATCAAATGACACCAATAACATCAAGGAATGGGTTTCTTAACAGGGGTTAGAACTCATAAAAACACTATTTTCTAATATTTCTTTATTTTCTACATTTCATGTGGTGTATATGATTTTTGAAACTAAACATATACACTATTATCTTAACAGATAACATTGGTTCAAATAACAAAGTGGGAAAATATTTAAAAGAGAAATTTTAATTTAGTAAAATATTGAAAACACTAAATTCACCCCCACCCCTCTTAGGTGTCTACTAGGATCATGTTGGAATAATAATTTATATTAGAGAAAAGATTCCCTTTAATTGGATCTAAAAAATTCTTACATTGGTGTTTTTAATTAAATCATATGAATTATATTTTTAAAGAGTTTTCTAATGATCCACAAGTGTATAATTATATGACAATCACAATTAATACAATAATTAGAATTCTAAACAAGAATTTGAGAAACAACATGAAAATATAGGCCAAAAAATAGATAAAAGACTCAAATTAAAAGAAGGATCAACCACTACCTAAATGTAGTCAGAGTGTTATGTGTTTATGAAACTCTATTGAAATGATCCTTGTAATGAATCAATCTCATGTTGTGTTAAAGATATACTTAATGATTCACTCATTGATTTCTATTTTAAAATTTAATATTATATATTGAATATTACTATTTAATTTTTCACATATATATTTTCATAAATCAATTTATTTCATGATTAAAAGTCATGGATATAGTTCTAACTTGAGTCTATGGAATATTCATTATCTAAGAAGCTAAAAAAGTGTTTCACTCTCATGAAGATAATTTAAAGTAAGGGAAATTTTAATTTAATTTTCAATGAAGGATAATCTCTAACTGATGAATATTTGAAAAGGATTTTTTAGAGAAAAAATTAATAATTTTTTAATATAAGTGATCTATACATAACATCAAATAAAAAAAGTATCCATGAATGTTAATAATGTCCCCCTATATGTTAAATAAAATAAGATAAAATAGAATGAAATTTTATTATAAGAGGAAGGTATGATGTATGAGGTCCAAATAAAAAATCTAATGAAAGAGTGTGAATAAAGGGTAATATTACCTGAAGGCCATAAGTATATTCATAACCATAAATATATTTACTTGGATGTGAAGCTATGAAATATAGAAAACACCAACATAGATCTTCAAAAATTGATGAAAGATTATTTAATAACTTAAATATATAAAATGGTATTTTTTATTCTAATAAGACTCATTATTGATGTAATATTGGTTCTATATCTCCTATATATCCGTATACTATAAGCCTGTAGAAGAATGTAACCAAATTTCATTGTGAATCTATTTATACTAATGTATTTTCATCTACTATTATATATTTAAAATAAAAATTTAGAAAAATGTGTGTAAAAAAATATCAATAAACCCAAAAATATATCAAGGGTGGATTTAAGAATTTCTAATAATAAAATATCCATAAATGGAACCCAAAATGGTGGTGAAACTATCCCAAAATTGAAAGGTTTACAAGATATAAAACTATACACAATGACTTTGAAATAAAAAATAAGAATATTTGTTTGATACTAATTGTATTGCTGTAAGTTTGGACATAGGGACATTTTTTTGGGATAACATGTGAAACAAAATAAGGCCCCAATTAAAGGGAAGAAATGATAAAGTTACACAAAAACCTAATATTGTGAATCATACGTCATAGGATAATCAGAATATGTTCTACAATAGTACATTTGAATAACTTGAATTTTCTTTTATTACAACATAAGTGTTCACTACTATGAATAATGTTGGTATATAACAATCCAGCACAACTTATATGCAATTGAGAAATGAAAAAATAATAACATTTGAATTAACAAAGGAAAATAGACAAGTATGCCTTGATGAGAAAGAAAAATAAGGATGTAAAGTCACACACTCCCAATAATTCCAATAATAATGATGTTGAGAAGGATTTCATACCCTAGATAAAAGGTTTCTAATTTCGAAGGAAGTTTCATATTTTGGATACTAGAAAATGACCCTTAAATTTCAAGAGATAAGGGATAAAATCAGAATAAAAAATAAAAAAATATATCTTGGAAAGGAATAACCGGATTGGATTAATGGTTGACATTCTTGATAAAGTTCTTGATAGATTAACTGAAAAGGGTAATCCTAAATATGATGAAGATATATGTGGAAGGTACAAACTTTTATGGTGTATAGATATTAAGTTCATGAAATGGATACCATAATAATAGAAATCATTGTAATGTAAAAAAAATCAATAATCACATACTATGTTAAATATATTACTCTGAAGGAGTTCCCACACAGGAAGAAAGTTGATCATGTGAAATGAGAATTATTACCACAGTTAGAAATGACTAAAAAGATAAAGAAAGGTGAATAGAAATAATTTTATCTGGTTGGAAAAGAAAATAAGGTTATTCTAACCGAGAATAAATATCAAGAATACAAGAAATACTTTCTCTTTAAGGATCAATTGATTTGTAAAATCAAGTGTAAAGCTATAATACAATGTTCTCAAAAACATAAAGTTGAAAGGAAAAGTTTTCTGGATTTAGATTAATTTCTCATCCCTATTTCACATAATGAGGTGCTAATGAAGACATACTTTATTACCTTATCTGATTAGTTACACTTATTGAACTATTATTTGAATTTGGTAAATCATAATAGAGGATTGATTGAATATTGAGATCATTATATAGATAGGAGGATAATTTATCATGGTGAATGTCATTTATAATATATAAATTAGAATTAGAAGTCAAATCATTCATTATAAAGAAATATTGGAGAAGGAATCCCTTAAGGGTGAGATAAGGAAGAACAAGATTCCATATATTTATCACTTTATAAAAAATCTTGAATTATTAAAAAATCTTACATAAGTTGAAGATGAGTTATGATAATCATTTTTTATATGCCATTTTTTGTTCATGTTTATTTTGATTATCAAAGGAGTGTTATTATAAATAAAAAAGGGTAAATTAAGTCACACATAAAATTTTATGATGTGTTTGTTGGAGTTGTTTGGATTTTTTTAAAATCTATTGAAAATATTTTTGATCGGCTTCTAAGAAGTGAATTTTGAGCTGGTATCACATCATAGTAAGAATATGGATAGTTTTATTCCTAAATTAGACACTCTTTTTTTCTATAACGAGTTATCCCAATTATACATAGAGTATATAGGTTGATGTCAAATTTATAATAAAGACGTGATTCCACTATTCTCTCAAACGGAATTGTTTAACTCTATCATTAAAATGTGAGGACAAAGAAAAAAGTTGAATAAAAGGGGAGAAGATGTTTTAATTGGGGAAGTTGAAGAGAAGAGAATAAATTATATTTTAATCATGGTATTAATAAGTGGTATAAATCCTTTACCCTTTTCACTTATTATCAATAAATGGTGGAATAAAAAATGAGAACATCCATTGACATGAATTTATATAAAGTAGTTAAACGTATTTCCAAAATACACCAAGGGGGATATTGAAGTACCTTAAGGTTTGTGTTGTATTTATTTTATTTAAATAATCATTTTAATAGTTCAATGAGAGGTCAATATGTAACTTAGGTTATAGAGAAAGAATTTATCTAATGATAGAATATTAGGATGGTACAATTATAAATGGAAAAGGATAAAGAATCTTCTTGGTGAGTACCCCATTAATATCAGACAATTTTTGAGATGATCTTAATATGAATGAAAAGTTTTAAAGTTAGAGTACCATATAAAAACGTTTATATAGATTTGATAATCTGAACATGAATTTGGATGATGAAATTGTTCTAGAAATATTGTATAAAAAGGATCAAAGTTTTAAAGGAACTTATCCATGTTATGGAGAAACTATCCCTTTGTTATCAATCATTAATGTGTTTAAATTAGTGAATAATTCACTTGGATGAAGGCATAAAAGATTTTAATTTAAGGTTGGTGGGAAAAGGTAGTGAAGAAACTTGAAATACTATACATGAGATTTTAAATCCTACAAAATACATTCAAAATAAGATAACGTGGTTTAGATTTATTTTGATAATTCTCAAAATTATTTGAAGTTTTCTTAAGTTGATTTGAAGGTTTTTAGTAGGTAATGAGTTGATTTTTTTGTTTTGAATTTATTTAAATAATTATGAAAATTATTTTTTGAATAGAGAAATGGATAAGTATTAAACCCTATATTCTCATTTGAAAGTTTTCCCAAAATTCATATGGTTAATCTTTTTAGTTTATCTAATGTTTATAGAGTTTAGCTATAATGCTTTATAGAGTTTTCCCACATTGTATGTTTCATCAATTTTTAAAAAATCAAACTTTTTATGGACTCTAATTATTTTAAGGTTTACACTTTTTAAGTTTTCTAGATGACTTTTTAAGGTTTATGAAAAGTAGAATTTACAAAATTCATAAATCATGTATTGGGACTTCATAAAGTTTAGCTATAGGACACTATAAGGTTGTTGCATATTTTTAGAGTTGAAAAATTTATAGGTTATATCATAATAGTGTTTGACTTTATAGAGTTGATCCACTAATAAACTTAGTGTTGTATTCATCCAATGTCGAGTTCAAAATTTGAGAAAATTTAGATTACTATAATTGTATATTCTATTGAATAATTAAATCAAAGGATGCCCGAAATATTCATCATTGATCAAAAAATTGTAAAATAATTTTTCACTGAAGATGAATGAATTGATAAGTATATTTTCATGACTTTGGAAGTGATGTTCAAGGAAGTAATATAATATTATAAAATAAATAATTCTGGAATAAGGAGTGTTTTAGAACTATATAATCTAAAGAATGATTATATCTGATGGTGCTAAAGTTTTTCTTTATTGATAAAAAAATCACAAATTAAATCATAATTCAATATTAATGAATGAGGAATATAATTTTCATTATTGATAAAAATAATAACAAATATAACTAAAATTGTGAAAAATAATTATGTTAAAATGAATGCATTTTTAGATTTATATATTTTGAGATAGATTAGATGTGATCATGCTTACACTGATCTTCGTTATATTAAATATGAAAAATAAGTTGTGATTAAATCTAGTAATGAGATAATTTCAGTTTATTTGAGAATAATTTTATTAATAATTTCACTTGAATAAAATGGAAGACTTATTGAGCCAAAAGAAATTGTGAATAAAAAAGAGAAAATTTATTCTTGTAATTTTACTAGAGAAAACAGTTTGATCAAAAATGGAATATGTGTGATGAGGGGAAAACCCTTGTGCTTACCCTGGGAAATATAGAAGAGATTGTTGGAATAAACCAACATATTTAGTTGAGGATAATGAATTGAAGGATTGTGGAACTGAATATTATATAAAATTTTCTATATTCATTATAGATAAAATATATTCTGGTGACCTATATATAAAAATACAAGGAAGAAGGAAGAGAATGTGAAGAGAATAAAATAGCTCGATAGAACCTATGAAAAATTTCATGGTGAGAATATGAGAATTAGAGTATGATATTGGATTGAAGAAGAAAAATGATTAGGTATCAAAGAAGAAAAATAAATAAGAATAAGAATACAAAGTATTAGAAGAAGAAAATGGGATGCATACTAGTTCTTGTGGTATCCATTATCATAGAAGTGAGAAAGGGAAAATATGGAAGAAGAACTAAGAAGGGACAATATGAAATATATATATATATATAATATCCATTTTATATCAAACACTTTGATGTTTGAGTTGAGAGATTCTATAAAATATATGTTGAAAAATATATGAGAGTTTATATCAAAACAAAAATCAAGTTGCATGTTATTATTATTGAAGATAGAAATTCATTTAAAGACATTGATTGAGGAATAAAATCTGGTGATGTCAATTTAGTGACATAATATTTATATTATATATATACTTCTATAAGGTTGAAAGGAATTTTCCTTAACAGTCATGAGACTGAAAACTATGGAACATAGTATAAAAACATTTTCACTTGAATAATATAGGGAGTACCCACCAAAGTAATATAGTGAACATCATTTTAAGATGATCAGAGGATAAACTAATATAATTGACAGCTATATTATTAGTGTAAAATCTCTGAATCGAATGATACAAATCACAAAAAGGAGTAGGCTTCCCAATAGGTACATAACCTTGTAAAATCATTGTGTGTTGATTTTTTTCATCTCTATTCCACGTAGTATATATAATTTGGTAAACTAAATAGATAAATTATTATCCTAACTGATAATAGGGGTTTAAATAGAAGAGATATTTAAAAGAGAAATTGGAATTTAGTAAAATATCAGTAATACCTAATTCACCCAGGGTGTTTGTACAGATCATATTTGAAAAAAAATATGATGACATGTCAATTAAAGGTCATATGGTCATGTTATGGTCATCCAAATTAAAAAAATAACAAATTTAAAGAGACTCTAGTGCACGTGTACATGGAATGAACAAACCCGAATACCTTGTTACTTTAATACCTAGACCAGTACTGACATGTCTAGAAGGGAATTTTTATTCCCCAAGGTTTGGTGATTAGCCCTTGGCATCGCATCAAAGATCAACATGAATGGTTTTTCCACAGTTAATGATGAACAACATAAAATAAATCAGTACATGGTTGGAATGAAAAACACTACTAAAGAGAAAAGTACAAAAAGAAATAATATAAAAAACCCATAGATAAACATTATCTAGAGAGAAACACAATATTCACTAAGAAATAATCTCTCAAAACCCTAGGCAATAAACAGAACATAGCTCCCCCAGTCATTATAAGCACTATGTAGTCCCATGTATGAAGCACATCTACCACCTCTAACTGGCACTTTTCCTTTCCCTTGAACTAGAATAACGAAATCTAAAAATGTCGAAAGGAAAAGGTATGGTGTGATTTAAAAAATCCAGTAAGATCTCATGAATTCTTCTATAAAAAATTCTAATAAAAATAAATCATTTATTCTAAATCTTAATAGAAAGACATGGAATGGGACTTCATTTCATATTTACAATAAAATTTGACTTCAAACAAAGAGATGGAATAAAATCAAAAGTTGGCTTAAATGAAAATCTTATGTGTAAAATTTAAATAAAATACCTAGAATTAATAAATAGTTCTTTAAATAATGGAATGAATAATTAATTCAATAAAAACAAACAACCGTGATCATAAGACCTTAGTTATGTTAGTTTCAGGCCCTTGTATCCTTTCATTTCTCAATAATTAATCATATATCAAGTATATGTGCACACGTCACATGGATCAGGCTAGTGGGACTAATCAATCAACTCCCCCTTAGAGATAATCAGGCTGAACTAGGATTATTTAGTGTTTTTATAATCAATACATTTCTATAGTGTTAAAGTCTTGGTGTGTTTTTTAAATTACCCAATAACAACTCAATCCCACATGTGCATAAATTAATCAATTAATGAGGGGGACAATCTTTCATTTCAAATCAATTCATATATCATAGATCAATTTCCTATTTTCTAGGTTTCAACGTCCCTCTTAAATTTCATAACCAAATCCTGGTTTTTATTAAATTCATGAATTTCAAAATCAACTGTCACTAAATACATTTTCATGTCATATTATTTAATAGGAATCATTTCCCAATACAATCCATCATTCATCAAAATCATCAGATTCATTAAAACATAAAAAATGGTTTTCTTTAAAAATATACACCTTATTAAATGAACCAATTAAAGGACAATAAATCAATAGAAAACTCATTTCAACAAGAAGGAAATCAATGTATATATGAATGGAAAACCCTTATAGAAACACCCACCATTAATCATAATATAAATTGACCAAATTATTAGAACAATAATTCCAATGGAGATTCAAAGGAATGGATGATCAAAAAGGATTCCCTAAAATCAATGTTCCCAAAAAACAATACAAAGATCCATCAATATCATGATGACCCATCACTCTCAAAGAATTGGGGGAGATAAGAAATAAATAAATTCTTAAATACGGATAGATCACTTACAAGTGAAGAATCAAAACTTTCATGAGATATTTGATCTTAGAAGAAAAAAATTGATGAGTTAAAAAGTCTCTTGGGAGACTTAAAAATCCAAAAAAAGTCAAATGAGGTTCGAGCAGGAAAAGTTAGGTTTCAAAATGGGGTTTGGGATTTTATGTCTAAAAAAACACATACCTCCATGCAGCCCCAATGGCCAAGTCATAATTCTATTGAAAACAAACAGACAATGGCACAACCACCCTAGACCATATCCCAACCCCTCGTAGTCAAATAAAATAAAAAAAACATAACATAGACCTCACCCAAATCTACTAAAATTTGGGTAAGTCCATGGTGCGGCCCAAGAACCACGCCATAGACACAAACAACTGGGTGTGGCACCACAACTCGATCACTCGACCCTCAATGCCACAATTGGATGTCCACGCCTCTAAAAAAACTACCCGAATAAGACTGTGATGCAATCTAGTATCCACCACATAGCTATACTAAAAATAGAATTAGATATAAAAAATAGTTTCTAGGGCTCCATGGTGCAACCAACCTCCTATACCATATCCCTCCATGACCAAATATTTCCTACGCCATAGCCTAATGGCCCATGGTATACTTCTTACATCTCCACACTACAACACCACCACTACAATATAGGTTACCCTGGAGAACATTCATTTTTTTCAAAATTCTCCAAACACACCCGAAACTAAACAAAACAAAATGGGGATAAACATGGATGGTAAAAAGTACCTAAAAATGGTAATGAGATGTTACAACCTCTACACCATAAACACTTTTTGTTCCCAAAAAATATTGTTAAGAAGACTCAATATCAAAGAGATGAGGCCACTACTCTCTCATCAGTTCCTCAAGATCCCAAATCTCATAAAAAGTAGAACCCTTCTTCCATAGACCATGGAAAAAAAGGTATATTATTACCATGAAGATCTATTATCTTAGAATCAAAAATATACATAGGATTCTCAGCCACAGATAAATTAGGTTCATTATCAAGATCTTCCCAGCTCAGGACATGAGAAGGGTTAAAAATATACTTCCTCAGCTTCAATACATGAAAGATGTTATGGATCGACATCAACTATGATGGTAAGGCTAAATGGTAGGCCAGATAACCAACCCACTCAATAATCTCAAACAGACCCACAAACCTCAGAGAAATCTATTTATATTTCCTAAGATGGCAGTGACCCAACTGAGGTGAAATTATTAAAAACACCTAGTAGAAAATAGAGAAATATAAAGGTCTACATCAATGATCAATATATGATTTATTATGGCTCTATGCCATTTCCATTTTTTGATGAATCTACTGAATCTTTTCTATCCTCTCTTGGACCAAACCCAATCAAACCAAGGAAGCCTCTCCAATCTCTATCCAATAGAGAGGAGATATACAAGGTAGACTATACAATGCCTCAAAAGGATCCATCTAGATAGAAGTATTTTAATTTTTTTGGTAGGAAAACACATGTCACAAACCAGGCCAGGTTAACCTTGAACCGGTCACCCGAGTCAGTCTGCGTCATGTTCTGATGGGAATTCATGATCCCCACAGGCTAGAAAATAGTGCCAGGAATCAAAACATATACTTTGGGAATGATTTCATCCCAAACAAATAGTGACAAGGACCAAATATCTAAACGAAACAAACTAAAAATATAGTAAATCTAAACAACTAAATCACAATAAACAAACCACTGAACAAGATACAAAGTATAAAAAACGGACTGAAAACTAAAACAAACACAACTAAACCACTACCCATGATCTCCATGTGACCTCTTGGTCACCTCCAACAAAAATACCGACCCTTCTCCACAATAGGAATCGGAGCCATGAAACCTAAAAAAAATCTGAACCTACAACTGAAGTGGTAGGATAGGTGTGATCACCAAAATGCTCAGTAGGGATTACAGAATAAACCATATAATCTATCTATTTCCAATCCCAAATAAGACCACTGAAACTCATTTTAAATATAATTACAAAGATAGGTTTTACTACATTTTATCAAACAAAACTCAACACATATCATTTCCAAAATAGAAATACATTCATATAATCAAATTCCAAAGCAATGAAAACTACGGTAGTGCAAAAAGGAAACAGGAAAACAATACAGGTATAGAACTAGTACAGTAGAAAGAAAACAAGAAATATAAATAAGAATAGTGGTTGATCCTGAACATCCATAGACAACCCCTAGATGTACTTGGTTCGGAACCACCTGCTGGTGTATGGTGAAGCCCCATAGTCTATAACCAACAGATCACCCTCACGACAAAACTAGAAGCACTCCCTGTCTAACCTCTATATCTATTATGGGTACCAACCCATCAAATTAGGGTTGTTAAGATATTATAACTCGATCATCTAAAAGACTCCTAGGAACCTATGATGATAATAATAATATTGGGTATGTAAGAGGCCAACGCATATAAGACTCAGCCTAGACATTCTGACTACACTTTCCAATTCCAAACACGGACATCAATATATGATAACCCCTAAGGTAAATCCCTCATACAAAGGTTTACCATATGCATGTACATAAAGTTCATGTCATCAAGGTTCCAACTGGGCTGCTAATTCATATAAATGTTCAAATAATTTTTGTAAAACATTTCAGGTTGCCAACCGGGCCCACACATTTTCCAAACCACAAACTTTTTAAAAAGTTCATACAATTATCCCCTTTGAGTTGAAAGTTCCTAACCATCCTTAAGGTTCCATGTTTTCAAATAATTTACATAGAAGTATTTTATCAAATTAGAATAGTGCACAATTTTATTAAATAACCAAACCTCCCCTTAAGCCACACATTGAACAAAGCATACTTCAAAAGAAAAAAGGGAATACACTCAAGTATTTCACTTCAAACAATTACTTTGAAAATTCACAAGGGAACCCCCATCCATTAGAATCCGAAGAACCCTTTTATGAAACCATTGTTTTTAGAAAAACAACATTTTAAAGGTGCCACCATCATTTTTAGGAACATCCATGTGTGCTCCCAGTGCACCCATGCATGGGACAACATCCAATGGCACAATAAACAACCAAAGATACATCTCTAAACTACTTCCACAAAACACCAATTTCTTAAAAACCAAAACCAACCATTTACACCATTAAAATAACACAACTCATCCCCCTTAAAGCCAGAGAATCCTTTACAAAGCATTTTAACACATTTAGAAAGCTAATACATTACCAATTCCAACATACCAAACCAATTTCACAATCCAAAAATATAATTACTATATCAATCGAGTTAAAAATTTCATAAAAGGCCTAATTTCGATAAAGAATAAAAAATTCAAAATCAAATAAGCATACTATGTACCATAAACCTATGAAATTTACATAAAAATCATTTAAAACCTATTCTTAAATAATAAAAGAAAATCCAAAATACCATAATATGCTTAAAATGGTTTTATAGAGGTGAGAATCTATTTAATAGAGTTAGTTAAAATTTCAAGCATCAAAGGAAAATCCATAGGAAATGAAAATTTGGAAACACCTACCGAAAACATGTGTGGATGGAATAAAACATCCAAGAGAGGGAGATGGAAGCCTCATGAACCAACTGAACACCCTATAATCCAAAGAATCACAATCCACACATCAACCCTAACATATAGGTTTCTTCCAACCAAGAACCAAGAAAAGAGAGAGAAAAGAAGTGAGAGAGGGCGAAGATGGGAAAAAGAATGGGGAATATTTGATGAAGAACCACTGAACTTTTGTGATAAATCACCCAATAAGTGGTTCAAAATGATGTATAACGAAGGGGATCCACCTCTGGTCAATACACAATAGGTGTGGATTCATTTGGGAGGTAGAATTACCTAAATCTAATATTTAGGTAAAAGGTTATTAAGCCTGTAATGGGTTTCATGGTTTTTCTGCATGCGCAAACCATGTGACTGCCACTGGAAAACTTCTGCAACATTAATGGTTTAAGTTGAATAGTTTGGGAAAATAGTGCTCAAACCGTTTGACCTAAAAATTGTACAAAACACTTAAATGACACCCCAAACACTATTTAATCCCTCCCAAATATCCTTGAATGATTTAAACACAATTTAGAGACATTGTGGGTGTCACAAACTCTCCACCATGAAACTTTCTCCCAATATCATTCATGATAACCATGAATAAGTCTATAAGGAATAAAAAACCACAAAATACCATGGGATTTTTTTTGGAAACTCAACTTGAAAAATAAAACCAAAAGATCCAATATTAAGAAATAAATAAAAAAATGAAACTTGTGGTCGAGGTGTGACAATTCTACCCACCAAAAATACTTTCTACCCACAGAAAGTCACCCAGTTGAAAGTTAACCAAAACATGAGCCCGATCAAAGCCAAGAGAAACCATGAACCCCAGGGTAAATATTCACTCCACAAGTCACACCTGACCAATCAAGAAGAAACCACATAATAAGGATGAGGGGAGAACACGAGGGGGTTCTCCCAACTACAAAGACTTGGATAATACGAACAACATTTAAACCCCAAAAAACACCCTCACCACAACAAGGATCTATGGATTTTAATAATTTAAATTCATGGGAATATTACATGGTTTGTCTACATTGTTTTTTAAACTATGAACCAACCATGCGTGAGCTACTGGAAAGAAGGGGAACCCCACATGGCTTGGCCGCATGGTTTCAAAACTGTGCGCCAACTGTGCCAAACACCTTTGTACAAAAATGAAACCAAGTTGCACGGTTACCTGGGCAAGGCACATGGTTTCCTCTAACTGTGCACAAACCATGTGTAGGATAAAAAATCACCCAAAACTTCCAAAATTTGAAAATTTTAACCAGGACACAACCCAAACTTCCATGTAAAATATGGACACTACCTCAACCAAAATAGAAAACATCCCACATGAACCACACACACAATACACCAATTCTAAGAAAATCATGAATCTCCAAAATATCACTATAAAAAGATAAAACTAAGACCATCCTACACAAAGGTAAGACACTCTCAAAGGAGAATGATAAATTTCAAAGGCCAAATTCAGATAGCCTCAACTATTTTGGTTGCAATAGAATAATTCCATCATTATTTATAGTGAAATTGTGAACTTACAAAAATAGTGTAAACTATAATGAGGAAATTTTAAATATATCTATCCCAACAGGGGAAACAAAAAACAGGTCAAGGATTCACACACACCCGGCCACTCCTGACTATGTGCGAGCTTCACTCTAAGGCCTATGGATGGAGCTCTAGTAGTTAGAGAATCTCCGGCCTCATAGTCAAGAAATGAATCCCCCGATCAATGATTATTTTTTAGACAACACTTCTTGCAAAACTTATCCATATGACCCAAATATACATAATGACGAAAAATATTTAGAGGAATGAGATAATATAGCTCCGAGTGTCCAAACCGGCCGCACTGAAAGCATAAAAGAGAATGGTCAGATGAACTATAAGCTGGAGCCAACAAATGAGGTTTTTTAGTATCAGGTTCGTATAGCATACCCTACACTCTAGATGGGGAACCTTTATTAGATCCAACTTCCAATGGCTGCACCCCAAAAACTACTCATCCATGAATGCCTCATCCACCAACTTATTATATCATTTTTTACTAAATGAGATAAATTTCTATGCAATTTCGGGATGGAGTCCCCATAAAAAAGTGGGGCTTTCATCTAATCCTCAGATTCTACTTCCATAAATAATGGAACCAACTCTTTGAAATGGTCAACATAAGACTTTACTAACTATTGACCCTGTAGAAAACACCACAACTCTGCCACCTTCTTCGACTTCACCTCATTTGGCATGAACCGTTAGACAAAATTGGCCTTAAGAACAACTAATGTCATCTCACCCTACAGCAATGAAGGGGAAACTAACTCCCACTGGTCTAAGGATGAACCCTCAATCAACTACTGAACTGCACAGACTCTAACAGCTTCGAGAGTTCCTAACAACCAGAAAAAATGATCAACCTTCTCAAGCCACTCCACATCCACAAGAGGATTTCAATCACCATGGAAAATAGGCAATACTATATAAGGAATAGGAACCGAGCACGGCTCATCATAAAATTTGGAGACCTTTTTAGGAGGCATTTTCTGAGCATCATGAAAAACATAAACCAATTGCAACATCAAATTAAGGCACAAACAAAAATTAATACCTCAAACCCGAAACCAACTGGAAGAAAATCCTAGTAAAAAAACCACCAAAACATCCATTTCCAAAACCACCATTTTCCATTTAAAATTAAAATATTCTTTCTTCCAAGGCTAATTCCCAATTACTGAAAACCCATTTTCTAAGAAAAACTAATTTCAAAAATCATTTTCTCATTCAAGTCCACTTTAGAAAATACATTCCAAACCTTTAATTTCAAAACCCAACCAATAGTATCTTATGAACCATTACATGTGTGTCCATCCATTTCCATCCACACTATCCATGAACAAGTTCCCCCATGCACTTTCTATACACACCCACAAACATGTCAATGTCCATAAGGAATAACAGGGGTCACATCTAATCCAAATTATCAAACCCAAAACACTTTAAATGTTTCAAAACCCACTTTACCAATTAAAACATTTTATGGAAATAACCTAAATTTTTAAATCCATTTTACCTTCAAAATAAACTATCATTTTCATCATACAACTATACAAACTGAAACCAAAACAAAACACAACCAACAAAGAAATACTATAATTAAGAACTTGTTCCTATGCCTAACCCAGTAACATATTAGTTGGACATTCCCCAAGTAAGGAATAACACTAAGAGGGCCTTGAACCAGGAACGTGGACTCCACATGGGTCACCACCCCATTTGAGGTTGCAACATGACATTGGTTCACCTTCATTGTCATCCCTCAATCCAAAAAACCCAAGATATAAAACTCAAATCTCAGACTACCCCTGGTGACACAAGTTTTATAACGAGAAAGGATTCATGACACACTTCTCCCACTGCCCCCTGAGTCCTGATAGTCCTAATCTCCAACTACCAAACACCCCAAATAACAATAATTTTTTTGATACCATTTTTTCACAAACCAGGCCAGGTCGACCCTAAACGGGTCACCCCAGACGATCGACGGCATGTCTTGAATGGTTTTACCAATCCCTATGGGCTAGAAACTAGTATCAGACATCAAAACATAAAATTTGGGAATGATTTCATCCCAAAAGAACAGTGAAAAGGACCAGATATCTAAATAAAAAAAACTAAAATGTAGTAAAGTTGAACAGCTGAATCACAATAAACAAACTGAACCAAATACAAAGTACAAAAAAACAGATTGAAAACTAAAACAAACACAGCTAAACAATTTCCCATAATCTCCATTTGACCTCTTGGTCACCTCCAACCACAAGATCGACCCTACTCCAAAATAATCATCTGATCCATGAAACCTGACCAAAAGCTGAACCTACAACTGAAATGGTAGGATAGGCATGAGCATCGAAATCTTAGTAGGGATTCTAGAATAAACCATAGAATGCATGCATTTCAATTCCCAAAGTAGAAAAATGACACTAGTTTGAAATATAATTACAAAGATAGTTTTTTCCACATTTTATCAAACAATACTCAACACATTTCACTTCCAAAACCCAAATCCATTTTTATAATCAAATTCCAAATCTACGAGAACTAGGGCAGTGAAAAACGGAAATAAAGAAACAATGCAGGTATAGAACTACTAAAGAAGAAAGAAAATAAGAAATATAAATAAGAACCATGGGTTATCCTAACCGTCCCTAGACAACCCATGGACATACTCAGTTTTTAACCACCTGTCGGCATATGGTGAATCCCCATAGACTATAACCAACTAATAGCCATCATGGAAAAACCAGTGGCACTTTCCATCAAGCCTCTATATCTACTAGTGGGTACTAAATTTTCTAATTAATGTTGGAAAGCTGCCATCACTCAATCATCTAAAAGCCCCCAAGAACCCATGATGATAATAATAATAATGTGTACGTAGGATTCTAATTCACACATGATTCAACCAATTTTTCGCCACTGCACTTGCCTACCCCAAACAAGGACACCAATATATGATAAACCTAAAAGTAAATACCTCATATAAATGTGCCCCATATATATTTACATACATTTAAAGTCATCAAGGTGCCAACTGGGCCACTAATCTATGTAAACGTTCAAATAAATTTTTTAAACATTTCGGGTTTCCATTCGAGCACACATGTTTTCTTAAGAACAAACATTTCTAAAAGTTCATAAAATTTTACACTTTTAGTTGAAAGTTACAAATGGGACTTAAGGATCCATGTTAACAAAGAATCAACATAAACATATTTTATCACATTATAATCTTGCACAGTTTTATGAAACAATCAAATGGACCCATAAGCCACACATTCAACAAAACATACTCCAAAATAAATAACGGCATATGCTAAAGGATTTCACATTAAACCATTCTTTTGAAAAAAAGTTGAACCCTAATCCTTTATAATCCAAAAACCATTTTATATAACAAAGGTTTCTAGAGAAACACCATTCTAAAGGTGCTATAATCATTTGTAGGCGCATCCATGTGTGCACTTAGTGCACCCAGGGATGTTCCAACATCCAATGGCATAATAAAAAACCAAAGAGACATCTTTAAACCATTTCTAAGAAAAGAAAATTTCCTAAAAAACAAAAGCAACCATTCACACCATTAAAAGAACACAACTCATCCCCTTTAAAGTAAAAGGATCCTTTCCAAATCATTTTAACACATTTAGACAGCTACAAAATTACCAATTCACACATAACAAACCAAATTCAAAATCCAATAATATCATTACAATATCATTAGAGTTAGAAATTTCATGAAAGGAATAATTTCCCTTTAGAAAAAAAAATGGAAAATCGAACAAGCATCCTAGGTACCATAAACCTATGAAATTTACACAAAACTCATTTAAAACCTATTTTTAAAAAATCAAAGCAACTCCAAAATACCATAATATTATTAAAATGGGTGACATAGTGGTGTGAATATACTTAATAGATTTATTTAAAATTACAAGCATCAAATGAAAATCCATAGGAAAGGAAAACTTTGAAACACATACGGAAAAATGTGCAGATGGAATAAAACATAAAGGGTATGGAGATCGAAGCCTCACAGACCAACTGCACACCCTAGAATCCAAATAAATACAACCCAAACCTCAAACCTAACATCTAGGGTTCGTCCAAACAATAACCAGGCCAAGGGAGAGCAAAGAAGTTAGAGGGGTGAGGAGAAGAGGAATGAGGAATAATTGATAAAGAACCACTGACCATTGGTGAGAAATCACCTAATAAGTGGTCCAAAACGTTGGAGAATGAATGTGGGGTTCATCTTGTTAATAATAAATAGGTGTTGATTTATTTTGGAGGTTGAATCACCTAAATATGATATTTAGGTTAAAATTTATTAATCCCAAAATGGGATGCATGGTTTTGCTGTATGGTTTTCTAATCCCTATGAAAACCATGCGACTGCCACTGGAAAACATCTACAACTTTTCATGTTTTAAGTTTCATGGTCATTGAAAACTATTATCAACCCATGAGACATGAAAAATTGGAAAAAAAACACTTAAATCACACCCCAGGAACTAGGTAATCCCACCCAAAGATCCTTGAGTGATTTAAACACAATTTTCAGACACTGTGGGTGTTACAAACTCTCCACCATGAAACTTTCACCCAGTATCATTCAAAATAACCATGAATAAGTCTATAAGGGAAAAAATAAACCACAAAAACCCATGTACTTTTGTTGGACACTCAACCCTAACATCAAATGAAAATATCCAATGTCAATAAATAAGAAAATTGAAAACCATGGTCGGGGCGTGACAACTAAACCAGCCCCAAATGGTTATCCCAAGCTCTATTGAAGTCGAAAACACATGACCCTAGAATGACTTCAAAGATATATATAGCTCATTCTATCTGGACATCAAATCACGGATTACATTTAATGATAAAGATAAACTGAATCCCAATTCCCTATAGAGAACCCTCAAAAAATGATAAGTGAATTGGAGATCCCTATAAAAAAATATAATAGATAGAACTCCATGTTATTTGACAATAGATTTCACCTACAGACATTCCATATCCTCAACATTGGATGTATCTCAAATGAGTATGAGGTGATATTATTTGGTTAACCTATCGATCACAGCCCATATCACATTAAACTTTTGTGGGATTATGGGCAACCCAATTGTGAAATCCATAACAATCTAATCCAACTTCCAAGTCAAAATGAGATGGGGTTGAAGTAAACCCTAAGGTTTTTGGTGCTAATCCCTAAAATTTTTGTATTTATTATAATGAAAAACAAAGTTAGATATGACTCATCTCATACCTATCCACCAAAATCATCACCACATAACATAGAACTTCTTTTTGGTTCAAGGGTTCACTTCCCACTATGAATTATCGATATCCACCATCATGGAATCTCTTCTGAGTGAAGGCACAAGATACTAGTTCAATAAAAAATACCCTCATAGGAGAATAACCACTCACCAAAAATATCCCCACTATAAAGATATTTCCTAATACCTCATAATTCATCATCAATTTGTTTCTTCAAATGAATTGTCTCAAGAAGAGAAGAAGTCAATTGAATTCTTGTCAACACAATCTCAATCACATCCTCTTGGAATCCCAAATAAAATTGAGAAAATATATCCATAAATTTTACTATTTTGATATTTCTTTCATGGCCTAGGTTGTAAGTTTCTTACTTAAAGTATCAATTATGACATTCCCCTTACTAGGGGTGTAGGAAATGTCGAAATCAAAAGACTAAACATAATCTATCTAATTCCAATATTAGATATTCAAATATTTTTTAGAGAAGATATAAATCAATATTTTTTCATTATATAAGATGGTAATCCTTTCTCAAAAATGGTAATTCCACCAACTCTTAATAGAATGATCATAGATGCATGTTCAGAATAATGTGTTGGATACATTTTCTCATGTGGCCTAAGTTTTTGGGAACCATAGGCTACCACATGGTCACCCTAGATAAGAACACATTCCAAACCCAAGCCTAATGAATTATAAAAGACCAAATATTACTTCCCATCCTATGAAAGTTTCAATATTGAAATTGTATTTAATTTTTTCTTCAATTCATCAAAATAAGTTTGACATTTTGAATCCCAAATGAAGTTCACTCCCTTTCAAGTGAGATAGGTCGTTGGAGAATCTAACATTGAAAAATATTTAATGAACCTATGGTAATATCCCACCGAACCCAAGAATATCTAAATCTCCAAAACATTACATGATTTATCCTATGTCATAACAGCCTTCACCTTCTCAATATGAACTAAAATACCATGTTCTGAGATCATGTTTCCTAATAAATTCACTTTCCAAACACATAAACTACATTTCAAATGCATCATGTTATGTTAGTGACCTATAAATATTTATAGAACTACTCACAAATGATAAACATGTTCTTCATAGGCATTAGACCAAAACATCATCCATGAAAATGACAAAGAAAAATCGAGATAATCAAGGAATATCATGTTCACCAGTGCCATAAAAACTAAAGGAACATTGGTTAGACCATAAGGAATAAAAATATAATCATAATGTCCACACCTACACCTAAAGGTGGTATTTATAATTTTATATTCATTAATTATCAACTGGTGGTAACCAAACCAAATATCAATATTCAAAAACTTCCTCCCCCTTTCAACTAGTCTAATAAATCATGAATCCATCGAAACAGATACTTTTTATTTATTGTAACCTGATTGATATTTTGGTAGTAAACATAAATTTGAAGTGTTATATCATATTTATTTTCAATTAGAACATATTTCACCCAAGGTGAAACACTTGGGAATATAAATACTTTATCTAATGAGTCATTCAGGTATTTTTTCAACTCTTTCAATTCAGCTGGTACCATATGGTAATAAATAATAGAAATTGGTTGAATAAATATAAAGATTTACATACCTTACCAGTGGAAAGATATAAATTTTATAAGGAAACACATTTGAGAAATCAATGAAAAATTGAGGGAGATCACCACTTAATGATTCTTTCTCTAGATAAAAATAAAACACTGATACTATGTTTCCCCACTCTGGAAAAGAAGTTACTTATCTACTCGACCTCAGTTCATATTCTCCCTAAAAAACATAGCACAAACCATTAGGTACAATGATAGAGACAAACTAAAGATAGTAGTCAATATAATCCTTATTTGAAATCATCCAATCCATCCCAAGAATAACATTAAGAGGTTTCATGTCGAGAACTAACAAAATTAGGTAATCTCAATCTATGATAAAGATAAAATAAAAGAGGGACACTGGAGACCCTATACTCTCTTAGTTTTTAGGGGTGTAGTAATATCCATCACATAATAAAAAATCTCTATAAATATGGTTTATAAAAGTCACAACATGAGTTGATATGATAAATCAAGATGTAACTTTATCAAATAAAGAAATCACTAAAGATGAAGCTATAGTGATGATACTTCTCACTATCGCTGGACTTGAATCAACTTCCTATAGAAAATCTTCAACTGTGTGAAGAAGTTTCTTTCTGGATATCTATAATTGGAACCCCTTAGTTCATGAAGAATATGATTTCATCATAGTAATTTTAAATATGATGATCTTGTTCCATTACATAGGGTATAGAATACATGATATAACTTTTTCAAGGGGCCTAAATGATAACTTGTACCAAAGATCTTGGCTGCCTCAATGAAAACCCACTTAGAATTCCCAATTTTGACACACTGAAAACAAGTCAAAGGGCCTTTTCTAGACATTGAAGAAGGTTTTTAGGAATTATTCTATCAAAAACCACCATGAGAATTATAATGATTCCTATTTCCCTTAAAGGAACAAATAGAACTACCACTATGATTAAGGGGAACTCTCATTAACCATGACTTACTAGAAAGTTCAAGTTGAGCCATCAATGCTCTCTTGAGCATGTTCACATAAGAAGCAAGTTTTTTCATGGAAATAAGATATCAGATATCATATCAAAGACCCATATCAAATATTTGATCTTTAAATTTATAATTTTTCACTACCTCAGGGGAAAACTAAAATATTTCATCAAAATGGTTCAAATATTGATTCATAGTCTTATCACCCAGCTAGAGGATGATAAATTCTGTAGACTTTCCCAAGAACATTAATTCTAGATTGGAATACTCAGTTAATGATCTATAATGTAATTCCATTCCAATACCTCATGTATCATCACTATAACTATTGAATCCCATTATCTTCTTCTAATACCATTAAGATTAAAGGTATTACACTTCACCTTTAAGGATTCTAAATTTTCCAAGAACTGAAAATAGAGATAAATATTTTTCAACCAATCCTTATCCTCTTGATGATCAATCAAACCTTGAAAAGCTTTTGGTTTCTATCAAATAAACACTTGACCATGATCTATAGAATTATCCCTTTGAGGTTCCACAACTAGATCCGGAATGGGAATGGGTTCAACTACATATCCCATATCTTGTACAACACGCACTACTATCTAAATGAGATTCTAGTAAAGTTGGGGATTTTCTTATTGGGGTTCCCCAGCATAATACTCCTATGGTCTCTTCAAATGTGTTCCCAGAGGTATTATTCTACAAAATTTCAATAGCTAACATGAAAACATTATAAAGGATACACAAATTTTCAACTCAAACAAGAGGTATAATAATATTAATTCCATAAAACAATATTCAACTTTTTAGGATTGAAAAATACTCAGATAAAAGATTGGACAAAATCTAGAATGAAATCAATTTATTCCTTAAGTTTGTTCTTTTTTTCAAACATCCATGGTGACTTAAGGCTTATTATTATGATATATTAACAAAAACTTGCTCATAACTACCTCATAAGTCACAAAAATCCTACATCATGTCTACAATGGCAACCGAAACTACATACTGACATCAACAAAATATGGACAAACTCTCTCTGATACTATTATATTCTGAACCATCTCTAATACCCTCATATTATGATACTCAAACCATTCCCAACATGGTCTGAAGGAATTCCCAATCCCCAAAGGTTTTTTACTAAAACCTGACAACATATTAATGATCAATGGGAATAGTTTTTTGACAATGAATGATGAACATTGGAACATAAATAAACACATTATAGTCATTAGAAACAATCCTCAAGGATTAAATTACCATAAAAAGTTTGATAACTATCCTATAGATAAACATCATCTAGAGTAAAACACAATATCCACCAAGACATCATTTCTCAAAACCTTATGAAACAAGTGGACCATAGCTCCACCAACCACCATCATCACTCTATAGTCCCATGGATCAATCACATAAACCATATCTAAGTGGTTCTTTCCCTTTTCTTGTGCCTAACATAACAAAATCTAAAAATTATTTATGGAAATGTAAGGGTGTGATCCAAAAATCCCAGTAGGTTCTCACCATGTTTTCCATAATCAGTTCTAATAAAAATAAAACATTTATTCACAATTTTAAAATAATGACATGGCATGGTAGTTCATTTCATATTTTCAAGAAAAACATTCTTTAAAACCATGATATGGAAGATATATCAAAAGTATTCTTAAATGAAAATTTTCTATAAAACAATTATATAAAAAATCTAGAATGAATACTATAGTTCTTTAAATAATGAAATGTATAATAAAGTTAAGAAAGACAAATGAGTAAGGTTATAAGGCATGATTTATACTAGTTATAGGTTCTATAATCCTCATACTACACAATCATCAATCGTAGCTCATGTATATCTACAAACATCCCTAGGTTCAGGCCTACAAGACTAATAAATCAACTCCCCATTGGGGACAATCATGTAGGTTTAGTTTTTGATAGTGTTGTTATCATCAATCCATTATTAGGGAGTCAGAGACCTAGTGTGATTTTTTTAATTACCCACTAACTACTTAGGCTCACATGTTTTAAAATCAATCAATCAATATGGGGTAAATCATTCATTTCAAATCAATTCATCAATCATAGTTCAATTGCCCAATTTTTAAGTTTCAACATTCCTTTCCAATTTTAGAATCAAATAATTGTTTTCATAAAATTATTTCCTTTCAAAATAATATTTAATTAAATAAATTTTCATGAAAAATTATTTAATAAGAATAAATTATTAATTTAATCCATCTTTCTTCAAAATCATTGGATTCATCCAAATTTCTAATAAAGGGTTTTCTTTCAAAATCCATGACTTATTAAAACAACAAAATCATGGTTCATAAATAAACTTAAAACTCATATCCACTAAAAAATCAATCAAGGTTCATATGAATGGAAAATCCTTATAGAACTATACACCTATAATAAAAATATAAATCAATCAAACACATGGAATGAGAATTTAAATAGTGAGTCGAAGTTGCAGAAGATCAAGAAGGAATCCCTAGAATCAAAGGTCTAACAAGTTGACTGAAAGATTCCCAAATATCATGATGAACCATCACTATAAAATAAGGAAAGAATATAATAAATATGAATATTCAAATAAATTATTGTGATCACATACCAAATAGGAATCAAACGCTTCTGTTGAAGCTATGATTCAAGAGTATAGGAAGTTGGAGGAGTTAAAAAGTCTATTGGGATCCTTCAAAAGTCAAAATGTTAAATGGGGTTCAAGAATGAGAAGTTGGGATTTAAAATTGGGTTCAGGATTTTAAGTATGGAAAAACTTATACCACATTGTAGCCCCATTGTCACATTGTGGTTCTACTGAAAATAGCCATACCACAGCGCAACCACCTCAGACCACACTGTAGTCCCTCCTGGTCAACTGGCCTCCTGAAAACATGCCACAAACCTATCCAAAATCTTTTTTACCTGGGTTAAGGCCATGAAAAATCCCAAGAACCATGATACAACCATTCCCAAATGGGCAGTGTCACCCCAACATTCTCACTTGATCCTCCACACTACTACTGGACGTCCATGTCATAGGTCCAAACCTCTAGAAGAATGTTACAACCCAGTCTAACCTCTATGGTGTTTCTATGATGAAGTTGGTAGTATCTCTGGAAAAAATCTTCTAAGGATTCATATATTATCCAAACTTATACTTTTTATCCCTTCTTGACCTCAACTTGTCTAGGCCACTACCTAATGTCCTGCGACAAAACCCCTTGAACTCCACACTATAACACAACCATATAGTGTATGCTACTATAGAAAACCTTCATTTTGTTTTCAAAATTATCCAGAAAACCTCAAGAAATCCAAAAATATGAGAGAAAAATAGATTAAGATAAAAATTACTTATGAATAATAATAGGATGTTACAATACACGTATTGAAAATGGGGCTAGAACTCAGTTAAAAGGGTATCGTAATGCAAGACACTAGAAAAATTATTGACTTTTAATAAAAATTTAAAACATTTTTGTTATCAGAAGTTGAAGCCATGTGAATCTAGTATGTGTTGGAGTTTCCATGTTTCACCCTTGATTTCTCATCTAAAAGGGGGGATGTCTACTCAATAAATATGTCACGACCCATCCCCCAGGGACTCTATCGTGACTACCCCAAGCCCGCCTTCCATAGGCCAGGGGTTGAAGACTATCACAGAAAAGGAATTTCCCTAAAATGGGAAGGCATTTCCTCAAAAACTGTATACACACAGAGATGGCACACAATTCACAAGTAAAGAACAATAGAAGAAGAAAGGTACAACCACAAATATAACCACCACTGAGTGTAAAAGTAAGTATTTAAAGTAAAGGGTATAGAATACAAGCCCAACTGAAAAGGGGAAAATAGATAAAAGGAAAAATAGCTCCTGAGGTCATCTTCAAAGGATCCTACATGAAGGGTAGGTACAAATCGTCACTACAACTCTCCACGTCAATCGGTCACCTCCATACACCATTGAGTTATGGCTCCTCGAGACTTAGTCAAAGCTGCCCATCATCTTCACAAGACACAATAATGTGTGGGTGAAGCCCATGTAGGGGTGATTATGAAAATACCCAGTAGGGACCCTGAGACCCCTAAAGGTCTCTCATAATTCCAAAAATTAAAAACCACAAAGCATGATCTCAATCACAAAGCACAAGGAAAAAGACTCAACTCAAACCAAGTATATTCTAAGGTAGTAACATTGGTATCATCAGTCACATTGTCGAACACCTCAGCTGCTAGAGAACTCCTCCTCTATCTAGTAAGGTGGGCCTTCCAAGTCACACAGAGGTGCCTTCCACTAACCTTGAACTACTTAGGTACTCCTCCCCATCGCGTACCATGGGTCTTCCAGGTCACACAAAGCTGCTCCCCACTATGGCCAACGGAGGTACTCCTCCTCTCAAGTACCTTGGGTCTATCAGTTCACACAGAGTCACTTCCAACCATAGGCCTGAAAAGTCGCACAGAGGTGTTTCCCACTGGTTCGTCGAGTCACACAGAGTCAAAAGTCGATAGTTTTTAGGCCTCAGTCAGTTATAGGGCTCTTCATGTAGTGTGCTTGGGAGAAATTCTCCTCAATCCATTGGTCATATTTAAAATAGCACGAAGTCACATGAATAAGTAACCTGAAGATCCTACATGTCACAATGGTTTCATCGCAATAGAAAGCACGTCAATCATACGTGTGGTCTGTATGTTATAGGCAGTTTAGTGCCAAGGGCCTGGTTAGATTCTGGTATGATCCAACCTGACCAAACTCCAATGTTCTTTGAGCCTCTCACAGAGTATCTCAAAAGGACCTCCCCACCCTAAGGGTTCTGTCACCAGAGAAGGTTCATCAAAAAGATGTCTGGTTTAAGAGATACACTCGTTTAAGAATAACTGGGAAAGAAGGGTTCCGAGTACGGTCTTACCCGGTTAGACCAACCTGACCTGACCCAAAGTGGGATGGGCTCAACCCAGTATGGATCAGCCTTCTCCGGCCCATCCCACATAGTTGTTCATGGCCCAATGTCCAAGAACGGGGGGTCTGCTCCCCTTTTGAATGGCTTTGGCCATTTGAGTCTTCAAGCTATGGTGCCACTTGGTGCTGTATCTCCTAGCCAGTCTGCGTGGAACTGCCCACTATAGACCCGTGGGTGAAAGTTCACCCTCCTCCATAGTTCAAAACAGTGTCCCTCCTCTGTGGCAGGCCACTCAGCTCAACAGCATCACCAGATGGCACCGCACCACCGGTCCTGGTCATGCAGAACGGTCCACAATGGACCCACAAGCGTAGGTCTGCCCTCCATTGTGGCCTACCTTCATGGTGTGCCACCCCACTTCAACATAGACATTGTTGTACAGCCATTATTTTTTGCATCACACTGCCTTAGGGAGCCATCGTTTCTTCACGGTCTGTGGGTGCCGACCGTCGCCTCCCTCAGTCGTTAGCACCGCTGTGTCGGTGTATCATTTACGTGGCATTGGTGAAGCTCTAGTGGTCTGTTTTTATTCTTATATGTGCCTACGGGCCTCCCAGGATGATGCCTATGCTATGAATCCCTTGGTTCCACCTTGTTGTCATATCTTCTGATTTCCCATGAAGAACGTAACCATAACCGAGTTCGGCAGAGGGTTCAAGCCTTATTGGTTTGGCCCTCACCCACCGTGTTAGCATAATAACATGGGAAGCATTTCAAGAAGGAAAAAACTCAATGTTAAACAAAGAAATTCCCTACCTCGAGTTTATTGGAAGTCTCTATGGATGAGGAAGGAGTGTCCACATTCGAGGGTGTTGCAGATGAATGAGAAGTTTAACATCCTTTGGTGCTCATCGTCGAATCCTCCAACAGTCATCGAATCTCTGTTCTACATTGGTGTAAGGTGTCGTCATAACTTCATTAGAGGTTCCACTCTTCAATGTCAAAAACCCATTCCCGATATTTGTTTAAATAGAAGGAAATAGGATATCAACCCACCACACTATTAATGAGGTTCATTAATAACTTTAATTAATGAACCTATTAATTCACTCAATTGTGCGGTTACACAACCATGTCTAACTGGCCATTAATTGGGCTGACAACCCAGAGGTCCCATCACTTCCAATCAATAGTTATACAGAAATGAATAAAATAACTTGTTCATTTATTTTATTATTTTTTAAAAGTTCAAAAATTTACGTTTTCATCCATATTTTTTCGAAAAAAGTTTAGCTTCCCTTAAGAGAATCTCATCATTGTGAATTAAATGGTTCCCTTGTATTTTTAATTAGAGCATCGATTCAAAAGATGTAAATATTTTCTCGTGCGTTTACTGAACGTACCATAAAAAAAGTTCAAAATTCTATTCTGGGCACACCGGGCCTCAGAATTAAGTGTCGTCAATTTTTCGTACTCGTAAAAATACCAAATAATTTAAAATATATATATAATTTTTGTGTCTATACATTCTCCCCACCTTAGGTATTTTTGTCTCTGAAAGCTACAATAAAACTAGGAAAACAAATAGGGGTACTGATAACACATCTGAGTCTCCTTCTCCCATGTGCTCACCTGGAGATTCTCGTGCTGCCAACAGATTCACACCAGAGGAATTGTCCTCCCATGAAGGAATCACTCATGTCGATCCTCTATCTCCACCAGGAACATTGCAAACATCTCTCAATCATCGATGTTCATCTCTCCCTAGTCGATAACGTATGATGGATCATACATGTACCTCCTCAGCTGTGAAACATGGAAAACATTATGCACCTGGTGTATATATGGGGAAGAGCTAGATTTTATGACACCTTGCCTACTCTACTGAGGATCTGGAAAGGTACAATGAACCTTGGAGATATCTTTTTTCCCTGAACAAACCTCTGTAATCCTCATTGGGGTGATACCCATATGAAGACACGGTCTCCCTCCTCAAAATCCAAGGGTATCTGCCTCCTATCATTATAAGACTTATGTTGGAGCTGTGTTGTATTCATCCACTCCAGGATGATCTGCACCTTCTCTGTGATAGGTTGTACCAAATCTAGACCCATAAGTGTTGACTCCCCTGGGTATGTTCTGTATAGAGGTGATCTGTAAGGTCAGACGTACAGGGCCTCAAATGGATCCATGCCAATGGTGGAGTGATAACTGTTTTTGTATGCAAACTCTACCAGTGGAAGGTGGTCCTCCCAACTGCAGTCAAAATCAAGCACACAAGAACAAAGAATTTCCTTGAGTGTCTATATGATCTACACCATATGACCATCTGTCTGAGGGTGAAAGGTGGTGCTCAAGTGTAGATGAGTCCAGAATTCCTCCTACAATCCCATCCACAAGAGAGATGTAAAAAGAGTGTCGTGATCTGATACAATTGTCGATGACACCTTGTGAATCCATACAATCTCATGTATGTAGGGATGCCCCAAGTCCTCTACAGATCTCTATTCTCTGATGAGTAGGAAGTGGGATGACTTGGTGAGTCGGTTAACGATCAGCTAGATGGAATCATTTTCCTTGGACGTATGTGGTAGCCATATCATGAAGTGCATGGAGACACCATCCCACTTACATTTCAGCACCTCAAGTGGCTGAGATAATCATGCTGGTACCCGATTCTTGGCCTTCACTTGCTGACAAGTGAGGCATCGTGATACGAACTCTTCCACAACTTTCTTCATCATGGGCTACCATTACTGATGCTGAAGGTCCTGGTACATCTTCACCACTCCCAGATGTACCGCCTAAGGGTATTTTTTGAACTCCTTTAACACATCCTCTAATAGCATCACTGGTACCATAGTGCATCCTCTAAAAAGGACAACTTGCTCCCCACCTTTAGAAAATCTTTTAGGAGACTGTCCTAAGGATATCTGAACAAGTCGGGCTTCGCAGTCAATGTCCCCAAGCTGAGCCTTCTGAACTCACTGAAAGAGTGGGGAAGATATAGTCATAGATTAGAGGTAAGATTCCCCATCTCTAACCAAGAAGGATATCTACAACGCGGCTAACTATTTTGTTGCCTCACTCAAAAATTGTAGTCCAAACCTCCAACTGAGTGTGTATGCTATGATGTCTCCCTTAATAGGATTGTAGACTATCTCAAAGTCATAGTCCTAGAGGAACTTCATCCATCACCGCTCTCTTAGGTTCATGTCCTTCTATGAGAAGATATACCTGGGACTCTTGTGATCAGAGTAAATTGTAAATTGTTCACCAATCACATAGGGCCGCCACATCTTCAAAGCAAAGACCACTACGGCCAACTCAAGGTCATGGGTAGCATAGTTCTTCTAATGTTATATCAACTTCCATGATACATAGGTGATCACCGCTTTCTCCTACATTAGGACACAACCCAGTTTGGTCCCTGATGTGTTGCAGTAGACTACATACCCAACACCCTCTTCTAGTAGCCTCAAGATGGGGTACTTTTCAGTCTCTACCTCATCTCCTGGAAACTATTCTGGCACTTCATCTATAATAAAGTCTTCCCCTTCTTCATCAAAGATTACCAGGGTGCTACTACCCTAGATAATTCATGTACAAATCTTTGTTAGTACCCAGGAAATCCCAGGAAACTCGACACCTCGGTCACACACCTAGGTGGATCCCAAGAAAGCACTACCTCTATCTTTTTTGGATCCACTGCAACTCCTACATCTGAGATAACATGCCACAGGAAGTGGACTTCCTATATCTGGAACTGTCACTTTGAGAAATTTCAATAAAGCTGGTGCTCACAGAGTGTATCCAAAACTGTCTATAGGTGTGTGGCGTGCTCCTCCTTCATCGCTGAGTACACCAAGATGTCGTCAATGAAGAAAACCACGAAGCAATCGAGGTAAGGCTAGAAGATCTTGTTCATGAGCCCCATGAACACTGTTGGAGCATTGGTCACAGAGAAAGGCATCAATAAGAACTCTTAATGGCCATACCGACATATGAATCCTGTAATTAGTACATCCTCATCCCGTACCATGAGCTGATGATAGCTAGATATGGGGTCTATCTAGAAAACCATCGTTCTCTCTTTAGCTGGTCAAAGAGATCATCGATCCTCAGTATAAGATACTTGTTCTTCATGGTCACCTGGTTAACACACCTATAGTCAACACAAATCCTCAGACTCCCATCTTCCTTCTTGGAAAAACAAAATCAGGGCTTTCCAAGGAGAAACATTGGGCCTTACGAACCCCTTCTTCTACAAGTCTTCCAACTATACCCTCAGTTCACGAAGCTCCTTAGGGGCCATCTGATATGTTGGTGTAGATATCAGTGCCATACTGAGGTATAGGTCAATGTAAAAGTCTACTTATCTAAGATGGGGTAGTCCCATGAAATCATCATGGAAGACATCTTCATACAGGTCCACCACTATAGGATAGTTCGGACTCATCTCATCCACTACACCGATAATGAGGCTAGCCAACTGATGAGTGATTGGTTTCACCCTCCTTCAAGAAAGTCCATCCTATGCTACAAATTTTTCCTTCTCATCGGTGAAGGAAAACGAGATCCCACCCTCATGGATACACCACACTTTTCACCTAAAATAGTTGATCTGAGATTGGACTATGGATAGCCAGTCCATATCCAAAATGACATCATAAGGCCTCGACACTGCTATTAAGAGATCCTAGATGAATCTATCACCCCTAGAGTGAGCTCACACTTTTTCCACCAATGTGTAATCATCGAATACTCTCCAGTAGGAGTCTCTAATCGTAAGGATCAAGCCAACAACTCTATCTAAATCCCGGAGCTCCGAAAGATTGTTGTGGCAATGAAAGAGAAACTGGCACCTATGTCTCTAAGAACTGCATCTAGGGTGTAATAGATATAGATCATACCTCTAATCACCTCCAGAGCACTATCATTATAAGCCTATTCTATCTAGAGTTGAGCTCGCCCATGTCTTCCTGCTTCCTAAGGTCAGGGTGGACCACCTGGGGGTGGTGGTGGTAACACCTCGAACCATCGCCCATTGTCTGCCGCTCTACTAACTCCCCTTCCACATCTACCACCCTGTGGACCTCCTCGCTCGAACTGATATTGTTGTCTCGATGGCCCCTCAATTGTCAGATAGTCATCCGTACGGTGTTTTGGTCAATCAAGAATCATGTATCCCTACCTTCCGTACAAAAAGCAATATCTGTCCCCCGTCTGACTCCCTCTGGCCTGGGAGCCTCGCACTACCAACCCTAAGTCCTAGGGTTGGACTTTGAAAGACCTGGCCTATTTGGGCCCACATCTCTATTGTCTACTACCTGCCAAAGACTCTTCCACATGGGGTCTGCTAGCGACTCTAACTGAGGGTGCCTGCTCTTCCAAGAATCTCTCCATCATAACAGCACGCTCCAGCACCATAGACTGGGTAGGGATGCTGAGAGACACCACCAAAGCCCTGATCTCCTTCCTAAGTCCCTGCTCGAAGGATAGATCCCTAAAGAAAGGGTCTCTCACCATGTTTGTGGAGTAGCGGGATAGATCTGTGAACCTCATTGAGTACTCGGCCGCTGTCATGCCGCCCTTTTGTAGGTGGAGCATCTCCAGATTGGGCACATAGCACAACATCGTAGGGAAAAAATCCTCCCAGAAAAGCCTCTTGAATTTAACCTAAGTGAGGGTCACCTCATCATATGTCTAGATGATAAAACTCCACCATCTCCCGGATGGGACCTGCAGAAGGCTCACTGCCAAGATATCCATCTGGTCAGGCGATGTCCTCACTAAGAAGAAGACTCATGTCACAACCTCTATCCAGTCCTCAGCGACCTGAGGATTCATCTCTCCCTTGAACCTGTAAGGACTCTGTCTCTGAAACTCATGTAGGGCACTGAGCCTGCGAACATCCTCTTCTGAAACTTCCAGTAGTAGATGCTAACCGTAAGGTGGTGGTAGCACTAGTGCACCACCTAGTGGGGCCATCTCAATCATTTTTCCTAGAACGGACACCTCATCACTAGGCAGGTTGTCCTCATGACCTCGTATCAGGATCCTGGCGGGTTGTCCACATAGAGGCATCCAGAGATAGATCAAGATGTACCATGGTTGGAAGGTTATACCCGGTGATCTGACTTTTAATAAAATAAAGGAGACACTTTTTCAACCATTGTTTTCATGTATTGAGCCGAAAATAGAATTCAAGGTCCTGGTGTATGGATACGTCGGTCGCTGCACCAACACTGGACTCCCTGAATCTAAAAGTCAGACTCGAAACACTTAACATTGTTTCCCAAAAACCAAAAATCACACTCCCAGTCTTTGAGGGGGAACCCACCGCCCTTTGATACCAATTTCTCACGACTCTTCCCCAGGGGCCTGCATCGTGTTTACCCCAAACACACCTTCTATAGGCCATGGGTTGGTAACTAGCACCAGAAAGGAATTTCCCTAAAATGGGAAGGCATTACCTCAAAACCTATACACACATAGATAGGGAACACTACACACAATTAAATATCAATGTAAGAAGAAAGTTATAACCACAACTAAAACTGCCAAGGAGTGTAAAAGTGAGTACTGGAAGTAAAGGGTCCATAATACAAGCCCAACTGAAAAAGGAAAAACAACTAAAAGTAAAAACAGCTTCTGAGGTCATCCACCAGGGATCCTACCTGAAGAGTAGGTATAGCTTGTAACGCCCTAACCCCTGTTACCAAGAGTCAGTGTATTATTACATAACATTTGCATGATCACAAAAAATCAAGTCTCTAAATATCTATTAGTTTAGTAGCCTTGGAAACACTAGATATATTCACAAGTCCTACATTAAATCATAAATCGAAAAAAGACTACAACAAAATCTTGTCTTCATATCCCCTCATACATTCCCTACAGATCATTCATAAAATACTTCTTCACATCCAGGGAAAAATTAAAACATTGAAAGGGGTGAGCTCAGATGCTCAGTAAGGATAGAAATATAGCAGAAACTTTCATAAATAAACATAAAAATTTAAGGCAATGTATAAATAAAACAAAAGCCTTTTAAACAAGAACTTCAGCATAATATGGAAAAGATAAAATGAAATAATTCCATTTACTTATTCACATGGATATTCTACTAGTCAAATAATCACATGCAATATCAATAACCACATTCATAATGATGGAATTCATAATTCCAGACTATCATAACTACATATTCAAGGCCTTGTGCCAATACTACAAATAATATTTTGTCAAGGCCTTGTGCCAAGACACTAGTTTGTCTCATGATACCAACTGATTAATCAAGGATCTATATCACGCTCCACCCGTCACTTATTAAGTCCAATTAATTCCTCATATGAACAGGTTTAAACATAAAATAAACAGTCGTATTAAAACTAGCATATGAAATGTAAATAATTTCTCCATAAACCATGAATGGTATAAAAATAACACATCCACAATCAAAAATATCAAAAAACCTTCAATAAAATATGGAAGTTTTGTATCATAATGAATCAAATTCAAATAAGCTTAAAATCCATCAAAGGATGTTGACATAGATGAAATCAAAACTATTTGAGAGAAATATCTCCTTTTTTGAAATCATTTAAAAATAAAATAATTATAAAAGAAAACATTTAATTTGAAAATATTCTTATAATCTTGTAAGGGAAGCTTCGACGATTTTATAACAACGGAATATAGCAGCACCCGCCGTATAAGTTAAAAAATACATTCTTACCTTAATTCTATCGAAAAGGTTAAAAAGGACCTTGTTTGGAATACGACAGAAAGATTCCTTTATAAACTTCTTATAAAAATTCAAACAAGGGTATAAATTACATTAACCCATATTCTGTAAAAAAGTAAGAATGTTTTGAAATACATTTTTGAGAAACATGGATGTGGATGATAAAGAGGTCCCAGTAGATAATTGCATATAAACAACCTCAGATAATGAAGAGATTGTGAAATAAACCCTTAACTTGTACTTTTCCTTGGTTGAGGGTAGGTTAACCTCCTCTATAATGGTGAAATAATTGTTATTAAATTATACAAGAATCATATACATTAATATGATATCATATATGATCTTTTAACATTGATTTGTTAATAATATCTTAGTATTATCATCGTTTCGGGTGTTAAAGGATTTGTTTTTCTTTATATTATTTGTTATGTGAGACATATCTGTTATGGATGGGATGTATATTATTCATATCCATAATGATATCATGTCTCATAAAATTATTTTTAATTATCAAATAATATTTAGTCTTGAATGGATACGATGCGGAATGAATCTCATCGCGTTCGTGGAGACGGTAATCTATACATACGCACGAGCGACAATATCTTTCTTTTGATATTAAAATAATATATAATTGGATGGTATATCATATATACCAAATCATTATCATGTTATATTTATTATTTATATGAATTGCACATCATTATTATACCCATCCAAATAATAATGTATTGAATGACAATTACACCACGACGTGGATACGGTAGGCCGTACGTACGCATGTATGGTGACATGTCATTCAAAGGATGGATAGAATACTGAATATGGTTGTACAATATTTACAATAACATCACAGTATATAGAATATACTAGAGTTATTAATTTATAATAGAAATAACAAATAAATAATAAGTTGAAGAAGAAAGGAAGAATTGGTTAGAAGTGGTGTCCTTTTATAAGGGGGAGGAGGGGCTCTTTAGGAGAAAATTAAAGTATTAATTTATAATAAATTCATAATCAGTTTCTAATGGCTCAAAAGTGGAGTATTCAAAGTATAAGGTTGGTATTGTTCGAAATACTTTCATCCAATAGATTTTAGATTGGTGTGGGTCTCTATATTAACCTTATCTTTTAGTTTTAACTCTTAGTTAATTAGTTTGAAATTTACCATGTCACTTTGTATTTTTATATTATATGGTTAATAAACATACTATATACTTCCAAGAGACCCCTAAGTGGTCCATTAATGATACACCTATAATTATATAAGTCCTTTTGCGGAACCTTCGATTTTTAGGAATATAATATGAATTAATAATATTTTATTTTATTTAAAAACTCTTTTATGTCAATTTTGAAACTATTTAATAATTGTTTTTTTAGTCTTAAAAACATTATTAATTAGAACCAAAAAAATTTAAGCAATCCTAACATATCATATTAATCAATAAAATTTGTGTATGTTATCAAAACATTCAAATTATAACATTTATAATACTAATTATTTAATTCTTTCGTTAATAAGAAAAATACTGCATCATTATTGTGTCACAAATAAATTTAATTATTTAATTTCTAAAAAATATAAATAAAATACTATTATGTAGGAAATATTTTAATATTTCTAATAAATATTTATAGTCTAAAATATAACATATATAACCTTATGTAAAATTTGTTTCGGTGAAAGATATATGCTTATGTCATTTTTGTATTTACTTTATCTTAATTAATATAAAGTGTCATTATCACTTACAAGTGGATCCATGGGGTCAGAAAATCGACCCAAAGATGACCATTGTTGGACATGTATCAAAAAATAGGGTTAGGACACTTTTAGGGTAATTTATTATAATAACATTATTGTTTTTTACCCTTATTTACTGGATTTAACCTTTAACCACGGTAAATAAAATATTTACCTAAGTAATTATTCAAAATGTCTAAAAATAAAAGTTACCTATTTACACAATTTTGACCTCCTGATTATAAATATGGAATCCATTCTTATAAATTCAAAACACATAAGTGTCCTTAATTTATTTAAAATTAATTTTCGTTGTCAAAACAAAAAACGTGTTTTTAAGAGATAATAACTATCAAAAGATTGGCACTTGCTTATGTCCAGTTTAAATGTGAATTTATATCAAATGACCAACATTGGATTAAATGGATAAAATATAATCTAATTATACTCTAAAATCACTCAAATTCATAATTTATCACTATTAATTATTTCGATTAAGAAAGTTGTTTTTAATTAAAATTTAGTAATTTTCACTATTAATCAAAATATGAAAGTTATCAAAAAAGTTCCAAAAATTCACCCTAAGATAATTTTGATATTCCGAATCCAAAAATGAAGTCCATTTTGAAAGATAAAATGTATAAATTTTTAAAAAGTGGGTATTATTATTCATAATGGCTAGTTTCATTAGTTATGGTGTGTGTTAGAACTCGAAGTTGCGTACAACACACGCTACTGTAGTATTCAAAGAGAAGCGTATCGTGGAAGATTGTGGTGTTACATTATCCCATATTTCAAATAATTTTTTCCTTGAAATTTCTAGAATATTACTGCATGAAAAAACTCGGGTGGTTCTTCATCAAAAGTTCCTCGGGTTCCCACGTTGCCTCTTCCATATTATGGTTTCTCCATAGAACTTTTACCAGACAAGTCGTCCGATTTCTCAGCACTTGTTCTCTCGTATCAAGAATCTTGACAGGCTCTTCGCAATAAGACAGATTGGGTTCCAGTTCTAATTTCTCATAGGTGAGTACATGTATTGGGTCAGGAATGTATTTTCTCAATAGAGATATGTGGAAAATAGCGTGAACTTTGGAGAGACTTGGAGGCATTGCCAAACGGTAATCTATAACCTCAATTCATTCTAGAATTTTGAATGGTCAGATGTACCTGGGAATCAATTTTCCCTTCTTACCGAAACATATAACACCCTTCCATAGAGATACATTCAAGAAAACATGATCTCTTACCTGAAATTCCAAATCCTTCCTTCGGTTGTCAGCATAGCTCTTCTGCCTACTTTGAGCTGCTTTGATGTGGTTTTGGATTACCTTTACCTTTTCCATCATTTCCTCCACCAGTTCTGGGCCTACGATTTTTCTTTCACCAACATCATCCCAACAGGTTGGTGTGCAACATCTCTTTCCGTATAACGCTTCATATGATTCCATCCAAATACTTGAATGGAAGCTATTGTTATATGAAAATTCTACCAGAGGTAAATATTGATCCCACATACCTTGAATGTCAAGTGAGCATGATCTCAACATGTCCTCTATGTTTTAAATAGTCCGTTCTGATTGTCCATCAGATTGAGGGTGGTGAGCAGTGCTCATATGAAGTTCAATATCCACGGCTTTCTAAAGACTTTTCCAGAATCTTGAAGTAAAACCAAGAACATGATCAGAAACAATTGATAGGGGTACTACATGAAGTCTCACAACTTCATTAATATATATTCTTAGTAGACGTTCAAGTGGTAGATCCTCTCTTATAGCAAGAAAATGTGCCGACTTGGTAAGATGATCTACAATAACCCATATTTAATCGTTCCTTCTAAGAGTCTTTGGTAGCCCCATGAAAAATTCTATCGTAATATTATCCCATTTCCACTCCGGTATGGGAAGAGGTTGCATGACTCCTCCAGGCTATTGCCTTCCAGCTTTCACTTATTGACAAACCATACATCTTGACACAAAATCAGCAATATCCCTCTTCATGTTGTCCCACCAAAAATGTTCCTTCAAATCTCTATAAATTTTGGTGCTCCCAGGGTGTATAGAGAAATTGGAACTATGAGCATCATCCAATAATTAACTTTTTAGATTAGGTATATTGGGAATACAAAGTCTCTTCCCAAATTTCAAAATTCCATCTTCATACACAAAGTCACTCAATATCCCATCATTCATAGCTTTAATCTTCTATTGAAACTCTTCATAACTGATATGAGAACTCTTTATCCATTCTAGTAAAGATGGTTTGGCAACCATTTGAAAAAGTATCGATGTTTAACCTTCCATGGTAATTCCCATATCCATCTTCACTAGATCCATGAAAATAGGATCCCTTTCAATTCTCATCATGTTCAAAACTCCATGATCTTTTCTTCTCAAAGCATTTGCCACCTTATTTTCCTTCTCTGGGTGGTAGTGTATCGTGCAATCATAACCCTTGAGTAGTTCAAGCCATCACCTTTGCCTCATGTTGAGTTCTTTCTATGAGAAAATGTACTTCAATCTCTTGTGATCGGTATAAATCTCACATTTTTCACTATAGAGAAAATGTCTTAATATCTTCAAAGAAAAAATTATAATAGCTAACTCAAGATCATGGGTAGTATATTTTTTCTCATGAATTTTCAATTGTCATGATGCATAGCCAATAACCCTATTATTCTGCATAAGGACACAACCAAGTCCTTTCTTTGAATCATCACTATAAATAACAAACACATCATTCCCCAATGGTAGATTCAATATAGAATCATTGACTAATCTTCTCTTAAGTTCTTAAAAACATTCTTCACACTCTTTTGTCCAAAAAAATTTAACCCCGTTACGTGTGAGATTTGTTAATGGGTTAGCCAATCATGCAATGTTCTGGATGAAATGTCGATAATAACTTGATAAGCCAATAAAACCACATACCTCGATTATAATCGTGGGTGCTGTCCATTCTTGGATTGATCTTTTCATAGAAGGGTCAACAAAGATTCCATCCTTAGAGACAATATGGCCAAGAAAAGAGATCTCCTAAATCCAGAATTCACAGTTGCTAAACATCCCATATAATTCATATCTTCTAAGAGTCTTCAGGATAATGCACAAGTGATTTTCATGATATTCGTAGCTTTTGGATTATACCAAGATATCATCAATAAATACCACCAAAAAATCATTGAGATATTCCTTGAAAACTCTATTTATTAGATCCATGAATATAGAGGATGCATTAGTCAATCCAAAAGGCATTATTGTAAACTCGTAATGCCCGTACCTAGTTCGAAATGCTGTGTTTGGAAAGTCTTCCTTCTTCACACACAACTGATGGTATCCAGATCGAAGGTCAATCTTTTAAAATTATTGAGCTCCATGAAGTTGGTCGAATAAATCATCAATGTGAGGTAGGGGATACTTGTTCTTTATTATTATAGCATTGATCTACCTGTAGTCGATATATAATCTCATAGATCCATCTTTCTTTTTAACAAACAGGACAGGGGCTCCCCATGGAGAAACACTGGGAGAATAAATCCATTTTTACTCAATTACTCTAGTTGTCTCTTTAGTTAAACTAATTCCACAGTGGCCATTCTATAAGGGGTCTTCGATATAGGCCTTGAACCAGGAATTAAATCAATAGAAAACTCAATTTCTTGTTCTGGAGGATGTCAAGGTAAATCTTCTGGAAAAAAATCAACATATTCTATCAAAATAGGTACATACTCTATTTGAACATTCCTTTCCTCACCCATAGTCATTTCATTCTCTTCTTCCCCAATAATTGAATTTAGTTGAGCTATTGGGGGTGGATCTAGGTAAGAATTAGGTGGTGACGATTCCGCTCTAAAGATAAGGTGTTCCTTATCATCATCATCAAAAATAGTAACCTCCTTCTTCTTACAAAATATTTTTTTATCATGGTCCAAAAGCCCGTCCATACTAAGTATTATATCAAATTAAATCCTAGGTATGATGATGAGATCCACAGATAAAGAACATTTATGTGATCTAATGGGTACTGATTCAAAAAACATTATTGCAATGATACTTCCCTTAGGATTTTTGACTAACAAATCCCTTGTTAAATCAAATTGGAAATATCTAATTTTCTTAGAAAACTTGGAAGATATGAAACAACGTGATGATCCAGAATCAAATAAAGAATTGGATAAACTTGAGGAAACCATTAAATTACCTGCCACTACGTCTTTCGGAGCTTCTACATCAGCAGTAGTGATATCATAAGCTTGGCCTTGATCCCTTGGCCTCTTCTGAGGTAAGTTCCCTTGACGCATAGGATATTAATTTGAATAATGTCCCATCTCCCTGCAGTTGTAGCATTAAACATCAGTAGCTTCTTTATTCCCCTTGAAATCACAAGCATGGTGGAATTTTTCACCACACATATAATAGACTCACATTCCCTTCAAGCAAGTACCAGGGTGTTTCTTTCCCCATTTAATATAGGATAGATATTCAACTTTTACCTTCTTCCCCTTATTTCCATTTCCAGAGTGATCAGCAGATCTCTTCTTCTCTTTCTTTTCATTAAAGTCATAAGACTTAGAGATTTTTTTTCAATCTTGATAGCACATGAGAAAATATATTCGTATGACAAGAAGGATTGTGAGACTAATTCTAGAATGAGAAATGGTTTTAACACATCAAATAAACGATCAATATTAATTCTTGGGTTAGGTATATATTCTACAGCATTCCTCTCTAACCTTGTAAAGTTATCCTCATACATTGGGATATTCTCATCCTCCTTTTTCCTTAGACTCGGAAATTTCCTTTCCATATCTGCTCGATGGTCACGAGTAAATTATTTTTCTAAGAAATGTTCTTTGAACTCCCTGCATTCTATATTTGATACTTCATTATATTACTTAGTTTTTTGAATCAATGACCGCCATTGATCAGCATCTCCAGTGAGGTGGTGAACTGCCATGATAACTTTTTCCCTTTCACTACTCCCCAAGGAATGGAATATTTTCTCTAAGGAATTTATCCATTTATCAGCTACTAGTGGATTTGTACCTCCATTGAATGTTGGTGGTTTTTGTCTCATGTAGTGATCTAACATTGATCCTCCACATTGCGGATCAGGTTGCTCCATACAGGTAAGGTTATTATTCATAACCTGAGTAAGTTTTCCCAGTATGGTGATTATCTGATCAGCACCAGTTGCATCACCAGCTCCACTATAATTATCTTAATCCGGAGTGAAATCCCTACATGGAGTGCACACATTGATACGGTTTCCATTTCTTCGACTAGGTTCCATTTCTAAATAATGGCATACACTATATTAGTTTATTAATCACAATACATAAATCCAAACATGTAAAACACTTAACATGAATTGAGAAGTTTATGGATATAATCCATAATAATAAAAATGTTTTCCTTGAGGAAGTACATACTCATAAACCCTTCATAATGGTTTGTAAATAAAATGATAATTATCCTAATCATATCCCCCGGGAGTGTCGTAACCAAGAGTGCAGCAAGGCCCATTTTTGTGAACCAGTTCTTGTTCGAGTCTAGATCAAAGCAGTTTTTTCGAGTTTTACCCCTAGGTACATCTGTGCCAGAGCCTCCTCTACCTGCTCGTATCCAGACAGGGATGTATTTCTCGGAAAACTCACAAAATCTCTACAATACCAAAATTCTAGGAAGTTCTTCTATACTAATCCTCAAGGTCCATCTTAGGTCTATGTGCTCTAATTAGAGTATATCTAAATCTAGCTTCCAAGGTTTGTACTAAACTTCTTTTGATACAAACTGCAACGCCCCGACCCCAGTTACCCAGAGTCGGTGAATTATTAAATAACATTGGCATGATCACAAAAGATCAAGTCTTGAAATATCGATTAGTTTATTAGCCTTGAAAACACTAGATATATTCATAAGTCTTACATTACATCATAAAGTGAAAAAAAACTACAACAACATCTTGTCTTCATATCCCCTCATACATTCCCTACAGGTCATTCATAAAATAATTCTTCACATCCTTGGATAAATTTAAACATTTAAAGGGGTGAGCTCAGATTCTCATTAAGGATACTAATATAGCGGAAACTTTCATAAATAAGAATAAACATTTAAAAAAATTTATAACTGAAACAAAAGCCTTTTAAACCTGAACTTAAACATAATATGGAAAAGATAAAATGAAATAATTCCATTTACTTATTCACATGGATATTCTACTAGTCGAATAATCACATGCAAAATCAATAACCACTTTCATAATGATGGAATTCATAATGCCAGACTATCATAACCACATAGTCAAGGCCTTGTGCCAATACTACAAATAATATTTTGTCAAGGCCTTGTGCCAAGACACTAGTTTGTCTCATGAGACCTACCGATTCATCAAGGATCTATATCGTGCTCCACCCGTCACTTATTAAGTCCAATTCATTCCTCATATGAACAGGTTTAAACATAACATAAACATTCGTATTAAAACTAGCATACGAAATGTCAATACTTTCTCTATAAACCATGAATGGTATAAAAATATCACATTGACAGTCAAACATATCACAAAACCTTCAATAAAATATGGAAGTTTTGTATCATAATGAATTAACTTCAAATAAGCTTAAAATCCATCAAAGGATGTTGACATAGATGAAATATAAACTATTTGAGAGAAATATATCCTTTTTTTAAATCATTTAAAAGTCCCATAATTATAAAAGAAAACATTTACTTTGAAAATATTCTTATAAGCTTGTAAGGGAAGCTACGACGATTTTATAACGATGGAAAATAGCCGCACCCGCCGTATAAGTAAAAAAATACATTCTTACCTTAAGTCTGTCGAAAACGTTAAAAAGAACCTTGTTTGGAATACGACGGAAAGATTCCTTTATAAACATCTTATAAAAAATTAAACAAGCATATAAATGACTTTAACCCATATTCTTTAAAATAGTAATAATGTTTTGAAATAAATTTTTAAGAAACATGGATGTGGATGATAAAGAGGCCCCATTAGATAAGTATGTGTAAACAACCTCGAATAATGAAGAGATTGTGAAATAAACCCTTACCTTGTAATTTTCCTTGGTTGATGGTAGGTCAACCCCCTGTATAATGGTGAAATAATTGTTATTAAATTATAAAAGAATAATATAAAATAATATGATATCATATATGATCTTTTAACATTGATTTGTTAATAATATCTTAGTATTATCATCGTTTTGGGTGTTAACAGATTCATTTTTCTTTATATTATTTGTTATGTGAGCCATATGTTTTATGGATGGGATGTATATTATTCATATCCATAATGATATCATGTCTCTAAAAATTATTTTTAACTATCAAATAAAATTTATTCTTGAATGGATACGATGGGGAAATAATCTCATCGCTTTCGTGGAGAGGGTAATCCGTACATACGCACGAGCGATAATATCATTCTTTTGATATTAAAATAATATATAATTGGATGTTATATCATATATAAAGAATCATTATCATGTTATATTTATTATTTAAATGAAATACACATCATTATTATACCCATACAAATAATAATGTATTGAATAACAATTACACCACGGCGTGGACACGGTAGGTCGTACTTACGCACGTATGGTGACATGTCATTCAAAGGATGGATAGAATACTGAATATAGTTGTACCATATTTATAATAACATCAAAGTATATAGAATATACTGGATTTATTATTTTAGAATGGAAATAACAAAGAAAGAAGAAGTTGAAGAAGAAAGAAACTTGAAAGAGGGTGGTGAAAACATTACCTCTTCTTCGGGTTCTTCCTTTTTATTTGATCATAAGGGCTCCTTAGGTTGTCTTTCTGACTAAAGGAAGGCCTATAGGATTAATGTAGGATATTTAATAGGTTATTTGGGAAGATTTTGGATGAACCAAAAGGATTTGAAGGTATGAATAATTGGTTAGAAGTGGTGTCCTTTTATAAGGGGGAGGAGGGACTCTTTAGGAAAAACTTAAAGTATTAATTTATAATAAATTCATATTCTGTTTTTAATGGCTCCAAAGAGAATTATTCAATGTATAAGGTTGTCATGCATCGAAATACTTTCATCTAATAGATTTTATACAAGTTTGGGTCTCTATATTAACCTTATCTTTTAGTTTTAACTCTTAGTTAATTAGTTTGACATTTACCATGTAACTTTGTATTTTTATATTATATGGATAATAAACTTACTATATACTTTAGAGAAACCCACAGGTGGTCCATTAATGATAAACCTATCATTATATAAGTCCTTTGGCTGAAACATAGATTTTTAGGAATATAATATAAATTAATAATTTAATATTTTCTTTAAAAACTCTTTTATGTCAATTTTGACACTATTTAATAATTGATTTTTTTTAAAGTCTTAAAAACATTATTAATTCGAAAAAAATTAATTTAATCAATCCTAACATGTCATATTAATCAATAAAATTCATGGATTTTATCAAAACATTCAAATTATAACATTTATAATACTAATTATTTGATTCTTTCATTAATAAGGAAAATACTGTATCATTATTGTGTCATAAATAAACTTAATTATTCAATGTATAAAAATTATAAATAAAATATAATTATGTATGAAATATTTTTATCTTTCTAATGAATATTTATAGTCAAACATATAACATATATAACCCTATGTAAAAATTGTTTTGCTAAAAGATATATGCTTATGCCATTTTTGTATTTACTTTAACTTAATTAATATAAAGTGTCATTATCACTTACAAGTGGATCCATGGTGTCCCAAAATCAACCCAGATATGTACATGGTCAGAAATGTATCAACCAATACGGTTAAGACCCGTTTTATGGTAATTTATTATTATTATTATTATATTATTTTTTTACCCTTATTTACCGGATTTACCCTTTAACCACGGTAAATAAAATATTTACCGAAGTAATTATTCAAAATGTCTAAAAACAATTACCTATTTACTCAATTTGGACCTATTAATTATAAATATGGAATCCATTCTTATAATTTCAAATCACATAAGTGGCATTAATTAATTTAAAATTAATTCCTGTTGTTAAAACAAAAGACGTGTTTTTAAAAGATAATAACTATCAAAAGATTGGCACTTGCTTATTCCAGTTTAAATGTGAATTTATATCCAATGACCAACATTGGATTAAATGGAAAAAATATAATCAAATAATACTCTGAAATCACTCAAATTCATAATTTATCACTATTAATTATTTAGATTAAAAATTTGTTTTTAATTAAAATTTAGTAATTTTCACTATTCATCAAAATATGAAAGTTATCAGAAAAGTACCAAAAATTCACCCTAAGCTAATTTCGATATTTAAAATCCAAAAATGAAGTCCATTTTGAAAGATAAAATGTATAAAATTTCAAAAATGGGGTATTAATATTCATAATGGCTAGTTTGATTGGTTGTGGTGTGTGTTAAACTCGAAGTTGTGTACAACACACGCTACTATATTATTCAAAGAGAAGCATACCGTGGAAGCTTGGGGTGTTACACAGCTTGCCACTACATCTCTCCATGTCAGTCGGTCACCTCCATACACCGTTGAGTCCTGGCTCCTCGAGACTCAGTCAAAGTTGCATGTCGTCTTTACAAGACACAATATGGTGTGGGTGAAGCCCGTTCATAGGTGAGTATAACAATACCCAGTAGGGACTTGAAGACCCATGAAGGTCTCTTATAATTACAAAAAGGAAAAACCACAAAGCATGACCTCAATCACAAAGCACAAGGAAAAGGACTCGGCTCAAACTAGGCATATTCCAGGGTTGTAGCAGTAGCATCATCAGTCACATCGTCGAACACCTCGGCTACTAGAGAACTCCTCCTCTATCAAGTACAGTGGTCCTACCAAGTCACATAGAGGTGCTTCCCACTAACTTTTAATTGCTTATGTACTCCTCCCCATCACATATCGTGGGTCCGCCAGGTCACACAGAGTTTCCCACCACCATTTCCTTCTTAGGTTCTCCTCCTATCGAGTACCATGGGTTTGTCGGGTCGCATAGAGCCACTCCCAACCATGGGCCTACAAATTCACACATAGTTGTGTCCCACTGGGTCGTTGAGTAACACAAATCCAAACGTCAGTAGTATTTAGCCCTCAAACAGTCATAGGGTACTACACGTAGTGTTCTTGGAGAATCACTCTTCAATCCATCAGTTGTATTTCAACCAGAATGAAGTCACTCAAAGAAGTAACCTGATGATCTTGCATGTGATAAGGGTTCCATCGCAACAAATGGCGCATCAACCAAATGCTTGGTCTGTATGTTATAAGAATTTTAGTTTCGAGGACCTGGTTATATTCTGGTATGATCTAACTCAGCCAAACTCCAACTTTTTTTGAGTCTCTCATGAAGTATCTCAAAAGGAATACCTCATTATAAGGGTTCCAGCACCACAAACAGTTCGTCAAACGGATGTCCGGTTTAGGAGGTATTCCCATTTAAGCGTAACTGGGTAAGAATGGGTCCTGGTATGGTCCGACCCGGTTGGACCAACCTGACTCAGCCCAAAGGAGGTTGGGATTAGCCCGGTATAGCTGGGTCTACTCCGGCCTGCTGGGCTATGGGCTCGGCCCGCTGGCCGCGGGCTCGACTCGCTAGACCATGGGTCCGAGCCATACCACCTGGCTAGGAGCAGGTCGATGGGCCAAGCACGGGGGGTCCACTCTCCTCCTAAGTGGCTTCTTCCATTCAGGTCTTCAATCCATGATGCCAATTGATGCCAAATCTCTTGGCTAGTCCATGTGGAACGGCCCATTACAGACACACAGGTGCGTGTCCGCACTCTGTTGCGGCTCAAAGTCGCGGACCTCCTACGCAGTGCACCGCTACAGCATGCCACCCGGCTCAACAACACCATCGGATGGCATAGCACCACCTAGCGGGTCTGTGCGGACCAGCCCACAATAGACTCGCGAGCACGATTCTTCCCTCCGCCACGTCTCGAAGCTGCGACCTTCCTTTGTGGCGCGCCACCGCAACGGTCCGACTTGCTTCAACATGGCCGGCGCTAGCTAGCCGCTCCTTTGTCTGTCACGGTGCCTTCGGGCACTGACGTTCCTTCGCAATCGATGAGTGTCATCCACGGCCTCCCTCAGTCGTTGGTGCCACCATGCCGACATAGCTTTCGCAGGCCACCACTGAAGCTCTGGTGGTCCGTTTTTTTTTCGTCCGCGCCTACGAGCCTCCTGGTACAATGCCTACGTTGTGTGGCCCTTTGTTCTACCTTACAACTATATCTTTCAGTTTCCCATGAAGAACGTAACCCAAACCTAGTTTGACGGAAGGTTCGGGCCTTTTTCATTTGGCTCGCTCCCGCCGCATTAGAATAATTACTTGGGAAGCATTTCAAGAAGGAAACAACTAAAAGATAAACAATGAAACCCCCTACCTCGAGGTCGTTAGAAGTCACTAAGGATGAGGAAGGAGTGTCAATGTTCGAGGGTGTTGCGGATGATGGAGAAGGTTCACATCCTTTGGCGCTCATCGTCGAATCCTCCAATAGTCATCGAAGCTCCGTTCTACATTAGTGGAAGACATCGTCTGCACTTTGTCAGAGGTTCCTATCTTCAGTGCCAAAATCCCAGCCTGATTTTAGTTTAAAAAGAAGGAAATAGGAGATCAACCCACCGAATAATTAATGAGGTTCATTAATAAATTTAATTAATGAACCTATTAATTCTTCCAACTATGTAGTTACAAAACCAAGTGTAACTAGCCATTAAATGGTCTGACAACCTAGTGGTCCTGCCACAGTCTCTCAACAGTTACAAAGATACTAATTAAATAATTTGTTGAGTTATTTAATTATTTTTTTGTAAAGTCCAAAAATTAACTTTTTCATTCGACTTTTTCTGAACAAAGTTAAGCTTCACTTAAGTGAATCTCAGTACTACAAATTCAATGGTGCCCTCGGATTTTTAATTTGAGAACCGGTTCAAAAGATAGAAATCGCTACTCACGCATTTACTGAATGTATCTTAAAAAAAGTTCAAAATTCCGTTTGGGGCACACCAGGCCTCAGAATCAAGTGTCATCAATTTTCGCAGACTCATAAAAATCCCAAATAATTAAAAAATGTATATTAAATTTTTGTGTCTTTACAAACCGCATCGATCAACTATAGTGACCTGACTTGGGTCACGGTCGATTAGGCCAGTGTGACCCGTATGACCAAATCGAGTTAGGTTCCCCAAAGTTCCATGTTGTGGAAACTAGTCATTTTATATAACCCAGACCCCTATCAATCCTTTTTAGTTTTAAATTTTTTAAAAATTATAATTTTAAAATATTAAAAAAAATAAAGAATTCATAAAAATATAAGGAATTTATTAACATTATCTCCAAAAACATTAAAAAATAGGATCTACCACTTCACCATATAGGGGTGTTTCCCCGATGTACCCACTCCATTAATAGACAATGATATACCCACTAAGGAGTATACACCGTCATATTCCCACACTGTTATGGTAGTTAAATTCCATACTACATTAAAACATTACATGTTTATTATTTATTATGATATGTGGATTCATGTTTAATGATCATTAGTTAATACCAAAAAGTAAATATTTTTATTTTTAAATTATTTAATTTTTATTATTATAATGATCGTGGTTTTTTAATATTTTGATATAGGATAAATTAATTGATGATTTATGCATTATACCCCATTATATAAATTTTATAGGGATATGAATTCCATATATAATTATTAAATATAATTCTTAATTCCTAAATTTCCCACATCTACTTGTGAGTATAAAATTCTAAGGAATGTATATCCTTATACAGAGGTGGTTTTATATTCAATAGAAGTAAGCGCAAACAATTATAGTTTCCCTAAATAATGAGGATGTGGAAACGTGGTTCGGATATTGGCTTAAAGAATCTCCCAAGGGTCTTGGTTGGTTTATCTTCATTTTGATAAACTAACAATTAGATTTAACCTCATGATCTAGTAATCATTTAATTTTTTCCTTATATGAATGTGTAGATAAATTCACTCTTATTGGATAATTAAAATTCATTATTAGATAGAAAATTATTATTCTGTAATGGATGTATTATGTTTATGAATGGTTTATTTTTTATTTTTTTTAACGCAATCAGAGAGTTTAAATAAAAAAATATCACAATATAGAATCTGATTTCTTTTATCAAATAAATAAATAACTAAGCCTGTTAAAAGTAAATATTAATACATTTTTGTGTTCCATCATTTGTGTTAGGATGAAAACATTGTTTGGGGTTCTCATTATCCATAGTTTATGGTTCCTCCATCTATTAGAAATTATAATAAGATGGGTTGGTGGTTTTAATTTAAATTAGAATTAAATAAGTATCCATAGATATTATAGTAAAATTTTAGAAGTAAAAATTGAGTAAATCCTAGATTTGGTTTTTTAGGAATGGGGAATCCAATAAATAGTTCAATAAGATACAAGTTGATGAATTTAGATATCTAAATTCCACCATAAACTATTTAAGCTGTGGCATACCCATATCTTGGACTATTAAGAAAGCTTTATGTATCCATTCCCACTAGAATATCTAGGAGAATATATTTTCTGAATACAATTATTAAGGGCTATTGATATTTAAATAAAATATATGGTAACATTAATGAATAATAAATCAATATTTTTAACTAGTTTGTAATCATGATAAATGTTCTATTATTTTATGTTTTAATTTTTTATAGATAAAATGAAATAAAAAAACTTGAAATACATTATTATTATGAACTATATTAGATAATGAAAATATCTCAACAAATAATAATTTCTAGGTGTGGGTCAAGAAATTGCATAAGTACTATACTATAAAAGGGGATTTTATGTGTTTGTGTCCCCTTCCTATTGACCATTAAAAAATAAATTAAATTTTATATAGAAACCTATATGATACATATATAACACATTAGATATATAGTACATCATGTTATCATCAATGTTTTACGAATTATAGAAAATTATTGAGGGAAAATATGCATATAAGATGTTCTCTAACTTATATGATTCATACCATGATATTAAATAATAATATATATGAGATCAAAAAAACACTTTTCATTTGATATATAGGAGAAGAAACCCATAACAGTTATAATTTACTAAATATGATTGAGTAAAATGAGTGATTAGAAAGTTTAAGGTGTTATTTAGACAAAGAACATCCCCTAATATCATATTATTATCCTTACCACCCAAAATTTAATTTTTCAAAGTTAAATATAACAAAAATTATATAGATATGTTTCTCTAAGATCTATTAGAAATGATTCTCCATGATGATAATGATATGAATAAATCTAACTCTTCAATCATTATGATGAATAAGAAAAAAAGGAAAGGGATAATAGGTTTAGGAATAAACCATTAAAAAGGAACCTCTCTATAGACCCTCAAAAAAGACTAAGATAATGGGGTACATTAATGCGATGGAGTCTATTTTCATTGAATATTTAATGAATAGTTACTATAATAATAAATTAAATTCTATGAAAACATGATATAAGGAAACCTTAACTTCATTTTTTTTTTTAATGTAATATTTTTATAACAAAAAGTTGAGTATTGGATATAGATTTTAGATCACACAAATATTTTTAAAAACATGAACCAAGTATATTAAATAAGATAAAATTTGTTAAAGTGGGTTTTTTAATGGATAATGGAGAAATATCAATAGAATTAACAATAGAAGAATAACATATTACTTTACCCATTAGATTGGTTCTTTCACATGAAAATTATTATTGCATACCATATGTTTCCAGAAACATAATCATTCTGTCAAGTTTAGACACAAAAGGACTTTATTTAATATTTAATAAAAAAAATTAATAATTTTATAAGAATAACATATTTTATAGTATAATAACTAGAAAAATAAACCCTTCAACATCAATTTTCTTTTCTTTCAATGTTGGCTAAAACATTGTGTTAATATGACATATGTTGAAAATTTTGTTTTAAATTTTTTATACAAACCGATGTTCAAAGGATCTTTCGACATCTGTTATTATTAAAACTAATTTTGAAAGCTCTATCCATAATTGGTTAAATGGGACTTTTGATGGGTGTTATTATAATAACTGATTTTGAAATTTCCTTATAGATTTAGTTATTTTAATAACTGATGTTATAAGATAATTCCCACATTATTTGACATGATTACCCATGTGAAAAGATAAATATTTATTTTAAATAAATCTCTTAAAATATTATACCACATTCCCCATAAATAAAAAAACCAAATAGACCAAAAGAAACATTATAATATCTAAAATTTCATATATATATATATATATATATATATTCTTCTATAAAATATATTTGTAAATTTTAAATTTATTTCATTTATTTTAATATAGATAAAAATCATTATAATTAAATTATATATAATTACCCATTTATTTTTTTTCATGCCTTGATTACATACATGTTTATAAAATATTAATCAATATATAGTGATATGCTATAAATAAATCGTATGCAAATCATAAAAATAAATCTTTTTTATTTAATCTATTAGAATATTATATATAGAGAATAAATATAATAAATAAAACATAAATTAGTGAAACAAGATAATAAAACACAAAAATGTAACACTAATATAATATAAAAATCTTGATCATTATAGTCTCTTAAAATTCTCCTTATCACAAACAACATTATAAAAGGATAAAAAGCTAGAAATTTTATTGGAATATCATACAGTATGGAAATAAATTTTAGATAAAATTAATTTATTGAGGAATTAAGGATATATGATGCATTTATATAGAGTATGAAAGCAACATGACTATTGTAATAGTAACATAACCATTAAGAATATTAACGTAACTATTAAGAATAGTAACATGAAGGTTAAAATAGTAACATGACCATTAAAACAGTAAATTAAAAAATATAAAATATTCTCAATGAATAATGTAAGTAAATAAAAATATTAGGATCTTATTAAAATTTGGATCTTAAGGAAATCAAAAGTTTATATTTTTAATAAAGTGCACTTTATGTTATTTTTAAAAAAACTGATATTTTTATGTTAATATTTTTATTTACTTAAGATTGTTTTTAATAAAATTAATTTTATTTTTTGAATTAGATAATAAAAATTTTCCAATAGTGATTTTTTCATAATTTTATAAAAAAACATGAATTTTTATGTAAATAATAAAAAAAATTAAATAGTTATGTTTTTTATGTCATATTTGATATAAAAATAATCTCATGAATCCTAAAATGGTTATCTCTAGCTAAAATAGCTTTAATATGATAAATTATTCTTTTAAAAACAATAAAACCAATATTAAAACCTTAAAATAAATTTCTATAGTCTAAAAAGACAAAACATTCCATTGGAAAACATTTTTTTTATTTTTTCATTATTTTTTATAAATGAATAAATTTAGTAGTGGAATGATTTAAAAGTCATAAATTTATGTAATGTTAATCAAATATAAATTATAAAAAATCCAATAATACCCATATTATAATTTTTTACTTTAAAAATAATATTTTACTCATTTTTTCCCTAAAATACCCCTTCCCACAAGTACAAATACACCCTTTCCCTTCCCTTGGAAAATCACATCTCAAATAATTATCATTACAAAATCTATTACCAAATATCCTCTCTTAATTATTCTTATAACTCTATGATTTTTTTGTAATATAACCCCATGAATCCAATGTATTAAGGCCATAGAAAATGATCAAACATTAAGGATAAGGTAACCTTTCCTCATTTATTCTTTCATGTTTCATCATCCATTCTTCTATTCTTGTGTCCTTATCTAAACCAATACGGATAAAATAAATCAATTACTATAAAAACATAAAATTAATGTTATTATTCTACTATAAAATAATCATATTCCATTTATAACATATGTATATATTCCCTCCCTCTCTCTTTGACACATCCCATCAATGGTAAGTTTTATCCACCTATGGGGATGATGTCAATTTTTTACTTATAATTTCTTTTAGGGATGGTCAAAATAAATTATTTATAATGTATAAGAAAGTAATTTCATTTATTTTTAATATTTTGGAGGTAATTTTATTAATTTATAAATTATAATGAATCAAGATTATGAAATCCAAACAAAACATTACAATTGAAAGAAACACATCAAAAAACTATTTCATAATTAACAAAAATATTATTAAATAAACTATAATTTATATAATTTATGTAAAATTATATAAATGAATAAAATTAACTTGTATATTCATTTTTTAATGAACATAAAACTCTTATATAGGAGGTGAAAATATGACAATATAAAATGGGATCTATGGAAAGGGGATCCTCTCTCAATCGATCACTTTGGGATTATTTTTTTATATAATATTCTTTAAAATGTTATATAAGTATTTAATTCTATAATTATAATATCCGTTTTCTATAGACCATTTATAGATATTTAAAAGTCTATTTATTGTGATCATAGTCAGTTATAGTTGTAAGGGGGATCTTGAAATGGACTCTTTCTTCTGTGATTATCTTTTATTACTCTGTATTTTTAGTATGTTTCATCTGAAACCACATATAAATGTATAATATTATAATATTAATTTTTAAATTCCTCGGGATATTAATATCATTATTACATTGGTATGAATTCATATCTACCTTTATTATTTTGATAAAGAATTTAATCTCAAAATCTCTCAGTGGTTCTTATTGTCATTGTTTTACTATCTATGGAATATGATATTTTTTTATTAATGATACCCTATAATTTCCAAACTTATAAATTCACTTCTTATTTTAGGAACCTCAATGTTTATTCATGATATATTATTTAATATGTCACTAAGAAATCTGTTCTTTTCTCACGAGTTCATTTTATGATTATAATTGATGTAATTCCCCCCCCCCCCATGTGGCATGCATTATTATGATAATTTTATGATTTTATGGGTGTTCCCATAATTATATATCTCTCCAATTAATTGGGTAAATATATGTATCTCTAGATAAAATTTTTCTTGAACGTGATTCTAACTTCATTCACATTCTATGAAGTAATCTTTGTAGACATTTCATATGTGTGAACATAACAATAGGTTTTTTCACATTCCATGTGTGGTTTTTTTCCAAAATGTTTATTATGTTTCATTATTATGAATGTACCACATTACTATAATTAAAAAATCATTATTCTATGTTCTATTGTTGTGGATCATTATTCTATTATGATCCTATGCTTTACTTAATGACCTCTTGGTTTTACTCATTCCTATGTCATGTAATGCCTTATGATTATCCAATATTATGATACCATGGAACTTTTATTATTTTCTTGGTATCTAACATTGATTATGTTTACCTAGTTTCCCTTTATTTCCTCTTACTTGAATTTTTTCTCACACTTTATTTCATGTATGTCCCCAGGTGACCAAAAATATTAAGAAGAGTTTAATCAAATTATAGGAATTCAATGATTAAAGATTGATAATTTTTTTAGTGGTAGCATATATGATGATATTTTAATATGTGACTAATTTATAAAGATAAAAAAATTGGATTTCATGAATTGTTGAATGTAATAAGTATCCATGTTATATATAAAAATTATATAAGTTGTCACACCCCGACCTAGCTGATACGTGACTTGCGCGAGAGTTATAAAACATCGTGGTAGGAACACACCCTACCTTATATGCGGTCAGTGCCAAGTGACACGGTCTGAGTGTGGCTCACCCAACAGCGCGCTCGGCGGCACACGGGTCGTGCAGTTGAGAGAGGTTTAAAATAAATAAAATATTTTGTTATTAGGGTTGTTAAATTATCATTATTCTTATTTAAATTTTTATTGATATTTGATTTTTATTGTTATTATTATTTTTATTGTTAATAAATTTTATTAATATTATCTTTGTTATGGTTAATTTTATTATTATTATTTTTTGTTTTATTATTATTATTATTATTATTTGTATTTTTATTGTTATTATTTGTGTTATTATTATTATTATTATTATTATTTTTATTGTTATTGTTAATATTTTCATAATATTATAATTATTAGGAACGAAATATATATATATAGCAAACCCTAGCTACCCGAAGCCCCCCCCCCCCCTTTTCCCCTCTTTGTAGAGCCACCTCAACCCCCCCTGTGCCTCTTTGGTTCGGTGCATAACCCACCAGGTGCCTTGTCTGCGCCCCAGCCCCCTTCACCCCGGCCTCCGCCTATTTTCCACCTCCCTCTGCATGTAAGCTCCTGCATCGCCTCTCCCCCTTTGATGTCCAGTGCTTCTCCCTGTTACAGCCTCCTTCTATGTGAACCAGCTGCCCCCGGTTTCTCCCTCCGCCTCCACCATGCCTCCACCTACCAGGCGACCTCCCCTCTCCGGAGCTCGCTGCTCCCCGGCTCCGCCTCGCCCTGCTCCGCACGACCCCCCCCCCCCCCAGCTCCGCCTCACCCCCAGCCAGCTCTTCCGGCCGAGCTTCGACAAACCCCGCCACCGGCGAGCAGCCTCTGGCCCCCTCCAGCGACCTCCAGCCAAGCTCCGGCGAGCTCCACCTCCGGCCAGCAGTGGAAACCCATGGTCGCGCGATCTCCACCGGCCCGCAACCTTCGGCGATGACCCGCGACCTCCAAAACAACTCTCCCTGGAAGGTTTCCCCTATTATTCCTTGAACTTTTTAGTTTCCAATGGGTATGAGGTTCTTTTTAGTGTTCGTTTTGGATTCACTTTGGTTTGCATTCTTGATTTAGGATCTAATTGGGATCCCATGTGGTGCGATTGTGGTGCGATTGGTGTTTGACTCCAATTTTCAGGAGTTTTTAACACCCGATGTAAGTTGTTCTGTTCCCTATCACCATTTGATGAATTTAATATGATTAATTGAATTTATTAATCTGTTCCTTGACTTTTATTTGTGGAGCGAAGTGTGTTTTTGTTTTGGTTGGTGTGTCTTTATTAATTTGTTTGTTTTGGGAATAGTTGGCGTTTTTTGGTGTTGTCTTGGTGCAACGTTTTCAAGATGGTTTTAGGGCGCTTTTGGATGGTGAAAACTATTTTTTCAAGGGTATTAAGAGGTGTATGTGTTAAAAAATGTTTTTTCAATGATTAGAAAATCTTTTTGGATGTGTCGACTTTGGTTTTAAACTGTGTAGAAATTTATTAGATTGTATTAGTTATGTGAATTATTTCTTGAAAAGGGTTATGAGGAGCATTTTTTTTTCAAGAAGCAAGTTTGCATGAAATGGGGTGTGGTTTTAATATAAAACCCTCTTTGCATCACTTGGTGGTGTTTTATTGTTTCGTCCCTTTTTCTGTTATTTAATATTGGTTTCTAAGTTGTGAAGATTGATTATCTATTTTGATTGTGTAAAGATGTGATATATTTTTGAAAAAATGTTTCATAAATTTTAAAGTGTTTTATGAAATAATGTAAATGGTGCGAGTTATGTTTTGAAAGTAGGTCGAGGAGGTTATTTTTCACTATTTGTTTGTTTTAATTGTTTTAACCCTGTGTTCATGTATTTTATTTATCTTTTTGGTTGTAGCACATTGGCGGGGTAACTCCATGTTAACGTGATCATCGGTTTGTGTGTGGTTGTGTGCTTGTGCGAGGTGTGTCGTGTTGTTGTGTTGTCTCGTTCGAGATGCAAGTCAAGGTAGGTTCCCTTTGCACTACTTTTAAAATTTAAGTTGCATTATTTCTTGCTGTTTGTGAACACTAATTGTTCAAATTAAATATTTTATTAATTTTAATAAATGTGAGATAATATAAGGTAATTAATTTTTTAAATGATTATTTGGTGTGAAAATAGTCGTTTATTTTAGACATGACGCTTGAAATATTTTCTTGACAAGCGGACACCTAGTGGTGAAGGAATTCCCATTTGGATTTTAAACTTAATTCACGGAATTTAAATGTGGTTCTAGTTTGACAGATAAATGATTTATTCTGAACAAGTATTCTGGTTCTCATGAGAAATTACCTGGTTGGCTCTTACAGTTTATTTGGAAAAATAAAATGGTTTGGTTTGTTTTTATAAAAATATTTGGCAGCCTGTGAAGTAGTGTCTTGGGGATTTTTAAATGGTTTCAAACTAGTTTTATTCTTATAAAGAAGTTTTAATTTTTTTAAGTGGTGATTGTGAAATGTGTAAAATGCCCATTTGACACTTTATGTAAAATGATGAAAATGTTTGGATGAAAACCCTCATAGGATAAATATTTTTCTTTGGTTGCAACTGGTTGTTTGGGAGGCCCATGCTTCGAGGCTCTCAGGTACTTGAGTAGTTTAAAGGTAAGAGTTTGTCCCATGGAGTGACTCAGGGTGATGTCTGTTGTGCATTATTATTATTATATATGTATATATGTGATTGGATGCTCAGCTGGAATCAGTTGGATCACCCCCTTTCCAAACACTTGAGACATGGGAATCTGGCATATTGAGAGAATATTCTAAGAATGATTGTTGCACTGGTAGGTTATGGTACTGACCAGTGGCCCATAGTAGGTGGATATATTGGGATTATTACTATGGGATTTTCACTCGACCTGCCTGATAAAGGATGGTCGAGCATATTGAGAATTTTTATTTCATCGTGTGTGACATGTCAACGATGATGATTTTTCATGTATTGATGTCTTCTGGTTTATTCTTGATATCCTAGGTTCACCCATGTCTGTGACTTTTTAGTTACTTGATGTGATGAATATGGTACTTGTATATATTTTCTTTTCATTGCCCTTACTGTGTAACTACTATCGCATTTTCATGTGTAGTTTTTTTACTAGAAAGTTATATGTGGTTTTAAAGTGGTTTATGAATACTATTTTCAATGAAATGTGTTTTATACTTTTTGTGAAAATTAAAAATGGAAACATCACTTACCCTTTGAAAAATGCTAATCTCTCACTAAAAGAATGACTTGGGTTTTTTGTGAAATGAAAAGGGGCAATGACTCATACTTTTTTTTTGAGTAACATGTAGAAAACCTTACTTTCATATATTTTATTTCAAAATTGAAATGGTGTTTATTTTATTTTAAAGGTAGTGTATTGGGAATACATTTATCGGGCTAGACTACTGAGTTTTAATACTCACGCCTATAGTGTTTTCTTGTTTTTAGTTCTGTTGTAGGTTCCAGCTTCAGTTGTTCTCCTTGAGCAACGTTGGTTGCGGTATTGGAGAGTGACCCACAGGGTCACGTGGAGTTTTGGTCGTAGTCAAGTTAGCAGCGTCGTTGGTTGTTCATTATTTATTTTCTTTTGTTCTATTTATTTTCCTCTTCTTAGTCTATTTTATTTTGGGGAAAATCGTTCCCACCTATTTATTTTTGATGCCCGACACTAGTTGCTAGCCTGTGGGGATCGGGAATTCCCCTCGAGCCATGTCGCGGGCCGGCTCGGGTGACCGATTCAGGGTCGACCCGGGTTGGTTCGTGAAAAAATTGTATCAGAGGGAGGTTATTATTATTTGGGGTGTCTATTAGATGGAGATTATGATTTTTGGGACTCGAGAGGTAGGTACGGGAAGGATGTCATGAACCCTCTCCCATTCCGCACCTCGAGTAACCAGGGATAGTCCGGGAATTGATTCTTTTCTTCATTATGGTTTGTTTTGGATTGAGGGATGACAACGGAGGTAAACCAATGTTACATCGTGATCTCACATGGAGTAGTGACCCATGTGGAGTCTAGGTACATGGTTTGAATTCCGACTAGTTGTTGACGCTTACATGGGGCATGGCCCACTACCATGTCGCCAGGTTAAGTACAACCGCTAGTCCCTCACTATGATGATTGGATTCAAGTTGTGTATCATTTTTCTTCTGGTTGGTGTAAGTGAATTTTTGGTAATGAAAAAAAATATTTGAAAATGGGACTGATTTCTTTTAAATGACTTTAAATTTATGAAATGAGTTTTAAAACTTAATGCCCTTGGTTTCGAAAACTGGTGTTTTCTTGGAAATTAGTCAAGAATGGTTTGGGGTGAAACCTCAGGTACTCCTTATAAACGTTTTCACATGTGAGAGGATGTGTGGGAAGTGTGTGTTGGTGCGTATGAATGAAACTGGATGAAGACATGTGCAACAGTTCATGGGATTACCTGGGTGTGTTTGAAATTAAAGGCTTGACCTTGTTTTCTATATTGGCTTTTAAAGAGGAAAACAGTTTTGGAAAGTTATTTTGGTTTGAAAAGTGGACTTGGTATTTGGAAAGTGGTCTTGAAAGAAAGCGGTTTTGAAATAAAAAAGGGTGGTTTTGGAATATAAAATGGAACGGGAATCTTGGACAGGGAATTTTGGGTTGTGTTTGTGGTTGTTTGGTTTTTTTTGAGCTGGTTATTTTTGGATGAGGGTGCTCCATTGATGTTTCTTCGATTGATATCGGTTCTGGCTTGCTGTTATATATGTTGTTCCAAAATACCATCCAGAAAGGTCCCCAGAGTTTTGATGAGTCATGCATAGTTTTTGGTCCTTCTCAGACGTTGTCTATCCTTCATGGTGTTTGGAGTCTGTTAGGGATAGTGTAGCGGCCTGAAGAGGTTGAGCGCATCTTCAGGGTATTGGGAACTCTCGAAGCTATTAGAATGCATGCCGTTTTGGGTCTGATTGAAGGTCCAGCTCTGGACGAGTAGGAGTTGTTCTCCCCGCCATCACTGCAATTTGGGATGATGTGGTATGTCTTTAAAGTCATCTTAGTTCAGTGGTTTATACTAGTGGAGGTAAATACGAAGAAAATGGAAGAGCTATTGCGTGTTCAACATGGCCAACAGACGGTGGAAGCGTATGTTTACCATTTCAAGGATCTTGTGTATCTTTTTCTGGGGGTAGTGTCGCAGGATTAGATGAAGACTTCTCACTTAATCAGGATTCTTCCTCCAGATATCAAGGAGCAAGTCCTCCCTTTTTGGGAGCATCACTTTTGAGAAGTTGGTGCATGAGGTGTTCTTAGCTGAGTTGGTTTCCGGAGCGCAAATGGTTGGCAATCCACCGTATCCAGTTGCTCATGAAGGTCCCCCATCTGATGAGCAGAGTGTGTCAGGTAAATGTTTTTCTAAAGAGTTATTTGCAGTGGCTCTAACTTCCAGTTCCTTGGACCGTCTAATAGTGTGTTGTTGGAGTGGACATTTAGGGAATGCAAAGACATCATGCACACCCCACCGAGGACGTGTCGGTATTGCAGGTGTCTAGGTCATCTAGAGAAGCTTTGCAGGAAGCATCGCCTGAGGAAGACACTGTGACCAGAATATTCCAGTGCCTGACTATGAAGCAAGAGATGCTTCAACCATCAGAGCCCCAACCACAAGTATTAGGGTGAAGCTCGCGTGCAGTCAGGAGTTGTTGGGGGTGTGACACCTCAGTTCGGGTTTCGTGTTCCGTGTTGGAAATAGAACAGTTAAACTCCTTTCGTTCATGTCCTTACACTGTTAATGTTTTGGCATTCTTATAGGTTCATTGTGTCATCATGAGGTTGGGATGAACGTGTTCTTTTGTAATCTAAATAGTCTCATTTGTCTGATTATGGTGTTCTAGACCGTGTGTTTTTCTTAAAAGTGTGTTTGAACCTTGTTTGGGTTAGTCTCAATCTGACTATGTTCATTTGGAGATGTAAGTTCCTATAGAAGGATCAATGTTTGTGGTAATGCTTGAGTTTACTTCGTTGGTTAAGTTCTTCTCAGAGGTTTCTCTCTAGTGTTTCGGTATTTTTTTCTATGTCGAGAGTTCCAAGTTTTAGCGGAGGTGTTGTTTCTCTAGTACTATAAAGGTTAGTATGGATCGTTTGGGAGTTCCCGTGTCGCCCCCCTTCCCGAGATGGTATGTTTGAGTGTTGAATTTACGTACTAGTTGATTTCTTATGATGGGGAGAACCCTCTCGTGTTCTCCCATTCTCTTGTGTTGTGGTTTCTTTAGGTTTTATTTGGGCATGGATTCTTATTTTGACTATCGTTCGACTGGGGGACTTTATGGGGGTAGGAAGTGTCTGTGGTGGGGAGAATTGTCACACCCTGACCTAGCTAATATGAAACTTGCACGAGAGTTATAAAACAGCGTCATAGGCATGCACCTTAACCTTGTATGCGGTCAGTGCCGAGTGAAACGGTCCAAGCGCGGCTCACCCAACCGCGCACTCGGCGGCTCACGAGTCGTTCAGTTGACCGATGTTTTAAAAAAATAAAATATTTTGTTATTAGGGTCATTAAATTATCATTATTATTATTTAAATTGTTATTGATATTTTATTTTTATTGTTATTGATATTTTTAATGTTAATAAATTTTATTAATATTATCTTTGTTATGGTTAATTTTATTATTATTATTTTTGGTTTTATTATTATTATTATTATTATTATTATTATCATTGGTATTTTTATTATTATTATTTGTATTATTATTATAATAATTATTATTGTTATTATTAATATTGTAATAATATTATAATTATTAGGAACGAATATATATATATATATAGAAAACCCTAGCTACCTGAAGCCCCCCCCCCCCTCGTTCACCTCTTTGCAGCGCTGCCCCAACCCCCCTACGCCTCTTCGGTTCGGCGCACAACCCACCAGGCACCTCGTCTACGCCCCAACCCCCTTCACCCCAGCCTTTTCTTGTTTTCCACCCCCCCCCCCTCCACCCACAATCTCCTGCGGTGCATCTCCCCCTTCGCTGTCCAGCGCTGCCCCCCATTACATCCTCCTTCTACGTGAACCATCTGCCCCCGATTTCTCCCTCTGCCTCTGTCGTGCCTCCACCCGCCAGGCGACCTCCCCTCTCTGGCGTTCGCGGCTCCCCAGCTCCACCTCGCCCCCTGCCGACCCTTCCGGTCGAGCTCCGGAGAACCCCGCCACCATCCAACAGCCTCTGGCCCCCTCCAAAAACCTCCGGCCGAGATCCTCCTCCGGCCAGTAGCAGCAACCCCTGGCCACACGATCTCCACCATCCCGCAACCTTCGGCGATGACCCGCGACCTCCAGCGGAACTCCCTCAGGAAGGTTTCCACTATTATTCCTTGAACTTTTTAGTTTTTGACGGGTATGAGATTCTTTTTAGTGTTTATTTTGGATTCATTTTGGTTCTCATTCTTGATTTAGTAACTAATTGGGATCCCGCGTGGTGTGATTGTTGTGTGATTGGTGTTTGACACCAATTTTCGGGAGTTTTTGACACCCGATGTAAGTTGTTCCGTGCCCTAGCACCATTTGATGAATTTAATATGATTAATTGAATATATTAATGCGTTCCTTGACTTGTTTTTATGGAGCGACGTGTGTTTTTGTTTTGGTTGGTGTGTCTTTATTAATGTGTTTATTTTGTAAATGGTTGGCGTGTTTTGGTGTTGTCTTGGTAAAACGTTTTTAAGATGGTTTTAGGGAGCATTTGATGTTGAGAACTATTTTTTCAAGGGTATTAAGAGATGTATGTGTCAAAAAAATGTTTTTTCATTGAGTAGAAAATCTTTTTGGATGTGTCAACTTTGGTTTTCAATTGTGTAGAAATTTATTAGATTGTATTAGTTATGTATATTATTTCTTGAAAAGGGTTATGAGGGGCGGTTGTTTTTCAAGGACTAGGTTTGCATGAAATGGGGCGTGTTTTTAATATAAAACCCTCTTTGCATCCCTTGGTGGGGTTTCATTGGGTCGGTCCTGGTTCTGTTATTTAATATTGGTTTCTAAGTTGTGCAGATTGATTATCTCTTTTGAGTGTGTAAAGTTGTGATATATTTTTGAAAAAATGTTTCATAACTTTTAATGTGTTTTAGGAAATAATGTAAATGGTGCGAGTTATGTTTTGAAAGTAGGTCGAGGTTCTTATTTTGCGCTATTTGTTCGTTTGAATTGTTTTAAGCCCATGTTCATGTATTTTATTAATCTTTTCGATTGCATCACATTGGCGGGGTAACCCCGTGTTACCATGGTCATCGTTTTGTGTGTGCTTTTGCACCTGTGCGAGGTGTGTCACATTGTCGCGTTGTCGCGTTCGAGCTGCGAGTCGAGGTAGGTTCCCTTTTCACTACTTTTAAAATTTAAGTTACATTGTTTCTTGCTGTTTTTGAACACTAATTGTTCAAATTAAATATTTTATTAATTTTAATAAATGTGAGATAATATAAGGCAATTAATTTTTTAAATGATTATTTGGTGTAAAAAGAGCCGTTTATTTTATACACGACACTTGAAATATTTTCATGACGAGCGGACACCCAGTGGTGAAAGAATGCCCGATTGGATTTTAAAAATAATTCATAGAATTTCAAATGTGGTTCTGGTTTGAGAGATAGATGAATTCTTCTAAACAAGTATTCTGGTTCTCATGACAAATTTCCCAGTTGGATCTTACAGTTTGTTTGAAAAAATAAAATGTTTTGGTTTTTTTTTATAAAAATATTTGGCAGCTTGTGAAGTAGTGTCTTGGGGCTTCTTAAATGGTTTCAAACTATTTTTGTTCTTATAAAGAAGTTTTACCTTTTTTAAGTGGTGATTGTGAAATGTGTACAATGCCCATTTGACAATTTATGGAAAATGATGAAAATGTTTTGATGAAAACCCTCATAGGATAACTCTCTTTCCTTGGTTGCAACTGGTTGTTTGGGAGGCCCATGCTTAGAGGCTCTTAGGTACTTGAGTAGTTTAAAGGAAAGAGGTTGTCCCATTGAGTGACTCAGGGTGATGTCTGTTGTGCATTATTATTATTATATATGTATGTATGTGATTGGATGCTCAGCTGGCATCAGTTGGCTCACCCCCTTTCCAAACACATGAGACATGGGAATCTAGAATATTGAGAGAATATTCTAAGAATGATTGCTACACTGGTAGGTTATGGTATTGACCAGTGGCCCATAGTAGGTGGATATATTGGGTTTGTTACTATGGGATTTTCCCTCGACCTGCCTGAGAAAGGATGGTCGAGTGTATTAATCATTTTATTTCATCATGTGTTACATGTCAACATGGATGATTTCTCATGTATTGGTGTCTTCTAGTTTATTCTCGATCTCCTAGGTTCACCCATGTCTGTGACTTTTCAGTTACTTGCTGTGATGAATATGGTACTTGTATATATTTTCTTTTCATTTCCCTTACTGTGTAACTGATGTAACATTTTCATGCGTATAGTTTTTACTATAAAGTGATGTGTGGTTTTAAAGTGTTTTATGAATATTGTTTTCAAAGAACGGTGTTTATTACTTTTTATGCAAGTTGAAAATGTAAACATCACTTCCCCTTTGAGAAATTCTAATGTATCACTAAAAGAATGACTTGGGTTTTTTGTGAAATGAATACGGGAAATGAATCATACTTTGTTTTTGAGTAACATGTAGAAAACCTTACTTTCATAGATTGTAGTTCAAACTTGAAATAATGTTTCTTTTATTTTAAAGGTAGTTCATTGGGAATAGATTTATCGGGCTAGCCTACTGAGTTTTAATACTCACGCCTATAGTGTTTTCTTATTTTTAGTCTTGTTTCTGGTTCCAGCTTCAGTTGTTCGCCTTAAGTGACATTGGTTGTGGTATTGGAGTGTGACCCATGGGGTCACGTGGAGTTTTGGTCATAGTTAGGTTAGTAGTGTCTTTGGTTGTTCTTTATTTATTTTCTTTTGTTCTATTTATTTTCCGCTACTTAGTCTATTTTCTTTTGGGCCAAATCATTCCCACCTGTTTATTTTTGATGCATGACACTAGTTGTCAGCCCATGGGGATCAGGAATGACCCTCGGGCCATGTCGCGGGCCTTCTCAGGTGACCGATTACGGGCCGACCCGGGTTGGTTCATGACATAAGTGTTGTATTAGGGATGGAGATATGTCTATTGCACTGTACTCCTCGCGAGAATATAGATTAGGGTTTTATGTGGTTATTGTGATGAGTTCATCTATAGAGCATGTTCTTCTTCTTGTGGAGGACTCTTCCTATCTGAAGGCACTGGAAGTTGGGAATGGATTGTGGGAGGAATGAGTACATGGTACTCATGATCCACATCCTTCAATGGTGGATGATGCTCTGAAGTAATCACCTGCATCATGATCTTTAGATATGGTTCCTTCACTAGTAGTCGAGACTGGATTGTGGGATTTTTTGGGATCTACATCTCATTTAGATAGTGTATAGTTCCATGAAGTAAATACCTATGTTGTGATAACCTTGATATTCAAATATGGTTCTGTATCCAGTGGAGGGTCTAGCTTCAAAGGAGGTGAAGCAGGGTTCTGGCTCGCGGGAGGTGAGACTATGCTCTGTGGTTGGAGATCGATTCCTAAACCTGAATAATCCCATTTTGACATCCTTTAATACTCAGTTTCACAATTCCCTGAAGGTTTTATTTGGGTTGTGAGCTATCAATGAATCCCATGTATAGGATTTGGCAAAGGTAGATGATGGTTCTGGCCTCATCCCTTCTACTGATTGTGTTAACCCATCTATTCAGCCTGGTGAAAATGTTAGATTATTCTCTGGCCCTCAACATGATTCAACACTCGAGTTCATTATAATCTTGAGAAATGTTGTGTTTTGTTCATTTAAGTAAACCCAAAAAATGAATATCATATTTATAAATTCAAGCACTCGATCATTTCATGGATTACCACTTTCAAAATGAATTATCCATGGGAGGTTGATAGTCTACACAATTGGTTTCTACAGATTTGGGACTTCGAAATATAGAATATTGATTCATTAGGTATGTGATTTTTTCATATTACATTACCCTTGAAATTACTGATTTTTTTAGGCATGGAGATCCTGCTTTATGAGCCTCAAACCAGGGGTTCTGCGCTTTCAGGACTGGGACCCCTTGTTTGATCTGTCTTGTGCTAGGAACACCATGGCACAATATTGGATTAGAATTAAATGTATGAACTAGTTTTTCTATCATCTTCACATCTTATGGGATATTTCATTGGTTGTGGGATCCCAAATCAAGTTTTAAAAAGAAATTTAATTTGCAAGAAATGTTCATTATACAAGAATTTTGGTTAAATTTGATCGTATCTCAACATTGGTTGAAATAGTTTATCTGAATGTTGGGGAGTTTAAATTTTAATTGTTCATTGATTATGAATTTGTTTTCTATTTTTGTCACAACTACATGTCAATTGGTCATATTAGAGCTAATTATTGAAGGGGATTTAGGTTCTCTACTTGTAGTAAGCATGGACATCAAACTGGTCATTGTAAATATAAAATCCCTATTGATGCCAACAAAGATTCAAGGAAGGATGTTAAGAAGGATGGTGGTCGCAGGTTTCATATTCATGGAAGTAGTAGTGGTGTTATTGATGCACATGATAGTACAGTGTGTAAAAAATCATTTGCTGATGTGGTTGCCTTGAGATCCAAAAATTAAGTTGAACATAATGCTCCTATTTATAATGTTTTTTTTTCCTATAAAAAACTAGGTTGGGGGATATATATCCCAAACATTTTTTGATAAGGATGTTTCAAGGTAGGATCCAATGGTTTTAGCTTAGTCTCTTTTAGGACTGATGGTTGATAAAGAGGTGGATAGGTTCATGGCCAAAGACAAGAAAGTTTTGGATAATGAGGGGTATCAAATGGTTCTACCTAGAAATACGAGGTCATATAACTCATCTGAGCGTGGTAACTTTTCTCTATTAGGGGTGGTCGTGGATGTCCCCTCTGTTGGTTCCAATGAGGATGATAGCAAGCAGTATTCTCATGTGTAGGTAGACTTGAATCTTCGAGGAAGTGGTGAGTCTCATGTTCAGGACTCTCGGGTTTTTAATGATCAATAAGCATTGATAGTTCTTAAAACACCAAAAATTATAGAGGTAAGATATCCTAATGGTCTGTAAACGATAGGGATGTGCTCGAATGAAAACGTTGATTGGTCTTATGCATCTCATTTTTCTGATCTCCTGAAATCTTCTTATCACTCATTTAAAAAGGCCTCATTCCTGGAATATGAAGCTACGAGGGAAAAAATTTCAAGGCCCATCTATTTAATTATGAGTTTGAGAGGAACCCCCGGGTCTATATGGATGAAATGGATAAATGGTTTGACTTATAGCTGAAAGTTACCTTTGAAAAAATGGAACTATGTGTTTTTTGATACATAGATCACTTGAGTCTTATGTATGCTTTTTAGGTTGAGGGTGATTTTCATGGTGGATAGGGTTGAGAACCAATGTTTCAAGGTTGAGTGGAGCTACACAAGTGGGTTCTTCTGATCAGGCTAGTGTAGTGTGACAAGGTCTGGAGACCACGTACGTGGTTTGGGTTGAAGCTTGAAGTAGATCCTTATACATTTAGCTTTAGTTTCTTTTGTACTATTGTATCTATATGGTTCTCTCAGGTGGTGACCAGAGTTGTATTGTATTGTATTGTTGATCAGACTTTTATTGTATTTTATTTATTATTAGAACATGTTCTTTTTCAGTTGTTTACTGCTTCCACATTCTATTTACATCTCGTTATGTATGATACATAGTTTTTTTCCACTATTTTCGACTCTATTATGGGGGAATAAACACCACACTATCACCTCCTAGGTACTCACTACTATTCAGCAGCCACTGGCGTATAGGGAGGTGTGCTTGAGGCCTAGTAACCATCTGGATTGTGGCACCATTTTAGTGGAATCTGGGATGGGTTGTTACAAAATGGTATCAGAGTGTTCTTTTTTTTGGTCTTTACTATTTGTAATATGGTAGATAGGAGTATTAGTAATGTGTCGGAACCTATTATGGATATCGAACAAGTACATTTAGAACACTTTTTCGGTAAGAAGTCCTAGTTTCAAGGGATTTCGGATTACTATTATGATTTGTGATGTTATATTTGTATATGATTTTGCCTTGAGAGACACCCATGTTGTGTGGATTTTATGATTTATTGTGGATCTCAGGCTCTTGACCATTGGAAAGAGGCCGGGAATGGTTTTTGAATCTTGGCCATCAAAGGAAAGAGGAAACTCATCCATCATTTTTTCATGTAGTATTCACATCATATAGGACTTCTAGTGTGTGACTTTACTGATGATTAAGGCCTTTGGGCCATCTTACACAAATATTTCACTTTGATAGCAAGTTATGTGGATCTACATGGAGGAGTTTGGTTGTGAGGCTGATGACTCAGTCCTCATGAATAGGAGGTGAAGTGACCTAGTAGTTCAAGGTGGAAAGTGATTCATTTTTATTGAACCCCAAGTAGGGTGTTGTTTATCAGGTCTATGGTTATCTTGTCAGATCGCTGAGTACGATGCTGATAGATACCAAGACTTTTTTTATGAAGGGATCCTCCATGCATTATTTCCTCATACGGATAACTGATGAGTGTCAGTTTAGTTTCTCTCCTACGTTGGCAAGAACATACAGGGTGTAGTACCTTTTGAGGATTCTCAGATAGGATTAGGGCCCTCATAGTCTATGTTTTTAGCTTTTACCCTTATAGGTCGTGGTGATATTTACCTACTTTTGTGAGGTTCTTATCTTTTGGATGAGGTGGTTAGACCTTGTGACCTAATTGTGAGGCTTGTTTTATAGGGCTAGGTGTGAGACCTAGATACCCTTAGTTTGACTCAAACTCATGTAGTTCGGTATATATTTTTCTTAAGGGTACCCTTATATAGAGTTTGGAATGTGATTTAGATTAATTTTTAGGTATTGAACTTTGTTTTATGCTTGTTTAGATATTGAGGCATGATGATTACTTGAGCCTACATTATAGGAATGCTAATGCCTTCAACTTTTGACGAAGCCCCTTGGGTTCTTGTTTTCTGAGACTGTCTTTGACAGGATGTATTGTTTGAGTACCTGGCCCAATCGACCATGATTTCTATTGTTCCTAATGTAGTCATATCATGGGTATATGCTTTTTACTATGATGATGTCGTGTGATGGGCGGTTGTGGTATAAATCATGACACATGTGAGGTTCTCGGTTCTGAAATGAAGTTTGAAGGGAGATTATGGCTTAATGAAACTAACATTCTATGTAGAACTGTCATCTTAGCCTTGTGTTTGGATGACTCACTGGAGTATTATTCTGGTGATAAGATACACGCTTGTTGTGTGTGGTATAGTTTGAATCTTGAATTAGTGAGTGGTCAGGTGAGAGCTGAGGACCAATTTTTTTCAGACTTTCCTTGGACTTGGTTCCTAAAAGTTGCATTAGAATGTCCCTCTAAGGTAAAGGTGACATCATAAAATGTTGGGGTACCATGATATGGTTGACCAATTGATGAATCCTGGGTAGGTTTTGATAGGATGGGGTGCATGGATTGGATAGAGTTGTATACTCCTTGGTGGAATCTTAGTGTACTAATATTAGAGATGATCATGTGTTGTCTTCATTCATCTTGAGTATGATAAGAGAGAGTTGGACCTACACCAAGATTCTTTTCTTCATAAATGTTCTTCCTAGTTAGAAATATAAAACCTATTGAGTTTGCGCTCTAGGAGTGGTGTAAGGTAAGCCATATTGTGGGGAGTGCACCATTGGCCGTTTGAGGCTGGTATCCCTCATTTTAAATTTAAATACTGCATTTTATGTGTGACGTTGGGATCAAGGTTTTGTTTAAGATGATTATAGAGGTATTCCTATGGTTGGGAGTACCAGATCAATTGTAGTTGAATGTATTCCATGTGGGAAACACTTACTAATTTTATGAGGCTGGTAATTGGAGAGAAAAAAACCACATGTTTGTGCATATTATTAGGTTGAGATCATGGATACTCGTCCTTTCACTAGGACTCTCAGGGTAGAGAAGGTTTATGGCGGGGAGTTTCTAAGAACCCATGTTTTTTCAAATAGAATCTTTGAGCAGAAATTTTAATTTTTACTATCAAATGCTTGTAAAGGGGTAAAACAGTGTTTTCCCCTAATAGGTGACCATGAATAATTTTTATGACAACTCTATTAGTCCCTTAATAGGGTGTTTAACCTAGGATAAGAGTTTGGTAGAAATTTGTTCTGTTTGAATTTCGGCTGAATAATTAATATTTATTATGTGTTATATTAAATATTAAATTATTTTTGTAGCTTCATGCAATTTTATATTTTGAATATGGAATCATATTGAGATTTTATTTCTTCCATTGAGTCTAGAATGGATATTTTAGCCTATGGAAGTTGTATACTCAGGTAGCTTTCCATGGCCAGCTCAGGCCCCTTTTTCTTTTCATTTCTTTTTCTTCTTTTCCCTAATTTCTTTTTCTTTTCTCTTTTTTCCTCCTTCCTTCTTGTACACGCCCCTCTTACAGTATCCCCCTTCACATGACCTAATATATATATAGGTTGAGGGTGAAATATATAAATAGGGAAGGGAAGATAGGTGTCATTGTGAAGCCCTCGCTGCGTTGGATGAACGTGTGGAAACCGTGGACCTCTAAATTGGGTCAATAATTAGTTTTTTCCACCCAAAGGTAGGTCTGTTTTTAGATTTTCTGAAATCCCCCATTAAATTCATTGTTTAAATTTTTTATATATCTATTATGCTTGTATTCAGTCCCTACTGGCATGATCTACTGATATGGAGGTTTAAATGGGGTTTTGGGTGATCATGAGTTTTACGTTTAGGGAAACTAGGTTGTGCGGCTGGTGGTCCTGGGTGACACATTGTGTTTTCTTCCCATTTAGGTAAGGTGACGTATAAAGAAGTACACAACATGTATGGGGTATACACATCATGTACTAGTAATTGGTCGTGTATCTGAGTACCCAGTCATGTCTACCCGTGTAAGGGAACATGGCCGTGTAGGGTACACGGCTAGACCCTGTGTGGGTTGCACGCCATGTAAAAGTGCATGACTTGTCCAAGTAGATGACCAAGACGGTTGAGGGACACAGGCATGTACCCCGTGTTGTGTACATGTTATGCAATTGTTCTAAACTAATTGTACATGGAGTATTACATGCCCAGACTTGTGAGAGTACATTCCCATGTGGCGTGCTGGGAGTACACGTCGTGTACCTAGGTTACACGCCATGTAATTCCCCTTGTAACCCTTTTAGTGTTTTCCATGTTTTCTTGACTCGATGTTGGAATTGGACCTGAGATTAGTCTATTTTGAGTGTTTTTCTATGTAGATCACAATGGTAAAACTCATGTAGAGTTCTAAGGACTCCTAATGGGTGTTTTGGGGCTTCTATATAAATGTAGATATTCTTTCTACAACTTTTGAGTTAAGTTGTCTCCTCAGAGTGAGACTTGTTATGGATGATAGGTTGGGTGTTTTAACCAACCTAGTTGAGATCTTGATCTGATATAATATATGAGCTATATCTTGTGACCTATTATTTTAAGGATTTCTCCTTTGTGAGGCATGCCCATCTGTCCTATGTGGTCATGAGACCAGATGATTCTATTTATCCCCTAAGATATTCCTTTGTGTATACACTAATCTGGGTAGTTCCTTGTTGGATCCTTGTACATGTGTATCATTTTGAGGATCCTTTTTTTAGGTTTCCTATGCTTTTTATCATTTTGAGTATCCTCATTCTAGGATTCCTCAGTCTTGATGATCTTTTAGAGGATCCCCATTGTAGGATTCCTCTGTTTCTTACCATTAAAGGTTCTCTATTGTTGGATGCCTCAATTTATTACCATTAGAGAATCCCAAGTTATACTCCTCCTTTAGCATTACAGCTAAGGATATTTAGTAGGATGCCTTTTCTTATGTTTACCAGACGGATGCATTGTAGGATTCTTTTCAGTTATAGGATTGAGGGACCCAATGGGTTCCCATTGTTTTACTGACCTTGAAGTGTTACGTCGGGTTTGGGTAGAGATGGTGTTATAGTGTCACCTAAAACCCATTCCGAACTGATATGCCCATGGGGATATGTCTGGAGTGTTGGGTTGGGTGTTTGATCCATGCTCACTCATTTTTTTATACCTAAATTGGTTTTGTGGAATCATTAGTGTTTACTAGAGGTGCTTCCTAATTTGTAACTATTGAGTGTGATGCGAGGCAATTTTCTTGTTTTTTTTATGCCTGGACATGCTTTCCTGGGATTTGTCTTTTGATCCACACTTGTATGATGTTTTAATGGTACCTATAGGTAGTACCTATGACTTGGTTTTTAAACCTTGATTTTTGTTTCTACTCCTTGAGTGATAATTAGTTTCCCTGGTGTAGGATTTCCTTAGATGGACTCTTTGGCTAGTGATATGTGGTAGGGATGATTACCATCTCTTAAACCTATGATGACTAGGTGGGTATACCCATGTCTTATGATGAATTATTTTTACATGAGTGGGTATACTCATGTGTGATTCTTGAATTGTTTGATAGATTCCATGGAGTGCTCTCCAAAGATATGGAATGTGGTAGTGGACACCTTGGGTTCATTATGCCCATTAGGTCTTGATTTCATGGGATTCCTCGGGCCAGGCTACCCCGTGGATTTGTTTTTCTTGTGCTTTCATAGGACATATTCTATTGACATGCTCCTAGGACCCCAACCAATTCCTAGACTGAGTTTCCACTAGGATTCCCATGGGACTCAATGTGGATGCCTTGGACGATTTCCTTGAATCTGGCCATTTGTGGTCTAGACTTCTTATATGGATTCCTTGGATGAGTTCCTTGGATCTAGACCTTCGTGGTCTATAATTTTTACGAGGATGCCTTGGATGAGTTCCTTGGATCTGGTCCATCGTGGTTTGACACTTTTTTATACGGCATGGTCATGATAGATGTTATTCTGGTGATTATATGGCATAGGCCGATGTGGATGTCATGGTCAGTATACCTTGGTTCGAGCCCTTGGGGTCTGACACTTATTTACTTGGCATAGGAAGAAGTGGGTTACAATGATCTTTATAGGATTGAACGTCATTATACAGTATCCTCTATTATAGTATTGACCATTGGTATATGGTATTTATGTTGGTGCTTGGAGGCGAGTACGGGTGAGCCTAGGTAGGATGAGTATCCCCTGTGGTGAAGTATCTTGCTCAGATACTTTTCCAGCATTAGCCAAAGAAAGTATACGTCGATTGGGATTATGGACCCATAGATCGACTTGGTGATACATGGCTTGAGTGGCATAACGTCCCGCTCAATTCCCTTGCACAGGATGCCCAGGTGATCAGGATTACGGGCCCAAGGATCGACTGTTGATGTGGTTTCTTATTATTTATTCACATACTAATGAATATTCATATTTATTTATATGTGTTTATGTAGGGTACTATACATGTATACGTATATTGATATGGACATCCATGGTGGAACATTTCTAGTTGACAGGGATTATAGACCCTATGTTTGGTTGGGGAATCATGTTGGTTTTTCTTACCTTTTGGCTGTGCTTCAGATAGGCTGATCACATTTATTTTGCATAAACTTTTAACATCACAGTTACAGGTTGCTTGTTGGGGTGGCCTAATGAGATTATTTCTCACCCATACACGTGCACCTTGATGTACGTGTATACCTTATGTCCTATTTTTAGTTTGAGCATGAGTTTCATGGTGGATAGGGTTGAGGCCAATGTTGAATGGTCTAGTAGAGATGCTCGAGTTAGTTCTTCTGGTCAGGCTGGTGTAGTTTAATATGGTTTGGAGATTAGGTATGTGGTTTGTCACTGATCTTATATTAGAGATATATAATTTTACCTTCAGTTAATTTTGTACTATTACATTTTTATGGTCGGTCTAGTGGGTGATCGGTGATGTATTGTATTGTATAGTTGTTCGGGCTTTTACATTATTTCATTTATTATTATAGAATGTTCATTTTTAATTGTTTACTAATTATATGATTTGTTTACATTATTTTGTGTTTGATAAATTGTTTTTTTTCCATTACTTTCTTACTCTGATATGAGGGAATAATATTCCCACTATCACCTCCTAGGCCCTCACTACTAGTCGGCAGCCTCTGGCGTATGGGGAGACGTACTTGAGGCCTAGTAACCATCTGACTAAGGGCACTATTTCAGTGGCATCCAAGTTGGGCGTTACAATCACTATGAGGGAAATTTTAATAATTTCATAGAATATATATTATCAGTATTTAATCAAAAAAATGTTGGTTTAAGTAGTGATCATGAAGGATGGATTTCGAATTATAAACGACATATAACTCATGTATATGATCTGCTCAAATGGTAAGAAATTACACATTTTTTGGAATAAGTTTTAATTTAATCTATATTTTTTATATATTTTTTATCAGTAAATTTATATAAATATTTTGTATATTATTAGTGATTCTATCAAAAAAAATCAAACAAATTTCCCAAGATTCTCTTGAATAATGATGATAGTGTAATTTTTCTAATTGGTTTTAAAGAATGGAAAGTTAAATTTTTTATTGTTGAACAACTAAAATAAATTTTTTATTTATATGTTATTAATTATTTTTAAATTTTTTCAGTAATATAAATATGGAAATAAAATTTACGGTTGATTATGTGCCCTAAGTAACCCTCCACAAAAATTGGTCAAATCATATAATGTATATATGGGTAATGAATTTTAATTTCATACACAAACATATAATAAATAAATAAGAATAAAAATGGTGTTTTTTAAAGGATCCAATCATAATGAAAGTGAATTTGAATATCATGCCATGGTGGATGAAATAATTGAGTTATTTTATCTCAAGGAGAATTATATAACAGTGTTTGAATTCCATTTCCTTGATATTCATTGAGAGTTTCATGTTCATCCTCAACATGGATTCATTAAAATTAAATATAAAAGAAATTATGTAGCAAATAAAAAATTTATTTGGGTAAATAAAGCACATATTTTTTATTATGAAAATTATTGTAACACTTCAAGATACTTAAATGACCAACGGAGTGTAATAAAAATTAAATCTCATGAAAATAAGATTATAAAAAATGATAGTGATTTTGTAGAAGTTCAAACTATAGAAATATTTCAAGAAACATCACTAAATACATATATTACTTGAATCAATACAAATATCAATAATGAGACCTTTTAGTTAAGGGTTGATAGTTCAATGACGTAACTAATCAGTTTGAAATAAGGGGTATGATGAAAATGAATGTTTTATAGAAATTAATGATGTTTTGGAGGAAGATGAATGCATTTATATTAATAAATATGAAGACAAAAATGAAGAATGGTATATTTAATTCTAGTTATGGTCATAATTAATATATATTACTATATTTAAATCAATATTTATTAGTTTTGTATATTGGATATATGCATTAACAGTTATTTTAAGGTTATACTATTTTCTTTAATTTTATCTTAGATGTGTGAAGACTAGTTTAATAAGATGATGTATAGCTTGACTGGGGATGATCTACCTGGGGATGAACCTCTTAGTTCATCATCTAAGGGTGCTGATAAGGGACTATCTTCAAGGTGGGTTAGAGGCCTTGAGCGATTGATGATTTGAGATCATATTCTGGAGTGACGCCCATCACATGACTTTGATCCTCATTAGAGGAAGTATGTTTAAATATTATTCTTATTTAGTTTTCATTTAATTTACTTTATTAATTAATTATGCTATGATTTATTTTTTATATTATATTTTTTCACATATAGTTGTCAGTCAGGATAGTGATATTCTATAGATCTAATTTTCTATTCAGGTGTCATGAAATCAGGGTCCTACGGATGTTCATCATAGCATGTTGATAACTAGATTGTACGTATAAATAAAAAAATATTAGAAATTAATATATTTTCTAATTTACTCTAATATTCAATATTTTTTGAGTTTATGGTCTTCTATTGATGATAGCATGATACTCTCTATTTGGGAGACAATAGAGGCTTTCATGTGTGATCATTTTCTTTAGTTTTAACATAACCTTTTGAAAAGATCTGTGGAGGGTGCATATGAAGCTATGTTTAATGAGTCTTGTGTGTATAATTGACCCAATTATGTCCTCACCCATCCTTGGGATGGATTTTTTACTTACTATATAGGAGATACTTTGAGGAGGGGATCATCTTCTCATCGATGGAATCAAGGAAGATAGAATGTCACACATAGAATGGAGAGATATGAATTTGATATAAATCATCAAAAACTGGTATGTAATATCATTTAATAATTTTTATAGAGATTTAATACTAAATTTATATTAAAATTTTATGTAGTATAAGATTGATCCAGTTGTTATAAGATTTTATGTGTATAAAAGGAAGTAAACTTATAGTAGTACTAGGAAAATTACTGGTGAGAGACAATGAAAAATTGTGGTTAATATTTTTTATGTTTTTTAAATTAACATATTGCACATTATCTATGTTTTTAATTTGTATTTATATGATTTTAGGAGACATATGAGACAATTATTTATTTATTTTCTTGGTAAATAGACATGACATATGGTGGATATGATAACTCATGCAAGTCATGTATTGACAAGGTGGCTTATCTATAAGTGGAAACATGTTGTATTAAGAAAGATCGGGTGATCATTATTGGTTCATGATGGAATTTAAATATCTACCAAGTTATTGGTTCATGATGGAATCTGAATATATATAAAGGTACTGAAGTGATGTCATTATTTATCTCAAAGGGAGAATATGGGGGGCTCTTCATCCTTCACCGCTGAAGAGTATGATATGAGGATGTAAGATCGTGATGTGAGTATAAAAATACTAACGAGAGAGTAGGAAAAATATGGACAATAATAGGAGTGGTAGTGAGAGTAGCATGAGTAATAGCTTCAAAAACATGAGCATATGATGAAGTATATGTGGTGACGTACACATGGTTTTGGTATGGAGTTACCTCCACCTGATAAAGATTATCCCCCACCCCCTCAGTGAAACTATTATTATGTTCTTTTTTATAAACTCTTTTTTTATTATATATATTTTAATTTTATAATAAATGTTTGTTTGAAATTTTTATTTTTCATGCATTTTATGTTTTTATTTATCTATAGTTATTTAAAAGATAATTATAAATTCATCGCATATAATTTTTTATAAAAAATTCTATAGAAAATATAATGGATGAAATTTATTTATAATGAATGATGTTATTCTGTCACAAATACTATTTTCAATGGAAATGTTTATTCATTTCAAATAGTATTTTTTATGAAAATTTAATTCTGACTCAATTTATATCACTCTAAGGTAAATTAAAATAGCCCATCACAATTACTATTATTTACGAAGTGATTTTTTGTTATGGGTAATTTGAGATGGATTCTTATTGTAATTAACTTCTTATGATGGGTATTTTTTCGAAATAACCCATCCTAAGAAGCAATTATTTTTTCATTGCAATTATATATGATAGGTATATATATATAAACATACATAATAAAAAACATCTATATATATATTGAATAAAATACATATATATATATATTGAATAAAACATATATATAAATATATGTATAATTTTTATATTTTATAAACATATTTATATTTATAAACATATATTTAAACTCACACACACACACAAATTTAAACATTTAAATAGATAAAATATATTAATATATAATTGTATTCACATTTAGGCATATTTAAATTTATATATAAAATTACAAACGTATATATAAACATAAAAACACATAAAACATATAAAAACAAGATATTTTACACTAAAAGTCTAAATGAAATCACCTAAATATGATTATAACAATGAATATAATGATTTATTATTAAAACTATAAATTCAACTTATCTAATAGTTAATTTTCAAAATAAATCTAATAAAAAATCAAGAAAAATAATAATAATTAATAAAACAATGAATATAATGATTATTTAAACTTATAAACATATAAACTCAACTAATATAATAAAATAAAGAAAACTAAATACAAAAAACAAAATAACAACACCTAAATACCTAAAATTCAAATTTTCACTGAAAATAAATTAACAAAAAAATATGAAATATAAAATATATTTATTTTTTAAACCTATTATTATTCCAAATAAAATAAATAATCAATATAAAAAAATAATCAAAGTAACTAAAATACTAATGTAGGACTTATAAAAATATAGATACATGTAAAAGGATCGGGATAAAATAGTAGCCAAATGAAGCAATAAGGAAGGTGGAATTATATTTAGAGGTAGAATATGGGGGAACAATAGTAGAAGGAGGATGAATAGTGGTTGTAGTAAATAAGGAGAGAGGTAGTGTATCTTTATGACTAGGGTTATAGCATTTTACAATGGTAAAAGTGTATAGAATTTTACATTGTATTTGTTTTAAATTTTTTAGAATCATTTAATTTCAATTTTATAAAAACCAATGTTATTAACAAAGACTCAGCATTGATTTTATAGTAACTAAAATGAAAAACAACTATGATAGGGGTTTTTTCATTAGTTATTATATAATTTATGTTGAAAATAGTTTTAACATTTGTTTTAAAAGGACTAATTATAAAACATCAACATGAATTCTATTTATTTCACTAGTGTATGACACATTAAAATAATGGTATTTTATATACTTGAACTATAAAATTTAGTGTTTTTAATCAATAATGAATCAAATGTGAATGAATCATATCACACATTCCAATTATACTTTATGCTTGTTCATGTAAATAAAAATTAATTAACTAAATTACACTACAAATGGTATTAATGTTTTTTTGTGTTAAATTCTTGGATATAAGTTATTATTTTTTACAAGGGAAAAATTATAAGGTGGATTTCAATAGGAAATGCAAATGTTTTATAGAGTTTCTATAATAGATACACACATATGTTTGTAAATTATTTTTTGTATAAATGAGGGGTTAATTTTCATACATCATTATTTTTTGCAGATGGATTTGGTAGCTACAATTATTTTTACCTAATCATGTATAATATTTGGTAAATTTTATTTATTTAAGGAATATTAAAATATAGTGGTGAATCACATTTTTTAAAAGATAAATTAATATCAAATAGAACATGGTTAAAAATATAATAACTAACTACTCATTATTCACTTAAAGGACTGGGAAATTGATTTTAAAGTCACTCCTTATATACCAAAATAGAAGAGTGTTAATAAAATGTGTAATTGCACCTTTATTAACATTTAAGATCAAATATGGGTCAATAAACTCTTAAATTATAATTTTATGGATCTTCTTTGAAAACAGTGGCATGTACACTAATCTAAGTGATAATTTTAGTGATAAATTGGATTCCATATGAGGTATGGTATGGAAATAATCTTGGTTTGTGATATATATGTTTATAGGGATACAAGTCATTTATTAAGGCTATTCTTATTGAAAAAAATCACATCATAAGGAACAGATTTCATCTTTATATAATATCTTAAGGAAACCAAATTATATTTTCAATATAATCCCATAAATAGATAAGTAATTATAGTAAGACATTCCATATTTGGGAGGGAGAAAATTTCTAAATAAAATTTTCAGATAAAGACGGACTTTGATGAATGTTAAGATTAATAAGAATAAGTGTTCTCATGAGAACAATGTTTATAAGAAATGTTGGAAAAGTATCATAATAGATAAATACTATATAGGTACACACATGATTTTATAGAATAAGAGATATATATTTTTATTATCACTAATTCAGGTGAAAAAATGTTCATCATGGGAAATAAACCTCTTACCTATAAGTAATAAGAATATGAAAATGATGCAGTAATGTGGAAAGATACCATAAATTCTAAAATGGATTCCATATATGAAAATCATGTTTAGACTTTTTAATACCTCTAGTAGATCTAGAACACATTTTTTGTAAATGGGTATTTAAAAATAATTTATATTTCACCACTCACAATGATGAAATCCATTTGAATTATTCTTTACATAATATATTTCTATAATTATGTGATATGGTTTATAATTTTTAAAACTACTTTTATAAATGGAATATTTATTATATATTTCCTTAATACATATCTAATGATATTTGTGACACCAATGAATTCAAATAAGTTATGAAAATTGAAAAAAAAAATTGATTTGAGGAAAGAAGCAATATCACGGAATATTCTTATTGATAAGTACCAAAAAAAGTTTGTTTCATTAAAAAAGTAATATATTTTTCTATAATAAGGTTAACATGAGTGTATTAATTTTATTATAGTTATATTTCAATGACATATTACCAATTCGAAACAATGTTCTAAGATTATAGTATATTATGAACCTGATAAATAAATATTTCCCAATAAATGAATTTAGTGAAGCATACTATATTATAGGGATGATAATATATAAATATAAATCTATGAGGTTTCATGTAATAAATCATCTAATATATATCTTCAATGTACTTAAAACATAAAATATAGAATACTACAAGAGAATATTTTAAACAATGTCAAATGGAATTAAATTCTCTAAGAAATAATGTTCATATACATGGGAAAAGTTAAATAGAATAATTAAATATCATATGATCTAGTAGTTATATAATAATTTTTGAAAATTTATATACTAATAATTATGTTTCCTACTCCTAGATCATGATGGGTAGATATCAGTAAAATCCAATAGAGTTGTATTGGGCAGTGGTTAACACTATATTGAGGTAATTGAGTTGTACAGAGGATATGATCCTGGTTTACATTAGTGGTGGGGAGGTAGTTTTGAGGGGATACATTGATACTATATTCAAAAAAATCATTATGAAAATAATTCATAGTAAAAATATTTTCCTTTTTGTTTTATGATATATATAGTAGATGAAGTTAAAATCAGCTCATGGTCATTGATTTTATGTCAGAGTTTCATTATATTACATATTATAATGTGGCTAAGGAAGAAAAATATATATGAAATTTTTTCTAAAATCTTGGTGTTATATATAACATTATATAACTAATTATAGTACATTGTGATATTATTTACTAGTGTTACATTCTTGGGATCCCAAGTCATGTTGAAAGGAAAAACATTTACTTCAAAAATTTCCTCATTTGAAATATTTTACTCAAAGTGGTAAAGTAAAAATAACTAGAGTACACACATAGGAAAACATTGTTTACCCACTAAATAAATCAATATCTAAATATTATTGTGATACTCATGTAAGATCTAGTGGGTATAGCATTATTTACAGTTAGACTTTGTGAAAGTAAGAGTGATATAGAGTGCAATCTCGAGTACCAACTCATGTTTATAATTTTATATTACCATTACATGTATTTGATATATAAATTAACCCTTAATACTATATTAGCATCGTTACTTATTCATGTACTATATATTTTAATGTTCTTATATTATTATTCATGTCAAAAGGTTTTAGTAATTCCCTGATATAATTAGAACCTTGTAATATAATAATAGTGATAGCAACCACATGTTCTATTATAAAGATACATCAATCTAACAAAACATAGATGATATTTGACTATAAATTATTGGGTAATTAAAACCATTAAGAATTATTCTCATAAATTTCATAGATAGAAATCTCAAGATATATGAAAACATGAGGACATTCCTTCTAATATAGAAAAAATATGTTTTAAGTATAATTGGTGTTCCTATCTGTGAACATGTTTATTGAACTCCCAAATTTTGATAATTATTAATGTTTACCAAGATTCATTTACATTTATTCATTATATAAACCATGAGAGTTAATGTGTATGTTGATGTATCTTTCATCAGTTTCATCATAAGTTTTTTTTGGAATTGGTTGAATGATCAAAATAGATATTTCTCTTCCATGTGATAGAAGAATATATTTCTTACCATTTTACTCTTATAAAAATACCTACCTAAAATACATGACCGTGGTAATTCAAAGAAATTCCATCTAGGATAGTCAAATAATGATATATCATGTCTATAAGGATGATGACATGGGTATAAATCCTTCTTAATTAGATAATGATTGATTCATATATTATATTTCTGGTTGTATGTTTATAAGATGTTTTTGATTATTTTGACTTATCTTTATCTCTTTATGGGTGATGATGTGTTATCAGATACTAATCTTAGTATTTAATATACACTCATTTTTATTGTGATAATCTCTTAGAGCATCAGACATTTTGTATCCAAAAGCACCATTGATTCAGATGTATCAATGTTTGGGATGAGGATAGTTCTTTCTCCCTAGTCTAGTGATATTCTAAGTCTAAATTATTACAAGTAAAATATATTTTAAAAATAAATTATAATTTATAATTCTTATAATAATGTGAATTTAACTTATTTCTCATGGTGTTTAAAAGTTTTTTATCTTTAAATAAGTAAATAAGATAAATTATTTATTAAATGAATAATATATGTTAAAGAATTGATAATTAATTAAAATTGGATATGATAAAAGAAATATGTGTAAATTTATAAGTGATACATTAAGTGTTCCTGATATTAAAGAAAAGTTAAATAATTCTTAAATGAGTTGCAGGTCATTTTAAGAAGTTATGTATATAAAATAACCAAGGCGATATATAAAATACAAAAATCAGGGTATAAAAAATCAGGTCTCCAAATTATGAACTCATACTGTAGGTAAGAATTGGAATCTATACCTATCATATTATCAATGTTTAGAGAGATAAAATGAGTTAGTGAACTTCTATAAATCAAGAATTCCTTCTTGGACCATGCTCGTAGTGATTCATAGATCATACACTTATTATAAAGAACACCAATCCTTAAAAATAGAAAAATAATATCTAATATCAAATTTCATGATCTTTTATATCATGTATGGATCATCTATAAGGGTTATGAGTTATATCCTTTGAGCTATGGTAAACTAGTTATGAGTAGAGAATGGCCAAATTATAAAAAATGATCAAGGTATTATTTAATATTGTTTTTCTCTATCATATAATTGTGTTTTATGGAAGCCATGTGGAATATATATATATATATATATATATTAATATACTCAATAAAGTTTTATGATGAATATAGAGATAAATTTTATTAAAATAATAAAACCTAACACTTTTAAGGTGCTTGAGTTCCTTCAAATTTAATTTAAATTAATAATATTTCTCATTTCATTAAGTATCCCCTTTCATTATTTTTCACAAATATTTTACACAACTTCACCCAAAAAATATTTCAAAAAAATAACACCTATATACCTTATATTTGCATCTCATAATTTATTTCACTTATCATTAATTCATGAATAATCCCTAATAAATTAAATTGTACCATATATCTTCATTCAAATAAAAAATAATTCATTTCCCTACTTTCCATTTATTTCATTATTACATACCAATTAATTTCATAATGGTAATGCCAAAAATACATATAATAAAACCATAATATTAAAAAATTATTTACTTATAATTAATTCATCCAAATTAATCTCATTAATCACATTAAACAAATTCTTTACTTTTTTAATTAAAAAACTTTCTATTTTTGGGTTTTCATGAAATCAAATTATTTTATATGTTTTACATCATTAAAAAATTTTATAATTAATTCTATATGATAAATTAATTCTACTCTCCACCACATCAATAAAATTATACAAATTACCTCAACATGATAAATCAAAATGTTAGAATCGCATACCTCGTTAATATCCAAATTCCTTTATTAAAGAACATTCACTGATCTTGTAATTTAAATCCTCAAATACATATTCATGATAAATAAATATCATTATCCTTTTTTGAGACCAATTTACACACTAAAATATTTAAAATAATTGATATATAAGTGTTTATTATTCCATAATGAGAAATATTTATGTGATGTCACTTATCATTGATCCAATTTTTGATTTGATCAATTCCTTGAATAAATCTATTATTCGTTGATGAAGAACATTAAAAACTTCCCAAATATTTCCATATCGTACATCTTAATCATTTTATGTTTTCATGGTAGTTAAATGGGGGCTAAAAGTTTAGCTTAATGTAAATATCATATATTTTAAAAAATGCATAGTCTAGTTTAATTGTGAACCATAATGTACATTATCCATTGTGTTAAAAGTTTAAAAATTTGTGGTTTTCTAAAAAACATAACATCACCATTATTCTTTCCAAATTCTCTCCCAATTTCTAAAAATAAACTAAATTTCTAGAAAAAAATTATTCTCAAGCAAACACCTCATTTAGGACCTAGTGATATACTAAAAATTTTCTCAAGAACATCTAACTCACCATTTCACAAATTCAATGTTCCTACTCAATTAAATAAACATTAAATTTTTTAAATTTTTTGAATACAATTTCATGACATTACGTTAAATACCCCTTATAATATTTTCATCATTGAAGGTCCTAAAATATACAAATTTAAAGTAATAAAGTTAATAACTAAACTTTAAGTCACCATATTACATACCTCTTAAATCCTTTTCATCACCCAAAAAGATAACCATATTTTTTCAATATAAAATTCATTAATTACCTTATAAATTTTTTTAACAAATCACCAATTGACCACTTGAAACCAAAAAAATAGGATATTGAACATTCTTCTATGAATCTCACTCCCAAGTACACTCTTTACAACCGCCAGGTTTTCATATAACTCATACTAATGGTAGATATCATCTACACAAGACAGTATCTCAAAGATATTGATTCTTAAAAGGTTTTTTTTTGAATTTCACATTCACCTCAATAACTAATTTACCCTAGTTAATTACATGTGAATAATTCATAAGTTAAATCTAATCAATATCAAATAGTTATTTTTCATCCACTATATTATTTAATGTTAATTCCATATTATTAATAAAATTATATACAAAATCACCTTAATAATATTATTAAAATTATCTCAATATGATAAGTAAAAAATATAGAATAATCTACCTCATAAAAGTTTTAAAATTCCTCTTTCAATAATGTTCATAGATCTTGAAATTTAAATTATCAAATATCTTATAAATATATACCATAATCCATCTATTTTTCTAATTTTATTATCCAACTTCTAATAAAAATAAATATATAGGTTTTTATAAATACATCACAATAAATAGTTTTATGGATTTCACTTACCATCAATCTGATGTTTACACAACTTAGTTCTATGAAGAAATAAATTTATTAATTGTGAAGAAACTTAAAAGTTACTCAAAAATATAACTAGGGTTCACCTTAATCATTCGTAAATGTTATAATATTACATAAAAGTAGATATAGTTATTTTTAAATTATAATAAACTAAATTTATCAAAATACATGTTTTAGTATAATTATCCAACCAATAGTGCACATAAGCCTACATTAGCCACAACCTAAAAATTTATAAAATGTGGGGTTTGAAGGAATCATAAAGCTAACAATATATATTTACAAAACCTATAATAACTTCTATAAGAAACCCAAATTTCCATTAATCTTATAACTCAAGGTAAACACCTAATTATAAACCCAACAATGCACTCAAAATTTACTTTTATGATCATTTATCTTACAATTTCACACATCAAATGTATAAAGTAAATAAAATACCCCTTAAATTTCACAAAAATAAAAGAATATAATATCTAGTCACTAAAGAAAGAAAAAAAAATATCATAAATAAATTTATATACTTCTTGTATGATTTTGACTCAATAATTGTATAGGGTTAATACAAGTATGGATGAAGATTAGTGAGTAACCAGGTTGAACTACCGTGATAGGTTTTGAATTATAAATTTTTTTGGTTGAATTTTTTGGGATAGAGTTGAAAATGGTTGTACTGTGAATGTTCATACATGGTGTCAACCTAACACTTTAGTATATATTTTAAATATAAATATATATTTACTTAACATAGAGATGATAAATTGATAGATCAATTCTATATAGAGTGGATTACACTTTCACATGAGAAAGATATAAACTAAATTTGTATAAATCTGTATACTGGTCATGATAATATAGTGAGTAACCACTACATAATTCCAAAATATTCTCTATTGGAACATCGCAGGGACTTAATAATAAATTTTAATGTTCCTATATGGTTTACCAATAAGTCTCAATAAAGACAATGATGTTCCATGTATTGATAGTATTTTGTGTACTACCACCGCCTCTTCAAGATTGTGTTTTTGTGTGGTTTTTAATCTCATATTGGTATGGTTTCACTCCACTACACCTCCCTTATTTTGATATATAGTGTTATACCCTTAGTTATTAGTGTAAGTTCTTGTATTTTACTCACATTCACAATATTCTATCAGGAGTAAGTGTATAGATTCTAAATGCCTTATGTGAGCTTCCACTTTAAATAGTTCATCCATCCACTAGAAAACTATATATGAATTTTAAAAATGATACAGAATCACAGCATAATACTCATATAATTCTAATTTTATATATTTCATCTAAAATCTACTTACACATTAAAAATCATAATACCCTATGAGGTGAAGGTAAGATATGAACAACCACTTATAGGGGTGAATTATTGGTTACCAAAACACTCACTCTTAAAGTTATTATTCTCAAGATAATTAAATATGAGATCTATGAATAGAAAAAATTATATAAAATAGATAAATAATAAGATATAATGCACATGACACAAGTGATTTACAAGGTTCACTCGCTCTTTATATAGAGTGGAAAGTTATTGGTCTCCAGTGATTGTGATCCTATAGTCCATTTTTTAATATTATTATCAATAGAAACATATATTTAGGAGAAGAAAATATAATCTTAAACTTATTGTTCTAGAAATATCAAAAAAATAATAATCAACAATCTATTTAATCTTTCACTTTCTTCATCAATCACTTTCATAAGTTTGATCAAGTGTGTTCCTTTATTCTTCTCCCCAAAACCCTACCAACATTATCTCAAGATTTTATTATGAAAGGTATGACCAGAGATATCAAAATTTTATCCTATATCATCAAATTATTAAAAATAAATATATACTTTTTAATAACCTTTAAAAAATCATGGCTTGTCCTATAAAAGTTATAGTGTGATCTTGAGTGAAATTAAGATAAAAAATCATGGATTCTTTATCTAAATAAAATTTCTCAAATTTATATTGAGATACTAAAATTTTATATCATATTTGAATTAATAATATTATAAAATAATTAATCATTAAGTAATTCTCATATTATCTAGTTTTACAAAATTCTTTAGCCAATTTCTTTCTTTATTTCTAGTTACCCTCATAGCCTGAAGCTCTTTTCATTGATTCTAGTAGTAATAAATTTTTTCATAGTCTTATAATTGAGGAAAGAGTGATAATATTTGTGCCAAAATATGTACCATGAAAAAAATAAGCAACGGAAACGACACTAAAATGGTGAAAAGGGGGTTGTTTCATGATGCAACTCTGTAAATCACACCATCACCGCAGACGACACAAATATCTGGGTTGTCTCTATGAATACCGCAGAGAAAAAAAGATGGTCACCTTTATGAGCCTGTGGAAATTGATGGAAGGATCTATTCCACAGATAGAAGGATGGTCACCTCTGTGAGTCCTATAAACTTGACAGAATCCTCTTTGACTGTTATGGAGGGAACAAAGGAATCCTCTACACCGTGGAGGGTATGACATTTGACTTCGCGACTCCGAGAAACATTATGAAATCTTTCTCTAGTGGTAGAGCCCAAGTTTTTTTGTGGTGTTCCCTCAAAGCATCCCCCCTCTACCTATAAATAAGTGTCTTCCCCCCACTCTAAATGACCAAGACCCCAACCTTTTTCCTTCCAAATTCCCAAATCATGAAGTATTATTTTCCCTATGAACCAACTAGAAAAATAAATCATTCACTGTACTTAATCATTGATAAATTATTTTTCCTTTTCTCAAAATTATCTCCTATTCAAAGAGGGATTCCCTTCGTGAATCCTATGGGCCATCACCAAGGAAGGAGACCCCTTTGTGTACTTGGGACTTCGTGAAGCACCCAGGATTCATGAAGCACATGTGAACTCCTTAGTTAGGCCCAGTCACTAAGCTTAGTGAAGCTCACTCCTTTGTGAGGCCCTATGCTCTATGAAGCCCAGTGCTTTTCAAGCCCCTATCCATTGTGATCCCTTGAGATTTTCAAATCTCCTCTTTGTAAGTCATCTTTCTTTATGAACCCCTCCTTCATGCGGCCCTCCAAGCTTGTAAAAAGTTATTTCAAAGTCCCTAAAGTAGTGATCAATGTTTCATTTCTTTACCTCCTGCTTCTTCACAAAGGTATTCTAATGGATATTGCTTTTTCTAATAGCCAAACTATCTTGGACCCTTCAATGGATCAAACCATAACCCCACAACCAACATCTTTGCTGGTGCCTTCCCTTTACTAAGGTTTTAAAGTGCGCCTGTTATGTAAGTACTGGGGGTGAGGAGTGAATCATCACAATCAGAGCTATAGGATGTTAAACTACCAATAACATTCATCCCCAACACATGGAATTAAACTTTTATCATCACATAAGTTACAAACCACAATAGGTTCATGAAGGGTATGAGAACCAGAGCCCTCTCGCTCCCCTCTCCCTCTACACTTTGTCTCCATTCGTACCTTGGGAGATCTCTACATAAGCCCCGACCCAACTTTTCAGGTGATCCATGTATGGTGTACATATCATCCTCATACGAATGGACCCATAATAAATCCTCCCTATTGGAGTAATCCCACATGTTTCCTCCTTGGGCTGCTAACTATGTGTAAGCCCTGCTCTATTCCTCGCAGACGCACCTTTCGCAACATGATCTGTAGGTCTTCGTTGCCTTGTATTTCTCACACTGAGCATGAATCATGTGGTCTTAGAGTAATAATCAGCCAGGAAATCCTCTATGGTTCAACTTAGTGTGTAATCACCAATCCCTTCTCTTTAGAACTACATGGACTTTTATCCTTTCCCATTTCAAGAGAGGTATTTAGGATGCCTCTCTGAGGTTCAATCCCATCGCCCATCTATCCATACCATCTTCACGATAGTTTATTCTCATCCCTCATGATGCTAAACTATGTTCCCCTTTCGACTTTCATGACTTCAAACTATATTCTATGTAACTACATAGTTTCTGATCCCTACCTTTTAGACAGGGTACGTAGGAAGCCTCCATGAGGTCCAACCCCAAACACTGGTAAACTGAAGTGCCCCCTTTCTTGGGATCCACATCCTTGGTCCACCCCTTAGTGTTGTTAGAATAGTTCTTGGGCATTTAACCATGTGTAAGCCTCACATTCAATCTATACTTTTCCAACCAATAGTGTCCCTCTTGTAATGGGATACTAACAACGCATAAGCCTTGGCATGTCTTCAGGTTGTTTTCTTTTTTGTACACTTTGATTCCATGCCCCATTATGAAATATGTGGACTTTGATTCCCCACCACAAGGATATGTATTAATCCTCCCCAAGATTCAATACCATCACTCATGTCCCATCCTAGTCTCTCCCTTGAGCCCTTTGTGTTTTGGGAAGATCACGCCTTAACACATTGGTTCCATTCCCTTCAGGTCCTCATCCATGCATCCAATCTCATGATCCACCTCCTTAGGTGACTCTTCACACCATACTAGACTCTCCCTTGAGCCCTTTTTGTTTCATAAAGACCACACCTTAACCCATTGGTTCAATTCCCTTCATGTATCCATCCATGCGTCCATTCTCATGAGTCGCCTCCTCAGGTGACTCATCACCCCATCGTAGAACTACATGGACATTTATTCCCTTATGTAAGGGTAATAATTTACTTAATTTATTCATAAAATTTTGTCTAATACCTTTGGTAATTTTCAAGTAAAAGTGCAAAATTAGTGTGATATACCCATGTGTTAATATTAAATATAATTTTGATCACTATTTGATTTTTTTCCAATCGAGTAAGTTTACTATTTTAATTATAAATATCAACCTACTGATCAAAATTATGTGATTTTTGTTATTTACAGTTCCTTATTCAATATATAACATATACTTATAAGGAATTTTGGCCAATTATTCCATTTGAATGGTCATATAGACCCCACTAGAAGGCCCAATAAAATCTGTGAAGAAACTAGACTAGCTGTAAAGATTTAATTACTGGGATCATTCCAGAAATACTAAAATAATGATTCTCTAAAAAAGTCTGGGTACAATATAATTCATCTTGGATAAAAATTTTATGACCCAAATCCAATAAAAAAATGCCCAACTAAAGTTTTGAATTCCAACCCACCATTCTATCTGGGAAATGAACTCATCACACAAAACTTGACTTTTATCCATATTTAGAAATCCATTCAAGCTAATATTTTTCATTATGAAAGAGGAAATTTAGAAGCCCTACTTTTTACAAGATTTTTTTTGTATTTGAGGTCATATTACTATTTAAAAACTCATTCACATTTCGGCTATTGAAAAAGAATTGATAGAAATGGATAGTTTAACATTGATCATTAAAACTACTATAACTATGGATACATAAGTCGAAATTCCACCAAATTTTTAGATTAGACTTTCAACATTAAAATATAAAACTTTTAATCATAATATTACTCTTTTTTCATATGTCTGATTTATCAAATTGGTGATGAAATTAGAGGGTCATATTTAGAATGAAAACAGTCCATGTCCTTGGGCTATAAATACACCCCCTCTTCTACTTGAAAGAGGTTGGAATTTTAGAGAAAAAGAGGATGGTTTGGCACAAAAAAGGCTCTACGAAAGTCTTGGGAGAATCTTCCATACACAAGCTTGTTATTTAGATACCATTCCTCGATGCTTATTTTGATTTACTTTTGTATTCTTCTTCGTTTGTAATCTCATAAGTGTTTGTTTTGTAATTCTATTTTAATGAATGTATATTTCTCATTAAATCTTATTATCATCTTTCCTATATTTTGAAATATTAATATTCTATAAATTTATTAAATTGTGTTAAAAATATATCTCTTCTTTTGTTTTCTCATTCAATAGAATGTCTGTTCTTAATTCGCTCAGTCGCTCGTGTGTGTGTTCGGCACACCTCTCTTTTCTTTTCCCTTTATTTTTCTTATTTTTATAATTCATAAACATAAACATTACAACCAAATTATTAACCAAACCAATGTATGAGTAAATATACCATTTGGGTGAGTTATAATTTTGGGATGTTAAGTGATTGAGAGCTTTTTCTTGATGAATATTCTTTGAATTAACATTTTGTATGTTAAACTTAAATTGTCATGGATTAATGAAATATTTTGCATAAAGTATGGATTACATAGATTATTGGAATCATAAATACACTACCCTAAACATGTAAGGATTAATATTTTAACCCTAAGTTAAGTTAAATATTGGATTAAATCCTTAACACTTGGGAATTCCAATCAACACCATCTTGTGAAGTGGATGTTAATCTAATTCAATATAAAGCAGAGCTCCAGGATAATGCAAGCTTAAATATCTAATGATGAACTCATCCCAATATTTATTAAATTATTAAATCAATATAAATCAATCAATCATTTCAATTAAACTTTTAAGACAACCCCTCTAATAAAAATACAATCAATTAAAATATCCACCATAAAAAGTATCATCGTTGAGGATTTCACCTGAGTGCTGCTACACACATTAGCAGAGCACCAAAACCTTGAATTTTCAATAGGTGGAAATCGTCCATGCTTCAAATGGTGCCTTTTATAGGGATGGTTAATTAAGTGGCTGGTGGTTTTTTAATTTTTTAAAACAAAACAAAAAAAATTAAAAACAAATAATCCAAAAAAATATGAAAAATACACACATAGAAAAAACTTGTATTACTCTTGCTTCCAAAATCTCTATGAATGCCCTATAGCCTCCCAAACAGTACCTCAAATTTTTTTGACCCTAAAATTGAGTGAACTCTTTTCCAACATAGGAGGATAATTAGAGATAATAAAATAATTCAAGAACCAATCCATGTCCAACCAATTAAATTAGATATGGCCAATCCTAGGGAATAAACCCTTAAAGAACTTGTTTCCCTTGATATGAATTACCAACCACTTGGTATTCAATATCAAAACATAGAGACTGAATTCAAACACAAATCAGGTTTGATTCATATTCTACCTCATTTACATGGGCTATCCAGTGAGGATCCACATCTTCATATTTAAGAGTTCCAAGTGGTGTTCTCTACCGAGAAGCCTCAAGGGGTTTCTAAGGAACAAATAAAACTCCAAGAATTCCCTTTTTCTCTAAATAAAACTACCAAGTCATGGATATACTACCCCTCCCCTCCTAGTTCCATAACCACATGGAATGACATGAAGCAACTTTTCTTAGAAAAATTGTTTCCTTCTTCTCGTACTGCTTCTATACGAAAGGAAATAACAGGTATCCGACAATTCCCAAATGAGTTACTCCATGAATACTGGGAGTGGTTTAAAAATATTGTAGCAACCTTCCCACACCACCAAATCCCTGACAAACTCTTGATCCACTACTTATATGAGGTTTTATTGGATATGGAGATAACTCTCATTGATGTCGCAAGTGGCGATGCTCTTATTGATAAAACTCCTATAGATGCACGAGATGTCATAAGCAATATGGCTGAAAACACGTAGTAATTCCATACTTGATTGCATTATCATGTCAAAAAAGTCCAAGAGAATCAATCTATATATCCAAACAAGATTATGGAGTAGATGAGTGGACTTAAAGGTCTTGTGAGACGACTATCGGTGGCTACTAGAGCCCCAAATTCATCTTCTCCACAATTTCTGTTCCCCGGACCTATCAAGAATTGTAGAATCTATATCTCACCAGCTCATTCAAATAACACATGAAAAAAACATAAAGAGGACCCATATGATTCATCCAGACCAATGGAGCTCAATTCAACATATTCTCAGAGGAACACCAACCCTCAACAATCAGGTTAGTTCTTTATAAACTTCAACTAACACCACTCTCAGCCATTTTCTTCTAACACTAACCAAGGTTTGAGGTATGGTAATCACATTTCACATCCCCCTAAATTACCTCCTCAAAAACCAAACCAATTACAAAATGGTCAAGGGGTTGGTAACTTCCAAAAACCTTACCCATTTGTTCCTCAACCTCAAAGGATCAATCCTTATCTTTATCATTCTATATTCCACTATCCAAATGATCCTTACCAATTCCCAACCTAATACAAGCACCTTCCTAAGAACCAAAATCAAGGTATTCCCAATTTAGGACAAGCCTCTTCTTCCAAGAAACTATGGGAAACTGAGGTGGAATATCTTGCCTCCTTCACCCGCTAAATCCTTAAAAACATTGAAACCCAAATCGGTTAACTTGAATACCACCTGATCTATAACAACAATCAAATTATTTCCAACTCCTATCTCAACCATTACCCAACCCCAAGGGTAATGTATGTGAAATTACACTTAGAAAAGGAAAGAAAATTCTTATGCCTCAGGATGAGTCCTCTAACTACCCTTTAAATTTTTACCTAGAAATTTAAATGAAAAATAAATTAGAAATGGCACCTGAATCCATTCCCTCTCCTCCTTCCATTCCACTTGAGAACATAATTCCTTTTCATCAAGACATTTCAAATCAAAGGAATTCCTTTGATCCCGATCCTAAAATGATTGACATTTTTAGACATGTTGAAGTCAACATTCCCCTCTTAGATTCCAGAAAACAAATCCCTAAGTATGATAAGTTTATTAAGTAATTGTTCACCCATAATAGGAAACTTAGGACCTTCAAAAAATATTTCTACCCAATAGTATATTCCTATAAAGCACAAAGACCCAGGGACCTTTACGGTTCCATTCCAAATTGGAATTTCCAACTTTGATGATGTACTCATAAACCTAGGAGTCTCAATTAATGTCATTCCCAAATACATCTTCTCTAACCTTGGTCTAGGTCCCTTACATCCAATAGGTGTTGTAATTAAATTGTCCAATCTAAGCACTACCAATCATGAGGGAATAATCTAGGATGCCTTAGTTTATGTTAGTGATCTTATATTCCTAGCTAATTTCTATGTCCTTGACATGGAAGGTGAGATGAACTCTTCTAAATCTACCCTAATTATAGGAAGAACATTCCTAATGATAGAAATAAACAATATTAATGTCCATTAAAGCATATTCTCCATGGAATTTGGTGACCAACTAGTGAAGTTCAACATTTTTCAATCCATGTGAAACCCATATGAGGATCACATTGTATTCTCAATCTATTCTTCTATGGAAACTTCTAAGAGTCAATTGAACCCCATTCAATCATGTTCATTAGGTTATAATGAGAGTGGATCATGAGTAATTTTCACCATGATTAACCAAGTCATTAATAGGGAAGTTTATGTTGACCTTTCATTCATAGACTCCATCAATCTAGAGGAACTTGAAAACTCTATTGAATCCTACATAAACTCTGATCTTTACTGCTTCACCTTGGATAGTATTAAGGATAATGAATCAGAAGAAATTGAAAGTAATTCCTCCATTATAGAGTAGTCTAACCCAAAAATGAAAGATGAGACTGATTTGAAACCTCTTCCTAAACACATGAAATATGCATTCCTTTTCCATGATCACTCTTATCCTATCATTATCTCTACTTCACTTACCGAAACCGAGGAGTACAAACTTGTTCAAGTGTTAGAGGGAAACAAAAATTCCATAGTTTTTACCCTATATGACATACCAAGAATCAACCCTACCCTTTTAATGCATCACATCCATCTTGAAAAATCATTCAAACTAATTAGACAACCACAATGAAGACTCAATTCACTGATAATTGAGGTAGTTAGGGAAGAGATCACCACGATTCTTCAAGTTGGTATTATATACCTAATTTTTGATAGTGAATGGGTTAGTCCAATTCAAGTTTTACCTAAGAAGGGTGGGATAACTATTGTCACAAATGAACATGGGGAGGTGGTCACAACATGAGTGAAAAACAAATGGTGTGTGTGCATCGATTACCAAATGTTGAATGTTAAAACACAAAAAGACCACTACCCTCTTCCATTCCATGATCAAATTCTAGAAAAATTAGAAGAAATTCACATTATTGTATTTCTTGATGGATAGATAGAATACTTCCAAATCCCAACCACACCTCAGGACCAAGAAAAGACTAAATTCACTTTCCCCTTTAGAACATATGAATATAGGAGAATGCCTTTTGGACTTTTCAATTCTCCCACAACATTCTAAAGGTGTATTATGAGTATATTTTCTGAATTCATTGAACACTTCATAGAAGTATTCATGGATGAATTTACCATTTATGGTGAGTCATTTTAATCTTTCTTGAACTCACTCTTTCTAGTCATTCAAAAGTGTGTCAACTGTAACCTTGTGTTAATTTTTTAAAAATTTCACTTCATGGTTGGTAATGGGATTATTCTAGGGAACATAGTTTTAAAAGATGGTATTAAAGTCGATACTTCCAAAATTGAAGTGATTAAATCACTTCCTATACCCACATCTATTCAAGACATCCATTCATTCCTCAGTCATGCAAGTTTCTATCAGAGATTCATTCATAAAATCATAAGTATTTCCCTCCCACTCACTTGGTTGATTCAAAATTATTCCACTTTCTATTTCGATGAGGTTTGTAAGAGATCCTTCATTGAACTCAAAACTACTCTTACATCTGCCCTAATAATTCAACCCCTATATTGGTCCTTAAACATTGAGCTGATGTGTTATTATTTGGATAGAGCCTTTGGGGTTGTTCTTGGTCAAATAATGGAAAAAATCCATCATGTCATCTATTATTACTCAAAAAAATTGGATGAAAATCAATCTCCCTACTCTGTGACTAAAAATAAACTTTTGTTAGTGGTTGTTTCCTTCGATAAATTCTGGACCTATCTCTTAGGTGCCAAAATCATCATCTTCATAGGCCATTCTTCTATAAAGTTTTTACTCAAGAAAAGTGATTCTAAATTGAGGCTAATAATATGGATCCTAATTCTCCAAGAGTTTTACCTTTAAATAAAAGATAGACCAGGAAAAGGAAACCTTATTGTTGATCACCTGAGTATAATTTCTAATTCTTCTCATTCATACATCATTGATCTTGAATCCCTCATTAATAACCTTTCATCTCTCACTCCAAAGGCACCATGGTATGCCCCAATTGTAAATTACTTAGTTCGTGGTGTTTTTATTGATTTTTTTTCAAAATAACAAAAACTAAAGATAAAAAGTGATTCAAACTTTTATTTTTTGGAAGATAATAAACATTGGAAAACTAGGGCTGACATGGTAATTATGAGATGTGTTGATAAATATGAACATTCCTTAATCTTAGAATTTTGTCACTCACTTCCCAGAGGTGGCCACTTTGGACTACAAAGGAACTCCCAAAAGGTCCTAGACTATGGATTCATCTGGACTTCACTATTCAAGGATTCACATGAGTTTTATAAATCATGTCCCACTTGCCAAAATTTTGGCACAATTTTTAAAAGAAATGAAATTCCCCAAAAGCCTTTAATTTTGTGTGAGATCTTCAATGTTTGGGGCATCGATTTCATGGGACCATTTCCCCCTTCCAATTGATTCTAATATATTCTTCTTGCAGTTGATTATGTTTCTAGGTGGTTTGATTCCAAACCCACTATAAATGATGATTCATATACTATTAGTGAGTTCCTAAAAACCCACATCTTCCACTAATTTGGCTCTCCCCATTCCTTGATTAGTGACTTAGGAACAGTTTTTTGTAATAGAACTATGGAATATATTTTGAAAAAGAATAGAGTTGTACATAAAACTTCAACTTCATATCACCCCCAAACAAATTTAACAGATGAAATTTCTGATATAAAAGTGAAATGAGTGCTTGAGAGAATTGTTAATCCTACTAGAAAAGACTGGCCTGAGAGAATTGGTGAAGCACATTGGGCTTATCGGACTGCATATAAATCAACCATTGGGATGCCTCCTTTTAGGATAGTTTTTGGTAAAGCATGTAATTTTCTAGTTTAAATCCAAAATAAGTCATTTTGGGCTGTGAAAACTTTTAATTTTTATTGTGAAAAATCTGGTGAAGAAAGATTGTTGCAGTTGACTAAATTGGGGGAGCTTCGACTTGATTCCTATGATAATTCTAATTTGTACAAAGAAAAGGCCAAGGTACTCCATGAAAAACACATCCTAAGAAAGGTATTTTATAAAGTTGAAAAGGTAATTCTCTTCAATTATCAATTTCAAATACACCCAGGTAATCTTAATTCTCATTGGGGAGGTCTTTTATTGTTTCTAATGTTTACCCATTTGGTGCGGTGCAAGTCCAATACCCCACTTCTAAAAGAATATTCATGGTTAACGGACATCGGTTAAAGCATCACCATGAGAGTATGCACAATCCTAGAACAACATCAACTTCCACTGGATCTAAAACTTTTATAGTAGACCCACCACTAGATGAAGATGGGGACCCACCAAATTCAAACTAGGGGAACCTCTTTCCCTTTAACTCTCCCTTTTTCCCCTCTCTCCCTATTTCTTTTTCTTTCTATCTCTTCCAATTTTTTACCACTTTCTTCATAAAACCCTTTCTTTTTATATTTCTCTTTTATGTCAGTGTGTATTTTAAAAACACTAAAAAATATAAAAAAAATAAAAAAATGAAAATAAATCAACAAAAAGAGTCATACTTACTCACCATCCAATTTTGAAATTTTTTCCAACCATTTTTGGGAGTAAATGTTTTCATCTCAAAAAATTTGTAATTTCATCATAATTTTGGATAAATAATCTTTTTTAAAAACCAACAAATTTTAAATTATCAATTTTTATTTAGAAAATGATCTCCCAAACCGTGAGGAACAACATTATATTTTATTCCAAGATCACATATGACCGTATTTTCATTTTGTGTGTTTTCACCGAAGATTTTGATTCTTGATTTTTTGGACCTTCAAGATAAATTTATTGCTTTGGTGTACATTAATATGATAAAGGAGTTTTATTAACCACATGATAATCAAAACATCCAAATAGTCTGTCATTACCTTTACATTAATCCCCCTTTTGAAAGCCCCTTCATGCCTATGAAAACTTTTTCCTGAATATCCACATTACAATACTAATACCTTGTCCTCCCATCTAATATCTACATGGATTTACATTGCATAATTTATTCAAATTTAAGTGTGGGGGGATTGGATTTCATTTTGGGTATCCTTTTATTAATATTTCAGCGTGTTATCATATGCTTGGGAGAAATATTCCATTTAATTGTGGGGGGGTTGTAATTCAATGAATTTTAAGAATTTATATATTTTTATAACATCTTGTACAAATTTTATTTAAAAGAGTTCAAAAAATATGAAAAAAACAACAAAAAATGAATGAAGAAAACAACAAAAAAATTAAAAAAAAGAATGGGTTGTTTCTTTGATGGGTCAAAATTCACTCTTCTTCATCCTTTGATATTATTATAAATATTAAAATTAGTGTCTTGAGGAGATCAAACATGGGTTGGGATATGATTTTGATATTGTTTCAAGATATACTTTTAAAAAATCAAAAAAGAAAAGAAAAAAATAACACTTATGTAATTGGGAGAATTTTTGTATATTATACATATTTCATATTATCATCCCCTTTAAATTTTATTCCTCTTTTTTCATGTTTCACACAATAATTCCCTTGTAAATATGTGTTTCCATTTCCTTCCATGATTCATTTCAAAAAAAATTGTGCATTATTTTACCCATTTTAGTGTTTTACCCCTCTTTTTCACTCTTTTGGATATTAAATTCCTACAATCCCATAGCCATATAAAAACCCCTAAAAAGGAAATCTTGATTCTTCTTCACATTATAACGTTTAATGGAAGCTGATAGAACTTTAAAACTCTAAGATTTTCAAATTTGGTTGGTGAATGAGTGAACCTCCATAAATAAATTTTTATCAACTTGAGAGGAGTGAGTTCTGAGTGCCCATATTTTCCATTTCTAAATTTGAGCATGAAAAATGAATTGTTTTTGTATCATTTTTTCTATAACAATTTTATGTGAAATTCTATATAGATGAGTGAGGTGGTATAAATCTCCCCTGATTGGTGAAAACAGAAAATTAATATTTTTTGGCGAGTGAGAATAATTTTGTAATGTTTTTATATTTTTTTTATATGAGGAAATGCACAAGAATAAGTCTGGGTGGGTTTATGTTATTAATGTATTAATAAATTTTTTTCTACTCCCTTTTGTAATTTTCAAGTAAAAGTTCATAATTGGTGTGAGATACCCATGTGTTGATATTAAATTTAATTTTGAGCACTATTTACATTAGTTGAATTGAGTCAATTTACTATTTTAATTATACCTCTCACCCTACTGATAAAACTTTTGTTATTATTTCTTTTTAGGGTTCCTTATTCATTTTATAACATATCATTAGAATAAATATTTTTCTAATTATTTCATTTGAAGGGTTATATGGACCACACAAGAAGGATCAAAGAATCTATGAAGAAAATGGACAAGCTATGGTGATTTAATTACTGGGATCAATCCATAAATCCAAAATCATTTATTCTCTACCAAAATTCTGGGGATAATATAATTCATCTTGGATAAAATTTCATGGACCCAATAAAAGAAAAGGGTCCCAATTGAAGTATTAAAGTCCATCCCACCATTCTGTCTAGGAAATAAAATCACCACACAAAACTTGACATTATCCTAATTTAGAAATATATTTGAGCTGATATTTTTAAGTGTGAAAGAGTAAATTATGGAGGCTAAATTGTTATAATAATGTTTTCATATTTTATGGAATCTTACTATTTAAAAAAACATTCACATTTCAGCCATCGAAAAAGCATGGATAAAAATGGATAGTTTAACATTGTTTATTAAAACTGTCATAACATTGGCTCCATAAGTCAAAATGTCACCAAATTTTGAGCATAGAATATAAACATTAATTTATACATGTTTTAAGAAGAATATTTCTCCAGATTTAGTTTTGTAATTTTTTAAATTGGTGATAAAATTGGAGGGGTAGATTTGGACTGAAAAGAGTCCACCACCTTGGTCTATAAATACATCCCCCTATTCTCCTTAGAAGAGGTTGGAATTTCAGAGAAAATGAGGCTAGGTTGGCATGACCAAGGAACATACAAATTTTTGGGAGGATATTCTATACTCAATTTTCTACTTGAGATACCAATCCTTCATGCTTCTTTCGATTTACCTTTGTATTCTTCTTCATTTTTAATCTTGTAAGTATTTTTTTGTAATTATTTTTTATTACAAGTATCTTTATCATTAACTCTCTGTATCATCGACCATATATTTTGAAATATTAATTTTATTTAAATTTCTTAAATCATGTTAAAAATAAATCTATTCTTTTTATTTCTCATTCAATCAAAAGTTTGTTCTTAATTCTCTTCATCGCCCGTGTGTGTGTTCAGCGCACCACTCTTTTCTTATCCCTTTATTTTTATTCTTTTTTTAATTTATCAACACAGAAATTACAAAAAAATTATTAACCAAACCAATATATGAGTAAATATACCATTGTATTGAGTTATAATTTTGGGATGTTAAGTGATTGAGAGCTTTTTCTTGATGAATATTCATTGAATTAACATTGTGTATGTTAAACATAAATTATCATGAGTTAATGACATTTTTTTTGACATATGGATTACATGGATTATTGGAACCATAAACATGCACTGATTGAGATTAGAACCCTAAGTTAAGTTAAGGCTTGGATTAAAGGCTTAACACTTTGGAATTATAATCAACGTCATCTTTTGAAGTGGATGTTAATCTAATAAAATATAAAGAAAATATCAAGTATATTACAAGATTAAATATCTAATGATGAACTCACCCCAATATTTATTAAATTGTTAAATCAATCTAAATCAATCAATAATTTCAATTAATCTCTACAAACAAACCCACCAATCAAAATACAATAAATTAAAAACAATTGACTGTAAAAAGTATCATCATCGAGGATTCGACCCAACTGTTTCTATAAACATTAGTATAGAACTGGAACCTTGAACAATAGTTATGTAAAAATCAGTTGTGCTTTAGATATATAGGAAACCTATTTGAGGTTTAGTCCCAATATAGTCACATCTACACTAGTTCTCGGTTCCATCCCTATTCATTCCATATTTCTACACTTCATCCATATTCATCTCGACTTTACCTAGGCCGCCGCATCCTAGTGAAATCATGTCATCCATTTGGGAAGATAACCATGTGTAGGTCCCATTCATCTCATTACTATTTGTATCCCCTGGGGCACTAACCACACATAATCCCCATCATGTCTTTGGGTTGTTTTCCATTATGTACACACCGATCCCAAGACTCACCCACTCGAAATATGTGGGTTTTTGTCCCTATCTTTTATACAGGGTACGTAGGAAGCCTACATGAGGTTCAATCCCAGCCAATGGTACACCTTTGTGTCCCCATTACTGGGACACAATGAGTCTCTGATCCTCCCTTTGAGATGTCTAGATCAGCCTTCACGGTGTGATATCTTCCCTCTATAGGACACACCACCTCATATCTATACTCATTGAGAATCTTGATCCACCCATCTGGTAAACCTTCCAGGTACTCCCCCTAGGGACGTACCCATCTGATCCACTCTCATCAGTGTTATGATCTATCTGATCTATCTCTTTTGGACGTTAAATTCATGGCATACCCTATGTTAAACTTGGGAATCCTAGAAAAACCTAAAATACATGCCTCCAGTATATAATCCCCTGCATTCAATGTGGGATGTCTTGATATTTCATTCCCTCGATAATCTCTATCATAAGGGAAAGATATCTAGGTGTACCATTGTTTCAGCATCCATACATGCTAGAGATGCCCTACATTACTTCCCATCTGACTGAAGGATTCTGCCCTGACTTGTCCCCATGGAATGTCCTAACAGAAGTAGTGTAATTAACCGGCATCCACAAAGATATGGCACTAGGAAGAGTTTCACAAACAATGACTTAGTATTTAAGGGAGACCCAAACTAGGAAAATAATTTCAAGAAGAAATTCCTAAAAGGTTATAAAGACATCCCATAATCCTATTTCGATCAAGGAGAAAAAATCAGTGAAGAAGAAATGGATACTACCCGCCTTTGGAAAGTGGGAATGTGGGGAAAAATAGTTGTGTGTCCTCCTCAATAGACGGATGTGTGCGCCCCATAGAAAGCATCGAAAATAGAAATAGTGAACCTGATGTGAAGTTATTCTCCTTAATATGATGATTAGTAGTGTTTGGGGAATCAATAGATAAGCGTGTCACTAGATCCAGCTATCGAGCACTAGGTATCACTAAGAAAATAGCGGGCCTGGTGTGAAACTCCCTATGATTTGGGAAAGTTAATTGTTGGGAATCCCGATCTGTGGCGTTGTCAGCATGGATCTTTCTATCCATCCAGGATGATTAAATGATTCTGAGGTATTGGAATAGTTCCTGTAGAAGTGGAAGAGCCTTTTGGGGCAGTACAACACTTTACAGACCCTTCAAGTGTCTATCCTCTCCAATAAATAACTTTTCTTGTTCTTCATGCACCTTCCGAGTCATTGCCACTCAGTTGAGACCCTATCAAGGATAAAGAGCTTGTTGGGACCATCAAACCCCCTAACCCATATGGCTCAGTGAATAATACAGAGGATGATCATGAAAAGGTGGCACTATGCCAGAAGCTTGCTTAATATAAAAACATTTTTTATGAACTCCTCACCAAGCATGTCCTGGAACGATGAACTGATTACGGTAACCCTCGACCAGGGAAATAGGGGTAGGTACAACTTCCTCTCGGTGAGTTTCTTCCTGGTGATCTTGACAAACCTTCCCATATAGATAGAGTAGAGGTTGGTTTTTATGGAAATTAGTCATGATATGTGTCCCCAAATCCACTTGATTTGCACAACGACCTACCTCAGGACCCAATTGAAGTTCCACCGACCGCTCCGTAGGCTCCAGTGGCCGCTCCTCAATTTCCTCCATCAACCCGAAAGGTTATTCCTCTAGCTTCTTAGGAAATTATGACTATCACTCCATGAGCCAATGGACCTGATTACGCTTTTGGAGAGTCTTCCAATTCATTGGTGTTCAGGAAACCTCATCAAAATAGGAACCCTTTCTAGGATGATCTGATGGATGCTCTTATTTCTCTCCTCGATGCTCTAGAAACTTGATAGGTGGAAATCCATCTTGATGTAAAACCATATCTGGCATGGTTGGATGATATGTCAGTACCCCCGAGTTTCGTAAATCCTACTTTCTCCCCTTTAAATGGGATGTGAAATCCATTGTACCCACTATCCCACTTTATTTCAAGGTACGGACCCATGTTGTGAACTCCAGCACAATAAGAAGCTACTAAGCTCTGATACTTCATACAAACATTGGAAGGGCCCACATTTTTTTGGAATAGCTAGTTTCCCATGGGTTCATAGATGGTTGGGAGGATCTTTGTAGTCATTTTCTCTACCATTTCATTTCCACCACCCAAAAGACTAGTATTGCTGATATCATCACGTTAATGAAAATTCCAGATGAACGAGTCGAAGACTTTGTCGCCAGGTGTAAGGGCCTCACATATTCACTTGATATGATGCTAACCTAGTAACAACTACTAATTATGTGAGTGGCGAATGTGTAGAACAAACTAGTACCTTATCTCATCACTTGGAACTTCCTAGGTGGGTTCTGGGATTTCTCTGACAAAGCTCAATGTTTAGAATAAAACATACAGCAAGCCAAGATAGCACATATGTTGCCTCTTGTATCTCCTTCAAGAAGATCTTCCAAGGCCAAGACCACTATTGTGTCACAAATAGAGTCCCACAAGAAGCTTGAATTATTACCGAAAGATCCACCTCTACAACCTCTCTGAGGCCCACCACCTCAGGTGAAGCCTTCATCTTAGTAGCACCCACCTCAGAATTGGCAGGCACCCTCATGTAACGCACCACCATTGCCTAGGTGAGATAACTAGGTTACCCCTCCTCGTCAGGCTCTTCCAGTCCTTCATCAGGGCCATGATCCTAGAGCTTTTTTCTTGGATCATATGAATAATACCTACTCACTTAGCGAGGCTTAAGTTCTTGCTTATTTCCCAAGTACCTTGGACCAGGGAATCCTGCATTATCTAGAATACAACAGGCCTGAAGAGACGAATCTCACTAATCAACCCAATTAAAACCCCTATCACCAGTTCCTTGGCACACCATCAAATAGTGTTTTGTGTTTAAATAATGGCTCCAAGACCAGGTCGATAACAACATAGTCAGATTGGGTCCATCCTTGACATAGGTGGAATGTGTGTTTATAAATCCTGACAATGATAGCGGGGGCAAATGGAAGCAGGTTTATAATTGCGGGTCTCAAAAGTGTGATTATTGGATAGCTCAAAAGGTAGTCACTCGTTCCCATGGTATTATCTGTGGATTTTTTAAATCAGACCGAGCTTCCAGAAGTCGCGATTCTACCTTCGGATACTACCTCTGCTTCAACGTCTCGGCCTTTGCCCTCTTAGGGGAGTAAGCACGAACAACACAAGGGAAAACAAATCCCTCCTCCTATGCCAAATATATCTCATACATTCAATGATTTCATGCACCCAAGATGGGGATTTCCCCCATAATCTGTCCAATAATGGAGGATTCTTCTAGTGATGACCAGGAGTACACTTCAATTAGTATCGTCAAATTGGTAAACCCTTACATGGTTCCCGGTGACGAAGAGAGCCAGGCGGACCCTCCCACCATCTTCTTAGTAACTCTGGTATCATGTGTTTCGACTTGTAAATGTGGAATTGGGAGGCCCATGTAGCTTCATACAGCCCTACTCACTTCATCTCTACCTCAAATTCCTCACAGGATGCAAAAACTCAGTAAGCCCAGGCCCAGTCCTCTGTAAAGTTTCCACCATAAAAAAGGTCCCAATAGTCAGTCCACCCCTTCTCTGAATTCCCTAACACCTCCTTTAGGATGGTATGGTAATGTGGGGGAGATACCTTTAGCTGTAGTGCATTACCGTCGATTTTTTTGACGTGATTGTAAAGGCAGTCATCATTAACAGGTGTGTGATCCTCCCATGTATGACTGTCGGCAGCCCTGAACCACTAATGCTAACATGGAGTACTCCTGAACCAGTAAGCTAGTTCATCTATACTTGATTTAGGGATGATAATTTCATACCTCAGACCAAATCTATACAAAGGAAGTCTCTTTTAGGGAAGATACTTCTTTTGGCTCTTTGATAGGAGCTCCATCCGGGATTCATGATCTGAATGGATTAGCACATATTTCCTAATGCCCAGATTATTTTCTATATCTTCCCTTTAGGAAGAATATAAGAGGACCCCCAAGAAGATTCTTGGTTGTCCATTTTGTCCCAAGACATTAGTATATTTTTTTCTGGTTCACAAAACTCGGTCGTAAATTGTGATTGCAGAGGTCGATCATAGAGCTAGGTCACAGATTTTTACTATAACGCTTGAAAATACAGCTCATGGAGCACACGATCATAGAGTCTAAGGAATTATTATGTGGCACCAAGTAAAATAAATAGATCGCGGTGTAGTAATTCACTATGTAGTATTTTCAAAGCACCGGTTTGTGAACCCGGTTTTCATAGTGTGTTCTTGGGGTGTGCTGAGATTCAAAATTTGAGATCTCAATCATAAAAACATGGAAGAAGGTGTGTAAAAAAGAGGGGTATTCTCCCTATATTTATAGGTGATGGCCCATTGACACTTTTCAGAACATATAGCTACAGTGAGAATCATGGCGCTTCTTTCCATTTCAAGCTCTACAATGTTCTCAACCCATACTTTATTTCACCCTCATCATGATCCCACTTCACGATCCGCTAAATTTTGTTGATATGACTTCAGAATTTGATCCTCATTTTTTTCCTCAGCTCCCATTCTGAATAGGGGGAGGGAATTTGTTGGTGCCAAAATCTATGCAGTGAAAAAATAAGAAAAAGTACATGAAACCAAAATACTGAAAAAGGGCATACTTTATGATGCAACTCTGCAAAGCACACCAACACCGCAGCCAGCGCAAAGTTCTAGGTTGTCTCTATGGATGCCGCAGAGAAAAATATATAGTCTTCTCTATGATTCCAATGAAATTTATAGAAGGATCTACACCACAGAGGGAAGTACGGTCACCTCCACAAGTCTTAAGATCTTTACAGAAGCCTCTGTGATTTCTACGAAGGGAATGAAGGAAGCCTCTGTGCCATGGAGGGAATGATGGTTGACTTCATGACTCCAAGAAACTTGAAAAAATATGCCTCTGGTGGTGGAGCACAAGTTGCTTCATGGAATACCCTTAGAGAATCCCCCTACCTATAAATGTGTGGCTTCCCCCCACTCTAAATGATTGAGACCCCAACCTTTCACCTTTTGAATTCCCAACTTGTGAATCATTATATGATCTATGAACCAACCAAAAAATGAATCATCTGAGGTACTTGAGCATTGTGAAACCCTTTTCCCTTTTCTCAAATTTACCCCCTCTTTGAAGAGGGATTCCCTTCACGAAGCCTATGGACCATCATAAAGGAAGGATACCCCTTAAGATACTTGGGACATCACTAAACACCCAGGCTTTACAAAGCACCCAGGCTTCATGAATCACTCTCCAAGAACATGTGAACTCTATTCTTAGGCTGGGTCACTATACTCTGTGAAGATCTCTCCTTTGTGAAGCCCTATCCTCTACAAGCCCTATTCTTTGAGAAGATATGTTCTCTTCAAACCCCTATCCTTTTTTATCCCATGAGCTTTTCAAATACTCTCTTTGTGTGGCCTCTTGCTTCACAAACCCCTTTTCTATGTGGTCCTCCAGTCTTGTACAAAGTGATTTCAAAATCACTCAAGCAATGAACCATGTTTCATTGTTTTTTCTCAAGCTTCTTTACATAGGTACGCTAATGGATATTTTTTCTTCAAATAGTCGTGCAAACATGGACCCTTTAATGGATCACTCCACAACCCCGCAACCAATGGCTTTGTTGGTTCCTTATCTTCACCAAGGGTTTAAAGTGTGAAAGTTATGTATGTCCTAGGGGTGAGGAGTGAATCCTCACCATTAGAGATGTTGGATGTTAAAATTCCAAGCACCTACATCCGCAACACATGATATTAAACTATGATCAACACATAAGTGACAAGCCTAGAGAGGGTCATGAAGGGGATGTGCACTAGTTCCATCTCTCTCCCCTATCCCTATGTGTTTTTTCTCCATGCATACCTTGGGTAGTCTCTACGTAAGCCCTAACCCAACATGTCAGGGTTCTCCATGTATGGTGGCCATATCCTCCTCATACATCTAGAACCCTAGTTAGTCCTCCCTCTTAGAGTAGGCCCCATGTTTCCTCCTAGGGCCACTAACCATGCGTAAGCCCCACTATATTCTTCATGGATGCACCTTTCATGATGTGATCTTTAGATCTTTATTGCCTCCTGTTTCTCACACAAATCATGACTCACATGGTCTTAGAGTAAACATCGACCTTGAAATCCTCTATGGGCAACCATAGTGTGTAATTCCCAAGCCCCTCTCCAACTAACTACATTGAATTTGATCCTTTTCCCATTTAAAGTGAGGTACGTAGGAAGCCTCTATGAGGTTCAAACCTATCACCCATCTGTCCTGGCCATCTTCATGATGGTTCATTCTTGTCCCGCATGATGCTAAACTGCATGCCCCTTTAATCCTACATGAAGTTAAACTATATACTATAAAACTATGTGGGTTTTTATATCTACCTTGTAGACATGGTATTCAGGAAGCCTCCCTAAGGTCCAACCCCAAACACTAGTAAACTTCAGTGTTCCCATTGTTGGGATCTGAATCCCTGGTCCACCCCTTAGTGGTGTCAGACTAGTTCTCGAGCAGCTAGCCATGCATAATCCCCACAATCAATCTATACTCCTCAAATAAAGAGTGTCTCTCTTGATATGGGCTTCTAACCATGTGTAATCCCCAGTATTTCTTCAGGTTGATGTCCCATGTGTACACTCTGATTCCATGCCCCATTCTGAACTGTGTGTACTTTGATTCCCCACCACAGAGATATGTAGGAAGCCTCTCTAAGGTTCAATACCATCACCCATGTCCCATCCTGGTCTCTCCCTTGAGCCCTTTGTGTTTCAGGAAGATCCCGCCTTAACCTGTTGGTTCCATTCCCTTCGGGTCCCCGTCCATGCATCCATTCTCACAAGCCACCTTCTCAGGTGACTCGTCACCCCATCCCAGAACTACGTGGACTTTGATTCTATGTCATGGGGATATGTAGGAAACCTCTTCGAGGTTCAAGCCCAATATAGTCACCTCAACAATAAGTCTTAGTTCCATCCCTATTCATTACATTCTTTGATACTTCATCCATATCTATCATGTCTTTACCCAGGACCCCATGTCTCAGTGGAATCATGCCATATATTCGGGCTGATAACCATGTATAGGCCCCATTCATCTCATTTCTCTTTGTATCACCTGGGGAACTAACCACGTGTAAGACCCAGAAAGTCTTCAGGTTGTTTTCCATTGTGTACACCCTGATCCCATGACTCACCCTCTCGAACTACGTGGGTTTTGATCCTTGTCTTCTATACGAGGTATGTAGGAAACCTCCACAAGGTTCAATCCCAGCCAATGGTATACCTCGGTGTCCCCTTTGTAGGGACCCAATCATCCCCTAATCCGCCCTTTGCGGTGTTTAGGTCATCCTTCATGGTGTGATATCATCCCTCTATGGGACACACCACCTTTGATCCTTCCTCATTGGGTGTCTTGATCCACCCATCTAGTAAACCTTCTAGGTACTCCCTCCTAGGGATTTACCCATCTGATCCACTCTCATCATTATTATGATCAGTCTGATCCATCTCTGCTAGATGTCAAACTCACAGCATACCCCATGTTAATCATGGGAAGCCAATGAAAACCTCATATACATGCATCCATCATATAATTTCCCTTATTTGATGTGGGATTCCTTAGGATTTTGTACCCTTGAGAAGCCCTGTCATAAGAGGAAATATCCAGGTGTACCAGTGTTTTAGAATCCAAACACACCAGCATTTCCCAATATGACTACTCCCCTGATGGAAGGTTTCTTCCCTGACTTGACCCCATGGAATGTCCTGATATAAGTATTGTAATTAACTGTCATACACAAAGCTATGGAACTAGGAAGAGTTTCACAAACAACATCTTAATATTTAAGGGAGACTCAGACAAGGCAATGAATTTTGAGGAGAAGTCCCCAGAAGGAGAGGTTGACATCCCATCATCTCGTTTCAATAAAGAGGAAAACCTCACTAATAAATTAATCGATTTCATCTATATTTGGAAAGCGGGAATGTGGTGCAACAAACAGTTACATGTCCTCCTCGATAGATGGATGCATGCTCCCTGAAGAAATTGTCATAAACACATATATAAAAATTAAATCTTGACTGATCATAACATCCTCATGAGAGTATCCATGTATGTTATGACATGATTATCATGTAAGTATAAATTTTTTCTTTATCAAGTCCATTTCCATGTAATTATTAGCATATCAAGTTATATTTTTTTCCTTCCTCAAAAAATACCCATTCCTTTTCTACCAACTTCACTCCAACCAACCTCCAACCCATCCTTGTAAATGTAGAAAATAAATAAAACATGAAAATGAAATCCTAAATAATAAATTAATTTTCTCAATAAATAAGTCATAGTAAGCTTCCAATGTGGAGGCTATCTAAACAACACATCAAAGGATACACTGATGTTTTTTAGGGTTATCAAAATCACAATATAAATATCAATGTTATATTGAATATCTCTCAATTAAGATCATCTAATGACACATAATTTTTCAATTAACTTTATGGGGGCTCTTAAATATCCATAATCATAAAGTTCACATCAGTACCCCCTTTGTATTTGTTAGAAACATGTGAAAAACATATGATCTCATCTTCAAGCTTCAACTACCAACACCTCATCTCTACCCCTTATAAAATCTTCATATATTTTCCTCCTTTTTTATAACCTATAAAAGTATTTAGTCTCTCCTTAATTATAATATGATCTCCCAAACTATTCTCCCATATTGTTAATAAATAAATATAAATGAATGAGTAAAAATAAAACAATAGACTTACTAGGATATTATGAGAGGATTCAATACCTATGACAATCTCAAGTGATAAAAGACATCTTTTAGGAGGTTTTAAAGATATATAAAATAAGATCCATAATTGAACCATATTATAATGAAAATTATACATGTTTTATGTTCCCCATTATGAAGTTTTTCTTGACGTCAATATGTTCTAACCTTGAATGTCTCACTAAATTCATTGAAAATTTGATTGAAATTTGATTGTTTCATGGAATCATCAATGTATATGAGACATTCAACCTCAGTTCATTGAGGTGTAACTTCATCTAAATCATTTGAGTTTTATATTATGATGCTATAATATTCTCTATTTATTATTTGATTAGAGTGATTACATTTTATTCTAAGAGTTAAAATTAATGAACCTTACTCTAATATAGAAGGCACCTCTAGATGTTTTCATTTAATATTAAAAGTCACCTTCCTAATTCAAATTGAAATATCCATAAATCTGAAATTATGTATTTTTCATAACAAAATCTATAATCATGATTACCTTATATACTGTTCATGATCTATTTTTCTTCCCAAATATGCGACTCTTAAGGATTTATTTGGAATAATGTATAGAGTAACAATAAACAAAATATAAAGTATATATGTTTTAATATAGAGTGGGATAATAATAATCATTTAGAGATGATTTTGATCTACACTCCATCCATATTCCTAAAAGGATAAATTTGTAAAAAGTACTATATAAGTGAAGTCTTATCTTGATTATTCCATTATAAACCTTTTTTAATGACTCTTTAGTATACTTTTCTTGTGAGAGAATAATAAATCCTACTATGTTCATGACTTATAAACTTAAAAAATAATCTAACTAATCTTCAGCATATTAAATTTTTTCTCAATTAGGTAAAAAATACCTCATAGTTTTTCTATTTTCTTCAATTAAAAATAATATTATCAACATAAATAATCACAATGAGTGAGTTTTTATATTCTCTCTTGACATAGAGATTGTTATCCAAATTTCCTTTTTTAAAATTCATGATCTTTAAACTATTTCATAGCTTTTAATAACATGATCTAGGTACTTATTTCTTCCCATATAATTACTTCTTTAGATTACACACTCAAGAACAATAAAAATTGAGGATAAAGACTTCTTATTTTTTTATGTAAATAAATTTCTCAAGTTAGTCATTTAAAAACACTAACATCATATCAATTACAAAATTTATTTTAATTTCTTTGAGAACATATCACAAGAAAAATATAGATTTTTTCAAGCCTTGTTATTATATAAAAGGTCATATAAAACTAGATAACCTCTATTTTAGAGTATACCTTGAATAAAAGATGATATTGTTTCCTTGATACTTATACATTATCACTGTGATTGTTTCTAAAAACCCACTTCATCCCAATAAAATTCTTATCTTTGGAATATGGAAACAATTTACATGTGTTATTTTACTTAATTTGATTCCTCACTTCTTCCATATGTATTATTCAATCCTAATATGGTAATGATTCACCAATACTATTTAATTAATATTGTAAGATGAATCTAGTATGATTTGAATTTTTCAAACATATTCAGGTATGAACAACCTTACTTATATCTCTAAGGATGTTTTTAGGATAAATAAGTTCTCTATGTATTGTGTACTTAGTTTGTATTTGTTTCAGACCTTCATAATCACTTTATATTTCATGATCATTATATGAATTTTGAAATTATATTGTTGTAACTGAATTATCCCATACTTTCTAACCATTTCTTTCTGATTTTATTCAATCTCATCATCAATAATCAACTATGATTATGATGTATTTTAATTTTCCAAGATAAGTATATCTATTTTCTTAGTGACCTTCTTCAAGATATTATTTTAACATCGATAACTCCTTCATATAGGTCTATATCAATTAAAAATCACCTCATCATCTCTCACAATGAACTTTCCCAAATGTCTCTTATTGATTTTGATGAAACTTAGGCAGCTAAATACCTTTAAGATATTGATATTGGGATTCTTACAAAACTATATTTTATATGTAAAATAGATCATATTTCGTTGGTGTGGGAACTATTTGATGATGTAGACTAATGTTGTAGTGTCTTGTATCTTTAATTATTTTGATGTTCTCTGATACAAGAACATGGTTCTCCCCATGCCTCTCAAAATTTGGTTGTTTTGTCAGCTACTCCATTTTTTAGTGTATGTAGAGAACTGTATTTATACCTTATTCATTTCTTTTAATTATATGCCTCAAACTCTACAATTTTTTATTTAGATCAATTTTTAAATCAAAATCCTATCAGAACACATCTTATTTGATTTTTAGCACACCTCTAATATTTTTTTAATCTTTAAATAGATTTTAATTTACTCAACCTAAATTTAATATAAGTTATATATATAAAATCACCAATAAATATAATAAATTACATTTCATATATATTTTATTTCAAGATAATTAGACCATAAACATATGAATGTATCAAATAAGGAGGAATTTATTCACTATCTTTCCTTTGTGTCATAAATAAAAAAATATTGAGTCTTTTATGATATAAGTTTATGATATTCTATATAGTTTCATAAATAAAAATATTACCTTGCTATTTTGACACAAATATCCAAGTATTTTATTCTAAACTTATTATCGTTCTTAAAAATCATGTAATATTTATTTTATTCATTATAAATCTAAACCTAGTTTACACTTGTTCACTATATCTTCCTAATTATTATTTCATACTTTATCCTTATAATGAAACATAACTTCTTCTAAAATATGATTTCATTTCTGTTGTCATAATGTTAAGAGACACTCAATAAATGCATCCTTAATTCATTGAGAAATTGAACAATTCTAGATTAAAACTTTCTTTTATTATGTTTGGTGCTTCCAAATCCTTTCTAATTGAATAATAAATTTTTCTAAAATAAATATATCATCCATCATACTTTTTTTAATTATTTCGAGACATATTTTTTATTGGTTATTTGTAATGAAAATTCTATTTTAATTATCCACGTTTTAACTTCTTTGAATACACTATAATCCACCTAAACCACCATTTCTTTTTCTTGTTTACTACTCATCTTGATAGAATTAGAGTTATAAATATGTTTCAACTTCTCTAAAAGTATAATGACATACTTTTTATAGTGTTATTGGTTGATCAAACCTCCTGTAAGTTTCCTAATGAGAATCAAAAGTTATGTGATCAAATTTTTTTTTTGATATTATCTTCACCAGCCTCTCTTAACTATATCTTGAATACCATTGATTTTTATGAATTTATTTGAATAAATGAGTGAAATAGTATTCTAGTAAATATAATATGTATGTTTATACACTTCACAAAAACCAGAATATTCCTTTAAAATAGAATCTCTTTGATTGAAAATTTTTTTAATCAAAGACTATTTTTTAATTTTTCTTCTGATTTGAACTCTACTACATTTTTCATATTTATCATACTCAAGAGTATATTAATTCATAATGGAATATACCTTAGTTATATCCTTTATATCTTAATTATTCCATATTACATTTATTTTATTATTTTCAATACCACTTCTTAAGTTAACAATGAGTTTTTTACTTTCTTAGGTGAAGTAATCACATTTCCCCCTTCTTTCCCCTAAATTAAACTTTTTTAATGCATTCATGAGTGCCTAAAATAATTTTATATTGTATAATAGGATAATAAAAAATATATAAATATAATCAATAATTTTCACCATTAATTTACAATTTTCTCTAATTTTCATAACAGGGTTTTGAAATTCAAACAAAATTTTTTTAAGGGTGCTTTCAGATTCACACAGCTTTTCCTCAACAACCATTATCTCATTAGTCATATAAATAAAGTTTTTATAGTAATCTTAGAAATTTTATCTCATTCATCATGTATTTTATTGAGATCACCCATCTTCCATGCGAACTTAGTTTCCATGATAGAAATATCCATAGCATTTGATTCATGTGTAGAATGATTTAATGAACTATTCTCACTCATAAATGTCTTATTTCATTTTCCAATATTACTATTTTTTCAAAAACACTATGAGATCCATCCTTAACTAAAAATCCATTTTTTTCTCCTTTTTATGTCTTTATTTTTGAATACTACCTTATTCTTCATCATAGGGTTCATTGGACTATTATGATTTGGATATAATAATATTTAGTTCTGTATCTTTTGTGCTCCCTTCCTATATTTCACTTAAATCATCACAATACATAGCTTAATGATTTATGGTAAAATTATTCTTATTTAAATAATTGTTCATTCCTTTTCATTTAAAAAAATTCCTCTACTATGACCACTTAACACCATGTTTCTCCAAAATGATCTTTTGGGTTGATCATCTTCTCCATATCTTTCTTCCTTTTGAGGGTAACTAGCTGAAAAATACACAATATTTACTAATAAAAACAATTAAAATTATTTTTACTTTGTATGTACCATTACCTCACTACTTTACTTTTTAAAATAATTAAATAGAATCATTTAAAATCATGGAATCATCTTTAACATCATATTCTTTCTCATGATACCTCTTAGGTGTAAATTATTTTGAACATTTCAAATCATTTAATATAGTATCATTTTTATGTTTTCCTTTATTATCAAGGCTTTCCCCCTTCTCATATGTTAGTCTATAGAGAAATTATTGATCTTATAAATTATCAACTCATCTAATTAATGTTCCTCAAGTGTAGAATTTTTCGCATCACAATTGTTTAAGTGAATTCACATCAATTTCTTAAGAACTATAGAATTATTTATAATTTTCCTGTAACTTCAAATAGATCTAATAATTTTGTTTAACCAAATTAATAAATCCTCCACCAAATCATATTATCCCGTTTAAATACCCTTAAAATTAGTATAAAATGTCTTCAAATATGAATCCTTAACAATTTTTTATCCATCATAGATGTCATAGAGATTTCTCCAAATTTTACTCACTGACTTCAGGTATGTGACTTGTAAAAAAAATTATTAGAGATAAATGATAGTAAATCATTTCATTATATTAAATTGGATTTAATATTTTATGGTTAGAAAAAATATAATTTTTCTAAATTTCAATAATACAAACATCATTCTATGTGATGTCAAGAATATAAAATCTAAGATATAGAAGATATAGAACCATAATATATTTTTATAGATGAAATTATTTATCATTGTACTTTGGTACACCCTTTTTTTATTGAATTCGTTATCTCCAAATATATATTAAACAAAAATATGTTATAAATAATGAAAATAAACTTACATCCTCAAGAACACCTAGAATAATTTCTCTTGATTGGAAGCCTCTATAAAGTACCAATTGATTAATAAAAAATTAAATATTTAGGAATAGCCACATTATGATTCCATTTGTGTGACTATAAAACAAGAAATAAATATGACCTTCATAAGAAATCTAGATCTGGTACGAATGGTGAGGCCTATGTGAGAGATATATAACAACTAAAAGGGGTGAATCAATTATTACAAAAACACTAACTACAAAAGTAATTATTGTCATGTTGGTTAAATATAGGATTGAAAAATGAAACAAACCAATAAATATATATTTATAATAAGATATAACATACATGAGATAAGATATTTTTAAAGTTGACTCACTCTTCTTATTGGGAGACTAATATTTGGTGTCTAGTGGTTTTTATCCTACTATCTAGGTTCTCATCATATTATCAAAAGGAAGAGATAATTGGATAAATAATATGATCTTTAACTCTAAGTATGTTAAATATCAAAACATGGATCAATAAGTTTATCAATATTTTATGCACCTTCTAAAGTACTTCTAGAAGTTGAATTAAGTGACAACCTTCATTATTCTCCTAAAAAATGACAAAAATTTTCCTAACATGATCCAATAAATTATTTCGATAAAAATATCAATATTTTATCATGTATAATAAAAAAAATTTAATTAAATATAAAAAATTTAAAGACCTATAAAAAATCACAGTGTGACCCCCTAATACTGGAGTGTGATCTTGAGTCCACTCAATATTTGAACATCATGAATTATAAATCTAAAAAATATTTTTAAAATATACATTGAAATATTTAATTTTTTAATAACATTTGACTTATTTGAACTATGAACCTATTAATCATAGTTAAATTCTCTATTTATCCAATTCTTCATAATCCTTTTTCCAATGTGTTGTTTTGTGTCCAATTACCCCTATAAAGTGAAACTTTTTCCCTCAATTCTAGTAGAAACATAATTTTTCATGGGATTCAGATTTTTGAGATAATCCTATATAATAATTAAATATTAACTAATTAAAATAACCCCATAGCACATACCTTGTAGGTTGAAATGTGATTCTAACATAATTGTAAATTTATCATTCATTAGACCCATTATGGTGTCATTATTAGCACATCATGGCATGGTTTTTTACATCCTCAAAAAAATTTAAGTCCTTTTATACCAACTCTAATCCAACCATCCTCTAACCCATAAATGAGTGTGATGAAGATATATATAACCCAAAACACTATCAATATTCATTAAAAAAATCTTAAGAAACAATTAATAGTATGTTTCCAATGTATAAGTTATATAAACATCACATCAAAGGATATTATAATGTTTTTGAGAGTTTTAAAATTCTAAATTTTATTATCAATACTTTATTGACCATATATAAATTAATATCATCTCATGACTCCATATTTTTTAATTGAATTTATGAAAACTTCTCAATCTCCTCAATCATCAACGGAGTTTTCATATAAATAAAAATATCATAATCCTGAATAGATATTAATAAAAACGGTGAATAAGGCTTAGTGATTTGTTTGAAGAATTTAAACTCTTCATCTAAATTATCCATGATCTCCTCTAACTTAGGATCACACCTACTAATTTATATTTAGTTTGGGTTTATATTCCTCATCTATCTTGTATTCTCAACACCTTATTTCTACAAATTGCTAAGATCTCATGTTAATTAGTCATGGGTGTTTATTTTATTAATTACAAAGAATTTACGATATTATTATTTATATTTAATGAGATTTATCATTATAAAAAGTTTCTATCTATGGTTATTTGATGTATGTAGCTTCAATATTTAATTATTAACTTACATTAGTTTTGATATTTTTTATTTTATCACAAATTCACTCCATATAAAAAAAATATCACCTAACTTACATTAGTTTTTATATTCTTTAGTGGGTGTGGATTCCTTAAATGGAACCACAAAGTATATGTTTTTTTAATTGAGTTGTTTAGATTGAAATATTGAATAATATTGGAACCATTGGGGTTTGAGCCTATAGGCTGGTTAGATTGATGTATTTTTATAAAATTGGATTCAATATAGAGTTTATGTTGTTGATGTAATATTGGAAATTTATAATTGTTTTTGAAGAGATTTGGAGTTATTTTTGTTAGATGAGAAAAAATCCTGACATAATAAATATGTCCATGCTATGAAAGAGTCTGAAAAGAAGCAGGTTTGTACTGGTGATAATACAATATGAAATATCGCTTCTGGTCATGTTGTATGGAATGTGGTTACATCAATGTATACACCCCATGGAAATTTTATGCTATACTATTTTGGAATTTAAATGTTTTCTAAAAAAAGTAAGAATTATTAATGGAATGATGTGTGATATGTATTATTAAAATATTGGATTATTGTAAAGGATAGTGATATAATAGATAACATATGAAAATTTGGTGACACTCATTCTGAGTTTGTTGGAGCACATAATAATACAGTCATTAAGTTCACATTGGAATGGTTCTGGGTTTTAAGAAGATTTGAGTGGCTCATGTCATGATTATAAAGGAATTTAAAATGGTATTTTACTTGGATTTTATAGATCAAGAGTTGACAATAAATCACACCACAACTGAATCTATAATGGTGAAAATGTAGTTGAAAAGGAGGGTGTTAAATTGTGATGTGGTAGTTTCAAGAATATTTATATAAATTGGAATAACTATTGAATTTAATGGGATTGTGTTTAATATACATAATTTTTATTGGATTATTATGGATGTTTTAGAAGTGTAATGAAAATTTTAAAAGTATAAAATTCATTGGGATGGATTTGAAGATTGAATTCATTGTATTAAAAAAATGTGAGATTATAGAAATCAGGGGAGAGAATATATATAGATAATTAATTATAATATAATGAAACATAGAGGAACTGCTATAGAAATAGGAATCCAATTAAGATCTAGATATGGTAGAGGAAATTAATTCAAAACAATAACACTCTTGTTTTCTATAATTAATTATCTTGTAAAGATTATTATTATTGACCATCACGTCATGTATTTATTAATTCCTTTTCTCAAAGTATATGTAGAGATAAGTATAGGAAGTGAACCCATGATTGAAAAAAACACATTTAATAAATTTTTAATTCACATATAGTGTATAGTGAAGTCTTATAGGATATTGACACATCATTAGTGTATGATCCTTTGAATATTTGTTTGTGGTAAACCAAGTAACACCCTATGTTTAGATGAATTTATATTAAATAATTTTAAAGTTCCCAAAATGATAATGATAAAGATTGTTGTATTTATTTTCAATATTTCAATGATAATTGAAGTAAATATGTTCTAAATTTTGGTGATGAAGCACCCTTGACCCGCACTCTCGAGTCCAGTGTGAAAAACAAATACATTATGAACTAGCGTTGTTACCAAGTGATATGACCCAAGATAAACGTGAATATATTTTATAATAATTACAAAATTTGAGAATTACATCTCCCAAATACTTATATATCCTCATAACCCAAAGATTTAGTGAATTTTCATATTAGATACATAAAAATCATATTGCACATGGTTTCTTAAAAATATCTCATAATATCTTTATGTGATAATTCTTTATACATGTACTTCCTTAGGGAAGTGGGAACCATAAGAGGGGGTGACCTTAAAAACTTAGTAAGGGAAATATTATTGATGAATCATAAATTTTTTAGATCAAAATCATGTGAGAAAACATGATCAGGGGAGAAATGTATAATTAAAATTAACATGGAATCATAAGATTTGTCCATAAATCATGTTTTATGGATATATAACCTGAATTGATAAAAAATTTACCATGGTATAAGATTTTAGAAATAATATATAATTATCATGATCCAGGGAGCATAACATAATAACGTGACATACAATGGAAATGTATAATAACATAGAAACATGAAATATTAGTGGATTGTGGAACAAACATAGGAACATTAAAATGTAACATAGTGGATAAATTATTACTGCATTTTTACTATAACATATTAGAGTATTTATCACTACATTATTCCCATGAAAAAGTGGAGAAAACATCACTACCTGATTCCCATAAGAGATAAGTATCAATAATAATTTACCATAATTATATCATGGTATATAAAGCTTTACCCATTGCATTGAAGGGATATATGGGACCCCTACCATAAAAAATAATCATCCATAAATATTTGTAACACATGAAATGAATAATTCATTATATCATAAATAACCCATGGGAATAAAATAGATTTTGTAACATTTCCAAATAGTATCACATAAATTGGAATCAAGAATTTGATCTGATGGTGCCAAAATTACAATCACCCAAAAGGATTATTTCATAAAATAATTTCAATGGTGATTCATTAAAAATAAATACAAAGGAGATATACCATTCATATATATATAATAAAATGAAAAAAAGAATAAAAATAGTTTTTAGGAAACATTTCGTAACATTATCGTAAAGATATGGAGTTATAACATACTTTCAACAAATAATTTTGAGTAGTTGAATTGAATTATTTTTAAAAAAATAAATTAAAATAATTAAAAAAATTACCATCGAAAAAATAAAGTTTCTACTAAAGTAAATTTGAAGTGTAAGATAAAATATACTTACATGGAGAAAATTCCTTTTAATATTTCAAAATACCTTTATTAAAATATACATCATTAAAAGAGTAGTAAAAATTCAGTTTGAAGATAGGTAATGTTGATTATAAATATCATAGGATATATTATATATTTGATATTCCAAATAAAAATGGATAATATTTATGGGAAGAAACAATATAGACATGTAAGAGAAAGAGTCATTAGAAAGGATGACAATTTTTCTTAACAATGTCATATTTCTATAAATATATAAATATATCAAAGAATAATAATTGGATGTGAAGATTTAAATTACACATAAAAAAAGAGTAAAATAAAATATAATATCATCATAGTATGTAATAAAACAATATTGAAATATTATAGTAAAAAACAAATGATTATGACTAAAGGAAATGAGATCAATTAGGAAAACCCCTTACCTTGTATTCCTACTTGGTCAAATGTGATCCAGAATCATGTATTATAAATATAACCATATTAATTACTTATTTAAGACACTTATTAAAATATATCATATTTTATATTATTTAATTATAATCGTTAATTATAAATTTATTTTTTAGTTTTTTTTATTATCATCATCAGATGTTAGAGATTTTGATTGATTCACACGTGTTTTATAATTTAAATTTTGATCCCCATACTTTAAAACCAAGTTCATAATTACATGATTATTTAAGGTGCTATAATATAGGTTTAATAATTATTTATAAATTTTAATTTCATTCTATGTGAGTTTTATTTATGATTCTTGAATATGGGATCTATAAGGAACTTGTTTTGATAATTTTTAATGAATAAAAGATGATATATCAATAACTAGTTAAATATTAATATAATACATAATATATCATTATATAATATTAATCATAAAATAAATATAATTTTTATTCATTAAATAAATTTATAGAACCATCCATTTAAGTTGGTGATGAAAAATGAAATACATTGTTCACAGAGGTGGTAGTATTCACATAACACGAATAGAATTTTCATTTCCCAATGGATGTGAGGGAGATAGATAACAGATGTTCCATCAATATAATAACATTTTAGTATAAAAATGATATGGATGGAATTATATTAGTATGTCTTGAATAGTTTTTGATTAGTTTTGATGAGAAAAATAGAGGAGAAAAGGTTAGGGATTGGATAATACTCACATTGAGGGAAAGAATCTTCTTAAAGGACCTCTTGCAAATGGGGGAATTGGGAAACTTTATTGTAACTTGGGGATTCAAAATGTTGAATAGGGATCTAGGCGATGTAAATAGAATATAGTTTAAATTTTATTCTTAAGTAGTAGGGTGGTTGGAAGAGGGTGTCAGTGAGCTCGTTTTATAAATGATAAAGAGGGATATTTCCCTGGAAATTGAAGTAAGGTGAGGGAAAAAGATGGAATCAAATAGGAGTTGTGTGAGTTAGGTAAGGAACTATTTTTTTGATATGTGGTTATTACTTTACTATATAAAAAATCCCTTATAACATTTCTAATTCTCATTTTTATTTATTAAAATTTTATCCCTCGTGGATTACCACCTTTTTAACCTTGAATATATATTTACTATGATAATTATACTTTTTACTAAAAATATAAGATGACCCTTATTAATAAATTTCAATGTGATCATTCCAAATTAATACTCAATTTAATATAATTTAATTTATTAATATTATAAAATTTTCATTTAAATTAAAATATAATATATATTGAAAAACCTATTTTCTAGAGAAATGACTTTTAAAATTTTAACCCTTCTTATTATTATTTATTATAAATTACCAATTTAATGAGTGTTCATATATTATTCATATCAAGAATATATTTTATTAAAATCATCGTTTATTTATAATATATCTATTTTCTTAAAATAAAATTCATATCACAAAAAACCAATTTTAGTAAAATATATTTTTAATAAAAAAAATGATTTTGTTAATTATTTAGCTACATTAATTGAATTAATTTGTATTAAAATAGCCCTTATTTTTAATTAAATGTATAAATGTGAAATGTGTAAAAATACATGTGATATATATATTTATAAATAATTCATTAAATTATTAATTATATGTTTATATAATCCTATTTGTGGGTTGAGATTCTACTAGCATGGATATCATAGTGATTCCCACGAGCTTAAACTTCTCCTGAAAATGATTTCGCTCAAACCACACTTATTATAATTTAGATTGGTATTAGACTAAGAAATATTTTATTGAATATAATTCCATTCCAAGATCATACATATGATTTTTATAAGGATGAATTATAGTAAATGGTGTTTTTTTCTACCTTTTTTATTGATTTAATAATATGGTTACTTATTTTTTACATTCTAATTAGTAGGATATGTTGCATTGGTCATATTTTAATTATAATTTTGTTAATTTTCATATATTCTTTCATGTAATAAATGTTTTAAATAACATTAATGTGTTATATTTTATGGGGGTTTACATTCTACCCCTTCAAAGAATTTCATCCTTGAAATTTTATTACTTATGTGTAAAAATGAGGGTACTCATGTCTCATTATATATTTAGGTTCCCACATTTCTTCCTTAAACTATTTTCCATAAAAGTTTGACCTAGTGGGATTTATTATTTTTCGAATCCTTATCTCTTTAATCCAAGATCTCTATAATTTGTTCTTCATAAGAGATATATTACTCCAATTATACATATTCTTAGTGAATTATATGTGATGGATCTGGTATTTACTTCCTAAAAAGTGATACACAGAACACATCATTCACAAATTAAAGGCATAGAGGAATTTCTAAGAGATAAGTTGAAGCCTCGACCAGATTAAGAATCTAAAAGGGAACGATGCCTCAAGGGCTCAGTTTTCCTTTCTTACAAAATCTCATAACCCACTTCCAATGAGATATACCAAGGAATACATTATCACCAACTTCAAAATTGAGATCCCATCAACAATTAACAGCATATAACTTCTATTAAATTTTCAACTCCTTCATTTTTTTTGTTAAATATTTTGAACTATTTCTATTATATCTTGTTCAATTTTGGTATATAATAGATTCCTTTCTCTAACTTCATCACAAAATTTTGGATTCCTTCATCTCCTCCCATATAGAGCCTCATATAGCACCATTTGGATGCTACAGTGGAAACTATTATTATATTAGAACTCCAAAATAGAAATACATTGATCCCAATATCCTTTTAATTCCATTGAGAAAGATCTTAGTATTTATTCAAATGTTTGAATGGTCCTCTTAAATTTACCATAAGTTTTCATATGATAATGTTCTTTAAATCTCATATATATATCTAATTTCGGTTGAATAATATTCCAAAATTTTGATTTAAACCTTATACCTCGATCAGATACAATTGAAAATGGTTTTACATGCAATCTTACCACTTCTTTTATGTATAACACAACAATTTTATTGGTTGTGTAGTCTTATCAGATAATAATAAAGTGTAAAAACATTATAATTCTATAAAAAACTACCCATATGGAATTGTAACCTTTATAAGTCTTATGAAGAATAAGGAAAAAATCCATGGTGATGTTCTTCTATTTCCACACTGGTATTAGTATTGGTTTCATCATCCATTTAGATTTTTGATGATCATTTTGCACTTGCTAACATACTAAGCCTCGAGATACATACTCCATAATCTCCCTCTTCATGTTGTCCCACTAGAAGTTTTTCTTAATATATATGTGTGTGTGTGTGTGTTGGTGTTATTTTTCTTTAAATTTGAATTGAGAAGGTTGATCTATGTGCATCATCCCAAAACTCTTTCATTAGTTATGGTGTGGATGGGACATATATCTTAGTTTTAAATCTTATAACATTATCTCCTTCAAGATTGAACTCTTGTTTATTTCCCATATTATTTTTTATATAATATTTATCATAATTCTTGGTTTTTACATAAATGGAGAGTTTATAAATCATTTTAGATTTAAACTCTTTCCTTATGATCTTTATATGAAACCTTTGAAAATCTATAAATATTGGGCACTTTAAATTCTCATTAAGGGTCGGGTAGCGCGATCCTTTTTTCTAAGAGTATCTTCCACCATAATCATCTTCCCAGGGTGATAATGTATTTAGAAATCATAAAATTTTATTAAATATAACTATCTTCTTCAGCTCATGTTCAACTCCTTTTATGTGAATATATGCTTTAATTTCTTTTGGTTGGTGTAGATATCACACTTTTCACCATATTGATAATACCTCAAAATTTTCAATGTAAAGACTATTGTCACTAGCTCCTAATCTTCCATTGGGTATTTTATTATTATTATTATTCTTTAATTTAAATGACTCATAATCTATTACCTTTTAATTTTTCATAATAACTCATCCTAAAATCTTTAATAAAGCATCATTTTATATTAAAAATCCTTCTCCAATATAGGATAATGTAAGTATGGATTTGATGACAAATATATTCTTAATCTTCTAAAATATTTCCTCACATTATTATATCTTGAGAATATTAATTCCCTTATATGTTAGCTTTGTTAAGGGATTATATAATGGTGATAATGTTCTCAAAAAATTCTAGTAGTATCCAACTGATAAAATAAAAATATGGATTTTTATCACTATGGTTGGTCTCAACCATTATTAAATCATATCTATATTTGATGAATCCATAGATATATCCTCTCTTGTGATTACATTATCCAATATGTATACTTTTTACAACCCAATATCACACTTGTTTACCTTTTCATATAATGTATCCTTTCATAGGTTCTTTAAAATGGTAATAAAATTCTCTTCATCTTCTTCCTTACTCTTATAATATATGATAATATCATTAATAAATATTACCATGAATTTTTCAAGGTATTATTTAAATATCCTATTCATTAAGTCCATAAATATAGCAGGGGAATTTTTAAGACCAAATGTCATCACTATGAATACATAGTATCCATACCTTGTGAGAAAATTTTTATTGGGTATGTCTTCTCCATTTATCCTTAGTTGACCGTATCCAAATTGAAGTTCCACCATTGATATGTATTGGGTTCCTCTAAGTTGATAAAGAAAATCATAAACATGGGGTAGGTGATACTTTTTTCATGATCAAGATCTTATTAGGCTCATGATAATCATTGATAATACAAATTGATCCATCCATCTTCTTAATAAATAGGACTAGGGAAAACCATGGTGAAGCACATGGTAATATAAACCCTTTTTCCAGATTTTCCTTAATTTGATTCTTAAATTCTTATAATTAAATGGGATCCATTCCTTAAGGGATATTTAATTAATCCATAGAACTAGATATGACTTCAATTGAAAACTCAAACTCAACTTTCATGGGATTTTTATGTAATTCATTAGGAAATATATTATTACTCTCCTATAAAATTTATATGTATTCAATGTTGAATTATTCCCTTACTATTTGAGCCAAGAAACTTTCATTATTATGTATCATGAACCAGATTAATGGGTTTTTTTATAAAGGGAGTTCATAATAAAACTTTCATTGGTATTTTATAATTAAATGATTAGGGATATTAAATAACATTTCCTTATTCTGAAAACTGATATGATATCTATAAAAAGAGAGAAATTTCATGCTTAGTGTCGCATCAAATTCTACTAAGGGGAGGGAAACTTGATCTATATGAAGTATCTTCTCATAAATATGAATCAAAGTATAGTTTTATACTTTGGATGCACTCAATGAACCACCATGTGTTTTCATAAATAATTTCATATACAGAGTTTGAGGTGATGAATCAACATTATTAGAAATATTGTATGATATAAAAGAATGTGGAGAACTATAATCAAATAAGATATTTTTAGATATGGATTGGAGAATAATTGTAAATTCAACCACTTAATTATCATGGCCCACTTATAAGACAATGACTGTATAGGCTCTTACTTTTTACCTAGGTGTTTGAGGTTGCTAAGGTATATTCTCCTCATTGACCCTTGTATTGGGGAATTTATTTTCATGATTCCCAAAATCCTTTAATTTCAACCATTGAAGTGTGGGTGGTTCATTATTTTGGAAATTATTCTCTTACATTCCATTAATTGCTAATTTTTTATTTCCATTTCAGTTGTGTGAAATATATAATGCTTTTCCACATGTAATACATCTTATTGACCCTTTGAGGTAATTTCCTAGGGGCTTCCTCACTTTTTTTCATGTAAGTGGTTAGACATTCTTTCCTCCTTGAGATTTTTCATTTGAGTTTTCATAAAACTCCATTTTCCTTTTATTATCTTCATGAAATTAAGAGTCCCCTAATTCCATTTCCTTCTCAAAATCACATAAAAATCTATCCATAGCTACCAAATTCATTTATTGTTAATTCCATTATAAGACTTGGTTTTAGACCACTAAATAATTGTTGAATATTATTTTCAAGGACTGTAATGAAACTAGAGGTATACTTTACGAGTCTTGTTATGTTCTTTTTTAATTAACAACTGATTCATTCTATTTTTTTCAAATCGATAAATTATCTCTCCATTTTCTTATGGATATTTCATGTAATATATTTAGTGAAAAATATTTTCTTGAACTCCACCTATTAAATATAGTTAACTTCTTTTTTTATTTGTATTCTTAATGATAGTCTCCAATTGGCCATCCTCACCTTGTAGGAAATAAACTGCTAAAATGACCTTCTCATGGTTTAATCATTGTTATCTATTTAATTGATACATTTCTCAACAATTATGATGGGTTTAATTTTATCACCATATGACCATTTTCAGTGCAAGTGAACCCAAAAATAAAAGGTTATATCTTCACATAATCAAACATGAAAAAATAATCAATAAATAGAGCATAAAATGGTGTACCTTAAATTCCAAAATATCATAATCTTATATATTATTCATTGATAGAGCATTCATGATAATGATCATGATGAGTAATAGATGTATGCCTCTTGCCTCCAAGGGAGAACACTGTCCAATGGATCCACCTAAACTTCATGAGGACTCCTAAATAATAAAGAGGTTCTATTTCATTTTTAGTATGAAAAAATGGTGTTTCAGGAAGAACAGAGTATTTTTTATGGATCAATAGTATCCCACACACATAAAAGGAAATAATCACATCCTCTTATATATAAATCCTCAACACTATTCATTTTATGAAAATCATCATCCATATGTAACAATTTGAGTGTCATTGTATAGAATCTTAGCATTTCATATTTTTTGTGTTAATTAATTGAACACTTAAATGATTATCCCATTCCATAAATGAATAAAATATTTGGTTTATTATTGATGGAATTGTCTAGGAGGGAAGTTGCAAGACACATACATGAAAAACAGTGATGTCATTGTTATCAACCATGACATCCACATACACCCCTACAACATGGTACTTCCTATTTTGGTGCATATCAAAAAATCTCCCACCTAAACTAAACTCCCAAAATGGATTAAGTAAAAACTACAAAACCCTTTATGAATCCATCCCAAAACTCTTTTGGGATATGATCACATAAAATTCTATCTGTTTGGGATAAAAACATTTCCTAAAATTTAATTCTTATCCAAGTGCCTAAACAAATGACCCTATAAGAATTAGTTGCATTGAAAACAAATATGAATTCCTGATTTCATAGATGTAAGAAAAGTGAATATTATATAAAATAATTATTTCTACTAAATCTAAATAATGGTTCTAGTGTGATCTCTATCAAACATACTCATGACTCTATACAAACTGGTCCACCACAAGATGTATCATGTACACTTTATGTATACATATATAATCCTTTTTTTCTTTGACATTAAGGGACTAATAAAATTGAATAAATCAATACATTATACTCCATATCATATTTTATTTATTCTTTGAAAAAGTCTAACCAAGTTAATGAATACATAACATGTCAATCATCTAATATATGGGCGCATCACATGCCCCTCATCCAATTAGATGAACACATCATATGTGAATAAAATAATTATGGCCATGTATTTCTTTGGTCCAACTCAATTTATAGATAAATGTATTTTATGTTCATACAGGTAGAACATCCTATCTTGTTTCCACTCTAATTGACAACAGGATCAACAACATACCCAACCACCCTCCAATTAGCTAAGTTCATATTTTGACTTGCATATGTAGGGCATCCAAGTATGAAGGTTCTCATTCTAAGTATATCCCCAGACTTAGGCAATAAGTGTTAATAATAAGAATACATCCCTAGGTATATTTGTAATCATATAACATTCTATGAGATATACTTTATAGGATCAGTCTAGGTAATAAGTCTCTACTCAATACCTCCTGAATCAATTATTCATATCTCAAATAAAAATCATTTTTTTTAGTAAAATAATCTATTCAATATAAAATTATTATATCATCACAACCCATAATAATCCAAAAAGATCATTGGTTAGGGATAACTCAAAGTCATACTTTGCGTGGATATTATCATTCAAATATTCATAAAAAATAAATTGCAACACACATGAACGAAAAATAAATAGCGATTTCTTTTATTATAATGAAAAGATAAATTTACAACCATTATAACTAATATCACATGTTTCTAACTCCCAAATATTCTACATTACCCTCATGTTGTTTCTACGCTAATGTATTTTTCAACAGATCTTCTACATTCTCCATTGTATCGACCTAATAGATCTTTACATCACCCCCTCAATGATCTCTCATATGAGATGGTATTTGTGTAGTATTATTTTAGTACATTGGTGAGATCAGGTTTCCTTAACCTAAGAAACTGCCACATTATTTTAAAAAATTATCAATTTATCCCTCAATTCTATGAACCACTCCAAGTTTAGTAATGAACTTCTTGGTCCAAAAAACTTCTTTTACAAAATTTTATGCAGTGATATTATCTGCCTTTATTGTTGATTCCACTATGGTGGATTATTTAAAAAATTTCTAGCTAAAATCATTTCCATTTATACAATGAATCCAAATTAATATTTCATATCATCGTTGTTATATTGGGAACTCACATCTATTTATTCTTTTACATATAGCTCATTTTCACCTACAAAAACTAAGAATGTATCCTTATTATTCTCAAATACTTGCAAATATTCTTCATATAAATATAGTGTATCTTACCAGGATTGGATTGGTATCTACTAGTTATGTTCGGAGTATAATATATATTGGGTCAAGTACACAACATATCATATATAATAGTTCCTATAGAAGATGAATAAGGAATTTTATCCATCCTTTCTAACTCTTTATAAGGATCATGAATCTTAATAAGATTCATGACTTACAAAACATTTAAATTACCCATCTTGGAGTTCACCATGATAAAAAAAATTCTCACTTTATCAATACAATTTTTCTGGTTTAGTATAATAAACCTCTTAGATTAATATTGTTTGATCTACACACCTAATATAAATGTAGATTCACCCATGTCTTTCATTGAGAAACATTTAACCATCCATATATTCATAGAATTAAGTGTTGGGGTGTCGTTTCTAATCATCAGTATATCATATACATAAAATATTATTAACCATAATATACTCCCACAAAGGTTTTTATATACACAAGAATCATCATTGTTTTTTAAAACCAAATTCTTCGACTGTATCATCAAACATGAAATTCCAACTCTAGTAAGAATTAATTAGTACATATATAGAATATTGCAACATGAAAAAACATAATAGACTCACTTGAAACATTAAAACATTTAGGTTATGTCGTATAAAAATTATTATCTAAATTATCTTTAAGGAAAATAGTTTTAACACAAATTTGATATATCTCATAATCATAAATATCTGATATTTCTAGAAAAATATGAATAGACTTTATCATCACTTCAGGTAAATAGTTTTACTGAAATTCAATAATGTTAATTTTTTTAAAAACTTTATCCATCAAGAATTTTTTATAGGAAGACACATTATAATCCATGTTAGTTTTCTTACATAAATCCCAATTACACCCTATAGTTCTTACCCCTTCATGTGCATCTACCAAGTTCTAAACATGGTTTGTATACATTGATTCTATTTTAGATTCCATATATTTTAACCCTTTCTTAGAATCATAAATTTCAATAGCCTCCCTTTAGGATGTAAGTTCATATCATATGAACATTACTTCATCATAATTCTCCATTAGAGATTCATATCTCTTAGGTTCCTGATGAATCTAACCGAACCTTCAAGATTCTTATGTAACTTGATTTAGTTATTCTTCTACTTCACTTTATGGAACTAGCTCAACCTCCATATTAAGAACACTTCCTATTTATTGATCTTGTACTTCTCTAAGTTTAACTTTCCTCTCATTGACTACTCAACTTATATATTCTTTCTAAATAAATATACAATTACAAGGAAAAAACTTTGTGTTAAGTTGGGTTATAGAAATAATATCCCTTAGTTTCCTTGTGATAACCAACAAATAAGCATGCTAATAACTTAGGATCAAGTTTATCAGAATCCAAACATCATATAAATTCTTTAAAACATAAAATATTTATAAATGACAAATTGGGATGTTTCCATACCATATATTATGTGGTATCTTTGTGGATACTTTATATAGAACATAGTTTAGTAGGAATAGAGCAGTATCCAAATAATAACTGTAGAATGTAATGGGATGTTCACATACACTAATCATAAACTAAACAATGTCTAACAAAGAATGATTTCACCTTTCATACACACCATTCCACCTTGGTGTACTAGAGGAATTGAGTTGTGAAGAAATTCCAAAAACTATCAAATTATCTATAAATTCATGGCTTAAGTATTCACCATTCAAATCTAATCAAATAATCTTTATACTATTTTTTAGTTGATATTTTACTTTGTTTTAAAACAATTTTGACCCTTAAAAGTTTCATACTTGTGTTTAATCAGAAATTCATATCTATAATGACTAAATTCAATGGTAAAATTAAATCTACACCTACAACTGCCAATTTCTTATGTACACATTTTCCCACATAAATCAATAGATATCAAAACCAATAGTCTACTATCCCTTTCACTTTTTCTCCCAAAATGATTCTATTATATTTTTTCTAAAAATATGGTTCACATATGTCAACTAATTCATAGTTTTATGAGTCCATAAATCCATATTTATTGAGTCACTGAAAAAAATATTATTTTTAAATCTAAGGAAATAATTCCGAAGGCAGGTGTGACTTTTTTTTAAATGTTATAAATATGATTATCCATATCAAGAATATAAAAAAATCATCATATTCTCAATACCATAAAACATTTAAATTTTATATATATATAACATCTTATATTCTTAATAATGTATGAAAATACCATATTATTCACACAATATAATAATGTTTTATTAATTATAGTATTAATCCACTTGGTAAAAATAGATCATACATGCCAAATTTTATTGTATCAACTCTTTCTCCATTGTTAACATAGAGATATTTTTCACCATTTGTCAATTCCTTTATCTCTAAGTATGTTTTTTTTCATAAAAATATGTGACGCATTGCTGGTATCTAATAACAATTAGTTAGAGTTAGTGAAAATGATCTCTATGACATTCACATTCAGATGATCCAAATTTTTCTCATTTTGAACTTTTCCCAACCCGAGGTACTAATATTTAATTGGTTTATAATTTGTTCCTATTAATGATCTTGATATGATTTCTATAAATAATTTCATAATCTATAACAATTACATATTAGTATGTGAGTATCAAGTGTTATATCTTTTAATTAAGTAATTTTCATGATAATTTTCTCACTAAAAATGAGGACCCCATATATCATATCCATTTAGTGAGTCAAGATCCATAATTCACAAATAAATGAGTCTATTATGATGTTTCTATCACAACTCAATTATTTAGGTAAGGATTTATCCCAGTCAAAGTAGTTTTGAATCTCGGATAGTTGATTGCACACTATTGCATCCATATCCATCGTATAGATAATCTCAATTCTATTCTTCTAGTAACCTAATCCTATTAGGGGCTCTCAGATAGTGTAACCCAAATAAAATTTAAAAAATGTTAACAAAGGTCAATCTAGGGAACCCAGCTATGAAATGACATACCCAAGGATGTTCCACCACCACCCATTACTTTCTTTACATATAGATGATAATACATGAGCATCCAGTAATGACATGACATACTCGGTTGGATGATCAATCTAATAACCCAATATTTTAGACTTTTTTAAAATGTAATACTATCTTCGATAACTTTATTCACACGAAACACCAAAAAAAACTAATACACAAAAAAATAGATGAATATTATTAATATAATAATAATCCGTAGAGTAAATAAAAAGATATCTACATTTAAATAATAAATGATAAATATCCTTTAATATTAAAATGAATTTTTCTTTGTCAATTAATTATTTAAAGTATTATATATATTATCATAATAAATAAAATTGACCAATTTTAAATGATAATATATACTATTTTATTATATGAACTAATATATTATCATTATATAAATTCGAAATTGGTATGAAATAATATTTAGAAAACATAATTTTTAAAAAGTGATTTTTTTAATAAAAACATTTTTTATCTATATTTTTTATTTTCCTTAAAAAACTACCTATATAAATTCAATAATTTGAATATAAAAAAAATTACTTTTTGAACTATTAATGTAAATATTATCTTAAGGTTAGTTTTTGGTTTTTTTTTAAATAAATAATTTTTAATTGAATAGTGAAAATAAATTTTTTTACCAAAATTGTAAATTTTATGCCTTTTTCAATATAAGTGAACTAACTAGAAGTTTTTTAAACCATTTAATTTATTAAATATTAATTTAAGTAGTAAAACTATGCATTTTAAAATATTATTTTTAACTTATAAAATATATGTGTTTCTTTTAGAACTTCAGTATCATTTTATTCCATGTTAAAAACAGATTTTGGTCTTTTCTTTTAATTAAAAATTTTAATGGTAATATTTAGTTTTTGGTTAATTTTTAATAAATTTTAATTTTAATTAATTTATAACAAACCGATTTATTTCATTAAAAAACTTTTCTAATTTTATCCTACATATAAATTTTAATATTAAAAATACACTTTTTCTAAAAACTGGTTTTTAAACATTAGAAACAGTAATATTAAAATTAATTTTTAGTACACATAAAATTTTCATTTGATAATATGGATTTCATATTTTTGATAATTATTCATAAATATTTTTATAACTATCATTTTATTTTTCGATATAAGAAAATGATTAATTAGTGAAAAACTAGTTACCATGGTAAAAGTCAAAAAGGGTAAAAAGGGTTAACCAAAGAATTAAAAGATATAGCATATTAAAAAATTATAATTTATTAGTTGAGGTGTTTCTAGACAAAACATTATCTACAATATTTTATTTTCCATTTTTAGATTATTCTTTACATGTGAAATATGTGAAGTCTTTATATTAAGTATAAATATTTATAAAAATGCCATTTTACCACTTATAAAAGGGGATTCTCGAAATCCCTTAAATAATTCTCAAATAATTGGGTTTCCTATTTAAAATCTATCATTTTTATTCCCCTATAATACTATTTATTTTTATTGATCCTCTTTATATAATAAATTATCAAAATTCCTCCATTTACAAGGATTCCTCCTAGTGAAATCCCAAGTCTTAAACATGAGGACTTTTTCCTTAACTTCATTTATTTTCATTATTTCTTTCCCAAATAAAATTACCTAATTAATATATAATGTTATTATAATTTAATTTTATACTAAATTTTATTATTCTAAGTGAATAAATATTAAACACCTTTCCCCTTTTCATTAAGAAAAATGAAATCACCTTTCATGCATTGTGTGGAAAACCACCTCCATGAATCAATTGATTTTATCTGTTTACCAAAAATTATATTAAATAATTAAAAGGTTGAAATTGAATAATAAATGTGAATTATATAATATAATTATGATTATTATGAGAAAAATAATAATCCATCTTATTTACCTCTCATTCTTTGAAAAGGGAAAATGTTACAGTGCGCTGTGTAGAATACCGTCTCCATGAAGTGATGTAACTCATTCTTCATCTAATTTGTTTCTTATTTACAAAAAAAATTAAAATATTATTCCCCACCTTAAAATTACCTAAATTATATGATTATTATTCTTTAATAATGATATTATTCACAAAAATAAACCACTTTCATAATCATGACCATACGTTAATTATGGTGTGTTCTTGTTTGGATCAGTCTAAACACCTACTTAAACAGCGACATAAAATAATATCATTGATGAATATAAAACATAGTTACCAATAATATATGATATAAATAATCCAATAAATATATTTTTAATTTTAAAATTATTATTAAACTCGTTAATTAAGATACCACAATTTGTTCGTTAAAAGTCATTAAAACATGCTTGTCTCCAATTTCATCTACAAGGACTATAATTAAGAATTCCATAGAATGAAATTATATATTATTAAATAATTATAAATAATAGATTCTATTACTCGTAATATTAACATTATGATGATATTTTTTGAGAATAATGATTACCAACAATACTATCATGAAACTAGTTCAAAGTGATCAAGATTACTCATGACAGATATTGAAAAATGGATATTTATTTATTAATATACATATAAATAATGATTATAAATTAGGAGTATAAATGGTTATATTTATGAATAAGGTTTTGAAATAAGTTTCTAAGGTATTTATGTTTTTTATATAGGTGTTTAGAGTGCATTTTAGGAAATCAACATAAAAGATATGGGTTTCTTGTCTCAAATTTTCACCCCTTGAGACATATTACTTATTATACACCATGTTTTCTTTGTAATATCGTATATACCACCACTTTAATATTTTTTATCATTATTATATCAATATTAAATTCATTTAATGTTTCATATGAAATCATATCATTTAATGGGTTTTAATAATAAAGTTTTGAATGTCGCAAGGGTTTCTTGGCTCAAATTTTCACCCATTGAGACATATTTCTTATCATACATAATATGTTATATTTTAATAGTGTATATAATTCACATTTAATATTTTTTATCATGATACTCTCATTTTTATTTAATTTAATTTTTCATTTGGTATCATATCTTTCAAAATTGGTTTATTTGAATGTTTTTAATGTCGTAAGGGATTTCTGTCTCAAATTTAATTTCTTAAGACATATTTCTTATTATCCAACATGTTTCCTTGTAATGGGTTATATTATTCCCATTTAATATTTTCATAATGATCTTATCATTATTAATGGTATTTAATTTTTTATTTTAAATCAAATAATTTAAGGGGATTTTTTCTAAAAATTCTAATGTCGTGAGTGTTTCTTTGTCTCATTTTGAAATCTGTGAGACCTGTTTGATATTGCAGACCATCATTTATTTTAAATGTTGTGATTAATACCTAATTAATTTAATTATAAATATTTATTAAATTAATGGTTTCTTAAGATCTATATCATTTTATTTCTTCAAATTCCATACAATTCAAAAGATACCAAAGTTGTAAGGGTTGTTGTTAATTCAACTCCCTTTATCGAGTTATAATGAATATTTTTGAAAATCTTTCTTCCAATATTGATTTACTATACACTCAGATTTATTTTCATGATAATTTCTATTTTATCTATGCAAAATTAAATATTTTATTCAAATATTCCTCCTCAATGAATTTCTTACCCATAAAAAGTATCTAATTATAGAGAATAATCTTAATCCACTTTAATGATTACATTCCCTTACTGTATATATTTTCCTATCCTACCAATGTACTCATTTATATTTTGAAACACCATTTATTTTTTATCTCATGTTACCTTACTATTTTCCATTACCACTTTTAAAGGTAAATTCTACTACCTCTTTTTACGATGTGGGTTTTCAATAAAGATATTTCAAAATTTTAATGAGGTTTTTTATCCTTTAAAAATAAAATGGTTTAACTTACTCTCTGATTTACTTATTGATAACCATAATTTATTTTAAAATATATTTTATTTAATATTCTTTTTAAAATTTAAATTCTTCAAAAAAAATCACTTCACCATTTTGAAGCCTTTGTATCATTTTCAAAGCTCCACTATTGAAGAGTCTTTCAAAAAGTTAATTTTTTAAAAGTGTTTTAAATTAAAAAATTTGAAATACTTATATATTTATTAAGGATAAACTTTCTAGAGTTTCTTTTAAGATTAAATATTTTTCAAAAAAATTCACCTCACCCTTTTAAAAATTAATTTTCAAGTGACCCTAACTTCTTCTTTTACACTAAAAAATATTTTTTCTAAATATAATTTTACAAATCACCACTATTTTCCTCTTTATCTCTAAATGATTTATTTCCTTAGAAAATATTTTTAATGAATAAACATGAAAATTTAATTATGAAATAATATTTTTGGGTGATTGAATTTTGGGTTCCAAGTTTTCACATTATTGAGTTCAATTTTGGTGATAACATCTAGAAAAGTCACAAAATCCATTTTTATATCCATGGGTTCTTAATAATTTGATGAATGATTGTTTTAAAATGGAACACAGATATATGTATGAATTAATTGGTTATGGTTTTATACCCCATAATCCCAAAAGGGTACATAAGATTATTTCTACTAAGAAAAAGGTTACACAATAGGATTTATCCCAAGCCAAAGGGTACATGGGAGGATTTATCCCAAGAAAAAGGGTACGTGGGAGGATTTATGATAAGCTAAAGGGTACATGAGAGAATTTATACCAATACAAAGGGGTACATATGATTTTTAATCCTAATATTAAGTGTGCGTAGGAGAATTATACTAATCCCGTGAAGGTAAAAATGAGATTAACCAAAGCCTACTATGTGATGATTGTCTTAGTGGTTAGCCTTAGAAAATTATTTCTATTATTATGTTTTATGCCAAACTATTATATAATAATATTGTTCCTATTATTATTCATCTTTAATAATGTTTAATGTCTCGTGATTCTACATACTTTTTAAATGTTATATGATTGTTAATTTGAGATTACATGTCCTTCAGTCATAACTTATGGAAAAATATTAGTATTTCATGTTCTTTTTAATAAGAAAATTATCACATGCCCAAGTTTTCTCATATTTTTATGATATAAACCTTGATGACTTGTTAATAATTTTTCTCTTACCAATATTTTGAGCTTTCCCCTTTATTTTTTTCCTTTCCCTTGGTTATAAAGATAAGTATAACTTTTGGGAAGTCTATAAGGGAGTCTATAGGAGTTCTAATAGGGAGAAATATTCACATGTGTTTTAAAATAAATTTATCATATAAATAGTCCTAAAAGATACTAAACCAAAAGTTTCTCTATGTTATGTGAGATTATGTGAGATGTAATACTAAAATTAAATTTTTGTAAGTTTACCTGGGATTATCTCACTTAGTATCAATGGTAATTTTTAGAAGTTTCTGTTCTTTGCACCGAACCTAGGAGTGTGGGTCTAGGGTGCCTCAATCAAGGTCCTGAAAATTTCTATTTTAAAAGAAATCTCAAACTTATTACTTGATGGGTTTTCATTTTAAAGTCCCACTAATTTAATATAAAACACATGGATATTAAATTCATATGTATTGTATCACATGAAATCATTATCTTCTCATTTTTTTCTTTTTTGGAATGAATTATTCTAGTGATTTAGTTTTTAGAAACTCTATTCCAACCACCAAATTAATTTACCCACACCACATTAATTTTTAACACTTTAAATAATCCACAGTATGTGTTACTCACTCAAAAATTGAATCCAAAATGTTTTCATACATATATGAATGAAACATATTCATAGGGTGTATGAAATTTTAATGTGAAATCATATAGTTATACTAGATTTATATTATTCACATGAGTAGTCTTAAAAAACATATATCCAACCATATTCAACTTTCTAGACATGACATAAGCCTCTAGGTCGGTATGTAGTCTAACCCCAAGTCCCTCCCCCTGTGGAAACCTTACGCAATGATGAATTCAATTCAAGATATCTATAACATCTAATGTTAAAAAAACATACCCAAAAACAATATTCAATCTAATAAATTTTATTACAAAATGAGTTCATGGAAAATGAAAACTAAATTTTATTAATTCATACCTAGTATGTAATAAAAGGGTCTATCTCCTAGAAGAAATTTGGCGCATAAATAAAGTATAAAAAATATTCATAATAAAAATAATTATTTATATATATCAATAAAAAAAGGAATAAATTATAAATAAATGAACATTTCAAATATTTAAACATATAACAGCTTATAAATATTTTCATAAATAAATTTTATTATAAAAATTTTATAATTAAGATAATCATTAGAAATATTCTATATAAACACAATATTCCAAAATATATTTTTTATTTTTTATAAAAAATTATAAATAATATAATTCAATTCATAATTAGAATTTATTAATAAAAAATAACTTATTTATTTATTAAAACATTTTAAAAAATATAAACATCGTATTTAATTAAGGCTTAAAACCCCATTTTTAAAAATCCTAACAATTATAATTTATAAACCTCTTATAAACCATAATTTAAATTTATAAAACTATTTTTTTTTTCAATTAACCTTACATAGAATCCCATTATATGTAGGGGTAACCTCCCATTTCCCTTATGTCTATAGTCTATTAAGGGTATATTTTCATAAACCTTATGTAGCGCTTATTAGATAAGGATAAACATATTTACCTTTATATGAACTCTTCACATAAAGGTAAATAATTAATTACCATTACCTGATACCCCTAAAGTAAAGTTAACCAACAAATTAGCTTTTTATATACCTAAGTAAAGGTAATTTTTCAAGGTGCATGGTGAAACTGTTTATCAAAATGGGTAACCCAAAAATTTCACCACCTGTGGTGTAAGATAACATAAAAAGGAATATCATATTAAGTTAAGTGGTTTTATATTTATGAAATGGAAATGGGAAGGTGCACCATCCCTCACACAATGGCATGGTTTCATAGACTTGGGTATTTTGAAGTCACTGTAGTTATACCACAATGACTCTTATACCATGGTGATGGTGATGTTTTTTGAAAACATGGATTAAACAAAATTAATGCATGAATAAAATTTCTTTTATACCACTTATGGGTTTAATTTTATCATCATATGGATATTCGAAAATAAATAAAACACAAACATAGATGGATCTATCTCTAAGGAATCAAATATGCAAAAATATTTGAAAATGGGGCATAAAATGGATTACCTTAAAATCCTAAATATCAATAGATTATAAATTACTATTTGATATATTATGATAGATGATGATAATGAGGATTTTTATACACATTATTCTTATATCTGAGGGGGAACACCGGTTAGTAGATCCATGAACATTTTGTGAGGACTCTCAAACGTTGAAGGGGTGTTAGTGCCTTCACTGTATGTCAAACGAAATTTTAGTAAAAAGAGAGTATCAGATTTGGATTGAAAGCATCTCACACACATGAAATTAGAATATCAAATACACTTTTATATGTATCTCTAATTCTCTTCATTAAATGAAGAGTACCATCCATATATAACGTATTGGGTTCCATCATATGGAATCCATGTATCTCATCTTATTAGTGGCCATTCATTGAACACTTCAATGAATGTATCATTCCATAAATGAATGAAATATTTGGTACAAAACTTATGGAATCATATAGGTTGAATTTATTAATACACAAGTATTTCATATATTTATAATGGAAATATCAAGAATATCAGACAAAAAATCCACACATACCACTACAACATGGTGTTTCCTATTTTATTGCATATCCAAAAAATTATTGGAAGGCCTACTAAAGTAGGGTGGAAGTTTCCATATGAAGGACTTGATATAAAATTTTTCCTTTGTGAATTTAGGATCTCAACATGGGTAGCACTGTTGTTTATAGCTTAGGGAAATTTAGTGATCATTTCAATGATTGTTTTCACTCCATCCCATATCTCGATAGATTTCTCATAGGATAATCATGAAATTGTCCATCACATACATTTTTTACTCAATTACTCCTTACTCCATCCATTATATGAATAAATAAAATTTTATGAGAATAATAAAATTAAAAGATGTGTAGAAGGGAAACTATTAACGTAGTAGAAATAAATCATAAATTATGTTTGTAACCTAGCTTATGAACCTTTAGGATTCGATCCAAGTTATTCATGGTCATATTTCTGTTAGGTTCTTTAACTTAACTAGATATATATTATGTCCTAAAATTCAATTTAGGTCATTTTTAATAATTTTTAGATAGCATGTGAAATGTACAAATTATATCCATTGAAATTGTAAAATATTGTGTGTACTTAGGTCAATTTGTTGTGCATCAACTGAATATCATGTTAATACCCAAAAAAATCTCATGAATTATTACCCCTATGTGCATCTATATTAGAGCTTATATCAATGTGTTTATATCCAGATAGGGAATTCATTGGTAAGAAGTCACCCAACATATACTTTACCCAAATTTTAGGATGTTTTTCTATATTTAGGATTATTCATAAAGTTTTCAAATAATATTTTCAATTATTAATCCCCAATATAACTAAATAAATTAAAATAAATAACTAAAACCTACTCAAATACCAACTGAATCACTCTTAACACACACTCTCAGTCTAGGTTCTAAACACATACTTTACAAACTATATTTGATACCAAGTGAGATGACCCAAGATAAAAATTAATATATTCTATTATAATTCCATAATTTGAACGTTGCAACTCATAAATATTGGAACTTACCCAAAACCCAATGGTCTAGTGTCTTTGGAGATTAGCTACATAAATATCTTATTTCACATAATTGCTTCAACATCTCTTACAACATCCCTATATAAGAATAGATTTTAAATATAATCTTACATGTAATTTCTTAGGAAAATTGGAAATATAAGAAGGGATTAGATCAAATGGTTACTAAATGAAAAACTTATCAATTAATCATAAAGAGGTTAGATCATATGTATGAAAGAAAATATGATTAGGGGAGAAATACATTATTAAAATAAACATGGAATCATAATAATTATCAACAAAGAATGACCGAAAGACATATAACCTAAAATGATAAAATATAAAACATGGAGTAAAAGTGTATAAACAATAGATAATAATCATGTTTAATGGATCAAAACATATACATATAACAAAGTAATGTGACATACCATGTAAATATAGCAGAATAAAGAAACATGTAATATTAGTGGAATTTAGGAAAAACAAAAACATATAATAGAATAACATAGTGGAGTTGGTATCAATGCCTATTTACCATAACAAAGTAGATTATTAATCACAACCCAGTTCAAATAACATTGTGGAGAAAGTATCATTACCAGATTCCCATAGTGGAGTGGTCAATAATACTCACTTCCCATAATTATCTCATGAGATACAAATATTTAACCAATGAACTGGATGAATATATATGACCCCATACATCACACAATAATAATTAATATAAATTTTTCTCATATGAAATCAATTATTCATCGTATCAATGAACCCATGAAAAAAAATGGTTTTCATAACATTTTCAAATGGTATCACATAAAATGTAATCACTAATTTCATCAAATGACAAAAAATTTCTAATCACGCAAAAGGGGTATATAATAAAATCATTTATATGATGATTTATAAAAAACTCTATTAGATATATATCTGTTTAAAATATATAGGAAAATATAATATAATCCTAAAAAATTTAATAAACATTTCTTAACATTGAAATAAAGATAAAAAGTTATGAGTGGCTTCCAAAAAAATAATTTGTTAGCATTTAACATGAAATTTTTTAAAAAATACTTTAAAATAAATCTCAATAATGGATCATTGAAAGAGATAAAAAAATTACAAAGGAAATGGGGATTTAATGATAAATTATACAAATATGGAAAAGAATGTGTTCTTAATATTTCAAAGTACCTTTGTTGAAACCCACATTATTAAAAGGGTAATATAGATTTATTTTGATAAGATTTAAGGAGAAGTATGAAGATAAAAGGGTATATTATATATTTTTTATTCTATATAATTATAGATAACATTATTTGGATGAAATTATGTTAACATAAAAGATAATGATTCATTATAATGAATAAGAATTATTCTTAACAACGTCGTATTTTTATGAAGAGATAAATCCATAAAAGAAGAAGACTTTGATGTGAATATGTAAACTTCCTATAAAATAATATGTAATTATAATATAATATCATTAAATTTTGGATAAAACAATATCTTAAAACTATAGTAAAAAAGGAATATTTATGACTCAAGTAAATGAGTTGGGTCAAGAAAATATATTAACTTGGATTTCTTCTTAGTTGGAAAAGATATAAACTCATATATGAAAAACATAATCATATTAATTACTTATTTAAGAACCATATTTATACATATTATCTTTTAAAATCATTAATTGTAATAAATTTTTATATACTTAATATTTAGTTATTATATATTTTCATTATCTTATGTTAGTTATTTTGATTGTTTCGCACACGTTTTGTAATGTAAATATTGATCCCCATACTTTTATTCCATGTTTTTCATTCCTATATAATTTAAGGTACTATAATATATGTTTTATAATGATTTATAAATTTTTAATTTCATCTCATGATACATTTAGTTATGATTCATGTATATTAAATCGATAACGATTTTGTTTTGGCAATTTTTAATGAACAAAAGGTTATAAATCAATAAAAGTTTAGATATTAATAGAGTAAATAATTTATATTTGTTGAATATTAATAATTTCATAAATATAATTTTTATTCTTTAAAAAAAATTATAACCATCTATGTAATGAGGATATTAAAAATGAAATACATCATTCATGAAGGAGGTAGTTTGCACGTAACATGAGTGATGTTTTCATTTCCCAATGGATATGAGGGATATATGGAATATATTTTTAATAAAAATAATAAAATTTAAGTAAAATAGTGATACTTATGTCATTATATTTTTATGGTAATAATATTTTTAGAGTATTTTGGATGAGAAAAATAAATAATTAAAGGATAGAGTGTTTAATACTCACATTGAGGGCTTGAATCTTCTCATGAAGGACCTCTTAGAAATAGAGGAATTTACATACCTTCTTGTAACTAGGGGTTGAAAAATTTGTAATAGGTATATAGGGAAGGATAAATTCATAGAGTTTAAAGGAAATTTTTAAGGATAAGTACGACATGAAGTGGGTGGAAGTGGGCTCCTTTTATAAGTGAAGATTAAGGATATTTCCTTAGAAACTAAAGTTATGTGACTGGTAATTATGAAATCACATGAGAGTTAGGTGGGTTATGTGAATAAATTTTTCTGAGACGTGTTTATATGAAGTTACTACTTAAATATGATCTTATATGATATATATATGTTTCATGTTTATTTATCAAAATTCTATCCATGGTAGATTACCTAATATTTACACTTTCACCTTAATTAAATATTTACAGTGGTAATTATCATTTTTAATAAAAGTATAAGATATCCCTTCTTTCCAAAATTTTATGTGATGATTCCGAATTTTTATTCTATTTAATTTAATTCAAATTTTAAATTATATAAAATTATCTTTTAAATTAAAATATAATATATATATTAAAAACATTTTTATAGAAAAATGTATTTTTAATATTAAGAGTTATTATTTTTATTTTACAATCATTTAATAAATAAATGAGTGTTAAAATATTATTCCTATCAATAATATATTTTATAAAAAACATCATTTAATCATAATATCGTCAGTTTCTTAAAATATAATTCATAGCCCATAAAAATATAATTTTCAGTAAAATAATTTTTTAAGAATACAATGATTTTACTAGTTATTTAAATTCGTTAATTAAAGTCGTTTATATTTATTTAAAGGTGTAAATGTGAAATTTTTAAAAATACACATGGTATATATATATATATATAAATAATTCATTACAATGATAGTTAATTTTTTATATCATCCTTAACTATATATACATAATCCCATAAAATCACTATGGAAGTCCAAATGATATGATAAGTAGTGGTTGTAGTCATGGGTGTTGATTCTACTGGAATGGATCTCTCAATTATTTCCATGAGATTGAACTTCTCCAAAAATGATTTCTATTAAGTGACACTTGTTGGATTTTATCCTAGAGTTGGTCTAGGTAAAAATCTATTGAAGTTACCTCCTTTCCAAGATTATAAAAATGAGATTCATATGGAAGACTTCAACTAATTTATTTCATTTATTTTAGTTTTTATTGACTTTATAATATGTTTACTTCTATTTATACCTACTAATTCAATTTCTAGGATATAATGTTAATATTTTAATTATAACATAGTTCATTTTCATTTTGTATTTCATGTAGGACAATTTATTAGTAAATTTAAATTATTATAATTTATGGGGTATTATAGGTGATGATAAAGAACCAAATTAATGAAGAAGTTTGGAAGAATTGATATGCATCTTGAAGTTCCTATGATAACGGTATATGATTCTTTCCATTATACAAGTCGATAGACATATATTCATGCATTTATAGAGATTAATTCATATATTTGAAATGAATATAACAAGTGAGATTCTACCCATGATAATGGGAAAAGTATGTTTCTATTTGGAGTTCTTAGATTAATATATTCAAGGAAGTGGCATAATATATTTTATGATTGTTTTATTGAGATCTTAATATGAATCAATGAAATATATTATTTAATGAAGACAGAACTATATATAATTTATTCTTTATAAATAAGATATATTCTAGAGAAATTGGGTGAATTAGGTTTTATGTTGAAGTGATTAACCATCCTTGTGTTTTTTGGCATGTTCATATATTGATCTACACACTGGGATGATGGTTAGATAATTTTGATTTTAAAGCTAAGATATCTGCTGAATTATTGGTAGTTATTAAATTACTACCAATTGAGTAAAGAGGATAGAGTTTTAAGCTGTAATTGATGAGGTAATATAGTTTCATTTAAATACTCAACAAGAGTAATTACATGTTATAAGATGCATTCATGATTTTTCAACAGACTTTTATAAAGGTTTGATATATTACGACCAGGTTTTTCCTGATTGAGACTTAGCTCAGTTCTATGTTTCAGAGTCCTAAGACCACCCCAAGGGTAAAATGATAAATTTACCCTACTATATAAGATTATAAAAAATTATGGTTCATTTGACTCTAGTTGGTATTGTACACCCTTAGGATGAGTCATTTTTGAATTTCTTGTGATGTGGGGCCATGATAATAATATAATAAAAATAATATACTATTTTTAGTCTTTTCATGGTCGTTTTTGAAAAAATGATTTATCTCATAAATAGAACATTTGACCAGAAAACTAAGACCAATGTTGAGTTTGGAATTGGGATATTACCCCAGGAGTAGTGTTAGTTTCATTTTTATTGGTATTCATAGGCGTTCACAGTCATAGGTGGGATAAATTAATTAATTTAACTAAATAATTTATTTATAGTCACACACTAGATATTATCCTTAAAAAAGCTATCAAGGGTAATCTCTATGGTTATATGTTTTTAAAACATGAACCCTATAGAGAGAGTAATATGAAGATAGAATTGGGACATGGTGGAAATAATAAATTTGATGGATATCACTAACTACTTCAAAAGTGATAACCAAATTCAATAGAATCCCTTGTAGAATCAATATGATTGTGATATTTTCCAATGATCAATATGGTCTTGAGGTAGGGAAGTTTAATTTTATATTTTCTATTATTTTTTTTGAATTTAATATTTTTTTCTTCAAAATATTTAGTTTTCACATGTCCCTTTAAACTTATGTATTTTTTTCACACTAGATTAAACTTTTATAAAGGATTTTTTTTTTCATTTTATGCACTCATTATAGATGTTTAAATTCAAAATTTATATTATTGGTCCTAGTGGATGAATTACGAAGGGGGTAATTTTTTTTCCAAAAAAAATTTTTGTTAAAAAAATAATATAGTTAAATCCACCAATTTGATAAAACTTATAGTTAAAAAAAATAGATTAATATAATTTGAAATTAGGAAAATATTCTCAAAATACTGATCATAGATTAGTTAAAATACTATTGAAAATACTCTAAATTTTGAAACAAATACACCCATATCAATCATAGTATATAAAATAGTAATTTAAATTAATTATCAGAGACCTGTTTTGTTCAATAGTATAGAAAAACAAGAAGATATTTGATTTAAAATAGAAAAAACAAAACAAATAAATCGTAGTATAAATTTAAACAAGGGGTTCAGTCCCAAGCCAAGACTTAATACCATCCACTTGGAAATCACTTGTTTCTAATAATTTTATAAAAAAATTGATCCACAACCTGGATCCTGTTTTACAAACAATAGTTTACAAGACTTTCTAGGAAAAAATATTATTCAACATTTGTATGTGGGAATAAAAACAAATGTAGTTCATAACCAACCTCTTCTACAATTATTTATGGGAATACATATGAATAAAATAGGAGATTGGAAATCACCCTCAAGTTTAGAGTAGATTATGTATTACAAATATACATAATAAAATAAAAACTAAACTTGAATATAAACATAAATAGAAAGATCAAGATTTTAGATGTGAGAATATGTATAGCCACTTAATATAAATATCATTAGTTATTCTGGGGTCCTTGAAGTCATCTCTGGAAGGATCTTGAACAAGTTTCATAGAAGTTCAGCAAAATAGGGGATCATGGAATTCTTGAAAATCTTCTGATTTGGGCCTATGAATATCCAGGATGATTCTAGACACGTGTGTTTTTTATTCCTTTTGTTTCAGTGTGTGAGATTCAGTGATTTAGTGTTTATAAATTTTCCTTTTTTCTCATAATCTATATGCACATGAGGAAGGTCCTTCAAAATATATCGTACTCCAGGTCCCATTATTAATTGCATTCTAATAATATATTAAACTTCATATTGAGAAATAAATTAGGAAGGTATGAATTTTTCTTTAAGATAGTCATGGAGTTGTTTAAGAATAATCATTATTAAATATATGTGGTTTTATCCATCATTAAGTGCTTAAAATATCCATTTTATAATTAGTTTTGAAATTAATTTTGGATAGTTACAGTAGAACTTTGGTGGTACAGCCTCACTGAAGGTATATTTTTTTAGCCGTATCTTTCCACTAGTAATATATACATCTAATAATAGCTTCATCCTGGTGGTAGTTCCATTTAATTGATGGTATTATAGAGCAATGGAAGCACAGACTGGTGGTAGCTTTACTTAATATTATATCAATTGGGAGGTTGTTTATTTTTCACTAATTACAGAACTTTTTACTATGGTGGTAACATCAATCAATGGTATCTTTTCTTAGTGGTATAATCACTTGATGGTAGGATAATTGAACTAATAGTAGACCAGTCTGGTGGTCGGAGGGTTGAACTAGTGGTAGACTAGTCTGGTGGTAAGAGGTTTGAACTAGAAATAGCTTAATGATCCAATATTAGCATGCCTTAACTGATGGTATATCAACACTTAGGTAAAATCTAACAACTTGGATAAATGTGATTTACTATAATAAAACATTAAAAATAGTAGAAACAAACAAAAAATGATTTGTGATCATTTAAATAATGTGGTTCCAATAATCTTCCCTTTTTAATGATCGCAAATGGTGGAATTTATAATCATATTTAAAGGCTTTAATGGATGAATAAAGGGAAGTATTCTTAGGTCAGTTTATCAATTTAAATTTTATGTATATGAAATTAAGGAAAAGAAATTCCAAACATACTACTCCCCCTTTTGTGATTTTCAAAAATATAAACAGATTATAAAATAAAATAAGATAGATAAAGGTGAATAAATTAAGATTTCCATTATATATTAAATTCATAATATTATATCACAAAAAGGGATTACAAGACAAAAATATAATCCCCATTAGACTTTATTTAGAGTCTTAAGAGTCATCCTTCTTTCTAAGAGAGGCCGAATCCACGGCCTCTTCCCCTTTTCTAGTGGAAGGAGGATTATAGAAGGTAAGTGGAGCTAGAGGTGTAACTGGCTGAAAGGAAATGTTTGTAGGGGCCATGGTTCTAAGGTATCTCAAAACTTTAATATGAGTAAGGGTAAAGGGGAGATATTTATTTTTTATGTAATTATTATGAATACTGATTTTGGGATAAGCTCGTAAGGGGAAACATCGTGTTAGGGTTCCCTTGTCAGCGCCTCTCTCCCACCACAAATCGACTTCAGATCTTCTCTTCATCACTCCAACTCAGCACTTCATGATGGAAGTTCTTCTCCCAGGGGTGATGTAAATTATTTTTTGGTCTATATATCTTCGTATTTCCCACCATTTACTGGCCTTTTTTCACTCTCCCCCTCTTTTATAGGTAGGTCCTTTTTGGCAGTGTGGTGGCTCCTGCAGTCGTCATTCCTTCTCCTCCTGGCTGATGTTCAATTCAATGGTTCTGTTCCAATTTTAGTGTGTTTGAAGTGGGTTGAGGTGGTCTCTGGGTGTGAATGTGAAGGCATCTATGAGATATGGTTTTATTTGTAGCATTTCCTAGCAATTTCCATCGTGGTTATGATGTTTATCTTGATTTTTTGACCCTTTGAATTGGATTTGGGTGTGTTTGTGGATGGTTCGAGGTCTGAGTTCACATTCGTTCTACTCTGGGCCGCTTTGGTTCGATTTCGGTAGTATTTTGGATGATATGCATCTAGTTCGTATTTCTTCGATGGTTATTTTTCATGATTCAGGTTTGGTTTGGGATGTGTTTGATATATTATGTTCGTAAGATGGATGGCTAAATTCCGGAATTGGTAGAGACTTTGGTGTGGGTTGTGTGTTTGGTTCTTTGGTAATTTGTTACATTGAAGTGATGATTTTTTATGGCAAAGAGGATAGTGATGTTTTTCACTAATTTTGAAATACTGGAATTGAGGAACGGTTTTGGTTTCTGTGGTTCATGGATTAAGTGATTTTGCAAGCTTTTATCTACAAGAATTTTCTCTAGATGAGGTTAAGGGAAAGGAGTTCCCACTATTTCATGGCTTCTCAGAATTGGATGGTTGAGCGGGTATGACTTTTTCCATCGGTACCAGGCTCGTGAATTTTGGTGTAGGATAGCTAGTCATGTTGCGATGAGATAATGGAAGATGGTTTTAATGTCTGTTGTTTCCCAGGGGAGATGATCTCTTTTAGTGAGGGTTGCAGTTGATCTTGATTTTTAGTTCGTTGGGGCTTGGTTTGTTGTTTAAGTCTTTATTTCATGGGTTTCTCCCCTTATTCCCTTAAAAGGGGGCTTCATCAAAATAAAAATTTGAAGGCCTTCAGACCGTTGGATGGAGTAAGGATAAAAGAGATCACTACAAAGAGGTAGTCTGTAACGGGATATATAATGGTTTAGAAATGGATCCATTTAATGGAATGTTTTTGTGATGATATATTGGAGTAATGACTATTTTCTCGGTGGTATAAAAAAAGGGTTCTATAATATTGATAAACTAATTGATAAATTTTTCACCATACTCCATAATTCTGGTGAATCCAATATTTTCTTCCATAAATATCTTGAGAAGAGGTTCCAAATATTTTAAATGTATCACTTGATCCTTCAAGTCCCTAGTCATAGGAGGCATCCTTAGGTTCTCATCCAAAAAACATAAAATGTGTATTAAGTTGATGCTTTGGGTAAATACATGAAATATAATACTTAATAGCCTTATTAATAGTATCTCTATCACTTATTTCCTCATTTAAACATTTTATCTATAACTTATAAATATTCTCAACATGTTACTTGATCTAGAAAATATTATCAGGGTGAGAGGAAGAAATATCATCCATTACTATATGAAACTCCTCTCTAACTATAGATCTATTCAAATTAAGATCTACTAAAGTAGGAGTAAGAGGACATGGGGATCTTGAATATTATTCTCTAGGATTAGAGAAACTCTCTACCCTCTCTAAAAGATATATCTACCTCCTATTAAAGTTGTAACTCATGTACTCTATAATTATTTGAATAAAACTCATCCACCCTTCCAAACTCTTATTTTCAATCTCAATTTGTTCCATCTCTATGAATATTCTAAGCTAGATTTGAATAGTAACCAAGTCGACTATCATCCTCGTGTCTTCTTCACTAATTTTAGCCTCTTTAATTGAAGAATACATAACCTCCCCACAAAGATCTAACAAAAAACTTGCCTTAAATTTATCTAAATCATCTCTATCTGTATACTTTGAAGGATGAAGAGAAGTATGAGGATGAATCCTCTTCTTGATATCCATATAAATGCCCTCATGTTCAATCTATATTAAAGTATCACTGAAAAGAAATGCCTCTAACTAACATGCATGATAAATCCTCTCTAAAAATTATCCCTTAGTATCCCTATGCTCAATATAAATGGAAGGTCCATTATGCTCTAGTGTACTATATTGATCATCATCTTCTTATGATTCTAAATATTTTATCCCAAGATTAGAAGATCTTGGGGATTTATCCCCCTTATAAGGTTCTCTGTCATTATATCTATTATATGCAACTAGCTCAATATGACTCCCAAAAGCATGATCATCTTGATCATATCTATCATTAAATGTCTTCTTGGATGAAGGAGAAGGTACTACACCCTATCAATCGCCATAGGAAAATCTATAGGTCTTAGTAATAGATCGATAATAGTGATACTTCTCATCCACATCACCTCTGTTAGCATAAAAATTAGAATCATCTAAAAGAACTACTATATCCTCAAGAGTCTCTAAAAAAGACCTATCAATATGATTACCATTAAAAACATCATTCTCTTTTGAATCATAATCTTCCCTTAGGAAATACTCTCTGGTGGGAAGATAAATTGGAGGACAAAATGATCCAAAATAAATAACAAGGCTCTTCACCACTTCTCATTCACTACCCAATTCCATTAAACTAGACATAAATACTTATTCCTCAGTTCTACATTCTTTTTCTTCTTCCTCAGTCTCAACTTCCTCATCAAAGGAATATAACACAACCTCATATGGATCTATACTATGGTTAACTAGGTCACTATGTCTAGTAATATGTAGCACTATATTGAACTTCTCATATATTTTATCATCATCATCCACTCACTTCTTCACCCAAGGGTTCTAATTAACCCTAATCCTCTTGAAATTCACCTAAATTATGTCAAAACATCCACATTTGGTCCACTTTTCTTCACATTCAAGCATGAAATCTCTAGCTTCTAGCATGAAGAAATTAACTTGTGGTAGGCCATTAAATTTTACCTATAATAGGTATTGATAAACTCCATCATATGGACCATCAAATACCTACGTAGATTTTTCTTATCTCATATTTTTATAATAAATACTAAAAATACATCTTAATACCTCATGATGTTAAAGTCCCTTTTTCTATGAAAAATAATGTTCTGAATAAACTCAAACAACAAATTTAACTCACCATCAAGCTCTATATTAGTAGGCCTTTGAATATCAGGATTCCCAGTTAACTCCAAAAAAGTATCCTTATACACAAAAATCTCATTTTCACTAGAAAATAAGCCTTGAAAACCATCGTATATACCTTTATGAAGAATAGTGAGGTACCTTTCCCGCTAAATTAAAGAAAAGGTTAGTTATTTTCCATCAATAATAATATTAATTAATATTTATTCTTACTAAAATTGTACTTTTAAAACTGATAAAACTCTTAAACTAACCTTGGGTAGAATGGTTAATCATTATTAAAGAATCGTTTGACCCATCCCTATTCTAGGATCACTTTCACGAAAAAAATACTAGAAATATATATATCTGTATCAGTGATGATAACTTAGAAAGAGAGTTGGGGAATATTTGGTTCGACAACAGGCTTAATGGATTAACCTTGTGACTTTTTCATTGGATGCAACTCATATATAGACATAACAGGCTACTAAACAAACACAATTTATACACTAATTCATGGGGAAAAGGATTGAGATGAAACGTCGTGAGTCGAGATAGAAATAACATAAAAGGGTTTAAAAGAGGCTCATAAAAGAAAGGGTTTATCAAAATATGATTTTAGGTAAAATATTATCATTTATGGGTTTTAAATTAGAAATAAAAATAATAATAAATAAATAAACCTAATAATAAAAAATATTTATCATAAAAAAAAGAAACATGAGTGGTAGCATATGAACGCAATCACTCAAACAGAAGAACCATAATGGTAGAAAACAAATGGTAGAATGTAATGGTTGATTATCAAAGGTGGATACTAGTATTATATTATCAATTATATATCACCAATGGTATATTACCAATATTCGATCACCACTAGAAGATAACCAATATTTGATCACCAATGGTAGATCACCAATGGTAAATTACTAATGGTAGATCCCCAACATTTTTATTTTTATACCAGAACTATAATTAAACTTATTATAAGTGACTAAAAATATTTATAATTCCATTTTCATGTTTGATATAGTTAAATATTTCAAAGTTCAAATTATTTATGAATATGTTGTTAATATGATGTCTAGTACCTATGAACTCAAGAGTTATGTCACCCTTTTGAAAACAACCTCTTAAAAAGTGATGTATTATATCAATATGTTTGGTTCTTGAATGAGACATAGGGTTCCTAGAAACATAATAGAACTTGTATTATCATAATTTATAGGGACTTATTGAAATTGATATATGTATTATAGTAAATTGTGTTTAATCCATAGAATCTATGCACAAAAACTACCTATAGAAGTGTACTCAGCTTTAGTAGTGGATAATGAAACATAATTATACTTTTTACTCCACTATGAAACTAGAGAATTTCCCAAAAGGTGATATGTTCCAGATTTTATTTCCCTATCTAACTTAAAACTATCAAATTCAGTATCTAAATAACTAACTAAGAAAAAAAATTCCTCTAGAATAAAATAATCCCAAATTAGATATACATTTGAGGTATTTGAAAATTATTTTGATGGTAATTAGATGTGACTCTTTTGGGTTTTCTCAAAAAAATTCACACATACACACACTAAACATTATATAATTTTTTCTATAACTTATATATAGTAATCTTCCGATCATACCACTATAATTAGTCTGGTCAACTAGTTCCATAGCTTTAGTATGATCCAGTTTATAGCTAGTACTTATGTGAGTATCACTACTTTTAAGACTATCAATACCAAAATATTTTAAAATATATTTGTTTAACTTAATTTTATTTAAAATAATTCTGTTTTTATTTTAAAGAAATTAAAACCAAGAAAGAATTTAAGTTTACCCATTAAAGTTGTTTCAAATTTCACTTTTAATAATTATTTAAAACTCTATACACAAGTAATTTATTGAATATCAAAAATTAATATCATCAACATGAATTTTTACAACTAAAACATATTTTGAAATTATTTTAATAAATAATGTTGGGTAAGATAATCCTTTAGTAAAACCTTTTGAAATAAAAAATTAGTTGATCTTATCATACAAAGATCTAGGATCTTATTTTAAACCATTTAAATCTTTTGTTAATTTTAAAAAATTATTTGGAATTTGTGTGTTTTCAAATTCATGGGTTTGTTCCATAAAAACATCATCGGCTATATAACCATTTAGGCATGCACTCTTGATATCCATTAGATATAATTTGAAATTAAAATGTGTTGCATGCGTAATAAACATCATTATGGATTCATGTTTAGAAACCAAAGAAAATGTTTCCTCATAGTCAAAACCATATTCTTGATTATATCCTTTTGAAAATGGTATTTATTTATTTCTAATTACTGTTCTTGATTCATCAAAATATTTTCTAAAAACCCATTTAGTACCAATGATTAGGTAGTCCTTGGGTCTTTCAACCAATTTCCAAACTCTATTTATTTCATACTAATTATGTTATTTTGCATAGCTATTACCTAGAATTCATCATTAATTGCTTCTATGATATTATTAGGTTCAAGATGTGATAATAAATATTTATTTTAAACATGGTTTCTAAGAGAATCTTTAGTTTGAGTTCTTTTATCTTGGTCACCTACAAATTCATCTAAAAGATGATATATATGAGTCCAAATAACTTTATGAATATAATATTTTAACACCTCATTATATATATAGGTTTGACTTCAAGAAGTTCATAATATCTATGATATTTTTATATAGGTGTTCTGATAAAATTATCATTGGTTTTAGCATTTTTTATAAACTAGAAACAGAATCCTTTAATTTTTCTAAAGCGGTATTGGGATCATTAGGATCTATTTCATCAAACATTACATATACAAATTCTCCCACAATTTTAGTAGTTTTTATGAATACACTATATGATTTACTAGATATAGAAGCAACATGCAAAATTATTTCATCACTTTTGGATGAAATTTATCCAAAATTATATTTTTTTAGTATAATGACTTTACAACCAAAAACTCTAAAGTAATTAACCTTTTTCTTTCTACCATTCCATAATTCATATGGGGTATTCTTCAAAAGAGGTCTTGTTAAAACTCTATTAATTATATAATAAGTTTTATTAGGAAATTATTCCCAAACTTAAATGGGTAAATCATACTCATTGAGAATGGTGTGGGAAATTTCTTGAAGTTTTCTATGTATCTTCTCTACTACACCATTCATTTATGGGGTCCTTAGAGTATAAAATTTGTGACTATATCATTATTATAAGCATAATTATTCAAACTTTTAATTTTGAAACTCACATACATGATCACTTTTTAAGGTATTTATTTTAATCTCTATATTATTTTCTATAGATTTAGCATATTTATAAAAATATTAAATAGATTAAATTTTATGAGCAAGGAAAAATACCCATGTAAATCTTGAATAATCATCCACTATAACCTAGGAATACAGTTTTTTTCTAAAATAGAAACTCTATTAGATCCAAACAAATACATATGAACTAACTCTAAAGGATGCGAAGTTTAGGGTTCTTTATTTGGTTTGAAATATATTTCTTTCTACTTTAAATTTTGATAGGAATTGCAGACTTTTTCTATTAGGAATTCCTGTTTCGGTAGATCTTTAACTAAACCTTTTCTATTTAGAATTATATGTGTGTGTATGTTTTAATGACCTAGTCTTTTATTCCCAAGCTAAGATTCTTTGTTAAATGAAATTAAGTATGAAACATTATAAGAAAATAAAGAATTTAATTCTACAACTCAAACATTTTCATTTCTCATGGCTATAAAAACTAAAGAATGTTTGGTATAAAAAACCTTGTAATCATTATTTTCAAACATGAAATGGAAACCACCATCACATATTTATGAAATGATAAGAATATTATACTTCAATACATATAAAAATAAAACATTAGAAATTAAAAATGTACTATAGTTACCAATTTGGATAAGTCTAATAATTTTCCCTTTGACATTGTCACCAAAAGTGACATGGCCACCAAACACCCTGATTAGGTTCATGAAACTTGAGTAGTCCCCAGTCATCTTTCTAGACCATCCATTGTCTAGATATAGTAATTTATTACTATATCCCTTCAAAAATGTTTTCTAAAAAATATATTTAAAACAAAAATTATTTTGGTACCCATATTTTTTGGGTCCATATATGTTTGTAATAAGTTTTTTAGGAATCCATAATTATTTTACTGGTTTCATAAAATCATACCTTATAAATTTAGGAATAGATAATTTTTTATGTCCTATTTAATAATAACTATGAGTAGTATTAGTATAAATTAAACTTGGAACAAATTTATATTTATAAATTATTCTTTTTCCAGGTTGATATCCAATTTTAGTTATATAATTTGGTGAAGCTTGTTTTATAAGAATTTGGGTTAGTGTTTTCCTTTCATTACTAGACATATCCATATCATTCTTCAATTTTCCATTCTATATTTTATACTCAATATTTTCCTTATGTATTTGAGCATTTTTATACTTTTCTATTCTCATCCTAGTTTTAAAGCGAGAAGACATGGCATACTTCTTATTTAAACTTTTATATTTGTCTTTTAATTCAATAAAATTATCTTCCATCATATTTGAGTATTCGAATAATTCATCACTGGACATATTTTTCCATCATTTGTATTTTCAAATTTATTTGAAATATGAGCATAATATTCATGAAAAATATTCATTACCTCCTATGTATCTATCATAAAAACATATTGTCCTTGTCATTTTTGTATTCTATGTTTGAAGTTGATTCACTTGAACTATTCTCTCAGGCACTTTAAGTTCCCTTCACAGCCTTTTTGTATCATTTTTTCCTTTGTCCACATATTTCTTCTTATAATTGATCTTGGGATAGTTGTATTTTTTTTTGTTCTTTACTTTTACACTCGTATTGGATTACATCACTAGTTGTATCATTGTTTCTCTAAGATTTTCTCAAAATCCATTTGTTTTCATAATTTACTCTATAATTGTATTTCTTGAAGAACTTATTCTTCATATAAAACTTTTTAAAATATCTAGATAAATGAGTCATTTATTAATCACTTTCTGGTGGTGATTCATCGTCACTTGAACTTTCTTCTTTGATCTTTGTTTTTTCTTAAAGTCGGAAGTATTTAAGGCTATTAATTACCTCTTGGTTTTACCCACTTCCTATTTATTTACATCCAATTATTATTTGTACATCATAAGTTTTCCAATGAGTTTCTTTATTGGTATCTAACTTATATCACATGATTCCCTTATGGAAACAGATATTCATCTCCATCTGTTTGGTAGACATATCAAAATTCACATGACTTGATCCTTGTTCACAATTTTCTTTCTAATAGTATTCATCCTGTTAACTATTTCATTAAACCAAAGATACATGTTAGAAATAAATTCAATAGGCTACATCTTAAAAGTATTATACTTAATAGTATATGTAATTAATCATATTTATTTAACATTGGATGTTCCTTCATGATAAAAATCCAATGTATTCAAAATTAAAAAGGCATTTTAACATGTAGAGATTCTGTTAAATTCATATTCTTCTAAGGTATAGTATAAAGCATACATAGCTTTATAGTTACATTCATTGAAACCTTAGTATCATCACTCTAATATTTTATAGGATCTTTAGGTATTTTTTATTTATCTTCAATGAAGATCCAAATATCAAACCCCATGATCTCAATATGAATTTTTATTTTAACCATCCATTAAGCATAGTTGGCACCATTAAAAAAGGAGGCCAATTATTGGAAGTTACTTATTGTCTATTTTTATCCATAAAGGGTTAAATATATATCTAATAGAAATTTAAATATCTTTTCGAAAAACTATATAATAATAAAAATATATTTAGAAATATCTCTAATACAAAAATGTCAGTCTTAGGGGAAAACTCAAGAGGGGGTGAATTAAGTTCCTAATAAAAAAATTATTAAAAACAAACTTATATTTAAACCCCCTCCCCCATTTTATAAAATTTACAGTTAAAAAAAATAGTATAATTATATTATTTGGTCATTTTAAAAGATTCTAAAAAACTAGATCATATCTTAATTAAAATAATTTTGAAAATAATCTAAATTTTTAAATGAATCTACTAATATAAATAATTTTATATAAAAAATAATTTAACTTAACTATCATAGATAAGTTTTGTTTAACAGTTTCTACAAAGAAGAGGTGGTTTTATTTAAAACATCAGAAACAGAATATATAAATCATAACAAAACTTTAAACAAGTAGTTTATTCTATAGCTAAGAATTAATAACCTCCACTTAGAAATCACCTATTTCCAAGAATTTTATTTTAAAATAAACTTATCCACAACCTAATTTAGGTTTTACAAACAATAGATCACAAGACTACCTAGGAAAAAGATACTCTTATATAGTTGGATTTGGGATGGAAAATAAGAATAGGTCTAACTCGACCTCTTCCATAGTTTATTATGGGAATAAAAATGAATAAAATAGAGATATAATTTCAATAACACTCTGGTTTAGAGTAGGATAATATGTTTAACAAATATAAAGAGTAAAATAAAAACAAAACTCAAATATAAACATAAATAAAAGGAGAAATAGTTTAGAGATGATAATTTGTAGTGCTTCTCAATCTGAATAGATTCAATTGTTCTAGAGTCCTTGAATTTTCCTTTTAAATGAACTTAAACAATTTTCACTGAAGGTGACCCAAAATAGGGGATCATAAAATTATTAAAGAGATTTTGATTTTTCCTTTTGAATATCTAGGGAGCTTTCACACACATGAGTTTTTTATTTATTTTGTTTCATTTTGTGAGAGAAAGTGATTCAGTGTTCATTCATGTGCCTCTTTTTCTCATTCTATCTACATTCATGAGGAATTTCCTATTGAATATATAGTGCTCCAGGTCCAATTATCTATTGTATGATAATATTAAAAAAACACATATTGAGAAATAAATTAGGAAGTTATAAGTTTTTATTTAAGTTGGTCATGTATTTGTTTAAGAATAATCCTTCTTATATCCATGTGGATCTATCTATCATTAAATTATTAAACAATCCATTGAAGAATTAATTTTGAAATTAATTTTGGATAGTTACAGTAGCATTGTGGGAGTATATCCTCAATGGTTGTAGATTTTTCTAGAGGTTTATTTCCACCAAAAATAGACCCATATAATGATGTCTTCCTTATATTGTTAGTACCATTGAAATGACAATATCATAGAGTGATGGTAACATATACTAGAGGTACCTCTACTTGATGGTAGATCGATTAGGCAGTCATTCTATTTTCACTGACTATAACACTATTGACTATGGTGGTATCTTCACTCAAGGAAAGATTTTCTTGGTAGAAGAAACACTTAACAATAGGAGAGTTAGACTAGCGGTAGAACATTCCTATAGTAGGTGGGTTGAACTAGTGATAGACTAGTCTTTTGGTAGGAGGGTTGAACTAGCGGTAGCTTGATGAGATAACAACTGCATGACTTAACTGATTCTAGATCAACACTTTGATAAATTTTCACAACTAGTCTGGAAAATGATTTAATATAAAAAACATTAATCTTATTAGATTCAAAACAGACAAGATTTTGGATCATTAAAATAAATAGGTTCCAACATCCATCTTTTTTATTCACTTTTGTGACTATATGGTTTTCTCCCTCTCATTGTTCATGTTCCTCACCACCAACCATGATTCAGTTGGTATATTGGCTATTGTTGGTTTGGTTTGAATAATGATTGAATCCCTGAATTCATGTTGTGGTTTTAAAAACAACACTACAGATCATGGTTTTTGAGTGTTTTGAAAACTAAGTGATGGATTGTGAATGGTGGAATATATGGGGATTTTTTCCTAAGTAGAGGTGTGTGGGAATGACAAACATTGATATAGGGATTCTAATTTTAAAAATGATATCTAGAAATAAACTTATGGTGAAGTTCCTACCCAAATTAAAGTGTTGAATAGTAATTATAGTAGGAATTATATATGATTTGGATGATAAGGTGTAATACTAAGATAATAGCATGGGTTCTAAAAATTTTCCAACTACACGACGTATAGTTCAGAAGAACACGCGCCATGTATTTTTTTACAACGATGCTAGGGTTTTTAGATGAGACAAACATCAAAAAAAAATTATATTGTAAAATAATCTTATGACCCTAACTGACTAGTTCATCATGTATAAGGATTATACACCCAAGTTCATGGTTGACTCTACACATCATGTGTCATAACTGACACACTGTGTGACCCTATTCGGCATACTCAGCATGTGGAGGGCGTCCACGTCCAGGTATATATTTGATAATACACATTATTTATGACTTTTCACATGTCATGTAGTTATAACTTCACAAAACATGTGAGACACAAGTACAAGGATAGGTGATTTCTTATATAAACAGACCATGTATTCCCATCTATACATTTTTCATTACTACCGGAGCTATCTCAAGACCATATTTCTTCATTTGGCCTAATATTTGGGCATTAAAGTGGCCTATTATAGGTTCTTTTACATTTATAATTTCATTTTAACCTTTCCATAAATATTATATATGTGGTGTGGAATTCTATAGGTTAACCCTTCCTAGTACAAATGTCATTTGACAGGATGTTAGCATTATTTTTTGGGACATCCTACAGAATATGGAAGCCCTCTCTAAAAACAAGGTTATTTCAAAGCATAGGATCATATCACTATACTTCTCTTGTTTCAAGTATTTATACCCATCTATAGGATGTAATATAAATCATTTTCCTATATATCATATAGGGTTAGTATTTCCACCGACTTGCGTGGGTCTGAGATCCTCTATTCCCAAAGTCGGTATTTTCACCTATGTAAAGATCACTTGTGGGCCTAGGGTCTTCTACTGGTGTGAGTATTTCCCACCAATTTACATAATTTTTTGGGATCCTTTGTTTTAATTCATGATAGGAAATATATATTTCTAGTTTAGGTTCACATGACTTCCTAGGATCCTATTCTACAGTTTCCTATGAGGTTATGTTGTATGTTTGGCATGGGTACTATCAGATGCTTGATTGATATTGTTAGAATGGAGGGTATTGTGCTCCATCATCTGATGATATTTATTCATATATGATAAAGATACCCTAATTGGATTCTAGTGTAGTTTTTCCTTATTGAAGGTTATACAATATAGATATTTGTAGAACTTGTGATTCCTCTACACCAAGGGGGTTTCCTTTGAGATACGTTACACAACTAGTTAACAACTTTAGACTTCAAGGAATCTTTTATGTTACAATTACCAATTTTTACTCATGATATATGGATTTTGAGTATTTGATATAATATTATTGGGAATAACCAGTTTCCCTAAGAGTTTTATTGATAGTGCATATCTGGATTTTTCTTTCTTGTCTTTTTATAAGACACTCTTTTGTATTGAGTGCTATGAATTGACTTTTTAATTTGTGTTTTATTTATCATTTTTAAGGAATCCTATTAGTCATGTTTATTCTCACCCATGCATGGGACTTTTACTCACATGTTTTGTGTTTGTGAAGTGGAATCATAGTTTTATAGATGATCTATATATACAGGGAGATGGTTCCACTTGTTTAGAGCTGGTACCTAGTGATTCTTAGTGAAAAAATATGGAGCCTAATGATCTGTGATTGTGGTGGTGACCGTTCGGGCTATATAGTTATCTAGTAGTACATGTATCATGGAGGATCTTTTTAGTAACATTTTTTATATGTGATTTTTATATGTATTAATTTCATTATGCTTTTCTTGTGGGATATATTTGTATACATTCTCTCTTTCATGAATTATAAATTGTTTATTTGATTATATATATATATATATATTGATGTTATTGTGGATCATCTTTAGTATTGGATGTATGTATTTTTTATATTATTATCGTCTATGGACACATATTTTGTGAGATATTCCTACAAGATTCTAGTCACCTGTTCTCAATCTATTGGATGTGGGCATAGGGTGGTAATCTCATCTTACTGCCATCCTGGGAAGAGACCTGGTGGGTTAGGTCATGTTTTAGTGGTATCATAGAAATTTTATCCTAGGGATGGTGTTTGGAGTTAGTTTTCATGTGAGTAATGTTTTGGTAATTATGGAAACGATGTTAATGGGTTATTTAGTTTGGTTATCAAACTAGGGAAACTAATGTTGGTGTGGCATCCAGTGCATCCTTTTCCACGGAATCTGCTAACCTATTAGTTAATAAATACCTAAATGGATCATTTTTGGGTTATAAGTGAGTTATTACATGAATTATATATAAGTCAATTGTGAATTTCTATGTCTTTCCCATTTCAGGTTATCCAAATATACTCTAAACATCATGGGTTCACCCTCTTGAATGAATGGTTCCCCCACATATATCCATATTTTGTGTAGATTTAAATTTTTGATGAGCCCATGCCTGTTGTTGTATTTATCATCACCAGTTGATGAAAAATATGTGATGTTTTCTTATACTTAGTTGAGATGTCTTCTATCCCCATGATCTAAGGAAATTTTTATCCTATTTCACTTAGTAAAAATATTTCTTATAGATATAATGGTAGTCCACACTAGGTTGGATGTGAATAATGGTAGATTGGTTACACTACATTCAATTGAATATGGGCCTCAGGAGTTTATGATTTTATTATGATCCATGATTGATGGGGTTCATCTTGAGTCTGGGAATCCTAATTCCATATGGTTTAAAATTATTATTGTCTATATGTTTAATTGTGTTTTGGGATTTCTATATGGTATGTTTATCCCATAGTGGAAGATGAATTTATATAAATCATGATGGTACTTCCCTAATATGGTTAGAGTTTTATTAATTTTCAAGGTGGAGTTTTTTTAAATAGGATTTGAAAAATTCCATAGGGTGTCTCGAGCATGTTTGAGTACACATCAAGGAATTCGGGTTTTATGGGGTGTTTTAGCCATTTTTGTAATTGTATTTATTTGATCTTGGTGTGTCGGGTCTCTGGAGGAAGTGGTTATGAGTTGTGTTTGATATTTCATGAAATACAACCTAATTTGGAACCCAAAGTGAGTGTCTTAAGAGATCCCTTCCATAGTTTCACTTTAATTGTGAGAGTAGGTTAGCTTTTAACCTAATGAAATCCCGAGTAGTGCCATGGATTTACTCTGTAATTGTTGATAGTAATGAGATTAGGAACCTTATTATTATTGATCCTATTGATTACTATGTATTTTATTTGTTGTATAACATAGTAGTGGGAAATAATTTAGAAAATTATTGAATATTTATACTCTTCTACTAACACTACTCTAGGCTAGACCCAATTTTTTGAAAAAAAATTGCTGGTCAAAGATAAGGGGGCATGTGAATAGGATGTCTATGATCAGTAGGTAGCTGGTGTAAATAATATTACAACTTGTGTTCATTTTTTATATACCATCCTACTATTTGGTATCCTACACTGAATGTTTAATAGTTTGAGGTTTTAGTGGAACCTCATACTAGAATACGTTTACATAGAGGACTTCCACTGATGAAAACCATCTTTCAAAGACTCCTTCTAGTGATGTAATTTTTCACTTGATTATAAAATATTTCTTCTCTAAAATAACTTCATGGTAGATAGGAGGTGTAATGGTACTCACCTAAAGCATGGATTTCTTATGTATCACTTATTTTCTAAGGGGTTGGTATTTAGGTTGAAATATTAGGACCTTTCTTTAATAGTGAGAGATACCCCCTGGTGGGATGGGTGAGGTCAGCTCACTGGTGGTTAAAAATAGACTACTCGGCCAGTGGTTATCAAGTATTGGTGAAATATATGTGTGTGAATGATAATTAACTTTCCTTGCATGTGGAGTAATGAATAGATGCATACAAAGGGTCACCCAAGGCTGGCCCATGTCAGAAATATAATGTATGCATTATATTTATTTCTAAGGATGATGTTTGGATGATACAGAGTGGGGTAATACACCCTTGGGATTGTGTTGGAATGGATGGACCAAATCATTCATAGTATTGGTTTAAAGAGGATCTATTTAGGCATTTGTTGGAGTTTTCCTACCCTTTCCATGAGTTTATCTATTGTTTTCTAATCTCTCAATGTGTGGTATATGGATTTATGGGGAAATTTCGGTCTTCACGATATTGAACCCCTGGTATTTGGTGAAATAAAAGAAGTGAAACGAAGTTGTAGTAAATGATGGTTCTAATAGAGAACTTTGTGTCTAAATGATGTAGGCGGTGTTTAATATACTTGTATCATTGCTGTTTATTCTATTGTGATATAGAGATATAGCTCACCATCGATCAATGATTGGTGGCACCATAATCTTTAATTGTTTGAGAGATTCCCATATTTATAATTTTCACATTGAGATCTTGTATAATCATATGTTCTTATGAGATATACCTAAATGGGTTCATAAAGGTATTGAGCACAAATACCACTTCCATTAGTAGAGAATGGTTCTTCCCCTCATGTTTGTTATAATCATCATATAGGAAATCTTGGGTGCAGACCACCCTTGTAGAGTGCAGCCCTTAGAGTGGATCCTCTATTGGACCTTTATGAGAGAACCAATTTCAGGGAAACTCTTATAATGCGTTCAAAAAAAGAGGTTTTCCTTACAGGTTTTTTTGGTTTTTAGTTTTTGGGAAGGTGTTATATTGTGGTCTATAACTGACATATAAGGTTCATCTAAGCAGTCAGGACCATCCACTTTGGATAAGGGTGTCTAAACTCAACTCAACTTGATCAAATCAACCTACCCCTACCCAACCGAGTTGTGTCAAGTTTGGTTGGGTTACACATGGGATATGGATGGGTCAAGTTAATTTTGTAAAAGTAGGGATTGAGTTAGGTTGGTCATGGGTTGGAAAAATCATGAAGCAATTTGGTCGGACCTACCCAACCAATCCTACATTTTTCTCTTATAGAAGTTGGGTGCTCCACTTCCATCTTATCCCCATTTAGATAGTAGAAAATGCTTTCTAGGATGCTCCATCATTTTCTTCATACTCTCTCCCTCAATCCATCACTCACCAAAACCTCCATCCAACCATCAATGTTTCACACACTTGGTCTCCATATATCACTATCTCTTGATGCACCTATGATTCTTCTTCTTACCTCAATCAACATCAATGTCAATCCTAATTTATTTCCTCCATCCATATCATAGTTGTGTGCATGCCCGACCATCACCCACAACTATCTTCATAAATCCAATTACACAATGGGATATTCACTCTCTATTTTTTAGCTGAAATGAATCACTTCACTCATTTCATACAATTTAATCCATTTCTGAGGTAGGTTTTCCTGTTTTGAACACTATACCTTTTTAATTATTATATTAGTGTTATTTTTGTATATGAATCCATTTCCTTAGGAATTTTAATTTAATCACAATTATGGAATGGTCTCAGTGTGTAATTGAATTAATTTATATGATGGATTTCGATATATAATTTTTGTAGAATAACTTTTAAAACCCTAAGGGAGAAGTGTGTGTGTTACAGTTAATTATAATTATTTCAATTCAGTTAAACATATTGTTTAGTTTTAGGTGTTTCTATCTTTCTTGGGAGATTTATATTACTTTTTGTTTCTTGATTTTTATCTGGATTCTTTGGGAACTAAGCTTGCTATATTGAACGCTTATTATTTATGTATTAGAGTGTGCTAGTTGAAATAAATTGTTCAGTTGTGTTATTTTGGGATAAATTGTTTAGTTTTTTAAGGTGTTATATTCTAGAATAATTACTTATACTTCCTGAATTTTAGTTTTCAAAAAAATCACATCTCATTAAGACTATCATGGTTATGGTGTTTCTAGATTATTATTTTTTTGAATTGTTTTTTTGACACATATGTATTTGTTTTACAAGAACTATAAATTATTCTCTTAGATATTTCGGGTTAGTGTAATGTTTATTGAATTTAATAGTTATTATGCAGGTGAATTTTATAGTTTATTTCTTAAGAGAATTTTTTATAGGTTGATAAAAATGTTTGGACATTATGGATAATTTTTATTGAATTTAAAAGTTACTTATAATGTACTTTTTTTGGATGACCTATAAAATCTCCAAATAAAACACATATAATGTCCAAATAAATTCAATAAATATTTATTGAATTTTTTTATTTGAATTTTTTTATGCATGTTTATTTGAATCTAGGTTTCTTCAGTTGGAAGGTAGAGCTTATATGTCATTTTATAAGTTAGGCCTAATTCATTTAGACATTAAAGTTAATTTTTTATTAGTTGATATAAATATATTGGGTTCTCCATGTGATGACGTATTTTATGGTTTTTTTAAAGTAAAATGTTTTACAATTTTGAATTGAAGTTAATAAGGGTTGTTTGACTATTTTTATTTGGACGATTTTAAAATTTTTAATTTTTTGTTTTTAATTTAATCAATATATTTATAGCTTTTTTATTAATTCTAATAATTTTTCTTTTCTGACATGACTGAACCCTCCTTACCCACATTAGGTTAGTTGGGTCAGGTCCGGTAATTAAAAAATAATTATTTATGACCTAACCTAACCACTTTTGATTGGTTCGGGTAAAAAATGTTCCCAAACATGACCCAAACTAACATATAGATACATCCAACTTTATATTGTGATGGATTTTTTCACCTAATGGGTAGTGGTGTGTTGTTGAGTGATTTAGTGTGGTTTGTGTTATTTCTTAATTTACTCATAGCTAGCTTACATGAAATATTGATGAAAATAAATTAATTTTATCTTCTAAAGTGGGTGTGATCATATTGGAGATCATAGTGAAGATGATGGTTTTCCATATTTATTCATGTAGAGGTTTTGGAGGATGGACCATGTTGTTCTTGTTCCTTAAGCTAGTGAAAATAGTGCTAATTAGATCATGGGTAGAAGATGATGGATAAACTAATGTGAGTCTGGGCATGTGTACTTATTAGAAACCTTTCTAATTTAGTATATATTTTGTTTAAAATTATCAGTGGTAGAGTATAGTGTATAGTGTAGGTAGGTAACTCTCATGTGATGACCACTAAGAACACTCTTTAAAGGTAAGGAGTAGAGCACTCCCAAAAATGATAATAATTTCTATGGCCCCTTTTGGGATGGGTATTGATGGTTCATGGTCACATTTCATTCCATTTTCTAGGGTAATATATGAATAAAAAGAGGTTTTGGGGGATAATTTATGAAAATACTCATTCAGATTGGATGTTTGACCCTACTTAAATATTATTTTTAGGTTGACTAGAACTTATATCTTCATGAGTGAAAAGGGATATTTCCTTATTTCATAGACATGTATTGAGTTTCCTTAGAGCTTGAACCTTAACATAATAAATAATTATGTATGATGGTGGGGTGCCTCTACATGGGTATACCTTATGATATTTATTATGATGAATCTTCAGTTGTTTACCTTTTTTTGGAAAAAAGATTTTCAAGTGTGGAGGATGTACATGCATGGTTTTTTCTTGATCGATACATCGATCAATTATAAGCTCTAGAGTCTTAAGAGCTATCCAAGGGTAAAATAGTAAATTTAAACTAGTAAATGGCCATAGAAAAATTAACTAATCCAAAAAAAATTAAATTTTTATTAAACCATTTTTATGGGAAAATGGGGAAAATCGTAATTCAGAAACAAGATAATACTACGTTCTGAAAATGATAACAAAATGATTAAACACTAGACTAAGATTACTTGACTTGGATAATCTATAAAGTTACCATTGCAGTGTACTAACCTGGGTATCTGGATCCTCTCTGATGATCTCTTCAAGGTGAGTGATCATCCTTTCTATTGTGTGAATAAATTCCCTTATGTTGATTTTTCTCTGATTGAAGCCCCAAACAGGTATTCGGTCTTATTTATCTATCTACACTTCTTTTCTCCTCATTGGCCTAAACTTGCAACCTTAGTTCATAAATTCTTTTAATATCCTCTTTTGAGATATTGGGCTAGAGAGCTTTTCCTATTCCTTGGAGTGTATGATTAGTTTCAAGCACTCCCCATCCTATTCTTCCCTAACTATAGTATTACTACTAGATTCTTTACTTTCCCTATTTTGAATATCTTTACCCTTCTTGGATGACATAGTCTCCATTGGTTTTGGCAAGTGGGAGTAACCCTTGTGTCCCTTTGGTTTTTTCCCTTGAACCACAATACATTTCCCTGAGTCTCAAAAGCCTTTTCCCTTTTCTTTTTTCTGGGACTATGAGGACCATTACCTTGAATTCAGTCCATACTATCCACAGAGGGGTGGATATATCTTTCATCCCCTATGGAATCCTTCTTTTGAGGTAGTGGTGGATCATAGACATCCATACCATCAAAACGGTTCCCCATCTTTATCGTCGGTCCTTCCTTGGGGTGCCTCTTCTTTCACAGAGGCTCCTTCTTAATTATTTTATTCACCACCCTAGTTTTCTTCCCCCATTCCCATCCTTCATATGAACTTTGAAGTTGGAATTGAGGGAGTTTGGGTCTAAGGTCCCCAAGAAATCCACTCCATACAGCCTCCCCAGTCTACGGTGATAATCTGTTGCTACCAATAATTAGGACTTCCCCTGCATCATTTCTAATCTTATGGGCTACTCATATCCACATCCCATAAACTGGGGTTGCATTTTTTTATCCTCTCTGCCTCGATCCTGAGGGACGTCGAGACTTTTTCCAACATTCACTATCAATCTCACCTCATCTTCCTTGATGGATCTGGTTTTATATTGTAAATCCACCATAGACATAGCTAAGGGATCTTCCTTGTATTCTCCATTTAGTCCCAAATCCTATTTTAAATGGGAAAATATATCCTATACACATGGATCTACCTCCTTATACTTCACACACTTCACTTCCACTGAAGAAACCAAGGGTGGCCACTACTGGGGATTAATCTCCCGGGTACTGGACTCCACACCTGGTAATTCAAATTTTCTAATGTGATCTGACACCTTTGGTACAGACCCGCACACCTCCTCTTACTCACCCACACCAGCAATACACTACACCTTCTGGTTCACTATAGGATCACTCTGCACCTCATACCCCTCAGTTTTATTGATCACAGCTTGCCTATACCTGATTTTGCGATGACAGACAGTGAGCACATGGCCTAACTTGTGACATCCCAGACAGAACGCATGCCCCGATTTAATGATAACCCTTTGTTTCCATCTGAATTCTTCTCCGACTTAAATCCACATCCACTCTGAGGGATGCTTCAAAACATCAACCTCGACACATACACGAGGGGATATTGGGTTACAGACCTCCGACGTGAAACTATCAGAGAACAAATATCTTCCAACCATGTTTCCTAAAATTCATATAATTGATGGATTCTGGAAATGGAGTGGTAGTTCTGTAAATCTTACCCATACGGCATATGAGTGTGTGTCACGGTTCATGTTGAGTTCAAAAGACTAACGAAGAATATGAAAGTCGCATCTGTTGATATCACGGGGGCTCTAGACTAGGCAACGATCAAATCATCCTCAGAGGAGAAAAAAATCATCAAGTGGAACCAATCGAAGAGATCCCCCACCACACAACCTTAAAGATCCCATGATTCAAATAAAAATCGATCAAAAGCTTCAACCGAGGGACGGAGACCCCTAAATTAGGCTATAAGCATAGACCTATGAATATCGAAAGCTTCGATGAACTCTTTTTTAGAAATCGAAGGCTAGGGAATGTTGTTGTGAAGGTCAGGGACCTTAGGGAAAAGTGGGATTGATGCGAAGGGAGGAAGGAAATTCAGTTTCATGAAAGGGTTGAAGGACCGAGCCGGCAAGGATGAAGGGAGGACACTCCCCCCTCCCCCCTCTAGGAAGGATGGGGTCGTAGCTTCGAGCATCTCCACTAGGGCATCGCCACTGAAGGTTGAATAACTCTTATGATCCTCGGTCCTTAAGAAAATTATCTAATGGTTTCTTTGACTTTGGCTGGTGTTGTTTACCCCTGGGATGGTCTAGGATAGTATTATGAGAAATATGGGACCAAGATAATAATATAATAGAAATATTTTATTATTTTTTAGGATGGATTCCCATTTTCTATACGATATATATCCCCAAAAAACATATGAAATAAAAATTTAGGTCATGGTTATGTCTGGAATGAGGTGTTTACCCTGGGAGTGGTGTTAGTTTTATTTGCATCAGGATTCATAAGTGTTCACCATCATGGATGGATTAGATTAATTTAATTAATTAATTAATTAATTAATTTAATTGTGGTGAAACCCTATATATTCACCTTTATAAAATATTTAATGGGTACTCTCTAGTTTTATCCATTATAGACAATGTGAACCCTAGAGAGGGAGAGGATGAGTTAAATATAGTGGAAGCTTGGTTCAAATAACATATTTGACTGAGATCACTAAATACTTCAAATGTGATAGCCGAATTCAATAGAATCAGTTATGTCATTCACATGACTGTGTTTTTTTCAATTATTGATCTTCTCTCAAGTTAAGGTGGTGTTATTTTTTATTTTATCTGTATTTATTTGTTTTTCCAAAAATAGAACATTGCTTCTTAAAAATCTCTCATTTTTACATGTCCCTTTAAGATTATATATTAATTTCAAACTAGATTAAATTGTTATCCAGGGTTTATATGATTTGTTCTTTGATTTATACACTAGAAATCAAGGTCCAGAATCACAATTTTCATTAAGATTATTCATATTTGTATTTATATGGTTTTCCCCCTCATGCTCTACGTGTTCCTCACCATCAATAGTGATTCGAATGGGGGTTCAACTATTGTCGGTCAAGTTTGAATCACAATCAAACCTTTATATTCATGTTGTAGTATTTAAATAAACACCAAGGATTGTAGCCCTTGGGATATTCATTAACTAATTTGGTAAAATATCAATGGTGTATGACATGGAATTTTTTCCCAATTATAGGCATGTAGAAATGATATAATTAGACATAGGGAATCGGATTCGATGAACGATGGTTGTAAATCAACTTCTGGTGAATTTATTACCCAAATTAAGGTGGTATTAGGTAATTTTTATGTAAATTAAAATGTATTTAGATAATATAGTGTAAGACCTAGATAATATAATGGGTTATAGAAATTTCTTGAATTTAAAAAATTTTGTTTGAAATAACACATTCCATGTATTATCTAGATGAAACTCTAAGATTTTCAGATGAGATAAAAACACATAGGGTATGATATTGGACTACACATTGTGTGGCCATAGCTAAACTATTTGAAATATATAGGAAGTACATACCCTGGTGTCCAATTGAATATACATGTCATGTGTCACAACCCTCATATCATATGACCCTAGTTGTCTTACTTGATGTGTGCATGGTATGCACACCCAGGTACTTATCGGACCCTAAACTCCATGTATGACTTCCCATAAACCATGTTGTTAGACCTAAAAATTCCATTTTAGTCATTAATACATAGAGAAGATATTTATTAGGTAGACGTATTATGTATTCCCTTTTACACACTATGTACTTCATCTAGAAATATCTGGGGCCCTTATTTCTTCATTAGGGCTCAGATTTTAGCATGCCAGTAGCCTATTCTGGGTATTTTACCACATAGAACATGATGGTGACCTTTCCTACAATATCAAATATGTGGTGTGGAGAACTATAATTTGATCCCTCCCAATATGGATACTTTTCAATGGGATGTGGGTATGATTTCCTAGGGAATCTTTTAGAATATGAATCATACTTTAGTTGCATGTTTTTATTAGAGCATGGGTTAATCTCACTATCTTTTGGTAGGGTATAACAACTCGACCCCAATGATAGTATAGGAACCATACCTTTTAAATACTGTCTTTCAACCCTGTCTCTCTAGGCCCCACCAGTTTCCTCGTAAAAATGTGTTACCCCTATATGGGACCCACCCACATGCCCAAATGGATCATCAGACTAATGATTGTCCCCAGAGGCCAACACATGTTCTTTTAGTGTGATTTTTCATCATTTACACTCACCTTTAGAAACTTTTCAAGAGGTCACCAATACTAACACTACTCTAGGAAAAGACTCAATTAACTGTATAATTATAATCATCTAGGATCCCGAAAAAAGGTGATCCTTATTGAAATGGGTAGAAACATTTTTCTTTTTTAACCCTTTAACTTTTACAGTGTTACATTCACCCCCTTTAGAGTATAGTTCCCTCATTTTGAACCTATATTTCAACCTAGGTAATTTCACTAAAATTGTGTCCTAGTAGAACCTCTTATATAACTAAAAAACATATCCTCAATGATAGAACATTCACTACACCTTTTAAGTATGTTCATCAAGTCATTTCCCACCAGAATCCACCAATTTCCCTACAAATATATGTTGTTCTCCCTATGGGGACCATCCACATGTCAAAATAGATCAATAGACTAATGAGTTTACCAACAGACCAACACAAGTTCTTTTAGTGTGCTTTATCATAGCTCACATACACCCTAAGAAACTTCACATGAGGTTATCCTTCCTGACATTACTCTCGGAAAATCATTGTATAACAGTGGAGTTCTAATCATGTAGGATCCCAAAAAAAGGTGCACTTTGTTTACATGGGTAATAATATTTATCCTTTTTAATCCATTAAATTTTTTGGCTATTATATAGGTTTGGTTATTTATCCCAATCTACATTAGGGTGCATGAATCCTCTGCTTATGTATTAAATGGTGTCAAAAATTCTTCTCACTTACACAGCCAAGGGATCCTCTATTTGGGTTCTTGGTATTTTTTTCTATCTAAAGAGCTCTCATGAGCCTATGATCCACCATTGGAATTAGTATTTCCCACTCATCTATATAGGATACTATATAGGTAGTGTAGATTGTTTTCTTTTTGTTTTATATGAATTCATGTCATCCTCCACTACAATTTTTAATGAGGTTATATGGTTTTTTTGGCTTGGGTACTCTCAGATGGTTGATCGATATCATAAGATTGAAGGGTGTGGTGATCTCTCATCTAAAAAGGTTGATTCATGGATGTGTGGGCTCCCATTATTCAATTAAAAAAGGGGAATTACTGTTGGAAGTTTGTGTAGTATAGACTTCTACATGACTTTTGACTCATCAACACCCCATGTGTTGCCTTTGAGATGTGGTTCCCAATGAGTTGGAAACTTCATACTTCATAGGACCTCTAGTGTTCCTAAAGGATCTTATTACTTATGTGTTGTGGTTTTCAAGTCTTTGATCTAAGATTATCGAGACTACACTTTATCCTTGAGACATCTAAAAATAGATAATATCTTGGTAATTCATTCTATACTTTCTTCCATACACTCTTTAGTACCAGGAGTTATAATTTGAATTTTTGATTTTTGTTTTCCTTATTATTTTTGGGGTGTCCAACAAGTTTTTTTATACTCACCCATACACAAGTGTTGTTCCCACATGTTTTCTGACTTTGAAATCGATGTAAATGGTTAGATATGATCTTGATAGACCAATATCTAGTTTGGCATGTCTGGATCTGATACCAAGTGATTCTTGGAAAATAATTCTAAAGCATTGAAATATGTGATTATGGTGGGGATAATTGTGGAAAGTGAGTGATCTAGGATTACTTGTAGCATGGAGGATCTTTGTGGCGCCTTATTTTCTAGGGGATTATCTGATGTGTTAGTTTCCTTATTCTTACCTTGTGGGTTGTATTTATATTTACTATGTCGTTTATACATTTTACATAGTTTAGTTGATTATATATATATATATATATATATATATATCTTACTAGTATTCAGGATCATCTTTTTTATTGAAGATATGTGTTTATTTTAGGTTATTATAGGCTAATCATCTCATTTTTTGAAATATAAATATTTGATTTTATTCATCATCCCTTGTCTTATTGGAGGTTATTTTTGGATGAAACTCTCATCTTACTAATGAAATAAGTGGAGCCTATGTGGGTTGGTTCATATCAAGATAAATTCTTAAACTCAATTAATGTTTTTTGAGATCAGTTGCAGTTTATATAGGTTCTTTGAAAATTCTTGAATATATTATAATGTTTTTTAAGAATTATAGATTGTATACACAATAAGATTTTGTTTTTATCATAATATAAAAATTGGAAATTTGTTTGAATCCACTATGATACATAATAAGTAATTTGAATTGAAGTTTAAGAATTAGAAAAGTGATTGGGAGTCCACAATATGATACATAACATGTTTCTTATGGTACAAAATTTTTTTCATTCAATATAGAATATATATCAGTGTATAGGAAAGATATATACTGAGGAGCATACTGAAATGTAGAAAATGAATGATCTTACAGTGATAAGTAAGATATTTGAAGCAGATAGATGATATTTACTAAATATCCTATATAAATTTAAAAAATGAAAAAACTATACTATGATATGCAAGATATTTGGATCATACATAATGTATCACAAAGGATTCATAAGATATTACATAGTAAAAAATTGTAAAAATAAAAAAAAATTGTTAAGACATAATATATTTTTCTAAAATGAAATATATAAAAAAGAAGGGGTAAGATATTTTAGATTATATGTAAGATTATATTGAGAATAGGGAAGATATTATTAAGCATGTGTAAAATATATTTGAGCTTGTATAAGTGTTATATAAGATATTATATTTCATATTTATGTTTTATCATTTTCATAAAATGCATGATTTTCCATTTTTAAATCCATAAAATGGTGATTTATTCCTCATGGAAAAAATATCATGTTTTAGTCATGATTATAGAAGAGATAAGGATAATTAAATGAGAATTATGGAGAAGATCTTAGGATAATTCTTGTATTTCAAAGAAAAATATTTGAAATCATTTATGGAGATAAAATATGGAGAATATTGAAAATATTATGGTGTTTAATATCATAGAATTCCCATATTAAAAACATAGAAATAATATTCCCATGATTTTGATTATATAAAAATAGAGGAAATAAGAAATAAATAAATACTATATTATATTGGATATCCTTTATACTAAATAAAGATATAAAGTGATGATATATAGAGAAAAAGTAGATCATGAACATCCAAGAATAAGAAGAATAAATGAAATGGAATGAGGTCAATGAGGAACTACTACTGCATACCCTATTATCATCAAAGAGAGAATACAATAAAGGAGAAAAAGAATAATTAAGAATAATAAGAAATAATAATGATGATAAACTACTACTTCTAGTTTATATTTTCACTGAGGAATTCATATTCTAGTACTTATCAATAGAGGGCTTGTTTTTTGAGAAGAAGATAGCGTGGAAGTACTTGTTTGTTCATGAGTTGATCATTCTAAATATTGAGAATATAAGGATGATATGGATGAATTTTTATTTGTTTATTATATGGAAGTAAAAGACCTATATTTCAGAAGTAGATATATCATATTGATGAGGTGACCTATTATAAGAATTCTAATGATATTGTTTATAAGATTTGGTGGAGGACTATTGAATATTGGGGGGATATAGTCTATTCCTAACCAAACCAGTACTTTCAAGAGATATCATTGGGTCAAGGATGATACATTCATAAGGGTTAAATATGATACCTTCCCACCCCTTATAAGTGTTGATTCAAGGATTATTCCTTATCACCATATGTAGTCTCTATAATATTTTAGGGACAAAAAATATTTCTTGTATTGGACTTAAACATAGTAAGGAGTAGATAACCACATTGAGATCAAACCATTTAAAAATATTGTGTGTTTTTTTTTCTTTATTTACAGCTTTTCATGTAGTGTTGTGTGTTTATAATTCATAATAAAGTATATTCATCTTAGATAATTAGTAGGTTTAAATATTAAGTGGGGGAATTAATAAGTAAAAAATAATTCAATAAAATAAGGTCACACTGATTCACCCCATATCTAAGTGTGACAGCATGATCCTGCTAGATAATTTTAAGTAGTATCAGAGCTAATCTAGGTTTTCTATGGTTGGATAAATTTTCTATTTTAGTTTTTTATCATATATATAAGAATTATAGCTTTTAATATGGTTTTGATTTTCCTCATATGAATAATTTAGTTTCCATACCTATCAAAACTAACATATAGGTTTCATCAAAATATTTAAATAATATGAGAAATATATATGCTAATAAATTAACAAATATCTAAAGGATAAAAAGGTTATAATATAAACTGTAGGTAATAAAAGTTGTATTTTATCTATTCAAATAATTGAGAATCATCCCATTAATGAATCATGTTATAAAGAGTATAATTATTTTGAATCAGTAAAATACATATAATCTAAAGTCATGGATTACATGATGAAGGTTCTTATTGAATTTTTTACTAAAATATTTGAGTTTATCAAGGAAAAAAATGATGATAAAACAAATCTAGAAATATAGGGATAATTTGGGAAAAATACATTGATTAAGATGTTTAAAGAGTGAAAATATATCACCCATCTTATTAAAGAAAAAAATAGACAACATTACTTTATAAGGAATAATTCTCCATGGATGAAGAATAATTTCAAAGTAAACTTGGTGAGAAATAATAGTTAATGGGGTATATGATGAATAATTCCATGCATTGGAAGAAATTTATAAATCCTAAATGAATATAAAATATTTTCATTTTTAAATAAAAGAAAAAGGGTATAAAATATTTAAAATTCATGGAAATAGAAGAGTAAGATTCAGGAAGAATATATTGAGAAGCTTAAATGAGAATAATAAGAAAGAGATATATTAGTTGGGGTTGGAAAAAATACCCTCAAAATGAAGTGTCTTAAATTATAATTCAAATTGAGAAACATGTAAATGGAACGAGATAAGTTTTCTCAATCTGTTGAGAATTGAAAAGATTCCATGAATGTTTATGTTAAGATTCTTGTATCTAGAAATTCTTAATAAAGTGAAATTATGAGATATAAATCATCTAGAGATAAATACATAAGAAGCTCAATAAAGTAGGTAACCCTTATTACAAACATTTCTATTTTTTTAAGTTATTAAATTTATGAGTATAGGTTACAAAATAAATTAAGGATAAATATTAGTGGGAAAAATTATAATAAATCTACCACTACATCAAGGTTGTATGTAATAATTTACAAGAAGAATGAATCCCAAAATAAATCAAAAAATAAGATTCTTTTTGGTACAAGAATAGTAAGGGAAAAATATGGATATACTAAAAAATAAAAGAATAAGAGAAAGTATTATTGGGAACTTTTGGTGCTATGAAAGGTTTAGACACAAATCCATTATATTTTTCCATTAGAACAGATCTAAAGTGAAGAGAGATATTGTTGTGTAGATGCAAATAACACAAAAAAGGGAAATACATTCACTAAAAATAGATTTGAATGTCTTGAATATTTCTATGAAAATTAAAAAAGAGTGCGAATTGTGACAATGATTTCTAGTTTATACAAAACAAGAATATATTATACTATCATAAACAAATAAGGTCATAATATATTAATAATAAGTAAAGAAGGGGTAAATATGAGTTTTCCTTGGGATTTATGCAAGTGAAGGGTGTCAAAAAAATACCCTAGAGGAATGTTGAAAATTATTTTACACTAAGGAGAATATATATTTATTATGGGATAAAATACCACATTATATACCTTTACAACCAATACATGAACATCAACATTAAAGGAAGACAGTTGGAGAATAAAATAGGATCAATCCAAAAAAAATAAAAAAAATGATTGTTTTAGGGGAATTAATATATGAATATGAATATGAATTTCATGAGATGTTTCCAAAGAAGGGTTATCCATAGATTTTAGAGAAGTTTTGTGGAAGCTTTAAACAAACTTGAAACTCCCCTAATAAATTCATGAAATTATACCAAAACTAGTGGATATGTTTAAAAATAAAAATAATGCACCATTGACTCCATGTATAGATAATATTGATATGAAAAAGGAATTTCTATACAAGGAGAAATTTGGGCATGTAATTAAAGAATTCATGATCATATGGATATCAAATCAAGAAATTTAATAGCATATAGAGTGAGTTCAAAATATTTCATGCGATTTTCTAGCTAATGTGAAAATTAAAAATCCATATAAAACAAAAACTAAAAGTAAAAAATAATTATTTATTGTTAAAGGAGACTAATTATTAGAAAATCACAAGATAAGGATAAATTAAGAGTTCTTATTAGACAAGAGTTGAGAAAAAATGATTTTCCAAGATGAGAAAAAATAATATTGATGTTATTTCTCTCACTAAAGAGACATGTATAACATAACATATTCACATATATTTATTTTTTTGTTCTTATTTTTGTAGGTAATTGAAGGTGATATATATTAAGTGAGAACTTCATGAAATCTATGAACATTTTACAACTATAATACATATCTATTATTGGAATCATTTATTGATATCATGAATTCTCCTTATAATATTTCAAATTATATCAGAGGATTCTTGGAGTTCATTTTGAAGAATACCAATAAAGATTAATAATTGATAGAGTACATACATTATAAAGGATTTGAGTAGATAATATTCTATAATTTCATTATTACATGTGAATATTACCTTTATATAAAAATCTATGGTTACGGTATGAAAAACACTTTCCCATTTATAAGTTAATTGAATAAAATATGATTATTATGCTATTTGTTAATATCGAATGTATATTTAAGGGTAATAAACCTTTTTCTACTTGAAAATATTGATGTGTTTGTTGTGTCGAGTGTAGATATTAAAATTGAAAATATTCATGAAACAACCCCTGGAATAGATACCTAGGATGGTTTATATACGGAATAGTTTTATGGATATCCTTGATTTCTTAGTTAGTAATGCTTGTTTTTTACACTAAACTAACTAAAATAGACTTAAAGTTGATTAATTTTATTGTTAATTTCTCAAATAAATGTGATTCCAACCTTTTAACAAGTGGATAAAGTTTTACTAGGGGGATATGTAATTTCAATTCATGGGAGAAATCATTATATGAGTAGGAATTTACCCTCCCCTTTTACCTTTTTATTTATTGTCAATAACGGGGGGATAATATTTACTTTAGAATTAAAATGAGTATAATTGAAATATTAATTGGAAAAAAATAAAAATTGGGGGACATAATTTCCCAAATGGATTATGATAAAGAGTATTGTATTTTTTGTATTTGTTGTCAATATTTCAATTAAAAGTGAATTCACTATGTTCTGAATTTGGTTGATGATGAATAACCCAATGAATTAAGAAGTTTAGAAGAATTGAGATGTGGCTTGGAGTTCTTATGATAATTTTATATGTTTCCTACCATTATACATGATTATGGAGATACATTCAAGTACTTATATATATCCATTCATATATTTAAAACAAATATGAAGGGTGAGATTCTTCCCTTAAAAATGGGAAATGTATAATACTTCTTGATGTTATTGGTTTCACAAATTCAAGGAATAATCATCATATATCTGATGATTATTGTATTGATATCATAATTAAAATCAATGACATGTGTTGTTGAATGAAGAAGGTAATGTCTTTAACATGTTCTTCACAATTAAACTGGATGCTAGAGTAATTGATTGAACCTTGTGGTAAGAAGTAGTGAGTTATCATTAGTGTTTTTATCATGTTCTATATTGATCTATACACTTATATTATGGTTGGAGATTACTGAGTTTGAAAAAGATATTGGTTCTATATTTGTTTGTAATTATTTAATAACTACAAATTGAGTAGTTTTGATGAATTTTGAATCTATAATTGAGGAGTTAGTATAGTTTTAATCAAATTCCCATGAATAATATTTATATGTAATAATAATATTTGGGAACATTGCAGAAGACTTTTTATGAGGTTCAATAAATCCCCATATTCATTTAAAGTGTTTTGAGATCGTATAGAGTTGTTGGATGTTCCTTTAAATTGTTTTAAGTTATTTGGAGGTTTTTTAATGATTAAATATTTTATATATAATATACTTACTTTTAACTTTAAACAAAATATTTGGAAAAAAATAAGAAGCCACTATGATATATAATAAGTACTCTGAGTTGAAGATGAAAAATTGGAAAACTATAGTGTGGTTCACACTGTGATACGTAATATGTTTCTTATGATATATAAATTTTTCATTTTGATAGAGAAAATATCCCATTATATATAGAAGATATATGTTGATTCTCATATTCAAATGTGGAAAATTAAAGATCTTATGGTGATGCGTAAAATATTTTAAGCATACTGAAGATATTTGACAAAGTGCCAATAAAAATGTGTCAAGGAAAAAACCCATACTTTTATTCATAATATATTTGGATCAAATATAATATATCATAGAGGATATAGAATATATTTGAAATTATAAAACCAAAAAATTTCAAAAAAAGTGATAATATTTATGATATTCTATCTCATATGAAAGATATGCAATGGGAAGGATAATATATTTTGGATAATATATAAGACACTCTTGAGAATACAGGATATATTATTAATTATGTTTAAGAGAATTTTGAGATTATAGAAGTGTTAAATAATATATATCCTAGAACATAAAAAGATATATTATAAGGCCCATATTCAAATATGGTAAAGGAGTTATCTTATAGTGATGAATAAGATTTTTGAGGAATATAGAAGGTATTTTTTGAAGTCTCTATATAAATAAATAAAAAGGAAAAAATTCATATTTTGATACATGATATATTTAGATAATATGTAATATATCATAGAGGATGAAAAAGATATTTTAGTGTGAAAAGCTATCAAATTATTAGAAGTGATGATATTTAAGATATTTGTTCTAATATGGATGATATGAAAAGGAATAGGTAAAATATTATTGAGAATCCATAATATTATCTTGAGAATAAATAATATATTATTATGTGTTCGAATGATATTTTTATCTCTTTCAAGTGTTACATAAGATATTCTATTTCATACATAAGGTTTATTAATATGAAAAAATATAAGATTTATGGAGATTTAAATTATGATGAATATGAGCTATTATTTATAGATTTAATATTATGATTCTAGATGATTTATAAGGATAATTAAATGAGTAGAATTTAGAGTATCTTGGTGTTATTAATTTGGGATTTGAAATATTAAAATATATAATCATTTATAAATAAAAACATAAAGAATGCTGATAAGATTATGTTGTTGAATATCATGGAATTCTCATATTCACAATATGGAAATAATATTCATAAAATTTTGAGAATATAAAAAGAGGATAAATAGAGAATAAAAATATACTTCATTTTAATGATGATTGTTTATATCTAAGAAAGAGAGTATATGATGATATTCAGTGAAAGTTCATATCTTAGGCATACAAGAAGAAGAAGAAGAATAGAAAATGAAGGATTCCAAAAAGGTACTTCCACTTCATACCCTATTATCATTTAAGGTAAAATAGAAGATATAAAGGGGGGGAAGAAATAAAATGAGGAATAAAGAAATAGAAGAAGTGTGGCCATTGAGAACCTGCTACTGTTAGTTTCCATATATGTTGAGGAAATAATATTCAAGTTTTTATTAATAGAAGTTTTATTTCTCATAATAAATAATACTAGTTTTAAATACTTGTTTACTCTATATTTTTATCATTCTGATAATTAAGAATATAGATTTTACATGCGTATAATTACATTTTTTTTATTCACTAGAAGTTGAAGGCCTATATTGAGGATATAGATCTATCATATTGATGAAGTGACATCCAAGATAATATTGAAGATATTTTTTATAAGATTTATTGTAGGAACATTGAATACAGAAGGGATCTAGTATAATCTTATCCATGAGACTACTATTAGGGGATAGCATCAATCCAAGGATGATACTTTCTGAAGAGTTATGGATGATACTTTACCACCCCTTATAAGTGTTGGGTCAAGGATGTAAACTTCTCACATTTTGTAATCACTTCAATTGATTAGTTATAAAATTTATGTCTCAGACTTTACCTAAACACATTAAATCTTAGATACCCCATTGGGATCAAACCTTGAAAAAATATTGTGTGCTACTGTGTTTCTTTATTTACTTCTTTGCATGTGATGTTGTGTGTTTGTAATTTGTAAGTAGTTCCATATTAACCAATTAATCGGTTATAATATTAATATAAATTACTAATATGAATAAAATTTATTAAAATAGGTTTATACTGATTCACCCCCCCCCCCTCTAAGTGTGATTGTGCGATCTTACTAAGTTATTTTAACATGGATGATTTATTTGTATGAATTGTGTGTAATAAATTATTAATGTTATTTACAATTTATAAATAAGATCTAATGTATTTTTAATGATGAAAATATCCACACACAAATTCAACACCCCCCCCCCCCCTCTAAGTGTGATTGTTCAATCTTACTATGTTATTTTAACTTGGATGATTTATTTGTATGAATTGTGTGTAAAAAGTTATTAATGTTATTTACAATGTAGAAATAAGATCCAATGGATTTTTAATGATGAAAATATCCACACACAAATTAAACACCCCCCTCTTAGAGTGTGTTTGGGACATTGTGGTTGTAATAAGTTCCATTAGATATACAAGGTTTTAATTTTATTAATATGTCATTGTAAGTTCATTATTATGGATAATGTTGTTGATATGAAAGGTTTACCCTTATTTAATGAATGTAATTATCATATTTGGATGAAAAATATGAGATTGTATCAACAATATATTGGACTCTATATCTACTTAGTATCCATTAATGGTATACCTGTAAGTGATGCCATTAAATTTTCAAAGATAGAAATGACAGAAAGTTTCTCAATTTTGATTAAAATACACAAAATATCTTATAAGTATCCTTTTAAAACTATATTTATATAATGTTTATGATTTTTTAAAATTATAATTTGGGTTGGGATAAACATGTTGTCCTGTAAAAATGAGATAGTAAGGTTAAAGAGGTGAATTTAAAATTCCTAAAAAATTGGTTTAATTATTTGAAGTTGATCCCACATGAAAACATAAATGGTTTCTTCAATTATCACATTAAATTTTTATTAGTTATTAATTGAATCCATAATAAAATGAAGGATGGTGAAATTTTGAATAATATCCTTAAAAACTTTCTCCTCTATAAAATCCAAAGGTATCTTCCATTGAAGAAATTAATCTAACAAAACTATCACTGAATGATCTTTATAACAACTTGGTTTCTTATAATATGTGAGTGAATATAGAGATAATAACATTACTTTCTTAAAAATATATTTAATTAAAGTATATGGAGAGGATTTATATTAATTAGGTTAAATATGTGTAAGAATACATTGTTGATTAGTTCTTATCACTTTTGTAAAGAAACTTTAATCATGGAAAATGAAGGTTTGAAGGAAATTTATCAATATTGTGTTTTGAATATATAAAGTTCATGAATATTTCTCTAAGATATCCAAGGATGTTCAAAGTAAAAAACATGAAGATGAGTATTTACAAAAAATTCAAAGTAATTTTACAAAAAAATGAAACCATGAATTTAGAAACACATTCTATATGATGTTTCAATGAAAGAGTTTTGTGAATAAGTATTAAGATAAAGAAGAGCCATAATTTTAATTATATGGAGTCAAATTTGTTTTAGATACAGAGTTTGTGATATAGGAATTAGTTTAGAAAGGTAAATCAACCAAGGAATAAAACTAATTGTGAGGTATTTTTAACCTCAATTTAGAACTTGAAGGAGCTCTTTATAAGGTGTATGCTCAGAATGTGAAAAAAAAGGTGGTCTAATAAAGTATTCATCAAAATATATAAACCCACTCAAAGTTGAAATAACTCAAATTGAGAATTTTCCGGGATAAAAATTGGATAATAAAGGTACTTTTAGATAAGTAGTTAATTTCATGGTAAAAAATGAATATTAGGTTAATGTGATTTATAAACTAGATTCTTATATTTAGGACTAAATAAATAAGGTTGAATTATTTGAATAATAAGTGGTCACATTAGGGAAGAAACTTGAGGTAGAGATAAAAAAAGTTATGCCATGAATAAAAAGTAGTTTATAAGGTTATATAATAATAAATTGAAGTATAGTGATGGATAAGGATTAACTGTGTTAAGAAGGATCTAAATGATCAAATCTATAACTATATGGGTAAATTTAGACTTAGATATTAAGTTGAAACATCCCAAACCAAGATAGAACACACAAAGGATAAGGGAAAGAATAAGGTTAGTGGGAACTTTATATTGTTATGAAATTATCAAAAACTAAAGAGTTATTCAATTGATGAAATAAAGTGAAGATATTGTGAGAAAATTTCCCCTCTTATGAAGTGTTAATTTTGTTTCTATATTAGGCAGACTATGTATTATTGTGAAGACGAAGAAATATTCTTGATAGGAGAAGCACACAAAATTCTTTAGTAAAGGATGATAAAATATCTATAACCACAAAAAGAGACACTATTTAAGGATATTTTTTCATTATTCTAATATTGTTTACCAGGATATGAATTTTAGGCAATATAGGGGTCAAAATTACTCTTATGGGGGTCAAAGAAGGATGGATTCAAGGAAATAAAACTTGATTCTATTTGTAAATGGGTTCTCCCCTTTGGAAGAATAAGAATAGTATAACTTTATTGCATATTCTAATAAGATTATAAAGAGATGATATTGTGTCTCAACTCAATAGGTAATCTAATGGAAATAAAATAAGTAGAATGAGAAGGATATTATAGATTATATTTCTCTAAAATAAACAATGAACAATAACACATGAATCTTATATAGTGGGTATTTATCCTACATGTCTATGAATATAAACATTTTTCAGAATGTGAATTTTTGTGTTAATGGTGTAGTTCAATTTTGAAATTGTGGATCCTTAAATACCAAAGGAAGTGAAAGAAAAGGGAAAAAATAGATGATATGGATAATATTTAAGTGCATTATGTTATTGGAATGGGAAACAATATATTTATTGTAAGTCATATTCAGTTCCTGATAATTAAAATCGCATTCAATAAAAAGGTATTCCTTATCAAGATTAAGGAAAAATACTCATTGATGAATGACTATAGAACATATGTAAATTAGTTTAAGTGAACATAAAGTACAAAACTTATCACGTTTTGGTGAAGATGGAGAAAATATGTTGGTACGGTAGTATTGTCCACATTCAACAAAAAACCATGAATAATCTCTCAAAATTTAAGGTTTTCATGTATATTTCTAATTCAATATGTTTTTAGGAGAAGAAATTTGATTCATCTACATGATTAAAGATGGTATGAAATCCCTATTGAACAAATAAAAATGGTCATGAAACCTTTATGATTTGATTCATATTTATGTTTGTGGACCTATGATTCATCCCCAAACATGAGATGATATGTATTGTATATTATTTATTGATGATGGTAGTTAAATGGATGAATTTAAAAAAGATCTATCTATTGAGATATTATAATGAAATTGGGAAAATAATTAAAGTATTATGATAGGATAATGGCTTGGAATAAAATTCCATTGATGTGGAAAATTACTTAGAGAATAATGAAATAATGTATGATGTCTCATTGGTGAGGATTACCCAAAAAAATGATGTTGTAAAAAATGAAACTTTATGGTGAATAGTAAGTAAAAAAATCTTATTGAGAGTGGAATATATTGATGCTGCTAGAAGGAATAAATTCAAGTGGGGGTAAGCACATAAAATAAAGAATTTATTAGTCTCTGATAGGAAAAGAACCCATATAATAAGTGTCAAGGAAGTATATCTAAATTAAAACACTTTCAAGTGTTTGGGGAAAAAATAAATATTTATAATAAAGAATGAAATCATTGTAAGTATAGAGATGTGGTAGATGAAAAAAATTTATTAGGTTACTAAACTAAGAGCAAGTCATATAAATTATTTAATAATATTTTTAATAAAATTATATAAACAATTTATGTAGAATTTATGGAATACAAGGCTAAAAATAAATCTAGATATATATATTTGAGTTAACTTTGTGATGAAGAAGAATAAATTGGAATAAATTCTAGTGACTAACACAATATAACATATGAAGAGGATTCAAAGATTAAATCAACAGTTGGAGAATGAATTGAGGATAGTTGAATATAAACTCAATAAATGAATAGATGAGTTAATACAGATAAATAAAATATAATCAAATAAAAATATAATTAAATGAAAACCTACAGAATGATGAATTTAGATAACACTAGTTTATTTCTTCATGTGAATCCATCATCATTTTAGGAATCCATTATAGAATAATCGTGGGTCAAATCCATGAATGAGGATTTGAACCAAATTGAAAAGAAGAAAACGTGGGATCCTATGAAGTGATAAAAGAATCACAAAATCATCAAAAACAAATGGGTAATAAATAAAAAGTGTAATGAATAGGGAAATGTGATCTATAGAAAGTCAAGGTTGGTATATAATGGGATTGAACATGTTGAAGGACTTGATATAGAAGAAAATTTCATAACAGTGGTGATAGTTGAGTCTAGAAGACTCTTCTAGGATATAGTAATTCAATGAAGCTTTAAATTCTATCAAATGTATTTTATGATAGCATTTTTAATGGAAATGTCAAGTATGAACTCTATATAGAACAACCGGTGGTCATTCTAATTAGAAATGATGAATAAAAGGTGTATGGGTTGAAGATATTTTATGGCATTAAACAAGCACATCGGTATTGGTATGTCCAATGGGACACTAATTTAAAGAAGTTAGAGTTTAGGTTAATTGGTTTCAATAGAAATTTTTATATGAAACTTACTAAGGAAGAGTAGTTCATCGTGATCATTTATGTTTACAACATTATATTTGGTGGTAAAAACTAAAACTGACAAATTAATTTTTATGGTTGATGAGTATGTAATATAAGATATCGGTTATTGGAGAACTCATATACATTATTAAGCTACAAGTGAATAAAGATGAGGAATTTTACTTTTTATTCCAAGTTAAATATGTAAGGGTTCTATTGAATAAATTTGAAATAGATGATTGTAAACCAATTTAAATACTGTTTGTGGTTTGAAAAAACCTTGGAAAGAATAAATAATAAAGAGTTATTTATCTTTCACTTTTATAGAAGATGATTAAAAGTTTTATATGACTAATGTAATTGAGGCTAGATATTTTTAACACAAAATTATTTGTGGTTTGATTTCAAATTTTTTTAAAGGAATAACACCTAACTTATATGAGTTATTGTTATAATCAAAGATTATAATGTTGGATTTTTTTTCCAATAAAAGTCTTAAATTCAATTAAAGTTTGATATTTTAATTTGTACAAATTTATAAGAATTTTATAAGAAGTTTATTTAAATAAACATGAATCATACCATGGTGATAATGTTTATGTTTTGGTGGATCAAGAAATGGTGAAAATATAGGATTTGTGGAAATTTTTGATGAAATTTCTACCTAGAGTGATTTACGTTAGAAATTTCTAGGCTACCCACATTATGGTTGAAATTATTTTAATGTAACAAGGTTTTTTGATGGGTTGGATAAATTTTAAAGACCTTGAAAAGTTGAAATACCATTAACTTCATTTTAGTGATTTTGGTGGTTGAAGTCTTAACTGAAACATGGTGTTAATTCACACCATATAGAGGAAAATGGTTATTTGGAATTAAATAATCTTAATGAAAAATAGATATTCATATAATAGGTGTTTTTGTATCTATTTTGGACCTCAAATAATAATGATTATACCTCATGTGATATTAACTAGTATATTGTTAATAAATGACAAATCTGTGGAGAAATCATGTAGTATTAACAAAAATTGTCAATTAGTTGAGCATCAAGCCATAGAGGAAGATGTTTCAAGTACTATGTTTTCTATAGTTGAAGAAAAAATGGTAGTAAAGTGTGGATCAAGGTGTTTTAAAGAATATTTTGCCAAAAAAAGCACTATATTGTTCCAATTTGAGTGTCACTCCATGGTTATATATGATTTAGATCTCAAAATATGATTTTTGAGTCAAGGACACACTATATAGATTGAAAAACTAGAGGCTATAACCTTATTTATTTATTTAGAATCCATTTAACTATTTGGAGGTTATGGTATGAAATTTATCAAACTAAATGTATGTTAATGGTAGATATAAACTTAAAGATAATTGAAGGGGTGAACTAAAAGCAAGTTAAAGGCAGTTAATTTCATATAATTTGAATTTTAATTTCAAAAATCTTGATTGAAAATTTAGGGAGATAGTTTGAACAAAAATATGAGAAAATTCCTTGACATTATAAGGGGTAATATTGAAATTTTATAGAAAAATAGAGAAAAGGGAAGAAATAGGACTATAGATATCATTAAATATCTATAATTAAAGAGTGAGTTATGACTAGATTAAATTCTATTAAAGATCAGGTTTAGAAGTGAATAGTCTTTAGGAATACCTATGAAAATTAGAAAGTGGAGATCATGGAATCATGGATAACACCTATTTTGGTTTTGGGTTATTACTTCTATTATTATATTCATGAGTTTGACTAGTGTGTTGATACTATCTCTCTGTGTATGAGTAGTTGCCTTTTCAAAATATATTACTCACAAACCAGTAGAGTTGTAATCATTTTGAATATAAACACATCATTGATATAAAAACCTTGGATATACCCAAGTACAGGTGAACCAAGTAAAAATCTTGGTGTTTATGATCTTTAATTTTCTTTGTTTGGATGTGTATTATTTGATCATTGTAACATATGATAAGTGACTTTAAAAATGTGAGGACATAGTCTTTTTGAGTTTGAGATAAGAAGAAACTTCACAAAACCCTAAATCAGTCCCCTCTTAGGGTGTGTATTTTGATACCTCGGGTTGCAAATTATGGTTTCAAATCTATATTCTATTACTTTTTGAATCTATCAAGAGTAAGTTTTTTTTATAGAGAATATTATGAATAAAAATGGAGCACCCTAATTTTAGGGATAAAATTATCAGGTTTGAAATAATAGAATGAGATATCATTTATTATATATTATTATTTATTTTTACTCGACAACACTTCATCTAATACAAGTAAGTGATTATACCAAAATTTAAATGATGGAAGCAGATAAGGAATTTCTGAATGATGGTGAAAATTATTAAAGTAAAAATATTGATAGTTTTCTCAATAACATTATCGATGTTATTAGATCTATTGGTGTAATTAGTAATGATATAAAAGATACTAATATAGTAAAGAATAATATATAGATATTAACATTGATTTATAATTTGAAAGTGTAGGAACTTGAATAAGTGCCTCATGAGAAATTATCTATTGATAATCTATATATAAATATGGTTGCATATGAAATTTGAGTGAAACTATAAATTTATTCAGAATACTCATCAAATGAAATGGATTTCAATGATATTAATAATTAATCTTTTAAAGATAGTAAAATTAAATAAGATATTAATGATGATTTATTATCTATTCTAGAAAGAAAGATTTATAGAGACATAAGAAAACATTAGGGAAAGATACCTTTAGCTTGTTTTCATTATGGAAAGTCTAAGAACATCATTTAGAGGTCTCCAAAAATATTTTACAGAGAGTATGGAATGATTGAATTTTCTCAAACCCCAAGAAATATGTTCTCCCCTAAAAGGAGCTTTAATTCATGAAATGAAAATGGAATGAATTTTTAGAGAATAGTGTCGGTAAGAAAAGTGGAAGATGATATTGATGAAAATCCTTTATAAGATGTTGAAAATGAGTTTACCTAAGATAAAGAAGATATTATGATGGATATAGTAGAGAAATAAAAATATTAACTAGAAGTGGATGATAAAATAGATGGAGTTGTTAATCTCAAAGTGGAATTGGAAGGGGATATTGATTATCTTGAACTAAAAAAATAATAAAAATAGAATGATTAGATGATTACTAAAATAATATTCAAGTTATATAGATGATATTTAAGTAAAAATTGATCACCTAGATAAATTTTGGAATAATATGAAAATGATCGAGTGAAGCATGAAGAAGTATTGGACTACATGTTAAAGATTTATAATCAGGATAAGATCATTGATGATATTAATATTTCCACTAAATAGAAAACTAATAAGATTGAAACAATTGAAGTTGAAGTTCCATTTTTAAGAAACAATCCTGAGACTGAAATAAAACCAAATGGATCAAGGAAGAATCTATAGTTTTGAAAGTGCTCATATTATACTTTAAATAAATGGGTTTAATAAGGAACATTAATTTTTGAGAAAGCATTGTGTTGGTCGGAGTAGAGTACTAAAGAGGGGGGTGAATTGATAATCAATTAAAATTTCTATTAAAGAGTTTTCTTAAAAATATTCCCCAATAAAAATGAATACAACCCAGTTAATCAAGGTAATACGGTTATAAAACTTTGACTATTTATATAACCTCTCAGAAGATTGATGAATTCTAGGTAATATCAATATGAGTTATTGATACAACTTTTGAAGTTATTCTAATAAAGAAAAAAACAGTTATAAAATATATCCAAGACTAACTATCAAAGTAAAATCTAGTTTTTTCAGAAATATACAGTGATGAATAGAAAAACTAAATTAAACAACACAGTAGATAAAACAAGTGGTTCAATCTCAAGCCGAGACCTAATCCACTCCACTTGGTGATCACCTTCCACCAAGTAGTTTATATTAATAAACTTGATCCACACCCTAGATCAGGGTAAACAACAGTTCACAGGACTACCCAGGTCACATAGCCTCTTTCACTATTCTTCATGGGTATAAACTACCAGGTCACACAAGAACCTCTTTCACACTTATCTATGGGAGTAAACAAATGTAAAAAAGATATGAGAGGATGGATATCTTGTATCATTTAGTTTAGTGCAGGAGAAAATGTGTGTTTTAATACATACATACACACACTGCTTAAAATCTAAAAATAGTACATAGTAGAGAAAAGATGATGAGAAGGGGTTAGAAGTGCTCTGAGTGTTATTCTATGCAACTTTGGACTTGTAGGATGAAGTATATGCAAGTATCGAGTCCTCTTGTGAAAAACAGAGTATCACAAGTCTGCCAGTTTGATGGTGTAAACTATCAAGCCTGTATTCCTCTTAGATTTGGTACTATAAAGATGTTTTTGGCTCCAATCTACTATAGTCCATCCTTTGGAATCGTGAGTGCTTCGTGTGTTCTTTAGTTGTATCTTGTTTCATGTATCAATTCACTCTTCAAATGTTCATGCTTCTGCTACACACACTTGTTCCAATGCCACAATTTTCTTTTTATTTTGGATTGCATGTGTTAGAGATGATAGGATGCATGTATTCTATACCTCTCACCTCATACTATCAGGTGACATGTCTACAAATAAACATTAATTATGGCAGTGCCTTTAAATGACTCAAATATGACCATTAGAAATTAAATTGAAAATGAAAAAACCGATTAAAGAACGGTGTCATAGTTTGTCTAGAAACGGTATCACTTGTATATGGTGTCACCATGAAACAATCTCTTTTTATTTTCCTTTGAGTGGTGATACAGTCATGATGGAATAGTTTTATTGAGACTAGGAACCGATAGCACAGATACGGTGTTATAATCACGGTGTCTGGTGCTTTTCCAAACTTCAAACGGTGTCTTAGTGATGGTAGCAAGGAACCGGTGTCACAGACTTCAGGAGATCTAGAACTAGTTACAGTGTTTGGGTCACAGTTTCTAGGTTACAGTGTCTCGGTTACAGTGTCTAGGTTACGGTGTTGGGGTCACAGTGTCTGGGCCACGGTGTCTGGGTCACAGTGTCTGGGTCATGGTGTCTGGGTCATGGTGTCTGGGTCCTTTTCCAAAAAATCAGAACTGGTGGAAAACTAACGGTTTCTCAGACTTAGCCAAATATCTGTAAACAGTCTTAATCAGTAATATTCCAAGAATGAATTAGACTTTATCATTCATATAAGACATCATTATAGAAAAAACATAAATATGGTTTATAATAATCAAACATGATTTATAGGATTAACATGATTTAGTGGAAATTTATTTAAAGCATAAAGAAACCAACCATCTCTGTACATGATTTGAGATAAATTAAATAGGATTAACAGGATTTGTGATCATTAAAACATGATTAAAACATGAGGTGTCCAACAATATCCTCCTTTTTGATGATCACAAATCATATGGATTAGATATTTTTTCTTAGTGTGATTTCTCCCCCTTAGGGCCTTAGTGTGTTGTTTAGTTCCTTAGTGTGTTGTTCTCCCCCTTTTGGGATTATCAAAAGGAGTTCAAGAGAAAGAAATAATGAATGTAAATAAGAGAATAGACAACAACAGCTCACATTGCATTAGATGGAAAAAGATGTTTCATTAAAAACAATAGGCAAAAGTACAAAATGTCCCTATCAAAATATAGTTTTTACTTTTTTTCAGCACCAGTTGTCTTCTCTTTGCCCTTGGAAGTAGCATCAAAAGGAGCCACAGGAGCAGAAGTAGAAGTTGAAGAAGAGAGTGATCCAAATTTCCAAGAAGGAATAAGTAGTCCTTCAAAAAGAGAAGGTCCCAGAGAGGGTTTGGTGGAAGACGGAGGAAAGTTTTGGTCAAGGATAACAAGTTGGATCTTGCTTAGAGTCTGAGATACAGACATTGAGGTAGATGCAAAGGCAGTGGATGAGGAAGGAGGTAAACCAAGCTGCAAAGGTGCAGCTAGAGGAGCCATAATAGCTTTGCTCTGGACATGAAGATAAGGCTTCAACAAATGACACTACGGGAAAGGGCTTTTTGAGACGGGCCTTTTGCGACGGGGGTAACGACCCGTCGCAAATAACTAACTATTTGTGACGGGATTTCGTCTCCCGTCGCAAATAGTTTGGTGCGGATAGCGCGCCAAACTGCTCGAAGGTTATTTGCGATGGTGGGATTCCACCGTCGCAAATAGTTAAGTATTTGTGAGGGGCCCCGTCGCAAATAACTGGCGGCGGTTTATAGCTTTTTGTGACGAGACACCTTTTGCGACGGGGCCCGTCGCAAGTAACCGGCGGCGGTTTATAGCCTTTTGCGATGAGATGTCGTCCCATCGCAAAAGGTGTGTCGACAGGGACTATTTGCGACGGGTCCCGTCGCAAATAACTTTTTAACCGCCGACAGTAATTCATGCGGGCGTAGGTATTTGTGACGGGTATCCCGTCGCAAATAATCTAACCTATATATTCCCCATCCGTTTTCCCTCTCATTCCTCTCAAATTTTAGATCATGTTTCTCTCTAAACTCGGATTTTAGAGAGAGTTTTTTGAAGTTTATTTTTTTTTTCACGAAGAAGTTGTGAAGTCGTCTGTATCAATAGAAAATTAGTCTTAAAGGTATTTATGTTTTTTTAATATATTATTTATTTCATTTTTTATGTTAATTTTTTTATTGTTGATTAGTTGTAATTAAATTAAATTTAAATTGTTTTGTCATCAGTATTTATTTGTACTAATAAATTGGAATTCTTAGTATTAATTTTTAATAATTAGTAGTTATTATTAATTATTAACGATAATTAGTAATGTATATAATTAATTTGTAGTAATTAATAATAATTGGTAATAAATATCAATAAATAGTAATAAATAGGCATAATTAGTAATAATTAGGAATAATTAGTAATAATTAGCAATAAATATTAATAATTAGTAATAATTAGTAATAATTTGGAATAATTAGCAATAATTAGGAATAATTAGCAATAATTAGTAATAATTAGCAATAATTAGTAATAAATAGCAATAAATAGCAATAATTAAAAATAATTAGTAATAAATTGTAATAATCAGTAATAAATTGTAATAATTAGTAATAAATACTAATAATTACCAATAATTACTAATAAATACTAATAATTAGCAATAAATACTAATAATTAGGAATAATTAGCAATAATTAGAAATAATTAGCAATAATTAGAAATAAATAGTAATAATTAGCAATAATTAGAAATAATCACGAATAATTAGCAATAATTATGAATAATTAGCAATAATTAGCAATAATTAGCAATATTTAGGAATAATTAGCAATAATTAGCAATAAATAAAAATAATTAGTAATAAATAGAAATAAATAGAAAAAAAATATGAATAATTAATAATAAATAGGAATAATTAGTAATAATTACGAATAATTAATAATAATTAGGAATAATTCATAATAATTAGTAATAAATTGTAATAATTAGTAATAAATTGTAATAGTTAGTAATAAATTATAATAATTATTAATAATTACTAATAATTACTAATAATTACTAATAAATACTAATAATTTGCAATAATTAGCAATAATTAGGAAAAATTAGAAATAATTAGTAATAAATAGAAATAAATAGCAATAAATAGAAATAATTAGGAATAATTAGTAATAATTAGCAATAAATAGAACTAAATAGCAATAATTAGCAATAAATAGAAATAATTAGTAATAAATAGAAATAAATATTAATAAATAGGAATAATTAGTAATAATTAGGAATAATTAGTAATAATTAGGAATAAATACTTATAATTAGTAATACTTACTAATAATTAGTAATAATTAGCAATAATTAGGAATAATTAGCAATAATTATGAATAATTAGCAATAATTAATAATAATTAGCAATAATTACTAATAATTAGCAATAATTAGCAATAATTAATACTAATTAGTAATAAAATGTAATAATTAGTAATAAATTGTAATAATTAGTAATAAATTGTAATAATTAGTCATAAATTGTAATAATTAGTACTAAATACTAATAATTACTAATAATTACTAATAAATACTAATAATTAGCAATAATTAGCAATAATTAGGAATAATTAGAAATAATTAGCAATAAATACTAATAATTAGCAACAATTAGAAATAATTTGGAATAATTAGCAATAATTTGGAATAATTAGCAATAATTTGAAATAATTAGAAATCGTTAGCAATAATTAGTAATAATTAGAAATAATTAGTAATAATTAGCAATAATTAGAAATAATTAGCAATAATTAGCAATAATTAGAAATAATTAGATATAATTAGCAATAATTAGAAATAAATAGCAATAATTAGCAATAATTAGGAATAATTAGCAATAATTAGCAATAATTAGCAATAATTAGCAATAATTAGTAATAAATAGCAATAATTAGTTATAAATAGCAATAAATATTAATAAATAGGAATAATTAGTAATAATTATGAATAATTAGGAATAATTAGTAATAATTAGGAATAATTAGTAACAAATATGAATAATTAGTTATAATTAATAATAAATACTAATAATTAGTAATATTTACTAATAATTATGAATAAATACTAATAATTAGTAATATTTAGCAATAATTAGTAATATTTTGCAATAATTACTAATATTTAGAAATAATTAGTAATAATTAGCAATAATTAGGAATAATTAGCAATAATTAGGAATAATTAGCAATAATTTGTAATAATTAGCTATAATTATTAATAATTACTAATAAATACTAATAATTAGTAATAATTACTAATAAATAATAAAAATTAGGAATAATTAGCAATAATTAGCAATAATTGGGAATAATTAGGAATAATTAGGAATAATTAGAAATAATTAAGAATAATTAGAAATAATTAGAAATAATTAGCAATAATTAGCAATAATTAGCAATAAATAGTAATAAATTGTAATAATTAGAAATAATTAGGAATAATTAGGAATAATTAAAACTAATTAGGAATAATTAGAAATAAATAGCAATAATTAGCAATAATTCGAAATAACTAGCAATAATTAGGAATAATTAGCAATAATTAGGAATAATTAGTAATAAATAGGAATAAATTGTAATAATTAGTAATAAATTGTAATAATTAGTAATAATTACTAATAAATAGTAATAAGTAGTAATAAGTAGTCATAGTTAGTAATAAATAGTAATAGTTAGTAATAAATAAAAATAATTAGTTATAAATAAGAATAATTAGTAATAATTAGGAATAAATACTAATAATTAGTAATATTTAGCAATAATTTGTAATATTTAGCAATAATTAGTAATAATTAGCAATAATTAGGAATAATTAGCAATAATTAGTAATAATTACTAATAAATACTAATAATTACTAATAATTACTAATAATTACCAATAATTAGAAATAAATAGTAATAATTAGATATAATTAGATATAATTAGATATAATTAGTAATAATTTGTAATAATCAGCCATAATTAGTAATAATTAGTAATAATTAGTAATAAGTAGATATAATTAGATGTAATTAGTAATAATTAGTAATAATTATTAATAATTAAATATAATTAGATATAATTAGTAATAATTTGTTATAATTTGTAATAATTAGTAATAATTAGATATAATTAGTAATAATTAGATATAATTAGTAATAATTAGATATAATTAGTAATAATTAGATATAATTAGATATAATCAGATATAATCAGATATAATTAGTAATCATCAGATATAATTAGATATAATTAGTAATAATTAGTAATAATTAGTTGTAATTAGTAATAATTAGTAATAATTAGTCATAATTAGTCATAATTAGTCATAATTAGTCATAATTAGTAAAAATTAGTAATAATTAGTCATAATTAGTAATAATTAGTAATAATTAGATATAATTATATATAATTATCATTGCTTGGTTGATCACCTTGCAAGTAGCGTTGCAATAGGACAACCTAAGTCATTCCCTTCTCATCTTTAAGAATTATCTCACATGACCCTTTACATAGACCATTCTTCCTTGAAAATTTAAGGAAAATATACTGATGTCCCCTCAAATTTTTAAGGAAGAATGATCTATGTAAAGGGAGCGAGATGATTCTTAGAGACGAGAACGACGTTACTTTGGTCGTCCTATGGAAACACTAATTGCGAGGTGATAAACCATGCAAGGAAAATTATAGAGTTTACATTGGACATGGATAACACAAACTTTTTATTATGCATGACCTGATAATTGGCGACCCTTTGAGATTTGAACATGTTAAGAATAGATCAAATCTTATTGAGAATATTGATAATTTTTATATTTTATAAAATTTTTATTATTTTATTAATATTAATATTGTTTTTTCATAAATATTTATAATATAATTATATTTATTATTAATAATTAGATATAATTATAATTAGTAAACAAAAAATGCTTGGATAATGAAGGGGAAATTTGTAATCATTTCCACAATGCTGATTTCCAAATTTCCTTTCATTATTCAAGAAATTTTCATTTTTCTAAGTATTGCTAAGTATTGCTAAATTAGTAATAATTAGAAATAAATAGTAATAAATAGTAATAATTAGTTAGGAACAGTTAGAAAAAAATTAATAAGTCTTAATAAATTCCAAGAACCTGGCACAATTTTCAGTGGATTGACGGCACTCCTTTTGCTCGATGACTTTTCTCCTTTCAACTCTCACTAACTCAAAACAATATGAAAAATGTGATGCTACATAGGTATATTCAATCTCGTATATACGATATTGGATATGCATTCATAGGATCATATTTTTTTATAATTTTTTTAGGCGGAGACATTTAGAAGAAGATGATTCATCGACGAAAAGGGGGCTCTTTTGTTCGACCGCTCATTTACTTGCATCTTTCTCACACTGAAATCACAATGAAGAATCTGGTTGGAGATACGTATATTCATTCTCGTGAATATGAGAATGAATATAAATAACTCTAACTAGATTTTTCATTGTGATTTTAGTGTGAGAAAGTTGTAAGTAAATGAGGAGTCGGACAAAAGAGTAGTCATCAGTACACTAGAAATTGTGTCGCCTTTAATTAATAGTAATTATTAAGAAGTAGTCATAAATATTAACTTCTTTTTTTAGATAGTATTCATATAATTTCAAATTATTCAAAAACAGTGATGATTTTATATTTTGTAGAAAAATATGGAACAAGGAAGTCGACATCAGCCATTATTAGATGATCGCGCTTTGATAAATTAGCGCATAAATCCAAATGGTTCTGGTTTAAATCTTATATATATTGAGGGAGTTAAATCTTTCTTAGCATTTGCATCATCAAAACCAGAATATGTTTCAGAAGGAACAATTAAGTGTCCTTGAAAAAAATGTCCTCTGAGAACGTTTGACACATTTGACAAGGTTGGGGGACATCTCTTGCGGTTTGGTTTTCAACCAGATTATGTTTTTTAGTATCAAAATGGTGAATGTAGTTCCAGAGAAGATACTAATAACTTGATTCTGGATCCATCACAATTACAAAATTTAGTACATGATGTTGCAGGTCCATCTGTTCAAAAAATTGAAACTCATGATGATATTGATTTAACGCTTGAGTTGGCACCGTCTGAATTTTATGAGTTGTTGAGTTCTACTAAGGTTGAATTATATCCTGGTTGCAAGATAAGAGAATTAGAAGCGGTTGAAAAATTTATGGCTATTAAATTAGATAATGAAATGTCAAATAACTATTTTGATCAGATATTTTCTTTGGTTAAAACACTGTTACCTGGAGGAAATGTGTTTCCTGCAAATTACTAAGAGAGAAAGAGGTTGGTTCATAATCTAGGCCTTAGTTATCGGAAGATTAATGCATGTGAAAATAATTGAATCTTATATTATGGTGAAAATGATTCGTTGGATAGTTGTCCAACATGTGAACAATCTAGGTATAAAGAAGCTTGACCAGGGAAGTCTGGATCGATTCCTGTAAAACAGTTGAGATATTCCCCCCTTACACCCAGTCTGAAACGTTTATTTATGTCTCATAACATAGCGTCCATGATTTCATGGCACAAAACCAATATTTCAACCGGTAAAAGATTGAATCATCCATCTAATGGTGATTCATGGAATCATTTTGATCATCTGTATCTGTATTTTTCTTTAGAAACCCGAAACGTGTGATTGGGTCTTTCTACTAATGGTTTATGTCTGTTTGGTTCTTATGGTAGTCAGTATTCATGTTGTCCTATCTTTATAACTTCGTACAATCTACCTCCATGGATGTCGATGAAGGATCCCTATATCTTTTTGACCTTATTAATCCTAGGACATCTGAAAAAGAATATTGATGTTTATTTGAAACTATTGATTGATGAGTTAAATGCATTGTAGAGTAATGGTGTTAGTACATATGATATTTTTGTGAAAAAAAAATTCACATTAAAACATGCATTTATGTGGATGATTAGTGACTTTTCAGCATATGGCATGTTATCTCACTGGAGTACACATGGTCTGAAATCATGTCCTTACTGTATGAAAGACAACAAAGATTTTATGCTCATCAATGGAAAAAACCATGCTATTTTTACTGTCATCACAGATTTCTTCCAACCGATCATCCTTTTCAAAGGAACAAATCTCACTTCAGAAAAGGCACAATTGAAATGGATGAACCTCCAAAAATGATCTCAGGTACAGAGTTAAAATCAGTTGTATTTTCATTACCTCCAATCACATTTGGGTCAATAGTAAACCAACAGAAAATTCATGGCTTTGGGAAAGAACATAATTGGATAAAATGAATCATTTTTTGGGATCTCCCATATTGGTCTGATTTGTTGGTCCGCCACATTTTGGATGTCATGAACATTGAGAAAAATTGTTTTGATAATTTATTTCATACAGTTTTGGATACACCAGGTAAGACCAAAGATACTGTAAAAGCACGATTAGATCTTTCCCAAATTTGCAGGCGACCAGAACTTGAACTATTTGAAAATGTTAGATCACATAGGTTAATGAATCCAAAATCATCTTATACACTATCCAAAGAGAGTCGTTTATTATTTTGTCAGTGGATTGTAGATTTGAGACTTCCAAATGGTTATGCTTCCAATTTGGGCAGATTTGTTAAGAATGGTCATATTACCGGATTGAAAAGTCACGATTTTCATATTATAATGGAAAGGTTTATGCCGATTGGATTCAGAGGTTTGTTGAATTCTATGATTTGGGATTCGATAACAGACATATCATATTTTTTTCGAGACATTTGTGCAGTGAAAACTTACTATGATGCACTAAGCAAACTAGAAGAAGATGTTACTATAATTATATGTTAATTGGTAAAAATATTTCCACCTGCTTTCTTTGACTCAATGGAAAATATGATATTAAATTTACTACATGAAGCAAAATGTGGAGGTCTAGTACAATTTCAATGAATATACCCATTCAAGAGATGCATGCAGAAATTAAAGAAAAAAAGTATATAACAAAGCATCAGTTGAAGGATCAATTTCTGAAGCTTATTTGCAAGTGGAAATTTCTTTTTTCTCCTCTCACTATTTTGAATATGAATATCCCTCAAAACAAAACCGCATGGGACAGAATGAGTGAAATGTTAATGATGAAATGGACAATCATTTATCAGTTTTTAATCAGCCAAATCTTGGATTTTGTGGAGTTCAAGAATGATGGCTTTCAAACGATGAACATCATAGAGCTCATACATATGTTCTGCTCAACTATGAAGAAATGACATGATTTTTATTGTGAGTGCTTCTATCACTTATTCTATAATTTATGTTACAGTATGTAAACTTATTTTATTTGTAGGTTATATGATAATCATATCAAGTAACAAGTTCCACAAATTACAGCAGCTGCTCTAGAAGAACGCACACACACAAAAATTTCTCAATAGTTTCAAAAGCTGGTAACATAAATTATTGATGGTTTAATATCAATTAAGTTTAATATTTATTATATTGATAATTATTTTACAATTTTTTAGGTGTCTCAACATGTTGATAAAATTGATAAGCGACTGTGTATATTGAGTTACCCACCATCCAAAATGGTTAAATTTTATAATGCATATGTGGTGAATGGTTTTCGATTTCAAACACGTGCATATGGGGAATCAAAAAAACAATGAACAGTGGAGTTTATTTGAGAGGATCGCATCATTGAGAAACTGAAGTTGACTTTTATGGAATTCTAGATGAAATTATTGAGCTATTTTATCTTGGAAAAAATTATATAATGATATTTAATTTAGGTGGTTGGATACTGAGAGAGGCTTGCGTGTTCATCCGACTCATGGAATCATCGATATTAAATATAAAAGTCTTCTTGCAGTAAATAAACCATTTTTACTGGATCAACAGGCATATCAAATTTATTATGCAAAGTATTGTGCTACTTCAATAGACCTGGGTGATTGCTGGAGCATAATAAAAATGAAATCTCAGGAAAATAAATTTGCTCAAACTGAATGTGGTTCCGCTGAAGTGGAAGAAATTGAAATTTTTCAAGAGACTACTCAAAATCCATCTTTTTCACAAAGAAACATGAATATCGATGAGGACACCCCACAATTAGGGTTCCATGGTGATGAAGATGTTAATGATGTTACGAATGAAATTGAAATGAAAAGGGATGATGAAAGTGAAACTCATATGGATATTGATGATGTCGAGGTAGAATGTGATGACATTGACATCGTTGGATATGAAGATGATGATGAAGGTGAACATTGTCATAGTTAAATGTTGGTTATGATCATAACTAATATATATATATAATAGCTATTTTCAACTATCTGCTAACAATAACCATTTTGTGTTTCAGATGGATTATAATCTATTGTGTGAGTTAGAGGAGGCTGATCTACCTTTGGATGAGGGGGATGTGGGATCATCTTACCCTCATCCTACTGGTGGTTCTAGAGGTACGTGGAGGGGGTGAGGTCTTTCACAACTGATGATTCATAACCTTATCCCTGAGCGACGTCCACATCTTGGCTTTGATCCACACACATGGAGGTATGGTAACCTGTATATTTTAGTTAGATTTCATTAATTTATTTATATATATACTAATTGTTTGATTATTTATTCTTTTTTCACATTTTTGTGCATGTAGTTGTTGGGAAGGGGAGCACTATCTTGCGCAATTACTTTTCTCAGCCATGGACCACATGGGAACAGATTCCTATTTATGTGCAACTCATCATGTACAGTCATTGGTTGGTACGTCAATAAATAATATTTATTTTGAAATTTATTTTATTAATAACTTGATATTATAAATTAATTGTAGGGTTTATGGTATCCCATCGATGATATCATGCGTGATGATATCCACGCAGCATGGGAGGTGGCTATGCGTGAGCGTTTGCGTCATTTTTTGCACAATTTGAGAAAGACGGCCATTAACAAAGCAGGAGTGATAGTATTTGATGAGTCGTGTAGATCCCACCGACCAGAGTACATTTCATCTTAGGTTTGGGATGGATTATGTGCACACTGGTTGGGTGGTGGATTTCAGAGGAGGTCTTCATTGGGTCGGCAGAACCGGGGGAGAAAGGAGGTGACACATCGAGCTAGTAGTTGTACATTCAGTACGCATAGAGAGAATCTGGTAAGTATTTTTTTTAATATTTTATATAACTTTAAATATAAACAGTTTATTGTATATTCATATAGGCAGTAGAGCATCCCGATATTACAGAGTACGATTTTTATCGGAGGATGTACAGTGATCCAGCCACCGAAGAGATTAGAGGTGATCGCCAGTGTCAGATTGTGGTTAGTCTTATTTTTTTCAGTTTGACAATTAACTGCATATAATATTTTCACAATTTTAATTTCAAATTGGAATTGAAGGAGTAATATGAGGCTGCGACTTCTCAGACACAGGCTGATGATCAGGATGAGGAGAATGATCAGACCAGTGCCCACCATTTTGACGAGGCGGCATGGATGTAGGTGACTTAGTATGGCTTTGAGAAGGGCCAAGTAGTTGGTATCAGCTCTCATGTGACTCCTGGTACTTATTATGGTACTAATATGATGTCGACATCCAGCTCGAGAGGAGCTCGTGGAGAGGCATCATCTTCTGGCTCATAGTATCTGAAGCAATTCTCAGCTCAGAATGACTTTATAGAGAGTTTATAGAAGCAGCAATAAAAGATATGTCAGCAGCAGCAGCAGCAACAGCGACACGAGGAGAAGATGCGTCGATGGCAGCAGCAGCAACAACAACACGAGGAGGATATGCATCGTTGGCAGCAGCAGCATCATGAGCAGATGGAGTACATTTGCCACCTGACTCATAGTTTAGGGATGGAGTTTCCTCCATCAGCTCCTTTAGCCCCTCCACCTCCTCCAGAAGACGACCCCCCAGTGATTTTTTTATGTCAAAAATATTTGAATTTAAATTTGTTGTAATATGAACTATTTACATTTTTTGTCTTTTATATCAGTGTGATTATTACATAATTTACTTTTTAATATTTTATGATTTATTTTTGTGAATATTGAGAATTTTAATATTTATTATTTTTTTATTATTTTAATAATATTAATATTATTGTTTCATTAATCATAATTTTATTAAATATATTTTTTCTCTATTATATTTTTTAATATTTTTTTATTTTACTAATAATAGTAATAATAATAATATTTATGATTCTTTTTATATTTTTTTGTGAATATTGTGAATTTTAATATTTTTTATTTTTTTTATTATTTTAATAATATTAAAATTAATTTTTCAATAATCATAATAATATTTTATGATTTTTTTTATATTTTTTTGTGAATATTGAGAATTTTAATATTTTTTATTTTTTTATAATTTTAATAATATTAAAATTAATTTTTCAATAATCATAATTTTATTAAATTTATTTTCTTAAAAATTTATTTATTATTTGCGATGGGATCTGTTAAGATGGTATCCCGTTGCAAATAATCTAAATAATTTTTTCTTAGAAAAGGTATTTTCTATGGGATTACGATCTCGTCACACATACTATTTGTGACGGTCTCGTCGCAAATAGTCTAAAAAAATATTTTCAAAAAACATTTGCGACAGGATTACAGGCTCATCGCAAAAAGTATTTGCGACGGTCCCATCACAAAAGAGCTTATATATATAATGTATATAATCGGAGACTTATTTGCGACGGTGAAGTTTTCCGTCACAAAAAATATTATTTGCGATGGGCCTGTTGAAAATAATATTTTTTACGACGGCGTTTTCTGGAATGGGCTATTTGTGATGGGGCCCCGTCTCTAAAGCCTATTTGCAATGGGATCCCATCACAAATACCTTGAATTCTAGTAGTGTGAATAAATTCAGTAATAATCTCACCACCATACTGCCTTGATTTATCAAAATCATCTTTGTTCTTTATGAACTTGTCTAATAGAGGAGTGAAATATTTCAACTTTTGTACTTTAGTCTTAAAGTCTTGAGTGATGGGAGGAATTTTCAAATTCTCTACAAGATACTTGAAATTATTGGTCATTTCATTTTCCGAGAAAATCCCATTAAATTAGAAATCCACTTTCTTAGTAATTTGTTCCTGAGCATCATTTAAAATCTTTCAATGAATCCTCACTAAGTCAAGAACTCTATCACTATTCTTGAAAACCGTAGATGGAATCTCCTTGTCAAAGCCACTTAACACTAAATAAAGTTCATCCTTAATAACAATTCTAAGAATATCACTGTCAAAGGGTTGAGATGATTGTCCAGAGGAATTGGAGGGTATAACAGCTGAAGTGAGAGACTTGAGCTGATTGATAACTTTCTATAGACATCCCTTGTACTCCTTAGTCAGTTTTTTGAGACCAAAAACAAGCTGACACATCTCTTGGACTATCTTCTTGTTTCTCTCAGCCACTTTTCAGCTAATAAAGTCAATTTTGGTTGAATTAAAGAGGTAACTTGATGTGGAATCTAACCACTAGCATCTTAAATAGGATGAACAATAGTAGCCTGACTTGATTTCAACACTTTTTGTATATCTTCAACCATATCCCTGAGAGACTTCACCTCATCACTCAATTTATTGTTTTCAATTCTAACCTCTTGTATTTCAGGAATCATTTTTGTCTGAATCTATCATATGACCTTCTCTAACAGTAAGGCAGCATCTATTTTACTAAGATTTGTTATAGGATCAGGTTTTGTGTTCATGATTTTTTCAACTCTAGCTAATAAAGTAGTTCCAAAGAATTTTAAATAAATTTGACTCACTAATGAAGGAGGTTCTTGTAAAGGTTCAGGAATATGAGCTAAGATAGGCTTAGGTTCCTTAGTATAGATTACCTCTAGAGAAAAAACTGGTTTCAATTGAAACATAGTAGACATGTTTATGACTTTAACTGAGGCTTCCTAGAAATTGTCCACATCATAGTAGCTAGAAAACATATACCAGGTATCCACAGTGCTTTGATCAATAAGATTAGAAACTTAAATTCTTTCTAGACTACGGAGTTACTCTCCCTCAACAAGTGAATCTCTTACAGGACTAAGAGATTCAGTTCCTTGATTTGGTTCTAAAAGTTCATCTCAAATACTCTCACTTATTTCTTTTCTAGCCAGCTGGAAGGCTTGTTCCAATCATTCCTCGGTAGATAGGATAACATCGGGATTAGCTTGTTCCTCTAAACGTTCCTCAACAATAGCCTCTTTCTCAAGAGAAAGTTCTTCTTCTAGATGCTCCTCAGGAGAAAACTTTTATTTTATACTAACATCAGATTCTTTTCTAGAATTAGGTTCTTCTTCCAAATAAATACTTATTTCAGTAATAGGTGCTTCCTTATCAACTATATTTTTTGGAACATGTAGACCACTATCTTCTTTATCCAAGATATTTTCTTCTATAGGTGAAACAACTGCCTCTTGTTCCTCTTCAAAAGGATAGTCAACAATTTCATCTGGTTTCAAAATAGGATCATATATGTTCTTAGGTCTTGAAGGATGCTCAACAGGATTAAAATTTTCATATAACCTTTCATTATCCTACACCCAAGCCTTTTTTCACAGATTCTAACTAATTTTCATTATTTTGACTGTAACCTTTGAGATATATAATTCATCGTCTTTGATGAATTCTTCATTGGGTCCAACCATTCCTTTACCATATAGTGTAAAATAGATTCACCTTGAGTAGAACAAGGAGGTAGACGTTGAGGTTGTCTTAATCAATTCACACATATGAAGTGTAACATACTTTCAAAGGTTAATCTTTTTTTTCATTTTTCATAAGATGTATTAAGAATACATCTTGATATTTTAGAGTAGAAAAATATCATTTCTTAAACTAGTCAAATTCTGGATAAACTTAGATAGAAATCTAGTTTCACCATCCAATTCAGCAGAAATCTCTCTTCTCTTATTTTTATTTCCAATCAAGCTTCTAAGGTCCTCTTCTAAGACAAAAACATCACCAGGAGGAGGAGGACCTCTCTAGTAGTCCTCCAAAAGTCCTTCATGGGGTATACCTAGGTAAGAATCCCATAACCCTAAGGAAAAGGGGCATCTTTGGCCATTAATCCAGCTTATCACTAAAAAAATATCTTCATCGTTGAAAGACAACTAGACAGGCTGATAAAACTGAGCAATAAGCTGTGGATAAATCGACCTTTTCTCTTTTGTAAAATAATCCATCCATCCCTACTCTTTCAATACTTTCAAAACTAAATACTTACTTGTTAGTAACTAGTTAGGATAGATTTCTTTTTTTTGGTACTACAATTCTATCAACGAGATGTGAGATCAACGGTCCTTTGGGCAATACTTTTGGTTCTCTTTTCACTTTATTCTAAGATATGCACTTCTCGGGAGTTGATAAAGATGGGAGATTCATTCTAGGCATTCAAAAAGGGTTCGAGAGAGAGATAGAGAGAGAGAGATGAAGTGATGATATAGGACTTACAGTTTGAGAGAAGAGAGGGGTTTCAGTTTTGATAGAAGAGAGCTTGAGTGAAGAAAAGAGTGATAGATGTTTCGTTTTTATCATTTAGGTATTTCAAGTGTCTCAAATTTAAAAGCACAGGATAAAAAAATAAAATAATCAACACAATGATACAGGTTATAAAATACAAATAAAAAAAGTGTTATTATGGTGAGACCGGAACAGGTTGTCACAGTGAGATTGGAATATATTTTCACGGTGTCATATTTACTATGTGACTCCAAATGATGTGACCGTATTGTTTGAAATAGTAAGTGAAAAATAGTAACCAATAGATAGTAACTATGATATCGTAAACATGAAATAACAACTTCAAGACAGTAACTTTCAAAACTATGAGAGTGAGATAGTAATCTTAAGATAGTTACTCATGAAACCTTAAACTGTGAAACAGTAAGCTGTGAGACAGTAAGTTTTTGAAAATAGTATATTTTAAACTTGATATTTATCATCCTAATTCATGTATGATGTAATATATCCTTTCAGAATTTAATGTTTTGGTGAATATATCAGCAAGATGATATTCAAATCCAATGAATTCCAAAGTGATATCACCTTTTTGATAATGGTCTCTCAAAAAGTGATGTATTACATCAATATGTTTTGTCCTACAGTGTGAAATAGGATTTTTTGATATGTTAATAGCACTTATATTGTAACAATTTATAGGTACATTCCTGAATTTATATCCATAATCTAGTAATGCGTGTTTCATCAACAAAATTTGTGCACAACAACTACAAATAGCTATGAATTCGGCTTCAGCAGTAGATAATGCAATACAGTTTTGTTTCTTACTACACCATGATAGTAGAGAATTTCCTAATGACATGTTCCAGAGGTGATTTTTCTATCTAACATAAAACCACCTAAATCAGCATCATAATAACTAACTAACTCAAATGATTGTCCTTTGGGATAGAACAATCCTAGATTGGGTGTATGTTTGAGGTATTTGAATATCCTTTTAACATCATTTAAATGAGATTCCTTAGGGTTTTATTGAAAACGATCACACATACATACAATAAACATAATTTCATGTCAGCTAGTAGTTAAGTAGAGTAAGCATCCAATCATACCTCAGCAAGTGGTTTGATCAACAGATTTCCCATCTTCATCACGATCCAACTTACAAGTAGTACTCATTGGAGTATCACTGCTTTTAGTTCAATACAAGACAAAACATTTCATAAGATATTTAGTATATTTTCTTTGATTTAAAATAATACCATATTTATTTTGAAATATTTGAAATCCATAAAGAATTTTAGTTCACCCAATAAACTCATTTCAAATTCATTTTTCATCATTTTAGAAAATTCAACACATAAAGAATTTTTTGAAGATCCAAAAATAATATCATCTACATAAATTTGAAATACAAAAATATCATTAGGAATTCGTTTTATAAAAAGGGTAGGATCAGCTATACCTTTTTTAAAACCTTTAAAAATAATAAAAGTACTTAATATATCATACCAAGCTCTTGGAATTTTTTTTAAACCATACAATGCTTTTAATAATTTGAAAACATTATTTCGAAATTGAGGATTTATGAAACCTTGGTGTTGTTCAAAAAGCATCCTCAGCTATATACCCATTTTGGAATTCACTCTTGACATCCATTTGATATAGTTTGAAATTCAGATGGGTAGCATAAGCAAGAAATATTCTAATGGATTCAAGTCTAGCTACTGGTGCAATGGTCTCCTCATAGTCAATTCCTTCCTCTTGAATATACCCTGGTGTAACCAATCTAGACTTGTTTCTAACTAAATTACAAGATTCATCTACCATATTTATAAAAACCCACTTAGTTCCTATGGTAAATATGTCTTTGGGTTTGTCAAAAAGTTTCTAAACTTTGTTCCTTTCAAACTGATTAAGTTTTGTTCATATACATCACCCAAAATTCATCATTTATATCATCATTAATGTTTTTAGGTTCAAGTTGTGACACGAAAACTTGATGTTCAACCTGATTTCTTTGAGAATCTCTATTTTGAGTTCCTTTATCTAAATCTCCTACAATAACATCTAAAGGATGGTTCTTAGGGGTTCTAACATATCTATAAAAAGAGGGGCTAGAGGTTTCAATTTCTTCAATAGCTTCTGGTTCATTATGACTTGAATATGGAGAATTTCCAGAACTAGAAGTTTTTGCAGATTCCTTTATAGAATGGTTAGAGGATTTATCAATGATGTCAAGATTTGACATATCATCCTCCAAGTTCTCTAGAGAGGTCTTAGGCTCATGTGGATCAATCTCATCAATCATGACATGGAAATATTTCCCCACATATTTAGTTATTTTATTAAAAACTCTATAGTCTTTTCTAGAGATTGAATATCCTAGAAAAATTCCTTCACCACTCTTGGATGAAAACTTGTCATGATTACCCTTAGTATTATGGATATAGACTTTGCAACCAAAAACATTGAAGTAGCTTACTTTGGGTTTTTGATTGTTCCATAACTCATATGGAGTTCTTTTAGTAATATGTCTAATCAGCACTCTATTAATAATATAGCATGATGTATTTACAGCTTCATCCCAAAAATAAATATGTAAGTCATATTCACTGAGCATGGTTCTATCAATTTATTTCAAGGTTCTATTTATTATTTATACAACTCCATTTCATTGAGGTATTCTAGGAGCAAAGAAATTATGAATATATCCATTTTGTGAGAAAAAGGATTTAAAGTCTTGATTTTCAAACTCATGGCCATGATCACTTCCTGAGGATTTAATTCTAAGTACACTATGTTTTTCTACAGTTTTAGCATATTTCGTGAAATCATAGGATCCACTTTTGTGAGCCAAATATAAAGTCCAAGTATATCTAGAAAATTCATCTACAAGAACATAAACATAGTGCTTCCCACTTAAACTAGAAACTCTAGATGGTCTAAAAAATCCATGTGAACCAACTCAAGAGGCTGAGAAGTTGAAAATTCCTTCTTTGGTTTGAAGGAAATTTTATGTTTCTTTACCTTTCGAAAAGGATTACACACTTTATCATTTGGAAACTCAAGTTTGGGTAGGTCATTGAATAAAATTTTTCTAGTAATATTTCTAATGGAGTGAATATTTCAGTGTCCTGGTCTTTTATGACAAAGCCAAGACTCTTTGTGAAATACACTTAAACATGAAACATTTTGAGAAACTAAAGAATCTAAGTTAATAGAATATACATTTTAATTTCTCAATGAATAAAATAATAATTAGTTTTTAGAATGAAAAACATTAAAAGAACTATTTTCAAATTTAACATGAAATCCATCATCACATAGTTGTGAAATACTAAGAAGATTATATTTTAGTCTATCAACAAAAAGTACTTTGTAAATTAAAACTAAGTTAGAGTTACCAATTTGGCCAAGGAAAATTATTTTTTCTTTGGCATGGTCACCAAAGGTGACATGTCCACCATCAATTTTTATTGAGTTATTGAAGCATGAATAGTCTCCAGTCATGTTTCTTGAACCCCCACTTTCCAATCACCATAAGCTCTTGCAGGATCTATTCAAACTATTTTCCTACAAAATAGTCAAATAAAAATAGACTTTGGTACCCATATTTGTTTGGGTCCAATAATATTAGTAACTAGTTCTTTAAGTACCCACATAAACCTCATAGGTTTCCTATAATCATTATGTAAAGTATTTGAAAAATAAACTCTATTTGGTCCATAAAATCTTGTAACAGTAGAGAGTGCATCATAATTTGAACTAGCAAAATGTTTTATTGAACTTGGATTAAAGTTGTTTGTTCTATATTTAGAAACAAAATTGGGTTTTCCAAAATTCATTTTACCAGATTAATAGCCAATACCATTAGTGTTTTTAGGGGAAATCTGTTTACCTAGAATCTATACCAAGGTATTTTTACCATTAGTAAACCTTTCAAGGTCCTTTTTCAATTTCTCATTAGATAGCTTTAATTTATTTATTTTCTTTGAGTAATTGAACATTTTTCTTTATTTCTATAGTATGTTCAGATTTAATATTTGAGGTAAGAACATTTTTTTTCTTTAAAGACTAGTATTTATCTTTTATTTCAATACATGTCCCTTATAGAATATTAAAATACTTAAACATTTATTCTTTATACATATTTTTAGAATCACTTTCATCCCCAGAATAATAGGAACTTTTTACAGGAGAATCCGGGGTTACCTCATATGTGTTTGTCATGAAACACATATTGGCTTTGTTATCATGTTCATCATGTGAAGATTCTGAGTCACTTGAACTATCCTTAGAAGAACTCTAAGTTTCTTTCATTTCCTTTTTATACTTTCTATATTTGTCCTCATATTTCTTTTTATACATGAACTTGGGACAGGCAGGCTTTACATGTCCCTTTCGCTTACATTCATAACATTCTATCTCATCAGACTTGTCATTTCTTTTCCAATATTTTTTCTAGATTCCCTTTTGTTCATATCTTCCTTTTAAGTTAGGCTTTCTGAAAAATTTATTCCTTTTGTAAAAATTATTAAACCTTCTAGATAATTGATCCATATCCTCATCACTATTAGGTAATTATTTTTCACTATTGGAACATTCTACATAGACTTTAAGTTTCTCCTTTTATTTGTGTTTATAGGTGGTGGTCTTGAATGACACAAATATTCTTTTGTGTTCATCCTCCTCTTCCTTGTTTACTTTCAGCTATTCTTCATACATCATTAGTTTTCCAATGAGTTCTTTGATAGGTAATTTTCTAATGTCACATGACTCTATAATAGAGATAGAGGTTCATCTCCATCTATTAGGTAGGCATATGAGAATCCTCATGGTTTGTTCTTTGGAAGTAACTTCTCTTCCAAGAGAGATCATTATGTTGAAAATTTACTTGAACCTGATATACATTACATAAATAGGCTCATCGGGATTCATTTAAAAGTTATCATATTTAATACTATAAGTATTGAGTCTCATTTATTTTACACTAGAAGTTCCTTCATGAGAAACAGACAAGGTATCACAAATTTCAGGGGCTGTTTTACATACAGATATTCGGTTAAATTCTTTATCTACTAAAGAGAAATATAAGGCATTCATGGATTTGTAATTGTAATTATAATCAGTCTTGGTTGGGTCATCACAAGTAATTCTATCAGTATCAATAATCTTATACTCATCTATAATTAAAGACCAAATTTCAAAGCCCATACTTTCTAAATGCTTTTTCATTTTAATTTTCCATTGGGAATAATTAGTTTCATTAAAGAATGGTGTTTTGTTTATTGCATCACCTTCAAGTATATTATCCATAATAAAGAAATACTATTAAAGAGATAGAAATTTATAATTAATAGAAATTTAAAGATCTTTAAAGTGCAACTAAAATCACAGTTGAAAATATTTTAAAAATATAGTCTTAATAGGAATAAACTCTTTGATACCAAATATTGGTCAGAGTAGAGTACTCAATAGGGGGGTGAATTGAGTGTCTATTAAAATTTCTGTTAAAAAGTTTTCTTAAAAAGATTCCCCAATAAAAATGAATAAAACCTAGTTAATTGAGGTAATACGGTTGTAAAAGTTTGAATGTTAAAATAACCTCTCATAACATTGATTAATTCTCATTAATATCAATATGAGTTCGTTATACTACTTTTGAAGCTATTATAATAAGGAAAAATAGTTGTAGCTTCTATCCAAGACTAACTATAAAGGTAAAATCTATTTTTTTCTAAAATATACAGTAATGTATAGAAAAACTAAATTAAACAACACAAGAGATAAAACAAGTGGTTCAGTCTCAAGCTGTGACCTAATCCACTCCACTTGGTGATCACCTTCGACAAAGCAGTTTATATTAATAAACTTGATTCACACCCTGGATCGGGGTAAAAAACAGTGTATAGGTCTGTCCCGGTCACATGACGTCTTCCATTGTTCTTCATGGGTATAAACTACCAGGTCACACAAGGACCTCTTCCACACTTATCTGTGGGAGTAAAAAAATTTAAAAATATATGAGATGAAGGATATCTTTCATCCTTCAGTTTAGTACAGGATATCGTGTTTGTTTTAATACAAACATATACACACTACTTGAAAGATAAAAACAGTACACAACAGATCAAAGATGATGAGAAAAGGTTGTAAGTTCTCTGAGTGTTATTCTATGTAACTCTAGACTTTTAGGATAAAGCATATGCAAGTATTGAGTCCTCTTGTGAAAAACAAAGTATTGAAAGTCAACCAGTTCGATGGTGTAAACTGTCTAGCTCATGTTCCTCTTAAAGTTGGTACTGTAAAGATTTTTTTGGATTTGATCTACTATATATCATCCTTTGGAATCGATAGTGATTCTTGTGTTCTTCAGTTTCATCTTTTTGCATGTATCAGTTCACTATTCAAATTCTCACACTTCTACTACACAAACTTTTTCTAATGCCACGCTTTTCTTTTTATTTTGGAGTGCATGTGTTGGATCTGACATGATGCATGTATTCTTCACCTTGTAAATTGTACTTTCAGGTGACATTTCAACAAAGAAACATTAATTATGTCAGTGCCTTTAAATGACTCAAATATGAAAATTATAAATTAAATTGAAAACGAAAAAAAAGATTAAATAATGGAGTCAAATTCTGTCTAGAAATAGTATCACTTGGAAATGGTGTCACTATAACATAGTGTCTTATTCTTTTCCATTGAGTGGTAGGACAGTCATGATGGCATAGTTGTATTGAGATAAGGAACTGGTAGCACGGATGTGGTGCTAGAATCACGGTGTCTGGTGCTTTTCTAAACTTTGAATGGTGTCTTAGTGATGGTAGCATGTAATCGGTGTCACAGAATTCATGAGATCTAAAACTGGTTACGGCGTCTGGGTCACGGTGTCTAGGTTACGGTGTCTGGGTCACGGTGTCTAGGCCATGGTGTCTGGGTCACGATGTTTGGGTCACGGTGTCTAGGTCACGATGTCTGGGTCACGGTGTCTAGGTTATTTTTCAGAAAACTAGAACTGCTGGCAGACTCACGGTTTCTCTGACATAGATAAATATCTATAAATAATCTTAAGTATAAATATTCATAGAATGAATTAGAATTAATCATTAATATAAGAAATCATTATAGAATAAACATAAATATAGATTATAATAATCAAACATGATTTATTGGATTAACAAGATTTAGTGGAAGTTTATTTAAATCATAAACAAACCAACCATTTCAACACATGATTTGAGATAGATTAAATAGGATTAATGGTATTTTTGATCCTGAAAAAATGATTAAAACATGAGGAGTCAAACACGTTGAGCACTCAAAGACCCATTTTTTGGATTTAATTCCCTAAAATAGACTACGCTATGCTTTATATTACCTATATATTCAAATTATTAAATATTAATAAATATCCTACAATATATTCATTTTTCTTCAACATATAACTAATTTGATACCATGATAGAGTATCTATCAAATTGAAAGGTCATATCAGTCCCCTACTATGATGAGAACCTTAAGTTTTTATGATGATATTCTTAAATTAATGTCTTATGGTTAGGATAAAATTATACAATGGGACACATATTATTTTTTTCTTTTAGGTTTTCAATTATCGTACAAGAATGAGACTTCATGTAATGAAGTTCCCACTTATAAATATCTTACATGAGAAATTATGAGGAAAAACCCACTAGTAGGAATACCACATGTTTACGTGTCATTGGATATTCCTATCTTCAAATGTGTGTAATGATACTTAGACTAGATATTATTATTAATGCATATCATGAGTCGTATACTTTGGTGTATTAATGAAAACCATGATTAAATATGCTCATGGTGAGGTGGGATATGTTGGTTGTTTGATGATTAATATTTTATTAAAAACTAATTCAATAGAGTACTTATCACTTCTGATTAAAGAATATTATATGTTAGTCCCTTTGATTGTAATAGAACTATCAAACTAAAATTACATGTCTATAGTGTATTAGTGGGGTTATTTCATGAAGTTAAAGAAAGATATATCAAATACATAGGTTGATTACATGAGTATGCAACCAACTTGATAAGACATATCATAATAAGTGGATTATATTTCATAGTGAGTGTTTATATGTAGTTATTATCATTATGACATTAACTTCTTTCTCCATGGGTGACTTAAATAATTGGTAGACACTAATATTGAATTTTGGAAAGCCTGCCTAATGATACTAAGAATGAGGCCTAGAGGGTCACACATAAAGTGTATCCATGATCTCAGTTAAATTTTATAAGAGTTTAATAGTTAAAATAATTAATATTTTCAAGACTGATGAATAATATTTATTCATGATTTTAATTATCATAAATATTTAGTCATCATTTTTATTTTCATTAGAATATATATGTGAGTTGAATGGTAAAATAGATATTTATTCACAAGACCATTAAATTGAATATTTTTTATCTCTTGTTTTATTATAAAGGTAATAAATAATATTTATTATTAGATAAATAGTTATATTGTTATAAAAATATTAAAATAATATTTATTTTTAAGGCCATGAGTATAATATTTATTTATTTATCTTATAAATAATATTTATTATTCAAGTTTAGTTAAATAATGAATAAGGTTGAGAGAATGAGTTAAGTTCCTTGTATCAAGAATGATATAAGAATTGAATATCATTAAATAAATAAATATTTATTATTTATTTGATAAAAATTTATAATTAAAAAATGTGTAGTCTTTATTATCTATGTGAAATAATATTATTATTTTAACAAAGGGAAAATATAGAGTTTAATATTTGTTAAAGGGAATTCATAAAATTATCAGTATTAAAACCCTAAATCTATATATTCATGGAATAAATTATTTTTTATGGTTAAACTTATGTGAGATAGATTTATGTGGAAGACATGTTCCCATCAAGTGAGCTTCCTCGATAAGAAAGAACACCTCTAGAAATTCTCTCAATACCAAGAGAATTCATCACCCTCTTCCACTATCTCAAGATTGAGAGATCAAGAGATGTGATGTTTAAGACTAAAGGATCACTCATTATGACACCCTCTATTTAAGCTGAGTCTCATTTTTCATCTTGTATAAAACATTTTTTATAGGTTTTAATGTGTTTTGAGGTGGGTTAGAGGTGTTCAGGAGGCTGGAATAAAAAAGGTCCAAGATGATAGATGTTTTTATAGCTTAAAACTCTAAAGCATCTACATTGACTAACTGGTAAGATTTATAGGGGTAGTTGGTTCTACTTAGAAAACATTTTCTAGCTAGTGGAAGCCATATAATCACTAGTAGTGCCTCTTGAGGCCTAGTAAGAAATGGGATCAATATAAATTTTTATTAAAAACTTGACCCCTCTATAATTTTTCCCACTCTCTTAGGCCTTCTTAAACCCTCATCATCATAGGAGCTCTATTCTAATAATTTTGGGCTCTCACATATCCTTTCATCTTCTCCCTTTAACACAGATGCATCAGTTTTATCCCACATTTCCAAATTTAATGGGTTTTATCTTCATCTATATCAATTCCATCTTCTTTTACAGGGTTAAAACAATTATATTCTTGATTTATGGGTCGAATATAAGGGTTTCGTCATTGTATAAAAAGGTAATTATTGGTTATTGATAGAATCGGAATCTGGATTCAAATAATTGTCAAATTCACAGTTTTTGTACCTAGATTGTTGTTATCAATGGATCCTACCAAGTATGTTTGATCTTTTTCAGCCTTTTGGGTGCGTCTTATCTTCAACATTGATCCTAGAATTCTAAATTATGGAAGAACAAGGAAAGTTCTAGGGTTTAGAGTGGTGAAATTGGATTTGGATAATGAACCTTGTCATTAAAATGTTGTTTTATCTAAGGTAGGGGTTATTTATCATTACTTCATCTTTATATTGTTTTTTGTCATGTTTTTTTGGCATTCATGTGTATCCCGGGAGACCTATTCCTCATGTTTGATCGCATGTGGCATGCATTTATAGCCCCATAAAACATATTCTTGATGTTTGTTTGCATGTGAATTTGTGATAGTTGTGAATATTTCTTAACATGACATGATATTTGATATTTCATCATGTATCTATGTATTTAATGTTCCTTGATATTCTACAATTGAGTATGTAGGTTGATCCATATGGACTAACCCCTCGAGGGGGGATGTGTCATACATTTTAGTTGACATGTAAATGGGTTATACCTTCAAGAGGGATGTTTCAAAAATGTTTATAGACTATCCCATTGAGGGGGTGTTAGTTTTGTGTTTCAAATTCATTGTTTCATGGAGATGAAGTTGGTAGAGTCAGTCTCTAAGGACTCAACATATATGTTATGGTTCTATATTATACTTTTTTCTTATCTTCACTTTGTTTATTTTCATCATGTACACTAGTATATCTCATGAACATATACTAAGGACCCTTTAGTGGTGTCCTATTGGGTTTCATACTCACATCCTATGTAGGCTTCTTAGTGTTCATATGGATTTCATTTCTAGATATTCGGTGAAGGGAAAGGTCCCTAAGTTGAGAAATTGAGAAATAATAGCAGGAGGGTGTAGGGATCTGTAGGATAGACTTCAGGTTTGTATTTATATATCTATTTGTTCTTAGTTACTTTTATCTCATAAATGGATCCACCACCTATGGGGGTCCTTTTTCTTTGTTTTGGGTTATGTGAATGATATTATATACTACTATTTCACGGGTTGGTACCTTATGTGGAAGTTTTTACTCTGATGATCTATTTACACTTTACTTGTTTATTTGTGTTGTTATCACTTACATTTTATACTGTGATGATTATTTGATATTGAGGGAATAGTCACATGATGATGTCCCTCGTAGACCTCACCCATAGTCAATAAGCTATTGCATATGAGGAGGCACAGATTAGGTCATGTGTCATTCAATCTTGAACTCGATAATTCAATCCATGGTGTTACAAGATGGTATAAGAGCTCAGTTTCACTAATATTTTTTCTTTCCATGACTTGATTTGGGATAGGGTAGATAGAAGATAGGATGGTTGGGACTTGGAGAAGCTAATCGTGTTAGTGCCTAGCCAATACTGTATAGTGGATCATCGAGTTATCATGAAAGTGGGAATTGATGCTCTTATTATTTGAATATACCTTTGATTTAATTTACCTTGGGTGATTCATAGAATTCAATTATACTTATTTAAGGGATTTGGTGTGTGTTCATGAATCATATCTAGGTATGTAGGATCATAATCCATATACTTGTTTTTTTATAGTAGATAGATCCCAAATAATTAAAATTCCTATTGAGATTTATGATATGTTCTTTTAGTGTATTATTTCTTGAATTATTTTATTTGAACCTAGGTATTCAATGCTTCAGTGTATATATATATAACTATGGATAACATGTAGGTACCAGAGGCTTGGTTTGGACTATGAGTAGTTCTTTGAGGGTTATGCCTTGTTTTTGTGGGTATCCTCTTAGGTTGAACTTTATTGTAACCCCCTTGTGTGTGATTGTGATCTTTTTTTGGTCTTTATGGTTTAGATATTGGATTTATCTAAAATTATTGTTTGGAATTTATGGAAATTAATCATCATATACTTCTTGCACAGCTAGTTAGGGAAGCAAACCAAAATACTTCCATAGGGGAGGAAGTGTTAGTTGTAGTGCCAGTTGAGTAGGAGGATTTAGCTGAGCATGCTCATGTGGTTTCTCCAGCATCTAAAGCTATAGAATCAATCTATACATAACTCTTACAACTAGTACATATTCAAGGTTTAGGAGAATATAAGGGTGGGTCAATGATGGTCGACTACACTCAAGAATTCCATATCCAGTATCCCCTAGCCTTCTAGGGAACCAGAGGCCCCAAATATAAAGGAATGGATATGAATCATTGAAAGGATCTCCGATATGGGGGAGACCTTTTAGGATTGAAAGTTAGATCTTGTAACTTTTATGCTTTGGGGAGCTGTTGAATGGTGGTGTGATATTATACCTTAGGCTGGTAGACATGAAGGGATAATGTGGGAAACCTTCAAGGACCTCTTTTTCATGGAGTTATTCCCAGATACATTGAATATAGACTGTTCTTATGATTTCATGGAGCCTAATTAGGATAAAATGTTAGGGTTTGAATATTAGAATGACTCACCAAGTTGGTTTTATTTTCCCCTCTTCGGGAAGATAATAAGGTGTAGAAATTCTGAAAGTTTGTGATCATCCTTCATCTAGACATAAAATGTTAGGTCATGAGATTTTATCTGATGACCTATACTACAATACTTCATACTATTCTGATAATAGATAAGTGCATTGAGTAAGACATCTCCCTAAGTCTTCTTCTAGCTACCAGTGGATCAATTTTTTTTCTCCAACACATTACCAATTTCTTATTCTAGGAATAGGAAAAGGAAGTTAGATGATGGATGATAGGGAATCTTTCGATAGCTAGAGAAAATAATAGGTTCTTTGACTCCCTATAAGGGAGATAAATCTTCTATTTACTATAACTATAGGTAAAAATGAAACTATATAAGTCATAGATAGAAGATAAAAAGGAAAGAGGGGTGAATTTCTCTTTAAATTTTTAAATTAAAACAATCTATTTTATAAAAACTTATTTATAGAAGAATCAAAGTATTGAAATTGCAATAATGTAAAAATTGGATGAATAAATTAAAGATAAATTTCAGAATAAATTGATTAAGATCATTTGATGTATTAAACAAATTATGAAATAAATGAATTTAAGTGATAAATAAATTAAATTGTGAAAAGTAAATAGGACATTATATTTTGTAAGTTAGTTAAAAAATAGTACCAAATGGTTCCCCTATATCTACCACCTCAATTGATTGAAGATTTAAAGTATTAGTCCCTTGTATTTAATGGTATTAAATTTTCCAAAAATATCTCTATATTTTTATTTTATACCAAGAAATCTGATAAAAATATGTTGGTACTTTATTGGTGAAGCAAGAAACCTCAAAGAGAAAAGTCAATTCTCTTTTGAAATGTAAAAGACAAGAAAACCAATATCCCCCACTTTAATGGAAGTAAGAACCAAATAATATGAAAATAGGAAGAGAATATATTTATGGATTAGTCTCAATTCTATTAATGAAAAAGATGGACCGTGTGGGAGAATGAGAATACAGATAGAGTGAGAAAGATATTAAAACTTGCGTACACACTCTTTGAAGGATAGAGATGAAAATGGATAGGGATTTGAGAGAAAGTGAGAATAATGGAAATTTGATGGGTAATTATGTCAATGGATATGTTTTTCTTATTTCCAAGCCTCTCAAGGCCTCTATTTATAGACTCCTAATTCCTTTGTAATTCTTTTAGAATCCTTTGGGTCTTTAATTCAATGAAGTATAGGTTCTATGAATATTGACCTTCATTAATTTTATGCAAGTATTGACACTTTTAAAAGAAGAATAACTCAACAAGACCAAGGTTGTCATTAATAAATTAAAACTTAAAATAATATTATTATTATTCTAGGATTATCGAAAAGAGAGGTAGATTATCCAGAATATTATGGTCTAGATTTAAAAAAAATTGAATAATTCAAACCAATTAAAAAATCATTAGGAATTTAAAATAATTATATAAGGATAATTAAAAGATAATATAGTAATCTCACATAGAATTATTCAAAAATAAACTTTCCATTTTTGAAACATGTGATGATATTAATCTTTAATTTCCAGCATTAAAAAATTCAAAATTAGTTTGAATATATTTATTTTGATCAAAACTGATTTTAGAAATAATAAAATAAAATAAAACAACTCAAAGTAATAAAATAGAATTATTTGAGTTTCATACTATAACAATATATGATAATGATGAACATATTTAATCTACATGATAAAAGTGTTTAATAATGTAAAAATTCTTTTCATAGAATCTATAAAATTAATATGAATTTATTGATCCATAAAAACAATTTAAAAATATTTATATGCATGCTACAAATCATAATATTAAGAATATAAAAAAATAAAGTAACCTGAAGAATCCAAATTCACATAAGGGTCTATTTACATGTTTCATAAAGGTAAGCTTCTTAAAACACATGTTGAGTAAAGTTAAACATTAAAATAAAAATATTTCATAAAGGTAACATGTCAGGAATAATGGTATATATGATTTTCATGCATTGTGTAACAGTATACATACCAAACTAAGAGTAACTTAGAATATCTATGTAAAGGTAACACAAAAATCATGTAAAGGTAATATGATAATTAAACAGGCTATGTAAGGGTACTCAGAATTCTATTTAAAGGTAAATATAATATTATGTGTGGGTGACAAACAATTTATAAAAATTGAATAAGGGTATGAAAAAAGTTTCTTAAGGGTAATAGAAAAGTTCCTCAGCTCACATAAGGGAAGAAATAAAGTTATGTATGGGTAAAATAAGAATTCTAATACATGTTTAAGGGTAAAATAAGAGTTATGTAAGGGTAACAAAAAATTAATGAAGTATGTGTAAGGGTAAACAAAAGTTATGTAATGGTAAAAATCAGAGTTTAAAATCTCAAGTAAGGGTATAAAAAAATTATTAAAGATATGTAAAGGTAAAAATAAACATTAAAATTTAATTCTTCATAAAAAAATTAATTAAAAATACCTCTATATACTAATAAGAATAATAAAAAATGATAAAATAATTAAAATAATAATAAAATAAAATTATCATAAAACAATAATATTTTTAATTATAAAAAAATAATCAAAAATACTTTAAGAATGTTTTTTATCAATAAAATGAAAGAAAGTGAGAATCACAACAATCTCTACCTTTTTTATGATCACAAAAACTTAACTTCACCTTTTTTGGTAAGACATGTTAAAACTTCTCCCTCATTGAGATTATCAAAATGAAGTTATACATGGGGTTAGATAAAAAAGTGATAAAAATTAAATCTATTTTTATCATCATTAATGATCTTTTCAAATAGAGAGAAATTAATTTCTTTAAAATATTTTGAAAACTTGAAATATTTTAAAAGAATGATTTTTAAAAAAAATATTTTTTAAACAGATTTTAAAAGTTAAAATGAAACTTTGAAAAAAAATTAAAATATAAATAAATATATATTTTTTAAAAGAAAAACAAAATTTTAATTTTTAAAAAATGTTTTTTTAAATAAAGTGTCTCTTCTAGGATCATTTAAGTATTAACAAGATTATCTCCCACTTAATTAACCCATCAGAATATATTAAAGGGATCATAGCCATTAAAATAAAGAGAAATAAAAAAACTCATAGATTTTTTTTGAAAAATCATTTTCATTATTAAATATCAGTAAATATTTTATTAATAAACTATAGTGAATTCCCCATGATTTTTAAACCAAGTGTGAAGTAAAGGACCAATAACCATTCTTAGTAAGGAGAATGGTTTAGCAAACCCAATCAAATGTTTTTCAGGTAAATACATACATGAATTTGTACCTTAAACACATAAACTTATTTGTATCTAGATATGAATGTTTTTATAGGATTATTATACTCAATTTAATTTTCTAAAATTATGAAATATTTTGTAAAATATTATTTTTAATAAAATAAAATTTGGAATCCATTTTGGAAAATAGTTTTGAAAAATAGATATTTTGACAAAATTCTCAAGATTTCCAAGTTATTAAGAGATAATAATCACAATATAGTCATACCCAACTCACCATTAATGTAGAAAAAGTGATCAAGATAAAGAATTTTAGTGAATAAATCATCAATTTGTATGTTTTTGTAAACAAATTCAAGAATTATATCACCTTTTTTGAAAGTTATCTCAGGTAAAATTATGTCTTAATTCAATGTGCTTGGTGTGGGAGTGGTGGATATTTTTTTTAGAAATGATTATAATACTAGTGTTTTCACACTTGATTTCAATGGAATAAAATAGTAACCCAAAGACCAAGAGAGTATGTTCCATCTATATGACTTGGTCACAACAACTCCCAACAACTATATCTTCAGATTTTCTTATATAAATAGAAATAAATTTCTTCTTCTTACTACTCCAAGAGGTGAGGGTTTTCTTAATATATGAAAATTTGCAATAGTACTGTTTCTATCTAGTTTTAATCCTCCAAAATCATCATAAAAAAACAAAAAAGTTCAAAAGATGATTTCTTATGATAAAATAATCCAAGGTTCTTTGTTCCTTTTAAATAAAAAAAAGTATTCTAAGGGATTTTAAATGTGATTCATTTGGATTGGATTGAAAGTGATCACAAATACAAACATTTAACATGATATCCAAAAAAATCACGATATGGTAAATTGGAATTCAAATCATACTTTGAAAAAAAAAATGTTGACCAATTTTCCAGATCCTCCAATATTATCTTATAATTTTTACTCATGGGAATTATAATTTTCTTATCATTATCCATGAAATTTTATTTAGAATTTTATTAGTGTATTTATTTTGTTTTAAAAATATCCCATCATAATTTTGAAACATTTGGAAACCCAGGAATATTGTAAGTTATCCCACAAAACTCATTTCAAACTCTTTAGTCATTAAATTATAAAATTCATTGAAAATTGTTTCTTTAGATGATCCAAAAATAATATTTTCAACATAAATTTTAATGATAAATAAATCATTTTAATTTTTTTGATAAAAATGGTGGAATTATATTTTCCTGTTTTGAAATAATTTGATAAAATAAATTTAGTTGACCTCACATAGCAAGCCTGAGGGTCTTGTTCTAAACCATATAGAGATTTCGTTGACATGAAAACAAAATTTGGAAATTTAGGATTTTAAAAAGAAGGTGGTTGTTATACAAAAATATTTTTATAAATAAAACCATTTATAAAATCACTTTTTATTTCCATTTGAAAAGGTTTAAATCTAAAAAGAGTGGTAAATGACAACCTAATTCTAATGGATTAATATCAAGAAATAAAAGAAAATATTTTAGCATAATCAATAACTTCTTCTTGATTACATCCTTTAGAAACAATTTGATCCTTGTTATGAATAATATTTCCTTGTTCATTAAGTTTCTTCAAAAAACCCACTTAGTTCAAATAATTAGATGATTATTAGGAAGTTCCAAGAGAGTCCAAATGTTTTTCCTTTGAAATTGGTTCAAATCCTATTACAAGGAAAGTATCCAATATTCATCATTAATAGTGTCATCAAGGGGATGAGGTTAAAGATGTGTGATAATATCTTTATGTTCAATCTCATTTAATATCTAACTTCTAGTATGAGTTCAAGATTATAATTCTCCAAAAAAATTATCAAGAGGATAGTCTTTAGAGTGAGTTCAAGACTTGGGTAAAGGAAAGGACATATATTATAGAGCATCTTTAATTATTTAAAAATATTTATGTTGAGTAATAGACAAACAATGTTGGTAAACATTATCATTAGTTTTTAGATTTGATTTAGGAAGATTCTAATAAAATTTTATTTGAATTCACTCTTCTAGGGTTTTGGTCCTTTTATTTAAGACTCAAAAGGATTTAATTTAGTTTGGGTACCCAAAGAATATTCCTTCATTGGATTTATGGTTAAATGTTCCTACATTATTCTTGGTATTAAGGATAAATCATTTTAAACTAAAGAATCTAAAGAATTCAACTTTTGGAATATTTCATTTCCAAATTTCATAAGGAGTTTTTCCAAATATGGGTCTTATAAGGACATGATTAATAATAAATCATACATTATTGAATACGTCATCCAAAAATTATTGAGTAAGATAAAATCATTAAGGATATTCCTAAAAATTTCTTGGATGTATTTTTTTTACCTTTCAACAACCCTATTTTGTTAAGGTGTTCTAGGAGTGGAAAAGGAGTTATGATAACCATGATAAGAAAAAAAATAAAAGTATTTGTTATAAAATTATTTACTATGTTTACTTCTAATGGGAAATTGTTTTTATACCTTTTCATTTTCAACTTTCCTGAAAAAAAAGTATAAAGACATTATAATACGGATTCCTATGATCTAAGAAGAAAACCCATGTAAATATGTTAAAGCCATTGAAAATTACAAACACATAAATTTTACCTATGATAATAGAAACATTAGTTAGTACAAAAAGTTAAAGGTAGACTTTTTAAAGGGCTTTAAAAGAGGTTACAATTTTTTTAGGTTTAAATAAAGACTTGTGTTTTATTTTAAGTTGTAAAGGTTCAAAAACTAAGTTATATTTAAAATAAAATTTCGATAAATCTTGTACTAGTCAATTAAAGTTCGGTTTGAAAAGATAATAGATATTAAAATGACATCTCTAATGTTTCCAAATCCAAGAATCAATATCTTGTACACTGAAATACTTTACATTTTTACTTGATGTAGATTTTATATTTATAATATACACATTTTGAAAAAAAAGTGTGGTAAATAAAATCTTTCTTTCAAAATTAAGTTGTTTTAAAAAATTATTTTTAAAAGTAATTTTAAAATTGATATCACATAATATACTAATACTTAGTAAATTATACATCAGTATTTTGAAAAATAAAACATATTTAATAAGAGTGGATTTTGAGAAACCAATTACACCTATACCAATAATTTTTCATTTTTTGAATCGTCTCTAAATGTGACATTCCCTCCATAAAAATATTTGAGATGATTAAATTATAAATAATATACAAGCGTATATCTTGAGAACGTACTATCAATATACCATGTATCTTTTTCAGTTTTTCTTTTTTTCTAAAAAATATTAAAAAACTATAGCTTTTGGTACCCATAATGTGGGTCCACTTAAGTTAGCTAATAAAAATTTTTGAATCCACACATATTCATAGCATGTTCTTTCATTTTAGATATGTGAATAGAGATGAATAATTTTAGGTATTCCATCTATGAAAAAAATTACAGTTTCATTCATAAAATAAATGACCAACTTTTTTCAATAATTATAAAATTTATTTTAATAAATTCCTTTTACAAAAGTAATATTTTTAGAATTATTGGGAAAACTATATTGTTTTGAAGAACTAAAAACATATAAATTTACAATAGGTATGTGATAACCCAAAATCTTATTTAAATTTTATTCCCCTTGGGTAAAATTAAAAAGGGAATTTTAAATAACTTTAATTTGAAATTCCAAATTTTCAACATTTGGTTGATCCTTTAATTTTAAAAGTAAATCATTTTTTTCTTTTAAAAGTTTATGTTTTTTGTAAATAAAAAGATTTTTTTCTTTTTAAGATATTTGAATTTTTAAAGAAGATAAAAAACCATTTTAAGGTAATTTTTATCATTGAGAATATATTCATAAGTTAAATAAGATATAGAGTAAGTAGAAGAGTAATAATATGAATGTGAGGGAGAAATATAAATTTTAGAACTAACCTTAATTACATCATCAAAATGTGTCATAAGACACTTGGGACTTTCATTGCTTGATTCCTATATTGAAATGGAGTCCTCTCTAGTGCCCCAAGTTTAAACCTTTTGAGCTTTCTTTCCTTACTACTTGTCTTTCAAATTTGTATGGTTCAAAGTAAAATCTTGTTTGATATTTCCCTTCTTTTTTACAATTAAAACAAGTTACCTTGGATTATTGATTTTTCTTTTAGAAGTTTTGAGTTGACATCTTATTTTTCTTGTACTTTTCCATAATCTTGGTAAGGTTGGAAATCTAAGATTCACTCCAGGATGATTCAACATTGTTTTATTTTAAAGATATTTTTCTTTTAGTATCATTGACCTCATTATCATAGTTTTCTACTTATCATTTCATGGTTATCTCATACATCATTAGAGAACCTATGAGTTACTCAATGAGAATTTTTTTACATCTTTAGCCCCTTGGATTGTGGTAAATATTATATCCTAATTGGTTGGTAAAATCCAAAGGATTTTCTTGACTAAAGTTTATATAGAAATATAATCACCAAGATTGTTTCATCCATTACAAATGTAAATAAATCTAGAAATCATAGCAATGGTAGATTCACAAGGATACATATATAAACTCTCAAAATATTGCCTAAACATTTTAAGCCTTGTATCATTATATTTATTTATACCTTCATACATAAATTCTAATAATTTATATACTTAAGGTATAGTTGTACATGAACAAACTCTATTAAAATCATTAATATCTAAAACAAAATGCATGAAATTCATAGCTTCACCATCTAATTCAAAACCAAGAATATAATTCAGGGTCCACTTGTCTTCTTTTTCAATTGTAGGAGTATATATATGTATAAAAATATTATAAATAGGATATCCAATATATATAATAAAATTATATATATTATTTCTATAATGACTATAATTATTTCCATCTAAAAAAGGAGCACAACCAAATGATTTGTTGGGACTAGTTTGTGTATAATTTGTATTTGTTGCCAACAGTTTTCAATAATGGTAAAAATTAAGAAGGATCTATAAAGTGAATGGATATTGGTTGAAGTGATGATTCATGGATAATTTTTATGGATTCATAACATTGGATTCCATTCTTGGGAAATCCTCCATGTTTATCCAAATCATATGATTGTTGCACTGATCATAAGTTCTAAATACATGTATCAAAAGTGATACATTGAATTATCATCCATTTGAGGATGATTTAAGTGTTATTTGGAATTATTATTCCATAAAGAATAAGAAGAAAAATATTTGTGAGTATAAATATAAGAAGTGTGGAAGAGGCTTGGAGTTCTACATTTGAAGGTGGCCATGTATATTTGAAGTATCAAGTGGTCATGCATTGTGTAATAAGTTTTTTATGGGCTTACTTAAAAAAGTTGGCCATACCTCAAGCAATCCTAGGCTAGCTTGACCCCTACACATGTGGGAATCATGGTCAACCACACTGAGGGAACTAGCCCTGTCCAGCCTGAAGGTGACATGGGTTGGGCATAGTTGTGCCTGCATGTAGGGTCGTGTATAGGCCCACAGGAGCATGAACATGGGATAGTTCGTGCATAGCTAGGCAGAATCTTGTACAGAGAAGGTGGTCACAGAGTGCACCCACAGAACATGGTAAAAGGTGGTACCATGAAGAGGGGAGTAGAATTCATACCGAATTCTGGGATGGTTTGATACTGAATTCGCGAATCTTCTTGTTGTTGTTTCAATGTGGGGTGATTTTTTAAAATGAGTGATGTAATCTCGATTGTCCATCTGATCTGGCACAATATCATGACCAGAGGACTCATGTCTCAGTCGCTCATCTAATCTTGGACATCTTCATCCAATATGATTTGATCCCACAGTTTTATAATGACTATGTCATTATCTTGACCCTCTAAACACTCGAAGGGCTCCTGATGCCATAGTTTTCCAAATCTTCGATCGAACCTCCATGTTTGAGATTCAATCCATCACTAAAAATCCATTTCACTACATTACATTCATCTGGGTATCATGAAATCATGCATGAAATTTCATTTTAATGCATGAAATTTCATTTTAATGCATGCAATGAAATAAAGATGTTAGAGTGTAGGAAAAGAAAGTGAAGCTGTGAGGCCATGTCATTGAGCTTGTGTGTTTATAATGGAAAGCTCCATGTGATTTTAATCACATGCACATGATTGGTTCAAATCACATGAAAAGGATGTTAGATTGAAAAGGAAACACCCTTGAGTATCATGATATCTTTTATGTTGATTTCAAGAATCTTAAAACACCAAATATTTCATGCATTCATGGGGAAGATCTTCATAAGATATCTTTGGAATTTGAATGCGTGAAGGTGGTGATATTCGTCTATAAAAAAGATAATCCCAAACCCGAGAGATATTTTTCCATTAATTCGTTTTATATCTCTTGTTCTCAAAATAGATCCTCTCTATGTTTTCATTTTGTAATGGGAAAGCAAGGAGAACCACAATCCTTTCAGGATTTTTGAAGAAAGGATTCCATAGGACATCGATAAGTTCTTTGCTCTCTCGATTATGCTTTGTGAAGAAACACGCTATCTAAAGCAAATGGATAGTGCACCACATCTCCATTTAATTTTTGATGGTATGAGATCCACAAAACCATTATGGTTCATGAAGATATTCAGATATTTTCAAGGTATTTATTAAGTCTCACACTCCCAATACACTTTCCAAAGCACCGCACATCCAGTGCGTGGAATACCTTAGCTTCGCAAAGGGTGGCACATACTATGCGAAGAATACTCGTGCATATCTTTCATGAAGAATAATAGTGAAACCATTAGGTTTTCATGTTTAAAATTTATTGTTTGTAGGGGTTTATTTTCAGTTGAAGAAGGTGATTTCATGAAGAAGGGTTGTACATTTATGCATGCACTAATGTGACTAGTTTAAAGGAACATGAGGTAATGTGTGTGTGCCAAGTAATTTCACCCATTCGGGTGTCGTTTCATGCAAATAAGATAAGTATAATGAAAGAGGAAGAGTGTGTGTGTGTGTTTGTGTGTGTGTGTGTGTGCAAAGGTTTATACCCATTAGGGTTTGTAGACAAGAGAGAATAAGACAAATAAAAGTACATACATGCATGAAATTATTATTTGAATGTATCTAAGGTCATATGTGTGTGTACATGTAAAGAGAAAAGGAATTATTATATAAGAGGTTATGCATGATTATATGCATATGTAAAAAGGTTAAACTTATTCAACTACATCATGAAGAAGTGAAAGAAAGGGAGAAGTTCAATTAAAATACACATGCATGATTTCATGCATACATGTAAAAAATAAAGAAGAATAATTTGTTTGAGATTATTCCAAGTTAGATGATCCTCAATGTTTGAAAAATCACAAATTTTTTTGTGATTATATCCAATAATAAGGAAGAAGAATTTCTAGTGAATTTATTTGTTGCACTAAAGAAGAAGAAAGAAGAAGTTTTTAGTGTAGTTGGTCTTGCACAAAAGAAGAAGGGAGAAGAAGAAGATAGTTAATTTCCTAATGATTTTCAAGTAACAAAGTGAAGATAACTAAATAATATCAAGATAAAAACCTAATTTATTCCAGAATGAAGAATATTGTATCCACATGCAGTATAAAGAACCAGCAAGGAAGATGCAAGTTAAACTATTTCATCACCACTTCAGGAAGAGGATTGTTTACCTTCCCCCTCCAAAGTGTAGGGACTCACACTGGTAAGGATTGTTTCATTCCCCCCTCCAAAGTGTAGAGACCCACACTGGCTAGAGGACTATTTTCCTAGACAACCCACTATAAAAGTTACTACATTATAGTAGATAATCCATGAACTGGTCATTCCCATGCATGGTAAGGATGTAGCTGCTCTTATTGAATAGTGAATCTTGTAAAAATATCGTGTGCATATTTTTTCTTCTTTCTATTATTTCATGTGATATGGAAAATAGAATAAGAAAATCAAGATCCTAATAGGTCAAGAGGTACATGGATAAAAAGTTATAATTGGTTTAAAAAGTCCCCAACACTGATTCACCCCCCCCCCCATAGTGTTAGGTATATCCCAAACTGATCCTCTCATGATTGCCATTATAGACCACCATGGGTGTTTAAAAATTCTATTTTAAAAAAGAAATCATTATTTCAAAAAATGGTTTATGATTTTTTAAAATAAAAACGTTAAAATAATTTCAATATAAAGTAATTAAAGAAATTCAAAAAAACTTTGATACCAAATCTAAGTCAGAGATATAAGATAAAAATGAAAAAGGGGGTCAATTTCCCTTCAAAATATTTATTGTAAAACAATTAAATTTATAAAAAAATTAAAAGAATAAAATAATAAAAAAAATTTAAATCACAATAATGTAAAAATTGGAAAAATAAATTAAAGATTGATTTGAGAATAAATTGATTAAGATAACTTGATGGATTAAATGAGTTATCAAATAAACAAATGAAAGTGATAAATAAAATAAATTGTGGAATGTAAATAAGACACGACATTTGGTAAGTAAGGTTATTAATAGTACCAAAAGGTACCCCAATATCTACCAAATCAACTACTTAAGGATTTAATCTATCAGTCATTTTTTCTTAACAAAATCCAAGTTACTAAAACTATCCCTTTATTTTTAGGTTATAGTAAGAAATCAGATACAAAGACACAATTTATTTAATGGTGAAGCTAGAAACCTCAAAGAGAAAGGTCCCTTGTCTTTTGAAAGGTAAAAGACAATAAAATCTAAGTCCTTCACTTTAAAGGTAGTGAGCACCAAATAATAGGAAAATAGGGAGAAAATATCTTTTTGGCTTAGTCTCAATTATCCCAAAGAAAAATATGAACACAAGGGGAGAATGAGAATATAGAGAGAGTGAAAAATATATTACATATTTAGTACACACTCTTTGAAGGAGAGAGATAAAGTGAGGGGCATCTTTTAGAGAAAGTGAGCTGGACGGTAACTTGATGAGAAAGTATATAGATGGATAATTGTTGTAGATTTTCAATCCTCCTAGTGTCTCTATTTATAGGCTCCAAATTCCTTTGTAAAGTTACTATAATCCTTTAGGTATTTAAGTCATTGAAGTCTAGGTTCCAAGAATCTTTACATTAATTAATTCTATACAATCCTTGACCCTTTTAAAATAATAATAACTTAATAAGACTAAGGTTATCATTAGGAAATTAAAACTAAAAATATTATTATTATTATTCTAGTATTATTCAAGAGAGAGGTGGATTATCCAAAATATTGTTGTTTCTAATTTAAAAACATTAAAATAATTCAAACCAATACAAAAAACACTCATTAATAAGTATAAAAAACATAAATATAATTAAAAGATAATACAGGAATCTCTTGTAGAGTAATTCAAAAATATAATTTTTTTTGAAACATGTGATAATATCAATATGCTACATTAAAAACTTCAAAACAAGTTTTAATATCCATGTTTAGCTTCAACATGATTTTATAAATAATAAAATAAAAAAAACAAAATAATAAAATTTAATTATTTGAGTTACATGATGTAAGAATATATGTGAGAATGATGAATAGATTTAATCTACATAATAAAAGTGTTTAAAACAATGTAAAAATACTTCATATAGAATCTATAAAATTAATATAAATATATAAAACCATAAAAATAATTTAAAAATTGTTATAAGAATGCATCAAATCATAATATCAAGAATATAGAAAAATAGAGTAACTTATTGAATTCAAATTAATGTAAGGGACAATTTCCATGCTGTGTAAAGGTAAGCTTTTTAAAACACCTACTGCGTAAAGTTAAACATTTAAATATAAAGCTTTCATAAAGGTAACTTGCACTATGTAAGGGTATAAAGTGCTTTCATGCACTATGTAATGATATACATATCAATATAAGGGTAACTTAGAATAGTTGTATAAAGGTACTAAGGAACTCAGGTAAGTGTAACATATAAATTAAACAGGTTGCATAAGGGTACTCGAAATGCTATGTAAAGGTAAATAGAATCAGGCATAATGGTAGCAAACAATTTCTAAACTTTGTGTATGGGTAATAAAAAAGTTTAATAATGGTAAAATAATATTTCCTTATCTCACATAAGGGTATAAATAAAGTTGTGTAAGGGTATAATTATAATTCTAATACATGCATAGGGGTAAAATAGGAGTTTTATGAGGTAACAAAAAACTAATAAATCATGCATAAGAGTAATTAAAAGTTACATAAGGGTAAAAAAATAGAGTTTAAAATATCATATAAGGGTAAATAAGTTATTATAAAATATATTTGAAGCTAAAAAATAAACTTTAGAAAATTATGTTTTCAAAATAAATTAATAATAACTATATAAAATAAGAAGAATAATAAAAATAAATGAGTGAATAATGTAAATAAAAAAATTATTATAAAAATAATAATATTTTCAATTATAAAAATAATAAAAATAAATAATTTAAGAATATTTGTGATCATTAAAATCAAATAAAGTTTAAAAGCACAACACATTGTTCCCTTGACTCATTAGAAAGAAACCTTTTCAGCATAAGTCACAAGCATGATCCTTGTAGTTGATCATAATGTAGCTCCCTCCTCTTTTCTTCCTTTGGTGGGCTAATTTTGAGATTTATTTCTAAAATATTTCTCATGGTTACTTCCAAATAGGGGATTTGAGTTTGAAATTGAGCTCATTCTTGGTGTGTGGCCTATATTGATTCCACCATATCGTATGGTACCAGTTAAATTAAAAGATACCAAGGTGAAGATTAAGGATCATGAAGCTAAAGGATTTAAAATATTGAGAACTTCCCCTTAGTGTGCTATGGTATTTTTCACTAAGACGGTGGATAGTAGTCTTCAAATTTATGTGAACTATATGAAGTTGAAGTATATTAATATGAAAAATAAGTACCCATTACTAACGATTAATGATTTGTTAGATAAATTAATGTGAGCCCAGTGTTTTTCGAATATTAATCAAAGTTTTAAATACTATCATCTTTGGGTGAGAGAAGAATATATGCCTAATATAGTCTTTAGAAGCAAGTATGGGATGTATAAGTATCTCATTATTCCTTTTGGACTAATGAATACTCCATTAGTGTTCATGTCTCTCATGAATAATATCTTTCAACCATACTTATACTCCTTAATCTTTATTTTTATTGATGACATCTTGATATATCCCAAGACATTAGAATCACATTCTAAACACCTTGATATTGTATTGTGTATGCTTTGAAAATATCAACTTTATGCCAAGTTACTGAAGTGTCAATTCTGAATCCAAGAGGTCTATTTTATTTTGAATTTGGTTTATCATGTAGAAATATTTTTTGATTCAGAGAATTTAGAAGTACTTAATTATTAGGAACAACTTAGGAACATGCTTAAGATTCCGAGTTTCCTTGGATTTTTTGGGTACTAGAGGAGGTTTTTTCAAAACTTTTCCCTCCTAGAAGTTCCCATGAATTCATTTACAAAAAAAAATTATTCATGTTTAAATGGATAAACTCGCGTGGGGAGAACTTCTAAGAGATGGAAATAAGATTGATATCATCTATGATTCTGATTCTTCCTAGAAATATAGTTGAGTATATGATTTTTTGTGACGCATTTGGCATTGTCTTGGGAGATATTTTGATGTATAATGATAATTAAATTGATTAAAAGTCTCCCCAACTACAAAAATATGAGAATAACTACCCTACTTGTGACTTAGATTTAGAAGTTTTGGATTATGCATTGAAATTTTTGTGACATTACCTTTTCGGTGAGAGATTTTTCATATACACATACCACTGTAGCTTGTGGAATATTTCCTCCCAGCAAGACCTAAATTTTCATCAAATATTTTAGGTATAATACTTTAATATGGTTTACTTTAAGACAATATATTCTCCTAGGAAAGGTATTGTTTTGGTAGATTCACTTAGTAGGATTATGCAAAACATTGAAAGGCAAACATCGAAAGTAGTGTGGAAGCAAATGGTTTTGCTATAAAATTGGCCTGTGAGTGTAACTAAGGATCAAGAGGTCATGAATTGTGCATGCTTTGTGGTCACATCCTCATTGGTGGAATGAGGGAATGTGAGTTAGGATTATGATCTAGATTTTATTATGATGCATGATAGGTTGGAAAAAAATGATTTTTTTCTCAGATGGACCTTAGATAGATGTGATGTGCTTATAGTTTATGGAAGAGTGATGGTTTTATATTCCCTGAGGGAAGAGATAATAAAAGAAACTCGTGATTTGTATTGGGTAGTGCACCTAGGATTAAAAAAATGTAACATGGTACTAGATGGAAATTCTGCCAGTCCGACATGAAAATACACATTGTTGGCTTTGTCTCCCTTTGTCTGACTTGTCAAAGGATCAAGAAAGATCATTAGAGAACTGGAGGGTTTCTCCAGCCACTACCAGTGCCTGTGTGGAAGTGGGATGATGTGGAAATGTAATTCATGACATGGTTTCCAATACTTTTAGAATTTGAAATATTGTGTAGGTTTTAGAGGATTGATTGACAAAATTGGATCATTTCTTGCATATCTAGGAGACTAACTCGGTGGATAAGAAAGGAAAGCTTTATGTTCAAAATATTTTATGGTTTCATAGAGTTACTTTGAGTATGGTATATAAAAGTGGTACTCGGTTCAAATCACAATTTTGGAAAGGCTTAATGAAGGTGATGGGGGCTTAGTTTAAGCTTATTATAGGTTATTATCCTCAGATTGGAAGGCATTAAGAGAGAATAGTCTATATCTTATAGGATATGATTTGGGCATGTGTTCTGAATTTTAGAGTATCTATGGATGATTGCTTGGTTTTGATAGAGTTTTCTTACAATAAAAATTTCTATCCTTTGATTCGGATGGCTCCATTTTTGGTTATCTTTGGAGAACCATGTCCTTCATTTCTATTTTGGCATGAGGTAGGTGAATATGTAATTTTTTGGGCCTAGTATGGTGCACGAGACCTTAGAGTATGTAAAGTTGATTCAAAACCGAAGGGTGACGGATCAGAGTAGATAACAATTGTATGTTGACCATAGGTGATGACCCTTGGTTTTTTTGTGGGTGAAAAAGTTTTATTGTGGTATTCCTCTCAGTTGGGGCATAGGAAATTAAGAAATTAATGGAAATTAGAACCATGGTATGTCGAGGTATTCAATATCATCAAACACATTGGTATGATGGCCTATTAGTTGGATCTTCATTCATGATATAAAGTTATGAATAATGTGTTCCTTTTTCCATTTCATTATAGGTATGAGCATGATCATATGCATGTGATTGATAGTAAATATGTTGAGTTGGAATGGGATGCATCTTTTGTGGAGTGTCCCATTAAGATTGTTGACTGAAGAGAGGAGGTGTTTCGAGGGATATATGAGGTGTTTTGAGGGATATTTATTATTATTATTAGGGTTCAATGTTAATATAATTATATTCATGAAGAGATACGGTAGTAGGTGAAATACATTTTGGAACAGTGGCTTGAGTTATTCGATCATACCTCTAAGGACACTTCTCAAATATGAGAAGTCCTTAGAGGGGGGGGAATTTTGAAACCCTCCATTTAAATTATGTATTATTTTTCATCTTTTACATATATTTTTGGTATATATTTTAATGTTTTTTAAGGTTGGTTAGAGTTGTTTAGGAGGTTGGAATTGTAAAGGGTCAAGATGATGGATAATTTTGTTGCATAAAAATATACAGAAGATCCATCGACCAATCGATGGAGTCTAAAGAATCTATTGTAAAATTACAGATCCTGTCAACCAGATAATGGGAATCCATCATCCATCCAGTGGGATATCTATTCATGGGTGGTTCTTTATAAAAGCCACTAGCCAACCAATGGAGGCCACGGGCACATCGGTGGCACCACTTGGGGCTTATTAAATGATGTGGGTTGTATCATGTTTTATTAAAAAAATGGACCCCTCTCTTGTTTTTCTCACTCTTCCAGACCTCCCACAACCCCTAGCACCCTTGGAGATCTCTTTTGATTATTTGTGTCTCTCTCATCTTCTTCTATCTTCTACCTATGACATCAATACATCATTTTGATCCCACATTTTCAATTCTAGTGTGTTCTATCGCTATATAGATCAATTCTATCATCGTTTCCTTGGTCAAACCAATTATATTCTTGATGTATTAATCAAATATAAGGATTTTAACATTTTATAACAAGGGAATTTTTGTTCATTGATAGAATTTTCACCCAGATTCAGTGAATTGGCATTTTTAAATCATTTGGACCTAGACCATTGTCAATAGTGGATCTTCTCAGGTATATGTGTTCTTTTCTTAACTTTTGGGTGTGTATTATCTTCAAAAATAATTATATAATTCTAAATTGTGGTGGAAAAGGGATAGTTCTATTGTTTTGAGTGGATCAATTAGACTCATATAGTAAAACTTATCATTGAAATTTCATAGAACCTAAGATAGGTGGTCAATATCATCATTTCATTTTTATATGGGATTTTGGAATGATATTTGTTGTGAAGGTGTATCTTGTGAGTCATATTCTTGATGTTTTATCATAGGTTGTTTGTGTGTGTATCCCTGATAAACCTATGCATGATGTTTTCACATATGTGGGTTTTTAGTGGTTATGGCTCTTGATTAACATGATATGATAATTTATTTTCCATCTTATATATCTATATATTTCATGTGTTGTTCCTTTGTCTTTGGTATTTGGGTGTTCAGTTTAATCCATATGGGATATACCCCCTAGGGGGTTGTGTCATACGTTTTTGTCAACATGCACATGGGATATCGCTTCAAGAGGGATTTTTCTGACATGTTTATGGACTATCATATTAAGGGTGTGTGTTAGGAATCCATTTTACATTTATTATATCTTGGAATCAATTTAGGTAGTGTTTTATTCTAAGTACCCAACATATATGTTATACTTGTGTGATATACCTGTTGTTTATCTTCACATTTTTCATTTTCCTTCCATAAATTGGTATATATTATGCACTTATGTTAAGTACCTTTTGGTAATTCCCTACAAGGTTTCATAATCACACCCTATGTGGTAATCTTAGTGTCTATATAGATTTCATGACATGGGGTCCGGTTAAGGGAAAGGGTCATGTGGTGGGCAGTTGAGAAGGAATAGCAGGAGGGTATGGGGTGTTATAGGATGGACTTCAGACTTGGATGTATGTTGTTGTTTTTTCTTAGTTAATTTTATCTCATATACTAATCCACTACCTTTGGGGATCCATTTTCGTCATTTTGGGTTGTGTGACCAATATTTAAAACTATTATTTCATGGGTTAGTACCTTATGTGAATGTTGCTACTCTGATGAATTATTTATTCTTTATCTGGTTGATTTATTTTATTATCTCTTCCATTGTATACTCTGATTATTATCTAATATGGATGGAATATTATCCCCATGATTTCCCTCTTGGACCTCACTACTTATCGAAAACAACTTCTGTATGGGAATTCATGCATGAGGTTTTGTTGCATTCCAGTCCATACCTGGAAATTCAAATTGGGGTGTTGCACTCATCACTATCAACATGAACTGCACAAAGCAATTGATACCTCTACGATAGAACTAGGATCTCCATTGTATAGTTAAATGATCATGATTATATCACCAGTAGAGGAATTCTATTTTGGATGCTCATAAAACAATGATGAATTAACTTGAATGGAATCTGAATGATCAACAGCTTCATCAGAGACAGGTCTCAACAAATAGGTTTTTTCTTATTATTAAATTGAAAATAAATTTAATGTGAAATATTTTATCTCTAGTTATGTGGTTATTTAATAATTTTTATTTACATATAATCTTGATTCATTTCAATATTTTTTTCTTATGGTTTATTCAATGGAAATGATGAAAAACATTCATTGGGCATGAGCTCGGTTGACTTCTATTATGCCCAAAACCTACAAGTGGTGTCAGAGTGGTCATGTTTAAATTTGTAATTATTTAATAAATTTTATATAATTATCACAATTCTAGTGTTATTTTTTCATTTCAATTTTCTTTCATAATCCATAATGTTATGATAACATGTCTATCCACCATCATATGACCAAGAATAAGTGAAAATTCATAGAGAACCCATTCAAAGGTATCAAGGATCCTATATGTGTGGCCAAATTACATGCCATTAAAAGTAGTTACATACCATATAGTCTTAGTCAAACACATGTGTATGTGGTTTCACTAATCATGGAATGTCGTTTGGGGGTTCATTATATGGCATGCCATATCATATTAATTATACTGCATATTGACCACCATGGTGGAAAATGGTTTGCAGGTTTATATGGTATGTAAATATCATACATTCCATATAATACCACACAACACAGTGTTCATGTGGTCAACATAAATGGTGTTTAATTAATCAAACAAAGTGTGAATTTATTCACATGTATCATGTTGACTTCAAACTAATCGATATGAGACAATTGCGATTACATGACATGTAGCAGATGTACACACTGTGTAACATAGTATTATCCCACACAAAATACATGTAGAGTCCCTAATAATGTAATGAGGGATGTCTATAAAATAATTAAACTCCATTTAGCCACTTTATAATTAATTTTATTTGTAATATTTTATGAAAATTACACACCATTATTTTTTGTAAACATGTAAATTTTTTACACATAATAAATTTATTTATTTCATTAAACCAAACTACACAGCATGTAGTTGTCATACAGACAATGTGATAAGGTTTAAAAAATATTAAATGATTAATTATTTTTCATTTAAAATTTAAAACTACACATCATGTGGTCATCATGTACATTAAATGGGAATTTATAGTAGTATATGTTGTGTAGGTTAACACATGTCATGTGTCAATACACATTGGGATAACTACTCAACTTGACATTCAAAGATTCCCACCATGTATCTATGTGGAATGGATTTTACACCACATTCCATGTAAATACATAGTACATGAAAAGGATCATTAAAGAAACCGGGTAGTTTGGGTGGGTACATGCTATGTTTCCTCTAAGTGCACATTATGTACTAAAGAAATTTTAAATTAGATTAATATGTTTATTTTAAAAAAATCAGATGGAATGTTATGAATCTCTAAGATTTATTGGATTAATAATTAATATAATTATCTAATTAACTAGTAATAATATCAATAATTAATTAAATAGAAATATATATTAATTAATAGATCTACTTGAAATGAAAGATATCTTGTTTGAATATGATGCCATTGCATGTATGTGAATGTTCATGATCTTACACCAACCAATGTGTGTGTTGAAGTTCTATTTAATTTAATATTATTGCATGATTTTTATTATATGATAATGTTTTATTATATTAAATATGATAGTTTTCATTTCATCCCTCCTGCATCAATTATGTGGGACCTATGAGTCCACGGTTTAATTTATGTATCTCATACCCCTAGTTCCCCTCACTCACAGATGAGTAAAACATGCAAATGATGCATACCAAGGAGAGGAGGTTATCCCAAACTTGAGTTGAGGTAAACCCAACCAATAATATAAAAATTACAACGGTGGAATATTACAACTCAATCCAGGACCTCTCAAGGAGTTTTCCCCTAAGTTCATAGGTTGATTTATCATATACTCAATAAATCAACCCTTATAAATCTCATGATCAAGTCACTTTATTTTTTTTCAAAGTACATAGTTATATATTTTATGTGATGCATGTTTATATATGTTAAATGTGATCATTAAAATTAAATTATATAAAAATATATTCAAGATAAAATTAAATAAATGGATTATGCATAAATTATTTTATCAAAACATGGTTTATTAATAATGTAAAATCAATATAATATTTTTAAGACATGTAAAAGATAAAATAAATAGATTTACATACAATAAAAAAATACCTCAAGTAAAATATTAATTCAAATTCCTTCAATTACCTAGGTTATAAATGGAATCGTAGTTCAAAGTGGTTGTTTGGAAAAATTTAGGGTGCTTTTAATTATCATGGAGTTCTAACTATGGTTTTGGGTATATATAACTAAGTTCGAATCAAGGTTTCAATGCCAAAGAGAGACTTGGTGAAACATAGAGGAAATTATTAAGGAAATATTAATCAATATTTCTAGATTGGGGAGTCCACTCAATAGATCGAGGATATTCAAGTTATTAGTTGGCAAGACTACCAACCTAATTACATTTTAATACCTTATCAGTCCAAATTTTGGGTTTTGAGAAGGGATATGTGGATCCCTGCCACTAGAATGTACATGTGATAGGGAATTATGAGTCCAATATTGAGGTATATTAGGACTTGATAAAATAGTGGGAGACTAATAAGATAATTAAATTAGTTTTCCACATATATTTAGTAATCAAGATAAAGTAATCAATTATGCTTTTGTTTTTTTGTAAAAAATTACAATGTCACCAACCTCGATATCCCTATAATATATACTAGAGAAAGATAACCCCCTTAAAGGTAGTAACTTCCAAAAGTGGTACAGATTATTTTGAATTGTACTCCACCAAGAATTAATGCTTTATATGTTAGAGTCATTACTTTCTGATCCACCATATAAGGAAGAAAATGAGGAAGATATCTATGTATACTTGACACACTTGGAAAATACACTAGATGTACAGTGTTTGATGATATTATCTTTTTATATTGAATTTCATAAGTCACACAGAAACATGAATGTAAATACTATTCTCACTTATCTATATGATCCTTATCAGGAGAGATCTAGACATTAGCTATTTGATATTTACAAGGCATTATTTATGTGAAAACATGGAGATGGTGTGCTAATTGGACCTCATGTGGTCAAGATGATTGGATACATTAAAATTTTATATATTCTATGTTTCAATCTAGATGATTAATTATACACTGCTCTCATAATTTATTTACTCCCTTATAGCATCTCTTTATTTATTGTGAATTTTAATATGAACACCACTAAGAAGTCTCTCCCAAATCACCTTTATAAACTTCACTAGGTAAATAAGGACATGAATCATGAAAATCCTTCTTTTAATATGGTAAAAATAGTAAGTTAAAATAAAAATTCCCAAATACTAATAACAAATCTAAATCTTCTTTGTAACACCTTTCTAAGAAGTGGAAGGTCATGGGAAATAAAGGTAATAGGATTCCATCTATTTTTCAAGTGGAAATAAGGCCCACTAGAAGAATAATTACATCATGGTAAAGAAGAAAAGGGAAAATTAAGGTGTATTCATTATTGAGTGTAATATTTCTACTTATATAAATTGGGTATTAGATAGAGCTTCTGATACTCACATTTTTATCCAAATATAGGAACCATGTATATTTATAAGTTTTTTATGAGGCGAGGTTTTTCTAGTAGATTCTAATGGAGATAGGATCACTATAGTGGCTATTGGAGACTTCCACCTCACATTTATGATAGGATTGATCTTGGTTTTAAAGAACTATTATTATATTCCATTTGTAACCAATAACATTATTTATTATCCTTTCTTGATTAAGATGGTTTTATTTTCAAATTTGGGAATAAAAATACTAATATTAAAAACATAACATATGTTATGGTTTGGAAGTACATAATAATGGACTTTATGGGTTGGAATATGAAAACCAAATTTTGGAAGTTGATAATAAATCTGGTTCTCAAGACTCATATCCCAACCAACGATGGCGTCATCATCAAGGTCATATAAATGAAAATATCTTGATAAAATTATATCAAAATGGGTATTTAGATTCATTTTAACTAAAATCACTTGGTCTATGTTAAAATTTTTTAAAATGAGAAAATAACTAAAGCTTAATTTAGAGGAAAGGTTTAAAGGGCCACAAATCCTTTTTAATTGGTTTATATAGTTGTGTGGGTTATATTTCTTATTGAGGAAAGGGGAGTATAATCATATTTAATATCATTTATTTATTACTTTAGTAGATATAGATATGTCTACTTAATGAGTTATAAGTTGGATTCCTTTGAGAAATTATAGTAATATAATAATTAAGTTGAAAAATAAATTAGTAAAATGATAAAAAACACTATTCTAACTATGGTAGATAATATATTAACTAAGATTTCATTGATTATTTATGATACGTTTTGATTCTATCTCAATTCACACCTTTTTGTACTCTAAAATGGAATGGAGTAAGTGAAAGGAGTAACCACAGTTTATAGGACATGGTGAGATCAATGATAAGTTATGCAAGTATCCCATTATCCTTTTGGGGACACTCATTACAGATAGTAGAATCCACTCTAAATTGAGTTCCATATAAAGCTATAAATAAAGTTCTATTAGATTTATGGTGTATAAAAAATCATTTTTTCACATCTGTGTGCTTGGGTTTTGGAATCATTTGTTAAGGATAACTTTGATAACAACTTTTCACCCCAAATCACTAAGTGTAACTTTATAGGATTTACAAAGGAAACTGATGGGTGTTACCTAAACTACCCCTGAGATAAAAAGGTAACAGTGGAAAGATAATCCATATTACTTAAGGGGGAAAATCCTTATAAAATAGATAATACGAACGAGATATACTTTGATGAAGTTAAAGATCCAGATGCATAGGATTTGATACAAGAATATATTCCAAAAACCAACATGAAATAAGATACTCTAGATATAAAATTATTATGTAGAAGCTCTATGGAGGTTAGGGAACCTAAGAGATGTGGTTTTCTAGTTACCGAGTATGGTGACACATTACAAGTTGATAGTAATGATCCTATATACTATAATGATATAATTAGTAGATTAAATTCGATATGGTGGAAATAGGAAATGATTTAAGAAATGGGTTCCATGTACCAAAACCAAGTTTGGATTTTTGTAGATCTTGTGACTGAAAATTAAATTTTTATTTCAGAAGCACTTTAGAGGGAAAAGTGGGAAACCAGAAAGACAACAAAGACTTAAAACACAACTATGCCTCCACAGGCCAAGTTCATCAAGACAAATAAAACAATCCAATTCATGAGTAAGGAAAAGCTCCACCCTAGAAATAAGACCAATATGAATAGAATCCCCTTTCCCATTACTGATCGAGTAGCAGTCATGTGCAAGGATGCACGGGCATAGTACCGATGGAAAATGTCATACCCTCTCAAAAACTTCAAATTCTGGATAGCAGTGATAAGAAGAACGCTTCCTGCTCTGAACCTCTTCTAGAGCAGTCCCTATCAAGTAAATTTTATGTAGTGTCTCATAGACCGAGGCCACAGTTCCATAAGTGAAAACACAAAATTCAGACCAACAAAGACCAAAACCAACCTTCCCATTTCATAATAAATCCATGTTTCATACTTTATAGACTGTAGGTCTTCTTTAATAAAATAAAACCTCTAAGAAATTCAAACAAAACAGCCCAAACCAAAGGCACCACCGGTTCCTCAACAAAACATCCTACCAAGTATGTAGACAATCCCATCACATCCATAATTAGGAATGAAGTAGAATCGATATTTCATTCTTTAGCTTTGGACATGGCTTCACTGAAATCAGCACATACCAACACTGATTGAACCCTTCGGTCTCCGCAAGAGTAAAAAACTCAAACCACGAAAGCCACTTAAACCAAATCCATGAGAAAAAATCACTAAATACCTATAGATTTAATATTTCAAACCACACTTGTTTCAAAAGGGTTTAAATAGTGTTATGGAACTAAATAAAATAATACCTTTTCACCAGTTTATATGTTGAAATATATCATAATTCTAATTGTCATAACAGTATACCATGGTTATGATATTTGAAAAGTGTATTTCAAAACTGTCTTCCATAATGGTAACCATATATAAGATGTCTATTTTACACAACCAGAATAGATTTTGAATCCAAAATTTTCCAATAAGGTATGTAAGTTGAAAATATCCGTTATGGGTTGAAAAATCATCTAGATCATACAAAATTCACTTTGATGAAACTATAAGGGAATTAGGATTCATAAAGAATGAATGTGAGTCTTGTATCTATAAATAGTTTATTGGGAGTGAAATTATTTTCCTAATAGTATATGTTGATGACATATTATTGATTGGAAATGAGATATTATCCTTATAGTCAGTTAAGAAATAGTTAAACACCTGCTTATCTATGAAGGAATTATGTGAAAAAGCACAATTTTTTTGGATCAAGATCCATCATGATAGATTTAAGATGATGCTTATAATAATTCAAGGTACATACATTCACTACCACAAAAATAGTTTTTCGCAGCACCCCCCCCCCCTATCAGTGCTAACGAAAAAGCGCTGATAAATGGGGGTGCCTTTATCAGTGCTAAAAAAATGATGAAAAAAGAACCCCTTTATCAGCGCTTTTTTTTAGCACTGATAAAGGGACCCCCCTTTATCAGCACTTTTTTTAGCGCTGATAAAGGGACCCCCTTTATTAGTGCTTGTTTAGTAGCCCTGATAAAGGGGGGGCCTTTATCAGTGCTTTTTTTAAAAGCGCTGATAAAGGGTCGACTTCAAAAAAAATTAAAAAATATATATTAATATATAAATATAGTTATATTGATATAAATATAATATATAATTTTTAAATATATTTTAGATAAGTATAAATGTAAATTTACACTTAATATACTTAATATATAAGATATTTAGTGAAAATGGCTTCTTAAAAAATTTAAAAAATATTTTTAATTAATAATTTTCTAATTATTATGGATTAATAGTCATTTAATAACAATTTGAAGACTAAAAAAATTTAAAAAAGATCCAAAATATGTTGAAAATGCAACTTGAACTTCAAACGGCCATAACTTTTGATCCGAGTGTCCGTTTGAGCTCTACCACATATCAAATCGAATCCTGCGATGAGCTCTACGTCGTTGTGACCGGGGGGCTCAATCACTATAAAATCCCCCCCGATTGGCAGTATTTTTTTAATTTTTTTTTAATTTTTTAAATTTTTTTAATTTTTTTTACCTTTTATCAGCGCTTTTAAAAAAGTGCTGATAAAAGGGGTCCTTTATCAGTGCTAAAACGAAAGTGATGATAAAGGAAGCACTAATATAGGGGTCTTTTATCATCTCTAAAACAAAGCGCTGATAAAGGGGACCCCCCCCCCCCCTTATCTTTTTCGTCTTTATCAGTGCTTTTTCTAGCACTGATAAAGGCCATTTTTAGCACTGATAAAATCTGTATTTGTAGTAGTTATTAACAAGATATTAGAGTGATTTAGTATATAACAATACAAGAGGGGATTATTTCCAATATTATATGGTGTACAAATCTCCAAGAAAATGTTTCCTCAAACACAAGAAGATAAATATAGGATGATCAGGATCCCATAAGCATCAATGATAGGTTTGGTTATATATTTCATGTTATGTGCCATGCATGATGTTTCCTACACCTTGAGTGAGGTATAATGATATCAAGAGGACCTGGGTGACTGCTATTTTATAGTATTCAATACTATAATTATTTTGGTCATACTAAGGATATTTTCTTGATTTATTGAAGATATAAAGAGTTAGTCATCATGAGATATATAGATTCTATTTTCCAAACATATTAAGATGATCTTAAATCACATTCGGGATATGTATTTACCCTAAATAGAGGAGTTTTGGGATTTAGGATCTCAAATAAAGACACTTTCATTAATTATACAATATAATACAAGTATATTATAGCTTTTGATATAGTTAATGAAGTGATTTAGATATGCAACTTTATCAGGTGACGATGTACATACTTCATAAGTATAATCTCTTGGGGTATTTTTTTTAAAGAGGTGAGGTATAAGAAAGTAGATTTTCTATGTATAATAACATGGTTTCACCATTAACTAAATCATTATATCATTATAAACATAAATATCATGTGAGAGATAACAGACTAAAAGTTGTTGGTAGTTATCTCTAGTGTAAGTGGGAGTCTTTTGGAGTTGGTTCACTAGAACCAACTACTTTATACTTTAGATTACCTTTATATTAAAAGTATTGAATATTAATAAAGATCTTATCAAATTTTATTTTTCTTCTTCATATCATTAATGTTATAGAGTATTTATCGCATTGAAATGTCATAGTAGTTCCCAACTATGATGAGAACCTTGAAGTGCTATGATGATATTCTTAAATTTATATCCTATGGTTAGGATAAAATTATAAAAAATGGAGCATATTATGTTTGGATAATAGGTACTTGATTCTTGTATGCATACAGGATTTAATCTCATGAATTTCGCACTTGGTAATCTCTATGATGGGAGATTATGAAAATAGACCTACCAGTAGGAATACCATATTTTTATATGTCATTGGATATTATTATCTACGAACTTGTGTAATGATCCTTAGACTTGTTATTATTATTAATTTATATCATGAGTCTTGTAATTTGATGTTTGGATGAAAACTATAACAACATATACTCACTACTAAGTAGAATGTGTTGGGTGGATCACAAGTGATATTGTATTGATGAATAGGTCAATAGAGTATTTTTCCATTTTGATTAAAGAAGATGATATCTTAGGCCCTTTAATTGGAATAGAACTATCTAACTAAAATTTAATGGCCATGTTGCCTTGGTAGGTTCATTTTAGGAAGTCAAAGAAATATATATCGAGCATATAGGTTAATTACATGAGTATGAAACCATCTTGATAAGATATGTCATTACAAAGGAATTATATTATACGGTGAGTGTTCATATGTGGTTTTTTTCATTGTTACATTAAATTATTTCTCTATGGGTTCCTTGGTACATTTCTAGACACTAATCTTTGAATTTAGGCAATCCCACCTAATTCCACTTTGAAAAATTTCTAGACGGCCACACACAAAGTGTATCTATGTTCTTAGTTAAATTATATTATAGTTTCATGGTTGGAAAAAATAAAATTTATTTAGGATTCTATTGATCACAAATATTAAGTCATCAATTATATTCACATTAGAATATATATGTATGTGGTTTGAATATTAAAATAAATATTTATTCATAAGACTGTCAAATGGAATATTAATTTATCTATAGTTTTATTTTCAAGATAACAAATAATATTTATTATTAGATAAATATTTAATTTAGTTACACTAATATTAAAATAAATATTTATTCATAAGTTCATGAGTATAATATATATTTACTTATAGAATAAATAATATTTATTATTTTAGGTTCATTAAATGTTGTGAAATCTGGAATGTGTTAAGAACCCAATATCAAGAATGAATAAGAGTTGAATATCATTAAATAAATATAAATTTATTAATTTTATAAAAAAATATATTTAAAAAATGTGTGGTCAAGAACATTCTATGTGAAATAATATTATTATTTTAACATGGGGAATATATGGAGTTTAGTATTTAATAAAGGTCCTTTTGTGAAATTATCAATATTAAAACCCTAGATCTATATATTCATGACATATAACATTTTTTAGTTTTAAATTCATGTGATATAGATTAGTGTGAACAACATTCTCCCATCTTTATAACTACCACAAGAATGAAAAAAAACCTCTATAAATTCTTTCAAGACTAAGAGAATTCCTCACCATCCTCTAATCTATAATAATCAAGAGGCTAAGTGATGTGATCTTTAAGACTAAAGAATCACTCATCGTGATTGGTATGAATGATTCATGGAAATCGGTACCTCCTCACTAACACCCAGATATCTTGAAAAATGTTAAAAATGATCAACATATTCATTAGGGAAAGATCTCAAGATTGAGGTATTTTATTATTAAATTAATTAAAATTTTAATGTGAAATATCCTCTCTCTAGTTATGGGATTATTTTATCTTGTTTATTGAGATATAATCATGATAAATTTTATTCATTGTTATTTAATTATGGTTTATTTGGTGAAAATGATGAAAACCCATCTTTGGGCATAGGCCTAACTGACTTCTACGACACTCAAAACCTGCACCAATTGCATGGATAAAAGTGGTATTGGATTTTATATTAAAACATTAAAAACAATGATATGAAATGTAAATACTAAAGAGAATCATAATATAAGATAAATTTCTAAATCATTAAGAATTTTTCAATAGCTAAGGAGTTATAAAAAATAGATGTATATGGAGACATGGATAAACTAAGATATTTCCTTTGATAAAGTATTGATTTTAAAACCACCATGGCAATCTAATAAATTATTATAATGAGTAAAAAAGTTATTTAAATGTAGAATTTGTTATATTTCATAAAAGTAGAATTGAAAATTATTTTTCATATCAGAATAAAAATTCATTCTATGTATATTATTATAGTTACTCTAACTTTGGGTATAAATTTGTGATTTTAGTAAAAGAATTAGAAATTATTTTTATAAAAGTAAAAAATAATGGATTAAAGTGAATTAAATATAATTATTTTGATAAATAGATTTTATCTATTGAATGAGGGAAAATATGAAATGATTTTTTATGTTGAATAAAATGATAAGAGACCAATATATGTCTCCACTTATTTTGGAGTTTCTTGGAAAGGAAAGAATATAAAAATAAAAAATAAATATAGTCATCATAATATAGTTATTATATATATGAATACAAGTAGTAAGTTTATTCGTGACAGTTGGTGCTCATCCCACATGATGAGCAATGTGAGTCTTCTAAAAATTGTGAAAGTAAGAATTAGTGGATTTGTTCGGTTTGGAAATGATATAACTCTAAATATTAAAGGAACTATTAAAACACATTTGGTTTATAATGAACTAAATAATACTGATATTCTCTATTTTTATGGTCTATTACATAATTTATTGAGTTTGATTTTGTAATATGAATGGATATTAGATGTCACATTCAACCAAAGAAGTTGTTATATCATGGGAAAGACTACAAAATATCTTATGAATGGATGGGAAATGGATAGTAACATATATCGTATAGATAACATAAAAAATTATTTTCTCCTTACTGTAGAATATGATAAAAAATTTTGGCATTAAAATATTTGTCAAATTCATCAACAGTGTTTGGAAAATTTATTAAAGTTGAAATTTTTTGTAGGAATTCCTTCATTAAAGAGGAATAGAGAAAAGATTTGTAATGCATGCTTAAAAAGAAAGATTATGAGAAACCTTTTCCATAAAAATATAAATCAAGAATAAAATAAACTAAATCTCTTCCAAACTAATGTATGTTTTCCAATCAATCAAGATGAAACTCATGGTGAGAAATAATTTATTTTATTTGTTAATAACTACAGTAGGATGGGATGTGCTCTGTTTATATAGTCTAAGAGAAAATTATTGTACTACAAAAAAGGATTATAAAGAATATTGAAGAATGAAACTAGAATAATAATTAATACTATATGATTAGATAATGGAACTAGATACACATCTATTGAAATTGACAATTATTTAAGGAAATGTTTAATAATTCGATAAGATTCAGTGGTAAGGGATCCACAATAGAATATAGTTACATAGAGGAGGAATAATATTGTAAATAATATGGATATGACTTTATAAACTTAAAGTAGAATCTATGTACACTACTAGAAATAATATGTACAAGTGGTTGTGTACACTCAAAATCAATCATTTATTAGTCCTAGAGAATAGAATATGTTATATGAAATATGGAAACGTTGGAAACCCTCATTGAAACATATCAACGTTTTTATAAGTAAATGATTCATTTGAAATAAATAGGGAAATAAAGGAATATATAGTGATGAAATGGATCAAGGAGTACTTTTATGTTGTACATGAAAGAGTAAAATTATCTATATGATTATTTAAAATAGTAATGTTAAAATTATTAAAAATTATGTTAACAAAAAAAATTATTGATTATGTACTCCAAGAAGTGTGTGATGAATAAAATGAAGAAGAAGTGGATTTTGGAGAATCACAAAATCCTTAAAAGGATAATGAATATAAATTAGAATAAGAGGATGATAATTTAACTAAAGTAATTCAATATTTGACTTAAATAGTAATAAGAATATTTGAAGTTAACCTAAGAAATATTATTAGAGAAAAATATGATCCAATGTAGAACCATAAAATGATAAGAACAGAGAAAACTTATCTATTATAATAAGTATAACCAGATTTAATTAAATAAGAATCAAAGGATGAATGATGGGTGAAAAAAATTAAGAGCTGGAGAAAATTAACAATAATTATACATGAGTGATTGTGGACCAACCTATACATCAAAATGTGATTAGTAAAAATTAGATATTTAAAAATAAGTTTGATGAACATGGAAGAGTGTTCCGGAATAACATTAGGATGGTATAAAAAGAATATTCTCAGATTGAAGGATTTGGTGTTAAGGAAACATGTTATCTCGTGAAAATGATGGAATTAATAAGATATTTCCTAGAAGCAGATGTTCAAATGAATTTTAGAGTCCCTCAAGTGGAATTGAAGATGGAATTTTTGAATAAAGTATTGAAAAAAGAATTATGTATCAAAAAATAAATAGGACTTTGATAAAAAAAATTATTAAATCTTTTATTGATAATAAATGAGAAAATTTCTTCACATTTTTTCAAATATGATTACTAATAAAATATTTGGTATTAGATCATTCATTTGAAAATTTGATGAAAATTTCAGTTTTACCCTTAAAAATTCATTGTAGTATTTCAAACATAAATAATTTTTTTTGAATTATTTAAACATAATATTTTGTAAATGTGTTACTGACTTAGTTGGATACAACTTTTTTCAGGAGATTTGAGCTAAATCATGCATTTGGTTGGAGAAAATGGGTCATAAATTCAAAGTTGGGCTGGACTCTCCAGATTGAACATCAGTTCTATATTTGGGTCATAAATTCTATATTCGTACTTGTATTGGGCCCAACTTTATAGAGGCACTAAAGAAAAAAATTTCTCACAAATAATCCTTCTATAAGGATAGTTGTTTCACGTGTTTTGAAGGTCAAATAGGCGATCCAAATTGGAATAAAATATTTGGCCTAATTTCCTCATTCACACTTGAAATCAATTGAAACCTATCCTCCTCTCCACTATATAAATTGGTTTTTTTCTTATTTAGATAGGTTGGGATATGAATTATGATATTTTTATCATATTAGAAGTAGTTCCATATCATTTCAATTCATAATTGGAGGAGGTAAGCTACCAATCTAGGATCTCCTCCAAAATGCTCTTCTTTTCCTCTTCTTTATTGTAATGTTATTGTACTTTCAATAAAATCTTAGTTTCTCTTCCATTTATAATATTATTTTCAATTTTCCTCTTATATTATTCTTAATATTTGTTTTGTAAATGAAATAGTAGAAACGAGATTGGGTTATACCCTTTCTAAATATTTTCAAATGCAATTTGTTTCTATGATGACTATGCTGCCCATGGAAGAGTAGTTTTCTTAGTAATCAATTGAAATATTACCTTATTCATTTATTTATTTTGAATCATTAATATATTTTAATTCAAAAAAATATAATCCCTGAATGGAGTTTTAAATTTAGAAAAATCAAGCAAGCAATTGAACAAATGACACAAAAACATGTTAAGTCAAGATTTGTGTAAATTGTGAGAGCATAAACTTAATCGGTAAAACCAAACCAAATATCATATATTTATAGATTCAAAATATAATACCTAAACACAATTCATACTCATTTTATATAATGGATATGTTCCCTAATTTTCTAATGACCATAAGCTATACTTAGTACATCAATCAAAGCAGGGTGTTGCGATTGCATGTTCTGAAGATGGCCTAGGATTTAACTCTTTTCATCTTTGTGGTAATGTTAACTCCCATAGGGTTAGATGGTTAAAAAATTAGGAGATCATAATTAAGTGTATATTAATTTAAATTTTAATGATTAATAAGTAATTTAATAGGTATAATTATATTGATTACTCCTTTTAAAATATTTTCAAAAAAAACATCTTCTCATTGTGTTTTATTAATCAAATTTCATTTTAAAAGAAAAAAAACAATCTTCTTCCAACATGATTCTTATTCTTATTTTATAAACATTGAACAACCCCCCAATCCTTATAAGTTGTTTATTTTATTTTATTTTACTTTCAAAATACCTTTGATATGCTGTTTTAAATTACATCCTCCTTTGAGAGACGACCTTGGTCAGCCACGATGCTGCACCTAAATAACCTGAAACCGAATATCATTTGAGAGTTGTTATGAAAGTTCCTTTAAAATTGGAATTTTTTATAGGGATGCAAGTAATTTATTCAACCAATTATAGTTATTTATTTTATTTTTAATTTAATTATTTTCTTCTCTTATTTCTTTCTCCTTTCCTTTTTCTCAAGTTTTTTTTCTCTTACTCTCTTCTTTTATTTTTATCGTACCACCTCAAACTTATTTTATTTTTATTATGGTCCACTTTTCTTCATTTATTTTTTCTTTTTATTTGATTTATGACACTAAATAATCCCAAATATCTCTTATATTTTTACCTTGAGAATGATCATAGCCTTATGGCTCGAATCAGATAGTCTCAGTCTACAGGAAGTTTCAACATTCAACCAATTGCATAATTCCTCCATTCTGGTAACACTAAAATTGGAAATAATTTAAATCAAACATAAAATAAGAACAAATTTATAAAAATAATAACAATGAACTTAATAGAACCTTTTGATAATTGGATGAACCAGATATTAACTATCAACCAAATTGTATTGCATACCCAAATCTCAAATCAGACGTTGAACTAAAATATGGGTTAATTCACCTGCTTTCAAAATTTCATGGAATCTTTGGTGATTATCCAAATAAACATTTAAAATAATTTAATGGGGTTTTATCAACCTTAAAACCAATAAATTTCTCTAAAGATTAAATAAAACTAAGGGCATTCCCATTTTCACTTAATAGAGCTACAACTGATTGGATGTATTATTTACAACCTGAAGATGTAACATGTTGGAACAATTTAAAATGTATTTTCTTATAGGGGTTTTTTTCAACATCAAGGACCACTTATATTTATAAGAAGATATTAGGGATCAATAAATCACAAGGGGAGTCAATGTATGAGTACTGGGAGCAATTCAAAAAGTTATATGCAAGTTGTCCACTTCACTAAATTAGTGAGAAACTCCTCATCTAATACTTTTATGAAGGACTCACACCTATGGAGAGGAGAATGGTGGATGTCATAGATAGAGGAGCATTAGTGGACAAAATACTTGTGGTTTCATGTGTGTTTATCAACAAGATGGAATAAAACTCCCAACAATTTTGAAATCAAGGTACACCACATATTAGAGGAGTACATAAGGTAAGTCCTTCCTCTCTTGAAAAATCGTTTTATTGACACTAATTTGGAATAATTGAACACTATGGTGAGGCATATTGCTTTGGCTCAAAATAAATCCCAACCCACTTCTATGAGTCCATGTGGCATTTTCACTCAAACAGACTTCCCAACTGACTATTTCTCCCAATTGTAATATTCATAGGACTGTGAAACAATATTCCCTAGGAGACCATATCAGCAGTAACAAAATTCACATCCCCAAAATAAGTATGAATACTTTTTACCAACATAAAACTAATGGTGTAAGGATCAATCAGACATGATGTATGTCTCTAGACAACAAAAAATTCCCCCTTTCAACAAAACTTCCAATAGCCTCCACCTTACCAATAGAGTTTCCAACAACCCCAAAGGAGATTTGAAGCTCATGAATCAACAATTAAATAATAAGGGAATTCTCAACCAAAGGTAGATTCTAATATTGATGATCTTTTTATAGAAATTGTTCTTAATCAATAGAATGAGCTAAAGATTCAAGGTTCAGAGTTTGGAGAGTTGAAGACTCAAATGAGACAGATTGCCACTACCCTCCATGAAATGGTAAGTAAAGAATTCTATAAATCTACCTTCCCAACCTACTCCAAATCCCAAGGTGAATATTAGTTCCATCACATTGAGAAGTGGGGAGAAAACAACTGATACATCTGCACCTTTGGTTCCACTAGGATTCACCTCAACAACAGAGAATCCCCATTCCATACCAACTAAAGAGAAACCAAATGAGAAGGAAAAAAGTAAGAAAAATATTTATTATCTTCCTCCTAAACCCCTTCCGTTTCCAAATATAGTTGTTCAAAACAAAAATATTCCTAAACAGGTTATTCAAAAAAGTGGTTTTGGACACATTCAAGCATGTGTAGATCAACATACCTCTACTTGAAGCCATCAAGAAAATATCAAGGTATGCAAAATTCTTAAAAGAAATTTGTACCAATCGAAGAGGTATCAAGGGAAATAAGATGATCAATCCTGGAAGGAATGTGTTAGCACTCATTACACCAACTCTAGCAATTCCAACAAAGTGAAAGGATCCTGGTACATTTACCATACCATGCACCATAGGGGAGTTAAACTTTTATGATACTTTATGTGATTTAGGAGATTCTATAAATGTGATACCTCACTATATATTCTCTTCTTTACAGGTTGGTGAGTTGAATCTAATGAGAGTAGTGGTGCTGTTGATGAATATAGCTACAACATATCCAACTGGAGTCCTTGAGGATGTACTTGTTTGGATAAGATTCATGATCATTCCAACCAATTTCTATGTTCTTAACCTGGAGGATGATCGGGTAAGTTCTCATGCTCCCATTATCTTAGGAATGTCCTTCATCATAACTAAAAAACTACCATAAATGTTCATGAGGGTACACTTTTGATGGATTTTGGATATGAAGTTGTGATATTTAATGTTATGGACTCCATGAATTTCCCATCATATGACTATTATGCTTTTGTTATATCCCATTTTGAACCACCAAATAAAAACCCCCGTGGAATTTTATTTTCATAATATTAGGGAGATTATGAGTATTGGTTCTAGATTGATGTCTAAGAGAACTTCTACACCTATTTATAATGAAAAAAATCTATTATATTTGATTTTGAAATGGATTCGTATTCTGATTTTGATCATGTTCACTCTGATTATGAAATGGTGGTTGAGTATGCTAATGGATTTGATGCCTTATTCTATGATTTTTATGATGTATATTCTGATATTGATGTTCATTGTGCACATATTTCAGTTCCTTAAATTTCTCCATCCATACATCGCCCCACTACATTTGAACTCAATCCATTTCCACCAAATCTAAAATACTCATACTTGTTGAGTGGTGAGAAATTACCTATTATCATTGCTAACAATCTACCTTTTGAACATGAAGAAAAACTTTTGAATCTTCTGAGAGAGAACATCAGGGAAATTAGGTGGACCTTCCCTAACATATTAGGTATTACCCCATCCATTTTCATGCATAGTATTCTTTTAACGGATGGGAAAAAATAGTGAGTAATCCACAAAGGAGACTGAATCCAACTCTACTGGAAGTTTTTAAAAAAGAAGTTGAAAAACTATTCGAGGTAGGTATAATTTATCCCATTTTAGATTCTCAGTGGGTGAGTCCTATTTAGGGTGTGCCTAAAAAAGTGGTGTTATTGTTGTTAAAAAGGGTAAAGAGGAGTTAGTTCCAATGAGGGTCCAAAACTGTTGGGGTGTGTGTATTGATTATAGGAAACTAAATTAGTCAACTCGCAAGGACCATTTACCCCTACCATTTATTGATCAAATGCTTGAGAGACTAGCTAGTAAAATGCACTATTATTTCTTGGATGGATTTTTGGATATTTTCTGGTTCCTATTACTCTGGTGTATCAGGATAAAAAAATATTCACTTGTCCATTTAATACATTTTCCTACTGAAGGACACCATTTGGACTTTGCAATGCCCCAGGTACCTTCCAGAGATGCATGGTGAGTTTTTTCTGATTTTATTGAGACCTGCATGGAGGTATTTATGGATGATTTTATAGTGTATGGGTCATAATTTTATGATTGTATCTCTAGTTTGGGAAAGGTTTTGAATCCTTGTATTGAAAATAATATGGTCTTAGACATTGAAAAGTATCATTTCATGGCAGATCATGACATTGTATTAGGGTATGTAGTATCAAGACATAGGATATAGGTTGATAGATCTAAGGTAGATATTTTTATTTAAAAGGTTGGGGTCTAAGCCTCAATTTATTATTAAATAAAAGACCTCTTTAGACTGGGTAGAGGGAGACCCATTATATAGCCCGAAATCCCAAGGACAAGTGGTCTGAATACAAGGGTTGAAAGACCATTTTTTGGCCCAAAGGACCCCTCGGTGAACAGTACTGTTATATTTCTGCGATGCTACAGTACCTGCTATAGTACCACCACCGCTATAGTCCTTGAACAGTCCCTCCACTGCTACAGTGTTGCCGCTGCAACATCCCCCATGATGGGAGCTTCCTTTTGAGCTTATGTGTGATGCCTCAAACTTCGCAGTCATAGTTGTCTTATCTCGGAGGGTGGAGGGACACTAACATGTGATTACCTATGAATCGAGGAAATTGGATTTTGACCAATAAAAATACACAACTGTATAAAAAGAGTTTCTTACTATCATATTTTCTTTATATAAATTCCATTCATATTTATTGGGCTCTAATGTAGTTTTTTTACCATGAAGCTCGGAGGTACCTTTTGAAGAAACCAACTGTGAAACCTAGGCTTATCCAATGGATGCTTCTTCTTTTTCAAGAATTAAATATAGAGATAAAGGATAAGAAGGGGTCAAAAAACCTGGTGGTGGACCACATGATTATTCTTACTCACACACTAGAGGATGACACCTTAGACCAGGTACCACTTCTAGACACTTTTCCCAATGATCATATTTATTCCATCTTAGGTACGCATCCTTGGTATGCAGATTTAGTTAACTACCTTGTTTCCTCTGAAATCCATGCAAATTTAAATAAATAACAAGTCCAAAAATTAAAGAGTGAGTTTAGATTTTATGTGTGGGATGATCCCTACAAATGGTGAATGTGTAGTGACCAAGATATTATGATGTGTGTTCCTAATCATGAGTTTTAGTTTATTTTAAATTTTTTTCATACACTTTCTTTTGGTGGACACTTTGGACCCCAACAGACAGGTTGGAAAGTCTTAGACTCAAGAATATATTGTCCTAGATTCTTCCATGATGCTCATGTGATTTTTAAGTCATTCTCGCATTTCCAACACACTGGGAACATTTCTAGGAGACATTAGATGCCCCAACAACCCATATTATTCTGTGATATTTTTGATGTTTGGGGAATTGATTTTATGGGTACTTTTCTTAGTTTATTTGGTTTTTTGTATATTTTGGTTTCTATTGATTATGTGAGTAAATGGGTGGAGGTTAAGGCCACTATCACTGATGATTATCATGTTTTAGTGGACTTTATCAAGACACAGATTTTTTGTAGGTTTGGAGTACCAAAGGACAATATTATTGAGCAAGGGAAACACTTTTTCAATTATAATTTGGCTTCCCTCCTTCCGAATTATAGGGTGACACACAAAAAATCAACGTCATACCACTTCCAAACAAATGGACAGGATGAGGTTTCAAATCGGGAGTTGAAACAAATTTTGGAAAAAAACTGTGTAGCCAATAGGAATGATCGGAGCAATCACATAGATGATGCATTATGTGATTATATGATAGAATACAATACACCCTTCGGTATATCCCCATTTCAGATTGTTTTTGGGATAGTATGTCATCTCTCCATGTAAGTTGAACATCATTCTTAATGGTCTATAAATAAATGAAACATGGATTTGGCCTAAGATGGAATCCAAAATAAGCAGAAATGTTAAGATCTTGAGGAGATTCAATTATGATCATATGAAAACTCGAGGCTCTACAAGGAAAGATCAAAAGGAGCTCATGATAGAATCATCCAATAAAGAGAGTTCCAGGTTGGAGAAAAAGTCCTTCTCTACAGTTCATGACTGAAGCTAATGCCTGGTAAGTTTCATTCCACATAGTTAGGTCCTTATATTGTATCTAATTTTTTTCCTTATAGTAGAGTGGATATCACACAAGAGGACACTAGAAGGATATTTATAATCAATGAGAAATGTTTGAAGCAACAAATTGAGGGAATTCCTACTGATGCATTTGATTTCATTACACTACATGACCCCATCATAACATGAGAATATCAGACTATTCCTAACCCTTTCACTTTTATATTCTTTTCCTTTTTAAAATTCTGAATTTCATGTGCACATATCATATCATAAGTTCACATTGAGTACAGTGCAATATTTTAAGTGTGGTGGAGGGGAAAACATTTTGGAGTAGATATTTAGGATTTTCATTTATGTGTTTTGTGTGTATTTTCTATTAAGTTTTTTGTTAAAAAAATTCAAAAAAAATAAATAAATAAATAAATAAAGATATCATGTAACATTCTTATGTGAAACATATGAAAAATGAATGTTTTCAAAATTCATGGGTAGAATTATAAGTATGGGTAAGATTTAATCATTAAAGGTTGATTTTTATAAAAATTGAAGTCATCAATGATATGATTGGTTGTGTCATTATAAAACCTTTTATATTTTGACATCATTATTTGTGATATTTGTTTATGGTAAATTTTATCATTTATTTCTCCACACAACCTTTCACTCAACCATGACTTGTGAAATTTTTCTTACTCAATTTAAGGTATAGTCAAGTTAGTTAAAAAAATTCATTGGTTGATCTATAGTTTTGTTTCTCTTCCGATCAGTTTCATTGCTATACAGAATTGACCAATGCATGTGTACCTATTATCCTACTATTTTATGATATCAAAAACAAAAAAAATGAGGGTCGTGATAAAATGTACAACATATGGGGATATCTTGTTCAGGAGTTTAAGGTTCGAATTTCAAGAATACTTAAGCGAGTGGGTCTTGAAATTTGATTACTAAGGAATGTAGAACAAGTTTTGTGAATTAAACTAGGTAAGAATAATTGTTTTACATGATCTAATTATACTGAATATGAGGTGAAGATATGAGCATGAAATGGTTGGTTGACACACACGTGGATAATTAGTGGCATGGTAGACCCATAACATGTTTCTTTATGATTAGTGTTATGAATCTCACTGGATTTTTTTTTGACAACATTTATGAGACAATGAATTTAAAATTTATTGATATTTACTCTTTATGTGATCCTTAATTTCCCTATATTTCCACTGTGGATTGATAAATATGAACATGCATATCTTGTCATAATTTTTTCGAATACATGGTATGAGGTTTTTCCTGGGAGTGCAGAGGGGTAAGTATGGGGGAGTTGATAAAACACAATTTTGTTGAATATGTTATTGATAAGAAATGAAAAATATTCCTTACATTGTGTTAAATATGTTTATTTATAAAATTCTTATGATTATATCATTTGTTTGAAAATTTGATGAAAATTCCAATTTTACCCTTGAAAAATTCATTGTAGTATTTTGAACATAAATAATTTATTTTGAATTATTTGAACTTATATTTTTTAAATGTTTTACTGACTTATTTGACTACAAATTTTATTCAAAACATCTGAGCTAAATCGTGCATTTGGCTGGATTAAATGGTCCATGAATTCAACGTTGGACTAGACTATCTAGATTGGACATCAATTATGTATTTGGGCTATAACTGTTACATTATTTCTTTTATTAGGACCAAATTTGTTGAGGATCTCAAGAAAAAAATTTCTCACAAATAATCATTTCAGAAGGATAGTTGTTTCATGCATTTTGAAGGACAAATAGGCGATGTAACATGGAATAAAATATTTGGCCGAATTTATCCATTCACACTTGAAACCACTTGAAACCTTGCCTCCCCTCCACTCTCTAAATTGGTTTTTTTATCATTTATATGGGTTGGGGCATTCATTAGGAGATTTGGAGAATAGTAGAAGTGGTTCCATACCATTTAAATTCACAATTGGAGGAGGGAATCTACAAAGCTAGAATCTCCTCCAAAATGCTCTTCTTTTCCTCTTCTTTGTTGTAATGTTGTTGTACTTTCAATAAAATCCTAGTTTCTATTCCATTTCTTCTATTATTTTCAATTTTATTATTCTATTAATCTTAATATTTTGTATATAAATTAAATAGTACAAATGAGATTTGGTTTATACCCTTTCTAAATCTTTTCAAATGAAATTTGTTTCTACGATGACTACGCCACCCATGGAAGAGTAGTTTTCTTAGTAATTGATCGACCTCTTACCTTCTTAATTTATTTATTTTTAATCATTAAGCTACTTTAATTAAAAAAATATGATCCATGAATTGAGTTTTAAAATTATAAGAAACTAAGCAAGAAACTAAACAATTGGCACAAAAACATGCGGGGTCGAGATTTGTGTAAATTGTGAGAGCTCAAACTTAATCGATAAAACCAAACCACACACGATAAATTTGTAGAGTTAAAATATAATCCCTAAAAACAATTCATCCTCATTTTCTAGATTAGATATGTTCCCTAATTTACCACTAAACATAATCTATAATTAGGACATCAATCAAATTAGGGTGTTGTGATTGCATGTTCTAAAGCTGGCCTAGGGTTTAACTCTATCCATATTTGTTGTAATGTTAACTCCCATAGGGTTTGAGGGTTAAAAAATTAAGGGATCATAATTAAGTGGATATTAAATAAAATGATAATTACTAATAAGTAAGTGAAGAGGTGAAGTTTAATCAATTATTTCATTTAAAATATTTTCTAAAAAACATCTTCTCGTTGTGCTTTATTAATCAAATTTCATTTCAAAAAAAACAAAAATAAATACAATATTCTTCCAATGTTATTATTCTTTTTATTTTATAAACATTGAACAATCCCCCCATCCTTATAATTTGTTTACTTTATTTTATTTTACTTTCAAAATACCTTTTATATGTTGTTTTAAATTACTCCCTCCTTAGAGAGATGACCTTGGTCAGTCACCCTGTTGCACCTAAATAACCCAAAATTGAATATCATTTGAGATTGCCCACGACAACGCCTTTCACTTTTCTTATTGGAGATTATTATTTAAATATTTTTAGGTTGAAAACGGCTTTATATATCCTGAATAAATCACCTCATTCAAATTATAAATAGTTGGATATGTATCTATGAAATTTTGAGTTCAAGAGATGAGGGGTTGATCATAAACTCATATATGAAGAGTAGTTAACGGTGATGGTATGTGTGGATGATATCATATTTAGTAATAATAAGTATAATTCCATTGAAAAAATTTATATATGATTCATTTATAATCTTATATGTCTATAATAGGTTATTTAACATACTTTTTAGGGTTTAAAATCCATCAAAGGAAAGTTTTCACATTTATCTCACAAGTTAAATATGAAAGAGTGGTTATAAAGATGATTGGAATGAAAGATTAAAAACCAGTTTCAAATAAAATAGTAGTTGTAATGAAACTTGAAATTCGTGAGGATGAAAAGGGAATAAACTCAACATTGTATAAAGTAATTATTGGGAGTCTATTGTATCTCACAAAAACAAGGATAAATATATTCTATTCTACATAATTGGTGGCACAATTTCAGAGTTGTCTAAAGGAAGAACAAATCTTAGAAGATTATTTAGATAGAGATTGGGTTTTTATTATTTTGGATCAAAAAACCACCTATGGGGGATCCTTCTTCATTAAAATAAATTATGTTGGATGGCTATGTATGAATAAGTAGAGTATATCCTTGAGAATAGAATTAGTAGAATATATTTTAGTTTTTAATTCATGTAATTTTTAGATATACATGAATCAATAATTAGAATATTTTTTATAATTGATATGATAATCAATTTCAATTCACTATAACAACAATAGTTCCATTGTCTTCATGAAAAAAACCAATACGGCATTATCACATGAAATATATTGATATCTAGAATGACTTTATAAATGATAAAATGGTTAAAACATTATGAAATTTTATTTAATTATGAATTATAATCAAGTGGTGGATATCTTTACAAAAATACTAGATGTAAATGTGTTCAAGGAGAATTGTTTTATCCTCAAAGTTAAAAAATTCCCTCAAACTAAGGATTTTTTAAATCCTATATTCCTATTATATATAATACTTTACTTGTATGTTTTTTGTTTTTCTAGGTTTTCTTATTTCTTTGAGAATAATAAGATAGGGGTGACACAATCCATGGGGAATTAAAAGTAATAAAAAAATATCCAAAAATATATAAATTATTGTAGAAATTAACTTATTTTCTTGTTTCCTACAATGATCTTTGACTAATGAAGACTTATAGAATTTTCTAATAGATCATTTCTTAGTTTTCACATTGTGTATGTTTCATTAATATTCAGATGTGAGTAGAAAAAGACCTAGTAAAACCCATTTAATTTTATTATCAAATGGATAGAATGAATGGGGGAGAGATATGAAGCATGTATGGATTGAAAAAATTCCAAAGGGGGTTTTATTGCAATAAAAAGTTATAATTTGGGATTTTTTTTCAATAAAAGTATATTAAATTCAATTGAATTTTGATATTTAATTTTTTTTCTTTTGTAAAGTTTGGTGAGTAGTCTGTTTAAGGAAGAACTCATTGTTTCATGGTAATAATAGCCATGTCATGGTGGATTAGAAAATTATTAACATATAGAAGTTGTGTGCATTTTGGAATTAATGTTAATTTAGAGTGATTTCTATTGGAAATTAATATGATGAAAACCCCATGGTCAAAGGTGTTTCAATATCACATGGTGTTCTGGTGGCTTGGAAAATCATAAAGACTTTGAAATATTAAAACAGTTTGAAATCCATTTTACTAGGTGTTTAGGTGATCATGGTGGTTGAAAGATTAACTGAAATGGGGAGTTGATTCACACCATGTTAAGTAAAATGGAATTATTGTGTTAAATAATCATTGTAAAAAATAGTGCATGACATAATAAGTGTTTTGATAGCCACTTTTTACCTCAAGTAAGAATTATTATACTTCATGTGAAATTAACTAGTCAATACATAAGAAACATCAACTTGGTGGAGAACTCATGTTGTGTTAATTGAGATGGGAAACTATAGGAGCACCACGTCATAGAGAAATACAATTCAATTATTAGGTTTTAAAAAGTTGAATTGTAAATAGGCAACAAATCATGGAATAATCCATTTTGAAGAATATTTTTTCTAGAAAATAACCATTCTATTGAAATTGGAGTATTATTCCATGGTTTCTCTAATAATATCCTAAAATAGGTGTTTACTGTAAATTAAATTCCATGGAGTTTAAAAATTAGAGGTTATGACTAGATTTGATTATTTTGTACTCCTTTAACTTTTTTGAGTTATGGTATGAAATTCATCAAACTAAATGAAATTCAATGGTAAAGATCAACGTAAAGATGATCCAAGGTATGAATTCATTGCATAAGAAGTTCAAGGTAGTTAATTTCCTAAAACTTACATTTTAATTTCAAAACTCGTGAATAAAAATGGAGGGGATGATTAGAAAAAAAAATGGAATAAATGTTCATGACATTATATAGGGTAAAATATAAAAATATTTGAAAATACTAAAAAGGATAAGAGAGTAGGGTATTTATACCATTGAATATATAAAATTGAAGAATGATTTGTGACTAAATAAAATTCCATTGAATATCTAGTTTGGAATTGAAAAGTTAATTCGTATAACTATAAAGAATATTAAGTGTATATTAGAGATAATATCCATTTATGTTTGGTGTTATATCATATATTGTTATCTTCGTGAGTTTGACTTTATTTTTAATACTATATTTTTGTGTAACCCTCCTAAAAGGTAGCGAGTGGAATCAAGGAAGAGGTCATATACCTTGTATAAATAGTGAAGTTGATCTAAATTTTGTAATAAAAAACAAGTGAAGTAGTGATTATTTTTAATATCAATACATTGTTGATAATTTCTCCTTGGATGTATCTGAGTGTAGGTTAACCAAGTAAAACTATTTGTGTTTGTGATCTTTAATTTTTTACATTTGTGTATATCTTGTTTAATCGTTATGGTATATTAAAATAATATTTCAAAACATGTGGACAATATATATTTGAGTTTTTGACAATAATTAATTTTAGAAAACCCTATTTTAGCCCCATATTAGGTTGTTTACTATATCACATATGGTTATAAAATATATTTTATTTCAAACAAGGTTTCTGCTAATGTCTAATTTCACTAGAGGTATCTTGGATTGCTAATAACCCCAAAGGGAGAGGATGTTGAGACTAAGGTGTTTGTATTTGAATATATGATAATATTGAAACCATAAAGAAATGATTATATAGTCTAGTTAGATTATTGTGATTACCGTAAGTTTCCTTCATCATAATCTTTATAATGTTGATGAAATCTTTAAAAGTTAGGTGGTGGATTGAGAAGATTTGGAATTTTTTCTATCAAAGTAGATTATTCATGGAATAATAAATATGTCCATGTTGTGAAGTAGGATGTATATAATTAATATTATCCATATAATGGTCAATAATTTCATAGTTCTTATTATCATGTAACAGATTAGGTGTTCAAATTATTGTAAATAACATGTGAAAATTTGATGTTACACTAGATGGGTAGGTCAAAGAGTTCATGGAAAAACTGGTATTATAAATGATGTAACGTGTATGATATATTATTAAAATATTGGATTGCCGGAATGGGTCATAGATTAATGGGTACACCATGAAAATTTAATGTATCTTTGTCTAATCTAGTCAAACCACATCACACCATGATCATTGAGGCTACACCGTAAAGGGTTCAAGTCTTGAGTAGATTTGTTAGGATCATACAATGATTCAAAAGGAATTTAAAATGGTATTTTACCTAAATTTTATAAATCTAGAGTTGATGATAAATCACAATATCAGAGTGGTTATCATGAAAAAATTGTGGTGATACATGAGGATGAATCGCCATAATAAGGGATTTCACATCGTGATGTGGTGAATTCCAGACTATTTATGAAAATTTTAATAATTATAAAATGTAATGGGATTTTATTTCACTTTGATGGTTTTTATTAAATAATTATGGGTGGTTTAGAGGTATAATGTAAAATTTATAAGGATGAATTTCAAATATGTAATTAATTATATTAAGAGAAATTGGATATTATTGAAAAAATAGGAGAGAAGAAATATAGAGAACTAATCATGGTATCTATAAATAGGTAGGAAACACTATTGAAGGAGGAATTAATTTAATATTTGGATTTGGTAGAGAAAACATAAACAAAATGACAACACCCTTTCAGTTTAGTGTTAATATTTTTGAAAGTGTTCTTATAAGGAACTATTGTTTCGAGTATTTATTTTATTCCCTATCTCAATGTAGTGTATAGGATGATAAGTAGAGAGAGTAAATCTAGGATTGTAAGTTCACCTTTCCTAAATTTTTAATTCATATATAGTTCATAATAAAATCCTCCAGTACATTGATACATTGTCACCATATTTTCCTTGGACTAGCCCTTTATGATGAACCAAGTAAAACCCTTCATGGTGATGCATTTATATTCTAAACATAAATGATTTAGTTTTGAAAATTGCATGTGATAGGTTCATAAAATTCTTAACAATGTGGAAATAATATCTAAGGGAGGTTTTCAGATGAAAATAAATCAACACCATAATTATCCCCCCTACTTAGGGTGTGTTTTGGACACAATGGTTTAAATAGTGTTTCTTCTCTAATCCTCAAAATTTAAAACTTCTTATTAGCATAAAAAAGTCACTATGGTAACATTATCATGCTCAAATTTTTTAGAAGTACCTTGTATCACTCCATATCCCTTGAATTAAAAATATAGTTCGCCACCTATTTTATAATTAAGATTAATTTTGGGTCCAAGGAGGGTGGTAATGCAATATGGGGATATTCCTCATGTTAATTGTGATCATTGAATCCACTATCTATCTCTCTTATAACCACTATTTTTATTTTTATTTTACATTTTCACTTATCTATACATCTTTTCCCATGCTTTTCATGTGAATTAAGGTCTTTGTAACTTCTTTTTCATTCTATTTTTTTTCTATTTAAAGTTTATCATGAAAAAATTTCCTTTATAGATCACGGATCCTTGTCACTATTTCTTCTAAAGTGGCATTCCAACTATCTATTTTCACTTGTGTATATTGATAAATTTGTATGAGTTGGGATTCCTCACTTTCTTGGTCTTATGAAATTTTATCCAACCTATATTCAAAAAATTATTATATACTAAACCAAGTTTCATTAGGATCATATTCTATATTTTAGAGTTACATTTTCCTCAAACCATCACAGTAAAAAAATTATATCAAAAGGATCTATAAATGTTATACATGATCACCTATTTATTATTCCTCTCAAACTCTTCCATAATATAGATAATATATGAAACACTTAAATTAAACCTATAAAAATAAAAGTATTATAATAATGTAGAAAAATAATAATAATAATATCAATATGTGGTTAGAATTAATTTTTAAAAAAATAGTGAAAATATTATTATTCATTTTGAGATTTTCTATTTTATAATTTTTTTAATTTTATAATTTTATTTTTTGTTATTTTTATCCCAAAAATATAAGAAATCTCAATAGATTATCCCTATAAATGGAACAAAAATATGTCATATGTTTTATATTGATTATTTCTTGGTAATTTAAAGTATATATACAAATCAATGAGTAGCCAAGTCTAATTATATTTATATGTTTTAAATTAGGATTGTTATTGATTTATTTTTAAGGGAACCTTAAATAGAGAGTGATTTAGAGGTGTATATAGTGCTTAAATATACACATTTTTGGATATATGGGTAATAAAATAGATAATTAAATAACTTTTAGTTCATAACTAAGTATATCACATCCACTTAGATTGGCCTACACTTACAGGGGAAAAAGAAATCAATTAAAATTTCTTAAGAGTTCTTATTTTTCATGATAATGTAGTGAGTAACCACCATTGTATTCCTTGTTATTATTTATCAACACTCCCCAAAGACTTTATAATAATGAATCATGTCCAAGTAAGGTTTTTTTATTATCCTCCACTTAGATAACAAAGTTAAATTTCTTGGTGGTGTTGTGTATGTTATTAGTGCCTCATTAATCTTAGGCTTGTTATATAGTTATCAATCACAAAAGGTAGGTTATTTATCCACTCAAACTCCCTTTATATTAGATATTGAGTTTTTCTATCAGTTACTAATGTAATTATAATACTTATATTTCACTCATACTCACTGTATATTTATCTAGTGATAGTGTGAAAATTCCTTGTGCCATATTTGAATTTACACGTCTGTTCCATTCACACACACCGGGAAGCTATATGTTAAACAACTAAATAAGAATTATCTTTAATGATACATACTCTCAACATAACATTCAATGAAATATAATTAATAATGTTTCAATAAAAATAAATTTCAATATTTAAAAAAATGCATTAAATCCTATGATAAACATCACAATTAGATATGAAAATTAAGATCAAGGGATAAAAATACTTAGTGATTCATTAAAACCATTTGGAACCCTCATATGGACTATTAATGTTATCCTTTGTCTTAGATTTATAACTTAAAGTCCATTTATAGTTTCATTTCATATACTTATTTAAGATCATATATGCCACTCCTTATTTTTACAAATAGTCGATATCTCCCCTTCTATTAGTTCTAATAATTATATATATTAAATATAAATAATTATTAAGTTTCTTATTTTTCTGTGATATTTTTCCATATGGAAAGTATCTACTAATGATCCATCCATTCATGTATCTTCACTCTTTCATTTTCACATAGCTTCCACTATTTATGGTAATCTCTAGTTCATATAAAATTATCTCAAATCTTCTCAAACTTTCATCTCTTAAGGATATTCTTTAGCTTCAGATTTTATTAATCTTCTTACCTAAATTGGTTAGAAATATTATAGTTTGTGTGATAACATTATGTATGTAAGTATCATGTCATAATAATGAGATAAAGTTTTCAAAATTTTCCTCCTAGGATATCATTTAGTGTTCTTATACCCCCATGAGATGATTATAGATCTTTTGTGGTGTATTGGAGGATGGGATGGAGATTTCCCAAAATTAGGTGAAGATGTTTTCCCAAATTCATTAGTGGTATAGGTTATAATATACATGTATTTTAGGATATGTTTGGATTATGGGTAGTGAAATTATGTTTTAATTACCTATTATGGTTTTTTGGGATATTAAATGGACATGTTGTAGTATGTGTTGAGGATATAGGAAGAGATATGTGGATTATAGTATTTGTTGGTGATAAGGACTCTAAAATGGGTTAGATGTTATCTATGTTTCATTGCATGAACATGATACATTATTATATATAAAATAGAAGGTCATGAAATGGATTTAATTAGTAATTTATTTTCATTTTTTGTATAAATATAGGTATAATTATAAGTGGTTTATTATCTTGGGAATTTTTTTACAAACAATGAAAATGCCAACACACAATTTTAAAGACATAAAATCACAAAAAATATATGGATTAGAGTATGAAAAAATATGTTTAGAATCAATGGATCATTTATAAAAAAATATTCCTAAAATTATAACTTAAATATCAAATTTTAAAAAAATAATAGAATAAATTTAAAAATTAATAAAATATATTTGTTTTTATAACTAAGTTGTATAAAAACATCAAAATATTTATAGAAAAAAATAGTGCATGAATTTATTTGTTACCCTAATCACAATTAAACCTATTTTCATGGTAATAACACTATAAATGAATCTTTACAAAGAAAATAAAAGATAAATTAACATATAAAAGAGAATATTATAAAATCAATAATAAATAATCTATCCAATTATGATTTATTAGAATGTGGAGGACAATGATAAAATATGATTTGAGAGTATGACATCTTCTCCTATTGAATAAGCATCATTAAATGCACAAAAACTATATAAATAATTAACAAAAAATAAAATAAAAAGTAATTAAAGTATGGAATGAACATGTGTAGATATATTTGGGATCATTTTACAAAAGTTTAGTTATAGTGTTCAAAAAATGAGGATTGAGACACATTTTTTAAGATATGGAACTCAAAATTAGATCATCATAATAACATGGTTCATGAATAGTGATCCCTTTAATCACCACCAGAGTCACAATGGGTTTTTTTAAGACAAATAACACATATTGAGATAATAGAAAAGTCCTTATGACAATATAATTTATATCTTCTTCACTCTCACTATAAAAACTAAAAAATTTGAAATTTTTCAAAGAATGAAATCACCAATCCAACCCTAATAAGCATGCAATGTCAAAATTGTTATCAAAGTTAAGTGGATGGGAATATAAATCATGAGAATAAAATGGTTTTATTTTGGATTTTTTTAAAATCATTTATGGATATTGAAGCACAATAATAGAAGGTTATTGATGAAAGAAGAGAGTCATTGAAAGTGTTGGAAATCATTCAGGTTAAAGATAATAGGAAATCAATGTTTTGTTTTTTAACAATTAAAGAAGTTTAATATTGATGATAAATGATTTTTTGAGTTTGATTAAGTTTACTTAAAAATAATTTAATATTAAAGATGTTGGGATTATTTTAGAAATTTGGATAATTTTTTTATAATAGAGTTTTTAATGGAAATTTTTTCCAATATTTTCCAAATTCTTTAGTGTGAAATATGGGAGGATTTTACATTCATTGAGTGATGATGATTCACTGTGGTAAGGACTATTTAATCCATTGGAATTCACTTAAATTTCCTTGAATATTTTTTGTGGAATAAAAAGGGTAGTTCATGTAAGGATAAAAAGTTTCATCCCATAAATGATATTGAAGTCCAAAAAAATATAAAAAGACATTATATGTAAGAGTAAAATGGGAAAATAGTATGAATGGTATACACTGAGATATGGAAGGTTATTCCATAGAGAATGGTTACGTAAGAATTATACATGTCACGAAAATAGTCATCATACAATGTTTTGAATTTTATAATATATTTTGAAATACTTATGATATGTTATAGATCTCATAAAATAATCCCCTTTATTGGATTTAAAGGTATTTGGATTGTATCATGGCACAAAAATTCATGCTGCAAAGGATATCCAAGTAGATTGTGTAAGATATATCTACTGAAGTGTTGTTCCATGAAGATAATGATGCACTATGAAGAAATATGGGTGATTTTAAATAAATATGGAAAGGATGTATCCATTATGTGACACAACAAGTCATATCTTGAAGTAGTTTAGGTAGATTTAGTGTTTCAAGAGATAAATTTATCACACTATTAGAGGTATGCCGCATCATTCTAGGTGAAGGGTCACCACCATGAACAACCACTCTAAAAAAATTATAAATTCATGAATATTAAATCTCAAAGGTTACACACTATGAAGATATAGGTCATTTTATAGCCTATATAGAAGTCGAGATAAGTTATAGATAAACTAACACATCATGTAGTGAATAATTTAATCACACTGTGATTTTTAGTTTCTATAGAAATATTTATGTGATATATTGGGATGATTTGATGGTTATTTTGGCAATCCATAACTACCCATTCAATTTCAATTATGGATATTTTTCTAAATAAGATCTAAATAATGAAATTAAAGTAGGGACTTTTGGAAGTTAATTTTTATTTAAATTTAAATTTGAAATTTAAATCATTCTATACTATATATTAATATTCTTAATAAAATTGTAGAATGATCAACAAAAGGTAATGGAGGAAAGACTTAAAACATATAAGAAGAAGTAATTTCTTGTTCCTAGATAGCATAAAAGGTTTCAGGAACATGATCCTAATTGCATATCAGAGTTAAAGAAATATTTTTTGGTGAAAGGAAATGTATTGATTGTTTTTTGAGTAGAATAGTGTCATGCATATTTCTAAGGATCAATATTAATAGAGATGAAGGGGATTGTTGTGTCTATATCTGGGAATATTACTTTTTATGGAATATCATTGAATCATGTGGTTTATAAAAGTAATAAATAGTATATTTTGAAGAATAAATACACTGTGGTAATTATTATTTGGAGTTTTACTGCCTATTTAAATTATATTGAACACTATAATAAAGAAAAATTACAGATCATATCAGGTAGTGGTATTGGGAGGAGAATTTTGTATTCACTAAAGCATCAATATCTAGAATATATGATTTTATATTCAATCATTTAAATATACTTTACCTTCATGTTATTCAAAATGTAAGAGGCCTAAATGTCTATTAATCGATACATTCACTAAATTAGTGTGTGTAGAAGTAGGAGAGGAAGTGACCCTTAAGAAAGGGTGGCCTTATCTAAACTTATAAAGGTTTTGAACCTTGGTAATTAGTGACCTTAAATAAATGTTTTTTCTCTATATACTATGATTTATAATGTATTTGGTACACCAGAATAATAATTTGGATATACCCCAATTTGGGTGATCCAATTAAAATCCATGTGTGCCTTTCATTTAAAATTCCAAATCAATGTTTTTTATTTTATTGGGTTGAGTAAGAATATAAAAAACAGGTTGAATAATTGTTCCTTTTAACAATGTAAAAATATCCTAAGAAAAGAGCATAGGTTAAAGTTTAAATCATTTATCGCCCTAATTCACCCCCTAGGGTGTTCTAGGTTCTTATAAATGGGCAAAGTGAAAATGAAAATTTGAGAGACCAAAGTGTGGGTGGTGATATAGGGACATGTAATCTATAATATTAGTAAAACGTGTATCACTCAATGGAGGCTTAGAGTGAGATTACCTAGAGAGGGGTGAATTGGGGTATAAAAAGGTCTTATCCAATTCAATCTTTTTATCCTTTAATGTCTCATTTTCTCTATATGGATCATGACCTCTCAACCTTAAGGGTCACTCTTTACACTATTTTATCAAATATACTTTATATTACTTGATCTGGTATGGTGTAAATGTATAAATTAAATGTGGACACAAGAATTTACTTGGTTCACCCTGACTGGGATATGTCCAAGGATCATATATCGGTAATGTGTCATACACCAAATCACTATAAATATCACTTATCTTTACAAAGTCACTCCAATTTACAAATGATTTGGGAAATTTCACTACTTCCCATGGGTCACTACCTTTAACATTCATTCCAATGCTCAATTGTAATAGAAAGGATCAGATAAATAATGTTTATGGACTTGAAAGTACCCTCTCTAGCATCACTTGCTTGGCTTGCATCTTAACAAATAGATAAATGTTTTGTTATATTCGTACTAGGATTCCCCTTCACAAACTATGAATTCCTTATCATAGAACTTCTTCTTCATGAATATATATAGAGATCCTATTCCCTTTATTGTTTCACATTAATTCTATTCCTCTTTGACTTTAGAAACATCTTTAAAAGTTTCCACGTTCTTTGTCTTCTTTTATTCCCCACACCTAGAACTCCTCCTCTTCACCTTCGAAATTAATATATGAATCTGTGTGAAATATTCATCATATTATTACAATCAATCTCACTTTTTAAAATAAAGATTCCATACACCCAATCATTAGTAAACATGGACCGAATGTCCGAAAGGCCTTCTTTTTTATTATTATGGATAATCCCCCTTTTAAGGGTTTAAGGGAAACCCATACATGACCTGTAGGCCCAAGGCACAAGGCCCAAAAAAACCCGCAATACATGACCCGAATGCTCAGAGGCATACCATGCCTGATACATGACTCGTAGGCCCAGTCCACTTGAATTGCCTCTCCCCATATTTCTGTGTCATTGATCACCTAGATCCCACCTTGCATTGCTGATCGGCTAGCATTTCCCCATACAAAGCTGCATGGTGCCTGGTCCCGATGAAAGCTGTCATACTCTCTCATTCTTCCAATCTGGTTAACTCTGCATCTAGTGGATGCTACTCATGTTGCTCTGATCCTCTTCTGGGGCATGTTCTGTGTGAACTGGGCTACTCCATGGTCTACGTGACCCAAAGGCCCTATGGCCCGAAGGCCTTTGATGACCCGAAGGCCTTGGAGACCCGTAGGCCCAAACTGGTGGCCCGAAGGCCCAAATTGGGTGAATAGTTCCGGCTATTATAGTACCGAATAATAACTGCTACAGTACTGCTACATCAACCTGGAAATTCACCTCCACCTGGTTTTGAACTCGGGTCTCTTGGATGACAAGAAGAAGCCCTTACCACTCGGGTACGGGATTGTTGGCATTAGGAAACATGGAAATATCATTATGGGATATGAAAACTACCCATGAATCCTCCACACCTTCTTCATTATCTCCTTAATTTTTTTCAAAAAAAATAAATGCTTCATAGATTATTCACTCCTCTTATAGTGTGAAATAATTATCCAAATAATTCATTATTTGAACCACTAAAAAATCCTTAAAATTAGGATAGAATCATTGACTAAATTTGGGGCTTGTGATGTATGAAGAAAATAAGAATCAATCAAGAATATCAATAATGATTTCTATTAGAATTCTAATATCACCCATAGACATTATCTTCAACATAATGTGTTGAAAATACTTTAGTTTTTTGCATAAAAAATTATAAGCACTATGTCCTAGTCATGTGTTGTTGTTTATTTTGGCTTGCATCTCTACCTAAAGACCACAACCACCATCGAACACAACCATGCCCATAGTGGTCTTCCCCATGTTTCACAAGGATCCTCTTAATCCATCATTCATTTATCTATGCAATGGTCTATCCTACAGTTTCCCTTTTGAACTATAGGTCTTCAATATATAATATCCTCTCTATCATGGAATGCTCCATGGACATATTAGCCTTGACCGTTTTTCATAGGTGATTAAGAATTACACCACTAGGACCACTATGACATGTTCCCTTTCCAATTTACCATGTTGGGAATAATCCTATTCAATATTTCATATGTTATGGGCATAACCACACCTAGTTACTTATTTACCTTACCCATTCCCATTGACCACATCTTGGTCTTTCCTATATTGGGAAACTTCGCCACACAAAGCCTTATGCTAAGGCATGGTTCTCCATTTTCTTCTCTAAGATGACTTGGTCCCTTCTCTTGGCCATATAAGATCCTTATAGAATAGATTTTCACTTCTATATTACCAAAATAGATCCTTCCTTTGTGTGAATAATGTTTCCAACACAATAACCTTCAAGATGACTTGTTAACAAATCCAATCATCAATAAATCAGGTTTATAGTTAATAATCCTACAAGCATCACAATAACCTCACATATTGTCAACAAATCTAACTCAATCCATTTTGATTCCTGTCAGAAAACATAGGTAAGACTTAGATCAATAAAAAATACAGAATTAAGAAAACATATATCAATAAACTCATATAGGGGATAGGTAGAAATTTAATTAAATTTATCAATAGATATAATTTAACCCAATGAGTGAAGTATATAAAGTATGAAAATTCTTAAAGACATTATGACATATGAAAATGAAATTAACAAAGAAAAAGATCAAAAAATTAGGAGTAAACTAATGATCAAAAGTGACCTAAGAAAGATAAAAATGGTATATTAAAATAAATTATTTTTCTTAGAATATATTTAGATGTTAATTTTCATGATATCATAAAATAAATTTAATTTAAATATGAAATTTAATTTTTATTATTATAAAAAAAATTCAAAAAAAGTAACATCTAAATGAAAATACATGTCTAAATATGTATTATGGTGTTCCTACACAAATTTTATTAAATCAAACTAATGTTTAATAAATTTAAACAATTCTTAATTTTAGAAATTGAAATAGTCTTCATGTTGATATCATTTGTATTTTCATCAGTATGTAATTTTTTGAAAAAAAAACTTTCTTGGATTCCATCTCATCTCCCATGAAATGAAATAATATGTTTATATGCTTAGATCTTCCATAAAAAATGGTTTTTATAGAAACACAATGAAGATTGACTATCACATAATAACTTAATATAATAGTAAGATTATGAATTTTTATATATTAAACGTTTCAACCATAGTTATTCTTTTATATTTTTTTATAAAGGTACATATTCAACAAAAGTAGTGGTAAAGACCACTAAAAGTTTAATATCACATTTATAGGAGATAAAACCCCTATATAAAGTAAATACATAACTAGTAAATTAATTTTACGTATTTATATTTTTCATATAATATAAATCTAACACATTGTACATAAATTCATATCAAAATATACTATAATGTGTTTCAAAATACAATTTCATTCATACTAGTGATGATTTCAAAAAAATCTCATAAAACTCTTCAAAATATTTATATTAAAGTAAAAATCCTCAAAAAATCATACCATATATGACACACCAATAATATTATCATATAGGAAATATTTATAAATGATATTTATGAATCTAACATGGGTTCTTGTATTGGATACAACTTAAAGTTTTCAACTAAAGGAATGTTTATAATTTTTATATTCTCAAATATGTAATGATTCAACAAAAAATAATTAAGTATTTTAAGATATGAAAAATAATCTATGTTTTATATCTATAATAACTTTCATTATTATAATTTTTCTTAGAATTTCCTAAATTCCTTATTTTTAATGTAACAAAACCAGATCCAATAACCTAAAGTTGACATCTTACATTATTACATTGTTACAAGATACAAGATAACACATCACATACGATCAATTAGTTTTTTATTATTATGATACTAGATACATATATTATTTCCATATTACATTGGAAACATAAATTATAACTTATAAAATTCATGAAAACTTTATTCTTTATTTTAGTGCATCCTTGAATTCATTCAAATATACCTTCATGATACCCTAGATAAAGGAAAAAAATATGGGGGAGTTCAAATGATCAGTAAGGGGTTAGGTATAGCATAATCTATCAAGAATACATAAGGAATAAACTATATGGAATAGTGATAATCAATTAATTTTCAATATTATTAATAAAATTTTAATGAAATGTATCCATGGATAATAATAACATATATATCACATGGAAAATAACAACATATAAATCACTATTAAAACTCTATTCATGGGGTGTCAAAGAGAATTTTAAAACATTAATTGTCAAATATAAAATAATGGAATCTTGAAAATAAACAATTCTTGAGTATATAAATATGGAGTAAAAAATAAAAATATATACAAGTAAAATTAAATCCCTCTTCAAAAAATTTAAGATAATAATATTCTTTTCTTTTAATATAAAAATAAAAAATTACCAGAATAATGGAAATATTTTTTTAATTTTAAAAAAAGTATCCAAACATGGAAAGGAAGATAAATAATGAATAATGGTTATGACTATTTGGAAATACATTCATGTAGAATATGTTAAAAATTATATTCTCTTTACACTGTTGTAAAGAAATTAAAAAATAACTTGTACAAAAAAACCAAATTATTAGTTTTAAAATTTTAAATATAAAGTAAAAGATAATATAGATTTACCATAATAAACCATTTATTTATATAAAAGAACATTATTCAAACAAAATAAGTAATATTAATACATAAGAGAATGATTATCGACTAAAAAGAAGAAATAAGGTCAGATTTTATAATAAAAAACCTTTAATGGTTTGAGTATATAAGAGAGAAAAAATGGAAAAACCCCTGAAAACCCTAGAAATAACTAGAGTAAAAGAAAATATATGGGGTTTATTATATAAATATCCTCAAATAAAAATTAAAAATAACGTCATATTTTCTTAAAAACATTCATTCACTGGTTTTGAGTATCAAATAAAGAAAAAGTGTAAAAATGCTTGAAAAACTCAGAAATAACTAGAGTAGAATAAAATATATAGTTTTTATGAGAGTAATAACATATAATTCTCTCTATGGAAATTGAAACATAAATAATCCGAATAAAAAGTGAGATTGAAAAAAACACCCTTACCTTGGATTCCTACTTGGTAAGATGCATTTTATCCTCCAAAATAATAAAATTACTTTTACTAAATACATTATTAAGAACCTTTTCATATATATTTTATTTTTAAGGCCCATTTATATTCATATTTAATTCAATTATTGAATATTTTTTTTCTTACATTGAACACTTGAGATCGTTCAGTCAATTTATCCAAAACTTCTTCAGTATATTGACCATGCTGAAAGGAGTTATAAAATAGTACCATAATCGCTAAAATTGAAGAGATTTTTTTAATTTATCATTACAGTAGTAAAAATTTTATATAGTTTAGTATACTGTCAAAAATATATTCAAATTGAGAAAAATGTCTCAGTATGCTAGTTTTTTGGAAGTTAAATTTATATTTAAAATTTATTGTCAATGTTATTAATTTAATGACTAATTTATCATTAAATATTCCAAATAATTTTATAAAAATCATATTTATACACTAAATACACTTTAATAACCATCCATGGTAGGCTATGATGGAAAATGAAATATGTTGTTCAAGGAGGCGGTAATCTACAAGTACACAAGGACGACGTTTTCATTTTATAATGAGTGGGAGTGAAGGAATGTAGATAATGGTTTTTATTTCCAAAATAAAAATTATTTCATTGATATCATATTTATTCATTAAATACATCTTTAAAACTATCCATGTGAAGCAGTTATGAAAAATGAAATACGTTGTTCATGGAGGAGGTAGGTACACATGGACAACATTTTTATTTTACTTTATATGGAAAAGAGATAGATAATGGTTATTAAATTAAAATAATAACATATATATAAACTAATTTTACTAATGTAATTATGTTTTTATGGTTATAAAATATTTCTAATATATTTAATAATAAGTAAACTTGAAATAACTTGATAAATATAAGTATATATTCCATGGATATCCTCCTTTGGATGACACGATAAACCTTCTTATATTGGACTTTTGGAAAGAAAAAAACATCTAGAGCCTGAAAATGAAAGTTAGGGGGGTATATATTCAGGTCTTGGTCAATCTATGGTTCTCAATGAGTGTGGATAAGTGTGGTGGTGAATATATCTTTTTATAATTGAAAGGGGTGGCACATTAGAAAATGATCTAAACTATAAAATAATATAAATATATTTCTCATGATAAATAGGAACTGTGGAAATATAGGATATGATGGGTTGAAATACACATAACCAATCAAATAAAAAAAAATTGTATTTTAAATCATATCTCGTAGTTTAACCACCTTGTTGATCCTTTTAACTCTCATTATGGTGAAAAAAATACCAAGGTATCTTTTTTTTTACAAAAAATAAAATTTACCTTATTAAAAACAATAATAATATGATTCCAATATAAAAAAATTATAATATTTAATTTCTAAAGGTGGTAAAAAAATAATTTTAATATAAATATACAAAATCCAACAAGAAATAGTTTTTTTATAAAAATGTATTTTTAATCATAAAAATGATTTTACATCAAAATAAGGTGTAGTGTTGATTACCATGGAATATATTATTTTAAAACTAAAATAATAGTTATATGAATTTAAAACTAAATCAAAACTGAATGTATCTTTGTTCATATTAATTAATGAAAAATAACCAAAAGTAGTTTTTATAAAACTTAAGTTTCAAAATGTTAAAATTAGATTTATAAATCCAACATAATATTTTAAATAATTTATTTCACTCCTTCAATACATATATGGTCTATAAAAATGTTTTAATAAACTTTTATTTAATTCTTATATCATGATTATTTCTCAAAAGTGATGATATTTGTAAAATTGATATTTTTCACTATTCACCTAAAAACAACCATTTCAAAAAAATCACAATAATTCACCCTAATATGATTTTGACATGATGAATAAAAAATTTAAGTTAATTTCATCTTCATGTATTTATAAATTTTTTTCTATGAAATAATTAAATATGTATCATGCTATAGTTTCTTTAGGATAATATGTTTACTTACTATAATTGAATCATAGGTCTTACATTCTTCCCCATTAAATAATTTCATCCTTGAAATTTTTAGAATGTTTTTTCATAAAAAATTACATTATTTATTCAACATTTATTCTATATGTTCCCACTTTTCCTCCTCTATCTTATGATTTCTCCAAAGTACCTTGGCCAGCCTAGTCATTCGATTTCACAACACTCACTCTAGTATAGAGAATCTAGATAGGCTCTTCACAAAATGATAAATCATGTTCCAACTATATTTCCTTAGTGTGGATTATGTTTTTCAGGACTGATATATACTTCCTCAACAATGAGATATTGAACACACCATTCACTTTAGATAGACTGGGAGGAATTTCCAAATGGTAATCCATAACTCCAATTCTTTCTAAAATATCAAAAGGCCAGATATTCCTAGGACATTTATGTCATTTCTTAACAAACTGTATAACTTTTTTCCATGGAGATACATTTAAGAAAATTTTATCCCCCACTTTAAATTACTAATCATTTCTTTGAGTATCTACATATCTCTTCTATATTATTTTATTTGTCTTAATATGATTTTGAATAGTTCTCACCTTCTTCGTTGTCTCCTCAATGAATTTTGAGCCTATAAAATTCATTTCTCTGACTTTATCCCAAAAAGATGGAGTATGAAATCCCTTCCAATATAATGATTTATAATGTGGTATTTTAAAACTTTAATTTAAGCTATTATCATATGAAAATTATACTAAAAGGAAATACTAATACAATATACCTTGAAAGTTAAATAAGCATGACCATAGAATATATTTTAATGTTTGAATGGTCCTATTAGATTGTCTATTGGTCTAAGGATGATAGGTGATACTCAAATGTATTTTTTTTCAATATCCTTTTGATGGATCTTCTATAATTTTGATATGAAACATGGGTCAAAATCAGATATGATCAAAAGTGGTTCACTATAAAGTCTTAAAAATTTATTAATATAGAGTAGTTCAAGATTATAAAGGGGAAGATCCCTACTTATAGAAAGAAAATGAGCAGTATTGTTAAGGTGATCCATAATAACCCATATATAATCCTTCTTCTTATAAGTCCTTGGTATCCTAGAAACAAATTATATAGTAATATCATCCCTCTTTCACATTGGTTTAGGGATAGGATGTATGTCACAATTAGTATATTGCCTATATAACTTTAATTGTTGAAAAAAAAATATCTTGAGACATATTCAGAAATTTCACACTTCATATTGTACCATCAAAAATGTTCCCTTAATCCATATTTATATTTTTGAAGCTAGTATTTATAAAAAAATTATCTATGAGATTAATTGATTAATTCCCTCTTCAGATCAGGTATGTATAGAACACATGGTCTATTTCCAAATTTCAATATACCAACTTCATGGAAGAAGTATTACAATTTCCTATCATTCATGGATTTAATTTTCTTTTATAAACTCTTTTCATAAATTTGGGACCTTTTTATCTTCTCTAAAAAATATATTTTAACAATCATTTGGAAAAGGAGTGGTGTTTCCTCTTACATAATAATTCTCATATCCAACTTTTCTAAATCCATGAATAGAGGATCCTTTTCTATCCTCATCTTGATCAGAAATCCATGATCCTTCCAACTCAATGAATCATCTACCTTGTTTTCTCTCCATGGGTGGTAGTGTATTGATAAATCATATCCCTTGAGTAGTTTCATCCATATAAATTTTCTCATGGTCTTCTCTTTATATGATAACATGTATTTCAAACTCTTTTAATCCATATATATCTCGCATATCTCACTGTAGAGATAGTGCCTCCATGTCTTCAAGGAAATGATTTTGGCTTCAAACTCAATATCTTGGTTTGGATAACTTCATTCATGGATCTTTAATTATATTGATACATAAGAAACATCTTTATCATTATGTATAAGGACACATCCAAGTCCTTTATTTGATTAATCATTATATATCACAAATCCATCCTTTCTCAATGGTAATGTTAATAATGGTGCATTGACCAATCTCTTCTTTAACACATCAAAACATTATTCACATTAATTTTACTATATAAACATAACTCTCTTACATGTAAACTTGGTTAATTGATTTGAAAATTGGGAAAAGTTTATAATAAATCATTGATGGTAACCTACTAGTCCAAGGAAGCTACATATCTTGGTCAAATTCGTTGACATCCACCATTCTTTGACTTCCTTAGATATAGAAGGATCAATAAATATCCCATCCTTAGAGACTATATGTACAATAAAAAAGCTTCCTAAAACTAAAATTCACACTTACTAAATTTCCCATATAACTCTTTTCCTCTAAGAATCACATAAATGATTCACAAATGATTCTTATAATCATTATAGATTTTATAGTACAGTAATATATCCTTAATAAATACCAAAATGAAATTATCAAGATTATCCTTAGATAGTATTTTTATCATACCCCTAAGCACATAGGTATTATTAGTCAATCTAAAAGTAATTACTATAAACATAGAATATATATAACTCATATGAAATATCATTTTCAATATATCATCCTTTTTTACCCACAATTTATGATACCCAGAATGAATAATGATCATTGAAAAATATTGATCTCCTTGAATTTGATTGAAAAAATTATCAATTCATGTTAGAGGATATTTATTATTTATAGTAATGTTATTGATCTCTATGTAATTTATGCAAAACATCATATACCCATCCTTATTATTAAAAAAAAGAATAGAGGATCCCCAAGGTTAAACATAAGGTCGACTGAATCCCTTATCATATAACTCATGTAGTTATTTCTTCATCTCCACTAACTTCACTGGGTACATTCTATAGGGCGTGTGATATATAGTTTTTTCATCAAGGATGAGTTCAATGGAAAACTAAACTTCATGATCAGGTGGATTTCTAGGTAATTCTTCAGGAAATACATCAATGTATTTCTATATAATAGGTACATTATCTATTCTTAGGTTTCCTTTCCAATCTGAAGATCCATTGTGATGATTTTTTTTACGACGTTTTATATTTTTTGAAAAATAATATTTCTTTTAAAAGAATGTATTTTTTTCTTTAGGTAAAATATGTTTGGATAGTTTTTTATAACTAGTTTTTCCAAGAAGTGGATGTGAATCTGAATGAATAAAGTTCTTTGAAAATTTTTAGTGATCAGGCCCGGGGCTTTAGAATTAGTTTACTGGACTCATTTTTTGTCAAAAATCTAAAAGGTTTATGTTTAGAAAAAGTTTTTATTGGAAAAATCATTTGTATGAAGTTGAATATCTTTTGATGATGTTTTTGTTAAAAATCATATATTGTTGATTTTTTGAAAAATAAGAATGTTTTAAAGTTATGGAGTTACGAAATATGGGAAGTTTTAAACTTTAAAGATTAAATATGATGATGTTTTTCTGTTCTGTAAGCTATCTAAAATATCACGAAGAAGTCATGATACCAGCACAAGTTATTAGAAGGAGTTTCAGAAACTGATACATTATAAGGATTCTAACACCTATTCTTTGGACTGTGTTTTTTTAGAAAGTCAAATCAGACTGAGTTTTTATTAGAAATTAAAATCAGATTAAGTTTCGGTTAGAAATTAAAATTGGACTGATTTTCAATTAGAAATTCCAATCAGACTGATTTTCAGTTAGAAATTCAAATCAGACTAAGTTTCAATTAGAAAGTAAAATTGGAGTGAGTTTCAATTAGAAATTCAAATCATACTATGTTTTAGTTATAAAGTCAAATTGTACTATGTTTTAGTTATAAATTTATATCAGACTTAGTTTTAGTTAGAAATTCATATCAGAATGAGTTTTAGTTAGAAATTCAAATTGGAATGATTTTATGTTATAAATTCAAATTAGACTAATAATTCCTAACAAAATGAGTTTTCTAGACTTTAGATTCTAATAATTTATTGATAATTCAAGAATAGGTTCTAGAGGATTAATTTATTTTTTAGAATATACCATAAGTTATGAGAATGTTTGAAGTGTTCAAATATGAAACTCAAATGAACATTAAATTCATATTTTTATGAATTTTGGCGAGAGGGAAATATTTTAAGTTTTCCCACCTTTTCTTTTCTAGTATTCCTATAAATAAATTCATAGTACATTCATACATTGAAAATATTAATGTGTGAGAAAAATATATAATTTTTTTCAAAGTTCATGTTTGAAGTTTTTTCCATACAGAGATATCAACAGAAGATTATATTGGAGTTATTTCAGATTACCAGAAAAGATAATCGAACTAAAGAAGATCGACATGAGTTTGAGTATAAGTATTATAGATTCTTATTGAGAGAGGGAAAATTTTACAGAGTTATTCAAATTGGGTTCATCTGACTGAGGGCCATCAGACTCAGAGTCATTGGACCTAGGGACTTTTGTGGAGCAGTTTGAAAATAGGTTTTATACTTTTTTATGACTATTTTTTGTAAGAAATTTATTTAAAATGACACAATTAATTATAATCATTTATATCAAGAGATAGAATGTGTATAATAGGACTTAACACAATTTGTGTGCACTTATTTATTATAGTGAATTTTTATAGATCCACATGAGTTTCTATGGTAAGGATATAGGTTCTCACAGTAAGGTTAAACCTTATAAATATCATGTGATTTACTTTCTTTCCTCTTTTTTAAACATGATTATTTAATAGAATATGATAAGATAATGAGATTTAATAGGATTCATTGGTTAAGTTTATAAAAGTAAGAAACTTATAAAAATTTAACAACTGATTCAATCCCCCCCCCCTTCTTAGTTATTATATGATCATTTTGATCTTTAATTGGTATTAGAGACAAGGTTACCTTATTGAATCATTATCATAGATAATCTCAATTCTGTCAAAATTATAGGAATTATTATATTTTATAGAACAAATTATTATGGTTTGAAAAATATGATGATTCAGTATATTCTATCTCTTTTCGAAGAAGTTATTGATGATACTACAATTGGAATTCCAGCTATTGAGTAAAATACTCCTATTAAATTTTCTAATAATAGAAATATTGAAGTTGATAAAAAGGATATAAATGATATCCTTATTTATCTATAATAAAATTCTTAAATGAAGGTGATGTGTCTCAAAACCATAAAGGGTGTGTAGAATAATCTAGAAAGTATTTTAATACTAAAGTGAAGGAAGAAAAGTTGCAAATTTGGCATAGTAAGTTTGAAGATATAAGAATAGGAGATGAAGAAACTATTGATGAGTACTTCACCATAGTAAATGAAATTTTTTACAACATTAGAGGTTTTGTAGATATCCTATAAGATTATAAGATTGTGAAGAAACCCATGAGAAAATTTCTAGACAGTTTTAATTCTAAAATTTCTCATTTATAAGATAAAGTTGATTTATCACTTGATGAATTTCATAACCTCATTGTTTATTATGAAATGATAATATCTCCAATGTTCAAAAAGAATATGAAAGATGAAATGGATTTTTAAGCTATGAGAAATATGAAGATTCAAGATGTTGAATATGTAGATTCTTTTGATTTTGAAGATAAAGAGGATGATGAGTTGAATGATAAAATAATGTATCTTATTTCTAAACATTATAGAAGATGAAGAGAAAATTATAGAAGAAAAAATACTTTAAAATGTTTCAAGTGTTATGAAACTGGGAAATTTTCTATAAATTACACTAAGAAGAAAGTTGGAGAATATCGAGATGACTTTGATGAATATCTTCAATTGAAGAAGTGGAACAAAAATTCTAAAGAAGAAAACTCATCAAAAAAATATAAGAATAATCATACTGAGAACAAGATAAGTACGTTGAGTAATAAAGATAAATCAAACCCAACTAAAAAAATTATTTATAAGATTAAAGTTCATAAAAGGTTAGAACATGCATTGAGAAAGTTGAAAAAACAAAAGACTCCTCAAATAGTGAAGAAGAAGGGGTTTAAAAATCTTATAGAGAGTATCATCTCAAAACATAACTTGTTGAATGTATTAATAAAAATATATATCTAAAAAAATAAATCAAAATGATAAATAATGATAGTGTAAAATTTTTTTAAGGTGAAAATGATGTTTTCAAGTAAGAATAAGAATACATCCTTAAGATCTTAAGTTGCAAAATTCTTATTTCTGAATAAGAGAGGATGGTGGATAAGGTAGAGAAAGTTAACAAGTCCTAATAAAAACTTATTAAGGAAAAAATTAATTTAATAAATATGAATGAAGACTTAAAAAATTATTTTTAAGTAAAATATGATAATTATAAAGTTTCTAAGAAAGCTCAATTCAATAATTAGGCAAAATCCTCACCCACAAAAAATAATGTTTCATCTTATTTTTCTACCATTTCAGGTGAGAAGAAAATTTTGGTAAAAGACTGAGTTGAGAAGGTATGTGAGAAACCTATCACATCTAAAAAAGTTGAAATATACCTTAGTAAGAAATATGGTCCACACATAGAGTGTATTAGATTAGAAATAATTTATAAAACCCAATAAATTTTCTATAAAGAGAGATCTTACTTAAAAAGAAAATCAAAATTTAATGGTTATTGCTAGTGTTAATGAATATATGGGAAAATGGAATATAATTTTTAATATAACTTATCACTTCTTGGGATAAGGTTTTAAGATAGTGGAATAAATGGTGCAAAAATAATAAGTGATTTTTCTAACACTCAGCAATTTGGAAAAGTAAAAAGTCAAGTTGTTAGAAAAATTACAATGGAAAAAAATTGAATTTCTGGAAGAAGTATGTAGAATATGTGACCAAGATTGTCATAATGTCTAAAAATATACGACACTAATTCTGGAATAAGTTTCTTATAGTAGAAAATAAAATAAATCTGTAATGAAGAATGTTAAGGAAATAGATTTTTTGTTGAAACAACTTTAAAAGAAAAGAAAAAAGAAAAAACCATAGATATTTTATAGTAGTTGTTCATCACACATGATAGGTGATTTTAAAATCTTGAAATATGTTGAAAATCATGATGGAGGAGATGTTACTAGTGGGAATGATAGTTCCTTAAAAATCAAAGGAATTGGAATGGCTGAGATTGAAGTAAAAAGGTTTAATTATAAGGAAGTTCTAATTTTTGATGGGATAAAACATAACTTACTTAGTATAAGAAAACTTTGTGATGATGGAAAATAAGTTATATTTATAAAATATTCTTGTATCATCAAGAGTGTGTAATATATAAAAGTTGTTACAAGAAGAGAAAGAACAAGTGGAAATCTATTTCATATTGGAGAACTTAACAAATCATGTTATCTAAGTGATGAAGATGAGAATAAGTTTTGGAACCTAATACTTTTCCACCATGGGAATAAAATCATGGAAAAAAATTCTAAATTTGATGTTGCTTGAAATTTTTTATAATTAAAAAGAAGAGAATAATATGTTAGTGTAGCTTTTTAGAAAGTGAAAATAACTAATAAAAGTCATAAGAAAGTTAAAATTTAGTATACTATAAATCTTAAACTTATTAATTCTTGTTTATGTAGGCTAATGAGGTATAAATAAAAAAATTATATTTTTACTTTATCACTTTTATTGATGATTTTACTTGGATGACCAGTATCATGTTTATAAAGCAAAAGTCGAAGGCTGTTGAAATGTTCATATCAAAAAACATGTTGAGAAAGAAATGGGGTTTTATATAAAGAATATGAGAATGGATAATGGAATTGAATTCAAATGCAGTTATTTTGAAACTTATCTTAGAAATCATGGTATAAAACATCAGTATAGTGCTCCCTGCACTCCACAACAAAATGGAGTAGTAGAAAGGAAAAAAAATGTTTGGTGTAAATGGGTAGAATAATGTTATCAGATTAAAAACCTTAACAGTTTTACTAGAGATAAGATATTAGTACTTCTGTACATGTTTAGAACATATGTTTTCTGAGGTCAAAATATAACATGACTTCCTATGAAATGTGTTATAACAAAAAACCTTCATTTAAATACTTTAAGTTTTTTTGAAGTCCTTGTTTACTAAAAATCAAAACTTTGGATTGGGTAAATTTGATGGGAAAGATAAAGAAGGAATATTCATGGTTTATTCACTCAATATAAGAATTTATAAATGTTGGAATAAAAAATTATAAATATTTATGGATTTATATGATGTGAAATCTATTGAAAATCCAAACTCCTTAACAAAAGTTCTGCAGAATATTAAAGAAGAAAAACTAAATATTTCCAATGAAAATGAATGTGAATCAAAAAAGACTTATCAAGATTCATGAGAATTTTGAGATTAGGAAAGTGAATATGGAATAGAAATTTTTAAATTTCCTACTTTAAAAAAACATTTTGAAACCAAAAATATTATTGGGAATCAAAAGGCTTCGGTTTAGATAAGAAGAAGGATGAGATTATAAAATCAGACATCACTCATTTCGAAAATTGAACCAGAATTAGTTTTAGAAGTAGTAGAACCCAAATAATGGGTTGATATGATAAATGAAAAGCTATATCATATTGATAAAAAAAATACTTTGTAACTTGTTCCAGGTCTATCAAATTAATATTTCATCATAACAAACTTGGTTTCCAAAAAAAAGTTGACTAAAAATGGAGATATTTTGGTAAAAAAATAAATACTTAGTTTGTAAAGGCTATGCACAAGTGTAAGGTGTTTATTTTTAAAAATCCTTTCCCCACATTTAAATATTATAAACTATTAGAAAGTTTATAGTATTGGTTTCACATTAAAATTATAAATTCTATTAGATGGATTTAAAGTCAATTTTTCTAAATAGTAAAATTAAAGAAGTTTTCATTGATCAAACTTGTGGATTTATAATTTATGAATATGAAAAAAGATGATTGTAAATTAAAGAAAAATTTATATGGGTTTAAATAAGCCCCACTTTCCTAGTATTCAAAACTTGAAATTTTTTTGAAAAATTGAATTTTTATAAAAGAAAGGTTGAGAATAAATTGTATGTGAAATAAATTAACTCTAGAACCCTAATTTTAATTATGTATGTGGATGATATAATTTTTTTGTGGATGAAGAAAAAGTTAGCAAATAATATATTGAGTAAATAAAGAAGAACTTTGATATGTTAGTGTTGGGAGAATTAGCTTTCTTCCTTGGGTTAAAACTACAAAAAAAATACATTTTCCTATATCAAGAAAAGTATTCTAGGGAATTGTTGCAATATTTTGGTATGTAAGAATAAAAATAATTATCTACTCATAAATATATTGGGATAAATATGAGTAAAGATGAAGCTAGGAAAAGTATGAATTAGAAATATTTTAAAAAAATTATTAGATGTTTTCTTTACCATACTACTTTAAGAATAGATATTTTTTATGTTGTAACTTTATGTTCTCGATATCACAGTGTTCTAAAAGAATCACATATGTTGTCCATGAGGAAAGTTTTAGATATTTAGAAGGAACAACTTCAGAGGAGATTTTATACAAATGAATTTTTTAAATTAACTTTCATGGTTATACTGATACTTATTGGGATGGATATTTCAATGATATAAAATAAACTTCTGGAGGAACATTTTTCTTGGGTGAATGTTGTGTGAGTTAGCATAATAAGAAATAGAGTTTATTAACATTGAGCATAGTAGAATATGAATATGTTGTACCTACTCAATATTTTACTAAGGTTTTGTGGATGAATGTTCTACTGGAATATTTTAAAGTTGAAGTTTCTAAACCATTGATGATAATTTGTGATAATCAATGTGAAATTGATATTTCTAAAAATTATGTCCAATGTTCAAGATCAAAACACATTGATATACAGTTTCACTTTATAAAAGATAATGTTTCTATTAGATATGTGTTTCTATGATATATCTTAATGATGTATCAAATTGCTGATATATTTAAAAAATATATTCTAAAAGAGATATTTATGGAATTGAGGCTACAACTTCATGTTTATCCTCCTCCATTTAATTCCAAAACATCTTAAGGAATTTTTCGGCCAAGCTTTGGATTATGTTGAAAAAGGGGGAGAATATGTACAAATTTTTCCTTCAATGTAAAGAGAAATAATTTTCTTCTTAAATGAATATGAATTTTTGGTTATCATAAAATGGGGGAGATAAAAATAAAAGTGAGAGGAAAAGATAAAAGTGATGTGGATTTTATCTTAACATGAGTTTACCTTAACATGGTTGCAAAAAAAAATTGTCACTAAAGGATGGAATTCCTTCAAAAACATTACATTATCCCATAGTGTGGTTTTAGGACATTCTATTTTGTGAGAGGTTGTGTTTTGGTAAAATTTAAAAATAGTAATTGTGAAAAGGTCAAATTGTTTGAAAAATGGTGACCTGAAAAAGTTGTTTACAAAAGTTTTCAACCAATCCAAAGGGGAATATTGATGATCCTTTGTGATGTTTTTGTATTTAAAATTTTGTTATATTTGTTGAAAACTAATATTTTTATAAAAGAATATTTTTTTATTTAGATGAAATATTTTTGGATGATTTTTTGTAACTTAATTTGTGGAGAAGTGGATGTGAATATGAATAAAAAAAGTTCTTTTCAAAGCTTTGGTGATCTGATGTAGTGCTTTGAAGTCAGTATAGTGGACTCAGTTTTTATCAAAAGGATAAAAAATCTATGTTTTTATCAGATGATCCATCAGTATGAATTTAAATTTATTCTGAAAATGTTTTATGAGAAAGTTAGAAGTTTCTGAGTTAATGAAAAAGAATAATGTTGTAAAATTCTAGAGTTAAGAAATATGGGAAGTTTTAAAATTACCTAATTAAATATGATGAATATTTTTGTTATTTAAAGTCTCTAAAATATCATAAAGAATTCATGAAACAAGAACAATTTAGTTAAAAGAGTTTCATAAACCAGTAAATTGGAAGTATGTTGACACGTATTTTTCATACTGAGTTTCTGTTAGGAAGTCAAATCAGAATGAGTTTCAATTATAAATTCAAATCAGATTGAGTTTCGAATATAAGTCAAATCAAACTAAGTTTCAATTATAAAGTAAAAAGATATTGATTTTTAGTTAGAAAGTCAAATCATATTAAGTTTTGGTTAGAAATTAAAATCATATTGAGTTTCAGTTAGAAATTCAAATTGGACTGAGTTTCAGTTAGAAAGTCAAATCAGACTGAGTTTGAATTCAGAATTCAAATCAAAATGGTTTTTAGGTAGAAAATTAAATTGGACTGATTTTTAGTTAAAAATTTAAATTGGACTGAATTTTAGTCATAAATTCAAATCGGACTAAGTTTCAGTAAGAAATTCAAATTAGATTGAGTTTCAGTTATAAAGTCAAATCAGACTGAGTTTCTGTTAGAATGTCAAATCGGATTGAAATTTTATAACAAACTGAGTTTTCCAGACTTTGGTTTCTAATTTTTTGTTGAGAATTAGAGAAGTGGTTTTAGAGGATTCAATACTCTTTGAGGAGAAACCATAAGATATGAGAAGCTTTGAAGCGGTCAAAGATGAAGCTCAAATGAACATGAAATTTGGAGTTTTATGAGTTTAGGTAACCAGGAAATGTTTTCATTTTACTTTCCTTTTATTTATTGTGATGCCTATAAATAAATTCATAGTACATTCATACTTTTCAAATTTTTATGTGCGTGAAAAATTTGGAAGTGCTAAAAAGTTCATTTCAGAAGTTTTTTCTGAACAAAGATCTCGTTATAAGATCATAATAGAGTTAGTTCATTTTACCAGACTGAGAAAATCAGACTGAAGAAGATTTTATTGATTTTGATAAGAAGTGTGGAAGGTACTGATTGACAGAAGTAAATCCAGACTGAGTCAATCAGATTGGGTTTATTGAACTGAGGGCCATCAGACTCAGGTTCATCGAGCATAGAAACTTTTTTGGAATAGTTTGAACAAAGTTTTTATACTTTTTTATGGCTCGTTTTTGTAAGAAAAAATTTATACTGATGAGAGTCATTATAATCATTCATACCAAGATATATAAGGTGTTTAATGGGATTTTACACAATTTTATTCACTTATTCAATATAGTGAATTTCTATAGACCCATAGAAGTATCTATGGCATAGATGTAGGTTCTCACACTGAGACAAAACCTTGTAGATCTCATTTTATTTATTTTATTTCCTCTTTTTCATGCATAAGTATTTAATAAAATATAACAAGGTAATGAAATTTAATAATTCTCATAGGTTAAGTTTATAAAATTTTGAAACTTATAAAAACTTAACAACTTATTCGACCCCTCACACCTTCTTAGTTTTTATTCAATCTTTTAGATCTCCACCATCCATATATTTTTTCTTCAATTCTTATAAAATAATTTCATTAAGGTACGCCACTAAAATTGAATCCAAACATGACTTAGATAATTAGTTATCCCCTCTAAATTTCAGGAATCTTATACCTCCTCTTCTAATTGTAATCTTCTTCTCCTATAAATAAATGTGTTTTTATATACTTTGAAATCCAATATATACCAAAGAATGCATCAAAGTCAACCATAGTTATAGTAATCATGTCCTCAAGTATGGTATGTTCATTCAATATAATTTGGATCATATGACATATCCCTATTGAAACATTAATTCCATTGGGTATCTTGATTAGTAACTCCATTATTAGGGTTTTAGGGGATGACTTAATATTCTCAAAAAAATGCATGATATAAAAGAGTACATTGATCTGAAATCAAATAAATCATTATCTATATTTTATTTTATGATCAAAGTACTTAATATAACATCATTAGCTGCCTAAATTTAAGTTGTAGTAATCTCAAAAGTTTGGCCCTTCCCCTATGGCCACTTTTAATGGTTTATTACCTTAACTCTTGGGAATTGATTTGAATAGTGTCCCATCACCTTATAGTTGAGTCACAGATATTGGTAGCTTATTTATTTACCTTTCATTTATGATCCTTATGGAATTTATCTTCACACTAGTAACAGACTCCCATTCCCTTTATGTAAGTATCGGGGTGTTTCCTTACAATTATAATATGTTGGAAGTTTCACCCTTACCTTATTCTTCTTCCTTGTTTTTTTCCTTGGTGATCATCCATCCTCTTCTTCTCTTTATTTAATTTGAAAATATAAGACTTGGAGAATTCAGTATCTATATTTATGGTTATTTATATCATATCTTTGTATAATTAAAAAATTTGAGAGACTAGTTCCCTTCAAAGGATCAGCTTAATCTCATCAATTAAATGATAAATCTTGATTTCTTGATTACATGTGTCATCTGTAGAAAAACATGATAATCTTGAGAAGTTATCCTCTTAGTCAGTAACATTTTCCTCTTCAATCTACTTTAAATTAAAAAAATTCTATATCATCATGTTCCTCTCAAAGAAATTATTTCTAAAATAATATCACCTTAAAATTTATTCATTCTATGTTCTATATTTCTTTCTCCTCCTTAATATTTTGAATCAAGGACCTCTATTGATCAGCATATACCTTTAAATAATACACTATGAGAATAATATTCTCTCTTTAATTACTTCCCAAGCATATAAATATATTTTCAATGGAATTAATCCATTATTCAACTACCAATAGATTAATAATTCTATAAAATGATATAGGTTTCCACTACATAAACCAATCCAACATCATTATATCATGTTTTGAAATAATAGGTTGTTTTATACAGATAAGGTTATTTTTAATAACCTAAGTCAACTTCCCTAATATAGCCATAATTTACTCCCCTCCAACACTATATGTGTTTACTTTATCAGAATGGAAATACATACATTGATTATGGGTATTGATATGACTTTGATTACTTCCACTATCAGTCATATCTAAACAATTATATAAACTTCATTAACTCATAACATTTTTAATATTGAGCTATAACATATAAATTATTATGTAGGTAAAAGTGTTTAATCATTTTGAGACATTATCCTAATGTTTGTGTGAAGTAACAATGGAGTTTTTGATGAATTGGTTATTGGTTTTCATTTTTTTCTAAAATTCTTGAAGATATAAAAAGAATTATTTTTGAGGATGTGGATTGAATGTTATAATGTGAATAACTTTAATACACTTGGAAACAATAACAAGTGTGATTATTATTATTTTTTTATTTATATTTGAATAGTAATTCTTCTGTAGAAGTGATTTATACATCATTCATTATAATTTTGATGAATTTTTTGTAAATTTTTAAGTTGATTTTAGATAGAATTAATGTCATTTTTAAGGAAATAAGTAAAATTGGATATGTACCATGCTATATATACATTATTTTTATGACTAATAAACATCATCTCATATTATGTATGCATGAAGTAATTTTGTGTAAAAATAATTTATATTTCTACATAAATAGAATCATGTGTTCTTTAATACATGAATTTATTGTGCATAAACATCATACATTATTTTCATCGTCATCAATCAACAATAATTTGTTTGTCCATGTAGTCACTCCATTGACTTGAGTTACATAAACATAAGAAAATCCAGAGTGATGATCTTATATATTTTCATAAAAATAATATAAGTGTTTTGTAAACATGTAGGAATCCTACATAAATATGAATTGAGATGCATATTTATGTTCTTCATAGACATTATTCTTAGTGTAATCATGATTTTTAATTCTCCATAATTTATATATTCTAAAGAAAATTATTATGAAGTTTCTTTTAATGATCATGTATAACTAAAATATTATTCATATAGTAAAATACATGATTCACGAAAAGTTTTATAGGTTTTTTAATGAGATTTATTGAGAATTTATGTGGTATATTTTCATGGGATTTTAAATTATATATTTGAAATAATCTTTTATGGTCAAAGCTACTATTTTTTAGGGATTATTAATTCAATAAATAATCATAGGAGTTTTCAGTAATCTTTATGGAAAATATAATTTTAAATTAATGGGAATTTTTAAAAATTTGAAGAAAAATGTGTTCATGAATTGAGATATAACTAATATTTTACTAAAATTTAATATATATCTTGTATGAAATATAGGTGAGACTTTGAGTAGAAAAATAAGTCAATATAAATATGCATTTATCATTGGGAAGATTTCTTCTGAAGATGAAGGAGGATAATTCATGTTTGAATTCTATTTTGTATGAATAAATCATCTTGAAGAATGTGAGAGGGAGATTAATTTTATACAACTGATATAATCCTTAATGAAAGTGAATCCTGAATCACTCAGGATATTTTCTTTGTTCACAATTAAGGTGACAATATTCAAGGATGGTGGTTCTAGAGAAAATAATATCATTCATCTGTTCTTTCTATTGAAGTTAAAGGATGTCACATTCCCTTACTTTTAACTATAACTTTTACAACTTATCATGAGTCAAGTAGGATAAATTCCCCTCTATTGTAATCATTATTTTATTAGTGGTAATACGGGACTTGGAACCCAACTGGACATGGAAAGGGTTATATTATCTCATTGAGGTCAAACCTCGTAAAATTAATTTGTTATGCTTGATCTTTACTATTATTTCATATAGGTTTAGAAAATATTTTAAGAGTGTATCTTGATTCTAACAATTCACTGGGGTTTAATTCCAAAAGAAAATAATTTTTAAAAATTAATACAAATTCACAACACCCCTACCCCTCTCTATAGTGTATAGACTTATCCAAGCACTTCAAGTGGTATAAGATCTATCCCCCCCTCTATGTCTTACTATTTTTTAGGTCATTTATGGAAGTTTATATTTCTATGAATAATAGAGGACTTCAAATTTTTATGGGAAAAATATTCCTGGTTGGAAAAGTTGCATGATACCTTATCTGATCTCATAATATTTAGAGGTTAGTGATGCAATCACCATGGGATTTCCACCCATTTTAATAGAAATATTCATCATGTTTAATTATAATTGAACCCTTAAGACACTGGTGTAAAAAATCACCATTAACATCGGTTTTTTTCATTTTAAAATTGGTTAAAAGGTTATTTTAATGTCGAAGACATAAAAATTATGTATTTAAACATTTGTTTTTATAAAACCAACATTAAAAATCCTTCTAAAAATGATATATAGATGGATTTTAACAATAGTTTTTAATAAAACTGATGTTGAAGTCCATCATACATGATTTTTTATGTCATCTTTTAATAAGACCGATATGGAAAGAGATTTTGATGTTCATTTTAGGATAAGTTAATGTTTAAAGTCCTATTAGAAAGGATTCCAATGTTTTTTCTCCTAAAAAATCTTTGAAGCTATTTTTTTTAATATTATAAAATATTTTATTCTACATGTGTATAACACAAACCATAGTTCTAGAAAACAGTAATAAACAACACAAATAATGACAGAAAAACTTATTGTAAATTTTGAAAAACTATTTTATAAATAATAAACACCAAATGATACTACATTTGAAAATTAGTAAAACATATAAAATATTATATAAAAAAATTAGGGAAAATACGATGAAACATTACCAAAAACCGATAACATAAAGTGTTATGTATTTAAAAATAAAACATATTTGTTTAAATTATAAGTGTTATAATGAAACTAACCTTTACAAAATCAATTATTATTTTTGTCATGATTATCTCATAAAGGAATCATAAAACATAATACCCACATTCAATACCTCCTCTTTCATGATGAAACGAGGTATCTAATATATTTTTTTCTAAACAGAAACTCAAGATATGAAATAAAAAATAAGTATTCCCTAATATAAAATTTATCTACCTAAAATTTCACATATTCAATTTTTTTTGGTTCCATTGTTAAAAAGTGATCCCTATTGAAATAAATTCATGACCTTTTTTAATTTCAAATATTAATTATTAATACATATATAAAATTAAAATATTATGATTAAAGATCTAAGAGAATAGAATACTTCTTTCTAAATTTTCTTCAAACCCCACCCAATAAATAGCATAAATAGTATGTCTTTCATTCATTTGGAAAAATATGAATAACATCCAATTTCTATTAAAATATAAAATTACAGCATTAATTATAGTTTAATAAATAGTGGTTCATAATTATTTATGTGTTCTTTCCAGTTGAGTAATGGAAAAAACCAACACATAATCTGTATATTTTTTAATATTTTAGATAAATTTTCAAATTTTGAATGTTGAAATAGGTATTACATGGCTATTAAAATGTATTCTAGATCTATAAAACCACAAAAAGAAGTGAATTTGTATTATATGAAAATAGTGTGGAGATACGTAATTAAAAAAGTAATAAATTAAGTCAATATTACATATGTTTAGTTAAAGAAGTTAAATTTTTAATTGAAATTTACTTATATGGAAACCAACTTCAACTTGAGTATTGTGAGATCCTTTCCATTTATAATATAAATTATGTCATTTTTTAATATATTTAACTCATAAATTCTTCAATAAATATTATCACTCATTGGAAATGTGTACTAATTCTCTAATATAGAATAAACTTGTGTTAACTTTGTTATTCCATCAATATACTAAGGAGTATCTTAAGGTGTTGGCTCATGAAGTTTTACTTTCCTTAATAATTACTCCTTCAATTTTAGATACTCATATATAAGGTAAGTGTAATAAAAATTTATAAGTAATTTCAATTTAATGATAAATAGAAAATGAAAAACAATGTATACCTCATATGTTAACTTATGAAAATATTAGATGGTCGGAATGGCCCAAAGGACTTCATTTTTTTATTATTTTTGATAATCCACATTTCAAGGGGTGAGGTGGAACCCTTACAAGGCCTGGAGGCTTAGAGACAATTACATGACCCATAGGTCTTAGAGGGAATCACCCAGACAAAACAACTTGGAACTGCTCCTCCCCAGCATATGACATGAAATCAGCACTCCGCCTTCACAGGGATGGTCAGCTAGTTATCCTATGAAAAGTTGCATAGGCCTGGTACCGATGTCAAAGCCATACCCTCTCATTCTTCCAATTCTGGTTAGCTCTGCTCTAGTGAATGTGCCTGCCCTGAATCCTCATCTGAAGCCTTTTCCCTTGAAGTCTGACTGGTACTTCTTCATTCATGTGGCCTGAAGGCCTTGGGGTGGCCCTAAGGCCTTAAGGTGGCACAAAGGCCTTAATAAACAATTGGCCCAAAGGCCCTGGGTGGACCAAAATCCTTACAATACCTGAGGACCAAACCGGTGGCCCAAAGGCCCAGATGGATTAATAGTTCTGGTTGTTACAGTAATGAACAGTGACTGATACATTACCTGCTACAATACTACTACAGTACCCAGAAATTCACCTCCACCCAGATTTGATCTCGGGTCTCATGGATGCACCTGCTGAGTCCTCACCAACTAGGTTGAGGCTCATGTGAAATGATCAATACTCTATACAACTATGGTCACTTCCTCAATAGGCAGTGGCACTAGAGAAGTTTGATTAATAAAATCATTTACCACTACTCTTACCTAACTTGAATGTATAATTTTATGATGTATATAATCCCATAGATGATGTATAATTTTATATACTATAATATGTACATGAGAATTCCCATTATGAAACACATAGTACACAGTCGATTCTGAATGGGGAGGTGGTGGATCTGGGTAGGTAGGTTGTATAGGTTTCATCTGTCTCATCACTTTTGAAAATATTTTTGTTATAAATTATTTAATTCTATCATAATTTTACTCATTCAACTATCACAACTCAACCTTCAAGGAAGTTATTTCTCTATTTTATTCTTCCCATGTAGATTATGTACTAGGGGTTCTTCTAAAAAAATTCTAAAATAGATACCCTCTTTATACCCTCTGATGTGTCCTGAGTGTTCTATATTTCCTAAATCATGTGAAGGATATCCATTTTAACCATAGGGATAAATTTCCCCTATGTTGTTTCCTTCTGATGAGTATCCTAAAATAATATATTCAAATGTTATATTAGTTGAATGAATTTATAAAATTGTAATACTAAATAAAAATAATAATTACTTAATTATAATCTTATTATCAACTTATTTTTTTATATTTTTAATAAACTTACCATTTTCCTTCATCCTCACACTTTTCTATTTTTCATGATGAGGGGTGGATATAGAGGGTCGAATTGAACTTATTCAGTTCCAATACTTGGATTTTCTCATAATTTATTAAATTTCTTGGTAATAATTTTCTCTTTTAACAATGGATACCCTCTAACACCCATATATTTTATGATATAGTTCTCTATTAAAAAAATTAACTTCTTTGATAGCTTGCTTTAAACACAATACTAAGTTTAAATGAACTCTGATATATTATTAAAATAATATTGTTTAATGTGATAGTCATCTCTTATCCATTGGATTTGTGAGTATGATTGAGACTAAATAAATTAGTAAAAATTTATGGATAAAACAAATTTATTCATTATTAATTAATTATAAATGAAAATAAAAATCATTTGAAATTAAAAGAGTTATTTTTTAAAAAAAATTGTTTTTATGTGTGCAATGTGTTTTTATCTTAATAAACTAATTTAATCATTACTGGTGAATTATTATAATTAAATTTATATATTATAATCAATAAAGTGTTTTAACACTCATCTAACATTTTTATAGGCATGGAGTAAAAATAAATCAAGTTATATGCTTAAAATGTTTTTTTTTTAAATATTTTCCATTTATTTTTCACACTTATTTTACAATTAATTTATACCACTTATATAAATTTAATTGTAAAAAATTGATTCAAAATTTTTAATTAGGAGGTCTAAATTTTTTGAATAGGTACCTTTTATTTTTAGGCCTTATGAATAGTAACTATGGTAAAATTTATTACCACGATAAAGGGTAAATAGGGTTAATCTAGGTTAACAATAAATGTTAAGGTCACCATTTTTCAAATTAATACTTATTGGATGAATGTAATTCTACCTTTATCTCCTTATTAGCTAAATTTAATTATTTAAGTGACATTTTTTCATGAAAATGACCTTTATAATATTTAAATCAAAGAAAAATACAAAATGTAACTCTCCTACTTTTAAATATCTCTTCTGTGTTTACATATAGAAAAAATAAAGTTGTTAATGAATATAAATGGTTATTTTTATAATAATGAAATTATTTTCATCATGGTGATTTATTTATAATTTTATTAATTATATAGTTACTTTAAATTATTTCAAAACGTCGACACAATATTTCTTCAATTAATAAAAAAATAAAATAAATGATATTAAAAATATAAAAGTAATATAATTTGAGTGATTTAAAATTTTTCATGAATTTTATAGATTAATATAACATATTATTATTGTGTTAAATTATTCTTTTCAAATTCCATATTTTTCTATGTCTTTCGTGTCAAATTAAATGAATAAAGTCAAAATGACATTAATGATAGTTTATGAAAATAATATTTATTAAGTTATTTAAAATTAATTAAAATATTTAAATGGAACAAGGTGAATAATATATGGTCAAAAATTTCAACCCTCATCCATTTATGATCCAATTTTCAAATTATAAGTAAAATTATAACCCTTTAAAAGTGAAAAAGATGCTACAATAGTTAAGGTTAAAATAGGTTAACTTAGGGGTTAAACCAAAAGATAAGGTTTAAAACACCACCTAGACCTATAAAAATATTATTTTATAATATTATTTCAACTAAATATTCCTTTATCTTTTAATATCTTTCCATTTGGAATCATTTTTATAGATAATTACTTTTTTATATATTTTAATCTTTTATGAAATTCTAAGAGTGCCCCTCCCCCCACTTATAAAAGGGAACACCTACTTTCTATTATTTATAATACTTTGAGCCTTTTATTTAGACTAAAACTTACTAAATTATCTAATAAAAATTATTAGTACCATTCTATAGGTTCTGGAATTCTGAAAATACCAACCCTAAGATCCTTAAGAGGATATCTAAAGGAGTTCTTTCAAAGAATAGGTAATCGCCTTAACCGATCACCTTCTTTTTTAATTATTCTTTTACCACATCTAAATCTATATTATTTATCATAGAATAATAAATTAAGTATTATGAATATAATCAAATGTTATTATGATTATGAAACCACCATTATCCACTCTCTTTCCCATCAAATGAGAATTGAAAGTATCACTCATGCGTACGTACGGTTTACCATCTCCACGTAGTGATGCAATTCATTTTTCATAACCATATTTTATGGATGTGTGCTATGGGGGATTTAATTTTTATATAATATATTTATGAAATATGTATTCTTATTTAATGATAATATCATATCTAACTTTTAATCTGTTGGAAAACGATAATGTCGCTTGTGCATACCTGTAGACTACCACCTCCATGAAGTGATGTTATTTTTCTCTTTATGATTTACATGGATGGTAAAAAGGATTAATTTGACGAATATATTATGTATATGATTTAATTATTATTATTTAATGGTTAATTATTATTTACATTTATTTATTTCTATCCATTGAATAGTGAAAACGGCATTCATGCGTATGTGCGGCCTACCATCTCCATGAACGATGTAATTCATTTTTATATCTATAAATTTTATGAATGAATATATATATATATATATATAATTAATATATATGATATTTATATAATTATTAACATCCTATATATGATTTAAACATGATCAAAGTATAAGGACCAGAACTACCGAACTGAAATTCCAATGAAAAAATGAAATAGTTAACACCAGGAAATGATGATTTTAATAAGAAATTATTAAATGGGTGTTGAAATATTAAAAAGGTATAATATATGATATTATAATTATTTAAATGATTATAATATAGAATAATAATAAATTTAAATTTATTATAAAGTGTGATAGATCACATTCAAAGAAAGTGAAACCCAAGGTAAGGGTTTTATGTTACAATCTCATTATTTATCGATAATGTTTATGATTAGTTAATGATGATGAAATTTCATGATATACCTCTCAATAAACACATGATTTTTATTATCAACTGGTTATTTCTTTATATTAAATATTTTCATTTCATTTTCCTTTCTTTAATATCTCAAGAGATCAAGATAATTTTTTTAAGGAAAATCAGCTTTATTTCTCTCTTTGGTCGAAAATCCTCTTTCTTCCATGTCCATGTTTTCAAGAGTGTTTTTAATATTTTATAATTATTTTTTAAATTTATTTCTTACCCATGACTGAATTTTAAAAAAAAGGAATCTTCTTTTTGTTTTCCAAACAAGACACTTTTTGACTTTTGTTTACAAAAGTGTGAAAGAAATGTTTTCTTTTAACTTATGTGGAATGAATCTAATTTATCAAAATCATGACCGATCAATTATATGACAATTAATTAACAAAATTAAAAGTTTATTTTCAAAGAATATTTTCACCTTAATATTTTGGAAGTTTTGAGATTTAAAATAAGTGATTTCAAAGTAAAAAAAAGGTATTTTCCTCAAGAAATGTTCTAAGTGGTATTTTAAAGGAATTTTCCATCTATTATGAAATAATTTTATGTTATCTAATTTTTAGTGGGTATTTGATCCAATTATACCATACTTATTATTTTTATGGATTTATTATTATAATAGTAATATTTTTATAAAACTCAATATTTTTCTATGGGTTATGCTATAATGAATTGATGAAATGATTAAGAAACTAGTTTCTTTTACATGGGTTATTCCATGGTGAAATTTTTATAAAATCAATTTCTTTCCCATGGGTTATTCCATGATGAATATTTTATGAAACCTATTTCTTTTCCATGGGTTATGATTGGATTAATGTTTTATGATATTCTAGAACACATCTGTATGATTTCCATTATGTGATGGGTGGGATCTGAATTATTATACCTCCAATACATTGAGTTAATATGGATATACCATGAGATAAAAAATAATGGAATGGGGAGTGAACCCAATTCAGTAAGGGAACTATATCTACTATGATAGTCGGAAGAGTGAACCTTGTCTACTATGACGATTTGGGGAGTGAACCCATGCCACTATGATAGTCTCAGTAGTAAGCCTTCACTACTAAGGAAATTATTTTCTGTTATTATATATATTCCATGAAATTATGTATTATTCGAATTTTATTCTCATATAGATCAAGTTCTTTGATTCCTTTATGATTCATATCTTATAAACTTCTAATCTTTATTCCACAACTCAATATTATTATCTATGATATGAAGGGTATAGTTTTCAAATATTATTATACCATTATGTTCATGTTATGTTTAAGTTATAATTTATATATGCCTTTTTTACTTTTTTTGAGCATCATATCTCACTCTTTATTATGTTTCATTTCCAACATTATAAATAAAATTATTGTGTATAATATGTCTAATAAGGTTGCTAGTTATAAAGAAATAAGTGGTTTACGATATAGATATCTTATAAAAAAGTTTCTTGTGTGTCCAAGTTTCCAAATATACTATACCTATATGATTATATCTTGAATCGTAATTTTATTTATTGAATATTCATCTAATAAGATGTAATATCTATTTATTAAATGTATAGGTCTCTATATACCCTCATCATGAAAATCTATGAGTGTATAAACTTTAGGATTGTATATCTTGGTGATCTTTCCAAGAGGCCTACTATAAATGAATAAATTAATAAGTTATAAATTAGTTAAAATTAATTTGACAAATAAATTTTACAAACTACAGCTACATACCATAAAGGATTCCTCTCACCAACTAGAGAAAAACTTCGGTCATATCTCTGTATCAATAAATTCATTCTTAATGCATGGATCTTGATGTTTTTTACTGCTAAAAATATAATATGAAGTAAAATTTGTCTTAGAATCTATTTATATGATTTCTGTAAAGGATATACAACTTTTCTTAATTGATATCATCTCTTTAAAGTTAAATGTCATCTATAATTTAATATATTAAATACTATTCAAATGAAAAATATAATATTTAAAACATTGGTGAACTATATAAATAAGTTTAGAAAGTTTTCTATTATAGACTCCCATGAATTATATTTCACTGGCTAGTCTATTCTCCTTAAATCAATGAATTAAATTATTATCCTATAATAATCTACATAGCAATGTAATTCTTAAACTACTTGGAATGTGGCCCAACTGGGTGGTCATTATCATTAAACTTAATTATCAACCTTTTTAATTTATTTTAAAGTGAAATAATTAGTAAAAATGTAATCCCATGCCAACCATATTTAGGTAATGCCCTCTCTAAATAAGAATAAGAAGAATATATGAAAAAAAATTCAAGAAATATATGTTTAATTTTGTTAAATAATTTAATTACTATAGATATATTTATATGAAGAAACATATATACCTTAGTTCCCCTACCTTCATATCTATCATTTATAAAGACATATGATACTTTCATTAAATGTGTACCTATATTTTATTATAATTAAATAGTTGTAATAAATAAAAAATTAATTGTTCATAATAAAAATAAAAACATTGACTTTTATACTTTTCTACTAAAAAATGTGTAACTAAAACTAATGAATAAAAAAATTAACAAAAAATGATAAAAATGATTATCATCTAAAAATGTGTAATTTTGTGTATGTATATTTGATTGGTATAAGTAAAAATATGATTTTTTATAATAATATTAAAATTATAAATATTTTTTTGAATAAAAGTGTATACCTAAAAATGAAGAATATAAATAAAATAGTCGCAAGGAAATGATGAAGGAAAACTTTGTCAACCAAAAAATAGATATCTGAATTTAATAAATATAAAAATTATTTAAAAAATATCAGGAATGATCATGATCTATATATTTAATTTTCAAATTTAATAAAATAATGTTTTTGTCTGTGTTAATTTCACAAAAAAAACATATATTTACCTGATTAATTAGGAGAGTAATAGATTGTTTTCACATATCCCTTCTATGTGGTCATATCATGTTGCATTGACTATGTCTACATCATAGTCACTTTTATTCTTGGATAATTTCATAATAGATAAATAAATTTCACATAATTTTTCAACATCATAAAAATTACCATCACCTAAATAAATTTTTTTCCCTTAAAAAACAATGGACCACTGATCATTTAATGGGTAAATAACCTAAAATATTTGTTTTTAATGAATTTCCATGATAAATTGTTCTTATTTGAAACAAAATATTTTCAAATAAACAAGTATAAATTAATACCCATCATATCTCACACCATGGTTACTATCATCCTAATTATCCTTAAATATTGGTACCTAAAATTTAGTGTAATCAATCTTCAATATATCCTCAACAACTCCAAAATATATTTTTGATGCATAAATTGGGGTTTATCTTCAGCACTTGAAAATGTAGTGCTTAGTGATGACCATTACTCCACTATTTTGAATAGTGATCAGTTCATCCTAGTTTTTTGTGTAAATTGTGTACCCATTAACATAAAAATCAGGCCATGTGATCACATTAACACTTATTCCCCCTTTGAATCATTTAAATGTTTCTGATATAGTTAAATTAGTGTTTACTTTCTCCACAAACCATGAAACAAATGTGTTTTCATGTATATTTATCAAAAAAAATATAATTTATTCTCAAATATCATACCTTGAATCTAGAAATATGTGATGATATATATGTTTTTCATCGGGATTGGTGACATGGACGGAAACCCTCTCATTTTATGAGCAGTATGGCTCAATGAGAATTGGGCAGCATATCCCTTTTTTATTGTGAAATACATGTCATGATTGAATATGTTCTTGATGGTTTGATTTTGGTGGGGGGCTTGATGCCTTTCTCAGTTTCTCACTTCAAGTTTACCATTTTTTAGAATTCCCAAGAACCTCATAATGGTTCCCACATCCATAGCTAGGTATAGAACTCTTTTCCAAATGTAGGTGGTCAGTTGGGGTTTCAGACCCAACGATGCTTAGGAACACACATTGGTTGAGAGGATGGGAGGTCGGGCTCATCGCACCCTTTTTTGGGGAATTTTTGCCTACTCTAAGACTCTATTATATATTTATGATATATTCGTGAATCTATTACTAATCTTGGTATGGGACCAGTTATGCTAACAAAATTATTATATGTTAGGTTTCTTTTATGTGAAGAATATGGGGATTGCATTAGTAAATCCATCTATATGTATCCAAGGTTCGTCATACCTTTCATAGTAATGGGTGGATGCTTATGTGCTGAATCTATATAACTAGGTACTTTGAAATTTTTTTCCACAGAGGGAGGTGGTTAATATTCCAATGAGGGTATTGAGCCATTATGATACGTACTACATATCATGACTATTATAGGAATTAAAACCCATGTAGTTTATAAAACCTATGTAGTTTAACATCATATGGAAAGTAAAGAAGTGTGGCCACTTAGGTACCAGATATTCAAGATCGAGTCTTGAGGAGACGTCTTACATATCTTGATTATGGAAGGAATTAGAGTTTTGTAGTTCATTTAGTTTCTCAATCCACTAGAGGATGATGTGGTGTGCTTATCCTATGGGAATTATTGGGTCCTAATGGTTCCAATGTCATAAAAATGGGGACTTACACCGAATTGGAAGCCTATTTGAGATTGAACCTTATAAAGGCATCCTACATATCCCGGTTATGGCAGGAATCAGAATCATTATAGTTAATTCACACCCTTAGGACCATCCCCAACATAGATTCCCTTATATGAAGGAAAATATATCAAGCCACTCATTAGAGATTATGAAATGAGGATTCCCTGTCTGGTGGAGATTCATGATGGGAATGATATTACTATTATAACTTCCTAATCCCACGTGAGCTATAGTCTATGTAAGAAACAAGGGATATCAAGTAATAGGTCTTATTGAATAGATATGTTGGAATTATATATTGGGACATCCATTTTGATATTTAGTGTGGAGCTCAAGCCTTAGGAATATATCCTACGTATCTTGTTTATAGAAGGAATCAGATTCATCGTAGTTTAGTTCGTCGGAGCTTACACACTGACATTTCCCTTGTCTTGATAGAGGCTTATGGTGAAAATGATATTATTATTGCAATTACCTAATACCACATGATCTATTCTCTATGTGAGAAAAAAGGGATGACAAATGATCAGTTTCACTGCTTATGGATATGAGACTTATGCACTAGGAAAACCCTTCAAAGGTTAATATAGAGCTCCGACCTTGGAGAGGTATCCTACATATCCTAGTTATGGAAGGAATCAGATTCATCATTGTTCTTTTGGTCGGGGCCTACACATTGAGTTTTCCCTATTGATCGGGGCTTATACACTGAGGGTGGAAAAGGTTATCAAGTCCTAGGATTACCTTTTGACCTGGTGTGATTTTTTTCTTGACATGTGTTGGTTATCCACTCATTATCCATTGATTTTTAGCTTCATATGTTAGTGAATGTCTTCCTAACTTGTATAAATACAATAATATGATTCATTTGACTTGTTTGAGGGAATTCATAAAACCTATATGGCATGTACGAAGGTTGTTTCATAATCAAGGATGACTTATCCAAAGTAAATCTCAAGACTAGGTTGGCTGATCCTGGAATCCACCACATGATCCTGGATGATTTTTCTAGAGGGTGTCACATGATCCAGCTAATCTGACCTAGTGTCATCACAATATTTGGATTACACACATGGATGGAATCATGTGAGTCAAAGTGACATGTCTTAGAGGGTGTCACATGTCCTGTACAACATGTCTGGAGGGCATCGTGAGGCATGTTTAATGTGTTTGAAGGATGTCGTAAGAGTCTGCTGATATGCCTAGTTTCTACTATGAGACTTAGCTAACATAAACCGGTGTGGACATATGAGTCAGGAAACACATATTAAGGACACCATGAGGATTCAATGAATATCTTAGAGGATTTCTCAAGACTTTGGTGGAAATATTGGGGGTTCCATGTGACTTTCTTTGATGTGTCCAGAGGAATTTTCATGATCCAAATATTATTCCAAAAGAGTGTCTCAGGATCTAGGTGACACATCTTGGTGCTTTATCATGTCCCATGGGGTTCATGTGAAGTGAATTAGTATTAGCGTATATGTTCTTCATGTAAGTCTCCCATCTTTTTTTTAGCATTTATATCTTGAATTCCTTAGATTTGTTTAGTGTTAGCTTGTTTTAAGTTATGCATGATTAAGAAGATGTGTGGGATTTACTTCATGTGTCCTACTAGAAGTCCTTCATGTGACCTATGGATGATCATGTGAAGTAACTTTTCATGTTTCATTATTGTTCTATATTTTTTTCGGTATCTTACCTGATAGGAATATTTTTTCAATCACAAGATCATCCACTCAAATAAATTTTCTCTCATGCTGATGCATGGTTCCAAGTAGTGATCATCCATGTAATTGGTCTGCCTCTCAGAGATTAGTGGTTCATTTTTCATGCTGAGATAGGGGATTTATAGGCCTCACCATTCTGGTTGTTCACTTCATTCTATGATTCATATCATGCAAATCTAGGATGGAGTCAGTGGAGGGCCTCGACATCACGCGCCTTTATGAGTCCCTATCGTGGATCACACTGAGGGAATCACCTGATTTTTAGTGACCAAAAGTTCATCCCATAAATTCCTCTTTTACTATATTATATACAATTACTGTGAACTTTTTGAATCATATACGCATGCTGAAGGACTTCTATATTTTTATATTTACATGTTTAAGGTCCTTCGTGAGATCAGAGTGCATGTTGAGAGGCACTTGTGTGATGCTTGAATCCTTGTCTGAGATATTTTACGATGCAAGGATGGTTTCTCGAGGTGATTCCATGAAACTAAACTGGATTTTCAAGGGGTCTTATGAGACCATAATATAGATAGAATTATTTCATTGTAAGAGTTTTAAGACTGTAAGAGGCTCCCACCTTTCCCTCTTTTATTTCCTTTGTATATTTTACAAATCTTGGGGTCATGTGAGATTGTATGAGTATTGTCGAAGACAATTAATTTACCTCTTGGTGTTGTGTCACATGACCAACAAGGACATATGGATATGCATGATCATTTCATGGGCAACTCTATTTTTTTGACCTGACAAAGCCAAAGGGGGGCACGAAGTCACTTGGACATACCCGATGCTCTTCGCGTGATGAGGATGACATACCGGTGGGATATTGTGAGATGTGGAGGACATGTCACTGGGATATTTAGGTGCCTTTAGGATTAATAGTTGTGCATCGTGTGAAATTTATGACTGTGAGAGGTCCCCCCCTACTTCCCTTTTTTATTTCCTTTCTTCATTTTACAAAGGTTGGGGATCTCACAAGTTTGCTAGAATGGTGTCGAGGACAATCATTTTCCCCATCAGTGATCCATCACATGAGTTTTATGATAATAATAGGCCTCCACCTTTTGGAATTTTTCCTTCTATTTTTGAAGGATTTTTGGATGGGTTTTTAGGAGATCGCTGATTGGAAAGCTTCATGACTTGGAAAATCTTATCTGACCACCACCGTGTGACAAGAAATTGTCAAGGGCACCTTCGCATGAAGAAAATGACTTGTCAAAGATGATTTGTGGGACCTTCTACAAGATATTCACTATGTAAACCTATCTTCATGATCCTCTATTGGTCATGTGATTATGTGTCTCTTGAGGGTTTATGAAATCCATGGGATCATGGCCACCTTCCTCTTGCTTTTCTTTTTCAGGGAAAATAATACCACTATCAAGGTATTTCTTCCTTCATGAATTTTTTAATACTCAGCTGGACGGAATAAAAAAATCCCCCACTTAGGAGTGACTTCCATGTGGATAAGGTCTTAATTCTAAGGAAAGTAAATGTTTTCCTGAGTCTTTAGCACTAGCGTCAATTAGTGTCTTGGGTGACAGTTAGTCTTTCGGGTGACACTTGGTATCCTACAGGATGCCCTATAAATGGGGGTGGAAAGAAATTCATTCATCGGCTTCTTATTTCTCTATATCTCTCTCATATTTCTTTTATCATGTGTCCTCATCACAAGATTGTTCTAAAATACCCAATCACGAGACCTCACTGCGAGCCCATTTTTCAAGAAATGCTCCATAAGACTTATTTTTCCTAGGAACATGCTCAAATCAACTTATGAACTAAAATTTGGTAAATTTTTTAACTTTGGACATGGGGATGCTCGATCTTAATAATGGTTCCATGGGACTTATAGGCTTGAGTGCATGATCCTTGGACTATCATGTGGCTCATGTGACCATTTCAAGTTCATGTGATCATGAGTCCTCTAAAGGGTCATGCGATTTCACAATGACTTACAACCCATGATATCTTTAGGAGTTAGGTGGTTTGTGAATAATTTATGTGATTAATTAATGTATTTTATGATTCATGCGACATGCATGATGTTTCCTGGTTTATTATACATTTTTTTGATAATATTTTATTTTATTTTTCTGACATATTCCACTTAATTTTGTTCATATGGATTCAAATTATCATTATTATTCTTGCAAAACTTTGAAGAGGGAGGATAAAGTAGTGATATCCCATCATGATTCCATTTTAGAATGTGTAGATTCTACTTTCATCTATGACATAGGGTTACTTCAACTTAGTCTGATAACATTGATGGGATCAAAACTCAAGGATTATCCCCTTTCAGAATTCCTGACCACTTTATTGGTGAATATCTCATAGGTGTCTACTTTGTTGATGAGGGAGATGGTGAAGATGGGCATATAATAAAATTAATGCCCACGGAATTTGATGAGACTAATCATGATCCCAATGAGGATTTTCATATGTACCATTCGATCATATAAAAGTATACCTCCAACAAGAATCTTGGATGGATTACCATCTGGGAATTCTGATCAGGAAGAGACTATAGAATGAAATAGGGATGGCCATTTTGGGTATAATACATTGATTTTGAATTTTCTAAAGAGTTGAGGAAAGATGGTATGTACAAGGTCATCTGGATCTCATAGATGTCATCTTATTGCAAAAACGGTCTGATGATGGAACTATTCAGTCATTGGATCCTAGAAATGAACACCTTTCACCTCATTCATGGTGAGGTATGTATCATCCTCTTTGACATGGATTATATATGTAGTGAACCTTCATTGGGTGGGATTTATGATGAATTATTCCCCCATGGTCTTCCTGGGTTTATGTAATATGGAATTATTCTCTTACGCAGGAACTAATCGAGCTGACTGATAAGGCCCTCTTGAAAGAGATACTCCCTGAAGAAAATGTCCCATTTAAGATATGGGTGGGTTCTTTCACTGGAAAGGCCCTCTATGATCTAGAAACTAAGAATTTAAAGGCATGTATCATGAAGGATTCTTGTACTACACTAGGAAATTACTGGCCTACGATTGAGGAAGAGAAAATTAAAGAATAGGGATGGGAAGTTAGCCCTTTTGTTAACCATTCTTTCCAACTAGACATATTTCTCACCATGTACCTAAGTGGGTACTTACTCCCAATAAAGGAAAAAGGTAGATTTAGAGTTTCCACTTTTATGATGGTGAACTCCATGACAAGGGGGAGTGTATCGAGATAGTTTTTCCTATGTTTTTCAAAGTTTATCATCTTCTTCACCATGTTTACAAGGGAGAATATCCTAAAAATATCATGGGACCCTTCCAAGTATTATGGGGTTAGATAGAATCTCACATAAAAGGATATGAATACCTAAACATTTAGGTTATCCCCAATGTTCTCTTCATACCATATCTATAATGTTTTATTGGGGTAATACCTATCACACTGAAAAGATGAGATTTTAAGGATTGTGTAAGATGCTATGATCATTTCTCTTTTAGAACCTATGGTCCAGTTCCAATGGGTGATATTGTTGATACAGTTGAGGCTAGTCTTCAGGAACATGATTATATGACATCACTTCGGTAGGGTGTTCTTTCCACCCATATTGACGGGGACCTCATATGTGAGTGGTACGTACCCTATTAGTGTATTCACCAATTCCTATGCTTCCAATGAATGTTTCCTCAATCTGTTTATGTTATATATTAGGAGAATCCAATGGTAGCTCGCCAATTTTGGATAGTTTTTATAGGGAGTAGAATTAGGATAAGATACATCTTCCTCCCTCTGATGCAGTAATCGGTCTATCCCGACATTATGATGAGGTTTGGATATACTCATATCCTAAAGGGAAATTATCCAAATTGGTAATTGAGACATCCCTAGTTGCTGAGAAAAATCCCATTCCAAGAAAACAACCGGCCATTATAGGGACAACAAACCTGAAATCACCTTGTAAGAAGATGAGTAAATTACCATCATCTTCTTTGCCAATAGAAGTTCTATATGATGTGGTTGTAGTGAGTGTGGAACCAAAGGGTGAATCCACATTATTATTATCATTTCTTGTCACATATTAATAATGGATATCTTAGAGGATGTATAACTTAGAGGATGACCTCTGGGGTATCATACATCAATCAGAGATACCTTTGGAGGGTTTTTTTTACATCATCTCCCCTTAGGGTATTACTTTTAAAGGACAACATGAGGTGGTCAGGGCCTTCCTCAAAGACCTTGACATAGTGCTGATGAGTTTTAAGGGTCAGGTTTTCTATTCACCTTTGGTTTATGTAATGGTGACTTGAGGAACTCTGAAAATGGTTGTGAACGATTTCAGTTAGCCCCTATAGGTAGTGGTAAGACTAATCTTAAGACTATGTTTAAAGGGTCGTGATTCTATTGCAACCATACCGATGTCCTTTTTTTGTTGATATAGGGATAGGATATTGAACACCAGACAGTTCTTACATCCTTGTAATATTCTTCCAATGGTAAAACTATAGGGGAGGAATTTGACAGTGATCGAGGAACTGATGATGATGCATCCTCGTGTCGATTTCCCATATGAGGATAGTGATTTCCATTCCTAGATCAATGAATTCAGCCTCAAATCCTTCCAAATAGTTTTCTATATATCATTAAATAGAAGGTAAGAGTAAAATGAAGTTATCTTCATTGAAAGAGTCTTCCCCTCCAAAATCCTAGAGTAAGTGTGGAACTTCACTTTTTCCTCTTGTTGGAATATTTTGGAAACACATCATGACTTGTAAAAAATGTGATGGCTCCACCGAGCTGACTTACAAGAGAAGGTATCTTCTTATGAGTATGTGGGAACTTTATTGGTCTCTTTAGAAGAACCTTCATTGTTAGTCCCAACTCTTTAATAAGTGGAGATAGTTGAGGTGTTAAATCAATTGTGATTGTTACTTGCTACTAACATTCCAGTGATCACTCCACATGATCCAGTGTGGTTGGACACACATTTGGAGGATATTGACATAGGTATCCATTCTTCTATTATTTTATCCTTTATTAAAGCAAGATTAGTTAAAGGTAAATACTTCTTCAATACTTGATACTTTGTTTATTTGTGTCATATCACCTAATATTATCTCTTATTCCTACAATCCTCAAGGGTGGTGATTGAATCATGTCTTTGGTAAAAGCACTGAAAGTGACATGAATTATTTGATCACAAGGAGTCACTTCTTTACTTGAGGATTGGTTCAAGGTAGTGGAAGTTTCTAAAAACATGTTTGAGAAAGGTATTTTTCAATCATCAGACATATTCATTGATGATCTGGTGATACCATGTTATCTATCTCGTGTCTAAGAAACCCATGGTCCCTTTATTGTAGTGTATTCACCCTAAATTTCAAAGACTCTAGTACCCCCTCCTTTGGGATTTCCTCTGATTGGATCTACCAATGCAACGGCTAGATCTATTCCCTCATCATTAAAGACTATGATCACGACTCTTTCTCTGAGTGACCAAGTCCCGAAATATGTTCTCGTTCCCAGGATGGGCTTGGATCAAGGCTCGGTGTCTACATAATTTTATCAGTCGATGTGGAATGCATGTGGAGGGATATTTGGGGCCTTGGTTTTGGAGACCCCCTTGGAGGAGTTAAAAGATCAGTTACGCCAACTTTGGTTTTTTTCCTAAACTTGGTTATGAGTATTTTGATTATAACACCCTTAATTCCTAGTTGAAGGAGGTGATCTCTATGGGGGAATAGGATAGGTCCCTCTAATTGAGGGCGGTAGCTACTGAGGCCTCATATTCAATGAATAATGATTGGGATAATGCCACAAATGAAACTTCCCAATGAGATGTAAAGGTAGAAGCTCACCGAGACATGATCACTATTGGGAAGATGGAAACTAACCATCTCTAGTCCTTGATCAGTCATCTTCAATCAAATATCATCAATATTCAAGAAGATTTATCACAACTCTAACATGAACTTTGAATATTAGATAATACTATTCTGGAGTAATAGGGACTTCTTAACATGGTGAAGGAGAGACTTGAATTTGTTTCCTGGGTATAGGAGTTGTAGAGGGTTATGAAAGTGGAAACTGAGTTTGTTGACCAGTTACACCAATATGTTAGCTCTCTAAAGTAGAGGCTTTTAGAGTTCAAAGATTATTATGAACACATGCTACAATATATTTATATTTTTTCACCTTTTCTTTTTCTCATATATTCAAGGGAGAGACTCTCGTATGTGGATATTCTTCCTCTTGTATGGTATCGGTGAATATATCTGCTAAATTTTAGATATTGTTGTCTAGTTTTCTTTTATTCATGATGTGCATAACATTAATTTAATCTAATATTATATTAATTATCAATGATACATTTCATTTTCATAATATCAAGTAAACATGAATGCATGTATCTGAATATTTAAATCACAACTGATTCTTTTCGAGAAGTTCTCATGAATTCTCACTAACATGAGATTTCGTACTGATATATCTTCTCTAGAAATATTTAGATAACCTAACTTGTAGAAGGATAATTGGTTAGAATAAATTTCACATAGAGAGAGTCCACTTTACTTTTTTGAATCCAATAGTCTTGGTGAGAATATCTTAATTTATACTAAGTCTATATGGTGGTCCTTAGAAGCCCTTATAGGATAAATTACTATTGTGGTGTAGTTTAAGGTCCTTTATCTTAGAACTTATACCTCTATAGTTTAGGTTCTTTTAGATAAGACCTTCCATTGTTTTATTTTATGGTCTCTTAGCTCAGACCTTTTATTTTTGTATTTTAGGGTCTTTTGGCACGGACCTTCTATCGCTGTAGTTTAGGGTCTTTTAGCTAGGACCTTCTATTGTTGTAGTTTAGGGTCTTTTAGCCCGTACCTTCTATCATTCTAGTTTATATTATTTTAGCTAAAACCTTCTATCATTGTATTTTAGGTTATTTTATCTTGGGTTTTCTATCACTGTAGTTTAGGTTCTTTTAGCTCAGTGTAACGACCCATACTTTACATACATTGTTATTACTTCAGAATTGAAGAATACTTATTACAACATATAATAAACCATGGTAGTACCGTATAGGTATAGTGTCTTTAGAAACTGGGAAACATAGACAACTGGTTCATAAAGCATCTACATTGTCTCCCATTTATTTCATCATATCTAGAGTCCCTTTTGACATATCCTACTTAGTACCCTTCTTCCTAACCTGGGTAAAAGAAAACATACAAAAGGTTGAGCTCAAATGATAAGTAAGGGTAAACAAGAGAAATATCAATCATATCATATTCATAAGAACATAACATTTTGAAAATCTTAACCTGCAAAAGAGATCATAATATCATAACATGGGATAAATCATAGTAGTGAGATGTAATCCCAATAATCATAACTTAAAACATGAAACATTGTTTAATATACACGTAATCATAGAAAATCATTTATTATTAGTCAAGAATCATTTCCAAGACTGTCATAGCAGACAAAGTCCATTTCTGAACCGAGTTCACTCCTCGTTCCAGTCCTGTATCACTGAACCGGTTTAACTTTTCGTTCCAGCCATGTCTATCTCATGAGATATAAATCTTTACCTAATGCATTGGAGGGATATATCGGTCCAACCCATCCCATAATGAAACCATTCTTATGTGTTCCACAAAATCATAAATCATACATCATAGCATAATCGATGTAATAAAAATGGGATTCTTAAACATCATGACATCATAAAACAATTCATATAAGATAAAGGACTTCATGAAAATAATTCCATCACAACATAATCAAATAAATTTAATAATGGGGATATAAATAGAACCCTATATTATCTTATACGGAAAATAATTTTGATAAAACACTTGAACTCCATTCTTGATTAAAATATCCTTTTTACTTCAAAAACATTTTTCTTTTCTTAACATGTCATGACATTTTAAACTAAAAGAAGTTAATTAAAAATAAACTTGAAAACTTGTAAAGTAAGATTCATGGAAATAATGTTCTATGGAATCATAAAAATCCATTCATGTCGTATAAGTTAAAAAAACATTCTTCTCGTACTTTGGCTGAAAAAGTCAAAAATTATCTCGTACTGAAAATGACAAAAGATTCTTTTCATATATTTTACTAAAAATTCACCAATAGGTAAACTTTTATTTAAAAAATTTTAGGAGGATATAAATTATATTACATAGTGAGGAAACATGGATTTGGATGATAAATATTCCCCTGTAAAATCTGAATTATAAACAATCTCGGATAAAAATGAGATTGTGAGATTTTCCCTTACCTTTTGTCCAATTTCTTCTGTATGTGTCTGAGACTCTTGTATAGTGGGTTTAAACATATTATTAACTTGTAAAATAACCATAATAATATTTATGATATCATATATGATTCACTTACGACTTTATATTATCCGTTCATTTGTCAATTCCATGTTAAAGCAGCGTTTTGGGTAAAATCGTTTCATTTATCGTCCTTGTTTTGACTTGTAATTATTCATATGATTAATTTGATCATGATTACTTAATTCAAAAATATAAAACATGATTTATATATAATATATATTCAGAATATACATATATATAATAGATTAATAAATGGAAATAAATACACCGTTCATGGACACAGTAGGTCGTACGTACGCATGAACGTTGTTTTTGTTTCCTTATTAAATTTAATAGATGTAATTAAATAACATTTACATAAATAAAGTATCATTAATATGTCATATATTTCATTATTACTTATTATATATAATTTATAATCATTCTTGAATTGTTAACATGGAAAATGAATCTCATCGCGTCGTGGAGACGGTAATCCGTACGTACGCACGAGCGATGATAACGTTCCCATATTTATTAAATGGAATTGGAGTGGATGATATAATATATTAGACTCAGTATGATGTTATAATAATAATATATAGTTATTATTTACACCATTATAACCATCCAAGTAAGGTGGTGGTGGAAAACAGATTACACCACAGCGTGGAGACGGTATTCCGTACGTACGCACGCGTGGTGATTTTGTTTTCCGTAGGATGGATATAAGGTGAAATAGGATTGTTTCATATTTATAATAACATATCAGTATATAATTAATACTTATGTTATTACTTTATAATGAAAAAACTAAAGAAGAGGAAGTAGAATAAGAAAGAAACTTGAAAGAGTCGATAGAAGAGATTACCTCTTCCTCAGCGCACCTCCTTTAAACTTCTTCTTAGGGCACTAGAGTTTGTCTTATGAGAATACCAAAACCTCTATGATATAACTAGAGAGGTTTAGAAGAGTAATTGGTAGGGTTTGGCCAATATTAAAGGCTCAAAAGGGTGTGACGAGAAGAGGGAAGGGGTGCCCTTTTTATAAGGGAGGAGCGGGGCACCTTTGGTAACATAAGAAATATTAATTTATAATAAATTCAACCACACTTAAAAACCTCCAAAAATGACTCAAATACGAATATTAGATGCTATAGTTTTGTAATACCATCAACCAATAAAATTTAGACATGTTGGGAATTTATTTTAAACATTATCAACTTGATTTATCCTTAGTTAATCTATTTAATTTTATTTTTGGTAATAAGATTCTAATTTTTAAATTGTTATAAATAATTACTTATGTGTTGTTAATTGTCCATAATTGGATAATTTATGAAATTTTAGACCATATAAATTTCAATTTATAATTTTTAAATATTTTTTTTGATTTTGAAACAATTTTATAATATGTTATTTTTATAAAATTACAATAGTGTTAATTTTGACATTATTCATTTATTTTAATTTAAATAAAATCCACATGGAGGATATATTATAAAAAAATATTTAATAGATTCCTAACATGTCACATTTGTCTATAAAATTCTTGTATAACATTAAATAGTTCATATAATATATATTTTAATATTTTTAAAACCATTTATTTGGTATATCTCTTAATAAAATAATTAGTACAACATTTTTGTATAATTATTTAATATAATTATTTCTTACATAAAAATTAAAAATAAAATACTATGATGAAGATAAATATAATACCTTTCATAATAATATTTTTACTATAATTTATCATCTTAAAATAACAACATTTAAATTTTTATATTTATTAAATTATGAAAGTGACAACTTTGGAATCATTTAAAACAAAATAATATAAGTGTCATAATCTTCTTTATAAGGATCAAAATGGTCACCAATTAGGAAATTGGATGCTTAGGGTTTATATATACACTATAAATAAGTATTGTTCAGGTTTTTTGGCCTTTTGATGTGTATTATTATTTCAATAAAAACTATATTATTGATTTTTCACTAAATAAATAATTTCTGCATCATTAATGTATAAGCTAATAATGTAAATATATAATTCTTAAAAATTACAAATAAGTTACCATGATAAATAAAAACATTTTATATTTTAAATTAGTATTTATAACCGAATTTATATTCTATATAACCTTATATTAAAAATAGTTTAATTATTAATGTTTGAGTGAGACATATTTCACTTTCTTTTAAATAAAATAAATTAAAGGTCTTAATCACATTTAAGTGGGTTCCAATGGATTCAATTTTGACCAAAATATGGAATAGGACGAAATATAATCATCCAATTATATTAAGACAAGTGTTAGGGTAATTTTACAATATTATTTTTACCCTCAATTACCCGATTTACCTTTAACTATGGTAAATAAAATTTACCGTAGTTACTATTCATAGTGCCCAAAAATAAAAAGTATCCTATTAACATAATTTGGACCTACTGATTCCAAATATGGAATTAATTTTTCCTAATTCAAATCACAGGAGTTTCAGAAATTAATTTAAAATTAATCCCGTTGTTAAGAAAACGAGTTTTAAAAGTTAAAACATTGCAAAAGATTGAAATGATTTTACCTCTAAATTCAATGTAAAATCAATGCTAATGACATAAACTATATTAAATGTTAAAAATATATTCTATTTATACTTTAAAACCATTCAATATTATAATTTATCCATATAAATTATTATGATGGAAAGAGTTGTTTTTAATTAAAATATAGCGTGTTTTTACTATTCATTAAATTATGAAAGTTATCAGAATAATATGAAAAAATTATCCAAAGTAAATTTTTATATCCTGATTCCAAAGAAGAATTTTATTTTTTCAAATTTAATTTATAAACATGTCAAAAACTATATTTAAATTGGATGTGCCATCAAAAGGCGGCAAAACTGCATTTTTTGAAAAATACTTATTTTACCTAAAAAAATTATTTTGTTCTCATACCATGTTCTAGAAAATGTGTAAGATGAATAATAATGTTATAAAATCCAAAATGTAGTTAATACTATTCATAATGTCTAGTTTATAATAATATTATAACAATATATCGTTGTTTAGTGAAACATGGTATTGCGTACAACACACGCTATCAAGGAAGGTCGTGATTACGTGTAATACAAGCCAAGTCAGGGTTTCATGTAGTGAAAGACTCCTTTGTTATTTCGTATAACAAAATCCAACCATATTTAATTTATAAATTGAATATATATATATATATATATACTCAATGTTGCGTTGAATAACTACTATCAAACAAACTTGAAATTGTGTTTAACACGATCCAAGATTAGTGTTGTATATACTGCAAGCTAATACGGTGTTGCGTATAGCACAATATAATATTGGTGTAGCGTACAGTAGAATATATGAAAGAAATTAGAAAGAATATATTTTATAAAATCTCATGGTGTTACACTCAGACCATCTATCACTGTAGTTTTGGGTATTTTAGCTCGGACCTACTATCCCTATAGTTTAGGCTATTTTATCTCGGACCTGCTATCATTTTAGTTTAGGTTCTTTTAGCTCGGACCTTATATTATTGCAGTTTGGGGTTTTCTATCTCAAACCTTCTATCTCTATAGTTTAGGTTTTTTATCTTGGACCTTCTATCAGTGTAGTTTAGGGTATTTTAGCTCATGCATTTTATCATTGTAGTTTAGGGTATTTTAGATCAGACCTTCTATCACTATAGTTTAGGGTCTTTTAGCTCATACCTTCTATCTCTATAGTTTAGGGTCTTTTAGATTATACCTAGTATCACTCTATATTAGGGTCATTTATCTCATACCTTCTATCATTGTAGTTTAGGGTCTTTTAGCTCATACCTGCTATCATTGTAGTTTAGAATATTTTAGCTCAGACCTTCTATCTCTATAGTTTAGGGTCTTTTAGCTCGAACCTAATTGATGATCATGGGATATGGTTTGTACATGATAGGAATGACCCAAGACATACTAATATGATGGGTTATGTCATGGTGTTTCTAAGGATCATGAGGATCATATCTCTTTTCCTGTCAGAAGGAGATACCTTTAGTTGGTAGGTCAAGGCACTTATGTGTCGATATCACTACCAAGAAAAGATGATATCCACTCTTTTCCAAGGGTCGTGGAAAGTTTATTGGGGTAATATTGGTTGAGGGATAAATAAAATGGATGTTAGGTCCACTTGTATAGTTGGAGTATGGGTGATATAAATCATAACCCAAAATTTTGACTTCATGAATATGGGATGGGAAGACATGTTGGGAATGAACCGTAACACCATGAGGTTCTAGGTTCCACTGTAGTGTTTCCAAGGATTATAAGGATTTAATATCCTTTCATTCAAGGATTAGATTCATTTAGTTGGTATTTAAAAGATCTTATGCATCGGTATCATGACCAAGAAAAGATGATCTAAAATCCTTTAAGAGGGCCATGAAATATTTATGAAGACTCAAACATCCAAATGATAAGGTTGGGTATGTAGGAGAGATATACAGGGAGGGTTTTAGCACCCTAGGGCAGTTTATCTCTTAAATTGTGAAGCTTGATCCCTGTACTATTTGGTTTCAAAGAATTATGTGTGGGACATCAAAGGTTTGGGAATTTATTTTTACATTCCTTCTTTGAGAAAAGGTACAAAACATGGTGACGTAACGTAAAGGATATCAAATCCACTAGGATAGTTTAGTACAAATATTGTAAATCATGGTCCAAAGTATTTTATTTAGGAGAACTATATGACATAATCATACCGGAATGATCCAAAACATACTGAGGAATTGGGTTTTGTCATAGTGATGTTAGGGGTCACAAGGATAAGAAAATCCCTTTTTATAGAGTGATGTATTTGGTTGACAACCATAGGTGCATATGTTGGATCCAAAGGCATACATGAAAAGTCAATAAAAGAGACCCTTGAAGTTGGGTATCATTTCCAAGTGTCATGGAAGTTTTATAGTGATCTAAGGCACTCAAATCATAGTGTGATTTGTGTAAAGTGTAATATCCAAGAAGGGTTCAAGCACCCTAAACGTTTTATCACTGCCTAGAGAACATATTCTCGTGGTGAGGATATGTGAAAAATAATTACTCTAACTTTTTCCTAAACTAGGGGATCCAATGATAATAGCATTGACTTTTACTAGGGGTACATTGTAGACCCTATGAGATTTATGCCTTATTTATTTGTACCCTAATTTTTTCCTAAATTTAAGAGATTATGATTTTAGCGAGTAAAGTCTTGACTCTTTCTAAGGCCTCCCTTTGTGGGTTTTCAACTTGAAAAGTTTTCTGTCTCTTTGGATAGCAGTTTAAGGTATTTCAATTTAGACCAATATAAGAAATATTTTAAGGACATATAGATTTGATAAAAGGTAAAGCATTTTAATGTCATAACACACATGGACCTAATATAGATGATGATACAAAAGATCCCAATTATGATACCCAGGGTCAAGAGTACCCCAACATCCTTCTGAGTGAGAGATGAAAATGTTGTAAATCTTGGATCAAGGTTCTTAGGTCATGAGTAATGATATGGGAAAATCATGTCAGGAGTGGTTCAAATCTCACTAAGGCATTGAGTTTTTTCATGATGATGTGAGGTCTCACAAGGATCAGAAATCCATTTTTGTAGAGTGACGCATTTGGTTGATGACTACAGGTGCATATGAAGAAGCCATAGGCATACATGAATAGTCAAGAAAAGGGTCCCTTAAATCTGGGTATCCTCTCTAGGGGCCATGGAAGGTTTTTAGAAAACTAAGGTATTTGAGACATAAAGTATGATTTATGGATTGAATATCTTTAAAAGATGATGGAAGCACCCCAAACTCTGGTTTATCGGGGTAAGGATCTTATGGTCCTTCGATAGGGGATGAAAATGGGTGATGGTATGCACAGTTTATCATTCTGTAGTGGGGATGTCTCTCCATACATTTTAACATCATGTGGAAAGGACATTTGTTATGCAGTTTATCATTATCTGGTAAAGAGATTCTTGTTGACCAGTTTTAATGTCATGTAACCAGGTTGTTTTCCTTATAGTTTAACATCATGTGGTAAGGAAGTTTTCCCCAAAATGTGAAATGGTAATATTGTGGCTGGTCCCAAGACTATAATTACGGGTGTCACTATGTATCCTATAATGATAGGAATCAATCCACATGTATTTATAAAGGAATATTCATGCATATGTATGACCTGTATGTGAAGAGGGGAAATTTTTATACTTATTTGTTATGGATAGGCCAGGATTTGGAAATTTGGGTGTCACTATATATTCTGTGAAGATAAGAATCAATTCACAAGTATTTCTTGAATGGGAAATTATCTATATAGGTTTAACCCATATACAATGGTGGTAATTGTTTCCATTAATTATTATAGGTGGACCCCAGATTAGAGACCCAGACATCACTATGTACTATGTGATGATAGGAATCAAGTCACATGTAGTTATTGAAGAACCATGAAATTTTAAATCATGCAGAAAGGATATAGGTTTCCTGACATTAATATGGGTATTGTGGCTAGACCTAAGGATGGAAATATGGGTGTCACTATGTATCATGTGATGGTAGAAATCAATCCACACATACTTCTTTGAGGAACCATGTAGTTTTATGTCATGTGGAAAGGACTCATGGTATGCCTTTTATGGTATCGTATTCAAAACCATGATGAGCCTTTCATGAGATTCCATTCCTTACTTATGTAGGGAAGTGATTACTGAAATTTCTAAGCTCACGTGATCCATTCTTGGTGTGAGACACAAGGAATGGAAAGGGCTCCTCTCACCATGTAGAGGGAATTAAGGATATTATAGGGGATTTTTGTATCATGTAGTGGATGTACCGAGATATATGATCAAGGAATCCCTACATATCTCATTAAAAATGATAATCTAGTCATACATAGTTCTTGATACATGTGTAGTTTAATGTCATGTTGTGGGGATATCAGTCATGCAGTTTAACATCATGTGGTAAGGATGAGGATCACCCAACATGAAAGAAGAAAAAAATATTGTGTTTGGACCCAGGACTAGAGTTTCAGGAATCAAAATGTATCCCATGGTGATAGGAATCAAGACATATATAGTTCTTGGATGAAGATACTCCTCATGTGGAACTAACTCTCACATGGGGATAGGGGCATTTCATCCTTCTTTTGCATAGATCTAGATCGTATGCGGTGAGTCACTAGTGAGAGGTGCTTTCATTATAGTTTAATAACGTGTGATCAGGATGATGTATCATGTAGTGGATAGAACAAGATGTAGGTTTGATTCATACCTACGTATCTCATTGAGAATGAGAATCAATCCATACATAGTTCTTGAAACCCATATAGTTTAATGTCGTGTGGTTAGGACATCAGTCAGGGAGTTTAACGTCATGTGGTAAGGAATTCAGCCATGCAGTTTAATGCCATGCTATAAGGACATCTCCATACAGTTTAACATCATGTGGTCAGGACATATGTGTGTAGTTTAATGTCATATAATTAGGATAATCTCTTACAAGTTAACATCATGTAATAAGGATGAAATCGTACAATTTGACATCATGTAACTAGGATGTGATCTTATAGTTTAATGTCATGTAACCAAGATGAAATCATGCTTGATGATAGTTATGTGAAGTATTTATTGATAAATATCTTTTTCGTGGGGGGGGGTGAGACACACTCCCCGTCCATTGTGGCCAATGAGTAGGATCCATTATGATAGACCTTATGTATAATGAAATTTCCTTCCCATTTGGGTTCCATCATCAGGGGATTCTTCCTAAGTATCATTGGGGTTTTAAGAGACAATACCAATTCTCATTGGAGGAATTAATGGACATAAACCTTTTTATTAAAGGCTTGTGTGATCTGATTCTGATGGACTTCAAAGTTGCATAATGTACGCAACATGTTCTCATCAAGACACTCCAATCCATCCAATCACTTTTTTAATTGATCGTAATCTAAAAGATGTCTACTAATGGCTATTCAGAGAAAGGTAAGCTAGACTTATATGGGTAATATGGCCTTATTCCCATACACCAATTAGTATGGTGTTGCTTATGTATCAGTATGCATGGTGGTACAGTAGGCCCATAAAGCATGGAGGAGCTTGTCCGGTCAGGACATTTTATCCCTATTCACCATATTCTGGAGTATATTTGATATAGTCTTATTGAAGACCTATATATTTTCATTTTCTATCATATGATATTGAGATGAGTGATTGGACTCGATATTAAACTCCTAGAATAGTTTCTTCAACTCCATTAAACAAAAGTTTATGTCTTTGTCTGTCAGTATTGTGTGAGGGACCCTGAACTTAGTGATGATATGGTACTTTATGAAGTTGATGATATTCTTCATACTAACTTCTTTGAGAGGTATTTCTTCATAAAATTTGAAAAATACGTCAGTAGTAGTAAGAATATACCTGAACTACTTAGTTGTGGCTAGGGGATATGGACCCACAACATCCATACCCCAAACAACATATGACCAAGAATATTTTGCTATATGTAGCAATTACAGGGGTTTATGGATGAAGTTTTCATAGATTTGGAATTCATGAGATTTCCTGGTGAATTCCAAATAGTCTTGTATCATGGTTTTCCAGTAGTAAACCATCCTCCTGATTTGGTGGGAGAGCCTGGTCACATACTGATGAGCATCGCAGGATCCTATATAGACTTCTTCTATGAATGAAGAAATCAATAATTATGTTATTAATATAAAGAGGATTTCGTTAAAGACTTCCTTTTTATGGATTTTTTTCATTAGGACCATCCTACAGGGTAAATTTCACCGTAAGATATTGAATTTGTTCCCTTCCTGCTTGTTCTGTTAGGAGAGATTCGTTTTGGAGGTAACCGATTTTGGGATCCATCCATCCAGGGGTGGATATAGGTTCATCATGCTCTATAGTAGTGTTTAATTGATTTATTTCTTCCATATTAAAAATGATGATTATTGAGACAATTATTCTATGTGCGATATAAAACATTGATTCCTCCTAGTCAGGGTCGGTCAGGATAGTGGCTACATTAGCCAATGCATCAGCGTGAGCATTATGTGATCAAGGAATATGATTTAATGTAGGCTCAAAAGTGAACTATTCCATCATTCCTCTAATGTAGCCAATGATATAGGTTAGTTATTCCTTTTTTTATGGCATATTTTCCATTTATCTTCTTTATCGCTAGTTCTGAATCCGCTTTGATATTCAGCTAGGCTATATGCAGTTGTAGGGATAGTTACAAGCCACTGATGAGGGATATATATTCAACCTCATTATTTTTGTAGCCTTCAATTAGTGAGAAAGAGTAGGGAAAAACTACTTTGTCCAGAGATACAAACAAAACCCCTAGTCCAACCAAATTAAGCTTTGGGTTTTCCATAATTTTTTTGATAGGGCTTCGGGAGGCACCATCAAAATATATCTCCCATGTCCGGGGAGTGTTATTGGTGAAGAAGACCTCATTATTTGGAATCTTGGTGTCCAATGGTGTATTCTCTGGGATAGGGTTGCTATGAGGAAATTAGTTATGGCTTTCCCTTGCACTGATTTATTTGATATAAATTGGATGTCATATTGTTGTATAATGTTCAGACATCAATCCAGACACCCAGTTAGCATAGTACAGACAAGAATTTACTTGAGTGAATCAATATGAGAGACCAGAAGGACTTTGTGGTGCTGCAAGCAATGCCTCATCTTTTTTCCTACAAAAATGAGTTCAAGGTAGTTCTTATTTACATCATAGTATTGGGTCTCAGTACGTAGAATTTTTTGATTGAGGTAATAGAGATTGTTCTCGCTCCCTGTATCATTTTTCTGTGTGAGGGTGCCCAGTGAGAATTCCATGGAGTCCACATACAAGATTAGTTGGCTCCCTTCCACCATAGGCATAATAACCGATGGGTGTATTATATAATGATTGAGAATTTTGAAGGTTGCCTAATAATCATTGTCTCCTTGATAGGTGATCCCCTTATTCATTAGCCTAGTGAAGGGGAGAGCTTTGCCTTCCAGGTTATCTATGAAACATCAAATGTAAACGAGGTTCCCTTGAATCCCCCTCAGTTATTTGATATTTATGTGGGTGAAATTAATAAAATAGCACTAGTCTTATTTGGTTCAACCTCAATTCCATGGTGATATACCAAAAATCTAAGGAACCTCACTGATGTTACCCTAAAAGTGGATTTCAACATATTCATCTTCAGACTATGTAGTCGCATCTTATCAAAAATTGTTTGAAGATCCATGAAGTGATCACATTACTATCAAGATTTAACAAATAGGTTTTCAAAAATGATATTTAACAATCCTTATCATAAATATCTTAAAGATATAATTCATGGTAGATTGATATGTGGTGCAAGGGTTATTTAATCCAAAGGGAATGAATTGATAGTAAAAGATCCATTGAGGTGATATGAAGGTAGTGGCTTCTTCATTGTTAGGAGTAATATTTATTAGATTGAAACCTAAATAATTCTCCATGGAGGAAAGGTCTTGTAAGCTATAAGTTTCATTGATCAATAGTTATTTGATCAGAAATGGTAAATCGTTCTTTGGTAAGTGCCAATTAAGGTCTCTAAAATCAATGCAGACCCTAATATACCCATTCTTTTTATTAATAGGGACAATGTTGGCCATCCATCTTGGGTATTTAACTTCTCAAAAAAAGTTGGCTTTGATCAGTTTGTCAACTTTCACATCTACATTGGTTGCATGAGAGGGGTTAATTCACCTAGCTTCCTACTTGAACCCTCAATGCTCATCGGTTAAGATGAGATAGTGCATATCCACATATGGATTCAATCCAAACATTTATATATAGTTCCAAGAAAACACATATCAATGTTTCTTTAGAAATGAGATTTACATATATTACTATTCAAGGGGAATGGAGACACTAATCAATATAAGCCGCGAGTCTTCTTTTGTTCCTAGATTTATTTATATGAGCTCATCAATAGTGTTAGAGACACCTTCCTTGAACGTAGGAGGTGTGTTACTAAGGTCATCCTCATCTTCTTCCATATATTGGTTTGTGGAGGAATTATTAGATAGATACAGAGACCTGGGGGAATCTCTTACACTATTGAGGTGAGAGAGTCCATGAGAAGAGACATTAGCATCCCCTATCACCTAATTCATTGTAGAGAGATGCCAAATCTGGTTATCTTTTACACAGTCACTAGGGATAGAAAGGGCTTGGACCTCTGGGACTAAGTCTATTACCTCAACTGGATTTATGGGGAGAATATATTCACTGTTAAGAATACTCTAGGGATTTTCAGGGGCGGTCCACAAGACATTGCGGGATTCAACCTATATATCATCATCTTCCATAAATTTTTTTTCTCCCTTTTTTATAAATTTCCTTCAGTATATGTGGATCTGTAAGTTTCAAAGAGGGAACTGTCACCATGTAGTAGTTCAAACTTTTCATTGAATGGGTACTTCAGACACTGATGGAATGTTGAAGGTACCACCAAGTGACTATGGGTCTAGGTCCTTATGAGTAGGACATTATATGTGGTGTCTTTCTAGATAACCATAAACTCAGTTTAATATGTGAGCTCCCCAAACTGAGCTTTGATTATGACATTTATAAGAGGTATTTGATCATGTTTATCATACCCTTGAATTGTTAACTTTGTGGGAGATAAGTCCCCTTTTCTATATCCCAAATTTTGTAGGGTTCAAACCGAGATGAGGTTGATCCTAGAACCATTATCAATTAAGGACCTTAGGATTTCGTTGTTATTGAGTCTATCCAAAACATAAAGGGGAATGATGTTCCCTTGGATGACCTCTTCTTGGCCCTGGTTAGTGAACAAGTTGGTGACATGTAATTATGATGGCATGGTCTCCACTCGATAAACCCAAACCTTAGAGAAACTGTATTTAACTCCTTTGGGATATAGAGGGATTCAATGAGTGCCTCATAAGTTCTTATGAAACATCAAGCACATATATGATTGATATCCTATCTAGGAAAGTCTCCAGCTATTTCATAATGTTGTACTTTTGTGCCATAGGCTAGTGATTCTTGAGGAGGGTTGCTCCTTTATATGTGGATCAGAAGCCAAAGTATTTGAGGTCGACGAGCTTGGTGGTTGTTCTTAGGTCATGGGAGAATCTTATTCCAGTGGTGTGGGTCATGCTAGCCTTCCCTATTGTCTGTGATGATCAAATAGTCAAACCACCACTACAAGTTCATGTAAGACAACAGGGAATGGGCAACTACTAGAGGGTTTTGGGACACCTTCATACCTATTTTGGGCCTGTTGGAGTACTTTATCATGGTTCTCAGCAGAATATATGTACTATATTGTGATATGAATGAAATATTGGGTCTATTCACACCTATGTTATCCCATGTATCCTCATTCCATGTGCATGAGGCATTATGTTCCCCGTTTATGTGTTGAAAACTCATATTAAGAGAAATATTCATCATTAGAGAAGGGTTCTTCCAAGTGTATCATGTTGATAGAACCAAAGATATTATCTTCATCCAATAATGGTTCCATTTGTTTGGGAGGTATTTGTTCTTTGTATGTCATAGGGAATAAATATGAGAGAGTTAGAGATTGCATTTGAATAGAATATGACTCTTACTTTTCTATTTCTTCCTTCTTATGGTGGACACACCCACCTTTGGGAGACATATCTAATGTTACCTCCCTGGGTGGTGGAGAAATCATGGGTCTGCATAGTTGTGATCTCAGGGTGTCATGATCTTGATCAACTATCTTTTGATTCATCCAGTTATTGAACTTTCACTCACACCTATTTAGAACATTATACTGATATTCCTCTTCTTCTAAACGGGTAATGTTTATGCAGGCCACCTAATTTGAGGATTCATCTAGCACCATCTATCTAGAATCAAACATGTCTTGAAGGAAATATTTAAAGATGAAGTAGCCCTGGATATTATGATGCAACCTTCTATGGTAAGGGATGTAGTTAGGAAATTCGGTTAAGTTGACCTCATCGGGCTTCCTAAGTTGTAGAATCTTGAGTAGGTTATTATCCATAGATACCAAGAAATAATCGGGGACTTGTTCATTTCATAAGGAATATGCTTTATTAATTAATTCCTAAAATATTGGGTGGACTTGATTTCTATACACTTATATTAGAGGGTGATTTTGTGGTTTTTTCTAGTCGGCATGAGGCATTGGGTGGTTTGGTGCCTTATCAGGTTCTTGGATGGGCATTGTTGCTAGCTTGAGAGTGACAGTTTAAGCTTCTGATTTTCCTAGAATTTTCCCATGTGCTGAGGGAATGAGCTAATATTTGGATCAGGTTTACTAAATGGTGTATTCCAAATGTTGTTCCATTTCTTTGAACTCACAAAACCCACTTGGATACTTTATTAGGATTAGAGGCATCTGCAACTCATCCCTAATATTTTCAGCATAGAGTTCCAATAATTGTTCTTATGAGAGAGGGATGCTAAGTGAATAGGTTAAACCCTTCCACCTGGATATGAAGTCTAACACCCTATCATGTATGTATTGCTTGCAGCTCGTTAGGTCAAAAAATTGTCATTTTCCTTAGTGTGGAGCTAAATTGATAAAAGAACTAACAATGGAGATCTTCCCATCCTACAACAGATATTGCTAGTAAACTATTGTACCAAACAAAGTTTGGACCTATCAAAGTTTGTACAAAACACCATAGATTTGTTACCTATTTTGATATTGAGGGTCCATCATTGGCCTACATCGGTATATGAAGTGTGTGAGATGTTGTTTGGGGTTTCCTGCACTGTCAAAGGTAAAGAAGGTAGGATTTCCAAAATTGGGAGGAGGTAGATTGTAATCCACTGAATCAGGATATAGTTATCTTTAAGGCTCCACAGGTGCACATCACCCTTCCATGGATTCCATTCGAGTATCCAGGGACTCTATGACATTAAGAAAATATGGGGGGACTAATGTTTAAGCCATATCCCATCTACATGGAGAAGGAGGGGGTCGATGAGGTGGACCTACCTTCATCTCCCATTGATTCTCAATTCATCCTAAGACTGAAATATCACCCTGATGAGGGAGATGATGTCGCTGTAATGGAGGTAAGTCATGATCATTTTTGACTTCCTTATCTAATTAGACTAGCTTCTTGGATATATATCTAGTCTAACACTCAAATTCCACTCTACAGGTGGATTTGCCTTTTCTGGATACATGGGAAGAGGAATATTTTCCTTAACTTGAAGATGATACCCATTGGGAATATTTCCCCTAAGTAGATCCACATTGAGTTTTCTAAGAGTTTTTATTTTATTGTCATATTGTGACAATTATTCCTCCATGGAAGGAACTTTGATTCTTCGAGGCGGTTATTGGGATGTAGCCACAACTTTCACTTTTTCTTTAGTACTGATCCACCATAGAGGTAGAAACTCAATATTCGAAGGTGATAAGTTTAATAGCCTTCTCTAGTTTTGGGTGTGTGAATCCTCAGTTGGTGCATCCAGATCACCCGCCTCTCAATGTGGGTTTTCCATGTTGTGGCCTTCTACATTTGTGTCTTGATCCACAATGTCTATTTTATTAACAGTGATGATATTTATAGAGTCATATTAGGAAATGGTTGTTGTACCATTACTTTTGACACATAGTTTTATTCTTTATTGACTTTATCAGGGTTTTTATTTGAACCCATGGCCATATTGGGCCATTTTGGCTTGTGACCCCTATAGGATTTGATTTCCTTTTCCATACATTCCTCCCATCATGGTCTATGAACAGTGACCTAGAGGGAGTTTCTAGTCATGTCTTCTAAACATGACCTAAATATGAGAGGTTTATCATATGATGGGAGTAATGAATGGGATGTCGACCATTAATATTTGTCTCCCAACCTGGAGAAGATTGATTCTCTCTATGGTGATGATGATGAAAATTCCACTAGCCTTGAGGTTTGGGGTTTATTTGGAGCCACAATTAGCATTGAATGGTCTTTTTGTTGTGGATCCAATCATTCTAGTATGGGATTTTATTATTCTGGGGTTGGACATTGAGATATAAATTCCCCCAACCTAGTGGGATGGGGTTGATCTGAAATCACCACTGGTTTCCTCAGGACCCTATTAGGGGATGATAAACCTGGATATGGTGATTGAGATATAAATTCCCCCAGCCCAGTTGGCAGGGGGTTTTTTATAATTATTTCTTATGTGTCCTAAATCCTCTCTAGAATTGATGATCCAAGAGGTGGAGGTGGTGGTAGATATTCCCCTATCCTAAAGAGATGGTTCTTCTCTTAGACAAGTGTTATGTAAGCTACTATTGCGGCCCATTTGATTTGGTGTAATTGTGATCAAGTAGGATCTGGGTGCAATGGATACCCATGATGGGAGTTAGTTTTCATAGGAGACCATTGGGTTGATTGAAAACTTCCATTCCATGTCTGAAATGAATTCTCGTTACATTGAGGGGTCCAGTTTGCATAATTTTATTCTATTCTCTCCCTTCATTTTTGATTTCTAGGCATCATTGAAGTAGTGTAATTATATTTTAGTGACCAACTCGCTCACATATTACATGGTCCCTTGATCTCTCCAGAGGCTATGACATTACAGGACACCGTATCTGAAGGTTTATGTTGTTCTATAAATATAGTGAAATACAATTCTCCATATTTGTCCTATCCTCAGATATTAATATGTTGTGATGCTCGAGAAATCAGTCAGTATAGGGTTTTTTAGTGCAGTGACAAACATTTTGTATGAGTTTTTCATTCCCTACCACTCCTGAGCTCTAGGTCATGGAAAAGGTATCCATATCTAGCTGACAATATAGGGTATTGATGAGATGAACTTGGTACTCATGTATTGAATAGGGGAGATGTATAGCCTTCATTCACTGATGAGTGGCCCACATATTTTGGCATAGATAAGGCATGCACTCCTTTTCTAGCTCATCTAGGATCCCATAGTTAGAAGTGGCGAGGGGCCAGAACATGATGGGGAGGCTTTTTGTGGCTAATTATCTATATATGTCAATGTCAGCCTCCTACTCATTAGACTTACACACCTCCATCCAGTCAAACCGTAGAAGATGATTCTAAGGGTCACATGCTGACTATAGTGGAGTGTTATTGGAAGTCGATGGGGGAACTATGCGGTTGACCCCAAAGTTTTTATCACTTATCTATACAAAGGAGTCTAAGTTTTTGAAACCTTTCTATACAAAGGATTCTGTGAAAGGGGAGGATTTCCTTATCCATGGGAGATATTGTTGTGGGGAGGTTGACCATGGTGCATGTCAGGAGTAGGGTCCATGTGATCCATCTCCACACTACCACGATGAGGACTATCATGGTAATGATCATATTCTTCTTTGGTTAAAGAGTTGAAGGACCCTTGTGGTGTTGAGAATGTGTCCTGAATTACCTCAAGGACACTTTCATTGAGTAGATTAATAATATGGTTCTATTTCTATGTCGTGGTAGGGATATTCCGACCTAAATTTTGGAAATGTACAGGGATATGAGCCTACTATATGAAGGTTTTTCAAAACTTGTTTATAACTGTCTGTGCTATGGGAGTATGCGCCCACTGTTGGGAAGCTTCTAGATTATTCCAATGAGTTTTCTCATTATTGATAGGAATATGATCTCGTCCCGAGGCATGTTACATTTTCACTTGGTGAGTCTCGATCAGAATGGGATTTTGAGTTTGATCATAATCCTTTGGGGTATGATACTGGTCTTTTATGGTAGTAATATGACCTTGTCCCAAGGAAAGTTCCACTCTCACCTGGTGAGTACCAGTTGGAACAGGAATATGAGTTTGGTTTGTATATGCATTTCCCACTGAAATATGTTGACAGGCCTTTGGAATGGGAGAATGGATATGACCCTCCTCTTGTATTACCTAGGAAGGATTTTGGTGCAGTTGTTCATTAGAGGATTTATAAATATGACCATGTATTATATGATCTAATGGAATATTCTAGATAGATTCATTGACTATAATATGATCATATCCCAAGGCATGTGTCATTATCACTTAGTTATCCATGGATAGAATGGGGATATAAGCCTAATCCTAGGACTTTGGAGTATGCTGTTGGACTTCCTTGATGGGAATATGAGCATGTCTCAAGGTTTGTTCCCCTCTCACTAGGTGAGCCCAGGCCAAAATGGGAAAATAAACCCAATCCTGGACCTTTGGAATATGCCATTAGACATTATTGACAAGCAGGTGCCCCTATCCCAAGGCATGTGTTTCTCTCATAGGGAGTTCCCCGATTGGAACGGGAGTATGATCCCAGTCCGATGCCTCATCCTTTACCAGAATATGCCAATAATCCTTTTATATGGGAGAAATAATGTGTGATTTCTCCAGTGAAACCACTTGTTTATAATGATCAGAATGCTAATATTCCTTATATATAATGATAGGAATATGCAGCTTTCCCTTTATCTATACCTATGTCAGAATATGCCAACAAAGTTCTTCATCTATTGCTAAAATTTAATGGCATTTTAGAAAAGTGTGTGCAGAGATATAAGCCTGTATATTTTTCATATCTAATATATACTAGAAGATATCTTCGATTGAAGCGGGTATATGAGCCCACTTTTGTCCTCCTTATGCCACTAAAATATGTTTATGGGCTTGATGTGTGGGGTTAGGGGTATGCACCTCTACCATACTTGCTACAGGAATATGTCCACGGACTTATTCTGAGTGATCATAAATATGACTCTACTCATCGGTTACTACCAGAATATGTCGATAGACTTTGTTAGTGGGATTTGGGGTATGAGCCCACTCACGGTTATCTAGAACCTTCCTCACCCAATGCTTCTTCCTTGTTTCCCATGCATGGGCGTCAGAGGTGAAAGTGTGTCAGGTGGTACCCTCGACAGGCAATGGATGGGTAACGATGGGATGGTGTTGGTGACAAAAATTGACATGGCCCCTCCTCAGTGGCCCCTGAACCAGAAGGGAGTTATATTTGACTCCTTCTTCCACCTTCATTAGAGACTAAAGGTGATGGTTGTCTCACTTCGGATATAATCTCTTGATGCAGTTGGTTGTGGTGATGAGGTCCACTAGCTTAGCTACATCTTTCCCTGGATGATGCAGACTTGTTGATTTATGTACTTAGAGACCCTCATGGGTATCTTTTAGGGTTAGGATTGTACAATTTAGGTGGTATTCCCGTACCATTGTGTTCACCACCTAATGTTGAAGCTTTTGTGTGGATGAGATCATTTTGTGACCTGCGGGGGTTACAATCAGAGGAGATTTACTAGAATAATCGCTGGATGGTGAGGAAATTATCACAAATTGGGATACTTTTGATGATACTAGTATCTATAGTCATGAAAAAAATAGGGGAAAAGATCATCGATTAGTATAATATCATAGTCATGATGTGCTCAATTAGATATACATGGTTATCACAATTGTTCTTTAATTCATGATTCGGCTATTCTACTCATGTGGACTTGTCAATGTGAGGATTGACTTATCTCACTACTACAAAATTGGCCTTTAACAGTGCTAAAAATGGCCTTTATCAGGAATATAGAAGCACTAAATACTAGATAGAGATTAAAAAATTGAGTCTTTTATCAGCACTGATAAAGGACCATTTATCATCACTTATAGAAGAAATGATAAAGGATCCCTTTATCAACCCTTTTAAAAGTATTGATAATGGGGAATACTACAATGTGCTACTGTAGCACACTACCACACCAGTGTAGTGTGTTGTAACAACACATCGTAGTACCGAAAAAACCACAAAATCAGTAAATTAAAGTATTAATATAGAATTTAAATGAAGAGAAAACAATCTAGGCCTGTTTGCTCGATTTTGGCGATGTGATTCATGTTTTAAACTAAAATGATACTTATATATTGAAAAAACACTTGGATTCATACCAATAACACTGTACACTGGATTTAGGTGCTACTCATTATTACACATCTCAAATGACTTTTGGATCATTTTCCTAAAATATCAAAACAATATGAATGTGTTTACTCAGTTTTGAGTATATCCTTTGTCTTTTTTACTAAAATATCATTTTAAACTAGAAACACATAATTTGACTCATATCAGTCATATCATGTGTCAGTTTAATGTGATATCTATTCCTACACATCAACAATTACTTATGAATTGTTTTCTTAAATTATAAATACAATCTAAGCATGTTTTCTTAGTTTTCAATGAGTGGTACTTTTTGAACTAAAATTTTGTTTTTAACCTGATAAAGGACACATTGACTCATATCGGACACATTGTGTATCAAATTGAGTTGAGGCTGATTCCTACACATAAAAATGAATTATGGATCATTTTTCTAAAGTATCAAAATAAGCTGAATGAGTTTTCTTGGTTTTGAGTAGGTGAGTTGTCCTTTTTACTAAAATTGATGTCAATTTTAGTAAAAATATGCACTTTGAGTCATATCGGTCACACCATGAATCAGATTGAGGTGAGGATAATTATTGAACATCCCAAATGGATTATGTATCATTTTCATAAATTATCAAGACAATATAAATGTGTTTACTTGGTTTTGAGTATGTCACTTTTATTTTTTACTAAAATGTCATTTTAAAATAAAAACGTGCACTCTAACTCATAACGATCACATCATGTATCAGTTTAACATGAGACCAATTAATACATGTCAAAAATGAATTATAAATCAATTTCCTAAATTATCAAGAAATTATGAGTGTGGTTTCTTGGTTTTTAGTGAGTGACATTTTTTGAACTAAACTGTTAATTTTAAACTGATAACGGATAAATTGAGTCATATCGGGAACATCATGCATTAGATTGAGGTGTGGATGATTCCTACACATCAAAAATGACTTATGGATCATTTCCCTAAAGTATTAAAATAATATGAATGTGTTTTTTCTGTTTTGAGTAGACCAGTTTCCCTTTTTATTAAAATTGATGTCATTTTAAAAAAAAAGGCATACTTGGAGTCATACCAATCACACTATGCATTGGATTTAGGTACGGTTGATTCCTACATGTCTCAAATGACTTATGTATTGTTTTCCACAAGTATCAAAACAATATTAATTCATTTTATCGGTTTTGAGTATGTCACTAGATTTTTTACTAAAATGTTATTTTAAATTGGAAATAGGCACTTTGACCTATACTGATCATATCATGTATCGGTTTTACATGAGACTGATTCCAACATGAAAGAAAAGACTTATGAATCAATTTCCTAAATTATCAAAAAAAAATCCTTTTTTTTAATGAGTGACATTTTTTGAACTAAACTGTCGATTTTACACTAATAACGGGCACATTGAGTCATTGTGGTCACACCATACATAGAATTGAGGTGCAGCTTATTACTACACATCTCAAATAACTTATTAATCATTTTCCTAAAGAATCAAAATAATTAGAATATGTTTGATCAGTTTTGAGTATTTCAGTTGTACTTTTTACTAAAATTAATGTCAATTTTAAATATAAAGAATCACTTAGAGTCATACTGGTCACACCATGTGTCGGATTGAGGTGTGGATAATTTATACATGTCCCAAAGTCTCAAAAAAATCCTAACTATCAATGTTACCATGATTCTATTTTCAATCTATATTGAATTTCCAACACTGCATATTGACTCGATGTTCATAGCCAAAAAACATTTCTTGTTGTTGAAAGTCAGAAGAGTGGAGTCTTTCTACAATGAGAAAGGTTTGTTGGATAATAATATTGAATCAATATGCATTGTTGGTAGTTCGACAAAAAAAGGAAATGAAAATAGAAAACATGGCAACATTTGAAGAAAGAATCATTTTATCTCTTTTGTGGATTGTTGTAGATAGTTGAAAGAAAAATATGACTTCCTAAAAGATATATGAAAAATATAAGTATTAAATAAAAATTATAAATAAATTAACTTAAAAATATTAGATAAAATGATGATAAAATTAATTAAATTAGTAGTAGGAATTTACATTTTTCTGATGGTTGTATGAATTTTTGACGTATTTTCTTATTGTCATTATCTCAATTGAAGGCTCGAAAAAAATAATCCACTTATACAAGAAAAAAATTATAAATTGATTAATACTAAAAATAAATAAATAAAACATAAATAGGAAACAATATTTTAATTCTGTGGATAATGATTTTACTATTCAAACATTGTTGACCATAGGGATATGCAGATGGTAAAGAAAGAATGATGATAAAAAAACAAATAGATATCACCAAACAATCAATCAAAAAGTGAGGAGGATGAGGAGAATTTCTCCACTATGGTCGATGTTATCCTATGAATTCATTCGATGGTGAATGTTATAGACAACTGTTATCCTCATCAGCTCATCTTCTGAAAATTTATCATTGCATTTTTTTTGTTTGAAACACATCATCCATCTCTTGTGGACATGCACCTATGTTGACTTAAATACTCTAAGAAGTAGTCATCCATGGGATGACTAATTCTTAGAGTAGTATAGGAAAAATAAAATAGATGGGGGGTGTGTCTCAAAGAAACAAAATTCAATAATAACTATTGGGGAGATGAAGCTAATGAGGATGACAATCATATTTCATTATGTTTTATAAAAGGGGAAAATCCCTCCCATTTGTGAGAATTAAACCATTAAAACAAGTTATTAACTTGATGCCTCCATTTCCACCAACTCCTTATAGAGAAAAGATATACACAACTGTAGAAACAATAGAGTGAATGTGGGAAATAAATGGAGAGGGTGGAGACGGAAGAATCAGAATACGCAACTGTAGTGTTGCGCAACCCAGGGGTCTTGGGTTGCTACAGTGTAATTCCAGCTGATGAATGTATGTTTCTAAAACTAATTTATTTGGTTTGATGTGTAAATATAGTTAACGATGAATTACTTTCATTTTTATCCTTGAATTTATCCACAAGCATCTGAATAAAATTTTAATAAAATAATTGGTTGAGGATTTTTTTTATAATGTTTTTTTGATAAATATTGGTTTTTTTAATAGTTTTTATTTTATTAAAAAATGATAGGGTTTTATATGATTGGAAATAGAGTTTGATGGAGTCATGTACTTTGTTCACACTTACCTCGATAGGCAATAAAACTGAACAGGTTTCACACCTTCCACCGTCCAAAACTATAAAATGGTGGTCACTCCTCATTCGATACATAGATAAATAAAGTGAATCTACCTAAATATTTTATATATATGATATATATGTATGTATTATATTAGTAACATTATTTGAATATAATTATATATATATGTATATTATTTATCATATTTAAATTTATTTAAATATACAATATATTATTCAATAAATATATATATATATATAATACTATTTTTTCTAATGAAACTAAAAAAATACTATTAATAATAATTTTCAAACTATATTAGTTATAAATAATTATTATTCTGGTTAATTGTGTATAAAATATAATTAGTTAAATTTTTGAAAGTTTAATTATTCCAAAAAAAATGTATATATAGTTACCTAATTTATCTATTTTTAAAGTAACATGAGTTTAAAATATTTTATTGGTTATTTAAGTATACATTATATTATTGTCAATTAAATGTATATATAGACCTAAAATTTATATATATACCTAAAATGATGAAAACTAAAAATAATTTCTAATATATAGAATTTGATAACTTCCATTCAATTTTTTGAAACAAATGATGTAGAAACTTAAGGATTCTATGGAGGCCATCTAATACACATTGAACCATCCTTGAGATTTTAGGGAGGTCCATAAAGAAGTTGGCATAAATCAACAAAACAAGACAATTCTAAGCAATATATGTAACCCTTATAGCAGAATATCACAATATAGTAAAATAAATACTACCCCATACTAATTTTGAAATTATAAAGATACTAAAAATTAATAAATATGGTATCACCCTTACTAAGATTTGTCTTAAAATAAAACAACAAAATTCTGAGGAAATAAATTTTTAAGAAAAAACCCTTACACCAAAATATTAAAACTGAATTTAAATAAATAAATTCCCATACATGAATTGCATAAAATTAGCTTATGTTGCTGATTTGCACCATCATTATACTGAGAATTGGTTTACTAAATCAATTTTCTTGTTCGTTTAAGTTTTTTATATCCAAAACCTACACTATTTATATAGTGGCATAAACATTTATTTAATTGGTTTATCGGCAGACCATAGGTGATTCACTAAGATTTCAAAACAGTGACAAAATTAATCTTACAGAGCAAGTTGGGGTATAGATGTAGACAATGAAGAAAATTAATTCAAAACAACAATTTAAAAAGTCCAAAATAGGATATCCAAAACAGTAGTCAATCAAACAGCAGATCATAAACAAAAGAAAAATAGTATACAACAACCAGAGCACAAATACATAAATAATATTAGAACCTACAAAGTAAAATCGAAAACCCTTGGATCCAGATCTCGAAATGAAAAATACAAAAAGAAAATCAGAACCTAAAAAGGAAATCATAGGCCTACCTCACTAGGTTGAAGAAAATGTAAGACCCTCAGATCCAGATCTTGATGTTTTCTTCAAAAACCCTAACTGCAACCGAACACCAGATGTCAGACAATGTAAAAGCAACTGGAGGTAGTGGGTTTGTATGATTTGAGTGGGTTGGTATGATTCGATCTTCGATTCACCGAGGAGGAGCACTAGAAATGGGTGGATTTAGTAGAAAGCTTCTAATAGCATGGTGGTTTTTCAAAATGTTTGGTTTTTAAAATTGGATCGGGTCACTTTTATCTGCACTTTTAAAAAAGCACTGATAAAATCCATATTTATCAATGGTATAGTTTTAGCACTGATAAAGCTTCACCTTTATTGGTGCTAAAAAAAGCACTGATAAAGCCTCATTTTTATCAGCTCTAAAAAATACTAATAAAGATTTCTTTTAACGGTGCTTATTACTTAAGCACTGATAAAGGATTTATAATTATAATTATAAATGAAAAAATTGTAAATATATATATACTTAATAATTATATATAAATATAAATATAGTAAATATATTCCTTATTTAAATATATTTATTATAATTCTATAATTATTTAAATATATAATTATTTATTTATAATTATACATATATTTTTAAAAAATAATATTTATATCATTATATACATTTATATAATTATATATATATGTATATAATAAATATATATATATATAGTAAATATATTCATTATTTATGTAAATTTATTATAAATTTAATAATTATATAAATATATATAATTATATAAATACTTTTAAAAAATATATTTATTTATTTATAATTATAAATATATAATTTTATAAATATAGTATGTATATTTTTAAATATATTTTTTATAAATATATTTTTTTATGAATATTTTTTTATAAATATTTATTTTAACATTATTAATGAATATATAATTTTAAGTGCATGCATGTTAAAAATGAGTGAAATTGAATAAATTAAAAATGAGTACACTTTCATAATATTGAAAATGGATAAGTTTTCTGTGTGCGCATTGTATATGAAAATTAATTAATTACATATATCTGAAATCAATATAACAGACATTTGATCTATGTGAAATTGAAAAAATAAACAATAATCAATTATATGTCTATTACTCTATGCAATTTGTCAGTATTTTTAATTATAAACCATTATTTACTAAATATATGACTATTTAATGTAAAGTGCATAAATATTTTGTAATATATAAATCATATTTATATAAATTAATATATATATATATATATATTTAATATATACTATTTATTAATATTATGAATAATCATCTAATTAATAAAATGTTTAATATTTTTCTCAATTTACTTATTTTTTATTTTATTTTTTTTAATTTTAATTTTTATTATCTATATATTTAATACATACTATTTATTAGTATTTATAATTTATATATAGTATAAACAATTTATTCATTTTTATCAATAATTATTTAATTAATAAAATTTGTAATATTTTTTTTAATAAACTCATTTTTTATTTTTTATTTATTTCATTATTTCATTTTATTTATTTAGACCTTTATCAATGCTAAAAATTCTAATAAAGGTCTCCTTTATGAGCACTAAAAATAAAGTGTTGATAAAGGGTACACTTTATGAGTGCTAAAAATAATGCGCTGGTAAAGGGTACCCTTTATTAGCGCTAAAAATAAAGCACTAATAAAGGGTACCTTTATCAGCGCTAAAAAAGGCATTGATAAAGGGTAAAATTTATCATCACTTTCTTGATCACTGGTAAAGATGTCATCTATTAGCGCTTTTTCTAGTGTTGATAAATACCAGTACTGTTGAACACCATTTTTATAGTAGTGCCTCATGAGAACCCCAGTTACAGAGGATTAATTGGAAGATTTATTTGAGGCTTATCGGATTTGTTTTATATGCCAAAAAAATTCCCTAACACATGGTAATAGAAACATTTTATTATTTAAGGGTTTTATATTGATGGTTTTTATTTTGTAGAATATAAAAAGAAAAATGGCCTAACACATGATTAACTATTCATTCTATTATTTGAGAGATTCACATTAGGTTCACCATTTTTGTTTGCATATAGTGTGAAAACATAATGGCCCGATGGATAATAACCCAATCATTCTATTATTTGAGAGATTCACATCGGGTTCACCATTTTTGTTTTGTCGGTATTGCTGATGTGGATGGAAACCCTCTCATTTTATGAGTGGGATGAATCCAAGAGAACTAGGTAGTATGTCCCTTTTATATTATGAAGAAGATTCCATGATTGAATATGTTCCTGACAGTTTGATTGTGGTGGGGGGGTCTCGATGCCTTTCTTAGTTTCTCACATCAAATTTACCATTTTTTATTCATCCCTAGAAACTCCCAATAGTTCCAACATCCATAGCTAAGTACAGAATTGCTTTCCAAAGGTAGGTAACCAGATGGGGTTTTAGACCCAATGATGCTTGGGAACACACATTGGTCGAGAGGATGGGAGGTCGGACTCATTACACCCTTTTGTGGGGAATTTTTGCCTACTTCGTGACTCTTACAGATTTAATATATGTTCATGAATCTCTTCCAAATCCTGATACAGGACCGGTTACCCAAAAAAATTGATTATAGGTTTACTCTTTTTATGTGAAAAATATGGGGATCTCATTAGTGAATCCATTTGTATGTATCTAAGGTTCTCCATCCATTTCCCAATAATTTATAGTTGCTTATGTGTTGAAGTTTTATAACCAGGTACTTTGGAATTTTCTACCACACAGAGAGGCAGTTAATATTCTGAGGAGGGTATTGAGCCATTATGAGGATTCCTACGTTTCCTGATTATTGTAGGAACCAAACCCCATCTAGTTTGTTGAACAAATATGGTTTAAAATCATACAGAAAGGAAATATGTGTGGGAACTTAGCCACTGTGTATTCAAGCTCAATTCTCAAGGAGACATCCTACATATCCTGATTATGGTAGGAATTAGAGTTTTCATATTTCATTTAGCTTCTCAGTCCACTGGCAGATGAGGAGGAGTGCTCAACCCATGAGAATGATTAGGTCTTGATGGTTGAAATGTCATAGAAAAAGGGGGACTTACACCAAAGTGGATTCCTATTTGAGATCGGACCTTAGAAAGGTGTCATACGCATCCTGGTTATGGTAGGAATCAGATTCATCATAGTTCATTCATGTCCTTGAGACTGCCCCAAGGTATATTCCCTTATGTGGAGGAAAATATATTATTCCACTCATTGGAGATTATGCACTAATGTTTCCCTGGCTGGCAGAGATTTTTGATGTCAACGATATGACTATTTCAACTCTATAAGCCCACTTGATATATGCTCAGTGTAAGAAACAATGGATAGAAAGTAACTAGTGTCATTGCATACAAATGTGAGACATATATACTAGGAAATACATTTGGATATTTATCATGGAGCTCTAGACTTAGGAAGGAATTCTACATATCCTAGTTATGTAATGAATTAGAGTCATCGTAGTTCAGTTCGTCGGGGATTACACAATGACGTTTCCCTTGTCTTGATAGAGGCTTATGGTGAAAATGATATGATTGTTGAAATTCCCCAAGCTCGTGTGAGCTATGATCAGTGTGAAAAAGAAGGGATGAAAAATGACCAGTATCGCTACTTATAGATGTGGGACTTATTCACTACGATAGACCTTTGTAGGTTAATATAGATCACAGGCCTTAAAGAGATACCTATGTATCATGGTTATGGAAGGAATCAGAGTTATCATGGTTCTTTTAGTTGTGGATTACATGCTGAGGTTTCTCTGTTCATCAGGTCTTATATACTGAGGATGGAAAAGGTTATCAGGTCTTGAAAATCCCTTTTGACCTAGCCTTCTTGTTTGCTTGACATGTATTGGTTTTCTACTCATTATTCCTTGATTTTCAACATGATATGTCATAGAATGTATGTCCGGCATGTCCAAAGACAATCATATGATCTAATTTAATTATTTAAGGGACTTCTCAAAACCTATATGGAATATCTGAAGGTTATCACATAATCAAGACTGACTTGTTTAGAGGACATCGCAAGACCCAACCAGCTGATCCTGGAAGCCTTTGCATAATCCTGGATAACTTGTCTAGAGGGTGTTTCATGATCCGACTGACCTACCCAAGTGTTATCATAAGATATAGATGACACACTTGGAGTTAATTTAGATAGTAAATTTGACATGTCTTGTAGGGTGTCTCATGTCCTGGATGACATGTATGTAGGGCATCATGAGTCCTGGCTAGCATTTCTGATAGACGTTACAAGATCCAACTAACATGCTCGGGTGCTACTGAAAGACGTAGCTGACATGAACTGGTGTGACCATATGAATCGGGAGACATGTTTAAAGGACACCATGAGGCTTGAATGGATAGCCCAGAGGGTTTATCAAGACTTGGGTGGCATGCCCAGGGGATGTCATGTGACTTACTCTGACATGTCCAGGGGACTTTACATGATCCAAATAGTATGGTAAAGGAGTGTTACATGATCTGGGTGACACATCCTTTTGATGTCACATGTCCCAAGGGGTTCATGTAAAGGGAATGATGATCATTTTATATTTTCTTCATTTAAGTCTCTCATATTTTGGTTTTTTATACTTTATATCATCAATGCCTTAGATTTGTTTAGTGTTAGATTTTTTTAAGTCTCGTGTGATTTAGCAGATGTGTGGGATGTTCTTCTCATGTCTTTCCAGAAGTCCTTCACATGATCTATGGATGATCACACGAAGTGCCTATGCATGTCTCATGATTAATCTATATTTTCTCTAGTATCTTACCTGACAAAATATTTTCTAGTCACAAGATCATCCACTCTGATAAATCCACTCTAGTGTTGATGTGAGGTTCAAAGGAGTGCTTGTTCGTGTAAGTGGTCTACCTCTTAGAGAGTAGTGGTTCATTTTTTATGCAAGGGTGGTGGATTTATAGGCTTCTCAACCCCAGTTGTTTACCACTTTTTGTGGTGCATATTGTTCAAATCAAATCTAGATTCAGTAGAGGGCCTCAACATCATGCATCTTCGCAAGTCCCTGTCATGGATCACTCTAAGGGAATCACTTGGTTTTCAGTGGCTGCAAGTCCATCCCATCAACACCTGATTTACTAGATTATTTCAAATTAATGGGAACTTGTTGAATCATTTTGGCATGATTAAGGACTTCCATATTTTCATATTGACGTGTCTAAGGGCCTTCGCGAGATTAGAGTGCCTACTGAGAGAAATTTTCATGATGCTCGAAGCCTTGTTTGAGATATTTCTTGAGGGAAGGATGGATTGTCAAGGTGCTTCTATGAAACCAAAATGGATTTTGAAGGAGTCTTGTGAGACCATGTTGTGGATATAATTAGTTTTTCACAAGATTTTTATGACTGAAAGAGTCCCCCGCCTTTCCCTCTTTTATTTTCTTTGATTATTTTACAAAGCTTAGGGATAATGCGAGATTGTATGAGTATTATCGAAGACAATTACTCTATATCTTGGTGATGCATCATTTGACCAAAAAAGTTCCTATGGAGATACATTATCATTTAATGGAAAACTCCATATGTATATCCTAGTGGATCCAAAGGGATATCATGAGTTCCCTTAGACATACCTGAGGCTCTTCGCATGATAATGATGACATGCCAGCGAGCTTTTGCGAGATGAGGAGGACATGTCACCAATGTCTTAAGGTGTGTTGTGGATCACTATGGTAACATCGCATGACATTTATAACCAAATAGGTTCCCTCCTCCTTCCCTTTTTTATTTCATTTTTTCATCTTACGAATTATGGGGATCTCTTGAATGTTTTCAAGGACAATCATTCTTCTCATCAGTGATCTGTCATGTGAGTTTTATGAATGAAAGAGGCCTCTAAATTTTTTACATTTTCCTCCTATTTTTGAAGGATTTTTGGATGGTTTTGTAGGCTCTCTTAATTAGAAAGCCTCCAGTCTTGGGGAAGCTTATCTAACTATCGCTGTGTGACCAGAAATTTTCTGAGGGAACCTTATCAAGAGGAAAAGTACTTGTTGAAGGGACTTCATGGGATCCACTATAGGTTATGATCTATGTATGCCTATCCACATGACCCTATAATGGTCATGTGATTGTGTTTCTCCTAGGGGTTCATGTGATCTGTGAGATCATGGAAACCTTCCTATTCCCTTTCTTTTGTGGGAAAAATAATACCCATATGCAGGTATTTATTCCTTTATTAATTTGATAAAGATCATTTTCCAAGCATTAAAATCCCCCCCCCCCTTAGGAGCGATGTCTGTGGGGACTAGGGCTTCATTATGAGGAAATTAAATGATCACATGAGTCTTTGGAACTATTGTGAATCGATTTCTTGGGAGATGGTTGGTCTATCGAGCAACGCATGGTATCTCACAGGATACCATATAAATAAGGGGTGTATAGCAATTAATTCACTGGATTCCTATTTCTCCAAAGAACTCTTACCTTTATTCTTTCACATTTATCATCATAAAATAGTTCTACAAGACCCAATCATGAGCCCTCACCATGAGTCCGTTTCGTGAGAACATCTCTGCAAGACTGCTTTTCCCCAAGCACTTTCTCAAATTAACTTAGAAACTAAACTTTGGTAATTATTTAAACTTTTTTCATGGGTATAATTGATATTCTTGAGCATTATGTGTGACCTGTAGGCTTCAGTGCATGATCCTTTGGCTATAAATTGGCTTGTGTGGCCATGTTAACGTCAAGAGATTGTGTGTCCTCAGAGATTTCATTAGATTTTGTGATTCCTTGTGGGGTTATACAACCCTCGATATCTTTAGGATTCAAGTGGTTTGTGAATCCTTTATGTGATTCATGAATTCCTTTACTGATTCATGAAATGCACATAATGATTTTTGGTCTATTATTCCTTTTCTTTGATAAGATTTTATTTTATCTATCTGGAATACATCACTTATTTTGTTCATATGGATTATGGTTTTCATTATTATCCTTGAAAACATTTGAAGAGGGAGGTGAAATTAGAAATATCCCATCATGATGCCATTATAGCAAGTGTGGATGCTACTTTCCACCATTATGTCAGGTCACTTTAACTGAGTCTGGTAACATTGATGGGATAAAAAACTTATGTATTATCCCCTTTCAGACTTCATTCCCCCTTATGGGTTTGGTATTACTGATGATGCTCTCATTCCTCCACTATAGTCACCATTTATACCCTATTCTTGGATTCAGAAAAACCATAACACTTTATAGGTGAATATCTCCAAGGGGGGATACTTTGTTGCTGAGGGAGACTGTGAAGATGGGAATATACTAATATTTATTCCCCCATACTTTAAAGGGACCAATCTTGATCCTGATAAGGATGTCTATATTTATTTTTTAATCATGCGGAATTCTACCTCCAGCCAGAAGCTCAGATGGATTCCCAACTAGGACTTCTGATTAGGAAGCGGCTTTGGAATGGACTAGGGATAAACCTTTTGGGTACAATAAATTTCTTATGAATTCACTAAGTATCTAAGTAAAATTGGGATGTATGATTCCTTCTAGATCTCATAGATGTCTTATTCTTACAAAAAAGGGTCTGATGATGGAACTATTCAGTCATTGGAGCCCATACATGAACACCTTCCACCTCATGCATGGTGAGGTGAGTATCAGCCTCTAAGACATGGATCAGATTTGTGTTGCACCTATATTAGATGGTATTTATGAAAAATTCCCCCCCCCCAAGGTATTACTAGGATGACGTAATGAGGACTCCTCCTCTTTCCCAGGAATAGATCAGGCTGACCGAAAAGTCCCTCCTGAAGGAGCAGTACCCCAGAGTGGATATCCTTCTTAATACATGGACAGGTTACTTCATTAGAAAGTCCCGCTTTGAGATAGAAGATAAGAATCTGAAGGCCTATCACGTGAAGGATTCTCATGGATAATTGGGTGCTTACTGGGCTACAATTGAAGAATTAAAATTTAATGAATGGTGATGGGAAATTGTTCTAGGTGTTGAATGATCTATTCAAATAGTCAGCTTCCGTTCCATGTACCTGAGTGGTTACTTACTTTTGATGAAGGAAAAGGTGTAGTTATAGTTTCCACTTTTATGATGGTGACCACCATTATAGGGGGAAGTGTATTGGGATAGTTGTCTCTATGCTGTAAAAACTTTATCATCTTCTGCACCATTTTTACAAGGGAAAAGTCCCTTATAGGATTGTGGGTTCCTTATAAGTATTATGGGTTTGGGTAGAATATCACATAGAATTATATGAATACTTGAACATTATAGTTATCCCCAATGTTCTCTTCATACCATATCTTTAATTTATAATTGCGGTAAGACCTATCACACTGAAATATTGGGATGTCAGGGTTTGTTTGAGCCGCTATGACCATTTATTTTTTAGAATATAGAGTCTAGTGACAAAGGGTGATATTGTTGATACTTTTGAAGCTATTATTTATGTACAGGCTTATATTACATAACTTTGAAAGGGATTTATTTCCATTTTTATTGACAGGGACCTCATCTTCAAGTGCTAAACACCCTTCTGGTTCTGTTTCTAATCCCTATGTGTCCAATCAAGGTGTCCTCAATCCATTTATATTAGATATAAGGATAATTTTATGATATCTCACCAATTTTGGCTAATTTTTACTATGTAGGAGACTCTGGATGAGATACATCTTCCTCCTCATGATACAATAATCAGTCTATCTCAACATTATGCTAAGGTTTGGATCTATTCATATCCCAATGGGAAATTATCCAAATTGGTATGTGAGATCTCCCAAAATGTTGAGCATAATCCTAGGCCTAGAAAACAACTAGCCTCTAGTGGGTCAGTAGCCCTGAAATCACCCCTTTAGGAGATCAAGAATTTACCATCATCTTATTTTCTAGCATAAGTTCCCTCTGATGTGGTAGTAGTATTGAACCAGATGTTTAAGTTGCGCCAGACTTATTATTTTCTATTATATCTCAAAAATGGATGTCTTTGAGGATTTAGAACTTAGATGTTGAGCTCTAGGGTATCATGTGTCAATTAGAGATACCTTTGGAGGGTTTTGATCATGTCACTTCCCCTTAGAGTATTACTTTCAAAGATTAACCTGAGGATTTTAGGGCCTTCCTCCAAGACATTGATGTACTGCTGACAATCATTAAGGGTCAATTTTTCTATTTTCCTTTGGTTTACTGAATGGTGGTTCAAGGCACACTAAAAATGGTTGTGAACGAGTTTGGATGGCCCCTATAAGAAGTGATAATACTGATATTACTGTTACATTTAAATGTTCATGGTGTAATTGTAACCGTACTTACATCCTTTGTGTTTTGTTGATACAGGGTGAGGATGTTAAAGACCAACTAGTCCTACCATCCTATGAATATTATCCCCATGTTACATCTATGGGAGAGGAATTTTACTGTGACCAGGGAACTGAGGATGATGGATCTCTAGGTCGATTGGCCCAGATGAGAGTATTGATTGTTGTTCCAAGAACAATGTTCCATAGATCCTTCCTTGGAAGGTAATAGGAAAAGTGAGTGATCTGAATTTCCAGAGTCTTCCCCTCCAAAATCCTTGAGTAAGTGTGGCACTTCACTTATTCCTCTTTTTGAACTATTCTAGAAATGGATCTCGACTTTTCAAAAATGTGTATGTCCCCATTGAGCTCACTTAAAAGAGAAAATACCCACTTTTGAGGATGTGGTCAAGTGACTAGTCACTTTGGCAGACCCCTCAGTGTCATACCCAGCTCATCAAGAAGTATAGATAGCTGAGGTGATAAATAAATTGAAAACATTACTTACTACATATGTTTCAGTGATCATGCCACTTGATCTGGCATGGGTGGATGTACTTTAAAGGATACAGACATAGGTATCTATTATGTTACTATGTTGGCCTTAATGAAAGCAGGTTTTGGGGAAGTTGAATACTTCTTCAAGACTGCACACTTTTTTTTATTTGTGTCATATCACTTGATATTATCTTTTTTTCCTAAAGTCCTCATGGGTGGTGAGAGAATCACATCTTTGATAAAAGATGTGAAATTGCAATAAATCTATTCATCATTATAATAAGACATTTCTTCACCCAAGTATGGGGTCAGGGTAGTGGATTTTTTCAAAGAAACGACCAATAAAGGTATGTTTCTATCATCATTCATATTCACTAATGATCGGGTGATACCATATTATCTATCCCATGACTGATAAACCCTTGTTCCCCTTTCTATAGTGCCTTCACCCTAAAGTTTAGGGGATCTATTCCATGCTCCTTTGGGATTTCCTCTGACTATATCTACTAATGTAGAGGCTGGATATATTCCCTCATCATTAAAGATTGTGAGCACAACTCTTTCTCTGAGTGACCTAGTCCCAAAATACGTTCTTGTTCCCAGAATGGGATTCGATCAAGGCCTGATTCTATATCATTTTATCAGTTGATGCAACAAAAAATGTGTAGGGATATTTGGGCCTTAGTTTTAGAGACGCCATTAGATTATTTGAAATATTAGTTGGGACACCTTTAGTTTATGTTTCTTACCATTTTTATGAGGTTTTTATTATACTTCCCTTCATGCCCGGGTGAAGGAGGTGATCTCTATGAGGGAATAGAAGAGGTCCCTCAAATTGAGGGTGGTATCTACTAAGGCCTCCTCTTCGATAAAACATGACCATCTCTAGTCCTTGATCAGCCATATTCTATCCAAAATCAACCAACTTAAAGCAAATCTGTCACAAATCCAACATGCACCCAGCTATCAGAGAAGACTATTTTGGAGCAATAGGGACTTCTTAATGTGTTGGAGAAGGAAAGACTTGAAGTTGTTTCCTGGGTGGAGGAATTTCATAGGGTTACGGAAGTGGAATCCAAGTCTATTGATCAGTTACACAAATCCATTAACTCCCAAGAGTACAGTCTTTTATAGTTCAATGATTCTTATAAAAACATGATATAATAAAGTTATAATTTTTCTACCTTTTCTTTAGCTTGTATATTCATGTGATAGACTCCATTAAGTGGATATTCTTCCTCTTTTATGCTATTAATGAATAGATCAGCTAAAATTTATATGTTATTGTCCAATTTTCTTTCATTCATGATGTGGATAACATTCTTCTAATCTGATATTATATGAATCACCAATGATACATGTCCTTTTCATAATATCAGGTAAACCTGAATGCTTGGATCAAAATATTTAAATCACAAAAGATTATTTTCAAGAAGTGCTAATTAATTCCCTCCAACATGATATTCCTTACTGATATATCTTCTCCAGCTATCTTCTGATCATCAAACTTGAATAAAGATAATTGGGTAGAATAAATGTCACATAGGGAGAGTTCTCTTTCCTTTGATAAAGCCTATAGTCTTGGAGAGCATATCTTAATTTCTACTAAGGCCATATCATGGGCCTTATAATCTATTTCATGCTAAATTGTTGTTGTGTTATAGTTTAAGGTATTTTAGCTCAGACCTTCTATCATTGTAGTTTACGGTCTTTTAGCTCATACCTTCGATTATTGTAGTTTAGGGTATTTTATTTCAGACCTTCTATTGATGTATGTTATGTTCTTTTAGATCCGACCTTATATCATTTTATTTTAGGTTATTTTAGCTTGGACCTTCTATTTATGTAGTTTAGGGTCTTTTAACTCAGACCTTATAACATTGTAGTTTAGGGAATTTTAGCTTGAACCTTCTATCACTATAGTTTAGGGTCTTTTATCTTGGACTTTATATCATTGTATTTTAGGGTCTTTTAGCTCAAACTTTCTATCATTGTAGTTTAGGTTCTTTTAGCTTGAACCTGTTATTACTGTGATTTAGGGTATTTTAGCTCATACCTGTTATCATTGTAGTTTAGGTTATTTTAGCTTAGACCTTATATCAATATAGTTTATGGTCATTTATCTCAGACTTTCTATAGTTGTAGTTTAGGTTCTTTTAGCTCATACCTTCTATTACTATAGTTTAGGGTCTTTTATCTCGGACCTTCTATCACTACAGTTTAGGGTCTTTTAGCTCAGACCTTCTATCATTGTAGTTTAGGTTCTTTTATCTCAGACTTTCTATCACTGTATTTTATGGTCTTTTAGCTTGGACCTTCTATCGTTGTATTTTAGGGTCTCTTAGCCTATAACATCTATCACTATAGTTTAGGGTTATTTATCTTGGGCCTTCTATCATTGTAGTTTAGGGTATTTTAGCTCATACCTACTATCATTGTAGTTTAGGGTCTTTTAGCTTGTGCATTATATAACTGTAGTTTAGGGTCTTTTAGCTTAGACCTGGTCGATGATCATGGGATATAGTGATGAAATTCCAGGAATGACCCGAAACATACTAAGATGCTAGGTTATTCTATGGTGTTATTGAGGCTTGTGAGGATCATAGCTCTTTTCCTACCAGGTGGATATGCCTTTAGTTGGTAGGTCAAAGTCCTTATGCATCGATAGAATTTCCAAGAAAAGATTATCTTCACTCTTTTACAAGGGTCATTGAAGTTTTATAGAGGTAATATTGGTTAAGGGAGAAATACTATGGATGTTAGGTCTGCCTATATATTTGGAGTATGGGTTACATAAACCATAACCCAAAAGTCTGAGTCTGTGAATATGGGATGGGGAAGACATGTCAGGGATGATCCATAACACCCTGAGGTGCTAGGTTTCTCGGTGGTGTTTCCAGGGCTCACAAGGATTGAAGTTCCTTTCTTACAATGAGTAAATGCCTTTAGTTGTTAGGTCAAAGAACTTATATTTCAATATCATGGCCAAGAAAATATGATCTCCACTTTTTTATGATGGCCATGAAAGATTTATGAAGACTCAAATATCTAAATGATGAGGTTAGGTATGAAGGAGAACTATCTAGGAAGGGTTATGAAACCTAGGGAAGTTCATCTCTTAAATTATGAAGCTTGATCCCTACACCTTGTGGTTTTGAATCCTGAGGTGTGGGACATCGAAGTTTTGAGAATGGAGTGTCGCATTCTTAATTTGAGAAAGGGTAAAAAAACATGGTGATGTAATGTCAAGGATGTTGAATCCACTTGGATAGTTTGGTATGGATATTTTAAATCATGGTCCAAAGTGATCAGGTTAGTAGAATTATATGGGATAATCATATTAGGAATGACCCAAAACACACTTAAGTGTTGGGTTCTACCATAGTGATTTTAGGGCTCACAAGGATCAAAAAAATCCCTTTTTGTATAGTGATTCATTTGGTTGATGGCCATATCCAGATATGCATGAGCCATGGGAATACATGCATAGTCAACAAAAGGGTACCTTGAAGCTGGTTATCCTTTTCAAGGACCATGGAAGTTTTATGGTGATCCAAGATTCCCAAATCATGAAGTGTGATTTGTGGAAACTTTAATATTCAAGAAGGGTTTCAGCACCCTAAAATTTGTGTCATCGCTTAGTGAACATATTCTTTTGGTGAGGATATGTGAAAAATCATTACTCTAACTTCTTCCTAAACCAAGGGGTCTAGTGAGCATAGCTTTGATTTTTACTAGGGATACAAAGTAAACCCTATGATATTTATTCCTTATTTATTTGCGCTCTAATTTTTCATAAACTATGGAGATAAAGAGTTTAGCGAGCGAAAACTTGACTTTTTCTTAGGCAGTCCTTTGTGGGTTTTCAACATGAAAAGTTTTGTGTCTCTTTCTCTAGAAATTTACGATATTTCAATTTGAACCATTATAAGCTAGACTTTAAGGTCATATAACTTTGAGCATAGGGTAGGCAGTTTAAGGTCATGACGTACATGGACCTAATATGGAGGATGATACACAAGAGCCCAATTAGGATACCCAGGGTCAAGATCACCCCAACATCCTTCTAAGAAGGAGATAAAAATTTTGTAAATCATGGGTTGAGTTTCTCGGGTCATGATTAATGATATGGTATAATAATACTGGGATTGTATTAGAGTACACTAAGGCATTGAGTTCTACCATAGTAATGTCAGGGATCACAAGGATTAGAAATCTATTTTTGTAGAGTGATACATTTGGTTGAAGACCATAGGAACCTATGTAGGAGCCATAAGCATACATGTATAGTCAATAAAAGGTTCTCTTGAAGTATGATATCCTCTATAGGGGACATGGAATGTTTTGGGAAACCTGATGTACTCGAGACATTAAGTATGATTTATGGATTGAGGTACTTTAGAAGATTATTTAAGCACCTCATACTCTGGTTGACTAGGGTAAGGATATTATTATCATTTGATAGGGGATGAAAAATGGGTGATGGTATGCATAGTTTATAATTGTGTAGTGGGTACATCTCTTCGTGTAGTTTAATGACATGCAGTAAGGAAATTTTTCATGTAGTTTATTGTCATGTGGTAAATACATTCTTATTGTGCAGTTTTAATGTCATGTGACCAGGTCATTTGCCATGCAGTTTAATGTCATACAGTAAGGATATTTTCCCCCTGATGTGAAATGGTAATATTTTGGTTGATCCCATGACAGGAATTTTGGGTGTCACTGCATATACCATGGTGATAGGAATAAATTCACACATAGTTCTTAAGTAATCTTCCTGCACAAGTCTGACTTGTATGTAGAGGGCAGAATTTTTATACTTATTTATTGCAGTTGGCCTCGGAGTTGGAAATTTGGGTGTCATTACGTACCCTGTGAAGACAAGAATCAAGTCACATGTAGTTCTTGAATGGGAAACACTCCATACAGGTCTGAACCATATGTAGAGGTGGGAATTGTTTTTGTTTATTGTTGTAGTTGGGCCTAGGATTAGAGACCCAGGAATAACTAGGTATCCTATGATGAAAAAAATCAATCCACACATAGTTCTTGAAGAACTGTGCTATTTTATTTCACACGGAATGGAAGTAGGCTTCCCAACATGAAAATGGGTAATGTGGCAGGACCCAAGGATAGATATCTGAGCGTCACTACATATCCTGTAATGGTAGGAATCAATCCATGCATAGTTCTTTGAGGAACCATGTTGTTTTACATCATGTGGCAAGGACTCATGGTTTTCCTTTTATGGTATCATATTCAGGATCATGATGATTATTTTGTGAGACTTCATGACTTTATTGTGTGGGGAATTGCTTATTGCAATTCCTAAGCTCATATGATCTATGCTCTATGTGAGAAACAAGGAATGGAAAGGGTTCCTCTCACCATGGAGAGGCAATTAAATATATGATAGGGGAATTTTTTATCATGTAGTTCCTGGACAAAGATATAGGATTGAGGCATCCCTATGTATCTCATTAAAAATTAGAATCAAGACATACGTAGTTCTTGAAACCTATGCAATTTAATGTCGTGCAGTAAGGACATAAACTGTGTAGTTTAACGTTATGTGGTAAGGATGAGGATCACCCAACATGAAAGAAAAGGAATATTGTGGATGGACCCAAGACTATAGGTTTTGGTGTCACTACATATCCCGTGGTGATAGGAATCAAGCCATACATAGTTCTTGGACGAATATACTATCCATGTGAAAATAACTCTCACACAGGGATGGGGGCATTTCATCCTTCCTTTGCACGGATCTAGATCATATATGGTGAGTTTTTAGTGAGATAGTTATTTACATAAAGTTTAACATCATTTGATTAGGATGATGTATCATGTAGTGGATTAACAAATATGTAGGATCGAGGTGTCCATATGTACTCATTGAGAATGAGAATAAATCCATATGTAGTTCTTGAAACTCATGCAGTTTAATGTCACACAGTGAGGACATCATCCATTAAGTTTAACGTCATTTGATAAGGAATTCAGCCATGCATTTTAATGTCATGAGGTAAGAAATTCTCTTTATATTTTAGCATCATGTGGTCAGGAACTATTTGTGTAGTTCAACGTTATACAACCAGGACAATATTTTATAGTTTAACATCATCTAACCAGGATGAAATTGCATAGTTTAACTTCATGTAATAAGGATGAAATTGTTCTTTATTATAGCTATTTGAAGGATTTCTTGAGAAATATCGCATTGGTGAGGGGTGTGACATGCTACCCATCCTTTGTGGAAAATGAGTAGGATACATTATGATAGAACTTATGTATAATATAAGGTCCTTCCCATTTGGGTTCCGACTTCAGGGGCTTCTCCCCTGGTATCATTAGGGTTCTAAGAGGTAATACTAATTCTACTTAGAGTAATGAATAGAGGTAAACCTTTTTATTAAATACATGTGTGATATAATTTTGATGGACTTAAAAGTTTTGCAATGTATGCAACCTGTTCTCATTGAGATGCTCCAATTCATCTAGTTGCTTTTACGATTTCTCATTTTCTGAGAGCCATATGAAAATGGATATTCAGAGTAAGGGAAACTGGACTTCTATGGGTAATACGGCCTCATTACAATACACCAATGAGAATGGAATTGCTTGTGTAGCAGTACACGTGGTGGTATGGTAGGCCCATAAAGCATGGAGGAGAATATATGGCCAAGAAATTTTATCCTTGTTTACCATCTTCTGGAGTATATTTTATAGAGTCTTATTGAAGGCCTCTATCTTTCTATTTTCTACTTCATGATAGTGAGATGAGTGATTGGACTCAATATTGTACTCCTGATATAGTTTCTTCAACTCCATAGAATAAAATTTGGTGTCGTTGTCCATCAGTATTGTGTGAGGAACCCCAAACTTGTTGATGAGATGGAAATTTATAAATTTGATGGTATTATTCATCCTAACTTCTTTGAGAGGTATTTTCTCATCCCATTTGGAAAATAAGTTGGTAGTAGTAAGGATATACTTGAAATGCTTAGTTGTGGCTGAGATGTATTTTCTCATCCCATTTGGAAAATAAGTTGGTAGTAGTAAGGATATACTTGAAATACTTAGTTGTGGCTGGGGGATATGGCCAGACAACATCCATACCCCCAAACTGCAAATGGCCATGAATATTTAGTTGTATGTAGCAATTTTGGGGGTTGATGGATGAAGTTTTCATGGATATAGAATGCATGATATTTATTGGTGAATTATAAACATTATCATATCATGGTTTTGCAGTAGTAACCCAACCTTCTGATTTGGTGGGAGAGTTTGTTCCCCGACTGATGAGTACCATAGGATCCAGCGTGGAATTATTCTACGAAGGTGGGAATATCAATTTCTAATATGTATCTGAGGAGGATTATATCAAATCCTTTCTTATGGAGGTATTTTTGTTCATTCAAAGCATTCTGTAGGGTAATGTTTGTTGCACGATGTTGAATATATTCCTTTCTGGATCAGTCTATTGGGAGAGATCCATTTTGGAGGTAACTGATTATGGTCTCCATCCATCCAGGGGTGGATACCAGTTCATCATGCTATAGGGTAGTGTTAACATAATTGATTTCTTCTGTATCATAAATGATGATTAACGAGACCATTATTCAGTGCATGATATGGAAGATTGCTTCTTCCTCAATAGGTTCATCTAGGATGGTGGATACATTATCCAATACGTTAGTGCAAGCATTCTATGATCGAGGAACATGATGAAATGTGGGATCAAAAGTTAACTATTCCATTAGTCCTCTGATGTAGCTAGTGATAGGGTCTAGTTCTTCCTTTTTTTATGGAATATCCTCCATTGATCTGATTTATCCCTAGTTCTGAATCCTCTTTGATATTTGGCTAAGATATATGAAATTATAGGTCTAGTTCTAAGACAATGATGAAATCTTTGTATTCAACCTCATTATTTGTATAGTCTTCAGATAGTGAGAAAGAGTAAGAAAAAAATTCTTTGTTTGGAGAGACAAATAAAACCCCTAGTCCAACCTGATTAAGGTTCAGGTTTTCTATCCTTTTTATGATAGGACTCTATGAGGCTCTATCAAAATGCATCTCCCATGTATGTGGAGTGTTAATGGAGTAGAATACCTCCTCATCTAGAATATCAGTTTCCATCAGTGTATTCTCTAGGGAAATATATACTGTAAGGAAATCAGTTAGGGATTTCCCTTCCATGGATTCCTGTGATATGAACTGAATGTCATATTGTTGCAAAATGACCGCCCATTGAGAAAAATGACCAATTAGAATAGGATGGTCAAGTATGTACTTGAGTGGATCAATAGTAATGACTAGATGGAATTTTTTATGCTGAAACTAATTCCTCATCTTTTTTACTATAAAGATGAGTGAAAGGAAGTTCTTCTCAACATTAGAGTATCGGGTCTCAGTACCCAGAATTGTTCAGTTGAGGTTATAGAGACTTTTCTCACTCCCCACAGCTTTTTTTGTGTGATGAGGGTTCCCAGTGAGCATTCCAATGTAGCCACATAAAAGACAAGTGGCCTCCCTTCCACCAGAGGCATCAGAATTGGTGGGTGCAATAGATACTACTTAAGACTTTCGAAGGCTCCCTGGTAGTCACTATCCCATTGATAGTAAATACCCTTCTTCATTAGATTGGTGAAGGAGAGAACTTTTCTAGCCAAGTTGGCTATGAAATTTTGAATTTAGGCAATTTCCCTATGATACCCCACAATTATTTTAGATTTTTAGGGGTGAAATTGCTAAAATAGAACTAGTGTTATCTGGGGAAACCTCAATATCATTATGTCTTACCACAAATCCAAAGAACCTCCTCGATGTTTCCCTAAAATTTAATTTTAGTAGATTCATCATGAGACTATTATTTCATTCTTATCAAATATTTTTTGAAGATCTATGAAGTGATCACATCGATGTCTAGATTTAACAACTATGTCTTCAATATAATATTCATCTATACATCCAGGGAATGGATTAAATATATAATGCATGGCACATTGATATGTGGTTCCAACATTCTCTAATCCAAAGGGTATGAACTAATAGCAGAAGATCCCTTGAGGTTCTCTCAAGGTAGTGGCTTCTTCATCTTTAGGGGATATATTTATTTGATTGTACCCTGAATACCCATCCATGAGGGAAAGATATTAGAATCTATTAGTTGCATTGATCAAGAGTTTTGTGATCATCAATGGGAAATTGTGCTTTGGTAATTATTGATTCAGGTCTCTAAAATCAATAAAAATCCTAATATTCACATTCTTTTTATTAACAGGAATGATGTTGGCCAGCCATCTTGGGTATTGCGCTTCTTGGACAAAGTTTTATTTGATCAGTTTGTCAACTTCCTCCTCTACATTGGTTAAATGAGATGGTTTCATTCTCTTGGATACCTACCTAAAGCCTCAATGCTCATCAGGTAAACTAAGATGGTGATTATCCACATCTAGATTTAATCCAGGCATTTATGTATAGTTCTAATAAAACACATATCAATGTTACTTTATAAATGAGATTTACATCTCTTACTCTTCAAGGGGCATGAATAATTAATTAATGTAGGTTTTGGGTCTTCTTCTGTTACCATATTTATCTTTATGAGATCATAAATGGTGGTAGAGATGCCTTCTATGAATGTAGTAGGGGCGTTCCTGAGGTATTCCTCATCTTCTTCCATCTCTAAGTTCATGGAGGCATTCTCAGATAGAGGTGGACACTTAGGGGCATCTATATCACTATCGATGTGATATATTCCATGCAAAGTTGCATTATCATCTCTATCATCTAAGTTATTGTTGAGAGATACTGAAGTTGGTTGTCTTTTACACTTTCACTAGGGATAGAAGGGGGTTGGACCTTTAGGAATAGGTCTATTACCTCAAACAGATTTATGGGGAGCATATAGTCAATATCGAGCATACTCCATGGATTTTTAGGGGTATTACCCAATACATTGGGGGATTCAACCTATATATCATCATCCTCCATTATTTTTTTCCTCCCCTTTTGTAGAAATATCCTTCAATGTATGTGGATCTACAATTTTCGAAGGGGGAACTACCACCATGTAGTATGTTGAATTTTCCACTTATGGGGTATTTCAAACACTAATGGAATGTCAAAGGTACCACTAAGGGACTATAGATACAAGTCCTTCCATGTAGGGAATTATATGTGATATCTTTTTGGATAACCATAAACTCAACATTAGATGTGATATCCCCAAACTGATCTTTGAGTTTGATCTTCTTGAGAGGTCTTTTCTCATGTTTATCATACCCTTGAATGGTCATCTTTTGGGGAGATAGGTCCCCTTGACTATATCTCAAATGTCAGAGGATCTAAACTAGAATAAGGTTAATCCAAGAACCATTATCAATTAGATCCCTTTGGATTTCAACATTATTGAATCTGTGTGAAAAATAAAGGGTCCTAATGTACACTTGGATTACCTCTTCTTGGTCCTGGTCAGTGAACGAGATGACGATATGGAATTCTGATGGCATGGTCTCCACTCGATAAACCTCGGTTGTAGAGACTTATACCTTTAACTCTTATAGGCTCTAGAGGTATTCAAAGAGTGAATCCCTGAGTTATTTTTAAATATGGAGCCCATCCAATATTGGGAGCTTGGTCAGGACAACTACCAACTATTTTAGAATATTGTACTTTTATACCAAAGGTTGGCTCTTCATGAGGTCAGGCCACTCCTTTATATGTGGATTGGGAGACGAGTTGTTTGAGGTGGATAATTCTGGTTCTTATTTAGAGGTAATGGGATCATCCATTTATAGTGGTGTGGTTCGCACCATACTTCCCCATTGTCTAGGATGATCAAATAATTGATCCCCACTATGTGGTCATGTAAGAAAACTGGGAATGGGTGACTATTGGAGGTTTATGGGACACATCTATGCCTCTTTTATGACTTTTGGATCTCTTTCCAATGGGTCTCAACTACATATATTTCCTCTCTATGTAGGTGACTAAAATATTGGGTCTGACCACGCCTGTGTTGTCCCTTGTATCCTCAGTTCCAGTGCATGTAGCCTCCTACTCCCCAGTTATGTGCAGGAAACTTATATTATAAGGAATATTCATCATTATATAAGGGTTATTCTAAGTGTATCATGTTTAAATAACCTAATAAGATCTATTTTTCTGATTAGGGTTCCATTTGGTGGGTCAATTCCCATTCTTCAGATGTCATAGGTTAGAAATATGCAAGAGTCGTAGCTTGTGTTGGAGCAGAATCGACTACTCATTTTCCCTTTCTTACAACTTTTTGTGGTCATACCCACCTTTAAGAGTCATTTATAATGTTAAATCTCTGGGTGTTGGATCTATCATGGGTCTGTGTATCTATGCTCTCAGGGTGGCATGAGGTCGATCAACTGTATTTTGAGTCATTAAGTTGTTGAAATTCCACTCACTCCTAGCAGGAACTTTCTTCCAACCATCCTTTTCTTCTAACCAAGCAATGGTTATGAAGGCCACCAAATCTTGGGAGTCATCTAGTACCACCTTTCTAGAATAAACCATTCCTTGAAGTATTCCATTGAATATGAAACAATCTTGGTTATTATGACCCATCCTTCTATGGTAAGGGAAGTAGTCAGGACGGTCAGTTAAGTTGAACTCATCAGGATTCTTGGGGTGTGGTATATTGAGTAGGTTATTATCCCTGGCTTCCAATAAATAATTAGGGAATTGTTCATTTTATAAGGAGTTTTTTTTACTCATATATTCCCCAAATCTCTGGAAACCCCGATTTCTCTGCGCTTTTGGCCGAGGGTGATTCTCTAGTTTTTTCCACTCAACAAGAGGCACTAGGTGGTTTGGTACCTAACTAGTTCTTGGATGGGAACTATTGCTATATTGAGAGTGAAAACTATAGATTCTTATTTTCCTAGAATTTCCCCCTATGATAAGATCATGAGCTAAGATTTTTATTGGGTTCACTGAATAATGTCTTCCAAACATTGGGTCGTTTCCATGAACTCATAGAACCCACCGGGATACTTTATTGGGATCAGAGGAGTCTGAAACTCATCCCTAAGATTTGCAGTATAGAGTTCCATCAATTTTTCTTGTGAGAGATTGATGCTGAGTAAATAGTTTAAACCCTTCCACCTAGTTATGAATTCAGAAACCCTCTCATTTTCTCATTTCTTGTAGTTTGTTGGGTCGAAATTTTTTGTTATCCTTAGCGTAGAGATGAACTGATAAAGGAACTGATGAAGAAGGTATTCTCATCCTGTAAAGAATCCTACTAGAAGAATATTATACCAAACAAGGTATGGCCCCTTAAAAGTTTGTACAAAAAACTTCAACTTTTTGCCTCTTATTGATCTTGAGGGCCCAACATCGACCCACATTGGGATGTGAAGTGTGTAAGATGTTGTCTGGTGTGGCCTACACCATCAAAGGTAGAGAAAGTAGGGTTTCCTAAATTAGGTGGAGGTACAATTCCATACACCCACTCAGGATATGGATTCCACTTAGGCTTCATGGGTTCATTTCACCCATCCATGGATTCTATTTGAGTAATTAGGGACTTGATGACGTTAAGAAACTATGGGGGGATTATTGTCTAAGTCGTATCCTATCTACAAGGAGTGGGTGGGGTTTGATGAGGTAGACCTTCCATCATCTCCTATTGATTCTCAATTCATCCTAAGATTGAACTATCACCTTGGGGAGGGAGAGGATGTTGTGACAATAGAGTGAAGTCATGATCATTTTCAACTTCCTCATCTATGTAGACCGATTTCCTAGATCTGGAGCCATTTTGATGCTCAGATGTTACTCTTGCTGGAAGATTGGATTTTTCTAAATGTGTGGGAGGAGGAATATTTGCCTCCTCCTAAAGATGATACCCAATATGAATATTTCTCCATAGTATCTTCTCATTGAGTTGTCTGAGAGTTCATATTTCATTCTCATATTGAGACAACTATTCCTACATTAAAGGAACTTAAATTATTTAGGGTGGTGGTTGGGATGTAGCCGCACCTTTACTATTTTCTTTGGTAGTGTTTTGCTATAGATATGAAAACTCAATATTTGGAGGTGTCATGTTTCATATCCTCCTTAGGTTTTGGGTGTATGAATCCTTGGTTGGTGAATCCAGGTCACCCTCCTCTCAAGGTAGGTTTTCTATATTACAACCCTCTATATTTTCACCTTGATCCATGATGTTTTTTGTGTTGATAGTGACGAAATTTTCATTAGAATATTGGTCAATTATTGTTGTACCATTACTTTTTATGAAATAGGTTGATTTTGCACTGAAATCATCAAGGTCATTATTCAAACCCTTGTCCATTTTGGGCCATTTTGGTTTGTAACCCCTGTAGGGTCTAATTTCCTTTATCATACATTCCTCCCATTTTGATCTATGAATAGTGACCATGAGGGAGTTTCTGGTCATTTCTACCGAATGGGCTCTAAATAACATGAGTTTATCTTGCAGTGGGAGGAATGGATGGGATGTTGACCGCTGATATTTTCATCCCAACCTAAAGAAGACTTGTTCTCTCTATGGTGGTGATGATTAAAATTCCCATATCCCTAAGGGTTGGGGGTTTTTTAGGTCTACAATTGGAATTGACTGATCATGTGGTTGAGGATCCAATTATTCCAGTTAGGGATTTGATGATTCCAGGGATGGACATTGAGATATAAATAACCCCAACCCATTAGGATGGGTTTGTTCTGGAATCACCATTGATTTCCCCAAGACCATGTCGGGGGATGATGAACTTAGAGATGGTGATTGAGATATAAATTCCCACAGTCTAGTGGGTTGGGGTTTGTTTGAAACTTCTAGTTATATATCATGAATCCTCTCAGGAATTGATGATCTAAGAGGTGGAGGTGGTGGTAGATATTTCCCTAGATCAGAGAGTTGGTTCTATTTCTAGATGGATGTTATGGTAGCTATTACTGTGGCTCATTTGATGCAGTGAAATTTTTCTCGTATAGGAGCTGTGTGTGATGGAAACCCATGATGGGAGTCAGTTCCATAGGATGTGATCTAGTTGATTGCAACCTTGGATTCCATGTCTGAAATTCATTCATGTTTCTTCAAGGGGGGCATTTCAAAGACTTTTAGGTTATTTCTCCCTTAGTTCGTGATTTTTAGGCATCATTAAAGTGGGGTAATTCTATTATAGTGACCAACTTGCTCACACGTTACCTGGTCCCCTATTTTCACTAGAGGGTATGACATTATAGGATGATGTATCTAAATGGTTCTACTATTTTGGGGACATAGTGAACTGAAATGCTCCATATTTTTTCCATCCTTAGATATACACATATGGTGATTCGTGGGAAATCAGTCAGTGGAGGGTTGTTGTGGTGCGGTGGAAAACGCTTAATAGGTATTTCCATACTCTTCCACTCCTAGGTTTTGGGCCATAGAAAAGGTGTCCATATCTAGATGACAACAGAGAATATTGATGAGTTGAAGATGATACTTGTATTATGTATAGAGCATATTTCTAGACTTTCATCATTAATGAGTATCCCACATATTTTGAAATAGATAAGGCAGGAACTCATTTTCTAGCTCATCTAGGATCTCATAGTCAACAATAGAAAAGGGCCCAAACATGGTGTGGAGAATACTTCTGGCTAACTCTCTCTATATTTCAATGTCATCCTCCACTTCATCAAAATTACATGCTTCCATCTAGTCAGACTGTAGAAGATGATTCTGAGGGTTGTATGCTAACTAGAGAGGAGTGTTTCTGGAAGTTCATGGGAACTATATGCAGTTGACCTCGATGTTTTGAGTACCTCTATATATGAAGGTGTCAGAGTTTTGGACACCTCACTATATGAAGCTATCTAAGTAATAGGATATTTTTCTTTCCCATGGGAGATATCACCATGGGGAGGTTTACCATGGTGTATTTCAAGAGTAGAGTACCTGCGATCCATCCTTGCACTAACACGAGGAGGACTATCATGGAAATGATCATCTTCTACTTTAGTTTAAGATTTGACGGCACTTGTGGTGTTGAGAATGTGTATCGAATGTGTAACACCCCGAGATTTTATGAAAAATATTCTTTTTAATTTCATTAATGTCTTGTGTTGTACGCTACACCAAAAGGATCTTGCACAACATGCATCCTTGACTTTCCTTGAATTACACGCAATCGCGACCTTCCTCGATAGCGTGTGTAGTACGCAATACCGAGTTTCACTAAACAACGATATGCTATTAAAATATTATTAAAACTAGTTGTTATGAATAGTAATAACCAACTTTTAAAATTTTAGAAATTTTATCTCTCAAAATGGACTTCATTTTTGGATTCGGAGTATCGAATTTAGCCTAAGGTGAAATTTTGGTACTTTTCGGATAACTTTCATATTCTGATGAATAATGAAAATTACTAAATTTTAATTAAAAACAACTATTTTAATCTAAATAATTAATAGTGATAAATTATTAATTTGAGTGGTTTTAAAGTATATTTAGAATATATTTTTACAATTTAATACAATGTTGGTCATTGGATGTAATTTCACATTTCAACCAGACATAAACAAGTGTCAATCTTTTGATAGTTATTATCTCTTAAGAACACGCTATTTGTTTTGACGACATGAATTAATTTTTAAATTAATTAATGCAACTGATATGTTTTTAATTTGGTAAAATAGACATCATTTTTGAGTTCATAATATCAAATATAGCTTAGGCCTAATTTTTGGTATTTTTCTGGAAACTTTCATTTTTTGATGAATAGTGAAACCACTAAGTGGTAGTTTAAAAAAATGAATTTTTCATAAAACTTAATCTTACTGCTTCTGTGAGTGTAATTTCAAAAATCCGAGAGACACAGTTGATGTCAGTAAGTAAAATGTGGTTCAATGAGACGAAAATAATTTTTGGTGAATAGTAACTTTTTACTTTTTTTTACCACGGTTAAAAATAAATAGGGTAATTACGGGTAAAAATGATATTATTATTACTCTAACACATGTCATAATTCTATGGGATAAGTGTAATTCGACCAAAAACAACCTTAGGAATAAAATATGACCATTTAGTCCCACATGGATTAGATTAGGACATTTATTATTATTTAATTCAAAGAAGAGTTAAAAGAGTTAAAATCAAAGTTTATTTACTAAAACATTTTTAATATAGGGTTATACATAAGATAAATTCGATTGTAAATATTAATTAGAAAGATAATAAGATTTTCTACATAATGGTATTTTATTTATAATTTTTAGACATTAAATAATTTAATTTGTTTATGACACAACGATGATGCAGTAATTATATTATTAATGAAATATTGACATAATTGATGTCATAAATACCCAAATAAATGTAATTTGAGACTTTTTATGAATTCCACTAATTTTATAGGTTAATATGACATGTTATTATTGATTTAATTAACTTTTTTCGAACTAATAATTCTGTTATGATTTTCACAAAAATCAATTACTAAATAGTGTCAAAATTGACATAAAATAGTTTTTAAAACAAATATTATATTAGTAATTGTTATTTTATTCCTAAAAATCTAATGTTCGGCCAAATGACTTAGATAAGGTTATATATATTAATAATAAAAAAACTTGGGGTTATTTTGTCTGCTTATAGTAAGTTTATTAACCTTATAGTATAAGAACACAAGAAGACACGGTAAAAGTAAAATTATTTAACTTAATGATAAATCTAAATGATAAAGTTAAAATAGGAACCTAAAATTGTCTAAATTCTATTGGATGAGAGTATTTAGACCCCTACCCACCTTATCTTATAAATATATCAATTTGAAGCTATTAAAAACCGAATTGGACTTTATAATAAAATAATATTTTTAGTTATTCCAAAGGTGCCCCTCTGCTCCCTTATAAAAGGGCACCTCCTCCCCCTCTTCCTCACACCACTTTGAGCCTTTAAGCTCGTCCAACCCCTGCCAATTTCTACTATCCACTTCCCTAGAAACATCCTAGAGGTTCTGGTATTCTTCAAAGACCAATTTTAGTTCCCTAAAAGGAGGTCTCAAAGAAGCACTTCAAAGAAGAGGTAATGTCCATTACCGATTCTTTCATCTTTATTTCTTCTTCCACTTCTTATTCTTTAGTTGTTTCATTATGAAGTAATAACATCAGTATCACTCATATACTGATATGTTATTATAAGTATGAAACAACCCTATTTCACCATCTATCCATCCTACAGAAAACGAAATCACCGTGTGTGCGTACGTACGGAATACCGTCTCCACGCCGTGGTGAAATCTATTTTCCACCACCACCTTACTTGGATGGGTATAATGGTGTAAATAATAACTATATATGATTATTTTAAAGTGATATTGATTCTGAAATAGTATACATACACTCCAATACAGTCCCACGATCATGAGAACGATATCATCGCTCGTGCGTACGTACGGACTACCGTCTCCACGACGCGATGAGATTCATTCTCCACTTTAACCATTCATGAATGATTATAAAGTATATATAATAAGTAATCATGAAATATATGACATAATAATGATACTGGATTTATTTGTATATATATGTATGTTATCTACTTAATTCCATTCAACTCAATAAGGAAACGAAAACAGCGTTCATGCGTACGTACGGTCTACCGTCTCCATGAACGGTGTATTTCTTTCCATTTACTGATCTATTATATATATGTATATTATGAATATATATTACATATAAATCATGTTATATTTTCTGTAATTAATTAATCATTATCTAAGTAATCATATGAATAATTACAAGTCAAAACACGGACGACAAATGAAACGATTTTACCCAAAACGCCCTTTAACATGGAATTTACAAAAGAACGGGTAAAATAAAGTCATAATTGAACGATATATGATATCATAACAATGAGTATGATTTTTGAATAAGTAAATGACATTATTTAAATCATTATACAGGAGGTTCGGACACTAACGAAGCAAATCAGACCTAAGGTAAGGGAAATATCACAATCTCATTTTTATCCGAGATTGTTTATACTTTGAAATTTACTGGGGTGTATTTTATCATCCTCATCCATGTTTCCTCAATATGTAATATTGTTTCTATCCACCTATAACTGTTTAAATCCAATTTTACCCTTCGGTGAGTTTTTAGTAAAAGATATTAAAGGAATCTTTTGTTGTTTTTCGTACAAGGTACTTTTTGACTTTTCCGACAAAAGTACGAGAAGAATGTTTTTTTTAACTTATATGGCATGAATGGATTTTTAAAACATTATTTCCAAGAAGATTCCTTTAAAAGTTTTCAAGTTTATTTTTAATCAACTTCTTTTATTTTAGAATTTTATGACATGTTAAGAAAGGAAAAGTGTTTTTAAAGTAGAAAGGATATTTTCCTCAAGAATGGAGTTCAAGTGTTTTATCAAAATAATTTTCCATCTAAGATAATATAGGGTTCTGTTTCTATCCCTATTATTACATTTATTTGATTATGTTGTGATGGAATTATTTTTATGAATTCATTTATCTTATATGAATTGTTTTATGATGTCATGTTGTTTAAGATTCCCATTTTTTATTACATGGGTTATGCAATGATGTACGATTTATGATTTTGTGGCACACATAAGAATGGTATCATTATGAGTTGGGTGGGACCTATATCTCCCTCCAATGCATTGGGTAAAGATTTTATATCTCATGAGATAGACATGGCTGGAACGGTAGGTTATACCGGTTCAGTGAAACAGGACTGAAACGAGGAGTGAACTCGGTTCAGAAATGGACTTTGTTCACTAAGATAGTCTTGGAAATGAGTCTTGAATAATAAGAAATGATTCTCTATGATTATGTGTGTATGCCACAAAGTTTCATGTTTTAAGTTATGATTATTGGGATTACATTTCACTACTATGATTCATCCCATGTTATGATATTATGATCTCTTTTTCAGGTTAAGATTTCCAAAATGTTATGTTCTTATGAATATGATGTGATTGATTTTTCTTTTGTTTACCCTTACTGAGAATTTGAGCTCACTCTTTTATTTTTTCTTTTCCCCATGATATAAAGAAAGGTTTTAGGTAAGAAAAAAAAAGAAGATCGTTATGGGAGATGTTGAAGATCTTTCACCATGATTAGAAGATTACATTCCAAGTTTCCAAAGACACTAAACTATTACGGTCCTTGTGTGTGTGTTTTGTTATGTAACAAGTATTCCGCAAAAGTAATGTAATGTCCTTGTATGTCAAGCTTCGGGTCACTACAGTTGGTATCAGAGGAAAGGTTTAGTCAACCTTTGGAAACTAGGATGCGAGAACTTTAGTGAGATCCCTAGAGATATTTCTAAGGTATGTCTAGGGATGTCCCTAAGGTTAAGTATAAGTATAGGTTATAGTCCTAGAATTGCGCTAAATATCTTAGAATTAATCCTAAGATGTTAGATATTGAAGTTACTCCCCCTTTATTATGATTTTTGCCTCTAACACTATTCTTTTTGGGTTTTAGAAAATGGTTGGAAACAAAATGATTCACAATAATGGAGTATATTATGGACAATGGAATGATATTCTTCAGGAGAAACCAAATGAAATGGGATTTGGAAGTACAACCATAATTATTATTATGAATCAGCAATCTCATAATATGATCAATAAACTCAAATTTGGTAAGTTTCCTAACTCGGCTAATAAGAGAAAGATGGAGTTTCATGATGATCATAGAGGAAATAAAGTTCAATTTCCCCTATGTAAATCATGTGGGAAGAGGCATCAAGGAGAATGTTTCAAAGGAACTGGAAGATGCTTTGGGTGTGGAAAATAAGGACATAAATCCAGTAAGTGCAAAGGAAAGGGTTCAGTTAACACCATGGATGAGGATAATGGTATTGCTACAACATCAACAATGGTTAAATGTTTTAAATGTGGAATGTACGGACATTATGCAAACCAATTCCCTAAGGGAAAGTCTCATGAAGAGAATCAGTACGTCCGTATGAGTATTATTTATGTTGATGATGATGAAGAGACTACAAATGATATGTGAGTTGAAAGAATTTTTGAATCTCAGTCAATGGTTTAAGAAGGTAGTGGAATGATTACATGTTTATCAAGTGTAATGTTGTATAAGTAATCTCATGGTACTATGGAATAAAGAGACATCTAAGGATTGTTACACTGTTGTCTTTCCTTGAGTTTTGAAAGTGTATGATTAATGGTACCAGTATCCATTAAAGGATATTCAGATATTTTTGGAATATAGATGATATGCGCATAATGAAGGGATAAGGAGAAAATTAAATGTTTGATAGTATTCATGAGCTCATGACTGATATAAGGAGAAGGTTATGTAATGGATTGAGTATATAGAATTTTTGGATTTTGGTATGTGGAAAGAGTTAACTTTTGACAGCATTCATGTTTTCACTAAGGTTTAATGGGTATTCATTTTTCAAGAGAATACATGATTATGGTATTCACATGATTGGAATGTGACCAACAAGATATATGGGGGATAAATGATGGTATTCACATGCTTGGTTGATGACATTTCAAGTAATCATTTTCTTTATATTATGAGCTTGGACCGAAGTATTTTAGATAATCCTAAAGATTGGAATGGATTATGTTAGACATAAGTTAGTATTTTTTAAGGATAGAACTTTTGAGATTATATAGTTTTAGAAAAAGGACAACTTGTAGGACGGGCGACAGCCCATCGCTTCGGACAAGGCTGTGGGAATGGAACCCACAACTGAAGTGCGACTGGCCTTTATCTCCTACCACTGGCCTACAAGAAGTCCATGTTTAGTAGAAACTAGTTTTATTATATTAAGCAGTATGATATATGAAGTATAAGTCCATTTTAGGAACCATATATGATTAATCTCACTATAGATGGACTTATGTATTTTTTGATAACTTTTCTAACCTTTTGTTTAAGACAGATGGAATGACCCATCATTCTATCACATGATCTGCTAACACATCACGAATGAAAAATTCAACTTCATTTCTTTAAGAGATGAAGTGGAAATTGTCCAAATAACGACCAACGGTGAGACTATACCAAAATCACGAAAGTATTTCTTCTAATTCCAATTTCATCAACTTTAGGGAAATGATCTTGAAAACCAAAAATGTTGTCCTAGTGCTCTTATATCTGATGAATCAGATGGTACCTTAGATAGTCAAAAATTTATGGCTTTGTGATTGATGGATTTTCCATATCCATGTTCTCTACCACTCTCCATCAGAACATGATGATTAGATTTCTCTTCCATATCCATATTTTCACCTATGTGGAAACCCAGTGATTAGTTTATTTGGGTAACCGTTAAATTTCATACTTTTGTTTTAAAAGATTGGTTTTGGTATTCCTTTATACAATGTGGGTTTCTATTAAAGAAAGTGTTGAATAGTAAACCATTTATAACCCCGACGAATTTCGAGGGCGAAATTCATTTTAAGGGGGGTAGAATGTAACACCCCGAGATTTTATGAAAAATATTCCTTTTAATTTCATTAATGTCTTGTGTTGTACGCTACACTAAAAGGAGCTTGCGCAACACGCATCCTTGAATTTCCTTGCATTACACGCAATCGCGACCTTCCTCGATAGCGTGTGTAGTACGCAATACTGAGTTTCACTAAACAACGATATGCTATTAAAATATTATTAAAACTAGCCGTTATGAATAGTAATAACCACATTTTAAAATTTTAGAAATTTTATCTCTCAAAATGGACTTCATTTTTGGATTCGGAGTATCGAATTTAGCCTAAGGTAAAATTTTGGTACTTTTCGGATAACTTTTATATTCTGATGAATAATGAAAATTACTAAATTTTAATTAAAAACAACTATTTTAATCGAAATAATTAATAGTGATAAATTATTAATTTGAGTGGTTTTAAATTATATTTAGAATATATTTTTACAATCTAATACAATGTTGGTCATTGGATGTAATTTCACATTTCAACCAGACATAAACAAGTGTCAATCTTTTGATAGTTATTATCTCTTAAGAACACGCTATTTGTTTTGACGATGAGAATTAATTTTTAAATTAATTAATGCAACTGATATGTTTTGAATTTGGTAAAATAGACATAATTTTTGAGTTCATAATATCAAATATAGCTTAGGCCTAATTTTTGGTATTTTTCTGGAAACTTTCATTTTTTTGATGAATAGTGAAACCACTAAGTGGTAGTTTAAAAAAAATGAATTTTTCATAAAACTTAATTTTACCGCTTCTGTGAGTGGAATTTCAAAAATCCGAGAGACACGGTTGATGTCAGTAAGTAAAATGTGGTTCAATGAGATGAAAATAATTTTTGGTGAATAGTAACTTTTTACTTTTTTTTACCACGGTTAAAAGTAAATAGGGTAATTAAGGCTAAAAATGATATTATTATTACCCTAACACATGTCCTAATTCTATTGGATAAGTGTAATTCGACCAAAAATAACCTTAGGAATAAAATATGACCATTTAGGCCCACATGGATTAGATTAGGACATTTATTATTATTTAATTCAAAGAAGAGTTAAAAGAGTTAAAATCAAAGTTTATTTACTAAAACATTTTTAATATAGGGTTATATATAAGATAAATTCGATTGTAAATATTCATTATAAAGATAATAATATTTCCTACATAATGATATTTTATTTATAATTTTTAGATATTAAATAATTTAATTTATTTATGACACAACGATGATGCAGTAATTATCTTATTAATGAAATATTGACATAATTGATGTTATAAATACCCAAATAAATGTAATTTGAGACTTTTTATGAATTCCACTAATTTTATAGGTTAATATGACATGTTATTATTGATTTAATTAACTTTTTTCGAACTAATCATTATGTTATGATTTTCACAAAAATCAATTACTAAATAGTGTCAAAATTGACATAAAATAGTTTTTAAAACAAATATTATTTTAGTAATTGTTATTTTATTCCTAAAAATATAATGTTCGGCCAAATGAATTAGATAAGGTTATATATATTAATAATAAACAACCTGGGGTTATTTTGTCTGCTTATAGTAAGTTTGTTAACCTTATAGTATAAGAACACAAGAAGACACGGTAAAAGTAAAATTATTTAACTTAATGTTAAATCTAAATGATAAAGTTAAAATAGGAACCTAAACTTGTCTAAATTCTATTGTATGAGAGTATTTTTACCCCTACCCACCTTATCTTCGAAATATATCAATTTCTAGCTATTAAAAACCAAATTTGACTTTATAATAAAATAATATTTTTAGTTATTCCAAAGGTGCCCCTCTCCTCCCTTATAAAAGGGCACCTCCTCTCCCTCTTCCTCACACCACTTTGAGCCTTTAAGCTCGGCCAAACCCTTCCAATTTCTCCTCTCCACTTCCCTAGAAACATCCTAGAGGTTCTGGTATTCTTCAAAGACCTATTTTAGTGCCCTAAAAGGAGGTCTCAAAGAAGCACTTCAAAGAAGAGGTAATGTCTGTTACCGATTCTTTCATCTTTATTTCTTCTTCCACTTCTTCTTATTTAGTTGTTTCATTATGAAGTAATAACATAAGTATCACTAATATACGGATATGTTATTATAAGTATGAAACAACCCTATTTCACCATCTATCCATCCTACGGAAAACGAAATCACCGCGCGTGCGTACGTACGGAATACCGTCTCCACGCCGTGGTGAAATCTATTTTCCACCACCACCTTACTTGGATGGGTATAATGGTGTAAATAATAACTATATATGATTATTTTAAAGTGATATTGATTCCTAAATAGTATACATACACTCCAATATAGTCCCACGATCATGAGAACGATATCATCGCTCGTGCGTACGTACGGACTACCGTCTCCACGACACGATGAGATTCATTCTCCACTTTAACCATTCATGAATGATTATAAAGTATATATAATAAGTAATCATGAAATATATGACATAATAATGATACTGGATTTATGTGTATATATATTTATTTTATCTACTTAATTCCATTCAACTCAATAAGGAAACGAAAACAGCGTTCATGCGTACGTACGGCCTACCGTCTCCATGAACGGTGTATTTCTTTCCATTTACTGATCTATTATATATATGTATATTCTGAATATATATTATATATAAATCATGTTATATATTCTGGAATTAAGTAATCATGATCTAAGTAATCATATGAATAATTACAAGTCAAAACACGGACGACAAATGAAACGATTTTACCCAAAACGACCTTTAACATGGAATTTACAAAAGAACGGGTAAAATAAAGTCATAAGTGAACCATATATGATATAATAACAATGAATATGATTTTTTAATAATTCAATGACATTATTTAAATCACTATACAGGAGGTTCGGACACTTATGAAGCAAATCGGACATAAGGTAAGGGAAATATCACAATCTCATTTTTATCCGAGATTGTTTATACTTTGAAATTTACTGGGGTTTATTTTATCATCCACATCCATATTTCCTCAATATGTAATATTGTTTCCATCCACCTATAACTTTTTAAATCCAATTTTACCCTTCGGTGAGTTTTTAGTAAAAGATATGAAAGGAATCTTTTGTCGTTTTTCGTACGAGGTACTTTTTGACTTTTCCGACAAAAGTACGAGAAAAATGTTTTTTTTAACTTATACGGCATGAATGGATTTTTAAAACATTATTTCCAAGAAGCTTCCTTTAAAAGTTTTCAAGTTTATTTTTAATCAACTTCTTTTAGTTTAGAATTTTATGACATTTTAAGAAAGGAAAAGTGTTTTTAAAGTAGAAAGGATATTTTCCTCAAGAATGGAGTTCAAGTGTTTTATCAAAATAATTTTCCATCTAAGATAATATAGGGTTCTATTTCTATCCCTATTATTACATTGATTTGATTATGTTGTGATGGAATTATTTTTATGAATTCCTTTATCTTATATGAATTGTTTTATGATGTCATGTTGTTTAAGATTCCCATTTTTTATTACATGGGTGATGCAATGATGTATGATTTATGATTTTGTGGCACACATAGGAATGGTATCATTATGAGATGGGTGGGACCTGTATCTCCCTCTAATGCATTGGGTAAAGATTTTATATCTCATGAGATAGACATGGCTGGAACGGTAGGTTATACCGGTTCAGTGAAACAGGACTGAAATGAGGAGTGAACTCGGTTCAGAAATGGACTTTGTCCACTAAGATAGTCTTTACAATGAGTCTTGACTAATAAGAAATCATTATCTATGATTATGTGTGTATGACACAAAGTTTCATGTTTTAAGTTTTGATTATTGGGATTACATTTCACTACTATGATTTATCCCATGTTATGATATTATGATCTCTTTTGCAGGTTAAGATTTCCAAAATGTTATGTTCTTATGAATATGATGTGATTGATTTTTGTTTTGTTTACCCTTACTGAGCATTTGAGCTCACCCTTTTATGTTTTCTTTTCCCCGGGATATAAAGAAAGGTATTAGGTAAGAAAAAAAAAAGAAGATCTTTATGGGAGATGTTGAAGATCTTTCACCATGATTAGAAGATTACGTTCCAAGTTTCCAAAGACACTAAACTATTACGGTCCTTGTGTGTGTGTTTTGTTATGTAACAAGTATTCCGCAAAAGTAATGTAATTTCCTTGTACGTCAAGATTCGGGTCTCTAAAGAATGACCTCAAGGATACTAGGATTGAGAAGATTAGGAATATTGGTCTCATTCTCAATCATGGTTGGAATATACTGACCTACCTTTTAGAATTGTAGGGGGATATGAGCCTGTTGTATGATAGTTTTCATAACTTGTTTATATTCGTCTGGTGTTGTGGGGGTATGTGCCTACTGCTAAGAAGCTATTAGATTATTCTAATGAGTTGTCTCATTATTGACAGGAATATGAGCCCATCCTAAGGCATCTTCTATTCTCACTTGGTGAGCCTTGGTCAGAACAGAAGCATGATCCTGATCCTAAACCTTTAGGATATGTTGATGGTATTTTATGGTAGGAATATAATCCTAACCCGGGTCATGTTCCATTCTCACTTGGTGAGCCCCAATTATAATAGGAATATGAGCCTCGTCCATATATACATTTCACACCAGAATATTTTGATGAACCTATAGAATGGGAGAAGGGATATGAGCGTCCTCATGTATTTCCTTGGAAGGATGCTGGTGAAGTCATTCATCGATGGAAGTAGGTATATGTAGTTGTATTTCATGATCTATTGGAATATTAAAATCATATTCACTGATAGGAATATGATCTAGTCCTGAGGCATGGTCCATTCTCACTTGGTTATCCCCTGTCATAACAGAGATATAAGCTTGATCCTTGGATTTTGGAGTATGCCACTGGACATTTTTTATAGGAATATGAGTCTTTCTCAAGGCATGTGCCCCTCTCACTTGGTGAGCCCCAACCAGAATGGGTATATGATCTTGATCCTGGGTCTTTGGAATATGTCACCAGAATTTTTTGATAGGAATTTTTCCTTATATTGAGGTATATTTAGATCTCACCTGGTATGCTTGATTGGAACAGAAGTATAATCTCAGTCGGATGCCTCATCCTTTACCAAAATATACTGATAATCCTCCAGGATAGAAGCAAGAATGTGTGCTTTCTCTGGTGAAACTAATTGTCCATAATGATCAGAGTGCTAAGCTTCCCTGGTTTTAGGGATAGGAATATTCGAGTGTCCCTTTATTTATACTAGTGTTAGAATATTTTGGCAGAGTTCTTCAGGTGTTGCTAAAATGTATTGGCATTTTAGTAAATTGTGTGTAGGGATATAATCCTGCATGTTTTCCATATCCACTATATGTTCTAAGATATATTCAATTTAAGTGGTGATATGATACCACTTCTTTCCTCCTTGTTCCTCCAGAATATGTCAATGGGATTGATGCGAGGGGTAGGGGTATGTGCCTCCCTATGCCTGTTGTGGGAATATTCCCACAGACTTATTACAAGTGAGAAAGAATATGATCATGATTACTGGTTACTATTAGAATATGATAGTATACTTATTCAGTGAGAGTGGGCATATGAGCCCACTCACGGTTATCTAAATCCTTCCTCACCTGATGTGTCTTCCTTTTTTCCTTTTCCTAGGCATCAGAGGTGGCAGTGTGTTGGGTGGAACCCTCAACAGGAGACTGATGAGTATCAGAGGGATAATGCTATCAACAATGGTTGACTGGGGCCTTCCTCGGTAGCCACTGAACTAGAAGGGGCCGTATTTGAATCCCTGGTACACCTTCATCAAATACTGAAGGTGGTTATTATCATGCTCCAAGGATAATAACTTTAGGGGGTTTGTTGTGGCGATGAGGGCCACTAGGTTGATTGAAGATTTCCTTGGATGACGTGGACTCATTAGTTTTCATACTTGGATACCCTCATGGAAAAATTTTAGGGTAGGGATTATACCACATTTCTGGTATTCCTATTACTCACATGGGATTTTCAATGCTAAGATAAAATTATCTCATGAGAACCCTAGTTATAGAAGATCAACTATAAGATTTATGTTAATATTATCAAATTTTTTGATATTACAACAAAGTGTCATGTCACATGGTAATCCAACCATCCTGTTATTTGATAGTTTTATATTGGATGCGTTGTTTGCATTAATATTCAATGAAAAATGGATTAATGTTTTATTAACTAACCATTATGTTATTTTAGAGATTCATTTTAAGTTTAACCTTTTTTGTTTGAGTATAGTGTGTAAGTATAATGGACCAATAGATAATAACCCAATCATTATTTTATTTTAGAGATTCACATCAGGTTCACCATTTTTGTTTTTTCGGTACTGGTGAGTCGGATGGAAAACCTCTGATTTTAATAAGTGGGATGGCTCACTGAGAATTGGGATTTCTATCCCTTTTATATTATGAAGGAGATTCCATGGTTGAATATATTCCTGGTGATTTGATTGTGGGGGGGGGAGTTCGACACCTTGCTTAATTTCTCGCATTAGGTTTACCATTTTTTATTATTCCCTAGAAACTCCCAATGGTTCCCACATCCATAGATGGGTATGGACCTTCTTTCTAAAGTTATGTGTTCAGTTGGTATTTTAGGCCCAATGACACTTGGGAACACGCATTGGTCGATAGGATGGGAGTTCGGGCTCATCACACCCTTTTGGGGGAAATTGTTGCCTACTTTGGGACTCTCTTACAGATTTAAGATATGTTCTAGAATCTATTCCTAATCTTGGTATGGGACTGGTTACCATAAAAATGATTATAGGTTAAGTATCATTTTTATGTAGAAGACAGGGATCTCATTAGTGAATCCATCTATATGTATCTGAGGTTCTTCATCCCTTTACTAATAATGGGTGGATGCTTATGTATTAAATTCATATAACCAGGTACTTTGAAATTGTATACCACGTAAGGAGGTGGTTAATATTTATAAGATATGATTGATCCATTATGAGGAATCTTATGTATCCTAATTATTATAGGAATCAAAAACCACATAGTTCATTAAACCCATGCTGTTTAGCATTGTATGTAAAGGAAATATGTGTGGGAACTTAGTCACCAACTATCCAAGCTCAGGTCTCAAGGATATGTCCTACATATCCTAATTATGGAAGGAATTTGAGTTTTTATAGTTCATTTAGTCTCTCAACCCACTGTATGATTAGGTGGAGTTATCAAAACATTAGAACGATTGGGTCTCTATGGTTGAAATTTCATAGACAAAGGTGGAATTACATCGAAGTGGATACCTATTTAAGCTTGGTCCTTATAAAGGAATCCTATATATCTTGGTTATACTAGGAATTAGAGTCATTGTAGTTCATTCACGCTCTTGGGACTAGCCCCAAGGTAGATTCCCTTATGTGGAGGAAAATATATCATGAAACTTATTGGGTCTTACACACTAAGATTTTTCTGTATGGTGGATATTATTAATGAGAATGTTGTGATTATTTCAACTCCCTAATCCCATGTGAGTTATGCTTAGTGTAATAAAAAAAGGGATAGAAAGTAATTGGTCTCATTTCATACAGATGTAGGACTTATATACTGGGAAATACCTTTAGATATTTAGTATGGAGCTCAGGCCTTAGGAAGAGATCCTATATATCCTGGTTATGGTAGGAATCAGAGCCATCATAGTTTAGTTCATTAGGGCTTACACACTAATTTTTCCCTTGTCTTGATATAGGTTTATGGTGAAAATGATATGATTATTGAAATTCTCTAAGCCCACATGAGCTATTATTGTTGTGAGAACCAAGGGATGACAAATTATCAATCTCACTACTTATGGATGTGGGACTTATTCATCGCAACAGCCCTTCGGAGGTTAATATAGAGCTTAGGCCTCAGAAAGGCATCCTATGTATCCTGGTTATGACAGTAATTAGAGTCATCATAGTTATTTTGGTCAAGACATACACAATGATGTTTTACTATTTATTTGGTATTGTACACTAAGGATGGACAAGGTTATCAAGTCTTGGGATTCCCTTTTGACCTGGCATGCTTTCCTGCTTGCCTTGTGTTGGTTGTCCACTCATTATGCCTTGATTTTTGGATTGATATGTTGAAGAATGTTTGCTTTAAATGTCCAAATAAAATCATAAGATCCATTTTACTTGTCCAAGGGACTTTTCAAAACCTTTATGGAATGTCCTAAGGTTTTCGAATAATCAAGGATGAATTTTCCGTAGGACATTGTAAGACCCGACTGGCCAATCCTAGAATCCATTGAATGATCCTAGATGACCTGTCTAGAGGGTGTCACATGATACAACTGAATTTCCAATGTTTCATCACAATATCTAGTTCAAACATTTGGATGGTGTCATGAGATTCAATGTGACATGTATCAAATGGTGTAACATGTCATGGTCTACATTTCTGGATGGCATCGTGAGGCCTGGCTGGCATGTCTGAGGGATATCGTAAGAGCTAGATAACATGCTCGGTTGCTACCACAAGACTTAGCTGACATGAATCAGTGAGTCCATATGAGTTATGTGACACATATGAAGGACACCATGAGGCTTGGATGGCTATCTTGGAGGGTTTCGCAAGACTTAGGTGGAATGCCCTGGGGGGCACTGTGTGACTTGCTCTGACATGTCTAGGGGACTTCACATAATCCAAATATTATACCAAAGGAGTCTTTCATGATATGGGAGACACATCCTAGTGTTGTCTCATGTCCCAATGGGTTCATTAGAAGCTCATGAGGATCAAAATATATGTTCTTCATGTAATTCTCTCGTATTTTAGTCTTTTATTTAGTCTTTATATCACGAATGCCTTATATTTGTTTAGTGTTATCTTGTTTTAAGTCCTGTGTGATTTAGAAGATGTGTGGGATGTTCTTCTCATGTCCTACTAGAAGTTATTCATGTGATCTATGGATGATCACACGAAATTCCTATGCATGTCACATGATTTCTCTAATTTTTTACTGGTATCTTAATTGATTGGAAGTTTTTTCGGTCACAAGATCAGTCACTTTGAGAAATATACTCTAGTGCTAATGTGAGGTTACAAGGAGTGATCTTTCATGTAAGTGGTATGCCCCTAAAATATTATGGGTGCATTTTTCATGATATGGTGGGGGATTTATAAGCCTCACCACCCTGGTTGTTCACTACTTTGCATAGCACATATTTCACGAATCCAGGATAGAGTCAGCGGAGGGCCTTGATGTTACGCATATTCATGAGTCCCTATTGTGGATCACTTCAAGGGAATCTCCTATTTTTCAGTGACAGTAATTCTATATCACCAATGCCTCCTTTAATATATTATTTCCAAATAATTGGAACTTTTGGAATCATGCGAGCATGCCAAAGTACTTCTATGTTGTCATATTGACTTGTCTAAGGGCCTTCACAAGATCAGAGTGCCTAATGAGAGGCATCTGTGTGATGGTCAAAGCCTTTTCTAGGATATTTTTTGATGCAATTGTGGCTTGTCAAGTTGACTCCCCAAAATCGAACTAGATTGTCAAGGGTTCTTGTGAGACCATTTTGTGTATGTCCTTAGTGTGTCGCAAGAGTTTTATGATCGTGACAAGATCCCTACTTTCCCTATTTTATTTCCTTTACTTATTTTACAAATATTAGGGATCATGAAAGATTTTATGAGTATTGTTGAAGAAAATTTCTCTATATCTTGGTGATGTATCGCATGACCAAAAAAGGTCCTATGGAGATGCATTGGTATTTCATAGAAAACCTTATATATTTTTCCTCACTGAGCCAAAGGGAGAGCATGCGGTCGCTTGAACATACCTAAGGATCTTCTCATGATGAGTATGACATTTCAGAAGGCTTTCTAAAGATGAGACGGACATGTCACTGAGGTCTCATGATGTATTTTAGATCACCAATAGTGCATCGCGTGACATTTATGACCATAAGAGGATCCCACCTCCTTCCCTCTTTTATTTACTTTTTTCTTTTTACAAAGGATGGGGATCATGTAAGTTTTATTGAATGTTATTGTGGACAATCATTCTTCACAATGGTGATCCATTGCATGAGTTTTATAACTAAAATATACCTCCAAATTTTAGAAATTTTCCTCCTATTTTTGAAGGATCATTGGATGCGTTGTTAGGTGCTCACTGATTGGATAGTCGCATGACCTAGGGAAGCTTATCTTATTATTGTCACATGACTAGTGATTATCTGGGGCACCTTCACAATAGAAAAAGGACTTATCAAAGGGACTTTGTAAGATCTTATACAGGTTATGTGCCACGTATTTCTATCCACATGACCCTCTACTGGTCATGTGATCATGTGTCTCTTGGGGGTTCACGTGATCTGAAAGATCATGGCCACATTTCTCTTCCTTTGATTTTGTGGGGAAAATAATACCCATATCCAAGTATTTCTTCCCTTGTGAAATTTTCAATGCACATTTGGAAGGTGCCAAAAATATACTTGAACCTTACCTATGTTGTTAAAATGTATAAATTTTCATACATAACTTCTTCGCATTGAATTAACTTTACCTATAAGCCATGAATCCCTTTAACTTTACTTTTAACTACTAAATGTCAAGATATATGGAGACCAATATGCTCTTCTTTAGAGAAATAATTAGTAAAAAACTCAATCACCTCTTCTGATATATATTTTTGAACAATAGAAGCCTCTATTTGATATATATTCTTAACATGTCCCTTAAAAAGTTTTATATATCTTTTAAAAGGATACATTAACATAAATAAATAATCCCACTTATTATTATCTCTCACACCAAATGAATCAACTAATAAACCATTGTATCAAAAAATGATGATGGAAAATACATTTTTAGTTGAAAAAGTATAAGTACATATTCATTAGTTAACACATATAAAAAAATTTAATCTATGAATGTTATGTAAATAAAATTGAAAAAGGGAAACAAATTAATGATATAATTTCAAAAAATTATCAAAAATATGCAACACAATGCAAATGGAAGCATTTGTTTCATCAATACATGACAATCAGGAGATTTCATACCTATTGACCTTAAATATTTTAATGAAACCAAATTTTTCATATTTGAATAAAAATCATTGTGTTCTTTAATACCATGAAAACATTGCCAAAAATTTATCTTCTTGATATTATTTAATGTGCGGTAATCTGGAGGAAAATATGTTTTGTTTCCTTATATAGTGGATGCTAACTTTGAATGTATTCTCATTGTTACTAAGTCTAGTCTTTCATGTAATCCATATTTTAAATTTACTTTTAGGCTTAACTATGTTTCAATTATACTATCACAAATTTATTATTCAACATGCATAACATCAATGTTTTTTTTTACCTCTAAAAATTTCCAATAAGGTAGCTTGAATAAAATGGACCATTTCTTACATGTATTTTTTTGATGACCCAAACTTCCTTTCTTTATAAATGTGACATCGATATTTTTCACCTTATCATAATATTATTCATCTGATAATGGTTGTGGGGAAATCATACTCTTATAAACCATTAAATTCCTTTTTTAATATTTGATGAGGATAATCCTTTTTTTTAATATCTAATGACCATATACATTTCCCTTCTTCCATTTTTCAATTAATGATAGGAAGAACCCTCTTTTAAAATTATACAGTCATTATATCCCATAACACTGTATCCAAATAAGTTCCCATGTATATAAAATTCATGTATAGTGAATAATATCATAACATGCATAATAAAATACTCTTTCTTGTATTCTTGAAATACAGTAACACCTACCTCTCATAGAAATTTCAAATTATCAATCAATGGTGATAGATTAACATCAATATCATCTCTATACTATTTTGGTCCATAAATAATCAAACTCATAATCACATATTTCCTATTTATATATAACTATGGGGAAAATATTTATAGAACCAACATAATAGGTCATAAACTATATTGTCTACTGAGGCATTTAAATGGATTCATTCCATCTGTGAAGAGTATCATTCCAAGATTTCTAACATTATTTCAGAAAATTAGAAAATTTGTGATCAAATCTATTCAATTATAGTTAATTAGCGGGGTAACATAGGCTTTTATAAAAGATAAGATAATATATATTTCATCTTATCCCCTTTGCATCATTTGAATTTTTAAATAAATTATTTAATTGAGGAATTATTAGAAGATACCAAATTACATTAGCAGGATGTTTAGTTCCTATTGTTGAGAATGAATCATGGTTGGATTTTTCATCCATTTTATATTGTGATGTCCCACATTTATGACATTATAATAAACTTTAATATTCCTTAATACAGAGAACACAATAATTAGGGAAATCATGTTCATTTTTATACCTCAATCCCATTGGGAAAAATAGTTTTTTACCTTATAGTTGGAATTTGGAAGCCCGTTAGTTTTTGGAAGTACCACTTTTAAAAGTTCATGAAATTCAATAAAAATATTATCACTCTAATAATTTATTACTTTCATGTTAACTGATCTCAGCACTATTAATAATAATATAAATTTAATGCAACCTAAGAAGAGTGATTTCTCAAAATCATAATATAGTATTTCAATAGTTGTTGTTTTCTCAATGGTTTCAATTCCTACATCATGAATTAATTCTTTAAGATGATCCTCTATCTCATGCTGAACATCTTCATCATCATTAGATATTGAATTGTTTTTTATTTCACCATTATAGATCCAGTGTTCATTATTATTATTAAAACCATAGAAAATCATATTTGTTTTATTTCTCCATACACTAATTTTCTCATATTCAAACACTTCATGCATGGATAAAAAATTAGATCTTTTTTCAATATTTTCTATATATTAATTTAAGAAATTTTTAGCCCCTTTATCATATTCATCGCTAGTTCTTAATGAATTTATAAAATTATGATCCATTAATTACCTAAAGTTTCATTATATTAGATTAATATATTAAAACATATGAAAATTTAAACATATATATAAATAGATAAATTTAAAACATGTAAGTATATAAATATATAAACATGCAAAAAATTTTACCAGAAAATTTATATATGAAACAAATTATAACTAAAAAAATTGGGAACAAAATAAATTATAAAGACAAAATTAATGTATAACTAAAAAAATACAAAAAAAAATGATTTTTACCACAAAAAAAATTATAACATTAAAAAAATTATAAATACAAACAATTATGAATAAAAACAATTACAACCAAAAAAATTATACCCATAATTGAAAATAAAAAACAATTTATAATTACAAAATAATTATAGCCTAAAACTAATTATAATAATATAAATTTATAATCTACAATGATATACATTAAAAAAATTAATGGATGAATGAAACTTATAATAAAAAAATAATTAATTAATCTTCTAAAAAAATATCTTAAAAATATGGAGGTTTATGATGGAAAATATATATTGAATTCTGATTAATGTACTCAAGGGTAGTGTAAGTAGGGAATATGTTACAATATTAAGGAGAAACATTTGAAAAAGTGAAGTAAAAATTTGATCAAAAAAAAGTTGGAGTGTGGCCATGAGTTGAGTAAATTAGGGTTTCAGTGGATTGAATGAAGTTGAGGGCCATAGAAGAAGGAAAAATTATGGAATATTGAGGTTAAAAAATGTAAAAAATAAGTATTAAAATGAAATTAATGTAGAATATTAAACATGGGTGTGTGTAGTCGCAAGTTGATATGATGAGGGTTTCAGAATGATCGCATTGAAAAAATGAGGAGAAGACAGTGTGAATTATATTTTTTAAAAGATCTTAACATTGTTTTTAGAAAAAATAAATGTTAAAATTAAATTTGAATCACTTTTAACATTAGTTTTATCATAACCAATTTCAAAATACTTATTATGTCTCTTTTAAAATAAATTTTTCCAAAACTATCAGTAAAAATTTAATACTAAATTTCCTTTTTCTACTATTGAGATTGATGAGAAATCCATGAATATTATATTTTCATCATTTTCAAACTAATTTTACAACAAAGTTATTAGGTTAAAGGTATCCAAATAACTGTGGGAAAAATTGGAGAATATGTATGAAGGTAATATCAATATCAAATAAGAAAAATTAAAGCTTTGGAAAGCAAAGTATAAATATTTTATAATGGATGAGGATGAAACTATTGATGACTATTTCACAAGGGTTAATAAAATTATTAGTCATATCATAGGATTTTAAGTAAAATTGGAATATTTTCATGTAGTTAAAAAATTAATGAGTAATTATTCACATATATTTGACCCAAGTATTTTATTCGTTGAAGATATGGAAGATCTTTCCTTTTATGAGTTTCATAATACTCTCTCAAATTATGAAATGAGAAAAAAAATTTAAGAAGAAGGAAAAGGAGTAAATGGACTTCAAATCCATAAATAAATTGAAAATCAAAGAAAAAGGAGATGATTTCTCAAGTGGCTCTGATAGAGATGATGATAGTGATTAAAATAATAATAATCTAAGGGATTTCATATATAAAAGTCTCAATAAAGGAAAAGGAAAATATAAAAGAAAGTCTTCACTTAAATTATTTGGATGTAGATGGATTGAAAATTTTACTACAGGTTATCCTAGAAAGAATAAAAATATGGAATATAAGGATGAATAAGATGAATATAAATTTCAAAGAAACTCTAAAACCAAATTTGTGGGAGGCTATAAAATCTAATGAAGGGAAAGGGGAGGTGTCTAATAAAAATAAAACAATTATTCTAAGTAAGAAGGAAGATGATAGCTCATCCTCAAGAAAATAATTATTGTAATAATGTGTTAAAAGATACACTAACATTATGGAACATATTGAATATAAAGGATACATCTCAAACAATGAATGAGAATAGGAAGAAGATGAGGCCTATATGATTCACTTACTGAGATCAGAACCTTAAGTATATCTTTAAATGAAAACTAGGATCAAGAAGGAAGCTAAAACGTTCAAGAAGGGTGTTTTAATGTTGAATAAAGTTAAATATGGGTTTCATGATAATGAAAATGAGTACATTGAGGAGGTCAAGTTTCTCAAGGTAAAAGTGTATGATCAAGAAAAAATCATAAAAATTTTAAAGAAGAAGATGGAAATTAAAAAGGATGAAATGAAAAATAATGAATAAAGGTATATTAAGGTGGATAATACCCTTAGAAAAATGAATATTTATTATGAAAAAATATTTTTATGTAAAGTATTATACATCTCAAAATTATCATAAAATTTTTCAGAATTATCGAATAAATTTTACAACTATTAATTATTAAAACTTTAAATACGTACAGCCTAATAGTACAGGCCCCACACTTAATTCTAGAAAAAAAATAGTTTAGGAAAAACCTCCAAATAAATCATACATTAACCAAGGTAGTTTTAATTAGTATAAGAATCAAAATTCTTTAAGATAGGTGAAAAAAAGTTTGTTATTATATTAATAAAATAAGAAAAATTTCACGAACAAACTCAATATTTCTTTGGTAGATCCACTTTTAGGGGAAATTACTAATGTTTTGGGGCTTATGGACATGAGGCCAATGTTTATTAGTATAACATGTCTCTTACTGGGAGTCAAAGAAGATCAAAATTTAGGGGTATCTACTCAGATGATAGAATCAATAAAACTTTGAGAAGGAAAATATAAAATATTAACTCATATATTATGCCTATCCAAAATAGGGTTGGTACTCTTGAGGAGATAAATGGAAGATGTTACCATCCTAGTTATTATGATGAATAATTTATGACCTATATTTCAATTCAACAACACCATATAACTAAGTATAGGAATAAGTGATAAGAAATATAGTATGATAGGTCACTCATTATTGAAGTGTCTCTCAAGGATAATAAGGGGAGAAATCCATGGATCATTGACAGTGAATTATCATCATATATGACTGAAGGCAAAAATATTCTTTAAAATATTGAAATACATAATAGTGGTGTGGTTAATTTCAGTAGTGAAAGATCTCTAAAGATCAAAGGTACTGGAATGGATAAAATTGTGGCCTAAATTTTAAATTAAAAAATGTCTTATTTGTTGATGGGAATAAACATAATGTTACAAGTATGAGTTAGATATGTGATGATGGTAATAAGGGAATTTTTATAATTAATTTTTTCCTTATAAAAATAATCAAATAATGGAATTTTATTTATTTGGGTGAAAGAACTAGTGAAAATATTTTTCAAATTGGAGACTCAAAAGATTCCAACTACTTGAGTTCAAAAGATGAAAATAAAATGTGTCATGGAATGTTGGGTTGTATTTTTCAAATAAATTTGATCAATATTTCCAAGTTTGATATTTCCAGGTATTTACCCCATCTCAAAAGATAAAGGTAATAATTTTTTGAAATATGTCAGAAAGGGTAAATCAATCAAGGGAGGAATAAAATAGTTTAGTTACAGACCACCAAACCTCTTGAATTGACACATTAAAATTTATTTGAACCCATGAGAAAAAATTGCACTCAATTTTATCTCTATTTTATCACATTTATTTATTATTACCTAATAATGGATGTTGTGATGCTTATAAAATTTATGTTTTAGGGAGTGAACATGTTTAAAAACATTAGAATAATATTGGAGAAAGAATTGGGCATATGAATTAAGAAATTCATATATAATAATGGTAAGGAATTTAAAAGTATATATTTTCAATCTTATATTGAAAAACATGGTATAAATAATCAGTATAATACTTTATATAATCCTTATAAAATTAGATTATTTGAGAAAAATAATAGGAGTTTAGTGAATATGGGAAGAATGGTGTTAGAAGAATATGGTCTCACAAAATTTAATTAGAGAGAAGTCATGTGAAATGTCAATTATATTTAGAATATATGTCTATTGATGATTTAATCTAACAGGATAACCTATGATTTATGGTAAAAAAAATAAATCCTATTATGGACTACTTCATAGTTTTTTGAATTTTGGTTTAAATAAAAATTAAAATTTCAAAGATATGAAAGTTTGATGAAAAAGAATAAGAGGGTATCTTTTGAGATATTTAGAAAATGGGAAATTATTTTCATGCTGGAAAAAATGTTGCCCAAAATTATTGAATATAGTGATGTAAAAAATTATTTAAAATGATCCTATTTTAAATTCTCCATATGCAATAGGTTTTGACTATGAAGATAAAAACAAGAATAAGAATTATAAATAGGAAGCTATTGTTCAAGAATAAATTTATCCACATATGGTTAAAGTTTATTAATATCGGACTAGTGGTGTGAAGGAGGAAGATAAAAATTAAAAATTGAAGTAAAAAAGGTTTAAGAAGCATGTGGGGATGGATAATACTATTATAGAAGATTATGAACCTATGAAAACCAAAAGAAATATCATATATGATAAACATGTTGTTGATATAACTATAAGAATATTGAGGATAGAAAATCAGACCACACTTATCTCTCAATTTGAGCCTAAATCAATGATATAAGCCTTTAATAATGAAGAATGGATTAATTCTATGGATGAAGAGATGTTTCAAATTTAAAAGAGGTCCTCATTGAATTTTTATCCAATATCAACTAATAAAAGTGTCATTATAACCAAGTGGGTTTTCAAGAACAAGTTGAATTATTAGGGAGAAGTTATCTAGAATAAAACCAAACTTATGTGAAAGGGATAATCTCAAATATGAGGGGTTTATTTTTAAGAGACCTTTTCTTTAGTTACAAGGTTTGAAGTCATCAAGATGTTATTTATTGTGGAAGCCTATAGGTAGTATAAAATTTATCAAATGGATGTCAAGTCATTATTTATAAATTAAGATCTTGATAAAGAGGTTTATTTTGGGGAAAATAATGGGATTTTATTGATAATGATAGCATAAGAGTTTGTAAATTGAATAAGGCTCTTTATGGCCTAAAATAATCCCCAAGGGTTTGATGTTCATGGTTGGACAGTTACTTAAAGGAGTTTAAATTCATCAATAGTAAATTGGGAAGCAACCAATATTTCCAATAAATAAAGATATGTATACTTATTATAATTTTATATGTGATATTATTATTATAGGTGATTATGATAATTATTTTCAAGAATTTTCTTATCAAATAAAGCATCAGTTTGATTTTTTCAAGCTACGTGAGTTGAGATATTTCTTAGGATTACAATTAACATAACCAAAAATGTTTATCTTCATATACCAAGAAAATTATTCAAGAGAACTGTTGAATAATTTTGATATAGAGGACTCAAAAATAGTGTCTATGTCCAAAATTTGTTGAATTTGTGAGTATAAATCAAATATATTTCAAAAGATTGATTGGAAACCTTTTTTATCTCATATATTTTAGGCCATATATTTTTTATGTTGTGAATTTTTATGAAAGATATCAAAGTAACCCAAAGGATTCACGTCTTATGAATACTAAAAGGGTACTGAGATATTTCAAAGGGACCATAATTTATAGGCTACTTTACAGGAGTAGAAATAAATTGAATCTATCTAGTGTTATAGATACTGATTGGGAAGGTGATTTTTATGATATAAGGTACACTTCAGGTGGAATTTTTCTATTGGGAGAGATTTTTTTGATTTAGCACAATAATAAATAAAACTCAGTCACATTGAGGAATACCGAGACTAAATATATTGTTGATATTAGTGTTTTCACTCAAATGGTTTGGATGAAGGAGTGACTAGATTATTTGAGGCTGATAATTAAGAAACCTCTCAGAATATATTATGATAATAAAAGTGCTATATACCTTTATAAAAATCCTATGCATCACACAATCTCTAAGAACATTTACATTAGATACCATTTCTTTAAATAGATGGTGTAAATTAGAGACATTAAGTTGGAATATGTCTCTACTCAAGACAAGTTGGCTGATATTTTCACCAAGGATTCCCTTAAAGATATATTTGAGATCTTTAGGTTGATCATGGGTTCCTATTCCCTCCCGCGTCATTAAAAACATTGTGAGGGACCCCAAATAATACTTATATTATGTTGTCAAAGGGTGATAAAAGGAACATAACTCTTTAATTACATTTATTTCATTATCTATTCAAATTAATTGGTTGTTTTTATTGTAAAAATGGGGATTTTCTTGAGGTGGTGATTTCATGGATTTAGGGGGAGAGTATCTTATCAATTAACCAAAATGTTTCTTATCACCAAAGGATAGAACTCCCTTAAAACATTACCTTATCTAGTTGTGTGGTAAAATATTTTATCTCTAAATATATAGGTTTTGATTTGATGATTCTCATGTAACTTGTGGAAGTCTAATAAGATATGAGTTTATTTGAAAGATCTTGGTTTATTTACAAGAGTTGAGAAATTTTTCCAAAAAAATTCAAAAGGGGTGTATTGAAGTGCCCTTGGAGTTTTTGGTGGATTGGTTATTGGTTCGAATTGGTTTTCAACATTCTTAAGTAGCTAGAAGGAGATATTTTTAAGGTTGTAGGATGGAAGTTCTTTTGTGGAAAGCTTCAATACACTTAGTAGCAATAACATGTGTGGTGATTTTTTGTGTTCTTATTTGTATTTAAACATTGGTATCATTATGGAAGTTTTTTATAATTCATTCAATAGAAGTTGGATGAAGGTTTGTAAAGGATAAAGTTGATTTTGATGGTCTTGAATTCATTTGAAGGAAATATAGAAAAATGGTTAAGTCCCATGCTCTATAAACATCATATTTATGTCGAAATAAACATCATCCTATATTGTGTATGTATGAATTCATTTTTTTAAACATCTTTTTAATTTCTAAGTAAACATTATCACATGTTGTGTAATACATTAAGTAATTATGTATAAAAATCGTACATGATATGCATAGACGTCAAGACATGGTTGGTTGTCTGTTTATAAAGTCACTCCATTAACTTGAGATGCATAAACATAATACAAGATAGAGTGATGATCATACATATCTACATAAACATCATGAAATTGTTGTGTAAACATAAAGGGTTGTTGTATAAATATTAATTATTCTACATATTCATAATCTGTGTAAACATCATTCTGAGTGTTGGAATGATTTTTGATTTTTTAGTATTTATATATTATGAATAAATTCATTATGATGATGGTTATTCTGATCATTCATAACTCAAATATCATGGGCTTAGGAAAATCTAAGATTCAAGTTGAGTTTTATGGGAGTTTGAATGAGAAGTTTTATGGACAATTTTCATGGGATTTCAAATTCTATATTTGAAATAATCTTCCCTGGTCAACACTACTATTCTTTAGGGATTACTAATTCAATAAAGAATCATGGGAGTTTCTATTAATCATTATAGAAAATATATTTTTAAATTATTTAGAATATAAAAAATAGCGAAGAAAAATGTGTTCATGAATTGATATATATTTGATACTCTTCTGTAATTTAATCTCTATCTTATATCTAAGAAAACTATGATTTTGAGAAGAAGAAGAAGGAAATTTGAATCTTTTTGTCATTTATAAATATTCTATTGTAGAGTAATGAGGTTTATTTATGTGTGTATTCACTCATACATGAATAGATCATCTTGAATTAGGTGAGTGAGAGATCGATTTTCTATTACTACTCATATACACATCTAGTAGTGGAATTATCTCCTAAGGTAGATCTAATCCTTAATTCCAAGGCATCCTGAATCATTCATAAGATCTAATTCATTTAATATAGAGTATAAAATTTTCAATTCTATTGGTTCCAGGGTAAATAATGTTATTCATTTTCTATTATTGTTCAAGTTTAAGGATGTCTCCTACCCATAATTTGTAGTATCCATTTGAAAATTTATCATGAGTCCAGAATGAAAGCATACACACTATTTAATCACAATTTTATTAGTGAATATCTTGGTCCTAGAGCCTAACCAAACCTATAAAGGATTGGTCTCTCTCGTTGAGGCCAAACCTTGTAAAATTCTTGGTGTTTCTTAACCTTTTTATTATTTTTTCATACATGTGAGGAATAGATTTTAAGATTGGATTCTGACTCCAATAAGTCACAAGGGTTTAATTACCAAAGAAATTAATTTGTAAAAATCAACACTAATTCTCCCCATCCCCCCACAATGTTTTACAGACTGAGCTGAAAAACTTAATTGTGCTAGCTATGTTCTTCTAAAATCGAGTTCCCAAGGCTATTACTAAACATTCTCGGATACCAACCATAATAGACCCAAATCCATTAACTTAGGGTCATTATCTATGTTATGACATTATTACAAAATACTGAAACTATCATCACATGAGACCAAGTATTTTAGTAGTCTTATGAGACTAGATACGTAAATTATTTCCATATTACATTGTAAACTTAAATTATAGATTATAAAATTTATGAAAATTTTCTTATTTATTTTAGTAAAACCTTTAATTATTTAAAATATATCTTCTTGGTACCCTAGATAAAGGAAAAAAAATAAATGGTGAGCTCAAATGATCAGCAAGGGGTTGTGTACAGTAGAATCTATCAAGGATATATAAGAAATAAAAAAATATAGAAGATTTATGATCAGTAAATATCCCATATGATCAATAAATTGATCGAAAAATGTATCCATGGATAATAAAAACATAGTAATCCCAAAAAATCACAAATTTTGTAATGATGGAATTCATAATTCCAAAAATCTTTCTCTTACTATCAAGGTCTCGATCAGGACACTTTTAATAATTGGGTAGGCATACACCAAATACTAAAATAATAAGGCATGAAAACTTGTTTATCTCATGAGACCTTACCAAATGCATTGAGGGGATATATAATTATGGGTTCCACTCATCAATTACAAATGTTCAATTTATTCTTCATATATTGAATGATTAATAAAAAACAAAATCAATATTCCTTAGTAATAAATAAATATACATATTAAATCATGAATATGAAATGTCAATATTCCCTAGTCAATATAATAACTTTCTTAGTAAGCTTAATTCAATTCACACTATATATATCAATGGGTATAATGTTTATACAATATCCAAATAGTATAAATAATACTAAATATTTACATGATACAATAGAACATGGATATAATGTCAAAAGAATGATAGAGAGTTATAGAGAACATAACTTCAAGGAAGTGAATGAACTAGGAATAAATCCTTACACGTAAAATGTGGTATAAGTCATAAATCAGTAAAGAATTAAATAAGAATATAAATTAATCAAAAAATATGTTTTTATTTTAAAGGAAAAACTTTTTTATAATATAGATAAAAATAGAAGCAAAAATTTAAAACAATTTTCTTAAAGATATAGTAAATTTGTTGTGAAAAAAAATATATAAATCACTTGCAAAACACTTTTCATGAGGTGTTAGTGATAAATTTAAAACATTAATTTTAAAATTATTTAAAATAATTTAATCTTGAAAATTATATATGCTTGATTAATAAAATGTGGAGTATAATTTAAAAATATTCGTAAGTGAAATGAAATCCCTCTTCAAAACTTTTAGCAAAATAATATCATTTTCTTTTAATACAAAAATGAAAAAATATCATAATAATGGGAATAAATATTAAATTGAAAAAAAATAATAAATTATAAAGTATTTTTAATAATAAATAATTATCATATCAGTGGGAAAATCTTTTCATGCAAGAAACATTAAAGAATATATTTTTTTCACATTTTTTAAAGAAAGTCAAAAATGATTCATACAAAAAATATTAAAAAGATTACTTTTTATATTTTTAATAGAAATTAAAATTTAATATAAATTTAAATTAAGGAATCATTTATTTATAGGAAATAACATTATTGAAACAAAATAAATGGAATAGAAATATTCCCAACCAAAAAGGACAAATAAGCTTAGGTTTTCTTATAAATTTTGTTTTGATTTTTTTGAATACCAAAGAGAGTAAAATTTTAAATAATACTTTATAAACCCAAAAATAAATTGACTATAATAAAATATATGGGTTTTATGAGTGTAATAACATATAATTCCCTCAATGTAAATTTATACAAAAATAATCTCGAAAAAAAATGAGATTGTTAAAAAAAACTTACCATGGATTTCCACTTGGTCAGATGCATTTCATCCTCATGAATAATATAATTAAATTTGTTTAATACTTGAATAATATCCTTATCATATTAATTTTATATTTTATGTTCCAATTATATTCATATGTCATCACTTATTGAATATTTTTGTTTATGTTAACCACTTGAGGTCATTTGGTTAATTTATCCAAAGATGATTTGGTTTGTTGACCATGGTGAAAGGTGTTATAAAATAGTTCCATAATCTCCAAAATTGTAGAGATAATTTTTATTCATCATTATAGTAGCAAAAAAGTTGTATATTTTAATATTTTTCTAAAAATAGATTCAAATTATGAAAAATATCTCGTTATGATCATTTTTTGTGGTTAAATTTACATTGAAAATTTATAGATAATATTATTAATAGAATTACTAATTTACCATTAAATAATATTAATAATTCCATAAATATAATATTTATACATTAAATACACTTTTATAACCATTAATATTATTTGGTGATGGAAAATGAAATATTTCATTCATGGTGGAATTAGTTCACACGTACATACGAAGGCCATTTTTGTTTTTTTAATGAACGAGAGGGAAGGAATGTAGATAATGATTTATCTTTAAAAAATCATAATTATATCATATATATCATATTTATTCACTAAATCCATATTTATAACCATTCACATCTATTGGTGATGGAAAAAATTAAATACATAATTCATGGAGGCGATAGTCCACACGTACACACAGAAGACATTTTCATTTTCAATTGGATGGAGTGGTTGTTAAATTAATATAATAACATTTTAGTAAACTAATTATACATATTTAATTATTTTAGGATGATTATAAAATATTTTTAATAGGTTTATGAAGAAATAAAATTGAATAAATTGGTTAAGATAATTACCTCTTCCTTGGACATCCTTTATTCGATTACACCTTAAACCTTCTTAGATTGGTCTTTCAATAAGACAAAAACTCTTTGATGTGAAAAATAGAGTTATAGAATAATTTTTTAGGGATATTTATAGATGATTTTATCAATTATTTTGGATAAATTAGGTGGTGAAGGTATTCTTTTTATTACTGAGTGATGACACTTTTGTAAATACTCTTAACAATAAAATAATATAAATGTATTTCTCATGGTCAAGTGGAACAAAAGAAAACCAAATTCAAATATATGATAGGATATATTGAAATAAACCCAACCACTCAACTTAAATTTAAGTTTTATGGTATTTTAAACCTTATCTCTTAGTTTAACCTCGTCATTAGCTCTTTTAACCCTTACCGTGGTGACGAACTTTTACCATGATAACTTATTTTTGTGAGAAAAAATGAATTTATCCTTATTATAAAATTTGAATATGAGGATTCCAAATATAAAAACCATTTTAAAAGATTAATTTTCTAAATTTTTTAAAACTAATTTTAATATAATTACATAAAATGCGATGAAAAAGGCTTTTTTAGAAAAATATATTTTTAAGATTAAAATTGGATTTACACTAAAATAATGTGAAGTGTTGATTATCAGGACATTTACTAGATTATGAATAAAAAATTTATAGTTATATTACTTTCAATCTGAACCAAAAATTAATGGAACCTTGTTCATACTTAATTGAATAGGATAAACCAAAAGTAGTTTTTATACCTCTTAGGTTCAAAATGTTAATTATAAATTTATAAGTCCAAAATATTTTTTTAAATAATTTATTTAACTCATTAACAGATAAAATTTTATGTTCTACTAAATAGTTGATAAATGAATTTATTTCACTCATTAAATACATATTTGGTTGAGAAAATAATATAAAATTTTAAGACATTCTTATATCACGGTGTTGTCTTAAAAGTGATGATAGTTGTAAAAACAGTATTTTTCAAAATTAACCTAAAAATAAACCATTTCAAAAATATCCAAAAAAAAAGTAAATCTTAGATAATTTTGACATTATGATTACAAAATTAAATTTCATTTCATAAAATTAGATTTATAGTATTTTTAAATTATGTGCTATGAAATAATAAAATATGAATTGTACTATAGTTTCTTTATGATAAGATGTTTACTTACTATAATTGAATCTTGAGTATTACATTAAAAATGTACTATTATTGATATTATACATTATCAATCAACCCCATGTTCTTAAACATGATTCTCATGCCATAAAATATAATAAAGTTAAATCATATCATATTTTTCCAATTTATAATAAGTATATAAAACATATTTTATTATATTGAATTAATTATCTAATATAAATGAATCAAACATATGGTATTATTGTCTAGATAACTATTTCAAACTATACCGTGACTTATTACGAAAAAAACCTGATTTAATTTAAATCTATTATTATAAATTTATAGACTATTTATATAAATATTATTCTCTATCTCACTAATAATAAATATGGTTGTGACATCGATTTGTTATAGATGAAAATTATATGATGTGGTAAAAGAAAAAAATCTAATAGAATAATATCTTATAATTGGAGATTAATTTTAATTATAATCAACTCAATATTATTGTAAGAAATTGTTTTTAATGAGTTTGAATTCGAATTAAATATTAATTTATGCTATAATGTCTTCTTTTTTCTTATGAATCAATTTATACTAAATTAAATTATCAATACTATGTTTATTAATAGCATTCCATGTGTTATTTATTAAAATGAAATATATTTCTCCATTCATTTTAGAAATACATTATTAAGATTCATTACTTATAACTATCTACTTAATCATATACTGAGCTACACTAAATGAAAAGGTATCCACATAGGGATTGGTAAATATTACAGGTTCCCTAATGATCCTATTAGCTCTATCCCTCATGAGTTGATAAGTGGAAACTCTTATTGAATCATCGCTATCTAATTTGGGTTTGGACTCTTCTCCTTTCGGAGGGTCAATGGTCTCTATTTGATAAGTTTAATCAAGTTGTGATCAACTAAAACACCTTTTTTGGGACATGGGATGGTCCTTATCTCATATAGTTTCTACCTATTAATTCTATACTCAAAAAAGACACATCTTAACTAATTATGCTCTAAAAACAAATTTTTCTATACTCAATTTATATCCATTTATCCCATATTTGTGTCCTATAAAAATATATATATATATATATATATATATATAATAGATCTAGGTTTCGTTTTACTCATTTAATAATTTACATAAAGGTTTAACTCGAACACTCTAAAATAGTCATGAAAATGGGGTTTTATTAAATATATTTTTAATATATTAAAACGTAAAAAATTATATAGTAACCTATTAATCAGGTAGATTATATTAGAAATAGCCTCTACCCAAAAATATATGGGTAGTCTAGTGAAGGAAATCATAACCCTAAATATTTATAAAATAGTTTAGTTTATACTATCAGCTAGCTCATTTTGTTGAGGCATGTCTTTAATAATCCTATATCTCATAATAAACTTGGTTTTGTGTAATTATATATCATAATAGAAAGATACCCTAACCCATTTTTAATTATAAGATTCTTAAGTTTCTTATTAGATCTATTTCTCCACCATATACTTCCAATCCTTAAATTTTTTAAAGATATCAGACCTTTTTTGTATATAAATCCATGTTTTCAATGAATAGTAGTCAATGAAGGTGAGAAAGTAGTATCCACTACCTTGAGATGTAGTTATAGATGGTCACAATAAATATTAATGAACATAATCTAGAGGGTAATTTTTTTAATTTATACCTATTAAACCCTATCATCGCAAATTTTCAAAATATATAGTCTTTCTTAAAAGGAATATGACAATATATAATGTTTTTCAAAGACCATTTATTATTGAGTTCCTCTAATTCTTTGGAAGATATATTCCCTATTCTCCTAGGTCAAAATAGTATTTGGCCCTTATCTATGCTATAGAAAACTCTTATGTCCCTAACATGATAATTACTATTAAATACATGAAATCCAACCTTAAAAACCATTAATAATCTTGAGTGAACCACGTATGTCTTAAAGCACTTTACCAAAATCCTAATGGAAAATCCCTTTCGATAATACATAAATAAAAATATTAAATTTATTTTTAATTCGGATACCTTCCTTACATAAATAATAATTTTACCATTATTTTCAAGAAGTTATAGAAAAACTAAAACATTAAATATTAATATGTAATTTGTTATAATATTTAAGATCAAGTCTCTATTATCGCATTGAATTATCTCAAAAAAGTAATCCCTACCAAGACACATGTTAAAGGATTACCAAAGGTCTTAACCAAACCTATCTTATAGAAATATTATACAAATAAATATCATTATCACTATTATACTCAATTTCCACCACTAAAGAGTAATCTACCATACCCTTGAAATTAATAAAACATTTCTTATTTGATCAATTCCTTATAATATGTCTATGTCAATTATAATGATAATAGTTTATCACCATATTTTTATATATAGACTTACTCCTCCTAAATTTATTGTTATATTTCATTTTAGATCTCTATTTGGTTATACCCTTCTCATTAATCAAATTTCCCTAGGGATTGATGCCATTCTTATATTATAAGTCACTAGAAATAAAAGTAGATTTTTCTATATTTAAGGATAATGAATATTTTTTTATAAATTGTAGCGTCTATAATAACATTATAAGTACGGTATATAAATCTTAAGAAAACAATTTTTTAATATTAAACTTCTATTATAATGTCTATTTTAGATAGTTCAAGTAATATCTTACTAAACTCATTAATATTAGCTAAGACTATAATTTTTTATAAATTTTTAATGTATAGAATCATAATTTTGTATATAACCTAATAAAAAGTGATTTACTCATGTAGAGGCATTAAACTTTAATCCATAAAATAATAAAATAGAATTCATATACAACCTCTCATAAGACTTTATCACTTAAGGTGTCATGTATCAACCTTATAATGACTCCTCTGGAGCTGGGAATGTGATAGAGATTGGCCCTCTAAGTCCATCACATAAGAACCCTAGGGAATTCCATTAGCATTTTAAAGTTGGGGAAAATTAAACACATGGGTGAATGTATGGATTACATGAAAGAAAGAGAGGCATTTACATGATGTTCCATGCACACCTTTTCCAAGAGATGTGTTAGGTCAGTACAAAACTAGCCCAGGTATCTACAGCCCAACCCAACCGTAAGGGTAAATCTAGCCTAGGGGCCTACACAACCCAACATGTGGGCCATTTATAAATGTAGTGTGAGACAAACCCATCCCATTGAGGGGTCAGTCTAGGTTCCCTACCTATAGGACTTGACCCAAGAGTTGTTCACACTCTACTTACCACATGACAGGTAGATCTCTATATGGTCCTTTCTAATATGATGGTTAGGATAAAAAACCTAATCATATACCTTAAATTGATATCTAAACATGAATTTTGTTCACCATCTCTACCCACCACAGCTACTTTTAGTCATCCCACATAGCTCCACTCACTGATTTTACTGATGACCTGCACTGACATCCCCCACTTGAAGCCACACCATTACCTGAGATCATGTTGTGTCTCCCACTATATGATCAAAATACACCACCCAATTTACGTTATTCATCAAACCCCTCATTTTACACTACCTTCATTACCACTTGATCCACAAAAAGTCACATTGAGGGTTAAAGATCTTTTTTATACCACCTTTCTGTGAGGGTGGGAGTGTGAGGGAATGAGGGGTAAATTAAGGGAGAGGGATTTTTTGTTCATGTAATCCTCATCACTTCACACATACAAAAACTGTCCTAAGTTGGACAATGTTATAAAACTACAATGATTGTTCAACCTAAGGAGAGGGAGTGGGGTGATGGCCAGTAGCTCAATCCAACTTTTATTTAATCCATAAACATGTTCCTCTATTTATTATTAAACAAATGATAAAATAATATAATTATAATTATAATAATAATTTGTAGGATACAATTATGATGATCAAAAAATCAATAATTATGAAAAAATTAAGAATAAATTTAAAAATACACAAAGAACAAGGTATGAAAAAATTTTAAATCCCTACCTCGAGATTCAATCAATGGTGCCTTATGATCTATGATTACTTCTAGATTCGATATTGATTCCTTTAACAATTAGATATTAATATTTAAACTCTGAAAATTAGTATTTATGTAAATAATAGTGGATAAACTAATTTAAAGGAGTAAAAAAAGTATTTATAGAGGAAACTTTGGGCCATTCTATATTTTTAATTAAGATCATAAGATAAGCCCAATCTAGGGCCTGAAACTCATGTGTGAATTTCATATCCCTAACTCAAAAACCCCCATCCTAATTTAAACTATAATGATGGGTTTTCCATTTTAGGATCAATTTAGGAGATATTAATGATCTAAGTCATTCAAGAACATAGGGTCTCAAAATAATTTTTTATATAAATATAAAATATGTATTCAGGATAAAACAATGAAAGAAAGGAAGGAACCGACTATTTGACAACAACCTAAAATTTTATTAAAAAAATATTTAAAAGGATCCAAAGAGAACCAATACAGGTTACTAATTCCTCCCCACATTAATATATTTTCATCTCAAAATTCACAAATCACTCAAATATATGAGTTTATTGAGATCAAATCTAGTTATTTTACTTCTATGAGATCTCTTGTAGTTTCACATGCTATCATAAGATATACACAAATGGTATGGCCAACTATAAACAACCACATATTCTTGAGTGATTTTTATTCATTACATTCAGTCCCTTGAACTATTTTTTGGTTTAATTTGAAGATAATAGGTATTAATTGTGTTTAAGAGAGAATGGGATGAATAAAAATAAACCCCAAGTATTGTAGAATCATTGAGTACCTGATGGGCTTGTATTTGGTACCTAGTGGGGGTATATGGGTGAATGGTATTCTTTTCAATCCATTTGGTACCCAATTGGTTTAGATAAAGTACATAGTATTCGCCTAGGGTAAATCCTTAAAAATAGGGGTATTTTATCATTTTTATTCCCAAAAAAATAATCCCCTTGAAATTCCTATATAATAAATTGTGTAGTACTAAGAATATAAGGTTGAATAAATGATACTTTATTTTTATAATTTCTCCCCTTTTATAATTAAACCTCTATGACCTGTTAAGATCATGATATACTCAAATAAAATCCCACTATACATTATACAAAAATTAATGAATGGAAAATAGAGTACACATAAGTTTTACAAAGATTTCTCCCAAGGTGGTTTACTACATCCTTGTTGGCTTTGGGTGGAGTCTGAGACATAGATTCTATCACTAATATCAAAATTGATTATATGAGAAGGTAAGGTATCATCTTTAACCCTTGTGAATACATATCTCAATAGAAAATATCTCCTGATATTTTGTTTATACTTGTGCCCATTAGATTATAACAAGTGATAAAAATAGAAATAAGAATATCATCATTAAGAACAATGATACTTCAACATTAATGAATAATATCCTTAAAGTATTTAGAATATTTAGCAAGAACTATGGAATCCTCTTCTTCAAGAACTGGATTTAGAATATTTATAGATTAATATCATCAGTGTTGAGTTCTCTAACTCAATATCTTCATTATTTAAAAATTATTCCTAAATATTTCTAGTACCAAAGTCACAAATTTATCGCATCTCACTCTCATCTTAAAAAACCATTTGATCTCATTTTGAAAATTCTGAAAATCATAATTATGGAAATTCTAGAAAAACTAGGATAAAAAATAATTAGGAATATTATTTTTAAAACCTTCAATTGATTTTATAAAATTTATTTCCCATGATGTTCTTCCTCTAGCTGGTCATGTGGTTTAGTTTCTACAATCCTTAACTAATTTCAATTCTCAACTAACCAATTGGGTTTATCGCCATGTTCCTTAACTAAATTTCTACAAATACCCATATTATATTTTCACACTATGAATGAAAGTATTTTTATGTGATGATAACTATGTTTAGAAACATAAAATATCACAGTCTCGATGAATTCCCAATTCTTTTTAGGTTTTTATAGTTTCATTGTGGAATCTCCATTTAAGGAAAAATCTATCCAATTATCTCAAAATAAAATAGAACTTAACATCCATGGATTATTATTATGGCATGAATTATTAAAAAAACACTCACTATCTCATATAATAATGTGTGGATTTATTTATTTGATCAAATTGTGTCAAATTTATCAAAACAAGATCCACCCATCTCAAAGAATTTTAATCATCCACAACTTTAATTATGGCATGACCATCTTCTGATAATGAGATCCCTTTTCTTTAAATTATATTTGTATCGTTTCTCCCTTTTTTATATTTAAAACATTTAAAATAAAATAATCATCACATTTAAAGTCTTATAACTCACAAAATAACTCATTTTAATATCACAAAACATTAAGAGGTATCATACACACCCTCTGAGAACTTTAGATTAATCTGATGCATGCTTAGTTTTATTCATAGGTGATCTCATTTCATTATATCATGACCACTATAACTATATAGTTAATATAATGTTACTTCAATATTAAATTAACATATCCTATATAAATCATTATTTACACTTACATAGATTCAAACTATTCTCACACAACATATATTTCATGGGTTTATTCATATGTGAACTGTATTGATTATGGTTTTATTGGATTATTCCTGTGAATATTTCTTTGTATATGTTTAGTTTTTCATCATATTTGGCATGGTTTTTGGGTGTCTCGAGACCCTATAATTAATATATTAAAATATAAATATATTTTAATTATTATTCACATCATTATAATTTAAATGGTTTTCCCATTTTTTGGGACCTCTGATGGTAAATTCAAGACCACAGTTGATTTTAGGATGTGGGGTTTACCCTAGAAGCAAACTAAAGTTCATTAGCGTCAGACGTGTCGTGAGAGGTGACCATTGGTGAGTGTGTATAATAAAATAAATTGTTTATTTATTTTTATTAAATAACCCTAAACCTATGGACCCTCCTTAAATACAATGTTATGAAAAATCTGCAAAGTAAATTGCATAACCCTGTGAGATTATAGAGGAGGAGAGATTCATTCTTCATTGGCAGATCAATATTGGAGAACAATGATGATTGGATCGAGGTGAATTGAGAGGCATGAAGCTAATGTAGTTTTCCTTCTTGATTGTCGACGAATTCTATCTTCACTAATGATCAATACATAATAAATGTAGGACACTTTATTTACATATTCCACCCCTTTGACTAAATTATAAATTCATAGATTTATTCTGTTGTGTTCGATTATGTTCTTCACATATTCCCATTTCCTTTAGTGTTCCTTAATTCAATAATTGTTATCTTGTTGTGCACATGTTTTATACTTTAGTTATTTCCATGATCCTTGGTCATTGGTCGAGATCACATTAGAAAACTATGGTATTACTTTATTTTGTGATTCCCCCCCCCCCATTATTCTTCACATTCTTTATTGTTGGCCCACAAGGTTGGGGTTTGACTTTGTCGGGGTAGTTTTTAGCACAATAAAACCCCCATATTTGTGATGGTTTCACAAATTATGGTAGGATTGATTATTTTTAGATGAATAATTATGGATTTAAAGTTGTGGGTGATGGATTCAAGGATTTGGGATCTAGAGTGGTGAGCAAAGAGTGTCAATTCGATTTTGGGTGATCAGATTTCAAATTTCTAGCCATCGGAGGCTAGAGATCAACATTCAGAGATGGGCACTTAAATTTAGGGCTATAAAAAATATTGATTTATGGTGGATATCATGGATTTTTATTCCACATTAATACTGATAGTTACTTCCTATGGAAAATTCAACTACACGATGTGTATTCCCAAAGAACACACATCGTGTAGTCCCCCAGCTGTCGTGGCTAGGGTTCTCGATGATGATAGGGATCAAAAACTGTGTATGGATCTTACATGTTGTATGAACCTATTATAGTAGATCATAATGTACTATATAAGTACATAGGCATGGATAGAATACACAGGCATGATCGTGTACTCATACACGACCAGGATAAATAATAATGACAAGGATACATGGGCATGGCCGAGAAGACATGGGTAGGCCCCGGGTGGTTGAGACATTTCATGTACTAAATGTATATGTTGTGTAATATGGAATGGATTCCCAATATGTTTATAAGGGAGAAAAAAACCTAGGTGGTGAGGTGATGTGACATACATTGTGACTCTATATACTTATTTTGTACTTCTCCCAAGAACTTCTACCTTTTGTATCTCCTTTTTCAGGAATAGGATTTTGTTTCACAAGTAGCATGTCCTATATTTTTTTCATGTAGAACACAATGGTAGCCTTCATTCTGGAAAACAAGATACAATGTGAGGTGTTTCAATAACTATGCTTATTTAAAAAAAATTGACTGACGAAAGTGATCAAGAAGGATCATCATAGAGATATCAGAGGTGGAACTCCCCTATCACACTAAGGTGATGGTCCCCCATAATCTTTAAATATGTAGAGTCGGTACTCCACCATACTATAGAAGGGTGTGAGTCCTCTATCAGTGGAGTGGAATTACCTTGTCTTGGAGCTCTGGTGGGGATCAAGTCCTCCAATGGAGTTGTGGATCCCTCGGTTGTGGAGCGCAATAAAAAGATGTGGGCCCCTTCATAAAGATTCTTGCAAGGTTTCATGGGATGTTGGGTATCCAAGATAGAATTTTAGAGCTATTTAAAGACTCATCATCCTTGGTTGGGATGTTTATTTGGAGATCTCCTTTCTCTCTAGTCTGGGTTTATTTAGAGAATATATGTTGGGCTTCTTTTTTCCCTCTTGTTAAGGATTGAGATGACTTTTATTGTATATTTCTATTTCTCCCTTTTTGGTTTTTGGGTCTTCCTACTGGGTATATATATACTCACCCCTATATTGTATTTTCCCACACATTTCATTCCTTATACATATAATAGGAAAATTATAGGTGACTTTGGTGGAACATAGAGATACTTGGGATTTTTACACCTGACTTTTCATTGTCTAGGTAGGCCTCATTGAGTTGGTTCATGATAGAGGGTATTTAATTTATCACATTAGGTTGCAATACTTGGAGATCAGGAGTCAATATCTCTCAGTTTTACTCATTTTATAATTATTTTCAGGTTGGGACATCATTTCTAGTTAGTCATGTGTTTTTCCCCTTTTTTTCTTTGGATTATACTATTCTACTCTGATGTATTTCCTATAGGTTTTTTCATTCATGGTTATACAATATATATTTCAATCATTTTTTATTACTATACACTTTTTCAAGGAGATTGTTGTGTCCATACGTATTGGTACTTAATATAAGGTCTACCATTTCATTTTATGCCTTCTAAGAACTTTTCTCCAACCCCTAGCCTATTGTAGGTGGGATTGGGGTTGTCACACCCAGTTTTTTTCCAACTAGGTGGGCCCTAGTAGATTGGGTCATGATAAAGTGGTATTAGAGTATTTTTTTTCCTCAAGTTTGTGTTAGACTGGGACCCATGGTGATGATTTGTTGGGAACTTATGGAAACGATGTCAAAGTGTATCGAGTGTGGCTTTCAGTCGAGGTAATCCAGTATTGGTTTGGCAGCTGACGTATCTATTCACTACGACTATGACTCCCTACTTTTCAACTCATTATACTGAGACATCGATTGCAGGTAACCATTAGTACATGCATCATATAGGATTAATTTCTTTTACTATCCTTCTTAAGTAATCACCCCATATATATTCTCATATAACCATGGTACATCTTGATCACTTTCATGATGCTTCCATGAATAATTCCATCCAGGTTACTGATACATGATTTTGATGATGAGGCTTCAATTTAGGGGCCATATCATGATTTATTTCCTCTAGGTGGGAAGAAAGTAGTTTCCCCACCTGTCAAGTGGTGTATAATCCCAGAAGGATAGGATGACGATGCACGTAGGCTTTGAGCACTACATGAATTCTAGCATCAGAGACCACTGATGTTCCATGCGGCAATCCAAATCATCATGCATTAGAGGATTGTATTGAGTTAGTGGTCTGAGTCTTTAGGTTTGTTTGGACCCTGACTAGTCAAATGGTTGTGCCTACGGCTAGCCTTCTTTATGGAGTAGCAGTTCACTGGTAAAGTTTGATCACATAGACTCATGATAAGAAGACACTCTCATGGTAATACTTCCATTATCTATTTTGTGATGATTATTTCCCATTGATCTTTCACTTTATATGTATTTAGGTGCTTCTAGATCTATATCAGAGAGATATAATAGTTGTTGAGTATATCTTGAGGTTCACTGACCTCACACATTACTCCCTAGATATAGTGTGAGATGGTTTCTTCTAGGTGAGGAAGTTCAATAAGGGCCTTCATAGAGACATTCATTCTAGTGTAGTCTCTTTGTGCTTTCCTACTTATACGGGAGTGCTAGAGTATGTCCTAGTTACTGAGAGTTTCCTAGCAGAGGGATGTCGGGTGTCTAAAGATGGTGGTGGATATCATGTGGTTGAGTCATCTGTAGTAGCTAGCAGGTATCAGAAGTCAAGGTCTTGGAATAGGATACATACTCATACCAAAACTCATATGTGTGGATCTGTGGATTAGGGATCACATAGAGGGTCCAAAAATCCAGGAGAAGACTAATGTTATTCTTTTGATGGGAGAGGTCACATGGCATGTTATTGTCTGACCCACTATGCTAAGTAGGATAAGAAAACAATTGATGAACCACCATGGAATAGGTAGTATTGTGATCAAGGATCTTTTAGGCATGGTTAGGGAATCCCCTAAGGAGGATATGTTAATAAAGGATCTAGTAAAGATCCAGAGGGAGGATATTCTAGTATAAGAAATGTTGTGAGTTTCTTCTATCACCATAACTAGGTGGTCCGTGTTAGGCTCATAGAGTTAGTGGTCAAAGCTGTGGGCATCTTCAGACAATGGATGGCTATGACCAGGCTACACATGAGATGATTCAAGGTATGATTTGTGTATTTTATACTCCTGGTCAAGTACTTGTAGACATAGGTGTGAGTTATTTATTAATTTTTATATCCATTATGAAAGATCTAGGGACCCCTTTTGAGACCATGACCTAATAGTTGTGGAAAGAGGTTATGAATATGTTAGATTCTTCGATATCACATATCTTTTAGCATTGAGAGTTAACATTTGGTGGAGAAATTTCTCATGGAACCTCTTTCTCATCATGATGAAACCATATCACATCATCATGGATATGTAATGGTTGTCTGTAGTGCATTCCCAGGACAACTATCATCATAGGAAATTTATATACCTTTGGGTAAATGAGAAGAGATTCCCCTTTATGGGTGATAGAGATATCATGGATGATCAAGTGGTCTTTGAGAGTAAGAAACTGAAACCCATTACCCATTAGTTGGAAATTTTGACCTTTGGTGCAGTAATCTCTTCAAGTATCTAACTTTCTTCGGTAGAAGAGTATTACATGGACATATTTCCTGAAGATGTTTTGAAACTACCTTTGAGGTAGTACATTGAATTCTGTAATGACTTCCACCTCGAAACCATACCAATATATTATATGGAATATTAGATGGATCCTAAAGATCTCTTAAAGCTAAGGGTTTAGTTGAAGGACCTTTTATAGAAGGATTTTATCAAACCCATTGTGTCCCATTTGAATCTCTAGTTTTGTTCATGAAAAAGGAAGAAGGGATCTTGAGGCTTTGTGTTAATTATCATCACCTGAATCAGGTAATGATAAATAATAAGTACCCCTTGCTAAGGATATATGACCTCATCAACCACTTGAGATGTGATATTTGGTTCTCAAATATTGAACTCAAGTTTGGCTACCACCATTTGAGGGTTCGCAATTATCATATTCTAAATATGACATTATGATGTCTCTACAGACACTATGAGTTCCTATTAATTTCTTTTGATGTGACAAATCTTCCCACTATGTTTATATCTCTTATTAAATGGATCTTTCAAACATACTTCGACTGATTTGTGTTTATATTTATTGATAACATAATCATTTACTTTGTATCATAGGAGGAGCATACAGAGAATTTGTGGATTTTCCTAGACTTACTATGGGAGTACTAGCTTTATAGTAAGCACTCAAAGTGTTAGTTTTGCATCTGTGAGGTTCAATTTTTAGAGAATTTCATCACTTGGAATGGTTTAGATATTACCCTAGAAAAAATTGATGTCGTATTTTCTTAGGATCCATCCAATATCACATTAGAGGTGTAGAGTTTTATTATCTTGGATGGGTACTGTAAGAGGTTTGTAAAAGACTTATCTAGGATTGAAACCCCTTTGACCAAATTGACTTAGAAAGGGAAGTTGTTTACCTAGACCAATCAATTTCAGATATATTTCAAGGAGTTGATTCTAAGGTTGACCAGTGATCCTATGTTGAGAGTACTAGATGAGTTCATGGAGTACATAGTGTTTTACGATGCCTTTGGAGCTAGGCTCAGTTGTGTGTTGGTATAGTGGAAAGAAGGGATCACATATGGGTTGAGGTAGTTGAGACCCCATGAGAAGAAATATATGAATCATTGCTTAGAGTTTTTAGTGGTAGTCATCATTCTAAATATGTGGAGGCACTATCTTCTAGCTGATCATTTGGTTGTTTACTCAAACCACTAGAGTCTTAAGTACATATTCACTTTGACAGACCTTAACCTAAGATAGAGTCATTGGTTGGAGTTCCTAAAGAACTATGAATTTGAGATATTCTATACTTCTAGGAAGGGAAATCTTGTGGAATATGCCCTAAGCAAGAAGTCCCTTTCTTGCTGGGTAGAATAGATGTATGAGCAGTTAGCTTCATTGTAGTTGTCCCTGGTGGAGGAGAGGGGTGCATATTTTCATCAATCGATGGTGGTGACTCCTCAACTTCTTCATCATGTGAGATAGGATCGGTTTGTACATATAAAATGTGAAGTTATACATGACTATATATACTTAGAAGATACACCATATGGTTTTTCTAAAAGAGGCGAGCATATCATCCTTTTTGGGGGATGGATGGCAGTCTATTTATATTGTGTGGAGAGATAATGAGGGAGTTTCACACTTCCACCTTGGTTTTACATCATGGTATAGAAAATATGTAAAAGTAACTTTATTAATAGTTTTGGTGGGAAGTAATGAGGTGAAGTTTCACTAATTTTGTCTCCTGATGCCTCACATGTCAATAGGTAAAGGATGAGCATTAAGTTCTAGTAGCATTGACATGGCTTCTTGAGATCCTGGAGTGGAAATGGGATAACATATCCATGTAATTTTTTATGGGGATACAACATAAAATGAAATTCCATGATTCTATTTAGTTTATTATTGACATACTTACCAAGTTGATACACTTTATTGTCATCAGGTAGTGGATATCAGTTGAGATTTTTGGGTGGTTGTACATGTGGGAGATCGTCCAAATTCATGGGGTACCCTAGATGATTTTCCCAGATCATGATTCTTGGTTCACATCATGGTTTTGGAGAGGTTTTTAGGAGGCCTTTGGGACCCAACTAATGAAGATTATAGTATTTCACCCCCGTATGGACAGGGAGGCCAAGCAGATTATCTAGGTGTTGGAGGATATTCCAAGAGCTTGCATGTTAGACTTTATCTAGATCTATAAGGATCACTTTCCATTAGTAGATTCTACTTATAATAAAATATATCACTATACTGTCATTATGGAACATTTCAAGGCCCTATACAGGCAACGTTGTAGGTCACTCTTATGTAGGAATGTGATTAGTAAGACATATCTTGTTGGGTTATAGATGGTTTAGTCAACGATGGAGAAGGTTAAGGTGTTCTATGAGTACATGAGGGAAGCCTAGAGCACATATAAATCTTACACATATTGAAATTGTAGTATCTTGAAGTTTGAAAAAGGGGGAATGTCTTCCTGAGAGTCTCCCCATGATGATGATTTCAAATATTTGGCCTGGTAAGTAAGTTATCCCTAATATTCATCAAGTTGTTTAAGATCCTATGGAGGGTTGGTGAGGTTTCAGACTACTTATCCATGCCCCCACAGTTGGATTGAGTGCATGAAATATTCCATGTGTCATAGTTGAGGAGAAATGTGCATGACCTTATGCAAGTTATTGACTAGGGTGAGCTAGAAATCGAGGATGGATCCACTTTCATGGACTACCTAGTGGCAATCAAGGATCGGAAAGAGATTATCCTACATGGGTGGAATATACCTTTGGTTTGTGTGATTTAGTATCATGGGAACATGTAGGAGAGCTCAAGGGAGCGTAAGAGTTAGATGAAAACTCAATACCCCCACCTTTTTGTGCAGATTATGCTTTTCAGGGAAAAAATCCTTGAAGGATGGGATAATGTAACCACTCTGGTTTTATTGGATTATTCTTTTGAATATTTCTATGTATATATCTATATTTTTTCTCAGATTTTGCGTGGTGTTTGTGTGTCTTGGGACCCCAAAATTAATATATTAATATATTAATATATTTTAATGTTCATGCACACATAATTTTAGTTTAAATTATTTCCCCATTGTTTGGGACCTCAGATGGGAAATATGATACTATAGTTAATTTCAGGACACTGGGTATACCCTAGGTGCAACCTAAAGTTCTTCAGAGTCAGACGTTCTATATGAGGTGATTGTTGGTAGGTGTGTTTAATAAAATAAATTATTTATTTATTTATTTTAAATAACCTTAAACCTAGAGACTCTCTGTAAATACCATGTTATGTAAAATCTATAGGGTTATCCAGATAACCCTAGGATATTAGAGAAGAGGTGAGAATAATTCTTTGTTGGTGGATTGAGATCAAAGAATGACGATGATCAGATCAAGCTGAATATAAAGGGAAGAAGCAAATACAGAAGATATTATTCATCACTATAAAACATGATATTCACTAAAAATCAATCCATATTAAAGTTAATACTCATTATTTTTTTATTCTTACACTTTGATTAAATTTTTAAAGCATATATTCATTCTACTTTGTTTTATTCCAGTCTTCACATATGTCCATTGCATTTGGAATTCTTTGATCCAATAATTATTATCCTATTAAAACCATTTTTTCAATTTTTTTTATTTCCATGATCATTGTTAATTAGCTAGGATCATATCAGACAATGATGTTATTACATTTTTCGTGTTCTTTTCTCCCATTATTCTTCGTGTTCTTCACTGTTGGCCCACAAGGTTGCAGTTTAACTTTACCGGGGTAGTTTTGAGTGTGATCGAACACCTAGAATCATGATGGTTGGTAGAATGGTATTTGAATTTATTATTTTTATATGTATCATGATGGATTCATGGTTTTTTATGATGGATTCATGTATTTGGGATCTAGAGTGGTGATGGGAGTCATGTTGATTCAATCTTGAGTGATCAGACTTTCGATTTTTGGCCATCGGAGGCTGGAGATCGATGTTCAGTGATGAAAACTTTTATTTTGGGTAGGTAAATGGACTTATTTGTGGTAGAGAGGGTATATCTAGATTCCACATGAAGACCAAGGTTCACTTTCTGTGAAAAAATTAACTACACGATTTGTAGTCTGAAATAATGCACGTCGTGTACTCTCCCAACTACAGTGGCTAGGGTTTCAAGTGAAGATTAGGATCACATTTCGTGTGACCCTAGGTTGGTGGCTTAATGTGTACTCTATAAGTACATGGTAATGAATAGAGTATACCATCATAGTCGTGTATTTGGACATGGCTAGGATACATAGGCATCAGCTAGGAAGAAATGGGTAGGGCCCAGGTTGCCAAGACACTTTGTGTACCACCTGTAACATGGTGTATTATGAAATAGCTTCTCAATACATTTCTATGGGAGAAATCACCCAGGTGATAAGGCAAGGTCACACACCATGTGACCCCAGATATATGTCGTGTACTTATCCCAGTAACTTCTTATAAGGACCTGACCTTAAACATATTATTGAATTAAATGAATAATTCACATTGAGGATCTTTTCAAGTTTAGAGTTTTAGATAATTAGGACATAACTATTACATATCAAAGATTAAAAAGTAGACATATCTACTCAGCTTCAATTTTTTTCACAAAATAAAAACTCTTGAACAAAAGTGTCATGTCTAGTTCCTTGTTTTAGACAGCCTCACATTTCCTTGATCCAATCCTTGACCCTATTCAACTTTATGTCCTGTGAAAAACATTTCAAAAAAACTTGGGATGAGTATAAAAAGCTCAGTAAGGGTTATAACAATACGAAAAGAAAAAATTATTCCATGTATACATAAGAATCAATGAAATCATACATTACTCATAAAACATAAGCACGTTAACATACCTCATGAAATCATAATATTTATGAATAACTCATATAAATCATAAGACATAAAGGTAACTTGAGGCATTCATAACATTCTTACATAGGGAGTAACCCTCATGGTTAAGTTTGGAATACCCATCACAGTATATTTCCTAAATCTCTTCGGAGAAACCTTAACGTTTAACTTCTTCGCGTTACCCAATGTATTGGAGAGCTATATCGGGCGCACCCGCCCTTAGTTTATCATGGAACCACCCGTCTTCATAAACAATGCCCAAGAACCATAACATAATCATAGCACATAACTTAAGCATAAAGGAAAGATAACATTCCCAACGCAATAACCGTATAACATTTTAAGATATTGAAAATAATGAATCCTTTTTAAAACCATTTTCAAAACCATTTAAAACATTTAATAAAGAGATTTTTTAATCAAAGTGTCCCATACCACCTTGAAGATTTTAAAATTTTAAACCATTAATATCCATAGAAATAAATTCTTAACATCATTTTGAAAACATGGATATTAATGAGAAATATTTATAAGAACAAATCATTAAAACATTTAAAGCGATATTTTATTTAAAGGGTTTTTAACAAAATTAGAGACACTTGAATACAATAGTTGAGGAATAACATTTAATCAGAACTTTATAATATCATGAGAATAAATGGATTCATGATATAATATTCCAAAGGATAGTATAAACACCATATAAGAGTGAATTGGTTCATAACAACAATGAAGTCTCAATAGAAATGTAAAATGAGATGAAATCCCTTATAAAGAAGGTATCCTTAAATTAAGGATAAATCAATCTCATAATTATGTGTGACAAATATAAATACACCCAATATAAGTGGAAATTAAGTGTAAAACAATCAAAGGTCATTCACACATATTAAAATGATGACATATTCAATAACTACATGTTGAACCCAAAGAAATCGAAATTGGGTTAAAAAGTTCCCTTGGTAAAATTCGACAGCCTAACGACGTCACTTTAAAATTCATAAAATTAGTTGATGAGAGAGAAAATGGTATATCATCACTTGGACATAAAATTTACATCAATAAGGATATATAATAACATATCCCAACATAAAAATATGTAAATTAAAAGATATAACAAAATAATTCTTTTAAAAAGAGGAGGGTGAAAGGTTCCCTTACCAATTTGGGTAACTTTCGAAACGTACACCCCATGAAAGAAGGGTCATAAAATGAAGATTTAAATACCCATAAATGAGATTATACTATAAAAATAGTAAAATAATGGGAAGTACATACCCCACACAAAAGTAAATAGTGGAAAATGTAGCATGAATCTCACAGGAATAAAAAGTGAGATGAAAATCCCCTTATGAAAATTCGGCAGCCTAACGGCGCCACATAAAACTTCCAAAAAATGGATTGTTGAGATCAAATAGGGTCTCTAATCATATTAACATAAAATTTAAATAATAGTAATATAAAATAACATCCCCCAACATAATAAATAGGAGCATAAAGTAAGTTACATAAAAAAGAGTACTTAAAAAGAAAGAGAGAGGTAGGATCCCTTACCTCAAGTCCGACTTGTCTTGTTCGTTTCTTTATATTCCTGAATAATAAAATTTGGTCAATTTATAATTTCTTAAGGTACTCTTTTAAAGATTATTATTCAGTTCATATCACATATAATAATGTTATAATAATTGGTTAATAATGTGAGTTCATATCAGACATTTTTGTTGATGTTTGGTACATGAGTCAAAAATGAACTTATTTGAAAATGATTGTCCATGTAGTTATTAGTAAATCATCTCCAGAATAGTATTAATTATTTAAATATCATATATATTCAGTACATATTCATTTTATACTATTCCATAACATTTTGAGATAAAAATAAATGAAATGCACTGTTCATGGAGACGGTAGGTCGTACGTACGCATGAACGCTACTTTCATTTCTTTGTCATATTAATGGAATTAAAAATAATTGAGAGAGATATATATATTATAATTACAGTATAATATATATGTTTTATAGGTCACATAAGTTCATTAATTTCATTCTTTATACATTCCATGTATTGCATTAATGAGTCACATCACTTGAGGGGGCGGTAGTCCACACTTCCTCGTATGAAATTATCGCAATTGCACAACATGAAAAGCATAAAGGTATGGTTTAAATATAAAATACAGAAGCATATGGGAAACATAAATACCATATATATCATATATAAAATACAGTGACATCATAATGTCCATCATGAAAGGTGTTAAGAGAAGATTCAACAATCATCGTTTCGTGAGGCAGTAATTCGCCATCCACAGAAACAGTATGTTCTTTAACCATTAGACGGAGGTGTGTGTAAGTGTAGCTCGAATACTTTACATAAAAACATACTAGTATATTGAAGATACTTTTGTTTTTATAAAATAAATGAATAAAAAGATTTTAGGGGTTTGTAGAATCAAAATAAAACAAAATAACACAAGTGAAGACATTACCTTTAAATCGGGTAACTCCTCTTGGTTTGAACCAAAAGGGTTTCTTGAAGAGCATTCTGCCAAAGGTGAGGATTCAATGATGAAGAGAGAGATGTGTAGAGATGAAATGGGTAGGTTTTGTCTGAGCCAAAGTCTTGAGAGGTGTGGGTAAGGTGGTAGAGGTGGGGCCCTTTTATAAGAGAAGGGGAGGGGCACTCTTGGAAAGTTATAAACTATTACATTATTATAAAATTATTTTCGTATTTTAAAGGTCCCAAAAGGAAATATTTCTAGTATAAGGTGATAAGGTTTCTAAATCAACTCATACAATAGGTTTTTGACAAGTGTAAGACTTAGATTTCACCCTATCTTCTCATTTTATTTAAATCGTTCATTTATGAGGTAATCAGTGCATCGTCACGGTGTCATAAATAAATTAATTTATTTAATGTCTAAAAATTATAAAAAAAATATCATGATGTATGAAATATTTTTATCTTTTTAATTAATATTTATAGTCAAAATTATGACTTGTATAACCCCATGTAAAAAAAATTTTAGTAAAACAATACATGTTTGTGACATTTTAATTTTAACTTTAAATAAAAAGTTATTAATGTCATTTTCCTACCAAAGTGGCTCCATAGGGTCCCCAAGTTGACCCCTGGATTATCTCGGTCGGCCATGACTCATCCAATAATGGTAGGACATGTGTCAAGGTCATTTCATATTATTATAACATTATATTTACCTTAAATTACACTAATTACCTTTAATAACGATTAATAAAACTTAAAAGTTACTATTCACCAAAAAAATTATTTTAATCTCATTGAACCATATTTTACTTCCTAATGACAACTATGTATGTCAGATTTTTGAAAATCAAATCACAGAAGTGGTAAAGTTTCATTTAAATGAAAATCAGTTTCTTTAACTATCACTTAGTGGTTTCACTATTCATCAAAAATTGAAGTTTTTCAGAAAAATACCAAAAATTCACCCTAAGCTATATTTGATATTCTGAATTCAAAAATGATGCCCATTTTACAAAATTCAAAATATATAAGTTTCATTAATTAATTTAATAATTCATTCCCGCTGTCAAAACAAATAGTGTGTTTTTAAGAAACAATATCTATTAAAATATTGACACTAGTTTAAGTCCAATTTCAAAGTGAAATTAATTCCAATGACCACCATTGGATTAAATGGTAAAAATATATTATAAATACACTTTAATCTCAATTAAAAATATAATCTATCCATATAAATAAATCAGATTAAAAGGAGGTTTTTAATTAAAATGCAACATTTTCACTAAAAATGATCTTTATCGAAAAAATAACAAAAAATTTACACAAAGTAAATTTTGATGTCTAGATTCTAAAGAAGGATTTTATTTTGTCAAATACAACATATAAAATTTTCAAAAGTATATTTAAAAAGGGTTCTCCATCAAAAGGCGATTAATCGACCTTTTAAATAATATTAGAAGATTTATGCTTAAAATTGGATTCATTTGCATTTTAAGCCTCTAACATTTATCAGATAAAAGTAAAAAATATTTGACAAACATATATAATAATTTTTGAGTTAGTTCCGTTCATTCCCTCCATTACAACAGTTAGGCGTTAACTACCATTTAAAATAATATTATTTTATTATTAGAGTGCAACGTAAGATTTCAAAGAAACTCGTTGTTGCGTATTGGGTACGTCATCGAGCATAGTGTTCCCTTTAAAGTAATATTAATATTTTATTCACAAATATGGATAAATATGAAAATGTCATATTCTTTATTTACCTGGGGTGTTACATCCTTCCCCCCTTTTGGGAATTGCGTCCTCGCAATTTTAAAATTGGTCTTGGAAACCTCATTGAAAATCTCACATCGGAACAAGAGTCAGTAAAACTATCACTTTAAAATAAAGAAAAAGAAGTACAAAGGTCACCCGAGTTAACCTATACTAGGATTCTATGTAGGAAAACATGGACATGGATGAGAAAACAAAGGGTCATGTTCTGATGGAGAGTGATAGAAAACATGTTTAGGAGAAATTTAACCACAAGAAAATCACAAACTTGTGATGGGTTAAACGGTATTTGATTCCCTGGTAGGAAAAATTAACAGACAAAATTTTTGTTTTAAGTTACTTTTCATTGAGGAATTTATTTATGAGCTTAACTAAAACATAAGGAAACATACTTACTTGTCATGTTGACTTTCAAATTTTACTATATTTCTTACATGAACTCATATTTTCTCCAAAATATTAGTATTTAGGATGACTTGTTCACATTAAGAGAGTTATAATCAACTTCTAGAGAATCACCTAATCCACAAAAGAGAACTATATACTTCTCATGTATTTATACCTTAACCAAAACTAAAACCAAAAAGGTTATTATGAGATCATATAATACCCAAAAAGGATAATCCTTTATAAAAAAAATATATTCCTAATCTCCAAAATATGTCAAAAAATACCCAAAGTTCAACAAATACCATTCAATAACATCTATCCATAAAATTATTCTAAGTAATCAAAACTAAGACTGAAACCCAAATCTCTAAAGGATTTAATCACATAGTCTTCCAAGATAAACCTTAACATTTATCTCCAAATAACACCAGTTACTCTTAAAGTCTCATACTAAAAATTAATTAACATAATCACATATCCTCCATGATAGGTTAATAATTTCCATAGATAACCCAAAATCAACTTATTCTAGATTCATAAGATCATCTAACTAAAACTAATTAGTCAAAATAACTAGGTACTTCACGTAGTCCAGTGGTAGGCGATAAATACCAGACACACTTTGGTTGTGGGTTCGATTCTTGTAGCTTCGTTAGACGCGAAAGGTTGTCACATGGTCTACATGTTGTCCTTTTTCCAAAACTACATAATTCTTATAACAATCCCCAAAAAGTGATAAAATCTTCAAAAATAACCATAACATAATTTAACCTCAAGTTTATCTCATTTCGTTCATATTCCATCATAACATATAGTAACCCATAATTACCTCAAAAGTAAGGATCATATAAACCCTAATGGTTACCTTTATAATTATTACCTGAACATCCACATCGAGTTGGTTCTCTCGTACATGATGCATTAGAGAACTCACCAAGGTTCAAGTGGTTGATCATGACTCCTGATAGTTGGTTTAGAATAACCATGAGATTTATCATTGAATACCCCATTTCATCCAGTCTCTTAATCAGAGAACCACCACAGTTTCCTTTAAACCCATTGTCACTTTGGTGCCTGCTAGATCCATCCATTTACTAAAACCAAAAAATGTCAGTGTGAGTATATCAACAAAATCATTATGTACAAATGAGGAAGATAAACACTAATATATACTTACTCATTCACTTTATCTAAAAACTATGACTCTTTTTGAAATCCTAGCCATTATGGTAATGTCACTTATGCTTAAATAATACCCTAACATCCAAAGTTATCTAAACCGACCTCTGATACCAACTATAAGGACCTGGACTTAAACATTACTTATTATTGAATTAAATGAATAATTCAAATTTAGGATCTTTTCGGGTTTAGAGTTTTAGAGAATTAGGACATAACTATTACATCTCAAATATTACAAAGTAGACACATCTACTCAGCTTCCATTTTTTTCACAAAATAAAAACTCTTGAACAAAAAAGTCATGTCTAGTTCCTTGTTTTAGACAGCCTCACATTTCCTTGATCCCATCCTTGACCCTATTCAACTTTATTTCCTGTGAAAAACATTTCAAAAAAACTTTGGATGAGCATAAAAATCTCAGTAAGGGTTATAACAATACGGAAAAAAAACATTAGTCCATGTATACATAAGAATCAATGAAATAATACATTACTCATAAAACATAAGCACGTTAACATACCTCATGAAATCATAAGATTTATGAATAACTCATCGAAATCATAAGACATAAAGTTAACTTGAGGCATTCATAACATTCTTACATAGGGATTAACTCTCATGGTTAAGTTTGGAATACCCATCACAGTATATTCCCTAAATCTCTTCGGAGAAACCTTAAAGTTTAACTTCTTTGCATTACTCAATGCATTGGAGAGCTATATCGGGCTCACCCGCCCTTAGTTTATCACGGAACCACCCGTATTCATAAAAAATTCCCAAGAACCATAACATAATCATATCACATAAATTAAGCATAAAGTAAAGATAACATTCCAAATGCAATAACCGTATAACATTTTAAGATACTGAAAATAATGAATCCTTTCTAAAAACCATTTTCAAAACCATTTAAAACATTTAATAAAGAGATTTTTGAATCAAAGTGTCCCATACCACCTTGAAGCTTTTAAAATTTTAAACCATTAATATCCGTATAAATAAATTATTAAAACCATTTTTAAAACATGGATATTAATGAGAAATATTTATAAGAACAAATCATTAAAACATTTAAAGCTATATTTTAGTTAAAGGGTTTTTAACAAAATTAGAGACACTTGAATACAATAGTTGAGGAATAACATTTAATCAGAACTTTATAATATAATGAGAATAAATGTATTCATGATATAATATTCCAAAGTACAGTATATACACCATATAAGAGTGAATTGGTGCATAACAACAATGAAGTCTCAATAGAAATGTAAAATGAGATGAAATCCCTTATAAAGAAGGTTTCCTTAAATTAAGGATAAATCAATCTCATAATTATGTGTGAAAAATATAAATACACCCAATATAAGTGGATATTAAGTGTAAAACAATCAAAGTTCATTCAAACATATTCAAAGGATGACATATTCAATAAATACATGTTGACCCCAAAGAAATAGAAATTGGGTTAAAAAGTACCCTTGGTAAAATTCGACAGCCTAACAACATCACTTTAAAATTCATAAAATTAGTTGATGAGAGAGAAAATGGTATCTCATAACTTTGACATAAAATTTATATCATTAAGGATATAAAATAACATATCCCAACATAAAAATATGTAAATTAAAAGACATAACAAAATAAGTCTTTTAAAAAGCGGAGGGTGAAAGGTTCCCTTACGGATTTGGGTAACTTTCGAAACGTACACCCCATGAAATAAGGGTCATAAAATGAAGATGTAAATAACCATAAATGAGAGTATATTATACAAATAGTAAAATAATGGGCAGTACATACACCACACAAAAGGAAATAGTGGAAAATGTAGCATGAATCTCACGGGAAAAAAAGTGAGATGAAAATCCCCTTATGAAAATTCAGCAGTCTAACGGCGCCACATAAAACTTCCAAAAATGGATTGTTGATATAAAATAGGGTCTCTCATCATATGAAAATAAATTTTAAATAAATATGAATATAAAATAACATCCCCCAAAATAAGAAATAGGAGCTTAAAGTAAGTTACATAAAAAAAGAGTACTTAAAAAAAAGAGGTAGGATCCCTTACCTCAAGTCCGACTTATCTTGTTCGTTTCTTTATATTCCTGAATAATAAACTTTGGTCAATTTATAATTTCTTAAGGTATTACTTTAAATATTATTATTAATTTCATATCACATATTATAATGTTATAATAATTGGTTAATAATGTGAGTTCATATCAGACGTTTTTTTCGATGTTTGGTACATGAGTCAAAAATGAACTTATTTGAAAATGATTGTCCATGTAGTTATAAGTAAATCATATCCAGAATAGTATTAATGATTTAAATATCATATATATCCAGTACATATTTATTTTATACTATTCCATAACATTTGGAGATAAAAATAAATGAAATGCACCGTTCATGGAGACGGTAGGTCGTACGTACGCATGAACGCTACTTTCATTTCTTTGTCGTATTAATGGAATTAAAAATAATTGAGAGATATATATATATATTATAATTCCAGTATAATATATATGTTTTATAGGTCACATAAGTTCATTAATTTCATTATTTATACATTCCATGTATTACATGAACGAGTCACATCACTTGAGGGGGCGGTAGTCCACACTTCCTCGTATGAAATTATCGCAATTGCCCAACATGCAAAGCATAAAGGTATGTTTTAAATATAAAATACATAATCATATGGGAAACATAAATACCATATATATCATAGATAAAATACATTGACATCATAATGTCCACCATGAAAGGTGTTAAGAGAATATTGAACAATCATCGTTTCGTGAGGCAGTAATTCACCATCCACAGAAACAGTATGTTCTTTAACCATTAGATGGAGGTGTGTGTAAGTGTAGATAGAATGATTCACATAAAAACATACTAGTATATTTAATATACTGGTTTTTTTACAAAATAAAGGAATAAAAAGAGTTTAGGGGTTTGTAGAAGCAAAATAAAACAAAATAACACAAGTGAAGACATTACCTTTAAATCGGGTAACTCCTCTTGGTTTGAACCAAAAGGGTTTCTTGAAGAGCATTTTGACAAAGGTGAGGCTTCAATGATGAATAGAGGGATGTGGAGAGATGAAATTGGTAGGGTTTGTCCAAGCCAAAGGCTGGAGAGGTGTGGGTAAGGTGGTAGAGGTGGGGGCCTTTTACAAGAGAAGAGGAGGGGCACTCTTGGAAAGTTATAAATTATTACTTTATTATAAAATGATTTTCGGATTTTAAAGGTCCCAAAAGGATATATTTATAGTATAAGGTGATAGGGTTTAAAAATCCACCCATCCAACAGGTTTTTGACAAGTGTAAGACTTAGATTTCACCCTATCTTCTCATTTTATTTAAATCGTTCATTTATGAGGTAATCACTGCATCATCACGGTGTCATAAATAAATTAATTTATTTAATGTATAAAAATTATAAAAAAAATATCATGATGTAGGAAATATTTTTATCTATCTAATGAATATTTATAGTCAAAATATGACTTGTATAACCTCATGTAAAAAATTATTTAGTAAAACAATACATGTTTGTGACATTTTAATTTTAACTTTAAATAAAAAGTTATTAATGTCATTTTCCAACCAAAGTGGCTCCATGGGGTCCCCAAGTTGACCCATGGATTTTATTGGTCGTCCATGACTCATACAATAAGGGTATTACATGTGTCAAGTTCATTTCATATTATTATAACATTATCTTTACCTTAAATTACACTAATTACCTTTAATAGTGATTAATAAAACTTAAAAGTTACTATTCACCAAAAAAATATTTTAATCTCATTGAACCACATTTTACTTCCTAATGACAACTATGTATGTCGGATTTTTGAAAATCAAATCACAGAAGTGTTAAAGTTTCATTTAAATGAAAAATTAGTTTCTTTAACTACCACTTAGTGGTTTCACTATTCATCAAAAATTGAAGTTTTTCAGAAAAATACCAAAAATTCACCCTAAGCTATATTTGATATTCTGAATTCAAAAATGATGCCTATTTTAAAAAATTAAAAATATATAAGTTGCATTAATTAATTTAATAAGTCATTCCCACTGTCAAAACAAATCGCGTGTTTTTAAGAAACAATATCTATTAAAAGATTGACACTAGTTTAAGTCCAATTTCAAAGTGAAATTGATTCCAATGACCACCATTGGATTAAATGGTAAAAATATATTATAAATAAAATTTAATCTCAATTAAAAAGATAATATATCCATATAAATAAATCAGATTAAAAGGAGTTTTTAAATTAAAATGCAACATTTTCACTAAAAATGATCTTTATCAGAAAAATAACAAAAAAATTACACAAAGTAAATTTTGATGTTAAGATTCTAAAGAAGGATTTTATTTTGTCAAATACAACATATAAAAGTTTCAAAAATATATTTAAAAAGGGTTCTCCATCAAAAGGCGGTTAATCAACCTTTTAAAGAATATTAGAAGATTTATGCTTAAAATTGGATTCATTTGCATTTTAAGCCTCTAACATTTATTGGATAAAAGTAAAAATATTTGGAAAACATATATAATCATTTTTTAGTTAGTTCCATTCATTCCCGCCATTACAATGGCTAGGAGTTAACTACCATTTAAAATAATATTATTTTATTATTATAGTGCAACGTAAGATTTCAAAGAAACTCATTGTTGCGTATTGGTTACGCCATCGAGCATAGCATTCCCTTTAAAGTAATATTAATATTTTATTCAAAAATATGGATAAATATGAAAATGTCATATTCTTTATTTACCTGGGGTGTTACACTTCTACCTTTTGTATCTCCTTCTTTGACACTTGTATATTAGCCCACGAGTAGCCTATCCTAAGTGTTTTCCAAATAAAATATTATGGTATAATTCATTGTGGTATATGAGATATTATGTTAGGTTTTGTGAGAAATATTATTCTTAAATAAATGTTTAATTGATGGAATTTATCGTACAAGATCATTATATAGATTTCAAGGTGGAACTACCATGTCGCACCATGGCTTGGGTCCCCCATACTCTTTACATAGGTAGAGTCGGTAATCCCCCATACTATAGTAGGACATGGGTAATATATATATAGAGTGGTACTACCCCATCTTAGATCTCCACTAGAGAGAGGGTCCTCTACTGGATTAGTGGATCCCTCGATTGTAGAGTGCAGTGATAAGGATAAAACCCCTCCATAAAAATTCTTGTGAGGTTGTGTGGGATGTTTGGCATTAGAGATGGAATTTTGGAGTTGTAGGTAGAATCGTCATATTTGTATGGGATATGGAGATAGAGATCCCATTTCTCTCTCATCTGTGTTTCTTTGTGATCATATATTTTGGGTTTCCACTACCCCACTTTCTATGGGTAAAACTAACTTATATGGTATCTTTATATTTCCCCCTTTATGGTGTTCAGGATGTCCTACTGGGTATGTATATACTCACCCCTACATGGGATTTTCCTTCACGTTTCATTTCTTAGGTAGAATTTAGGATGATCAGCAGTGACTTCAGTAGAGCATAACAATACTTGGGGTTATCACACCTAGCTTATTATCATCTTGGATGGCCCTAGTGATTTGATTCGTGATAGAGGGTACTACATTGACAGTTTTTTTTTTGTTATACTTAGAGATTAGGATATGGGATCTCTCAGTTTTCCTCTTTTCCGGGTTTTTTAGGTTGGGGCTTTATTTCTGGTAAGGCATGTATTTTTTTTCGTTTTTTCCTTTAGATTATATTTTTTTACTCTGATTTATTTACCTAGAGGTTTTTTGCTTGCATGTTTATACTGTAGATGTTGCAATATCTTATTATTCCTATATAATTTTATATGTATGTGGTTGTGTGTGTGTGTATGGGTACTTAGAATAAGGCCTACCATTTTATTTTATGCCTTCTCAACACTTTTCAACAACCCCTATCCTATTAGAGGGTGTCTTGGGGTTGTTATGCCCAGCTTTCTATCAGCCAGGCGGACCCTGGCTGGTTGATTTGTGACATGATTCCTCATGTGACTGTATAATATTACATAGATCATAATTATATGGGTTTAATATAATATAACTTGATAATTATAGAGTTTATTCTTATATATATTTAGAAATTGTGTATCTAATCTTATGTATTATGTAAAACATAAATTCTTGAAAATATACTTCCAGAATTTAATTCCATCCTTTTCCACTCACCTTAAAATAACCCCATCCACCTTAATTATTCTAAAAACATTAAAAACATCTAGAAATAATTATTATAAACTTCTAATTATCCACACTCATATTTGACTAAAAATAAAACACTTCTTCAACAATTTAATGGGTTCTTCAGTCTCCCCCTTTAGATTTGTTTTCACCTATAATAACTTACACCAATTTTTCATCAAATCTGAGCCTTTATTAAAGATAAATGACTTCACACCACAATATTAGATAAAATAATGTTTTTTAGAGAATCCAATCCCTTGGTGACAACCAATTTATGGCCTATGAATCTGATTCTCTTTTCATTAATCAACCCACTCATATCTCACCCTTTCTTTTAGTAAATCGAACTTTGGATTCAAAGTAAGAAACAATGTTGTATATTTTTCTCCAAATTTGAAAACAAATACCAAATAATTGTGGAAAATTCCCAAATTCCTCAAGTAATATGGAATATTTTAAGATTAATATTCAACCTCAAGTCTTAAAATCTATCCCTCAAAATAAATTTGATTAAAATATTTGAAAATTGATCTATTTTAAGAATATATCCAATCCTCACATTCATTGAATTTATCCACTATATATGATCGATATCCTCAATAAAAAATTATTGATAAACTAAAAATAAATTGTTTTTTGGTCATAAATATTTAATATCCTTCTAGTTTGAACTAGTTACTTCTAATAACTAACAATATTTTAATGTCCAAAATGATTTTTTAGCCTTTTATAATTCATCTTACCATTCCCTATAGCACTCTCATTATTACTATCTAATTCCAATACAAATTTAACTAATCTATTTCTATTTTATTCTTCACCTAATTTTCTTTAATTTTGAAAAAAAAAACATTAAATTTTTAAAATATACATAACTTTACCATCCCATATTGGTTTACTTTCAATAATATTCACATTATAGCAGTCCACCAACTTGTGTAGTGTTTTTTTATAACACTTTTATCCTTTACCAATGGATAAATATAAAATGAATATTCTTTCCTCATATTTCTCATATAATTTTCCCAAATCTAAATTTTTTATTTTCATAAAGCATAGGCTCTCAAAATCATTAGATTTATTCATAATTAGATTCTTTTTATACCGCATTTAATAATAATTCATGTTTTATTAAAGTATCAATAAGCATATATTCTGAATACTCATAGTTTTATTAACATATTCCCTTTAATTTTATATTATAATATTTTTAATATAAACTACCAACTCTTTCTCAACTTCTTTTATGAATTTTTTGAACATCTCCCTAGCTTCAAATTTTTTCTTCAGGAACATCCCATTAGTCATCCTTATAAAAACATAAATTAATGTGATTATATAAATATCACAATTAGTTTATTAACATCTAATTATCCTATATACATATTAATGAATTAATTCAAGTTTCCTAGTGGATTTAATTTAGACTCTTTAGTGACTTCCTTGTGCCAGTTTTCCTTTTTGACATGCTTCACAAATATCTTCAATTCTATATTTATTTAGAGAAAGTATCTTACGATATATCCTTTTTAAATTTTTATTGAACTCCTTTAACCAAGATAGATAAGTCTTTTATTCCAAAGTTTGTTCTTATCTTTTGAACTTAAACATCAATAATCACCTAAATTTACAATTTGAATAGATTACCACTAGTTATTTATCCCTTAGTGATAAATATTCCTTCCTTTAAAATCTTAATAATGTGAGAGTTTATTATAAAAATTACTTCACTCCCATAATAACATAGTTGTATTACACTCAAAAAAATTATGTTTGTGTCCATAATTAAATAAGATATCTTTAGATTTTATTTTTCTGATCGTCAATCTCAATTGAACCAACTCTGATGTTCAAAGAACTGTCATTAAAAAATATAATTTCACCTCCTTCATGTTTTTAAATTTTATTTAATATTTTTTTATTTAATTTCATGTGGGATTAATAGGCACTGGCATGAATCTATGGATTAATTTACTTTCTTTCTTTAAGATCCACTTCAACAAGAAGTGGTCTCGATGGATATTTTATTTCTTGAACCTTGTCATCGCTGGTATCTTGTATTTTTTATCCTTGAATTGTTTTCACATAATCTTATACACAATTACCTTATTATTCACATATTTTATACATTTAATCTAGATTAAAAAGTATTATTTGATTAAACAAACATGATGAACTTTTTTTACAACTTGCTTCTTCTTAAAATTATTTTTCATATTCCTTGGATAGCTCCCCCTTATTTTTTCATTATATAACTCTATAGAGATGTCATTTTGTACCATAAATATAATATTTAATACCATATAATCCACAAAACTAAAAAATTCCTCTAAAACTTGATCTTCTATAAGAATTTTGTTTATAAAAAAAATTGTCCAAATGCATTCTAAACTTCATTACGCCTTTTCTTAGGTAAATTTAAATTCTCAAATTCCCCCCAATTTCTATTGATATAAGAGTGTATTTTTCATGATTTTATCATCCTATACATTTATTTTTTTGTATTTATGACTTACACTATTAATTAAAATAGATTTAGTAACTTTGGAATAAACATCAGCATTTTTTACCTTCTTTTATGGGTTATCATTCTTAGAAGATTTAGAGGATTCATCGTGGAAATTAATAGATTTGGTGTAATATTATATTATAATTTTTAGGGTTTTTATAGATTCAATACATCTTTTTTTGTCTTACTTCACTCCACTTCCTTTATAATGGACTTTTCATCATGATCATTCATCATTTTTTCATGTTGTAGTAATTTTTTCTTGGGAAGCTTGAGTTATTCAATGTGATCAGATTCCCTTTTTGAGTAACTCACCTTAACATTAATTTTTTTATTAGCATTATTCCCAATAATCTGAATACTTTTCTTGATATTTATCATTTTCTCAATATAATTTATAATGACCCAGATTTTTTCTTGCATAATTCATTGCTTGTTTTGGGGTTTTGGAGGCTTGAGCTAATGAGAAAGGTAACACGACCATTTTCCTTTAAAGAGAATCCTTGGAAAATTTATTTTAGGTTCTCGTTGATATTAGGGTGCAGTGTTTACCCCCTAGATGAGTTTTGGTAGGATTTCAATAATTTTATGTTTCATGGGATATTTTATATTCAATTTAAAATAAATAATTGTTTTTGTGAGCTCGATGATGATGTGATGTCCTTAATTTTCAATGTTTGGTCCTTGGGAATATTTCTTAAATTAATTTTGGGATGATCTATTGAGTCATCATGGAAAAGTGATTATTTTGGAAACTTATAAATAATATAATGAAAATATTATATATTTTTTAGTTTATGCGCATTCATTTTTGATAAAATACTTGTATTCCTTAAACAAAACCTAAAATAGGGAATGCAAGACTGTTGTTGAGACTATAATGTGGGATTAACCCTAAGATATGTGAGTTCTATTTTCATCGAGTTCTGTGATAGATAGTAGTCGTGGATGGAGTTGGAAGAAATAATTAAATAATTTATTAAATTGTTTAATTAATTCTTTGATTTATCTCTCTCTATATAATATCTTGTTTGAAATCTATGTTTGGTTAGATTTTATCATCATTTTAAAATCCTAGGCTGAGGAAGAGGGGAATAATCATGGGGTAATGATAATGGATCAAAGTATCGAAATCAAATTTTATGATGACATCAATTATGGAATTTCATAGTAATGATGAATGAGTCCATAAATGAAACAATGAATTGAAATGACATACATTGTTCCATGAGATAAGGATTTTTTATTTTATATAATTTCGTTCTTCATAAATTTATATTTGGATATTATTTTATAAGATCTTCGATCTTCATGGTATGAAAAGTGTTGGTTTATTGAAATATTCATCCCAAATTCTCATAGTGGTTGCTAAATTTTGGGATTGATTAATCCTTTATTTTATTTTTATCTCTATCCTTATTTGTGATTAAAGTAACCCCATTCTTGGATTTTAATACCAAGAACCATGAATTTGTATGGGTTAGAGTTTTTTTATCTTGATGTTGATCTTGTTTTTTATGATGTTTATGATGGAATGAATTAAAGAATATATAGAGACCCCAATTATCCTTCTGATGTCTCTCTTTTATTCTATCTTTATCATCTCCCTTATTCTTACCATGGACTATCAACCGTAGCGGTGGTCGGTATTTTTTAGGGGAGGTTTGGTTGATCAATGACATGGATCTAGGGGAGATAAGAGTGAAACACATATAATAGGTGGTCCATGTAATATGAGAGGTTCTAGAGTTACGGATATGCATTACACATGGGGACATGGGTTGTCTAAAATGTATGGAATGTGTGTTGTGATAGAGGCATGCATAACACATACTTGGTTAGGATAGGGAAACATTGGGAACATGAGGGGTCTTAACCAGTATAATCCATCATGTGAAATAATAATATTAAAGATGAAATAAGTTTAAATAATTTATAATGGAAGAAGAGGTGTGGGGAATGTATCTCATGAATGACCCCCCCATATGAAACCCCACATTTCCCTTGTTAGTTATATGAATATATTTTCTAATAATAACAATAATAATAATAATAGTTTTGTTTTTTTTGTTATTTCCAATGATCCAATACCTAAGTGTTACATGCTTCTTCTTGGCATCTATAAGGTCGAGGGTTCAACCCCTAACAAATTCAGTCACTATAAAAGCATTGTAGGAGTTGTATCACTATTTTTTTAATGGTATTTCTATCCATTTCATAGGTATTCAGACCACTTGGACCTTTATTCTATTCATTAAGGGTCTCTTGGCCATTAATAGTAGGTAAAGTAGGCACATGGTGGGACTAGGATACAGCCTGATGCATCAGGCAAGTAGCACAAGCATGGTGACATGCAAGCATGAACGAGTTGGCATCCTCAAAAGATTGATAGGTATGATGAAACCTATCAACCAATCATTAATCCTATGATATGGTATGGATGGTTGATTTTCCAATTGACTCTCAGTATAATGGGACTATTCTAATGGTATGGAGTAATATGTTAGTGATGTAGTGGAGTGTTAGACAAGCATCATCGGGTGGGAGGATTGAAAGATAGATAGGTGTCCTAACATCTATCATGTAGCCTTCCCCCCACATTCCATTATGGGATGGAAGGTTTTCCTATAATGATGTGTCAAACTAACATGATGCAGTGAATTTGTCAGGGTAAATGCAATAGTCATAACTGGTACCATAGGTACAATAATGCTGGCATGGGAGGTTGTGTGGCTAATGACTAAAGGAATGAAATGTTTCAGACTTATAATTCAAGTGGAAACCCATGTATTCATCTTTGGTGGAATTGGGACTTTGTTATACCCAAGTTCTAAGTCATCTATGTCTTTGGGCCTTTGGTCCATTTATTGTAATAAGATTGGTCCAATATGTGCTTGTTATTCCTTATGGAGAGGGATAAATCATAACACACTGGGGTGTCTGGGTGTGTGTGTAGTTGGTTTCTTGTAATCCCTCCTACCTATAATAAATATATCATCATCATCATCATAATAATCAAATTTAAAAAATATTGGGTGGTCATATATGTGGGGAGGTAGGTTTGATTCACTACCCTCACCCCCACTTCTATGTATATATATTTGAATTTTATATTAATAATAATGTTGTTGTTATTATTGTTTTTGTTTTTGTTTTTGTTTTTATTGGTGTTTTTACTTTTGTTTTTTTTATGATGATGTTTCTTTTATTGATGATGATGATGTTGTTAATGTTGTTTTTGATTCCCCCCATAGGTGGATGGGTGGTAGGGGTGGGTGGGGTGTAAAATGGGGGACATGGTATCAAGTTCTAGTCTGGGTGTGTTGTGTTGTAACTGAAAAAACCCCAAAAAATAATAATATATTATTATTATAATTATTGAGGATTATTATTTTGGATCTAACTTTTTATAATAATGTTAGATTGAAAAACGTTTAGATACATCATGATTCTGATATTGAGATGGGTGATTCAAGACCAATATGTGATATATAATTCTAACTCGGTTTATATATTATATTAAAAAGAAGAAGAAGAAGTTGAAGGAGAATAATAATAATAATAATAATAATAATAATAATATCATTATTAACCTTATTTCAATCATATCTTTTTCATATGACCTCATATTAGAGGATAGTCTATGGAGTCATGACCCAAACATTTGGAGGGGTGATTTAAGGCCAATATTATGTAATTGAATCCAACTTATAACGTATAACTCAATTCCTATTACGTATCATATCATGATTTTATATTATTAAATTCATATTTATCATTAGTTTTCCATTTTTGGAAAGTAAATATTCTATCTTGAGTATAGACTAGTGGAGTTTGATCTTCTTTGATGTGTTAGGTCAGAGAGATGTCTTCCCCTGAGATCTTGGGTAGTGGTGGTCCTCCCTGAGGGTTGATGGACCTAGTTGTGTTTCCTTTATTATTATGACATGGGTAGAAGTATTCCCCTAGGTGTGGGGCTGTGATTATTGATCCCTCATTAAAAGTATATGTGTGTATAATGGATTGTATTTGGGTGACTATAAAGAGACTATAAAGGGATATTTTTGAGTGGTGGAGTGGTAGTTCCTCCCTAGAGTGTTCCCACTACTCTATTGAGTTAAGTGATGATGTGGTTCAGCCTCATTGGTTTGTTAAATATATCTTGTTTTACCCATTTGTTTTTTAGGCATCATATTGGTAATTTTTATACTCACACTTGCATGGACTCTATGCCCACACATGTTGTGTTTATGTATAGTATGTATATGTTGGTGATATTTCATATGTTGGTTTTTAGATCTATAGAGTTATGGAGCTAGGTTATCAGTGGACCCAAAGGTTTCTTAGGTAATGGATAGCCATTATGATGGTTGGTGTTCCATGTGGACTCCCTTTCTTATTATTCAAGGTCAGCAACCTGCATGAATATTTTAAATTTTAGATACTTTTATATATCCTATATGGTTTTTATCTCTATTATTGGATTGGTTGATTATCTTTGTTTTAGGATGATTAGGGTAAGGCCTCCAATATTTTGAAATATGTCTACTCAATTCCAGTCACAAAACCTTAGCCTATTAGAGGCAAGCTTGGGGTGGCACTCTCAGCTAACCACTGGCCTAGGTTGGGTCTTGGTGGGTTGGGTCATGTCATAAGCTTCAAGATAAACTTTTAACATTTGTTCATAGTAGCTCTCTTTATCATCCTCATCATTTTATGAAGTGACTTTAGTTTCTTTAATAAGATCCTTGAATATTTTATGTTTTTCACTAGTAACTTAATATTATAACACATTACTTTATGATGAGTCTTCAACTTCTTCTTCCTTTCTCATCAGACTCCTTCTATTAAATCTTAGGAACTAATTTCCAATATCAACCTTCTTATTTTTCCACATTTTTTTGGGAACATCTTATTATTTATCATCATCCTTAGTCTCATCATTCTTCATATTTTGAAAATAATTTACAAAATGAAACATTACACCTTAATTAAATAATTTTAAATGATTATTGACTTTGTGTTTACCACTTCCTCTTCTGAAGTTATTTGAAATAAGAGACATTATTCTCTCTCATTATTTATTACTTTCTTCATCATTCTCATATTATAAGGAGGAATAATTTATCCTTTCATTGAGATTAATATTTTTCATGGATTTAAAATAATTTTCCTTCTCATATTTGAAATTATTCTTGAAAATAGTATCCCTTCTCATTTCATAAGAAATAAGGATATTTTGTATCTCATCAAGACACAAATAATCTCTATATTCCATAGATGAATCCTTTTCATCAAATATGTCAAGGAAATTTCTTATTTTCTTCTTTAAAATGGTTAAATATTCTAATGTGTCTCCAAACCCCCTAATTTTTCCTAAAATTTCATTCACCCATGTAAAATAGTCATCAACATACTCAACATCATCATTAATTCTAATATTTTTAAACTTTTATCTCTAAATATTCATCTTGGATTCTTTAGCTTCAACATTCCCATCAAAAATATTTCCAAGTTTAACCTATATTACTTTAGTTATTTTGATCCCCATTATCTTTATATAAATGTTTTTATATAAGGAAATTAGAATTATATTCCTTTCTTTTCCATCAATCTCAAAATTCCTTTTATTTTTACATTTCATGATATAATTCCTCTTAATAGGTGTAAAACCCACTACAGCAACATTAATAACTTCTAGGACAAGAAAAATAACATAAATAATCATCATGTTATTTCATTCATGACAATTATTTCCATCAAATGTAGGTATGTATCTATTATTGATAGGATGTAGATTCTTTATCTTCAACTTCAAACACAAAAGTATATCTCAATGGGAACCTATAATTTCTCTAATACCACTTTAAATACCTAGGTAATCAATTTTGTAACATTATGAATTGGGGGTTTATTCAGTGTAAATTTATTTTTACTATTAATACCCTTTTAGAAATCAACCACTTTGATTATTTAAGATCATGATCCACTAAAATAAAAATATAACTCTTCTATATGTAGAAAGTAGAGAATTTAAAACAGAGGACATGTGATTTTTATAAGGTTTATCTCCAATGTGGGTGGATATGTCCATGTTGTATTCAATTCAAGTACAATACATAGATTTTATCACTAATATAAAAATTTATTGCATAATTTTGGAACGTATCATCCTTAAACCTTTTGAATCCATCTCCTAATTTTAGTTATCCTCTAATAGTTTTTTTTGTATTGGTTATTACCATTTTAAAACAAGTAATAAAAATATAAACAAGAGGATCCCTAGTGAGATCCAAGATGATTTATCATTAATTAATGATCTCCTTAAAGCATTAAAAATAATAAAAAATAACTTAGGATTACCCTTCTTCAAGAACTAGATCTAGAATATTTAGAAAATGTCATAGATCATTAGTCTTAAGTTCTCAAAATCAATATCTTCTTTATTAAATAATTATCTATGACTATCATTATTACCAGAGTCTCAATATGATATCATATCACTCTCATTTAAAAAATATATCCAATCTCATTTTCATAATTCCATAAATCTTAATTATAGATACTCTAGTAAAACTAGGTGATAAAATATTCTATAATATTCTTTTTAAATCATTCAACTAATTTTCTCAAGTTTATTCCCCACAATATTATTCTTCTAACTGATCATGTAGGTTGTTTTCCATGATCCTAAACTAATTTTAATTATCAACTGACCACATGGGTTTAATCCCCATGACCCTCAATTGAATTTCAAAAAAATACCTATATTACATTTTATTGTTGTGTTTGAAAATATTATCATGTGATAATAACTCTACAATGTAACATAAAAGATCATGGTATGGAAGAATTATAAATTCCTTTTAGGTTTTCATGGTTATTTTCCTTCATTTCCATTTACATTATAATATATATAAATCTCAAAGTATTGCAGAGTTTAACTTTCATGGCCTCTCATTGTCATGTGAATTATTTATACAACACTCACTCCCTTGTATAAAGTGGTGTGGCTTTCTCTATGTAATGTAACTATTTAAAATTTAGTAGAACTTATTCTTTCCATACTAAATCATTCTAACCATCTACAACTTCCATTGTAGAGTGACCATATTCAAAAGGCAAAATGATTATTCTTTAACTTCTTTATGTATCTTGATCGATCTTTATGAAATTTAAAACATCTACAATCAGAAAATAATCAACACATTTAAAGTCTTATATCTCACCAAAGAACTCATTTTTACTCAAGAAAATTTTTGAGGTTTTTATGTATCCTCTAATAAATTTAGTTAAATATAATGAAAGTAATGTCTCGTGTTTTTTCGTATATTATTTTAGTATTATATGGGAATTATTTAGAGACCAGGCTTTGAGACAGTGTGCAGTTCTGAGGCCCGGTGAGCCCGGAACAAATGTTTGAATTTAATTAAATAATTAAATAATGTGTGCATATGGTTTTCCTGAAAAAGTGGAATAACTCCTGAATGGGTGCTCAGATTAGAAATCGGAGGGCACTGTTACATTCAAAGCAGCGAGTTTACCTTAGGTGAGGCCTAACATCGGCTGGCACGGGTCAGTGGTAAAATCTAGTTTTTGGAAATAACCGTAATAAAATATTTAATAAAAATATTTTATAAAATCATTCTACAACGAAATATTTTTATTCTTTTAAGTAAATATTTTGCAGGGGATTAGGGTTACAGATCTCATAACCCTGAATTTCCCCTAGAGGCTCTGGAAATCTCTAAAGGAAACCCCCAATGAGGTGACTACATTCTTGACGATTTTCACCGGCGACGATGACGTGATGACCGGATCATCATTTGCGAATGCCTCGGATATAGGTAGTACATTTTGACTTTGGTTTCCTTTCCCCGTTCTTGATTCCTATGACAAATGCGGACTAATCCTCGAACAGATTAGCCCGCGGATCGATCGTATTTGCAGGATGGGCATTTTGCGGGGATTTTGGGGAAGATCTTAATCATTGTAATTTAGATCTGATAATTGTTTTGAGGATCGTTCTTATGGGAACGGATCGAGGCTGGAATGAACAATGTCGAGGTTCATTCCTCATTTTGTTTCTTTGTGCATCCTTTTCCCCATTATTGTTTGCCTACGCGTTCTTCATTCTTCGCGGGATAAGAACAACGATCGATTGCACCTTCAATCTGTGGCGTAACGATCCTATATTATAGATCCGACATTGGTATGAACCAACGAAGCTGCGATGACGATGAAGACAGACGGATATAAGCAATTCAGGAGAAATCTCTCTTCGATCATAATTTCATCGGAACATCATACGTTGTTTGTCGAGCTGATTGAAGGCACGAAAGGATAGGATTCGGTGCTAGGGTATTGGGACGACCCCCGATCTTGAGTTTTGTGGTGAATGGATCATGGAAATGGAAACCGGAAGATCGATTGAGGCGAGCGGATGAAGAACAATGTTCTGGATAATTCCTGACTACACGGCATGTAGTATGGGCTACACGGTGTGTGTTCGTCGGTGGATCACTTGGCGTGTACTCCGAGAGTACACGGACACGGGTTGGGTACACGGCCAAGGACATGGTGTGTATACCTTTCCCTGGCCAGACCCGGCCAGATACACGGGATACCCCGTGTACTGGTACATGGGCAGGGCGACACGGGTTGAGGCCGTGTACGGGCACATGGCCAGCGTACACGAAGAAAAACCAGAAAAGTCAAACACGGCATGTAATCCTTCTACATGCCGTGTAGTTACGTTTTTACAACAAGCCTTGAGACGCGGGCCATTTTACACGGGCAGTACCTAGAGTCAAGGAACACGGCGTGTGACCCTACTACACACTGTGTAACCTATTTGACATGGCTTGATCCATTTGTCTTTCGTGACTTGGACTAGATTTCTTCTGGTTCATACCCTTGGTCTTTCCTCTGAAGGTTTCTGGTATCATTTTCTATGTATAGGAGTATGATCCCTTCAGTAGGACTTCCTGAATATAGTTGTTGGAATCCCCTCTGTGATACTTAGAGCCAAATCCTCTATTCCTTCCTGGTACCCTAGGTAGAGTTCTTGGTATCGATGTGACCTACCATACCCAGCACTGATCCTCTACTTAGTGGATTAGTTCAAACTGAGTTGTTGGAATCACCCCATAGCTCTTGGTTGTGATCCTCATCTGAGTATCATATTCTTAAGTACTTGTGGAGTGAGTTCTCCCGGAACGATTGCATCGTATCCCTCTCTTCAGACCTAGGAGTTTGTTCTCCCTGTTACGTGCTTAGTGGAATCTTTGAGCTAGATCTTAGTGGTGGTTTCACGATAGTCGATCGTGTATGAGTATATCTAGATATTCATGTTATATGTTATGTAAACATATACTACGTAGATCTGATTGTATCATTACTTTGTGGTATTTCCTTTTTTGTATTCCTTTGTGGTTTTCGGTGTGTCCTACTGGGTATTGTTATACTCACCCCTGCACAGGCTTTTCCCGTACGTGTCGTGTCTTGTGCAGACGAGTGAGCCTTTGACAGGATTCTAGGTGGACCAGGACCGAACGGTGCTCAGTGAGATCAGGCAGGCCGAGGTGTGTTCCTATGGCTATGAATTTCAGTCCCAGTACCTTTCTTTATAGGTTGGACTTTGTTACAGACTTTATTTTGGTGGTCTTGTACTTTTGGCCCAGGGTTTTACATTATTGTACTTTACTTTCCTATCGTACTCTGTTGGTTGGGATTTTGGTGTATGCATGCATTTCCATTTTCAGTAGTTTTTAATTTTTAGCTTTTTGGGCTTGGAGATGTGTGTGTGCCTGTACAGGTTTATAGTCAATGCCTCCCATTTTAGTGACATGCCTACTCGGTGCTAGTCACCATCCTCTAGACTATTGGAGGTGGGCTTGGGGAGTTGCGGCATGGGCCCCACTAGGACGGGTCATGACAGAGTGGTATGAGAGGTGGTCGGTTCTACCTTAGGACTGAGAGTCTGTGAGTTGGTTTGGGGAAACAGTGCTAAGTGTTTCGAGTTTGGCTTTCAGGCCAGGGACCCCGGTGTTGGTACGGGCGGCCGACGTATCCATACACCAGGACTCTGATAACTTTCTTTTCGACTCAGAACATGAGAACACTGGTTTTAGGGGAAAATAATGGTACATGCATCATATAAGAATGGGTTGTGGTTTCCATGTCCTTCTTGAGTCTGCTCTCCAGATATACTCAATGACTGTGATATATCTTGTTTCTTTACAGGATGCCTCCGCGACGCGCACCTGTTAGGATCCAGTAGCTCAATCATGAGGATGACCCCCTCAGTGATGAAGCTTCGATACGGGGACCAGATCCCCCAGTTTTACCTTCAGGTGGTGTGCTAGTTATCCCACCACCTGTGGAGTAGTGTTTAGTTCCTGTTGTACTAGTAGAGAAGGAGCACAGGCTGAGTGCACTCCACAAGTTTCAGAGATAGATACCCCTTAGGTTTCGAGGTGAGCCTGACCCTCAGGCATCTGAGGACTGGCTTGAGGTAGTGGCTAGAGTCTTCCTTTTGGTTAGGACACCAGTAGACCAGATGGTGATCCTGGCAGTGATCCTTCTGCAGGGATCAACAGGGAGATGGTGGAGTTTGATTATTCAGACTCGCGATGAGGTGACTCTTTAATGGTCAGAGTTTGAGAATCACTTCAGGGATGAGTTTTCACCAGTTACCTTAAGAGATTTACATATACAGGATCTTCTTCAGCTCCAGCAAGGAACCATGACGGTGGCTGACTATTCATCTAGGTTTACCGACCTCTCACGGTACTCGATGGATATAGTCAGGGATCAGTACTTTAGAGCTCAGACTTTTAGTGGGGCATGTGCAGAGACATCCGAGATAGCATCATCCCTATGAGAATTCCTACTTATGTTGGGGTGCTTGAGTGGGATTTGGTGGTCGAGAGCTTCTTAGCAGAGCAGAGATACCCAGCAATTATTAGTAGTGAGTGATCTGGAGCAGAGACCTCAGCAGTAGGTAGCCAACGTCAGGGACCCAGGCGTGGGAGATGTTTTCAGAGGAGATCCCAGGACAGAGGATCTATTGTATAGGGTTCACAGGGAACATCCATCTAGCCTCAATAGAGGCGATGTTACTCATGTTATGGCAGGGGACATCTTGCTCAATATTGCCTTAATCGTCATACTACTGATAGGGGAGCAGTGGATAGACCACCGAGGTAGAGGAAACGTGTGGAGCAGACAGATCCACGGGATGGAGAATGTGGTAGAGGAGTTGGGAGAGTAGCTGGAGGTGGTCGGTATTTTTACCCTTTACCACCACCACCACCAGGAGGTCCACCCCAGGTTCAGGGAGCTGGTGGACAGAGGCAGGGACAGCTACAGGCATCATAGGTATATGACCCAGGTACTCCCGGAATGATTAGAGGTACAATCTGTGTCTTTTTTACTTTGGTTATCGTACTGATAGACACAGGTGCTAGTCATTCTTTTCTTGCTTCTTATCATGTTCGAGACCTTGAGATTCCAGTTGAACTGTTGAATCGACCCTTACTCTTAAAAACACCAATTGGAGAAGATTCATAGATCAGACACCTTTGCAGATAGTGTTACTTGACCCTTGGAGGTGAGAGTTTCGGTTGGAACCTCTTGGTGGTAGTGTCGAGGCCTTATGATGTCATTCTTTGTATGGATTGGCTATGCACAGTTCATGCCCAGATTGATTGTTTTAGGCAAAGGGTGTGGTGTGTCCACAGTGATGGAATAAGGTTCTCCTTCGTCGGTGAAAAGGAGACCCAGGCAGCGCAGGATGGACTCGTGCGTAAGAAGGTACAATCGATTTCACATCAGTTAGCTAGCCTAGCCCTTGGCGTAGTAGATGTTACTAATTTCTAGTTTCTAGCAGTAGTGGCTGAGTACGAGGATGTCTTTCGAGAGGATGTCCCCAGACTACCTCCCCATCAGGAGATAGATTTCTGCATTGAGTTGCAACCTGGGACGACATCGATATCAGCATCAGCATATCGGATGGCTCCTGCAAAGCTTCGTGAGCTGAGAGTGAAGCTGGAATACTTGCAGAGGAAGGGCTTCATGAGACCCAGTGTTTCACCCTGGGCAGCCCCAGTGTTGTTTACCAAGAAGGAAGATGGGATCTTGAGGTTGTGTGTGGATTACCAGTGCTCGAATCAGGTAACTATGAAGAACTGGTATCCACTACTGAGGATTTATGACCTCTTAGACCAGTTAAGAGGGGCACAATGGTTCTTGAAGGTTGATCTACGATCAGGCTATCACCAGTTGCGAGTACGGGATGAGGATATACCGAAGATGGCTTTAAGATGTCGCTACGGTCACTATGAGTACTTTTTGATTCCCGTCGGTGTGACGAACTCCCCAGTAGTGTTTATGGGACTCATGAACCAGATCTTTCAGCCCTATCTAGATTGGTTCATGGTGGTCTTCATCGATGATATCCTTGTGTACTCTGCGTCCGAGTAGGAGCACACGAGGCACCTAAAGATGGTTCTGGATACACTCTGAGAGCACCAGTTGTATGGGAAACTCTCAAAGTGTCAATTCTGGATATAGGAGGTCCACTTTCTGAGGCATGTTATCTCAGCAGATGGTGTAGCAGTGGACCCATCCAAGGTAGAGGCAGTGTTAGCATGGGAGCAACCTCGGAGCGTGACGGAGGTACAGAGTCTCCTTGGGTTGGCAGGCTACTATCAGAGATCCATTACTGATTTATCCAGGATTTCAGCACCCATGACAGCTTTGACCTGAAAGGGGAAGCCTTTTGTGTGGACTGAGAGATGCCAGCAGGATTTTCAGCAGTTGAGACAGAGTCTGATGAGAGCCCCGACCTTGAGACTACCAGAGGAGGGTGTCGAGTACGTAGTGTTCTACAACGCATCAGGAACCGGGCATGGTTGTGTTCTGATGCAAAGGCAAGCAGTGATTGTCTATGGCTCACATCATTTGAGGCCACATGATCAGAACTACGTGACCCATGATCTTGAGTTGGAAGTGGTAGTCTTCGCATTGAAGATGTGGAGGCACTACCTAATGGGAGAGTGGTTTATCATCTAGTATAATCACAAGAGTCTCATATATATCTTTTCTCATAAGGATCTGAATTTGAGATAGAGGAGGTGTCTTGAGTTCCTCCAGGATTACGACTTTGAGATCGTTTATACTCCTAGAAAGGGGAATGTTGTGGCAGATGCTCTCAGTAGGAAATCCAATTCGCAGTTGTTGGATGAGGTGACAAGGCAGTTGTCCTATTTACAGTTATCCTTCATGGATATATATGAGTGAGCTTACCTTCAATTGATGGTTGTTACCCCTCCACTCTTACAGCGAGTCAAGGAAGCATAGCTCGAGGATGCTAGCTGTGAGACTCTACATGATCAGATATCCATAGGTGATGCTGTTGATGGATATTAAAAAGGTAGGGAGCATGTTGTTCTTTTCAGAGGGCACACAGTAGTACCAGTGACGTTGCGGGAGGAGGTTCTGAGGTAGTTCCAGACATCTCCTTTAGTGGTGTATCCAGGTGTGGAAAATATGTACTAGGACCTCCGATGTTAGTTTTGGTGGCCAGGAATGAAGAAGAGTGTGGCAGAGTTTGTTTCTCGGTGCCTTACCTGTCAGCAAGTAAAGGCTGAGCACCAGGTTCCAGCAGGCTTTACTCATCCCCTTGAGGTTCTAGAGTGTAAGTTGGATAGGATATTTATGGACTTAGTAACGATTTTACCACATACGTCCAGGGGACACAATGCTATCTAGAAGATTGTTGACCAACTCACCAAGTCGTCCCACTTTCTAGCCATACGGGAGAAGAGTTCAGTAGAGAGCCTGGGACGCCACTATGTGCAGAATATAGTTAGACTTCATGGAGTTCCATCAACGATCGTCTCAGATCGTGATGCTCGTTTCACATCCTGTTTGTGGAAGGGATTGCAGGAAGCTTTTGGGACTCAGTTACACTTGAGCACAGTGTTTCATCCTCAGACTGATGGTCAGACAGAGCAGACCATCCAAGTTCTGGAGGATATGCTATGAGCTTTCATACTTGACTTTGGTCGTAGCTGGGAGGATCACCTACCACTGGTGGAATTTTCTTATAACGACAGTTATCATTCCACTATTGGTATGGCACCATTCGAGGATTTGTATGGGAAACCTTGTAGGTCACCACTTTTTTGGACTGACCCAGGAGAGTCAGCACTCATGGGCTCGGAGATGGTGCGAGCTATTACAGAGAAGGTGCAGGTCATCCATAAGAAGATGAAGACTACATAGAGTCTGCAAAATTCTTATGCCGATAGAAGATGGAGGCTCTTGGAGTTCGAGGAGGGAGACCATGTGTTTCTTCGGGTCTCACCTTGATGGGGATTGCGAAGATTTGACCGAGGTGGCAAGCTATCTCCGAGGTTCATCGGCCCTTTTCAGATTCTGAGTAGAGTTGGTGAGGTGGCGTACCTCTTATCTCTACCTCCTCATATGGATCGGGTACACAACGTCTTCCATGTGTCACAGCTACGAAGGTACGTGCATGATCCATCGCACGTTATCGACTAGGGTGAGCTGGACATCGATGATGGAGCAACCTTTGCTGAGTACCCAGTGGAGATCGAGGATTGGCAGGAGAAGATCCTTCATGGGAGATCTATTCCCTTGGTGCGTGTTTTGTGGTAGCACGGAAACCTCCAGGAGAGCACGTGGGATTGGGAGGCTCAGATCTGTGCGCAGTACCCACATCTTTTTTAGTAGCCTTTGTTTTGGCTTTTTGGGGACGTAAAGCCCTAAGGTGGGGAGGATGTAATGTCTCGGATTTTTTCGTATATTATTTCAGTATAATATGGGAATTATTTCAAGACCAGGCTTTGAGATGATGTGCAGTTCCAAGGCCCGGTGATCTCAGAACAAATGTTTGAATTTAATTAAATAATGTGCACGTATGGTTTTCCTAAAAAAGTGGAATAACTCTTGAATGGATGCTCAGATCAGAAATCTGAGCACACCGTTGCATTCAGAGTAGTGATTTTACCTTAGGTGAGGCCTAATATTGGCTGGCGCAGGTCGGTGGTGAAATCTAGTTTTTGTACATAACCGTAATAAAATATTTTATAAAAATATTTTATAAAATCTTTCTGCAGTGAAATCTTTTTAATATTTTAAGTAAATATTTTATAGGGGATCAGGGTTACAGATCTCATAACCCTGAATTTCCCCATGGAGGCTCTGGAAATCTCTGGAGGAAAATCCCAATGAGGTGATGAAATTCATGACGAGTTTCTCCAGCTATGACGATGCAACGACCAAATCATCGTCTGTGAACACCTCAGATCTGGGTAGGACGTTTTGATTTTGGTTTCCTTTCCCCATTATTTATTCCTACGGTGAACACGGACTAACCCACAAATAGATTAGCCCGCGGATCGATCGTATTTGCGGGATGGGATTTTTGTGGGGATTTTGGGGAAGATCTTAATCCTTGTAATTTAGATCTGATGATTGTTTTGAGGATCATTCCTATGGGAACTAATCGAGGCCAGAACTAACAACGGTCGAGGTTCATTCCTCAGGTTGTTTCTTTGTGAATCCTTTTCCCCATTATTTTTTGCCTACGCGTTCTTCGTTCTTTGCAAAATAAGAACAACGATCGATTGCGCCTTCGATTTGCGTCGTAACGATCCGAGATTATAGATCTGACACCAGGATAAACCAACAGAGCTGCGATGACGATGACGATAGATGGATCTAAGCAATTTGGGAGAAATCTCTCTTTGAGTGTAATTTCATCGGAAGATCATACGTTGTTCGCTGAGCCGATTGAAGGTCCTAAATGCTAGGATTCAGTGCTAGGGTGTTGGGATGACCCCTGATCTTGAGTTTCGCAGTGAACGGATCATGGAAATGGAAACTGGAAGATCAGTCGAGGCAGAAGGATGAAGAACAGCATTCTGGATAATTCCTGACTACACAGCGTGTAGTATGGGATACACAGTGTGTGTTCGTCAGCAGATCACTTGGTGTGTACTCCGGGAGTACACGGACAGGGGTTGGGTACATGGCCAAGGACACGGCGTGTATACCTTTCTCTGGCCAGACCCAGCCAGATACATGGGATACCCCATATACTGGTACATGGGTAGGGCAACACGGGTTGAGGTCATGTATGGGCACATGGTCAGCGTACACGAAGCAAACCCCAAACACTCAGACATGGCGTGTAATCCTTCTACACACCGTGTAGTTACGTTTTATACGATAAGCCTTAAGACACGGTCCGTTTTACACGGGAAATACCCAGAGTCAAGGAACACGGTGTGTGACCCTACTACACGCCGTGTAACCTGTTTTACATGGCTTGAGCCATTTTTCTTCCGTTACTTGGACTATCTTTCTTCGGGTTCATACCCTTGTTCTTTCCCCTGAAGGTTTCTGGTATCATTTACTACGTACAGGATTATGATCCCTTCAGCAGGACTTCCTAAATAGAGTTATTGGAATCCCCTCTGTGAGACTTAGATTTGGATCCTCTATTCCATCCTAGTACCCTAGGTAGAGTTCTTGGTATTTACGTGGCCTACATTACCCAGGTGTCGATCCTCTACTTAGCGGATCAGTTCAGACTGAGTTGTTGGAATCACCCCATAGCTATTGGTTGTGATCCTCATATGAGTATCGTATTCTTAAGTACTTGTGGAGTGAGTTCTCCCAGAATGAGTGCATCGTATCCCTTTCTTCAGACCTAGGAGTGTGTTCTCTCTGTTACGTGCTTTGTGGAATCTTCGATCTGGATCTTAGTGGTGGTTTCGCGATAGTCGATCGTGTATGAGTATATCTGGATATTCTTGTTATATGTTCTGTAAACATATACTGTGTAGAGATGACTGTATCATTCCTTTGTGGTATTTTCTTTTTTTTTTATTCATTTGTGGTTTTCAGGGTGTCCTATTGGGTATTGTTATACTCACCCCTGTATGGGCTTTTCCCACACGTGTCGTGTCTTTTGCAGATGAGTGAGCCTTTGACAGGATTCTAGGTGGACCAAGACCGGACGGTGCTTAGTGAGATCAGGCAGGCTGAGGTGTGTTCCTATGGCTACAGATTGCAGTCCCAGTACCTTTCTTTACAGGTTGGACTTTGTTGCAGACTTTCTTTTGGTGGGCTTGTACTTTTGGCTCAGGGTTTTACATTATTGTACTTTACTTTCCTGTCGTACTCTGTTGGTTGGGATTTTGGTGTATGCATGCATTTCCATTTTCAGTAGTTTTTACTTTTCATCTTTGTGGGCTTGGAGATGTGTGTGTGCGTGTACAGTTTTATAGGAAATTCCTCCCATGTTAGTGACATGCCTACTTGGTGCTAGTCACCAGCCCCTGGCCTATTGAAGGTGGGCTTGGGGAGTTACAGCACGGGCCCCACTGGGATGGGTCGTGACAAGTTTTATTTATACTTGAAGTAATTTTATATTTTCCTAGACTCTAAAACCGCTTAGTTAATCTAAAATAACTTCATGTTTAATTTAACATATCCTTTATAAATTTCTATTTACATTTTCATGGATTCAAACTATTCTTACACATCAACTTTTATGAATGTTTATTCATATATGATCTCTCTTACACCTATTTAATCTTACATAGCTCATACTTTCATTGGTTTAATCTAACACAACCCAATAATTAATTATTATTTCTTACATACCTTTATAAACCATGAATTTAATATTAAAAATCCAATAAATCACTAATTCAAAAAAACCACTTCTAGAATTTAATTCCAACCATTTATACTAAGCTTTATACAAACTCATCCACCATAATTCATCTCTAAAACATTCAAAACACTTTAAAATCATTATAAAAGAATTATAATGCTCTTCACTCATAATTGATATTAAATAAAACACTTCTTCAATAATTCCATGGTTTATTCACCCTTTTTATCCCTAACTCAAGATTCTTTATTTAATTCTAGATAGTATCTCTATTAGAGATCTATTCCATGGATCTTATTTCATCACCTTCAACCTATGTGTGAACTATCATCCACATTCATCTCCAAGTGCCTATGAAACTTCATTTTTAGCTAACCTAAGGTTTCATCTTCCTATAATTCTAGTTTTTAGTAAATGTTTTTGTATTTATAAGTCTCTATAACCTAAAATTATTTTTAGGTTTGGATTTATGATTCTATTTAGAATATTCTTCCTCTAGGTGGTAGCAGGAATTCATATTCATCGGTTTCCTAAATCAATCGGCAGTGCCATATTTAGATTTTTGGGATTAAGGATTTTCATCTACATAGGATAAGGCTGGTAACATCTACTCATTATCTTATATAGTTTTAGTTAATCTATTATAGGGGTATAAGTTCAAGTAAGGTATGATCAGATAACATTTTTTACTAAAAAACTTTCTAATAAAATTTTTTCTTTATAAGACTAAAATGAATTGATTGTCCCCAATTGGTTCTGAAGTTTTATGACATTAATGTGATTCTTTACTTATGACCTTGTATTTTAATAATAAGTAAGCCATAAAGTAAGTTCCCTTGAATGTTTTACATTTATTCATGATATGTTTATGGGTTTCTACTTCAAAAATTATTTACAAATTCTAATCATTATATTAAAGGTATTAGCATGACTCATTTGATTCTTATTTATTAGGATATGGGTAGAAAACCCATATTCTATATTTATTTTGTGTGATATCACTATTTTTACTAGGATTATGAATTTAATTTAATGATATTTCATATGTATAGACTTTTATTTAAATGCATTTCATATATAGCTATTTATACCTTGTCTCGTAAGTTCTAGTTTGAGACATGTGTACTGGTTACACATGGGGATTTCATATATATACATATTATATGTTCTTCCCTTAGAGTAGAGAGGCCTTATATAGTGTAATGTTGTATAAATGTATATTATTATTGATGTTTGTGTGTTTCTGTATTCATTCCTATGAGAATATGGGTGGCCTTCTAGATGAGGATGAAGTTAGGGTGTTTATGCAGTTCCTCTCTATGAGGAGAGAAAGGAATCTCTAGGTGGATGAATATGGATACATAAATACATATATACATACATACATACATATATATATATATATGCTATCGCCTATGGAGAATAGTTTCTGATAGACATCCTCTATGGATAGGTCCCCTATGGTGGATAGGTAAACTACTTCAATTCTAAGCATAGCTCAAAGTAGTTTTTTTTATGCTACTAAAAGTTATTAATGTTCCATTAAGAATGATATTTTTTTACTTGATAAATATATTTTTGTGTCTAATTTATTTATCTAGCATCTTATTTCTTATAATTCCTATGATTGATTATTACCTCCTAGCATTGTATTCCTCAATTGTAAAATTATATTTATGATCGAATTTTTGAGGTCATGTATGGCGCTTTTCATAGGATTGGGCATGTTCTTTGACACAGGACATTTGATTGTCGATTATCCATGCAATGGTGGAGAGCTTCATCACGATCAAATGCTGGGGCGGGGCAGCTCCTTGTTGGAAATCTGGTTCTATTCTCTAAAACCTTCATGTCGTGATATGTTTGAAGTTTTTGATGTCTATTTGGGTTCCCCCCTTCTTCCCTTAAAAGGGGGTATTATTATAATAAAAAAAACTGAAGGCCTTCGGGCCGTTGGATGTAGTGAATTTTGTGGGGTGTGGTGTACTCACACCATGAAAATATTTCTTAGGAATGTGTGTAGACCTTGTTTTACATAATCCAAGTAAAGTAAAATCTCTTATGTATGTGGGTTGAGGGAATTGAAGCATGGTTGGACACTTTATGTGGTGTGAGGAGACAGATAGACTCTTATTAGGGTTTTTGGTGGATGATCTATTTTGAAAAATGGGTTTGTCATAAATTATTCATATGGAGTATATCAACCTCTAGAATTTCTATTTTGGACCCTTGAGTTGTGTTTTGATGATCGATACAGAGCAAGGATCATCTCTATAGGCTCTTTTTGATGCCTTAAGTGGAGATTTTATAGCTAAGTAGTTAATGTATGATGTCAAGAAGGTCTTTATATGGTGATAAGTGCTATTTTGGTATCTTCTACCCTCATTTGATCGCTATTTGATACCAGAAGTTCTCATTCTTTTATTTCTTAGCATTTGATGTCTCATTTGGGAATAGAAGTGGAAACATCACTGAACCATATGAGTATCAATACTTTATTAGGTGAATGGTAATATAAGAGTAAAAGGTGTTTATCCTATCCTATTTTGGTAGGATCGTTCCAGTATCTTTAGAACTTTTATATACTTGATATGAAAACTTTGATCTTATCTTGGGTATAGACTAATTAACTCAATTAAAATATCTTATTGATTATTATAAGAGATTATTATCATTATATTTCTTGATGGAACTTATTATACCCTTGTTGGATAATAGGATTATCAAGAAAGTAGATTTGGGTGGGATTAGGAGAAGGTTGGGGATATTACCTCTTAGATGGAATGTTTAGTTATTTAGGTGGTTGAAATAATGAGACCCAAAGCATTGCCACCAGTCATAGGATTATTCCCTAAGGTGTTTCTTGAGGATTATTTTGGGTTGCCTCCTAAATGTTGAGTGTATTTATTAATCAATTTAGTGCATGGAACCAAGATTATTTGGATTTCACTATACCTTATGGCAGTGAAAGAGTTGAGAGAATTAAAAAATCATCCTGAGGAGATAGCATCCAAGGGTCTTATACAATAGAGTACTTTTCCTTAGGGTTCCCCAGTTCACTTTTCAAAGAAATTTTATGGGAATATATATATCCTTATAAACAATTGGAAGCTAAATCAGGTAATTATTAAAAACTATTATCCACTACCTCAAATTGATGAATTTTTCAAATAATTATAAGGCGAAAATAGTTTTTGAAGATTAAATTAATATCAAGGTACCATCAACTTTATGTGATACTTTAATATATTTTAAATATGAATTTATAATGTAAATATAGTCATTTTTAATATGTAGTCATGTATTTTGTAATGCCCCATCATGGGAACCATTGAACTGGTGTTCCAGGATGGTGTACCACATGGACTCAAGCACAGCTCCTCGTACACCGAAGGATGACAAATAGAAGTGTGGGTCTAAGGTGGTATGGTGGGGATACTATATCCACATACCAAAGTCATAATAATTTTTTAAAAATAAAACACAATAAATAGACCAGATAACATCAAAGATAAACATGCAAGTTCCAATAAAAAAATAAAGTATCATAATGCTATAATAATGGGTATGTCTTACATGTCAAGAATCCCTCATAGGTGGATCATATATAGGATAAAATAGAATAACTAAAAATAGAATAAAGACTCGACCCCAAACCAATCTCGATTATTGTTTGGTCCCATCGATTTAATTCACAATACCATCCTAACAATATCAAACATAAGTCCCATCACATACTCCAATTACATTTTTGAAATAAAAATTTCCATTTTCAAGAAAATTCCAAGGTCAAACCCACTTCCTATGTGAATTCCTAAGGAGTCCCTTTATAAGGATATAGGCATAGAAAAAAGGTGTTTAACAAAGGCAAACAACATTTTAAAACATTTCAATTAAAATAAGGTCATTTACTAAAAATTTGGAATGACTGAATAACTAAATAAATCATCTAAATAATTGATAATCTAGGATGACTTAAATTTAACAACTACCTCATGCCTAGTAAATTTAATTCATCCAAAATCAGCCACTGATTTATCCTAAATTTTGATAAATTGAGAAATAAGACAAACGCCCAAGAAATAGAGCACATTATATATAAATAAAGAGATATAATTATCCACTAAAATAAAAAAAATAAAGATGGAAATGGGAATCATAAACTTACTATTGTCTCATGATCACAAATAATGGCACCTCTAATGGCCAATAATCAAAGGGTAACTTGTGTGGAGGAGGAGAGGGAGGAGAGGGCATAGGAGAGGTGCTACTGTCCTTGAGGGAGGCCAAAATCCCACATAAGAGGGACAGGGGGTGACTCTGGGTAAAAATATGGATCTTTACCTTATTAAAAATATACCAAAGGGGAACTGGATAGATGATGTGTCATGTATCCCTTACTAGGCCACTTGTCACACCACCAGCTAGCTTGTGGCACTAAAATGGCTTTATTGTAATCCTTGACTCCTATAGAGCCCTCTGAATTACTCTGTGACCACACTAAATCCTTGTTCTGCATCCAAAACTAATATTTTGAGGAGTTAAAAATCTTAGAATCTGGTTCTAAAATCTAGATGAAAATACGACCCCTCCACCAAATAGAAAAACCAAATGTTCTCACTAAGAATCAAGTCCAGTTTGTACACCCAGGCACTATAAATTCTCCACCATATCACTTCTCGTCCTTGAGAAGTCATTATGGTTACTCCACCAAGCACCCTAACATATATCTATCATCAAATACCATTAAAAATTCCTATCCCATTTCCAAAACCTGAACATGTTTCCAAAACTCAACTCTAAAAACAGGACAAAAGGCCACCTATTCCTGACCTAACACTCGCATTACCATCAGACGCTGAGATGATGCTCCATGACTTCCATATATTACAAGGAAATTTTGTCTCATTGTAAAATTTAATTATCTATCATACAGTTCTCCCCAACATAGTATTTAGATTACAAGGCTGATTTTGAACCTTGGTGCCTTCCACCATCATAATTTTCCTAACAAATATTATTCTTAGTAGTCCACCAACCCACTTGGAATGGTTCCTGACATACCATATCACTATATGAGTAATAGAAACATTCCATGATAGTACACTATCATCTCCAAAATTTGAATCCATAATAGACATGCCTCAACCATCCATTCCTAACCCAAAAATGACAAATGACTTGGAAAATACTTGAAACATAACCATCATATCCAAAACGACGTTCTCGATTTAGTTTTCAACTCACTATATCCAACCTCACATGATAGAACAAGGTAAAACTCCTTCATCCACCCTACCTCAAAAGGTTAGGATGCCACCAATATGTAACCTAAAATCATGATCTTGATTCATAGATCCAAATGTACATCAAAACTACCTAAAAATGCACATCGCAGTTTGAACCCTACTCCTGATCTCATTTTCTGATTAAAACCTCAACTAACCAAGCTTATAATCATTTGGATTCCATCACTGATGTGACTTTAAATTACCATATCATGATTCCTTTATCACTGAAGTCATCGTAAAATCATCCAGTCACCCCAAGGTCCAACATTTCCTTCAATGTGATTCCATGGCTAAAGAAAAAATTATCCACACTAAACCCCATGCTTTCACTCAAGCACCAATGTTCCACCTTTCTAAACCATTTTTGGATTAGATCACTCCAAACTTAGTTCAAAACAACTTCTCAAACTCATCCATCACTACATTAATGTTATCCTCTAGTATTCCCTAAGTAATCCAAACTACGTTGAAATCCCATGTGCACTGGTATCTGGGGTCATCATGACTTTCAAGAGACTGGTTCACACATTGATATCCCTTATCTCCTGAGGGTCATATACCCATGATTGACATGATCTTACCCACCATAGGATTTTACTTTTAATTATTCCATTGGGTCAAAACTCCAATATCATAGACCATATATCTTCTATAATCAGACACAATAGTTGAATGTTCCCAAACTTTCTTACACCCAAGCATCATTCCAACCATCGAACACTCTCCACTTTTGACTTATGGAACACTAACCTCAATTATCACTAAAAATCATTCAAGATGAGGGAAACACCCTTTATAGATTATGGTTTTCTCCTCACCATATTGATTTCCTTACATTGTTTAACGATCACTGACCCCAGGTCCTGTCTTTACCACTCATGTGTCACTCATCCTGATCCACACTTTTCTTTATAAAAACCTGACTAGTATTGATCCCTCAGATTGACCATGTTACAAAAATCCATTCTAATATGAAATTATCCATCTCATTTGAGGTTCTTTTCCTTTTCCATTAAAACCTCAGACACCTCTTCCTACAACCTATCCTTAAGGGCATCAACCCTTAGCTTGAACACAAAAACTCACTAACTTAAAACATGGTCAACACTGCATTTACTAGCACACACTTCCTTGATCCCTCAAAAAAATGAGTGCACACACCTTAACCATTGTTCACATAGCTTGAATCATGATCACAATAGTTGTGTTGCATCCAGACTAGAATCACACACCTAATCCACCAACCATGATCACATATAGGTAATCTTTATTCAATAGGAAGTACCCTTGAGACTCCTTAAAATGGTACTTCACTTGTTCCAAGGTCCAACACATGACCACATACTAACTAGTATCATTCCAAAACTATAGGAATCTATCACATCTCTCACCACACTGATAAAAGCATATATATCCCAAACTCAATAGGTCCAAGCATTCAAATTCTCATTCCCTAACCCCAAAATTTGATATTGAGCACCAGTACCCCAGGTTTTTCCATGTTGAATACCATCCAAGGCACTATATTTACTATATCTCACATTTGGTCACACCTCAAGTGCACTGATCTAAGATCCAAGCATCACCCCAATGTACTCTAAATAAAGGGTTCTCACTCTTTCACCATCTGATCTCATAAAAACCCAGAGATCACAACTCCACTACGACCCACTTATAGGTTATAACTCATTACCCATCACTCAAGAATCAATTCTCCTAAGCTCTCACACCTAACCGGGGAATAGACCATGCTTTTACATGACACTTTAACTTACCTAATGAATCCAAGAAACCTTTATAGAACAAAATTGACACCCTTCACATGTCAAGTCCAAGAGAAAAAACACCAGTGTAACATCCCACACCTCACCCATTATCTTGGGAAGATGTGGTAGTGCTACTGAACTTAGGTGACATCCCTAAAACACCAAAGGCTTTCAATAAGTGCTAAGGGAATACATGATCACTGGGAGAAAATTTTTCCTAAGACAAGAACAACCTGTAGAAAACAAAACAAAGACAAGAGAAATTATATGATGCATTTAAAGAAATAAAATAAAAATAAAACTAGAAAGTAACATCATAGTGGAATATGAAAAAGAATAAGTACAACATTGACACAACAAGGAAAATCGAACTCAAGACACTAAAGTGGAATCTACCCAAGAACCATCCCAACCAAGATCCAAGATCTAACTTCAAGTACCAATCTCTCTACATCATGATGCATTACTAAAGAAGTAAAACATCTTATCTTTACCAGTATCTCATTATAAAACATCTATAAATGCACCAAAGTCCCCAAACATGGGGTGGGTATAAAACTTAGTAGATAATCCCCAAGACTTTCCAATAAATTCCATTTAGAACAAGAATAATTTATCCTACATATATATAGAATAGAGGGTGAGGATATCAAAATAGTTTACCATAATAAAACAATTTAGTTAAAACAATTAAACTAAATAAATTTTTCAATTCTTCTATTCCACTTGTTATCATCATTTCATAACTCACACACCTATGCATGCACAATGACAATACCAATACTCATAAGTGGTTACTCATCCTGTCACTGAGTCATTTCTTGATGGAATCCCATGTGATAATTTTAAACCATCCCCAAGTTTGAACCAAAAAGGTTATTCTAATGAAAATTTCATGAACTCATTCCAATCACACATACCAAGTCCTCAATGAAATGATTTATTTTGAAAACCATTTTATTTCAAGAAATTTATCAAACACATTATGTGAAACATTTCAAAACAAAAAATTTAGGTGCTCAAACCAAGAAATATTTCTAATAATGTAAGTGATAGTTATTAAAATTTCAAGCCATCAAGTTATAAAATGATTAGAATGGGATAGAATCCACCTACCTCACAATGTTTGAAGAAAATGAAGGAAAACAAAAAAACCTCAAGATCAAACATTGAAACTTATTACCTTCATTAGATCCCAACAATATATAATAAAACATCATAGATCATATATCTATCCATAATTAATTAGATATAATGTTCTAGGTGAGAGAATACAAGTAGATCTAGAGTAAACAAGTGAGAAAAATGACTTATCAACAATTATGAAGATCCAAAACACTTTGAATCATAAAAATAACCATCTGGATGAAAGGGAATCACCAAGTATGATCAATAGAGGATAGAAGTTCAATATATTGGGATAATAAGAGAAAAAATAAGAGTTTTGGGGCCTTAATATGAGTTAAATTCTAATTTTTAGAGCATTTAATGCACATTGCACAGTTAGGCTACACAAGTTTTCAAACCTTATGCATGATAATGGACATCATCTAGGGAGTCACATGTTTATGATGTATGATTTGGAAAACTATGCACCAACTATGCATCGTTACTGTCCAAATCCTCCCATCTCACATGGTTGGTTCACACAGTTTCAAAAACCATGTGCCAACCATGATTCTCCCACTATCTCTACATGTATGGTTTATCCTAGAATTTTCATGGTTTAGAAAAACCATGTACCTACCTAGAACCACTTTCATGGTTTCCTAGATAAATTATATGGTTTACCCTAACTGTACACCTCCATAAACACTTCCAAAATACTCCAAAACCAACTAGAAACTTCTAAATCTCAACTTGAGTATTATATGACTTAAAAATGAATAATAAAAGGGTCAATTACCTGAAACAAGGGGTGTTACATTCTTCACAACATTGATCTTTATATCCTTGTAAATTTGGAGAGTTTCATTGCTTTAGAATATCTCAGTCCATTCTTCTAAAATTTTCTTCTCATATTGCCATGTCACTTCCTAAATCTAACCATGCTACCATAAAACCTGTACCAAATCGATGATTTTACCACATAAAAACTTATATTGTCTATCCACAATATATATTGTCACATGAATCAATGTAGTGTCAAGATCAAGATCAACATGGTCCCATCGAATAACATTGTTATGATCAGGTCGGAACTTCTTCAATTGAGATACCTGAAATGCATTATGTACATAGATAAATCTTGGAGGTAAATCCAACTAATAATCTACATCACTAATTTGTTCTAATATCTCAAAAAGACCAAGGTACTAAGGAGAAAATTTACCTTTTTTACCAAAGCGGTGATTCCCTAACCTTATAGAGACACTCAAGAAAACATGATCACACACATTAAATGATAATGGCCAATAACAATGATCTATATAAAATTTTGGATTACTATGAGATATCTCCATTCTTATCTTAATCATCTAAATCTTCTTCATTATCTCATGAATAAGGCTAGGTTTGATAAGTGAAGTCTCACATATTTCCAAGAAACAAAGTGGAGAATGATAAGGATGACTATATAAAACTTTGAAAGGAGAAAAATGTATTAAGGCCTAATAACTTTTATTATATGAGAACTCTATTGATGATATATGATCCTCCCATGAGCCTCCAAACACAATATCTAATCATGTCTTCCAATTTTTGGATCATTCGTTTAGACTGGCCATTCATTTGAGGACGATAAGCTATTCTCATAGTCAAATGGGTTCCAAGGTCTTGCTACAAGGATTTCTAAAATTGAGATGTAAACCCAAGGACCAGATTAGACACAATTGAAGCTAGTATGTCATGTAACTTTACAACATCCCAAATATATAGTTTTGATAAATCTTACCCCATATTGGATTTCGGAATAGGGATGAAGTGAGCCAACTTTTTTAGCCAATCCACAATCACCCATGTGGCATCATGTTTCAATACCCTTCATGGTAGACTTGTGAAAAAAACTATAGATATTTATTCTTATTCATATATGGGAATAGGTAAATATTGCAACATACGAACTAGTTGTTAGTACTCTGCCTTAACCCGCTGAAAGGTGATGTGCCTCAAGACATACTAGGAATCCCTCCTTTTAATACATACCCACCAAACTATATTCTCATCTCCTTATACATATTTTTAATTCCAGGGTGAATAGAACATCTTTAATAGTGGTAGGTAGATTGAAGTTGTTATTGGTAATTCAAAGGAACTATAATCTGATCTCTATAACATAATAAAGATCGATCACTAAGCATTTATCCCTCAATAGTCACCCCACCATTGAGTTTGGGCCTCATGGTTAGACATTTAGGATCATATGTCTAAGCATATTTAACTTTCTCAATAAAATCAAGAATAAGAGTAACTATAAAGAAAACCAAAAAAAACCTTTTTCAACACAATATATATGCATAGAAGTTATGACTATCATCTGTCACTACCGATCTAGAGCCTCTTTAGTGAACTGACTATGTGAATTCCTACTCAATGCATCAACTACAAAGTTCCCTTTACTCAGTGTATAGATTACATCAAAGTAAAACATATGAAGTTATTATATCCATTATTTTTGTCTTAAATTCAAATATCTCTATGATAATATGTGTTTTAGGATTTTATGATCAGTGAACACTATTAACTTCCCAAAAAAAATATAATGATGAAAAGTTTTCAAAGTATGGACTACAATAGCTAACTCCAAATCATGTGTTGGGTAATTATTCTCAAACAACTATAACTATCATGACCTATAAGCTACAACATGATATCCATATAGGAGAACACATCCCAAACCAAATCCATATGCATCATAATAGACCATATAGCCTCATCCTGATTATGTAAATGTCAGGATATATGTTGATGTAATACAAACCTTAATATCTTGAAAATATTAATGACACTCGTCACTTAATTAGAATATAACTCATTTCCTTGTAAAGGATTTAATTGGAGAGGCAAGTCATGAAAACTCATGAACAAAGCATCATTAATATCCTACTAAGCTGAGGAACTGCATAACTCAAATATGTTTTTCATTGGTTTCTAAGATATAGAAACTTCTACCTTTTCAGGATCTACTAAGACTCCCCTTTCAGAAATGAAGTTTCTAAGGAAACATACCTCTTGTATCTATAAATCACACTTTTAAAATTAGAATAAAGGATATTTTCCCAAAATATACCCAACACTATTACCAAGTGTTTTTCATGATCAACCTTAGTCCTAGAAGACATCAAAATATCATCTAAGAATACCACCACAAAGGAGTCAATATAACTATTAAAGATCTGATTCATCAATTCCATAAACACTATTAGTGAATTATTAAGACCAAATTGCATAACCACATATTTATAATAATTTTAATGACTCTAGAATGTTATCTTCAGAATATCCTCCTTCTAAACTTGAAGTTGGTGAAACATTGATCATAAATTAATCATAAATAACCATTTATCTCCCCTCAATTTATTAAATAAATCATTTATTCATCGAATAGGGTGTTTATTATTTATTTTAACCTATTTTAGTTTATAATAATCTACAAAAAAAATAATATTTTCATTCATTTTCTTGAAAAAAAATATCGGTGCTTCCCATGGAGATATACTAGGTTAAATGAATCCTTTGATTTCTAACTCTTCAAAATGAACCTTTAGTTCCCTTAATTTCATTAGTTCCATCTTATATGATGGAAGTGAAATATTATAGGTCTATGTTATGAGATTAATTATAAATTCTAGTTATCTTTTGGGTGGAAATGTGGAGAAATTTTTGGGAAAGATGTCAGGAGATTGATCCACGATGGTAGGAAAATCTATTTATTTGTTTGCATCAAGAGTTTCCAAAGTAACTACTGCCAAATAGTAAGAGATAGTCTCAACTACTAGTACCAAAGTTCCTACTCTACTTGTATTAACATCTCAATTTCCTTTTAAGATACTATAAACACCATTCAAATATGTGAAACTAACTTTCTTGGAATAGCAGTCAATATTGGCCTTGAAGGATATCAAACAATCCATTCCCAAAATCAAGTAATAGATGTCCATATCAATAATAGAGAGATCCCAAACAAATTCAGCCTCATAAATAATTATAGAACATGATTTACACTTAAAGTATTGAAATTATTATTGGTCAAGAGGTGTTTTAAGTTTCAATACATGAGGCATAATCTCAACATGAAATCCTAAATGATCCACAACACGAGTGGAAATAAAAAAGTGGGATGTTATAGTATCAAACTAATATTTTTTTAGATTAGAGTTCAATATAATAATACCTTTTACTATAAAAGGATTGGATTGATCCTCTATGATCTTCTTCTCAGCACTATACATCTACTTACTAGGTGCACCTAACAATTATTTATTGCTCTGTTGTGTCTATGATTATTATTGAGGTGTCGATGTGACACATGAGTTACCTTGTGTTGATCAATTCTAGTTTTGATTAACATTTCATCCCGACAAATCTATATCAACATAATAATATTGAGACATGTTCAATCCATTACCATCATTCATCTTCAGAGTCATCATACAATAACATTTCAAATGTCCTAGCAAGCCACAACTGTGACATTCCCACAAAGGCATTATGAATTCCCACTTGATATTCTCATAACATACACACTAATAATATCCGATATGGTTACTATAGTGAGGTATAAAGAATTTTGAACCAACCAACTGGTTCCCTGGTACTTTACTTTCTTGAGAATAATTCTCCCACTTCTTCTTGTTCCCCATATTGGATTTCCTACTTATACCCAAGTTAGTAAAAGTGTTCCCCCCAATATAAGTTCCCAAGATATCTTTTTCCGCTATCATAACATTGTTCACTATTCCCATGTAGTTTTCAATATAGAATAAAACAAACTTGGAGTGTATATTAGGTCGAAGATCTACCTTAAAGATCCTCACCTTCAAGTTATCACTATTGGAAACTTCAGGAGAAAAACACATGAACCTCATGAATTGAACTGCATACTCCATCACAAATATATTTTCTTGATTAAAAGTAAATAAATACTTAATACTTGTGATCTTTAAGGTGTTGGTATAAAATTACTTGTTAAACATCTCCTCAAAGCATGTCCATGTCAGATCCTAGTCTTGTTTATCTTGGACAATAATATCCCACCATTGAGATCCTCCATAATATAAACTTTTACCTTCACTTTCTTATCCTATGGGGTGCCTAAGAAATAAAAAATACAATTTATCTTCCCTATCTATGAATTCACTTGTTCTGGACCCAAATATCCCCAAAATATTAGTGGATTCTGTCTATGAAAGTCCATGGATGAATTTTCATGGCATGGATATGGATTCTAATTTCCTCTATCCACACCTTGAAATGCCTGGACTATGATCTAGATTATATGTTGATTTAATTATGGCTCGAGCTAAACCACATTCTTAGACACTTACTCCAGTGGTTTACCTAATCATTAAACTAATTCTATTACATAAATAACATAATAAAACATATAAAAATCCTATAACTTTTTCTAAAAAGAAGAATTTATATTTCCAAATTAACAAAAAAACAATCATCATGACCAATTTATGAAAACCATCAATCTCAATATGAACAATTAAATCCTAGTGGGATGTCTCATCACTAATTATTTACATGATACACTCATCATCTAAACCCACAATGATGAGATTAAAACACTCCTAGAAGTATCTTAGAACACTTTTTGTACACATAACACTCTAGTAACTTGAAGTTCAACATAAAAAGGTTAGATATATCTTTTTATGATATAAATTTCAAGTTTTGACATTCATATATCCTTGTTATACAATCCCAATATAATGAACCAACCAAGACTGGTACCATTTGTAACAACCCACCCCTTACCCATTATCTTGAGAATAGGTGGTGGTGACACTAAACTTAGTGAAATCCCTAGGACACCAAAGTTTGGAAAAAAGTGCCAAGGGTATATAAGATCATTAGGGGATGATTTTCCCTGATGCAAGAACAACCTGGGGAATATGAAATAAATACAAATGACACTCAATGATGCATGTAAATAAATATAATACAAATCAAACTAGAAAGTAAAATCAGAGTGGCGGATGGAAAAAAATATGTACAACATTGAAACATAAAGGAAAATAGAACTCAAGACACCCAAATGGAATCAACCAAAGCACCATCCCAACCAAACTCTAAGATCTAACTCCAAGTACCAATCCTACTGCATCATGATGCATCACTAGAGAATTTTCATGCATTTCCTATACTTATATTTCGGTATACAACATCTTCAAATTCACCAAAGTTCCCAAGTATAGGGGGAGTATAAAACTCAGTAGGTAATACCAAATACTTCCAAATACATGAAAATAGGAACAAAAGTAATTTAGGTCAAATTTATATAAAATTGAGGGTGAAAATATCAAAATATTTTACCATAATAAAATAGTTTAGTCAATACAATTGAAATAAATCAATTTTTTGATCCTTATTTTCTACTTGGAATCATTATTCCATAACTCACACACCCATGAATTACCAATGAAAATACCAATACTCATAATAAATGACTTGTTCCATCACCAAGTCATCACCTAATGGAATCCCATGTGCCACTTTGACATCGGCCCCAAGTCTGAACCAACAAGGAACCACCAATGAAAAATTCATAAACTCACACCAACCACACATGCCAAGTTCTCAATAAAATCATTTCTTTTCAAAACCATTTTCTTTAAAGAAATTTATCACTCACTAAAAATAACTATCTATTCCAAATAACAGAGACCTGAGGTCTGCCAAAAATCAAGGAGGTGTGTAGTGGTGCAGGCTAAGAGAATATCTGCTAACAATGAGATTGAAATCAATGGGGAGGGATCCTATAATATAGTAAATAACAAGACTATCACCAAGGAATCCTTTGTTATCAAGGCTGCTTTCTGTGAAGTTCCACTCACTCAATGTATTTATAACCTCTATTATTTTACAAATAATAGACTTTCACTTCTTGATGTGGTAAATAAGATACCAATGAGAGTTTTTATTATCTAAAATGAATCCCATAAGTAACTTTGAGTCATATTTGATCAACGCAATGTTGATATTGTAAATCCTATACAGAGAAATGACACTGACGAGATATCTAGAATCATCTTCAATTGATTTACCTAAAACATAATAGGCACTGAACCCAATAACCACTAATCCTCTAGCATCTTGTACAATGCCTCCTCCTCTCATGGTTCCTTGAATGCATGACTTTTCCACATTAAGTTGAAAATATTTCAATCAATTTATCAAGCACTTTATATGAAACATTTCAAAACCAAAGGTTTAGGTATTTAAACTAAGAAATATTTCCAAAAAAGTAAGAAATATTGATTAAAAAATCAAGCCTTCAAGTTCTAAAATGATTAGAATTGTAGAGAATCTACCTACCTTACGACGGTTGAAGAAAACAAAGAACATAAAATGAAACCTCTAAATCCATCCTTGAAACTTCTTCCCTTAATTATATCCCATTAAGATATCATAAAAACACATCATAGATCATATATATATCCATAAAGTATTCGGTATAATGTTATGGGTGGGAGAAAATGAGTATATCTAGAGAGAACAAGAAATAAGGAGGACTTACCATTGATTCTAGAGATCCAACACACATTGAATGATAAAAACCACCTTCTGGATCAAAGGGAATTTCCAAGGATTCTCACGAGAGGAGAGGAGTTCAAGATATTGGTATAATTTGATAAAAAGAGAGTTTCAAGCCTTAATCTGAGTTAAAATATAATTTTTATAGCATTTAATTCATATCTCATGGTTAGGCCGCGTGATTTATTAAACCATGTGCCAACCGTGTGTATGATACTAGACATCGCCCAGGGACTCCCACGGTTGTGTTTCATGGTTTGGAAAATTGTGCACCAACTCTATGTTATTACTGCCAAAATCCTCTCATCTTCCATAGTTTGAAAAAAAAATCCCCAACCATGCTTCTCCCACTATCTCTATGTGCATGGTTTTTCCTTGAATTAACATGGTTTGGTCAATCCATGCACCAACTGATGCATATCATGTGAATCCCTATGTTCCTAAAATTATGCATCAAGAAACCACATACTATTTTCATATAAGTCCAATAGTATAAATCCCATGAACTAGTAACAATATATACCATGTGTCTCACTCAATGTGAAAATAAAATATAACTGTAATAAGTGAAATCCATGAACAACATGTCTCATCCATGGAAATCTGGGTTTTCTCCCATGAGTGGGTTAATAACTCCTAGGCATGATCTCATTAAAAAGTTCTAAAATACTCCTATTTTATTTTCTACTAATCCCAAACAATAAAACAAAATAAAAATACCACTGATTTCATTTTATAACACCCTTTTCTAGGAACCACTGAACCAATTCTTTGGGTTGGTGCACCACATAGCCCCAAGAAAGCTTCCTTGTATTCCAAAGGTTACAGACTATAAACATGGGTCTAAGGTGGTATAAGAGGGATAATATACCCATATATTAGAGTCACAATAATAGTAAAAAGATAAAACACAATAAACAGATCGGATAACATCATAGATTATCAAGAAAGTGCTAATAAACAATTACAGCATAAAAATTCTATAATAATGGTTATGTTGTACATATCAAGGATCTATCGTGGGTGGATCATATACAAGATAAAATGGAATAACTAAAAATAGAACAAATACTCAACCCCAAACCGGTGTTGAGTCCTACCTAGTCCCATCATCTATAATCATCTCCAAACAAGAACAACACCAACAATCCAACAAAATTGGGCACCTTCCCAAACCTGAACTTGCAACCAGATAGTCTTCTTCTCAGGTGCCCAAGTTTCATGGTGTCCAAAGAATAGTGTGAGTAAAACTAAGTAGGCCACCACAAATGGTATCCTTAAAATAACCAGTACATAAATGAGTGTATGCATAAGTTTTGTAAATAATCAATTACCAGTTTAGCAGTTTAATAATTTATAATTTAATATTCTAAATAAAAGGGGAATTAAAATAACCACTGATTATCAGGCTTCACATTGGAACTCAACATAAATTTATACCTACTTATTTCATCACTAATGTATCACTAATCAAGGATAGATCTCATAACTCATGTTGGTTCCAAGGTGCATAACCAAGGAAACCATAGCCATGAAACATAAGGGAATCCAAAGGAGATCCAATATAAATTCCTATCTTATAAAATCAATCCATAATATGAGGGATTCATCCATGAAATTTCTCTTAGTGTCATCATAGAGAATCCAATGAACCCAACCTTGACATTCTCGAAACATAATCCAAGGAACTTCTAGTCCAAGGCATTAAAAGTATCTGGCATGACCAAAATATAAATCCTTTCCCATGGAATTATATATCATATAATCAATATGAATCCAAGTAGATCATCATGAGGCATTCACAAGGGTACCCTGAGGGATTCCATAACATTAATCGGTGGCATTAAATACATAATTCATTACCTGGATCCAAGGGGTGGCTACCCTGAAGCATTCACATTAATGAATCAGTGAGGAATCCATGATAAATCATGGAATTCCTTAGGGTTGAACATCCTTGGATCCAATGAGGCATCCTCTCATGTAATACAAGTGAGTCCCCTAATTTAATTCACTCACACTCAAGGTATTCCACCCATTTCATGTCTAGAACCAAATCAAATGGGTCACACCCCAAGGAATCCATATATAATAGTCACATCACATGAAAGCATAACTAATCAAAAATAAATCCATCACTAGAGCCCATTTCATTATACATTATCAATTCTATTTCATAAAACCTTATCATTTCCCTAGGTTTGATTAATAGGATTCCATTGAAAATATATGTGATAAAATGCCTTATAATTTTCTTATTAGCGCTCTATTTAGTCAAAACCATCATTTTGAATCTCGATAAAAATCACATGTCAACTATTCACTTTCATACATTAAATGCCCATTTCATAAGAACTTTTTTATTTCAATTTTTTTAACATTTACAACTCATTTCCATAGGCCAATCCATTTTAAAACCCATTTCTCATTTCAGAAAAATGGGTAATTCCAATTACAAATTAATTTTGCCAAAACAAGTTCCAATTCTATTTACAACATCGATGGTTGTAAAATTCCATTTCATGGACACCAATTTAATTCACAATCCCATGGAAACCATATCAAACATATGTCCCTTTACATACTCTAATTACATTTTTGAAATACAAATTCCCATTTCCATTCCAATTCCAAGGGAGAATCTACTTCCCATGTGCATTACTAGAAAGTCCCTTTCTAAGTATCTATCATGGAAAAGGTCATTTAACTAAGTAAAACATCATTTTAAACCATTATAATTAAAATAAGATCATTTTTTAAAAATTTGGCATGACTACATAACCAAATAAATCAGCTAAATAATAAATACTATGGGTTAACTTAAAAGGACCACCTACCTCAAGCCTAATAAATACCATTCATCTAAAATTAGTCTTCAGTCTGACCTAAATCGATAGATATATCAAAATGAGACAAACACACAAGAAATAGTTCATAGTAGACATAAATTGTGATAAATAATTATCTTCTGAGATAAATGAAGAAATATGGAAAGAGGAATCATTCACATACTTTATTCTCTTGAAATAATCAATAATTCCTCCAATGGATAAGAATTGAAGGGTAACTCCCATGGAATAGGAGAAAGAGGAGAAGGTGTTGGAGAGGGACTACTTCCCTTTAGGGTGGACAATATCTTACATAAGAGGAATAGGGGGTGGAAACATGTGAAAATATAGGGCTAAACCTTATTAAAAATAGACCATGGGGCCACAAATGAGATGTTTTCCCCCTATCAGGTAGCTAGTGTGTCCAACATCCCTTACTGGGCTCCTGGACACACCATCATCTTGTTAATGGCACTATAGCAGCTCTGTTTCAGGTCCCATCTCCACCCAATCCCTATAAAAACCTTTTTTGACCACCCCAAACCCCCATTACACATCCAAAATGAATCTTGTGAGGGGTTTAGCCCCTTGAAATTTGGTTCAAAAAGTATAGGATGAAAATATGATCCCTCCACCAAATGGAAAATCTAAAATTTCTCACTGAGACCCAAGACCTATCCATACACCTGAGAGTTTCATCCTTCAATTTAACTAATGTGCCTATAGTTTTCATGGATCATTTAAATCAAATTTTCCATACATTCTTGGACATTTTTTTCACTGACTTTGTGGATGATATCCTATTATATTAAATATTTGGGGAGAGCATGGAAAGAATGTTTATGTTTCCTTAGGGATATGAAAAGAGAAAAAATTTATGCAAAGCTTACAAAATGTTCATTCTGGATTTAAAAAATTAAATTCCTAGGGCATGTAGTGTCACATGTTGGAATCATTATTAATCCTAATAAATAAAAACTAGAGATGTATTGGGAAGTACCTAAAAACATATTTTAGTTTAAAAGTTTTATAGAAATTTTTGGGTATTATCATTACTTTATTTGAGACTTTTCTCACATAAAAACCCTTATAACCACTCTAATGAAGAAAAAAGTGAATTTTTTCTTGTTATTGTAGCGTGGGATGGGAAAAGGAATCATAAAATATAACTTTTCCTAATTTTTCTGGATTATAGTAAAGGTTTCGAGGTTTATTATGATGCATATTTAATGGGTCTTGGATGTGTGTTGATTTGGGACATTCATGTGATAGCCTATGGTTCTATACAGTTGTGGCCACATGAAAGGAATTACCTAACACATTATATAGAGCTAGCTAAAATAGTTCATGATTTGAAGTTTATTTGGTGAGTGATCCATGGTGTATATTGACTATAAGATCCTAAAGTATATCTTTTATTAGTGTGATTTTAATTTAAGGTAGTGTCAATGGATTAAACATCTGAAATATTTCAATTTTGAGTTACTTTGTGATCCTGGTAATAGCAATGTTGTGGTTTATTCCCTTAGTAGAAATATTCGACCATAGAATTTATATAAGGATAAATAAAAATTGAATAATTTGTTAGTATTATCGAACCTTCATCTGGATATCTCCAAATATCAAGTTGAGATTTGGTTTCATTATATTGATCTTGAATCGTCAGTTATAGAATAGGTGAAGGATTATTAGAGCTCCTATCAGGATTATATCACTATCTGAGAGAGACTTGATAGTGGGGAGATCCCTGAAGGATGGTCTCAAGGTCTTGATTATTATCTCTATATCTATATAAAACTAGTCATTCTTACTAGCATGTGAAAATTTATCATAATGGATTATTACTCATATAATTGGGCTATTCACCTAGGAATTTCTTAAATGTATCAGGATGTGTATAGGTAGTTATGGTGTCCTAGAATGAAGTAATTGATCTCTATATTTGTTTCTTGATCTATTACTTTTAAATAAGTCAATTCTAAATATCATAGGTAAATTGGTGAATTATAACAACTCCCTATACTCGAGTGGAAATAAAATAGAATCATTATGGACTTTGTAATGAGAATACCTCTCTCTCCAAAAGGTGGAAATAGAGTATGGATGATTGTGGACCATCTTACAAAGAATACACATTTATAACCCATTCTGGATATATCCTCGGTTGATGAATTAGGTATGATTTATTTTATAGAGATTATAAAACTCCATGAAGTTTCAAATATAATACTCTTTGATCAGAACCCCAGATTAACATCTCAATTTTGGATAGGGTTTAAAAAATATCTTGGGATTTAGGTAAAACTAAGTGAAACTTATCCCCCTTATAAAAGTGGCCCATTTAAGAGATCCATTTTCACTTTGGAAGGTATTTTATGAGCTTACATACAATATTTTGGTGGCTCTTGGGAGGATCATTTACCACTTTTAGAGTTCACCTATAATAATAACTATCAGTTGTGATTTCAAATGGATCTAACTGAGGCACACTATAGTAGATTGTTTAGTTCTTTATTATTCTGGAAATATATTTAGGAGTCATCATTGATTGGTACTATAAAAAATTATGAGATTATTGAATGGTTGAAATTGATCTGGAAGTGGTTGATCACTATGTAAAGTCACCAAAAGTCCTAAGTTAATACTAGTAAATGAAACCTATAATTTCAAGTTGGTGATTATGTATTTATCTGGCTCTCACCTTGATTTTTCATCTATGGATGGGGAAAATGGTAAATTTTTTCTTTTATTTATTATACCCTTTGAGATCATAGATCGTATCAAAGACATAGCCTATTAGTTATCCTTTCCTCCTCAGTTTAGTTCAATGTATGATTTTTTCCTTGTCTTGAAATTAAAGAAGTGCATACCCAATCCTACCCATTTTATTTAATATGATGATATAGAGTTGGGACCAGATGGTTCCTTTAAAGAATATCATATATTCATTGTTGATCAAAGTGAGAAAATATTAAACGAAAAGTCATTCCTTTGGTATGAGTATGATGGAAACATGGTCAAAATACATAAGTGAATTGGGATTATGAAGATGAAATGGGGATCCAATGGTCATACATATTTCCCTCATGAATCTAGTTAAAGAATTTTTGGGATGAGAATCCTGATGGTGGTGAGGTCGTAAAGACCTGCATCATTTCAGGTGGGTTTTTTCCTTTGATTTTGGTCTTTTGGTCTCTTATCTAGTGTAATTCAAAGTTAATAGGGATTTTACCTATTTGAGATAAAAGAGGAAAATAATAGACCATGAGTACTATAGAATAATTGGGTACCTGGTAGACTTATATCGAGTACCCAGTGGGGGTCCAAGGGCTACGAGGGATTCTATTGAAGCTATCGAGCACCTAATGGGATTGCACCAGGTACCTAGTAACCACCTTGTAAAATCCTTAAAAATGGTTGTATAGATTTCATTCTAAGCCCAAAAAATAATCACCTTTTATCCCTAACTAAGGATTCCTCATTTATTTTCAACCCATAACTACATTAGATAGATATTCCATAGATCCTCATCCATCTAATTTAACCTAGGTGAGCTCCGTAGTCTATATTCATCACCAAGTATCTATGAAAGTTCATCGATGGATGACTTAAGGTAGGATATTCCTCTCCAATAATTTTTTTCTATGTTTTAAATTATTCCAAACCACTCTTAACCTAACCATATTCTAGGGTTTGGATATAAGATCCTATTTGGATCATTCTTCCTTCAAGTGGTTATAGGAGTACATAGTCATTGATTTTGAGTTTTCCTAAATTATTCAATGGTTGCATGTCTTGATTTTATGGGATTATAGATTTGTATCTACATATGTTATGGTGTTGAGATCATATTTTTCACACATATTATTATGGTGTTTCTATTACAGGGGAATGGGGTAGAGTAAGGTATCACCGAATAATGGTTTTTATTAAAAACCATTATAATAAAAAAAAATATTTATAAGACTAAAATTAATTGGTTATCCCTTAATGGTTCTTGGAACTTTATTCTATAAATGTGATTCTTTTCTTATTACATTGTATTATAATGTTAAGAAAACTATTATATGACTTATCTTGACTATTTTATCTTTATTCATGATATTTTTATGGGTTATTAGTTTTTAAATTCTTTATACATGTTAATAATTTTATTAAATGCCTAAACATGAATAATTTGATACTTATTGAATAGTATCTAGGTCTAGAACCAATGTAATATATTTTTATTGTGTGGTGCCATTAATTTTACCATGTTTATGAATTTACAATGATGATATTATATATATAGCCTTGTATTACAATGTATTGCATATTCTAGTGTTTGGACCTTGTCTTGTAGGTTCCAGTTTGAGAAACATGCATTGGTTACACAAGTGAATTTTTTATATGCATATTATATATTCCTACCTAAGAAGGGATGGGTTGTTGTGTTTTATCCCATATTTTGGAAACAACCTAAAGAGCTTCAAATGTAGAACATAGTCCAAAAATTATGATAAAAACGGCAACCATCCCCTCAACTAGAAAAAGGAACCAATCTTCAAAGTCTCCATACCAAATCACCTTAACACCAAAAAAAAATCCAAAAATGAAACAAATTGTAAGAAACAAACTCAACAAAAAATGGAATAACAACATAATAATTTATATTGTTTGGAACTAGAACTACTCCATGGAAGGAACAATGTATCCTTTATTAAGAAGATATAAAATTGAGGAAAGCCTAAGTTACAAGCACCCAAATACCAAATAACTGCCCAAAAATAGAAGAAAAAAACTTTAGAATAGTTCATTGTATATTTGACCCTCACCCATCTATTTATAAGAAAGCACCATATAAGGAATCTGGTTCCATCGATTCCACCAATATCCAATTTTTATAGACATCCATAACTCAATTAATTCAACCACCAACTGCCTTCTAAATGCACAGACTTCACTACTCCTTATGGTGAACAATACTTACATCTAAAACTCATCCTTCCAAACTTTTGGAATTTCTTCCAGAGTGATTTCATTGCTAATTTTTTAATTTTTGGAATATGATTTTTCTTCCCATACCACTATCTAATTATGTATCATAGTTATGAATTTTCCCATTCTATATCTTCTAATTCTTACCTAGAATATTATTTTCACAGCCAATACTAACAATCTCTCACTTGATAGCTACTTTTAAAGGCTTCACTAAGTCCCTCAAACCACTTTTGTAACTCAAACATCTCTTCTTTATTGTAATAACACGGTCATACAACAAACTTTATATCATCCAAGTCTAAATAAGGTAAAACACCACACTATAATTTCCTAGACTATGACCTTCATCAAAATATCCACCAAATTTTGACTTCCCTTTAACATACATAGCTCTAAAACTTCATCCTAAAACAACATATAGATGAAGTGATAATTTAGATGAATATTCTTTTTTTAGTGAAATGGTAGATTCTTCAAAAGATGGATCATGTTTTGATTATCATAAAAAATATTATATTCCCATGATTTATTCTAATATCCTTCAATATCCCCTTCAGCCAAATCAAATCTTTACTAGATTCTGTGGTTTTCCATGTACTCTACATCCATTGTTGACAATGTAACCAATGGTTGAAGACTTGACATTTAACTGACAACTATTCCTACAAAAGTATAGAAAAAAAGTCAGTGGAACTTCTCTGTGTGTTCACATACCCTTCAAATTTCTCATCTAAAAACCCCTGCAATGGATTGTCAATTCCATAACATGGTTCTAATTTTATTTAAACTTTTAGATATAAGAGTACCCACTTAATTTAATTTTAGTGATCCTTTCCAATATTCTCTATTAACCTCCTGATGACTCTCATTTTATACATAATGTCCAGCCTCAGAAAAATATTAACATACATAAAACCTCTAATCATTGATGCATATAAACCCCTTTCTATATGTTCAGACACTTATTCCATTTTTGGTTATTTCCTTTTGGATAACATGTAATGTCCAACCAGGGGATTATCAGAGGTATAGACTCACTAATTCTTAATAATTTCAAGACCATCTATAGATATTGCAATTGAGAAAGAAACAAATTTTTATTCTTCAAGTCCCTTCTAATTTTTATCCTTGATATCCACTTTTCAACCCCAAGATCTTTCATCTCAAAATTTTTGTACAAAAAAAAGGTTTCAACTCCTTGATCTGGTCTCTCCTCATACATTCTATAATCATAAAATCCACATAAAAGATAAGTATGATGAAAATTTTATCATAAAAAACTTTTAGTAGTAGATATTGTCTAAATTTATTTATATGAAATTATTCTCTTCTATAAAGGCATTGAACTTTTGGTTTTATAGAATGGCTGCTTATTTTATCCATACAAACTCTGTTTGATCTAACACACCAATCCTTCCATTCCATTATCCATGAAACCATCCAATTTCTCCATGAATATATTCTCCTATAAATCACCATGAAATAATTTTTTTCATATATAACTAATCAAGATATAGACTCTCTATAGAAACTATTTTCAACACTATCCTAATTGATGAATGATTAACAACTAGAGAAAATATTTACCTAAAATTCAAACCTTCCATTTGTTGAAATCATTTCACAAAAATAATTTTCTTATACCATTTCCTACCATACGCTTCTTATTTTATCTAGTATACCCACTTGTTCTAAAGTGCTCTATCCCCTGCAGGATGTTCCATTAGCTCCCATGTTCTAAAAACATGAAAGGTATTCATATCATTCTTCAACACTAACTCTCAATATCTAGATTCACTGAGACTTTCCACCTCTTCTAGGATATTAGGATCTCTAGTATCCATAAGAAGAAAATAGTGAATATCACTTCTAGATATTTATGTTGGGTGACTTTTCCTAGTAGACTACCGTAAAACAACTTAAGATTTTACTCGTTCTGAAACCACTACTTCTATAATTTCACCTTCTGAATGTATACCTATGATCGTTTATAGTTCTTGATAATTACACTACTTATAAACTTGGTGAAACCAATGGAATATAACATCCATCTAAATCATCCTATAGAAATTTTGGTATCTTTAAAACTAATTTACTCCTTGAACTAGGTAGAACATTCTAAATTCTATGTAGATAGAATTTGGCATGATTCAATTCATTTTTCTCAGCTACATTATCTATCAAGTTATAATCCTTCCATAGGATTCCCTTATTGAAGAGGATATACCAAATTCTGATAAAAAAAATTAGTCCATTATCCTAGAGTTGGAATCCATAGTTTTCATTTCCATAACCTGTAAACAAACACATAAGAATTTCCCTGTAACTTGTCCCTATACTTGACATTGATGTGAACATAAGTGATACATTCAAAAACCTTCAATTGTGAGATATCAACTATATTTATGGTCTATATTTCTTCTATAAAATCCTACCCAAATGGAATGAAATGACTTTGATATATAAGATAATCCATACAATTGACTACATCCACCCAAAATTCCTTGGGGAAACTAGCATTCAACCTCATGCTTCTAACCTTCCTATTTAGTTTCTAATTAATCCATCCTATAATTACATTCTATTTAGATGTTTTGGGTATGGTCTTCTTAAACCTTATGTCTATCCTCCAACAGAACCTCCAAAACTCTTTGTTTCCAAACTCAATGTCACGAAAAAGCCCAGGTACCCTGGTAGCTCGATAACCAAGCTGGCCCTGACATAGCCTGAAGGGCGTTCCTGATCCCCATGGGTCGGAGACTAACACCTGGAATCACACAACATGCAAGTGGGAATGATTTTTCCACCAAAAATGCAGAAGAAAATAAACAAGACAGTATGCATAACAAAATAAAATCAACTGGGAGTAATGTACCTATAGAGACCCATACTTGACGTACATGGACATTACATTAATTTTGCAGAATACTTAATACATTACAAAACAAATTCCCAATGACCTTATTAGTTTAGTGCCTTTTGAAACTCGTAACATAATCTTCTAATCATGGTGAAAGATTTTCAACATCTCCCATAAAGATATTCTTTTTTTCCTACCTAAAACCTTCCTTTATATCCTGGAGAAAAATAAAACATAAAAAGGGTGAGCTCAAAAGCTCAGTAAGAGTAATCATGGAGAAAATAAAACAAAACATATACATTTGAACTTAAAAACATGAACATAAATTTTAAACATCAAAATCTTGAGCAATGACATTAAACATGGTAGTATGTAAGGCATAGATCATAATGGAACATAAATCATGATAAAATAGCATGGTAATAAAACATGTAATTGTGGAAACCATTAATCACATGTTATGATTTCCATAGTAGCCAAGGAATTTCTGCCAAGACCATCATAGTGGACAAACTCCATTACTGAACCAGTTTTACCTTCCGTTCTAGCCCTGTATTACTGTACCGGATTTACTTGTCGTTACAGCCATGTCTATCTCATGAGATATAAATCTTTACCCAATGCATTAGAGGGAGATATAGGTCCCACCCATCTCATATTGAAATCATTATTTTGTGTGCAACAAAATAAACATAAATCATTAATCATAACCCAATGAATAATATGGGTTTCATAAACATCATCTCATCGTAACATAATCCATATAAAACAAATGAATATCATTTCATCATAAGAAAAATCAAACTATGTAAATAATAGATACAATATACCTAAAACAAAAAACATACTAAATAATTTATAATAATATATAAGTATATAAGTAATACTATTGTTATTACTTTATAATGAAACAACTAAAGAAGAGGAAGTAGAAGAAGAAAGAAACTTGAAAGAATCGGTAGAAGAGATTACCTCTTCTTCAACATGCCTCTTTTAAAATTCCTCTTAGGGAACTAGAGTTGGTCTTTTGATAATACCATAACCTCTATGATATAACTATAGATGTTTAGAAGAGAAATTGGAAGGTGTTGGCCGATATGTAAGGTTCAAAATTGTGTAAATAGGATAGGGAGTAAGTGCCCTTTAATAAGGGACGAGAGGGGCACCATAGGAAAAACTTAAAATATTATTTTATAATAAATTAATATTCGGTTTATAATGGCTCAAAGGTGACTTATTTAGAGTATAGGGTGGGTATGGGTCTAAATACTCTCAACCAATAGGTTTTAGACAAGTTTAGGTTACCATTTTAACCTTATCATTTAGATTTAACTCTAAGTTAAATAATTTAACCTTTATTGTGTCTTCTTGTATTCTTACACTATATGGTTAATAAACTTACTATAAACTGACAATATAACCCCAATTGGTTCATTAATGTCATATATATTATTATATAACTCTTTTGTACGAACCTTAGATTTTTAGGACCATTATATCAATTAATAATATAATATTTGTTTTAGAAAATCTTTTATGTCAATTTTGTCACTATTTGGTATTTTGTTTTCTCTAAATTTATAACAGCATTATTACTTAGAAAAAAATTCATCTAACCAACCCTAATATGTTATATTAACCTATAAAATATTTTAATTCATAAAAATTCTCAAATTACATTTATTTTGGTATTTATAATATCAATTATGTTAATATTTCATTAATAAGGTAATTATTGCATCATCATTGTATCATAAATAAAATAAATTATTTAATGTCTAAAAATTATAAATAAAATACCTTTATTTAGGAAATATTTTTAGCTTTATAATTAATATTTATAGTCGAATTTATCTTATGTATAACCCTATATTAAAAATGTTTTACTTATTAAACTTTGATTTTAATTCTTTTAACTCTTCTTTGAATTAAATAATAATAAATGTCCTAATCTAATCCAAGTGGACCTAAATGGTCATATTTTATTACTAAGGTTGTTTTTGGTCGAATTAAACTTATCCAATAGAATTAGTACATGTGTTAGTGTAATAATAATATCATTTTTACCCTTAATTACCCTATTTACTTTTAACTGTGGTAAATAAAAGTAAAAAGTTACTATTCACCAAAAATTATTTTTATCTTATCAAACCACATTTTACTCATTGATATTAACCATTTCTCTCGGATTTTCGAAATTCAACTCATAGAATCGGTAAAATTAAGTTTTATGTAAATTTGCAAATTCTCCTAGGATGTGGGTAAAAGACGGTAAAAAGTTCAATAAAAATTTTATATAGCTAAAATTATTATAAAATGAATCCAATGAATTACATTGAAATTATATAGGTATTATGTATCTATTTTGACCTAAAATAAATTTAAATAAAATAAATGATTATTTAAATAAAAATTCGATTTTAACCAATAACTCAGTGCTTTCACTATTCATTAAAAATTGAAAGTTTCCAGAAAAATACCAAAATTTCACCCTTGGCTAATTTCAATATTCTGAATCCAAAAATGAAGTCCATTTTCAAAAATAAAATTTATAAAATTTCAAAAAGTGGGTATTACTATTCATAACGGCTAGTTTATATAATATTTTAATAACATATCGTTGTTTAGTAAAACCCAGTATTACGTACTGCACACGCTATCGAGGAAGGACGCGATTACGTGTAATGCAAGCCAAGTCAGGGCTGCGTGTAGTGAAAGCTCCCTTTGGTGTTGCGTATAACATAATCAAAACTTATTTCATTTATACATTAAACAAAAATCTATACTTAATGTTTCTTAGAATAATTTCCACAAAACAAACTTGAAATTGTGTGTAACACGAGCCAAGAATAGTGTTGTGTATACTGCAAGCTAATACGGTGTTGCATATAGTACAAGCTAATCTTGGTGTAGTGTACAATATAAGACATCAAATAAATTAAAAAGAATATATCTCATAAAATCTCGGGGTGTTACATTCTACCCCCCTTAAAATGAATTTCTCCCTCAAAATTCATCGGGGTTATAAATCATTTACTACTTGAAAGTTTCATTCATAGAAACCTACTTCGTAAAAAGGAATACTAAAACTTAATTTTAAAAACTAAATTATGAAACGCAATGGTTACCCAAATTAACTCATCACTGGGTTTCCACATAGGAGAACATAGGTGAAAATATGGATATGGAAGAGAAATCTAACCTTCAAGTTCTGATGGAGAATGGTAGAGAACATGGCAATGAAAAATCCAACAATCATAAAGCCATAAATTTGTGATGATCTAAGGTACCATCTAGGACAATGTTTTTGGTTTTCAAGATCATTTCCCTAAAGTTGAAAATTTTGAATTAGAAGAAATACTAACTTGATTTTGGTACAATCTCACTATTGGTATTTCCATGAACAATTTCCACTTCATATCTTAAAGAAATGATGTTCAATTTTTCATTCGTGAAATGTTAGAAAATCATGTGATAGAATGATGGGTCATTCCATCTGTCTCAAACAAAAGATTAGCAAAAGTTATAAAATATACATAAGTCCATCTATGGTGAGATTAATCGTATATGGTTCCTAAAATGGACTTATACTTCATATATCATCCCACTTAATAAGTTAAAACTAATTTATACTAACCAGGGACTTCATGTAGGCCATTGGTAGGCGATAAAGGTATGTCGCACTTTGGTTGTGGGTTCGATTTCTAAAAACCTTGTCTGACGTGACAGGTTGTCAAACGTCCTACAGGTTGTCCCTTTTTCTAAAAATACATTATTATAACATTCTTGCAATAATATTGAAAAAAAATCTATCCTTAAACAATACCATCTTATGTCTAACTTAATTCATTCCAATCTTTAGGATTATCCAAAATACTTCAGTCCAAGCTCATGGTATAAAGAAAACAATTACTTGAAAGGTCACATAACAAGCACGTGAATACCATCATTTATCCCCCATATATCATAAGATATATCTTGTTGGTCATATTCCAAACATGTGGATACCTTAATCATGTATTCTTTTGAAACATGAATTACCATAGAACCTTAGTGAAAACATGAATGCTGTCAAAAGTTAACTCTTTCCACATACCAAAATCCCAAAATTTCTATATACTCAAACCATGATATCACTTTGTCCTTATATCAGTAATGAGCTCATGAATACTATCAAACATATTATGTTCTCATTATCCCTTCATTATGCACATATCATCTTCTTTCCAAAACTATTTCAATCACTTTTCATGGTTAGTGGTACCATATTCTTATGGAAAACCATAATGGACCAATACATAGATATTCCAATATACCATAAAAGTACCTCATCAACATTATTCTTGAATACCAATACAAAAACACTTCAATCCATCCTCTTCAATTATTGTCATGGAATAATTCCTTCCTTAATTTAGAAGTAACCTCTTAGGTCAGGTCGTTGAGTTAGGTAATTCCCATGTTCTCCACAGATAAGACATTGAACTCCATAACAGTCTGTCACTCTATGACCCTTCTCCCCACAGAGATAACATCTTCCCCTCCATTTGATATATTCATCAAGGTTCTTCTTCCCTTCTTTAGAAATATCAATCTTACCTTTTATATGCTCCTCGCCATGTGAACATGCATAAAAGTCCATCTTCCTCTTATATGATGAATTAGGAAAACCACTAAAGTTCACCTTGTTAATCATATATCGCAGTGACTAATTTGGCATAATCACAATGTCATTCTTTCTAGGAATTACACAATTTCATTACTCATAGTCACCAATTTTTCCATTGGACTCAATCTTGACCCAATTCTTTCTGGTTCCCTCCATTGACTAAAACCAAAAACCATGGTATAAGAAATAATTAAAATAATAAGGAACCACATAATCATAAAAATTCAGTTATGGGATGTCTAACTTCTCACACATTCATTAATCTATGACACCCTAGGTTCACCCTACGTTATTCATGATCGTAAACATAATTCAAGGACTTTAACCTATAGTTATACTAAACCTTAGGGACATCCCTAGACATACTTAGAAATATCTCTAGGGATCTCAATAAAGTTTTCAGATTCTTGTTTCCAAAGGTTAACTAAACCTTCGCTCTGATACCTACTGTAAAGACTCATACTTTACATACATGGACATTACATTACTTTTGTGGATTACTTAATAAATTACAAAACAAACACCCAATGACCGTATTAGTTTAGTGTCTTTGGAAACTCGGATCATAATCTTCTAATCATGGTGAAAGATCTTTAACATCTCCCATAAAGATCTGCTTTTTTTCCTACCTAAAACCTTACTTTATATCTTGGGGGAAAATAAAACATAAAAAGGGTGAGCTAAAATGCTCAGTAAGGGTAATCATGGAGAAAATAAAACAACCATATACATTTGAACTTAAAAACATGAACATAAAGTTTAAACATCAAAATCTTGAGCTATAACATTAAACATGGTTGTATGTAAGGCATAGATCATAATGGAACATAAATCATGATAAAATAGAATGGGAATAAAACATGTAATTGTGGAAACCATTAATCACATGTTATGATTTCCATAGTAGCCAAGGCATTGCTGCCAAGACCAGCATAGTAGACAAAGTTCATTACTGAACTGGGTTTACCTGTCGTTCTAGCCATGTATTACTGTACCTGATTTACTTGTCATTACATCCATGTCTATCTCATGAGATATAAATATTTACCCAATGCATTGGAGGGAGATATAGGTCCCACCCATCTCATATTGAAATAATTCTTTTGTGTGCCACAAAATAAACATAAATCATTCATCATAACCCAAATAATAATATGTGTTTCATAAACATCGTCACATCATAACATAATCCATATAAAACAAATGGATACCATTTCATCATAAGAAAAAACAAACTATGTAAATAATAGAGACAATATACCTGAAACATAAACATACTAAATAATGTCATTATAGATGGAAAATAGTTTTAATAAAACACTTGAAATGAATTCTTGAGAAAAATATCCTTTCTTCTTCCAAATCATTTTCTTTTCTCAAAATGACATGAAATTTAAAAGAAAAGAATTTTGTTTAAAATAATCATGAAATATTGTAGAGTATTATTTATTTAAATAATGTGTTATGAAATCGTAAAAATCTGTTCACTCCATATAAGTTAAAAAAAACATCCTCCTCGTACTTTCGCCAGAAAATTCAAAAAGTTCCTCGTATGGTAAACAAAAGAAAGATTCCTTCCATTACACAATGTAAAAGTCAAATATGGGTAAACATGACTTTAAAAATACATGGAAGAATATTAAACTCTTTATGAAAAACACTTTATGTACATGGATGAAAAATATAACCCCAGTAAATACTTACGTATAAGCAATCTCGGATAAAAATGAGATTCAAAAATTATCCCTTACCTTATGTCCAATTTCTTCCATATGTGTCTGAGACTCCTATATAGAGGATTTAAACATATTATTATCTTGTAAAATAATAATAATAATATTTATGATATCATGTATTATTCACTTATGACTTTATATTAACTGTTCATTTGTCAATTCCATGTTAAAGAAGTGTTTGGGTTAAAATCGTTTCATTTATTGTACGTGTTTGAACTTATTGTTATTGATATTACTAATACTTATATCATGATATAATTACTTCAAGAATGTAAATCATGATTTACATATAATATATAATCAGTATATATATATATATAATAGATAGATAAATGAAATGAAATAAACCGTTCATGGAGACGGTAGACCATGCGTACGCATGAACGCTGTTTTCCTTTTCTTATTGACTTGAATGGAAGTAAGTAGATGACACACATATATATACATAAATAAAGTAGCTTTATTATGTCATATATTTCATTATTATTCATTATATATACTTTATAATCATTATTGAATGGTTAACATGGAGAATGAATCTCATCGCGTCGTGGAGATGGTAACCCGTGCGTACGCACGAGCGATGATATCATTACCATAATTATTGAATGGAATTTGAGTGGATGATATAATATATAAGAAATTGTATCATGATATAATAATCATATATATTTATTATTTACACCATTATACCCATCCATGTAAGGTGTTTGTAGAAAAACATATTACACCACGGCGTGGAGACGGTATTCCGTACGTACGCACGCGTGGTGATTTTCTTTTTCGTAGGATGGATAAGAGGTGAAATAGGGTTGTTTCATATTTATAATAACATATAAGTATATAATTAATTCTATTGTTATTACTTTATAATGAAACAACTAAATAAGAGGAAGTATAAGAAGAAAGAAACTTGAATGAATCGGTAGAAGAGATTGCCTCTTCTTCGGTGTGCCTCTTTTAAACTTTCTATTAGGAAACTATAGTTGGTCTTTTGAGAGAACCATAACCTCTATTATATAACTAGAGATTTTTAGAAGATAAATTTTTAGGTGTTGGGTGAGCTTGAAGGCTCAAAATTGTGTAAATAGGAGAGGGAGGAGGTTCCCTTTTATAAGGGACGAAAGGGGCACCTTAGGAAAAACTTAAAATATTATTTTATAATAAATTAATATTTGGTTTATAATGGCTCCAAAGTGACTTATTTATAGGATAGGGTGGGTATGGATCTAAATACTCTCAAAAAATAGGTTTTAGACAAGTTTAGGTTACCATTTTAACCTTATCATTTATATTTAACTCTAAGTTAAATAATTTAACCTTTACTGTGTCTTCTTATATTCTTACACTATATGGTTAATAAACTTACTATAAACTACCAATAGAACCCCAATTGGTTCATTAATGTAATATATATTATTATATAAGTCTTTTGGATGAACCTTAGATTTTTATAACCATTATATCAATTAATAATATAATATTTGTTTTAGAAACTCTTTTATGTCAATTTTGACACTATTTGGTATTTTGTTTTCTCTAAATTTATAACTGCATTATTACTTATAAAAAATTCATCTAACCAAACATAATATGTTATATTAACCTATAAAATTAGTTTAATTCATAAAAATTCTCAAATTACATTTATTTTGGTATTTATAATATCAATTATGTTAATATTTCATTAATAAGGTAATTAATGCATCATCATTGTGTCATAAATAAATTAAATTATTTAATGTCTAAAAATTATAAATAAATTACCCTTTTTTAGGAAATATTTTTATATTTCCAATGAATATTTATAGTCGAATTTATCTTATGTATAACACTATATTATAAATGTTTTACTTATTAAACTTTGATTTTAATTCTTTTAACTCTTCTTTGAATTAAATAATAATAAATGTCCTAATCTAATCCAAGTGGACCTAAATGGTCATATTTTATTCCTAAGGTTGTTTTTGTTCTAATTAAACTTATCCAATAGAATTAGAACATGTGATAGGGTAATAATAATATCATTTTTACCCTCAATTACCCTATTTACTTTTAACCGTGGTAAATAAAAGTAAAAAGTTACTATTCACCAGAAATTATTTTTATCTTATCGAACCACATTTTACCCCTTGAAATTAACCGTGTATCTAGGATTTTATAAATTCAACTCACAGAAGTGGTAAAATTAAGTTTTATGTAAATTTGAAAATTCTCCTAGGAGGTGGGTAAAAGACGATAAAAGGTTCAATAAAAATATTATATATCTAAAATTATTATAAAATGACTCCAATGAATTACATTGAACTTATATAGGTATTATGTATCTATTTTGACCTAAAATAAATTTAAATAAAATAAATTATTATTTAAATATAAAGTCGGTTTTAACCAATAACTCAGTGTTTTCACTATTCATCAAAAATTGAAAGTTTTCAGAAAAATACAAAAATTTCACCCTAGGATAATTTTGATATTCCAAATCCAAAAATGAAGTCCATTTTGAAAAATAAAATTTATAAAATTTCAAAAAGTGAGTATTACTATTCATAATGGCTAGTTTATATAATATTTTAATAACATATCGTTGTTTAGTAAAACCTGATATTGCGTACTACACACGCAATTGAGGAAGGACGCGATTGCATGTAATTCAATCCAATTCAGGGTTGCGTGTAGTAAAAGATCCCTTTGGTGTTGCGTATAACATAATAAAAACTTATTTCATTTATACATTAAACAAAATATGTACTTAATGTTGCGTAGAATAATTTCCACAAAACGAACTTGAAATTGTGTGTAACACGAGCCAAGAATAGTGTTGTGTATACTGCACGCTAATATGGTGTTGCGTATAGTACAAGCTAATCTTGGTGTAGTGTACAATAGAATACATCAAATAAATTAAAAATAATATATCTCATAAAATCTCAGGGTGTTACATTCTACCCCCCTTAAAATGAATTTCTCCCTCGAAATTCGTCGGGGTTATAAATCGTTTACTATTTGAAATTTTCATTCATAGAAACCCACATCATAAAAAGGAATACTAAAACTTAATTTTAAAAACTAAAGTATGAAACTTAACGGTTACCCAAATTAACTCATCATTGGGTTTCCGCATAAGAGAACATAGGTGAAAATATGGATATGGAAGAGAAATCTAACCGTCAAGTTATGATGGAGAGTGTTAGAGAACATGGCTATGAAAAAGACAACAATCACAAAGCCATAAATTTGTGATGATCTAAGGTACCATCTAGGACAATGTTTTTGGTTTCCTAGATCATTTCCCTAAAGTTGAAAATTTTTAATTATAATAAATACTTACTTGATTTTGGTACAGTCTCATCGTTGGTCATTCCATGAACAATTTCCACTTCATATCTTAATGAAATGAAGTTGAATTTTTCATTCGTGAAATGTTAGCAGATCATGTGATAGAATGATGGGTCATTCCATATGTCTCAAAAAAAAGGTTAGAAAAAGTTATCAAATATACATAAGTCCATATATGGTGAGATTAATCGTATATGGTTCCTAAAATGGACTTATACTTCATATATCATCCCACTTAATGAGTTAAAACTAATTTATACTAACCAGGGACTTCCTGTAGGCCAGTGGTAGGTGATAAAGGCCTGTCGCACTTTGGTTGTGGGTTCGATTCCCGCAACCTTGTCTGATGCGACGGGTTGTCGCTCGTCCTATAGGTTGTCCATTTTTCTAAAACTACATTATTATAACATTCCTTCAATAATATCGAAAAAAAGTTCTAGCCTTAAACAATACCATCTTATGTTTAACTTAATTCATTCCAATCTTTAGGGTTATCCAAAATACTTCGGTCCAAGATCATAGTATAAAGAAAACAATTACTTGAAAGGTCACATAACAAGCACGTAAATACCATCGTGTATCCCCCATATATCCTAAGATATATCTTGCTGGTCACATTCCAAACATGTGAATACCTTAATCATGTATTCTTTTGAAACATGAATTACCATAGAACCTTAGTGAAAACATGAATGTTGTCAAAAGTTAACTCTTTCCACATACCAAAATCCTAAAATTTCTATATACTCAAACCATGATATCACTTTGTCCTTATATCAGTCATGAGCTCATGAATACTATCAAACATATTATTTTCTCCTTATCCCTTCATTATGCACATATCATCTGCTTTCCAAAAATATTTCAATCACTTTTCATGGTTACCGGTACCATATTCTTATGGAAAACCTCAATGGACCAATACATAGATATTCCAATATGCCATAAAAGTACCTCATCAACATTATTCTTGAATACCAATACATAAACACTTCAATCCATCCTCATCAATGATTGTCATGGAATATGTCCTTCATTGATTTAGAAGTAACCTCTTAGGTCAGGGCATTGAGTTAGGTAATGTCCATGTTCTCCACATATAAGACATTGAACTCCATAACATTCTTTCACTCTATGACCCTTCTCCACACACAGATAACATCTTCCCCTCCATTTGATGTATTCATCAAGGTTCTTCTTCCCTTATTTAGAAATCTCAATCTTCCTTTCTCTATGCTCCTCGCCATGCGAACATGCATAAAATTCCATCTTCCTCTTATTTGATGAATTAGGAAAACCACTAAAGTTCACCTTGTTAATCATATATCGCGATGACTGATTTGGAATAATCATAATGTCTTTCTTTCTAGGCATTATGCAATTTCATTGCTCATAGTCACCAATTTTTCCATTGGATTCAATGTTGACCCAATTCTTTCTGGTTCCATCCATTAACTAAAACCAAAAACAATGGTGTAAGAAATAGTTAAAATAACAAGGAACCACATAATCATAAAAAGTCAATTATGGGATGTCTAACTTATCACACATTCATTAATCCATGACACCCTAGGTTCACCCTAGGTTATTCATGATCGTCAACATAATTCTGGGACTATAACCTATAGTTATACTAAACCTTAGGTACATCCCTAGACATACCTTAGAAATATCTCTTGGGATCTCAATAAAGTTTTCAGATCCTAGTTTCCAAAGTTTAACTAAACCTTCGCTCTGATACCAAATGTAGAGACCCATACTTGACGTACATGGACATTACATTACTTTTGCGGAATACTTAATACATTACAAAACAAACACCCAATGACTGTATTAGTTTAGTGTCTTTGGAAACTCAGAACATAATCTTCTAATCATGGTGAAAGATCTTCAACATCTCCCATAAAGATCTGCTTTTTTCCTACCTAAAACCTTCCTTTATATCCTGGGGTAAAAGAAAACATAAAAAGGGTGAGATAAAATGATCAGTAAGGGTAAGCATGGATAAAAAAACAAACCATATACATTTGAACTTAAAAACATGAACATAAAGTTTAAACATCAAAATCTTGAGCAATAACATTAAACATGGTAGTACGTAAGGAATAGATCATAATGGAACATCAATAATGATAAAATAGCATGGGAATAAAACATGTAATTGTGGAAACCATTAATCACATGTTATTATTTCCATATTATCCAAGGCATTGCTTCCAAGACCATCATAGTGGACAAAGTCCATTACTGAACCGTGTTTACCTGCCGTTCTAGCCCTGTATTACTGTACCGGATTTACTTGTCGTTACATCCATGTCTATATCATGAGATATAAGTCTTTACCCAATGCATTTGAGGGGTATATAGGTCCCACCCATATCATATTGAAATCATTATTTTGTGTGACACAAAATAAACAAAAATTATTTATCATAACCAAAAGAATAATATGGGTTTCATAAACATCATCACTTCATAACATAATCCATATAAAACAAATGGATACCATTTCTTCATAAGAAAAATCAAACTATGTAAATAATATAGACAATATACCTGAAACACAAACATACTAAATAATTTCATCATATATGGAAAATAGTTTTAATAAAACACTTGAAATGAATTCTTGAGGAAAATATCTTTTCTTCTTCCAAATCATTTTCTTTTCTCAAAATGACATGAAATTTAAAAGAAAATAATTTTGTTGAAAATAATCATGAAATCTTGTAGAGTAAGATTTATTTAAATAAGGTGTTATGAAATCATAAAAATCCGTTCATGCCATATAAGTTAAAAAAACATTCTCCTCGTACTTTTTTCGGAAAAGTCAAAAAGTTCCTCGTATGGTAAACAAAAGAAAGATTCCTTTCATAACACAATGTAAAAGTGAAATAGGGGTAAAAATAACTTTAAAAATACATGGAAAAATATTAAACTCTTTATGAAAAACACTTTATGGACATGGTTGAAAAATATAACCCCAGTAAATACTTATGTATACTTAATCTCGGATAAAAATGAGATTGAAAAATTATCCCTTACCTTATGTCCAATTTCTTCCATATGTGTCCGAGACTCCTATATAGTGGATTTAAACATATTATTATCTTGTAAGATAATCATAATAATATTTATGATATCATATATGATTCACTTATGACTTTATATTAACCGTTCATTTGTCAATTCCATGTTAAAGCAGTGTTTTGGATAAAATCGTTTCATTTATCGTACGTGTTTGAACTTGTTGTTCTTGATATTATTATTACTTATATAATGATTTACTTACTTACAAAATTTAAATCATTATTTATATATCATATATATTCAGTATATATATATATATATAATAGATAGATAAATGAAATGAAATACACCGTTCATGGAGACGGTAGGTCGTACGTACGCATGAACGTTGTTTTCCTTTCCTTATTGACTTGAATGGAAGTAGGTAGATGACACATATATATATATATAAATACAGTAGATTTATTATTTCATATATTTTATTATTATTCATTATATATACTTTATAATCATTCTTGAATGGTTAACATGGAGAGTAAATCTCATCGCGTCGTGGAGACGGTAATTCGTGCGTACGCACGAGCGATGATATCATTCCCATAATTATTGAATGGAATTTGAGTGGATGATATAATATATAATAACTTGTATAATGTTATAATAATCATATATAGTTATTTTTAACACCATTATAACCATCCATGTAAGGTGGTGGTAGAAAAACATATTACACCATGGCGTGGAGACGGTATTCCGTACGTACGCACGTGCGGTGATATTGTTTTTCGTAGGGTGGATAGAAGGTGAAATAGGGTTGTTTAATATTTATAATAAAATATAATTATATAATTAATACTTTTTTTATTAATTTATAATTAAAAAACTAAACAATAACAGGTAGAAGAAGAAAGAAACTTGAAAGAATCGGTAGAAGAGATTACCTCTTCTTCGATGTGCCTCTTTTAAACTTCCTCTTAGCGAAATAGAGTTGGTCTTTTGAGAGGACCATAACCTCTAGGATATAACTAGAGATGTTTAGAAGATAAATTGGTAGGTTTTTGCCGATATTTAAGGCTCAAAATTGTGTAAAGAGGAGAGGGAGGAGGTTCCCTTTTATAAGGGACGAGAGGGGCACGTTAGGAAAAACTTAAAAATTATTTTATAATAAATTAATATTCGGTTTATAATGGCTCAAAAGTGACTTATTTCTAGGATATGGTGGGTATGGGTTGAAATAATCTCAACCAATAGGTTTTAGATAAGTTTATGTTACCATTTTAACCTTATCATTTAGATTTAACTCTAAGTTAAATAATTTAACCTTTACCCTGTCTTCTTGTATTCTTACACTATATGGTTAATAAACTTACTATAAACTATCAATCGAACCCAAATTAGTTCATTAATGTCATATATATTATTATATAAGACTTTTGGACTAACCTTATATTTTTAGGACCATTATATCAATTAATAATATAATATTTGTTTTAGAAACTCTTTTATGACAATTTTGACACTATTTGGTATTTTGTTTTCTCTAAATTCATAACAGCATTATTACATAGAAACAAATTCATCTAACCAAACCTAATATGTTATATTAACCTATAAAATTATTTTAATTCATAAAAAGTCCCAAATTACATTTATTTGGGTATTTATAATATTAATTATGTTTATATTTCATTAATAAGGTAATTACCGCATCATCATTGGGTCATAAATAAATTAAATTATTTAATGTATAAAAATTATAAAGAAAATTTCATTATGTAGGAAATATTTTTATATTTCTAATGAATATTTATAGTCAAATTTATCTTATGTATAACCCTATGTTAAAAAAATTTTACTTATTAAACTTTGATTTTAATTCTTTTAACTCTTCTTTGAATTAAATAATAATAAATGTCTTAATTTAATCCAAGTGGACCTAAATGGTCTTATTTTATTCCTAAGGTTGTTTTTGGTCTAATTACACTTATCCAATAAAATTAGTACATGTTTTAGGGTAATAATAATATCATTTTTACCCTTAATTTCCCTATTTACTTTTAACTGTGGTAAATAAAATTAAAAAGTTACTATTCACCAAAAATTATTTTTATCTTATCAAACCACATTTTACTCCTTGATATTAACCGTGTCTCTCGGATTTTCAAAATTCCACTCTCAGAAGCGGTAAAATTAAGTTTTATGTAAATTTGCAAATTCTTCTAGGAGGTGGGTAAAAGACGGTAAAAAGTTCAATAAAAAATTTATATATCTAAAATTATTATAAAATGACTCTAATGAATTACATTGAACTTATTTAGGTATTATGTATCTATTTTGACCAAAAATAAATTTAAATAAAATAAATGATTATTTAAATAAAAAGTCGGTTTTAGCCAATAACTAAGTGTTTTCACTATTCATCAAAAATTGAAAGTTTTCAGAAAAATACCAAAACTTCACCCTAGGCTAATTTCGATATTCTGAATCCAAAAATGAAGTCCATTTTGAAAAATAAAATTTATAAAATTTTAAAAAGTGTATATTACTATTCATAACAGCTAGTTTGTATAATATTTTAATAACATATCGTTGTTTGGTAAAACTTGGTATTGCGTACTACACACACTATTGAGGAAAGACGTGATTGCATGTAATGCAAGCCAAGTCAGGGCTGCATGTAGTGCAAGCTCCCTTTGGTGTTGCGTATAACATAATCAAAACTTATTTCATTTATACATTAAACAAAATCTGTACTTAATGTTGCGTAGAATAATTTCCACAAAACGAACTTGAAATTGTGTGTAACACGAGCCAAGAATAGTGTTGTGTATACTGCAAGCTAATACGGTGTTGCGTATAGTACAAGCTAATATTTGTGTAGTGTACAAGAGAAGACATCAAATAAATTAAAAGGAATATATCTCATAAAATCTCGGGGTGTTACAGTACCAGAAGTCAATAAGGTATAAACCAGCCCAAAGCACTGAAACCAAAGTACCAAAACATGAAAAACAACCCCAAGGTCCCTAAGGACACAACTCACCAAGACCAAATATCAACAGATGGATCCACCTCCAAGATATCCCTTCACTTTTCTCAATCTTAGAAGAAGAAAGTCTACAAACACCTGAAGGTAAAAGTAGGGTGTGAGCCTAAGCCCAGCAGGATACCACCAAATATTCCATAACAGATGCTAAATATAGATTATCCAAACAAAAGCTTTCAATTTTAAAGTAAACAGGTTTGGAAATTCAAAACCATATTTAAACAAAACATGCTATACATTTTCAAAATGATGGACAAATACTTTAATCAAAGGCTTTACAATGATAGAATATTTATAAAACAATAGCTTAAATAAAACATTTATATAAGACAGTTTATATAAATTCAGCAGGCATGCAAGCAGTTCAAACAAACATTGGCATACATTTATATCTCAAATATAAATAAACAAGCAAGAAACATAGTCATCTTCCAAAAGTTACAATAGTATTAACCAGCTATAGGATTCTTTACTCTCTATGTAAACTCAACAAAATGTATATACACACATACCTATGACACTGGTCAAAGGAGACTCATCACCAACCCGTCAGAGATGTGACCCACCGCAAGTATGTTTTAGAACGTTGTCATATCGTAGAGTGTATCCAAATAACTCACTAACTACCTAAGGCTTGCATGCTCTCTTACATGATGGGTGAAATATTTTAAGACTACTTAAAAATATGATCAATATCATTATTCTATTTCAAAAGTACCAATTTATTTCCATTTAAAACCAAAATAGGTTTTTTTCAAAAACATGCCTTTTTTACAAGATAAAACCACTGGGTTTCTATCAAATCATTTTAAGTCATTTTCACTAGTTTAAAATCCATTCAAAACCAATTCCATCATTACATAATTTATTTCCACAATTAAATTCAACAATTTAATTGAAATCATTTCCATCAAATACACAATTTAAATTAAAAAATTTAAATCAGCTGATTTCCATAAACACACTCAATTCAATAGAATCAGGGGTTTTCAAAATTTTCATGTCAAAACCATTTCAAATATCTCAATTCACTAGAATCAAGTTTTTATCAATTTAATTGAAATTAGATTTGAGTAATTGAATTTAAATCAACAATTGAAATAAATCAAGCAATACAATGATAATCAATTTGGTTAATCAGAATGGAACCACCTACCTCAAGGTCATTGATGTAAATAGAAATGATAATCTACCCAGTGTGGTTCAATACACCTCCTCACGACATTTTTATCATAAGCGTCGACACACCAATGCTTGGCGCTCATCAAGGGTTCCTAGAACCAAAACATCTATTTTATTTCACAAGGAAGTAAAATATTACATGTGATTATGTTTTTTCTATCTTGGATAATCTATGGATTATCATTTTATGTTAACACATGAAATCGCAATAAATATCCATAAGAATAATTATAAACCTCATTTGATAATTATATCCCTTTATTTTATTTCTCAAGGAAATAAAATATTACATGTGATAACATTTTCTCTCTGCCAAATAAATTTTAAAATTATCAATTAAAATATTAAATGCGATAATATTTTATCTCTCAGGGATAATTTTAAATTATCGATTAAAATATTACATGTGATAATATTTTATCTCTCATGGATAATTTGAAATTATTGATTAAAATATTACATGCAATAATATTTTATCTCTCTTGGATAATATCTAGATTGTCATTTTATGTCAACGCATGTGTTTGAAATTAACCTTCAATAGTTCATGAAATTACATGTTGATAATTCTATAAAATTATCCTTAACTTACAAAGTAATTATCAAAAATATATATATCAAACTATATATATATATATATATAATCAAAATAAATAACATTATATAATATTAATAAATTATCCCATATTCATTTATTGATATGTGTGTGTGTGTGTGTCTTTTGATAATTCATTATCCTTAGATAAACCAAATAATTATTGTTTTATAATTTTGAACAATTATCCATTCAATAAGTTGTGTAAAATTATTTTTTTCAATTTGATGCAATTATACATTGATAATTTATCTTAATTATCATTTTATAAAACTTCAAGATTATATTTTGACAATATCCACTTAAATATACTTTGATAATAGGTTTAAATTATCATTTGATAATTCATTTATAAATTATTCTTTTATCATAATTTGTGTGAATACCCTTTGATAATTTTAAGAATTTTAATTTAGGTTTTACCATTTATATTAACATCCACCATTTTTCATTAATTATTATTGATGAAAAGAAATTGAAAAATAAAGAAAATAGATAAAAATAATAATAAGGCAAAACTACCTTTTTTTAGGCCCACCACATTCATGAAGGGAACCGCGACGGCTGGACGCGAAGAAGAAGATTACCATAATGGATTCACCAATCGCGCAAAGAGAAGTTCCACAATTGGTCAGACTCAAGAAGATCATCTGATCTAAAAAAACTAAGGCATTCAGAGATTTATGAACCCTAAAATCAGATCATTTAAACCCTCAATTCCAAACACCTGATGTAATCATCTATTCATCCAAAAATTCATTAAGGAGTCATTGATTTCACCTAATTAATGAATTGCAACTGAAACAGATTTAAATGGTGAAGAAACTAAAGATTTTGTAAAATGAAATGTTCAAAAATGGAGTTTTACGGTTTGGTAAGATATAGCGTTGATTGATTGTTTTTTTATTAATTAATTAAATAAAAAACAATTAATAATTATTTAATATATTAAATGACTTAAAATTACTTAGAGACCTAACAAAACGTTCTTTTTGAATAAAATTTATACCATGCCTAAGGTAAGCACCTTATTACGGACCCAACGGTGGTCTCGGATTTCTCAAACGATGAACCGTTTGAGAAATATTAATTATTTATTAATGAAAAAATCAGAATAATTAGTTAATTAAAATAAAAGGTGTTATTTTTGCGAGAGAGGCATCCAAATGTACAATGCTTACGAATGTTATACCCCGTCTAGGGTAAACCTCTCATTCCGTACCCATTGGTGGTCTCAGATTTCCCATATGATGTACCATTTGAGAGATATTTAATTATTTTTAATAAATAATATATTAAATATTATTTAATAACTTTATCTCATGAGTGAGACATCCAAATGTCTGGAACCTTCAAATGTTAAACCCCTCCTAGGGTAAAAATCATATTTCAGACGTAATAGTGGTCTTAGATTTCTCAAACGATGCACCATTTTAGAGTTTTTCAAATATTTTTAATAAAAAGTGTGTGCTTAATATATTCTATTTAATAATTTTATTCCATCTTCACGGATCCTTTGTGGGCCTCAGAATCATGCACTAACTCAGTGTATAACTCCAAAAATTATTTAATTGAATATTCTGGAGTATTAATTGGGTGTTTTACCATTCTGTGACGTGTTTAACAAAAATGAAACATTTCAGTGATAAACCATTTTCCCCATTTAACATAATAATAATTTAACACAAGATAGTTTAGGAATACCTGAAAGAGTAACAGGATGTTACACTCAACACCATTGTCATTACTTAAGAATTTCATCTTTATTTTTGATCTCCTTTCCAACCATGGATCTCCATCTGATGACTATTCTGAAAACCTCATATTTGTACTTGATAAAGTATACACACTTTATGTGTTGCATCATTTATGAATTTATAATAGTATAGTGACCCTCCATGTTAAAGAATTAGTGTTGGGTCCCATACATCCATATGAACCACTCAAACTTCTGATTCTTTAATGTCTTTCCTTCTGTATTTAATGATACATTCCTTTGATTTCTAAGGGTACACTTATCACTTATTTCATACTCTACACATCCATGTTTCAATATACCTTTCATATATAGGGATTTCACCACCTTCTCACCCATTTAGTTGAGATAATCATGCCACAACTTCATAGATTCATAAGATTTCATTCTGTAAATCATTTATCTTTTTTAATTTCTAGTAAGAAACAATGTACCTTTATTTACACCATTGGCCACTACCATGGAACCCGATGTGATTTTCCACACACACTATCCATAAATATTGTAAAAAACACCACATATTCCATCTTTCTAACTAAGATTGGGTTATTCTATAACCTCAATATGTTTCTCAGTTCTTGTAACTCTAAGAAGCATCCATTTAATGTTTGCAAAGAAAAATATCCCTTTACTATAACCTCAATATCTTCATAATCTACAAGGTGAACCTTATCAAAAATTATAGATACATGATTGACCATACATCCAATCTTAGATGTAGAGTGAAAATAATTCCCAATGTCAATAATCCATGGCTCAAGAAAACTAGAGGTATTTAGAAGCAAACTATCCTTACCTTCCAAAATGGGATTGAGAATGGATTTTCAAAATCATAACTTCTATAATTGACCCTTCAGTATCTATAGTCCTTCTTCACATTCCCTATCTTCCCATAATGCCAACATATGGGTCTGGTCCCAACTGGATCACCTCAACTCTTCTCTCATTTATCTTTCTCCATTTTTTGACATTTTTATTTAGAGTATTTTACTTTACCTTTCACACTAAATATATTTTTGGTAGTTCCCTAGACCTATTTCCTTTGAATCACTTCATTGATAATATGATTTTAGGAATCCTAAATTACTAATTCAGCCTTAACACTAGAATTAATCACTACATTAACCATCGAATCCCATGGTTTTGGAGGCAATGATAGAAGGATTGATGCCAATATTTCCCTCATAACATTACATTAAGGGCCTTAAACTAACTCTAAATCACATTAAATTCATTGACAAGACCCACCACCAACCTTTATTTTGATATCGTTGTGTCAATAGGTTATCACATCAAAACATTTTATTTATAGTGGTTGGATTCTCACAAATATTTGAAATCATATACATCAACTCAATAGTTGTTTCTGCCTCCTTGTTATTAACTACAATGTTCCAAACCATAATCATCCAAAAAACTCTCAGTGTCTTCTGGTTGAGCTTTTTCTATCTTCCTTTTTCATTACTTCATGTTTGAATATTTTAAATGAAAGCTCCAAATCTCTATAGATCGGATATTCTTCAATATATATCCTCTAGAATCTAAAATCTAATACATCAAACTTATCAATCTATAATTTTAATTCTTCTAAAATATAATATCCACTGAAAGAAAATTCATAAAATACTTAGGAACTTTCTTACCATGATTCTCCTATAAGGACAAGCTCATAAAATTACTCTAATATGATCTCTGAACATCGGACCAGGATCTAGTTATATTGAACTTTGTTACCAAGATCTGATATGACTTGTTGTGTCATATCCCATAATCAAAAATCAGCCTTTAGAACTTCAAATGTGGAAAAAATTCTAGAACATCTAAAACTGAATGACACTTGATCCAACAACCACATAAATGAACCAAGATCTAATTTTTCTATACCAAATTACCTCAATACTAGATAAGATATTCCAAAAAATGAATCAAAACATACAAAATCATCCCAAAAGGGAAGGAAAATGCAAGAATTTACATAGTTTAGTACTTTGCCTACTCCAAAGTATGAACATTTTAACCTTTATTAAGAAGATAAGAAATAGAGGTAACCCTAAATTATACACACATAAACACCAGAATGTTTCCTATAATCAAAATAAGACAACTTCTAAATAGTTTAATATATAAGTATACCCCACCCATTTATTCATAAACGGGCACCATAGTAGCCATCTGGTTTCATCGGTTCCAAAACCATTCAATATTTATAGATGTTTGTTTCTCAATCAAGGTACATATTAGCAACCTTATAAACGCACTGAATTCACCAATCCTTTTGGGGAATAGTGCCTATACCTAAAACTCATCCTTATAAACTTATATATGTTAACTTATAGTTTTGTATCTATTTTTTAATTTGTTTCAGTCCTATGTTCCATTACCCCTACCATCATCTAGTTATACATCATATTTCCAAATTATCTCGTTTTGAAAACTTTTTATACATATCCAGAAAAAAAAATCATAGGAAATCCTAATAGGGGCCTCATAGAGAGGTGGCATATGTGTGTGTGAGAGAGAGAGAGAGATAGAAAGAGAGAGTATATGTATATGTATATATGATTATGGATTTGTGTGTGTGTGTTCGTTCATTTGAAAATATGAGTGGCCACCAAGGTGAGGATGAAACTATTTCACATATTTAGCTCCTCTCTATGAGGAGAGAGTAGCCTCAAAGGGTGGATGAATATGGATACATGTGGGTTTGTGTGTGTGTGTGTAAGAATGCATATGTTACCTCCTATAGTGGATGGAATCTGATAGACATCCTTAATGGAAAGATCCCCTATAGTGGGAAGGTACACTATATGGATTCCAACCATATCTCAAAGAAATTTTTGATGATGCCACATAAAATTATTCACGTTCTGTTGAGAATGACGTATGTTTACTTGATTAATAGATAAATATGTATAATTTATTTATCTAGCATTTTATTTGATAGACTAATTATGATTTATTATTATCTTCCTACACTATATTCCTACTTTGTACACTTGTCTTTATGATAAACTATTTTAGGTCGGCTGGAAACTTCTAAGGGGTATGATGTACTCACACCCTACATGTGTTCCTTAAAAATGCATGTAGACCATGTTTTACACAACCCAAGTTAAGGAAAATCTTCTATGAATAAGGGTTGAAGGAACTGGATCATGGATAGAAATTTCACAAGGTGTATAAAGTCAGGATAAACCATTTTTAGAGTTTTTAGTGAATTATATAGGCAAGGACATGGGCCTTATCCACAATTCTTCATATAAATTATCTCATCCTCATTTAGGTCCTTTATTTATTTACTTTTCTTTTGATTCGTTGAAAAATAGGGTAAATAATCTCCTAAATATGTGATGTTTATCCCTTAGTGTTTATTTGTTTGGGTATCTAGGTTGGGTTATTACACCAACCCCCAATTGGTCTTAAATTTTTTATCCTCAATCATTGTTAAGTACTCTGTAAAGGTGGTGTCGTCCGTGATGTCCAGCTCACCCGAGTTCATATTTTGCAATGGTTCATGCACATATATCCTCAATTGTGACACTTGGAAGACCTTATTCTCCTGGTAAAACATCAAGGGTAGCACTATGAAAAAAAACCTTTCCTACCCTATGTATAATTTTGAAAGGTATGACACACCTTGGGGAGAGCTTGATCCCTATATTGGACCTACTGAAACTACATCATGGTGACACCTTCTCGAACACATAGCCTCCCTCCTCAAACTCCAAAGGCCTTGATCATTAATCAATGTATGAATTATAACAAATCTTCACTTTCCTTATCCAATCCAATATCACTTACACATTCTCCATTTTCAACCACACCAACTATGGTCCTATTGATAACAACTCACCAATCTCTATCCAATAATGAAGAGATCTTCAGGGTCTCTCATAAAATTACTCAAATGGTGTCATTCCAATGGTGTATAGATAAATATTATTTTACATAAACTACATTAATATAAATTGAACAAACTCGATCTTACTGAAATCAAGAACATAATCTCTCAACATATCCTCAAGTACTAAAATGGTTTTCTCTATATTTTTGTCTATATAGGGATGGAATATTGAACTCAATCGAAAAAAGATCCCAAAATCCTCCTCCAAACCCTAACACAATTTGGATATGTATATAGCATATCAGTTGGAAATTATTTTCAAGGTTACCCCATGAAACTGCATGATCTTATCCATGTAATGACACCCCAGACTCTCTACTAAACTCTACTCTCAATGGGTGAGTAAGTGGACTGAATTGGTCACTTGGTCAATAATCACCCATATAGCATAAATTCCATTTATTAAGAATGTAATTCATATCATGAATTTCTTAAATATCCCATTCCACTTTTATAGTGGAATCCTGAGAGGTTGTCATAGATTAGTTAGAACCTAATGCTTTTCTTTATCCCATTGGTTGGTGAGGCACCAAGATAAAAAAAATCATAACACCTAGCTTTATGTCTAACCAATAATACTAATTCTTAAGATCTTGGTGCATCATCATAACACATAAATGTATTGTTAAGTGGGAATTTTGAACCTCTCTTAATCCTCTACATGAAGTGAAACTAGAACCTCTCTTAATCCTCCACATGAAGTGAAACTAGAACCATTATCTACCCTTGGAAGATGATTTCATAGTCCCCACCTTCAAAGAATATATCAGTTGCATCACCTAAAGATAATTGGTTTTATAATATATTTCAATTAATTACTTTGTTCTAGGATTCCCTTAGCTTCTAGAGGAGAGTGAGGTCCACCACCATTGATTAAAGGTAGAAAACATCTCAAGATTCCTCCAAGACCAATTGTATCATGAATATTTTCTAATAAACCTCCTGCATAAGATAAGGACGTGATTTCTAGATAAAGACATTATCTACCACATTTTCCTTTCTAGGAGTATAAACTATCTTGAAGTTATAATTATATATAAACTCTATCTATCATCCCTATGTCTAGTTGAGATCTAACTGGGAGAAAATATACTTGAGACTCTTATGGTATGTTTAAATCATAAATCATTCACCAAGAAGATGGTGTCGTCAGGTCTTCAAGGAGAACACTACCACTATAAGCTCTAAATCATGGGTTTCATAGTTTTTCTCATGGAGTCTCACCTTCCTTGAAATTTAAGCAATAATCACCTATCTATACATCATTACATGACCAAGATTGGATCTAAATGAATCACTGAATTCCATGTACTCAACTCCTTCCTCTAAAAATCATAAAATGGGAGAAATGGTTAACCTTTTTCATGACCCGTCCCATGAGGCCCGGACGTGACTACCCCAAGCCCTCCTTCCATAGGCCACAGGTTGGTGACTAGCACTTGAAGGATTTTCCCGAATAGGGAAGGCATTACCTTAGAGATCTATACACACTCAAGAAGGGAATCTGAAGTAAACAACCAACAAAATTAAGGTATAACCACGAGAGTAAAGTACAACCACAAGTAAAACTGTAAACTGAAAACATTGGGCTGGAATAAAATCCCTAGAAACTAAAAAGAAAGTAAACAACTGTCGTATCTTCCCTAGACCTCTACCTAGAGGGTAGTAGCTATAAGTCTAAAAGTCGAAGAAGAGGATCTCAACTGATCTCATTGCACCAAGCTCCACAAAGTCCCAAACCTCCAAAGTTTTCCTCAGAGCATCAGTAGTCTGCACCAGATACACACGTGCGGGCAAAGCCCATGCAGGGGTGAGTATAACAACTCAGTAGGGGGCCCTGAGGCCCCTGAATTTCTCTCAGTAATCCACAAAGGAAAACATCACAAAAAATACCACAAAGGTAAAATCACAAGCATGATCAAAATCATGAAGCACATAGAAAAAGAGACAACTCACTCTAACTGTATAACTTCAAGGTTACTAGGATATGGATGACTAGTCGTAAAGCCAGATCATCTTATCTATAGTAACTATACTTCTGACCCGTATTGGTCATTGGTGCTAACCCATATTGGTCGATGGTGATGATCTGTATTGGTCGCTGGTTTTGACCCGTATTGGTCACCCATACAGAGGTAGGGATGATTAGTCATACATCTAGATCATCCCACTCTGGATTTTCTAATGCTGACCCGTATTGGTCTCTCTTCTTCTTCATGTCATAGCCAGCCACTGGATTCCCGCACGAAGCACACCTGGTCTCTAGAAGACTCTACTCCTCAAACCATCGGTCGTATTTCAACTGGTATGAAGTCCTGAAAAATTATACCCTAGGGACCTCCCCATCATAGGGGTCCCAATGTGATAGATGGCGTGTCGATCAGACGCCCTGTCTGTAAGATATGGCCACTTTTGTAAAAAGGGCACAGTTGGATTCAAGTCTGATCCAACTAATTTTTCATGTCAAACTCCATAAAAACTCACTTATATTATCTTCAAAGGACCTCCTTTTCACAAGGGTCCTTATTCCATAGACGGCACATCAATCGGATGCTCGGTCTATTAGTTATAGACATTTTAGTGTTGAGGGCTCGGTTGGATTCGGAGTCGATCCAACCCGTTCGTAATCCAAATTTCTCCAAAACTCTCGTGGAGTATCTCAAAAGGACTTTCTCGCTCCAAGGATCCCAGAACCATAGATGGTTCATCAAACGGACGTCTGGTTTGTGAGATATGGTCACTTAAGCGTTTCTTGGCCCGAAGGGGCCCGGGTCTGGTCCGACCCAGCCTGGGCCAACCCGACCCGGTTCGGGTCAACCCTACCCGGCCCGAACCGACCCAGCCCAAACCGTCTTGGTCCGGCCCGATTTTCCTGGGCCGCGGTGGGCTCGTCCCACTGGGCCGCGGTGGGCCTGGTCCGCTAGGCCACGGACCGGCATGGCCTGCTAGCGCACCCCGCATGGGGCGTGTGGTCTGACTGCCGAATGGATTAAGCCATTTGACCCCCCTTCAATCAGTGGCGCCACATGGTCCGCGGGACGTGGGTCCCCCTTTCATTTGTCGTGGCTTCAAGTCGCGACTTTCTTCAATGTGGCGCGCGACGGCGCGCCGCCTGCTGCTGCTGCGACTGGCTGATGCCGGCCACCGCTGTCATTCGTCGACACTAGTTGTTGGTGCCATCACACCGGTGTCACGCCGAAAAATCTTTAGTGGGGATCCGGCGATGCTACGGAGCTCTATTTCCACTCCCGTCTGCACCTATGGGCCTCCCGGACTTCCACTATCATAGCGCGACCCTCTTCCTCGTGTTGCCGTCAAATTGGGAAGACTGTCCCCAAAGAACGCAATGATAAATGAAGTGGTGGAGGGTTCGGGCCTTGTTCATTTGGCATGTTCCCTCCACGTTAGTGTTATAGAAAGTGGGATTAATTAAACATCACATTTAAAATAATGATAAACCACATCCAAACACAAACCCCCTACTTGTAACCCCGTATCAACCTTCCATGTTTAAAGAATGATCCACATATTAACCCATTGGTCGGTTGATCTGTGTTCTTCATATAAATCAAGAATGGGGAAGGAGTAATTTTATAATATCAAAAACAAAAACCCCTACTTGTAACCCCGCATCAACCTCCCATGTTTAAAGAACGATCTGTGGATCAAATCGTTGGTTGGTTGATCTGCGTTCTTCGTATAAATCAAGAACGGGGAAGGAATAATTTTATAATATCAAAAACAAAAAACCTTACCGGGATGAGATGTCCACTGAAAACGATTGACATAACCTCCTTCGTTGTTGTCATCAGTTTGTGATTCAGTGGTGCTCGTCACCGCTCACTGAATCTGGTCTCGTCCTCCAAGTAGATTTTGGCGCATGACTTCGCCAGAGTTTCCTCACTTGAAGAAGTCATTCCAAAACTCCACCTCGGTCTCCATTTAAATAAGAGAGGTAAAGTTGAGTAACACATTGAGGAATTAATGAGGTTCATTAAATAAATTAATGAATCTCTTTTAATTCACAATGGTGGAGTTATGCAGTTGATGAGTCAAGTCATTAATTGGCTTGACAAGTCACCGGTCCTACCACCTCCTCTCATCCATTGGAGAAAAATAAAATAAAATAATAATTACATGTTATTTTACTTTTCTTTAAAAAGTCTAAAAATTAACTTTTTCTCCCAACCTACTGCGGTCAAAGTGAATCCTCCCTTAAGTGAATCATGACACTGTGGATTCAACGGTGTCCTTAGATTTTTAATCTGAGCCCCAGTTCAAAAGATAGAAAATTTCATCTGTGCATTTACTGAACGTACCTTAAAAAAGTTCGTAAATTCATTCCGGGCACACCGGGCCTCGGAATTATGCATCGTCAAATTTTACAGACTCGTAAAAATACCAATTAATTTAAAAAAAATTACATGGAATTTTTCGGGTCTTTACAGCCTTTACTTATGCTCATCAAGTTCATATGAAATCACTTGAAACATATAAAGGGGTTTCCCTTTTAGGTAATGGTTGTTATGGAAGTTTAAATCCTATAGAATTTGACTATGAATATTTGGTAATACACTGTTGACCCAAGAAATATTTTTTCCTCAAAAAAGTTCATGGGAAGCTCTCAATTGATATTTAACTTGATCTTCCTAGGGTCTACTACTAATCCACCCTTAAATATAACATGACCTAATAAATGGAATTCCTAAATACAAAATTTCCACTTTTATAATTTATTATATAGTTGGTTCCCTCGAAGTGTGTCTAAAATAATCCCCAAATTCTCGACTTTCACATCATCTATTACATAATAGATGATGATGTCGTCAATGAAGACCATAATGAACTAGACAAAAAACTGATGGAAAATATTTTTCATGAGTTCCATGAACATGGTTGAGTCATTTTTTATTCTAAACAACATCCTTAGGAACTTTTAATTTCTATAGCGACACATAAATAATTTCTTTATGATGTCCTCGCTTTGAACCCAGAGGTGGTGATATCTTGGCCCTAGATCAATCCTTGGGAACCACTTCACTTCCTTAAGCTAGTATAATAGGTCAATAATCCTCAATATAGGGTATTTTTTGTTGATTTTTACTTTGTTTAAGAAATGATAGTCAATAAAAAGTCCTAATATATCATCCACCTTATTGTCAAGAAATAACATATCTTCTCAGGGGCCACACACTATGCCTGATAAAACCTTTCTCTAGAAAGTCCTCTTATTTCACCTTCATCTCCCTAAGCTTAGTCGAGGCCACCCAATATGATAAAAAATATATCGGTGTGGTCCTAGAGTGAAAATAGATTCCAAATTTGATCTCTAAACATAGTAAAGTCCTATAACATCCTTTAAAAAATGCCTCTGTACTAATCCACTATTACAGGAATCTAATACTCTAAATAATTTTATAGACCCAAATCAAAACTCTCCAGTTAGTGGGTGATCAGATGTAACATCTTGTGAGTAGACCCCACTCATCCCCACTACAAATCTCAATCACCCATAAAGGATAACATTGATCTATCAGCTCAATATCACAATACTTTCTAACCATAACTACCTATTCAAGCATGGATTAAAAATAATTAATCCATACCAAGTATGGATTTGTAGAGAATAATTCTATCCATGATTATTTCCCACAAAAACCTCTCTCCACTAATCATAATCTTGCACTATCGACAGTTTTGGGTAAGTATGTTGTCACCTCTAGTAGGATTATTTAGTCATATAGGTCAAGTTATAGGATCTACTAAAATATCTAAATATCAAACTAATGATGTAGTAATAACATAATGTATCACATTGTTAAACATGTGTATGGGTTTTAGTATATAGAAAACCTAAATTATACCTCAATTTATGTCAGGTACTACCCGATCATATATATTCATGGTATGCATCTGGCCAAGGCACTGGCCACAATCTCCCTCAACCTGGTGTGGGAAAACTATAGGTGGTGGTGGTTAAAGTGGATTATAAAACCATCCACCTATATCTACTCATATTACTTTACCATATCCTCTACTAAAACCACATATTGAGAGACTGCCTTTCCCACCATGAGGTGTATCCTAATCTCAATAGTGCCTCTGATGTGGAGGTTTATCCACTATGATGCCCTAGCTTCCCTTAACTATACGCATGGAAGGATTTTCTTAGGCCTTATGGCCTTGACCTCTATAATCATAGCATATATTTTCTTACTACTAGTTTTACCATCTATGTGAATTTCCTATCATAGATACTAGAGACAAAGGATATGCACGAATTTACATATATGTTGATGGAATCATGGAGCATGTCATCAAATAGTAGTTGTTGATAACTCTACCCTAGGGAAATAAAAACCTACCATGGTCACTGGATATATATATTTGAAGAAACTCTCATTCATAAGGGATATATATAAAACTAAATCAATGTTGGGAATACATAGATGATCAACCCCATCTCAAATCTCTCTCTTGAGACCTTAATCAAACTTATGATCTTTTTGAAATCCATCATAAGTCATGTATAGGGAGTACCTTATGATGTCTATGAACCTTAACAAACACTTAGTGATGATCATGTTTCCCTATTGAAGGTTTAGTAGCTCTTGAACTCATACCATCCTTAACATTTTTCAATATTACTCCCCCTAGAAGAGGTGCTCAAACAATGACTATGGAAGAGTATCCTTATCATGCGCCTATACAATTTGATCCCACAAATGACTTGATGCACCATGAAGAAGACATGACGCATTCACTAAAATCTGATCAATGAACATCCAAACAAAACAATACACCTAAGACACCACCTCTAGCCAGTCCCCAATATCATATACTCATGCAGCGCACTCATCCTACAATTCATCTTATCTTGCTCATCTAGAATCATCCATTGGAAAATGGATGGAGGATCATCCCCCTAAAATTGTAATCATTCCCCTAATAGTAAATCACTCTCCACATCTATGTTTTGAGTAACACTCCCTAGAAATGGTGTTAAAATTTTAACCTAACTCATCATTAAGACTAGTCGAAATTAACTATTTGTTTTCTTACCTAACACTAGTGTAGAAAAAAGTAAGGATCAAACCCATAGATAAGAAAAAATATGTATGTGTGTGACCAAAGTAAAAAATAAAAAAACACTCAAGAAACTTAACAAAGATAACATGTAATAATTTGTGTGAAAATAATTGTGCATTATGCACACAATTGGAACAAGTGACCGACAGGTGAAAAGATGGTAAGAAGGAAAGAAAAAAACAATGATAGATGAGATAGGAAATTCAATTGGATAATTTTTAAAATATTTTTCCTTTATTCATGACTTGATAAATTCATTATAACTGATAGAAATGAGGCTAACTAACTTAGTCAGTTGGTCAACATGTGTTTGACTTAAATTTTATAGTTTTTCAACTATAGAATCCAATCATTGATGTGAGCTAAGAAGTTTGAAATTTTTTTCTATTTTTAATTGAAAATTACCCCCATTAATTCATGAAATTCTAAGTAAATTAGTGTTTTTTTACTTTTGTAAAATCTGGATCTTAATTTTTAATTGACTCAAATCAATATTTTTACATATTTTATTCATTTCAATAATTATTGTGAAGCCATACATTTTTTGGAATAAATTGTTTGAAGTATTAAATTCAGATTTAATTGTTTCATAATTTATTGGAGAAAAATCATAAACTAAAAAAATGAATTTATGATGTGTAGATTAAGACTTGATTTTTTCATAGGCAAGTGACCACATGTTGAAGGCACAAGTGGTAATGCCACCTCCATGATCACTTAATTGATTGTACCTAAGAAAATGATGATATTTCCAAAAAATGTGGCTATGAATCCAAGTAACCCCATGTTTTTGATCCCCGTGTTTAAGTGTAATGTTAGGTTAAGGGACATAACGTTTAGAATTTGATCCCCACATTCCAAAGATAAACCCCACATTGTTGATCCCCACATTTAAGTGGAACATTAGGATCAGGAACTTGACATTTTCAAGTTGATCACCACATTTTCATGGAATTTTAAGTTCAAGACCCTAATTTTTGGAAGATAAAACCACACTATAAAATCATGACATTGTTGTCGTCATGTTTCTAACTCCATGTGATTGATCAATAGGGGCTCGTGCAGGAGAGATTTCCGCCAGTGTTTTATCTCAAACTTGATATAGGAACTTTAAAAGTTCTCAAATCCAATGATGTTTTCGGATTTGAAAACTTCAAACTCAGATCCCCAAATAATTGAAGACAAACCCTTGCGCACTTCCTAATAAAAAAGAGGACTCATACTCTCCAATGAAGGTCAAGCTAAAATACCAATATGAAGCTCAGACCACGCCAAGTTCTGATTAAATACTCCAGATCTGAGCCATAATTTTCAGAAGGTGAAGGCCATAAGTCACCTATTCTAGAAATATTGAAGAAAAAACCCATGGTGGAAGCGTAATTCACTACTACGTAAGGGTACCTCCATTGTTTCAAAGGGATACTTCAAGGTCATCAAAGAACTCTAGAGCTATGTAGGTGTACATTCCACTAGTTTGGCCAAATAGGGTAATTCCTTAACAAACTTTCCACATGTAAACTATCCATTTGAAGGAGTATGGAGCTCAATAATGGGAGGATAATGCTTTAATGAAAAATATTAAAATAGTGATTTGAATAAATTTGGACCATCGAGTTATCCTCATGGAAAAAATATAAAGAAACAACTTTGGGAATGGAAGATCATGCTCATCGTATGGTCGGAAATGGAAGATTTAAGAACTCAAAAATTTATCTTTAAAAGATGGATTTTCCACTAGAAGATAGTGTGTTTTTCATGATCGATGAACCAGGGATACTATTGCTTCATCTTCTCATTTTCTTTCATTTTTTTGTTGTAAATCTCTAATGATGGAACACTAAACCATTAGTGGCTGAGTTGATGATATCCTCCTTTACCCTTGTAAATTAATTCAATGTTCTAACTAATTTTCTCTCTTGTATTGATCTCTCTTGTATTGATCACTCTATATTTATTTGAGCATGTTTAGGTATTAAGAAATTTCCTTGTGATTATTAACGTTAAAATTTATCTTACTTCTATCTCTAGACTACACACATAGGCTGTTCAAACTCACTCCACTACACGTGATAGTGCACAATGGATGAATAGGAGGGTGATTAGAGATATACAATGAGTATGCTAGGTGAGAGTAAGGTTTATAGTGATTATTTTACTCCCATACTCAAGATGAAACTTCTGGGAGAATTTAATCTAAGTGAGGTTTCACTAGGTTAGAGAGAGAATAGAAGAGACTTAAAATGGAATAATTATTTTACACTCAATGTAAGGGGATGATATAAGGCTATGTTGTTATCTCCGAAATTGAATTTAAAACTAATTCAATCAATCCCAAATGCTTTTTTCACAAAATTGAACCCGAAAAATAAGATCAAAATACACTCATAATATTGTTCACTCCAAAGACAAACCTGGTTCTACTACTACTATATTATCTTGGGTTCAAAATTTGTTTCTTTGAGTTCCCCATGGAAGGCTACTCATCAAACCTAGCATCATTGCTAAGGAAGCTAGTATATGTGTTTAATACTCTATTTTTTAAATGATTTAAATAAATGACCATATCTGATTCATCTCACCTCATTGTTTTGATATAGAGGTTGAACAAATTGTTCAATAAATATTAATAACTTTAAAAATAACAAAACAAGAGGAAAGATAATTTTTCATAGTTCAATTAACATGCTCCCCATCCTCAACTTCTTCCACGAGAGTAACTTTTGGAAGTGAAAACATGGAAAACAATTTGGAAAAATTGAATAGAACTTTATAAACCTAATTATAGCAATGATAATTGATTTCAATCACCTAATAATCAAAAATAATTTGAACTAATAACTGATATGATCCAAATCCTACCAAAGTTTCATGGCTTGGCAGGATAGAACCTTAACTAATATCTAAGAGAATTTTCTTATATTTGAAATAATTTCAAGCCTAGATGAGTATCATAAGATCAAGTGAGCTAGAAGTTATTACCCTTATCTCTTTAAGGGGAAGCCAAGGAATGTCTCTACAACCTCTAACAAGGGGAAGTTACCATATGGGATGGGATGTAGAAGGTATTCCTCTAAAAGTAATTCCCTAGCTCAATGAGCACTCAGATAAAGAAAGGATTTATGGGATCAAGAAAGTAAGTGGAGAGACTCTCTATGAGTTTTGGGAAATATTAAAGTTATTGAAAACCTCTTTCCCACATCAACCTTTCAATGATAACTATTTCATAGATTTCTTTTACCAAGGGATGATGGACAATGACCAGAATCTACTAGATGTGTCCTTTGGAGGAGCATTAATAGAAAATTCCCTCACTGAATTCATAGATATGATTTAGAGGATCTCCCAAAATTCTCAATAATTCATAACAAAATACACAACAAGAGAAGTACATGAGGTAGAAATTTCTAAATCCCCTTTACTAGAAAATAAAATTGAATAATTAACCTATCTTGTGAGATAACTAGTTGTGAAAAAAGTATAGGAAAAATCATCTCCCACAACTCCAAGGGAATGCTAGCTTTTCTATTCTCATGACCACTTCACTGATGGTCTATAAATGGCCAATTAGACTCATTAAAAAAATAAACACAGCCTTAAAGAACTTTATCTGGACCGGTAGCACTCTTGAAAGAAAACTTGTGACTGTGCCCTGGTCAACTTGTTGCAAACCCATTGAAAATGGCGGTCTTGGTATAAAAAATATCAAACACTTCAATGAAGCCCTTCAAGCAAGACTCAATTAGAATATTTTTCACAATACCTCTGAAGCAATCTCCTTTATTAAAAATAGGTTTCTGGACAAACTTAAAATGGGAAACTCGAACTTCATTAACTCATCTATCTGGCCCTCCATCAAAAACTCCTTCGCTAATATTATGCATAATTCTAGATGGATGGTCTCTAGAGACTCCTCCATGAAATTTTGGTTAGATAATTGGACTGTCATGCCTTTAATATTCATGTTGCTTCCTGATCAAATCCCTGATACTACCAATAGCTCTATCAAAGACATTTTAAACTCTCAACAAGATCAACTACCCGACACTATTTTAAATGTTATTGACAACTACTGCTTATCTCCCACCAATGACCTCTTAATCTGGGAACCTTCTCACAATGGTATGCTCAACTCAAAGAATTTCTACAAACACTTTTTTTGTAACTCATAAAATGACTATAGTTGGTTAAAACACTTCAACAAAACTTGGATAAAGTCATCGCGTTTCAACCTTATATGGCATCTTGCTCACAACAGAGTTCCCACTGAACTTTGCCTCCAATATTTTGGCATCCAGCTCTGTTCCAAATGAAAAATATATAATCATCACAGGGAAGATACTAACCACCTTTTTCTCTCTTGTGCTACTGCTTCTACTCTCTGGAACTATATTCTTGAAATTTTTGACTGCAGATGGTTGAAGCTTAATTCTGTCAAAGAGCAACTTAAAAAATGTGCAGAAATGGAAGTCTCTCAAAAAATTAGGAACCTCTTTCATGCTGCAGTTTCTGAGCTTCATCATGTGATTTGGTATGATCGAAATGCTATTATTCACCAAAATTACTCATTCAATCAAAATTCAGGCCGAATAAGGATCCTCACTGCCATACAAGAAGCTGCCTCGATTCAAAAAGGAAGATGCCAAAACACCGTCCATGACTTTGTGATCCTGAGGCATCTTAGGATTAAAGGTATTCAGCCGCATCGTACTCTGGAGGTGTTATGGAGAGCACCCCTTCCTGGATGGATAAAGATCAATATCGACGGTGCCTCCAAAGGCAATCCGGGACCTACAGGATGTGGTGCTGTCTTTAGAAATCACCATGGCTAGATCCTTGGTTGTTTTATGGGTAAATGTAGCATTGCCACCTCCCTCGAAGCTGAGATGATGGTATTGATTTATGCCATTACCTTTGCCAAATCCTTTGGTTGGAATAACCTTTGGATCGAAAGTGACTCGACGACCATTGTCCAAGAAATTTGGAATGGCGTAATCCACCTTGCTTGGCTGATCAATACCCACTAGATGGATTTCTCCCACTCTCTTAGTGATCTTAACTACATCATCACACATGTTTACCGAGAAGCAAATGCGGTTGCAGATGGTCTGGCCAACATGGGAATCAATCAAGAAATTACTTGTCTTGAAGACCTCCCCATTTCTATCCACTCCTTGCATGAAAAAGATTGTAATATGATCCTGTCTTTTAGACTCTTGTAATCTTTCTTCTCTTTTTTAATAAATCTAAGGCTTTGGTCGTTTTTGACTAAGGCATCACCTTCTAAAAAAACTGATGGATTCCCTCAAATATAATGAATAAAGAGTTGTGATGCTATGTACCAGAGATAGTTCTAGTAGTAACCAAAAAGAAACCAAGGATTTAGAGGATTTTATAATACCCAGTTTGGAGCTAGGAACCAACAGCAGCAAAGAGAAGATTTCAAGAAAGGTTTTCAACTATCCTTCTAACCTCCACCCTTAAAAAGAGGCATTTCTTGGCCCTCTACAAGCTACCAATATGATCAGAATAAATATCCCACCATTAAGTAGTTTATAAAATAGCATATTGAATCTCACACTGCTCAACAAACTACCATCAACACACATGGATCGATACTGAAGGAACTGCAAGGATTATACATCCAAATTATGAATAACACCAGTAACTTAAAAAATCAAGACTCGAGTAATCTTCTTGCTTTATACATTCTTAAGCCTAAAGGAAATATTGGTTATATTACTTTAATTAGTGGTAAGGAGTTGGGAATAAATGAATAATTACAATCTCAAGAAGGAGCTAGAATTCGGTAGCCTGCAATACTGGAAGAATATATTCATGAATAAGATGTTCAAGTGCTAATAGAAACATCTCCCATGAAGAAAGATAAAGGGAAATCCAAATATAGGATTCAAATAAACCCTAACCACCCTTCCCTACAAGGAATAAACCACCTAAGAAACCCAAAACTATAGATTCTACAAATATTCAAGAAAGTGGAGATCAATATCCCTTTACTATAAGTCATCCACCAAATTCCTAGGTATAAAAAATTCATCAAAGACATATGCACCAGGAGAAGAAGATTGTGAGGAAATGAAGATGTAAGATTGGGTAAAAAAATTTATGCCCTTGTTACCCCACAAATTCCTAATAAATTTCATGATCTAGGTACTTTACCCCTACACTATAGGAGCACTTCCTTTTTCCAATACACTGTGTGATTTAGGAGAATCAATAAATGTTATACCTTACTCAGTTTATTCATCTCTATAGATATGAGTACTCAAACCCACCTGAGTGGTTGTACAGCTCACCAATCGATCCACTTCCTAACTAGTAATTTTTCTTATATAAATATTAGCAAGTGTGTAAGGATATTCATTCCCTGCTAACTTCTACATTCTCAATGTGGAATAAGGAAAAGATAAAGATAACTCTCTCATTATTCTAGGTATGTAATCCCTCAAGAATTTTAAAACCATAATAAATGTCAATAAAGGAACTCTTTCCATGAATTTTGGTGAGGAAATAGTGGATTTTAAAAAATTTGACTCAATGAAATACCCACATAAGGAGAAACATATTCACACATTAAAATATTTTTCATTAACTTATTAATATAGGGAATAAATTGAAAATTTTGATGGCATAATCATATTAGAAGAATATTTAGAGACACCTAATTTTTCTGATGAAATAGTTTTTAAAAATGAACTTAATCTAGATACAATTGTGGGTGGTGATGAATTTGAAGAAATTTATGAAATTTATTTTGATGAGTTAATCAAATGTGCTACTAATAGTTCTACTTTGCATGTGTAGGTTTCCATTATGGAGAACATTGGGCTTAAAATGTCACTAGAAAACCCCCTGGGTGAGAATTCAAATTGATGCCATAAAACTTGAAATATAATTTTTGTAAAGAAAATGAAAAACTACAAAAAAAACATTTAAAATAATTTAATACCCAAGAAAGAGTATCTACTTCTAGAAATTTTGAAGCAAAATTCCAGAGCAATAGGCTGGACATCAAGGGATATTTTAGGGATTATCCCTACCACCTGCATGAATATAAATTTATTGGAAAGTGAGTCTAAACTAGTGAGATAGACCTAAAGAAGGATCAACCTGAACCTTTTATAACTAGTTAAAAAAGAATTATAAAGACTATTATGAGCTAGAATAATTTACCCCATCTCATATTCCCAATAGGTGAGTCCCATCCAAATTGTCTCGAAGAAAATTGGATTCGCAATTGTAAAAAATAAAAACAATGAACTAGTGCCTCCAAGAATCCAGAATGGTTGTAGAACCTTCATTGACTATAGGATATTTAACCATGTGACCCACAAGGACCACTTTTCCATACCCTTTATCAACCAAATGTTATAGATTCTAGTTGGGAAAGTCTCTATTATTCCCTAAATATATTTTCAAAGTACTTTTAGGTTCCAATTGATCCAAAAGACCAAGACATTGCCACTTTACATATCCCTTCAGTATGTTTTCCTAATGGAGGATTTTTTTTTCTTTGCAATGCTCCAAGTACCTTTCAGTAAGTATTTTCTCAGACATGATTGAGAGCTTCTTGGAGATATTCCTTGATGAATTTACTATCTATATAACTTGTTTTCAATGTTCCCTGGAGATTCTAGAAAACTTTTTAAAAGGGAATATTAAGAAAAACTTGGTTTTGAATTTTGAAAATTTTCATTTCATGGTAGAAAAGGGAAATTTTTTCAGCCATATAATTTCTAAAAATGGAATTGAAGTGGACAAGGCCAAAGCTGATATTATTTCTACATTACCTTACCCCACCAATATGAGATACATTTGGTAATGTTTGGGGAATGATATATTTTACAAAATATTTATTAATTACTTTAGAAAGATTATTTTACCCTTGAATAACCTACTCAAGAAATAGACTGGGTTTTTTTATAATTCATGTAGGATAGATTTTGATAATGTAAAAAAGAGTTTGACCATTATCCTCATAATCTTACCACCAAACTGGGAATTCCCCTTTGAGATACTATGTGATTCTCCCAATAAAGTTGTAGGAGTTTTAATCTCCTAGAAGATCGATGGACACTCACAAGTTATAGATTATGCTTTATAGACCATGGAAACAACTCGGATCAATTATAAAACAACCAAGAAGGATTTTTTGTCTATTTTGTTGTCTTTGGAAAAATTTTGATCTTATTTATTAGGAAGTAAAGTAACTATTTTCTCTTCTAATGTATCGCTCATAGATTTAATCAAGAAGGGTGATGAAAATATGAGTCCAGTGATATGGATATTTCTACTATAAGAATTAAACTTAGAGATTAAGGATAAGAAAGGTTGTGAGAATATAGTTACAGACCACATGAGTAGAATACCCCGCACTTTTGAGGTAGAACGACCATATGAAACAAATTTGGATGAATCAGGTGAGCAGTTGTATGAATCCACTCAAGTTCCCTGGTATACTAATTTAAATATTTTGTGGTCACATCAAAGGTACCTCTTTTATATTCCAAATAGAAAGTGCTTAAATTAAAATCTATATCAAAACCATATGTTTATGAAGACCCGTATCTATGGAATATATGTAGTGATAGAGTAATAACGAGGTGTATCCCTGAAGAAGAGGTTAAGTATGTGCTTATATTTTGCCACACACTTGCTTCTAGAGGCCATTTTGGATCTCAAAGAATGGCTAGGAAATTTTTAGAAACTGGTTTATTTTGGCCCTCGATTTTTAAAGACACGTGTGATTTTTTTTAAAAATGTCCAAAATGCCAGTTTTCTAGTGGGATTTCCAAGATAAATTAAATTCCCTAAAAACATTTGACTTTCTATGAAATATTTGAAGTCATTGGATTATATTTCATGGGCCCATTTCCTATATCATTTGGTTTTTCCTACATTTTTTTAGTAGTTGATTATGTTTCCAAGTTGATTAAAGCAAAATCCATACAAACTTATGATTCCAAAGCTATGATTGAATTTCTAAAATCAAACATTTTTTATAGGTTTTAAGTTCCTCAAGTAATAATAAGTGACCAAGGTTCCCACTTCTTCAATAATAACATGGAATCCCTGATGAATAAATATGAAGTACACTACAAAACTTCCACTGCTTATCACCCACAAACCAGCAGGATGTATAAAGTTTCCAATAAAGGGATAAAATGATTATAGAAAAGGTATTTCAACCCAACCGGAATGACTAGAGTAGGAAGCTAGAGGATTCACTATGGCCATATAGGAATGCCTATAAAATCACCTTAGGTACACCCCCTTATATAATATTTTATGGAAAACATTATCACCTACTTGTTGATTTGTAGCACAAAGACTATTGGGCTATTAAGAGAGTAAAAATATCATTTGGAAAAGATGGAGAATAGAGGAAGCTATAGATGATAGATCATGAGGCGATGAGAAGAGAAGAATATGATAATTCTATATTATATAAGGAGAAATCCATATCTATCCATGAAAAATTTATCTAGAAGAAAGATTTTAAAATTGGAGATAAAGTATTGCTCTTCTTCTTAAGGATGAAACTCATGTTAGGTGATATTTGTTCTAAATGGAATGACCATACATAGTAACTAATACTTTTCCATTAAATGCAGTTAACATCAAGGTAATTGAGTCATAAAATCCCTTCAAAGTAAATGGCAATCAAGTGAAGCATTACCATGAAGATTTTTGGAAATATTCAATAGAGGAGTCCAAATTCCTACCTGTTTCTATTGAATAAATAACCTTAGGTTGTATCTTTCCTTCACACTAGTTTAGTTTCTATTATTTTGAACTATTTTACTTTTATTGAAATACATGCTAGAAATTTAATGGGAGTGTGCCTTAGCCAAGTGTGGGGGAGACAAGACAAAGTAATTAGAAATTAAATACCCTTATTCTATTTTACATTTAGTATGTCTCGAAATATATAAAAAAATACAAATATATATATATATAGAAAAATTAAAAAAATCTACTATTAAATTTTGTAAATAACTCTTTTGTATAGTTTTTGTTTTGAGTTTTTCAACTTTCATTGATATGAATGATGCCCCCACCTAGTTTAAATTTCATGCTAGAGTTAATAATTTCATTTTTTATAACATAATAAGAATTAGATGAATGTTGAGTGAATTCTTTACTACCTTTATGAAAATATAGTTTTATAACTTAGAAAGTGACTATGAGTGAAAATAATTTTGTGGAATCAGAAATATAACATGTGGTCACTGGAATTTCTAAAATTAATCTGAGGAAACTTGACCTCTAGGAAAAAGAGAACCTTAGATAGCCAACTCAAAATAAATTGATATAAGACCTTTAAACCTGGAGTAAAATGGTAAATTAGGATCCTACAGTGAATATATGATACATTAGGCACTAGGTGTGTGAATAATCCCTATGTATTGGTTCTCATATATATGGTTGGTAAAGATTAAAAAAAATAATAAAGTGCCTAATAGTCAAAAACGAGTTCATCTAGGTGAGAGGAATATTGAACCAAAATGAAGAAGAGAAAAAAATGACTTATAAAAAATCATTTGAGTTGTATCAATGAAGTGGAAATTCAAAATTTGGTTTAATAAACTTAGGAAAGAGAGAAATAGAAGTGATTCTTGTTAAAACTTGTATTCCACTAAAATCTAATTTGATCCACTCCTGGACTCATAACTTTGATTGGGTTAAAGTAAAGAGTGAATTGAATAAAATATGAGGCATGATAATTCAAACAATGGAAGACCCTATGAATTTCTTCTTCTATGAATTATTTATTTAGATTTAGTCAGGATGAATCTTTTTGTTTTTATTTTTGATAAATGTAACTCATTGATAAAATTGTTCGGGAGTGTAATTGTTTTAGTTTGGGGGTGATGTGAGTTGAAAAGTTTGAAAAATTTTGTCTATTTTTTATTGAAATTTAACCCCATTAAGTCATGAAATCTCAAGTAAATTAATGTTTCTGTGAATTTTGGAAAATATGGAAATTATTTGTTAATTAGAATAAATCTTTGTTTTTACATGTTTTACTCATTTCAGAAATTATTGTGAAGCAATACATTTTTTTAGAGTAAATTATTTGAAGGCTTAAATTCTGAGTTATTTTTTATAATTTATTGGAGAAAAGGCATACACTAAAAAGTGAATTTGTGATGTTCTCATTAAAACTTTCTTTTTGCAAAGGAAAGTGAATGCATGATGAAGGCACAAGTGACCATGCCACCTCCATGGTCGCTTAACTAACCACACCCAAAAAAATGAGATTATGCCAAGTGACCGCGATTGTGAATCCAAGTAACACCACATTGATGCTCCCCATGTTTAAGTGTAATGTTAGTTTTGGAAACCTGATGTTTGGAATTTGATCCCCACATTCCGAATATAAACCCCACGTTTTTTATCCCCATGTTTAATTATAAATTTAGGATTAGGAACCTAATGTTCGAAATTTGATCCCCATGTTTTCATGGAACATTAGGTTTGGGAACATAATCTTTAGAACATGAACCCCACACTGTATAAGCTTGACATTACTAGTGTCATGTGCTCAACTCCACATGAGCTATGAAGAGAGGCTATAGCTTTATCCAAGTGCTTTATCTCAAAATTGATGTGAGGACTTTACAAGAGTTTGAATTCGATGAATTTTTTGGATCAAAAAACCACAAACTTGGATCTCAGAAGAACTAAAGATAAACCCTTTCACACCTACTGAAGAAGAATATGTCTCGTTACCGCTGATGAATGTGAAGCTGAAATACATATCCAAAGCTCGGGCTACACCAAGTTCTGATCAAATACTTTAGATCTGAGAAATAATTTATACAAGGTGAAGACTAGGAAGTTACCTTTTTTCATATCAAAGAATAACCAATGGCGGAAGGGAAATTCACTACTATGTAAGGGTAACTCTAGTGTTTCAAAGGGATACATCATGATCATCAAAGAACCTCGGAGCTATGTAGGTGTACATTCTACTGGTTTGGAAAAATTGGGTAATTCCCCGACTAACTTTCCATATGGAAATCATCCATTTTAAGGAGCAAGGAGCTCAATCATGGGAGGATAATTTTTTACCAAAAAGGATTCAATCGTTGATTTGAAGAAATCCCAATCATAGAGTTGTGCATGTAGAGGAAATATAATGAAATTATTTTGGGATCAGAACTTGAGGAGTATTTCATACTTGCGGGGTACATTGGAATGTAAACTCAGGTAAATTACATGGCCAAAAATAGAAGATTGAAGAACTCTAATATTTATCTATAAAAGAGGGACTATTCACTGGAAGAGAGTGTGTTTTCTATGATTGATGAACTAAGGTTGTTTCTACTGCATGTTCTCATTTTCTTTCATTTTCTTTCATTTTCTTGCTATAAATATCTAATTATGGAACACTAACCCATTAGTAGTTGACCCAAGGAGATCCTCTTTAGCCCTTATAAATGAATTCAATTTTCTAACAAATTTTATCTCTTATATTAATATCTCTAGATGTATTTGAGTGTGTTTAGGTTTTATAAGATTTCCTTATACTTATGCACTTTAAAATTTATCTTCCTTTTGTCTATGTAATTCACACATAGGCTACTCAAAGTCACTGCACTACACATGATAGTGAGAAGTGGGTGAAGAGGAGGGTGATCATAGATATCCAATCACCAGGCCAGTTGAGAGTAAGGTTTACAGTGGCCATTATACTCCCCTACTCAAGCTGAAACTTCCAGGATAATGTAATATAATTGAAGTTTCACTAGGTTATAGAGAGAATAGGAGATACTTTAAATGGAATAATAATTTTACAAGCAAGGTAATGGGGTGATTTGAGTCTAGGATGTTATCTCCAAAATTGAATTTAAAACTGATTTAATCAATCTCACACACTTTTTTCACAAAATGAAACCCACCAAACAATAAAGAAACACGCTCATAATATAATCCTAGTAATAAACAATCCTGGGTCCACAACTACTACATTATCTTGGGTTCAAAAAAAATCGAGTTCCATGTGAAAGACTTCTCATCAATCATCCACAAAATGATACAATTAGAAAATCACTACAATCAATTTTTCATTGATCATAATAAGATCCTTTAAAGATTCATTTAATTATGTTCAATTCTCATTGTGACTTGATGATTTGAAGATACCAAATAAATTATGAGAGAGAAGACAACCAATAAAAGGAAGCATGAATAAAGTAGGAAATTATCACCAGAATGATCATTTCCCCAAAATAATGTTTAGTAAAACATCATTTTTTAATTAACAAGAATGATAAATTCCATTAGAAGAAGAAACAAAAAAAAAGAGGAAGAGAATCATATTTATTGAATAACTTCACTTCTACATCTATCTTTCATTGCCTACTTTGTGCTCCGATCATATTGTTCTCTCACTGTGTGTACCTCTCTTCTTTAGAATCCTTTTTTTAGAAATTTTATCTATCACCCTTTTTATATTCCTCTAGAGTTCTGCATTTATTTTTCCTCTCAATAACTAGATTGTTTTCTATCTTCAAAATTTGGTCATCACTGATATTCTTCTTTCTCTTAGACCTTCAGTCACAGCACCAGTTACTCTAACAAAAATCTCCTTAATAAAATCTGCCACTTGCACATGGAATTTAATGATCCAATTGACACTCATTGATACCTAAATAAAAAATTCATATGTCAATTTATTATTCATACTATAATATTTCTAGCTTCCAAATTGTGTTAGATTATGATGCATATTTTTTGGGTCAAGTTCTCAGAATCCATCAACTATGGGATTTCCTCAAACTAATTTTAATCTCAAGTGACTAAAATGGTAAAATTCAAAATGAATCCCCTATTTTAGGTTTCTTCCACCAAATAAATAGATGAAACCCCAATGGATGACACCCAAAAACACACGATGAGCCAAAGACCACCATGTGAGCATCACACAAGAAACAACAAAAGTACCTTGTAGCATCCTCACATATCAATGCAGCCATATAAGTGGAAAACCTTGAAGACCCCATCTCTTCATTGAGTATCTAAAATAAATGAAAATATAGAAAACACACTTGAAATTAAATTCCCTAATCATCAGTCATTCACTTGATCTTTTCTTCTTCATATAAAGATGCCACTATATCACTTCAGTAAACACCAACTTCGATACAAAAAACAATTGCTCCTTTCATCATCCCTTTTCATAGATCTAGTACTCAACTTGACTCTTCTTCAATAGAAATCCCTTCAGTTTTGACCTATTTACACAAGCTCAGGTCATCCTCATTCATGATTCTCAATCAATGTCAATTCAAAATTGGGGTGAGATCTTCAGTTTATCAACTTCACATACCTTATAATCAGCTGGAATCGGTTCTCAATCATCACACAATCGAGCTTGGGGTTTGTATGGTTCAACCATCTCGACTGATTTCAGTTCCAAACTTGGATTCATTTTCATCCTCGTCTTTGACTCACCCTGTGAACCCAAGATTAGCTTCATCGAGATTCACTATTCATTCGAATGAACACAGACTTGTTTTACTTCCCATGGATGAACAGAATCCTACCTCGATTGGCATTGTATTTCCTTCAGTATAGGGTAATCTTTAGTGGTGTCAAAATATAGAAAAGGGGAAACATCATATGTGGATTTGAAAAATATCTTACAAGAAAGACTCATAGGATATTTATCCAATAAAATGTAGAAAAAAATCATACAGCATGCCCTTCTTAAATTTTTAAAGGAAAAAATCCTATGGGCCAACACTTATCAAACGAGTTAGCTTGTCCCACAATATTATACACGGCCAGGCTAAAGTGCCTTATAGGGAAGACTTTCAAAAATCATATAGGGATGCAAGCAAAGAAAAAAAATCACTCAAAACTACTAAAATGATTAAAAATCATTTCAAAAATTAAAATGAACTCTTCAACAATGAATTTTCAACTTCAAAAGAATTTTAAAAATTGTTCCCATCAAAATATATTTTAAATCATGGAACCTAGAAATTTAAATTTTTGGACCCAAAAAAATTAAAAATACCTTCAAAATAAAATTTCAATGATCATTTTACCTAAAGAAATTAAAATATATTTCTTAAACATATTTTAAAATTTTAATAAAATAACTTTTATCAATTAATCATAAAAGAATATCATTTTCATGAAAATGTTCAAGGAATTAAAATTCAATACAAATCCATTAATTATCAAGTATTTATAATTAAATGATCATTTAAACACAAAAATCATCAAAATATCACTCGAAGTATGTGTAAAACATGTATCAATTAAAGGTCACATCAATTCTCTAAATCAAAGCCTCTTTACTTAATTGGTCAGTGGCGGGAGGCTCTAGCACTGAAACAAGCTCATCACGACCCATCCTATGGATCCTAATTGGTTATATTTGGGGTGGCATTCTATATTCAATAAGATGAACACATGATAATTAAAATATATATTGGTGAGTTAACAAAATAAATACATAGAAGAATCAAATCTGGAATGCTACATGATGAATGAACTATCCTATTTATACCCTACAAATGATATCTTAGAGTTTTGAGTTGACTAATAGATTATCAAAGCAGGAGAAAAAAGATATATCAGTTTCCTACTTCTACGCTAGTATCCATGGCCTAAACACCAAACTCAAAAACCCTTGACATTTTTTACCTTAGTTTTCCAACAAAAAATTACATCATTTATAACTCTAAACTCTATCCCTAGGAGACAACCCACTATAGTTCCACTTTAACATGACCCGAACCACTAAGGCCCTACCTAGTCTAGTGGTTAGGTTGACACTACCAACCCAATCCCACCTCTAATAGGGAAGGGATTGTGGCTAGCACAAAAAACTCAAATGGGAGTACTTATCCTAATAAACCTATACACAATCACCTATCTATAGAAAAAAAATATATATAAAATTACATCTAGACATAATAACCAACTGTAGAAAAATCATATATGTGAAAAGTTCTAAATATCCATAATAGTCTAAAAAATGTGACTCTTATAATAAAGTCAAATTCATAAGACCAATATCCCAAAGGAAAGACAGATTTGGAGAAACTAGAAACAGGGAACTCCTCATCACACCAGATATTGTCATGAACAGTGACTGTAACTATCCCCATCCAGAACCACTAAGCGATAACTCCATTAAAACCATATTCTCCACGATCTCTGATGAACAACTTATGATCTACATAATAAATAACATGTGTAGGAGGAATGCTTATACAGTTATGAGTATAAACATACCTAGTATGACTCAATGAAAACACACCAAGTAGGATAGAATAACAAGTCATCTCAAAACCCAAGTAGAAGTTAAAGAACAAAAACCTTATATATTCTTAAAGGTGTGAGACTATTAAAGTAGTAGAGAAGTCTCAGCATCATAGACCAACTCAACTAAGATCATATGTCATAGGTAACATGAAGTATCTATCAAAATCATAGGACCTACTATATCAAAACTATAAACACCATAACCCCATTAGCCTAGATTCAGTGGTTATTTTATTACATTGTCACTAAATATAAGAGATTTCATCCTAAAGGACTGAATAGTTTAATAGTCTTGAAAAAACTAGATACAACCATGATTCTCATATTACATTGGAAATATAAAATACATAGCATAAAATATTTCTTTTATATTTTTCATAATACCCTTATTCATATCCTAGGGAAAATAAAACAAATAAAATGGTGAGCTCAAATGCTCAGTAAGGGTATGCATACAATGTAAGCTAATAAGGAATGAATAATATGGTAATAATAAATGATGGTCATAATAATGCCATATAAATAATCATAAGAACTAGAAACTCATCCATGGATATAATAAAAATAATAATCACATGTACATCAATAACTGATTTTATAATGAGGAAATTTATAATTTTGGACATTTGAAACTCATTTTTGAGGACTTGGCTAAGACATCTGAAAAATACCATTGAGGCCTTGTGCCAAGACATCTAAAAATAAAAGGGTTACTCCTTAGAAAAACCCAATCTAGTTTGTCTCATAAGATCTACTGATGCATTGAGGATATATTATACCCTACCCATAATTTACTAAATCTAATGCATTCCTTATATGAATAAACAATACAACTTAATCAATATACCTTAAAAATCAATAATTGTTCATATTAGAAGATATAGCATATGGAATATCAATACTTTCCCCAGTTAAGATGATAATAAACAATCTAAAGAAATATGTTGGATAGTTTCATTAGATTAAATATTCAACATAAGATTCAACGAAGGATATTGATATAGATGAAAATACATTAAAGAGATTATTGGAATATTTCTTGAGGAAAATACTCTTTTCACTTTGAAAATCATTTTTTTCTAAATATAAAAGCTTCACACATATTAAAGAAACATTTTTATTTGAAAATAACCTTGTAAAATTATAAATTAATCTTAAAATTATTTAAAGGTCATGATATAATGAAATTAAATTCATTCCATATAAGTTAAAAAAATAATTCCTTTTACACTTTCGGTAAAAATCAAAAAGTACTTCGTTTGGAAAATGATAAGAAGATTCATTTAAAAAAATTAAAAATTTCAAATATGGATAAAAATATATTTAATAAATCGTTATAGGATAGTAAAAATATTCTTTAAGATATTTTGAGAAAATTTGTATGTGGAAGAAAAGACTCCCCCAATGGAGATAATTTCTAATAGTGACGAGATTGTGAAATAAACCCTTACCTCAGGTTCGACTTTCTTTGTATGCATTCAAACCTCATATATAATAAATATATATTTAGTATAAATCAATTAAAGAAACATATTCATATATATCATACCATATATGATTTACTTATAACCTTTTATCACCCATTTATTAATAATTCTTTATTAAAATCACTGTTTCAGGTGATAACTATTTCATTTTTCATAAATGTTTTGGTTCGGTAGTTTTGTTCCTTGTAATTTTATCATGGTTATATCATCTCCATAATTTTAATAATGATTTAATTATCATTTATATTCATTATATACATATTCAGTTCCATCTATAAAATTTATAGATAAAAAATGAATTACATTGTTCATGGAGGTGATAGACCATATGTACGCATGAACGCTATTTTTGTTTTTGAAAGATGGAAAAAAATAAAGTTAAATAATAATTATCATTTGAATAATAAAAATTATATAATATAAATCATTTATATTCATAAAATTCATCCTTATTAGCATCCAGGTAAAACAGAAATGAAAAACAAATCACATCACTTCGTGGAGGTGGTAGTCCATATGTATGCACAAGCGACGTTATTTTATTCCAATGGATTTGAAGGTAAGAAGGTATGTATGATATTATAATTATAGGGGTATAATTATTTCATAATTATAATATATAAACATTAAATCCATCATAATAAGCATCCATGAAATATGGTGGTGGAAAATGAATTGTATCACAATGTGGAGACGGTAAGTCGTACGTACACACGAGTGATACCTTCACTTCCCATTTGATGGGAAAGAGGGGGTAATGGTGATTTAATAATAATAATAACATTTCATTATATTTATTATAATTAATTTATTATTTTATTATGAATACCATAGATTTATATGAGGTAAAGAAGAAGTAAAAAAAGTGATCAATTAAGGTGATTACCTCTCATTTAAAAGAACTCCTTTAAATATCCTCTTAAGGTTCCTAGGATTGATATTTTGGGATGAATATCACCTATATAATGTGTATAATAAAATTTAGAAGGTATTTTTTTAGGTTTTGGTCAAGATAGAAGGATCAATGTGGTGCAAAGAAGTGAGTAAGGATGTGCCCTTTTATAATTGAGGTGCGGGACACTTTTGGAATTTCTTAAAATATTAAATTATAATAAATTCGTTCTCAAGGAAAATGCATCCAAATAGATATGTATTAGAACCTATGGTAGGATATGGTTTTAATATCATTAACCAATAAATTTTTTATAGGTTTTTTGGTGTTTTAAACCTTATCTTTTGGTTTAAATCCTTGGTTAACTTATTTTAACATTAACCGTGGTAACGTATATTTCACACTTAAAGGGTTATAATTTTACAAATAAGGTGAATATTGAATCATAAATGGATAATAGATAAAATTTTATATCATATATTATCCCCTTTTCCTCTTTTAATATTTTAATTATTTTTAAATAATTTAATAAAATATTATTTTGATAAATTATCATTATTGTCAATTTTGACACTATTCATTTAATTTGACTTTAAATACATCAATAAAAAGTTTTATTTAGAATATAATTCATTTAAACATAAATAATATGCCATATTAATCTATAAAATTCATGAAACACTATAAATCACTCAAATTATATAACTTTTAATATTTTTAATATCATTTATTTTATTTTTCTATTAATTGAATAAATATTGTATTATCATTGTGCAAGAATTTAAAGTAATTATATAATCAATAAAAATTATAAATAAATTATAATCATGAATATAATTTTATTATTCATTAATTTTAAATTTATATTCATTCATAACTTTATTTTTTCCCTATGTGGACACATAATAGTTATTTAAAAGTAAGAGAGTGACATTTTGTAACTTTCATTTATTAAAATATTACATTGGTCATTTTCATGGAAAAGTGTCCATTAAACATATCAATTTCGAACCTAAGGTGATAAGGGATGAATTAAATTCATCCAATAATAATTAAGATGAAATATTATGATCTTATCACTTATTTTTAACCTAAATTAACCTGATTTATCCTTTATTGAGGTGATAAATTTTACCACAAATTCTATTCATGTTGAACAAAAATAAAAGGGACCTATTTAAAAAAATTGAACCTTATGATTCCAAATATGAAATAAATTTTTCAATATTTCATTTTTATAATTTTAAGAAATTACTTTTAAAATAAGTGTGCAAAACCTGATGAAAATTGATTTTTAGAAAAAATATAGTTTTAAGCATAAAATTGGGTTAATTCTCATCCTATTCCTAATAAAAACTGTGGATGAATGTTAAAAAAATTATTTAATATATAACACATATATGTTAGATCAGCATTATAGAACTAATTCTGAAAAGTATCGTAAGAATATGCTCAGATGGCTATACTTATAAGAGGGGGTGAGTTGTAGTTTTAAAATTTAGTTTAAAAGAATTAAATTAACAAACTCAAACCTCTTAAAGTATGTAATCATACTTGGACCTTAGTCTGATGATTGTAAGAATAGAATTAGAACCTAAATATGGTATGATTAAATTTGAGTAACTATCAGAGTCACTATAGATCTGATTATTAGAGTATCATAATCTCAATGAATATGATTAATTCAAAGTATTGTTATTATCATAATTTTATTAATACAGATAAAACAATAAAAATAGAAATATGAATACAATTATTCAATTTATATTAAATGTGTAGTGGAATAAAAAAACTTTTAATCAATAAGTAATACAATAGCATATAAAAGAAAGAATTACTTTCAAGCTATTAAAAAGAATAACTCTTTTAACCATAAGAGAAAGGTATTATATAACCAAGACTAAAGGTACCCACTATTTTATACTTATATAAAAGTTTTTCTTTCCTTACCAACGAAATCCCTCAACATGAATATCAATATGGATCTTTCTTCCTATCCTCAGAATCCCTCGATATGATTATCAGATTCTCTGTCCACCTAGCCCCGGTAGCCCTTGATCTGATTGATCAGATTCTATGTCTTCATATCCTCAAAATCCCTTGATCGTTAAGATGATTGGACGCATATTACAATACAAAAATTATTAAGTAGAAAACCTGACAAGGTTTCCTTAGAACTAAAAAACTCATAAAAGTTTACAAAAACTAAGAATAAATCATTCACGCTATGAAATCTCTAGAGTTCTCACAAAATGAGAAAATGAAAATGAAATCAATCAGCATGTTATCATCTCATAAGATGCAAACTATTTGAATGACCTGTTATTTATAGGCATCCTTCCAATGGTCATATTGATCTCCTAGTGGTCATATCTCTCTAATTTTTTCGCAACAACTTGGACACCTAAAACTTGACATCTCATAACGATCTGGCATAACTAAATGTTTGTTTTCATATTGGTTTACACCATTATAGGGTAAAATTTTTCCTTACATTAGAAATAAGTCTTCCAACTATGATTATAAACTTAATTTAGTCTAAAGGACTTCCTTGTGATTATCATCGTGATAACCTTTATGAGTATCAGTTTGATGATATTGGTACCAGTACCAGTCTGATTGTTATGAATTTTTCATTATAATAGTCACAATAGAAAGTCTAACTTCTTGTACTGATAAATGCGATTTTGATTAATTGGACACATACTCATTATGATAATAGTAATGAAGAATGTAAAGTTTATTTTTTTAGTTCATTAGAACTTATTCTAAGTATGGAAAAAGAATATGTTTTCTACAAAAAAATTCTAAAACACTTGGTACATAAAAAGTTAGTAAACATGTATTTCAGAAAGTTTTTTTATTTAAAAAACTAAAGGAATGAAAAGGTAATAAGTAAAACTTTTGACTCAATAATCTCCCCCTTTTTGTAAAGTACAAACCCCAAAACATAAATGAAAATAAATTTGAAAAACTTACAGTCCATGTTAATTTAAGTACTTCATATTCAAATTTATTCTTTGAATCCTAACTCCAACTAAGTTTATAAATTTACTAAATACAATGAAGAGAATTGTACTGAATATGATGATCTACCCCTTAGGATAATATCTCCCCCTAAGAATCGTATTCTCCCCCTTAAAGAAATATATATCCTTTTGTAAAAACTTCTCGTTTTTTAAGAAAATCTCCCCATTTATATAATTTTTTTATAAGAACTCAGTTCTTATTTTTAGATAAAAACCTTTCCTTTTTTATTTATACTTAAGAAAAAGTAACAAAAGAGGTTAAATACTGTATCTACACCTTGCATGGCTAGACTTGGTGTTTACACACTGTGTATTCACATGTACACACTGTGTAATCAAGTCGGGAAGTTGGTTCATGACGTGTAAGGGAAGTTAGTCACGTAATTAATAGTAAAAGAACCTACACTGTGTGTAGTTCCTATTACACATAACCTCATTTTCTATCATTATAGACAGAGGAGTTTTCGGGTTCACAATACAATAGTTCCAAAAGGGGATTTGGCTCTCGTTTGTCTGTCTGAACCCTAATTCTTTCACTGTCGGATGCATTGGAACCCAATCGGTAAGCTCTCGATTCTTGTTGAGCTGTTCTTCATGATTTTTTATCTTGAAGAAGTTATCAGACCTTGATAATTTTACCACATTTTGTAGATCTACTTCATTCTAGCTTGAATTAGAAGTTGATGCTGGATGAGGAGATCCATACAACTAAGAGGTAGGTGGTCTTGTGCCCCTCATTAATTGTCGAGATGAATATATGTGCCGAAGTGCCATGAACCCATTTTTTGGCGTCACTTTGATTTATTTTTTACCCGTGTTATTTCCTAACATTTATTAGGTAATTGGTTTGATGATATAAAGCATGTTTGAAGTTGTTTTATTTGATTAAGGGCCACCCTGTGGGTGTGTTTCCCTTGAATGACCAATGTTTAGTCATTTGGCCTAGGTTGCTTATAAGGAAAGCCTTGTATTCCCTATTATGGGTTGTTAAAAATAAAATTGGTCAATTAAATGTGATTACACATGATATAATTATTGGTTATTCCTTATGATAGTTTAATTTACATGTTGTGTTTGTTATATAAATTGACCATGTGAGCATATGTTTGTTTAAGCCTTGTAATTGTTTATATTATCGATAGGCTTTTGATATAATTGATTCCCACATGAATTAATAAATGTTTTCCATGTAATGGTTTAACTTAAATTTTATCTTGTTATGTGGTATTCAAGCGGGAGAGATTGTACTATGCCTGCGGGCGAGATTGTGATATGCCTGCAGGTGAGATTGTGATATGCCTATAGGTGATGTTGTGTAATGCCTGCGAGTGAGGATTTGTTATTCCTATAGGCGAGGATTGGTTATTCCTATATTTTGGGTTGTGTTATGCCTGTGAGTAGATTTTTTATATGCCTACAGGTGAGGTTTTGAACTGAATATCTTGTGGAAAGCCTTATGACATGTCTTCCAAGCCAAAGCACAAGCTTGAATATGGTCTTCCCTTATAACTTTTTAAATGGTCTTTCGAGAAATATGTTGTGCTTACTTGATATGGTGGATTTTCGGGCTAAGTCTGGATCTTTAGATGTTTAAAATTCAATGTAATCTAATTGTTTAATGAACATGAATTGAATATAAATGGAAACATGACTTGTTGGATTGTTTACTTTTGAGTACTTCCTAATTTACTTTTTTCCCTTTTTGTACACTACCTATTGTGTATACTCACTGACTGATAGACATAGATCTTGGGTGGTTTTATACTGGGATTTATTTATCACACCCTATTTGGTTCATTCTTTTGGACGCAAAAATAGATTATATTGTTACAAGTGTCGATAAGGGCAGGTTCCCTTTTACAAGTACTTGATTTACTATTAGGAGTAAGAGAGCATGGGACTAATATGAGGCTTGCAATGCTTCTGAGTTTTCTTTTGTATTTATATACCTTGGTATTGTATTTTGTATATGACTGTAGTGTATTATGTTTTGGCTACTTTCTTAGAACACGTGACAGGAAGCATCATCTTTTTTATGCTATGACTTCTAGTTATCTTTATTATCATTCTTCTGTTGTTTATTTCAGTTTTATGGTATTTACTACTTCTGGTATTGTATAGTATTGTTTCTTTGTGTTACACTCTGAAAATGAGGTCATAGTTTCCCCACTATCACACCCTAGGCCCTCACTACTAGTCGGAAGCCTCTGGCATTTGGGAAAATGTGTTTGAGGCCATCTGACCAACCAGGTATGGAGCACCAGTTCAGTGGCATCCGGATCTGGGATGTTACAAAGTGGTATCATAGGCAGGTTTATTTTTTGATTTTCCTTACTGTTTGGTGATATTAGATAGGGATAGGAAGGACATGGGATTTGGTGTTAAGTTGTGCTCAGGAGTAGCTACCCCACATACAGGGAAAAACCAAATTTCCATGAATTAACTTGTGATTTTCTGATTTTGAGTTTTTACAGTTGATTTGATTTCACCAATGGGTGACACACTTTTTTTGTGCTATTATTATTGATTCCATTATGGTTCTATTTTTTTTAAACCCGATGAGATGAGGGTATTCCATCTCATTCATCATATAAGAACTTGTTAGAAATCACATCCCATGCATTATTGTCATTCCATTTAGAGAGTATTACTGATTTCATGTTGTTTTGATAGGTACCGTGATAGATATGCATGTTGTTGTGATAGGTGTATTGGTACGTGTTATGGTTGAATTGGATGGATTCCAAACTTTGGTCCTTGAGGAGTATGGGCCCTCTTGGATCAGAATTTGATGGATCATGTTTTGGACATGGGATATAGATTGTGTTGCTATGTGTTATATGTGGATTCAAATCTTTGATTCTTGGGTAGTATGGGCCCCCACGGATTGGAATTTGGCACATCATTGCTTTATTTTACAAAAAAAGGGTTATGAGGAAGTTTCTAAGGTTTACTACCCAGAAACCCAGACAACATGGTGTATGATGCTATGAACACACGCCATGTGTTCTTCTGTTTGGGAAGAAAAACTTTTCTTAAGAACACACCATATACCCTATGTACACATCATGTGGTGGCTGACCATGTGACCAGTCATCTGAGACATAACACGAGTTGTTGAGTTTTGATCAGAACGTGTCGTGTACCTTAAGTACAACCCGTGTAGTTTTACATAGGCTAACGTCGTGTAGCTCTGGACATGTAAAAGTACATGGCCAGGAGGGGAGACATGTGTACAAATCATGTATGCGTCTAACATGCCGTGTACCTGGGGTTGATATGCGTCCATGACGGCAAGACTACACGAACACATAAAGAATTAAGGGTACATGTCATGTATGGTTTCTACATGTCATGTACTCCTCTTTTGGTAACCTTTCAGGATCTTTTCCTATTTCTTTTTGGCAATCTTGAATATAAAACCTTTCCAATGAGATCGAACTAAGGTGTTTTCTTGACTATTCAAAGTCATGACACTACAACTACCTTGAGTTTTACACTAGGAAAGTGGCGATGATCATACCCTAGAGGTGGTAAGCCATGGGATACCAGAGGATCCTCCAAATTTTCTTGTTGCATCACCAGCTGTTATACCAGACACAGTTTTGGATGCACAGTTCTGTGAAGGCTTCATGAGGTTTATACAGACCTTCCAAGGAGTACCTCATCTTTCCATGTCTATGTTAGAACTAACACGAGTATTCCAACAATAGAATCCGCCTATGTTTTTAGGGGATGCTGGACCATAGGCTACAGAGTCATGGTTGGAAGCCATACTTTCTAACTTCAAGAATTTGGAGATGCCTCCTGAGAGGAGGGTCAAGTTTGCGACTTATATGTTGCATGATTCAACCAAGAGGTGGTGGGATGTTACCACTCAGACAGAGCGTCATTGGGACATGGCATGGAGAGTTTTTCAGAGGGTCTTCTATGACTACTATTTTCTTGAGATGCTGAGGGCCAATAGAGCTTGGGAGTTCATGAATCTGGAGTAGGGCGCTATGTCAGTGATGTAATACTCTATGCATTTCAATTATCTTCAGAGATTCGCACATATTCTTATGAGTGATGAAACATCGAGGGCTATGAGATTTTTGGATGGTATCAGGTATGAAATATGATCGTAGGTGAATGTTTTTAGGTTACCTTCTATATATACCATCGTGAATTAGGCGATGATTACCAAGCATAATCTATGGGAAGCTGAAGGTGCGAACCAGGGTGGTTCAACACCAAGATCCGGTACTATATCAACTGGGAGCAAGAAGCGTCGTATAGAGATTTCACACAGTGATACGAGTAGTCAGAATATTTCTTCTGGTATCCAGGAAAGGTGCTACCAGTATAGTAGAGCTTGGAATATGAGACTATAGTTTCTGATGGACCCAGTCAAGTGTCAAGTTTGCAGCAAGAGGGGCCATTTACAGCGCTTCTGTAGGGTGTTTCCACCATCATCTAGTGAGAGAGGTTCTTCACCGACTCCACATTCAGGAGCAGGGTTAGTGGATTCTCATTAGACTAGTAGATGGGGTGCATCAGGGTGTTCAGACCAAGGTGGTGTTTGTGGTTGTGGTATCCATACCCTAGGGTTTCAGTGACAGGAGAGTGGATCAGTTCAGGGTAGCTAGGCAGTGTCACAGAGATGTGGTATTAGTCAAACCTATGCAATGCAATAGACCCAACATGAGTAGGATCTTGGACCCTCTACTATCAGAGGTACTATTCTAGTCACCTATTTTTTATCTTATACACTCATTAATATAGGGAATTCACATATTTTTATATTTTTTCCCATTTTAGAGATCATTGGGCTCTGTTTTTTCTCTTATGATGATGTTATGATGCTAGACACTCTGTTATGGATAAGAAAAGTAGGTGTGCGTTAGTGTAAGGAGTGCCCCTTGAGGTTATTGGGTGTCACTTCTTATGGGATCTATATGTATTAGAGATGAAAGGCTTTGATTTCATTTTCAGGATGGACTGTTTGGTTCTTTTTAGAGCCTTTGTCGATTTTTATCACTGCAGGGTGAGTTTCACGTCACTAGAGGGAAGATCCTTTTCCATGAATAGATGACCTATTTGATCAACTTTGAGGAGCTCGAGTGTTCTCGAAAATCGACTTGAGGTCAGGATATCACTAGGTATGTGTTCGACCTGCAAACATACCTTGTACCATGTTTCATAGTAGGTATGATCTATATGAGTATTTGGTTATGTCGTTTAGTCTCATGAACGTGCTAGTGTTTTTCATGGTACTGATGAACTGAGTGTTCCATATTTACTTGGATTGTTTTGTTTTGGTTTTCATGGACGATATCTTGGTGTATTATCACAATCGAAATGACCATGCCAACCATCTTGAGATCGTTTTGAATACACTAAGAGAGCATCAGTTATATGCTAATATCACAAAGTTACACTTTTGGATGGACAAGATTTACTTCATGAGTCACATTATCTCAGAGACAGGAGTGTCAATCGACCCAGAGAAGGTGAAGGCAGTAGTTTCCTAGGAACATCCCAAGAACATGTTTGACATACAGAGTTTCTTGGGGATAGTTGGGTACTACAGGCATTTTATACGAGACTTCTCATGCTTAGAAGTGCCATTGACAGGCTTGAATAAGAACGGTATGAAGTTTGTGTGGTCGGATGCTTGCTAGATAGATTTTCAGGATCTGAAGGGGATATTGATATCAACACCAGTCTTGATACTGCCATAGTAGGGCAAGAGTTATATAGTCTACTATGATACTTTAAGTATTGGGTTAGGGGAAAATCTAATGCAGGGAGATTGAGTCATGGAATATGGGTCTTGGAATTTGAGGCCTCATGAGAGGAATTAACCTTCACATGATTTGGAGTTAGCTGCTATTGTACATATGTTTCTCTATTGGAGACATTATTTACTTGGAGAGCATTTTGTGGTGTACATAGACCACAAAAGCATCAAATACATCTTTACTCAATGTGACCTGAATTTGAGACAACAAAGGTGGGTGTAATACCTTCAGTATTTCGATTTTGAGCTTTCCTACACACCTGGGAAAGTCAATGTAGTGGATGATGCATTGAGCAGGAGGACTTAGATACAGGCGGTGCAGGAGGCCAATAGTGAATGGTAGCTAATGTCATTGTTCTCTGAGATGCATTTGGAAGTGCACGACAGTCAAGGATAGACTTTCCGCTATTCTTTATTTGTGACTTCTAACCTCCTGGATAGAGTGAGGATGAGGCAACTATCAAATTCCGAGGGCCTAGTCCTATGGGAGAGTATAGAAGGTGAGGATACACATCCTAGTTGGACGGTAGATGATTATAAGATCTTTCGTATCCATGGATGTGTCTGGGTTCCAGTGGAAATACGTAAGGAGCTGATGTGGTAGTTTCATGATTCAGGTTTGGTAGTGCATCCCAAAGTTACCAAGAAGTAATGTGACTTGCACTGTCAGTACTGGTGTCCAAGTATGAAGAGAGAGGTGGTTGGTTTTGTTACGAGTTGTTTCACATGTCAGTAGGTGAAGGAAAAACATTAGTAGCCAGCCAGGATTTTACAATAGTTACCTATTCCATAGTGGAAATGGGATAATGTCGTGATGAATTTCATGATTGGGTTACCAAGGTCACCCAGAGGTAATGATGTTGTGTGGATGGTGGTTGATAGACTTATGAAGGTCACTTAATTTTTACCGATCAAGGATACCTTCAGTGTTTATGAGCTTGGGAAGCTTTATATTCGTGAGGTTGCACGACTTCATGGGGTCCCTCATTTTGTCATTTCATATAGGTATTCTCACTCTACATCTCATTTCTAGAAGATTTTTTAGGGGGCACTAGGTACACAGGTTCTTATGAGCACATCATACCACCCTCAGATAGATAGCCAGTTAGAGCACATGATTTAGTTGTTGGAGCACGTGCTTCTGGAATGCATCCTAGATTTTGGAGTTTCTTATGAGAGACACATACCCTTGGTTTAGCTCACTTATAACAATAGATTTCATGCTACTATTCAGATGGTGCCTTATGAGTCTTTGTACGGTAGACCATGTCGATCACCCATGTGTTGGTTTGAGGTAGGAGATACAACTATGTTGGGACCTCGTCTTGTCTAGGAGACCACTGAGAAGGTTCAGTTGATTCGGAAGCGGATGGCTACTGCACAGTCTCGTCAGAAATATTATGTCGATCGCCACAGAAAACTTCTAGTGTTCAAGGTTAAGAATCGAGTTTTCATGCATGTTGCGCTGTGATTGGGACACAAGAGGATCAGGAGACAAGGTAAGCTTTCATCGAGATACGCCAGGCCATTTGAGATTCTGGAAAGGTTCTAGCTGGTTGCCTATCGGTTGAAGTTATCTCAGAGGTACTGGGCTATGCACGATGTCTTCCATGTTTCTCAGTTGCGGTGTTACTTTTCAAACCTATATCTTTCTTTTCAACCTAAAGAGGTTGATTTATAGGTATATGTGTCCTTTGAGGAGCATCCTGTTCAAATTGTGGTTCGTAGAACAAAGGTTCTCTGTGGTTAGTCTATTCCTTTAGTATGGGTGTTATGGCAGCACGGCCAAGTGCAGGATGAGACCTGGGAGAGGGAGACCGATGTACAATCGCAGTTTCCAAAGTTGTTCCCAGATATTTCTTCATCACCCTTGGAAGGGAAATTCAGGGACAATTTTCTTTAAGGGGAAAAGTTTGTAAGAACTCGGTTCTTCTTTTTAGGTACTAACATTTCCTTTTTGGTTTATATTTAAGGAAAAGGAATAAAATAGGTTAAATACTGGATCTATACCTTACACAGCTAGACTTGGTGGTTACAAACCATGTATTATTAGGTACATACCATATAATCAAGTCATAAAATCGGTTCATGACGCGTAAGGGAAGTCAGCTACATAATGAATAGTAAAAGAACCTACATGGTGTGTATTTCCTCTTACACACCATGCATTTTATAATTTTTTCTAAAATAGGAAGTATCCTCATTTTCTATCATTATGGATAGAGGAGGCACTAAGTTTGTGAGACAGTAGTGTCGAAAGGGGATTTGGCTCCCGTTTTTTCATCTGAACCCCGATTCTTTCACCGTCGGATGCGTTGGAACTCAATCGGTAAGCTCTCAATTACTCTTGATTCATTCTTCATGATTTTTTATCTCAAATAATTTATCAAACCTTGATAATTTTACGTCATTTTTCAGATCTAATTCATTCTATATTTAATTAGAATCCAATGCTAGATGAAGAGATCCATACGACTACGAGGTAGGTGGTCTTATGCCTCTCGTTAATTGTCAAGATGAATATATGTGCCGAAGTGTCGTGCGCCCATTTTTGGGCCTCACTTTGATTTATTTTTTACCCGTGTTATTTTATAACATTGATTAGGTAATTGTTTTGATTATATAAATCATGTTTGAGGTTGCTTGATTTGATTAAGGGCCACCCCATGGGTGTGTTTCCCTTCAATGACCAATTTTTAGCTATTTAGCCTAGGTTTCCTATGAGAAAAGCCATGTATTCTCTATTATGGGTTGTTAAAAATGTAATTGGTCAATTTAATGTGATGACACATGAGATAATGATTTGTTATTCCTTGTGATAGTTTAATTCACATGTTGCATTTGTTACATAAATTTCCCATGTGAGCATATGTTTGTTTAAGCCTTGTCATTGTTTGTATTACTGATAGGCTTGGGATATGATTGATGACCATGTGAATTGATCAATTTTTTTCCATGTAATATTTTAATTTACATGTGATATTTTTATGTGATATTACTTCGGTTGCAATTGTACTATGCCTACGAGCGAGATTGTGATATGCCTATGGGTGAGATTGTGATATGCCTACAGGTGATGTTGTTTCATGACTGTAGGCGAGGATTTGTTATGTATGCAGGAAAGGATTGGTTATTCCTAAGGGTGGGGTTGTTTTATGCATGCGGGAAGGTTTTTTTTATACCTGCGGGTGAGGTTTTGAACTGAATATCTTGTGGAAAGACTTATGACACGTCTGCCAAGCCAAAGTACAATCTTGGATTTGGTATTCCCTTATTACTATTTAGATGGTCTTTCGAGACATATGTTGTGATTACTTGATATGAGGGATTATCAGGCTAAGGATGGATCTTGAGATGTTTACAATTCATTGTAATCAAATTGTTTAATGAACATGGACTGAATATAAATGGAAACAGGACTTGCAGGATTGTTTACTTTTGAGTACTTCTTAGTTTACTACTTTTCTTCTTTGTACACTACTTGTTGCATATGATCACTGATAGATAGACATAGATCTTGGGTGGTTTCCTACTAGGATTTATTTCTCACACCTTTTTTGGGTCATGCTTTTGGACCCAAACAAATTATATTGTTGCAGGTGTCGATAAGGGCAAGTTCCCTTCTACAGGTACTTGATTTACTGTTAGGAGCATGAGAGAATGTAACCAAGCCAAGGATTGTGATGCTTCTAAGTTTTCTTTTTTATTTATGTACCTTGGTATTGTATTTTGTATCTAACTATAGTGTATCTTGTTTTGGTTGCTTTCTTAGAACACATGACAGAAAGCATCATCTTTTGTATGCTATGACTTCTGGTTATCTTTATTATCAGTCTTACATTTTTTGTTTCAATTGTATGGTATTTACTACTTTAGCTATTGTATATTATTATTCTGTTGTGTTAGACTCTACCAATGAGGTCATAGTTTCCCCATTATCACACCCAAGGCCCTCATTTCTAGTCGGTAGCCTCTGGAGTTTTGAGAAATACACTTGAGGCCATGTGACCAACTAGGTATGGAGCACCAATTCAGTGGCATCTGGATCCAGGATGTTAACATTTTCCCCCTTTGTGAATTTCAAGAAGTAATGGGGAATAAATTTTAAGTTTCTTGAAAAGTTAGATAAACAAACATATGAAACAATATAATGAACTAACTTATCATCCACAGAAAAAATATGAAAGAACATTCAACCAATAGGAATTGGAAAATATTTAGACAAATAATAATTGGATAAAAAGATTAATTCATTTATTAAAAACATTTCGAATGTTAAAAAAACAAATACAATGATAGTTAAAAAAGAAACCATTATTTATTCATCAATGTTTTTACAAATACCTTGATCTTCTTAAAATCATGTATGTCCTTCTCTAGCTACTCCACCTTCTCTTCCTAAATCTAAAATTTCTCAAACAATTATTTATTTTGATTCCTCAATATGTTAATTTCTTCTTCATAATATTTTAGTCTAGTAAAATCCAACTATATATATCAGATGTTTCCTTTCAGATCATTTACTTCCTTAGTATGATTATCAGTTGTATCACTAAAGTCTTCTACAAACATGACTTTTTCAACCAATTCTTTTGATAACTGATTTAAATATTCGGTAGATTCATTCATGAGATTATTTACATATTCAAAATTCTAATCATTCAATTTGATATCAGTATCAACTTGATGAGGCCACTTGACCATTTGATTAAAATACTTTCTGTGATTTTGGTAACTTTCTTGAAAAAATTTCAACTGAGCCTCAAGCTAAATAACTTTCTATATTAAGATCTAAATTGATTATTATTTCTCATTAAGACCTTATTGAATGAGTTGAAACTAAGATTCAAGGTTCAAAAAATAAGGGATAGTCCCTTCTAACCTTATCAAAGCATAAACAATATAATAAAATCCTTCAAGAGTAATTATTCTGGCTAAGTATGATTGTTCTGGTTGCACCTTAGGAGGGTTGATTCAGCATTTCTGAATTCCACTTATTTTCCATTCTTATTTTGTTTCTTTGAAATATATTTCTTGACTTGTTTGGAAAAAATTTCATCCATTTACTTATCATAAAATAATTCAAGTATCTCAGCATCCTTATCAGTTTCAACTTTTTAATCAACTTTAGTTTTTGAATTCGGATCATCATCTTACTTTGATGAGTACTTATCATCCTTTGATGATGATGCTTCTTCTTTGAAATTTCTGACTTTACTTACCTTATCAGTTTTAGAGGGAAAATCCGATGAGGATGACTTTGATGATGAATCTGATGACTTCTTATTAGATTGAGTTTTCTCATTGTCATCTTCCTCTTCATTCTTATCTTATTTATTCCCATCCTCTTCCTCTTCTAATTATTATTCAATTTCTTCATATTTAGTTACTTATTATTATTTATTTTTTCCTTTTTCTTCTTTTCCATCAACCTATTTATCAATAGCTTTATTAAACTCTTCCTCGAGCTATCTAGACATTATTAAATAACCTTTCTCAGTAAGTTTCAGTGCCAAATATTTTTGTTGATCATGTGGTGTTGATTCCTCATTAACTACTTTCTATTTTCCTTTATCAGCAATTTAAGGGATCTCAGTATGTACAATAGTGGTTTCCTCAAAAACTAATCCTGCATATGGGTTAACTTGATCATTTTGATAAATATTTAAATCAACCTTTTCATAATCTCTTTCCACATCTTTCAAAATATTTTCACAAATTTGATCTTCTGAAGACTTTTTATTTAGACTTTCTTTTTTTCTTTTTCCTATAATTTATCAGAAGAAAGAATTATTAAGGCCTTGGACTCATTAAAATCAATTTTGATTATTAGTTATTCTAGTTTTCTTTCATCTTTCTTCTTTATCCACTCATCATGAATTACATTGGGTACTTTATTTTGTTTATTTTTCTTCTTTAGTGGTCAAGTATCTACTTTCCTTTTCTTCTTATTCTCAACCTTCTCTAGTTTCCTTGATGGTTCTTCCTCAGATGTAGTACCACCAACTTTCTCAATAAACTTCTTTGTTTTTTAATCAAAAACAAATTTTATTTGGTTTATCGTATCATCACTTATGAAAGAAATATTTTCTCTCATTGGAACCGAATTGTTTTCTACTTTGAAAATTTTCCTACATTACTCTACCATATTGCTTAAGAAAGTAGGAAACCTGATGATCTTATATTTTATCATGCTAGTTTTTATATTATTAACTATGAGAAGAAAAAACATCACAAGATTAATCTTTCTTATGTTCACTAAATAATATAATATGAAAACATCTGATACTTTCAGTGTACCTCGGTCCCCTTTACTAGGAATGAGGAATCCATGCATACATAGGGCTAAAACCCGATTATCTAGTGTAAGTTGAGAAACTTTTCTTACTTTTTTTCAATGATAAAATAAATAATCTTTTGTATTCTTCCTATTAAATGTACCGAGCTCATCAGGTAACTTATATGAAGAATAGAAAGTGTCTCCTCCTGATGATATTCCAACTAAATTTGAAAGTTTATTATGTGAAATATTATATCTCTTTCCATACATTAGAAAAGAAATTTTATCCCTAACATCTTCGATAAAAAACTTAATAGAGGCATAAAATTCATGAATGATACCAGGATAAAACAAATCAATGTAACGACCCGAAATTTTGAATAAATCTTGTTTCCTAAATTTGTGTGTTATTTTATTTTTATACTCAACAAAACTGTTTCATTTGATAACATGAGTATAATTAAAATAAGACCGTTGGGTTTTGACTTTTATATGACCATTGGTCAATATGACCACTGGAAACTAAATGTTTCTATTTTTGTCTCTAAATACAAGTGATCTTGGTTAATTAATATAGAAAGAAGATTTGATGGCCTCACCCAGTAGTCTTGGACCGATTGAAGCCCATCTAACAGAACTTGGGAAGGAGGTAGCACCGCTGGGATTTGCTCTGGACCAAACCCAAGCCGAACTTCATCGTGTGAAGCTAGAACGGAATCAACTTCGCGAGAATTTCAAACTGATAGAAATTACTACTCGTGTGATGTTGGATGAGCCTCCCTCGGATTCTCTCACCTTAGCACACCTTACACTTAGGTCCTATGCTAGTGTGATAAGGGGCTATGTAAGGAGACCGTAACTGCCTTGTGTAATCCTTTGTTTTAAATAAAAAATTTGATTTCTTCTTATAATGAAGTTTATGAATTTTTAAATGTCCGGATAAATATAGTATGCATATTTTTGGTGAATTTTAGAGAAAGGATATTTTAAAAATGTTTATGTAAACTTTAAATAATTAAAAATGTGTAATGATTTTCAAAAAATGGTCTTCTACAATTATGTTCAGTACGAAATTTAGAGTCTAATAAGATCAACTTAATTTTTGATGAATAGTAAATTATGAATAGTGATTTTATGCTTAGGATTAGTAATGTGACCAAATGGATTAGTAATCTCACTTAAATAAATTATTAATATAATCTAGGCACCTTGATTAAGTAATGTGATTCAATAAAATGGTTAAATAACGATTTCATAAATTATTAGTCAAGTATTATTTTTTTCAGGTGAATAGTGTTGTTTAAATAAAAATTAAATTAAAAATATTTAGAAAATTATTTTTATAAAATGGACCTTATTTTTTAATTCAAAACATCGATATTATGCTAAGGTAATTTTTGGGGAATTTTCTGAAAAAAAAATGAATTTTCGGTGAATAGTGTATTTATTTAAAAATTAAATTAAAAATATTTAAAAAATTATTTTTATAAAATGGAGTTCATTTTTGAAATCAGAGCATTGATATTTGGTTAAGGTGAAATTTTGGGATTTTTCTGAGAAAGTTGAATTTTCAATGAATAATAAAAATACAGTTTTAGGGTTTCGGTATGTTTAATGACATCAGAACTGTGTCATGATGATTTCATGAGATATTTTAAGAGTTGGCCGACCAAATGTGATGAATTATTGTATGGGGGCCCCATGTGGCCTAACTCCATGGGAAATACCATGGGAGAGCCCATGGTTTTGAGAAAACCACTTGTGAGGTGTCCCTTGAAATTATTAAAGTATCACCTCACTTTCCCTATAAATACCCACCCTTTACTCCTTTAGTTTTCACTCCCAACTCTTCCCCAACAAAGATCTAGTCTAATTGCCTCCCAAGGAGTCCTCCCAAGGTTCCCTCAAGCCCTCAAGGTCCCAACCTTTGAGTTTTAAGAGATACGTTTTAAGGTAAGGGATCCTACCTCTCTCTTTCTTTTCAAGTAATCTCTTTTATGTCATTTCTTTTATGATCCATGATCTTATGTTGGAGGATGTTCTTTTATATTCCTCTTACTTCCCTTTTCATGTTCATATGATGAGAGACCCCCTCTTTCTCTCATCAATTCGTTTTAAGAATGTTTAAGTGGCGCCGTTAGGTTGCCGAATTTTTTAAGGGATTCTTTCACCTTTCTCATTTTTCAAAGTTCTACTTTCATGTAAAGTCTTTCAAGTTCCTTTTTATTATGTTGGGGTATTATCTCTATATCTATCATACTGAACTTAAATTTTCATATAATGAGAGACCCTATTTGATCTCGTCAATTCATTTTTTGAAGTTTTAAGTGGCGCTGTTAGGCTGCCGAATTTTTAAGGGATTCTTTCACCCTTCTCATTTTCAAGTTCTATTTTCATGTAAAGTCTTTCAAGTTCCTTTTTATTATGTTGGGGTATGATCTCTATTTATATCATACTGATATTTTATGTTCATATGATGAGAGACCCTATTTGATCTCATCAATTCATTTTTGTTGAAGTTTAAGCGACGTCGTTAGGCTGCCGAATTTTCATAAGAGAAATCTAATTTTTGTCTTCCTTCCATGTTTTTCATTTCAAATGGTATGTCCTTCAAATTTCATTACCATGTTCATATATCCTTAATATTATGTCCCTCTACTGTTTTATGGGTCATTTATGAATGTTTGACCGATGTCCTCTCTCTTTTCAATGTTTTCTAAAACCCCAAAACATAGTCGTTATGCTGCAGAATTTCCGTCTCAAAATGTCTCTCTCTTTTTATAAAGTTATTTTATTTTATTAAGTGAATACTCAAAGCTCTCTCTTCTATAGGGGTATTTAAATATATACCAAAATTTTCTATTTTAAATTCTGGGATTTACATACATGAGACCCACCTTCCTTTTCTGTGGGTTTTAAAGTGACACAAAGACCATGTCTTTAAAGCAGTTTTTAAAACATTATGATTATGAAATGAAACCCATTTCTTTTATGATATATGGGTTTTTATGAAATTATTGATGATGATACATGTGGATCACATGATAATAAAGTTGAATTTAAGGGTGCGCCCTGATAGCGCTCCAATGCATTGGGTAAATACTTAATCTCTAGAGATGATCGTTTTGACTGATACCTTGGTGAATAACCTTGGTAATTTTTATTGACACCTTGGGGATGGACCTTGGTTAAATGGAAATGATTGTCTTTGTTAAATATTGTAGCCACATCTTAAAGTTATGAAAAATGTTATTTTTATTATGATATGCCTCATGATTTCTTTCTCATGCCTTAAAGTTCTTTTTCATGACATTGTTGATGTATCTCAAGTTCACATGTTAAATGTTTCCCCTTGTTTCCCTTACTGGGCCTTCTGCTCACCCTTTCTTTTGATGTATGTCCCCAGGTTATGAGATACAGTAATGAACCTAGGATTAACAAATTAAGAATCCTTTCAAGTGTTTAATAAGAATGTTTTTTTCTCATGTAATAAGTTCCTGGTTTCCAAGACACTAAACCTTAAAGATCCTCGGTTTTGTATAATGTAAGGAAAGTTTATGTGATAAAAAGGCGGGACGCTATAATCAAAATACTTATAAAGTTTCTGAACACATAAAGACTCTCATCCTTGAAAATAAATAATCATTTTCAACGTTGAATCATACTTATCATAAAAATAAATCTCTACCAATATTTCCTTAAAAATATACCATTGAAAAAAATCTTCTTTTGTCACCATTGTAATGAAACTAAAGCCGGAGGATCTGACAAAAAGATGATTTATCATACTGAAAAACTTAAAGGAAGCAGCAACTCGAGAACAAGAAAACTAAATAACTAATGTGGGAAACATGAGGGTCCCTCCTTATATAGGTGTCTGGGGTGTCAGTTCAACTTCCAAAAGAAATCCAATGGATGAAAATAAACTCTTTTTGGTCTTACGGTTGAAATTGATTTGAAGAAAGATTTAAGAAATTTTGAACTCTTGAGGTTTTCAAAAACATTTATCAGATAGAGGTAGAACTCAATTAAGAAATTTTAAAATTGTGAAAAACAAAAAAAGTTTTTATAAAACTTAAAATATAAAAACAAAAATAAAAGAACTAATCATAATGATATAGTGTAAAAAGTAAAAGAATATAGAAGTACCTTTCGAAATGAATAAATCTATCGGTATGAATAACCTATTATTATTGGTTTTTATAAACTAAGTATATTATTATATTTTTTATCATGAAACATTTGAATAAAAAAAATTAATATAAAACCTAATAATAGTTTTTTAAAGAAAAACTAATTATGGTGATTTAATTTAAAAAAATTATAAAAACTTATTATGATAATATTTGAATCCAAAAAACTTTAACAAAAATATGAGTCTGAAAATTTTATAATATTTTCATAGTCTGTAAATCATTTAAGGATTCTGAGTCTAAAAAATTTATAAAGCAATATGAGTCTGAAAAACTCATTATGATATAATTTTTTAAGAAAACTAATAATTAAAAAAACTAATTTTTTTAAGAACATGAACATATGTACCCTCCTATGAAAATGAGTATATTAATGTAAAGAGATAGGTTAGCAAGAAGTAAATATGAACTATTACTTTATGTTGATTATTCCTAGCTTCTGTTTGATATATTCAAATCTATCGGAACTAAGAGGTTTAAAAAAATGTCAACAAGTTGATCTTGCATTTTGATGAATTGTAAAATGATATATCCTTGAGAATTATCTTCAAAAGTTAATTTCCACCTTTTATTTTGATAACCTTATATAATAAGTCTTTGTTTCCATCCATGTATATGAAACACCCACTATCCATGTACCATATATTTTTTTTTTGTTGGTGCTATCTTTATTTTCCTCAAAACAAAAAGATTGGGTTTTCAACACCCAAACATTCTTAGGTCCGGTAATGTTAAAAACAAAACTTTAGGAATCCATATTTTTTTTAGAAAAATAGGCTTTGTAAAATCCTAGGGATTTAATTTTTTTAACAAACAATTCTTCTTTCAATTTCCACCACTTTGACACTTGGTGCAAAAAGGGGCATTTTTAGGAACAATGAAATTGCTACTAAAAACTGGTTTTTTATATATACAACCCATTCCAAAACCATTACCATGAGGATGGATTTTCTTATAAATTTTATCAAAATTTTCCTTTTCAGGGGTAAAGTTAGATTAAAGTTTTCTCTAGCTTGAAATTTCATATTTTAGTTTTACAACTAAATCTTTATAAGTTTAGTTTCTAAAACATTTTTCTCATAAACTACTTTTTAAAAATATTTGGAAATATTTTCTTTCTTAGAAATAGTCACATCAAGATATCTTGAAATATATAATATTTAAGTTCTTAAAACATTTATTCTTGAATCATCCTTATCGAGTTTTTCCCAAGCATCATCAATTTTTATACATATTTTTCAATTTTCATTCCCAATCAATTTAGAAAAACATGAAACTTCATCATAAAAAGGAAGGGAATTGTATTTTGTTAAGGAATATTCTTCATCATATGATATAGAATCCTTCTCATTGGGATAATTAGTGCTTAAATATGTATTGGTAAGGTTTTTATCTATTCATACCTTAGCCATAAAAAATTGATTTACATTAGGTATATTGTATAAAGACCTATGTTCCTATGATCAGAACTTTCATTATCTATATAACTCTCAGAAGAATCACCTCCACTAGCACTCCATGTGTCAGCAGCTTTTAGCACTTTCTTTCCTTTATATTTATAAAACTTTTTAGAATTAATCTTTGAATTATTTTCTTTTCAATCATTCCTCTTCATCTTTGAACAAAATGGTCTAATATGTCCAACTTTCTTATATTCATAACAAGTAACTTCATCTTTCTTATCATTTCTATCCTTATGACCTTTTTTATATCAATATTGAAAATATTTATTACTGACTATTTTATTCATCCTTCTGGAAAAATTTGCTAATTCATTCTCAGAATGTTCAGAAACACTTGAATCGGATTGAAAAACCACTTCCTTCTTTATTTAATACTTAACAAATTTCTCTATAGATTGTATTATAGGAGGTAGAGTTGATATTGAAGTAAATGAAAAAATATCTTTTTAATCTTCCTCATGCTACATAAGGGTACCAATAAGATCTTACATGGTAAGATTTTTTAACTTTATTGTATCATCAACAGCGGTTCTCTTTGATTCTCATTCATTAGACATGATGTCAATTATTTTATCAACAAGAATTTCATAATCAAGATGTTTTTATCCAAGAAATTTTATTTATGATAGTCATAAACCTCTGATGCATCAGTGCAATAGATTCTCTTAGTGAGAATTCAAATGCTTGGTAGTATAATCTTAACATAGCTCTCTGAGTTTTAACAACTTTAGATGTAACAAAATGTGTGACCTCAAGATTTTTCCAAATATTTTTGGCAGCTTCACAAGAAGAAATTTTAATATAAATTATTCTTATCAAAGAATATAAAAAATTATTTCTTAATATTTATTTTAATTGATATTATTGTTTCTATTGATGGGTAAAAGTAGTTACTTCCTTATTTGAAATTTTATAATCACTAGTGAGCATAAAAAAATTGTAAACTCCTATGTTGATAATAAAGGTTTTCATTTCGTCCCTCTGGTACTCATAATCAGCACCATAAAAAATAGAAGGTTAGTTTGGATTCAAATTATCTATGGATATGATATTCATTCCTCCCATATTTAAAACAAAAGAAATATTCTTTTCCATAAAACATGTTAGTGTAGTAAAAGTTTTATAAACAAAGATTTTATGAAAAAACTTTAAAAACTTTCAATAGTAAAGAATGTAAAAACTTCAGAAAGTATTTAAGCAGTGGAATCCTGCTTTGATATCAATTGTTGGATCAGTATTATAGAACTAATACTGATTAGTATTGTAATAATATGCTCATATGGATATAATTACAAGAGGGGGTGAATTGTAGTTTTAAAATTTAGTTTAAAATAATTAAACTAAACAAACCCAAACCTCTTAAAGTATGTAATATAACTTAGACCTCGTTATGATGATTGTAATCACAAAATCAGAACATGGATATGGTTCGATTAAATCAGAGTAACTATCGAAGCCACTATAGATCTGATTATTAGAGTATCGTAATCTCAATTAATGTGATTAATTCAAATTATTGTTATTATCATAATTAGATTAATACAGATAAAACAATCAGAATAGAAATATGAATATGATTATTAACTTTCTATTAAATGTGCAATAGAATATAAAAACTTGTAAGCAATAATTAATAAAATAGCATACAAAATAAACAATGACTTTCAATCTATTAAAAATAATAATTCTTTTAACCTTAAGAGAAAGGTAGTCTATAACCCAGACTAAAGGTATCCATTATTTTATACTTACAACAAAGTATATCTTTTATTTCCAAGTAAAGACCTTAATATGAATATTGATATAGTTATGTCTTTCTATCCTTAGAATCCCTCGATACGATGATCAGATTCTATGTCAACCTAGCCCCAATATCCCTCGATCTGGTGGATCATATTATCTATCTTCCTATCCCCAGAATCCCTCAATTGTTACGATGATTGAACGCATATTACAATGAAAATTTTCTTAAGGATACAACCTGAAAAGGTTTCCTTATAACTAAAAAAATCTTAAACAATTAAAAATACTAAGAACAAGACATTCATTCTATGAAATCTTGAGAGTTCTTGCAAAATGAGAAAATGAAAATGAAATCAATTAGTAGCTTTTCAACTCATCAGCATCAAACTCTTCGAATGAACTAGTATTTATAGGAATCCTTCCAACAATCACATTGATCTCTTAATGATCATATTTCTCTAAGTTTTTTGCAGCAACTTGGACACATGGAACTTGACATCTCATAATGATCTATCATGACTAAATGTTCAGCATCATATTGGTTTACACCATTATAGTGTAAAGGTTTTCCTTAAATTAGAAATAAGTTTTCTGAATGTGATTATAAAATTAAGTCAGTCCAAATGACTTCATTATGATTATCATTACAATAACCTTTATGAGTATCATTCTGATGATATTGGTACTGGTATCAGTCTAATTGTAAGGACTTTTTCATTACGATAGTCACAACAGAAAGTCTAACTTCTGGTATTAGTAAAGGTGAGTCTGATTAATTGAACACATACTCATTATGATAATCATAATAAAGAATGTAAATTTTATTTTTGTAGTTAATTAGAACTTATTCTAAGTATGGTAGAATAATATTTTTTCTATAAAAACATTATAAGCACTTGGGACATAAAAATTTAGTAAACATTATATTTAAGAAAGTGTTTGTGATTTCCAAAACTAAAAGAATGAAAAATTAAGAAGTAAAACTTCTGAATCAATAGTAAATTTAATTAAAATCATTTACCAATATTGAATAATTCAATTTATTAAGATATAAACATATTTCATGCACAAAAATAGTTTTTCATAAAAACATTTATTTTACTTACAAATGTTTTTTTATTTTTATTGATAACCAATGAATTTATTTTATAAATATGTAAATGATATATTTTTTATAATTTAGTTAGTGTTATTCATGCCCAATAATTTTTAAATCTAGTTTATCATGGTTATATAATAATATATCATGGTTTGTTTGAACTTGGTGTTTTGTGCAATACAAGCTATTGAATAGAATAAATTTATTTAAAAATAGGCATACTGTAAAATATTAAGGTGTTACATTCTTCCCTCCTTCAAAAAAATCATCCTAAAAATTTCTAGAATGTAACCTCGTGAATATATTTGGGTATTTATTCATCATAATTTACTCATTTTTCCATGTCATATCTTATATCTTATGATTTTTCTAAAGCACCTTTACCAGCCAAGTCATCTGATTCCTAAACACTTGTTCTCTAGTGTCCAAAATCTGGATAGGATCTTCATGATAATATAAATAAAGTTCCAATTATATTTCTTCATAAGTTAGCACTTGAATTGATTCTATTATATACTTACTTAAAAAACAGATATGGAACACATCATGTATTTAAGAAAGGCTAGGTGGAATTTCCAAATAGTAAACCACAACTCCAATTCATTCCAAGATTTCAAAAGGTCTGATATACCTGGGACATAGTTTTTTATTCTTACTGAATATTATAACACCCTTCCATATAGATGAATTCAATAAAATGTGATCTCTAAATATTTCCTCTGGTTATCAGCATAGCTCATTTTCCTACTTTGAGATACTTTGATATGAGTCTGAATAGTCTTTACCTTTACTATTATCTCTATAATTTTTGATCCTACAAGATTCATTTCACCAAATTCATCCCAAAAAGTTGGAATATGAAATCTCTTACCATATAATTCTTCATATGGTGCCATTTAAATACTTGAATGGAAGCTATTATTATAGGAAAAATCTACCAAAGGTAAATACTGATCCCACATACCTTGAAATTCAAGTTATAATGACCTCAACACGTCTTTTAAAGTTTATATAGGCCATTCTGACTTCCCATAAATTTGAGGATGATAAGTGGTGCTCAAATGAAGCTCGATATCAAGAGACTTATGAAAAAAATTCTAGAATTTTGATATAAATCATGGATCGTGATCAGACACAATTTAAAGAGGTGTGCCATGAAGTCTTAAAACTTTATTAATATAGAGTCATGCAAGGTTCTCTAGAGTCAAATATTCTCTTATAATGAGAAAATGTGCATATTTTTTAATTCAATCAACAATAACCCATATCGCATCATTCTTTCTAGGATTATTTAGTAATCCAGTGAAAAAGTCCATAGTAATTGTATCCCATTTTTATGTAGGAATAGGTAGAGGTTTCATGACTCCTATAGGATGTTATCTCCCAGCCTTCACTTATTAAAAAACCAAAAATATTGACATTTAATCAGTAATTTCCTACTTCATATTATCCCACCAAAAATGTTCCTTCAAATATCTATATATCTTGGTGCTTCTAGATTATATAGAGAAATTTGAGCTATGAAAATTTTCTAATAATTCCCTTTTTATCTCATATATAGATGGATCATATAACCTCTTTCAAAATTTTAGAATTCCATCTTCATATATGAAGTCTAAAAATTTACCATCATTCATAGCTTTAATTTTCCTTTGAATATTCTCATCATTAGGCTAGGAAATTTTTATATTTTCCAATTAAGATAGTCTAGAAATAATTTGAGAAAAGAGTGATGTTTCCCCTTTATTAATAATTATTATATCCATATTTACTAAATCCATGAACATAGGATCCCTATCAATCCTCATTTTGGTCAGAACTCTATAATATTTCCTGGTCATTGCATCAACTACCTTATTTTTCTTTACTAGATGGTAGTGTATTGAGAAATCATAATTCTTAAGTAGCTTGAGCCATTATATTTTCCTCATGTTGAGTTATTTCTATGAGAATATGTATTTCAAAATATTATGATCCATATATATCTCACATATTCTACCATAGAAATAGTGTCTTCATATCTTCATAGAAAATATTACAATTTCTAATTCAAGATCATGTGTTGGATAGTTTTATTCATGAGTCTTTAACTACCTTGATGCATAGTAAATAACTTTATCATTCTATATAAGGACATAACCAAGTCCCTTCCTCGATGCATCACTATATATCACAAATCAATTATTTTCTAATGGTAGAGTCAAAATCATAGCATTCACCAATCTCCTCTTCAATTCTTCAAAACATTCTTCACGTTACTTTGTTCATACAAACATAACCCCTTTAAAAGTAATCTTGGTTAACAGGCTAGCTAATCAGGAAATTTTTTGAAAAAATCACCAATAGTAACCTACCAAACCAATGAAACTACTTACCAAGGTTATGTTCATTGGTTTAATCCATTATTGGACTTCAATTTTCCTTATAGGATCAACTAAGATTTCATTCTTGGATACAATATGGCCAAGAAAATAAACTTTATGAAGTCAGTATTCACACTTTCTAAATTTCCTATATAATTCTTTTCTTCTAAGAGTCTCAAGAATGATCTACAAGTGATTTTGATAGTCCTAATAGATTTTTTATTACACAAATATATCATCAATAAATACCATAACAAAACTATCAATATATTCCTTTAATAATTTTTTTATTATATCCATGAAGATAGAGGGTGCATTAGTTAATCCAAATGGCATTACTGTGAACTCTTAATGTTCATACCTCATTCAAAATGTTGTCTTTGGGATATCTTCTTTATTTACTCATAATTGATGATACCCAGAATGAAGGTAAATCTTTGAAAAATAATGAGATCTATGAAGTTAATAGAATAAGTAATCAATCAGAGGCATGGGATACTTATTCTTTATTGTAATAGCATTGATTTCCCTATAATCAATGCAAAAACTCATAGATCCATATTTCTTATTAATGAAAAAATAGGGGCTCCCCAAGGTGAAGCACTAGTCCTTATAAATACCTTATCACATAGATAATCTATTTTCTTATTCAACTCCACTAATTCCATAGTGGTAATTCTATAGGGAGTCTTTGATATTGGTCTTGAATAAAGGATTAAATCAATGAAAAACTCAACTTCATTATCTATTATATGTTCAGGTAATTCCTCAAGAAATACATCAACATATTTATATATAATAGGTATATAATTAATTTTAAGATTACCTTTTCCATCCATATATTGTGTATACTCTTCTTTAATAATTTCATTTAGAAGATTTGTAGGGGTGGATCTAAATATTAATTTGATGATGAATTCTCCCCTTTAAAGATAAGTAATTCTACATCTTCATCCCGAACCGTAATTTACTTATATTTTTAATAGATTTTTGTATCATATTTTGAAATTCATTCCATACTGAGGATTATGTAAAAATCCACTATAGGTATAATAATAAATTTAGCAAATAGGAAATGTTTATGTGTCATAATAGGAACTGAATGACACATCCATATTGTGGTGAGACTTCTACTAGGAGTCTTAACTGATAACTCACTTCTTAAGGTTCTAGAGAAATATATATTTTTCTTATAAATAATGGAAGATATAAAAGAGTGTGAAGATCTAGAATCAAATAAATCATTGGATAAATTTAAAGATATGAATAAAGTACCGTATACCATATCTTTAGAAACTTCAACCTCTGTTGTTGTGATCGTAAAAGCTTAACCTTTCTCCCTTGGACTTTTCTAGGGTAAATTACCTTTATTATTACAATAATAATTTTCATAGTGCCTCATATTCTTACAGTTGAATCATTGAACATTCATAGTTTCTTTCTTTCCTTTTCAATCATGAGCATTATGGCCTTTTTCTTCACACTTAAAGAAAACTTCTTTTCCTTTTAAATAGGTACCAAGGTGTTTCCTTCTATAAGTATCGCATTTTAGAAAATTATCATTTCCCTTATTACCCTTATCCATATTTTTCTTTTTTATCATATTATTATCCTATTTTCCCTTAAATTCATATGACATAGATAATTGTTTCTCTATCTTGATAGCACTTGAGACTATGTCCACTTATGATGAGAAGATTTGGGAGACTAGTTCCCTTCAAATGAATGGATTTAACCCATAAAATAAATGGTCAATATTACTCTTTATATTATGTACATATTCTAAAATATTCCTTACTAACCTTGTAAAGTTTTATTCACACTTAGAAACATTTTCATCTTACTTTTGTCTCAAACTCAAGAATTTAATTACCATATTTTCTCATTGTTCATGATAAAAATATTTTTCCAAGAAGTTCTATTTAAAATACTTCCATTTTATGCTCACTATTTTCTCCTCATACTTAGTTTTTTTAATTAATGACCACCATTGATCTGCATCCCTTAAGTGATGGTAAACTACCATAATAACCTTCTCTCATTCATTACTTCCCAAAGTGAGAAATATCTTCTCTAAGGAACTTATCCATTTTTAAACTACTAATGGACTCATAGTTTCATTGAATGATGGATATTTCTAATTCATAAAGTGTCCTAAAATTGTTACACCATGTTTTGGATATGTAAGCTGATCCATTAGATCCAAGTTATTATTCATAACCTGAGTCATCTTCCACAATATAGTTATAATTTTTTCAGAACCAATTGTATCTCTATCTCCAACTTCATTATCTTGTCTAGAAGGGAAATACATACATGGATTTCATGCATTAATATTATTTTTATTACTTCCACTAGGAACCATTTATAAATAATTTTATGCACTAGATTAGATCATAAGATTATAAATAATAATGCATAATTTCAAGACTATTGAAACATGTAACATAAATTGAAAATTTATACACAACTAATCTCAAAATAAAAATATTTTTTCTTTGGGAATATTATCAAAGTTTGTCATAGGGTTACGTTCTCTAATATATGTTTTCAAAAATCTAGATACCAAGGTTTATAAAAAAATTTCTCTGATACCAATATTAAATACCTGGACTTCATAATCCCAAATCCATTGGTTGCTTTATTACATTGGTACTAGATACAAGAGATCACATCCCAAAGGATTTAATAGTTTAGTTGTCTTTAAAAAACTAGATATAAACATGATTCCTATATTACATTGTAAATATAAAATACATATAATAAAAGAATTATTTCATCATAGATGTTATTTATAATACCATTATTCATATCCTGGGGAAAATAAAACAAATAAAAGGGTGATATTATATGGTCATTAAGGGTATGCATATAGCATAATCTAATAATGCATGAACAATATGGAAAGAATAAATGATGGTCAAAATAATGCCATATAAATAATCACATGAACTAAAAAATCATCCAAGGATATCATAAAAAAGAAAATAATCAAATGGAAATCAATAACTGATTTAATATTATGAGAATTCATAATGTTTAATATTTGAAACTCACCATTGAGGTCATGGCTAATACATCTGAAAACATCATTGAGGACTTATCCCAAGACATCTGAAAATAAATGGGTAAGGTCTCAGCCAAAACTCAATCCAGTTTGTCTCAAGAGACCTACTAATTCATATAAAGGATATAGTAGGCCTAAATCATCACTTACTAAGTCTAATTAACTCCTCGTATGAATAAATAATACAAATTAATCGACATTCCTTAAAAATAAATAATTGTCCTTATTGGAAGAACTAGCATACGAAATATCAATATTTTACCCAGTAAAGCTGGTCATAAACTATCTTGATAAATATGTTAGATGGTATCATTAGAGTACATCCTCAATATAATATTCAAAAAATTATGTTGACATAGATGAAAATACTTTAAATATATTACTGGAATATTTCTTGAGGAAAATACCCTTTTTACTTTGAAAATCATTTTTTTAATATAAAAACTTTTCACACATTAAAGAAACCATTTTATTTAAAAATAACCTTATAAACTTATAAATTAATCTTTGAATAATTTACTATTCATTATTTTTGTAAATTATGTTCATACATTCTTTTTACACTTTCGGTAAAATTCAAAAAGGACCTCATTCGGAAAACGATAAGAAGATTCCTTTAAAACATTTTGTAAAAAGGTAAAACATAGATAAAAATGTCTTTAATGAATCATTGGAGTATGGTAAAAATATAATTTATAACATTTTTGGAAAATATTTATATGGAAGAAAAGAATCCCCCAGTGGAGGCATTCCTAAATAGTGAGGAGATTGTGAAATAAACCTTTACCTTAGGTTCAACTTCCTTTGCATGCATTTAAACCTCCTATGAAATAAATCTAGATTTATTATATATATATATATATATATATATTACATAACCATATCCATATATAAAATACCATATATTATTTAAATATAACATTTTATTTCCTGTTTATTAATAATATTTTATTAAAATCATGGTTTCAGGTGATAACTATTTCGCTTTCATGTATGTTTTGGTTTGTTAGTTTTGATCCTTGTACTTTGATCATGGTTTTATCTTATCCATAATTTTAATAATGATATAATTATCATTTATATTCATTATATACATATTCATGTTCATCCATAAAAGTTATATATATATAAATGAATTACACCATTCATAGTGATGGTAGATGGTACGTACGCATGAACGTTGTTTTCATTTTTTAATGGATGGAATGAAAGAAAGGTAAATAATTATTATTATTTAAAAAATAATTATTATATAATATAAATCATATATAGTCATAAAATTTATACTTATTTCCATCCAAGTAAAATGGAAATGAAAAATAAATTTTATCACTTCGTGGAGGTGGTAGTCCACACGTACACACGAGCAGTGTTATTTTATTCCAACGAATTAGAATTTAAGAAGGTAGATGTGATATTATAATTAAAAAAATATAATTATATCATATATATCATATATAAACATTAAACCTATCATAATAACTGTCCATTAAATATGTTGGTGGAAAATGAAATGTATCGCTACATGGAAACAGTAAGTCATACGTACGCACGAACAATACCTTCACTTCCCATTTGATGGAAAAAGGGTGGATAATAGTGATTTAAAAATAATAATAAAATATCAGTATATTTAAGATAATAAATTTATTCTTTTATTATAAATAAAATTGATTTATATGTGGTAAAGAAGAAGTAAAAAATAAAGTGATTGGTTAAGGTGATTACCTCTCCTTTGAAATAACTCCTTTAAATCTAATCTTAAGGGTCTTAGGGTTGGTATTTTGGGATGACCAAAACCTATATAATGTGGATAAGGAATTTTATAGGGTATTTTTTAGGGGTTTTTTAATATATCAAGATTAATTTGGTGTAAAGAAGTTTGGGAGGAGGTGTCCTTTCATAATTGACGTGAGGGGCGCCTTTGGAATTTCTTAAAATATTAAATTATAATAAAGTAATTATCAAGATAAATGAATAAAAATGGAAATGGATTAAAATATAATGTATTATATTGTTTAAATATCATCAAAAAATAAATTTTTTATTGGTTTTTTTGGTGTTTTAAGCCTTTCCTTTTTGTTTAACCCCTTAGTTAACATATTTTAATATTAACCACAGTAACATATTTTTCACTCTTAAAGGGTTATAATTTTATATATATGGAAACTATTGACTCATAAATGGATAATATATGATATTTTTGGTTTTATATTACCCCATTTTTATATTTAAATATTTTAATGATTTTTAAATAATTTAATAAAATATTATTTTGATAAATTATCATTAATGTCAGTTTTGACACTATTCATTTAATTTGACTTCAAATACATCAATAAAAAGTTTTATTTAGAATATAACTCATTTAAACATCACTAATATTTCATATTAATATTAAAAAAATTCGTGTAACACTATAAATAACTCAAATTATATCACTTTTAATATTTTTAATAACATTTATTTTATTTTTTTATTAATTGAATAAATAATGTATTATCATTGTGCGGGAATTTAAGGTAATTATATAATCACTAAAAATTATAAATAAATTATCATAATGAATATAATTTAATTATTAATAAAATTTGAACTTATATTCATCTATAACTTTATTTTTTCCCTATTTTTACACATAATAGGTATTTAAAACTAAGAGGGTGACATTTTATAATTTTCTTTGATTTAAATATTATACTGGTCATTTTCATGAAAAAATGTCCAATAAACATATAATTTAAAAGACTAAGGTGATAAAGGTTGATTTACCTTCATCTAATAAGTATTAATATGAAATATTATGAACTTATCACTTAGTTTTAACCTAGATTAACCCGATTCACCATTTACCGAGTGATAAATTTTACCATAGTTACTATTCATATTGAATAAAAATAAAAGGGAACTATTTAATAAATTTGAAAATAATAATTCCAAATATTTAATCCATTTTTAAATATTCAATTTCTATAATTTTTAGAAATTAATTTTAAAATAAGTGCTCAAAACATGATGAAAATCTCTTTTTTGAAAAATATAGTTTTTAAGTATAAAATCGAGTTTATTCTTGTCATATGCCAAGTAAAAAACTATAAATGAATGTTAAAAAATTTGATTGAATATATAATATGTAAATTTCATTAAAATAATTCACTAATAGTTACTAATTCAATTTATTAAGATATAAACATATTGTGCGCATAAAAATAGTGTTTTAGAAAAATATTTCTTTTAATTTCAAATGATTTTTTTGTTAATAACCATTGAATTTGTGTTATAAATGTATAAACCATATTTTTTTCATAATTTATTTAGTCTTATTCATAACCTAAAATTTTAATATCTATTTTATAATGGCCACATAGTAATAGATCATGGTTCGTTTGAACTCGGGCTTACGTACAACGCAAGCTATCAAAAAGATTGAATTTATTTAAAAAGAGACATACCATAAAATCTTGGGGTGTGACAAAAACTACCTAAATTTTCTAAATATACACCATCTATCTAATTTTATAGGGTGTAAACTATTCCATTCCAAGGTATGTGTATTATATGAGGGATTATTAACCCTGTGTGGAGGACCTGAGCCTCATCGCACATTGATTAAGGAAGCATTGACTCTATAGATATAAGGACTCATGCTCCATATGTGGGGATGTTCCTTACCATATAGATAATATAAATTACCCATTAATTGTTTTGGTAGTCATGATCAAGGTGTTATCGAACCCCATGCTTGCCCTTTCGTCAAAAAATCACAGAGGCATACCAAATATCATGTCCACTCTATGTGCCTTGGCTAAAACCATTCATCGACCCTACACATCTAAAGAAAAAGCTGACTAAAAAGTATCATAAATGGCCTCTATTGCTGAATTCAATCACATAATCACATTCTATATGAAAAATAATCATAATGAAATATTTACTTAACTGATTCTGTCACTCAGACAAAAAAGTGTGAAAATCATCTTGAAGGGATTACATAGTGCCATGTAGTGTAATTGAAGCATGCCACATGGAAATATGAATTGGGGGAATGCATGGACCTAGGGTGTATTTATAACCTATGTATAGCCAAATATTTTTTTTCATTTTCTAAAATAAACCACTTTTTGGGTGAGTGGGAACCTTACAAACACCAATACAGATTCAAACACCTCCAACTTAAACAGAAATACATAGCATATAGCAGTATGAAAAGACATATTCAAAATTGAAAATTTAAATTCAAAAATTTCAAAACAAAATGCGGTAAAAACAAGCCGCCTGAGAAGCCATAATCACCTCGCCGACCTTTTCAACTTTTCACCCTCGCCGCCTTCACATTGACTCATCACCATCACTGCCATCTAGGCACCTTCATCATATAACATCTCGTAACCACAACCGTTGAAGTCACTGCCAACCAGTCCAAACCACGATCACAGCATCACCGAGAAAGAACATCAATGCGCAGAATCAAACAGGCAAAACATCATCAAAAGAAAAAATGAGAAAAACAAAGCTGGAATCAAAGCTATAGAAGCCTGCCGATCCACGAGGCACCTCCGACACCACACGCAACAACCTGAAGAGGAAGACAAACCAGGAACACGAATCCAAGTCTTTGTCACCCAGGACTGGAAGACCCAAAAGCACATTAATGGAGTGTCTCCGTTGAAGGGGACCGAGCAGATCAGAACCAACAGCGCCTCCCTGGGCATGAAGCTGGTAATATCAAAACTACATAAGAACCCTCAACAAATTCCAAAACAGTCAAACCACAAGAATCGAAAGCACCAACAATGAGGGGTTGCTCCAGTAACGAAGACACCGAAAGAACACCATCCACACAGCCAACAACCACATACTGCAAAATAATCACAACCTCTACAAAATCCAAAACCCAAATTTGAATAGGGACCAATTACTCCCCCCTCCGAGCCGTGACAAAGGCGTCATCAAGCCACCCGTCTGAAGCCGAAGATGAACCGAGACACACCAGATCCGTCGCCGGAACACGCCGCTGAAACCCCTTACCAGAGCCGATGCCCGAAACTAGAAGCACCCCAGATCTGAGTTGAGCCAGACAATGTCGAAGCAAATCTGAACTGACCAACGCCAAACCAAGAACTCACTGGATCTGATGACACACTAGAACGAGGGCGTCACCGGGACAGGGATGAACCTGGAGCAATGAAGGAGGATGGACAGTCGCCAAAACGTGTCGTCACCAAGCCGAGCCCCGAGCACCGCTAATCCGAGATGATATCCAGATGATTGTTGTCGAGAACGCTACAAATTCAAAAGATTCCAGCACTGAGCCACCAAGCCACGCCAGAGGAGGATGGGAGACTAACTCCTGAGAAGAAACCCTAGAAGTGCTGAAGGAGAGAGACCGTGCAAACTCAGCTCGGGGCCTTACTTCCAGCTTGACCATAAGGTGGATCTAGCCAAAGGGTGTAAGAATTATGAGGTATGAATCCCTTATTTTTTGTTTTTAATGATTAAATATGGCCTTATGTGGGTTCCCAACTTGATCATAGATGTTTTAGAGGTGTCTGAGGCTTGTTTGGAGCCCAAAACCAGGTTTTGGGATAAAAATGGCCAAGTACACAGTTAGTACAAACCATGTGGGGCAGGCTGCACGGTTTGAAAAAATCATGTGAGGCTGAATAGAATGGGCTTACAGGGCTCACGTTTTAAGGAAACTGTGTAGGAGGAGGTGCACACCGGTGCAAGAAGGTCTGTAGTTTTTTCAGAACTTGATAGAGTCTATTCGCATAGTTTACGCATGGTTTGCAAACTATGTGGGTTCCCATTATCCTATAGGAAACCATAAAGATAAACTATGAAGCCCCTGATATTTTGTTTTTTTATTAATTTTTAATTAAATTAATTTTCTTTTTAAACCTAAAATTCTAAGTCTTCAATGCACAGTAGAGGAAACCTCCTCTTGAGCACTCAAAGGAGTCTATCCTTAGATTTCAGATCTAATCTCCATCCAACCTCTGATTTGAGCATAGTTTGTCTCAACAGATCCACATTGGTAAGACCTACATTCATTTTTATCATTTCTCAATTCTTCTATCTATCGATTGCACTATTTTATTTTAGGCTCATATGCCCTAATTTTCCATTCTTCGTCCTTTCTTCAAATTTCTCCTAAACTAGGATGAATCAGGACTTAATACTAGACGAGCACTCCACTACCAAGCTAAGGTAGGTGGAATATACTTTTCTTTTGGATTTTGGTGCTTTTTAGAGATATTGTCTCTTACACCGCCCGTCATACTTTCTAGTGTGGCCCTGTTTTTTGAACGGGTTACTTGCAATAGATGTAATCAGACCGATTAGGGATTCCCATAGGTTCTATTGTGATACGTTGGTACCTGTTGCCCAAATCAAGGTCACCCATGGAATGTGACTTATGGAAATACCTTTTTTATTCCATGTTAAACAACCCAAGGGGTTTTTTTCGATTTTCTTGGTTATAGGAATCCAATTGTTAATGAAATGAGATGAGTGGGATGATTAGGAGATGAGTTGTCTCCTTTAACTTGATATATTATGTTCAGACTCCAATGGTTAATTGTTGAATTAATCAAATGAGTAGTGTTAATTGGTGAATTGTAATAAATGGGTGGTTATACCCATGTGGGTAGTTAAATGATGATTTGTGATAAATGGGTGGGTATACCCATGTGACTGAACTAAATGAAATGGATTATATGAGTGGGTAGACTCATATGGAATTTAACTATTGAATGGTATAAATGATTGTATAATGATTTAAATGGATTCCATGGATGGATCTCCATGTATCTAGAATGCATTAGTGGATGCCTTGGATAGAGTATGATCCTAGGGTCTTGATTACATGGGATTCCTTGGGCTTTGCTACCCCTTGGATCTGGCTTGCTTAGACTCGTATAGGACATGTCAGTACACATTATCCTAGGACTCCAACTAGTGCCTATACTGAGTTTCCATTGAGATGCTCCTGGGACTCGATGAGGATTCCTTGGTACTTGACACCTTGGATCTATCCCTTCATGGTCTACACTTCATTATACGGCAAGACCTTGGAAATTGTGATATATTTCTTTATACAGCAAGGTCATGGAAATTATGATACACTTAATTATATGGAAAGGCTGTGGGATTTTGATATGGTTTCTTTATATGGAAAGGCCATGTGGACTGGATGTGGATGGATGTACGGTGAGTCTGTGTTACTTGTTTACATTTCTTATAGCTTCCTTATTAGGAGATGACACTTGTTTTGCAGGGAGAATTGTGAGGATATTGGATTTTAATTTCTTATAGTGGATATGTATCATGGAACCTTACTTTTGATACCAACTTACTCACACTTGTTTAGCATACCGCTTTGTGCTGCTTAGAACTGTATAGACTTTTGGGTGGTTACCTACTATGATGTTTACCTCACACCCTGTTTGGGCCTCCTTGGGGACCCAAAAAGATTATATGCTTTCATGTGATAATAGGTTCAAGCTCCCTAACACTGTTTGTTGTTTTTTTCTTTGGAGCAGGGGAGCATGAGACCAAGCTGAGGCTTGCGATGCTACGAGCACTTTTTGTTCTTTTTGTATTTTTGGATACTTGTATTGTATTGTATTTCCATATACATGTTTTGAATATTTTCTAGATACATGTATCATTTCATCATTGAGTATGTGACATTTCTAGATTTGTTATATATTTCTATCTTGTTTTACTTTTTAGTTGTCGGCTTATTTATCTGCTTCTAATACTGAATGTGTTTAACTTCCACTGTGATATACTCTGGTAATGAGGGCATAGTCTCTCTAATGACTCACTTAGGCCCTCACTTCTATTTATCATAACCTGAAATTTGGGGAGATGTGCTTGAATCCATGTAGCCTACCGGGCTCGGGGCATTGTTAAGTGGTATCCAGGTCTAGGATGTTACAAATTGGTATTAGAGCATTTCCTTTTCTGGTTTGATTTACTATTTGGAGAAAATAGATAGAGATAGGAAGGAAATGGAATTTGGTAATAAGTTTTCCCCAATAGTATCTACCTTGCGTATAGGGAAAAGGAAAATTCCCTCGAATGACATTATTGTTTTCAGGATTTTTGACTATTACAGTTGATTTGATTTCACTGTTGGGTGAAAAAATTTATTTATGATGTTATTAGTGATATGATTATGGATCTACTTCTATTGAAACCCAATGATATGAGGGTATTCCATATCATGCATTATATAGTCACTTGTTAGAAATCACATGTCATTCCTTATGCTATGCCATTTAGGATGCATTACCTATCAACTATTGTTGTGATAGGTGTTGTGATAGTTGTTCCTACTATTGTGATAGAACTTGTGTAGTGTATAGAGATGTGATGTCATCTTTCAATTCATAAGGTGTAGGGGCCCTTTTGGACTATGAAATGATGCACCTTTTGACTTTTTGTTTAAAGTGGACTAAATGAGATATGGTATGAATTATATGGGCATCAAATTTTGGTTCATGAGGTGTTATGGTCCCTCATGGATCAAAACTTGGTGGACTATCAACTAAATAATTTGAACAAATGATTATTAAATGAAAATGAAATGGAATAAAATAGAAACTTAACCTAGAACCATCTTTTGAGTGGGAAATAGTTAGTGTTTCTAGTTATGTTGTGATTGTTCCTTTTTACAGTCCTGGATTTAGGAGTGGTTTGTGGGTTGACTTTTTTTAGGAGGGTTGACCTATCCTACACTTTTGAGTTGTGAACTTTTCTTATATTTATATGGAACCTTGTTAAAATGTAAAGGCTGTTAAGGTTTAGATTTTAAAGTGAATTGGTTTTAATTAAATGGGACCTAAATGTCAACCTGTAAAGTGTATAGGCACATTAGGGATTGGTAGATGGCCACCCATGTTATTAAATCATTATATATATGACCATGTGATATATCTTTAAATTTTTATAAATTTTAAATCCATTAATTTTGAATTAAAATCAATTGGTTGATTTTCAAAATGCTCAAATGGATCTAAGTAAGTCAGTTGGGGCATGTTTTTATGAGATGAACTATTATGAGTTTTCATGCTTCCTATGGTTAAACAACTGCTATGGGGTTGCTTTTTGAAGAACCTAGATTGGTTTAATGGGACCCTTATAGGTCACCTTGTTTGTTAAAATTAATTTATATACTAAATTTCCTATTTTTGTGGGATGTCATAAAGTTTTTAATGTTTAAAAAGGAAGTTTTGTGAGACTTTCCTATTTTTCCCCTTGGGGAATTAGTTAAAATCATGTTCCTAGTGCTTTATTTTAAAATGATACTTGAGGTTTTGAATTAAATATTTTATATGTTTAAATATTTAAATGTGAATAATTGAAATGATTTTAAAATAGAACCTATAGTGATGTCCCCTATTTTAACCCTCATTTAAGGGTGGTTTAAATTTCTCATTGATTTTCCTTAGAACAGAATTGTGAGAATTTTCTGTAGGTTTTTCCTTTTTAGAAATGGTTTATGTGGTAGTATTTTTATCCAAGTGAATTTATGTTGGCTTGACCTTATGATGGGGTCTGTTCTCATGCTTTCGTAAGGGGATAGCTTGAGGTAGGTAGCACCCTTGGTAATTTAAAACTTTGTATAAGGTTTGTGAACTGTTTTGGATGTGTGGTGTCATTTGGGTGTTTTTTTTCGAGTAGAACTCTAAAATTTTAAATGACACACTTTTTTGGATGGATTTTCATAGTATCTTTGACCCTAGTTATGGGAATGAGAATTGATGAATGTTTGGTTCAGCGGGTTAGACATGCCTTGTTTATGGTCAGCTTCTTAGGAGGTTGTGTAAACCTTTATTTTCTTTGGTGATGGATGACTCAATAAGTCATAATACAAGTTAATGGTTGTATGGGATGATTTGATCTTAATCCAATTTCAATGTGATCCATCTGATACTTGATTGAATAGGATAGACATCCTATGGATAGTATTCAGGATGTGTTGTTTTCTCTTGTAAACTCAGGTAGTATGTGTTGGTATACACAATACCTGTCGAGTGTTAAATGATATAACAGACTGATTGAGCCTTATGATGATGAGTGTTTACTTGGGTTAACTCCATAGTAGAGTAAACTAGGAATTAATGAAATAAGTTTGCCCCACTATTCAGGAGGTCTATCTGATATTTGGGTGTTCTGACATATCGGTCGGTTTAATTTTGGCTTTCATGTTGAATGCTTTGATGTGGTGATCATGGATCGGAGGAGAGTCACACATTTTTTTAAGGTGAATATGTCCTGGAACACACTTGAGTGGCAATTCTATCCCTTATTTCAATGACTAGGACACTACAATTTTGGGGAGCATCACATTAGTTCTGGTAAATGTATCCTTCTAAGTAGAAGGAGAACAATCGAAGATGACCTTTTAGGTTTTGTTGGTTTTTATTAGGAGCCCTTGGGGATATTGGTTTTTGAAAATTTTGGTTCTTGATCAGTAACATGGTGTTACTATGGTTTTCTATGCCTACAACATTTGGAAACACCATTAGTCTTGTAGGGACTTTGGTGGTTAATCTTGAGCGATCACAAGATGCCTCAAGTGGTAATGGATTGTGATATGTTAATGGCGATGCGTCAGCAGGGTGAAGTTGATCTTCATTAAAAGGTTGACCAGTGGTGGCTAGATATTTTTTCTTTTAGTTTCCTTGGTTTACTCTTTGTGTATTCTTCTGAAATAAATGAGCATATCCTCTATCTTGACATCTTCATTGGTGCACTAAGAGAGCGTCGGTCTTAAGTCGTGCTAAAGTTTTAAAAGTCGTTGGGATTGATAAGTGTTATATATCCATGTTTTATAATGGATGCATGGTTCCTTAGAGACATGTTTAGTTCGGAGTGATACTTCTATTCCTATGTAGAAATACCTAGGATGGACTCTTAGACACCAGTCATTTCCTTCAAACGTGACTGCCAGGAGGATTCCACTCTGGGATCAATCCATGTTCTGATATGGACTTTTTGGTTTTGTACCAATGTCTCTTTTGTAAATATGGGGTATGGACTACCTTGGTCAGTTCCTTTAACTCTAGTTTTTTTTTATCCGAGGTTACCCTGGTTTCGTTGACGGGATCAGAGGTGATATTTAAATGGGTAACGGTTCCAATGATCTAGATCTAGATTGCACCTTTGTTCATACTGAGGCATGACAATTCAAATTAACCATGAGATGGTTTGAGAAGTGAGCGACACCAGAAGTCAAGTATGAACTTCAGTAGATGTGTTCGTTGTAAATGTAGAATGCCTTGGAAAGAGGCATTGTAGTTTTTTTGGAATACACCAACCATCTAAGTTGAGCATTTGAGAATAGTCTATTGGATTAGATTTACTTGTTTCCTTATTGCTTGTTGTTTATAGTCGGTAAGGGACCATTTTTAGGCATGTCATCATGTAGATCCTAGTGCAGTATGTTTCGGCTAGACATTTTTATGAAAAGATGGCTCGACCTAGTTTAAATTATTAAAGCGTGATTTGGAAGGAAATTCTGACGGTTGAAGTGTCATTGATTGTAATTGGTCCCCTTATAATGTGAAAGCCTAAGGTGGGGGGCACATTTGGCTGGATTCTTGATGAGATGATGATGTGATCATGTCTCTAGTTGAACGAGATCAAGTAATCTATGTCTTGGTGTTTCATTTGGTAAAAAGAGCATTGGATTGGGTTTTAATGTCCTAAGTGTCATATGCTTGAGAAGTGATGGAAGGTGCATTGGGTGTTTGGAGATGCAATGTGAACATTTCATGGGGTCCCATATTCTATCATTTTAGATAGGTAAACCTACTTTACATCTTGTTTATGGTAGAGTTTTTAGAGGGTGTTGGGTATATAGGTGCTTCTGATCAAAATATACCACCCTCAGACTAATGGCCAGTCAAATCATACAATACAAGTTATAGAGGACATGATGAGAGAATGCATCCTGAATTTTGGGGGCTCCTGGGAGAGACACATTCCCCTAGTTGAGTTTTCCTATAATAACAGTTATCAGGTGACTATATAGATGACACCTTATGAGGATTTGTATAGTAGGTCATGTTATTCACCCATATGTTGGTTGGAGGCAGGTAAAACATCTTTATTGGGACTGCGTATCATACAGGAGACTTTTGAGTAGGTCCAGTTGATTCAGAAGTGGATGACTACAACACAGTCTCATCAAAAATCTTATGGCAATTTTCGTAGATGACCTCTAAATTTTGAGGTTATGGATCATGTTTTATTGCATGTTTCACCAAGGTTGGGACACATAAGAATTAGGAGATAGGGTAAACTTTAACCACAATATGTCGAGCCGTTTGAGATTCAGGTCGGTTCCCTATCGGTTGCAGTTACCTGAGAGGTACCGAGTCATGCACGATGTCTTCCACATGTCTTAGTTGTGTTGCCTTCAGACCCATATCGTGCTTTTCATCCTAAGGAAGTTGATTTGTAGGTCGATGTATCCTTTTAGGAGCATCTAATTTGTATCATTGATTGGAGCATGAAGGTTCTTTGAGGATGGAAAGTTCCTCTAGTATGGGTGCTATGGAAACACAATTGTTTACAGGATGAGACTTAGGATAGGGAAGCCGACGTACGTACTCACTGGCTGGAGTTGTTCTCAAACAGATCTTGATGACCCATCAGAGAGAAATTCAAGGAAAGATTTATATAAGAGGGGAATATTGTAAGAGCCCAGGTTTTCATATGAGGTATGGATCCCTTATTTTTCGGTTTTAGTGCTTAAATATGGCCTTATATAGATTCCAAACTTGATCACATATGTTTTGGAGGTTTCTGGGGCATGTTCGGAGCCTGAAACTAGGTTTTTGGATGAAAATGGCCTAAATCATGGTTAGTACAAACCGTTTGGGGTAGGCCGCACAATTTAAAAAAACTATGTGAGGCTATACAGAAGGGTATTAGAGGCTACATAGTTTAAGAAAACCATGTGGCAGGAAGATCACACCCGTGTGAGTAGGTATTTAGTTTTTTCTGAACTTGATAGAGTCTATTCGCACAGTTTACGCATAGTTTTCAAACCATGCAGGTAAACCATACTGGTGCCCATTGGCCTATAGGAAATTGTGCACGGTTTCCGCATGGTTTGAAAAACCATGTGAATAAACCATGCAAACCCTGATATTTTGGGTTTTTATTAATTTTTAATTAAATTAATTTTCTTTTTAAACCTAAAATTCTAAGTCTTCAACTCACAGTAAAGTAAACCTTCTCTTGATCTCTCAAAGGAGTCTATCCTTAGATTTCATATCTACTCTTCATCTGACCTCTGATTCAAGCACGGTTTTTCTCATCAGATCTGAATCAATAAGACCTATATTCATTTTTAGCCTTTCTTGATTCTTCTGGCTATCGATTTCACTATTTTATTTTAGGATCATATGCCCTAATTTCACATTCTTCTTTCGTCCTTTATATTTTTCCTAAACTGGGATGAATCTGGACTTGATACGGGACAATCCCTCCATTACTGAGCTAAGGTAGGTGGTCTATAATTTTCTTTCAAATTTTGGTAATTTTTAGATCTATAATCTGTTATGCCGCCCACTGAACTTTCCATCACGACAAGTTTTTTGAATGGGTAACTTTCAATAGATGTAATAAAACCTATTAGGGATTACCATAGGTTCTATTATGATGAGTTGGTACCTGTTCCCTAAACCAAGGTCACCTATGAGGTGTACCTTATGGAAATACCTTGTTTATTCCATGTTAAACAACCCAAGGGGTGTGTTTTGGGTTTTTCTGGTTATAAAAAGCCAATTTTTAATGAAATAAGATGAATGAGATGATTTGGAGATGGGTTTTCTCCTTTACCTTGATAAATTATGTTCAACCACCAATGGTTAATTTCTGAATTAATCAAATGAGTAGTGTTAATTGGTGAATTATGATAAATGGGTGGGTATACCCATGTGGTTTGTTAAATGATGATTTGTGATAGATGGGTGGATATACCCATGTGACTTGATCTAGATGAAATGTATTATATGAGTGTGTAGAATCGTATGGAATTGAAATGTTGAATGGTATGAATGATTGTATGATGATTTAAATATATTCCATGTATGGATCTCTATGGATCTGGAATGTGGTAGTGGATTCTTTGGATAGAGTATGCTCTTAGAGTCTTGATTCTATGGGATGCCTTGGGATTTTATACCCCTTGGATCATGTTTTCTTGGAATCACATATTAAATGTTGATATATATACTCCTAGGACTCCAACCAGTGCCTATACAGAGTTTCCATCGATATTCTCCTAGAACATGACAAGGATGCCTTGATACTTGACACCTTGGATCCGGCCCTTCGTGGTCTACATTTCATTATACAACAAGGCTGTTGAAATTATGATATATTTCTTTATATTTAAAGGTCATGGAAATTGTGATACACATCATTATACAGTAATTCCATGGGATTTTTATATGGTTTCTTTATACGTCAAGACCATGTGGACTGGATGTGGATGGATATACGGAGAGGTCATGTTACTTGTTTACATTTCTTATAGCTGCCTTGTTAGGAGTTGAAACCTATTTTGTATGGATCCTTGAGAGGCTATTGAGTTTCAATTTCTTATAGTGGATACGTGTCATAGAACCTTAATTTTGACACCTAATTACTCACACTTGTTTAGCATACTTATTAGAACTGTATAGACTTTTGGGTGGTTACCTACTGGGATATTTATCTCACAGCCTGTTTGGGCCTCCTTGGGGACCCAAACATATTATATGGTTATAGGTGATAACAGACACAAGTTCCCTAACACTGGTTGTTGATCATTGCTTTAGAGTAGGGGGGCATGGGACCAAGTTGGGGCTTGCGATGTTATGGGAACTTTTTTTCTTTTTTTCTTTTTGGATACTTGTATTGTATTGTATTATCATGCACCTATTTTGGATATTTTCTAGATACATATATCATATGAATCATTGAATATGTTACATTTATAGATTTGTTATATATTGTTATCTTTTTTTACTTTCCAGTTGTCTGCTTATGTATCTACTTAAGCTATTGAATGTGTTTGACTTCTACTCTAATATACTCTAGTAATGAGGTAATAGTCTCCCTAATGAATCACCTAGGACCTCACTACTAGTCGATAGCCTATGGCATTTGGGTAGATGCGCTTGAGGCCATATAGATGACCGGGATCGGGGCACTATTGAGTGGAATCCAGGTCCAGGATGTTACAAAGAGGGAGTTAAGCTATAAGGGTGGATTGAATGTCCCTTAGGAATACCTGAGGGAGGATAGATGGTTGACCATATCACATACCCCTAGGCTAGATCGGGCTGGTGAAATTGACTTGCTCATATTTCCCAACCTATAGGCTTGGGTGAGATACTATGTGGGGAAACTCTAGTTGGCTATCCTATGCCACCCTGCCTATCATGGGTCTGGGATTACTGGCTATTTAATGGGTCTTATCCCACTAGTTTGTTTCTATTTTCCCACCATGTAGTGGATATATGTTCATCTAATCCCAACTGAACCAATGGATGGGATAGAGACCCTAATCCTCTCCCCCTAAAGAGAAACCCTAATAATCCCCTTAGTTACCACCATCATCCACCATAAATTTTGTTTTATATCTTACAAAACACCATTCACTATATTTTTTTATGGACCATATTATTTTTTTCCTCCCGGATCTATGCCATTACTCGATCTAATGCCATGTTTCCTAGCAGCCAATCTCAAGCCATGTCCCACTCAATATTTATCATCCATTCCCCTAATATGCACCACCATCATTTCTACTTGATCCACCAACACCCACTATGAGGTTCGGTGGGATTTTTCATCCATCCTTTCTATAAGGTAGATGGTGTATGGGGTAGATAGAAAAATGATAGGAAAAGGTTGAGGGATTAAGTTGGTCAGGGAATCTCAGATGCCTCATGTGTGAAATAATCAGCCCAAGCTGTATAGAAATTTAGTGCTACACCGAGTGAGCAACTCAATGAGAGGGAGATGGGTGGTGGATGGTATCTCTAGTCACCACATCTTTAATCTATGAACATTCTTATCTAGTAATCATTATACAAACAAAAATCCAAAAATAAAAATAAAAAAATTTTATAGACCATAATTGAGATGATTGAAATATCAAGAATAGTGAAAAAATGAATATTAAATTTAAAAACATATAACAAATAAAGAAAGAATAAAAATTTAAATCCCTACCATAATATTCGATTGTTGTCTCCTCATGATTCATGCTTGTTAAGGGATTTTATATTGATTCCTTCAAGAATGATCTCCCAATATCTAAACCCACTCTCTTAGTGTTAAAGTTAAGAATGGTGTATAACCCTAATAAATGGAGTTTAATATGTATTTATAGATTATATTTTTTGTCAACAAGTATTTTTAATTAAAATCCTGAGATAGGCCTAGTTCAGGGCCTAAAAATCGCATGAAAATTACACCTCCCCTACCTAAAACCCCATCTCAAGTCATACTATGATGGTAGATTTTCCATATAAGGATAAATTCATGACAAATAAATGATCCATTTAATTTAAACATGCATGGGTTATAAATATTATTTTTTATAAAAAATAATATTTATTTTGGATCCCACGATACAAAAAGGAAAGTACCAACTGCATCACCATTTCATAAAATATTACTAACGAAATTTAGACTACCCTTCAAATATAATCCCTTTAGTCTATTTTACAATGAAATTTATTTAAGTTTACTTATCAAGTTCAAATTCTCCCTATTACCCAATCAAGTTTAAAGGAATTTTGGGGTCATTTTGTTAAACAGATGTAAATAATATTGTCTCAACTTTTTTATGTTTATTGCAACACCCTGTGTATTTTTAGGTGTGATTTTGTTTAATATTTCTCAAAATATGTGTAATTTATTGGATTTTGATTATTGGAGGTGTTATCATGGGCCTGGGTATCTATTTCATGGATTTTTCCCCAAGTTCAGACTAAAAATTTTCTACAAGTTTAAGGTTATTCTATAGCCTTGGGCATTGCATCATGGAGAGAGGATGTGTGAAAATAATATTTTTAGTAGGTGGTTGGTCATGCTTCAACAATAGAGTTGTTTCATGAAGGTCTTCTTAGAGGGAAGGTGTAACACCATAGACAATGGGATTACACCATGAATCCCTAGAAAATATGAGAGGATTATGCTATGATGGTAAGGATCGTACCATGGTTTGACCTAGGTATGGGAGTTTGAGTGTATCAGTTCTTCCCTAAATCATAGAAGTGCACTATGACCATAATGGTCATGCCAAAATGGGGCTTGGGAAAAAAATACATTGTGACTTATATAGTTATACCGTAATAACCATATGTGTAGTTTTTTATAATTATAATTAAATAGTTTAATTTTCAATGACTTAATCAATGAGGTATTCCTCATTTGATCCAGTAGGCTAACCAGTATCCCTCCTCCTTAGTGTTTTTATCCCCTCAAAGTGATTTCTCCCTCATTTGTTCTCATATTTGAGTTTTAATTTTTCCAAGATATCACATATGGTTAATATAACAGTCCTATTCAATATATTCATGGATTTTATCACTATTTATTTGTCTTCTGATAGAATTCCCTAAATCTAGGGCATTTGTCTGATTTTATAAAATCATTGATTGGAGATGATTCGTCTAGTGTCCTTTAGTGATATTGATTCTAGTATACTAAGGAAGGTAGTACCTAACTATTTGTGATTTTTTATGCATGTTTCCATTATTTATGTGATATTAGATCACACTAAACATTTTTACTTAATCATTAATTAATATAAATTAGTTTTCATTTTTTTCATTAGTAATGGGAAAGTTTTATTTCAGTACTGAGTGGTTCATCATGGGTTGTGATTGAAAATAAATGGTTATCAATGATGGTGTTCCCAAACTAATTTTTTTATGAAATTATAGTGGGGTTTCTTAGAAGTTTCCATGGATATATTTTGACCTAATGGAATGTGATAGGTTCCCTAGCTATATTCTTGATAATTGATTATATAAGAGTGTAAGGCTAACATTCTAGTAGACTTTGATGAAATGTAAATTGATAAGATTTTGTTTGTTAGTTAATATACTAATGTAAAGTGTATGTTAGTGTTGGGATAGTTACCATACCATATTGACTCTTGTGATATATGGGTATGTTTGTATGCATGTTTTGTTATTCCGGTGACATTATAAAAAGTGATTACATTATTTTATTTTTATTTTTGGTATATTAAATTTATATGAACTTGGAATGGTTTAGGTGTAATGATTACCTGGATATGTATTTAATACAAGGTTGGGTGTAATAAAAATCTTAGGCAGTTATGTGATATGATTTGGGTGTAATACCAACCATAGATGAATGAATGATTTGGGTTGGGTGTAATTTCAACCATGCATATATTTGAGAAGTGGGTTGAGTGTAATTCCAACCATGGACATGCTTGAGATATGTGTTGGGGTAATTCCAACCATATATGGGTTTATATGGAATGGTTTGGGTCTAATTCTAATCATGGATGGGTTGATAATAAGGGTTGAATTTAATACTAGTAGTAAGTGGATTAACAATTCAGGTTGAGCATACTACCAACCAAGAAATCCTTAGTGGAATGAGTAGTGTGTACTACCAACCATTATATATTGAATTTTATAGTTGGGTGTACTACCTATTATTAATTATGAGATTGTGATATGATATGATGGGAATACATCATATCAACCCTTGAGTATGTGATGATCTATGTCCAGAATTGACATTGACACTGGCCAAAGCAAGTATGGTTGATTCCAGGTGTCATGATGAAACCAGATGATATCACAGATATTTATTTCTATGTTATTTATTTATATTATCTTGTCACACTAGCATGAACTTACATGGATTGAATATGTTTAGGGAAACCATTTTTAGAGGCATACTAAGTTGTACTCACACCTTACTTATACACCTTGGTACTCAAGCAGACTTCATGTTTTGTAACATAGGTAAGGGAAAGGGAACTACTACTATGGATGTATGAGTTAGAGGAGATTGGTTAGATTTGGGAGATGGTACTGAGCCAAGACTCGAAACTAGTCTTGTGGATATCTCTAGTTTTTTTTTATTTTTAGATTATATTGTATATGATCTACCATATTTGATCTTGTTCCTATCAATATGAATCATGTTCCATTGTGATAGTTCATTTTTTATAGAATATGTTATATTGTTTACTCTGATTGTTACTTAGCTATGATGTTCACTTTTATTTATGCTTTATATTATGATGACAATATATATATTTCTTTCACTATAATTTATGGTTATCTATACTAGAGAGGGTATAGTATCCCTGTGTTATATTCATACTCTCGTAGTTAGTTGTAAACCTCTAGTATATAGAGAGGTGCACTTGAGGTATGTGCCACTCTGTTTTGGCCATATTGGAGGTGAAGTGGGTAGGGGATGCTATGTAGTAGCAATGCCTTATTTTCTTTTTATAATTCTAATTGGGATATAATAGACAAGAGGTGGGATGTTTTCAGCACATGGTATGGACCTTGTTCTTGGGATTAGCTAACCAATATATAGGGAAATTCTAGGTTACTAGAGATAATATTGTTATTATTGTTCTTTTCTATTACAAATGGGTTGTTCTTTCCATGTATGAGGATTTAGGGTTATGAATTTATTGATTTCCAATGTTTACTCTTGGCCCGAGTGGAAAAATATATGTGTTCATGCATTATCTTTTGTATAATAGAATCACATGACATTAATAAGATCGAATAGGATTTATTACTTAAATATGATATAGGGTTCCATTTTTAAAATTTCAATAGTAACTTATATAATGTTTCTCTATATAACTTGATGGTGACTTTCTACTTAATCGAGATAATTACTTGGTTATGTTATTATTTTCTGATGATTGATAATGTAAATCCTATGTGCGTCTTGATCCATTCCCCAAGTTTGGGTAGTTGGGGCTAGAGATAGTGCCTAAGTTATGTGAGACCCTTGTATATAGGGTGTACGTATAACATAGATGGTTTATCTTTTTATTACTCCTTATCCTATAAATGATATAAATAATTTTGATAAATGTGTTCTAAGTCATGTGTTTGGAATTTTAGTGATATTCCACCATGAATAATGCTTGTTTATCTCCAAGGGAGGAGGGAAGAGATTTCCCACTAGTTTTTGAGTGAAACCCACATGTTACACTGGTACAAACTACAAATTAGAATCTCTATGTGATTATGTTGTAGGTTTTATAATCTATGGATAGTGTGCCTCTCTATATTATGGATTACATGTTTGAGTTTATGGGGTAGTTTTAGATATAGTACCCACCCCTATTTATGGGTAAGGTTGTACCCTAGGTTATTGAGCTAATTTGGAGTTGATGTAGACTATATTTGATCATCATAAGATACCCCCTAAGAGGCTGGTGAATATAGTTTCAAAACTAGCGAAGCATTGGTGGGATGTCTTAATCTAAGAATAATATCATGTGGGGTTGTCCTGGAAGGACTTTTAGATTCATTTATATAATCATTTATTCTCTAAGACTTTGAGGCTAGATAGGGTGTTAAGACCAAGAGGAGTTAAAAAAATTGGGTAGATTATTGAGAAAGTATGATGTAAATAAATATTGGAAGAGAATATGATTACTATGTTGGATTTTTTTTTCAATGTATAAATCATGCTCAAACTCTCATTTAATGTTTTCTAACATGTGATGATTGTTCAGTTGGTCTTTATAGAGATATGACTAATAATGATGGATCTAAGAGCACTATCTTTATCAAGTGTCGAGAATCAGTGGTTGTTATGAATAGCTAGCATAAGTAGTTATTAAATAAGTATAAAGATGTCTAAATGAAATAAGAACTTAGTAATAAGCTAAAAGAAGTATTAGAATTATTTCAATAACTACTATAATTATTGGAAGCTGTTTTGAAGAGTTTAGAAGTGTTTGAGTTGGCCTGAGATGATTTAAATATATTTTTAAGTAATTTTAAAGTATTCTATTTTTTGTGAGTTCAGTAAAAAATAGCTAGGTTGTAACATAGATTTACAATGTAGAGTTCATGGATGGAATAGAGTTCATGGTTAACATAGAGTTACGATGTGGATTTCATGGTTGGCATAGAGTTCATTCTTTGAAGTAAAGTAGAAAATTAGAAAAGGAATATACTTTTCATGATCAGCATAGAGTTACTATATAGAGTTATCGTATGATGTAAACTTTATACATAGAGTTCATTAGAAGTAAAATTGTAAAATTCACTAGAATATATCTTCCACTTATAGTTTCCATCACAAACATAGATTTCACCAAACTTAAAAAGATTTAGGAAGTATAGAAAATTGAAAAATGTTGTGATTCCAGATGTTTGGATTCTAAAGAAAAGGGGAATAAAATCATGTGATGCTTTATGAGTTGTTCTTCACTGAAATAAGGATCACAACAATTGGTTCTGATTCAAGATGATGTTCGAAGATTACATGCTGAAAAGGGGGTGTTTAAATTTATTTTTCATACAGTCATGCACACATGTAGGTTTTTTTAAAAGATTTTAAATGCGGTGGTCTTTTTGGGATGTTGAGGTCGTGATTTGTGTAAGTTTTAATTAAAGAGGATCATGTGAATTTATGTAAGTAATTTAAAAATAAATATTAAAAATTCAAACACCATGAGGATGTTAGAGAATATTTTGAGTTTTTGAGAATATTAAATTTTGTGAGATTTCCATAATTTATGGAAATAATATTCACTAAGATTCTATTAATATATAAAAAGATAAAAATAATAAGTGGAACTATATCATTAATTTTTAAAGAGGATCGATAGAGAAAGCACGAGACATCATTTATTTTAGAGAGATAGATAAGATAAGAAGGATGAGGAGGAATAATTTGATATTGCTCACTTTTGTATAAGAGATTGAGGAAGAATGAGTGTAGAATTGTGATAATGTAAGTTGGGAAGAAGGAAATAGCATAGTGACAATGTGTTAAGTCAAAATAAGTGGAAATATTTCTTATTATTAAAAAATTATTTGAATCGTTATTAATGTGTGGGATGAAAAAATACCAATGGGAGGATATAGTATATTGAAATTTTATGGTTATCCCCTGATTACTATAATCCATAGGATTTTTTCTAGTATACTAGTGATCTTGAGTGTTTCCAGATCATTCTAAGGATTAGAAACTCTTTTTTGAGTAGTGAAACTTGTAAATTTTATTATTCCTTGTCGATGCGTGCATGTGGGTGTGTTTTAATAGTGATTTCAATTACTCTAAATAGTATCAAAGTTTGTTTAAAAAACTAAAATGTAAAAAAAAAATCACCAATTCAACCCCTCCCCGATGATTTCATTGATCATGTTTATGGATTTTCCATTGGTATTGGAGAAAGGTTGCCTTTTATTGAATCAATACTATTTAGAGACCAAAGTGAAAGTGTTTCTCTCAGGTTCAAGATTCAGTCACTAAAATTTATTCCTTGAATTATGTATAACTAAAATTCAGTGAATAGTATGGGGATTCCCATGTTTGATGGGAAGAATTATCACTTTTGGAAGGATCGGAAGTTTCCGTATATCTTATCATTGATTCTGGATGTTGTGGAAGTTGAAATAAATAAATTTAATCCTCCAAATAAAGGTGTTTCTTTAGCAGTAAATGATATAAGGAATCTTGATAATGATGGGTTTTATTGAAATTACATATTGTCTTCCTTATCTGAGAAGTAGTTTATAAAATTAAAGGGATAAAACATTTAAGGGTTTATGAGATAAACTTGAAAATATTTATAAAGGAAACATTAAGTTAAATGAGTAAAGATATAGATTTATAGATTAAAATATGAAGATACTAATATGAAGGATGATGAAACTATTGATGAATTTTTCACAAGAGATAATGAAATAATGATCACTATTAGAAGCTTCTGTGAGAAGTTGTAAAATTCAACTATGTTTGAGAATATTCTATGCATCTTTCTAGACAGGTTTGATGCTAAAGTCTCATCCCTTTAAGATAAGGAACCTTTTATACTTCCCATTAATTATTTACATAGTATTATCATAACATATGATATGAGGAAGGAAATGATACCAAGAATAAGGTAAATTATGAAAAATAGGTCTATTTTAAAGCCTCAAAGAAAGAGAGAATAACAAATAAATATTCATATTATGAAGTTGACAATTCTGACTTAGTAGAAGAAGTGAATGATAAGTTAGATGAGAAACTAATTATTGCTAAGGTAAATATTAAAATTTTCACTAGTGATGAAATTAGTAATTATTTAAGTGAATAGGAAGAAATTCATATAGATTTCATGAGTGATAGATTAAATAATTCCTATCAAATATTTCAAAGATTGAAAATGAGAACAAGAAGCTAAAAAGGTATAATCAACTCATTGATAGCAAGTAATCTAAAATGATGAAGAAAAATATAGGTTTATAAAATAAATTTATGATATAAATAAGTTTGTTAATTATTAAAATACATTAAACATCAGGAAGGAAGATAAAATGAAAGAGAAGGTAAAGAAACTTGAGCTTATTCAATAGAAATTGGTGTGTGCTAAGAAAGAATTTGATAAAGTTAGATTCAATTTATAGAACTATACTCAAGAATTTAAATAAATTTAAAATAAATCATAATCTTGGTAGGAATAGATAAAATCCATTTCAAAATAATAAAAAAACTCTAAAAATGATAGTATAAAGTTTTATAATAAGGAGAAAGTTATTCAGACCAAGTTTGTGGATAAATCTGGTAAATCACAAAAATATGAAAACTCTGGAAACCTGAAATTAAACTCAAAATCTACTAGTAGTAGTGGATCTAAAGAGACTATGAAGAATTCTATGTTGAAAATAAATATGTATGGAGTTCACAATAATTTTAGTTCGCAAAAATAATCCAATATTTTTTGTTAAAATAATTAATAAATGAAAGTTTCATATTTTGTACATCAAACTTATTATATAGGGAAATATGCCTTTTATGGATGTTATTGGCACTGCAGATGATTTGGGTATATAGAAATAATTTTTTCGTTCGATTTTCAATATTTTTATAAATCCATGATGTTTTGGAAGCAGAACTTGAGGGTAATTAAACCCACTCAAAGAAAATAAATCTTGAAACAGCCTGAAAAATCTTGAGTGAAGGATGAGAATAGATTTCAACCTTTAGAAGAAGTATATGAAAGATGTGATAAGATTACTCACCTTATTAAAGGTTGCTTCACCATTATTTTAAAACCCTAAGTTTTAAGAGGCATTATTATTATTATTATTATTATTATTATTATTTATGTATATAATTTTATAGAATATTTCTCCATTCATGTAAAAGGATTGGAACATGATTATAAAATATGACCTACAAGGTATGAACCAAACTAAAGACACTTTATTCATTCATAAGTGGTACATTACAAAAAAATGACATAAAACTAATTAATTCAAACCAAGTATTATGACTCGTTGTGGATGAATTACATCCATTAAAAGTGCATAAAATAATAGGGGTAATGTATAGAAAAGAATAAAATATCCACGGTTAGAAAATCTCCTGGATCATCTTAAAACTTGAGGATCACCAAAATCTAAACAAAACCTATAATGAGGAAGATAACCATGAAATGAAAAAATAATATAAAAAATATACTATGAAATAAGAGTCGTACCTTGCGATGTGAGAGTGTAATGAATGAATGGTTTAGTAAGTCTATATATAGGACTGAAATTTGGCCATTATAAATATAGTAATTGAAAATGTAGTTATTTAAAATATGTTCATTGAAAATATTTTCTTTGGTCATATATCTAATAGGTATACTGAAATCATGTATTATTTAGTAGTAAATTTAAAATAATATAACATACAATGAAATAAAAATATGATATTAAAATATTATAAATATGTGTGTGTGTGTGTTGTGTATAAATTTTAATATTATTACTATTAAATTATGATATGATTTATATATAAAATTAAAATAAATATTTTAATATCAAGGGAGTAGTAAAATTAAATTTTAAAATATAGATAATTAATTTTAATGGTATTTGTTTAAGTGTATTTAGTATAAAAGTAATATTTCTTTTTTTCAGAGAACTGTTTTGTTAAGTATTGAATATTTTATCCTAATAGATTAAATTTAAATTTTTTTAAATATTATTATACTTGAACTAAAATATTAACATCTTTTAAATTATAAATTGATATGAAATAATATTAAGAGCACTTAATGTTTAAAATTTCATATTTCAATAAAAGTGGTTTCTCTTTATATTTTGTAATTTTTCCTTCAAAAGATAAACTTATAAATTTTATAATCTAAATTAGATAAATAAAAATTATTTTTTGGATTTATAATGTCAAAATTATATTATCATTAATTTTTGATATTTTTCTAAAAAGATTGATTTTTAGGTGAATAGTCCAAAATACTATTTTTACAAATAACATGAATTTTATGATGTTATTAGTCTATAAGTATGAATTAGAAATTTATGAAACCTTTTTATAAGAACAAATATTTATTTTATAAGTTAATTTAAAATTTAAAAAATTTGGTTTTAATTTATGAAACTATATTTGGCATTTTAGAATTTAAGTTATATTTTAAAAAAATGTTTTTAATATAATATACATTTCATATTTTAAAATTAATTTTTATTAGTTTTTAAAATTTAATAAATCAAAATGTATTTCAAATTTAGAATCATTAAGTTCAGATTATATAATAAGGACCATTTTTGGCATAAAGGATAAATTACCTAGGTAAAAACTAGTTACCATGGTGAAAACCAAAATTGTAAAAATGAGTAACCTAAGAGGTAAAGGTTCAAAAATGTTAAAAACAAGTTTTAATTGATTGTTTCAGGCATTTATTGACCTTATGTATTATTATATATTTTATTTATCAATTTTGGAGTCATTTTACTTGAGAGTGACTTTCCATTATTGAAAAGTTTTGGGTATTTACAAAAATGTCACCCCTTTTCACTTATAAAAGGGGATCTCCTCTCTTCAATTACCCTCTCACCAAAACCCCATAATTTTGGTCTAAAATATGAAAAAACATCTTCTAAATACTCATATTCACCTTAAGTAGGTTTTTCATATTCTCAAAATATCATCCCTAAAAGTTTTACACCTCTTTACAAAGTAGATAAACCAAGTAGTGAAGTATAGATTTATAACCACTTCTTCCTCTTTTCTTTATACTTATATGCATTTATTATTTCTAAAATTTATTTTTAACATCTCAAAATTATATCATAATTATACCTATTATAATATTATTTTATTATAATGATGTTACAATCATTAACCCCCATCCTTTTTTTCCTAAGAAAAGAGAAAATGACATTTGTGTGTGCACATACTATCGCCTCCAAAAAAAGTCATGTTTCATTTTCCTTAACCAACTTACACTAATTATAATAATATTTAATTTAATAAATAATTATGATATTTATAAAATATTTTATATTCTTAAATTATAAAATATATTATTCTTTTTTCCATTCTATAGAAAATGAAATCACCAACCATGCATACATGTGGACTACCGCCTCAAAGGGATGATTGATTTCCCATTTTATTTTCATAACCACCTTAAATGGTTGGTCATGGTAATGGTTTTAATGTGTAAATATGATTTTTATGATATCATTAAGGTTCTGTTATGACAAAGTTTACAATATATTAATTATATGATCAACAAACTATTATCTTTAATTCAATCATTTAAAACAAGCACACTAAGAGGAAAATATTTAATTCAAATTATATAATATTTTCATATACATTAATTATTATTATAAATAATTTATAATTTTGATATATCAAACTAATAACACTAAATTATAACATTATTCTACTTTTTTAATGATATTCCAACTAAATCACCTCATAATCATCAATAATCGTGGTATGTTCATGTTTGGGTCGGTTTGACCATCTGCTTGAAAAATGCTATAAAATTATATCATGGATGATTATGAAAACTTAATTAATTTTATAATATGATATAAATATGTAAATAATGATTTTTTTGGAAAATGTATATCAATATTTAACTCATTAATTAAGAAAACACCCTTCGTAGGTTAAAAATCACTGAAAAATATTCATTGTCGATTTCATATTCTAGGATAAAGATTAAAGTACTCACAAAAGGAAATTTAAACATTATAAATCACTATAATTAATCAATTATAGTAACTTTAATTAACTTGTTATTATGAACTTTGGTAGAATAATGAATAACTACACCGCTATTAAAAAACTAGTTCCAAATGGTCAAGATTACCCACACTCGACAATGAAAATAGGAAATAACGAACTAATATAAATATAGAGAGTAATTATAAATTAAGTTTATAAAATTTTATGTATAAAAAATATTATCAATTAGGTTATTAATTAGTTTATTAATATATTTATGTTTGTTATATAGGATCTTAGATTGCATTCGACTAAGTTGAGAAACAAGGTAAGGGGTTCTTTGTCTCATGTTTAATTTCTTGAGACTTATTTATTAATTTGAACCATGATACCTTTAATATGGTGTTATTAGTACCTAATTAATGTATTTTAACATATTAATTTGGTTTAAATATACATATCTTGTACTTTATTTAAATGTACATCGATTCAAAATTTACCTAGCTTTAAAGTAGTTTTCATCAAAATGTTACTCAAACCATAAGGGTTTCATTGCAAATATTATTTTCAAATCAATATTGATTTTAAATGATTATATAGCTAGGAAATTTTTATTATTTATAAAAACTATCATCATTTCCTTTATATATCCATGGGGTTTTATGTTTTCACTCTATATTTCATTTCCCTTTGGCTCATATTTTACCTGAAGTGTTTCTTATAAGTGAAATCAACCCCATCTCTTATTTTCAGTCGAGAACCTCTATTTTACATGTCCTAATTCATTATATTCTTTTTAAAATTTCCTTATTTATAAATAATTAATTTATTGAAATAATTTTATACTACTTGATACTCTTCAAAAAGATATAAATAAATTTTTAATGTTTTCTATATGAGTTGTTTTCATCAAAGTGTAAAAAATAATCTCTTTTAGTTTTTTCTATGTAAATACCTATTTCCTACATCTTTTTCATTTTCTAAAATACTTAATTTCTAAGATTTAATGGTTTTTAAAAATAAAATATTATTATTCTTTATTTAAAAAATATTTCTCTCTAAAATGTTTTGAAAAATATCATGGATGTTTCTGATTTCTAAATCAATTTTTCTTAATGCTCCTAAAATTTGTTTTCATATAAATCGATATCCTTCGACATATAGTCTATCGGATCAATGATATTCTTCTAATGTAACCATCCACCTTATTTCTCTAGATGACCTATATAATTTACTTCTCTTTTGGAGGAATGATTCATTACTACCTTTGTCTTGTATAATCATTCACTATGTATGATCCTAACTTTTCACTCAATACCTTTCCTTTGTGAATATCCTATTTTTCATTCATTAGATTGAAGGGTGTTCACCTAGATTCCATACATCGATTGATTTGGTCAAATTATTAACTTAAACATATACCGTTTATTTATAAAATGTAAATATCATAATCTTTATTATATTTATTTAATTTTATTTACTTAGGAAGTTACTTTATGTCATTGGCTACCCATTTATTTTACATGGTTTTATCATTTTATGATTATTGGTGGAATTATTAATGATTTGCTTATGTGAATCCATATAAACGCATTTTTTTCATGGGTTATTTATGATGTGTCAAATGAAATCCATTTTATTTAAATGGGTTATTTATTCTATAAAAATGAATGATTTTCATTTGGAAATTTTTATGAAAACTATTTTATTTACATGGATTATTTATGGTGTAATAAGTGATTGGTTTCGAGTGGAACTCATTAGTATAGATGATAATGGGTGGTATCCAATATCACAATCCAATGAATTGGTTTAAATTTTATATCTCATAAGATAAGTATTCATGAGTAAATTTTAGTTAATTATAAGAGTGGGAATTGATGGTGTGGCTCATGGAAGTAATATTTCCTACACTAATGTTTGTTACAAATTTGAAAGATGTTTCATAGTTTTATGCTTATTCTCATGACCGTATTAATCTCTAATGGCTCATGTTTATTGAATCATGTTTCTACACTCATTTAATTCATGTATTATGTTATTCTAAGTCATATTCCATGATTTATAATCTATTATTTATTGGGTATAAATTATCTTGTGTATGTTGATTATACCCATATGCTCATATTATGTTCACTTATGATATTTGATTGTTATCGCTTATGTTTGTCATTACTGATCATCTGAGCTCATCCCTTTCTTATGTTTCCATTTCCCTAGGTTATAAAGATGGGTATAACATATAATAATTATAGGATGGAGTCTATTATGGCTCAATTATGGAGAAATTTTTACATGGTTTTTAAAATATATTACTTATATAACTAGTCCTCAAATACACTAAACCTTTCATTATTAGGATTGTGTTATTATTTGTGAGATGTAATGTTTACCTTATGGAATTTTTTTAAAATATAGGCATTTCTATATTTTGTTTCTATAATTATACCAACCCAATTGAGGAAAAAATCAATACTAAGAATCCTCAGGAGAAGAAGGAAACAGGAAACAAAAAATCTCTGTTTATGGGAGTGGCACTTAAATCTTTAAAATAGGAATGTCCATGGATACTAGATAATGGATTATATTCATATATTATATGATACTTGAATCTAGTGAATAATGTTTAAGATCATAAATAAGGTTTAGTGACCTTTAGAAATGATGGGTCACTCATTATAAAAGGAGTTGGATCAGTAGAAATTAGTAAATAATAGCTTTAGTAAAAGAATACCTTATTTGTTAATAGGATGAAACATAACTGATTAAGTTTTTCTCAACTTTGAGATGAAAATAATGAGGTGATTTTTAGGAAAAATGGTTTTTTTTTGTGAAAAGTATTAAATATGGTAGGATAGTGACAAGAGGATAATGAACTAAGGGTTACTTATTTCAAGTAGAAGATGCTTAGAATCTATACTACTTAAGTGTGAAAGAAGAAAATGAATTGTTACATAGAATTATTGGCCATATTTTCCAAGGTAATATGAGAAATATTAATCAAATATAAAGTTTTCATGTTGTTTCTAATATGAATAGAGGAAGGTACTATATATTCTCTACATATTGGAAGGTAAAATTATTAATTATTCATATATGAAATTTGATATTCATACATCTCAACCACTGAAGACTATTCATTTTGACATCTCTATACCCATGAAGAAGCCATAAAAATATAGATAATCATTTTATTTTATTTATTAATTAATTCACTCATAATAATTTTATCATGTTTATAAATCATAAATCTAAGTCCCTTAAAATATTCAAGAGTTTCGAGAGAAGTGTTGAAAAAGAGTGTGGTCACTCCTTGAAAAAGATCCAGACATATAATGGTATTGAGTACACTAATGGCAGTTTTAAATATTATCTTTAGAAACATGATATTATCCATAAAAATAAGTGCACTATATACACCATAATACAATGGTTTATCTTAGTGAAAGAATATAAACTTAGTATATATGACTTGAACAAGATGATCTATTTGAGTTTCAGTTCATATTCAAAATCATTGTTTATATAGACCAAAATATAACAAGTCACCATATGAGATGTATTACAAGAATTCCCCAAGTTTAAATTATATAAGGGTATTTGGTATTCCCTACATTTTCAAAGTCAAATGTGAAAATATTAGGAAGTTTGATAGTATAGGTTTTGATGGTATCTTGTTAGGTTATCTTATAAATGGAAGAGGATACTGATGATACACCAAGGATATGAGGAGGATCATTGATACTATTGATGTTAGAGTGTAAGAACAATCTAAGGAAGAGGAATCAAATTAATCAATAAGTTCTAGAAATGATGAATATGATTCTATTTTTATTAAACAACATGATTAAGTTATAGAAAATGGTAGAAATTATAAATAAGTTTAGGTTGAAGATGATGATTCAGCTAACTCAAGTGATAAGTATTATCCCCACTCATCTCATCCAAGGATGAGAAGGCGGGTAGACATCCAAAAAATTATTATATATCAAATTAAAAAAATTCAAATCATGATAAATTTAAGTATAGCATCACATACCTCATTATTTTCATTGTTTTAACCAAGGGATATTAAATAAGATTTTTAGAATCAATAATGGGTTGATTAAATGAATAATTAAACTATATATAAAAGAATTATGTATTGGATTTGGTATCCAAACCTGAAGATAAGAATACCATTGGTACTAAATGGGTTTTCTGAACCAAGTTGAATAAAAATGGTTAAGTAATTAGAAATAAAAAAACCTATGTGTAAGGGTTATTCTCAGGTTGAAGGAATGGATTTTAATGAGAACTTTGCACCAGTTTCTAGGCTTGAAATCATAATAATGTTTCTTTATATTATTTCTTGAATATAATACAAGACATTTCAAATGGATGTAAAGTCCTCCTTCCTCAATGGTGAGCTAGAATATGAGGTTTATATTGAGAAAACCCATTGTTTATTTCTTGTAGAAGATGAAACTTATGTTTTCATGTTAAAGAAGTCTTTATATGGGTTTAAAAAATCCCTAATAGTTTGGTATTCTAAGATAGAAACCTGCTTGAAGAAGATGAAACTCAGAAAAGGAAGATTGAACAACAACATCTGCATTAAAGATGACAAAGGATTATATCTCACTATTATTATATATGTATATGAAATTATATTTTTTTATAAATTATGGAGTTTCTATGAAGGATTTTCTAAAAAATGAAGAATCTTTTTGAAATGACCATTCTTAGGGAGATGAGGTACTTTCTTGTCTTACAAATTTCCTAAGATAAAGATCACATCTTTCTTTCTCTCGAGAATTATGTTAGGGAAATTCTTAAAAGGTTTGTAATGGAGGATTCAAGACTAGTTTATACACCCATTTAAATAAGAACCAAGTTTTATAAAGATGAGAAAGTAAAGGGAGTAGATTAAAGAGAATTTTGAAAGTTGATTAGAAGTATGATGTACTTGAAATATTTAATGCCAGATATAGTTTATTTTGTCACCTTTTCAGATAGATTTCAATGTAAACCAAAAATGTCACATATTATAAATGGAAAAATAATTTTTAGATACATAAATAATAAAACTGATTTTTGGATGAAATATATATTAAAGGAGAGTTGAATTTTTTCAGGTATACATATGAAGATTGGGAAGAAAGTGTTAATAAAAGAAAATACATATCTGAAGAAGTGTTCTTTATTAGTGTTAGGTGTGTTTGTTGGTACATAAATAATTATAATTCTATGACCCTAATCACTATTAAGGTAGAGTATGGGGTTGCAAGTCTATCCATTTCTCAATTAATGTGGATGAAAACTCGGCTGAAATATCTCAAGGTGGAAGTGAAGAGGCCATTACTTTTGGGTTGTTATGATCAAAATTCTATAAATTTTTCAAATAATCATGTTCAGTATTCTAGTTCTAAGAACATTGATATCAAATATCACTTAATCAAAGAGATTTTGGGGATAAATGATATAAAAATATAATTTATTCCTACTATAGAACAAATATTTGATGTGTTTGCTAAATAATTATCAAAGAATGCATTTAAAAGGCTGAGGATGGAAATGGGAATTCAATCTCCCTTATTACAAGGATAAGGTGTGGTGTTATGTCCCCTATCTCATCTTGTCTTTGGATATTTTTTTTCAAAGGGGGAGAAAATAAAAAAGGCAACATAAATATTTATTTATGTTTATCTTCCTATGATTGAATGGGGAATGATATTCATAGGGGGATTTTCCATTAATGTGTATTTATATTTAGGGGAGCGTACATTTAGAGATATTTTTAAAAGTTTTAACGTGTTAATTAAATATGGTTCATGAAAAAATAGTTTTAATAGTTTTGTTAAAGTGCATGTAGGAATGTATTATATAACAAGATCCTTAGATAGAGTTTTCAACATTGAGGATAGATTTGAGTATGATGATAGTGATGATGAGTTTGGAATAGAGAATTTTCTTTCTCTTGAATATATTCTAAAATGGGTGTCATTTTCATCAAATAGAATCGAGAGAAGCAGGTTTGAAGTGGTTGAACATTTATCACAGTTCCTATGGACAACATAATACTTTTATTTAATATTTTTGTTTCCTATAATAAGTTTACTTACATGGTATTGGAATTATTGAGTTATGATTCATTACAAATAATTCAGAGATTGATAGTGATTTTTGTTCCTTGGTTGACAATAAAATACAAATGAGAGATTATTAAGACTAAGAGGAGTTGAAATTTTATTTGGGGAGATTGTTGAGAAAATATGATGCGAAGAATGGTTGTAAGTGAATATGATTAGTGTATTTGATTTTGTTTTTAATTCATAAATCATGTTCAATATTACATTTACTAATATTTGATGATTTTTGATCTGATCTCCATGTATATATGACTAGTTTTGATGGATCTAAGAGAACCATCTTCATCAAGTGTCGAGAACTAGTGGTTGTTGTGTAAAAATTGCATAAGTTGTTATTAAAGAAGTATAAAGATGGATGAATGAATGAATACCTTTTAAATAAGTTAAAAGGTGTATTGGAGTTATTTTAATAATTTATATAATTATTGGAAGTAATTTAGAGGAGTCTGGAAGTGTTTGAGTTGGCCCTGAAATGATTTGAAGCCATTTTGAAGTAATTTGAAAGTATTTTGTTTTGTTTTTTACAGTTTAAGTAGAAAAGTACTAAGTTGTGACATAGATTTTTGATGTAGAGTTCATGGTCAATGTAGAGTTGTGATTTAGATTTCATATCTAGCATAGAGTTAATTCTTTTAAGTAGATAAGAAAATTGGTGAAGGCGTGTATTCTATATGATTGACATAGAGATTCTATATAGAGTTCTCATGTGACATAGAGTTTCTACATAGAGTTTGTCTAGAAATATAATTGGAAAATGAATTGACATAGAGTTTCCACATAGAGTTTCCATCACAAATATATATTTCACTAGACATAGAAAGATTTGGGAAGTCTAGAAAACTGAAAAATGTTGTGATTCCAAATTTTTTGATTCTAAAGAAAAGGGGAATAAAATTAGGGGATTCTTTGTCAACCATTATTTACTGAAATAAACAACAAAATAAATATTTGTGATTCAATCTTATGTTTGAAGATTATATACTATAAAGGGTATTGTTATAGAACATTTTTCATACATTCATGCATACTTTGAGGTTGTTTTAAAAGTGTTTAAATACAATGGTCTTCATGGGATGTTGAGGCTGTGATTTTTGGAAATTTTTATGAAAGGAGGATCATGCACATTTATGTAGGGAATTTAAAATTAAATATTTGAAATTAAAACATTATGATGATGATGGAGGATATTTTGGGAGAATTTTACCTGATTTTTTTAGAAGTATAAAGTTCATGGGATTTCTATAATTAATGTATGGAATAAATATTGACCAATATTCTAGGAATATTTAAAAATACAAAAAAAGAATAATCAGAATTGTGTCGTGAATTTTTAAAGAGATTTGATAGAGAAATAATGGGACATCAGTTGTGTAAAAGTGGGATAGAATAATATGTAATAATAAGAAGTTATTCTTGCTCATTGTTGTGTAACAAATAGAGTATGAAGTACAGACTTGTAACAGTTCAAGTTGGGAAGAAGGAAGTAGCATAGTGACAACCCATCTAAATTTTGAAAAAGTTAAAGAGATTATTATTGTTGAAAAACTCTCTAAATAGTTATTAATATTTGGGGTATACACACACTATTGAGACACTATGTTTTATTTTAAGTTCATGGTTATACCCTTATTATTTTAATCCACAAAACTGTTTCTAGTAGACTGTGTGATCTTAGGTGTTTCCAGGTCATTCCAAGGATTAACTACTATTATTGAGTAGATAACCTTTTAAATTATGTAGTTCCTTATATATGTGTTCATGTGGCTATGTTTTAATAGTAAATTCAATTAATATAACCAATATTTAAGGTTGTTTAGAAAAGGAAAACATAAAAAAATGAATCAATAATTTACCCCCTCTTAGTGATTTCACTATTCTTGTGAGTGTATTTTCATAGGGTTCTAGAGCTTATGAAACTTTCTCACACAGAGATGTCAGTTATGGATTACATAATATGTTTCAAAAAGAGTTTTTTTTTTATTTTATGTTTATTGGGGATGAGGAAACATGTGTTAGATGTTATAAGGATGGGATGTGAAATACAATTTGGGTTTAGGTGAACATTTTTCAACTAAAATCATTTTAAAATGTTGTGAATTAGTCCCAAAAAGCTGATAAGAACCTAGATGAGGGAAAGGGATCTGGGTAGTTTTCTTCTAATGTAATACCCAAAAGTGGTTCATTGGGAAAGTAGGAAGCATAGATTTTTTTGGTTCGTGCTAAGGTGGTGATGGGCATAGAATCTATAGTGGTGTTTCATCCCTTCCACCTTAGAGAAGATGGTTTGTGGAGTGTTACCAATGTGAAAATCTTGGTCATGTGTAGTCTTCGTGCCACCAATAGTATATGGAGTATCAATTATACAAATGGATGAGATACCTTCAGTATTTTTGTAGGAATGATCCATATCCTACAAGTGGAAGAGGATCTGGTCACACACAAGGCTAAAGAGAAAGGCCTAGAGTGTCGTAGTAGAGTGGTGGACAGGCTTCCTCTAGTCATTCAAGTCATGAAGGGGGATATAGTGCTTAGGGGAAGAAATATCAATAGGTCAAACCCCTAATAGGAGTTATCCTATAGGGGTCAGGGTCATAGTTTAGGCTAGTTGAATGTTTCTGAGCTAACTCTTAATGATCATGATGTCAAGTCATCGACAGTTCAAGTTATGTCTTTAATATAACCCACCCTTGAATTTGTTTTTTTAATGTAGGTGCATCACACTCAATCATATATACTCATTTTACTAGTGGTTTGGGGTTAACCATAGAGTATCTATATAAGGTGATTTCAATTGATATGAACTTAAGGGGTGTGATCAGAGGGTATTTAGAGATTTATAGAGTGTTCTATCATGATCGGTGGATATAGTAATATCTGGTTTTACTTTGTATTAGAGATTAAAACCTTTAATTTGGTCCTTGGGATGGATTGGATGACTCAATACCTGTAACAAACTGATCTAGGATTCCAATTAAACTAGCACCCAGCTCGGCCCTCTACTGGTTTGAAGAGCATTCCCAATCCCAACAGGTTGTTAACTAGTTATTGGGAATCATGAAACACTCTTGGGAATAATTTTATCCTAAATAAATTAAATTAAATTAGCAATAGAATTCTATTGAAATTCCAACATGAAGCATCCATATATTAGACATCCATACCAAATCAAATAATGAAAATAAATGGAACACATTAAAGGGAATATCAAGGAAGATATAAAACAACATAATATAAAAAAATCTCATAGATCACCTCCAACTCCCTCACACATAGTATACCCTTTTATTCAACATCTATAACTCTATATAAATCAAGCACTACCTATTAAAGGGAAACATAGGGGCTAAAATAGGGTCTCACACATCCACACAATTTAAAATAATTGAAAGTGATAAATTAATATTCTTGAAAATCACTTGAGAATCCAAGTCTCTTTATAATAATTAAAATCCATTTATAAAATAATTATTAAAATTTCACATTGGAAATCACCCTTGAAATCAATTTAATAAACAACTCATCCTTTTTAAAAATCCATTAAACTTTAAAACCATGTTCTTTAATTCACTCCATGGATCAAAGAGGTCCAAATACCTTCATTTAATTTGAATAAATTCTTAATACATTTAATCTATACTCGACAATCCATGTTTCACTTGAAATTTCAAGTAATACTTTGTTCCAATTGAGAATTCACTTCAAAATAATTTTATAATCCATTATAACTAACATTAATAATTATAATTTAGTAACCAAAAAATTTGGAAGCCTCAAGCATGAAATAATGTGATAAATAAAATAAGAGAACAAAAATACCTACCTCGGGCATTTGAAAATTGAGTCGAAATGATTTGAAATGCATCACTTTCAGTGGTGGATTGCCAAACTTGTAAAAGATAACCCATACATGAACTAAACACCCAAGAAGTAAATTTATAAACATCCATGATCCCCTTAGGGTTCAACCATCAGGGTTCATGGTAAGAAGAGGAAGTGAAAACAAGATGGAAAAGTAGGAGGAGGAGGAACCCTAAATTGAAGAGATCCCACTTGAAATTAGAGGGATGAGACACCACGAATCAGAGCATGAAGGTGGTGATGTTTCACATAATGGGGTCCTACCTGGGCTAACTCATGTAAAATGGTACATGAGAGGTGTGAGGGAGTGTTTTAATCTAATTTAGGGGTTTAATTTTAGGGTAGGGTGAAATTGGAAATCTAAAAAAATAAATCTTGGCCACTCGCACGGTTTGGCCGCATTGTTTGGGAAATCGTGCGGTAATCGTGCAGTTGACCCGAATACCCCTGTGGTTACCTATTACTTAAAATAATAAAACTTTATGATAATGAAATAAAGTAAATATTTAAGACATAATAATAATAACATTGTGGTGTAGATAAAATTGTTTTTTTTATTAAAAAATTGTTAATGATCTTACTATCATTAAAATGGTTATAAATATAATTATTATTCGGTCATTATTAACTTTTTTATTATTTAAAATAAAATGAATAAAATTATTATTATTATTATCATTAAGAAAATTAATTGTGTTGTTATGATTATATAATATTTTTTAAAATTATTATAAATATTGTCATTAAAATTTCGATTATTATTGTTATTTAAATTATTGTAATTATTATCATTATTATTATTATTATCATTGTTGTAATTATTATTATTAACATATATCTTATTTATTTATTCTTGTTGTGGTTAATTTTATATTTTTTGAAAGTTTTTTTAAACCCTTTTATCCATCCACCACGCCTCACCCCTCCCATTTAATTTTCCCCCATTTTTTTTGTCCCTCTCTCTACTCCCCTTCTCTCATGCCTCTCCTCCTTTTCTTTATCTCATTCACTACCTCTCTCCACTCATTCCTCATTCCACCATTAATTCATTGTTTTTTTATTCCCTCTCTCCAATCTCCTTATCTTCTTTTATTTATTGTTTTTCTTCTCTCCATTATCACCCTCTCTCCACGCCTCCCCTTCTCTCCCATTTAATATCTTCCTTTTTGTATTCCTCTCTCCAATATCCCTTCTCTCCACCCTCCCCCTCTCACCATTTATTTACCATTTTTTTTATCCCTCTATCCATTATCTCCCTCTCTCCAATCACCCTTTCCCCCATATTCTTTCACGCATCCCCCCATAATTCCTTTATTTTTTTATCTCCCACTTTTTATTTCACCCCTCTCTCAAATAAAACATCCCCCTTCCCTCTTTTATCCTCCACGCCTCTTTCCTCCTTTTTATCCATCACGCCACCCCCCTCCCTCTCCCTTACTATTACTATTTTTTTTATTCCCTCACACCACTCTCCACGCACCACCCGCTCCCCCCATTTATTCCCTATTTATTTTTACCAATTATGCTCACCCCTATCCTTATACCTCATCATGATCAACTCTTTTTTTCCCTCACGGGGCCCTTCTTCCTCTTACCATGCTTCACACACGCCCTCCTCCCCTCTGGCGATTCTTCCGGCAGCTGCTCCTCCCTCCGGTGGTTCCATCCGGTAAGTCTCCTCTCCATATTCTCCTCTCCTCACTTAATTTCGAGGGTTTTCATGTGGGGTTTCTTGTTGGCCAGACCCTAAATGTTAGGGTTAATGTGTATCTCGGGTTTTCTTTGGTTTTAGGGTGTGCGTTTTTTCCGTGGGGCTTCATTATCCTTCCCGTTGAAGTTTCATTCTAATCGCATGAGCCTTCGGTAGGTGTTTCCAAGTTTTTATTTCTTAAAGTATTTCCTTTGATGCTTTCAATTTTAAATGAATTTATAAACTAGTTTTGCAACTCTATGAAACCCTTGTTTAAATTATTATAGCAATTTGGAATTTATTTGATTTGTTAAAAATAGATTTTAACTGAGTTTTAGTGTAAATTTCTTAGTTTTATGATACCTAGAAATCTTGTTTGAACCGCTTATATTTATTTAAGAAGGAATTGGTCTCTTATGAAATACATCACCATTATTATGTTGAAACAACTTTGTTTATTAATGAACTTGGTTTGGTTGTGTTATGACTTAGTTATTGTGTTAAAACACCTTTGTAAGGGTTTAATGGATTCAATGTTTTTATTTGGTGTTCCTTTAAAATGATGCGGATAAGTGGTGATTTTTGGGGCAAGGCTTTAAAATGTTTTCTTGGTGTACGTTTGATTTCAAAATAGGATTTTGGGTGTGTATGGTTTGATGTTGGTATATCATCCTAAACATGTTAAAATGTGTTGGAGAGGGTTTAATGTTTTTTTTGATCATTTTATATTCTATAAATAAAGTAGGTGGCCAGTTATGGTTTTAAGGTAATTGGTGTTTTCTTGGAAGTTTAGTCTTCTAAATGGATTTTTGTTTTCAAATAAATTTGGCCCCCTTGATTGGTTTCTAAAGAGTTTTTTAAATGTGGTTTTGTAAAGTGTTTCTTTAAGTATTTTGGGAATCATGGTTTATAATGTGTTCTTTAAGGTTTGACCTTTCAGTTTAAAACATGTTTTGGTGTGGGTCGAAAAAGGGTAAAAGCATGTTTGATAATTGTTAAGTGTTTAAATGTGTGTTTAGAACTTAAGGGACCATTTGGTTTTGTAAATGTAAGAGTGGTGTTTGAAAGATATTTTGAATAAATGTGTGTGATTGGTTTGAAACCGTAAACGTTTTCTGAAATGTTTTAAAGTTTATATGTTATAGAATCCCGGTTGGAACTTTGTTGAATGTGAAATAACTGAATATGTATACGGGGCGCTCCTATCTAGTGTAACCCTTTATGGGTGAATGTATAGGAAGCATCCGTGTTTGGGGTAGGCAAGTGTGGTGATATGAGTCACGCGTGCTAGGGACTCCTACTTACACAATATTACTATAACCACCATGGGTTCTTGGGCATCTTATAGATTATCGAGTGACGGTTTCTCACCAGCCCCGATTAGAAGGGTTGGTGCCCCCTGGTAGATAGAGAGGCCAGGTGGGATTTACCGCTGATTTTTTCGTGAGGGAGATCAGTGGGTTATAGACTATGGGGCTTCACCATATGCTGGCAGGTGGTTCCAAACCGAGTGCGTCCAGGGGTTGTCTAGGGATGTTCAGGATCGCCCATGGCTAAAGCTTGTATTGCTTGTTTATTTTCTGCTACATTGGTTTATATATAGCTTGTATTTCTTGTTTATTTTCTGATACACTAGTCTATTTTTAGCTTGTATTGTTTACCTATCTCCCTTTTTCACAGCTCTAATATTACTTGATTGGTTTTGTTTATAAAATGGTAAACTGTTTTTGAAATAATATATGGCGTGGGTTAGTTCTCATAGTGGGAGAGATGTGTTATTTTGTTTAAATAGGAAAACCTTATTTTTATAATTGTATTTCCAAACTTGTTTCATCGGACAACTTTGGGTTGGAAAACACTTGGATTCAGTGGTTTACTTTTGGCATCCCTACTGAGCATTTTTGTGCTCACACCTATCCTTTACCATTTCAGTTGCAGGTTCAGCTGTTGTTCAGGATTTTCCTTAGTGGCTGCTCATGTGGGAGCAGTTTTGGGCTTTTGGTTGGAGGTGACCAAGGGGTCACACGGAGATAGTTGTAGCAGGGTCTTGTTTCCAGTTTTTTTCTTTTTAGTGGTACTTTGTATCTGGATCAGTTCTTTGTTTATTTAAGTTTCAGTTGTCATTTTGCTGCATGCTCTGTTTGTTCTATTTATTTATATGGTCCTGATTTTTTTTCTGGGCTTAAATTGTTTCCTCATGTATACTTTGATGCCCGACACTGGTTGTCATCCCGGGGGGATTGGGAACGCCCCTCGGGACATGTCGTGGACCGGCTCAGGTGACCGGTTCAGGGTCGACTCAGGTTGGTTCGTGACAACAACATTCATCAATCCATAAACCCTAAACAAAAAAATACAATCCAAAACACAAAAAACCATCCTTGAGATTTTTTCTTTTAATATGTAAACTTAAAAAACCTTTAAATATGGCCCAACTAGCTTCACCAATAACACACCCTCAGAGATTTTAAATGGGATAGCTTGAAATGACCTAGTTCTGTACACTAGAAGAACACCATATTCCTCTTCTTCCTTTGAAATGAACAACTCTACTCAAAATACTCTAAGCCAACTCAAACACCACTACCCCACAACCCTGACAAGGGACATTCAAATTCAATAAGTCCTAGATAAAATCCAAGTACTGAAATGGATTCATCTCCACCACTTAGCCTTGAGTATAGGTAGAGTCAACATGTAAAGGAATTCACTCCTAAACAAAGATAAAAGTCTCCCTAAAGATCTAACTAATGAAAGAACTTATTATTATTCTTTAAAGACTCTTTGGGAGGAATAATATAATTAGAATAAAATAAAATACAATCAACCCACACTCCAAAAACATATCATACTATTTCACACAAATCAATTTTCAAATGAAAAACCTTTTTATAAAATTTCAAAAATCTTCCCATTCAAATCACAAACCTTTATTAAAAAACCTATTGGATTTATTTAAAACACCACTCCTCTACTTTTTACAACACACATACTTTTATAAACATATCACTTTAAATTAAAAACTATACTCTCCTTTTCAAAAAAAAATATAATTTTATTCCATAGATACATTGCAAACAAAATCAAATTTTCATTAAAACTTCCCTTTTTCCATAATCTCAAAACACTCATTTTAAAGAGGGAAACACACTTCCACTTCAAAAATTATCAAAATATTAATTTTAAAAGGTAAATCCCATTGAAAAAACAACATGATATTTTTGAAATCATTTCATAAATATCAAAAAGTTTTAAATATAAACTGAAATATTTCCTTTCCCATCCCTGAAACCAATTTTTCTAAACATAAAATCAACCTTTTAAAGAAAATTTTACACAATAAAGCACAAAAATAAACCAAACCAAACACCATAACATCAAATACCATAAAAACCCCTTAATTGAACTCACATTAGTGATAAACACCATTATAGTAAATCCAGAGAGTAAAGAAACAAATAAAAATAATACAAGGGTGAAATAAATATTTGCATGGTTTAGCCACATGGGCTGGAAAACCAGGAACCAAACATGAAAAATCTACTATAACGGTCCACAAAAAATTTCATAGACTTCACATGGCTTGCATAATCATGTAGTATTAATTGTAAAACTTTTTTCCTTCACCATTTTCACCCTCAAACTTAAAAAACCTAAAATCACTAATTCACTTAACAGGGATCCAAATTTCATCAAAATAATTAAAATAAAGAAACTCAAAATCAAGACACAAACCCCAAAATCCCATATAAACTCAAGTTACATACCAAAGGGTGATGATCAATCCCCCGAACAAGATCCACATCTTGAGTTTTGATGATGATCTTAGTCTCATGTATATCCCAATACACCCCAAATAATATAAAAATCTATTTATAAACATATGACCCTTCTAAAGAAACTAGGATCTGATGCTATTTTTAATGAACTGACATGGGATTCCACCTGAACCGGTACTCTACCCAACCTACCACTGGCCCAAAGGGTGACCATGATCCCCACGGGCTGGAAACTAGTGCCTAGGCATCACATAACACTATTTAAAATGATTTTTATGTGGATAAATTAAATTAATCTAGCAAAAGAATTATATAAAAAATTTAGAATGAAACATCCATACATTGGATACCCACACCAAATCCAATAATCAGAATAAATGGAACACATAAAATGGTAGATGAAAGAAAATATAAAATAGTAAAATATAAAATAAATCCCCACAACTCACCTCCAACTACCTCACACACAACAACCACTTTAATTCAACATACATAACTCCACATACATCAAGCAACTCCCATTAAAGGGAAATAAACATAGGGTTTCAAAGAGGCTTCCACACACCCATAAATTTTAAAACTATTGAAAGTGATAAATGATCCTTCTTGAAAACCACTTAAGAATACAAGTCACTATATAATAATTCAAATCCATTCATAAAACAATTCTTAAAATGTCACATTAGAAATCACCCTTTAAATCAATTTAAGAGACCACTCCTGCTTTAGAAAAATCTCTTTAAACTTAAAAATGGATTCTTTAATTTAATATATGAACCAAAAAGGATTAAATCCCTTTACTTAATTTGAAACAATTCTCAAAACATTTAATTAATACTTAGAATTTCAAGTTTCACTTGAAAATTCCAAGTAAACCTTTGTGTTGATTGATAATTCACTTCAAAATCATTTTATAATACATTATAACTAACATTTTTAATTTTAATTTAGTAACCAAAACATTTGTAAGACTCAATCACAAGTAAAGGGATAAATAAAAGAAGAGCACAAAAACACCTACCTTGGTAAATTGACAATCAAGCTAGAATGATTTGAAATGCATTGCCTTCAATGGCGGTTTCCCAAACATTTAAGGGACAACACTCACAAGACCTTAACACCCAAGGTGTTGAGTTAAAATCATCATTGAACCCTAATATCAGTTAGGAAGCCCCTTAGGGTTCAGTTAGCATGGCACATGGTGAGTGGAGGAAGAGAAAAAAAAAGAGGATGGGGAGGAAGAGGAACCCTAAACTGAAGATATCCCACTTGAAATCAATGGGAGTCGATTCTGAAAATTAAAGCATGGAGGAGGGGAGGTCATGAATGTGGGTTATCCCTGGGCTAACTCATGTGTAATGGGAGAGTAGAGGGGTGAAAGGTTGTTTTAATTTAATTTAGGGGTTTAATTTTAGGGGTGGGTAAAATTAGAAATCCAAAAAATTAAATCTGGGAAATTTGCATGATTTGGATGCATAGTTTGAGAAACTATATTCCAACTATCAGGGATCTACTAGAGACCCACAAAGTTCTTGAATAGTTTGGTTGAATGGTTAGTAAACTATGTGTTAACCATGCACAACACCTCTGTAACCATCTGTAGTACTATTTCATAGTTGTCGCATGGTTACTACTAACCGTGTGCAACCCATGCATATATTAAAAAAATTAAAAATTTCAAAGTTTCACACATGAAGCTTATGAAAATTTAAATCATCTAAGAATAAAATTAAATAAATAAACCAAAAACAATATGAGGTATTAGAATACTAAGCATAGATCAATCATTATCACTGACATGTATCGTTCATGTCTATTAAGGGTGATTTTTATACCCTATTTAGGGGGTGAGACTTACAGGTAGGCCATTAGGGACTTAAACATGGGTGGTTGGCAATGGTTTCAAGACAGTTTTTGAGTTTTTTTGGAATCATAAGGGTTCATGTTGCATTTTTTTATAATATATGTGATGTTGGAGTATTTTATAACATATATAAAAGGTGAGTTGGTGATAGATACCATGCTTGGTAAGTAAGTTATTAAAGAAAATGGTGATGCTTAGAAAATTTTTATGAATTCATCCTTAAAATTTTCTTGAATTAATTAGTTATATGGAAGAATACTTATTTATGTAAGATGAAATGGATTTGGTTTCTACTCTTGAAATAATTTATTTCACTCAAGTATTTGAGAGATAAGAATAGGGGAAGAAGCAAGGTTTCCATATTTTTAAAATATGGAAAGTGATCTCAGAAGTTGTTTTGTAATTCTATAAGAAGAACATAAAAAAGAAGAGAGAAAAAAATTGACAATGCATTATCTTTTGACAACCCTATACATCGAAATAGAAGGAACCTAAACCAAAATATGCAATAAGAAAAGGTATATCTTAAAGATTATATTACTATAATGAAAAATAAGGTGAGGGAGAAAACTGATATACTGGACAATCTTTCCCATGCATTTAATTATGATATGTCTATTGGAAAGCCTCTCAAGAAGGATATTGATTCTTAGCTTGAAAATAAAATAAAAAAGATTCATTAATTAGAAAATAATTTGATCTTGACCAAGAAACAAATGGAACAATCAAATTATAAGGAAAATCCTAAACTTAATTATGCTTTAAACTCACTCTTTGATTATCCTTAGGTAGGATATAATTATATAAATAACAAGTAAATTATTTTGGAATGGAAACATGAAAATATTGTCATGTCATAACGACCATTTTCCTTGGGAAAATCTAGTATTGGATATAGTGAAACCTCTTTGAGACATGAGAATAAGAGAACCATAAAAATTCAAAGAAAAAGGAAAATTATAGAGGTACTATAAATACACTAAAATGGTTATTAATAAAGGTAATAACAAGTAGATAAGTCTCACAAAAAGGTATAGAGACATGTTCTATTTTCATGGAATTCATGAACACACATATATCATCCATCATGAGTCATTATAATATATTTAATATTATGAAGTTGGAGAAAAATATGCAAAATGGAGTTACCATACATAGAAAATAAGGCATGGTTCTTATTTTAAAAAGCATTATAAGTTAATTATGTATCTGATGGAGATTTTAGGAAAGTGCCAGCTAGGATAGAAGGAGTAAACAAGCCTATATGTAAATAAAAATAAGTTCTTTTATGAAAAATATTATAGAAGCTAAATGAATAATATTTTGATGCTAAAAGTAGTTTAAAAGGAAATTTAAGACAATTTTTTAACCATAATCTTCCTGTAAAGTTTAGAAAATTGTATGAAAGTAAGAAAAAAATTCACATGTTATTAAAACTAAAAATAAAGATGTGAAAGGGATGTGACAAGATAAGGAATATGTTGAAAATTCTAGTAATTCTTGTAGGTATAGTCAAAGAAACAAGAGGGTTTAACGAAATTAAAACCTACCTATTATGAGTGGATGAATCCTTAATAGTGAGGCCACCCAACGAAGAGCGGGATTTATTTTGGGTTGTGTAGAAAAGAACAAGCCTAAAGAAGCTTAAAACGAATTGGATTCCATAAAAACAACTTCAAATCTGAAAATTGATTCTAAAGTGAAAGAAAAAGGAAAAATGGTAGTCTATTATGACACACCATATTCCTCAACTTGAGAAATAATGATGGCACCCATCTCCCCATAAGATTTAAATATTTTTTACCTATTGTTTAAATAGGTTTAGAAGTTAGGGGAAGATAAAATATATGGGGTAGATGTTCTCATAAAGTGCATATTTTTTAGCTGAAATCATAACTATTTAAGATAGATGTATGGTGAAAATAAGTTTCCTTATTGAATTTGGGAGCTTAAAAATGCATTATAAACATTAAATCAAAGGAATATTAATTTGACATGTAGTGATGAAATATTTTATTAAAACTAATAAAGAAGGTCCTGATATGGATGAAATATAGTGCCTTTGGACATATATAATGTAATCAACGATTTAATGATAAATATATCTCTCTACAAGTGTTTTTATGCTATATGTTTAGTTGAATCAACCCACTAAAAAGAGGAGAAAATTTGAGAGCACTCAATCTATTTTTTTATGTTACAATGACAAAAACCAAAGGTGAAGTTCCATGATAAATCTAAATTTGCATGGAAAGGGGTTTTAATTGTGATAATAAAAGGTGTCAAAGGCATACCTAGAACAACCAATGATATAATTTTGAATATGAGTTGTTTCAAGTGATATCAGGCCACAAATTTAATAGTATTAGTTTTCTAAAAAGAGGATAGATTTGAAAAAAAATTGATCTGTAACAAGTGGTATCTAGATAGATCTGATGTAACATAAGTACCATGATTAATCTGGTTTGTAACAAGATATTTTATTCCATATATTTATTAAAAACAACCCACTAAATGAGGATAATGTATGGGAATTAGCATCATGGATAAACCATATATTTATCTATTTATTTTCTAACAATTGGCATCAGTTGTTCATAGTTACAAGATACTAAAAGCTATTGAATTAGAGGAATTATTCTCAACCATTGGTGTCCTTTAATTGAATAATACTTCAATATAAATGATTTTAATGTTCAAGGTTAATTAATATAGAATTTTTTGTGGTTGTTAAGCCTTATCTGGAAGAAAAAGATCCTTGTGAAGTATGAAGGAACTTGGAATATCAAGTGATATCACTAGTTCATTTGTAACAAGTGGTATAAATTGATCCAAAAAGTGGTATGTATCACATCCTTATGTTTTAATGGTTTTTCATTAAGAGTTTTTTGAAAGGGTGATTGAGTTAATAGTAGAACCACCTTGGTAGAAGATGGAAAGTGTGACTGCTTGAAATTTATTAAAGTGGGTGAGTGAATTGGACATCAGTGATGTTATTGGATTAATCTCTTTTTTCCTACACTAAGCTCCATATTAGTAGTATTAGAGACTTTATTAATGACTCATTACTAAGAGGGTTCCCATTCACTAAAATATTTTCAATATGTTGCCACAGTTGAAGGATAATTTCTATATATTGAGAGCCAAATATGAAGTTACATTTAACAAGTGGTATCCATCATTAACAAGTGGTTTCCAAGTGAAGAGTAAGCTGGAAATTATAGGAGCCTTGATGTTTATTACAATACTAGGATCCAAATATCTTTATATTTGATGTAAGGACAATTACATCCAAGGGGGAGATCTTAAATGGGGAGAAGATTTACACGGTAACAAATGATTTCCCCAAAGAAAATTTTAAAGTGAAAATAGTTTTTCTATTTGACACAAAGAGGACAAGAACAACTTGATAAAGGAACCCTATATATTTTTCAATAAAGAGGGTGAAAATCCAAAGTCAAATTTAGAAATATTTCCCTTTATATTCCATTTCCAATAAGTGAGAGAAGATAAGATGCCTTAAATTCATATTTATTCTTGAAGATCCAGTGGATTTGATGTAGTTGGACTTAAGGTCATATTGTCAAAAAATCCAAAGGGGAGTATTATTGGAATCCTAAAGGTTAATATTGAATTTATTAAAAATATATGTTTGTTTTTAGATGTTGACAATATATATCAAGGGATATTTGTATTGGATTTCATTCTCGATAAGGCAGTTATTAAAGAAAGTGGTGATGCTTGGAGGGTTGTTATAGATTCATCCTTGAAGTTTTATTAAAGTAATTGGTTGCAAGGAATGAGGATTATTTATATAAGATAAATTGGTTCTGGTAATTTCTCATGAAAGAGTAAAATATATATGGAGGTTTGAAGAAGTCTGATAAAATCATGGAATAATTTTGGATACACATAAGGTTGAGATAGACCTCGGGACAAATTGTTCATAAGATTTGGACAATTTGTTTATAAGATTGATACAACTATGTATAAGGTTGAAATATACTATAGTTTTATCTTTATAAGGTTGGTGCATGTTCTTATAAGGTTTGTGTGTGTCCTCATAAGGTTGGGACATGAATTCATAAGTTTGATACAAACCTTCGTAAGGCTAGTTTGAGCTACTCGTAAGGTTGAAACAACCCTGATAGGGTTGGTATGAGGACCTCATAAGGTTGGTATGAGTACCATGAAAGGTTGGTACAAGGACCTTGTAAGGTTTTTATGATGAGTTTAAAGAAGGTATTTATAAGGTTTAATAGTGAACATCATAAGATTTATTTATTTTTGGAACCAGAATTGTTTAGTCTCCATATCAGTATGCATGATCCCGGTTAAAGTGTACCACATGGAATTAATTAAAGAATTGATATTTTAGTTGAATCAATTTTAAAAATCAAGTTAGAATTTTTGGATGAGATTAAAGGGAAAAATAATTCTGAAAGAAATATAGATTGAAGCAAGGTTCCTGACATAGAGGTTTCTAACGTAGGGGTTCTCAACATAAGGGCTACCAATGTGGGGTTTTTTAGCATAAGGATCATTAGAGGATCCATGTATGATTGGACCGGAGTACAAGTATTTAGTAGCATAAGGGGATTCCCTTGGTGTATTTTTCAAAATAAGGGTGGCCAATAGTAATAGTTTCATGTATATTTTATTGGTCATAAAATATGATTATTATTTTGGCCAACCAAAGTGGAGGAAATCAATCCAAGATTAAGGGAGGAATCAATTCATGTTGTTTAAATTATTTTAAGGGAGATTAAGTATAAATTTGGGGAATTTTTTTACCATGAACACCATATTATAGAAAATGGATAAGATAATGTGGAGGTTATAGTAGTGAAAAGATGGGTGTATTTTTAAGTACTCATTATGGTAGTAGTTTGTGGTTTCTATTTTTTGGATGAAATTCATGGAATAGAAGGATTATTTTATAAATTTAGGAAAAAGGAAATGTATCTTAAGGAATGAGAAATTAACTTGACTCTAAATTGGATATTATGACAGATACAGTGGAAATAAAATATTTCTATATTTTTCACCTTTTAAGGAGTTGAATCAACTCAAAGATTATAGAGAAAGGAATAAGAGAATAAAGAAGGTTTCCATATTTTTAAAATATAGAAAGTGATATGGGAAGCTATTATTGACTTCTATAATAAGAATAAGAGAAAAATGGAAGTGAGAAGAAAAAAATTAATGTTATGAAATCTTTTGTTAAACTTGTAAGTAGAAGGAGAAGAAACTTGAACCATTCTAAATATCTGATTTCTAGGATAAAGAGGAGATTATTACATGAAAAAATGGTATTTCAATCACTATATCAGGAGGAAGAAGTTCACTTCCACAACTGGAAGTTGAAGGAAGAGTCACAGGTTCATCCCTGTGAGTTATTGTAACAATGAAGAAGTTCAAAATGGGTCTATAAAGGATCATTCAGTAAATTCATAGGTAGAAATACATCTAGTGAATTTATAAAAAGTGGTGATATTGTTTAGGTTTGGATTATAATCCATCATTGTTTTCCATTTGAAGTAGTGGACATTGGAGGAAAGTGTGAGGCAGTGAGCTTTGGGTGGAAATGAGCCTACCTAAAACCATTGTAAGGGGAGTGGCCCCATATAGGAGTAACCAAGCCTAAACCCTACCATTGATAAGTGATGTTAGTGGTTAATTAGTGAATCGACATGATATATATCACATGATTCTTAAAGTATCCTAGTGTGAATGAATCAATTAAAAAACCTTTGTGTCTTGTGTGCTTTTTTTTTACATTTTACATGACACAAACTGGTATAGATGGTGAATTGATAATTGATAATGTTTGGTAAATGGGTAGTACAAGTGAATCAAGAGTCAGATCATCATCTTAAATAATAAAAAATAATAGACCCTTATAATTAATAGTTTAATATCATACAGAGTTGTGAGATAATTGAGGGAAAATGTTTAAATTGGAAAAGAATTCATACCTTGATTCGACCCACAGGGTATCTCACATTTATGTCCCTTTGGGGTCTAGAATTTTTGGGTGATGATGTGACATGGAAGCCTACTTTCCTAATGTTATTGACTAGTTCCAAGATGTCTTTTTTGAGGACTTATTTGGGATACCACTCGAGAGGTGGGTTGAGTTTATGATTGAGATGATGACAAGTATAGAGCTTATATCCATTTTTCCATATAGGATGGATCCTATAGAGATTAAATAATTTATGACTTAATTAGAAGATTTATAGGATAAGGGATTCATTCACCTGAGTACACCCCCTTGGGGTGTAATGATATTATTCACCAAAAAATGGTTCTTTGAAACTATGTGTAGATTATCGAAGTATGTACCAAGTGAAAACCAATAACCAGTATCACTCACCTCATATAAATGACATGTTTAACCAATGGAGGAGAGACATGTGGTTCTCAATGATTAACTTGATGTTGGTTTATCGTCAATTATGGGTGATGCTTTCTAATATCCCTCTTACTACTTTTAGGATCATGCATGACTTTCATGAGTATACTTTGATGAAATTTCATTTGATGAATGCACCAGGAGTGTTTGTGTCCATGATGAATTGGGTCTTCCATCATTATTTGGATTTTTTCATGGTCATATTCATCGATGATATTTTTGTATACTTTCTATAATAGGAGGAATACACTCAATATATGGATATTTTATTGAGCACACCATGAGAGTATCATTTTTTTGTAAAAATATTGAAGTGGTAGTTCTGGATTGGAATGGTTCACTTCTTGGGGAACATGATATCTAAGGATAGCATATTAATTGACCCTAAGAAGGTTTAGGACATGCTTTCTTGGGAGAGGCCTGATAAAATATTTTAGTTTTATAGTTTTGTGGGATTATCATGTTACAATTAGAGGTTTATTCAGGACTTATCTTGATTAGCAGTGCTGATGATGGCCCTAAGCAATATGAGGTGAAGTTTGAGTGGTTAGATTATTGTGAGTAAGTATTTGAGGATATGAATGGTAGGTTGACATATGTGTTGATTCTAACACTATTAAAAAACTTATGATAAATTACATTATCCTTTATCAGTACTAGATAAAAAAACACTAATAAAGGAACCCTTTATCAGCACTAAAATACACCGATAAAGATAGCCTTTATCGGCGTTTTTTTAGTGTTGATAAAGACACCCCTTTATCAATGCCTTTTTTAGCACTGATAAAGGCTCTCATTTATCTGTGTTTTTTTTAGTGCTGATAATGGGTGACCTTTATAAGTACTAAAAAGCACTGAAAAAGGGTATATTTATAAAAAAATCATTAAATTTATTATATTAATATATAAATACATTTATATTGATATAAATATAATATATGTTATTAAATATGATTTATATATGACTAAATATACATTTCCACTTGATATATAAGATATTAGATTAAAAATAGCATATAAAATAAAAATCTTATATTATTAATAATATTATATCATATAGAAATATATATTGATGTATATATAACTTTCTTAAATATTATTTATATAATAATAATGTATTATAAATCAAATTTATATGGCATATATTTAGTGAAAAATGGTTTATAATTTAATTAAAATTTAATATTAATTTAAAATATTGACTAATTAATATTAATTTAAAATATTGACTAATTAATATTAATAGATGTTTAATAACATTTTTTTATCATCGTCATTTGTTTTTTCAATATTACATATATATCAAATAATAAATATTTAATTATAATTAAAATTTTAACTAAATATGTTGCACTTAATATGTCATTCAATAATTTCACACGTACATATATGAAATTAATTCAATTTTATAGAGACAAACATACATAAATAATAAATTGTTAATATTAATGTTTTAGATATTTATTTATTAATATTTAATATTTAATATATTATTTTTTTAATTATTAAATTTTATTTGTTTTTTTTACTATTTTTGTAGTTTTATTAATTGTTAATATTTATTTATATTTATTAATTAAAATTTAATATGTTTTTAATATAGTTATAATTTACTTAATTAATATATGTATTCATTTTATTTTAAACATATATTCATTTTTATTTTATTTCTTAAATTTATATAAGTACTAACTTAGATTAATTTTTTAATATTTTTATAATCTATACATATTTTAATTAAATTTCACTCATTTTTAAAATTCATTCATTTAATATTATTTATTCATTAATAATGTTAGGTGTTTTTTAATTTTTTTTATAATTTATTCATTTTAAATATTTATTATTTTAATTGTAATTTATTCATTTTTAATGTTTTTATACATAATCATTTATTAATATATTTAAAAATTTTGATATACAAATATATTCATATATATATACATATATCAATATATATACTATTTTTTTAAATATTATTTATATAATACAAAATATGTATTTACATTAAATATGTCATATATTTAGTGAAAAAAAGTTTTATAATTAAAAATTAATATTAATTAGAAATATTGACTAATTAGTATTGAGTAATGGATTTTTAATAAAATGTCATTTGTTTTTTTTAGTTTAACATGTATCAAACTTGTGTTACATTAATTTCACACACACATATACATAATTAATGTAATTTTATATAGAAATACACATACAAGCACATATAATATTTCTATAATTTATTCAATTTATAATATTCATTTTATAATTTTATTTATTAACATAATGTAATTAATATATATTATGTTTTTAATTGGTAAATTTTATTCATTTTTTATATTTTTATTCAATATATACTATTTATTACTATTGGTACATCCTTATTTTAATGATCACAAATCATGATTATTTCGTCTCTAATAAGTTGAAAATTTTATGATAATAAACATTTTCTAAGTAACTTTGTGAAACAAACTTGGTGAAGTGTTGATCTACCGTTAGTGCAAAATGATCTACCATTGGCTATGATGATCTAATACTAGTTCAACTAGATCTACCATTGGACTATATCTATCATCAGATTCAACTACTAATAGATTGACCATTGAGGACATCTATCATTAGTTCAATCGATCAACCACTGATAGATCTACAGATAAATAGATATATTGTCAGCACATATACCACTGGAATATGCTACCACCAGAGTTGATATGCTAATAGAGTTGATCTACCACCAAAGTTGATTTACTGCCAGCTAGATCTGCTATTAGATTAGATCTACCACCAGTGAGGATCTACTACCAGAATACTACTATTGTTGTTTGGATTCTTAATTCAAATTTAATTACTCCAATGGCTAGTTTATGGAAGTTAATGCATTTAATTCCCACATGGATTTAAGAATCATTATTCTTAAACCACTCCACAGGTGCATTAAAAAAATTCATACTTCCTGATTTAGTGACCAATATGAGGATGTGAGATTTTATTTTATTCTTCAACGGATAATTGGATCTGGAGAACTATATATTCTGAATAACTCCCTCATGCATAGGTGGAAAAAACAAGTGATATAAAAATGAAATAACTAGTAGTAGTGATACATACTTGTGAACATAGACTTTAATATGCTAATCAAGAGACCTATGTGTGGAAGGATTCTGGATTTCTATATACTAAAATTAGAAGGATTTTTCAGACATCCATGACACTCTATTTTCTTGAACATTCTGAGAAACCTGTTAGAGCTCCTTTCAAAGACTAATTCGAGGATCTCTGGTCATCTGAAGCCTTTCATATTGAGAAACACCAATACTTACTATATTTATTCATTTTCTCTTTTTTTATGATTTAATTTTGAGTGGTGTGTTGTTGTACTCTATTTATTTATACACACTGCCTCCTATGCTTAAACTAGAGTGTACTTGGAACATTCTCTCAAACACTCTTATTGTATTCCCATGAATAACTATGGAAGAGGTCCTATGTGACTGGTATTATTTTCTTCCCACGCATAACTGTGGATGAGGCTTTGAACCTAGACAGCCTTGTGTGTTGTTGATTGTAAAACCTGATATAGGTTGTGGATAAAGTTTATTGTTTAATAAACTACTTATAAGTAGGTGATTGATAAGTATAGGTGATTAATTCTCATCTTGTGACCAAACCCCTTGTTTAATTACACTGTTTGTTCTTATCAGTTTTTTTTTCTATTTTGAAGTTGAAACTTTATCTATTTTCAAATATGTAACAAAACTTTACTTTTATATTTAGTCTTAATTTATGTTTATATTAAGTGTTTGATTAAGTAATTTATTTTCAAAGGTTAAATTGATTTCAAATATTATTTTAACTGAGAATTAATCCTACTTTGATAAATTATTTAAAATATCAAATTTATATAATTATACTATTTTGATTAACTAGGCATTTTTTTTGGTTTTAGGGATTTAGTTTTAAGTTTTAATTTGTTTTAAATTAAAAAAATTAATTAAGAACTCAATTTAACCCCTATTGAGTTACTCACTCCAACCAACATTTAGTATCATAGGTTTTCAAATATAATTTTTAACTGTGATTTAATTTTATTGTGAAGATCTTAAATTTCTGTCATTTCTAAATTTAATTATTTATGGATAATAATATAAAATAAGGAACTGTCACTAATAGTTTTCCTTATTTTAATGGTGAAAATTATTCTCAATGGAAGATTAATATGAAAATTCATATTGAAAGCATGGGTTTTGAGATATGGACTGTCATTGAGGATAAATACGAACTACCAAAAACTGCTAGAGATGAATGGAGTGATCCTACTAAATAATACTATAACAATAATTATAAAGATATGAATGATTTATATTGTGCTTTGGTATATAAATAGTTTAATAGAATTTATTCCCATTCCACTACTTTTGAAATTTGGGATAATTTGGTTATTTCTCATAAAGGAACTTCAAATGTCCAAAAAATGTATCTGAATACTTATACTATTAAATATGATACATTTAAGATGAAACCTAATGATTCTATTTCTAATATGTATATTAGGTTAAATGATATTTTTAACACCATGCATTCACTTGGGAGACCAATTTCTAACAAAGACCAAGTGATGTGCCCAGTGAGATGTTTACCGAATAGATGGAGAGGAACTTTAATTTAAATTTGAGATTCATGTGACATAAGTAAGTTTCTTATTAAAGAGATGATAGGAAATATCATGATGTGTGAATAAGAACTCAAAGTAATCATAGAAGAAGAGTATTAACCAAAGATGAATTTAGTATCCTTAAAGACTTCTGACTTAAAGTAAAAAAGGGAAAGATTAAAGGAGACAATTCATATGACGGAGAGTAAACTTATGATAGTGATGAAGAAATGGATCTATTATCCAAAATATTAAAGAAATTTTACAAAATAAAGAAGTTCTTTAGGAAACCTAGTTATAAAGGAAAGTATGACAATAGAGGAAATTGGAGACAAAATTGGGAAAAGTATGATACTCCAAATGAAATAATCTGTTATTAATGCAATAGAAAAGGTCATATCAAAGTGGACTATACAAAGTAAAAAAAAATTAGAAGAAATATGAGGATAAGGATAAGAGGTATAATAAATATATTAAAGAAACTTGGAGTGATTTATAAGATAGTTCTAGTGATTCAAATTCAAGAAAAGTGGACAATGATAATAGAGCTGATATATGTTTTATGACTAACACATCTGAGGTATCTAGTATTTTGCATGCATCTCCTGTTCATAATTCTAATCCTTATAGAGATGAAAACAGTGAATAAAACATATATAATGAAGAAATGTTTGAATATTTTAATATGTTGTAGGATAATTTTAATGAACTTAAAGATAAATATAAAAGTTTAAAGAAGCAACATGCCTTTTCTACTCACTTTAAAACAGATCTTAGTATAGAAAAGGATAAAAATGCTCAGTTTATAAAAGAAAATAATAAGTTGAAATTATCCAATGAGTAATTAAAAAGGATTTTGAAATATTTAAAAATTGAATAAATACCTTGACCTAGATTCTTGGAAAGGAAACTATGCCTAAATATACTATGATAATAGGATATCAACCTGGATAAAGAAGGATTATTAAAAATTAATTTATTTCTAACTCCAGTTTTACTAATTATGTTACTAGTTTTTATTCTTTTGGACCTAACAAAGTCTTTATTTACAAAATTATCAGATCTTCTTATAATATATATGTTAAAAACTATGGATACCAAAATCCCTTATTACTAACATATATGGACTCAAGAAAATTTGGGTACTAAATTCATTTCAGGTTTAAAATCTATTTTGTAGGAAACTTGCTTGAAAATATCCAGTAATCACTTACAGTATCAAGAAAATGGGTTCTCCAGACACATGAATGTGGACTATTCAAGTTTCAAGAACCTAATCACAATTAATGGTGTAAATTTCACTTTTGGTGACAATGACAAAGAAAAAATAATTGGACTCTTTCAAATCGGTAACTCTAATACTATTTTAATTTATAAATTTTTGTTTATCGATGTATTAAAGTATAATCTACTAATCATCTCACAGCTATGTGTTGATGGTTTCCATTTTAAATTTGAAAATAATTCCTATGGAGTTTTTTATTCTAAAAATTCTTTATTGTTCACTGCTTTAAGAAATAATAATGTATATGATGTTAATTTAGATTCCTTGTTTTCTCAAAAAACACATCTAAGTGTCTTTCATAAAGAATCTTGGATTTGGAATTAAAGGATAGTCCATTACAATAATCATTCACTTAGAAAACTGACTAGGAAAGGGTTATTCAAAGATCTTCCTAAACTATAATTATTAGATAATATAGTTTTTAACCCATGTAAAAAAGGTAAACAACACAAAATCTCTTTTAAATCAAAGAAATAATTTTCAACTTCTCAACCACTAGAGTTGGTTCACATGGATTTTTTTGTACCCTCTAGAGTTTATAGCTTAAATAGGGAGTACTATGTTTATGTTCTAGTAAATGAAATTTCTAGATAGACTTGGGTATTCTTTCTAGCTCACAAAATTGAAAGTTACTCCTATTTTAATAAGTATGATAAATCTATAGAAAATATTAGTGGACTTAAAATTAAGACCTTGAGAAGTGATCATGGTCGTGCATTTAAAAATTAATATTTTGAATCTTTTTTCTCACAAAATAGATAGAATCATAACTTTTCTTCTCCTATGACCCCATAATAGAATGGTGTAGTAGAAATAAGAAATATAACCCTTCAAGAAATTTCATGGACCATGCTAAATGATTATGATTTATCTATTTATTTTTTATCAGAAGCTATGAATATAGCTTGTTACATAATTAATAGAGTTTTAATTAGAACTCTCTTAAAAAGGACTCCTTGTGAATTATGTAATGGAATAAAATCAATGGTTAATTACTTTAGATTTTTTGGTTGAAAAGTTTTTATTCTCAATACAAAGGATAATATTGAAAAATTTACATCCAGGAGTGATGAAGGAATTTTCCATGAATATTCAATATCTAGTAAGTCATATAGTGTGTTTAATAAAAAGAAAAATATTTTAGAGGAATATATACATGTAAAATTTGATGAAACATATCCACATGGTCCTAAGAACCATTTAGAAAACCTTGAAGATGATCTGTAAAATCTAAATATAAATGCTAAACCTTTTGATAGTTATGTGAAACAAGCAAAAAAATATTCCCCTTTAGAGGAACAACCTGAACCCGAACCTACAGAGTATAATGATATATCTAGACCTTCCTTTCATATAACTATTAGGAATCATAGATATCATCCCTTAGATGTTGGATTTTGAGATCTAGTTAGAGGAACAAAAACTATATCTTCTCTTATAAATCGGGTTGAACATCAAGTTTTCTTATCATAATGTGAACCTAAGAACATCAATAATGAATTAATGATGAATTCTAGGTAATTTCAATGAAATAAGAACTCGATAAATTTAAATGAAATAAAGTTTGGGAACTAGTAGATAAACCTAAATACATTTTGATCATTGGAACTAAGTGAGTGTTTAGAAATAAGGTTGATGAGTCGGGAACTATAGTTAGAAACAAAGCTAGATTGTTTTCACAAATATACAGTCAATAAGAAGGTATTGAATATGAGGAAACCTTTTCACCAGTATCTATACTTGAAGGAATTAGAATACCGCTTGCTTATGCAGCACATTTGAATTTAAAACTATATCATATGGATGTTAAGAGTGAATTTATAAATGGTTATATAGTTGAGGACTTTTTTTATTTAACAACCCCCTAGATTTCAAAATTCTCATTTTCCAAATCATGTTTTTAAATTAACAAAAGATTTATATAGTTTAAAACAAGCTCCTAGAATTTGGTATGATAGTCTCAAATCATTTTTGATTTCTAAAGGTTTTACTAAAGGAATATTTAACCCTACTTTATTTATAAAAATAATTTCAAAATATGTTTTAGTAGTTCAAATTTATGTTGATAATAGAATTTTTAGATCTTCTAGAAATTCTTTATGTACTGATTTTTCAAAAATGATGAAAATTGAATTTGAAATGAGCTTAATGGGTGAGTTAAAATTATTTCTTGGTTTTAAAATTTTTCAAAATTAAGGTGGAATTATTTTAAATCAAAGTAAGTACACAAAATACCTTTTAAAATGTTTTGGTATGAATAATATAAAAAGTAGTGATACTCCTATGAATACAACCTGTAAGATGGATCATGATGAAACTGGGAAATCAGTGGATTAAACCAGTTACAAAGGTATGATTGGAAGTTTTCTATATTTAACTATTAGAAAAATGGACATTATGCTTAGTGTATGTATGTGTGCAAATTTTCAAGAAAATCCTAGAGAAACTAATTTACTTACTGTCAAAATAATTTTTTAATACCTCAAGTATAAAACCAATTTAGGATTGTTCTATACTAGAGGAAAAGAATTTGATTTGGTGAGTTATTTATGTTCATATTTTGGTGGTTATAAGTTAGAAAAAAACCACCTTTAGAACATGTCACTTTTTAGTCAAGTCACTGGTTTCATGGTGTGGTAAAAAGTAAAATTCTATTGCATCATCTACTATTGAGGTTGAATATATAGTTGCAGGAAGATTTTGTGCTCATATTATATGGATGAAACAAACTTTACTAGATTATGGATATCAATTTTGACATGTACCCATAAATTGTGATAATAAAAGTGTGATAAATATCTCTAAGAATCTTGTACCTCATTATAGGACAAAACATATTGATATAAGACAACACTTTTTGAGTGATCATTTCCAAAAAAGGTGATATAACTCTTGAATTTATTGGAATAGAGTATCATATTTCTGATGTATTTACAAATCCTTTGAATTATGAGATATTAGTCTATATCATACATGAACTAGGAATGATAAACTTTAGTTATTCCTTTATCTTTGGGGTTACTTTTTAAAAATATTGACAGTTGGTTGATCCGCCATTGGTGATCAACCATTGGTTATTGACCATTGGTGATCTACCATTGGGTGATCCACCATTGTTGATTGACTATTGGTGATCAACCATTGGTGATCTACCATTGTGAGATCCACTGATGGTGATCTATCATTAGAAGATCTACCATTGGAAGATCTACTGTTGGTGGTCTACTGGTCGAGTGTCTCTATTTTATCTACTACCAGTTCTATTTTCTATAATTAATTTTTATTAGATTTATTTATGTATATTTTATTATATTTTTGAATTCTAAATACCTAAATGATAAAATTATATTAAATCCAATTTTTAGAACCCTCTATCTCACACATTTCTTCAAACCTTTTTCCTTATTTTATCTCTTGACCTTCAACCTACCTTATGCTCATCCTTCTTACTTTGATTTAGTGTAATGGTGAGAGTGAAACACACCTCGGTTTCATATCTTAAAGTATCATGTCTCATGAAGAAGTCTTGAGGTGAATCTAATCACGTTGCTTCTATAAAACCAAAGAACACCCAACTTTCGACTCAAGTTTTCATTACTAAAAAAGAGATAGTTGTTGAAAGGATGGTTTCGAGCAAGTCCTTAGTGATTAAATTGATCCAGGACCAAGGATGGATGGAATGGTTTTCAAGGAATGATTGACCATTCTTTCCTAGGTTGGTTCACCAGTTCTATCAGTATGCATAGTATGACTTTGGTGTGAAGAAAGGTTTGATTAGAAGTATGGTTTATGGTAAAATGGTTTCCTTTTTATTAAATCAATGGGCTAGATTCCTAAATGTACCTCACATAGGTATTTTTTATGATTTTCAAGGTTCTATTCCAAGTGATAGTGAGTTATTAATTTATGATAATTCCCTACCAAATTTGTCTGGAAATGGTGTAGTGTGAAGACCAGCTATTGTAGAGCTTGATGAGAGTGTAGAAACTTGTTTAAGTTCATCCAATTCATTATTTTTCCTATAAAATGGTACTTTATAACTATGAGGTACCAATATGTATTCCTATTATTCATTATGAAAAGTGGGGATAAGATAAATTTGTATATATATTTGATGGTCCATGTGATGGATATGAGAAAGACCTCATTAATATCTAATTACTTGATTTATCCTAAGCTCATTTGGGATATGTTGGAAGCCAAGGGTTTAGTGTATGAAGAAGAATAATATTTTTTCATCTATGGTGGTTTTTTTTCAGTCAGTTTACATGAAAAATGATGAAGGTGAATTGGAACCCATGGTAGAAGAAGTGGGTAACTGATGTTGATAAGATTTATGAAAATTTCATCCCTATGCAACACCCTACTAGACCTAAAGATATGGTTGATCCTAGATTTGATCCAGATGAAATTGTGGTTTACTCCTCTGATGAGGAAGTAGAAGAAGAAGAATCTAATATTAGATAAGAAGAAGAGGTTGTTTCAGTTGAGGAAGGGAGTGGACCTGATGTGGTCAAGATCCCCTATATATCTTATGGAGATTCTAGTCCATCTATTTATATTACTGTTAGAGAGACCCTGTTAAGTGAAGTTTAAGTGGAGGAGACTGAAGTCTCAGGTGAAGAATAAGTTGAGAGTTCTTATGATAAATCAAAAGAAGTAGTTGAAGTTTATAATGAATCTGACAGATCTGAAAATTGAAATGGTGATGAACCTCAGGCCTCTGAATTCCATTATAGTGATGGTGATGCTGATGAGGGGGAGTAGTCTCATCACTCTCCTGGTACTTCTTCTTCAGGTAAAAATGGTGTTGATGTGATTACTTCTAAGTTTCATCATGATGATGATGATTTTGATAGAGATGATCCTAGAGCACCTATTGAGGGGGAGGAATCCCTATGATATTCTAGTTAGAAATTGGTTCATAGGGATGAACTAGTTGGGTCATTCACTGCTGAGGTTAAAGCACCATCCAAGGGGGAGTCATCTCCTAGTTCCAAGATGCTAGGAATCTCCTACCTTGATTATGATAGTGAAGGTGATGGTAATATTGATGATTATGACCATGTAAGTCCATTTGAGTATGGTGTACTTTCCATCCCTATTGGTAGAAATTATCATAAGGGATCTCTGGTGGAATAGATAGATGAGTCTGTATAGTTGGAAGCCTTTCCCTCAGATGTTCCTACTACTTCTAGATTAGGAAATTTAGTGGCTGCTTTACCTGAGAGTATTCCATATCCTTTACCTTATACTCATATACCTTTTGATTATGTTTCTAAGGATGATATAAATTCTTTTAGGGTGAGTATGCTTTCATATATTAGTGTAATTCTTAGATCCACACCTCTTAGGGAGACTAAGTTGCTTGAAACTGATACTATATAGATTTTTGAGTTGGTTATCTCTCACATTCAGCCTAAAATGATCTTATAGATGAAAGAGTTAGAGATTGAGAATAAGAGGTTGGACATTGATATGAAATAATCTAATTACATCATATAAGAGATGAGAGGAATCTTTTTTTTAGGCTAGGAAACACTTCTAGAGATGTTGGAAACCTTGTCTACAATGGGTGATTCTAGTTCCACTACTCCACCTCCTTATTTTTCATTTGATTCTGAGATTATATGATCCATTGTAAGAGAATATTTGAATGATATCATGGGTGATATTCCTACCACTCATCAAGAAGAGATTTGGCAGATAAAGGCATATGGTGAGCATATATATAAACTGGTTAGGGAATGTTTGAATTAAGCTAGGAGTGATAGAGAGACTATCATTAAAGCTATTAAGTATTACCTTTCCCAAACTTATACTAATAATGAGATTAATTCTCATTTTAAGTTTCTTGCTAAAAATATAAGGATGACTCCCATGACTAGTTCCTTCAAGGAATAGGTGAATCAGCTCAAATTTTTATCCCCTCTACTCAAACTTTTTATGAAAGAGAATGATGAATTTTTCAAGGAAATGGATCATGGTAGAAACATCATTACCAACTTTTTTAACTTGATGAATTTGTTTTTGTATGCCTATGGGTCTTTAGTTTTGGAATTTGAATCCATACCTATGTCTTCTCTCACTTCTACACCTCTTCCTCCACTATTTTAACTTTTTTGTGTGATTCTGGTTGAAGTAGTTTGGCATCTCAGACCGGTTATCATCTGTGAACTTCCTCAAACTACCACTGCACCCTTAGCTACCACCTCTATGCCTCCAGTTTTAGGCAAAGGAAAAAACCCTGTGGACCCTTCATCTCATCGATCTGAGAGTGGTTCTGATTCAGATTAATATTTGATAGAGATTTCATCTACCCTTGTATTACTTTTTGGATTGTAATCCTTGACTTTAATATTTAATGACAACTATTTGTGATTTATCTTTATTTCTTAGATTGTATTTTACTTTTATTTCCTTGTTTTTGATATTCCTGAAAGGGGGAGTATTCTTATATGGAATTTAAGATTTTACTTTTGTTTTAAGTATGGCTAAATCAGTGGCTAAATTAGTATATCGCATTAGTCATTTTAGATATTAAGTAGACCATTCGTTATATTCATCCATACTTATATAGTTGTTTTCATATATTTGGTTGTAAAATGACATGATTTGTGATCATTAAAAGGGGGAATATTTTTGGCACCACCTTATTTTAATGATCACAAATCATGATTATTTTTTCTCTAAAAATTTCTATGTTTTATGAAAGAAAATAATTTTCTAAGTAATGTTTTGAAACAAATTTAGTGCAGTGTTTATCTACCATTAGTTCAAAAAGATCTACCATTGGATATGATGATCTATCGCTAGTTCAACTGGATCATCCGGTGGACTATATCTACCATCAGACTCTACTACTAATGGATCTGCCATTGAGGACCTCTACCATTAGTTCAATAGATCTACCACTGACAGATCTACCACTGAAGAGATCTACCATCAAAACATATACCACTAGAATATGCTACCTCTAGAGTTGATTTACCTCTAGATTTGATCTACCACCAAAGTTGATCTACCACCATATTTGATCTACCACCATAAAGATCTAATATTAGACTAGATCTACCTTTAGTGAGGATCTATCACTAGAGTGATACCATTGTTATTTGGATTCTTAATTCAAATTTAATTCCTCCAACGTCTAGTTTATGGAAGTTAATGAATTGAAGTCCCATGTGAATTCAAGAATCATTATTCTTAAACCACTCCATGGATGCATTAAAGAAAAATCAGACTTCCTAATTTAGTGTCCGGTATGAGGATCCAATATTTTATTTTATTCTTCAATGGATAATTGGATCTAGAGAGTTGTATATTTTGAAGAACTCCCTCATTCACGGGTATGAAAAACAATTCATGGGAAAATGAAAAAGCTAGTAGTAGTGATACATACTTATTGAAAATAGATTTTCATAGACTAATCAAGAGACCTGTGTGTGAAAGGATTCTATATTTCTTTATACTGGAATTATAAGGATTTTTCAGACATTTGTGACACTCTTTTTTCCTATAAAATCTGGGAAACCTATTCGATCTCCTTTAAAATACTAATTTAAGGATCTCTAATCATCTAAATCCTTTAGGATTGAGCAACACCACTCCTTCCCATCTTTATTCATTTTCTCATTTTGTTTATGATTTACTTTTGAGCAGTGTGTTTTTACTCTGTTTATTTGTACACACTGTCTCATGTGCTTGAACTAGAGTGTGCTTAACACAATCTCTCAAACTATCTTATTTGGTTCCTATGAATAATTTTTGAAGAGGTCCTATGTGACCTAGTATTATTTTCTTCCCATGCATAACTATGGAAGATGATTTGATCCTAGATAGCCCTGTGTGTTTTTGACTGTAAAACCCGATCCAAATTGTAGATCAAGTTTATTGTTTAATAAAATGCTTGGAAGAAGGTGATTTATAAGTGGAGGAAATTAAATCTTGGCCTAAAAATGAACCCCTTTTTTAATTCCACGGTGTGTTTTTATCAGTTTTGTTTTTCTATTTTCAAAGTTGAAACTCTATCGATTTTCAAATATGTGACAAAAATTTACTTTAATAGTTAGTATTAATTTGTGTTTATATAAAGTGTTTGATTAAGTAATTTAATTTCAAAATTTAAAGTGATTTAAAAGATTATTTTAATTGAGCATTAATCTCGCTTTGAGAAATTATTTAAAAGATCAAATTTATATAATTCTACTATTTTGATTAAATGGGTGTTTTTGTTGATTTGGGTGATTTAGTTTTAAGTTTTAATTTGTTTTAAACGAAAATTTTAATTGAGAACTCAATTTACCCCTCCCCCTATTGAGTTACTCACTCCTACCAACAATTAATTTTTAATATTTTTTCAAATTTATTCATTTTCAATCTTTCTTTGTTTAATATTTTTTTTTGTAATTTTACCCATTTTTCATATTTATTTATACATGTTTATTCATTAACATGTAATGTTTTTAGTATGGTTGTAATTTATATGATTAATATGTATTCATTTTCATTTTATCATATATTCATTTTTTATTTTTTAATAATCTATATAATTAATAACACTTATTCATTTTTTTAATATTTTTGCAATCTATTAATTTTTTTAATTATTAAATTTCACTCTTTTAAACATTCATTAATTTAATATTATTTAGTATTATTTATTCACTAATAATGTTACTTATTTTTAATTTTCTTTTTAATTTATTCATTTTTAATATTTATTCATTTAATATATTTATAATTTATTCAATTTTAATATTTTTTATACATAATTATTCATTAATATATTTAATATTTTAAATATAGAAGTGTATTTATATATATATATATATCAATATATACAATATCTTCTTAAATATGATTTATATAATAAAAAATATGTATTCACATTAAATAATTCATATATTTAGTGAAAATGGTTTATAATTAAAAATTATTATTAATTAAAAATAATTAGCATCGAGTAATGGACGTTTAATAAAATGTCATTTTTTATTTTAATTTAAAATATATCAAACTTGTGTTATATTAATTTCACACACATATATATGTAATTAATTTGATTTTATATAGGAATGCACACACACACATATTATTTATGTAATTTATTCAATTTTTAATATTCATTTTAGAATTTTATTTATTGATATAATATATTTTATATATATTATGTTTTTAATCAGAAAATTTTATTCATTTTTTACATTTTTATTTAATATATAATATTTATTACTTTTAAATATTTTTTTCAAATTTACTCGTTTATAATATTATTTAGCCATTAATAATATAAGTTATTTTTTAGTATTTTTATAATTCATTCATTTTCAATTTTTTTTGTAATTTTATCTATTTTTAATATTTATTTATACATGTTTATTTATTAACATTTATTTTTTTTAATATGGTTGTAATTTATATAATTAATATGTATTCATTTTCATTTTAACATATATTCATTTTTAATTTTTTTAATAATTAATATAATTAATAACACTTATTCATTTTTTAATGTTTTTGAAATCTATTGATTTTTTAATTATTAAATTTCACTCTTTTTTAACATTCATTCATTTAATATTATTTACTTTTATTTATTCGCTAATAATGTAAATTATTTTTTACTTTTCTTTTTAAATTATTCTTTTTTAATATTTCTTCATTTAATATTTTTATAATTTATTCATTTTTAATATATTTTTTATAAATATTTATTCATTAACATTTAATGTTTTTAATATGGTTATAATGTACATATTTAATAAGAATTCATCTTCATTTTAATATATATTCATTTTTTATTTTTTTAATAAATTGTATAATTAATAAAACTTATTCAAATTTTTTAATATTTTTGAATTCTTAATTTTTTAGTTATTAAATTACACTCATTTATAACATTCATACATTTAAGATTATTTATTCATTGATAATGTAATTACTTTTTACTTTATTTATAATTAATTCATTTTTCATATATATTCATTTTATATTTTTTAAATTTATTTTATATATTTTTTATAAGTGCTTTCCAAAAAGAAATGATAAGGATAGGTTTTATCAGTGTTAAAATAGAAATCATTGATAAAACCTATATTTATTAACTATTTTTTGAAAGCACTGATAAAACCCTTCCATTCTTTTAAATAGAACCCTAATAGAGAACCATATCTCTCGGGCCATTCAAGCTATCGTGGAACTGAACCTTCACTGCCACTCCCCATCGAACATCTCAAATGAATCAACACTCTCAAAACCCAACGTATGTGATTCTTTCTACTCCTTTTTATTTTATCTTGCATTGTTTGTGTGTTTTGAATTTTTTTCAAAGGGTTTGGGTGTGTTGTGTGATTTGCAGAACTCGAAGAGGCTTGAGACCCACTGATCTACATCGCTTCATGCTCCCCTCCCTTACGCCAATCATACCATCTCCTATACAATGTTCTTCCCAGGGAATCATTTTAGTTTTCTTTTAACTGGAATGATCAATCTTTGAAGTAGTATACAGATAAACCTTCCATAAACTAGGTCTCTGTTAGCCTTACCTTTCTCACATTATATGAAAACTTTCAACCTCAATATATTTCATTTTAGATTAAACATTTTTTCTAAAAGATAAAATTTAATAGATATACATCTTTTATATTTAAATTTTCATACTCATACATACTTGTTATTATTGTTATTTGAATAAAAATCTCAAAAATTGATTATGTTCCCTCAATAGAAACATTTGAGAACTATCAAAACATGACACTCCAATTGAAACATTTAAAATTTCTTCTAGATAAAAGTATATCCCATCAAAGAATGTTTGAACTTATTGTAAGGTTTCTAATATACTTTACTTGAATTATCCTAACAACCTCCACTAAAGTTAATTTTTCTTAACTCTATTAGCTTTTAACATAATAAAATTGAAATCTTCTTTACCTACTTGTTTAAAATTTATTTAAAACACTCTTATATCTTGATCAAAAACCATTTTTATATTAGCACGTATAAAAATCTTAATCCACTTATGAAATATAAAAACATCTCAAAGATATTTTTTAAACTTTCTTTTCATTTTATATCTATCATGCATTCATACATAATCTTTCTAATTATTCAATTATCATTAAACTCCTCTTATATTAAAATTCTCTTTCTAGGAGGCTCAAAAGATAAATTCTCCTTACTAAAAACTTTTAAATGAATCAACACCAACCTTCTATTTTGACTTATTTATAAATTTTTTCAGTGATTATCCTTTATATGACTCAATGAGTTTCTATTGAATTATCAAATCCTTCTCTTTTATATTCCCTATAATAAAAAAATGAATCCTAATATAAGAATAATACAATAATTACCTACATAAATCATTGATTTTGTAGAAGATAAAAAATGAATTTATCAAGAGAGTAATAAGAGTAAGAGAAATACTCAAATGAAAGATGTAATGATTCAAAATACTAATTTGTAAAATATATTTTCAATGGTTTGAAAATTTTAGTAACAAAAATTAAAATAGAACACGCCATCTATTTAATTTATTGATGCTTAATGAGGGATAAAAGATCAATGTGTCATAACATAATTGGAATGTTGGGATGCATTTTGATGGTTACATAATTTGTGTATAAGGATAAGAAAATTTCATAATTTATAATGTACTTCACATTGGGTCTCATATAAATATTTACAGACTACTATAGTGTGTGAAATTTCTTTAAATAGTGTCACCAAATAGTAGATTATGTATTAATCCCTCATATAGAATTCAACTATTGATTCATTACATATTTTTACTTTAGATTGTGTTAGAGAGATAATGTTATGTTAAGATAATTCCTTAATTTTTTGCATAAAACATTGTGTGGAAATACATGTGATATAGATGACATATTGTAAGATCCCAAGTTTTCTTGAGTTTTGGATCCTTATGTTTCCATTTAAACTCTTTTTTAAGTTCTATTTTTTTGTCTTAGAACCTGGGGCTGGACTTGTGGGAAAGTTGGGTTGTTTTTGGAAAGGAAGAGGTAGGAGGGTTGTGGTAGGTTTTAGTCCAAGTACATGATGTGTAATTTGGTTACACGATGTGTACTGATTATATGATGTGTAATGGTCGGGGTAGGCCAATTCGCGATGTGAAAAGGGTTATACCAGGGGGGAGACCCTAAGATTTACATGATGTGTAAATCATTTACACGACATGTTAATTCCTAGGCCTAGTTTTTAAAAATATATGCATGGGGTCTATTTTCGACAGAAGCCCCCCCCCCCTCCCTCATTTATTTTCCCTCACACATAGGAGGTCTTCCAGAAAAATCCCCCCTTAAATCCTAAACCTAGGATTGGGTGCCGTTTTAGCATCAGAACTTCATTTCTTCTACTGATGGTCTCATTAGATCTGCACTGGTGAGTTCTTCATTTCTCTTGTGTTGTTCTCCATTTGCCTTTGTATCTATGGAGTTATTTAGGCACAAACTAATATTCCTTATTTATAGGGTTTTCATATATTCTTTTTTTTTCTTCTGATCTAGACCAAATCTGAGGTCGATACTGGATGAGTGTTCTACCATGTGTATATGTTAGGTGGTCTATATGTTTTCCCACAAGTTTGGTGTTTTATAAAGCTAGTTGTTGTGATGCCACACGCCAGGCTTTTAGGCATCACACCTAAAATTAATGGAATGCTTCATTTGAATGAATTGGAACCTGTTTAGGTAGACCACTAATACCTTTAAGATTATTGGAGGTTGTTTCCCCAACTTAGGCCACCCATAGGGTGTGCCCTTATACCCACCCTATTTTATATCACCCTATTAGGCATGTGTGAGTTTACTTTACTAAAGGGAGCCTTTTTAAAATAAATTAAAATTTATTTGAGATAGTGAGAGAGAGTTTATGCCTACTTTCCATGTTATATCGTGATGTGAATTGATTTAATTATTTAAATGGAAATTGTTGAAATGAGTTGGATGAACTCATGGAATGTGAATTATTGTGAATTGGTGAATGAATGATATGATGATTTGATTATGGTAGTGGATGCCTTGGTTAGTATACATTGGATCCCGATTCTATAGGATGTCATGAACTTCATGGGTCTTGATTATGGTAGTGGATGCCTTGGACCTATTTACACCTTGGATCCTGATTTTGTGGGATGTCTTGGGCCTTTCTACCCCTTAGATCCAGCTTTCTTGGACTCACATTGGACATGGTCTGTTGACACACTACTTGGACTCCATCAAATTATATACTGAGTTTCCATCAATATGATCTTAGGACTTGATTAGGATTCCTTGATCTTCTATACCTTGGATTCGACCCTTCGTGGTCTGACACTTTTGATTACATGGCTCAATCATTGTGGACTTTGACTTGGTTATACGGTGTGGCCATGGTGGATGTTAATGGCTTGATTATACGATGTGTATGTGATGGATGTTATACACTTGGTTATACAATGTGATCATGTTGGGTGTTTTTTTATGCTTAAAAATATCCCTTGTATGGGTGTCAGATTATAGTTGTTAGATTGGATAGTGTAACTTGTCTATTTCTGTTTTGAAGCTACCATTATTTATGGGAGCTTGACCATTGTTTTCAAGGAGCCTTGTTTGGATGGATAGTATTAATTTCTTTTATCACATATTCCTTGAGAACTTTAATTGTACTACTGTTATACATGTGATATATTACACACTTCTTGAGCTTATTATACACAGATTGGACAGGTTATAGACATCGTTAGTGGTGGCCTACTGAGTGTTATCTTACACCATGTTCGGGACACCGTTGGGTACTCAGATAGACTTCACGGATGCAGATAGAGATAGGGGCAAGTGCTTGTAGTATGATACTTAATTTGTTCATTGCTTAGGAGAAGGGAATAACAGGACTGATCTATGCTCGTGATGCTAGCTGGGATAGTTTCTTTTTGGTCTTTTTGGTATTTTGATACATGTATTGCACTGAATGTTTGCATACCTATTTTCCTACTTTGTAGAGACATGTTAAATAATTTTGTATATGAGGTTAACACTGTCATTGTTTATTTATTACTGCCTTGGATGTTAATCTTTTGTTTGAATGATTTACTGATTCCACTATTGACTGTTATTATTATTCTATTGTGTTACAACCAAACATGAGGGCATAGTCTCCCCACAAACACACCATAGGCCCTCACTGCTAATCGGTAGTCTCTAGAGTATGGGGAGCCGCCCTTGAGGCCATGTGACCCACCAGCTCAAGGCATCGTTTAGTGTAATCCATATTAAGATATACACATATGAAGTATTGGTAAAGCCAACACTTCCATATTATTTAATGATATATGTGTGGAAATAATGGGTTTTGAACAATTAAAAACAAATAAAATAGTAACAGAGGGTTGAAATTTCAAGGAAATTAAGAACTAGATTTAGAGTAATGACCTTAAACATGTTCAAGTTATGTAAACATTCCCAAAATAGAGCATGCATACACTCAAATTTTTATACTTTGTTTACATATCAATGTATATATACATTATATGCATACCATATGTGTATTTATTTATTTTCTATATAAAATGAATATTATTGAACCTTATAGGATGAATGTGAATTGAAAATGGATAGATGTTAATCATATGTCAAAGGAGTGTGAGGATAGAGTTAAAGAGTTCATCAAGTTTATAATATAGCATGCATATGAACCTTATTAAATCTTTTTCCTATGTTTACGTTGTTTTTATTCAAGAAGAATTCATCTAGAAGAGTTGTAAGAACATTTTATTTGTCATGAAATAAATCGAAGAAATAAATGTTAGACTAAACATGGGGAAAATTGAATGTACATAATGATTGTGATGATACTACCATTTATGTATCATTTGATTGAATACCAATGTAAATGGTGATGGAGATCATGTGGAAGAAATGAAAATGGAAATTGAAGATGACCATCATGATTTTCCAAAGTTGTTTAAGAATTTAAATAACTATATAAAGAGACTATTGTATACTAGTTGTACTAATATAAAACATTGTCATCTATATTAAATTCATATAATTTGAAAGTTAGTAGTGGATGGAGTGAAAACAATTTTATAGAACTACTTGGTCTCATAAATGATATGATACCAAAAGAAAATGAGACCCTTATCAAACATATGGCACTAAGTGAATGCTATATTCAATGGTTGTGATCTCTAAAAAAATACACGTCTACCCAAATGATTGTATATTATTTCACATGAACCATGAATCGCTTATAAAATTCCCTAAGTGTGGCTTGGATTGATACAAGAAATATGAATCAAGTAATTCAAAATTTGTATGGTAATTTCCTATCTTTCCAAGTTTTAGATGACTATATGGATGTTAAGAAATCTCTAGATAATTGACATGGCACGTAGATACAAGAATTGAATATTAGAAACTACGTTACCCAGAAGACTCTCCTTAATGGAAGAAAATTAATTATGAGTATCCTGAATTTAGAAATGATCCAATAAAACCCCATCTTATGTTATCTATATATGGAATAAATCATTTTGGTGTAAAAAGTATTACTCATAGTACATAGCCAGTTTTATTGGTAAATTATAACTTTCCATTGTGGTTATGCATGAAATGCAAATACATTATGTTGTCTATGCTTATATTTGGACAAAAACAACTTGATAATGATATTGATATTTATTTGGCACCATTTATTGAAGATTATAAATTGATGTGGGATACAGGTGTTACATTTTAATATTATTCTCATAGAAGTGAAGAGTTCACATTGAGAGTTATGTTGTGTGGGATGATAAATGAATTTCTTACTTATGGAAAATTGTTAAGCTGTAACATTAAAGGAATATTGGGATGTCCCATTTTTTAAGAAATTAAACACTTAGTTGGGTTGAAACATCCATTGAAGACTGTGTTTTTAGGAATTCACAAATTTTTACCCCGAAAACATAAATACCGATCTTGGAAAACATCATTCGATGAAAATAAAAAACAAGGTGCAACACTATATCCAACTATCCGAGGAAGTAAAATATTTTAACACTAATTTCGATAAACCTTTTTAGAAAAACCTTAAATAATTAGGTTGGAAAAATATATCAATTTTCTTTGAATTTTCATACCAAAATTGCTAGTACGTCATTCATTTTCTTGATGTCATGTATGCAAAAAAAGTATGTGATAGTGTTATTGGCATGTTACTAAATGTACCAGAGAAAAAAAGGATGCAATTAAGGCTAAGCTAGACATGATTGACATGGGTATAAGGGAAGAGTTGGCACCATTGAAGGGTTAAAATAAACTTTTCTTCCTCCAATAGCTTTCACTCTATCCAGATAAGAAAATTTTCAATTTTATTACTTTCTTAATTGTATCAAATTTTCATAGGAATATTTATCCAATATCAAGAATGTTGTATCAATGAATTATTTGAAGTTATAGGGTCTAAAATTACAAGATTTTCATGTTTTTATGTAATATTTAATACTTATAGCTTTACATTTCATTCTTCCTAAAAATTTATATCATAAATTAACCATACTTTTCTTCTTTTTCAAAGCCATATGAAGTAAATTTGTAGACCTAGCTAAGTTTTCATTTATGAATAAGAAAATTGCATTCATATTATGTGAATTGAAGATATTTTTCTCACCATCATTCTTTAATATAATGGTCCACTTGATGGTTCACATGGTTAGATAAATTCAACTATGTGGTTTGTACATTACAGATAGATATACCACATTGAATGGTATAAAAGATTTTAAAATGGTATATCAAGAATCAAATTCAGTCGGAAGGATGTATTGTAGAGTGATGTATTGTTGAATAATTTGTTGAATTCTATACTAATTACCTATTAGATGTTGATAAAATTGATCTCCCAAAATCTCATCACAGTAGACACCCTATGGGTGAAGGGATTTATGGAAGAGATGTTTTTACAATTACCATTGTAAAGTGGGAGAAATATCACCTTTACATTTTACATAATAGTGAAAAGGTTTCTCTATACATTAAATCTCATGAAGTACTTCTTAGAGATTTGAATCCATAGAGGGTTGAATGATAGATGTAAAATACCCATAATTAATGGTTTATAGGATGGTTCCAAGGTTATATTTATAAGGAGTTGTCTACAAATTTGAATTCCATTGCCAGAAAACTTTGATGGATAACTAGGGGACCAAATTTAAATGTTATATCTTACTATGTTTTTTTAATTAATGGATATAAATTATATACAAAGGAACAATATGAACATATTATGATGAAAAAGAATGGAGTGAAACTTATGATAGTAGGGATTCACATATCTAGTTCCAAGGATAGAAATCCAATTTATGTAGATATTTCATATTTCGGCATCACCAAGCAGATATACGAGTTGGATTATACAAGAGTTCAAGTGCTGATTTTCTATTGCGAACGGGTTTCAAATAGGATTATAATGAAAGTCAATAAATTGGGATTCATGAATGTGAATTTCAATGTGTAAGGGTATAAGGATGAACAGTTCATGATGGAGTCACAAACAATGCAAGTATTTTATGTTCTAGATCCAACAAATAGGAATTGGTAAATTGTTTTAATGGAGATTAAAACAACTACAGGTTCAGATGAAAATTCAATTGAGGATGACCCTTTCATTAGGAGATCGAAATCATTTCATGACAGTCCTAATGTATAAAATTTAGTGTCTTATATGGGACCACACAAAGGGTATTTGGATACTTGATAGAGGATCCATATCCCTTAAATATTTAAAGTAAAAAAAGTGAACTCAATGAGTAGGTTAAAGTGTTTTTAATATACTATGATTTTCCTAATAATATTATGATTTCTCTACTAAATTTACATAATATAAATTAAATGTTTGACTACTCAAGTAGATAATGACTTCTTCACATTATAATGTTACCAATGCCAAGGAAGAACACACGATTGATACTAAAAGTGCAGAATTAATAGTAGACCAACAACATGCTGATGAAAAAAACAAGAATGGTGTATCATCACCATGATAACTAAAATTATCAAGGCAATAAGAAAAGGTATAAAATTTGAGATTGGATGGAATCAATGTGGACAACCTATTGAAACTAACAATTCAATGTTTACTAGTTACATTGGGGTCAGAATAAGAATGAATATGTCAACTGATATAGATACATAACACAATTTTGTGCCTGCATTGAAGGAAACCATTTGGAAAGATATTAGGGTAAGTTTACAATATACTTTCTCTATTTTACTGAAAAATATATAATGAAATGTTGATTTAATTTTCAATATCCCTTAGAGATTTTGTTTATTTTAGATGATTTTTATAAGAAATTTTTCTTAATAGTTGTTGGAAAATCTCATAGAGGCTTCTAGAAACTTCTTATAAAGAATCGTCTTAGGGATGATGAGGGAAAAATAAACCCCCACCCACTAGTCATGTCCTGAACCAACCTGGTTTGACCCTGAACCGATCACCCAATTCGATTCGCAGCAAGACCCGAGAGGCGTTATCGATCCTCCTGGGCTGGCGACAAGCACCTGGGCATCGACAGAGTGATAATGGGAATTTTTTCTCCCAGTATAAATAAATAAAACTAGAGGAAATAATAAAGAGAAGCTCAGAATAAATAAACCAAATGAAGCGACTAAACAAGAACTGAAGAAAATAAAACTAACCGAACGAGATAACCACTATCTTTGTGTGACCTCACGGGTCACTCTCCAACTCATGATCGAATGTTTCCCAAGGTGAACACACCCAATATGGAACCTACATAAGGACTAAAAACAGAAAATAACTATAGGCGTGAGTATTAAAACTTAGTAGGCTAGACCAATAATCTATTCTCAATGCACTTCCTTTAAAATAAAAGAAACATCCATTTTCAAGTTTGAACTACAATGTATAAAAGTAAGATTTTCTACATGTTACTCAAGAAAAAAGTATGATTCATTGCCCTCATTCATTTATCAATAACCCAAGTCATTATTTTAGTGATACATTAGCATTTTCAAAGGGAAAGTGATGTTTGCATTTTCAATTTGCACAAAAAGAATAAAACACCTTTCTTTGAAAACAGTTTTCATAAACCACATTAAAACCACACATCACTTTCCAGTAAAAACACTACACATGAAAGAGCCACAATAATTATGCAACAAGGGAAATGAAAAGAAAATATACATACAAGTAACACATCCAACACTACAAGCACTAAGAATGAGTAGACATAGGTGAACCCAGGAGATCAATAATAATCCAGAAGACACCAATACATGAGACCTCATCCTCGTTGACATGTCACACATGATGAAATAAAAATGCTCAAAATGCTCGGTAATCCTTTCTTATACAGGCCGGGGGGAAATCCCAAAGCAATAAACCCAATACATCCACCTACTATGGGCCACTGGTCAGTACCATAATCTATGAGTGCGGAAATCATTCTCAGAATATTCTCTCAATATGCCAGGTTCCTATGTCTCATGTATATAATAGGGGTGAGCCAAATGATGTTAGATAAGCATCCAATCACGAATATACATATAAAATAAATAAATAATAACAAGCATCACCCTGATCCACTCCCTGGGACAACCTCTTTCCCTTAAACCATTCGAGCACCCGGGAGCCTCTAAGCGCGGGCCTCCCAAACAATCAGTCACAACCAAGGTAAGAGAGTTATCCAAGGAGGGTTTTTATCAAAAAAAATTCATAATTTTCCACAAGGTTTCAAACAGGCATTAAACACATTTAACAAATCATCACTTTTAAAAGAACCAAATTATTTTTCCAAAAAGGGGGAAAAACCACCACTTTCTCTTCCACAACCCTTTATAAAATCCCATTTACTTATAAGAACAAAACCATTTTGAAACCATTTAAGGAGCCTCAAAATACTACTTCGCAAGCTACCAATATTTTTATAAAACCAAACCAAAACATTTTATATCCCAAATAAAATGTAAGATCCAACCGGGCAATTTATCAGCAACACAGGAAACATTTACTAAAACATTTTCTAATTAAGATTCAACCAGGTCCAAACACAAATTTCATGCCATGAACTTATTTAAATTGATAAACCAGGTTCTAAGCATCACAAATCAGGTGCGAAACTAATAAACCATTTAATCAAACAAACAATGTGCCCAAACATAACAAAACGACATCATTTTTCACAAAACAAGAATTGAACTATCAATTCACATACCAAATAAATTAGCAACAAATTTCACAAAAATAATTAACACAATTATAGGATGCAAACAACAAGAAAAATATAAACTTAAATTATAAAGTCAATCACATTGAGAAAACTACCTCAAAACCGAAGCGCGATGACAATGAAAACTCGAAACTGGTGCGAGATCTTGTTTGCACCTCAACCACACACTCCATAAGCTGAATCCAACCCAATGCTACCAAAACGAACCCAAAATGAATGTAATTTATAACCAAAACGAAGTGAAAAACAAGAATAAAATGAAATAATCAAAACGGTATACAGATGGGGGGTTACGACTAGAGACGGGCTTCCAGAGGGCTGTGCGTGCCAGAGAAAAGTGTGTTGGGGGTTGCGGGTCGGTCGGAGAGGTTGCGGCCGCTGGAGGAGGTCAGCCAAAGGGGTTGTTGGCCATAGGAGGGTCAACCGAGGGTGTTGCCAGCTGGAGGAGGGTCAGCTGAGGGTGGAGGCACTGGAGAGATGGGGAGTCGAGGGGTCTCGACTGGAGGTCGGGCAGGAGGAGGTCAGGATGACGCCTAGGTGCGCTGAGCAGGAGGGAGGTCGGTCGGATGGCGGCTGTGAGGCGGGGTGCGCCGGCTGGTGGTGGTCAGTGGCCGGACAGTGGGTGTTGGCTGGGATCGCGGCTGGTAAGGAGGGCGGTGCTAGTGAAGGGAAGGCCGGCGAGGGGCACGACAGCAAGGTAGAGGCGGGTGGAGGTGCGCTGCAATAAGGGAGAAGAGTGGCGGATGGTTTCATGCAGGAGTCGGGTGGTGTAGGTGATGCGCGGGGAAGGGGAAAGAAAAATGGGGGGTGAGGCGCTGCACACAAAGGGTAAACCCTAAAAAATCGTAATAAATAAAAATGGAGATAAAAATAAAACTAAAAAAATAAGGTACATGTATTATTATTATTATTATTATTTATAAAACCTTAATTATAATAATTAAACTTTAATAGTAATAATAATTTAAATAATAACTTAACAAAGAAAGTGTTATTAATAGTAGTTTTAATTGACACTAATTTCAATTGTAGTATTTATAATAACAATAATAATAGTCCACAATATTAGTACGAACGAGATCTCTCACCAGTTCCGAGTTTGTGTTGTCGTCACGCTTAGGTTTTGAGGTAGGTTTCTCAATGTGCTTGCCTTTTATAATTTAAGTTCATATATTTCTTGTTGTTTGCATCCTATAATTGTGCTAATTATTGTTGTGCAATTTGTTGCTAATTTATTTGGTATGCGAATTGATAGTTCAATTATTGTTTTGTGAAAAATTATTTCGTTTTATTATGTTTGCACATGCCATTTTGTTTGATTAAATGCTTTATTAGTTTCACACTTGATTTGTGATGCCCAAAACCTGGTTTATCAACCGCACTATGATCACCCATCAAAGCTTCAAGGGGACAGTCGTTGGACAAGAGAAGTCAAGAACACAATCAATGCCAAATCAATTAATAAAATCCTCAAGATAAAACATTGCATAGGTGACAAGCTCTAAACACAAGAAAACAAGTTATCATGACATCAAAACTTTCCTTTTTGAAAAAATATTTAATTTAAAACAAGTTTGGTGGGTTAAACACTCGTCATTGGTATTCTTTAGAGTCTCACTCACATGCATGTTTCCGCGCCACCATAGGCATCCATCCACCATACCAAACATCCATTCATATTCCAACATACCGCTATGCATGTGAGAACCCATAGGAACACCAGGGACAAAACAAAAAAACTTTATTTTCCAACCAGGTTTTGGGCATCACAAATCAAGTGTGAAACTAATAAAGCATTTAATCAAACAAAATGGCATGTGCAAACATAATAAAACGAAATAATTTTTCACAAAACAATAATTGAACTATCAATTCGCATACCAAATAAATTAGCAACAAATTGCACAACAATAATTAGCACAATTATAGGATGCAAACAACAAGAAATATATGAACTTAAATTATAAAAGGCAAGCACATTGAGAAACCTACCTCAAAACCTAAGCGTGACGACAACACAAACTCGGAACTGGTGAGAGATCTCGTTCGCACCTCAACGAAGCTGAATCCAACCCAACACTACCAAAATGAACCCAAAATGAACACAATCTCTAACTGAAACGAAGGGAAAAATAAAAATAAAATGAAATAAGAAAAACGGTATACCGATAGGGGGTTTGCGACTGGAGACGGGCTGTCGGAGGGTTGTGCATGCCAGAGAAAAGTGTGTTGGGGTTACGGGTCGGTCAGAGAGGCCATGACCGCCGGAGGAGGTTAGCCAAAGGGGTTGCTGACCATAGGAGTGGCGACCGAGGGTGTTGTCTGTCAGAGGAGGGCTGGATAAGGGTGGAGGCGCCGAAGAGCAGGGGATCTGGGGGGTCTCGACTGAAGGTCAGGCAGGAGGAGGCCAGGACGACGCTTGGGTGCGTTGAGTAGGAGGGAGGCCAGTCGGATGGCGGCTGTGAGGCGGGGGCGCGCCGGCTGGAGGTGGTTGGACAATGAGTGTCATCTAGGATCACGACTAGTAGGGAGGGTGGTGTCGGTGAAGGGAAGGCTGAAGAGGGGTGTGGAAGCAAGGTAGAGGCGGGTGGAGGTGCACTGCAGCAAGGGAGAAGAGTGACTGTTGGTTGCGCGCAGGAGGAAAAGTCAGGCGATGCAGGTGATGCGCGAGGAAGGGGAAAGAAAAATGGGGGGGGGGGGGCTGCGGCGCTGCACAAAAAGGGTAAACCCTAAAAAATAGTAATAAATAAAAATGAAGATAAAAATAAAACTAAAAAAATAAGCTACATGTAATATTAATAATAATTATTATTATAAAACCTTAATTATAATAATTAAACTTTAATAGTAATAATAATAAAAACAATAACTTAACAAAGAAAGAGTTATTAATAGTAGTTTTAATTAACACTAATTTCAATTGTAGTATTTATAATAACAATAATAATAGTTCACAATATTAGTACTAACAATTATAATAATTATAATAACCATTTTAATAATAGTAATAAAGATTAATAACAAAACATATTTAATAATAATAATACTATTATCCGCAATATTAACAACGTCATTAATTATTCTTAAAATGCTCTGTTTCTTTTCTTTATCTTATTAATTTGAATATTGCAACTGCACGGCCCACGCACAACTCAAGCGCCCATGTGCGGACCGTATGGTAGCTTCTGTCCGATCTAGAAGCATCCGCACAAGTGCCCGGACTGACCGCACGACCTCTGCTAACCATGTGGTGCCCGCGCACCTGCCCGAAAAAAAGAAAAAACAATAATCATAACTTAGTAAGAGTAATTAATTATTTATTTATAACATGATGATAATAATAATAATAATAATCATCATCATCATCATCATCATCATAACGATAAAAATAAAAATGATAAAAATATTCATTTCATTTTAATAATAATAATAAAATTATTAACAATAATAAAAAATTTAAATGACAACAATTAATGTTTGTTTTAATTAAAAAAAAATTTATTTTCATTATCCAAAAACGGACGGTCACACAGTTTCCTAGGCAAAGTCGTGCAGCTTTCAAATTGCGCTCTTCTCGTGCACCTGACAATGTCAACACCAAAAACTTTCTAATATAACTCAAAGAAATTAATCTGGGGCTGAACCTGAACCCCAACAAAAATATTTAAAGGTAAGAAAATAATAAAATAACCCCAAACACATGGGTTGGGGTGTGAAAAGTTACGTATGCACACATTATAAACCGGGATACATGGAAATATTTCATTATTCATCATGATGAGGAACCATTTCAGGTGCATTATGGTGGATAATATTTTATTTGAAATTTTTTATTTTATCCACTTTGATTCAAAATTGTTAATTTATGAAATAACAAAGGATTGATGGAAATAATCAATGTGCATCAAAACTGATATACCCCTATCATAAAGCAAGTATGGGGTATACTTCACTTGAAAGGAAAATGGTATGTATTTTAAATCTATAGTAAAAGTTTTATGTTATATGAAACAACATATGCTCCTTTTTTATATGTAGATTGATGAATAAGGATCCAAATCCACTCTCATCCCACATTATATATTATAAAAGGAATCTCATGTAAATAACAAGGGAAAACTAGTATATGAAAACACAAAAGAAATATGGGAATCATTTGTAAGTATGACATAATAGTAATTTTTATGCTCTATAAAAGTATTATATAAAAATATGTATTTATGTTTTTATGTATTTATGTTTTTATATGGTTTAGACACATGAATAAACATCAATTGTACCTGAATAACAACTACTTTTAGTAGATTTGAAGTGGATGGAATAGTATGGATGTGTTAGAGGTGCAGATTTTGGAGTGTCGCCTCAGACATATTTTGAGAAGACAAAGTTGCAAGGAGATGCATGTGAGATGATAAAAGTCATGTAGACATAGATAGATGCTTTAAAATATATTATTTTCTATTTGGTTTGGTGGAACAATATATGCAAAAGGATCAAATCAAACCAGTAGTTGAACAACTATCAGTACATGAAGAGACACATGACCCCACTAGATTTATGGCTAGCCATTCCCCTCAATCATCTGCCTTACCTAAAGTAATAAAATTTTTCAACACTTTCTCCTAAATGAGATTCAAACAACTCCCAATAAATTTATATTACTAAAATTATACAGGGTAAAATTTTATGTGATTTATATCTATCAACACCCATGCATCACCTTGTTGTGAGGAGTATGGTGTATAATATCCTAGGACACATGATACACAATAAACAACTCCCAAAAGATCATGTGAGAGTGGGGATTGAAGTACCACTTGAGTCGAGAATCGAGTTTTCTATTCTTCTTGATGATATGGATGTTACCAAGGTCGATAATGCTATAGTAACTTTTGTAGCATGGTCATTTAATCTTATAAAGATACAAGAGGTGTGTCTTTAACATTTTTTTTTTTCAAATGAACAACCTTTAACAGTTGATGATAAAAGGTTTAAAATGGTATGTGTTATTATAGATGGATAAAATGAAGGGGAAATGAAAGGTTGAATCAAGACAGTCCAGTGGATCAATCAAGAAAAAAAAGGACCATCTGAGAGTACCTTCAACCCACCAGTTCCACTACCGTATATATTAACATTACAAATTCATGTCAATACAACACTCAAAGATGAAAATATGTTTTTCGTTGAATATGAAGAATAAATATTTATAGTGTCCATTACTAGTTTGGTTGGTCTCAATAGTATAAATAAGATTATCAAGTTTTAATGGCTAGGATTATCAGTTGTGAATACATGTATGAGGTATATTTTCATAATCTGCTTGTCCAAAAAATCATATATTATGTTCATTACAATTAATAAATATTCATATTTTCTACAGGTATATATATTAATAATATATAAAAGGAAAACCCTATGAATAAAGATTTAGACTCATTAATCCCTCTATCATTTCTATGGAAAAATTTTCTTTGGAATAGAAAGAAATTGAAAAGAAAAAAATATGAATTAAGTGTGGTGTTTGAAAAGAAAATAAAAGATGACAGAATCTTCTTAATTCATGCAATGTGGGGGTAAAACTCTACAATCTAATTATATAAAATATATTTTTTCTTTTTTTTATTACTTATTTATATTTTTTTAGGAATAACTAGATGATAATCACAATCAATTTGGATACCCTGAATGTTTATTTTTCAGATCCAAAGCATGGATTTCCAACAAATCAACCACACATGATGTCCATTCTGAATTTTTAATGTGATACAATCAAAATTTTATAGATAAACTTAAAATTATACATTTTAGTTTGTTCTTTAACAAGAATTTTTTTATGATAGAGAAATCTATAAATATCAGCTAAATCATGGTATGAGGTCTATAAAGCATAAAAAACCTATGGATTTCTTCAAATAGAAACATATTAAGGTATATATAGTAATATTTAACTATCAAAATGTATTTCAAAACAATTTACTTATTTTGGTCAATGTTTCTACAGTGTAAGAAATAAAATAACAACAACAATTGTGGATATTTCATTTTCAAATTTATAAAGGATATTATATACCATTAATAAACTTACATCCCCAAACAGGTAATTTCTGAAGTTAATTACAATTTCATTTAAAATATTTGTTAATCGTTTGTTTTTTCTATATTTTCTCAGTACCACTAGGACTTCCAATAGTATACATACTCAAAAGAAGAAGTAGAATTTTTTAGGGATGAGTGGGTAGAGTACATGGTGTCAAAATGTTTTTCTACATCAAGTGAGGTGATTACCTATTATGTTTATGATATAGTATAGACTGTGGATTTAGAGATACATTTGGTATGTGAAACATTAGTATCATAATGATTTAGATAATATTTTTTTCTAAAATAAAATTCAACAGATAACTAATTTCCTTCCATTAGGGGTTGGGTTGAGTTGGTATAAACTGCAAAGAAAAAAAGATTTGATTTGTTTCTCAAGGAGAAGTATCATCAAGGGTTACACTCTACAGATTATGGCAGAGATAGTAACATGTCTAAAGTTGTTTGTGCTCTTGAGACATTGGAATTCAAGGTTGTAGATGAGATAATGGTGATAGGGAAATGGGTCAAAGATCCTTTTATCCACAAATTTTAAGACATATTACCAACTTTTGGGGAAGGTACTTTCATGCTCTTAACATCGTCATTTTCATTTTGTTTCTTACTATCTTTTGATAAGTTTTTAAAAATAGCTTGATCCATATTACAATCACTTCCTCTGCCACGATGAAGAATCAAGATGAAATCATTTACTTTCACATTTGATTCAACCAAAGACGTGACAATGAAGGATACTATAAATTCCAATAGATATTCCTCACCCATATCCTGGTCTAATGATAAAATTAGAAATGAGGAATTAACTATGATGGAATTTGATTCGAGGTTTGAAGTTGAAAATGTTGAGACATAAATTGATCTCTACAAGGTAATTTAGTTTAAAATGCATTTCATATTATCAAAATTGAGCAAACGAGTTCATATTATTTTCAAAATTTAGTATAATGGTCCATAATTCATTTGAGACGTGTATTAATCGACCATTTGTCAATTTGATAGTCTAGAGACTCAGGTTTTTCTTGTAAGACTTTAGAATATTTCTAGGAATAATTTCAGAGTCAGGTTCCAAGACGGTGTGTTATTATGAGGTCTGGTGTGCCCGAAATTAATTTTATAAAAATATTAAATATATTTTTATTGCACACCCATAGTTTTTTAGAAATAATGAAATATCTATCAATTGGTTTATTGGATCGAAACAATGAGACCACAATTGGGTCTGGAATGTGGCGTTTACCCTATGCACATCATAGAATGAGTTAGTGTGGGGCGTTCGAACCCCTTGCTCACCCATGGTACGTTTAAGTGGATTAAATTAATTAATTAATTTAATTGATTAAATTCATTTAACCTAATGATATATCTATAAATATATCTCTATGGAGGTTTTTCTAGGGTTGACTCCTCACCATGGGATTTTCCAATGACAACATATCCTCTCCTTTCCATTGGTTAACAACGTCGGACGACAACAAAACTTAATATTGAGGCGATTCAAATTGTAATGAATGTAATGGATCTTGGTGAGTGTGTTCTTCATCAACGACGATCGATCCAATCTAGATAGGACTCATATTTTGGTGTTTTACACCTATAGATTAAAATTTTGAGTAAATTGATGTTTTTTATTCGATATGCACCCCTCCCTACATCCCTTTCATGTGCCAACGTACTGAAATTGAATTATTTCTTTCATTTAATGAATTTTCTATCCTTGGTGCCCCATTCTTGTTCCTAATCCAAGAACACTTGGCTGACAATATTTAAACCTTTTTGTTGGTTCTTTTACTTCCACTATTCTTTGAATTCTTCACTATTGGAACCCCATGGTTCTCGGCTCGATAGTTTTCAGAAGACCCGAGCTCAATCGAGAACCTAAATTTGAGACGGGTTAACGAAACAATGACATAATCACAAAGGAAGACTGGATCTGGGTATATCAGGACCCAAGGATCGCAAATATGCAATTGTTTTAAGGTTTCAGGTTGGAAAGGGTTGTGGTGGATCACCGAAGGTGTGGTGGCTTCGTGCGATCTGGAGGCAGTGTGGTCGAGGTGGAACAGACCAGAGGCGGCGACGTCCGGTGAGACCGGTGTGGTGATGGTTCGCTGCAGATTCTAGATGTGGTAGGTGGTGTGTCAGTCTAGGCAGCGGTATCCAGAGGTAACAGGCAGTAGGGCGGTCCAGGAAAGCATCGGTGCGGTGGAGCAGGGCGGCATCAAGTGGCTGGTCCAGACGAGGCAACGACAATGGTGGTCTGGCAAGCAGCGTGCGGTGGCGTGGCCGGAGGCAACGACGGCGGACCCAGAAGATGCAGCGGCTTCGGGGACGTGGGTAGCTAGGGTTCATGGGGGAGGGGGAAACCTAAGTAGGAAAATAAAAATTAAAATAAAAGAAATAAAAATAAAAAAAATTATTATTATTATTATTAACTTATTTTAAACCCCCATAACTCCGGCTTGGGGAGTTCGATTCATGCACCGTTTGTGGTGACATGACCCCGTTTACGATACTGTCATTTTAAGACCATTTCAGATAATTTTCCCCAACCCACAACCTAGGCCCACATAAAACACATGAAAAATTAGATTTAATAATATTATTAAATCTTTGACCCACCATAACTCATGCATACGACGTTCAATTGATGCAACATTAGTGGCAATGTGACCCTGAATTTTATGTGGACACTTTGAGACCAATATCAGGATTTTAATTTAGGATTTAGGTGTAGGTCTCATGAGACGCCATTCATGCACGATACTTCGAAATGCAACTTCTTCACCAGGTATTTTATTCGAGCGAATGAATATATGATATTGTGTGCTTTTCCACAAGGATTGCAACGGTGTGATCCGTTTGGTTATCTAGGACATCCCAATTTTATGCTCATTGTGATGTGTGGAGCATTATTTGTGATCTCATTAAATATGGAAACATGAAATAAATATCATTGGAAGATCCTTTTGATGTGTTTGAATAGAATCCACAACTTAGGTCAGCACCAACTCTTGTGAGAGTGGAGAAGATGTATGAAGATATGTGATCAAAGCTTCTGAGGCTATTTGCTGAGGCATGTAAGTGAAGTTATGTTTTTTCCCTCGTACCCATGATGAGCCTCGTGTGCTCATCATCCTTTTGGCCAGATATGCCATGTACTCTGGGAGTACACTAGCACACCAAGGGATACATGTACATAGTTTAGTACCTGAGAATGGCTAGGTACACGACCAGGAGACGAGACGGGGTCACATGTCATGTGGGCCCCATACACATTGTGTACCTCATTACGAATCTTCTACCTTTCGTATCCCCTTCCTTTGGACTCACGAGAAAGAGAGACTTTTTCCCCACCGAGACGCATCCTTGTGACATAACCTAAAACCATGTGGGTGAGTCATTATTGCCGAAAGTAGATAGTATCAATGTGTGGTGATTGAGTCCCTTCGACTTGTGTGTCCTGGGAAGACACATGAGGTGTTGGGAATCATTGATGAACTTTTAGAATTGATGGTGACTCTTTTTCTTGGGATGATTTGTGAGATGGAGACCCCCTTACTCTCTTATTTGGGCTTCTTTGACTAAGAATATATATATATATATATATATATCATGTTTTAGTACCCACTCCTTGGGTTTTGGTTACTCTCCTTACAGGAGAGGCGAAGATGCGTAGGATATGCCACGTGATTTCTGTGTCTAGCTTCTCGTGGTTGGACGAGTCCACTCTCCTACTATTGGTAGCGAAGACTCGAAAAAAAGTTCATCTTCTTATTGTTTTGATCTCCTTATGTTTGTATGGGTTTACTTCCACTCTCTTGTTGGGTTGAGTTGTACTCTTTTACCGTACCTTATTCTCTCTATTGCTTCCCTCTTCAGTGTATCTATTATTGGTCCCCATTCACCCTTTTTGGGGAATTCTATTGGGTATGTATATACTCACCCTTGCATGGGCTTCGCCGAACACGTGACGTGTCTTTTGTAGACGAAGAATAGTTTGATCGTGACTTTAGAGGAGCTTAGGGATACAAACTATTTGGACTGCGTGTGATGGTCATAGCTTGGGATTCAAGAGTTGGTCTCTCTCAGCTGTTTTAATTTTCCAAATTTTTCAGTTTGGGACATGTTTTTGGTTGGGCATGTATTTTCCCCCTTTACTTTCAGTTTACACTACCGTACTCTTACATTGTCTGAAGGTTCATGCATGCTTGGTTTATTTTATAGCAATGTTTTATCTTTTATTTCTTTCCCTCTTTACTTTTGCATTGAGTTGGTTGTATGTATGTATACAGGTTTTTAGGCAAAGGACTCCCTAGGTTTAGTGTGACTTTGGTGCTTATCGCCACCCTCTGGCCTTTGGATGTGGGCTTGGGGTAGTTGTGGCTTGAGCCCCGACTTGGGTCGGGTCGCGACAGATTGGTATCAGAGGTGGTTCATTCCTTGGGACATTGTTCGGGTGTTCCCTAAAAAGAAATCAATTGGGATTTAGGAAAATTGTGTCAAAGTGACTCGATTGAGGCTCTCAGGATAAGGAGTCTGGTTGTGGTACAATCGGCTGACATATCCATTCACCGGGACCTTGATTACCCGCTTGTCGACTTGACACCCTAAGACATTTGTTGTAGGGAAAAATGGTACATGCGTCATATTGGATTGATACTTTGACTGTCCTTCTTAAGTAAGATCCTCATTGTTGTTATCAATATATATATATATATAGACACTCATCTGACCGTGGTACTTCTTGATAACTTTTAGGATGCCTCCGTGATGATGGACAAGTAGTATACTAGCTCCGGTTCATGATGATGACCCTATGAGTGATAAGGCCTCGGTTCAGGGTCCATCATATGATCCCCTTCCTCTAGGTAGGCAGGCAGCATCACCTCCACCTATTGAGTAACAGATCATCCCAACAAATTAGGTTAAGGATGTGTGTAGGATGAGCACACTCTGTGAGTTCCATCATCAGAGACTGCTAAGGTTTCGCAACGATCCAGATCCCTAGGTAGTAAAGGATTGGCTAGATTCGATGGTCTGCAACTTCAAACTTGTCTGGACACCTATGGATCAAATGGTGTATTTGGCAGCCAGTATTTTTCATGGAACAGTTGAGCGTTGGTGGAGTCTAGTTACTCAGATGCACGATGAGTCAACGCTCTCATGGTATGACTTCCAGCAGCTATTTCGTGAGAAGTATTTCCCCTCCTTCTTACACTCCATTTAGATACAGGAGCTTTTGAAGCTTTAGCAGGGAGGGATGATAGTGGAAGAGTATGTGAAGAGGTTCATAAACCTTACACACTACTCTCTCGACGTGGTCATAGATGGCTACTTCCAAGTATAGAAGTTCGAGTAGGGACTCCGTAGAGAGATTTGAGCCAGCGTAATTCCCTTGTTCATCCCCACCTATGTTGGGGTACTGGAGTGGGAACTTGTGAAAGAGAGATTTTCATCATAGGGATGCCAGATAGCTAGAGATTCCCATGAGCACAACAAAGCTGAGACATATGTGGAATCTAGAAAACATCATTTGGGATGATCTTGACATAAGAGGCCTCTTCATGATCGGACTCAGGCACATGGTTAGGGATAGAGGAGAGGAACAGAATAGCCCAAAGAGGGGTTATGCTACACATGTGATGGGTGAGGTCACATGGCATGTGATTTCATGGCATGATGTGTTGAGGAGTGCAGGTAGATAGCTAATGGGCCACCACGGCAGAGACAACTCCATGATCAAGGATATCCCAGGTGGGGACAGGGTGGTCCCTATGGAGGTGGAGGTGGCAGAGGAGTAGGAGGAGATGTGGGTGGTGGATTCCGGTATGAGATCCTTCCACCACCACCAGGTGGCCCATGTCAGGCTCAAGGAGCTAGTAATCAGGGCCACAGACAGCTGTAGGCTTTGGATGTCTATGACCCCACATTGAACGAGATGATGAGAGGTACACTCTATGTCCTTTCTAACTTCTGCATTAGAAATTTGTAAAAAAAATTGTGAGGTACTTTTTCCTTCCTCTCCATACTCGAGGTTCAACTGGGGTGACGTGGGGTGTTGGTGTAACCCTGTGTCGGTGTTGTGCAATGGAGTGTTGGGGTAGGCCCTGGTATTGCCAGTGGAATTTTTCTGCTTGAAACTTTTTTCTTGGGATTCCACTAGTTAGTGTGGAAGAGTTTCTAGGTTGGGGTTACTCTTCTTCCAAGAGAGTCAAAGACACGCGGGGTATGCCACGTGATTTTTGTTTCTAGTTTATCATGGTTGGATGAGTCTACTCACCTGCCTTTTTCATTGGTACTCTTGCATGCTTGATGTCAACCATGATATTGTGACATAAAATTATCAAATATAGGTCGAGGAAGTTGAGACCCCATGAATAGAACTACATGAATCCCTACCTAGAGTTGTAAGTTGTAGTATTCTCTCTGAGAATGCGGAGGCACTACCTTCTAAGAGAGCACCTTGTGGTTAACTCAAACCACCAGAGTCTCAGATACGTCTTCACTCAGAGAGACCTGAACCTGAGACAACGACGGTTGTTGGAATTCATGCAAGACTATGACTCTGAGATATTCTATACTCCCAGGGAAGGTCCACATTATAACAGATTCCCTTAACATGAAGTCCTAATCCCGCTTAGTGCAAGAATATTCTGAACAGTTAACTTCCCTACAGCTGACCCTGGTGGAGCAGAAGGTTACAATTTTTCTTCAGTCGATGGTGTTGAATCCTTCACTCCTCAATCATGTGAGAGAGTCTCTTCTAGGAGACATCGACTACGAGGTCTTGTTTGACCATATATCCATAGTATTTTCACTTGATGGATCTTTCTAGAGAATGTAATCACATCATTCTTTTTTAGGGACAAACAGTAATTTCGGTCATGATGCGAGAGGCTCTGGTTTTCACAAATGGTTATTCTAGTCTTAGTGTCCCCACATCTTTTCTTAGTTTGTGCTTTTCAGGGATGAAAAACTTTAAAGAAGGGAATAATGTAGAGAATCGGGTTTTGTTGTGTAAAACTTTGGAATATTTCTAGGAATAATTTTGGATCCAATCACTAAGACGGTGCACGATTCTGAGGCCCGATGTTCCCAAAATTAATTTTATAAAAATATTAAATATATTTTTATTGTGCACACATTTTTTTTCATAAATAATGGAATATATCTCAAACAGTTGATCAAATTATAACTCTAATATCGTGGTTAGGTTTGGAATGTGGCGTTCACCCTAAGCGTGTCATAAAATGAGCTGGCACAGGACGTTTGGACCCCTCTCTCACCTGCAGTATGTTTAAGTGGATTAAATTAATTAATTAATTTAATTGATTAAATTCATTTAACCTAATGATATATCTATAAATATATCACTACATAGGTTTGCCCAAGGTTTCCACCTAACCCCGAGATTCTCCAATGACGACATCTCCTCTCCTTTTTTTTGGTGAACAATGGTGGATGATGATGAAACTTTGGATCGAGGTGATTCGAAGTGAGATGGACGCAATGGATCTTAGAAAGCACATTCTTCATCAATGAAGATCGATCCAATACAGGTAGGACTCATCTTTTGGTGTTTTATGCCTCTGGATTAATTTTTTTAGTAAATTGATGTTTGTTCTTCAATCTTCATCCCTCCCTGTAGCCCTTTTATGTGACAACATATTGAAATTGAATTATTTCTTTTGTGTAATGAATGTTCTAACCCAAGTGCCCCATTCTTGTTTGTCGACCAAGAATGCTTGGCTGGAGACATTTAAACCTTTATTTTTTATGCTTTTCCCCCCACTGTTCTTTCTTTGTGTTCTTCGCTGTTGGGACCCCACGGTTCCTGGATCGATAGTTTTCAGGCGACCTAAGCTCGATCGGGCACCTAAATTTGAGGCGAATCGACGAAACAACATAATCATGAACGAAGACTAGATATTGTATAGATTGGGACCCAAGGATTGTAGACTTGTGATCGTTTCAAGGTTTCGGGTTAGAATGGGGGTGTGGTGGCTCGTTGAAGGTGCAATGGCTTCGTGTAATCCAGAGGCGGCGTGGTCGAGGCGGAACAAGCTGGAGGTGGCAGCGACTAGTGAGGCCGGTGGGGCGGCGACTTCTGGATGAGGTAAGTGGTGCGAGGATCTAGTTAGTAGTTTACTGAGGCGATAGGAAGCAGGGAGGTCCAGGCAGGCATCGACATGGCAGAGTAGTGTGATGGCGGGAAGCCTGTCCAGGTGAGGCAGCAGCGACGACAGTCCAGCGAGCGACGCGCAACGGTGCGCTGCGACGCAACTGGAGGTGGTAGAGGTGGACCTGATAGATGCGGCAACTTCAGGGACAAAAGTAACTAGGGTTCATGGGGGAGGGGGAAACCTAAGGAGGAAAAGAAAAATGAAAATAAAAGAAATAATAATAACATTATTATTATTAACTTATTTTAAACCCCCATAACTCTCGCTTGGGAAGTCTAATTCATGCACTATATGCGGTGGAGTGACCCCGTTTACAATATGATCATTTTAAGACCATTTTAGATAATTTTCTCCGACCTGCGACTTGATCCCACTGATCGCCCGTCAAACATTATATTTAATAATATTATTAAATCTTTGACCCGCTATAACCCATGCATATGATGTCTAATTAATGCACTGTCATCGACGATGTGACCCTGAATTTTAGGTGGACTCTTTGAGACCAATATCGAGATCTTAATTCAGGATCAAGGTGTGGGCCCCACGAGATGCCATTCATGCACGATATTGTGAAATTCAACTTCTTTATTGGGTGTTCGATTCGGGAAAATGAATAGATGATCCGGTGTGCTTTTCCACAAGGATCACAACAGTGTGATCTGTTTGGTTATTTGGAGCCTCCCAATTTTCTTTTTGTTGTGATGTGCGGAGCCTTATTTGTGATCTCATTAAATGTGGAAACATGAAAGGAATATCGATGGAAGATCTTTTTGATGTGTTTGAAGAGAATCCACGGCTGAGTTCAACACTAACTCTTGTGAGAGTAGAGAATATGTATGAATAGATGCAGTCAAAGATTCTAGGGCTGTTTAAGGAGGCATGTCGGTGAAATTACATTTTTTCCCTCGGACCCATGACGAGCCTCGTGCGCTCGTCAGCCTTTTGGCCAGATATGCCATATACTCTAGGAGTACACTGACACGTCAAGGGGTACATGTACAAAGTTTAGTAACTGAGGATGGCTAGGTACATGGTCAGATAATGAGGTGGGGTCACATGTTTTTTGGGCCCCATACACACTGTATACCTCATTACGAATTTTCTACCTCTCAAATCCCCTTCCTTTGGGCTCAGATTTTAGCCCGTGAGTAGCTTACCTTGAGTGTTTTTCCACGCATAACACAACAGTGCCCTCCATAGCATCTTTCAAGATATTATGTGAGATGTTCTAGGAATGACACCTATATGAGGTGATGCTCGATGATAGTTGTGATCAGGCCAGATCCCAAAGACTTATTCTAGAGTGTAACCCCCTATCAGCATGGGTGTGGGTCCACTATAGTTACTTCCAAGTGGAACCCCCTACCGGGTAGGGCATGGGTCCTCGATGACCTAAAGTGTAATCCCTTGTGATACCAAGTCGCAGGTCCTCGTCCATTAGAGTGGAACCCCCCATTGGCATGGGTGCGGGTCCTCTACCTTCTAAGAAGAACCCCTTATGATATCAAGGCGTGGGTCCTCGACCATTATAGTGGAACCCCCCATTGGCATGGGCGCAGGTCCTCTGCCTTCTGAGTGGAACCCCCTATCAGATAGGGTGTGGGTCCTTGATAACTAGGGTAGAACCCCCCTGTTGTACTAGGGTGCGGGTCCCCATGGAACTGGAGTAGAACCCCCCATCGACATGGGTGAGAATCCTCTACGACTACTATTAGAGTGGAACCCCCTTGATGCACTAGGGTGTGGGCCCTCTACTTCAAGTTTGTGCCCACTCGACTATGTGGCACAATGATGAGAAGTGGTTTGACGTACCTTTGGACTCACAAGAAAGAGGGACACTTTACCCACCAAGGAATGTCTTTATAACACAACATAAAACCATGTGAGCAAGTTAGTGCCACCCAAAGTAGATAGTATTATGGTGTGGTGATTGATTCCCTTTGACTTGTGTGTCTTAGGAAGACGCATGAGGTGTTGGGCATCGTTGATGGACTTCTGGAACTAATGGTGACTCTTTTTCTTGGGCTAATCTATGAGATGAAGATCCACTTACTCTCTCATTTGAGCTTCTTTGACTGGGAATATATATATCATGTTTCAGTACCCACTCCTTGGGTTTTGGTTATCCTCCTTCTAGGAGAGGTAAAGACGTGCGAGGTATGCCACGTACTTTCCATGTCTAGCTTCTCATGATTGGAGGAGTCCACTCTCCTACTATAGGTAGTGAAGACTCGATGAGAATTTCATCTTCTCATCGTTTCGAGCTCCTTATGTTTGTATGAGTTTGATTCCGCTCTCTTGTTGGGTTAAGTTGTACTCTTTTATCGTACGTTGTTCTCTCTATTGCTTTTATCTTCAGTGTAACTCTTACTACTCCCCCTTCACCCTTTTCAGGGAGTTTTATTGTGTATGTATATACTCACCCCTGCATGGGCTTCTCCCAACACGTGATGTGTCTTTTGCAGACGATAGATAGGTCAATTGTTACTTTAGAGGAGCTTAGAGATATGGACTGCTTGGACCGTGTGCGGTGGTTGTAGCTTGAGATTTAGGAGATGGGCTCTCTCAACTGTTTTACTTTTTCAATTTTGTCAGGTTGGGACATGTTTCTGGTTGGGTCTATATTTTCCCCTTTACTTTTAGTTTACACTACCGTACTCTTGTATTATCTAGAGGTTCATGCATGCTTGGTTTTATTTTATAGCAATGTTGCATCTTTTATTTCTTTCCCTCTACACTTTTTCACTGAGTTGATTGTGTGTGTGTGTGCAGGTTTTTAAGCAAAGGCCTCCCCGAGTTTAGTGTGCCTTCACCATTTGTCGCCACCCCCTGGCCTATGGAGGTGGGCTTGAGTTAGTTACAGCTCGGCCCCCTGCTTGGGTCAGGTTGTGATAGATAGACGATGTGGCCGATATGATCCAAAGTGCATGTTTTCAATATAAAAGTGTCATCTTAGTTTAAAACATGTTTCACATAAACAAAATTGAGCAAACAAGATAAAATTATTTTAAAAATTTAGGACAACGATCCATAAATTATTTGTGACATTGACCACACATCAATCTGATACAAGATGCGACTAGCATGACTCAAAATGCGCATTTTCAATATAAAATTGTCATGTTAGTTTAAAACGTGAGTCACATATCCAAAACCGAGAAAATAATCTCAAACTATTTTTAAAATTTAGGACAACAATCCATGATTTATTTCTGATGTGTAGGAATCAAATGCACATCAATTTGACCCACGATGTGGCCGACAGACTCAAAGTGCGTGTTTTCAATACAAAAGTGTCATTTTAGTTTAAAATGTATGTCACATAGCCAAAAATAAGCAAATGAGCTCGTATTATTTTCAAAATTTAGAAAAATGATACATAATTCATTTGAGATACCTAGTAATCAACATCATATCAATTTGACACACGACATGGTCGGTATGACTCGAAGTGCATGTTTTCAATATAAAAGTGTCGTTTTAGTGTAAAACACGTGTCACATTGCCAAAATTGAGCAAAGAAGATTGGATTGTATTGAAACTTTAGGAAAACGATCTATAATTTATTTTTGGTGTGTGGGAATTAACAACACATCAATCTAACACACGATGTGGGTGGTATGACTCAAAGTTTGTGTTTTCAGTATAAGTGATGTTTTAGTTTAAAACATGTTTCACATCATCAAAACTGAGAAAACGAGCTCAAATTATTTTCAAAATTCAGGAAAATGATCCATAATTCATTTTTTATGTGCAAGGAATCAACCGCATGTCAATCTAGCCCACGATGTAATTGGTATGACGCAAAGTGTGTGTTTTTAATATAAGTATCATTTTAGTTTAAAATGTGTGTCACATGGCCAAAAATCAGTAAACAAGCTTAGATTATTTTCAAACTTGAGGAAAATAATATATAATTCATTTGAGACATGTAGGAATAAACCACACATTAATGTGACACATGATGTGACTATTATGACTCTAAGTGTGTGTTTTAATATAAAAGTGTCATTTTAGTGTCAAACGCACATCATGTAGCCAAAACTGAGAAAATGATCTTGAATTCTCTTGAAATTTTAGGAAAATGATCCATAATTCATTTGTGGTATGTAGGAATCATCTGCACGTCAATCTGACACATGATGTGGCTGGTATGACTCCAGGTGTGTGTTTTCAATATAAAAGTGTTATTTTAGTGTAAAGCACGCGTGACATTGACACAACTAAGTAAATGAGACCAGATTATCATGGAACTTTGTGAAAATGATCAATAATTCATTTGTGACATGTATTAATTGATCACACATCAATCCAACACATGATGTGTCCGATATGACTCAAAGTTCATGTTTTCAATATAAAAGTGTCATTTTGGTTTAAATCAGGTGTCATGTAGCCAAAACAGAGAAAACGAGCTCATATTATCTTGAAAATTTAGGACAACGATTCATAATTCATTTGTGATTTGTAGGAATTGACTGCACATCAATCTGACATGATGTGTTCGGTATGACTCAAAGTACATGTTTTCAATAAAAAAATGTCATTTTAGATTAAAACACACGTCATATAGCCAAAACTGAGTAAACGAGCTCAAGTTGTCTTAATACTTTAGGAAAATGATCCATAATTCATTTTTTTCATGTAGGAATTAACTGTAAGTCAATCCAACACATGATGTGACAGATATGATTCAAAGTGCTTGTTTTCAATATAAAAGTGTCATTTTAGTTTAAAACGTGTGTCACATAACCAAAACTAAGTAAATAGGCTCAGATTATCTTGATACTTAGGAAAATAATCCATAATTCATTTATGGTGCGTAGGAAGCAATCACACATCAATTCAACACACAATGTGATCGGTATGACTCTAAGTATGTGTTTTTAATATAAAAATATCATTTTAGTTCAAAACACACGTCATATAGTAAAAAATGAGTAAACAATCTCAAATTGTCTTGATACTTTAGGAAAATGATCCATAATTCATTTTTGTCACATAGGGATTGACCACACATCAATCCAACACACTATGTAGCCGGTATGACTCAAAGTTTGTGTTTTTCAATATAAGTGTCATTTTAGTTGAAAACATGTGTCACATTGTCAAAATAGAACAAACGAGTTAAGATTGTTTTCAATTTTTTGGATAATGATCCATAATCCATTTGTGATGTGTAGGAATCGACCACATATTAATCTGACACATGATGTGGCCGGTGTGACTCAAAGTACGTGTTTTCAATACAAAAACGTCATTTTAGTTTAAAATGTGCTTCACGTAGCCAATACCGAGTAAACAAGCTCAGATTGTTTTGATACTTTTGGAAAATGATCCTTAATTCTTTTGTGGTATGTAGGAATTGATTGTACATAAATCAAACACACGATGTGGGCGGTATGACTCAAAATGTGTGTTTTTAATATAAAAGTGTCATTTTGGTTTAAAATGTGTGTCACGTAGAAAAAATTGAGTAAAAAAACTTGAATTGTATTAATACTTTAGGATAACGATCCATAATTCATCTGTAACGTGTAGAAATTGACCGCACATCAATCCAACGCACGTTGTAACCAGTATGACTTTGTGCATGTGTTTTCAATATAAAATGTCATTTTAGTTTAATGATATGATTATTAACAACTATTTAAGCAATTAAGATAATTAATAACTAATAATATCACTAATATATTCAATAATTAACAATATAATTTATATAGATTATTAATTAAAAATGTAGTTGATAATTCATAATATAATTATTAATTGATAGTACAATTAATAATTAATGATATAATTAACAGTATGGTTTTGCATATTGATTGTAATTTTTTTGATTAATTATAAATATCACATCAATGTGAATATTTTATATGTAAATTTTTAATTGAAATGATAATGCAATGTTATATCTGTATTTAAATCTGTTTTCTGTAATATTTGCATTCCAATTTGATTATATCTTTCTAATCTGGTTCTGTTATAGGGCTCCTGCAGGATTGTAAGTTTTGCAGTAACCGCATGACCTTTATTAGTGCTAAAACTGAAGCACTGATAAACGAGCATTTATCAACGCTTTATTTTTAGTACTGATAAAGATATCATTTATCAACTTTTTTTAGCACTAATGATGGTCAAACGCTTTTAAGGACGCTTCGATTGTCATCGTTTTTTTTGTGCTGACAAAGCCTAATTTTAGCGCTGATATAGGTCGGTTTTGTAGTAGTGTAATCTCATCTGAGTCTGATAAAAAGAATATCCGACATTGTGATGCATTAAGGGTTAGTTTGAGAGCCATGATGATGCGGGATGAACGAGCAACTGTTTGTGTATCATGATAGTTGAACCCGCATGAGCGGAATTATTCAACTCATGATTTAGATGTAGATACGACAGTGCATGCATTCAGGTTTTGGCGTTACTTCTCACTACAAGAAAAATAGTTTTAACAACACAATATCGACAACACGCTCATATGGGTGTTGTTAAAAGCTTTTTTCAACAACATACAAAAATATGATTGTTAAAAAAAATATCTTACAATATGCACATCTCACTTGTTGAAAATTTGTTGATGATGAGGTGGTAAGGGTTTAGGGGGGTGAGGGGCATGTCGTGGGATCAAGTCCCCGAGGATGCACATTTAATACATTTTTTTTGTAACGTTGTGTGTCGCACTTCGGTTGTACCCAACATTTTAAAAAACTTAAATATAAAATGTATGTTTTAGTTAATCAAATATGTTATATTATGTTAAATAAAAAATGAAAATAATATGATTTAGGGAAGGTAGAACGGATTGCACGACCCTCCCTCTCGCAGTAGTAAGGTTGGGGTGCAGTGTGCTGGGGCTCCAATTTATGTCGGCAACCTCGCTGCAATGTTTATGTATCTGGCAGGGAATGCTACGAGAGACAACAAGAAGGCGCGAATCGTACCGAGACACATTCTTCAACTCACACCGTGGAATGATGAGGAGCTAAACAACATTCCTGGCGATGCCAACATTCACAATCTGCTCCTACCAAAGATGGGTGGTGCATTTGGATCAAAACCTCTCAGTGAAGATGATGAATCACCAGAGACATCGGTTTGATCCCAGCTTTCTTTTTCTCCATCGGATGCGGTAGTTTGTAGGCTATGCTTGATCGTTCTTTCACCTATCAGTGCAGTTTATCCTTGGATATTTTGTGTTTCTCCCAGGAAAAAGAAACACTGTGAAAGTGTGGTGAATTTCAAGGGATTTTAATGTTGTTGCATGATTGATCTTCACAAAAACCCATGGTGAAGAACTCTGTGGTGAATTTCAAGGGATTTTAATGTTGTTGCATGATTGATCTTCAAAAAAACCCATGGTGAAGAACTCTTATTTTGGTCAATTTCTTCCTCATATCAACTATTTCTTTGATGAATGCTTGGTTTCTGGGGTTGGGATCTTGGTTTTAATTATTTTGGTGTACTATTGTTGGGTTTTATCTTAGGGGACCGATTCAGGTTCTTATTCTTTAAATTTCTCAGTTATTGCTAGAAATCAAATCCCAATATTTAGGTGTAGCTTGGGGATTCCGCAATAGTTGGCATCGAATGCTCTCACGGGGAATAACACTATAGCCAAATTCCAAGATCTGTGGCCCCATCCTTTATTTGTAATATTCAAAGCCTTTTCCTTTCCACTTTCTTACATTTGAAGGAGCCGGACACTTAGCTTTTTTATCTGTGGGGCTTTGTGGGCAGTGCCGCCTGCCTTGGATTCATCAGCCGTGTGAGTGAGGGAGGAGTCCGCCTGGGATGCAGCCATCCAGGAGAGGCTGCTTGACTGTAAGTGGCTCTGTTCATGCCTGGTATGCAGCAACTGCCTGGAGGCTGCTTGCCTGGGATGTAGAGGAGACCCCGCCTGGGTTACATCGGTCGCATGGAAGCTGGCTCACTTAGGATGTACAGCAGTGCTCCCTCCTGGAAGCTGGTCGCCAATGCTTTCCTGGATGGCAGTGGAGAGCCCGCTGGGAAACAGCCGCATGATTGTGAAGTCTGCTGCAGTCCACATGGGATGGGATACCTCCCGTGAGATAGAAGTCTCTACTGTCCACCTGTCAAGCAGATCCCTGTGTAAAATTCATATTTTTTAAAATATTAATCAGCGGGGATTGATCCCCAGATCTGATGCCTCCCCAACTGAGCCACGGGACATTGACCATCTCCCTCAACTATTGTTGGATTTGGACTCCAATATGCTGAATAGAGAGACTGCGGGGGAGCAGTAAAGAAATAAAGAAAATGAATGCGGCACTTGGAAAGGTTATAATAACTAATTAGGGTCTGCCAGAAAGCTGCACACCAAGGGCTCTGAGTTGTTAAAAGGTAAAATGGCATCAGAGTTGAACACAGGCTTTCCTCAGGGAAAGATTTTGGCTCTTTCTGCTGCTTTGAATGGGCATGCTACATCATTCTAGTACCATGATTAATTCATTTGTGATGCTTCCAATGTGTAATTACTTTGGGTCAAATAGTTCAGTGTTAACGGTTTTATCAGGGGATACCAATATCATTTCCAATTATCCAGCAATTACTCAGGCCAACAACTCTTCTGGATTTCTTCTTTTTGATTCAGTGCCACTCAATTATGAGAACGGTTTACTTGCTGATTGGTCTGTTGAAGAGGAGTACAAATTGGAACAAGCCCTTTCAAGATTGAAGGTCAGGATAATTTGATGGAAGCATATTCAACCTCAAAGACAAATGCGCCTTCCTTGTCAAAAGAATGTAATACAAGGAAGAGAGTAAAGGACAGAATAATTTGATGGAAGTACATTCAACCTCCCAAGACAAATGCACTTTGTTTGATTTCAGAACATTTCTCCATATATTTTTTCAATGCATCACATTGACAGAACGATCAGGAAGATTTTGAAAGCAGTAGCATATTTCAGGGCCTGCTGTCTGAAATGAAGCCAAGGTGTGTTCTCTTATTTGTTTGCCACCATTTTTTCTGCTTAATATTTAAGTGGGTTTGTTCTGAAATTTCAGTGCAAGTGCTTTTTCAAAAACTGAAAAAGCACCACTTATTTTTTTCAAACTACATATCATACGTCGTGAGTGCCCAATTTGATTTGAAAACTGCTTATAACACTTAACACTTGTGATAAGTGCTTTTGTATGTGTTTTCGAATAAATTGTTGAAAAAGTATTTTTCTGCCAATTAAATGGATTTTTTTCTGGAATGTGAGTGTAAACATGCTTACAATACTTATCATTTATGATAAGTGTTTCTATATAAGTATTTTTTTTGGGATTTTTATTGTAAATGTGTTCTTTCGCCACTTAAGTGGGTTCCTTTGGGAATGCTAGTGAAACTATTTTTTCGAAGACAGAACAAACAATGCTTATTTTTTATTCAATTATCCTGCAATTACTCAGGCCAAAAACTCTTAATGCTTGCTTCTTTTTGATTCAGTGCCAGTCAATTATGAGAATGGTTTGCTTACTGATTTTTCTATCGATAAGTAGTACAAATTGGAAGAAGGCCTTCCAAGATTTTCCAATCAGACAAGTATTATGTAGTACATCAAGATTGCGGCCACTTTGCAAGACAAGACTGTACGTAATGTCTCCCTAAGGTGATGGTAGATGACAAAGATGCGGAGGAAACCCAAAGAATGTAATACAAGAGAGAAAAAGAAAGAATAATTTTATGGAAGCATATTCAACCTCCCAAGACAAATACACCTTCCAATTCATTACAGAACATGTCTCCATATACCTTTTCAATGCATCACATTGACAAGAATGATCAGTAAGCTTTTGAAGGGTGTTCATATTTGGAGCCCTTCTATCTCAAATGAAGCCAAGGTGTGTTCCCATATTTGTTAGCCAACATTTATTGTGCTAAATATTTAAGTGGGTTTGTTCTAAAATTTTAGTGCAAAGTGTTTTTTCAAAAACTGAACAAGCACCATTTTTTTTTTCAAACTACTCATCATAAGTTGCAAGTGGTCCTTTTAATTTGAAAACTACTTATGACACTCTGCACTTTGATAAGTGTTTTTGTATATGTGTTTCTGAATAAATTATTGAAGTGTTTTTCTTCCAATTAAACGGACTTCTTCATAAGTGTTTTTTTGGGTTTTTTTTATTGAAAATGTGTTTTTTCACCCCTCAATCGGTACAAAGCACATCAAGATTTCAGCCATTTTGCAGGACAAGGCTGTATGTAATGTTTCTCTAAGGTGGCGGTAGATGATGTAGAAGCGGAGGAAACCCAAAGAATGTAATACAAGGAGATAAAAGGGCAGGATAATTTTATGGAAGCATATTCAGCCTCTAAGACAAATAAAACCTCCATTTCATTGCAGAACATGTCTCTATAAGCTTTTTCAATGCATCACATTGGCCAGAATGAACAGGAAGATTTTGAAGGACGTATAATATTTTAAGGCCTACTCTCTCAAATGAAGCCAAGCCGTGTTCTCATATTTGTTACTCAACATTTTTTATGCTAAATATTTATGTGGGTTCGTTCTGAAATTTTAGTGCCAGTGTTTTTTCAAAAACTGAACAAGCAGCACTTATTTTTTTCAAATTACTTATCATAAGTTGCAAGTGCCCTGTTTGATTTGAAAACAGCTTATAAGACTTAACACTTGTGATAAGTGCTTTTGTATATGTGTTTCTGAATAAATTGTTGAACAAGTGTTTTTCTGCCAATTAAATGGATTTCTTCTGGAATGTGTGTGTAAGCATGCTTATATCATTCATGTGTGCAAGCATGCTGATTGGTCTGCCCCCTTTTTTTTGTTCAACTGATTAATAATAAATTTTTAGCTATTATTGTAAGCAGTTGGCTGGGTTTAGTTATAATTTTACCAAAATCACCTTTTGTATATCCCTTGAGGACCCAAATTTTTTTAGGAATTTTCTTTTATGGTTTCTTTAGTTGACCTAATATAAATTACATTTATGATCACATAGTAAAGGCATTATGGGAAATTTCATTAGCAAAAATGATGAAATTGAATCCTACTTGCCTAGCAGGAAAAGGTTGTTGAAATCAATAATTGTTCTTGCATATGCAACCATGGTTTGTTGTAGCTGTTTTAATGCTTTCCAATCTTCTTCCTTTGAAGGAAATGTGTAATTGAAAAAATGATGGGAAGGGTTTTAACAGGCCCATCAACTCAAAGGATTAAAAAATAGGTACCATTCTTGCCAACTTGCCCCCTTCCTGTATCACTTGTATAAGAGTTTGTTCTTATTCTTTTGTTATTACATCGAAACCAATCATTTCAGGGGTCTGGTCTAGGATTAGTGAACGAAACAGAGATGTTTATAAAATTAGCATCTAATTGAACTCAGTTCCGTTAATTGCCCTGTGATCCACATGGCGATCAAACTCGTAATCCTTTGTGAGTGGTCTGTGTGGTTTGACATGGATATCAAACTCTTGAACTCAGCTCTGTTGGCTTTCCTTATTTGTGCTTCTATTGAACATAGCCTTTTCAGTTTTGTTAGCTTGCCTCATTTCAGATTCTATTAAACTCAGCTCTGTCATCTTTGCCACCTTTCCTTATTTCAGCTTCAATTTTGTAGATCAAACTTTTGAACTTAGCTCTAACAACTTTCCTCATTTCAACTTCCATTTTTGCTTTTTGGGGACTTTCACACAATCCTATCATCTCTTCCTATTTAAACCAATGCATATGCTGGACCTTTTCCCTCCTCGTAAGCTTCTACATTTGCCTTTGTAAGGCTCCTCTTTGATTGCTCTGTGGCTACAGTTCTTGCTGAAGTAAAGGCATTATCATCTTCCTCCTTTTCGGCCCATGCAGTGATATTTGTCTTATCCGGTTTCTTTTCAAGAACCTTCACCACTCTATTAGTGCTCTGTTGGATTTCCATTTCTAAAATGATCTTGACATTAGTTGGACCCGGCATGGATGAGTGTTTAGATTTATCAAGCATAGATTTTAGCTACATATTCTATTATTTCAGATCCCGGGGATATGTCATATAGTACTAGATATTCATTATGTTCAATCTTATGCTTCCATCTATATTTCTTTACTTAACAGTAAACTTGGTAGTATTTGGATAAAGGATGACCCGTGTTGTGTTTTGTTTAAGCTTAGCCCTTTTGATTCCAATGTTTTGCATGTGCAGAGTTCAAATTAGGCTTCTGTATGAAATTATTGAATGTATGATATGATATTTGGCTTAAATATTTTCATTCAAAAAATATTTCATCATGAAGGGGATATCGCACCGGCAAAACCAGAGTGGGTGGTGGAGTCTATTGTCACTGTTGGATCCTTCTGTTTTATCCCAGCGAAGCAAGCCATCTCATTCTCTCTCAGGTAACCCCCCCTAGCCTTCAGATTGATCATTTAATGTAGAAGGGTCGTCTCAATGTTCTGATAAATTGAATGTATAATAACTGTACAAGCTTTGGTCCTCAAAACCAGGATTGCACATTTACAGCAGTCCATTTGATGGAAAATCCTGTTCTCAAAAATATTTTTTTCCCTGTTGCTACATTGCATTTTTGTACAGGGCCTTATAGTGGCTTGAAAAATCATTTTCCACTTCCAAGTTAATTCCAAATTATTCTAAAAATATTATACATGACATACATTAATTTAATTTCTTGAGTGTGTTGTGCAGGAGTTTATTCAACTGAACAACACTGTTGATGTGTTTGCACAAGTTTTTCCTTTATGAAATTAATCTATTTTTCATGATTCTTTTTTTCTCAAGGGGTCAATATGAGTGTTGAGAACTGTGTTTTCGTTCCTTAGTGGATGCCAACTTTTTCTAAAATTTTTATATCCAACAAACTCCATCCTACCATCCTCAAACAGACGGTTAATTCGAGCATACCGTTTGGGTGTTGGAGGACATGTTTTGAGCATGTGTTTATTTTTGCGGTTCTTAGGAAAATCATCTTGCGCTTGCCGAGGTTGCCCGTAACAATACTTATTAGGCTTCTTCTCAGATGGAACCTTTCGAGGCCTTGTACAACAAGTCATGTCCATCACCTCTGTTCTGGTTAGAGTTAGGAGAGTCTTTGATTGTGGGGTCAGGTCTTGTGTAGATGACATCAAAGCATACCCCGTTGATCCAGAAGTACTTGGAGACCGCTCAAAGCTGACAATGATCATATGCCGACCGACATCTCCGTCCTCTAGAGTTTGAGGTAGGGGATATGATTTTCCTGTGAGTGTCCTCTCGGTTAGGATACAAGCTTATTCGAAGACAAGGGAAGTTGGTGCCTAGGCTCGTGGGACCATTCGATATTATCGAGAGGATCGGTTCCCTCGCGTATCAGATACAGTGATATGCATGAAGTATTCTATGTATCTCAGCTTTAGTGATACCATCCCGACCTTTTTCATGTGATCAACGTCATTGACATCGAGCTGGAGTTAGATGTGTCGTTTAAGGAACAATTTGTTCTTATAGTGGATTGGAGTGAGAAGATCCTGAGAGGGAAAGACAATACTTTTGGTGCACATGAAATGGCAGGATGGGCGTATCCAGGAGGAGACGTGGGAGTGGGAGACCGACATACGGGTTTAGAGGTCAGAGTTGTTCATCGACAAGGCTTGGTGATGCTCAGTGGTGCGTCTCTGAGACGAGGTGTCATATGGTTGGAAGGTTGTAACACCCCATCTATTTAGAGATATGGGTTTGTTTATGTTTTCACCAACCTTGTGTGATTTGTTGGTTTTTGATTTTTAGAGGTGTGGGTGGGGGCCAGAGTGTCGGTTTCAGAGAGTTAACCCCGAGTTCGGGCTGAAAATCCGTTGCAAGTTGAAGGTCACATCGTAACCTAGCGTGGTAAGGGGATACATAAGATTATGTTTTTCAGCAAGTGGTTGGTCATGCCGCAACACATGAGTTGTGCTATGAAGACCTACTTGGAGGGGAAGTGTTACACCACAACCAAGAGGATTGCTCCGTGAAGCCTTGACCAATGGGAGGGCATTGCGCCTTGATGGGAAGGATCACGTCGTTGTGTGACTTGGGCAGACGAGGTTATATTTCTTGGTTCTTCCTTGAATAGAGGCATTGCGCCATGATCATAATGGTCACGCCACAATGTGGCTTGGGTAGGGGAATTGCACTGTGACCTATATGGCCACATCGCAACGACTATCTATGCAATTTTTTTATAATGCCAATTAAATAGTTTTAATTTTTAAAGCATTAATAAATGAGTTCTTCATTTCATCCAGTAGGCCGACCCAGATCCCCCATCCTCGGTGTTCTCCTCTTCAAGTGATTTCTTCCTCATTTGTGTTTGGATTCGAGTTTCGTCTATCTCGAGAGATCACCTATGATAAAGCTAGCACTCTTTTTTTGACTAGTTCTTGGATTTCATTGTCGTTTCTTCGTTTTCCTCTGAAAGTCCCTAATTATACAACTTTTATCAGATTTTGGGAAAACCATCGATTGCAGCTGATTTGTTTTGGTGTTCTTTGGAGAGAGGGCTTCCAGTATACCGAGTTAGGTGGTCTTTAACCATTCATGATGGTTTATGCTCGTTTCCATGCTTCGTGTGATACGTGGTCATGCCGATCGTGTGTGCTTGAACCTTAATTAATCTAAAATGTTTGTGTGCTTGAACCTTAATTAATCTAAAATGTTTTTTTAGCTTTGGGAGTGAGAAAGATTTATTCAGTTTGTGAGTGGTCTATCATTGGTTGTGATTCCTAAGCAATAGACACCGATGGTGGTGTGTCCAAACTAAACGTGTTAATAAATTTTAATGGGGGACTCTTAGAGATGTATGTAGCTATATTTTGACCTTGTGGACCATGACAGGTGCCCTAGAAATATTCTTGACGATTGAAAGTGTAACAATGTAAGGCTAACATGGTGGTAGCCTTGGGAAGAGCTTATGTGTGATGACCAACCTAATGTAAAGTTTCTGCCGACATTGGTCTAGTTGTCATCCCATGTTGGTTTATAAGATATATGGGTGTGTTCATAGGCATGTTTTATTATTTCGGTGACATTATATGTAGTGTTTACACAATGTGATTGTTCGGTATGCTGAATGGTTGTTATGAACTTGGAAGGTTTTGGGTGTAATGCCAACCCAGACATGTAATTAATACAGGGTCGAGTGTAATGCCAACCTTGGGTAGTTATGTGATACAGGTTGGGTGTAATGCCGACAAATTTCTGCATACAACGGAAAAAGAGAAACTATTTCTGAAAATCTCTAAATCGGGAAACTATTTTCTGATCTAGGGATGCTTTCAGGTTGGTGGGGGTAGAGGGTGGGCGAAGAATTATTTAGCGCCTTCTACAAAATTTAGAAAGGCGTTGACTCATTCAACGCCTCTATTAAATTCCTTTTGAAGGCGCTCAATGAGTCAACGCCTTCCTCAAAAAAATTCTTTAGAATGCGCTTTCTAGAAAAGCGCCCCCCTTTATAGATTTTTTTTAATTTTTTTTTTGTTTTGTTTTGTTTATATATATATAATTAAACAATATTTAATTGTTTATATTCGATATTACTTTAAATAAAGTATTTCGAAATTATTACATAAAATTCCACCAAAGCTAACCTTTGATAAGGTTGTGATCCATAAAAAACTTTCCAAATTTTCGATGCGAGATTCATACACTACTTTTCCATCATTTAATGAATACTATATTATTTATAAATAACATTAATTATAACAAATGATTAATGATAACATATTTTTAATAAATAATAATTATTTAATAAGGTAATAAATATTAAGTAATAAATATTAAGCAATAAAGAAATAGTAATTAATAATAATAATAATAATAACGTTTTTATATATTATAATTAATAATTTAATTAAAAATGAAAAAAATAATTATTAATAATTTATAATACATAGAAGCAGTTGGAGAGGGGGATTACAAATACTGATTAATTTCTAATACTGAATATAAAAAATATATTTAATAAAATAATTAATTTGATATTTTAAAATTATTTGTAATAATTACTAATATAATTATTATGAATTATTATTAAGAAATAATGTTCCGTGTCATGTAATGTTTTTATTTATTTATTAGATTTACGAATAATAATAATAATAATAATGATGATGTATATAATAATATTAAATATTATTCTTATAACACTCCAAGATTTTACGGTATGACTCATGTTAAATTTAACTTTTTCGATAGCTTACGTTGCACGCAACACCGAGCTTAAACGAACCACCGTATACTATTAATATTATTATTTAAAATGACAATTATTTCATAGCCGTTGAATTGATGGTTATGAATATGATTAACTAACTTATAAAAATATATGACTGAATTCATTGGTTACCAATTAATTAAAAATGAATTTAAAAACCAATTGAATATAAAAGAAATGTTTTTATAAAAAAATATTATTATGCGTCAAATGTGTTTTATCCTAATAAATTAATTTAAGTACTATCAGTGAATGATATTAATGAAATTTATATATTATATATTCAATCAAATGATTTTACATTCATCCAATAGATTCGATACGCATAAGTTAAGGACAAATCAAATTTTACGCACAAGAATCTGTATTTTTTTAAAGATAATTTTTCTGTCTTTTAATGACCACTTTTAAAACTAAATTTTGACATTTTTAGAAATTTTATTTGACAAAATAAACTTCATTTTTCAAAGCGAAATGTCAAAATTAGCATATGGTGAATTTTTGGTATTTTTATGAGAACTTTCATTTTTGATGAATTGTGGAAAATACTGAATTTTAATTGAAAACTGAATTTTCATCTAAATAATTTATAATGTTAAATTATATTTTGAATTGGTTTTAAAATCAAAATAGTTCAATTATACGTTTATTAATCTAATTTAGGTTATTAGAATCATTTCCATATTGAATTTAGATATAAAAACATTGTAAACTTTTGAACATTTTCATTTTAAAAATCCTTTTTCTCGTCCTGTTTGCGGGATTAATTTTAAATTAATTTTGTCCACTTATGTGGATTGAATTTTGAAAAATGGCTGCCATATTTGGATTCAGAAGGTCCAAATTTAGTAAATATCTCTCTTTTATTATTGGACAAAAATGAATAGTAATCTTGGTATTTTTGTTACCATGGTAAATGGTAAATCAGGTAAAAATCGAGTAATTAAAGGTAAAAATAATATAATAATGACTATTAAATGACTCTTGTACTTGCTTTAATTTTATTTGATGAGTAAATTTTGTCCATAAGCACTTAAGGATCGAAAATATGACATTTGGTTGCCATTTATAAGTGATTATGACATTTATAATATTTTATTTAAAGAAAAGACAAATATGTCATAATCATGATTTTAATAACTATCGTTTTTAATATGGTGTTATTCGAAAGGTATCTTCGACTATAAATAGCCTTTTGAAAGATAAAAGGAATTCTCTTTATCATAGTAATTTAGTTTTAATTTTTATTGAAGAAATAATTACCTTAAATGCTTGCACAACAATGATATAGTAATTATTTTTCTAATGAAAATATCAAATAACTGATATTAAAAATATTAAAATAAATATAATTTGAGATAATGTCATCCATGAATTTTCTAGATGATCTTGACATGTTAGAGATGTATTAAAAGAGTTGTTTCGAAGATATCTTGTCGTATTGATATTTTTAAAAGTAAAAGCAATGAATAGTGTCAAAATTGACATTAATGATATTTTAAAATAAATAATATTTTATTAAATGATATAAAATTCCTATTTTTTTTTAAATTCGACGAAGTTATTAAGATATAGTTGAAAATATCAACCACGATCTATTTATGGGTCGTTCCTCATTTTAGAGGAACACTATTGACCCTCAAAGAGTAAAAATCAATGTTGTCACAGTAAGAGTTACAGATGTTAAATAAGGGTTAAAACTAAACGATAAAGGTAAGAAAGTGACGTAAACCTATCTAAAAATTATTGGATAATAGGATCTCGACCCATATTCATCTTATCTTCGAAATTAATAATTTTGGATCCATTTGGAATTAAAAATAAATTTATATTAATTTAATATTTTGAGAGATTTTAAAAGTGCTCACCACCTCAATTATAAAAGGCATCTCCTTCACTTTTTTACAACACTTTGAGCCATCTAGCTCGACCAATCTCAACCCATTTCTCTTCTCAACATTACTATAATAGGTTGGGGTCAAGACCCCTTTTATTAGAAAAAAAAAATCCTCTTTTAAACAGGGTTGAGAGGTAACCGTTACATGACTTGGAGGCTTAGAGGCCCAAAAATCCAATGCGAAATGGCCTAAAGATCCAGCGTTTTGAAGGCCAAAACAAAGCCCAAAGGTCCAGAGCGAGTAACCTACAACATGTCCTGTCATTAGTCAAATGACACGCCCCCCACCAAGAGTCATCTCCACATGATTCTAGTCCAAAAAATTCACCACCTCTACATCTTTAGCCAAGTTTTAGAGGTTTTGATTCTTTCAAAAGATCAACCCTTGATCCCTTAAGAAGAGATTAAAGGAAGTCCGCTGAAGAAAAGGTAATCGTCTTTATTGACACTTTCAAGTTTATTTCCCCTTCCTCCTCTTCCTCTTCATGTGTTGTTTTCATGATAAAGTAATAACTTCAGTATCATCTATATGTTGAGATGTTATTATGATTATGAGACAATCATATTCCACCTTTTATCCATCCTATGAAAAACGAAAGCACCGCGCGTGTGTACGTACGATTTATCGTCTCCACGTCGTGGTATAATTTTTTTCACCATTATTTTAATTGGATGGTTATAATGATGAAAATAATGGATATATATGATAATTATGACATGATATTGATTCTGGAAAAATTAATATATCATCCATTTTCCTACCCATTCATAATTAAGGGAATGATACCGTCGCATGACGCGATGCGATTCATTTTCCACGTCTAACCTTCAAGAATGATTCTAAAAAAATGTATATAATGAGTCAATATGATATTTATAACATTAATATCATTCTGGAGATGATTGAACTATATAATACGTGCAAATGCCATAAATTTTGTGACAAAACACGTATAAGAAAACAATGCAATTAACATCTGAAACAGTGAAATGAATAAAATACTATTAATAAATGGGAGGTAAAATGTTATAAGAGGATCATATATGATATTATAAATATTAATATGGTTCTGGGATAAGTTTATAATATGTTTAAAACCACTATAAAGGAGGTTAAAACACGTACAACCAAAAGAAATCGTGAGGTAAGAGTTTCTAGTCTCACTTTTATTACTTCTGTGAGATATACGCCTTATTCACCGGTTATTACTTGTGTGTGGTGTATATACCGCCCTTTGATATATCATATCATAAATCTCATTATCTTTATGGTATTCAATGTTTCATTTGATAATTATTACTTTTATGGGGCATATGATTCAACTGATTACAAAGTGTTAAGAGATTTTTTAGCTCAATTTCCATTCATTTGGTTAAACTTCTACTTCATTGATTATGTCATGCTAAGATTATGTGTGAAATGAATTTTGATTATCTTATGTTGTATTTCCACTTGTTTTATGTGGATATACAGTTGACACATATAATTGATTCATTTTGATTAACGTCAACTTCAATGATATGATCATTGTAAGGATTTCGTCTCAATTTATATTCCACTGATACTTATTTGTTATTATGCACCAATTCACTTTTATGTGGTGTATATACTGTCCATTTGATTTATTTATGATCATCATTCAATGAAAATTACATTTATATTAAATATCCATATTCTTGGATCATGGACATGATTATTACCTAAGGGCGCATTCCATTTTTACATAGGGTGATTACTTTGAAAATAACTGGGGAAATAATTTTAAATCTGTATCTTTTACTACATATATTTGATGATAAAACACATTGTTTATAAATGAAATCGATTATTCGATATATGATGAATGGTTTAGACATGAAAGACACGACTTTGGGACCAGTTAATGCAAGCCCCTTGATGCATTGATAGTCTCATGGGACGAATCAGTTGGTCAAATCAGACGAGTTTCTACCCACATACTTAAACTGTCTTCAGAATTGATCTTGACAGTAACCATCTCGAGGATAAATCTTGATAGTTCAAACGTCCGACATTATGCATTCCATCATTATTGTTATCCCATGTGATTAATCGATTAGTTAGAATATCCATAAGTTCCAAACTCATGTGATTATTTATATGGTATTATTTGATCATCTTTTAATCTTGCCATATTATGCTCAAGTTGTTCATTAATGATATGTGTGCTCAGTTATTTACCTTGTCATGTTGATTATTCTTATTTATTCATGATAGATTCCACTGTACATGACTCTTGCTGAGCATTTGAGCTCACCCTTATTTTGTTTCATTTCCCCAGGTTATAAAGAAGAGATCTTTGAATGAGTTTTCAAGGATGTACTTTATTAGCTTTTGTTATGTATTATGTTTTATTTTCTTTTCCAAATGTAAAATGAGTTTCATGTATGTAATCTGGTTTCCAAAACCGCTAAACTGACCGGTCCTTTGAGATTTGAATCTTGTATCCATGCTAATGTAATAGACACCGGCTTCGGGCTACTGGGGTCGGGGTCGTTACAATTCTTATTTAATAAAACAATTTAAATATAAAAATAAAAATATTATTATTATTAAAAATAAAATATATTTTTTATTTCGTAAAATAATTGATATTTTCTTTTTATTGTCAACTAAATTACAATAATAACATTATTAAATATTTTTTTATTGAATAATGACCACGCGCATTCGAAAAGTTGACCACGAATAATAAAGACTTAATAATAAAGTCATGATAATAAGAAATTAATGATAATAAAGTCATGATAAAAAAATCATTATAATAAAGTCATGATAATAAAATCATTATAATAAAGTCCTTATAATAATGTCATGACATTATTATTAAAGTCATGACATTATTAATAAAGTCATGATAATTATCTTTTATTAAAGTAATGAAAATAATAATAATGTTATTACAATGACCCATGTTTTTCATATATTAACATTACATAACATTTGTGGAATACTTAAAACATTATACAAACCAACGCTTAAAGATCGTACTAGTCTAGTGCCTTTGGAAACATGAAAACATAAACACTGATACATAATTGCATTATCTCCCACTAGGTTCTTCTTGACTAACACCCTTCTTAGACACATCAAACATAATACATATCTTCATAACCTGGGGAAGTAAATATAAAAAGGGGTGAACTCAGATGCTTAGTAAGGGTAAACAAGGGAGATATGTAAGCATAATCATGAGTATAAGGGTATGAGAACATGATCATGAAAATAGAAGATCATACCCTGCATATCAAATATCATATGCATGAAACATGACATAAAGCTTGACAGTTCATAAAACATGAATCATAAGGAAATAAAGAACATAATTCATGAAAACATAACATAGGAATAAAGCATGGAATTGTGGCAGACATATAAGCATATAATGTGATTTCCATAGTAGCCAAAACATTGCTGCCAAGTCCATCTTCACTCCTCATACCATTTTGGTAGTCATGTTTCACTCCCATGACCATCTTAGTAGCACGAGTTTACTCATGTCATCTTGGTAGTCATGGTTCACTCCCATGACCATCTTAGTGATCAAGGTTCATTCTCAAGACCATCTTAGTCTATCTCATGAAATATAAATCTTTACCCAATGCATTGGAGGGAGATATAAGTCTCATTCATCTCATAATGAAATCATACATGCATATGCCACAAGATCATAAACAATCATATCATGACACATGAAATGAAATGGGTATTATAAACATGTAATCATATCATAACCTATGGAAAAAGATATAGGTCTCATAATCATTTTATCAAAAGAATAACCCGCGACAAGAAGCGGGTTTTAAAAGCATATAACCCGTGAAAGAGAAATGAGGTGTCATAAGCATCATTCCATCAAAACATGAACCATTCAAGAAAAAAAAAAGAATGGAACCTTTGGATCATTTTCTAAAAGGATATGAGTAACATCAACATATGTCATCTTAGATGGAAAATAACTTGGAAAGATATTTTGAAAACATTTCTTGAGAAAAATATAGTTCTTTGAAAAATGATCTTTAAAACATAAAACCTTTTGAAAACCATTTTCTTGAAAATAAACTTGAAAACTTATAAAGAATTCTTTGAAAACATTTTGGAAACCTTTTTCTTTGAAAACATATAAAGAGATCTTGAAAAGGTTTTGAAAACTGTTTTCCTTTAAAACTTATAAAAGAAGCTTGAAAACATTTTGAAAACCATTTTCTTTGAAAATACTTTGAAAACTTATAAAGAAATCTTTAAAACATTTAAAATACTTTTTAAAACATAAAACAATTTTGAAAACATTTTTCTTTAAAAAATAACATTGAAATTGATAACCATAAAACAATTTTGAAAAACCTTTTTTCTTTGAAAATGATTTTCAAGTATCATTTGAAAACATTTTTGAAAACATGTTTTTTTTGAATAAAATAGATTTCCGACCGAAAAGAGAAATACTGTCAGATTTTCATAAAAACATTTTCTTAAATATCTTAAGTATGAAAGAGTGGAAAAATGATACCAAAACATGAAGATATTGTGAATAACCAGAGGAGAAGAAAAGTCTTGAGTGTTCTTGAGAGATGGATCATAAGATTTCAATAAGGGAAACATAATCATAAACAATCTCAATATACGATGAGATTGTTTCAATAAACTCTTACCTCATGGTAACTTGAGATCATACTCTCCAGTAAGAAAATGAAATTACATAAGATTAAAATATCATGAAATTAAGTAGATTCAAGATATAACATGTCAAATAGAAGTATATACCCCTCAAAAAAGAATGTAGGTGCATAATAAAACACGTGTCTCAAAGAAAGCAAATTGAGACAAAACTGTCTTACCGATTTGGTTGCTTTTGAAAGATTAACCCTATAAAATAAAGATCATAGAATGGCTATGTAAATACCCATAAATTTAAGTATAATAATCATTGAATACATCCATAAGCAGTATACACACCACACAAAAGGGATGTGTGATGAATAAAGCATGTATCTCACGAAAATAAAGTGAGATAAAACCCTCTTACCTTGTGTCTTGACTCTCGTCGTACTTGTTCAAACCACCTGTATAATAAATATAAATTTAGTATACATCTTTTACAAAATCACATTCTTATATCTAATACCATATATGGTTTGATTATGACGTTATATTACCCGCTTGTTAACAATCCTATGTTAAGGTTTCACTTTGGGTAATATTCGCTTTGTTCTTCGCATGTGTCTTAATTTGTTATATCTTTGGTCCTTATACTTATATCATGATTTTCAGAATGTACATCATGATATAAATATCATGTATATTCATGTGTATTATAATAATCTATAGAATATAGAAGTACGAAATGAAATACACCGTTCATGAAGATGGTAAGCCGTACGTACGCATGAACATTGTTTCCTTTTTTATTATCGTAATGAAAGAAAGTGGGTAAATGACATATGTGTACAAAACCCATCCTTAATACATTCCATGTAGTGTGTGAACGCATCACATCGCTTTGAGGGGGCGGTAGTCCACATTTCCTCACATGAAATTATCATTTTTATACCAAATAGAAAGTATAATGATATGTGTTGTAAAAGGATTACAGAAGCTTAAAGACATAATAAATATAATATATAACATATATAAATAGAGTGTTCATCATAATGTACATCACGAGAGGCGGTAAAGAAAAAATGAACAATCATTATTTTGTGAGGTGGTAGTTCACCGTACACGTAAACAATATGTTCGTTACCCATTAGATGAAGGTGTGTGTAAGTGTAGGTCGAACCCTTAACATAACAACATCCTAGTATATTGAAGATATTGGTGTTATACAAACATGAAATAAAGAGAGTGGAAGGGGTGAAGAAAGAAAATAAAAGAAAGAAGTTTGAGAGAAGACGTTACCTCTCAACCAAGTAACTTATTTTGGTTTGTGCCAATAGCCTTCCTTGGATTGCTTTCTGCCCAAGGGGAGGTTTCTATGAGGAAGGGATGTTGGGAAGTGGATTGAGCAGAGCTTGACCGAACCTAAGTGGTTTGAGAGGCGTGGAGAAGATGGAGAGATGGTGACCTTTTATAGGGAAGAGAAATGACACACTTTGACATTTTTGAGAACAAGTTAGGTGTACCCACGTTTTTACCTAACAAGAGTCATACCAAACCAACCAAACTCAAGAATGGAAGGTGCATGGTCGGATCATGGCCATACAATGGGTGTTAGACAAGTGTCTAGGTCGTTTTGAATCTTAAATTTAAGGTTTAGTACTTCATTAACCTAATTTTTCTCTTAATCATTGTAATTAGTTTTAATCACTTTCACTAATCTTTTTAGTTAAAAACAAAGTTGACCTATTAGACATTATAAAATTATGCTGATTCCAAATATGCAATCCATTTTGTCAAATTCTAATCACAGAAGTGACAGAGATTAATTTAAAAATAATCCTGCTGACGGGACGACACTGCGGGTTTTTAAAGTAAAAATATCCAAAAGTTTGTTAAGTTTTCATACCCAATTTCAAAGTGAAATTGATTCCAATGACCTACATTGGATTAATTTATAAAAGTATTATCTAATTAAAATTTACAACCAATTTAAAATATAATTTAACCTTATAAATGAATTAGATGAAAAATTCATTTTGAATTAAAATTAAATATTTTTAACTATTCATTAAAAAATGAAACTTTACATAAAAATACCAAAATTTTTTCATAACCTAATTTTTATGTTTCGTTTTCAAAGATGAAGTTTATTTTTACATTAAAACTATAAGTGTCAAAATTGAGATTTAAAATGGATTCATCATTAAAAGTCGATAAAACTACATTTATAAAAATATAAGTTTTTAAGTATAAAATTGAGTTTGTTCTTATTTTATATCTATCAAATCTATTGCATGATTATCAAAAATATTTGTTTAAATATATAACATATAAATTTAATTAATATCGTTCACTATTAGTAATTAATTTAACTTATTAATATAAATCATCTTTTTCACATAAAAATACTCTTATAAAATCAATTCCTTTATATTCATTTGGTTTCTATATTCTTTTCTAATTAATAGGTAACCAATGAATTCAACTATATATATTCATAAGTTAGTTAATCCTATAATCTTCAATTTAATGGCCATGTTATATCCTATTAAATAATAATATTTTAATAATGAATTATTATTCCGTAACACTTGGTCTTGCGTGTTACGCAAGCCATCGAGGAAAGTCGGTCTTGCGTGTAACGTAATCTAAGCTCGGTGTTCTGTGTAGAAAACTAAAATTTATGTTGTGTGCAGTGCACGATTAACTTGATGCTGCGTGTAACACAAACTAGACATAGTGCTTTAATATAAAATAAACTATTTTTAGTGTTACGTGAAATGAAAAATATCAAAAAGATTAAATTAATTCGAAAAAAATAATTCACAAAATCTCGGGGCGTTACAATTATTATTTATGAATAATAATAATAATATAATTATTAATAATGATATAAATAATTATATTATTATTAAATATTATTCATTATTAATAATTGTATTGTTATTATTATTATGAATAATAATAATAATATTAATAATTATGACTTTACGTTCTAATCGACTTTGATTATTAATTATTAATACAATAATAATAATTATGCCTTTAAAAATATTTATAATATAATTAATAATAAATAGTATTATTATCATTAATAAATAGAAAATATTAATTTTTTTAATTAGATAATTATTTTATATTTTTATTATCAAGTCAAATATTATTATTGATACTTGATATTTTCTATTTATTATTTTTTTGAAATTATTTTTATTTTCAATTATTTAATGTCTTAAGTGCATGTATTACATTTCATTTAAAATCTAATTATAATTTATATTTTTTAAGCTTTTAAAGTTATCTACTTCTTTTAATGTTTTAATATTATGTTTTGAGAACATTGTATCATCTATATTATCCTGTGTTTATTATTTTTATGATTTTTTTTAATTTTTAATTATTTTATATGTGTTTAGTCTGTTTTAAATATCATTTTTGATTGTATATACAATTTATTTTTTATAAGTTTTCAAAGTCTCATTTAAACACAACAAACTTATTATGTTTCAAGTAGGTCACTTTTGAAGGTTATAAGGTATAAACTATAAGTATAATGTACTCAGAAGATGTGAACCATGGATTTTGAAAGACTGAATCCATGATCCCAAGAAAGTTTTATTAAAAGTAAACAAGTACAAAGAGAACGATTTCATGGCCAAAGCCGAAAGCAAACAAAGTGAAACCAGAAACTGAACACCAACATCATCATGTCTAAAGGGTCTGGAAAACATATCCCAATCTGGCACAAAACATAGCACTGAATGTACAACAAAAAAGTGGACCATCCACTCCCATGAAATACCGAAGACCTACATAGCAATGCAACCTGGACACCATGCTGCAAGAGCAGGGGCCATTGGAGACCCCTTCATGCACCATGCCCAGCATCCAGTCCGTTGCAAGCACACAAAAAGGATTCCAAGCAGGCATTCCTCAACGCCTGCCGCGACCCAGGATGGCGCCCCTCCTCCATTTAGGAGTAACCCAAGTACCACCTCGATCTTCCAGGCAACTAGTAGTCTGATTATCAGCCTCATTTACCTCCTGCTGCACCTGCTGCCCCACCTGTATAAGACCCTGTCCAGAGTCATCATTACAGCTCTTCGGATCATCAACCAATCCAGAAACCTCCAATACATTTGTGGTCATACCCTCCATGCCATCATCTCCATCCTTAGGCAAAAGGTGCTCATCACCATCGTCCCCCTGCTTAGGGTGCACAGCAACTTCATTCAGCTCCACATAACCTTTAATCATTGAGTGAGAGGTTCCATTTCGAACACCAGATTTTTCCAGACCTTCCAGATAAAGATCATCAAACTCCAAGCTATTAATCGATTCAAGAATAGAGAAGAAATTACCCTTCCCTTTTAAGGAGTCACCTTTGTTCGGCCTAATGGTACTGCCTGCTGGAAGGCCTTGCTGATCAATCATAGGTGCAAAGAGCTGTGAATCAGCAATAGAAGAAGGGGATGTAGACTGCCCCTTACCGTTCCCAGCAGAAGAGTTAACCATATTAGTGGAGGGGGAGCCACCAGACTCCTTCCGACTCTTCTGAATTTTAAACCGGAGGGAGGATTTCCCTTTGCTGTTACCAACATTCAAGTATTCATCCCCAATCTCGTCAGCCAAATCAAGATCATCCTTAGAATCAGATGACAAATAACCCTCATGACGAGGGTCATGGGAGACCTTTCCTCCAGTCAGGACATCCATCTCAGTCCTGCCTAGCTCTTGGGTGCCAACATCTTCATCCAACAAAACAGCAGTACCCCTCTCACCAAACTTAGAGCCCGTCGCATGAGCCTCCATATCAGTAGACATATTATTACCATCAGATGGTGCATAAATTAAATCAGGACATGACTTATGTTAGGTTTACTAGGTTGAATACCCTGAGGGGGGGGTGAATTAAGGTATAACAGATTAAAACTTTCTCCCTTTCGGATCTTGTTTTGTTGTTAGACAAAACTCAATTCTCTTCCTCTCGTATCAATATATGAGCAGATATGAAATCATGCACAGGGCACAATGATTTTTACTTGGTTCATCCTCACTGGGCTATATCCAAGGAGCATACAACGACAATGTGCCGATGTACCAAATTCACTAAGGCTCACTACCAATAATTAGTACAGTGTTCGGGTTAGATCTTCTATGCTCAGGCTCACTGCCTTTACAAAGTTTAGGGTCTGCTCACTGCATTTCCAAGGGTCACTCCCTATGCCTCTCTCTGACTCACTGTCAGTGAAAAGGGTCACTGTCTTCCTCTTCCTTCGCTCAATGCTCTTGGAAATGAATCCACACAGTTTGTCGACTTGTAGGTCAAACACAATTTATGGACATGTAGGTCCCTTCACTTGCATGAATTCCTACATCCTCAACTATAGGTAGATGCTCTGTTGAACTTCCTTTTTCACCCGCAGATGAAATCCACCTTCCCGGGTACTGCTAGGTACCGGAAAATCTTTTCGCAAACTGATTTGAAGCTTTTGCAAGCTTCCTTTTGCAAATCGCGAACCACCTTGCTCGTACTGTGTACCGAGTTTGGTATGCGGATCACCTCCTCCGCGTACTGCTGCCGCTACTGCAAACCGCCCTTCGTCCGTGGACTGACTCCGCCTTCGCTATCGCGTACCGCTACCGCGTACCGATTCCGCGAACCTTCTTTGTGAAACCCCTCCTGTTCGTGAACTGTTCTTTGTTCGCGGACTGCCTCTACGAAACATCCTATGTCCGCGAACTGTTCTTTGTTCGTAGACTTCCTTCGGTAACCGCCCGCGTACTGCGCCTTCTTTCCCCGCGTACCGTGTCTTATGCGGGTTACAACTTTTCGCAAAAACCTTCAACGGAATTTCTTCCGCGCGGACCACTTTAGCTTTCGCGGAATTCTTCCTCGCGAACCACCTTTGGACTTTGCCGAAATCCCGGACCAAAAAATATGTGCTCTAATGATATTCGGTCTCCACAGTAATTGGTGAGATTAACGATTCTTATATAGGCAAAGATACCTGCAAAATCCGCTAATTTGAAATTTACCAAATCTTCAATCCGGCCTTCACCGCATACCGACCCTTCTGCCGCTGCGAACCGCAAACCACCCACGAACCATTTTTCATAAACGGTCCGCGTACTGCCTTTGTTCCTACGCGGTCGATTTCCTCCGTCAATGACACGCCATCCGCATATCGCATCACCTTCCACCGCGAACCGTTTTTGGTTTCGCGAACCGTTCCGGCGTACCGTTCCCGCCGCTCCGCGTACCTTTCTGGCCGGTCGTTTACCTGAAATATTGTTTTTCAGCCAAATTAAATTCCTTAACTTGTACTAGTATAGTGAGCAAGTTCGGGGTCGGTCCACAGGGAAACTGAGTTGGTTTTTTATGTTTCTTTAATTGACGTCACTTGGTGAAGATGCTGAATTTAAACACGTTTGATTGGTTCATTGGTACTGGCCTCAAAAGGTAACTAATTACTAGAGCTTTTCTAATTCATTACCGATTAAACTTGAAACTGAAGATTACTTAAAACCAAATTTTAATAAATAATAGTGAGAATGTGCCAGGGCTGGACATTAGTGTGGGACATTAAAACCTTATTCCCTATTATGTTGTATTGTTCATGATAACCCACATTTCTGGGTTTCATAAGTGTCGGAACTCCCTTGGTTCGGTGAGTTCTGATCAAGTTGGTAGAAATCAATTCCTTGGTCTGGCTATTGATTTCTACCGACTATGTGTGTTGGAACCACCCTCTAGAAACGACAAGAATATCCAATGGTTATGGATATTCTTGTCGTAATTCTCCCAACGATCTCTGCAAACTCCATTCTTGGTCCGATATGGATGTTTCCAGTGAAATAAAACAAAGTGTTGGGAGAATTAGGTGAGAGATCACGAACAAATACAAGAGTAGAGAAAATGGTTCTAACGAACGTTATTCCCAGCCCCAACACAAGGGGGTTTAGCTACTCATGATTGAATGAGCCAGAAACTTACTATAATGCATCAGAGAATTCATTACGATCGAACGGAAAGAAAAATTAGAAATACAAATCATACAAGAATCAAAACAAGTTGCCCAGCAAAATCTCCCCCCATGCGCCAACCGTGCGTGAGCTTCTGCCTTGAATCTTTGAGCCGCACAGTTTTCTTCTGGAGGACCCGCACGGTTTAGTAGACCGTGTGACAACCGTGCGGGACTTTCTGTAAGTGGAATCCCCTCCCGCACGGTTTGCACACGGTTTGGATAAACCGTGCGGCCACCGTGCGGGTCATCTTTGCCTTTGAAATCCCTAAGTTTTCCATCCTTCATGTCAAGTGGTTGATCCGAATGACTCCCTTCCAACATGATCAGGGGGAAAAAGGGTCCTTACGCCTCCAATTTCCTTCAGAATCTCCAAACTTCAAAGAGTCCATGCTCCTTTAGTGACCGAAAAACCTATCAAGATACATTATCATTGTGAAAATCATGTAAAAACCATCCACAAAACCAATTTATAGATATTAGACCAAGTGGAAATGCCTTATGCACAGCTGTGCATCACTTTCCCACCGCTCCGCGTACCGTTCCCGGAACATGGTACGCGGCCCATGAATTATGGTACGCGGTTCTCATCATTTGCCAATTTTCTTTAACATTATTCGTACCGTTCACTCCTGTGAAGAAATCCTTTCTTTGCCAACATCAAACTCCCGATTTTGATGCCCAAAAATTTGGCAAACACTGGGAAACCGCGCTACCTTAAAAACCCATCTTTGGCAAACACCAACCATACTCATTTGCGATCATCTGACTTTGTCAACAAATATAACCATACTCAAAACATATTGAGAGGACACTTTGAGGGATTTTTTCCCAACAACTTCAGATTATTTCAAGCAACCACATTGGCAAAAGAAACAGTAGCTTCGACTTGTGGATCTCTACAGACCGACCTGTAGGAGGTGACCAAAGAATTCCCCATGTTGGGCATTGCAACAATATTAACATCAGATCCCTCTACAGAAGCATTAACATTATTTCTACCCTCCATAGGTGCTGCATGCTTGTCAATTGTAGACTTATTCCCATTAGATTTGGGCAACTTTTACAAGTATCAATGCGATGCCCGCATTTCTTGCAGTTCGAGCATCTCAAACCCTTGCGACAGATGTCTCTTACATGACCAATGCAAAAACAATTAGAGCAGAAGTCAGACACATGCTCATATTCAATTGAAAGCTCGAATTTAAAATCACCAGCTACCACATACACCGTTTCAACCAGAGTTGAACTAAGATCTAACTCAACTAAGATTCGGGCATAGTGTCCATACCTGACCATTTCAGTCTCCTTATCAAACTTGATTGGATTGCCAACATCCAATGCAATATCTTAGAGGATATTAGGGTGCCAAAAAAACAAATTCAAACCATTAACTCGGATCCAAGATTGTGCAATGGTGTTCTTGGCTTGAAAAAGATCAAACGAAGAGCCCCAATCTTGAAATCTGAGGACCCTTGGCCTCAAATTGACAAAGCCATTGCTCTACACCTTCAATTTCAACTCATGAGAAGGAAAGTTTATATGGAAAAATCCCAGACCAATCGACACCATATGCCAATTGTCAAAACCCCATACTTGGATCAGTCGATTCCTCAAGTCTTCGAGCTCCCAACCACCATTCTTCAGTTGAGAGGTAAGACTCGTGATGATTGAATGCTTACAAGCCTCAATCCGTTCTTCAAAAAACTTAGGGTTTGCCTCAAAAAAACGCAAGGGAACCGTTCTTTGAGATTTGATTGTTAGCAACGAGTGATCCACTTTGAATACCAGGAAAAAATCACCAACAGAAACACCTACTCGCGACGCAATCGCAACCTTTGAAGCATCACCCTTCTTCAAATCTACAAGATTCGAAGAGCGAGAAAGAGGAACCCACGCCGGATCCCAAACACATGAAACCAGATTCGCGCTGTCCAGACCAGAAGCAACATTAACCTTCTTCATGGGACCAATAAAAACCTTTGCTGGATTAAAGAAATCATCTGAAATCGACATCTTTAAGGAAAACCACACTAATCGCCATCGACAAAGCGAGAGAGGCTCCCGATCCAAGCATCCTTCATGTGTAGGGTTCAATAGACCTATAAGTACAATTTAAATAAAACATAAAACATAGACTAAACATATAAAAAATAGTTGAAAATAAAAATAATTTCATAAATATTATAAACCAAAATTAATTTACATGACGCAAACTTTACTGATTAAAAAAAATTACACTTTACCAGAAAAGTTCAGGACACGAGCGAGCTTGGTCCTCAAAATTTATTTAAGAAAAAAGAAATGCAGTGAAACACAACAATCACGCGGCACAATCATCACCAAACCAGAAAATTGGCAAAAACAATGCCAACCAAAAACATCAAAAGTCCAAAGACCTGCAAAAGAAGCCTGTGAAGATAAACATCACATGGCCCGAAAATTGAACTTGCACACCAGACCAACAATCAAACACATCCCAAGGGTCAAACAAAACAAACAGTTGCCGACAGCTAATCTGTGCTCCACCCTCGCAATCCCATAGTCGTCGCGCATCTGAAGGCCACCTGCTCCCTTTGACGAAACTCATCCCGAGATCTCTCCCGAGGTCGTCGCAACATCACTGAAATCTCGCTCATCCCTGCCTGCAACTCATCGTCGCCGTCGGGACCTCCCTCCATCACTGCAAATCTGGCAACACCACTCATCCTATCCCACCAGGATCCCAGATCCGGCTATCTTCCAGCTGCCGTCAGTGATCCATGCTATCTACGAGCACCAGAGCCCCGAGTTCCAATCTCACTTGCTAACAGACAAAATTCAATGAAACCCACAGTCCGAGGTCGCCTCGGCCCGCACCTCACCGTCACCGACACCCATGTAGCTCGACGATCCATCATCTCCGGCCAGAGTGGCCCCCTATCAGTGCTGCCGTCCGAGAATACCGGTCGATCCCTTCCCATCCCGCCGTCCAGCGGTGCCCCGTCAGGAGCCCATAACTCTTGCCCCGCCAACGAAACCTGTCGCCAGCCAGTCGCAAACCAAGATCTCGCCGCCGCTTGTCCGCCACAGATGCCGGGCAAGACCTGAACGTCGCCACTGAGACAGAAGTTTTGCCGGCTCACCACCACGCAACTTCAGAGACCTAGCCGGTAAAAAATAATTGAAAATAAAAGGGAAAAAAATATTTGCATAAAAAATGTTTGGTGCAAAAATAATTTATAAGTACAAATGTTATGTTTTGTATGAACAATATTTTGTGCGATTGAAATTATTTTTCATCAATTATTTTTAAGAAATTCTTTTCATTTTCAATTATTTTTTATATGTTTAGTCAATGTTTCAAATTTTATTTAAATTGTATTTTTTACTTTATAATTTATAGGCTTTCAAAGTCACTTGAAACATTATTATGTTTCAAGTTGGTGATTTTGGAGGCCTATAAAATATAAACTATAAGTACAATTTAAATGAATTTTAAAACATAGATTAAATATATAAAAAATAACTGAAATGTAAAAGAATTTCATAAATATAAAAAATCAAAACTAATTTACAGGACACAAATTTTATTGATTAAAAATATAACATTTACGCTTCAAAAAATTTATATGGATAAAATATAGAATAAATAAAATCTAAATGAAATTTAAAATATTGACTGCACAAATAAAAATTAATTGAAAATAAAAGGAATGATAAAAAAATAATTAAAAAAATAAATTTACACAAAAAAATGTTTGGTGCAAAATAATTTATAAGTACAAATGTTATGTTTTGAAACAACAATATTTTGTGCGATTGAAATTATTTTTCATCAATTATTTTAAGAATTTTTTTTTCATTTTCAATTATTTTTTATATGTTAAGTCAAATTTTCAATTTTTATTTATATTAAATTTATACATTATATTTTACAAGCTTTCGAAATCACCTACTTGAAACATTATTACGTTTCAACTTGGTGGCTTCGAGGGCCTATAAAATATAAACTATAATTACAATCTAAATAAAATTTAAAACTTGGATTAAACATATAAGAAATAATTGAAAAGTAAAATAATTTCATAAATACAAAAACCAAAAACTAATTTACACGACACAAACTTTATTGATTAAAAACACAACATTTACATTTTAAAAAATTTACACATAAAATATAGAATAAATAAAATCTAAATAAAATTTAAAACTTAGATTGTACAAATAAAAATTAATTGAAAATAAAAGGAATGACAAAAAAATAATTAAAACAATAAATTGAAATTATTTTTCATCGATTATTTTTAAGAAATTCTTTTCATTTTCAATTATTTTTTATATGTTTAGTCAATGTTTCAAATTTTATTTATATTTTATGGGATTTAAAAGTCACATATTTGTAACATTATTACATTTAAAGTTGGTGACTTTGGAGGCCCGTAAAATATAAAATATAAGTACAATCTAAATGAAACATAAAACATTGATTAAACATATAATAAATATCTGAAATTTAATATGTAAAATAATTTCATTAAATAACAAATCAAAAGTAATTTACATGACACAAACTTTATTGATTAAAAACATAACATTTACACTTCAAAAAATTTATACGCATAAAATATAGAATAAATAAAATCTAAAAGAAATTTAAAACATTGACTGATCAAATAAAAATTAATTGAAAATAAAAGCAATGATAAAAAAATAATTAAAAAAATAAATTTATACAAAAAATATTTGGTACAAAAATAATTTATAAGTACAAATGTTATATTTTGAAACAACAATATATTGTGCGATTGAAATTATTTTTCATCAATTATTTTTAAGAAATTCTTTTCATTTTCAATTTTTTTATATGTTTTGTCAATTTTTCAAATTTTATTTATATTGTATTGATACTTTATATTTTATAGGCTTTCAAAGTCACCTATGAAACATTATTACGTTTCAAGTGATTTTGGAGGCTTATAAAATATAGACTATAAGTATAATATAAATGAAACTTAAAATATGAATTAAACATATAAAAAATAACTAAAATGTAAAAGAATTTTATTAATATAACAAATCAAAAGTAATTAAATGACACTAACTTTATTGATTAAAAACACAACATTACTTTAAAAAATTTATGGACATAAATTATAGTATAAATAAAATCTAAATGAAATTTAATACATTGATTGTACAACTTAAAATTAATTAAAAATAAAAGGAATGATAAAAAAGAAATTAAAAAATAAATAAATTTACATAAAAAATATTTGCTGTAAAAATAATTAAGTATAAATGTTATGTTTTGAAACAAGAAAATTTTGTGCGATTTAAATTATTTTTCATCAATTATTTTTAAGAAAATATTTTCATTGTCAATTATTTTTTATGTTTAGTGAATGTTTCAAATTTCATTTAAATTATATTTTTATTTTATAATTTGTAGACTTTCAAAGTCACCTACACGAAACATTATTATGTTTTAGGTTGATGATTTTGAAGTATTATAAATTAAAAATTGTAAAATACAATCTAAAAGAAATTTGACATACTGACTAAACATATAAAAGATTAACATTTATAGTTTAAAAAATTTATCGGCATAATTATTACTAAGTATTATATTATTAATTGAATTATTATTATGTATTATTAATTATTTTATTATTATTAAATATTTTAAATAATTTCAATAATAATTATGAATAATGATGTAATTAATATAATTATTAATGTAACCAATAAAGTGGTTAATAATATAATTTAAAATAAATATTAATTAAATTAGTAATATATAAAATATAATTCTTAATAATAATGTTATTATTAACAATTTATTATACAATTAATAATCATTTATAATAATCAGAATAGTAATATAATTAATATTTTAATAATAAAGTAATAAATAATTATTAGAAATGTTATATATAATCTAATTATTTACGTATTTAATAATAGTTAATAATAATATAATTAATAATGCAATTAATTATAAATAATCAATTAGTCAAAATGAATTTATGCACATAATTATTTAGTAATAATATTATTGTAATTTATTTGACAATAAAAATAAAATATTCATTATTTTAGTAAAAAACAAAAAATATTTTTTCTACTTAACAATAATAATAATTTTTTTATTTTTATATATATTTTTTTAATTTAATAAGAAAAATATTTAATACTATTACATATACACACGCACATAACAAAACAAAACAAAAAGTAAGGCGCTCTACGGGGAAGCGCATTCTTCAGAATATTTCAAAAAAAGGCGTTGTCCGAGACAACGCCTTTGGAATATTTCTCAAGAAGGCGCCGTCTCGGACAACACCCACCCTTTAACACCAGCGCCCCCCAATTCCATCGGTACTTTGAGAATTAGTTTCTCAAAAACTAGATTTTCAGATTATGTTTTTAAAATCTCTTGTATAGGCAGTTTTGCAGTGTAATGCCAATCATAGATGGATGAATGATTTGGGTTGGGTGTAATTCCAGACATATATTTGAGAAGTGGGTTGGGTGTAATGACAACCACACACTTGAGATATAACCATGGATGGGTTTATGTGGAACAAGTTGGGTGTAACCTTAACCATGGATGGGTTGATAATACAGGTTGGGCGTAATGCCAACCATAGGTGGATTAATGATTCAGGTCGGGTGTATGATAAAGAACTATAATAGGGGGCAACACTTTCTGGAAATTAATAACAGCAACAGTTACAAAACAGAGCAGAAAAAAGACAGAAAGGAGTACACTTCAGGAGAGAACTCCTGCCCAAGCCCTTGGCCGACTTCCTGGTTTCTACCCTCTCCTTTTTCCCCTTTCCACCCCTTCCTTTTATAACTGAACAGCCCACAAAGGATCTCCCAACTGTGGGGTCCATTATGTTATTCCCTGGAATCCCTCCACCCATTCTGTTATGCAGTTGAGCTGGGGGGACCACTCCAACCGATTGGTTAGGCGGTTGTGCTGTTGAGGGGACCACTGCCAGCTGTGCTGGATGGTTAGGCGGTTGTGCTGCTGAGGGGACCACTGCCAGCTGTGCTGGATGGTTAGGAGGTTGTGCTGCTGGGGGACCACTGCCAGCTGTGTTGGATGGTTAGGCGGTTGTGCTGCTGAGGGGACCACTGCCAGCTGTGCTGGATGGTTAGGCGGTTGTGCTGCTGAGGGGACCACTGCCAGCTGTGCTGGATGGTTAGGCGGTTGTGCTGCTGGGGGACCACTGCCAGCTGTGTTGGATGGTTAGGCGGTTGTGCTGCTGAGGGGACCACTGCCAGCTGTGCTGGATGGTTAGGCGGTTGTGCTGCTGGGGGACCACTGCCAGCTGTGTTGGATGGTTAGGCGGTTGTGCTGCTGAGGGGACCACTGCCAGCTGTGCTGGATGGTTAGGCGGTTGTGCTACTGAGGGGACCACTGCCAGCTGTGCTGGATGGTTAGGCGGTTGTGCTGCTGGGGGACCACTGCCAGCTGTGTTGGATGGTTAGGCGGTTGTGCTGCTGAGGGGACCACTGCCAGCTGTGCTGGATGGTTAGGCGGTTGTGCTGCTGGGGGGACCACTGCCAGCTGTCCAAGCATATTCCAGCATATTCCACATTTGGGCCCATCTATAACAACTTCCTCTAACTGCTGTGGGCCCCAAGAATATTCCCCCAGGATCCCAACATATTCCCTATGGCCCCCACGGTGTAACTGCATGTACCCCCTGGATCCCCCATGCAAATCCAGCTTTGTCCTGCTGCAGATTCCCCCGCATACCCTCACCCACACCCCTCCCCTACCCGCAACGCCTCCCCTCACCCACACCCCTCCCCTACCCGCAACGCCCCACCCCCTCACTCCTGGACCCGCCGCCCCACACCACCCCCTCCCTCCTCACGCCCCAGCTTACCTGCTTGCCCTCCCCCTCCCCTACTACACAGTGAACCACCGGACGAGCACGCCTCATCTCGCAGCAGCAAAGCCCTTGCGCGGGCCTCCCCTTTTGGGCTGTAGCGGACCAACATCACCACCGCGCATGATATTCTCCATTCCGGGTGCACAACAGTGGTTCGGGCGCGTCATCGACGTTCGATTTGGCTTCCGGAGATTGACGTTGCACGACGAGAGCGAGTGCAAATCTGATCATATTTTCGGCGGCGCGGTGGTTTGATTCGGGTGTGGTGTCAGCGACTGCACGGAGCAGAGCGATGATTATTATTTTGCGATCGCTGACGACGGCTTGTGGTGGTCCTCGCGTCGACACAAACACGATGACTTCATTTATTTATTTTTTCGTGTTGTGTTTGCGCGATGGTTGACTAGTTTCATTGGTGTCGGAGTTGTGATAAATGTGACGGTGAATGCATGTCTTTAATTTATTCCCATGTTTGATTGCCTTTTGAATTAATTTTAATTGGATGTTTATTTAATTAATTATATTTGCGTTTAAATTAATTGTCATTGGGCTTTGCACGCAAGCTTTGGTGCCCGTTCGTGTGATACCTAATAAGTAATCACGGGCGGAAGTTCATCAGAGAATTTATTTATCCGGAATTTGATCAAGCGTGCGAGCAAATTCTGAATAAATAAATATATTAATTGAAAAAATTAATATTTCGTGTGCACTTTTCTTCAAACTTGCATTTTAGAACTTTTTAGTTAATCACATTAAGAACTCATCTGCCTGAACATTCTTCCAAGACGATATTCTTAGTGTCTACTCACATTCTCTCTGTGATTCGACCCTGCTCTTCGCTTCTACAGTTGTTGGTAGGAAAATAAATTATTGCAAATTTGCACGCGTTGCGACGTGTGTGCCACTAACTATTGCGGAATCACTGGGAGACAGAACGGCAGAAAACGAGAAAACGAAAGAAAGAAAAGCAACAATGAACACGACGATTTACGTGGTTCGGGAAAAATCCCTACGTCCACGGGAGAGGCAGAATTTCACTATGATTCGGGAGCACAGAAATTACAGAGGATTTCCAACAACAAACCCTAGCCCGAAATGGGCTATAAAACAAATGGAGAAGACGATCACTATTCGAAAAAGTGGTCCGCGTCGCTACAGTGAACGGCGGCTGGCTTTGTCAAAAGCGCTACAGTAAAGTTGACCCCGAAGTCCGCACCGCTACAGTGTCTGTCGGTGTCGGTCGGTCAGCTCCGCTACAGTGGTCAGCATTGCTACAGTTCCGAAAAAATTGGGCCGGGGACCTTCGGCCCCCGGACCCCCGGAGCAGGGGCGCGTTGCCCCCTGCAACCCCCAACGAGCTCACCGCGGAGCTCGACCCGCGAAAGTTGCGGACCACAAGCATTCGGCCCAACCGGATCGGGCAACACCAATCCAACACTAACCTCAATCTTTAGGGGTTCCACCTAATGCTACCGAAAAAGAGGCCTAGAGGGTCACACACTAAGTGTATCCACAGTCTTAGTTAAATTCAATGTTGAATTTAACAAGTTAGAATAAACATTATTCCTACTTTGTGGTTTAATAATCATTTGGATTTGGTTGATCATCTAGATTTAATCACAAGTTATTTGAAAAAATAAGTGAGTTAAATAATAATAATAAATATTCATTTTCATGGTTTGACAAATATAATATTTATCGATAAATAATGCATTGATATTTATTTGTTAAATAAATAATCATTATTCAAGATTTGGTAAATGTTGAGGATAATAAGCGGATCAAGCTTAATGGTCTGATTGGAAATAATATAAATGATATTTATTTATTCTTAGGTGATGCACATGTCAAGTGAATAATAATTATATTATTATTAAGACATGAAGTCCACTAAGAATTAAGTAAAAGGAAAGAGTCTTGTGTGCAAATTTCCAACCCTAAACCTATACCATAATAAATATATAATTATATCACTTTCCATAATCACCCTTGTTGTACCCACCAGATAAAGAGAAGCTCTATCAAGCCTCAGAGAGAGATCTAGAGATCTAGAGATCTAGAGTGCTCTATTCCCCTCCCCTCTCAAACCATCGAGAGAACATCAAGAGTTCATCATCCTAGAAGAATTTTGATGCAATCAAACACGAATGATGCAAACGATTATGATTAATTGTGCTAGAACTTGACAATTTTACGATGATGTTTAGAGATTGTGGTGCACATGCGGATCACAATTAGAGAGATTCTATATTTGGATCCCCACAGTCCAACGATGGTATGACGAGATCGAGTCAACCAGATCATCAATGAAAAAAGAATTACAAGGTCAGGTAATTCTAGATCTGCTCATAAATTAATTATAAATTACATGTGATGATCCTCTTCTTCTGGTTTCGGCTTTATTCAAGTCAAGTAATCTACGAATTTCATTGGTCATGACGTTATTCGTTATGAACAACAACGATTATTCCTAAATCAACACTAAAAAGTCGAGTTGGTCATGCCATACAGTTGCTTCCGCTGTGCCCGAAACCTTCAAGTGATATCAAAGCGGTCACATGTTTAATTTATAATTATTTATTAATCGTTGATTGTCTTCAAGTGATATCAAAGCGGTCACATGTTTAATTTATAATTATTTATTAATCGTTGATTGTTTGCATGCGTTTGTGATTTTCTTTTCTTTAAATTGATTTGTTCTTTTAATTCGAACATCGTTTTCTCCTCTTTCTTCGTTTTTGCTCACATAACCAATAAATGGGTTAAATTAAAATGAAGAAACTTTTGAAAACACCATTCAGAGGTGTCAAAGGTTCTGTCCGAACAACACAAGAGTACATGACGTGTAACCCATAAGTACACGTCGTGTACCCGTGTATCTCGTCTTATATATCACAATAAAATTGGATCAGTGCGATGAAATTGGATCATTCCGATGAAATCGGACCAAAGATCTGATAAAAGCGGATCAACACGTAGATCCGGACAGAGACTGACACACAATTTTGTTGGTTGGAGTGGCTAACTCAAGAGGGAGGTGAATTGTGCTCCCAATAAAATTTTCATTTAAAATAGATTTAAAATCTAAATCCCTAGATTAATAAATCAGACAAGTTAACTAAAACAGTAGTATTATATAATTTGATATTTTCAAAGAGATTTCTTAAAAGCTCGATCACAACTGAGTTAAAACAAGTTTCTAAAACTTTCTCAACTTTTGAAACCAATTTAATAGTATCAAACATAGTATATAAAACACTTGTTAAAGCCAACTATCAAAGTAATGTTTTAGGTTTTGAAAACATATACAGATTTATTTTAAAACAAACACAAAACAAAAAATCACACAATAGAATTAAACAAGGGGTTCAATCTCAAGTTGAGACCTAATCCCTTCCGGTTGACAACCACCCGTCAAGCAGCTTATTAAAGAATAAACAAATCTACAACCTGGATTGAGTTTTTACAAACAACTGCACTCAATGCAGTCCAGACTACACACAATCTCTTTCACAGTTCTACATGGGATCACACGAGTAAGAAAGAATAAACGAGAGAGTATCTTGTACTCTCCAGTACAATTGATAGGAACACAGGGTTGTCGGTGCTGTTTGAAGAGGTGTTGGGGTGCCGCGTCAGGGTGTTGGGCCGTTGTAGCTGCTGTGTTGGGGTAGGATTAATTACTGCCTGGGGCCGAAGTGTCTTTAGGCTTTTGTTAGTTTGTTGGAGCTGATAGGAGTTGTTTGGGGCTGTTGGGGTGTTAAATAAATGGGCTACCTGTAGGGAGGGGGTACAGATGTTTTAGAAGTATTTGCTGGGCAGATTGAGGCTGCAGCCAAGGGCCTTGGGGAAACGTTGTTTCTCGAGGGGAGTTCTTCCTATCTTCTTCTTCCTTTTTTCTTCTCTTTCTTATGCAATTCATGTTCTTGTAATTCCTGTCCACGGTAATTGCTGTAAATCATTAGGAATTCACTGTTTTTCTCTATCGTGCACTTGGAAGCGTATCATTTTGGTGCTCTCGTTGAGAGTCGAGAGTCTAGAGAGAGAGATTCTTGAGAGAGGAAGTGTCGAACGATGAGGATGCAAGCTGGGATGGTGAAGATCGCGAGGCAGATCCGGGTGGATTTGAGGCAGTTCCATGAGGAGTTGCAGTCCTTGTAGGCACATATATGGGCACTCGCTCAGGATTTTCAAGGAATTGAGGAGGTCGTCTCACCTACTACTCACGATGAAGAGGTGAAAGTATTTCCATACGAAGTTCAGGCAGATGTAAATGAACGACAACCATGTGCGGTGCAGCAGTCCTTGAAAACACGACTGTGCGTTTTGGCTGAAATTTATGTTTGACAGCCTCTTAATGGATTTTTGAGTCCTGGATTTTCTGTTTCACAGCAGCGCAAGTTGAAAGAAGAGGGTGATGCGGACTTGTCGGTTTCGCGGGCATGTATGCCGTAGATAAAGCACTCGGTGAACGGTGCTGCACATACACAGGTTCAAGCACCTCCTCTGCGAGTTCCGACCATTGCTCAAGTTTGGTGAGGAAAAGTAAACATAGTTTCACTTCTTTTTCATTGTGATAAGGAAGATGTTGTTCCTAGCTAGAGGTGCGCAGTCTGTTCTGAGCCGCATGAGGATTTTCTTTTGGTTTCTCGACTTGAGGCTGCCCGTTGTACAAGTGATAGTGACCTCTGGGAGGGCGCCAGTCCTCGTGGCACTGCAGCTGTGATTGATCAATTAAAGCAGCTCAAACGCATCAAACAGACTAGCAGTGGAGTGGAAAAACTTTCCTCACCCTCTTCTCAAACATCCGTAGAAGTTCTCATTGGAAGATAGACTGAGCGCGTGAAACATCCATTTCAACAAGTTTTTCTGGTCCAAATGAAGCGAGTGGAGGACTGCCAGAGCAAGATGACTGCTGTAGTTGCAGTGATATTGGTTGTATCCACATCCTCTGCTCAGCTAGCCTATAAGGATGATCAAGAGGCTGCAAACCATCACACCGAAAAGCGCAGCATCGTGTTCCTAATGTTCTTTCAATATAGGAGGATCCAAGTGAATGACTTCACTATAGTGGACAGTCGAACTGTCATTCACAATGCACTTAGTTCTGAATCTGCTTTGTTCCCTCTTGCTCTTCTTAAAGATGTTGCGGTTCTGCTGTGGTTTTGTGTGGAAGATAGGCCGACTCTTGAAGAGGGCTACAGATCTCTGTCTTCCATTTTTGAGGATGGGAATGCTATTGTGAGACTGTTTTTGTGACCTGAAAGACTGAAGCAACGTTGAAGGATAGATTGCCTGATCCTGCTAGGTTGCCAATTGCCTATATGATTCACTGTACCATCAAGGGATGCACGCAAACAAAGGGTTGAGCCAAAACAGGATATTCCGAGAAGAGGAAATGTTTCAAAGCAATGGCAGTTGCTACCAACACGATGGGAACATGAGAAATGGGATTGAGCAAGTGAACTGTAACTGGCGACCATGATGTTTTGTTCTGAGAACTATGGCATACTCAAAATGGGCCAGTACTATTGGCGGCTGAGTCAAGGGAACAATATTTTAAGTTGAAGAAGAAATTGGATGTCCCCGCACTGGGTATCAGATGTACTGGAATAATTTTTTTCTATGTTTCGTCTTTTGAAATTACAGCTAGTTCTGGCGATGGATTGGTTGGTTCTGTAGCATATTTTTGAATGCTCAGGGGCAGTAAGACCCAAGAACTGGAAGCACAACTTGAAGAGATGACAAGAAGTGCCAAGAATGCTGTGGATGAAAACAAAATACTGGTTGTTCGTTGGTTGTTGCGGAAGATGAAGGTTGTTGAGTGTCTGAGTGAGGCTCTCACACATTATAAAAAGGTGAAAAGCAAGCTGAAGGGCAGTGTCATCGTGCAGATTGCTCGTAGACTTGTCGGTGTCATCTGCCCAAGTGAGGCGGGAGGCACATACTTGGCGGATTCGAATATCCCCACTGCATGTGCTATACAAACCTACGCCCACAAGGACAAAAGCTTTTAGATCTGGTTCATGTCCAATTCTGGAAAACTGATCATCAGGTGTCCTGTATCCAGGCTACTGCACCTTGAGGACAAGGTGGATTTTCAGGAGGTGGGAATTTATAGGAACATAGGTTTGTCGGTGTTGTGTGAAGAGGTGTTGGGCTATTGCGTCAGGGTGTTGGGATGTTGTAGCTGCTGTGTTGGGGTAGGAGTAATTACTACTAGGGGCAGAAGTGTCTTTATGCTTTTATTAGTTTGTTGGGGCTGGTGGGAGATGGTTGTGGTTGTTGTTGGAGTATTAAATGAAGGGGTTGCCTGCAGGGAGGGGGTGCATATGTTTTAGAAGTATTTGATGTGCAGATTGGGTCTGCGGCCAAGGGCCTTGGGGAAATGTTGTTTTTCAAGGGGGGTTCTTCCTATCTTCTTCTTCTTCTTCCTTTTTTCTTCTCTTTCTTCTGTTCATGTTTTTGTAATTCCTGTCTGCAGTATTTTTGTAAATCATTAGGAATCCACTGTTATTCTCCCCCTTGCACTTGGAAGCTTATCAACAATGCAGGAGTTTGTGTTAAAGAATAAACCGAGTAAAATAAACACAGCTCGAAAAGTAAGCTAAAACAGAGAGCAAAGAAAAGAGTGAGAATATTCGATGCAACTGTCTGATCAGCTTCAGTTGTTTAAGAGTTCTTGATTTTGTCTTTGAAAGGGCTCAACCAAGTTTTCACAAGAAGTTCAGGAAAACAGTGTCGTAGAAGCACTATGTTAAGTCTGTTCAATGTATCACTCTTTCTTAGGAATCTCTTACATGCACGTGTATCTCTTCTCTTCTTAGTCCACAAATGTCCCTCTATCCAATTTTGAGTAAATGCTCTAAAAATATAACCGTTGGAGGTTTGAAAATTCTACACTAAAGTTTTGACACGGTTGATTGTCTTCACTTAAAACACGGTTACTTGGCATGGTCGGTTGTCACGATAAGTTGATTTGCTCTCAGGGTCACTTGATCTCTTCATGCAGTAGGTAGAGCACTTCATGCAGTAACTTCATACTTCACACGGTAGGTTGAATCCTTCATGCAGTCACTTCAATTGTTTGCACGGTTGCTTGATTCCTTCATGCGGTTACTTCATCTCTTTGACGGTAAGTTCACATGTTCATGCGGTCAAATGGTTTCTTCACATGATCACTTCATTTGAGCTCACAGTAGGTACATTTCTTCATGCGGTAGGTATATCTCTTTACGCGGTCACTACAACAGCACATGCACCCAATACAACACTCTTTGCATGGTTAGAGTTGTGAAAAAAATCACAAGCCCACGGGCTGATTCACTAGCATGTGGATTTTTGCGAGTTAGGGCTTTGAATATTCAAGTCCACATAAATCTGGGCCGTAAATGGCTCGGTCTGTGAAACCCGCAACCCATGCGGATAAACCCGTTGGGTATCCACAGGTCCCGTTAAGCCCGTAAATGTTTGATTTTACAATAAAATAAAAATAAAAAATAATATCATTTTATATTATTTATTCCATCCATCTGACCACCACACAAATTAAATTATAAAATAAAAAAATTGAATTCATTCATTTTTTTTCTCACTCCCACCACACCCCTTCCTCTCCCTAAAAAATCCAACCCCCAACTCCCCCCAACTCCTTGCAAATCCCCATGCCCCTTCCCACCTCTCCCGTTCCTCTCCATCTCCCATCATCTCTCTCATCCCCTCAAATCCCTCCCCCAAATCCCCTAAATCCCTCACATCCCTCTCCTAACCCCCCCCCGAATCCTCGCAAATCCCCTCAAATCCCTCTATGTCCCTCTAACCCTCTCCCCCAAATCTCCACAAATCCCTCCCGTCACTCTCCGACACTCTGACCGACGATCGTTGCGACTTCTTCCTTTTGCCAAAGATCATCGCGACTTCTTCCTCCACCCAAATATCGCTGGGGCTTCTTCTGGCCTGACCAAAGATCTCTACGACTATTGTTGGTCATGATCATCACATTTTCAAAGCGTTAGTTACAGATATGGTACGTTTTCTCTCCTCGCAATGATAAGAATGGAGACGTGTTGAGTCCCGATCTTTTGGATCATTTCCCTCTCTTTTCTGGTTCGTCAATTTTAGCCTTCCTCTATTTTTATCTGGGATGAGGATAACAATTCTTCTTAGGCCTTCTTTCAGATTTGGTAATTGCACCGGGTTTCATGCATTTTGTAGTGTTCAAATTTTGATGATATTTGTTGGACACATACCCGACATTGATTGTGGGCAAGTTGATTTGTAGGTAATTTACTGGACTCATGCTAATGTACTGGTTTCAATTTTTTCCTAAATGCTGTTTGGCCTGTTCAAATTTGATGATTCATTTTGATAGATAGATAAATAGATATAATTTGAGCTAGGATAATATTATGAGAGAAGTCCATCACGCTGTCGAAAGTTTTACTTTCTACAATTTCTATCCTTAGTTTTGAAAATCATAACAGACTCTTAATAATGATGTTTTACTAACTTATATTTCCCAAGTTTTTTAGAATGTTTTTGTAGAAAATTATTTATTCTACCGAACGTAGAAATCTTCCTAAATTGATAATATAAACTTTCCATACTAGTCTGATCCATCAGACTGACTAAAGTCTGATCCATCGGACTGACCGAAGTCTGATCCATTAGACTAAAGTCGAGTCCATTAGATTGACTAAAGTCGAGTCCATCGGATTGACTAAAGTCGAGTCCATCGGATTGACTAAAGTCTATTCCATCAGATTGACTAAAGTACAGTTTGCCATATTGACCAAAATCCAGTCCATCAGTTTGACCAAAGTCTCATCCATCGAGTTGGCCAAAGTCTAGTTCATCTAAATGACCAAAGTTTAGTCTATCAGTGTGAGTGAGTTTAGTCTATCGGTGTGAGTGAGTTTAGTCTATCGGTGTGACTGAGTTTAGTCTATCAGTGATTGACTTTAGTCTATCGGTATGATTGAGTTTAGTCCGTCGAACTGATAATGTTTTATTCCATTGGAATAATAAAGTTTATAACCAGTTAGAATTATTTCTACTGGTCAGAATATTTTTTAACAACATTGTAATGGTGCAACCAAAACGACATTAGATGGAGATGTATTTGCTGAGCTTTCAAACTGAAGATCACCTGAGGTCGTTGCAACCAACTTCGAGAATCATGGAAATATGACCTTTGAAGATGTTCCTATAAATAGAGGTGAATTTGAGAAGCTGAGAGCGATGCATTTTGAGAACTAAACCCTTGTGGAATTTGCTTTGCTGTCATTACATTCACTTTGTAAAATTTTCAGAGAGTTTTTGTTTTAAGGAATTCGTGTGAGTATTGTAAATTCCTTAAAACATTTTGCAATTGTATTTTGCGTCCGATTTGGGTTAAGATCGAGGGCATCCGGGGATTGGAAGATAGATGAATCCGATCAGGCTGATCGAGGGCTTTCTAATGAAAGACAGACCTTACAACTTGGTTAAAATCGTGGATACCTTAAGTCAAGGTTATTGGCTTCCTTTACGTTGAAGGTTAAAGTGTACTCATTCCTTTTATAAAGTTTATGTTAGTCTTACTATAGAACTTTGTAAAGTTTCATTTTACTTATTTTTACAAGTTATATTTTCGTTGTGCATTTATAAGGAAAGTTTATTCTACTAAACTTTTCTATACTTTTATTTACCGTACAAACTCTGAGTTCGTTAAAAGTACTTTGATCATCAGACGCAATATGAGTCTGATAAACTGTAAAGAGGCTTGAGTTTTTTATTAGTTTAAAGTTTTAAACTATAATTCACCCCCTCTTGTAACCATTATAAACTCTTATGATCCAACAATTGGTATCAGAACAGGTTTTACTGCTTGACTCGTTGGTTTTTACTTTTGTTATTTTAAGCATGTTTTTTGAAGTTTTAGTAAACTTTTATTATAAACAGTTGTTTACAAGATGTTATTACACTAACATGTATATTGTAGAAAGAGTTCTATTTTTATAAGATAGACATGTTTAAATGTTGACACACTTGAAAATCTAAATCATTGCAGGCCACAAATCTTTGATGATGGTGACTATGAATACCGAAGAGATCGAATGAAGATATTTGTTATTAACACTAGTATTGAAAACTTTGTAATGTTGATGGGTAATTACAAGATTTTTTTGAGAAGGAAGTTTATGCTTCTACAAATCAAGAGAGGACAAAATATTAGTTGAACTGTCTCGTAAGGAATACTTTTTTTTCTCAATGACAAGGAACATATATAGTCATAGTTCTTGTGAAGCCGCTAACAGTATTTGGAAGAAGCTAGAAATAACACATTTTGGAACTTTTAAAATTAGAGACTTGAGGAGCAATGCTTTGAGCAGACTATTAAGCATTCAATTTTCTACCTGGTGAATATGTTGCAAAGATGCATCATAGATTCATGAAAATTGTAAATAGTTTACAATCCCTTGGAGATAAAGATCTTACAGATGAGATCTTAGTTGAAAAGATTATTGAAATCATGCCTGAAGAATGAGAGTCTAAGAGAACCGCTTTAGATGATATGAAAAGTGTCACGACCCCCTCCCCACAAAGTGCACCCCTCCTGGGTCGGCAATGGGAGAAGAGAGATAATGACATCTGAGTCCTGCTCCCAGTAGGCACCGGGTTGGTGACTAGCACCGATGGTATAATAAACACATAGATGAGTGACATTACCCTCTAAGAGGACACATATGAAAGAGAGATAAGACAAACACTAATCAACTTATGCTCAAACTACAATATAAAAGAAAACCCAAGTGCACATATGTAATGACATCTAAGAACAACTGAAGAGAAAACTGCAAGTACTAAAAGAAAAGTAAGGACGACGACCACGAAGACCAAACAACTCCTGCAAAATCCACAAGCTAGTAGTAACCAATCTGATCTCCAACCTGCTCCAACTGACCTGAAAAATAATTTATATATATGTAGGATGAGTATAAAAGTATATTTAGTAAGATCCTCCCCTCATGCAAAAGGTAAAGAAAACACGCTAAAACAAAATAAACAACAAGTGAAACTAACTCGTCACCTAAACAGGTATACTAAGTTTTCAGCCTCACCATGACTACTCTCACCAAGTATCGCATACAAGAGCATATAATATAATAAAGAATATTAAGGGTACCTCGCTACCACTTCCCCACTGGTTTTTTGTTCTGCCCCAACGTCGCACGTCCTGAGCATCTCTCTTCAAAAATACTAGCCCACAAACATCTGGACGAAGCAGCACAACATGCACTTCATGCAACACACTACCATGTCCACGTAACTGATCGCATCGTGATATAACATATTTTATCACCCTTATACTTGTGTATTAAATTGTTTATGGGTTTAATCATCCCATTATTAAAGCCTTTTGCACTCAATATTTTTTTTGAATTCATTTGTTGAAAAAACATGCTTAAAAGATGCAATTTCACAATGGCCTAATTTGAGAGCATTTCATTATTTCTATCATATCATTAACTACACTGATCCAAATGTTAAAATTCCTTTTTTGTAGGATTCTATGTTTATTGGGCTTAAATTCATTTAACTGGGCCAAAGGCTGAATGTGAGCAGAAGGGGCCCAAACGTGGTCTACAAGTGAATACATTCTGGACGGGCCATATTGGACCAACCTTCTGTATTTGGGTCATAACTTGGGTCTCATACCTCTAATTGAGTTGATTCTACCTCCATTGGACATCTAACTCGCATACCCACCTCTCCATTGAATTTCATGACAATTTAACGCGTTTTGGTCAGTCAACCAGCTAGATAAATGAGTAAAAAGTCTGCCATGAATAGTGACCTAGTCCCTTACGCATTTGACTTACTTTTTTGGAAAGTGTGATGTATTTGTTCATAAAATCACCCCTCACCCTCATTCTCTCATGTTGCACGACCATGGGTAAGAGTGAGTTGAATTTTAGAGGTCTCTTCATCCATTTTATTCCTCTTCTCAATCATGTGCTTCTAAATTTCATAGCGACCAATTTGGGGGGCGTTCTTTGCTGTAATCCCGAGCTCCACGCTTGTAATCTTTGTAAGGTAATTGCATTTCCAGGTTTGTTGTCAATTATTCTTTATTTCTACCTTCTGAATTTGTGTTTATTTTGGTATGATCAAATACAAATCAAAGGAACAAGAATCCTCATGCTTCCATGCATAATCCAGATCTTGTGATGATTTGAGTGCGGTTGCCTCTTTTTTCACCCCTTCCTTTTCATGTGTGTGAATGGATTTTGCCGGTTGATAAATTCCAGGAGCTTGAACCCATGATTATGCATGTTCTTGTCTTGTGGAAAATTTTACCATGGACACAAATCTGGTTATCTCATCACGTTGTTGATGTGATGCTTTGATTGAGTTCAGTTTTTAGATCGATTCAAGTTTGTTGATTTTGAGCGGTTGCTAGTAATCAATATCGTTGATCGATAAAATCTTAGGTGGTGGTAACCTAGTAAGAACTCACATACCATATTGGTTTCAGTGTGTATAAAATCAAAGAATCAACGATCCTTCCCATTCCCTTGAGAGATGACAGATTGAGCATCAATGGACACTTACCCGGATTGATCACTATTTCTCCAATTGGTTTATCTTAATTAGTAACATAGTTTGAATTTCTGTTTTAAAATCATCAACCTCAAGCTTTCCATAATCCCATTTTCGTTTTATTTTCATAATCAAAAACTTCTTTTTAAATTAACGATCTAAGGTTTCGTCGAGAGACGACATAGGGTTCCTGCTATACTGTAGAAATTCTAGTTAATAACAATATCTAATTTGACGTGCTTGACAACGTGATCAAATTTTAGCACCGTTACTAGGAAGCCAAAATCATTTTTTTTCTTCATTTCCTTTTATTTCCTTTTTTTTCTTTATTTTACTTCTTAATTATTACTCCTTTCAATATTTTCCCCCATTCATTTTGGTTGGTTTTATTTTTGTTTTCGTTTTTGTTTGTTTGTTTGTGTGTGTTTCTTTTTCTCTCTCCTCTCTCTTTCTATCTAATTTTATAGTATGAAATTATATTTTCTTATATCCTTTCATTATTCTTAAGTTTTATCATTTTATTCATCTTCCATACAAGAAAATAAAAAAATAAAATAAAAAAGGGACAATCAAACAAACAATTACATTGGACATCATTGTTGTATGACAAGATCTGTCAAAGAATCACTACTTGAATTTGGTTTTGAAATTTAAAAGTCACTTCGCTCACAAATTAGGTCATATAGAGTAGGAAATTCAAGTAACACTAAGGAACCCCTTGTGGAACCTCAAGTGATCCTAAACCAATCAAAAATTGAATCAAATCAAACCTAAGAAAACATGACTGCAAATAATCGGACCTTAAAAGAACTGATCACCTCGTATGTGGAGTACCAACCTGCGTACATCCAATATCTTGAAAGCAGCCAACTTTGAGTTGAGATCAGACCTCATCCACATTCTTTCTAAATTCCATGGTCTTCCTGGTGAGGACCCTCACAAGTATTTCAAGGAGTTTCACATAGTATGCTCCACCATGAAACCCCAAAATGTGTCTGAGGACCTCATTAAGTTTTGGGTCTTCCCTTTCCCTTTTGATGGTGTAGCCAAAGTCTGACTATACTATCTGCCTACCACATTTGGGGAATGAAATGACCGTAAACAACTCTTTCTAGAGAAGTTCTTCCCTGTCTCCCGAACTGCATCAATTAGAAAAGAAATCTGTGGAATTAGACAATCACAAGGAGAGACCCTTCATGAATACTGAGAAATCCAAAAGACTTTGCTCAAGTTGTTCCCAACACCAAATTAGTGAACAATTGTTAATTCAATACTTCTATGAGAGAATTCTCCCCATGGATCGTGGTATGATCGATGCTGTAGCTGGTTGTGCCCTATTTGATAAAACTCCTTTCGCCACTAGTGACTTAATAGAAAATATGACTCAAAATGCACAACAATTTGGTACACGAGCAATTGCACCCACCTGGGGAGTACATGAGGTAAGTCATTCATCTCTAGAACAAAAGGTAGATAATAAACTTGATGCGATGCATACCCTTTTAAGGGTATTGACTCAAGCACAAGGTTCTCATTTTTCTGACTAGTGCTCACAACTTTAGGATTCATTTGAGTCTTGTGCATCAGTATTCCTCAAGTGTTCATTCCAACAAGCACCACCCTTTAATCAACAACCATTCAGGCTAAATCCAAACCCCAGGTGACAAGCACAACCACAATATCGATAAGGAGGAAACTCAAGCTACCCCAAACAAAATTGGTATCAACAAGTCCAATGTATGCAACCTTTTTATCCTTCAACTTCTCAGAACAATCCTCCTCCTCCCAAATCTGAACCAAGCATCAAGGACATGGTGAAGCAAATGACAACCCATAACTTCTAGTTCCAACAGACCACACAATCAGTCATTCAAGACCTACGAACTCAAGTGAGACAATTGGAAAACACCATCAGTGAGATTAAGATGCAAAGTTCTGGACAACTACCATCTCAACCTATTGCTAATCCAAAAGACAAAGGTAATTTTTGTTCAATCACACTTCATAGTGGTAGAGAAGTTTCTTCATCCAATGATTCTAACCAACATGTATGTCCCCCGTTTTAAAATTCTTTTTCCCAACCCTCAAATGTTTCAAGTGAAGAAAAACAAGACAAAAAGGGTAATCAAATTATCATTGAGGATTCCCATGAACAATCCATTCATCTTCTTTTCCTTCAAAGACTCTAAATCTAAGAAATTTTTTGATAATGAGATTGATAAATAAATAATGGATACATTTAAAAAAGGTTCAAGTTAACATTCATTTATTGGATGTAGTTAAACATTGTTCTCATTACACTAAATTTCTTAAAGAACTTTGCACTTATAGACGAAGGCTGAAGGGGAATGATAGAGTCAATCTGAGATGAAATGTCTCGACCTTGATTCAACCATAAATGCCAACCAAATGCAAGGATCCAAGAACTTTCACAATACCTTGCACTATAGAGGAGATATTCTTTTCAGATGCTATGCTAGATTTAGGCGCTTCAATTAATGTAATGCCTTACTCTGTGTACACTTTTTTGTAGGTTGGAGAGTTTCAACCGACAGGTATCATAGTGCAACTTTCCAACTATAGCACATCACACCCATCAGGAGTGGTTGATGACGTCCTTGTAAAAGTGAAGAATCTCTTCTTCCCTACTGACTTTTACATTATTGAGATGGAGGATATCCGAACCTAAGGGCACACTCCTCTCATACATGGAATGTCATTCTTGAAAACAACAAAGACGATCATTAATGTCCACAACAATACACTTTCCATGGAGTTAGGTGGATAAAAGGTAAGTTTTAACATTCTTGATGCCATGAAACACCCCGTTGAAGAGCACTCCACTCTTCCTGTCTATTCGATGAAAGTGCTCTCTAACGACACACACAAAAAATTATCCCCTCAACCCATACTTTGATTTATTTTCCTCTTCTTCAACCTTGGATGATTTGAGTTTTGATTCATGTTTTGAGTGTTGTGTGAGTTCAAAAAAGTGTAAATTTTGTGCTTTAATTGATGAGTGTGTTCATTCTGAGGTTCCCATGACCGTTGATGATTTTGCAAATCTCATTTCCATTGATTCTCTCTCCTTAGAGAATAAACACGAGCAGATAGACAGTTTCGTGGACCTCAATCCCCATAAATCCCCTCCCTCAATCCAAAAATCACCGATGTTGGAACTAAAACCACTTCTAATTTAAAACACCTATCTTGAGGGTATTGGCCAATTGACCATCATTATTGCCAATAATCTCTCTCTATAACAGGAATCAAAATTGCGTAACCTTTTGGGAGAGTGTAAAAAGGCAGTTGGATGGACATTGAATGATATTCCTGGAATTAGCCCATCTATTTGTATGCACTATATACTTTTAGATGATGAGGCTAAGCCCACAAGGCAAGCTCAACGCCGGTTGAATCCCACTCTCATTGAAGTGGTAAAATTGGACGTTAGTAAATTACTTGCTGATAGGATTATTTATCCTATATCTGATAGTAAATGAGTTAGCTCAGTGCAAATTGTGCCTAAAAAACTGGAATAACGGTTGTGTCAAATGAACGGAATGAACTGGTTCCAACACGTGTGCCACACAGCTGGTGAGTCTGTATTGACTACCGTCGACTGAATCAAGCCACGTGAAAGGAACTCTTTCCTTTACCTTTCATTAACCAAGTGTTAGAAAGATTGGCTGGTAAGTCCCATTATTGTTTCCTTGATGGTTATCCGGGTTATTTCTAAATCCATATAGCCCCTGAGGATCAAGAAAAGACAACATTTACCTATCCATTCATCACATTTTCATACAGAAGGATGTCTTTTGGTCTATGTAATGCTCCTCATACTTTTCAGTGATGTACGTTGAGTATTTTTTCTGAGTACCTTGAGAATTGTATGAAAGTTTTTATGGATGATTTCACAGTTTATGGAACTTCCTTTGATAACTGTTTGACACACCTAGGTTATGTCCTCTGTTGTTGCATTGAAAAAGATCTCGTATTAAATTATGAGAAATGTCATTTCATGGTTGAGCAGAGGATAATTATTGGGAATGTTATTTCAAAAAAGGGAATTCGAGTGGATAAATCAAAAAATTGAATTAATTTCCTCTATTCCATATCCAAAATGTGTTCGTGAGGTGCAATCCTTCTTTGTCCATGCTGAGTTTTACTGCCGATTCATTAAAGACTTTAGTAAGATCACACTTCCCTAGTCTCGATTATTGCAAAAGGATTCTGAATTTGTTTTTGATAAAAATTGTGAGGATGATTTCAATTCACTAAAAAGGAGTCTCACATCACCTCCTATAATCCAACCACCAAGGTGGGATCTCCTCTTTGAACTTATGTGTGATATCTCTAACTTTGCAGTTGGGGTAGTTTTATGACAAAGGGTTGAGAAGTCTTCTCATGTCATTGCGTATGCCTCGCGTATCCTTGACCCTGGCCAGAAAAACTACACGACAACTGAAAAAGAACTTATTTCTATTGTGTTTGTCTTGAAAAAATTCCGTTCATATCTTATTGGATAAAAAATCATTGTATTTTTTGATCATGTTGTCCTTTGTTTTCTCCTAAAGAAACCTGAAGCTAAGCCCCACCTCATTAGGTGGGTGCTCTTTTTCCAGGAGTTTGATTTTGAGATTATGGATAAGAGAGGAGTGAAAAATGTGGCAGTTGATCACATTAGTATGATTTTCCCACCACTAGACCATCACGTTGACTCACCCCTCCCTATTGGAGAATTCTTCTCTCATGAGAACCTTTGTGATGTTGTGGACCTTACCCCCTGGTATGCATACATTGTGATTTTTCTATCAACATCTATGGTCCCCACTAATTTCATCACATCACAATCCCAAAGATTTAAGCATGATTCTCGATGATACATTTTGGATGACCCATATTTGTGGAGAATTTACAATGACCAAGTCATTTGTCGGTGTGTCCCTAACAATGAGTTCACCTATGTTTTGAGCTTCTACCACACTTTGGCTTTTGGGGGCCACTTTGGCTCTCTACGTATAACTTGAAAGGTCTTTGACTCGAGACTTTATTGACCAACATTATATAGTGATGCCCAATGGTTTTGTAAGTCATACACACGATGTCAATTCACTAGGAATATTTCCAAGAGGAATGAAATGTCCCAACAACCCATGTTATTTTGTGAAATCTTTGATGCATGAGGCATTGACTTCAAGAGGTCTTTTCCAAATTCATTTGGCTTTGTGTACATCTTATTGGCTGTGAATTATGTCTCTAAATGGGTGGAAGCAAAGACCACTAGGATCGATGTCTCTCGAGTGATTGTTGATTTTGTGAGGTCCTAGATTTTTAGTAGGTTTGGTTTGCCGAGATTCATCATTAGCGACCAGGGTTCACATTTTTGCAACCGCAACACAAAAAATTTGATTCGTAAGTATGAGGTTGTTCATAAAGTTTCCACTGCATATCACCCCCAAACTAATGGACAAATAGAAATATCAAATTGATAAGTTAAGAGAATCTTGGAAAAAACGGTACAACCCAATAGAAAAGATTGGAGTTTGCGTTTGGATGATGCACTTTGGGCATGCCACACAACTTTTAAAACCTTGATCAGATTGTCACCATACAAGATTGTGTTTGGAAAGACTTGTCACCTCCCAATAGAGGTAGAATACCGTGCATATTGGGCTGTTAAAACAATGTTAATATGAATATATCAGATGCAGGTGAGCATAGGAAGTTGCAAATTCAGGAGTTGGAAGAAATTCAGCTTGATGCATATGAGAACTCCCAAATCTATAAAGAGGATAAGATGATTCATCAGCAGAAGTTTCATATTGGTGAGAAGGTCCTGATATATAATTCCAGGCTAAAGCTCTACCCAGGTAAGCTTCGTTCCCGATGACTCGATCATTATATTGTTATTGATGTTTACCCTTTTGGTGCTATTCAAGTTTTTTCACGAGAAGAGTAGACATGAGTTTACTGTCAATGAGCAAAGGGGCAAACACTTTTATGAGGATTTTCCAAAGCATCTCGTGGAGGAAATCTAACCGATGAATGCCACATATGACACCACTTAGCAAGTTGTCCCTTCTCCTTACCTTTATTTACTTGTCTATTTATTTAAAATACTTGCATTGAGGACAATGTAATTTTTAGGTGTGTGGGGGGGTGACATGTCATAGTTAGGATTTAAAAAAAATATAATAGTAAACACAACAATAATAATAATAAAAAAAATACGTTTTCATTTTTGATTTCTTTTTTTTATTTGGTGTTTTTAGATAAAAATTGATCTTAAAAAGAATATCCAAAATCAATTTTCATGTTTCAGTCGATTGTGTGGAAAATTTCATTGTTTTTGAAAAAATGTTTTTCAAATGAATGTTGTTATGAATTTTTTTTCTAGAATTTGTATTTTCAAATCATTCTTAGGTGTTTAATGGATTTTTGAATCTCATGTCTCATTAGCACTGACCAATATTTTAATCCCTTACCCGAGAGACATTCTAAGCTTTTTATTGCATATTCGTCCTTTTAATCATTTTTGAGTCTCGGGTCATGTAGAGAAACTAGAAGTTGCCTTGATTCTATTTGAAGCCATAATATTCGAGTATGCTACATTCATGATAGAGACAACCATTCATTGAAAAACCCTTTGTACAATTAACCTTTATTTTTAGCCACCTTGACATTTTACCCTTCTTAAGACTTATAGACCATGAAACGCCTATTTGGTAGCCACATTACAAGCTAATTTATCCCTACCTACCCATTTCTTGTGTATATTTTTGTTTTATTTTCAGGAAGTGTGGGGGAGAAGGTGTTTCCATGAGAATTTTGGGGAGATGATCATTGTTACGTGTTGATATAAAGGGTGCCTACATTTTTCTTGGGCAGTGAGTTTACAATATAAGGACCCGACCTTATTACATTACAAAATATTGAATTTTAGTCAAAAACTCTATTCCTTTCACATTGATGATCTTTTCAAGTTTAGAGCTTTAGAGAATTGAGACATAATACATTCATTACATTACACATTAATAAAGAGTGGATACCATAAAAACAGTATTCATTCTTCCAAAATATAAAACTTTTCAAATAAAATATGATTTCTTTGAAAATTCTTCAAACATTTAACCTATCTTCTTTGTCTTACACATCCTTATAACCTGTGAAAATCATTTAAAAACTTGGAATGAGCACAAAAATCTTAATAAGCGATATAAAAAGAAGGAAAACACACATTAGTCTATGAATACTTGTAATGTATGAAATCATTTTCAAAAGACACACTTGTCACCCATATATATACTTTGTGAAACATGAAATTTTCTCAAGATTCTCACAATACATAAGAACATAAATAGAACCATAAAGTTATCTTGGGGCATTACTTATATAATCTTTTAACCCTCTAGGATACCTTATAATTTGTAATCCTCACGACTACCTTACAATTTGTGTAACCATCACAGTTACACTTGGAGTAACCATACGGCCGACCTCCAATTTACACATACCCAATGCATTGAAAGGAGATATAGGTCCCACCCTTCATCATATACAATGTCCAAGAACCAGAACACAATCATATAACATGAATAATTGCATAAAAACATTGTTTTTGAATTTCGTAAAACATGATTTTTAAAAGAGGTTTTAAAAGGAAAACCCTTTTTAAATATCATATAATTGAAGTGAGACTTAATAGAGTGGATGCAATATGTATATACACTGTAAATACACATAATTCAACATAATATAAACAAAATTCATCTCACAAACAATTTTAATACCACATAAATAATGAAGTAGAATATTAACCCAAAGAATGGAAATCGGGTTATGAATTCCCTTGCACTTGAGCCTCAGCCCAGTTGGTGAGGTATCCTTAAGTGCATCCATGAGACCCAGATTCAAAACCAGGCGGAGACATAATTCTGGGTTACTGTAGCAGTACTGCAACAAACACTACAACAGACACTATAGTAGTCAGAACTATTCACCTTGGGCCACCAGTTTGGGCTTGAAGTCCTTTAGGCCTTCGGGCCACCCATGCCTTTGGGTTAGTAAGGCTTTTGAGCCACCTTTAAGGCCTCCAGGCCACCTCAAATCCTTCGGGCCACATGTAGTTTCCCCTGACAGACTCTACAAAAAGGAACAACCCCAGAGGAGGATTCAGAACAGGCGCACTCAGCAGTGCAGAACCAATGGATTTGGAAGAATGAGAGGGTATAACTATGCCATCGGGACCAGCCTGTGCTTGCACGAGAAGCTTAGCCAGACGACCATGTGAAGGTGGAGAGCTACCATCACGATGCAGATGTTGGGGATGGGTAGTTCTTTGTAGTTATAGTCTGGTTGAATTTCTTAGGACCTTCGGGTCACGTAATGCCTCTTAAGCCTATGAGATATGTAATCACTAAGACTACGAGCCTTGTAAGGGTTCCCACTCATCCCTTGAAATGAGGGTTATCAAAAAATCAATAAAAATGAAGGCCTTCGGGCCATTCAGGGGCGGGTTATGAATTCTCTTACCTTGGGTTTGTCTCACTTCAAAGTTGTTTAAACCTTCTGTATAATGGTTAAAAGAGTGTTATTAGTATTTTACAGAAACATGTTCATGTTTATAACATATCATATGGTCATTTTATAATATCATTTCACCCTTTAATTGTTAATATTTTGTTCCTTCCATTGTTTCGGGTGCGTTCTTTACATGATTTTCATGATGGGTTCATGATAGATGTTTTTGTCGATTGGAAGTGAAACTCCATAATTGGAATGGAATGATATTTATATATTTCCAGTACCATAAATTATACCATTTATCATTTTGAATTCTGACATGAGGATGATTCATAAGTTAAAATATTATTAATATTTGTTTAGGTCATTTTGGCAATTCGTCGATCGTAATGAACTCATTTTGTTTCATAGATTTATAACATGTGTGAAAAATGATTCCAGAACCTTATATAAGTTATAATACATAAATTATAATTTGGTTCAACCATAAAAATGATTTCATGACCAATTTTGAAAGAAGTAAAATAAATTGAAATCACATCATCCACGTTGTCGGTAAATCGACACATCACAGACGATGTTTTAATTTCTTGAATAAGTGGAAGATGAAAAGAAATATAATGGTGAGTATTTCATAAACATGATGAAATCCAGAATATGTAAGATACTGGATTATTCATGCCTCTTGGATAAGGAAAAGTGAGGAAAGAAAAAGAAAAGAAAATAATCTTGAAATAAAAGAAAATTTGAGAAATCCCTTACGAAAATTCGGCAGGCTAACGACGTCGCTTAAAATTTCATAAAATATTTTGATGAGAGAAAAGAGGTCTCTTATAAATCTTACATAATATGGGCAGTAACAGGGATATAGAATGACATATCCGAACATAAGCCAATGAAAATTAAAAAAAAAATAACATAAAATGAAAGCTTGAAAAAGAGAATGGTGGTGGATTCCTTTACTTTGTAGTGTCATTTCTAAAACTTAAAGGTTGAGACCTTGGGGGATTGGGGACACCTTGGGAGGACTACTAGGGAGGTAAGAAGGCCAAAAATTCATTGATGATGAATTTGGAATGAATTTAATGAAGGAAAATGTTGAGATTTATAGCAAAAGTGAGAGAATATTTTATTAATTTTCAAGGGACACCTCATTAGTGGTATTTGCAAAACCATGGGCTTGCCCATGGTATTTTCCCATGATATTTGCCCATGATATTTTTCAATTGGGACATCTCATAACATATATTACTGTACACAAGTCGACCAAAATTATTACATAATTATTACATCACTAATGATATCGTTAAACACATCGAAACACGAACTGTATTTTTACTATTCATCGAAAATTCAACTGTTTCAGAAAAATCCCAAAAATTCACCCTTACTATTTTTCGACGTGTAGAATTCAAAAATGAACTCCATTTTTTGACAATAATTTTCTAAATATTATTAATTTATTTTTTAAATAAAATCATCATTTATTAAAAATAACAATTTTAAATCTATAACTCTTTTTTTAACACCTTGAAAAATTAATCGACATCTCATTACTTTATATCCTTAACAAAAAAATATGATTTACTATTCATTATGGTCATATTACTATGCATATTACTATTCATCAGGGTATGTTACTGTTCATCAAAAATCAAGTTTGTTCTATTAGACTCTAAATAACTTATCGATCACAATCGTAGATGATCGTTTTTCGAAATTCAGAACATAGAAGATGCAAAATTATGTTTAAAGTCTAGTTATAAATATTTACTTAAAACAAAGTTTCATGCATTTCAAATTATTTTTTAAAACCTTGGGGTGTGACATACAAGCCATATTATATCATTATTTTACACATGTTTCCCTCTTTATCTCAAAAAAAAACTGTATATAAAAAAATAGTTCTGCACATCAAAAAAAAAAAAAAACAGAACAAAAGAAAACAAAATAGAGAAAAGAGGATGTTTACTCATTATTATTCACTGTTTGGTTGTGATCCACACAAATGGACAATGAGCATAGTGAATTGGAAGTGATACAATTTTGAGGGGTTGAGTGTGTACATTCATTGTGAACACCTGCTGAATTTTGACATGCTTTGTACTTAAGAGATTAAGTACTCCTCTTTTGCCTCATAATTTTTAAACATAAAATCATACCAACCCTTAAACCTCAGAACAACCTGTTGGAAGTCCTCTTGAGTGGCATTCTTGTTTCTTCCGGTAGAGAAATTAGAATCTTGTCAAGCATATGGTAAGATCACATGAACTCTGGGAAAAGAGCATAACTCACTTTCACATGTTCCTCAAGTGAAGAGGGAAAATTTCTAGATGAGGTAAACTGTGACTTGTTGCATGAGTGAACAAATGAAGTTGAACAAATTCGAATGTGTGAGAAGAAAAATGATTTCATAAACGAGACATGATGAATTTCATTTCAAAATAATCTTGGAAGTTTTCTCACATTTGATTTAGGAAGGGGACATGATTAGGATATAAGACTGCCCAGGAGTACAAAGGTTTAGGTGTAGGATTATATGTTCATTGGGATTAAATTCATTTAACTGGGTCAAAGTCTAAATGTGAGCAGAAGAGGCCCAAATGTGGCCTACAAGTGAAGATATTTTGGGCGGACCAGATTGGATCAACCTTCTGTATTTGGGTCATAACTCGGGCCTCAGACCTCCAATTGGGCTGATTTCACCTCCATTGGGCAACTAACTCACAAGACCACCTCTCCACAGAATTTCACGACAATTTAACGTGTTTTGGTCAGTAAAATAGTCAGATAAAGGAATAAAAAGTCTTCTATGAATAGTGACTTAGTCCCTTAGACACTTGAATTCTTTTGTGGAAAGTGTGATGTATTTGTCCATAAAATCACCCCACCCTCATGCCCTCATTCTCTAATTTTGCACGACTAGGGGTAAGGATGAGTCGAATTGTAGTGCTCTCTTCATCCATTTTATTCCTCTTCCCCATCACGTGCTTCTAAACTTCATAGTGATCAATTTGGAGGGTGTTTTTTGTTGTAATCCCGAGCTTCACGCTTGTAATCTTTGTAAGGTAATTGAATTTCTAGGTTTGTTGTCAACTGTTCTTCATTTCTACCTTCTGAATTTGTGTTTATTCTGGTATGATCAAATATAAATCAAAGTAATAAGAATCCTCATGCTTCCATGCATAACCCATATCTTGTAATGATTTGAGTGCGATTGCCTCTTTTCTCACCCCTTCCTTTTCATGAGTGTGTGAATGAATTATGTCGGTTGATAAATTCCAGGATCTTGAACCCATGATTATGCATGTTCTTGTCTTGTGGAAAATTTTCTCATTGACATAAATCTGGTCATCTCATCACGTTGATGTTATGCCTTGATATTGAGTTTAGTTTTTACATCGATTCAAGTTTGTTGATTTTGAGCGGTCGCCAATAATCAATATCATTGATCGATCAAATTCTAGGTGGTAACCTAGTAAGAACTCACATACCATACTGGTTTTAGTGTGTATAAAATCCAGGAATCAATGATCCTTTCCATTCCCTTGAGAGCGACGACAGATTGAGCATCAAGAGACACTTACCCGGGTTGATCATTATTTCTCCAACTGCTTTATCTCAATTAGTAATATAGTTTAAATATATGTTTTAAAATCATCAACCCCCAAGCTTTCCATAATCCCACTCCCATTTTATTTTCATAATAAAACAACTTTTTAAATTAATGATTTAAGGCTCCGTCGAGAGACGACTTAGGGTTCCTGCTATACTGCAGAAATTCTAGTTAAAAACATCTAATTTGACGCGCTCGACAACGCGATCAGTAACCAAAAGTAATCAGGTAGTTTCTGGGGGTCACCACAACCCGTATGACGTGTATCATACACCAGGTATTATACCTCAAGCCATCACAACAAAGGAAACTCAAGCCATCATCGTCTATACATGTTATACCTATAGTAGTCCTTAGGAAACTATATACATAATACATGTGTGTGAAATAACCACAATCCATTATAGTCCTCTACAGACATATATGGAGAAAACTAACCACAATGCATACCAGCACAAGTAACTACCAAGAGAAGAGAGCGGAACCAAAGGGGGTAGCCAGTTATCCATCCTCCCACCAGGATGTTGGGAAAAACACCCCCTAGAGGGTGTTAGTTTCCCTAACTGACATGGTGGAATAACATATAAAAACCCAAAACATACATGATATAATATAGCTCACAATCACACTGTGACCATAACCTAGTCTTAGACTCAACTGCAACTAACATCTCTTGGACTCCCGACCGCCACTGTTAAGACTGAAACACAAAACCATTTAAAGAGCCACATTAAATTATTTTATTCCTTTTCATTAGTTGCACTTTACGTTAATTAATTCTTTAAGCATTAACATTTTCTACATTACATTTCATTACTATTACAACAAAGTTCCATGCCCTCCAGGCATAAGCAAACCGAGCTCACGACTTCTCAAAATTATAACCTCAGTATTGCATCCCCGCAAGCTCCAATCCCATAGGTTAAATATTTATTAATTTATTAACAAAATTACTTTTCATATTACTAGATACTCCAGGAAAACATCATAAGCTACCAAACAAGGTAAACAACCAAACACATCCATCTGCCTCAAGTAGTGGGAAAAGGAAAAGATATAAATAAACCCGACCATCAGCCAAACCACAGATTCAAACAAGCATCTGACTTTCATATAAACGGGTAAGACCAACTTCAACCCGTTCTATCATCCCCAATGTCCTCCCCGACACCCAAATACATATCCCGATGCATCCTGCCATCACAAGCGTCATCTGCTGCCACAACAACTGGGCCTCCACATACCACAACAGCCCTCCAGGCTCAACCATCTCAGACACACATAACATCTGGGCCTCCCCGCCCCATATACCACAACAACCTTCCAGGCTCAGCCATCCCATGCTCACATCACATCACAGACAGCAGGAAACAAACATAACAACCGAGTTCTTGACCCTAAAGCAAGAAATCCGATATTCACACGCAACACGCTCTCATAGCTCCAAAGCACAAGACACTTGGCCTTTACAAGCAAGTGTACAACTCATTCCCTACAAAGACATTATCTTTTATCACACAACCGATTCTTATTGCATCTTGAATTAACTGATTCATTATTTACAGGTTCTAACTGCGGGCAGCCTAAGCAGCAAACTAGCACAAACTATCACAAATTAAACAATTAATTTAACATGCCTTTAATTCCTTTATCTACATGTATCCACATGCTTCACATCTTTATTCAAGTCCATTAACACATGGAAGACCAAATAATTTAAACATGCTCACAACATTAAAACTACAACACACCATATTCATTAAACATGCCTCTTTAATCTTTTAGCCAATTAATTATCAATTAATTCTGACTTTACATTCTTTACCAATTTTAATTAAGAACAATATGCTAATCAACCAAGTCATAGATATCACACAATCTAGAAAATCAAGTGGCAACCTGTTATCACGACACAAAACAGCAACATCGCCATGCGATCGATACCAATTCTTTAATCCGGTTCAAGTAATTATTAGGTTAATTTCATTGTGATCCAATGAGTTAAATCATTTTATTTCTACGATTGCACGTAAATAAAGGGAGAAGAAATGAATCCCCTACCTCAAAAAGGGTGCCAACGTTCTTCGCACGAGAACATACCAATGTTGCAGATCCCGATTGCCTCTCCCGTAAGAACTGCATCCACTCAAGGACACCACACCACAATCACGCCAACAAACAACCAAAAAAACTCATTTAGAAACATGTAGATCAAGCACCATCACATGGTAATGAGGAACATGAGGAAACATATCGAAGAAACTGTAAGAACGAAGGTAGAACATATATTGGATCGAAGATGGATCGCTACAGATCGAAGGAGAGAAGCTAGAGATCAATCCTTGGCAAAGGAATCCCCAAAATGTCTAAGAGGGGTTTTCTGGGTTGCCTGGAATCAGGAGAGAGGTGTTGTAGTCGTAGGGTTTGACAAACCCGAGCGTCTGAAAACGATTAAAACATACAACATCGGGGATTTGCACGTGTAATCCCCTTTCATGTTGTGTAATCTCCAGGGTTTGGTTTTCACTGAAAAATGCATCACCTTTTTATTATTTAACCCTGAAAACTTACACGTTGTGAACCTGACTTACATGACGTGTACTGCTTACACGACGTGTAATTCTTCATGTTTTCAGCATTTCACAGCCAAACTCTTCCAGACTTCCTCCAAGCCTCCTCCAAGCACCTTGGTCTTCGAAAACGCGCAAAGGGTTGATCCTTGTGGACCTGGACCCTTGAATTAGATACCTCTCAAAACATTCTCGTCCTCGAGAATCCAAAACCAACCCAAAGAGGAAACAGAAAAGGGTCGTCTGAATAATCATCCCGCGAGATACTCTCACCACCACAAGAGCTCAACCACCTCACCAAGGGAACAACGTGAAACCACACAACAAGAACAACCATCTCCTAACCACTATCCCGAGGGAGATACCTCTTAAAGAGAGTGAGTCACAACAAGAAACAAGAGAAAGCCATCTCATAAACCCGAAAAGGTCTACCACCACAAAATGAAAAGCATTACAAGAGAAGAGATAAACATTGAACAACTTGGTGTACTGGACACGTATCTGTGAATCACATTCCCAGGTACTCTCCTCTACGCCACCGTGACGCCACAAGACACGAACCAAGAGGATAACATGCCCACACAACACTTTATCCTGGTGGTCCTGGATCTCTACTGGTTGCTTCTCGAAGGTCACATCATCATCAATATTGATCTCGCCCCAATTGAAGATGTGAGAGTCATCATAAAGATAACGATGAAGCTGCGACACGTGAATAACATCGTGTATCTGACTCATCTATAGAGGAAGTGTTATCCGATACGCCATGACTCTAACATGATCTAACACCTCAGAAGGCTCAACAAACTTGGGAGAAAACTTACTCCCACGACCAAATCTTCACCACCCATGACGAGGAGTCACCTTCAGGAACACATGATCCCCAACATCAAACTCCAGAGGTCTCATCCCATGATTGACATAAGATTTCTGACGATCCTGCGTTGATTTCCTCCTCTCGTAAATCACTTGAACCAACTATGTCTTATTATGTACCAGTTTCGGGCCAAGAATTGCTATTTCTCTTACCCCAGTCCCGCACAACGGAGAACAATAAGGTCAACCATACAAGGCTTCAAACGATGCCATACCGATGGTGGAGTGAAAACTATTGTTGTAAGCGAACTCTACCAAGGGCAGGTGCCTGTTCCACAAACCTCCAAAATCTAGGACACAAGAGCGCAACATGTCTTCAAGAGTCTGGATGGTCCGCTCTATCTGACCGTCCGTTTGCGGATGAAAAGCAATGCTAAAGCACAACTGAGAACCAAAAGAATGCTGGAGATCTCTCCACACACTGGAGGTAAAATGTGGTTCTCAATCGGAAATGATCGTCCTTGGGACCCTGTGGAGTCTCACCACCTCCTCCAGATACCGCCTTGACAAAACCTCCACTAAGCTCGACTCCTTGATTGCTATAAAGTGGGATGATTTCGTCAAATGATCCACTAGCACCCATATAACATCATATCCTCCCTGAGCTCTAGGTAAACCATTAACAAAGTCCATCAAGATGTCCTTCCACTTCCACTGAGGAACATCTAATGGCTGGATCAAACCATCAGGAACACGATGCTCGACCTTCACCTTCTGGCATACCAAACATCGAGACACAAACACTGCAACTGCACGCTTCAACCCAGGCCACCAAATCTGACCCCTCAAAGCTTGGTACGTCTTTATCATGCTAGGATGTATCGCCAAAGACGAACTATGAAACTCCCTGAGAACCATCTCATGCATCACCAAAGGAACGAAAACCCTTCCCCGAAACATCACTCGGTGTTGTTCATCCTCAGATCAACTATCAGTGGCCTCGCTACAAACAACTCGGTCTCTCTAGACCTCTATCTCAAAATTCTCCAACTGGGACTCTTCCTCCTGTTGCACCAGAGATGAATGCACTATCATCTGAAAAAGAAAATTTTTGCCCCCAACTTCTCTCATATCTAGATGCAATGCTGAAAGTTCTTCCATCACTCTCTAGGAATCATCTGATTCACGCACTGCATCACTACACGACTTACTGCTCAGCGCATTGACCATGACATTTCCTTTCGATGTGTATATGAAATCTTGAAGTCGTAATCCTGTAAGAACTCCATCCACCGACGCTGACGCAAGTTCAAGTCACATTGGGAGAAAACATACCTCAGAATCTTATGATCAGTGAAGACCACAAATTCAGGGAAAACACTACCGCTGCCAACTCGAGATCATTGGTGGGATAATTACGCTCATGTGGATGTAACTGCCGAGACCCATAAGAAATGACCGATCTCTGCTGCATCAGAACACAACCCAAATCAAGATGCGAAGCATCACAGAAAACCTCAAACTGAACTCTTTCTGTCGGCATACAAAGAACTGGAGTACTGACCAACTTCTCCTGCAACTACTCAAAATTTGTTTGACATTGATCAGTCCACAAGAACGCCTGATCCTTTCTGGTCAACATTGTCAGAGGAGTCACAACCTGAGAGAAATCGGTTACGAACCTCCTGTAATAGCCTACAAGACCAAGGAAACTTCGAACCTCTGCCATTGTCTTGGGGGCTTCTCAAGACACAATTGCTTCTATCTTCGATGAATACACATCTACTCCCTACTGGGATACAACATGCCCCAAGAAACAGACTTCTCGAGCCCAAAACTCACACTTCAGAAACTTCCTAAATAATTGCTCATGACGAAGAACTCCCAAAATGACATGTAGATGCTCTGCATGCTCCTCCTCAGACGTGGAGTACTCAAGGATGTTGTTCATGAAAACTAGCAAAAACTTATCCAGGAACTCACGGAACACAACGTTCATTAACCCCATGAATACAACCAGAGCATTCGTCACACCGAACGAAATCACAACAAACTCGTAATGCCCACGACGATAATGAAAATCAGTCTTCGAGATATCCTCATCCTTTACATGCATCTGATGATATCTTGACTGCAAATCGATCTTCAAGAACCAACTTGCACCCTTCAGTTGATCTAATAAATCATCAATTCGTGGGAGAGGATATCAGTTCTTTACCATCACTTGGTTTATGCAACGATAATCGATATACAACCGCAAACTGCTACCAGACTTCTTCACGAACAAAACTGGTGCACCCCACAGTGACACACTTGGTCGAACAAAACCATACCGCAACAGACCATCGAGCTGTATATGCAGCTCTCACAACTCAGAAGGTTCCATCCTATACAGAGACATCGAGATATGAGACGTTTGGCTGTAGTTCAATCTCGAACTTGATCTCTCGTCGAGGGGGTAACACTACAACCTCCTCTAGAAAGACATCAATGTACTCTTCTACGACCCTGGGAAATGCTGATTACTGAACCTCCAACGAACTTAACATCATCTCAACAATCAAGGATGACACGGACAAAACATGCCTCCGACCCATCTGAGGGTCTCAATCGTTGACACACTGCTGGCTCTCCATCAGCATCGAAGAACACAATCTACCACCTGAAGAAATCCATGATAGATTTCATCGAATACAACCAATCCATGCTGAGGATGATGTCATATGGTTGTATCCATAAACATAGGAAATATCTCCAAGAGTGGTGCTACCCTAGCACTAGTTCACAATCTCTACACACATCAAATAAGTCAGCTCAACCTCCAACTAACATAGTCAATGTCAAGGGCACTAGAAGTCTCTATATCTCAAGTCCCAAAGCATGGACAAGGGCATGTGATATGAAGGAGTGCACTGCTCCAAGATAAAACAAGGCTTGCACCCAAGTATAAAACAATAAAGGGTATCTCGAACGACGTTTGACTTGCTTGGTGCTGGCAACACTAAAACATGAAGCTAACCACGACCTGCTTCACAACCTCTCTAACCATGCTGTCGACCACTTCCACGGCCGCACTCTGCTCTTTGAGGGCGAGGAGTGTCCTGAGGATGTCCTTTGCTTTCCCCATTTACTCTCTGCTGATCCCAAACTGGAGCAACCTACTGCTATTGCCTCAGATGAAACTACCTCAGTGGAGGAGCCTGAAACGGAACAACTGACACACACCGATTTCTCAAAAAGACCAGACACTCTCACCACTGATGACCTCAAACTTCACAAGAAAAACACGTGTTTGATCCCTTAGTAGAGACATGAGAGTCACCCCCTTGGAGAAATGAGACATTGAGGGCTGATACCTACCCCCAACTGATCAGAAACTCTTCTTTCTTGACAACCGGGAACCCCATACCACAGCTTTGCTTTGTGAGGAATCCTGATGACTCCTCTCTCATGACGATCCGGTTCTGGATAATGTCCTCTCGATGACCTTTGCTCTCACCAACACCTCAAGATACGTCTTCAGCATAAACAGGGTGACCTGGCGCTGGATCTCTGAATGCAGAACCTCCTTAAAATGCATTGTCTCGACATCCTCATCAGACAACAGGTTCGAAGCATATGGTAGAAGGTTCCTGAAATGGATCCTGAACTCTTGCACACTGGAGCTTCATTGCCGAAGGGTAAGTAGCTCCTGGCGACTGGCCGCCTTTGCGGTCAAAGAAAGAAATTTGGCTCTGAACTAGTCTCAGAACTCCTCCCACGAGACTTCCGAATCCTCGTGATCTATGAGGAATAAGAACCACCACTACCTTCCTTCCCACACAATATCGCCACAACCAATGATACCCAGTGTTCCTTCTAAGAACATATCGAACTGAAGACTATCTCAACCTCCTCCAACCAGTCTTTCGTGAATGCATCTGAAATGGAGCCCTCGTACCTCTACAGACTATAACGCTGAAACTCTCAGAGTGTCCTTCTCCAAGTGTCGTCGTCGTCAACCTTTACTCTATGGCGATCTGCTGGCGCAACCTGATGAACATCTTCTGCGCGAACCTGACGAGGACATCGACCTGGAGCCATGCCTACAAAAGAACAAATAGTTAGATCTCATAACCTGGAATATGGAACACTTAAACATTAATTAATTGTTTTATTTTATTCATTTTAGCTTAACCTATCCCAAGGTCTACCCATTCAAACACAGATGCAAAGAAGTATGATGCATTATCCTTTTCTAGGTCTCTACCTTGCAACCAGTATCACCTCGTTTAGTAGCCGCTGTAAGCTTAAAGGTCCGTGCATCAGATCACAGAGGGCCTTAAATACCTGTGTCTAAACTGGTCTCCCATGTTTACAATGATTGCTAAACTTAGCTGACATCGTTGCCCTACCATCCCACACAACCTCACATGTGCCTAACCCAAAACTCTATCCTATCCCTCAAGCAGAGCTCTGATACCACTCTGTCATGACCCCCTCCACACAAAGTTTACCCCTCTCGGACTAACAATGGGAGAAGAGAGATAATGACACCCGAGTCCCACCCCCATTAGGACCCGTGTTGGTGACTAGCACTGATGGTATAGTAAACACACAGATGTGAGACATTACCCTCTAAGAGAACACATGCGAAAGAGAGAGATAGGACAAACACCAATCAAATCCTACTCATACTACAATATAAAAGAAAAACCAAGTGCACATATGTAATGACATGTAAGAACTACTACAACTGAAGGAAAAACTGCAAGTACCAAAGGAAAAGTAAGGATGACGACGACCATAAAGCCCAAACAGCTCCTACAAAACCAACAAGCTAGTAGTAACCAACCTTATCTCTAACCTGTACCAACTGACCTGAAAAACAATTTATATATATGTAGGGTGAGTATAACAATATACTCAGTAGGATCCTCCCCAGTACCTTTCGTGCAAAAGGTAAAGAAAGTATGCTAAAGCACAACGAACAACAAGTGAAACTAGCTCGTCACCTAAACATGCATACTAAGTTCTCATCGTCACCATGACTACTCTCACCAAGTATCACATACAAGAGAATGTTAATAAAGAATATCAAGGGTACCCCGTTACCGCTTCCCCATTGGTTTGCCGCTCTGCCCCAACGTCACATGTCATGAGAATCTCTCTCAAAAAAGGCTAGCTTGCAGAAACCTGAGTGAAACACCACAACATGAACCTCATGCAACACATTACCACACCCATGTAACCAAAAGTAATCAGGTAGTTTTCGGGAGCCACCGCAACCCGTATGACGTGTATCATACATCAAGTATTATACCTCAAGCCATCATAGCCCATACACCGAGTAATAAACCTCAAGCCATCATAACCTATACACGTTATACTTATAGTAGTCCTTAGGAAACTATATCTAGAATACATGTGTGAAATAACCACAAGCGATTACAGCCCTATACACACATATATGGGGAAAACTAGTCACCGTGCATACCGGCACAATTAACTACAATGAGAAGAGAGCGAGATCAAATTGGGTAGTCAGCTATCCATCCTCCCATTAGGATATTGGGGAAAACATCCCCTAGGGATCAGAATCCTTGGGGTATCAGTTGCCCTAACCGATAGGGTGGACTAGCGTATAAAAACACAAAAACGTACATGATATAATATAGCTCACAACCACACTATGGACGTCACCTAGTCTCACACTCAGCTGCAACTAACGTCTCTCAGACTCCCGACTGCCAATGCTAAGACCAAATATCCAATAAGCACACAACCATTTGAAGAGATACATTAAATTATTTTATTCCTTTTCATCAGTTGCAATTTATGTTAATTAATTCTTTAACCATTAATTAACTATTAACGTTTTCCACATTACATTCCATTACCATTATAACAAAGTTCCACACCCTCCTGGCATAAGCAAACCGAGTCCACAAATTCTCAAAATTATAACCTCAACATTGCATCCCAACAAGCTCCAAACCCATGGGTTAAACATTTATCCATTTATTAACATTACTTTCTATATTACCGGGTACTCTAAGAAAACATCCAAAACTACCAAACAAGGTAAACAACCAAGCACATCCATCTGCCTCAAGCAGTAGGGAAATGTAAGCAGATAAACAAACAACCTGACCGTCAGCCAAATAACAGATTCAAACAAGCATCCAACTTTCATATCAACGGGTAATCCCAACTTCAACATGTTCTGTCATCCTGGTGTTCTCCTCGACACCCACATGCATATCCCGATGCATCTCGCAATCACAAGCGTCATCTGCTTCCACAACAACCGGGCATCCTCACCCCACATACCACAACGACCCTCTAGGCTCAGTCATCCCAGACTCACATCACATTTAGGCCTCCTCGCCCCATATACCACAACAACCCTCCATGCTCAGCCACCCAGGCTCACATCATATCACAAATAGAAGAAAACAAACACAACAACCTGGCTCTTGGCCCTAAAGCAAGACATCCAGCTTTCACACGCAACGACCTCTCATGCCTTCAAAGCACATGACACTTGGCCTTTACATGCAACCGAGCAAATCATACCCTACAAATGAATTATCTTTTATCAAAAAACTGATTCTTATTCCATCTTGAATTAACCGATTCATTATTTACAGGTTCCAACCGCGGGCAACCTAAGCATCAAGCTAATACAAGCTGTCACAAATTAATTAAATGATTAATTTAACATGTCTTTAATTCCTCTATCAACAAGCATCAACACGCTTCACATCTTTATTCAAGACCATTAACACATGGAAGGCCAAATCATTTAAACATGCTCGCAACATTAAAACTACCAAACACCAGATTCATTAAATACACCTCTTTAATCTTTTAGTCAATTAATTGTCAATTAATTATGGCTATACGTTCTTTACCAATTTCCATCAAGAACAACATGCTAATCCAAGCAAGGCATAAATATTACACTATCTAGCAAATCAAGAGGAAACCTATTATCATGGTACAAAACAACATCGCTATGTGATTGATACCAATTCTTTAATCTGGTTCAAGTAATTATTAAGTTAATTTCATTGCGATCCAAGGGGATAAATCAAGGTAGCTCTATGATTGCATGTAAATAAAGAGGGATGCAATGAATCCCCTACCTCAAAAAGGGTTTCAACGTTATTCGCACAAGAACATAACAACATTACAGATCTTGATCTCCCGCAAGAACTACATCCACCCAAGGACGTCATGCCACAATCGTGCCAACAATCAACTAACAAATCAAGAGGCAACCCGTTATCATGGTACAAAACAATAACATCGCCATGTGATCGATACCAATTCTTTAATCTGGTTCAAGTAATTATTAGGTTAACTTTATTGTGATCCAAGGGGCTAAATCATGGTAGCTCTACAATTGCACGTAAATAAAGAGGGAAGAAACGGATTCCCTACCTCAACAAGGGTGCCGATGTTATTTGCACAAGAACATACCAACACTGTAGATCTCAATCTCCCACAAGAACTGCATCCACCCAAGGACGTCGTGCCACAACCGCGCCAACAAACAACCAACAAAAATCCTTTAGAAACATGGAGATCAAGCGCTATCACATGACAAGGAGGAAAGAGAAGAAATAGATCGAAGAAACCCAAGAACGGAGGTAGAACATACCTTGGATTGAAGACAGACCCCTATGGACCGAAGGAGGGAATCTAGAGATTAATCCTTGACAAAAGAATCCCCAAAACATCGAATATGAGGTTGTTGGGTTGCCTGGAATCGGGAGAGAGGTGCTGCGGCCATAGGGTTTGACAAACCCGAGTGGATGAAAATGTTTAAACCATACACCATCAGAGATTTACACGATGTGTAATCCCCTTTCATGTCGTGTAGTCCTCATTGTTCGATTTTCACTGAAAAACGCGTCACCTTTTTATTATTTAACCCTAAAAACTTACATGTCGTGAACCTAAATTACATGACGTGTAATGCTTACACGATGTGTAATTCTTCATGTTTCCAGCATTTCGTAGCCAAACTCTTCCAGAATTTCTCCGAGCCTCCTTCGAGCACCTCAGTCTTTAGAAACATGCAAAGGGTCAATCCTCATGTATCTGAGCCCTTAAAAAAGAATTACAAATTTGACTCTTGATGACTTGATTGGTACTCTTATTCAAAATGAGGGTAGATTTAAAAGATATGCTGAGAAAATGAAGAAAAATAATGGAGGATTTTCTTTTGCTGCTACTTTAAATTTTTCTAATAAAGTTCATTCAGCAGAGAATGTTTCAAAATCATCAAAGAAAAAGTTATAATTGAAACAGAGAGCAGTTCTTCAGAATAGTATGAGAATGAATTATAAAATCTTGTTAAAAGAATGAATAAGATTGTTGGGAAAAAGGATTTATGATATAAGAATAAGAAGACTCACAAGGATAAAAATGATAAGAAGGATTTTTTTGAAGTTATTTCTTGTGAATGCAGAAAGGGTGGTCACATAAGACCCGACTGTTCGAAGCTTAAAAGAAAAGAAAATAAGGATAGAAATTCTGATAGGAATTCTATGGAATTCTACAGACACAAGAATAAGAAAATTTTGAAAGCTTCAAACACATGGAGTGTCAGTGGTGGTGATAGTTATCAGAGAATTCATCTGATAGTGGAAGTGAAGATAATAATAATATTGGTTTTTATGCTGAGATTTTGATGAAAAATAGTTACTTCACGAAAAAGGTAACTGCTGAATCTTTAACCAATATTACTGTAAATGAAAATTGCCCCAATAGTGATAATGATAAAAATTATACATCTTCCAATGAGGAATCTTCTTCATCAGAAGAAAACAATGCTTTACCTATTTAGGAAGAAGTCTAGTTTTTTAAAACTATTAGAAAACCAGAATTTCAAAATTACTAAAAAACTTGATATTGCTGAGGCTACTTTTGTTAAAGCAAACTCAATAATTTCTACATTCACTAATGAGATTTCAAAACTTTCCAAAGAATTAGATAAAATTAATTTTTTGAAAGCTATTATTTATAAAGATTTAGAAAAATATAATCCTAAAAAAACTATTTTTTTAAAAGATATTGAAAAACTTAATTTGAGTAATAATTCAGTTGAGGATAGAAATTTAGTTGTAAAACTAAATGTTGAAATATCTAGTCTGAAAAAGCTTCTATCAAAGTTTACTATTGGTAAAGAAAATTTTGACAAAATGTATAGAAAAATTTAACCTCATAAGGATGTATCCAGAATGGGTTATTCTAACAAGAAACCTATTTTTCAAAATAACTACTTTGTTTCGAAAAGAGATCCATTTTGCATGAAATGTCAAAGTGATGGACATTGGAAAAAGAAGTGTTCTTTAAATAAAGTTCAATATTTAGGTTTTCATAAAACTTATTTTTCCAAATAATTAATATCTTCTCAACATAGTAAAGTTAGACATATGTGGATTCCAACAATTTTGTTTCCTAATAATACCTGACCCAAGCAGGTTTGGGTTCCAAAACACTTATCTTTTTATTTTCAGGAAAATAATAAATGAACAAACAACAACATTTGGTACATGGATTGTGGTTGTTCCAAACATATGACTGGGAATACAGATTTTTCAAGAAGATTATCAAAATGAAAGGTGTCAAAATTACCTTTGGTGACAATGTTCAAGGAGAAATTATTAGAATTGGTAACATTGTTCTTCTTGGTAAATCCTTTATCCAAATTTTTTGTTTGTCATAGGTCTCAATCACAACCTTGTTAGCATAATTCAATGATGTGATGAGGGATATCTTGTGAACTTCAGGAATGAAAAATGTATTGTTCATAGTTCAAAAGATGAATTCATTCTTTCTGCTAATCGGTATGAGAATGTTTATACACTTAACTTAGAAGACCTTAGGATCTAAGATATACCTTGCCTTAGTCCAATGAAAGACCAATATTGGTTATGACATAGAATATTATGACACTACAATGTTAGAACTTTAGTTAAACTGTCTGAGAAAGGACTAGTTAAAGATCTACCAGAACTTAAGTTTAATACTTTAAAAGTTTGTGATCCTTTTCAATTCGGAAAGCAACATAAGTCATGTTTTAAATCTATTAGTGAAGTCTCAACTTCTGATGCTTTACAGTTAGTGCACATAGATTTATTTGGTCCTATATAAACTGGAAGTATCGGTGGAAAATATTATGTATATGTTTTAGTTGATGATTACACTAGATATACACGAGTCTATTTTCTAGCAAAGAAGTATAAAACCTTTTTCTATTTTAAAACTTTTGTAGCCCGAGTAAAAAATGTGAAAAATCTATTTTTGATAATTATTCATAGTGATCATGGTATAGAATTTGTAAATTCTAATTTTGAAACTTTTTTGTAGTAAAGAGTAAAATACACAACTTTTCGACATCTAGAACTCCATAACAAAATGATGCAGTTGAAAGGAGAAATAGAATTATTTAGGAGATTACAATAACCATACTGAGTGAATACTCAGTTTTTAAACATTTTTGGGATGAAGCAGTTAATGCTTCTTATTATACTATAAATTGAGTTTTAATAAGACATTTTATTAATAAAACCCCTTATGAGGTGTGGATCGGAAGAAAAACAAAACTTTCTTACTTCAAAGTTTTTGGATGCAAAACATTCATTTCAAATACAAAGATAATCTATATAAATTTTCTCCAAAACCCGATAAAGGAATATTTTATGTTATTCTACAACAAGTAAAGATTACAGAGCTTTTAATTAAAACACAAGTACCGTTGAGGAAACTATACATGTTAATTTTGATGAGACCAGTCCTTTTGTTTTCAAACAACCTCAATCCACATATTTGGATGTTATTTCAAAAACTAATTTTCAAACAATGTTGGAAAGTTCTTCTCATGAGATAACAACTGAAGAATATGTTTATGAAGTTATACCTTAAGAATAATTTCAACACGTTGTTGAAGAAATTTTTTTTTAAATCCAATAAATCATTTGATACTTAGGAATTATCCTAGTGATAATATCATTGGTGATGTAGATCAACCTGTTTGAATCAGAAGTCTCTTAAGAAATGAAGTTGAACATTGGGCATTTTTATCATAATTTGAGCCTAAAACTTCTGATGAAGCTTTAAGTGATGAAGATTGGATAAAAAATATGCAAGATGAAATCAACGAATTTGAAAGGAATCAAGTTTGGACTTTAGTTGAACAATCTAAAGATACATATATAGTTGGTGTAAAATGGGGTTTTCAGAATAAGTGTGATGAAAATGATATTATAGTAGGAAATAAAGCTAGAATTGTTGCAAAAGGTTATAATCAACAAGAGGACATAGATTATGAAGAATTTTTTTCTCCAATAGCAAGGATTGGATCTATTCAAATTCTTCTATCATATGCAACATTTCTTAATTTCAAACTTTTTTAAATGGTTGTGAAGTGTGCTTTTTTTAACGAATATGTACGGAGGAAGTTTATATAGAACAACCCTCTAGTTTTGAAAATAAAAAATATCCAGAATATGTATTTAAACATACTAAGAAAATTTATGGACTTAAACAAGACCCTAGAGCCTGGAATGATAGATTGACGGTATTTTTATCACAAAAAATTTTTGTTAAAGGAGCTTTCGATTCAACACTTTTCATAAAAGAAGTTTCTAAAAACATCATAATTGTTCAAATTTATGTTGATAACATTATATTTGGTTCAACTAAAAAATATTTAAGAGATTCCTTTGTGAATCTTATGGAATCTGAGTTTGAAATGAGCATGATGAGAGAACTTACATATTTTCTAGGTTTTAAAATTTCACAAAAACCAGAAGAAAATTTTATATCCCAAAATAAGTACATAAAAGATATTCTTAAGAAATTTGGATATGAAAACAATAAAAGTATCAGTACTCCCATCATAACCTCAAATACTTTAGATATTGATGAATTTGAGAAACCAGTTGATCGAAAGAATTTTTGAGGAATGATTGTAAGTTTACTATACTTAACAACCAGTCTTCTAGATTTAATGTTTTATGTATGCTTGTGTGCTAGATATATAACAAATCCAAAAGAATCCAATCTTAAGGTAGTAAAACAAAATTTTCATTATCTTAAGGGAACCATGGATCTAGGTTTTTTTTACTTTTCTGGAAATGATTTTGAACTATTTTTTTTTCTGATGCTGACTTTGGTGGATGTAAAATGGATAGAAAAATTACTTTTGGAATTTGTCATTTCTTCGAAGAAGCTTTAGTGTCTTGGTCTTGTATGAAACAATACTCAGTATGACTTTCCACTGCTGAAGTTGAATATGTGGAAGCTGAAAGTTGTTGTGCTCAAGTGTTGTGGATGTAACAGACACTCACTGACTATGACTTGAGTTTTAATAAAACTCAAATTTTTGTGTGATAACACAAGTGCCATTGATTTAAGTAAAAACCCAACACATCACTAATGAGAAAAACACATAGATATAAGACACCATTTCCTTCAGGATCACACACAAAAAGGAGAGATTATTTTACAATTTATCGGAATGCAAGAATAACTTGCTGATATTTTTACCAAATCTCTTAGTTTTGATAGATTTGAATATATTAAACACAATATAAGAATGTTCAATACAAATGATCATTCATATCTACTTATTGTTATCAATCTTCTTACATTAATGAACTCCTTTTCAAAGGGGGATTGCATGTGTCATGGGTTTTCTAAAAACTATTAGTTTTACTAAAAAATTTTCTAAAATCTTTTGTTTTCTAGAAACTTTTGTTTTTCTAGAAACTTTTGTTTTTCTAATTTTTAGTTTTCTTAAAAAACCTTTAGTTTTTCTAAGTTCTTCATATTAACTGAAATATTTTGTTTTATTTAAAACTTTAGTTTTACTAATTTTTTTGGACTTGCTAAAAACTTTGGTTTTATTAATTTTTTTAGTTTTTCTAAAAACCAAGAAGAATAGCAACCAGACTGAATTTATCTTAGAAAGTTACATTTTTACTCTGACAAGGTAAATTCTAATTAGTTTTTACAATATTTTGTTTTAGTTGTTTACAACTTTCTGTTTTTATAATAATTTTTACAAAGTTTTCTGGGCAAACCATGCGTTCGATAAAAACTACTTTTCAAAAACCATTAAGAGTTTATATTATATATTTTAATATTATGAGGATATTTTTTCGATCATTGAATCAAGTTATGGAATTGAATCTAAGCCGTCAGATCTTTGGAAGTTGAATCATTTCCTTGAGCCTATAAATATATACCTGAGTCACCACACCCCACACTAGTTTCTCAGACAGACGACGATTCTCGACCCTTAAATTCTTGGTCTGTCTGATCATTTTTTTTTTGTTCAATCTGATTTTACTTTGCTTGATCAGATATCCTTAGTCAATTCAGTATTTGAAAAATTTCTCCTGTAAAAGAAATTGCAAACATGGAAGTTGTCAAAGAGAGGTTGATTGAGAAAAAATGGTATGATGAAACTGATTCTTTTTTGAAATAAATTATCATATTTCATGTTTGGGAAAATGTTTGTGTTGAAAAGGAATATTTCGATCTTCATTATCCAACAATATTAAAAGAATTTTATTCATCTGTTGAGTTTTGTGTGGAATATAGTTTAGATGTCATATCTTTTAACATTTTTGATGAATCCTACAAAAGTTAAATATTCAACAAGTTTTAGATCTTGTTGAAGTTTCGTTGGATGGAGAGGCCTATCTTGTAACTCATAAGCTTCCAGAAAATATTGGTTAATTTGAGAAATCTAAAGCTGAAACTTCATTTTTTTCTACCTTTGAGAAGGTTAGGAAAGTTTATCATCTTAAACCGGATGCTAGAGTTGTTTCATTGTGGATGCAAGATTACCTAATTCTAAGGAAAAGAGACAGAGATACCTTGAATGTTTTAGACATCTTTGTTTTGGACTTTCTAATGAATATGAGAAAATATAATTTAATGAAGTTTATTTTCTTGTCAATCGAAGCTATTAAGAAAAGTGTAATGAAGTTGAGAATTCTGCAGCTTTCATGTTTTATCAACAAGATGTTGATAAATTTCATGTTTGTAATGAAGATCAAAAATCAGACAATGGAAATGAGAGAAAATGTTTTGTTGATGAGTGAAGAAACGATTTCAAGAATGAAATTAGTTTTTATGCCGATGCTAAAGAATTTTGTAGAAAAATCAGGCAAAGTAGCACCCGATGCTGAAGTTCAGTAGTTAAAAGGGAAAATTTTAAGAAAAGAAAAAATCTGTTTCATCACCCAGGCCTAAAAGGAAAGTTAAAGCTACGATTGATGAGGCTTATAATGAGTTGATGAAATGAAAGGCAAATAAGAAAGATAGTGATCCAGAGTTTGGTTTAGATAAGGTTGAGACCTTGGCTTTGAAGGAAAAGACTGAAGAAGATTTGAAAGTTAAAGAAAAGAAGCGGAAACATAAGATTAGATTTGAAGAAAAAAATTTATTGAGCATTTGATGAAAGGTGCTGAAAGATCTCATGGAGATATCCACGTTGCTGATAAGGAAATAGTACTTTCAATTTCATATTTATCAGTAGTTAAACCAGTTCCTCAGTCTGCTCTGATAGTAATTTCTCAACCAAATGTATTAGAATCGGAAAATGTTGGAACTTCTCAAGTTGCTATTATTGTTGAAAAAGGAAAAGAGAAAGTTATAGAGATTGAAAAATCTGTTCCAGAACAAGTTAAAGTTGAAGTTGTTAAGAAACCTGGAAAAGATGATTTAAGAACTGATGTGATGGTAGCCAGATAATTTGAAGAAGAATTAAAAGATGTGTCCAAAGAAACTTTAGAAAAGGAAGAGGAAGAAAAAGAAGAAGAAAGTTCATCTGAGTCATCTTCTTTTAGTACTCAATCTGAGAAGGATGCTGACTTGGTTGTTTCTGAAAAGGAGGAAAGTTCAGAAAAATGAAATTGAAAATCAAAAATCACAAGAAAACTCATTTGATAAAGTTGAGAATGATAAAAACATTGATGTAATGGAGGTGTTGAATGCTGAGAAAGAAAAAGAGCAAGAGAAAAAGAAAGAAAAAGAAATGGTAGCTGCTGGACCTTCAAGGAGACATGTTTCCGATGTTTCATTGGATTCAATAGGTTCTCAAGCTACTCCTTTAGATTTGATAATGGAGTCAAGATTCACTTATTTCAATGAATATTTGAAGAAACTTGTCGATTCCATTCCCTTCCTACTAAGTATTGAATCCCGATGCAAGTACATTTATAGAAGGTTAAATGTTTTAAAAAAATCAGATACTTTGAATCAGTTAGTAGAGACCATAGTTCAGAATGAAGATGAATTAAAATCTTTCCAAGATGAGTCTAAGTTAGGGAGAAGAAGAGTTGAGCAGATCGTCTGATGGTTAAAGGATTCTGTAATAAATTTGAAAATTCATGATGATTAGATTGATATTGTTACGGTGGAGAATTTTTTAAATAAGTTATTAAAAGAGATTTTTTATCTCATCTTATTCTTTTGGGAAAATTATGTTAACAAAAAGGGAATTACAAAGAAAGGGGGATATAAGAAAGATATGGGGAGATGTATACCTAAACGAATAATGGGTCCGTAAGTCTTTCAAAGTTATTAATTTTCATCTTTAAGTGTTATATTTTGTTATTTTCAAAAAGAGGGAGATTGTTGAGTCAAAAGGTTTATCAAAAATGTTTGGGATCCGAGCAAACTCGATCCCAAAAATTTATTAAGAAAAATAAACCATAAACAACGATGTGAAAAAATTTATCATTAGTTTTAAAAAGAACAACACACTCTTTAAAATGATGTTTTACTAACTTTATATTTTTCAAGTCTTTAGAATGTTTTTGTAGAAAACTATTTATTCTATCGAACACAAAAATCTTTCTAAACTGATAATATAAACTTTCCATACTAGTCTGATCCATCGGACTGACTACAGTTTGATCCATATGACTGACCAAAGTCTGATTCATCAGATTGACTAATGTACAGTCCATCAGATTGACCAAATTCCAGTCCATCGGATTGACTAAAGTCTATTCCATCAGATTGACTAAAGTCTAGTAAATTGGATCGACCAAAGTCACTACTACAAAATAAGTATTTAACGATGCTAAAAAATGCCTTTATCAGCGCTAACTACCGGAGCGTGATTAAAAGACCTAGGATTTTATCAGCGCTATAAAAGCGCTATAAAAGCGCTGATAAAGGGGCGTACTGCAATGTGTTGTAACAACACACTTTAGCACTAGTGTAGTGTGCCGTAACATCACACTGCAACACCAGAAACGACATCAGAAAACATAAAATTCAAGTACCAATACAGAATTTAAATGAAATAAAATTTACAACACAAAAATAAGAAAAAACACTATATTGTAGACATTTCAAACATTGTTTTATACAATTAAATGAGTAAGTACAAATTATTACATACATTCAAAAACATCAATGTTCATTTGTCTTTTTCTCCTGACCCTAACTCATGTTATTGTCGAACAAACCACCCATGCTCGAGAAAAATAATTCACCTTTATAAGAAAACAATTCTTATGTCAATAATAATTTAAAGAAGTAAATTTAATAGAAAGTGTTAATTTTAAACCAAAATTTGAGTCATATCAGAAACACTGTGTATCAGATTGAGTTGCGGTTGATTCTTGCAAGTCACACCATTTCTTATTCTTCCTCAAGCATTCTCTCTGTGAAAAATAACTAAATAAGTATAAGATAAAAATGATGAGGAAATTAATTAAGTAATAACTAATAGAATGATGGGAAAACAATCTAGGCTTATTTGCTCAGTTTTGAAATTGTGATGTACATTTTAAACTAAAATGACACTTATATATTTAAAAGACGCACTTAGAGTCATACCGGTCACACTGTGCGTCAGATTGATGTGTGACTGATTTCTACATGTCCCAAATGACTTATGCATCATTGTCCTAAATTATTAAACAATATGAATATGTTTTCACATTTTTGAGTACATTACTTGTCTTTTTTTTTACTAAAATATCATTTTAAACTGGAAACATGCATTTTTAGTCATACTAATCACATCATGTGTTAGTTTAATGTGAGACTGATTCTTACACGTAAAAAATGACTAATGAATCATTGTGCTAAATTATCAAGACAACTTGAACATGATTGATCGGTTTCCAGTGAGTGTCTTTTTGAATTAAAATGTCAAATTTAAACTGATAACAAACACTTTTATTCGTACTGTCCATATCGTGTATTGAATTGAGGTTTAGCTGACTCCTAAACATCACAAATGACTTATGGATTATTGTGTTAAGGTATCAAAACAATTCGAATATGTTTTCTTGGTTTTGAGTATGTTAGTTGTCCTTTTTTCTAAAATTAATGTTAATTTTAAATAAAAAGACACACTTGGTGTCATACCGGTCACACTGTGTATCAGATTGAGGTGCGATTGATTTCTAAACATCCCAAATGACTTAAAGATAATTTTCCTAAAGTATCAAAAGAATCTGAAAGTGTTTTCTTGGTTTTGAGTACGTCACTTGTCTTTTTTACTAAAATGTCATTTTAAACTGGAAACACATAATTTGAGTCATACTGGTCACGTCGTATGTTGGTTTGATGTGAGGCTGATTCATACACATCAAAAATGACTTGTGAATCATTTTACTAAATTATCAAGACAATTTAAGAGTGTTTGCAAGGTTTTCAGTGTGTGACACTTTTTAAACTAAAATGTCAATTTTAAACTGATAACGAACACTTTGAGTCATACAGGCCACATCGTGTATCAGATTGAGATGCAGCTAATTACTACATGTCATAAATGAATTATGGATCTTTTTTCTAAAGTATTAAAATAATTCGAATGCATTTGCTTGGTTTTGAGTATGTCAGTTGAGTTTTTTACTAAAATTAATGTCAATTTTAAATAAAAAGACATAGTTAGAGTCATGTCAGTCACACCATGCGTCAGATTGAGTTTGGTTGATTCCTATACATCCCAAATGACTTATGGATCATTTTAATAAAGTATCAAAACTATCTGAATGTGTTTGCTCATTTTTGAGTACATCCCTTTTCTTTTATACTAAAATGTCATTTTAAACTGGAAACATACATTTTGAGTCATACCGGTCACATCGTGTGTCAGTTTGATGCGAGACTGATTCTTACATGTCACAAATAACTTATGAATCATTTTCCTAAATTATTAAGACAATCTGAGTGCGTTTTCTTAGTTTTCAGTGAGTGATACTTTTTGAACAAAAATGTCAATTTTAAACTGATAACAAACACTTTGAGTCATACCGAACACATCGTATATCAGATTGAGGTGAGAATGATTCCTACACATCAAAAATTATTTACAGATCATTTTCTTAAGGTATCAAAATACTCTGAATGTGTTTTCTCAGTTTTGAGTATTTCAGTTGTCTTTTTTTACTAAATTTAATGTCAATTTAAAATAAAAAGATGCATTTGGAGTCATATTGGTCACACCGTGCATCGGATTAAGGTGTGACTGATTAATTAATATCCAAAGTGAATTATTCATTGTTTTCTTAAAGTATAAAAAAATTCCAAATGCGTCTTATCAGTTTTGAGTATGTCACTTGTCTTTTTTTTTACTAAAATGTCATTTTAAATTGAAAACAAGCGTTTTGAGTCATACTGGTCACATATTGTGTCAGTTTGATGTGAGACTAAAAACTCTATATCAAAAATGACTTATGAATAATTTTTCTAAATTATCAAGACAATCTGAGCGTGTTTGTTCGGTTTTTAGTGAGTGAAAATTTTGAACTAAAATATCTTTTTTGAACCGATAACAGACACTTTGAGTCATACTGGCCATATTGTGTATCAGATTGAGGTTAGATTGATTCATACACATCAAATATAACTTATGGATCTTTTTTTAAAGTATCAAAACAATATGAATGCGTTTTCTAGGTTTTGAGTACGTCCGTTGATTTTTTACTAAAATTAATGTCAATTTTAATTAAAAAGATGCCCTTAGAGTCATATCGATCACATCATGCATCGAATTGAGGTTCCGTTGATTCCTACATGTCTCAGATGACTTATGGATTTTCTTCCTAAAGTATAAAATCAATCTGAATGAGTTTTCTCAGTTTTGAGTACGACACTTTCCTTTTTTTACTAAAATGTCGTTTTAAACTGAAAACACGCACTTTGAGTCATACTGGTCATATCATTGTCAGTTTGACATGAGATTTATTCCTACACATCAGAAGTGACTTATGAATTGTTTTCTTAAATTATTAAGATAATCTAAGTGTGTTTTCTTGGTTTTCGATAAGTGATACTTTTTGAACTAAAATGTAAAATTTAAACTGATAACAAACAGTTTGAGTCATACCAGGTACATCATGTATCAGATTGAGGTGTGACTGATTCCTACATGTAAAAAATGACTTATGGATGATTTTCCTAATGTATCAAAATAGTCTAAATTCATTTTCTCAGTTTTGAGTATGTTAGTTTTCTTTTTTTAGTAAAATTAATGTTAATTTTAAATAAAAGACACTTGGAGTCATGTCGGTCACACTGTGAATCAGAAAGCGGTGAGGATGATTCTTACACATCCCAAATGACTTATGGATCATTTTATTAAATTATCAAAACAATCCAAATGTGTTTTCTCAGTTTTGAGTGCGTGAATTTTCTTTTTTAATAAAATGCCATTTTAAATTGGAAACATGAACTTTGAGTCATACTGGTTAAATCGTGTGTCGGTTTGACATGAGACTAATTCCTACCCATCACAAATGATTTATGAATTGTTTTCCTAAATTATCAAGATAATCCGAGTGCATTTTCTCTATTTTCAGTGAGTGACACTTTTTGAACTAAAATGTCAAATTTAAATTGATAACAAACATTTTGAGTCATACCACCCACATCATATATTAGATTGAGGTGCAGTTGATTTTTACATGTCATAAATGACTTTTGGATCATTTTACTAAAGCATTAAAACAATATGAATGTGTTTTCCTGGTTTTGTGTATGTCAATTGACTTTTTACTAAAATTAATGTCAATTTTAAATAAAAAGAAACTTGAAGTTATATCGGTCACACCATGCATCAGATTGAGGTTCAATTGATTCCTATACATCCCAAATTACTTATGGATTATTTTAATAAAGTTTCAAAATAATTCGAATACGTTTTCTCAATTTTGCGTACATCACTTGTCTTTTTTATTAAAATGTCATTTTAAATTGGAAACATGAACTTTGAGTCATACCAGTGACATCGAGTGTCAGTTTAATGTTAGATTGATTCATACACTCCACAAATGAATTATGAATTACTTTTTTCCAAATTATCAAGACAATTCAAGTGAGTTTTCTTGGTTTTCAATGAATGAAATTTTTTTGGACTAAAATGTCATTTTAAACTGTTAATGGACACTTTGAGTCATATCGGGGGCATCGTGTATCAGATTGAGGTGAAAATGATTCCTATATGTCACAAATTACTTTTGGATCATTTTCCTAAAGTATCAAAACAATCTGAATGTGTTTTCTTAGTTTTGAGTTTGTTAATTGTCTTTTTTACTAAAATTAATGTCAATTTTATTTAAAAAGATGCACTTGGATTCATACCAATCACACCATGCTTTAGATTGAGATGAGGATGATTCCTACATGTCCCAAATGACTTATGGATCGTTTTATTAAAGTATCATAACAATATGAATGTGTTTTTATGGTTTTGAGTATGTCACTTGTTTTTTTACTAAAATGTCATTTTAAAATAGAAACATGCACTTTGAGTCATATTGGTCACATAGTGTGTCCGTTTAATGTGAGACTAATTCCTATATATCAAAAATGATTTATGAATCTTTGTGCTAAATTATCAATACAATCTGAGTGTGTTTGCTCAATTTTTTATGAGTGACACTTATTGAACTAAAATGTCAATTTTAGACTGATAACAGACATTTTCTGTCATAACGGACATATCATGTATCAGACTGAGCTGCGTATAATTCCTATACATTACAAATGACATATGAATCATTTTCCTAAAGTATCAAAACAATATGAATGTGTTTGCTTAGTTTTGAGTATGTCAGTTGACTTTTTCACTAAAATTAATGTCAATTTTAAATAAAATAACGCACTTGGAGTCATATCGGTTATGCCATGCATCAGATTGAGGTGAGGTTGGTTCATACATGTCCCAAATGACTTATGGATTATTTTTCTAAAGTATCAAAATAATACGAATGCGTTTTCTCATTTTTGAGTACATCACTTGTCTTTTTTACTATAATGTCATTTTAAACTGGAAACATGCACTTTGAATCATATCGTGATCACATCATGTGTCAGTTTGATGTGAGACTGATTCCTATACGTCACAAATTACTTATCAATCATTTTCATAAATTATAAAGATAATTTGAGTGTATTTTTTTTGGTTTTTAATGAGTGAAACTTTTTGAACTAAAATGTCAATTTTAAACAGATAATAGACACTTTTAGTCATACTGGCCACATCGTGTATCAGATTGAGGTGTGAATGATTCCTATACATCAAAAAATGACTTATGGATAGTTTCCCTAGTGTATCAAAATAATATGAATGTGTTTTCTCGATTTTGAGCATGTCAATTGTCTTTTATACTAAAATTAATGTTAATTTTAAATAAAAAGATGTACTTGGAGTCATTCCGGTCACACCATGTGTCGGATTAAGGTTTAACTGATTCTTACACATCCTAAATGACTTATGGACCATTTTCCTTTAAGTATCAAAATAATATGAAGTACTAATGTTACCACGCTTTCCATTGTCCTTCCTTGTTGAACTGCCTACACTGCATATTGAGTCGATGTTCTTAGCTTAAAACCTTTCTTATTGTTGAAAACTAGAATAATAGAGGAAACTCCTGTGCCCATTACATCATGAGACATCTCCACAATGAGAAATGTTTTTTCAGCTAAGAAAATCGACCCAATATAAAGTGTTGGCATTTTGACAAATAAAGACAATGTAAAGTGTTGTAACATTGGTAAAAAGGAACATGTTATCTCTTTTGTGGATTTTTTTAGATAATTAAAAGAAAAATATGACTTTCCAAAAGATCTGTGAAAAAATTAAATAAGTATTAGATAAAAATGATAAAGAAATTAACTTATAAATAGTAGATAAAATGATGAAAAAATTAATTAAATAAGTAGTAGGAATTAACCTTTTCATAATGGTCGTATATATTGTTGACCCATTTCCTTATTGTCATTATCTCAGTTGTAGCCTCAAAGTTCAATCTCTTATGAGCATGATCAGCTTTGAACAAACCACCTTAACTCGAACAGAATAATCCACCTGTATAAGAAAACAATTCTTACGTGAATAATACTAAAAAGAAATAAATTAAACATAAATATGAAACAATACATTAATTCTATGGATAATGATTTTACTGTGCAAACATCAAGATTACCTCTGTGATTGAACAGAGACAACTCTGTTTCTCTTCCTACAAAGGTAATGGAGGGATCTTGAAGGAAAGTGATAAATTCCAACACTGCATGAGTGAAAATGTGTTGAGAGAGAAGAAGTCTATGGAAGTTTTGGTGTAGAAAGTAATGAAGGATGGTCATATATATTCTAAAATAAACAAGCTTTGCAAGGAATAATGAAAATTAAATCAAAATTTCATTATATAATTTTTTTGGTAAAATAGAGAAAGTATATTATAAAATTACCTTTACATATTCCTAATTGTGATATCATAATGAAAGGGTCATCCTCAATTGAATTTTCATCTGACCCAACAATTGTTTTAGTCTTCAGTAGGAAAATCGACCAATTATTTTTTGCTTGATTTGAGACATAAAATACTTGCACTGCTTATGATGCCATTATGAACAACTTTTCTTATCCCCCCTCCACACTGAAATTCACCTTCATGAAGACTATTTCATCAACTTTTACTGCACTTCTATTTTCAACCCATTTTCAATTGAAAATCGTCACTTGAAATATTGTATAATCCAACTCATATATTCATTCGATAATGCCAAAATATGACATATTTTCATCAATTAGATATCTATACTTGGAACCAGATATGTGCATCACTTCTTCCACAAACGTAACTCCACTGTTTTTTATCATACTTCAGTCATCATATTCTTTTTTATAGAACATATAACCATTGATTACAGAACCAATGTAAGATATAACATTTTCATTTCTGGTCCCCTGACTAGCCATCGTAGTCATTCAAAAATTTAATTTGGATTTTTAGATAATGCCTTATAAATTTGACCTCAAAACCATTCTATAATTTGTTGATTATGTGTATTTAATATCCATCCTTTATCACTTGATGGATTCAAATCTCCAAGAATTGATTTTTGGGCTTCAACTTATGGATCATCATCTTCACTATTATGTAAAATGTAAAGGTGCACTTGGTCCCTCTCTATGAAGGTAATTGTAACGACATCTCTTCCAGAAATCCCTTTACCCATAAAGTGTCTGTTGTGACGAGGTTTTGGGAGACAAATACTGTCAACATTTGATAGGTAATCAGTATAGAACTCAATAACTTATTCAACAAAATATCTTCCTACAATACAATCTTCTAGCCGACTTCGATTATTGACATACCCTTTCAAAATCTTCATATACTATTAAATGTGGTACATCCATCTGTAATGGACAAGACCACATAGTTGAACCTCTAACCAAGTTAACTATCAGGTGAAAAGTTATATAAAAAAATGATGGTGGTAAGAACTTCTCTAATTCTCATAATATGACTGCAATCTTCTTATTCGTGATTGGAAACTTCATCGGGTCTATAAATTTACTGCATATGGCTTTGAAAAAGAAGTAGAGTCTGATTAATGTATGTCGTACATTTTTAGTTAGAATGCAACAAAAAGAAACATGAATCAAATCTTGCATCAAAACATGAAAATCGTGTGATTTTAGTCCCTGTAACTTCAAATTAGTCATTGACATGACATTCTTGATATTTTATGAATACAACTCTAGAACTTTTACACTATTAAGGACAAAAGAAAATTGCAATTTATCTTGTCTGGATAGAGTGTGAGCTACTAGAGGAATTAAAGTCCTCCCTTTACCCTTCATTGGTGCCAACTCTTCCTTTATCCCTATTTCAATCATGTTCAACTTAGACTTGATGCCATGTTTTGTTTTTCCAAGGAAATTTAGTAACGCGCCGATAACACTATCAAATTCATTTTTTTCCTATATGCATGACATCAAGAAAATTTCTATCGTACAAACAATTTCAACATGACAATTCAAATAAAATTGATCTCTTCTTCCAACCTGATTTCATAAGGTTTTTCGAAAATGGTTTACTGAAAACAGTGTCAATATATTTTACTTTATCGAACAGTTGATCACTCATTAGTGGAGATGTTGCTGTACCTTGTTCAATATTCTCATTGAATGTTGTCATCCGAGATCAGTATTTATTCCATCGAGGTAAAAATTTATGATGTCTTAAAAACACAGTCTTTGAGGAATGTTTCAATCGAACTGAGTATGTGAATTCTTCACAAAGGGGACACCCCAACACTATAACCTGATAAATTTCCATAAGTAGAAAAGTCATTTATTGTCCTGTACAACACAACCCTCTATGTGAATTCTTCACTTCTATGACCATCATACATTGTAACACCTGTATCCTACATCAATTTCAGATCTCTGATCAATAGATCTAAATAAACAACAATATCATTACCGGGTTGCTTTGGTCCATATATAAGCAAAGTCAACATAATGTATTTGTGCTTCATGCATAACCATGACAGGAAGTTATAATTTACCAACATGATGAGCCATGTATTGTGAGTACTACTCTGTACATCAAAAGGATTGATTCCATCTGTAGATAATGCAAGATGAAAGTTTCTCAGCTCATTTCCAAATCTAGGATACTTATAATCAATATTCTTCCATTAAGGAGAATCGGCTAGATGATGTAGGTTTCCATAATTAATTATTGTATCTACATGTCATGTCAATTGTCTCACGGGTTTTTGACATCCACACAGTCTTCTAAACCATGGAATGATAGGAAAGTACCATACAACTTTCGAAGTACTTGATTCATTTTTCTTGTATTGACCCACATCACATTTAGGGAATTTTAGGAGTGATTCATGGTTCTTGTGAAACAATATGCAATCATTTGAAAAAACATGTATTTTTTTAGAGTTCATGCTCATTGAATGTATCATTTATTTAACATCATATATTTGACATGGAAGTTTATTTTCTTTTGGTAGCATATCATTCAGAAGACCAAGTAGTTCTGTAAAGTTGGTGTTGCTCCATTCGCTTCCAACTTTCAAATTATATAACTTTAATACAGCCGAAAATGTTGTGTATTTAGTATAATTGGTATAAAATGGTCTCTTAGCACAACTATTTAACTTATCAAACAACTTTGGACAATCATGAAAGTCATCTTCAATTTCCATTTTCATTTCTTCCACGTGATCTCCATCACCATTTACACTAGCATTCATATCAAATGATCCATAAATAGCAATATCATCCCAATCGGTGTGGACATTCATTTTTCCCCCGTGTTTAGTCTAACATTTATAGATATGATCTATTCGGTGAAAAATCAAATGTTCTTAAAACTCTTTTGGACTAATTTGTCTTGAATAACAACAATGTAAACACACAAAAAAGGATTTAAGAAGGGTTATATGCATGCTCTATTGCAAAAATGACGAACTATTTAACTTCATCTTCATACTCTTTTGTAAAATTATTAGCATGAATCCATTTTCGATTCATATCCATTATATTAGTTTCATAAAATATTCATTTTTTATAATAAATAAAAAAATACACATAAGATATTCATTATCAAAGGTGAAAGTTATAGATAATTCTAATAAAGGGAACCCAACATTTGATTGTTTCAAATAATTTCAGTATACTTTGAAGGAAATGAATAATTGAATTTTAGAAAATAATTACTTCACTATGATAGTTTTTATCCTATGAATTCATCCAAAGGTGGAAGTTATAGACAACTTTCATCCTCATCAGCTTCATCTCCTAAATAATTATTATTGCACTTTGTTGCTTGAGACTCATCCTCCATTTCTTGTGGACATGCACCTATGTTTTTTGAACTACTCTAAGGAGTAGTCAGCCATGGGATGACTACTACTCAGAGAAGTTCAAGAAACATTTAAGAGATGGGAGATAAGCCTCAAACAAAAAATTACAATAATAACTGTTTGGGAGATGAAGTTGATGAGGATGAAAATTGTATTCCATTATGTCCTATAAAAGGGTTAATGCCTCCCATTTATGATAATTACATCATTGACCTTAGTTATTAACTCGTGGCATATTAAAGGTGAGATTTGGTGGGGGAATACACGTTCTTGTTTGTGATTCAAGGGGTCTTGGCGGGGGCATGTTATGATATATGAATCATTAGGGCCTCTATGAATTCTATATTTATAGGAGAAATCCCACCTTTAATACATTCAATCCTCTAACTAAGACTAGTCCTACCTCTATTAAAATGATCCATCAAGTATTTCTTAAATATCCTAAACAAATGAAAAATATAATATAGACAATTAATGAGTAATAAGAAACCAAAATATGATAAAAAAATAATGAACTCGCATTCCATTAACTAGATGATATTAAAATGCATTGATAAAACATTTTAATAAATAAAGAGTTATTCCATATACCTGGATGGTAATCATAGATTCCTAGGGGTGAAACAAATACATGTAAACCTAAAATGATGAATACATAAATTTTTTTTTCTAATAATTATTCCAACATATATAGAATTTGATAACCTCCATTTTATTTTTTTGGAACAAGTGATGTAACAACCTAAGGAATTATTACATTTAACATTAATGGTATATCAAATATCATCAATTTCCATAACTTCTCTTAATAAATATTTTCAACTTAATAATTGATATTTTATTGAATGAATATTTTTATAAACTATAAATATTCCAGGGTTCTTGAATATGCTTCTTTATAACCATACTCATGAAGAATAATATATAATAATAGAATGAAACATTTGTCTAAAAAATAAATAAATCAATACAACCAAATAAAAAATATAAAAAACCAGTCACATTATAATTGATCAATATTAAATGTGGAGTAATTAAAAAATAATATACTTGTAAACATTAGTAAATGAAGCATATGAAATCTTGGGAAATTCCAAAACATCTCGTGAGGTGACTCTGGACATACTTGGGTTTGAACCACCTATAAGCATGATGATGAGTTCCTATGTTTATAGCCTACCATAGACCCCACAACTTTCCTACCTTGTGGGACTCCCTTATGGACTTTGATACAAGTGGGAACCCATTCAATCAAAAATCAACATAACCCAAACATGTCTATTCAAACATCCTTCCAACACCCATCAATACAATCACTGTATTTAAAAGAAAAAAATATTACCTCATCAAAACTAATATAGACAGTTTCCATAGATGGTGACAACTTTTTATAAAAATCATTTCATGCTACCAACAAGACCATAACACTTGATACTACTACTAATTTTCAACGAATTTTTTTCTTTCAATATTATTCAAATTAACAAAGTGACAATCAAAGTAATTTTAAAAAGTTCCAAACATGCCTCAAATTCACAATTTAAAAAAACACACATTAATAGTCTCTCTTAGAATGTATTTTTGAAACCAAGAAAAAAACTATCGTCTTCTTTATTGAATGAATCCTATCTATATTTCATATGACTACATACTTACATATAAACATGAAATAATGTGTTCACACACACACACATATAGATTTGAAAATGAATATATATATATATATGGATGTTCATATAGGATATCAAGAAAAAAAATAAAGTGATAAAATTTACGACACTTAGCATATAATAAAAATCTCAATGTAATACCACTGAAGATTCAAAATAGGAAAAACTCAAGAAAATCACACCTCAAATTCAAGAAATCATTACATGAAATCCATTTTAATTTATTAAATAAAAACCACGAGTGACATTTTAACAAACACTTTGTGTATGGAAGGAAGTTCAAAACATTTAAACTTAATACGCTACAAGGATGAAATCAGTGTGTGGAATTCTTAATATGCTACAAGGCAACAAGAAAATCCCTTAAAGGGTTAATAAAAACCCAAAATCATAGAAACCCCTAATTAGAAATTCATTCTAGAAGGGAAATCAATGATGGATAATGAATAAAAAGAGATAATGGACAAAAAGCGCAAAAAGATATCACCAAACGAACAATCAATGAGGAGGAGGATGAAATAACATACCTTATATTGAAGTTTCGAATCATCCGAGAGAAAGTATAAATATCGCCAAACCTTGGTTTCGTTCGAGCCTTGAATTCGTTCGACCCTTTAATTGTTCGAGCCTTGGATTTGAGGCTTGGAATTGTTTGAGCCTTGATTCAAGCTTGGATTCAACGAGGAGCATCAAAAACAGGTGGCTTCCACAGAAATCTTCAAATATCACGACTGGTTCACAACTAGTTAGAGTTCTTTAAATAGATTGAGGACACTTTTATTAGCTCTTCCAAAAAAGCGCTGATAAAGATCCCTTTTATCAGTACTAAATTAATAAGCACTGATAAAAATATCTTTATCAGCGCTAAAACTTGAGCGTTGATAAAAGATTTATAATTATATTTATAGATATTTTTTTGTAAATATATTTATATAATTATATATTTATTTAATAAATATATATAAATAAAAATATAGTAAATATATTCATTATTTAAATATATTTATTTTAATTTTATAATTTTTTAAATATATAATTAATTATTTATAATTATATAAATACTTTTTAAAAAATAACATTTATATATTTATATATTATATCATTATATATATTTATATTATTATATATATAATAAATATAAATATAAATATAAATATTAATATAAATATTAATATAGTAAATATATTCATTATTTAAATAAATTTATTATAATTTTATAATTATTTAAATATTTTAAAAAATATTATTATTTATTTATAACTATAAATATATAAATGTATAAATATAGTAAATATATATTTATAAATATATATATTTATAAATATTTATTTATAGATATATTTTTAACATTATTAATGAATATATAATCTTAAAATCAAGTATGGTAAAAATGAGTGATTGAATAATTAAAAATGAACACACTTTAACAATATTGAAAAAATTGATAAGTTTTATTAATTAAATATAACTTATTAAAAAAATATGGATATATATTGAAATAATATTGAATACATATTAAAAATATTAATACATAGTAAAAAATATATATAAACAAATAATATAAAAATTTTAAATTCTTAAAAAAAATAAAAAATAAAAAATAAAAATATTAAAATTAAATTAATACCTAATTGTAATAATATTAAAAATAAATAAATAAAATTTACTGATTAAATACATAATATATTAAATGTATCATGTTATAATGAAATTCTAAAATGAATACTAAAATTTGAATAAATTACATAAATATTAGGCGTATATGTTTTTATATAATATTTTATTAATTACGTAAATATTGTATATGTGTTAAATGCATTTGTTATGTATATGTATGTGAAATCAATGTAACAGACATTTGATATATGTTAAATTGAAAAATCAAATGATACTCAATTATGTCCATTACTCGATGCAATTAGTCTGTATTTTTAATTAACATTAATTTTTAATTATAAATCATTATTCACTAAATATATGACTTATTTAATGTAAATCATAAATATTTTGTATTGTATAAATCTTATTTTGGGAAATATATATGAATATATTTATATATTAAATGTATTAATGAATACTTATATAGAAAAACCATTAAAAATGAATAAGGCATTAATATGTTTTTAATTATTACATTAGATTCATTTTATATATTTATATTTAATATATATTATTTATTACTATTTATAATTATTATTTATATATATTAAAATTATTCATTTTTTATTAATAATTGTTTCATTAATATTTTTTTAATATTTTTTTAATTTATTCATTTTTAATTTTTTTGTTTAATTATTATAATTTATTCCTTTTTAATTTTTTTTAATTATTAAAATTTATTCATTTTATATATCTATATTTAATATAAAATTTATTAATATTTATAATCTATATATATGTATATTAAATTTATTCATTTTTATCAATAATTATTTAATTAATAAAATGTTTAATATTTTTCTTAATTTACTGATTTTTAATTTTTATATGTTTCATTATTTCCTTTTATTCATTTTATATATCTATATATTTAATATATATTATTTATTAGTATTTATAATTTATCTATATGTATATTAAATTTATTCATTTTTATCAATAATTATTTAATTAATAAATTTTTTAATAGTTTTTTAAATTTACTCATTTTTAATATTTATTTGTTTAATTATTTCATTTTATTCGGGACTTTTATTAATGCTAAAAAAACACTGATAAAAGATACCCTTTATGAGTGCTAAAAATAAAGCGCTGGTAATGAGTATTCTTTATCAGTGTTAAAAAAACGCTTATATAGGGTACCATTTATAAGCACTAAAAATGGTAAAGGGTAACTTTTATCAGTGCTTTTTACTAGCACTGACAAATGCCAGTGTTGATAAAGGCCTATTTTGTAGTAGTGAGTCCAGTCCATTGGATTGACCAAAGTCGTGTCCATCGGATTGACCAAAGTCCTGTCCATCGGATTGGCCAAATTTTAGTCGATTGGTGTGACTCAATTTAGTCTATAGGAATGAACAAAGTTTAGTCTATCAAATTGACTAAAGTCCAGTCCATCAGAGTTATGAAAGTCTGACCCATCAGACTGACCAAAGTCTAATCCATCAGATTGACCAAAGTTTAGTCCATTGGATTGACCAAAGTCTAGTTCGCCGGATTGACTAAAATTACAATTTTCCATATTGACTAAAGTCCAGTCCATCGGATTGATTGAAGTCCAGTCCATTGGATTGACCAAAGTCCAGTCCATCATATTGACCAATTCTTGTCCATTAGATTGGCCAAAGTCTAGTCCATCAGAATGACCCAATTTTTGTCTATCGATGTGACTGAGTTTAGTCTATCAGTGTAACTGAGTTTATTTTATCAGTGTGACTGAGTTTAGTTTATCAGAGTGACTAAATTTAGTCCATCGATATGACTTGGTTTAGTCCATTGGACTGAAAATGTTTTATTCCATCAGAATAATAAAGTTTATAATTAGATTCAGAATTATTTCTACTAGCCTAAATACTTGTTAACAATATTCTAGTGGTGCTATTGAAATGACCCCATATAGAGATGTATTTGCTGACCTGTCAAACTGAAGATCACCCAAGTCCATTGCAACCAACTCCGAGAATCCTGAAAATATGACCATTGGAGGCGTGCTTATAAATAGAAGTGTATTCTAGGAGCTAGGAGCAATGCATTTTGAGAACTCAACCCTTCTGTAATTTTCTTTTCTGTAACTTCTCATTACCTTCGCTTTGAAAATTTTTCAGAGAGATTTCATTCTAAGAAATCCATGCAAGGATTGTAAATTCCTTAGAACATTTTTCAATTGTATTCTTCATCCGATATGGGTTAAGATTGAGGGATTCTGAGGATAGGAAGATGACTAAATCTGATCAGGCAGATTGAGAGCTTTCGGGGATAGGAAGACAAAGTTGATTCTAATATTCGTGATTGAGGGCTTTCTGCTGATGAAAGACAGACCATATAGTTTGGTTGAAACTATGGATACCTTAAGTCAAGGTTATTGAAATATTTTATGGTAAAGGTTAAATTGTACTCATTTGTTTTATAAAGTTTCTGTAAGTCTTATTATAGAACATTTTAAAGTTTCATTTTACTTTTTTTAAAAGTTTTTATATTTCTACTGTGCATTTATAAGGAAAGTTTATTCTTCAAAACTTTTTTGTACTTTGATTTACAGGATGAACTCTGATCCCATTAAACGCACTCTGATCATCGAACGCAATCTGAGTCTGATAAACTATAAACATAGGTTTTAGATTTTTATTAGTTTAATGCTTTAAACTACAATTCACCTACCCTCTTATAGACATTATAAACTCTTACGATCTAACACATTAGCGTATCAACTGCTGAAGTTTTTTTATTTATGTCAGGGTTTTACAGTAGGGTTTTAAGCCAATACAAAAACCCCCTCTCCGATCAACCACACGTCACCGCAAACTCTCCATAATCCAGGTTCAATGAATACATTTAAACCGGACACATAATAAATTCTAATATAATATCTATATTTCTTTTGTTTTTACATTATGAATCATGATATTCTAGATAAAATTAGAGGCAATTATGATGATAGTCTATCACAATAAACTAATAGGGAAAATAATTCTGAGAAACAAAGTCAGATTGATGGAATTGGTGGGAAAGAAAGAGATATTAATTTATAGGCTAAGAATATGAGACAAACCACATTAGATGTTTGGAATTGGTGCATAAAATTAGATAAAATCCATGCCAAATGTAACTTATTTGATTTTTGTGTTTGTGGTGGAAAGAAATACATTACTTCAACAACATCTCACCATTTTATTAGTTATAAGAATAAAAAACATTATGTTGATGTGTCCAAAATGATTATTGATCACAAAGGGAGGTTTAAATCTATAAAACTTGATAAAAAATTAGTTCTATAATTACTCTCTATGCGTATCATAGAGCATGATATCCCATTTTATTTTTTTGAGTATAAAAGAATAAAATAACTTATGAAGTTTCTTGAATTTCATGTTAAAACATATAGTAGTGGTACTGAAACATTTGATGTTATAAAATATTATTATACTCAGAAGGAAAAGTTGAAATAAATAATGTATTCTAGTCTTGGAAGAATATTATCAACATTTGATTGTTGGAATGATTATGTAATGACCAGGACCCTCCTGGTCTATTACTTTTCCAAATTTTTGGTTATTGGGGAAACCTGAGGACCATCAGTGACTCATTAAAGAGTTTTCCAAAATTCAAGTCGAACGAACGATGGCACCGATGGGTGTCGGTGGCACTGACAGGCATTAGTGTCACTGAGGGGCATCGGTGGCACCAATAGGCATCGGTGGAACTGATGGTTGTTGGTGGCACCGATGGGTCGTCCGTAGCACCAATCGGCATCGGTGCCAGGGCGATGGTACTAGGGAGACAGTGCTAGGGTGACAGTGACTCACCTAACGATGAGTCCTTCCTAGTTTTTTCAGGACCTTCCAATTTTACCCCAGTAGCGTGTATTTTAAAGTAAAAGTGTTTTAATACCCCTTTCAAAGCCATTTAAAGCCAATAAAAGATTTTTTAAACCCCCAATAGTTGGGAGAACCTTGAGTTTCCAAAATGTATTCCCTTTTTCCTCGATGTCACACCTTTTTCGTGTTTTACAATTTTACTCCTGTTATGCGTTTTTCTCTATCTAAAGAAAATCTATTAGTTCACATCTATTATCTCCACCATCTCCGAGGAGAATTATTAAATCTCAATTAATCCCAACACGTGAAACCGTCCAACCTTGTAGTCGAGCCAAGATCTGACTTTTAAGTACTTCGAAATCATCTTTCTGATTTTAGGATCGAGCCTTTTCTTAAGTTGAGATTCTCTCTTCATTTTTCTTATGTTCTCTTTTAGTGTGACTGAAGACTTCCTTTTGAGACGAATCCTTTGACTATGCTGGATCCCTTCCCGCTCAGCCTTGGAGTCCTCAGAGTTCTTCCTCTACAAGTTGTGCATCCCCAGTTCTTGGCATGAGGAGAAAACTTCGATCATTGATCATCCAAGTAGGGGTTTTTCCTTCATCTCTCTTTACTGTGGATCATGCAGGGTGGGTGTGATGATGTTTTCCCTCAGGACATAGATGAAACCAAATATTAATGAAGATAATAAGTGGAATTTTAAATAATGAAGGGGTGTGGATGATTATGATGTTGTTTTATTCTTTTATCTTAGTTTTATGTTATGAATTGTATGGGCTTATGACCACTAAAAATTGTGACTATTGGTGGTCCTTTCTTGCACACTAATGAGCATCTGTTTTCTGGATAATCCTGTGATTGAATGACTGTAACATGGAAACTGGTTAATCACATAAATTTTGTTGATTTAATGGATGTCCATTGAATAAGAATCCTTATGTGATCATCTTGGATAACCAAACGGAAATCAAGAACTTAATTAATGGTGTGCTTAAATCTGAAAACTTTCTTGCTCTTTTATGACGAGATGTGTGGTGGCTCTGTTTGATGCCTTTTGGGGTGACGTAGAGGGGGATGGAATGTTCTAGTTGAGAAATTTTTGGGGCTTGGTTTGATTCCAGTAGTTCAAGGGATCTCACATATCCCTTTTTTTGTTGTGACTTTACAAGAGAACTGGGTGTGGATGCTTAAATTTCTGTTTGTTTGTTTTCCTCTTCAGTTCAGTGTTGTTTTGACTTGTGGTTGTGCCTACTAGTTTCCTGATAGTGGAGAATTATTTTCAAAGGAATCACTTGAACATGTTAACAAGAATGGGTTCAATGGGGAGACTGTTTTTCAGGAATTGGTTGTGTTTTGGTTGTGGTTGTGGTGCATTTGTTCATGTAGGGATAACATCAAGTGTGGTTGTGTACGGAATGTTTGTCTGCTTCAGAACCCTTAGGTTGGTATGAGTTTTTGTTTACCTATATGTATAATGTTTAGTTCTTGTGTTTCTTATACACACCCCACCCATGTTGATAACTTCATGCCAAAAACCCTCATTTCATGGGGGAGGGTGTTTTTCCCGACATTCTTTTGAGTGACTGGTTATTAGATCATTTATTCTCTCTCTCCCTGGTAGCCCAAGATTATTCAGGAAAACTATGACGGCCTAAGGTTCATTATGTCCCAAGACTCTTCGGGCATAGTGTGTTCTGGTGGTTGGCCTAGGTGTGTGCGAGAAGGTTTGTTTCCCAAGTGTCTTCGGGATGAGGCCCATGTATTTTTAGGCATGGAAGTGGTGGTTGTCGCCCAAGAGTCTGCGGGTGTGGTTATGTGTGGTTGTGGTGGCCCAGGTATTTGCGGGAGGGGTAAATGTGTGGTTGGGATGACCCATATGGTTGTTGTTGGGGAAGTAGTGGGACTATAGTGAGATCTGTGGGTGAGGTCTGATGCCTAGGATGTCCTAAATAATCAGTGGGAAAGTGGTACAGGTTACCCAAATATCGATGTTATATTACTATTACCTTACCTGACTTGCATTATTTGAGGAATGTACCTTGGCGAGGATGGGTGGATAGTTTCCTTGCTGGGTGTTTTGGTTATCTCTATTTCTCACGGGGCATTAGAATGTATCCCCACTTGCGCACGAGAGATTTTGGTTTCTCTACTGAGTATACCTGTATACTCACCCTAAGTATATAAAATTGATTTCAGGTTTCCATGGGGACTTTGAGAACTGTGCCGGACTTTACTAGCTTGGATGTCGGGACAATTTTCATTGCTGCTTTTCTTTTCTTTTGGTACTTTCCTTTGGATTTCTTGTACTTTGTATCAATTTATTTTGGACAACACATGGGAATGATTTTTTTGCTTTACTTTTACTTTCATTTGTTGGAGTTGTTTGGGGTTTACCGTCTTATCTCCCTATCTTGTTCTATAAAAAGGATAATTTCTTCCATATTACGTGAGATTCTATACCCTTGGTGCTATTCGCCACTCCGGGACATATTGAAGGGGGACTTTGGGGTAATTATCTCTCCTTCAACTTGAAGAAGGAAGAGTTTGACAGTTTTCTGTCCCTTCCCTCATCTTGGTGAAGGTGGGTCATGACAGAATGATATCAAAGGGAGGTTGAGAGATATGATGAAGTTCGGGGTTAGGAATAGTGATAATTGCATGGGGTGGTAGGGAAACAATGTTAGGAAATATTGTTGCATGAAATAGGTTAGGGAAGACTGGCTAGGACACGTGATTTTAGGGTCCCCTGTGATCTGATGCAAGGAATATGGGCCTACCAAATGACCAGGTGAGGCTACACTGATTGCAGGGTAGAGACCCTAGGAAAGGTACAAGCATCATAATGAATTGTGTTATTGGGCCCCCTGTGATCCCTGTGTTCTTATGTGTCTTGGGTGTTTTGGGAATTTATAATAAATAAAAGGTTTAAGAAAAATTTAAAAAGAATCTTTTACACTACTCGGGCTTAATAATTCCTTGTTTACCTTGCAGCTATGACACCCAGATGACGTCCACGAGTAGTGAGGGATATTGAGGCCTAGGAGGATGATCTGGTCGATCAATGAAGGATTGATCGAGAGGAAGAGGATGAAAAGTTGTAGAAGAATCTACGTTCTTTCCAAGGGCAGACCCTCAGGAAGTATAAGGGTAGTGTTTCCAACTTGGAGGCAAAGGGCTAGCTTGAGGAGCTAGAGATCACCTTTACCTTGATCCGTGCTCCGAGGGAGTACTAGGTTCCATTGGTAGTCATTTAGATGAGGGGAGCAACGTATTACTTGTGGACACTCTACCTCAGAGAGAGGATGAAGGCTGAGGTTTTGTGGACTGACTTCGAGAAGGAGTTATGGGCGGAATTCCTTTCTTCTATGATGAAGGATGAAAAGAGGAAAGAGATGATCTCCCTACAGTAAGGGAGTATGTCGGTAAGGGAGTTGGGGATCAAGTTCAAGGATCTCCTTCGTTTCACTCTAGACCTCTTCCTAGATGAGGAGTTGCGGGAAAGACGCTTAGAGGAGGCACTCTCACCCTCCCTTCAGTATGCTGTTACTCCCTTCAGTCTGTCGATGTACTTAGAGGTTCAGAAGAAGGGTGTGGTAGTAGAGAGGATGCACACGCTTTGAGGTGTGCTGCAAGAAGGGAACCAGTTGAGCTCATCAAAGGGGAAGGTCATTAGCAGCAGGCCTCTGGCATCAGGGTCTTCTAGGTTTCGGCCAGCAGGGAGCATACCCCAGCAGTTCCGGTTTCAATCTCTCGGTCCTCGCCGTTTCTCTATGGGCCTTGGATTGAGATTCTTTATTTGTGGAAGCCATGGACTTCTTCAGAATCAGTGCCCGGACCAAGTGAAGTACAGTGGGGGTGAGCAGGTTCAGCTCCCACCTTAGTAGTAGCAGTTTCCATCCAGAACTTTTCAGCAGCAGCAGTAGGGACAGCCAGCTCCCGCTCCACTGAGGGAAGACGGTGCCGGAGGAGGCCGATATTAGGGTGCTCCTTAGTGACCTTGACCAGGGCATGGTCAGGGAGGTGGTCGACAGTCGAGAGGCAGAGGAGCTGGGTGTGGGCAATTGCACGCCACCGAGGAAATAGTTTTAGCAGGGCCGGAGGTCCTTCGAGGTAAGATCAACTTGTTTAGTACTGTTGCATGTGACTTTTTTGATTCAGGAGCTTCTCACTCCTTTGATGCACCTGGCCTAGCCCATGACTTGAGCCTAGATGTAGAGAGACTAGCCATAACCCTGGTGCTGAGTACACTGGATGGGGATCAGACCAACCTATTTGATGTTTTTTGAGGATGAAGAAAGATGTTAGGGCCACATTAGTCTAGTGGGGATCTCTTTCTGCTACAAATGCAGCCATACAATGTCATCCTGGGCAACAGATGACTATTTTCCGTGCATACTGTTGTCTTCTGCTTTTGGAGAGGGTCATGTTCTCAGATATGGATAGCCAGCGTGTAGCCTTTGTTAGCAAGAGGGGTTGGCGGGAGGGCGGCCGACATGTAGATCCCCTCCTTTCCTTATTAGCTGAGATGTCAGTGGAGTCGGTAGACTCAGACATGGTGGAAGTTCCAGTAATTTTCAGCAAGTTCCTAGATGTCTTCCCTAAAGAGGTTGTGACTCTACCCCCTCGACGTGATGTTGAGTTCGAGATAGACTTACAACCCGGTGCCCATACAATTTCGATGAATCCTTATCGGATGACACCTTCTGAGTTGTGAGAGTTTCAAATTAAGGTTGATGACCTGATGAAGAAGGGTTTTATCTGACCAAGTGCGTCACCATGGGGTGCTCCAGTCTTGTTCGTGAAGAAGGAAGATGGTGGTCTTAGGCTGTGCATACACTACTGAAGACTGAATCAGGTGATGGTCAAGAACTGTTACCCCCTCCTGAGAATCGATGACCTTTTTGACCAGTTAAAGGGAGCAGGTTGGTTATCTAAGATCGACCTACAGTTTGAGTATCACCAGTTGAGGGTGAAGGATGGTGACATCCCGAAGACTGCTTTTAGGTGCAGGTATGGGCACTTCGAGTTCATAGTCATGTCGTTCGGTGTTACGAATGCACCTGCTTTGTTCATGGGGCTCATGAACTATGTTTTCCATGAGTTTCTAGACTGATTCTTCATTGTGTTCATCAAAGACATCCTCATCTACTCAAGATCAAAGGAGTATACTGATCACCTTAGGATGGTATTGGAGATCCTTTGACACCACCAGCTCTATGGGAAGTTGACAAAGTGCAAGTTCTTGACATAATAAGTGCACTTTATTGGACACGTGGTGTCTCAGCAATGGGTAGCAGTGGATCCATCAAAGGTTGAAGCAGTTTTTTCTTTGGCAGTACCCAAGAACGTCATGAAGGTTTGTAGTTTCCTGGGTCTAGAAGGCTATTATCGGAGGTTTGTTCCTGACTTCTCTCGAGTTATAGCGCCTTTGACAAACTTGACGAAGAAAGACCAGGCTTTTGTATTGAGTGAGTAGTGTCATGCAACTTTCAGCTATCTGAAGGAAAGGTTGGTCAGTGCTCCAATGCTCAGGTTTCCAGAGGAAGGGGTATTGTTTGAGGTTTTTTGTGACTCTTTTGGTCTTGGCTTGGGGTATGTGTTGATGCAGCAGTGGTGAGTGATCTCTTATGGGTCTAGGAAGTTACTTCCTCATGGGCATAACTATGCCACCCATGACCTAGAGCTTGCAGCAGTAGTGTTCACACTAAGTTGTGGCGACATTACCTCATCAGGGATCACTTTGTGGTCTTCACAGATCACAAGAGTTTGAGGAACATCTTTACCCAGTGGGTCCTGAACTTTCAATAGAGAAGGTAGGTGGAGTTTATTCAAGACTACGACTTCTAGATCTCTTACACTGAAGATAAGTGGAATGTTGTGGCTGACACCTTGCGCATGAAGTCGTAGAGGGAATCTATTTTGGAATCTGTGGATGCTTGGAAGGTAATGAAGGACTTGGTTTCCTTGCACCTGGATGCAAGGGTGAATGGTGGTAGAGGCTGTCTGTTTTAGATGACAGTGCAGTCCTATATTTTGCGACAGGAAGAAGAGTCTCAGTGGGGAGACTCAGAGAGTGAAGTGATGCACAATCGGGTTGACCAGAGAAATGCTTCAGAATGGTGGTTGGAGGATGGATAGAATCAAATGCTATTTTGTGGGAATCTATTTGTCCCAGTGTCCATGCATGAGAGAGTTTTCGGTGAGTTCCATAACTCACCCTTGGAGGTAAACCCAAGAGATTATAAGATGTACCGGGGCTTGAGGGGTCAGTTTTGGTAGCCCAGAGTGAAGCTGACAGTGGTAGAGTTCGGGTCAAAGTGCCTCATGTGTCAGCAGGTGAAGGTAGAACACCGTGTTCCTGGAGGTTTGTTGCAGCCTTTAGATGTCCCGGAGTGGAAGTGGGATAAAATCTTGATGGATTTACTCACAGGACTACCCAGGGTTCAAGGGGGCTGTGATTCTATCTAGGTAGTGGTAGATTGACTCACAAAATCAGCTCACTTCTTAGTGATCAAAGAGTCAAGTTCGGTGGATGCCTTAGCACAAAGATACGTGGATGAGGTGGCACAGTTTCATGGGGTTCCAAGCTCCATAGTTTTGGATCAAGATGCACGGTTTACCTCACGAGTCTGGAGGATATTGCATCATGCTTTTGGCACCCAACTACGACTTAACACCACTTTCCACACCCAGACAGATGGTAAGATAGAGTGGACCATCTAGATGTTTGAGGATATGCTACAGGCATGCGTTTTGGACTTCGGGGGATCATGGGTATGAAATTTTATCTTATTAGATTTTTCCCATAATAATAGATATCACTCTACTATTGGCATGACACCATTTGAAGCCTTGTATGGGAGGCTGTGTCATTCTCCCATGTTTTGGACTGAGGTTAGGGAGGCAGGTGTTCTTGGAATAGAGGTAGTGTAGAGCACGACAGAAAAGGTTTAGCTTGTGCGTGAGAGGATGAAGGCGGCTCAGGACCAACATAAGTCATATGACGATCATAGGAGGAGACCCTTGGAGTTCAAGGTTGGGGACCACGTGTTCTTAAAGGTCTCCCCTTGGCATGGGCAGTAGAGGTTCAGAAGGGGGAGTAAGCTTTCTCCCAGGTTCGTCGGATCCTTCGAGGTGTTGCTACGAGTCGATGAAGTGGCATATCAGCTGGTGCTACCACCGCCACTACAGAGGGTCCACAACATCTTCTATGTGTCTCAGCTCCGTCAGTATCTACACGATGACTCGCACATCCTTGATTGGGGAAAGATGGTTATCGAGGATGATGCGACGTTTGTGGAGCAGCTGGTGAAAATTGAGGATCATGAGGAGAAGGTGATTAATGGGTGGACCATTTCCTTGGTTCTTGTGTTGTGAATGCATGGTGGCCTCTAGGAGAGTACCCAAGAATGGGAGGCACAAATGTGTGCCTAGTACCCAGAGCTGTTTTGAGTTTTGATCTTGTGTTTGCCTTATGCTTTGCTGTGATGTAACACTTGAACTTTTTTTTCTATAAGATGAGATGTTCCCTTGTACTCTGAATGTGTGTGAAAAGTACTGTCTATGGGGAGGGGAGGACCTGATCCCTAATCAAGACACGTTAATGTGGATGCAATTAAACCCGTGTGGACAAGTCAGCGCCACCCAAAGCGGATAGTATCTTGACACAGAGGAAGGGACTCCCTAATCCATATATCTGGATGGTGTGACCTTTACATGTTGTGTGGTTACTTGGGGGATAAGAGTGGTGGTGTATCCATGGTTTTTCAGGAGATAGATGAGGGAGAGGTGTTCCTAGACATCAAGTATTGTTCTGGGTTTCGAAAAACTCTAGGGTGGTTTGTCCCTGAGAGGTATCTTACTGGGTGGTTGTTCAGACCCCTCTCTTTTCTTTCAGTTTACTCTTGGATTCTCGAGGACGAAAATAGTTTGAGATGTATCTGATGTAATGACCCGAACCCTCCTGGTACATTAATTTGCAAAATTTCTGGTGTCTGGGGAAGCCTGAGGACCATCTGTGACTCATTAAGGAGTTTTCCAAAATTCAGGTCAAACGAATGGTGGCATCGACGGGTGTTGATGGAACTGATGGTTGTCAGTGGCACCGATGGGTCATCCGTAGCACCAATCAGCATCGATGCCAGGGAGATGGTGCTAGGGTGATGGTTCTAGGGCGATGGTGCCAGGGCGACGGTGCCAGGGTGATGGTTTCTAGGGTGACGGTTCCAGGGCGACACTGCTAGGGAGACAGTGCCAGGGCGACGGTGACTCACCTAATGATGAGTCCTTCCCAGTTTTTCCAAGATCTTCTAGTTTTCCCCCAACAATGTATCTTTTTATGTAAAAGTGTTTTAGTACCCCTTTTAATGCCATTTAAATCCAGTTAAATATTTTTTAAACCCCCAATAGTTAGGAAACACTTAAGTTACCAAAATGTGTCCCCTTTTCCCTCGGTGTCATACCTTTGTTATGTTTTACAGCTTTTCCCCTATTACACATTTTTATCTATCTAAAGGAAATCTATTAGTTCACAGCCGTTATCTCCACCATCTCTGAGGATAATTATTAAATCTCAATTAATAACAACATGTGAAACCGCCCAACCGCATGGTCGAGCCATGATCTGACTTTTAAGTACTTCAAAATCGTCTCCTTGATTTTAGGATATGACCTTTTCTTAAGCTAAGATCCTCTCTTCCTTTTTCTTTCGGTCTCTCTTAGTGAATCTGGAGACTTCCTTCTAAGAAAAATCATGTGCCCGTGCTGGAGCCCTTCCCACTCATCCTTAGAGTCCTCAGAGTTCTTCCTCTACAATTCACGCATCCCCAGTTCTTGGCGCGAGGAGAAAACTTCGATTGTAGATCATCCAAGTAGGGGTTTTTCCTTTGTCTCTCTTTACTGTGAATCATGCGGGGTGGGTGTGATGATGCTTTCCCTTGAGATGTAGACGAAACCAAACCTTGACGAAGATAATAAACAAAATTTTAAAGAATGAAGGTATGTGGATGATGACGGTGTTTCTTTATTCTTTTATCTTAGTTTTATGTTATGAATTGTATGGGCTTATGCGCACTGAAAATCATGGCCATTGGTGGTCATTTATTGCACACTAATGAACCTCCTTTTTTGGATAATCCTATGATTGAATGGTTGTAACATGGAAACTGGTTAATCACATAAACTTTTTTTGATTTAATGGATGTCCAATGAATAAGAATCCTTATGTGATCATCACGGATAACCAAATGGAAAGAAGGAACTTAATTAATGGTGTGGTTAAATCTGAAAACTTCCTTTATCTGTTCTGATGACATGTGTGGTGGCTCTGTTTGATGCCTTGTGAGGTGATGTAGAGGGGTATGGAATGTTCTGGTTGAAATTTTTTTTGGGCTTAGTTTGGTTCCAGTACTTCTAGGGATCTCACAAATCCCTTTTTTGTTGTGAATTTACAAGTGAATTGAGTGTGAATGCTTAAATTTTTGTTTTGCAGTTTTATTCTTCAGTCCAGTGTTGTTTTGACTTGTGGTTGTTCCTGTTAGCTTCTCAGTAGTGGAGAATTATTTTCAACAGAATCACTTGAACATGATAACAATAATGGATTCTATGGGGAGACTGTTTTTTAGGAATGGGTTGTGTTCTGGTTGTGGTTGTGGTACATTTGTGCATGTAGGGATAACAGCAAGAGTGGTTATGCATGGGATATTTGTCTGTTTCGGGACCCTTAGGTTGGGGTGAGTGTTTGTTTAACTATATGTATAATTTTTAGTTCTTGTGTTTCTTATACACACCCCACACATGTTGAGTAATTCATGCCAAACACCCCCATTTGATGGGGGATGGTGTTTTTCCCAACATTCTTATGAGTGGCTAGTTATTAGCTCATTTCTTATCCCTCTACTAGGTATCCCAAGAGTCTTTAAGCTGGCTGTGATGGATAAAGGTTCATTATGTCCCAAGACTCTTTGGGTAGGGTGTGTTGTGGTGGTTGACCCAGGTGTGTGTGGGCAGGTTTGTTTCCCAGGTGTTTTCGGGATGAGGACCAGGTGTTTTCGGGCATGGCAGTGGTTGTTGTGGCCTAGGAGTTTGCGGGTGTGGTTATGTGTGGTTTTGGTGGCCCAGGTGTTTGCGGGCGGGATAAATGTGCGGTTGGGATGACCCATTTGGTTGTTGTTGGGGACGACAATGAGACTGTAGTGAGATCTTTGGGGGAGGTCTGATGCGTAGGATGTCCTAAATAACCAGTGGGAAAGTGGTGCGAGGTACCCAAATATCGATGTTCTATTACTATTACCTTACCTGACTTGTGTTATTTCGGGATTGTGCCTTGGTGAGGTTGGGTGGATAGTTTCCTTGCTAGGTGTTTTGGTTATCTCTAATTCTCACAGTGCATTAGAATGTCTCCCCACTTGTGCATGAGAGATTTTGGTTTCCCTACTGAGTATACCCGTATACTCACCCTACGTATATAAAATTGCTTTCAGGTTTCCATGAGGACTTTGAGGACCGTGTCAGACCTTACTAGCTTGAACGTCAGGATAATTTTCATTTCTACTTTTATTTTCTTTTGGTACTTTCCTTTGAAGTTCTTGTACTTTGTATCAATTTATTTTGGACATGCATATGGGAATGGATTTTTGGCTTTACTTTTACTTTTAGTTGTTGGAGTTGTTTGGAGTTTACCGTCTTATCTCCCAATCTTGTTCTATAAAAAGGGTAATTCCCTCTATATTACGTGAGATTCTATACCCTTGGTGCTAGTCACCACTCCGGGGCCTATTGAAGGCGGGACTCAGGGGTCATTATTTATTATTCAACTTGAAGAATGAAGGGTCTGGTAGTTTTCTGTCCCTTCCCTCATCTTGGTAAAGGCAGGTCATGACAGCTTACAGCAGTGATGAATACATATGTTTGACTCCTCACTTTGTTGATAATAATTGGAAATTGAATATAAAGTTATTATGTTTCTGTAAAATGGATGTTCCATATATAAGAATTTAATTGGAAAAGAAAGTTTTTGTTGCTTTGAAAGATTGGGGCATTAACAATGCATCGACTAATGATAACATGCAGTCATTTTTGAAATGTTTTCATAATCAAAATAGTCTGCTATGTGATGGAAATTTTTTCCATGTGAGATATTATTCTCACATATTAAAACTTATTGTTCAAGAAGGTTTAAAAATATCCAGTGATGCTCTCTTTAAAATTAAATAAAGTCTAAAATATGTTAAATCTTATGAGGATAGAATGAAAGATTTTTAAGTGTCTATTAAGCATATTGGTGGTTTTGACACTAAATTTGGAATGAATTTTGATGTGTCAACTAGATGGAATTCAACTTTTACTATTCTTGAAAGTGTTATCAAACATAAATGAGTTTTTTATGATCTTTCTTTGAGTGATGCTAATTATCAATACTGACTATTAGAGGAGGAGTGGAAAAGGCCATCAATTATATGTGAATTTTTATGTCTATTTTATGTGATGACTAATTTGATATCAGGATGATCTTATCCAACACCATATATTTACTTAATGAAAGTGTGGAAAATTGAATGTTTACTTCGAGAAAACACGAAAAGTGATGATGATCTTGTTAAGGACATGACTTCAAGAATGAAAAATAAATTTGACAAGTATTGGAATGAATATAGCATTTTTTCCCTTTGGATCAGTTCTCGATGCAAGAATGAAGCATTATTTGTTAAATTTTTATTATTTAAGATTTAGTCCTTTTACTTGTGAAGAAAAATTTAAAAATTTCAATAAGTGGCCGTATGAAAATTATGAAAAAAATGATTCTAACAATGAAGAAAGTGATGGTTTTCAAGTTCAAGCATTTTAATATTCCTCTAAAAATGTCAAGGGAGGATTTCTAACTAGTCTAGATTTCTGTGATGTAAGTGTTATTTAAATTATATTCTTATAAATTTATAAATTTATTTGTTTTTAATCATATGAATTATTTTATTGATATAGGAATATTTACAATATGAATCAACATACAAAAAAAAGGTAAAGTATCATTTAGATCTTTATTTAGATGAGTCAAAATTACAAATGAACCATTTTTAGGATTATACATGCTTCAATATTGGAAAGATCACATGCATTGTTTTAGAGATCTTTAAAACATGAAATGTGATATTTTAAGTATTCTCATTATAATAGTTGCTTCTGAATCTTCTTTTAATATTGGAGGTCATATTTTTAACAATTATCGGTCTTCAATGCTTGATATTCATCTTCAAACTCTCATATATACTAGAAATTGTTTAAATGGATTCAATAATTTAAAAAATGTATACATATGCCATTTTTTTGAATTTTAATATATGAATTATATTGTTCTTTCATTTTTATAATTGCTAATAAATTTTTTTTTCTACAAATGAAGATTACTATCATGATATTGAGGATGATGGTGTGTCCAAATAATCTAATTATAATGATATCCTTATAGGAGATGATGATATGAAATATATCAATTATAAGTTATTTTTTTGTTCATATTTCATAGTTTCTTGATTTGAATATATTTTACTTTTTATTTTAACAATTGGAAATTTATAATTTAGTATGTTAAATATACTTTCAATTCAAAATAAGAGAAAAAAAATGTTGGTGAGAAAACATTATTTTGACTTTATATTTCATTTTTCACTAAATAATATTCTTCATTTCTATGATGAATATAAAATTGATGGTAAAATTTCATTCAATACTAATCATTTTTCTAACTGAAGAGGTCAATTTATTTAACTCTATAAAGTTCTAAAATAAATTGTTTATTTAATTATTGTTAAATGGTATCACTTATGATTTTATTTTTTGACTTCTAGTTTGTGTTAGATGGAAATGGCTTGGAAGACTAGAGATGTTGAGTTCTACACTTTGGCAAGTTTTTTTTGGTTCTTCTATAAGGTGACATGAAAGTAGGTGTTAGATGTAAATGTACCTTGTTTCTCACATTAAAAATAAGGCCTAAAATTAATAGTTAAATCTCTCTTGAAGAATGTATTACGATACCCCTTTTGTGTCTTTTAACACTAGGTTCTAGAACACATGATTGTTGTTTTGTATCTTGACGTTCTATAATTTTTTTGATGCATTACGATACACATTTTGTGTCTTTTAACACTAGGTTATGGAACACATGTTTGTTGTTTGATATCTTGATGTTCTATGATTTTTCTAATTCTTGATGGCTTTATTTTGGAATAATCACTATTTTGAGTTTTGGGAACAAATTAGATATTATTTGTGACTTTTTTTTCCATGCATGCACCAACACATCCACAACCATGCCAAAACATTAGGTATTTTGCATATGGGAAATATCTATGAGTCATGGGGACATCCCCCATAGAAAACAAAATAAAATAAAAAATAAAAAAACAAAACATAAAAGAATGGAAACCAATAGAATAAAAAATATGCTATTGTTGAAATCTACTTGTTTTTTTATAATTGCATCTGACATTGAAATATGGTTGTGTGAATTTTTACTAAATTGATGGATATAAAATAGATTCTTGTTCTTATATTTGGAAGCTCTTTTAATAAATGCACCCCCATGAATAATTCTTGATAATTTAGAGGATGATGAGGGATCCTAGCTTAGAATCATAGTGGTTATCCACTAGAGCTATTTTTACAGTGCTTCCCTGACAGATTCAGAAATGTGCTATTATTTTATTTTATTTCTATGGCATGAGGTGCACATTGATGATGTATTTATCCACTGTGTTTAGATGAATGTTTCTTTATCCTGTTATTGAAGAAATGAAACATGAACCAATGTTGTATTTTATTGAAACATTGGTATGGGTGAAATTTTTTATGGCTAGTTTGTTTTCACTTTAGAATTTTGATGATGGAACTTTTTAATTCATTTGATGTTTGGATGCAATTTTAATTATTAATTATTACTTATGTTTTTTTTTTCAGTTTTTATACATATAATTTTTTAGGTCTATAGGACGTTCCATAAGTTTGTGGGTCCCATCAAGGTGTGGTTAAGACCTTTATTTTACATTCCACATTTTATGAGGATCAAGATGGTCCATTATATTAAATCCACAACCCGCATGGACCGCCCCTTGGGCCGGCCCAACACGATTCATCATGCTGTAGGTTTAGTACATATGTGGTCACTTGAACTTCAATGCATTATCAGTAAAAGATAAACAGAATTGGAACATGGTAGGTAGTTTCTTCATGCGGTCAGCACCACATAGTCACTAGGTTTCTTCAACTAGTTTGTACATTACACATGCATTAGGTTGTCACGGTAGGTTTATGAATTAACCAATTTTATCAATTTGACAAGAAAACAATTAACTATCATAAAATATGAAATTCATTAGAAATATAGTAAATATGATTTGAGACCATTAAAATAAGGAGGCGATGGAATAATCCAACAATATCCCCATTTTTGATGTTCACAAATCATGACATATAAAATTAAATTAATTGAATACATCAAAAATATACTTTCAACATATTGAAATATATATTTCTCAGTAACCTATTTTTTTTCAAATTCCTTAACTTCTCCAATGAAGTCAATTTATTTCACAATTACTCTCCCTTTTGGGATTATAAAAAGGTGAATATAGGAGAACATATATTAAGGAATAAAGAAAGAATTTTTTTAGAAAAGACTTAGTATAAAAGAGAACAAAGGTATTCCATTAATATCAAAAGAGACTACAAAAAAACAGAAGGGGTGCCCCTATTAGAAATTCTAATCATAATCAAAATCTGTCACACCACTGGTATTTACTGGAAATATTGGACCATTTACTTTAGAAGAAGAGGTGGGGGCATAATATGCAGTCTGGGTTGCAGAGGTGGAAGCAATGTCACCAATGACTACACATCTGGAAATCGACCTGAGATGCCAAACTGCTTTCCTAGGAGATAAGCCAAAATGATTAAGCATAGATGGGGTAGTGATAGGGGTTGAGGACATAGGTATAGAAGGATGAGCTAGCACAAATTTATAGGAAGTATAAAGGTAGGTTTCCATCATCCTAGTAAAGTAACTCACTTATCAAGATCCATGTTCTATAACTTGAAAACAACCCTCCTAATTCTCCATGAAATATTCAAGAACATGAGTCAAAATTTTGAGATTTTCCACTTGTGACTTGAAGTCTTGGGTTAAAGGAAGCACCCTCAAATCAGCATCCAATGATGTAAACATATCCTTTAGGTCTAATTTGGTGAAGATTATACTAAGGTAGTATTTAATGGAATTTTTTATAGTTTATATATCTTTTCTAGCTCGTGTAACATCTTTCCTAACCAAATCCAAGGTATTGGAGGCATGTGTATGAAATCCATAAAAAACCATTTCCCTTGTCCTCTTAAACTCATCAAAAATAATTTTTAACTCACCCCTTATGATTTGTTTGATGCTTTATTCATTAAAAACACTGGGAGGAGGAGAAGGCACTGAATAAGATGAAGGAAGATTAGAATGATGAAATATCACATTCAAGAATCTATGATCATTCTTCAACATCACATCAGAAAGATCATCCTGTAGAGCACCAATATGAGCTTTTAAACTTCCAATATCATTTTTCATTAGTTCCATTATAAGATGAAATATAGTCTGAAGATGATAAATAACTAAAGTAACAACCTTGGATAAATATTCTTCTCTAATTGGTTCCAAATAATTCCTAAAAACAAGGAACAATTCTTGTAACACCCCATTAGATCTGATTTGAACTCATTCAAATAATCTTTAGTGACATAGAATGTAGAATGGATAAAAGGGGAGACCAAAGGAAATAAAGGAAATGGATCATAATATAGCCACCTACAGTCATACTAAATATCCATAGACCTCATTCCCACAGATTTAATTTATTCCTCATCGGCTATATCCTCATGAACAATAGTATGGACTGATTAAACAGGTGTTACCTTACTACTTTTAACAGGTTCTTCAAAATTATTTATAGGATTAGGAATAAATAATATTTCTAGACTTGATCCAATGAAGTACTTATAGAGGACACTTCAAGTATATTTTGAGAGTCTATATCAATAATTAAATATCCTTTCAAAGCTCTCCAAGCAGAAGGGATGACATGTCCACCATCCTAGGTGTACTTTCCCCATTATCATTATCACCATTAGACTTAGAATAGTCTATGCCTAATACTACAGACCTCGGGGAATTCTCCCTCTTAGAAAGTGCATCTAGAATATAATGTCTATAAGTGATTACCATCACATGATATTTATCTGAGATGTCATCTTCTTCTTATGATTCACTGGACTCATCCCATTCAGACTCATCCACATAAGCACTAATAGACACCTCAGTGTTAATAAGGTCCTCAGATTACAACTCTTCTTCATGAGATTCTAATGGTAGAGGTGAGTTAGGTGGTCCAAAAGACATAATAGGAGATAGTCCCCTATTATCATCATCAATCTACCAGATCTCTTGGTCTAACAAGATACTTCATATGATCAAAATTTTCATACAGATTCTATGGGTCAACTATCCATTCTTTCTTCCAGGGGTTCCAATTAACTTTCACATGCCTACAAATTATCTGAGTTAGGAAAAATATATATGAGGAATTATATTTTCCTCTCCCTCAGGTACTAAACCCTTATACTCTAATAGGGATGAAATGAATTTTGTATTTGTCATGAAATTGAATTTAAAAGTGGTATTACACAACTCATTCGTGTGCCTCATCACATACCTTTCCATGTTGATATAGATCCCATTTTTCATCAAGATTAAAATGAAAATATCCTGATACCTCAGGATACATAAGTCCCCTATTCTTGGGTAGATCCAATGTTTAATTAATTTTTAAAGTAATATAGACTCTCCATGAGTTCAAAAATAGTTGGTCTTCTATGGTTTTCATTCCCAATAATCTCTTCCAGGGAACTTTGAAACTCTAAGTGTTCATGATTTACTAAATAAGAACATTATTAGTCCTAATGCTCACCCTTGTGTGGAACACTTAAATTTTTTTCCCAGTGATATGAAGAAAACTCGAAAGCTTCTCCATTCACCATTTTCCTAATAGAATCTCACTTATTTTTTGAAATAAAATCCATATGAACATAGAATTCCTTAACCAACCTTGGATAGAATGGTTTACCATTTTCCGTATACCTAGCATCCCAACCTTGTTTTTGAATTGTAGTCCACACTAGTGATTTACTTGAATGAATCCATTTAAAATGCACTTATTTTTTAGTATATACTAGAGAATAAAATAGATTAGGGTTGTGTGGCTTCATTACATCGCTCAAGATTCATTTATCCTTTATCAGTTTCTTTGTAGGATGGAATTCGACAAGAGGCGCGACATCGGGAGCCCGTTTCATCCTCAAAATTCTTATCACAATTTTATTTCTTATAATGTTCTAGTTTAAGAGAGATTCAAGGCAAGAGGGTTTCAAAATTAGGTAAGGTTTCAAAAAGAAGAAAGTGATTTTGGGACAGAGATGTGGGCCGATTCATATTCTTATTCGAATTTTAAATTTAATCATTTAGGTATAAAATAATAATAAATTTTAAGAAAATCCCACCAAAATGATTTAAAAAATCCTAAGTACAATAGACATGATATGTATACTGACCATGTGATCATGCTAGCTTAGACAAGGAACAATAGGTATACCAACCATACAATTAAAGGTTCACGATAAGTATAGTGACAATGTGAGTTAGGTTCCAAGGTAGGTATATTGACCATATGACCAACTAGTCACAGTGGGTATACTGATTGTGTGATAAAGAACTCATTGTTACTTAACTGACCATGTGAGATAAAATTCATGCTTTACTTAGAATACATATTAAATATATCTTAAATAAAGATAAGGAAAAATTTGAGTAATAAAACATAAATAAGAACTTGATTAAACAAACCCAGGAGTTAGAACTAATTGAAGTATTCTAGAATAGTTAATGTCATGACCCCCTCATTCTAAAGAGTACCCCTCCTGGGATGGAAATCAGGGAAGAGAGATGGTGACTATCTGAGTCCCACCTCCAGTAGGCCTCGGGTTGGCAATTAGGACTGAGGGTATAATAAGAATACATATGAGTGACATTACCCTCTAAGAGAACATGAGAAAGAGTTATATAAGATAGATAAACCAATCAACACATACTCAAAAACACACACACACACACATATAAGGGAATCCCAAGTGCATACATGTAATGTCATACCGCACTAAAACAACTAGAAGGGAAAATATAAGTACCAAAAAGGTACACTCAACAATGACCATGAATCCCAAACAGCTCCTACAAAACCATGAGCTAGTAATATCCATCCCGATCTCCAACCTACTTACGATGACCCAAAAACATTTTATATATACATGGGGTGAGAATAATAGCATACTAAGTAGGATCCTCCTCGAATCCTCTCATGAAAAAGATAAAGAAATCATACAAAATCATAGTGACCAATAGTGAAACTGACTCTCTACCTAAATATATATACTAAGTTCCCATCCTCACAATGAATATATATCACCAAGTAATGAATATAAGAGATTATATATTATAGTAATGAAACATAAATGGTACCCCATTACCACTTCCCCATCGGTTTGCCTCTCTACCCCAACATCACACGTCCTCATCCATCTCTCTCCAAAATAAGACATCTCCCAAACCCTTGATCTAAGTACCACAACATTCACCTCATACATCATATCATCACATCGTCCTATCTCATGTCTCCATATAGAAACCAAGTATTATTTAGAATCCAACATATCCTATATAACATGTATCATACATCAGGTATTATGCCTTAAACCATCACAACCCATACACCGAGTAAGGTACCTCAAGCCATCACAACCTATACAAGTCATACATATAATAATATTTTAGACACTATATCTGGATATACATGTGTTTGAAATAACCAGAATCCATTACAACTCTCTACACACTTATATGGAAAATCTAACCACCGTGTATACCAACACATGAACTACAAAGAGAAGAGAGTGAGACCAGAGGGGGTAGTCATCCATCTATCCTCCTACCGGGGTGTTGGGGAAAACACCCTACCAGATTCCACAAGGTGTTAGTATCCCTAACCAACATGGGTGGGAAATCATATGAAATTATAGAATATACAGGATATAATATAGCTCACAACCACACTATAAGAATAACTTAGTCTTAGACTCAACTGCCGCTAACGTCACTCAGAATCAAGAATACCATTGTTAATAACTAGATATATTATAAGAACAAAAGGATTTAAAGAACTAAATTAATTACTTTTTTTCATTTTAACATTTCTTTTCATTAATTAATTCATTTTCCCATCAACATTGTTCCAACACATTACCTTTAATTAATAATCAAAGCAAAGTCCATGCCCTCCAAGCATAATCCAAACCGAGACCACCATTTCTCAAGAGTAACATCTCATTTTCATTCCAACAAGAACCAATATCACGTTTTAAACATTCATTATTAATTATTAACATCATTCTATAATTCCAGGTACTCTAGTAAAACCATCATAATTTACCATCGATAGAAATGTGACCAATAAATGGGTAAGCATAGATTCAACCCATTCCATCATCTCCAATGTCATCCCTGACACCCACATGCATATCCCTACGCATCTCGCCATCAGAGACATCAATTACTTCCACATCATCTGGCCCTCCCTTCCATATATCTCATCAGCCATCCCAGGATCATCCATTTTAGGACCATATCACAAGGCTTGTATTAAGATAACATCATAAGGAAAAAAGAAAATAAGCTTAATAAATAGGGAAACTAGGACCTAAAACAAGGCATTTAGCATTTACACACAAATGAGATCTCACAACCTCAACATAAGGAATCCATCCTTTATAAAAAAACATGCACTCACAAACCCAAATATCTATCTTTAACAAGAGAATGGTTCTTATTCCATATTGGATTTACTAATTCATTATTCACAGGTTCCAACTATGGGAATTCTAATCCATCAATATACAACAAGCTATCAAAAATTTTAACATGATATTACATTAATTCTAGTTTCAAAAAACTTAGAGAAGAATAATTATCATTTAACATTCCTTTTAATTTTATAATCAATAGGAATTAAAATTCTTCACATTCTTTATCGATTTCATTAACACATGGAAGATTACATTCAATTAACCATGCACACTTCATAAATTTGAATTACCATCAAATTACAAAAAACACCTAATTACTTTAACATACATATTATTTAATTCTTAATCCAATTAATCATTTAATTTCAGCTTTAAGTTATTTAATAATTTCCATTAATAAAAAAATTCTAAACCAATCACGATAACATGGTGCACAAACATAGTATGGATAACACACTATCTAACAAAACAAGAGGCAAACCATTTTCATGGTATAAATAAATAACATCGACATGTGATCTCTATCCAATTTCTTTAATTCGGTTCAATATTTATTAGGTTAATTCCATTGTCGTAAAAAATTCTAAACCATGATAACATTATGATTTCACATAAATAAATAGGAGAAGCAACGAATCCCCTACCACGAAAGCATCAATGTTTTTTTCATGAGAACATACCAACATCACGGATCTCCGATCACCTCTCCTGTGAGGTACTATGATATCCCAAAGATGTTTTTCCATGAAAACACCAAAAAAAGATAGAAGAAACCCCATTAGAACAACAGAGATCGAATTACAAATCATGGTGAGAAGAAAAATGATGAAGAGAAGAGAAACTGCTATAGAGAAGAGGTAAAAATCACCTCGGATCACCATAGACTGATCTTTAGGAGTCTAGGATCAATACCTATTAGAAGGGTATTCAAAGACTTCAAAAAAGATCTATAGGTTTCCTTGGGTCTGAGGGGAAGGAGTGGAAAATGAGGTTTGAATGAGGGTTGGGTATTTATAGGCAGACAAAAGCTTAAGGGACCATGACAAAGCCCCATGGTCCATGCCGTAATGCTACATGACAAAGGGAATTCTATGGTGCAACCTAAGGAACCATGTTGCAACTACCCTCAGTTAAAGGTGATTTCAAGAATCTAGGCTAGATCCTATATAAGTGTATATGAGGGTTATGACATAACCATTAACACCATGCCGTATGGCCCCTCCTACAAGTCAATATTTTTATTTCCAAGAAAATAACTTTTATAGGTTAAGTGAGAACCCTCACAAAAATTACATATGATTTAGATACCAACATCCCAAAACTAAATTCCACTACATCAGCATCACAAATAGAAACCAGCTAAAATGCACAATTCAAAAACCAGAAAAACTAACAAAACAATACAAATTAAAATATTAGAAGACATGAAAAACCTACGTCCACAAGAAATGTGCACCACCACTAATTTTCACCCCACCAGACCAATCCTATATAGGGTGCACCTCCTAAAAATCCATCATCCGCTCAAACAGAACATCCCAAATCCTCCTTGAAGCCACCACACCAGACCGACTTAGAAAGGAGAAATGAAACATGAATCCAGAGCAGAGTTGGAGTGAATTCAAGCCTCAACAGCGAGCCATGACCTGTGCTAGGACCATTGAACCCCATCCAATGTGAGTACCATCAACCTACCTGCATTAACTCCTTAATCAAACCACCATAATAAGAATACTTCCAGACAAACTGAAAACCCCCATTATGTCAGAGCAACAAAACCACCACCAACATATGAAACAAACACCTTCAAGGGAATAGAAACCCAATGCTGGAAAAGTCAATCATGAGCCGCACCTACGGGGACACCAATGAAGCCTCATACAACACCTCCCAAACTATCCCGACATACCAACACTATATACAAACAAGATTATAATTCAAAAGAATATGGTAAGAGTAGAGGAAGATTCACTAACAGATTCACTAGGGAGACATGACCACACAAGAAAGGCCAAGAGGGGAGAGAAAAGAATGAAAATACACAAGACCGAGATGAATATCAGTCACTCGATGAGTTGAGAAGCGATGAACCCTTCAAATAAGAAACAAATGACAAAGAGTAATAATCCAGAAAGACCACGATAAGGGGAAGCCCAAACCAAGATGAATCTAAAGAAGAATATCCTAATTGACAATAGTGGTGAAATGATTCCAGATGACTGAATCACGATGAACACACCCCTAGAGGGGAACCATGGGGAAAAAATCCATTAGACCAAAATGGGAAGAACGAAATGAAGAAAACCAAAGGAAGAACCTATAGGAGACAATGATAATTGATGAAGGAGGGCCAACAGGAGGAGATTTCATCATGAAGAATCTATGGGAGAAACCTTAGTGAAGGGCCGAAGTGAGGGGATCGGGAAATTGTTGGGTCATGGTGCTAAATACCACATGACCCCCACTATCAAGAAAATAACCACACCACTGCCTACAATCCACAGTGAAACTACCCCCCAATTTGGAATTATCCTTAAAACTCCTATTGATCTCCCCTACACTACAACATGGATCCACTATTCTGTAGCCACTAGCACCATGGTGCAACAAACACCCTTATGCTGCAACCATGCCATTTTTGGCAACAGCTCCCCCAGATATCCTCAAACACTATCCAAACCACATGGAACCTCATATAGGTGCCTCAAACACCCAATAATCACAAATTAAAGGGAGTTTTGGATCCGAGACCTTACATTAGATACCCCTGAAATAAATCTCATCCTAGATAATTCAAAACCAAACCCGAGGAGGAGAAAGAGAAGGGGCCATCCAAATAGCCACCCCACAAGATACCTATCAAGGATATCACCATCATAGGATATCAACAACTTTATCAAAGGGAAAATCACAAAACTAAAAAAATACAACAAATAGCTCATGAAACACTCTCCTGGGGGAGATACCTCTTAAACAAGAGTAATCCAACAACAAGAAACAAGATAAAACCATCTAATAACCAGAAAGAGTTCCAACATCCACAAAAATGAACAATGTTACAAGAGGAGATAAACATAAAAATATCTGGGTACTAAGCACATATTTGTGACTCACATTCCTAAGTACTCTCCACCATTCCATTGTGCCACCACAAGACATGAACTAGAGGAATACTATAACCTTGAAACACCTTCTCCTATCTATCCTTGATCTTCACATACTACTCCTCAAAGGCCACATCATCATCAATATTGATCTCATCCAAATGGATGATGTGAGAGTCATCATTAAGATAGAGAAAGAGATATAACACATGAAAAACATCATGTATTTAGATCATATGTGGGGGAAGTTCTATCTGATATGCCAAAGATATAACACAATCAAATACCTTGAAAGGTCCAAAAAATTAGGCAGAAAGCCAAAACTTCTCTTCCCATGATGAGGATCCACCTTCAATAACATGTGATCTACAATGTCAAACTATAGAGGTCTCATCATATGATCAACATAGGGTTTATAAAAATGCTATGTTTCTTTCATCCTTTCATGAATTACCTAAACTATCTCTATCATATTCTGCACTAGCTTTTGACTAAGAATTGATGTCTCTTCGATCCTAGTCCAGTATAATGGAGAATGGGAAGGTCAGTCGTACAAATATTCAAATGGCGCCATACCAATGGTGGAGTGAAAATTATTATTGTAAGTAAACTCAACCAAGGGAAGGTTCCTTACCCACGAACCTCTAAAATCCATGTCATAAGAATAAAACACGTCTTCAATAGTTTCGATGGTCTGCTCTATCTAACTGTCCTTCAACGGATAGAAAGTAGTGCTAAGACAAAATTGAGATCCAAAATCATGATGGAGACCTCTCCACACCCTAGAGGTAAAATGAGGACCACAGTTAGAGATGATTATCCTCAGGATTCCATGGATTCTTTCCACCTTCTCTAGATAATTCCTCAACAAAACCTCCACTGATCTCAAATCCCTGATCTCTATAAAGTGGGATATTTTTTTTCAAATGATCCACTATCAACCATATAACATCATTGCCACCATGATATTGAGGTAAACCGATAACAAATTCCATCGATATATCCTCCCAATTCTACTGAGTAACATCTAATGGTTGTAGAAAACCACTAGGAAATAGGTGCTCAACATTCACCTTCCAACGGACCAAACATCGAGACACAAACTCTGCAACTTCATGCTTCAACCCATGCCAAAAAAACTAACCTCTCAAAGCTCGGTACATATTTTTCATTCCAGGATGTACTTCCAAAGGTGAACTGTGGAACTCATAGAGAACCATCCCATGCATTTCCAAAGGGATGAAAAGACCTCCTTGGAACAACACCTGATAATATTTATCCTTAGACCAACCATCAAGAGAATCTCCAAAAACAACTGGGTCCCTTCAAACCTCTACTTCAGAATCCCCCAACTAGGATTCCTTGAAATACTACACTAAATATGACTACATTGTCATCTGTAAAAGACAACCTCTACCTCTAACCTCTCCCATATCCATATGAATCGCTGATAGTTCTTTCATTACTCTTTATGAATCCCTAAACACACACACACACGCACACATGATATCACTACATGACGTCCTGATCAATGAATTAGCCACAAAATTTAATTTTCCTAGTGTATATGAAATCTTGAAGTTGTAATCCTGAAATAATTACATCCACCTTCATTGTTGCAGGTTCAAGTCACACTGGGAGAATACATGTCTCAGGCTTTTGTGATTGGTGAAAATCACACAATGCTCACTGGTGAGGTAATTTCTCTATAACTTCAAGTAAAACACAACTGCTTCCATCTAGAGATCATGGGTTGAATAGTTACACTCATGAGGATGTAACTTCTAATACCCATAAGAAATAAATTATTTCTAATACATCAGAACATAGCCCAGTCCAAGATGTGAAGCATCACAGAAAACCTCAAACTGAACTCCCTCTAATGGAAAAAAAGGACTGGAGCACTGACCAACTTATCCTTTAGGTACTCAAAAGATTCCTAACACTAGTCATTCCATAAGAACACCTGATCCTTTTAGGTCAAGGCTATCAAAGTAGTCAAAACCTGAGATAAACCGGCTACAAACCTCTTTTAATAGCCTACATGAACAATAAAAATTCTCACCTCTACCACTATTTTGGGGGCTGTTCAAGAAACAAACACCTCTATATTAAAATGATCCATAGATAATACCTACCAGGATATCACATGTCTCATTAAATGAACCTCAAAATCCCATAAATCACATTTCAAAGACTTCCAAATTAGCTTCTAATGATGAAGAACTCCCAAAACATCATGCAGATGCTCTACATGCCCCTCCTTAGATGCAGAGTATACAGGGATGTTGTCAATGAAAACCATCGCAAACTTATCCAAGAAACCACAATGTTCATCAAAACCATGAAAAAGGTTGAATAATTTGTCACATCGAATGAAATCACAATGAAATCATAATGCCCATGATGAAAACAGAAAGCGGTTTTCATAATTTCCTCATCTTTCACTAGCATCTGATGATATCATGACCAAAAATCGATCTTTGAGAACCAACTTTCTCCTTTCAACTGATCAAATAAATCATCAATTCATGGAATAGGATAGAAGTTCTTTACTTTCACTTGGTTCAAGAGAGGATAATCAATATAAATCCTTAAACAACCATCAACCTTATTCATGAACAAAACTGGTGCACCCCAAGGTGAAACATTCATATGAACAAAACCCCATTGCAATAGATTATTAAGTTGTACTCACATCCCTCATAACTCAGAAGGTTCTATCCTATACAGGGATATTGAGATAGGAAAAACTTCTGGCTTTAGCTAGATCCCAAACTCTATCTCTCATAGAAGGGGTAATACTATAACCTCATTTGGAAAGGCATTAGGGTACTCTTCTACAACCATGGGAAACACTAACTACTGAACTTATGATGATCTCAACATCAGCTCGACCATCAAAGATGACAAGTATGGAACACATATCTGACCCATCTAAGGGTCTTACTTTCCAATGAACATTTTTATATCTCCATCAACATTAAAGAACACAACCTACACCCTAAAAAATCCATGATATCTTTCACCGAATAAAATCAATCCATGTTGAGAATGATGTTATAAAAATCTATCCACAAACAATGGAATTCTCCCCAATAATGGTGCTACCCTAGAACTAGCTCACAGTCTCTACATACTTCATACAAGTTAGCTTGATCTCAAACTAGCGTGGTAAATGTCAAGGGCCTTGGAAACCTCTCTACCTCAAATCCCAAAGCATGGATGATGGTAGATGATATGAATAATCACATATCTCCTGAATAAAAAAGCATGAACCCATGTAGAAAACAATAAAAGGGTACCTAAAATTATGTTTGTATCACTTGACACTGAAAATGCTAAAGCATGAAGCTGACCACGACTTTCCCCATGACCTCTTAGACCCTACTATATAACACCTCCATGGGAGCTCTCTTCTCTTTAAGGATAAGGAGTATCTTAGGGATTTCCTCTACCCACTTAGTCTTCTCTCTATTGATCCCAAACCATAGAAACCTACTACTGTTTCTATCTTGACTGAAACTACCTCAACGAAGGAACCTAAAGCCAAACACCTGGTGCACGCTGACTGCCTAGAAAGTTCAGACACTCTTTCCATTTATGAACTTGTCCTATATAAGAAAAACATGCATATTATCCTTTTATATAGGTCTGAGAGCCTCCACCCCCAAAGAAATGAGATGATAAGGGATAATACCTACTCCTGATTGACCGAAAAATCTTACATCCCAACAATTGGAAACCCTCTACCACATCTATGCTTCATGAGGAGTCCTAATGAATCTCATTTCATAAGGATCTAGTTCTTCTAAGCATCCTCTCAATAACATTTTCTCTCACAATCACATCAAGATACATCTTTAGCATAAATGGGGAGACCCAATACTAGATCTTTGGATGAAAATCCACCTCAAAATACCTCACCCTAGTATCCTCATATGAAAATAGGTCTGAAGAATATAATAGAGGGGTCCTAAAATGAATCCCAAACTCTCACACAATGGAAATCCTCTATTGAATTGTAAGTATCTCATTGCGACTGGCCTCCTTCATAGTCAAAGAAGGAAACCCTATTTGGAACCAGTCTCAAAACTTCTCCCACAAGACTACCATCTCCTCACGATCACCAAGGAATAATATCCACCACTTCTTCACTACTATAAATAGAATCATCATAGACAACAAAACCCACTAATCATTCTGATCTTGAATTGAACTGAAAGTGATCTCAAAATCCTCTAACTAGTCTTCTGTGAATGAATCTGAAATGGAGCAATCATATTTCTATAGATGCTGGAACTGAAACTATCAGAGTGTCCTCCTCTAAATTTCATAATCATCGACCTCTAATCTATGATAGTCTATTGGAACTTCCTGCAGAACATTTTTGGCATGAACCTAACGAGGATGTAAACCTAGATCCATACCTGCAGGAAGTTTAAATGGTTTGACTTATAAACCTAAAAATGGAATAATTAACATTAATTAATTTTTTTTGTTATTTTGATTAAGGTTTTATCTTATCTAAAGGTATACCCTTTTCAATAGGAACAAAGAATAATGATGCATGATCTTTTACTAGGTCTCTACCCTACAATAAGTGTCACTTCATTTATCAGACTCAGTAAACTTAATGGTCTGTGAATTATATCACATGGGCCCCTAAATACCCATGTTTCAACCAATCCCATTTTTTACATTAATATATAAACTTAGATGAAACTTTTTCCCTACCAACCCATGAAATATCACTTTTTCCTAACACCAAACTCCATCCTATCCCTCGACCTAAACTTTGATACCACTATGTCATGACCCCCTCCCCCAAAGAGTAATTCCAGGTCAACAATGAGGGAAGGGAGATGATGGATGTCTGAATCCTGCCTCCAGTAGGCCCCAGGTTGGAGGCTATCATCGAGGGAATAATAATCATACATATGAGAGACATTACCCTCTAAGTGAACATGTAGAAAAGATAGATAAAAAGATACACCAATAAACACATGCTCAGACATACACACACATGCACAAAGATATATATATATATATATATATATATATATAAGGGAATACCAAGTACATAAATGTAAGGGAATATAGTACTAAAACATCTCTAAGGGAAACTAACTTACCAAAAAGGTATACTCAATAGTAACCATGAAGCTTAAACAAATCATGCAAAACTAAGAGCTAAAAATATTCAGACCAATCTCCAACCTGCTCCTACTTGAAAAAAATTTATATATATGTGGGGTGATCATAATAGTGTGCTCAATAGGATCCTCCCTGGAGCCTCTTGTGAAAAAGATAATGAAATCATGATAAATCATAGTGAACAACATAAAAACTTACTCATCACCTAAACAAGTATTTTAAGTTTCCAACCTCACCATGATTATCTCTCTCTATGTAATGCATAAAAGAGATTATATATTATAGTAATGAAACATAAAGGGTACCCCATTACCACTTCCCTACTGGTTTTCCACTCTACCCCAATGTCACACATCCTGAGCCATCTCTCTTCAAAATAATCCACCCCACAAACATTTGGTCTAAGTACCACAACATGCAACCTGTGCATCACATCTTCACATCATACCATCTCAAATCTCCATATAGAAAACAAGTATTTTTTGGGATCCACCACATCTCATATGATGTGTATCATACATCGGGTATTATACCTCAAGCCAGCATAGCCTATACATTGAGTAAGGTACCTCAAGCCATCACATCCTATACACACCATACCTATAATAATCATTTAGACACTATATCCAAAGATACATGTGTATGAAATAACCACAAGCCATTATATCCCTATATACACATATATGGTAAATATTACCACCATGCATACCAACAAATGAACTACCAAGAGAAGAGAGCAGGGCCAGAGGTGGTAGTCATCCATCCATCCTCCTACTGAGATATTGGGGAAAAATTCTCCCAGAGTACATTGGGTGTCAGTCGTCCTAACCAACATGGGTTAGGTAGCGTATGAAATAATAAAATATATGGAATATAATATAGCTCACAACCACACAATGGACATAACCTATTCTTAGACTCAACCACAACTAACATCACTCATACTCTTGACTTCCATTGCTAAGAACTAGATATCATATAAGAACAAAAGAATTTAAAGAGATACATTAATTAATTATTTACTTTTGTTAATTAATTCATTATTCATTAATTAACCTTAAACATTGTTCTAACACATTACATTTAATTAACCATTAAAAAAATTCCATTCCCTCCAAACATAATCCAAACAGTGTCCATGATTTCTCAAGAGTAACATCTCATTTTCATTAAAGAAATTTCCAAACCCATGGCTTAAACATTTATTATTCATTATTAACATCATTACATAATTTTAGTTACTCTAGGAAAACCATCCCAAGATACCATCGAGAGAAATTCAACTAAACACATCCAACCGACTCAAGAAGTGAGGAAAGGAATACAGATAAAACAAGTAACTCAGACATCAAACATTAGATTGATTCATATCAAGCAAGATTAAAAATTTATCACATCAATGGGTAAACCAAGATTCAATATATTCCATCATATCTTGTGTCATCCCCAACACCCACATGTATATCCCGATGCATCTCACCATCACAGGCATCAACTACCGCCACATCACCCGGGCCTCTCTTCCCCATATCTCATCAACTATCCCAGGCTTAGCCACATCAAGCTCATATCACAAGGCTTGTATCAAGATAAAATCACATGTGAAATAATATAATCAACAAGGAAAATGGGTCCTAAAATAAGGCATTCAACATTTTTACACAAAACAGCCCTCACGACCCCAACACAAGGCATCCAACCTTTATAAGAAAATATTGTGACATCCTGTCCTGACTGACCACTAAGATAATAGCTAGACTGATGGGTCACATAGCCTCAAGCATGCCTCACCATAGGCTAGAGGCTACTAACTAATAGTGAGGGTCTAAATAGGTGATAGTGGAGAGACTACACCCTCATATCAAAGTTTCACAACGGTATAATAAATAAAAATCAACAATTGAAGCATTATATAAATGATTGATAGAGTAGTGGAAGAATAATATAACTGAATATAAATAATGTCCAATGCTAATATACAAAGATGCATGCATGTACATATGAGGATACATAATCTAAAGTAGTCTACATAAAACATGATATAAGATACAAGATAGTAAAAAGTAAATAGATAAAAGACCTAAGGGAGATCTCTATGAGCATATCGAGATCCAACTCAGTCCTGTTCTCATAAATCCTAGGTACTAGAAACATAGAACAAGAAATCATCTATGGTTCTATGAATATAAGGTCTGCTTAGGTACCCCATTGCAATGGAAGCTCAAGCAGGGTTTGAGATATAAATCCTAGTAGGTTACTAACCATGGTGTCTACAACTAAATCCAGTCTGTGTATAAAGTAAAGTAGTGTAGGTAATATGAATAAATAAATAATACTGAAATAAATAAATAAACACTAGTTGGATTAGGTTCCAATAGGATACTTGTACAACTATATCTACTTTGGATCACAACTGAAATAAGTGTCTGAATAGTAACCATATGTATATAGTAATAATATATACATAGTAGCACATGAGCCTCAGCCTGGTTGGTGAGGACTCCTTAAGTGCATCCAGGATACCTGAGATCAAATCCAGGAAAAGACATAATTTTTAGGGCACTGTAGCAGGACTGTAGCAGGTACTGTAGCTGGAACGGTAGCAGGTACTATTCGACATTGTAGCAGCTGGGACTATTCCCATGCTTGGGCCTTCATGCCACCTATTTGGTCCCTGAGTCATTTAATCCCTTCAGGCCACCAAGGCCTTCGGGTCAGTAAGGCCTTCGGGCCACTTCAAGGCTTTCGGGCCACCTTAAGTGCAGCTGAAAACCAGAAAACCTACAAGGAACAATCTCTAGAAGGAGGATGATCAAGGAGCTTTCACCATAGTAGAAGCTAAATGGATTGCAAGAATGAGAGGGTATGGAACCTGGCATCGGGACAAGCCTATGCATGCATGGTAAAGCCTAGCCGAACAACCATGCAAAGGTGGAGAGTAGATATCATGATGAAGATGATGGGGAGGAGAAATTCCAAGTAGTTAGTCTGGGTTGTATGTAATGTTTGAATCCTACAGAAAATGAATTCCTCTAAGGCCTATAGACCATGTAATACTTATGCCTACAAGCCTTGTAAGGGTTCCACTTCACCCCTTGAAAGGTGGATTATAAAAAATCAATAAAAAATGAAGGCCTTCGGGCCATTGGAGGAATAATATATACATAGTATAGTTCTATATTGCATCCACCTATATGGGAAAAGTACGTGTAGATGTAAGTGGATATATACCTGGAATACTAGGTGTTGGATGGACCAGGGTGTAACCCAGTCATCCATAACTAGTCTAAACAAGCATATAAGCTCAAGAAATAGGGTACATTCCCTACATCCCTATAGAGTGGGATACATCATGATCATCACTCAAGATGGTGAGTGGTCCATCATACCAAAACTTGAATCATGGAACATGGTGCATAAATCCCAATGCCCATATAATATCACTGGAACAAGACATCATGCTCAAAACCCAATGTAAGAAAGCATGATGTCGTAATGCTCAATAGAACCCTTACCATAGTTACACAACCTAAGTATAAGGCATAATTATATTTATATTAAACATCCATGAGTAAATACCTCTCATTCTTTAAATTTATCAATCCCATATAAATACATCATCATATTTATAACACAATCCATGAGGAAATACCTATCATGATTTTCATTTAAATAACCCATTATAATCATGGTCATCATAATTATAATAATTCATACAAGCCGTGCTTATTTGATTACAAAAAGAGGAGTAGTCATACCACCCAATTCATTTCCATTTAAATAAATTCATTTAATACATTCAATAAAATCAAGCCATCATGAACATGCTATTCAAATTAATACTTTCCATTTAATTAAGCAAAACATGGAAATACATTTTTTTCCAAGTTAATGGAGACACATAAAAAGCGACTTTAACATTTAATCAATTTCCTACATGGAAAATTTCATTAATGAAAGAAATACAAGACCTTAGGGGAAGATTGGTTTATTAAGATTTTGTATAAAAGGAGGACTAAAACTTTTTATGAACATTAATAAGGCCATGCACTAAGATTCCACATCATAAAAGAACAGATAATCACTAATGAAATAAGGACAAAAAAGGAATGAAATATAAATAACCACTTTGTAATTTTTCATATAGATCACCTCATTTGAGGGTTTTTATTATAAAATCATGACATCATTATTTAAACAATTCATTTATCATATTTAATCATCCATTGTAAAGGCATGTCTCAATTCATCAAAATAAACATTTTAAAATAACTACCAAACATGGAAATTCAATGTATAAATGGTAAAATGGAATTTTTAAGGTTCCATTCTCATTTAGAAAATAAAAATGATGGATAATTCCATTTATAGTCTAAGATGAACACCTAGAAGGCATTCTCAAAATTTTAATCATTTAATTATAAAGGGGAAAGACACTTAGCACACCCATGGGGTGTCCATAAATGATATTAACCATCTCTAACTCCCTAAAAAAGGATCAAAATGCATGTATTAAGGTGAAATGGTTAATTTTATATGAATCAACCCATTTAAAAACAAATAATGAAAACATATGGCGTGTGGTGCAACAACACTATTCATAAAATGACAGAAACTCGAGGAAAAATACATAGAACACCTACATTATACTTCAGAAAACATATTTGTCCAATATCAAGGTATGATTTGGTCTGGTTTGGAAGAAATATAAGAAATAGAAATCCTCCCTAAAAATAGGGCAAATGATCTTTCACCTCGATAACTCAGTCAAGAGAAGATCAAACAAATAAAGGATCAAATGGAATTGATAGCTTACCGATGTGGATCCATAGAGACTAATGATGATTGATTCTGATGAAGGATGGAGGAGTTATCACAAATCCTAGAATAGGTAGGAAGAGATCCCAAGGTTACATGGAGGATATATCACATAGTAGTTTAAGGAGAAAGAAAAGAAAATGAGGTTTAAAGCCTCATTAAGGGAATTTATGTCATTTTACCCCCAAAAAACAATCCACACAGTTTGGACGCATGGATTGGACAAACTATTCACCAATCGTGTGACACCCACTGCCAAATAAACCACTTTTCATGTTTTTTACCTCATGATTAGCCTAGCCATGCACTAACCGTGTGATGAATAGTGTGAGGCTACTGCCTAAGTGGAACTAATTGTGCTGGTATCAAAGCCTCTTCTTTTCCCTTTATCTTACCATTTTAGGTTGGTAGATAGGAGACTAGGAATGTGTCAGTGCTTGGTAAATAGTCATGTTTGGGAGTGATCACCCCTCTCATAAGGAAATGACCAAGTTTTCAGGGCTACGATTGTTGTTCATGCAGTTTGATATTACAGTTTATTTTGATTTCACCTTGAGTGACTGGTATAATTCCTACTACTTATTGATTTATGGAATTTATGAAATTTTAACCTTGTCTTGGTATATAAAGGATGTATCATTACACGAATCATTATATGCACATAGAAATTTACATTCCATTCCATGTAGTTTCATTGGTTGGTCTCCTGGTAGTTTTTATTGTGTGCTTGAGTGCTATTCCATGATCTTGTTTTCTTTAGCATGCCTATTTAAATAACATGATTAGATTATAATATGCCATGTTGCCTGTTTATTTATCATGTTCTTATGAGTTTAAAGTTGTGATGACATGCTAGTTTTGTTTTGATATATGATTGGTTGCATGGGTTAATTTATGGTTGTGATTAAATGGGAACTCGTTTTTAGTTGTAAGGTGTATGAGTGCCTTATAATTGGGAAAAGGTAACCCGTATACTCAAACCATCTCTTGATATTTATATCTATACATCTATACCTTTGTTAAAATGTTAAAAGGTTGATAAATTGAAAATTTTGAAAGTGAGTTGATTTTAATTACTGGGATCCAAATTTCAATCTGTAAATTGTATGAGTGCTTTATTGGTCGGGGGATAGAAACCCATGGAATAGAAAAATTATATATATATATATACACATGGTCATGGTATATCTTAAAATTGTTATAAATGTAAAATTAATTTAAATTTTACCTTAAATGAATGGTTTCCTCTATAAAGGCTTGTGACTACATCACATGGGCATGGAGATCGTGTGATTAACTTATAAAATACACAATTAGACCCAATTAGGTTAGTTGGGGAATGCTTATTTTGAGATAACCCACCATGAATGTTTTTTTAACTTTGATAATTGAAAAAATTCAATTAGGTTTCATTCTAACAAACTCAGGTTGGCTTAATGGGACCCTCATAAGTTGCCTTATCAATTAAAAAGGAATTTATAAGATAAATTTCCTAATTATGATGGTATTTCAATAAATAGTAAATGTTTAAAAATTAATCTTGATAATACTTTCCTATAATTACTTGGTGTTTTGTTTTAAATCTTTTAAATGTTTAATGATTAAATGTGAATAAGTGTAATGAATTAAAATGGAACCCTAGGGGGTGTCCTTCATTTAAATCCTCATGTAAGGGTAGTTTGAACTTTTCTCATTGAGTTTCCTTGGAATAGAATCATAAGTTTTTACATAGGCCTTTTTCCTTTTTATAAATGGCTTAAATAATAGGCGTTATACCTAGTAAATATGTTTTTCATGACCTAGTTATAGGGTTGATGCTTGTTCTTTTTATGGGGCTAGCCTGTGGTAAGTATCACCCTTAGAGGTTAAATACCTTACTAAATTCTGTGAGTTTTCTAACATTTCGTGCTGTTTAGGTTCTGTTTTACCTAGTAGGAGTTTTAGTTTATAAATGAAACCCTTGTTTGGAAGGTTGGTCATGGTATCCTTGACGTTTGATATGGGTATGAGCATTGGGTAATGCTCGATTTTAATAGGTTAGATATGCCTAGGGAATGGTCGGCTGCTTTGTAGGTCTTATGACCCTATTTATTTTTCCTGGGTGATCTGGGAGGTTGTCATTCTATTTTATAGTTTCATGAGACAATGATAATTGAGCTAGTTTTCTATGTAGGCCACCAGATACTTGAATACATAGGATGAAAAACCTATGGACAGTATCAGGATGTTCCATTTTATCATAGAACCTAGAGGTAGTATGCATTTATATACCCAGTACCCTTCAAATTGTTAAATGGTTTAATAAACCATTTGATTTCGGTGAAATTTTGATATTTTCATTGTTAAGTTTGTTCTCAGGTCACCTCTAGAGTAGAGTGACCTAGGCGTTAAAGGAATCAAGTTCATCCCAATGTACATGTTGAATTTACTAGAGGATTGGGTGTTTTTGACATGCTATTCTGGTTGGTTCTATATTTCATTCCAAATGTTGTGACATGGTGATCGTGACTCATAGGATAGACACACGCGCATTTAAGGTGAATTGGATCTAGCGTGCTTATAAGAAACTAGTCTAGCTTTTATTTTAATGGATAGAACACTCCTAAGGTGGGGAGCATCGCATCAGTTCTGGTGAAAATGTGTCCTTCCAAGTAAAAGGAACACAATTGATGAAGACCATTTGAAGATAGTCATTCTTTCTTGAATGTCTTTGAAGATTACAAGTTTTGAATCATATTAGTTCTTGCTCGGAAGCATAATGTTGAACTGGTTAGTTGTGCGTGCAACCCCTGATAAACACCATTTAATTTGGATGAGCTTTGATGGTAAATATTTAATGATCATGAGATGCTTTAGGTGGTAAAGTCTTATGATCAGTTAATGGTGGTGCATCAGTAGGTGAAGATTAGATTATTTTAATAGGTTTACAAGTAGTGTATCGACTGTTCTTCTTTTGGTTTCCTTAGTATCTTCTTAGTGTACTCTTGTTTAGCGATGATCTTTTCACCTCTCTTAATGTCATCCTTGATTCACTAAGATAGCATCAGTCTTATGTCGTGCTCATATTTTAAAATCCTTTAGGCTTATTTTTATTTTATTTCTCTATGTTGTGCACTAGATTCATGGTTTTTAATGAGGATTGGTTAGTCCTGAGTGATACCTAAGTTCCTGTGTAGGAATGCCTTGGGCAGACTCATGGACACCGGTCGTTTCCTTTGACTTGACCGCCAGGCGGATACCACTCTGGGATCAGTTAATGAACTGATATAGACATTTTGTATTGTACCAACATCTCACTTATAAGCATGGAGTATGAACTAATTTGGGTTAGTTCCTTTTACTCTAGTTTGTTGAATCCTAGGTTACCCCTGAATTTTTTTTTGGGATAGGTGGTGATGTTTAAAGGGCGAGGAATCTAGTGGGATGGATCTATATTTCCTATTTTTCATGTGGTGGCATGAAATATTAAATGACTAGTTGATGGTTTGATCAAGGAATGTCATCGAAATTCAGGTATGTACTTTGGTGGACCTGCTTCTTGTAAATGAACGATGCCTTAGAAGAAGGTGTTTCAGTTTAGTTTGAAATACGCTGGCCGTCTAATCCGGGAATCTTGTGATTGGTTAGTCTTAGGTAACTCAACATGTTTTCCTTATTATTCGATGAATACCGTTTGTGAAGAACTATTTTAAATCACTCCGCCAGGGTAAGACGGGTGTGGTGTAAAGGTCAGATTTTTCTTCCAAGAAAGTTTGTGTGACCAATTTTAGTTTGGTCGATTAGGATTAAACTGTTTCTTTCCAGATAGGTCTCTGATATTACCTTAGATGTAGTTGTGTTTTCCATGTTAAGGAAACCACTTTGGGAGCATCATTATAATTCTTAAGGTGTGCTTCATAGGAAATTATGATAATGGAGGTACCATGGTTTAGAATTGTCCTTTATGATGTTAAAGCCTATGGTGGGGAACAACATCAGTCAAAATATTAAAGATATTATGATGTGACCTTGTATCTAGATAAATGGGATCAGGTAAGCTTCATCACAATGTTTCATTGGGAAAAAGAGAGTTGGATCAGGTTTTAACGACTTAAGTGTCGTATTCTTAAGTGAATTCCTGGAGGTGTGTCGGGGTGTTTGGAAATGAAACATGACCATTTGAACGAGACTTCATGACCCTCATAGGTTTGGTGATATTCTCTTTGTTCCCAAAGTCTTGTCGGGGACAATACATTCTAAGGTGGGGAGGTTGTAATGACTCATGTTTTTGAACCAATTGAAAATAAAAAGGAATTTTAATTTTGGAGTTTGGTGGATGGGCTATTTTTCTAACCGAGCTTTGGAATGTGATTTTGAGTGTTGGAAAACTTCAATGTGTTGTTTTTGGACTTAGGTAAAGGCCTAAGAGGTCCCTTGGATATCTCATTGGGTTTCGGGAGAACTGAGGTCTAGAAATCAAAGGTTTGTGTGATATGAATAGGGCACAAAGTTTTTCTAAAACCATGCGGCCCTCAGTAGAAAATCATGCAGCTGTAGCAAGGGAGCATAAGTGCCCCACATGGGCTGTACACAGTTTACCCAAACCTTTTATTTCTAGACCCTACTGCTCCCAAAACTCAATGATACATCCAAGGGACCTCTCAGACCTTTAAGTAAGTCAAAAAAAAAACACATTGAAGTGTTCTAACTTTCAGAATCACATTTCAAATCATGGTTTACAAAATGGCCCATCCAACAAACACCAAAATTTAAATTCCTCTATTTTTTCATATGGTTAAAAAATACAGGTTGTTACAAACATTATTAACTCAAAAATCAAAATATTTTTCATTAATAAGAAAATGGTTTTTATTATATCTTAGATTTACCTATTCATTATTCACAAGTTCCAACTATAGGAAACCTATGACATCAACTATAACAAGATATAAAAAGTTTTAACATGATCTTATAATTAATTCTAGTTTCAAAAAACTTTGAGAAGTATCATTCTCATTTAACATGCCTTTTAATTTTTTCATCAACAAGAATTAACATGTTTCAAATTATTTATCGATTCCATTAACACATGAAGTATTAAATTCAATTAAATACGTGAAATTTTAATGACCATAAAATTTTAATAAACACTATATTCCCTTAACACACGTCTTCATTAATTATTAAGAAAATTAATCAGTTAATTGTGGCTATAAGTTCTTTACCATTTTACGTCAAGAACAACATGCTAAACTAAAAATAACAACATGATACATAAATATAGAATAGATAACACATTATCTATAAGAACAAGGGGAAAACCATTATCATAGTATAAAGAAACAACATCGAAATGCGATCACTATAAAATTTATTTAATCTAGTTCAATATTTATTAGTTTAATTTCATTTACATCCAAATGGATAAACCATTATAACTTTAAAATATCACATAAATAAATAAGTTAAAAAAAAAAAATACTCTACCCCGAAATCATCAACGTTCTTCGCATAAGACTGGACCAACAATTCAGATCTACGATCACCTATCCTACAAAGAACTATGATCCCCTAAAGACTTTGTTACATGAACACAATGAAAAATGATAGAATAATCCCCATTATAATAGAAAATGTTTAACTCTAAAGCACAATGAGAAGAAATGAGATCAAGTGGTGAGAAACCACTAAAGAGAAGAGATAGAATTAACCTTGGATCACTATGTATTAATATCTAGGAGATGGGGATAAAACTATATTGGAAGGGGATTAAATTCCTTCAAAAAACATCTCAAGGTTGTCTTGGGTTCAAGTGGAAAGGGTGAAAAATAATGGGGTTCGAAAGGGGGTTGGGTATTTATAGGCAGGAGAATACTTAAGGTACCATTGCATAACTCCATTGACCATGTTGTAACACTACCTGACATAGGGAATATTACGACACAACCTGAGGGACCATGCTGTAGCTACCCTCAGTTAAAGGTTATTTTGTGAATCTAGGGTAGATCCTATAAAATTGGATCTAAGGGTTAAGATTCATTCATTAACACCACACCGCATGACCCCCTCTGCCAATAAAAGGACCACACTGCAGTCTACATTCCATAGAACAACTACCCCCAATTTTTAAGTAGCCTTGAAACTCCTATCAAGATACCCTATGCTATAGCCACTAGCACCATGATGTATCACACACCCCCATGCTACAACCATACCATTTTTGGCAGTGGCTCCCCAAAATATCCTCACACCCTCCAAATCACCTGAAACCTCTTCCAAGTTCCTCCAACACCCACAAATCACAAAGGAATGGGATTTATAGACCTAGAACCTTACCATTAATCATTAATAACTCATGTATGATATTTTTCATTCTCTCAATATTTAATATCTTTGAAAATATATTAGTAAGATTATGTTCAATACCAATGAATTTAAGATTTATATCATATTTTTGAAAATGATATCATAAAAAGTGATGTATTATATCAATAGTTTTTTCCTTGAATGTGACACAGGATTATTAGAAATTTTTATAGCACTTTTATTATCACATTTTATAGGGAAATGTCTAAATTGATATCCATAGTCCAATAATGTGTGTTTCATTCATAAAATATATTCACAACAACTGCTTGTAGCTATATAATCTACTTCATCGACACATAAAGAAATATAATTATGTTTCTTACTACACTATGAAACTAAAGAATTTCCCAAAATATGACATGTTCCATTGGTTCTATTTCAATATAACTTACAACCAAAAAAATCAATATATGAATAACTAACTAATTTAAATGAATTCCCTTCAGGGTAAAACAATCCAAAATTGGTTGTATTCTTGAGATATTTTAAAATAATTTTAACAACATTTAAATGATATTATTTAGGGTTTTCTTGAAAACATTCACACATGAAAACACTAAATATAAAATTTGGATGACTATCATTTAAGTGTAATAAAATTCTAATCATACCTCTGTAATTAGTTTTATCTACCAATTTTGTATTTTCATCAAGATCTAGTTTACAGCTTGTACTCATGGGAGTATCACTAATTTTGGTGCTATCTAATCCAAAATGTTTTATAATATACTTTGTTTAATTTTATTTATTTAGAAAAATTCCTTATTTTTTTTGAAAAATTTGAAATCCAAGAAATTATTTTAACTTACCAATTAAAATCATTTGAAATTAATTTTTCATTATTTTGGAAAATTCAGTGCACAAGAAGTTTTTGGATGATCCAAAAATAATATCATAAACATATATTTTTACTACCAAGACATCATTTGAAATTATTTTTATAAATAAAGTAGGATAAAATACACCTTTAGTAAAACCATTTGAAATAAGAAAAGTCACAAGATTAACATACCAAGCTCTAGGAGCTTGTTTTGAAACATACAAATCTTTTTTTTTTAATTTAAAAACACGATTTGAAAAATGTGGGTTTTGAAATATAGGAGTTTTTTCAACAAATATATCCTCAATAATATATCAATTTAGGAATGTACTCTGGACATCCATTTGATATAATTTGAAATTAAGATGTGCAGGATATGAAAGCAATGTTTTGATAGCCTCAAGTATAGAAACTGGATCAAAGGTTTCCTCATAGTCAATACCTTTTTATTGACTATATCACTATGAAACCTATCTAGTTTTATTTCTAATATTTTTTACACAATAATAAACCTTGTTTCTATATACCCACTCAGTGAAAATAGTTAGTTATTCTTTATTTACTAATTTCCAACCTTTATTCCTTTCAAACTTGATCAATTATTCTTTCATTTCTATTACCCAATGTTTATCATTGATCACTTCATTGGTGTTATTAGGTTTAATATATTAAAGGAAGGATTTTTGTTCAAATTGGTTTATTAGTGAGGCTTGGGTTTGGGTTCCTTTTTTCAGGTCACCTAAAACAACATCCAAAGGATAATTTTTAAGTCTAATGGTTCTTGGAACTAAAGAACTTTGTTCTTACAAGTCTTATTCCTAGTTAGAAAGAAATTGATGATCTTTAAGAGGGTATTTATCAGGTAAATTTGTAGAATGATTAGAATATTTAGAGTTATTATTGATATTAGGATTTTAAATATCATCCTCAATATAATCTAAAGAAGGTTTGGGTTTATGTGGATCTGTATCATCAAAAGTGACATGAAAAGTTTCTTCCTAAACTTTTTATTTCTTATTAAAGACCTTATAAGATTTACTATAGGTTGAATAACCAAGGAAAACTCCTTTATAAGTTTTTTATACAAACTTTTACATATTATATTTTGCATTAAGAATATAAAATTTACAACTAGAAACTCTAAAGTAATTTATTTTGGGTTTTCTACCATTCCACAATTCATATGAAGTCTTATTCAAGATATGTCTTATAAGTACTCTATTAATTACATAGAAAGTTGTGTGAACATATTTAACCCATAAATATATAGGAGTGTCATATTCACTGAGAATTGTTCTAGAGGTTTCTTAAAGAGTCCTATTTATCCTTTTAACAACCCCATTATGTTGAGGTGTTCTAGTTGTATAAAAATTGTGTGTATAGCCATGTTGTGAGTATAGAGATTCAAATTCTTGATTCTTATACTCTCAAACATGATCATTTCTTAAGTTCTTTATGAAAATTCTACTAATATTCTCTACAGATTTAACACACTTAGAAAAATAGGAAGGAGCTTCACTTTTATGAGTTAGAAAAAAAACCATGTATATCTTGAATAACCATCAACTATAACATAATAATAATTTTTTACTGATAAAAAAGAAACTATAGATGGTCCATATAAATACATATGAACCAATTCTAGTATTTTAAAGGTATAAACCATTTTTTGTTTTGAAAGATATTTTGTGTTGCTTTCCCTTCTGATAGGTATTACACACCTTGTCTTTAAGAAATTATATCTTAGGTAGATCCTTGAATAATACTTTCTTGGTTATATTTATAAGTGAGTTTAAATTGTAATGGACTATTCTCCTATGGCATAGCCAATATTCTCTATGAAAATAACTAAAGCAACAAACATTTTGAGAACATAAAGTATCTAAATTAACAATATATACATTATCATTTCTGAAAGTAGTAAACACCAATGCATGTATAGAATCAAAATTTTTACAGGAATTATTCTCAAATATAATATTAAAACCTTCATCAAATAGTTGAAAAATACTAAAAGGGTTATATTTTGAACCATAAAAAATATCACTTTATAAATAGGGAAAAATTTATATTTACCATTTTTTCCAATTCCGATGATTTTTTATTTTTCATTTTTACCAAAAGTGACATTCCCACCATCCACCTTTATAATGTTTTTGAAGAATTAATAGTATCCAGTTATATATCTAGAATATCCATTTTCCATATGCCATAAATTCTTATTGGATAACTTTACACATTTATTCTGCAATTAATCAAATATAAATTTATTTTGGTACCAAGATCTATTTGGGTCTAGAAAGGTTAGTAATCAAAAATTTTGAAATCCAAATTTATCTTATAGGATTGTTAAAAAAATATTTAATAGATATAGAAATAAAATCCTTTTTAGTTCAAAGATTATTAGAATTATTTTCAAAACTAGTATCATTCTTAGACACTAAAGTTCTATTTTTGGAACTAGGAATAAAATAGTTTTTGAATAGTTTATTTTTCTGTACAGGTTGATAACCAAAACTATCTCTTGGTTTATATAAAGTTAGAATCCATATAATTTTTTTTAATGTTTATATTCTTCTAATAAAACCATAAATATACCTTTTTAATTTTTTATTTAATAATTTCAAATTGTTATTCTCTTTTGAAAATTTGTCATTCTTTTCTTTTTTAATGCTAAGATCATATTTTTTATAGCACATAACACATGAGATTTTTTCAAATTTTTATATTTATATTTTATCTCATTCATGGTATCTTACAAAATAACAAAATATTCTTATAATTATTCATTAGAAATTTTAGAATCATCAGGAATAAGAGAAGATATAAAAGGTACCTCAGAAGCAGTATCTATAAAGCACATATTATCTTTTTCATTAATATGTTCTCATCTTATATATGATTCACTAGAGCTATCCTAAGATGAAATAAAAGTATATTTAATTTCACTTTTTGGTCTTTTTACCTTATCTTCATATTTATTTTTATATTTTAGTTTTTAACAATCATCCTTTATGTGTCTTTTTCTTTTGCATTCGCAGCAGGTGATCTCATTAGATGGGTCATCATTTTTCTAATATTTCTTCCAATTTCATCCCTTTTCATATTTTCCTTTATATTTATTATTTTTTAAAAACATATTTCTTTTTTATAACTTGATAAACCTTATTTCTAGATGATCCATTTCTTCATCACTTTTAGTATCACCTTCACTTTCACTTACGATATCAACTTTAACCGATTCTTTTTATTTTGAGTGTGATTATATAAATGAAACAGATTTTCTATTTGGTTAAAAATACTCATTATTTACCTTAAAATATTATCCCTACATCATTAAATTTCTAATTAATTATTTTATTGGTAAATTGATTATGTCACATGAATCTTAGATAGAGACTGCAGTGCCTCTTCATTTATTGGGTAAACATATTGAGATTTACATTACTTGTTCTTTATCTGTCATCTATTTTCCAAGTGTGATCATAGTGTTTATAATTTCATTGAACCTAATATACATGTTATAAATAGATTAATCAGGTTTCATTTTTAATGTATCATACTTAATAGTATATATATTAAGCCTCATAAGTTGCTTAATGAGATATAGGTAGAGTATCACATATCTCACAATCAAATTCACATGAAGACATTATATTAAATTATTCCTTTCATAAATCATAGAATAAAGAGTTTATATCTTTTTATTTTGAATCATAATCATCTTTAATAGTATAATTCCACAAATTTCTATAAGTTTTGGGTTTCTCATATTTATCCTCAATAGATCCCCAAATATAAAAACTCATACTCTCAAGATGGAATTTCATTTTGATTTTCCATTGAGCATAATTTTTTCGATTAAAATAAGGAGGTACGTTGGTTGGATAGCCTTCAGAATTACCTTTAATATTATAATATTAGAAAAAAATTAAATCGATATTTCTAAAATAATTTGATCAAAATATAAAGTAAGAAAATAGAAATAAAATTCTCTGATACCAAATATTGGTTGGAGTGGTTAACTCAATATTGGGGTGAATTGATTTCCAAATAAAAATTCTATTTGAAATAGATCTAAAATCCAAATCCACCAATTTATAAAATATCCTAGTTAACTAAATAGTAGTATTATATAGCTTTATATTTTCAAATAGGTTCTTAAAACCTTGATCAAAACTCAGTTAAAACAAGTTTCTAAAAACTTATTAACTTTTGAGACCAATCTAGCAGTATCAAACATAGTATATAAAATAATTTTTAAATCCAACTATAAAAGTAATTTTTTTCTATAAGGTTTTGAAAATAGATAATTTTTTTTAAAACAGAGATCAAAAAACAAGTAACCACATAACATAATTAATAAAGGGGTTCAGTCTCAAGATGAGACACAATCCCCTCCACTTAATAATCACCCATTGTCAAAAAAATTATTAAGGAATAAATAGATCCACAACCTGGATCATGTTTAAAAAAAACCCAATGAAGTATATCCTACACAAAACCTATTCCATATTTATACATGGGATTAAAAGATTAAAAAAGAATAAAGGAGAGAGTATCTTGTACTCTCCAGTACATCACATGAGTCTGTTTTAAATAATAAACAAAGTAAAATAAATACATCTTGAAAAGTAAGATAAAATATAGAGAGAAAATAAAAAAGAGTAAGAATATTTTATGAAGCTCTATCTAATCACATTTCATAGTTTATGAGTCCTTATTTTTTTCATTAAAAGGGATCAACTGAGTTTTTATAGAAAGTTTGAAAAAACAATGTCATAGAACCACTGTGTTCAGTCTGTTTAGTATATCACTCTTTCTTAGGAATCTATTACATGCATGCATATCTCTTATCTTCTTAATCCACAATTGGATCTCCATATTAAAAAGGGATTCTCTAAAATAGTCATTTGATAATATTCATTCTTTAATTATTATACTCATTAGTCATTAAATGATTTGAATTTGAGTAAATGATCAAAAATATATTTGTTGAAGATTTGAAAATTCTCCACTAGTTAAGATAGATACGGTCGATTGTTTTCACTTAAATCACAGTTACTTAGCACGATCGGTTGACAAGGTCAGTTGTCATGGTAAATTGATTTTCTCTTATGGTCACCTAATATATTCTTGTGTTTGGTACATTACTTCACATGGTAACTTCACTACTTCACATAGTATGTTGAATCCTTCATGTGGTCGCTTCAATTGTTCACATGGTAGTTTGATTCCTTCACGTGTTAGATTCATCTTTTTTCACGACAAGTTCACATGTTCATGAAGTTAGATGATTTATTCACACAATCACATCATTTGAGCTCATAGTAGGTACATTTCTTCATGTGGTGGGTATATATATTTCCATGGCCACTACAAAAACACATGCATTCAATACAATACTTGAGAAAAATTTTACTTAATTTCACATGTTAACTAGATTGTTCATGAGGTAGGTTGATTTTCAACATGCCGTAGGTACAGTGCATATGTAGTCACATGAACTTCAATGCATTGTCAGTACAAGATAGGAATAATTGGTTCACTATAGGTAGTTTGTTCATACAGTTAGTACCACATGATCACTAGGTTTCTTCACATGGTAAGTACCTTACACATGTGGTAGGTTGTCACGGTAGGTTTAGGAATTAGCCAATTTTATCAATTTGATCATAAAAAAATTAACTATCATAAAATTTTAAATTTATTATAAATATAATAAACATGATTTTAGATCAATAAAATAATGAGTTATTGGGCTAAGACAAAATTTTTGAAGATATACACATCGTGTAACCCATATACATGATGTATAGTCCTCATTTTATCATGGCCAAGAACACAGGGGTCCAAGAATGTCATGTATCTGTTACATGACACAAGGATTTATAGACCATGAAACTTAGAGGAAACACATTGTATCAGAAGGATAACACATTGTGTATCTTGTAAACATCCATGTAAGAAGACTTGCCTAGTCTCTAGGCGTGTGCTACAGACATGAGCAGAAGAGAACGCATACCTTGTAACCAATTACGCAGTATGTAGTTTATCTCATATAGTGTGATTAATTTAACATGGACATAAGAATTAAGTATATGATTATACCTATTCACATGTGTTCCATTTATTTTTTATTCTAAAGTAAATGATATATCACATGATCATTAATTATATATTGAATTAATTTTTGTGTAAAATCTAAACTACAAGTTTTGTATGGAATTTGTTTATAGTGCACTCTACTCACATCAAGAGAATAATATGTTGTGTAATTAACATGTGTTTCATGTGTCATTTGTTTGATAGTACATTCCATACAATTATCGATCTTACAATGTGTGTTGAATTCCAAGGAATGCACAAACATAAGGATCATGCTAGGTAATTTGGATGAGTACACATCCCTGCTTCCAAGTACACTTGTGTACTCTATTAAATTTAAATAATCTAATTTATTTAATTTGTTTAAAATTATTAATGATGGGAATTTAAGGACGCTCAGATGGTATTAATATAAATTGAATAAATTGGATTAATTCATGATGCTTTATCTTACTTAAAGAATGAATTGAAGTAATTGATATATAAATTGAAAATTAATATCCATTTCATGCTATGCGGATGAACATGAGATTAGACCAGACCTCTATATGTGATTGGTTTCCTTTTAATTTATTATTATTTATTAAATTAAAATGAAAACCTATGAGTCATCCCCTTTTTATTATTTAAGGGTCTACATGCCCATGATTTATTTTATATAAACCCCATTTATCCAATCCATTGGATCCATTCACTTGTGTGTGAGTAATAACTAATGTAAGGATGGAGCTCTAAGAAAATATGAGGTGGTCCGAGTCCTAGATTTAAGGTGAAACCAATTGAGATGATACATAGGAGCTGAGGTGGAATGCTACAACATGAACCAAACTATGGTTCATGGTGTTTCCCCATAGGGTCAAGAGTTAGTTTATCATCTGATAGATAAGATAAAATTTAGAGAATGTCATGATCATTTACCTTATATTTTATTTCTATCAGTTTCATGGTTGATTATTTATATTTTTGGATGATGCGTGATCGCTTAATAAATGAATTAACAAACATGCAAGATGAAGTAAAATAAATTTGAATTTTGTGTAAATTTTATCATACATGGTTAATCACTTAAGTAAAACCCACTTAATTTTAAAATGACATGTGATAAGATAAAACCGAGTTTTTTTAAACATAAGTATAAAAATCCCTCAACTAAAATATTAAGCTAGTATAGCCTTCCATTAATTATGTTAGAAGTCAAAATCATAGTTCAAAGTGCTTGTTCGGACCAAGTTAGTGTGATTTCAATTATTGGTGAACTTTTAGATTGATGTTTTGGTTAAATCAACTTGGTTCACATCAAGGGTTGACTTCCCAAGTAGAAATTTGTGTAACTAATATCCAAGAGTTGAAGAAATATTTATCTAGGATTTCAGGATTGAGGAGTCTACTCAATAGATTAAGGAACTACTAGTTAACATAATTGGAGTGTTTATCCTACCTAAAAACCTTTAATAAACTTGTTAAACCAAAAACTAATGGTTATGAATGTTAGGTTTCAAAAAAATAGTGGGAGATTAATAAAATTTAATAAGTTTTAAATTTATTAATCTATTTTTGTAATCGAGGAAGTACTAATTATTTGCTCATAATTTTTTTAGAAATTAAAAACCACATGAATTAAACAATATAACCACAATTAATTCTAGAGAAGGATAAATTTCTCTTTGACATGAATTTTAATTAATAGTATATTCTCTTACATGTTATACTACACCATGAATGAAAATTATACATGTTATAAACAATACTTCCTGAATCTCTTGCTAAATATGCTAGTGGGGAAGAAGTATATCTCTACCTAAAACATGTGGATGATGAAATGGATGTAAAATTTCCAATGATATTCAAAATTTTCAGTGATATTCTAAATAATTATAAGGATAGATATTCATATAACCTCATTTCTCAGATTTGTGATCTCTATCTGGAGAAGGAGAAACAAGAGAGGTATGGGATCTTCAGTTCAAGTGCAATATTTGAGAGTCAGTGCCTGTTGGGCCTCATGTAGTCAATATTATTGGATATATAAAACCCTTAGACATATTATGTTTTATGAACCCTAATGATTTATGCATAGATCTCATTTTTTACTCACTATTTAAAACCTTATATAGTTTTATTGTGAATTATTATATAATAAATTGTGTGAAGAATCTTTCAAAAATTATTACTCTTATTATCCAAGTTGATAAAGACATGGGTAATGATAAAATCATGATTCTTATGATGAATAAGAAAAGGAAGAATAAGATAAAGGTTTTGAAGTCTCATTTAAATTATAAGGCTCCAAAACACCATCCTTCTAAGAAGAAGAAGATCCTAAGGAAAGAAAAGGAGAAAAACACAATTTTTTTTCATGTGGAAAACAAGGTCACTGGAAGAGGAACTAAACACAGCAAAAAAATATAGGGGATATTTAGGTTCATTCATTATAGACTGTAATATTTCTATATATAAAAGTTGGGTATTGGATACTTCATGTGGTGATCAAATTTTTATCCAAATATAGGAATTGAGTAGATTTTAGAAGGTTTATAGAGGAAAGGTGGATCTATAGGCTAACAATGGGGCAAGGCTAGATTATCTAGCCATTGGGGACCACCATCTCACATTTCTAACATGATTTATTTTGTTTTTAAAGAACTCTTACAAAGAAAATAATCTCTATTTCTTGGTCATACATGGATAGATTTATTCTCAGTTTGAGAAATAAGATATACTAATTTTATAAAGATAACATATGTTATGATATATACAATTGAATAACGGTATTTATGTATTAAATTATGAAAAACAATTATAGAAAATTGATAAGGAATTAGATTCACATGACTAATTTCACACCCAATTTTGGCATCACCTTCTTAGTCACATAAATGAGAAGTGTTTGAAAAATATCTATCAAGATGGTTACATACACTATTTTGAGATTAAATCACTTGAAAGATGTAACACTTGTTTATAAGGCAAGAGACCAAACCACCATTTAACGGTCAAGGTGAAAGAATCACAAAGCTTCTATAATCGGTAAACACTGATGTGTGTAAAAATTTTCAAGTAGATGATAGAGGTGGATTATCATGCTTTATTACTTTTATCGACAACTTGAGTAGGTATGATTATATTTAATTTATGAGGTATAAGTATAATTCATTTGAAAAGTTCAAGGAGTTAAAAGATGAATTTTAGAATCAGCTTCATAAGAAGATAAAAAAACTTCAATCATATTGTGGTGGAAAATATCTTAGACAAGAGTTTATTGAATTTCTCTAAGAGTATGAGATTTTACCTCAACTCACTCTAACTTACACACCATAATGGAATGATGTTAGTGAAAGGAGAAATTGTAACTTACTATACATGGTAAGATCAATGATGATTCATGCAAGCATTCCATTATCCTTTTGGGGATATGAATTATACATGACAACATAGATACTAAATTGAGTACCAAATAAAGTGAAAAAATATATCCCATTTGAGTTGTGGAGTGGAAAGAAATCCATTTTGTAACATGTTCATTCATAGTGGTGCGATGTGTTTGTTATGATTTTCTCAAATAGAAAATTGACACCCCGAGACATGAAGTGGTTCTTTATAGGTTACCCAAAGGAAACAAGGGGATAATACATATATGATCTATCAAATATGAAGGTTATAGTTACTATAAAAGATTTATTCCTTATGATAGAGCACATACTCAAATAGGATAGTAGGATAAATATTTACTTCAATGAATTTTATTCCCATGATACACAAGAGTTGATACATGAACAGATTCCATAGGTCCCCATGGAAGGATTTTCTTTCTCGAAGCACAAGTTGTGCATAGAATCACCAAAGAGGTTATAGAACTAGAAATACATGGTTTTATAGTCACGAAATATGATTACTCATTATTGGTTGACAATGATGACCCTCTATCCTATAAGTAGGTAGTATAGAGATCAAAAGCTACAAAATGGAAAGAATACATGAATTATGGGATGGATTATGTGTACAGAACCAACTTTGGGTTATAATCGATCCATTATTTGAGATAAATCCCATTGGGTGTAAATGAGTATTCAAGAGAAATATGGACATTTAAGGTTAGGTTATTACCTATAAAGAACATACAGTGGATAAAGGTTTTAGAAAATGTCAAATAATTGAGTGTGATGAAACCTAATCTCAAGTTTCCATGTTTAAATCAATCATAATTTGACTTATTATCAAAACTTTCCATAACAATGTGATTTGGCAGATGGATGTAAAAACTACTTTCCTTAAAGGGAACCTTCACAAAGATGTGTATATGACACAACCAAAAGAGTTTGTGACTCTAGATAATTCTAAAAATATATGAAAGTTTCATAGATCTATTTATATATTAAAGAAAGTATCTTGGTCATGGAACATTCAGTTCAATAAAGATACAAAATAATTTTTTTTCATTCATAATGAATGTGATCCATGTGTTTACAAGAGGTTTAGTGGGAGTAAAATTATTTTCATACTAGTATTTGTTTATGGTATATTACTGATTGGAAACTAGATACCAAACTTATGGTTGATTAAGTGTTTCTCCATGAAAGACTCATGTGAAGCAACGTACATCATAGGGGTCAAGATTATACTTGGTAGATCAAATAGGTTTATAGGACTAATTTAGATTAATTACACTAAATATATACTTAAGAGGTTTAGTATGAAAAAATATTAAAGGGGATTAGTTCTAGTATCACATGGAATACATATTTATAAGAAAATGTGCCCTTAGACACAATAAGAAATATAGATAATGAGTAAGATCCCATACACTTCTATGATGTTATCTATCATTTATACCGTGTTATGTGTGAGACTTGATATTTATTATTATTTGAGCATGGTGCGAAGATATCAAGATGATCTAGGTAAAAAACATTGTAATACTATTAATTCTATCCATAAGTATCTGAGGTGAGCTAAAGATATGTTCCTAGTGTATAGAGGAGATGAAGAGATAATCATTATGGGTTATACATATTCAAGATTTTAGAAAAATCAGAATGATCTGAATTCATAGCCAGGATATATATTTTGTCTCAATAAAGGATCTGTGAGAAATAAGAGTTAAAAGCATCCCATTTTTACCGATTCTATAATGAATTATGTGTATATTGAAGCCTTTAATGCAACCAAGGAAGCAGTTTGGATTCAAAACTTTTTCCAATATCTTGATGTGGTTCTTAGTAGTCACGAACCTGTCATAGTTTATGTCACGACCCGTCCTCGGGGCCCGTGCCGTGACTACCCCAAGCCCACCTCCCATAGGCCATGGGCTGGAGACTAGCACCAAGGAGTAAATTCCCGATAAAAAGGGAAGGTATTGCCTTTGTAAAGTAAAAAAACACCACAGAGCAAGAAAGCAGTAGAAGTAAACACTAAGTAAAAGCTGGTACAACAGTAAGTGCGGAAAAGTAAGTGGGCCAGTATACAAACCCAAAATGAAAGTAAAGTACAACTGGAAAGGGAAAACATCAACTGTAAAGTATAGTCGTAGCGTCGAGCCATCCATTGGAAGTCCCACCTGTAGGGTGGGTACAGATAGCCTCCACAGCTCCTGGGGTCCAGCCGTCCTCTCCGAGTACGTTCCGCCCAGTGGTCCACCTCCAGGTACCGTCCTGCTACGCAAGCCTCAACCACGATCAATGCTGTCCGTCGTTTGCAACCAACACAACATAGTGCGGGCATAACCCGTGCAGGGGTGAGTATAAGATACTCAGTAGGGACCCCGAGACCCATGTAGGTCTCCCAGAATCCACAAAGGATAATCTACAAAGGAAGGATACAATCACGAAGTAACATCTGACACTACTTAGGTATATGCCCATACATATACCTAAGTCATCAGTTCTCGTTCGGCTCCAATATCCGAGCCCAAGTACAACCCAGACCACATATTAAAGCAAAACGTAATCCACACAGGATAGATCAACACAATCCACAAAGGAAAGAAAAACTTAATCCACACAGGATAGCACAACACAATCCACAAAGGAAATAAAAACAAGATTCAGCTCACATAGGTATACTTCTCCGTATGATGATAGAGATTATCAGATATTGCCACTGATTCATCTAATCCGTCGGACCCACAAAGGATCAATAGGTACTAACCCCCGCAATGACCCACAAAGGATCTGACCCACAAAAGATCGATAGGTAACTAACCCCCACAAAGACCCACACAGGATCGGACCCACACAGGATCTGTAGGCGTTGGCTCACACAGAACTGCTGAGCGCTGACCCACACAAGATCGGACCCACACAGGATCGGTAGCACTGATCCATGTAGGATCTATGAGTGGTGTAGTCGTCACCGTCAAATCCACTGAGGATCTCTCTACAGTCGTCGTCGTCACAGTCGCAAACACATCTAGCACTAGGGTTCCCGCACACAGCAAGCTCGTTCGGGAGGGTCCGCTCGACGAGCCGAGAGGATGATACATCAACTGACACAAAGTCCAGAGTTGATGTATCCAAAAGTTCTGTATCTTCAACAGGAACTCAACGTCGCAGACAGCACGTCAATCGGACGCCCGGTCTGAGAGTTATTGGCTTTTTCGTCCCAGGGGCCTGGTTGTTTTTTTAAGGAAAAACCAACCCGACCATACTCCACCTATGTCCAAACCTTGTGCGGAGTAAACCAAGAGATCTGTCTCACTTAGATTAATCCAACCAAGTCGACATCACGTCAATCGGACGTCCGAAACTCAAGTTATTAGCGTTTCCGCACCGAGGGCCTGGTTGGTTTCATGTACGAACCAACCCGGTTGGACCCAAAGTTCTCCGAAACCTTGAGTGCGATATACTGAAATGACTGTCTCGATCCAAGGATCGCATCTCCACTGATGGAACGTCGATCGGAGGTCTGTAGCCCGAGATATGGGCAAAAGACCGAAAAGGGTCTGAAAACGGGGGTTTTGGGCCGGACCGACCCGGCCTGGGCACGGCGCGGCGCGGCCTGGCGGCCCGGCGCACTGGCGCGCGGTGCCAGATGGCTCGGTCGAACGGCCACGCCATTCGGTTTGTGGGGGGGGGGGGCTGCCCCCCCCCCCCCCCCGTGTTTTGTAACCGCGACCCCCCTTAATGGGGGAAACTAGCTGGCCGACCGGGGGTTTGAACCCCCGACTTCCCTCCTGTCTGGCCAGCCTGCCCCGGTCGGCCGGTTTCTGCCGCCACGGGACTGGCGACGACCAGTCCCCTCCCTGCTCCGACGCCGGCGTCCCGTTTCCGGCCACCGGTCCTGCTCCGACGCCGGCATCCCATTTCCGGCCGCCGTTTCCCAAGCTCCACCGCAGCCCGGTACCGGCCGCGACCTTCATTCGTCCGGTGTGGCACGACGGCGCCGCACCCCTCCGCCGCGGCCCCTCTCCGGCCGCGGTGATTTTGCGGTTCTCCGGCGCGGTGCAACGGCGCCATGACTTGGTTCATATTTTTAAAAACGCGGCACGTCGGCATCGCACATTCTTGTCGTTCATTCCCACGCGGTGCGATGGCATCGCGTCACTTCCCGTCGTACCGCAACAACAAGAAAATAAAAGGAAGGGGGTCGGCCGTGTTTGTGTGGTCCGACCTCCTCCCGTTAATTGATAGCATGCGGTCCAATTATACGTGGATAATGAACGGGAGTAAATCATGAAAATAAATCGCATAAACCCCTACCTCGTGCGAGCTTGAATGGAGGTTCATCGAACGAGTATTCGTCGCGGGAAGAGACGTCGTGAAAGAAGACGTTGACGGCGTCGCGGTTCACGGCGTCGCGTAATCGGTTTCCGAGAACTCGACGTTCTTCGTCGGAGACCGATGTGTTATTCGCGTTCTTTGTCGAAGACGAAGAAGTTCCTCAAGTTCCTTGGATTTTCTCCCAAAGTTCACACAACAAGGCTCCAACCACAAATAAAATAAGTTCATCTCTTATTTTATTAACATAACATAAACTTTTGAATTTCAAGAGTTTGAATTAATTCCACTTAATTAATTCATGACAAGTTGTCATCCATAATGGTGAGTTGAGGGGGTTTAAGAATGTGAAGGGGTGGGGTTTGTGTGGGCCCCACCACCCTTATAACCTCCCTTGGGAAGTTGGGTAGTTACCCAAATTCCACCCAAAGCTTAAACCACTTAAAGTAAAAATAAAATTGTTGCATAAATTTTGTTTTACCTTCCCCATAAATTAACAACTTCTCTCGTGTAAACGCAACTCCAGAAATGGCATTCCTAAGAAATTACCGGCGCTGCAGTTCCATCGGTGCCCTCAGAATTCGATTTCGAGCACCCGTTCAAAAGTTAGAAATTCCCGCTCGTTCGTTCACTGAACGTACCCGAGCTAAACTTCAGATAGAAATTCTGGGCACACTGGGCCTCGGAATCAAGTTCCATCAGAAACTGCATTCATGTAAAATCCCAAAGAAAATTAAGAAAAAATTTCCCTTGAATTTTACGGGTCTTTACATTACTCCCACCTCAGGGCTTTACGTCCCCGTAAAGATACATCATAAACTAGGGAAACAAATGTGGGTACTGAGCACGCATCTGAGCCTCCCGCTCCCAAGTGCTCTCCTGGAGGTTCCCGTGCTTCCATCTGATGCGCACAAGAGGAATCGATCATCCACGCAGGGCCCGCTTCTATCGATCCTCGATCTCCACTGGGACCTCTGTAAAAGTCACCCCATCATCAACGTCCAGCTCCCCGTGGTCAATGATGTGCGTCGGGTCATGCACGTATCTCCTTAGATGAGATACGTGGAAGACGTCGTGCACCCAGTGCAACTGAGGTGGTAGAGCCAGGCGATAAGCTACCTCGCCAATCCTGCTGAGGACCTGGAACGGTCCGATGAAGCGTGGAGACAACTTGCCGCCTCGGCCAAATCTCTGTATTCCACGTCGAGGTGAAACACGCAAGAAGACGTGGTCGCCATCCTCAAACTCTAGTGGCCTCTGCCTCCTGTCAGCATAGGACTTCTGCCAGCTTTGAGATGTCCTCATCCACTCCTGGATGACCTGGACCTTCTCTGTCGTGGCCTGGACCATCTCCGGTCCCACAAGTGCTGACTCCCCAGGGTCTGTCCAGCACAAAGGAGATCTGCAAGGTCGGCCGTACAACGCCTCATATGGTGCCATCCCAATGGTAGAGTGGTAACTGTTGTTGTACGCGAACTCCACCAAGGGTAGGTGGTCCTACCAGCTGCGACCAAAGTTGAGGACACATGCACGGAGCATGTCCTCGAGAGTCTGAATGGTCCTCTCCGTCTAACCATCCGTCTGAGGGTGAAAGGCTGTGCTCAGACGTAGCTGCGTCCCGAACTCCTCCTGCAACCCCTTACAAAGTTGGGAAGTAAAGTGAGCATCTCAATCAGAGACGATAGATGATGGCACACCGTGAAGCCGTTCAATCTTCTGAACTTAGAGACGTCCCAAGCTCTTCACTGAGCCCTGCTCTCTGATGGGTAAGAAGTGAGCCAACTTAGTGAGTCGGTCGACAATCACCCAAATGGAGTCGTGACCTCTGGAAGTGCATGGAAGTCCGGTCATGAAGTCCATCGATATCCCGTCCCACTTCCACTCCGGGACCTCCAAGGGCTGTACCAAGGCTGCTGGTACCTGATGCTCTGCCTTCACCTGCTAGCAGGTGAGGCATCGAGAAACGAACTCTGCCACAACTTTCTTCATGCCCGGCCACCAGTGCTGTCGTCTGAGGTCCTGGTACATCTTCACCACTCCAGGATGTACCACCAAAGGAGAAGTGTGAAGCTCTATCAGAACCTCCTCCTGTAAAGCAACTGGTACCAAGGTACGTCCTCTGAAAAGGATTTCGTGCTCTGCTCCAAAGGAGAAACCATCAGGTGCCTGTCCTGAGGATATCTGCGCACGCCGCGTCTCACAGTCAGCATCCCCACGCTGTGCCTCTCTGACCCGCTGCAGTAGTGGAGGAGAGACTGTGAGTGACTGAAGGAAAGCTGCTCCATCTCTATCCATAAAGGATATTCACAAAGCGGCTAGCTGCTCTGTCACCTCCTCAAGTAGCTGAATGCTCGTCCTCCTGCTGAGAGCATCGACTACCACGTTCCCCTTCCTAGGAGTATAGACTATCTCAAAGTCATAGTCCTGGAGGAACTCGAGCCATCGCCACTGTCTCAGGTTCAGGTCATTCTGAGAAAAGATGTACTTAAGACTCTGTTGGTCAGAAAAGACTGTAAAGCGCTCGCCCATCAGATAGTGTCACCATGTCTTCAGAGCGAAGACCACTATTGCTAACTCCAGGTCATGGGTAGCGTAGTTCTGCTCATGCGACCTCAACTAACGTGATCCATAGGTGATCACTGCCCACTCCTAGATCAGGACACATCTGAGTCCAGTACCTGATGCATTGCAGTAGACTACGTACCCTACTCCCTCCTCCGGCAACCTCAAGATAGGCGTGCTGGTCAATCTCTGTCTCAGCTCCTGAAAGCTCTGCTGATATCTGTCTAACCACACAAAGGGTTTCCCCTTCATCGTAAGATTTGAGAGTGGTGCCGCAACTCTGGAGAAGTCTGGCACAAATCTCCGGTAGTATCCAGCTAGTCCCAAGAAACTCCGCACCTTCGTCACGCTCTTGGGTGGCTCCCAAGCTAGCACTGCCTCAATCTTCACAGGATCCACTGCAAATCCCACCTCAGAGATGACGTGTCCCAAGAAGTGGACCTCACGTATCTAGAACTGACACTTCAAGAGCTTTCCATAAAGCTGGTTCTCTCGGAGTGTGTCTAGTACAACCCGCAAGTGATAGGCATGCTCCTCCTCAGTCGTCGAGTATATCAAAATGTCGTCGATGAAGACCACGACAAATCGATCGAGGTATGGCTGAAAGATCCTGTTCATGAGGGCCATGAACACTGCTGGAGAGTTGGTTACACCGAATGGCATAACCAAGAACTCATAGTGGCCATACCGACACCTGAAGGCCGTCTTCTGCACGTCCTCGTCCCGAACTCTGAGCTGATGATAGCCTGACCCGAGGTCTATCTTTGAGAACCACCGTGCTCCCTTGAGCTGATCAAAGAGGTCATCAATCCTCGGTAGAGGATACTTGTTCCTCACTATCACCTAGTTCAGGCGATGATAATCGACACAAAGTCGCAAGCTCCCGTCCTCCTTCTTGGCGAACAAAATCGGGGAAGCCCAGGCTGAAACACTGGGTCGGATGAACCCCTTGACCTGCAAGTCCTCCAACTGTACCCGTAGATCTCGAAGCTCGATGGGGTCCATCCGATATGCTGGAGTCGATATCGGGGCTGTCCCGGGGTATAGGTCAATTTAAAAGTCTACCTATCTGCGAGGAGGTAGTCCTAGAACGTCGTCGGGGAAAACGTCCGCATACTGATCCACCACTGCAGGAAAACCAGGACTCCGCATGTCAACTGCTCCTAGGATGAGGCTAGCCAACTGATGAGTGATGGGCGGTCCTCTCCTCTGCAAGAGTCCATACTGTGCTGCGAAGGCTCCCTTCTCACCGGTGAAGGTGAACCTGCTCCCGTCGGTGCGTACACATCGCACCTTGCGCCTAATACAGTTAATCTGTGCATGGACTGTAGATAACCAATCCATGCCCAAGATGACATCGTAAGGCCTCGACGCCGCTACAAGAAGATCCCATCCGAAGCTCTCACCTCATAGAGTATGCCCACACTGCTAGAACCAGTGCGTAATCGTCGAGTCTGCTCTCGTAGGAGTCTCTAGCCGTAAGGATCGAGCCAACGGCTCTGTCGGAATCTCCGAGCTCTGAACAAGCGCAGTGGTTATGAAAGAATGACTTGATCCTGTGTCTATAAGTACTACAGAAAGGGTGGAATAGACACAGATAATACCTCGAATCATATCGGGCGTGCCGTGGTCGTAGGCCTCCGCTTCCTGGAGCTGTGCCTGTCTCTGCCCTCTAAATCCCTGTGGTCAGGGTAGACCTCCTGGTGGTGGTGGTGGTAGAGCCTCAAAGCGTTTCCCACCACCTGCTGCTCGGCCAACTCCTCTGCCTTGTCCGACTGCTCCCTGCGGACCGCCACAGTCAACCCTATGCCTCTTCCTGGGTGGTCCCTCAACCGTCTGCTGCTCCTCAGCACGGCGGGTCGGGCAGTCACGAGCCATGTGGCCCTGCCCGCCGCATGAGTAGCACTGCCTGCCTCTTGAAAGACTGGCTCTGCGCTGTGTGCCCCGCACTGCTGAGCCAGTGTCCTGAGGTCGTCAGCCTGAAGGTCTGGTCTGCCTGAACCCGTGAGTCATCCATCGACTGCCTGCTTCAGAAGACTCTGCTACGTGCCGCCCTGCGGTGGGTCTCGGCGCTGGTGTAGACTCAGCAAGAAAGCTCTTGATCAAAAGGGCTTGCTCCAGTACTCCTGCCTGGGTCGGAATGCTGAGGGAGATCAGCGATGCCCTGATCTCGTGTCTCAATCCCTGCTCAAAGGTCGAGGCCAGGAAGAATGGGTCCAGTACCATGTCGGTCGAGTAGCGCGAGAGATCGGTAAATCTCGCCGAGTACTGGGCGACTGTCAAGCTGCCCTGCCGCAGCTGAAGAAGCTCTTGGATGCGCACCGCATGGAGGGTGGCTGGGACGAACTCCGAGAGAAAGAGGCTCTCAAAGTCCGTCCAGAGAAGAGATGCCTCATCGTGCACCTGGAGCATCAAGCTCCACCATCGGCCCGCTGCCGCGTGTAGTAGGATCACTGCGAGGATCACCATGAGGTCTGCTGGTGTCCTAACTAACCAAAAAACTCGAACCACTGCCTCCAACCAGTCCTCGGCTGCCTGGGGGTCCGTCTCCCCGCAGAACCTGGGCGGTCGCTAGCGCTGGAACTCATGCAGTGCACTAAGGCGACGTGCATCGTTAGCGGCTGGGGCTGGAAGCATCGGTGGCTCGGCGGGTAGAGGTACCGCCGGTGCCTCAGCTGTCAAAGGGCCCTGCACCGAGGCCTCGTCGCTCGGTGGGCTGTCGTCACGCACAACTCTCGGAACCCTAGCTGGCTGCTATCGTGGGGCCATCCTGAAAAGGAAACAGGTGCTCCACGGTCAGAACTGTATACCGGGTGAGCTGACACAAAGTAATCACAAAGAAAACTTGAATCACACATGCAATCAATGTTTTCGTGCATTAAGTCGGAAATCAGAAGTTAGGGTCTTAGTGTAAGAATACGTCGGCCGCCGCACCAACACTGGACTCCCTGGACTGATAACTACACCCAATACGCTTAACACTATTTCTTCACATAGAAAAATATTAGAGTCCCAAGTTATGTGGTAGAACCGAACTCCTCTGATACCAATTTGTCACGACCCGTCCTCGGGGCCCATGCCGTGACTACCCCAAGCCCGCCTCCCATAGGCCAGGGGCTGGCGACTAGCACCAAGGCATAAATTCCCGATAAAAAGGGAAGGCATTTCCTTTGTAAAGTAAACAAACACCACAGAGCAAGCAAGCAGTAGAAGTAAACACTAAGTAAAAGCTGGTACAACAGTAAGTGCGGAAAAGTAAGTGGGCCAGTATACAAACCCAAACTGAAAGTAAAGTACAACTGGAAAGGGAAAACAACAACTGTAAAGTAGAGTCGTAGCGTCGAGCCGTCCACTGGAAGTCCCACCTGTAGGGTGGGTACAAATAGCCTCCACAGCTCCTTGGGTCCAGCCGTCCGCTCCGAGTACGTTCCGCCCAGTGGTCCACCTCCAGGTACCGTCCTGCTCCACAAGCCTAAACCACGATCAATGCTGTCTGTCGTCTGCAACCAACACAACGTAGTGTGGGCATAACCCGTGAAGGGGTGAGTATAAGCTACTCAATAGGGACCCCGAGACCCCTGTAGGTCTCCCAGAATCCACAAAGGATAATCCACAAAGGAAGGATACAATCACGAAGTAACATCCGACACTACTTAGGTATATTCCCATACATATACTTAAGTCATCAGTTCTCGTTCGGCTCTAATATCCGAGCCCAAGTACCACCTAGACCACATAGGAAAGAAAAACATAATCCATACAGGATAGCTCAACACAATCCAAAAAGGAAAGAAAAACGTAATCCACACAGGATAGCACAACACAATCCACAAAGGAAAGCAAAACAGGATTCAGCTCACACAGGTATACTTCTTCGTATGACGATAGAGATGATCAGATATTTCCACTGATTCATCTAAGCCGTCGGACCCACAAAGGATCGATAGGTACTAACCCCCGTAATGACCCACAAAGGATCTGACCCACAAAGGATCGATAGGCAACTAACCCCCGCAAAGACCCACACAGGATCAGACCCACACAGGATCTGTAGGCGCTGGCTCACACAGAACCGCTGAGCGCTGAACCACACAGGATCAGACCCACACAGGATCAGTAGCACTGATCCACATAGGATCGATGAGTGCTGTATTCGTCGCCATCGAATCCACTGAGGAACCCTGTACAGTCATCGTCATCACAGTCGCAAACGCAGCCAGTACCAGGGTTCCCGCACACAGCAAGCTCATTCGGGAGGGTCCGCTCCACGAGCCGAGAGGCGAATACATCAACTGACACAAATTCCGGAGTTGATGTATCCAAAAGTCCCGTATCGTCAACAGGATCTCAACGTCGCAGACGGCGCGTCAATCGGACGCCCGGTCTGAGAGTTATTGGCTTTTTCGTCCCAGGGCCCCGGTTGGGTTTTTAAGGTAAAACCAACCCGACCGTACTCCAACTACATCCAAACTTCGGGTAGAGTAAACCAAAAGATCTGTCTCACTTAGAGGAATCCAACCAAGTCGACGACACGCCAATCAGACGTCCAGAACTCAAGTTATAAGCGTTTCCGCTCCGAGGGCCCGGTTGGTTTCGTGTACGAACCAGCCTGGACAGACCCAAAGTTCTCCGAAACCTTGAGTACGATATATCGAAACCACCGTCTCTATCCAAGGATCGCATCTCCACTGATGACGCGTCGATCAGAGGTCCATAGCCGGAGATATGGGAAAAAGACCGAAAAAGGTCTGAAAACGGGGGTTTCGGGCCCGAACCGACCCGGCCCGAGACCCCCTGGGTCGGCCCGGCTGGACGCGGCCCAACCCGGCTGGGCGCGTCCCGGCGCGCTGGCGCACGGCGCCAGTTGAACGGCCGAGTCTTTCGGTTTGCGGGGGGGGGGGGGGGGGGGGGGCGCTGCCCCCCCCCCCCCCCCCCTTATGTTTTGTAACCGCGGCCCCCCTTAATGGGGGCCGCTAGCTGGCCGGTCGGGGGTTTGAACCCCCGGATTCCCTCCTGTCTGGCCGGCCCGCCCCGGCCGGCCGGTTTCTGCCGCCACGGGACTGGCGATGGCCGGTTCCCTCCCTGCTCCGACGCCGGTGGCCCGTTTCCGGCCGCCGGTCCTGCTCCGACGCCGGTGGCCCGTTTCCGGCCGCCGGTCCTGCTCCGACGCCGGCGGCCCATTTCTGGCCGCCGTTTCCCACGCTCCGCCGCGGCCCGGTACTGGGTACGACCTTCATTCGTCCGGTGCGGCACGACAGTGCCGCACCCCTCCGCCGTGGCCCCTCTCCAGCCACAGTGCTTTTGCGGTTCTCCGGTGCGGCGCGACGACGCCGTGACTTGGTTCATATTTTTAAAAAACGCGGCGCGTCGGCATCGCGCATTCTTGTCGTTCGTTCCCACGCAGTGCGATGGCACCGCGTCACTTCCCGTCGTACCGCAACAACAAGAAAATAAAAGGAAGGGGGTCGGCCGTGTTTGTGCGGTCTGGCCTCCTCCCATTAATTGATAGCATGCGGTCCAATTATATGTGGATAATAAACAGGAGTAAATCACGAAAAGAAATCGCATAAACCCCTACCTCGTGCGAGCTTGATCGGAGGTTCGTCGAACGAGGATTCGTCGCGGGAAGAGACGTCGTGAAAGAAGACGTTGACGGCGTCGTGGTTCACGGCGTCGCGTAATCCGTTTCCGAGAACTCGGCGTTCTTCATCGGAGACCGATGTGTTCTTCATGTTCTTCGTCGAAGACGAAGAATTTCCTCAAGTTCCTTGGATTTTCTCCCAAATTTCACACAACAAGGCTCCAACCACAAATAAAATAAGTTTATCTCTTATTTTATTAACATAACATAAACTTTTGAATTTCAAGAGTTTGAATTAATTCCACTTAATTAATTCATGACAAGTTTTCATCCATAATGGTGAGTTGAGGGGGTTTATGAATGTGAAGGGGTGGGGTTAGTGTGGGCCCCACCACCCTCATAACCTCCCTTGGGAAGTTGGGTAGTTACCCAACTTCCACCCAAAGCTTAAACCACTTAAAGTAAAAATAAAATTGTTGCATAAATTTTATTTTACCTTCCCCGTAAATTAACAACTTCTCTCATGTAAACGCAACTCCGGAAATGACGTTCCTAAGAAATTACCGGTGCTGCGGTTCCATCGGTGCCCTCATAATTTGATTCTGAGCACCGGTTCAAAAGTTAGAAATTCCCGCTCGTTCGTTCACTGAATGTACCCGAGCTAAACTTCGGATAGAAATTCCGGGCACACCAGTCCTCGGAATCAAGTTCCGTCAGAAACTGCGTTCATGTAAAATCCCAAAGAAAATTAAGAAAAAATTTTCCTTGAGTTTTACGGGTCTTTACAGTTTACTATGATAACACTACAGTGGTGGCTCTTTTCAATGAGCCAAGGTACATCAAAGGAAAAAGCATATAATTCACATGTTTTATATTTTTAGTGATTTTTATCAATAATTTGATGTTGCAATGAGTAGAGTACACATGAAGAAAAACATGGAGGTTCCCTTGATGAATAATCTATCTTAGAAGAGTCATGAGTATCATGTGAGAGCTAGTGGATTGAAAATTATTAACGATTGTCTCTTATGAAAGTGAGAGTCTATTAGAGTTAGTGATCTAGAAAAAAATTATATGCACTTGATTGAATTTATTAATTTTATTGAATGACAATAAATATTATTATAACATAATTATTGTTCCTTTTCATTACATAACATGCAATAATTCCCTAATAAAAATCTTCACACTGAAAGGTCATAACAGTTCATCACTGTGATAAGAACCTAGGGGTGCTATGATAGTATTCAAGAATATATATTCTATGTTAAGATGATATTTTATTATGTGACATATAAAATACATTATATTAGGGGTAGGATGCTCATAGGACATTCAAACACCTTCTCATGTTGCTCTCCCTTGGTAATATTCGAGAAGAGAGGTTATGAGAAAAAACCCGCCAGTAGGAAATAGACATTTATATGTGTCATTGGATGTTCTTATCTACTAGCATGTGTATTGATCCTTATATTTTAGGATTATCATTAATTAATATCATAATTTGTGTACTTTGATGTATTGATGAAAATCATGATGACATATGGTTATGACGAGGTATGATACATTGGGTGCATTATGAGTGATATTGAACTAATGGATAATGAGAGAAATGATTTATCCCTTATTTAAATTAACATAATTTGATATCCAAGTCCCTTTTATGAGAATAGAACTGTTTGGATAAATTCATGGTCATGGTGTTATATGAGCATGTTCATTTCTATAAATTCAAAGAAAGTGATATCAAGTAGATAGTTTGATGAAACTAGTATGAAATATTTTTTATTAGAGTTATCATGATTAAATAATTATATTACACAGTGATCATTTTTAATAGGTTTTATGTCATTGTGACATTAAATTCTTTATCTATGGGTGTCTTGGTATATTTCTAGATGTTAACCTCAAACTTTAAGGGTTCTACCTAATTCCATTGAGAAATAGTCCTAGAAGGTCACACACTAAATGTATCCACAATCTTAGTTAAATTAAATTTTGAATTTAACAAGTTATAATAAAAAATATTCTTACTTTGAGGTTTAATAATTATTTAATTTTGGTTAATCACCAGGATTTAATCACAATTTATTTGAAAGAATAGCGTGTTAAATAATAATAATAATTATTCATTTTCATGGTTTGAAAAATATAATATTTATCAATGAATAATTCAATGATATTTATTTTTTAAATAAATAATCATTTTCAAGATTCAGTAATTATCGAGAATAATAAGTGGATGAAGCTTAATGGTCTGATTGGAAATAATATAAATGATATTTATTTATTATTAGTTGATTCACATATAAATTAAATAATAATTATATTATTATTAATAAATGAATTTCAATAATAATTAAGTAAAAGGAAATAGGATTCTATGAAAGTTTCCAACCCTAAACCTACCATAATAAATATATAATTATATCAATTTCTGTAATCACTCTTGTTGTGAACAATAGATAAAGAGGATCTCTCTCAATCCCTAGAGAGAGATATAGATATCTTGAGTGCTTTATTCCCATCACCTCTCAAAAAATCGATATAAAATCAATATTTCTTCATCATTGTTGAAGAATTCTACTATGATCAACCCTGAATGACGCAAGTGATTAGGATTTACAATGCTAACACCTGAAAATTCTACAATGATGTTTAGAGATTGTGGTGCACATGTCAATCACACCTATTGGTATTATATATTTAGATCCTATATTAAAATGATGGTACAATGAGATCAGGTCAACCATATCATCAATGAAGAAAGAATTAAAAGTTCAAGTAATTCTAGATCTGCTCGTAAATTAATTATAAATTACATGTGATAATCCTCCTCTTATGGTTCCAGATTTGTTCAAGTCAAGTAATCTATGGATTTTATTGGCCATTATGTTATTGATTTTTTACAAAAACTATTATTACTAAATTAAGACTAAAAATATGAGTTTTTCATTCCATACAGACAGTTCCACTATGCTCGAAACATTCGAGTAATATCATATCAGTCACATGTTTAATTTATAATTAATTATTAATTGTCGATTGTTTTCATGAGTTTTAAATTCAATTTACTTTAAATCAATTATTTATTTTCATTTGAACATCGTTTTATCTTCTCTTTATTTTTTATTTCTCACACAATCAATAAATGAGTTAAATTAAAATGAAGAAATGTCCGAAAACTCCATCAGGAGGTGCCAAAGGTTCAGTCTAAACAACACAAGAGTACATGGTGTGTACCCTATAATTACATTCCGTGTACCCATGTATATCATCTTATATATCATGATAAAATTAGATTAGTATGATGAAATCATATCAGAGATCTGATAAAAGAGGATCAATACATAGATCCATAAATACTGACACACTATTTTGTTAGTCAAAGTGGATAACTCAAGAGGGAGGTAAATTGAGTTCCCAATAAAATTTCTATTTAAAATAAATTTTAAAACTAAATCCCCCAATTTATAAAAATACTTTTTAACTAAAAAAGTATTAATATATAATTTTTTATTTTGAAAGATATTCTTAAAATCTTGATCACAACTGAGTTAAAAAAATTTCTAAAACCTTAACAACTTTTGAAACCAATTTTATGGTATCAAACATAGTATATAAAACACTTGTTAAATCCAAATATCAAAGTAATGTTTTTCTATAAGGTTTTGAAAATAGATATATATTTTTTTATAAAACATAGAACATAAAACAAAAAAATCACACAACAGAATTAAGGGGTTGAATCTCAAGATGGGACATAATCCCATCCACTTGACAATCACCCACCACCAAGAAGTTTGTTAAGAATAAATAGATCCAAAACCTGGATCAGGTTTTTATAAACAACTAAACTCAAGGCAGTCCAGGCTACACACAACTTTTTTCACAATTCTATATGGGATAAAAATAGTAAGAAAGAATAAAAGAGAGAGTATATTGTACTCTCTAGTACAATTTATAGGAATGTAGGGTTTTCATTCTTGTGTGAAGAGGTGTTGTGATGTTGCATCAGGGTGTTGGGATGTTGTAGTTTTTTGTGTTGGGTTAGGATTAATTACTACTCGGGGCATAAGTTTCCTTATGATTTTATTAGTTTTTTTCGGTTTAGTAGGAATTGGTTGGGGCTTTTTATAGGTATTAAATAAAGGGGATACCTGTAGGGAGGTGTTATATATGTTTTAGAAGTACATTTTGGGAGTATTGGGGTAGTGTCTAAGGGTCTCAAGGAGATGTTGTTTCTTAAGGGGAGTTCTTCCTATCTTATTATTATTATTATTATTATAATTATTATTATTATTATTCATCTTCCTCCTTTTTCTTTTTATTTCTCCTGTAATTCAAGTTCTTGTAATTATTGTCCATGGTAACTACTATAAATCATTAGGAATCCACTATTATTCTCTATCGTGCACTTGGAAACCTATCATTTTGGTGATATCATTGAGATATCATAGTCTAGGGAGTGATGTTATTGAGAGAGGAAGTTTAAAATGCTGAGGATGATGCAAGATGTAATGGAAGAGATCAGAGGGAAGATTCGGGAGGATGTGAGGCAGTTCCATGAGGAGTTACAGTCTATGTAGAAACATATACATGCACTCACTCAGGATTTTCAAGGATTTAAGGAGTATGTATCACCTACTACTCATGATGAAGAGGTGTAAATATTACCAATTAGAGTTCAAGAAGATGTAGATGAATGAAAACCATGTGATGTGAAATAGTCATTAAAACACGATTTCACATATTGGAAGATTCAAATATCCCCACTGCATGTTCTTTGAAAACCAATTCCTAAAAGGACAGAAGATTTTTGATCTGGTTTATCTCCAATTATGAAATAATGATCACTAGGGGTCTTGTATTTAGGCTACTTTACCTTGAGGACAAGGTAGATTTTTAGGATGTTGGAATTTATAGGAATTTAGTACTTTTGTTATCGTGTGAAGAGGTGTTGGGATAATGTGTTAGGATGTTGGGATTTTGTAGCTACTGTGTTGGGTTAGGAGTAGTTACTGATAGGGGAAGAAGTGTCTTTACAATTTTGTTAGTTTTTTGGGGTTAGTGGGAGTTTTTTGGTGTTATTTATAGATTATTAAATAAAGGTGTTTCCTATAGGGATGGGTATAGATGTTTTAGAAGTATCTATTGGGTAGATTGGGTCCACGAACAAGGGACTTAGGGAAATTTTGTTTCTCAAGGGAAGTTATTCCTATATTATTCTTCTTCTTCATTTTTTCTCCCCTTTCTTCTGTAATTCATGTTTGTGTAATTATGGCCTACAATAATTTCTATAAATCATTAGGAATATACTATTATTATATATCTCTCACACTTAGAATATTATTAACAGTGAATGAGTCTATGTTAAAGAATAAAAAAATTAAAATAAACATGTCTTGAAAAGTAAGAAAAAAAGTGATAGAAAAGAATAAAAGTGAGAATATTCTATGCAGCTCTGTTTGATCAGCTTCACTTTTTTAGGAGTCCTTTATTTTGTCTTTGAAAGGGGTAAACTAAGTTTTAATAGAAATTTAAAAAAAATGGAGTGTCGTAGAAGCACTGTTTTTGGTCTGTTTAATATATCACTCTTTATTAGGAATCTCTAACATGTTCCTGTATCCCTTCTCTTCTTAGTCCACAAATGGATCTCTATCTTAAAAAGGGATTATCTCTAAACTATCCATTGGAGAATATTAATTATTCAATCCTCATACTCATTAGTCATTAAATGCTTCAACTTTGAGTAAATTCTCCAAAATATAGCCATTGATGATTTGAAAACTCTCTACTTCCTAAGTTAGACATGGTTCATTGTCATCACTTAAAACATGGTAATGTGGCATGGTCTGTTGCCATGATAAGTTGATTTTCTCTTATGGTCACTTGATCTCTTCATGCAGTTGGTAGAGTAATTCACACGGTAACTTCAATACTTCACATGGTAGGTTGAACCCTTTATGGAGTCACTTCATTTTCTTTCATGGTATCTTGAATCCTTCATATGGTAACTTTATCACTTCGCATGGTATGTTCACATGTTCATGTGATCAGATGATTTATTCATATGATCACTTCATTTTAGCTCATAGTAGATACATTTCCTTACATGGTAGGTATATCTCATCATTTGGTCACTAAAACAGCACATGTAGTTAGTACCACACTTGAGATAAATTCTACTTACCTTTGCACGATAACTAGATTTTTCATGTGGTAGGTTGATCTTCAATGTGTGGTATGTTTAGTATATATTTTTTCACTTGAACTTCAATTCATGGTCAGCATAAGACAAACAGAAATGGATCATGTTAGGTAGTTTATTCATGCGATCAGGACCACACAGTCACTAGGCTTCTTCATGCGGTAAGTACATTACACATGTGGTAGGTTTTCCTGATAAGTTTAGGACTTAACCAATTTTATCAATTTGAAAAGAAAACAATTAAATATCATAAAACATGAAATTCATTTGAAATATAATAAACATTATTTTAGATCATTAAAAAAAGTAGGCAATGGACTAAACCAACAATATCCCCTTTTTTATGATCATAAATCATGACATATGAAATTAATTGAATTGGATATATCAATAATACATTTGAAACATATTAAAAGATATATTTCTCATTAACTTAAATTTTTATCAAATTCCTTAACTTCTTCAATGAATTCAATTTATTTCGCAATTACTCAACCTTTTGGTATTATAAAAAAGTGAAGATATGAGAACATATATTAAGGAATAAAGAAAGGAAGAAAGAAACAAGAATAAAAAAATATAAAAGATAACAAAGGTATTCCATTAATACCAAAAGAGATTAAAAAAGAAATACAATGGGTGTCCCTATTAGTAATTATAATCATAATCAAAATTTGGAATATCCCCAATATTTTTAGGAAATATTGGATCATTTCCTTTGGAAGTAGTTGTAGGGACAGAAGATGTAGTCTGGGGTGAAGAGGTGAAAGTAGGGTCAATAATGACTACATATCTATAAATCAGTTTGAGATGTACAAATACTTTCCTAGGAGACAAGATAAAATTATTAAGGTTAGAGGGGGTTGTGATAGGGGTTGAAGACATTGGTATAATAAGAATATCTATCACAAATATATTGACTGTATACAAGTAGGGTTACATCAGCCTGGTAAAGTCACTCATTTCTCGAGATCCATGTTCTATAACTTGAAAGTAATCCTTCTTATTCTCCATAGAATATTTGAGAGCATGAGCACAAATTATGAGCTTCTCCACTTATCACTTTAAGTCTTGGGTCAATGTAGGAATCCTAAAATTAACAACCAATAATATGAACATATACTTGAGGTCTTATTTGATTAATATTCTTCTAAGGTAGTATTTAATGGCCTTTTTGATAGTTTATCTATCTTTTCCAACACGTGTAACATATTTCCTAACCAAATCCAAGTTATTCATGTCATGAGTCTGAAATCCATTAAAAACCATTTCCCTTGTATACCCAAACTCATCAAAAACAATTTACAACTCATCCCTTAAGAGTTTTCTGAATCTTTCTTCCATAACAACACTAGGAGGAGAATCAGGAACTGAAGAAGATGAAGGAAAATCATAAGGATGAAATACTACATTTGATAATCTCTGATCAAGATTCAATATATTATCATAAATATCAACATGTAGAGAAAAAATATGAGATTTTAAACTTCCAATATCATTTTGAATTAGTTCCATTCTATGATAAAATCTAGGCCAAAGATGAGAAATAACTAAAGTAAAAACATTAAATAAATATTCCTCCCTAATTGGTTATAAATAATTTCCAAAACCAAGGAACAATTATTTTAACACCTCCATTAGATCTAATTTGAAATCATTCAAATAATCTTTAGAGACATAATATTTAGAAGGGAAATAAGGGGTATCCAAAGGCACTAAATGATATGGATCATAAGCTAGACTCCTACCACCATCCTTATTATCCATAGACCTCGGTCCCATAGATTAAATTTATTCTTCATCAGTTTCATCCCCATGAAAAAAAGTATGGAATTATTTGGTAGGTTATTACTCACTAATTTTCATAGGTTCTTCAAAATTATTTGAAGGAGTAGAACTAAATAAACCTTCCAAGACTTGATCAACTGAAGGTCTTATAGGAGAAACTTCAAGTATATTATGATAGTTGATATCAATAATTAAAGATCCCTATAAAGATCTCTGAGTAGAAGGGATGACATGTCCACCATCCTGAGGTGGACTTACCCTATCATCATCATCATCACCATTATACTCAGATTATTCTACACCTAATATTGAATACCTACGAGACCTCTACCCCTTAGTAGGTGCATCTGGAATAGAATTTCTAAAAGTGATTACCATCACATGATATTTATCTAAGATATTCTCATATTCTTCAGAGTCACCAAACTCATCCCATTTAGGCTCATCCACATAACCAATAAAAAACACCTCAGTGTTGACAAGGTCATCGGATTTCCATTCTTATTCATGAGATGATAATGGTAGAGATGAGTTAGGTGGTCCAAAATACATAACATGAGTGACCCCCTTATCATCCTCATCAAGGTCAATAATCTCATATTATTGTACCTCTTCTCCCTTAATTTATTCCTCCACATCAACAACCACTTTAATATTAAAAGAGTACTCTAAAAATTTATTTGTCTCAAGATCTAGATATATCAGATCTCTTGGTCTAGAAATATAATTTTAATCATAAAATTTTCATATAGCTTCTATAGGACATCCACCCATTCTTTCTTCTAGGGGTTCCAATTAAATTTCATGTGCCTAAAAATTCATTGAGTTAGGCACAAACCATCTGAGGAAGTTATATTTTCCTCCCCCTCTGGTACTAAACCCTTATACTCCAACAAGGTTGAAATAAATTTTGGATATGGTAGGAAATTGAATTTAAAATAGGGATTACAAAACTCATTAATGTGCCTCATCACATACCTTCCCAATTTGATATGGATCCCATTTTTCATCAATATTAAAAAAAGATCCTATTGCCTCAGGATACTGAAGTCCCCTTTTCTTGGACTGATCAAATGTTTAATGAATTTGGCCAAAAATCTACACTCTCCACTAAGTTCAATATTAATTGTCCATCTAGGGAATTCATTCCCAATCATCTCCTCTAGTTCACTTTTAAATTCTAAGTGGTCACGATTTACTGGATAAGAACTTTTATAGTCCTCATACCCACCCTTGTGTGGAACACCTAATTTTTTTCCCAGTGATATGAATAAAACTATAAAGATTCTCTATTAACCATTGTCTTAATGGTGTCTCAATTCTTTATAAAAATAATTTCCATAAGAATTTAAAATTACTTAAACAACCTTGTATAGAATGGTTTACCATTTTACAAATATCTAGCATCCCGTCCTTGTTTTTTAATCACAGTCCATACTATTGGTTTTCTTGACTGAATCCATTTAGAATCCACTTATTTTTAAGAACATAATAGATAATGAAATAGTTTAGGGTCGAAAATATTCACTATAGTGCTCAAGCTTCCTTGATCCTTTCTTAATTTCTTTACAAGAGGTGATTTTATAGGAGGTATAGTATTGGGAGCTCGTTTAATCCTCAACTTTCTTGTTGTAAGTTTTTTTCTCACAAGGTTTCAGTTCAAGTGATATTTGAGGAAAGAGGGTTTAAAAATTAGGCAAGGTTTCAAAAAGAAGAAATGTATTTTTTGATAGATATGCGTGTCGATTAAGATTCTTATTTTAATTTTTAAATTCAATCATTTATGGATAAAATAATAATAAATTTTAAGAAACTCCCACCAAAATGGTTTCAAAAAAATCCTATATACAAATAGACATGGTATATATACTTAACATGTTATCGTGATAGATTATATGGGGTATTATAGGTATAATAACCATATAAGTAAAGGTTTATGGTAAGTATAGTGACTATGTGAGTTAGGTTCCATAGTAGGTATATTCACCATATGAGCAGCTGGTCATGGTAGGTATACTAATCGTGTGATCAAGAACTCATGGTTAATTAACTGACCATGTGAGATAAACTTCATGGATTACTCATAATAAATATTAAACATATATTAAATAATGATAAATTAAAATTTTAGTAATAAAACATAAATAATAACATGATCAAACAAACCCAGGAGTTAGAACTAATTGATGGATTCAAGAATAGTTAATGTCACGACCCCCTCCACCCAAAGAGTACCCCTCCACGACTAGTAATGAGGGAAGGGAGATGATGATCACCCGAGTCCCTCCACCAGTTGGTTCTGGGTTGGAGACTATCACCGATGGTATAATAACCATACATATGGGAGGTATTACCCTCTAATAGAACAAGCGAAAGAGTGAGATAAGATAGATACACCAATCAACACCTGATCATACATATATATAAGGAAATACCAAGTGCATACATATAATTTCATATAATATGAAAACAAATGGAAGGGAAACTATAATTAACAAAATGGTAAACTCAAAAATGACTATGAGTCCCAAACAACTCTTGTAAAACCATGATCTATTAATATCTATCCCGATATACAACCTACTCCCACTGACCTGAAAATAGTTCATATATATGTGGTGTGATATTTACAATATACTTAGTAGGATCCTCCCAGGAGCCTCTCATGAAAAATATAAATAAATCATACTAAACCATAGTGAAATATAGTGAAAGAATCATAACCTAAATAAATATTCTATGTTTTCAGCCTCACCATGACTATCTCTCACCAAGTAACACATATAAGAGATTATATATTATAGTGATGAAACATCAAGGGTACCCCATTACTGCTTCCCCACTAGTTTTCCTCTATACCCCAACATTTCATATCCTGATCCATCTCTATCCAAAATAATCCAGCCTACAGAAACCTGAGATAATAACCACAACATGTACTTCATGCATCACATCATCACATCATCCCATATCACATATCCATATAGTAACCAAATAGTTTTCAGGATCCAACATATCCCGTATGATGTGTATTATACATTGGGTATTATATCTCAAGCCACCACATCCCATACACCGAGTAAGGTACCTCAAGCTATCACAATCTATACACGTCATACTTACAATAATCCTTTGTACACTATATTCAGAGATACATGTGTGTGAAATAACCATAATCCATTACATTATTCTGCACACATATATGGTAAATCTAACCACCATGTATACCATCACATGATGTGCCAAGAGAAGAGAGTGTGTCCAGAGGGTGTAGTGATCCATCTATTATCCCATCAGGATTTTGGGGAAAACACGCTCCCAGAGTCCACTAGGTGTTAGTCACCCTAACCAACCTAAGAGGGGTAGCATATGAAATCATAAAATATAAAGGATATAATATAACTCATAACCACACTATGATCATAACCTAGTTTTAGAATCAACTATAAATAATGTTACTTGGACTCCTGGATTCCACTATTACGAACTAGATATCCTATAAGCACATAAGAATTTAAAGAGATACATTAATTACTTCCTTATTTTTTTTATCATTTTCTTTTGTTAATTAATTCATTATCAATTAATTAACTATAAAAATGTCCCATCACATTACATTTAATTAACCATAAAAGTAAATTCCATTCCCTCCAGGCATAATCCAAACCAAGTCCATGATTTCTCAAGAGTAAGATCTCATTTTCATTCTAAAAAGAAATAAAATCATGGGTTAAACATTTATTATTCATTATTAACATCATTATATAATTCTAGGTACTCTAGTAAAACCATCCTAAGGTACCACTGAGAGAAATGCAACCAAGAACATCCAATTGCCTCAAGAAATGGGGAAAGGAATGCAGATAAATCAAGTAACCTGACCATTGGTCATTAAATAGATTTATATAAAAAAGAATCAAGATTTATCACATCAATTTGTAAGACCATGTTCAACCCATTCCATCATATCTGATGTCATCCCCAACACCCACATGCATATCACTGTGCATCTCTCCATCACAGGCATCAACTGCTGCCACATCATCCAGGCCTCCACCCTTGATATCTCATCATCCATCCTAGGCTCAAACATATTAGGATCATATCATAAGTCTCATATATAGATCACATAATAAGGTAAAAAGTAAATAAGCATACTCGATAGGGTAGCTAGTCCCTAAAACAAGGCATTCAACATTTTCACAAAAACAGGCTCTCACAACCCCAACACCAAGCATCCATCCTTTATAAGAAAACATGCACTAACATCCCCAAAGATTTATATTTAAAAGTAAACAAGTTATTATTTTATATTGTATTTACTGATTCATTATTCATAGGTACCAACTACGGGAAACCTAATACATCAATCCATAACAAGCTATCAAATTTTTTAACATGATATTAGCATTAATTCTATTTTCAACAAACTTAGAGACGTATCATTATCATTTAACACACCTATTAATTTTATAATCAATAATAATTAACATAATTAACATTATTTATCAATTAAATTAAAACATGGAATATTACATTCAATTAAACATGCACACTATATCAATTTTAATTAACATCAAATTACAACAAACACCAGATTCCTTTAACACACCTCTTCTTTAATTATTAATCCAATTAATAATTTAGTTATAAATTTACATTATTTACCATTTTATATCAATAAAATCATTATAAAACAAGAATAAAAACATGATACACAAGCATAGTATAGATAAAAAACTATCTAGAAAAACAAGAGACAAACTATTATCACAGTATAAAGTGACAACATCGACATGTAATCACTATTCAATTTATTTAATCTAGTTCAATATTAATTAGGTTAATTAAATTACCATATAAATGGATAGACTATGATAACTTTACAATTTCATGTAAATAAATAGGATAAAAAATGAATCCCCTACCTCGAAAGCATCAATGATCTTCTCACAGGAACAAACCCATGTCACACATCTTCGATCACCTATCCCATGAGGAAATACGATTTCCCAAATATGTTTCACCATGAACACACTAAAAAATGAAATAATAAACCCCATTAGAATATAAGAGATTGAAATATAAATCATGACGAGAAGAAACAATAAGAAACATGATCAAGCAGAGAGAAAGCGCTAGAGTGAAGAGGTAGAACTCACCTTGAATCACCACAGATTGATCTCTAGAAGACGGGGATCAATACCCATCGGAATTGGATGAAAAGCCTTTAAAAAACCTCTCTAGGTCACCTTAGGTTTGAGTTTAAGGAGTGTGAAATAATGAGTTTCAAATGAGGTTTGAGTATTTATAGGAAAACAAAAACTTAAGGGACCACAATGTAGCACTATGGACCATGCCAAAATGCTACCTAACATAGGGAATTATATAGCTTATCCTGAGGGACCACACCATAGCTACCCTCTATCAAATATGATTATTAGAATCTTGGATAGATCCTATAAAAGTGTATATGAGGGTTACGATACAACCATTAACACCATGTCATAGGACCCCCTCTGTCAAGAAAAGGACCATGTCATAACCTATAATCCATGGTGCAACTACCCCCAATTTGGAAGTAGACTTGAAAATTATCTCTGGCTCCCCTACATCACAAAATGGATTCAATACACCATATCCAAAAGTACCATGTTCCAACACACACCCCTTCTCTATAACCATGCTATTTTTTTTGCAGTTTCTCCCCCAAATCTCCTCAAACATCATCCAAACCACATATAACCTCCTCCGGGTGCCTCAAACACCCAAAAATTTCAAAGTAAATGGATTTTAGGATCCAAGGCCTTACATAAGATACCTCTCAAAATATTACCATCCTTAAGAATTTAAAATAAAACCCAGGGTGAATAAATAAAAGGGATCTTTCGAATAACCATCTCGTGAGATACCTCTCAAGGATCTTTCCATCATAGGAGCTCAACTACTTCATCAAAGGGACAAGAAAAATAATAAAAAATAGAAACCACTAGATATTGAAACACTATCCCAAGTGGAGATACCTCTAAAACAAGATTAATCCCAAAATAAGAAAAAAATATAAAACCATCTCATAACTAGAAAGGGTTCTAACATCCACAAAAACAAACAAAATTACAAGAAAAGAGATAAAAATAAAAAAGATCATGGTACTAATCATGCATCTGTGACTCATGTTCCCAATTAATCTCATCCATGCAACCATGACACCATAAGACAAAAAATAGAGGAATAATTTGTTAGAACGACACATTGTCTTGATGGTTATATATCTTCACGGGCTTCTCCTATAAGGTCACATCATCTTTAACATTGATCTCATCCTAATCAATGACATAGAGTTGTCATGAAGATAACGACAGAGATGTGACACATGGAAAAAAATCATGTATTCAAATCATATATGGGTGAAGTGTTATCCAATACACCACAATTCCAACACAAACCAACACCTTGAAAGGTCCAAAAAACTAGGGATAAAGCTTACTCCTATGAACAAACCTCCACTATCCACAATGAGGATTCACCTTTAGGAACATGAGATCTCTAATGTAAAACTATAGAGGTATCCTCTAATGACCAGAAAAGGATTTATAATGATCCTACACTACATTTATACTTTTATGAATTACCTAAACCATATCTGTCATATTCTATACTAGCTATAGGCTGATAATTGATGTCTCTTCCACACTAATCCAACACAATGGAGAATAGAAAGGTCATCTGTACAAATATTGAAATGGATCCATACCAATGGTGTAGTGAAAACTATTTTTGTAATAAAACTAAACCAATGGAATATGAATCATCCAAAAACCTCCAAAATCCAGGTTATAAGAATGAAACATTTCTTTAAGATTCTGGATGGTCCACTTTGTCTAACCATCTGTGTACGAATGGAAAGTAGTGCTATGGAATAACTGAGATCAAAAATCATGTCGAAGACCTATCCAAACCCCAAAGGTAAAATAAGGATCACAATAAAATATTATCATCCTCAATACTCCATGTAGCCTCACCTCCTCCTCTAAATACTACCTTAAAAAACCTCCACTGAGATCGACTCCCTGATCACTATAAAGTGGTATGATTTTTTAAAATGATACACTATGATTCATATAGAATCATAAAATATCTGAGCTCAAGGTAAATATATAATAAAGTTCATGGATATGTAATCCCAATTCTATTGAGGAACATATAATGAATGGATCAAACCACCAGGAATGTGGTGCTCAACCTATACCTTATGAAAAACGAAACATCGAGACACAAACTTTGTAACTACAAACTTCAACCTAGGCCACCAAAACTAAACTCTCCAATCTTGATACATCATTTTCATGTTATAATGTAAAAAAAATTGAACTATGGAAATCAATAAGAACCATCCCACACATCTTCAAAGGTATGAAAATACACCTTTAGAACAACACCTGATGTTTTTCATCCCCAGACTAACCATCAAGGGAATCTATGAAAAAAAATAAGTCCCCCCAAACCCCCACCTTAGAATCTCCCAACTGGGATTGCTATAATTAATTCACTAAATATGACTGTACTATCATATGGAAAACAAAATATCTACCTCCAACATCTCCCATATCCAAATGAATCACTGATATTTCTTTCATTACTCTTCATAAATCCATAGACATACGAATGAAATTACTATGTGAGTTCCTACTCAACGCATCTGTCAAAAAAATTTCTTTTCCTGGTGTATATGAAATATTGATGTTGTAATCCTAAAATAATTCCATCCACCATCACCAGTGGAAGTTCAATTCATGCTGGGAGAATAAATACCTCAGTCTCTTGTTATCTATGAAAATTATAAAACATTCACTAATAAGGTAATGTCACCAAAACTTCAAGGAAAACATAACCGCCATAAACTAAATATCATGGTTGGCATAATTACAATCATGAGGAAATAACTTCCAAGACTCATAGGAAACAACTAATCTCTAATGCATCAAAACACATCCTAACCCAAGATGTAAAGCATCATATAAAACCTCAAACTAAACTCCCTATTTTGGAAAAGAAAATACTAGAGCATAGAACAACTTCTCCTTAATGTACTTGAAATATACCTAACACTAGTCAGTCCATAAGAATGCTTGATCCTTATGGTTAAAGACTGTCAGAGGAGATGAAACCCAAGATAAATTTTCTATAAACCTATTGTAATATTATGAAAGACCAAGTAAAATTATCACCTCTTCCACTATATTGGGGGATGTTAAAGAAAAAACCACCTATATCTTCTTAGGATCCAAAACTACTCCCTACCGGTATACCAAATTCCCTAATAAATGAACCTCATGATCCCATAACTCACACTCTAACAACTTCCAAATCAGTTGTTGATGATAAAGAACTCCCAAAATGAAATCCAGATTCTCTACATGCTCCTCCTCAGATGTGAAGTACATAAGGATGTCTTCAATAAAAACCACCATGAACTTATCTAGGAACTCTCTGAACACTACATTCATTGAACCCATGAACACAGTCAGAGTATTAATCACATCGAATGAAATCACAATGAACTCATAATTCCCATGATGAAAACAAAAAGTAGTTTTTGGAGTATCCTCATCTTTTACCCACATCTGATGATATATTGACCAAGAATCAATATTAAAGAACCAACTTACTCCTTTCATAAAATCGAATAAATCATCAATCCATAGAAGATGATATTGGTTATTTACTGTAACCTAGTTCAAGAAATGATAATTGATACAAACCAACAAGATTCCATCATTCTTATTCATGTCCAAAACTGATGCACCACAAGGTGACACACTTGGCTGAAAAAAAAACCACTGTAATAGATCATCAAGCTATACTCATAGCGCTCATAACTCATAAGGATCTATTCTATATAGGGAAATCGATATAGGATAAATACCTGGTTGTAGCTCAATAAAAAATTTGATCTCCCTTTGAGGGGGTAACACAACAACCTCATTTAGAAAGAAATTAGGGTACTCTTCTACAACCCTGGGAAACATTGACTACTAAACTTCTGATGAGCTTAAAATTATCTCGACCATCAAAGATGATAAGGAAAGAACATGCCTTTGACCCATCCAAGGGTCTCACTCACCAAAAAACACTGCTGGATCTCCATCAGTATTATAGAACAAAACCTTCTCCCTAAAGTAACCCACGATAGCCTATAATGAATAAATTATTCCATGTCAAGGATGATTTCATAAGGCTATATCCACAAACATAGGAAGTATCCCCAATAACGGTGCTTCCCCAGCACTATCTCATAGTCTCTACATAATTCATACAATTCATCTCAACCTCCAAATAGTGTGGTCAATTTCAAGGGAACTGTAAGTCTCTCTACCTCATGTATCAAATCATGAATGAGGGTAGGTGATAAAAAAGAGTGTGTATCTCCCAAATAAAAAAATCATGAACCCATGTAGAAAACAGACAAAGGGTACCAAGAATGATGTTTGGATCGCCTGGAGATGGCAGTGCCAAAACATGAAGCTCACCACGACCTGCTCTCACTACTACAAAACATGCCTTTAACAATTCTGGTATTTATCAAAGCTAGAAAAAAATAAATGATAAATGGCACATTTATCAGTACTAAAGAAAGCGCTGATAAATTTAGCCTTTTATCAGTGCTTTTTTCAAGCACCGATAAAGGAAACCTTTATCAAAACTTTATTTTTAGCACTGATAAAGGGTATCCTTTATCAACACTTTATTTTTAGTGCTGATAAAGGGTACCCTTTATCAGTGCTTTATTTTTAGTGCTGATAAAGGGTACCCTTTATCAGTGCTTTATTTTTAGCACTGATAAAGGGTACCGTTTATTAGTGCTTTATGTTTAGAACTGATAAATATTTATTTTATCAGTGTTGTTTAAGTATTGATAAAGGTACAAATAAATAAAATTAAATAATTAAATAAATAAAAAATAAAGAATGATTTTATTAAAAAAATATTACAAATTCTATTAATTAAAAAATTATTGATAAAAATGAATAAATTGATTATAAATTATTAAATATTAAACATTTTATTAATTAAATAATAATGATAATTAATGTTAATAAATTAAATATATAGATATATATTAATGTATATAAATATGATTTATATATTACAAAATACTTATGCAATTTACATTAATAGTCATATATTTATTGAATATTGGTTTATAATTAAAAATTAATATGAATTAAAAATACTGACTAATTGAATAGTGCAATGGACATATAATTGAATGTCATTTGATTTTTCAATTTAACATAGATCAAATGTGTGTTATATTGATTTCATATATACATAATTAATGCATTTTTATATATAACTCTCACACACAAAACTTATCCATTTTTTCAATATTGTTAAAGTGTAATTATTTTTAAATTATTCAATTTCACTCATTTTTAACATATATGCATGCACTTAAAATTAGATATTCATTAATAATGTTTGAAATATATTTGTAAAAACTATTTATAAATAAATTTATTTATAAATGTACATTTACTATATTTATAAAATTATATACTTATAATTATAAATAAATATATTTTTTAAAAGTATTTATATAATTTTAAATAAATAATTATATATATTTAAATAATTATTAAATTTATAATAAATTTACTTAAATAATGAATATATTTACTATATTTATATTTATATATATTTATTAAATATTTTTTCGTAGTTCCTTGGAATGTGTGTTCTAGTTAAGAATCACTACTTCCAAGCGGGTTCCATTGGATCTATTTATGGAATCAGAAACATCCAATAGTTCTTTATCCAAAAGGGACCTACTTTTCAAAGATAGGTGTTCGTTAAGTTTGAACTTGTGATACTTAAGAACATGCATTGGTCGAGAGGATGGGAGGTCGGACTCATCACACCCTTTTGAGGGGAATTATTGTATACTTTGAGACTCTCTTATAGATTTGAGATATTTTCATGAATCCTTATTAATTCACCAAGTATAACATAAGTTTCCCTTGGAATTTTCAATCAATTATTAGCATGTGTAAAATTTATAATCATTCATATGTATTTGAGGTTCTTCATTAATGGAGATATCTGTATGTATTTGAGGTTCTCCATCAATGGTATCATCTCATATACTATTTATAGATTCTTTTAACCAATGTTATGATGATAATGGTTTTTAAGCCACTAAGTGGGGCACTATGGAATTTATTGTCTTCCAGGGAGACAAAGGTTTGTTTTAATGTTGGGATCGTACCCATAAATGAGCTACCTACATATCCTTGTGAATGGAATCAGAACCCTCATAGTTCAGTATCGCTTAATGGGACACATCATACCTTTTAAGGTCATGTGATAAGGACCTAGTCGTACAGTTTAATGTCATATGGTAAGGAAATCTAAGCGAAAGATGCTTAGTCAAGGTTTGGTGTGGGACTTATGCCTAAGTATCCCAAGGAACTTGGAAAGAATATGGGTTTCCAAGTTGAATCAGAACCTGTTGGGAATATGGCCCAGGAAGAACATGTTTGATTTGAAGTGTTGGGTTTGAACCTCAGAGAGGCTTCCTACATATACCATTTGGATGGGAATCAAAGACCACAAAGTTCTATGGAGTATCATTAGAGATTATAGTCATTTAAGAGAAATGATTTTGGGATTACTTTCTGAAAATGATGCCTTGGTGGTTTTGGGGCATAATTCAGGGCTTACTCCTAAGGAGTATTCCTAGATTAAGGGAATTGGGGTTGGATTACTGAAGAGGATATCCAGTGATCATAGACCTTGAGAAGGCTTCCTATATATCCCAATTATGGTTGGAATCAGAGTTCTTGTAGTTCATTATCCATGGGTGTTTGTTCAAATGTTGTAATCATCATGAATCTCTAAGACCACGTGATTCATGCTTGGTGTGAGAAACAAGAGGATGTGAAAAATTCAACAAAAGCACCCACACTTTTCCTCCTCCACTGGTGGAAGAGGACGGGCCTACAATGTTGACAGTGGACAAGGGTGAGGTGACTGGGGAAGAGGGTGAGGCAAAAAGCCTTCCCTTTGTTCTCTTTACATTAAATAAGGGTCCAATGTAAGGAAGGAGTGAATTTGAAGTAAGTAGAGAGGAGAAATACTAAAACCTCCTATATGAAAGGTTATGGGCTTACACTAGGATGGCTTCCCTAATGGATCCTAGGAGAGGAGGGAGACTTCTCCTTTGATTGCATGGAAAATCAAGTGTGACCCCCCACTCTCATAATTGGGAATCAGTGGCTCTGAGTCTTAGAGACAAAAAGGGAGGACAAACCCCAAACCCCAATCCTCCAAACCAGGATCTCCCCAACGCTATTCCTAGGTGAAAGTTCTTTGTTATTTCGAATATACAAACCCAAAAACACTCTATTAATCCTAAAACCGTTGTAAAAAAAATGTGGGAAAACTTTGACTACAGATATACAAACCCAAATAGGAGACATGCTGATGTTCATTTCCCAAAGTTTTGATAAGTCAGGAGGTTTTGGTGGAGGTTTAAGCATAATACATTTCAAAAAAGGGATCCAATGAAGAATAATCCTTTCCATGAATGGATTTTAAGAATGCTTTATGGCTTATAGACTGAAGGGGGTAGGTGAATCAAAGAAGGGCACCCAAGTAAGTATCTGGTGTGAAAGTATGGGCTTGAAAGTAGGCTTGAGAGACCTAATATTCACTTAAGTGATGAACAACCTAGATGTTAATACTTGGGGGATACTTGAATCAATCCTTCAAGAGTATTTAAATGTATTCCCAGAAGTGGGGACCTCAAGTTCCTTTGAGAGAAATAGGTGGTGAACAAGTGTTTCTAATTTAGGGAGGTTGGATGCTTTAGGTGCGCATGTTTTATGAATTTAAAACATTAAAATGACTTAAGTCCTATGTCCTCCTTCAATTCCTACACTCTAGGTGTTAAAGAACTACCTAGAAAGTTTTGGAATACTTGGGAAAATCACTAGGGTGACCAGAGCGGCAATTAGGCTTCAAGGAAATTCATCTGTACAAATAAAGGCCCAAAGGGTCTATTTATAAGAAAATAAGTGACCTTTGGAGAAATGTTGGTGGGGTGCGCAAGTGGTTTGTGCATCAAAATTGGGCATTCAAGTACCTTGCATGCCAATGAATCCTTGGATTGAATAATGTGGTCTTATTTCCAATCCTATGAAAATCTTGATTTTCTTCATGTGTTTTCTCCTCTTTTTTATAAGGAATTTCCCTTTTTCACTTTTTAGACTCTACAATGGAATGGAATATCAACAAAATACCCTCCTCAAAATTGGATCCAGAATGAAAAGAGGATCTTATACTGAGGTAAAGTTATGAAAAATAAAAAATAGGTTGATGTGGCATAAAAGTGGAAGCGCACAAGGTAAAATAGGCGCACAAGGTTTTGGCATGCAGGGTAACTCGCATCGCTTATATATACGGGCTTCACTTCCATAAAAATTCCAAAGAATTCTAGAAATCCATCTCTTTGTGTGAAAGTCCTTTTGTTATAATGCTTCTATTTAGTCATGCTTCCTCTATATGTTTTTATTTGTGTTCCAAAACTAGGGCATCACACTTGATCACTGGTTTCATACTTGCGTTCCAAGTTCAGACTTGCGTGCCTTAATGCCTTTGTAAAATTTTCTTAATTTCTTTGTAAAAAACATTAAAAATGAACTTACTTTAAAGATGATTTTTGATCTCTTTTTTAGGTTCAATGGCTCCCAAAAGAATCAGAACCACTGATGAATTGGAAAATAAGAGAATTGATGATATGATGAAGGTTTTCGGTCATGACTACTTTGATGTCTGTGACACCACACTCCCAGACTTGGAAAAATATCTAAATAAATATCACTTCAATTTTCCATGGAGTAATTATTTTCCTTTTTATAGTTATGGTCATCTGTAGGATGTCAACATTCTGGACCCAAATAACTATATTCCAATTTCTTGGTTTCAAGACTATAACAATTTCTCATCTTCCAATATTTCTGTTTCGGGCACATATATCAATTCTAGGACAACAGATAAGGACCATTTCATGCATCACATCTCATGTGCTCCATATTTAGAAGCACATACACCCGAGCTACATCCACATTGTTATTCGTCCATATTTCAAGATTCTCAGATGAATCAATCAAAAGGTTTGAAGAAAAATTGTGATTTCCGCTTAGGAGGGGGTGTTCAACCTACATGGATGTGGTCATATTGGGTGCGTAAGAAATGTGTGGAATTTATGGATGACTTAAAAGGTGTTGGTATTTATGAGGCTATATGGGTCGGGAAAACTTATTTATATAGGAATGATGATTTTGTTCTAGAGTTACTAAGCTGATGGATTTTAGAAACTAAATCCTTCCATTTGACACATGGACAAGTAGAAATCAATTTTTGGGATGTCTAAAAGATCTCTAGAGATCCAATTCTTGGAGATATGTACGATGAGTTTATTCCTCCCAAGGTGACATGGAATGACTCATAAAAGACACCAACCTTGGTTTGTGAGTTGATGAAAATATTTTATAAACTCAAGAATACAAACACAACGAAATTCCACACAAGAATGGATATTCATCTAGAGGAGTGGATGTAAATATCCCTTGTAAAGAAGAAGGAGAAGGGTCCCACTTGCACTTGTCTAACTAGCTATCCAAAGGCAGAAAAGAGAGGTACACCCGACACTTTTTGGCCGACATTAGAGAAATGAGAGTTTGACAAGTGGGGTTATGAAGTCAATTTCAAAATTCCTATGAAGACACGTCTTGCAAGTTTCTTGGCCATGTGGATCAGCATGTATTTATTACCGGTTTGAGATTCCAATGGAGGCGTAAGGCGAATAAATTTTGTTATCGCATCCAAGATGGCTGAGAAGAGGATGGTAGGTTTAGCCACCCCTATTTAGAAAATATTCATAGAAGATTAATGCATATTTACAGAGGGAAGTCTCCTTTTAGAATAGGGGGACCATTATAGGTGTTATGGGGGTGGATTGCCACTCATTTCAGAACTTAAGCTGTGCAAATTCGGGTACAGGTCTTTGGAAGTTCTTTCAGACCATCTATTCATGATTTATAAGGTATTTCACCTTTGTCTCTGAATTCTTATGACATCAAGGGAAGGTTGAGTATGTATAAGGAATTTCATCTATTCCCTTATGGGAATCCTCCTACAAGGCGGTTTGTTGATGATGGGATGACCAAATTAGATCTAAGGGCGTATATGTTAGCTTGTAGAGATTGCGTATTGGCCACTAGGATTGATGGGGAAATCATATGTGAGGCCTATGATTCTTATAGAATTAAATTTCAATTCAAATGTCTACAAAAAATTACTATATCCCCTTCTGTTCACACCAGATTAGAATAACATCCGATGGTTGCCTGAAAACTATGGTTGTTGACAGCTATGGAGAAAACTGGGGAAATATTTAATTTACTTGTTGTCCATTCAATAATCCGATTGACTATCTAGTAAACTAAGAACTGGGTCACATAATACCCTAAAGGTATAACCTAGTTCAACACCCCTTCTGGGTATGATGCGACCCAGTTCTCAGCATACTAGATAGTTAACTAGATTATTGCATCGATAAAAGGGAAATTAAATATTTCCCCAGTTTTCTCCACAGCTGTTAGTAACCATAGTTGTCGGGAAACCATCAGATGTTGTTCTAATATGACGTTCATGGGAGGGGATACAATAATTTTTTGTAGACATTTGAATTGATGTGAAAATATATAAGGAGTATAGGCCTTGCCTATGGTTTCCCCGTCAATCCTGGTGGCCAATACGCTATCTCTACAAGCTAACATATATGCACTTAGCTCTAAGCTGGCCATCCCATCATCAAAAAATCACCCCATATGAGTATTCCCTTAAGGGAAAATATGAAATTCCTTGTACATACTCAACATTTCCTTGATATCATAAGAGTTCAGAGAAAAATGTGAAATACTAGAGAAAGCCTGAAAAGACGATCTAAAAGAACTTCCAAATACCTATACCCCACTTTTCATAACATAAGTTATGAAATGAGTGGTGATACACCCACATAACACATGGAATGGTCCCGCTATTCTGAAAGGATAATTACCTCTATAAATATACAGTATGCTCTTATGAATCTTTTCCAAAATAGGGGTGGCCAACCCTACCATCCTCTTCTTGGATAGCTTGGCCACGATACAAAAAGTTCCTGGCCTTATGCCTCCCTTGGAATCTCAAACTGGTAATAAATACATGTTGAGACACATGTCTAGGAAACCTGAAAGATGCGTCTTCACAGAAATTTTGGAATTGACTTCATACCCCTACTTTTCAAACTCTCGTTTCTCTAATGTCACCCAAAAAGTGTCGGGTGTACCGCTCTTTTCTGCCTTTGGATAGCTAGTTGTACGAGTACAAGTGGGACCCTTATCCTTATTCTTTACAAATAATATTTCCATCCACTCCTCTGGATTAATATCCCTTCTTGTGTGAGATTTCATTGTGTTCATATTCTTGAGTTTATAAACTATTTTTATCAACTCACAAACCAAGGTTGGTGTCTTTTCTCAGTCATTCCATGTCACCTTAGGAGGAATAAACTCATCATACATATCTCCATGAATTGGAGCTCTAGATATCTTGTAGACATCCCACAAACTGATGCCTACTTCTCCGTGTGTCAAATGGAAGGAGTAGGTTTCTAGACTCCATAGGCTTAGTAACTATAGTACGAAATCATCATTCCTATATACATAGGTTTTCTCGACCCATATATCCTCATAAATCCCAACACCTTTTAAGTCATCCATAAATTCCACAAACATCTTGTGCACCCAATACACCAACATCCATGTGGGTTTAACACCCCCTCCTGGGTATAAATCCAAAATTTTCTTCCTACATTTTGATTGATCCGTCTAAGAATCTAGAAAGATGGATGGATAGTAGTGTGGCTATAGCTCAGGTGTATGTGCTTTCAAATCTAGAGCACACAGGCTGTGATGCATTAAATGGGACTTATCTACTATCCCATCATTGATATATGTTCCCAAAATAGAAATATTGGTAGACGGGAAATTGGTATAGTCTTGAAACCAAGAAAGTTGAATATACTTCTTCGGGTCTGGAATGTTGACATCCTATAGACGACCATAACTATAAAAAGGAAAATAACTAATCCAGGGAAAATTGAAGTGATATTTCTTCATATATTTTTCAAATTCTGAGAGTGTGGTGTCACAAACATCAAAGTATTCATGACTGACAACCTTCATCATATCATAAATTCTCTTACTAGCCAATTCATCAGCAGTTCTGATTCTTTTGGGAGCCATTGAACCTAAAAAATAAATCAAAAATCATCTTTAAAGTAAATTCATTATTGATGTTTTTGACAAAGGAATTAAGAAAAATTGACAAAGGCATTAAGGCACACAAGTATGAACTGGGTGCGCAAGTATGAAATGAGTGCTCAAGTGTGGAACCCTAGTTCTGGCACACAAATGAAAAACATATAAAAGAAGTGTGACTAAACAAGAGCATCAGATAAAAAGGACTTGCACACTAAGATATGGATTTTTGGAATTATTTGGAATTTTTGCGAAAGTGAAGCTAGTATATATAAGTGATGCGAGTTACCCTATGCACCATAACCTTGAGCACCTATTTTACCTTGCACGTTTCCACTTTCACGCCACAACAACCTCTTTTTTCTTGTTCATAACTTTACCTCAGTAAAGGATACTATTTTCATTCTAGATCCAATTATGAGGGGGGATTTTGTTGACATTCCATTCCACCACAAAGTCTAAAAAGTAACAAAGGGAAATACCTTAGAAAAAAGAGGAGAAAACACATGAAGAAAATCAATATTTTAAAAGGCTTGGAAATTGGATCGCTTTAGTCAATCCAGGGATCCATTGGTGCACAAGGTACTTGCATGCCCAATTCTAGAGAACAACCCACTTGTGCACCCCACCACTATTTTCCCAAGGTCACTTATTTTTATATAAATAGACCCTTGGGGCCTTCATTTTTAAGGACAAATTTTCCTGAAGCCTAATCGCTACTCTGGTCACCCTAGTGATTTTCCTAAGTCTTTTGGAACTTTCAAGGTAGTTCTTTAACACCTAGAGTAGAGGAATTGAAGGAGGATCATATGAATTAAGACCTTTTAAGGTTTGAAATCCATAATACTTACACACCAAAAGATCCCAACCTCCCTAAATCCGAAACACTTATGTGCCACCTATTCCTCTCAAAGGAACTTGAGCGCCCCACTTTTGGGAATACCTGTGAAAACTCTTGAAGGATTGAGTCAAGTCTCACCCAAGTATTAACATCCATGTTGCTCATCACTTAAGTGAACATAAGGTCACCCAATTCTAGTTGTGTGACCATACTTTCACACCAGATACTTACTTGGGTGCCCTTCTTTGATTCACCTACTCCCTTCAGTCTACAAGCCATCTAGCCTTCTTCAAATCCATTAATGGAAAGGATTATTCTTCATTGACTCCCTTGTCTGAAAAAGATTATGTTGAAACCTCCACCAAAACATCCTGAATTTTTAAACCTCTAGGAAAAGAACATCAGTGTGTCTTCTATTTGGGTTTGTATATCCATAGTCAGAGGTTTCCCACATTTTTTTCACAATGGGGTTAGGATTCATGGACTGTTAGTGGGTTTGTATATTTGCTGTCACATGGACCTTTCTTCTAGGAACTATTTTGGGGAGATACCAGTATGGAGGATTAGGGTTTGGGTTTTTTCCACCCCTTTTCATCTCTAAGACTTAGTTCCTCCAGTTTCCAATTAGGAGAGTGGGAGTTACACTTACTTTTCCATGAAAGCAAAGTAGAAGTCTTCCTCATCTCTTGGGATCCATTAGGTTATCCATCCTGGTTTACTCCCCTAACCTTTCAAGTAGAAGGTTTTAGTCTTGATCCTCTCTACTTTCTTGACCTTCACTCCTTCCTTACATTGGACCCTTGTCCAATGTAAATAGAATATAGGTAAGGCTCATTGCCTCACCCTCTTCCCCGACCGCCTCACCCTCATCCACCGTCACCACTATAGGTGTGTTCTCTTCCACCAGAAGAGGAGGAAAATTGTGGATGCTTTTGTTGAATCTTTCACATCCTCTTGTTTCTCACACTGAGCATGGATCATGGATAATGAACTACAAGAACTCCGATTCCCACCATTATTGGAATACATAAGAAGCCTTCTCAAGGCCCAAGATCACTAGATATACTCTTCAGGAATCCAACCCTAATTCCCTTAATCTAGGCATCCTCCTTAGAAGTAATCCCTTAATTAAGCCCCCAAATCACCAAGGAATCCTTTTTAGGAAGTAATCCCAAACTCATTTCTATCAAAGGACTTTACTCTCCTATGATACCCAATCGAACTATGTGAGCTTTTATTCCCATCCAAATGGGATACATAGGAAGCTTCTCTGAGGTTCAAACCCAACACTTCAAATCAACCCTGTTCTTCCTGGTCCATATTCCCAATAGGGTCTGATTTAAATTGGAAACCCTTATTCTTTCCAAGTTCCTTAGGCTTCTTAGGAATAAGTCCCACACCAAACCTTGACTAACCACCTTTATCTTAGATGTCCTTACCATATGAAATTAAACAGTATGGCTAAGTCCTTATCACGTGACCTTAAAAGGTATGATGTGTCCCATTTAGAGGCACCAAACTATGAGAGTTCTAATTCATTTCATAAGGATACATAGGTAGACCATTTATGGGTACAATTCCAATATCAAAACAAACCTTCGTCTCCCTAGATGATAATAAATTCTAGAGTACCCCACTGAGTGGATTAAAAACCAGTATCATCATAAAAATGGTTAAAATAATATCTAAATAGTATATTAGAGGATACCATTGATGGGGAACATCAAATACATACAGATATCTCCATTAACGAAGAACCTCAAATACAAACGGATGATTCTAAATTTTACACATGCTAATAATTGATTGAAAATTCCATGGGAAACCTATGTTATACTTGGTGAGTTGATAAGGATTCAAAAAAATATGTCAAATATATAAGAGTGTCCCAAAGTAGACAATAATTCCCCCCAAAAGGGTGTGATGAGTCTGACCTCCCATCCTCTTGACCAATTCATGTTCTTAAGTATCATAAGTTCAAAATTAATGAATGAAAACCTTTAGAAAGAAAGTAACTTTTGGATGTTTTTGGTTCCATAAATAAATCCAATGAAAACTTCCTAGAAGTAGTAATTATTAACCAGAACACACGTTATAAGGAACTACAAAACAAAAATGGTCTCGTTTGACAGCACCCAGAGAAGTCAGTCAGAAAGCTCCAACAACAAACCTGGGGAAGACTCAACTCTCTTCCCCCATACATGAGTACTATCAGTATCCACTGATAAGAAAGGGAGGATAGGAGTAGGAACATAAACCTACTTCAGATATGTAATGCACATATATTCCTGTTCTGGCCACTGAAGTCACCAAACACATCTTAGCAATGGTGAAAGGCCAGACAAAAATTCTTTCCCATATTCTGGAAGCATGCTGGAATATCATAACAACAACTTCAGCAGTACCAAAGGAACAGACACATAACTCTATCCCCACACCTACGATGAAACATCAACATGACATACCAGAGAAGGTACATACCTCTTCTCCAGTCCATGAGGGTTATGGGTAATACTCCCCCATATCATACGGACAACTGGATCGGGGAGATACACCCTTTCAAATTAGAGGTAATCAACCAATTATGATAACCACTACAAGGCATAAATATACACCTGCCCATGAAGACAACTTCTCTTATCAAGTGGTCCCAAATAAGTGTAAGAGAGCATCCAAGAAGAAGTCTCACCAAAAATAGTTGGAAAATAAAGATCTAATCTACGATATGACTCTTCTTAATGATGGAGATATTTAATCCCTCAAACATTTATCTGTTGCATCTCAAGATACTACCCTCTCATTACCAAATTATGGGAGTATTTGTAGTAATTATGAAGTTCCCCATCAGACACTTCTTCATGAAGGCTTTCTTCATGGAAATTTGGTCAATCCAGAGAGCCTATCTTTGGATAAGAGCCACGGGAAACCTCCATGTGGCCAGAAGACCAAGGAGTACGAGGATTTATCCATTTCTATAATCCACCATGGTGGTCCTCCCCATGATGGATTTTTTATGAAACTTATCTCCGTAGTAGTGTTTCGCATTGTCAAGATAATTCCCTAATCAATAATGTAGTAATGAGAAATCCCTCTTATCTCGAGGCACTTTCCAAAATAAGGCCAGTCATGTCTGATGCCTTGTCGTTAACAGGTAAAATACTTTATCAACTATAAGACATACTAGGGTGACAGTCATTCTCCAAATATTCCTTGGGTCATTTGTATTTTAATGTAGCAGAGAAAAAAGTGGCCGATTCCATTGTTTTTATTAAAAAATCAAGAAGCGCCCACTCTGGTTGGACCAAGTGGAGAAACCTCTAGAAAAAGATGATGAAGATATTTTGAACATGAGAAAAAAATTGGATAAAGGTGAAATACCAGTCATGTTCTGGGCTTTGTAAAACTCTCAATACAACATTCAATAATTGATGGTAGAATATTGTATTTATGACATCTGCCTCAACTTATAGAAAGCTATTTGTCATTTTAAAACCAAATTATTACCATATGTTGAATATCAAAATCATGTAAAGGTAATAGAAGGGTTGAAACGCCAAATTGACTTGGAATATCTCTTAGTTTTCTGACATACAAAGGTTTAAAATCAGCAGATAACCCTTTCCATGAATGGCTTTAAAGAAGGCTTGATGACTTGTAGACTGAAGGGAGTAGGTGAATTTAAGAAGGGCACCCAAGTAAGTATCTGCCGTGCAAGTATGGGCATGCAAGTAGGCTTGGGGGACCTGATGTTCACTTAAGTGATGAACAACCTGGATGTTAATACTTGGGTGAGACTTGACTCAAGCCTTCAAGAGTATTCATAGTTATTCCTAGAAGTAGGGTGCTCACGTTCCTTTGAGAGGAATAGGTGGTGCACAAGTGTTTCTGATTTAGGGAGGTTGGGCGATTTAGGCACACAAGTGTTATGGATTTAAAACACTAAAATGACTTAAGTCCTATGATCCTCCTTCAATTTCTCCACTCTAGGTGTTAAAGAACTACCTTGAAAGTTTCATAATACTTGGGAGAAGCACTAGGGTGACCAGAGCAGCAATTAGGCTTTAGGGAAAATTTTCCATACAAATGAAGGCCCCAAGGGTCTATTTATAGTCAAATAAGCGACCTTGGGAAAAATGGTGGTGGGGTACACAAGTGGTTTGCATGCCAGAATTGGGCGCACAATTACCTTGTGCGCCAACAGATCCTTGGCTTGACTAAAGCAATCCAGTTTCCAAGCCTTTACAAATCTTGATTTTATTCATGTGTTTATTCTCTTTCTTCTAAGGAATTTCACTTTGTCACTTTTTAGACTCTATGATAGAATATAATGTCAATATATATATATATGTATAATTATATTAATATATATAATGATATAAATATTATTTCTTAAAAATATTTCTATAATTATAAATATATAATAATAAAAAATAAAGTAAATATATTTTAAAAGGAATGTATTTACTATATTTATATTTATATATATTTATTAAGTATATATATAAATACAATTTTTTTATTTATAATTATAATAATAAATCCTTTATTAGCACTTAATTAATAAGCACCGATAAAAGCATCTCTATCAGCCCTTTTTTTGTGCCGATAAAGATGAGGCTTTATCAGTGCTAAACAAAGCATTGGTAAAATGAAAATTTATCAGTGCTAAAACTTTAGCACTAATAAATATTCCTTTTATCAATGCTTATTTGTAAGCACTGATAAAAGTTTCATGATCTATTAATAAAACCTAACCATTTGCGAGCCCATCATGATATCAGAAGATTTATGTAGAAGATACCCATTGTTGGAACTCCTCATCAATGAATCAAAGCTCTAATCACACCACTCGATTGCCTCAAGTTTCTCTAACATCTCGTCTGACATTCGGTGTTTGGTTGCAGTTGAGGTTTCCGAAGAGGGTCTCAGATTTTCTTCAACCTAGGGAGGTAGGCCTTTTGATTTTCTTTGTGTATTTTTCATTTTGTTTTTGATTTATTCTTTGATGATGTCATTATTTGTGGTCTAGTTCTTTTATACTATTTTGATTTTATATTATGAACATGGAGATTTCTTTATGATCTTCTGTTTGATTGACTACTAATGTTTTGGTCTTTTTAAATTTTTGTTTTGAATCAACTTTCTTTGTTGTCTATTATTACATCTAAAGAGAGTACCACATCCTAAGGGACTATGGTTACCCTTAGATTCACTATCCAAGTGGACTTTAATCCAACCTATAAATGAAGGCTTCCAAAAAACATCAAATCTACCAGCAGGAGGAATGATGTTACAAGTAATACTAAGGCACTATGAAATAATTAAATCCTGAAATGGAGCTATGAAATTAGTCTATTTAATGGGTATTAGCTCCCTATATATTAGAAATTATACATGATAATGAGGAATGAATATTGAATTTGGTTTTTATATTTAAAAAATATTTTCAACTTCTCTAAATGATAATTATTATTTCATTCATAGCTGTCTAAAATTTGTTATATGTCTAATCAAACATCTGAAATCTATGCATCCTTCTCTTAACGGAATTTGGGAAATGATATTTACTTATAAAAACACCATATACAAATCCTTTATCTACTTCATAGGGACATTCATCAAATTTTTTGATTGAAATTAAGTGTCTTGAACATCATAAGTATAGGGTACACATGTTCTTAAATTTTATATTCATCATAGGATTTTTTCATAACATGGATATCATGGGTTATGGATTAATGTAATATTACACTACCAATATAAGTTTTATTCAATCCAAGGAAAATTATCTTATGTATAATAGACTTTAAATGCATCGAATGAATCTTGAAATTTTATAAGAAAGGATGAAATAATGCAATTCATAACCCCAGTCTCAAGAAATAGTGTATTTTTTTCACCGACATTAATTATTAATTAAGATATCTTAAATAATAATATAATCATATAATATGATATAATAAATTTTAACATAAGAAATTTTTTTGTTACATTGGGTTTTGGAAAATAATATCATTCTATATGGATAATTATAATGTATTATGTGATAAAATACACTATTTTCATGTCTCAAAATAGAGAATAAAATCATGATTATTATATCGATCAATATTTGAAAATATGAGTACTATTTAAAGTGAAATTTTTCTTTTTTTGTGAAGATATTATAAAATATGATAGATAATCATGGATTATCTATTTCATTTTAGGGAACACCAGTTATAAGGCATGATATAGATTTAAAATATATCATGGATTATGATATAATGTATATCATTGAATACATTTTGAGGAACAATATTATTTTTCTAATTATCATTTATATACAGAATAATATAATTTATAATATGATTATATTTTTTTTAAAATATATTTTTTAAAATTGAAATTACTTATAATTATTTTATATATAAATTATTTATTAAGTATCTATAATTAGTTATTAACGTATTAAGGAACATTTAAAAAATAAATGTCATTAATATTAATTAATAATACTAATTTACCTTTTTGATATATATTTAATGACCTATTATTTTGATAATGAATATATTATGTGTATTTATTTATATATTTTATAAAATTAATCTTTTATGAACCCAATAGGATGGATATGAAACGAAAATGGATAAACGCTAATCATTTGACAAACGAATATGAAGATGGAGTTAAAGATTTCATCAGGTTTGCAAGAGAGCAAGTAGACAACCCTTTTAAAATCCTCTATCTATGTTTACATTGTTGTTATTCAAGAAAAATTAGTCCAAAAGATTTGGAAGAACATTTGATTTATCACAGAATAGATAAAATCTATAAATGTTTGAATAAACACGGAAAAAAACTGAATGTGGACATCGATTGGGATGATACTACACTTTATGAATCATTTGATATGAATACCTTTGTAATAGATGATAGAGATCACATGGAATAAATGAAAATGAAAATTTTATATGACCTTCATGATTGTCTAAATTTGTTTTAGGATTTAAATATCTATTCCAAGAAACCATTGTATACCGGTTGTACTAAATACACAACATTTTCAACAGTATTGAAGTTATATAATTTGAAAGATGGCACCAGATAGAGTGACACCAACTTTATAGAACTACTTGGTCTTCTAAAAGATATGCTACCAAAAGAAAATTAACTAACATGCTGAACATATGATGCTAAACGAATGTTACATTCAATGAGAATGATCTTTAAAAATTACATGCTTGTCCAAATTATTTCATATTGTTTATCAAGGACCATGAATCACTCATAAATTCCCTAAGTGCGGCACAAATAGATATAAGAAAAATGAATTAAGTCCTTAAAAATATGTATGGTACATTCCTATCATTCCATGGTTTAGAAGACTATATGGATGTTAAGAAATCATGAGATAATTAACATGGCATGTAGATACAAGAATTAAAGATGGGAACCTATGTCATCCAGTAGATTCTCCTCAGTAGAAGAAAATTTATTACGAGTTTCTTGAATTTGGAGATGAGCTGAGAAACTTTTTTCTTGCATTATCTATAGATGGAATAAATGCTTTTGGTGTACAGAGTAGTAATCATAGTACATGTCCCTTCATGTTGGTAAATTATAAATTTCCACCATGTTTATTCATAAATCGCAAATATATTATGTTTTATCTTCTTATATATGGACCAAAGAAACCCGAAATGATATTGATTTCTATTTGAATCCATTGATCAAAGATCTAAAATTGATGTAGGATACATGTGTTACAATGTATGATGCTCATAGAAGTGAAGAATTTACATTGAGATCCATATTGTATAGAATAATAAATGAATTCCCCACTTAGGGAAATTTATTAGGATATAGAATTAATGGAATATTGGGGTGTCCCATTTGTGAAAAACATATATACTCAGTTCAGTTGAAACATTCATTGAGGACTGTGTTTTTAGGACATCAAAATTTTTTACCTTGATGACATAAAAGCATTCGATGGGAATATTAAATAAGGTACAACACAATATCCATTAATAGGTGATGAAATATACAAAAAAGTAAAACATATTGACACTACTTTCGGTAAACCATTTTTGAAAAACCTTACAAAATTAGGTTGGAAGAAGAGATCAATTTTATTTGATTTACCGTATTGGAATTGTTTGTATGTAAGACATTTTCTTTACTTCATGTTTGTAGAAAAAAATTTATTTGATAGTGTTGTTGGCATGTTACTAAATTTCCATAAAAAAAAATGAAATATGGAATCAATTCTAGGTTGGACTTGATTGAAATGTGAATAAGGAAGAGTTGGCACTGGTGAAGGGTAAAAGGTGGAATTCTCTTCCTCCAGTAGCTTACACTCTATCCAGATAAGAAAAATTGCAATTTTTACTTTTCCTTACTAGTTTAAAAGTTCCACATGGGTATTAAAAAAATATAAATAATGTAGTGTTAATTACTAATTTGAAGTTACAAGGACTAAAATCGCACAAATATCATGCTTTGATGAAATATTTAGTGCCTTTTGATTTCTACTACATTATGCCTCAAAATGTATGACATAAATTAACCATAATGCTTCTTTTTCAAATCCATATGTAGTAAATTTGCAGACTCTACAAAGTTTCCCATCATGAATGTAGAGATTATAGTCATATTATGTGAATTAGATATGTTCTTCCCACCATAATTCTTTGATATAATGGTCTACCTGATGGTTCACTTGGTCAGAGAGGTTTAACTATGTGGTCCTATCCATTACATATGGATGTACCCCACTGAATGGTATATGAAGATTTTGGAAGGGTATGTCAACAATCGAAGTTTTCCAAAAGGTTGTATTGCAGAACGATATATTGTTGAAGAAGCTATTGAATTCTATACCAATTACCAATCAGATGTTGAAAGCATCGGTCTCCCAAATCCTTGTCAGAGTGAATGCCTTATGGGAAAATGGATTTCCAGAAGAGATGTTGTTACAAGTACCTTGATAGAGCAGAAACAAGCACATATTTACATATTACATAATAGTGAAGATGTTGATCCATACATTGAATCCCATAAATAAATTCTTAGCGATTTGAATCCATCAAGGGATGAAGGATGGATATCAAATACACATAATCAACAGTTCATAGGATGGTTCATAGATCAAATATATAAGGAGTTATCTAAAAATATAAATTCAATGCACTCATATTTTCTTCATAATTCACTACAATGATTCATAAGTTATTTGTGACGTGTTGGAATCAGTATCATGTCAAAATGATACACAATGTGATCATAATGAGTCAAAATTTCATGAGTTTAAAATGAAATTTTAGTAAAAAAGACTACCAACGTACTAAAAAATGAGAAAAACCATTCATATTATTTTGATACTTTAGGAAAATGATCCATAAATCATTTGATATGTGTAGGAACTGGCCACACCACAATTTGACGCATTGTGTGACTAGTATGACTCTAAGTGTATATTTTTATTTAAAATTCACATCAATTTTTGTAAAATTAACACTTTTTTTAAATTTATTTATTTATAATATTACTAAAATAAAAATATTTTTCTTATATAGGTGCATTATTTTTCTCAAACAGGGGGTGGTTTGTTCAACAATAGCATGAGTTAGGTCATGATTAAAAGAAAAAGGAACATTGATGTTTTGGAATGTATGTAATAATTTGTATTTATGTAATTGTATAAAACAATGTTTGAAATGTATATAATATATTTTTTTCCTTCTATTTATGTTGTTAATTTCATTTAATTTAAATTTTGTATTTGGACTTATTTTTGTTGATATATGGTGTGTTTCTAGTGCTTCTCGTGCTACGGTGTGCTATTACAGCACATTGAAGTAGTGCTGTAGTGTGCTGTTATAGCACACTATAGTATGAACCTTTATTAGTGCTTTTAAAAGTGCTGATAAAGGAAACATTTATTAGTGATTTTAAAAGTGCTGATAAAGGAAACATTTGTCAATGCTTCTAAAAGCACTGATAAAGGTCTACTTTATCAGTTCTTTTATAAGCACTAATAAAGGGTTTCTTTAACGATGCTAAAAAACGTGCTAATAAATGGGTCCTTTATCTCCGCTTTTAAATGTGATGATAAGGTTATTTTTTAGCACCGATAAATGACCCCTTTATCATTTCTTTTTCAGCACTAATAAACAACCTGGTCTTTTAACCTCACTCATGTAGTGGGCGATTTTCTAGTACTGATAAAGGCCATTTCTAGCACTGTTAAAGTCATGTTTTGTAGTAGTTTCCATGACCTCGCTAACCCTGTTTTCAACCACCTCCATGACCACACTCTTCTCTCTGAGGGTGAGGAGAATCTTGTGGCTATCCTTTTCCTACTCAGTCTCCTCTTTGTTAATCCCAAGATGGATAAACCTTCTCTTACTCCTATCTTGGATGAAACTACCTCAATAGAGGAACTTGAAGAGGAACACCTAGTGCAAACGACTACTCAAAAAGGTTAGACACTCTTTCCACTGATAACCTCAACATCCATAATAAAAACACATGTATGATCCCTTAATATAGGTATGATAGTCATTTACCTTAGATAAATGAGATAATGTGGGATAAGACCTACCCATGACTGATCGAAAACCCTTATGACCCAACAATTTGGAACTACACACCATAATTCTCCTCTGTGTGGAATCCGAACGACCACCCTCTCACTGAGATCCAAATCTGGACAATGTACTCTCAATAAAATCTTATCTTAATAGAAACTTGAGATATATCTTTAGCATAAATGGGGATACTTAGTTCTGGATATATATATGAAAATACTCATTGAAATTCCTCACCCTTGCCTCCTCATCTGGAAATAGGATTGAAGCATATCACAGAAGGGTCCTAAAATGGATTCAAAACTCCCACACACTAGAAATACCTTATTAATGTGTAATAATATCCTATATACTATCCAAATTAATGGTAAAATAAGGAAAATCTATTTGGAACAGGTACTGGAACTTCTCCCATGAGACTACCGACTCCTCGTGATCCCTAAGGAATAAGATCCACTACTACCTCGCTACTCCATGAAACATCTTCACAGCCAATGAAACTCAGTGCTCATTCAGAGCACAAATCAAAATAAAATCAATCTCAAGATCCACTAACCAATATTCAGTGAATGAATCTAAAATTCATCCCTTATACTTTTGTAGAATATGGCGTTGAAACTCTTGAAGTGTCCTCCAAGTGTCATCATCGTTGACTCTACTATATGACGATCTACTGGAACTTCCCAATGAACATATTCAGTATGAACCTGATGATGACTTTGACCTAGAGCCATACCTATAGAAATAAAAAATGGTTATACTCCAAAACATGGAATATTTAATACTTAACATCAATTAATTTATTATTTTGTTATTTTTAAGGTTTTAGCTTATCCCAGGGTCTACCCTTTTCAAACATAGGTGAAAAGAAGAATTATGAATAATAATTTTATAGGTATATAACCAGTAACAAGTATCACTTTTTTAGTAGACTCAATAAACTTAAAGGTTCGTGCATCAGATCACATGGGACCCTAAATACCAATGTCTCAATTGATCTTCTTTTAGTTACATTTTTATCTAAACTTAGCTTACACTGTTTCCCTGCAAACCCATGCAATCTTACCTATGCCTAACTCCAAAATCCATCCTATACTTCAACCTAAACATTTAATACCACTCTTTCATGACCCAATCCCCCCAAATAGAATCCATATTAGGTCAAACATGAGGGAAGGGATATGGTGACTGCCCGAGTCCCACCTCCAGTAGGCCCCGGATTGACAACTAGCACTGAGGGTATAATAAGAATACATATGGGAGACATTAACCTCTAAGAGAACATGAAGAAGAGAAAGATAAGATAGATACACCAAAAAAACATTATTATACACACACAAAGATACAAATATATATATATTGTAACACCCCAAGCTTCCACGGTACACTTCTCTTTGAATAACACAATAGCTTACGCTTTACACAACTTCGAGTTCTAACACACTGCGACCAATAAAACTAGCCGTTATGAATATTAATACCCACTTCTTGAAATTTTATAAATTTCATTTTTCAAAATGGACTTCATTTTTGGATTCATAATATCAAAATTAGATTAGGGTGATTTTTTTGTATTTTTCTGAAAACTTTCAATTTTTGATGAATAGTGAAAAGCACCGCGTTATTATTTAATTTTTTTATTTAAATAATTATTTATTTTAATTAAATTTATTATAGGTAAAAATAGATACATAAAACCTATATATGTTCAATTTAATTCATTGGAGTCATTTTATAATAATATTAGATATATAAAATTTTATTGAACTTTTTACCGTCTTTTACCCACCTTCTAGGCGCATTTGAAAATTTGCATAAAACATAATTTTAACACTTATGTGAATTAAATTTCAAAAATATGAGATAAAAAGTTGACATCAGTAAGTAAAATGTGGTTTAATAAAATGAAAATAGTTTTTGGTGAATAATAACTTTTGACTTTTATTTACCACGAATAAAAGTAAATAGGGTAATTAAAAACAAAATGATATTATAATTACCATAAAACATGTCCTCATTCTATTGGATAAGTGTATTTCGACCAAAATAAAACTTAGTAATAAACTATTATCTTTTTGGTCCACTTGGTTTATATTAGGACATTTATTATTATTTTATTTAAAGAAGAGTTAAAAGTGTTAAATTCAAAGTTTAATAACTAAACAATTTTTAATATAGGGTTATACATAAGATAAATTCGACTATAAATATTCATTTTAAATATAAAAATATTTCATACATAATCGTATTTTATTTATAATTTTTTGACATTAAATAATTAAATTTATTTATGATACAATGATGATGCAGTAATTACCTTATTAACGAAAGATTAAAATAATTGATATTATAAATATCAAAATAAATGTAAATTGAGACTTTTGAAGAATTAAAATAATTTTATAGGTTAATATGACATTTTAAGGTTGATTAAATAATTTTTTTTCGAAGTGATAAAGTTTTTATGACTTTAACAAAAACAAAATACCAAATAGTGTCAAAATTGACATAAATGAGTTTTTAAAACAAATACTATATTATTAATTGAAATAATATTCTTAGAAATATAAGGTTTGGAAAAAGGAATTATATAAGGTTATATATATCAATAATTAACCACTTTGGGTTCTCTTTAATTTTTATAGTAAGTTTATTAACCATTTATTATAATAATACAAGAATACATGGTAAAAGTTAAACTATTTAACTAAGAGTTAAATATAAAATATAAGGTTAATAAGGTGATCTAAAACTGTCTAAAACCTATTTTTTGAGAGTTTTTAGATCCATCCCCACCTTATCCTCTAAATAAATCAATTTGGATTCATTATAAACTGAATATGATTGTATAATAAAATAATATTTCAAGCTTTTCTTAAAGTGACCCTCACCTCTCTTATAAAAGGGTACTTTCGCTTCTCTCAAAATCACACCTCCAAAGCCTTTTGGATCGACCAAAACCTACTCAAATATCCTCCCAAATACCCTCAATTTGACCTAGAGGCCTTAATTTGATAAAAAATCCAACCTAAGGAGCCCTTTTGATCAACTCAAAAGGAAACACCCAAAGAAGAGGTAATAATTTCACCATCTCTTTCAATGTTTTTTTCTTCTTACACTTCCTATTTCTTTGTTGTTTCCATAAAAAAATAATAACTCCAGTATATTATAAATACGGTGATATTATTATAAATATGTTACAACCATATTTATTATTCTATCCATCCTATGAATGATAAGTCACTATAAATGCGTATGTACAGCTTACCGTATGTACGCCTTACCGTCTCCACATTGTGGTGTAGTTTTTTATTCAAAAACTTCATTATTTGGATGGGTATAATAATGAGTATAAATAATGTAAATAATAAATATAACATGTTAATGATTATTTATATATGATATACCATACAGTTACATATGATTTCACCATCAATAGAATTATATTGTCGCTCGTGCGTACATACGGATTACCGTCTCCACGAACGCGAGGTGATTCTTTCCCTATCGTTACCATTCAAGAATAATTTTCATTTTATGATTAAAAATAATGTTTAAGAACTTAATATAATTTTGGATATGAATCAAATAAATCCTATCCATAACAAACATGGCTTACGTAACCAAGAATATAAAGGGAAACGAATCAGATAACACCCAAAATGAAGATACTACTGAAATATTATTAACAAAGAAATATTATAAGATCATATATGATATAATATTTATGTATGTGGTTCTCATATAATTTAATAAAGATGATTTAAATATTTTATATGAGGTTAACGTACCCTCTATCAAGGAAAAGTATAAGGTAAGAGTTAATTCTACAATCTCTTTATTATCTGAGGTTGTTTATACATAAGTATCTACTGGGACCACTTTATCATCTACATCCGTATTTCTTAAAAATGTATTTCAATTTTTTTTAATATTTTCCTAGACTATGGGTTAAATTAATTTATACCATTGTTTTACTTTTTATAATATGTTTATAAAGGAATATTTCCATAATTTTTCAAACAAGGTCCTTTACGTCCTTTTCGGCAAAATTAAGGAAAGAATATTTTTTAACTTATACAGCGAGTGAGGATATTTTCTGCTTTTATAGCACCTTAAAAGCTTCCCTTACAATATTATAAGAATATTTTCAAAATAAATGTTTTATTTTATAATTACATGACTTTTAAATGATTTAAAAATAGAAAGATATATTTCTCTCAAATAGTTTTGATTTCATCTATGTCAGCATCCTTTGATGAATTTTACACTTGTTTGAAGTTGATTTATTATGATACAAAATTCTATATATTATTGAAGGTTTTGTGATATTTTTTACTGTGGATGTGTTATTTTTATACCATTCATGGTTTATGGTTTAAGTATTAAAATTTCTTTTTCTAGTTTTAATACGAATGTTTATGTTATGTTTCAACCTTTTCATATGAAGAATGTATTGGACTTAGTAAGGGATGAGTGGAGCCCTATATAGCTCCTTGATGCATTGGTAGGTCTCATGAGACAAAATAGTGTCTTGGAACAAGTCCTTAACAAAATCTTATTTGTATTCTTGGCACGGAGCCTTGACTATGTGGTTATTATGTCTGGTATTATGCATTCCATCATTATGAAATTGGCTATTGATATTTCATGTGATTATTAGACTAGTAGAATATCCATGTGAATAATTAAATGGAATTATATGATTTATATTTTTCATATTATGTCGAAGTATAAGTTTAAAAGGATTATGTTTTTGTCTTATACATTTCCTTAAATGTTTATGCTTATTTATGAAAGTTTATGCTATATTGTTATCCTTACTGAGCATCTAAGTTCACCCCTTTCTAGGTTTTATTTTTTATAGGATGTGGAGAAGTATTTTATAGTTTACCTGCATAGATAGGATAAGGGATATAAGTGTGTTTAAATGGGAAAAAATGTTGTTTTTGTTTTTATCTCATGATGTAATGTAAAAATTATATATGTATCTAGTACTTCCAAGGCTACTAATCTAATCATTCTTTTGAGACTTGATCTCTTGTGATCATGAAAATGTTATGTAATAATTCACTGAATCTAGGTAACTAGGGTTAGTGAATTATAGTTGGTATCAGATTAATTTTATTACAAACCTTGGAATCTAGATTTAGAAAAACTCTGATTAGAGAACATTACCCTAATATATAGAATTTGAGGATTAGTATAGAAGAAGTTCCTAGAGTTTTGGTAATGTAGAGATTTTGTGAGTTTTCCAAGCAATAAATCTCTGTTTAGATATGACCAGGTAGAGGCGGCTCTGGAATAGATGTACCTAAAAGTGAAAACTCCGACAAGGAGTTTCAGGCTTGACCCGGGGTATCCTGGTACACGACAACGAGCCTTTCCGCACTCTTGGTTACGACACTCCCGAGGGATATGATTAGGATAATTCACACTTTCCTTAAAAACCATTATGGAAGATTTATGATTATATACATCCTAAAAGAAAACATTTTTATGATTATATATTATATCCATAAACTGTTCAATTTACGTTAAGTGTTTTACATGTTTGAAATTATGTATTGCGATTCATAAAATAATATACTGTATGCCATTGTTTAGAAATGGCGCCTAGTGGAAGAATGACAACCTTATCAATGCACATAATTCATGTAGGTATTTACATCCTACCAAAGATAATTATAGTGGAGCTGGCGATGAAACTGGTTCTGATCAGCTTATCACCATTCTGGGACAAATCACCCAGGTTATTAATAATAACCTTACCCATATGAAGCACCTTGATCCACAATGTGGAGGATCAATATTATACCTCTTCATGAGGAAAAAAACACCAACATTAAATGGGACTACAAATCAATTTGTAGCTAAGCAATGGACAAGTTCCTTAGATAAAATATTTCATGTTTTGGGGAGTAGTGAAAGGGAAAAAGTTATCATGGCAGTTTATCACCTCACGAGAGATGAAGATCAATTGTGGTCATTAATTCAAAACACAAAGGAAGATGAAGAAGTATAAAATATATAATGGAGGGAGTTTAAAGAGATTTTATTAAAAAAAATAATTTCCTCATGATCATCTAGTGGATATGGAAAGAAAATTTCCGAGTCTGAGGAAAAAGGAGGATGAGAATGTTGTAAAGAATGGGGATAACTTTACAAGGTTAGCAAGGCATGTGAAAGATTATATACGTAACCCAAGGAGTAATATTGATCGATTATTTGATGAGTTAAAGCCATTTATCTATCGAGAATTAGTCTCAAAATCCTTCTCATCATACAAAGATATTGTCTCATGTGATATCAAGACAGAAAAGGAATTATCTAAGTCTTATGACTTTAAATAAAAGAAAGAGAATGAGAGATCTACTGAACACTCTAGAAATGGAAATAAGGGGAATAAGGGAAATGTTGAATATTCATCCTACAGTAAATGTGGGAAGAAACACCCCAGTACTTTCCTGAAGGTAATGGGAATCTGTTACAAGTGTGGTGAAAAAGGACACCAAGCTCATGATTGAAAGGGAAAGAAAGAGGCTATCCATGTTGAATGCTACAATTGTAGAGAAATGGCGAATTATGAAAATGAATGTCCTAAGTGCCAAGAAAACTTACCTCAGAAAAGGATAAGGGAGAAAGACCAAGCTTATGCGATCACTACTGCTGAGGTTGAAGATCTGAAAGATATATTGGTGGGTAATTTAATGGTTTACTCATGTTTAGACAATACTTTATTTGATTGTGGATCATTGCACTATTTCATATCTTCCAAGTTTTCTAAGAAAATTAGATATTTCCAATTTTATTTAACAAGATAGTTGTCAGTAAAAACTCTTAAGGAAAGTATCATTGCAACAATGTTTTGTGAATTAGTCCCCATTAGGGCATATAAATGTTCTTTATCCACTGATCTCATCATCATAACCATGATTGAATTTGATATAATCCTCTACATGGATTGGATTTCGTACAATGATGTGAAAATTTATTATAAGAAGAATAAGGTTACAATTTTCAATGATGATAAGGAGTACCTTATCTTTAGAGAAGAAATGTCACCACCTGATTCTTATCTAGATCCACCCCCAGTAGCTCTACTAAATTCAATTATTGGAGAGGAATAGAATGAAATAATTATGGGTGAGGAAAATAATGTTCAAATAGAGTATGTACCTATTGTGAAAGAATATGTTGATGTGTTTCCATAGGATTTACCTAGACATCCTCCAGAACAAGAAATTGAGTTTTTTATTGATTTAATTCCTAGTTCAAGGCCCATATCGGAGACCCCTTATAGAATGGACACTTTGTAATTAGTGGAACTAAAGAAACAACTAAAGGAATTGAGTAATAAGGTATTTATTCACCCTAGTTCTTTTCCATGGGGAGCCCCTGTTCTTTTTGTTAAGAAGAAAGATGGATCTATGAGGTTGTGCATTGACTACAGGGAGATCAATGCTATAACAATAAAGAACAAGTATCCCCTACCTCACATTGATGATTTATTCGACCAACTTCATGGAGCTAAATATTTTTCAAAGATTTACCTTAGATCTAGATATCATAAGTTGTGTGTGAAGAAGGAATACATTCCAAAAATATCATTTCGAACTAGGTACGGGCATTACGAGTTTACAGTAATGCCTTTTAGACTGACTAATGAACCCTATGTTTTCATGGATATAATTAATAGAGTTTTCAAGGAATATATTTATGAATTTTTAGTGTTATTTATTGATGATATCTTTGTATACTCAAAAATATATAAAGATCAAGAAAATCACTTGCGCACTATTCTGAAAACCCTCAGAAGAAATGAATTATATGGGAAGTTTAGCGATTGTGATTTCTAGCTTCAAGAAAATTATTTTCTTGTATATATTGTCTCTAAGGATATAATCTTTGTTGATCCTTTAAAGACTAAGGAAATTCAAGAATGGCCAACACTGAAGAGTATAACTGAGGTACACAATTTTATTGGTTTAGCAGGTTATTATCGATGTTTTGTCTAGAATTTTGCCTGATTGGTAAACCCATTTACCAATATCACACGTAAAGGTATTAAATTTGTTTGAAAAAAAGAGTGTGAAGAATGTTTTGAAGAACTTAAGAGAATATTATTAAATGGTCCTATCTTGACTCTACCATCGGGGAATGATGGGTTTGTTATTTATAGTGGTGAATCAAAGAAAGGACCTGGTTGTGTTCTTATGTAGAATGATAGAGTTATTTCATATTCATCATGATAGTTAAAAATTCATGAACAAGACTATCCTACTCATGATCTTGATTTAGCAGCTGTAATATTTACTTTGAATATATGGAGACACTATCTCTATGGTGATAAATGTGAGATATATACCGATCACAGGAGTATAAAGTATATTTTCTCACAGAAAGAACTCAATATGAGGCAATGGAGATGGCTCAAACTACTCAAGGATTAGGATTGAACTATAAACTACCACCTGGGGAAGGTAAATAAGGTGGAAGATACTTTGAGCAGAAAGGATCATGGAGTTTTGAACAAGATAAGAGTTGAAAAGGATCCTATGTTCACGGATCTAGTAAAAATGGATATGGGAATAATCATAGAAGGCGGAACATCAATTATTTTTCAAATGGTTTCCAAACCATCTTTACTAGAAAGGATAAAAAGTTCTTAGATTGATGATGAGGAGTTTAAAAATAAAATTAAAGTTGTGAATGATGGAAGATTGATTAACTTCGTATATGAAGATGAATTTTGAAATTTGGGAAGAGACTTTGTGTTCCTGATATACCTGATCTAAAAAGGGAATTGTTGGATGATGCTTATAGATCCAATTTCTCTATACACCCTCGTAGCACTAAGATGTATAGATATTTGAAGGAACATTTTTGGTGGGACAACATAAAGAGGGAGATTGTTGATTATGTGTCAAGATGTATGAGTTTTCAATAGGTTATGTCTGGAAGACAACATCCTAGAGGAGTCATGAAACCTCTTCCCATACCTGAGTGGAAATGGGATGATATTACGATGAAATTTTTCATGGGGCTACCAAAGACTCCTATAAGGAATGATTCAATATGGGTCACTATTGATCATCTTACCAAGTCAACACATTTTCTTAATATAAGGGAAGATTTAAAACTTGAATGTTTAGCAAGACTATATATTAATGAAGTTGTAAGACTTAATGGAGTACCCCCATCGATTGTTTGTGATCGTGATCCCTGTTTTACATCAAGATTCTGGAAAATTCTTTAGAAGGCCTTAGATATTGAACTTCGTTTGAGCACTGCCTACCACCCTCAAACTGATGGACAATCAGAACAAACTATTCAAACCTTAGAAGACATGTTGAGATCTTTCTCACTTGACTTTCAAGGTATGTGGGATCAATATTTACCTTTTGTAGAGTTTTCCTATAACAATATCTTCCATTCAAGTATTTATATGGCACCATATAAAGCATTCTATGGAAAGAGACGTCACACACCAACTTGTAGGGATGATGTTGGTGAAAGAGAACTTGTAGGCCCAGATTTTTTTAAGAAAACAATGGAAAATATGAATATTATCCAAACCCACATCAAAGAAGCTCAAAGTAAGAAAAAGAGCTATGCCGATAACTGAAGGAAATATTTGAAATTTCAAGTAGGAGATCATGTTTTCCTGAAGGTATCTCTATTCAAGGGTGTTATACGATTCGATAAGAAGGGAAAATTAAGTCCCAGGTACATCAGACCTTTCAAAATTATAGAATGAATTGGAGTTACAGATTATCGTTTGGAAATGCTGCCAAGTCTTTCCAAAGTTCATGATGTGTTCCACATATCACTATTGAGAAAATACATGCCTGACCCAACACATGTACTCACTTATGAAGAAATAAAACTGGAACCTGACCTGTCTTATTTCAAAGAGCCTATCAGAATTCTTGATACCAGAGAACAAGTGCTAAGAAACTGGGCGACTGGTATGGTGAAAGTTCTATGGAGAAACCATAAGATGGAAGAGGAAAAGTGGGAAACCAAGGAAATTATGATGAAGAACCATCTGAATTTTTTTATGCTGTAATATTCTCGAAATTTCAAGAAGGAAATTATTTGAAGGAGGGAAGAATGTAACACCCCAAGCTTCTACAATACACTTCTCTTTGAATAATACAATAGCTTGCGTTGTACGCAACTTTGAGTTTTAACACACCATGACCAATAAAACCAGCCGTTATGAATAGTAATGCCCACTTTTTAATTTTTTATAAATTTTATTTTAAAAAATGGACTTAATTTTTGGATTCGGAATATCAAAATTATCTTAGGGTAAATTTTTTATATTTTTTTGAATACTTTCAATTTTTGATGAATAGTGAAACAAACTGTGTTATTGTTTAAAACAAAATTTTTATTTAAATTTATTTTAGGTAAAAATATATACATAATACCTATATATGTTCAATGTAATTAATTGGAGTCATTTTATAATAATATTAGATATATAAAATTTTATTGAACTTTTTACCATCTTTTACCCACCTTCTAGGCGCATTTGAAAATTTGCATAAAATGTAATTTTACCACTTCTGTGAATTGAATTTCAAAAATCCAAGAGACACGGTTGACATCAGTAAGTAAAATGTGGTTCAATAAGATGAAAATAATTTTTGGTGAATAGTAACTTTTGACTTTTATTTACCACGGTTAAAAGTAAATAGGGTAATTAAAGGTAAAAATGATATTATAATTACCCTAACATATGTCCTAATTCTATTGTATAAGTTTATTTCAACCAAAATCAACCTTAGGAATAAAATATGATCCTTTTGGTCCACTTGGTTTAGATTAGTACATTTGTTATTATTTTATTTAAAGAAGAGTTAAAAGTGTTAAATTCAAAGTTTAATAACTAAACCATTTTTAATATAGGGTTAGACATAAGATAAATTTTACTATAAGTATTAATTATAAAGATAAAAAGATTTAATACATAATGGTATTTTATTTATAATTTTTAAACATTAAATAATTAAATTTATTTATGACACAATGATGATGTAATAATTACCTTATTAATGAAAGAATAAAATAATTGATATTATAAATATCCAAATAAATGTAAATTAATACTTTTAATGAATTAAACTAATTTTATAGGTTAATATGACATGTTAGGGTTGATTAAATAATTTTTTTTCGAAGTGATAAAGTTGTTATGACTTTCAAAAAAGCAAAATACCAAATAGTGTCAAAATTGACATTAATGAGTTGTTAAAACAAATACTATATTATTAATTGATATAATATTCATAATAATCTAAGGTTTGGAAAAAGGACTTATATAAGGTTAGATATATCAATAATGAACCAATTGGGATTATATTGGCTTTTTATAGTAATTTTATTAACCATTTATTATAATAATACAAGAATACATGGTAAAAGTTAAACTATTTAACTAAGAGTTAAATCTAAAATATAAGGTTAATAAGGTGACCTAAACCTGTATAAAACCTATTGGTTGAGATTTTTTTGACCCATACCCACCTTATCCTTAAAATAAATCATTTTGGAGCCATTATAAACCGAATATGATTGTTTACTAAAATAATATTTTAAGCTTTTCCTTAAGTGACCCTCACCTCTCTTATAAAAGGGTACTTCCCCTTCTCTTAAAATCACACCTCCAAATCCATTTGGTTCTGCCAAAACTAGATTAAATATCCTCCCAACTACCCTCAATTAGACTTATAGGCCTTAATTTGATCAAATATCCAACCTAAGGATCCCTTTTGATCAACTCAAAAGGAAACACCCGAAGAAGAGGTAATAATTTCACCACCTCTTTCAAAGTTTTTTTTCTTCCACTTCCTATTTCTTTGTTGTTTACATACAAAAATAATAACTCCAGTATCTTATACATACTGTGATGTTATTATAAATATGGTACAACCATATTCATTATTATATCCATCCTATGAATGACAATTCAACATACGTGCGTACGTACGACTTACCGTCTCCACATCGGGTGTAGTTTGTTATTCAAACACTTTATTATTTGGATGGGTATAATAATGAGTATAACTAATGTAAATAATAAATATAACATCTTAATGATTCTATGTATATGATATAACACCCAATTACATACTATTTCACCATCAATAGAATGATATTGTCGCTCGCGCATATGTATGGATTACCATCTCCACAAACGTGATGAGATTCATTCCCCATCGTAACCATTCAAGAATAATTTTCATTTTATGATTAAAAATAATGTTTAAGAACTTAATATAATTCTGGATATGAATCAGATACATCCTATCCATAATAAACATGGCTTATTTAACCAATCATATAAAGGGAAACAAATCAGTTAACACCATAAACAATGATACTACTGAAATACTATTAACAAAGTAATATTAGAAGAACATATATGATATCATATTTATATATGTGGTTCTTTTATAATTTAATAAAAATGATTTAACTATTATATAGGAGGTTAACGTACCCTCAATCAAGAAAAAATACAAGGTAAGGGTTAATTCTACAATCTCTTTATTATCCGAGGTTATTTATACGTGAGTATCTACTGGGACCTCTTTATCATCCACATCCATGTTTCTTAAAAATGTATTTCAAAATTTTATAAGATTTTTATAAAGGAATATTTCTGTCATTTTCCAAACAATTTCCTTTATAACCTTTTTGAAAAAATTAATGAAAGAATGTTTTTTTAACTTATACGACGAGTGTGGCTATTTTCCGCTGTTATAACACCTTCAAAGCTTGCCTTAAAAGCTTATAAGAATATTTTCAAATAAATGTTTTCTTTTATAATTAAATGACTTTTAAATTATTTCAAAATAGAAAGATATATTTCTCTCTAATAGTTTTTATTTCATCTATGTCAACATCCTTTGATGGATTTTACACTTGTTTGAAGTTGATTTATTATGATACAATCTTCCATATTGTATTGAAGGTTTTGTGATATGTTTGACTGTGGATGTGTTATTTTCATACCATTCATGGTTTGTGGTTGAAGTATTAACATTTCATATGCTAGTTTTAATACGAATGTTTATGTTATGTTTTAACCTTTTCATTTGAGGAATTCATTGGACTTAGTAAGTGACAGGTGGAGCCCGCTATAGCTCCTCGATGCATCGGTAGGTCTCATGAGACAAAATAGTGTCTTGGAAAAAGGCCTTGACAAAACCTTATTTGTAGTCTTGGCACGAGGCCTTGACTATGTGGTTATGATGACTGGAATTATGCATTCCATCATTATGAAATTGGCTATTGATATTGCATGAGATTATTCAACTAGTATAATATCCATGTGAATAAGTAAATAGAATTATTTGATTTATATTTTCCATATTATGCTGAAGTTTAAGTTTAAAAGGCTTATGTTTTAGTCTTATACATTTCCTTTAATGTTTATTCTTATTTATGAAAGTTTCTTCTATATTTTTATCCTTACCGAGCATCAGAGCTGACCCCTTTCTATGTTTTATCTTTCCCAGGATGTGAAGAAGTATTTTATGGTTGACCTGTAGGGATAGGCTAAGGGATATAACTGTGTTCAAAGGGAACAAAATTTTGTTGTTGTTTTTATCTCATGATGTAATGTAAAACTTATGTATGTATCTAGTACTTCCAAGGCTACTAAACTAATCAGTCTTTCGAGACTTGATCTTTTGTGATCATGCCAATGTTATGTAATAATTCATCGACTCCGGGTAACTAGGTTCAGGGCGTTACATACAAACATACATACATACATACATCCATCCATACATACATACATACATACATCTCATGCATCACAGGGGTACCTCGCTACTGCTTACCCACTCGTTTACTGATCCGCCCCAACATTACACGTCTTAATCCATCTCTCTTAAAAATAATCTAGCCTGTAGATACCTAGGATAAGTACCACAATATACACCTCATGCATCACATAATAAAATAATCCTATCTCACATCTCCATATAGTAACTATCTAGTTTTATGGGGAAAAAATAGCCTATATGACGTGTATCATACATATGGTATTATACCTCAAGCCATCACAGCCTATACACCGATTAAGGAATATCAAGCCATCACAACCTATACAATTCATACCTATAATAATCCTTCAAAAACTATATCCATAGATACATGTGTGTGAAATAACCCCAATACATTGCATCCCTCTAAAAACATATATGAGAAATCTAACCACTGTGTATACCAGCACATGAACCACTAAGAGAAGAGAGTGGAGACAGAGGGGGTAGTTATCCATCCATTCTACCATCAGGATGTTGGGGAAAATTCCCTCCTAGAGTACACAGGGTGTTAATATCCCTAACCAACATGTGTGGGGAAGCTTATGTGATCATAGAATATATATGATATAATATAGGTCACAACCACATTATGAGGATAACCTAGTCTTAGACTCAACTACTACTAATGTCACTCAAACTCTAAGATGCCACTACTAAGAACTAGATATCCTATAATAAAATAGGAATTTAATGAGATACATTAATTACTTATTTCCTTTTTATCACTTACTTTATTTAATTAATTCATTTTCTTATCAACATTGTTCCAACACATTACATTTAATTAACCATCAAAGAAAATTTTATTCACTTCAGGCATAATCTAAATTGATTCCACAATTTCTCAAGAGTAAAATCTCATTTTCAATGCATAAATAACTAACCCCATGGGTAAAAAATTTATTATTCATTATTAACTTCATTAAATAATTCTATTTACTCTAGGAAAACTATCCTAAGCTACCACTGAGGGAAATTCAACCATACACATCCAAATTCCTCCAGTAGTGAGGAAAGAAATGAAAATAAAACAAGTAACTTGTTCATTGACCATTAAAAATATTCAAATGAAGAAATAATCCAAATTTAATTCATTAATGGGTAAACCCAGATTCAAACTGTTCCATCATCTCTGGAGTCATCCCCAAAACCCACATGCATATCTTGATGCATCTCGTCATCACATGCATCAAATAATGCCATATCATATGGGCTTACCTACCCTATATATTATCATCCATCATTGTATCATCCATACCAGTCTCATATCACAATTATTTTATTTAGATCACATTATAATTCATTAAGAAAACAAGAATAATCAACAAGGCAACTAGGTGCTAAAACAAGGAATTCATCATTTGCACACAAACTGGCTCTCATGAACCCAACATAAGGAATCTATACTTTATAAGTAAATAGTAACTCATAACCCCATAGATTTATCTTTAACAAGAAACTAATTCTTATTCCATCTTGGATTTATCGATTAATTATTCACAAGTTCTAACTATGGGAAACCTCAGGCATCATGCTATAAAAAGATATAAAAAGTTTTAAAATGTTCTTATCATTGATTCCGATTTGTATCATTATCATTTAACATGAATTTTAATATTATAATAAATATTAATTAACATGATTCACATTATTTATCGATTCCATTAACACATGGAAGATTACATTCAATTAAATATACGCACTGCATCAATTTGAATTACCATCAAATTAAAATAAAAACTAGATTCCTTTAACATATATCTTCTTTAATTATTAATAAAATTAATTAGATAATTATTTATTTATGTTCTTTTACATTTTAAATCAACAAAAACATTCTACAAAATCATAGTTTAGATAACACATTATCTTTCAAAACAAGGGGAAAAGTGTTATCACAGTATAAAACAACATCATCGACATGTGATCTATGTCCAATTTATTAATCCGGTTAAATATTTATTAGGTTAATTTAATTTCCATAAAAGGGATAAACAATGATAAATTTATGATTTTATAAAATAATTAAGATAAGAAACTAATCCCCTACCTTGAAATCATCAACATTCTTCACAAAAGAAGAGACAAACATTGTGGATCTATGATCACATTTCTTGTGAGGAACTATGATGAATTCATTCCATGAAAACTAAAATAAATGATATAATAAACTCCATTATAATATAGAATATCTAATTCCAATGCAAAATGAGAAAAAATGGTCATAAATGAGATCATGTGGAGAGAAACTACTAGAGAGAAGAGGTAAAACTCACCTTGGATCTCTATGGATTTATCTCTGGTAGCTGGGGATCAATTACTATTGGAAGGGGATTAAAAGAATTTGAAAAAACTCTCTATATCACCTTGGGTTCAATTGTAAGGATTGAAAAATAATGGTATTTGAATGGGGGTTAGGTATTTATAGTCAGACAAAAACATAAGGGGCTATGACGCAAACCCATAGACCACGCTGCAACACTACTTTGCATAAGGCATTCTACAACATAGCCTGAGGGAACACACCAAAAATACTATTAGTCAAATTATATTTCAATAATATAGGATATACCCTATAAAATTGTATCTTGGGGTTATAATTCAACCATTGGCACCATGCCACATGACCCCCTCTACCAAGAAAAGGACCACGACACAACCTACAGTCCACGACGCAACTACCCCCAATTTAGAAGTAGCCTTTAAACTCCCCCAAAGATCCACTATATTTAAACATGGATCATATACACCACAAATACCAGAACCATGATTTAGATCACACCCCAACACCCCAAACATTATATTTTTGGTAGTGGTTGCCCCAAATCTTCTCAAACACCCTTCAAACCACCTGAAACCTCATTTTGGTGCCCACAACACCCAAAAACTACAAAGGAAAGGGATTTTGGGATCCATGAACTTATAGTTAATCACTAATAACTCATGTTTGATATAGTTAATTCTCTCAAGATTCAATGTATTATAAATATATCAATAAGTTGATGTTCAGTACTAATTAATTTAAGAGTTATATCACCTTTTTGAAAATGGTATCTCAAAAAGTGATGTCTTATATCAATATTTTTTTTCCTTGAATGTGGTACATGATTCTTATAAATATTTATAGAAATTTCATTATCACATTTTATAGGGACATGTATAAATTGATATCCATCATCTAATAATGTGTGTTTCATCCAAAGAACATGTTCACTCCAATAACTAGAAGTTATGTACTCAACTTCAGTAGTATATAAATAAACAAAATTATATTTTGTACTACACCATGAAACTAATGAATTTCCCAAAATATTACATGTTCCATAGGTAATATTTATATTTAACTTAAAACCACCAAAATCAACATATGAATAACTAACTAATACAAATGAATGTACTTTAGGGTAAAATAATCCAAAATTGGTTGTATTATTGAGGTATTTAAAAATCCTTTTAACAAAATTTAAATGAGATTATTTAGGGTTTTCTTGGAAATGTTTACACATGAACACACTAAATATAATATTATGTTTTCTATCAATTAAGTATAATAAAATTACAATCATACCTCTATAAATAGTTTTATCTACCAACTTTCCAGTTTTATCAAGATCTATCTTACATATTGTAGTCATGGTGATATCATTACTTTTGGTGCTATCTAAAGAATTTTTTTCTAAGATCATTTGTGTACTTTATTTTATTTAACACAATTCCTTATTAGTTTTAAAAAAAATTAAATCCACGAAATTATTTTAACCCACCCATTAAATTCATTTCAAATTCATTTTTGCATCATTTTGGAAAATTCAATACACAAAAAGTTTTTGGATGATCCAAAAATAATATATTCAACATATATTTGTACTACTAAAACAAAATTTGATTTTTTTATAAATAAATTAGGATAAAAAATACCATTAGTAAAACCATTTGAAATAAGAAAAGTGCTAATCCTATCATATCAAGCTCTATAATATTTTTTTTAAACCATAAAAATATTTTACTAATTTTAAAACCTAATTTAAAAAATTATGGTTTTGAAATAAAAAAGGTTGTTCAAAAAATATATCCTCAGTAATATATCCATTCAGGAATACACTCTTGACATCCATTTTATATAATTTGAAATTAAGATGTGTAGGATACGAAATAAATGTTCTGATAGCCTCAAGCCTAGATACTAGCTCAAATAATTCATCACACTCAATACCTTCTTCTTGACTATATCATTATGAAACCTATCTGAATTTTTTTCTAATAACTATTACACACTCATAAACCTTGTTTCTATATACTAAATTAGTTATAATAGTTAGGTAGTATTTATCTACTAATTTCTAGACTCTATTTCTTTCAAATTGGTTTAATTATTATTGTATTTCTATTACCCAATGTTTATCATTGATTAATTCATTGATGTTATTTGGTTTAAGTTATGATAATAAGGATTTATGTTCAACTTGGTTTCTTAGTGAGTCTTAGGTTTGATTTATTTTTTCTAATTTATCTACAACTTCATATAGGGGATGGTTTTTTATGGTTCTAATGGTTCTATGAACTGAAGAACTCGGTTATTTTTAGTATTCTTCCTAGACAGAAAGAAATTGATGATATATGATGAGATATTTATCAGGTAATTTTGTAGAAAGATTAAAATATTTATAGGTATTATTTATATTCATATTTGATATATCATCCTCAAGATTTTATAAATCATGCTTGGGTTCATGTGGATATGCCTTATCAAAATAGAAATATATAGTTTCTTCCATAACTTTGGATTTCTTGTTAAAGACCCTATAAGATTTACTAGTGGTTGAATTGCCAAGGAAAATCCATTCATAAATTTTTGATGAAATTTTTTCTATATTATCTTTTATGTTAATAATTTAAACTTTACAACTAGAAACTCTAAAGTAATTTAATTTGAGTTTTCTACCATTCCACAATTCATGTGGAGTTTTTTTTCAATATAGGTCTTATAAGAAATATATTAATTACATAGAAATATGTTTGAATAGATTAAAACCATAAATAAAGAGGAGTGTCATATTAATTGATCATTGTTCTAGAAATTTCATGAATAGTTCTATTTCTCCTTTCAACAACCCCATTTTTTTGAGGTGCTATAGGTGATGAAAAATTGAAAGTATAACCATGTTGTGAGAAGAGAGATTCAAATTCTTTATTCTCAAACTCTCATACATGATCACTTATTAAGGTATTTATAGAATTTGCACTAAGTTTCTCTAAAAATTTAGCATACTTTGAAAAAAAGGAATGAGATTCACTTTTATGTCCAAGGAAAAACAACCATGTATATCTTGAATAATCATAAACTCTAATATAAGCATAATTTTTCCTCATAAAATAGAAAGTATAGATGGTAAAATTAAATCCATATGAACCAATTCAAGTAGTTAAAGGGTAGAAAAATATTTATCTGGTTTGAATGATATTTTTTGTTGCTTTATCTTTTGACAGGTATTATACACCTTGTATTTAGAAAATTCTAGCTTAGGTAGATCCTTGACCAACCCTTTATAGGTTAAATTTATAAGCGAGTGTACATTGAAATGGCCTAGTCCCCTATTTAATATCTAATATTCTTAATGAAAATAAATTAAGTAGGAAACATTTTGGGAAAATAAAGAATCAAAATTAACAATATATACATTATCATTTCTAAAAGAAGAAAACCCCAAGGCTTGCTTAGAATAATTTTTTTATAGGAATTTTTCTCAATTTTCACATTAAAACCATTATCACATGTTTAATAAATACTAAGTAGGTTATATTTTATAACATAAAAAAATAAAACTTTTATAAATAAGGTTATATTTAGAGTTACCAAGTTGTCTAAGTCCAATTATTTTTTATTTTTCATTTTTACCAAAAGTGACATGCCTACTATCCACCTTTATAAGGGTTTTGAAGCATGAATAGTCTCTAGTAATATGTCTCGAACATCCATTGTCTAGATACCATGGGTTATTAATGGATATATTTAATCATTTCTCTTGTTATTAATAAAATACACATTTATTTTGGTACCCAGATCTGTTTGGGTCCATACAGATTAGTAATTAAAACTTTTGGAATCCAAATTTGTCTTACCAGATTTTTAGAAATAGATTTAACAGATCTAGAAAGAAAAGGAATTTTAGGTCCAAAATTCTTATAATTATTTCCAAAACTATTATAATTTATATAAACCAAATTTTTGTTTTTATAACAAGGAATAAAATAGTTTTTTATAGTTTATTTTTCTGCCTAGGTTGATAACCAAAACCATATCTTGGTTTATATACATCCCAACTCCCCAGAATTTTTTAAATTTTTTTATTATTCTAGAAAAAACTTCAATTTTACCTTTCTAATTATTCATTTACTAATTTCAAATTGGTATTATATTTTAAAAAATTATAATTAATTTTTTTCAATGCTATGAGCATATTTTTATACAGCACATAACACATGAGACTTTTTTATATTTTTATATTTTTCTTTTAGCTCATTCATGGTATCTTATAGCATAATATAGAATTATTATAATTCTTCATTAGATATTTATAAATCATCAAGAATATGAGAATAAATAGAAGGTACCTCAGAAGTAGTATCCATAAATCACAAATTATCCTTTTCATTTATATATTCCCAGCTTGAATCTAAGTCATTGGAGATATCCTCAAATAAAATCCAAGTAGATTTCATTGATATTTTTGGTATTTTATCCTTATCATCATATATTTTTTTTTGTATTTGAGTTTCGAACAATCATCCTTATGTGTTATTTTATTTTGAATTCATGGTAGGTTGGGTCATTAGATGAGTCATCCTTTTTTACAATCCTTATTTCAATTTCCTTTATTGTAATATATATATTTATAGTTATACTTTCTAAAAAACTTCCTCCTTTTATAGAAATCAGTAAACCTTCTATCTAGATGAGTTATTTCTTCCTCACTTTTAGTATCAACTTCACTTCCACTTGTACTATTGGCTTTAACACCTTCTTTTATTTTGAATGTGATGCTTTAAATGAAACATATTTTCTCTTTGGTTCATCATCCTCATTATTTACCTTTAGATATTCTTCATAAATCATTAACTTACTAATTAATTCTTTTAATGGTAACTTGCTGATGTTTCATGACCGTTGGATAGAGACTGTAGTGCATCTTCATCAATCAGGTAGACATATCAGGATTCTCATTACTTGAGCTTTGTCTGTCATCAGTTGTACAAGTGTGATCATAGTTTTTATGATTTCATTGAACCTAAGATACATGAAAGAAATAGATTTGTTAGGTTTCATTTTTATTTTATCATACTCAATAGTATATATATTATGCCTCATTTATTTAACATTAGAAGTTCCTTCATGAGATATATAGAGAGTATCCTATATCTCATAATTAGATTCATATCAATAAATTCTATTAAATTCACCCTCACCTAAAGAATAGAATAAATAATTCATATCTTTTTAGTTTGAATTATAAGTAGCTTTAATAGTAGCATCCCACTATTTTCTATTAGTTTTGGGTTTATAATATTTATCCTTAATAGATCCCCAAATATCAAAACTCACACTCTCAAGATGGATTTTTATTTTTATTTTCCATTGAGAACAGTTTTTTCTATTAAAATAAGATGGTAAGTTGGTTGAATAACCTTCAGACTCACCTTCCATAATATAATATTATAAAACAAAAACTAAATAGATCTTTCTAAAATAATTTGATCAAAATAGAAAGTAAGTAAAGAGAAATAAAATCATATGATACCAAATGTTTTTCAAAGTGGATAACTCAATAAGGGGGGTGAATTGAGTTCCTGATGAAATTTATATTTAAAATAGATGTTAAAAATAAATCCCCCAATTTATAAAACAACCTAATTAACTAAAATAATAGTATTATATAATTTTATATTTTCAAATAGGTTCTTAAAATATTGATCACAATTCCATTAAAAAATGTTTCTAAAACCTTCTAAAATTTTGAAACCAATTTAGTAGTATCAAACATAGTATATAAAATAATTGTTAAATCCAATTATCAAAGTTATATTTTTTTATAAGGTTTTAAAAACAGATAATTTTTTTTCTAAAAAAGAGAACACAAAATATGAAATCACACAGAAGAATTAAGTAAGAGGTTTAGTCTCAATATGAGACCAAATACCCTCCACTTGAAAATCACCCACTATCAAACAATTTATTAAAGAATAAATAGATCCAAAACTTGAACTAGTTTTTTACAAACAAATTCACTCAAGGTGGTCCAAGATACACATAGTCTCTTACATAGTTCTACATGGGATCAAAAGAGTAATAAATAATAAAGTAGAGAGTATATTTTACTCTATAATAAAATAAAAGAGTATGTGTTAAATAATAAATAGAGTAAAATAAACACATCTTGAAAAGTAAGCTAAAATAGAGAGAGATAGAAAAAAGTGAGAATATTTGATATAACTTTCTCTGACCAAATTCATATATTCAGGAGTCCATGATTTTTTCTTTTAATGGTCCAACTGAGTTTTCACAGAATGTTAAAAAAAGTTTCACAGAATCAATGTGTTCAGTTTTTTCATCATATCACTCTTTCTTATGAATCTCTCACATGCATGTTTATCTCTTATCTTCTTAGTCCATAATTGTATCTCTATCTTAAAAGGGATTATCTCTAAACTAGGTGTTAGATAATATCCATTATTTAATCCTTGTATTAATTATTTATTAAATTCTCTATTTTTCAGTAAATGATCCAAAATATATTCATCGAAGATTTTAAAATTCTCCACTGGTTAAGTTAGACATGGACAATTATATTCACTTAAATCATGGTTACTTAGAATAGTTGGTTGACATGGTCAACTGTCATGGTATGTTGATTTTATCTTATGGTCACTTGATCTCTTCATGTGGTAGGTATATTACTTCAAATACAAAGTTCACTACTACACAATGTATGTTTAATCCTTTATGTGACCACTTAAAATTTTCACATGGTAGATGATTCCTTCACATGGTAGCTTCATCTCTTTTCATGGTAAGTTCACATGTTCATATAGTTTGATTATTTCTCCACACGATCAATTCATTTTATCTAATGGTAGGTATATTTATTCATGCGATAGGTATAACTCTTCATGTGGTCACTAAAAAAACATATGAAGTTAGTACAACACTTGAGAGAAATTTTACTTACCATCACACGTTAAATATATTGTTTATGCAATAAGTTGGTCTTAAACATGTGGTAGGTTTAGTACATATGCAGTCACTTGAACTTCAACACATGGTTTGTACAAGACATGTGTAATTGGTGCGTGGTAAGTAGTATGTTCATGTGGTAAGTTGATCTTTAACATGCAGTAGGTTTAGTAAACATGTATTCACTTGAAATTCAATGCATGCTCAATACATGACATGTGTAATTAGTGGGTGGAAAGTAGTTTCTTCACATGGAAGGTACATTACACATGTGTTAGGTTATCATGGTAGGTTTAGGAATTAGTTAATTTTATCAATTTGATCAAAAAATAGTAAACTATCATAAAACATGAAATTCATTATAAATACAATAAACAAGATTTGAGATCATTAAGATAAGGTGGAATTGGAATAATCCAACATTTTTGAATAAATACACGTCGTGTAACCCATATACATGATGTGTAGTCCTTGTTTTATCATGATTGAGAACACGAGGATCCAAACATGTCGTGTATCTACTACAACACATGAGGAATGAATAACCTTTCAACTTAGTGTCCACACACCATGTAAAAAATATAAAACATCATATATCTCATAAAAATTCGCTGCAATCGACACTCCCAGTCCCTAAGCATGTGTCATAGACATGGGTATAAGAGACCACACATTGTGTAACCAATTACAATATATGTAGTCTATTTCATATGGTTTTATTAATTTACAAGGAGAGAATAATTAATTATATGATTATACCTATTCACATGTTTTCCATGTGTCGTTTTTTTGACAGTACATGCTATATCGCAAGATCGTTAATTATATACTGAATTAACTTTCATGTTAACTCTAAACTACAAGTTACATATGGTATTTTTTTATAGTTTACTATGCGTGCATCAAGAGAATCACATGAAATGTAATTTACATGTGTTTCCTATGTTATTTTTTTAATAGTACACACCATGTAATTACCAATCATGAAATGTGTGTTGGATTCCAATGAATTCACAAGCACAACAATTATATGGGGTAATTTAGACAAGTACACATCGTTTCTTCCAAGTAAACTTGTGTACTATATTAATTTTAAATAAATATAATTAATTTAATTTGTTCAAAACTATGGATGACGAAAATTTAAGGATGATTGGATGGTATTTTGATAAATTGAATTAATTGTATTAACTAGTGATGCTTTATCTTAATTAAAGAGTGAATGGAAGTAATTGATGGATAAATTAAAAATTTATATTTATCGAATGACATGTGAAAGATCATGATATTAGACTAGAACCTTGTATGTGATTGATTTCCTTTTTAATTTATTATTATTTATTAAATTAAAATGGTGGCTTGCGAGTCATCCCCTCCTTATTATTTAAGGTCCTGTGTGTTCATGGTTTCTTTTATATAAACGCCCTTTATCTAATCTACCAGATCCCTTCACCTATGTGTGAGTAAAAACTTATGTAAGAATGGATCTCCCAAAAGATATGAGGAAATTGGAGTTCTCGAGTCGAGGAAAAACCAATTGAGGTTATACATTGGAGTTAAGGTGGAATGATACAACATAAACAAAGCTATGATTCAAGGTATTTTTCCATATGGTCAATAGTTAGTTTATTATCCTCTATATAAGATAACCATTATATAATCTCTTGATGATTCCAATTATATTTTATTTATATCAGTTTCATGGATGACTATTTATATTTTTATATGTTGCGTGATCACTTAATAAATGAATTAAAAAACATGCAAGATGAAAAAAATAAAATCGAATTATGTGTAAATTTTATCAGACATGGTTAATCACTTAAGTAAAATCCACTTAATATTAATAAGACATGTGATAAGATAAAACCGAGTTTTTTACACATAAGGATAAAAATATCTCAACTAAAATATTTAGTTAGTATAGCCTTACATTACTTAAGTTAGAAGTTAGACTCATAGTTTAAAGTGATTATTTGGACCAAGTTGGGGTGCTTTCAATTATCGGTGAAATTTTTAGCTTAAAGTTTTGGTTGAATCAACCTAGTTCCCATAAAGGGTTGAATGCCGAAGTATAACATGGTGTAACTAAGATCCGAGAGTTTAGGAAATATTTATCTTGGATTTCAAGTTTGAGGAGTCTACTCAATAGATCAAGGAACTACTAGTTAATGTAGTTGAAAAGTTACACCTACCTAAAACCCTTAAATTAACTTATTAGTCCCAAAAATAATGTTTAGGTATATTAGGTTTTTATAAAATAGTGGTATATTGATAAAATTTAATAAAATCTGAATTTAGTATTCTAATTTGGTAATAAAGGAAGTACTAATTATCTGATATTAATTTTTGTAGAAATGAAAAACCAAAAGAATACAAAAATATCACTGTGATCCATACTAAAGAAGGATAAATTTATCATTTACATGAATTTACAGAAATGGTATAGGTGATTACACATTTTACTATTCCATGAATGAAAATTATACCTGCTAGAAACCCCACTTACTGAGTCTCTTGTGAAAGAAGCTAGTGAGAAAGAAGTAAATATATATCTGAAACATGTGTATGACATAATTAATGTCCAATGTTTCGTGATATCCTCAATGTTTAGTGATATTATAAAGAAATATGAGGATATTGATACATATAACATCATTTCTCACTTTCATGATCTCTATCAGGAGAATGAAAAACAAGAGAGGTATGGGATCTCTAGTTCACATGCGAGTTTGGAGAGTCAGTGCCAGTTAGGCCTCATGTAGTCAAGATGATCGGATACATAAAATGATTAGACATATTAGGGTTTAAGATTTCTGATGATTTGTGTACAAATCTCATTTTTCTCACTCTCTTAAAACCTTCTTCGGTTTTTTTGTTAATTATAATATAAGGAATAGTGAGAAGACTCTTTCAAAACTTCTTACTCTTATTCTCCAAGATGATAAAGACAAGGGGTTTGATATAAATCATTGTTATTATGATTAATAAAAAAACAAAGAATAATATAAATGGTTTGAAGAATCATTTAAAGTCTAAGGCTATAGAGCACCATCCATCCAAGAAGAAGAAGATCCAATGGAATGAAAATAAAAAAAACATAGTTTGTTTTGTATGTAGAAAACAAGGTCACTAGAAGAGGAACTACACATATCCAAAGAAGAATGGGGAATATTTAGGTGCTTTTTTTTATCGAGTGTAATATTTCTATATCTAAAAGTTAGGTATTGGATATTGCATTTGGTGCTCTCATTTTTATCCAAATACATGAACCAGGTAGATTTTAGAAGGTTTTCAGAGGTGAGGTGGATCTATGAGATTACAATGGGAAGAATATTAAATATCTATCTATTGGAGACTACTATATCACATTTCCAACATTATTGATTTTGGTTTTAAGGAACTATTACTAAGAACATAATATTTGTTTCTTATTTATACATGGATGTATTTTTTTTGGTTTTGTAAATAAGATATGCTACTTTAATAAAGATAGAAAATATTATGGTATTAAATAGCTAAATAATGGTATTTATGTATTAAATTATGAAAACAAAATATTAACATTTGATAAGGAATTAGATTCATGTGACTAACTTCCCACCTAGTTGAGGCATCACTATCTTGGTCACATAAATGGGAATAATTTGAAAAAGATCTATCAATATGGTTACTTAGAGTCTTTTGATCTTAAACTACTTGAAATATTTCAAACTTTTTTATAAGGTAAAATGAATAAACCACCATTTGGTGGTCAAGGTGAAAGGGTCACAAATCTTCTATAATTGGTACACACTAATGTGTGTGGACATTTTCAAGTAGAATATAGATGTAGATTATTTTACTTTATTAATTTTAATGATGAATTAAGTAGGTATGATTACATTTACTTGATGAGGTATAAGTTTGAGTCCATTGAAAATTTAAAGTAGTTAAATAATGAAGTTGGGAATAATCTTGGTAAGAAGATAAAAAAACTTCAATCAGATTTAGGTGGAGAAAATATTAGCTAAGATTTTATTGATTTCCTACAGAAGTATGGGATTTTATCTCAAATCACCCTCCTTATATACCATAGTGGAATGGTGTTAGTGAAAGGAGGAATTGTAACATTCTAGACATGTAAAGGTTTATGACAAGTCATGCAATAATTCCATTGTCCTTTTGGGGATATGAATTACACATGAAAACATACATACTAAATAGAGTACCAAATGAAGAGGAAAAATATTTTCCCTTTGAGTTATGGAGTGGAAAGAAATCATTTTTGTCACATGTTCATGCATATGAGAGTGAGGTGTTTGTTAATACTTGATAAAACAAAAAATTGACACCCCGAGGCATGAAGTGTATCTTTATAGGTTACCCTAAGGAAATGATTGGATACTACCTATATAATCCCTCAGATAAGAAGGTTATAGTTGACAGAAAATATATATTCATTGAGAGAGATAAAATCCTCAAATAGGATAGTAGGATAAAGATTGACTTAGATGAAGTTGATGCTCATGATATACTAGAGTTGATACAAGAATAGATTCCATAAGTCCCCATGGAAGATGTTATTACTAAAACAAAAGCACTGTGTAGGAGAACCAAATAGGTTATAGAAATAGTTAGATATGGTTTTATAGTCACAAAATATGGTGACTCATTATTGGTTTGAAATAATGACCATCTATCCTATAAGGTGGCAGTAGAGAGATCAGAAGCTAAAAAATGGAAATAATCCATGAATTCTGAGATGAATTTGGTGTATCAGAACCAAGTTTGGGTTTTGATCAATTCTATTATTGATGTAAATACCATTGGGTGTAAATGAGTATTCAAGATAATTATAGAAATGTATGGTCAGGTTAGTACCTTTTAATCATGGATTGGAACTAAAGGGTTTAGACAATGTCAAAAAATTAACTATGAAGAAACACTTTCTCCAATTTTCATGTCTAAATCAATTAGAATTATATTTTCTATAATATCTTTCCATGACTATGATATTTGAAATATGGATGTAAAAACCACTTTCCTTAATTTTAACCTTTAGAAATATGTGTATATGACAAAAGAAGAAGAGTTTATGACTCCATAAAACTCTAAAAAGGTATCAATTTGTAGATATATATTTATATATTAAATTTACCATCTAGGTCAGGGAACATTCGGTTCGATAAAGCTATAAAATAATTTAGTTTCATTAATAATGAATGTGAGACATGTGTTCATAATAGGTTTAGTGGGAGTATTATCATTTTCATAGTAGTATATTTTGATGATGTATTACTAATTAGAAATGAGATGTCAACCTTATAAGAGGTTAAATCATGGTTGAGTAAGTGATTATAAATAAAAGACTCAGGTGAACTAACCTACATCCTTGGGATCAAGTTCATACATGATATATCAAAGAGGCTTCTAGGACTAAGCTAGAGTACATACATTGACCAGATACTAAATCAGTTCAGTATGGAAAACTATTAGAGGGTATTTGTTCTAGTGTCACGTGGAATAAATCTTTCCAAGAAAATTAGTCCTCAGAAACAACAATAAATAGATAGAATGAGTAAGATATCATACACTTATATGATATGATATATAATGTATTACATATTATGTGTGAGAATTTATATTACTTATGCTTTGAGCATGGTGGGAAGATATCAAGCGAACCTCGGTGAACAACATTGGACTACTGTTAAGGATATCCATAAGTATCTAAGGAAAACTAAGGATATGTCCCTAGAGTAGGGAGGATATGAATATCTAGTCATTAGAGGTTATAAATATTCTATATTTTAGACAATTCATAATGATCTGAATTCATAGTCAGGATATATCTTTTTTCTCAACTAATAAGTTGTGAGAAATAAGAGTTCAAAGTATCCAGTTTGCACCAATTATAGAATGAATTCTGAGTATATTGTGGATTTATATGCAACCAAGGAAGTATTTTTGATTCAAAACATCATGATGTGGTGCCTAGCAGTCAAGACCCTATCACATTTTACTATTATGACACTACAACAATGAATATTTCCAAGAAGAAAAGGTTACATAAAACCATATAATTCAGAATTTTCATATTTTGAGGGATTTTTTTCAATGAGGTGAAGTTGAAGTGAGTAGATTATACATGAAGGAAAACATGGTGGAACCCTTGATAAATTCTTTATCTCAGTAGATGCAAGAGTATCATGTGAGAGCTAGTGGAATGAAAATTTTTAATGGTTGGATCTAGTGAAAGTGAGAGTCTATTAGAGTTAGTACTATATAACCAACTTATTAGTACTAGATTACATGTATTCATTATCTTGAATGTTAGTAAATATTCTTATCACATCATGATTGTTTATCTATATAGAATAACATGCAATAAATCCATAAGAATATATGTCACACTGAATGGTTATAACAGTTCCTTGCTATGATGAGAACATGGTGGTGATATGATAGTATTCATGAATATATGTTCTATTTCCATATGATATTTTTAGATATGACATAGAAGATACATTCTATCAAGGGTAAGAGGCTGATAAAAGATTTAGATGCCTTTTCATGGTGTTCTCACTAGGTCATCTCTAAGAAGGGAGGTTATGAGAACAGAACCTCTAGTATGAAATCCACATTTATATGTGTCATTGGATTTTTCTATATACTGATGTGTTTATTAATCCTTATATGTTAATATTATCATTAATGAATATCATAAGTCACATAATTTTATGTATTAATGAAAATCATGGAAACATATTCTCATGATGAGGTAGGATATGTTGGATGCACCATGAGTGATATTACACTAATGGATAATGTGAGAAATTATTTATCCCTTATTTCCCTTAATATAAGTTGATATCTTATGCCCTTTGGTGGGAATAAAACCATTTGGATAAATTCATGGTCATGGTTTTCTATGGTCATGTTCATTTATGTAAATTCAAATAAATATACATTGAGAACATAATTTGATGACACTAGTATGCAACCTGTTTGACTAGAGATATTATGATAAAAGGATTATTTTACATAGTGAGAGTTCATAAGAGGTTATATGTTATTGTGACATTAAATTCTTTATATATGGATGTCTTAGTGTATTTATAGGTATTAACATTATACTTTGGGGTTCCACCTAATTACACTGAGATAGAGGCCTAGAGGGTCTCACACTAAGTGTATATGAAATATCAGTTAAATTTAATGTTGAATTTAACAAGTTAGAATAAATGTTATTCCTACTTTTTGGTTTAATAATTATTTAGGTTTGGTTGATCACTAATATTTAATCACAAGTTATGAGAAAGAATAAGTGAGTTAAATAATAATAATAAATATTTATTTTCAAGGTTTGATGAATATAATATTTTTTATATAATATTTATTGATGAATAATACTGTGATATTTATTTAATAAATAAAATTTCATTATTCAAGGTTTGGTAAATATCGAGGAGAATAAGCAGGCCGAGCTTAATGGGCTGATTGAAAATAATATAAATGATATTTATTTATTCTTAAGTGACACACATGACAAGTGAATAATAATTATATTTTCATTTAGACATGGAGTTCACTAAGAATTAAGTAAAAGGAAAGGGTTTGGTGTGTAAGTTGTCAGCTCTAAACTGGTTGTAATAAATATCTAATTATATCACTTTTCTCAATCACTTTTTTGTGCACAATGGATAGAGAAAATATATCTCAATACCTAGAGAGAGAAATAAATATCTATAGTTATCCCTTATTCTCCTACTCTCTCAAGACATTGGGAGAATATTATGTTTTTTTCATCCTCATAGAAGAATTATTCTATGATCAACCACGAACAATGTAAGCAATCGAGATTGACCATGTTAACTCCCAATGATTCTATGATGACGTTCAAAGATTGTGGTGCATGTGTGGAACACTGCTAGTGAGATTATACACTTGTATCATGAAACATAATGATGGTACAATGCGATAGAGTCAACCAGATCATCATTGAAGAAATAAATATAATTTTAGATAATTCCAGATATGCTTATAAATTAATTATAACTTACATGTGATTTTACACCTCTTTTGGTTATAGATTTATTAATTCAAATAATCTACAGATTCCATAATTCAGGACATTATTTTTTATTTACATAAGTGATTATTCATAAATTAAGGCTAAAAATATGAGTTGTCCATTCCATACAGGATCTTCTGCTACACCCAAAAACTTTAGTTTCTATAATTAAGTTTAATTCCAACTATTAATTATGAGCTTGTGATATGATATGAGGGAGGGATTTCCTATCGATCCTTGAGTATTCCATGAAGCATGTTCAGACTCAACACTAACATTGTCTTAAATAGGTATAACTGATTCTAAGTGTCATGTTGGAACCTAAGGATACTTCATGTATTTATTTTTATGTTATTTATTTATATTATCATGTCACAGTAGCATGAAATTACATGGAATATATATTTTTAGAGACACCATTGATGGTGACTTACTGAGTTTTACTCACACCTTTCTTGGGTTCCCTAGAACTTGAGAAGACTTTATATTTCATGTATCAGGTACAGGAAGGTGCCCTGCTAATATGAATGGATGAGTTAAAGGATCTTGGTTAGAGGTAGAATATGAGACTAGATGAGTACTAAAAATTAGTTTTATGGATATTTCTAGTTTTGTTTATTTTTGGACTATTGAGGGTGATAATTATCACAATCTATGATATTATATTTCTTTAGAATTTAAGTAAATTTCTGATAACAATATCCTCAAGTCATAACATATGAAATTTACATTCCTTTAATTTCTAGTTGATTTTAGATTCTCCTATGGTTTTTCTAGTCATTAATATTTATATAAATCATCAAAAAACCATGAATCAAAGATTATCTAATACAATTGTTTCCAAACAATTAATGAAAAAAATACTCTAAACTTTAGGTAAAAAATACATGAATGTATGATTTCACAAAATTATGTCATTAATTTCAGATTTACTCCAAATGGAATAAATTACTTTTTGTATAAGGGGTATAATTAATTGAAATTAAAAATAAAATTATAAAAAAAATAGTAATCACCCCCTCAAACTTAGCACCGAACACTATTGGGAAATAATGAAAATTTAATCCAAGTTAAGTTCAAAGAATAAACTACAATGATATTCATTTTCAACCAATGAGAACTAGAACCTATCATGCCAACACATATCTTTATACCATATTATTCTCCAATTTTATCTTAGTTTCCTCCACTCAGTTTTCCACCCATGATCACTCATACTAACCTTTATGGATTTATTTTTCTCATAAAAAATAGTGTTTAGGTAAGGTTTGTCTCTACTCATAATTGTGAAAGAGTCACTATAGTACTGTTTTACCTCTAAATCTATATAAATATAGTCAAAATATTGTTTTATTCTCATAGAATTTTAGGGATGTTATAGGGTTGAATGTTAGTGGGTAATTTTGAAATATAATGGCTGAAATGATGAGGTTTACCTCTTATTAATAAAATTTCATGATAAATAAAACATTTATTGAAAGTACCTCCCCTATTTCCCTTGAAATGTATTTACCATAAAAATTATTCCCTTGGAACCTTTTTGAGAATCACACTTGAAATTGTATGAAAAAATATGATTCGTATCTACTCCATTCATTTTATTTCTTCACAAATTCTACACTTTACTTTTTTTCACAAACATCTTAGAGATAGAGTAGTATTGTAATTCAAAATGACGGTGTGAAATCTCTTATTGGTTTACAGATAACTTCTCCAACATATTTTCAGTAGGTTATTCCTTCCTTAATGACTATGGTAAACATTCCATCACACTTTTTCTAAACTATAGTCATGAAATTCACTTCAGAGCAGGGTAGGTAAGGATTTAGTCATGTATTGTAGTCTTCTATAAGGATGTTTGTTGAATTCTTGGGGATAAAAGTAGGTAAATATGTCAATTAATCTCAGTATATTTTAAATAAATATCTTTCAACAAAAAATTACTCAATCATTTTAACACTCATCTTAATCTTAATAATATTTGATAATAGGAATAACATGTTATAGTTATTCAAGTCATTGGTTGAGTGTCTCAAGAATGATCATATTATAAGAATATTTAAATAGGTTTATAAACCTCTAAGAAATTTTAAACTAACATGGGAGAATATTTCATGGAATGATTTTTCATAACTTTATTATTTCACTAGAACTTGTAAAATTTAGAATTGGTATCAATTTTATGTCATAATTTATGTAATCATGGTTATTTATAACAAATAAATACATTTCTAATAATTAAATGAATAAAATAGGCTTGAAAATAAATTAACTTTTTATCCACATAAAAATTATATGCTTCTCCCCCCAAACTATATATTCACCACCTTATTTTAATCCCAATTATGAATTATAAAATATTAAACAAAAAAAATAATCATAACATAATAATTTACATAGAATAGGAAGAGATATAACCTAATATTATTCTTCTATGAGTCACATGAATTAATAATACCAAAAGTCTCAAGTGTCATCCTAAATATTCTACAAAAAGAACTTGTATCAATGATTAAGGTATATAAGGATAAATTATTAGACTAAAAAATAATAAAATCAATATAAAACACATAGAATTAGGTTTCCACCAAAAATCACTTGCTTAGTATCCTTTATCTAGACATACCTTCACCCCATTCTTAAAAGGTTGATGTGACTAGATCCTCCATAAAGTAACATTCCATGTATGTTTTCAACATTTTTATATTGATATAAAATGTATCTCCTTTTGATCCCACTATCTTAACATATTCATTTTCATTTTCCTTTACAATTTTAAATGGTCTTGATAAACTAGACCTCAATTTCTTAGGGAATAATTTTAGGATTGAGTTAAAAAAAACACCTATAACTCTATAAATTATTTTCATTTTTTATAGGAATCATGAAATGAATTAGTTATCTCCTTGAATATTTTTTTATTATCATAATATTCCCTTATAAATTTCTTAAGTTCATTCAATTTTAAAATCCTATTTTTTCTAACTTCTTTCAGATTATAGTTTAATTATTTAACAACCCCAAATTCCTTATGCTCAATTTCCATAGGTATATGGTATGAATTAACAAAAAAAATTTTATATGGTGGAGTTCCTATAAAAGTATTATTTGATATCCTATAATCCTATAATGAATCATTTAATTTTAATGAACAATCATTTCTTGATTCATTTAAATTTTTCTATAAAATTACTTTTATGTATTTATTTGACACCACAACTTGTCCACTTATTTTTGTATGATATGTGGTACCTATACTATACCTGAATACATATTTCTCAATCAGTCCCTTAAACATATGATTTTTAAAATGAGCATTATTTTCAATGATTATGAATATTAGTACCTCAAATCAATTAAAGTTGTTCTACCTTTAAAATTTAACCACACTCGTTTCCTTATTATCTAGTAGGGAAATTAGTTCAAACAAATTTGATATATATCCAAATTTTACTATGATATATCAACCCCTATGATTTATGAAATGATTCCATAGATTAAAGGCCCTAGATATAAAACAACTCAACTTCCACCATACTATATTATGGTATCTCATATTTTATTACTATTGTTCTATTCATTTTACAACTATCACATGATGACACAAATTCTCCTGAGTCCTTGAATATTGAAGTCCAATAAAATCTACACTAAAGAAAATTTGGTATTGTCTTGTCACTCTAATAATTTTCTCCAACTAGTAAGGTATGACAATGATTAATAAGGGAATATGCATCCCCTTTAGTGATGCAGCTTCTAATAATTCCATGTCCTCCCCTTTTAAAGAGGAATAGATCCTCCCAATCGCAGTGTTTCATATCTTCTAAAAATATCTTCTAGTTGTATGAAAATTTTATTAGAACAATTATTGTAGCTAATTAGTTTACCAAATTAAAATACCATGATAGTTTGTGTTTATTTATATAAAATAATTTTTTATTAGGGAATGATGCTTCAATGGGTTCAAAATCATCTCCCATTATCCTTTTGTTCTTTATAAATGTTCTTAAATAAGGTTCCAAACTCCCTACTTGTCATTCATTTCTAAATAAAACATCAAAGGTAAAAATAACCACTAGATGAGTCTCAGTTTTTCATCCATCCTTTTCATCAAGTATTTAAATGATGAGTGGTTAGTAAATAATATAATTTTTGACCCAATCAATTATGGTATGAATTTTTATATTAAAGAGAATATTGTAAGAATATACTTTACTTTAGTTGATTAATTTAACTAAACTCCATTAAAAAACTTTATTTAATAATATATAACATGTTATCTCATTTATTTCTATTTATATATCATAACACCAATAGAAAATCCACTAGAATCACACCTCAATTTAGAAGGCATGCTCAAATTTAGTGATGTTTTGATAGGTGATGTGAATAAATTGAAATTATTCCACACACTATTGATAAAAATGAAATTGAGAATACTTCTTTAGAAAATGGAACATTATACTCTAAATCTTTTAAAAATCATGCATGAATCTTATGTAGAAGACATAATGAACCAAGTGACTTTATAATTCTTTCACTGATGTGGATAATGTTAGGTTTATAATGAATTCTACCTTAAAATTATCAAATTTCATCCCTAATTTCTAAATATTTTTCTTAAGAACTATCCCTTATTGTACCATAAAATGACACTTATAGTTTAATACCAAGTTTTATCCCTTAATTATCTTTAACACCAAAAAATATTATGTAAACACTCTTGAAAGTTTATACCAAAGGACACAAAAGTCATTCATGGAAATATCTATACTTTTCTCCAAAAAAGTTTAAAAAATTTACATAAAATGCCTTTGAAAAGTTTATTGGGATTCAAAAATATAAAAATAATTCTTATATAATAAAATATTATATATGGATAGATGAATATAGTCTTATATTGGTCTTTAGGTACTTTGATCACCTAGTCATATCCAGATTAAACATCCTAGAAATAGTTGAATTAATTACTTTACAATATATCTAAATTTTGATCAATAAAGAGTAAAAAATATTGATCTTTCTTAGTTATGATAGTTTATATACTGTAATATATAAAAACCCTTACTATCATTGTTCTTGTTGGAATGATTTCATTCTTATCATTGATTACCACTATAATTCCTACTATATCAAGAACCACATGGATTTTTCTAACCTAAGAACTGTCTAAAACGGTCTACACTATTCCAAAAATAAGAAAATTAATCACCTTATCCTTGACTACATATTTTATTTTATGATTCTATATTATTTAACACTCAAATTTTTTTATTAGCATCTGATTCCATAAGAATCATACACATAAACATTGATGGATTAATCTCCTTTATGTATACAATAGACTAAGACAATACTGTCTTGTGTGTATTAATAAAAATTATTATTCATTTTAATTTGATGAAATTATCATTGGAAGTGTGTTTTTATCCCCAAAATATTAATATATCAAATTATAAGGAAGAGTTTTCATTTTCGGATTAGTTGATTCGTATACAGAAGGATTCAAGGGAGTCTTTTCTAGCCCTAACTCTTCAACCACTCTTTTGAAATAATCAACTTTCATAATTTCTTCAACATTGAATATTTTTTCCATTACTAGAAATCACCTTATATTGATTCAATAGTTATTTAAATGGATTTCCATTCAAAAAACATTTATTAAATTCATTTCAAATTTAATCTAGGGTATCCATTATAAAAATATCTTCTATAAATGTTGGTTTTTAAGGGATTATAATACATAAAACACTTTTTTTCTTCCTCCACCCTCAGTCTATGTATCCCTTTAGGTACATCAATTAAATCTCCTCTTTATCCAAGAATAGATGACCCATAATAATAGGAACTTCTATATATATCTTCATATCCATCATTAATAATCCCATATGAAAGATTTTATTTCCAATTATAATAATAAAATATTAAATTACTTATGTTATATAGGTAATTAATATGTTTTCCATTTGTAATTCCATATTTTTATTCCTAAACTCTCTAATATCTACTTTCATTAACACTATAAAGAGAACAAGGTTTATAATATTCCTTATATTAATAAGGTAGTCTTATGAATTCATCCCTTGAAACTCAAAATTGATTTTAAGTATTCTAGGATCCTTAAAATTTTAGAAAATATTTCTTTGAATGAATACATTTAATTCCTCAATGAGAAGAATAGTGGCATTAAAACACCCTCATTTTGAGGTATATGTTGTTATTTTATGTGTTTTTGAGATATGGTTTGGTTGGGATTAGTCTTAGGATGTCTATGGTATATTTTGATGAGTTTTGGAAGGAGTTTATAAGGATCATAGTTGGCGCATAGTTAAGGTAAATCATGATAATTCCCCAGGTAACCGTGTAATAGGATGAGGAAGTCAAATATGAGATGCACAGTTGGTTCATGGTTAGAGTAAATGGTTTTTATTCCCTAGGTAATCATGTGACATGGGAAAGATATGTTTCACATGGTTTATTTATAGTTTTCCAAACCATGTGAGATGGTATTTTTGATATAGTAGAGCCTACACGGTTAGCGCAATGCTTGGTAAATTGTGTGACCTAACCATGTTATGAAATTAATTAAATCCAAAAATGTTATTTTTAACCTAAAAATCCCCCAAAACTCTCATTATTCCTTATATTTTCTATTCTATAGACACTAAACACTCATCAAATAAATTTTGGTGATCTTATTCCTTTCGGAGGTTGATTTCAATGGATCTTAGTGTGTTAGATCTAGAAATCAAAGGTAAGTCTCTGTCTCTTAATTCTCCTTCATGATATTCACATATTCTCTTGAAAATAAAATGATATTGGATATATCATAGATTTATCTAAGAATGATTTTTTAAATGATATTTATTTTGGATCTATTGAAAGAAGGAGAGAAGGAATCCAGATCTACCAAGATCATAGTGTGTTGTTTTGTAAATAGAATCTATTAGAGGTAAGTGGATTCTACCTCTCCCTAATTATTATAGAACGTGAATAACATTTATTTATAAAACTCTTTATTATGTTTTCATTGGAAACAAACTTGATGAAGTATTACTTAAATCTCTCTTGTTGTATGGTTTTAAAATCATGGTTTCTACGAAGATGCACACAATATATTTTCTTAAATTATTAAAAGAAAAACTATTTAAAGAAAGTATGTTTTGGAGAGACTTTGGAATGCATAGGTTGGCATGTGATCATGATTGAATTATGAGGGGTGTTTTTGGATTCATAATTGGTTTCCTATGCCAATTGAAGCATGCATGTGCATGACCAAGTGATGACTTGGTATAGAAGATGAGTTACCATTCATGAGTATTGCAACTATCATCTTGGATGCATGAATGTGTGTGTGAGTAAGTATAATGGTTATTACAATTGGTAAAAACAAATATTATGCTTATAAAAATATATTTTTATGAACTAATATGACCATGGAAATATTGTTAAATTATTCTTTTAATATAAAATATTTTTACATGTCTCTTTCCTTCATTTATACAAAACACACTTGATAACTATTATATTAACGATTCTTTTTTATGTAAATTGTTCCAACTTGTTTTGGTCTTAGTGGAATGTGTGGGAATATTATGGTTTATTTATTACTAATTTTATATGACCACCCCTTTAATAGGAACGTTGGTGTGTATGCATACTTTTTTTGTAATGATACATGTAAGGTGAATGTAGCTTGGATTTTTTCGGGTAGGATATTTAGAGTGATTCTATATTAGCTTCATTATGTTAGGATATATTTTTGGTTTTAAGTGATTTTGTATCATACTTTATTCTACTACTCAAATTTATATTTTTTTCTTGGATTTTGAGTTGTTGAGTTGACTCTCATGCATTATATAGTATCATGGGTTTTTATGTTTTTGTCTCGTACGAGTTGTGTATGTTAAAGGGGAAATCATTCCCCAATTATATTGTAAGTATTGACATTTATTTTCAGAATTTGGTGTCCTAAGGATGTAACTTAAGGTCAGTAGAACCTCCTCCTCTTCCCAAGCTAATAGGTTTGGGGTGAGATGTTACAAATGGTATTAGTTTTGTCCAGTCTGTCTGTCAGGATGGTATTTATAGAGATAGGATATGTCAAAACATGAAACATAGATAAATAAAATGTCATAACTAACCTTTATATGATGAAATTAAATTTACCATGGTGGTTCATGTATAAAAGGTGTTTATACACATATTTTGGAGTGTTTTCACCTCATCAGCATCGGTTTAGCCGATGAGTGTAGAGTATCATGCATTGATAGAGAGACTTCCAACTAGGACTGTATAATCCATGTTGTATTTGAGGAATGTTGGAATATTTTTGTGATGATTTGGTTTTTAATTATTTGGAATATCCCAATCCTTTAATTTTGTTGTTATATAGTGTTTTAGTGTTTTTTTATTCTGTGGTTATAAAAAGAATGGTATCAGTGAGATGACCGAGAAATAAACAAGAGGATGCTACTGAGAATGTGGTTCAACCTGAACCACATGTGGATAAAAAAATTGTATACAATATATTTTAATCCTTCCATGATGTTGATAAGAAAATATAGGTTCATAAACCATTCCATGGGAATCCATCATTAGACTTTTATAAGTGAAATCCACTAATCTTATAGGGGGATTCAGAACCAAAAATCAAAGAGGAATGGCTTGTTCGAATTAATATAATCTTCAATTTTCTAGGAACCCTGATTGATATTAAGGTGAATCTTTAAATAAACACGATTTAAGACCATGAAAGGAAATGGTGGGATGTAGTTTTTAAATTTAAAAAGACTAGGAACTTAGTTGGTAAGGGTTTGGAGAACTTTTTAAAAAATAATTCTACATACATACCTTCAATATCATAAGGACAATAGATTTATTTACTCTAAATCAGGAAAATATTCCTGTAATGAAGCATGTGGTTCATAAATCTAGCTTAATTTTCTCTTGATGTAATTTCTAGCGAGAACATGAATGCACATATCTTTGAGGAAAGGTTGTGACCATAAATTTTCTCTAAATTAGTCATCTTATGCATTAATGATTATTCAAAGATTGTTAATACAACGATTATAGTGGAAGAAGACATCATAGGAACCTATAGTGTGGTAAACAATTTTTCCTATATGAGTATAAGTGGGAACTCCAATGATGGAAACAAGTAGAATAAGGAAACCTATTATCATAGAAGTAAGGAATCAGAGAACCAATTGAACAAATCAAATTCTTTTCCTCCGGGTCGTAACACCATACCAATTTTTTTCATTATGGATTGTTAGAGAATAAAAAAAAGTATTGTATGAAATCATATCACAATTATCACAATTAGTGTGAAATGGGAAACCTCAGATGTTATTGTACTAGTTCTCAAATAAAAATTGGTAGAAATTTCTCTAATGTGTCACAAGCCTCTAATGATCTGATGGATTGTTTTCATCAGAAAAATTCTCAGCCCTAGAATCAAGAAAGTTATGGTGTTTCTAGAAACACCTGGACCCTACAACTGATGAAATAACAACAAGGAAGAAAAGAGTATTTAGGAGTACTTAGTAAGAAGTTTTATGGTTCATAAAAAAATGTTACGAAGGATCAATCAGGTTATTCAATGGTGTGAGGTACCATCATTATAAACTCAACTCTTATTAAAGTTTTTTTTAATATAGACAGATCCCACTTTTTTATTTATTCTCATTTTATAAGTCATATTTCCCTATATGTGGAAATAATTCCTCACATTATGAAAATTCAGAAATTTCTTAGACAATAAGAGTATAGAGGGTTGAAATGCACAACATGTTCTATAATGATTGATGAAGACAAGTTTGTGTGGGATTTTACTATTCTAGAGATGGAAATATTTTATCTAATCTCGAGAATGGAATAGTTAACATCTTTTAAGGCCCACATTTTTTTTTATTCCTTGAGAGTGATTTTTATATCTCTTGATGGAGTGATACATCTATTTAAGTGTGATTAAGATATAAATACTGGTAGATTAGGACCTTTAGTACTGATAGTCAAAACTATCTCTTATCATTTGGTAGAAGAAACTTTAGTAATTGTTGTTGTGAAAATAAGTTTTCTGTCCATCATAGATTTATATTCTAATGTTTCCCTACATATTTCTATAGGTTTCCACCTAAAAATTAAAATTAATTTTTTTATTGATTTGTTATCGAAGACCAATCTTATTTCACTTCCTTCTTATAGGATGAAACCAAAAAAATTGATGGAATTGAATGTCTAGTTGGAAGAGTTAAAAAGTAAAAGATTCATAAGACCTAGTACATCACATTGGGATACCCTAGTTCTATTTTTGAAGAAGTTATATGGTTCTATTTGGATTTACACTGATAATTTTAAGTTAAACCGGGTATGATAAAGAATATGTATCCTATTCCATGAATCAATGACCTTTTTGATTAATTAAAGGGGTCCAAATGGTTCTATATAATTTATTTATGATCAGGGAATCACCAAATTTGGGTTAGGAAGTAGGATATTACAAATATATATTTTATGATCCTTTATTTCCATTATTAATACCCTGTTATTCCCTTAGGTATCATGAATGCACCAATAATATTCATGACATTGATGAATTATATCTTTCAGAGTTAGCTTTACTCCTTTGTTGTGGTAATTTTTTGATGATATAATGGTGTAATATAGAACTAAAAGTGACCATGAATAACACTTAGAGATATTATTGATAATCCTAAGAGAACACTAGATTTATGATAAATTATCTAAGTGCGACTTCTGTATATAATAAGTAAACTTCCTTTTCCATGTAATTTCAGAGAAAGGTGTATCAGTAGATCCTGAAAAGATAGAAACTATTATCTCTTGGAAACTTACCAAGAATATCTTTAAGATAGGTGGTTTTCATGGATTGTTAGGTTATAACTGTCACTTTGTTTGTAACTTTTCACAGATTTTATCTTTGATGAAAACTTTGGAAAGGAAAGGTATTCCATTCCAATAGAGTGATGAGTGTTATAAATCCTTTCAGTAGTTTAAATATAGACTCACTTCAGCACCTATACTTACCTTTCTAGAACTATAGAAATTTTATGTGGTATATTTTGATGCATCTGGATCTGTTTTGGGCTATATTCTCATGCAAGGATATCAGGTTGTTGTTTAAGGCTCATGAAAGTTACACGTGTGTGAAAAGAATTGTCCAATGCATGATCTGGATCAAGCTACGATAGTCCATGGTTTGAAAACTTGTAATCATTATCTCTTTGGTAAAAGTTTTATTGTGTTTACTAATCATAAAATCTTGAAACATATCTTTTCACAAATATATTTGAACCTTAGAGAATGAATATGAATAAAATATATTCAAATTTCTGACTTTGATGTAGTAGATAAAATGGGTAAAGGGAATTTGGTTGATAATGATCTAAGTTGAAATTTTTATAATCAGTTGGATAAAGAAGCTTCTAATCAGTGGTAGTTGATGATAATGATTAATTACATGCAAATAGATTACACCTAAATGACTCTTATTCCTGATTTGGTTGAGCATGACAATGATTCTCGAAGATATGACCATGATTTCCTTACCATGAGGTTGAAACTCAATGGTAGGGAGACCATTTATGGATAAACAGATGATGGGAACTTGGTGTTATGTTTTCAAGATCAAAGAGAAGTCACTCCTTTATATCTGGAATAACTTTTTTATAATTACCACCATTCAAAATGGAATATTAATCCAGACATCTAAAATATGTATAAGGAAATAAGGACCCATTTTTGGTGGTTGAGTATGAAATTAAGAGTAATTGATTCTGTTTTGAAATTCCTCACCTTTCGTAAAGTCAAGTTTGAACATCAAATACCAGATGGTAGGTTCCAATCATTACCTATACCAGTATGGAAGTGGGATAAAATCATATAGACTTTGTCACAAGTTTAACAATAATGATTCAGAAGCATGGCCCCATCTAGGTTATTATGGACTGAATAAAAAATTCATACCACTTCATTCCAATATGTGAATCCGATATTATAGAAGACCTGAAAAAGAATTATATATATAAAGTAATGAAACTACATGGTGTACCCATTTTGATCATATCTGATTGAGACCCAAGGATTACCTTACAATTTTGTAGATCCGTACAGTAAGTCCTTCGAATATAATTGACCATGAGAAGGACATATCATCCTCAAATAGATGGAAAATCATAATGTACGATCCATACATTTAAAGTCATGTTTAGCGTTCATGTTATATATTTTAATAGCTTATGAGAGGATCATTTACCTTTAGTGAAGTTACCATATGACAAAATTCATGATGTTATAATACATATGGCTCTATTAAAAACATTTTATAACCATCCATGTATCTATGCACTTTTTTGGGTAATGATAGGAGATACTTCACTAATTGGACCTAGCCTAACACTTGAGATGATAGATTAGATTCAAATGATCAGGAAAATAATGACAATGACTAAGAGTCATAAAAAATCTTATGAAAATCAATGTATTTGACCGTTATCACTTACAGTGGGAGGTAATATTTTCTTGAGTATCTCACCAAGGTTGGGGTATCTTCATTTGGACAAGGAAACTTGTCTCCTAGAAATATTAAACCTTTTAAGATACTTGAAAAAATTTATTATGTGGCTTATCTATTAGAATTTCAACCAAAGCCCAATTTGGTTCATAATGTGTTTTATGTATCTCAAATGAAAAAGTATTGTCGTGTCTTTAACCAAGTGGTTCAATGAGATAATGTTGATCTTAAGTTGGATGCTATATTTATCTATACATGGATATGTATTTCGGATAGACGGGATAAGAAATTGTGAGGGAAATTTATTTTTCTAGTGTGAATATTATGGAAACATGGTCAGATTCTAGAGGAGAGTTGAGAACAAGATGGGTTAATGTTAGAGAAATGTCTAGACCTCTTTCAAGGAACTTCTTATCTCCATATTTTTGAGAACAAAAAGAATAATGGTGGGGAGAATATAACACTACCCAGTTTGAGATATGTGCTATTATTTTATGTTTTTTTGATCTATGGTTTGGTTGGTATTAGTCACAAGAAGTTTATAGGATATTTTGGTGAGTTTTGGAAGGATTTTCGATGAAAAAAATATTGGTTCACGGTTAGGGGAGACCATAAAAATTCCCCAGGAAAACTTAAAAAAGGATGAGGAAGTCTAGGAGGAGATTCATGGTTGGTGTATGGTTAGAGGAAACCCTACAGATTCCATAGGTAATCAAGTGACATGGAAAAAAGAATTTTTAATGGTCGATTCATAGTTTTCTAAACCATATTGGTAAATTGTGTAAGTTGAGAGTTTTGGAATAATGGATATTGCACATTTAGCACATTCCATGCACCATAACCAAGAAACACAATCAATTAAATCCCAAGATTTCATTTTTAACCAGAAAAATCCCTCTAAACTTTAATTCTTCCTCTCAAATTCTAGTTTATCGAACTTGACCCTCTTGTAGGAATTTTTGGTGATCTTATTCATTATGGAGGATGATTTCAATTAATCTTGGTATATTGGGTTTGAAATAGAAGGTGAGTATCCATCTATTAATTATCATTTTTGATACTATAATATTATATTATAAAAAACTTTAGAATGGATCTAAGGTTTGGAAAATGTTTTTATGAGATTTATTTTGGATCTGTTGAAGGAAATAGATAAGTAATCTAGATACCAAGACTGTAGTACATTTATTCATAAATATAATCCATTGGAGATAAGTGGATTATTTCTCTCTCTACTTATAAAACTGTAAGTATTTAGATTTCTAAAACTCATGATTATGTTTTTTTAGAAAGACCCTTGATGAAATATTTTTTAAATCCCTCTTGTTATATGGTTTTTAAATCACGATTTCTATAAAGACGTACACAAGGTGTTTTCTTAAATTCTTAAAATAAAAAATGTTTAAATAAGTATGTTTTAGGAGATAATTTTCCATACAAGGGATGGAATGTGTTCATGATTTCATTATGAGGGGCCTTGTAGGATTAAATCTTGGTTTCCTATACCAATTGGGGCACACAGGTGCATGAATAATTAGAAACGTGGTACGGAAGATGAGTTACTCCTCATGAGTATTGGGACTGTCATCTTGGATGTATGCATGTGTGATTAAGTATGTGGAATGAGAATTATAAGTGGAAAAAATGAATATGCTTCTTATAAAAATGATTGTTTTATGAACTGTTATAATCATGAAAATCTTGTTAAATTATGGTTTTGACATAAACTATTTTGAAATGTATATTTTCTTTTTTTATATGAAACAAAAATTCATAACTATTTTCATACTTTTGATTGTTTTATATAATTTGTTTGACTTGTTTTTATCTTAGTGAAGTGTGTGGGAAGATTTTGTAAGATTTATTACTAAGTTGATATACTCACCCATTCATATGCAACTTGGTGGGTATGAAGGCCTTATTTATCATGATATAGGTAAGGTAAAGGTTTTACATTTCCCTAGTTAAGAATCAAGATTCTATGAGATAAGTGATGGTGGGTGGAGCTTGGATATGTTCGAGTTGGATTTTTGGAGTGATTGATTCCACATTGGAGTCATTATGTAAAGATTTATTTTTAGTTTTTAGAGATTTTGTATCTTACTTTATACTGCTACTCTAATTTATCTTTTTTTTTCTTGAATTTTGAGTGTTTGGGTTTACTCTCATGCATCATATAATATCATATGTTTTTATATTTTTGTCTCTTACAAGATGTGTATGTTAAAGGGAAAATCATCCCTCAATGATCATGTAATCCCTTGGAATTTATTTCCAACTTTTGGTGTCCCGGTGATGTAACCCAAGGCTAGTAGCACCTCCTCCTCTTCCAAAACCAACGAGTTAGGGGAGTGGTGTTATATTCATGCTCATTAATCATATTTCTATTTAAAATTATATTATTATAGTATTCAATGTAGGAAGATATAATTTTTAAGGATTATATAATTGGTATGGAAATATAAATCTTATATAGATGGTGTGAAATTTTCTTAAAATTCTTTCCCTCATTTTTAACCATATCTAGATCCCTTGTTGTAAATAGAATAAGAGTTATGTACTTATCCACTTTTTTATCAACAAATATCACCTTCTTATTTTATCTTATCTCTTTAAATATTGACTATTCCTATTCCCCTACTTCTTTCCTAGTGGATTATTAATATACTAAATACACACTATCTTTCTCATCATTTCCTAATGCTTCATAAATAATTGTTAAAGTATTCATTCAATAATATTTCCATTTATTATTTTTATTCCCATAAATCCTTCCCTATAAATTATTTTTGTGGCACTGAGAAGCTTTCCATTATCTATCATGATGTTTTTTTAACCAATTTCCTAAATTACATATCCATGTTATATATGCTTTATTTAAGCTAACTAGACATAATTATGTTGTTGAGTTGTCCCTTGCTATCCTGATTATTGTTTTCCTTGGTAGTTCTGCTTACTTAAAACTCCCATGATCCTTCCTAGATAGGTTAATATGATTCCCCCCCCCCCCGAATTATAAGTGTTGTAAAATGAATCATTTATAACATGATACTTACCATAATTTTCCCAAGTAATTAATCTCCTACACTTCTGATAATGATTTAACTATTTTTATATTAAAGTTTATGCAATGGATTGAAATCTACACATACATTCCAAAATAATTAAAATAATCTTAGTTTTCTTAAATTTTTTAAAACTAGGTTATGTAATTACATTTGAATAAAAATTATCTAAGAGTTTATATATTCTATGGCAATTATTTCATTAAACACAATTCTTCTCCCCTCACCACTATTTTTTTTACAAATTCTTGGAAAGTATACTGAATATTTTATTTCATATCCTCAACTATATTGTCTCCATAATGTTATTCTATAGATGAATCTATGGAATCCTATCCCATGGTCTTCAATACTGTATATATTAACTTTTCTAGTAGTGATGGTGGGAATTAGTGATATACAAAAAAACATCCTAAAACCCTAAAAAAACCCTAAAAACCATAAAACTCTAAAAAACCTTAAAAACCCTAAAGTACTCAAAAGACCAAAAAATACCCAAAAGATCCTAAAAGACAATAAAAGACTCAAAAACCCTTAAATCACCAAATAAACCATTTAAAAACCTAAAATACCTTAAGCCTAAAAACCCTAAAAAACAGTAAAAACACTAAAAGACACTAAAAATCCTAAAAAATAGACCTTAAAAATCCAAAAAGACCCTAAAAACCCCCAAACCCAAAAAACCCTTAAACCCACCTAAAAACATATAAGCCCATAAGAAAACCCTAAAATACTAAAACCCTAAAACCCTAAAACCCTAAAACCCTAAAACCCTAAAACCCTAAAACCCTAAAACCCTAAAACCCTAAAAACTCTAAAAACCCTAAAACCCTAAAAAACCCTAAAAAATCTAAAAACCCTAAAAAACTTTGAAAAACCTTGAAAACCATAAAACACCATAAAAACCTAAAAAACACTAAAATCACTAAAAATAAAAAAAACTCTAAAAAACCCTAAAAATATTTAAAACCCTAAAAAACTGTGAAAACCTTGGGAAAATATTATAATCTTTAAAATCCCCTCAAAACCCTAAAAATAATAAAAACACCTAAAAAACCCTAAAAACCATAAAAAACTTAAAAAACCTAAAAACCCTAAGAACCTTTAAAACCCTAAAACCCTTAAAAACCTCTAAACACCATATAACCTTAAGAACTATAAAAAACCCTTTAAACCCCTAAAAAAACCGAACCCCTAAAAAATATAAAAAATCCTAAAAAACATAATAAAAAACTCTTAAATACTCTAAAAACCCTAAACTCTAAAAACCCTAAAAGTCCCTAAAAACCCTTAAGCACCCTAAAAACCCTAAAAACCCTTAAAAACATAAAAACCTCAATACCTCAATACCTAAAAACCCTAACCCCCCTAAATACCTTTAAAACCCCAAAAAACCCAAAAACCCCAAAAAACCCTAAAACCCCCTAAAAAATATTTATAAACTCCAAACACCCATTAAATCCCCCACAAAACCCTAAAAAAACTATTAAAAGACTTAAAATCCTAAAATAATCATAAAAAACCCTAAAACCCTAAAAAACCTAAAGCCCTAAAAAAATAATATCCTTAAAAACCCTAAAAACTATAAAAACCCTAAGAAAACCCTAAAACCTTAAAAAAACCCTAAAACCCTAAAACACTAAAAAAACCCCTAAAACCCCCTAAAAATCCCTAGACCCCTAGAAACCTTAAAAGACCTTAGAAAACCTAAAACCCATAAAAATATCTAGATTCCTCCCTTAAAAAACACTAAAACCCTAATAAAACCCTAAAAACCCAAAAATCCAAAAAAAACTCCTAAAAACACTAAAAGACCTTTAAAAAACTGAAAACCCTTAAAAACATGAAAAATCTATAAAAACCATAGAAAAACCTAAAAACCATTAAAAACATAAAAAACCCTTAAAACCCATTAAAACACTAAAAGATCCTAAAAATCCAAAAGACCTAAAAACCCTTAAAAACCCTAAAGACCCTAAAAGGCCCTAAAAACCTTAAAAAACCCTAAATGACCCTAAAAAAGCCTATAAAACCCTAGAATGCCCAAAAACACTTAAACACCCTAAAAAACATAAAAACACTAAAAAAACCTAAAAACCTAACCCCCCTAAAAACCCTAAAAACCTTAAAAAACTCTAAAACCCTAAAAATTATAAAGAGATGGAGACCTAATATCCAGGTTCCTATTGCACACGGATTCCCCTTAGAGGTATCCTCTCATGGTGTGGCTCCTCCCACAGGGTTGTTCCCTCCCTACGGTGATTGTCTCTTAGGCGTCAGTCTTATTCATAGCACTGCTGCTTCTTCCGGTGGTATTTTTGCCGGCTTCGGACAAAGGCTTCACCCTTGGTTGACTGGGTCAGATCTGGTCTTCCCGGATTGTGGTGTTTCAGTTTCTTAGAGGTGTGGCCTGGTTAGGGTCTCTCCTCGGCATGGAATTGCAGGACATTGGTGGAGCTGCAATGATCTGGGACTTCCATCGTGCAGCGCTTTAGTTCCTGGCAGGTGCGGGACAGATCTGGGTGCTACGGTTTTTGGATTTGCAGATCTTTTACCCTTTCCCTATGTGAGGGGAGTTCTCGGAAGCGATGGGCTTTGGAAGCAGCATTCAGTTTCATGGAGACAGGGACCTACTAGGTTCTTCAGTGGCTTCTCCAGATGGCGACCTGGTGGTGGTTGCAGTCCATCTCTACCAGTGTCTGGCATGGCGGCTCTTGTAGACGATGCAATGTTCTAGTCTGGAGGCATTGCTTGGGCCCTTCTTGGTCGTCAGCGAAGCATTTGGTTCTAGGATTGGCAGGCTTTTTATGTTCACTTTGAATCTACGGTGCTGAATAGTGGGTACGGCAGGCTCTGCGACGTCTTGACAACGACGCACTTGCTCCCATGCTTGGATATGCTTCTCTAGATCTGAGTCTGGAAGGGATTTTCTGGCTCTCATGGATTCTTGTCTGGCTCCAGTGGGTTTAGAGAGTGAAGATGCAGGTTTGTGTTTCTGGTCCCTCATTTTCCTATCTAGTTTATGACGCCGATGAAGTTACGGACAAGTTGTGTTGCTTTCTAGTTTCTATCTTGGTCTGTGGTATTCTGAGTTGTGGCTGGTATAGTTGTGATTTTTTGCTGGTGCTATCTTTGAGAAAAGATGATGTGGAGGTAGAGGGCTATGGTGATGGTTTGGCATTGATTTGTTGTGGGTGATGGATTTTGGTTCTGTTGAGTGTTTCTGGATGCTTTCCTATCTTTGGGTGTTGCAGCTATGTTCCTGGATGTTCTACTAGCTCTGTGATCCTGGTGATTGACAAGGAGGCAATGATTGATGAACATGGTGATGCAGGATGCTGGTTGCTGCTTGGCTGGGTGATGCTGTTGGGATGGGTGATGAAAGTGTTACGAAGTCAGTGGATGATAGAAATTGTGAGGCTAGATACTAGTTGCTGGCTAGCTGGGAGGTGATGAAGTTGGGTTGTCGAATTTTCTGCTGATGGTTTGATGCTGATGGATGCTGGTTACTAATTGGCTTGGTGATGATGTTGGGGACATTACAGTTTTTCTTCTTTGTTTGGTTTTGTGTGATTTTGGTTTTTTTTTGCAGTCCTAGGGTGTGCGTTTGTAAAGGGTTTTTGGGTGCGGGTCGTTTGACCCCTCCCCTCCCTTGTCTTCTGTGTCTTTTTTTTTCTCTAATAAATTTTGAGGGGGTCGGGAATAGCCTGACCCTCGCATCTTCCTTGCCCCTAAAACTATAAAAATCAATAAAACATTCCTAAAATCCCTAAAAACTCTTAAAATAAACTCCAAAACATCCCTAAAAACCCTAAAAAACCCAAAAACCTAAAACCTATAAAACATTTAAAAACCCTAAAATACCATAAAAACCCTAAAACCCCAAAAAAACTGATAAAAAAACCTAAAATCCATAAAACCCTATAAAAAAAATCCATAAAAACCATAAAAATAAATTAAATCCCCTAAAACCCTTAAAAACCCTAAACCCCCTAAAAATCCTAAACCCCCCTAAAACATCTAAAAATCCCTAAAACCCTAAAAAACCACAAATGACCCTAAAGGACCACTAAAAATCCAAAAAACCCTAAAAACCCAAATAACCCCTAAAAACCATAAACCCCGTAAGAAATTCCTAAAATACCCTAAAAACCTTAGAAAACCCTTAAAGACCCTAAGAACCTAAAAAACTCTAAAAGACACAAAACCCCCTAAAAACACTAAAAGACCCTAAAACCCCAAAATTAATCTAAAAATCATAAAAAACCCAAAAACCCTAAAAGACACAAAACCCCAAAAAAAACCTTATAGGTCCATAAAAAACCTAAAAACCCATGAAGGATCTTAAAAACCCTAAAATATTCTAAGGGACTATAAAAAACCCTAAAAAACCAAAGGTATCCTAAAACCCTAAAAACTATAAATGAACCTAAAAAACCCTAAAACTCCTAAAAGATACTAAGAACTCTAAAAAACTTTAAAGGACCCTAAAAAATAGAAAAAATACAAAAAAACCCAAACCCCCCAAACACCTTAAAAGACCCTAAAAACCCTAAAACCCTAAAATACAATAAAAACCTTAAAAACTCTTAAAAGAATATAAAAACCATAAAAACCTTAAAAGACACTAAAAAACCATAAAATTTTTAAAGATCCTAAAAAACCACAAAAAAACCTAGAAACCCCAAACCCCCCCCCCCCCAAAAAAACACCCCCCCCAAACACCCAAAAAGCTAAAAAACACTAAAAATCCATAAAATTCCTAAAAAAATTATAAAATACACTTAAAATACCTTAAAACCTCTAAACCCCCTAAAATTTGAAAAAAACCTTAAACACTATTAAAAACCTTTAAAAACTCAAAAAAATACAGAAGGACAATAAAACCCCTAAAAACATTAAAATACCCTAAAAACCACTAAAAACCCTAAAAGGACCTAAAAAACATAAAACCCAAGAAAAACATAAACCACTGAAATCTCTAAAAGACCCTAAAAACACTAAAAACCCAATGACTTTGCGGAGGCATTGGTTGTGGGGACTCAAGAGGTGACAATACAGAAGGAGGATGGTTCCACATCCTTAAGGTTGTGCAATGAGAACTTAGAGAAGAAGGGGTAGGCTGGAAGTCTGGAGCAGACTCAGGCTTCGGGTGATGCGGTGTTGTGCAGTGGGTCTGGCCCGATGGAGTTGGCATGGGAGGTGGTTGCACATGGGCTGGTGGAAAAACCACCTTCAGGTGTCCTGGACCTGGAGGCTCTTTGTGGCAGTGGGTAGGATGGGGCTGGGGTGAGTCCGGTTGTGCTGGAGGGCCATGGGGATGTAGTAGGTGCTATCAGTTTAGAGCAAGTGGCTTCTCAGTGTCAACCAGATCCCTTGGTGAGTGATTTTTCAAGCGCTTGAGGAGTGATTTGATGCTTCCGAATGCTGGAGGTCCTCTTGGCATGAAGAGTGCTGATAATGGGATTCCTTTTTCCTCTGACAGCAATATGAATCAGAGGCAGGCTTTGGTTCCAACTTTTAACCGCTTTGAAGGGATGGAGTGTGAGGAGGAAGTGCAAGAGACTACGATTAAAAATGCAGGATGTGATATACTAGCTGAGTAGGTGTAGAATAGGGTGTTGGCCGCTACTGCTGGACATGGTGGAGGGATCACCCAGAATGATTCTATGGTGGTTGCTGCTGCTGTACTGAATTTGAGTTGTGTTGGGAATGATTGTAATGAGGTGTAGGCTTTGTTGGTTGAGAATAATGTGGAGGCTGGGGAAGGCACTATTGAAGTTGGGTAGGGGAAGATGGATGAGCAGGGGGTGCAGGACAGGAGGAAGGTGGTGGCCGAGCAGGTGGGGGAGTTCGTGGAAGGGATAATTTCTGAAAAAGAGGAGGGAGATGAACAAGTTGTTGCATCTTTCCTCAGCCAGGTGCAAATAGAGGCTGAGTAGGGGGAGGCCCATCGGCTTGGGGAGCTGTCAGAGAAGCCTCCTGTTGTGTTGGAGGGAGCTCCGTGGCTTGGGCAGGATGATGAGGGGTTAGTTCTGCCTAGGGAGGATGGGCAAAGGCCTCCGGTGGCTATCGCTGGGAGTGTAGAAATACCTACCTTAGTGGCTCCAAGATTGCCACAAGATGAGGATTTTGTTGAGTGCTCCCTTAATTAGGAAGCTTCCTCTTTCCTGGACAATGATCATGTGCATGGCATGGAGGCGGAGGAGCGCCCTTTCGAGATCATGAAGGTGAAAGGGATGGATTATGGCCCCACCTCGAACTTCTCAAAGAGGAGGAGGAAGCAGGATTACTCCACTCTCCCTAGACCCATGGTTACTCAGGCGTCTTCAAAAGCGATTAATCTGAAAGTCAAGGTTAATAATTGGGAGCATCTTCCTTCCCCGGAACAAAGAAAACACAGGGAGAAGTTTCTGATGCTCCTCAAACTTAATGAGGATTATGAGTCAGGATGGGATGACTCTGACTACTTCTTTGATGATGCGGCCTCTGGATATGGTGCAGATGGGGACCCTTATGGTGCAGCTTCTATTTCGCACTTTGGTGGTGATGCTGACTGATCTGTTTTATGTTCCTTTTTTTCCTTTTGATTTTGATTTTGATTTTGAATTTTTTTTGGGGTTTTTGGGTTTGGGGTTGTAAAGGGTTTTTTTTGGTGTGGGTCGTTTGACCCCTCCCCTCCCTTGTCTGCTATGTTTTTTCTTTAATAAATTTGGGGGGGGGGGGGGGGCTGGGAATAGCCTGACCCTTGAATCTTCCTCGCCTAAAAACTCTGAAAAACCCTAAATGACACAAAAAAAACCCAAAAAACCTTTAAAAATTATAAAAACCCATTAAAGACCCTAAAATCTACAAGAAACTTTATAAGACCCAAATAAACCAAAAAAAACCCAAAAAAAAAACTAAAACCTTGAAAAACCCTAAAAACACATAATAAAACCCTAAAAAACCATAAAAATACTGAAAACCCTAAAAAACCATAAAAACCCTAAAACCCAAAAAAACTCTAGAAAAAATCTAAAATACTAAAAACCACTAAAAACCCCTAAAACCCATAAAACCCTAAAAACCACTGATAACCATAAAGTCCCTAAAAAAAACGAAAACCCCTAAACCAACAAAAACACATAAAAACCCAAAAAACCAATCAAAAAACCTAAAACCTAAAAAATCCTAAAAATACCGTAAAAAATCCAATAAATACAATTTTTTGAAATGCTAAAATCATCAAAACCCTAAAAAACCATAAAACCCTAAAATCACTAAAAACCACAAAAAAACAATAAAAACCATAAAAAATATATAAAGCCCATAAAAAACCCTAAAAAACACTAACCCCACAACCATTAAAAACCAATAAATGAACCTAAAAAACCTAAAAAATTCTAGATCTTAAACCCTAAACCCTAAACCCAATACCTTGCACCCTAAACCCTAACCCCTAAACCCGAAACCCTATACCTAAACCCTAAACCCTAAACCTTACTCCCTAAACCATATACCCTACACCCTAAACCCTCAACCCCAAACTTTAAAGCCTAAACCCTAAACTCTACACCCTACTACCTACCCCCTACTCCCTAAACCCTATACCAATAACCCTAAATCCTAAACCATAAACCCGACACCCAAAACCTTATACCCTATACCCTAAACCCTAAACCCTAAACACTGCACCCTAAACCCTATACACTATAGCCTAAACGCAAAACCCTACACCTTAAACCCTATAACCTACACCCTAAACCTTAAACCTACACACTTAATCATATACTTCACACCCTAAACCCTAAGCCTTACTAACTAAACCCTAAACCCTAAACCCCAAAACTTAAACCCTACACCCTACACCCTAAACTCTAAACCCTAAACCCTAAAACCTTACCCCTAAAACTTAAACCATAAACACTAAACCCTATACCCTAAACCCTAAAACCTAAACCCTAAACCCTAAACCCTAAACCCTAAACCCTAAACCCAAAACTCTAAACCCTAAACCCTAAACCCTAGACCCTAAACCCTATACCATAATCCCTAAACCCTAAACCCTAAACCCAAAACCCAAAACCCAAAACCCAGAACCCAAAACCAAAAACCAAAAACCCAAAAACCAAAACCCTAAAGCCTAAACCCTAAACCCTAAACCATAAACCCTAAACCCGAAACCATAAACCCAATAATCTATACCATACACTATAAATACTATACCATACATCCCAAACCCTATACCAGACACCCTAAACCCTAAACCCTAAAACCCTAAAATATCTCTAAAACCCCTAAAACCTAAAGAAACCCTAAAATCCATAAAAACCCCAAAAAATCCTTAAAAACCTAAAAAACTATAAAAACCCAAAAAAACCCAAAAAACCCCAAAACCCTTAGAAATCCCAAAAACCTCTGAAAACCATAAGAGAACCATAAAAAACCTTAAAAACCCTAAAAAAACCCTAAAACCCTAAAACCCTAAAAACATTAAAATCCCAAAAAAAACTATAAAAAGTATTAAAAATCATAAAAACCTTAAAAACAAAAAAAACCCTAAAAATCCTATAAAACCCTAAAACCCCCTAAAATCCCTAAAAAACTATAAAAACCTTAAAAACCTTAAAAGAAACCTAAAATCTATAAAGGAATCCTAAAAACCATAAAAGAACCCTAAAAACCATTAATCCCTAAAAGAACTATAAAACCCTAATATACCCTAAAACCCTAAAAACCCTAAAGACCCTAAAAAACCCTAAAAACCCTAAAAAACACAAAAAAACCCTGAAAACCACTAAAATCCATAAAAAAATAGTAAAAATAATAAATGATACTAAAAACCCTAAAACCCATAAAAACCCTAAAACCCCCTAAAGGAACCCTAAAATACCTTTAAATACCCTAAAAACTCTTAAAAGGAACTAAAAAACCCTAAAACCCCTTAAAAACCATAAAACCCCTAAAAGACCTTAAAAACCCTAAAACCTATAATGTCCCTAAAAACCCCAAAAATACCCAAAAAACCATTAAATACCCTAAAATCCTATCAAAACCCCTAAAAAACCATAAAACCATAAAACCCCTTAAAACCCCCTAAAAACATTAAAACACTAAAAAACTCTAAAAACCATTAAAAGACATTAAAAATACAAGAAAAACTTTAAAAGACCCTAAAATACCCTAAAATACCCTAAAACCCCCTAGAAACCCAAAAGGACTTAAAACCCTTAAAAAACCCGAAAACCCTATAAACCCCTAAAAGACCCTAAAAACCCTAAAAAACCAAAAGACTCTAAAAACACTAAAAGACCCTAAAACCCCCAAAACCCCAAAAACCTAAAAAATGTAAGAAATCCTAAAAACCCCAACACCAGTTAAAAACCCTAAATACCCTAAAAAAATATAAAAAATTTAAAAACCCATAAAAAAATCCTAAAACCCCTAAAACCTCCTAAAATCCCTAAAGAAACCCTAAAAAAGCTAAAAAACAATAAAAGAATAAAAAACCTTAAAACCCAAAAAAACTCATAAAAAACCCCAAACCCTATACAATAGACCCGAAACACCAAACCCTGCACCCTAAACCCTATACCCTCCACTATAAACCTTAAATCCTACACCCAAGATCCTATACCCTACACCCAAACACAAAACACAACACCCTAAACCATATACCCTACATCATAAATCCTAAACCCTGCACCCTAAACCCTAAACCCTATAACATTCACTCTAAACCTTAATCCCAACATCCTAAACCCTAAACACTAAACTGTAATCTCTAAACCGTACACCTAAAACCTGAACCCTAATCCCTAGACTTTAAATCCAAAAAGTCCCTAAAAAACAATAAAAAACCTAAAAACCATACAAAACCCTTACAAACTTTAAAAACCTGTGCAAACCCTAAGATAACCTAAAAAAACTAAAATACCCTAAAACCCTAAAAAAACATAAAAGACCCTAAAACCTCTCAAAAACCATAAAAACCAAAAAAATATAAAAATCCTGAAAACCCCTACAAAACTCTAAAAAAAATTTAAAAACCCTTTAAATCCTGAAAAACATAAAAATATATAAAACCCTTAAACACAATAAAAACCCTAAAAACAAAAAACCACCCTAAAAACCTAAAAGAACATAAAAACCCCTAAAAACCTCGGAGCGGCGGCTCTCCCCCTCTCCTCGCGTCGTTAGGGTTCCCTTAGGATTCTCCCCCTTCCCTCTATGGCATGGTCCGACCTCGGTGACCACATATTCATGTTGGATTGGCATCAATGGAGGTTTCCCACTTGTGCCTTATCGCTTTTGATCCAGTGGAGGCTTCTTTGTGCTTTGAAGCTTCAAGATCTGGCTTCAGCTTCAGATTGCTAGTTGCTGGTTCTGGTTTGTGGAGAGGTGACTTCAACTCTCCTGGCTCCAGAATCCCCATCTGGTTCCTTCAGTTCTGTGTTGCCTGGATCTGGTCTTCCAGATCGATTTTCCAGATCTGGTATTTTTTGAGGCTGTGAGAGCTTGGGGTTGCGCTTGGCATTCTTTGTGTCCGACTTGGAGTTCCCCTGTACTCAGGTTCTCGTCACGACCTCCATGCGTTCCTTACTACCTACGGTTTGAGTTGCAAGATGATGTAGGCTCCTCCAGGTTTTCGGGAATTGGTCTCGGTGGTGGGATCTTGGTGTCGGACCTGGTGCCTCCAGCCAAAGAATCCCAGCATGGCTTCTTCCCGGCTTGGTGACGGTCCTGGTGTGCTTTGGTTTAATTGGGTTTGGCTCCAGTGGCTTGGTGGGGGAAGGACCTTCCCACTGTATCCTCTGGTTTCTTGCGTTTCTGATCAAATGATGTTGGTACTTTATTGTGATGGGTATTTTCTATTTTTACTATTACTGGTTACTGATTTCTTCTTGCTGGATGATGATGTTGCTTGGTGGTGAATGCGGTGATGGTGGTTTGATTGAGGCTGCTGGAGGTTAGTGTTTGTGTCTTTGTCGTGTTGAAGGTGAGTTGATGAAGTTGCTGCATATGGCCTGGTTTTGCTGGCTGCTAGTTGCTGATGTGCTGTGAGGTGATGTTGGTAACTTTTATGTTTTTATTCTTTGTGTGTTTTTCTTCTTCTTTGGGTTTTCTTTTTTGGGTCTTTTTGGGGTTGGGGTCATAAAGGGTCTTTTGGGCGTGGGTCATTTGACCCATCTCCTCCCTTGTCTGCAATATCCTTCTTTCTAATAAATTTGGGGGGGGGGGGGGGGTTGGGAATATCCTCACCCACAGATATTCCTTGCCCCTAAAAACCCTAAAAACCCTAAAAACCCTAAAAAACCTAAAACCCGTAAAACACCCTAAAAACATAAAAACTATAAAAGACAACAAAAAACTCTAAAAAATCCCTAAAAGACCATAAAATACCCTTAAAATCTCAAAATGACTCTAAAAATCCTAAAAACCCTAAATGAACCTAACCCCCCCTAAAAGACATTAAAGGATACTAAAAAACCCTAAAAGAACCCTAAAGATCCTAAAACACCAAAAAAACCCTAAAAGACCCTAAAAACCATAAAAAATCCTAAAGAAACCTAAGAAACCCTAAAACCCTAAAAGGACTATAAAAAACAATAAAAAACATGGATGGACCCTAAAAAACCATAGAAGACCTTAAAAACTCTAAAAAACTCTAAAACCCCCAAAAGACCATAAACCCCTATTAGATTCTAAAAAACATTAAAAACCATAAACCCCCTAAAAATTCCTGTAAGACCTTAGAAAATCGTAAAAAACCCTAAATGACCCTAAAAGATGCTAAAAAATATAAAATAACTTTAAACCCCTAAACCCCCTAAAATTTCTAAAAAACCTAAATAAACCCAGAATCCCTAAAATACCCTAAAACCCTAAAAAAATTAAAGACCCTAAAAATGGTAAAAAAGCATAAAAACCCATAAAAAACCCTAAAAACCCATAAGATAAACTGAAGACCCAAAAATCTTCTAAAACCCCCTAACCCCCCTGAAAACCATAAAAATCCAGAAAAATATTTAAAGCCCCTAATAATCAATAAAAAACTTAGAAACCATAAAAAACTTAAAAAAAATCCAAAAACTCTAAAAACCTAAAAAACACAAAAGTCCTAAGAAACCCTAAAAACCATTAAAAACCCCCAAAAAACCAAAAAACCATAGAGGACCCTATAAAATTATAAAAAACTTTAAAGGACCCTAAAAACCCCTAAAATCCTTAAAGGATCCTAAAAACCTTAAAAAACCATAAAAGGCCCTAAAAACCCTAAACCCTCTAAAAAATACAAAAAACCCTAAACCCCTAAGAAACCTAAAAAACTTTAAAAACCCTAAAAGACATGAAAAACCCTAAAAACCATAAAAAACCCTAAAAGTAAAAAAACAAAAAAACCCCAAAAAACCTAAGAAATCATAAAAACTATAAAAATACTTTAAAAACCCCAAAACCATAAAAAACCTTTAAAAAAACCTAAAAACCATAAAAAAACTTTAAAAGGCTTGAAACCCCTAAAAACTCTAAAATCCCTTAAAAACCCTAAAAAAAATATAAAAAACCAAAAAACCCAAAAAAAAAACGATGAAAATCCCCCCAAAACCCCGAAAAAACCTAAAAACCTAGAAAATGCCAAAAAACTTCTAAGAACCCTAAAACCCCTAAAAAAATTAAATACCTTAAAAACCAACTAAGAACAATAAAACCCCTAAAAACTCCCTAAAACCCCGAAAAAATCCTAAAAAAACAAAAAAACTTAACACCCTATAAAAACTCTAAAACCACAAAAAACCTAAAAAACACCCCTAAATAGAAAAACTCTAAAATCCCCAAAAAATCCTAAAAAACCCTACCCCCCAAAACCATTAAAAACCAATAAATGAACCTAAAAAAGATAATAAATTCTAGATCTTAAACCCTAAACCCTGAACCCAATACACTGCACCCTAAACCCTAACCCCTAAACCCGAAACCCTATACCTAAACCCTAAAACCTAAACCCTAAAAGCTAAACCCTAAACCCTAAACCATATACCCTACACCCAAAACCCTAAACCCTAAACCTTACTCCCTAAACCCTCAACCCCAAACCTTAAAACCTAAACCCTAAACTCTACACCCTACTCCCTACCCCCTACACCCTAAACCCTATACCAAGAACCCTAAACCCTAAACCATAAACCCTACACCCAAAACCTTATACCCTATACCCTAAACCCTAAACACTGCACCCTAAACCCTATACACTATAGCCTAAACCCAAAACCCTACACCTTAAACCCTATAACCTACACCCTAAACCTTAAACCTATATACTTAATCATATACTTCACACCCTAAACCCTAAACCTTACTAACTAAACCCTAAACCCTAAACCCCAAAAATTAAACCCTACATCCTACACCCTAAACTCTAAACGCTAAACCCTAAACCCTTAACCCTAAAACCTAAACCCTAAACCCTAAACCCTAAACCCTATACCCTATACCCTAAACCCTAAACCCTAAACCCTAAACCCTAAACCCTAATCCCTAAACCCTAATCCCTAAACCCTAAACCCTAAACCCTAAACCCTAAACAATAATCCCTAATCCCTAAACCCCAAACCCTAAACCCTAAACCCTAAACCCTAAACCCTAAACCCTAAACCCTAAACCCTAACCCTAAACCCAAAACCCAAAACCCAAAACCCAAAACCCAAAACCCAAAACCCAAAACCCAAAACCCAAAACCCGAAACCCAAAACCCTAAAAACTAAACCCTAAACCATAAACCCAATAATCTATACCATACACTATAAATACTATACCATACATCCCAAACCCTATAACAGACACCCTAAACCCTAAACCCTAAAACCCTAAAATATCTCTAAAACCCCTAAAACCTAAAGAAACCCTAAAATCCATAAAACCCCCAAAAAATCCTTAAAAACCTAAAAAACTCTAAAAACCCAAAAAACCCAAAAAACCCCAAAACCCTTAGAAATCCCAAAAACCTCTGAAAACCATAAGAGAACCATAAAAACCCTTAAAACCCCTAAAAAAACCCTAAAACCCTAGAACCCTAAAAACATTAAAATCCCCAAAAAACTATAAAAAGTATTCAAAATCATAAAAACCTTAAAAACCAAAAAACCCCCCCTATAAATCCTATAAAACCCTAAAACCCCCTAAGGTTCAACAACGCTAGGATGGCAGCGCACTCTATAGGTTCTCTCTCTCGTCCGACGCTTCTTCCCCTGGTTTCGTCTAGGGTTTATGGCGTTGGTCTTCCTCGGCGGCGGTGTTCTCTGGGCGTGCTTTTCGGATCCAAGGCGACGGTGGCTTCCTGTCTTCAGCAGCTTATTTTTCCTCCCCCCGTGATCTGGATTTCAGTTTCGGAAGGTTTTTTTTGCGGGTGTGCTTGGATTTCGTCGGGCTCGGTGCTTGTGCGGTTTCCTCTGGTCCATGATCGATCGGATATGGTCTGCGGAGAAGTTGTTGACTCCATGGAGGTCAGGACCCTTTTTGGGAATCTGTTGTGGTTCGGAGTTGACTTTTCAGATCTGAGTTTACCCTGGGCAGTCTAGTGTCGGGTGCCTCTACGACGATGCGGTCTTGGCGAGGAGGAGCTTTCAAGTTTGGTTTGGCAGTGCTTTGCGCAGAGGATGCAGTCCGGGACTTGGGTCATTGATGGTTTTTTGTTGGAGCATTGCGTCAATGGCCTACGGTTTGATGCATTTCGATGGATCTTCTGGCTTTATGCTGGTTTATGGTGCTTGGAGATGGATGCTGCGGGGACTCCCGGTTCTTCGTCGAGGTTGCAGGAGGCACCTCTAAAGCAGTGGGGGGAACACACCAGTGATGTGGGCTATGGAAGGCCAAATATCCAAATTTTTTGCCTCGGTTCTGCTTTGTGGATGCCTCCTTGATGCTGCTTCAAATCTGGTATGTCTCCTCCTCCTTGGTGTTGTTTCTGCGAATTTGCTCTGGTTTTGGTGTGCCGTTGGATTGTGGAATTTTGCTCCGCGGGTTCATTCTGCTGCTTTGGATCGCTTTGCTGGTGGCTTGGTTTGTTGGTTGCGTTATGGTTATGGTTCCGAATGAGCTGCTGGTTGAGATGGTGTGGGTGGATGATGGTAACACTTTCTGGAATTGGAGCTGCTGGATGCATGTTGCGGCTTGGATGAGAGTGGAATGGTTGGGAGTTTTTGATTTTTGTGATGAAAATGCTGGTTGCTGGATTGGCTATGATGCTGGATGTGGCTGGATGTTTGGCTATGATTTACTGGTAGGGATGGCTTGCTGTGGCTGGTTTGGTAGTGATCTTTTACTAGTGCTAGCTGTTGGTAGGGAAGAAGAGTTGCTGGGGTCTGGAGGCTTGGTGTTATGGGATGCTTGCTCTGTTTGGCTGGGTGATGCTTGTTTTATTTGGCTGGGTGATGCTATTGGTGGGAAGGTGATAGATGCTGGTACATGTGAGTTTGGAAGCTGGATTTCTCTTGGTAGTGGGCTGGTGGTTGCTGGATGTTGCTGGATGATGGTGATGGTTTCTGCTTGTACCTGGGTGTGCTTGTTGGGTTTTTTATTTTCTTTTTTGATTTTTCTTTTTTTTGCGTGAGTTGTAAGGGGTTTTGGGTGTGGGCCCTTTGACCCCTCCCCTCCCTTGTCTGCTGCGTCTCTATTTTCTTTCTAATAAATTTGGGGGGGTCGGGAATAACCCGACCCTCGCACCTTCCTTGCCCTAAAACCCCCTAAAACCCCTAAAAAACTATAAAAAACTTAAAGACATTAAAAGAAATCAAAAATCTATAAAGGAACCCTAAAAACCTTAAAATAACCCTAAAAACCATTAATCCCTAAAAGAACTATAAAACCCTAATATACCCTAAAACCATAAAAACCCTAAAAACCCTAAAAAACCCTAAAAAACCTTGAAAACCCCTAAAATCCATAAAAAAAATAGTAAAAATAATAAATGATACTAAAAACCCTAAAAAACCCTAAAACCCATACAAACCCTGAAACCCCCTAAAGGAACCCTAAAATACCTTTAAATACCCTAAAACGCTTAAAAGGAACTAAAAAACCCTAAAACCCCTTAAAAAACCATAAACCCCCTAAAAGACCTTAAAAACCCTAAAACCTATAATGTCCCTAAAAACCCCAAAAATACCCAAAAAACCATTAAATACCCTAAAATCCTATCAAAACCCCTAAAAAACCATAAAACCATAAAACCCCTTAAAACCCCCTAAAAACATTAAAACACTAAAAAACTCTAAAAACCATTAAAAGACCTTAAAAATACAAGGAAAACTTTAAAAGACCCTAAAAACCCTAAAATACCCTAAAAGACCCTAAAAACCCCTAGAAACCCAAAAGGACTTAAAACCCTTAAAAAACCCTAAAACCCTATAAACCCCTAAAAGACCCTAAAAACCCTAAAAAACCCAAAAGACCCTAAAAACACTAAAAGACCCTAAAAGACCCTAAAACCCCCAAACCCCCCAAAAACCTAAAAAACGTAATAAATCCTAAAAACCCCAAAACCAATTAAAAACCCTAAATACCCTAAAAAAATATAAAAACCCTAAGAACCTATAAAAAAATCCTAAAACTCCTAAAAACCCCTAAAACCTCCTAAAATCCCTAAAGAAACCCTAAAAAATCTAAAAAAAAAAATAAAAGAATAAAAAACCTTAAAACCCAAAAAAAAAACTCGTAAAAAACCCCAAACCCTATAGAATACACCCTAAACACCAAACCCAACACCCTAAACCCTATACCCTCCAGTATAAACCTTAAATCCAACACCCAAGATCCTATACCCTACACCCAAACACAAAACACAACACCCTAAACCCTATACCCAACATCATAAATCCTAAACCCTACACCCTAAACCCTAAACCCTATAACATTCACTCTAAACCTTAATACCAACATCCTAAACCCTAAACACTAAACTGTAATCTCTAAACCCTACACCTAAAACCTGAACCCTAAACCCTATACTTTAAATCCAAAAAGTCCCTAAAAATAATAAAAAACCTAAAAACCCTACAAAACCCTTAAAAACTTTAAAAACCTGTGCAAACCCTAAAATAACCTAAAAACACTAAAATACCCTAAAACCCTAAAAACATAAAACACCATAAAACCGCACAAAAAACCTAAAAACCAAAAAAATATAAAAATCCTGAAAACCCCTACAAAAATCTAAAAAACCTTTAAAAACCCTTTAAATCCTGAAAAACTTAAAAATATATAAAACCCTTAAACACACTAAAAACCCTAAAAACCAAAAACCACCCTAAAAACCTAAAAGAACATAAAAACCCCTAAAAACCTCAGAGCGGTGGCTCTCCCCCTCTCCTCGTGTCATTAGGGTTCCCTTCGGATTCTCCCCCTTCCCCCTACGGCATGGTCCGGACTCAGTGACCACAGCTTCGTGTTGGATTGGCATCAATGGAGGTTTCCCACTTGTGCCTTATCACTTTTGATCCGGTGGCGGCTTCTTCGTACTTTGAAGCTTCAAGATCTGGCTTCAGATTCAGATTGCTAGTTGCTGGTTCTGGTTCGTGGAGAGGTGAATTCAACTCTCCTAGCTCCAGAATCCCCATCTGGTTCCTTCGGTTCTGTGTCGCCTGGATCTGGTCTTCCAGATCGATTTTCCAGATCTGGTATTTTTTGAGGCTGTGAGAGCTTGGGGTTTCACTTGGCATTCTTGGTGTCCGACTTGGAGTTCCCCTATCCTCAGGTTCTCGTCGCGACCTCTATGCGTTCGTTGCTACCTACGGTTTGAGTTGCAAGATGAGACAGGCTCCTCCTGGTTTTCGGGAATTGGTCTCGGTGGTGGGATCTTGGTGTCGGACCTAGTGCCTCCATCCAAAGAATCCCAGCATGGATTATTCCCGTCTTGGTGACAGTCCTGGTGTGCTTTTGTTTACTCAGGCTTGGCTCTAGTGTCTTGGTGGGGGAAGGACCTTCCCACTGTATCCTCTGGTTTCTTGCGTTTCTGATCAAATGTTGTTGGTACTTTGTTGTGATGGGTATTTTCTGTGGTTTCTATTGCTGGTTACTGATTGCTTCTTACTGGATGATGATGTTGCTTGGTGGTGAATGCGGTGATGGTGGTTTGATTGAGGCTGTTGGAGGTTGGTGTTTCTATCTTTGTCGCATTGAAGCTGAGTTGATGAAGTTGCTGCATATGGCCTGGTTTTGCTGGCTGCTGGTTGTTGATGTGATGGGAGGTGATGTTGGTAACTTTTATGTTTTTATTCTTTGTGTGTTTTTTTCTTCTTTGGGTTTTCTTTTTTGGGTCTTTTTGGGGTTGGGATCGTAAAGGGTCTTTTGGGCGTGGGTCGTTTGACCCCTCTCCTCCCTTGTCTGCTATATCTTTCTTTCTAATAAATTTGGGGGGGGGGGGGGTTGGGAATAGCCTCACCCACAGATATTACTTTCCCCTAAAAACCCTAAAATCCCTAAAAACCCTAAAAAACATAAAACCCCTAAAAGACCCTAAAAACATAAAAACTATAAAAGACACAAAAAAACTCTAAAAAATACCTAAAAGACAATAAAATACCCTTAAAACCTCTAAATGACTCTAAAAACCCTAAAAACCCTAAATGAACCTAACCCCCCTAAAATACATTAAAGGATACTAAAATACCCTAAAAGAACCCTAAAGATCCTAAAACACCCAAAAACCCCTAAAAGACCCTAAAAACCATAAAAAATCCTAAAGAAATCTAAGAAACCCTAAAACCCTAAAAGGACTCTAAAAAACCATAAAAAACATGGAAGGAACCTAAAAACCATAGAAGACCTTAAAAACTCTAAAAAACTCTAAAAACCCTAAAAGACCATAAACCCCTATTAGATCCTAAAAAACTTTAAAAACCATAAACCCCCTAAAAATTCCTATAACACCTTAGAAAATTCTATAAAACCCTAAATGATCCTAAAAGATGCTAAAAATATATAATAACTTTAAACCCCTAAACCCCCTAAAATTTCTAAAAAACCTAAATAAACCCAAAACCCCTAAAATAACCTAAAACCTTAAAAAAATTAAAGACCCTAAAAATGGTAAAAAAGCATAAAAACCCCATAAAAACCCTAAACACCCATAAGATACACTAAAGACCCGAAAATATTCTAAAACCCCCTAACCCCCTAAAAACCATAAAAACCCAGAAAAATAGTAAAAGCCCCTAATAATCAATAAAAAACTTAGAAACCATAAAAGCATAAAAAAAATCCATAACCCCTAAAAACCTAAAAAACCCAAAAGTCCTAAGAAACCCTAAAAAACCTTTAAAAACCCCAAAAAACCAAAAAACCCTAGAGGACCCGATAAAACTATAAAAAACTTTAAAGGACCCCAAAAACCCCTAAAATCCCTAAAATCCCTAATGGATCCTAAAAACCTTAGAAAACCCTAAAAGGCCCTAAAAACCCTAAACCCCCTAAAAAATACAAAAAAACCCTAAACCCCTAAAAAACCTTAAAAACCTTAAAAACCCTAAAAGACACTAAAAACCCTAAAAACCATAAAAAAACCTTAAAAGTAAAAAAACCCCAAAAAACCTAAGAAATCATAAAAACTGTAAAAATACTCTAAAAACCCCAAAACCATAAAAAACTTTTAGAAAAAACCTAAAAACCATAAAAAAACATTTAAAAGGCTTGAAACCCCTAAAAACTCTAAAATCCCTTAAAAACCCTAAAAATAATATAAAAAACCAAAAAACCAAAAAAATAAAAAATGATGAAAATCCCCCGAAAACCCCAAAAAAACCTAAAAAACCTAGAAAATGCTGAAAAAATTCTAAGAACCCTAAAACCCCTAAAAAAATTAAATACCATAAAAACCAACTAAGAACCATAAAACCCCTAAAAACTCCCTAAAACCCCGAAAAAATCCTAAAAAAACCAAAAAACTTAACACCCTATAAAAACCCTAAAACCACAAAAAACCTAAAAAACACCCCAAACCCTAAAAAAATAATAAAATACCTGAAAAACTCTAGAAATACTAAAAACTTAAAAAACATAAAAAACCTAAAACACTAAATACCCTAAATCCCTAAAGATCCCAAAAAATTCTAAAGAAACCTAAAATCCCTAAAGATATGTAAAAGACCCTATAAAGACCTAAAACCCTAAAAAGACCCTAAAAACCATAAAAACCTAAAAAACCCTAAAAAAAAACAAATATACCCAAAAACCATAAAAAACCCTAAAAGGCCCTAAACCCCTAAAAAACCCAAAAACAACTCAAAACCCTAAAAATCCCTAAAAAACCTAAAACCCCTAAAAACCCTAAAAAACTATAAAACCCCTAAAAACCATAAAAAATCCTAAACCCCCAAAAAACTCTTAGAACAACCTAAAACACCTTTAAAGACCCTAAAAAACTCCTAAAACACTAATAAACCCTAAAACCCATAAAATGATAAAAAATCCTAGAAACCCCTAAAAACCCCTTAAAAAACCTAAAACACTTAAAAAACCTAAAACGCTAAAAACCCCTAAAAACCCTTAAAACCACTAAAAACCATATGGTAGAACCTAAATGGAGAAGCAGGGAGGGAGGTCTATCTTTGATGATCGTGTGCTGGATCTCAAATTGAATCACTCGAAGTAAAATCTTGCAAATATGGGATAGGAAAATATAGATCTGGTTGGGCATAAGGATCTCTTCCACCTCTATAATCCTCTTAACACAAATCTAGTGGATTTTGGTGCAAATACGGATCTGGTTGAACCAAGGAGTAACTTTGTAGATGTTGTCAAAACAACCACATTTCTCTCCTCATATTTTAGCCTCCCCTATCTTGGTCGTGTGATTAAAAAGTGGCGTGTTGCCCAAGTATCGGTCAATCTGGAAGACTTGGAGGAAAGCACCAGTTGGTGCTAATTCTCTATTATTGTGAGGGTCCTAATCCTGAAGGGTTAAAGTATTTGGTTATTTGACGAATGGAATTACTAAAATTTGGGGGTTTGATGAGTGGAAAATGACTACCATGGGAAGGGGGTTCTTCCACATTGTCTTACCTTCAAATGAATTTAAAAGGAGGTCCTGGAGATTGGGATAAATTTTTTCTCAAGACTGGGCTCCTTTTTATCTAGGACTGGGAACATAATTTTGATCCTTCCAACTTGAAGAATACTTTCACGCAGGTATGGATCTGTATTTTCAAGATGCACTAGCTATGTTGGCACCCTAGAATTCTATGAGATATAGCTTCTGTGGATGGCTTCCCAATTCGGATATATAGGGAAATAGATAATCCTGGGTTTGTACATTATGATAGGGTGCTAGTTGAAGTTGATTTGGAAATCACCCTCATTGAAGAAGTGGTTCTTACCATAATGGATGACATTTTCACCTTGGAAATTCAATATGAATGAAGACCCAAGTTTTGCAGCATCTATAATTTTCTAGGCCACTCTATTCAAGAATGAAAAAGGACTAAGGTCTAAAGTGTTTGAAAACATCGCAATCATGAGGATGTATTCTTCTAGAGTATTCAAAGAATGGAAAAGGAGAGGGTGAAGCATCCCCCTGATGGATTGAAGGCTATTGGACCCTCCTCCTTACCACAAGATGGTCACAATTCCATGCATGGCTTGGGTTATGTCACACTTACTCTACATACAGAGGTGGTAGCTAATGGATCATCCCTCGACAAGCTTGTTGCAACTTTCCCCAATGCTGAGGATGGGGGAAAGGTTGGATCTGATGCAAAACTTCCTGGGCATGAGGCCTCTCTAGCTACTATGACTGATGCACCCCTCAAGTTGTGGTTAAGAAGATTTTCCCGATCCCTATTAGATTTTAGGAATACAAGGGGATCCTTTTGATCACTGTTGTTGAAGCACAACTGCATGGGAACGAGGCTACTCTACCCACTGACGAGGCTATCCCTTTTTAGGTTATTTATAAGGATCTTTACCCTGGTATTTCTATTTTACTAGAGGGTGAGGGTACCCTTTCCTGAGCTCTAGTGATTGTGGTTCCAAAGGCACAAAAAACTAAGGTTCCCATATCCTATGGAGTACCTACTGCACAAGAGAGTGAGAATTATGCTCCTACCACACCCCCCACTCGACCTGAGGTGAAGGAGCCTATAGATACCAACATGGTCCTAGAGAAAGCTACTGTTCTGCAGGTAATCTTTCATCCTACTCATGTGGGGGTCTTCAATCAGCTTGGTGAGTCAGTGGGCCTGACCTCTATGGATCATATCCTAGTCACACCAATGGATCTGAGTCACTCCTTGGATCAATCGGCCTCACCCAAGGGATCAACTTTATTGGACTTGATTGTAAGTTCTTTTATGGTGGTATCCTTGGACAAGGCAACCATGAGTAAAATTTATAGGGATTCCAAAGAGTTGTTCTGTACCCTAAACAAATTCATCTCTCTAAGTGGGGCCTTCTTGAGTGATATGGTTGAGGAATCACAGGCTCATAAAGATGGTGGTTAGGAGGATTGTTCCATTGGAAATGAACCCATGGAGCAACATGAAGACAAGAATCACCGGTTGAAAAAATACTTGAAACCTAAACCCTTAAAGCAGCCTATTGGAAAGCCTAAAAAGAAGGGAAATAAGGGTAAAGTGAAGGGTAGTAACCCCAATAAGGAGATTCTACCTCTCTATAGGAGAAAACAACATATTTCTCAATGAGAATTATGTTTTGGAACTGCCAGGGGCTTGAGAAATCTCTTACAGTCACAACCCTGCATCACTTTCTTCTTTCTCACATGCCATGTTGATTGGGATTACTATGCCCCTGATTATTTTTGGAAACTGGAAGGGATTTGGCTAGTCCAGTCTGGGTTATTCACTTATTTCTCATAATAGTGATGTAAGTTCTTTGGAAACCTTATGGTTCATGAAGCATGATGATGTCCAGGTTGTCTCATATGAGGTGAGCTCCCAAATTTTATTTCTTTCAATCTTCCTTTAGTTTTTCAAATTTACCCTTTCCTTTGTGAATTAATCCTAATTATATACTAGGATAAGGGTGCTTTGGAGGAAATTGGTTCAGTTGAATGAGATCATAGATCATAACTAGATTGTTATTGGGGATTTTAATACTATTCTTAGAATGGATGAGAAGATTGGTCCCAACTTCTCATGTTCTACTACAGAGGACTTATCTCAGTTCCTGGATCAATGTAATATCTTTGAATTTCCTATTGATGGAGCATTCTTCACATGGGGATGGTTCACAACTATTGGAATCAATGATAGTAAGCTTGATAAGTGTTTTTATCAAATCAGTGACATGAGTTTCCTTACTGATGCCTATGGTTTTACTCTCCCCAAGTTCAACTCGGACCAAAATCCCCTTACTGTTGATTTTTTGGGGGTTCTATGAGGTAATCCCCTTTTCCATTTAAATTTAATAATGTATGGACCATGGTTCCCTGTTTCAGGGAAGTGGTTATAAATGGATGGAACAACTCTTTCCATGGCAACCCTCATTTTATTGTGGCCTGCAAACTCAATAAAATTAAAGGTATTTTGAGGGAATGGAGAAAGAATTCATTTTCCAGAATTGATTAGGATATAAGGGATGCTAAATTATATCTTGAAACCTGAAAAATGACCAACCAGTAGCTGTACATGCCTCTCCATGAATAGGTTCAGCTTCATTCCAGGCTGGATGACCTTCTAGTGCTTAAGGAGAGGCTTGCCAAAAATCAGTTCAATGTTAAGTGGCTATAAGATGGAGATAGGAATTCAAAATTCTTCCACTATCTATACAAGGCGAATAAGGGAAAAAAGTATGAATTCTATACAAATAAATTGTTCCACCTTCATATCTTTGAGTGATATTTCAAATGTTGTTGTGGATTATTTTAAGGCATTATATAACGATGATGGTGAGGACTACTCTTTTCCTATATCTACCTCTATTATTCCATGCATTGAGGAGATGAAAAACATGTACTTAACAGATTCCCCTTTTGAGGATTAAGTTAGATCTACTTTATTTTCTCTGAACATGGATAGTGATGTGGTCTCGGATGGCTTTAACAACAAGTTCTTCATGTTTTATTGGGACATTATGCATGTGCAGATTACCAATGAAATAAGGGAATTATTTCTCTCCAGATATATTCTACATAGGTCTAACTCCAACTTCATTTCCTTGATCCCCAAGAAGTATAATTCTATTGACATAGGGGATTTCTAGCTGGTTTCTATAGGAAACACTATTCCCAAAATTATAAGAAAAATTCTGGTCATCAGGATGGAGAAGATTGGGAAAGATATCATCACCCCAAACTTGTTTGAGTTTGTATCTAAGAGGTTTATTTAAAATTGTTTGTTTATATCCTAAAAAGGTATCAACTGTATGAGGAATCCCACAAAGCATGGTAGATTTTCCATAAAACTAGATATCTCCAAGGATTTTGACACAATCAAGTGGTTTTTTATCTTTCAAGTCCTCAACAAGTATTTGTTTTCTAGAACTTTCATAAAACTATATTCCAAATTACTAAATAGTGCAAGGGTTTCCATATTCATTAATGGATCCCCTTTTGGGTTCTTTCAATGCTCTCGTGGTGTAAGGTAGGGGGACCCTCTCTCTGGCCTACGTTTTCCATTTCTTAAAAGCTATTTGAGCTAGTACATCAATGATCTCTTCCAGACTAGCCTATATACACCAATAAAGTCAACAAGAGGCCTTAATGTATCCTCCTATATTCTTTATGCTGATGATATCTTCCTATTTGACTAGGCCAAAAAGAGAAACTTTTCCTCAATCAGAATGATCTTATGTCATTATTAACGTGTAGATAGTCAATCGATTAGCTAGAAAAAATCCTCAATTTTCTTTGGTAAGGGAGTTTCAACTTCTAGGAAACTTTGTATTGCTAGGTCCCTTGGTGTGAAGAGGGGTTCACTCCCCTAGACCGTACACCCTAAACCCTAAACCCTACATCATAAACCCTATACCCTACACCATAAACCCTAAACCCTACACCCCAAACACTATACCCTAAACCCAAAACCCTAGAACACACACACAAAACCATATACCCTACACCCAAAACCCTACACCCTACACCTTAAACCCTATACACTACACCCAACACCCAAAAACCTATATCATAAAACCTGTACTCTACACCCTAAACCATAAACCCTACACCCTAAACCCTATAACCTACACCACAAACTCAAAAACATACACCATAAAACCTAAACCCCACACCCTAAACCCTATAACCAACACCCTAAACCCTATACCTGACACCCTAAAACACAACACCCAATAACCTATACCCTAAACCCTATAAACTAAACCCTAAACACTACACCCTACACCCTAAAAATCCTAAAAATCCCCAAAACCTTAAAAACACCTAAAAAATTATAAAAACCTTTTAAACCCTATGTAAAGACCCGTAAATTTCAAGGAAATTTTTTCTTAATTTTCTTTGGAATTTTACAAGAACGTAGTTTCTGACGGCGCCTGATTCCGAGGCCCAGTGTGCCCAGAATCAATTTTTGAAGTTTAGCTCGGGTACGTTCAGTGAACGAATGAGCAGGAATTTCTAACTTTTGAACCGATACTCGGAATCAAATTCTGAGGGCACTGATGAAACTGCAGCACCGGTATTTGCTTAGGAACGCCTATTCCGGAGTTGCGTTTACACGAGGGAAGTTGTTAAACAAATTGTGAAAGTTAAAATAAAAATTTAACTTCAATTTTTATTTTCCTTAAGTGTTTTTATCCATTGAATGGAAGTTGGGTAACTACCCAAATTACCTTGGGAGGTTAAGAGGGTGGTGGGGCCCACACGAACCCCACCCCTTCATATCCTCTAACCCCCTCAACTCACCATTAATGTTGTGAACTTAAGTTATAACTTGTGACATTAATGTAGTGAGTTTAATGTGAGTTTTTGAAATTCAAACTCTTGAATTTCAAAGGTTTATGTTGTGTTAATAAATTAAGTGTGGGCTTAATTTATTTTTGGTTAGTTTCTTTGTTTCTTGAGAGGTTTAGGAGAATCGTTGAGAAACTTGAAGATCTTCTTCGTCTTTGACGAAGAATGTGAAGAACGGTTCTTCTCCGACGAAGAACATCGACCCCATGACCTAGAAGACTCGGCGTCCTGGATTCTTCTGACTTCATCTTCCTCCACGACAAGGGAGAAGTCGCCGACTATGGTGATCATCGCCAACGACAACGTACCTCCCTTATTCATCATAGAAACAAGTGAGGAGACGTCGTTTCCTCCTCGGACGCACCCCGACATCCACGGAATCTACGTCCGATGCCGCGATGCCATTCTCCGCGATACCCGACGTGCGACGTCAAATATCAAGGTAGGGGTTTGTTTCATTTTATTCTTGATTCTATCTTTGACGTTCTACAGGTAATGAGAACCCCCTTGTTATCATTTAACGGGAGGAGGCCGGACCGCACGAACACGGTCGATCCTCCTCCCTTTTTATTCTTTCTTGTCGTTGCGGATCGAAAGAGAGTGACGCGGTGTCGTCGCACTGCGTGGGGAAGAACAACAAGAAAAACGTGACGTCCGAAAGAAAGTGACGCGGTGTCGTCGCACTGCGTGGGAAAGAACGGAAAGGATGCGCGACATTGTCACGCCGCACGGATCGAGCGACAAGAATGCACGACGTCGTCACGCCGCACATTCAAAAAATTTAAACCTTCATGCGTGGGTATTTGATTGCAAGATGATCGTATAATTTATTTTGGATAAATTATACCCTCATCAATGATTAAAATCATGTGTTTAATTATTTTCCAATTGATAACACCTAACGCGGAGGGCACAGGCCGAACAAACACGTCCCAACAACCCTCCGCAGCTTGTTTATCGATGTGCGGATTGACAGATGACGATGAAGCAGAATACTATGGAGTTTTAATTCCTTCATAGTGAAGGTCGGGTCCCGGACCGTTGGCGAAGACGGCAGGGGAAACGGACCACCGGAGCGCGTCTGGTGGTCCGCGGAAGACGGTGGCGGCGCGCCGCCGGCTTCAATTAGCAGCGAGGGGGCGACTGCGCACACCCCCGCCCGCGGCTTCCGCTCGGTCGTGCTGGCCGAGCCGGACCAAGCCGGGCCGGGCCCAGCCGGGTCGGGCCCAGCCGGGTCGGGTCGACCCGGGGGGGGGGGGTCGGGCCGGGTCGGCCCGGGCCCAGACCCCCCGATTCGGACTACTTTCGGTCAAATGGCCATATCATGGGTTACGGACCTCCGATCGACGCACCGTCAGTTGCGTAGCGATCCTTGGAACAATATGGTCGTTTCAGTATATTACACTCAAGGTTTCGGAGAACTTTGGGTTCGCCCGGGTTAGTTCGTACACGAAACCAACCGGGTCCTCGGAGCGGAAACAGATATATCTTTAGCACCGGACGTCCGATTGACGTGCCATTGACTTTGATGGATTACTCTAAGTGAGACGGATCTTTTGGCTTACTTTGCTCGAGGTTTGGATGCTGACGGAGTGCGGTCGGGTTGGTTCGCTCACGAAACCAACCGGGCCCCTGGAACGAAAAAGCCAATAACTCACAGATCGGGCGTCCGATTGACGCACCGTCTGTTTCGTTGATTTCCTCTTGAAGAGATGGAACTTTTGGCATACTTCGCCCAAGATTTGGATACAATTGGATAGAGTTCGGGTTGGATTGCACCCGAAATCCAACCAGGCCCCTAGAACGGAAAAGCTGATATCTTTCAGACAGGACGTCCGTTTGACGAACCGTCAGCGGCGTTGTTGATCACGTTGAGAAACAGTCCCAATGAGTATACCCTATGAGAGTTCGGGGTACAGTTGAGATACGTCTGGGATTGGTTCGCTCACGAAACCAACCGGGCCCCTGGGACGAAAAGGCTAGTAACTCACAGACCGGGCGCCCGATTGACGCGTCGTCTATTGAGTTGAGACCCCTATGACGAGGCAGTTCTTTGAGATACTTCTTAGTGGGACTTTGAGATACTTGGAGTATTGACCAGTAGCTCGTGGAGCGGACCCTACCAGAGATGAGCGTACGGAGTACGGAGACTGTGTAGCTGGCTGGGACCTGAAGACTGCTTGTCCGATTCGAGTCGGAGAGACTTGTATAGCCCAGTGGGGAGCACTACTGTGTTTGGGTGGAAAACCCACAGCGGGAAGCACTACTGTGTTTGGGTGGCAGACCCACGGTACTCGACAGGAGGAGTGCCTCTGTAGCTATGAGGGGGGAGCACAACTGTGTTTGGGTGGCAGACCCCGGCGGGAAGCACTACTATGTGAGGTGGCAGGCCCACGGTACTCGACAGGAGGAGTACCTCAGCAGTCTTAGGTTAGTAAGCAGTACCTCGGAGTCGTGACAGGACCACTGTACACTCCAGAGACAGAGATCTTCAGCAGTTACGGTTTCGATAATGAAAATCTCGGTTTGATCTGAGTCTATGACCTTTGTGTTTCCTCATGATTGAGATGGGTTACTTGATAACTTAGGTATATGTATGGGCATATACCTGGGTAGTGGTTATCCGTTGATTTCACAATCCTTGTGTTTCCTCATGTTGAGATGGGTTACTTGATAACTTAGGTATATGTATGGGTATATACCTAAGTAGAGGTTATTTGTTGAGATCTTTTTTTGTTATCCTTGTTGGTTTAGTGAGACCTTGAGGGTCTCTAGGTCCCTACTGAGTATCGTTATACTCACCCCTGCACGGACTATGCCCGCACCTCATTGTGTTGGTTGCAGACGACGGGCAGTGTTGACGGAGGCCGAGTGTTCGAGGACTGGATGGTACCCGGAGGTGGACTACACGATGATTCAGTATCTGGAGGCGAACTTCACAGTGAGACGACACTTAGAGGAGGTTGACGGGCGAGAGAATTGTGGAGGCTATCTGTACCTACCCTTTAGGTAGGATCCGTGGTGGACGATCTAGGAGCTGCGCCATCTGTACCTACCCTTCAGGTAGGATCCGAGGAGGACGACCTAGGAGCCGCTTTCATTCTTCCAGCTATTGTATTTTCCTATTGTACTTTGTTTAGTTGTAGTTGTACTTTCATTTGGGTTTGTATTCTGGCCCATTTACCTTTCAGCACTTCTCTTTGTACTTAGTGTTTTACTTCTGCTTGTACTCTGTGGTGTTTTGTTACTTTTATAAAGGCAATTCCTTCCCAGTTATCGGGATTTATGCCTTTGGTGCTAGTCGCCAGCCCCTGGCCTATGGAAGGCGGGCTTGGGGTAGTCACGACACGGTTCCCGAGGATGGGTCATGACAAATTGGTATCAGAGGAGTTTGGTTCTACCGCAGAACTCAGGACTCCGATCTTTCTCTATGTGAAGTAATAGTGTTAAGGGTACCGAGTGTGGTCTTCAGTTCAGGGAGTCCAGTGTTGGTGCGACGACCGACGTATCCGTACACCAGGACCCTGACTACTGATTTCCGACTTTGTACACGAAAACTCTTATTGCATGTGTGTTTCCAAAGTATTAAAGTCATCTCAAACCAGGTTAGCTCACTAGGTATAAACGTTGACTATGACGCATCTGTTCAGGATGTCTCCACGCAGACAGTCAGTTGAAGTTCCGAGAGAGTACTCGATGACGGCTCACCGAGCGACGAGGCTCTGGTGCAGGGCCCTTTTTACTATGTTGGCACCCTCGGGTGGTGTACCAGCAGCACCACCACCTGTTGGGCAGCAGATTCCAACAACTATACTAGAAAACTGTGCACGCTGTCAGAGCACGTTGCACGAGTTCCAGCAGCAGCGGCCTCCGAGGTTACGAGGCGAGATAGATTCCCAGACAGCAGAGCAGTGGCTGGAGGCGATTTCTTGGGTTTTCCGCCTAGCTGAGACATCAGTAGAGTGGATGGTGGACTTGGCCACTAGTGTTTTCCAGTGAATGACCATGAGGATGGTCCGCATAGTGATGAGGCTTCGGTATGTGGACTGATGCCTGAGATAGTACCTTTGGGTAGTGTGTCAGCTATACATCACTACCTGTTGGTCAGCAGTTTCAACCGGCGGTACCGGTAGGTGACACATGTAAGCATACTGCCTTACATGTGTTCTAACATCAGATACCCTCAAGTTCCGAGGCGAACCTGACTCACAGGCGGCTGAGGACTGGCTTGAGGGGGTGGCAGAGAGTTTTCTAGAGCTTATACAGTTTCGGCGGGACGACGTGTTGATAGCTGAGAATTCATCGAGGCATACCAAACATACCGGGTACTCGATGGATGCGTTTTGATCAGTGCAGTAGAGGTCGGACCTCTGAGCATGGTATGTTTAAGGGCTTCCGAGCCAGCACCTTTTCTCTATGCATTCCTACTTAGGCTAGGGTGATAAAAGGAACCTTTGTGGTTGAGAATTCTTTGCTGAACAAATACAGCCAGAGAATGATAGAAGTTTGGAAAGCAGAAAACTGGCGCTAGTCTAGGGGACTTGGGTGTGTAAAATGTTTCAAGAAGAGGAAATGTTAAGGACAGATGAATCTGCAGAGCAGCAGACATGGAGGCAGAGCTAGGAGAACAACTTGTGGTGGTGTACATTTCAACATGTTACCATCACCCGCCTTTGTAGTCCCCACTAGACTCAGGGAGTTGGAGAGAAGGGGAAGAGATTAGATGCTTGAGATCATGGAGTTCGACCAAAAAGGGCTCTAAGGATGATTCGAAGTGCGGACTTTGTCTTCTACTAGCTTCCGTAGCCACATACATTAATACTAATCATCCCTTCCTTCCATGAATCTAGTCCCAGACCTAGAGTTTCTGGTTAATCCGTTGACTTGACCCTCACGTCTAGAGATACCTTTGGGAGGAGACTTGATAGTCACACTTACGCCGACGGTGTGATCTGACCCTTGAGGTGAGAGTCTCGGTTGGGACCTCTTGGTGGCAGCGTCGAGGCCTTACGACGTTAGTTTGAGTATGGATTTGGCAATCACTGTTCATACTCAAATTGATGGTATTAGGCAAACGTCAAGATGGGTTTTCCTTGGTCGGCGAAAATGAAACCCTGGGCAGCACAAGTTAAACTCATGCATGGGAGGGTGCGACCGGTCACTCTTGAGTCGGCCAACCTTACCCTCGTGGAAGCAGTCGTTTGAGTTCCAGTTCTAACAGGAATTGGAAACATCTGGAGTTCGAGGATGACGATCACGTCCTTATACGGGTCTCACCTCAACGAGGTTTACGGAGATGTGGCCAAGGCATCAAGTTATCTCTAAGGTTCAATGGACCTTTCTAGGTCCTCAGCTGGGTAGGAGAGGTGGTTTACCGCTTGATCCATCCACCTCAGTTGCACTAGGTGCACGACGTCTTCCACGTATCTCAACTGAGGAGATACGTGCTTGATCCTTCACACATCATCGACCTCAGGGAGTTGGACGTCGATGACAGGGAATCATGCAAGAAGGTTCCAGTGGGGATTGAGGATCGACAGGAGCAGGTCCTACGAGGAAGGTCGATTCCTCTTGTGCGTTTTCATAGGCAGCATGGAAACCTCCAGGTGAGCACATGGGAGCGGAAGGCTCAAGATGTGTGCTCTGTACCGCTTTTGTGACCCTAGTTTGTGTTGAAGCTTTACGGGGACGTAAAGCCCTGAGGTGGGAGTAATGTACAGACTCGGAAATTTCAAGGAAAATTTTTCTTAATTTTCTTTGGAATTTTACAAGAACGCAATTTCTGACGGCACCTGATTCTGAGGCCCGGTGTGCCCGGAATCAATTTCCGAAGTTTAGCTCGGGTACGTTAAGTGAACGAACGAGCGGGAATTTCTAACTTTTGAACCGATACTCGGAATAAAATTCCGAGGGCACCGATGGAACCGCAACGCCGGTATTTGCTTAGGAACGCCTATTTCGGAGTTGCGTTTACACGAGGGAAGTTGTTAAAAAAATTGTGAAAGTTAAAATAAAAATTTAACTTCAATTTTTATTTTCCTTAAGTGTTTTTATCCATTGGATGGAAGTTGGGTAACTACCCAACTTCCCTTGGGAGGTTAAGAGGGTGGTGGGGCCCACACGAACCCCACCCCTTAATATCCTCTAACCCCCTCAACTCACCATTAATGTTGTGAACTTAAGTTATAACTTATGACATTAATGTAGTGAGTTTAATGTGAGTTTTTGAAATTAAAACTCTTGAATTTCAAAGGTTTATGTTGTGTTAATAAATTAAGTGTGGGATTAATTTATTTTTGGTTAGTTTCTTTGTTGCTTGAGAGGTTTGGGATAATCGTTGAGAAACTTGAAGATCTTCTTCGTCTTCGACGAAGAACGTGAAGAACGGTTCTTCTCCGACGAAGAACATCGACCCCACGACCTAGAAGACTCGGCGTCCCGGATTCTTCCGACTTCATCTTCCTCCACGACAAGGGAGAAGTCGCCGATCGTGGTGATCATCATCAACGAAAACGTACCTCCCTTCTTCATCATAGCAACAAGTGAGGAGACGTCGTTTCCTCCTCGGACGCACCCCAACGTCCACAGAATCTACGTCCGACGCCGCGATGCCATTCTCCGCGATACCTGACGTGCGACGTAAAATATCAAGGTAGGGGTTTGTTTTGTTTTATTCTTGATTCTATCTTTGACGTTCTACGGGTAATGAGAACCACCTTGTTATCGTTTAACGGGAGGAGGCTAGACCACACGAACACGACCGATCCTCCTCCCTTTTTATTCTTTCTTGTCGTTGCGGATCGAAAGAGAGTGACGCGGTGCCGTCGCACTGCGTGGGAAAGAACGACAAGAAAAACGTGACTGTCCGAAAGAAAGTGACGCGGTGTCGTCGCACTGTGTGGGAAAGAACAGAAAGGATGCGCGACATCGTCACGCCACGCGGATTGAGCGGCAAGAATCCGCGATGTCGTCACGCCGCGCATTCAAAAATTTTAAACCCTCGTGCGTGGGTATTTGATTGCAAGATGATCGTATAATTTATTTTGGATAAATTATACCCTCTTCAATGATTAAAATCATTTTTTTAATTATTTTCCAATTGATAACACCTAACGCAGAGGGCGCGGGCCGAACAAACACGGCCTGACAACCCTCCGCAGCTTGTTTATCGATGTGCGGATCGACAGACGACGATGAAGCAGGCCGCTATGGCATTTGAATTCCTTCGCAGTGAAGGTCGGGTCCCGGGAGGACCGTTGGCGAAGACGGCAGGGGAAACGGACCACAGGAGCGCGTCCGGTGGTCCGCGGAAGACGGTGGCGGTGCGCCACGCCGGCCGCCAGGCAGCGGCGGCGCCTGGCGCGCCACCGACTTCAATTAGCGGCGAGGGGGCGGTCGCGCACACCCCCGCCCGCGGCTTCCGCTCGGCCGCGCTGGCCGAGACGCGGCTGGCCGGCTGAGCCGAACTGAGCCGGGCTGGGCCGGGCCGGGCCCATCCGGGTCGGAACCGGGTCGGGTCGACCCGGTGGGGGGGGGGGGGGGGTCGGGCCGGGTTGGGCCGGGCCCAGACCCCCCGATTCAGACTACTTTCGGTCAAATGCCCATATCTTGGGATACAGACCTCCGATCGACGCACCGTCAGTTGCGTAACGATTCTTGGAACGAGACGATCGTTTTGGTATATTACACTCAAGGTTTTGGAGAACTTTGGGTTCGGCCGGGTTGGTTCGTACACGAAACCAACCGGGTCCTCGGAGCAGAAACAGATATATCTTTAGCACCGGACGTCCGATTGACGTGCCGTCAACTTTGATGGATTCTTCTAAGTGAGACGGATCTTTTGGATTACTCCACTCGAGGTTTGGATGCCAACGGAGTGCGTTCGGGTTGGTTCTCTCACGAAACCAACCGGGCCCCTGGAACGAAAAAGCCAATAACTCACAGACCGGGCATCCGATTGACGTACCGTCTGTTTCGTTGATTTCCTCTTGAAGAGACGGAACTTTTGGCATACTTCGCCCGAGATTTGGATACAGTTGGATAGTGGCCGAGTTGGATCGCACCTGAAATCCAACCGGGCCCCTAGAACGGAAAATCTGATATCATTCAGACAGGACGTCCGTTTGACGAACCGTCAGCGGCGTTGTTGATCACGTTGAGAAAAGGTCCCAATGAGTATACCCTATGAGAGTTCGGGGTATAGTTGAGATACGGTCGGGATTGGTTCGCTCACGAAACCAACCAGGCCCCTGGGACGAAAAGGCTAGTAACTCACAGACCGGGCGTCCGATTGACGCGTCGTCTGTTGCGTTGAGACCCCTATGACTAGGCGGTCCTTTGAGATACTTCTTCGTGGGACTTTGAGATACTTGGAGTATCGACTAGTAGCTCATGGAGCGGACCCTCCCATAGACGAGCGTACGGAGTACGGAGACTGTGTATCTGGCTGGGACCTGAAGACTGCTTGTCTGATTCGAGTCGGAGAGACTTGTATAGCCCAGTGGAGAGAACTACTGTGTTTGGGTGGCAGACCCACAGCGGGGAGCACTACTGTGTTTGGGTGGCAGACCCGCGGTACTCGACAGGAGGAGTACCTCTGTAGCTATGAGGGGGGAGCACTACTGTGTTTGGGTGGAAGACCCCAGTGGGAAGAACTACTATGTGAGGTGGCAGGCCCGCGGTACTCGACAGGAGGAGTACCTCAGCAGTCTTAGGTTAGTAAGCAGTACCTCGGAGTCGTGACAGGACCACTGTACACTCCAGAGACGGAGCTCTTCAGTAGTTATGGTTTCGATAATGAAAATCCTGGTTTGAGTTGAGTCTATGACCTTTGTGTTTCCTCATGATTGAGATGGGTTACTTGATAACTTAGGTATATGTATGGGCATATAACTGGGTAGTGGTTATCCGTTGATTTCACAATCCTTGTGTTTCCTCATGTTGAGATGGGTTACTTGATAACTTAGGTATATGTATGGGTATATACCTAAGTAGAGGTTATCTGTTGAGATCTTCTTTGTGGTTATCCTTGTTGGTTTAGTGAGACCTTGAGGGTCTCGGGGTCCCTACTGAGTATCGTTATACTCACCCCTGCACGGGCTATGCCCGCACCTCGTTCTGTTGGTTGCAGACGACGGGCAGTGCTGACGGAGGCCAAGTGTTCGAGGACTGGACGGTACCCAGAGGTGGACTACACGACGAGTCAGTACCCGGAGGTGGACTACACGACGAGTCAGTACCCGGAGGTGGACTACACGACGAGTCAGTATCTGGAGGCGGACTTCACAGTGAGACGACACTCAGAGGAGGTTGACGGGCGAGAGCGTTGTGGAGGCTATCTGTACCAACCCTTCAGGTAGGATCTGTGGTGGACGATCTAGGAGCTGCGCCATATGTACCTACCCTTCAGGTAGGATCCGAGGTGGACGACCCAGGAGCCGCTTTCGTTCTTCCAGCTATTGTCTTTTCCTGTTGTACTTTGTTCAGTTTTAGTTGTACTTTCATTTGGGTTTGTATTCTGGCCCATTTACCTTTCAGCACTTCTCTTTGTACTTAGTGTTTTACTTCCGCTTGTACTCTGTGGTGTTTTGTTACTTTTATAAAGGAAATGCCTTCCCAGTTATCGGGATTTACGCCTTTGGTGCTAGTCGCCAGCCCCTGGCCTATGGAAGGCGGGCTTGGGGTAGTCACGGCACGGTTCCCGAGGACGGGTCGTGACACCCTAAAAAACCTTGACAAAACCTATAAATCCACAAAACCCCTAAACCCACTAAAAAATCCTAAAAAACACTAAAACCCTAAAAAACCCCAAAAACCATAAAAAACCTAAAACCATTAAAACCATTAAAAATCTTCAAACCCCTAAAAACCATCAAAAACCCTAAAAATCCTGAAACCCCAAACCCCAAAAATCGCTAAAAAATATGCAAAAACCCTAAAAATCCAAAAAATATCAAGAAAGTTGTAAAAATCCCTATAACCCCTAAAAACCCTAAAACCCTTAAAACCCCTAAAAATCCTAAAAACCCAAAAATACGCTAGACCCCTAAAAACACCTTAAAAACTGTTAAGACCCCTAAAACCCCCTAAAACCCCCTAAAACTGCTAGAAACACAAAAAATACCTAAAAACTAAAAACCATTAAAAAATCAAAACCCTAAAGATTACTAATAACACTAAAAACCCTAAAAACCTTTAAAAATACTAAAAAAACTAAAAAACCCAAAAAAATCCAAGAAACCCTAAAAATCCATTATAAACCTTGAAAACCCCAAAAACCCCAAAAACCCTTAAAAACCAATGAAAACCCTAAAAAACACTAAAAACCATAAAAAACCCTAAATGACTCTAAAACCCCCTAAAAACCATAAAAAATCCTAAAACACCTAAAAAATACTAAAAACCATTAAAACCCTAGAAAAATATAAACCCCCCTAAACCCCCTAAAAAATCCAAAAAAACCAAAAAACACCTAAAACCCCATAAGATACCCTTAAAAATTTAAAACCCTAAAGACCAAAAAAGAACCTAAAACCCTAAAACCCCTAAAAGACCCTAAGAACCATAAAAACATGAAACTATACAAAAAACCTGAAAAAACATGAAGAGACCATAAAATACTCTAAAAACCATTAAAGACACTAAAAAACCTAAAAACCTAAAAAACCCCAAAGGACATTAAAAAACCTAAGAAAACCCAAAAAGACCCTAAAAACTATAAAGGACCCTAAAAACATTAAAACCCATAAAGGACCCTAAAAAACCTAAAAACCCTAAAAAACCTAAAAACCCTAAAAAACCTTAAATACTCTAAAATTCTAGAGGTCCCTATAAACCCTAAAAACCATAAAGGAACCTAAAAAGACATAAAAAACCCTAAAGGACTCTCAAAAACCCTAAAACCCCTAAAATACCCTAAAACCATAAAATACACTAAACAAACATAAAAAACCATAAAAAACCTAAAAACCCTAAACCCCCTAAAAATTAATTTAATCCCCTAAGAAACTATAAAAGACCCTACAAACCCTAAAAACCCCAAGAGGACCCTAAAACCCTAAAATTCCTAAATAAACCCAAAAAAACATAAGAGACCCTAAAAACCCTAATTTTTTTAAAGACCCTAAAAAACCACAAAAAACCTAAAACCCCATTAAAATTATAAACAACCTTAAAAACCCATAACCCCCAAACTCCCAAAAAACCCACTAACCCCCTAAAACCCAAAAAACCCTAAAACCCCCAAAAAACCCCAAAAAAACATAAAATTACTAAACATGATAATAAACCCCAAAAACTCCTAGAAACCCTAGAAAACCCTAGAAAATCCCTAAAACCTCTAAAAATATAAAACCATAAAACCCCTAAAACCCCTAAAATCTCTAAAACCCCAAAGACCCTAAAAACCCTTAAAAACCAAAAACCCTAAAATACTATAAAAACCCTAAGAAATATTAAAGGACACTAAAGAACCCAAAAAACCATAAAAATCTAAAAAAACACTTAAAAGATTCCAAAAAACCAAAAAAACGTTAAAAGACCCAAAAACCATAAAACCCTAAAACACCCATAAAACCTAAAAAACATTAAAAAACCAAAAAACCATAAAAACCATAAAAATTATAAAGGACCCTAAAGAATCCTAAAAAATATAAAAACCCTAAAAACCCTAAATATTAATAAAGGTTCCCAAAAGACCCTAAAAACCCTAAAAATCTTTAAAATACACTATAAACCCAAAAAAACCTTAAAGACCACAAAACTTGTAAGAAACAATAAAAACCCTAAAAACACATGAATCCCTAAAAACATAAAAAAATTAAAATATCTAAAATTCCTAGAGAATCCTAATAACTCTAAAAAACTATAAAACCCTAAAAGACTAAAAAACCCTAAAAAACTAGAACACCCAACATACCTTAAAACCCCTAAAAACATTAAAAACTAAAAAAAACTTAAAAAACCTAAAAACCCTAAAAAACCTAAAAACCCTAACAGACCCCAAAAACCCACAAAAAAACTAAAAACCTAAAACCCCTAAAAACCCTAACCCCTCCTAAAATCCCTAAAAACTCTAAAAACCATTAAAAAACAAAAGACCCAAAAAACCTTAAACACCTAAAAACTCTAAAAACCCAAAACTTTGCCAAAAACGTTAAAATCCCCAAATAACTCTAAAAATGTTAAAAACCATAAAAACAATAAAAATCCAAGAAACCCTAGAAAACCCTAAAAACCCCAAAAAAACCCTAAAATCCCTATAAAACACAAAAAAATATAAAAAAATCATAAATAATATACAAGACACTATAAACCCCAAGTCCTATACCCTAAACCCTATACCCTACACCCTAAACTCTAAAACCTATAGTTAAAACCCTATACCCTACACCCTAAACCCAAAAACTGAAACCCTAATCCCTATAACCTACACTCAAAACTCTAAATCCTACACACTAAGCCTTACACTCTAAACCCTGTAACCAATAAACCAAAATTTAAACCCTATACCCAAAACCCTATACCTAGCACCTTAAACCCTAAACCCTACACCCTAAACCCCAAACCTACACCCTTAAACCTAAATAACCATAAAAACCCTAAAAGAACATAAAAAACCCTAAAAGAACATAAAAAACCTCAGAAACCCTAGAACCCTAGAAACCCCTAAAAACTATAAAAACTCTACCCCCACCTTACAAGATTATAAAAACCCTATAAAAACATAAAATACCCTAATAAACCCATGAAAAACCTAAAAAACCCTTAAAAAGTGAAAATTATAAAAAAAACACTAAAAATCCTTAAACCCCTAAAAACCCTAAAAGGGATAAAAAGCACTAAAACCCCTAAAAACCTCAAAAAATAGTAAAAACCCTTAAAAACCTGAAAATCCCTAAAACCATAACACCCCTAAAATTTATAAAAATAAAAAACCCAAAAAACACCTAAATAAACCCTAAAAACCATTAAAACCCCTAAAAGACCATAAAACCCCAAAAAAATCTAAAAAACATTGAAAACCCTAGAAAGACCTTAAAACCCACAAACCCTAAAAGACCCTTGTTGAAGATCCTTTCTATCACAGAGTCTAATGAATGGAAAAGAGGAATACCTTAAGCACAAAGAGAGTCATACTTTGAAGAACATCAAAAATTGACAAAGGCATGAACAATGAAACCTGTAAGAATGGGTCGCACAAGTTTTCTTTTGGTCATGCAAGTCACTTGCGCACCACATTTGGGTCGTGCAGGTGACTTGCGCGCCCTATTCCTTTTTTCTCCCAAGGTGTTCAGTGGCCTATAAATAGCCCCTGTGGGCCCCCCATTTAAAAGGCGAATTTTCCAAAACTCAGATTCAAGCTCTGGTCGCCCAAGTCTTTTTCTGACGTCTTCCGAACACTTCTAAGGTAATTCTTTACCTAGAATGGAAGCTCTAAAGAGGAAGAATAAGGACTAAGTATTATAACTCATCAATAATTGTGCGCCTAAGTGTCCATCCCTTAAGTTAAGTGAATACACTTACGCGCCACCTTTCCCTCTCAAGGGAACTTGTGTGCCACCCTTCTGGAAGCCTCTAGGGATGATACTAAGGGCTTGAGTTAAAATTCGCCCAAGTATTACCCTATAGATTATTCATCTCCCAAGGTGACTCATGTCACACAAGTATACTTTCGTGACTAGGACTTGTGTGTCAGAATAATACTTGCACGCATCCTTCTTAGTCACCTCCTTTCCTCAAATCCACCTCTCCTCTTCAAATCCAATTGTGGCATGGTTCCTTTGTTTGATTCCTTATCTAAGAGGAATTCATTAGGCCTCTTTCTCAGGAGTAATCCACAATCATAATTTCCCTTAATTGGGCATCCTCCTCAGGAGTAATCCCCAGTCTTAATTTCTTTTGATTTGGGATTCCTTCTTAGGAATTAAACCCAATCATAAGTCCTTCTTAATTTGGGACTCCTTATCAGGAGTAAGCCCCAAATTACAATTTCTCTTAATATGGGCCTCCTTCTCAGGAATAATACCCAATCATAAGTCCTTCTTAATTTGGGCCTCCTTCTTGGGGATAAGTCCCGGTTTAAAATCCCAAATCTCCATAAATTACAAATACTTTTATGGACCCTGCTCTTGGGCAGTCATACATACGTAAGCCCCACATCATTTATTATAACTGCATCTTTCATGGCATAATCGTCAGATTTACTGATACCTCTTGTTTCTCACACCGAGCATGACTCGCGTGAGCTTAAAGTGTAAAAGTAGTTACGATATCTCTTTTTGGGCCATTAATCATGCATAAACCTCATACTTCTTCACCTGAACTACGTGGAATTTGATCTCTGCCTTAAAATTAGAGTACGTAGGAAGCCTTTCTAAGGTTCAAGCCAATCTTTCATTAATTATTTTTCCATCCCATATGACGTTAAACTATATCATTCCTATCAAACTACATGGGTTCTAATTCCTTTCTTTTTAATAAGGATATGTAGGTAGCCCATCTGCAGGTACGATCCCAACTCTGAAATAATCCCTGTCTTCCTGAATGACAATAAACTTCAAGTCCCCCACTGAGTGGATTTAAAACCAGTATGGTTATCATAATGACCAAGATATTTCTATATAATGTGTTGAAGGATACCATTGAATAAGAATATCTAATAAATACAGATTATTCTCTATCTATGAAGAACCTCAAATACATATAAAATATTCTCTAAATCTCATACCTATCAATCATTGATTTCTATCTGAAGGAAAAACTCATTTTCATGCTTGGTAAATTAATAAGGATTCGTGAACATAACTTAAATATAAAAGAGAGTCCTGGAGTAGACAATAATTCCCCCCAAAAAAGGTGTGATGAGTCTGACCTCCCATCCTCTCGACCAATGAAAATTCTTAACCTCATCAGTTCACAACTAATGAGCACCTACCTTTGGAAAGTAGGTATAAATGGATATAGAATCATTGGATGTTTTCTATTCTACAAATAAACCCGTTAGAAACTGATTGGAAAGTTTGAACCTTAAACAAACAAGGTCATCCCCATTTCTAGAAGAAAAAAAATGGTGAACCCAACGTGAATCCTTAACCAAGTTAAATGATGTTTTACTTATTTATTAGGGCCCTATTTAACTTAATATGCTGGCCAATAAATCAATCAATATCATATGTGCTCATCCAAAAGATATAGTCTGGCCAAACTTATCTTGATTATGTCTGTTATATCAAACAGACACTCTTTTCCAAGATCTCTCTGCAATACAGAAATGGCTTCTTTAAAATTCACACCTATGAATGACTCGACTGTTACTCCTGCTGGATCCTCGTCTACTTTGAGGACGACATCACCTACTCAGCGTCTTCAACACTGGGTCTCAAATACATTGGTTAAGGAATACCATCAACATGGTACCATCTCGACTCTGGAGGCTACTCGACAAGCCCTCCAAGTTAACAACTCACCCTGGTTGTCCGGATAGCGACGACCAGTGGTCAAGAAGTAGGTGGTGCCAACCACCTTCTTCAACCGTTTCAGGTTGTTATCCCTGGAATGCAACAACAAGACCCTCTCATATTATAGGGAGGTGAATGAAGAGTTCATTAAAGGCCTCAATTCAAGAAGACAACAGTCCTTCCCGAGGGATCCCATCAACAATCACCACCAGACTCGTGTAGTAGTGCACCCTCAACATGATGAGGGTATCACCTTTAGGGATTCAGATCAGGTTCCTCAGACCCGAGGATGCAAGAAAAATCGTCAAAGGTTAAATTTGGACAACAGGGAGTAGGTTCTTACCTCTGAACCCTCCAAATAATTCCATCAAGCTAACTTGATGGAAAAAAATGAGCAGGCATATACACTCATCCGTCCTGATTTTACTTCCCAGCAGACTCATCTGGTAGTAACACGCCAATCCCACTAGGCAATTTTGGCGGAGTATTATAGGCAGACACATACACCTATTTATAATTCATCAGCTAGTCAGTAGGCTCATCTGACTGCAACCAAAGAAACTCTCTAATTAAATGTGGTGGAGAGCAATCAGCAGGCATATACACCTACAATTCATTAGGCTAACCAACAGTCTCGTTTGGTAGCACCTGGAGATGTCAATTGGAAAGATCCAATGACAAGCAGGAGGAAGACACAGTTTTCTGCCCCCACATATGAGTACTGTCATAATTCACTGACAGGAAAAGGAGGAAATAAGCAGGAATATACACCTACTCCAGACACAGAATGAACATATATTCTTGTTTCGGCAGCTGAAGTCACCAAGAACATTCTGACAATGGTGAAAGAGCAGAAGAAAATACCTACCCATATTCTGGATACCTGTCAGAATATTATAATAACTTTAGCAGCATCACAGGGAAAGAATAATAAATCTATCCCTATTAGTGGAGTGACTCATCAACATTTTACTCCAGAGAAGATACATACCTTTATCCCAGTCTAGGAGGGTTGTGGAGAATAATCCCCCATGTCATATGGACAATAAAGTTAGGCACATACACCCAATTTGAATGGAGATAATCAACCTAACCTGACCATTTCTACTGAGTAGGAACATACACCTACCTATAATAACCATTTTTGTTAACAAGTGGTTTCCAAAGTGAGTAAGAATGAATCTAAGAAAAAGACCCATCCAGCACAGTCGAGAAATCAAGAGCCAATCTGCAATAAGGCCTTGCTCGATGCTGGAGTTCTTGATGCGCTCAGACAATTATCTATTGCAACTCAAGATTATACTCTCTCATTTCCAGATTCTAGAAGTAACAACAATAATTCCGAAGGTCTTCATCAGAAACTTTCTCATGAAGGCTTGCTTCATGAAAAGTCGGTCAATATCGAAGTATCATCTTTAGATGAGAGCCACAATAACCCTCTGCATGGCCAGAAGACCAAGGAGCAAGAGATTTCATCTTTTGCTGTACCCCACCATGGTGGTCCTCCCCATGATGATGAATTTAGCTACAAAAGTCCTCTCCGCATTAGTAATTCTCATTGCCTGGAAAATTCTTCAATGGAAAATGCAGTAACAAGAAAGACCTCTTATCTTGAGGCACTTACAAATGCAAAGCCAGTCATGTCTGATGCCTTACCACTAGTGGGTGAAATAATTTCTCAATCAGAAGATAACCCGAGGTGTAGGTCATTCTCCGAATCACCCCTGGGTCATTCATCTTATAATTTGATAAATTAAGTCTCTACCAATCTTATTGAATCTGATGAAGCAACAAAGAAGCACAGACTTTGGTCTAATCAGGTAGAATAATATTCATCAAATGATAATAAGGAAGTTCTAAATGTGAGAAAACAACTGGTGAAAGGTGAAGTACCAGTCATGTTCTGGCCTTTGGCTAACTCTCAGTATGATATTATAGAAATGTTGACAGAAGATTGTATTAATGATATTCGTATCAACATGTGGAAAAATCTTTGTCACTTAAAAGAGAAAACATTATCTTATTATGAATATCAAAATCATGTTAAAATAATTAAAGGGTTACAATGCCAAATTTATTTGGCATCTCTCTTAGTTTCCCAATATCCAAAGGTTGAAAAGTAGTAAAGATCCCTTCAATGTTCATGACTTAGTGCGTTAAAAAGGTTGTGCGAGTTAATTATCAATGACCCATCTAGTATTCATATCAGGGGATGGGGTGTTCATGGAGCACTACATTTCACTATACTCTCCAGTCAACAAAGCCCTCCAAAAGTGGTCTCATGCAATGTTATTTCCCATGGCTGACCACATCTAGCTGGTTTTGTGCGTAATCAAAGGCTTGCCCAAGAACAGGCCTCAACTAGTTCTTCCCAAAGTCAGGCATATAAAGAACAAGTTGTCGAATTACTCTTGCATCAAGAAAATGAGAATATCGAACAAGATTCTTGTTTAGAGCATGCACATCATCATGTGACAGAACTGTCAGAAATAATCCAACGATCATTTGAGCCAGGTGATTTGAGTGGATGTCGGATGATGCATCCGACTAATTTCTAGACTAAAGTACACAAAATCAGGAGAGATTTTAAGAAAGTTTCAGATGTAGTAGATCAAGATCCACCTCAGCTTTCCAGACTAGGGACTCTTTTAATCCAACCTTTGGGATCAATAGATAGGATTAGAGGAGTTGAGCATGAACAGTAGGAACAACCCCAGTCCACCGAACTGGGGACTTTTTCAAATTCTCAATCTCTTCCTCAGCGAAGGTCAGTCTTCTCTCGATTAGGAAAGAATACACAAGAGGAACACAAATCCAAATTATTAGGATATTACCTACAAATCACAGTTCAACAAGAAGTTCCTAAGGGATCAACTCAACAATAAATGTCTCATAAATGACATGGAAGAAGACAGTATCACAGAAATGCCAACAGAAGGGATGCAATGCGTTATGCATCGATAAATGTCATCAATTTAGTTTCCACTGATCCCCCAGAACATGAGGATCACTCAGAGGGATTAGATGAAGAAGTTCCTGTTCAAGAAGTTGTACACACAAAAATAAATGAAGAAGGTGTGCGTACCCTAAGCCAAAGGGATGCACAGAGGCAAGATATTCCTTTGGGTAATGCCCTTTCATACTCCAGAAAGGAACATGCCATGTAAAAGCGTAAAAGTCAGGTTACATCCCACCCTACCTCTGGAGAAGACCAATCACTCTCATTAGAGGAAAGGTTCGCACAACAGGAAAAAGAAATGAAGGAGTTAAAGAGGTTAAATGCAGAACTACTTCAAGTTAGTATTCCTCCTAAGCGTGATGGAGTTAGTCAGTCAAGGGAATTCGTTGCAGATACTAGGATGGATCAATAATACCCTCCTTTACAAGTACAACCTCATAGGTCTAATCCTTTGGGTCATGCGTGACAACAACCAGTAGTACTACCATCAGTTGCAGTACCAGTCACCACACCTATCCAAACTCCAGTTATTCCACCTGCTCAGGTCCAAGCTCAACTAGATGTTTCTCAGAAATTAATATCTACCATTGAGTCATTAACATCTTAGTTGGAAGCTATTTAAGGAAAATGTGCACATGTTCAACCAGAAGAGAAATCTTACCCTAAATGGGTGGATGCAATTTCTCCCCCATCAAATTTTGCAAATACCACATCTCCAATTTTTAATGGTTCGGGAGATCTAGAACAACACTTAACACAATATGTTTCTCGTTGTGATCCTATGATGGTAACTCCTCAACAAAAAGAATTAGTAAAGCTTAGGTGTTTTGTGTAGTCATTACAAGGGCTTGCTTTTTTCTGGTATACAAGTTTACAGTCTCAGTCAATTACTGGGTGGGAAGATCTCAGTCAAATATTTCTTCTTCAATTTAGCTCAACGTTGCCAAAGATAACAGTTTTTTATCTTAACAATTGTAAACAAAGGGAAAATGAAAGAGTTTCAGATTTCATTTCTTGATGGAAGGAATTAACATATTCCTTATGTTTATCACTCCCTCAAGAAGAATTGTTGCCAATCTGTCTGGAAAATCTGCATGATGAATTACGCACACCATTGATCCCTGTGAAATACACAGGAGGGTTTCGAGACCTTACTTAAATCGCACAACAGACCGAAGACTCTCTTACAAAGACTAAGGCTAAAACTCGTGTAATTCCATCAATTTCAGGGAGGAGAATGGGAAAAGTAGAGACTGCTACAGTTACACTTAAATACGCACTTGTACCTATTTCCACTTCAAAAACTTCATCATATCGAAGGGCTCCACCTCCTGAGAATCAACAAAAACAGATGCCTCTTCAAGATGATCAAAGAGATCAAAGGCAGAAATAGTTTGAAGATTTGAAGAACAAATTTTATTCTTTCCTAAATGAACAAGTTCCTAGCTACTTCTTCTCAGCTCTGGAAAATAATCTGGTTCAGTTGCCAAGGCCCAAAAGGCCGAACAAGGAAGGAGATTAAGACCTCCCCAACTATTAACCATTTCATCAAATGTTGGGGCATCCCATTCAGGAGTGTTTTGTCTTTAAAGACCTCCTGAAAAATATGGTGGACTCTGGACAGGTAAAATTGAAAGGTTCTTTAGCCCAGGTAGCAAGTGTTACTGCTACTAATCCAAAGGAAGAAGGCGAGTGGCATGAAGTCAAAAACAAAAATGCGCAGAAATATGATGATTTGATGATCAGGAAAATGATCAACTGAACTCATGCCATTTTATGAACACAATTGAATCAACCAATTGTGTCTTCTACTATGAATTCCACAGCAAAACCCCCTTCATCAGAAGGAAAATATTCAAAGAGGCGGTATAACACTACGGCAAAAAATGCATTTAGCGGCGGTTTTCAAAAACCGCCACTAGATCGTGCGTCAGGAAACTATTCGAGGCGGTTTTTTAGCAGCGGTTTTTTTATTTTTTTATTTTTTTTTATTTTTGTTATTTTATATATATATATATATTTATTTATTTCGTATTTTATTTATTTATTTTATTTATTTTATCTATTTATTTATTTTATCTATTTATTTATTTATTTATTTATTTATTTATTTATTTATTTATTTTATTTATTTTTCGTATTTATTTATTTTATTTATTTTATTTCGTATTTATTTTATTTCGTATTTATTTTATTTATTTATTTTATTTATTTAATTTCGTATTTATTATTTATTTTTTTATTTCGTATTTATTTTTTATTTATTTTATTTCATATTTATTTTATTTATTTTATTTATTTATTTATTTTATTTCGTATTTATTTTATTTTATTTATTTTCTTTATTAATTTTATTTCGAATTTTATTTATTTATTTATTTATTTCGTATTATTTTATTTACTTTATTTATCCATGCATGCACATCCCATGCACATGCACATGCAATATAAAGAAATTCTGCGTTTGGTGAGATTTGAACCCCTAACCTCTTGCATATTTTCAAAAGACTTTACCACTCCAGCAAGCTCGCCATGTGGTTAATAAACAGAATTTAATATACTTATATATATTAATTGAAAAAACAAATAATACATAAATAATAGATATAAACTCGATAATAATAAATAATAAATCATAAATAATAAATAATAAATATTAAATAAGGAATAATAAATAATAAATAATAAATAATAAATAATAAATAATAAATACATAATAGATATAAATAATACATAATAAATAATAAATAATAGATATAAATAATAAATAACAAATAACAAATAATAAATAATAAATAATAAATAATAAATAATAAATAATAAATAATAAATAATAAATAATAAATAATAAATAATGAATAATAAATAATGAATAATAAATAATAAATACATAATAGATATAAATAATAAATAATAAATAATAAATAATAGATATAAATAATAAATAATAAATAATAAATAATAAATAATAAATAATAAATAATAAATAATAAATAATAAATAATAAATAATAAATAATAAATAATAAATAATAAATATTAAATATTAAATATTAAATATTAAATAATAAATAATAAATAATAAATAATAAATAATAAATAATAAATAATAAATAATAAATAATAAATAATAAATATTAAATATTACATAAATTAATAATAAATAATAAATAATAAATAATAAATAATAAATAAATATAAATAATAAATAATAAATAAATATAAATAATAAATAATAAATAAATATAAATAATAAATAATAAATAATAAATAAATATAAATGATAAATAAATATAAATAATAAATAATAAATAATAAATAAAAAATAATAAATAAAAAATAAAAAATAAATATAAATAATAAAAAATAAATAAGAAATAATAAATAATAAATAATAACTAATAAATAAATATAAATAATAAATAATAAATAATAAATAATAAATAATAAATAATAAATAATAATAAACATAAATAATTAATAAATATAAAGAATAAAGAATAAAGAATAAAGAATAAATAATAAATAACCAGTTACAAATAATAGATAATAAATAAATTAAAGTATATTATAAATAATAAATAATAGATAATAAATAATAAAGGAAACACATGAAAAAGTATGAAAAGACGTGATAAGGGATGAAAAATCATGAAAACACATGAAAAAGGATGGAGAAACATATGAAGAATGAGGCATTAGAAAGAATGAGAACGCATGAAAACTCATGACAACTCTGGAAAACTCCTTAATAATTCAACATAATCATCATAATAACCCACAAAAAACCATTGATAAAGATAACAAGTCATGGAAACCCAAATAAACAGTAATAAATGGAGCTACCGTTAAAACCCGTCAAAACGGTCATAAAGAGACAAAAACATTGGACTCACATTAACAGAGATAACTTATGATCCGAGGGTCCATTTTAGATCCGCGACCTGTCAAATCAAAGATCCTGAAACGATCTTCGACCTGAAAGGTGAAATTGTCCGAATGGATAGGCAGATCGGAAGTTATGACCATTTAAAAAAAAGCTGGCGGGGAACGAGTGCTAGAAACGAGGCATTGAAAAACATAACAAACCTGATACCCACTAAAAAGGCCATAACATATGATCTAGGAGTGTATGTGGGTACCGCAACCAGTCAAACCGAATCTCATGGAACGATCTATAATCTGGCAGGTGGAGGAGGCCGAACTGACACGTGGATCGAAAGTTAGATCCGTTTGAAGACAAGTTCGACGGGACACCGGTGGCGGAAATGGGGTTTTGGAGGCCTTCGGAGGGGTTTTTGGGGTCGAAAAACATGACAGAAGCTAGCTTCTTTCAATATGGTGCGTAGCTCTCTTCGCTGGCTTCGATTTGATATGTGGTAGAGCCCAAACGGACACCCGGAGCGAATGTTATGACCGTTTGAAGTTGGAGAACTTTTTTCAACTTTCTTATAACTATAATATCTTCCTCACCTTACACCGTCTCATGGTTTTGATTATATGTGCCTCTAGATCTCTTCATGAGCTTCGATTTTACTGGTCGTGGCACTTCAACGGACGCCCGGATCAAAAGTTATGGTCATTTTAGTGATTTTAGGGTTTCTCGTGTTTTTTTATTTTTTCATTTCATTTCGCGGCGGTTTTATTGAAACCGCAGCCATTTCGCGGTGGATTTTTAAAAAACCGCCGCTAATCATCGAATAAAATTAAAAAAAAAATAAAAAAAAATAAAAAAATAATAATTTTTTTTTGCTGTTTAGCGGCGGTTTTTTCGCGGCGGTTTTAAAAACCGCCACGAAATGCCAGCCCAAAACGCATTTCGCGGCGGTTTTCTTGTAGTGTAATTTGAAGAAAGAGGTGTAGTCAGAATAAGATGAGCTTGTGTCAAAGCCAAAATTGTCTTTGACTCTGGCAGATTTTATGCCATCTGCTTCAAAATTACGGGCACTGCCCCACCAAACGGCACAACCTGAACTAGTTCATCAGGGAGAATATTAATTAGATGAAGAGTTGATCTTTGGTTCTGTTAATATGATTTTCTTAACGGGTCCATATGCCAGTCACAATTTTGATCTTGATGATCCTGAGTTCATTGTATCAAATAGAGGAATCAGAGGAAGAGACATAGGTCTAGGATATAGGGGAAGACGAAGATATTCCAGAAGCCACTATTTCAATCCTACCCCTGCTAGAACTGTATATGTGGTAGAAACTCATGGTAAAGCCCTTCAACGGGCTCAACAGGAACAAGAAAGTTCTTCCACACATGGAAGATTCAGTCCTAGCACAGTTATTTTGGAGTATTGGTTAGAGGGTACACCTTCTTCCTCTCAGCAAATAAATATACCTAGTCAGTCTAATCTGCCGAAGCTAGGGGTATTTTCACTCCTACCTTGATACAAGATGCATCTACTTCCAAAGCATTAACTTCTAAGGAACCTACGAAACCACATTTTCCTGTTGGGAAATGCAAACCTTTGGATCAAAAGTATGATGTCTTGAAACATTTGGCCCAAGTACCGGCCAAGTTATCAATTCTGGATGCCTTGAATCTATCAAAGGATCTTCGAGAGGTGCTTATTGAGGCCTTTTCAAGTCCTCAAGAATTTAAAACTGAAATTTCTGCGGCTGAAGTCTATCATATAGAGAATTATCTTGCAGAATGACATGCAGTGATATCTTTTACATATGAAGATGAAGATGATGTTGTACATGGACATATTAGACCTTTTTATTTATCTGGAAAGGTCAATGATGTAGACATCCGATGATCTTTCATTGATAATGGTTTAGGAGTCAACCTCATCCCTATTCATACACTTTCTCGATTGGGCCTCACCGAATCTGATTTATCTCCTTCTACTTTGATGTTGCAAGGATATGATGAAAATGAATAAGAACCTTTGGGTGAGATTACACTCAAAAATTAGTTTGGATACCTTGTATCTAATTCATATTTCATGGTTGTTCGTCATGATACAACCTTCAACATTTTTCTTGGAAGACCTTGTCTACATCAACATGCAGCTATACCTTCATCATACCATCAATGTCTCAAATATTTTTTCAATGGTCAAATTGGGACATTGTATGGTGATAAAGCCCCATTCAAAACATGTGAATCTCAATACATTGAGGCAGAATTCTATCGCATGGAGGAAAAGGATAAATCCATGAAAAAGAAGGTCACCAAAATTAATGCTCCATATGGTTTGGAAAAGATTCCAGTAAACCAATTCATACATGTGAGTATAGATTATGTGTTTCCTATTAGTAAAATTGACGGGATAGACCTAAATCCAAACACTCTTATGGAAACTTCCATAATGTCAATTATGGAAATTGAGCCATACAACATGGGAGAAATTGTTGATTGGCCAAGCAATGATGAAAGCTTAAATGGAGATGTCTTCATTTCATCCGCTGAAATCCAACAATTCTGTACTTCATCAACTAGGTCGGAAGAAGTTACATCAATGTCAGAGGAGAATGATGATGTCGATTCTCAATATATCATCTCCTATTTATTAACCAAGGAAGACCCTTCATCATTATTAGGGTCAGAAATGGAAGCCTCTTTTTCAAAGTGTTCAAATTTTAACTTCTCCCCTGATCATGAATATTTTGCTTCATCATCTACTATTCAAGTAGAAACAAAAGAATTAACACATATTGAAAAAGAAGAGGAAAATATCAGGGATTCTCCTCCGACATTTGAAGAAGGTATCTCTACCACTGTGGATGAACTCAAATAAATAAATTTGGGTACAAAATAAGATCCATTCCCTACTTTAATTAGTGCGGCCATGACTCTTGAAGAGCAAAAAATGTATATTTTTTTAAAGAAAAATCGATATGTATTTTCTTGGAATTATACAAAAATTCCAGTTCTTGACCCCAATGTTGCCACTCATCATTTGGGTTTTCCAGAAGACCATCGAGGATTCAAGCAAGCCGTAAGAAGAACACACCCAACTTATGCCACCAAAATTGAAGTTGAAGCGGATAATCTTATCAAGGCAAACTTCGTCAAAGAAGTTCAATATACCAAATGGATAGATAATATTTTCCCTGTGAAAAAGAATAATGGACAAATTAGAGTTTGCATTGACTTCAGATATCTTAATCGGCATTGTCCCAAAGTTGATTTTCCAATTCTGATAACAAAACTCTTAATTGAAGCAACAGCTGGCTATGAAGAACTTTCCTTCATGGATGGATATTCTGGGTATAATCAAATATGAATGGCCCCATAGGATGAGGAGTCTACAGCTTTTATAGCTCCTCAAGGTGTGTTTTGTTATCAGGTAATGACCTTTGGCCTAAATAATGCAGGTGAAATGTATCAACGTTCCATGAACCATATCTTCAAACCCCATTTAGGGAAATTTGTTGAATGTTATGTGGTTGATTTGATGGTTAAATCCAGACAACGTTCTAATCACTTAGATTATTTGGAAATCATATTTCACAAACCTTGACAACACAATTTGAAGATGAACCCCTTGAAATGTGCTTTCGGGGTAACCTTAGGAAAATTTATCGAGTTTGTTGTACGCCATCATGGTATCGAAGTTGATCCTGAGAAGACAAAATCAATCCTTAGTATGTCACCTCCTTGAAATTTGAAGGAATTGAGAGGACTTCAAGGACACTTGGCTTATATTTGGTGTTTAATCGCCAATTTGGAAGGCAAGTGTTTACCCTTTACCAAATTAATGAAGAAAGGAGTCACCTACCAGTGGACTGAAGAATGTCAATAATAATTCGATATTCTCAAGAGATATCTCTTGAGTCCACCAGTATTAATTCCACCCATTTAAGGAATACCACTTATTCTCTATGTGACAACTTTAGAGCGATCATTGATTGCCTTTCTTGCCCAAAATAATGATACTGGGAATGAGAATAGCCTTTAATATCTCAGTCAGACTATACTTGAGGAAAAAACATGATATTCAAGTATTGAAAACTGCTGCCTAGAATTAATATTTGCAGTTCAAAAATTGAGGCACTACCTGAAACATCATGAGGTCCATTTGGTATCTCACAATAACCTTATCAAATTTATCCTTAGTTGTCCAATGCTTACAAGATGTCTGGAAAGGTGGGCAGTTATTTTGCAGTAGTTTGATATCTAGTATGTGTCTCAAAAGGCAATAAAGGGCCAAGCTCTGGCCAATTTCCTTGCTGAACACCCATCTATAGAAGATACATCTTTAAATATTGAACTTCCTGATGAGGAAGTCTTCTCTATTCAATATAATCCTCAAGCATGGGAAATGTACTTTGATGGTGCTTCCAGAAGTCCAATAGGGAAGAAAATGGAAGATCTTAAATTCAACAAAGTTGGGTTAGGAATTGTGCTTATTTCCCCAGAAAAGGCAGTGCTACCCTATTCCTTCTTATTGTTTTGTGGCAGAACAAATAATCAAGTAGAATATCAAGCTCTTATCGCAGGCTTGGAATTGGCGCACTAGGCATAGGTGAATCACTTAAAGGTAAAAGGTGATTCAGATTTGGTAATCAAACAAGTCAATGGGGATTATGCCATCAGAAAAATAGAGTTAATCCCTTTGTGTGATTATGTCAGAGAGTTAATGGAGTAATTTCCTTCAGAACTGACATTTTCTTATGTCCCATGATCACAAAATGCCCAAGATGATGCACTGGCTAATGTAGACACAACCATGGCAGATCCAAACCGGGATGAAACGATCATCAGTATTTCCCACCGTCATGTAGTTTCACATTTTGTTCAAATCATAACAGAGGAAATCAATGAAATCAGTCCCATTTCTGAACCATATGGTCATACTATAGGATGGATGACACCTATCAGGGAATACCTTCAAAATGGAACACTCCCACCTAATAGAGCTAGGAAAGAACAAGTCCGGTGACGTGTGGTCAATTTTTACTCTTTATGATAGCCCAGATCACCAAATAATTCTCTATAAGAGAGGTTTTGATGGAATTCTCTTCAGATGTATTGATGGTGAAGAGACAATGGCTATCATGAATGAAGTACATGTAGGAGTTTGTGGTGCCCACCAGTCTGGACATAGACTATCTGATCAAATTTGAAGGCTTGGATACTTCTGGCCTTCAATGATGCAGGATTGTGTTGATTTCACTAAGAAGTTTCATTCTTTTCCAAGTATATGCCAATTTTATTCATCAACCCCTAGAGTTGCTTCATACAGCTAAATACTCATGGCCATTTGACACATGGGGAATGGATGTAGTAGGACCTTATCCTCTAGCTACATCCAAGCAGTTTAAGTATATTCTTACTGATACTGACTTCTTTTCCAAATGGGTAGAGGCAATACCTCTCAAAGAAGTTAGTTCTAAAAGCATTTTTAGCTTCATCAAGTCTAACATCATTACCAGATTTGGTGTCCCTCATACCATATTAACAGAAAATGGCACCAACTTCTGTTCATCTGAGGTAAGGAAGTTGTATCAAGAATACAACATCAAATCCAACCATTCATCTCGGTATCATTCAGTAGCCAATGGTCAAATAGAAGCCTTCAATAAGACTCTTTCAAAAATAATTCAAAAGATGGTGGATAAAGATAAGAAATCATGGACGAATAAACTTTTTTATGCTTTAGGGATTATCGGACCCCCACCCGCACTGCTACACAGTCAACTCCATATTCATTAGTATATGGAACAGAAGCAGTCTTTCCCATTGAGGTTCAATTACCTTTGCTCAGAGTAGCCATTTTTGATCAATCATCTACATATGAACAATCTTAGAAGAAATTGGATGAATTGGAACGATTAGATGAAAAAATATTGTGCACCCTGCACTACATGGAAGTCTATCAGAACCGAATAGCATGAGATTTCAACAAAAACGTTCATCTTTGTTCATTAATTCAAGGAGAATTGGTATTGGTCCTCAGAACTCAAATGATACCAGGAAAGAAACCTCCAAAGCTTGAGTCAAAGTGGGAAGGACCTTACTCAATACATAAGGTCTACTCTAATGGAGCTTATTATTTAATTTCAATGTATGGAGAACTCATCACGACTCCAACCAATGCCAGATTTCTGAAGAAGTATTTTGTGTAACACAAATACACCTCATAGTCCTTACTACAAGACTTTAAACTGCATGGTTCCTTTTTTCCTTTCTGCAGGACATTAAACTGCATAGCTCCCTCCATTGTCGAACATGACATTAAATAGTGTCCAGTCCCTTATATGTCCTACATGACATTAAACTGTGCATCGTTAGGGTTGTTGATACCTCTTGTTTCTCACACCAAGAATGAATCATGTGATCTTAGAATAAGATTCAATCATAACACCCTCTCTGGGCCGCTAACCACACATAAGTCCCAACACCATCTTTAGGTCGTTGTCCTCAAGTAAAAATTGATCACCAATTCATTCTTCAATTGAACTACGTGGATTTTGATCCTTGTCTTCTAGGATGGGTACGTAGGCAACCTCCCGAGGTTCAAGCCCAAAACCAATATCTTCACATTGGTTCACCGTCGTCCTTGCTATATGATATTAAACTATACAGTCCCCCATTGTTCTCACTGCAAGACATTAAACTGCATAGCCATATGTCTTAGCTACATGATGCTAAACTATACAACACCGGTCCATGCATATGACCTTAAACTATTCGCACTTTTGTCATGTACGACAATAAAATACAACACTCTTTGACACCCTCAACTGAGAGGGAATCATTATTGACATTGATCTCCAATCATGTTATATTCCAAAGACTACGTGCATACATGGAAATTCCTGAACCTTTAATCTTGGATCCAACCATCATTGCACTAAAGTCCCCTTTCACCCTTCACATGTACGAACCAAATATGTACAGAGGGTATTTCAAGAACTATTTGTGGATTGATTCCCATCCTTATAGGATACGCAGGAACGTTCGAGCATCCCTCGAACCCAGCCCCAAGTCTTTGGGCCTAACCCCAAATTCCACTTTATGTCCCTTGGCTGAAAAGTACCCCTGTGAGCACATGAATGTGGTATGAAAACCCTGGTCTTTATTCACATCAGGTTTATAACAAACACACAATGTGTCTCCCTCATTATAGTCCAAACTCTATGACCCTAAACTAAGATCTCCTACACTCTCGTCTCACATGACATTAAACTGTATTTCAAGAACTACGTATGGATTGATTATCATCCTAATGAGATATGTAGTGAAGTCAAGCATCTCAATTCAAGACCCAACCACAACATGATTATGGTTAGCATTGGTCTATGTATCTCCTTCATGCATTGTAAAATACCCATTTTCATGTGTCATACTCCTAACCATAAATACTTCCAGATCTCTATAACCATTTTCTTGACTTCTGGTCACAAAATGTCTGATACCCAGGAATTATTTTGCCTGACTGTGCAGCACGTGACCTTAGGAGGCCTTGCATAAGTAGTCTACATAACGGACCTGTTAGCCAAAAGATGCTATTATTTGACTATGAATCCTATGACCTTAAGTGACCCTGCATAATTCAAACCCCCTAATGGGTTTGTCAAATAGTGGTAACTTCATTATTAGGGGGAAAACCTCTTTTGTCCTTATTGGTCTTAACAACGATATGTAGGGATCTGCAAAAAATAGTCATCCTTAACATATTTATCCCATAATCTTTTTCATGATATGAAGGTATTCAAGTCTATGGTTTATATTTACCTTCCCTACGTTCAGGTCAAACCTTCACAAGAGTGACATTAATCCATTTATTTGACAATCTTGATTGGGAATATCCTCTCCATATTCAAGTACCTCTCTCCTTATAGCAGACTCTATGATTTTGAAAATTTGAATCTCCATAAACTTTCACTAGATTTGAGTAATAGAAAAGTAAAATTTCTAAGAATTATTTTGCCTAACTATGCAGCACGTTCCCCTAGGTGGCCTTGTATAAGTAGTCTACATAACGGACCTGTCAGCCAAAAGATGCTATTGTTTGACTATGCAGCCAATTCCCTTAAGTGGCCCTGCATAATTCAACCCCCTAACAGGTTTGTTAAATAGTGTTAACTTCACTCTTAGGAAATACTTCCTCTAATTTTTTAGCCATTTTTTCATATCATCCTTCAGATTCAAAATTTCTTAAGTCACAGTTTACATGTTGTCACACATACTTGAATGTGGTAATATGTTTTCAAACAAATTATCAAGGAATTGAGTCAATTTTAATCCATTTTGTCAAAGCTATTAAACCTTAAACATTATCCTTTTTATGTCCAACATGCATGACTTTAAATTGCCAACAAGTTACAGGGCACTCATTAAATTGGGAAACTGTAAAAGGAACTCTGAACAAAAGTTGAGTCCCAGCTCACTAAATGTACATATTATATGATTTAGAAAAAAATTTGAGCAATAAAAGATGAAAAGTTTGTGGGGTTGTTTGTATAATACTAGCACAAATCAAACTATGCTTTTACTTGGCCCATTGGCTTAGGTAAAAAATATATATAAGTAATTAGCAAGAGAATGCAGGTACGAAGGATTTAAGATGAAATGTCTTTTTCATTGATGCACAAAATTAGAAGAACATCCAAAAATTGGATTATCTTCTCTTTTTCAAGAATTACAAGAGGATTTCAACATAAATCTTCATTTGATTTACAACATCCCGAGCTTCATTAGCATCCACTTGAAGTTCATTCACTCGACCAGCTTCACTCTTTTCAGCTTGATGGAGTTCTTTCTTGGAATCTTCAATGGCTTTCATACCATTCGTTTAGACTCCTTCCAGTGAATTGTTAAGCTGTTCAAGTTCCCCTATAACAACATCTAACTGTTGCTGAAGGTGCATCTACTGGATAAATTTTTCCTTGATCTTATGGTTCAACTCCTTCAACTATGCAACATGATTAGCCTCAGCTCGGGACACTGCAGCCTCGAATTTTCCAATATTGGTCAACAACCTTGCTCTGGTCAGATCTTGATGGTAATTTTGCTCCTGCTCCCTCCTTAAGATGACTTGTTTCACCGCGGAATGGATCTCTTAATATCCAAAACCGCCAAGTCCCAGCATGAAGAACAAGGATAACAGTCGTGGGATCTTCGAAGATAGCTCTTCAAGAGGCACTTCAGATACGATCTTCCATATATTATTCCATGCCTTGTGACGTGAAAATTGGAGTGACTTCTGCACCTCTGGGTCTGACTCAACATCACTATCATAGGGAGGAATATAGTCCAGGATTAATGCACTTAAAGAAGTTCCCTGTTCTTCTCATTCCCCCCTAACTTTTGGTACTTCACTTTCTACTCCCGTTGGGGCAGAGTCTAAGGCTTCACCTCTGGATTTAGCCACTGAAATTGACGGCCCTGCATAGTCAATTAAAATCTTTGGTTAATTTTAAAGGATACAAAAATTTGTTTAGTTTTTTTTTTCAATTTAAGTACAGCCACAAATATTTTCATCTCTTACCCAATGGTAGATCAGCATCATGAGAAGTCTCCTCCACATCTTTCATAGCTTCAACAGGATTTTTAGGACGGATTTCAGAAAGCTCGACTGGGTTAAGATCCACTTGAGCTAGCATCTCTGTAATGACAGGGTTGTCTCTACCCCTTTCAGGCATCGGCAGATCAACAGCTTGCTCAGAAGGAACTACACATTTCAACCAATCATGGTCAGAGATGTAATAAGAAATTTTTAACAGGACGAAGGATAACACTCATGTCTAAAATCTTCTAAATTACATGGTAATTTAACATGATATAAAATTTCCTCAAAAGATGTACCAAGTTTCATCATTTCATCCAGTGATATCTCAGATTCCTGGTTAGTCTCACCAGTGGGAGCATTTGATATGTCTTCTTGGTGACCCTCCTCCTGCGACCTATGACCCAAGACAGTTTCTTCAGAGAAAATTATGGAGTTAGTTGCAGTGGCCGTCAAATGTTACTCTTCAGGTGTTGAACCTAAAGCATAACAGAATAGAAGTCATATGATGTTTTCATTCAAAATTCTATGAAGTATTGCTAATTTACCAGAAGTAGGTTCTTCCCTCCTTGCAGCAGCAACAGGAGAAGTACTGGGAACATATGCTGTCTCTTCTTTAGGAGTAGCCAGGTCAGCATGAATTTGCGACTGTTCACCAGCACCCTCCGTCATCCTCATAGGAGGGTCAGTCCTCTCCCTTATAGGAGAAATCTAAGAATCCCCTGAAATCCTAAGAAATATCATCAATCTTTTCATGAGTTAAGGATTTATGATTATCTTAAGGACTTACCACTACTGATGAAGCGTTTAGCTGTGGACTTCTTCCTTCAATGCCTTTTCATCTTTGAATTCTTGGGTGTGTTGACATCGTCACCTCCAAATATAGGTATTAGAGAGTGAAAATCCCTTTATAACTGCTCATCCATGGCTTTTTGTCCTGGAGATACCTCGCCCAGCTCGCGAGGAGATTTAGCGGCTCCAATAGCGGTGCAACCAGGGCTATACTCTGGTGAAGGGACCTCAGTAGTTCCTTTCTTTACAAGCTGCAAGATGAAGAAAGTAATTTTCTTGAGTAACAAAGCTTTGACTAAAATTAAGTTTCAAAGTAAATAAGGAAAGAAACTTACATCTTCAGGATCCATGTAATCATGCCACTCTTCGTCTACTGAAGCACCAATCCCCTTAGTGGTGACAAAATTCATAATTTTCTTCACCTTCTTGGTAATAGGAATGAAATCATTAGTGACATATATGAGAATCTCCAGCTCTCTGATGTAAGCCCGCACTTCATCGGGGTTATCCTCAAAGAGGATATCTGTATAAGCCCGAAGATTCCCCACTCCAGGGATATGTAGCCCTTTGCATAAGTCCATCCAGGCGGTTTCAGCATCACAATATAAACTCTGCCATGTATGGACAACCTCTGGTCATAAATATTATACATTTTCACTAGAAGGCCATGAGGAGGGTCCTAAAATCTGGGAATTCAACTTCTTCCCAGCTCCTGCAATCACAGATAAAGGATAAGAAAAAGAAACTTGTTGCTCTATAAAATAATGACGACTAAATTTCCTCAATGATATAACTCACCAGGGGTCGATGGAGTAGGTCTCTTGACTCTGGAAGGTGGATTATATCTGGCATGAGGCCGCTTTGACGCATGTCGTGCCTCATCATCCCCATCCTAGGAGTCTGACGAATCAGCCCCGGGTGAGGAACCCGGTGAATCAGCTCTGGGTGAGGAAGAGTCACCTTCTAAATGAAGGGTTTCTTTCCTGACAGTTCTCTTTTTTGTCCCCACCCGAGGAACTAGATGATTTAGTACCCATTCAAGGTATGATGCTACCCAGTTCTCAGCATACCATGTAGTCAATTGACTCGCCACTCCAGCAACTGGTAGATCCAACATTGTCCCAGTTTTCTCCATAGCTGTTAGAAACCATAGTTATCGGGAAACCATTGGATGATGCTCTGACCTGACGTGCACAGAAGAGGATACAACAATCTGTTGCAGACACTTTAATTGGCGTGCAAATCTATATGGAGCATAGGCCTCACATATAATCTCTCCGTCAATTCTGGTGGCCAATACACCATCTCTGCAAGCCAGCATGTATGACCTCAACTCCAGGATAGTTGTTCCATCATAAAAAAACTACCCGGTTGGTGGGATTCTATAATAAAAGAAATGAAATTCCTTGAACATGCTCAGCCTCACCTTTAGATCATAAGGATTGAGGGACAATAGAGAAATTCTGGAAAATACCTACACTGATGTCCTAAAAGAACTTCCAGGAACCTGTACTCCACTCTGTACAACGTAAGTCCTGAAGTGAGTGGTGATCCATCCCCACAAAACTTGGAATGGTCAAACTATTCTCAAAGGAGACTTACCCATATAGATAGAAGATCCCGCAACCCTGCGCACTGGGACCTGCATGCCAGAACCTGCGCGCCGCCTAACTCGTGTTTCTCGTTTTCCTCAGAGTCAAATCCTATTTACTTTTTCAGATCCAACTCTGAGGGGGGACTTTTGTTGATGATCCTTTTCTTCACAGAGTCTAACAAATGGAAAAAGGGGAATTCCTTAAGCACAAAGAGAGTCATCCTTTGAAGAACATAAAAAATTAACAAAGGCATGAACAAGGAAACCTTTAAGAATGGGTTGCGCAAGTTTCCTTTTGGTCCCACAAGTCACTTGCACGCCACATTTGGGTCATGCAAGTCACTTGCGCACCCTATTCCTTTTTTTACAAGGTGTTCAGTGGCCTATAAATATCCCCTTTGGGCCCCAATTTAAAGGACGAATTTTCCAAAGCTCAGATTCAAGCTCCGGCCACCCAAGTCTTTTTCTGACGTCTTCCAAACACTTCTAAGGTAATTCTTTACCTAGAATGGAAGCGCTAAAGGGAAAGAATAAGTCCTAAGTATTAGAACTCATAAATACTTGCGCACCTAAGTGTCCAAACCTTAAGGGAAGTGAAGACACTTGCACGCCGCCTTTCTCTCTAAAGGGAACTTGTGCGCCACCCTTCTAGAATCCTCTAGGGATGACACTAAGGGCTTGAGTTAAAAGTCTCCCAAGTATTACCCTATGGATTCTTCGTCTCCCAAGGTGACTAATGTCGCACAAGTATACTTGCACGACCAGGACTTGCATGCCATAATAATACTTGCACGCCTCCTTCCTAGTCACCTCCTTTCCTCAAATCCACCTCTCCTCTTCAAAGATATCTTTCAAAACCCTCTTCAAAGACAATTGTGGCATGGTTCCTTTGTTGGATTCCTTATCTGAGAGGAATTCATTGGGAATCTTTCTCAGGAGTAAGCCCCAATCATAATTTCCAGTAATTGGGCATCCTCGTCAGGAGTAAGCCCCAGTCTTAATTTCTTTTGATTCGGGATTCCTTCTTAGGAATAAAACCCAATCATAAGTCCTTCTTAATTTGGACCTCATTCTCAGGAGTAAGCCCCAAATTATAAGTCCTCTTAATATGGGCCTCCTTCTCAGGAATAATACCCAATCATAAGTCCTTCTTAATTTGGGCCTCCTTCTCAAGAATAAGTCCCAGGTTAAAATCCCAAATCTACATAAAGTAAAAATACCTTTATGGACCCTGCTCTTGGGCATTCATACATACATAAGCCCCACATCATTTCTTATAACTGCATCTTTCATGTCACAATCGTCAGATTTATTGATACCTCTTGTTTCTCACACCGATCATGACTCACGTGAGCTTAGAGTGTAAAAGTAATTATGATATCTCTTTTTGGGACATTAATCATGCATAAACCTCATACTTCTTCACCCGAACTACGTGGACTTTGATCTTTGTCTTAAAAGTAGAGTATGTAGGAAGCCTTTCTAAGGTTCAAGCCCATCTTTCATTAATTCTTTTTCCATCCCATATGACGTTAAACTATATCCTTCCTATCGAACTACGTGGGTTCTGATTCTTTTCTTTTTAATAAGTATACGTAGGTAGCCCATCTGCAGGTATGATCCCAACTATGAAATAATCCCTGTCTTTCTGAATGACAATAAACTTCAAGTGCCCCACTGAGTGGCTTTAAAACCAGTATGGTTATCATAATGACCAAGAGATTTCTTTATAATGTGTTGAAGCATACCATTGACTAAGAATCTCTAATAAATACAGATGAATCTCTATCAATGAAGAACCTCAAATACATATAAAAGATTCTCTAAATACCATAAATATCAATCATTGATTTCTATCTGAAGGAAAAACTCATTTTCATGCTTGGTAAGTTAATAAGGATTCGTGAACATAACTTAAATCTATAAGAGAGTCCCGAAGTAGAAAATAATTCCCCCCAAAAAAGGTGTGATGAGTCTGACCTCCCATCATCTCAACTAATGCAAATTATTAAGCCTCATCAGTCCACAACTAATGAGCACCTACCTTTGGAAAGTAGGTCCAAATGTATTTAGAATCATCGGATGTTTTTGGTTCTACGAATAAACCTGTTAGAAACCGATTGGAAAGTTTGAACCTTAAACAAACAAGGTCATCCCCATTTCTAGAAGAAACAACCCTAGAAACTCAAAAAACCCTAAAAAGATAGTAAATCCCCTATAAAATCCAAAAAATCCTAAACCCCCTAAAACCCTAAAAACCCATTAAAAACCCCTAAAAACCTAAAAAAACCTAAAACCCTAAAAACCCTAAAACCGTATAAGCCCCCAAAAATGAAAAAACTGAAAAATCCCAAAAAATTATATAAATACCCTAAAAGACCATAAAAACACTAAAAGACCCTAAAAATACCCTAAAATCCCTAAAAACCTAAAAAACCATAAAACCCCTTAAATCCCCTAAAAACATTAAATCCCTAAAATACCATAAGAGCACTAAACCCCCTAAAAACTCCAAAAAAATCTTTAAAAACACTTTAAAACCCTAATAACCCTAAAAACTTGAGAAATCCTTAAAAATACAAAATATATAAAACCCCTAAAATCCCTAAAAACCCTAAAAGCTCATAAAACCAATAAGAGACACTAAAAAACCCTAAATAGGCTAAATCCCATAAACAATCTAAGATACCCTAAAGGACCCTAAAACCCATAAAAACCCTAATTTTTTTTAAAAACCCTAAAACACCTAAAACAATCCTAAAACCCTAAAAACCATTAAAACACCATTAAAACCCATAAAACACTAAAACCACTAAAATATATATAAAAATTGAAAACCTATAAAAACCCTAAAGAACCCTAAAACCACTAAAAACATTAAAACCATAAAACACCTAAAAACCTTTAAAACACCTAAAAACCCTAAAACACCCTAAAACACCAAATATCCATAAAAATATCTAATAATCCTTAAAAATACCTAAAAAAACTTAAACCCTAAAACCCTAGAAAACACTAAAAACCTAAAAGGACCATAAAAACCATAAAACAACATTAAAAACCATAAAATACCATAAAACTGTAAAACTATAAAAGACCCTAAAAACCCTAAAAAGCCATAAAAAATCCACAAAACCCGAAAAAACTTTAAAAAAACCTAAAAACCCTAGTGGGAAATAAACAACCCCAAAAAACCCCCCCAAAAAAATCTCAAAACCACTGAAAAACCTAAAAAACATGAAAAAACATAATAAAAGTCTAAAAACCATAAAAAAGTTAAAAACCCTAAAAAATAAAAAAACCAAAAAAATTTCAAAAAACCAAAAAAGAATCCTACAAATCCCTAAATATAAATAAAAACCCTAAAAACCCTAAAACTCCTAAAAACCATAAAAACCATAAAAAATAATTGAAACCATAAAAACCATAAAAAACCATAAAAAACCATAAAAATATAAAACCCCTAAAAACCCAAAAACTTAAAAAAACCCCAAAAACCCTAACCCCCAAAAAAAACCTAAAAACCCAAAAAATAGCTAAAAGACTCCAGAACCCCTAAAAACCTTAAAAGACTCTAAAAAAACTAAAAAAATATTAAAATACCCTAAATAACCATAAAAGACCCTAATGATCCAAAAAATACCTAAAATACCATAAAAACTATAAAAAAATATATAAAAGACCCAAAAACCCTTAACACTAAAAAACACTAAAAACCCCTTAAAAACCTAGAAACTAAAAATATACTATAAAAATAACCTAAAACCTTAAAATAAGCCTAATAAACCCAAAAAATCTTAATAAACCAAAAAAATACTAAAAACCCTAAACCGATAAAAAACTAAACCCCCTAAAAAACCCTAAAACTCTAAACCCCCCTAAATAGCGCTTTAAAATCCTAAAAATCCTAAAAAATCCCTAAAAACCAGAAAAAATATAAAAAATATTTAGAAAACCTAAATACCCCTAAAAACCTTTAAAACCCCTAATAACTCTAAAAACCCCTAAAACCCTAAAAAACCTTAATAGCCCTAAAAACCCTAAAACCCCAAAAAAACCCTAAAAGCCCCAAAAATCCCAAAACCCCCTAAAAACCTTAAAAAACCTAAAAAAGTCCAAAAACCCCTAATAACTCTAAAAAACCCTTAAAATCATAAAAACCCTAAAAAACCCTAAAAACCCACAAAAAAATAAAGTCCCCTAAAAGACCCTAAAGCCCTAAAAGACCCTATAAAACCCTAAAGACTCTAAAACCCCTAAAACGCTAAAAACCTTAAAACCCTAAAAAACCTAAAACATCATAAAACCCCCAAAGACTCTTAAAAAATACATGAAAAAACTAAAAGCCCTAAAACTCTGAAAAATAACATAAAACCCCTATACCACTAAAAAACCCCTAAATCCCTAAAAACCCTAAAAAAACCTAAGAAAATCCTAAAACCATAAAAAACCTAAAAAAAAACTTTAAAAACCCTAAAAAAAAACTAGAAAATCTAAAAAAACCCCTAAAACCCTAATAAACTATAAAAACCCTAAAAAAACTAAAATCCCCTAAACCACCAAAAAACCTTAGAAACCTCTAAATTCCCAAAAAATCCTAAAAAATCCTAAAAACCACTAAAACTCCCTAAAACCCACGAAAACCCTAAAATCCTGTAAAAACCCTAAAAACCCCTAAAAAATCCAAAAAAAAAACCCAAAAACTAAAAACCCCTAAAAATCCTAAAAAACCCTAAAAATCCCTAAAAACCTCAAAAACAATAAAACCCCTAAAAACCCAAAATCCCCTAAAAAACCCTAAAACCCTTAACAAATATTAAAATGATCTAGAAACCCTAATTAACATTAAAACCCTAAAACCCTAAAAACACTAAAAACTCTAGAGAACCCTAAAGACCCTAAAACCCCCTAAAAACCCTTAAAATATAATAAAACCCCTAAAGTACCCTAACAAACCATAAAAACTACAAAGGACCCAAACATACCAAAAAACCATTAAAACCCTAAAATACCATAAAATATTACAAAAACTCTAAAAGACCCTAAAACCCTTTTAAACCCCTTAAAACCCTAAAAAACCTAAAAAAACTTTAAAATAACCATAAACCTCCCAAAAAACCCTAAAACCCCTAAAAAACTGAAAAATGATAAAAAAAGTTAATAAGACTTACAAAAACTCTAAGAACCCTAAGAATGATAAAATAACTTAAAAACCCTAAAAACCCTAAAAACCCTAAAATACTCTAAAAACATTAAAAAAATATATAAGACAAAAAAACCCTAATAAACACTTAAAATTATAAAAGACCATAAAAACTTTTAAAAACCCCTAAAAAACTTTAAAATGCATAAAAATCCTAGAAACCACAATATCCCTAAAAAATTAAAGAACCCCAAAACCCTAAAACCCTAAAACCCTAAAAAGATAAAAAAACCTAAAACTAAAAAACCCTAAATAACCCTAAAAAACTCTAGAACCCTAAAAACCCTAAGAAACCATAAAAAACTAAAATCATAAAAACCAAAAAAGAACCTAAAACCCATAAAAACCCTAAAATATAGGAGTGAATTTTTTTTGTCTTTTATATGGAAGTTAGTGGGTAATGTTGGAAGTCTAAATCAATATAATACTACTACAAAGAATAAAAAGAATACATTTGTAAAGGTTTTTCATTACTTATTTTTTAAACCTCAATTCCAAAGATTATTAATGTCATTGAAAACCACATAGCATATGAAGTTAAATTCTATATATAATAACAATGATGGGTTAATGTGAAATCCATGAAATTAAAAATCATGGAGGAAATTTAATTCATTACATATATATTTCTCATTAGATCCTAGAAATGTATGATTGGGATTGGTTGATGTTGGATTAACCCATTTGGGACTTAGAGTACTAGTTATAGAATTGGGCTGATTGTTTTGATATCTTACAAGCTACCTCCATGGATTTGTAAGAAACAAACATCCATTATCATTTCGATGATTATTATTATAAAACAAATTATTGGAAATTAAATTTATGTATATGTTTAACGTATATTTGTAGAATTTCAGGAGTTATATAGAAATGGTTTTTGAGACATATGATGAATCTTCTGGAATAATGTTCAAAAAGAATGATTCTCTAATGTGGACCATTAGTAACTTCCCTAGACTTTGGAACTTAACAGGTTGAAATACTTACATGATTTTGTCTTATCTGATCTATAACTTTGATTTTTAGCCTATATGACCACCTTACTATAAAAAATAACACTTCTTATGTCATCATATACTACTTGAAACATATTATAAATTTTTATTGAAAGAATCAAAATTCAATAGGTCCATTGATCATAGACCACCTCAGAAGTTGTCGAAAGATTCTAAAATAGTGGAACAACTAGTAAATGTTTAAGGATAATTTGGAAATGTCATTATTTGAATGATAGTGGAAAATGAGTTTTAAGTACATCATTGGTTGAACTTGTAATTCATCAATGGAAGAAAAAAATAATATTCTTCAAAATACCATATTTGAAATTTAATTTTTCGCATCATAACCTTGGTGTTATGCATATTGATAAGAATGTTTGTGACAATTTTACCTTAATATTACTTAATGAGCATGTAAAATTAAAGGACTGTCTAAATGATTAAAAATAAATTATAAACAATTAATATAAAGTGGATCTATGGACATATGAGAATGAAAAGTACAATACATCAATTTTTTCAATGAAAACTAGGGAGAAAGATACAATCCTTCAAATTTTAAAACATTTGAATGTATCTAATGGGTATTCAGGTAACATCTCAAGGTGTGTAAAATTAAATAATCATAGGTTACATGGATTGAAAAGTCATGATTCACAAATTTTTTTATATCAGTTACTACCATTGGCATTGTGTATGTTGTTACTTGAAAATGGTAATATAGTTGTACTCAAATTCTGAACATTCTTTAGAAAAATATGTGAGAAAAATATACAACTAACTGAGCATGAAATATGTAGGATAGATTTATACTGAAACATTGTGCAATGGAGATGATCTTTCCTTCATCATTTTTACTATCATGATTAATTTAACTATGAATATGGTCTAGGAAACTAAATTATGGGGAACCATAACTTATCAATGAATGTATACAATTGAGTGGTATATTATTTATAATTTTTTTCCATCCTAAATAAACCATTCTTGACACTTCATTAAATACATAACTATGTTTTATTCATTTTATTTCACAGATACCTTGGTCATTTGAAGTCATACATGAAAAATAAAGTTCAACATAAAGGCTCTATTTCTAAAGTATATTTAGAAGAGGAGTGTATTAACTTTTGTTCTAGATACTTGGGTGATATTGGGACAAGATTTAATTGAGTTATATGTGTTGACAACATATCAAATTAATCTCAACTACATGAGAGATCAAAAATATTTCCTAGTATTGGACAATAAATTGGGAGGATCTAAAATATCACACTGATAGAAATGGAATTATTATAATAACATAGTATTATGTTACTGAATAGTGAAATTAAAAATTCATTTATTGAAGATATCATGATAAAAAAAGAGAAACATGCGAAGTAGAATATTAAATGAGAAATTCAAACCCAAATATATTAATAAAGAGATTCTATAATGGGTTTCAAGCCATGTAAATTCATAAATACTACAATTAACATGGATATTAGGTTGAAATATATATATTTCATAAATCAAATAATGTTAATTACTTATTTTAGATCATTGATACTTGGGATGAGTTGTTATAATATTTTATGTTTCTGGATTAGGATACTCTAAAATAGGCTTGAAAGTTCAATGATTACAATTTGAATAGATCCAAATTTCATACATTCGATAGAGAAGAGGGTTTAAAAACATAGAATAATAGTATATTTATAGTTTCTGAATTAGGATTCTTTGGAAATTTGAATGATATTATCAAATTAAACTAACATAGTAATTTTTCAGTTGTTTTATTCAAATGAAAGTGGGTTGATATTTCTAGGGGTAATAAAAGAGATTCCTTGCAATTTACTTATGCAGAATTATCTCGCTTGTCAATGACTGTGAAGTACATGGTCAACATATCTTCTCATCATAAAAAAATGGTATATTATGAGGAAGATTATATGAATGAAGGGTGGTGTGTAGTTGTTCACATAAAACAAAGAGACTTTTATGATATGAGTGATGAAGTGGAATATTTGACCTATGACACTGATTCACATCAATAATAATAAATTGAGTTATTTTCCATCATGATATAGAAAATATTAGTCTTTTAAGGGTGGATGAAGTATAAGAAATAATGATGGAGAAGGTTAATGAGGTTATTGAAGGAAAAAATGATTTCATGTGAAATCATAAATTAACTTATCAACTACCTATGTTATCTATTATTAATTTATAGTATCGTTGATCACTTATCATATTTAAATTGATTTTTATGCATGATTTGTTTAATTTTGAAAAATAAATGTTATATTTGATTACATGTGTAGTCATTAATTAACATACTTATGAATATTATTTTTTTCAGCACTACGCATATGTTATCATTTGTAATTTTCTTTCTAAATGAATGTTTTGAAATATATGTTTTAAAGTTGTTTTTACTTGTTTAAATGATAGAGAATTCCAAAGAATAAGTGATTCACTAATCATGGTCCTCTCCTAGTTGACATTCACATGACCATATAGATGTAATCACTGTTTCCTGACAATCCATTGATCTCCCTCCCTATAGAACTTGGGACACCCTCCGTCTCCCTCCCATCAGTGTCTACCACACCCTTTGTATCCCTCCCATCTTTATCTGACACACTACCTCTGTAAGAACTTGGTTTCCACTCAGGTATGGATCCTTTAAAATTTTAGTCTAAATATTTACTTTGGACCTAACATAAATTCCTAATGAGTTAGTAGAGGTCTCAGGGTGTTTGGGGAAATTTTGGACCCCAGAACCCATATTTTTTTTGAAAAAATGGATAGGTTTCATGGTTAGCGCACAGTTCTCTCATTATTTGGCTAATCCTGTAAATTGAAATTTATGGACAAAACCACTTCGCATGGTTTTCACACATTCGTGCAGCCTAACCATTCAATACTCACCTTATACCTAGAAATCCTCACATGGTTTGTACATGATTTTTCAAACCATGCAGACAAACCATGCACATGCTAATTTTATGGGTAAATTTATAGTTTTTCCTTAATGATCTATTAATCCTCCTTATTCCTCCTAATATGAGAACCAATGGGATTTACCCTTCTTCTCTCAATTTGTATATTTTTTAAGATATAAACTTGGGAATAAGAGATATCCATCATTTGGGATCTGTTTGAGCTTCCATTTATCACGTTGGATGCACAATGGTAAGTTCTCGAGTCCTATTGAGCCATTCTCATTCTCTTTTGCTCTCGACCAAGTTATCAAGGTATGGGAATTTTTTTATTTTTCTTATATCTACTCTAATGTAAGACAAATCAATGTCCAATACCATAGGAGGAGAGTCGTACAAGCCTAAGGTGGGTGTTCTATAACTCATCCCTAAAGTTCATTGATTTTGGAATTATTGTGTGGGGCCCACCGATTTCATCGGGTGCCATTTATGGAATTTATATTCCATGTTTATAATCATTAAAACCATATGGTTATGCTCTTTACAAATATGTTAATATTTGTTAGTGGTTACACCCAAAAATCCATACTATCCATGTCAATGGTTATTCTATATTTGATGTTTAGTGCTTTGAAATGTTTGAGCCACCATTTGGGTGTGCCTTTGATTGAAAACTCTAAGGGTAATATTTTCTATATTAACTAGATTTATTTATATTGTGAATTTCATATTGTAAAGTACCATGTATGTATACCACTTGACCCGCCTAAGGTAAGTTATTCAATTGATAATTAAATGTGAAATGTGAATTGGAAAGAATACTAAGTATATGAATTGGCCTTAAATGTAAATGAATAGTAGGTTTCATATCTGTATCACCCCTTTCCATGTTAATGGAAGGTAGAGGAATGAACCTCAACTATGGAAGATTCTTTAATTGAATTAAATGAATGGTTGCTTACTACTTGACCTTATCACACTAATGAAAGGAAATGCTTGAACCAAATGACTTGATTAAAAGGTTGCATGCTACTTGACCTTATCACACTAATGAAAGGAAATGATTGAACCAAATGAAATATTACATTATTTCATAATTAAACAAAAATACCCTGACTCGAGATTTCCTTGGATTATGATCGGAGAATGCCATGATCACTCGGGAACCCCATTCTGATTCAAGGATTCAGCGTGCTTAGGTTGATACCCACCTAGATCCTAATTCTTTTCTGTTCTTGGATTCTCAATATTACATTGTAAGATCCCTTCATATTATCACATGATGCCTTGGATACACTCCCTAGATCTAGCATTGACAAGTAGCTCCATGGTTATAGCCCATAGGGCCCTCTCTCTACTTAGCCCCGTTTTACCTTAGACGATAACCTTGGATCCAGTTGTCACCTTATTGTTTAATTACATGGAACATTCTCCATGGATTACACTCTTATCCTTAATTGGGATACAGTTATTACTTAGTTGGTGACCCTTGAGGTCTACGTCACCTTGTTTAGTACCTTGGGAATTCATTATTAAATATCATAAATCATGGTTTCCTTGTTACATCTTGGAACCTTCAATATTTATACTATCACAAGATGATATCAGTGTTGGATATGCCTCACATGAACTATCAACATGAATTGGTAATTACTTAATTAAATGAACTGGTTACATATTCAGACACCAACTAAGGGATGAAGTAGGTACTTGGGTATTTAGTTACATTATACTGGTTTACTTTATATATGCATGGTTTCACACTGTTAAATATCCATTACACGAGCTAGATGTTATAGACACTATTGGTGGTGGCCCATTGAGATTTATCTCACACCCTCTTCGGGAACTGTTTGGTACCTGGGGTAGATTACATGGTTGTAGGTGTTGACAAAGGGAAGCATATGGCTTCAAACACTTGATTGCTTACTATTTAGTATAGATCTTAATAGCAGATGACCGAGCTGGAGCTTGGGATACTTGGGATAGTCTTTTGATTCCTTTATACTTTTTTGGAACATGTTATGCATTTTATCTTGTATCTATGTTTTCCAGTTTTCTAGTGACATGACATATCATCAGTTTATGAATGCTATTCTAGTTGTTTCAATTATTGTTACTATTGTCTCTATTTTCTGTTGTGCCTTCTATTTACTTATATTACTTCCACTATTTACCTATGTTTACTTTCATCTGATACACTAAACTTTAGTAATGAGGAAATATTCTCCCCATGGACACACCCTAGGCCATATCTACTAGTCATCAGCCTCTGGTGTTTAGGGAGATGCGCTTAAGGTCATGTGGCCCACCGGGCTCGGGGCACCCGTTGAGTAGAATCTGAGTTTGAGATGTTAAAAATTGGTATCAAAGGCAGTTTCCTTTCTTGATTTACTATTTGGAGACAATATATTGGATATTAGTAATTTTTGGTACTTGGTCATAATCCGTGCTTGGGCATCGTGAATCCATGTTTGGGGTAAAAACCAAGTTTCCTAAATTATAATTATTGTTCTGCTTTTTCCTATTACAGTTGATATTATTTCACCATTGGGTGATGCATATGATATGTGGAATTGTTGATTATTACCCTATTTGATGATTTTCTTTAATCTTTGGCCCGATGATATGAGGGCAAGGAGCATTGTTACATGCATTATTATAGGCACTTAGAATTCACATGTCATGCACATTGCCATGCCATATAGGTGTATTTCACTACTTTGCATTACTTGATGTGCATGTGATTGATGAGTGATGTTGTGATAGTTAGTTTATTCTTATATTACTCTCAGCTATTATTGAGTGATTTTATGTCTCAATTCATGAGGTGTGTGGGCCCTCATGGGTTGGGATGAGAAATTTACCAAGTTGAGCCATTCTGTTATAAATAAAAGGGTGTTGTTTCTAGTGATAGGTGTATGGGTACTGATTCACCAAAAATGACTATCCATTATAAATTGAATCATGACTTCTAAAAAGAAATGGTTATAAATCATTATCTTGCCTTATCATATTTATGAAATGTAAAGGAGTGAACCTAGTAATTAAATGTAAAATGAAATGAAACTTATAATTGAGCACTTACTGATACCTGGTTGTCTAAGCGAGTAGTTGGGGTAGTATACCTTGGGTAGTGATTTTTACTACATTTAACTTCTACTAGTGATGTTATATTTATCCTTCTAATTTTGTTCTGAGGTGTGGGATTGGATATTATAGACCAATTCCACCACAACGTCCTCGTATCATATGCCAGGAGGGTGGAAAAGACCATGCTCCAAACATAGTGGGTGCTAAGCTGCCAGTATTACCTACAAGAGTTACACTTGAGGAAATGCCTAATATAACTAATTTGGTAACTGATTCCCAAGTTAGTGATATTTTCATGCGTCTAATGTAATCCATGCATGGTGCTCCACGAATTGCACCTACGATGGATGATCTAAATTATGAGTTCCAGTAGCAGCATTCTCCTACTTTTTTCAGAGGATGGTGGTCTGTAGGCTACTGAGTCTTGGTTTGAATCCACCATATCTATCTTTGAGAATCTGGAAATGACTCTAGAGTGGAGAGTCAAGCTTTAAACATACATGCTTTAGGATTTGGCCAAGCGTTGGTGGGATGTGATTACCCAAGACGATCCTCATCAGGGCATGTTATGGGTTGATTTTTAGACTACCTTATATGATGAGTTCTTTCCTCATATGATGAGAGCTGATAGAACCAGAGAGTTTATGCATCTTGATTAGAGTTCTACATAGGTTATAGAATATTCAGCACTTTTCACGGAGTTATAGAGCTTTACACTACTTCTAGATGGTGATGATATTTCACATGGTAAAAGTTTCAAGGATGTGCTCCAGCACACCATCTGTATATAGTTGAATGTATTTTTCTTACCTACCTTTTCATAAATAGTGAATCAGAATCATATCACTGAGCACAACCTGAGGGGAGAAAATAGTACCGGGAAAAGAGGACCAGTGCTGTGTTAGGCCAGTAGTTCTTCCATCAGTAGGAAACATTCTATCAAGGTTTCTTATCATGGAAATGACAACCATAGTGCTAATTTTGATAACTCCTTGGTGTGTCATCAATGTGGATTATGGGGGAACAAGAATCCTCAATGTGATAGAGACCTGATGGAATGACGAGCTTGTGGTCGTATGGGGTATCTCCAGCGTTTCTGTAGGATCTTTCCACTATCTTAGAGTGGAAAAGGATCTACACCAGCTCCAATTTCAAGAGCGAGGTCTTTTATGCCGATTTAGGTGGGTAATTGGGATAACATCGGTAGGTCTAGCCGAGGAGGTGGTCATGGCTGTGGTAGCCAAACCCCTGATCACCAGCAACACCAGCAGATTAGTTTTGATCGTGGTAGTCTATCTGTTGAATAGGGTTGTGGATTAGGCCAGTTACATGAAATACAACCAATACCTGAGGATCTGGATACAAAACCATGTACAGTATGAGGTACTATTCTAGTAGCCTATATTATAGTGTCTTATTTATTTGATATAGGTTCATCAAAATATTTTATCTCTGTATCTATCATGGAGACTTTTGGACTATAGATAAAGTATCACTATGGTTTAATGACCCTAGATATGCCATTAGGGTTAAGAACAGAGGGAATACGCTAGTGTAGGGACTATCCCCTTGAGGTAGGCATTTACCCTTTCTTATGGAACCTATTTTCATTCAAGATTATGAGCTTTAACATCATACTCAATATGGACTAGTTGGTTCAACCTCACGCTTTTTTAGACTACTATCACCATAGGGTATCGTTTACATCACCAGAGGGTAGCAGTTATCTATATAAGGGTGAGTGGGATGTCCAGGCTGGTAGAGCAGGAGCAGAGCATCATGGGATAGGTGGAGTGACTACCCAGATTTAAAATCTTTTCATGGATGAGCATAGTTTACGTAAAGTTTATTTCCCTCCAATAGTGGATCTTTTCACATATTCCTTTCTCGGTGATTTTTTGGCTTACCTCCTAAGAGAGTGGTAGAGTTTACAATTGAGCTAGTTCCATGAGCAGCTTCAGTGTCTATTCCTCTATACATGATGGTACCTACAGAGCTTCAGGAGATCAAGTGGAAATTAGAGGATTTAGAGGTCAAAGGTTTTATATGGACTAATACATCCTCTTGGGGTTTGATCATTCTTTTCATAATGAAGAAAAATGGAACCTTACATATTAAAGAAGGTTGAACTAGCTCATGATCAAGAACTAGTATCCATTTACTTGAATAGATAATCTCTTCGAACATCTCATGGGAGTGAAGGTCTTCGCCAAAATCAACCTAAGATCGGGTTATCATCAGTTGTGAGTTAGACCATCAGACATACCACATAAAACTTTCTGTAGAAGGTATGGTCTATATGAGTACCTTGTTATGCCGTTTGGTCTTATGAATGCGCCTGACATTTTCATCGCTATAATGAATAGTGTTTTCACCCCTATTTGGTCTCTTTTTTTGTTGTCTTGTGGACGAAATATTGGTGTATTATCACACTTGTAGATACCATTAAAAACTTCTTGATATCATTCAGAGTACACTGAGAGAGAATCTTCTTTATGCCAATCTTTCTAAGTTCCACTTATGGATTGAAAAAGTTCAATTCTTGGGTCATATAATATCAGAATCATGAGTATCTGTTGACCTAGAAAATTTTAGTGTTGTAGTTTCTTGGGAGCATCCCAAGAATGTGTTTGATATACAGAGTTTCTTGGGGATGGATGGATAATACAAGAATTTCATACAAGAATTATCACGTCTTGCTTCACCTCTTACTGGTCTGATAAATAAGGGTTTCAATTTCATATGGGAAGAATCGTGTGAGTAATATTTTCAGGAGTTGAAAGGGAGGATTGTATCAGAACCTATTATGACTCTTATGGATCTAGTTATAGGTTGTACTATCTTTTGTGATCCATCATTCATTTACCTAGGAGAAGTGATGATGTATGAAGACATATTTGTTGCATACAGATCTCAAAAGTTGATCCCTCATGAGAGAAACTAACCAACACATGACCTTGAGCTAGAATCAGTTGTCCATGCATTACATTTCTGGAGACATTATCTGATGGGTGAGATATTTGTGGTGTACATGAACCACAAGAGCCTCAAATATATATTTTCTCAGCATGAATTGAACCTCATATAGAAGATATGGGTCTAATATTTACAATCCTTTGATTTTGATCTTGCCTATGCACATGGGAAGGGTAATGTGGTTGTAGATGCATTGAGTCAAAAAAATCAAGCACAAGCCAGCGATGAATGAAAGTTAATGAAACTCTTTTTTGAGATACATCTAGAGTTTCATGATAGTAATGAGAAGCCTTACCTATCATCCTTGATAGTTACCTCTTCCATCCTTAAGAAGGTAAAGGGTATACAGTTTTCATATCTTGAAGGCTTGGTTCTCCATGAGAGTATATCAGAAGATAACCTGTCTATGGATTGGTCTATGGACATAGATGACGTTCTGCATCTATGTGGACATATCTAGGTTCTTACCGATATGAGAGAGGAGTTGATGAAAAATTCACATGCCTCTCAGTGGGTAGTTAATCCAGGAATCTCTAAGATGTATCGAGATATTCAACGCCAGTATTGGTGGACTGGGATGAAATGTTAGATAATAGGATTTATCACTAGGTGTTCCACCTATTAGTAGGTGAAGGCAGATCACCCAAGACCTATAGGCTTATTACATCCACTTCCAGTCCAAGAATGAAAATGGGAAGATGTTACAATTGATTTTGTAGTTAGTTTACCTAGGTCTCAGAGGGGTAGAGATTCTATATGGGTAGTCATTGAACAACTAAAAAAATCATCCCACTTCATATCTATTTGGGAGAATTTCTCATTTGATGGGTTTGGAAGACTGTATGTCCATGAGATCATATGACTGCATGTGGTTCTACATACAATCATTTCAGATAGGGATTGTCATTTCATGTCATGATTATGGTAGGGATTGTAGAAGGCTATGGGAATAAAGATTATTCTATGTACATATTTTCACCCTCTGACCAATAGAAAATCATAATATACAATACAATTTCTAGAGGATATGCTCTGAGCATGTGTCCTTGATTTTGATGATTCTTGGGAGAAGCATATCCCTCTCATGAAGTTCGCCTATAATAACATCTTTCAAGAAACAATTATAATGGATTTTTTGATGTCTTATTTGGTAGGACATTCCATTCACCCTTGTTATGGATAGAGGTAGGTGAGGAATACCTACTAGGTCCTTATCTCATTTAGGATACTTCAGAGAACTTTTAGCTGATTAGAAATCATATTATTGTTGCTTAGTCCAAACAGAAATCTTATGCCGATCACCATCGACAAACTCTTGAGTTTGAGGTTAGGGATCATGTTTTACTTTGGGTATCACCTAGTAAAGGGAATATATGGTTTTAAAAGTAGTCAAAGCTATCTCCTTGTTTTGTAGGGCCTTTGGAAATTCTAGAGAGAGTCGGGCTGGTAGAATATCAGTTGCTACTACCTCAGAGGATGGTATGTCCCACTTATATGGGTACTATGATATCACGACCGAGTACTGGATAAGATTTGGGAGAGGGAAGTCAATGTATGTTCCCAATGTCCAGAGTTGTTCTTATACAATGTTTCTCCAACCTTGTAATGTGAAATAAGGGACAAGTTCTTTTAAGGGGAGAAGATTATAAGAACCTGAGTTTTCACTCAGGTATGGATCCTTTAAAACTTTGGTCTAAATATTTAATTTTGAACTAATATGGATGCATAATGAGTTAGTAAAAGTATCATGGGTGTCCAAGGAAAGTTCAGATCCCAAAACCCATATTTTTTGGAAAACTGGATAGGTCGCATGGTTAGCGCACATTTGGTGTACGGTTTGGCTAACCGTGTAGATTAAAATTTTTGGACTGAACTTCTTCACATGGTTTGTGCACGAATGTGTAGGCTAATTGTGTAATGTTCCCCCAAAAATCCTTGCATAGTTTTCACATGGTTTTTCAAACCATTCTCAAGCTATTTTTTTGGGAAAATTTATAGTTTTTCCTTTAATGATCTATTAATCCTCATTCTTCCTCATAATATGAGAACCAGTGGAATTAAACCCTTTCTCTCTCAATTTGAATCTTTTTGAAGATCTAAACATGGGATCAAAAGATATCCATCGTATGAGATCCATTTGAGCTTCCATTCATCACATTGTATGTGCAATGGTAAGTACTTGAGTCCTCTTGAGATGTTCTCCTTCTCTTTTTCTCTCGACCGAGTTATCGGGGTATGAGCGTTTTTCTCCTTTTCTTAAATCTACTTCGATTTGAGCCAAATCAAGGGCCAATGTCGAATGAGGAGATTTTTACAAGCCTAAGATGGGTGGTCTATAACTCATCCCTAAAGTTTGTTGATTTTTGAATTGTCATGTGGGCCCCACTGATTTCATCGGGGGCTATTTATGGAATTTATATGCCATGTTTATAATCCTTAGAACCGTATGATTATGATATTTCCATATATATGATTATTTTTTAGTGGTTACACCCACAAATCCATACCTTCCATGTTGAAGTTTATGCCATATTTGATGTTTAGTGTTTTGACACGTTTGAGGAACCATTTAGGTTTGACTTGGCTTGACCATTCTAAGGGTAATATTTTCTATATTAATTGGATTGATTTATATTGTGAATTTCATAATGGAAAGTACCATGTATTCATACCACTTTACCCACCTAAGGTATGCGATTCAACTGATAATTAAATGTGAAATGTGAATCGACAAGTATATTAAGTATATGACTTGGCCTTAAATGCAAATGAATAGTAGGCTGCATATGCGTAGAAACCCTTTCCACATTAATGGAAGGTAGTGGAATGAACCTCGAATATGGAATATGATTTAAATGAATTAAATGAATGGTTTTATGCTACTTGACATTATCACACTAATGCAAGGCATGTCTTGAACCAAATGACTTCATTAAAAGGTTTCATGCTACTTGACCTTATCACACGAAAGAAAGGATAAATATGAACTAAATGAAATATTTCATGACTTCATAATTAAATAGAAATGGATTAACTCAAGCTCACCCTATATTCTAATCATAGAATGACATGAGCACTCAGGAACCCTATTCCGATTCAAGGATTCAGATTTATTAGGTTGATACCCACCTAGATCCTGATACTTGTTTGTTCTTGGATTCCCTATATGACACTGTAGGATCCCTTCATATTATCACATGATGCATTGGATACATGTCATGACATTACTTCACTGAGATGAGGGAAGGGACAACAAACTACGAGACTCTTCCTTCCTCAAGTTGAAGGAGAGATAATGACCCCTGAGTCCCACCTTCAATAGGCCCCGAAGTGGATACTAGCACCAAGGGTATATAATCACATGTAATAAGAAAGGTAATACCCTTTTTATTTAGTAGGATCGAGAGATACGATGGTAAGAACCCAAACAACTCCAAAAAATGAAGGTAGAAGTAAATTAAAACAAAAAATCTATTTCCATATGAATGTTCTAAATGAAGTGCTACAAGGTTCTAGAAAACTCAAAAGGGAAGTACCAAAAGAAAAGAAAAACAACAACACTAATGGTCCCAACGTCTGAGCTAATACGGTCCCGCATGGTCCCCAAAGTCCTCCTATAAACCTAAAAACATTTTTATATACATAGGGTTAGTATACATGTATACTTAGTAGGGAAGACCAAAAGCTCTTGTGCACAAGTGGTGAGGCATTCCAATGCCCTGTGAGAAAAGGAGATAACCAAAGCACTCAATAAGGAAACTATCCACCCAAACTTCACCAAGGAGCACTCCCCAAATAATGCAAGTAAAGTAAAGTAATTTTAATAACGCATTGATGTTTGGGTACCCTGCACCACTTTCCCACCGGTTATTGAAGACATCCTATGCATCAGACCTCCCCTTCCATTCTCACCGTCGTCCCAATGCCACCCCAATAACAACCTTTTGGGCCACCACTACCACACATCCCACCCGCATACACCTAGTCCATAACAACCGCACTCATCCCCGCCCACAGAAACGTGGTCCACAACAACTACCTCCACACCTGAAGACACCTGGACCATAACAACTACCTCCATTCCTGAAGACACCTGAGCCTCATCATGAAGGCACTTGGGAAACAAATTACCTGCAAACAACTGAGCCAACCACCACAACTACCCTGCTCGAATAATATTTGGATATAATGGACCTTAGGCTGTCATATCCTACCTGAAGAGTCTTGGGATACTCAGGAAAGGGAGCATAAAAGGATCTAATAACTATCCACTCATAAGAGTGTTGGTAAAAACACCCCCGTGAAATGGGGGTGTTTGACACGAAGTGATAAACTTGGGTGGGGTACGAATAAGAAACATAAGAACTAAATTATACATTTAGGTAAAAAAGCACTCATCCCAACCTAGGGGTTCCAAAACCATCCCATTCACAAACACCCTTGTTACTATTCATTCATAAAAAGAACAACAGCCATGACCAAGTCACAACTCATTCCTGGAAAACAATTCCCCATTGAACCCATACTTGTTATCACATTCAATTTGTTCCATTTATAATAATTCTTCACAACCAGGAAACTAACAGGCATATCCACAAGCCAAGGAAGGAAAAATAGCCAAGCAAAAAAATTAATCATTCAAACTTAGTTCTCTTATGAATTCACAACAACAAAAGAGATCTATGAGATCCTTCGATGTACTAGAACCAAACCAATCCCCAACTTACAGCCCCACATGGCCTTAGATCCACAAACCAACAACTGCACAACAGGGGATCCCATCCCCATCCATGTAACACCACAAGCATCAAGCATAACAACCATACACATCACTAGAATAGTGAAAGGGAGCTTTTATATTTAAACACACCATTCCTTTATTTCCTTCTTTCCAATTGATTAACTAGGGTGAATACACAAGGATTATTATTCATTGGGAATCCATTTAATCAACTGAGTTTACATGATTAACTAGTTTCCACGTTACATCCATTCAATCACATAATTATCTAGAAAATATAGGTTCATTAGTGCGTAAGAAAGGACCACCAACAACCATGATTTTTAGTGGACATAATCCCATACAATTCACAACATATAAGAAAAAGTAAAAGAGTATATAAGGATCATCAAACACACCCCTTAATTCTTTAAAAACTATTTATTATCTTCACTAAATATTGGTTTCATCCATCCCCACAGGAACATTATCATACCCACCCATCATGATACACAGTAAATAGAGACAAAAGAAAAACCCTACTTGGATGATCAACGATCAAAGTTTTATTCCTCGGGCCAAGAATTGGGGATGTGCTACTTGCAGGGGAGGAACTCCAAGGAATACAAGAGTGAGCAGGAAAGGTTTCAGCACAGGTGCAACACTAGCATCGAGAATGGGGACTCCAAACACACCAAGGAAAGGAAAAAGACTAGCCCATAATAAGAAAGAAACTCCATACGATAAAAGTGAGATATCTTGGAGTTATGGGATATGAAAAAATCTTGAACACCTTTAAAGGTGGATCATGGTTTATCCACACGGTTGGGAGGTTACACATGATGGAATTAATTGTTATTTTATAATTCTCCTTGGAGAGATGGAGATAACGGATGAGAGTTAAATGGTTTCCCCAAAAACACGTAGCAGGGGATGGAACTCTAAATGCACAACACAGTGCAACACCGAGGAAAGAGGCCACATGTTTTGGTAATCCCAAGGGTTTCCCAATTAATGGGGGTTTAAAACATCTTTTATTTCCTTTAAAACAATCTTAAACCTCTTCAAAGAGGTATTAAAACTTAAAGGAGTCATTATAGGGAAACCTAGAGAAATAAACCCTGACAACCTCATGGCACCAATCGGTGACACACCGATCGGTGAGACTGATTGGTGACACCGATGGGTGATACCACGGTGACACCCTACCACCGAAACCACCACCCTCACAACCCACTGATGGGTATTGGGTGCCCCAACACCATAAATTTGACAAAGTAATAGACCAGGAGGGTTAAGGACCTTACAATACACTCCTTGGATCCATCATTGACAAGTAGGTTTCATGGTTACTGTAAGATCCTAGATTTCTGTTAAGGTATGTTTTTTCTTATGTTTCATTTTAAGGCCCCGTTTGTGGTTAATTAATCATTTTCACAAGTCATTAAGAAGGATTGGGAGTGTTTCCAGGGTTCGAGACACGAAATAGGAAGAAAAAGGGGGTTCTAGGCATGCTACACAGTTTTCACATGGTCAGTGAAAACCGTGCGGAATCCTCAGGAAACTATGTGAAATGGGGTTTTCAGACAGTATCCTCCGCATGGTTTGGAAAATTGTGCGGGTAAACCGCATGAGGGGATATTTTGGGACAGAAGCATCCTCATGATTTGTGCATGGTTTGGAAAACCGTGCGGGTAAACCGTGTGGCCCAAATACTTTAAAAAAATTACAAAAATGCCATTATGAGAATTTTATACCCAACTCAGCATTTCCTTCTTTCTTACTCCTTATGACTCTAGGAATGGACCAAAGTCTTCAAGATATTCCAAGGATCGATCTCCCTCATCTTAGGGCCATTTGGAGTGTCGTTTGTTGTGGATTGAAGATCCAGGTAAGGTTAAAACCCGTTAAAACCCATAAAAAACAATCAAACCCTAAACAACCCTAAAAACACAAAAGACCCTACAAACATAAAAAATATAAAAAGACCCTAAAAAGCCCATGAAAACCTATAAAGTTAACTAAAAAACCTTTAAAAACCCTTAAAAACCTTAAAAAACTATAAATACTAAAAAACTACAAAACCTTTAGAAACACTAAAAACCCTTAAAAACCTAGAAAATCCCTTTAAACCCTTAAAAAAACCTAAAAAACCCCAAAAAACCCAAAAAACCCTAAAACCCCAAAAGACCCTAAAACCCCTAAAAAATCCTAAAAAAATACCTAAAACCACTTAAACCCCTAAAATGCCATAAAAAATCCAAAGAATGCTAAAAAACTATAAAAAATATTCTAAAAACACAAAATGAATCAAAAAAATCTTAAAAAACATTAAAACACTAAAAACTCTAAAAAATCCTAAAAAACCTAAAAAACCTTAAAACCTTTAAAAACCCTAAAAACCACAAAATCCCATAGAAAACCATTAAAACATTAAAACCCATAATATACCCTAAAACACCAAAACAACTTTAAAACCCTATAAACATTTAAAACACTTATAACACAAAAAACCTTTTAAACCCCTAAAAACCCTAGAAAACTCAAACCACTAAAAAACCTTAAAATCCTAAAATGACTAAAAACCCTAAAAACACTAAAAACCCTAAAAACCCCTTAAATACATAAAAACCATAAAACCAGTAAAAACCCCCAAACCCTGAAAAATTCTAAAAAACATAAAACCCCTAAAAAACCCCTAAAAACCAAAAAATACAAAAAACCCAAAAAACTCTAAAAACACTAAAACCCCCAAAAATAGCTTTTAAACCCCATAAACAAACATAACCCCCACAATAAAACCTGTAAACCTCCCTAAAAATCCCTAAAACCCCAAAAAAACTAAAAACCAATAAAAACCCAAAGAACCCTAATAAACCTAAAAATCATAAACCACTAAAAAGATCTAAAAACCCTAAAAAAAACCCCTAAAACCCCTAAATACTTAAATAAATCTAAAAACAATAAAACACTAAAAACATAAATACCTAACAAACCTTAAAAAAATAAAACCTTATAAAACCCTAAAACCCTGAAAGAATCCAAGAAAATCATAAATAACCCTTAAAACCCTTAAAACCTTAAAACCCCTAAAAACCCCAAAAACCCTAAAAAATCCTAAAAACGACTTACTAATCCTAAAAACTCATATAGGGCCCAAAACCCTAAAAACCCATAAAACACCGTAATAAAGCCTAAAAACATTGAAAAAACCTAAAAGACCCTAAAACACCTAAAATACCCTAAAACCCCCCAAAACCCTCAAAAACCATAAAATAACCTTAAAAACCCAAGGACTATAAAAAACCTTAAAAACCCTAAAGAACCCTAAAAACTAATAACAACCCTAAAGGGCCCTAAAAACTATAAAAACCCTAAATAACTCTAAAACCATAAAACCCTAAAGGACCCTAAAAAACCCTAAAGGACCATAAAAACCCTAAAAATCCTAAAAACAGTAAAAAACCCTAAAAAACCTAAAAAACATTAATAAACCCTATACCCCCGAAAAACTCTAAAAAACTTTTAAATCCCTAAAAATCATAAAAAACCAAAATATCCTTAAAACCCATAAAAAACCCAAAAAAAACTCAAAAAACCACTAAAACCCTAACCCTAATAAAAACCTCTAAAAGTCCCTAAAACTAAAAAAATGATAAAAGACCATAAAAACCTTTAAAAATAAAAAATGACCCTAAAACCACCAAAAAAACCCTTAAAACCCCTTAATGTCCCTAAACACCCCTAAAAACCCTAAATACCCTAGAAAACCTAAAACCTCTAAAAGACCCTAAAAACCATAAAATTCTAAAAGATAATAAAATAACCTAAAATACTCTAAAACCCACAAAAGTCTTTAAAAATAATAAAAACCCATAAAGGACCAGAGAAACCATAGAACCCAAAAAGGGCTATAAACAACCCTAAAACTCCTAAAGGACGCTAAAAACCCTTAAAACCCTAAATTACTCTAAAAATCCAAAAAAACACTAAAAGAACTTAAAAAATTTAAAAACCCTTAAAGACCCTAGAAATTGTACAAAAACCCTAAAAGGACCTAAAAACCCTTAAAACCCATAAAAAGCCTAAAAACATAGAAAAAAACATTAAAAAACACTAAGACCCCCTAAAATCCAAAAAAAACCCTAAAAACCCGAAAAACATTAAAAAAATCCTAGAAACCCTAAAAAAACCAAAATGAACCTAAAACCCCTAAAAGACGCTAAAAACCCTAAAAACCCTAAAAACATTAAAAGACCCAAAAATACTCTAAAAATAGTAAAGAACAAAAAACCACTTAAAACATTAAAATATCATAAAAACCCTAAAAAACCTTTAAAACCCTAAAAATTGATAAAAACCATAAAAACCTTAAAAACACAAAAAACCCTAAAGACCCTAAAAAACAAAATAAAACTCTAAAAACCAAAGAAAAAACTAGAAAACTTAAATAACCCTAAATCCCTAAAAAATCTAAAAGAACGTAAAAAATTCTAAAAACCATAAAAGACTCAAAAACCTAACAAAACATAAAAAACCTAAAAAAACTAAACACCCTAATTAACCGCTTAACCCTAAAAAACCCTAAAAACTATTAAAAAACCAAAAAGGCTCTAAAACCACTAAAAAACTTTAAAAATCACAGAAATCCCCTAAAATCCCTAAAATACACTAAAACCATAAAATATCCTAAAAACACTAAAAACCCTAAAAGTCCTAAAACCTAAAAAACATAAAAAATTCATGAAACCCTAAAAAACCCAAAACCCTAAAAAATGATACAACCCCAAAAAATCATTAAAAAAACTAGACACCTAAAAAACCCTAAAAACCCTAAAATATATAGAAAACCACTAAAAATTCTAAAATCCATAAAACACCGTAAACAACCAACCCAAAAACCCCTAAAAGGAAAAAACATTAAATAACCCCCTAAAACCCAGAAAACCCTAAAAACCCTAAAAACACCATAAAACCCAAAAATACTAAAAACCTTAAAAGACAATAAAAAACCTAAAACCCATAAAACCCCTAAAAATATAAAAACCCATAAAAATATAAAAACCCCCCAAAGCCCCAAATAACCCTAAAAAACCTCTCAAAGAAAAAAAAACCCTTAAAAACCATTAAAGATCATAGAAGATGGCAGTTGTCTCTCTCGAACTCTCTCGTGATCAGGCTACCTTGCAATTCCTTTCGTAGTGCATCTCCTCCGACATGGAGTTTCCTTCTCAGCTACTATGGATTCTGAGGCATCAAATTTAATAGTGTTGTTGCTTCCTTTGGAGGTGCATCTCTTCTGAATTGGCAGTGCTCTTGCAGTCTGGATTTATCGGGCATTGGCTTCGGATGAAGGCTTCAACCTTAGACGACCAGGTCAGATATGGTCTCCCCGGCGTGCGGCGTTTCAGTTTCATGGAGGAGTGGGCCAAATCTGGTCTTTCCTTGGTGCGGATTTTCACTGCCATGGTGGAGCTTCTCAGATCTGGTTTTTTCATTATGAGGTGATCCGTGGAGGAGCGGGACAGATCTGGGCACTTTGGGTTGCCGCGTTGCAGATCTATGTCCCTTTGACATCAATGGGCTTTGGTGGCGACCTTTTGTTTCACGGAAGTAGGTGATTCCCAGTTTCTTTGACAGATTAGTCTTTCCTGAGTGGCGGCATGGAGAGGCTCGACCTCAGTGTCTCTGGAAGTTGTGCGGTGGGAGATTTCGGTGTTCTTTGGATCCAAGGAATCTGGTGTTCTTTATAGTTCTTGTGTTTTCCAAGAAGCGAGGTTTGGTTTGTGGTGGAATGTCTCGACATTGGCGATCCTGGAAGCTGTACGGGGATCTGTTTCCTTGGTTTGGATCAGGCCATCAGGTGATGGTGTAGATTTCTCAATTTGGATTTCAGCACAGACGCAGGTTCATTTTTGGGACTCATTTTCATTGTATGATTTTGATGCTGGTCTGGATAAGTGTTGCATTCTGGGTTCTTTTTTGGGTTGTGGTGGCTGTTTCACGGACTATGGAGGTATTGGTTTGGTGATGGTTGATGGTTATGATTTGAGGTGTTGGATGTTGTATGTTTATGGTGTGCGATTTCTGGGTGGCTGGAGGGGAAGATTAGTCATGGGTCTGCCTAAGGAAATTTGGGTGTTGTAGAATGGTCCTCGGTGATAGGGTTGTTGTAATACTGGTGGTCCTTATAGATGTGAAATGATGGTGCAAATTGCTGGATGTTGGGTCTTGATTAGATTTAAGGGGATGGATGATGCATAATGGGATGATGGTAGTTGTTTGATGCTTATAGAGGCGATGCAAGAGGCGATGTTGCTTCATTGTTCGAGTGCTGGTTGGGGTGTGTGGATGAATCAGTTGTGAATCTATGGTGGTGTTGTTTATCGGTTGTGACTAGTTTTCTTAAGATGATTGGTCAGGAGGCTCTGGGTGCTTGGTTAGGTGATGCTGGTTGCGGGAATATGAGAAGCGGTATGCTGGGAGACATCTATTTAGGTGGTACTGGATGCTAGAATTTGAGCTTCTAAATGCTGTTTTCTGCTTGGTTGTGAGGAATACCCTTGCCCTAGAAATTGTTGAAGGAGATGCTAGTGCTGAAGGTGATGGATGATGGAATATGTGTTGCGAGATGCTAGTTTCTGATTGGCTGGGAGGTGCTGATGGATATGATTATGGATGTCTTCTTTGGTTGTATTTTGTGTTTTTTTGGGTTTGGGGTTGTTAATGGTTTTTTGGGTGTGGGTCGTTTGACCCCTCCCCTCCCTTGTCTGCTTGGTCCCTTTTCTGCAGCGTCTTTTTTTTCTAATAAATTTGGGGGGTCAGGATTATCCTGACCCCACACTTTCCTTGCCCAAAAGGATCCTAAAATATATAAAAACAAAAAAGATCCTAAAAAGCTAAAAAAGACCTAAGGCCCTAAAACACCCTAAAATCCCATTAGAAACAATATAAAAACTCTATAAGACCATAAAAACCCTTAACAACCTAAATAAATTTTAAAAACCCTAAAAACCAACAAAAACCCTAAAAAAATATAAAACCCTAAAACTCTTAAAAATCCTTAAAAACCCAAAAACAATAGAAAACACCCAATAAACACTAAAAAACCCTAAATACATTAAAACCCCTTAAAATCACTAGAAAACCTTAATAACCCTAACATAACCCTAAAAAAATCAAAACCTAAAAAAATCAAAAACACTAAAGAAACCTTAAAATCCTCAAAATATGCCCTAAAAATCCTATAAGAACCCTAAAACCCCTAAAACCCTTAAAAATCCTAAAATCTCTAGAAAACACTAAAACCCTTAAATTTCCCTAAAAATCAAAAAAGCCTAGGAAATCAAAAGACCCTGAAAACCCAAAAATCTTTAAAAAATCCTAAAAAACAAAACAAAGTGTAATAAACCCTATGAAAACCATACAAAACTGTAAAAACCCCTAAAACCCTAAAAAACCCTAAAACCCCATATTAAACCCTAAAAACCCTAAACCCTTAAAACACTAAAAAACCCTAATTCATGAGGAGAGGGAGGTTCAATCCATACAGTTAGTTCCGGTGGTGAATAAAGGGGTCTCTTTAGGTAATTCTCACTGTGTGGTTCTAGAAGACATGGTTCTAGAGGATACCAATGTGAAACCTAAGTTTATGGGACGTGAATATGTGTAGTCAAGAGATATTAACATGACTATGATGGTTCCAATTGTTGTGGATCATGGAACTAAAATACAAAAAGTTAATTTTATGGAGGAAATTTATAAGCTTCATAGTTGTTCTAAAATCTATGATAAATGGGAGGATGTCCCTGATGATGTAAACAAGGATGATAATAGTAAATATGAGGTCTTGAATTGTGATAAAGCCTCGTCCAGTGATTTCTTCACGCATGGGAGGGAGAAGGAATTTAAAGGGTTCATTTTTGCTCCACCAAAGAGGAGTCCAAGGAAGGATTATTGGAATTTTCCAAGGACTGTGTCTACTAGGTCCTTTTTGAAGGATTCTAAAAATAATGACTCTGATCCCAAGCAAGGGTGGTCAAACAATTATTCTTCCAAATAAAAGTTTTTTTTGGAGTAGTAAAGGATTAGGGAGATGTATTATGTGCTCTTTAAGTAATATAAAAATTCACAATCTGAATGGGAGTCGGTGGATGTTGGTGCAGCTTCTCATTATGGCCATGGTGATGATGGTGACCCCTTTGATATGTAGTGTTTTTTGGGTTTGTGCATGGTTTGTTTGACTCTACCTCTTCATTGTAATGATTTTCCTTTACTTTTTTTTATAAATTTTGGGGGGCCATATATGCTTGGTCCCGAGACTTCTTTTCCTATCAAACCCTACAACCCCCCAAAAACCTCAAAAAACATAAATAATCCTATAAAAACCAATATACCCTAAAAAACACTAAAAAACAAAAAAAAACCCAAAAAACCCTAAAAAACCTAAAACCCCTAAAAAATATAAAAACCCTAAACAACATAAAATACCCAAAAACACAAAAAAAACCCTAAAAACCCTAAAAATACCCTAAGAAACCCTAAAAACACTTAAAATACCCTAAAAAACCAAAAACGCCTAAAAGAACCTAAACCCCCTAAAACACTTAAACCACCAAAACCCATAAAAATCAATTAAAAACCTTAAAAATATTAAGAATCCCTTTAAAACCCTAAAAATCAAAAAGGCCCAAAATACCCTAAAACCCTAAAAAAACCAAAAAAACCCTTAAAGACCCAAAAACTTTCTAAAACCCCCTAAAACTTTAAAAATCCTAAAAAACATTTAAAACCCATAAAATACCTTTAAAACCCCATAAACCCCTAAAACCTCTAAAAAACCTTAACAAAACCATAAAAACCAAAAAATAACCCAAAAAACTTCCAAACCTAGATAACACTATAAACCCCCAAAACCACCTAAAATTCACTCAAAACCCTCAAAAACCATAAAAAAACTTGAAAACCGTATGAAAATTATGAAAACCATAAAAACCATAAAACTCTAAATGCTTAAGAAACCCAAAAAACACTAAAAAAAGCAAAAAACCATAAAAAACTCATAAAATCCTTAAAAAACTCTAAAAAACCTAGAAAAACTAAAAACCCTAAAACCCCCAAAAAAAACTATAAAAACCCTAAAACACCCTTAGAACCACTAAAAACCATAAAACTCCATTAAAATCCCCAAAACACCCAAAAATCTCAAAAAACACTAAAAGTTCCTGAAACCTTAAAAATTACTAAAAGTCCCTAAAAACACTTAAACACCCTAAAAAAATAAAAACCCTTTAAACCCCAAAAAAACTAAAAAACCATAAAACCTTGAAAAAGAACTAAAATCCCAAATAAATCCTAAAAACCCAAAAAAATTATTAAAATAATAAAAAACATAAAAAACACTTAAAAACATAAAACCATTAAAAAATAAAAAATCCTAAAAATCCTAAAAATCAAATACCCACTAAAAGCTTTGTAAAATAGTAAAAATCATAAAACCCATAAAAACTATTAAAACCCCTTAAAAACATAAAAAATTCCTAAAAAACCTAAAAAACACTAAACCCATATTAAGCCCTAAAAACCTAAAAAACCATAAAAACCCCAAAACCATAAAAAACCTAAGAAACCCTTAAAACCCTTAAAAAAATACCGTAAAAAACCCAAACCCGACAAAAATACTAAAAACCCGAAAAACCTTAAAAACCATAAAAATCCCTTCAAAACGTTAAAAACTGTTAAATCCCTAATACCCTAAAACCCCTAAAAACCCTATAAAATATTAATAACACTGTAAAACCATTAAAAAAATTAAAAATCCTAAAACACTAAAAAATATAAAAGGCTCATAAAAATTCTAAAGACCCTTAAAAAATCCTAAAAACCCCTAAAATCCCTAAAAACCGAAAAACCCTATAAAACCAAAAAATCCAAAAATACACTAAAAAAACATAAAACCCCCAAAAAACGTCTAAAACCTTAAAAACCAAGAAAAACCCAAAGAAACCATAAAAAATCTAAAAAAACCTTAAACCCCCTAAAAATTCCATGAGAAAACGTAAAAAACAATAACACCTCCCCCCCAATGCCAAAAAACCCAAAAAACCCTAAAACCCCCTAAAATAACTTAAAAAGACCAAAACCCTAAAACTCTAAAAAACACTAAAAACCATAAAAATCCATAAAAAACTAAATACCCCTAAAATAATTAAAAAACCTAAAATCATTAAAAAACTTTAATACCATAAAAACTCTAAAAATACCATAAAAAATATAAAAACCCCTAAAAACCCAAATAACTCAAAAATCCCCTAAACAATTAATATCCTTAAAATACCTAAAAACCCTAAAAAACCTTTAAAACCATTAAAATCCTAAAGGCCACAAAACCCTTATAAAATGATAAAAAAACCATACAACCCTAAAAAACCCCACAAAAACCCTAAAGACTCTTAAAAACTTAAAAAAACCTAAAATTACAAAAAACCCTAAAGGACCCTAAAACCCCATAAAAATCATAAAACACACAAAAAACTCTAAAAAACAATAAAGCCAATAAAAACACTAAATACACTAAAAACCTAAAATAATACTAAAAAACCTTAAAAACCCCTAAAACTGTATAAAAATCTTAAAAACCCTAAAAACCATAAAAAAATAAACCCCCTAAATACCCAAAAGACCCTAAAACTCCCTAAAAAGACATGAAAACCATAAAACCATAAAACCCCCTAAAGTCCCTACAACCCCTAAAAACCCTAAAAAAATCTCTAAAACCATTAAAAACCATTAAAACCCAAAAATCCTAACAAATACATAAAAATTTTAAAAACTCTTATAAAATCTAAGAACCCCAAAAAACCATTAAAAAGATACACTAAAAACCATGAAACCCACTTAAAAATAATAAAAATTCTGAAAAAACACTAATAAAACTGTTACCCTTAAAACCCATAAAACACTAAAAATCCTTAAAACCCCCTAAAACCCTAAAAACCCTTGAAGGATAAGAGATGGTGGAAGATTATCCTGGTTTTTCTTGCACTCAGGTTTCCCTGCGATGCCTCTCGCGATGCATATTCTCCGGCATGGAGGTGCCTTCTTTGCTGTTTTGGCTTCTCAGGCGTCAGCCTTCACAGTGCTGCATCTCCCTCCTTTGGCGGTGCGTTTCTTCTGGTTTGGTGGTTCACTTTTAATTTCTTGGGCATCGACATTGGATGAAGTCATCATCCTTGGATGACCGGGTCAGATCTGGTCTCACCAGCATGCACCGTTGTAGATTAATGGAGGATTGGGCCAGATCTGGTATTCCCTTGGTGCAACATTGAAGAGAGATTGTGGAGCTACTCAGATCTAGAATTTTTGTTTTCCAGCACTTCAGATCCATGGAGGAGTGGGATAGATCTGGGAGCTATGTTTTGTGGTGTTGAAGATCTTCGTCCCTTTTCATTTGCGAGGGGCGATCTTGGTGGTGATGGGCTTTAGTGGCAATCTTTGGTTTCTTGGTGACAGGTGTTTCCCAGTTTCTTTGGCGGCTTAGTCTTCTCCGAGCAGTGACCTAGCAGGTTTGTGTGATTGAATGTCCTTTTTTGGGCTCATCCATATCTCACGAAGCAGATGAAGATCCGAGTCTGGGAGGGGTTTTATAGTTTTTCTGGATTCACGATGGGTTACAGTGGTTATGGAGGATGTTATGTTGGATTGATGTTGGCATGATCGGTCCTTTCTTTTGGGATTTCAGATCTGTTTGTCATCGGTTCACACAGATGATTCAGGTTCGTGCTCGGTTCTCTTTGTTTTACGCTGTTGATGAAGTTATGGTTAACTTATGTTGTGTTCTGATTTCTATGTTGGACTATGGGTCTTATTGTTGGTTTGGTTGTAAGTTGTTGCTGGTGCTGGATATTTGTTTTTTTGCAGGGTGTTGGGCACTGTCTAGCCATGATCTGGGTCACCAGAGGGGTTGTATGGTTCTGGGTTTGAACAATGAGTTATGGGTGTTGCAGAATGATTCTAGGAGTGGGTGATGGTGGTCCTGGGTTTCTGGTTGTTCTACTAAGTGTGAAGTGCTGGAAGATGATTTCTTAGGAGGTGATGGTTGCTGGAATATGAGTTGTTGGGTGTTGGATGCTGCTTGGCTGGGATGTAATGAAGGTGATGTTCATGATTTTGATGCCGGTGTTTTTGTGTTACTGGCAGTGGATCTACTTGTAAAGGAGGTGACGAATGATGGAATATGTGTTGTGGGATGTTGGTTGTTGATTGGCTGGGAGGTGCTGATGGAGATGGTTTTGATTTTCTGCTATGTATGGATTTTTGTGTGCCTTTTGGGATTTGGGTTTTTATAGGTTTGGGGTTATTAAGGGTTTTTTGGGCATGGGTAGTTTGTCTCTTCCCCTCCCTTGTATGTTGCATCATTTTTATAATAAATTGGGGGGGGGGGGGTCGGGAATAGCTTTTCCCTACACCTACCTTTCTTTAAAAACCCTTAAAAATATTAAAAAAAAATATAAACCATTAAAAACACTAAAACCCCTAAAAAACCTAAAAACCATAAAATACCCTAAACATCTCTAAAAACCCTAACATCCATAAAATAATCCTAAAAACTCTTAAAATTATAAAACAACCCTAAAACCCTTGAAAACCCTAAAATCTTTAAAAAGCCCTTAAAACCCCGTAAGAACCATTAAACCACCTAAGACCCTAAAAAATTCTAAAAGGTCAAAAAACCCCAAAAACCCAATAAACCCTGAAACCCATAAAAATCCAACCCCCCAATCCCTTAAAAACCCTAAAAAAACCTAAAAATCATTAAACGCTCTAAAAACTCGAAAACGCGAAAAACCGAAAACCCTTGAAAACCCTAAAAAACTCTATAAAACCCATAAAAAACCTAAAAAAAGTAAAAACCCTAGTAATAGTAAAAAAACCTAAAAAAACTTTAGAAACCCTTAAAACCCCTAAAAACTCATTAAAGCCCTAAAAATCTTAAAATCCTAAAAAATCTAAAACCCCTAAAGACCCCTAAAAACCCTAAAAACCCCCAAAACCCCAAAATATCCTAAAGGACCCTAAAAAATCCTAGACCACCCTAAAAACCCTAAAAAACACCAAAGAACCCTTAAAACCATAAAAAACCCTAAAAACCCTAAAACCCATAAGAACATCCTAAAAAATACTAAAAACCAAAAAATACACTAAAACCCACTAAAACCCTAAAGGATCATAAAAACCGAAAAAACTCTAAAAGACCCTAAAACCATCAAAACACCTAAAAGTCACTAAAACCCAAATGACCATAAAATACCCTAAAATCCCATGAAGACTCTATAAACATAAAAATCCTAAAGGTCCATAAAAACACTAAAAACACCTAAAATACCCAAGAATACCCTAAAGGACCCTAAAATACCCTAAAAAATCCAAAACAACCCTAAAAACCCCAAAGGATCATACAACCCTAAAGGAACCTAAAAACCCTAAAAAACCCAAAGGGCCCTAAAACCCCCTAAAATAACCATAAAAGAGAAAAAAAGTAAAAAGAACCTTAAAAACCCTAAAACCCATAAAAACCCATAAAAGACCCCAAGAAACCCTAAAAAATGATAAAAAACTATAAAAACCCTACAAAATCAAAAAAAGACCTTAAAGAACCTAAAAATTATAAATACCCTAAAATAACCTAAAAACATTAAAACACCTTAAAATTTGTAAAAAGCCGTAAAAAACCCTAAAAATATTAAAATACCCTAAAACACCCTAAAACCCTGAAAAACTCTAAAAAACAAAAATACCATAAAAACCCACAAACCCATAAAAACACTAAAAAACCATAGAAACATTAAAAACCATAAAAATCATTAAAAACCCTAACAAACCTAAAAAACTAAAAATCAATAAAAACTTAAAAATAACTAAAAAACCCTAAAAAACCTTAATCACCCCCACACAAACCAAAAGGACCCTAAAAACCCTAATGACCCTAAAAAACCTAAAAACCCTAAAACTCCATAAAAACCATCAATTATCTAAAAAACCCCACAAACCCCTAAATGACCCTAAAACCAAAAAAACCCTAAATGACCCTAAAAACCATAAAAACCCTAAATGACCCTAAAAAACCTAAAAACAACTAAATTACCCTAAAAGGCTCTAAAAAACTCAGAAATGACCCCAAAAACCCAAATAACATTAGAAGACCATAAAAACTATAAAAAAATAAAAACCCATAAAAACCCTAAAAACGCTAAAAACCCTAAAACACTAAAAAGACATAAAAATAGTAAAAACCCTAAAAAACATAAAAAATACTAAAAACCAAAAAAACCCAAAGCACTAAAAAACTATAAAAACCTATAAAAGCACTGATAAACCCTAAAATCCTAAAAATTCTACAAACCCTAAAACCCTATCAACCTTAAACCCCATAAAAACCAAGAAACCCTAAAAAACATTGAAACCCCCCAAAAACACAAAAATTCCAAAAAACCGCCCTAAAAACCCTGAAAACCAAGAAAAAAACAAAAACCCCAAAAAAACCAAATTTACTGAAGCCCTTAAAATCCCTAAAAGACCCTAAAAACTCTAGAAAATATTATAAGATCTTAAAAACTAAAAAAAAACTGTAAAACCCAAAAAATTGATTTAAAACATCAAAAGTATATAAAAATCCCAAAAAACCCTAAAGACACTAAAAAAGACTAAAGAAATCTAAAAATACTAAAAACACTAAAAAAGTAAAAAACCCCATAAAACCCAAAAATTTTTAAAAACCCTAAAAACTCAAAAATCCCAAAAAACCCTAAAATATTTTAAAAACCTAAAAACTAAAAAATCGTAAAAACACTTAAAAACCCACAATAACCCTTAAAAACCCTAAAAAAATTTAAATCCCTAAAAGATCAAAAAAAACCTTAAATGAATCAAAAGAACCCTAAAACCTAAAAAAAAACACATAAAAACCCCAAAAAACAAAAAATAAACTAAAAAGTCCCTAAAACCCCTAAAACCCTTTAAAGTTTTATCAAAGTCCCTAAAAAACCCTACACAACCCTACAAAACTATAAAACCCCCTAAAAAACTTAAGCCTCTATAAACCCATTTAAAACCCAAAAAACCCTAAAAGACCCTAAAACCCTATTTATTTTAAAAAACCCTAAAAACCCTAAAATTAATTTAATAAATTCATAAAATCAATAAAAGGAAATAGAAATAAAGATTCCTCTAAGAAGAGGCTCTCCTCCTCCCCTCACGTCTCTAGGGTTCCTCTGCCAGATTTTCTCCCTTACCCTCCGATGTGGTCCGACCTCGGTGCCTGTTGTCTCACCTTGGTTTAGCATTGGGTGGTGATTGATCTGTGTGGTCTGGATTTGTTCGGCAGTGGCTTTGTTGCACCTATAATCTTTAATTTATTCCAGATCTGACATGTTCGTTGTCGAATCTGATGCACTCAGTGATATATTTGGAATTCTTGGATTCGGCGTTGGCTGGTGATGGATTTGCGTGGTTGGGTTTCGCCAGGCGGCAGATATGTTGTGCCTCCCGATTTTAGGTTGTTTGAGATATGGAATGTTCTTTGTTGGATTTGGTGTGCTTAGTGACTAATTTGGCGTTCCTGGCTTCAGGTCCATGGCTTGACACTGGCATGTGTTGCCCCTGGATGGTCCGGATTCAGAATCTTTCTCCCTCTCACCTTCGGGTTCCCTGTGGCTTCTAGCACTGGTTTTTGTTTTCGGTATTCTTTGTGATTGATTCGTCTTCCAGCGACTTCCCTAGCTCCAGTTCTAGTGTGCATGGGGTTTTCCCCAGCGTGATTCCGGCTTCTCTGCATGTCTTCATCCCGGTTCAGCATTTTCTTTTTGCGTGGTCTTGTGTGCTATAGGTTGAGTCCATTGGATTGGAGAGGGAGGCCTTGGGACTTGGTGTTGCTGATTATTTTTTTCCGTTGCTGATTGGTTGTGATTTTGGTGTTGTTTCTATCTGTTGGAATGGATTTTCAGTGGTTTGATGCTGGTGACTGGATGGTGTGATACTAACGGTGATGGTTTGTTGATGATATATTGCTGAGGTATGATGCTGATGAATGGTGTAATGGTTATTGGGATCATTGTTCCTCGAGGTTGGTGTTGATTGGCTATGAGGTGCTGATGCTGGTGATGTTTCTGGTTTTTGTGTCTTTTTCTTTCTTGGTTTTTTTGGGGTTGTTTTTGGGTATGGGTCGATGGACTCTGCCCCTCCCCTGTCTGCATTGTTCTCTTTTCTTATAATTTTTTTTGGGGGGGGGGGCTAGGACTAGCCTAGACCTGTACCTTTCTTTCCCTAAAAGGCCATAAAACCTAAAAAATTCTAAAAATCTTCAAAACCCTTAAAAACCTTAAATAACTTTAAAACAATAAAACCTTAGAAAACCATAAAACCCTTTTAAAACCCTCAAAAATACCTAAAAACCATAAAAAATACTAAAAACCCTAAAAAACCCTAAAAACCATAATAAACAATAAAAATACCCTAAAACCCAAAAAACCTTAAAACCTAAAAAATCCTAAAAACTCTAAAAAACCATAAAAAATATAAAAACCTTAAAAACCCTAAAAAATTATAAAAAACACTAAAAAACCCTAAAAACCATAAGAACTGTAAAAACTCTAAACACCCCAAAACACCTTAAACCCATTAAATACATTCTAATAAACCCCAAAAAACCCTAAAACTATAAAGACCACTAAAACCCAACCCCCCCCCCAAAGCCCCCCAAAACTTAAAGAAACTCAAAAAAAAAAGAACTCAGAAAACCTTAAAACCATAAAAATCCCAAAAACCCTTAAACCTTCCAAAAAACAAAAAACTCTAAAATACCCTAAAACGACCTCAAAGCCTAAAAATACTAAAAAAATTAAAATACCTAAAAATCAAAAAACCCAAAAAACCCTAAAAAACTCTAAAACCCTTAGAAAACCCCATAAAGCCTAAAAGGCCATAAAATACCCTAAACACCCTAAAAACCCTAAAAACATTAAAAATACCTAAAACCCCTAAAAATCAATAAAACCCATAAAATCCATAAATTCCCCTAAAATTACCAAAAAACCTAAAAATCCATAAGAGACTCCAAAAAACCATAAAAAACCTATAAAACCATAAAAACAAAAAAACCCATATTACCCTAAAAAATTGGAAAGACACGAAAAAACCTAAAAAACCCTAAAATCTCATAAAACCAATAATAACTTTAAAAAATATCTAAAACCCCTAAAAACAATAAAAAATCATAAAACATTGAAGAACCCTTAAAACCCTTAAAACCCAAAATCCCTAAAAGTTTTAAAAAACCTTGAAAACCATAGAAAACATAAAAAACCTAAAAATCATTAATCCTCCTATGACCCTAAAACCCCTAAAATAACCTAAATAACTTAAGACCCCATTTAAACCAAAAAAATCTCTAAGATTCATAAAAAGATTTAAAAACCTAAAAACCCTTAAAAAACATAAAATCCTAAAACTCTAAAAACCATAAAAAAAACCTAAAAACCCTAAAGAACCCTAAAAACCCTTTTAAACCCTAAAAACACTAAAAAACATAAAATACCCTAATAACCCTAACAAACAAAAAGACCATAAAACCATATAAAAATATAAAAGATCCATAAAAATTCTTAAACACCCTAAAACCTAAAAAAATTCCTAGAAACCCTAAAAACCAATGAAAACACCATAAACACTAAAAACCCCAAAATTCCCAAAAAAATAAATTAAAATCCTAAACCCCCACCCCCAAAACCATTAAAATGTTAAAAACCCTAAAACAACCCTAAACCCCATAAGAACCCAAAAAACTCTAAAAAACCTATAAAAATACGAAAAACAAAAGAACCCTAAAAACACTAAGACTCCTAAAATTCATAAAAAACCATAAAAAATCCATAAAAAACCTTAAAAACCTAAAAACCTAAAAAACCTAAAACACCTAAAACCCCCCCATTAAAACCCAAAAAACCCTAAATCTCCAAAACTAAACCTAAAAACTAAAAAATCCTAAAAACCTTTAATACCCTAAAAAATCTAAAAAACCCAAAAAACAACATTAAAACCCTAATAAAACCTTAAAACCCAAAAAATCCTAAAACTGCGCAAAACCCTTGAATAACTCTAAAGTTCCCTAAAACCCCTAAGAACCCTAAAAAACCCTAAAACCCCATAAAAACCATGAAATCCTTAAAACCTAAAAAAATCATAAAAACACTAAAAACTAAAGAACCAAAAAAATACCAGAAAACCCCAAAAGACCATAAAACCCCTAAAACCCCTAGAAACTCTTAAAAACCCTAAAACCCATAAAAACCCATAAAAACCTAAAACCTTGAAAATATAAAAAAACCCAAAAGACCCTAAAACACCCTAAAAACCATAAAAACTCTAAAACCCTAAAAAACTTTAAAAAACCATGAAAAACCATGAAAAACCCTAAATATCCTTAAAAAGGAAAAAAATAAAATTCCTAAAAATGAAATTAAAAACAATAAAAAACCCTAAATACTAGAAAACCCAAATAAAAACCTAAAAAACCCAAAAAGACCTAAAAAACTTGAAACACTATAAAACCTAAAAATAGTGAAAACTACAAAATACCTAAAAGCCTTTAAAATCCCTAAAAACCCCAAAAACCTTAAAAACCCTATAACCCCACTAAAACCCAAAAAATCCAAAAAACCTTGACTCCCCTAAAAACACCTACAAACCACTAAAAACTCTAAAAACCATAAAACTTCAAAGAACCAAAAAACCCTATAAAGATTTAAAAACCTAAAAAAATTATAATATACCAAAAAACCTAACCCCCTAAAAGACCCTAAATAAACCTAAAAACACTAAAATACCTTAAACACCCTAAAAAACCTAAAAACCCCAAACCCCATAAAACCCTAAAAACTCTAAACACCATATGAACACTAAAACCCATAAAACCCTAAAAACCATAAAACATCTATAGGTCCCTAAAACCCTAAAAATACCTTGGAAAACCCACAAAACCATAAAAACCCTAAAAACCCTAAAAAACCCTAAAACCCCTAAAATAAACCTTAAATACTTACAAAACCCCCCCAAAACCTTAAAACCATAAAAACCAAAAAACACCCTAACCCCCCCCCCCCCAAACCCCCCAAAATCCCTAAAAAACTAAAACCCTTAAAACACATAAAAAATCCAAAAAAATCATAAGAAACCTGAAGTACCCTAAAAAACCTAAAACCATTAAATTATCTAAAACCCAAAATAACCCAAAAGTCCCCTAAAAACCTAAAGGCGCTAAAACCCTAAAAAACCCTAAAAATCCCCTAAAACCCTAAAAACCCCTATAAACCTTAAAAAACCCTAAAAACCTAAAAACCCTAAAAAACATGAAAAAACCAGAAAAACCCTAAATATCATCAAAAATGAAAAAAATTATAAATCCCTAAAAACCATTAAAAAACTAAAAATTTCCTAAAACCATAAAAAAATCTAAAACATCCTAAAACCCTTGTTTCACCAAAAAACGCTAACAATATGCGTTGATGGATTATAACATAATTATTTTTCCACTCAAGTATTTTCAAACTAGGTTCACCATTTTAATTGCACCTAAAGGTGTTGGTACGAGGTTAAAAGTTAAATAGTCTGATGGGGAATAGGGAATATATCCTTTTTATATTGTAAAGGAGGCGTCATAGTCAAATTTCTTAAATGAATTACCATTTTTTTTCACTGAAGGTGTTTTTGTGGCATGAATGGTTGATTTCATGGGGTTAAATGGTGTGTAATCACTAATGTCAGATACATGGTCTTTGGATGGTCTCAAATGGGTTTAGTTTGTAGAGTTGGAAACATCCAACAACTCTTTTATCCAGGATTCGTGGACCTACTTTCCAAATGTAGACACTCATTGGGTAACTTGGCCAACAACACTTAAGAACTTATATTGGTTGAGAGGATGGGAAATCGGTCTCATCGTAAACTTTTGGGGGGAAAATTTCGTATTCTTGAACTCCCTTATAGATTTAAGTCATGGGAATATGTTCATGAATCCTTGGTTCATTCCCAAGCATGTTTTAGTAGATTACCCCTAGGCCGCGACTGATCATGAATACACTTGTGTTCAGAATAATATCTATGTATATGAGGTTATCCATCAATTGAGGGATATTTATGTATCCTAGGTTCTCCATTAATATTACCATTTAGTGTAAGAACCCAATATTCCTTGGCCATTTGTGGGGATGACTCTTGTCTTAAGTCGTATGATGGGAAATTTAGAGTTTATCATCATCCAGGGGGGCTGAAAGTCATTTTGATGTTGGGATCGAACCCATGAAATGGTCTTCCTACATATCCTCATGAGAGGAATCAGAATCCAAATAGTTTGGTTCCACTCAATTGGAAACATCACCTTTTGAGGCTGTGTGATAAGGACCCATCCATGTAGTTTAACTTCATATAGTGAGGTCGCTCAGGAGAAGGGTTCCTGGTCAAGGATGGTATGGGGATTATGTCGAGGCAGCCTATGGGACCTAGAAGAGAGGTGGTCTCCATAGATAGATGCGACGCTACTAGGAATATGGCCCAGTGAACATTAGGGGGGATTTGGGTGTTGGTTTTAGACCTTAGAGAGGCTTCTACGTATCCTAGTTAGTTGGGAATCAAAGTTTGTGTAGTTTATAACATTGGGGATTACACTTTAGAGGAGGTCCAAAAGGGGGCATGGTTGGGGATTACATGTAGAAACTGACCACTTGGTGATACTTTATTGGGAATATGGACCTTTAAAGGTTGAAGCATGATTTTTTGGATTATACCATGTTAGAGACCCTTTTGGATTGAAGTTGGGGATTACATCTATAGAGAAGTCCTAATTAAGTTACTTTGGGATCATGTAGATGTCGTGATCACCGCCATACTCTATTCCCATGTGATTCATGCTTGGTGTGGGAAATAAGAGGAGGTAGTGGATTTGAAAATTATAGATCCCACTCCATCCATTGATGGATGATCCTGGAGCAGAAAGGGAAAGTGAGAGAGAAAGATTTGATTTTTCCTATGTCCTCTCTTTTTTTGGTAACTAGGATAGTCATATTTGGTGATCTATCTTTCTACATCCTGGGATGAGGTGAAGAGGAGAAAGGTCACCAAATCCTATAAGAAATTCTATGGGATTAACTTAGGAGGAGTTCCCTAAAATTGTTTTTGGGAAAGGGGAGGAGCATCGTTCCTCAATAAATGGAAATTCAAGTGTTATCTCCTCTCTTTAACACTAGACCCCATCGAAGGGAAAGGCCATCGATTTCCCTTAATCCCTAGAATGGTGAATCTTATGTGAGTATCCCATGTTTGGAACCTATGTTACCATGGGAATGTAAACTTAGGGATATTTCTAGGGTCCTCCCTACTATGGGGATTACCCACGTGACTCCGCTTACCATGGGTAAGAAAAATTGAAAAGGGAGCGCTGAGGTGCCTGATGGTTTCATCATGTATGGTGTATTTGGAAGAGGCCTTGGACTGATATATTTGTACTGAATCATATAACTAATACTGATGATATGATAGAAACATAAGGAAATGATTGGAGTCAGAGAGTGGAACAACCTAAGATACCCCATTCCTCATAGCATATCCTTATGTGAGACAGGGTTCCCTCTGCATTGCATGTTTTTATATGGGTAAGGAGACCATCCACATACCATAGTGGTATGCGGACCTAGGTTCAATACACATAGTTATTTTCTACGTAGTTCCAAGCTCCATCCACATAGCGTGATGCTACACGGGGTCGAGTTCCATCTGCATAGATATTTTCTACATGGGACAGGGTTCTATCGATGTAGCGATTTGATACATGGGGAAGGGTTCTACCCACATAGCTCTTTGTTTTGTGGTATTCTTGATTAAAAATGGGACATTGGTTCTACATATTGTGGGAAGTATATCCACAAAGAATATAGTGTTTTATATCTTCTAATTAGTTTAGTTTTTCCTCCTTAACGATATGTAGTGGGTTTTACCTATGGTGATTCATTGAAGGAGTCCATATTTTACAGTAATCTCTTCTTCCATGCCTTCTTTGATTGATCGATCTCCTAATCTCATTTTTTCACCCCTCTAGTTCTATTTATAGATAAGATATGGAACTGGATACCAGCATGGATGGTAATCTATGTTGAGGTCGCAAGGAATCTTTTTCAGAATCCCACAGGAGATACCTGACCTATGGACGACTTAGTCTGTGGGGGCATAGGGTCATTGTTTGTGGGTTTGAAATGACCAGCTCCATCCCATGAATGACTTCATTTCATTTGCGAGTATTATAAGGTACCATCTTTCCCAAAAACCATTTTTAGTTCATGGGATAGCATATTTGGTGGGGAATATTTCTTCACCTTCTTTCCACAGATAATTTTGTTTTGTATGTAGGGACTAGCGCCGCCTCTACTTACCATGAATGAATTAGTTCACAAACACCTCATGAAGCAGGGTTCCATACAGAGTCGGGATCATCAAATTATTTATACTTCACGACCTCTCTTCTTCCTTTTCCATTTTTTCTCCCTCAAACATTTTTTTCTTCAATGTTCCTTAAATATATTTTCCTTCCTTTTCCATTTTGAAGTGATTACTTCAATTTCTTTTTAATAGTTTTCAGGATCCAAAAAATTCCCCCATAGAAATGGGTTCTGATCAGGATGAAGAGGAGGATATTATGATATATAAAGTGATTTTTATTTGAATTTGTTTTTATTATGAAAGTGAAACCATAGGATGAGAACACACCTATATACATGAGGATATCTCACTTGTCTTTTACAGTGTTTCTTGGTGAATTCGTCACTCCCATGGATCTCTCTCAATTGCATTGCTTCTAAAAAATACATCCTTTTCAGAATCCTTTTTGCACAAATTGATACTTTACATCCACAAGCTGAATGAATTCATACAAGAATGGAGAGTTCAACATTCCAAGTATTGGGGTTTAGTGCATGATTCTCTCATTTTTTGAATTGTTTATTCAATGACCAACACTTCATGGGCCAATGTTTTTTGAACTTCTAAGAACTGTTGTTTCATAGGAGGTGCATTCACAAACTATTAGTTTGTGGGACCTTTCCTTTGTCTATTTTTTTAGGCTAAATATTTTGCATGGAAACTCAATAAAGACTGGGATGGACCCTTCACAGGCCCCTTTTGGTACTACTGCTTCCCTTTCGACTGTTGATGAAAAGTGGAGGTCCATGATAGACTCTGTCAACAAAAATATCCCTATCATCCCATTTCATTAGTATTTATTTGAACTTATTAGTGTATGTCAAAAAGGATATCTAATTTAAGATAGAATTCCTATTATAGATTTGGTCTACCATTTGACATGGAAATTCCAGAACCACATCCGTCCAACTAACCTACAGTCCAGATAGTTGAAAATATTAACATTCTTCAAACCCTTATTTTGTAAAAGGGATGATTTATACAAAAAATCTTTGATATTGGGTTATTATTGAATTATAACCCTTGGTCGCTATAGGGAGCTATTTGGGGACCATATAAAAAGGTTAATTTCTACCAAAGTATTGTGAGGAAGGATACAACGAATGAAAAACATGATTGGTTGTTGAAATCGGACCTTCGTCCTAGTGGCTCATTAAGTTTGGACCGGGGAAGGCCTTTCTAGGTTCTCTAGAGCTGTGAGGAATTTCAAACCTAGTTTCAGGATATGGGGATATACAAAGTAGTTTGGGTATCCAAAAATTATTCTCATCAAAACTAATATCTCCTCCCACATTTTCTTAGTAGGTGGATCCCAGACACCAATACCTTTAATTTGGTGAATAGGGAGGTCGACATCATCCTTTGGGATATCTGACTGATTTTAGGGGTTCCAATTATTGGAGACATGTACGATGAATTTCTACCACCTTCTTCTTTTTATGATGATGAGGAAAGGACTCCTACTCTTTCCAAGAAACTTATTAACAAATAAAAATCCCTTTAAGATGATAATGACCCTCATCCTAAGAAATACATTTCATTTTTTGATTGGATTAACATATTTTCCATGAGTGGAGTTCAAGATCCTTATACAAAAAGACCAAGGACCCTCCTGACCATTGAAACAAGAAGGAGAACATGTTTCTACTAGAATATCTTGGAGGAGGTTAAATTCAACTAATGGGGATGGGATCTTGTCCTTGGTGATGACAAGTTGTTTCAATTGGAGGAATTCCTAGTCATGTTTCTAAGTGGTTAGATTTTATTGGTGTATGATTATAGAACTAGAGCCAGAGTCACAACCTTCATCATGGTGGATCAGCTAGCCACTAGCAGATTTATCAACCCTGCCATTCTGGTATTAGCGAAAATCTACCATTTTTGGGACAGATCAACGAGGGGAAACCACCACACCAGATGGATGGTCCTTTCAAAATTATATGGGGTTGCATGGGAGATCATATAGGAGTCTACAAAATTATCAATCCTCTACTAATTCTTGGTTCTAATATCTTACCATAAATTAAAATTATAAGTGGGGTCATGCCAATAAAAGAGGACAAGAAAGATGAGTGAGATGAGCTAGATTGATGATCCAACTTAATAGTCATGACCACTTCACTTATGATCCTCAATCTTCCCCTATTTGTGTTTTGTTGAATGAAAAATTGGAGTATTTTTTTAAGCGAGGATACATTTTTTCCTTGAGATAGGTTTTCTTAGTTTCTTGAATTGATGTGGAACTTATTTGTGAGATATATGTGCCATGTAGATTCGGTCATCAATTCAACTGTGTCCAAATGATGTGCCCTATCACTCTTAACAGTGCACGCCAGGAGAAACACTTTCTGATAGCTTGAAAATTTTGCATAATGTTTACTTAGGAAGACAACAAATGTAGGATTAACCTTCCAGATTCTGTTGGTTTTGAGCCTTCCCTCACAATAGGCTATGCTGATATCTAGATTCAGTCATATCCAGATGGTCAACTAGAAAATACAGTTCCTATTTTCAAGGCCCATAATTATTCTGAGGATAAAGGGAAATAAAATAAAGACATTTATCATTATAGACCTGGAAATAATCTTTGAAAATATATTATTTTTGAACCTCCAAGGAAGGAGTTTAGAGATTGGGGTTCAACTTATCATGTTGTTGGTGCTGCTATTGAAGCCCAAACATTTATTCCTTCTGACGTCACCTTTCCTGTGTCATGGAGGTAATGGGATTATTTAATCAGTGGCCAATCCTCCTATGCATAGTCCCCTCATGATCTATGGTGCTTCCTTCAAGAGAAAGATGTTTCTCTTTCTAGGTTTGGCTATGTGTCAGTACCTACTGGCATTTCTTATGATGATGACCCTACAAAGGTGAATCTCTACCTTCAGGAGATAAAAACCTTAAATCATGCTCCATATAATCAATGTAAATATTATTTTTCTAATGCTTTACATGGTGAGGCCATAGGTCAATGAGGATGACGATGATGATGGTCATGCCTCAGGGGGAACATATATTTCCAATTCACTCATTTTAACTAGAGAAAGGGAGATTCCTCTCTTATACTTGGAATCTCACAAGCATCCAGTCCCATAGGGTTATAGGGAGTTAGAGGAACCTAGGAAGTAATTAGAGTTAATGAATCTCATTTCACTTCCCGAGAAAGATCATGTAGAATTATCCATCCCTATTATGACAGCATTCCCTAAGGCTTGGAAGGCCTTGGATACCTTAAGGGAAAGTTCTTCTAATGACGATGTCTCATATATGATTCAAGAATAACCCTTAAAGCTTATGTGATTTGGGGCTGCCATTTCTCCTTAATTTATATTTTCTTATGAATATCCATGTGAGGTAGCCATATATCTAGAATAAATGGATACCTTCCTCTATTCTTTCAAGGACAGACCTTATTGGTCTAATCAAGTAGCATGTATAGAAATAATCCTAGAATCGGATGATACCAACAGAGAGGTAGTTATATTTGTTGACCTTAACCTTAATTTTTTTTTAGGATCACAAAACCTTATTACTTATTCTTGTAGGAGTATGATAAAAATCAGGAGAAATTATTTCTCCAGTATGCACCCCCAGGGGTACTGCATCTGGGGAACATGTTTCTTCAGACATGGAGGTCACTGAGGAGGGTTATCCTGGATCCACAAATCATATGGATGAAATCCTTGAAAATACTACCAGATAATTTCCACCTCTAGTCCTACTTTCTGCTTCTACTTGAGGGTTATCCCCATGGCATATCAATAAACGTAGACATGCGTCACATCTGTCGTTATGTTTAAATGTTGGGATTACTGGTAATTATCATATACTTTTATTTTGTTGTCATACTAAGTGTCTCTATTCATTTTCCAATCACTATACACATACATTGATGTAGGTACAATAATAAACTAGGAGAAAATTGTCTAGAAATATGTGGATCCTACTCCTTCTGATGTGCAAGAGATACCACCAGCGGTTACAGTTGGACATGTTAGGGAAGCTAGGACAAACGAGGCTGTTTAGGGCGTCCTAAGCCCTCAGAGGGATTTTTTTAGGATCAAACGACCCCTATCTCAATAGTGAGGGAGTCTTTAAAAGTGTAAATGTTAACCGAGCATGTTGATCCTACCCTCATATAGACGAATAGGGAAAATTTAATGGTGGAAACTGAGTTGGATGAGGAGCCCAAATTATCAGAGATCATCATGAAGATACCAAGTCCCAGGAGGTTGACCACTTTGGATCAAGTTACTTATATCCCTATAGAGGGGGTGTCTTATAGGAATATTGATTCCGATCCTCTAGAGGATACAATCATAGAGTAGGGATCAATTTCAAATTAAGGAGGATTATAATTGGATATCATCCCTAGCTCTAAGATGATTATTCCTATAGGTGTAGTTTTTCTAGGTGATATTTTGGATTATATCGATCTGGTTGAGCATGGTCCCACTCTATGAGTATCTTCTAATGAACCTATGGTTCATTTTCAGGTTAAGGATGAAACACCCACTTTTTCAGGTGGTCATGAAATAATGCATCCCAAAGACATTAACATACCAACAAGTGGAGGTTAATTTTCCACCTACTTCAACTACCTCTTTTACTTTCAGGATTTAGATACACATGTTTTTCAATATTTTTATTTTAGGATCAAAACCATGAGAATATGTAGTTATGGTTGATAATTCAATCCTACCCTCTGTCTATACTATAAAATAAGTGGTTTTCAAGGGGTTGAGTCACACCAAAGTATTAAATCAAGGCCATACCTAGTGGTGTTTATCCCTAAATACATTCTACCATCTGAGAGTGATTTCAAAATGAAGCAAGAGGGTCTACCAAGCCTTCATCCTAGTCACAAAAAATTATGGATAAACATTTGGAAGTTGGTTTATCAAACCCCTCTTCCAGACATGCTTATAAATATACCTAAATTACACCACATGTTTTTGGTTCTCAGGTATTAAGGGTTTAATTATCATGGTATCTATGATATAGTGAAGTAAGTGGTAATTTCTAGGGAAATAACTGGCATACTCTATTCTTACCTTTCTACTATGGAATCTACATCTCATCTTGACATATCTAGGAAGATCCTTCTTGATGAATCCATTGAACATGTTGGAATAGACATGAAGAGAAAAGGTGAACTGATAGAGAAAAGGACCTCATTGGAGATACTTCATTAAGAAATAGAAAAAGTAAATCAATAACTGACCCGAATTAATCAATAAGTGATTTTCACTAAGTTGGTAGTCAATGAATGGTAGCAGTTGGTGGAAGAGGAGGAAAAGGCCGATTTGGTGTGACTAAGAAATCAGAGGAGTTACGGGCTGGTATGACTACCAAAATTGAAGCCCTATTAGAACTTTGCCACAACATAGAGGAATTGAACCAGGCACTAATACAGCTCTATGAATCTACTGAGAGACTTCTATAATTTCCATTTCCTACTCATATAGATACTATACAGACTATGTATGCTCCTCTAGTATTCATTTAATGGAATGAAAATTGGATTTCTCTCCACTCCTATTCTTTTTTATCTTCCCCTTTAATTCCAATTAATTATAATTATCTTCTCCTTCAATGATAATATTCACTGAATATTGATTTACATCATGATCCAAGAGAATAAAATTGAAATGATAAAATCATGATCTACTTTTTTCCCGAGTCGAGGGACTTCACAAGCATAGTTTGACTGTTTCTAGGGTTATATGGAAAACCATAGAAACCTTGTATATTTTATATTATTACCCTAATTATTTCCTAAACCAATTTGGTGTGGGATTAGAAGGTATGAATTGAATTTTTCTTAGGCCACCCTCTGTGGGATTTCAACCAAACAAGCTTTCTGTCTCCTTGATTTTTGATTGCTCGATATTTTGGACAAACCATATAAATTGTAGGTATAGAAATATGATACTCGATTTTACCTAGGGATCCCTCCGTGGGTTTTTATCCTAGTGATTTTTTGTCTCTTTTAATGGGTAGTTTAAATTCTTGAAAACCTAGATGACCATTACTAATGTTGTAGGTTGAATAGATTTAACCATTACTGATGTTTTAGGTCAAATTTTTTTGACCATTAGTGATGTTTTAGGTCGAACATCTTTTACCATTACTTATGTTTTAGGATGAAGAACTTTGACCATAAATTATAAGGCAAGGTCCCCAATAGGGTTTATTTTCCGAGAATGCCCAATATTTTCTAGGAATGAATGAGTGATGTCTCTTGAACCTAGTTAATAATATAAGGATTCAAGATATAATATGGGGAAAATTAATCCGTTGGGGTTGTATAGTGGTAGTAAAATCCTCTCATGAGGAAGAATTTGTCTCTAGTTGATGAGCCTTTTTTTGTGGGAAAATTTTCCAGAGCCATCGGGGAATATCATGAATTTTCAAAAAAAGGTGTCCCTAGGACACTATCCCTCCATCTCCAATGGACAGGTGATTTTATGAAAGGTTCAATTTTTTTAAGGACCACGAAAGGTGGATCAGGAGTGATGAATAAAAACTATGAAGAAATTTGTATCGGATTTGGATGGGGGAATTCTCCCACACAGATTTAACTTTTGTGTAGGAGGATTGAAGCATAACATAGTTTATTGTCATGTAATTAGAACATTGGTGGTACATTTAAATTTCTTACTGCTAGGACATTTATAATTTACCACTCTAATCTGATGAAAAGGTGATTTTTACTTTCATGGTAATATGACTAGAAATGTTCTATCATACTTAGGAATGAATGGGAATAAATGGTGTAAATTGTAATCTGGGGGGTTTCCAAATCCAATGAGTGATATGGGATATAAACTTCATAGGGAGTACAAAGGTAAGAAGAGAATCTTTTGAGGATGATTCTTCCTCTGGTTTATAATCCTTTTTTCAGGAAACTTATGAAGATCCACCTGGTCATATTATGCATAAACAAATAGAGGTGTCCCTAGGACACTGGACCTCCATCTATGATGGTTAGGGATGGTTATGGGGATTCATACCAATCTATAAATAGAGTTTGGTCTATTAAAGGAGGGTTCCTGAGCATGAAAGGGTCATTTTAAGTCAAAATTTTCTAGTAAAGGGATATTGTTCTTTCCCTTATGTAGGTGTGAGGGTTTTTTTACCTCAGGTCTGACCCATGCATAGAGAAGAGACATTATCCTTGCAGGTTAACATCTTGTGGTGATAACATCTTCACATGAACATTTATTTCATTTATAGGAACATGGGGGGGACATTATTTGTTGTGTATGGAAATTTCTCATGCAGGTCTAGTACTAACACCGAGAAGGATCATTTTTGGATGTGGCATGGTGTATGACCAATGTCAGGGGAAATTTCTTCTCCGATGAGGGCATCATGATGGTGTTGTGTAGTTTATCATCTTTCAGCTAGGATGGTGGTAGCACATTTTATCATAATTCTATGAGGATGAAGTGAAAGTGCTCCAATGGGAATTGAATGGAGTGTCTACTATGACTTAACTTGAATGAGTGCCTATGATTTCCCACGTCATATCATACACTCTTAAATAAAACTTAGTCCAAGAGGCCAAAAGGTTGAATGGATTTGTGGTTGGGACAAAAGATGAAATGTTTGGACATTCCTATATATCTCATATGGGTGGGAATCAAGAAATACATAATTATTGAGAAATATAGGGAGAGGGGAATTTATAAGTGTCTAGTTGCTGGACTAGGATATAAAATATGGGAATTAATACATATCATGTGTTGATAGGAATCAAGATGTAAATAGTTATTGAGGAATCGTATAGTTTAACCTCATGTGGTAAGGACATTTTATCATGAAGTTTAATGACATGTGATTAGGAAAATTTCTAGGTATTTTATCATCTTGCAGTTAAGATATTTTATCGTGCATTTTAAATTCATTCGATTAGGAAAACTTCCATGTTGTTTACCATCTTGCAGTTATGATGTTTTATCATGTAGTTTAATTTCATGCAATTAGGACAATTTCTCGAAGGAATTATGAATTAAATGTAGGATAAATAATCCATTATGTTCTAACATAGTCCATATGTGAAGGGGGAAGATGGTGTAAATGATGACCCTAGGGATTCTCATATCCGGAGAAATGGTATGGGGCATGGAAGCCATTGGGGCGTACGAAGGTAATAAAAGCCTCTCCTAAGATGAGTTTTCATTTGGTCGATATACTTTTTTTGTGGGAAACTTATGTAAAGAAACTAGGTCATATTATACATATTCAACAAAAGGTGTCTTCAATACACTGACCTTCTATTTGGAATTGTTGGGGAGGATTACGATGATCTGAAACTACCTAGGGTACAAAGGTTGATGAATGGAAAGGATGTATCCAGATATGTAAGAGACATCCAAACTATGATTGTCCCTAAATCATGAATTTCTCTACATAGATCAGAATCATACATAGGGGGAATTATAATTTTTTGACAGACCCCTTATATGGAATCCAAATATGAAACATTCTAAATAAATATTTATTTACATACAGAGAATGGTAGGAATTTTTTTATTTGAAATGGTTGGGACTAGGATGTAGGATCTAGGCATCACTAAATATCCTGCAATGATAGAAATCAAGTCACAACTAGTTCTTAATAACTTCCTTATGTATATCTGATTCATACATAGGGGAGAATATATATATTTTATTTTATACAGACCTAATTTTGGAGATCTGGGTGTCACTATGTATCCTGAAATGACATGAATCAGGACATGTGTAGTTCTATATGAGAATTCTCCCTATGTAGGTCTATCCCAAATGTGGGGGGGATATATTTTTCACTTTTGGGGTGGATTTACTAGGATGTAGAATCTAGGAATCACTACATATCATATGTTGATAGGAATCAAGCCGTACGTAGTTCTTGAAGTTCCTTGCACCAGTCTGGCCCACGTACAGTGGGAATGAGGCATTGTTAACAATTATTTTGGGGTGGATGGACTATGATGTATAATCCTGGAATCACTACGTATCATGAAATGACAGGAATCAATCCATTCACAGTTCTTGAAAAAAAGAGGCTTTCTACATGGATCTGGCTCACACACAGAAGTGGGGGAATTCTATTCTTCCACTACACAGATCTAGCTCATGTGTGGGGAATTGTTGATTAAAGAATTTATCATCATGCATTTTAACATCATGTAACTAGGAAAATTTATGATTCAGTTTAATATCAAGCAATCAGGATGATTTCCATGAATTTTATCATCTTGCGGTTAGGAAAATTTCCATTCAATTTATCATCTTATGGTTAGGAATATTTCCATAAAGTTTATCATCTTATGGTTAGGACATTGGAATCCGTATAGGTTAACATCCTTTGGTAAGGAAATTACATCCTATAGTTTAATGTCTTGTGATTAGGAAAATTTCCATATAGTTTATTATCTTTTAGTTAGGATGTTGGCCAACCTTTGGTAACATGAAATATTTCTTCAAGAAACTTGCATTAGTATGAGGTATAATGATTTTTCTATTCATTGAAATTAAGGAATAAGATCCATTAGAGTAGACCTTGTGTAAGAAATATGGTCTTTCCTATTTTGGTTCCAATTTTGGATGTTTATTTCTAAGTATCATCGAAGATCTGAGGACCAACACCATTTCTCCTTCAATGAAAGACCGGAGGTGAACCATCTTGTTGAAGGATCATGAAATACTATTTTGATAAATCTATAAATGATGAAATGTATGAAATATTTTTTCATCAAGTCACTCCAATTCATCCTTCCATTTCTGGGACTGTTCATCTATGGATAATTGACCGCAGATGGAAACATGGAGCGAGGGTAGCTAAACTTCGATGGGTAGGACTGCCTCTATCCTGTATACTATTGAGTATCATGTTACCTGACTGGTGGTGCAGGTCATGGTCCGGTAATCCCATAAATCATAGAGGAGCTTTTCTGAACATGAATTTTTATCCTTATTTACCATCTTTTGGAGTATATTGGATAGAGTCTTGTTGAAGGCATCTGTCTGTCTATTGTTTTCTGCATGATAGAGGGATGGATAGTTGGTCTTGATACCATACTCCTAATATAATTTCTCCAACTCAGCAGAATAGAAATGGGTGTCATTTTCCACCATGATGGTGTGAGGGACAAAAAATCTAGTGATTATGTTGGATTTTACAAAGATGATAATGTTTCTTGATTCGACCTCTTTGAGGGGTACAACTTCTTACCATTTGGAAAAGAATTCAGTTTCTATGAGAATATACTTGAACTATTTGTTCGTAGTGGTAGAATACAGTCTCACGATGTTTGTTCCCCATATGGTGAATGGTTCGAAGTACTTGGTTGTGTGAAGTAACTCTGGGGGATAGTGGATGAAATTTTTAGGAACTTGATAGGGATGAAATTTATTGGTGTATTCAGTTCAGTTGTTTCTTCTGGAAATGGGGATGACCTTGTTTGTTTAAGGTTCAAACTTTCCAATAGGGTTTTAACGGGTTTATTCATAGAACCGGAAACATCCAATGATTCTATATCCATTTGGACATACTTTCCAATGGTAGGTGCCCATTAGTTGTGGACTAACGAGGCTTAAGAATTTACATTATTCAAGAGGATGGGAGGTCAGACTCATCACACCTTTTTGGGGGAAATTATTGTCTACTTCAGGACTCTCTTATAGATTTCAGTTATGTTCGTGAATCCTTATTAATTTACAAAGCATGAAAATGAGTTTTTCCTTCAAATCTTGCAATCAATGATTGATATGTAAGAGATTTAGGGAATCTATTATATGTATTTGAGGTTCTTCATCAATAGAGAATAATCTATATGAATTAGTGGTTCTTAGTCAATGGTATCCTTCCATACATTATATAGAATTACCTTGGTCATTATAATGACCATACTAGTTTTAAAGCCACTCAGTGGGGCACTTGAAGTTTAATGTCATTTAGAAAGACAAGATTATTTTAGAGTTGGGATCATACCCGCAGATGGGCTACCTACATATCCTTGTTAGAAAAGGAATCAGAACCCACATAGTTTGAGTGAAGAAGTATGAGATTTATGCATGATTGATGGCCTAAAGAGAGATGTCATAATTAATTCTATGCTCTAAGCTCATGTGAGTTATGCTTGGTGTGAGAAACAGGAGGTATCAGTAAAAATTGATGATTGTGCCATGAAAGATGCAATCATAAGAAATGATGTGGGGCTTACGTATGTATGACTGCCCAAATAGATGAAGATCATGACTTACTTCAGGGAAGAAGCCTAGGAACAGGGTCTATAAAGGTATATGTGCTTTATGGAGATTTGGATACTTAACTTAGGACTTACTCCTGAGAAGGATGTCCAAATTAGAGGGGACTTATGATTGGGTTTTATTCCTAAAAAGGAATCCCAAATCAAAAGAAATTAAGACTGGGTTTTACTCCTAAGGAGGAGGCCCAAATCAAAAGAACTTCTCAGAATTCCTTTCAAATAAGGAATCCAACAAAGGAACCATGCCAAAAATGGATTTGAAGAGGGTTTTGAAGGCTATATCTTGAAGAGGAGAGATGAATTTTAAGAAAGAAATTGAATTGGAAGGAGGCGCGCAAGTCCTGGTCTGGCGCGCAAGTCTTGGTCGCGCAAGTATACTTGCGTGACATGAGTTCACTTTAGAGATGGAGAACCTGTAGGGTAATACTTGGGCAAGCCTTGTCCCAAGCCCTTAGTATTATCCCTAGATTCTCTCAGAAGGGTGGCACACAAGTTTCCATGAGAGGACAAGGCGGCGCGCAAGTGTCTTCATTTCCCTTAAGGACTGGACACTTAGGCGTGCAAGTATTGATGATTTCTAATACTTAGTCCTTATTATTACTCTTGAGAGCTTCCATTCTAGGTAAAGAATTACCTTATAAGTGTTTGGAAGACTTAAAAGAGAGAATTGGGAGACCAGATCTTGAATCTGAGTTTTGGATTTTTTTCCGTCCCCGAGATGGGGGGCCCACAGGGGGTATTTATAGGCCATCTGAGGTCCTTAGGAGAAAAAAGAATAGGGCGCTCAAGTGACTTGTGCAGCCCATATTTGGCGCGCAAGTATACTTGCACGATCATAAGGAAACTTTCACACCTCATGTTTAAAGAGTTCCTTGTTCATGACTTTGTCAATTTTTGATGTTCTTCAAAGGATGAATCTCTTTGTGCCTAAGGTATTCCCATTTTTAATTTGTTAGACTCTGTGATGAAAAGTAGCGTCAACAAAATTCCCCCCTCATAGTTGGATCTGAAAAAGGAAATAGGATTTTACTATGAGGTAGATGAGAAAACCAAGGATTTTGGGTGCACATGTTTTGAGCGTGCAGGTATCAGCGTGAAAGTTACGACGCACAGGGGTACAACCTCGACTATAAATATGGGTGCCACTCTCGCACAATGCACCTAGCTTTCAAAGAACCTCACTCTCATTGTGCAAGTGGGATCTCGTTCGCACAAGTGACTCGGATTTCTGCTCGTCCACGCTTCTATTCGTGTCATGATTCTGTAGTGACTTTCTGACTTGCACGCCAGTACTAGTGTGGTAAAACTTGCGTGACCGACATGGACTTTAACACAAACATTATACTTGCGTGCCTTAATTCCTTATCCATTTTTTACAAATTTCTTCATAAACTTTTTGAAAAACCAACTTACTTAAATGTCAATTATCTGATCTTTGTGCAGATTCAATGGGTCCCAAAAGAATTGGATCGGCTGATAAGCTGGCTAGCAAGTAGATTGATGACATGATGAGCATCTTTGGCCACTATTAATATGATATCCTCGACAACAATCTCCCATATTTGACCAAGTACTTAAAGAAGTATCATCTTAATTTCCCACAGAGCATTTGTTTGCCTTTATATGGCCATGGTCATCTGCAAGGAGTCAATGTTCCAGAGCCAAAGAACTATCTCCTGAATTCTTGGTTTCAAACTTACACCAACTTTTCTTTAGCAAATGTCTCAGTTGGAGGATCATTTTTAAATGATGGAATAGTGGATAAGGCATTTATAATGCATCATAGCCCATGGGCTCCAGATCTGAAACCTCACAAGCCTGAGCTGCAGCCTCATTGTTATCCATCCATTTTCCGAAATTCTCAGATGGATCAATCCAAAGGCTGGAAGAAGAGTTGGGATTTTTGTCTTGGAGGAGGTGTGAAGCTGACTTGGATGTGGGCATATTGGGTGAAAAAAACCTATGTAGAGTTTGTCGAGGATTTGAAAGGAGCCGCAATATATGAAGCTATTTGGGTTGGGCAGACATATGTCTACAGAAATGATGACTTTGTGTCGGAGCTAATCAGCCGCTGGAGCCCAGAAATCAATTCTTTCCATCTGACTCATGGATAAGTAGGCATCAGTTTGTGGGAAGTCTACAAGATCTCGGGGGCTCCAATTTTAGGTGATATGTATGATGAATTCATCCCCCCAAGGCTACTTGGAATGATTCGGAGAAGACTCTGGCTTTGGCTCGAGAATTATTGAAATTTTTCCTCAAGATCAAGAATTAAAAGTCCTACAAACCTCATTATAGAGAGGAAATTCATCCAGAGGAGTGGATGGATATGTTTCTTACCAAGAAGAAGGAGAAGGGTCCCACCTGTACTCGTCCTACCAGCTGCCCCAGAACAGAGAAGAGGGGTGCTCTTGGCACATTCTAGCCAACCCTAGAAATAGAAGAGTTTGAAAAGTGGGGATATGAAGTGGATCAGATAATCCTAGAAAATACCCATCTGGAAGGCTTCTTAGCCTTGTGGATCAGTGTTTATCTTTTCCAGTTAGGGATTCGAAGGGAGGTGTCAGGCCAGGGACCTTCGTTGTTGTAGCTAAATTGGCTGAGAGGAAAATGGTTGGGTTGGCCACCCCAATTTTGGAAAATATTCATAGGAGCTTACTCTATGTCATTATGGGTAAGTATCCTTTGAGAATAGTGGGACCATTCCAAGTTTTTTGGGGATGGATCGCTACTCACTTCAAGACTTATGCTATACAGAGTGGAGTACAGGTTCCTGGAATTTCTTTCAGGCCATCAGTGCAGGCATATTCTGGAATTTTTCTGTTGTACCTAAAACCCTATGATATGAAGGTGAGGATGATCATGTTCAAGGAATTTCATTTATTTCCATATGAAAACCCACCAACCGGGTGGTTTGTTGATGATGGAACAGCCAGCCTAGAATTGAGGTCTTACATACTGGCTTGCAGAGATGGTGTATTGGCCACCAGAATTGACAGAGAGATTATATGCGAGGCCTATGCTCCATATAGATTTTCATGCCAATTAAAATTTCTATAGTAGATTGTTGTATCCCCTCCTGTGCATGTCAGGTATGAACAATATCAAATGGTTTCCTGACAACTTTGGTTGCTGACAGCTATAGAGAAGACCGAGGCAGTGTTTGATCTACTAGTTGCTGGAGCGGTGAGTCACTTGACTACATGGTATGCCAAGAACTGGGTAGCATCATACCATGAAGGGGTAATGAATCATCTGGTTTCTCGGGTGGGGACAAAAAAGAGAACTGTCAGGAAATAAACCCTTTTTCTGGAAGGTGACTCTTCTTCACCCAGAGCCGATTCAACGGGTTCCTTACCCAGGGCTGACTCGCTAGATTCTTAGGATGGTTATGATGAGGCACGACATGCGTTAAAGAGGCCTCATTCCATATATAATCCTCCTTATAGAGTCAAGAGACCCACTCCATCGACTCCTGGTGAGTTACTTTATTGAGGCAATTTAATCACCATTATTTTATAGAGCAATAAGTTTCATTTTCTTATCCTTTTATCTGTGATTTCAAGAGCTGGTAAGAGTTGAAGTCCAAGATTGTAGGACCCTTCTCACAGCCTTCTGGTGCACATGTTGAATATCTACGACCAGAGGCTGTCCAGACATGGCAGAGTTTATATTGCGATGCAGAAACCGCCTGGCCAAACCTATGCGAAGGGCTACACATCCCTGTATTAGGGAATCTTCCAGCTTCTACTGATATTTGTTTCGAGGATAACCCCGATGAAGTGCGGGATTACATCAGAGATCTGGATATGCTCATATATTCCACTGATGATTCCATTCCTATCACCAAGCGGGTGAAGGAAATTATGGATCGTGGCACCACTGAGGGGACTGGTGCTTCCGCAGATGAGGAGTGGCACGATTACGTGGATCCTAAAGATGTAAGTATCTTTCCTTATTTGCTTTGCAACTTGACTTCATTTAAAGTTTTATTACTCATGGAAATTACTTTCTTCATCATGATGCTTGTAAAGAAAGGAACTACTGAGGTTACTTCACTATAGTATAGCCCTGGTGGCACTGCCATCGGAGCTACTGATTCTACTCGCGAGCTGGGCGAGGTATCTCTAGGCCGGCAAGCCATGGACAAGGAGTTAGATAGGGCTTTTCATTCTCCAATTCTTGTATTTGGAGGTGACGATGTCAATACACCCAAAAAGTCAAAGAAGCAAAGACATCAAAGAAAGAAGTCCACAACTAAACGCTTCTTCAGTAGTGGTAAGTCCTTTAGATAGTCATGAATCCTAACTAATGAAAAATATTGCTCATACTTCTTGGGATTGCAGGGGATTATTAAATTTACCCTTTGAGGGAGAAGACTGACCCTACTCTGAGGACGACGGAGGGTGCTAGTGAATAATCGCAAATTCATGTTGACTTTCCTACTCCTGAAGAAGAGCCAGCGTCTGTTCCCAGTACTACTACTATTGCTGCTGCAAGGAGAGAGGAGCCTTCTTATGGTAAATTAAAAATGCTTCATAAAATGTTGAATGAAAACATCAAATGACTTTTATTCTGTGATACTTTAGGTTCAACACCTACACCAGAACATTTGGCGGCCACTGCAACAGACTCCGCAATTTTATCTAAAGAAGCTATCCGGGGTCAGAGGCTGCAGAATGAGGGTCACCAAGAAGACATATCGAATGATCCCACTGGTGAGACTGACCAGGAATATGAGATATCACTGGATGAAATGATGAAACTTGGCACATCTTTTTAACAAATTTTATATCATGTTAAATTACCATGTGATTTAGAAGATTTTGGACGTGAGTGTTATCCTTCGTCCTGTTAAAAATTTCTTATTACATATCTGACCATGATTGGTTTAAATGTGCAGTTCCATCTGAGCAAGCTGCCGAACTGCCAATGCCTGAAGGGGATAGAGACAACCCTATTATTGTAGAGATGCTAGCTAAAGTGGAGCTTAACCTAGTAGAGATTCATGAAACCCATCCTAAAAATCCTGTTGAAGCTGGGAAAGATGGGGGGGAGCCTTCTCATGCTGGCGATCTATCATTGGGTAAGAGATAATAATATTTGTGGCTACACTTAATTTGTAAGACAACTTAATCAACTTTTGTTATCCTTTAGAACTAACCCAAACTTTCAATTGACTATGCAGGGCCATCAATTTCAGTGGCTAAATCTGGAGGTTAAGCCTCAGCCTCCACCCCAACGAGAGTAGAAAGTGAAGTAACAAGGGTTAGGGGGAAGGAGAAGAACATGGAACTTCTTTAAGTGAATTAATTCCGGACTATATTCACCCTATGATAGTGATGCTGAATCAGACCCGAAGGTACAAAAGGTGATCCAATTATCACATCACAAAGAATGGCAGAATATATGGAAAATCATATCTGAAGTGCCTCTTGAAGAGCTGTATTCAAAGATCCCGTGACTGTCATCCCTGTTTGTCATGCTGAGACTTGGCGGTTTTAGATATCAAGAGATCGATTCCATGGTGAAACAAGTCATCTTAAGGAGGGATTAGGAGGAAAGGTATCGTCAAGATCTGACCAGAGTGAGGTTGTTGACCAATATCAGTGAATTTGAGGCTGAGGTGTCCCAAGCTGAGGCTGATCATGCTATAAAGTTGAAGGAGCTGAAGCATAAGATCAAGGAGAAAGTTGTCCAGTAGATGCACCTTCAGCAATAGTTAGATGTTGTTACTGAGGAACTTGACCAGCTTAACAATTCACTGGAATGAGTTCAAAAAAATGGTATGAAATCCATCACAGATGCCAAGAAATCACTCCATTAAGATGAAAAGAGTGAAGCTGGTCGAGTGCATGAACTTCAAGTGGCTGCTGATGAAACTCGGGATGCCGTAAATCAAATGAAGAGTTATATTGAAAGCCTCTTGTAATTCTTAGAAAAGAGAAGAGACTCTAGTCTGTGGATGTCCTTCTAACTCTTGTGCATCAATGAAAAACACTTTCATCTTAAATTATTTTTTCTTACATTCTCTTGCTACCTACTTTAAATTTTTACCTAAGCCAATGGGCCTAGTAAGCATAGTTTGATTTTTTGCTAGGATTATTAAAATAACTCTACAAACTTTGAATCTTTTTGTTTCTCAATATTGCCTAAATCATACAAAATGTACGCTTAGCGAGCTGGGACTCGACTTTTGTTCATATTTTCCTTTTCTTTTGTGGGCAGTTTAAATTCATGCACGTCGGACATAAAAATAATAATGTTTAAGGTCGAATAGCTTTGACCGAATGGATTAAAATTGACTCAATTACTTTATAATTTATCTGAAAACATATTACCACATTCAATTATGGGGGAAAACATGTAAAATATGACTTAAAAAATTTTGAATCTGAGTAATGATATGAAAAAAATGGCTAAAAGGAATTAGTGGAAGTATTTCCTAAGAGTGAAGTTACCACTATTTAACAAACCCATTAGGGGGTTGAAATATGCAGGGCCACTTAAGGGAATTGGCTACATAGTCAAATAATATCATCTTTTGGCTAAAAGGCCCATTATGTAGACTACTTATGCAAGGCCACCTAGGGACACATGCTACATAGTCAGGAAAAATAACTCTTAGAAATTTTACTTTTATATTTCTAAAAGACAGTGAAAGTTTATGGAGATTAAAATTTTCCAAATCATAGAGTCTGCTGTATGAAGAGATGTACTTGAATATGGAGAGGATATTTCCAATCAAGATTGTCAAAGAATTGGATGAATGTCACTCTTACGAAGGTCTGACCCAAATGTAGGGAAGGGAAATATAAACCATAGACTTAAGTACTTTGAGATCATGAAAAAAAGTATGGGACAAATATATTAAGGATGACTATTTTTACGGATCCTTATATAGTTTCATTAAGAAAAAGAAGGAAAAAACAGGTTTTTCTCCCAAGAATGAAGTTACCACTATTTGAAAAACCCGTTAGGGGGTTGAATTATGCAGGGCCACTTAAGGGAATTGGCTGCATAGTCAAATAATAGTATCTTTTGTCTGACATGTCTGTTATGTAGACTACTTAAGAAAGGCCACCTAGGGGAACATTCTACATAGTAAAGAAAAAGAACTCTTGGGTATCAGAAATTTTGTGACCAGAAGTCAAGAAAAGGGTTATGGAGATCTGAAAGTATTTAAGGTTAGGAGTATGACACATCAAAATGGGCATTGTCCAATGCATGAAGGAGATACCCAGACCAATGCTAACCATAATCATGTTGTGGCTGGGTCCTGAATTGAGGTGTTGGACTTCACTACGTATCCCATAAGGATGGGAATCAAGCCATACGTAGTTCTTGAAATATAGTTTAATGTCAGGTGGGACGAGAGTGTAGGAGATCTTAGACTAGGGTCATAGAGCTTGGATCATAATGAGGAATACACATATAAACCTAATGTTAATGAAGACCAGGGTTTTCATACCACATTCATGTTTTCACAGGGGGACTTTTTATCCAAGAGACTTAAAGTGGAATTTGGGGTTGCGCCCAAAGACTTGGGGTTGGATTCGAGGGATGCTCAAATGTAACACCCCGATATTTTATGAAAAATGTTTTTTTTTAAATTTCATTGATGTCTTGTGTTGTAAGCTACACCAAAAGGAGCTTGCACTACACGCATCCCTGACTTGGATTTCTTTACATACAATCACGACCTTCCACGATAGCATGTATTGTACGCAATATCGAGTTTCACTAAACAACAATATGTTATTAAAATATTATATATACTAGCCATTATGAATAGTAATACCCACTTTTTGAAATTTTATAAATTTTATCTTTCAAAATGGACTTCATTTTTGGATTTGGAATATCGAAATTAGCCTAGGGTGAATTTTTGGTATTTTTCTGAAAACTTTCAATTTTTGATAAATAGTGAAAACACTGGGTTACTATTTAAAAACCGACTTTTTTATTTAAATTTATTTTAGGTAAAAATTGATACATAATACCTATATAAGTTCAATGTAATTCATTGGAGTCATTTTATAATAATTTTAGAAATATAAAAATTTTATTGAACTTTTCACTGTCTTTTACCTACCTCCTAAGAGCTTTTTACAAACTTAAATAAGACATAATTTTACCGCTTCTGTGAGTGTAATTTCGAAAATCAGAGAGACACGGTTAATATCAAGGAATAAAATGTGGTTCAATGAGATGAAAATAATTTTTGGTGAATAGTAACTTTTTACTTTTATTTACCACGGTTACAAGTAAATAGGGTAATTAAGGTTAAAAATGATATTATTATTACCCTAACACATGTCCTAATTCTGTTGGATAAGTGTAATTCGACCAAAAACAACCTTAGGAATAAAATATGACCATTTAGGTCCACTTGTATTAGATTAGGACATTTATTATTAATTTATTTAAGGAAGCGTTAAAATAGTTAAAATCAAAGTTTAATAACGAAATTATCTTTAATATAGGATTATACATAAGATAAATTCGACTATAATTATTAATTAGAAATTTAAAAAGCTTTCATACATAATGGTATTTTATTTATAATTTTTAGACATTAAATAAGTTGATTTATTTATGACACAATGATGATGTAGTAATTACCTTATTAATGAAATATTAACATAATTGATGTTATAAATACAAAAATAAATGTAATTTGAGACTTTTTATGAATTAAAATAATTTTCTAGGTTAATATGACATGTTAGTATTGATTTAATTATCTTTTTTAGAACTAATCATGCTGTTATAATTTTCAAAAAAATCAATTACCAAATAGTGTCAAAATTGACATAAAATAGTTTTTAAAACAAATATTATATTATTAATTGTTATTATATTCCTAAAAATCTATGGTTCGTCCAAGATACTTATATCATGATAGGTATATCATTAATGGACCACTTGGGTGTCTCTTGGATGTATATGGTATGTTTATTAACTATATAATATAAAAATACAAAGTGACATGGTAAATGTCAATCTAATTAACTAAGAGTTAAAACTAAAAGATAAGGTTAATATAATGACCGAAAACTGTATAAAATATATTTGTTGAGATTATTTCGACCCATACCCACTTTAGATTCTAAATAAATCATTTTGGAGCTATTATAAACTGAATATGACTTTATTATAAAATAATATTTTGAGTTTTTCCAAAGGTGCCCCTCTCCTCCCTTATAAAAAGGGCACCCCTTCCCTCTTCTCTTCACACACTTTTGAGCCTTGAAGATCGTCCAAACCATGACCATTTCTCTTCTAAACTTCCCTAGAAACATTCTGGAGGTTCTGTTCTTCTCAAAATACCAACTCTACTTCCTTAAGAGGAAGCTTAAAAGAGGTGCGTCGAAGAAGAGGTAATCTCTTCTTCCGATTCTCTCAAGTTTCTTTCTTCTTCTACTTCCTCTTCTTTAGTTGTTTCACTATAAATTAATGACACCAGTATTAATTATATAATGATATGTTATTATAAATATGAAACAAACATATTTCACCTTCTATCCATCCTACGGAAAACGAAATCACCGCGCGTGCGTATGTACGGAATACCGTCTCCACGCCGTGGTGTAATATGTTTTTGACCACCACATTACTTGGATGGGTATAATGGTGTAAATAAATAACTATATATGATTATTGTAAAGTGATATTTATTATTAAATATTATACATACACTTCAATACAATTCCACAATCATGGGAATGATATCATCACTCGTGCGTACGTACGGACTACCGTCTCCACGACGCGATGAGATTAATTCTCCATGTTAACCATTCATGAAAGATTATAAAGTATATATAATGAATAATAATGAAATATATGAAATAATAATGATACTAGATTTATGTATATATATATATGTATTTCATCTACTTAATTCCATTCAATTCAATAAGGAAATGAAAACAATGTTCATGCGTACGTACGGCCTACCGTCTCCATGAACGGTGTATTTCATTCCATTTATTGATCTATCATATATATATGTATATGATGAATATATGTTATATATATAATTTTTTTTTTACATTATATAATTAAGTAAATTAGGATATAAGTAATAATATCAAGAACAACAAGTCGAAACACGTATGATAAATGAAACGATTTTACCCAAAACGCTGCTTTAACATAGAATTTACAAAAGAATGGGTAATATAAAGTCATAAGTGAACCATATATGATATCATAACAATTAATATGATTCTATAATAGGTCAATGAAATTATTTAAATCATTATACAGGAGGTTCTGATACATATAAAGCATATCAGACGTAAGGTAAGGGATAATTTTTCAATCTCATTTTTATTCGAGATTGCTTATACGTAAGTATTTACTGGGGTTATATTTCTCATCCATGTACATAAAAATGTTTTTCATAAAGTGTTTAATATTCTCCCATGTATGTTTAAAGTCATTTTTACCGCTCTTTGACTTTTACTTTGTGTTATGGAAGGAATCTTTCTTTTTTTTACCGTACAATGAACTTTTTGACTTTTCCGGCAAAAGTACAAGGAGAATGTTTTTTTAACTTATACGGCATAAACGAATTTTTATGGTTTTATAAAGCCTTATTTGAATGAAGATTTATCTACAATATTTCATGACTCTTTTTAACAAAATACTTTTCTTTTAAAATTTAAAGGCATTTTGTGAAAAGAAAATGATTTTGAAGAAGAAAGGGTATTTTCCTCAAGAATTCATTTCAAGTGTTTTATCAAAACCATTTTCCATATAAGATGACATTATTTAATATGTGTATGTTTCAAGTATAATGTCTCTATGATTTACATGGTTTCACTTTTCTTATGATGAAATGATATCCATTTTTTTATATATGGATTATGTTATTATGGGATGATGTTTATGAAACCCATTTTTATTCTTTGGGTTATGATGAATGATTTATGTTTATGTTGTGTCACAAGTAAGAATGATTTCATTATGAGATGGGTGTGACCTATATCTCCCTCCAATGCATTGGGTAAAGATTTATATCTCATGAGATAGACATGGCTGGATCGGTAAGTTAATCCGGTTCAGTGTTATAGGACTGGAATGAGGAGTGAACTCGATTCAGAAAGGGACTTTGTCCAGTAAGATGGTCTTGGAAGCAATGCCTTGGCTACTATGGAAATCATAACATGTGATTAATGGTTTCCAAAATTACATGTTTTATTCCCATTCTATTTTATCATGATTAATGTTTCTTTATGATCTATGCCTTATGTACTGCCATGTTTTATGTCATTGCTCAAGATTTTGATGTTTAAACATTATGTTCATGTTTTTAAGTTCAAATTTATATGATTTGTTTTATTTTATCCATGCTTACCCTTACTGAGAATTTTAGATCACCCTTTATATGTTTTCTTTTCCCCAGAATTTCAAGAAAGGTTTTAGGTAAGAAAACAAATGGGGAAGATCTTTATGAGAGATGTTGAAGATCTTCCATCACGATTAAAAGATTATGTTCCGAGTTCCAAAAGACACTAAACTATTACGGTCCTTGTGTGTTTGTTTTTGTTATGTATTAAGTATTCCGAAAAAGTAATGTAATTTCCATGTACGCCAATCTTAGGGTCTCTACAGTTGGTATCAGAGGGAGGTTTAGTTAACCTTTGGAAACTAGGATTCGAAAACTTTAGTGAGATCCCTAGAGATATTTCTAAGGTGTGTCTAGGGATTTCACTAAGGTTATGTATAAGTATAGGTTATATTCCTAGAATTAAGTTAATGATATTAGAATTAAACCTAAGATGTTAGATATCGAAGGTACTCCCCCTTTATTATGTTGTTTTCCCTAGCATGATTTTTGCCTCTCACACTATTCTTTTTGGGTTTTAGATGATGGATGGAACCCGAAGGAACCGTGTTGATCAATGTAATGGAAAATGCAATGAATTTCCTCCAAAACAAACCAATGTTATGGGAGATGGAGTGAAAAATCTTATTGCTATACTTACGCAAGCTATGAATCATTCTAGAATTCTGAATGAGCAGAGAAGAAAACAATATTATATTGAGTCCTTCATGAGGAAACGTACACCTTCTTTCAATGGGTCTTCTGATCCACTTGTTTTTGAACAATGGATCAGTACCATTGAAAAGATATTTTCCATACTTCTCTGTTCGGAACATGATAATGTAATTCTAGTTGTTTACCATTTAGAAGGTGAAGCAAACCAGTGGTGGACTCTAATTAAGAATACAAGGCCCCAAGATGAAATTGAATCCATGTAATGAGATGAGTTCAAGAACTTGTTTTTCAATAAGTACTTACCTCGTATTCTTCGAACAAAGATGGAAAAGGAGTTCCTTGAGCTTAAGCAAAAGGATGATGAATCTATTGGTATATACGAGGCGAATTTTACAAGTCTTGAAAGGTATGCATCTGGCTTTATCATCCAACCTGAAAGTAAATTTGATTGATTCTTCAGTGGCTTAAAACCAAGTCTTCGAAGGGAATTAGCTATAAGAGACTTCAGTAGCTATGAAGAAATTGTGTGTTGTGATATCAAGGTAGAACTAGATGTTGGTGTTACATATCTATATCATGGTTTTGACAAGAAATGAAAGATGGAGTTCAAGAAGAAATCTCAGAACAATGGTCAAAAGAAGATGAATGGTTCTTTATGTTCAAAGTGTGGAAAGAAGCATGGTGGAGATTGCCTAAAAGGTACTAGAAAATGTTTTAAGTGTATAAAAGAAGGTCATTGAGCAGTTTATTGTCGAAGTAATGGAAAAAAGGTTGCTAATGATGTGAATAGAGAAAAGACTACAGAGAACGCTCCACCAACACTTCAATGCTTCAAGTGCAAGGAAATGGGGCATTATGCTAATCAATTCCCTAATCCAAGGGTTAATGATGATCAACGTGAGGAACCTCTTAAGGCAAAGGATAAAGGGAAGTCTCATCCGATCACTATTTGTGATGTTGAGTATGAAAATAATGTTGTGTAATGATTAAGTGTTTTTTAATGGGATTTCAAAATAGTATCATGGAATCTCATTTATGGTATTGTGGAATTTTGGAATATCAATGTATTGGTTTTCAATAATTATATGGTACTGGTAACCATGAAAAAGTGATTGAAATATTTTTGGGAAGAAGATGAGATGCGCATAATGAATGGACAATGAAAAAATGAAATGATCTCATGATTGATATAAGGACTAAGTGATATCATGGTTTGAGTATATAGAATTTTTGGGATTTTGGTATGTGGAAAGAATTAACTTTTGATAGCATTCATGTTTTAACTAAGGTTCAATGGGTATTAATTTTTCAAGATAATACATGATTAAGGTATTCACATGATTGGAATGTGACCAAAAAGATATATGAGCGATAAATGATGGTATTCAAATGCTCGTTATATGACCTTTTTAGTAATCGTTCTCTTTATACTATGAGTTTGGAAAGAATTATTCTGGATAAGCCTAAAGATTCGAATGGATTATGTTCGACATAAGTTAGTATTGTTTAAGGCTAGAATTTTTGTTTGATATTATTTATAGAATTTTATAATAGTATAGTTTTAGAAAAAGGACAACCTGTAGGATGGGCGACAACCCGTCGCGTCGGATAAAGATGCGGGAATCAAACCCACAACTGAAGTGCGACATGCCTTTATCACCTACCACTGGCCTACAGAAAGTCCCTGGTTAGTAGAAACTGGTTTTATTTTATTAATCGGTATGATATATGAAGTATAAGTTCATTTTTGGAATCGTATATGATTAACCTCACCATAGATTTACTTATGTAGATTTGATAACTTTTGCTAACCTTTTGTTTGAAACAGATGGAATGACCCATCATTATATCACATGATCTGCTAACACTTCACGAATAACAAATTCAACTTCATTTCTTTAAGAGATGAAGTGGAAATTGTTCAAGGCACGAACAATAGTGAGATTATACCAAAATAATGTAAGTATTTCTTTTAATTCATCAAATTTAGGGAAATGATCTTGAAAACAAAAAAATGTTGTCCTAGTGCTCTCATATCTGATGAATCGGATGGTACCTTAGATCATCACAAATTTATGGCTTTGTGATTATTGGATTTTTCATAGCCATGTCCTCTACCACTCTTCATCAGAAGTTTATGGTTATATTTCTCTTCCATATCCATATTTTCACCTATGTTCTCCTATGTGGAAACCCAGTGATTAGTTAATTTGTGTAACCATTACGTTTCATACTTTAGTTTTTAAAATCAAGTTTTGGTATTCCTTTTTACGATGTGGGTTTCTATGAAAGAAAATTTCAAGTAGTAAACCATTTATAACCCCGACGAATTTTGAGGGTGAAATTCATTTTAAGGGGGGTAGAATGTAACACCCTTAGATTTTATGAAAAATATTATTTTTAATTTCATTGATGTATTGTGTTGTATGATACACCAAAAGGAGCTTTCACTACACGCATCCCTGACTTGGCTTGCTTTAGACGCAATCAAGACCTTCCATGATAGCGTGTGTTGTAAGCAATATCGAGTTTCACTAAACAGTGATATGTTATTAAAATATTATATAAACCAGCCCTTATGAATAGTAATACCCACTTTTTGAAATTTTATAAATTTTATCTTTCAAAATGGACTTCATTTTCGGATTCGGAATATTGAAATTAGTCTAGGGTAAATTTTTGGTATTTTTCTGAAAACTTTCAATTTTTGATGAATAGTGAAAACACTAGGTTACTATTTAAAAACCGAATTTTTTATTTAAATAATTATTTTAGGTAAAAATTGATACATAATACCTATATAATTTCAATTTAATTCATTGGAGTCATTTTATAATAATTTTATATATATAAAAATTTTATTGAACTTTTCATCGTCTTTTACCTACCTCCTAGGAGCTTTTTGCAAACTTACATAAAACTTAATTTTACCGCTTCTGTGAGTGGAATTTCAAAAATCAGAGGGACACGGTTAATATCAATTACTAAAATGTGGTTCAATGAGATGAAAATAATTTTTGGTGAATAGTAACTTTTTACTTTTATTTACCACGGTTAAAAGTAAATAGGGTAATTAAGGGTAAAACTAATATTATTATTACCCTAACACATGTCCTAATTCTATTGGATAAGTGTAATTCAACCAAAAACAACCTTAGGAATAAAATATGGCCATTTAGGTCTACTTGGATTAGATTAGGACATTTATTATTAATTTATTTAAAGAAGGGTTAAAATAGTTAAAATCAAAGTTTAATAACAAACTCATTTTCAATATAGGGTTATACATAATATAAATTAGACTATAAATATTCATTAGAAATATAAAACTATTTCCTACATAATGGTATTTTATTTATAAATTTTAGACATTAAATAAGTTAATTTATTTATGAAACAATGATGATGCAGTAATTACCTTATTAATGAAATATTAACATAATTGATGTTATAAATACAAAAATAAATGTAATTTGAGACTTTTTATGAATTAAAATAATTTTCTAGGTTAATATGACATGTTAGTATTGATTTAGTTAACATTTTTAGAACTAATCATGACGTTATGATTTTTAAAAAAATCAATTACTAAATAGTATCAAAATTGACATAAAATAGATTTTAAAACAAATATTATATTATTAATTGTTATTATATTCCTAAAAATCTAAGGTTCGGCCAAGATACTTATATCATGATAGGTGTATCATTAATGGACTACTTGGGGGTATCTTGGATGTATATGGTAAGTTTATTAACTATATAATATAAACATACAAAGTGACATAGTAAATGTCAATCGAATTAACTAAGAGTTAAAACTAAAAGGTAGGGTAAATATAATGACCCAAACCTATCTAAAATATATTTTTTGAGAGGATTTAGACCCATCCCCACTTTAACTTCTAAATAAATCATTTTTGAGATATTATAAACCGAATATGACTTTATTATAAAAATAATATTTTGAGTGTTTCCAAAGGTGCCCCTCTCCTCCCTTATAAAAGGGGAACCCCTTCCCTCTTCTCTTCACACACTTTTGAGACTTGAATCTCATCCAAACCATGCCCATTTCTCTTATAAACTTCCCTATAAACATTCTGGAGGTTTTGGTATTCTCAAAATACCAACTCTACTTCCTTAAGAGGAAGCTTAAAAGAGGTGCGTCGAAGAAGAGGTAATATCTTCTTTTGATTCTCTCAAGTTTCTTTCTTCTTCTACTTCCTCTTATTTAGTTGTTTCATTATAAATTAATAACACCAGTATTACTTATATACTGGTATGTTATTATAAATATGAAACAACAATATTTCACCTTCTATCCATCCTACGGAAAATGAAATCACCGCGCGTGCATATGTACGGAATACCATCTCCACGCCGTGGTGTAATCTGTTTTCGACCACCACCTTACTTGGATGGGTATAATGGTGTAAATAAATAACTATATATGATTATTGTAAAGTGATATTGATTATGAAATATTATATGTACACTTCAATACAATTCCACGATCATGGTAATGATATCATCGCCCGTGCGTACGTACGGACTACCGTCTCCACGACGCGATGAGATTAATTCTCCATGTTAACCATTCATGAATGATTATAAAGTATATATAATGAATAATAATTAAATATATGACAGAATAATGATACTTTATTTATTTATATATATTTATTTATTTCATCTACTTAATTCCATTCAATTCAATAAGGAAACGAAAACAGCGTTCATGTATACGTACAGCCTACCGTCTCCATGAACGGTGTATTTCATTCCATTTATCAATATATTATATATATATGTTTATGATGAATATATATTATATATATAAATCATTTTTTACATTTTTTAATTAAGTAAATCAGGATATAAGTAATAATATCAAGAACAACAAGTCGAAACACGTACGATAAATGAAACGATTTTACCCAAAACGCTGCTTTAACATGGAATTTACAAATGAACGGGTAATATAAAGTCATAAGTGAACCATATATGATATCATAACAATGAATATGATTCTGTAATAAGTCAATGAAATTATTTAAATCAGTATATAGGAGTTTCAGATACATACGAAGCATATCGGACGTAAGGTAAGAGATTATTTTTCAATCTCATTTTTATTCGAGATTGCTTATACGTAAGTATTTACTAGGGTTATATTTCTCATCCATGTCCATAAAAATGTTTTTCATAAAGTGTTTAATATTCTCCCATGTATGTTTAAATCCATTTTTACACCTCTTTGACTTTTAATTTGTGTTATGGAAGGAATCTTTCTTTTGTTTACCGTACGATGAACTTTTTGACTTTTCCGGCAAAAGTACGAGGAGAATGTTTTTTTAACTTATATGGAATGAACGGAATTTTACGGTTTTATAAAGCCTTATTTCCATGAAGCTTTATCTACAAGATTTCATGACCTTTTTTTAACAAAATCCTATTCTTTTAAAATTTCAAGGCATTTTGTGAAAAGAAAATGATTTTGATAAAGAAAGGGTATTTTCCTCAAGAATTCATTTCAAGTGTTTTATAAAAACCATTTTCCATATAAGATGAAATTATTTAATATGTGTATGTTTAAAGTATAATGTCTCTATGATTTACATGGTTTCACTTTTCTTATGATGAAATGATATCCATTTTTTTATATATGGATTATGTTATGATGGGATGATGTTTATGAAACCCATTTTTATTCTTTGGGTTATGATGAATGATTTATGTTTATGATGTGGCACAAGTAAGAATGATTTCATTATGAGATGGGTGGGACCTATATCTCCCTCCATTTCATTGGGTAAATATTTATATCTCATGATATAGACATGGATGGAACGGTAAGTTAATTCATTTCAGTGTTACAGGACTGGAATGAGGATTGAACTCGATTCAGAAAGGGACTTTGTCCACTAAGATGGTCTTGGCAGCAATTACTTGGCTACTATGGAAATCATAACATGTGCTTAATGGTTTCCACAATTACATGTTTTATTCCCATGCTATTTTATCATGATTAATGTTTCTTTATGATCTATGCCTTATGTACTTCCATGTTTTATGTCATTGCTCAAGATTTTGATGTTTAAACATTATGTTCATGTTTTTAAGTTTAAATGTATATGATTTGTTTTATTTTATCCATGCTTACCCTTACTGAGCATTTGAGATCACCCTTTATATGTTTTCTTTTCCCCAGGATTTCAAGAAAGGTTTTAGGTAAGAAAACAAAATGGGAAGATCTTTATGGGAGATGTTGAAGATCTTTCACCACGATTAGAAGATTATGTTCCGAGTTTCCCAAGACACTAAACTATTACGGTCCTTGTGTGTTTGTTTTTGTTATGTATTAAGTATTCCGCAAAAGTAATGTAATGTCCATGTACGTCAAGCTTCGGGTCTCTACATCGAACCTTCCTACGTATCCCATAAGGATGGGAATCAATCCATACATAGTTCTTGAAATACCCTCTGTACAGATTTGGTTCATACAAGTGAAGGGTGAAAGGGGACTTTAGTGCAATGATGGTTTGATCCAAGATTAAAGGTTCGAGAATTTCCATGTATTCATGTAGTCCTTGGAATAAAACATGGATGGAGATCAATGTCAATAATGATTCCCTCTCATGTGAGGGTGTCAAAGACTGTGGTATTTTAGTTTAATACTAGAAAAAATTACAAATAGTTTAGGGTCATATGCATGGACCAGTGGTGCACAATTTAGCATCATGTAGCTAAGACATATTGCTATGCAGTTTAATGTCTTGTAGTGAGGACCATGGGGGACTTTATAGTTTAGCATCATATAGCAAGGACGATGGTGAACCAATGTAAAGATATTGGTTTTGGGGGCGGCTTTACGAATCAACATCGTATGAGATGGAGGTGAACTGATGTGAAGATATTGGTTTTGGGCTTGAACCTCAAGAGGTTGCCTACGTACCCAGCCTAGAAGGCAAGGATCAAAGTCTGTGCAGTTTAATTGAAGAATGAATTGGTGATCGATTTGTACTTGAGGACAACAACCTAAAAATGGTGTTGGGACTTACGCATGGTTAGCGGCCTGGAGAAGGTGTTATAGTTGAAGCTTACTCTAAGCTCACGTGATTCATACTCTGTGTGAGAAACAAGAGGTAGAAACAACCTTAACGATGCACAATTTAATGTCATGTAGGACATATAATGGACTGGACATAGTTTAACGTCATGTTGGATAGTGGAGGGACTGTGCAGTTTAAAGTCTTGTAGTAAGTACTATGGGGGATGTGCAGTTTAAAGTCTTGCAGTAAGGAATGCAATAGTTTAAGGTCATATGTATGGATCAATGCTGCACAGTTTAGCGACATGTATCTAGGAAAACAAGAATTTATTTGTGTTACACAAAATACTTCTTTAAGAATCTGGCATTGGTTGGAGTCATAATGAGTTCTCCATCCATTGAGATTAAAGACTAAGATCCATTGGAGTAGACCTTATGTATTGAGTAAGGTCCTTCCCACTCTGACTCAAGCTTTGGAGGTTTCTTTCCTAGTATCATTGGAGTTCTAAGGACCAATACCAATTCTCCTTGAATTAATGAACAAAAATTATTTTTTTGTTGAAAACTCATGCTATTCGATTCTGATAGACTTCTAAGTGGTGCAGGGTGCACAATATTTTTTCATCTAATCGTTCCAATTAATCCAATAGATTTTGAGATTGTTCATATGTAGATGACTGATCACAAATGGATACTCTGAGTGAGGGTAATTGAACCTCAATGGGAAAGACTTCTTCCATTCCATATACTAATGAATATGGAGTTGACCGCGTAACAGTGCGGGTGGTGGTACGATAAGACCATAAAGCATGAAAAAGTTTATCAGGCCATGATTTCTTATCTTTATCCACCATATTTTGTAGTATGTTTGAAAGAGTCTTATTAAAGTATTCTATTTTTATATTGGCCACTACATGATACCGAGATGAATGGTTGGATTTGATGTTGTATTCTTGATACAACTTCATCACCTCGGATGAACAGAAGTTGGTGCCATTTTTCATCAATATGGTATGAGGGACACCAAATATGGTAATGATGTTAGACTTGATTAATCTAACAATTATTTTAGAACTAACTTCTTTGAGAGGTATTGCCTCTGCCCATTTGGAAAAGAAGTCAGTAGCAGTAAGAATATACTTAAACAACTTGGATGTAGTTGAAGGGTAAGGTCCTACTACATCCATTCCCCATGTGGAAAATGGCCATGAGTATTTAGCTGTATGAAGCAAATCTGGGGGTTGATGAATGAAATTGGAATATACTTGGAAAGAATGAAACTTCTTAGTGAAATCAACACAATATTGTATCATTGAAGGCCAAAAGTATCCAAGCCTTCGAATTTGATTAGACAGTCTATGTCCAGACTGGTGGGAACCATAGAATCTTGCATGTAATTCTTTCATGATAGCCATTTTCTCTTCACCATCAATACATATGAAGATAATCCCATAAAAACTCTCTTGTAGAGAATTTTTTCTAGGTGATTTGGGCTATCATAAAGAGTAAAATTGACCACACATAGCCAGACTTGTTCTTTCTCAGCTCTATCAGGTGGGAGTGTTCCATTTTGAAGGTATTCCCTGATACGTGTCATACATCCTGTATTATGACCATATGGTTCAGAAATGGGACTAATTTCATTGATTTCCTATGTTCTGATTTGAACATAAAGTGAAACTGTATGACGGTGGGCAATACTGATGATTGTTTTGTCCCGATTTGGATCTGCCAGAGTTGTGGCTACATTATCCAGTGCATCATCTTGAGAATTTTTTGATCATGGGACATAAGAAAATGTCAGTTTTGAAGGAAATTATTCCATTAAATATCTGACGTAATCATACAAAGGGATTAACTCTTCTTTTCTGATGACATAGTCCCCATTGACTTGTTTGATTACCATGTCTAAATCACCTTAAACCTTTAAGTGATTCACCTGTGCCTAAAGCGCCAACTCCAATCCTGCAATGAGAGATTGATATTCTTCTTCATTGTTTGTACTGACTTCCAAAAATAAGAAGGAATAGGGTAGAACTGCCTTTTTTAGGAAAATAAGCACAATTCCTAACCCAACTTTGTTGAATTTAGGATCTTCCATTTTCATCCCTGTTGGACTTCTGGATGCACCATCAAAATACATTTCCCATGTTTGAGTATTATCTAGAATAGAGAAAACTTCCTCATCAGGAAGTTCAATATCTAAAGATGTATATTCTACTGAAGGGTGTTCAGCAAGGAAATCAGCTAGAGCTTTGCTCTTTATTGCCTTTTGAGACACATACTGGATATCAAACTGCTGCAAAATAACTTCCCACCTTGCCAGACGTCTTGTAAGCATTGGACGACTAAGGATAAATTCGAGCAGGTTATTGCGAGATACCAATTGGACCTCATGATGTTGCAGGAAGTGTCTCAATTTTTGAACTGCAAAGATTAATGCCAGGTAGAACTTTTCAATACTTGAATATCAATTTTCTGCCTCAAGCATAGTCCGACTGAGATAATAAAGGCTATTTTCATTCCCAACATCATTTTTTTGGGCAAGGAATGCACCCAATGATCACTCTAAATCTGTCACATAAAGAATAAGTGGTCTTCCTTCAATAGGTGGAATTAATACCGGTGGACTCAAGAAATATTTCTTGAGAATATTGAATGCTTCTTGACATTCTTTGGTACACTGGTAAGTGACTCCCTTATTCATTAATTTGGTGAAGGGTAAACATTTTCCTGCTAGATTGGAAATGAAATGATAAATATAGGCCAAGTGTCCTTGAAGTCCTCTCAATTACTTCAAATTTCAAGGAGGTGACATGTCAAGGATTGATTTTTTCTTTTCATTATCATCTTCGATACCACAATAGCGTACAAAAAAAGTAGATACATTTTCTTGAGGTTACCCCACAAACACATTTCAAGGGGTTCATCTTCAAATTGTGTTGTCAAAGTTTGTGGAATATTATTTCCAAATCATCCAAGTGATTAGAACATTGTTTGGATTTAACCACCAAATCGTCCACATAACATTCAAAATATTTCCCTAAAAAGGGTTTGAAGATATGCTGCTTGGCACATTGATATGTTGCACCTGCATTATTTAGGCCAAAGGGAATTACCCGATAGAAAAAAAACACCTTGAGGGGCTCTGAAGGCTGTAGATTCTTCATCTTCTGGAGCCATTTAGATTTGATTATACCCAGAATATCCATCCATGAAGGAAAGTGATTCATAGCTAGTTGTTGCATCAATTAAGAGTTCTGTAATCAGAACTAGAAAATCATCCTTAGGACAATGCCTATTAAGATCTCTGAAATCAATGCAAACTCTAATTTTTCCATTATTATTTTTCACAGGGACAATATTATCCAACCATTTGGGATATTGAACTTCTCTGATGAAGTTATCTTTGATAATCTTATCCACTTCAACTTCAATTTTGGAGGCATAAGTTGGGTGTGTTCTTCTTGCGGCTTTCTTAAATCCTCGATGTTCTTTTGAAAAACCCAAATGATGAGTAGAAACATCAGGATCAATCCCTGGAATTTCTATATAATTACAAGAAAATATATCTTGATTTTTCTTTAAAAATGAAATATACATTTCTTGATCTTTAAGAGTCATGGTCGCACTAATTAAAGTGGGGAGGGGATCTTCTTTTGTACCCAGATTTATTTCTCTGAGTTCATCCATAGTGGTAGAGATACCTTCTTCAAATGCTGGAGGAGAATCCCTGAGATCTTCCTCTTCTTCTTCAATATGTGTTACTTCTTTTGTTTCTACTTGCATAGTAGATGATGAAGCAGAATTTCCATGATTAGGAGAAAAGTCAAAATTTGAACATCTTGAAGAAGAGGCTACCATTTCTGACCCTATTGATGATGAAGGGTCTTCCATGGGTAATAAATAGGAGACGATGGATTAAGAATCAACATCATCATTCATCTCTGACATTGCTATAACTTATTCTGGCCTGGTTGATGAAGTATAGAATTTTTGGATTTCAGCGGACGAAATGAAGACATCTCCATTTGAGATTTCATCATTGCCTAGTGAATCAACAATTTCTCCCATTCTGTTTGGCTCAATTTCCATAATTGACATTATGGAAGTTTCCATAAGAGTGTTTGGATTTGAGTTAATCTCGTCAATTTTACTAGTAGGAAACACATAATCTGTACTCACATGTATGAATGGGTTTACTGGAATCTTTTCCAAACCATATGGAGCATTAATTTTAGTAACCTCCTTTGTCATGGATATCTCATTTCCCTCCATGTGATAGAATTCTGCCTTAATGTATTGAGATTCACATGTTTTGAATGGGGCTTTATCACCATACAATGTCCCAGTTTGACCATTGAAACTATATTTGAGACATTGATGGTATGATGAAGGGATAACCGCATGTTGATATAGCCAAGGTCTTCCAAGAAAGATGTTGAAGGCTGTGTCATGACGAACAACCATGAAATCTGAATTGGATACAAGGTATCCAAACTGAGTTCTGAGTGTAATCTCACCCAGATGTTCTTGTTCATTTTTATCATATCCTTGCAACATCAAAGTAGAAGGAGATAAATCATATTCAGTGAGGCCCAATCGATGAAGTGTACGAATAGGGATGAGGTTGACTCCTGAACCATTATCAATGAAATCTCGTCGAATGTCTACATCATTACACTTTCCAGATAAATAAAAAGGTCTAATATGTCCATGAATAACATCATCTTCATATTCATCTGTAAAAGATATCACTGCATGACATTCTTCCAGGTCATTCTCTATATGGTAAACTTCAGTCGTAGCAATTTCAGTTTCAAATTCTCGAGGACTTGACAAAGCCTCAATGAGTGCCTTTCAAAGATTCTTTGATAGATTCAAGGCATTACAAAAATGATAACTTGGCCGGTACTTGGGCCAAATGTTTCAAGAAATCATACTTTTGGTCCAAATGTCTTCTTTTCCCAACAGGAACATGTGGTTTCGCAGGTTCCTTAGAAGTTGATTCTTTGGAAGTAGATGCATCTTGTATCGGGGTAGGAGTTGTAAATACTCCTGGCTTTGGTAGATTAGACCGATTAGGTCTATTTACTTGCTGATAAGAAGAAAGTGTAACCTCCAATCGATCCTCCAAAATAATTGTGTCAGGACTGAATCTTCAATGTGTGGAAGAACTTTCTTGTTCCTGTTGAGCCTGCTGAAGGGCTCTGCCACGAGTTTCTATTGCATATACAGTTCTAGCAGGGGTAGGATTGGAATAGAGGTTTCTAAAATATCCACGTCTTCCCCTGTATCCTATAACTCTAGAACTCCCTCTAATTCCTCTATTTGATACAGGTAACTCAGGCTCATCAAGATCAAAATTGTGATTGGCATACAGATCTGTTAAGTGAATCATGTTAACAGAACCAAATATCAACTCTTCATTTGATAAAGATTATGCCTGATTATTCAGTTTAGACTGTGCCATTTGGTGGGGCGGTGCCCATGGCTTTGAATTAGATGGAATAAAATCTTATAGAGTCAAAGACAACATAGGCTTTGGCACAAGCTCATCTTCTTCTAACTTCTCTTCTTTCTTCGAATTATACCGCCTCTTTGAGTATTTCCCTTCTGATGGAGGGGGTTTTTCTATGGCATTCATAGAAAAATACACAATTGGTTTCTTCAATTGCATTTGTAAAATGCATCGAGTTCGGTTGATCATTTTCTTGACCATCCAATCATCATATTTCTACGCATTTTTGCTTTTGACTTCGTGCCACTCTCCTTCTTCCTTTGGATCTGTAGCAGTAACAGATGCTACCTGAGCTGAAGAACCTTTAAGTTTTAATTTTCCCAAGTCCACCATCTTTTATAGAAGGTATTTGAAGAAAAAACAATCCTGAATGGGATGTCCCAACATTTGATGAAATGGGAAATAGTTGGGAAGGTCTTCATATCTTTCCTTGTTTTGCCTTTTGGGCCTTGGAAACTGAACCAAATTATTTTCCAGATCTGAAATGATGTAACCAGGAACATGTTCATTTCAGAAAGAATAAACTTTGTTCTTTAACTCTGCAAATTTTTTCCTTCATTGATCTCTTTGATCATCTTGATGAGATGACCTCTGTTTTTAACTCTCAGGAGGTGGATCCCTTTGGTAAGATGAAGGTTTTGAAGTAGAAGTAGGTGCAGGTGCTTGTTTAAGTGTAACTGTAGTAGTATCTGCTCTACCCATTCTCCTTTATAGAGTTGATGTAATTACATGAGTTTTATCCCTAGTCTTTGTAAGAGAGTCTTCGATCTACTGAGCGATTGAAGTAAGGTCTCAAAACCATCCTGTATATTTCACAGGGATCAACAGTGTGCATAATTCATCATGAAAATTTGCCACAGAGATTGGCAAAAAATCTTCTTGAGGAAGTGATAAGATTAAGGAATATGTTAATCCCTTCCAACGAGCAATGAAATATGAAACTATTTCATTTTACCTTTGATTACAATTGGTAAGATCAAAAATTGTCATCTTTGGTAATGTTGAGCTAAATTGAAGAAGGAATCGTTGATGGAGATCTTCCCACTTGGTAATTGACTGAGACTGCAAACTTGTATACCAGACAAAAGCAAGCCCTTATAATGACTAAACAAAACATCTGAGATTAACTCCTTATTGTTGAGGAGTTCTCATCATAGGATCACAACGAGAAACAAAATGTTTTAAGTGTTGTTTTGGGTCTCCCGAACCATTAAAAATTGGGAATGTGGTATTCACAAAATTCGATGGGGGGGGGGGGAATTGCATCAACCCATTTAGGGTAAGCTTTCATTTCCGGTTGAACTTGTGAATGTTTTCCTTCCATAGCTTCTAACCGAGTTCTAAATGACTCAATGGTGGTTATTAATTTTGAGAAACATCTATTTGAGCCTGGACCTGAGCAGGTTCAATAACTGGAGTTTGGACAGGTGTGGTGAATGGTACTGCAACTGATGGTAGCACTACCAGTTGTTGTCGCACATGACCCATAGGTTTGGACCTGTGAGGGTGTACTTGTAAAGGAGGATATTCTTGATCCACCCCAGTAACTACAAAAAATTCCTTTGACTGAATGACTCCAGCATGCTTAGGAGAAAGACTACCTTGAAGTATTTCTTCATTCAAACTCCTTAAATCCTTCATTTCTTCCTCTTGTTGTGCAAAACTTTTCTCTAATGAGAGCGATTGGCCTTCTCCAGCGGTAGGGTGGGACGTAACTTGACTTTTACCCTTTTCCTTGGAATGTGCCTTTCTGGAGTATGGAAGGGCAGTTCCTGAAGGAATATCTTGCCTCTGGGTATCCCTCTGGCCACTAGTACGCACACCTTCTTCATTTATTTCTCTATGTACAGCTTCTTGAACATAAACTTCTTCATCTGAATCCTCTGAGTGAACCTCATGTTCTAGATGATTAGCAACAATGACATTAATGAAATTTATTGATGCATAACGCATTGCATACCTTCTATCATCATTTCTGCGATATTGTCTTCTTTCATGTCCTTTATTAGGCATTGCCTTTTGTTGAGTTGATTCCTCAAGAACTTCTTGATGAACCGTAATTTGGATAGAATATCCTGATAATTCGGATCTACGTTCTTCTTGTGTCTTCTTTCCTAATCGAGAGGATACTGAATTTCGTTGAGGAAGTGATCGAGGATTTGAAAAATTCCCTATTCTGGTGGACTGGGGTTGTTCCTGCTGTTCCTGCTCAACTCCTCGAATCTTGTTTGTTGATTCCGAGGGTTGGATTAAAAGAGTCCCTAGTCTGGAAATCTGAGGTGGTTCTTGAGCTGATACATCTAAAACTTTCTTAAAACCTCTTCTAATATTGTGGACTTTTGTCCAGAAATTAGCTGGATGTATCAACCTACATCCACTCAAATCACCTAACTCAAATGACCATTGGATGATTTCTGACACTTTTGTCACCTGATGATGTGCATGCTTTAAATGAGAGGCCTATTCGATATTCTCATTTCCTTGATGCAAGAGTAATTCGACAACTTGTTCTTTATATGCTTGAATTTGAGAAGAACTAGTTGAGGCCTGTTCTTGGGCAAGCCTTTGATTATGCACAAAAATTGCTAGATGTGGCCATCCATGGGAAATAACATTGCATGAGACCACCTTTGGTGGGCTTTGTCGACCAGAGAGTACAGTGAAATGCAGTGCTCCATGAACACCCCATCCCCTGATATGAATACTAGATGGGGCATTAGTAAATAACTAGCGCAACCTTTTTAACGCACCAAGGCATGAACGTTGAAGGGCTCTCTGCTTCTTTTCAACCTTTGGATATTGGGAAACTGAGATTGATGCCAAATCAATTTGTCATTGTAACCCTTCTATTATCTTGACATGATTTTCATATTCATCATAAGATAATATTTTCTCTTTTAAGTGACAAAGAGTTTTCCACATTTTGAGAAGAATATCATGAATACAATCTTCTGTCAACATTTCTGGAATATCATACTAAGAGTTATCCAAAGGCCAAAACATGACAAGTACTTCACCTTTTGCCAGTTCTTTTATCATATTCAGCACTTCCTCCTTGTCATTCAATGAATATTCTTCTACCTGATTAGACCAAATCTGGTTCTTCTTTTTTGCTTCCTAAGATTCAATAAGATTGGTAGAGAATTAATTTATCAAATTAGAAGATAAATGACCCAGGGGTGGTTCAGAGAATGACCTACACCCCAGGCTATCTTCTGATTGAGAAATTATTTCACATACTAGTGGTAAAACATCAGACATGACTGGCTTCACATTTTCAAGTGCCTCAAGATAAGAGGGATTTCTCGTTACTTCATTTTCCTTTGAATAATTTTCTAGGCAATGTGAATTACTAATGTGGAGAGGAATTTCGCAGCAAAATTAATCATCATGGGGAGGACCACTATGGTGGGTTATAAAAAAAGATAAAACCTTTTTCTCCTTGATATTCTGGCCACACAGAGGGTTATCGTGGCTCTCATCTGAAGATGATACTTTGAGATCGATCGAACTGTCATGAAGCAAGCCTTCATGAGGAATTGTCTGATGAAGACCTTCAGAATTATTTTTCCCACTATTGGGAAATGAGAGAGTAGAATCTTGAGTTGCAACAGATAATTGTATGAGGGATTCAAGAACTTCAGCCTCGAGCAAAGCCTTATTACAGATTGGCTCTTGATTTCTTGACTGTGCTGGATGAGTCTTTTTCTTAGATGCCTTCTTACTCACTTTGGAAACCACTTGTTGGTGAAAGTGGTTATTATGGGCAGGTGTATGTGCCTGCTCAGGAGAAATGGTCAGGTTAGGCTGATTATCTCCATTCAAATTGGGTTTATGTGCTTGACTTGATTGTCCGCATGACATAGGGGAGTATGCCCCACAGCCCTCTTGGACTGGGACAGAGGTGTGTATCTATTTCGGAGCGATATGTTGATGAGGAACTCCATTGATAGGGATAGATTTATGATTCCATCCCTGTGATGTTGTTGAAGTTGTTATAATATTCTGACAGGCATCCAGAATATAGGCAGAGATTTGATTTTGCTCTTTCACCATTGTCAGAATGTGCTTGGTGACTTCAGCTACCAGAATGGGAATATACATCCATTCTGTGCTTGGAGTAGGTGTGTATTCCAACTCTTATACTCCTTTTCCTATAAGTGAATTCTAACAGTACTCATGTGTGGGGGAAGAAAATTGTGTCTGCCTCCTGCTTTTCATTGGATCTTTCCAATTGACATCTTCGGGTGCTACCAAACGAGACTGTTGGTTAGCATGATGAAATGCAGGTGTATATGCCTACCTATAATACTCCGCTGGAATTTCCTGGAGGGATTGGCGTGTTACTGCAAGATGAGTCTGATGGTAAGTAACATCAGGACAAATAGATGTATATGACCGCTCATTGTTTTCCATCAAGTTGGCTTGATGGACTTCTCTGGAGGGGGTAGAAGTAAGAACCTATTCCCTATTGACCAGATTTTACCTCTGACGGTTCGTCTTTCATGCTCGATTCTGAAGAACCTGAGCTGAACCCCTAAAGGCGATACCCTCATTATGTTGAGGGTGCACTACCGCCAGAGTCTGGTGGCTATTGTTTATGGGAGCCCTCAAGAATGAATCTTGTCTTCTTGAATTAAGGCCTTGAGTGAACTTCTCATTCACCTCCCCATAATATGGGAGAGACTGGTGATTTCGTTCTGGGGAGAATGACCCAAAATGGTTGGAAACAGTGGCTGGCACCACCTGCTTCTTAACCACTGGTCATCGCTGTCCGGACAACTAGGATGAGTTGTTAACATGGAGGGCTTGTCGAGCAGCCTCCAGAGTTAGAATGGTACTAGGTTGATGGTATTCCTTAACCAATGCATTTGAGACCTAGCATTGAAGATGGTGAGTAGGTGATTTCTTCCTCAGAGCAGACAAGGATCCAACAGGAGTAGTAGCCAAGGCATTCATAGGTGTGAATTTTAAAGAAGCTATTTCTGTAATACAGAGAGATCTTGGAAAAGAGTTCCTGTTTGATATAATAGAGATAATCAAGATAAGTTTGGCCACTACATCTTTTTTATGAGCACATATGTTATTGATTTCTTTTTTGGCCCTCACATTAAGTTAAATAGGGGAATAAAAAATAAGTAAAACATCATTTAACTTGGTTAAGGATTCACGTCGGGTTCACCATTTTTGTTTCTTCTAGAAATGGGGATTACCTTGTTTGTTTAAGGTTCAAACTTTCCAATCGGTTTCTAACGAGTTTTTTCATAGAACTGGAAACATCCAATGATTCTATATCCATTTGGACCTACTTTCCAAAGGTAGGTGCCCATTAGTTGTGGACTGCTAAGGATTAAGAATTTTCATTGGTTGAGAGGATGGGAGGTTAGACTCATCACACCTTTTTGGGGGAATTATTGTCTACTCTAGGACTCTCTTATAGATTTGAGTTATGTTTGTGAATCCTTATTAATTTACCAAGCATGAAAATGAGTTTTTCTTTTAAATCTTGCAATCAATGATTGATATGTAGGAGAATTAGAAATTTTTTTATATGTATTTGAGGTTCTTCATCAATAGAGAATCATCTATATGAATTAGTGATTCTTAGTAAATGGTATCCTTCCATACATTATATAGAATTCCCTTGGTCATTATGATGACCATACTAGTTTTAAATCCACTCAGTGGGGCACTTGAAGTTTAATATCATTCAGAAAGATAGGATTATTTTAGAGTTAGGATCGTACCCACAGATGGGCTACATACGTATCCTTGTTAGAAAAGAAATCAGAACCCACGTAGTTCGAGTGAATAAGTATGAGATTTATGCATGATTGATGGCCCAAAGAGAGATTTCATAATTAATTTTATGCTCTAAGCTCACGTGAATCATGCTCGGTGTGAGAAACAAGAGGTATCAGTAAAACCTGATGATTATGCCATGAAAGATGCAATCATAAGAAATGATGTGAGGCTTAAGTATGTATGACTGCCCAAAAAGATGGATATCGGGACATACTTCAGGGAAGAAGCCCGGGAATAGGGTCCATAAAGGTATATGTGATTTATAGAGCTTTGGATACTTAACTTAGGAATTACTCCTGAGAAGGATGCCCAAATTATAGGGGACTTATGATTGGGTTTTATTCCTGAAAATGAAGCCCAAATAAAAAGAAATTAAGACTGGGGTTTACTCCTAAGGAGGAGGCCCAAATCAAAAGAACTTCTCAGAATTCCTTTCAGATAAGGAAGCCAACAAAGGAACCATGACACAAATGGATTTGAAAAGGGTTTTAAAGGCTATATATTGAAGAGGAGAGATGAATTTGAAGAAAGAAAGTGAACTGGAAGGAGGCGCACAAGTCCTGGTCTGGCGTGCAAGTCTTGGTCATGCAAGTATACTTGTGCGACATGAGTTCCCTTGGGAGACAGAGAACCTGTAGGGTAATACTTGGGTGAGCCTTGGCTCTAGCCCTTAGTATTATACCTAGATGATCTCAGAAGGGCGGCGCACAAGTTTCCATGAGAGGATAAGGTGGCGCATAAGTGTCTTCATTTCCCTTAAGGGATGGACACTTAGGCGCGCAAGTATTGATGAGTTATAATACTTAGGCCTTATTCTTCCTCTTGAGAGCTTCCATTCTAGGTAAAGAGTTACCTTAGAAGTGTTCGAAAGACTTTAGAGAGAGACTTGGGAGACCAGAGCTTGAATCTGAGTTTTGGATTTTTTCTGTCCCCGAAATGGGGGGCCCACAGGGGGTATTTATAGTCCATCTGAGGTCCTTGAAAAAAAAAGAATAGGGCGCGCAAGTGACTTGCATGACCCATATTTAGCATTCAAGTATACTTGTGTGACCATAAGGAAACTTGAACGACCCGTGTTTAAAGAGTATCTTGTTCATGAATTTTTCAATTTTTGACGTTCTTAAAAGGATGAATCTCTTTGTGCTTAAGGTATTCCCCTTTTTCATTCGTTAGACTCTGTGATGGAAAGGAGCGTCAACAGCAGTCTTATGTCATAGTAGGATAGTAGTATCCAAGTGTTTGATTTTTATGGGAAATCATGGATCCTGATTGTTGTACACTATAGTATACAGGGTGTACTTATTTTAGTATGAAAATGATCTCTTCTCCATCAATTAGCCTAAGAAATATCCCATAAATTCTCCATATATAGTGGAACTTTTGTTGATTTGTTCCATCATATATAAAAAAAATTTGATTTATCATCTTCTGATTTTCACTCTCCCAACTCTATATGGTGGGAACTCTCCCTTTTAAAGATAGTCCCAATGGGAGTCATCTATTTGGTGGTAGGACCATACTGCTCCAGGACAAGACTAATCTCATTGATTTCTTCCATGTTGTCCTGAACAAATGGTGAGACCATATGAAGGTGGGAAATAATGATGACCATTTCATCCCGGTCTGGATCATCCAGAGTTGTGGCTGCATTTTCCAATGCATCATCTTGAGAATTCTTTGATTGGGGGACATGAGTCAATTTTGGTTCTGAAGTGAATTCCTCTATTAGTCCTCATATTTGGTCAAGTAGGGGGATCAATTATTTCTTTTTGATGGTATAATATCTATTGACCTGTTTGATAACCAGTTATGAATTGACTTTTATTTCCAAGAATTTTATTTGTAAATGAAGTTCTATATCTAGATTTATAATTAGAGTTTGGTATTGTAATTCATTATTCATGAACCCCTCCAATAGTAGGAAGGATTAAGGTAGGACTTCCTTTTTTTGAGATATGTGAATGATCCTTATCCCCACTTTGTTGAGCCTTGGGTCTTCTATCCTTTTTCCTATCATGCTTCTAGATGAAATATCGAATTTCATCTCCTAGATCTAGGGGTCTTATTTAATAGAAAAAACCTCCTCATTAGATAGTTTGACATCCAATGAAGGAATTTCTTCCAAGGGGTGCTCTGCTAGAAAATCTGTTAATGCTTGACCTTTGATCGATTTCTGAGGTATGAACTGGATGTCGAACTATTATAGAATGACTTTCCACCATGACAGAAATCTATTCATCATTGGAAAGTTGAGAATTTAATTGAGTGGATTTTTATGAGAGATAAAATGAACCTTGTGATGCTGCAGGTAGTGACACAATTTTTGGACTGCAAATATTTGCACCAGACATCACATCTCAATACTTGAGTAATGAGTCTCTGCATCGATTATGGTTTGGATGAGATAGTAGAAGAAATTTTCACTACTAAAATAATTTTTATATGTGAGGAAGGAACCTAGATATCACTAAAGGGTTGTCACATAAGAAATTAGTGGTTTTCATTTTATGAGCGACATTTTCACTGAAAAAATTTAGATATATTTCATGAAAATTTTGAATGCTTACTCACAATCATTAGTCCATTTATATTTGACCCCTTTTTTCCTCAACCTGGTAAAGGGAAAACATTTTCCTACAAGGTTTGATATGAAGCATTTAATATAGGCCAAATATCATTGAATTCATCTCAAATCATTGGGGTTGTGAGATAGTGACATTCCAAGGATAGATTTTGTATTCTTAGGGCCAACTTTGATGCCACAATGGCATACAAAAAATCTAAGGAACATCCCTGAGGTAACGCCTAAAGAACAATTTATGGTATTCATTTTCATATTGTGTGATTGAATTTTTTTGAATATTACTTCAAGATCTGACAGGTGGTTGGATTTAACCACTAAGTCGTCAACATAGTATTCAACTAAATTTATCAGGAAGGGTTTAAAGATGCAATGCATGAAACACTGATATGTGGCACCGACATTCTTCAAACCAACTAGAATTTCCCAATAGGAAAATACTTCATGAGGGTCCTAAAGGTGGTCTATTATGAATCTTATTGGGCCATTCAAATTTGGTTGTATCTTGAATAGATATCCATGAAGGAGAGAGACTGATATCCGACTGTCACATCAATCAGTAGTTCTATAATTGGGAATGGGAATTCATCTTTAGGACAGTGCTAGTTGAGGTCTCTGAAAGCAATGGAAACTCTGATTTTTTCATTTTTCTTTTTGATGGGGATGATATTGTCTAGCCATATAGGATATTTTATCTTCCTAATGAAGTTATATCTAATAAGTTTTTCAACCTCAGCCTTGATTTTGGAAGCATGTGTTAGATGCATCCTTATGTCTACTTTTTTATAGACCAAATGATCTTTTGGCATGCCTAGGCGGTTAGTGGACACCTCAGGATCGAGGCTTAGAATTTATATGTATTTCTAGGAAACAAATCTTGATTTTCCTTAAGAATGAGGTATATACCTCATTCTCTTTAAAATACATGGTTGTATTAATCTAGGTGGGTCTTGGATCATCTTTCATACCTAGGTTTATTTCCCCAAGTTCATCAATGGTGGTGTAGACACCCTCCTCAAATGATGGAGGGGATTCCAAAGTTCCTCCTCCCCCACTTCATCATCTAATTCCTATTCTTCCTCTCATTTTTATGGAGAAACAATTCTTTAGATGATCTCTTCAGAATTGAGAGACAATTCTAGATTGTGGTATTTGGAAGATGAATTAGCTTCCTCTGACTCAAATAAAAGTGGGGAATTTTCTAGCGAGGATGAAGTTAGAGATAGAGGGATATATTCTTCCTCCTCTACCTCAATGAATGGTTTATGGGTTTCTTGGATCTCTGAGGATGGATTGAGGTAATTTCCATTTGAGTATTCATCATTATCTTGAGGGTCAGTAGATTTATTAGTATTGTTATTCTCAATGTCCATGATTGAGATCATGAGGACTATTGAATATGTGTCTGAGATTGGACCCACACAACCAACCTAGTTAATGGGTAGTACTTATTCTTCACCTATCTATTTGAAGGGGTCATCTAGGACAATATCTAAACCATTTGGAGTGGCATCCTAATTAATTCCATCGACTGAGGGTTTCTTCCCTTTTTTCTCATAGAATCTTTCTTCGATATAGTGTGACTCACATGATTAAAATGGGGTCTTATCAGTATATAATGTCCCATTCTATCAATTAGTGCAATATTTGATGCATAGGTGTTAGGATGAAGGAATTTATGCATGCTAATGAAACCAAGGCCTTCATAGAATGATGTTGAAGGCTATGTTTTCCCAAACCACAAGAAATTATAAGTCGGTTATGAGGTCCTTAAACCTATATTTGAGCTTGATTTGGCCCAAAGATTTCTACTCACTTTTTATTTACCAATAGGGTAGTGGTAGAGGGTGTTAGTTTATCCTTGTTGCAGCCCAGTCAATGAAGCATTCACACTGGGATGAGATTGACTCCATATCTATTTTCAATGAATAATTTTCAAGCATCAATTCCATTTATCATTCCTGAAACATATAAAGGATTGATGTGTCCCTATATAGTGTCATATTCATCTTGATTTGTGAATGAGATAACCACATGACATTCTACATGGTTGGTCTCTATCTGACAGAATTTGGCAGTGACCACTTTGGCTTCAAACTCTCAGGGGATTAGTAAAACTTCTATGAGAACTTCCCTGAGGTATGTTGATAGATTTAGGGAATCCAAGATTGATAGTTTGGACAGTACTGAAGCCAAATATTTTCTTATTTCATATTTCTAGTCTAAATTCCATTGCTTCCCAACATGAGGATTATCTTTCAAAGGCGATTTAGGGTCTTGAACATTAGATGAAGATGGATCGGTTTTTAGGAAAGGAGTTAGAGGAGATTCTATTATTTGTAGGTTAGGCCGATTAGGTCTTCCTACACACCAAAGGAGGTTAGAAAAATTATCCTATTCTGATGGATATTCTAGAATGATTGGGAAAGAATGGATTCTTACCGATGTAGGGAATGTTCATGATTTTATTGGGTCTGATGAAGGGCTCTTCCGTGAGTTTCCACAACATTGATAGTTTGAGCCAGAGTGTGACCATAAGCATGATTTCTACCATGGTTATGTCTTCTTTAGTATCCCTAGATTCAATGGAATCTTCCTCCGGTTCCTTGATCAGGTGCGGGGAGCTCATTTTCATATCCATATTCATCACCAGAGAAGGGTTCCATTAAGTGAATGACATTAATAGAGTCAAAAATCAACTCTTCTTTTGATGATGACTCTACATGACAGACTACTTCTGGTGGTGTCGTTTGGCAGGGTGGTTCCTGTTCTTTCAGATATGAAGACATAAAATATGAAATGGTCAAAGATAATTTTGGAATTAATACAGTTTCATCTTCTTTCACTTGATCAAACTGATTTTTGGAGTATTTTGGGGCTGAGTATATCGGCTACATTATAATAGGAGTAGTTGGGGGTAAAGTTGGTTGCTTTAACAATGCTTGGAGAATACCATGATCTTGGTCAAATTTTTTCCAAGTCATCCAACACTAAAAATTATGATCCCTTCTATTAAGAACTTTTTTACACTGCTCTCCTTCATTAGGGTCGGTGGTGGAAACATATGCCACTTGTGCTGGCAGTTTTCCTAGTTTGACTTCCCCAGAATATATCATTATTTTTAGGATGTTTTTGTAAATTAAATATTCCTAAATGGTGTGTCACAATATCCAATTAAATGGACAATAATTTGGACAAGCATCAAGACTGAATTCTTCAGATCTCTTCATCTATGGTAGACAGAGTAAATTTCAGTTCATAGAGGCTATAAAATAGCCTTAGACTTGATCATCTTAGAATGAGTAAGTTTTATTCCTTTGTTACTCAAGATGATTTCTCTAGATCCCCTTCTACTCATCTTATCAAGGTAAATGTTGTTGTTGGAACCCAGGGGGACCTGTATGATATGGTTTCGGACTCATAGTTGGTGTAGGTTCTAGGGTTGGATTAAGTGTGATAGAGGCCAGTTCATCTTTTCCCAATCTTTTTCCCAAGTCCGGTGGGGCTACCCAGGACTTAAACTTAGTCCCTTTTAAGGAATCCTATTTTCTCTACACAATAGTGGATAAATTTGGAAATCCACTTGTGTATTTAACCAGAATAAGTAGAATTCACATCTCATCTCGAAAGTTACCGATTCACATATAAAGCATCTTGTCCTGGGGGAGCATCCGATTAAAAGAGTAGGTCATCGATTTCAATATGAAAATGAATTCTGAGACTCTCTCATTCTTATACTATTTTCAGTTCATAAGGTAACTGAATATTGTCTTTGTAAGTGTTGAACTAAATTGGAAAATGAACTATCATCGGAGATCCTACCATCCTGTTATCGAACGAGATAAAAAACTGGTAAACCATATAAAGGCTAACCCTTGAAGCATTTGTATGAAACATCATAGTATCACTTATTATTGTTTTTTGTAGTTCCAATAATGGGATCATAGTAAGATATATAATGCATCAGATGTTTTTCTGGTTCTCCTGATCCATTGAATATTAGGAACATGGGGTTCCTGAAATTTGGTGGCTGCAGAGTATTACTCACCCAGTCGGGTTAAGGTCTCTATTTTGGCTGTATTAGAGTGTTTCTTCCTTCTATGGCTTCCAATTGAGCTTCCAATGACTCTATGGTATTAATGATCCATTGATGGGTGTCCTTTTGAACTTCATCTTGGATGGGAATAACAAGGGGAAAGACCGGATGAGCTAGCTCTGCTGTTACTTGAGGAAAATATTAGACCAGGGGAATATTTGTAGGATTGTCTTGTTCCCATTATGGTTGTCTCCTTAACGGTGGGAAATCTTAATATCTATCCATGAATGTTTCTATATAGTTTGATGGCCTCAGTACCATGTTAGTAGGATGTCTTGGAATTGTTTCATTTTCTAGGATAAACCCTTTAGGTTGAGGTACACCCACTGGGAGTGTACATTAAGGCTATGCTTGAGGAGAATATTTGATCCTCGGTGCAGCTCAACATTGATGCACCTCAACTATTTTATTTCTTCCTCCTTCTAAGATAATCTTTCCCCAAGTGTGAGGGGATCATTTTTAATGAGAGGAGGTGGTGGTTCCTGTGAAACCTTGATTTTGTTATTCCATTTATTAGGTATTTGTTGGGGAGGTGGGGGAGGATTGACTGGGGGAATGCCCAAATTCCATATGACTCTTTGATTATGGGTGAGAACACCTTCAGTTTCAGTGTGGTATAGATTATTTGTGGAACCATCCTATCTCTTATCTTCTACATTTTCATCATTTTCATTATGGTATGTAGGATTGATGTCCATGAAGTTCACTTATACATAACTAATTGTGGGTTCTGTACCAGGTGCTGAATGGTAAGAGAGATTTTTTCATTCTTTTTTGGATCTTATCCTCCCATTCTGGGGTCCTCTTCAAGTTTCTTGGTGAAGGGTAACCCAGTGGGAAACTTTATATGACCTTTTTGTATGCGTCCATTTTGGGGGACATGAATCATGAGATAGGGTCGAACAAGGGACCTCTCTATTTTTCATCCTTCATAAATGGTAAAATATTGACTTTCTTTGGGTGGGTGGTTAAGGTAAAAATTCCCCAAACCCTATGGGTTAGGGTTTCTCCCATTCTCTCATTGTCATGCATTGGTCTAGTTTTTTTTGGACTTATGGGGGAATTTTTTATTAAAAATTTCTCCAACGCTTTGGGTTGGGGCTGATCCCATAATGTGATAGTCACTACTACTATTATCGATTTTTTGATCTCACATATTCTTGTTTAGGTGTGAACGAGATAAGGTTAAAGGTTTTCATATGAATTATTTCCTGCTGAGCACATAAGAAATTCTTGATGATTGGATTACCTTAGGTGAGAAGCCTTCTAAATGTTATCATTTTCCTAATTCATGATTATTTTTAATGACCATCTCTCATCAGTCTTGACACTTTTGAGAATTACTTAAGGTTGGTTCTTATCGAGCATGTCGCATTTCTGGAACAAGTATTTTGTTTGATCTCCATCTTGTAATAATATAATTATATGATTATATTTATAATAGGTTTTGATTAATGGTTGGTGGGGTAAAATTCAAAGCTCCATGATCTCCCCATCCGCAGATATGAACACCAGAAGGGGATTCACTGATAAGACGCTATAATTTATGCAGAACATGGAGGAAAGTTAGCCGAAGATAATTCTTCCACCTCTCTGATTATGGTTGTCGTGTAGACAGAAGGGATTCTATGTTAATTTTACAATGAATATCTTCCAATATTTTGACATGGTCTACATACCCATCATAGGTAAAAACTTTTTCTTTCAATTAGAGAAGAGTTTTCCCGAGATTGAAATGAGTTTTATGTATGCATTCTTGTAAAAACTCCCTTGTTATGTCAAACTAAGAAGTGGTTGTGGTCCAGGACATGACTGGTATGTCATCCTTGGCTAATTTTCTTCTTAAAACCAACATATCATTTTGTTCTTCTACTAGGGACTCCTCCACTTGATATGACCAAATTGAATGGTTCATGATGATTTTATCATAAGTAGCGGGTATGGTAAGGGTCTCATTGATGTGTGAATGGTCTAGGGGTGGTTCATTAGATGAGTGTATCCATGATCCATCTATTGTTTGAGAAAGGGTGTAACTTTCTATTGATAGGTTATCTAACACACTTTACCCCATCCTTCCAAGAGTCTCTGCATATGAGGGATTTCTTTCATTTTATTTGGAAAGAGGAGGACCTTGCTACTTATATGGAACTTGACTACGTATAAGACCTTCATAGTTGGTGCTAAAATGGTGAGGAATACCATCATAGTTTTATGTTCGACTACCAAGAGAATTTTTGCAGCATATACCTTAGAGAGGACTGTTAGGGAGGACGTCATCAAGGGGAGGTCCTTTTTGCTGAATTGAGATTCCATTGTAGGGAGGACCATCACAATTGATGCTATCATAGTGAGGACTACCATCACAACATGATGTCTGACTGTAGGGATAATATCTTTAGTGTATACCCTGAGGAGAACCATCAAGGAAGACGTTAGCAAGGGGGTCCTTATTACTAAATTGAGACATCAATGTGGGGAGGACCTTCACAGTTAATGCTATCATGGTGAGGAATACTATTACAACTTGATGTCAGACTGTAGAGAGAATATCTTAGCATACACCTTGGGGAGGACCATTAGGGTGGATGATAGTGAGGGGAGGGACTCCTTTCTATTCAATCTTCTAGTCATGAGGAGGGATACCATAATGCTCTTCAGGAGATAGGCACTCATGATCAATTTTTTGTTGACCATGAAGTAATCCATAATTGTGTATGCTATGAGGAGGACTTTTAGAGATACTGGTAACAATATTATGGGGGTGTCCTTAGAAACTTCTACTTCCATTTACATAATTTGGTAATTGGTTGATAGGACACTGAGCCACTAAATATAGGTTTTTGATGGCTTCAATAGCACCAAATTCCAGTAAAGAAATTTTATGAATATTCTCTTCATTTTCTAGCTGACTTTGGCATGGTTTATTTTTGGGATTCTCTATTACAAGAAACTTGGGCTACTTGCTATAGGTGATGACCTTCATATACGAGTTCATGTTCAAGTGACTCTCGCAGTGATATTAGGATACATTGGTGAGAATCTTGAGTTTTTTAAGGGATATATGACTGCCCTGGAGTAGCCACTATTGTGGACCAGTGTCCCCCATTTGGAATGACTATTTGTGCCTGATCCAGTTCTCCATTTATCATAGAATATGGATGATGAACCTTATGGATGGGAGAATGGATGCATGTATTATCTAGGGTGACCATTCTATTGTGTGGATGATTCACCCCACTTGGAGAGGCATGATTATGGGACCATATCCTTGATACTACCGCAGATGCAATTACATATTTAAAGGTCAACAAAATATGGCCAGGAATTGATGTATGATCCTCTATCATTACCAATATGTGTTTAGATACATCCTTGGTTAGAATGGGAATAAATTACCACTTAGATGTCAAATAAGGAGTTTGTTCTTGATCTGGTCCTCCATATTATTATAGTGGGTACTGACAGTTCTTCTATGTGGGGATAGAGGAATGCGTTTTCCCGTAGTTTATAGTTGGGATATTCAAGCTATTTTATCTAGTTTCCACTATATTTGACTTTTGGGATTCATATTCATGAGCATAGATTTTCATCTGCTCATTTTCATTTGTATTTTTTATGATGGGTTTCATATGAATCTGTTGGAATTTTTATCTACTTGTATTTGGGTGCCATTGTATTTGACTGATGTTCTTCCTACTCATGGGTAGAGATTTGCGTCTTCTCATTTGACATTGTATTTTTCTAACTGGTTTCATATGTGGCAGTAGGAATTTGTACCTATTCATAACCAGTTTCCATCCTATTTGGTTAATGGGATTTATTTTCATTGGAAAGCGTTTTTATATGCCTATAATTTTCCACCCTATTGTAAAATGAGTCATGTGAGCATTGGAAAGAATTTGTTCTTGCTTGTAGTGTGCCATAATATTTACATGGTGGGATTCAGAAGAGGGGACATAAATTTATGTCTTCTCATAGTGTGTTTCCATATTTATATGGTAGATATTTTCCTCAGGAACTAGGGTGATGACCTATTATTGATTATATTTTCATCACCCTTGGAGGGTATTTCTAGGGATCCGAGTCTGTTGGACTTTAGAAGGAGACCTTGTGGTGATATCCTCTTTAGGGGGAGTATATAGGGCATCATAGTACTAGTAGTGAGGGTTTTTGGTAGGGGGATATGGGCGGGACCCCTACAATTTAAGTATGAAATCATTGGTGATTATTTCATTAGACTCCCTAAGGTAAGGGAGGAACTCATTTTCACATTCTGAGGACATGCTTCTGAAATGATTAGAGATGACCAATGGAGCATCCTTGTTCTGGGTCACTGACCATCTCTGGTTGGACGGGTAATGAGGCTTCATGGACTAGAGGGCCTAATTTGCTACCTCTAGGGTGGGGAGAGTACAATTTTAATGGCACTACATGACCAGTGTATTTGAAAACCAACATTAAATATGTTGGGTGGGTGATGGATTTTTCTAATTTGTTGAGGACACAACTACCTGTGCATTCATGAATGTGCACATTTGAGAAAAATATTGAGATTCCATTGTATTAAAGGAATATATGTGAATTGACTTCAATATGTGTGACATTTATCGAAAATAAACCCTCTTCAAAGAAGCATCTCATGATCACATACATAATTGATGGTCTTTTCTAACCCTCTTACACTTTGGATGTGGAAGGGGTCTAACACAGGGTAATACCGCAACCTTGGTTAAGGATTCATGTCAAGTTCACCATTTTTCATTTCACCTAAATATGAAAAAAATGAGCCTATGGATTATAAACCAATTATATTATCACTGGAGTCTTTTCACATCAAGGTCACCATTTTGTTTCACCTGAAGACACGAAAAAATGGGCTGATGAATTATAACCCAATTATTTTTTTCAATGGAGTCTTTTCACGTTGGGTTCAGAATTTGTTTTTGACCAAAGTTGTTGGTATGAGGTCTGGAGTGAAATTTTATAATGGGTATTGGGTGGTATATCCTTTTTATATTGTGAAGGCGGTGTTTTAGTCAAGTTTCTTAGAGCGGGTTACCATTTTGTTTTCACCAAAGGTGTTTTTTTGGCCTGAATGGTTGATTGTAGGGGTTGAATGGTGTGCAATCACTGATATTGGATAAAAGGTCTTAAGATGATCTCCAACGAGTTTAGTTTGTGGATCCAGAAACATTTAATGACACTTATATTCATGATGCATGGACCTAGTTTCCAAAGGTTGAGGCTCATTGGTTAACTTGGACAACGACACTTAAGAACTCCCATTGGTCGAGATGATGGGAAATTGGGATCATCACACCCTTTTGGGGAGAAATATTGCCTATTTTAGGAATCTATTATAAATTTAATTCATTTTCCTATGTTCATGAATCCTTGGTTCATTCCCATGCATGTTTTTGTGGGTTACCCCTAGGTCGTGACTGATCATGAATACACATGGGTTCAGAATCATTTGTATGTATCTGAGGCTCTCCATCGATAGAGGAATATTTATGTATCTGAAATTCTCCATCAATGTTACCATTTAGTGGAAAAACTTGATATTTATTTCTTGTTTTTGGGGATGATTCTGGTCTTAATTTATATGATGGGGGCACTCTGGATTTTATCATCACCCAGGGGGGATGAAATTTGTTTTGATTTTGGGATCAAAACCATGAAATGGTATTCCTATGTATCGTCATGAGAGGAATCGGAACCCACACTGTTTTGTTCCGCTCAATTGAACACATTAACTTTTGAGGTTATGCGACAAGGACCCCTCCATGAAATTTAACACCTTAAAGTAATTATGCTCAATCGAAGTGTGCCTAGTCAAGGATGGTATGGGGCTTATGATGAGGCAGCTCGAGGGACCCTAAAGAGAGGTGGTCTCTTGATATGGATGTGACCCTACCCAGAATATGGACCAGAGAATGTTAGGGAAAATGTGGGTGTTGGGTTTGGACCTTAGAGAGGATTCCTATGTATTCTAGTTAGTTGGGAATTAGATCCCACGTAGTTTGTAAAATTGGGACTTATAACCTATAGGAGGCCCAAAAGGGGGTATGATTGGGGTTTATGTGTAGAAATTGTCCACTTGGTGCTACTTCATTGGGAATATGGACCTTTGAAGTTTTAAGTATGGTTTTGGATATTATACCATATATGAGGCTCTTTTGGATTGAATTTGGGGATTACATATATGAAGAAGGTCTGATTGAGTTACTTTGGGATCATGCAGAAGTCGTGATCACCACCAAACTCTAAGACCACATGATTCATGCTCGGTATGAGAAGCAAGAGGAGGAAATAGATCTTAAAATCACACTTACTACTCCATAAAATGATGGATGATGTTGGATACCAAAGGGAGAGAGAGAGATATGAGTGTTCCCATCTCCTATTCTATTTTTGTAACTAGGATGGTCATGTTTGGTGATCTATCCTACCATATACTGGGTTGAGGTGAAGAGGATCAAAGGAACTAATCCTAAGGTAACCCCTAGAATTTCTCGCAGGAGGTGGTAACCTTGATCCAATTCACCTCAGCCCAAGATGTGTCTAGATAGATCACTAAAAATGACTATCCTTGTTACTAAAATAGAAGAGGAGACAAGAACACTCAAATATCTCTATCTCTCTTTCCCTATGGCCTCCAACATCATCTATAAGTAGATGGAGATAGATGTTCAATTTTTAGATCCAATACCTCCTATTTTCTCTCACACCAAGAATGAATCACAAGGACTTAGAGGTTAGTGACAATCACGACATCTACATGATCCCAAAGTAACTTAATCAGGCCTTATCTATAATTGTAAGCCAAAACTTCAATCAAGAAGGGCCTCCTATATGGTATAATTCCCGTAACCATACTTCAACCTTAAAAGGGCCATATTCACAATGAAGTAGCACCAAGTGGGTAGTTTCTACACTTAATCCCCAATCTCGACCCCTTTTGGGCCTCCTCTAGGGTATAAGTTCCAATGTTATGAACTACATGATATTTTATTCCCAACTAACTGAGATACGTAGGAAGCCTCTATGAGGTCCAAACTTGACACCCAAATCCACCCTAAAGTTATCTGAGCCATATTCTTAGTAGGGTCACATCCATATTAGGAGACCACCTCTCTTTCCGGTCCCTCGAGCTACCTTGGAATAATCCTTATACTATCCTCGACCAGGCACCCTTCGCCTGAGTGTCCTCACCATATGACGTTAAACTACATGGATGGGTCCTTGTCAGATGACCTCAAAATGTGATGTGTATAGTTTAGTAAAATCAAACTACGTGGATTTTGATTCCTCTCATGAGAATATATAGGGATACCATTTCATGGGTTTGATCCCAACATCAAAATGACTTAGGTCCACCCTCGATGATAATAAACTCCAGAGTGCCCCATCATACGACTTAAGACCAGCGTCATCGCCATAAATGACTGAGGAATCCTGGGTTTTTTCACTAAAGGGTGACATTGATGGAGAACCTTAGATGCATAAAGATACCTATATTGATAGATAACATTAGATACATATAGATTATTATGAACCCATTCATATTCATGATCAGTCTCAGCCTAGGGTTAATCCGCAAACACATGCTTTGGAATGAACCAAGAATTCGTGGAAATATGAACATGACTTATATCTATAAGAGAGTCCCTAAATAGGAAATAGTTACCACCAAAAGAGTGTGAGGATCCTGATTTCCCATCCTCTCATCCAATGTGAGTTCTTAAGTGTCATTGGCTAAGTTACTGAATGAGCACCGACCTTTGTAAAGTAGATCCATGAATCATCGATATAAGTTCCATTTTATGTTTCAGGCTCCATGAACTAAACCCGTTGGAGACCACTTGAATAACTTATATATGAAGTCATTGATTTTACTCCATTCAACCCCCTACAATAAAATTTTCAAGAAACAATAACACCTTCGATGAAAACAAAATGGTAATGCGATGTGAGAAACTTGACTACGATAACTCATTCACAATATAAAAAGGATATACTGCCCAGTCCACATCGGACCATTTCACTCCTGACCTCGGATTGACACCTTCAGGTGAAACAAAAATGGTGAACCTGACGCCAAAAGACTCCAGTGACAAAATAATTGGGTTATAATCTGTCGTCCCATTTTATTCGTGTCTTCGGCTGAAACAATCCTAAAAACCCTAAAACCCCTAAAACCCTAAGAAATTCTAAAAATCCTAAAAAACACTATAAATTAATAAATCCCATTAAAACCCTAAAAATCATAAATAAAACATTTAAAAACACTAAAAACCCTTAAAACCATTAAAAATACATAAAACCCTAAAACCCTAAAAACCCAAAAAACCCTAAATCACATAAAAATCCCTAAAAATACCTAAAACCCTAAAAAATACTAAAACACCTAAAATAAAAAAATCAGTAAAAAACAACGAAACCCCTAAAAACCCTAAAAGACCAAAAAGCCTCAAAAACCCCTAAAAGGCCCTAAATAAACCTATTAATACACAAAAAGACCCTAAAACACCCTAGAAACCCTAAACCCCATAAAACCCCACAAGATCCTAAAAACCATAAAACCCCTAAAACCATAAAACCCCTAAATACCATAAAGTTGGCATGGAAATCACCTATAACTCATTAAACACAACTCATTTTGGAAAAATTATTCTTCCCCTAGCACTCTCCTGAGGATGCCTTGATGGTGCCAGCCACTGTGTCCCTTCCTCCCCCATATGGGGCAGGGATCTTCACCTGATGGTGCTCTAGATCAGGTCTTCATATCACCCATTGTACCTAATATTATTAATCCTTTCCCTCAAATTGATCTTTCCCTGATGGTTCTTGACTTATTAGAGGGTTTCACACAACTACCTATTTCAATATCAGAGTTTCATGCGGCCTCCTTGCTTCACATCTTGACTTTGGTTTCCCATTTTGTGAAGTGTCGACCCACGGTGGATGATTTTGATAGATTATTCTTTGGATATTGGGCCCTATAGGATCAAGTTATGGTCAGGTTGCTTGATGGTCGACACATAATGATTCGGTTCTCAACAGAGGAAGATTTGATCCACACTTGGTCCTCATCCCCTCGAAGATTCAACGATGTTAGATTCTTTCTCTTCAATTAGAGATTTGATATTCACATGAATCAAGACTCATTGATGATTGCTTCATGGGTTAGGTTTCTGAAACTACCTATTACTTTCCAAAATCCATCTATCATATGTATGATTGGGAACCTTTTGGGTCACTTTTTGTGCTCGAACAGCAATATTTGGGCAATTTTCCATCCTATCTCTCCAAGGGTTTGCATTGAGGTTGATGCATACAAGGCACCAGTTGACTTTTTCTGGATTTTTGTTGGTGAGGAATTTCAGTATAAGAAAATGGTCATTTTTGAAACATCGGTAGTCTTTTGTTCTACCTTCAGAAAGCTATGTAATATTACTGTTGACTATAGGCATGGGACTAGAAGAAGAGGAGATGTGGGGATGGGTCATGGATTACTTAATGCAGGTAAGCTGGTTGGGTAGTCTGATGTGCTTCTGGATGATGATTATGTTGTGGCTGTTGTTGATGCTCATGATACTATAGTGGCTAGTCATGCTGATGCGGCATCTGGAGATGCATGCTGAAGATTTCTTAGCAGCCAACACCTGAACTGAGGGTTTCCACTATGCTTGAAAGACTAAAATGGGATATGGGGATTATGTTTGATAAAGGGCTGATGAATTCTAAATAAGGTTTTAGTAGTCTAGTGGTGTACAAGGGAAGTTCCAATGTCCCTTTGCACAATCATTTTGATGGTTTGGATTTGGGAGAGGCGGACCACGTGCAGCAGGGTGTGCAACATAAGTTGGCCAATGAAAAAGATGATGGGTATGATGTAAGGCAGATGAAGTATGATGCTGAATGGAGGGGTGATGTTAGTGATGGAATTATTGAAGACCAACCTGGGAATATTTCATTCTCTAGGCTTGAGGGTGCTGAGTATGAAGATAAGGTCCAGTGTTTGCAGGATGACTTGGTCTCTGGAGTTTTTGTGCCTCCTAGTGAAGGGGCGTTGGGTGACTCGATTGATGTGGAAAATGCTGCTAGGCATGATACCAATGTTTTTGAGAAGGGGTATCCAGTTCATATTGCAGTGGTGAATCCAATCATGAAAGTGCTTATGGATTGTGACCTTGTCCACAAGTAGAGTGAGGTACAAGTTATGCCTATGATTCAAGCCTTCGGTGATGGTGATGGGAGCGAGTAAGGATAGAAGATTGGAGATGGTTCACAGACCCCTGCCTGTGATGTGCATGTAGAGGCACGGGGAAGCCATGTGCAATTTCCTTATGATGGTCTTGAGGAGGAACTGAAACAGACTTCCATGGTTGTGCATGAGGGATCAAATGCAGCTCAGTTAGCTTGTGCTGAGGAGGTGGTTGGACAGATGGTTGTTCCTTTGACCTAGCTTTTGGATCTGGGTGCTTGTCTTGACAGAGAAGAATAGGGCCTGCAATTGGTTCTGGGAGGAAATGAGGAGTTTTCAGCTGGGAAATCTAAATATCTGATACTAAGGGACATGCTTCTGTAGGACAACAACATGATGCAGTTTTCAAGGCAAAAATGTCTCTTTTAGGGGGGGATTGGACTCATACAATTTTTATCACTGGGATGCTAAGGATAACTGAATGAACTCCAACAAGGTTAACATCATGAGGGAGGAAGAACTGATTGAGGGTGCATGTTCACATGGGAAAGAGAATATTTCAATAGGGTCCATCCTGAATCCCCCAAAGAAGAAGATGAGGAAGGAATACTCAAAGATACCAAAGACCGTGTCTACTAGATCCTCTTTTAAGGCTCAATGGAAGAATTTACCTAATAAGTGTAGGCGACCTGACAAGCACTCCTCTGAGCTGCAACCAAATGTGGAGAGGTGACGGCTCATTGACATGTACACTGCAATCTTCAAGCAACATGAATCTGAATGGGAGTTAGCAGATGCTGATGAATCTTCTAGATATGGTGCTAATGGTGACCCACACTGCCCAACTTCTGACTTTTGACTTTGTTGATGGTGGGGATGTTGTTCCCTATAGCTTGCTTCTCTTTTGGGTGTGGGTCATTTGACTCCACCCATAACATGTTTCCTTTGTTTTCTCTTGTGTTCTTTTGGGATTTTGGGGTTTTCTTCTTTTGGGATTCTTGGCGGTGTCATGGGATTTTGGGTTTGCGTCGTTTGACTCCACCCTCCCCTTTTTCTTTGAATTTTTTCTAATAAAATTTCGGGGGCCAGGAATAGCCTAGTCTTTCACCTTCATTCCCCTCAAACCCCTAAAAACCCAAAAAAACCCGTTGGAAAACCCTAAAAACCCTAAAACTCTAAAAAATATTAAAAAATCATAAAAACCCTAAAATCATAAAAACTCTAAAAACCACTAAAATATTAAACACATAAAAAACATTAAAACTTATAAAAATACATGAAAACCCTAAAAACCCCTAAAAACCCTAACACCCCTAAAACAGAATAAAACCCTAAAAATCACTAAAACCCAAAAAAACCTAAAAAATTGATAAAAACCTAAAAAACCCTTAAAAACCTAAAAAACCTAAAAACCCTAATAAACCTAAAAAACCCTAAAAATATTATAAAAATATAAAACACGTAAAAACTATAAAAAACTGTAAAAACCCTAAAAAACCTAACAACCCTAAAACCCATAAAACCCCCAAATACCCTAAACCCCTAAAAACCAACAAAAACCTTATAAAACCCCTAAAACCCCCAAAACCCAAAAAGACAATGGAATTTTAAAAAAAAACCCTAAAAACCAAAAACCCCCAAAACCTATAAAAACCATAAAAACAGTAAAAACCCAAAACCCCATAAAATCCCTAAAATCCTAAAAAACAAAAAAGACCCTAGAAACCCTAAAAGACCAAAAAACCACTATAAAAACACTAAAAGACCCATAAAAACCCAAAAAATCCAAAAAACCCAAAAAACCCAAAAAACCCATAAACCTTAACAAACCCTAAAAAACCATAAAACCCTAAAAAATGATAAAAACAATAAAACACCCTAAAAATCCAAAAAACCGTGTCACCCTTAAAATAATAAAAATCCAAAAAGAACATAAAAACCCAAAAAACCCAAAAAACCAAAAAAACACTAAAAACCCCAACCCCCCCACCCCAAAAAAAAACCTTCAAACCCTAAAATCCCCAAAAAAGCTTAAAAATAAAAAAACACTAAACACCATAAAAACCCTATGAAAACCCTAAAAATCCAAAACACTTTAAAAAATTTAAAACCCTAAAAAAACATAAAAATCCATAAAAATGCTAAAATACTAAACAAATAAAAATACCTAAAAACCATAAAACCCATAAAACCCATAAATACACTAAGATAATAAAAAAACCATAAGAACTCTAAAAAATCCTTTAAACCCATTAAAACTAAATAAACTAAAAACTGTAAAACCCACCAAAAATAAAAAAAATCCAGAAAAACACTAAAATAACCCTAAAATAACCTAAAACACGAAAAACCCTAAAAAACCCTAAAAACCCTTAAAAACCAAAAAAACAAAAAACCCTTAAAAACACAAAGAAAAAAATACTAAAACCCCTAAAAAAATTAAAAAAACCCTAAAAAAATTAAAAAACCCCAAAACACTAAAAAACATTAAAACTGTAAAAATATGAAAAACCCTAAAACCATAAAACACCCTAAAAACCCCTAAAACCCCCCCAAAACATTAAAACCCTAAAAAACCCTAGAAAACATAAAAACCCCTAAAACCATTTAACAACCCCTAAAACTCCCTAAAAACATTAGAAACCCCTAAAACCCCTAAAAACCCTAAAATCACCAAAAACCCATAAAACCCCTAAAACCTCGAAGAACCCCTATGCATCACGATTACAAACATGTTTGATGTTTAATGGTATTAATGACCTAAAATTATTGTGCTCACTTGGGTTTTCTGGAAGAAGTATAAAATCGATGGTCCTAATGTTCATTAGATGGATCCCCCCAGTTTCATCATGGATAAAGGTCAATGTGGATGGCGCGACCCTGGGAGATCCTGGACCCTCGGGGTGTGGTGGTGTTTTTCATACCTCCAGAGGATTTTTAAAGGGCTGATTCTTTCATTTTACTGGGGATAGATATTATTATGAAGTAGATCATTGGGCTATCATAAAGCCTGTGAAGTTTGTGAGTCAGTTTAAGTGGACAAGGCTTTGGATTGAATCTGATTCGATGCTCACGAATGCCACTGTAAAGGGATTTTCTGGGGATGTCCCTTGGAGAATTCTACCGCATTGTATTGAGTGCCTTAATATTTATCAGACCCTAAGATTTAGTGTTTCACATGCATATAGTGAGGCCAACTTGGTTGCAGATGCTCTCTCCACAAGAGCGATTGAAGAAAGATGTTCGATGTGGTCCTTCATAACTCCACCTTTTTGTACTCCGTTTGTTGATTCGGATTTGAAGGGTGAGATACACTCTATCCCTTATAGAACCATCTTGTAGCTGTCTGTTTAGGTTTTATTGAATTTTGGGGGGCTATGATAGCCTAGTTTTTCACCTCTTCTACCCGAAGAACCCCCAAAAACCTTGAAATTCTTAAAAACCCCACAAAAACAAAAAAACCACAAGAAATTTCCTAAAAACATAAACATACTAAAAATACCTAAAAACCCTAAAAACCTAAAAACCCCCTAAAAACCCTAAGAGAACCCAAAACCCTAAAAATGCTTAAAACTCTTAAAAACCCCAAAAAACTCCGATAACCCTAAAAGCCCTAAAAACAATAAGAACCCTAACACCCTTAAAACACCTAAAACCCTAAATCTCTAAAACCCTTAAAAGACCAAAAATCCCATAAAAAACATTGAAACACCCTGAAAATCCTAAAAAACTATAAAAACCATAAACCCCTAAAAGAATATAAAAACCATAAAACCCTAAATGAACCTAAAGAACCTAAAAAATCCAAAAAAACCCTAAAAAATCAAAAAGACCTTAAATAAACCTATAAAAACCATAAAATACCATAAAAATAATTGTACAACTTAAGAACCCTAGAAACCCTAGAAACCATAAAAACCACAAAAATCCCTAACAACATAAAAACCCTAAAACCAATTATTAATAATAAAACCCGAAAAAAATCCTAAAAAACCCTAAAAAGACTAAAAATCATAAAAACCCTAAAAACACTAAAAACTATAAAAAATGCTAAAAACACAAAACACCCTAAAAACCCAAAAACCCTCAAATAAAATTAAATCCCTAATAACCATTAAAATATAAATGAAAAAAAATAATAACCCTTAACCCAAAAAACCCAAAAAAACCCAAAAAAACCCCTAAACCCCCAAAAAAACCCTAAAAACCCATAAACCCAATTAAAAGTCCTAAAAACACTAAAAAATTAAAAAACATCTTAAAAACATAAATAAAACTAATAAATCCTAAAACCCCCTTAAAACCACTAAAAACCATAAAAATACTTAAAACCACAAAACCCTAAAAAAACCTTAAAAGAAATTAAAACCCTAGAAACCCTTAAAAATTCTAAAAAATCTAAAAATCACAAAAACCCTAAAAACCATTAAAACACTAAAAACCATAAAAAAACTGTGCTGAGATTCATTGACTTAGTTCTGCTCAGGCCGTTAGGCGCTGGGGCCGATCTGTGGATTTCAGAGAATATGCAGGTATGCACTCTGGTATGGATTCTTGCTCGAGCTGGTTCTTTGGATTTGCGGCCACCTCCCGCTACTGCGGTTTTGCTTTGGTTTTGCTGTGTTCTGGTCCTTCTGGTTGTCAACTGTTTCTTTGCTGGGTTTTCTAGATTGAATCCTCTCCATTACAAGTTTTGATACTTTTTGGTTGTGGATGGATGGGATTAGAACCGCTACTGGTGCTGGTTCTTGAAGTTGGGGCGCTGTATACTGTGGTTTGGTTCGGGATCTGTCTGCTGTGGTATGCTGGATGCGAGTGCTGCTGTCCCTGTTAACATGTTAGTTGCTGGAAATGGTGTGTATGTAGTTTCTGGTCATTGTTTGCTGGGAGGTGATGATTGTCGTGTTTGGTTGCGGTGCTCGTGTTGTGGTTTCATGCTGTTGGTTGTGATTGGTTGTGATGTCGGTTTTGGTGATGTTGGTTGCTGGGGCTGGTTGGTTTGGACGTGTTGCTGCTGCTGCATTACTGTGATGATTGGATGCGGTGCTGCTGGATGCTGGAATGCACTGGATGATGGAAATGATGATGCCAGATGTTGGTTGCTGCTGAGTTGGGAGTTGTTGAAGCTGAGGATGATGGTTGATGCTGGATGATGGTGGTGGTTGCTTGGCTTTCTGTGTTTTTTCTTTTTTCTCTTTTGATTTTTCTTTTTTGGGGTATTTTGCGTCTTGGGTTGTAAGGGGCTTTTTGGGTGTGGGCAGATTGACCCCTCCCCTCCCTTGTCTGTTGTGTCTCTTTTTTCTTTCTAATAAATTTGGGGGGCCGGGAATAGCCCGACCCTCACATCTTCCTTGCCCTAAAAACCATTAAAACCCTAATGACCCAAAAAACAATAAAAACACTAAAAACCCAAAAAACCCAAAAAACCCATAAAAACCATAAAAACCTAAAAACAAAAAAAAAGACTTTAATAGACCAAAAAAACATTAACATACCTAAAAACGATGAAAAACCCATGAAAACACCGAAGACCCTAAAAATTCCAAAAATGAACCTAAAACCCCTAAAAATTATAAAACCCTAAAACCCCTAGAAACTCTAAAAACCTTAAAAACCCTAAAAATGACATAAAAACCTTTAAACCCTAAAAACACTATAATCCATAAAAACCCATAAAAGACCCTAAAAACCCCTAAACCACCTAAAAGACCTTAAATCCCCAAAATCCTAAAAACTCAAAACCCCCTAAAAACCCTAACGACTTTAAAAACCTAAAAATCAAAAAAGACACTTAACAACCCAATAAAAAACCTAAAAGACTATAAATAACCTAAAATCATAAAAGTATCTAAAACCATAAAAACCATAAAGGGCTCTAAAAACCTTCAAAATCCATAAAATACCGTAAAAACCCTAAAACCCTAATGAACCCTAAATACCTTAGACTCTCTAAAGGGCCCTAAAACCCAGAAAACCCATAAAGGACCCTAAAACCCTAAGAAATCCTAAAGGACACTTAAAATACTAAAAAACCCAAAGGAATCTAAAAAATCCTAAAAACCCTAAAAGATCATAAAAAACTCAGAAACACTAAAAGTCCCTAAAAATTAAAAAAACTCTAAAAACCTTAAATAACCTAAAAACCCTAAAAAACCGTAAAAAACCCTAATAATAATATTTTTTTTTGAAAAAAATCATAAAACCCCCAAAAAACTATAAAACCCTAAAACCAAAAAAAAACCATAAACCCCAAAAAACCTACTAAAAACCATTAAACACTAAAAATATCTAACAAAACACTAAAAACCCCTAAAAATCCTAAAAAAACCAAAAAAACCCCAAAAAACCATAAAAACATAAAAAACCTAACAAATCCTTTTAAAAATCAAAATAACTTTAAAACCATAAACCCCTAGGAGACCTAAAAAACCCCCTAAAACCCACAAAACCCCCTAAAAACCTAGAAGAAACACATAAACATTAAAATATTCCAAAAACCATTAAAACCTCTAAAAACCCGTAAATCTATAAAACCCCTAAAACCCCCTAAAAGACCATAAAACCCTAAGAACCCTAAGATCCACTAAAAATAAAAAAACCACCAAATAACAAAAAAAGACCTTAAAAACCCTAAAAACCCTTAAAAACTCTAAAAGACATAAACCCCCCAAAAAACCTTAAAACCCTAAAAACTCTTAAAAAACCCTAAAAACCCAGAAAAACTCAAAAGGAGCTAAAATCCCCAAAAATTTCCCTAAAATAAAATAAAAAATCCTATAAAAATTTCTAAAAGGCCATAAAGATCTTTAAAACCTTTAATCTCCCTAAAAATTTATTTAAACTCCCAAAACCCCCCAAAACCACAAAAAACCCATAAAATATCTAAAAAATTAAAAATTCCTAAAAAACTGTAAAACCTGAAAAAAAAACACTAAAAGTATCTAAAAATCCCTAAAATAGATAAAGGCCACTCTCTCCCGGGTCTCTCCCAATGCGGCGATCTCTAGGGTTCCATCCTGGAACCCACTTCAGCGGCTTCGTTGATCTCCTCAGGCTTTGCGATGCGGATGGATTGATGTTCGGGAAACATTATCTCCTAGTGAGATGGAGGTTTTCGCGACAGATGGATGACGGCACTGAGATCTTGAGGGATGTTTCAGGTTGTGGCGGTTTTTCGTTTCGATCTGGATCGGCTTTGCTAGATCTGGATTCTGCTCTCTCTGGTGGTAGCAGAGATGATTTTCCTGTGTGTTGGACGATTCTGAAGCTGTCGACGATGAAGTCAACGCCGATGAGATGGTTTCTTTGCTGAATAGGAGGGTTTGGCTTGCTGGTTTTTTGGTGCGACGAGAATTTCTGGTGTCGGGGGGAGGTATGGCCATGTCCTGGTGACAAACGGGTTCGTCGGGCTTTGCATCTACTTCGCGCGAGCATTGGCGTTGCGCTTGGTTCGACGCTGTCTGTCGGGATCCGAAGAGGTGCAGGCTTTTTGCTCATTGATCTTGCTGCTGACGAAGGTATAGTCACTATGTCCTGTGTCCGACTGAATTTTCTGGCTTGCGTGTTCTTTTTTGGTGGCTGGACTGGTTCTGTGTTGCTTCTTCGGCTAGACATTGGCTGGATTTTTCATTCGTGGCCTCCCCCAAAGCTGTTGTTGGGGAGAAGGATTGGTGCTGCTTTTTGGCTGGTTTTTTGGCTTTGTTGTGGATGCTGGCTGCCGGTTCTGTTGGGTGGCGATGATTCATGTTCTGTTGATGTTGTTTGTTCTATGCTGTTGGAAAGGGACCTTCTTGGTGAGAAGGTACTGGGTGCTGGATGTGGGTATTTTGTTGGTTTTGAGTGGATGGTGTATGGTAAATGCTGGATGACGTGTGGCTGTTTGGTATTTGCTGCTGCTGTGGATGAGTTTGTTGCTGTGCTGCTGGAGTGGAAGTGGGATGCTGGGAGATGTTTGGTGGTTGAAAGAGGTGCTAGCTGTCAGAAAATGTGGATGCTGGTTGCTGGTTTGTTGTGGATGCTGGTTGGCTGGTTGCTGCTGCTGGATGTTGTTTGCTACTGTAGTCTGAATACTGGTTGTTGGTTAGCTGTGAGCTGCTGGATGCTGGTTAACGCTGGATGTAGTGCTGTTGGATGCGGGTACTGGCTGGATGTGACGTGATGATGCTGCAGTTTTGTCTATTTTTGTGTCTTTTTCTTTCTTTTTTTTTTCTTTCTTTGGCGTGGGTTTTAAGGGTTTTTGGGTGTGGGTCGTTCGACCCCTCCCCTCCCTTGTCTGCAGTGTTTGTGTCTTTTTGTTTAATAAATTTTGGGGGTTGCCAGGAATAGCCTGGACCCGAGCCTTCTTTGCCTAAAATAGATAAAAAACCCTAAAACAACTAAAAACCATAAGGAAACCATAAAAACCCTAAAAACCAAATGAAACCCCTTTAAAATTCTTAAAGACATAAAAATTCATACAAACACAAAAAAACCCTGAAACCATAAAACCCTACAACCATAGAAACCCATAAAAAAATGAAAACCATAAAGACCCTAGATCCTCTATAAACCTAGAGACCCAAAAAACCCCAAAACATTAAAACCCCAAAAATCTTAAAAAACCATAAAAACCATAAAAAACCCAAAAAAAACCCAAAAAATTATAAAACCTTAAAAAACCATAAAAAATCCTAAAATCATAAAAATACAAAAAATCCTAAAAATTCATAAAAAACCCTATACCCTACACCATACAACCTAAAACCTACAAACTAAACCCTATACGCTACACCCTAAACCATAAACCCTTCATCTTAAACCCTTTACCCTACTCCCTAAACCTTAAATCCTACACCCACAACCCAAGATCCAAGACCCTAAACCCTAAACCCAATACCCTAAAACATAAACCCTAAACTAAACACCCTAAACCATATATTATACACTATAAACCCTATAACCTACACCCTAAGACCAATACCCAACACCCTAAAACTTATATCCTACACCCATAACCATATAACCTACACCCTAAATCCTATACCAAACACCCTAAACCCTAAACCCTATGCCATAAACCCTAAACCTTAAACCCCAAACCTTACATCCTACCCACAAAACCCTAAACCATAGACCCTAAACCCTATACTCTACACCCTAAACCCTAAAACCAACACACTAAATCCCATACCATACACCCTAAACACTGTACCCAACACCCAAAATCCTATAACAAACACCGTAAACCCCATACCCAACACCATAAACCCAATACCATAAAACCTTCACCCTAAACCACGAACCCAACACCCATAACCCCATACCACACACCCAAAATACTAAACCATAGAGACTAAACCCTATACCCTAAACCCTAAACCCTAAACCCTAAACCCTAAACCCTAAACCCTAAACCCTAAACCCTAAACCCTAAACCCTAAAACCTAAACCCTAAACCCTAAACCCTAAACCCAACACCCTAAACCTTATACCCAACACCGTAAACAGTAATCCACAAACCCTATTCCATAAACTCTAAATCCTACACAAAAAACCCTATGCCACACACCCAAAACCCTAAACCATACACCCTAGACCCTAGACCTTAAACTCTAAACCCTAAACCCTATATCCTAAACCATATGAACTACACCATAAACCCTAAACCTGACACCCTAAACCCTACACCGTAAACAGTATACCCTAAACATTAAACCCTAAACCCTACACATTAAACACTATACACTACACCCTAAACCTTAAACCCAACACCATAATACCTATACCATACAACATAAACACTAAACCCTAAACCCTAAAACCTAAAACCTAAGCTCTAAACCCTTTACCATACACCCTAAACCCTAAGCACTACACCCAAAAACCCATATCCTACACTGAAAACCCCAAAACCTACACTCTAAAAACTATAACCACCATCCAAAACATTAAAACCTACACCCTAAACCATATACCATACACAAGAAACCCTATACCACAAAAACTACAACCTAAACCTTAAACTTAAAAACCTATACCCTAAAACCTAAACCCTATATGCTACACCCTAAAGCCTATACCATAAACCCTAAACCCAAAACCCAACAACCTAAACCCTATACCCAACACCCTAAACCCTAAACCATAAACCCTAAATCCTATACCCTACACCATAATCTCTATAACCTACAACGTAAATCATATTCCCTACACCCTAAAATATAAACCCTACACCCTAATCCCTACACCCTAAACTGTAAACCCTAAACACTAAACACTAAACCATATCCCTACATCGTAAACCGTACACGTTAAACCATAAACCTTGAACAATAAATAGTAATTACAACACCCCAAACCCTATTCCCTATACCCTAAACCCTAAAACCAACATCCTAAACCCTAAACCTACACCCTAAACCCTACACACTAAATCTTGAACCCCAAAACCTAAATCCTAAACCATAACCCAAAACACTACACACTAAACCCTATACACTAAACCCTAAACCCTAAACCCAACACCCAAATCCCATACTCCGTAAAACACAACCATAAACCAAAAATCTTAGATCCAACACCCAAAACCCAAAACTCTATTCCCTAAACACTATAACTTACCCCTAAACCAAAAACACTACACCTTAAACACTATTTCATACACCCCAAACCTTAAACCCAACACCCTAAACCATATAACATACACCCTAAACCCTAAACCATAAAACTTGTACCCTAAACCAAACACCATAAACATGATACCCTACACCCTGAAACATAAACCCTACACCTTAAACACTATACCCAAAACCTTAAACCCTAACCTCAAGACCCCAAAAACCTATACCCTATGCCCTAAACCCTAAACCATACACCCTAAAATCTATGCCCTAAACTCTAAACCCTAAACCCTATGTCATACACTCTAAAACCTAAACCCTACACTCTAAAACCAACAACCTAAATCCTACACCCTAAACCATATACTCTACACCCTAAACTCTAAACCATATACCCTAAACCCAAAACTATAAACCCTACATCCTAAACCCTATTCCCTACACCCTTAAAAATAAACCTTACACACTAAACCATATTACCTCCACACAAAACCCTAAACCCTTAACCGAAAACCCTAAATCAAAAACCGTACACCCTAAACCCTATACAATACACCATAAACCTTAAACCCCACACACTAATCCCTATTATCTACTCATAAAATCCTAAACCCTCCACCATAAACCATATACCCTACATTCTAAATCCTATACCATACACGATAAAACTTATAACCTACACTCTAAACCATATACCATACACCCTAACCTTAAAACATAAATACACTAAAATAATGCTAAAAACCCAAAAAACCTTTGATCCATAAGAAATTATAAAAACCAAAAAACACATAAAACACTAAAAAAACTTAAAAAATACTAAAAACTCTAAAAAAGCACTAAAAATCCTAATAAATACTAAAAAACATACAAATCATACAAAACTCTAAAAAACTATAAAAACCCCCAAAACCCTATAAAATCTAAAAATTGTAAAAAATTATTAAAAAAACTTTACAAGCCCTAAACACCATAAAACACTAAAAAATCCTACAAACCCCTAAAAAACATAAACCCCCTAAAAACCCTAAAAACCCAAAAACCTGAAAAGAACCAAAAAATATATTAAGAACCTTAAAAAACATAAAAACACAAAAAACCCTGAAATCCCCAAAAATATTTAAAAATACATAAGAAATCATAAAAATAATAAAAATCCTTAAAAACCCCAAAAAACAAAAAAAATCATAAAAGACCATAAAAACCCTTAAATTCTATAAAGACACTAAAACCTATAAAAATACACTAAACCCCCAAAAACCTAAAGAACCCCTAAAAACCTTAAAAACCCAAACAAACCATAAAAAACCTAAAACCACATAAGTCGACCTCCCTCTGGATTGAGTCTGACTCGATTATAGTGGTGGATTACCTCAAAAACAAATCCAGAGAAGTCCCATGGAGACTCCTACCACAATGGATTGAGTGTCTCACCATCTCTCAAACTCTCAGCCTATGGGTCACTTATTTCTATAGAGAGGCCAACTCGGTGGAAGATGCACTTTCCAAGAAGGAAATTGAAGAATGGAGCTCATTGTGATCTTTTATTGCCCCATCTTTTTGCGTGTCGTATGTGGAATATGATACGAAGGGTGAGGTCCACTCTCAGACGTGTAAACCCTCCTTGTATCCTTCGATTTGGTTTTCTTTAAAGTTTTTTGGGGATTTAGCTCCGAAACTTTTTCACCCTAAAATACCACTAAAAGTCCTCAAAAACCCTAAAAACCCTAAAAGGAAAACCCCTAAAAACTAAAAACACAAAAAAACCCCCAAAACCCTAAATAACCCCTAAAAAACCTAAGAAACCTAAAAACCCCAAACCCCTTAAAACCCCTTTAAAAATGATAAAAACCCAAAAGAAACTAAAAACACTAAGAAAACATAAAAACCCTAAAACCCTAAAAAACTCAAAAAACCCTTAATACCATAAATAAACCTCAAAACCCCTAACAACTCTAAAACCCACTAAAACCCCTAAAAACCCCTAAAAAGAACTAAGATATATGAAAACCCTAAAAAATCTAAAAACTATTAAAACCCTAAGAACCCTAAAAACCAAAAACCCATAAAAGACCCTAAAAAACTAAAATTCATAAAATACCCTTAAAAACATAACCCCCCAAACTCCTAAAAACCCTAATCCCCCAAAAACTCCTAAAAACCCTAAAACACCCTAAAAGTTTATAAAACACCATAAAAAACCCTAAAGAACCAAAAAAATGATGAAAACCCTAAAAACCCTAAACCCCCCAAAACCCCAAAAGACCCTAAAAACACTAAAACCCCCAAAACCCCCCCAAAAAAACTAAATCCAAAAAAAAAACAAAAAACCCCTAAAACCCTAAAACCACTACAACCCCTTAAAAAACCTAAAAACACAAAAGGATCTAAAAACCCTAAAAAACAATCCAAGAAACCCCTAAAAACACTAAAAACCACAAAACCCTAAAAAACCCAAAAAAACCCAAAAAACCAAAAAAACAAAAAAAAACCCTAAACACCATAAAAAACCTAAAAAACTCAAAAAAATCCCTAAAACCCATTAATTTTTTTAAAAGAACCTAATAATGATAAAACCCTTGAGAAACCAAAATAACCCCAAAACACTAGAAATAGTAAAATGATAAAAACCTTAAAAAATCCTAAAAACCCCACAAAATCCTAAAAACCCTAAAAACCCACAAAACACCATAACATGCCGAAAACCATAAAAAACCTTAAAACCCATTAAAATCCCTAAAAATTGTAAAACCCCCCAATATACAAAAAATACCACTAAATACTCCAAATAACTCTAAAAAACCCTAAACTACCCTAAAAACACCAAATCCCCAAAAAACCCAAAAACCCCTAAAAAATGCTAAAAACCCTAAAAAGTCGAAAAAACCCAAAAAACCCTAAAACCCCCTAAAAACATAAAACCCCAAAAAACAATAAAAAACCATAAAACCAATAAAAATCCTAAAATCATTAAAGGACCCTAAATACCATAAAAACCTTAAAAAACAATAAAGGACCATAAAACCCCTTAAAACCCTAAAAAAACCTAAAATCCCCAAAACCCTAAAATAACATAAAAGACTCTATAAAACATAAAAAACTTTAAAAAACTAAATGAACCTAAAAAACCCTAACCCCACCCCCCCAAACACATAAAAATCCTAAAAATCTTAAAATGACCTAAAAAACCCTAAAACCCATAAAAGACCATAAAAATAATAAAAAATTTGAAAAACCCATAAAAACACCAAAAGACCATAAAGACCCTAAAACACAAAAAAACCATAAACCCCTAAAAACCCTAAAAACTATTAAATGCTAACAAACTCTAAAAAACACTAAAAACCCCTAAAAAACCAAAAAACCCCTAAAAAACACTATAAACCCAGAAAAGCGTAAAAAACCTAACAAATCCTTTTAAAACCCCAAAAATTCTGAAAACTATAAAACCCCTAGGAAACCTAAGAAAATCCTAAAATCACTAAGACCCTCCTAAAAACACCTAAAACCCCATAAAACCTCAAAAAAACACCAAAAACCTAAAATCACAAAAAAAACCATAACTCCCCTTCTAAGAAATAACCCTCAAAACCCATTAAAATGCTAAAACCCTTTAAATATAATTAAAATCCCTAACAAACCTAAAATCCATGAAAAACCCTAAAAACCCTAAAAACCTTAAAAAACCTAAAAGACATAAAACCCCCAAAAACCATAAAAACCCTAAAAACTTCTAAAAGACCCTAAAAACCCAAAAAAATAAAAAATAACCTAAAATCCCATAAAATTTCCCTAAAATACACTAAATAATCCTATACAAAATCTTAAAAGGCCATAAAAGAGTTATAAAAAACTTTTAATCGCCCTAAAAACCATTTAAACCCCCAAAAAACACCCCAAAACCCAAAAAATCCCTAAAAAAATTAAAAATTTCTAAAAAACCATAAAACCTAAAAAAAACCATAAAACTCTCTAAAAACCTAAAATTAATAAAAACCCTAAAACCACAAAAAATAATAAGTAAACCATAAAACCATAAAAACACAACAAAAAACCTTTAAAATGATAAAAAGATACAAAAAATATTGCTGGCATTAAAAAACCCAAAAAAATTAAAACCCTACAACCATAAAAATCCATAAAAACTGAAAAAACATTAAATAAACTAGAGCCCCTAGAAACCCTAGAAACCCAAAAAATCCAAAAAACCATAAAAAAACCTAAAAAACACAACAACAAAAGAAACCCTAAAAATCCCTAAAAATCGTAAAACCCCAAAAAACCTAAAAAATCCTAAAAAACATAAAATCCTAAAAATCCTAAAAAATACTAAAAAACCCAATACCCTACACCATACAACCTCAACTTTACACCCTAAACCCTATATATTACACCCGAAACCATAAACCATACACCTTAAACCCTATACCCTATACCCTAAACCTTAAACCCTACCCTATAAACCCAAGATTCAAGACCCTAAACCCTAAACCCAATACCCAAAAAACTAAACCCTAAACTAAACACCCTATACCATATACTATACACTATAAACCCTATAACCTACACCTTAAACCCAATACCCTACACCCTAAACCCTATACCATACAAGCAAAACCCTATAACCTACACAAAAAATGTTTTTGCTCTCTCCTGGGTTCTTCCTTCCGACGTTGAAATCCCCAAGGCTTCCTCTGGGAACCCCATTTAGTGGCTTCATTGATTTATTCTAGTTCGAGATTTATGTTGCGGATGGGGTCTTGATCATGTGGTCCTATCCCTTGTGTCGTGGTTGTGGGAAATGAGACAGATGCTTGGCGATGAAGGACTCTGGCGGTTCTGTTCGAGCAAGGGCAGTGATGGTTTGGCCTGGACCTTGTAGCAGAATGGATCTTCCTCGGCAGATCTAGATACCACTCTTCCTCAGAAATCATCTCGTTTGAGGTGTCTCATTCTTCATCTTGGCGGTGTCTTCAGTCATCTATCTGGGTGGTGCAGTTCTTGCGACTTTTGGACCCAGGAGGCTTGAGGGGAGTCATGGTGTGGTGAGGTTTTGTGGAATCAAGCTTCAGATCAATGCGACACTCCCCTTTCCAGATCGGGATTAGTGTTGGGACCACTTTATTAATAGAGTTTTATTTTTTTTAATGAGTTCAATGAATTTCAATGATGGTTCAAGACACTCTCTTAAGTGAAATGGTGGATGGAAATCATACTATTGAAGAACTGCTCTTAAAATATTAAAGAACTTGTATCATGTGTGATAAAATGTTTACAACATTGAAGTATAATCCTTTTAAGGACGATTGAAGTACTTTGGATTTGATAATTCAAAAATTAAAGAAGGAAGAAGTTGGTTGAAGAAGATTCTTGGAATTTAGGGTGGCCATGCATGAGGTTGGTGTAGTGTTTAATGATGTCAATTCATTTTTGTGTATACTTGGTTTCATACAAAGTATTTTTTATGTGGATCACTTAAAAAATGGGGCCAGTCCATGAGATAGCTACCCCAACCTCAACCTGAGGCACATTCAGGACCACAGGAGGTTAACTGTGACCATGGGGAATCCAAGGCAGAGTTAGCCCGCAAGAGGTATGTGGGGGCCATGTATAAGCCCCAACGTGTTCATAGTGGGTTCTAGGTGCATGCCTGAGGAGATGAGTGGGCGCTAAGATCACGCTCATAGGGTGAACACAGTATGGGGAGGTACCTTGGAGGGAGAGAGGAGAATTCTAAGAGATTGCTGTCATGGATTGTATTATAAACAAGCTGCATGAATGTCTCCATTTTGATGTGGGGAAGATTTAAAAAATGCAGAGGTAATCCTAGAATCTCATCTGATCTCGTGTGAGATCTCTACCTCATGCTCAATCTCGCATCCTGTGTTATAATCATGTCCATTCTAGATCAATTCAAGATGATCCAATGTCTGTGGTATCGTCTTTAACCTCCGACCACATAGAGAGTCACCCGACGCCGCTACTCGTCGTCGCCACTGCCGATCCACCATGATCATGCTCTCGGTCAGCATTGATGATGAAAACATATTCATGGTGATCATCAAATCGAATTGAGACTATGTATGAAATCTGCATATTTCATGCATGTGATATCTCGATGATGAAGGTTCGACCAAGGCAAACGGAGTTGGAGAGGCCACGTAGGTTCGAGCGAGATTCATGAACGAGAATTGCGCATGCGATCTTGAATTCATACATGAAGATAGGATCCTGCATTTAAAAAAATAAATACCCGAGACTTGTGGCTTATCCTTGACCTGCGACTTTGAAATCTTGAAGCCAAAGATCTTGGGCATTCAAATCCCTGATCTTAATGTTATATACGCAGATTTTGAATGCGGAAGAGGTTCTCCCATTACCTATAAAAGGAGGATCTTTAGCCCAAAGAATGATGATCCTCCCTCATTCCCAAGAGACCGTGTTCTAAAAAATAGAGCATCTCTACACATCACTTATCTAAGAGCAAGCAGAGCACTGCGAGTCTTCAAGGCTCCACGAATAAGGGATCCTGCAAGCCTTCTACAGATGCTATGCACCCTCTAATTTCTTTGTGAATAATAGGAACCCGAACACGTGATAGGTTTTGTAAAAACCTCGCTGTGCTTTGCGAAATCCATTCCATCATGATCCAGTGATTGAGATACTCTCTCACTGATCTTTGAAAAGAGGCAAAAATGTACACCTCATGCACAAAGAAGATCCATGCATCCTTGTGTGAAGAAAGTGACATGTGGCCACCCTGGTTTCATGAAGAAAGGTGAGAAGAACCTCCTATTTTCATGTTTGTAGTCTATTGTGTGCAGGGGTTCATTGTTGAAGAATAAAAAGATAGCAGGTGGTGACTTTCATGAAAGTGTGTGTTTTATTTGAAGAAACCCAAGGGCTCAAGTGTTTGCAAGTGAAGACGGAGAATACATGCATGTATGCATGTGCTCTGGTAGAAGGAGTCTGAGGCCATGTACACTTGTGTGAATAAGGATATCTCACATGGAAAGGGTTTCACCAATTCGGGTTTGAAGAAACATACACATATAAACCTAAACAAATTCCCTAACCTAGTGAAAGAGGAATATGTAGAATAAATAAGAGGAAGAGTAGAAGAGGTTGTGTGTGTGTGTGTGCTTAAAGAACCATACCCATTAAGGGTTATTACACAAGAAGAATAATATGTGAATGCATGCATGCACATGCATACATAAATACACTTAAAAAAATAATAAAACAGGTGTGTGCACGTGTGTAAAGAAGAAGAATAAAGAAAGGAAAGAAAGGTTCATCCTAAATTCCACATGCATGATCATATGAATTCATAAACAAAGGAGAAGAATTGATTATGATGATTCCAGGTAAGCTGATATTTATTTCTTGAATAATCACATTGGTGTACGGGATTCTAGCCAAGAATAGAGAAGGAGAATAGTGCAGTTGGTTATTTCACTAAGAAGCAGAAAGAAGAAGTCTAGTGCAGTTGGTGTTGCACTAGAGAAGAAGAGAAATAAATAAGAGATAATTACTTGCCTATTGCTTTGAAAGTAATAAATTAAAGATCACTAAAGAAGTCCAAGATAATAACCTACCTTTTGAAGAAGGAATAAGACTATCTCGATAGGCAGTATATAGAACTAGCTAGAGACTGCAAGTTTGACTAGGTTATCACCAGTCTAGGGAAGAGGATTGTTTCTCATCCCCTCTCCAAAGTGTAGGTACTCACATTAGATAGAGGATTGTTTTCCTAGCCACTCCATTGTAACAACATATCATATTACAGTGAATAATCCATGCACTAGTAATTCCCATGCATGGAAAGGATTTAGCTTCTCTTTTTAATTGGTGAACCTTGTAAAAACATCATGTGCATATTTTTACTACTTTCTATTGTTGCATGCAGCATGGAAAAGATAATAAGAGAATCAAGATCCTAACAGGTCAAGAGGTACATGGATAAAAATTTGTAATTGGTTTAAAAAGTCCCCAACACTGATTCACCCCCTATCAGGTTTAAGTATATCCCAAACCGGTCCTATCAATTGGTATCAGAGCAACAGGTTCACCTCTGTTGGATTCTCTACAGTGTAGCTATTCTCTTTTGGAGGCCTAAGTTTCTTTCCTGAGTTATCAATGAAGTTAAATTTCTATGAATATTTATTTACCTCTAATCAAAAGTCTACATCTACCAAGACCATGATGAATATAACAAATAAAGAGATGAGAAAGTTGAAGAATAATTCCTTCTTATCTAAAGAAGTGGAAGTTTCTGGTTCTCCATACCTTGCTAACAATGAAGACAAATCAGGCTTAGAAATTAGTTAAAATGTGGCTCACGTTTCCACCAAGAAGTTGGATATCCTTCCTACCTCAAATTATCAGGAGGTATATGTTCGTACATTTGCAAATTATTCTAATGATGAAAATGCTAGCACAAGTGGTGATGAAAAAACTAAAAATTCTCAAGAACTATCAGTTGATAGATTAAGAAAGATTCTCTATAGTATTCCTGAAGAAAGTGTCTCCCTTGTTTATGGAGTATTTAAATTCATGAAAGAAGATATCACCCAGCTGGAAGAATAAATTGATGTTTTAGATAAGGGATTATAAGAAAATATTTTTGAATGTCTAAATCTCTCCATAGAGGTTGGATACTTTGAAGAAACTAAGAGGGATTTTGAAATAAACTCCTCAAAATGGATCAAAGAAGTTGAAGAGAAAGAGGGAGTCAATAAGACTTTGTAAGAGAAAATCTGTGCACTTGAAGATGAGCTGAAGAAGATCATTGAAGTTAAGGTTTTATATTTGGAAGAAACTTCCAAGAAGATCAAAGAACTTGACTCTTTATTACAAAACAAAGTTATGATGCCTGAATATTAAGTGTAAAGAATGAATATGGATTGTGAAGATAAGATTATTATGATTGGAGATCCTAAAATCACTCTCAATATAAAATTTCTAGAAATGGAAGATCAATTTTCCAATCTTGATATGACACACATTAAGGATTCAAAGAAGAAGGAGACATTTATTTCTAGTACTCAATGATCATTGGAGGATTATACTATCAAAATACCTCCAACATGTGATAATAATATCATGAATTCACCCATTTATCCATCACAAGTAGCTGAGAAGAAAGTACCATCCATACCAACTTGTACGAATGTTTCTAAAAATGCCTCTACAAAAAGTACAGGTTGGAAGAAAAATTATAAACAAGTATGGATGAAGAAAAGTGAGAAGAAAACAACAACCATGGATATAGTGGATAGGGGAAAGAGTGTGGAAGATATCTCTCCATATAAATCACAACATACCAAGAAGAAGATTCATCAACCTTATAAAGAAGATGGAAAGAAGTCAAGGTTTGTTGATCAATGCTGGTGCTGTAATAGATTTGGTCATTGTGCACTGGATTGTTGGTACAATCCCTTAAATGTAAATGAAAAAAGAAAGCCCATATCAAGGGGGGAAAATCCAAAGAATAAGAAGCAACATACAAAGATCCAGAAGCATCTGTATAATAAAAATAGATTTGGAATGTTATATAACATCTATGATGTATGCAATAGGAGTGGTCACATGAATGATGCATGATCATTTCAATAGGTACCCAAAGCTTATAAGAAAAGAAGACCATATAATCTAGGTAAGAATGAAGAAGCGTCCTTGGGAAGAAATCAGATGAATAATGTAAAAACAAATTCTCCCAAGAAGATTTCAAGAAGGAAAGATGAAAAGTACTTGGATTATAAATCCAAGAAGTTGAATGGTAGGGCATCCAAAATAACTACTAAGAAGGATAACACTCATAAGAAGACATGTATAAGATCCAATCTTGATGCCTCAGTCCCTAATGATATATTGGTGGTTTGGCTAGAATATTTGGAAAGAATGAAAAAGATGAAAGATGCACATGATAAGGCTAGTTCTAAAAACAAAAAGAAGATTATACATGAAGGCAAAGAAGTTCTGTGTGTGAGGTTCAACAAGGCTGGTCACACTATTAGAAGATGCTTTGAATTTACTCCAACCCAAAAAGATTTCCTCAATAAGATGAATTATGCACCATGATATTCTAGTGCTTGTAAATAGCTTCAATATAGAAGACTCACAAACAAAGAAATAGAGGATGTAGTGAGGTCCACCCAATCACAATCATCATTGAATATTAGTTGTGAAAGTGTGAATAATGGAGCATCTGGGTTGAGAAAATCATCTCAAACTTTTTGTTCACATTAATGGAACAAGGAGAATTTACCTTAATCCCTTAAATATTTGTGTATTGTATTTGTTCTTATCATACAAGGAATTGAAGGTGAGGAAAGATCTCAAGGGGAGGACATGTGAATCAGTGATGAGAAGTGTTCCCTTGAGGGGAGACACATGAAGAAGCTACCAGAGTCATTATCTTAATCATTATCAACATCAGTTGGTATAAAAATCAATTACTCTAATGATTGTCTGAAGATCATGTCATTAGAAAAGGTATGTTATTTCTAAATCTCTCATCTTTGGTTATTCAAAATAAATATGATTCTACAAAGGGGGAGTAACAAAATTAATCAGTGACATAATAAGAGTGAAAGTTTCCCAAGGCCACTTATCCTGCCAATTGCACTTGAATGTTTTTGATCCTTTTATTGAAGAGTGCAGGAGTTTCAGGTTTATTATTTCATATCACACTTATTATCTTAATCCTGGAATGAAAGTGGGAACCCCATTAAGTAAAGTTCATGAGTCCTCATCTCATGTGGTGTCATATTCAGTTGGAAATGGACAACTTTTTTGTCTAAATAAAATCTTCTTGTTTTCTACACCGAGAATTACTCAAGTAGACTTAGAGTGAAATGATTGATGGCACATTGCTTAAGTATGAAATGATACCATCTCTACCATGAACTTTGTATTTATTTTCAATATGGGGGAGATAAGTGAAATGAAAGCTTAAGAAAAATAAATAATTGAAGACTTACATTGACACATTCATTTAGTAGAAAAACTTTGGGTACTTCCAACAAATACAAAGGGGGATATTTTTGGGACCACTTTAGTAATTGAGTTGTATTTGATGTCAATGAGGTCAATGAATGACAACGATGGTTCAATAAACTCTCCTAAGTGAAATGGAGAATGGAAATCATATGATTGAAGCACTGATCTTGAAAAGCTTAAAGAACTTGTATCATGTGTGATAAAATGTTTACAACATTGAAGTAGCACCCTTTTAAGGATGATTGAAGTACTTTGGATTTGATAATTCAAAAATTAAAGAAGGAAGAAGTTGGTTGAAGAAGAGGTTTGGACTTTAGGGTGAATATGCATGAGGTTGGTGTTGTGTTTAATGATGGCCATGCATTTTTGTGTATACTCGATTTCATACCAAGTATTTTTTATGTGGATCACATAAAAAATGGGGCCAGCCCATGAGATAGCTACCCCAGCCTCAACTCAAGGTACATGCGGTACCACAGGGGGTCAACTGCACCCATGGAGAAGCCAAGGCAGAACCAGTCTATAAGAGGCACATGGGGGCTGTGTATAAGCCCCAAAACTTGCATAGTTGTCACTAGGTGCACGCCTGAGGAGAAGAGTGGGTGCTAAGAGTGCGCCCGTAGGGTGAACATGGTATGGGGAGGTACCATGGAGGGAGATAGGAGAATTCTGAGTGATTTATTCCTTGGATTGTATTATAAATGAGCTGCATCTGTGTCTCTATTTAGATGTGGGATGAGTTTAAAAAATGTGGAGGTAATCCTGGATGCTCATCTGATCTCACGTGAGATCTAGACTGCATGCTCCATCCCATGTCTTGAGTTATAATCATGGACGTCCAAGATCAATCCAAACTCATCCAATGTTCATGTAATCATCTTCAACCTCTGACCACATGGACAGTCACCCAATGTCTCTTCTCACCGTCGCCACTACCGATACACCATAATCATGCTCACGGTCATCATTGATGATGAAAACTCTTACATGGTGATTGTTAGATCAAATCGAGCCTATGCATGAAATCTACGTCTTGAATGCATGTGATATCTCAAGGATGAAGGTTTGGCTGAGGCAAATGGATTTTATGAGGCCATATAGGTTTGAGTGAGATTCATTCATGGGAATTGTGCACACAATCTTGACTCCATGAATGAAGATAGGATCACGCATTTGAAAAAGGAAATACCTGAGACTTGTGGCTTATCCATGACCCGCAACTTCAAAATCTTGAATACAAATATCTCAGGCATTCGAAGACCTGATCTTAATGTTAGATATGCAGATTTTGAATGTGGATGTGGTGCTCCCCTCTCCTATAAAAAGAGGATCTTGATCCCAAAGAATGATGCGGCTCCCCCATTCTTGAGAGCCAGTGTTCTCAAAAAATATAGAATCTCCACACATCACTTTACAAAGAGAAATCAGAAAACCGTGAGTCTTCATGGCTCCATGAATAATATATACAAAAAGCCTTCGACAGGTTCTATGCACCCTCTAATTTCTTCAAGAAGAACTGTAACCCAAACACGCGATAGGTTTTGTAAAACCCTTGTTGTGCTTCATGAAAGTCGTTCCATCGTGAGCCAGTGCTTGAGATACTCTCTCACTGAGCTTTACAATGAGGAAAAACTATACACCTCATGAAAAAAGAAGATCTGTGCATCCTTACATGAAGAAAGTGACCAATGGCCACCCTAGTTTCATGAAGAAAGGTGAAAACACCCTCCTATTTGCATGTTTGTATTCTACTATGTACAAGAGTTCATTATTGAAGAAGAAGAAGATCACAAGTGGAAAATTTCATGAAAGTGTGTGTTTTATTTGAATAACCCCAAGGGATCAGGTGTTTGCAAGTGAAGAGGATGATTACATGCATGTATGCATGTGCTCTGGTTAAAGGAGCCCGAGGCCATGTACACTTGTGTGAAGAAGGATCTCTCACATGGAAAGGGTTGAACCCATTCGGGTTTGAAGAAACAAACATATATAAACCTAAACTAACACCCTAAACTAGGGAAAGAGGAATAAGGAGAAGAAAGAAGAGGAAGATTATAAGAGGCTTAGTGTGTGTGTGCGCTCAAAGAACCATACCCATTAAGGGTTCTCACACAATAAGAAGAATAGGTGAATGCATGCATGTATGCATGCACATGAATATGTAAAGACACTTAAACAAAAGAATCAAACAAGTGTGTGAACATGTGTAAAGAAGAAGATTAAATAAAGGAAAAAATGTACAACCTAAATGCCACATGCATGATCACATGCATTCATGAACAAAGAAGAATAATTGATTCTGATGATGCCATGTAATCCTATCTTCATTTCTTGAATAATCACATTGGTGCATGTGATTCTAGCCAAGAAGAGAGAAGGAGAATAGTGCAGTTGGTTATTTCACTAAGAAGAAGAAGGAAGAAGTCTAGTTCAGTTGGTGTTACACTAAAGAAGAAGAGAAAGTAAGAAGAGATAATTGATTGCCGACTCCTTTGAATGTAATCAAGTGAAGAACACTAAAGAAGACCAAGAGCAGATCCTACCTTTTGAAGAAGGAATAAGACTATCTCTATAGGCAGTATAAAGAACTAGCTAGAAGCTGCAAGTTGGACTAGGCTATCACCAGTCCAGGGAAGAGGATTGTTCCCCACCCCCCTCCAAATTGTAGGGACTCACACTGGCTATAGGATTGTTTTCCTAGCCACTCCATTGTAATAACATATCATATTATAGTTTAGAATCCATGCAGTGGTCATTCCAATGAATATAAAGGACATGGATACTCTTATTGATCTGTAAACCTTTTAAAAATATTGTGTGCATATTTTTACTGCTTTATATTATTTCATGTGATAGGGAAAAGTGAATAAGAGAATAAAGATACAAAAAGGTCAAGAGGTACAGGGATAAAAAGTTTGAATTAGTTTAAAGTCCCCAACACTGATTCACCACCTCTCAATGTTAGGTTTATCCCAAACTGGTCTTATCAGTTGGAAGATTTTTTGTGGACTTTCTAGCTTAGTGATAGTATACGGTGATCGGTTCTTGACTCTGCTTTGGAGGTCTTCAGATATGATCATAGGATGTAGAAGGTGTAGTTGATCCTGGCCCTTCACCTACCATGCTCAAAGCAGATGAAGGTGTTATTTCCTTGGCTTGGGTCGTCGGGTGATGGTGTTGTTTTATCAGCTCGGATCTCAGTTTCTAGGCCTCGCGCAATGGATGAAGGTTCTTGGGTGGGATTCCTAATGTTCAGTTCTATCCAAGGGGTGCTGGGCATTGTGTTTTGGTCCTGGGTATGGGTTTTTGTGGTGTGGGTGCTGGTGTTGATGGTCTTGCTCTTCTTTTGGGAGGAGAGATATTGAAGGAGATACTGGTTGTTGAAAATAGAAGAGTTGGATGGTGGTTACTACATGTATGAGACGTGATGACATGGAGGTTGATGATTTTGGTGCTAGTGTTTTGATGTTGCTGGTGGTGAACGTTTTTGGTGAGGAATTTCCGGATGCTGGAAAGTGTGCTGTTAGACACTGGTTACTACCTAGTTGGGAGGTGCTAAAAGAATGTTATGGCTGTGATGACTGGAATTCGTATTGCTAGATGCTGGTGTTGATTGGATAATATGTGTTGAAGCTACTGATGTGTCCGGTCTTTTGTGTCTTTCTCTATCCTTGTTTTCGATTTTGGGGCTTGTTTTTTGGGTTTGGGTCGATTGACTTTACCTCACCCTATTTGCATTGTTATCGTTTTTTCATAATAAATTCAGGGGCGGTAGGAACAGCCTAGACCTGCACCTTCCTTGCCCTATAACCTACACCCTAAACCCTATACCAAACATCCTAAACCCTAAAACCTATACCATAAATCCCAAACCCTAAACCCTACACCGTAAACCCTATATGCTACACACAAAACCTGAACCCATACACCCAAAACCCTATACTCTAAATTATAAAGCCTAAAACTGACACCCTAATACCTATACCATACACCCTAAACACTATAACCTACACCCAAAATCCAATAACCAACACCCTAAACCCCATACCCTACACCCTAAACCCAATACCCTAAAACATCCACCCTAAACCACAAACCCTACACCATCAACCCTATACCCCACACCCAAAATACTAAACCATAAAGCCTAAACACTATACCCTAACCCCTAAACCATAACCCCAAAACCCAAAACCCAAAACCCAAAACTGTAAACCTGATTCCCTCAACTCTAAATCCTACACCATAAACCCAATGCCCTACACCCAAAACCCTAAAACCTACACCCTATACCATAAAACTTAAACCAAATACCCTACACCCTACACCCAAAACCCAAAACCCTACACCATAAACCCAAAACCCTACACAATAAATAGTAAAACCTAAACCATAAACCCCATGCCCTACACCCTAACCCCTAAACCCTACATCATAAACCCTATGACCCACAACCTAAACCCTAAACCATACACCCAAAACACTATACCATAAACCTTAAACCCTAAACACAACACATCAAACCCTTTACACTACACCCTAAACCTTAAACCCAACACCCTAATACCTATACCCTACAACATAAAACCTAAACCCTAAGCCCAAGAGCATACACCCTAAAACCTACACCCAAAACCCACACCCTACACCCAAAACCCCAATCCCTACACTCTAAACACTATAATATACACCTTAAACCATAAACCCTACACCCTAAACCATATACCCAACACACTAAAACCTATACCATAAAAACTACACCCAAAACCCTACACCCTAAACCCTACACCATAAAAACAATACCCTACGATCTAAACCCTAAACCCAGCACCCTAAACCCTATACCCTGCACCCTAAACCCAAAACCCAAAACTCTAAAACCTCAACCCAACACCCTAAACCATAAACCATCCACCATAAAACCAAAATAATAAACCCAAAAACATAAACTCTATAACCTACAACCTAAACCATATACCCAACACCCTAAACTCTAAACCCTAAACCCTAAACCCTAAACCCTAAACCCTAAAGAATAAACCCTAAACCCTAACCCTAAACCATATACCCTACACACTAAATCTACAAACTAAACTATAAATCCTAAACCCTACACCCTAAATAGTAACACCTACACCCTAAACCCTATTCCTTACACCCTAAACCCTAAATCCTACATCCTAAACCCTATAACCTACACCCTAAACCCTACACCCAAAACCCTGAAACCTAAACCCTAAACCCAAAACCTTAACCCCTAAACACTACACACTAAACCCTCTACTCTATGCCCTAAACAGTAAACCCTATACCCAAATCCCCTACACCATAAATTGCAACCATAAACCCTAAATCCTGGACCTTACACCCTAAACCCTAAACCCTATGCAATAAACACTATAACTTACACCCTAAACCCAAAACACTACACCCTAAACTATATACCATACACCATACACCTTAAACCCAACACACTAAACCATATATCACACACCCTAAACCCTAAACCCAAAAACCTATACCGAAACCAAACACCCTAAATCTGATACCCTACACCCTAAACCCTATACCCTACACCCTACACCCTATACCTAAAACACAAAACCCTAACCCCAACACCCCAAACCCTATAACATGCACCCTAAACCCTACACCCTAAAACCTAAACCCTACACCCTAAACTCTAAACCCTACACCCTAAAAAATATGCCATACACTCAAAACCCTAAACCCTACACCCTAAAACCAACACCATAAACCCTAAACCTTGCACCCTAAACTATATACCCTACACCCTAAACTCTAAACCCTATACCATACACCCAAAACTATAAACCCTACATTCTAAACCCTATTCCCTACACTTAAAACAATAAACCTTGCACCCTAAACCATATTAAATACACACTAAACCCTAAAACCTACACCCTAAACCCTATACCCTAAAACCTAAACCCAAAACCATAAATCCTAAACTCTACACCCTAAACCCAATACAATCGACCATAAACCTTAAACCCCGCACACTAATCCCTATTAGATACTCTCTAAACCCTAAACCCTACACCATAAACCCTGCACCCTACATTCTAAATCCTATACCATACACCATAAATCTTATAACCTATATTCTAAACCATATACCCTACACCCTAACCATAAAGCCTAAATACACTAAAACAATGCTTAAAACCCTAAAAACCTTTGTTCATAAGAAACTCTAAAAACCCTAAAGACACTTAAAACTCTAAAAAGCCTAAAAAACTAAAAAACCTAAAAAACTAAAAAACCTAAAAAACCCAAAAAACCATAAAAATACTAAAAACATAAAAATCCTACAAAACCCTAAAAAACTGTTAAAAAACCCTAAAACCCCTATAAAATCTAAAAGATATAAAAAACTGTTAAAAACCCTAATAAGCCCTAGAAGCCCTAAAACACTAAAAAATCCTAAAAACCCCTACAAAACCTTAAAAACCCCTACAGAACAATAAAATCCCCAAAACCCAAAAGGAACCCTAAAAACGCATAAAGAACCTTAAAAACCCTAAAAACCCTAAAATCTCTAAAAATCCTTAAAAAGAAATAAAAACCCATAAAAAAACAAAAACCCTAAAAACCCCAAAAAACCCAAAAAATCATAAAAGACTATAAAAACCCCTAAAATCCCCAAAAACACTAAAAACCTAAAAAAGGGAATAAACCCCAGAAAACCGAAAGAACCCCTAAAAACCGTACAAACCCCCAAGTCAAAAACGAAGCCATGACGCACGGGGGAAGCCTCAATCGACGCTAATCTATGATGCAGTGGCGAACACCAAGGACGGACCACACCAGAGGGGGAAGGAGGAAGATTCGAAGAAGAACCCTAGCGGCAAAGGGGGAGAGGAAAAGCTACCGCTCCTTATGGCTTTGTGAGCTTGGTGTCGGGCTTAGTGTTCTTGGCGTCGACTTTGGATTTACCCTATCCTCTGGATCTCATCGCGGATTCTGTGTGCTCGTCTCCAGCTCCAGGTTGTTCCTTGCCAGCTGAGGTGGGTTCCCCTGTGGCTTTGAGATCCGGTCACGGATGTGGGCTTCTGGCTTCAATTTTTCTCACCCAGCTTTTTCTCGGTCCAACGGTGGTCCTAGTACACTGTTCTGCCTGAGCTTGGTTCTATTGTCTTGGAGAGGGAAGCCCCTTATTTTCTTCTCCTCTGGATTTCTGTGCTTCTGATCTTTTCCTGCTTGGTGACTTGTTGTGGTATGTGATTTTGGTGTTTGATGGTGTCGGTTACTGGTAGTTATTTTCTAGAAGGTGATGTTGCTTCTTGATGATGATTTTTGTGATGGTCTGCTGAAGCTGGGTTGATCAAGTTGCTGCTTATGGTCTCATGATGCTGATTGTGGGCTCTGATTGGTTTGGTGGTGATTTTGGGGATTTTTCATTTTTTGTTTTGTTTCTTTTGTATGCTTTTTGGTTTTTTCTTCTGGGTTTTCAGGTTTGGGTTTGTAAGAGGTTTTTTGGGTGTGGGTCATTCGACCCCTCCTCTCCCTTGTCATCTACATCTTTATTCTAATAAACTTGGGGGGGGGGGTCGAGAGTAGCTTGACCCTCACATCTTCCTTGTCCAAAACCCCCCAAAACCCAAAAACCCCATAAAAGACCACTAAAAGACCTTAAAACCCATAAAACCCATAAAAGAAAAAAACCTCTAAAAAACCTAAAACACTAAAAAAACCCCAAAACCTTAAAAACCCCCAAAACACTAAACCCCTAAAAACGAAAAACCCCATTAAAAACCATAAAACCCCAAAAGAAACTAAAAACCCTAATAAACCCTAAAAAACCTAAAACCCTAAAAAACTTAAAAAAACCCTAAAAACCCTTAAAAACATAAATAAAACCCAAAACCCCTAACAACTCTAAAACCCACTAAAAAACCTAAAAAACCCATAAAACCCATAAAAAGAACTAAGATCCCTGAAAACTCTAAAAACCCTTAAAACAAAAACCCCCTAAAAGACCCTAAAACCCTAAAATATCATAAAAGACCACAAAAACCCTAACTCAACAAAAAATTCTAAAAATCCTAAACTCCCAAAAACTCCGAAAAACCATAAAACACCATTAAAGTTTATAAAAAACCATAAAGACCCTAAAAATAGGATAAAACACCTTAAATACCCACAAAACTCTTGAACACCCTACAAATCCTAAAAATCCTAAAACCCTAAAAAAACCAAAAAACCCCTAAACATCCTAAAACCCCTAAAAACACCTTAAAAACCATCAAAATCCAAAAGGCTCTAAAAACCCCTAAAAAATTCAAGAAACCCCTAAAACACTAAAAACCATAATACCCTAAAAAACCCATCAAACCCAAGAAAACCCTAAACACCATAAAAAACCTAAAAAACTCCAAAAAATCTCTAAAACCCCTTAAAAATTGGTAAAAAAACCTAATAATTATAAAACCCTTAAGAAACCTAAAGAAACCCAAAAACATAAAAACCCCAAAAGGCTAAAAAACCATAAAAATCCAAAAACCCCCATAAAACCCCTTAGAATCCTAAAACCCCTAAAACCCTAAAATCTTGAAAAACCATAAACAAACCCTAAAACCCCTTAAAATCCCTAAAAATTGTAACCCCCCACCCAAAAAAACAAAAAAAATCCCCCAAAATACTCCAAATAAGTCTAAAAAACCCTAACGACTCTAAAAACACCCAATCCCAAAAAAACCCTAATACCCCTAAAAATCCCTAAAAACCTTAAAAAGTATAAAAAAACATAAAACCCCAAAAAAACTAAAAACCCAAAAAACATTAAAAACCCCTAAAACCCATAAAAACCCTAATATCATTAAGGAACCCTAAATACCAAAAAAACCCTAAAAAATACTAAAGGACCCTAAAAAATCCTAAAAAACCTAAAATCCATAAAACACTAAAAAACATATAAGACCTTATAAAACATAATACCCTTAAAAACAAAATGAACCTAAAAAACCATAAAAACCCCTAAAAACTCATAAAATCCCTAAAATCCTAAAATGACCTAAAAACCGTGAAAATTGATAAAAGACTATAAAAAAATAAAAAAAATTGAAAAACCCATAAAAACCAAAAAAGACAATAAAAACACTAAAACCCAAAAAAACCATAATCCCCAAAAACCCTAAAAAATATTAAACAAAAAAACTCTAAAAAAACACAAAAAACCGGTAAAAAATCTAAAAAATACTATAAAACTATAAAAACATAAAAAACCTAACAAATTCTTTTAAATCCCCAAAAAACCTTAAAACCATAAAATCCCTAGGAAACCCAAAAAAACCCTAAAAACACTAAAAACCCCCTAAAAACCCTAAAACCCCTAGAAACCTCGAAAAAATATGAAAAACCTAAAATCACACAAAAAACCATAACCCCCCTCCCAAGAAAAAACCCTCAAAACCCCTTTAAACGCTAAAAAATCTTCAAAACTACTTAAAACCCCTAGAAAACATAAAATATATAAAAAACTAAAACGCCCTAAAAACCCTAAAACCCTAATAACCCTAAGATCCCCAAAAAAGCATAAAACCCAACAAAATTGAAAAAAACCCTAAAACCCTAAAAACCTTTAAAAACCCTAAATGACACAAAACCCCCAAAAAACCATAAAAACTTGAAAACTCCTAAAAGACCTTAAAAACCCAAAAAAACTCAAAAATAACCAAAAATCCACTAAACTTTCTGTAAAATATGATAAACAACCATATACAAATTCCTAAATTTCCATAAAAGTCCTTTAAAAACATTTACTCTCCCTAAAAAACCCTTCAATCCCCAAAACCCCCCAAAAACCCCCAAAAAATCCCTAAAATCCCTAAAAATTAAAAATTTATAAAAAACCATAAAACTTGAAAAAACCCAGAAAATATCTAAAAAAATAAAATTAATAAAAAAGTCCAAAAACCACAAAAAACCATAAAAAAACCACAAAAACACTAAAAACCTAATGAAAAACCTTTAAAACACAAAAAGGACATAAAAAATCCTATAAACACTAAAAAACCCTAAAACCCTAAAACCCAAAACCATAAAAAATCCACAAAAATCAGAAAAACTATAAAGACCCTAGAGCCCAAAGAAACCATATAAACCCAAAAAACCAAAAAAATCTTCAAAACCCAAAAAATATAAAAAACCATAAAAACCCTAAAAATCTCTAAAACCCCCTAAAAATCGTAAAACCCAAAAAATCCTAAAAATCCATAAAATCATAAAAATCATAAAAAACCTAAAAAATACAAGAAAACCCTATAACCTACACCATAAAACATAAACCCTATATACTACACCCTAAACCATAAACCCTACACCTTAAACCCTATACCCTACACACTAAACCCTAAACCCTACACCCTAAACCCAAGATCCACGAACCTAAACCCTAAACCCAATACCCTAAAACCTAAACCCGAAACTAAACACCCTAAACCATATACTATACATTATAAACCCAATAACCTACACCATAAACCCAAGACCCTTAACTCTAAACCCTATACCCTACACCGAAAACCCTATAAACTACACCCTAAACCCTATACCCTACACCCAAAACCCTATAACATACACCCAAAACCCTATACCAAACACCATAAATCCCCACCATAAACCCTAAACACTAAACCCTACACCCTAAACCCTACATCCTATACACAAAACCCTAAACCATACACAGTAAACCCTATACTCTACACTCTAAACCCTAAAACCAACAACCTAAACCCCATACCATACACCCTAAACACCATACTCAACACCCAAAATCCTATATCTTACACCCTAAACCCCATACCATAAACCCTAAACCTAATACCCTAAAACCTGAACCCTACACCCTGAACCCAATACCCCACACCCAAAATACTAAACCATAAAACCTAAACCAGATACCCTAAAACCTAAACCCTATACCCTGAACCCTAAAACCAACACCCTATACCCAACACCGAAAATCCTAAACCAAGAACCATATTCCCTAAAATCTAAATCCTACACCATAAACCCTATGACCTACACCATAAAACCTAAACCCTACACCCCATGACCCAAACATTAAACTATATACCCTAAACCCTAAACCATAAACCACAAAACGTACACCCTAAACCCTAAACCCTAAACAATACACCATAAACCCAAAACTGTACACCCTAAATAGTAAACCCTAAAACATAAACCCCATGCCCTACATCCTAAACCCTAAACTCTAAACACTAAACCCTATGACCTACACCATAAACCCTAAACCCAACACCATAAACACTATACCCTAAACCTTAAACACTAGACACTACACATTAAACCCTATACACTACACCCAAAACCTAAAACCAAACACCATAAAACCTATACCATTCAACATAAACCATAAACCCTAAACGCTAGACCATACACCCTAAACCTAACACCCTACACCCAAAAACCCAAACCTACACCCAAAACCCCAAAACCTACACTTTAAACCTTAATCCCTACACCCTAAACCATATACCCTACACACTAAACCATATACCATAATACATATACCCTAAAACATACACCCTATACTTTAAACCCTACAACCTGAACAATAAACCCTACACCCTACACCCTAAACCCTAAAACCAACTCCCTAAACCAAGTACCCAACACCCAAAACCCAAAACCCTTCACCCTAAAGCCTATACCCTACACCATAAACACTATAACCTAAAACCTAAACCATATTCCATACACCCAAAACTCTAAACCATGCAACCTCAACCCTACACCCAAAACCATAAACCCTAAACCCTAAACCATATACCCTACACCTTAAATCTACACACTAAACCCTACACCCTAAACCCTACACCCTAAACCCTACACCCTAAACCCTACACCCTAAATAGTAATTCCTACACCCTAAACCCTATTCCCTATACCCTAATTCCTAAAACCTATATCCTAAACACTATAAACTACACCCTAAATCCAACACCCTAAACCGTGAACACTAAACCCTAAACCCTAAACCCTAAACCCTAAACCCTAAACCCTAAACCCTAAACCCTAAACCCTAAACCCTAAAACCTAAACCCTAAACCCTAAACCCTACACCCTAAACCCTAAACCTTAAACCCTCAAAACTACATAATAAACCCTATACACTACACCCTAAACCTTAAACCCTACACCCTAAAACCGTATACCATAAAACCAAACCATAAACCCTAAATCATAGAACCTACACCATAATCCCTAAACCCTACACCCTAAACATTATAAATTACACCCTATACTTGAAACACTACACCCTAAAAGCAATACAGTACACCTTAAACCTTAAACCCAACACCCTAAACCATATAAAATACACCCTAAACCCTAAACCATAAACCCTAAAACATATAACATAAACCAGAGACCCTAAACCTGATACCCTACACCATAAAACCTATACCCTACACCCTAAACCCTAAAAGTAAAAACCCAAACCCAAACCCCAACACCCCAAACCATATACCCTAAACCCTAAACCCTAATCCCTACACACTATAACCTAAACCTTACACCCTAAACTCTAAACTATAAACCCTACACCCTAACCCTATTCCATACACTCTAAACACTAAACCCTACACCTTAAAATCAACACCCTAAAGTATAAACCCTACACCCTAAACTATATACCCCAGAACCTAAACTCTAAACCCTATAACCTACACCCAAAACTATAAACCTACGTCCTAAAACCTATTCCCTACACCATAAACAATAAACATTACACCCTAAATGATATTAGCTAAACACTAAACCCTAAACCCTACACACTAAATCCTAATCCCTAAACCATAAACCCAAAACCCGAAATCCTAAACCCTACACCCTAAACCCTATACAATACACCATAAACCTGAAACCCCACAGACTAATCCCTATTAGCTACTCCCTAAAACCTAAACCCTACACCATAAACCCTATACCCTATATTATAAATCACATACCATACACCATAAACCTTATAACCTACACTCTAAACCATATACCTTACACCCAAACCATAAACCCTAAACACACTAAAATAATACTAAAAAACCCTAAAAACCATTGATCCCTAAGAAACTCTAAAAACCCAAAAAACACATAAACTCTAAAAAGCATAAAAAATAATAAAAACCCTAAAAAACCCTAAAAAATATAAAAATACTGAAAAACATAAAAAACCTAAAAAACCCTAAAAAACTCTAAAAACACTAAAAACCCTATAAAATCTAAAAACTGTAAATAATTTTTTAAAAAACCCCTAACAAGCCATAAAACCCTAAAACACTAAAAAATCCTAAAAAACCCTAATGAACTTTTAAAACCCCTACAAAACCCTAAAAAACCTAAAAAACTAAAAAATAAATCTCAAAACACATAAATAACCCCAAAAAACCAAAAAACCCCAAAAAACCCTAAAATACCTAAAAAGAATTAAAAGCCATAAAAATCAAAAACACTCTTGAAAACCCCCCAAAACCCCAAAAAATGCATAAAAGACCATAAAACGCCTAAAATCCCTAGAAACACTAAATCCCATATCTGGTGGAGATGGAGGATTTCCCAACACTTTTATGCTAATGGTTTGAACAAACCGTTGGTATACTATTTTTACATCAACCTTTCCCAATGGTTTGAACAAACCGCTGGTATATTGTTTGTAGAATCAACCTTTCCCAGTGGTTTTTTTGTTCTACACTTCAAGTTTCATGATTGCGTGAATCACCTTTATTTGAAGTCTTCATAGCCACTTCTTCTGTGTAGAGTTAGTGAACCATATGAACTAATGGAGGTATTGGTGAGATGTATCCCCACTCAAAGATGGTAAAGGGTTAATTAAGTAATATTGTCTCGAGGTGGGTAATGGATATAAGGATGGTCAATGTGAAGGGATTGGGAATGGTTGAGGTAGTGGTGTAGGTGGTTTTTCATTTTTTTAGTGGGATGATATGGTAGTTTCTATAGAATTTAGTTTAGTTGAAAATTGGATTTGGATTTTGTATTTATAGTTTTTGTTCAAGGAATAATGGGAAGGGTAGTGATACTGAGGACCAATTGGCTATTGGTTGGGTGATTGATTGGAATTGTGATGTTAGTTAGATTAGGTATAGGTATTTTTCAAGGTATTATATGGGTATTTCCTCCCCTGAACACCCCCACCCCCTGGACACCCCATTGGTAAACCCCCCCACCCCCCACACACCCCCACCCCCATGGACACCCCCACCCCCATGGGCATCCCCACACCCCCTAGACACCCCCACCCCCTTGGATAGTCCCCCACCCCCTAGATGCCCCACACCCCATGGACACCCCCACCCCACCCCTGGACACCCTTCACCCCTATGGATATCCCCCACCCCCTGGATACCCTCACCCCTGGACACCCCCACCCCCTGGAAAGCCCCCCCTCCTCCCACCTCTAGACACCCCACCCCCTTGGGCAGCCCCCCCCCCCACTCCCAGCCCCTGAACACCCCCCCAGACACCCCACCCCTGGACACCCCCACCCCCCTCGAAACCCCCACCCCTAGACAACCCCACCCCTGGACACCCCCACCCCCTCGACACCCCCACCCCCTAGACACCCCCACCCCCTTGGACAACCCCCATCCCCTAAAAAACCCTCACCCCTGGACACCCACCCCCTTGGACAGCCTCCCTGTACACCACACCACCCCCTGGACACCCCCACCCCCTAGACACCCTAACACCCCTGGACAGTCCCCCACCACCTAGACATCCCCCACCCCTGGACACCCCCACCCTTGGACAACCCCCTTGAACACCACCCCACCCCCTAGACACTCCCACCACTGGGACACCCCCCCACCCTTGATAGTCCCCCACCCCTAGGACATCCCCCCCCCCCGGACACAACCCCACCCCCTATACACCCCCTGGAAACCCCTCACCCCCTTGGACAACCCCACCCCCTGGACAACCCCCACCCCCTGGACACCCCCACCCCCTGAACATCCACTTAGACACCACCCCACCCCTGGAAACCCCAACACCCTAGACACCCCCACCCCCCTTGGACAACCCCACCCCTGGATACCCCCCCCCCCCCCCCGCCCGCCATAAACACCACCCCACCCCCTAGATAGACCCCCACCACTAGACACCCCACCCCCTTGGACAACCCCCATCCCCTAGACAACCCCCACCCCTCGGACACCCCACCCCCTGGACACCCCCACCCCCCTGAACACCCCCACATCCTGTGGACAACCCCCACCCCCTGGAAACTCCCACCCCTTGGACAACCCCCTTGGAAACCACCCCACCCCATAGACACACCACCCCATGGAAACCCCCACTCTCTGGACATCTTCACACCTGGACATCCCTCCTATACACAAACCCACCCCCTGGACACCCCCTAGACACCCCACACCCTTGGTCAACCCCCACCCCCTTTGATAGCCCCCACCCACACCCCCTGGACACCCCCAACCCCTTCGATATCACCCCCTAGACACTACACCTCCCCCCTTTGAAAACCCCCACCCCCTGGACAACCCCCTGGACACCACCCTACCCCCCTAGACACCCCCACCCCTGGAAACCCCCACCCCCTTGGACATCCCCCACTGCCCTAGACACCCCCACCCCCTGGACACCCCCACCCCTGGACATCCCCCCTGGACACCCCCACCCCTTGGACCACCCCCACCCCCTAGACACCCCCACACAATGAATAATTCTATTTTGGGTATTGGTTGTTATGAAATATCCTAACTTTCAAAATATTTCCATTTTTAGCATCAATAACTTATTTAAAAAACTCTCTTTACACATTCTACATATTTGATGGAAAGAATTAACTTTGTAATATCTTGAACAATGTTCTATCAGGTCCATGGTGACCTCTTGTATGTGATAAATGAAAAAATTCCAAAACACATGTCACCTCAAATTTAGGCACACATAACTAAATTAGTATATCTTCACATTGTTTTAATAATAAGGTATCAACCCAAGAATAGTTCACTACATCAACTAGAAACCCCTTCCTTTATGGATATCTAAAATGGAAATAGATTATCCCATTTAGAAAATAAATTTCAATCTCATCATTCGAAATCTATATGTACATGGAATCATGTTTCTTTTCCCCGTGGAACCTTCATATTATGACATCAAACTTCTCTTAGTTCCATTTAATCTTTCTGGGATCATGATCCACATGTATGACCATGATGTTTCAATCCTTGAGGAACTTCTTACCATCATTTTTATATTATATTTCTAATTTATTCAGAATATATACTATTAATATCACTCAAATAATCTACTAAAATATAAAATTTCTTCGATCTAAAATTTACTGAACTCCTAAATAATTCTCCTCCACAAGTATACATGATCTTTTACACTCATGTATATTTATTAAAAGATATTCAAAACCTTCCTTGAACATTTTTTGGGTCTCAAAACACTCTCCAGATATCATGTGATCAAGTTATTACTTAGTTCATTGAATACTTGAGAATAATAGGATTCTTCTCCTTTAAATTCTAATGGATTTGAAATCTCTCATTCTCTTTAACACAAGATGTATAAGACTCTCAAAATTCTCCCATAGATTATATATTTTCTCTAAATATGAACAACTATCATGAAATTATATTTATAATTGAAGTCAATATCATGGATTTATATTAATTTATAGTATTTTGTTGTATTTTATATTATGATTCTCATATAGAGTAGTGTGTCAGTTATGGTTTCATATAAAGTAAAAATTCTCATTTTCTTAAATATATTTTCAATTAAACTTCAATATTATTGAATTTATTTTGATGAAATGACTTATAATTTTTTTTACAGAATGGATAGAAGTTGGATGTATGAAACCGATCAGATCTCAAGAGACTTTCAAAACAATTTGGGGAGATTTTTAGATTTTTTATTTCTTAATGCTTCAGATAGTGGTCACATACACTGCCCATGTTACAATTGTTTTGGAAGACCTTGGTTGAGCTGTGAAGATGTAAGATTCTACATAACCAAATATGGTTTTTAAGAAAACTACTATGTGTGGTATAAAAATGGGGAGAAAATGAAATATCAAATTGATGATGATCCAAATGAGAGGACCTGATTGGAGAATTTTTTATATGACCCATTTCTGTTTATACTTCATCATGAAAAATAAAGGATTCTGACCCAAGACGACTTTGATATGAGAACACGTGATACATATAGTGAAAATGATGATGTTTTTAGGGTGAATAAATTTAATGATGTTTCCATGACTCCAGCATATCGAAAATGCAGTAAAATGAAAAAGTTTTAATTTTTAATCCGACTGTTCCATGGGAAAACTATGTATAAGATTTCTAATATTTCCATCGATTAAATTATTATCTTCTTGAATGTATTACTTTAGGATAATGTAGATATTTCCTAAAACCACTATATGGAATGAAATTTAGTTGAGGGAATTTTATTTTCAAGAAACAAAATTCATGCTTTCCTGAAAGATTGCAGTTTTTTTGAGAGGAAACTGCTGAACGAAATGATTGTATAAAATGCATCACATCCATCTAGAATCTAAAAGTTGATGGAACACCATCCTGTGTTCCAAAAAAATTAACGTGGAACTTTACATTGATCCCCAGACCCCAGAATATTTTTATGTCTGATGAAATATCAATAAAAATGAAATGGCATGATACAAAGAGAAAGAAGACTAATGATGAGTTGGTTCACCCTACAGATAGATTTCCATGGAAGATATTTGATGCTCGATATCCTGATTTTGTAGATGACGGGCATAATGTGAAGATAGGTCTTTCATGTTACAGTTTTAATCCTTTTGGTTATATGATTACTTTTTATAGCACATGGCCAGTTTTTATACACATTTAAAATCTTCCCCCATGGTTGTGTATGAAAAAACCTTTCACTTTCATGAGTATACTCATATCTGGACATTTGATCCCGACGATGATATATACATATACATGAAATCTTTAATAAAAGAGTTGAAACTTCTTTGGGATGTGGGTGTGAGAACATACGATGCATGTTTGAAGGATATATTTTAGATGCGTGCTGCACTTATGTGGACAATCAATGATTTTATTGCTTATACAATGATGACTGGATGGAGCACGAATGGAAAACTATCATGTCCTATTTGTATGAAAAATACATGATCTAGAAGATTGAAACATTACTGTAGTTTTAGTTTTATGGGGCATCGATGAATATTTCCAATGGACCATCCATAGAGAAATCATCATCAAAGATTTGACAATATCATGGAGACCGATGATCCACCTCAGTATATGTCTGGAACCGATGTGATTAATGAATTGAAATATTTATGTTTTTCATTCGGGAAGGGTTAAATGAAATCTGGAAAGAGAAATAATGTTTCCACTAAAACCTGTTATAGTTGGAATAAGAGAATTATCTTCTTTTATTTTCTTTATTGGTCAACCAATTTGTTATGTCATTGCTTAGATGTAATTCACATTGAAAAGAATATATGTGAAATGTTTCTTTATATTATTCTAAATGTTAAGGGAAAGAAAAAAATATTATTTATGGTCTCAACATGACTTGGCGTATTGGGGAATCAGACCATAATTACATCCTGTGCATATCCGTGAAAATAAATGGCAAGTTCCATGTGCTTTTTATGTGATGACACCTGCAGAAAAAAATAAATTTCTAGAAGTACTAGAGACTATTAAAGTTACAGATGTCTATTCAAGAAACATATCTAAATGGGTTAACAAAAGAGATTTGAAGCTAAAATCATTGAAGACTCATGATTATCACATCCTTCTGTATGAGTTGAATCCAATATCAATCCATCATCTTTTTTCCAATAATTTAAGGGTGGATGTTATTAAGTTGTGTCATTTTTCTAGAGATATTTGTGCTGAGAAGTTTTCCAAGTCTTTCAGTTAAAAAATGTTGGCATATTCCCCATTAATTTTGTGTGAGTTTGAAAAAATATTTCCTCCATCATTTTTCACATGCATGCGGCATCTGACTGTCCAAATTCCAATTGAAATACTTCTTAGAGGACCTATTTATTTTAATTGGATGTATCCAACTGAAAGAAATATATACACATTAATGTCTTATATCCAAAATAGGAATCATCCCAAAGTTTCTATCGTGAACAGTTACCTGGATCAAGAATGTATGGATTTCTGATCTATGTATTTGTCTGATCTTACTACAAGAATGAAAAGACCAATGTGAAATAAAGAAGAATAGTATGAAAAAATTGAACCTATTTTTCCATCACTTCCTCAAATAGGAGGAATTCCTAGATAATATATGTTGATGACATTAAGCCTTCAAGAGCAGGAGATGGCACATTGCACCATTTTGTTCAACGGTGATTTGTTCTATGACTACATCAGGTAAGTAATTTGAATATATATATCTTACATATATATATGTTAAATAATTACTAATTTTATCTACAAGGAACATAAAGAAATGATAAATAGAAATCATCATTCTTTATCTTTGAGAAGGATGGAGACATTTCATAGCAAAGAGTTTTCTACTTGGTTAAAATTGAAGGTAAAAATAGTACTATTTAAAATAATTAAATAAATATTTATTTATGTTTAATATTCACTTATATTTTAGTTATTGAGTTTTCCTACTGACTCTATCTATGAGGAAATAAGAGCTTTGGATTTTGTTCCTAATACAGTGGTTCATGACTATAAATCAACTGTTATCAATGGGTATAGATTTATTATCACTGAATGAGTAAAGAACATGAGAACACAACATGATGGTTTTATGGTTACTGCCACAACAGATTGTTATTCCAGTGCATCAGATGGTATACCATGATTTGAAAATGCAGGTTATTGTGGAGTCATTGAAAAAATAATAGTATTGGATTATTACTCTCATGGATGAGTCACAATGATGAAATTCCAGTGGTTTTATTCGATGATGAGGCATGGAACATTTATTGATGATTGTGGATTTTGAGTAATTGATATAAATCAAACTCTTTCTACCTATGAACTATATGTATTGTCATCAATGTAGAAACAAGTTTTTTATGTCAAAGACCTTCTTCGACCTGAATTTTGTGTCCTTATTGAAGTAATTCCAAGACACATTTTTGATGATAGTGATGATGGATTTGACTCCATCCCTAACTTCAGGTTCACAGTCAACTCTGAAAATTGAGCTATTGGAGTCATGAAAAGTAATAAATGGATTTTTTCCAATGTTAGTAGGGATAGAGTCAAATCCATAATCACTATCATCAAAAATGTGTCTTGGAATTACTTCAATAAGGACACAAAATTCAGGTCGAAGAAGGTCTTTGACATAAAAAACTTGTTTCGCCATTGATGACAATACATATGGTTTATAGGTAGAAAGAGTGTGATTTATATCAATTACTCAAAATCCAAAATCATCAATAAATGTGCCATGCCTCATCATCAAATCAAACCACTGGAATTTCATCATTGTGACTCATCCATGAGAGTAATAATCCAATACTATTATTTTTTCAATGACTCCATAATAACCTGCATTTTCAAATCGTGGTATATTATCTGATGCACTGTCATAACAATCTGTTGTGGCAGTAACCATAAAACCATCATGTTGTGTTCTCATGTTCTTTACTCATTCAGTGATAATAAATCTATACCCATTGATAACAATTGATTTATAGTCATGAACCACTGTATTAGGAAAAAAAGACAAAGCTCTTATTTCCTCATAGATAGAGTCAGTAGGAAAACTCAATACCTAAAATATAAGTGAATATTAAACATAATTAAATATTTATTTAATTATTTTAAATAGTAATATTTTTACCTTCAATTTTAACAAAGTAGAAAACTCTTTGCTATGAAATGTCTCCATCCTTCTCAAAGATAAATAATGATGATTTCTATTTATCATTTCTTTATGTTCCTTGTAGATAAAATTAGTAATTATTTAACATATATATATGTAAGATATATATATTCAAATTACTTACCTGATGTAGTCATAGAACAAATCACAGTTGAACAAAACGGTGCGATGTTCCATCTCCTGCTCTTGAAGGCTTAATTTCATCAACATATATTATCTAGGAATTACTTCTATTTGAGTAAGTGATGGAAAAATAGGTTCAATTTTCTCATACTATTCTTCTTTATTTCGCATTGGTCTTTTCATTCTTCTTTTGAAATACATGTATAAAAACTCGCATCATCTACCTGGGCTAAAGAAATTAAATTTTTCCTTAATTTCAACCAGTGATTTACCCTTTATGAATCTGATAGATATCTTATCCCTGTTTATATTTTTATATCATCTTTTACAACTATCTTAAGGGTTTAATCATTCATAATATATACCTTTCTGAATTTTCTAGAGGCATCATTATGATCTCTCTCTTGGTTGTTGAGTGAAATAAAGCCTCAAAATCAATGTTCCATGATTTTAATAGACTGGTGACATTGAGTAAATAACCATCCTACTCAAAATTAAATTTCTTTATTATATCTTGTATGATTTATTGAAAACATTATATATCGATTCAATCTCACCTAAAATAATGGATAGTTAAATTATCCATGAATCCCCCTATTCCCTCTAATATATTTTGTTTTTTGGGTTACCCATTAGTTATCCTTTTCTAATTACTTCCATATTTGTTTTCAAATGTAAGAAATAAAACCAATTGAAGAGAGGCAGCAGAAAAAGATGATGGATAATAATCATCACATGGATGAGATGGGCGTTCCACCACTAGTGCCTGTAGTGGGTATTTTATTTCAAATATATATATTTAAATAATATATAATGTCACGTGATTAATTTTGTTTTAATTTTTTTTGCAGGATCCACATCTTAGGAAAAAATCATTTGATGAGAAGCCCAATAGTGGTCTCAGTACTCAGGATGATGGTACTGGGGGGGGGGGGGGGTATGAGAGCTAGGCGATCTGGTCGGTGTACCTGATTAGACCATTCCCCTCCCACTAACATACCATCCATCCCACATTCTAATCCCGATATGTATTTAGGTAAACATGGTATATTAAGGCCTCCCATGTTTTCACCACCCTTTACATATGATTCTCCTCACCCATATTTACCATATCTGATGTTGATTCCCACTCCCCATCTAGCATTTGGAAAGCCATCCGTACCATCTTCTTTTACTTTTACTTCCTTCTCTTCGAGCTTCTATATTCCATCTTCTTCGACTCCAGCTCTGCCGCAGTCTGTCCCTACGAAGCATACAATAGGACCAACTACACCTGTACAAGGTGTTCCTTTAGATTCTATGGATCTAGTGGTTCTCATTGATCATACTACCACATGTATATTTATAGAACCATAATAAATTTTTATACCATTATTTATTTTAATTATAACATGTATTGATAAAATATTTGCTTTTATTTCATAACAGTTACATATACTGATAGTAGGTAGGGGGAGGGTGTACATGATTGTGTGTGATGTGATACCAATGCACACAATTGATGGTGGAATACAATTAAGACAATCAAATTATTGAAAAAATAGGGCAGCGATGTCGGAGTTTTTTGGTGACGCTTTCCAAATACTCCGACATCATTCCTGTCAGCCTGCTCTCATGGAGACAGTTCCCAAATGAAGTCAAAGATAATTCTTGGGTAGAGATATGGGTAAAAAAATATATTGTATTTAATGAAATATATATTTTTTTTATTTATGTGAATTAATATTTTGGTTTCATCTTCGGTTTAATTTCCCCGATGGTGAGGATGCACAACCATCACATCTAAAGAATTTAGGTGAGTTTTGAAGAGCCTATAAGCATGAGTTGTATATTGGCTGGTATGATAGAGTTGGAATAGAGATAGAGGTATTACCTATCATGGATGATTATCTAATAGAACAGTATCGACAGATGATTACTCATTGGATGACTATCCAATTTAAGGTATTAATCGCATTTGAGGTATTTAAATAATAATTTTTTTTCCATTAATACTATATTTTGTATTATTGAATTTTATTCAGGAATCATCTGGAAGAAATAAAAAAAAATTTATTCTAAAAAATAACTCCACAAATTGGGGCATACTATAATGTCAGATGATGTGGGGAAGTAGGTATGATAGTTGTTTATAATTTTTCTTTATGGCTTGCACATTCTTTTGTTTCCTTCATAATTTATTAAATTGATAAATATTTCATATAATTTTAATTATGAAATTATTTATTGGTAACCGATTTCTAATTATGGTTTCCTACATTCAATTTCATTTTAGAGGAAAACATTTAATATTGAAGGATGTGTGCCTTGAGAAAAACTCTTTTGCTCAGGTAGAAGGAAGAAAGATGGAAGTGCGGTTAATGGACTCACTCAACAAAAAATTGTAAGTTTTACTTTTTGATTTAAAATTTTAATATCTATTTTTTAAATTAATAATATATTTATATTTGTAACACGCTACTTTAGAGGCCCTTTATTCCCAAGAACCTGAAAATTTTGTGCCAAATGATCCCTTACATCAGGTGTTGGGAGATGATCACCCTAGTAGAGTACACTACTAAGCTGGGAAGAGTATAGTCCCAATGAGGTATTGACCCTACTTAGGTATGAGTTTTAGTGCCACCGAGTTCCAACAGGTTAAGGAATAGGCAGAATAGGCTGAAGAAAGGTCCACAGAGATGGAAGAACAGTCTTATAGGGAAACAACTTCATTTATGAAACTAATTTATGTTTTACATCTAATACTTCCACCAGAGGCCAGAACATCTTGTGATGAATATATGTTGTCAATGAATTATATACATGTTGCACCAAGTGGAAGTTATAGTGGTTATTGATATGATTTTTTTCTTGGAGATGACGATGGTGAGGAGGAGGCTGAGGTGGATGAGGAGGGTGAGAAGGAGGATGAGGTGGAGGAGGAGGACGAGGAGGTGGCCGAGTTCGAGGAGGAGGGTGAGGAGGAGGGAATTGAGGAGGGTATGTATGATGATGGGAACGACAATGATGACAGGGATGAGGCTGATGATGACGATGATTATAGTTATTGTGATGAAGGAAAATTTGACTTGTTACATTTTTTACTAATATTACTGACATTTGATGTTTGATGATTTGTTGTTCTTGAATATTTGTGTGATTAGGTAGGTCACACTATCTTTATTTCTTTATATATAAATAATAAAACTTTACTAGATGATTTTATATGACTGAATATATGTGTGATTGATTCACCCCTCCCCTAGACACCCTCACCCCCTTGGATATCCCCCACCCCCTGGACAGCCCACACCCCCTGGACACCCCCACCCCTGTGGACACCCCCGTGGATACCCCCCCGAACACCCAACCCCCTAGACAGCCCCTACCCCACACCCTCGAACACCCCCACTCTCTTGGACACCACCCCACCCCCTTGGATAGCCCCCACCCCCTAGATAGTCCCCCCACCCCTAGACACCCCACCCCTGGAAACCCCCATCCCCTGGACACCCCCACCCCTGGACAACCCCCACCCCCTTGGACACCCCCATATTCTAAATTCAATTTTCTATTACATATTCTATATGTGTTATACATAATTAAATTCTATAAGGAATTAATTATGAATTGAATACATTGTACATATTTCAGAATTCTCTATGTAATTCATAATAAATTTTGTATGCTTTTTTCATTCCTAATTTAGAATTCAGTATATAATTCATTTTTTATGTATTCAATTGAGAATACAATTATGAATTCTGTATTGCATAGGGTTATTGGGTTTTGAATTGAATTCTGAATTCATAGGTGCACAGGGGATTGTAGAGGGGGAGGTAGGCCAGCCTGCATAGTGGGATGGGGGGGTGCAGCGAGAGGGGGGGGGGGGGCTGTGGGTGGGAGGGGGCTGTGTAGTGGGAGGGGGGTTGTGGGGGGTGTGCTGTGAGGGGGGTGGGGGCTATGGGTTTGAGGGGGGATGTAGGGCGTGTAGTGAGGGGGGGGGGGGGCTATGGGGGGGGGGGGGGTGCAGTGAGAGGGTGGGGTGGGGTGGTAGTGGTGGTGGTGGTGGGGGCGGGGTATGTAGTGGGAAGGTGGGTGTTGTGCATTGGGAGAGGGAGGGGGTGGGGTTTGCTGTTGGGGGGTGTGGTGGGGAGGAGGTGTAGTGGGAGGGGGTGTGTAGTGAGAGGGTGGGGGTGCTGTGTAGTGGGGGGGTGTGCAGTTGGAGGGAGGAGGTTATGGGTTGGGGGGATGTGTAATAGTATAGGGTTTGTCTGTAGGGGGGGTTGTATGGGGGGTGGGGGTTGTAGTGGGAGGGGTTGTGCAGTGAGAGGGTGGGGGGGGATGTGGGCGTGGTGTGGGGGGCTGTGTAGTGGTGGGGCTTTGTAGTGGGAGAGGGTCTGTGTAGTGGGAGGGGGGGTTAGGGGGCTGTGAGAGGGTGGGGGGCTATGTAGTGGGGGGGGGGGGCTATAGGGGGTGTGTAGTGGGGGGGGGGGGTTGTAGGGGGTGTGTAGTGGGGGGGGGGGGGTATAGGGGGGTATGAATCCAAGAATGAATCCACCCATAATGGTTCTATATGTTCTGATGACATATTTTAAATGTTCATACAACCTCACTGAAGCCTTGACCGACTTCAAAGGAGTTCTTACTAGTTAATTTTCCAACCACTTGCACTGGCCATAAGGATCTAAACCATGTGTCAATGCACCAATGATCCTACTCCCTCTCTTATTAAAATAATTTTATTCTATTTCCAATCCCACATATGTTCTTTATAAAATGATACATATGAATCAAAAATACACATCAATATTCTATAGTCACTAAAATCATTAAATGATTAGTTTTATAGAAGACCACAACCCTTCCCTCAAGAGAATATTTTTTACATGTTACTAGGTTGACTCTATAAACTGTATGAGTATCTTTAATTGTCACATTGAAGAACTTACATCATTATACTCTATCTTCAATAGCACATCATAAAGGACAATGATTAAACATGATTTTCTATTCAATCGATTGTTAAGGGAGGCACTGATTACTGCACAGAGCTTGATGAATCAAAATGAAATCCACTACATTAAACAATCCATTTTTGGCATCTGTAACAATCTCTAGAAACATAGGCATAGGTTATGACTTCCATATAGGTTGGTCTTGTTCCCTTACAAAAGATTCTATTTTGAACACCAATATATCAACCAACAACAACTAGGTTTATCCTCACAGTGTTACCCCATACCATTACATATATTATCTTATTTGACATAGATAACATTGTAATGATTAAACATTAGGCTATGAAAACCTGGGAGCTTCATTCCAAATAAACCAATTTATAATAGAAAGGGTGACACTAAATGAAATAAATAGTGTATTACTACCACTATCACATCTCTTTTTTAATCCATAGAATCAAAAAATTCTCATTTGTTAGTTCACCACCCAGCTTCCAATGGTTCAACTGACACAACACATAACCACAACATGAAATATATAAATATAGAATGATAGATTAATATCACATAAACATAACATAAAATATATAAATATTGAATGATAGATAAATATAACATCACATCAAATAAGATCCCTTACCATCATATAAAGGATATGGATGGAGGAGATAGAGCCCATAATTAGAGGAAGATAGTTCCAAGGGTGTTGGGTATTTTTAGGTGTTTATGTTTTGGTTTCAGTGTGATTTTGTATATTGTCTCCATGAGTTTTTTTAATTATATACATTGTATTGTGGGCATGAGTGTTTTTCAGAATTCTGTATTTTTTAGGTGTTGGATAATTATTGTATATTGTCTTTGTTGTATTTTTAGGTGGTGTTGAATTCTATATATTGCAGAGGGGAGAAAAGAGGGGAAGAAGGCTGCTGTAATTCTGTAAATGGCATAGGGGAGGTAAGAGGGCTGACTACTAGAATTCAAGAGTTGTGTATACCAAGGGTTTAAAAACCATTGGTATAAAGATGGAAAAATTCATCTATACCAACCGTTTAAAGGTAAACAGTTGGTAATACATTATACCAAAGTTTTCTTAACAGTTTTTAATACACTATACCAATATTTTCTTGACCATTGGTAATGCACTATACCAATAGTTTCTTAACTATTGGTATAGATTTATAGCAGCACTATACCAAAGGTTCCACAACCATTGGTATAGATTTAAACCATTAGGTATACTAATGGTTCAACAAAAACCATTGGTAAACCTATATACCAACGGTTTTTAAACCCTTTGTATAGGTTATAGATTTATATTTACCATTGACTACAAATTTTTGGTAATTCTATATTGCAACAATTCCTTTAAACCATAGAGAAATTGGATTTTTTATTGGTCTATGCCAATGGATTCCTTGTAACTATTGGTATAAGGCTATCACCACACCTTATCACCCAACGGTTTCCCAAACTGTTGGTATAACATATACCAATGGTTTGGCAGCCTATCCTAATGTTTTTTAACCATTGGGATAAACTTGGTTTCCGTCAGTGCCTAAAAAGACACTAAACCCCCTAAAAGCTAAAGAACCCCTAAAACCTTACAAACCCCAAAATACCCATAAAAACCCTAAAAATCCCCTAAAAGACATTAACAATCCAAAAACCTATAAAATAACTAAAAACCCCTAAAAAACTAAAAAACCTAAAAAACCCTACAAAACCCTACAAAACCCTAAAACCCTAAAAACTCAAAACCCATTAAAACAGCTTTAAAAACTATAACCCCCCCCCGAAAGAACCTAAAAACCCAAAGAAACCATAAAAACTCTAAACCCCTAAAAAAACTCAAAAAACACAAAAAACACAAAAAAACCTTAAAACCATAAATAAACCTCAAACCCCTAACAACTCTAAAACACACTAAAACCCTAAAAACCCACTAAAACCCCTAAAAAAGAACTAAGATCCATGAAAACCATAAAACATTTTATAACCCTAAAACACACAAACCCCTAAAAGACCATAAAACCCTAAAAACTCATAAAAGACCCTAAAAACCCTAAATCCCCCAAAATCATAGAATCCCTACACCCCCAAAAAACTCTTAAAAACCTTAAAACACCCTAAAGGTTTATAAATAACCATAAAGACCCTAAAAATACAATAAAAACACTTAAAGACCCAAAAATATCTTAAACTCCCAAAAAACCCTAAAAAACCTAGAAACCCAAAAAGACCTTAAAAAAACTAAAATCCCTAAACCCTATAAAATCTTAAAACATTAAAAAAAACCCAAAAACCCCAAAAACACAAAAACCCCTAAAAACACATTAAAAACCCTAAAAACCCAAAAGTCTATAAAATACCCTAAAAAGTAATCCATGGAACCCCTAAAAACAGTAAAAACTATAAAAACCCTAAAAAACCCATAAAACCCCAAAAAACCCCTAAATACCATAAAAAACCTAAAAATCTCATAAAATCCCTAAAACCCCTTAAAAACATTAAAAAAACATAAGAATGATAAAACCCATGAGAAAACTAAAGAATCCAAAAACCTTAAAAACCCTAAAGGATAAAAAACAATAGAAAACCCTAACAACCCCACAAAACCCCTTAAAATCCAAAAAACCCCAAAACCCCCAAAAAACCCCAAAATCCCAAAAACCATAAAAAACCCTAAAACCTATTAAAATCCAAAAAAATTGTAAAAACTCACCAAAATACATACCCCCCCTAAATACTCCAAATAAGTCTAAAAACCCAAAACAACCCTAAAAACACCAAATCCCTAAAAAACCATAGTACCCCTAAAAATCCCTAAAAACCCTAAAAATATTAAAAACACAAAAAACTCTAAAACTCCTTAAAAAAATTAGAAGAAGATGTATAATTCTTGAGAGCAAGGCGAACATGGTGACCTCACACCGCCGCAAGATCAGATCCCTGCGGATACGAGGAAGGGGGATGGAGACCTCCCACAACCTGAAACGGTTGGACATAAGGAGCTTTTACAGCTTTACCGAGCTAGAAAGGAGAAGAAAATTTCTCCTCATGATCCAGCGAAGACATCTCGATCCAAAAATAATTTTTTCGATGTTGAGAAATAGGCTGCTTCTCTATCTTTCATAGATTTTGGTGCCCCCTCTCCTAGTCATGTTATTCAAAAGGGGCGGATTGCGAATGTGTCTGCCAATCAAGAGGCATTGGAAGAATGGGCCAGCCTTTACAGGTTATCCATCATTGAAAGGGTAATCGTGTTGAAGGGGGAGAAATTTTGGAGAATTGGTGACCTATCTAAGTGAATTTTTGATATCTGTGGGTTATTGGATTGGAAAATGACAGCAATAGGGCACGACTACTTTCAAATCATTTTCCCCTCTGATGACTGCAAGCGGTGTGCCTAGAGTTTTGGGTCCCTTAACCTCGAACTAAGGATTCTTAGGATTCAAGACTGGGATTGGAGCTTTGACCCGTTCCGTGTGAAGAACACTGTTGTGCATGTGTGGATTTGGATTTTCAAGCTAAATTGTTATTATTGGCATCCATGAATCTTATAGAACATTGCCTCGACAGTTGTATTTCCAATCCTCATTGACAAGGAGACAGAAAATTCATGATATGGACACTACGCGAGAGTGCTTGTGGAGGTGGACTTGGAAAATACCCTCATTGAAGAAGTTATCTTCAACACCCTTGAGGATAGCTTGATGTTGGAGATAAATTATGAGAGGCGCCCAAAATTCTGCTCCTCTTGTAGAAATATTGGGAATTTGGTTTCGGAGTGCCGAAAGTTTATGACCTTCTCAATCTGTAACCTTTAGGGGCATGAGGCACCTTAGTACAGGAGGAATCGCGGGGTTGTCTGTCCGCATGTTGCTCCCTCGGTGGACATGGTGGTTACTGATGTGGTTAATGATGGCTCTGCTGAGAATTGTGGTTCTGGCGAGCGTGCGGATGACCCGGTGGCTCCGGTTACTGCCCTTTGGGGTCCTCAGGATCCTCTGGCCACTGGCGAAGAAGCTTCGGCTGTTCCTGAGATGGTCGATCATACTTCTATTCTGGCGCCCATGGAGGGAGCTAATGGTGTTCCCTCTTCTGATCATGATCAGGTCATCCCAGTGCATGATCACTGCTCGCAGTCTCCAGAGTGCATAGGGATTTACTCTGGGAGTGCTTTTTCTACGATTCTTGGAGAATCCTTACGTGATAGGGCCTCTATGGAGTTTCCTTATTTCCAGTAGACCCCGGGTAACGGGATTTTTGTCATCCTAGAAACCCTGGTTTGCATAGAGAAAGATGATGTGCCCCTTGACCCCATAGTTTCCCCTACAAATGGATCTGATTTTACCATGGTGGCCTTAGATAAGGCAGCGAGGAAGTCACAGAGGTACCCCCTATAGGAGACCATCTGTGTTTTGAACAATCTGCTTAGCGGGGTATTCTGGAGTGATTCAGTAGAGGAAGAGAAAGTTGATACGGAGTCGGATCACCCCATCAAGTCACATGAAGATGTGGTACAAAACCTGGTGACAAAGTATTTGCTATCTGATATTGAAAATTGGGCTGATAATCCCAAGAAGAAGGGAAGGAAGGTAAAGGGAAAGGGAAAGAGAGTTATCCCTCCACCTGATTTTACCAATTCCCAATGAAGATATTATTTTGGAATTGCCAAGGGCTGGGAAATTATCCCATGGCTGCTGCCCTTCGACACTTTATTTCTCATAATCCTCTGTTAATTGGGCTAGCTGAGCCCATGATAAAATTTGATAATTGGAAGGGTGTCAACTAAAACTCTCTTGGATATTCTCTTCTCTCATCAAATTGTGGAGCTGATGGTATGAGCACCTATGGGTCTTGGTGCATAATAGTGTTCAGGTTGCCTCAGTTGATTCGATCCTGCAAATGATTTCCATTAATATCTGCTTGAGTGCTGACATTTTCACCCTTTCTTTCGTGTACGCCACCTACTCATACAACACTTGGTGACTTCTCTGGAAGAAGTTGGAGCAGGTTAGTGAGGACATTGACAACATATGGGTGGTGGTTGGGGACTTTAACACAGTGATGAGGCCTGAGGAAAAGATGGGTCTGCACTTCTCCCAATATGTTGCTGAAGACTTTTCCTCTTTCCTGGATCACTATGACTTATCAGAGGTCTCCATTTCTGGGGCCACCTTCACCTGGGGATGATACACCGTTAATGGCAGACAAGCCAATAAGCTGGACAGATGCTTTGCGCACATGGGTGACAGAGGATCCTCGATGGCTATTTCTGGCTTCACCCTCCGAAAATTTAATTCAGACCACAATCCTCTTGTGGTTGAACTGTGGGATTGAATTTCTAGATCCTCCCCCCTCCCATTTAAATTCAATAACACATGGCTTACAATCTCTGGGTGTAGGGAGGAGGTTCTGAAGGCATGGAGTTCTACTTTCACTGGCAGCCCTAACTTCATTGTGATTTCAAAGTTAAGGGAGGTTAAGTGCTGCCTTAGAGAATGGAGTAATCAGTTCTTCTCAAGGATGGATGATGATATTTCTGTGGTGGAATCTCAACTGGATGTTTGTAAACTCATGGCTCAGTAGCAGAATTCGCCATCAGGTGAGGAGCTTCGCCTGCATTCAAAGCTTGATGAGCTGTTGGCCCTCAAGGAAAAGCTTGCGAAAACGCACTTTAATGTTAAGTGGCTGTAATATAGAGATCAGAACTCCAAGTTATTCCATGGGTTTCATATAGAATGGCGTATCAAGAATACCTTGAGTGTTGTCTGGGTTGGTGATCGCACTTTCACCACGATTGAGGACATTGCCAAGTCCTCAGTGGACTACTTCCAGGGGCTGTACATCGACGACGGTCAAGTATTTACCATGTTTGCGGACACAATTTCATCCTGTGTCACACCCATGCAGAATGAGGCTCTCACAGTAGCCCCTCTTGAGGAGGAAGTTAGGGAAACACTCTTCTCTTTGAATTTGGATAGTTTTGCGGGGCCGGATGGTTTTGGCAATAAATTTTTCATGTTATATTGGGACATTCTTCATGTGGAAATCACTAATTCGGCGAGGGAATTATTCCTTTTAGGATCTCTTTCGCATGGCGCAAATGCCAATTTTATTTCTCTGATTCCTAAGAAGGAAAATGCCATCGCGATTGGAGACTTCCACCCGGTTGCAGTTGGTAACACCATCCCGAAGATAATTAGTAAAATTCTTATCATTAGGCTGGGGAAGATGATAGGTGACATCTTTACTCCAAATCAATTTGGATTTGTTCTTGGAAGTAGCATCCAAACCTGCCTCTTTTCGGTCTCAGAGGGGTTCAATATTATGAGGAAGAAGAAAAACCAGGGTAGCTTTGCTTTAAAGATGGATATTTCAAAGGTGTTTGATATAATAAAGTGGAGTTTAATCTTTGAGATCCTCAGTAGATATGGATTTTCAAGCAGCTTCATCAGGTTGATTGCTTCAATCCTCCACAGCGCCAGGGTCTCGGTATTGATTAATGGCTCCCCATATGGATTATTTGCATGATTTCGTGGGGTCCAATAGGGGGATCCTATTTCTGGCTTTCTCTTTGCTATGGTGGAGGATTACATGATCCGCTACATCTTTGACCTTATGCAGGTGGGGCTGTACTCTCCAATCAAGGCTGGTCAGAATCTCTTTGTCCCCACACATCTTCTCTATGTGGACGACATTCTCTTGTTTGGGCAGGCTGATAAGAAAAATTTGTCAACAGTTAAACAAATATTCCACCACTATGGGTGTGTGGCTAGGCAGTCCATCAGTTGGATTAAGTCATCAATTGTTTTTGTAAATGGTGTCTCTTCTGCAAAGCAGACTCGCATTGCCAACATGCTGGGTGTGATAAGAGGCTCCCTTCCCTTCACCTACTTAGGCGTCCCTCTCTTTTGGGGGAAAGCAAGGAGCTTCTACTTTGAAGGTATTTCCTCTAAAATCATCTAGAAAATGTCGAAATGGAAGGGAAAATCCCTTTCACAGGCTGGACGGGTCTTCTTGATTAATTATGTTATCACCTCAATGTTCTTTCATGATTTTTCCATTTATAGATGGCCGACGAGTCTCATAAAAAGCTTAAATACCAAAATAATAAAATTTTCATGGACAGGTTCTATTACTGAGTGTAAACTGGTCTCTGTTTCCTGGAAACATTTCACAAATCCGCTTGATATGGGTGGGCTTGGAATCAAGGACCTGCGACGTTTCAATGATGCTATGATTGGGAAATTTATTTGGGGCTTGCTCAATCCTCAGAATCGCGGTCTTGATTTTCTTAAGGAAAGATTCATGCGTAGACTGTGTGATGGATTTATGGGGTATCTTTCCTCCTCGGTCTGGCCAACCTTAAGATCATCGTACAAAGACATTATGTCCAAATCAAAATGGATTGTGTCCAGGAATTCTAATATGAACTGCTATTCTACACCATGGCTGGAATAGCCCATCTCGGAGGTTTTGATGCCGCCGCTTGACCTGAAGAATCTTACCATTACTGATCTCATACAGCAATGTGATGACTCAATTGACCCCTCCCAGATAGTATTGCTATGCAAGTTCAACAGTATTCTTTTGCTGATATTGACACTCTCATCTGGATGCCCAGCATGGTTGGAAAATTCAATACCCGTGATTACTACCGGTTGAAGTTCCTGCCAGGTCCTGTCTCACCACTATGGATGATTAAATTCAGGACACCTTTCATTCCCCCTTCACACTTCACTCTTATCAGGAAAATTTGGAGAAGTAGGCTCCCGAAACGTGATCAACTCCATCTTGCTGGATGGAAACTTTCTTCTGTCTGTTTCTTATGCAGGAAATATGAGGAGAGTTGTAGCCATATTTTCTTGCATTTTACCTTTGCTGTGGAACTATGGCCCTACCTATAATAGAGTTTTGGGTTGGCCTACTGTTTGAAAGGGCAGATTTGTGACTTCCTGCGTGCACTAGTTGAGCTGAACCGGAGTGACCAAGTCTAGAATCTGCTGCTGGCCGGGGTGGCTATGACCATTCATTATGTTTGGGCTTCCTGGAATGCAGCTGCCTTCAATCGGTATCCCATCTCACTGTAGGGGGGAGTGGTGGCGATCCACGAGGCGATACACAGTGCCTCACAGATACAAACATCTTTGATGTTTAATGATGTCGATGATATGACAGTGCTGCGTTCTCTTGGCGTGGCTGGAAGGGGCAGAAAACCACTGGTCTTGAAGTATATTAGATGGATCCCTCCACTTCCATCATGGGTAAAGGTTAACGTTGATGGCACGCCCCTTGGAGCTCCTGGCCCATCGGGGTGTGGTGGTGTCTTCCGCACCTCTTGGGGATTCTTGAAGGGCTGCTTCTTTCAGTTTCTTGGGGATGGAAGTTCTTATGAAGAGGAGATGTGGGAGATCATAAAAGCTATGAAGTTTGCATGTCAGTTCAATTGGTCACAACTTTGGATTGAATCAGATTCGATGCTTGTTGTTTCTGCCTTAAAGGGGCTTTCTAGGGATGTTCCTTGGAGACTTTTTCCGCATTAGATTGAGTGCCTTGACCTGTCTCGGAACCTGAACCTCAATGTGTCACGCGCTTATAGGGAAGCTAATTCGGTTGCTGACGCCCTCTCCAAACAGGCGATTCAAGAGAGATCCTCAATGTGGTCTTTTTCCACCCCATCTTATTGTATTCCGTTCTTGGACTCGGATCAGAAGGGTGAAATTCACACTCGCCCTTGCAGGCCCATCTTGTAGCTATCTCATTTATGATTTATTTTATTTTGGGGGGCTAGGTTTGCCTACCCCTGAACCTCTTCTTCCCTTAAAAAACTTAAAAACCCAAAAAACACAAAAATAACCCTAAAACCCATAAAAAACTTAAAATCATTAAAGGATCCTAAATACCATTAAAACCATAAAAAAAATACTAAAGGACCCTATAAAACCCTAACAACCCAAAAAACCTCAAATCCCTAAATCCCTAAAAAAACATAAAAGACCCTACAAAACATAAAAAACCTTAAAAAACTAAATAACCCTAAAAAACCAAAAAAACCAATAAAAATCCATAAACACCCTAAAATACTAAAATTACCTAAAACCCTAAAAATCATAAAGCCCCTAAAAATAATAAAAAATTTGAAAAAACCATAAAATCCCCAAAAGACAATAAAAAACTCTAAAACTCAAAAAATCATAAACCCCTAAAAACCCTAAAACTGATAAACACTAACAAACTGTAAAAATCAATAGAAACCCAAAAAAATCCAAAAAAACATTAAAAACCCTATAAAACCATAAAAATATAAAAATCCTAACAAATCCTTTTAAAAACCCAAAAAACCTTAAAACCATAAACCCCTAGGAAACCTAAAAAACCCGAAAACACTAACCCACCCTAAAAACCCCTAAACCCCCCTAAAAACCTCCAATAAACACCTAAAACCTAAAATTCCACAAAAAACCATAACCCCCCCCTCCCAAGAAAAATCCCTCAAAATCCCTTTAAATGGTAAAAACCCAAAAAATACTTAAAACCCCAAAAAAACCTAAAATCCATAAAAACCTAAAACCCCCTAAAATCATAAGAACCCTAATATACCCTAAAAATCATAAAACCCCATAGAAAAACAAATAAACCAAAAAACCCTAAAAACCCTAAAAACCCTAAAACACCTAAAACCCCCAAAAAACCATAAAAACCCTGGAAACTTCTAAAAGACCCTAAAAACCCAAAATAACTAAAAAAGAACATAAAATCCACTAAAATGTTTCTAAAATATAGTAAACAATCCTATAAAAACTCCTAAAAGGACATAAAATAACTTTAAAAACCTTTACTCGCCCTAAAAAACCCTTTAAACCCCCTAAAAATCCCTAAAAACTCTAAAAATACCTAAATTCTCTAAAAAGATTAAAAATTTCTAAAAAACCATAAAACTGGAAAAAAACCATAAAACCTGAAAAAAACCTAAAATCAATAAAAAACCCAAAAACACCAAAATTTATAAGACAAACATAAAAGCCATAAAAACCATAAAAACCCAATGAAAAACCTTTAAAATGCAAAAAAACACATAAACAATCCTATAAACACTAAAAACCATAAAACCCTAAAACCATAATACCATAAAATCCAAAAAACATGAAAAACCATAAAGACCATAGATCCCCAATAAACCCTAGAAACACAAAAAAACAAAAAAACCTAAAAAACTAAAATACTCAAAAAAACCTAAAAAACCATAAAAACCCTAAAATTACCTAAAAACTCCTAAAAACCATAACCCCCAAAAATCCTAAGAAAGCCAAAAAATTATAAAAAACCTAAAAAACCTAAAAGACACAATACCCTACACCATACAACCTAATCCCTACACCCTAAACCCTATACACTACACCCTAAACCATAAACCCATCACCTTAAACCCTTTACCCTACACCCTAACCCTAAATCCTAAACCCTAAATCCTAGATCCAAGACCCTAAACCCTAAACCCAAAACTAATCACCCTAAACCATATACTATACACTTTAAACCCTATAACCTACACCCTAAACCCAATACCCTACACTATAAACCATATACCATACACCCAGAACCCTATAACTTACACCCTAAACCCTATACCAAACCACATAAACCCAATACCATACTCCATAAACCCTAAACCCTAATCCGTACACCATAAACCCAACATATTACACACAAAACCCTAAACCATACACCATTAACCTGACACTCAACACTCTAAACCCTAAAACCAACAACCTAAACCCCATACCATACACCCTAAACACTATACCCTACACCCAAAATCCTATACCCTACACCCTAAATCCCATAACCTACACCATAAACCCAATACACTAAACCTTGCACCCAAAACCATAAACCACACACCCCGAACCCAATACCCCACACCCAAAATACTAAACCATACAACCTAAACCCTATACCATAAAGCCTAAACCCAAAACCCAACACCCAAAACCCTTTACCCAACACCGAAAACCCTAACCCTAAACCATATTCCATAAACTCTAAATCCTGCAAAATAAACCCTATTCCATACACCCTAAACCCTAAACCCTACACTCTGTAACCTAAAACTTAATCCATATACCCTACACCCAAAACACTAAACCCTACAACATAAACCAAAAACCCAACACCCTAAATAGTAATCCCTAGACCATAAACCCCATGCCCTACACCCTAAACCCTAAACTACGCATCCTAAACCCTCTGAACAACACCCTAAACCCAAAACCCAAAACCCCACACCCTAAACACTATACCCAAAAAACTATACCCTAAACCTTAAACCTTACACATTAAACCCTATAAGCAACACCATAAACATTACACCCACCAACCTAATACCTATACCATACAACACAAACCCTAAACCCTAAAAAACTAAACCCTAAACCGTATACCACACACACCAAACCCTACACCCTACACCCCAAACCCCAAAAACCCAAACCCCACACTCTAAAAATTATAACCTACACCCTAAACCATAAACCCTACACCCTAAACCATATACCCTACACACTAAACCACATACCATAAAACTGACACCCTAAACCCTACACCCTAAGCCATATACCCTAAAACCTAAACCCCAAATCCTACACCCTACACCCTATAACCTAAACCCTAAACCCTAAACCCAACACTATAAACCCTATACCCAAAACCCAAAACCCTAAGCCCGACACCCTAAATCCTATACCATACACTGTAAAATCTATAACCTATAACCTAAACCATATGCCCTACACCCTAAAATCTAAATCCTACAACCTAAACCCTACACCCTAAAACCTAAACCATACACCATACACCCTAAATCCTACACACAAAAATGAAAAACCTAAACCCTACACCCTAAACAATAATCCCTACACCCTAAACAGTTGTCCCTACACCCTAAACCCAATTCCCCACACCCCACACCCTAAACCCTACATCCTAAACCCTATAACATACACCCTAACCCATACACCCTAAACCCAAAACCCAAAACCCCAAACCATAAAACCTAAACACTACACAGTAAAACCTATACACCACAACCTAAACCATAAACCCTACACCCTAATCCCCTACACCATAAAATGTAACCATAAGCCCTACACACTAAACCCTACGCCATAAGAACTCTAACTTACACCCTAAACCAGAAACACCACACCCTAAACCCTATACCATACATCGTAAACCTTAAACACAACACCATAAATCATATACCCAACACCTTAAACACTAAACCCTAAAACGTATACCCAAAAACCAACAACCTAAACCTGATACCCTACACCCTACACAGAAAATTCTACACCCTAAACCCTATACCCAGAACCATAAACCCCAACTCCAACACCCCAAACCCTATACTGTACACCCTAAACCCTAAACCCTAAAACCTTATCCCTAAACACTACACCCTAAACTCTAAACCCTACACACTAAACCCTATCCCATACACTCTAAACCCTAAACCCTACAGGATAAAACCAACACCCTAAACCCTAAACCCTTCACTCTAAACTATATACCCTACACCCTAAACTCTAAACCCTATACCCTAAACCCAAAACTATAAACCTTACACCCTAAACCCTATTCCCTACACCATAAACAATAAACCTTACACCCTAAACCATAGTACCTACATATTGAACCCCAAACCCTACACTCTAAACCCTATACCCTACACCCTAAACCCAAAATCCTGAATCCTAAACACTACACCCTAAACCCTGTACAATACACCATAAACCATAAACCCTAAACACTAATCCCTATTATCTACTCCCTAAACCCTAAATCTGACACCATAAACCCTATACCCTACATTCTAAATCGTATACTGTACACCATAAACATTATAACCTACAATCTAAACCATTTACCCCAGACCCTAACCCTAAACCCTAAATACACTAAAACAATTCTAAAAAACCCTAAAAACTGTTGATCTATAAGAAACTCTAAAAACAATTAAAACTCTCAAAAAACCTAAAAAAATACTAAAAACTAGAAAAACCCTAAAAACCCTAAAAAATATTAAAAAACATAAAAATACAACAAAACCTTAAAAAACTCTAAAACCCCTGAAAACCCAATAAAATAAAAAAAAACCATAAAAAACCATTAAAAAATCCCAACAAGACCTAAAAACACTAAAACAGTAAAAAAATCCTTTAAAATCATACAAAACCCTAAAAAACCTTAAAAACCCATTCAAAATAAAAAAAACACAAAAAACCCAAAAAGTACTCTAAAAACAGATAAAGAAACCTAAAAAACCTAAAAAACCATAAAAACCCCAAAAACCTATAAATCCTTAAAAATCCATAAAAACCATAAAAATAATAAAACCCTGAAAAACCCCAAAAAACCCAAACAATTTATAAAAGACTGTAAAAACCCCTAAAATCATTAAAAACAATAAAACCCTAAAAAGACACTAAACCCCCTAAAACCTAAAGAACCCCTAATAATCTTACAAACCCAAAAAACCCCAGAAAACCCTAAAACCCCAAAACAGACCTTAAAACCCCTAAAAACCATAAAACAAAAAACCCCCTAAAAACAAAAAAACATTAGAAAACCCTCAAAACCCTAAAAAAACCTAAAAAACCTAAAAAACCTAAAAAACCTAAAAACTCAAAACCCCTTAAAACCCCATTAAAAAACATAAAACCCAAAAAGAACCTAAAACCCCTAAGAAACCTTAAAAACCCTAAATCCTAAAAAACTCAAAAAACACTAAAACTCCGAAAAATCATAAATAAAACTCAAAACCCCTAATAACTCCAAAACCCACTAAAAACCCTAAAAAAAAGAAAAACCCCTAAAAAGAACTAATATCCCTAAAACCTCTAAAAACCCTAAAAACCCAAAAAACCCAAAAAACCCAAAAAACCCGAAAAACCCGAAAAACCCAAAAAACCCAAAAAACCCAAAAAACCCAAAAAAACTCTTAAAACCCTAAAAATGAAAAACCCCTAAAAGACCCTAAAAACTCAAAAAAAATCATATAAGACCTTAAAAACCGTAACCCCTTAAAAATTTCTAAAATCCCCAAACCCCAAAAAACATCTAAAAACCCTAAAACACCCAAAAAGTTTATAAAAACCCACAAAGGACCCTAAAAATCGAATAAAAACCCATAAAGACCCAAAAAACTCATGAACACCCTAAAAAACTTAAAAATAAAAAAACCCAAAAGACCTTGAAAACACTAAAACCCGTAAAACCCTAAAAAATCCTAAAACCCTAAAAACCCAAAATCACCAAAATCTCCAAAACCCCTAAAAACCCCTTAAAACCCCTAAAAATACCAATGGCTCTAAAACCATAAAAACTATCTAAGAAACACCTAAAAACACCAGAAACCATAAAAACCTAAAAAACCCATAAAAACCCAAAAATCCCCTAAACACCATAAAAACCTAAAAATATAAAAAAAAGTCCTAAAACCCCTTAAAAACATTAAAAGAACCTAAGAATGATAAAACCATTGAGAGAATGAAAGAACCCCAAAACCCTAAAAATCCTAAAATGCTAAAAAATAATAAAAAACCATAAAAACCCAAATAAACCCATTAAATCATAAAACTCCTACAGTAAGAAGTCACGACTTTTGCCATGGAGACTTCTCCAAAACTAGATCGAGTGCCTCGATGCTTCCAAGACTCTAACCCTGGGCATCTTACATGCATATAGGGAGGCAAACTGGGTTGCAGATGCTCTTTCCAAGAGATCGATTGACGAAGGGACTTCGGTATGGTCTTTCAGGACTCCAGACTTCTGTTTGTCTTCATTTGACTCAGACATGAAGGGGAATACCCACACTAGGATATGCAATCCTCCTTTGTAGTGCATTGTACTTTACTTTTATGTTCTTTAATAAATCATGTGATCAACTTTGCCTGATCCCACACCTTTTCTGCCCTAAAATCCCTAAATTCTATAAAATACCCTAAAACCCACTCAAATCCCTAAAAATTTTAAAAACCCTCCAAAACACCAAAATTTCATCTAAATATTCCAAATAAGTCTAAAAAACCCTAAAAGATCCTAAAAACCAAAAATCCCTAAAAACCCATAATACCCCTAAAAATCCCTAAAACCCCTAAAAAGTATAAAAAACCCGAAAAACCATATAAACCCTTAAAAACCTAATATCCCAAAAAACACTAATAAACCCCTAAAACCCATACAATCCATGAAAGCAATAAAAGACCCTAAATACCATAAAAACTCTAAAAAATACTAAAGGACCCTAAAAACCCTAAAAACCCTAAAATATCTAAAACCCTAAAAAACTTAAAAGACCAAAAGAAACATAAAAAAACCTTAAAAAACTAAATGACCCTAAAAACTCTAAAAACCCTAAAAACCCATAAAACCCATAAAAACCCTAAAATCCTAAAAACCATTAAAACCCCTAAAAGAACCCTAAAAAATCCTAAACCCCCCCCCAAAACACTGAAACTCCTTAAAACGCATAGAAAATTATAAAATCCCCTAAAAACCCTAAAAACCCTAAAATACCATAAAAAACATAAAATACCCCAAATGTATTTAAAAACACACTAAAATCCCTAAAAACCCTAAAAACCCAAAAAACCTAAAAGATCCTAAAAAGTCATAAAGACTTTTAAACCCCCTAAAACCATTAAAAACCCCAAGACCCTAAATAACCCTACAACCATGAAAACCATAAAAAATTGCTAAAAACTCTAAAAATACTAAAACCCCCAAAAATACATAAAACCATAAAAAACTCAAAAAAAACCTAAAAATCCTAAAATACCTAAAAACACATAAAATACCTAAAAATCCCTAAAATCCATAAAAAATATAAAACCCACAAAAAACCCCAAAACCACTAAAAACAATAAAAACCCTAAAATCCATTAAAACATATAAAACCCTTAAACATACCCTAAAAACCATAAAAATATAAAACCTCTTGAACCCATAAAAAAACACCCAAAAAAATTATAAAAACCTTAAAATAAATAAAAATTCCTAAAAACCCCACAAACCCTAAAAGGCATAAAAACCCTAAAACCCTAAAAACCCTAAAAAAGCCTAAAAAACATAAAAACACTAAAACCTTAAAAAACCAAGAAAAACCCTTAACCATGTACCTTACACCTGACATGCTAAACCCAAAACCCTAAATCTTATACCCCACACCCTAAACCCTAAACCCTACACCCAAAATCCTATACCTTACACCCTAAAACCAAAACCCTTGACCTTAAACCCTAAACCCTAAACCATAAACCCTAGACCTTAAACCCTATACCCCACATCCTAAAAATTAAACCCCACACCCTAAACCCTAAATCATACACCTTAAATCCTAAACCCTAATTCATAAACCCTAATAACTAAACCCTAAACCCTATACCTTAAACCCTAAACGACCCCAAAACCTAAAAATAGAAAAAGAACCATAAAAAACCGTAAAAAACCTTAAAAAAACTTAAAACCTAAGCACCCTAAAACCCCATAAAACCACTAAAATACCCAAAAAACCATAACAAACCTTAATGAATCCTAGAAATCCTAAAACCAAAAAAATACAAAAAACAAATCCTAAAAAAACAAATATCCCCCAAACCCCTAAAATAACCCAAAAGTACCCAAACAATACCCCCAAACCCCCAAACCCTTAAAACCCTAAAAACCAAAAAAACCCTAAAAAAACCATAAAAAACTAAACCACCTAAAAATCAGTAAAATAAAATAAAAACCCTAAAACACTAAAAAACATAAAAAAAAATTAAAACCCATAAAACACTAAAAACCCCAAAAACCAAAAAAACCCTATAAAACCCTAAAAACTGTAAAAATCTTGAAAACCCTAAAAACCATAAAAAATCCTAAAATAATTCTTTAAATGATAAAAAACCCTAAAAACTCTAAAAATACTGAAAACCCAAAAACCTCTACAAACCCTAAAACCCCCTAAAAAGCTCTGAAAACCATAAATCCTTAAAAAATACTACAAAAACCATGAAAAAAAATAAAACCCCCTAAAACAAAAAAACCCATTAAAAGTACTTTAAAACCCTAAAAAACCTAAAGGACCCTAAAAACAATAAAATCATAAAAACCCTAAAAACCCTAAAAAACCTGAAAAACCCTTAAAAGACCCTAAACACCCTAAAAACCCTAAAAATTGAAAAAAAAACTCTAAAAAACCCTAAAGACCATAAAAACATAAAAATACTTATAAAAACTCTGAAAGACCATACAACCCTTAAACAAAATTAAAAACCATAAAATAACATTAATAAACCTAAAACACCCTAACAACCTTTAAAAACCCCAAAAAACCAAAAAACCTAAAAAACCTAAAAAACCAAAAAAACCCCTAAAACCCTAAAACACTCTAAAAAATCTTAAAAAGATCAAAAAACCCCTCAAGAACGTTTTAGACCCCAAAACCATAAGCCAATAAAAACAATAAAAAAGACTAAAAATCTAAAAGATCCGAAAACAATAAAAACCCAAAAGAACCTACCCCCCCCCCCAAAAAAAACCCCCTAAAACCCCGAAAGACCATAAAAATCCAAAAAACCCTAAAATCCCTAAAAGATCCTAAAAACCTTAAAAAACATTTTAAAAACTAAAATCCCAAAAGAATCTTAAAAATCACTAAAAATAATAAAAAACAAAAAACCCCGTAGGACTTTAAAAACCCGCAAATCCATAAAAAAGATAAAAAACCTAAAAACAATAACCCCCCCCCCCCCCAAAAAAAACCCTAAAAACCCCTAGAATATTATTAAAACCCCTAAGAAACCATAAAAACCATTGAAAAAACCTAAAAACCCAAAATACCAAGAATCCCTTAAAAACCCATTAAAAGGTGATAAAAACCAAAACAACCCTAAAGACCCTTAAAACAATAAAAAACTAAAATAAACTAAAAGCCCCCAAAACCATTAAACACTATATAAGACCCTAAAAACCTCCACCCTAAAAAACTATCCCCTAAAAGACCTTAAAAATCTTAAATACCCTAAAATACAAAAAAAACACTAAAAAACCATAAAAGACCCTAAAAACACTGAAAAATAATTAAAGACTCTAAAAACCCTAAAGGTCTCTAAAAACCCTAATGGAACTTAAAATCCTATAAAGGGCCCAAAAACCCCTAAATGACACTAAAATTCCCTAAAAAATATTAAAGGAACCAAAAAACCCTAAACACATAAAATACCCTAAAAACCCTAAAACACACTAAAGGAACCAAAAAATTCTAAAAAACCCAAAAGACCAAAAAAACTTAAAAAACCCTAGAAGTGACTAAAACCGTGAAAACCCCTGAAAAAAACCATGAAGAATACTTTAAAAAACCATAAAATCCTCTAAAAACCCAAAAGACCCCAAAAACCCAAAAACCATAGAAGACCCTAAAGTACCATAAAAACCAAAAAACCCTAAAATCCCAATAAACCTCTAAAACCCCCAAAAAAAATTTTGATACCCAAAAACATGTAAAAAAATAAACAACCCTTAAAAACTCTAAATGTCCATAAAAACCCTAAAACCCCAACAATCCTATAAAACTAAAAAAATCCCAAAGCCCTAAAAAACCATAAAACCTATAAAAATATAAAAGACCATAAACCCCCCTAAAAACCCTGAAAAACAAAAACCCCTCCTCCAAATACATAAAAACCCGAAAACTATAAAATCCTTAAAAACCTTATAAACCCTAAAAATCATAAAAACCCGAAAAATCTTAAAAACCCTAAATGATCCAAAAAACCCCGAAGCCCCTTTAAATCCTTAAAAGACCCTCAAAAACACCAAAAAACCCTAAAAAACTAAAAAAAAACTAAAAACCCTTTAAAACCCATTAAAATACAGAAACCTTTAAACCCCCCAAAAATCTCTAAAAACCCATAAAAATCCCATAAAACCTAAAACTAATAAAAACCCTAAAAAACCTTTGAACATTGAAAAAACCCCTTTAAACCCTAAAATCTCTTAAAACACTTCCCATAAAAAATAAAAAAACCTAAAAACACTAAAAAATTAAAAAACTAAAAAAAAACCACTTTAAAACACTAAAAATCTAAAAAACCATTAAAACCCTAAAACCCCCTAACAAACCCTAAAACTTTATACAAAACCGTAAAAATCAGAACACCATAAAAACCCTAAATCACTAGAAAGTATAAAAACCATAAAAATCCTATAAAACCCTAAAACTTTTAAAAACCATCACACCCCTCAAATCCCTAAGAACCCTAAAAACCATAAAAACCATAAAAACCCTAAAAAACCATAAAAGAACCTTAAACCCTCAAAAATCCCAAAATGACCCTAAAACCGTGAAAATCCAAAAAACACCCTAAAAAAATATAAAGAGCCCCTAAAATACCTTTAAACCCCACAAAACCCTAAAAGTCCCTAAACCCTATAAAAACCCTAAAGGACCCTAAAAACCCATAAAACACCCTAAAAACTCTAAAATCACCAAAAAAATAAAATCCCAAAAAAACCCTAAATAACTAAACCACTAAAAAATCCATAAAAATCATAAAACACCATAAAACACAAAAAACCACAAAAAACCCCAAGCCCCTAAAACCCTGAAAACCACTAGAAACCTTAAGAACCCAAAAATGTCCTAAAAACCCTTATAAATCATAAAAAACCAAAAAAACCCCATAAAATACTTTAAAACCAAGAAAAACATAATGAACCTTAAAAAACTAAAAACCATAAAAAACAGTAAACAACCCTAGAAACCTAAAAATATATAAAACACCTAAAAACCTTAAAAACCCAAAAAACCATAAAAAACATAAAAGACACAAAAACAAAAAAAAACCATAAAAACACAAATAAAATCCTAAAAATCCCTAAAAATGATAAGAAACCATTAGAAAAACCTAAAAACCCTTAAAACACTAAACCCCCCCAAAACCATAAAGAATCCTCAAATAACCCTAAAAACCCTAAAAACCGTAAAAGACCCTAAAATACAAAAAAAATATGCTAAACAACCCAAAAAATATAAAAACCATAAAAAACTCTGAAAACCCTAAAAATACTTAATAAACCCTAAAAACCCTAGAAACCCTAAAAACAATAAATACCATAAAAAAACTAAACACCCTAAAACACCTAAAACCACTAAAACATTATAGAACCACTAAATAAACCTAAATACATAAAATACCTCAAAACACTAAAAGACCATAAAAAACCGAAAACCCTTAAAGACCCTAAAAACACTAAAAGTCCCTAAATACCATTAAGCACCCTAAATCCCCCTAAAACCCTAAACCCCCTAAAAACCATGAAACAATCCTATGAAATCGAAAAAACATAAAAAATATAAAATTCCTTAAAATCCATAAAACCATAAAATCTCTAAAACCCCCTAAAAAGTGATGACACACCCTAAAACCCCTAAAACCCCTAAAAAACCTAAAACTCGTAAACCCCGTAAAAACCACTGAAATTCTAAAAAGTACATAAAAATCCAAAAAACCTGTACAAATCCCCAAAATCCTAAAAATTCCATAAAATCATAAAAATATAAAACCCCCAAAAAACCCGAAAAACCCCTAAAATCCTAAAAATACCTAAAACCCCTAAAAACTCATAAAACCCTAAAACTCTCTAAAATATTTAAAACCCTAAAAACCAATAAAATACCCAAAATACACCAAAATACCCTAAAAAATTAAAACACTAAAATTTACTAAAATTTATAAAAAAAATTTAAAAACCCTTACAAACCTTAAAACCCTAAAAACACTAACAACCCATAATATTCCTAAAATCCCTAAAAACCATAATAATACTGAAAAACTATAAAACCCTAAAAACCTAAAAACCCCTAAAACAAATAATCCCCTTACAAACCTAAAAACCCTAAAATCCCTTAAAACCCTATAAATTTCTAAACACTCTAAAAACCCTTTAAAATCCCCAAAACCCCAATGGAAAGAGATGGCTCAAAGAAGGGGACCAGGAGGTGATGGAGATCCCATCCGCACCCTAAATGATCCTCCCCTGCCGGTAAGGAGGTTACTGATCCAGCGTTGCTTGAGGTCTGCGACCATAATGAGATTTTCCAGCTTTGTAACCGGAATTCCCATGGGCCTGGTGTTGGTGCAACGAAGGCACCGAGATTGAAGGTCAACTTTGCGAAGGCTGTGAAAGCTGCGATCTTACCTTCCTTCTCTGATTTTGACCCCCTTCCCCTGGTCGTTACATTCATAAAGGGCGGGTGGCTCATGTCTCGGCAAATCGAGAGGCGGTAGAGGAAAGGCACAATTTGTGTCGTTTCTCAATTATTGTTCGGGTGTTGACCCCCAAGGGTGAGCAGCTCTAGAAGTTTTCTGATATTTCCAATCAGGTCAAGGAAATATGGGGTTTCTCTGAGTGGCGTATGACTTCCATGGGGTGAAGGTATTATCATATTTTCCTTCCCTTGGATGAGTGAAAAATACGTGCCTGGAGCTTTGGCTCTCTCAATCTGATGCCTGGTATCTTAAGGATTCAAGAATGGGATTGGAATTTCAACCCGTTGAATGTCAAGAACACTTCTGTGCAGATATGGGTCCGCATCTATAAGCTTAGATGGCTTTATTGGCATCCTCTAATCCTTTGGGACATCGCCTCCTCGGTAGGATATCCCATTTGCATTGATAAGGAGACTGCAAATCCAAAGTACGAGCATTTCGCCCGTGTTCTTGTTGAGGTGTATTTGGCCTCCACTTTGATTGAAGAAGTTGTGCTCAACACTGATGAAGATAGTTTCAAGATGGAGATCCATTATGAGAGAAAACCCTAGTTTTTTCTTCACTTCCATCTCTTTGGCCATATCATCTCTGATTGTCATCTCTTGAAAGTGTGTTCCAAGTGCAATCTTAAAGGACACACTGCTGAGTCCTGTACCCGGAAGCTGGATGCTGGAGCGGGGGTGAAGGCTCACACACCTACTCCCTCCCAGCATGTCTCTGAGGCAGTTCAGTGTCCTTTGGAACTGCCTTCACCAAGGAGGGTGCTGGAGTCTAATGACACCCTCTGTCAAGAGACCCCCTCCTGCTTACAGGGAGTTGCCTCTAGGTCCAAATCCCCGGATGAATGACTAGAAGTCGCGGACTCTCCTGTCGTTGCTCCCAGTCTGCAGACAGTCCTGAATGATCCTGGTCAATCCTCTGTGCCTATTGCTGGTCAGGTTATGGCTGATCCTGGCCAACCCTTTCCTGATCCTTCTCTAGTGGCGGACATTCCCTACAGTCAGGAGTTGTCCCCCCATTGCAGGTGGTGAATGATGGGCTAGTCTCTGCAGGGTCCCCTATCCCTTCTGGGCCTAAGAAGGTCTCCTCACCCCTGGCTCACCCAGTACTGTCTGGAGATTCTTTCGTTGTTGTGTCCCCCAGCAGGGCTGCACGACGAGACCCAGTTAAAGATGCCTCTCTGAAACCTCTCTGTCCTAATAATAGATTTACCCCTCTCAGCGGTAGTTTCTTGGCTGATCAGGTCGAGCAGAATGATGAGGAGGCAGAAGAGTCCTCCAAGCTGGCTCACCTGGTATCATCACATGAGGCTAGTTCTCATCCTCCCAATGATCTGGGACACAAATATTGGGCTGTTGAGGTTTATCATTCACCTAAGAAGAACCCTGTGGGCAGGCTCAAGAAGAAAGGGAAGAAATCAAAGGCGAAGGCCGGATCTTCAAATGTTTTCATCACCCCGGTGAACGGGCGCCCTCATCCAAATCGTATGTGGATACTTTTCTGGAACTTCCAGGGGATCGGGAACCCTCCCACTGTCTCGGCCCTTAGGCATTTCCTCACCTCCCAAAGGCCGTTGGTTCTAGGTATTGCTAAACCAATGCTCATGTTTGAAAACTGGATGGGTTTCAACTGGCGCAACCTTGGTTACTCTTGTGTTGCGAAGACTGCTAATGATAATGGCCTTGACACCCTTTGGGTGCTTAAGCATGATGACATTCACTTGACATCGTTTGAGGTGCATGATCAAGTCATCACCTTATCTGTCATGTGCAATTTTCCCCCCTCACTCTGTCTTTTGTGTACGCCTCCTGCTCTTACTTGAGGAGATGGGTCTTATGGGATCATTTGACTATGCTCCATGGGCTCATTGAGAACAGCTGGATTATTTTTGGGGATTTCAACACTGTCTTGCATCCGGATGATAGGATTGGATCCAACTTCTCCCACTCGACTACTTTGGAGTTTTCCTCTTGTCTTGATGCTTGTAACTTCTTGGAGGTCCCTATTTCTGGAGCCTCCTTCACTTAGGGGAGTTCTACTATGAATGGCAGGCAGGCCAACAATCTGGACAGGTGTTTTTATAGAATTAATGATGTGTCCTTGCCCTTTAATGTCTCGGGCTTTACACTTCCCAAGTTCCACTCGGATCACAATCCTTTGATCATTGACAGCTCCATAGGCGCCTCATGATCTTCACCTCTGCCTTTTAAGTTCAATAACGCATGGCTCACGATTCCTGGTTGTAGGGAAATTGTTCTCAACAGCTAGGATGAAGACTTTCAGGGAAGTCATTTCCATAGTTTGGTTCTAAGGATAAAAAATCAAATCTTTTCTTAATGAATGGAGCAAGGGCTGTTTTTCCAGTCTTGACAATGACATCCAAGATGACGAGCATCAACTTTCTGTCCACTAGGAATACAATTCTCTTCTTCCCCTTCCATCTCGCGAGGAGCTGCAACTTCATTCCAAACTTGATGATCTTTTGGCAATTAAGGAAAAGTTGGCCAAGAAACAATTCAGTGTGAGATGGCTCAAGGATGGGGATCACAACTCGAAATTCTTCCATCGGTTTCACAGGGAGAAAAAAGACAAAACCTATCTTAAGGCTATTCGCATTTTGGGTTCTAACTTTACTTCGGAGGATGATATCTCCTCAGCTATTTTTAATCATTTTTAAGGGATTTATTCAGATGATGGTAGAGAATACACCCTCCCCTTGATGGACTCCATCCTTCCATGTGTTGATGAGCATCAGAACCAAGCTCTCATGATCCCGCCCCTTGCGGAGGAGGTTAGGGCTGCTCTGTTCTCTTTGAACATTGACAGCACAACGGGACCAGATAGTTTCACCATCAAATTCTTCATGTTCTACTAGGACATCCTGCATGAAGGCATCGTCAGTGCTATGCTGGAATTCTTTCTCACTATCGTCTTTCCACGTGGGGTCAACTCTAACTTCATTGCTCTGATTCCTAAAAGGGAAAATGGCATTGATATTGGTGATTTTTGACCGGTGGCCATTGGAAACACTATCCCCAAAATTATCTGCAAGATTCTAGTCATGCGACTTGGGAAGTTCCTGGGGGATATCCTCACCCCTTACCAGTTTGGGTTTGTCCCGGGCAAGAGCATCTAGGACTGCCTGTTCATGGCCTCAGAAAGCATCAATGTCATGCGAAATCCATCCATGCATGGAAACTTTGCACTAAAGGTTGACATTTCCAAGGCTTTTGACACTATTAAGTGGAGCTTTATTTATCAGGTCCTGACTAAGTATGGCTTCTCGAGTAATTTTATTAGGATCATCATGTCCATTCTTAGAAGTGGATGGGCCTCTATTCTTCTTAATGGCTCCCCTAAGGGATTTTCCCCTACTCTCGTGGAGTCAGACAGGGTGGTCCTCTTTCAGGAATCCTTTTTGCGATCACTGAAGACTACCTTAGCAGGTGCCTCATTGATATTTGTCAGGCTGTCCTCTTTAGTCCTATCCAAGCAGGGAGGGACCTTCATGTTCCATCACATCTGCTATATGCAGATGATATTCTCTTGTTCGGGCAGGCTGATAATCGTACTCTTGATTCCATTCGGATGATTTTCCGGCATTACGAGCATGTTGCAGGACAATCCATCAGCTGGAGTAAGTCTCTGATTGTCTTTGGGGAGGGGATTTCACGGTCCCAGTGGATCTCTATTGCCATGTCCCTTGGTGTAAAGAGAGGGTCGTTACCTTTTGACTACCTAGGTGTTCCCATCTTTTGGGGATGTGTCAAGCGGTGTTACCTTGAGAACATTGCCTCTTAAATCACTCAACAGCTGGCGAAATGTAAAGGGGAGTCCCTCTCGCAAGCTGGCAGGGTCTGCCTCATCAACTTGGTGATTACCTCTATGTTCACTTATGCTTTCTCCATTTACAGGTGGCCGGTTAATCTCATCAAGGACCTGCAGGAAAAGATCAGGAATTTTTCCTGGACGAGGTGTATAACTCAAAGGAAACTGGTCACTGTGGCCTAGAAGGAATGCACCAAGCCAATTGAGTTGGGTGGGATTGGTATCAAAGACCTCAGATGCTACAAATATGCCCTCCTTGCTAAGTATACATGGGGGATACTAAGTCCTATGGCTCCAAGCTTGGATTTCACTCGGGAAAGATTTGTGCTCAAGCTCTGTGATGGATATAAAGGGTATTTACGCTCCTCTGTTTGGCCAGCAATTCGGGCCTCATATAAGGCCATTTTCCCTCTTTCTAAATGGTTTGTCTCCAAGAACTCAGCCTTGAATGCTTGGTCTATGCCCTGGCTTAACAGGCCCCTACAAGATCTCATCAGCCCTCCTCCTGGATTAAAGCAACTCTCTATTGCGGAGTTCATCCCGAGGCTGGAACAATTTGAGGCCCTCCTGCCAGCTGTCTTACTCCAAATTCAGCGATATCACTTCATACATTCTAATATCCTGATTTGGAAGCCCAATCTGGTTGGGTGAATCACTGATAAGGAATGACATCCGTACAATTGTGCCAGGGGATCCCCTCCACTGACCTGGCTTTCTAAGTTCAAGAGGAATTTCATTCCCCCTGCAAATCCCCTTCTTATATATAAAATCTGGAAAAATCGGTTGCCCATGTAGGGTCAATTGCAGCGAGTGGGTCTCAACCTTGCCTCTGCATGTTTCCTTTGCCTTGATGCAGAAGAAAATGTCCAGCACACCTTCCTGCAGTGCGGATTCAGTGCTGATCTTTGGGGTTATTTTCAGCAGACTTTTGGCTTCCCAGCTAGCCTTGATAGGCCTTTTTTTGAGCTCTTGGAGGACCTGTCCAAGTGGGATTACAGTGAGCAGGTCCGCAATTGTTTTCTGGCTGCGGTTGCAGCCACCATATCCTTTATTTGGACCGCTCGGAATGCAGTTTCCTTCAGTAAGAAACAAATCTCCTTTCATGCTGGAGTTGTGGCGATTCACAGGGCTGTTTATGCGGCCTCTCGTATTCAGATAGGACATATGGAGAATGACGTCAGTGAACTGATCATCCTTCAATTTCTTGGTGTATCTGGTAGGGCAAAAAAACCCATGGTCCCCAGGTTTATTCGCTAGATTCCTCCACTCCCCTCATGGATCAAGGTCAATGTGGATGGTGCGGCCCTTGGTGGCCCGAGCCCTACTGGATGTGGTGGAGTCTTCCGCACTTATCCAGGTTTTGTCAAGGGATGTTTTCAACACTTTATCGGTGATGGGTGTGCTCTTGAATCTGAGTTATGGTCCATTATAAAGGTGATTGAATATGCTGTCAGATTCGGGTGCATTTTTCTATGGCTCGAGTCTGACTCCATGCTTGCTGTGAGTTCTCTTAAAAGCAGATATAGGTGCGTCCCCTGGAGGATCCTCACCCCGTGGATGGACTGCCTTTCCATGTGTCAAAGGCTGCATCTCACTATGACACATGTCTACCGGGAGGCCAATGCGGTTGCAGATGCTCTCTCAAAGCAGGATATTGTGGAACATTGTTCTTTGTAGTCCTTTGTTGCCACACCTCCCTGCTCCTCCTTTGTTGTGTCTGATTTGAAGGGTGAGGTGCACACCCGGTTATGTAACCCCCCTTGTAGCACTCTGTTTGTACCTTTATTTTTGTTTAAATTGGGGGGGGGGCACTTTTTCCTGGCCCTGATCCTTCCTTGCCCAAAACCCCAAAACACCATAAAACAATCCTTAAAACCCACAAAAATTATAAAACCCTTAAAAATGAAAAAAATACCAAAAAATCTGAAAAAACCCTGAACACTAAAAATACTAAAAAAACTTTAAAACGCAAAAAACGCCATAAAAATTCCATGAAAACCCACAAAAAACCATAAAAATCTCTAAACCTCTAAAATATTCCTAAAACCAATGAAAACCCTAAATACCCATAAAATACATAAAAACCCAAAAACAAACCTAAAAAATACTAAAACCTTTTAAAACGCTTAAAATCTAAAAAATCTAAAAACCCTAAAAACCCTAAAAACCCTCAAATACCCTAAAACTCATTAAAAATACCCAAAAATATAACCACCATAAAAACCCTAAAAACATTTGAAATCGTAAAAACCTTAATAACCCAAAAAAACTATTAATAATCCTATAAAACCCAAAAACCCTTAAAAACCCTAAAAAACCCCTAAACCACTAAAAAACCCTGAAAACCCCTAAAAATCCAAAAAGACCCTAAAAACCCCCAAAACTAATAAAAATACTAGAAACCTCAAAAAGTCCTTCAAAACCCTAAAAACCATAAAAATCCAAAAAATACCCTAAAACCCCAAAGAACCATAAAAACCCTAAAAAATCCCCTAAATCTTTAAAACAATAAAATCCCTAAAAACCATAAACAACCTAAAACCCTAAAAAAACTAAAAACCCTTTAAGCACCATAAATCCCATAAAGACTCTAAAACCCCTTTAAACCCCTAAAAGGCCCAAAACCCCAAAAACCTCAAAAATACCCTAAAAAATATAAAAATCCTAAAAGAAACTAAATTCCCCAAAAGCCAAAAAACTCTAAAAGTTCATAAAGGGATCTAAAAAATCCTTAAACCCTAAAGAACCATAAAAACACCAAATAACCCAAACCAACCAACAAAACCCTAAAGGACCCTAAAAACTATAAAAACTCTAAATGACACTTAAAAAAACTTACAGAACCGAAAAAACCCAAAAAAAAACCAAAAAACCCTAAAAATCCCTAAAAACCCATTAAAACCTAAAACCCCCCTAAAACCCTGAAAACACTAAAAAACCTAAAAATATTAAAAGCCTTAAAAACCTAAAAACTCTAAAAACACGGAAAAATCCTAAACTCCCTAAGAAACATTAACATCCCTTAAAACACTAAAAACATCTAAAAGACCCTAAAAGCCCCTAAAACCCTAAAAAACCCTAAAAACCATAAAAAAATACAAAAAAAACTTTAAAACCCCCACAACCCTAAACATTGTGAAAAGGCTCTAAAAACTAATAAAACACTAAAAGACCCTAGAATCATCAATACCCGCTAAAATAACCTAAAACCTATAAAAACCTGAAAAGAACTAAAAACCATAAAATACACTAAAAACAATAAAAGAATCTAAAAACCCTGAAAATCCCTAGAGGATCTAAAAATCCTAAAAGACCATAAATTTTTTAAAAAACTCAAAAGGACCCTAAAAACCCTAAAAAAATAAATGACACAAAAAACCCCTAAAAACCCTAAAGGGCGGTAAAAACCATTAAAATACCCTAAAGGACTCTAAAAAACTAAAAACCCTAAAAGACCCTAGAAACTGAAGAACCCATAAAAGAACATAAAAAACACTATAAAAACCCTAAATGACCCTATAAACTCTTAAATACCTCAAAGAACCCTAAAAACACTAAAAACACTAAAAATACCCAAAAACCCTAAAAACCTGAATGTCGAAGGTAATCCCTTTGATATGTAGTTTTATTTGGATTTGGGTATGGGTTGTTTGAATCTGCCACTTTTTTTTATAATGTTTTTCCTTTATTTTTTTAATAATTTATGGGGGGCCAGACATGATTGGTCCCGAGCCTTCTTTTCCCAAAAAATCTAAAAAACTTAAAAAAAAATTAAAAACCCTAAAAATACTAAAATACCCAATAAACATTAAAAACATTAAATATCGAAAAACCCTAAACATCCATAAAAATCCTTAAAAATTAAAAATACGTTAACAACCATAAAAACCATTTAAAACCCTAAAAATACTTTTAAAACCGTAAAAAACTTTAAAAATCTCAAAACCTCAAGAAATCTATAAAAACCATGAAAAAATTCAAAAAACCCTCAAAACTAAAAAACCATAAGAACTTAAAAATCCTAAAAAAACATAAAAACCCTAAAAACCCAAAAAACACAAAAAGATCCTAAAAGCCGTAAAAAACTGAAAAGACCCTAAAAAACCGAAAACCCACTAAAAACCCTTAAAAATCCTAAAAACACTGAAACCCAAAAAAAACACATAAAACCATAAACCCCCTAAAAGACCTTGAAAAACCCTAAAAACCCAAATAACCCTTAAAAACCATAAAACCCCTATGAAACCGTAACAAATACTAAAAGCATTAAAAATCAGAAAAAACCAAAAAAACCAAAAAAACCACTAAAAACCCTAAAAAATATAAAAACCACCTAAAAACATTAAATACCCCTTAGAAACCCCAAATCCACTAAAAACCATAAAAACCATAAAATTCCCCCCAAACACTCAAAAACAAAAACCTCTAAAAATAAAAAAAACAATAAAGACCAAAAAAACCCCTATAGAACCCAAAAAAGTCTAAGAATCCATTAAAACCCATAATACCAATAAAAACCCTACAAACCCTAAAACCCACAAAACCCTAAAAAACCCTAAAATCCCGCAAAACCATTAAAATCCTGAGAAACTAAAACAAACCCTAAGACCATAAAAACCCTATAAAAACTATAAAACCCTATAACCCCTTAATTACCCCAAAAAACTCTAAAAACCCTAAAAAACACATAAAACCCCAAGAACTCAAAAAAACCTAAAAAATATATAAAAACCTTAAATCATCCAAAAATACTTAAAAACCCTAAAAAGTTCTTAATAATCCCAAAATAACCCTAAAATCATAAAACCCCTAAAAACTCTAGAAAGACCAAAAAACCCCTAAAGACCTGCAAAAGATATATAAAAACCCTAAAAAACATCTAAAATTTTTAAGAAATTCAAAAAACAAAAAAACCATTAAAAACACAAAAAATCCTAAAAAAACACTAAAAATCCTAAAAAAACATAAAAACTCAAAAAACCATAACACACAAAAAACCCTAAAAAGTCACTACAAACCCCCAAAACACATAAAAACCACAAATCCCTAAAAAAATTAAAAAAACTAAAAACTTCAAAACCCCTATGAAGTTTGTGATATTTGTTGTGGCTTCAGATCTGGTCATTTTGGAAGGCGACATCGCTGTATTTTTGCCACAGATCGGGGTCAAGTTTTCAGATCTGAAGTGCCCACTTTTAGGTCAACAGGGCTACGGGCCCCTTCGGCTATGAAAGTTGAAGCAGAAGCAGAATTGACGATTAGTTTCCAACCCTAGGATCTCATCTTGGATGGTTCTTCAAACATGATGCCTTTTTAGGTTTGGTTCCCTTTCCGAGTGGTCTCCTCTGTGTATGTTCGTGTTGTGGCCTCGGCTCTTGGGGTGCCACCTTTCAAACACCATTCAGGTAAATTATTATGGATTCGGGTTTTGTTCTGTGTAGGATTTATTTGGTAGGATATTTCTCCTGGGATGTGGCATGAGGTACAACTTTATGTTTTCCTTTGATTACTTATTCTGATCTTCTGGTATGACTTGGTGCTCGAGTGTTTCAATTGTAGTGGTTCTTATTATTGGAATGTAGATTCTGGATCTTGAGTTTGGCAAAGGGGGGAGTTCCTATCATGTTGTTGGTTGGGAGATGTTGCTTTCAATTTTTTGGATGTTGGATATTGATTGATTTTAAGGTGATGGATGCTTTTCTGGTTGTCGCTCGTTTGGTTGCATGTTGCTGGTGCTGTCTGATGGGTTTGATGCGAGGTGTTTTCAGGATTTGGATCTGATTAAGGAGGTTCTGGTGCTGCGGAATGGTCCTAGGTGTGGGTGTTGGTGGTACTATTCTACTTTTGATGGTGATATGCTTGATGATGGCTGGTTAGAAGGTCCTGGTTGCTGGAAATCAAAGAGATGGATTCCCTATCCTGCTTTGATGAGGAATGTTGGTCTCTAATTGTGTGTGATGTTCTTGGTTCAGTTTTTCCTGGGTTGGTGCTGCTGGAAGCCAGCTTTTGGTGGTAATGCTGATGCGTGGTGTTTGGATGATCTTCTAGGTGACTATTGGATTTGGATGCTGGGGTTTGGCCACTCATTGTTGTCGTTTTCCTTGGCTCGTGCGTCCCCCTCTACTCTTTCACCCTCCCCATCACATTGGACTCTATATTGGTCTGATATGATGGTGCATGTGGAAGTTTTGGGATGGTGTTGGGGGTTCAGCTTGGCATCAAGGGCACGTCTTAGTAGGGAAATTTTGTTAAGTGGTGGAGGCGTGAGAAGCTATGATTGATGTTTAGGCTGATGGTTACTGAACCTAGTACGGTGATGAAATATGGTGGTGCTGAGACAAGGTCCTACTATGGTGCTACTGATATTGTGATGATGAATGCGGTTGAAGTTGATATTGATAGCTATGGTGCTGTCAGATGTTGGCTGCTGTTTGGCTGGGAGGTGTTCATGGGGACATTTCGGATTTTCTGCTTTTCTTGGCTTTTTTGGGATTTTGCCTTTTTGGGTTTTATGGGTTTGGGGTTGTTAAGGGTTTTTGGGTGTGGGTCGTTTGACCCCTCCCCCTTGTCTACTACATCTTTTTTTGTAATAAATTTGGGGGGTTCGAAAATAGCCTAACCCTCACATCATCCTTGCTTAAAAACACTAAAAACCCCTAAAAATTATAAAAAAACATAAAAATCCCTAAAACCCATAAAATTACCTAAATACCCCAAAAACCCTAAAAAACTTAAAAATCTATAAATATACCCTAAAAACCCTAGATCCCCCAAAAACCCAAAAATCCATAAAAACCTCCTAAAACCCCCAAAAAACATTTAAAACCCCTAAAATACCTTTCAAAACCAATGAAAATCCTTAGAAACCCTTTAACACTATAAAAACCCTAATAAAACCCAAAAACCCAAAAACCCTAAAAACCCAAAAAAAACCCTAAAAATCCCCAAAATCCCCCTAAAACCCATAAAACCCCAAAATCCATAAGAACGTCTAAAAAACCATTAAATAACCTAAAAGGTCCCCAAACCCCTGAGAAAACCTAAAAAATTCAAAAAAAACCCTAAAAACCCCTAAAATTCCTAAGAGAACCTAAAAAACCCTAAAAAACCTAATACCCCTAAAAATCATAAAATACCATAAAACCCCTAAAATACATAAAAACCTAAAAGCCTAAAAAACCCTAAAATCCTAAAATCCATAAAAGTCCCCAGAAACCCTAAAACCCCTAAAACACTGGATACTCTAAAAGCCCTAAAATCCCTTAAAACATCTAAAAATTAAAAAAATATGGTAAAAACAGCTAAAAGACATGAAAAATGATAAAACCCATAAAAACACCAAAATATCCTAAAACCATATAAAAGAACCAAAAGGTCCCTAAAAACCCATAAAAACACAAAAAACCCTAAAAACCTAAAAAAATAAAGGTCCCTAAAAACCCCTAAAACTCTAAAATACCCTAAAACCCTAAAAACCTAAAAACCGTAAAAGACCTAAAAATCCCTAAAAATCCCTAAAACCCCAAAAAACCCAAAAATACTTAAAAACCCAAAAAATAATTAAAAATATAAAATCCCTAAAAGCCACAAAAAAATTCTAAAAACCCTTAAAAACAATAAATACCCTAAAAACCATGAAAACCCTAGAAAATTGTAAATACACTAAAGACACTCTTAAAACATTTCAAAACCCAAAAAAAACCTCAAAACCCATAAAATAAAATTAAAACCAAAGAACCCACAAAACCCATAAAACAACTAAAAACCCTAATAAAATAAGAAACCCTAAAAAAGAATTGAAAACCATATAACCCCCTTAGAACCATTAAAATCCTAAAAACCCCTATAAAACCCTTTAAATCCCTAGAAACCCTAAACCCCCTAAAGCCCCTTAAAAACCCTAAATCCCCCCAAACCCTAAAACAATCCTAAATACCCTAAAACCCTTAAAAATATGTAAAGCACTTAAAAAGCCATTAAAACCCCTAAGAACACTAAAAATCCCTAAAAATCCCTAAAAAACCTAAACCCCATAAAACCACAATATAAAAAACTCCAAAACCCCCCTTAAAGAATTGAAGATGAATGAATAAATGTAGGGAACTAAGAAATCATGGGGTTCGCACATGACCCCAAATTGAATTCCACCCGAAGGCAAGAAGGATCTAGATTTGGTTTAGCCAGAGATGATCAGACATAAGAAGATATTTCATCTTTGTAAACCTATCTCAAAGAATGATGGTATTCACGATGCTTTGGAGGCATCAGGTTTGAAGTTAAACTTCATAGAGGTAGTGAAATCAGCGGCTTCGCTCACTTTGACAGACATTGGTGCACCTTCTCCTAGTCGTGTGATCAGGAAAGGGTGAGTGTCTCATGTCTCTACAAATCGTGAAATAGTAGAGGTGAGGATACATTTACTTTAATTAATAAATTAATCTATTAATAATTTTTTTATTAATTATTAATTATTAATTATTAATTATTTAGTTTAGATTTATTTGTTATGAATTATTTATTTTCAAGTTTTTTATTACTTATTTTTATTATTTAATGTTATTATTTGTAATTTATATATATATATATATAATCATATTAAATACTGTTTACTCACCACTTGAAGAGCTTACTGGAGTGGTAAAGCCTTTGTATAATAGCCAAGAGGTGTGGAGTTAAAATCTCACCCAACACATATATATGTTGAATTTATCAATGGCTAATGTATACAAGCATGCATGACATGTTCATGGTAATAAAAAATAAATAATACATAAATGAAAAATAAATGATAAATAATAGATAAGTAATTGATAATAAATAATAAGTACTCATTAATAAATAAATAATCACACAAATAAAAATAAAAAAATAAAAAATTAAAAAAATTAAAAATTAAAAAATTAAAAAATTAAAAAATTAAAAATTAAAAATTAAAAATAAAAACAAATGGATGCTAAATGATTCTCTTGATATTTCAAAAATCACCACTAAATCATTCCACATCAGTTTTGGAAAACCTCCATTAAATGATTTTCAACACACGATTTAGAAATCATTTTTTAAAACCACCACAAAATGGTTTAAACTGATGCTAAAAGATTACTTTGGTGTAGTGTTAAACTCTAAACCCTACACCCTAAACCTTATACCCCATACCCTAAACCCTAAACCCTAAACTCTAAACCCTATACCCTACACCTGAAACCCCAAATCCTATACCTTAAACCTGATACCCTATACCCTACACCCTATACCTTTCACTCTATCCCTTAAACCATACACCCTAAAACCTATACACAAAACCTAAAAAATTCCCAAAACCCTAAGAAAACCCTAAAATATCCATTAAAATCTTTAAACCCCTAAAACGACTAAAACCCCAAAAAACCCTAAAAACCCTAAAAGACTATAAAAACCCCAGAAAACCTAAAAATCCTAAAAAACACAAAAAACCCCAAAAAGATCAAAAAATCCTAAAAACACTAAAAACCCATTAAACCCCCTAAATATTATAAAATCTCAAAAACCCTAACAAACCATAAATACCCTAGAAACTCAAAAAAACTAAAAATCCCTAAAAACCCTAAAAGACCCAAACACACCAAAAACAAACTAAAAAACCACAAAACCACTCAAAACCCTAAAAGGCCTTAAAACCCTAAAAAACCTAAAAACCCTAAAAACCCTTCAAACCCATAAAAATCCTAAAACAAGTAAAACTACCTAAAAGACCATAAAACCGTAAAAACCCTAGAAGGCCTAAATAATCCAAAAAACCCTAAAAGATTCTAAACCCCCTAAAAACCAAAATATTCCCCAATAACCCTATATAACTCTTAAACTTCCTTGAAACCACTAAAACCCCTAAAAACCCCAAAACCCCTTAAAACCCAAAATGATAAAAATCATTAAAACAAAAAAATATAAAAAAACACTAAAACCCCCTATAAACCCTAAAAACCCAATAAAACCTTAATTAACCCCCCCAAAAAAACTTTAAAACCCTATGACCCCCAAAACCATCCCAAAACCATAAAAACCCTAAAACCCCTTAAAAACCCTAAAACCATTAAAAATCCTAGAAATCCTAAAACCATAAAAAACAATAAAAACACTAAATACCCCTAAAACACTAAAAAATAATAATAAAAATAAAATTTTAATAAATATAAAAATCCCAAAAAATATTAAAACCCCCTAAAAATCCTAAAAACCCTAAAACCCAAAAAACCCAAAAGAACCCCCAAACCACATAAAACCCCCCAAAACCCCAAAACCATGAAAACTCCTAAAATACCTAAAAACAATAAAAATCCTAAAAACTAAAAAAGGACCTTAAAAAGCACAATAACCATGAAAAAACCTTAAAAACCGAAAACACACCAAAAAACCAAAAAACCCCTAAAACCCATTAAAATCCTAAAAACCCATAAAACACCAAAAAGAAACATAAAAATAAAAAACCCCTAAAATAGAAAATAAAACCTAAAAAACATTAAAGACCCTAAAAGTCCCTAAAAACCCTAAAAGATAACTAAAACCCTAAAAGGCAATAAAATATGCAAAAACCCTAAAAGACTTTAGAAACTCTAAAAACCCTTAAGGTAGCTAAAAACCATAAAAACAACTAAACACCCTGAAACCCCCAAAAGACCCTAAAGGAACATAAAAATACTAAAACACTAAAGGAACCTAAAAACCTCTAAACCCCATATAGGACCATAAAAACCCTAAAATCCATTTAAAAACCCAAAAAACCTAAAGGAACCTAAAAATCCTAAAAACACCTAAACGACCCTGAAAACCCTAAAAACATTAAAAAATATCTAAATGTCCCTAACACCCCCAAACAACCCAAAAAACCCTAAAACCCCCTAAAATCCTAAAAGACCCTAAAAACTCTAAAAGACCATAAGAAACCTGAGAAAAAACTATAAGGATCCTAAAACCAAAAAAAAATCCTAAAAAAGCATAAAAACCCCTAAAAACCATTAAAATACAACAGAAACCCATAAAACAAATCCTAAAAACTCTAAATAACCCTAAAAGAACCTAAAAACTTTTAAACCTTTAGAAACCCTAAAAACCATAAAACCTTAATAAAACCCTAAAAAAATATAAAGAATAAAAAAATACTCTAAAAACCCTAAAACCCCCCAAAAATCTGAAAACCATAAAACTGTCTAAAAACCCATCAAACCACTAAAAATCCTAAAAAACCATAAATAATCCATAAAAGAGTAAAAAAAACAAAAAAAAAATCCCAAAAAAAACCCAAAAAAAAAACTCATACCATAAATAATAATAATAATCTAGAAACTCCTAAAAACCCTAAAATCCCCTAAGGCCCCTAATAACTCCCAAAGACCAAAAAAACCCAAAAAAATCCTAAAAACCCATTAAAACCCCTAAAAATCCTTAAAACCTTTAAAACCCTTTAAAAACCGTAAAAACTATAAAAACCATAAAATTCTCTTTAACCCCCCTAAAAATTCCTAAAAATCCCTAAAACCCCATAATATTATCTAACAACACTAATAAACTCTAAAAACCCTAAAATCCCTAAAACCCATAAAACCCCTAAAATTATTAAAAAATCTAAAAACCATATAACCTTAAACCCCATTAAAAACTATAAATCCCTAAAAACCCTAAAACCTCTTAAGACACTTAAAAACCATTAAAAACCTAAAAATATCTAAAAACCCAAAACCCTAAAACATTAAAATCCATAATAACTGCTAAAAATACCTAAAAACCATAAAAAACACAAAACCCCTAATACCCATAAAAATCCTAATACCATAAAAAAACCTAAAAAAACTCTAAAAAAAATAAAAAACCTAAAAACCGCTAGAAACCCATTAAAACCATTAAAAATAATCAAAAACACAAAATAAAAAAAACACTAAAACATTAAAAACATTGAAAACCAATAATATCCTAAAAAACTATAAAAACCCTTAAAAACTCTAAAACTCCTTAAAATCCTAAAAAACCCCATAAACCCCAAAAGTATCTAAATCCCCTAAATAATCTATAGTTTATAATAACCATAGAAAATATTAAAAACCCGTTAAGTACCGAAAAACCCAATAAAAACACTAAAATCCCCTTAAATTCCCTAAATTCCCCTTAGAACCATAAAAGACCAAAAAAAATTCTAAAACCCCTTAAAAATTTAAAAATCCTAACACCACTTAAAGACACCGAAGACAATAAAAAAACCTAAAACCCTCTAAAAGACCCTGGATACCCTATAAACCTAAAAGACCATAAAAAATCTAAAAAAACTCTAAAAACCATAAAATTACCGAAACCCACTAAAAACCTAAAACCCCAAAAGACAATAAAAAAACTTAAAAATCATAAAAACCATAAAATACCCTAAAAACTCTAAAATACTTTAAAAACCATAAAACCCCTACAAGACCCTAAAAACACTAAAATACCCTAAAATCCATTAAATTCCTTATGATCACTAGAAACCAATAAAAACCTAAATGGAACAAAAAACCCTAAAATAAAAATAAAGGCCCTTAAAAACCCGAAGTCCCTAAAGGGGCCTGAAAACCCTAAAACATCTAGGGGACATTAAAAAATAAAAAACCCTAAAGGACCCTAAAAACCTAGAAAACCACTAAAAGACCCTAAAAATCCAAAAAACACTCAAAAATACCGCAAAACCCCAAGAAACACCAAAATGCCTTAAATGCCCCAAAAACACCATTAATAAACCTAAAAGACCCTAAAAACCTTAAAATTCCATAAAAATTATAAACCCCAAAAATCCTTAAAAGACCCAAAAAAAATAAAAGAACCAAAAAACCCATAAAAATATGAAAAAATACTTAAAAAATACTAATACTATAAAAAACCCTAAAACACATGGAAACACATAAAATCCATAAAAAATATAAAAAAACTAACAAAACCCTAAAAACCCTAATACCCCTAAAACCCCTAAAACCCCTAAAACCCTAAAAAACACTAAAACACTAAAAAATTCCAAAACCCCCAAAAAACCGTAAAAAACCAATAAAATCTATAAAAACAATAAAACCCCTAAAAACCCTAAAATCCATAAAAACCCTAAAACCCCTAAAACCGAAAAATACTCTAAAAACACTAAACACTTATAGAAACCCCTAAAACCCTAAAAAATCCAAAAAACCCAAAAAACATTAAAAAACATAAAACCCCTAAAAATTAAAAAATACACTAAATAACCTAAAAAACATAAATAAACCTAAAAAACCTCAAAACACTGAAAACCTTAAAACAAATTTAAAACCATAGAAAACCCTAAAAGTGAACAAAAACCCAAAATAACCGTAAATACATTAACAACCCTAAAACCCCGAAACCCCCCAAAACTCTAAAATCCCCTAAAAACCTAAAAACTATTAAAAACATTAAGAAACCCATAAAACCCTAAAACCCCTAGAAAAACCCATAAAAATCCTCAATACGATAAAAACACCTAAAAACCCTAAAACCCCGAAAAAACCCAAAAACCCGATAAAAATTGTAAAAACCTTAGAAAATGCTAAAATACTTATAAAACATTAAAATAAAACTATAATAACACAAAAAACCTTAAACCCATAAAGCCATAAAACCTTAAAACCTCTAAAAAAACATAAAAACCCTAAAATATAAAAAAACCATGAACCCTCAAAATCATTAAAAACTGTAAAATACCCAAAAAAACATTAAAAGATCCCTAAACCCCCCCAAAACCATAAAAAGCATAAAAAACCCTAAAAACCCAAAAACCCGCTAAAAATTATAGAAAACCCTAGGACCCCTTAAAAACCCTAAAACCGTAAAAATACACTAAAAACTAAAAACCCACTTAGAACCCCCAAAACATAAATAGAACATAAAACCACTAAAAATTATAAATACACTAAAACTCTAAAAACCCTAAAACCCCAAAAAACATTCAAAACCATTAAAAACCTAGAAAACCCATAAAAACCCAAAACACCTTTAGAAAATATAAAAAATCCCTAAAAGCCTCAGGAATCCTAAAAACCCTAAAAACACATAAAACCATTGAAAACCCAAGAAACCCATAGACCCCCTGAAAATCCTAAAACCTTATAAAAACATTAAAAACCCTAAAACCCCTAAAACCCATAAAACCCTAAAACCCACTAAAAATACTAAATAACCATAAAAACCCTAAAACCCCTATAACCCCTAGAACCCTAGAAACTATAGAAACCCTTGAAGACCCTAAAAATCATTAAAACTTGAAAGGAACTTAAATAGCCATAGAAAATCCCAAATCCCTTTAAACACCCTAAAAAATTAAAAAACCCTACAAAAATTAAAAAAACCAAAAACCCTCTAAAAAACCTAAAAACCCTAATAAATCCTAAAAACACCTTTAAACCCCTAAAAACCTAAAAACCTAAAAACCATAAAATTATTCCTAAAAGAACCTAAAACCCCTAAAATACCTAAAAACCCAAAAAAACCTTAAGAACCCCAAAAATATCCTAAAAACACTAAAATATAGTAAATATCCATATAAAACCCTTAGAGACCCTAAAAACCCTTAGAATTCCTAAAAACCCAAAAACCCAAAAACCCAAAACACTCAAAAAAACATCAGAACCCGTAAAACTCTAAAAAATCATAAAAACCCTAAAAATCTATAAAACAAAAAAAATCCAAAAAAATATAGAAGCCTTAAAACCCCTAAACAACCCTAAAACCCCTAAAAACAATAAAAACCCTTAAAATCTCTAAAAAAACTAAAAACCCAAAAAAACCCCCTAAAATCCCTTTAACCATTAAAAACCCTAAAAGGCCAAAAATCCCTAGAAAGTCCCCAAAAATCAAGAAAACCCTAAAAATATGTAAAAATACAAAAAAAACACTAAATAAACTACAAAAAACCATAAACCCCTAAAACACTAAAAACCCTATAAAACATTTAAACCATTAAAATAACCAAAAAACCTTAAAACTCTTAAAAATATAACCCCCTAAAAACCGTAAAAACCCTAAATCCCATTAAAAACTCTAGTAAACCTTAAAAACCCTAAAGGAGCCAAAAAAACCTTAAACAACTCAAAAACCCCCAAAACACTAAAACCCATTAAAAAAAACCTAAAAACTAATAAAACCCTAAAACCCTAAAAACATAAAAAATACTAAAAAAATCCTAAAAATCCTAAAAATCCTTAAAACCCCAAACATCCAAAACCCCAATAAACCATAAAACCCCCTAAACACCCCTAAAAGACCCTAAAAACAAAAAAATACCCTAAAATACCCTAAATATCCTTATAAACCCATAAAATTTCCCCAAAAGGTCTTAAACCCCCCAAAATACAAAAAATCCTTAAACCCATAAAAACCCTAAAATTCCAAAAAACCTAAAAAATCTAAAAACCCTAAAACCCCTAAGAACATAAAAAGAACTAAAACACCTTTAAAACACAAAAAACCCTAAACCCCCTAAAAACCCTAAAACCCCTAAAATGAACTAAAATCCCCAAAAATTCTAACAACCCATAAAAACCCTAAAAGGTAAAAAAATACCTAAAAATGTAAAAACCCTAAAAGCACACTAAAAAACATAAAAAACTAAAAAACTAAAAAAAACCTTAAAACACTTAAAAACACTAAAAACATTAAAAACTATTAAAATATCTAAAACACTGAAAAACTATAATAACCATTAAAAACATTAAATCATTAAAAAACATTAAAAACAATAAAAGCCCTAAAAACAATAAAGACCCTTAAAACTAATAAGAAATCCTAAATAACCTTAAAACCCCTAAAATCACTAGGAACCCTAAAAAACCCTAGATGCCATAAAAACCATAAAAATCCTAAAAACCATAAAACCCCCTAAATAACCCTAAAAACCCTAAAAATCATATAACCCCTAAAAACCTTAATAAACCATAAGAAACTTTGAAAATCCTAAAAAACAATAAAATACCCAAAAGATCCTAAAAGACCCTAAAACCCCAAAACGCTAAAAAGACCTAAAAATAATAAAAGGCACTAAACCCCAAAATGATCATAAAATACCCAAAAATAAACCAAAAATGACTCTAAAACCCCCCAAAACTCCAAATTTCCATAAAAACACTAAAACTAACTAAGAACCCCTAAAATCCCCAAAAAACCTAAAGGAACCTAAAACACTAAAATTCCAAAAGGACCCAAAGGAGCCTAAAAACCAAAAATACCCTAAAGCACTAAAATCCCTAAAGGACACCAAAAAAACCTAAAAACCCTATCAGATACTACTAACCCTAAAAAACTCAAAATGACCCTAAAAACCCTAAAATATCTAAAACCCACTAAAAATAAGTAATGACATAGAAACCCAAAAAACCCAAAATCCCCAAAACCCCTACAAAACCTAAAAAAATACTAAATGACTCTAAAACCCCTAAAAGATAAAAAAACCAAAACCCCAAAAACCATAAAAGATATTAAAAACCTTAATAAAATTTAATATACCTTAAAAGCATTAAAAAACCATAAAATACACAAAAACTAAAAAAAGACCCTGAAAACCGTAAAACCCTAAAACAAATAAAAACCCTAAAACATTAAAAACCATAAGAACCATAAAAAATAAAAAAAATTAAACCCCCAAAAACCCATTTAAAACTCCTAAATACCCTAAACCCACTAAAACATTGAAAACAATCCATAAAAGCATAAAAACCCTACAACCCTAAAAACCCTAAAAACCCTAAAAACACTAACAACCATTAATAACCATTAAAAAATCGAAAACCCAAAAAACCCTATAAAACCCCAAAAATACTAAAAAACCCTTAAAATATTAAAAAGACCTAAAACCCCTAAAACATCTAAAAATATGAAAAGCACTAAAAACTCAAAAAACGTAAAAAAATATCTAAAAATTCTAAAAACCGTAAACCCCTAAAAACACTAAAACCCTAATAAAATCTAAAAAACCATAAACCCCCTAAAAATAACTAGAAAAAGAGAGAATATGGAGTCCCACACATCACCCCCAATTCCTCATGATGAATACTCCTATCCCCTTCCAAGTTGAAAACAGCGATAGTCTCAGAGCCTTCCCTTCCCCCTACTGGGGGGGGGGGGCTTTGCGGGTTCTCAATGAGGATCTATATTTTACTCCATTCACGTCTCCGGACCTGATGCCCCTTTTTATGAATGGAGATTTTTTCTAATGTGTTAGAAATTTTTGAAGGACATCCTCAGCCCCTGATCTCAATCTAGGAGTTCAATGAAGCCTCAACGATGCATCGTCTAACTCTGATTGTGAGATTCATAAAGTGGAACCCCCCAATGGATGATTTTGACAGGTTTTTCATCGAACAATAGGAACTTCGAGATCAGGAAATAGCGGGTCTTGTTGAAAGTGAACACATCATGATTCTCTTCACATCTAAGGAAGATCGAATTATTACTTGGTCCACATCAGCCCAAATCTACAACGATGCTCGCTTCTCCCTCTCCCGGTGGAATTTCGACCTTTATTTGAAGCACGACTCACTGATGTTTGTGACTTGGGATAGATTCCCTAAACCCCCTCCCTTTCCAAAATATCTCTATTATTTCAATTATAGGGAATCTTTTGGGGAAGTATCTATGTGTGGATAGTCAGACGAGGGCCCTCTGTCATCTAGTTACTTCGAGGGTTTTTTTTGAGATTGACACTTCAAAATATTTTCCTAATTTTGTGTGGATTGATGTGGGTGAGAAGCTCAGTTGGAAGTAACCAGTGGTGTTTGAATCATGGGTTGAATTTTGTTCTTATTTCTAGAATTTTGGGGAAAATAAGAAGAATTGAGGTTGTGGTTCCATTGACAGGGGTGGAATGCGTTTTCCGTAGGCAGGCTATGGTGAGTGCATCCAGGAATTAGTGGAGGTAAATGGGGGCATGGGTTTTCCCAGGATACTTCCCTCCCAGACATTGGTTGCTATAATTTTTGAGCAGCTAATAAAGTATTTGAAGTTTTATAGGGATACAAGAGTTGCAGTGGTGGCTTTAGATGGAATGAGTTTGAATATGGATGAGAATTGTTGTGGAATGGGTGGTGATGGTGCTAAGGTGGTGTCCACAGATGAAGGGGTGACTTTGATTTGTAGAGGTTTGAAAGATGAGAGTGGTGAGCTAACAAGGAGGAGATAGAAGAAGGGGGAGGATACCGAGAAGGGTGGCATTACTAGGCCTGGTTACATGGAGATATCCTTTATGCAATCCTCGAATGGCGTTGCACTATACTAGAAGATGAGTAGTGGGAGGGAAAGCAGCTGCAGGTTGCTGGTTTTGACTAATGTTTCTTTGAATAACAGGATTTACGAGTTGGCCTCAGTTGAGTTAGATAGTGAGGAGGCTATGCAGGGAGGGGTGTCTGAACAGGGGGAGGTTTCTTGGTAGGTGGATATAGCTGGAACTAGGAAAGAGATGTTTATAGTTGGGAAGGAGCTGATTTGGGTGGGGAAGTAGTCCAAGGAGGGACCCCCTGGCCAGAGCATGGATGACCTAGTGGTGCTTCTTACTTAAAGTGGTGATTTTGGGAGGTCTGGAAGGGAGTTTCACCCCTGCCCCATAGTGAGGAGGTTGTTGCAGTCTATGTGGAGGACCTGGACAGATGTCCACTGCCGGAGATGGAAAACAGAAATGGCTATGGAGGGTTGATCTTGGATTTGTAGAAGGCCATGGTGGTTCATAGAGTCCCATCTGCTGAAGACCATTGTGTTGTTCTACATTACATGATGATGGTGGAATGGAAAAGGTTCCTCATTGAGGATGAGGCTTGAATATTAGGGGAGATCTTTTCGGAGGATTACCGCATGATAAACACCAATATGGCCTAGTTCAGGAGAGAAAGTAGTCAGCATATGGATTCCTCTGGCGCATCCTCTGAAGGGTGCAAGGATGGTGTGGAAAGTCAATGAGTCCAATATGAGAGAGCATCTCCTATGGATGGTGTCACCTCTGCCCCCCCCAAGCGGAGGCAGAGGAGGCACTACTCATCTCTCCGGAGGCCCATGGAAACCAAAGTGACCTCCAGAGCGGCAAAGCTAAAATTAGAAGTCAACAAGAGGGAGTGGACTTCGTGCTCTGCTAAACAAGAGAGGCTTATGGAGAAATAGTTTTTGCTGCTAAGACTACCGTAGGATTTTGAGTTGGGATGAGAATCCATGGACATAGGGGTGGACTCTGACTACTGCTTCACTTATGTTGATGCTGGACTAGACTCGAATGAGGATCCTTATGGTGTGGTTCTAGTGCATGAATTTGGAGGTGACATTTACTAACATGTACCATTTTGTGTCCTCTTTTTGTTTTTTGGGTGTTTTTGGGAACTGGGTTTGTGGGGGGGGGGGGTGTTGGAGATTTTGTGTGTGGGTCATTTTACCCTACCCCTTCCTTTGTTTGGGTTGTCTATCTTTTCAAAACATTTTTGATGGACAAGGAGTAGCCTTTCCCTATATCTTCCTTTCCTTAAAAATCACTAAAACCCCATAAAATCTCTAATAACTTGAAAATAATAATAAACACTTATGAAAACCTAAAAAACACTACAAAAACCTAAAACCATAAGAACAAATAAGAACCCTTAAAACTCTAAAAAAACTAAAAACACTAAAACTATTAAAAACACTAAAACCCTTTTAAAACCCTAAAACCTCTTAAAACCATATTATCATCAGAAAACACTAAAAAATTAAAAATTATTAAACCGAGAAAAAACCCTTGTTGTGTCTCGAAACTTATGCAAACATTATTGAGATACTAAGATAAATTTGAAAAATGGTGGAAAGGAAATCCAAGAAGAATATTGTAGGAAGTATTCAAAGGGGGAGACCACAAACAAAAAATCCCTTTGTGGACCACTACTACACCTGGTTCTCGACTACTCCATGAAGCACTCACAAATGGAAGTAGTTTGTGGAAATGGTGGAACCAGTGGCACCTGTAAAAGAATTAAAGGGAAGAGGTGGTGATTTACACTCCTACAAAAGAACACTCCCCGCAATCTAAATTTTTTACGTGGAGAGGTGGTGTCGTCGACTCAAAAAAAAAAAGAAAATAAGTAATTTTGGGGGATAGGTAGGGATTTTGTCTCCCACAAAGGATTACCACTACTGACTATGTCCTTCGTAGGCTCACACAAAAGATGCTCTATGGCCCATCGTGGATGAACATCGATGACAATTTCCTGTCCCTCCGCTCTTCTATAAATAGACCCCAATGGAGACCTGAAAGAGGGACAAACTCCCAGGCATGAAGATATTGGGAAACTGAGTGGAGTAAATCAAGGCACCAAGAATATCAGATCCCTTCAAATATTATCCACAGATAAATCCCACTACAAAGAATTAAGGAGGAAATAAAATCCATCTAGTTGAATGCGAACCCAGTGTCCTCTACGGAAACAATCCTTCAAGGTGGAAACCCAATTAACCCTATTTCTATAGGAATAATTCATAGAAAATTGATATTCATGAGAAACTTAGACCCACATAGTAAAATTCTATGTGAGAGGAATTTGTACCTGTGTAGAAAAACACTGCATGGGAGTGATCCGGTCCCGCGCAATGTAATGCTATGTGGGTAGAACCTGGCCCCACAAAGTGAAAATATATGTGGTCCAAAAATAGTTATGCATAACACAATGGTACACAGATAGTACCCTTACCCTCATTTCATTATTCAATGTGGAGGTAACCCCATCCAATGTAATAACATGCTACGCAGAATGGGGAATCCTAGGGTGTTCTACTCTCCTGATCATACTATTCTCTTTTATCGTTTCATCAGCCCCCATGTTGTCCCCTCTATAAAACATTCTAGTAGAATCAATATAAGGGCCATTACAAAGCCACCTGATTTGTATGATGAGATCATCAGGCACGTCTGCATGACCTTTTTATTTTACAAACTTGTTGTAAGAGAAGTCACGTGGGTAATCTCCACAAAAAGGAAGACCCTCAAAATATCCCCGAGTTTACATTCTCATGGTAATGTGGGTTATGAACTTGGGATTATCACATGAAACTCCTCATTCTAGGAGTTTAGAGGAACCAATGGCCTTTCCCTTCAATGATATCTAGTGTTGATTATTCCTCTCTTTCCCAAAACTGATCTTAGGGTACTTATCCTGATGTAATCCCTTAGTTCTTCTTGCAAGTGGTGGCACTTTTTCTACTCTTTGAATCTGCCCGAGACATATCCAAATAGAATACAAAATGTGTCTATATAGGATATGAAATCAAGAGAGGTAATGGGGTCACTAAAATTTCTTTCTCTCTCCCTTTGGGCTCCTATACCATCCATTAGCAGATAGGATGAGATCGTGTGATCATCAGATCTAGTACTCCATCTTGTTTCTCACACCAACAATGACTAATGTGGGATTAGAGGTCAGTGGAAATTATGAAATTTTCATGATACCAAATCTTATATGGTCCTCATTCATAGTATAAGTCTTAAAACCACGATTCACACTTCAAAGGTCCATAATCCCAATGAAGCATCACAAAGTGGGTATCTCCCATGCATAATCACCAATCACATTCCCTAAAATCATCCTCCCATAATGTGTAAGCCCCATTAAAACCAAACTACATAGAATTTGATTCCCAAATAACTTGGATACGTAGGAATCCACCCTGAAGTACAAACCCAAAACCCAAATCACTCTAATGTTCTTTGGGCCACATTCTTAGTGGGGTCATATTGACCCAGGGGACCACATCTGTTCAAGGTACCTCAGTCTGCCTCAACATAAGTCTCACACCATCCTTGAACTGGAACCCTTCACCTGGAAGTCCTTATTATATGACATTAAACCACATGGTTGGGTCCTTTTCACCCAACCTTAAAAGGTGATGTGTCCAGTTAAGAGACACTGAACTACATAGGTTTTGATTGATCTCATAAGGATACCTAGGAAGCCCATATTATGAGTTCTATCCCAACATTAGAACAACTCCCATCCCCATGGATGACAATAATCTTTAGATCACCCCACCACACGTCTTAAAAATAGTTTTGTCTCAATAAACAACTAATGAATCCCTAACTAGTCCAAAAAGGGTAATTTTGATGGAGAAATTCCAATACATATAGATATTTACATTTATGGATAACCTCAGATACATACCAATACTGAACCAATGAATTTTTATAATAAATTTATATCTAGGGGTAATCTGTGGAAACATACTTGGTAATGAACCAAGGATTTGTGAACATATCTAAAATCTATAATAGAGTCCCAAAATAGGTAATAGTTCCCCCCCCCAAAGGGTATGATGATCTCGAATTCTCATCCTCTCAACCAATGTGAGTTCTTAAGTGTAATTATCCAAGTCACCAAATGAGTTCCTGTATTTGGAAAGTAGGTACATGAATCATGGATATGAGAACCATTGGGTGTTTCTCGGTCCAATAAAAAACTTGTTGGAGACCGTTTTAGGAGGTTTTACCCAACACCAATGATTTCACAACATTGAAACCCCTTACAATCAAATTTTTGGGATACTAAAATGACTTAGAGGGAAACAATATGGTAAATATAACTTTAATGACTTAATTATGTAACCACCTTCATAAGCTAAAAATTATACACTACCAGTCATTGTCAGTACCTTTCACCCTTAATCGGGTGAAATATTAGGTGGAAACAAAAATGGTGAACCCAATTTGAATCATTAACCATGGTGGTGGTGTTACACCTTTTTAGGCCCATTTTACATTCAAAATGGAAGAGGGCCAAATAAGACCATCAATAAAGAATGTGGTCATGAGATGCTACTTTGATGAGGGTTTTTTTGTCTCTACTTGTCACATACAATGCGGGAACTCTTCATAGCTTCCTTCAATCTAAATTCAATCATATGTTTTCATATATATTCATGTAAAACATAGCACCAGATGTGTCCTCCACAAATAATAGGACTTAATCACCCACCTATCACCTTCAACACTAGGCCTCGAATGGAACGGTTCAAGAGTATCACATTAGGGTAATCTTCCTACCCTAGAGGTAGGTAAGAAGTCCCTCTAGGATATGAAACCCTACAAGATATCCACATAGTGATGGTTTGTGGTCCAGAACTGAGCGTCTCCACTAGTAATATCCAATTGTTTAGGGATCCTATCCTTGGAACACGATAATGAGTGTGTCCCTTATCTTAGGTAAGCTGGTGAATTTATCACCAATTATTTCACCCCTATAGCACGAGGGTCCCACTTAAGGTCCCCTATTAGAATAAATAACCACCAATGCCATACTTCCTATTATCCTCACCCTGAGGAGGATATCGCTATGAGGGCCCCTGTTAAAGGAAAACAGACCCATGTCCCCTGGGAAGCTTGCCTAGTGTGACAATCGTATAATTAGGAATAGGTCATCACCTTGGTTACTGAAGAAGAAATATGACATAAAAATACAGTGACCCACTATGGGAAGATGTATATTCCTTCTCCCTCTAGGGAAACCCACCATCTAAATATGGTGGAAAATTATGAGAAAGTAAAAAATCTTGTTAATGTTCGCCAAACCCACCCTGCATGTAGGGAAAAAAATTTCAAGCAGATGAAATCGAATAACAATGCACATGAATACCAACATCCAAATAGGGAAACAACCATCTATAATCAAATGTGAATTCCTACTGATAAATATCAATCCCATCATCCAAATAATATGATAAAAAACAAGAAGATGCATATCCCTTCCAACTAATATAAATCTCATCCGTCAAATATGATGGAAACCAATGATTAGACACAAATACCTAATCAAAAATATGAATAAAAATAGTAAAATACCATGTCAATCAAATACAGATAGAGTCAAATTATTTTAGATTCAAACCAATCCCATAAGAAAAATACAATGGCACCCAATGAGTAGATGAAAATTCATGCTCATTCAAATCAAGTCCATTAGAAAAATATAGTGGAAATCAAATAATGTAGTTGGTATATCCCAACTATAAACCTACAAAAAACTCATTCCTATTTCCCCACACAAAAGAAATGTCAGTATCTACTAACAGTAAATGGATGATCGGAGTAGGCACATATTCCTTCTCTGAAATCAAAATGGGAATACATTCCCATTCTAGAAAAATATGTATCTCAACACATCCTATTGATGATATAGGACCAAACATCAATTCCTAACAATATCCTATGGACTTGTTAATATTTAATCATGTCTATGATACTAGAAAAGAGTTGGGCCCATAACCCCACCTCCCCAAGTGGGGTGAATCATCCACATAGTAGGTTGGTCACTCCAAAGTAGACATTAATCCCTATTATCATCCAAGAGGTTAATTAGAAATTTTCCATGATAAATGGAAAATTGTATCAGGTAAAAATATGCATTCCAACCAGGGGACACTGGTCCACAATGGTGGCCACTCTAGGGTAGGCATATATACCTTCCATAACTCAAGATGCTCGTCGATGTACCCCAAAAACACCATGGGAACCAATCAGATATGAACCTATCTATGAAAACCATTACCCATATCAAGAGGCCCTAATGGCCTATAAGAGAGATCCTAGAAACAAATAGGGCCAAATGAAACTAGAAAATAAATAGAAAACTCATGAACTTTCACTTCCAAAAGCTTGAGTTCTTGATTACATCAAACACTTATCTTTGGTGGATCATGATCCTTATAATCTATTAACAAATTTTGGAAGTGGTAGTATAAGTTGCGAACTTCCTCCATGCAACATTATTACCAATATATCTAAAGGTCCTCTCCATATCGTGCACCACAAAGTCTTTCTATGTGGAAAATAAATGATCGATCATGAGATCTTATCTCCAAATGAGCAACACAATATCCCTCCTTGTGTCCATAAGATCGAATAGAAAGAAGGTAATCCACTTTTTATAATCTTACTTGATGTTAATCCTTAGGGTATACACTATATAAATTCTCCCTGTAGTTGGACATAAATCCATGATGGTAGTTATCTCCATTGTGGCACTAACTGCAAAGGTACTCCCCTCAGTGACATCTTATTTCAGCAAGAAGGCACTCTCCTTGCTGTTTTCTGCCCTGATGGTACTCCCCAGGGTATATGCTATAGAAATTCTCCCTGTAGTCATAAATCAAGAGATGATGGTAGTCCCCTCCATTGTGGAACCAACTATGAAGGTCATCCCCACATTAATGTTCTATATTCGTAAGAAGTTCATCCCCTTTCCAAATCAAATATATAAAATCCCTCTTACATAGATACAATTGGAGGGATAGGGTCAAAAAATTTAGATACCCTATTAATAAAAAGATACATCCTTTATCAACCAGAAGATGGCCCAGGGCCATGCTCATCTTCTAAGACACCTCCAAACCATTCATATGTCAATGATACCCCTACTAGCTCTGATACTTGTGAAAAAATAATCAAGAATCATCCATGTTGGTAAGATCAAGTAGAGGAGTCCCAGGAAGAAGAATAAAAGGATATGTTGCTCTTGAGAAGACAATTGGATAAAGATAGAATACTGATTATGTTTTTTCTCACATATACTTCTTAATTTGACATACAATGGGAGTTGTCATAATCATGCATACATAACATTCATCTCAATCTCTAGAAAAATCTCTGCCACTTGAGAACAAAGTTCTTTCCCAATAATGGGTATGTATACCATGTAAAAATATTGTAAGAGATTCATCATCAAATAAAATTGGAAGCCGTTCTATCTACATGATGATCACAATCAGAGAGGAAGAAGAAATATATCTAACTAACCTGCCTCCATGTGTGGCATAAGTTGCATTGTCTTACTAGTGATGCATCATCTAGTGTTCCTATTTGGGTATGGGGAGATCATGGAGCTATGCATTTTATCCCATGCCCCATTCATCACAACTCATTGGAATTTACATCATGTAACTTCATTATCCCAACATGGAGATCAAATGAAATCCCTTCTTAGGAATGGCAACATTCTCTACAAGAACCAACCTTGAGTAAGTCTCAAAAGAGTCATACCCAATGAGAGTAAGCCATACAAAAACTCCTAAACAAGGAAAATTAGAACATTCAATAGGATTCTTGCTTAATGGAAGTAAATCATCTATCACTCTTGATTTCATCAGAAAAAAATATTTACAATGAAGACCTGACACCATATCTAGCTCACACTCGAATGGGAATGTGAGTGATTAAGAAAGTGAAAATATTAATAGAAAACACCATAGTATGATAATATCCCGAACCCATAAGAATGGGATAAATTTTGACACAAAATTACATTATAAGACCGGAAAATCTAGGATGAGGAAAAATAACAAGGGAACATGAGAACCCCTATCCTGCAAAGATGGAATCATTTTTACCTCAACAACCTACCAAACTGAAATCATTATTTTCTCATTTAGGGAGGATGAAAATTAAAGATCTCTCGCATTCTGTCCCATCTCATTACTTATTTCCTCCATAAGGGAGGCATAAAACAATGTCGTATAAAGGTTACCTCTGAGTTACCATTCACCAAGAATCATAAAGGGGATCCTATAATGGAAGGATAAGATCCAACAAAGGATGTAAACAACTCTCCTACCACTCAACAGTTTGTATGCCACCCACAATACATTATTAATAGGTGGTGATCATGGACATAAATCTCTTAGATCACACCTAAAATGATGAAAATTAAGAAGAATAAGTAGAGGATAGTTCTTCCAAGAATTCTATCCATACTGAAAATGAAGGTGTGCTTACCTGAAACTAGAGGGCCACCCTGAATCTGGGTGTTCCCTCAATTGATCCTCCACTACCTCCTCAGATAACCTCTAATAGGGAGAAGAATAAAAATAGGGTCCCATAAAATCAACCTCCTACTCACAATGAGAATGATATCCCTATGCTCGAAGAGAGATTCACTCAGAAGGAGGAATAAATAAAAGATTTGTGTTGAATCAATGCTGAGATACTCCTAGGAAACATTCCTATTGAATATTCTCCATTGGCAGAACCTCAACATACACTTATAGAATGTATAAATTAGCCACAAGGGTTTATCCCGATAAATGAAGAAATTTTAGTACATCCACCCAACATGGAACTGGGACCATCAGTATACTTGAACCCGATCCTGGATGGATATCAATATTTCCATACATGAAGGATATAACCCGAACTGGTTCAGGAAAATCCATAGTAAATTCCCCTGGTCAAATATCCGAATTAAGTACTAGTAGAATTGGCATGCCAAATCTTTCCCCCGAATATGAAAAACCATACTCAAGATCCACATGACATGCATTAAGGGCTCATCAATACCATCGAGTCATTGGTTGCTTTATTTTAAGGCATGGAAAAGCGGCACACACTAGTACAACCATAATTAAAACCTTACCCTGATTGGGTGAGTAACCCTCCACCACCACCAAATTTATGAAGCCCAATGTTCTCAATATTCAATGGATCAGGTTACCTGAAACAACATATGATACATTATGCATCTTATTTTGACCCCATGATGGGAACCTCATACTAACAAGAAGCTGTGAAACTTAGATGCTTCATGTGAACGCTGTAAGGTTCAACCTTTGTATGGTACACCCGATTTCTATTTCAGTTGATAATAGGATGGGAGGACCTCCGTCTGTATTTTATTTTCTAGTTCATCTGAACTCATCCAAATAAAACAATAAAAAACCTCTCAAACTGTAAAAAATGGAAGAATGATAGAGTCTCAGACATCATTTTCAGGTGGAAAGGCCCAACCTACTCTTTTAATTAGCCACTCTTCCAATATGAGATGATATTTTATGTGCATTTTTAACCTCCAAGATGAGCTAAAAACACCAATAATCCTAGTGAAATATAAAAATTGGTATCTATATTTCTCATTCATTACCCAAATAATATAATAATTCATACAATGAACTAAGATAAAGTCTCGGGTAAGCCCACCAGTCCTGATAAATTGAGTGGGAAGAGATTAAGTTGTCTCCATCATTCTTAATATAGACTTCGCACCTGATCTAGGTCCATGGCCAACACGAAATCATGCAAGACACCTTGAACATAAAATAAATCCCCTTCCACGATAAGATCATAAAAGGGGACCTAGGAGAAATCAATTTTAATAATGGAGGAATAATTTTTACTCATTCTGAGATGATCATGTTTTTTTTATTTTATAGCTTCTATGAAATGAAATCTACTCTATCTAACAGAGATGAAAAGAACCAATAAGGTGGGTCTCAATGACTATCCAGATTATTTTTCCTTCCATCAGATCATGAAAGACACTATCTATGAATATTTCATCTTCAAATACCTCTGGCATAAAATGATATATTTTTGGTAAGTAAAATTGGGAACACCACTAGCACAAGTGGCATATGTTTCCACTACTACTCATGATGAAGGATATGAGTGATAAGTAGTTGTTATAATGAGAGAAAAAAATTTCTATATTTGGATTACTAGAATAAAAATCGATCAAACTCATGGTATTCTCTAAGAATAGTTGAAATAACCAACTAGGCCCCTAGCTGCTCCTACCGCAACACAACCAACATCCTCAAACACATAACCATCCTGAAGCCAACTGTCTAAAAGAAACATGACAAAAAATTCTAGGGGAAAGTGCAGGAATAAGAAATAATATCAAGGAAAAAGTTATCTTTGATCATCTTAGATTTTATTCCATCAGATCTTAAAGAACGGGAACCACCCCACCAAATGGTACCACCAGAAGTAGTCAGGCAGGCAATGCCATCCTCAAAAAAGGATTTGATATTTGACTCCATTAATTTCATTCACTTAATGGATCCCTTATTTGATGAAGAGTATATCTATGAACCCGAGTCCCTTTCACTTGATCAGGGGACCATATGAAGAGGCCGCAGAACATGGAGGTACCATGGAAGGTGTGGCCTTAACATAATTAAAATTTATGGTTGTACTCTTGCTCAAGTTATCGATGTTGTAGAAACATATTTAAGAGCCCTCCATCAGACCCAACATGATTTAAAAAATCCTTTTACACTAGATATAATCCACTATAGCCTAATATTTATGGAATATCTATCAGAAGAAGAACAAGTGTATAATTTCTCCTGATGTACCGACAGACCTTCCCAACCCAACCCATAAAGAAAATGACAACCTCTAGCCCCGATCTCAGGGGAGGATCCATCTAAATCCAATAATATAGCGCCTAAAGTCTAAATAAAACAACATCCCCACACTGAGAAGCACTGTCCATTAGACTAGAAGTATGATATTCTGAAATAGTTGGCCTCGGTACAGGCCAAAATATCAATCTAGGACACCCTGAGTTTTTCAAATGATCTCTGTGAGGCACTCAAAGAGGATATACTTATCCCATAAGAGTTTGATGCTAATGTAGATACCACCAAATTCTATCAATCAGAGACTAATCTCATGGAATTACACACATTTATCTCCTTCACAAATCAAGGAAAATACTACATTATACAAGGGCACATCAAACCCTTGTATGTGTTCAACAAGATAAATAATATTTATGACCAAAAACCCATCCTAAGTAGTGAAATCATGTATTTTAAAGAACAAAGGGTATACACCTCCTTTCTAAGGCATAATCTAGATGCTTTCGTCTGGAATTACACAAAAATGATAAGCTTCGATCCCGAGGTGGCCACTCACCGCCTAGGCCTTCCACAACCCACCATGATTAGTGAAACCATGTATTATAAAAAACAAGAGGTATACACATACTTACTAAGGAATAATCAAGATGTTTTCTTCTAGAACTACACAAAAATTACATGCCTTGATCTCTAGGTGGACACTCACCACCTAGTCCTTCCATAAGATCATTAGAGATATAAATAAGTATCCAGAAGGACGCACCTAAAACATATTTCCAAAAATAGAGGCTGAAGTTGACAAGCTAATCCAATATATCTTCATTAGGGAGTTCCAATATCCCAAATGGATTTCTAATATAGTCCCCTAAAAAAATAAGAATGTAAATATTAGTGTCTGCATCAATTTTAGAGATCTCAACTGGAACTGTCTGAAAGATGATTTCCTGACCCCGATCATAGAATTTATGATTGATGCAACCTCCAGATATCATGCTATCTCTTTTTTGGAAAACTTTTCAGGATACAACCAAATATGAATGGCCAAAGAAGATAAAGAAGAAACTGCCTTTAGGTCCCCCTAGGGAGTATTTTTTAGTGCTTTTTTAGTGTTGATAAATACCTATATTTATCAGAGCTAAAAAATAACTGATATATATACCTTTTATCAGAACTTATTACGTAAGAATTGATAAAAGTGTTTAGATATACTTAAAAAAACCTAACTAGTTGTGAACCTCTTGTGATATTAGAATATTTCCATGAAATCCACCCACTATTGGTGCTCCTCCCCAATGAATCGAAGATCGAATCATACAAACACACTCAAATCACACAAACCCACTTTCTCTAGTTTCTTGAGAATTATCTAGCTTCTAGTTTATTCTTATAATTAGGGTTTCTAAAGAAAAAATTGATATCGGGATATGAGGGTCTCAAATTTTCTTCAACCTTGTGAGGTAGGATTGTTTTTTCCTTTATAGGTTCTGATTTTCATTCTATATTTTTTGTTTTATTTTTGATTTCTTCTTTGATGATCTAATCAAGAATTTTTTATTTGGTCATTGTATACTATTTTTATTATGTTTATGATCCTTTTTTTCTTAACTACTAATTCAGTTATCCTATTTTTGTATTTTTAAATTGTTGTTTTGAATCAATTTGATTTGTTCTCTACATCTATACCCCAGCTTTCTCCGCAAGCTTAATTTTTTCACTGTTTTGAAATCTTAGATAATCACATCTGGTCTGCAGATAAACCAATTAAATAAATATTTATGCCACTATATAAATAGTGTAGGTTTTGGATATAAAAACCTTAAATGAATGAAAAAATTGATTTAGAAAAACAACTTTCAGTCTTTTGATGGTGCAAAGTAGAAACAAAATATGATTTTATGAAATTCAAGTAAGGGTATTTATTTATTTTAATTCAGTCTTAATATTCTAGTGTAAGGATTTTTCCTTAAAAAATTATTTTCTTGTAATTGAATTGTTTTATTTAAAGAGAAATATTAGTAAGGATGATTCTATATTTATTTATTTTCAATGGCTCTCTATTTTCAAAATTATTATGTGGTTGAATTTATTTTACTATGTTGCGATATTTTTCTGTAAGGGTTACATATATTTTTATCAAATTTATGTTTATTTTATAAAGAAACACACACACACACACACACACATATATAATTATATCTATTTATATGTGTTTTTAGAACTTATAATGTAAGGGTGGTTTTATAATTATTTATTCACAAATTATGGTTCAAGATTTTCAAATTAAGAAGGGATTATATTTATTTTTATTAAAAATAATGTTTAAATGTGTATTTTTTTTGAAATTATCTATATTATAAATTCTATGATATATATATATATATATATTTAAATGTGTATGGGATAGTCATTGTAAGGGTTGGTGTGTTTTTCTCTCCTGTTTGTGATATATCTTATTGATGTGTATTATTGCTTTATGCCAACTTCTTTATGGTTTTCCCTAGAATATCATGAATGGGTTAATGTGTATTAGATGGAATCCATATAATCCATCATATGGGTAGATCTGATGTGTCTACCTCCCTATAATCCTTGGGATGGGTCAGTGTGGTGATATGAAATCCCAAGAGTCTTGATATATTTTCAAATATTTGATATACCATTAATTTTAAATGTAATAATTCCTTAGGTTGTTACATCAATTGTTCCAAAAAATAGAATGGAAGTTATCAAATTATATATAATAGGTATGTTTAGGAATTCATCATTTTAGCTCTATATGTTTTGGATCCAACCCTAGGAATCTATAATTAATATCCATTCATATGAAGTAACAATTTATTTATTAAAATGTTTTATCAATACATTTTAATATATTCTAGTTGATTGAATGAGAGTTTATTATTCTTGTTTATCATATTTGGGTTTCTTATTACTCCTTAATTACCAATATTATATTTTCACTTGTTTATTAGATTTAATAAAGACTTGATGTGTGTCATAGAACAAATATTATTGAAATTTGTTTCTTGAGACTCACCACCATCTATTTTATAGAAAATTATCATCCTCATCAACTACATCTCCTGAATAGTAATTATTTAAATTTTTTTATTGAAAATCACTGCCATATCTTTTGGTTACTTATGAAACTCGGAGCATTATTCATCTCATGGATGACTATTCCTTAGAGTATTTATAGAAAAATAGGTACATGTAAACAAGATATGAAAAATGTTTCAAAAAAAATTAAATGAGAAATGTATGAGAGATGAGTTGATGAAGATGAGTTGTCTGCAACTTTCACATTTGAATGAATTCATCGCATAACACCTACCATAGTGGAGTAATTATTTTCTTAAATTCAATGACCCATTTTCTTTAGCATACTAAAATTATTCCAAACAATTAAATGTTGAGTTTCCCATATTACAATTGTCTATAAATTTCATCTTTGATAATAAATATCTATAGTTCCCAAGTAGGATCGAGACCACTGAGAGGGGGGGGGGGGTGGGGGGGGGGGGGGTGAATCAGCGGTTCCTTTTTCTTTTATAATAATGTTTCTTGACTTCTTAACAAAAACGTTCTTAACATCTGAAAATTGTTAGAGTTAAAATCCACTCATATATAACTCACAACTTCACCTTTCATATGAAAAAAATATAAAGAGAATGAAACACACAATATTTAAAAGGTTAGGTACAAAGAACTACTCCTTGCCATGTTGGATAGTCCCACCAACTTGGATTCGTTATCTATCTTCTTTCCAGAATTAAAAGGCACAAACAAAGAACAATTATACAATACTAGTAGAAACTTTATTAAAATATCTGGTTACACCCTCAACTATCCTTTCTAGTATCCACTTCCCAAAACAACCCTTTTTATCAACTGGTAATCATCCATATTAACAAGCTTCACTTTCCTTATTCTTTTCTGATCCACTTCAGAAAGTCTTCACTTACTCTATAGGTAAGCTAAATCAAATTCCACTTATGTACCTTCTTCAAGAACTTCCAAAATTCACTTTAGGAAAATGTTGGTCTTGAATAGTCTTCTGAATCCTTAGTCTAAAAAACTTCCTCATCTTCAACCTAAAATACAATGTTTTTTTGGAAACTCAATACCTACCATAAAAGTATTGGGGATTGAGGGGTTAAACAATTTCTTAATGACACAAAATAAATGAACTCATATCTCCTTGAATATAGACCTCAAAAATGAATTAGGTGGGATTTTGAAATTCTTTCCCACTAAATGAAATTTCCCAAATCTTCAATTCTCCTTAAATCTCATATATATCTTTGACTCATTCAATTCCTCTTTAAATCTTCAAATCTCTCCCCCTTTACGAAATTTTACAAATCTACAATTCTCCTTAAATATTAGATATATATTTGACTAATTCAATTCCTTTTAAAAAATTCAAATCTTCTTTATTTTTGGATCTTCCTTTGACTTCTTGAATTCTATAGACATTCTTGACAAACATATTCTATTAGAAACTTTTAATTGCATAAGAATGTTTTCTATAAGAAAAATTTCTTTGTGAAATATCATTTTCTGGAGTAAGATCATTTTCTTGAGTAATATATTTTTCTTGAGTAAGATCTTTTCTTGGAGTAAAATCTTTTTCTTGAGAAAGACCTTTTCTTGGAAAAGATCCTTTTTCTGAGGAAAATCTTTTTTTGAGAAAGATCTTTTCTTGAGAAAGATCTTTTCTTGAGAAAGATCTTTTCTTGAGAAAGATCTTTTCTTGAGAAAGATCTTTTCTTGAGAAAGATATTTTCTTGAGTAAGATATTTTCCTTGAGAAATTTATTTTCTTGAGAAATATCTTTTATTAAGAAATATCATTTTCTTGAGGAAGATCATTTCTTGTAAAATATCAATTATTGAGAAGAATATTTTTCTTGAGCATGATATTTTCTTGAGCAAGATCCTTCTCTACCTCAAGCATAAAAACATCTTCATTAACATATTTTCTTTACTCACTTTTCATTCACCAAACTATTATCATATGTTTCAAAGATTACTTATGATTTATGAGAAATACAAGATCAGTAATGGATTGTCAGATTTTATGTTGTATCTGATTTATGAGAACTACAACACCATCTCTAGTAATAGTTCATAAACTATACTATAATTTAAAATATATTGACACTATTTTTGGTAAAACATTTTCAAAAAACCATAAAAATTAGTTTGGAAGAAGAGATAAATTTTCTTTGAATTACCATATTGGAATTCTTTGTATGTCAGATATTTTTTTTATGTCCTGATTGAAAAAAATGTATTCGATATTATTATTGGAACATTAAAAAATGTTACTAAATAAATAAAAGATGGAATAAAGGTTAGGTTGGACTTGATTGAAATGGGGATAAGGGAAGAGTTGGAACCAATGAATGGTAAAACAAAGAATTTTATTCCTCTAGTAGATCACAATCTATCCAGACAGAAAATCATTCAATTTTTCCTTTTTCTTAATAGTGTAAAAGTTCCAAAAGGGTATTCATTAAATATCAATAATATCATGTCAATGAATCATTTGAAGTTACAAGGACTAAAATCACATCAATATCATGTTTTTATTCATGATTTAATGCATGTTTCTTTCTATTTCATTCTCCCACAAAATGTATGTCCTACATTAACCAGACTATGCTTCTCTTTCAAAGCCATATGTAGTAACGTTATAGACCCGATGATGTTTCCAATCATGAATAAGAAGTTTGTAGTATAATTATGTGTATTATATATGTTCTTACCACCATTATTATTTGATATAATGGTCCACCTGATGGTTTACTTGGTCAGAGAGGTTCAAATATGTGGTCTTATTCATAACAGATGGATGTACCTCATTGAACGATATATGAAGATTTTTAAAGGGTATGTCAAGAATAAAATTTGGCCATTTTTTTTAATGCAGAATGATATATTTTTAAAGAAGATATTAAATTCTATACCGATTACCTATCATATGATGACAACATTAGTCTCCCAAATTCTCTTCAAAGTGAATTCCTTATGGGTGAAGGGGTTTTAGGAAGAGATGTTACGACAATTTCCCTGATAGAGTGGGAGAAAGTGAATATTTACATTTTATATAATAGTGAATATGTTGATACATACATTTAATCCCACAAATAAATTATTAGAGATTTGAATCCATCAAGGGATGAAGGATGGATATGAAATACACATAATCAACAATTTATAGGATGGTTCCAATATCAAATTTATAAGGAGTTATCTAAAAATCTTAATTCAATTGTCGAATGACTTCAATGGATATCCATAGGACCAAATGAAAATGTTATATCTAAAAAATAGTTTTTAATCAATGTTTACATGTTCTATAAAAAAGAACACGATTAATTAAGTACGATGCAAAAAAGTGGTGTTACATTTGTGGATCAAGAGATGCACATATCTGGTTCCAAGGATAGAAATCCATTTTATGAAAATATTTCATATGTTTAATTATTGAATATATATAAAAGTTGTATTATACAAAATTTTGAGTTACAATTTTTCATTTAAAAGTTGTTGAAAATATCATTACAGTTCAAGTATTTGAAATGGTCTTTATTAAGATGAATTTCATTATGGAAGGGGAAAATGACGATTTGTTCATAATGGCGTCACAGTCAGTGCAAGTATTTTATATCTATGATCTAACAAATGATAATTGTTCAATTTTCCTATCAGCGAATGAAACAAATGTTGGGTTAGATGAAAATTCATTCAAGGATGACCCTTTTATTGGGAGATCAGAACCACTTCATGTTTGTCCCAATGTAGACAATGTATTGTATGTTAGAGGGGAACACAAATAGGGGATTTGGATTCTTGGTAGAGCAACCAAATCCCTAAAAGATTTAAAAAAATAAAAAGTTTTCAATGATAAGGTAAAATATTTTTATTATACTATATTTTTCCTCAAAATATTATATGTTCTCAACTACATTAATATAATATAAATTAAATATTTGACTACTCATGCATACAATGTCTTCTACACATGATGATGTTACCAATTCTTTAAAAGAAACAACTATAATGAAGGAAACCCTTTGAAAATATGTAAAGTTAATGTTATGATATAATTTATCTATTTTAGAAAAAAATTATATAATGGAATGTTGATTTACTTTTCATTATTCCTTGTAGAGTTAATTTGTTCTTGAAGATTCATGTCCATCTATCATGCCTTTGTAGGAAGATCAATGATGCTATCTATGCTCAATAATAGAGGTAATATTTATGTTTTCATAGTAAAATAATTTCCCATAGAATTAATGTATTTTTTCATATTTATGTTTAACTTATTTCATTTTAGTATTACTCACATAATGATTTTTTTGTTTTATAAGTGGATTATTTTTTTTCAAGTTGTGGTGGTTTTTCCATATTTCATAGCTTTATGTACCAAAACTTCCATATAATCCTACTCCCTAAAAACCTTTTCACCTTTACAGTGTTACATTTATCACTTTCCTTAAATCCAACACACAATGTGACCAGTATGACTCCAAGTACATCTTTATATTTTAAATTGAAATTAATTTTAGTAAAATAGAAAACTAACATACTCAAAATTGAGTAAACATATTCATATTGTTTTGATAATTTAAGAAAACAATTAATAAGTCAGTTTTGACATGTAGGAAGTTTCCACACCTCAATGTGAAAGACAATTTTACATATATGACTCAATGTGTTTGTTATTAGTTTAAAATCAGCATTTTAGTTCAAGGAGTTTTGGTCACTGAAAATAGAACAAACATGCTTGTATTTTATTGATAATTTAAAAAAAATGATTAATATTTCATTTTTGATGTGTATGAATTGGTTTCACATAAAATTGATACATAATGTGATTGGAATGAGTCAAAAGTTTGTTTTTTGGTTTTAAATGAAATTTTAGTAAAAACGGCAACTGATGTACTCAAAATCGAGAAAACTCATTCATACAATTTTGATACTTCATGAAAATGATCCACAAGTAATTTTTGATGTGTAGAAATCATAAAAACCTCAATCTAACACACATTGTGAATAGTATGACTCCAGGTGAGACTTTTTATTTAAAATTTTCATCAATTTTAGTAAAATGGAAAACTGACCTACTCAAAACTGAGAAAAAGAATTTGGATTGTTTTGATACTTTACAGAAATGACCCATAAGTATTTTTTGAAATGTAGGGATTAGTAACACCACAATGCAATACACGATGTTATAGGTACACTCAAATTCTCCATTATCAGTTTAAAATCAACATTTTAGTTCAAAATGTGTCACTAACTAAAAACCAATCAAACGAGCTCAGATTTTATTGATAGTTTAGGAAACAAATTCATAATTAATTTGTGATGTGTATGAATTGGTATTACATTAAACTAATAAATTATGTGATTAGAATGAGTCAAATTGTGCATTTACAATTTGAAATTACATTTTTGTAAAAAAGACAACTAACGTACTTAAAAGTGAAAAAATGAATTTGGATTCTTTTGATACTTTAGGAAATTGATCAATAAGTCATTTAAGATGTGTAGGAATCATAAGTACTTAAATACAACCCATGGTGTGACTATTATGACTCAAAGTGTGTATTTTTATTTAAAAATGACATCAATTTTAGTAAAATGGACAACTGGCCTAATAAAAATCAAGAAAAAACATTCAAATTGTTTTGATACTTCACAAAAATGATCAATAAGTAATTTTTGACATGTAAGAATCTACCACACCTCAATCTGATACATGATGTTCCCATTGTGAATAAAATTGTCCATTATCAATCTAAAATTTATATTTTAGTTCAAAAAGTGTCACTCACAGAAAAACAATAAAGCATGCTCAAATATTCTTCATAATTTAGGAAAACAATTCATAAGTACTTTTTGATGTGTAGGAATTGGTTTCACATGAAACTGATACATGATGCGATGGGAATGCATCAAAAGTGAATTTTTTAGATTAAAATAACATTTTAGTAAAATAGACAACAGATGTACTCAAAATCAGGCCAACACATTCATATTATTTTGATACTCGAGGAAAAAGATCAAAAAGTCATTTGAGACATGTTGGAATCATACACACCTCAATCTGATGCACGGTGTGACCAGTATGACTCTAAGTGAGGCCTTTTATTTAAAAACCCTAAAATCACTAGGAACCCTAAAAAACCCTAGATGACATAAAAACCATAAAAATCCTAAAAACCATAAAACCCCCTAAAGAACCCTAAAAACCTTAAAAACCCTATAACCCTTACAAACATTAATAAAGCATAAAAAAATTTGAAAATTGTAAAAAACAATAAAATACCCAAAAGTTCCTAAAATACCATAAAACCCCAAAACACTAAAAGGCCCTAAAAATCATAAAAGGCACTACACCCCAAAATGATCATAAAATACCCAAAAATAAACCAAAAATGACTCAAAACCCCCCAAAACTCCAAATGTCCCTAAAGACACTAAAATACCTAAGAAACCCTAAAATCCACCAAAACCCAAAAGGAACATAAAACCCTAAAAACCCTAAAGGAACCAAAGTACCCTAAAAACCAAAAAGACCCTAAAACACTAAAATCCCTAAAGGACACTAAAAAACCTAAAAACCCTAAAGGATCGTAGTAACCCTAAAAAACTCAAAAGGACCCTAAAAATCCTAAAATACCTAAAACCCACTAAAAATAAGTAACGCCACTAGAAACCAAAAAAACCCAAAACCCCCAAAAACCATACAAAGCCTAAAAAAATACTAAATGAATCTAAAACCCCTAAAAGATAAAAATCCCAAAAAACCCAAAAAACCATAAAAGACATTAAAAACCTTAATAAAATTTAATATACCTTAAAAACATTAAAAACCCATAAAATACACAAAAACTAACAAAAGACCATAAAAACCATAAAACCCTAAAACAAATAAAAACCTTAAAACCTTAAAAAACCATAAAAACCATAAAAACTCAAAAAAATTAACCCACCACAAGCTCCTAAATACCCTAAAACCCACTAAAACCTTGAAAACAATCCATAAAATCACAAAAACCCTACAACCCTAAAAACCCTAAAAACCCTGAAAACACTAACAACCATTAATAACCATTAAAAACCACAAAAAACCAAAAAACCCTATAAAACCACAAAAATAATTAAAAACCCTTAAAATATTAAAAATACCTAAAACCCCTAAAACCTCTAAAAATATTAAAAACCCTAAAAAACTCAAAAACCGTAAAAAATATCTAAAAATTCTAAAAACCATAAACCCGTAAAAACCCTAAAACCCTAATAAATTCTAAAAAACCATAAACCCCCTAAAAACACTAGAAAAGGAGAGAATATGGAGGCCCCAACATCTCTCCCAATTCCTCATGACGACTACCCCTCCCCCCTTCCAATTTGAATACAACGAAAGTCTCAGAGCCTTCCCTCCCCCCTGCTAGGGGGGGGGGGGGTCCGCTGGTTCTCAATGAGGATCGATCTTTCACTCCATTCACATCTCCTGACCTGATGCCCCATTTTTCCAAATGGATATTTTTCCTAAGGTTATCGAACTTTTTGAATGATGTACGAAGCTCCTGATCTCAATCCATGAGTTCAATGAAGCCTCAGCGCTGCATCATCTGAGTCTGATTGTGAGATTCATGAAGTGGCACCCCCCAGTGGATGCTTTTGATGAGTTTTTCTTTGAACAACGGGACCTTCAGGATTAGGAAATAGTGGGTCTTGTTGAAAGTGAACACATCATTATTCTCTTCACGTTTTAGGAAGATATAACTCCTGCTTGGTCCACGTCACCCAAAATCTGCAATGATGCTCGCTTCTCCCTCTCCCGGTGAAATTTTGACGTTCATCTGAAGTGAGACTCACAAACATTTGTGACTTGGGATAGATTCCCTGAACTCCCCCTCCCTTTCCAAAATATCTCTATTATTTCAATTCTAGGGAATCTTTTGGAGAGGTTTCTCTGTGTGGATAGCCAGACGAGGTCCATTTTTCATCCAGTTACTTCGATGGATTTTTTTGAGGTTGACACTTCAAAATATTTTCCCGATTTTGTGTGGATTGATATGGGTGAGTAGATTAGCTGGAAGTAACCAATAGTGTTTGAATCATGGGATGAATTTTGTTCTTATTTCTAGAATTTTGGGAATAGTAATAAGAATTGCGGTTGCGGTGCCATTGACAGGGGTGGCGTGCGTTTGGCATTGGCAGGATATGGTGAGTGAAACCAGGAATTAGTGGAGGTAAATGGGGCATGAGTTTTCCCAGGATACTGCCCTCCCAGATATTGATTTCTACAATTTTTGGGTGGATAATAAAGGATTTAAAGGTACATAGGGATACAAGAGTTGTAGTGGTGTCTTTAGATGGAATGAGTTTGAATATGGCTGGGAATTGTTGTGGAATGGGAGGTGATGTTGCTAAGGTGGTGTCCACAGATGAAGGGGCAACTTTGATTTTTAGCGGTGTGCAAGATGAAAGTGGTGAGCTGACAAATAGGGGACATAAGCAAGGGGAGGATGCCAAGTAAGGTGGCATTACTAGGCCCGATCACATGGAGATCTCCCTTATGCAATCCTCTAATTACGTTGCACTATACTTGAAGAGGAGTGGTGGGAAAGAAAGCGGCAACTAGTTGCTGGTTTTGACTAATGTTACTTTGAATAACATGATTAAAGAGTTGGACTCTGCTGAGTTATATGGTGATGAGGCTGTGCAGGGAGGGATTTTTGAATAGGGGGAGGTGGCTGGGCAGGTGGATATAGCTGGAACTAGGAAAGAGATGTTTATAGTTGGGAAGAAGCTGATTTTGGTGGGGAAGTAGTCCAAAGAGGGACTCCCTGGTCAGAGAATGAATGACCTAGTGGTGCTACTAGCTGAGAGTGGTCATTTTGGGAGGTTTGGTAGGGAGTTTCACCACTTCCCCATAGTGAGGATGTTGTTTCAGTCTATGTGGAGGACCTGGACGGATGTCCACTACCGGAGATGGAAAGTAGAAATGGTTAATGAGGGTTGATCTTGGATTTGTAGAAGGCCATGGGGGTTCATGGAGTCCCATATGCTAAAGACCATTGTGTTGTTCTGCATTACATGGTGATGGTGGAATGGACAAGGTTCCCCATCTAGGATGAGGTTTGAAGATTAGGGGAGATCTTTTATAAGGATTACCCCATGATAAACGCCAATATGGCCTAGTTAAAGAGAGAAAGTGTTCAACATATAGATTCCTATGGTGCATCCTCTAAAGGGTACAAGGATGGTGTGGAAAGTGAATGAGTCCTACATGGGATAGCATATCCTGTGGATGGTGTCACCTATGCCCCCTAAGAAGAGGCATAAGATGGACTAATCATCTCTCCTGAGGCCCATGGAAACCAGGGTGACCTCCAGAGTAGCAAATCAAAAATTAAAAGTCAACAAGAGGGAGCAGACTTCGTGCTATGCTAAACTGAGAGGCTTAGGGAGTAATAGTTTTCACTGCTAAGACTGTTGTAGGATTTTGAGTTGGGATGAGAATCCATGGACACAGGTGTGGAATCTGACTAATGCTTCACTGAGGTGGCTGCTGGACTAGACTCGAATGATGATCCTTATGTTGTGGGCCTGGTGTATGACTTTGGAGGTGACATTGACTGACATGTACCTCTTTGTGTCCTCTTTTTTTGGGTGTTGTTGGGAACTGGGTTTGTGGGGGGGGGGGGTGTTGGAGATTTTTTGTGTGGGTCATTTTACCCTACCCCTCCCTTTGTTTGGGTTGTCTATCTTTTCTATACATTTTTTAGGGACCAGGAGCAGCCTTGCCATGCATCTTCCTTTCCTTAAAAATCAATAAAACCTAATGAAATCTCGAATACCTTGAAAATGATAATAAACACTTATTAAAACCTAAAAAACACCAGAAAACCCTAAAAACCTAAGAACAAATAAGAACCCTTAAAACACTAAAAAAACTAAAAAAACTAAAACTATTAAAAACACTAAAACCCCTTTAAAACCCTAAAACCTCTAAAAACCCTATTATCCTCATAAAAACAATAAAAACATTAAAAATTATTAAACCCCTAAAAAACCCTTGTTGTGTCTCGAAACTGATGAGAACATTATTGAGATACTAAGATAAATTTGAAAAATGGTGGAAAGGAAATCCAAGAATATGATTTTAGGAAGTATTCAAAGGGGGATACCACGAACAAAAAATCCCTTTGTGGACCACTACTCCACATGGTTCTCCACTACTCCACGAAGAAATCACAAATGAAAGAAGTTTGTGGAAATGGTGGAACCTATGGCACCTATAAAAGAATTAAAGTGAAGAGGTGGTGATTTACAATCCTACAAAAGAACACTCACCGTAATCTAAATTTTTTACATGGAGAGGTGGTGTCATCGACTCCTACAAAAGAAACTAAGTAATTTTGGGGAATAGGTTTGGATTTTGGTTCCCACAAAGGATTACCACTACTGAATATTTCCTTCATAGGCTTCCATAAAATATGCTCTATAGCCCATCGTGGATGACCATTGATGCCCGTTTTATATCCCTCCGCTCTTCTATAAATATACCCCAAGGGAGACCTGAAAGAGGGAAAAACTCAGAGGCATGAAGAGATTGAGAAACCGAGGGGAGTAAATCAAGGCACCAAGAATGAAATATCCCTTAAAATATTATCCATAGATAAATCCCACTGAAAATAATTAAGGAGGAAATAAAATTCATCTAGTGGTATGCGAACCCAGTGTCCTCTACGGAAACAATCCTTCAAGGTGGAAAACTGATGAGACCTTTTTCTATAGGCATAATGCATAGAAAATTGATATGCGTGTGAAACTTATACCCACATAGTAAAATTATATATGAGAAGAATTCGTCCCTGTGTATAAAAACACTACATGGGAGTGATCCGGTCCTGCGCAGTGTAATGTTATGCGGGTAGAACCTAACCCTACAAAGTGAAATGATATGTGGGACTAACATAGTTATGCATACCAAAATTGTACACAGACAGTCCCTTTGCCCTCATTTCATTATTCTATATAGAGGGAACCCCATCCCATGTAAGAACATGCTATTCAAAATGGAGGAATCCTAGGGTTTTCTACTCTTTTTCTCAAACTATTCTCTTTGGTCATTTCATCAGCCCCCATGTTGTCCCCACTATAAACCATTCTAGTAGAATGAAGATAAGGCCCCTTCTAAAGCCACCTGATTTGTATGATTAGATCATTAGGCACGTCTACATGCCCTTTTGAGTTTACATACTTTTGGTAAGAGAAGTCACATGGATAATCTCCACAAAAAGGAAGATGCTCAAAATATCCCCGAGTTTACATTCTCAGGGTAATTCAGGTTCTGACCTTGGGATTCACACCTGAAACTCCTCATTCTAGGAGTTTAGAGGAACCAATGGCCTTTACCTTCAATGAGATATAGTGTTGATTGTTACTCTCTTTCCCAAAACTGATCTTAAGGTACTTATCCTGAGGTAATCCCCTAGCTCTTCTTGCAAGTTGTGGCACTTTTTCTACTCTTTGAATCTGCCCGAGACGTATCCAAATAGAATACCAAATTTGACTATATTGGATTTGAAAGCAAGAGAGGTAATGAGATCACTAAAATTCCTTTCTCTCTCCCTTTGGGCTCCTGTACCATCCATTTGTAGATAGGATGAGATCTTGTGATCATCATATCTAGTACTCCCTCTTGTTTCTCACACCAATAATGAATAATGTGGGATTAGAGGTCAGTGGAAATTGAAAAATTTTCTTAATACCAAATCTCATATGGGCCTCCTTCATAGTATAAGTCCCAAAACCATGATTAACACTTCAAAAGTCCATAATACCAATGAATCATCACCAAGTGGGTAGCTCCCATGCATAATCCCCAATCACATTCCCTAAAATGGTCCTCCCTTAAGGTGTAAGCCCCAGTCAAACCAAACTACATGGGATTTGCTTTCTAAATAACTTGGATACATAAGAATCCACCTTGAAGTACAAACCCAAAAACCCAAATCACTCTAATGTTATTTGGACCACATTCCTAGTAGGTTCATATAGACCCAGTAGAACACATCTCTTCTAGGAACCTCAGTCTACCTCAACATAAGTCTCACACCATCATTGAACTGGAACCCTTTTCCTGGAAGTCCTTACTATATGAAGTTAAACCACATGGTTGGGTCCTTGTCACCCATACTTAAAACTTGATGTGTCTAGTTAAGAGACACTGAACTACATGGGTTTTGATTTATCTCATAAGGATACCTAGGAAGCCCACATTAGGGGTTATATCCCTACATTAGAATAACTCCCATCCCCCTGGATGACAATAAACATTAGATCACCCCACCACACATCTTAAAACTAGTTTTGTCTCAATAAACAACTAATGAATCCCTAACTAGTCCAAAAAAGGGTAACATTGATGGAGAATTTCCAATACATATAGATATTTCCATTTATGGATATCCTCATATACATACCAATACCGAACCAATGAATTTTTATAATTAATTTATATCTGGGGGTAATCTGTGTAAGAATACTTGGGAATGAACGAAGGATTTGTGAACATATCTTAAATCAATAATAGAGCCCCAAAACAGGTAATAGTTCCCCTCAAAAGGGTATGATGATCTCCACGTCTCATCCTATCAACCAATGTGAGTTATAAAGTGTAATTAGCCAAGTCACCCAATGAGTTCTTGTATTTGGAAATTAGGTACATGAATCATGGATATGAGAACCATTGGGTGTTTCTGGGTCTAAGAAAAAAACTTGTTGGAGACCATTTTAGGAGGTTTTACCCAACCCCATTGATTTCACACCATTGAACCCCCTTACAATAAACGTTTTGGGATACCAAAATGACTTAGAGGGAAACGATACGGTAAATATAACTTGAATAACTTAATTATGTAACCACCTTCATAAAAAAATATTATACACTACCAGTAATTGTCATTCCCTTTCACCCCTAATCGGGTGAACTATTAGGTGGAAACAAAAATGGAGAAACTAATGTGAATCCTTAACCATGGTGGTGGTGTTAAAACTCTTCAGTCCCCTTTTACATTCAAAATGGAAGAGGGCCAAGTAAGACCATCAATCAAAAATGTGGTCAGGAGATGATACTTTGATGAGGGTTTTTTGTCTCTACTTGTCACATACAATGAATGAACTCTTCAAATATTCCTTCAATATAAATAAACATAGATGTTTTTATAGATATGCATGTCAACCATAGCACCAGATGTGTCTTCCACAAATAAGAGGACTTAATCACCCACCTATCATCTTCAACACTAGGTCTCGAATGGAACAGTTCAAGAGTATCACATAAGGGTACTCCCCCTACCCTGGAGGTAGGTAAGAAGTCCATATAGGCTATAAAAACCTACTAGATATCCACCCAGCGATGGTTGATGGTCCAGAATCGAGCATCTCCACTTTTCATATCCAACTGTTTAGGGAGACTATCCTTGGAACACAATAATGAGTGTGTCCCTTATCTTAGGTAGGCTGGTGAATTTATCACCAATGATTTCATCCCTATAGCATGAGGGTCCCACTTAAGGTCCCCTATTAGAAGACATCACCACCAATTCCATGCCTCCTATTATCCTCACCCTGAGGAGGATATCTCCCTGAGGGCCCCTGTTAAAGGAAAATAGACCCATGTCCCCTAGGAATCCTGCTTAGTGTGACAATCATATAATTAGGAATAGGTCATCACCTTGGTTACTGAAGTGGAAATATGACATAAAACTATAGTGACCCACTATGGGAAGATGTATATTCCTTCTCCCTCTAGTGAAACCCACCATCTAAATATGGTGGAAAATTATGAGAAAGAGAAAACTTCTGTTAATGCTCTCCAAACCCACCCTGCATGTAGGGAGGAAAATTTCAAGAAGATGAAATCGAATACCAATGCACATGAATCCCAACATCCAAATAGGGAAACAAAAATCTATAATCAGATGTGAATTCCTACTGAGACATATCAATCCCATCATCCAAATAAGATGATAAAATACAACTAGATACATATCCCTTCCAACTAATATAAAGCCCATCGGTCAAATATGATGGAAACCAATGATTAGACACAGATACCTAATCAAAAATATGAATAACAATAGTAAAATACCATGTCAATCAAATACAGATAGAGTCAAATTCTTTCAGATTCATACCAATCTCATAAGACATATACAATGGCACCTAACGAGTAGATGAAAATTCATGCTCATTCATATCAAGTCCATTAGAAAATTATAGTGGAAACCAAAGAATGTAGTTGGTATATCCAACCTATAAACCTAGGGAACACTCATTCCTAATTATCCACACAGAAGAACTGTCAGTATCTACTGATAGTAAATGGGTGATCGGAGCAGGCACATATTTCTTCTCTGACATCAAAATGGGCATACATTCCCATTCTAGACATATATGTATCTCAACACATCTTATTGATGATATAGGATCAAACATCAATTCCTAACCATATATGGTAGACTTGTTAAGATGTAATCATGTCTACGGTACTAGCAATGGGTTGGCACCATAACCCCACCTCCCCAAGTGGGTTGAATCATCCACACAATAAGTTGGTCACTCCAAAGTAGACATTCATCCCTTCTATCATCCAAGAGGTTCATTAGAAATTTTCCATGATAAATGGACAATTGGATTAGGTAAAAATACACATTCCAACCAGGGGACACTGGTCTACAATGTTGGCCACTCCAGCGTAGGAATATATACCTTCCATAACTCAAGATGCTCGTTAATGTACCCCAAAAACACCATGGGAACCAATCAGATACGAACCTATCTATAAAGACCACTACCCATATTAATAGGCCCTAATGGCCTATAAGAGAGAACCTAGAAACAAATAGTGCCTAATGAAACTATAAAATAAATAGAATACTCATGAACTTTCCCTTTCAAAAGTTAGGGTTCTTGATTACATCAAACACTTTTCTTTGGTGGATCATGATCGTTCTAATCTATTACCAAATTATGGAAGTGGTAGTAAAATTTGCGAACGTCCTCCATGAAACATTATTACCAATATATCTAAAGCTCCTCCTCATTTCATGCACCAAAAATTCTTGCTATGTGGAAAATAAATGATCGATAATGAGATCTTATCTCCAAATTAGCAACACAATATCACTTCTTGTGGCCATAAGATCGAATAGAAAGAAGGTAATCCACTTTTTATCATCTTACTTGATGTTCCTCCTCAGGTTATACACTATAGAAATTCTCCCTGTAGTTGGAAATCAATCCTTGATGGTAGTCCTCTACATTTTGGCACCAACTGCAAAGGTCCTCCCTGCGGTGACATCTTATTTCAGCAATAAGGCACTCTCCTTGCTGTCTTCTACTCGGATGGTACTCCCCAGGGTATATGCTATATAAATTATCCCAGTAGTCATAAATCAATCCATGAGGGTAGTACCCTCCATTGTGGAACCAACAATGAATTTCATCCCCACATTAAAGCTCTATATTCTTAAGAAGTTCATCCCCTTTCCAAATAAAATACAAGAAATCCATCTTACATAGATACAATTGGAGGGATAGGGTCAAACATGTCAGATACCCTATTAATAACAAGATACATCCTTTCTCAACTAGAAGACAGCCCAGGGCCATGCTAATCTTCTAAGACACCTCCAAACCATTCTTATTTCAATGATACCCCTACTAGCTCTGATACTTGTGAAAAAATAATCAAGAAGCATCCATGTTGGGAAGTTCAAGTAGAGGAGTCCCAAGAAGAAGAACAAAAGGTTATGTTTCTCGAGTGAAGAAAATTGGAGAAAGATGGAATGACGGTTATGTTTTTTCCCACATATACTTCTTAATTTGACATACAATGGGAGTTGTCATAATCATGAATATATAACATTCATCTCAATCTCTAGAAAAATATCTTCCAATTGAAAAGAAAGTTCTTTCCCTATAATGGGTATGTATAACATGTAAAAATATTATAAGAGATTCATCATCAAATAAAATTTTAAGCCCTTCTATTTACAAGATGACCACAATCAGAGAGGAAGAAGAAATATATCCAACTAACCTTCCTCCATGTGCTACATAAGTTGCGTTGTCTTATCAGTGATGCATCGTCTAGTGTTCCTATTTGGGTATGGGGAGATCATGGAGCTATGCATTTTATCCCATGCCCCATTCATCACAACTCATTGGAAATTACATCATGTAACTTCATTATCCCAACATGGAGATCAAATGAAATCCCTTCTTAGGAATGAAAACATGCTCTACAAGAACAAACCTTGAGTAAGTCTCAAAAGAGTCATACCTAATGAGAGTAAGCCATCAAAAAACTCCTAAACTATGAAAATGAGAACATTCAATAATATTCTTGCTTAATGGAAGTCAGTCATCAATCACTCTTGATTTCCTCTGAAAAAAATATTTACAATGAAGATCTGACACCATATCCATCTCACACTCATATGGGAATGTGAGTGATTAAGAAAGTGAAAATTGTAATATAAAACACCATAGTATGATATCAGCCTGAACCCATAGGGTTGGGATAAATTTTTACACAAAATTACATCATAATACTGACAAATCTAGGATGAGGAAAAATAACAAGGGAACATGAGAAGCCCCATCCTACAGGGATGGAAGAATTTTTACCTCCACAACCTGCCGAACAGAAATCATTATTTTCTCATTTAGGGAGGTTGAAAATGAAAGAGGTCTTGCATTCTGTCCCATATCATGACTTATTTCCCTCATAAGGGAGGCATAAAACAATGTCGTATAAAGGTTCCCTCTGAGTTACCATTCACCAAGAATCCTAAAGGGGATCCTATAATGGAAGGATAAGATCCAACAAAGGATGTAAACAACTCTCCTACCACTCAACAGTTTGTATGAAACCCCCAATACATTATTAATTGGTGGTGATCATGGACATAAATCTTTTATATCACACCTAAAATGATGAAAATGAAGAAGAATATGGAGAGGATAGTTCTTACAAGAATTAAATCCATACTAAAAATGAAGGTGTGCTTACCCGAAACTATAAGGACACCCTGAATCTAGGTGTTCCGTCAATTGATCCTCGACTACCTCCTCAGATAACCTCTAATAGAGAGAAGAATAAAAATAAGGACATATAAAATCAACCTCCTACTCAAAATGAGAATGAGATCCCTATAATCGAAGAGATATTCACTTGGAAGGAGGAATAAATGAATGATTTGTGGTGAATCAATGCTAAGATACTCCTAGGAAACATTCCTATTGATTATTCTCCCTAGGTATAACCTCAACATACAATTATAGAAGGTGTAAATTAGACATAAGGATTTATCCCAATAAATGAAGCAATTTCAGTACATCCACCCAACATGGAACTGGGACCATCAGTCCACTTGAACACTATCATGGATGGATATCAAGATTTCCATACATGAAGGATACAACCAGAACTGGTTCCAGAAAATCCATAGTTAATTCCCCTAGTCAAGTATCTGAATCAAGTACTAGTAGAATTGGCATACCAAATATTTTACCCGACTATGAAAACCCATACTCAATATCAATATGACATGAATTAAGGGCTCATCAATACCATCGAGTCATTGGTAGATTGATTTTAAGGCATGGAAGAGCGGCGCACACTAGTACAACCATAATGAAAACCTTACCCTGATAGGGTGAGTAACACTCCACCACAAACAAATTTATGGAGCCCAATGTTCTTAATATTCAATGGACCAGGAGACCTAAAACCACATATGATACATTATGAATCTTATTTTGACCCCATGATGGGAACCCCATACCAATAAGAAGCCATGAAACTTAGATGCCTCATGTGAACCCTACAAGGTTCAGCCTTTGTATGGTACACCAAGTTTCTAGTTCAGTTGATAATAGGATGGGAGGACCTCTGTCCATAGTTTATTTTATAGTTCATCTCAAATCATCCAAATAAAACAATCAAAAACCTCTCAAACTGCAAAAAATGGGATAATGATAGTGTCTCAGACTTAATTTTCAGGTGGAAAGTCCCAACCTACTCTTTTAATCAGCCACTCTCCCAAGATGAGATGCTTGTTATGTTCATTTTTAATCTCCAAGATGAGCTAAAAAAACCACTCATCATGGTGAAATATACAAATGGGTTTCTATATTTCTCATCCATTACCCAAATAATATAATAATTCATACAATGAACTAAGATAAATTCTCGGGTAAGCCCACCGGTCCTGAGAAATTGAGTGGGAAGAGCTGAAGTTGTCTCCATCATGCTTAAGCTAGCCTCTGCACCTGATCTAGCTCCATGGCCAGCACCAAATCATGAAAGACAACTTGAACATCAAAAAAATCCCCTGCCATGACAATATGAGAAAAGGGGACCTAGGAAAAACCAATTTTAATAAGGGAGGAATAATTTTTACTCATTCTGAGATGATCTAGTTTGTGTCTATTTTATAGCTTCTATGAACCAAAATCTACTATATCTGCCAGAGATGAAAAGGACCAACAAGGTGGGTCTCGATGACTGTCCAGATTATTTTTCCTTCCATCATATCCTGATAGACACTATCTATGAATGTTTCGTCTTCAAATACCTCTGGCATAAAATGATATATTTTGGGTAAGTAAAATTGGGAACACCGCTATCACAAGTAGAATATGTTTCCACTACTACTCATGATGAAGGAGATGAGTGATAAGAAGTTATCAAAAGGAGAGAAAAAATATTCTATAGTTGTATTACTAGAATGAAAATCAACCATACGCTTGGTATTCTCTATGAATAGTTGAAATAACCAACTAGGCCCCTAGCTGCTCCTACCGCAACACAACCAACATCCTCGACCACATAACCATCCTGAAGCCAAATGTCTAAAAGTAACATGACAAAACATTCAAGGGGAAAGTGTAGGAATAAGAAACAATATCAAGGAAAAATTTATCTTCGACCATCTTAGATTTAATTCCATCAGATCTTAAAGAACGAGCACCACCCCACCAAATGGAACCACCAAAAGTAGTCAGGTAGGTAATGTCATCATTAGACGAGGAGTTGATATTTGACTCCATTAATGTCATTCAATTAAGGGATCCCTTCTCTAATGAAGAGTATTTCTATGAACCCAAGTTCCTTTCACTTGATCAGGGGACCATAGGAAGAGGCCGCAGAACATGGAGGTACCATGGAAGGTGTGGCCTTGACAGAATTCAAATTTATGGTCGTACTCTTACTCAAGTTATCAATGTTGTAGAAACATATTGAAGAACCCTCCATCAGACCCAATATGATTAAGAAAACCCCCTTACACTAGATATAATCCACTATATCCTAATTGTTATGGAATATCCATCAGAAGAGGAACAAGTGTATAATTTCTTCCGATGTATAGACATACCTTCTTGACCCAACTCATAAAGAACATGATAACCTCTAGCCCTGGTCTCAGGGGAGGATCCATCAACATCCAATAATCTAGACCCTAAAGTCTATATAAAACAACATCCCCACACTGAGAAGCACTATCCATTAGACTAGAAGTATGATATTCAAAAACAGTTGGCCTCAGTATTGGAAAAACTATCAATCTTGGACACCCCGATTTTTTCAAACAATCTTAGTGAGGCACTCATAGAGGATCTACTGATCCCCTAGGAGTTTGATGCTGAAGTATCTACCACCAAAGTCTATGAATTAGAGACCAATATCATGGAATTACACATAGTTATTTCCTTCACAAATCAAGGTAAAGACGCCATTATACCAGGGCACATTAAACCCTTGTATGTCTTCAACAAGATAAATAATATTTATGACCAAAAAGTTTTCATTGATAATGGTTCCAAAGTTAATCTCATTATAGTGTGAACACTTCATCGGATGGGCTGTAATGAGGATAATATTGAACCTTCCCCTATAACCTTTCAAGTCTATGACAAAATTGAGTAGAATACATTATTCCAAATAAATCTCAAGACTCGGTTTGGAGACCATATGGATGACTCATAATTTATAGTCTTATAGAAAAACATAGCCTTCAACCTCTTACTAGGAAGTTCTTGGTTGAATTATCATTCAGGTATTCCCTCCTCATACCATCAATGCATCAAATTTTTCATTAATGTAAAAATCAATAAGTTATGTATCGATAATCCCCCATTCAAATCCTACAAGTCAGATTATATCAATGCAGGATTCTATCAGGGGAAAGGTAAGCAACCCTTGGTCGATGGTATTTATTGGGTAACCACCCTAGACGACTTGAAAATGATCCTAATAGATCCATTCAAACAACTTGATGAATAATACATACTTCCCATCAATAAAATTGGGTATATGATTCCTAGTTCATATGCATTTTCAATTGTCCTCATGATTTTCGTCATGGACATTGAGTCTAACCGGGTTAAAAAATATTCTAACCCCTAAGATAATGGTTAATGATCGAATGGAAATTGACTCAATCCATCCCCAGGGATCCATTAATCCCCTTCCCCACTTGCTAATGAAAAATAGGAAGAGGAAACTCCTCCGTCCCTCACTCTATCTTCTCTAGAAAATCCCCCACTATCAACTAGGCCAGAGGAAGCCACTTCATCTTATAAATACCAAGATCACAACTCTTCTACCAACTTTGAAGAGATCATCTAAATAATTTTCCCCATTAGAACAAGAGTAAGATGATGAATAGGAATAAGAGGATGAGTAGGAATACCTTAGGGATTCCCCTCCATCTTTTGATGAGGGCATATCTAACATAATTGATGAAGTCAGTGAAATAAATCTGGGTACAGAACAAGATCCAAAACCCAACCTAATTAGTTAAACCATGTATTCCAAAGAACAAAGGGTATACACCTCATTTCTAAGGCATAATCTAGATGTTTTCTTCTGGAATTACACAAAAATTATAAGCCTCAATCCTGAGGTGGCCACTCACCGCCTAGGAATTCCACAACCCACCATGATTATTGCAACCATGTCTTATAAAAAACAAGAGGTATACACCTACTTACTAAGGAATAATCAAGATGTTTTCATCTGGACTACACAAAAATTACAATCCTCGATCTCAAGGTGGCCACTCACCACCTAGTCCTTCCATAAGATCATTAGGGATATAAAGAAGCAGTCGGAAGGATGAACCTAACACATATTTCCAAAAATAGAGGCTGAAGCTGACAATATAATCAAATATATCTTCATTAGGGAGTTCCAATATACCAAATGGATTTCCAATATATTCCCCTTAAAAAATAAGAATGTAAATATTAGTGTCTTCAATAATTTTAGGGATCTCAACTGGAATTGTATGAAAGATGATTTCCCAACCCCGATCACAGAATATATGATCGATGCAACCTCCAAGTAACATGCTATATCTTTTTTGGAAAACTTTTCCGGATACAACCAAATCTGAATAGCCAAATAAGATAAAGAAGAAATCTCCTTCAGGTCCCCCCAGGGAGTATTTTTAAGTGCTTTTTTAGTGTTGATAAATACATACATTTATCAGAGCTAAAAAATAGCTGATATATATATCTTTTATCAGAACTTATTACATAAGAATTGATAAAAGTGTATAGATCTATTTAAAAAACCAAACTAGTTGTGAACCTCTTGTGATATTAGAATATTTTCATGAAAGACACCCACTATTGGAGCTCCTCCCTGATTAATCAAATATTGAATCATACAAACACACTCAAATCACACAAACCCACTGTCTCTAGTTGCTCTAACATCATCTAGCTTCTAGCTTTTCCTTGCAGTTAGGGTTTCCAAAGAAAACATCGATATTAGGATATGAGGGTCTCAAATTTTCTCCAACATAGTGAGGTAGGCTTGTTTTTTTCTTTGTAGGTTCTGATTTTATTTCTATATTTTTTGTTTCATTTTTGATTTCTTCTTTGATGATCTAATCAATAATTTGTGATTTGGTTGTTGTATAATATTTTGATTTTGTTTATGATCCTTTTTTTCTTGAATACCCATTAAGTTATCCTATTTTGGTATTTTTAATTTTTTTATTTGAATCAATTTGATTCGTTCTCTACATCTATACACCATCTTTCTCCGCAAGCTTAATTTTTTCACACTTTTGAAATCTTAGATAATCACATCTGGTATGCAGATAAACCAATTAAATAAATATTTATGCCACTATATAAATAGTGGTGGTTTGGATATAAAAAACATAAATGAATGAGAAAATTTATTTATAAAACCTACTTTCAGTCTTTTGATGGTGCAAAATAGAAACAGAATCCGATTTTATGAAATTCATGTAAGGGAATTTATTTATTTTAGTTCAGTTTTAATATTCTGGTGTAAGGTTTTTTCCTTAAAAATTATTTTCTTGGAATTGTGTTGTTTTATTTTAAGAGAAATATTATTGAGGATGATACCATATTTATTTATTTTCAATGGCTCTCTATTTTCAAAATTAGTATGTGGTTGAATTTATTTTACTATGTTGTGATATTTTTCTGTAAGGGTTACATATATTCTTATCAAATTTATATTTATTTTATATAGACACAAACACACACACACACAAACATATTTATATCTATTTATATGTGTTTTTAGAACTTATAATGTAAGGGTGGTTTTATAATTATTTATTCACAATTTATGGTTCACGATTTCCAAATTAAGAAGGGATTATATTTATTTTTATTAAAAATTATGTTTAAATGTGCTTTTTTTTTGAAATTATATATATTATAAATTCCATGATATATATATATATATATATTTCAATGTTTATGGGATAGTCATTGTAAGGGTTGGTGTGTTTTTCTCCCCTATTTGTGATATATCTTATTGATGTGTATTATTGCATTATGTCAACTTATTTATGGTTGTCCCAAGAATATCATGGATGGGTAAATGTGTATCAGATGGCCTCCCTAGAATCCATCATATGGGTAGATTTGATGTAACTACCTCCCAAGAATCCTTGGGATGGGTCGGTGTGGTGATATGACATCCTAAGAGTCTTGATATGTTTTCAAATATTTGATATACCATTTATTTTAAATGTAATAATTACTTAGGTTGTTACATCAATTGTTACAAAAAAATAGAATGGAAGTTATCAAATTATATATAACATATTTTTTAGGAATTCATCATTTTAGCTCTATATGTATTAGATCTAACCCTAGGAATCTCTATTTACTATCCATGCATATGAAGTAACAATTTATTTATTAAAATGTTTTATCAAAACATTTTTATATCTTCTAGCTGATTGAATGAGAGTTTATTATTCTCGTTTATCATATTTGGGTTTCTTATTACTCCTTAATTACCTATATTATATTTTCACTTGTTTATTGTATTTAATAAAGACTTTTTGTGTGTCATAGAACAACTATTATTGAAATTTGTTTGTTGAGAATCACCCCCATCTCTTTTAAAGAAAATTATCATCCTCATCAACTTTATCTCCTGAATAGTCATTATTGAAATATTTTTCTTGAAAATCACAACCATATATTTTTGGTTACTTATGAAATTCTGAGCATCAGTCATCCCATGGATGACTATTCCTTAGAGTATTTATAGAAAAATAGGTGCATGTTCACAAGATATGAATTTTTTTTCAAAAAAATGAAATGATAAATGTATGAGAGATGAGTTGACGAAGATGAGTTGTCTACAACTTTCACATTTGAATGAATTCATAGCATAACACCTACCATAGTGGAGTAATTATTTTCTTAAATTCAATGACACATTTTATTCAGAATACTAAAATTATTCGAAACAATTAAATGTTGAGTTTCCCATATTACAATTGTATATAACTTTCATCTTTGATAATAAATATCAATAGTTCCCAAGTAGGATCAAGACCACTGAAAGGGAGGGGTGAATCAATGGTTCCTTTTTCTTTTATTATAATGTTTTTTAACTCCTTAACAAAAACTTTCTTAACATCTACAACTTGTTAGAGTTACAATCCACTCAAGTATAACTCACAACTTCACCTTTCATATGAAAAAAATATAAAGAGAAGTCAACACATAATATTTAAAAGGTTCGATACAAAGACCTACTCCTTGCCATGTTGGATAGTCCCACCAACATAGATTCCTTCTCTATTTCATTCCAAAATACAAAGTTACAAGCAAAGAACAATTATAAAATCCTATTATCAACTTTCTTACTATAGTTGGTTACACCCCCAACTATCCTTTCTAGTATCCCCTTTCCAAAAAAGCCTTTTTATCAACTGGTAATCATCCATATTAACAAGATTCTCTTTCTTTATTCTTTTCTGATCCACTTCAGAAAGTCTTCACTTCCTCTAAAGGTAAGCTAAATCAAAGTCAACCAATGTACCTTCTTCAAGAACTTCCAAAATTCACTTTAGGAAAATATTGGTCTTCAATAGTCTTCCAGATCCTTAGTCCAAAAAACTTCCTCATCTTTAATCTAAAATTCAATGTTTTTTTGGAAACTCAATACCTACAATAAAAATATTGGGGCTTGAGGGATTAAACAATTTCTTCATGAAACAAAATAAATGAACTCATCTCTCCTTGTATAGGGACCTAAAAAATTAATTAGATGGGATTTTGAAATTCTTTCCCACTAATGAAATTTCCTAAATCGTCAATTGTCTTTAAATCTCAGATATATCTTTGACTTATTCAATTCCTCCTTAAATCTTCAAATCTCCCCCCCTTTATGAAATTTCACAAATCTTTAATTCTCCTTAAATCTCGGATATATATTTGACTCATTCAATTCCTTTGAAAATCTTCAAATCTTCTTTATTTTTAATCTTCCTTTGAATTCTTTGATGCTATAAACATTCTTGGAAAAATTCTTCTGTAAGAAACTTTTCCTTGCATAAGAATGTTTTATATAAGAAAAAATTCTTTGCGCAAGATCCATTTATTGAGTAAGATCGTTTTCTTGAGTAAGATATTTTTATTGAGTAAGATATTTTTTTAGAGTAAGATCTTTTTCTTGAGAAAGACCTTTTCTTGAGGAAGATCATTTTCTTGAGGAGGATCTTTTTCTTTGAGAAAGATCTTTTCTTGAGAAAGATATTTTCTTGAGTAATATCTTTTTCTTCAGCAAGTTATTTCTCTAGAAAGATATTTTCATAAGAAAGATCATTCTCTTAAGGAAGACAATTTCTTGTAAAATATAAATTCTTGAGAAAAATATTTTTCTTGAGCATGATATTTTCTTGAGTAAGATCCTTCTCTACCTCAAGCACAATAATATATTCATTAACATATTTTCTTTACTCACTTTTCATTCATCAAACCGTTATCATAAGTTTCCAAAATTACTTATGATTTATGAGAACTCCAAGATCAGCAATGGATTGTCAGATTGTATGTTGTATCTAGTTATCTCAGAATTTAGGACCTGATATGCTCATAATGTTGCTCAGAATTCTAGATCTGATTTTCTATGAATGTTTCTTAGAATTTGGGATATGATTTTATCATAAATAACGTTCTTAATTTCTAAAAAATTAGGTTTTTAATTGCAGAGAAATTAGGTTCTTAATTGAGGATCTGAATTGTTCATAAATCTGGTTCTGAATTTCTCTAAAATTAGGTTCTTATTTCTTCAAAAAACAGGTTCTTATTTCTTCAGAAAAGAGGTTCTAATTTGCAAATGTAGGATCTTATTTTCATCATTCCACCACATATTTTCTTTCCCAAAATATTGATCTTCATTCAGAAACATAATGATCTTTCATCCTTCCACAACATACTTTCTTCACCAACATAATGATCTTTATTCACCAACATATTGATCGATTGATAGAAAATACAACAAAAACATAACAGGGGTCCAAAAATCCCCCCTTTGTGTTTATTGACAGTACCCACTTTAATACCTTCACTTAACCTCTTTAAAACAACATATTTCAACACCTACACTGAACCTCTTCAAAACAGTAATTGGTATTTTTTTCTTCATATTTCATTATCCTTGTTATCTTTTTTTCTCCCCAAATTACTTGTATCTCCCTAGTTTTTTTACTCTCTCCCTGAATATATTATCTCCCCCTTATTGATAATCTAATTCAAAGGGGTCATCCTGACATGTGTCCTTCCTTATTGAAAAATGTCTCATTTCAAAATGTTGTAACTTTTATCTCAAAAATATGAAACTATTATTTAGAATAACATAAGTATCACATGATTTTCTTAAAGAAATATCCTTTAACTAAAAAACACTAAGTCTATGTGGGTGAACCTGATGAAGAAAATAGGAGTGTATAATAATGTTTATCAATATTTTACATTACAAAACTTTCATGAAATACCTTTTCATGTTTCCTTCAAAATTATCCTTTCTTGGGGAATCTTGAAAAGAATTTAATTAATAAAAAATAACCTACACCCATATAAAACAAATCAGAAAGTTTAGGTTTATAAACATAACTTTAAAAAAAATCATAACCTCATTAATTTCTTAAGAATAGTAAAAGACTTAGAACCATAAACTTCCTTACTTTAACTCCTTCAATTACCTACAAGTTAGTAAAAATAAAAAAATTGGGAATAAGAAGGAAACCTCACAGATTCTTAAAATAAAAATTCAGGCTAAGAGTCTTCTCTCAGCCTTGAATTTTTCTTCTTCTTCTTATTGGATTTTTCAATGTGTGCATTTTATTCCTTCTGATCATCATTCTTAGATATTGTAACAAGTTTCTTTTCATCTGTATATTTTTCTGATAAGGATGAAAACCTCTTTTCTTATTTAGTAACCTTTTTTAAAATGATTTTGTAACAGTTATTTCACACCTTCTTCTTATTTCAATTGGATAGTCAAAAAAATTTTAGTATCATACCCTTCTTGCTCACATCTCTTACACATTTTCTGACTTATCTACCCACAATATGTTTATACCTCTTTATCAACCTTTCTCACATCATAAATGACATTTTTCTTCACTCTTTATTCAATTTATTTTTGTGCTTCTTCAAATTTTCTTCTAATATCAACTTTTTTTGGCCAAATAACTAATCACTCTTTCTTTTTGAATTCAACATGTTGGTTTTTCTCTACTTCATTAACATACTAAGCTTTCATTATCTTCTGAGTTTCCTTCTTTGGTTCTATAAAATATTTAAAAAAACTTGATCTTATTTCTTCATCATATCTCTCCCTTGATTGAGGCTTATTTACAATTAAAGACATTTTATACCAACATGAATAAGCTATATGTACAAAAATTCTAAAACACCAACAATGAAATTTGAATCTTGATATTTTAGATTGTGAGTAAAACCAATTAGAACATTAATGTTGTTGTTTATTCACAAATCGTGGACCACTTTTCTCTGGAGGATACTTTCTTAAAAAATTCCTATCTTTCTTGATGAGTGATGTTTTCTCACAAAATGGATTTTTTTTAATTCCTTCTTTTTACCTTCTTTAGAAGTTTCAACTTTAACATAAAAAGCCTTGGTGAATTTTTATCTCTTTTTTATTATCTTAATTTGTGTTGTAATGAGCATTTATTGTGTTTTTAACAACTCTAATTCTTTCTTAGATGACTTAATTTTTAGAAAATCTATGATTTTTCTAGATTCAGATACCTTAAACTTATTCTGTTTACTTTTTTCAAAAAGTGTAGATTCGGTTTTGTAGATATTATCACTGTCAGCTAACTTTTCTCCATAACTTTTTATTTTTTTTCAAGCCCATCATTTTTAAAAATTATATATTTGAAATATTTCATTAGCTTCTTTATTTATTTCTTGAGTTGAGTATTCTTCTCAATTTCTTTCTCCAGATCCTTTTTGAGAATCCATTCCATATCTATCATCTCATCATTATGTTTATCACTTCTAGATGATTCAATTCAAATTCTTACTTAAGAAATAAAGTTTATTTTATGATCAAATTCATCATCGTATGAGGAATCATTTTTATTTTTTTACTCAGATAGCGTTTCTTATATTTTTTTTATAAGGAAATCTTTCCTTATGTTTCTTCCATTTTTTTGAGGTTTCTGATCATCATATTTAGACTCATATTATACAACTTTCTTCCTAGGAAAATTATGTGAAAAATTTCCATTACCTTCAGAATTCTAACATTTGACAGTTTTACTTTTCAATTTCCCATTATTGTATTTCTTTTAAAGGAGGGAAACAATTATGTGGAAATTTTTCGCTTCTTCATCAACTTATAAATCACTTGATTCTTATTTAACTTCTTTATCTTTGTTTTTCCTTTTTAAAAAATATTTAAAGTCCATTTATTGATCAACCTTTTCTTTATTTCTCACAAAGTTCTCTCTTATTATTTCATAAGTAACGAGAATACTATGTCGATCATCTAGAGATAGAGTTTCAAGATCTATATCTTTCAAAGATGAAACCTTGGCATCAAATGTATCATGAATAATTCTCAAGTTCTTTTCAAAAATATTTGAGTCTTCCAATTTCTCATAAAGACATATTATTATTATAAAAATATCATTTACCATTGTAAAAAAGTCACCAACATATTCTTGCTCATCCATTTTCAGATCTTCGTATTCCAGCCTCCAGAGTTGTAACTTTTCATTCTTCACTTTATATTTTCTTCATAAATGTTTTTCAACTTATCCCAATGACCTTTAGAGGTTTCAACTCCCTTTACTCTATGAAAATCATTTTTCGTAAGTGATAAGAGTAAATCATTTTCACTCTTCCATAATTCTCAAGATTTTTCTTATCAGCAGTAGTAAGAGGAGTATTCTCAATACGAGGAGGAAATCCTTCTATAATAACTTCCAAAACATCATAACCAAGAGACATAAGATATTGAAGAATTATATCTTTCTAGATATGATATTTCATTCCATTTAACACTTAAATCCCCTTATAGTTCACAAAATTGATGCTCTCTATTCTTAGAGATGGATCTTCCAAAGGAAACCTTCCTTTGACACCAATTATAGGTCCCATGTAGGATTGAGGCCACTAGGGGGGGGGGTGAATCAGTGGTTCCTTTTTCTTTTATTAGAATGTTTCTAAACTTATTAACAAAAAATTTCTTAACCTCTGAAACTTTTTAGAGTTATGGTCCACTCAAATATAAATAAAAACATTACCTTTCGTATGCCACAAATATAAGGAGAAGGAAACACAAAATATTTACAAGGTTTGGTATAAATACATACTCCTTTCCATGTTGGATAGTCCCACCAACATGGATTCTTTCACTATCTTCTTTTTGGAATACAAAGTCACAAGAAAAGAACAATTATACAATCCCAGTATAAATTTTATTGATATATTTGGTTATACCCCCCAACTATCCTTTCCAGTATCCACTTCCCAAAACGATCCCTTTTAAAAACTAGTAATCATCCACAGTCAAAAGCTTCACTTTCCTTCATCTTTCTTGATCCACTTCAGAAAGTCTTCACTTCCTCCATAGGTAATCTGAATCAAACTCCACCTATGTACCTTCCATAAGAACCTCAACAATTCACTTAAGGAATACGTTGGTCTTGAATAGTCTTCTAGATCCTCAGTCTGAAAACATCCTCATCTTCAACCTGAAACAAAAAGTTTGGTTGGAAACTCAATCCTTGTCCCACAAATTTTGGAGCTCGAGCACATGAACATTTTTTTTATTCACACAAAACAAATGAACTTTTCTCTCTCTTTATAGGGACCTCAAAAATGGATTAGGTGTGATTATAAAAAGCTTTCCTGTTAAATGAAATTTACAAAATCTTCAATTATCCTTAAATCTCAGATATATATTTGAATCATCCAATTCCTCTTTAAATATTCAAATCTGTTTCCCTTAAAAAAATTTCCCAACCCTTTAATTCTACTGAAATCTAAGATATATCATTTAATAATTCAATTACTTTTCAAATCTTCTAATCTCCTTGATTTTCAGATCTTCCTTGTACTTCTTCAATGCTTCAAACTTTCTTGAAAAACTTCTTCATTATGAAAATTTTCCTTGCATAAGAATGTTTTATAAAATAAATATTTCCTTGAGCAAGATCCTTTTCTTGATCAAGATATTTTTCTTGAGTAAGATCTTTTTCTTGAGTAAGATCCTTTTCCTGAGCAACATCTTTTCTTGAGGAAGATATTTTCTTAAGGAAGATCTTTCTCTTGAGAAAGATCTTTTCTTGAGAAAGATCTTTTCTTGATCATGATCATTTCTTGAGAAAGAAAATTTTATTGAGCAAGATCTTTTCTTGAGAAATATCATTTTCTTAAGAAAGATATTTTCTTTGGAAATATCATATCTTGAGAAAGATCTTTTTCTTGAGCAAGATATTTTTATTGAGGAAGATCATTTTCTAGAGTAAGATATTTTCTGGAGCAAGATATTTCTCTTCCACAAGTTGTAAAAAATAATCATTAACATATTTTCATTCCTCAATTTTTCTTTCATTAGTATTTTATCATAATTTTCACAAATTAATTATGATTTATGAGAACTCCATGATCAGAAAAGAATCTCCAAATTTTTTACTGGATCCGATTATCTCAGAATTTAGGATCTAATATGCTTATAATGTTGCTCAGAATTGTAGATCCAATTTTCTTAGAATGTTTCTCAGAATTATGGATCTGATTTTCTTAGAATTCAAGTTCCTAATTTCACAGAAATTAGGTTCTGAATTGCATAGAAATCAGGTTTTGAATTGAGGTTTTTAATTGTTCATAAGTTAGGTTCCAAATTTCTGAAAAATTAGGTTCCGATTTCTTCAAAAAATAGGTTCCAATTTCTTCAGAAAATAGGTGCCAATTTTAAAAAATAAGATCTGATCTTCGCCCTTCCTCAACATAAATTATTTACCAACATATTGATCTTCATTAAAAAACATAATTATCTTTCATCCTTCCTCAACATACTTTCTTCACCAAAATAATGATATTCATTCAACAACATATTGATCTATTGACAAAAAATACAACCAAAATATAATTGGGGTCCAATAATATATTATGTGTATTTATTTATTTAGTGTAAAAAATTAATCTTTTATAAATCTAATAGGATTTACATGAATCGAAAATTGATTCTTTCTAATCATTTGAAAAATGAGTATAATTTTGGAGTTAAAGAGTTCATCAATTTTAGAAGAGGGAATGCATATGACCCTTCTAAAATCCTCTATCTGTGCTTATGTTGTTTTTATTCAAGAAAATTAAGTCTCAAAGATTTGGAACAACATTTTATTTATTATGTAATAGACTATAAATATAACTTTTTTGGATAAATATAGGGAAAAATAGAATTTGAAGATCTATTGGGATGATACTGCATTTTATGGATCATTTGATATGAATACCAGTGTAAGGGATGGTGGAGATTGCACAGAATAAATGAAAATGAAAATTGAATTTGAACTTCATGATTATCCAAATTTATTTGAGAAGTTAAATAGTGGTTCTAGGAAACAATTATATACCGGTTTTACTAAATACAAAAAATTATTAGCTTTATTGAAGTTATATAATTTAAAATCTAGAAATAGATGGAGTGACACCAGATTTATAGAACTACTTGGTCTCCAAAATGATATGATACCATAAAAAAATGAACTACCATTTCGAGCATATTAATCTAAATGAATGTTACATTCAATGGGCATGAAATCTATAAAAATAATGTTTGTAAAAATGATTTCATATTGTTTAGAAATGACCATGAATCACTCATAAAATACCCTAAGTGTGTCAAAGATCGATACAAGAAAAACAAATCAAGTCATTAAAAATATGTATGATACGTTCCTATCATCCCACATTTTAGAATACTACATGGATGTTAGAAAACCATGAGACAATTGACATGGCATGAAGATACAAGAATTATAAATGGTAACCTAAATCATCTATAAGTTTCTCCTCAATAGAAGAAAATAAATTACAATTATCCTAAATTTGGAAATGATCTTAGAAAAATTTGTCTTGCTTTATCTACAGATAGAATAAATATTTTTAGTATACAAATTAGTACTCACATTACATGTCCCATCAGGTTGGTAAATTATAACTTGCCTCCATTTTTATGAATAAAGCACAAATAAATTATGTTTTCTATACTTATATCTAGACCAAAGAAACCAAGTAATGATATTGAAATCTATTTGGATACATTGATATAAGATCTTAAATTGATGTGGGATACATGTGTTACAATTTATAATACTCATAGAAGTGAACAATTCATATTGAGGTTCATATTGTACAAAATGATAAATGACTTCCCGAACTATGGAAATTTATCAGGATATGTCATTAAATTAATCTTGTGGTGTACCATTTGTGAAAAACACAAATAATTGCATCAATTAAAACATCCCTTGAAGAATGTGTATTTAGGAAATCAGAAAGTTTTACCTTGACAACATAAATACCAATCCTAAATGACAACATTAGATGGGAATATCAAATAGGGTACAACACCATCTCTAGTAATAGGTCATAAACTATAATATAATTTAAAAGATATTGAAACTATTTTTGGTAATCCATTTTCAAAAAACCATACAAATTAGTTTGGAAGAAGAGATAAATTTTCTTTGAATTACAATATTGGAATTCTTTGTATGTCAGATATTTTTTTGATGTCATGCTTGAAAAAAATGTATTCGATAGTGTTATTGGAACATTACAAAATGTTCTTGAAAAAATTAAAGATGGCATAAAGTTTAGGTTGGACTTGATTGAAATGGGGATAAGGGAATAGTTCGCACCAATGAAGGGTAAAATGCAGAATTTCATTCCTCCAGTAGATCACACTCTATCCATACAAGAAAACATTCAATTTTTCCTTTTTCTTAATAGTGTAAAAGTTCCACAGGGTTATTCATTAAATATCAATAATGTCACGTCAATGAAAAATTTGTAGTTACAAGGAATAAAATCACATGAATATCATGTTTTGATGCAAGATTTAATGCATTTTTATTTCCATTTCATTCTCCCTCAAAATGTATGACCAACATTAACCAGAATATGCTTCTTTTTCAAAGCCATACGTTGTAACGTTATAGACCTGATGAAGTTTCCAATCATGAATAAGAAGTTTGCAGTCATATTATGTGAATTAGAGATGTTCTTACCACCATTATTATTTGATATAATGGTCCACCTGATGGTTTACTTGGTCAGAGAGGTTCAAATATGTGGTCTTATTCATAACAGATGGATGTGCCCCATTGAACGATATATGAAGATTTTGAAAGGGTATGTCAAGAATCAATGTTGGACAGATTTTTTTATTGTAGAATGATATATTTTTGAAGAAGATATTAAATTCTATACTGATTACCTATCAGATGTTGACAACATTAGTCTCCCAAAGTCTCTTCAAAGTGAATGACTTATGGGTGAAGGGATTTTAGGAAGAGATGTTGTTACAATTTCCTTGACAGAGCAATAAAAAGTGAACCTTTACATTTTATATAATAGTGAATATCTAAATCCATACATTTAATCCCAAAAATAAAATATTATAGATTTTAATCCATCAAGGGATGAAGGATGGATATTAAATACACATAATCAACAATTTATAGGATGGTTACAAGATAAAATTTATTAGGAGTTGTCTAAAAATCTTAATTCAATTGTCGAATGACTTCAATGGATATCCAGAGCCCCAACTGAAAATGTTATATCTAAAAACTAGTTTTTTAATTGATGGTTATATGTTCTATAAAAAAATGATTAATGAAGTATGATACAAAAAAGCGGTGTTACATTTGTGGATCAAGAGATGCACATATTTGTTTCCAAGGATAGAAATACATTTTATGAAAATATTTCATATTTTTGAATTATTGAATAGATATAAAAGTTGTATTATACAACATTTTGAGTTACAATTTTTTATTTAAATTTTATTGAAAATGTCATTATAGTTCAAGTAGATGAAATGGAATTTATTTAGGTGAATTTCATTGTGGAAGGGGAAAAGGATGATTTGTTCATAATGGAATCACATTCAGTGCAAGTATTTTATATCTATGATCCAACAAATAACAATTGTTCAATTTTCCTATCGGTGAATGAAACAAATGTTGGGTTAGATGAAAATTCAATCAAGGATGACCCTTTTAGTGGGAGATCACAACCACTTCATGTCTTTCCTAATGTAGACAATGTATTGTATGTTATAGGGGACCACAAAGAGGGGATTTGGATTCTTGGTAGAGGAACCAAATCCCTATAAGATTTAAAAAAATAAAAAGTGTTCAATGATAAGGTAATTTTTTTTAATATAATGTATTTTTCCTCATAATATTATATTTTCTCAACAAAATTAATATAATCAAAATTAAATATTTGACGACTCATGCATACAATGTCTTCTGTACATGATGATGTTACCAATTCCTCAGAAGAACAAACTATAATGAAGGAAACCCTTTGAAAATATGTAAAGGTAATGTTATGATATAATTTTTCTATTTTAGAAAAAAAAATATATAATGGAATTTTGATTTACTTTTCATTCTTCCTTGCAGATTTCATTTGTTTTTGAAGATTAATGTCCATCTATCATCTATTTTCAGGAAGAGAAATGATGCTATATATGGTCAATAAATGAGGTAATATTGATTTTTTCATAGTAAAACCATTCCCATAGAATTAATGTATTGTTTCATATTTATGTTTAATTTATTTCATTTTAGTATTACTCACATAATAATTTTTTTCTTATATTAGTGGATTCTTTTTTTCAAGTTGTGGTGGTTTGTCCATCTTTCATATCATTCTATACCAAAACTTCCATAGAATCATACTCCCTCAAAACCTTTTCACCTCTACAGTGTTATATTTATCACTTTCCTTCCATCCAATACACAGTGTGACCGGTATGACTCAAAGTACTTATTTATATTAAAAATTGAAATTATTGTTTGTAAAATAGAAAACCAACAAAGTCAAAATTGAGTAAAAATATTCATATTGTTTCGATACTTTAAGAAAACAATTAATAAGTCAGTTTTCACATGTATAAATTTTCTACACATCAATATGATACATGATGTTCCCTATATGAATCAATGTGTTTTTTATTAGTTTAAAATCAGCATTTTAGTTCAAAGAGTTTCAGTCACTGAAAATATAACAAACATTATTTTATTATATTGATAAATTCGGAAAATGATTAATATTTCCTTTTTGATGTGTATTAATTGGTTTCACATAAAATTGATACACGATGTGATTGGAATGAGTCAAAAGTTTTTTTGGTTTAAAATGAAATTTTAGTAAAAAAGGAAACTAATGTACTCAAAATCGAGAAAAATCATTCATACTATTTTTATACTTCATGAAAATGATCCAAAAGTAATATTTTTTGTGTAAAAATCATCCACACCTCAATCTGACACACAGTGTGACTAGTATGACTCTATTGGAGACATTTTATTTAAAATTTTCATCAATTTTAGTAAAATGGACAAGTGACCTACTCAAAACTGAGAAAAAGAATTTGGATTGTTTTGATACTTTACAAAAATGACTCATAAGTCATTTTTGACATGTATGGATTAGGAACACCTCAATTAAATACATGATGTTCTAGGTACACTCAAATTCTCCATTATCTGTTTAAAATCAACATTTTAGTTCAAAAAGTGTCACTAACTGAAAACCAATCAAACGAGCTCGGATTTTGTTAATATTTTAGGAAAACAATTAATAATTCATTTGTGATGTGTAGGAATTTTTATTACATAAAACTAATAAATTATGTGATCATAATGATTCAAATTTTTCATTTCCAATTTGAAATTACATTTTAGTAAAAAAGAAAACTAACATACTTAAAAGTGATAATATGAATTTGGATTCTTTTGATACTTTAGGAAAATAGTAAATAAGTAATTTAAGATGTGTAGGAATCATAAATACTTCAATAAAACCCATGATGTGACTGGTATGACTCAAAGTGTGTATTTTTATTTAAAAATGACATCAATTTTAGTAAAATGGACCACTGACCTACTCAAAATCGATAAAAAACATTCAAATTGTTTTGATACTTCACAAAAATGATCCATAAGTCATTTTGGAAATGAAATAATCTACCTCACCTCAATCTGATACATGATGTTCCCAATATGAATAAAATTTTCTATTATCAATTTAAAATTGACATTTTAGTTCAAAAAGTGTCACTCACTGAAAACCAATAAAACATGCTCAGATTTTCTTTATAATTTATGAAAACAATTCATAAGTAACTTTTGATGTGTAGGAATTGGTTTCACATCAAACTGATACATGATCTGATGGGAATGCATCAAAAGTTTATGTTTTTAGTTTAAAATAACATTTTAGTAAAATAGACAACAGATGTACTCAAAATCGAGCCAACACATTCATATTATTTTGATACTTGAGGAAAAAGATCAAAAAGTCATTTGAGACATGTTGAAATCATAAAAACCTCAATCTGATGCACGGTGTGACCAGTATGACTCTAAGTGAGGCCTTTTATTTAAAATTGAAATCAAATATTGTAAAATTAAAACCATTTTTAGTAAAATTAACACTTTTTTAATTTATTTCTTTATATTATTTGTAACATAATAATTTTTTATTATAGAGTTGCATTATTTTTCTTGAGTAGTGGTGATTTGTTTGGAAATATCATTATTTGAGGTTAGGATTAAAATAAAATGGAAGACTAATGTTTTTGAATGTATGTAATAATTTGTATTTATGTAATTTTATAATACAATATTTGAAATATCTACAATATATTGTTTTATTCGTGTATTTTTGTTGTAAATTTCCTATCATTTAAATTCTCTATTGGGAATTATTTTTGTTGATATCTAGTGTGTTTATGGTGTTGCGGTGTGCTGTTATAGCTCATTGTACTGGTGTTGCATCGTGTTGTTGCAGCACGCTGCAGTATGTCCCTTTTTAGTACTTTTAAAAGCAATGATAAAGAACTCATTTATCCGTGCTTTTAAAAGAACTGATAGAAGACACATTTTTCAGTGTTTATAAAGATACAATTTACCAGCATTTATATAAGTGTTTATAAAAGTCCCTTTATCATCTCTTTTTTAAGCGCTGATAAATTTGACCTGTAGCGGCGCTAAAAAAAAGCGCCGATAAAGGACCCATTGATCTCCATTTTTTTAGCGCCAATGAAGGAACCCTTTATCAGCACTTTTTTAGCAATAATAAAAGACCAGAGATTTTAATCTCTCTCAGATAGTAAGTGTTTTTCTAGTGATGATAAAGACCATTTATAGCGGTGTTAAAGTCTAATTTTGTAGTAGTTCCCCCAAATCCCTAAAAAACCCTAAAACCATTAAAAACACTAAAACCCACAAAAAACACAAAGAAACCCAAAAACCCCTAAAAACCACTAAACATCCTGAAAACCCCAAAACCATAAAAGCATATAAAAAGCCCTAAAAACTAAAAAACCTAAAAGAACCCCAAAACCATAAAATTATAAAAACCCAAAAAACACATATATACTCTAAAAACATGAAAACCATTAAAAACCCTAAAACACCAAAAACCATAAAAAACTAAAATGTAAAAACCACTAAAAATTCTTAAAAACCCTAAAATCCTTAAAACCCTAAAACATCCTAATTTCCCTAAAACCCCTAAAACCCCTAAAGTCCTTAAAAACCAAAAATCACCTAAATCCCTAAAAAATCCAAAAAACCTAAAATCAAAAATTCCCCTAAAATAATAAAAACCCTAAAAATACCTAAAAACATAAAAACAAAAAAAACCATAAAAATCGAAAAATCCTAGAAAGCTTTAAAACCGTGAGAAGAACCTAAAAGCCTAAAACCCCCTAAAACCCTAAAACCCCTAGAAAACATAAAAGACCATAAAACCCTATAAAACCTTAATAGACCCATAAAACATTAAAAACTGTTAGAAAAAAAAAACCCTAAAAAAATCTGTAAAAAAAAACATAAAAGCCCTAAAAGCCTTAAAAATCCTAAAAACCCAAAAAAAAACCCTGAAACACCCTAAAATCCTAAAAACCCTAAAAACCCTAAAAAACTAAAAATTTTAAAACCATTAAAATGATAAATGACTTAAAAATCCCAAGAAAATCATTAAAACATTAAAACCCTTAAAAACATTAAAAACCTTAAAAACCTTAAAAACCATAAATCCCCTAAAAGCCCTAAAAACCATAAAATCTCAAAAACACTTAAAAACCCTAAGAAGACCCTAAAAATTCCAAAACAAAAAAGAAAACCATAAAAACCCTAAAAAAATAAAAACCCAAAAACCCTAAAAAACTAACACCCAGCAAAATTGTAAAAACCCTAAAATATACTAAAACCCTTATAACCCCTGAAACCCTAAAACCCCTAAAAACCACTAAAAATGATAAAAAAACATAAAAAACCCCCAAAAAACCCTCAAACCCCTAAAAACCAAAATGACCCATAAAACCACTTAAAAAATCTAAAAAACCCTAAAATCCTAAAAACCCAAAAAATCATAAAATGATAAACCCCAAAAAACCTTAAAAGCAAAAAACCCAAAATAACCCTAAACCCCACTAAAATCCATAAAAAACATAAAAAAATAATACCCATAAAAACACTAAAAACCCATAAAAAAACTAAAAACCATAAAACCCCTCTAACACAAAAAACACTTTAAAACACCTAAAAACTTTTAAAAACCAAAAAACCTTAAAAGTAGAAAAAATCATTAAAACCCTAAAAAACCATAAAAACAATAAAAAAACCCTAAAAACTTTTAAAATCCAAAAAAATCCAAAAAAACCATAAATAATCCTTAAAACCCTTAATATTATAAGAAATCCCAAAAAACCCATAAAAATATCAAAACCCCTAAAAATAATAAAAAACCTAAAAACCCAAAAAAACTCTTAAAATTATAAAGACCATTAAAACCCTATAAAAATCCTAAAAACCCAACAAATCCTAAAACCACTAAAAACACTAAAACCCATAAAACACTAAAAATCCTAAAAATCACAAAAAATATGTGAAAAATCCTAAAAACACTAAAAAACAAAAACCCCATAAAAATCCATATAATTCCAAAAACCCTAAAATTTCCAAAACCTTAAAAACTGATAGAAAACCCTAAAATCTGTAAAAATCCTTAAAAACCTTAAAACCCTAAAATCCTAAAAACCCAAAATCCCTTAAAAAACCAATAAAATACGAAAAATCCCACAAAATCTAAAAAACCTAATAATATTGAAAACCCCAAACAATAAAGAACCCCTAAAAAAATATAAACCCAAACACTAAAGAACCCTAAAAAAACTAAAAACCCAAAAACTGTTAAAACACAAACACTAAACAACCTTAAAAATCTATAAACCTTAAAACCATAAGAAATTCCTAATAACTCAAAAAACCATAAATAACTAAAAAGCCTAAAAACCCCAAAAACCAAAATAACACAAAAAAGACCCTAAAAATAATTTAGACCCCTAAAAACCCAAAAAATAAAAAACCCCTAAAACCCAAAAAAAACTTAAAAGCCTCTAAAAACCCAAAAAGACCCTAAAAACCTAAAAACCTAAAAAACCCAAAGAATACTAATACCCTAAAAGCTGTAGAAAAACCTCAAAAACCCATAAAACCCCTAAAAACTATAAATACCCTAAAACTTCTAAAAACACTAAAAATCTTGATTTTGAATCATGATTTTGGTTCTGTTATGTCTTACTTTACATCATTTAACAGACTTCAACCAAAGAGTCATCACCAACATAATGCATGTGGTATCTAAATGCCTAAAGATTCAAATTCATATGATGTGGGGCTAAACCTTTGGGAAAACATATGATTGAGGGTGTATCGACTACCAAATGTATGTGGGGTTAAATAAAATCCCACTTTCGGATGAGGATGCCCTTAAAAACCCTAAATGACCATAAAACACCTAAAAACCCTTAATGAACCTAAAAACCCTAAAAACCAAAAATGACCATAAAACCCCTAAACCCCCATAAGATACACAAAAAACCCAATAAAACCCTAAAGGTCTCAAAAACACCTAAAACCCCTAAAATTCAATAAAAATACGAAGAAACCTAAAAGTCCATAAATTACCCAAAACCACTAAAAGACTGTAACCAAACCTAAAACCCCAAAGAACCATAAAAACCCTTAAAAACATTAAAGTCATTAAAACCCCTTTTAAAACCTAATAACCCTAAAGAAACATAAAATAGCTAAAGAACCAAAAAGAACCTCATGTCCTTGAATGACCCCAAAAACCCAAAAACCCAAAAACCCCATTAAACCCCTAAAAACCCTTAAAAAACTAAAACCATATAAAACCATAAAACCAATAAAAACTATAAAAAATACTAAAAAACCATAAAAACACTAAATAGTCATAAAACACTAAAAAAACTAAACCTTTAAAAATTACCTAAAGAACTTAAAATACCTAGAACCCCTAAAAACCTTAAAAATAATAAAAATCCTAAAAAAATTAAAAACCCTTAAATGTCCCTTAAAAGACCTTAAAACCCCTAAGACCCTAAAAAAAATAAATACCCTAAAACATTAAAACACATAAATACCTTAAAACCATAAATACCCTAAAAACCTGATAAAACCCATAAAATACCATATAAACCCTTAAACACCCACAAAAACTTTCAGAAAACGCAAAAAAATCCATATAAACCCTAGAAACCCTAAAAAAAGTCTAAAACCCTAAAAATCCTAAAACCCCCCCAAAAAATAATACCCCTAAAAACCCTAAAATCCCTTAAAAACTGAAATAACTCAAATCACTAAAAACCTTATGAACAATAAAATTACTAAAAAACCCTAAAAATTAAAAAAAATAAGAAAAACCCTGAAAAACCCCTAAACCCCTAAAAACATCAAAACACATAAAAACCCATTTAAAATTATTAAAAACTCTTAAATCCATAAAATCTATAAAAACCCTGAAAAATTTAAAATACCATAAAACCCCAAGAAACCCCAAAAAAATCCTAAGAAATCTTGAAAACCAATAAAACCATAAGAAAATAAAAAAACGAAAATACCCAAAAACCCTAAAAAACCCTAAAAAATCCAAATATACCCTAAAAAACCTAAAAACTTTAACATAAACTAAAAAAATAGAAGTCCCCAAAAAACCTAAAAAACCTAAAAAACCTACAAAATTATAAAAAAACCATAAAACCCCTAAAAACCCTAGGAAACCCCTAAAACACATAAGGAAGAAGAAGGATAGTGACTTCAGTGGCTCGACTCCCTTGCGATGGAAGCTTCCCCTCCCTCCTAGGTTGAAGATGATGGCAGCCCAGGCGCCTCCCCCTGTCTCTGTGTGGGAGGATCCTCCCTCGGAGGACTGCCCTTTCCCTCCTTTCTCATCCCCTAATCTTCTACCCTCCTTTCCACAAACGGTTATTTATCCTAAGTTTCTGGAGATCTTTGAAGGCCGACCACAACTCCCCCTTTCACTTTAGGAGTTAGATGAAGCTTTGGATTTGAACCGTCTGACTGTGGTTGCTAGGTTTTTGAAGTGGCACCCCCGGTGGACCCTTTTGACAGGTTTGTCTCTGAACTTTGGAATCTACAGGATCGTGCAAAGGTGGGTCTGGTTGATGGCTCCCACATCATGATTCGCTTCGCGACTGAGGAATAACTGATCCACACACAGGTTAGCACTTTGCACTTGGAATTATATAGAGTGGCTGATTCAAAAAACCTTAGTCTGGTGTTTAACAATTTTGTGAGCTCCTTTAGCACGTAGTGGTTTTGGATTTCAAAATAATAGTTTCCCACTTGTCCTTGAAGTGGATTTTTTAATAAAAATTTATATTTGGAAGGAAGACCTGATCCTTTCCTAGTCCACGACACCCTGAAGCTGTAAAGGCACTCGCTTCTCCCTCTTTTGGTAGATTTTCGACTTTCACCTGAAATGTAACTCCCCGATGGTTGTGACTTGGGTTTGATTTCCTGAAGTCCCCCTTCCCTTCCAAAATTTCTCTATTATTTCTATTATTGGGAATCTTATGGGGAGGTTCCTCTATGTGGATAGTATGACATGGGATCTCTATCACCCTGTTTCCCCAAGGGACTTCATTGAGGTTGATGATTCAATGGATCCAGTTGATGCTTTTTGGATTGCTGTGGGGGAGGAGCTCCATTGGAAGCAGCCAATTGTTTTTGAATTGTGGTGGGTCTTCTATTCCAGCTGTTAGAGCTTTGAGCATATTTGTCTATCTGGCGGATGTTTTTGACCCTGGTAGGATTGGTTTTAACTTGGTTCTGTTGTGTTCTAGTCAGAAAAACTGATTTCTGGTTGAGGCAAAGGGGGTCAAGGGGTTGACCGGGCCTTTACCCTCCAATCTTTAGTTTCTGTAGTTTCTGTTCCTCTCAAGATAGAACTGCTATCTAGGAGAAATATTGAAGTAGAATTGATCGACTCGGGTGGTTTCAGTTTAAGTTTGGCTGGGAATGTTTGTGAATCAAGATATGTAGTCACTGAAGTAGTGCTCATGGATTAAGAGAGAATTCGGTCTTGTACTGATGATGTTTGCGGAAGTGGAATTTTTTTAGAGATAGAGTTTGAAAATGGGAAGGTTAATATTCATGAAACTTGGAATGTGAATGAACATATGGAGCCCCCCCTGATGCTGTCCCTGGAATGAGAGGTTATGGGATGCAGGAAGAGCAGTGGGGGTGTTATTAGTATCTTTTTTCCGAACGTGAATGCAGTGAATCTGTGAAACAGGTTTCAAGACTTAGCCTCGGCTGAGCCGGTTGGTGATACTGATGTGATGGAGGGTGAAAACATGCAGGGGGATGTATTTGAGATGGATATGAGAGCCAGGGATGAGAGGAAACTATTCTCGGCTGATAAGGAGATGATCGTGGAAGAGGAGCAGATTTAGAGTCCTGGAGTGTCTGGTGCTCACATGGAGGATCCGGTTGGGATCCCTCTATTGGACTACAAAATTGATGAAAGTGAGTTGGTTCTGAATCTATAGAGGGCCATAGTTGTTTATGGGGTTCCATTTGCGGAAGACCATTGGGTGCTACTATATGACATGATGATGGTCAAATGGGAAAGGTTTCCCCTCGAGGGTGGGGCTAAGAGACTTGGGGAGAGGTTTTTCAGAGGATGACTGCAGGATAAATGCTTCTATGTCCAGGTGAAAGTAGTAAAAGGAAAATCTCTAAAAAAGGGTTGGTGCAACTCCTAGTTCGGGATGCAAGAGTGGGAAGAAAGAGGCCTCATGTGCGGCCATCGATGGATTCATATGTGAGAAGGTAGTCCATGAAGATGGTTCCACCTATGCCCTCCCAAAGTAAAGGCAACAAAAGTATTACTCTGCCCTTACAAGACCTATGGTGACCCAGGAAACCTCCAGGGTGGTCATGCTGAAACTCAAAGTCAATAAGCGAGAGAGGCCTCTACGAAATGCTGAATAGGAGAGGGCTAGAGAGAAACTTCTGTCTATACTCAGAATGCAGGAGGACTATGAGTCGGGTTGGGACTCTATGGATATAGGAGCTGACTCATACTTTTTCATTACTGATGTGGGCACTGGTCTTGGTGCGAGAATTAGATCCCACAGTGTGGAACTGGATTACTTTGGTAGTGACATTGATTGACTTGATATTTTGTGTTTCTTTTATTTTGGACTTTTTGTGTTGTGAGTCTTGTTTGGGTTTTTTCTTGGTTTAGTTTTTCTTCTTGACTTCTTTGGGTTTATTTTTCTAGGTTTGTGGTGTTTATGGGTTTCTGGGTGTGGTTCTTTTGACCCCTCCCCTCCCTTATCTACTATGCCTTTTTCCCTAATAATTGGGGGGGGGTCGGGAATAGCCTGACCCTCACTTCTTCCTTTCCCCAAAAACCCTAAAAGAACCCTAAAAACCAAAAAGGATCCCTAAAAACCATAAACCACTAAAAACCCAAACAACCCAAAAAACCTCTAAAACCTAGAAACACACTAAAACAACTTAAAATAAACATAATACCCTAAACCCCCTAAAAACATAAAAACCAAAATCCCTATAAAAACCCCTTAAAAACACAAAAAACCGAAAACCCCTAAAAACTTAAAAAACCTAAAAACACTAAAAAGCCAAAACTTCCTAAAACCCCTAAAAACCCTAATAATACCAAGAAGAAATAGAAATTCCTATAAAACAATAAAATAACATAAAACACTAAAATAACATAAAAACATAAATGACTATAAAACCCTTTAAAACCCCAAAAACCCTATAAACAAAGAAACCCTAAACCCCCCTAAAAAACCAAGAAACCCAAAGAAAACTAAAACCCCTTTAACACCCATAAATTTTTTAAAACCCCTAAAAAAATTAAAAACTTCTAAAACCCATATAAAAATATAAAAACCCTAAAAATCCTAAAAAACCCAAAAAAACCCCCTTAAACCCCCTAAAAACCCAAAAAACAAATCCTAAAAACCTGAAAACCATAAAGAATCCCTAAGAACCTTATAATCGCTAAAAACCCTAGAAACCCTAAAATACCCAATTTTTTTTATAAAAACTAAAAAACATTAAACCCTAAAATTCCTAAAAATGTAAAAACCCTTAAAAACTATTAAACCCCCTTAAAACCCCATAAACCACATGCAAACCTATAAAACCTAAAAAACCTATTTAACCCTTAAATACCCTTAACCCCCCCCCCCCCAAAACCCCAAAAAACTGAAATAAATACTAAAAAATACTAAAAACCCTAAAAATAGAAAAAAATCATTAAAAACTATAAAAACTCTAAAAACCCCAAAAACTCAAAAAATTGTAAGAAACCAAAAAATCTATCAAACCTGTACCCTACAACATAAATCCTGAAACCTAAACCCTAAACCACAAACCCTACACCCTAAGCTCTAAAACATATACCCTTCACACTTCACCCTAAACCCTAAACCCTACACTGAAACCCTACACCCCACAACCGAAGTCCAAAACCCAACACCCTAAACCTTACACCCTACACTCTAAACACTAAACAATACACTCTAAAAATTAAACCTTATGACCTAAACCCTTAACCATACACCTTAAACCATACAAAAAATACCCTAAACTCTAAAACCTATATGCTTAACCAAAAAAGCCCAAAAACTCTAAAAAAAACTTTAAAACCCTCTCCGCCCTTATAAATCAATAAAAAAATCTAAAATAAACTAAAACCCCCTAAAAACCTAAAAACCCAAAAAACCCAAAAATCCCAAAAAACCATAAAAAACGCTAAAATATCAGAGAAACCCTCATCACATCTTCAAGGTCTTCCTCCATATCTTTCTTGGGGATTTGGTTATGGATCTTTGCCCCGCCCTTCTTGGTGGTGGTGTGCCTTTAAAGTGACCTATAGATCCAAGGATGTGGTGGATTCCTTCATTTGGAAGCTTTGACTTTCCAGAGCGATGTTTTTTCATGGGCCTTCGGCTTCTAATTCAAGAATATCTTGGCTTTCTTCCCTTGTGGTCGGGATTTGGTGGCTTCAGAGGTAGCGAAACTCGTTGTGGTTTTAGATCGGATTTTATCTAAAAGTGTTGAAGAGGTAAACTCTCTGGAATTTGGAAACCCTAGCGGTCTTCGGTCGCAGTTCCAGATCGCGTTTGCTGAGATTCAACCTCCATGGATGGGTCAACAGCTTCAAAGTCTTCATCAGTGGAGGGGGATTCACTGGCGGTGTGGGTTCTGGACTCTTCGACGATGCAATGCGGTGGCCCGGCTCTCTCGTTCATTATTGCTGCATTCTTTCCATCCATTTTCAAAGCTGAGATTTAGAGATGTACAGTGGCCCTTCTGGAATTACGTCGATTCGTGTTGGATGCGGAAGAATTTCTAGCGGCTTCAACTCCCCAAGGTGGTGAATTTGCTGGAGGTTCTAGCCTCAGATCTAGGCGGGGCATGGTTTTTGTGCGCTCGGGCTTCATCCTCCTTGGAGACCACACAGTCTATTGGGATCTCTATTCGATCGTTTGACTTCGCAGATAGATCTCTAGCAGCTGGAAGCCCTTACAGTCTTCAGCTGTGGTCCATGGTCAAGCTTGCAGATCTAGGACTTCTACAGATGGTTCGACGACATCGAGGTCAAAGACGGATATGATTGCAGTGGTGGACTAGGATCTGTCGACGGTTTTTCATTCCTTCTGGTTTGCTGCTGTAGGTTTCTTTTTCTCCTCTGAAGACGATCTGGTACGATGACTCTTCTACATTGTTGATCTTGCGTTTCTTCTTCACTTCTGGTGTGCTGGTGACTCGTGGCATCCGACTCCTCCTTTTTAGTGGGTACGTGATTTATCTGCAATTTTGGATTGGTTTGTTGGTGATTTGGTATTTTAGGTGGGTTGTGATTTTGGTTAGAGGTCTTCGATTTGATTTTATGGTTGTGATGAATTTGGTGCATTCGGATTTTTTGTGGCTGCTGCGACATTTTGCATGTGCCGATGAGAGACTTTGGTTTTGTGCTACTGATTGTACTCAAGGTGTGGATGGATTTTCTGGTTTTAAGAAACTATGGTGCTGGATTATTCTTGCTAATAGGTAGGGATGTGATGAATCTACTGGTTCAGTCATTGCTGGTTTACGAGGTGCAGAAGGAGATGTTGGCTCCGAGAAATGGTGTCGTTGGTTTCTGCTTGTTGTTGGGCTGGGTTGTGATGAAGCTTATGTTCTGGTTATGGATTTTCATGGCGAGGAGGTTCTGAAGGCTGGTGAAGCTACTGGGAGGATTACCCTCACCCTAGAATGTGTTGTTTGAGATGTTGATGCTGAAGGTGATGGATGATGGAACATGTGATACGAGATGTTTGATGCTGATTGGTTGGGAGGTGTTGATGAAGATGGTGGAGCTGCTGAATGCTGGAGTTAGATGAGAAGGTGTTGAAGCTGCTGTTTTGTTTGGTATTTTGTGTCTTTTCCTTCATTAGTTTTTATTTTGGGGATTGCTTTTTGGGTTGGGGTCGATTGACCCTGCCCCTCCATGGTCCGCATTGTCTCTTTTGGTGTCTTTTTTCTAATAAATTTTGGGAGGACCGGGAATAGCCTTGTCCTGTACCTCTTCTGCCCTAAAACACTAAAAACCCTAAAAATCTTAAATCCCATAAAAAACCTAAATACCTTAAAAACTAGAAAATGACTAAAAAATCCCTAAAAGCGTTAAAAACCATAAATAAACCCTAAAACCCATAAAAAATCCGAAAAACCGTCAATACCCTAAATAAACCATAAAAATCATAAAAGCCCTAATATCTAAAATAAGAACATAAAAACTCATAAAATCCTTTAAAACACTAAAAATAATTTACCCCCCCCAAACACCCAAAACCCATGAAAAAACATAAGAAAACCAAATAAACCCCCAAAAAATTTAAAACACAATAAAACCCAAAAAAATCCCCAAAAAACAAAAAACCCCCAAAAATGAAATAAAACTTTCAACAACTTTAAAAATCCGAACACCCCCCAAAAAAAACCTAAAACCCCCAAAAAATAATAATAACCCTAAAAACACTAAAAACACTAAAAGATCATAAAACACACTAAAATTACCCTTAAATCAGTGAAAAACTTAAAAACCCCTAAAAACCCTAAATCCCATAAAAATTATAAAACACCCTAGGAACCACAAAAACATTCAAAAAACCTAAAATATAAAATACCCCAAAAACCATAAAAACTATAAAAACATAAAAACACCCTAAAACCCTAAAAAATACTCAAAATAAGCTATAAACCCATTAATGAACCATATAAAAACTATAACACCTTTAGAAAACCTAAAAGTTCCCAAAAAATAATAAAATTACTAAAATCCCTAAAAACCCTAAAATCCCTAAAAAGAACATACAAAACATAAAACCCTAAGAACCCTAAAAACCCTAAAATCCCTAAAATCCCCTAAAACCCCTAAAAACAATAAAATACCTCTAAATGCCTTAAAACCCCTTAAAACTCTAGAAACCCCTAAAACACCATGATCCCCTAAAACATCCTAAAAATCAAAAAAAAAATCTTAAAAAAATTGGAAAAGCCATAAAAATCACTAAAAACCTTGAAAACCTTGAAAAACCATAAAAAAAATGAAAAACAACAAAATCCAAAAAAACCATAACACCCTAAAAACCCTACACCCGAAAAAACCATAAAGACCCCCTAAACCCATTAAAACTCCTAAAAATTCTAAAATATCCAAAAAAAAACCAAAAAATTATAAAATTCCCCATACTAATAAAAATATATAAAAAATCTTAAAAACCATAGAAACCCTAAAAATCCAAAGAAACTCTTAAAATCCCCAAAACAAAAAAAAATTAAAAACCCCAAAAAACCATAAAACCCAAAAAACCCTAAAAATAAATAAAAATACTAAAACACCCTAAAACTGATAAAATACCATAAAATTCATAGAAAAAAAAACCATAAAACCCTTAAACAAACTAAATCTCCGAAAAACCTAAAATCCCTAAAAAACTGAAAAACCATAAGAAACTAAAAACCCCTAAAAATCCTAAAAACAAAAAAACCCATAAAACCCCTAAAACTCTAAAAACTCTAAAAACTCTAAAACCCCTAAAAACCCTAAAATCCCTAAAATCCTTAAAACACTAAACCCACTAAAAACAATGAATAACCTTAAAACCCTTAAACCCTTAAAAAACCAAAAGACCCTTAATACCCAAAAAAACCCATTAGAAACCAAAATCAACCCTCAAAACCCTACCCCCAAACCCTAACAACATTTAAAAACCCTAAACCCCTTCCAAAACTCCAAAAGTTGTATAAAACCTTATAAACATTAAAAACCCATAAAAAACTAAACCAAAATAAAAACCCTAAAACCCACTAAAAATAATACAAAACCCTAAAAACCCCTAAAAAATCATAACAATTCATAAGAACCTATAAAAACATAAAATCCTAAAAAACCATAAAACCCTTAAAAATTCCAAACCCCCCTAAAATATATAAAAACCCAAAAACCTTAGAAACCTTAGAAACACAATAAAACCCTGAAAATCCCAAAAACCCTAAAAGCCTAAAAATGACTAAAAACCCCTAAAACACCCTAAAAACCATAAAAACAAATGCTAAAATAGTTCAAAAAACCCAAAAAAGCTACAAAACCCTAATAAACCCTAAAAACTATAAAAATCGTAAAAACCAATAAAAATCCAAAACATCTTGTAAATTTAAAAAGACCTAAAAAAACTCTAAAACCCACAAAAAATCTATAAAAATCTAAAACCCTAAAAAATCCTAAAACACATAAGAACCCTTAAAAACCCCCAAACCCCTTAAAAACACTAAAACCTGGAAAACCATGAAAACCCTTAAAAATATCCAAATTCCTTAAATATTTTAAAAACCCCTTAAAACCCTAAACACCCTAAAAATCCTATAAATCCCTAAAAATTATAAACCATAAAACCTATTAAAGACCCTAAAAGATCATAAAACCCCTAAAAACACTAAAACCCTAAAACCCTAAAATAACCTAAAAACCCCTAAAAGGCAAAAAAATAATAAAACCACCAAATGGACCTAAAATCCCTAAAACCCCCAAAATACTGTAAAACCCCTGAAACACCTAAAAGCCCTTGGAAATCTAAAAAACCCTAAAATAACATAACAAAAAAAGATCCAAAGGACACTAAAAACCCTAATAAAAACTAAAATACCATTAAATACCCTAAAACACAATAAAATACACAAAAAATCACAAAAAACATAAACGCCCTAAAAATTATAAGGGAACCTGAATACCCAAAAAACCTAAATGACCATAAAAACCCTAAAACCCCTAAAATACCCTAAAAATACCCTAAAAATACTACATGACCATAAAAACTGAAAATCATTAAAGGACCCAATAAAATAATAAAAACCATAGAGGAACCTAAAAACCCTAAAACCTCCTAAAACCCCAAAAGACCCTAAAAATCGTAAAAACCCCTAAAAACCCTAAAAACCATAAAAATAATAAAATTAAAAATGAAACAAAAATACAAAGAAAACCCATTAAAAACCATGAAAACCCTAACCCCCTAGAAATCAATGAAATACCCTCAAACTAGTAAACTCCTAAAACCCCTAAAACCCTATAAACTCCAACATCTCCTAGAGACAAAAAAACCTTAGAAACTATAAAAACCCCTAAAAAACCTAACCCCCCCAAAAACACTCAAACCCCTAAAAACACTGAATATCATTTAAACCCCTTAAAAACATAAAAAAATAAAAATAGCTGAAAACCAATAAAAATATTGATAACTATAGAAATAGTAAAACCCCCAAAAACCTAAAAAATCATTAAAAACCTTAAAATCATAAAAACTCTAAAATATCCTAAAAACCATTAAAAACCATAACCACTCAAAAAATTATAATAACACTAAAAACCTAGAAATACTTAGAAACCATAAAATCCTTAAAAACCTAGAACCCCTAAAGACCAAAATAACCATTTAAAATCCTAAAAAAACCCATAAAACCATAAAATCTATAAACCCTGAAATCCATTACAAACACTAGAAATATAAAAAACCTAAAAACCCTCAAGGAACCTAAAAACTATAAAAATACTAAAAATCCTACGTACTTTAAACCAACCTAAAGGCTCTAAAAACCCTTAAAAATCCATAAAAGGCATAAAAACCCTAAAAGACACAAAACAACAAAAACCCTAAAATATCCTAAAACCTTTAAAACGCCTAAGAGACCCAAAAATACTGAAACCATAGAAGATCCTAAAAATGATAAAATATCCCAAAATAAATAAAAACCTAAAAAAATTATAAAATACCCAAATAATCTTAAAATTATCTAAAATCCTTGAAAACCATGAATAGACCATACAAACCCCAAATAACAAAAAAAACTCTAAAACACCCTAAAATACCTAAACAAATCTAAAATAACCTAAACCCCTAAATAACCCTAAAATAGTAAAAAAAACCTAAAGGACCTTATAAAACTATAAAACCCATGAAGGACCACAAATACCCAAAAATCCCAAAAAACTCTAAAAACCCTAAAGGTCCTAAAAAACCAAGAAACATTAAAACCATATAAAGACCCCTAAAAGACCATGGAAAACACTAAAAACAAAAAGTGATCCTAAAACCCCTAAGGAACCCTAAAATAACATAAAAACCCTAAGAAACTTAAAACCTCTAAGAACACTTGAAACCCAAAAGACCATAAAAACCATAAATAAATTTAAAAGACCATAAATACTATAAAAACCCTAAATATCGCTAAAATACTCAAAAAACATTAAAATACCTAAAAATTGTAAAACCCATAAAAACCCTTAAAACTTAGAAAAATCTGAAAACCCTAAAGAAAACCTTAAAACCCCTAAAAACAATAGACATCTTAAAAAACCCAAAAAATCCTAAAATCCATAAAAACCCCTAAAACATTTAAAAAAATCATAAAACCCCTAAATACCCCTAATTACCATTAAATAACCCCCCAAACCCTAAATCACATAAAGAAATATAAAAACATTAAATAACCAAAATGACCCTAAAACCTATAAAGAACCCCCCAAAACCCTAAAAATCATAAAGGACCCTAAGAACCCAAAACCCCCAAAAGACCCTAACACCCCTATAAACCCTAAAAAAATCCTGAATCTTTTAAAAGACCCAAAAAGAACAAAAATCCTGAAGGAACCTAAAATATAATGAAAATAATAAAATAACCTAAATCTCTAAAACCCTAAAAACCCCTAAAATTCTCAAAAAATATAAAAGACCCTAAAAAACCTAAAAACTATAAACCCACCTAAAAATAATTAAAAACCCTAAAAGACCCTATGTACCCTACAAATTCCTAAAAACCATTAAAATCCATGAAATAGTTAAAAAACTAAAAGGTCATAAAAACCCTAAAAAACTTAAATCACCCTAATACATTAAAACCATAAAATCCCTAAATCCCCTAAAAACCCCTAAAAACCCATAAAAACCACTAAAATCCCTAACCCTCCCCCCCCCAAATATGAAAACCCTTGACCCCCCAAACAAACCCCAAAAACTATAAAACCCCAATAAACCCTAAACACCTTAAGATTCCTAAATAACTCCAAAACACAAGAAAAACATGAAACTCCAAAATACCCTAAAAACTCCCAAAACCCAGAAAACACTAAAAAACATAAAAAAAATTCCCTAAAACTTCAATAATATAAAAACCATAAAACCCTTAAAAATTCATAAATACCCTAAAAACTATAAAACCTAAAGGACCCTAAAAACCCTAAAGGTCCCTAAAAACTGAAAAACCATATATGATGATAAAAACAATAAAAAATAAAAAATACCCTAAACCCCCTTAAAACTACCAAAGACCCTAAAAATGTAAAAAAATACACGGATCAACCCTAAAATCATTAAAAACCCTAAAATCCTTAAAAACCCTAAAACCCATAAAAACCTTTAGAATTCCCTAAAAATCTTAAAAACTCTAAAAATTAGTGAAAAACCTAAAACCCCTAAAAAAATAAAAACCCCTAAAACATTAAATTCTTAAAAAACACCAAAACCCCTAGAACCCAAAAAAATCATTAAACCCTTTAAAAACCTTGAAAATCTATAAAAATCTAAAAAAAATAAAAAAAATGTAAAACCAAAAAAAAACCTAAAGCACTCATAAAAAACCCTAAAAATCATAAAATATTAAATATCCTAAAATAACCAAAAACTTTTAAAACCTTCAAAACCCAAAAACACTAAAACCCCTAAAAACCCTAAAATACTAAAATCTTTTAAACCCCTAAATTCCTAAACTCCATAAAACTCAAAATCATGAAAACCCCAAAAAACCCTTAACCCCCCCCCAAAAAAAACATAAAACCCATAAAAACCATAATAACCCAAAAAAACACTATCTAATTCTAAAAACCTAAATACCCTAAAATCCTAAAAAACCAAAAAATCCCTAAAACCCTAAAAATCCTCAAAAAGACTTAAAAACCTATAAGGAACTAAGAAACACTAAAAACTGTAAAAAATTATTAAAAAACCTCAAAACCCTAAGAAACCGTAAAAACTAATAAAACACTAATAACCTCTCAAAACCCAAAAAACCCTAAAAGCCCTTAGAAACCCTAAACACCATAAAATTCCAAAAAGGACCCTAAAAACATTAAAACCTATAAAACCCGTAAAACTCATAAAAACCCTTAAAACCATAAAAACCAAGGAAAAACCATAAAAACACAAAAATAATTAAAAAATAAAAAAATAAACCCCTCCTTAAATCTCTAAAAACCCTAACAACCAGCAATTAACCTAAAAACCCTAAAAATCTAAAAACCCCTTGAAACCCTTGAAAACCATAAAAACCCAAAAATACCTAAAAACTAAAAATACCCATAAAACCCCAAAACTACTAAAAATAATAAAAACCCAAAAAAACCTAAAAACTCATACAACCCCTAAAAAACTCAAAAAACAAAAAAAAACTTAAAAGACCCTAACATACCATAAAATCATAAAATACCCTAAAACCCCTATAAAAACAAAAAAAGTACATATAAAACCATAAAATCTCCTAAAAACCGCTTAAATTCCCTAAAAATCCTAAAAACCCTAAAAACTGCTAAAATGCCCTAAAAACACTAAAAACCCAAAATTCCCTTAAAATGATAAGACACACAAAACAACCATAAATAACCCTAAAACCCCTAAGAATCTACAAAACCCAAAAACCAATGAAAATACTAAAAACCCAAAAAACCTTAAAAACCCAAAAAAACCATAAAACCCTAAAATGAAAAAAACTGTAAAATCCCTATAAACCCTAAAAAATCTAAAGGACCCTAAAACTTGTAAGAAAACCTAGAAAACCCCAAGAAACTACCAAACCCTAAAAAAACCCAAAACCCTAAATACAATAAATAAATCATAAAACCTAAAAACCCTATAGACCCTCAAAAGAACCCTTGAAACCCTAAAACCCCTGAAAATATCTCAAAGCCTTGAAAATTATTAAATAATTAAAAATCTCTAAAATCCCTAAGAAACTTAGGAACCCTTAAAAACCCCTAAACCCTTACTCCATCAAAACCTTAAAACCATAAAACACCAAAACCACTCAAATCTATAAGAGATCATAAAAAACCAAAAAAATACTAGAATACCCCTAACACACAGAAAAAGTCATAAAATATCTCAAACCCATTAAAACCCCTAAAAACTATAAAAACCCCAAAAAATCCATAAATCCATGTAAAAACCATAAAACCTTTAAAACCCAATTTTTTTTCTGAAAATAAAAAAAACTTAAACCCTAAAAAATACCAAAAACATAAAACCCTAAAAAACCCAGAAAAACCCTAAAAACCCTTAAAAACATTCAAAACAAATGTAAAAAAGCTAAAAAAATTAAAACTCCTAAACACCTCTAAAACCATTAAGAACCATTGATAACCCCTTGAAACCATTAAAACCCAAAATATATTAATCCCCTAAAAACTCAAAAAAAAGAACTTAAAAAACCTAAAATATTTTAAAACCCAAGAAACCATTCATAGCCTAATACCCCCAAAAATCCAAAAACACTTATAAATATTAGAAAACCAAAAAACCATAAAATTACTTATAACCCCTAAAAATCAAAAAATAATTATAAAAACCCCTAAAAAACTAAAAAAAAACAAAAACCTATAAAAACCAAAAAAATCCTTAAAAAACATAAACCCCCAAAAAACCTTGAAAAACCTTAAAAAAACATAAAATCACCCAAAAAACAAAAAGAAACACTAAACCTATGAAAAAATCCATAAAAATCATAAAAAAACAAAAAAAAGATAAAAACCTAAAAAATCTAAGAACCCTAAAAATCCTAAAAAAACACAAAAAACCCAAAAATCAAATAAAAAACCATTAAAACCCCTAAAAACCATAAATACCCTAAGAAAACCCAATTAAATATAAACAATTTAAACACTTTAAAAATACTAAAAACCCCTAAAAGCTCAAAAAAACCCCCCTAAAAGCAATAAAACCCATAGAAAGAAAAAAACCATAAAAAACCCTATGAAACCAAAAGGTTCTTAAAAACAACAAAAAATCCTAAAACCACTAAAATCCTATAAACCCTAATAACCTAAGAAACCACAAAAATCCATGAAATCCATAATATCCTAAAAACACTCAAACCCCTAAAGACCCTAACAACTCCTAAAAAATCCTAATAGACCCTAAAAACCCTAACAATTGCAAAACGAATATGAAAACCTAAAAGGATTTTAAAAAACAATAAAAAACCCTAATGGACCCTAAAACTCATAAAAACCTAAATGGATCAAAAAAAAAAGAATAAAGGACCCTAAAAAGTCTTAAAACCTTAGAGGACACCAACAAAACTTAAATCCTTTAAAGGATCCTAAAAATACATAAAAAAATCCTAAAGGACCCTAAAACCCTAAAATCCCTTAAAAGGCAGTAAAATCACTAAAAACATATATGAATCTAAACCCCTGAAAAAAAAACCATGAAACTGTCTAAAATACCCTAAACCCCTTAAAATAATTAAATACCCTAAAACCATAAAATACCCTAAAATAAAAAAAACTTAAAAAATAATAAAACCCTTAAAATACTCTAAAAATATTAAAAAAAAATTAAATAACCTAAAAACCCTAAGAACACTAAAAAAAATGAAAACCCTAAAGACACTAAAAACTCTTAAAAACCACAAAATTCATAACAAAACCATAAAAATCCATAAAAACACCAAAACCCTTTAGAAAACACAAAAAAATACTAAAACCACCCAAAACCCTAAAAAACCTAAAAAACCCTAAAACCCACTAAAAACAACTAAAAACCATAAAACCTCATAAAAAACTAGAAAAAAACCTAAACACTCTAAAAAAATTCAAGAAACTCAAAAAACCTTAAAAATAAAAAAAAACTCCCCCCAAAGAAACCTATAAACACTAAAACCCTAAACCCCAAAACCTCTTGAACCCCCTTAAAATATTTTTTTTAGTAAATGCTGGGGCTGAAGCCTCATTTTATTATTTAAATCAAATACCTATTTAGACTGGGTAGAGGGAGACCCATTATATAGCATGAAGGCCCAAGTACACGTGGCCTAAATACTAGGCTTGAAATCCCATTTTTTGGCCCAAAGGGCCCTCGGTGAATAGCACTGCTACAGCACTGAGGCTGCTACAATACCACCACCACTATAGTGCCTTCGCCGCTACAGTGTCGCCACTGCAATAGTTCTACCACTGCTACAGTACTGCTACAGTTCCCCTAGAAATTAGTCCCTTCCCGGATTTGATCCTGGGTCTTTTGGATGCCAAGCAGGAGCATGTACCACTAGCGTACAAGCTCGTTGGCACCCCCTTAAAACACTAAAAACCCTATAAAAAAATAAAAACATCGAAACCCTCTAAAACACATAACACCCCTAAAACCCTAAAAATATTAAAAACCCTAAAAACCTTAATATCCCTAAAATAATTAAAAACCCATAAAAACTCTATTTACCTAAAATACCAAAATAATCTAAAATACCATAAAACCATGAAAACTCAATGAAGACCCTAATAACCATATAAAACCTCTATTGACCCTGTAAAACCCATTAAGCACCCTAAAAATTCTAAAAAACTATAAAAAGACTAAAAACCCTAAAACACTAAAAACACTAAAAAACATAAAACCCATAAACCCCATAAGACCAAAAAAATCCTAAAAATCCATAAAAAATGATACAATCCATAAAAACCTAACAAAAACCCAATAAAGTCCTAAAAGACATTAACAATCCTAAAAATCCTTAAATTACCCAAAAATAGTAAAAATTTTAAAAAATTATAAAAACCCATAAAAAATCTAAAAAATCCTTTAACCATTAAAATCCCAAAAAACCATAAAAAATCAAAAACCCTAAAATTCTTCAAAATTGTAAAAATACCGAAGAACCTAGAAAACCCCTAAAAATACCTAAAAACACTAAAAAAACTAACATACACTAAAAACCCTAAGAAAACTAGAATTCCCTTAGAAACTACTAAAACCCATTAAAATCCTAAAAACATAAAAAACCAAAAGACCCTAAAACACAAAAAAACCTTAAAAAATGATAAGAAACTCTTAAAATAAAAAAACCTAAAAACATTAAAAAACCATAAAAACTATAGAAATCCTTAAAACCAAAAAACCCCTAAAATTCCAAAAAAACCCTTTAAACCCCTAAAACTATAAACAAAGATGGTTCCTCCTCTGATATATCATGATGGTCATTCCCCTCCCCTTCCAGCATGATGATGACGACGACATTCGTGCCTTTCCCTCCCCCCTCTATGGGGGAGGGCCCCCCTGATTCTCAATGATGACCGCACCATTGTCCCGTTCTCATCTCATGATTTTCTGCCTCCTTTTCCATGTATCAAGCAATTCCCTAAGGTGTCAAATCATTTTGAAGGTCACCCTCAACTTTTGATTTCTATCCAGGAGTTCAATGAAGCCTCCCTACTACATCATTTGACACTGGTTGCTTGATTTTTGAAGTGGCGCCCCTTGGTGGATGTTTTTGACAGGTTCTTTTTTGAGAATTGGGATCTCCAAGACCGTGAAATGGTAGGTCTCATTGATATTGATCACATCATGATTATCACTACAACTTAGGATAATCTTATTCTTTCTTGGTCAATGGATCCTCAAAGATGAAATGGTGATCGTTTCTCTCTTTTTCTACAGAGTTTTGATCTTCACCTGAACTGTGACTCTCCAATGATTGCAACGTGACTTATATTTCTTGATCTTCAACTTCCTTTTCAAAAATTTTCCATTATTTAAATGTTAATTAATATGGTGGGTAGGTTCTTATGTGTGGATAGCATGACTCAGGCTCTTTGTCATTCTTTTTTTACTAGGGATTATGTTGAGATTGATACTTCTAAGGAACTAGTGGACTTTGCATGGATTGTTGTCGGTGATGAGCTACGATGGAAGAAACAAGTGGTTTTTGAGGCATGTGTCAACTTATTTTCATCATACTGAAAACTTGGGCATCGTGATCAGGCTATTAGGTGTGGTTGCTGAAGGCTGATTCTTCTGAAGGTGATTGTTGCTGCTGGTGCTTGGTAAGGGCTATTTCTTCGCTCCGAAGTGATGAAGGTGAGACTTATGACTACGGTGATGATGGTTCTATGTCGTGGGTGGTGGATCTTCTTGGTGAGAAGGTGCTGGATGCTTGATTTTATGAGTTTGGATTCTGGTCATTTGTTAGCTGTGAGATGCTGGATGCTGGTTAATTCTGGATGATGGTGGTGGCTGCTTGGCTTTGTGTGTTTTTTCTTTTTTGGTTTTTCTTTTTTTGGGGTCTTTTGCGTCTTGGGTTGTAAAGGGTTTTTGGGTGTGGGTTGATTGACCCCTACCCTCCCTTGTCTGCTGCGTCTTTTTTTTCATAATAAATTTTGAGGGGGTCGATAATAGCCCGACCTCGCACCGATTCTTCCCCAAAACCATAGAACTCTAATAAAAACCATAAAGCCCCTAAAAATCCAAAAACCCCTAAAAACCCCTAAGATATCCATAAAAAATCAAAAGGCCAATAAAAACCTAAAAACATTAAAAATTCCTAATAACCCCTAAAACACATAAACTACTTAAAACCCAAAAAAAAAGAATAAAAATGATAAAAATTCCTTAAAACCCTTAAAGTCCTAAACCCCCAAAAAACCCTAAAAACACTCAAAATTTTAAAAACCTTAAAGCCTTAAAAACCTTAAAGAACTTAATGACCCTAAAACACTATTAACTATAAAACTCATAAAAAACACCAAAACCATAAAAACCCTATAAATCCTAAAAAATATAAAAACCCCTAAACAACATAAAAACTGAATCCAAAGAAACCCTAAAACCATAAAACCCCAAAACTGCCAAAATCCATAAGCCCCTAAAAACCCCAAAATCTTTGAAATCCCTAAAGTCTCTAAAAACCAAAAAACCCATAACAACCCTTAAAACCTGAAAAAACCTAAAACCCCTAAAAGATCAAAAAAAGACCCTAAAAAAATACGAAAGTCCATAAAAAACCCAAAACCCCCATAAAAATATAAAAGACTCATGAATAAATTTAAAACCCCCAAAACCCCTAAAAATCCCTAAAAATCAATAAAAATCATGAAAAAAACTAAATACCAAAAACACCCAAAAAACCCAAAACCCCCTAATGAACACTATAGTCTATTATAATGATAAAATCCTAAAATAATTTTAAAAACAATAAAACCATTAAAACTCCTATAAAATTCATAAAATTCCTAATAACTCTAAAACCAAAAAAACACCCAAAATCTCCTAAAAACCCTAAGAAATTTTTAAAACCCCTAAACACCCTAAGAAAAACACGAAAATCCCATAAGAAAAACCTAACCCCACCCCCAAAATTAAAACATAATAAAACCATAGAAACCAAAAATCCCTAAAAAAACCCTAAAACCCCTAAAACAATAAAAAACCCTAAGACCCTAAAATCCACTAAAAAAATAAGAATCTAAAAAACCCTAAGACGCTCTAAAATATTCAAAAAACCACTAAAACCTTAAAAACCCAAAAAACCCTTACAACCCTAAAAACCCTAAAAATCATAAAAAACCATAAAGATGAGAAAATTTTAAGAACCGAAAAACCCTAAAAACACTAAAACCACAAAATTCATGAAAACAAGAAAACCCTAAAAAACTCTAAAAACACATAAAACCCTATTAAAAACCTAAAAACCATAAAAAATACAAAAAACCTAAAACCTCCCTTAAAACCCAAAAAACCCCTATCATTCCTTAAAAGAAAAAATACCCTAAAATCTATAAAAATCTATAAAACCCAAAAAAAATCTATAAAACCTCTCAAACCCTTAAAAAGTGGAAACTCTAAAAACCTTTAAAACCATTAAAAGTACCAAAAAATCCCAAAAATTCCTAAAAGTCCCTAAAAACCAATAAAAACCCTAAATACACTAAAAATCCTTTAAAACCCTAAAAACCCACCAAAACCTAAAAACCATTAAAAAATATAAAAAAACCTAGAAAACCTAAACACCTACTAAAAATAGTAAAAAACCATTAAAACCCCTAAACTCCGACCCCCCCCCCCCACAAAAAAACCTATAAACCCCCTAAAACCACAAAAAGCATAAAATCCCTAAAAGCCTAAAAACCAATAAAAACCCTACAAACACTAAAAAAACCTAACAACACTAAAAAACAAAAAAAACCCTAAAACTTATAAAAACTAAAATACTAAAATAGATCTAAAAATACATGAAAAAAACTAAAACCCTAATACCCCCTAAAAAAATAAAACTCCAAAAACTGTAAAAAAATTCTCTTAAAATCCTAAAACCCTACAAAACTATAAATTCCCTAAACCCTGCAAAACTCTAAATGGCGTAAATCCCCTAAAAACCTAAAAACACTAAAAACCTAAAACCCAAAAAAAACCTAAAAATATAAAAACTTAAAAACCCTAAAACCCTAAAAACCCTAAAAAACGAAAATCCCTAAAAGCCATAAATCCCTTCAAAATAGTAAACACACATAAAATAAGTAAAAACCCTAAGAAAAACCAAAAATCCTTTAAAACCCCTAAGACCCCTAAAACCTCTTAAAATCCCTAAAAACCATAAAACATTAAGAAATTAAAAAACCCCTAAAAACCAAAAAAACCCAAAAATCCTAAAAATTCCAAAAAACTCCTAAACGACCCCAAAAACTCTAAAAACCCATAAAACCCCCCTAAAGAACTGTAAACACCTTAGATAACCCAAAACCCCTTAAACATCCATAAAACCCAAAGAAGCCTAAAAGATCTAAAAAATCCTACAGACACATAAAATATCATAAAACCCCTAAAACTCCTAAAAGTCCCTAAAAGACCATAAAACCCTAAAGACCATAAAAACTCTAAAAAATCCTTAAAGACCTTAAAAACAAAAAAAACCCTAAATGTCAATAAAACCCTAAAAACCCCTAAAATTGAATAAAATGTCCTAAAAGACTGCAAAAATACCAAACAAGATAAAAAACCACTAATACCCTAAAAACCCTAAACAACTCTAAAACCCTCTAAATAAAACCCTAAAGGTACCTAAAAACCATCAAAAACTCCAAAAGACCATAAAAATGTGGAAAACCCCTAAAGGACCCTAAAACACTAAAAACCCGAAAAATCGGTAAATAACCTAAATAACCCTAAAACCCCATTAACACATCCTAAAAACCCTAAGATACCCTAAAAACCCTAAATGACCCTAAAAAACCCAAAAAACCCATAAAAGACCCAAAAATAAGAAAACTCCCTAAAACTGTTAGAAGACCCTAAACCCCTAAAAACATTTAATGACCTAAAAATATAAAAAATACCCAAAATAAATATTAAAAACCAAAAAATACAAAAAAAAAACATAAAAAACTTTAAAAACCAATAAACTCTAAAAAAAATTTAAATCCCTAAATACCATAAAAATCCCTAAACCCCATAAAAATTCATAAATACCCTAACAAATATGAATCCCCTAAAATCTTAAAAACCCTAAAAAAATCCTAAAACCCCTCAAAACCCCTAAGAAAACCCTAAATAACCAAAATACCCTAAAAAAACTATAACCACTAAAACCTAAAAAACCCGTTTAAAACCAATAAAAAAAATTAAGAACCCCATATAAACCATAAAATCACATAAAAAACCTATAGTTCCATAAAAACCCTAAAAACCGCAAATACCCTTAAAACCCTAAATAACCTAAACATTCTAAATAACTATACAAACCATCTAAAAATACACGAGTCCCTAAAACCCCACAAGAAAGACATGAATGACCCTAAAACCCATAATACCCCGAAAAACACTAAAGACCCCAAGAAAATCCCTAAAAACCCTAAATAAATTCGTAAAAAACTAAAAAACCTAAAAAACCCAAACTACCCTTAAAACCCAAAAAAAAAATTAAAACCCTAAAAACCCCAAAAACCAAATAACACTAAAGAACCTAAAAAGTCCCTATAAAACAACTAAAACCCTAAAAACCACAACAAACATAACAACCATAAAAACACTAAAAACCCTAAAACCCTAAGAATACCCTAATAACCCAAAGAAACGCTAAAAAATTAAAAACCATAAAACTATAAAAAAAACAAAAAAAACCCTATAATCCTTCAAAACCCAAGAAAAACCATAAAAATCTTAAAACCCTTAAAAAATTTAAAAAACATAAAAATTTTAAATAAATAATAAAAAACCAAAAATCCCTAAAAAATCCATCAAATCCATAAAAAACCTAAACCCCATAATGGAATATAAGAAACCGAAAAAACCAAAAAACCCCCCAAAACCCCTAAAAATCCCTAAAAACTCTAATATATATTTAAACACACTAAAACCCCCAAACCCCCTAAAAACATTAAAACACCCTAAGGACACTAAAAACCCCTAGGAGGCATAAAAATACTGAAAGATCCTAAAATACATGAAAACCCTAAATGTTGTTAAAACTATATGCAAACATAAGAACCCTAAAAACCCTAATGGAGCTTAAAACCCACTAAAACCCTTAAGGACCCAAAAAACCACAAATGACCATAAAAACCTTGAAACCTTAAAAGAATCTAAAAACCATAAAGGAACCAAAAATCCAAAAAAACTAATCGACCCTAAAACCGTAAAAAACCCAAATCACCCTAAGAAAAAAAATATAAACCCCCTAAAAACACTAAAGTACCCCAAAAATACCTTAAAACCATAAAACCCTAAAACCCTAAAATCTTAAAAGACCATTAAAATACTAAAAAATATAAAAAGCACTAAAAACCCAAAAAACCCAAAAAACACATAAAAGAGACTAAAAAAACTAAAAACATTAAATGAACCTGAAAAACATAAAAGACCTAAAAACAATAAAGACCCTAAAGACACCAAAAACCAGAAAAAAAACATTATAAAAACCAAAAAAAACCCAAAACCCTAAAAACCTTATCGAAACCCTAAAACTCTAAATAACCTAAAAAGGCCCTAAACCCCCAAATATTCCCAAAGAACCCCAATGAACAAACAAAAACCCAAACCCCCTAAAAACGCTAGAAACCCTAAAACCCCCTATAAATCCATATACACCCCCCAAAATCCTAAAAATAATAAAAACTCCTAAAAAACTAAAAACCCACAATAAACCATGAAAACCCTTAAAATCCAAAAAAACCAAAACCCTAAAATCCAAAAAATATTAATATCAACAAAAAACACCTAAATTCTCTAAAATCTATAAAAACACTAAAACTCTTAGAAACCCCAAAACACCAATAAAACCTGTACACCCGTACACCCTGAACCCTAAATCCCCTAAACCATATTCCCTATAATCAAATATATAAACCCTACACCCTAAACAAAACTCCATACACCCAAAACCGAACACCCAAAACCCAAAACCCTAAACACTACACCCAAAACCATATACCCTAAACCCTAAACCCCAAACCCTACACACTAAACCATATACCATGTTCCCAAAACCCTAAAGCCTACACCCTAAACCATGTACCCTATACTGAAAATCCTATATCCTACACTCTAAACCTTATACCTTACACCCAAAACACTATACCCTACACCCTAAACCCTAAACCCTAAACCCTAAACCCAATACCCTATTCCCAACACCCTAAACCATGTACGACACATCCTAATCCCTGTAACCTAATCCTAAATCCCAAACCCCACACCCTTAAACCTTAAACCTAACCCCTAAAAACCCTAAAACAAAACTAATAACATAAAAAGGTGATAAAACCCAAATAACATAAAAAACCTAAAAACATAAAACACTTTAAAAATCCTAAAAACATCTAAAATCTATAAGGAACCTTAAAACACTTAAAACACAAAAAACACAAAAAAACAGTCCTAAAAACCTTTTCAAACACCGACAAACCCTAAAAACCCTAAAAACCTTGAAAACCAAAAAACCCTAAAAATCCATGGAAAAATCAAAAAACTGAAAAAACCCCCCTAACCCCCCAAAAAAACTCCTAAAAATCACTAAAACCCCTATATAAAAATAAACACTTTAAAAACCTTAAAAACTATAAAAATAAATCAAAATACCTAAAAACCCTTAAAATCATAAAACCCTAAAACCCTACAAACCCTAATATCACTAAAAACCCCTAAAACCTAAAAACTATATAACCCCTAAAACCCCTAAACCCTAAAATCTCAAGAAAACATTAAAAACAATTAAAACCCATAAAAACATAAAAATAATAAAACTCGAAAACCCCCTAAAACCCCCTAAAAACTCTAAAATCCAAATAAACCTAACAACCCATAAAAACCTAAACCCATAAAAAATCCTAAAATTAGTAAACCCCTAAAATCAATAAAAACCATAAAGACCATAAAAACCCTAAAAAAATCCAAAAAACTTATAAAAACATTTCTAAAACCAAAAACTAAAAAACCCCTAAAACCTTAAAAATCTATAAGGCCCCTAAAAATCGTAAAAATTTCTAAAAAACATTAAAACACTAAAAAACAAAAAATAACCTCTATAAAACATTTAAAACCATAAAAACCCCATTAAACCCTAAAAAACCTAAAAACCTAAAACACCTTAAAATACATAAACCCCATCAAAAAATATAATCCATAAAAATCCGTAAAAACCCAAAATAACACTAAAAGTAGAAGAAAACCCCTAATAATACAGTAAAACCCAATAGTCCTTAAAACCATATACCCACTTAAAGTCCCAAAAACCCATATGAACCCCAAAAAGAACCAAAAAACAAGCAAAAACCTAAAACCCAAAATTACCCTAAAACCCCAAAAGAACCCTAAAAACCCTAAAATTTTAAAAAATCCCTAAAACCCCAAAAAACCAATAAAATAACCTAAAACACCCCTAAAATACCTAAGATTCTTTGAAAAACCAAGTAAACTGAAAAAACCTCTAACACCCATAAAACTCTTAAAACCCCTTAAAAATTTAAAACCCTAAAAAACAAAAAAACTCCTAAAAACCCTAATAACCCTAAAACCTTAAAAACCGATAAATACCCTAAAAGCTCAAAAACCCTCTAAAACTCCATAATACCCAAAAACCCAAACACCCCCCAAAAACCTAAAACCATAAAAACCCTCAAAACCCTCAACACCATGGAAACCTTTGAAAAACCCTAAAAAATAAAAATCCCTAAAAACCCCAAGAAAACCTAAAACGACATAAAAACCTAAAACCCCTAAAAAACCTGAAACCCCAAAAAACCCATGAAACCCACTAAAACCCCTTAAAAACTCATAAAACCCTAAAACTCTTTAAAAAACATAAAAACCTAAAAAATTAAAACCCTTAAAAAAACCATGAAAAATCCAAAAAAATCCTAAAACCCATAAAATATCCAAAAAACCCTAAAAACATTTAAAACCCTAAAAACCCTAAAAAAATATAAAAACGCTAAATTATCCAAAAATCCCAAAAACACCTAAAAACCTAAAAAAACCATAAACTATAAAACCCATAAAAAATAATAAAATCCATAAAAACCAATAATAACCCTAAAAACTCTAAAAAACCATATAATCCATAATTTTTTTTTTAAAAAACGAAAATATCCTAAAGCCCCCTAAAACCTTAAAACACCGTAAAAAACTCTAAGAAAGACCTAAAAACCTAAATACCTATAAAAATCCACGAAAACCCCTAAAACCCATAAAAACCATAAAAATACTAAAAACCTAATAAAACTCCTAGAGACCCCTAAAAACACAAAAGTCCAAAAAAATCCCCAGAAAACACTAAAAATCCATAAAAAACTCAAAAACCCAAAAAACCCCAAAAAACCCCTAAAAACCCTTTTAAAACCCTAATAACCCATAAAACGTCCTAGAAACTCTAGAAACCATAAAAAACCTAAAAACCAAAAAATTGTTAAAAAATAAAAACAATAAAAACACATACAACCCCATAAAAAAGAAAAATCCTGAAAAACCCCTAATAACTCTTAAAAAACCTTGAAAAAAAATTATTACCCTAAAGAACCATAACAACCCTAAGAAAATTTAAAACTTCCTATAATTCTAAAAAAACCCCAAACACCCTAAAAACTTCTGAAATGGTTTAAAAACCTAAAAACCATATAGAAACCCTTAAAATCCCAAAAAATACCTTAAAACCCTTGAAAACCATAAAAATGCTAAAAACCCTTTAAAACCTTAACACCCATAAAAACCCTAAAAACCCCTAAAAACCTTAAAATTCCTTAAAAACATTAAAACCCAAAAACCATAAAAAACCCTAAAAAACCAAAAAATCCAAAAAAACTCCTTAAAAACTATATGAAACCCAAAAAAACCATAAAAATCATAAAACCCCTAAAAACTCTAAAAGGACATAAAAACCCATAAAACACCTTAAGAATATAAAAGCTACTAAAATACCCTAAAAGACCCCAAAATACCCAAAAAACCATAAATGATCCTAAAACACTAAAAGAACCTTAAAACCCCCAAAACCCTTTAAAAGATCCTAAAAATAGTAAAAGAACCTAAAAACTGTGAAAACCCCCTAAAATACCAAAAACCTAAAAATACCCTAAATGACACTAAAAACCCTAAAAACCTAATATAGCCTAAAAACATTTAAGAGAATCTAAAACCCATAAAGAACCCCAAAAACAATAAAAAACTAAAGGAACCTAAAACAAAAAAAAAGACCCTAAAAACACTAAAAACAATAAAGGACCCTAATAAATTTATAGAAACCCAAAGGACCCTAAAATTATTTAAAAACCTAAAGTACCCTAAAAACCTAAAATATTTAAAAACCCCTGAAAAATATAAAAGGATATAAAAACCAACAAAAAACCTAAAAGTCCATGAAACACATTTAAAACCCCTAAAAACCTAAACACCCTCATAATTTTAAGAACTTCGAAGCCCCATAAAAACCCTAAAAGACCTTAAAGGCACTAAAACCCCCTAAAAGACCCTAAAACCACACAAATCCCATTAAACCCCTAAAATTCACTAAAAACACTAAAGTCCCTAAAAACTATAGAAACATTAAAATCTTCTAAAGAACCCTAAATGACCCTGTAAAACACTAAAAACCCTTTGATAAGGCCTCTTCGATGCTTCGTTGGTCCCTTTTCGCCTATTTTGGGATTGATAAACCTCCACTGGGCTGCTTCCAGGCATTTGTGCAGGGGTGGGGCTTGGATCAGACGACTAGGGTGTAAGACCTCAGTAAGAAGACTTGCCTCATCATTCTGGAGTCACAGAAGGATTTCGTCCAAGCCTGGGCTCGGAGTCCAAGATATCTCGACCGTTGGTGCTTTCATCTCTCCTAGTGGTCCCTGGATGTCCACCGTGGCTGGGAGTCACCGGAGTCTGCGATGTGGGTTAACCTTCCCGGCCTACCTTTACCTTTCTAGAACTTAGCCTTTTTAGAGGAGATCGGTAACTCACTTGGTGAGTTCCTGTGTGTGGATGACCAGAATATTCGCCTGCTCAACACAGCTACAGCTCAGATCTGTGTTGAAGTGGATCTCTCGTCTCCTCCTCTGGCTCAGATAATCCTCCAGGTTGGTACTTACCTAGAGTGGTCTTAGCGTATCTTCTACCATTCAGCACCTCGTTTTTGCGGTAGTTGTTACATCCATGGCCATGCGTCCTCCGATTATAGGAGGCGTTCATCGCATCATGCTCCTTTTAGAAAACTGAATCATTTCGACAAAGGTGAATCTTCTACTACGGTAGCCTCCCATCAACCGCCTGAATGCCTGGTGGACCCTGATTCGTGCTGTCATCCACCCTCGGTCCTTCCATCTCCTCCTCTTTCTTATTACCCCTCTCTCCACCTCCTATCTCTCCCCTTCCCTCTTCTCCGCCGCCCCCATTCTTGGCCTTAGTTCCTGTCTTGGATCCCTCGCCCCTACCTTCCCTTCCCCCTCGTTTCCCCTGGGCCCCCTTGGCCCTCCTCTTCCCTCGCCACCCCCTCCCAACATGGCACTAATCCCTATCTCTCCCGGCTCCCCCGTCCTGGATATTTTTCTCCTAGCCTCGGTCAGGCAGAATGGCCCTGCCCATTCGTGATCCCCGATTCCCACTGCCAAATCCTTCACGACCTTATCCTCTATGAAGGAATTATCATCCCCAAGACCGTCGTGCAGAAGGAGAGGACGCCTCACCCGGCCTGGCTTTAAAGCCTCCCTTAGCCTGCCTTCTTCCCATAGGTCTTCATCAAGGAGGATGGTAACCAGATCACATACTAAAGGTGCTCTAGCGGCTTTGATGGAGCTATGTCAACCGGCTTCGTCACCTGGGGCCAGTACCAGGCGCACGTTGTTCCAATTATCTTGATCATTATATGGAACTCTCGTGGTCTTGGGGATAGGGTGAAAACAGACTTCCTCTCATCCCAGGTGTCTCCTCATAAAGTTGCTATCGTTGTGGTCTTGGAGCCCAAATAGTGTCCTCTTAGGATTGGGGAGTTCTCTAAGTGAATCGGCTTGCCGTTTTTCATGTATGGAAAGCTAGTGAATCATCACATCTATTTCTTCTGGAGTTCTAGTTTGAAGATTGACCTGCTTGAATCGTCGGACCAACACCTCTCGGTCAAGGTGTTGGAGGGGAACCAGTCATTTTCCTGTTCCTTTATTTATGGTAAGTGCGATGCAAACCTACGGGAACAACTCTGGACGGACCTCGGGTCTTTCAATAAGGGAGTGGAGCCTTGGATCATGGGAAGAGATTTCAATACCATCATGCACTCATCTGAGAAGAAAGGTGGTATGACTCTCCCCCTCAATGACAAGTTGGCTTTCTCCTCTTTAGTTGCACAAAAGGGGCTGCTAGATCTTGGCTTTACAGGCGACAATTTCACATGTTGTAATAACCAACGGGGCAATAAGAAAACTTGGTGCAGACTTGACCATTTTCAGGGTAACCTCCATGCAATCTCTTCTTTCCAGAATAATGAGGTCCATCATCTGGTCTGCGCTGTGTCTGACCACTACCCCTTCTTTATACATATGAGATCGAGCTCCCCATATCCTGGACGGTAATTTTTCTCCAAGTTATGGTCTCAAAACCCTGGGTTAATGGTGTTTGTGGAAAATTCATGGAACTCCCCTTGCCAGAAAAGTAGTTGGGTCTTTCTTCACTCTAATATTTGGCGCTTGAAGCAGGTTCTCCTAGTTTGGTCCACTTGACAAGAGACTGACCACATGATCATGGAGGATACTGTGAGAGACATTGATAAAACTGAAGTGTCTTTGGAAGATCGGTGGGATGATGAGGTTTTTTACACTCTATGTATAAAGAAACATCAGTTGAATGAGCTTATTCTTGAATAGGAGAGATGCCTTCAGGATCATGCCCGTATTTCCTAGATTAGAGAGGGGGATCGTAACACAACTTTCTTCCATGCGTGCCTGAAGGAGAAGCAGCGGGTCCATGTTCCCAATATTTGGCTTGAGGATGGGACTTTCTCTAGTGACCCACATCTGATTGGCTCCATGGTGTGCTCCCACTTCAGATCCCTACTATGTGATCCTAACCCTCACTTCCAGAATGGCTATCCCACTAGACAGGCGGAGCTGTTTGACTCGATCCCATGCAGCGTGTCCATCCATGCAAACGACATTCTTTGCAGTGTCCCGAATGAGAATGAGATATGGGAGGCAGTGATTCGCCTCAACCCTAACAGTGTGCCTGGCCCATATGGCTTCCCAAGCTCCTTCTACACCCTTTCTTGGAACATTACCAAACGTAATCTCTCTGAGGCCATCCAGGACTTCTTCAGAGGCGGCTTTCTCCCGCGCATGGCGACTGCTACAACCATGATCCTGATCCCAAAGGTTTTCTCTCCATACTCTATCTCGCATTACTGGACCATCAGTCTGTTTAACATTACCTATAAGATTCTGGATACCATCATGAATAGTATGCTCTCTTTATTCACACATCAGTGGGTTTCAGATGATCAACAAGCCTTCATCTGAGGGAGATCAATTCAAGGGGATGTTGGGGTCGCCCAGGAGATGGTCTAGGATTTGAACAGAAAGGAAGTGGGTTCGAACGTGGTTATCAAACTGGATATGGATAAATCATATGACCGTCTAGAGTGGTCCTTCATCATCTGAACCAAGAGATGTATGGGATTCTCAGAAGCTGTCATTGAAATCCTTTTCTACTGCTATAGCTCCCCCTGGTTTAACATCAACTTGGAAGGGAAACAATGTGGGTTTATCAAGTCGGTTAGAGGGTTGTGACAAGGCGACCCCCTCTCCCCAAACTTGTTTATTCTGGCCCAAGACGCTCTTAGAAGGTACTTCACGATGGCCATGTATCAAGGCACTGTCTGCCCTTTTCACTACAGGGCTCAGGTCCCCAGCGTTTCCCACCCCCTCTTTGCAGATGAAGTGATATTCTTTATCAATGGGAGGATCACCTCTATCAGAAGCTTGGTGAGGACCTTAGACGAATATGCTCATTGGAGTGGGAAACTTATCAACTGGGATAAGATTGGTGTGTTCCTCCCTTCGAACTACCCGGGAAGACACAGGGCGATTATTGAAAGGGTACTCGGGATCCATGGGAAGCAGTTCCCCCTGACTTATTTGGGGTCCCTTATTTCTCCTCGGAGGATTCGAGTTAGGATCTGTCTAACAGGTTTATTATCCATATCAATAATTGGAAGAACCATTTCCTATCATTTGGGGGGAGGATTTCTCTCATTAATAGTGTGTTTTACTCTATCCCCATGCACATATTTTCTGTTCTGAAGGTCCCTCGGTTAGTAATCAACCGGCTAGAGTCTATCCTTAAATCCTTCCTTTGGGATGCTCATGGTGAAGGTCGTTGTAGATGGGCCTCTTGGACCAGATTAGCGAAGCCTCTAGAGCATGGTGGCATCAACGTGAGAAGCCTGGGTGAGTCCATGTTCTTCTTGCAAGGCAAGTTGGCATGGGAAGTTATCAAGGACAGGACTTTGTGGAGCCGTTTCATTAGGGGGAAGTATAGATTTGGGATCAAGGAGAATGGAAGGAAACCCCCCCCCCTTTGGAGCTCCATCCGTTCCCATGTGTACTCTCTTTGGGAGCACTCCCAATGGATTATCGGGCAGGGAACCTCAAACCTCTGGGAGTGAAATTGGGGCAGCGGCTTTCTTGGCTTCCCAGGCTATCCAACTCCCAACCTCATGATTAAGGATGCCTTTCTCCATCCTTCCTTCCTCAAGGCCATATTCAGCCCCCCCCAGGAGGCTCGGTTCCATGACATCTATTTGGATGATTCCACGGAAAGGTGCATCTTCAAGGGTTCTTCTACTGGCAGATTCTCTGCAAGGGACTATAGGAAGGCCTTTCCTAGGCAGCCAGCTAGTGATCCTTGGGGCATCATTCTCTGGTTCATGTTTATCCCAGCCAAGTTCAACTTTCTAATCTGGATGGTCTGATCTGATGTTATCCAAACAGAGATGGCTATCAAGGAAGAAGGTATTATACTTGACTCAAGATGTTGCTGCTGTTCAACTCCCAAGGAGGAGACTTCGACCCACCTCTTCCTTCAGAGTGACTGGGCTGGTCTGTTGTGGCCTGCCTTGGGAGAGCATATGGCGTTTTCATGGATGATTCCCTCTTTTGTGGAGCTCTTACAGCAATGGTACTACAATGCTTCCACCAAACATGACGAGGATGTCCATTCAGTTATTCTCACTGCTGGATTTTGAAGCATCTGGAAGGCGCGAAACCATGTGAGGCACCACAGGACCCGCCCCTCTTTCCACGGTTTGATCCTCCGGACCAGGCTGTTAATTGTCGATCTGGCCTCGCTCCACAATCATAACGAGGATGCGCCCTCCCTCAGTCGCTACTCAGGCGCTCTATGCTCACTAGGTCCCCCACCTCCTTCTAGGCCTGGGTCTTGAGTAATATGGCACCCTCCTCCTCCTCACGGGCTAAAGATCAACACTGACGGGGTGTGCGGCCAGGGGGAATGAGAGGAGGAGGGTCTATTCAGGATGCATCTGGCTTTGTTGCCCTTTCTTTCAATGCCTCCTATGGAGCTGGTGACCCTCTGGCGGCGGAGGCCAAGGCCATGCTCAGCGGCTTAGAGCTTTGCTCCTTGGGGGCTTTTCCCTTGACTACAGTGGAGACAGACTCGAAGATCATTTGGATCTCCCTCAAAGGTGACATTGATCCCCCTTGGCATATCACCTATATCATACGAAACTATAAGTCTCTTCTTCCTCGTGACACTGAGATTCTCCACACATGGTGCGATGGTAATCAGCTTTCCAATTTCTTGGCCTCTAGGGCGACCCCCGTCCCCCCTCTCTTGGTTTTCAATTCCCTTGGATCCCTTCCTTCAGGCAGCGTGGACATCGCTATCAGGGATGCTCTTGGTCTTCACTTCTTCAGACCTCCTTGATTGTCCTGCTTTGGTTTTGGTTTTGGTTTTGGTTGTGGTTTTGTCTTGGTTTTGGTTTTGGCTGTCGGGTTTCTTTGACTTTGTACTTGCTCTAGTATAAATAAAAAGTATTATATATATATCTACTATATAAAAAAATAATTATAAATACTTCAAATAAAATAAAAAAAACACCTAAAAACCATTAAAAACCCCCCCAAACCCTAAAACACATAAAGGAAACTAAAAACATGAAAAACCCTAAAGGACCTTAAAAACCATAAAGAAACCCAAAAACCCAAAAAAATCCTAAAGGACCCAAAAACCCAAATCCCCCTAAAAGACCCTAAGACCCCTAGAAACCCTAAAAAAAATACCAAAACCCCTTAAAGAACCAAAAAAAACCCTTAAGGAACCTAAAAACTCATAAAAATAATATAATTCCCTAAATCTCAAAAACCCTAAAACCCCTAAAATTTCCAAAAAAAAACATAAAAGACCCTAAAAACCCTAAAAACTATTAAACCCCCTAAAAATACATAAAACCCCTAACACAACCTATGAACGCTACAAATTCCAAAAAAACCACAAAACCCAAGAAATAGTTAAAAACCTAAAAGGTAGTAATGACCCTAAATCCCTGTAAAACCATAAAACTGTAAAATCCCTAAATCCCCTAAGAACCCTAAAAACCCATGAAAACTAGTAAAAACCACAAAACTAGAAAACAATGAAAACCCTTGAACCAATCTCCCACCCCCAAAGCCCCAAAAATATAATACCCCAAAAACCCTAAACACCCTAAGAGTTATAAAAAATCCCAAAAACCAAAAAACACTAAAGCCTGAAAATACCCTAAAAACCCCAAAAACCCAAAGCATTAAAAAACCTAAAAAAATACCCTAAAACATAAAAACTCTAAAAACCCTAAAACCCCTAAAACCCCTAAAACCCAAAAAACCCAAAACCCTAAAGGAACCTAAAAACCCTAAAGGACCCTAACAACCAAAAAAATCACATAAGACTCTAAAAACCAAAAAAAAATCCAAAATACCCTAAACCCCATAAAAACCATCAAAGACCCTAAAAACTGTAAAAATACCCTGATTAACCTTAAAACCCATACAAATCCCAAAAACCTAAAAAACTCAAAACCCATAAAAACATTTAGAAGGCCCTAAAAATCATAAAAAACTCTAAAAATTAATAAAAAACCTTAAACCCCTAAAAAATAAAACCCATAAAAACCTTAAAAACCCAAAAAACACTAAAACTCCTAATATCAAAAAAATCATTAAACCCTTTAAAAACCATTAAAATCCCTAAAAACCCAAAACCCAAAAAACCCTAAATCCCACCAAAACTTAATGAAATTTTAAAAAACCTTAAAAACCATACAACACTAAAAATCATGAAATACCCTAAAAACCTTAAAAATAAAAAAAACCTAAAACACTAAAAACCCCAAGAAACTCTAAAATCCTGGAACCCTTAAAAAAACAAAACCCCTAAAAACCCATATAACCCCAAACCCCCCTTAAAACCCCAAAAAACCCGAAATATTGAAAAACCTAAAAAACACTTAAACCCCCCAAAAATAAAAAAATCCATAAAACCTTAAAATCCCAAAAAAAACACTATCTACTTCTAAAACCCTAAACACCTTAAAATCCCAAAAAACCCAAAAACCCTATAACTCTTAAATACCAAAAAATTACTAAAAACCCTAAAATCACATAAGAATCTCTAAAACCTCTATTTTTTTTTAAAATACCATTAAACCCTAAGAAACCCTAAAAAACTAAAAAAACCCTAAAAACCCCTCAAAACCCAAATAACCCTAAAATCCCTTAAAAACCCAAAACCCCCTAAAATTCCTAAAAGAACCATAAAAACATAAAACCTCTAAAATTCATAAAACTAATGAAAACCCATTAAAAACCTTAAAATCTAGGAAAAAATCATAAAAATCACAAAAGCATTAAGAAGCCCAAAAATAAAAAAACCACTTAAATCCCCAAAACAATAACAAACTCTAACTTACCTAAAAACCCTAAAATCTAAAAAAACCATAAAACCCTAGAAACACTAAAAAACATAAAAAACCTAAAAAACCAAACAACCAAAAAACCTTTGAAACCCCAAAACCACTAAAAATAATAAAAACCCCAAAAACCATAAAAAAATATAAACCCCCCTAAAAGACCCAAAAAACCCCAAAACCCAAAAGACCCTAACATCAAAAAAAGTCCTAAAATACCATAAAACACAGTAAATACATTAAAGGACCCATAAAAATCTTAAACTGCTTAAAAACTCCTAAAATACCTTAAAACTCTAAAAACCTGAAAAACAACTGAAATGCCCTCAAACACTAAAAGACCCAAAAACATTAAAATTATAAATAACCCAAAAAACCCTAAGGATTTGAGAACACCCAAAAACCCATTAAAACAAAAAAACCCAAAGAAACCCTAAAGACCCTAAAAACCATAAAACCCTAAAATGCTAAAAACCGCAAAATCCCTATAAACCCTACAAACTCTAAAAGACCCTAGAACTCATAAGAAGACCCCGAAAACCCCAAAAAACCCTAAAAACCCCCAAACCCCCCAAAAACTAAATAAACTAAATTAACCCTAAAACATAAAACCCCTATATACCCCCAAAAGAACCCTTGAAACCCTAGAAACCCTAAAACCCCTCAAAATATAAAAAATCCCAAAAAATTATTAAGAAAATTTAAAACTCCAAACCCCCAACAACCGTAAAAAACCCCTAAACCCTTTCTCCACCAAACCCTAAAAACCACTAAAATTCCTAATAAATTAGAAAAAACCCAAAAAATACCATAATTTCCATAATGACATGAAAAAGACTAAAATCCCTTAAAACCATTAAAACCCCTAAAAACTCGAAAAACACCAAAAAATCCATAAAACCCCAGGACCACCATAAAAACCCTTAAACCCCCTAAAATTGTTCAATTTTTTTTAAAACACATAAAAACCCTAAAAAATACCAAAAAATAAAACCCTAAAAACCCTAAAAAACCCTAAAAATATATAAAAATCCTAAAAAACCCAAAAACCCTGAAAAATATTGATAACCCCATGAAAACTTACAACCCAAAAAACACTAAACCCATAAAAACTCAAAAAATGGATCTAAAACCCCTAAAAACCGTAAAAACTATAAAAAACCCATAAAATTCCTAAAACCCCCCAAAACCTAAAAGCAGCTAAAAACCATTGAAAACCTTAAAAACCCTAAAAATCCTAAAATTAGCTATAACCCTTAAAACCCAAAAATAATCCTAAAATCTCCTAAAAACCGAAAATTTATTAAAACCTATAAAAACTCATATAATCCGTAAAAATCCTAAACCCCCAAAAAACATAAAAATCATAAGAAATTATAAAACCCCCAAAATATAGAAAACCATAAACCCTAGAAAAAATCCCTAAAAATCCTAAAAACTCAAAAAAACTGAAAACCCTAAAACACCTAAGAACCCTAAAAGGCCTAAAAACCCCAAACCCTTAAAACAAATAAAAAACATTAAAACCCAAAAAACCATAAAACCCCTAGGAACATTAAATAAAACCTAAAAACAAAAAAACCCTAAATACCATAACAAACCCCAAATACATCTAAAAAACTCTAAAAACCTTAAAAACACTAAAAACCCTAACATCCTGAAGGCCCCCTAAAAACACTAAAACCCTTAGAAATCCAAAAAAACCTAAACCCAGTTAAAAACCTAAAGGATCATAGAAACAACTAAAAACTCTAAAAGCCTCTAAAACCCCTAAAACCCCCCCAAAACCCTAAGAACATTAAAAACCACCAAATCCCTAAATCAGCATTATCCTAAAAACACTTAAACCCATAAAGACCATAAAAACTGTAAAAACCCTTAAAAGACAAAAATACAAAAAAGAACCTTACAAGTCCTAAAAAATCCCGAGAGACCCTAAAAACCCTAAAAAGCCCAAAAATATTCTAAAAACTCAGAAGGATAGTAAAAAACAATAAAAACCCTAATGAATCCTAAAAACCCTAAAACCTTGAATGGATATGAAAAAAAGTCTAAAGGACCCTAAAAAACCTAAAAACCATAGTGGACTCTAACAACCCTTAAAACCTTTAAAGGAACCTAAAAATGCCTAAAAAATCCTAAAGGACTCTAACAACCCTAAAACCCCGTTAAAGACAATAAAGTCACTAAAAGCCCAATATAAATCTAAACCCCTTAAAACCCCAAAGACCGGGAAACCCTATAAAATATCCTAAAACCCCGAAAAATTATAAAAGACCCCAAAAAACCTAAAAAACCCTAAAAGACACTAAAAATACGAAAAGAACATTAAAAACCTTAAAATACCCTAAAAACATTAGAATGCATTAAAAAACCATAAAAATATAAAGAATCCAAAGAACCCTAAAAACACTACAAACCCTAAAACACTAAAAAACCTAAAAAACCATAAAAACCACTAAAAACCCTAAACCCCATAAAAAACTTGAAAAAACACCTAAAAACTAAAAAAACTCCAAAAAACTCAAAGAACATTAAAAAAAACTTCCCCCCAAAAAATCCCAAAATCCATAAAACCCTAACAAAGCTCATAACCATAAACCATTAAAACCCCTGAAAAACCTTGAAAACACTAAAAAACCTATAAAACTCTAAAAACACGAAAAACACTAAAACCCATAACACTCCTAAACCCGTAAAAATCTTAAGAACCCTAAAAACCTAAAAACCCCAAAAAATCATTAAAAACCATAAAACCCAATTTACCTAAAAAACCCCAAAAGACCCTAAAAGACCCTAAAACCCTAAAAACCAAATGAAGACCCTAAAAACCTTATAAACCCTTATAAATCCTGTTAAACACATTAAGCACCCTAAGAATCCTAAAAACTGTAAAAAGCCTAAAAAATATAAAACACTAAAAACACTAATAACCTTAGATTACCTAAAACACCCTAAAACCCTAAAAACCCAAAAATACCTAAAAATGCTAAAATCCTTAAAAAATAACTAATAAAGTCCTAAAAAACCTTTAAAATCCTAAAAATCATTAAAATAGCATAAATAGAAAATATCTAAAAAAATCATAAAACCCAAAAAAAATCTAAAAACCCTTAATCCACTAAAAGGCCACAAAAAACCCTAAACAATCAAAAAACCAAAAACAAGTCAGAACTCTAAAAAACCAAAAAACCCTAAAAATCCATCAAAATTCCTAAAAACCCAAAAACCCCTAACATACCATAAGAACCATATGAAACCCAAAAAACCTATAGAAAATGCTAAAATTCATGAAAATCCTAAAAAAATATAAAAAACCAAAGACTCGGAAACACCTCAAAACCCAAAATAATTGTAACAAACTACAAAAAACATAAAAACCCAAAAAAAAATTAAACCCCTAAAATAAATTAGTAATCCTAGATATCAAAAAACAAAAAACAAATCCTAAAAAAATCATTTAAACCCCAAAAACTATAAAACCCCAAAAAAACACCTAAAAGAACCTAAAATCCAAAAACACTAAATGATCTAAAAATCCATAAAACAAACTAAAAGTTCCAATGAAAAAACTAAAATACCCCCAAATCCCTTTAACACCATTAAAACATTAATAAACCCAAAAACAATAAAAAAGATAAAAAAACACTAAATACAATTAAAAACCCTAAAATCACTAAAGTACCATAAAAACATTAAAAAGCACTAAAAACAATAAAACAATATTAAAATTTTCTAAAAACTATAAATAACCATAAACCCCTAAAAAGCAAAAAAACCCAAAAAACCCAAAACACCCTAGAATACACCTAACAATCGTAAAAATCCTGAAAAAACACTAAAAACGTAAAACAACAAAAAACCAATAAAATACCCAAAAACCCTAAAAACCAAAAAACCCTAAAACCCCTAAAAACTATAAAAACCCTAAAGACCCATAAATAACCTGAAATACCCAAAACCCCCTAAAAATCAAAAAAATAAGACAAACTTAAAACCCACTGAACAGTACCTAAAACCCCTTAAAATTTTTAAAGCCTATAAAAACCCAAAAAACCAAAAACCACTATAAACCCATTAATCCCCCTAAAAATCCAAAATCCCCTAAAACCCCCAATAGGAGTAAAAAACATGAAAACCCATAAAAACCCTAAATAACCTGAAAACTTTAGAAACCCTTAAAAATATAAATAAACACTAAATTCAATTAAAAACTCTAAAACCCATAAAAATACCTGTAAGACCCCTAGAAACCTTTAAAAACACTATAATAATTCTAAAAACCCTAAAACCCTAAAAATTATAAAAAATATGTAAAACCTTAAAATCCATAAAAGTCATTAAAAACCATAAAAATCCATAAAACCCTGGAAAAATATTAAAATCCTTAAAGCCGTAAAAACCCATTTAAACCCAAAAAACCATAAAAATGCAATAAAATCATAAAAAAAGTAAAAAACCCTAAAACACATTAAAAACCCTAAAAACCCTAAAGAACCTTCAAACTCTAAACTCACTTAAAACCCATAAATCCCTTAAAACCCTACATACCCTAATAATACTAAAAACCCAGAAATCCTTAAAAACCCTAAAATCCATAAAAACCATAAAAACCCTAAAATAATTATAAACCATAAAACCCCCTAAAACCCATTAAAATATAAAAAATACTAAACGGTTAAAACCTAAAATGAAAAAACTATAGAACCACTAAAATCCTAAAACCCCTAAAAACCCAAAAAATGCTAAATCACCCTAGAAAACCATAAACCCCCCAAATACACTAAAAACCATAAAAAAATTAAAAGAACCTATGACCCATAAACAACCCTAAAAATCAAAAAACTTTCTAAAAGACACTAAAACCCAAAACATGCTAAAAGACTATAAAACCCCTAAAATCACAAAAGAAACTAAAAACCCCAAAACCCTATAGGACCATAAAGTACCCTAAAAACCCTAAATGACTGAAAACACCCTAAAAATCTTAAAGGACCCAAAAAACCCAAAAGACATTAGGAAATACCAAAACCACTAAAGGAACCTAAAATCAAAAGGACCCTCAGAATCCCTTAAAACCCCTAAAATGGATTAAGGACTCTAGAAAATTGTAAAAAACCATAAAGGACCCAAAATGTCCAAAAAATACTAAAGGATCCTAAAAACTCCTAAACCCCTAAAATACCCTAAAAACCCAGAAAGTGGAAACATCCACTAAGAACTCTAAATGGCCCTAGAAAACCCTAAAAACTCTAAATGAACCTAAAAATCCAAAAACCTTTGAAAATACCCTAAAAACCATATAAACCCTAAAATCCCTAAATACCCTAAATACCATGAAAACATTAAAATACCCTAATACACCGTAATAAACCCTTAAAATCCATAAAAACCCGAAAAAGCCAAAAAAATACCTAAAACCCTAAAATCCATAAAAAACATAAAAATATAAAAACCTAAAAACACAAAAAACATTAAAACCGTAAAACCCTATAAAACATACAAACTTCATTTCACTAAAAATACCTAACTACCCTAAAACCCACCCCCACCCCAAAAAACCAAAAAACCCACTAAAACCCTTTAAAACCATATAAATGCCCAAAAAGACATAAAAGACCCTCACAACCCTAAAAATTCACAAAGGACACTAAATCCCATAAAAAAACTAAATGACCCTAAAATTCCTAAAGGACCCTAAAAGGCCTAAAACCCCTAAACACCCTAAAAACACCAAAATACTAAAGACTCTAAAAAAACAAAAATACCCTCAGTCTTAATAAAAACTCACTAAGACCATAAAATAGTGAAAAATTTAAACTAACCTAAAATCCCTTATCCCTAAAAGACCCTAAAAACCATGAACCAATAAAAACCCCAAATCCCATAAAAGGACCTAAAACCCTAAAAAATTGTCCCCAAAACCGGTCAAAAACCCTAAAAAACCAAAAACACCAAAACCCCTAAAAATACATTTAACTACTAAAAACCCTAAAAACCCCAAAAAATACCTAAAACCCTTAGAAAACCCTAAAACCTAAAAAAATATAAAAACCCTTTAAAAACCCTGATAAACCCGAAAACCCTAAAAAACCTAAATAACCATAAACCCCTAAAAACCCTAAAAACCCTAAAAAAATAAAAAACTAAAGCCAAATAGAAACTCTAAAAGCTCAAAAAACCCAAAAAAATTAAAAAACATCAAATTTCCTAAAACACCAAAAAATCTGTAAAACCCCCTATAAAAACCCAAAAAATCCCAAAAAAACACAAAAAAAACCCCTAAACCCCTAAAAATACGAAAAAACTTAAAAATACCTAAAAACATCACCCCTCCCCCCCAAAGAAACCCTAAAGAACCCCAAATAATCTAAAAAAGAATAAAAACACAAAACCCCTAAAACCCCCAAAATACTCTGAAAAACCCCTAAAAACCCCAAAACCCCTAGAAAACCTAAAGGATTGAGAACCCCCTAAAAGACACTAAAATACCCACAAAACATTAAACCTCCATAAGGTCCCTAAAAATACTAAATTACACTAGAAATGTAAAAAAACCTAAACCCCCGTAGAACCCCAAAGACCCAAAAAAACCCAAAGAAATAGTAAACTACCTTAAAAAACCTAAAAACCCTACAACACTTATAAAAAACCCCTAAAAACTATAACGAAATTAAAAAACACTAAAACAATTTAAAACCATAAAAATTCCAAAAATCCCTAAAAGACCATAAGAAGTCTAAAAACCCCCTCAAAACCCTAAATACCCTTTAAAACCCCTAAGAACCCTAAAAATCCGGAAACCCCTAAAATATCTAAAAACCCTTAACAACCATAATACCTTTTAAAAACCCTAAAATACCCTTAAAACCTAAATAATACTAATACCCTAAAAAAAATAAAAAAATAAAAAACCAAAAAACCCTAAACCCCCCTAAAAATCATAATAAAATGAAAACCCTACAAGCCTAAATCCCTAAAAACCCAAAAAAATATTCAAAACCCCAAAACTTTATAACCCTAATAAAATCCATAAAAACCATAAAGCCCCTAAAAATCCAAAAAACCCCCAAAACCCCCTAAAAGAACCCTCAAAAATTAAAAGGCCAATAAAAACCTAAAAACATTAAAAATTCTTAAATACCCCTAAAACACCTAAACTACTTAAAAACCCAAAAAAAGAACAAAAAGGATAAATATTCCTTAAAACCCTTAAAGTCCTAAACCCCAAAAAAACCCAAAAAACAAAAAATAAGTTAAAACCCTTAAAGCCTTAAAAACCTTAAGGAACTTAATGACCCTAAAACACTATTAACTATAAGATTCATAAAAAACACTAAAACCATAAAAACCATATAAATAATCAAAAATATAAAAACCCCTAAACAATATTAAAACTGAAAACCCTAATAACACTAAAAACCATAAGACCCCAAAACCGCCAGAATCCATAAGCCCCAAAAAACCCCGAAATCCTCGAAATCCCTAATGTCTGTAAATACCCAAAAACCAATAACAACCCTTGAAACATAAAAAATCCTAAACACCCTAAAATATCCAAAAAAGACCCTAAAAAATAAAAAAGTCCATAAATAACCCAAAACCCCCATAAAAATATAAAAGACTCTTGACTAACTTTAAAACCTCAAAAACCCCAAAAATCCCTAAAAATAAATAAAAAACACGAAATAAACTAAATACCATAAACACCCAAAAAACCTAAATCCCCCTAATGAACATTATAGTCTATTATAATGATAAAATCCAAAAATAATCTTAAAAACAATAAAACCATTAAAATACCTATAAAATTCATAAAATTCTTAATAACTCTACAACCCAAAAACACCCAAAATCTCCTAAAAACCCTAAAAACCATAAGAAATATTTAAAACCCCTAAACACCCTATGAAAAACACTAAAACCCCACCATAAAAACCTAACCCCCCCCCAAAAAATTAAAACATAATAAAACACTAGAAACCTAAAATCCCTTAAAAAAACCCTAAAACCCCTAAAACAATAAAAAACCATAAAACCCTAAAATCCACTAAAAACATAAGAAACCAAAGAAACCCTATGATGCTCTAAAATATTAAAAAAAACCACTAAAACCCTAAAACCCCCCCAAACCCTAACAACCCTCAAAACAATAAAAAACATAAAAAACCATAAAAATGAGAAAATTTTAAGAACCTGAAAACCCTAAGAACAATAAAACCCCAAAATTCTTGATAACCTTAAAACCTTAAAAAACCCTAAAGACCCCTAAAACCCTAAATAAACATAAAAACCTTAAAAAAATCCAAAAAACCTAAATCCTCCCTTAAAACCCTAAAAAACCCTACATTCCCTAAAGGAAAAAAAACCTTAAATCTGCAAAAATCTATAAAACCCAAAAAACACTAAAAAACCTCTCAAACCCCTAAAAAGTGGAAACTCTGAAAACCCTAAAAACCATTGAAAATACCAAAAAATCCCTAAAAATCCTAAAAGGCCCTGAAAACCCAATAAAAACCCTAAAAACACTATAAAACCCTAAAAACCCTAAAAAACAACCAAAACCTAAAAACCATTAAAAAAATAAAAAATAAAAAATACCTAGAAAACCTAAACACACCCTAAAAATAGTAAAACACCCTTAAAACCCCGAACTGTCCCCAAAAAAACTTTTAAAACCCCCTAAAATCACCAAAAAACCTAAAATCCATAAAATCCTAAAACCCATAAAAACCGGACAAACACTAAAAAAACCCAAACAACAATGAAATTCCAAAAAACCCTAAAACTTCAAAAAAATAAAATACTAAAATAGACCTAAAAATACATGAAAAACACTAAAACCCTAATACCCCCTAAAAATCATAAAACTCAAAAAACTGTAAAAAATTCCATCAAAACCCTAAAACCCTAAAACCTATAAAATCCTTAAACCCTGGAAAACACTAAAAGGCCTAAAACCCCTAAAAACCTAAAACCCATAAAAACCCTAAAAATTACAAAAACATAAAAACCCTAAAACCCTAAGAAACGAAAATCCATAGAAACCATAAATCCCTCCAAAACAGTATACACATAGAAAAACACGAAAAACCCTAAGAAAACCCAAAAATCCTTTAAAATCGCTAATACCCCTAAAACCCCTTAAAGTAACTAAAAACCCTAAAACTTTAAGAAATAAAAAAAACCCCTAAATAACCAAAAAACCCAAAAAATCCTAAAAATTCCCAAAAAACCCTAAAGGACCCCAAAAACTCTAAAAATCCATAAAACCCCCTAAATAACTATAAAAACCATAGACAACCCAAACTATCTTAAACATCCCAAAGAACACAATGAATCCTAAAATATCTACAAAAATCCTAAAAATGCATAAAAGACCATAAAACCCCTAAAAGTCCATAAAAGACCGTAAAACCCTAAAGACCATAAAAACCCTAAAAAACCCTTAAAGACCTTAAAAACAAAAAAACCCTAAATGTCACTAAAACCCTAAAAACCCCTAAAATAGTATAAAATATCATAAAAGACTAAAAAAATAACAAAAAAGATAAAAAAAACCATTAATACCCTAAAAATTCTAAATGACTCTAAAACCCCTAAATAAAACCCTAATAGTCCATAAAAACCATCAAATACTCCACAAGACCATAAAAACGTGGAAAAACCCTAAAGGACCCTAAGAACACTAAAAACCCAAACAATCAGTAAATAACCTAAATGACCCAAAAACCCCATTAGCACATCCTAAAAACCCTAAGATACCATAAAAACACTAAATGAACTTCAAAAACCCAAAACAATCCATAAAAGACCCAAAATATGAAAACCACCTAAAACTGTTAGAAGACCCTAAACCCTAAAAAACTTTTAATGACCTTAAAATATAAACAATACCCAAAATAAACATTAAAAACAATAAAATACAAAAAAACATAAAAACCATAGAAAACCCTATAAACCCTATAAACCTTTTAAATCCCTAAATACCCTAAAAATCCTTAAACCCCCTAAAAATTATTAAATAACCTAAGCAATATGAATCCCCTAAAATCTTAAAAACCCTAAAAAATCCAAAAACCACTAAAAACCACTAAAAAACCGTAAATACACTAAATACCCTAAAATCCTATTACCACTAAAACCCAAAAACCCGCTTAAAACCCATAAGAAATTAAAAACCCCAGAGAAACCATAAAATCACTTAAAAAACCTAAAGTTCCATAAAAACCCTAAAAACCTTAAATTCCCTAAAAACCCGAAATACCCTAAAAATTTTAAAGAACTATAAAAATCTTCTAAAAATACTAGAGTCCTTAAAACCCCCCAAGAAAGTCATGAATGACCCCAAAACCCATAAAACCCCTAAAAACACTAAACACTCCAGGAAAATCCCTAAAGATCATAAATAAATCCCTATAAAAATAAAACTCCTAAAAATACCTAAAATCCCTAAACCACTAAAAACTCTAAAAAACCCAAAAAACCTAAAAAACCCAAACTACCCTTAAAACCCAAAAAAGCATAAAAACCCTAAAAACCCCAAAAACCAGATAACCCTAAAGAACCGAAAAATTCCTTATAAAACAAATAAAACCCTAAAAACCATTATAAACATAAAAACACTAAAAACCTCAAAAAACACTAAAAACCCTAAAACCATAAGAATACCCTAATAACCCAATGAAACCCTACATCATGAAAAACCTTAAAACTATAAAAAAATTACCAAAAACACTATAATCCTCTAAAACCCATGAAAAACAATAAAAATCCTAAAACCCATAAATATTGTAAAAAACATAAAAATTGTAAAAAAACACTAAAAAACAAAAAATCCCTAAAAAAGACCTAAAATCCTTAAAAAATATAAACCACATAATGGAATATAAGAAACCACAAAAACCAAAAAACCCCTAAAAACACTATTATATATTTAAACACGCTAAAACTCCCAAAACCCCTTAAAACATTAAAACAACATAAAGACACTAAAAACCCCTAAAAGGCACAAAAATACTGAAATATCCTAAAATACATGAAAACCCTAAATGTTCTTAAAACTCTATGGTAACATAAGAAACCTAAAAACCCTAATTGACCTTAAAACCCACTAAAACCCTTAAGGATCCAAGAAACCACAAATGAACCTAAAAACCTAAAAACCTTAGAGGAATCTAAAAACCATAAAGGAACCAAAAATCCTAAGAACCCTAATATACCCTAAAACCCTAAAAAACCAAATCACCATAAACATTTTAAAAAATATAAACCCCCTAAAAACTCCAAATTACCCCCAAAATACCTCAAAAGCATTAAACCCTAAAAACACTAAAATCTTAAAAGACCATTAAAATAATAAAAAACATAAAAAGCACTAAAAACCCTAAAAACCCTAAAAACACATAAAAGAGACTAAAAAACTAAAAACATTAAATGAACCTAAAAAAAATAAAAAACCTAAAAACCATAAAGACCCTAAAGACACTAAAAACCTAAAAAAACATTATAAAAATAGAAAAAAAACCTAAAACCCTAAAAACCTTATCAAAACCCTAAAACTCTAAATAACGTAAAAAGGCCCTAAACCGCCAAATATTCCCAAAGAACCTCAATGAACAACAAAAAACCCAATGCCCCTAAAAACACTAAAACCCCTAAAACCCCCTATAAATCCCTATAAATCCCCAGAAATCCTAAAAATAATAAAAACCCTAAAACCCCTAAAAACCTAAAAACTCACAATAAACCATGAAAATCCTTAAAATCCAAAAAGCCCCAAAACCCTAAAATCCAAAAACAATTAATAACTACAAAAAACCCTAAAATCCTCTAAAATCCATAAAACACTAAAACTCTTAAAAACACCAAAACACCAATAAAACCCCTACACCCCTACACCCTGAACCCTAAATCACCTAAACCATATTCTCTATAATAAAAACCATAAACCCTATACCCTGAACCAAACTCCATGCACCCATAACCTAACACCCCAAACCCAAAACCCTAAACACTACACCCTAAACCATATACACTAAACCCTAAATCCCAAACCCTACACACTAAACTATATACCATGTACCCTAAACCCTAAACCCTACACCCTAAACCGTGTACCCTATACTGAAATCCCTATACCCTACACCCTAAACCTTATACCTTACACCCAAAACACTATACCCTACACCCTACACCCTAAACCCTAAACCTTAAACCCAATACCCTATCCCCAACACCCTAAACCATGTACGCCACATCTGAAACCCTATAACCTAATCCTAAATCCCAAACATCACACCCTAATCACTAAAACATGACCCCTAAAATCCCTAAAATAATAATAATAACATAAAAAGGTGATAAAATCCCAATAACATAAAAAAACCTAAAAACATAAAACCCTTTAAAAATCCTAAAAACATCTAAAATCTAAAAAGAACCTTAAAACAATTAAAACCCAATAAACATGTAATGACAGACGTAAAACCCTTTTAAAACACTGAAAAACCCTAAAAACCCTAAAAACCATGAAAACCAAAAATCCATAAAAAGCCACAAAAAACCCAAAAAACTCAAAAAACCCCTAAAACCCATAAAAACCCTAACCCCCCAAAAAAACTCTTAAAAATCACAAAAACCCTAAAATAAATATAAAAAATTTAAAAACCTTAAAAAATATAAAAATCAATCAAAATACATAAAACCATGAAAATAATAAAACCCTAAAACCCTACAAACCCTAAAATCACTAAAAAACCCCAAAACCTAAATACTATATAACCCTTAAAACCCCAAAACCATAAAATCTCCAGAAAACATTAAAAACAATTAAAACCCATAAAAACATAAAAATAATAAAACCCTAAAAACCCTTAACACCCCCTAAAAACCCTAAAATCCAAATAAACCCAACAACCCCTAAAAAACCTAAAACCATAAAAAATCCTAAAATCAGTAAACCCCTAAAATCAATAAAAACCATAAAGACCATAAAAATGATGACACTGAAGGTGATGGATGATGGAATATGTGCTTTGAGATGCGGGTTTCTGTTTGACTGGGAGGTGCTGCTGATGATGATTTTGGATGTCTGCTTTGGTTGGCTTTTGTGTGTTTTTTGTTGCTTGGCAGGGGATATGGAGCTGCCGAATGTTGGAGTTGGATGAGAAGGTGCTGAAGCTGCTATTGTGTTTGGTATTTTGTGTATTTTCCTTTCTTTGTTTTCCTTTTGGGGATTGTTTTTTGGGTTGGGGTCGATGGACCCTGCCCCTCCCCGGTCTGCAGTGTCTCTTTTGGGGTCTTTTTTCTAATAAATTTTTGGAGGACAAGGAAAAGCCTGGTCCTCACCTCTTCTGCTCAAACCACCTAAAAACCTAAAGAAACACCAAAAACTCTAAAACCCATAAAAAATAATAAAATCTCTAAAAACCTATAATAACCCTAAAAACTATAAAAACCATATAATCCATAAAATAATTTAAAAAAAACGAAAATATACTAAAGCCCCCTAAAACCTAAAAACACTGTAAAAAACTCCAAGAAATACCTAAAACCCTAAAGACATATAAAAATCCATGAAAACCCCTAAAACCCCCCAAAACCATAAAAATCCAAAAAAACTAATAAAACTCCTAGAGACCCCTAAAAACAAAAAAGGCCAAAAAATCCCCAGAAAACACTAAAACCCCGTAAAAACTGTAAAACCCAAATCCCCCCTAAAAACCATTTTAAAACCCTAATAACCAATAAAACGTCATAGAAACTCTAGAAACCATAGAAAACCTAAAAAAAATGTTAAAAAATAAAAAAAATAAAAACACTTACAACCCCGAAAAAACCTTAATAACTCTTAAAAAACATAGAAAAAAAATCAATTACCCTAAAGAACCATAATAACCCTAAAAAAATTTAAAACTTCCTAAAATTATAAAAAAATCCAAAAAACACTAAAAACTTCTGAAATGATTAAAAACCCTAAAATCCAAATAGAAACCCTTAAAACCCAAAAAATTACCTTAAAACCCTTTAAAATCCCAAAAATTATAAAAACCCTTTAAAACCTTTAAAACCCCTAAAAATCATAAAATACCCTAAAACAATTAAAATATCTTAAAAAACATAAAACCCTAAAACCTAAAAAAACCTTAAAAACCCATAAAATTCCAAAAAATCTTTAAATACTATATGAAACCAAAAAAACAAAAAAAATACAAAAAAACCCTAAAAACTCTAAAAGGACATAAAAAACCCCCAAAACACCTTAAGACTCTAAAAGGTACTAAAATACCCTAAAAGACCCTAAAAGACCCAAAAAACCATAAAAGATCCTAAAAACACTAAAAGAACCTTAAAACCCCCAAACCCCTTAAAATATCCTAAAAATAGTAAATGAATCTAAAAACTATGAACACCCCCTAAAATACCATAAAGAACTTAAAATACCCTAAATGACACTAAAACCCCTAAAAACCCTAATATAGCCTAAAAAATTTAAGAGAATCTTAAACCCATAAAGAACCCCCAAAACCCTAAAAAACTTAAAGGAACCTAAAACCCTAAAAGCCCCTAAAAACCCTAAAAACAATAATGGACCCCAATTAATTTATAAAATCCTAAAGGACCCTAAAAGTATTTAAAACACTAAAGTACCCTAAAAACCCTAAAATATTTAAAAACCCCTAAAAAATATAAAAGGCCATAAAAACCAACAAAATACCTAAAAGCCCATAAAACGCATTTAAAAACCCTAAAAACCTAAAACCCACCAAAATTTTAAGAGCCCTGAAACCCCATAAAAACCCAAAAGGACCTTAAAAGCTCTAAAAACCCTTAAAAGACCCTAAAACCACATAAATCCTTTTAAACCCCTAAAATACCCAAAAAAACTAAAACCCATTGAAAACCCTAGAACCCCTAAAAAACTAAAAGTCCCTAAAAATATTCAAAAATATTAAAAGACACTAAAAGTATTAAAAACCCCTAAACACTAAAGAACCCTAAAAGAAAATAAAAATAATAAAAAACGAAAACCATAAAAACCCTAAAATATAAAAAAACCCCTAAAAATCATAAAACATTAAAATCCAGAAAGGCCCAAAAATCCATAAAAACCTTCAAAACCCCAAGAAAAATTAAAAAACTCAAATAACACTAAAACCCTAAAAACCCTAAACCCCTAAAAACTTGAAAACCACATAAAATCTATAAAAACCCTAATAGATCCTGAAAATCCAAAAAAAAACCCAAAAAACCCAAAAAGACAATAAAAACACAAAAAAACTAGAATACCATAAAACATGTTAAAACCAATAAAAACACCAAAAAACCCAAGAAACATTAGAACCCTCAAAACCATAAAAACAATTAAAAATCCAAAAAATAAGAAAATACTCTAAAAATCCTAAAAATACAAAAAACACTAAAAAAATAAAACCCTAAAACCTATAAACAATGATAAAATCCCAAAAAACCCTAAAAACACTAAAAACCCTATAAATCTTTTAAACACCTCAAAAAATAAAAAAAAACATAAAAACCTCTAAAAATACTAAAATCACATAAATACAATAAAACCCACTAAACCCTAAAACCCTTAACAAACCCCAAAAAAGTCTAAAAAACCAAGAAACCACTTAAAGACCATAAATCCCCAAAATATTCTAAAACCCTAAAACCCTAAAAAAATCCCTAAAAACCATTAAGTCACTAAAAAAATTCTAAGGCCCCTATAATCCTTAAAAACCCTAAGAACCCCAAAAAACCTAAACCCCCTAAAAGACAATAAAAACCCTAAAAAATATGAAAATATCCAAAAAAAAACTAATATACAAAAAAATACCCTAAAAATACAAAAAACATGCCTAAAAGATCCTAAAACCTTAAAAACCAAAAAGACCCTAAAACCATATAAAACCCTAAAATATCCTAGAACCCCTTAAACACCCTAAATAGCTCTAGAAAACCCTAAAAAACCCAAAAACCTATAAAACCCTAAACAAATCTAAAACCCTAAGCCAACCTTAGAATCATAAAAAAATCTTTAAAGACACTAAAAACCATAAGATCCCAAGAAACCTAGAAACTAGAAAAATGGAACAAACCATTAAAACCCATAAATTTTTAAAAACCATAAACAAGTTTAAAATCCTTAAGGAATCGTTAAAACACATTATAACCCCTTACATACCTAAAAACTATAAAAACCATAAAATATATATATATAAACCCCTAAAAACCTTAAAAACCCATAAAAAATATAAAAACACTAAAAATCCAAAATAACCTAAAAACACTATAAACACTAAGAAACCATGAAAACCCCCTATAAAACATTAAAAATTATTTAAACCCTAACAAGACCTAAAAATAATAAAAATACTAACACCCACAAATCCTAAAAAAACTACAAAACCCCACAAAACCATCAAAATCCCTAAAAACCCTAAAATAAACCTAAAAACTATAAAACACCTAAAAACTCTAAAAACCCTAAAAAATCATCAAAAAAACCCCAAATCATTTTTCTACCCTAGGAACACTAAAAAAAATAAAAATACACTTAAAATTCATAAAACCCGTAAAACCCCTAAAAACCCTACCAACCATAAAACCCCTAAAAACTCATAAAAACTCTAAAAACCTTAAACACCACTAAAAACCACTAAAATACCCAAAACCCCCCAAAAACCATAAAAATAAAAAGAACCCAAAAAAACTAAATAATTATAGAAAATCTTAAACCTCTTAAATCCCCAAAAAATTATAAAAATTCCAAACCCCCGAAACACTCAACCCCCCCCCCCCCCCCCCGCCTAAAACACTAAAATCCCTAAAATCATAAAAACACTAAAACCACAAAAAACCTAAATGAAACTAAAAAACCTAAGGACATTAAAGATCCTAAAAAATATTAAAACCCCTAAAAACCCTAAAAACTCTAAAAATCTCAGAAAGCAGTAAATCCTTAAAAAACCTCAAAAACACTATAACCCCTGGAAACCTTGAAAAAAATCCCTAAAACCCCCAACCCCCGCCCTAAATCCTAAAATATACCTAAAACTATAAAACACACTAAAAAAACTTAATCATTAAAAATATTTAAAACCATTATAGAACCCTAAAAAACAATAAACCCTGAAGAAATACCTAAAACCAATAGAACCATTAAAAATCATAAACACCCTAAAAGAATATAAATCTATAAAACCACTAAAAACCTTATAAAATATAACAACACCTAAAACCTTAATAAACCATTAAATAACTAACATCCTACAAATCATAAACTCATAAAATTCCCTAAAAACCATAAAACCCCCAAAAAATCCAAAAAACTATAAAAATATATAAAACTATAAAACCCCTTAAAGAAACTAAAGACCCTACAGAGCCCCTAAAATATCATAAAACCCCTTAAACACACTAAAAACCAAAAAAAATCTTTAAAACCATAATAACTAAAAAACCCTAAAAACTATAAAACCCATAAAAACCTAACACCCCTAAAAATCCTAAAAACACTAAAAGCCCTAAAACCCCTAGAAAAACTAAAAAAATATAGACACCCCCCCAAGAAAGACATTAAACCCCTAAAGACCCATAAAAACCTTAAAACCTCAAAAAATCCCTAAAATCCCCTAAAACCCCTGAAACTCTAAAACCACTAAGAATTTATAAAAATCCCTAAAATCCCTAATCAACCATAATAACCACGAAAACTCTAAGAACCATAAAACCATGACTACATTAAAAACCTCTAAAAATACTAAAGACACAAAGAATCCCTAAAATCCATAAATTCAAAAAAACTGAAAAAAAAAATCAAATACCCATAAAATCACTAAAACCCTTAAAAAATCATAAAAACCCAAAAAACCCAAAAAAAAACTGAGGACCATTAAAAACACTTAAATTCCCTAAAACCCTAAAAAAACTAAAACCACTAAAAACTATTCAAAACCCAAAACCCCCCAAAACCCAAAAAAAATCCAAAAACACCAAAAACTACACACCGCAAAAAGTCTAAAAACCCTTTAAACCCCTAGAGGCGCTAAGTCATTAAAAATGTTAAAAATTCATAAAACCATTAAAAAATATTCAAAACCCAAAACCCACCAAAACCCATAAATCCCAATAACACCAAAAAACACTATAAAAAAAAGACCGAAAACACTTAAAATGATAAAAAAATAAAAAATTTTAAAAACCCATAAAACAATAAAAATCATAAACACCATTAAAAAATAAAAAAAAACTAATTCCCCTAAAACCTATAAAATCCTAATAAAATATTAAAAACCATAAAACCCCAAAAAATATTGAAAAACCCTAAAACCACTAAAAACACTAAAAACCATAAACCCCCTATAAACCCATGAAATCCCATAAAAATAATAAAAATTATAAAAGCCCTAAAATCCCTTAAAACAAATGAAAATTCCAAAAAATACTCTAAAACTTCCTAAAAAGTCATGAGAATCCCTGAAACCCCAAAACTCTAAAAAACCTAAAAACCCTAAAAACCGTAAAAAACCATAACACCCTTAAAACCCCTAAAAACATAAAAACCTAAACACTCTAAGAAACTGTAAAATCCTAAACACACTAAAACACTAGAAAACTATAAAAACACTAAAAACCGATAAAAACCGCCTAATATTCAAAAACCCCTAAACACCCATAAAACCCTAGAAACCCCTAAAAAACCTTAACACCCCCCAAAAAACAATAAAAAACATTACAACCCCTAAAATATATAATAAAAATAAAAATCGAAAAAACAAATTAAAACCCATGAAACCCTACAAACCCTAAAAATCCTTATAAACAAAAACCCCCTTGAATCTATAAAAAAACCCTAAAAACACAAAATATTTCTAAAAACCATAAAACCCCCAGAAACCCTAAAGGACCCTAACGGACCCTTAAAATCTTAAAACCCTCGTAAAACACTAAAACCAATAAAAATCCATGAAAACCCTTGAAGCCCTAAATATGTGAAAACACCTAATAAACCCTAAACCCGGTAAAAGTCTATAAAAATCCTTTAAACTACAAAAATCCTAAAATATCCAAATACTTCTAAAAGGACCTAAAACTTAAAACCCTAAAACACCTAAAATATCCTTAAAACCCTAAAAGGATCTTGAAATCCTTAAAACTCATAATTCCACTAAATAAATAAAACCCCCAAAAATTCCATGAAATAACCTAAAAACCATAAAAGAGTATGTAAAACCTAAAAAACCCTAAAAGAACCTAAAAAACCTAAAACCTTAAAAGACCAAGAAAACCATAAAATTCCCTAAGGACCCTAAAAACCCTAAAGGACCCAAAAATCCATAAATGACACTAAAACCCAAAAGGAACATAGAACCCCCATAAATACCCTAAAACCCCAATGAATCTTCAAAAAGACCCAAAAAACATAAAAACCCCAACCCCCCCCCCCCCCCCACCCCCCCATAAACCCTAAAAGGCCCTTAAAAAACCCAAAAACCATAAATAACCCTAAAAATCATATAAACCCAAAAACCCCGGAAAAATTAAAAAAAACTCAAATAACACTAAAACCCTAAAACACCTAAAAACATGAAAACTACATAAAATCCATAAAAACCCTAATAGATCATGAAAATACAAAAAAAACCCAAAAACCCCAAAAATAAAATAAAAACACAAAAAGAATAGAATACCATAAAACATGTTAAAAATAATAAAAACACAAAAAAAACCAAGAAACCTTAGAACCCTCAAAACCATAAAAATAGTTAAAAATCCAAAAAATAAGAAAATAATCAAAAAAGCCTAAAAATACAAAAAAACACTAAAAACAATAAAACCCTAAAACCTATAAAGAACGCTAAAATCCCCAAATAACCCTAAAACCCCTAAAAATCCTATAAATCTTTTAAACACCTCAAAAAAAAACAAAAATACCTCTAAAAATAATAAAATCACATAAATCCAATAAAACCCACTAAACCCTAAAACCCCTAACAGACCCCAAAAAAGTCTAAAAAATCAAGAAACCCCTTAAATACCATAAATCCCCCAAAATATTCTAAATCTCTAAAACCCCCAAAAAATCCCTAAAAACCATTAAGACACTAAAAAATCCTAAAGACCCTATAATCCTTAAAAACCCTAAGACCCCCTAAAACCCTAAACCCCCCTAAAAGACAATAAAAATACTAAAAATATCTGAAAATATCCAAAAAAAACCTAATATACAATAAAAGACCCAAAAAATACTAAAACATGCCTAAAAGATCCTAAAAACTTAAAAACCAAAAAGACCCTAAAACCCTATAAAACCCTAAAATATCATAAAACCCCTTAAACTCCCTTAATAGCTCTAGAAAACCCTAAAAACCTAAAAACCAATAGAACCCTAAAAAATTATAAAACCCTAATCCGACATAAGAATCAAAAAAAATCTTTAAATACCCTAAAAACCCTAAGATCCCAAAAAACCTTGAATCCATAAAAAGGAACAAACCATTAAAACCCATAAATTCCTAAAAACCATAAACAAGTCTAAAATCCTTAATGAATCTTTAAAACGCATTAAAACCCCTTAAATACCTAAAAACTATAAAACCCCTATATATATATATATACCCCTAAACACCTTAAAAACCCAAAAAAAATATAAAAACACTAAAAATAAAAAATACCCTAAAAACACTAAAAACACTAATAAACCCTGAGAACCCCCTCTAAAACATTAAAAATTCTTTAAACCCCAAAAAACCCTAAAAATAATAAAAACCCTAACACTCACAAATCCTAAAAAAAACTACAAAACCCCACAAAACCCTCAAAATCCCTAAAAATCCTAAAATAAACCTAAAAACTATAAAACCCTTAAAAACTCTAAAAACCCTAAAAACTCATCAAAAAAACCCTAAAACCCTAAAACATTTTTAAACCCTTAAAAAACGAAAAAAATAAAAAATACAATTAAAATGCATAAAACCCCTAAAAACCCTAAAAACCCTACAAACCATAAAACTCCTAAAAACTCATAAAAACTCTAAAAACCATAAAAACCAAGAAAATCCACTAAAATAACCAAAACCCCCCAAAACCCATAAAAATACAAAGAACCCTACAAAAAAAAAATATAGAAAACCTTAAACCTCTTAAATCCCCAAAAAATTCTAAAAGTCCCAAACCCCCAAAACTCCAAATCATCCTGCCTAAAACCCTAAAATACCTAAAATCACAAAAACACTAAAACAAAAAAAAAACACCTAAATGAAACTAAAACACCTAAGTACATTAAAGACCCAAAAAAATCTTAAAACCCCTAAAACCCTAAAAACTCTAAAAAGCCTCTAAAACCCTAAAACCTTAAAAAGACTCAAAAATAATATACCCCCTGAAAACTATGAAACAAAAATCCCTAAAACCCCCAACCCCCGCCCTAAAACCCATAATATTCCTAAAACTAGAAAACACACTAAAAACACTTAATCTTTAAAAATATTTAAAACCATTATAGAAGCCTAAAAAAGTATAAACCCTTAAAAAATACCTAAAACCCATAGAACCATTAAAAATCAGGAACACCCTAAAAGCATATAAAACTATAAAGCCACTAAAAACCTTATAAAATATAGCAACACATAAAACTCTAAGAATCCATTAAATAGCTAACATCCTATTAATCATAAACTCCTAAAATTACCTAAAAACCATAAAAGCCCCAAAAATACAAAAAACTATAAAAATATATAAAACTGTAAAACCCCTTAAAGAAACTAAATACCCTGCAGAGCCCCCAAAATAACTTCGATGGATTTTTCTCCCAAGCGGTGGCGTGGAGAGGCTTGGCCTTGATGCTCCTGGTTATTGTGTAGTGGGTCTTTGCCGATCCTTGAAGCTGTGTGGGGAGCAGTTGATTTGGTTTGGCTAGGGCTGCCAGGTGATGGTGCGAATTTTTCATCTTGGATCTTAGCATGGAGGCAGGTTCGTTTCTGGATTTCTTTATTGTGGTATGATCCTGTTGTCGGTATGGACAAGTTCTACATTCTGGGTTCTTTGTTGGGCTATGGTGACTGATTAATGGATTGTGGTGGGATTGGTTTGGTGCTGGCTTTTTGTTATGTTTTGAGGTATTGGATGTTGTCTGCTCTTGGCGTGCGAGTTATGTGGTGCTTGCGGTGGGCCTTCTTGGTAGGGAGGTGCAGGATTCTGGTTTTTGTGAATACGGATGATGGTTTCTGTATGGATGTGAGCTTTGTTCACTGGTGGTTGTGTGCTTTTGGAGATGATGGTTATGTGTTGTGGGTGGTGGCTTGTTTTGGTGTGAAGGTACTGGTTTCTGGTCTTTGTGAGGTTGGATGCTGGTTTCTGCTTGGTGGTGAGCTGCTGAAGGCTGGTGATGGTGAGGCTTGTGATTTTAATGCTGGTGGTTCTGTGATGTTGGATGCTGGTGGTTCTGGATGCTGGTATCTCTTTGGATGGGAGGTGCTGAAGATATTGTGTCTGCATTTCTACTGGTTTCTGATTGTCGGTGAGCCGCTAGATGCTGGTTGATACAAGATGATGGTGGTGGCTGCTTGGATTTGTGTGTTTTTTTCCTCATTTTTTTCTTCTCATTTTTTATTTTTCTTTTTTTGGGTCTTTTGCATCTTGGGTTGTAAAGGGTTTTTGGGTGTGGGTCACTTGACCCCTCCCCTCCCTTGTCTGTTGTGTCTCTTTTTTCTTTCTAATAAATCTTGGGGGGGGGGGGAATAGCCCGACCCTCGCATATTCTTTTTCCTAGAATCTCTAAGACATTAAAAATGTTAAAAATTCATAAAACCACTAAAAAATATTCAAAACCCAAAACCCACCAAAACCCATAAATCCCAATGACATCAAAAAATCCTATAAAAAACCAAAAGACCGAAAACACTCAAAATTATAAGACATTAAATATTATAAAAACCCATAAAACCATAAAAATCAAAAACAACCTTAAAAAATTAAAAAAAAAACTAATGCCCCTAAAACACTTAAAATCCCAATAAAATACTAAAAACCATAAAACCCCTAAAAATCCTAAAATACTCTAAAAACCCTAGAAACACTAAAAACGATAAACCCCCCCTATAAACCCATGAAATCCCATAAAAATAATAAAAATTATAAAACCCTAAAATCCCTTAAAACATATGAAAATTCAAAAAAAACTCTGAAACTTAATAAAAAGTCGTGAGAATCCCTAAAAACTCAAAAACTCTAAAATCCCTAAAAACCCTAAAAACCCTAAAAACCGTAAAAACCCATAACACCCTTAAAACCCCTAAAAAACATAAAAACCTAAACAATCTAAGGAACCCTAAAACCATAAACACGTTAAAACACTAGAAAACTATAAAAACACTAAAAACCAATAAAACCTCCTAAAATTCAAAAACCCCTAAAAACCCCTAAAAACCCTAGAAACCACTGAAAAACCTTAAACCCCCCTCCCCAAAAAAAAACCATTGAAAACCCTAAAATATATAATAAATCTAAAAATTGAAAAATAAAATTAAAACCCATGAAACCCATGATACCCTAAAAATCCTTATAAACCAAAACCCTCTTGAATCCATAAAAAATCCTAAAAACACAAAAAATTTAAAAACCCTAAAACCCCAACAAACCCTAAAAGACCCTAAAGGACCCTTAAAACCGTAAAACCCTCGTAAAACACTAAAACCGTAGAAAAACCATGAAAACCCCTAAAACCCTAAATATGTAAAAACACCAAATAAACCCTAAACCCCGTAAAAGTCTATAAAAATCCTTAAAACCATAAAAATCCTAAAATATCCAAATACTTCTAAAAGGACCTAAAAACCTACAACCCTAAAACCCTTAAAAGACCCTTAAAACCCTAAATGGATCTAAAAATCTAAAAAACCTATAATTCCACTAAAGAAATAAAACCCCAAACATTCCATGAAATACCCTAGAAACCATAAAAGAGTATGTAAAACCTAAAAACCCCTAAAAGACCTTCAAAAACCTAAAACCATAAAAGACCAAGAAAACCCTAAAATTCTCTAAAGGACCCTAAAAACCCTAAAGGACCCAGAAAACCATAAATGACACTAAAACCCAAAAGGAACATAGAACCCCCATAAATACCCTAAAACCACAATGAATCTTCAAAAAGACCCTAAAAACATAAACCCCCCCAATAAACCCTAAAAGGACCTTGAAAAACCCAAAAACCATAAATAACCATAAAAATCACATAAACCCCCAAACCCCAGAAATCATAAAAAAAATAAAAATCTTCAAATCCCTAAATCACCCTAACAAACTCTAAAAAACGTCAACAAAACCTTAAAAAATTCTAAAAACCCTTAAAACACATAAAGATCCAAAATGACCAAAACACCCCTAAAACCCCTAAATACCCTTAAAAACCCAAATATAAGAAAAACATAAAAACATTAAAAACCCTAAAATCCATAAGAACCCTAAAAAGACAAAGAAAAATTAGACCCCCCCAAAAAATAAAAAAAAATCTAAAATATCTAAAAATCCATTAAAACATTAACCCCCTTCCTTAAACTGTGAAAACCCTAAAATATCCTAAAAAACTTAAAATACCTAAAGGACTATAAAAACCAAAAAAACCCAAAAAATCTAAAGGTCCCTAAAAACACTAAAACCCATAAAATACCCTTAAAACATTAAAATATATTAAAAACATGTAATCCCACCAATTCCCAAAAAAACTAAAAACATTAAACAACCTAAAAAATTAAAAACCCTAAAAGAGCCAAAAACCCCAAAAAACCCATAAAAAACCCTCAAAACCCTAAAAGACCATAAAAACACTAAAAATATTAAAATAACCTAAAAATATGTAAAAAACCAATTGACCCCTAAAAACCATACATGGAAGGTAAAACCATAAAAAATACCCATACAACCTAAAACCTAAAAATACCTAAAAACTTTAAAAACCATAAATACCCAAAAAAACCTTAAAAAAATCCTTAAAAACCCTAAACCCCTTAAAACCCTAAACATGAAAAATCAAAAATCCCTAAAAAACACTAAAAATTGTAATATCCCAAAAACATTAAAATAAATTAAAACCTTGAAAACCCCCAAATAACACAAACCACTAATATTTATAAAAAACTCTTAAAACCCTAAAATCCAAAAAACACCCCTAAAAACCAAAAAACCCCTAAAACATCAAAAAACATAAAAAGGGTTTGAAACCCAAAAAACCATAACCCCCATCCCCCCAGAACCCCAAACACCTTAAATATAAAAAATAACCTTAAATATGTTAAAAAACAATAAAATACCACAACAAACCATAAAACTCCTAAAAAACCTAAAAACAATAAAAAATATAAAACATTGATATACAAAAAATACAAAAAACACTAAAACCCTAAAAATACTAACAAACCCTACAACCCTTAAATACCCTAAAATCCCCCAAAACCCCAAAAAATAGTACCCCCTCTAAAGTGAAAATCCATAAAACCCATAAAATCTATAAAACCCTTAAAAACCCTAAAAAACAAAAATCCTTAAAAACACAAAAAAAATCCCTAAAGGACCCTAAAACCCTAAAGGAATGTAAAAAATGATAAAAAACCCAAATTACCCTAAACCTCCCTAAAAACAGGAAAGACCGTAAAAACTCAAAAAAACATAAATAATTCTAAATGAACCTAAAGCCCCCAAGAACCCACAAAGCCTCTAAAAACCCAAAACAACCTTTAAAACCAAAAAACCTCTAAAACCTGAAAAAACATAACCCCCAAACCCTAGAAGACCATAAAAACCTAAAAAATTTAAAATAACTTAAAACATAAAAATCCTAAAACCCCAAAAAGTCCCTAAAACCCCAAAAGTCCCTAAAACCCCTAAAAACCTATAAAAACTAAAAAAACCACCAAACCATTAAGAACCCTTAAAAACAAAAAAACCTCAAATACAAAAAATAAACACTAGACACCCTACAAAACCTAAAAACCTAAAAAACCTAGAAGACCCAAAAAACTCCAACAACCCATAAAAACCTCAAAACCCAAAAAACAAAAAATCCCTAAAATCCCTAATGTAACCCAAAAAACCTTAAAAACCCCAAAAAACTGAAAACCTCTCAAACCCTAAAAAACCCTAAAACCCGAAAAAACCCTCAAAACCCTAAAACCCCCCATAATACCCTAACCTCAACCCAAGCCAAACAACCCAAAAACCCTAAAAACCCAAATAACCCTAGAAACCCAAAAAAAAATAATAACCCAAAAACACTAAAAACACAAAAACACTTAAAAACCCAAAAAACCCAAAAACCCAAAAAAACATAAAAACCTTAAATATCTCTGAAACCCCTAAAAACCTAAAAATTCTTTACACTATAAAAACCCCTATGAATCACTAAAAACCTAAAACCCTAAAAAACTAAAGAAATATCTAAAAACCCTAAAAACACCTATATACCCTAAAACCCATAAAAACCATAAAACCCCTAAGAATCCTAATAGATCCAAAAACCATAGAAAAACCCAAAATCCCATAAAACTCTAAAACTCTAAAAAACCATAAAAAATGTAAAACCCCTAAAACCATAAAAATTACAAAAAAAACCCTAATAACACATAAAACCTGATTAAACCCAAAAAACTATAAAAATCCAAAAAGACCCTAAAAACCATACATAACCTAAAATCCCTAAAAAGTCTAAAAACCCCCAAAATTCCAAAACCCATAAAACCCCTTAAATGACAAATAATTTTAAAACCTTAAAAACCATAAAACCCTAAAAACTCTAAAAACCATAAAATTTCTAAAACACTATTAAAAATAATAAACCCCCTTAAAATGAAATAACCCCGAAAACCTGAAAAACCATAAAACCCCTAAAAACTCTAAAAACCCATAAAACCCCAAAAGACCCTAAAACCCCTAAAAGACCATAACATACTAAAAACATCAAAAACCCTAAAACGCCTATAAAATACTTTAATGTCCCCTAAAAACCCTCAAACACCCAAAAAACCCCTAAACAACCCTTGAAAACACTAAAAATACTAAAAAGTCCAGAAAAATACCAAAATACACAAAATTCCCTAAAAAACAAATAAAAACACAAAAAATAATAAAAACCCTAAAAATCCCAAAACCATTAAACCACCTAAGATCCTTAATAAAATTAAAAAACCCTAAAAATCCTTATAATGCTAAAATCCCTAAAAATACCCAAAAACCCATAAAATCCCTCAAACTCCCAAAAATACAAAAAAAAAACATAAAAAACCCAAAAACCCCAAAAAACCCAAAAAACCCCAAAAAACATTAAAATCCTAACAAACCCTAGAAATTCAAAAAACTCAAAAATCACTAAAAACCTAAATTTTTAAAAAAATCCTTAAAACCTTTAAAACACAAACAATTCCAAAAATATCCCAAAAAACCATAACAAACCCCTAAAATGAAAAAAACAACATAAAAAACTAAAACCCTTAAAACCTTAAATCACAGAAAAATAGTAAATTTCCTAAAAAATAAAAAAAAACTCTAATAAACTAAAATCCATAAAAAAACCCTAAAAACTCTAAAAACACTATAAGATACCCCATAACCACTATAAAACCCTAAAAATCCCAAAACACATAAAACCGCTTAAAAATACTATAACCACTTCAAAACTCTAGAACCCCTAAATACCTAAAAACCCTAAAAACTGTAAAAACCATAAAACCCTAAGAAATCTAAAAACCCTAAAAAGACTAAAAACACTAAAGGATCATAAAAACCCTAAAAAACACTAAAAACACTAAAATCCTAAACCCCCTAAAAACACTAAAACACTCAAAATGATAAAAACCATAAAAACCAATAAAAACCAAAAACAATCCCTAAAAACATTAAAATTCATAAAACACTAAAAACCTTAAAAACCCTATGAAACACATGAAATCCAAAAAATCACTAAAATCCTAAAAAACCTAAAATCCATGAAAACTCTGAAATCCCCAAAAAACTAAAAACCCCTTATAACACATAAATCCCCAAAAAAATAGAAGACCCTAAAAACCATAAAATCCATAAAAAACCCTAAACCCCCTAAAAATCCTATTAACACAAAAACCCTTAAATAATATTAAAATACCCTAAACAACCTTAAAAACCCTAAAACCCTAAAACACTAAAACCTCTAAAAATAATGGAAACCCTTATAACACTAGAGGTTGCTTCCTGTCTTTAGACATGTTCGACGGAAAACGATGATAATGATTTAATTTTACTATGTTCTCTTGGTGTGGCTCGCAAAAGAAGGAAACCGCAGGATTTAATATTTATTCGATGAATTCCTATGATTCCATCTTGGATAAAGTTCAACGTGGATGGTGAGACATTAGGTGCTCCCAGCCCTTCAGGGTGTGGTGGAGTCTTTCGTACCTACAGAGGCTTTTTGAAGGGTTGTTACTCTCATTTTATCAGTGATGGTTGTGCTTTTCAGGCAGAGCTCTGGGCCATCATCAATGTTGTTAAATTTTCAGACCAATTTGAGTGGAGTCCGATTTGGATTGAATATGACTCATTGATTATAGTGATTTTACTAAAGAAGAAATTTAAGGATGTCCCATGGTGGCTACTGCCATAATGGATCGAATGCCTTACTCTTGCTCAAACCCATAGCATATGTTTCACACTTGCATACAGGGTGGTCAAATCGGTGGCGGGTTCTTTTTTAAAAAAGGAAATTGAGGAGAGGAGTTCCATTTGGTCTTTTGTTTCTCCATCATTTTTCTTGCCTTTTGTGGACTCTAATATAATGGGTGATTTTCACACCCATGCTCGCAAACCATCCTTGTAACCATTTGTTTTTCATTTTCATTAATAAATTTTGTGGGTCTAGGTCTACTTATCCCCACACCTTGTTCACCCTAAAACACTCAAAAAACCTCTAAAACCGTATAAATCATAAAAACCCTGAAAACACCTAAAACCCCTAAAACTCCCTCAAACACCTAAAAACCCAAAAAAACCAAAAAACCCTAAATTACCATACACACTATAAAAAACCTAAAACCCTTAAAAACCTTAATACAATAAGAATACATAAGAACCATTAAAACAATAAATAACCTTAAAACCCATAAAAAGACACTAAAAACCATTGAGATGATAAAAGCCCATTAAAACCCTAAATAAACCAAAAAAATTATAAAAACATAAATCCCTAAAAACCTTAAAATACTAAAAAACCTAAAAACCCTATGAAAACCATAATAACCAAAGTAACCCCTAAAAATCCTAAAAACATTAAAACCCATAAAAAACTCTAAAACCCCTAAAACCCTTAAAGACATTAAAAAACTAAAAAATCAAAAATCCCTTAATAATTTACAAACATTAAAACCCCTAAAAATCATAAAAAACACAAAAAACCCTAAAGGACCCTAAAAATCCTAAAAACCCTAAAACCCCGATAAAACCTAAAAATCTTTAAGACCATAAAAACCCATATACCCTTAAAAATTACTAAAAACCCCAAAACCCCTAAGAGACCCTTAAATACCCTGAACACCTAAAATACCCTAAAAACCATAAAAAACTAAAAACATTTAAACCCCAAAACCACTAAAACTCATAAAAACTACAAAACACAATAATATAGAATCAATAAACCCTAAAAGGATGTAAAAATACCTAAAAACCTAAAGGTCCCTAAACACACTAAAACCCAAAAAATACCACAAAAGATCCTAAAAACCCAAAAAATACTAAAAGACCCTAAAATACCAAAGAACCATATTAAACACTTAAACCCCCTAAAGGGCCCTAAAAACCAAAAAATATAACCAAAAAGGGCCTTAAAAGAATTAAAAACCCTAAAGGTAACAAAAAACCCTAAAAACCATATAGGACCCTGAAAACCCTGAAGGGACATAAAAACCTAAAAACAATTAAACAACCTTAAAAACCCCAATGTCAATAATACACCCTAAAACCCCTAATATAACCTAAAAATACTAAATAAACCTACACCCCAATACTACAAAAGACCCTAAAAATTATAAAATACCCTAAAAATCCTAAAACCATTAAAAGACCATAAAAACGCGGAATATTTAAATGACCATAATAAATAAAAAATGAAATAAAACTTAAATTCGTAAAACACCATAAAATCCCTAAAACCCTAAAATCATTAAAAACCATAAAATCTCTAAAACCCTAAAAACCCAAAAAAACCCCAAAAACCCCCAAAAAACTATATAAATACCCATAAAACTCAAAAAAACCTAAAAACTATATAAAACTCTAAATACCCTAAAAGCCCTAAAACCCCCTAAAATCCATAAAACCCCAAAAAAATCCCTATAAACACAAAAAAACCCTAAAACCCAATAAACACAAAAAATACTAAAACCACTAAAATCCTTAAATCCCTAATATAATCTTAAAAATACTAAAAACCATAAAAACCATAAAACACTAAAAAAAACTACCCATAAACTCCTTAAAATCAATTAAAATTCCTAAAATCCAAAAAAAACACAAAAAAACACAAAAAAACCCCCAAACCCCCAAAATATCTAAAAATACTAAAAAACCTTAAACTCCTAAGAATCGGTTAAAACCATAATAACCTAAAAATATCTAGAATTTTTAAAAACCTTTAAAAAACCTAAAAACCACATAAACCCCAACAACCCTAAAAAACCCTAAAAACCATTAAAACCCCAAAAACCCCTAACCCCTCCCCCACCCAAATACCTAAAAATCCTAAAACACTAAAAATCCCGAACAGGCCATGAAAACCCTAAAACCCACTAATGTCCTAAAAATACATAAAACCCTAAAAAATCCTAAAAGTAATAAAAATAGAAAGATACCCCTAATAACCCTAATACCCCTAAAAACCTTAAAACCAGAAAAAAAATCCTAAAACATCAAAAAACCATGAAATCCCTAAAACCCTAAAAACTCTAAAAACACTTCATATTCTAAAAACTAATAAAAAACCATAAAAACCCAAAAAACCAAAAAACCCTAAAACCCGTAAAGGACCCTAAAACCCAAAAAATTGTAAAAACCCCTTAAATCCATTGAAAACTCATAAGAAACCCAAAACCCCTTAAAACTTTAAAAAAATATAAACCATCCTAAAAGACACTAAAAGACTCTAAAACCCCTAAAAATACCAAAAACCACCTAAAAACCCTAAAACTGCTAAAACCCAAAAATATTCTAAAAAATCATGAATGTAACTAAAAACCCTAACAAACCTAAAAGATAAAGAAACCAAAACCCCCTAAAAGATGATAAATTATCCTAAACCCCCTAAAATTCTATGAAAACCATACAAACCCTATAGTACCCTATAAAAAGAGTATTTAAAACCCTAAAGGACCCTAAATACCTTAAAAGACACTAAAAACCCCAAAAAACCCAAAAGGACCTTCTGAAACATTAAAGGACCCCAAAACCCCTAAACACCATAAAGGAACCAAAAAATACTAAAAACACCCTAATGGAACATAAAACCTATAAAAACCTAAAATTACCAAAAACCACTAAAACCCCCTAAATGAAACTAAAAACCCTAAAGCCCAAAAAATATAAAACCCCCTAAAACCCCCAAAATTCAATAAAAACTCCTCAAAACCCTGAAGGACCATAAAACCCCTAAAACCCTAAAAAACCTGAAAAACTATAAAACGATATAAAACCTAAAAAATCCTTAAAATCCCTAATTGTACGTAAAAATATAAAAAAAAATAAAAGATCCTAAAAACCATAGAAATAATAAAAGATCTCAGAACCCAAAAAATAGTAACAAATGCTAAAAACCCTAAAAACCCTAAAAATTCTAAATCCTGAAATAACCATAAATCCCTTAAAGCCTCTAAAAACCGTAAAATTATCTTAGAATCCAAAAAACCATAAAAATTCCTAAAAACAATAACAAACCTAAAAAATTTAAAATCCAAAAAACCATAAAACCCCTAAAAAAACCATAAACCCCTAAGACCCAAAAAATCCATGAAATACTAAAAAAACCATAAACCCTAAATATCCCAAAAAATATTAAAATCCATTAAGAAACCTAACAAACCTAAAAAACCCTAAAACCCCCAAGAAAACCCTATAACCACCTAAAAAATATAATAAAACTAATATGTCTTAAAATCCCTAAAAACCATAAAAACCCAAAACACTCTAAAAAATAGAAAAAACATAAAATACCCTAAATGACCATAAAAACCCTAAAATCCCTAAAGACCCTAGAAACCCCAAAAAACAGAGAAATTATAATAACCCAATAAACCCTCCATGATATCTTTAAAATAGTTAAATACCCTAAACCCAAAAAAAAACAAAAAACCCTGAAAAATCTTAAAAATCCTAAAAACAAAAAAACACTAAAAATGCCTAAAACATCTTAAAAACCCTGAAATCCCCAAAAATACATATAAAAGATCTAAAACAAGAAAATTCCCCCTAAACCCTCAAAAATATGAAACACTTTAAAAACCATAAAACTCGTAAAAACCCTAAAAACCCTAAAAACCGTAAAAACCCTAAAAACCCTAAAAACCATAAAAACCCTAAAAACCGAAAACCACCGTAAAATGCCTAAAACACATCAAAACCCTAAAATACCAAAAAATTCTAAAAAAAAAATCTAAAAAACATAACTAACCCAAAAAAATCCTGAGAAACCCAAATATAAAATAAAAATTCTAACAAAATCATAAAACCCTAAAGGCAGTAAAATACATAAAAACCCTAACACCCTAAAAACCCTAAATAACCTCTCAAAACCAAAAACGAAAAAACCCTAAAAAACTCTAAAAACCCCAAAAAACATTGAAACCCAAAAACTATAAAACCCCAAAAACCATAAAAACTCCTAAAACAATAAAAATAATAAAAATCCAAAAATACTAAGAAACCCAAAAAACTCTAAAAAAATCTAACAACACCAAAAAACCCTAAATCCTACACCCTAAACACAAAACCCTATACCCTAGACACTAAACCCAAAACCCAAAACCCTAAACCCTATACTGTATACCCTAAACTGAATACCCTACACCCTTAACCATAATCCCTACACTCAAAACCCAATACCCTACATCCAAAACACTAAACTATAATCCCTACCCCCATGACCTAACATCCAAACCCCAAACCCTACACCCTAAACCCTACACCATACACCCTAAACCCTAAACCGTAGACCCTAGACCCAAAACTATAGACCATACACCACAAACACTATACCCAACATGTTATCCCTATACCCTACACCGTAAACCCTAAACTATACACCCTAAAACCCAATACCCTATACCCTAATCCCAAATACATAAAACCTATATCCTACACCTTAAACCCAATACCCAATACCCAATACCCAAAACCCAATACCCAACACCAGAAACCCTATATACAACACCCTAAACACTAAACCCTAAACACTACACACTAAACCCTAAACCCTACAATCTAAACCCTAACCCTACTCACCAAACCCTATACCTGAAACCGTAAACCATACAACCTAAACCAAATACACTACACCCAAAACCCCAATACCTACACCCTAAACCCTACACCCTACACCCTGAACTCTAAAACCTACCCCACAAACCCTATAAACTACACCAAAAAACATAAACACTACACCATAAACCCAACACCCTACACCATAAACCACATACCCTACACCCAAAAACCTAAATCCTACACCCTAAACCCTATATCCTACACCATAAACCCTACAACCTAAAACCTATTCCCTATGACCTAAACCTTTAACCCTACACCATAAACCTAATACCACACACCGAAAACCCTTAACCATACACCCTAACCTCTATATCCTCCACCCTAATCCCTAAACCCTACACCCAAAAACATACACCCTACACCCTAAAACCTAAACCCAACATAGTAAAATCTATATCCTCCACCCTAAACCCTAAACACTATATAATAAGCCTTATACACTACACACTAAACCCTATATCTTACACTATATACCCTATACCCTACACCCTAAACCCTATACCCTACCCCATGATCCCTAAACCCTACACCATAAACCCAATAAACTGAACCATAAACCCTATACCCTAAACCCTAAACACTTACCCTATACTATAAAACCAAAACCCTAAATATCATAAAACAACCATAAAACCTAAAATTTTTTAAACCCCTTTGAACAATAAAAAACCTTAAACACCCCTAAAACCCCTAAATGCCTTTCAAACCCTAAAAAATGTATAAAATGCTAAAACAATAAAATCTCTTAAAACCCTAAAACCCCATAAATACATCCAAATGACTTAAAAATTTTATAAACTCTAAAACAAATAAAAAACATAAAACCCCTAAAACACAAAAACATCCTAAAAACATTAAAACCCATTGAAGACACTAAAAATCCTAAGAAAACCCTAAAATACCCAAAAAACCATAAATCAAAAAAAAACCATAAAAACTATTAAAAATCCCAAAATAAATAAAATAACATAAAACAATAAAAAACAATAAAACACTAAAAATAATTAAAACCCCTAGAAACCATAAAAAAGAAAATAAACCTAAAAACCTCTAAAACTAAAGAAACCCTAATAAACCCTAAAACCCTAATAAACCCTAAAACCCAAAAAAGTTTTAGAAACCCTAATAAATCCTAAAACCCCTAATAAACTCCACAAAAAAATATATTGCACCAAACCAGCTGAATTGGGTGGAATTGGTATAATAGACCTTATTAAATTTAATGATGCCCCTCTTGGGAAGTTCACGTAGAGCTTTCTTAGCCCGAAGAGGGATGGCATGTACTTCCTCACTGAGACGTTCACTTGAAGACTTTGTGATGGATTCATTGGGTATTTATATTCCTCGGTTTGGCCAACTGTTAGATCCTTATATAAGTAAATTATCTATCATTCAAAATGGATTGTGTCCAAGCACTCGACTATGAATTTCTAGACTTCCACAGGGCTTGAGAAACATCTTGCGGAGATTATGATGCCTCCCCATGAGTGAAGAAATATGTCCATCGTCATCCTAGTCTAGAAAAGGGATAATTTACTAGTGGTCATACCTAATCAGATTTTTTTGTTAATGCAGAAATATGTTTTTGTTGATAGAGACATTTTTATTTGAAAACCAAGTATGGTTGGTCATTTTAGTACTCGTGATTATTATCGAATGAAATGTCCTCAAGCCACCATTTCCCTATCGTGGATTATAAAGTTCAGCATTCCTTTCATTCCACTTTCTTAGTATATGCTTATGTTGAAAGTTTTGTGAAATCAGCTCCTATATCAAGAGTAACTGATGAAGTCTGGATGGTGCCTTGCCTCTACATATGATCTCTGCAGGTAGGCCAAGGAGAGAATCCACCAAGTTTTCCAACAATGTAAGTTCATTGTTGAGCTCTGGAGTTACCTAATGCAATGATTTTTATTGAGGGAAAGCTTGCAAGTGGATTTTTGTGAGTTCATCCATGGGCCGGTGAAGCTGAAATGTAGTGATCAGGTGCATAACTTGCTGCTTGTCGGTGCTACGACAATGAATCACTATATTTGGGCTGCTCAAAAATCTTTTGTGTTCAACCACCAACCTATATCTTTTCATGGAGGAGTTTTGAGTATCCAAAAGGTGATCCAGGCTGTGTGACATCTTCAAATAGGTTTGATGGAAAATGATGTTAATGATCTAATTTTACTACATTATCTTGGTTTGGCTGACAGGTGCAGGAAACCACAAGATTTTAAACTTATTTTATGGTTTCCTATGATCCATTATTGAATAAATTTCAATGTGGATAGTGCAACATTAGGTGTTTCTAAACCTTTAGGGTGTGGAAAAGTCTTTAATACCTACAGAGGCTTTGTGTAGGGATTCTACTCTCATTTTATTGGTGATGGATATGCTTATGAGGCTGAGCTCTGGGCCATCATCAAAGCTATTAAATTTGCATCCCAATTTGAGTGGATTATGATTTGGATTTAATCGAACTCGATGCTTATGGTGACTATCCTCAAGAATAAATCCAAGGATGTCCCATGGTGGCTGCTGCAACAACGGATCAAATGCATTACTCTTTCTCAGGCCCTTAAAATATGTTTCAAAAATGCATATAGGGAGGTCAAATCGGTGGCATATTCTCTTTCAAAAAATCAAATTGAGGAGCGGAGCTCCATGTGTTCTTTTATAACTCCTTCCTTTTTCTTGCCTCTAGGGGACTCTGATATGAAGGGTAATGTTCAAACTCATGCTTTAAAACCCTCCTTGTAACTATTTGTTTTTCTTTGTCATTAATAAATTTTGTGGGGCAAGTTATGCTTAACATCACACCTTCTTCTCCCCAAAACCCCCCAAAAAAAGTCAAAATTAAACCACAAAAACACAAAAAAACTAAAAACCCATGAAATCCTAAAAAATTATAAAAAATCAAAAAAATTCACAAAAAATACCTAAACCCCTTAAAACCATGAAACCCCCCCCCCCAAAACCCCTGAAATCCCAAGGAAAATAAAAATACTCCCCTAAAATACAACAAATAAAAAACCATAAAACCCCATAAAACCCCTAGAAACCATAAAACCCAAAAAAACCCTAAAAAAACCCATAAAAAATATACAGCAACGTATAAATCCAAAAAATTAATAAAAAATTGTAAAACTGATAAAATACACTAGAAACCCATAAAACCCCTTAAGCACCAAAATAATAAAAAAAGCATAAAAGTCGCTAAAAGTCGTTAAACCCTAAAAACCCATAAAACCCCTAAAATACCTTAAAAAACCTAAAATACCCTAGATAATTCTATAAACAATATAATAGAATATAAAAACCATTAAAAATCCTAAATTACTTAAAAATACCCTAAAACCACCTAAACACTGTAAAACCCTAAAAGATATGAAAAACCCCCAAAACCCTAAAAGCCAAAAAAACCAAAAAAACCATAAATGAAAAAGAAACCATAAAACATATATCTCTAAATCAATCATAAAAATTCCTAAAACCCAAAAAACATGAAAAAAACCTTAAAAACCTCTAAAAATAATTGAAATTTCCAAGTAACACAAAAACTCAAAAAACTATAAAATTCCAAAAAAACCTTAAAAAACCTAAAACCCCCTAAAAACCTAAAACCCATAATGTCCCTTAAAACTCTCCAAACCCCCCCAAAACCACTAAAAAATTTAAAACTCTAAAATAATGTAAAAACTGTAAAATCCCTAAAAACCACTAGATACCCTAAAAAAAATAAAAGCCATAAAATAACCAAAAAAACAAAAAACTAATAAAACCCCCAAAAAATTGACAAACCCTAAAAACCTAAAAACTATAAATGATAAAAAACTAATAACCATAAAAACCATAAAAATACTAAAACCATAAAAAATATAAAAACTCCAAAAACTCTAAAATTCTAAAATAATAAAAAAACCCGAAAACATTTAAAAACATGAAACCCTTTAAAACCCTAAACCCCTTGAAAACCCCATAAAACCCTAAAACCCCTAAAAACCCAAAAAACCCTAATACATTAAAGACTAATAAAAACATTAAAAAACATTAAAACCATATGACCCACTAAAAACCCTATAACCCCCTAAAACCCTAAAATTCCCTAAAACTCAAAAAATTCTCTAAAACCACTAAAAATTTCTAAAATCCCTAAAAACCCTAAAACTCATAAAAACCCTAAACAAACTAAAAACCATAAAAAAGTTCTAAAAATACACTAAAATCCAAAAAATACTTGAAATTCCAGAAAACCATTAAAATATATGAATAAACGTTAAAATGACCCTAAATCCTAATAAATAAAAAAACTATTAAACACCCTAAAGGACACTAAAATCCATAAAATTACCTAAAACCCTAAAAAACCAAAAAACCCTTAACCCTAATAAACCAAAAAACCATTAAATCAATAAAAATCCTAAAAATAAATAAATACCTTAAAACCCATAAAACCCCTAAACTAGCCTAAAACGAACCTAAATGTCCCAAAACCCCCAAAGACCCATAAAAACATGAAAAAACCTAAAAACCCTTAAAACTTAAAAATACTTAAACCACTAGAATCCCTAAACACCCCTAAAAACCCCCCAATAAACCATAAAACCCTCTTAAACCCACTAAAGCCATAAAAAAACTAAAAACCATCAAAAAAACCAAAAAACCCCTAAAACCCCAAAAAATCAAAAAAACCCAAAAAAAAGAAAAATCACTCAAACCTTGGAAAACCCTTAAAAATCCTCAAAACACTAAAAACCCTAAAGGACCCAAAAAATCCTCAAAATACCTTAAAATTAAAACCCTTAACCCAATGTTTTACTCGAAGATGTTTGGTAACCAAAACAAAACGGTCCAATGGGGAATGTGGCACATTGGTTCGATTCAAAGGGTTCATTGGTGTACAATCACTGGTGTCGGTTGTAACATCATTGATGGAATCCAATGGATTTGTTTGAGTATCCATAAACATCCAACAGCTCTCATATCCATGATTCATGGACCTAATTTTCAAATCCAAGATTTCATTGGTTGATTTCCCTAACGACACCTAAGAACTCACATTGGTTGATAGGATGGTAGATCAGGATCATCTCAACCTTGGAAGGGATTGTATCCTATTCTGGGACTCTCCTATAGATTTAAGATATTTCAATATGTTTATGAATACTTTGGTCATTCCCAAGAAGGTGTCCATGGTATATCCTTGGGGAAACAGTTAATTATTATTATGCATGGGTTTAGAATCATCTTGGATGTATCTGAGGTTCTCCATAGATGAAATATCCGTATATATTTGAGGTTCTCCATCAATGTTACCCTTTTAAGGATAAATCTAGGATAATTTGGTCATTATCCAATACAATATTGGTTTCAATTAATATGGGATGATGCTTTGGAGTTTATCATCATCTAGGGGGGACAAGATAAATTTTGATGTCGGCATCAAATCCAAAAGATATGCTTTTTATATATCCCTGTGAGTGAAAAAATAAACCATGTAGTTCTGTATAGATTTACTAGAAACATCACCTTTTAAGGTCATGTGACAAGGACCAAACCGTTTAGTTTAATGTATTGTAACAAGGACACATAGGTGAATGATAGCCTAATCAAGGGTGGTGTGGGACTTATGGAGAAGCGGCCCGAGGTACCCAAAAGCGATATGGTATCCTGGGAAGATGTGACCCTACTGGGTATGTATCCCAGAAAACATTAGGGTAAATTGGATATTGGGTTTTGACCTTATTGAGTTTTCAGATGTATCCTATTTAATTGGGAATCAAAGCCCTTGTAGTTCGGTTTTAGCTGGGACTTACAGATTAAAGGAGTCCAGTTTTGACGGAATTTATGGATTATATATATGGAGAAGGAATGTTCTTTGGGGCCATGTGTATTTCAGGATCACTACCAAAATATAATCCCGCATGATTCATGCTCAATGTGAGAAACAAGAGGAGGCAGTGGATCTGAAGATCACACATCCCTCTTCATCTTCTAATAGATGGTACTGGAGCACAAGGGGATAATGAAATTTCTTTAGGTGTGTGAGTTTCATCTTTTTTTTTTCATATCCTGGATAGTCAAATTTTGTGGCCTATTAGGATAGGTCTTGAGTGAGGGTATATAGGAGTGTGGGTACTAACTTCTGTAAGAAAGGTTAAGGGATTACCTTAGTGGTACTTGCCAGTTAAATTTTATATAGTGTATACAATAGTTTAAAGTCATATAACATGGATGAAGACATCACAATTTAATGTCGTTTGGTAGGGAATAACACTATACAGTTTAATGTCATGTGGTTAAGATGAATATTATACAATATAACGTCATGTGGTTTGGAAAAATTGGGGTCTTGTAGTTTAAGGCCATCCAACAAGGATCAGTTGTTGTATAAACCATGATTATCTGGAGAATAATCAGGATTAGATGTTCTGAAATGCCTCGAACATGAGAGGAAGGGAATGTGTAAACCATGATTTTTGGTATTTTTTTAATTAGGATAAATGATAGGGGCATGGAAACCATTGGGGGAGTATAGAGGCAAGAATATCCTCTCCTCAGGATAAATTTTTCTTTGGTTGACAGGGATTTTTTGTGGAAAACTTATGCAGAGCTACTAGGGAATTTGTAAATATTCAATAAATGGTGTCCTCAAGACAATGACCTTACCTTTCTGAAGGCTAGGAAGGTTTATGAGGATACGAAATTGCCTGACACATAGATTTTTATGGATGTAGAAGGTTGTGTCTGAGCATGTAAGAAACATTCAGAACACGATTTTCCATGGAGTTTTGGATGAACCTAGAAGAGGAGGCAGGTTATGAGGTTTTGGGGTTTCATGAGGAGTAGATAGAGTCATGGTATTGGAGGGAAATATGTTGGGGAGACATAAGGCTGCAACAAAAAATTTCATTGACCAGCCCAAAAAGTTTGTGATGCGACTCTCCATTTTTCACGGGGGGGGGGGGGGGGGTGTTAATGATGGTTGAGAACGGACCGACCAAACACTGATCCCAAGCGGGGGTGTGACCCCCCGAGTTATGGACTAGTGTGTGTATAATATTTTCTGTATAAGGATGAATATGTAGGATTTGTCCACATATGTATGGATGAAAAGGTGACCCACGGAGGAGCGTCTATAAAGGAGCTGGCCGCAAAGGGTTGGCTGTATAAGAAAGTCTACGGAGGAGTTGGGTGCAAATGATTTCTTGAGAAGTGTCCTATGCGAGGGATTTTCCATGAAGAAACATTTACAAAGGAGAATCCGCGAATAATTTTCCACTAAAGAGAGTCCATGTAGGATCACTTGCAAAGGGTTGGCGAAAAAGAGTTTATCCATGAATAAATTTTATTTCTTTTACAAAGTCATTTTTATTTTTTTACAGGATCATAAAATGACACCACAATTTAGGAAATGGCACTGCCTATGAATGTTATATTTTTCAATGGGACTTCTGTATATAGTCCTCATGATGGATTTATGTGAAGGGTTACCCACATATGGGTTGTGGGATGGCATCTGCGAAGTGCTTCAGTTGTGGGTGACATTTCTCTCACAAACTATATATTTTCCTTCATGCTTCATCCCCTTTTTTCTGAGTACATTTTGACCATCCTTTTTCGGTCCCCCTAGAGGTTTATTTATAGGAATGTGGAGTGGGACACACACAATATTTTGCAGAAGTCCAAGAACTTAGTCAGTAGGGGCTATTTTTTCGGGTGCTATCGATGCCACCGCATCCCACAAACTACTTAATTCATCGGGGATATTCGTTTGTGGGGATAGAGATACCGCCTCATTCCCGCAAATGACTTCGGTTTCATTTGAGTGTTCTAGTCCACCATCTTCATCCAATGAACTATTTGTTTCATGGGTTTTTCTCAAAGATGTGTATCGCCATGTGGGGTGGTAGTTCTCAAAGTGATTTTGTGCCTTGTGGTCATTCCCCTTTGAACCTTTTCTTAAATCTTCTTCAAGATTTTATTTCTATACTTGTCAAAGTTTGATGGAATTTTCATCATCATGAATGCATAATTTTCAGGACCCAAAACTATAAAACCCCATAAAAACTCTAAAAATCCATAAAACCCATAAAAACCCATAAAAATATAAAAATCCCCAAAAAGACACTAAAAATAAAAAAAACCCTAAAACACCCCCAAAACCCCTAAAAGACCCTAAAACCATATAAATACCTAAAAGACCCCAAAATCCCCTAAACAAGATAAAACCCATTAAAAAACCCTAAAGACCCTAAAAACCTTAAGTTGAAAAATTAAAAAACCCCTTCAATACCTCTAAACAACTTAAGAAAACCCTAAAACCCACTAAAAATCCATTGAAAACGCTAAAACCATAAAAACCATAAAAATAATAAAAAACCATTAAAGATAATAAAAACCCATTAAAACCATAAAAACTATAAAACACCATAAAATACCTAAAAATACATAAAATCTCTAAAAATATTAAAACCCTAAAAAACATAAAAACCTGTACAAACCATAAAAACAAAAAAACCTAAAAACCCTAAAAAACTAAAAAAACTAAGAACTATAAAGCATCCTTAAAATGAAAAAAATACAAAAATCCCTAATTGCCCCAAAAAACCATAATAAGCATAAAATCCCAAAAACCCTAAAAACTATTAAAAAAAATAAAACACCCTAAAACGCTAAATAATCCCTAAAAATATTTAAAAACCATATAGACCCTAAAAAGAAAAAAAAATCCCAAAAAACCAAAAAACCCAGTAAACCCGAAAATTCCATAGAAACCGTTAAACATCTAAACACCCATAATCCCCTAAAAACCTTTAAAATCCCTTAAAATCCCTAATAAAACATAAAAATACCCAAAATCCTTAATGGACATAAAAACCCTAAAAAACCCAAGACCCCCCCTAAAGGACCCTAAATACTCTAAAATCCTTAACTATTCTTAGAAAAACTAAAATCCTTAAAAACCCACTAAAAACCCCCAAAAGACCCTAAAACCTCCAAAAACACTAAAACACCGAAAAACCATAAAAGAATCCAAACCCCCTTAAAACCATAAAATACCCCTAAACCCCTAAATGAGCATAAAAACCCAAAAAAACCTCTAAAAGACCCTAAAACCATTAAAACTGGTAAACCTACTAAAAAAACTAAATACCCTAAAAGACCCAAACCCCCTAAAAGTCTCTAAATCCATAAAAACAAAAAGGACCCGAAAATTCCGAAAGGACCCTAAAAACCATAATGAACCTTAAAACCACTAATGGACCATAAAATACCTAAAATGATTAAGAACCCTGAAAAACATTTAAACCTTAAAGGACCCTTAAGACCGCAAAACCCTAAAATTCCCAAAACACCCAAAAAACCTTAAAATCCCTAAAAACCCTAAAAAACCCTAAAATATTATAAAAACATTAATAAACAAAACCCCCCAAAAAAACTAAATAAAACATTCAAAACCCTAAACACCCTAATACCCATAAAATCCTCGAAAATCCTAAAAGGCCCTAAAACACCCTAAAACCCCTAAAAGATCCTAAAAACCCTTAAAACCCCCCAAAAACATAAATGACCCTAAAACCCCTAAAAACGATAAAATTCCCTAAAACCCCTAAAAACTATAAAAACCCTAAAACCCCATAAAAACTATAAAATATCATAATAAACCATAAAACCCCTAAAAACTAAAAAAAACTTAAAAACCCATAAGAACCATAGAACCCTAAAAACCATAAAAACCATAAACTCCTCGAAAAACCCTAAAATGTCCAAAAACACTAAAAAATAAAACACTAAAAACATTATAAAATCTTAGAAATATAAAATAACTTAAAAATAGAAAAGGATCATAAAAAACCTAAAAAAACCTTTAAACACATAAAAGACACTAAAACTTTAAAAAACCCTAAAATCCATAAAATCCCTAACAAACCATCAAACCAATAAGAACCCTAATACAAAAAAAAATACCTTTAACAACCCTAAAAACCATAATGAACCATGAAAAACCCTCAAAATCCTTAAAATAAAAAAAACATTAATAATGACTAGAAATCCATAAAAATACCAACTAACACTAATAACCCTAAAATATTAAAAACACCATAAAAACCTGAAAACCCCCTAAAAATACTAAAAAACTTTTAACAAACCAAAAAACATATAAAATCTCTAAAACCCTAAAATCACTATAAACCCCCTAAAACAGAAAATATGATAAAAATTATGAGAAAAAAAACAAAAAACCCATAAAAACCCAGAAAAAAAAACAAAAAACCCAAAACACACCTCAAAACCCCTAAAACCATAAAAACCATAACATGGCCCAAAAAACATAAAACTCCCTAAAAACTCCTAAAACCAAAAAATTCATAAAAACAAAAAAAAACTAAAACCCTAATGATTCATAAAATCCCAAAAACCCTTAGAACCCTAAAACACAAAAAAACTTCAAACTCCCTAAAAACCCCCAAAAACCCTAAGAAACCATAAAAACTCTAAAAACCATAAAACTAAAAAACACCCCTATAAGACCCCAAAAATCTTAAGAGACCCTAAAACTACTGAGAGACCCTAAAACACCCCAAAAAACCCCAATATAACCCCAAACCATCCAAAACCCCTAAAATATTAAACACCATAAAATCCCTATAAAAAAATAAAAAGACCCTAAAAGGCCATCGAAAATATAAAAACCCTAAATGACCCAAAAATAACTAAAAAAACTTTTGAAGACAATAAAACCCATAAAAACTCCAAAGGAACCTAAAAACCCTAAAAACATTAGAAATCCCTTAAAACCATTAAAATATACAAATTCCTAGAACCCTAAAAACATAAAAAAACATAAAAAACCCCAAAAGAAACCTTCTAAAACCCCTAATATACCGTAAACCCCTACAGACCATGAAAACCTAGAAAATATTAAAAGCCCAAAAAATACAGGAAAGCCTCAAATAAAACTAAAAACCCTAAAATCCCTAAAAACATTAAAAATACAAAAAACAACGAACCCCGTAGGAAAAATAAATCCCAAAAACCCCTAAAAATGAATAAACACAAAAACCACTAGAAACCATAAGAACCGTAAAACCCTGTAAAACCCCTAAAAATACAAAACCCCTTAAATATACCTAAAATACCTAACACCACCAAAAAATATAAATACCCCTAAAAACTTTAAAACCCAAAAAAACCAAAAAAACATAAAAACCAAATATAATCCCTAAAAAATCTAAGAATTATAGAAACCCTAAAAACACCAAAAATCCTTTCAAACCCGAAAAACAACAAAAACCCTAAAATCATAAAAAACCCAAAAACACTAAATCCCTAAAAATAAAAAACCCAAAAAATCCTAAAAAAACTGAAAACATTAAAAACACTTAAAAACCCTAAAAACCAAAAAACAACTAAAAACCCTTAAAGCCCCTAAAAACCATAATAGAGGAGATGATGGATGAGCCAGAAGGGGTCTCGGGCGATTCTGTGGATCCATGGCTTCTGCCGGCTCTTCTGAATCGGGAGGTAGCCGATGCAGTGAAGAGCCCTGATTCTGAGCCCATTGGGCACAATGTACTCTTTCAGCTTTGTAACCCTCGTGTTGCAAAACCTGGTCAATCTTTGGATTCACCTCTGGATGCGCCGAAGAAGAACTTTTCTGAGGTCGTTAAGTCTGCGACTTCCTCGTCTTTCTCTGATTTCGGCATCCCCTCCCCAGGGTGTGTCATCAAGAAAGGAAAAAGAGCTCATGTTTCTGCCAATCGGGAAGCAATTGAAGAAAGAATTAACCTCTGCAAATTTTCGATCATTGCTCGGGTGGTCATGCCTAAGGGTGGGAAATTATGGAGATTTTCTGAGCTTGTCAAGCGGGTTGTAGATCTCTGGGGTTTTCCGGACTGGAAAATGACAGCCATGGGCCGTGGCTTTTATCACATCGTTTTTCCCTCTGATGAGCACAAAAGACGGGCTTGGAGTTTTGGATCACTTGCGCTTAAGCCTGGCCTACTACAGATTCAGGACTGGGACCGTAATTTTTATCCAACAAGCGTCAAAAATACTTTTGCCCAGGTCTGTATTCGTATTTGCAAATTGAATTGGCTTTATTGGCACCCTCGAATCTTGTGAGACATTGCCTCCTCGGTTGGTTTTCCTATTCGGCTTGACAGGGAAACTGATAATCCGAGATTTGGTCACTATGCTAGTGTTCTTGTTGAAGTTGACATGGCCAATACTTTGGTTGAAGAGGTGGTGCTGAACACTCTGGATGACAACATCGTGCTAGAAATAAAGTATGAAAGAAGACCCAAGTTCTGCAGCAATTGTCTCTTTCTTGGTCACACTATCGATGAATGCAGGATATTGAAGACTTGTAGCATTTGTAAGGTGCGAGGGCATGAGGATGGGTCATGTCAAGCTTTGAACAATAATGAAACCCGGAAGGATGCAGTGACTTCTGATACCCCCCCTGCAAGTTGGAAGCAACAATGCAGGAACAAGTGGGGTCCCAGACCAATCTGTTGTTCCTGAGAGGGTTTGTGATCCCATTTCCTCGACTCTGGTCGGGGATTCTAATGCTCCCATTGCTGGGCATACTGCTCATGAAGTTTCTACCTCTCCTGGAGCCTCTGTTGTGCTTCTTATTGTGCAAGCTTCACTTGCCCAGCCTGATGCACGTGGTCTTGCATCTTCCAGCAGTGTCCATGTTGTACCTTCTCAGCCTCCTGATTCCTGCATAGCAGTGGCTCCTGCTGACCGAATAGTTTCTTCCAGTGTCCATGATACAGCTATCTTGTCTCTTATCTCTTGCAAAGCGGTGGCTCCAGTTGAGTAGGTTGTGACTACAGGTGCTCCCTCTACTATGGCTAACTCAGATCCTGTGACCATTGTGTCCCCTGCTGAGAATCCGTCGTGTGTCCAGTCTGATGCAACTGCTAATTTCAGCAGTGCATATGGTGCACCTGCTCAGTCTCCCCAACTCACTCCTGCAGTTAGCAGCATGCATGATGTGCATATAATAGATGCTTCTGCTGAGCAATTTAAGATTAATGATGGTGCTCCTCCGTTTGGGGCCCCTCCGGGGATTGCTGCATTATCGGATTCTTCTTCTCCTGGAATTCTCTCACCCAGCAGAGTACATGATGCAGTTGCTCCGTCGGATGCACTTTCTCTTGTTGATATGGATAAGGTCTTTTCTCCTGTTCCTGCAGGAATTTCCAATAAGGAAAAACTCACTGGAATTCCTTGTAATGACGGGATCTGTGTTACTAATTCCTTCTCTCCCCTATCTGGGAAATTCTGGGCTAATCAAGTTGATGACAGCCTAGATGTAGAGGTTATCCTTGAGGATGCTCCTATGGCCTCTACTCATGAGTTGCCAAACATTGAGAAAGTCATTAATAAACTTCCTGGAAGACCTCCAAATCAGGGAGGGAAAAGTAAAGGTGCCCCTTCCAAGAATACAAAAGGCCTGCCTCTCCAAAGAGGCGACTCAAACTCCAGTCAATAAAGCTTCTTTTTTGGAATTGTCAGGGGATTGGGAACTCTCCCACTTCAGCAGCTCTTCGACATTTCCTTGCTGTCAACAAACCCTATCTTGTGGCCATTGCTGAGCCTCTTATTAGCTTTGATCACTGGAAGGGCTTCAACTGGGCATCGCTCGGGTACTCATTTATTGATCATAATATAGGTGCTGGTAATACTGAATCACTATGGGTGCTTCGACACAATGACTTGATGCTTGATTCTTTTGAGATTTGTCACCAGGTTATTTCAGTTCACATACGGATGCAGAACATTCCACTCACCTTCTCTTTTGTCTATGCCTCTTGCTCTTACATCAGAAGAAGAGAACTCTGGGAAGATTTAGCTGCCCTCAGTGAGAACATGAATCACAATTGGGTCATCACTGGTGACTTCAATTTTGTTTTGAGTCCTGATGAAAAAACTGGCTCCTATTTTCTCCGCTCTGCTGCTCAAGATTTTCAGTACTATGTGGATCAATGTAATCTCATTGAAGTTCCTATGGCAGGATCCAAATTTACCTGGAGAAGGTTCACTCTAAATGGGAGGAAAGCCAGCAAAATTGATAGGTGCTTCATTCACGTCAATAATACTACTTCTCCATTGGACATCTCAGGGTTTACTCTCCATAAATTTAACTCTGATCATAATCCCATTGTTGTCTCCATTCGAGAGGATATTAGGAGACTTTCTCCCTTACCCTTCAAATTCAATAATGTCTGGCTCTCAATCCCAGGATGTAGGGAAGTTGTTCTTGATGGATAGAACTCCACTTTCCATGGCTCTCCTTACTTTGTGGTTGCCTCTAATCTTAGGAGAATCAAAAGCCTTCTTAAAGCTTGGAGTAAGCTCTCTTTCTCCAGAATTGATGAGGAGATCAAGGATGCGCAATTTCAGCTGGAGTTTTTTCAAGAAAACAATCAGCAGGGGGCTGTTCCTACTCATGAGGAACTTTCATTTCACAAAAAGCTTGATGATCTTCTTGCTCTCAAAGAGAATCTGGAAAAGCACCAATTCAGTGCTCGATGGCTCAAGGATGGTGACAGAAACTCAAAGTTCTTTCATCGCTTACAACGGGAGAAAAGGGTCTATAAAGGACCTAATCGTATCCGAATCAATGGGGCAAACTTGGTTGAGGAGAAAGAGCTCTCTGATGCTGTTTTTGACCATTTTAATGCTCTTTATAATGATGATGGTACCCCTCCCTCGGCCTTGGTTGCCGACTGTATTGAGCAGTGTGTGAATGACTCACAGAACAATGATCTGACCTCTCCTCCTCTTGAAGATGAAGTCAAATCTTGTCTCTTCTATCTCAATTCTGAAAGTGCCCCTGGACTGGATGGATTCACTAACAAATTCTTCATCTTTTATTGGGATATCTTTCATGCAGAAATTATCAATGCTGTCAGGGAGTTCTTCATCTCAGGATCATTGCCATTTGGAGCCAACTCCAACTTCATTGCTCTGCTTCCCAAAAAAGAAGCTGCTATTGACATCGGTGTCTTTCGTCCCATTGAAATTGGAAACACCATTCCAAAGATTATTAGAAAAATCATCATCACCAGGTTGGGGAAGTTTGTTGGTTCCTTTATCACTCCTAATCAATTTGGCTTTGTTCCTGGGCAAAACATTCCAAGTTGTTTATATATGGCCTCTGAAGGAGTGAATATCATGAGAAAGAAAGTCAAATATGGGACCTTTTCTCTTAAACTGGATATATCCAAAGCTTTTGATACCATTAAGTGTCATTTTCTGTTCAGGGTGTTGGGTATGTATGGTTTCTCATCCAAATTTATCAACATGATCTCTTCTATTTTGGAGAGTTCTAGAATTTCTATTCTGATTAATGGGGCGCCAAAAGGTTTTTTTTCAGTGTTCGCAAGGGGTCCGATAGGGAGACCCTCTCTCTGGAATTCTCTTTGCACTTGCAGAAGATTACCTGAGTCATATTGTTAAACATGCAATGATGGCTGGATTATATTGCCCTTTCAAAGCCAGCAAGGACTCCTATGTACCCTCACACCTTTTTTATGCTAACGATATCCTTCTATTTGGGTAGGCTAACATGCGAACTATCTCAGCTATCCGGAAAATCTTTAATCACTATGAAGATGTTTCCAGGCAGGCAATTAGTTGGTGTAAATCTTCTATTGTTTTTGGGAAAGGGTGATCCTCAGTGAGGCAAAACAGAATCATTAGATGTATTGGCGTTAAAAAAGGATCTCTGCCTTTTAATTACCTTGGGGTTCCCCTCTTCTGGGGTAGGGCAAAGTGCTACCACTTGGAAAGCATTTCTGTTGATATCACCCAGCAGCTAGCTAAATGGAAGGGAAAGTCTCTGTCTCAAGCAGGCAGAGTTTGCCTTATCAATTCTATTATCACATCAAAGTTTGTTCATGCCTTCTCTATATATAGATGGCCGGTAAGTCTGATCAAATCCCTTCAAGCCAAGATTCGAAACTTTGCATGGACAGGATGCATTAGTGAAAAGAAATTGGTAACTGTTGCATGGAAAGACTGCATCAAACCCATTAGCATGGGTGATCTTGGAATTAAAGATCTCAGGGCTTTCAATGAGGCCTTGTTGGCTAAATTCACATAGAATCTCTTCGTGCACAAGGAAGGTGAGCTGGATTTTCTTAAAGAACGATTCACTGGCCACTTGTGTAATGGCTACACTGGGTATATTCTCTCCTCGGTATGGACCATAATTAAATCCTCATTTTAGAATATTATCTCTCAATCTATCTGGACTGTTTCAAGACAATCCAATCTGAACTGCTGGCTCGCCCCTTGGCTTGATTGTCCTCTGCATGAACTTATGCAAGTTCCACAAGGTCTGCAACACATGACTATCAGTGAGCTCAACGCCAGGCTGATGGAGCTGGATGGAATTCTGCCATCACACATTATCTCCCAGATCCGCTGTTACAACTACGTTGATTCGGACACTCTCATATGGAAGCCGGATCTGATTGGCCAGCTCACTGCAAGAGGTTTCTACGAGCATGAATTTCGGCAAGGTTCTGACCCCCCCTCATGGCTTCTGAAATATAAGGGTCATTTCATTCCCCCTAGACACTTTCTTCTTCTTTGGAAAATTTGGAGGCGTAGGTTTCCTATGCATTGTCAGCTTCAAAAAACTGGGTTGTAGATTGCCTCGGTCTGCAGCATCTGTTTGCGAGGTGCTGAAAGCATACATCACCTCTTTATTGATTGCAATCTTTCACACAGATTATGGAGCTACATACAGGATGTTTTTGGTATCCTCTTGCCTCCTGGAACCTTTTCTCAACGGATGCTTTTTATCAATGATTTTAGCTGCAGTGAGCAGCTTCATAACCTCCTCCTTGCAGCTTCGGTAGCCATTGTCTCTTTCCTATGGGCTGCAAGAAATTTTGCTATGTTTCGGAACAAGTCATGCTCCACACATGAGGGTATTATTTCCATGCATAGTGCTATTTGGCTGGCTGGGAGTCTCCAATCAGGTACAATGAACAACTGCTTCAATGATCTTGTTACACTCCGCACCCTTGGTGTCCCTGGTAGGTGCAAAAAATCAATGTTGATGAAGTACATTAGATGGATTCCACCAATCCCATCATGGATCAATGTTAATGTTGATGGTACGACGGCAGGCTCACCAGGCCCTTCAGGTTGTGGTGGGGTCTTCCGTACATGTCGAGGATTTGTCAAGGGTATTTTCTATCACTACATTGGGAATGGATGTGATTATGAGGCAGAGCTTTGGGCTATTATCAAGGCTGTTCATTTTGCAATTCAATTTGGGTGGTTGCATCTATGGATCGAATCGGACTCAATGATTGCAGTGGAGGCGCTTCGCCAAAACTCAAGGAAGGTTCCATGGAGGCTTCTTCCTCAGTGGATTGAATGGCTTAGCCTATCCAAGAACCTGACTCTCAGGATTTCTCATGCATACAGGGAATTCAATATGGTGGCTGATGCTCTCTCCAAGATGGCTATTGAAGAATGCTGCTCATGGTGGTCATTCATTTCTCCTTCCTTTTGCACGTCTCATGTAGCCGCTGATATGATGGGTGCTACCCGCACACGAATGTACAAGTCCCCCCCTGTAATGTTTTGTACCTTTTCTTTTTATTAATTGAGGCGCCAAGCTTTCTGCTTGGCATGCGCCTTCTTTTCCCTAAAAACCATAAAAACCTCTAAAAACACTAAAAATTAAAAAAAACCCTAAAAATGATGAAAATACAAAACAAACACTTAAAAGACTAAAAATTCATAACACCCTAAAAACCATAAAAATATAGAAACCTATAAAAATTTTAAAAACACTAAAAACCTTAGATACTCTAAAAAACATAAAAACTCTAAAATCCACTAAATGACCATAAAACTCCTAAAAAATCTAAAATACCCTAAAAACAATAAAATAACCTAAAACCCCTAAAATACAATAAAATACCCTAAAATCCTTAAAACCCCTAAAAGACACTAAAACCCATAAAAATCCCTAAAAGTCCATAGATACACTAAAAACCTAAAAGAGTGTATGTACCCCCCAAAACCCTAAAAGTCACTAAAAACCCTAAAAACCCTTAAAATGTCGTAAAAACCTAAAAACACTAAAGGACCATAAAAACCATAAAGGACCCTTAAAAAACAGAAAACATTAATGGGTCCAAAACCCCCTTAACGACCTTAAAAACCAAAAAACCCAAAAAATCCTAAAGGAACATAAAAATTCTCAAACCCTAAAGGTTCCATAAAAAAACCCTAAAAACTATAAAATACCTTAAACCCCCTAAAAATCACTAAAATACCCTAAGAATCATGAAAACCATTAAAACCCTAAACCCACTAAAACACAAAAATTATCCTATAAACCCTAAATACCCTTAAATGATGTTAAAAGTCCTAAAATCATTAAAATACAATAAAAAACCAAAAAACTGTAAAACAAAAAAACCCCTGTAATGCCTGAAAATTATAAAACAATTTAAAAGACCCTACAACACCAAAAAATCTTAAAACTCACAATGTATACTAAAATACCCAAAGGGCCCCAAAAAATCACTAAAACCCATTAAAAATCCAAAAACAACTAAAAACCTCTAAAACTCTAAAAACTTAAAAACCTAAAAACATTAAAAAACCATAAAGACCCTAAAAACCCAAAAACCATAAAACCCTAAAATCATAAAAAACACAAAAAACCTAAAAAACCAAAATAACCCTAAAAGACCTAAAATCCCTAAACCTTCCCTATACGACCCTAAAAACTATAGAGGGCTATAAAACCCCCCGAACCACCCTAAATGACTGTAAAATCCATAAAATACACTTAAAGAATCTAAAACCTGCTAAAACACCCTAAAACCATGTAAAAACACTCAAATACCCAAAACCACTAAGAACCCTAAATGATCCTAAAACCCCTAAAAAACCCAATGAACTAAAATACCATAAAAACCCTAAAACCCAAAAAATTCCAATTAACAGTTAAAAGACCCTAAAAGAACCAAAAACCATATTAACACTTAAATGGACCTAAATGTTAAAAACCCTAAAATTCCTAAAAACATTAAAGAACCTTGGATAAACCATTAAAAACCTAAAAATAATAAAACCCTAAAAACAACAAAAAAACCCTTTAAATACCCCTAAAAACTCAAAAACCATATACCCCTAAAACACCAAAAAATTCAAAGATCTATAAAACCCCTGAAACCCATAAAAACATAAAAAACCCCTAAAACCCCAAAAAATCCAAAAAACAAAAAAAAACCATAGAAACACAAAAAAATAAAACTCTAAAACACCTAAAAACCCAAAAAACCCCCCAAAACAATTAAAAATCCCTAAAAAACAAAAAAACACTAAAAACCCTAAAAACCTAAAAAACCCAAAAACATAAAAACCCCAAAAACACTAAAAACCATAAAACACAAAATCCATAAAAACCCTAAAACCAAAAAAATTCTTAAAAATTAAAAAACCCCCAAACAAATAAAAAACAGAAAAAACCCAAAAAAACCCTAAAAATACCTAAAAACCCTAAAAAATTGTAAAAAACCAAAAAAATATAAAACCCTTTAAAAACTCTAAAAACACAAAAACCTTGAAAATCCACGAAAAATCCTAAACGATCCTAAAACCCTAAAAATATCTAGAATAAAAAACACCCTAATACCCTAAATGAACCTAAAAAATATAAAACCTCATACATCCCCTCAAAGTCCTTAAAACCATAAAAAAATTTAAACAAAACTTAAACCCCATAAAAAACCTTAAAAAACCTAAAAACAAAAAAAAACCCCTAAAGACCCTAATACCCTAAAAAAGTTTGAAGGACCCTATAAGAACTCATAAAAAACCTAAACCCACTAAAACCCCTACAAAACCTAAAAAATATTAAAAACCCTAAAAACACTAAAAACCCCTAAAAAACATTAAAACATTAAAAATTTGTAAAAAATGTTAAAACCCTAAAAACCTAAAATATTATAAAAACCATTAAAACCTTATAAACCCTAAATACCAAAAAAAAATAAAGACTATAGAAAACACAAAAAACCAAAATCAAAAAAAGCCCTAAACACCCATAAAACCCTAAAACCTCTAAAAACCCAAAAAACACTAAAACATAAAAACAACACTAAAAGCCAAAACCCCCCAAACACACCATAAAACCCCTAAAAACCCCAGAAAAGCTAAAAAACACAAAAAACCCAAAATCCTAAACCACAAAAAACCCTAAACACAATAAAAACCATAAGCACCCCAAAAATACATTAAAACCCATAAAACCCTTAAAAATTCCAAGACCCCCTAAAAACTTTAAAACCCCCCTAAAAATCTCTAAAAATATCTAAAATACCAAAAAAAGTAAAAAACCCTAAAAAACCCTCCCAAGAAACCCTAAAATCCCTGAATAATTCTAAAAATCATAAAAACCATAACCCTCCCCCCAAAGAACCCTAAAAACCCGAAAATACCAAAAACCCTAAAAACACTAAAAAACATAAAAACACTAAAGACCATTAAAAATATAAAACTATAAAAACACATAATATCCATAAAAAACAAATATGCTCTAAATAACCTAAATACCATAAAAAACTAAAATAAAAAAACCCCCCCTTAAAAACCCTAAAACCCATAAAAACATTAAAAACCTTAAAACCCCCCAAAAAAACCATAAAACCAACAAAAACCCAAAAAAACATAAAAAACTCAAAAACCATAAAATCCTTGAGAGACCTAAAAAAACCAAAACGTCCTAAAATACTCTAGAAACACTAAAAACATAATAAACACCTCAAAAACGTAAAACACCTAAAATCACGAAAAACCATTAAAAATATAAAAATTCCTAAAACACTAAAAACCCAAAATATGACTAAGATCCCTAAAAAATACCAAAAACCATTAAAAACATTAAAAGACCAAAAGGAACTATAACAATAAAAACCTTAAAACCCCTAATAAACCCTAAAACACCCTAAAATACCTAAAAAGACCCTAAAACCCTAAAAGCCCTAGAAATACCCTAAAATCCTAAAAACTCTAAAAACCCCTAAGTCTTTAAAAACCATAAAAATCACTTAAAACCCTTAAAAACACTTAAAAACCAAAAAACCTCAAAACACCTTTAACAACCAAAAAAACAAAAAATCTATAAAACTAAAAAAATATCTAAAAACCCTAAAAACCTAAAAAACAATAAACCCCCTAAAAACCCATAAACCATAAAAAAATATAAAAATCCAAAAAACATAAACCCTAAAAAACATCAAACCCCCAAAGATCCATTAAAATTATAAAGAACCTAAAGACCCCTAAAAACCTTGAAAAAAAAACATAAAAACACGAAAAACCTGGGAAAACCTTAAAAACCTTAAAACACCTAAAAATAATAAAAACCCTAGAAAACCATAATGACCCTATCAACCCATACAAATCCTTTAAAAAATTCTAAAAACCTAAAAACACCTAAAACACTAAAAACAAAAAAAACATAAAAACCCTTAAAAAACTCTAAATCCCTAAATAACTAAAAACCCCAAAGCCCCCCAAAGCCCATAAAACCATATATATAAAATAAAAAACACTCAAAAATCATTAAAATGATGAAAAAACCAATGAAACCATAAAATACTAAAAACTCTATAAGTCTTTGAGAAAAACTAAAAACACAAGACCCATAAGCCCCCCCCCCCCCCCGAAATCCATTTAAACCCCTTTAATATCCTAAAACCCTAAACCCCATAAAAGACCTTAAAAGAACTAAATACTCATAAAAGAACCTGAAGATCCAAAAAAGTCACTTAAAACCCCTAAAATACCATAAAATACACTAAAACTGTTAAAGTTTCTAAAACCCCTAAAGGACCGTAAAAAACCTAAAAATCTAAAAGGACTTAAAACCACTAAAATCCATAAAGTACCTAAAAACCCTAAAAATTTAAAGGACCATAAAAACCATAAACCTATAAAGAACCCTAAAACCCATAAAACCCCTGAAGGAGCCTAAAAACATGAAAACCCCTAATGGAACCTAAATGTCCTAAAGGACCCAAAAAAAACTAAAATCACTAAAACCCAAAGAAAACCTAAACAAACCAAAACCCCCCAAAAACCAATAAAACACCATAAAACCCATAAAGAACATAAAAACCCTAAAAGAGCCAAAATAATCTAAAAACCAAAAAATATATAAAACCCTAAAACACCTTAAAAGACCCTAAAACTGTAAAAACCAAAAAAAACCATTAAAATTTAAAAAACCCAAAAGACGCTAAATTACCCAAAAACCCTAACAAACCATAAAAATAATGAAAACATTAAATACCAAAAAAACCTTAAAGCCCTGAAGAAAAAACTAAAACATAAAAAAAATAAAAAAACACTACAAATCCCTAAAAATCCTAAAAAGACCGTAACACCCCTAAAACCGCTTTAAACCTCCAAAACCCTCCCAAAAACCCTAAAACCATAACAATCCTAAAACACTAAAAACCCCTAAAAAATCAAAATACCTCTAGAACCCTAAAAAACCCTAAAACCATAAAAAAAAAATCATAAAACCCATAAAACCCACTAAAACCCCCCTCAAACCCTTAATACCCTAAACCTAAAAAATCCCTCAAAACCCAAAAAAACTGCAAAAACCATAATAATCCCTTCAAACATAAAAGACCCTTAAAAACACTAAAAATAGTAAAGAAATCTAAAATCCCTTCAAAACACCGAAAACATAAAAAATAACAAAAATCATAAAAAACATAAAAAAATTAGATCCCTTAAAAAACCTAATGACCGTAAAAGACCATAAAACCCTAAATGACACTAAAAACCCCAAGAAACCCTAGATGACCCAAAAAACACAAAAAATCCTAAAACCCTAGATCACAATAAAATCACTAGATGACCCTAAAAACCATTAAACACCCTAAAACCCTATAAACTCATAAAACCCTTCAAACCCTAAAAACCTAAAAACCCCTAAAACCCTTAAAACCTTAATAACCATCAAACCCCAAAAAACCCAAAAAACACTAAAACACTTAAAAATTATAAAAAAACTCTAAAACCCCTAAAACTCCAAAATATACCATAAAAACCCCTAATAACCCATAAAACCATTAAAAACTGAAAAAACCAAACCCCCTAAAAAACCCTAAACACCCTTAAAACCCAGAAAACCCCTAAAAATCATGAAAACCAAAAAACACCCTAAAACCCCAAAAAACCTAGAACCCCTAAAAACAATAAAACATTTAAAACCCTAAAAAATAAAAAAAAAAATAAAACCACAAAAAATCCCTAAAATCAAAAAATTTGAAAATATCCCTAACAACCCTATAAATCCCTAAAATCCACAAGAACTCCAAAAACTCTAGAAAACCTTCAAAACTTCTAAAGGACCCTAAAAACCTTAATAACCCAAAATTTCCCTAAAAACCCTAAAACCCTAAACCCCCTAAATACCCTAAGGATATTAAAGACTATAAAACCCTAAAATACCCTAAAACCCTAAAAACCTTAAAACACTATAAAACCCCAAAATATCATAAAATCCCTAAAAACCAAAAACCTCCTAAAAATCCTATGAACAATAAAATGATATAAAAACTTAAAAAAACCTTAAAAACCATGAAAAACCATAAAAGCCACTTAAAACACTAAAACCTCCAAACACCCAAAAACACTAAAAATTCCCTGAAAAATAAAAAAAACCATAAAAACACATTAAAACACTAAAAAACCCTAAAACACACTGAAAACCATAAGAAACCCTAAAAACCATAAAATCCCCTAAAAAAATAAAACCCTAAAAGCTTCAAAATACCATAAAACATAAAATACCCCTTAATACCCTAAAAATCCTAAAAATATTAAAAATACCCTAAAACCCCTAAAGAACCTAAAAAACCCAAACACCGTTAAAAACATATAAACGCATAATGTTCCATAAAAACCCTAAAAACCTTATAAATCTCTAAAACCAAAAAAGAGCCTTAAAACCAAAAATATATAAAAACCATAAAAACCCTCAAAACCACAAATAACCCAAAACCCCAAAAAGACTTTAAGAACCCTGAACGAGCCCAAAGGACACAAAAAAACCAAAAGAATCCTAAAAAACCAAAATACCTAGAAAACACTAACATCCCCAATGATACCTAAAACTATAAAAACCTAAAATACCATAAAACCTTAAAACCTAGAAGAAACCACAAAACACTAAAACCCCCAAAAATACCCTAAATTACTCTAAAATACTTAAAGACTTTAAAAATACTAAAGGACCCTAAAAACCATAAAAACCCTAAAAACACCCTACAAAAAACTAAAAAACCCAAAAATACCTTAATGTACCTTAAAACCCAAAAACCTTTGAAGTGCCCAAAAAACCCTAACAAGAATAAAGGACCCTAAAAACCCAAAAGACATTAAAACTCTACAAAAAATTTTAAATGACATTAAGTACACTACCAAAACCAAAAGGACCCAAAAATCCCCAAATATCAAAAAAAAATCTAAGAAACCTTAAAACCCATTAAACACCCTAAAAGACCCAAAAAACCAGAAAGGCCCTAAAAAACCAAAACACTCTAAAACCCTAGAAGTACCTAAAACCCTAAAAACCCTAAAAATAATAAATACCATAAAAGACCATAAAAACATAAATACGTTTAAAGACCCTAAATAAATAAAAAACCCTAAAATCCTAAAAACATTAAAATAACATAAAACCCCTAAAAATCATTAAAAATAATAAAAACCATAAAAACCCCAAAATCACATAAAATATTCAAAAAATCTAAAAAATCATAACCCCCCTATAAAAAATAAAACCCCAAAAAACACAAAAAAACTATAAAAATCCTAAAATACTAAAAATCACTAAACCCCTTTAAAAACACTGTAAAAAACAACAAAAATCCACAAACACCAAACCCCTTTAAAAACACTAAACCCCTTTTAAAAACACTATAAGAACCCTATAAACTCAAAAAACCCCAAACACTCTAAAAAACACCAATAAACTCTAAAAGCCACCAAAAACCTAAAACCAATAATTACCTCAAAAAACCCCCCTAAAATTCTGAAAAACCCAAAAAACCAAAAAATCCCCTAACACCCTAAAAATCCATAAATACCTAAAAATGGTATAAGACCATAATACATAAAAAATGCTAAAACCAAAAAATACTAACAATCCCTAAAACCCCTAAAAACCCTAAAACCCTTGAAAAACCTACACCACCATAAACCCCTAAAACCCAATGAAATCAAAGAAAACCAAAAAATATATATAAAAAACTAATAAAACCTTAAAACCCTAAGAAACCCCTAAAAGATCCTAGAAACCTTAAAACCCATAAAAAAATGAAAAACAACTAAAGACCCAAAAACCCATAAAAATCCTAGAATTCCATTAAATACATAAAACCCATAAAAACCCCTAAAAACCAAAAAAGACCCTAAAACCCCTAAGGTACCCTAAAAGAACTTAAAAAACCTACAAAACTCAAACAAATTCCTAAAACCCCTTAAAACCCAAAAAACCAAAAAACCCAAAAAACTCTAAAATAACCTAAAATAACAAAAAATACACTACACACGCCAAAACCCCTAAAAACACTAATACTCTCATAAAATACTAAAAAACAATAATAATAATAAAACCCATAAAAATACTAAAAAAATAAAAAAACCAATAAAAAAATCTCATACCCTAAAAACCTAAAAACTAAAAAAACCCATTAGAAACAATAATAAACCATAAAACACCTAAAATCCTAAAAAACCCAAAAAACCCAAAACACTAGAAAACCCTAAAAATCCAAAAACCCATAACACAACATATAAATCCAAAAAACACCTAAAAACCATAATACCCTAAAAACACTTAAAACCCTAAAAACCTTAATATCCCTAAAACACTTAAATCCCTAAAAAGGCATTAAAAATACTAAAAAAATATAATATTATTCTATTAATTCTACATTTTAATAATGAAAAATCATATTTATGTCATTTATAAAATTTTATATGTCTTATGAGAGATAAATATTTCAATAGAATATTTGGAAATTTTCCCAAGCCTTGGAATGATCGAGAAGCCAATGAAGACGGGCTATCAATTGTGAGTCTGAAAGAAGCTAGATTTAACAAAGGGTTCAATCGACCACATTAATAATCCATCATCCACAATAAAAAATTTATATGTGTCGAAGAGACTTCATGGCATGTGTGTTGACCATAGTGGACATCACAAAGGACCCAAGGTACTGGGTTTCATATCTCATGAAACCCAAACTTTTTAGTTTTTCAAAAAGGTTTGGATCGACTACATGACTGTGTGATCAACTGTATGCCTATATGACCAACCATGATTTTTGATAAAACATTAGAGTGACTTCATGCTGAATTCCAATAGACCTCACAATTAATTAAAGCGGTCTTATGTAAAGTTGATTTTTTTCCTAATTGATAAAGAAACAACATTTCTAATTGAATCAACCATATAAAGTATACATAATTTAAAAAATTACCGAATCAACTATAATTTCAAAATGATTGATTGTATTAATTTCCAAGATATTTGATCAAAATTACCAAAAATTGTCGAAGATACCTTATTAGAAAATGTAGAACACTTAAAGAGACCATGATTAAAGGCAGAATACTATATTTTATATAATATTTTCCAGCCACTTTTTTATACAGAATAAAATGCTGATCAGAAGTATTCAATGACCCCAGATTTCATACTGAGTACAAGGATTTTTATTAATGATTTTCAAAGGATATCTTCGGAGGATGTATTCATTATAGAAGACCACAGTCATAGAAATATGAGCACAGACACAAAGTTGTATAATGGATTTTTTATGAACAAGAATGAAAATCAAATACTCTTTTCTCATTAGAAAATCCAAAAAAACACTTAAAATATAAAAGGACCTAGAACCCCTATAATCTCCATAAATGAACCATAAAAACCCTTAAACACCCTAAAAAACCTAGAAACCCTACAAAATCCTAAAATCATAAAAAACCTTAAAAACCTTTGAAACCCTAAAAATGCCAAAAAATCTAACACACCTTAAAAACCAAAAAACCCAAGAAAACCACTTCAAATGATTAAAACCATAAAACCCCTAAAAAACCAAAGAACCCAAAACCCCCTAAAAAGTCCTTAAAACCCCTAAAAACAATATGAATGCCCTAAAAATCATAAAGACACTAAAAATACTAAATTCAATAAGCATCCTAAAAACTCTAAATATCTTTAAAACCACAAATAACCCTAGAATTACACAAAACCCGTAAACCACCTAAAACACCTAAAAACTCTTAAAAAACCTAAAAACCTAAAAAACAATAAATACCATAAAACCCCAAAAATCCAAAAAAAACCATAAAATCCTAAAAACCATAAAGATAACTTAAACACAAAAAATGACCCTAGAACCCAAATAAATCCCCAAAATCTGTATAAAATATTAAAAACCCTAAAACACAAAAAAGACTCTAAGACCCATAAAACCCTAAAAATCTTTATATCCCCTAAAAACCCTAAACCACCCTAAAACCCCTAGAAACCATAAAAACACTAAAACCCACTAAATAATCATAAACAACTCTTATAAACCTATAAAAACTATAAAAATCCATAAAAAACATAACACCCCTAAAACCCTTAAAAACCATAAAACCCTAAAACACCCTAAAACCCTAAAAACAAAAAATACACTAAAATAACTGAAAAACCTAAAAAATAAAAAAACCCTTAAATCCCTATAGAAACCCATAAAACCCAAAAAATTCCTAAAAATACATAAAACACCCTAAAGATTTAAAACCCTAAGAAAACACTAAAACACCTAAAACCCATTAAAACCCTTAAAACACTGAAAATCTTAAATAACTAAAATCCCTAAACCCCTTAAAATCCATAAAACATTGAAAAAACTAAAAACCATAAAAAACATTAAAACCCTTAAAACCCTAAAGCCCTAAAAACCCTTAAAACCCTTGAAATCTCAGAAAATAATTAAATACCATTAAAAGAACTAAGAAACCAAACACACTAAAGCATCCAAAAAACCCAAATAACCCTTAAAACCCATCAAAACACTATAAACACTAAAAACCCCCAAACCCCTAAAAATAATTAAAAAACCGTAAAATCCTTGAATCCCCCTAGTAACTCTAAAAACCCTAAAAAATAATAAAAAACACTAAAATACAATAAAAACATAATAATACACTAAAAACCATTAAAACCCTCAAATATCCTATAATATAAAAAACCCTAAAACCCCAAGAAGAAATTAAAACCCCTTAAAGTCAATGAAAGACACAAAAAACCCTTAAACCCCCAAACAAACCCTAAAAACTCTAAAAACCCAAAAGCCTCCTGAAACTCCCTAAAACTAATAAAAACATTAAAACACTCTGAAAACACAAAAATCCCTAAAAAATATTTAAAAACCACAAAATCAATAAAAAAACATAAAATCCCATAAAAAATTAAAAACTCCATAAAAACCCAAAAAACCTAAAAAATCCAGGAAGCTAAACAAACCCTTTAAAAATCATAAAACCCTAAAACCCTAAAACACCCCAAAAACACTAAAAAACACATAAAACCCTAAAACACTAAAAAAACCATAAAATATATAAAATCATAAAAAAATTTAAGGGCCCTAAAACCCATAAAACCACAAAAAAACCAAAAAATCATAAAACACAAAAAATACATAATACCGCTGAAGTCCATAAAAAACCTTAAAAATCCCATAAAACTGTAAAAACTCACAATAAACCCCTAAAATCATTAAAAATTTTAAAAACTATTGACAACCCTAAAAAACCTAAAAACAAAAAAACTTAAAAATCCCACTAAAACCCTAAATAAGCCTTAAAACCCTGAAGGGCCCTGAAAACCCTTACACCCTAAAAGCCCCTAAAATCCCTAAAAACTCCTAAAACTACTAAAAACATTAAAAAAAGAAAAGGACTACGAAATCCCAGAAAACCCATAAGAACCTCGAAGACTCTAAAAACCCTAAAAGGCCATAAAACCCCTAGAAGACACTAAAATCCCTAAAAATTACTAAATGGTCCTAAAATAACATAAAAACACCAAAAATACATTAAAACTTTTAAGGCCCTTAAAACCCTAACCCCATAAAACCCCTAAAATATCCAAAATAATAATAAAATTCTTAAAACCCTAAAACCATTTAAAATCCAAAAGAACAAAAAAACACTAAACTCTATAGAGACCCTAAAACCACTAAAACCCAAAAAACCCCAAAAGACATTGAACCCCCTAAATATGCTAAGGACTATAAAATAAATAAATACACTAAAAACAAATAAAACCCTAAAAATGGTAAAACCCTAAAAACTCTAAAAAGAACTAAAAATCATATACCCCTAGAAAACCCAAAAACCTTTAAAATCTAAAAGACCTAAAAAACCATAAAAACCCAAAACCCATAAAACACCTACAACCCATAAAAAACCTAAACCCTTAAACACCCTAATAACTCTACATTCCACTAAAACCCCTCAAAAAACCTTCAAGCACATTAAAACCATAAAAAAATATAAAACCCTTGAAAATCCTAATAACCCTTAAAAAATGAATAAACCAAAAAATGAATATCCCCCCCCCCAAATACTAAAAACCTAAAGGGCCCTAAACCCCCCCCCCCCCAAAAAAACACAAAAAACTTAATGAAAATAAAACCATAAACCCATAAAAGTACCTAAAAACCCGAAAAACCCTAAAACACTAAAAACACTAAACTACCCTAAAAATCTTATAGGACACTACAAATCCTAAAAAACCCCAGAAGAACATGAAATAATAAAAACCCATAAAGCAACCTAAATTATCTAAAAAACATAAATTGACTTAAAAATACAATTACTTAAAGGTCCCTAAAACCCCTAAATCACATTAAAAACCTTAAAACCCCTAAACAACCCAAAACCCTAAAATTTATAGAAAAACTGTGAAACCCCCTAAAATCCATAAATTACCCTAAAAAACATAAAAAAGGCCTAAAATACACTAAAAGACCTAAAAAATTATATAACCTAAAAAATAAAAACAAAATATACCCCCAAAAAATTTTTTATGTATCAAAAAATTAATTCAGAAAACTGTTCCTCACAACTGATGATACAATTCTCACTTAGACAATAAATGTTGTGTTTGAATAGAAATGTTTCTCCACACATAAATAAGAATAATATTGAATTTTCATGTTCCAAAATAATTCTCAAAAAACTAAGGATATATATTTCTCAAAAAAAATCCCCAATTTGGTGTCATGGTGGTGAGAAACACTCCCTGAAAGTGGGTTGTGGATTTTACAAATTGCTGATAGTAAAAGTATTTTCATCTTAAACCCCATTTTTATCGGTATTATGGGAACATTTTAATCATAAATAACCCCAATAGTGTGTATATACAATATTCTGTAGTGTATATAAATTATCAATATTTTATTTGACTAGTTATGAGTCCAAAAATACTTATAGATCAAGATTTATGGTTGTTGGAATCCAGGAAAGATTTATAATGGACTATGAGTTTCAGTGCAAGAAATTATCATATCTCCATTGATAAAGACATTAAAAAAGTTCCCTTATGAAATTCCCTCACACATTTCCTTCTCATATATCCTTCATGCCGACCCTTTTCCCAGCTTCACCAGTTGGTATATAAATATACCTCTCTACCACCAATTTTTAGTGGATGGAAAAACTCCCAGACGACGAACCAAGGTGGGAGCTCTGATCATTCTGTTCCTTCACCCATTATTATATCCATTCTTGTGTGAAATATTATATCATAACTCTATATGGATGATTCCCCCACCAGGGTGAGTCCATTGGGTGAGTCCCCACATGGGCAAACAACTTGGGGAGCCCCCACTTAGGCAAACCCATTGGGAGAGCCCCCACATGGGAGAACTACTTGGGGATGCCCCCACTTGAGTAAACCACTTGGGTTAAACCTCACCTAGTAGAAGAACTAAAGGGATCCCCCACCTGATAAAACCACTTTGGTGATCCCTCACATGGGTGAACCCATAGGATGAGCCCCCACCTTGGCAAACCACTTGGGGGAGCCCCCCAACTGAGTGAACCCCTTGGGAGAGCCCCTACCTTGGAGAACCACCTGGGTGAGCCCCCAACTAGGTGAACCACTTAGATGATTCCCCCACCTTTTTGATCCAATTGGAAGAGACCCTATCTAGGTGAAACACCTGGTTGATCTCACACCTAGGGGAAGAATATGGGTCAGCCCCCACCTGGATGATCCTCACTTGGGTTAAACTTTTACCATGTCACCCCATTTTGATGACACTTTTCCAAATTAATGATACTTGGGAGACCCTTCACCCCAGTAATTATACATGGGAAATCCATCACTCCCTGTAGTCTATATCATGATGGTTGTGACTCTACACCCCCTCTCCAAATAAGTGATGGGATACAACCAGGTCCTCTATCCCAATATCTTCTTCATTATCATTGACCAACATGAATAAATGGAGAGTCTCACCAATAAATTTCTAGGATGTGTAAATAATGTTCTGTATTAGGACACATATAATAAAATATAATCCCAAATCACCATGAGTTTAGGTACTCCTCATGGTTCCAAAAACATGGACATCCTCCTAGGTTCACACCCCAACCAGACCTCTAAATCACCATGAGTCAAGATACTCCTCATGGTTCCATAAATATGGTAATCCTCCTAGGTATAAGCCCCAAAAAATCCTTTAAATAATAATGATTTGATATCCTACTAATGGTTCTCAAAATATGGTCATCCTACTAGGTGTAATCACCAACCAAACCTCTAAATCACCATGAGTCAAGATACTCCTCATGGTTCTAGAAACATGGGTATCCTCCTTGGTGTAAGACCCAACCAAACCTCTAAATAAACATTTGTTTAGATACTCCACATGGTTATATAAATATGGGGATTCTCTTAGATTTAAGCACCAACCAAACCTCTAAACCACCATGAATCAAGATACTCCTCATGGTTCCAAAAACATGGAAATCCTCTTGGGTTTAAACCCCAACCAAACATCTAAATCACCATGTTTTGAGATATTCCTCATGGTTCCATAAAAATGGGCATCCTATAAATCACCATGAGTCAAGATCCTCCTCATTGTTCGTGGAATTTGGGAATCCTCATAGGTTTAATTACTAACTAAACCTCTAAATCACCATGAGTCGAGATGCTCATCATGGTTCAAGAAACATGGTTCCTATACTAGGTGTAAGCCCTAACAAAAAATTTAAATCACCATGAGTCGAGATCCTTCTATGTGTAATCCCTATTCGAACCTCTAAATCAACATGACTTGAGATCCTCCTCATGGTTATAAAAATATAGGCATTCTGTTAGTTGTAATCCCCAACCAATCCCCTAAATCAACTTGATTTGAGAATCTTCTCATTGTTCCAAATATATACGGAATCATCAAAGGTGAAAGGCCCAAAAAAAACTCTAAATCACCATGAGTTGATATCCTCTTAATGGTTCTAGAAATATGGGAATTCTCTTAGGTAAAATACCAAAAAAACCTCTATATTACTTTGAGTCAAGATACTTCTCATAGTTGATGAAAGACATGAATCCTCCTAGGTGTAAGCCCCAATAAAAGATCTAAATCACAATGATTTGAGATACATATCATGGTTCCATAAATATAGGAATCCTCCTAGATGTAATCCTCATCCCAAACTCTAAATCACAATTATTAGAGGAACTCCTCAGGTTTCCAGAAACATGGGAATCATCCGAGCTGTAATGCCCCGACCAAATATCTAAATCACCATGTGTCTAGATACACACCCGGGTTCGAGAAATATTGGAATCTTCCTAGGTGTAATCCCCAGCAAAACCTATAAATCACCATTGTTCAAGATCCTCTTCGTGGTTCCAAAAATATGGGAATAATCTTAGGTGAAAGAAACAAAAATACCTCTAAATCACCATAAGTCGAGTTCTCCTCTTGGTTCCAAAATCATGGGCATCCTCGTTAGAGTATTCCCCAACCAAACCTTCACATCAAATGGTATAATCTCCTATGATGTGACTAATCTTATATTGCCTCTTGTTTCTCACACCTAGCATGAAACACGTGGGCTTATAGATCTTTTATGATCATCCAATCAACACGATGAAAGTGTATTAATTGCGGGACTCTCTTATTGAGGTGCAATCCCCAACTATTTCAAAGAAATATGTGGGATTTGATTTCTATATTTATAGGATAAGTAGGATTCCAATTTTCTATCTGAACCCAATTTTATTAACCCTTTAACTATTTCATCAAACTATGAGGGTATTGAGACATTTTTTCAGAGGATACTCTAGATGAATCTTTGAGGATCAATCCCAATTCCAAATCACCCTCTTTTCCCCTAGAAAAAAAATAAAATTCCTAGAAAAAACTACCCAGTTTTAAACCAAATCATCATAAAATCAATAAGAGAATGATGGATAACCTCTAGAGGTTTACATCAGACACATGGCCTCGATTAGATCATTGGAACAGGGGTCACAAATTTTACACCAGTATTTGGAAAAGATTCAAGAATATGTATTACATCTATAAGAGTACCAAAGTAGGGAATAATTATCCCTAAAAGGGGGTGATAAATCAAACCTCCCATCCTCTCAACCAATGTGTTGTCTAGGATTTCACTGGAAAAGTACCAGTGAACGCTTATTGTTTCAACGTCGGTCCACATTAACTCAAAATGAGCACAATCAGGAAATCTGTCGAATTTACCATGTAAAAGAATCCGTAAATAACCTAAAACCCTAAAAAAATTAAAAATACTAAAAAACCATAAAAATAAAAAACAAAACCACAAAAACCTTAAACCCCTAAATAACACTAAAACCCATAAAAACCATAGGAAAATGTTGAAAATTCCCTAAACCCTCTAAAAAACAATAAAAATATCTTAAAACACTAAATAACTATAAACCCCACATAAAAATAATAATAAAAACTAGAAACCCTAAAAAACATATAAATCCAAAAAAACACTTTAAAATTCTTAATAACTGTAAAAAACTCTAAAAACCCAAAAAACAATCCTACCAAGCTAGTAAAAACCAGAAGACCTAAACACCCCAAATGACCCTAAAAACCCTATAAAGACTACTAAACACCTAAATACTCCAATAAGACCCTAAATTCTTTAAAAAACCAGAACCCCTAAAAGTCCTAAAAAACATAAAGCCCTAACAAAACTGAAAAAACATAGTCCCTAAAAAAACTAAAGCACTAAAACCCCAAAAAACCTTATGGAAACATAAAAACCTAAAACCCATTAGAAACAAAAATAACCCTAAAACCCTACAAAAGATATAAAATTTTAAAACCTTGAAAACCATAATACCCCAAAAAAAACTAATAGACCCTAGAAAAACCTAAAAACTGTACAAACCCTACAAAAAACATAAAAATCCTAAAAACTCCTAAAAAACTAATACCCCTTAAAAGAACCTATATACCCCTAAAAACCCTAAAAGATATTAAAGAAATATAAAACATTTAAACCCATAAAAGAACCCGAAAAACCCTAACAGAATCCAAAAAACCACTAAAAACCCAGAAAAATACTAAAAACCTAAAAACAACCTAAAAATTTAAAAATACCAAAAAACCCCCAAAAACACCGAAACACACTAAAAATTATATAAACCATAAAAATTAAATAAAACCCTAATAACCCTAAAAACCAAAAAACCCAAAAAACCCTAAAAGGCACTAAAAACCCATAAAATCCCTAAAATACCCTAATACCCCTTAGAAACCCTAAAATCCCATAAAAACCCATAAAATCCTCAAACAATAAAACACCATAAAAACAAAAAAATTACCCAAAACCCTAAAAACCCTGTAGATTCCTTAGAAAAATAAAACCCCCCAAAACCACTTCAACCCCTAATTTCCCAAAAAACATTAAAAACCTTAAAAAACCCAAAACCCTAAAAAGCATTGAAACCCTAACAAACACTAAACCCCCTAAAAACCCTATAAAAAAACCCCAACCACCCATAACCTATAGAACCCCCAAAAAACCCTACAACCCATTAAATCACTAAAAAGAACAAAAAACCTAGAAAAATCCAAAAAAACCTTAAGAACAATGAAAACCCTAGAAACCCAAAATTTAACTAAATACCTGAAAACCCTTAAAATCTAAAAAACCCTAAAACCCCTAAAACCATAATATCCCAAAACCCCTAAAACCATAAGATCCCAAAATCCCTAAAACCCTAAAAAATCCCAAAAACCCTAAAACACAAAAAACTAAATCCCTAAAACTATAAAAACCATGGAAGACCCTAAAATACCATGGAGAGATGGAGCAAGGATGGGAGCAGGGCGACCAGGGGGTCCCCTCGTCTCCTCCGAACCCTATGGAGGTGAATATTGGGGATGATCCTCTGAGGCAGACTGAAACGGGGAGGCACAAAGAGCTTTTTCATCTCTGTGGATCTAATAAATCTTGGGCGACAGCCACTCGCGAGGCCTTGGAAGCGTCTGGGTCCATGAAGAAGTTTTCAGATGCTGTGAAATCTGCGGCCTCTCTCACCTTCACGGAATTTGATGCTCCCTCCCCCGGCCATGTTATTTGGAAGGGGGGGATTGCACATGTCTCGGAAAATCGGGAAGCATTGGAAGAGTGCTCGAGCTTATGTCGGTTCTCCATCAATGCAAGGGTGATTGTGTCGAAAGGAGAAATTCTGTGGAAATGTTCGGATCTTTCCAAGCGCATTGCGGAGATATAAGGTTTTTTGGATTGGAAGATGACAAAAATGGGCTGGGGCTTCTACCATATTATCTTTCCCTCTGATGATCACAAAAGTCGATCCTAGAGCTTTGGGTCTCTCCACCTTAAACCTGGGCTACTGAGGATTCAAGACTGGGACCGATACTTTGATCCGTTCAGCATCAAGAACACTTCTGTGAAGATTTGGATCCGCATTTCCAAGTTGAATTGGTTTTATTGGAACACGCGAATCCGGTGGGATATTTCTTCTTCAGTAGGATTTCCTATTAGAATTGACACGGATACTGATAGCCCATTATATGGGCACTATTCAAGAGTGTTGGTTAAGGTTGACATGGCCAACACTCTTCTTGAAGAGGTGGTCTTCAACACTCTCGAAGACAACCTGTCATTGGAGATCCAATATGAGAGGTGTCCAAAATTCTGTTCCTCTTGTGGGATCATTGTCCATCTATTTTCTGAATGTAGAAGGTCGATTTCCTACTCGACCTGCCTCTTAAAGGGGCATGATGCATCCAATTACAGGAAGAACTGCAGGCTAGCCCCTCTGGTTGTAACTCCTCCTGTTAGGGATGACCCTGTTGTGCCCAAGCCTATGGATGGGTCTCAAATAGCTACTGAGGGTGGGATGGCAGTTGTGGGTGCCTCTGCCATCCCTACGAAAATTACCGTCGCACGCACCCCGATGGACCCAGATTGTGGGGGTTTGGATGCGACCCATTTTCCGGTGATTCAACAGGCTCCCTCCTCTCTATTGGGAGTCGAAATGGGGGAAAGAGTCTATGGCTTAGAAGGTGCTCTGGGTGAGGCGGACACCCCAGAGGCAGAGCCTAGCACCATCCTGGACACTCCGGTGGTGGCTTGCATTGAGAAGGGTGAATCAAGTTTCTCCACAGCCCTTGCAGCGGAGACGGTTTTCTCAATGGTGGCCTCTAAAAAGGCTGTACGAAAGGTGAGGAAGGCTCCCCAGGAGGAGGCCATCTATACTCTAAACAAATTTAGTCCAATTAGTAGAATCTTTTGGAGCGACACAGTTGAAGAAGAGAAAGAGGATGAGGGGCCCTCCAATTCTCCCACTGAATCTCTTGAAGTCGTTGTCCAGGATTTGCCGGAGAAATACCTCTTTCCAAATAACGAGAAGCAGGCTACTGAATCCAAGAGGAAAGAAAGGAAAGGGAAGGGAAAGGGAAAAGTTAATACCCCCTCCCCTATTACCTCCAAGCCCCAATGAAGACTATGTTCTAGAATTTCCAAAGTATGGAGAACACCCCCACGACTGCAGTCCTCTGGCACTTTCTCTCGCACAAGCTGATGCTTATTGGGTTAGCTGAACCCATTATCAAGTTTGAAATCCGGAAATGTTTTAACTGGTATGCTTTTGGATACTCCCTCATCTCAACGAATTAATATGGAAATGGCATCGAAACCTTATGGGTCTTGATGCATCATAGTGTCCAGATTGTGTCATTTGCCTCAAGCCCGCAACTGATCTCTGTTACAATCCATGGAGTGGATGAGATCCTCACCGTCTTTTCTGTTTATTCTTCTTGTTTGTACATTACTCGCAGGCACCTTTGGAGAGGGTTGGTGCAGATAAGTGATGACATTTATCACAATTGGATGGTTATGAGTGATTTCAATATGGTCCTAAGACCGGAAAAAAATCTTGGTCCGTATTTTTCTCGCACTACAATAGTTTATTTTCCCTCATGCCTTGACCAATGTGATCTTTCTGAGGTCTCCATTGCTGGGAAGACTTCTCTTGGGGGAGGTACACCATTAATATAAGGTAGGCCAGCAAACTGGACAGGTTTTTTTTCACACATAAGAGGTGGTGGTTTGCCTTTCTTGTCTGGATTCACCCTCCCAAAACTCAACTCAGATCACAATCCTCTTGTTGTTGAACTTAGGGAAAGAGTCCAAAGATCCTCACCCCTTCCATTCAGATTCAGCAATGCCTGTCTCACTATTCTAGGATGCCTAGAAGAGGTGTTGGGAGCATGGAGTAAAACCTTCTCTAGTAGTCCCCACATTATCTTGATTTCTATGAGGAGGGAAGTTAAGCATCAGTTGAAATATTGGAGCAAACAATCCTTCTCAGGGTTGGATTGGGAGATCAAAGTGGATAAATACTAGCTTGCTGAGTGTCAAATTAGAAACCAGAGGCTATGTGTACCATCGGAGGAAAAGCATATATTGCACTCTAAGCTGGAAGTGCTTCTTTCCGTCAAAGAGAAACTCTTGAAGGCACAGTTCAATGTTATATGGATTCAATATGGGGAACACAATACTAATTTCTTTAATCTCATACATAAGGAAAGAAGAGTTAGGAGTAACCTGAGTGTTGTCAGAGTTGGGGGCTCAACCTTCACCACATTGGAGGATATTGTGAAGGCTACGGTGGAATACTTCCAGGGGTTGTACACTGATAATGGGAATACCCCCCCCCCCATGATTTTTGACTCCATCCTAACGTGCATCATGGGACAGAAAAATGAGATCCTTACGGAGGCCCCTTTGGAGGGTGAAGTTAAGGAAGCTCTATTTTCTTTGAATATGGACAGTGCTACAGGTTTGGACGGTTTTGGAAATAAGTTCTTCATGTTCTACTGGGACATCCTCCTTGAGGATGTCACAAACGGGTCAGGGAGTTTTTCCACTTGGGCTCCATACCCAATGGTGAAAATGCCAACTTTATCTTGTTGATCCCGAAGAAAGAAAATTCCATTTTTATTAGTGACTTCTGACTGGTTTCCATTATCAACACAGTTCCGAAGCTGATTAACAATATTCTGGTCCTTAGGTTGGGCAAGCTTCTGGGTGACATTGTGACCCCAAACCAGTTTGGATTTATTCCTGAGCGATGCATCCAATCTTGCTTATTCACTGCCTCAGAGGGAATTAATATTATGAGGAGGAAATCGAGAGATGGAATCTTTAAGATTAAGCTTGACATGTCGAAGGATTTTGATACTATGAAATGGAGCTTCATCTTTAAGGTCCTGGAACAATATGGCTTCTCAAGTAGATTTATCAAGCTGATCTCTATCATTCTTCACAGTGTCAGGGTCCCATTTTTGATCAATGGCTCCCCCCATAGATTTTTTCAGTGCACTTGTGGAGTGATACAAGGTATTCCAATGTTGGGATTTATCTTTGAAATTGTGGAGGATTACATGAGTTGATTCCTCCTTGATCTTGTACAAGCAGGGACTTTTTCACCAATCAAGGCAGGCAGAGACCTGTATGTCCCCTCGCATCTTCTTTACACGGATGACATCTTCCTGTTTGGGTAGGAGGACAAGAAAACGTTGTCCACAGTCAAGCAGATCTTCCACCATTATGAATGCGTGGCTGGAAAAGCTATAAGCTAGATGAAATATTCGATTTTCTTTGGAAATGGGATCTCTCTTGCTAGACAGCTCTGCATCGGGAATGGGCTGGGAGTTAAGCGTGGCTCCCTACCCTGTATTTACCTCGGTGTGCCCCTCTTCTGAGGGAGAGTCAAGGGTTCCTACTTTGAGATCATTTCTTCCAAGATTACGTTGAAAATGTCGAAATGGAAGGGAAAGTGTCTCTCCCAAGCTGGCAGGGTCTTCCTGGTTAACTCGGCCATCACCTCCATGTTTGTGCAAGCTTTTTCGGTATACAAATGGTTGGATTCTCTCCTAAAAATATTGAATTCCAAAATAAGGAAGTTTGTCTGGACTAGTTCAACCAGTGAGCGGGAATTGATCTTGGTTGCATGGAAGCATTGCACAAATCCAATTGACTTGGACGGGCTTGGTATCAAGGATCTACGGTGTTTCAATGATGCCATGATTGGAAAGTTTACCTGGAGTCTTCTTCGGACTCTGAGTGGTGGCCTGGATTTCATTGGGGAAAGATTTACAAATAGGTTATGCGACAGTTTTTATGGGTACGTTTCGTCCTCCGTTTGTCCAGCTGTGCGATCCTCTTACTAGGATATAATAACTCAATAAAAATGGATCGTTGCACGGTCCTCCGACCTGAACTGCTGGTCTACCCCTTGGATGGATCAGACCCTTTCGGAGGTGATGACGCCTCCCCATGAAATGAAGGCCATAACCATTACTGGTCTCATCCAGTAGCAAGATGAACTGGGGACCTTTCCCCCGAATGATCTTGTGATACATATTCAGCAATATGCCTTTGCAGACAATGATACCTTTATTTGGCGGCCCAACATGGTGGGTAAATTCAACACCTGCAACTTCTACTGCCTGAAGTGCCCACATGGGATGACCACTCCATCATGGCTGTCCAAATTCAGGGTTCCTTTCATCCCCCCTTTTCACTTTGTTCTAATCTGGAAAATTTTGCGGAACCGGCTTCCAACTCATGCCCAGCTAAAAGTGAAGGGGCTGTCATCTTTCTTCTGCTTGTTTTTTATGTAGGTCATCGGAAGAACACTATGATCACATCTTCCTGAATTGTACCTTTTCCACTAGCCTCTGGCGTTATCTATTGCAATGCTTCGGCATGAATTGTTTCCTCCAAGGATAGATATTTAAATTTTTTCTAGGTCTGGGGGAGATGAAACAAAGTGATCAGGTGAATAATCTGCTGCTTTCTGGTGCGGCGGATATCATTCGTTATGTCTGGGCTGCCCGTAACACCTATGCCTTCAACTGGCAGCCAATCAAGCTGTATGGAGGAGTGGTTTCAGTGCACATGATGATTCAGAATGCCTCGCGAATTCAAACAGGTTCAATGTGGAATGATGTTAATGATATAACTCTTCTATGCTCTCTTGTGGTTGCTGGAAGATGCAGGAAACCAATGGCCCTGAATTTGGTTAGATGGATTCCTCCAATTCCAGCATGGTTGAAAGTCAATGTTGATGGTGTGGAACTGGGCGCCCCGGGGGCCCTTAGGGTGTGGGGGCATCTTTCGTACATCAATAGGGTTCATCAAGGGATGCTTCTTTCATTTTATTGGATATGATTTTTCTTACAAAGCAGAGCTTTGGTCCATTATAAAGGTTGTGAGATACGCGAGCTGGTTTGGGTGGAAGCGGATATGGATTGAGTCGGACTCGATGCTGGCAGTCGCTGCTCTAAATAACTCTTCCATAGAGGTCCCATGGCGATTACTTCCATATTGGATTGAGTGCCTTCATACCTCTAGATCTCTGAGTTTTACTATGTCTCATGCCCATAGGGAGGCAAATTCGGTGGCGGACGCTCTTGCGAAAAGGGTGATTGATGAAAGATGCTCGATGTGGTCCTTCGTGTCCCCATATTTTTGTTCTCCCTTTGTTGATTCAGATATGAAGGGTGAGACTCACTCTCGCCATTGTTTATCCATCTTGTAACTGTCTCTTTATGTTTTACTAATTTTGAGGGGATAGGCTTGCCTAGCCCTGAACCTCTTCCGCCCTAAAATACCATCAAACCCTAAAACACCTAAATCATCCAAAAAACAAAACCACTAAAGGACCTTAACACTCAAAACAGCCTAAAAGACCCAAAAATCCCTAAAAACCTAAAAAATTTATAAATGATTCAAAAACCATTAAACACCCTTAAAACCATAAAAAAACAGAAAATCCAATAACCCATAAAACCCCCTATAATCACTAAAATCCATAAAAACCCAAAGAACCCTAAAACCCCTAAAACACTAAAAATCCTTGAAAACCCTAAAAAAACTCTAAAAACTCTAAAAACTCTAAAAACCCTAAGAAAATCCATAAATCCCTAAAAAAACCTTACACCCAAGAAAATGCTAGAAAATCCAAAAAACCCATTAGAACCCTGAAAAACATCCTAAAACCCGTAAAAACACAAAAACCCCTAAAAATCCTGGAAAACACAAAAAAAAACTCCTAGAACCCTAAAAACCCTAAAACCCCTGAAAACAATAATAATAATTTAAACCCCTAAAAATTATCAAAACCCCTAAAATTCAATTAAAACCCCTAAAACACCTAAAGATCCTCAAAAACCTAAAATTCATAGAATTCTAAAACCATAAAAAACCCAAAAACACGAGGAAATACTTAAAACCTAAAAACTCCAAAAAATGAAAAATACTTAAAACCCCATAAAAATAGTACAAAACATGAAACACTCTAAAAGACCATAAAAACCCTAAAAACTCAAAAAAACCCCAAAAACCCTAAATCCCTAAAAACCCTAATAGAGCATAAAACCCCTAAACCCACAAAATCCTTTTAAATAACCTAAAGTGACTAAAACACATTAAACCCCACAAAAACCATAAAAATGTGTAAAAAACCGAACACCCCTAGAAACCCTAGAAACCCTAAAACACTAAAAACTCTGGAAAAACCTTGTAAACCATATAACAACACTAAAGACCTTATAAAACCCTAAAAACTTTAAAACCCATAAAAACCCAAAAACCCCTAAAAACCCAAAAACCCCAAAAACCATAAACGTAATAAAAGGACCTTGAAAAAACATAAAATACCTAAAACCCCGAAATCCCCAAAGAACCAAAAAATAACCAAAGAAACATAAAGGCCCTTAAAAGACCCGGAACACCCTAAAACCCCCAAAACACCAAAACCCTTAAATATCTCAAAAACCTACTTACACCCCCTAAAAACACTAAATCACTTTAAAACCCTAATACAAAAATATCGTTAAAATAATTAAAACTCTAAAAGACTAAAATCCTAAAAATATCTAAACACCCTAAAAATACCAAAGAACCCAAAATCCCTTAAAAACTATAAAGGAACCTCACATACCACAAAACCCTAAAAGCTCTAAAACTGTAAAAACCACGAAAAACCCTAAAAACCTTTAAAAAATACTGTAAAAACACTTAAAACATGTAAAACCCTCAAATAAATAAAAATACTAAAAATCCATAAACACCTAGAAAAAACACCAAAAAGGTAAAAACATTAAAAACCCTAAAACCATGAAAGTCTATAAAAACCTTAAAATTTTCTAAAAACACTAAAAACCTCAACACCATAAAACCCTATCAAATCATTAAAGACCCTAAAGAACATTTAACATCCTATAAAATTCTAAATAAACCATAAAAACCCCAAAACCACTAAAACCCTAAAAAACCCCAAAACACTAAAAAACCCATAAAAATATTAAATTCCCTAAAACCCTAAAAAATATTAAGAACCCTGAATCAACCACAAAACCCCTAAAAACCTAAAAACCTAAAAACCTAAAAACCTGAAAAACATTAAAAACTCTAAAAACCCATAAAAAGATAAAATCCTAAACACCCTTAAAAAACCCTAACCCCCCCTTAAATCCCTAAAAATCCAGAACACTGAAAAACCCTAAAACCCACAAAAATATATAAACACCATAAAAACAATAAAACCCCTAGAAACTCTAAAACCATTAAAAACTAAAAAAACCAAAAAACCATAAAAAATTCCTAAAAAATCCAAAGAAATCCTATAAAAACCCTAAAAGGCACAAAAAACCATAAAAATACTAAAACCCCAAAAATAAACTTAAAACCCTTAAATCCCCTATAAAAGCAAAGCCTTTAAAAACCTAACAAACCCTAGAAAAACTTTAAAAACTCTAAAAAACCAAAAAAAATGTAACAATCCAAATAACCCTTATAAAATCATAAAATTCAAGAATACCCTAAAAACCCTAAAAGAACACCAAAACCCTAAAGAACCACCAAACCCTAAAAGAACCCTAATAAATAAAAAAACATAAAACCCTAAAACCCCTAAAAAACATGAACCCTAAAAATCCTTAAAACACTAAAAACTATGAATGACAGATAAAAACCCTAAATCCCTAAAACCCCAAAATCTATAAAAACATTAAAAACCCAAAAACCCCTAAAAGACCCCAAAACCCATAGATACCCTTAAAAGCTGAAAACACTCTAAAATACTTAAAAAACTTAAAAATGCCTAAAACTATAAAAATCCATAGAAACCCTAAAAACCCCAAGAATCCCTAAAAGGGTTCGAAAAAACAAAAAAACACTAAAGCACCCTAAACCCTCTAAAACCCATAAATACCCCCTAAAACTCCTTATAAACCTTTACCACCCCAAATACCCCCAAAAAATCTATAAACACTAAACACACTAAAAAAATCCTAAACCCCCTAAAACCCTAAAACACCAAAATAAGCATAAAAAACCCATAAACCCCATAAACCCCCTAAAACTCCACCAAACCCAAAAATTCCCAAAAATACCCTAAAAATACACTGAAACAACACAAAAACCCCAAAACACTAAAAAAATCAAAAAATATAAATCCATAAACCCCTAAAATCCCTAACAACCTTGAAACCCCTAAAAACCTAAAAACCCAAAAAAAACATTAAAAAAAACCTAAAACCCTCAAAAACACAAAACCCTAAAACCCCTTAAAACCTATTAAACCATAAAGACCATAAAAAATTCTATAAGTCCCAAAAAACACTAAAACCAATAACCTAAACACCGTATAAACACCCAAAAACCCCTAAACCACTAAAACCTCTTAAAAACCAAAAAAAATCCGTAAAAACATTTAAACCACTAAAAATCCATAAAATAATTAAAAACCCAAAAATCTCAAAAAAAAACCCCTAAAAACTATAAAAAACACAAAAAAACATAAAACCCCCTAAAACCTTTAAAAAGAACTACATAGCCTAAAACTCCCTAAAACCATAAAATTACTAAAAAATCTAAATTTCCCTAAAAAACCAAAGAGTCCTTAAAACCCGTAAAATCCGAAAAAACACTAAAAACCCCTTAAAAACCAAGAAACTCCTAAAAACATTAATAATAGTAAAATACCAAAAACATTATAAAATTGAAAACCCTAAAACCCTTAAAATTCATAAAAACCCATTAAAACTCTAAAACCCTAAAAACCATAACAAAATTAACACTATTAAAAACCCTTAAAATCCTAAAACTCCAAAAATACTAAAAACCTATAAAATCCATAAATCCCCAAAATATCCTTAAAACCGTCCAAAAAACCACTAACATCATTAAAATAAAAAACACTAAAACCCCAAATAATAATAAAAAATACGCTAAAACCCCTAAATACATAAAAACCTTAAAAACCCTAAAAATCCCTAAAACTTTAAAACCATTAAAATTCCAAAAAAATCCAAGAAAACACAAAAGAACCAAAAAAATTAAAATACCCTAAAGCCAAAAAAACCAAAAAACCTTAAAAACCATATAAACCTTAAAAAAACAAAAAACACCCCAAAAAATTAAATCCCATAAAAACCATAAAATGTCTAAAAATGAAAAAAACAAAAAAAAATCATAAAACACTAAAATTACCTAAAAATCCTAGAAACCCACAAAACTATAAAAACCCATAAAACCCCCAAAAACCAAGAATCCCTAAAAAAACATAAAAAACTATAAAACCATTAAAATTTATATAATAGGCATAAAACCCCAAAACCCGGAAAAACCCAAAAAACACTAAGAAAACCCTAAAAACCCTAGAAACCCATAAAAATCATAAATCCCTAAAATCCATAAATCCCTAAAGCACTAAAAAACTAAAAAACCCATAACACTAAAACATCTAAAAAAACAAAAAACCCCAAAAAAACCAAAAAAACTAGAAAAACCTGAAAAAACCATTAAAATCTCTAAAACCTGTAAAATACTCTAAAAACCATAAAACAACTAAAAACCCTATAAACCCTAAAATCCCTAAAGAAACTAAAAGACCCTAAAAACCTTAAAAGACCCTAAATAACCATAAATAACCAGAAAAAATCTAAAATACCTTAAAAACCCTTACACATCCTAAAACACAAAAAATAATATGAAACCAAAAATACCTTAAAAGCCATAAACTCCCTAAAAATCCCTAAAACCCAAAAAACCATAAAAGCCTAACAACAAAAAACCCTTAAAACACCTAAAACCCCCCAAAAAACCCAAAAAACCATAACACCAAAACCATTAAAACCCTAAAACAATCCTAAAAACCCTAAAACCCTAAAAATAGCAAAACCTTGAAAAACCCTAAAATCTCTAAAAATACTAAAACACATAATCCCCCTATAATAATAAAATCCCTAAAAATAAATGAAACAAGCTAAAAACACTAAACCCCCCTAAAACACCAAAAAACCATACAAAAAATAAAAATGCCTAAAAAAATCGAAAAAACATAAAAACAATAAAAACCAAAAATCCCCCAAAACCATAAAAACGTTTAAATTTTTTTAAATACCCTAAAAATTAAAAAAACCCTAAAACACCTAAAAATAGTTAAAACTTTAAAAAACCATTAAAACCCTACAAAAATCCTAAAAACCATTAAGATACCTAAAAATACTAAAAATCCTAAAACAAAAAAAGTTAAAAACACAAAAACCCCATAAGAAAACTTGAATGACCCTACAAATCCCAAAAATCCATAAAGAAAAGTAAAACCCTGAAATGTCTAAAACTGTAAAAAAAACCACACTAACTTAAAAACCATAAAAAACCAAATTTTTTTTAGACTCTAAATCCCCTAAAGAACCCTAAAAACCTAAAACCCCTAAAAACCTTAAAAACCTATAAATACCCTAGAAAAATAAAAGACCAAAAAACCAATAAAAACATAAGAATCCATAAAAATAATAAAACCCATAAAGACCAAAAAAACCCTCTAAGAACCTCTATAAGATCATAATAACCATAATTTCCCCTAAAATACCCTAAAATAGCATAAAACACTACCCCAAAACCTAAAATTTCCTAAAATACCCTAAAACCACAAAAAAAGAAAATTGTTAAACATGCTAGAAGTACAAAAAAACCATAAAATAACAAAAACAAAATCCTAAAAACAATAAAGGAAAAAAAACCCTAAAAACAAAAAGGGCCCTAAAAACCAAAAAGGGGCAAAAAAACATTAACCCCCATAAAAGTACCATAAAACCCTAAAAACCCTAAAGGAAACTAAAAATCATAAAAACCCCATATTGATCCTAAAAACACAAAGTGACCTTAAAACCACTAAAAACTCTAAAAGTCACTAAAAACCCTAAAAAATTTAAAACCCTAAAACCCCTAATACTAAAAGGCCCGTGAAGAGCGTAAAAAACACTAAACGACCCTAACAAATCCAAAAAACCCCTAAAAAACCATAAAAACCTAAAATTACATTTAAACCCCTTAAAACTGTAAAATATCCTAAAACAATAAAAACAATATTATGTATGAAACATCATAATTTCCCTTCAAACCCATAAAAACAAAAAATTACCCTAAAACCCTTAAAAGTATGAAAAACCCTAAAAACCTTAAAAACATGTAAAATTTCAAAAAAAACCTTAAATACCATAAAAATAATAAAAATCCAAAGTAACCCTAAAAACAAAAAAACCCATTAAAAACCATAATATAAAAAACCCCCAAAAAACCCAAAAAACCCTTAAAGCTCTAAAAAGCCCAAACACCCTATTAAACCCCATAAAAACCCTAAAAGAAAAAGAAAATCCAAAATACCCCTTAGGAATCTAAAAATACTAGAAGGACACTACAAAATACTTAAACACACTAATGAACCCTAAAAGACCTTAAATTCCTAATATACACAAAAACCTCTTAAAAACTATGAATGTTCCAAAAAAACACTATGAACACTAAACTACCCTAAAAACAAAAAACCCCAAAAGGTCTTAAAAACCCTAAAACCTAAAGAAACCATTAAAGACCCTAAAAACACTAAAAAAATTAAAAATAACCTAAAAAAAATAAAACCAAAAAACTAGGAAGCACTAAAAGAACCTAAAAACATAAAAAAACAAAAAGTCCCTAAAACCCTAAAAACATAAATATCCCTAAAAACCCTAAAAAACCTAAAACTCCTAAAAACCATTTAAAACCATTAAAAACTAATAAACCCTAAAACAAAAAAAGGATACAAACACTAAAATTAATAAAAAATACTAAAAACTATAATAAATTTAAAAAACTAAAAAAACAATAAACCTAAAACCCTAAAACCTCTCTAAAAACCCTAAAAACCATGAAAGCCTGAAAAATACCTAAAAACTAAAAAAACCCTAAAAACTCCTAAAACACAAAAAAACCCAAAAAACTACTAAAAACCCCTAGAAACTTGAAAAGAAAATATAAGAACCCAAAAAACCCAAAAAACCCCAAAACCCCCATAAACCCACAAAAAAACTGGAAAAAAACCTAGAAACCCAAAAAACACTAAAAACCCCTCAAAACCCTATTAAACCGTAAAAAATACTAAAAACCATTAAAACCCAAAAAAACCTAAAGACACTAAACACCATAAAACCCCATAAAAACTATGAAATCTTTGATAAACTAAAATCTCTAAAATTCTATAGACACTGAAAAACCAAAAAACCTCTATAAACCCTAAAAGAACTTAAAATTGATTAAAAAATCCATAAAACCCTAGAAATCTATAAAACCATAATGACCCTAAAACAAAATAACAATTATAAAAATCCTAAACAAACCTAAAAATCCTAAAAATACCATAAAGAGCCTAAAAATTCAAAAAGACACAAAGAACCCTAAATGACTGTAAAAACCCTAAAACCCCTAAACCCACCTAAAAACCCTTAAAGTATCTAAAAATCATAATGTCTATACCTGAGTGTCCCTATTTTCTAGGGGAAGGAAAAAAGATACTACTTTGATAGAATATCATCTAAAATTACTCATTAGTTGGAAAAATGGAAGGGCATGTGTCTCTCCCAAGCTGGCAGAGTTTGATTAATTCAGTCATCACCTCTATGTTCATCCATGCTTTTAATATCTATAGATGGCTGACCATACTTGTTAAAATATTGAATACAAGGATCCATAATTTTTCCTGGACAAGATGCATTAGTGAAAGGATTTTGATCTCGGTGGCCTGGAAGAATTGTACAAAACCTATTAATATGGTTGGTCCTGGTATTAAGGATCTTAGAAGATTTAATGATGCCTTACTTTGGATGTTTACCTGAAGCTGGCTCAACCCATATAATTATGGCCTATATTTTCTCACTGAGAGGTTCACGTACAGGCTTTTTCATGGCTTCATAGGATATTTATCCTCCTTGGTTTGGCCTGCTCTAAGATCCTCATATTACGATATTATCTCTCATTCAAAATGGATTGTGTCAAATCACTTGAATCTTAATTTCTAGACAACCACATGGCTTGAGCAACCACTTTATGATGTTGTGACACCTCCCCGAGAGTTAAGGGACATGTATATTGCTTCTATTTTCTATAAAAGTTGTAATTTACCTATGGGCATCCCTGATCATATTGTTTTCCAATGTAGTGATATGTGTTCATAGACAACGAAACCCTTATTCGGAATCCAAGTATGGTTGGTAAGTTTAATACCTATGACTTCTACAGGTTGAAATATCCTCAAGAAATTGTCTCACCATCTTGGATACTAATGTTTAGAACATCCTTTAACACACCCACTCATCATGTACTGATTTGGAAAAACTAGAGAAATAGGATCCCTCTTCAAGAGAAGCTAAAGATGGATGGGTGGCACCTTGCCTCTACTTGTCCTTTCTACAGGAATTTTGAGGAGAATAAACCACATGTTTTCCTACACTATAAGTTTCCTACTTAGCTATGGAGTTACCTGCTGTAATTTTTTGGCTTGAAGTTTGGCATGCAAGAGGAAATATGTGAGTTCATATGCAGCCTGGTGGAGCTGAAATTCAGTGACTATGTTCACAACCTGCTTCTTATAGGTTTTTTAGTGACAATTCACTTTATTTGGGCTACTCAAAATTCCATGTCCTTTAATTTACAACCTCACTCGTTTCGTGGTGGAGTGGTGGCGATCCACAAGGCGATCCAGACAACGTCCCCTATTCAAATAGGTTTTATGGCCAATGATGTTAATGATATTACACTTTTTCCATTAATTGGGGTTTCTAGTAGGCTTAAGAAGCCCAAATTCTTGGAATATATCCAATGGATTCCCCCGATTCCATCATGGATAATGATCAATGTGGATATTGTGGAGTTGGGTGCACCTGACCCCTTGGGGTGTGTTGGGGTCTTCCATACCAACATAGGCTTCATTAAATGCTTTTTTACCACATTATTGGATACAGATTTTATTATGAGGTGGATCTAGGGGCCATTATGAAGGAGGACAAATTTGCAACCCAATTTATGTGGAATTCCCTTTGGATTGATTCTGACTCGATGCTTGCTGTGGATGCCCTCAAAAACAAATCTAGGATAGTTCCATGGATACTTATTCCACAATGGATTGAATGACTAAATATCACTCAGACTCTTAGTTAATGTGTCACACTTTCTTATAGGGAGGCCAACTTGGTGGAAGATTCACTCTCCAAAAAGGAAATGGGGGAACGAAGCTCGATGCGGTTCTTTGTTACTCCGTCTTTTTGTATGCCTTATGTGGACTATGGTATGAGGGGTGAGATAGACTCCTATACTTGTAAACCCTCCTTGTAACTGTTTGTTTTTGTTTTCAATAATGTTTGGTGAGCTATTCACGCTTAGCCCAGAACCCTTTTCACCCTAAAAACCCTAAAAACCTCAAAAAACCCATAAAAGACCATAAAAACCCTAAAACATTGAAAGTCCCTAAAAACCATAAAAACCATAAAACCTATAAAAACCCTATATGACCCTAAAAACCCAAAAAATATTAAAAACGCTTACAATCCTTAAAACAATAAAAATATAAAAAACCCTAAAAATATTAAAAAACCCCATACAAACCTTTAAAAACCATGGGAAACCCTAAAAACGCCAAAAAAACCTAAGATACTAAGACAACCATAAAAACCCAAGAAACCCTAAAAACCCTAAAATACCTTAAAAACCAAAAAACCCTTCCAAAACCCCAAAAAATCCAAAAAACCCCAAAAAACCTAAAAGACCACTAAAAACTTAAAACCCATAAAAACTTTTAGACACCTAAAAACCCTTAAACCCCCCAATATCCCCAAAGGAATCCCTAAAACCTAAAAAGGATACCCTAAAACCCCATAAAAAAATCATGAAAAATCCTAAAACCCAAAAGAAACAAAAAATCCCCCCAAAACCCCAAAAAACCCTTAAATACCAAAAAAACCTTAAAACACTAAAAAATCATAAACACCATAAAAGCCCTAAAACTATCTAAAAATACTTATAAGATATAAAACCACTAAAAACTCTGAAAACACTAAAAAATACTAAAACCTCTAAAACCCTAAATGACCATAAAAATTCAAAAAACCCCTAAAAGGACCCTAAAAACCCTAAAAACCCTTTTAAAAATCTAAAAAACTTAAAAACCCCTAATAAGCCTAAAAAATAAAAAAACCTAAAAAATCTAAAAACCATCAAACACTATAAAAAACCTTAAATTCCCCCAAAACCCTAAAACCCACAAAATTCCTAAAACCCTAAAAACACTAAAGACCCATAAAACCCCTAAAAACCCCCAAAACCATAAAAGAAGTAAAAAACCTAAAACACCAAACCCTTAAAAGACCCTAACAACCCAAAACCCGTAAAATACCCAAAACACCCCAAAATCCCTAGAAATTGTGAAAATCAGATTAACCCTTAAAAATCTTAAAATCCCTAAAACCCCCATACCCTAAAAATCCTTAAAACCCAAAAAAACACAAAAAAAATCCATAAAATGACCCTAAACTACTAAAACCCCCTAAAAAAAATAAAAACAACAAAAGGATTAGAAACCATTTAAACCCTTTAAAACCCTAAAACCACAAGAAAACATTAAAACCCCAAAAAACTCATAAACACCTAAAAACCTCCAAACCCCCTAGGAAAACATAAAATCCCGTAAAAATCCATAAGAAACCCCCTGCAAACCCTAAAAAGACCCTAAAAATATGAAAATAACCTAAAAACCTTTAAAACCCTAAAATAAACAAAAACCCCTATAAAACCCCAAAAGAACCTATAACCACTTTAACATCCTATATAACCATAAAACCCATAAAAACTTATAGACCCTGAAATCCTGTAAAATCCCTAAAACCATAAAATATCCTAAAAACCCCATAAAAATTCTAAAACCATAAAGGTCCTCAAAACCCTAAAAACCTAAAACACCATAAATACCATAAAAACCCTAAAATCCTAAAAACAATTAAATACCCTAAATATATCCCATCCCATTTAAAACACAAATAATCCAAAAAAATCACAAAACCTTAAAAAACTATAAAAACCATAAAAAATATGAGAACTACCCCTTAAAACCCCTTAAAAACTATAAAAACTTAAAACCAAGAAAATTACTAAAATCCCCAAAATTCCATAAAAACCTGAAAAAATCCCCTAAAACAATAAAATCCTAAAACCCCTAAAAACATTTGAAAACCCCTAAAAATACTAAAAACCATAAAAAACACTAAAACACCTTAAAACCCCTAAAAACCACAAAAATGCTAAAACCCCAAAAACCCAAAATCCAAAAAAAACATAAAATTCAAAAAAAAACATGAAAACTCTATAGACCACTAAAATCCTAAAAAAATCCAATAAAACCCTAAAGACCTTTAAAACCCAAAAAATACCATAAAACCCACAAAAACCCCTAAAACTGATAAAAAAACATAAAATCCCTAAAACCCTAAAACACCCCAATAAAACAAAAAACCCCTAAAAACATTAAAAGACCCTAAAACCCCCCAAAAAACCCAAATAACCCTAAACCCCTAAAAGAACCTAAAACCCCTAAAAACCCAAATAAACTAAAAGTACCCAAAAACACAAAAACCCTAAAAGACCCAAAAAACCATAAAAGAAACTAAAAAATCTAAAAGACCATAAAATAACAAAAAAGTATCAAAAAACTCTAAAGGATCCAAAAAAATCCTAAAAACCCCAAAATTCCTTAAAACCCCATAAAATCCATAAAGCACCATAAAAACCCTGAAAACCCTAAAGGACTCTAAGAAACATAAAACCTATCTAAAGAACCCTAAAACCATAAAACCTTAAACAAATCAAAAGGATTCATAACCCCTAAAAACCAATTAAATATTAAAAGATAATAAAACCCAAAAAACCCTAATAAGCATAGAAAAATCCAAAAAACCCTAAATCCCCTTAAAACCCCTTAAATACCCAAAAAACCCTATGAATCCCAAAAAGCCCCTAAAACACTAAAACAACCCTAAAAGGACCTAAAACCCCCTAAAACCTTAAAAGACTCCAAACACATTAAAAATACTATGAAACCCTAAAAACCCTTAAAAACACGCTAAAAAAACAAAAACCCCTAAAAACCTGAAAAAATATTAAAAACCCAAAAACCTAAAAATAACCAAAAACCACCAAACCGTTAACCCCCCTTCCCCAAAATCCAAAACAACCTATAAAACCTAAAAAACCCAACAAAACCATAAACCATAGAAATACTAAAAATACTAAAAGACCCTAGAAAACCAAAAAACCCTAAAAACACTAAAATCCATAAAACCCTAAAAATAAATTAATAGAACTTAAAACACTGAAAAAACATAAAAACATAAAACCACTAAACACCAAAGAAAACTAAAAGAACTTTTAAAACCCCCTAAAACCCTTAAAATTACCCTAAGAACCCGAAATTCCCTAAAAGCCCCTAAACCCCAAAAATCACTAAAAGAACCAAAAACCCCTAAAAACCTAAAAGTTCCTAAAAACCCTAAAATACACTAAAATATATAAAAACCTAAAAATCATTAAAACACTTACAAACCAAAAACATAAATAACCCTAAAGAACTGTAAAACCCCATAAAAACCATATAACCCATTAAAAACATACAAACCCTAAAAATATCTAAAACCACCACAAAACCCGATAAAATCTAAAAAACAGAAAAAAAACCCTAAAAACAATAAAAACCCATAAAAGACCCTAGAAACCCCTAAAAGAACCCTAAAACTCTTAAAAACTAAAAGAAATTAAAAACCCCTTCAAAAAACTAAAAACCGATAAAAGAATCCTACATACGCCAAAAATCCAAAAAAACCCTAAAAACACTAAAAAAACTAAATACCCTCAAAAACACTAAAATCTGTAAAAATACATAAAAAACCCCTGAAACCCATTAAAATATAAAAAACCCGAAAAATCATAAAAACCCCTAAAACATGAAAAGGACCCTAAAAACCCCCCAAAATCCCATAACATACCTTAAACACCCTAAATCCCATAAAAACCCTAAATACCCTGAAAACCGTAAAACCCCCCAAAACCCTTTAAATCCTAAAAATACCATAAAAACCATATAAATCATAGAAACCTATAAAAACCACTGAAAACATCTAAAACCCATAAAAACCACTAGAACCAATTAAGATCACTAAAAATCCCTAAAAATATTAAAAAAACACCAACCCCATCAAAATCCTTAAAATACATAAAAACCCTATTACCCTTAAAACCATAAAACCCTAGAAATCCCACAAAAAGCCTAAAACATTATAAACCCTAAAAATCCCTAAATCCCTTAAAAACTAAAAAAGACATAAAGGAACATTAAAGACCATAAAACCCCAAAAACCAACAAAAATTATAAAACCCCACGAAAAATTCCTAAAACCCATTACAACCCCTAAATACCATAAAAACTGAAAAAACCCTAAAAAACAAAAAAAAACCCAAACCCCCTTATAAGACCCTAAAAACAATGAAACCCCTAAATAACCCTAAAACCACATAAATAACTAAAAAGACCATAAAAATACTAAATGAACATAAAATACCTAAAAACACATAAAATACCCAAAAAATCACTAAAAGACCATAAAACCCTTAAACACTCTAAAAACCCCTAAAAACATTAAAAACCTTAAAAACAACTAAGAACCCTAAAAACCCATGAAAACCCTAAAAAAATAAAAAAACACTTAATATCCCAAAACAACTCTGAAACCCTAAAAATCCATAAAATAATCCTAGAAACCTTAGAAACATTAAAACCTTAAAGAACCCAAGAAACCCCTAAAAACTCTAAAAGCCATGAAAACACTTAAAACCCTAAAAACAATAAAACCTGTAAAAGCCCTGAAAATCCATGAAAACTCCTAAAAACCCCAAAAAATTAAAAAACCAAATAACCTCATAAAAACCGTAAAAACCATAAAATCCATAAAACCCCTCGAAATCATAAAAAAACATAAAACCCTAAAACCCCTAAAACCCCTAAAAACATGAAAATCCACCAATACCCCCTAAAAACCCCAAAAAATACATAAATACCCAAAATAACTAAAAAACCCAAAAAACCCAAAAATCATAAAAAAAACTAATAACTTTAAAATCTTCTAAAACACCCTGAGACCCCAAAAAACTCTAAATGTCCAAAAAACCAAATATAAACCTTAAAACCCTAAAAACCCTAAAACAAAAAAACCCTAAAAGACTCTAAAATACCCTAAAACCCCTAAAAACCTTAAAACCCTAAAAATACTAAAACACCATAAAACACACTAAAAACCTATAAAATCCTAAAAATTATAAAACCTATAAAAACCCATAAAAATATTCAAGAATATAAAACTCTTAAAACCTAAAAAACTATAACACCCCATAAAGATCCTAAAAAATCCTAAAAACACTAAAAACCCAACAAAAACATAAAAAATCTAAAGATCCCTAAAATCATAAAACCTATCAAACACCTTAAACACCCTAAAAACAAAAAATTCATAAAAACCTACACACACTAAAAAACCCTAAAACCCCCAAAATGTTAAAATCCCTTAAAAGATTAAACGATCCTAAAAATCTGTAATATCTATAAACACCCTAAAACTATAAGAAACCAAAAACAAGACTATAGAAACTGTAAACACACAAAAATACACTAAAAACACTAAAAACCTTAAAAACCTAAAATCACTAAAAACATTAAAACCCTAAAAACCATTAAATCACTAAAAATCATTAAAAACTAAACACATTAAAAATATCCTAAGACAAAAAAGAAACTAAAATACCTAAAAACCCATAAAGGCAACAAAACCCCTAGAAAATCCTAAAATAACTAAAATCCCTGAAAACTCCTAAAACCCCTTAACCTCCTAAAAATCCTTTAAAACTCCAAAAGACCATAAAATCCCCTAAAAGCCCAAAAAATCACTAAACCCTCAAAAACCTTCTAAAAGACATTATATCCCATAAAATACACCAGAACCCCCTAAAAATCCTAAAATATCTTAAAAATACTAACAAATATAATGTACCCTAAAACCCTTGAATGAGCGTAAAACCAATAAAATACCCTAAAAGACACTAAAAGCAGAAAACCCCTAAAATACCCTATAACTCCCAAAAACTGTAAAACCCATAAATGTCCCTAAAATCACTAAAAGTATCCGAAATAATAAAAAAAAACCCTAAAACCCCAAAAACTCTAAAGTTCCCTAAATACCTTAACAGATGATTAAAATCAGTAAAATTGTATAAAGTACCCTAAAACCCTAAAAAAATACCAAAAGACCCTTAAAAACCTACAAATAACCCTAATGTGCCTTAAAACCACCAAAAACCCTAAATCCCCTTAAAAAAACTCTAAGAATCCCTAAAACCCCATAAATCCCTAAAAGACCCTAAAAACACAAAAAATGTCCTAAAACCCTAAAACTCCTTAAAATCCGTAACGACCCTAAAAACAACTAAATGTTCCTAACACCCTTAAAATTTTCTAAAGGATATAAAAACACTAAAACCCCTAAAAAAACATAAAAATAATAAAAACCCATAAACACTAAAAATTCAAAAACTCCCACAACTTATAAAACTCCTAAAACCCAAAAAAAATAAACACTAAAAACCCAAATAAAACCTAAACCCCTAAAACCCTAAAAAACCTTAAAAACCATAAAAATCCCTAAAAATCCTAAAAAATCATAAGAACCATAAAATACCATAAAACCCTAAAACCCATAAAAAATTAAAAAACCTAAAAATCTATAAAACCTAAAAAACACTAAAAACCCGACAAAACCAAAAAACCAAAAAACCACTCTAAAAACTTAAAACCATAAAATCCCTAAAAATACTTTAAAACCATAAAACCATAAAAACCCATAAAAACCTATAAACCCCATAAAATCCCTAAAACCCTCTAAAACCCCTTAAACATCATTAAAACCCAAAAACCTAAAAAAACCAAACAATTATACACACCCCAAAAAATCCTAAGAACCCTAAAACCTCGAAAAACTTGAAACCCCAAAAACCATAAAAATACCTAAAACCCTAAAAACGCAAAAAAAAATACCTTAAAATACCGTAAACCCCTAAACCCCACAAAACTCTAGAAAATAGAAAAACCCATAAAACTTATAAATGACTCTTAATGACCCTATAATTTGCTAAAATCCTTAACATCATTAAAAACTATAAGAATCCCAAAAACCCCAAAAACCATAAAAACACTAAAAACCCTAAAATACCCATACAACATTCTAAAACCCGTAAAATACCTTAAAACCAGAAAAAACCTAAAATTCCTTAAAAACCCCAAATAACCCTAAGAGACAATATTTTTTTTTAAAATACCCTAAAACCCCTAAAACCCCCAAAAGACCTTAAGACCCCTATAAGACCATAAAAACCATAAAAACCCAAAAAATTCCCTAAAAACCCTAAAACCCCTAAAACCCTTAAATAACCTCAAATAGCATTGAAACCCCATAATAACCCTAAAACCCTAAAAATCTAAAAAATTCCAAAAAACCCTAACAACCCAAAACTACTAAAAACCCCTAAAAACCCAAAATATCCCTAAAGCCCCTAAAATCTCAAAAAACCAAAAATCCATAACAACCCTAAAAAATATAAAAAACTTATGAAAATCCTAAAACTCATGAATACAACTTATTAAAACCCTAAAAAACATAGTTAACCTTAAACTAACTCCCCCCAAATAGAAAAACCCCTAAAAATCCAAAAAAACCCCATAAAACCATAATACCCATAAAACCGCTAAAAACTCTAAAACCCCTAAAAACCTAAAATAACTATTAAACAAAAAAATAACCCAAAACCCTAAAAAAATGAATCCCTAAAACCCTAAGAAGACTAAAAACCCTAAAAACCCTTTAAAACCATAAAAAACTATAAACCCTAAAAAATTGTTGCATTATTCCAAAAATTTATTGTTTTAATAATCTAAAATCATGTTATAGTTTTTCTAATATTTTATTGGTTTTATGAATGTGGAATATTTTTTTGGAAGATTTCAAAATTTTCCTATGTCTTCGAATGATAATGAAGCCAAAGAAGACAAACTATCAATCGTGAGTCTGAAAGAAGCTAGATTTCCCAAAGGGCTTGATCAACAACATAAATACACCATCATCCATGATAAAAATTAACTAAGTTTCAATGTGATATCACAATAGGTGCATCGATGAAGGTGGAAATCACAAATGACTCAATCACCCACATTTCATATATCAAGAAACCAAAAAAATCAGTTTTTCACAAAAGCTTGAATCAATTGGACAATCAATTTGATCTACCACACGACCATGTGATCAAACACATTATTATATAATCAACCATGATTTTTCTCAAAGTATTATAGTGACCACAAATTGATTTCTAATCAAATTCATGTTGAAGTAAATAAATCATATGGAAAACTGGATTTTTGGATAAGTGATGAAGCGAACACGTGGCTAAGTAAATTGACCATGGAATGTAGTCTGGATTTGAAAAAGTTATGGATCAACCATAAGTTCCAAGTGATTGGATTTATGAATTTTGAAGATATAAGATCAAAATTATCACAAAGTGTTGAAGCTAATTTAACGCACTTAAATCAACCATGTCTAAAAAGTGGAATATTATATTTTCATAATATTTTCCAACCACTTTTGTGAAAAAAAATTAAATACTGGTCCAAAGTATTTAATGACCCTGGATTTCATTCCGAGTATGAGTATTTATAATGATGAGTTTTAAATATATTTCTCTAGAGGAAGTATTAATTTTATAGGAGAACAAAGTTAGATAAATATATGCATGAACACAAAGTCATATAACATATTTTCTATGAATAAGAATGAAATCCTAATACATTGTTTTCATAAAAAAATTATTGAAAGATATGAGAACATCTTACCTGTAATGTCTTATTTCCAAATCAAAATACGAACTTTGAGAATATTACAAGCCAAAAAACCCAAAAACCTTAAAAAACACTAAAAATCCTCTAAAACCCTAAAAACTGAAAAACACTAAAATCCATAAAAATCCTTAAAAGCACTAAAACCACTAGAAACCCCTAAAAGACCATAAATTCCTAGAAACCTGAAAAGACCATTAAAACATTAAAAGAACCTAAAAAAAGTTTCAAAGATTTATAAAAGCCCTAAAATACCCATAAAATCCCTTAAATACCGTTAAAACCCTAAACCCCCTAAAAACAATAAAAAACTCTAAATACAATTAAAACCCGAAAACCCCCTAACAGACCATCTAAAACCATAAAACCCATAAAACCCTGAAACAATTAAAACCTTAAAACAACACTAAAACCCCTAAAAACCCTAAAAAACATAAAAATAAAAAACTACTAAAAACCCATAAATAACCAAAAAAAACTCTTCAACACTATAAAAATCCTAAAACCACTAAATCCCATAAAAACAATAAAACCACTAAAAAACCCAAAAAACCAAAAAAACCCTAAAAATTTCAAAAAACCCTAAAACCCTAAGAAACCCCAATAAACTCTAAAAACCCCCAAACCCCTAAAAAATCCTAAAACCAAAAAAACACTAAAAAATCGTAAAAATTGTAAAAACCCTAAAATCCCTAAAATCCCAAAATAACCATAAAATAACCCGAAAACGCCATGAAACCTTTAAACCCCCCATGAAAACCTCAAATCCCTAAAACACCTGAAAAGTCCCTAGAAACACTAAATCCCCCCTCCAACACCCTATATAGACCTAAAAGACACTAAAACCCCTAAAACCTCCAAACTACCCCAAAATCATTAAAACACCCAAAAATCTTTAAAACCCATAAAAACCCAAAGAATCCCCTAAAACATCTAAGAATTATAAATAACCATAAAACACATAAAAATATAAAAAAGAAAAAAACACTAAAATATTCCTAAAACCAAAAAATGCCAGAAACCCATTAAGACACCAAAAAATCCTAAAATACCAAACCAAACCCTAAAATCCTTTAAAACCCTAAAACCCTCCAAAAAACATAAAACCCATAAAATCAATAAAATCCATTAAAACACCCTAAAACCCCAGAAAACTAAAATAACCTAAAAATAAATAAAACCTCTAAAACCCCTTTATATCCTTTTAACCCCTAAAAACACTTTTAACCTAAAAAAACCAAAAAACCCCAAAAGGCTGAAAATCCATAAAACTCCTAAAAATCCTCTTTAAAACACAAAAAATATTAAAAATACACTTGAAACCCTTAAAAGACCCAAAATCTCTTAAAACCATAAGAGAACCTAAAAACGATAAAGGATCCTAAAACCCCTAAAAATTATAAAAAATCCTATAAACCCTAAACATCACTAAAAGACCTAAAAAATTCTAAATAAAATACTAAAATCTATAAAAAATCTCAAACCCATAAAAACATATAATAGATGATAAAAAACTAAAAGAAAATAAATACCCAAAAACCCATAAAATACCCTAAAAGACACCAAAAAACAATATAAAATCTAAAAGACCCTAAAACTCTATAAAACCCAAAAAACCTAAAAAACCATAAAAATCCATAAAAACCTATAAAAATTTAAACAAACATAAAACCATTTAAATACCCTAAAAAACCTAAAAATTCTACAAGACCCCACAAACCCAAAATCATCTAAACCCCTATAAAACCCTAAATTCCGTAAAAACACCTAAAAACATAAAAATGTTATAAAACCCTTAAAAACCCTAAAACCCCATAAAAGCTCAAAAAATATTTAAATACCCTAAAATAATCCTCGAAACTCCTAAAAACAAAAAGAAAATCATAAAATTCCCTAAAAAACATTCAAACCCATGAAAAAACTTAATAAAATTTTAAAACCATAAACCCTTAAAATTCCTAAATACCCCTAAAATTATCGAAAAAACCTAAAAAACCTAAAATCCCTAAAATTTATATAAACTATAAATACCATAAAATCCATTAATCCATAAAAAATCCTAAAATCCCTTAAAATACATAAATCCCCCAAAATAATTAAAACCCTAAAACCCTAAAAACCTAAAAAAATCCAAAAAATCCTAAAGAAGACCAAAAACTCTAAAGAACTCAAAAACACAAAAAACCCCTAAACATCCCTTAAACCCATTAAAATCATAAAAATATATTTAAAAACCATAAAAGACCATAAAACCCCAGAAAACCAAAAAGACACTAAAAACACTAAAAATCCCTAAAGTCCATAAAATACCCTAAAGAAACAAAAAACCCTAAAGGACCATAAAAACTAAAACCTCTAAAAGATAAAAAAACCTTAATAATAATTAAAAACACTAAAAATAGCCTAAGAATAACTTCAGGAATATAAAAATTCTAAAAAACTTAAAAAAATAAAATCCATAAAATCCCATAAAAATATTAAAAACCACAAGATACCCTAAAAACCCAAATACCCCAAAAAACTCTAAAAATTCTAAATTCCCAAACCCACCCTAAAAACCCTAAAAACACTAAAACCCAAAAAATACCAAAAAAATAAAAACCTCTTAAACTGTAAAAACAACTAAATCCTAAAAACACTAAAATTTCTAAAAAAACCTTATAAACTTGTAATAACCACAAAAACCCTTAAACTCCCTAAAACCCTAAAATAACCTAAAATTATTTAAACCCCTAAAAACTATAAAACCCCTTAAAAATCCTCAAAAAACATAAAAATCATAAAAGAACTTAAAATCCTAAAACCCTAAAATTCCTAAAAACCTACAAAAACCTAAAACCTTTAACCCCCCCCCCATACCATAAAAATTCTTAAAAACAACTAAAACTCAAAAAAATCTAAAAAATACCATGATACCCTACAATTCAAAGAGTTCCAAAAAACAACTAAAACTCTAATATACCATAAAAACATTAAAAGTAATAAAAGATGCTAAAAACCATAAAAGACTAAAATAAACTAAAACCCCTAAAATATTCTAAAAGTACTAAAAACCCTTAAAGGGACCTGGAAATCCTAAAAACCCATAAAATACCCGAAAAATCCTAAAGTTTCCTAAAATTCGTAAATGGTCCTAAGACCCATGAAGGATCCACAAAAACCTTATAAAACTTTATAGGACCCTAACAACCCTAAAAACCATAAAGGCAACTATAACCCTTAAAAATAATAAAGGGCCTTAACCCCCCCCCCCTCCCCAAAAGAAACTAAAAACCCTAAAACACCCTTAATGAACCTAAACCCCATAAAAATACAAAGAAAAACATAAACCCCATAAGAAATCCTAAAAAACACTAAAACCCCTATAAAAAATCCTAAAGACCCTAAACCCATAAAAGATCCTAAAACACCCTATAACCCCTAAACGCCTTAAAAGTCCCTTAAAACCTACAAATTTTTAAAATATCCTAAAAACATAAAAACCCCTAAAACCCATAAATACTCTAAAATACAACAAAAATCCAAAAAATTATAAAATCCTAAAACTCTCAAAACCCATAGAAAAACATTAAAACCAGACAAAAACCCTAAAACCCACTGAAACCCCTAAAACCCCTAAAAACTCCTAAAACCCAAGAAACATCAAAAACCCCTAAAAACCCCAAAACATAAAAAAATAAAACCCTAAAAATCTAAAAAACTCTAAAATCCCTTAAAACGCCCAAAAGATCCCCCAAAACCATAAAAATACTAAAAACCATAAAATCAAGAAATCCTAAAATAACCCTAAACCCAATAAAAATTCTAAATACCCTAAAACCCCCTACAACACATTAAAACCCTAAAAATACCCTTAAAGAACCTAAAATACCTAAAAGAGACTAAAACCCTAAAACATAAAACAAAACACTTAAAAGACTATTTAAAAACATAAAACCAAAAAAAATCTTATGAACCTATAAATTTCCCTAAAAGTCCTTTAAATCCCTATAATACCCTTGTAAAACCTCGAAACTTAATTCCCTTAATGAAATCCCATTTCACTTCTAACCCTTGTTTTTTTATTGAACTGTGTTGGGTAAAACCTTTTATAATATTTTGGAATTTTTAACATGATTTTGGTTACCCAAAATAGGGGGTGATATTTCATTGCATGGGTGGATGTGACGTAGTGGTGTTATGAATATTAGGCTTACACTATAAGGGAAAAGGACATGATGTAAGGAATCTATCTAAGGGGTTTTACCATAATCCATCACTGTAGAGGTTTATTTTGGGAATATGTTGTCATGGTGTCTAAGACGACATTGTAGATAAATTTTCCACATCAGTTATAGACAACTAGGGTAGTTGTGCACATAGAATTGGTCTTTGGGGGTTATTTCTTCCATAGGGCTTTTATAGATTTATTTGGGGAATTTAGTTTATAATTAAGAGGGGAATTTTTTTTTAATGGGGAAATAATGAGGGGTTTTCAACATATAGTTCAAACCCTTCAAATATATTTTCCTATCCTTTAATCAGTAAGATTGTAAATTTCATAATTACTATAGAGACAACTCCACACCAGAGCGATATACCTTGAAATTTGGTGTTTCCTTTTGGTGCACTGACTTCACTATGGTGGCCATAAATTGATCTGTGGTGTTTATACTCGTGGTTTTGTGTGTTTTCTAAATCACCCCACATTATATCCCCTACCTTACACTGTGGAGACTCCCCATTTTCTAGAATATCTTCTATTAGAGATTATAGTTTTCCAAAGTCCAACCTTGGGGGTTCTTAGCTGGTTATTGTGTCCTGGTTTTTATTCGATCATAGTGTGGGTGATGAATTTTATGATGATCCTTGACATAAAAATTAATACTTGAGGTAATAATACCTTGAATTTAGTGTATAGGTTTTTACAAGTTGTTGGAGTGTGTGTATATACTTGTGAGAACCTATGTTTAATGCTTGATAACATGAGGTGTATGTTTTGGTATCCTTTTACATGTGATTGTGTTACATGAAAATGGAATATGATGATGTTTATAATTATTATTTTGAAATGATGTTGATCTATTATATGTATTTGTATCAGGTATTTATTCTTTATGTATTCTCTAGTTGATAAGGTTCTTGTTGACTCTCTTTTCCATCATAGATTCTAACGAATAAAAAGGGAAATACGTGGAACACAAAGTGATTCATCCTTTGAAGAAACATCAAAAATCGACAAAAGAATGAACATGGATTGCTTTGAGCATGGGCCGCGCAAGTTCCATGATAGTCACACAGGTATACCTGTGTGCCACATTTTGGGCGTGCAGGTGACCTGCACGCCCTATTTGATTTTCTCCCAGGGTCTTCAGTAGACTATAAATACCCCTTGTGGGCCCCCCATTTCAAGGACGAACAATCCAGAAACTCATATTTCAGTTCTCGGCACCCTAGCCTCATCTTGAAGTCTTTCGAACACTTATAAGGTAATTTCTTACCTAGAATGGAAGATCTAAAGAGGGGAACATGGCCTAAGTGTTGAAATTCATCAACACATGTGCGCCAAAGTGTCTAACCCTTAAGGGAAATTGTAACACTTGCACGCCGCCTTATCCCTTCAACCGAACCTGCGTGCCACACTTTTGGAATATCTTAGGGATAATACTAAAGGATTGAGCCAAGCCTCACTCAAGTATTACCCTATGGGTTGATCGGAGCGCAAGTTCCCAAGTGTCGCACAGGTATACCTGTGCGACCAGGACCTGTGTGCCCCCACACAAGACCTGCGCACATACCTTTTTTTGGGTTCCCCTTCTGCCTATTCAACTTATTTTTTCAAATCCACCTCTCTTATTCATGATTTAGCCTTCAAAACCCTCTTCAAATTCATTTATGGCATGGTTCCTTTGCTTTCTTCCTTACTTGAAAGGGATTCAGTGGAATATCTCTCAAAACCTAGTGATTTACATATCTTTATGTCACTAGGGTTTGAGATTTTATTCATTCAACCTCATTATTTTAAATGATAAGATCTTAACTTGGGAATCCTCCTTAGGAGTAAGTCCCAATAGTCCCCTAACCTGGGCCTCCATTTCAAGAGTAATCCCTTTTCAAAGATCCCTAATTTGGGCATCCTCCTTAGGAGTAATCCCCAAGTTCCCAAATATGGGCATCCTCCTTAGAAGTAAGCCCAAAATTCCAAACTCCCTTAACCTGGTCCTCCTTCTCAAGAGTAAGCCCCAGTTCTCAAGTCCCTTTAACCTGGGCCTCCTTCTCAGGAATAAGCCCCAGTCATAATTTCTCTTAACCATCCTTAAATTCTTTTTGATTTGGGATTCCTAATTAGGAATTAAACCCAATCCCAAGTCCCATACTAATTTAGGAATTTTCCTCAGGATTAAGCCCTAAGTTAGAGTATCCAAATCTCTATAAAAGAACATATACCTTTATAGACCCTATTCCCGGACTTCTTCTCTGAAATAAGTCAATATATTTATCTATTTGGGCAATCATACATACGTAATCCCCATATCATTCCTTGTGACCTCATCTTTCGTGGCACAAATCGTCAGGTTTTACTGATACCTCTTGTTTCTCACATCGAGCATGACTCACATGAGCTTAGAGTGTAAAAGTTATTATGACATCTCTCTTTCAGCCATTAATCATGCATAAACCTCACACTTATATCTCGAACTACATGGAATTTGATCTCTGCCTTAAAATTAGTGTACGTAGGAAGCCTTTCTAAGGTTCAAGCCTATCATCCATTAATTCTCATATGTCCCATATGACGTTAAACTATATCTTAATTCCCGATATACGTGGGTTCTGATTCCTTTTTCTAAACAAGGATATGTCGGTAGCCCATCTGCAGGTACGATCCCAACTCTGAAATAATCCATGTCCTTCTGAACGACAACAAACTTCAAGTTCCCCGATGAGTGGATTTAAAACCAGTATGGTTATCATAATGACCAAGAGATCTCTATACAATGTATTAAAGGATAACATTGACTAAGAATCTCTAACAAATACAGATGATTATCTATCGATGAAGAACCTCAAATACATGTATAAGATTCTCTAAATCTTATACATATTAATCATTGATTGTCATATCTAAAGGAAAGATCATTTTCATACTTGGTAATGTAATAAGGATTCACGAACATAACTTAAATCTATAAAGAGAGTCCCAGAGTAGACAATAATTCCCCCCAAAAAGGTCTGATGAGTCCAACCTCCCATCCTCTCAACCAATGCAAATTCTTAAGCCTCATCGGTCCACAACTAGTGAGCACCTACCTTTGGAAAGTAGGTCCAAATGGATATAGAATCATTGGGTGTTTCCGGTTCTATGAATAAAACCGTTAGAAACCGATTGGAATGTTTGAAGCTTAAACAGACAAGGTCATCCCCATTTCCATAGGAAAAAAATGGTGAACCTGACGTGAATCCTTAACCAAGTTAAAATGATTTTTTACTTATTTGTTAGGACCCTATTTAAACTCAATGAGAGGGCCAACAAAATAATCAATAAAATATGTGCTCATCCAAAAGATGTAGTGGCCGAAATTATCTTGATTATGTCTATTATATCAAATAGGAACATTTTCCAAGATCTTATGCATTACAGAAATGGATTCTCTAAAGTTCACAACTGTGAATTCCTCTGCTGTGAATACCTCTGTTGCTACTCTTGCTGGATCATTGTCCGCTCTGAGGACGACACCACCTACTCAGCATCTTCAATTCTGGGTATCAAATGCACTGGTTAAGGAATACCATCGACATGATACTATTATGACTCTGGAGGCCGCTCGACAAGCCCTCCATGTCAATAATTCACCCTGGTTGTCTGGATAGTGATGACCAACGATCAAGAAGCAGGTGGTGCCAACCACCGTTTCCAACCATTTCTGGTTGTTATCCCCATAAAGCAATCACCAGTCCCTCCCATATTCTGGGGAGGTGAATGAGAAGCTAACTCAAGGCTTTAATTCAAGGAGACATGAGTCCTTCCCGAGGGCTCCCATCAACAATCGCCGCTAGACTCGTGAGACAGTGCACCCTCAACATGATGAGGGTATCACCTTCAGAGGTTTGGCTCAGTTTCCTCAGACCCAAGTCCGAAAGATGAACCACGAGAGGTGAAATCTGGTCAACAGGGAGAAGGTTCTTACTTCTGCGCCTTTCAAAGAAGTCCATCAAACCAACTTGATGGAAAATAATGAGCCGACATACACACCCATCCGTCCTGATGTTACTGCCCAGCAGACTCACATGGCAGCAACACGCCAATCCCGCTAGGCAATTATGGTGGAGTATTATAGGTAGGAATATACACCTATTTATAACTCATAAGATAGTAAGTAGTCTCGTCTAACTACAATCAAAGAAGTTCACCAATCTGATATGGTGGCAACTGATAAGCAAGAACATACATCTGTTTACAATCAACAATTCTGTCAGCAGTCTCGTCTGCCAGTATTGAAGGAAAATTTTCAACCATACGTGACCAAGAATACACAGCAGGCACATGCACCTTCCAATGTTAATCAAGCCTACCAACAGTCTCATTTGGTAGAATTCGGAGAAGTAATTCAGAAAGCTATGATGAGAAATTTGGAGCAGACTCAACTCTCTGCCCCCACACATGAGTACTGTCAGAATTCACTGGTTGGAAAAGGAGGACAAGAGATGGAACACACAACTACTCCAAGAATGGAATGGACGTATATTCTCGTTCCGGCATCTGAAGTCACCAAACACATTCTAATAATGGTGAAGGAGCAGAAGCAAATCCCTGCTCATATTCTGGATGCCTGCCAGGATATTATAACAGCTTCAGCAGCATCACAGGGATAGAAATGAAAATATATCCCTACCAGTGGAGTGACACATCAACAGTTCACTCCGAAACAGACATACACCTCTATTCCAGTCTATGAGGGTTGTGGGTCATACTCCCCCATGTCATACGGACATCCAAGTCAGGCACATACACCTGATTTTAGTGGAGATAATCGGCCTAACCTGACTATTTCTCCTGAGTAGGAACATACACCTGCCCATAATAACCACTTTTGTCAAAAAGTGGTTCCTAAAGTGAGTAATAAGGCATCTAAGAAAAAGACTTGTCCATCATAGCCAAGAAATCAAGGGCCAATCTGTAATAAGGCCTTGCTCGATGCTGGAGTTCTTGATGAACTCAGACAATTATCTGTTGCAACTCAGAATTCTACTCTCTCATTTCCCAGTAGTGGGAAAATTAATTTTGGAGGTTTTCATCAGACACTTCCTCATGAAGGCTTGCTTCATGATATTTCAGTTGATCTTAATGTATCATCTTCAGATAAGTTCCACGATAACCCTCTATGTTGACTGAAGACTAAGGAGAAAGAGGTTTTATCTTTTACTATAACCCACCATGGTGGTCCTCCCCATGATGATGAATTTATCTGTGAAAGTCATCTTCGTAGTAGTAATTCGCATTTCCAGGAAAATTCTTCAAAGGACAATGCAGTGATGAGAAAACCCTTTTATCTTGAGGAACTTGAAAATGTGGAGCCAGTCATGTCTGATTCTTTACCATTATCAGGTGAAATACTTTCTCAATCAAAAGATATCCCAGGGTGTAGGTCATTCTCCGAACCACCCCTAGGTCATTCATCTTCTAGTTTGATAAGTGAATTCTCTACCAATCTTGTTGAATCTGATGAAGCAACAAGGAAGAACCAGCTCTGGTCTAATCAGGTAGAAGAATATTCATTGAATGATAAAGATGAAGTGTTTAATATGAGAAAACAACTAGCAAAAGGTGACGTGCCTGCCATGTTTTGGCCTTTGGATAAATCTCAGTATGACATTCTAGAGATGTTGATAGAATATTTTATTCAAGATATTCATCTCAACATGTGGAAAAATCTTTGTCAATTGAAAAAGAAAATATTATCTGAATATGAATATGAAAATCATATCAAGATAATATAAAGGTTACAATGCCAAATTGACTTGGAATCTCTCTCAGTTTCTCGATATCCGAAGGCTGAAAAGCAGCATAAATCCCTTCAGCGTTCATGCCTTGGCGCACTAGGATGATTGCACCAGTTAATTTCCAATGCCCCATCTGGTATTCATATCAAGGGATGGGGTGTTCATGGAGCACTACATTTCACTATACTCTCCAGCCAACAAATCCCACCAAAAATGGTCTCATGCAATGTTATTTACCATGGATGGCCACAACCAATTGGATTTGTTTGTAATCAAAGGCTCGCTCAAGAACAAGCCTCAACTATTTCTTCTCAAAATCAGGAATACAAAGAACAAGTTGTCTAATTACTCTTTCATCAGGAAAATTAGAATATCGAACATGATTCTCATTTAGATCATGCACATCATCAAGTGATAGAAGTGTCAGAAATCATCCAAGGTTCATTTGAACCGGGTGATTTGAGTGGATGTAGGTTGATGCATCCTGCCAATTTCTGGACTAAAGTCTGCAAGATCGGGAGAGATGTTAAGAAATTATCAGATATAGAAACTCAAGAGCCACCCAAACTTGCCAGACTGGGGACTCTTTTAACCCAACCCTCAGAATCAACAAATAGGATTCGAGGAGTTGAGTAGGAACAACAGGAACAACCCCAGTCCATAGGACATGGGACTTTTTCAAATCCTCAATCTCTCACTCAGGGAAATTCAGTCTTCCCTCGATTAGGGAAGAAGTCACAAGAGGAACGAAGATCCGAATTATCAAGATATTCACTCCAAATTACGGTTTTTCAAGAAGTCCCTAAGGGATCAAATCAACAAAAGGAAATGTCTCATCAAGGACATGGAAGAAGACAATATCATAGAAATGATAATAGAGGGGATGCAATGTGTTATGCATCAATTAATGTCATCAATTCCATTGTTTCTGATCTTCTATAACATGAGGCTCACTCAGAGGGATTAGATGAGGAAGTTCTTGCTCAAGAGGATGTGAACACGGAAGCCAATGAAGAAGGTGTGTGTACACGAAATCAAAGGATTACTCAGAATCTAGGTATTCCTTCAAATAATCAACTTCCCCCTTTCCGAAAGGCATCCAACAATGGGAAATGAAAGAATCAGTCTACATTCCACCCATCCGCTAGAGAAGGACAATCACTCTCACTAGATCAAAGATTTGCACAACAGGAGGAAGAAATGAAGGAATTAAGGAGGTTGAATGTAGAACTACTTCAAGGTAGTCTCCCTCCTAGGCATGCTGGAGTCAGTCAGCCAAGGGAATTTATTACAGCTACTGAGATGGATCAAGAGTATCCTCCCTTACCAGTACACCCTCACAGTTCTAGTCCTATGGGTCATGCGCAAAAACAATCGGTGGTGCTACCATCAGTTGCAGTACCAGCCACCACACCTGTCCAATCTCCAGTTATTCCACCTGCTCAGGTCCAAGATCAACTAGATTTTTCTCAAAAGTTAATAACTACCATTGAGTCATTAACAGCTCGTTTGGAAGCTATAGAGGGAAAGCATGAACAAATTCAACCAGAAAAGTGATATTACCCCGAATGGGTTGATGCAATTCGTCCCCCCATGAAATTTTTCAAGTACCACATTACCAATATTTAATGGTTCAGGAGACCCATAACAACACTTAACACATTTTGTTTCTCGTTGTGATCCTATGATGGGAGCCCCTCAGCAACAAGAAGCAGTTATGCTCCGGTGTTTTGTATAGTCATTACAAGGGCCTGCTTTTGTTTGGCATACAAGCTTCCAATCTCGGTCAATTACCGGGTGGGAGGATCCTCGTCAATGGTTCCTTCTTCAATTCATCTCAAATTTTCCAAAGACAATAGTTTTTGATCTTAAAAATTGTAAGCAAATGGAGAATGAAAGGGTTTCATATTTCATTGCTCACTGGAAGGGATTAACATATTCCTTGTTCTTAACACTCCACTCAAGAAGAGTTGTTGCCAATATGTGTGGAAAATCTGCGTGATGAATTACGCACACCACTGATCCCTGTGAAATACACAGGATGGTTTCGAGACCTTACTTCGATTGCTCAACAGATTGAAGACTCTCTTATGAAGACTAAGAATAAAACTCATGTAATTCCATCAGCTCCAGGAATGAGAATGGGTAAAGTAGATACTGCTACAGTTGTGCCTAAACAAGCACCTGTACCTACTTCTACTTCAAAACCTCCATCTTATCAAAGGGCCCCACCTCTTGAGCGTCAACAAAAAAGGTCGTTTTTTCAAGATGATCAAAGAGATCAAATACGGAAACAATTTGAGGATTGGAAGAGAAACTTTATTCTTTCCGAAATGAAAAAGATCTTAGTTACTTCATTTCGGCTCTAGAAAATAATTTAGTTCAATTTCCAAGGCCCAAAAGGCCGAACAAGGAAGGAGATGAGGACCGTACCAACTATTTCCCATTTCATCAGATGTTGGGGCATCCCATTCATGAGTGTTTTGTCTTCAAAGACCTCCTACAAAAGATGGTGGACTTGGTACAAGTCAAACTAAAAGGTTCTTCAGCTCAAGTAGCATGTATTACTGCTACAAATCCAGAGGAAGAAGGCGAGTGGCAAGAAGTCAAAAGAAAAAATGCATAGAAATATGATGATTGGATGGTCAGGAAAACGATCAACCAAACTCATGCCATTTTGAGAACGCAATTGAAGAAACTAATTGTGTCTTCTGCTATGAATGCCACAGCAAAACCCTCTTCATCCGAGGGAAAATCCTTGAAGAAACGACATAATTCAAATAAAGAGGAACAATCAGAAGAAGATGAAATCGTGTCAAAGCCCAAGTTGTCTTTGAATCTCGCAGATTTTATGCCATCTAATTCAAAGACATGGTCATCGCCACACAAAATGGAACAGCCTAAACTGGCTAATCAGGTAGGATCTTCATCAGATGAAGAGTTGATCTTTGGTTCTGTTAAAATGATTCACTTATCAGATCCTTATGTCAGTCACAGTTTCTATTTTGATGAGCCTGAGTTCCCTGTATCAAACAGAGGAATTATAGGGAGTTCCAGAGGTATGGGATACAAAGGAATACATGGATATCCCAGAAGCCACTATTCCAATTCGACCCCTACTAGAACTGTATATGCAGCAGAAAGTCGTGGTAGAGCCCTTCAGCGGGCTCAATAAGAACAAGAACATTCTTCCACCAATAGCAGATTTAGTCCTGGCACAATTATTCTGGAGGATCGGTTAGAGGTTGCACCTTCTTCCTCTTAGCATGTAAATAGACCTATTCAGTCAAATCTTCCAAATCCAGGAGTATTTCCAACTCCTACCCCGATACAAGATGCATCTACTTCCAAAGTTTCAACTTCTAAGGCACCTATGAAACCACATGATCCTGTTGGGAAACACAGACCTTTGGATCAAAAATATGATTTCTTAAAACATTTGGCCCAAGTACTGTCCAAGTTATCAATTTTGGATGCCTTGAATCTATCAACGGATCTTTGGGAGGCACTCATTGAGTCTTTGTCAAGTCCTCAAGAATTCAAAACTGAAATTGCTATGGCTAAAGTCTACCTTGTTGAGAATGGTTTCGCAGAATTCCATGCAGTGATATCTTTCACAGATGAAGATGAATATGATGTTGTGCATGGAAATATTAGATCTTTGTATTTATCTAGAAAGGTAAATGGTGTAGACATCCGAAGATATTTCATTGATAATGGTTCAGGAGTCAACCTCATCCCCATTCGTACACTTCATCGATTGGGCCTTACAGAATCTGATTTATCTCTTTCTACTTTGATGTTACAAGGATATGATAAAAATGAACAAGAACCACTGGGCAAGATTACACTTAGAACTCAGTTTGGAGACCTTGTATCCAATTCAGATTTCATGGTTGTTGATCATGATACATCCTTCAACGTTTTTCTTGGAAGACCTTGACTACATCAACTTGCGGATATCCATTCATCATAACATCAATGCCTCAAATAATGTTTCAATTGTCAAATTGGGACATTGTATGGTGATAAGGACCCATTCAAAACATGTGAGTCTCAATACATTGAGGCATAATTCTATCACATGGAGGGTAAGGAGAAATCCACAACAAGGGAGGTTACCAAAGTTAATGCTCCATATAGTTTGGAAAAGATTCCAGTAAACCCATTCACACATGTGAGTACAGATTATGTGTTTCCTATCAGTAAAATTGATAAGATAGACCCAAATACAAGTACTCTTATGGAAACTTCCATAATGTCAATTACGAAAATCAAGCCAGACAGCATGGGAGAAAGTGGTGATTCACTAATCAATGATGAAAGCTCAAATGGAGATGTCTTCATTTCATCCGCTGAAATCCAGCAAGTCTATACTTCACCAACCAGGCCAGAAGAAGTTATAGCAATGTCATAGGTGAACAATGATGTCAATTCTCAATCCATCATCTTCTCTTTATTACCCAAAGAAGACCCTTCATCATCAATAGGGTCAGAAATGGAAGCCTCTTCTTCAAGATGTTCAAATTTCAACATCTCTCCTGATCATGGAAATTCTACTTCATCATATACTATGAAAGTAGAAATAGAAGAAGTAACACATGTTGAAGAATAAGAGGAAGATCTCAGGGATGCTCCTCCATCATTTGAAGAGGGTATCTCCCTCACTGTGGATGAACCCGGAGAAATAAATCTGGGTACAAAAGAAGATCCACACCCCAATTTAATTAGTGCATCCATGACTCATGAAGAGAAAGAAATGTATATTTCATTTTTGAAGAAAAATTGAGATATATTTACTTGTAATTATACAGAAATTCCAGGGCTTGATCCTGATGTTGGTAATCATCGTTTGGGTTTTCCAGAAGAACATAGAGGATTCAAATAAGCTGCAAGAAGAACACACCCAACTTATGCTTCCAAAATTGAAGCTGAAGTGGATAAGCTTATCAAATCTAAATTTTTAAGAGAATTTCAATATCCAAAATGGTTGGCTAATATTGTCTCTATGAAAAAGAAGAATGGATAAATTAGAGTTTGCATTTATTTCAGAGATCTTAATCGGAATTGTCCTAAGGATGATTTTCCAGTTCCGATTACATAACTCTTAATTGATGAAACAGCTGGCTATGAAGCACTTTCCATCATGGATGGATATTCTGCATATAATAAAATATGAATGGGTCCAGAAGATTAAGAATCTACAGCTTTCAGATCCCCTCAGGGTGTGTTTTGCTATCGGGTAATTCCCATTGGCCTGAAGAATACAGGTGCAACATATCAGCGTGCCATGCATCATATATTCAAACCCTTTTAGGGAAGTTTGTTGAATGTTATGTGGAAGATTTGGTGGTTAAATCCAAACAATTTTCTAATCACTTGGCTAATTTGGAAGTCATATTCCACAAACTTCGACAACATAATTTGAAGATAAACCCCTTAAAATGTGCTTTTGGGGTATCCTCAGGAAAATTTGTCGGCTTTTTTGTACGCAATCGTGGTATCGAATTCGATCCTGAGAAGAAAAATCCAATCCTTGGTATTTCACCTCCTCTAAATTTGAAACAATTGAGAGGACTTCAAGGACACTTAGCCTATATTCAGCGTTTCATCACCAATTTGGCAGGAAAATTTTTACCCTTCACCAAATTGATGCAGAAGGGAGTCACCTACCAGTGGACTGAATAATGTCAATAAGAATTCAATATTCTCAAGAAATATCTCTTGAGTCCACTGGTATTAATTCCACCTTTTGAAGGAAGGCCACTTATTCTTTATATGACAGCTTTAGAGCAATTATTGGGTGCCTTCCTTGCCCAAAATAATGATTTTGGGAATGAAAACAACCTTTACTATCTCAGTGGGACTATTCTTGAAGCAGAAACCCGATATTCAAGTATTGAAAAGTGCTTCCCAACATTAATCACTGTAGTTAAAAAGTTGAGACACTACCTGCAACATCATGAGGTCCATTTAGAATCTCGCAATAACCCACTCAAATTTAGCCTTAGTCGTCCAATACTTACAGGACTTCTGGAAAGGTGGGCAGTTATTTTTCAGCAATTTGATATTCAGTATGTGTCTCAAAAGGAAATAAAGGGCCAAGCTCTGTCTGATTTCCTTGTTGAACACCCTTCAGTAGAAGATACATCTTCAGATATTGAACTTCCTGATGAGGAAGGCTTATCTATTCAAGATAGTCTTCAAACATGGGAAATGTACTTTCATGGTGCTTCCAGAAGTCCAACAGGGAAGAAAATGGAAGATCCTAAATTCAACAAAGTTGGGTTAGGAATTGTGTTCATTTCTCCAAAAAAGGCAGTGCTACCCGATTCCTTCTCATTTTTGGGAGGCGGGACAAATAATGAAGCAGAATAGCAAGCTCTCATCACAGGATTGGGGTTAGCACTTCAGGCACAAGTGAATCACTTAAAGGTGAAATGTGATTTAGACTGGTAATCAAACAAGTCAATGGGGATTATGCCATCATAAAAGAAGAGTTAATCCTTTTTAATGATTACGTTATATATTTAATGGCAGAGTTTCCTTCGGAACCGAAATTTTCTCATGTCCTACGATCACAAAATGCCCAAGATGATGCCCTGGATAATATAGCTACAGCTCTAGCAGATCCAAATCAGGATGACACAATCATCAGTATTACCCACCGTTGTACAATTTCAACTTATGTTCAAACCAGAACAGAGGAAATCAATGAAATTAGTCCCATTTCTGAACCATATGGTCATACTACAGGATGGATGACACCAATCAGAGAATACCTTCAAAATGGAATACTTCCACATGATAGATCTAGGAAAGAAAAAATCCGGTGATGTGTGGTAAATTTTCCTCTTTATGATATCCCAGATCACCTAGATAAAATTCTCTACAAAATTGGTTTTGTTGGAATTCTCTTCAGATGCATTGATGGTGAAGATACAATGGATATCATGAAATAAGTGCATGCAGGATTCTGTGGTTCCCATCAGTCCGAACATAGACTATCTGATAAAATTTGAAGGCTTGGATACTTTTGGCCATCAATGATACAAGATTGTGTTGTTTTCACCAAGAAGTTTCATTCTTTCCAAGTACATTCCAATTTCATTCATCAACCCCAGAGTTGCTTCATACAGCTAAATACTCATGGCCAATTACCACATAGGGAATGGATGTAGTAGGACCTTATCCTTCAGCTACACCCAAGTAGTTTAAGTATATTCTTACTGCTACTAACTTATTTTCCAAATTGGAAGAGGCAATACATCTCAAATAAGTCAATTCTAAAAGCATTGTTAGCTTCATCAAGTCTAACATAATTACCAGATTTGGTGTCCCTCATACCATATTGATGGACAATGGTATCAGCTTCTGTTCATCCGAGGTAAGGAAGTTGTATCAAGAATACAACATCAAATCCAATCATTCATCTTGGTATCATGAAGCGGCCAATGGCCAAATAGAAGGCTTCAACAAGACTCTTTCAAACATACTGGAAAAGATGGGGGATAAAGATAAAAATTCATGGCCTAATAAAAATTTTCATGCTTTATGGGATTATCGGACCACCACCCGCACTGCAGTGAGGTCAACTCCATATTCACTGGTATATGGAATAGAAGCAGTCTTTCCCATTGAGGTTCAATTACCCTCACTCAGGGTAGCCATTTGTGATCAGTCATCTAAATATGAACAATCTCAAAAGCGATTGGATGAATTGGAACATTTAGATGAAAAAAGATTGTGCACCCTGCACCACTTAGAAGTTTATCATAATCGAATAGCACGATCTTTCAACAAAAAAGTTCGTATTTGTTCATTCATTCAAGGAGAATTGGTATTGGTTCTTAGAACTCCAATGATACCGGGAAATAAGCCTCAAAAACTTGAGCCAAAGTGGGAAGGACCTTACTCAATACATAACGTCTACTCCAATGGAGCTTATTATTTAATCTCAATGGATGGATAACTCATAACGACTCCAACCAATGCCAGACTTATGAAGAAGTATTTTTTATAACACAAATACATCACTCCGGTCCATGCATATGACCTTATACTATTCTCACCATCATCCAACATGACATTAAACCGTATTTTCCTTTCTCCGGTCCATGCATATGACCTTAAACTATTCGCACCATCGTCCAACATGACGTTAAACTGTATTGTCCTTTATATGGTCCATGCATATGACCTTAAACTATTCTCACCATTGTCTAACATGATGTTAAACTATATTGTCCTTTCTCTGGTCCATTCATATGACCTTAAACTATTCGTACCATCGTCCAACATGATGTTAAACTGTGACATCGTCCAACATGAAGTTAAACTGTATTGTCCCTCATATATCCTTGCTACATGATGCTAAACTGTATAGCACCCTTACGTCCAACATGACGTTAAACTGTGAAAAATTCCCTAATATGTCCAACATGACATTAAACTGTGTCCCCATTGTCCTCACTACAAGACGTTAAACTGCATAGTCCCACCTAAGTCCTTACTGCATGACATTAAACTGAACAGTCCCTCCATCCTCCAACATGACATTAAACTGTACATCGTTAAGGTTTTTGCTACCTCTTGTTTCTCACACTAAGTATGACTCATGTGTGCTTAGAGTAAACTTCAACCATAACACCCACTTTGGGCCACTAATCACGTGTAAGTCCCAACTCCATATTTTGGTTGTCCTCAAGTACAACTTGATTACCAATTCATTCTTTAATTGAAATAGGCAGACTTTGATCCTTTCCTTCTAGGCTAGGTATGTAGGAAACCTCCTGAGGTTAAATCCCAAAATAAATCTCTTCACATTGGTTCACCTTCGTCTCATACGAAGTTGATTCCTGAAACCGCCCCCAGAACCAATATTTTTTACATTGGTTCACCATCTTCCTTGCTATATGACGTTAAACTGTTCGCAGTTTTGTCTTATATGATACTAAACTACAACATTCTTTGACACCCTCACCTGAGAGGGAATCATTATTTACATTGATCTCCAATCATGTTATATTCTAAAGACTACGTGCATATATAGAAATGCCCTAACCTTTTATCTTGGGTCACACCATCATTGCACTAAAGTCCCCTATCACCCTTCAATTGTACAAACTAAATCTGTACAAAGGGTATTTCAAGAAATACGTGCGGCTTGATTACCATCCTTATGTTATACGTAGGAATGTTCGAGCATCCCTCGAATCCAGCCCCAAGTCTTTGGGCCTAACCCCAAATTCCACTTAACCCCAAATTCCACTTTCATTCCTTTGGCTGAAAATCCCTCTTGTGAAAACATGAATGTGGTATGGAAACTTTGGTCTTCATTCACATCAGGTTTATAAAACACACTATTTACTCCTTATAATGGTCTGAGCTCTATGACCCTAAACTAAGATATCCTGCACTCCCATCCCACATGACGTTAAACTGTATTTCAAGAACTACGTATGGCTTGATTCCCATCCTTATGGGATACGTAGTGAAGTGCAAAACCTCAATTAAGGACCCATCCACAACATGATTATGGTTAGCATTGGTCTATGTATCTCTACATGCATTGAACAATGCCCATTTTGATGTGTCATACTCCTAACCTTAAATACTTACAGATCTTCGTAATCCTTTTTCCTTGACTTCTGGTCACAAAATTTTTGATACCCGAGAGTTCTTTTTCCTGACTATGCAATACGTTCCCTTAGGAGGCCTTGCATAAATAGTCTACATAACAGACCTATCAGCCAAAAGATGCTATTATTTGACTATGCAGCCAATTCCCTTAGGTGGACCTACATAATTCAACCCCCTAATGGGTTTTTTAAATAGTGGTAACTTCATTCTTGGGAGAAAAACATCTTTTGTTTTTATTTGTCTTAACAACAATATGTAGGGATCCACATAAATATCCATCCTTAACATATTTTTCCCATACTCTTTTTCATGATCTAAAAGTATTCAAGTCTATGGTTTATATTTCCCTTCCCTAAGTTTGGGTCAGACCTTCATGGGAGTGACATTCATCCAATTCTTTGACAATCTTGATTGGAAATATCCTCTCCATATTCAAGTACCTCTCTCCATAAAAAAGACTCTATGCTTTGGAAAATTTGATTCTCCATAAACATCCATTGGATTTTTAGCAATAGAAAAGTAAAATTTCTGAGAGTTCTTTTGCCTCACTATGCAGCATGTGCCCTTAGGCGTCCTTGCATAAGTATTCTACATAACAGACCTGTCAGCAAAAAGATGCTATTATTTGACTATGCAGCCAATGCCCTTAAGCGGACCTGCATAATTCAACCCCCTAATAGGTGTGTTAAATAGTGGTAACTTCATTCTTAGGAAGAACATCTTCTAATTCCTTTTATCCCTTTTTCACATCATTCCTCAGATTCAAAATTTCTTAAGTCATAGTTTACATTTCCCTCCATACATGAATATGGTAATATGTTTTAAGATTAATTATCAAAGAATTGAGTCTATTTTAATCCATTCGGTCAAATCTATTTCAACCTTAAACATTATCCTTTTTATGTACGATGTTCATGACTTTAAACTGCCCACAAAAGACAAGGGAACTCTGAATAAAAGTCAAATCCCATCTCATTAAACAAAAATTTTTATGATTTAGGTAATATTGAGCAATAGAAAGATTCAAAGTTTGTAGGGTTATTTATAATAATCCTAGAAAAAAATTAAACTATGCTTACTAGGACCATTGGATTAGGTAAAATTTAAAGCAAGTATCAAAAGAAGGAAAGCAAAAATGATTGAAGATGAAAGTGTTTCTCATTTGATGGAAAAAATTTAGAAGGACATCCATAGACTAGAGTCTCTTCTCTATTTTCATAGATTACAAGATACTATCAACATATGTCTTCATTTGATTTACGACATCCCGAGCTTCATCAAAAGCCACTTTAAGTTCATGCACTCAACCAGATTCACTCTTTTCAGCTTGATGGAGTGCTTTCTTGGCTTCAGTAATGGCTTTCATACCATTTGTTCGAACTCCTTCTAGTGAATTGTTCAGCAGGTCAAGTTCCCCAGTAACCTCATCTAATTATTACTGAAGGTGCATCTGCTGGACAACTTTCTCCTTGATCTTATGCTTTATCTCCTTCAACTTGGCATCATGACCATCCTTAGCTCGGGACACCACAACCTCAAATTCACTTATATTGGCTGACAGCCTTAGTCTGGTTAATTCTTGACGGTACCTCTACTCCTGCTCCCTTCTTAAGATTACTTGTTTCACCGCAACATGGATCTCTTGATATCCAAAACCGCCAAGTACCAACATGATGAACAGGGATGATAGTCATGGGATCTTCGAAGATAGCTCCTCAAGAGTTACACCAGATATGATCTTCCATATGTTCTGTCATGCCCTGTATCGTGAAAATTGGAGCTCCTTTTGTACTTCTGGGTCTGACTCAGCATCACTGTCACAGGGGGGAATATAATCCGGGATTAATGCACTTATATAAGTTCCTTGTTATGCTCCTTCCCCCCAACCCTTATTACTTCTATTCGCATTGGGGCAGAGGATGAGACATTACCTACAAATCTAGCCACTGAAATTGACGACCTTGCATAGTCAATTGAAAGTTTTTGGTTAGTTTCAAAGGATAACAAAAGTTTATTAGAAACATTTCAAATTAAGTGCAGCCACAAATATTGTTATCTCTTACCCAACGGTACATTAGAAACAAGAGAAGGCTCCTCCCCATCTTTTCTAGCTTCAAAAGGATGTTCCGGACGAGTTTGAGGAAGCTCTACTGGGTTCAGCTCCACTTGAGCCAGTGTCTCTGCAATAGCAGGGTTGTCTGTACCCCCTTCATGCATTGGCAGTTTGGAAGACTGTTTAGATGGAACTACACATTTGAACCAATCATGGTTAGATATGTAATAATAATTTATTTTAACAGGATGAAGGATAACACTCACATCCAAAATCTTCAAAATTACATGGTAATGTATCATGATCTAAAAAATATTCAAAAGATGCGCCAAGTTCTATCATTTCATCCAATGTTATCTCAGATTCCTGGTTAGTCTCACCAGTGGGAGCATTTGATACGTCTTCATGGGAACCTTCATGCTGCAGCCTCTGACCCCGGACAACGTCTTCAGATAAAGTTGTGACATCATTTGCAGTGGACGCTAAATGTTCTGGTGCAGGGGTTGAACCTAAAGTATCATATAATGAAAGTCAGTTGATGTTTTCATTCAACATCTTATGAAGCATTGATTAATTTACTAGAAGCAGGCTCTTCTCTCCTTGCAGCAGCATCATGAGTGTTACTAGGAATAGATGATGGCTCCTCTTCAGGAGCAGCCAAGCCAGCATGAACTTGTGACTATTCACCAGTATCCTCCGTCATTCTCAGAGGAGGGCCAGTCCTCTTCCTCAGAGTGGAAATTGAATAAGCCCTTGCAATACCAAGAAGTATGAGCAATATTTTCATGGGTTAAGACTCATGACTATCTGAAGGACTTACCACTACTGATAAAACGTTTAGCTGTGGACTTCTTTCTTCGATGTCTTTGTTTATTCAGACTTTTGGGAGTGATGACATCATCATCTCCAAATACATGAATTGTAGAATGAAAATCCATGTCTAACTCATCTTACATGGCTTGCTGTCCTGGAGATATCTCGCCCAGCTCGCGAGGAGATTCATTAGCCCCAATGGCAGTACCACCAGGGCTATACAATGGTGAAGGAACCTCAGCAGTTCCTTTCTTTGCAAGCTGCAGGATAAAGAAAGTAATTTCCTTGTGTAAAAAATCTTTAACTGGAGTCAAGTTACAATGAAAAATAAGGAAAGAGACTTACATCTTTAGGAGCCACACAATCATGCCACTCCTCATATTCGGAAGCACCAGTCCCCTTAGTGGTGCCACGATCTATCATTTCCTTAACCCTCTTGGTGATAGGAATGGAATTATCAGTGGCATATATGAGAATCTCTAGCTCTCTGATGTAATCCCACACTTCATTGGGGTTATCCTCGAAACAGATATCGGTGGAGGCCCGAAGATTTCGTATTCCATGGATGTGTAGCCCCTCGCACAGATCCAGCCAGGTAGTTTCAACATCACAATATAAACTCTGCCACATCTGGAAAACCTCTGGTCGTAGATATTCAGTGTGTCTACCAGAAGGCTGTGAGGAGGGTCCTACAATCTTAGACTTCAGATTCTTCTCAGCTCCTGCAACTATAGATAGAGAATAATAAAATGAAATATGTTACTCTATAAAGTAATGGCAATTAAATTTCCCCAATGAAGTAACTCACTAGGAGTCGATGGAGTGGTTCTTTTGATTCTGACAGGACGATTATATCTAGCATGAGGCCACTTTGCCGCATGTTGTGGCTCATCATCCCTATCTTGGGAATTCGGCGAGTCATCCCTAGGTGAGGAACCTGGTGAATCAGCTCCAGGTGAGGAAGTGTCACCTTCCAGACGAGGGGTTTCTTTCTCTATAGTTCTTTTCTTTTTCCGCACCTAATAAACCATATGATTCAACACCCCTTCAGGGTATGATGGTATCCAATTCTCAGCATACCATGTAGTCAAGTTACTCGCCTCTTTATCAACTGTTAGATCAAACACTGCCCTGATTTTCTCCATAGATGTCAGCAACCATAGTTGTTGGGAAACCATCAGATGCTGCTATGACCTGACATGCACAAGAGGGGATACAATAGTCTACTTTAGACATTTTAATTGGCGTGAAAATCTGTATGGAGCATAGGCCTCACATATAATCTCTCTGTCAATCCTGGTGGCTAGTACACCATCTTTGCAAGCCAGCATGTACGACCTCAATTCCAGACCGGCGGTTCCATCATCAATAAACCACCCGGTTGGTGGGTTTCCATAAGGAAAGAAATTTAATACCTTATACATGCTCGTCCTCACCTTCATATCATTGATGTTGAGAGATAATGGAGAAACTCTAGAAAATGTCTGCACTGATGGTCTGAAAGAACTTCCAGGAACCTGTACTCTGTTCTCTACAGCATAGGTCCTGAAATGAGTGGCGATCCATCCCCACAAAACTTGGCATGGTCCCACTATTCTCAAATGAGACTTACCCATAAAGACATGGAGTAATCTCTTGTGAATCTTCACCAAAATGGGGGTGGCCAACCCAACCATTTTCTTCTCAGCCAACTTGACTGCCACAACAAAGGTCCCTGGCCTGATGCCTCCCTTCGAATCCCTGACTGGAAAAAGATAAACACTGAGCCCCAAGACTATGAAGCCCGCCAGACGGGTCTTTTTTGGGATTCTCTGATCCACTTCGTACCCCCACTTACCAAATTCTCCTGCTTCAAGAGTCGGCCAGAATGTACCAGAAACACCCCTCTTCTCTATTCTGGGGATAATAGTAGGAAGTGTACAGCTGGGTCATTCTCCCTCCTTCCTGGTAAAAAACATCTCCATCCACTCATCTGGATGAAAATCCTTTCTGGAATGAGTTTTGGAGGTCTTTTAATTCTTGGGCTTGTAGAAGATTTTGAATAATTCCCGAGCCAAACCCGGAGCCTTCTTGGAATTATTCCATGTCGCCTTGGGAGGAATGAATTCATCATACATGTCGCCCAGAATTGGAGCCCCCGAGATATTGTAGACATCCCACAAACTAATGCCTAATTCTCCATGAGTCAGATGGAAAGAATTGGTTTCTGGGCTCCAGTGGCTGATTAGCTCTAGCAAAAACTCATCATTCTTGTAGACATATGTCTGCCCAGCCTAGATGATTTCATATATTCCAGCTTCTTTCAAATCATCAAAAAACTCTACACAGGTTTATCGCACCCAATATGACCACATCCAAGTTGTCTTCACACCTCCTCCAGGACAGAAGTCCCAACTCTTCTTCCATCCTTTGGATTGATCCATTTGAGAATTTCGGAAGATTGAAGGATAACAATGTGGTTGTAACTCGGGCTTGTGAGGTTTCAGATCTAAGGTACAAGGGATATGATGCATTATGTATGCCTTCTCCACTGTTCCAGTATTAACAAATGATCCTCCATCTGAGATATTTGCTGAAGAAAAATTGGTGTAATTCTGAAACCAAGAATGTGGGAGATAATTCTTTGCCTCTGGAATATTGACGTCCTGTAGATGACCATGCCCATACAGAGGCAAGTAGATTCTCTGTGGAATGTTAAGATGATACTTCTTCAAGTACTTGGCCAAATATGGTAGAGTGTTGTCGTAGATATCATAGTAATCAAGGCCAACAACATTCATCAGGTCATCAATTCGCTTGCTATCCAGTTCATCAACCGTTCCAATTCTTCTAGGAGCCATTGAATCTGCAAAAAGGTCTAATAATTAACTCTTACGTGAGTTTATTTTTCATAAAATTTGTGAAGAAATGTGAAAAAATGGCTAAGGAATTATGGAACACAAGTATAATGTTGGAGCGCAAGTGTAAATGTGTCGCATAGGTTTTGGAATGCAGGTATCACCACGCATGTCCAAATACCTCTGCAGTAGCGCGACACGAACAGAAGCAATGAAACCACGAAAAATCAGCAAGCTGTTCAACAATAGAAACCTGCGTGGTGAGAGCTTAGAAGCATTCAAAGTCGGGTACTTTGTGCGAGAATGAGGCGAATATTTATAGGTCAGGCCACACCCCTGCATGCCGAAGCCTGTACGCCTCTCACCTGCGCGCCCCTATCTGCGCACTCAAAACCGGTGCACCGCAATTCCTTGGTTTTCTTCTTTACCTCAGAATCACATCATCCTTTATTTTGGATCCAACTTTTAGGGGGGGACTATTGTTGATTCTCCTTTCTGTCACAGAGTCTAATGAATAAAAAGGGAAATAAGTGGAATACAAAGTGGTTTATCCTTTGAAGAAACATCAAAAATCGAAAAAGGCATGAACATGGATTGCTTTGAGCATGGGTTGTGCAAGTTCCATGATAGTCACATAGGTATACCTGCACGCCACATTTTGGGCACGCAGGTGACCTGCACACCCTATTTTATTTTCACCCAGGGTCGTCAGTAGCCTATAAATACCCCTTTTGGCCCCCCATTTCGAGGATGAAAAATCCAGAAACTCATATTTCAGCTCTCGACACCCTAGTCTCTTCTTGAAGTCTTCCAAACATTTCTAAGGTAATTTCATACCTAGAATGGAAGATCTAAAGAGGGGGAACAAGACCTTAGTGTTGAAATTCAAAAACACATGCGTGCCTATGTGTCTAAACCTTAAGGGAAATGGTCACACTTGCGCGCCGCCTTATCCTTTCAATAGAACCTGCGCGCCACCCTTTTGGAAGCCCTTAGGTATAATACTAAAGGCTTGAGCCAAGCCTCGCTCAAGTATTACCCTATGGGTTGACCGGTGCTTAAGTACCCAAATGTCACGCAGGCATACCTGCGTGACCAGGACCTGCGTGCCCCCCACAGGACCTGCACGCCTACCTTCTTTTGGGTGTGCCTCCTACCTATTCAACTCATTTCTTCAAATCCACCTCTCCTATTAAAGATTTATCCTTCAAAACCCTTTTCAAATTCATTTATTACATGGTTCCTTTGTTGGCTTCCTTACCTGTAAGGGATTTTGTGGAATATCTCTCAAAACCTAGTGATTTACATATCTTATTTCACTAGGGTTAGATATTTTATTCATTCAACCCCATTCGTTAAAATGAGAAGATCTTAACTTGGGCATCCTCCTTAGGATTAAGTCCCAATAGTCCCCCAACCTGGGCCTCCTTTTCAGGAGTAAGCCCTAGTCCAAGTTCCCTAATTTGGGCATCCTCCTTAGGAGTAAGCCCAAAGTTCCCAAATATGGAAATCCTCATTAGGAGTAAGCCCCAAATAGAAAATTCCCTTAACCTAGGCCTCCTTCTCAGGAGTAAGCCCTAGTTCTCAAGTCCCTTTAACCTGGGCCTCCTTCTCAGGAATAAGCCCCAGTCATAATTTCTCTTAACCAGTCTTAACTTATTTTTGATTTGGGCCTCCTTCTCAGGAATAAAACCCAATCACAAGTCCCAACCTAATTTAGGCATCTTCATCAGGAGTAAGACCTATGTTAGAGTATCCAAATCTCCATAAAATCACATATACCTTTATGGACCCCCTTCCCAGACTTCTTCTCTGAAATAATTCCTGATCTTTATCTATTTGGGAAATCGTACATATGTAAGCCCCATATCATTCCTTTTGACCGCATATTTCATGGCACAAATCATTAGGTTTTACTGATACCTCTTGTTTCTCACACCGAGCATGAATCACGTGAGATTAGAGTGTAAACATTATAATGACATCTCTCTTTGAGCCATTAATAATTCATAAAACTCAAACTTCTATCCTGAACTACGTGGACTTTGATCTCTTCCTTAAAATTAGAGTACATAGAAATCCTTTCTAATGTTCAAGCCTATCATCCATTAATTCTCATCTGTCCCATATGGCGTTAAACTATATCTTAATTCCCAAACTACGTGGGTTCTGATTCCTTTTTCTAAACAAGGATACGTAGGTAGCCCATTTGTGGGTACGATCCCAAATCTGAAATATTCCATGTCCTTCTAAACGAAATTAAACTTCAAGTGCCCCGCTATGTGGATTTAAAACCAGTATGGTTATCATAATGACTAAGAGATATCTATACAATTTATTGAAGGATACTATTGACTAAGAATCTCTAACAAATACAGATGATTATCTATCGATGAAGAACCTCAAATACATGTATAGAATTCTCTAAATATTATACATATTAATCATTGATTTTCAGATCTAAAGGAAAGATCATTTTCATACTTGTTAATGTAATAAGGATTCACAAACATAACTTAAATCTATAAAGAGAGTCCCGGAGTAGACAATAATTCCCCCCAAAAAGGTGTGATGAGTCCGACCTCCCATCCTCTCGACCAATGCAAATTCTTAAGCCTCTTCGGTCGACAAATAGTGAGCACCTACCTTTGGATAGTATGTCCAAATGGATATAGAATCATTGGGTGTTTCTGATTCTACGAATAAACCCGTTAGAAACCGATTGGAATGTTTGAACCTTAAACTGGCAAGGTCATCCCTATTTCTAGAGGAAACAGTTCTTTTGGCCTATTTAGATGACTTTTGATATTTGATGCATACTCGAGACTATCCATTTGAGTGGGAGGTTTCATACATTGGTCGACACATTCTTGGGAAATTCTATCTAGTAGGATGTGTCACATACTTCTGGTCTATCCACTGAGAGGTATGTGTCATACATTGGTCATCATGTCATAATCGCTTGGAATATCCATTGAGAGGGGTGTTCCAAACATTATTTTGTATGTACTTGAGCTATCCCAGCCATCAGGAATGTGTTGTACTTGTTTTTTGGATGGTTATTGATGTTTCTACTACCATGGTGCTGAAGTAGGTATGTTTCTCCCAGCATGTTGCTGAAGCAAGAAGAGTCTGTCCCCGTGGTCCTGACATGTTCTTTGTATTTATGTGATATATTAAAAATTATATATTTACATTTTTATGATTATTTATTTCACTTTTATATATTATACACTGATGTTAAGTGTTATTGGTGGTTTCCTACTAAGTCTTTCACTCACACCCTACTTAGGCATTTCAAAGTGCTTGAAGATTTTATGACCATAGACCCAGTGAAGTCAATGTACTCTATGGTGGATGCATGTGCAGAGTAGTATGAAGCTAGTAGAAGAACATGAAAGACACCAAGGTAGTTTGATGTTTATTAATTCTTTTTATAATATGTTTCATTTATACTCTATCTTTTCTTTCCACTTTGGGAGCACATTTATCCTCATTTCATATTATATTTACACATATACATTGACTATATTTATTATGTTTTTATTGTTTTTTTATTGGTCCTATAACATGATGTTGAGGGTGTTACACCACTCAAATAGTATCAAACTCACGTTGATAATAAACATCCTCTTGTATACGTGGAGGCACACATGATGTCATGTGGAATTTTAGCTCAGACCAGGTGGTTCAAGTTGGGGTGTTATAAAATGGTATCATAGTATCATGATTCACCAATATATCCTTTCTCTTTTTCATGATTTGAGATAGGTTGGACATGATTTAGGCTGGCTAAGACTTGGGCATGGGAACAATGTCAGTGTATGATGAACACTGAATAGTGGAACTCATTGTTTTCATAATGTGTGGAAACTAAGTGTTTCTATTATAGTGGATTAAATTCACATTGGATGATGCACAAGATGTCGGTTTGTAATATAAGTGTTTTTGTGTGTGTTCATGAATCATGACTAGGCATGTTGGTTCATATTTCATATATATACCTATTTTAGTGCTTTATAGTGTTTCTTTAATTAAATTCCTTGATTTGTGAAATATGTTTTGGATTGTTTATTTTCTATGTGATATATCTATGTTTCAATGATGTTGTGATATTTCCATGTTTGGAATTAATTATTTGAACTTATCAAGCTATTGTGTTAGTATATATGTGATGATTATGACTAAAATATAGGTACAGAGACCAAGGTTAGTGATAGGAGTGTTACACCTTGGGGTAGAGGGTGGACTCCTAGGAGAACTTTGTGTGATCTCATAAACTAGTTAGGACTTGATATGATCCTAGTTTTCTTCATGTTGTAGAGATTCACCGACAGATATGTCTTACAGGGACACCAACTATGGAATCCTACAGTGTTCTGGATTGACCAATCATGGTGCATGAGCCATGGGTGATTTAGGCTAAAGGACGCATTCAGTCATCATTTTTTTAGATTGCACCTATCCAAGGTGGATTAGTCACCAAGACTATGGTCGAATATGATAGGGACTTATAGCTCTAGAATCCTCCATCTTTATATGTCACTCTAGTCCCTTATGTTGTGGAGGACTGAATATAGGTCATTGAGAGGATCTTCAACCAAGTATTGGCCCCATGAGATCAAAAATATAATCTTGAATCCTTTATGCTTGTAGGTGTAGCTGGTTAGTGGTGGTATGTCATGATATAGGCTGGTGGATGGGAAGGAATTACTTGGGAAACATTCAAGGATCTATTTATTGATGATTTATTTCTCAATACATTGAAACTAGATTATTCTCATGAGTTTATGGAGCTCCAAAAAGGGATGCAGTTTATGTATTCCTATTCAACACTATTTACCAAGATGATTCCATTTTATAATCTATTGGTGAGTAATGAAACATAAAATGAATGGAGTTTATAGATTTTCCTATTCCCATATTTTAGGTGACAGGTTAGGACTTTGGATTTAAAAACATATAATGTTTTGATTCATAAACCAATAATTATAGAGAAGGTAATCACAGATGATTTTTCTACTGGTCTTTTATCAAAAATTAGTAAACTAACATGTGCCTTATCTTTTATATTCTTAGATACATATTATAAGAATTCCAAGAGAATGTGGGAGGATAGACTCTAGGGTGGCGACCATCATTCATAAAAGAGTAGGTATTCTTTGACAATTTCTGTGGGAGGTAACACTTCTAGGTGATAAAACTATGGGAATAAGGGTCACTTACAAAATGATGGTACTAATTCTCTAAATAATTTTCATCAGTGTGGTGATACCTGAAATCTTAATTGGTTATTTGATCTATCTTTGATAATGTACTTTATAGTAATTAAATTAGGACCATAACAACAAGTTCATATCCCAAGGGGGTTAGTAAACTAGGTGACTCATAAGCCTCAGGGGAACCAGGGAGTGGTAAAAGGTTTGGCTTAGGTTTGGCTTATCAAATTTGTCCAACAATAGTTGACGATGGATTGATACCCACCATAGTTAATGGTTTTTAAATAAATTCCACTAGATATTCTACTTAGGGATGAAAAGTATTTAGAAGCGGAAGATTTTAAAATGATGAATTTTTATTTCCTTAATAAAAGCACTATTTTTTCTTCTCCTAATTTTTTTTGCTGAACTATGATGGGGAATGTCTTATAAAATCTTATAGAATATTGAATGTGAGTTTGGTGACCAAAATAGGGGCACTTCTTCATAGTATTGGTGGTTATTCCATAGTGGTGTTACAACATTAAGGTTAATGTCGTAGTGTAAAAGGTTGCACCATAATGAATCCAACTGAGGGGTTTGTGCCATAATCTATCAATGTGGAGATATTTTTTGGGAATACTATTTAATGGTATCTTAGACCATGTCGTAAATGACTTTTCTTCACTAGTGACAGACAACTGGTGAATTTTTTCATGTAATGTTTGCTATCGGGAGGTATAGATTTCAATAGGTTGTTACAGATTTATTTGGGGATTCGATTTTTGAATGAAGAGGGTATTTAATTTTAATTTTAATGGTGATTTAATGATTGTTTTTCAACCTGTAGTTTGAACCCTTAAAATATTTTCCCCTCCTCTGATTAGCACAACTACAAAGATTAGAATCACTACAAAGATTATTACACACCATAGTGAGTTACCTTGTGATGTGGTGTTCACTTTTGATTCACTGGCCACACCGTGGGTCTCTTCTATTGATCTATTATGTTTATAACTATGTCATGGGGTAGTTTATAGTGAAACTACATGACCCAACCCTTCTTGTGGCATTAATCATCCTTGTTTTCTAAAACTCTTCTAGTAGAGAAAAAAGTTTTCCATATTCCGACCACAAAAGTTATTACCAGGTGATCATGTTCTGGATTCTGTGAAATCATAGTGTGAGTGATGAATCCATTGATGATAATTGATGTTAACATTAGTAATTTAGGTAGTAAGCCCTTAAATTTAGTGAATATTTTATTACAGGTTATTTTCTTGATTATTCGTGTGTGCGTATATCAGATTGAGAACATATGTTTGATTCTTCACTACATGAGGTGAGTGTTTTGTACCCTTTGACCTATACTTGTGTTTCTTGCATATGGAATGAGATGATCTTGATACAATCTATTTTTATGTAATTTCTATCCATTATACATATTTATATTGTATATATTGTAATTAAATATTCTACAATTGATCATAAAAATATTTCTTATTTTGATGACATGTGAGATTTGGCGCATGTTTGAGATTATACACTAGAGTAAGATGTTCCATAAAATGGTTGGACTATACTTGGGATATTAAAGATGGTGGGATGTGTCACATACTTTTGCTCTATCCCCTAAGAGTAATGTGTTAGACATTGGTCAAAATTTCATGTCCTTTTGGAATATCCGTCAATAGGGATCTGCTAGATATTGGTCGGTATGTACTTGGGTTATCCCAGCTGAATGGAATGTGTTGTAATTTTTTTTGGGATATTCTATAGAGGGGATATGTTAGTCTGGTTAATAAATATGTTCCAAACATGGTGCTGATGTTGGTTTCTATGTCCCAACATGGTGCCAAATTAGGTAGTGTCGGTCCCCATGGACCCAACATGTGTTTGGTATTTATGAGATATATTGTTGATTATGTTTATACCTTTTTATAATCATGACATGATATTGTATATATTATAAATTAATGTTAAGGTTCGTTGGTGGTGTCTTACTAAGTCTTAGAATCCCACCCTACATAGTCCTTTCAATGCCCTTGTATATTTCTTGACTAAAGACCCAGTGAAGGGAAAGGTCCCAATGGTGAATGGCTAAGAAGAGGAGTACAGAGCTTGTAGAAAAATGAGATGGGCACTGGAGGGATATGTTTTTTTATATTTTTTTCTTTATACACTAGATTTTCTTTCCACTTTGGGGGACCATTTATTTGTATGCCTTATTAAATTTTTGCATGTACTCTGATTATATTTATTGTGTTGTTTATTGTTTATTATTGATTCTATTATGTGATACTGAGGGTATAGTCTCCCCATTGACTGGTTGAAACCTCACTACTAGTTAGAATACTCTTGTATACGGGATGAATGCATGAGGTCATGTGAATGTTGGCTCATACCCAGTATTTTGAGACACTAAAATATCTAAAATGTTCATAAAAATATAAAATACCCTAAAAAACTATAATGAAAAAACCAAGGAAACATAAAATTCCTAAAAAACCGTAAATCCCAAAAAATTGACAAAAATCTATAAATAAACCAAAAATCCCTAAAAACCCTAAAATATATTTTAAAACCCTAAAACCCCTAAAAACCATAAAATACGAAAAAACTAAAAAACACTAAACCCCAAAAACCCCTATGAACTTTACAAAAAACTAAAAAACATATATACCAAAAAACCCTATAAATCACTAAAAGAAACTAACCCCCCCCCCCCAAACCCCAAAAATGCACTAAAACCCGAAAAATACACTAAAAACACAAAAAACCCAAAAACCCCCTAAAAAACCTAAAACACTAAAACCCCCCATAAAGACCCCAAACCCCCAGAAAAACTAAAGTCCCAAAACCCCCAAAACCCCTAAAATCTATAAAACCAATTAATCCCAAAAAAAAACCTAAAACCCTAAAACCCCATAAAAACTTCTAAAAACACCTAAAACACCTAAAACACGTAAAACAACTAAAAACCACCCAAAACACCTTAAAACCCTAAAACACCTTAAAAAATAAATCCAGAAAAACCAAAAAACCAAAAAAACCCATAATACCCCCACAACACTATGAAAGAACATAAAAACTCTAAAACCATTAATAAGCTTAAATCCATAAAATATACATTAACCCTTGAAAACTTGTAAAAACACTAAAACTCAAAAACCCTAAAAATACTAATGACCATAAAATCTACTAAAATCCATAAACTCCCTAAAAGACCCTAAAATCCATTGAAAACCCTAAAATAGAATAAAATAACCTAAAATCCTTAAAATAGTAAAAACCCTAGAATACCCTAAAACACCCTAAAATCTTAAAAACCCCTAAAATCTGCTAAAAAAAATTTAAAATAACCAAAAATACATGAAACCATTAAAAACTCTAAAACCCCTAAATACTTTAAAACCATAAAACCCCTAAAAATCTAATAAACCAACCCCCACTAAACCCCTAAAAACACTAAAAATACTTGTACAATGTAAAAAACCTAAAAATCATAAAAACCCTAACGAACCCTAAAACACCTAAAAGTATATAAAAATACGTTAAACACACTAAAACCATAAAACCCTATAGAACAAATAAATACCAAAAAACCATTAAATCCCTTAAACCTAAAAAATACTTAAGAACCATAAAATAATAAGAACCCTTAAAACAAGTAAAAACACAAAAAACCCCAAAAAATTACAAAAAACACCTATAAATCTCTACAAATTCCAAAAAAACACAAAAACCCTTTAAAAATAAAAAAAAACCTTAAATAAAAAATGAACACCCTAAAGAACATAAAAACCCTAAAACCCTAAAGGTCCCTAATAATATATAAGACCTAAAAACCCTAAAACCCTAACAAACCATAAAATAATTAAAAACTTTAAAACCCTAAATAATCCATAAAACAAAAAATATCCTTAAAACAATAAAGAACCTAAAAATACAAAAACCTCTAAAAGACCCTAAAACCCCTAAAATACTATAATGGAAAATAAAAAACCATAAAAACCCTAAAATATCCTTAAATACCTATGAAACCCTTAAAATACACTAAAAAACCCTTAAACCCTAAAGGACCCAAGAAAACATCAAAAATATAAAGGACACAAAAACACTAACACCCCCTAAAAGTCCTTAAATAGCCAAAACCCCTAAAAGACTCTAAAAACCTAAAGGACTCTGAAAATTATGACAATACCCAAAAGTATCCTAAAAACCCTATGACCCATAAAATATCTTAAAACCCCTAAAAACCCTAAAACCCAATAAAATACCCTAAAACACTAAAACCCTAAAGAACCCTAAAATCCCCTAAAAATCCTAAAGGTCCCTAAAAACCCTAAAAACCATATAAGACCCTAAAAACCATAAGGCTCTAAAATAATCTAATCACCCTAAAAAATCCTAAAAGAACATAAAACACATACAAAAATGAAACCCTAAGAAAACACTAAAAACACTAAAACCCCCTAAAATTCCTAAATGAAATTAAATACTTGAAAGCCACTAAAACCCATAAAATCTAAAAAAAGAAAAATACCATAAACCCCCTAAAACCATAAAAGAACTTGTTTCATTCCTGAACACTACTTGGGGCTGAAACAAACCTTTTTTGTGTTGGTGGGATAGTCTTCGTGTCACACACAAACACCCACATCATTTCCGGGCAGTTTCCAGTGGATTTTGTTCAGGGAAATAGAAAGACCCAATGGCTCTTGTACCTGTGATAACGCATGGACCTACTTTCCAAAGGTAGGTTCTCATTGGGGAACTTATATAATGATACTTAATAACGTACATTGGTCGAGAGGGTGGGAGTTTGGGATCATCAAAAACTTTGGGGGATTTTTTCGCACTACAATACTGTCTTACAGATTTAATACATATTCATGAAATCTTAATTTCTTCCCAAGTATGATTTATGTCACCCTTGAATTAACAATCAGTTATTAGGATGCATGGAATATCAGGATAATATATATCTATCATTGGTTCTTCATCAATTGAGATATCTATATGTTTTCAATTTTCTCTATTGATTTTACCATATTACAATCAAATTAGGGATTCAGTGGTCATTTAATATTATGATTCTAGTTTTATGCCATACAGTGGGGCACTCTGGATTATATCATTGTACATAGTGATGGGAGTTATTTTGATGATGATATTGGTTCCATGAGATGTGATTCTTATGTATCCTTTTAAAAGGAATTATAACCTATGTAGTTCGATGCCATTTAATAGAACACATCAAAAAATTTAAGGTCGTGTTTCAAGGACCAAACTGTTCAATTGGACATCATGCGACAGACGCGTGTAGGTGAAGGTGCGTAGTAAAAATTTAGTGTGATACTTATACCAAAGCAGTCAAAAGGAATTTTAAGGGATGTGGGATTCCATGCATGATATGTCCCACAGAGGCTTCCTACGTACCCCATTTGGATGGAAATAAAATACCATGTAGTTAGACTGTGAGGATCCATACATATGGTGGTCATATGATGGTTTTCTACATAGGGTAATGTGGGACTTTAAGAGAATTAATGTATGATTTTAGGGATTACACCATTTAAGAAGATTCTATTTTGAGTGGGTCTATGATCAAATTCTCATATCTTGGTGATTTAAAGGTTTTATTGGGAATTATGTAGAGTAGGAATGTATTTTTAGTTATATTCATGTCTTTTAGGGTCTACACCTATGGATTCCCTCTAAAGGAAGGCAAGAGGAAGATCTGTAAAAAGATTCTTTCTAGAGACATGCATCTGACCATGTGGATGTCATGATCACAACCTACCTCTAAACCCACATGAGTCATGATAGAATATGAGAAATAAGAGAAAAAAAATCTGAATAATCATATGATTCTTCTTCCATTGGGGGAAGAGGCTAAGGTTATGGGAGAAGAAAAAGGGGCTTTGATGTGACCATTTCCATTCCCATTTTGGTAACTTGGAAACTCACATCTAACTACCTGTCTGGATACCTCCTTGAAAGAAATTATAAGAGCTTACTCTAGTATGGAAGCCCTAATTTTGGTTTCAAACAAGAGAGGAGGATACTTTATTGAAAATAAATGAGGAATGTAAGTGTGGCCCTATACCTCCCTTAGTGGAACCTATGGTATTTGGTCCTAGAGATGTTGAGGGGAGGACATGGTCCTAGAACTTGTATATAAAATCGAGAGGTCCCTAACAATTCCCCTAGGATAGGGATCCTTGTGACTAATGGGATTCATAACTGAATACACGCTAAGGAACCTACCCATTAGTTAATAAAAGTGTGTTACACCTCTGACTAATGGAATACATAATTGATTGATAGACACACTGGAGTGTATCCCTCTATGGTCATGCAATTCTGGTGGCTTCAATGGAGGATTCAATTTTTTTCTCCTCAAAATATGGATGTAATGAAAGGGTATCTGTATGATTAGTGGCATGAAAGAGGTATTAGAATGTGTATTGTGTGATTCAATTCTAGGCAAGTAGAATGCGCTTCACATATGGGTGACTTGGGAGGAGCTGGAATTACTTTCCACAAGGGTAGACCTACGTGAGATGGAGGGGCCTTGGATGATGGACCAGAAGGGGAACAAAATATGGGTTATGGATTTATCTATAAACCAAGGGACTCCTATGGTTTCCCTGGAGTGGTCTCACATAGTTATCATATTTTGGAATAGAAATTCATGGTTGTTCTTTTCAACTAGGGGGAAAAGGGGTCCTCACTCTAGGGTCTTGTGTTTTAGACCCTAGAGGGACTTAGATCCCCTAATCTACCTTAATTTCATTTTATATATAGTTATTGAGAGATAACTGAATGTTTTTGGAAGACCTAGTTGAAGGGGATATGTGAAAAAATCTTGGAGGCTCCATACATTTTTTCAAGTATTACAAATGAGGGTCCCTATGGTCATGTTAATAGCCCAACATGGGACCCTAGTTGAAGGATTTTTTCTATGCAGGCACTCGGTGTAGGTACTCAACATAGGTATCCACGTAGGGGGTGGTGAACCTTCAATTCTATGTACGGGAGCCTAGGTGATCCTTTTAGTGCACAAGATCAGTGTGTTTAGGTTAGTTTTAAGAAAGTTTCCTTGATCCTAATTGGGAATATTCACTACTCTGATACATGGGGTAATCATCATAATCTTTTCATCCCATTTGAAATAATGGAGTGTTAAAAAAATCACCCCTCATAATCAGATCAGATTGAAATAGGAAGTTCTAGTACTAAGGTAGTGGGAGGATAATATTTTGAAGGTTTATCAGGTCATCCATGCAGTTTATCTGCCTAGGTTAGCAGCATAGGACTGGTGTACTAGTGTGACGCGTTGGCTAGTAGTGTCTATAAATCCCAATGACCCTCTGGAGAATATTTCCTTCCCTTTTCACCATAATTTTTCTCCCATATAACATATCATTCATATAGTCATTCCTCAATAGTATTTTTCATATTAATTTTAAATAATCTCTTTCATACAAGTACATGGTATAACCAAGGGAGGGTTCTGTGTGAGATCACTTCGTTGAAGGGTATATGCCTGGAAAGTGGTTTAGGTTCCTTTGTGAGATACCTAGTCAGGGGACCTATGTGAGGAACCATCCTTTTCTAAAAATTCTCAACTTTCTGTAATCAATATTTTGAATTTAATAAAAAAAAATATCGATGTATTTTTTTAGTGTTTTCAATGGATTCCTTGATGGATTCTAATTAACAAGTTGATGCACATGTTTCAGAGATGATAAAATATGTTGGGATGAATTAATATGACATGAGTGACTTCACTCTCCCTATATTAGAAAATAATGAGACATAGTACTAGCATGAGTATCCTTAAAGTCACTCATTGTCCCTCTACAATCCCAGGATTCCGAGAGACACACTCATCCTGAAGGCTCAAAGTTACTTTCTGAAGTCTTGGTTCATGGAATATACCAATTTTCCCACTTCCATAATATCATATATGTGTGTATACATTAAGTAAGGAATAGTTCCTACTTCATTTTTCATTAATCACAACCATATTACCTTGTATATAAATCCTCACAACCAAGATTTGAAACCACATTTCTCTGAATCAACCTTTCTTTCTTCCTAGATAGACCCATCACAAGGTTGGAATGAGGATTGGGACTTCCACTCTAGAGGGGGAGTCAAGAATGAATGGATGTGGGCATACTGGGTGCACCAAACATGATCATAATTAAAGACTAAGGTGCAAGATGTTAGTATTTATGAGGCTGTTTTGGTGGTGGAAAACATATATTTACAATAACTCAAGAATCATCCCAGAACTACTAAGCTGATAAATTCTTAAGTCAAATTCTTTTCATCAAATTCATGGTGATGTTGGTTTTAGCCTATATTATGTCTACAAGTTATAAGGATCCCATATTCTAGGGGATATGTATGATGAGTTTATCACACTAAAAAATGTTGAATAATGATGAAATTACACTGGTTTTTGACGATGATATTTTTAAGGTGGACTAGAAGATCAAAAAGGGGAGCCATTTCCCAATGGAAGATATTCATCCTGAAGTGTGGATAAAGGCCTTCCTCATGTAAGAAGGAGACGATCCCACTTGCCAACACCCTAAGGGATGATCCACCTTAAGAAATTAGATCACTCCTAGAAAGTTTTTCCCTACATTGGAGTACGGAAAATATACTCATTGGGTTTACAAGTTCAAGTATGCGGTTTCTGTAAAGACCCATCAGGTCAGCCTCCTCGCAATGTGGCTATGTATCTACTAACTCCCAGTTTGAGAATCCAATGATGGTGTAAGACTAGGGACATTAATTATAGCATACAAAATAGTAGAAGGGATCCATATGGGATTTGATACCCCTGTCTTAATGAATATTTACCAGTTTTTTCTAAATGAATACACTAGGAAATCCTCATTATGAATTTTAGGGCCATTTCAAGTTCGGTGAGGGTGTATTGCATCACACTTTTGTTATTATATTGTGATGAATGGAGTTAAAGTCCCTAAAGACTTATTTTTCCAATTTTTAAATATTTATCTAGAATATAGCCTTTATCCTTCAATTAGGATTAAGTCAGGAGGATTTTGATCACATCGGGGGAGTTCAATTTCTTCCTGTACGGTGATCCGACTACTGGTACATTTTTTGACAATGGAAAAGATGATGAATATCTCAGTTCATACATGATTGAATTCAAATAAAACATAATGGAGTCCTTTATGGAATGTGAGATCATATGTGAGTCATATGTTCCATATCAATTAACTCTCTAATTCAATTGTGTTCCATAATCAATTTTCTCCCCACATGCATGTTCAGCTTGAGAAATGGCTAATGGTGGCCTAAAATTTTTAGATCCTGATGGAAATGTAGGGGCCCCAAATGTTAATAAAGGTGCCTATGTTGGGTGTATCGATCATTCTAGAATATGGGTATTCCAATTCTTGAATTTATTCATGATCCCAAGGGGTGTTAATGAAATGAATTCCTCAAGTCGTAGTTATGACAACTTATGGTCATGGAAAGAGTATAAGGAAGGCCCAATCTAATGATGATGATGTCAAAACTTAAAATCTTTCATATAAATCCACTTAAATAGATAAAAAGTAAGAATATTTTGAGAAAACTATAATTTATGAGCCAGGGATGTCTATTTTTTATAGTCAGGACGAGACTCGAGTTCCAGTAACCCGATCTTCTTTTAGAGAAAAGATGACTCAAAAGAATGAAAATCCAAAATATTTTGATTCTTTCTCATATCCAACCACATTATCACCAAATTATGTGTGATACCTAGATATCCAAGCTTCTATGGTCATAATTTGTGATATCATAGACATGTGTGTATTTCTCTAGGATGGCGTACACATCCTAGAGTTGAGAGATATTTGAGAACCCTCGGATATCCACCCTAATAGTAATTTAAATGAGGTGGGAAAATATTTATAGGAGATGGAAATTTAGATATATTAAGATGATTATCAGATCCCATCCACAAAGAGAGTGTCCATCATGTTTGATCAAGAAGAAATTGAGGGGGTAGCTGGTTACTCTAAAGTGGAATGGGATAACTATATCAATGCTAATGATGTATAGATACCTTATCCATTATTTTTTCTATCCTTCATCCCCATAATTAATTTTTAGGGGATCTATTTCATGGTTTTGAGGAGAATAAAAATAACTAGCTAAAAAGGTTCTTGAGTCACCGAAATATGAGCCAATGGGTACCCCAATCAGAGTAGTTGTTGAGTCTATTGAATCCTCAAAACTATCCTTGGGTCAAAGAATGATGGGGGAGGAAATGTAATGAGGGTTTTTTTGATATTCACTACAAGTATCTATTTCTGAGAGGACTGATTTCATCCCCTCACCATATTGAGAGAAGAAATGAAAGATGGAAGGGAATTTGGTTTGATGTATGAGCTGTAGTAAGTCTTTCTATTTTCATTTTAATTTCATGAATTTCTAGAGCTACTATTCATACAGTGGATTCATTTTTCTGAATTTTCTCTACTTTCCACCCTCAATGGGTCTAGCACTGATACCTCAATGATTGAGGGGACATCCCAGAGGAGGCATAAACTTGTGTTAATTAATCCATACATTTGATAGATGAAGTACCCAGATACATGACAACATCTTTCCAAAATATTATAGAGATGGGAGAGATTCATTGTAATATCAGATGCATATCATAAGGTGTCATGTTCCTATTACTAAATTTATTCATCATGGTATTTAAGATCTTTTGCATGCACTAGGGGACCCTACATCAACATTAACCAGCCCTATCCCTACTCTAGAAGGAGTTGTTAGGAATATGAGATGCGCTAATGAAGGTGTTGGTGGTGATCTAAACCCTTTATCATTTTAAGATTATGTTCCTTCAAATAGTTCAACAGAGAGAATCTACATAGAAGCCAATTTGGGTCTCGATCTATGCATCTTGGATAACCCTATTGGTGAGGATACTATAAGACATGATGTAATTTTTAATGACATAATAGAACTTGAATATAGGTTAAAAGACATTAATATTCCTAATTCTTTGGAGGAGTTCAAGGAGTTTAGTATGTTTTTGGATGAGTTTGAGTTTTCTATTTATTTCATTTTTCAAATATAGTCATCCTCTTTAAATTTGATTACTTACATCAGATCTCATCATGTATAAATTTTTCTACAAATAACATTGTAATGAAAATTCATGAACATGGCATCCAAGTACATCCTACTCCTTGTGTTGAGGAAGTGACAGTTTAGAACTCCAAAGTGTGAGATTACCAAGAACCATTGATCCCAATCTCTAAACAAACTATGAGGTACGTTCCTTATAAGAGGGTTCTTACCCAGAATGTTGAGGCTGGGAGTATTGGGGAGGTATTAATATGAATAGTTGACCCTACAATGGGTGAGTGTTATTAACATATTTGGTTGCTTCATTTCCTTTTCTTTCTATTAAACAACTAATTTTGTTGAGGTATTCCACTTGAAATATAGTTCCATAGAATTATGTTTCTAAGCATGAAATGGAGGATTCTATGCCAGTTCAACCAACATTTTTAGAAAATGATGATACTATTTCACAAGGAATAGAGTTGGGTGCCTCAGTTAGTGTTGTAATCCAAAAATACATCTATCCATTTGAAAGGAGCTCTGATTCAGACATAGTGACATATTATGATCTTCATACTATCACCAATATAATTTGGAGATACGTATTGAAGATAGTATTGGGGACACATCTTGAATAACTACCATTGCGACTTCATCGACTTCCAACCATGTTTTCCATCTTATGGTATAGTAGGATTGATTACTATATAAACCACCTTGTCCTTAAGATTATCATTCAGAAATAAGAATATAAGTAAAGTGTGTATAAGTATGAGGCATAGTTATCAATCCACTTTAAAGATCTTAGGAATGGTATTTCTACGATGGAGTTGAATCATGGCAATGAGGTAGAGGATCATAAAATTATTTTTCAAATTAAATATCTCCAAAAGTAATGACATCAAGAAGATATAAATTCCATATTGGAAGATATTTTCCAAATCCATTATTCCTTAAAGAGGTTCACAACATAAGGAAGAGACTCCATTACTGTGGGACACGAAAAAATTATTAATGCTGAGAATACTTTCACTCCATAATTTTATGGGTTATATAAAACTATGAATAATTCTCGAGACACAATCCAACAAATCAAATCCAATGTTCAGAAGCACATGTATGATTTGGAATAAATTATCTAATGAGTGGATGTTCCTTCTAATTTGAGAACCTAGATGAAAAAAGAATTTTTTTCCAATAACCTATGCCTTCATTCATGTCCTCTTTTTAATCTTAACACAACGTTGAAAATGACTCATTTTATTTAATATCATCATGTTATAATTACATAAATAAGGGTGAGGTACTGCACAAATTGTTTCCTATGTCATGGGGCCTAGAGAGTGTATTTAGACCTTGGTTAGGGTTATATGGAAAACACTAGAATCTTTATGTCTTTTTTGTCATCACACTAATTTTTTACACTATTCCAATATAAATAGGACTTATTAGGCATGAATTGTCTTTTTATTAGGCCTCCCTTTGTGGGTTTTCATCCTAACATGTTTTTTTACTTTAATATTTTCAATGCTAAATTATTTCCTCAATCATGCTGAGAATAGGTCATGCGAGTAGAGACTCAACTTTTACCCATGGTAACCCCTACATGTTTTCAAATTGAAAATTACTATGTCTCTTTTTTCAGGCATTTTAAAGTATTGAAATCCTAACTAATGGGACTGGCATTTTAGGTGGAACAACTTTGACCATGAGTTTTGGTATGATGACCTAAATAGTATTATTATCCAAGAATGTTATGAAATCCTTTAGATACCTGAAGCAGAATTTTTTGTCATATTTTTTGATTCATATATATAAAAAATGATATTTGAAAAAAGTGTGAGTAATGTTAATGAACCATGTTAGGCAAGTGGTTTCCAGCACTATATTTCTACGTCTCATGGGAATAACGGATGTCTTTCTTGAGGATGAATGTGTCGTTGGTCGAAAACCCTTTTTTTGGGAGTCTTTATTCAAAGACAACTTGGGATTGTTACTACATAGTCAAATAGGGAAACCCTTGGTAATTTCTAAATTCTATTACCAAAGGCTGGGAAGTTTGTGAAGATCAATATTTCTCAAAACCAGGATGGGTGGTTCTCTAGGGGAAGGTGACTGAGAATTAAGAGAGTGTATGTATTGTCATTTTCCAAGAATTTGAAACTACTCCTACATAAATTTGGATTTTCTAAAGGAGGGTACATTATATTTAATAACCAACATTAGTGGGGAAGGCCCCTCTCTGAAAAGGGTTGAAGCATCATTTAGTTTAATGTCGTGTGACCGATAAATGGATAGTGAAGTATAACATCTTACATCAGGGATGTTTTTGTAGAGTTTAACATATTATAACTAATATTTTATAATATAAAGTTTAATTTCATACAATAGGTAAATTGGTGTTTATAATTTAAGGACCTTTAGTAATGATTGAAATATTGGTAATTCTCCCTTTTATAGTAATATGTTGGGGAATGTGCCTTTAGTTTTAGGTATGTATGGAGAGTTTGTAAGATATAATCTAGGGTTATTATATATAAATAGTGGTATGGATAAAAGATATCATGGATATAGAAGAGGTTTCTCTTGGGGATGAATATACCTTTGGTTGACTGGACTTTTTCTGGGTGATTTTAGGCAATTACAACTAGGGCATGTCACTACATAGTCAAATTATTACATACTTTGGCTGATATTCCATTTTGGTGGGTGACATATACAAATAAGATGGGGATTATTATTTCATAGTCATAAAAAGGCGTTCTTAGGAAACAAACACTCTTTTTCTGATGGTCAAATGATGTTTAGGGAGATTTGGATTTCCCCAGACATAGAGTTTGGTTTGTGTAAATATTGTTCTTGAATATGAGAGGATAATTTCAAGTCAAAATTACCTAGGAACGGGGGAGAAGGATTTATACATAGGTTTGAACCAAATTTAGTAAGATATGGGGTTATATTTTATGAGACTGAGCTCTATTAATAGGGTTCATGCATTGTTACGTATCTCATTATAATGAAAATCAAGACATATGTAGTTTTTTGAAAACCATGTAGTTTAAAGTCTATTTGTCAGGACTTATCATGATTTTGAAAATCATTCAGTGAGAATGATATGATTCATATAGTTTTAGGACATACAACTAGGGCCATCATATTATGGGAAGGATGAGTAATAGGGGGCCTTCTAGACCAAGGTTGTCCCAGCATACTTTGAACATGAAGAAGGAAATTTTAAACCAAGATCTTTGGGGTTCATGAATTCAGATAAATGACATGGGAATAGAATACAAGGCATGACCATGGACCACGGTTAAATAGTGGGTTCTATAATTACTTCATCGAGGATTGTGGAGATGGAAGAAGATTATCCCAAGGATGAGTCTATCACTAGATAACAAACAATTTTTGTGGGTGACATTATGCAAAGAAAACCGGGGTGTGTTACTGTAGAGTCAAATAGTGACATCCTCTAGGTGATAGGCCCTTTTGGTGGGAGACTTATCCAAATACAACCGGGGAGTGTTAATTCATAGTCATACAAATATTTCTTCATGTATTATACATTCTATTATTGATAGCTGGAGAAATATAATGAAGATCTATAATTTTCCAAGATTTGGAGTATGAAGTGTTAAAGGAATATGTCCAAGCATAAAAGAATCATTTGGACCGACATTTTCCATGAAGTGTAGAGTATATTTTATAGATATTAATCATATGTAAGAGGGGACATAAATATTTACTTGAGGGACCCTTGAATGAGGGAACACATATTAATATCTCCTACATCAATATATTTTATTATGCAATAGAGAGATTATTTATCATAACCCCATGAATTGGACTAGTACATGATGTTTTGGTATCACTATGTATCTCATTGGAATTATAATCAAACCACACATAGTTCTTGAGGAACCATGCAGTTTTAATTCATGAAGCTATGACATCAACCATGTAGTTTAATATTTCACATTAAGGATGAAAGTGACTCGACATTAAAAAGAAATATTATGGTTAGACTAGGGTATATGGTGAGAGTGTCACTACGTATCTTGTTGGAGAAAGAATAAATCCACTTCTAGTTATATAAAATATTACACATATTTATTGAATTATTGTGTGAAGAATGGTTTTTTTAATAAGGGAACATGAATTGGGTGAGAACTCATATTGGATCCCCTTATATAGATTAAACTCATACATACGAAAGTGGGGGGATTTCTCATATTGTAGCTGGAACAAGATGTGGAATCCAGGCATCACTATGTATCTCGTGGGAATGATAATCCAGACATACAAAGTTCTCAAGGAACCATGCAGTCTATAGTCATGTAGAAAAGACATTTGGTGAGCCTTTTAAGGTCCTGTGACTAAGACTACGCTAATGATGTTAATTGATATTCCTTGATCATGTGTGGAATACTTTACTAAAACTTCTAAGACCATGTGTGCTATACTAGGTGTGAGAAACAAGGAGTGGCTGAATTTTCTTCAACTACCAAAAGGTAATAAAAATAAAGGATAGGCGAATTTTGATTTTGTGGTGTTTTGACTATGATGTAAGATCCAGTTGCCGCTGTGTATCTAGTTTGAGCAAGAATCAAGATGTATGTATTTCTTAGAAAGGACCTCTATGTAGGTATGAACCATACATAGAGAGGGATGGGAATGTTTTTTTATGATGTTGTGTGGCTGGACTTAGGATTGGATATATTGGAATCACTATGTATCATGTGATTCTAGTAATCAAAGCACATGTAGTTTTTGAATAAAGTCATGATGGGATACCAGCACCGAATATTGTGATATGCTTAAACACAAAGTGAAATTTTATGCAATTTTATATCATGAAACAAGGAATTAAACCAATAAATTTTACATCATGGTGCTATATAGTTTTTACACATTTTAACAAATTTTGACTAAGATGTTGGTCTATGTTGTTTAAATTATTACAGTTCAGACTATGATGTCGTGTAGTTTTAGGTTGTATGACTAGAACCGTATGGTGTTCCTTTTATGTTCATTCATACAAGACCATGATGATATGAAATTTACATTAATATAGAAATGATGTAGGTTTCATGTAGTTTATCATCTTGTGATGTGTATGACAAGTCGTATTTTTTAAGGTCATGCGACAATGAAAGACTATGAAGTTTAACATCGTGCAAGAGAGGCATATTGGTCTTTTAACTTTTGAGGTAATTTTTAAGAAAAATATCATTGATAGAGGTTTTAATGATCTATCCTCCATTGATATTAGAGTATAAGATCTATTAGAGTGGACCTGTGTATAGAACGAGGTCCCTCCCAATTTGTCTCAAGATTTTGAGGCTTATTCCCTGGTATCATTGGAGTCTTAAGGGACAGTTCTATTTACCCTTATAAGAATGAATGGAGGAAAAACTTGTTGTAAAAAAACCATATTATAATATTTTTTGACCTCCATGTTATGTGAGGTATGAAATATTGTCTCATATAGTCACTCCAATTAATCCAAACAATTATAGGATTTCCCATCTATGGATATATGGCCACATATGGAAATGTAGAGTGATGGAAATTGGACCTCTATGGAAAGGAATCCTTCTATTCTATATACAAGTGAATACATGGTCTCCCATTTGGTAGTATGGGTTGTATTTTAATAGGACCACAGGGCATGTAAGTTCTTTTCAGGTCAATAATTTTTATCCTTATCAACCATCTTATAGAGTATGTTTTATATGTTTTGTTGAAGGCCTATAAATATCAATTATTCTCCACATGTTTGTGATACAAGTGGTTGGATTTAATATTATACTCACAATAAAACTTTTCCAAATCATAAAAACATAACTTGGTGTCATTTTTCATCATTATTATATGATAGACACCAAATTTGGAAATGATGTTAGATTTCTTGAAGATGACAATGCTTTTGGACCTGAATTCCTTGAGGGGAATTACCTCAAACCATTTTGAGAGTAAGTCAATAACAGTTATGATGTATTTTAATTACATGGGAATACCTTGAGTGTATGACCCTACTACATCCATTCCCTATAAGAAAAAATAGACAAGAGTAATTGGTGGTATATGGCAACTCCATGAGTTGATGGATGAAGTTTTCATGCACTTGGTAGGAATGAAATTTCCTAGTGAATTTTGTGTAATATTTCATCATTGAAGGTAAGAAGTATCCATGCATTTAGATTTGATTGGAGAGCTGACAGCTTGACTGGTGGGATCCATAGGCTCCCACATGTACTTATTTCATTACACCAATGTTCTCTTATAAATCAATGCGTTTGAGGAGTACTTTATCAAAGCATAATTTATAATGCACTTTTTATGGTTTGGGATATCACAAATAGTAATGTTGGTCACTTGTTTCCAGGTCTTATATTTTCTAGATCCATCCAATGGGAGAAACCTATTTTGATGGTAGTTCATAATGAGTATCATCCTACCAGTGATGGGAAAACCTAGTTTAGTAAAGGTACTAACCTCATTGATTTCTTTCATGCTGACATGAGAAAAGGATAAAACCATTCACCAGTGAAATATTTTGATGAATTTTTCATCCCAGTTTGGATCTTCTTAGTCCATAGTTTTATTTTATAATTAATCCACCTGAAAATTCTTTGATCATGGTATGTAATTAATTGTCATATTTAATGGAAATTATTCCATTAAGCCTCATATATAGTCAGGGGGTTAGATATTCATTTCTGATGGCATAATCCCTATTGATCAATTTGATTATTAACATTGAACAACCATTCACCTCTATGTGGCCCACTAGTATTTTAAGTTCCTATTATAGGTACATGATGTGAGCCTAATATTCTACATCTTTGTTTGTACATTGTTATTACAACATGAAGGAGTATGGTAGGAATACCTTCTCTGGTGAAATGATCATGACTCCCAACCCAACATTGTTGATCTTGGGGTCTTCCATCATCTTTTATGTTGGGATTATGGATGGGATTTCAAATCACATCTCCCATATCTGGGGTCCATCTTTGATAGAAAAGACCTCTTCATTAGGCAATTCAGAATATAATGATTATGTTTTTTCATTTGGTTGTTCTTCGATAAAATCCTCCAAGGCATGTCCTTTAACAACTTTATGATATACAAAATATATGTTGAACTACTGAATAATAACCTCCCACAACACCAAACATCCTCTCAATATAGGATGACTAAGGATATATTTGAGTGGGTTGTTTTGAGAGACCAAATGGACCTCACGGTGCTATAGTTAGTGCCAAATTTTCATAATTGTGAAGATTAATTCTGGTAATCTTTTCTCAATATCCAAATATTGATTCTCAGTATCGATCCTGGTTTAACTGAGATAATAAAGGATGTTTTAATTTATGGAATCATTATTTTTCTTGAGGAAAGAACCTAGTGATATATCAAGGGTTGTTACATAAAAAATTAGAGTTTCAACTTCAAAGGGTGGAATTTGAAATGGTGGACTCAAATTTTGTTCTTGGGTGCGTCAAATTCTTCCATATTTTCATTGGTCCACTAATATGTGAATCCCTTATTAATCAATGTAGTAAACGTAAAACACATTTTTCCAAGGTTGGATATAAATTTCTAGATGTATAAAAGGTTTCCTTGTAAACCCCTCAACTCTTTTATGTTATAAGGTGGTGACATACTAAGGATATCCTTTATAATGTCAGGGGAAACAACATTACCACTGTGGCATAGAACAAAGATGATGAATTTTCATGAGATTACCCCGAAAATAAATTTCAAGGGGTTTATCTTCATGATATGTTGTCTTAGTTTATTGATGGTGGTATCAAGACTAGCCAAGTTTTAAGAATACCATCAGGAAATAACCTCCAGATCATTAACATTTAATTCAAAAAACAACCCCAGGGAGGGTTTGAAGATGCGATGCATGGAACGATGGTATGTGGCTCCAACATTCTTTAAGACAAATATCATTACCTAATATCAAAATACTCCCTAAGGGGGCCTAAAGGTAGTGGATTATTCATCATATGGGGACATCCAATTTTTTTTACCCTGAATATCCATCTATGGAGGAGATGGATTAATAACCATATGTTTCATAAAAAAATGAATTTACCATTGGAACCAAGAGTTCATCTTTTAAAAAGTGCTGGTTGAAATCTCTAAAGTCGATGTAGACCCTAATTATATAATTCTATTTTTTTTTTGATGATGTTGACCAACCATTTCAGATACTGAACCTCCTATTAAAGGATCATTTTCTACCTAATAGACCTCATTTTTGGAAACCTTAGCCTCAAATTCTCATGTTCTTGAAAAAACTTTTAAAAGAATTTCCCGGAGGTCTTTTGATAGACTCAATTAATCAATGATAAAAAACATGGCTAGAAGCAGGTATAAAGGATTTAATATGTCATAATTCTAGGTTAAATGCATATTCTTCCAAGCATGGGGATTATATTTTGTATTAATTATAGGAAATTAAGTACATTATGTATAAATATTTCACTTGTAATATGAGTTGAAGGAACTTCATCCCTCATTGGATTAGGTCGACTAGGCCTGCATGCATACTAAGGATTATTTGGAGGCATCATATCCTCTAGTCAAAATTCCATTATGATCATGTCAAGGAAAAATATAACATGTGTGGGAGAACTTTATTTCTCCATATGAACTTGTTGGAGGTCTCTCCCATGAGTTTGAAATGGGTAGACTGTTCGAGCATGAATGTGACTAGAGTATTGATTTCCTTCATGATCACATCTTCCCCTGTATCTTGTGCCCTAGTGGATCTTTTCCATAAATCCATAGTTTTATGTAGGTAATTTAGGTTCATATTAATACTCTTCATCTAATAAGGAATCCATAAATTGTATAAAATTAATGGAACATAAGATCAACTCTCCATCTGATAAGGACTATGTTTGGTAGGTCAACTCTTTCTTTTATCATTTTTGGGGGAAATGCTCATGTGTCTAAGAATATAGGCATGAATTATGAGAGATTAAAATCCAAATATTTTCTTTTTATAGGTTCATATTCATATTTTTTCTATTTTTTCTTTGATCCATGTCATTTCTTAGAATATTGACCTTTAAAGGACTGTGGCATTGATGGAGTCGGTTGTGTTGTAGTGGAAGCTTTCAGCAGAACAATTGGTTGTTTCAAATATTCCCGAAGAATAGAATGTGTCTGGTTGATCATATTTATGACCAAATAATCACTAAAATATTACTTACCTATTATGTTTTCTTCTTTCCATTCATTATTTTTTCTCTGGATCGACAACAGAAACACATGTTACCTGCACATGTAGATTTCCCAACTTCACTTTCCTAGGGAATTCAATTTTATGAAGGATGTATTTGAAAAAACCATTATTAGATGGTGTGCCTCAATAAAGTTGGAAGGGTAAATAGTTTTTTAGATCTTTGAAACCATCCTGATTTGGATTTTTAGGCTTTTGAAACATGATCAAGTTGTTCTCCAATGTCGAGATAAAGTAACATGGGACTTAGTAATTTAAGAAACAATAAAATTTGTTATTAAATTATTTAAACTTATTTTTCCTCTATTACCTTTTATCATTAGTATTAGGTTATCATTTTTTTCTGATTCTTAGGATAGAGGACCACATGGTATGGCCCAGGATTTGAAGTTGGAGCAGGTGCATAGACCAGTTTAAGTGTAATGGTGGAAGCCACTACTTTCCCAATTCTCTTTCTTTAAGTTTATAGAATTACTTGGGACATAGCCTTGGTTTTTTCAATGGATTCTTCCATTATCTAGGAAATTATGGAAAGATCCCAAAATCCTCTTGTGTATTTAAAAATAATGAATAGTGTGTGCAAATCATCTCAAATATTCTCTATACATATAGAAAAACGTCTTCTTAAAGAAGCTATAAGATTAGGTAGTAAATCAACCCCTTCCACTAAGAAATGAAATTCTATACCCTATCATTATCCTTATATTTACAGTTTGAGATGCCAATGATTTTTTCTTCTACATCATTGAGATGAATTATAATTCAAACCTCCGATGGAGATCTTTCCATCCTATAATTGGCTGAGATGGAAAACCGATGTACTATACAAAGGCTAGCCCTTGTAGTTCTTGCACAAAAAAACTCAGTTTCACTTCTTTCTATTGTATAGGGGTCCCCATAAAAGGATCACAATGGGACACAAAATGTTTCAAATTCTACTTCAGGTCCCCTGAGCCATTGGAAATTAAAAATGTGGGGTTCCCAAAGTTTGGAAAGGAGGGGTTGGATCAACCCATTTGGGTAAGGTTTCTTTTCCAACTGCATGAAGACATGTCATTACTTCACATCTTCTAATTGAGTCATTAGTGACTCAATAGTATTGATAATACCCTAAAGAATGCCCAGTTCAATAGGATCCTGAATGGGGAAATACTAGTTAAGACCAACTACGGTGGCCCTGCCAGTATCTACAATGGGTAAACTACAAGGTTTTTTTGTACGGATGTACTTGACCCTATTTTGGTTGTGTACCTAATGGATGGAACCACCAATTTGTTTTTGTGGGATCTAAATATATTGGTTTTCATTACCCCATATTGATAAGATGTTCTGGACCAATTTCAATTATTGCGGTGAACCATCTTTGTTGAGGTTCACTAGTTGGAAGTGTGAGTTAAGGATCTATTTATAGAACATATCCAGTTGGAATGTTTCCTCAGAGTGGTTCTAAATTGAGTCTCTAAAACTCTATCATCTATTTTTGTTACGAAGAAAATATTTCGTCAAGTATAAGGGATTCCACCTCTTCAGGAGGTGGGTGAGTTGTAACCATATGTTCACCCTTTTATTTTGTGGATGTTCTCTGAGGAGGTAGTAATGGAGTGTTTGAGGGAACACAAAAATTTAGAGAAATAATCTAGTTCAAGGTATCTACACCTCCTTAAATTTTTTTTGTTGTGGGCCATATTATGAAATAATACTTCCTTCTATTCTTTTGTGTTGGCCTCATGTTCTATTGGGTATGAAGGGGTGGTGTTAATGATATTCACCAATTGGAAATAGTGAATTGTAGGTGTTTCATTAGTCTCTTTCTGAGACCACCTTTTTTCACCCTCCATTAGGTTTTTCCTCTCCTTGATTGGTTCTCTTGGATCCATTTAGAATATGGTAAACCAAATGGAATCTCCAAGCAATTTTTTAATGTGTGTTCCCAAATGAGGACATCAAATCATGGTATGGGAAAACTCGGAGGATTTATTTTGTGTAATTCTCTCTAAATAGGAAAAGAATAAGTTCTGTTGAGGAGGATGTTGTTGAGGTAAAAAATACCCTAACCCTGAGGGGTGGGGAAGTTCTTACTCTATTTCACAATCATTTGAACTTGGTTATCTTACCTCAAAGGTTGTGTTAAAAATTCCCCCATCCCTATGGGAAAAGGTTTCTTCTAGATTCCCATATCTGATACAAATGTGGATAAATTATTTATTTTACTGTGTGATTTTCAAACATGAGTTGGGTACATGAAGGGTGATTGCAGGATGTTTGGTTTCATGTATTGGTATGGTGTTGTTTGAGTATTCTCTTGTACCCTACATTAATTCCCTACTTGTGTAAGTACATTACACCTCGTGTTTCTATTGTAATTTTTTGATTTTAATAAATTTTTGGGGAATGAATTTGGAAACCTGTTCATGTCACCACCTTTTAAAAAAATGAGTTGGGTACATTATATAGTTTTCACTTGAACCACCTACTTCCAAATACACTTTCACCATTTGTGATTTTTTTATATATAGAGATTTAATTCCTTTATGTGGGAGGCTCACTCAATATTTTCAGATTATTGATGAAAATTCATTCCATGGATCTATCTCTTTTGGACATACCTTGATAAGAGTCTGATGGGTCGTGTTTTACTAATCATGCCTTTGGTTGCAAATAGAGTATATTTATTGAAGTCAGTCTGAAGTTATGACATTTCATGATATCGCTTTTAGAGGGATTTACTAATTGGGGAGTGCGGTGAAACTAAGCACTCTTTTCTCACCCAATCCCCTAATATAAACACTTTTTTGGAATCTATGATTAGTTGAGACCATTATTTTAACATAATGAGACATGCACATTGAAGGGATCCTTTATATTTCCCCAATTTTGGATATTTTGCATGTACGAGAGATTTGAGGTCAATTTGACAGTGTATCCATTCTATTATTTTGATGTGGATTAAATATTTATCAAAATGTATTACCTTTTCTATTAAGTGATTAAGAGTATTCTATATATTGAGGTATATTTTTTGCACATGATCTTTTGGAAACACCTCTGGAATGTTGTACTGGGAAGTGGTTAAAGGCCAGAACATTACTTGTATATCATCTTTAGACAATTGTCTCCTCGTATTCAACATGTCTTCTTCTTCATATTCTTTCAGAGGTTTTTCAACCTAGTCCAACCAATGTGGATGATTTACTATTGATTTATCATAAATAGCAAGATTTGTAGGGACTTATGTTGTTACATTATATGGAAGAAGATAAAAGGGTGCATTAGAGAGTGACTATCACCTTGGCTTGTATTCTAGATAAGAAAGTACTTCACTTGTTAATAATAAGAAGTTATACATGAATGGCCTCATTTATGTGCCTCTTAATAGGAAGTGTTTCTCCTCATTAAATAATCAAGTGGAGGACCTTCTTGGTGAAGTGTAATGATACCATAGAGATAAATTTCATAGTGAATTCCATTAAGGGTAGGAATACCATTTTGTCTTGATGCACGACTATAAGGAGAATTCATGTAGTATGTACCCCATGGAGTTCAATCTGGTAAGATGATAGAAAGAGGATGGGATTTGTATTATTTGATCTTATTCACATATAGAGGGTTGTTGTGGCTCTCATCAGGAGAAGGTCTCTCGAGATCAATCAAATTATGGACATGAATCAATACTTTTTGGTGAGGTGTCCAAGGTTGAACTCTGGAACTACTACTATTATTCCAATAATTTGGTAACTAGAGAGTAGTACCCTAAGATTCCATAGATAAATAGTTTAAGGATTCAATAAGTCAAGCATTAAGAAGAGTAGGATCTTGAATTGACTCTTGATTTTCCATCAATATCTTGTGAGATTTCTTTTTGGATACCTTACTATGGGAGACTAGATCAACTTACAAGGGAAATTGTTTTTCATATAAGGATTCTTGTTTGACTAGATCCAATTTTTTTTTCAGTAATTTTTCAATATGTTTCTAATATTTTGGTAGCGGTTTGTTATTTCCTTGGAGTGGCCATCAGAATAGGACATTTCCTTTTGGAACAGGGGGTATGGACCTAATTCGGTTGTCCGTAAATCAGGGTGGAATCTATCCCATAACCCTATTGGATAGAATAATAGGTGTGTTTCTATTCCTGAGTGACTTGTTGGGGATTCACCCCAATTGTGAGAATGGATTTGTGTATTTTCTCCTCTGAAACTAATGATACTGTTATTTTCTCCTGGCAGGTTTATAGGATCTGGTTAGGAATTTGTGTCTTACATTTCACCATTATCAGGATGTGTCTGGTATCTTTAGTATTTTTAATGGGGATATATTCCCATTCTTTCATTGGATAAGGTGTGTGTTCCTTCTTAGGTCCTCAATTTTCTTCCAATGAATACTGAAAGTACATTAGACTCCAAAAAACATCCAAAACATAAAACAAACCCTAAAACCATAAAAAACCAAAACAACTAAAAAACCCTTAAAACCCAAAAACCTAAACCCATCTAAAAACCAAAAAGCAGCCTAAAACAATAAAAACCCAAAAAAAAACTAAAAAAATATTATGAACCAATTTTTTTAAATATATCATAATACACTAAAAGCCTTTTAAACCCCAAAAAAAGAAAAAAACTCCTAAAACTGCAAGAATGATTATAAGAAACCAAAAAACCTAACAAAACCTTAAACCACTAACCCCACTAAAACCTATAAAACCTTTATAGACCCAAAAAACCAAAAAAAAACAAAAAAAACCCAAAAAACCCTAAAACACACTAAAACCCAAAAAACCCCAAAAAACCCTAAAAACCCCAAGGACACCAGAAAACCCCCTAAGAACCATTTAAAATAATAAAAAACCTAAAACCATAAAAAATAAAAAAATATCCTAAATACCCAAAAAACATAAAACATGCTAAAACCCCAAAAAAATCCAAAAAACCTTAAAACCCATAAAAGACCCTAAATCCCTTAAAACCCATAAAACCCCTAAAAGAATAAAATACCCTAAAACCCCAACCCCACTAAACCCCTTAAAACACCTTTAAAAACACTAAAATTTCATTAAAACCCCTCAAACACCATAAAAACCTTAACACCTTGAAAAATAGAACAAACCATAAAAAGTAAAAACCTAAAAAAAATCCCTAAAAACCAAAAAGAAACCCTAAAAAACAATTACACACCATAAAAAATATAAAATACCCTAAGAATGCCTATAAATGAAAAAACCCCTAAAAAATAAGAAACCGTAAAATATGAAAAAAAACACTAAAAGCCAAAAAAACTCAAAAACCCCTACAAACCAAAAAACTCTTAAAAAAATAAAACCACTAAAAACCATAATAAACCAAAAAAACCATACAAACAAAAAAATGTTGAAAATCCATAAAAATACCTAAAAAACTAAAAATACTAAAACCCTAGAACCCTAATAAAACATTGAAATACCATAAAAAACAAAAAATATAAAACCCCAACAAAATCATTAAAATCTAAAAAACTATAACACCCCTAAAAATTTCATATTTCAAAAAAAACTTAAAATAATACAAAACCCTTCAAACCATAAAGAAAGGGGGATATGGATAATTCTCGGGAGCAAGGCGATCATGGTGACCCCGCGCCGCCACAAGCTCTGATCCCTGCGGATGCGAAGAAGGGGAAGGGAGATCTCCCGCAACCTAAAAAGGTTGGGCATAATAAGATTTTCTAGATTTTCCAAGCTAGTAAGGCAAAGGAAATTTCTCCTCAAGATCCAGCGGAGACATATGGATCCAAAAATAATTTCGCCGATGTTGTGAAATCGGCTGCTTCTCTGACTTTTGATGATTTTTGTGCCCCCTCTTCTGGTCATGTTATTCGAAAGGGGCGGATTGGGAATGTGTCTCCCAATCGAGAGGCATTGGAAGAGCAATCCATCCTTTGAAAGTTCTCCATTATTTCAAGGTTATCGTGGAGAAGGGGGAGAAACTTTGGAGAAGTGGTGACATATCTAAGCACATTTCGGATATCTGGGGGTTTGTGGATTGGAAAATGACGGTGATGGGGCGTGGCTACTTTCACATTGTTTTCCCCTCTGATGACTGCAACCAGTGGGCCTGGAGTTTTGGGTCCCTTAACATCAAACCAGGGATTCTTAGGATTCAAGACTGGGACCAAATCTTTGACCCACTTAGTGTGAATAACACTGTTTCACAGGTTTGGATTCAGATTTTCATGCTGAATTGGTATTATTGGCACCCGAAAATCTTGTGGGACATTTCCTCGGTGGTTGTTTTTCCTATCCACATTGACAAAGGAGATAGAAAATCAACGATATGGCCACTATGCGAGAATGCTTGTGGAGGTGGACTTGGAAAATACCCTCGTTGAAGAAGTTATCTTCAACATCCTCGAAGATAGCTTGACGTTGGAGATCAAGTATGAGAGGAAACCAAAATTCTTCTCCTCTTTCAGTAATTTTGGGCATTTGGTTTTGGAGTGCCGAAAGTTTATGACCTTCTCGATCTGTAACCTTTAGCGGCATGAGGCACCTCAGTTTTGGAGGAATCGTGGGGTTTTATATCCACCTGTTGCTCCCCCGGGGGACAGGGAGGCTACTAATGCGGTTAATGATGGCTCTGCTGAGAATGGCGGTTCTGGCGAGCACGCGGATGACCTTGTGGCTCCGATTACTACCCATGGGGGTCCTCAAGATCTTCTGGCCACTAGCCAAGAAGCCTCGGCTATGCCCAAGACGGTTGATCATTCTATTCTGGCACCCACAAAAGGAGCTGATGGTGGTCCCTCTTCTGATCATGATCAGGTCATCCCAGTGCATGATCATGGCTCGCAGTCTCTGGAGTGCATGGGGATTGCCTCCATGAGTGCTTTTCCTTTGAGTCCTAGAGAAGCCTTGTGTGATAGGGCCGATTTGGAGGTGCCTGTTTTCCAGAAGACCCTAGGTTACGAGATTGTTGTCGTCCTGTAAACCCCGGTTTTCATAGAGAATGCTGATATTTCCCTTGACCCCACGATTGTCCCTGGATCAGATTTTCACCATGGTGGCCTAAGATAAGGCTGCAAGGAAGTTACAGAGGGCCCCCTGGAGGTGACCATATATGTTTTGAACAAATTAAATCCCCCTAGCGTGGTATTATGGAGCGATACGGTAGAGGAAGAGCAAGTTGAGAAGGAGTTGGATCATCCCATCAAGCCACAGGAAGATGCGGTGCAGAACCTGGCGACAAATAATTTGCTATCTGATGTTGAAAAGTTGGATGATACTCCCAAGAAGAAGGGAAGGAAGGGAAAGGGAAAGAGAAAGGGAGTTATCCCTCAACCTAATTTTACCAATTCCCAATGAAGGTACTGCTTTGGAATTTGCAAGGGCTAGGAAATTCTCCCACGGCTGCTGGCCTTCAACACTTTCTTTCTCATAAGCCTTTGTTAATTGGGATAGCTGATCCCATGATAAAATTTGAAAATTGGAAGGGTTTCAACTAGAAATATCTTGGATATTCTCTTCTCTCGTCAAATTGTGGATCTAATGGTATGAGTACCCTATGGGTCTTGGTGCATAACAGTGTCTAGATTGTCTCGGTTTATCCGAGAGTACAAATGATTTCCATTAATATCCGCTTGAGTGATAACATTCTCACCCTTTATTTCGTGTATTCCACCTACTCGTACAACACTCAGCGACTTCTCTAGAAGAAGTTGGAGAAGTTTTGGGAGGACATTGACACCAGATGGGGGGTGATTGGGGACTTTAACACAGTGCTAAGGCTTGAGGAAAAGATGGGTCCGCACTTCTCTCGTTCTACTACCGAAGACATTGCCTCTTGCCTGGATCACTGTGACTTATCACAGGTCTCCATTTTCGGGGCCACCTTCACCTGGGGACGATACACCTTTAATGGAAGACAAGCCAGCAAGCTAGAAAAATTCTTTGTGCACATGGGTGACGGAGGATCCCTGATGGCTATTTCTGGTTTCACCCTCCCGAAATTTAATTCTGTCCACAATCCTACTATGGTCGAACTACGGGATCGAATTTCAAGATCCTCCCCCTTCCCATTTAAATTTAATAACGCATGGCTCAAAATCTCTAGGTTCAGGGAGGAGGTCTTGAAGGCATAGAACACAACTTTCACTGGCATCCCTCACTTCATTGTGATTTCAAAGTTAAGGGAGGTTCAACACTGACTTAAAGAATGGATTAAGCAGTCCTTCTCAAGTCTTGATGATGATATTTCTATGGTAGAATCTCAGCTGGCCGCGTGTCAACTCATGGCCCAACAGCATAATTCGCCATCGAATGATAAGCTTCGCTTGCATTTAAATCTTGATGAGCTACTGGTCCTCAAGGAAAAGCTTGCGAAAACACACTTTATTTTTAAGTGGCTGCAATATGGAGATCAGAACTCCAAGTTCTTCCATGGCTTGCACAAAGAAAGGCATATCAAGAATACCTGGAGTGCTGTCCGGGTTGGTGATCACACTTTCACCGTTATTGAGGGCATTGATAAGGCCTCAGTGGACTACTTTGAGGGGTTGTACATAGACGATGTTCAAGTATTTACCATGTTTGTGGACTCCATTTCACCCTGTATCATGCCCATGCAGAACGAGGCTCTCACGGCATCCTCTCTTAAGAGGGAAGTTAGAGCAGCACTCTTCTCTCTGAATTTGGATAGCGTTGCATGGATCGATGGTTTTGGAAATAATTTTTTCATGTTCTATTGGGACATTCTTCATGTGGATATCACAAATTCGGTGAGGGAATTATTCCTTTTGGGATCTCTTCCGTATGGTGCAAATGCCAATTTTATTTCTCTGATTCCTAAGAAAGAGAATGTCATCATGATTGGAGACTTCCGCCCAGTTTCTGTTGGTAGCACCATCCCGAAGATAATTAGAAAAATACTTTTCATCAGGTAGGGGAAGATTTTAGGTGACATCATTACTCCAAATCAATTTGGATTCGTTCCTGGAAGAAGCATCCAAACCAGTCTCTTTTCGGCCTCGGAGGGGATCAATATTATGCTGAAGAAGACAAAGTAGGGTAGCTTTGCTTTAAAGTTGGATATTTCAAAGGCGTTTGATACAATAAAGTGGAGTTTCATCTTTGAGATCCTCAGTAGATATGGATTTTCAGACATGTTCATCTAGTTGATTACTTCAATCCTCCACATCGCCAGGGTCTCGGATTTGATCAATGGATCCCCATACAGATTCTTCGCATGCTCTCGTGGGGTCCGACATGGGGATCCTCTTTTTGGATTTCTCTTTGCTATGGTGGAGGATTGCATGAGCCGCTGCATCCTTGAGCTTGTGCAGACGGGGCTGTACTCTCCAATCAAGGTTGGTCGACATCTCTTTGTCCCCACATACCTTCTCTATGTGGACGACATTCTCTTGTTTAGGCAGACCGATAAGCAATGTTTGTCCACGGTCAAACAAATCTTCCACCACTATGAGTGTGTGGCTGGGAAGGCCATTAGTTGGATTAATTCATCGATTGTTTTTGGCAACGATGTCTCTCCTGCAAAGAAAACTCACGTTGCCAACATGCTTGGTGTGAAGAGAGGATTCCTTCACTTCACCTACTTTGGAATCCCTCTATATTGGGGGAAATCAAGGAGCTTATACTTTGAAGGGATTGCCTCTAAAATCATCCACCAAATGTCTAAATGGAAGGAAAAATCCCTTTCACATGTTGGACGAGTCTTCTTGATTAATTATATTATCACCTCAATGTTCATTCATTATTTTTCCATTTATAGATGGATGACGAGTCTCATCAAAATATGAATTACCAAAATAAGAAACTTGGCTTGGACAGGTTCTACTGCTGAGCATAAACTAGTCTCTGTTTCCTGGAAACATTTCACAAAGCCTCTTGACATGGGTGGTCTTGGTTTCAAGGACCTGCGACGCTTCAACAATGCTATGATTGGGAAATTTACTTGGGGCTTGCTTAATCCTAGGAATGATGGTCTTGACTTTCTCAAGGAAATAATCACGCGCAGACTATGTGACGGCTTTACGGGGTATCTTTCCTCTTATATCTGGCCGACCATAATGTCCTCATACAAAGAAATTATGTCCAAGGAAAAATGGATTGTGTCCAGACATTCTAATATGAACTGATGGTCTACACCATGGTTGAAACATCCAATCTCGGAGGTTTTGACGCTACCGCTTGACCTGCAGAATCTTACCACTGCTGATCTCGTACGGCAATGTGATGACTCAATTACCCCCTCCCGGATATTATTTCCATACAAGTTCAACGATATGATTTTTATGATATTGACACTCTCATCTGGATGCCCAAAATGGTTGGAAAATTCAATAAATGTGATTATTATCGGTTGAAGTGCCCCCTGGTCCTGTCTCGCCACCATGGCTGATTAAATTCCGGACACCTTTCATTCCCCCCTCACACTTCACTCTTATCTAGAAAATTTGAAAAAATAGGCTCCCAACACATGATAAGATCTAGCTTGCTGGACGGAAACTTTCTTCTGCCTATTTCTTGTGCAGGAAAGCTGAGGAGAGTTGCAGCAAGATTTTCTTGCACTGTACCTTTGCTGCGTAACTATGGCACTACCTATCACAGAGTTTTGGGCTGGCCTACTGTTTTCAAGGGAAGATTTGTGACTTCCTACGCACACTGGTTGAGCTGAACAGGAGTGACCAGGTCCGTAATCTACTGCTGGTCAGGGTGGCTCTGGCCATTCATTACATTTGGGCTGCTCGGAATGCAGCTGCCTTCAATCGAGAGCCCCTTTCGCTGCAGGGGGAGTGGTGGCGATCCACAAGGTGATACACAGTGCCTCACAGATACAAACAGGTTTAATGCATAATTATTTTGATGATCTGACAGTGTTGTGTTCACTTGGCGTGGCTGTAAGGAGTAGAAAAACACTGGTCTTGAAGTATATTTGATGGATTCTTCCACTTCCATCATGGATAATGGTTAATGTTGACGGCGCGACCCTTGGAGCTCCTGGCCCTTCGGGGTGTGGCAACGTCTTCCGCACCGCTCGGGGCTTCTTGAAGAGATTCTTATTTCACTTTATTGGGGATGGATGTGCTTATGAAGACGAGATATGGGTGATCACAAAGGCTGTGAAGTTTGCCTGCCAGTTCAATTGGTTACATCTTTGGATTGAATCAGATTCGATGCTTGCGGTTGCTGCCTTAAAGGGACTTTCCAGGGACATTCCTTGGAGACTTTTGCTGCATTGGATTGAGTGCCTTGACCTGTATCAGAACCTGAATCTCAATGTGTCGCACGCTTACAGGGAAGCAAATTTTTTTGCTGACGCCCTTTCCAAACAGGCGATTAAAGAGAGATCCTCATTGTGGTCTTTTGCCACCCCATCCTATTGTATTCTATTCCTGGACTCGGATCGGAAGGACGAAAATCAAACTCATCCTTACAGGCCCATCTTGTAGTTGTCTCTTTTATGTTTTAATTTATATTGGGGGATAGGCTTTCTTAGCCCTGAACCTCTTCTGCCTTAAAACCATAAAACCCATAAAAACCATAAAAACCATAAACCCCTAAAGACCCAAAAAACACAAAAAACCCAAAAAAAACCCAAAAAAAACCCTACAAACTATACCCAACACCCTAAACCCTAAACCATGCACCGTAAAACTCTTAACCTACACCATAAACAAGAAATCCTAAACCCTAAAACCTAACCTCTAAAACCTAAACCCTATACCTTACACCCTAAACCCTAAACCCAACTCTCTGAACCCTATACCCCCAACCATAAACCCTACACCCAAAACCCAAAACCTACACTTTAAACCCCATATGCTACACCCTAAATCCTACACCCTAAACCCCACACCCTACACCCTAAACCCTAAACCCTACACCCTAAAACTAAAACATTAAACAAAAAACCCTACACCCAAATCCAAATAACTCACACCCTAAACCATACAACCTAAACCCTATACCATACACCCTAAAACCTATACCATACACAAAAAACCCTATACCCTAAACCTAAAACACTATACCCCACACCCAAAACCCTATCCCCTACCCCATAAACTCTAAACCATACAACCTAAACTGTAAAATAGACACCCTAAACCCAAAAACCAAAACCCTATATCATACACCCAAAATCCTATACTATACAACCTAAACCCTATACCCTACACCTTAAACTAAATACCCTACACCCTAAACCTTGAATAATAAATAATTAACCATAAACCTTAAATCATACATCCAAAATCCTACACCCTACTCCCAAAACCCTAAACCTTACAACCTAAACCATATACCTTATACCCTAAACCATAAACCAAACACCGTATACCCTACACCCTAAACCATAAACCACAAACCATGCACCCTAATACTTACACCCTTCACCATTAATACTAATACCTACAAAATAAAACCTATACCCTAATCCCTAAAACATAAACCCTACACCTTAAATATTAAACCCTAAACAGTAGACACTACTTCTTAAACCATATACCCTACACTCTAAACCCTACACCCAACACCCTAAACCCTATACCATCGACCCTAAAATTTATATACTATACCATATACCCTATACCCAACAATATAAAACCTAAAAACTCAACCCTAAACTCGATACACTACACCCTGCACCCTAAAACCCACACCCCATAACCTATACACTACACCCTAAACCCTAAATACTAAACCATTCACCCAAAACTCAATACCCTACACCCTAAACCTAAAATTGTACACCCTAACCCAATACCGTACACCCTAAACCATAAACCCTACACCCTAAATTGTATACAATATACCATAAACCAAAAATCCTACACCCTAAACCCTAAAAACTAAACTGTAAAACATAAAAACTATGCCCAAAATTGTAATACCTATGCCCTAAACCCTAAAAGACCCAGAAACCCATTAATAACACTAAAAGAACACAAAAATAAATTAAAAGTCCCTAAAAACCTTTTAAACCCATAAAATACCCTAAAACACATGAAATCCCTAAAAGATCATAGAAAAAACTAAAAACCCTAAAATACCCTAAATACCATAAAAGTCCCTAAAACCAAAAAATATATAAGGACCCTAAAACCCCTTATAAACCCTAAAACCCCCCAAAAAACCTAAAAACACTAAAACCCCAAAAAACCAAAAAAAACACTAAAAACCTCTTAAAACCCCTAAAACCCTCTAAAATACCCTAAGACCCCTAAATAATCCCTAAAACCCCTAAATAACACTAAAATCACTAAAAAAAATACAAAAACACAATAAACCCCCTAAACGACATTAAACCCCAAACAAACCCAAACTAACCCACAAAACCCTAAAAAACTCTAAAAACCCTATAAAATAATAAAACCCCTAAAACCCAAAGAAACACAAAAAAACACTAAAACCCTAAAACCAAAGTAAGGCTTAAAACCATAAAAATCCTATAAACCTTAAAATACCCTAAAACTCATAAAACACCTTAAAACACCCTAAAACCCTAAAAACCATTAAAACCCCTATATACCCCTAAAAACCAAGAACCCCCCCCCAAAAAACCATAAAAACACAAAATCCCCTAAAAACCAAAAAATCTATAAAAAAGAAAATAAATACCCTAATGGATGCTAAAATTCCAAAAAAACCTAAAAAGCCTAAAAGATGAAAAAAAACCCTGAAAACCTAAAAAACTCTGAAAATAATAAAAAACCCTAAAATAATCACATAAAACCCCAACAAACATAAAAACCATAAAACATTGAAAACCTATGAAAAGGTCTTAAAAAACTCTAAAAACCCTTAACCCCCACAAAAAACACCTAAAACCCATATAACCCAAAAAACAAAAAAAAACCCCAAAAAGCGTAAAAATCCCAAAAAATACCAGTAACTATTGAAAACCTAATACCCTTTAAAACCCCAATAAAAAACCTAAAAAACCATAAAATACCTAAAAACCCTAAAAATCCATAAAAAACCCTAAAAATCATAAAACCCTAAAACCCCTAAAAACCATTAAACCCCTAAAAACCATAAAAACCAAAAAAAATCAAAAAACCATAAAAATATAAACAAACCTAAACCCATAAAACTCTAAAAAGACCCTAGAAAACCCTAGAGGACTCTAAAAACCCTAAAAGACCCCAATAACCCAAAATTTCCGCAAATACCCTAAAACCCATAAAAGAACATAAAAACCATAATGCCCTTAAACAACCCTAAATCCCAAAAAACATCAAATATAATAAAAACCCTGAAAATCCTAAAAAACTCTAAATTCCATTAAAAACCTTAATTACCCCATAAAAACTAAAAATACCCTAAAAACGTAAAAAAAATTAAAAATTATAAACCCCCTAAAAATATTTAAACCCCTTAAAAACCCTAAAAACCCTAAAAACCCCTAAAAAATACTATAAACCCCTAAAACCTAACGAAACCCTTAAAAATCCCAAAAGCCCTAAAAACCTGTAAAACTGTAAAAGAAACCTAAATCCCCTAAAAATCATAAAACAAACATGAAAACCCTAAAAACATTAAAATGTTATAAATAAATCCTACAGACCCCTAAAAAATCTATAATCCCTAAAACACTTGAAAACCCATAAAAACAGTAAAAACCCTTAAAGACCTTAAAACACTAAAATCCTAGAAAACTATAAGATACCCTAAAATCTCTCAAACTCCTACAGATCTAAAAACCCTAAAACTCTTAGAATCATTTAAAACCCTAAAACCCCAAAAATCATAAAAAATCATAAAGATTCTAAACACCCTAAAATATCATCAAAAACCGTAAAACCCCTAACTGTCCCTAAAACACCAAAAAATCCACAAAATAACCTCAAAGACCCTAAAACCCATTAAAAAAGTTGAAAAATTATAAAAACCCTAAAATACCTAAAAATCTAAAACCCTAAAAAATCACTAACAACCCTAACAACCCCAAAACCCCTAAAATCCAAAACCACCTAAATATCATTAAATGACTCTAGAAACATTAAAACCCCTAAAAATAAAAAAACACCTAAAACCCCCTAAAACCCCTTAAAAATCAAAAAATTATAAAATAATTGTTCCTAAAATCCCAAAAGATACACTAAAATCATAAAAATCCTAAAAAGTCGAAAACCACTCCAAAACTAAAAAACTCCTACAATCCTCTTAAAACCCAAAAATCATAAAACACACTAAAAATCCTAAAAGACTCTAAAACCCCCTAAAACCCACTAAAGAAATACTAAAAAACCCTAAAATAAAAAAAACCCAAAAAAACTGAAAATCCAGTTAAACCCCACAAAACCACAAAACCATAAAATCATTAAAAACCCAAAAAACCCCAAAACTCCCTAAAAAATATAAAACTCTAAAAAACCCTTGAAAACCCCTAGAAATCATAAAAATACCTAAAAACATGAAAACCGATAAAATAACGCTAAAATCCCAAGAAACCCTTAAAACACTAATACTCCTTGAAACCCATAAAACCCCTACAACAACTAAAAGAACCAAAACCCATTAAACCCATTCAAATCCCTAAAAATAATAAAAACTAGAAAACCACATAAATTATTAATAACCAAAAAAAATCAAAAAATTGAAAATAACCCTAAAAACCACTAAAGCCCTGAAAAAATCCCAAAACCCCCTAAAACCCCAGAATACAGAAATACCAAAAAAGCCCCTAAAACTCTAAAAACACTAAAGACCATAAAAACTATAAAACCCTAAAGAGCATAATAATGTCCAAAAAAATCCTTAAAAACATTCAAAGACCCTAAAACCCCAAAAACCCTATACCCCCTAAATGATCCTTAAAAACAATATAAAAACCCTAAATGTCCTGAAAATTTGGTAAAGAACCTAAAAAACCCAAATACCCAGAATAACCCTAAAACCTCTTAATAAAACTAAAAAATGGAAAAAACCAAAAAAATCATAAAAAACCATAAAAACAAAATTTCCTCAAAACTAGAAATAGCCCTTAAAATCTATAAAAAACCCTAAAAAAAATTAATCCAACAATATAAAAACACATAAAACCCTATAAACCCTAAAAAAATACCACCTATAAACCTAAAAGAACCAAACCACATAAAAAACCCAAAACCCTCTAAGAAGACCTTAATAACCATTAAATCCTAAAAAATCAAAACCCACTAAAACCCCTAAAAACCCTAAAAACCCTAAAAATACCTAAAAATGACTAAACCACCCAAAGCTCGATAAAAATCCTAAAAACACCAAAAACACTAAAAAAACATAAAAAACACCTGAACCATAAAAATGTACTTCAAAAATTAAACAACCCTAAAAACCCCTAGAATACATTTAAAATACCCTAAAAACCTAAAAAAATAAAAACCCAAAAAACGATAAAGGACCATAAAACTCCGAAAAATCCAAAAAACTCAAAAAATATAAAAACCCTGAATACACTAAAAAATAAAAATAAAATCCAAAAAACCCTCAAAGACTATATAAGATCCAAAAAGAACCTAAAAACCATGAAATAACCTAAAAACCCAAAATACCTGATAAAAGAACATAAAAAACATTAAAACCCCTAAGATACACCCCCTTGCAAAAAAAAAACAAATGACCTAAATGACCTTAAAACCCATGAAAGAATCTCAAAACATTAAAACCCTATAGGTCCCTTAAATAAAATAAAAAACCTAAAGGACCCTAAAATCCCTGAAGGACACTAAAAAAATTAAAACCCCATAAAATTCCATAAATCCCAAAAAACCTAGAGGGTCCTAAAAACCATAAAAATCCCTTAAAACGATAAAGGTCCCTAAAACCCAAAAACCCAAAAACCCATAAAACCTCTAAAATACCCTAAAATCATAAACCACCCTAACAGACCCTAAAACCCCAAAACTTCCTAAATCCTGCAAAAAAACTCTACCCCCCCTCCACAACCCCCTAAAATCCTAAAATATCCTAAAACCCCCTAAAACCCAAAAGGGCTCCATAACACCTTAAAACCCCAAAAACACCATAAAATACCCTAAAACCAAAAATACCTAAAAACATATAAATGAACCTAAAATCCCAAAAAACACTTTAAAATACCCATATAACCCAAAAAACATGAAAATACCTAAACACACCTTAAAAAATCTAAAATAAAATAGAAACTCTAATAATTTAAAAACACAGAAATACACAAAAAAACCGAAAAAACCATTAAACACTACCCTCCCCCAAACTATAAATCCCTAAAAAATACTAAAAAATCTGAAAACCTAAAAAATAAAACCACCCAAAAAACCATGAAAACCCAGAAAACACTACAAACCCATAACCCAAAAAAACCCCAAGAACACTAAAAACCCTTAAAAACAATAAAAAAACATAAAATGGCTTTGAAAAAAATGAAAACCAATAAAAACCCTATAAAACCCTAAAAAAGTGAAAAAATTAAAAACAAATAACACCAAAAAACTGTAATATAATAAAAACCCTTAAGGACCCTAAAACCACTAAAAACCTTAAAAAACCAAAAAAACACCTAGAAACCTTAAAACTCTAAAAAATTCATAAAACCATATAAAATCAAAAAACTAATAAAAACTCCAAAACCCTTGAAAACACCCTAAACCCCCTAAAACCCCGAAAAATCCTAAAAAAATAAAAACTCTAAACCCCCAAAAAACACTAGAAAAACCCCTAGAAACCCTAAGATCCCTACGATGGCCGGTCCTCTCCGCTCCCGTGATGGCGCTCCTACCACTCCACCAATGGATTGAAGATGAAATAATGGTGGTGCATTGGAATCCCCCTTCTATGGGGTAGGAGCCACTTCTACCCCCAACTAAGGAAAGATTATCTCCTTTCTTGGACCCTGACTCGCTTCCTACTTTCCTACGGATTGATCTCTGCCCTAAAGTGTCAGGCTTGCACGATAAACTTCAAAAGCTCCCTCTGTCGATTGCAGAGTTCAAAAAGGCCTTTGCACTCCACAGTATGACCCTTGTGGCAAAGTTCTTGAGCAAGCGTCCCCTGGTTGATGTTTTTGATAGGTTTGCGTTCGAGCATTGGGATCACAGGGATCGTGCCACTGTGGGTTTGGTTGATTCCAGTCATATTTTTATTCAATTATCATTGGAGGAGGATCTCATCCGGGCTTGGTCCTCAGCTCCTCGTAGATGTGATGCTGCTCACTTCTCCCTTTTCCGGTGGAATTTTGAATTTCCTTTGAACCGCGATTCCCCTCTGATGGCGATTTGGGTAAGGTTTCCTAAGCTCCCTCTTCCCTTCCAAAACTTATCTATTTTTCCATGATTGGGAATTTGTTTCAGCGATTTCTCTGTGTGGATAGCCAGACCAATGACCTCTATCACCCAGTTTCTCTTAGGGTTTGTGTTGAAGTTGATCTCTCGAAGGAACCAGTTGAATTCGTTTGGATTAAGATTGGTGAAGAGCTTCGTTGGAAGCAGCCGGTGGTTTTCGAATCGTGGGAAAATTACTGCACCTCTTGATTTTCTCTTGGTCATTTGAAAAGGGGTTGCAGTCGAAGGGATGGTGTGGTGGATAGATTGGGAAAGGAGCCCATCCCTTCGATAGGTAGCTCAACAGGAGACATGGATGCAATGAATGCTGACCCTAGGGACCCTCTGCTGGATGTTTAGGGATTTGAAAAGATGGAGAATGAAGGATTATCCCCCCGGATTGCTGCGGGAGAGCCTGTTTTGGTCAAGATCATCTTTAAATGAGTGAAGGGTGACTTGGTCCTAGGGGGAGACACCTCTTATGAAATGGGAGATGTCATTCCTGATGGAAATGGGGGTGTTTCCATACATCCTGATACTGGAAGGGGCATGGGCTTGGCCCCAAATCCCGACTATCTTGGAATGGACGGGGTGCCTTTGTCAAGACCTTCAGTGGATGCTGGATGTGGCCATGAGCTGACATTATTCTTGAATCAATCCATTGATATGAATCATCTGATCTCCCTGGGTACTGAGGAAAGGGGCCAGGGGAGGCTGGTGCTGGAGGAGGTGGAAGCTGATGATATCCTTAAGGATGCATACCTTCCTTCCCCTATTGTTGGTTCTTGGGCACTAGATGTGGAACGTCCCCTTCCCACTAAATCCCCTCAGGAGCATGTCCCGCTAGACCTTACTGTGCCTAGGCTTGATCTGCCTTATGTCCTTTTTCCCTTGCAATCCCTTGGCAACCCTTGCCCTAATAAACGGAGAACTGAGCAGCCTGGCAAGAGCATGACTCTCGTTCTGTTCGGGAATCTACCTCCCTATGTTGAATTGTCTGACCCGATTATGCTGGATTGTTCGAAGATACTGCTTGAGAAGCATATTTACGATATCTTCCACAAGCCTAATCTACAGCCGGTGATCTTCCTCGGATATGAGAATGATGAGCACATAAGGCTTGGAGAAATCCTTGGGGACCATGATGATCTCATGTATTCCATCTTGAATAGAATAAGGAATGTGTAGGAGATGATGGGTCTTTCTAATTCATCTGCTGGTAATCCAAAGATAAATTCGCAGTCTGACCCTGAACGTAGCAAGAAGAAAGACATGGTTGCGCCTGCCACCTCAGCTCAAAGGAAGAGCAAGATCCAAATTCACCCTCTAGTGAAACAGAGGGCTAGGAGGGACTATTCATCCCTACACAGGCCTATGGCTACCAGGGCTTCTTCCAAGTCCAGTAGAGGTAAAGGAAACACACATGGGAGGGGATATCGAGATACCAATGTGAAACCAGATGTGGAACTTAAGAAATATTGTGTATCATTTCTCAAGCAGTATGAGTCCTCTAAATGGGAGTCGGTGGAGTCGGAGGCTTCCTCGAGTTATGCCGCTGATGGCAATCCCTATGGCGATGATGATTTTGTTCCGTAGTTGTCTATCATTTTGGGCTCTTGGTCTTTTTTTGTGTGGGTTATCAGGGATTTGAGTGTGGGTTGTTTGACCCTACCCCTCCCTTGTATACTGCTCTTTTTATCTTCCTTATATATCTGGGGGGTCAGGGATAGCTTGGCCTCGCACCTTCCTTGCCCAAAAAACCCTAAAACCCTAAAAACACCAAAACACCAAAACCCTTAATACCAAATAAAACCCTAAGACTGCAAATCAAACCCTGAAAACAAAAAACCCTAAAATACCATAAAAAACCTAAAACCCCTAAAAACACTAAGAAACCTAAAAACCCTAAAACCATAAAAAACCTTAATAGCCCTAAAACCCCTAAATACCCTAAAACCCCTAAACCCTAAAACACTAAAAAATGTAAAAAGCCAAAATACCACAAAAAATGTAAAACCCCCTAAATACCCTAAAAACCCAAAAAACAAACCTAAAATACCCTAAAACCCATAAAATACCCTAAAAATCACAAAAACCTAAATGATCCTAAAAGACCCTAAATAATCATAAAAGTCCTTAAACATCCCAAAAACCCTATAAAAGCATAAAAATAACTAAAAAACCCATAAACACCCCCAAAAAAACTTAAAACCAATAAAAACCCTAAAAACCCTAAAACCCTAAAAAACCTAGAAACCCTTAAAAATCCCTAAACATCCTAAAACACTTTAAAAAATACTAAAAACCCAAAGAATACAAAAAACCATAACAACCCTAAAAACAATTAAGAACCCTAAACCCACCCTAAAAACCCTAAAAAAATTAAAATCCCAAAACCTTTTAACACCATTAAAAACCCTAGAAAACCGAAAAATACATGAAAACCACCTAAAAAGATAAAATATCTAAAAACCCTAAAAACGTAAAAAAACATAAAAACCCAAAATTTCCTATAAACCTAAGAAATTTAAAAAATCCCCCCCATGAAACCATAAGAAACTCTAAAAATATCTAAAAACTCTAAACCCATTCAAAGCCATAAAAATTCCCAAAACCCAATAATCTCTTAAAAACCCTAACAAACCCAAAAAAATCTAAAAATCACTAAAAACCCCTATCATTACCTACAAAACATAAAAAACATAAAACCCTTAAAAGATCCTTGAAACCCCTATAAGAACCTTAAAAACCCTAAACCCCTTTAAAACCCTAAAACCCATAAAATATTAAAAACATATAATCCTTTAAGACCCTAAAAACACTAAAACACCCCAAAAGATACAAAAACCCCTAAAACCCCAAGAAACCCTTCAAACAGCTAAAAATCCTAAAAACCATGAAACCCCTAAAAACTATAAAAACCCTACAAAACCTTAAAAGCAAAAAAAACCTAAACCCCAAAAAACTGAAAGACCCTATAAATCTAAAAAACCTCTTATGAACCGTAAAAATCCATGAAATCGTTAAAATCCCAAAATAAAAGACCCTAAAAATCCTACAAATTTCCTAAAATACTCTTAAATTACCTTAAAGGCCCTAAAATTTAAAAACACTAAAAACTATAATAGACCATAAAAACATCTGAAGTATTCCAAAAAACACTAAAACCCCAAAAAACTATTCAAACCTATAAAAACACTAAAAAAATAAAAACCATAAGAACACTAAAAATGAGATCCCAAGAGACTACATAGCCTCCATGGCTGTTGAAGCCCGAACACACAGAAGCCAAACCCTACCTAGATCCAAGAACAAGATCCCAAGAAAAGACACAACCTAGGGAAGTAGGTGTTTGGTAGGTGATGTCACAGACGGTTCCCTGGCTGCTAGGATCCCTTCTGGACATCAGCCATGGATCGGGTTGAGCTTGCAGATCTGGGGTCTCCATGAACTATTCAATGGCATCGAAGGTTTCATAAGTGGAGAGGGTTGTAGTGGAATCCCAGGATCTGACCTCTTTTATGGTCTGTCGCCTCTTATGGTTTGCTACCTCAGGTTTCGTTTTCTTCTCCGGCAATGATCTGGTATGTTATATCTTCTGCAATGTTGATCCTGCGATTTTTTTTTTATGGTGTGCTGGTGGCTCGTGGTTTCAACATTATTCTTCTTAGTGGGTGCATTATTCTAAAATTATGGATTGGTTCATTGGTGGATTGGTTTGTTGGTAAGGAAGAACTTTTGTTTAGAGGTTTTTGGTTTGAATTTATGAGGTGTGAAAGGAATTGCTGGCTCTCAAGAACTATGGTGCATGATTCTATTTGATGTTGGGCTAGGATGTGATGACACTGTTAGTTCTGGGCATGGGCGCTGGTGGTCATGTGCCATTGGTTGTACTTCTAGGTGTGGTATGCTAGAAGATGGTAGGATAAGAGGTTCTAGATGTTGGGAAGTGAGATTATGGTTGATGGATGCTTCTTGGCTGGGTACGATTGAAGAGGGTCCTGGCTACTAGAAACTGAGGTGTTGGAGTTCGGATAATGCTTGGCTGGAAAATGGTGAAGTGGATGTCTTTGTCTTTGGTGTTGGTGGTTATGGGTTGCTGGAAGTTGTTCTGACTGGTGAGGAGGTGATGGAGGCTAGAGACAGTGAAGCTGGATGCTCGTTGCTGCTTGGATGGGAGGTGCTGAAGGTGGTGATTTTTCATTACTGCTAGTTGCTTTTTGGCTAGGAGATGCTGTTAGAGATGCTTTGATTTTATTTCTTTTTGTGGTTTTGTGTGTATTTTCGGTTTTTGGGGGAATTTGGGTTTTATGGGGGTGTCCATGGTTTTTTTGTGTGGGTTGATTTACCACGCCCCTCCCTTGTCTGCTATGTCTTTTTTCTAATAATTGGGGGGGGGGGTGTTAGGAATAACCTGGACCCACGCCTTCCTTTCCCTAAAACCCTAAAAAACAAACAAAACCCAAAAAACCAAAAAACCATACAAAAACCTAAAAACCTTTAAAACCCTACAAATCCAAAAAAACCAAAAAACTCTAAATCCTTAAAGAATTAAAAAACCCTAAAATAGTCTAAAAATCCTGTAAACCCATAAAATAATCATACTAACCCATAAAACACCTAAAAACTATAAAAACCCCTAAATAATTCTAAAAACCTTAAAACCCCATAAAAATCACTATAACCCCTAAAAACTATAATAATCTTATATCCTATAAAATCACTAAAAAGATTAAAAACTATAAAAACCAAAAAAACCCATAAAAATAAAAAAAACTAAAAAACCCTAAAACCCATTTAAACCCTCTAAAAGGCCCTAGAACACTAAAACCCCCCTAAAAAACTATACCCCCTAAATACTTCAAAATACCCCCAAAGCACAAGAAGACATAAAAAACCATTGAAGACCCTTAGAACCCTAAAACCCCCTAAAAACTCTAAACCCCTTAAATACCCTAAAATACCCTCAAACCCCAACAAGACCCTAAAAACCATTGAAACCCTAAAAGTTCATAAATCCTAACCCCACCTAAAATAACCTAAAAACTCTTAAATACCATAAAAAACCCCAAAATATCTAAAATACCTAAAAACCCTAAAATACTAAAAATCATAAAACCCTAAAGACTCCTAAAAACCCTAAAAACAATAAAAACCACAAAACCACAATAAAATAAAATAAAAAACCCTTAAAACCCATAAAAAATCATTAAAAAATCCTAAAAACCTTAAAACACAAAACCACCCAAAACCCCCAAAACCCCTAAAAATTCTAAAACCCTGAAAAAACCAATAATAACTAAAAAAACCTAAAAAACCCTAAAAAATTAAAACCCCTAAAATTTTAAATAATCCCTAAAAAATCTAAAAAACTCTTAAAACCACTAAAAACCTTACAATCATAGAAATCATTGAAACCCCATAAAATATTTAAAAACCCTCAAATCCCAAAAAAACTAAAACACCCAAAAAACACTCTAAAAACTTAGAAAAAACGCAAAACCCCTGAAAACCCCTAAAAAACTAAAAATCACTAAAAACCCAAAATGGAATAAAACTCCCAAAACCCATAAAACCCCTTAAAACCCTAAAAACAATTTAGAAATCTAAAAACAATAAAATTCCCTAAAACCCCTTAAACCCCTAAAATCTAAAAAACCCAAAAACCCATAAAAACCATAAAAAACATAACGCTGAAAAATACCACAAAATACCAAAAGAACCATAGAAACACTAAAATCTCTAAAAACACTTAGAAACCCTAAAGACCCAAAAAACCAAAAAAAAACACGTAATACCCCTAAAACACTAGAAGAAAATAAAAAAAATGAAAACTTAAAAAATCTTTGAAATAAAAAACCCTTAAAGTCCCTAAAACCAATATTAAATAAGAAAAACCCTTAAACTCCCTAAAACCCCTAAAACCCCTAAAAACCCTAACAAAACCCTAAAACACCCTATAAACTGCTAAAACACTAAAGAACACTAGAACCTTGAAAAACTCCATAAAACCCAAAAACTCTCAAAACACATTAAAACCATAAAACCATAAAAAATATAAAAAAGTATAAAAACCCAAAGAATCCAAAAACCCTCTAAAATATAAAAAGCTCCTAAAAATCCCTAAAAACCCATATAAATAAAAAATACCTAAAACCCCTAAATACCTCAAAACAACCTAAAATACTAAATACATGATGCCATAAAAACACCTACAAACCATATAACACCCAAAAAAAATTAAACACTTACAACCCCTAAAAACCCAAAAAAAATAATAAAACCCAAAAAACCAAAAAAAAACTCTACAAACCCTTTTAAAACCCTAAAATGCACCTAAAAACCCAAATAACCTAACAATACTAAAAATCATAAAAATTATAGAAAATATTAAGCACCATAAAAATATTAAAAACACTCAAAAACAATAAAATACCCAAAAAACCCTAGAGAACCTAAAAACCCTAAATGAACCTAAAAACCCCAAAACACATTATAATGAAAATATACTATAAAACCCTTAAACACAATAAATCCCCTATAAGAAACAAAAAGAACATAAACCAACGTAAAATACCCTAAAAAATATAAAACCCTTAAAAATCACTAAATGACCCAAAAAACCCAAAAAAATTAAAAGGCCCTAAAAACTCTAAATAACATAAAAAACCTAAAACTCCTCAGAAATATATATAAAAGGCCATAAAACTCTAACCTCCCTAAAAACCCTAAAAATCATAAAAACCTATAAAACCTCTAAAAACAAAAAAATCTAAAAACTATAAAAACCCTAAAAACCCTAATAACACCTAGAACCCCATAAATACCCTAAAAACCCTAAAAATAAATAATGAAAATCTAAAAACCCCTAAAAACCCCTAAAAACCCATAAACTCCAAAAATATCCTAAAGTATATAAACAGCCTAAAACCCCCAAAATACCCTAAAAATAAAACACAACACAAAAACACTATAAAAACCATAAAAACCTAAAAAACACTAAAACCCTAAACAACCCTAAAAAACAATAAAAATCCTAAAAGACCATTAAAACCCCTAAAAGTCCATTAAACCATGAAAAACATAAAAAACAAAGAAACTAACCCCCATAAATATATGAAACCCATAAATACCCATTGAAAAATATAGAAACCAATAAAAATAGTAAAAAACCCTTAAACCATAAATAATATTTAAGAACAAAAAAACTAAAAAAATTCCCCAAACAACTAAAAACACTAAAACCATAAAATCTTCTAAAAACCCATAAAAAACATAAAACCCTAAAACCATTTAAAAACCTAAAAGATCTAAGCCCCTAAAAACCCTAAAACCATTAAAACACTAAAAATCCATAAAAACCCTAAAACCCCAAAACACAAAAAAAAAATCCCATAAACACTAAATACCCTAAAACCCTTAAAACCCTAAAAACCCTAAAACACCCTAAATACCCCCCAAAACCCAAAAAAAACTAAAAACACTAAATAACCTAATAGCCTGACCCTCACATCTTCCTTTCCCTAATGACAATAAAAAACTGTAAATCCCCTAAAAGGCCATAAAATACCCCTAAAAGGATATAAAAACCATTCAAAACCCCTAGAAACCCTAAAAACCAAAAATAACCTAAAGTCTCCTACAAGTTCCAAAAACCCAAAAAAATCAAGGAGACCCTAAAACCCCTATGAGTCCCTAAAAACCCAATAATAACCCTAATATCCCTTAAACTCCCTGAAAATATAAAAACATTAAAACCCTAAAAAACCAAAAAAACATAAAAAAAACTAAAAACCACCAAAAACTAAAGAATATAAACCCCTAAAACACCATGAAAACTCTAAACCCCTTAATCCCTCATTAACCCTAAAAACCGTGAAAACCCATAAAAAATTTAAAAAACTACAAAAACCCTAAAACCCCATAATTCATGAAACAACATAAATCCTTAAAACCCTAAAAAGCATTAAAACCCTGTGAAAACCCAAAAAATCTTTAAAATATCTAAAAAAATCAAAAACCCCAAAACACTCTAAAAACTAAACACCCCCAAAAATACCTAAGAAAATCCTAAAAAATCTATGATTTAATTAAAAAACCCTAAAAACCCTAAAAAACCCCAATGATCCAAAAAAACATCCAAAACCCTATGAACTCCTAAAAATACTGAAAACCCTAAAAGTATTAAAAAACCAAACAAACCATAAAAATGTAAAAAAAACTCAAAACAAACTATAAAACCCTTAAAATGCCAAAAACACTAGAAAATACTAAAAACCCTAAAGGAGCCCTAAAAGAACCCTAAAAACCCTAAAACCCCTAAAACCCCAAAAACCCTAAACAAACCCTAAAAATTTTAAAAAACACCCAACACCCCCTAAAAACAGTAAAAACCACCAAAACCCCTAAGAACACAAAATACTCTAAAAATATTTTGAGCATGAAAAACACTAAAAACCCTAAAAAGAAACCAAAGAACCAAAAAAACAAAAAAATCCAAAAAACCCTAAAAACAAAAAAAATCACTAAAACCCTAAAAACTATAAATACCCTAAAACCACTAATAATTCCCTAAAACCCCAAAAATGAGAAAACCACTAAAATTCATTAAAACCCAGAAAAATACAAAAAACTCTAAAAACATAAAAAACGTAACACCCTAAAAACCCTTAAACACCCTTAAAACCATTAAAAAGATTTAAAAAACCTAAAACCCTAAAAACCCCTCAATACCCAGACACCTATAAAAACCTCTCAAAAAACCATGAAGAAATGAAAAAACCTCAAAACCCTAAAAGTCCCCAAAATACTAAAAACCATTAAAATCACTAAAAACCCTAAGAACATCGGAAAAACACTGAAAAACCTAAGAAATTTATCAAAGTATATTGAAACCCTAAAAACCATAAAATCCCTAAAAAAATTAAAAAACCCTAAAACCTCTTAAAACCCTAAAACGCCAAAAAACCCTAATAACTCTAAAAACCAAAAAAAAATCTAAAAGACCTAAATAAAACATAAAATACTCTAAACCATACACCATACACCCTAAACCCTAAACACCACACCCTATATTCTACACCCTAAACCCTATACCCTACACCCAAAAAAATATATTGTACACCTCAAAACTATACCTTACACTATAAACCCCATAACCCAAAACCTAAACACTACACCCTAAAACCAATATCCTACACCATAAAACATAAACCATACACCCTAAACCCAATATCATAAACCCTAAAACCTATATCATAATCCCAATACCCTATACCCCAAACTCTAAACCCTACACCCAAAACACTATATCGTACACCCTGAACCCAATACCCTAAACCTTTCACCCTAAAGCATATACCCTACACCCTAAACACTAAACACTACACCCTAAACCTTATACCCTACACCCTAAACCCTATAACATACACAATAAACTTTGTCCCCTACACCCTGAACCCTAAACCCAAAACCATAAACCCTAAACCCATCACCCTAATCTCTATAACCTACATAATAAACCCAAAACACTACACCCTAAACCCTATACCTAACACCCAAAACCATAAACCCAACACTATAAACCCTATATCCTACACCCTAGTGTGTACATTCTAAACTATATACCCTAAACACTAAACCCAAAACCCTATACCTTAAACCTTATACCATACACCCTAAACCCTATACCCAAAACCATAAACTATATACACTGCACCCAAAAACCCAAAACCATACACCCAAAACCCTATACCATAAACCCTAAATCATAAACCCTATTCCTTAAACCCGATTCCATACACCGCAAACCGTAAAACCTACACCATAAACCCTATACTAAACACCCTAAATCCTAAAATCTATAGCTTAAACCCTATACCATACACCCTAATCCCTAATACCCAAACCATAAACCATATACCCTAAACCCTAAAAACCACACCCTAAAACCTACACTCTACACCAAAAAACATATACCCAATACCATAAACCCTATACTCTAAATCTTATACTCTATAACACACACCCTAATCCTCTAAACTCACAAAGTAGTCCATATACGATACTCCGTAAAACTTATACCCTACACTTTAAAATCTATACCCAAAACCACAACCACTAAACACTAAAATTTAAACCCCATATCAGAAACCTTAAAAACTATACCATGCAACTAAAAACCTATACACATTGTGTTTTCTTTTCAGCCTTCCCAAATAGAAGAATGTCGTCCACATAGAGTAGATGGGAGGGAACAGGGTGGTCCCTCCCTACCTTTATTGGTGAGTAAATTCCCGCCTACACCAAGTAATAATATACCTGAAGGTTAATCCACATTACTGACTCACTTAGAGTGAGGGGAGGCTCACTCTCTTTCACGTACCAGGGGGTCCCCCTGTTCAAGGGAAAGGAAAAAAGTTGATACTTTGAGGGAATATCATCCAACATTACATAGAAGCATTCCAAATGGAAGGAAAAATGCCTCTACCAAGATGGAATAGTATATATGATTAGTTCAGTAATCACTTCAATGTTTGTAAATTATTTTTATATATATAGGTGGCCGGTCAGTCTGGTTAAATTCTTGAATGCAAGGATCCAGTGATTTTTCTGGATGGGATGCATCAACGAAAGAAAATTGATCTCTGTTTCCGGGAATCACTGTACAAAACTGGTTAATATGGGCTGGATCAGTACTAAATAACTCATAATATTTAACAAGGCCGTGTTGGGGAAGTTAACTTGGAGCTTTATCAGACCACATGATGATGGCCTGGATTTTCTCACTGAGAGGTTCATGCGTAGGCTTTGTGATGATTTCACTGGATACCTTTCCTCATCGTTTTGGCCTGTTCTTATATCCTCATTCAATGATATAATTTATTAGTCAAGGTGGATTTTTCCAATGTCTTAGACTCTGAATTTATGGATAACTCCATGGCTTGAGTAACCACTTCTCGATGTTGTGACCCCCCCATAACAGGAGGAAAATTTTGAATTATGACCTTGTTTAGCAGAGAGGGGACCCCCTGGTGGTTCTCCCTAACTATATAATGTTTTAGATTCAGTGTTTTGTTTTTCTGGACAGTGAAACCCATGTTTGGAGGCCAATTATGGTTGGATAGTTCAATACATGTGATTACTACCAGCTAAAATGCCCTCAAGGCATCACCCCACCATTTTGGATGCTAATGTTTAGAACACCTTTCATCCCACCAGCTCATTATGTGATGATTTAGAAAATTTAGAGAAATAGACTCCCCCTCCAAGAGGAACTAAAGAAGTATGGATGGAAACATGCCCCCACTTTTTTTTTTTGCAATCGGCCTGAGGGGAACGACTCACAAGTTCTACTCCACTACAAATTTGCTGATGAACTATGGAGATACCAGCTGCAATGTTTCGTATTGAAGTGTGTCATGCAAGGGGAAATATGTGATTTTATCTATGACCTAGTGAAGCTGAAATGTAGTGACCAAGTTCACAGCCAACTACTTGCAGGTGTTGCGGCGACCATCCACTATATCTGGGCTTCCCGAAATGCAATGCCCTTTAATCAAAAACCTCTTTCTATTCGTGGTGGGGTTGTGATGATACAGAAGGTGGTCCAGGTGGTTCAACATCTTCAAACAGGTTCAATGGAAAATAATGTTAATGATCTAACTCTTTTGAGTTCACAGGAGTTTCGTGTTGGGGGAAGAAGCTGTAGATGATGAGATATATCCGTTGGATCCCCTCGATCCCAACATGAATAAAGGTCAATGTGGATGGTACAACATTGGGATCACCCAGAACCTCATGGTGTGGTGGGGTCTTCCACACCTACAGAGGCTTTGTGAAAGTCTTCTTTTACCATTTTATTCAAAATATATGTGCTTATGATGCAGAGTTTTGGGGGATGATGAAGGAAGACAAGTTTGCTGCTCAATTTAAGTGGAATTCTCTTGGGATTGAGTCTGAATCGATGCTCACGGTGGATGCCCCAAAAAAAAATCCAGGGAAGTCCCATTGATACTTCATTTACAATGGATTGAGTGTCTCACTATCTCTCAAACTCTCAGCCTATTGGTCACTCATATTTATAGAGAGGCCAACTCGGTGGAAGATGCACTCTCAAAGAATGCAATTGAGGAACAAATCTTGATGTTGTCTTTTGTTGCCCCATCCTTTTGTATGTCATATGTGGACTCTGATATGAAGGGTGAGTTCCACTCCAAGAAGTAAAAACCCTCCTCATAGCTTTTTTTTGTTTCTATATGGTTTATTAGGGCTATCGACCCCAAATCTTTTTCACCCTTAAAATAAAATAAAAACATAAAACCCCCTAAAACCCTAAAAACACTAATATAAATAAAAACCATAAAACTCTTAAAATCCATAATAATGAAAAACACTCTAAAAAATAGTAAAACCCCTAAACCCCTAAAAACCCAGATATACTCTAAAAATCCATAAAACACTTAAAATCCTTTTAAATACCTAAACCCAAAAAACCCAAAAATTAGTGAAAACCAAAAACACTGAAAACCCTGTAAATCACATAAAAACCCTAATAACCCTAATAACCCTAAAAACCCATAAAACCCAAAAAAAACCCCTAGAACCCTATAAATCCCTAATAAAATCCTTAAAAATATTGAAAACCCAAAAAACCACCTAAAACCGAAAATATATATAAAAATTCTCTAAAAATACCCTAAAACCCAAAAAAAATCATAAAACCCATAAAAACCGAATAAATTGTAAATCCTTTAAAAACCCCTAAAACCTGGAAAACTGCAAAAAAACCTTTAGAGCCCCTAAAACTTTAAAAACCATAAAAAATCCAAAAATTCATAAGAAACACTAAAAGACTATAAAAATCATAAAAATATCTAACCGAATCTATAAAACCTTAAAAACACTAAAGGAACCTAAAACACCTAAAAACACTTAAAGTGCATAAAATATGTAAAAACATAGACTCGTAAAAACCATAAACAACCCGAAAAACCCGAAAAACCCAAAAAACCCAAAACAACCCTCAAAACCAGAAGCCCCTAAATTCCTAAAAATCCTCAAAGGATCCTAAAACCCTAAAATACCCAAAATGAACCTAAATACCCTAATAATCCCAAAGGACCAAAAAAACCCTACCAAACACTAAATGAACATAAATAACCCTAAAAATTTTCAACCCCTAAAATACCCTAAAAACCGAAAAGGCCTAAGAAAACCCTCAAAACCCATAAATGACCCTAAAAATCATAACATACCCAAAAACCCCATAAAAACATAAAAACCTTAAAAACACAAAAAATATAAACTACTCTAAAACCCTAAAACCATTTAAGGACCCTAAAATGGTAAAAATAATTGAAAACCACAAAAGACCCTAAACCACTAAAAATCCTTTAAACCCTAAAACCCTAAAAATCCCTAATTCCTTAAAAAAATTAAAAGGATTGAAACCTACAAAAAACCAAAAATCCCTAATGGACCCTAGAAAACCCTAAAACCCATAAGGACACTAAAAACCTAAAAACTATAATACCATAAAACTCTAAAAGACCATAAAAAGCCAAAAACCCCCCGAAAAACCAAAAAGACCCAAAAAATCTAAAAAACCATTGATGACCCTAAAACCCCAAAAAACCTAAAAGACACTAAAAACCCCTAAAAACCATAAAATAATCTAAAACCCAACCCCCCCTAAAATATACTAAAAACATTAACAGACCTTAATATATGTAGAAACCCGTAAAACTTGTAATTGACCCTAAAAGACCTTAAAACCCATAAAACACCCAAAAAACCCTAAAAACCATTTAAACCCCTAAAAACATAAAAAACTGAAAAATATTAAAAAAACTTATAGATTTAAAAAAAACATAAAACCCTATAAAACACTAAAAAGCCTAAAAACCCATAAACAATATAAAAACAATTAAATACCCTAAAAACTTTAAAAACATAAAAACAATAAAAAACCAAAAAATACAAAAAAAACAAATTGAAGCCACAAAAAATCATAAAAACCCCAGATCCCTAAAAACATAAAACCCCACAAAAAACCCTTAAAAACCAAAAAAAAATCCTAAAACACCAAAAAATCCTAAAACACGAAAAAATCCCTAAAACCCTAAAAAAACCTAAAACCATAAAAACCTAAAAACCATAATCCATATACCATACATCCTAAATACTAAACCCTACACCCTAAAAACTATAACCTACCCATTAAACCCAAAAATATTCACCTAAAACCCTATACCCTGCACCCTAAACCCTAAACCCAACATCCTAAACCCAATACCCCACAACATAAACCCAAAACCCAAAACCCTACACTGTAAATCCTATACCATGCACTATAAACCTTAAACAAAATATCCAAAACACTTAAAACTACAACTTAAAACCTAAACCCAACACCCTAAACCCTAAAACATATATTCTAAACCCTAAAAGACCTTGAAAACCCTAAAAACCCAAAAAGACGTAATAACCCCTAAATGACCCTAAAAATAACAATAGGCCTTAAAACCCCTTAAATACCCTAAACCCCCCTAAAACCCTAAAATTTCTTAAAATCAAAAAAAAACTATAATTCCCAAAAAAATAACTAAGATGCATATAAGACCGTATAAACCATAAAAACTCATAAAACATTTAAACACCTTAAAAACATAAAAAAACCTAAATACACTAAAACCCCTTTAAAACACTTAAATATCTAAATACCATACATACCCTAAAAATATTAAAACCATAAAAATACCTTAATCCATAAAATAATTAAATCCTTAAAAAACTAAAACCCCTAAAAACAAAAATAAACCATAAAAGCCATAAAAACTATAAAAAGGCATTAAAATAAAAAAATGCTAAAAACAAAAAAAAAATAAACAAAGACCCAATGAAAATTTGAAACCCTAATGAATTTATAAAACCCTAAAAATCCCAGAGCCCCCTAAAATTACAAAAAACCATAAAAACATAAAAAATAATCTAAAAACCATAACCCCCCAAAAGTCAAATAGATATTCAAACCCTAAAAATACCCCAAAACCATAAAACCCTAAAGGACCACAAAAATAGAAAAGAACCCTAAAAAAATAAATAAAACTGAATACCTAATAAAACCTAAAAATCATAAAAACCCCAAAATATATAAAAAACCCCAATATGACCATAAACCAAATAAAGACCCTTAAATACCCTAAAAACCCTACAAGAGTCTAAAATTATATAAAAACCATAAAACCACTAAAAACCCTAAAAACTCTAAAATCACTAAAACAATCCTAACTACCCTTAAATTGCCTAAAAACCACAAAACCTAAAATTCCAAATAGTCCAAAAAACACTTACATCCCTAAAAATATCTAAAACCCCTAAATATCCCTAAATATCTAAAAATTTCTAAAAACTATAAAAACCCCTAAAACTCATTAAAAAAGATAAAACTCCATAAAAACCATAAAACTCTAAAAATACCCTTAAAAGAACCTAATGGTCCTAAAAAGACTCCCAAAACCACTAAAACCCTAAATACCCAAAAACTCTCAATAGACCAAAAAGATCTTGAATGCCCAAAACCCTGAAGGACCCTAAAAACACCAAAAACCACGGAAACGTGAAAAAACCTTAAAATCCCAAAAAAAACCCTCAAAACATAAAACCCCCAAAACCACTAAATTTCCAAACAAACCCCAAAACCACTAAAAACCCTACAAAAATATAAAACCCTATTATCCCTAAATACTCTTAAAAACCTAAAAAACCCTAAAAACCATTAAAGATCCAACCAAACCCTACAAAATCCTAAAAACCCATACTGACCAATGAAAGACCCCACACAACCATAACACCCCTAAAACCCTAAAAAACCCTAAAAACCATAAAACCACTAAAAACACTAAAAGAACCCTAAAAATAAATAAATTATATTAACCCCTAAAAATACCTAAAACCTAAAAAACCCCAAAAAACCAGAAAAAACCTTAAACCCCATAAAACCACTAATCTACTCCTAAAAACCATAAAAGACAAAAATACCTAAAAAACTCTAAAAACACTTAAAACATTAAAAACTATAAAAAGCCACTATAATTTCTAAAACACATAAACCTATAAAAATCTCAAAATTTACCTAAAATCCTAAAACCCCTAAAAACCAGTAAAAGATAATGAAACCCCTATAAAACCCTTAAAAGAAACCCAAAACCTCTAAAAACCCCCAAATCCCCCTAAAACCCAAAAAACCCATAAAAACCCATAAAAACACTTAAATCCACTAAAATTTTTAAAAAACCTAAAAACCATAAAACCCATAAAAACCCTAAGCACCCCAAAACCCCTAAAACCCCAAAACCCTAAAAATATCTTAACCCCTAAAATACCTAAAAACCCAAAAATCCCTGAAAAACTCTAAAAGTTGTAAGAACCCATAAACCTAGAAATACCCTTAAAAATCATAAAACCCCTAGACACCATTATAATCATAAAAATTATAAAACCCTAATGATCGTAGACCCCTAAAAATTCATAAAAACACTAAATTCCTTAAAAACATTGAAACCTAGAAAACCAATAAAAATAATAAAATCCCATAAAATCCTAAAAATAATTGAAACAAAAAAACTCAATAACCCTAGAAAACACTAGAAAATCCTAAAACCCCTAAAACCCTAAAGTCCCTAAAAACTATAAAAATCACTAAAAACCAAATCCATAAAAAACATAAAAAAACTAGAAAACACTAAAATCCCGAAAACATCCTTAAAAATATTAAAAATTTTAGAACCACTAAAATCCCCGAAACCCCTACAAACCTCCAAAAACCCCTAAACAACCAAAATAATCCATAAAAACCCTATAACCCCTAACCAAAAAACCCTAAAACCATAAAAACTCTAAAAAACCCTAAAACACTAAAAACCCGACAACACCCTAAAAACCACTAAAAGACCCCAAAAAACACAAAAAAAAACCTTAAAGAACCTAAAACCCCTTAAAACCCATAAAAACCCCAGGAGATACTAAAAGACCCTAAAACCCCTAAAACCCATAAAACACCCTAAAAACATTAAAACCCTAAATTCGTAAAAAACCCAAAACCCTAAATAACTCTAAAAATTCCTAAAATAACATAAAACTGCTAAAACCCAAAATCCCATACAATAATCTTTTAAAACCCTAAAAACCCTTAAACTGTAAAACACATAAAATCCTGAAAATCTATAAAACCCTAAAATATCTAAAACGCCGTGAAACCCCTAAAAACCATAAACTCTCCTCCAAATAGTAAAATACATTAAAACCCCCCAAAAAATCTAAACACGGTAAGAAACCTATAAAAAACGTTAAACCCCTAATAACCCCTAAAAACCCTAAAACCCTAAAAATCCATAAAATCACTAAAAATATCTAAAAAACCTAAAACCCATTAAAACACATAAAACCATTAAAAATCTAAAACTCCTAAAAAACCCCTTAAAATCTATAAAATACACCAAAACCCTTAAAGAAACTATAAATTCAAAAACCCCTAAAAACATAAAGGACCCTAAAAACTTTAAAAAACCCTAAAATCCCTAAAAACATATTAAAACACTAAAACCTTAAAAACACAAAAAATACCTAAAACCCAAGAAACCCTCTAGATTTCTTTAGAAAACTCTAAATGACCCAAAGATACTCAAAAAACCCCATAAAGATCCCAAAAAACTTACAACACAAAAAGACCCTAAAACACTAAATGTCTCCAGAAAATATAAATCCCATAAAAGACCCTAAGAACCTTAAACCCCTAAAAGAAACTAAAAACACTAAAAAACCCTAAAACCCCCTAAAATACGATAAAAACACTAAAAATATGAATAAAAATTTTTTAAAATTGTAAAAGTCCCTAAAAGACCATAAAAAAATCCCTATAAATCACTATAAAACCCCGAAAAAATTATAACGATCCATAAACAACATAAATAACCCAAAAAACACTGAAAAAAACATTGAAAACCCTAAGCCCCTAAAAACCCCTAAAAGACCCTAAAAACCCTAAAAACCTGAGAAACCCCTAAAAGAACCTAAAAATACTAAAAACCCAAAAACACTCCAAAAGACCCTAAAACCTTGAAAATCCCTAAAATCCCAAAATATCTTTAAAAGAGACAAATAAATGTTAAAATTCCCTACAACCCTAAAAAACCATAAAAACCCTTAAAGACCACAATACATAAAAATCTATAAAAACAGTAAAAATATTAAAAAATACAAACTACCCAAAAACCCAAAAAAACCCTAATGAAATACCCCCCCAAACCCTTAAAATATCTATCACCCTATAAACCCTAAAATTCCTAAAAACCTTAAAACCATAAAACCCATAACAATCAAGAAAGATGAAAAACCCTAAAACCCCTAAAACACCATAAATATCCTAAAATAATTTAGAAACCTAAAAAACCTAAAAACCAAAGAAAACCCTAAAACCCCAAAAAATTCTAAAACCTCTAAAGAGCCATAAAATCCTTTAAAATTTTAAAAGTAATAAAATCCTAAAACCTTGAAAACCCTTTTAAAATCCCCCCAAAATCCATAAAACTCTGAAAACTCTAGATAAAACCTTTGGATTGATAGATATGGAGGCTTCTGTTGGTTTCGGGCTTTTCTGTCTCAGATCTGTGTGGTTTGAGTGGATATCTGGCGAGGCGTGGGGTTTCGTCGACGGTGTGGATATTAAAATTTGGATCAACAGATGGGTTTGGCTCTGGTGCAGGATGGATTCGGATGCGGTGTTGCAACTCTTTGTTTGGGATGGAGGAGGATTTTCTCTGTTGTCTTGCATGGTGAAAGGTGAAGATAGAGTGTATGGTGCTGCGGATCTGGAATTAGAAGGATTTCTGTGGCTTCTATGGTTGATGAGGAAGGCGTGGTGCCAGCTTTCTGGGGATGAGTCAGATCTCGTTCTTTCCAGATCTGCAGGTGATTGGTCTACGCAGAAGATCCAGATTGCGGTTGCTGAGACGATTCCTCCATGGATGGGTCAACAGTTTCGAAGATATCAATGGTGGATGAGACTTCCTCGGTGGCGTGGTTACTAGACGCCTACACGACGTTTTTTGGGGGTCTGGCTTTCTCAGATTTCGATGCTGCATGCTTCCCATCTATTTGTGGAGCTGTGCCTGGGCGAAGTTCGGCGGTTCCGATGGTGTTGCGTCGTTTCTCGTTGGATGCAGAAGGCGTGGATGGTTGGTGGTATCTTGTTTGATTTAGGTTTCTGGGTTTTCAAATTTGGTCATTCTCGTTCCGCGATTAAGCTCCAGGTCTGTTCCTCTGCCCGATCATTGTTTCATGCTTCTGATACTGGCCATTTTATGTTTTGCGGCGTTATGGTTTTGGTCCTTTCTTTCCGACGGTGCCAAAGACGTTTTTTTGGCCTCGAATTTACTGCTGAATTCTATGGTTGGATCCTTCTGTTATGGATCTTCCTATGGTGGTGGATGCTTCTGCTATGGGCTGATGTTGGTGCTGTTCACTGGGCTTGTATCGAGGTGCTGAATTTTGGTTATGTGTTGCAACTTTTGGGTTGTTGGAAGAGATGTTTGAGTTGTGTGATTGTTCCTGCTCTGGATGATGGTTATGTGCTGTTGTTAGTTGCTTGTTTTGGTGTGAAGGTGCTCGATTTTGGTCTTTGTGAGATTGGATGCTGGTTGCTGCTTGGTGGTGAGCTACTGAATGCTGGTGATGGTGAATATTGTGATTTTGATGTTGATGGTTCTGTGATCTTGGATGCTGGTGGTTCTGTGATGTGGGATGCTGGTGGTTCTAGATGCTGGTTGTTTATCATATGGGAGGTGCTGAAGCTGTGGTTTATGGTCGTGCTGCTGCTGGATGTTGTTCGCTGTTCGAGTTTGGATGCTGGTTGTTGGTTAGCTGTGAGCTGTTGGATGCTGGTTGATGCTGGATAATGGTGGTGGCTTCTTTTCTTTGTGTGTTTTCTTTTTTTGTTCTTGATTTTCTTTTTTGGGGTCTTTTGTCTTGGGTCGTTAAGGGTTTTGGGTGTGGGTCGTTTGACCCCTCCCCTCCCTTGTCTGCTGTGTCTCTTTTTTCTTTCTAATAAATTTGGGGGGGTCGGGAATAGGCCATCCCTCGCATCATCCTTGCCTAAAAAACCTAAAACCTCTCAAATCCCTAAAATACCATAAAAATAAAATAAACCCTAAAGCACATAATACCCAAAAATCCCAAAAATCCCAAAACCCTAAAAATACCTACACATCCTAAAATTATTAAAAACATTTAAAACCATAAAATCCCAAAAAGAATTGAAAATCCTAAATACCCTCAACAACCAAAAACCAATAAAAACCTTACACACCCTAAAAAAATTTAAATCCCAATGAATACCATAAAAATCTGAAAAACCCTACAACATCATTAAAGGTTACTAAATCCCTTAAAATCCCAAAAAACTACTAAAGACCCTAAAGACCCTAATAACCCCTAAAAGATATTAAAAGCCAAAAAATGCTTTGAAATAATTAAATCCTACAATATTCTTAAAACCCTAAAAAACAAAAAATACCCAAAAAAACTGTAAACACTCTAAAAACTCTAAAGACAATAAAAATCTGAAAAATTCCTAAAACCCCTTTAAACCCTTGAAACCCCCTAAAAAACCCTAAAACACATTAAAAACCCTAAATTCCCTAAAAACCATAAAACCCTTTAAAACTCATAGGAACCCTAAAACCACAAAAATACCCAAAAAACCTAAAACAACCTAAAAAACATAAAACCCCTCAAACCATTTAAAACAATAGAACCCTAAAAACCCTAAAAACCCTAAAAAACATAAAACCCAAAAAAATACCAAAGACTCAAAAAACTCTAAAAAACCTAAAACACATAAAACACTATGAAAATCCCAGAAAACCCTAAAAAAATCCTAAAACCCCCTGAAAACATAAAAAACTCTTAAAACCCTGCAAAATCATAAAAACCCCTAAAAATCCTAGAACACCTTAAAACCCCTAAAAACCCCAACACCCATAAAAATACATAAAAAAACCTAAAAACATAAAAATCCTAAAAAACTATAAAAAACCCAAAACCCCTAAAAGAACCCTCAAACCCCTAAAAGCCTTAAAACCCCTAAAACCCCTAAAACCCCTAAAAAACAAAAAATCCTAAAAAATAAAATAAAAACTAAAAACACTAAAAAATTTGAAAATACACTAAATTTCTAAAAACTATTGGTTTAGTTTATCATTCCCTTATTTTAATAATCACAAATCATTTTTATGTTGTTTCCAATCTTTTCTGTGTTTTATGAATGTAAAATATTTTTCTTGAATATTTTAAAATTTTCCTAATCCTTGGAATGACTGTGAATCAAAAGAAGACAGACTATTGATTATGTGTCTAAAAGAAGACATATTTCTTAAAATACTTAATCTGCCACATAAATACTTCATTAAATGTGATGAAAATTCACTATGTGTCACAACAACTACATGGAAAGTGCATCAACTATGGATAACATCACAAAAAAATCAAGAAACCATAAGTTATATCTCAAGAGAACACATCTTTTTTAGTTTTTCACAAAGCATTATGAAGAACCCATGATTAGTTGGATCAACCGTATGAACAAATGATTGACTAGAATTCTATCTGATTGAACATGATTTGTTTCAAATAATTGGTGAGACCACACATTAGTTTCAATTAAAACGCACATTGAAGTAAATAAATCATATAAAAAATTGGATTTTTGGTTATGTGTGTAACACCCCGACCCTAGTTACCCAGAGTCGGTGCATTACTTCATAACATTGGCATGATCACAAGAAAGATCAAATCTCGAAAGACCGATTGGTTTAGTAGCCTTGGAAACACTAGATATATTTATATGTTTTACATTACATCATAAAATGAAAAACTACTACAACAACATAATGTCTCCACAGTCCACACAATTATCCCCTCATAATATCCCTGCAGGTCATTCATAACTTACTTCTTCACATCCTGGGGAAAATAAAACATAGAAAAGGGGTGAGCTCAAATGCCCAGTAAGGATAACAATATAGCGGAACATTCAAAATAAGCATAAACATTTAAGGAAATGCATTACTAAAACAAAAGCCTTTTAAACTTGAACTTCAACATAGTATGGCAAAAGTAAAATGAAATAATGCCATTTACTTATTCACATAGATATTCTACTAATCGAATAATCACATGAAAAATCAATAACCACTTTCATAATGATGGAATGCATAATGCTAAACTTTAATTTATTTGTCAAGGCCTCGTCCCAAGACCTTGGGGATAACTGTAACCGGAACCCAACTCGGAGTGCCTCTAATAACCAGACACCAACCTGGAGTGCCTCTAATAACCGGACACCAACCCGGAGTGCCTCTAATAACCGGAGACCAAACCGGAGGGCTTACTTTTACCAGTCCCTAACCTGGAGGGCTTACTTTAACCAGTCCCTAACCTGGAGGGATTACTTTTACCAGTCCCCAACCTGGAGGGCTTACTTTAACCAGTCCCCAACCTGGAACATACTTGTCCAACACATTCATATGATGTAAAGGTTGAAATATAACATAAAAATTCTTATTGGAACTAGCATACGAAATGTCAATAATTTCACCATAAACTATGAATGGTATAAAAATAGCACATCCACAGTCAAACATATCACAAAACCATCAAAAAAATATAGAAGTTTTGTATCATAATAAATCAACTTCAAATAATCTTAAAATCCATCGAAGGATGTTGAAATAGATGAAATCAAAATTCTTTTTAAAGAAATATCTCCTTTTATTTTGAAATCATTTAAGATCCATATAAAATAAAACATTTTCTTTGAAAATAATCTTATAAGCTTGTAAGGGAAGCTTCGAAGATTTTATAATAGCGGAAAATAGCCGCACCCGCCGTATAAGTTAAAAAAAACATTCTTACCTTAATTCTGTCGAAAAGGTTAAAAAGGACCTTGTTTTGAAAACGACCGAAAGATTCCTTTTTAAACCTCTTATAAAAAGTCAAAAAAGGGTATAAATTACTTTAACCCATATTCTTGTAAATAATAAATATGTTTTGAACTACATTTCGAAGAAACATGGATGTGGATGATAAAGAAATCCAAGTAGATTATTACGTATAAACAACCTCGGATAATGAAGAGATTGTGAAATAACCCTTACCGATTTGGTAACTTATGAAACATACAACCCATTAAAGAGGTATCATACAATGAAAATGTAAATATACATAAGGTAAAGTTTACTACACAAAGAATACAATTATGGGCAGTATATACATCACACAAAAGATAATAGTGGAAATATGGCATGAATCTCACGGAAATAAAGAGTGAGATGAAAACCCCTTACCACGTTAATCAACTGAGTCGTATGGCCAAAAGTTAATAACCACCAAATTATTTACAGAATAACATGAATATAAAGATAATCATGATAATATATATATCAAATGTCAGTACACAATACACCACTTTCAATAATTTAGTGGCGAATAATGGAAATCTCACGGAATTGAATGTGAGATAAGAAAATCCCTTACCATGTACTTTTCCTTGGTTGGGGTAGGTTAACCTCCTGTATAATATTGAAATAATTGTTATTAAATTATACAAGAATCATATATATTAATATCATATCATATATGATCTTTTAACTTTTCTTTGTTAATAATATCTTAGTATTATCGTTGTTTCGGGTGTTAACTTACTCGTTTTCTTTTATATGTTTTATTACGTAAGACATGTTTGTAATGGATAGGTTGTATATTATTCATATCCATAATGATATCAAGTCCTTAAAAATTATTTTTAAATCAGAAAATGATAATTATACTTTAATGGATATGATGGAGAATGAATCTCATCGCGTTCGTGGAGACGGTAGTCCGTACGTACGCACGAGCGACAATATCATTCTTTTGATATTAAAATAATATATAAATGAATGGTATATCATATATACAGAATCACTAACATTTTATATTTATTATTTACATGAGTTACACGTCATTATTATACCCATCCAAATTTTAATAACAATTACCCCACGACGTGGAGACGGTAAGCCGTACGTACGCACGTATGGTGACATGTTATTCAAAGGGTGGATAGAATACTGAATATGGTTGTACCATATTTATAATAACATCACAGTATATATATGATACTGGATTTATTTCTTTAGAATGGTAACAACAAAGTAAGAATAAGTGGAAGAAGAAGGAACTTGGAAAAAGGGTGGTGAAATCATTACCTCTTCTTCGGGTTCTTCCTTTTGATTTGATCAAAAGGGCTCCTTAGGTTGGATTTCTGATCAAACTAAGGCCTCTAGGTTGTAGTGAGGTAAGTTGGGAGAGTATTTGGGCAGAGTTTAGCCGAACCAAAAGGCTTTGAAGGTGTGAAGAAATGAGAAGGAGGAGGGTCCTTTTATAAGAGGGGTGAGGGGCACCTTTGGAAAAGCTAGAGATATTAGTTTATAATAAATTCATAATCGGTTTCCAATGGATCAAAAGTTGACTATTCAAAGGTTAAGGTGGGGATGGGTCTAAAACAACTCAACCAATAGAATTTAGACAGGTTTGCGTACTTATATTAACCTTATCTTTAAGTATTAACTCTAAGTTAATTAGTTTCACTTTTACAATGTCTCTTTGTATTTTTATATAATATGGTTAATAAACTTACTACATACATCCAAGCGACCCCCAAGTGGTCCATTAATGATGAAACTATCATGATATATGTCTATTGGACGAACCTTATATTTTTAGGAATTTAATATCAATTAATAATATAATATTTGTTTTAAGAACTCTTTTATGTCAATTTTGACACTATTCAATAGTTGATTTTTGTGAAACTCATAACAGATTGATTACTTCGAAAAAAGTCAATTAACTCAATCCTAATATATCATATTATCCTAGAAAATTAGTTTAATTCATTAAAAATTTCATATTATATTTATTTGGGTATTTATAATATCAATTATTTTAATTTTTCACTATTATAGTAATTACTGCATCATCATTGTGTCATAAATAAAATAAATTATTTAATGTCTAAAAATTATAAACAAAATATCATTATGTAGGAAATATTTTTATCTTTATAATGAATATTTATAATCTAAAATCCAACATATATTACCCTATGTAACAATTATTTTGCTAAAAGATATATGCTTGTGTCATTTTTGTATTCATTTTAACTTAATTAAAATAAAGTGTCATTATCACTTACAAGTGGATCCATGGGGTCCCAAAATTGACACAAAGATGCCCATGGTCGACCATGTATCAACCAATAGGGTTAAGACACGTTTTAGGGTAATTTAGTATTATTATAATATTATTTTGTAACCCTTATTTACCGGATTTACCCTTAACCATGGTAAATAAAATATTTACCGCAGTAATTATTCAAAATGTCTAAAAATAAAAGTTACCTATTTACACAATTTGAACATCCTGATTCCAAATATGGAATCCATTTTCCTAAATTCAAAACACAGAAGTGTCAGAAATTAATTTAAAATTAATTCCCGCTGTCAAAACAAAAAAGCGTGTTTTTAAGAGATAATAACTATCAAAAGATTGACACTTGTTTATGTTCGGTTTAATTGTAAAATTATGTCCAATGACAAAAATTATATTAAATGGTAAAAATATATTCTAAATATACTTTAAAAACACTCAAATTCATAATTTATCACTATTAATTATTTTGATTGAAAAAGTTGTTTTTAATTAAAATTTAGTAATTTTCACTATTCATCAAAATATGAAATTTATCCGAAAAGTACCAAAATTTCACCTTAGGCTAAATTTGATATTCCGAATCTAAAAATGAAGTCCATTTTGAAATATAAAATATATATAATTTCAAAAATTAGGTATTACTATTCATAACGGCTAGTTTGATTGGTTGTGGTGTGTGTTAAAACTCAAGGTTGCGTACAACACACGCTACTGTATTATTCAAAGAAAACGTACCGTGGAAGCTTGGGATGTTTCATTTTAAATTTTTGATGTCCCCATTTAGTCAAAAAGTTTAAAATATTGTATTTAAAAAGGGTTCACTATTAAAAGTTGATAAAAGTGAAATACTGAAAATGAATTTGTTCTTGCATTATGTCTAAGATACTCATAATATGGAAAAATTATAAGGATTATATAAAGTTTAAAATTTATTTAATACTATTCATAACCTATTTTGAATGGCTTTTTGGTAAGTCATTGTGCAAGTGAACTCGGTGTTGCGTGTATTGCAAGTTATTGAATTATTTTGAAGAAATAACACATTATGAATTCTTGGGGTGTTACATTCTCCCCTCCTTCAATAAATTGCGTCCTCGCAATTTGAAATCGTTCTTCGAAAATAAAAGGTTGAAAAAAATATCTTTGTGGGAAAACCCACATCGGAAATTGGGTTACTAAAATTTAGTCTTAATATGAGGAAATGAGAAATGAAAGGGTCACCACCAAATTATGATCTCGATTAGGAGAACATTGGTGGCAATTAGAGACATATAATTGGAGGAAAAACGTAAATATTTATAGGTAGTGAATAAGGTCATCAATCACAAACAAGTATAAAATTGATGTCCTTAAACTCATCAATATATGATGATTTGAAATACCATCGGTTCAACAACACATAGGGTATTGGGATAACACATTTTCGATATTTCAAAATATCTTAGTTGAAATCCCACATCGAAAAATGAATTAATGAGGCCTCTATTTAAAAAAAGAGTGGAAAGTATGAAGATTACAAAAAATAACACATACTAGGGTTCCATGTAGGAAAATATGGATATGGAAGATAAATCTAACCATCAATTATCTGATGGAGAGTGGTAGAGAACATGGCTATGAAAAAGCCAAAAATCCCAAAGCCATAAATTAGTGATGATTTAAGGTACCATCTAGGACAACATTTTTGTTCTAAGTTCCTTTTCTTAATGTTGAGGAATTTATTTATGAGATTGGATAAGATCATAAGGAGATATACTTACTTTATAATTAGAGTTTTGTCCATTAATAAATTTCTACCACAAACTCATCTTTCACTCTAAAAGATAATAGAACGTAAAAAAAATTCTATTTATACTATTCGTACAGGGTTCCAAAATAAATGAATTTATAATTCATCTACAAGATAATTAAAAAAAACTACATTATTTAATCCAGGACATCTCTTGGGCCATTGGTAGGTGATACACCCTTGTCGCCCTTCGGTTGCGGGTTCAAGTCTCACAGCCTTGCCGGACGCGAGGGGTTGTCGCCCGACTTCCGGGTTGTCCTTTTATGGCAATCCAAAATAATCCAAACTAGAACTATCCAAAATACTTCTGTCCAAGCTCACAGTCCAACATTTATAAGGAAGGTAAACATAATATAGATCCTTTTTACCCCGTAATAGCATATGAATACCTTCATTATGTATTACCATATTCCTTATTGATTACATTCATGCTCCCTTATTCCATATAGAATGTTGGATATACTTCATTAATCCAAAAATGTTTTAAACCCCAACAATGATGGAATATACAAATCATTAATCAGTTCCAAGGTAGTTAAGAATATCCAATATAATTTATCCAAAACAATCACATATTATTCCAAAATCACTACCTCAGTATCAGAACTATATTATGATTTATCATTCTCTCAACCATATATTTTCCAAAAATTTAACCTTCTATTGAGTCACTTTTCTTTGTTCCACACAATCTCAAGTCCTTAATGAAATAGTACTACAGTACAATCCTTATATACTCCATAATTATTATAACAAGTACATTGTTGATACAACACTCAATTGACATAATCAACATAAGAACTCTAATCATTCCTCTTTATCTGTGGTAGTATCATAACTTGATTATTATCCAATAGCATCATTTGCGGCATAGTCTGATGACTGGGACATAGGTTCGCGTAGTGTCCAAACTCCTTGAAAATGAAGCATTGTACATTTGAAACCATTTTCTTACCCTTGCAGTCACGTACTTTGTGCCCTTTTCCTCCACACTTATAACAAACTCCCATTCCTTTCAGGCAAGTTCCAGGGTGTTTCTTTCCACAGTTACCACATATGGGAAAATTCTTCTTTTCCCTCTTCCCTTTATCCATCTTTCTCTCTTCCATCCTTTTCTTCTCTCGCTTCCCTTCAAAGCCATAGGACTCAGTAAACTCTTTACTTATCTTATCAACACATGATATTATTTCTTCATATGATGATAATACACGGGAGACTATTTCTCTTATAAATTCTAGCTTAAGACCATGAAAGATATGATCCTTCCTTCTCTTTGGATCATGTGCATTTATGGAGTTCTCATTCCTTCTACTGGGCACCATTTCTAAACAATGGCATACACTAGATCAGTTTATGAATCAAAATACATAATCCCATACTTATAAAACACTTAACATAAATTGAACTATTTATGGATATAATCCATAATCATAAAAATGTCTCCTTTTAGGATGTATATACTCATAAACCCTTCATAATGGTTTGTAAAGAAAATGAGAATTATCCTAAGCATATCCCCCGGGAGTGTCGTAACCAAGAGTGCAGCAAAGCCCGTTGTCGTGCACCAGTTCCCGTTCGAGTCTAGCTCAAAGCGGTGTTTTTGGGTTTTACCCCTAGGTACATCTGTTCCAGAGCCGCCTCTACCTGCTCGTATCCAGACAGGGATGTACTGCTCGGAAAACACACAAAATCTCTACAATACCAAAATTCTAGGAAGTTCTTCTATACTAATCCTCATAGTTCATCTTAGGTCTACGTACTCTAATCAGAGTTTATCTAAATCTATCTTCCAAGGTTTTTACTAAACTTCCTCTGATACCAATTGTAATGCCCCGACCCTAGTTACCCAGAGTCGGTGCATTACTTCGTAACATTGGCATGATCACAAGAAAGATCAAATCTTGAAAGACCGATTGGTTTAGTAGCCTTGGAAACACTAGATATATTCATAAGTTTTACATTACATCATAAAATGAAAAACTACTACAACAACATAATGTCTCCACAGTCCACACAATTATCCCCTCATAATATCCCTGCAGGTCATTCATAACTTACTTCTTCACATCCTGGGGAAAATAAAACATAGAAAAGGGGTGAGCTCAAATGCCCAGTAAGGATAACAATATAGCAGAACATTCAAAATAAGCATAAACATTTAAGGCAATGCATTACTAAAACAAAAGCCTTTTAAACTTGAACTTCAACATAGTATGGAAAAAGTAAAATGAAATAATGCCATTTACTTATTCACATGGATATTCTACTAATAGAATAATCACATGCAAAATCAATAACCACTTTCATAATGATGGAATGCATAATGCTAAACTTTAATTTCTTTTTCAAGGCCTCGTCCCAAGACCTTGGGGCTAACTGTAACCGGAACCCAACCCGGAGTGCCTCTAATAACCGGACACCAACCCGAAGTGCCTCTAATAACCGGACACCAACCCGGAGTGCCTCTAATAACCGGAGACCAAACCGGAGGGATTACTTTTACCATTCCCTAACCTGGAGGGCTTACTTTAACCAGTCCCTAACCTGGAGGGCTTACTTTTACCAGTCCCCAACCTGGAGGGCTTACTTTAACCAGTCCCCAACCTGGAACATACTTGTCCAACACATTCATATGAAGTAAAGGTTGAAATATAACATAAACATTCTTATTGGAACTAGCATACGAAATTTCAATACTTTCACCATAAACTATGAATGGTATAAAAATAGAACATCCACAGTCAAACATATCAAAAAACCTTCAAAAAAATATAGAAGTTTTGTATCATAATAAATCAACTTCAAATAATCTTAAAATCCATCAAAGGATGTTGACATAGATGAAATCAAAATTCTTTTTAAAGAAATATCTCCTTTTATTTTGAAATCATTTAAGATCCATATAAAATAAAAAATTTTCTTTGAAAATAATCTTATAAGATTGTAAGGGAAGCTTTGAAGATTTTATAACAGCGGAAAATAGCCGCACCTGCCGTATAAGTTAAAAAAACATTCTTACCTTAATTCTGTCGAAAAGGTTAAAAAGTACCTTGTTTTGAAAACGACAGAATGATTCCTTTATAAACCTCTTATAAAAAGTCAAAAAAGGGTATAAATGACTTTAACCCATATTCTTGTAAATAATAAATATGTTTTGAAATACATTTCGAAGAAACATGGATGTGGATGATAAAGAAATCCAAGTAGATTATTACGTATAAACAACCTCGGATAATGAAGAGATTGTGAAATAACCCTTACCGATTTGGTAACTTATGAAACATACAACCCATGAAAGAGGTATCATACAATGAAAATATAAATATACATAAGTTAAAGTGTATTACACAAAGAATACAATTATGGGCAGTATATACATCACACAAAAGATAATAGTGGAAATATGGCATGAATCTCACGGAAATAAAGAGTGAGATGAAAACCCCTTACCACGTTAATCAACTGAGTCGTATGGCCAAAAGTTAATAACCACCAAATTATTTACAGAATAACATGAATATAAATATAATCATGATAATATATATATCAAATGTCAGTACACAATACACCACTTTCAATAATTTAGTGGCGAATAATGGAAATCTCACGGAATTGAATGTGGGATAAGAAAATCCCTTACCATGTACTTTTCCTTGGTTGGGGTAGGTTAACCTCCTGTATAATATTGAAATAATTGTTATTAAATTATACAAGAATCATATATATTAATATCATATCATATATGATCTTTTAACTTTTCTTTGTTAATAATATCTTAGTATTATCGTTGTTTCGGGTGTTAACTTACTCGTTTTCTTTTATATGTTTTATTACATAAGCCATGTTTGTAATGGATAGGTTGTATATTATTCATATCCAGAATGATATCAAGTCCTTAAACATCATTTTTAAATCATCAAATGATAATTATACTTGAATGGATATGATGGAGAATGAATCTCATCGCGTTCGTGGAGACGGTAGTCCGTACGTACGCACGAGCGACAATATCATTCTTTTGATATTAAAATAATATATAAATGAATGGTATATCATATATACAGAATCACTAACATGTTATATTTATTATTTACATGAGTTACACATCATTATTATACCCATACAAATTTGAATAACAATTACACCACGACGTGGAGACAGTAAGCCGTACGTATGCACGTATGGTGACATGTTATTCAAAGGGTGGATAGAATACTGAATATGGTTGTACCGTATTTATAATAACATCACAGTATATATATGATACTGGATTTATTTTTTTAGAATGGTAACAACAAAGTAAGAAGAAGTGGAAGAAGAAGGAACTTGGAAAAAGGGTGGTGAAATCATTACCTCTTCTTCGGGTTCTTCCTTTTGATTTGATCAAAAGGGCTCCTTAGGTTGGCTTTCTGATCAAAATAAGGCCTCTAGGTTGTAGTGAGGGAAGTCAGGAGAGTATTTGGGCAGAGTTTGGCCGAACCAAAAGGCTTTGAAGGTGTGAAGAAATGATAAGGAGGAGTGCCCTTTTATAAGAGGGGTGAGGGGCACCTTTGGAAAAGCTAGAGATATTAGTTTATAATAAATTCATAATCTGTTTCCAACTGCTCCAAAGTTGACTATTCAAAGGTTAAGGTGGGTATGGGTCGAACAAAACTCAACCAATAGAATTTAGACAGGTTTGGGTACTTATATTAACCTTATCTTTAAGTATTAACTCTAAGTTAATTAGTTTCACTTTTACAATGTCTCTTTTTATTTTTATATAATATGGTTAATAAAATTACTACATACATCCAAGAGACCCCCAAGTGGTCCATTAATGATGAACCTATCATGATATAAGTCTCTTGACCGAACCTTAGATTTTTAGGAATTTAATATCAATTAATAATATAATATTTGTTTTAAGAACTCTTTTATGTCAATTTTGACACTATTCAATTGTTGATTTTTGTGAAACTCATAACAAATTGATTACTTCAAAAAATGTCAATTAAATCAATCCTAATATATCATAGTATCCTAGAAAATTAGTTTAATTCATTAAAAGTTTCATATTATATTTATTTGGGTATTTATAATATCAATTATTTAAATTTTTCACTATTATAGTAATTACTGCATCATCATTGTGTCATAAATAAAATAAATTATATAATGTCTAAAAATTATAAATAAAATATCATTATGTAGGAAATCTTTTTATATTTCTAATGAATATTTATAATCTAACATCAAACATATATAACCCTATGTAAAAATTGTTTTTCTAAAAGATATATGCTTGTGTCATTTTTGTATTCATTTTAACTTAATTAAAATAAAGTGTCATTATCACTTACAAGTGGATCCATGGGGTCCCAAAATTGACACAAAGATTACCATGGTCGACCATGGATCAAAAAATAGGGTTAAGACACGTTTTAGGGTAATTTAGTATTATTATAATATTATTTTTTATCCCTTATTTACCGGATTTACCCTTAACCATGGTAAATAAAATATTTACCGCAGTAATTATTCAAAATGTCTAAAAATAAAAGTTACCTATTTACACAATTTGAACATCCTGATTCCAAATATGGAATCCATTTTCCTAAATTCAAAACACAGAAGTGGCAGAAATTAATTTAAAATTAATTCCCCCTGTCAAAACAAAAAGCGTGTTTTTAAGAGATAATAACTATCATAAGATTGACACTTGTTTATGTTCGGTTTAATTGTAAAATTATGTCCAATGACCAAAATTATATTAAATGGTAAAAATATATTCTAAATATACTTTAAAACCACTCAAATTTATAATTTGTCACTATTAATTATTTTGATTAAAAAAGTTGTTTTTAATTAAAATTTAGTAATTTTCACTATTCATCAAAATATGAAAGTTATCCGAAAAGTACCAAAATTTCACCTTAGGCTAAATTTGATATTATGAATCCAAAAATGAAGTCCATTTTGAAATATAAAATATATATAATTTCAAAAATTAGGTATTACTATTCATAACAGATAGTTTGATTGGTTGTGGTGTGTGTTAAAACTCAAGGTTGCGTACAACACACGCTACTGTATTATTCAAAGAAAACATACCGTGAAAGCTTGGGATGTTTCATTTTAAATTTTTGATGTCCCCATTTAGTCAAAAAGTTTAAAATATTGTATTTAAAAAGGGTTCACTATTAAAAGTTGATAAAAGTGCAATACTGAAAATGAATTTGTTCTTGCATTATGTCTAAGATACTCATAATATGGAAAAATTATAAGGATTATATAAAGTTTAAAATTTATTTAATACTATTCATAACCTCTTTTGAATGGATTTTTGGTATGTCATTGTGCAAGTGAACTCGGTGTTGCGTGTAGTGCAAGTTATTGAATTATTTTGAAGAAATAACACATTATGAATTCTTGGGGTGTTACAATGTGTTAAAGCGACTACATGCCTAAGTGAATGAACTTTGGAAACTATTCATAATTTTACAATTTACCAGTCAACCATATGATCAAAGTAATTGACCATAAAACTTTTTAGTTGATCTAATCATAATTCTCACAAAGTGTAGAAGAAACCATGGAAGTTATCATGAAAAAATTAAAGTAACTATGACTAAAAGTGGACTATTATATTTATATAATAATTTCTAAAAAATATATATTAAATAAAATATTGCTAAGAAGCTTTTAATGACCTCATATTTCATGTCAAGAATAAGTATTTCTAATGATCAGTGTTGAACAAACCTATTTGGAGGAAGTATTCAATTTATAGGAGACCATAGTTCGATAAATATACACATGGGCACAAAGTCATTTAATGGATTTTAATGAATAAGAAATAAAACCTGATACTCTAATATCATCCATTTTTAAATGAAAGATATGAGAACATCTCCCATCTCATATCTTATTTCCAAATCAAAAGATAAACTCTAAAAAGAAAAATATCCTAAAAAAACATAAAACCCTTAAAACCTAAAATATCAAAAAATCCCAAAACCCCTACAAAAATTTTACATTCTTAAATAGGCCAAAAACCCAAAAACACTAAAATAGATTCAAAAAAACTTTAAGACCCCTAAAATCTTGAATAAATTCCAAAAAACGCAAAAAACACACAAAAAAACACAAAACCCCCCAAACACCCTCAAGAACCTAAAAACCCTAAAAGTCCTTAAAAACCTTAAAAACACTATAAGGCCCTAAAAAACTAGAAAAACCTAAAAGAACCCAAAAAAACTCCATGAAATCACTAAAACATAAATGAAAATAAATAAACACCCTAATAACCCCAAAAAACCTTAAACCCCCAAAAAACCATGAAAACAATAAAAACATGAAAATACCCAAAATTAAACCTAAAAGGCTAAAAACCCTATACAAATTAAAAACACCCTAAATAACCTAAAAACCAAAATTCCCCCTAAAATAATAAAGCAATAAACAACCGTAAACCCAAAGATCCCAAAAAACTAGAAAAACCACCAAACCACCAAACCCTAAAATCCCTAAAACCCTTTAAAACCCTAAAACCCTCAAAAACACCAAAAAACCCTCACACCCCCAAAAATCACTTAAAACCATAAAACATGTAAAAAACATAAAAACCCTAAAAACCCAAAGAAAAACCTAAAAACCCTAAAAACCCTAAAACCATAAAAATACATAGAAAACTATAAAAATCCCTATAGAACTCAAAAAATACTAATAATAATAAAAACCCTAAAACCCCTAAAACACGAAAATAACCCAAAAAACCCAAAAAAACATAACCACCCTCAAAACTCTTAAATTCATTGAAACATAAAAAACAATAAAAACCCCAAAAAACTAAAACACTAACAAATTCCTAAAACCCTAAAATACCCTAAAAACCCTAAAAATTGTAAAATACACTAAAACACCCCAAAACCCACAAAACCCCCCATAAAACCCCTTAAAGACCCTAAAACCCTAAAATTACAAAAAATAATTAAATACTCAGAAAAAAACTAATGTTAACCTACAACCCTAAATATAACCCAAAAATCCCAAAAATCCAAAAATCCAAAAATCCTAAAACCCTAAACACCCCCAAACCCCCTGAAAATTTTCACATGCTTCTAAAAGTCGTAAATCACCTAAAAAACATAAAGACCCTAAAAATAAAAAAAACATAAAACATTAAAATACCCTAAATCTGTGAAATAACCCTAAACCATAAAATGACATGAAAACCCCCAAAAAATGGAAACATAAACCCAAAAAACCCAGTAAAATCCTTTTAAATAAAAAACCCTAAAACCCTAAAAACACTGAAAACCAAAAAACCCTTCAAAACCATAAGGAATCCCTAAAAATCCCTAAAAACCCAAAAACTCAAAAATACCTAAAAATCCTAAGAAACCTTAAGAAACCCATAAACACTTAAACCCCTAAAAAACTAAAATCCCTTTAAACCATAAAAACCCTAAAACCCTAAAACCACTTAAATATCCAAAACACACTAAAACCCCATGAAATCCATAAAGGACCCTCAAAACCATAAAACACATAAAAACCATAAAAACCAAAAACCCTAAAAGACACCAAAACCCTTTAAAACACAAAAGGACCTAAATATCCATATAAAAACTCTAAAAGACCCTAAAAACCTAAAATGCGTTAAAAAACCCCAAAACCTCTAAAAACCATATAAACTCAAAAAAATTATTAAAACCCCTAAAAAACTAAAAAAACCCTAAAACCCTAAAAGTCATAAAAACCACTTAAAACCATAAAATAATAAAAACCCCCAAAAAACTTGAAAAATTAAAAAATAAAAAAAAACAAAAAATAACCCTAGAAATCCTCAAAAAATACTTATATAGATAAAAAATAAAACCCCTAAAAGCACTAAAACCCTAATACCCCTAAAAAGTAATGAAAATATATAAAACCCAAAATTCCTCTGAAAAACTCAAAAAAACCCCCAAAAAACCCTAAAATCATCAAATCATAAAAAATACCTAAACCCCATAAAAATCCCCCAAATACCTAAAAATATCAAAAACCCTAAATCACTAAAACCCCCAAAAATAGAAAAAAACCCTAAAAATATAAAAAACCTAAAAACGTGAAAAACCTGAAAACCCCTAATAGCCCTGAAAAATCATAAAAACCTAAAAATTCAAAATAACCTTTAAAAAAATGTAAACACTATATAATATTAAAAAAACCTTAAACCCCTAAAACCCAAAAAAGTTCCAAGGGTTGAAAGGGGCACAAATGATAGCGGCTTGGCATCAGTTTGTGCAGAAATTTCATTTTCAGGTGTGTATGATTCTGCCCTTGCTGCTCACTGTTGATGCTGGTTCTGTTTGGAAGTCTTTGAGTCTTAAGACCCATGGTTATTTGGTTGCGTTGATGGTTAGGAGCCATTGCAGGTTCTGGTTACTAGATTTTCTGGGGAATTTTAGGTGTGGTCTAGTGATGCTACACGATTCTACTGGGGCGATTTCCTAGAGCTCGGTTCTTTCTTTTGTGTGCTGGGTTCTACGGCCTGGTCCTGGGTTTGGGTGTTGGTGGTGTGTTATTAGCTCTGTGGTGGGGTGCAGAGCATCGAGAGTTGTTGGCTGTTGTACTATTTGGTGCTGGTTGATGTACTTTGCCGGTGAATGCTGGATGATGGTGCTTCGTATGGTGGATCTCCTTGGTGAGGAGGTTTTGGATGCTGGATCATATTAGATTGGACGCTGGTGGTTATGTGATGTTGGATGCTGGTGGTTCTGTGATGTTGGATGCTCGTGGTTCTGGATGCTAGTTGCTGCTTGGATAGGAGGTGCTGAAGTTGTGGTTTATGGTTGTGTTGCTGCTGGATGTGGATTTCTGTTTGAGTTTGGATGCTGGTTGTTGGTTAGCTGTGAGCTACTAGATGCTGGTTGATGCTGGATGGTGGTGGTGGCTACTTTGTTTTGTGCGTTTTTTCTTTTTCTTTCTTGATTTTTCTTTTTTTTGGTCTTTTGTCTTGGGTCGTTAAGGGTTTTTGGGTGTGGGTCAATTGACCCCTCCCCTCCCTTGTCTGCTGTATCTCGTTTTTTTTCTTTTTAATAAATTTGGGGGGGCCGGGAATATCCCAACCCTCGCATCATCCTTGCCCTAAAACTGCCTAAAACACTAAAAACCCAAAAAAACACCTAATCCCATAAAATATCTAAGGACCCTATTAAATTAAAAATCCTAATAACCCTTAAAACCTCTAAAAAAAATTGAAAATATAAAACCCATAGAAACCATTAAATATACTAAAAGCACATACAACACATTAAAAACCCCAAAAACCCATTACACCCCCAAAAAATCCTTAAAAAACTAAATATCCTAAAAGCACTTAAGTCCATAAACCCCTTGAAAACTATAAATATAGTAGAAACCCTAAAACCCAAAAAATCTGTAAAAATATTATGAAATAATACAAAAACACAAAAAAACCCTAAATATCTAAAGGATATTGAAAACCTGAAAAAACCTACACCCCAAACCCCACAAAAACAATAAAACCCATAAAACCCCTTAAAGGACCATAAAAACCTTAAAACACCATTAAAGTCCCTAAAAATTATAAAACCCATAAAGAACCAAAAAACTCTAATGGAACCAAAACTATAAAAGACGCTACTACTCCATAAAACACCTTGAAGACCATAAAATTACTAAAACCCCTAAAAGACACCAAAAATACTAAATACCTAAAAGGGACCTATTAAACATAAAAAAACAAAAAATTATAAAAAATGAAATCACCATGAGACCCCTAAAGGTCACTAAAAACCCATAAAAATGAAAAATGACCGTAAAAACCCAAAAACCGCAAAGGAACCTGAAAGCACAAAAAACCCCTAAAGGTAACAAAAAACCATAAAAACATTAAACCAATAAAAATATACTAGAAACCAAAAAAATAATAAAACAACCAAAAAACCTAAAGGAAAAAATCCAAACCAACATAAAAACATTAAAAGACCTTAAAACCCCAAAAAATCCCTAAATACACTAAAATATCCTAAAGACAGTTAAAACCCTAAAAACTCTTAAAACCCCTAAAAAAATAAAAGATCCTAAAAACATAAAAACCATTAAATGTCCCTAACACCTGTAAAAAACCATAAAATCCCTAAAACCCCTAAAAGTACATAAAAACCCTAAACCCCTAAAATGTTCAAAACCCACAAAACCCCGAATCACCATAAGAAAAAAAAGGCTTATGGAGTAAGTTCGGGAGCAGGGCGATCATGGGGCACCCTTGGGATCACTGAATGCAGCCCCTTAGAATGTGAAGGTTGGAGATGATCCTCTAAGGATGCTCGACTTGGTGGGGCATGAAGAGATTTTTCAGCTCTGTGGATCTAATAAATCGAAGGCGACCCCTATTGGAGAGGCCTTGGAAGCGTCTGGGTCCAAATAGAATTTTGTGGATGCTGTGAAACTTAAGACCTCACTCACCTTCACGATCTAAAATGGTCCCTCTCCCTCTCATGTCATTCGGAAGGAGCGGATTGTGCATGTATCTGAAAATCAGGATGCGCTATAAGAACGGGTGAGCTTATGCTGATTTTCCATCATTGTGAGGGTGATCTTGGTGAAAGGGGAAAACCTGTGGAGAAGTGGAGACCTTTCCAAGCACATTGTATAGATATTTGGATTCTCAGATTGGAAGATGATGGCAATGGGATGGGGTTTCTACCATATTATCTTTCCCTCTGATGAGTGAAAAAGGCGAGTCTGGGGCTTTGGGTATCTGCACCTTAAACCCGGGCTTCTGAGGATTCAAGACTAGGACTAGAATTTTGATCCATTCAGTGTCAAGAACACTTTATCCTAGGTATGGATCCGCATCTATAAGTTTAATTAGTTTTATTGGCACCCGCAAATCCTATAGGATATTTCCTATTCAAAGGGATTTCCCATTAGAATTGATAATGAAATAGACAAACCAAGATATGGGCATTATGAAAGAGTGCTGGTTGAGGTGGACATGGACAATACTCTTGTTGAGGAGGTGGTCTTCAACACCCTTGAAGATAGTTTTTTATTGGAGATCCAATATGATAGGTGCCCAAAATTTTGTTCCTCTTGTAGTATATTTGTACATCTGGTTTCTGAATGCAGGAGGTCACTTTCCTGTTCGACCTTCCTTTTAAAGGGGCATGACACATCCCATTTCAGGAGGAACCGTGGGCCGATTGTAGCTCCTCCTTCTGTTAGGGAAGGCTCTATTGTGACTCGGCCTGAGGGTGGTGTTCAGACGGCTGCTAAGGGTGAGCAGGCTGATGTGGGTGATGCCCCTACCTCCACTATGGAATGTAAACACATATGTGCCCCGGTGGATTTGGAGGGATCTTGTGGGGGTCCACAGGTTGCGACCCATCTGCCTGTGTTATAGCAGGCCCCCTCTTCTCTTTCGGGCGTGGAAAAGAGGGCTGAAGTAAGTGGTTCAGGAGGAGTCTCGGGTGAGGTGGGCACCTCAGGGGACGAGCCTGGCGCTGTTCCAGATACTTAGGTTGTGGCCTTCTTGGATAAGGGTGAATCCAGTTGCCCTGCGGCCCCTGCAGCGGAGCTGGTTTTTTCAGTTGTTGCTTCAGAAAAGGCTGCGGGGAAGGTGCAGAAGGTCCCCCAAGAGGAGTCCATCTGCACCCTGAAGATATTCAACCCACATAGTGGAGTCTTCTGGAGTGACATGGTGGAATAAGAGCAAGATGATGAGGGGCCCACCAATGCTCCCATTGAATCTCAAACAGTTGTTGTCCAGAGTTTGGCGGTGAAATATTTATTTCCAGCTTCTGATAAGCAAGCTACTTAATCCAAAAGGCAAGGTAATAAAGTTAAGGGAAAGGGAAATGGTAATACCCCTCTCCTGTCACCTCAAAAACCCAATTAAGACCTTATTTTGGAATTTCTATGGGTTGGGGAACACTCCCACGACTATAACCCTTAGGCACTTTCTCTCACAGAAGCTGATTCTTATTAGGTAAGCTGAACCCATGATCAAGTTTGACAGCAATAAAGGTTTTAACTGGGCTACTCTTGGTTACTCTCTCATTTCAACAAATGAGGATGGTAATGGTATGGGAACCTTATGGGTTTTGATGCATTATAGTGTCAAGATCGTCTCATTCATTTCAAGCTCACAAATGATATCTGTTACCATACAAGGGACTAATGGGATCCTCACCATCTCCTCTATTTACAATTCTTTCTCGTACACTACCCGCAGGCACCTATGGAGAAGGCTGGTGCAGATAAGTGATGAAATTGATAACTATTGGATGGTTATTGGTGATTTCAACACGGTCCTGAGGTGTGAATAAAAGCTAGGTCCGAATTTTTCTCGCACTGCAGCAGGTGATTTTGAATCTTGCATTGACCAATGTGACCTTTCTGAGGTATCCATTGCGAGGGAAGACATCACTTGGGGGGGGGTACACCATTAACAGAAGGTAGGATAGTAAACTGGACAGGTGTTTCTCAGACATGGGAGGAGTTGGTTTTCCAGTGGTTATGTCTGGCTTCACCCTCCCAATAATCAACTCAGATCACAATCCAATTATTTTTTAACAAAGGGAGAGAGTCCCAAGATCTTCTCCCCTGCCACTTAGATTCAGTAAAACCTGGATCACTATTCCAGGGTGCAAGTAAGAGGTGTTGGGGGCGTGGAGTAGCACCTTCTCTGGTAGTCCCCATTTTATTGTGATTTCCAAGCTGAGAGAAGTTAAGCGTCGACTGAAGGATTGGAGAAAATGATCCTTCTCAGTGTTGGATAATGATATTAAAGTGTCTGAATCTTAGCATGATATGTGTCAAATTATGCATCAGAGGATAAATGTACCATCAGGGGAAGAGCTTAAACTACACTCTAAGCTGGACGAGTTGATTGCCCTCAAAGAGAAGCTTGCGAAGGTGCAATTCAATGTTTGATGGCTTCAAGATGGGAATAGAAAATCTAATTTCTTTCACCTCCTACATAAGGAAAGAAGGGTTAGGAATAATCTGAGTGCAATTAGAGTTGGTGACTCAACCTTCACTTCAGTGGGGGATATTGCTAAGGCTTCATTGGAGTACTTCTAGGGTCTGTTCACTGATGACAGACAGGTCTCCCCCATGCTTTTTGACTCTATCTTGAGGTGTATCATGGGCTAGAAAAATGTGGTCCTCACAGAGGCCCCTTCTGAGGGTGAATTCAGGGCTTCACTCTTCTCTCTGAATATGGACAACACTGTAGGTCCGAATGGTTTTTGGCAATAAGTTCTCCATGTTCTACTGGGATATCCCCCATGAGGATTTCACAAACGCGATCAGGGAGTTTTTTCACTCGGGTTCCATTCCCCATGGTGCCAATGCCAACTTTATCTCACTGATCCCGAAGAAAGGTAATGCCATTAAAATTAGTGACTTCCAACCTATTTCCATTGGCAACACAGTTCCAAAGATTATTAGTAAAATTCTCATCCTTAGGTTGGGTAAATTTTTGGGTGACATTGTGACTCCAAATCTGTTTGGATTCATCCCTGGGTGATGTATCAAATATTACTTATTCACTGCCTCAGAGGGGATTAATATTATGAGGATGAAATGGAAAGTAGGTAGCTTTGTGCTTAAGCTTGACATCTCGAAGGCTTTTGATACTATGAAACAGAGTTTTATCTTTAAGGTCCTCAGAAGATATGGCTTTTCCAGTAGCTTTATCAAGCTGATCTCTGCAATTCTCCACAGTGCCAGAGTCTTGGTCTTGATCAATGGTCCCCCCCATGGCTTTTTCCAGTGCTCCCGTGGAGTGCGATAGGGTGAACCAATGTCGGGTTTTCTCTTTGCAATCGTGGAGGATTACATGATTTGATGCCTCCTTGATCTTATACAAGCAGGGATGTATTCACCAATTAAGGAAGGCAAGGACCTATGTGTCCCCTCACACCTTCTCTACACTGATGAAATCCTCATGTTTGGGCAGGCTGATAACCAAAATTTGTCCACAATCAAGAGGATATTCCGTCATTATGAAAGTGTGGCTGGGAAATCTATAAGTTGGATGAAATCATCAATTTTCTTTCGAAATGGGATATATCCTGCTAGACAGCTCTGCATAGCCAATAGGATTGGAGTTAAGAACAACTCCCTACCATAGACTTATCTTGGAGTGGCCCTTTTCTGAGGAAAAGACAAGTACAGATACTTTGAGAACATTTATTCCAAGATTAGGCTTCAAATGTCTAAATGGAAGGGCAAGTGTCTCTCCCAGGCTAGCAGGGTCTGGCTGGTTAACTCGGTAATCGCCTCTATGTTCATGCATGATTTCTCCATTTACAGATGGCTGACTGTTCTCCCCAAAATCCTGAATGCCAAGATAAGAAATTTTGTCTGGACTGGTTCTACCAGTGAGCCAAAGATGGTCTCGGTGGCCTAGAAACATTGCACAAATCCATTTGAGTTGGGAAGGCTTGGTATCAAGGATTTAAGGCGTTTCAATGATGCTATGAATGGGAAGTTTACCTGGAGTCTGCTTTGGGCTTAGAGTGGTGGCCTGGATTTCCTTGGGGAAAGATTCACAAATAGGTTATGTGATGGTTTTGCTGGATACATTTCATCCTCAGTCTAGCTGGCTCTGCGATCCTCTTACAAGGATATTATGTCTCAATCAAAATGGATTGTGTCATGGTACTCCGCCCCGAACTGCTGGTCTACCCCTTGGCTGTAGAAGATCATCTCGGAGGTGATGACGCCTCCCCAAGATATGTCGAATTTAACCATTGCTAGCCTCATTTAGTAGCAGAATGACCTGGGGACCTTTCTCCCAAGCAATATTGCTATAAAAATTCAGCGATATGCCTTTGATAACATTGAAACCCTCATATGGAGGCCCAACATAGTGGTTAAATTCAATACTTGTGATTTTTACCATCTAAAGTGGCTTCATGGGATGATTCCCCCATCGTGGCTAGGAAAATTCAGGGCTCCTTTCATCCCCCCTTCACACTTTGTTCTGATCTGGAAAATTTGGAAAAATCGGCTTCCAACTCATGCTCATATGAAAGTAGCTGGCTGGAATCTTGCTTCTGCCTATTTTTTATGATGGATAGTGGAAGAGCACTGTGATCACATCTTCCTGAATTGTACCTTTGGCTCGGACCTTTGACGCTATCTACTATAATGATTCCACATGAACTACCGCCTACAAGGACCGATTTGCGATTTTTTGTGTGGCCTGGTGGAGACGAAATGAAGTGATCAGGTTCATAACTTGCTACTTGCTGGTGCGGAGGAAATTATTCATTATGTCTGGGCTGCTCGCAATGCTTCCACCTTCAATCGGCAGCCCCTTACGCTACATGGAGGCATGGTCGCAATTCACAAGATGATTCAGAATGCTTCGTGAATTCAAACAGGTTCAATGGGGAATGATGTTAATGATCTAACATTACTACGCTATCTTGGGGTTGCTGGCCGAAGCAGGAAACCAATGGTCCTGATTTTGGTTAGATGGATTCCTCAAATTCCAACATGGTTTAAAGTCAATGTTGATGGTGCGACACTCAGAGCTCTGGGGCCCTCGGGGTGTGGCAGTGTCTTTCATACTTTCAGAGGGTTCTTGAAGGGATACTCCTTTCATTTTATTAAGGATGGTTGTACCTATAAATTGGATATTTGGGCCATCATAAAGGCTATGAAATATGCGATTCGTTTTGGGTGGCAGAGGATTTGGATTGATTCAGACACGGTGTTCGCGGTTGCGGCTGTTAAGAATTTTTCCATGGATGTCCCGTGGCGACAACTCTCACATTGGATCGAGTGCCTTGATATCTCCCATTCCCTGAGCTTCAGTGTGTCTCATGTTTACAGGGAGGCCAACTCAGTGGCAGATTCTCTCTCAAAAATGGAAATTGATGAAAGATGCTCGATGTGGTCCTTTGTGTCCCCATCTTTTGGTACTATCTTCTTTGACTCGGATATGAAGGGTGAGATTCACCCTCTCCCTTGTCGACCCATCTTGTAATTGTCTCTTTATGTTTTATTGATTTTTGGGGGGCTAGGATTTCCTAGCCCTAAACCTCTTCCGCCCAAATCACCATAAAAATCCAAACAAAACACTAAGAACCCTAAAAACCATTAAACCCTAAAGAACCATAAAACTCCCAAAAAACCTAACAACCCCCTAAAACCCTAAAAACCACTAAAAACCCCAAAAAACCCCAAATACCCTAAAAACCAAAAAGCAAATGAGAAACCAAAAAACCACTAAAAAATCTACCCCCCCCCCCAAACCCATGAAATTCCAAAACCTTAAAACCATTAAAACCCAAAACCATCCAAAAAACCATAAAAACCAAAAACCCTTAAAAACCCTAAAAACCATAAAACCTATAAAAAAAAACTATTAAAATCCACAAAAACCCTAAATGACCCTAACAAACCTAAAAAAACCTGGAAGACCATAAAAACCCTAAAGACATTAAAAACCTTAAAATCCCCTATAAGACCCTAAAAACACTCTTAAACCCCTAAAATAACCATAAAACCAATAAACACCCAAAAAACACATAAAACCCCTTATAAATCATAAAAATACCAAAATATTTTAAAACCATTAGAAATTAAAAAAACCTAAGAGGAGTTAAAAGCCCTAAAAAACACTAAAGCACCCAAAAAACCATTAAAAACCCCCAAACCCCAAAAAACGCAAAACAACCTTAAATCCCAAAATCCCCAAAAATTGTGAAAAAAACATAAAACCCTATAATACTATAAAAACATTAAAACCAAAAATACCATAATAAACCCGCAAAAAAATCCCAAAAAACCCTAAAATGTCTTAAAACCCTAAGAATACTAAATTTCATAAGACCCTTAAAAACCCTAAAACCCCTAAAATGTCAAAAAACCTAAGAAAAACATACACACCCAATGAAAAAATTTAAAACAACTAAAAAACATATAACCCTTGAATTATTAAAAACCCCTTAAACCCTAAAAAATATAAAAAAAGAACCAAAAAACCCCTTAAAACCCAAAAAATACTAAACCCCCAAAAAACCATAATAACAAAAGAGCAGTAAAACCCATAAATTCCTTTAAAACTATAAAAGTACCTCAAACTATTAAATCCCAAAAAATATAACACCCCTAAAAACCAAAACAACCTTTAAAACCCTAAAAATAACTAAAAACACTAAAAATCCAAAAATCATTAAAACCCCTAGAAAACTCAAAACCCCTTAAAAACCATAAAACTCTAAAACCCCCTAAAAAACAAAAACCCAGTACCCAGAAACATAAACCATAAACCATAAACCCTAAACCATACACCCTATAACCTAAACCATAATCCCTACACCCTAAACCCTATACACTACACCATAAACCCTAAACCCTAACTCAAAAAAACATACCCTACACCAAAAACCCTAACCCATACAATCTAAACCATGCACCCTACACCCTAAACCCTACACCGTAAACACTATACCCTACACCCTGAACCATAAACCCTAAACCCTACACCTCAAACACTATACGTTATAGGATAAACCCTAAACCCAACACCCAAAATATAAACTATATAGCCTAATCCCCATAACATACACCGTAAACCCTAAACCCTATGCACTACACCCAAAACCCATAACCCTATACCCTAAAACATGTACCATACACACTAAACGCTATACTCTAAGCCTGAAACCGAATACCCTAAACAAAATATGCTACACCCTAAACCCTACACCCCAAACTCTATATCCTACACACTAAACCCCAAAACCTACACCCAAAACACTATACACTATACCCTAAACCCCAAACCCGAAACCCAAAACCCTATACCATATACTAAACACCATAATCAACAAAACTTGCACCCTAAACCCTAAACCCAATTCCCTAAAACCTATACCCAACAACCTAAACCCTAAACCCATCACCATTCACCCTAAACCTAAAACCTTACACCCAAAAGCCAATACCACACGCACTAAACCAAATACCTTACACCATAAACACTATAACATGTACCCCAAACCCTAAACCATGCACCTTAAACCAAATAAAATACACCCTAAACCGTATACCATACACCTAAAACCATAAACCCTACTCCCTAAACTTCATACCCTACACCCTAAACCACGAACCATGCACCCTAAACCATATACCAGACACCCTAAACCCTATACCCTACACTATAAACCATATACCTTACACACTAAACCAAAAACCCAAAACCCTACACTCTATACCCTAAACCCCATACCCTAAACCCAAAACCACAAACCCTATACCCAACACCATATACCCTATACACTACACTATTAAACATAAACCCTACACTCTGAACCATATACCCTATACCCTCAAACTGAAACCATAAACCCTAAACCATATACCCAACACACTTAACCCTAAACACAATACCCTAAACTCTATACCCTACACTGTAAACCCTACACCCCAAACCCTATACATTATATCTTAAACAATAAACCCAAAACTCCACATCCTAAACCATATAACCAACACCCAAAACCCTAAACCCCACACCCTAAACCCTTAACCTCACACCATAAACCCTATAACCTACACCTTAATTATTATACCCTACACCTTAAAACAAATACGATACACCCTAAACACCAAACCCTCCTACATTAAAACCTATAAGCTGTAACCTAAACCCTAAACCCTAAACCCAGCACCATAAACCCTATACCCTATACACAAAAACCTAAACCCTACACTCTAAAACCTACACCCTACACCCAACACCATACACCATAAACCCCAAAACTTAAAATGTAACCCTACACCATAACCATATACCCTATACAAAAACCCCAAACCCTACACCCTAAACCCCATATCGTACATCCCAAACCCTAAACCCAAAACCATAAACCGAAAACCCAAAACCTTAAACCCTGCACCCTATGCGCTATACTTTTCACCCAAAGCCCTATGCCCTACACCCAAAACCATAAACCCTAAACCCTACACCCTAAACCCTACACCCTAAACCATATACCCTACACCCTAAACCCTATAACCTACACATTAAACCCTTAACCCTAAATCATAAACCATAAATCAAAAAAATGCTAAAATAGACCTAAAAACCCTAGAAACTATAAAAATCCTAAAAACATAAGATAAACCTAAAACCCCAAAAAATCCTAAAACCCAAAAAACCATAAAAAAACCTTAAAAACTCTAAAAACCCCAAAACCGCTGAAAACACTAAAACCCTAAAAACCCTAAAAACGCTAAAACAACTAAAAAACTCTAAAACCCTAAAATAGTAAAAACCATAATAACCCTAAAAACCCTAAAACCCCTACAACCCCTACAACCATAAAATTAACTAAAAACCCTACAACCCAAAAAATACTTAAAAAAACTAAAATCCCATAAACCCCTAAAAACATTAAAAATCCTAAAAAACCCTAAAAAAATATAAAACCATAAAAACCCTAAAAACCTTTAAAACAACAAAAACACAAGAAACCTGATGGAACCCCAAAAAGTCAATAAAAATACTAAAAACAATAAAATCTATAAAAACCATAAAAACCCCTAAAAACCACTATAAATAATAAAAACCCTAAAATCACTAAAATCCCTAAAAAGCCTCTTTGAAAAAAAAATAACTATAACCAAAAAGGCCCTAAAACCACTAAAGGACCTTAAAACCTCTAAAAACAATAAAAGACCATAAAACCCCTAAATGCATTAAAGGACCCTAAAAACCCTAAAGTACCCTAATAATACTAAATGACTCTAAAATATCTAAATGTCACTAAATCCCTAAATTACCCTAACAACCCTAAAACCCTAAAGGATCCAGAAAAAATCCTAAAACCCCATAAAGGACCCTAAAACCCCCGAAAACCCTAAAACTCTAAAAACCCTTAAACCCCTGAATGATCCTAGAAAAAAATAAAAAATGCTAAACGATCATAAAAATCCGGAAAAACCTAAAAGAACCTAAAACCCCTAAAAATATTGCAGGGTCCTGAAAACATCGCAATGGGAATTAAATACTCCCACAACCACTTATAATAAGGAAGAAATCATTCCTATAGGTACAGTAAGGAATCTAGATACAAATTGAATAAAAAACTTGGGAAGAAACTTGAAGAAATTGAATTATTCATGGGTTTTAAGTAACCCACATACCAGCATTAGGAAATGGTATAGGAACGCTTGAACCAAAAATCATTGGTACGTTGAAGGACCGGTAAGGAGTTGGCACATATGGCGATGGTTGGAAAACCCAGGAATTCACAAACTTTGTCATGGGAGAAATTGAGCATAGGGATGAAATCCTCATACCATCCTATGAACTTAGTAGTTCAAGGATGAAGAAATTTGGTAGGTTTCCATGAACCATGACTCCTGAACCATAGCCTCTAGAAATCCTGGTTGACCAAGTCTTCTATAGGTTGAGGTATATCTTCCTGTGCTTCTGCAAATGGTGTTGCATGACCCTAGATATTATTTCCCCAATGCTCTATAAAAGGATAACAGGAGGAAGAAGATGGGGATGGAAAAGGAAAGCATGGAGGAGATCCTATAGTTTGAAGAAATAATTCTGAGAGTAATCCGACTTTGGTTTCAAATCATTGACAATGTGAAAACCATGAATCACATTTCCATAGGTATAACCAGTCGTGAACCATAAAAATAAGGAACTTAAAAATAATGGGTAAATTGCAAACCTAGTTGGTGTCATCGTGAACCATAAGTTCTCTAAAGATAAACTCACCACAAAACACAGGTTCCAAGACCCTCCTTCAATATGTAAATCCACATAGTACATCATTATGTGGATCAAACCCTACACCGCATACTGCATCAGTACGCAGACAGAACCCAAAGCAGCGTGGCAGACCTTATCTAGGACCACGTACCACTTTGGTATGTGGTGGTCCATATCTAAGCCCATGTAATACTTTAGTACGTGGAAAACCCTCTACCCACATAACACTATGGTATGCAGGGCTTCCCCAATACCACGTGTGAAAACAGTACGTGGAATGGGGCATCTTTGGGTGTTCTTCTGTCTAGTTCCAGTCTCACTCCTCTACTACCATCCAGTCTTATATAGCTCCTTCACAGACCAGTGCATCGACATCTGGACAAAACCTCCTCCAAAGCCACCAGACCCATATGATCAGATCATCGAGTGAATTAGTGCACCTATCTTAGTCTACATACCCATGGTAATTTGACTCATGAAGTCTCTCCCCACAATAGTTTGGACTCCTGGGATGTCTTTAATTCTACATTAACATGGTAACCCAGAGTCTATCCTTGGGATGCTGACATGAACCTCCCTATTTTAGGGATTAAGGATAGTCACTTTCTTTTCTATTAAATGAGGAATAATGATCAGTCAAAGGAATCATGATCAATTCTTCTTTTTATGAGAGGTGACATTCCTCCCCTTTCCGAGAGAGAATTATGGGGCACTCCCACTGAGGTAAGTCCCTAACCTTCAAAGAACTTAGCTGCATGACCTCCAATGTCATATCATATTGATGGGTTCATTGCTACGTGCCATCACCCATCATCGCCTTAGTTTCTTCCTCCATATGCCTGACATCTCCCATGAGCGGGAGATAAGATGTGTGGTTTGTTGAATCTATCACATAATCTTGTGTCTCTAAACGAGCGCGAATAACATGGGATTAGATATTTGTGATCAATATAGCATCCACACAACCAACAAATCTGAACTAAGAGAACTCTGATTCCTGTTCAAACTAGGATATGTAGGACCCATGCTTGATGGCCTGAGCTCAAATGGGTGTCCTTCCAAAGGTTTTCACCCAATCTTGTGCCCCCAAACATGAAGCTTCCATGCATAAGCCCCACCCAAAATGAACTACAAGAACATGGATTTTTATTAAAATTAGGATACGTAGGAAACCTTCTTGAAGTCCTGATCTCAAAAGGGTGTTCCTTCCAAAGGGTCCACCCAATTATGCCCCCACTAAATGGGCCTCCAACCAGGTCTAAGCCTTGAGCTAACTAAACTATGTGGGTTTGGATTCATTTATCACAGATACATAAGAATCCCATCTTATGGGGATCATCCCAACATCAAACCACCTTCTGTCCCTCCTGGATGACGATAGACTATAGGGAGGTTTATTGCATGGCTTAAGTCGGCATTTCCTCCGTAGCATCAAATCCATGTATATCCATGATGATCCTACAAACCAAGGGTATCCCATGGATACACTCTTCGGTAATGAACAAAGGATTCACAAACATATGAACACAACTTACATCATTAAGAGAGTCCCAAAATATGCCATAATTTCTCCCAAAATGGTGCAATGAGCCTAACCTCCCATCCTCTCTACCAATGGACTCTTTAAGTGTCTTTGGTCAAATATTCATCCAACGAGAACCTTACATTAGAAATAAGTTCCATGAATCATGGATACTAGGGTTGTTGGGTGTTTCTGGATCCATGAATAAACCTATTGGAGAACATATGAGGATATCATATCCTAAGAGGATTTATTGCACAAATACTTAACCCCATGAAATCACCCACTGGGAGCATTTGACTGTGGTACCTATTTCAAAATAAAAAAATGAGATAAATTACCCAGTCCCCATAGGGTCAATACAATTCCCCATAAAGGATAACTATTCGGATCGCGCTGAAATAGAGATGGTGACATGAATGTCTCTATAATATTAGACATATTCCTATCACCCATCATACCATTTTGTTTTCCCCAAAACGCACAACCTCAAGTCAAAAAAATGGTGAACTCGATATGAAACCTCAACCAAGGTGGCGGTTCTACCCCACTCAATCCCCCTTTCCTCCCAAAAAAGGGGAATGGGGCCAAGATGGATCGTCAAATATGCATATGGTCAATAGATCCTACTTTGATGGGGGTTTTTTGTCTGTATATGTCACAAACACACACACACATCACAAGTTTTGGTAGATAAACCTTGGATCCAAATGGAATCAAGAAAACAAATGCATACACATGCCTCAGTGATCCCGCAGGTGTCCGAGGCCCCAATGAAGAACAGGAACCCCTTGCCAACCTATCATATTCAACGCTGGGTATCCAACATGATGATTAAAGAGTACCACCAATGTGGTACTCTCCCCTTAGTGGAGACCAAAATACATGACCTCGAATCTGCAAAATCTCACCCACCACCACCTCAGTCGTGGCCAGTACCCTAGTGCAAGGCAACCCTAGTGGTCATATTGAACCATTTTGGAATCCTTTACCCAGAGTGTGACAATAAGTAATTCCCTTATCTCAGGTAGGCATATGAAGTCAATGCTAATGACTTTATCTCAGCTGTACAAGGGTCCTACTAATGGGATCCTACCAAAGAGAATTGATGCCAACACCATGAAACCAAATAGACTCATTCTAAAGAGGATCTTATGGTAAGGGAACTTGCTAAAGTCTAAAATACATAGGCCCCTCGGGCCGATAGCCGAGGCCGACATACATGAAATCAGGGAAAGGCTATCACCTTTATTCATGAGGAGGAAATTCACTATACAAACATTGGGACATTCAGTGTGAAAACATACAACTCTACCCCATCCACTAAATCCCACAACCGAAAGAGGGTGGCACAATATGAGCATGTGAACATTCCTACCAGTGATCACCAATCCTTCCACACAGAAAATATGAAAAATTATAGGCATCTATAGATATATTGTGATGTACAAGAAGTATGTCATCCAAATAGGATGGAAAGTAGCTATAGGAAGACACAAATACCTGCTGATGTGTATCAAGTGCGCCAACCAAATAGGGAGAAAAGAAAATACGATCAGATTCAAATTCATTCAAATGCATACAAAGATCGTGAGATAAATACAGTGGCATGAGGTAAGATAAAAATTACCACTCATGAATATGAATCCCACCGGTAAAATATGATGGCAACCGAAGAAGGAAGTCAGTAAGAGACTCATTCCTCTGTCCTGAAATAGGAGAACTGCTAGTATCTACTAGAAACCTATGGAATATCAACATAGGAACAAACTCCTACTCTGACATCATTATGGGCCTTCATACCCTTTCTAAACAAAGATGTATCACAACACATCCTAGAAATATAGGAAGATGAGACACTGATTCCAAACCATATCATCCAAACATGATAAGACATCGTTGCATCATCAGAAAAGACAAGTAACTAGGCCCATAACCCAGTTTCCTTGAATGGAATGGCTTACTCACAAAATGTGTTAGTCACTCTGAAGTAGTTATGCATCCCTGCTCTAGTCCAGGAGAGTCAACAATAATATCTTGCAATAAATGGACACCCAGATCAGGAAAAAATACATGTTCCAACTGGGGGACATCGATCCAATGTAGTGCCCACTCCAAGGTAGGCTTATATCCTTGTCAAACCCCGAGATGTCTGTTGGTGTATCTTGGCGGCCACACGAGAACCAAAAAAATAGGGACCCATATATGAAGTTCGTTACCAATAGAAAATGACCCCATTAAACCACAAGAGAGAACCAAAAAATGAAATGCGCTAGAGGAAACAAGAATATGAAGAGAACATACATGATCCTTCTCTACTGGAAGCTGAAGATCTTGAAGCCCTTGATCATATATCAATAATGCCTCAAGAACCTGTAATTCCATTACAAATTATAAAAGTGGTAGTATAAATTATGAAGGCCCTCCCTACAATGTTACTACAAGTATATCTGAAGGTCCTTCCTAGAGCACCCACGGGGGCTTACTCCATGGGATATGATTGATTGGTCATGAGAGCCTATCTCCTAATGCATGTCAGGGTAGCCCTCCCCTTGACCTAAAGATCGGGTGTCAAGAAGGGCCTCCCTTTGATTTTCTCTTCCCTAATGGTCCTCCCCATGGTATATGCTGTAGATATGCTTCTCCCAGTACTCAGATGTTGAGTCATGATGGTAGTCCTTTCCATGACGACAACCATTGAGATGACCCTCCCCGCAATGGGAGTTGCTGTGAAATCCCACCCCATAGTAACATCAAGCAATGAGAAGGTCCTCCCCTGATCATAGTACCTTCTGAAGGCCCTCCCCAGGATGTACACTGCAAAAAATTATTCCTGCATCTAGATATCAAAATGTGATAGTAGTCCTCACCATCACAGTAGTCATCGAAAAGGTCCTCCCCTCAGTGACATCAAGCAACAAGACGGTCCTCCCGTAACAGTTTCCCACACTGAAGGTCCTCCCAAAGGTATACACTATAAGGAAACTCCCCACAGTCAGGAATTAAGTTGTAATGGTATTCCTCACCACTGTAGCACCAATTGAGAAGGTCCTCTCCACAATCAAAATTCACACTAGAAAGAAGTCCCTCTCCTTACTAGGACAAATGCAAGAAAGCCCTCCTATGATGAGGTTCTCAGAAAAATGGAGTTATACATGTCGGAAAATCTTTCTATAATGAGTGATATCCTTTCTCAACCAGAGGATGGGTTAGGGACTCTCTCATCTTCCCAACCACCCCCACGCCGCTCACATATCGATGAGGCTCCTACCAACCCGACTACTTGGAATGAAATTATTAAGAAGCTGTCAAGCTAGGAATTTTATGTAGAGGAGTCCCCATAAGAGCAACAACATGATATGTTTCTCATGAGAAGACAAATAGATAAGGATAATATACCAGTTATGTATTCTCCCATTTCCACTTCTCACTTCAACTTATCAAGGGAGTTGTTTGGGTAATGTATGCATAACATTAGCCTCAATATATGGATACTCTTTTCCAGATAAATGAAAAGTTCTTTCCGTATGAAGGGTATGTAGACCATGTCAACATATTAGGAGATATATGTTGTCAAATCAACCTGTAATCCCTCCCATCATCCTGATGACCCTGATAAAAAAGGTGAAAGAAAAAGCTTGAACTGGCATGCCTCTATGCCCCACCCAAGTTGTGTTGCCTCATTAGTGATGTCCCATCTGGAGTTCATATTTGGGGATAGGGAGAACATGGATATCTACACTTCACCCCATTTCCTATCCAGAAGAACTCATTGAAAATGAAATCATGCAATGTCATTACCCAAAGGTAGCAATCAAATGAAATCCCTACTCAGAAAAGATGGAATACTTAATAAAAACCATCCCATTGTAAGTCTCAAATGCATCAAGTCCAACAAGATCAAGCCATTGAAAATCTTCTGATCCAGGAAACTGATAACATATAGCATGCTTTCTTCCTAATGGAAGACAACCATCAAGTAGTGATCATTTTTTTTAAAGACAATAAATCCCATACGGATCTAGTTCCATACTTAGCTCACACCCGCGCGGGAGTACGTGAAATAAAAAAGGTGGAAATAGTAGAATATACCACCATAATATGGAAACAGCCCCATCCCATAGGGATGGGGTAATTTTTAACTCAAAATTCTCCATAAGACCAACAAATATAGAACATATAATATCAATGGGAGAAAGGGAGCAACCATAACCGACATGGATGGGGGAATGTTTACCTGAAATTCCCATATAGAGGACATCTATCTTATCCTATCTAGGAAGAATGATAAATAGAGAGGTCAAACATTCCATCCTATATTGTGATTCATACACTCCAAGATGAAGGAATATCATGAGTTTGGAACACGGCTCCCTATGGATTGATATTCTCCAAGAAATCTGAAGGATACCACAGAATAGAAGGAGAAAGTCCAACAAAGGGCACAAGAAGCTTTCATACCATTCGAAACTAGGTATACAACCCCCAATGTGGAATACCTCAGTGAACATGGTGAATGTCATCCCCAGAGATCTTATAAGAAATGACACAAATAGAGAGGATGCAAGAGAAGATGGTTCCCACCTAGAGGTAGCCCTCACTTAGCCCGGTGGTGTGTATACCTGGAATCAGAGAGTTGCCCTAAATATGGGAGAACCCTCATCAAACCCATTACTACCTCCCTCGTGAATCCACAATAAGGAGAAGAATAAATCCTATGTTTTTTATTACCCACCTCCTCCTCCCCAAGAGAATTTGTCCATCACAATTGAGGAATGATTAGCTAAGGAGGAAGAAATAAAAGAGATAAAGGGAATCAATGCAGAGCTATGTCAAGGGAGCTATCTTTCCAGATGAGTTCCTCAAGAAGAACGTTAATAGGTGGTCCCATAAGAGGTTCCCCTACCATAGGAACTCATCCTGATAAATGAATTTATTCTCAGGTGCCCGTCCAATCTAACGTCAAGACCATCAAGAAAATTGAATCCAACCCTAGGAGGACATCAAAACTTCCCTCCACTAAGAATTAAGCTAGATTATATTCAAGAGAACCTAAAAAAGATACCCCCAGTAGGGTATCCACCCCAAATTATAGAAATAACAACATGTCCTAATTTTCCCCCTGCTACACCTACCAAAGTTCAAGTCCTGCAGGATATTCATCAAGGGCTCTTGAATACCATTGAGAAACTAACAAATCGACTAGAAGACATGGAAGGGAGGCACGCTCTGATACAACTAGATCGTAAACCTTACCCCGATTAGGTGAGAAATATTCCACCATTTTCAAATTTCAAGAACCCCGTATTCTGAGTGTTCAATGGTTCGGGGGACCCATAATAGCATCTAATACACTATGCCTCTTACCATGACCCCATAATGGGAACCCCGAAGCAGAAAAAAGATGTAAAACATAGATGATTCTGTTGAACTCTATATGGTTCATACTTCATATGGTATACTAGCATGCTAGCTAACTCAATCATAGGATGGGAGGACCTCCTACAACAGTTTATCTTCCAGTTTAGTTTGACATTTCCTATGAAAATGGTCATTGATATCATAAACTATAAGTAGTGAGAGAATGAAAGAGTTTTAGATATCACTGCCATATATAAGGGCCTAAATTACTCTCAAAACCATCCACTCCACTTGGATGAAATTCTCACTATGTTTATCGATATTATCTATGATGAATTGAGAACAAAACTCATCTCGGTGAAGAATATGAGAGGGTTATAAGATTTCTCTACTATTTCCTAAAGGATAGAATACTCCTTATAGTGGCCTAATCTCAAGTCCCAGGTAGCCCCATCATCCCTAGGAAAAATCATGGGAAAAGTTGAAGCAGATTCTGTCACACTTAAACCACCCCTAACACCAGCTCTAGTTGTGAGGCCTCTACCAAACCATGTAGGACCCCCTGGATGCCAACATCCACCCCCACCTCGGCAAGATGAGTGAAGGGGTGATAAAAAAATAGTTTGAATAATGAAGAAATAATTTCTAATGATTACGAGATAACCAAGTCCATGGCTACATCATAGTTTCCATGAATTACAACTTTCTCTGGCTACCAGAGCCAAATCAAGCCAATGAAGTGGGTCTCGATGAATGTCCAAATTATTTTCCCTATCACCAGATACTGGGGTACACCATTAAGAAGTGATTCATCTTCAAGGATATCTTGCAAAGTGTGGTGGATTATAGACAATTCAAGTTGGTTCCACCACCAGCACAAGTGAAATATATTTCCACCTTAGACCCAAGAGATGATGATTAATTTCAAATAATCACCATCCAAAAAGAGGAAAAAAACATGACAGTTGGATGAATCGGAAAACTTTTAACTGATCTCCTGGAATCCTCTAGACATAGATGAAGCAACCAACAATGCCCCTAATAGCTTTTGATGCAACAAAATCATTATCCTCAACCCCACAGTCCTATAGGGTCTAGAAGAGTAGAAAGAAGGATTAAGAAGATGAGGCTGCACCAAAGCTGAAGCCAGTCTTGAAACTTTTGGAATTCATGACAACAAACATGAAATAATGGGCACCACCCCTCCAAATTGGACAACATGCATTACCCGAAAAAATGAGAAAACAATCACTACCACTACAAGAAAAACAATAGTCACCACCCAGAAAAATGGGACAATAAGCACCATCCTGCCAAATGGAACCATCAAAAAAGATAGTCAGACAGAAGAATTATCGGATCAAGAACTGATATTCAGATCCATTAATTTCATTCACTTGATGGACCCCTTCTATGATGGAGACTATGGAAATGAATCTAAACTCCCTACATTTGACCGAAGTGCTAGAGGAAGAGGCTAAGGTTTTCCTAGAAGGCATGATCGTGGTAGGAGTCAAAATCCTAGCCACACCTTAACTCAAACTGTTAATAGTGTAGAAACCCAAAAAAGAACCCTCCAGTAGACACAATAGGAACCGAAGTGTTTCTCCACCCCCGCTAGAATAAATCTGAGCCCAATCATCTTGGATTATCTATTGAAGGAAGAACAGATGTCCAATATCCTAAGGCATATAGGTAGACCAATTTGGCCAATCTCAGAAATCACAGTAGCACCATAAACTCTTATCAGAGAGGTCGGACCATCTACGTCCAAAGCTCATGCCCCTAAATCTCTCATTAAAGTGCATCCCCAAGATGGGAAGTTCCAAACTATAGAACATAAATATGATATTATTAAGTATCTATCCTATGTACCGGGAAATATATTGATCCTAGATTCATTGAGTATCTCCACAAACCATAGGGAGACACTTATCGAATCCTTACTAAGTCCCCATGAATTAGAGGTCAAAGTAGAAGCTACCAAAGTATATCAGATGGAGACCAATACCTAACAATGAAACATCATAATATCCTTATAATATCAAGATGAAGACACGGTCATGAAATGGAACATCAAACCCTTATATGTGTCTGGAAAGAAAAATGGCATTGATGTTAAGAGAATTTTCACCGACAATGGATCATTAGTCAACCTACTCCCACTACGAACACTTCTTCGGTTGGACTATGACGAGGACAATCAAGAACCCTAAACTACAACTCTACTGGGATATGAAAAAATAGAGAATAAGACTTTGGGACAAGTCAAGCTTATAACTTGGTTTTTTGAACTCATATATGATTTTGAGTTTCTGGTAGTGCGGAAAAGTATGTCCTTCAACACCTAGTTGCGGTGGCCCTAGCTGCACCAGCACACTACAATCACCTCATCAAACCATCAGTGCTTCAAATATTGCACTAATGGAAAAAAGGGACATTGAATGTAGAAAAATACCTATTAGAATCCTATGAGTCACATTACATCGATGTAGGGTTATATGAACCAAAAGAGAAGCAGTCTTTAGACGACGACATTGATTGGGTCACTGCCCCAAATGAATTGGAAATGTATCCCACTGATCCCTTAAAACAGCTTGGGGAAGAGTATGAATTACCTATCAACCAAGCTGAGTGCATAAGATCAATATTATATATCTAATCAGTCATCTGCATTATTTTTGTTAGGGTGGCCAAGTCCAAAGACACTGAAAAGCAAGATGACCCCTATGATGATAGGGAAAGCCCAAACCATGATTCCCCCGGCCTATCCTTAGGACCCCAGATAGTACCGACCATACTTACTAAGGTAGAGGAAGATGTCCTGTCCCTAAAATAAAGTAAGTAAATTCCATCCTCTTTAGGGAATTACCCACATTAAGTCAGGGCCAAAGGAGCTGTTCCAGTCTCCATAAATCAAAGTTCTAGTTTCTCTCTCAACACTAGAGAGTTAATCTTGAGAATCCTCTCTACATAAGAATAGGAATAAGATGAAAAATATGATGATGAATAAGAAGATTATGACATCAAATATTCCCCTCCCACATTCAAAGAAGCTGCCTCCACCACGATTGATGAACTTGGGGAGATAAACCTGGGAACCGAAGATGACTGGTGTCCCACTCTAATTTGTGTGTCTATTCCTTTTGAATAGAATGAGGTGTAAAGAAGAATTGATATGTGTTTTCCTAGAACTACATAGAAATTTCAGGCCTTGATCCTATGTTCTCCACTCATCATTTGGGTCTGTTGGAAGACCATCTTGGATATAACTGGACTATTAGAAGGACCCAACCGACACATGCTGCAAAAATAGAGTCTGATTTTAAAAAACTAATCAAAGATAACTTCATCTGGGAAGTCCAATATCCAATATGTCTGGAAAACATAGTCCCTGACAAAAGTTAGAATGGAAAAATTAGAGTCTGTATTGACTTCAAAGACCTTAATCATCACTACCCAAAAGATGATTTCCCCATCCCAATCACAAAAAATGTTGATTGATGTGGACACCAGATATGAGGACCTCTCTTTCATGGATGGATATAATGGATACATCCGGATCTGAATGGACCAAGGAGATGAAGAAGCCACCACTTTCTGGCCTACATAGGGATTGTTCTGTTATAAGGTGATGCCCTTTTGTGTGAAAAATTTCAGCACTACATATCATTGCACCGTGAATCTCATTTTAAAGACCTTCCTGGGAAAATTAATCAAGTGATATACCATTGATCTGGTGGTTAAATCATGACAGTACTCGAACCACCAAAAAGATCCTGAAACTGTCTTCAAAGAATTGCAAAAACATAGTTCAAATATGAATTACCTAAAGTGTTATTTCTAAGAAACCTCTGGGAAATTCCTCAGCTTAGTAATATTCCATAGTAGTATCAAAGTTGACCCTGAGAAGAAAAAATCCATCCTTAGCATGTCTCCACCTTGCAACCTCACCGAATTGAGGGGCCTTCAGGGGAACCTAACCTACATTCGGTGCTTCATAGCCAACCTTATAGGTAAGGTTTTCCTTTTCACCAGATTAATGAAGATAGGGGTCACATATGAGTGGGATAATTATTATAAATAATCATTCAAAAATATCAAAAGATATGTCCTAATCCCACTGGTGATGATGTAACCAATTGAGGGAATAAAACTCATTTTGTTCATAACCACCTTGGAACAGTCATTAGGAACCTTCCTCGCATAGAAGAATGATGTCGGTAGTGAGAAAATTATATATTATCTCAACAGAACAATGATCGATGCTGAGACTCAATATTCAAGAATAAAAATGAACAACATATCCCTAATATTTTCATTTCATAAATTCAGGAATTACCTGTATCTTCGTGAGGTCCATCTAGTCTCTAGCTATAACCCACTCAAGTATATCCCCATCCAACCCATGTTAACTGCACACCTATCACAGTGAGCAGTCATCCTAAAATAGTTTGACATATGATATGTTCCCCATAAATCCATCAAAGGCTAGGAATTAGCATACTTCCTAGAGGAGCACCCCTCTAAAGAAACAAACCCATTAGATATTTAGCTTACTGATGAATATTTATTCTCCATCAAGGAAGACCCTGAGGCATGGTAAATGTACGTTGATGATGCTTCTAGAATCACAACATGGAAAATGATGGAGGATCCATAGCTCAAAAAAGTAGGGTTGGGTGAAATACTCATATCCCAAGAAAATTCCATCTTGTCTGACTCCTTCCTTCTTTCAAAGGGGTGCACAAATAAGGAAGTGGAATATCAGACCCTCATTGTAGGCATGGAGATGGCATTTCATGTGTGAGCCAGACTCTTGGGGAAAAATGTGATTTAGATCTGGTCATCAAGCAAGTAAATGGTGACTATTCCATTAAGAAAGAAGTATTGGTACCTTTGATGAACCATGTTTGATAAATGATGGTTGAATTTCTATCAAAACCAATGCTGAATTATGTCACCTAGTCACAAAATGATCAAGTAGATTCATTGGAAAATGTAGCTACAAACCTGGTTAATCTATAACGGGATGAAAGATTTATTAACATTTCCCTCCATCATATGGTCTTTGTTGTTCATTTAGAATAGTACAGTGGAAATCGATGAGATTAGCCCCATTTCTGAGACTTGTTGTAGCACCACTAACTGGATGAATCCCATTTAAAATTAGCTTTGGAGGGGAGAACTCCCACTAGATAGGGCTAGAATAGAATAGATTCGGAGGTAGGCGGTCAATTTTGTCTTATATAATGGTGCAAACCAAGAAAATGTTCTCTACAAATGAGGCCTTGATGGGGTCCTTCACAACTGCATTGATGGAGAAGAGACTGTTGTAGTCATGAAAGAAGGTCATGCCAGAGCCTATAGAGCACACCAATTATCATCCAAACTCTCCCATTAAGTTCAAAGGATTGGATAATATTGGACCTTTATGATACAGGATTATGCCGCATTCACCAAGAAGATTCATTCCTGCCAACTTCATGCCAACTTTATTTACAAACCCCTTGAACTACTTCAAACAGCTAATTATTTCTATCCATTTGTCCTATGGGGGGTGGATGTTGTGGGAACATATCCTCCCACCACAATCATACAATTCAAGATCATTCTCACAACAACTGACATCTTCTCCAAGTAGGCCGAATCCATACCTCTTAAAGAGGTCATTGTAAAAAGAATTGCTAGATTTTTGAAATCCAACATCATTACTAGATTTGATGTCCCTCATAAAATGATAATAGACAATGGAACCAACTTGTACTCTATTGATTTGGACAATTTATACGAGGATTATGGAATTAAATCCAACAGTTCATCTTGTTACCATATAGTGACCAACGGGCATATAGAGGCTTTCAAAAATACTATATCCAATCTACACTAGAAGATGATGGAAAAGGATAAGAAATAATGACAATAAAATCTTTTTTATGCCTTACAGGCTTACTAGACCATGACCTGTACTGCCACCAAGGCAACCCCATACTCAGTAGTATACAGGACATAGGCGATTTTTCCCATCAAAGTTCAATTTACATCACTTTATATTTCTATTTGTGATCAACTATATATGGATGAGCATTCCCAGAAATAGTTTGATGAGTTGGAGTGACTGGATGAGAAAAAGCAGCACAGTTTTCACCATTTGAAAATCTACTAAAATTAGATCGCATGATCCTTAATAAAAAATGTTCTCCTTTGGTATTTCCACATAGGAGAGATGGTGTTGGTCCTCAGAACCCTGATGATTCTTGGGAAGAAACCCCCAAAGCTTGATACATAGTGGGAGGGACCATATGTCATACCTAGGGACTACTGCAATAGAGAATATTCCTTAATATCAATGGATGGAAAACGCATCACAAATCACACTAATGAAAGGTTTTTGAAGAATTAATTTGCGTAACGACGATGAAAATTTTCTCTCTGTATGATTCTAAACTGCACAACATTGTGTCCTCACTGTAAGACATTAAACTGCATAGCATAAATTGTCCAAATCACATGATGATAAACTGGAGGGTAAAAATTTTCCTAACCACATGACATTAAACTATATGTAATTCATCCATACTGCAAGATGTTAAAATACACAGTTCCCAATGAACTATGTACGACTTGATTCCTATTAATTAGTGGGATATGTAGCGATGGATCGACCCTTGATTTTGGCCTAGCCACTATAAAAAATGCCTCTATTGTGTCCTATGTGACCCCATAATATGAGGAAAATTATTTCCACTCCTTGTTTTTGACATCGATTATCACTCACATGAGCTTGGTAATGGTGGTAATGATTTCCTTATGTAAAAAAGCCATAGAGAAATACAATAGAACCAACACCCCTAATAGATGAAACCAAAATGCCCCTACTCCTACATCAGAGTTAGATCTGTATAAGGGATATTTAGAACTAAGTATGGATTGATTCCTACCATTGAAGGATACATAGTGACTCACATATTTAACATTTGGGTCGAGCCAAAAATTAAAGAAAAATTCCCTCACATTTACCTACATGCGGTCCATAACTCTATAGATAACATTTAGAACTATGTATGGATTTATTCCTATCCTAACAGGTTACGTAGTGATGCCCAAATCCTCTATCCCGATCCAACCACCCAAAAAAAAATGCCCCTTCCTTCATGCATAGGTCAGACATACATAGAGGAATCCATGAAAGGTCCTAACCACATAAAATTAATCTATAAACATCCTCAAGATTCATGTGTGGCCCGATTCTCAGTGTTATGAGATCTCGAACATGCCTCCAATTTCATGCACAATAGATTCAAAGAGATGATATAAATTGCATGTCTAAATTCTGACACTCAAAAGGAGTCAAAAGATCACGTGTCCACTTATATGAGAGTCAGATCTATGTAGAAGCTTCAGTAGTTCCCAATTAATCATGGTATGGATATTCTTACATTACCAGACACATATTTTCTATTTGTAAAACTCCATAATCTGGGAAATCTTTGGTCCCCATAAACATCCATGTCCATTGGATATGGAATGCCAGTGTCCTGCAGAAACCTTTTTTTGTCAATGCACATCATGCCCTGATGGATCTACATATGTCGCCTACAAAATAGACAATAACTAAAGGAAAACTCGTCCTTAGGATATTCCTTTACAACATATGTATGCCCAATGTCTTCCAAGACCCATGTCATTACCTCTGATCCAAGGGACCCCTTGGATATGGTTTACACCTTCTATCACCACTCATGTATAAGGAATACCAGAATATCCCAACCATAGTTAACTCAAATATATTTATGGTCTTCATGACAAGTTGACTCTGCAACATGATGGTGAACCATGCATCCAAATTCCTCACTGCATGATGCTAAAATACAAGGCTAAAAGGATCCCAGTTGTATAAAATTAAACTACACCACACAATGGAAATGCTTAAGTTCTTATCTTAGCTCGACCTCTTAAAACAGAATGCCTTTCCTTCCTGCTTATGATCTATACCTCTGCATGTATTGTTCATTGGGAATCCTGAATAACATTACTTCCCCCTGAAAATATGTTTGGTGGACCCAAATTATGTGATCCGGACCCAGCCATAGCTGGTATTTAAATATCCCCTTCTCTGCGCTTAAATTGAATCAATGCTGAGAATCCCCATACAACACCAATCTACCAGGCTTCTTAAGGGAAATAGTATTTCCCTTATTTCACATCTGGATTACCCTACGTATATTCCAAATGATGATAAATTGTGTGGAATTTCATCCTTGAAATATTACGTTAAACTACATAGCATTGGTCTAAGAATAAAATTCACTCTACCATTAATTATTCTATTCTTAAGTGGTGACTCTGAATCCTTGTAATACCTTTTTTCTCACACTTATCAAAGCTCACGTGAGCTTGGGGACCTCATCAGTAGATTCACCATGAAATTGTGGAAAATTATTCTAGGATTTTGGTCCTAGAAGCATGACCCTAAAAGGCATGGTATGTTTCCCTTCCCCATAAGGATCCTCGGGTCCTAGTTGTACAATATTAAACTTTGTGGTACTCTGAAGATGGGATGAATACCTCACCCATAAAATGAGTCAGATCTATGAAAGGGATTACTTGATCCCATGAGTGAATCATCACTTGAACATCTCTAATGTATCTGGATACACTCCTTCCATACATAAAACATTGTGATTTGAGTAATATTGAATCTTTATAATCCTCCATTGCCATCAGATATGGAAGGAAAGTGTCCTATGTACACCTTTGGTTTACTATGCTCATCATTCCCCAGTGGATCTACATATATTTCCTACAAAATGACCTTAAAAAAGGAAAATTTGTCCATAGGAGAGTCCTATCCTTCCTCTAGACACCTAACGGCTCCCAATCCTCATGATATCCCTCCTAATTAAAGAACCCTCAATGTCATGGTTTAAATTATCTTTCCTACCCATGTCCAAAATATATTAAAACATCCTGGTCTAATTCACCTCCATTCATTCAAGGTTTATGTAAAATAAAGATACCCCATCCATATTCATGAAGTTGATCTGCATATGAAAAATAAAATACCCCCAGCTATTTTTGGTTTTCTCGATAATGGTTATCCAAAGAAATTCCCCCATTCATGTTTAGGAACACCCACTTTCATAAGCCATATTCCATTTCTAAATAGGCCCCAATCTTTATAATCTTTCATGTCCATTAGAGATGGAATTCCAGTGTCCTGCATACACTTTTGTTTGACTATGCACATCATGCCCCTGTGGATCTACAGATGTGGCCTACAAAACAGCTGTTAACCGAAGGTAAATTCATCCTCAAGAGAGTCCTTTATAGTTTTCTTATGACCACATGAAATTTATGTCCTGTATCACTCCTAATATTTGGGAACCCCCTAGATTATGAATTACATGTATTTCCCATTTCAAATGCCCAGAGATGAAAATCATTTCTAATTGAACTAATGAGTCACTTTATCTCCCTTACACAAGTAAAATTCATGTGGGAGTGGTTTCCCATTCAAATCCAACACAAATGTACCTAATAATTTTAGACATAATCCCCCATACAAGCCACCCATTATGGCCCCCATCCTCAAAACAAACCCAAAGTATTATAAATCCCCCAAGCTATCAAATATGTAAGTCCTGTGTCATGTAGAAACTATTGTTTGACTATGAACATCATTCCCTGGTGGATCTACACATGTTGCCTACAAAAGTTTTATCAATCAAAGGAAAATTCATCCTCAGGAGAGTCCTATTATACTTCAGTATGCCTAAAATGGCTCCCAATCATCATATAAATTTAAAAATCACAAAGTCAAGGCCAGGAAAAATACTTATTTCATGTCTGAGAATATTTGGAAATTCTCGGCTAATGAATCCCAAATTCGGCCCTCGGCCTCATCATGTTTGGTCAAAGTTGTTTGACCTAAAAATCTGTAGTAATTCTGGTCGGTAGGAATATAAACCACCAGTGAAAAATAATCAATAATTTTTAGAGTGAAAATCTGAAAAGGGAACCCATGGATAAATTTCGATTACTCTCTCATTAAACCTATACTGTGTATGGTTTACAAAAAAAATGTTGAGTTATGAAATACTCAAAAGAGACATTATGCTTTTTAGGTTGAAAATCCAAAAAGGGTGGCCTATGAAAAATCCAATTTATACCTTCTAATCCCATAAAAAACATTCTTAAGAAATTTTTTTGGTAATAATTAAAAGGACACAAAATTTCATGTGGTTTTATATATAACCCCATCAATATTCGAACTACTCTTATTGAGTCCTATGGATTAGAAAAAAATTATAGCTCGATTTGATTATTTTAATTTACTAGTTTCGAACCATGGGTTAAAATTAATACCTGATCAAAATAATGCTCATATGGTTGATTTTAATTAATTGAAATTACAGGAAAAATAAAGGAAGAATCATTGTATGGAAAAGATGGTACCATTATGTTCAAAAGAAATGGAGGAACATCCACATTTTGGATCCTATCCATAGTATCAAAAGAAAATGAATATATCATGATTTGGGAAAGTTATAGTATGTCTCAACACTCCCTTTCCAAAAAGACGGAAATGGATTGTCATGGGCCATCGAGGGTCTTCTCTAAAGTAGATATATCTTCCGCCTCAACTTTGACCATCAGGCGTATGCATTCAATAATGGCTTTATGTTCCCTCCCTTTCTTGTTGATGGATTCATAATTGGAACCCAAGGAGGCCAATTGAGCCTTAAACCTTTCCATAAAAGCCTTAAATTCTTGTATCTTCTCCTTTTGGTCAATCACCAAATCATGAGCCTTCACCTCCTCAGTTGTCAGGTGATCGAGCTCCTACGAGATATCTTGGAAGGTTGTTTCTTAATGATGTGAAGAATTGAAATTTTAAAGTTTTTCCTCACAAGAAGAGAGATCTTCTCAGGATATGACAACCTGATAAATAAGAAAGTGAGTATACTGGTAATAAAATCATCATGTATCCAATTTGAAAAATAATATCCATAAGTTGTCTGTTTCATTGATAAAATTAGCCAGAGGGGTTTCCGAAGCCGGGGCTTATAACCAACACCACTCCTATTTTAACACTACTTGATACCTCCTCATGACATCACGGCCCGGGTCCTCCACCACTATAATGGGTATTTAGGCAGGAAGCATCATCACGATAGTAGTAAGGGAACTAATATAGGGTACCCAGGAAGGAGGTATCTCCCTCCCCACTAATGGTTCGACCCCTATAGCAGGACATGGAGGACTGGCCACGACTTTAGGGATATCCAGTGACAGTCTACTGGGTCCAGCCTCATTAGGTCCATGGTAAGTATCAATAGGAGGGGAGTAGTATGAATCACTCCATACTGAGATAAGTTGAACATATGAAGCCCCTTACAGATGCATCTGACTACAGATCAAGAGTATTCTCACCATAGGGACAAGGATAGATGGTGTAGCCATCTTAGTCACCACAGGAAGAGCTATAGATGGCATAACCATTGTGGTAAAGATGGGGAGAAGGATGGTTAATGGATTTTGGACTTCTCAAATTGGTCTTTATAGAAACTTGTTTGTGTAACATCCCACCCATAGTTGGGCATATTCCAGTGATAGAAAATCATATCACATCGTATTAGGTATGATAACTTCCATAGCGGCACCTTCCCACATCATTATAATCCATAAATGGCGAAACATTATGGGATGATATTTTCCCCTTAACTGAATGTTAGGAAGAAGTAAAGTTTTTTGAAATCACCCAAATTTCTTGGAGAACTGGTAAGGGAGGTAGGACTCACAAATGTCCACTCATTCTATGCAAGCAGGGAGCATCCCATCCCGAAGCACGATAATGTATGAACATTCCTCTGAAGAACCACCTATATCACCCTTTAGTGACTCATGAGGGGTAAGGTACAATTAAAATGGGAAGCAAGAAGCATCATTTAGTATCCAGAATGCATTGTTAATGATTAAAGTCATAGGATGAACAACGATGATGTTAAGAAGGGAGGGTTAAAATTAAGAGCAAGAAACCATCGCAGTGTGTCGATGTTCATAGAAAGGGATGTGTTCTACTATCCACCCATATAGAATTTGAAATGGTACATTGAGATGATGTGAAGGTTTACCTTCTTGTATCTACCCCAACTACTCATAAAGTCAGGAAATCATAGGAATGGCTAGATTAACAGGTCAAACCTCTGCCAGCATATCCTTCATCATTAGAGTGCAAGTCCTGACCCCGGTATATACGTCACGGGATGGGAAGATCCATCCTATAAAAATATATGGAATGGAATCCTGCTAATCTAAACTTAGGTGAAACGTCTGGTCGAATATCATATCCCCAAGTAGTATAATGTCCTTCTTCGAGTGTGGCACAATATAACCCTGGAATTTGTCGAGACTGAGATGATGGATGAGTTTGACCATGGTGGGATTTTATCATAGTCCCATTATCCTAAAAAAATGACCCTATTCAATCCGCAAATTAGATAAGAAAGAGATCCTAGAGGGGGTCATCATGTAATTCCTCTGCCATGACCAGTAGGATACCTGTCAATGGGGACACATTGTTGGTATCATCCCAAGTAGAAACTGCTGGAAGAAATTTGTCATACATAATTCCAAGGATGGGGAGTCCTCTGAGATGGTGAATTCACCATAAGATGATTCCCACCTTCCCATTTGACAAATTAAAAGTGTTGGTTCTTGAACATAAATGTCTCAACAACTTAGGAAATATTTCACCTAAAGAGAATGCTGTGAATTAGGAGACCCAAGATGCCTGGTATAAGTTCATCGCTTCCAACTGATCGAGGGACTCTAAATAGGTTTGGTGTACCCAAAAGGCCCAAGACCATTCTTCATAGAAGCATCATTTGGCTCTCAAGTCTTATTTGGTGCTCCACCCACAATTAGGGTTTTCTTAGGAAGAGTTGATAATGGACGGGTACTCCATGGCGAGTAGTATTAGGGAAGTGTTGTGACAACTGAAGTTTTTCTGTGTTCACATCAAGCCTTCTAGTATAAACACATTCTCTTGAATGGTAGTAGTTATGATTTCCCCTATTGATGAAATATTGGCTCGACTATACCCATGGGGTGCCTCCAAGAGAATTAATGGAGTATTATGGTCAGCTAATGGCAAAGGAACATCATCAAGCAGACCAAAGCTGTAAAATAGAAACTTCATGGAAAATAGTTAAGCCAGAAGATCTAGTGTAAGGAGATATTTTAAGAAGCTATCCTGAGCTACAATGTAGGATCAAAGATGGTCCGCAATTTCCTTAGCCACAATGTCCCTCGTCTTGGTCGATTTTGTCAAGGTCTATGAAAGAACCATTTCAACCTGCACAGAATGATCCAAAAGCCCACAAAAAGTCAGCCCAATGAGAAAATTGTTGGATAAGGGCCACAAAAATAACCAAAGGGGATAAATAGAGGGTCTTAATGGGGCTCAACGTACTGCACTAAAAAGGGTACACGAAGACCATATCCCGCATACTACGGATACACAAAATACATTTACCACGTACTAATGATACACATAGGCCACATTCCGCGTATAGCTGCAGTATGAAAAAGTCTCACAAGGTGTTGGCCTGCAGGGATTTGGTGAAAAATTAAATGGTACATAGAAGGATGTAACTACAAACTGAAGCCTTGCCATATTATATTTACATTTTTTGATAAAGATTTTAGGTTTGGTATTACAAGGTTTAAATTTTAGTTTTCCAGTTTAAGTTCGGTGTGTGGGACATGTAGATCGTGTTGCATTCTCCTAGGAGGACTTCCATACATTAGTTTTAAATTCCACAATTCAGTTCATGAAACCAAGAATTTGGTTCATGAGCAGAGGAAATTTTTAAGAGCTTGGTTCACATCACGCACAAGGTGGTTCATGGATAAGGATTTCAAAAAGGGATCGGTACGCGAATGTAGATGAAGATGAGGGAGATTCAAGAGAACTTTTCTCCATGAAAAAAAGTAAAAGAAAATTGATCTAGAGACCTATAAATATGCATGGTACCCTCCTATTGAAAATATCTATTCTAATGCAAACCACTTCAGTTCAGGACCACTTCTATATTGGAATATTTTTATCTTCATTCTAGATGGACCCCATTCCGATGGGGACATTTATATGGTCCTGAAAATTTTTCAAAGGTAAGTAAACACTCCCATAAGAACATTGCGGATGGAAGACAGATTTCATATAGGTCCAAAAAAGAAAATGGATGAAAATTGAATTGAAAACATGGGATGAAACTTGAAGAAATCAAATTTTCAAGGGTTTTAAGTGACCCGCATACCATCACCAGGAAAGGTTCGCAGAATGCATGAACTACAGACCATTGGTACATGGATGGAACTATGAGGAACTAGCTCGTGGTTTGATGCCCGAGAAACCCAAGAAGCCTCAGATCACGTTATGGGGGAAATAAAGCATAAGGATGCCATCTGCATACAGTCTTGCAAACCCAGCAGTTTGTGGATGAAGCAATTTGGTAGGGTTCTGCGAACCATGACTCACAAACCACAACCTCTACAAATGTCGATTGACCGAGTATTATATGGGTTGAGATATATCTTCATGGTATTCCAAAAATGTTGTTGTATGCCCACTGATATGATTTCCCCAATTCTATTTAAAAAGATCATGGTAGGAAGAATATGGGGATGGACAAAGAAATAATGGAGGATACTCTAGAGGCTGGAAGAAAGAATTCATAGATGATTTTGACTTCGGTTTAAAATAATCGATGAATTGAAAACTGTGAATCATGTTACTGTAGGTATAACTAGCCACGAACCATAAAAAAGAAACTTAATAATAATGGGTAAACCATGAACCTAATTGGTGTCATCACGAACCATAAATTCACTAGAGGGGAACTCCCCACAAACCACATGATCTAAGACCCTCATTCAATATGGAACTCCACATAGTGCATCACTATGTGGATCAAAACCTACACTGCATACTAAATTAGTATGTAGAGGAACCCGAATTGATGTGGCAGACTGCATCGAGGACTGTGTACCACTTTGGTACATGGTGTTCCATACCCAATACCATGTATTTCTTTGGTACTCAGACAACCCCCTACCATCACATAACTACGGTATGTAGGGCTTCCCCCATCCCGCATGAGAAAACAACACATAGAATGGGGTGCCTTTGGGTGTCCTTACCTCCAGTTCCAATCTATCTACTCTATTACCATATAGTCCTCCATAGAACCTCTATGAACCAGTCCACTAGAATCAAGCCAAAGCCTCATCTGAATCTAGCGGACCTGTATGGTCAGATCATCTGGTACATCAGCACACCCCTCTATGTCTACATACCCATGGTAAGCATAGTCAAGAATGCTCTCCCCACAACAGTTTGCACTCCCATGATGTATGTACGTCTAAATTCCCATGGTAACCCAGAGTCCAACATTGGTATGCTAACGTGAACATCCCCTTCCTAGGGATTAAGGGAAATCACTTGCTTTTCCATTCAATGAGGAATAGTGATCAGTTGAATGAATCATGCCCACTTCTACTTTTTATGAGAGGTGATATTCCTCCCCTTTCTCAGAGCACATTCTAGGTCACTCCCATATAGGTAAGTCCCTAACCATCTGAGATCCGAGCTACATGAACTCCAATGTAATCCTTAATTGAAGGGTTCAGGGCTCTGCGCCCTCACCCATAGTTGCCTAGGTTTTTTCTATTGTAGGCCCAATATATCCCATAAATGGGAAAGAAGATGTGTGGTTTGTTGAATCTCTCACATCCTGTTATTTATCATACCAAGTGTGACTCACATGGGATTAGAGATTTGTGATGATCACAACTTCCACACAACCAACCAATCTGAACTACATGAACTATGATTCCTATTCAAACTAGGATACATAGAATGCCTGGTTAAAGGACAAAGTTCAAAGGGGTGCCCTTCTAAATGGGTCCACCCAATCATGTCCCCCCAAATGGGTTCATAATCCCCATCCAAAATGAACTAGAGTAACTATGATTACTATTCAAATTAGGATATGTATGAAACCTTCTTGAAAGCCCGAGATCAAAAGGGTAACCCTCCAAAATAATCCACCCAATTATGCCCCCACCAAATGGGCCTTCTCCCAGGTCCAACCCCCCGAGCTAACTGAACTATCTGGGCTCTAATTCCTCTCCCAAGGTTATGTAGGAAGCCTATATTATGGATCCAATCCAAACATCAAACCTCCTTCCATCACTCTTGGATGTCAATAGAATCCCGATCACATTATTGCATGGATTAAGTCGGCATTGCCTCCACAACATCAAATCCAGGTATATCCATGATGATCCTATACACCAAGGTTTTCTCATGGATACACTCATCAAGAATTAACCAAGGATTCATGAACATATGAACAAGACTTAAATATTTAAGAGAGTTCTGAAATATAAAGTAATTCACCCCAAAAGGGTGTGATGAGTATGACCTCCCATCCTCTCAACTAATGGATTCCTTAAGTGTTGTTGGTGAAATTTTCATCTAACGAGCACTTACCTTTGGAAAGCTGGTCCATGAATCATGGATACTAGGGTCGTTGGGTGTTTCTGGCTCCATGAATAAACCCATTGGAGACCATCTGAGAAAGTCATATACTAAAAGGACCGATTTAAAAAATACGTAACTCCACTCAATCACCTACTGGGACCATTTGACCATTGAACCTCGTTCATAATGCAAAAAGGGATAAATTTTTCTGTCCCTGTGGGGTCAATCCAATTCCCCCTAATGGATAATGATGTGAATCTAGCAGAAACAAATATGGAGACATGAAAGTATCTATAATAACATTAAAATTTCTATCACCTGTCAGACCATTTTTTCCCCAAAACGCGCTTCTTCGGGTCAAAACTACTATAAAGAAACCTAAAAAACATTCAAAGACCCTAAAATTCAAAAAAACACGTAAAACCAATAAAACACTCAAAAACCCTAAAACCCTAAAAAATAACCTTTACTCCCCCCGCCCCACAAATAAAAATACCTAAACCTATTAAAAACCCATAAAAACCCATTAACCCCCCTTAAACTCCTAAAAAAAATAAAAACCCTAAAAATAAAAAAAATTGAATTCCCTAAAAGAACCCTAAAAAATAGTAAAAAATCTCTATAACCCCGAAACCCTTAAAAAACCTAAATACCATAAAACCCAACCCCTAAATGACCCTAAACCCCCAAACAAACTTAAAGGACCATAAAAACCTAAAAACCAAAACAAACTCTACGAGTCCCTAAAACCCAAAAGACCCTAAAAACACTAAAAACCCCATAAAAAATTAAAAATCCTCGAAAAACATAAAATATCCTAAAAAAAAGTAAATCCTAAATGACCCTAAAACCCTAAACCCCTATAAGGCACTAAAATACCAAAAAACCCTATAAACCCCCGAAACCCAAAAAACACATAAACGACCCAAAAAACATTAAAAGGACCTAAAAACAAGTAAAACCCCATAAAATCCTAAAAGAGAATAATTTAAAAAAAACACTAAAAAAATTAAACCCCTACATTCCCTAAGAAAACCAAAAACCCCTAAAAAATGAAACCAAAAAATCCATAAAAACCATTAAATACCAAAAAAACCAAAAAATCCTAAACTCCCCAAAAAACACTAAAACCCAAAAAACCCAAAAATCTCAAAAAAACATTAAATACCTTAAAACCCTGAAAACCCTATAAAACATAAAAACCCAAAAAAAACACAAAAGGAAAACCATAAACCCCCTAAGAACCTAAAACCCTAAACAACCCATAAAAATATCTAAAACATGAAAAACCACTAAAACCCTAAAAACAATAAAAAATTTAAAAACCATAAAAAATATAAAATTTATGTAAAAAACAAAACACCCCTTAAACCCCCTAAAACCCCTAAAATGTTAAATCCCATATAACAAAAAAATCTAAAAAACCAAACACTTTTCCTGGTAGAAAGATCCATGTGACTACAAATATAAAAACCCATAAACACTCCATGAATACTAACCCTTGGATGGATACCCTAACGGTTCTGGTTAAGAATCACTAATTTATGGTGGGTTCCATTGGATTTATTTAAAGAACCAAAAACATCCAACAGTTCATTATCCAAAAGGGAACTTCTTTCAAAATTTTGGTGTTCGTTAAGTAACTCACTATACATAAGAATATGCATTAGTCGAGAGGATGGGAGGTCGAACTCATCACACCCTTTTGGGGGGAATTATTGTCTACTATGAGGATCTCTTATAGATTTGAGATATTTTCATAAATACTTATTAATTAACCAAGTATAACGTAGGTTTCCATTGTAATTTTCAATTAATTATTAGCATGTGTGAAATTTAGAATCATCCATATGTATTTGAGGTTCTTAATTAATGGATATATCTGTATGTATTTAAGGTTCTCCAGAAATGGTATCAACTCATATACTATTTAAAGATTATTTTAACCATTGTTATGATGATACTGGTTTTTAAGCCACTCAGTGGGGCACTCTGGAAGTTATTTTCATCAAGGGAGATGAAGGATTGTTTTGATGTTGGGATCATACCCATAATAGGGCTACCTACATATCATTGTGGAAGGAATCCGAACCCTCGTAGTTTAGTTCATCTTAATTGGACACATCATACCTTTTTAAAGTCATGTTATAAGGACCTAGAGATAAATTTTAATGTCATATGGTAAGGAAATATAAGTGAAAGGTGCTTAGTAAAGGTTTGGTGAGGGACCTATGCCTAAGAAACCCATGGAACATGGAAATAATATGGGTTTCCATTTGAATAAGACCCTATTTGGAATATGAACCAGAAAGAATAGGGTTGATTTGAAGTGTTGGGTTGGAACCTCAGAGAGGATTCCTACCTATCCCATTTGTATGGGAATCAAATCCCACGTAGTTTGATGGGGTATCATATGAGAGTATAGTCTTTTTAGAGAAATGAGTTTTGTCTTACTTCTTGAAAATGATTACTTGGTTATTTGGGGGAATAATTTGTGGATTTATCCTAAGGAGGATGCCTGGAATAAGGGAATTAGGGTTGAATTCCTGAAGAGGATATCCAACGAGTTCAGGGCTTGATAAGGCTTCCTACGTATCCGAATTATGGTGGGAATCAAAGTTCCTGTAGATCATTCTCAGTAGATTTGGTAGATGTTGTGATCATCACAAATCACTCAGACCATGTGATTCATTCTCGGTGTGAGAAACACGATGATATGAAAGATTCAGAAAAGGCACTCACACCTTTCCTACACCGTTGGTGGAAGAGGATGTTCCTATGACAGCGGTGGTGGATGAGGGTGAGGCGACCGAGGAAGTGGGTGAGGAGATGAGCCTTCCATATGTAATCTTTACATTGGACAGGGGTCCAACGAAAGGAAGGAGTGAAGGTGAAGGAAGTAGAGAGGATCAATACTGCAACCTCCTACTTGAAAGATCAGGGGATTACACTAGGATGGATACCATAATGGATCTCAGGATTGGAAGGAGACTTCTCTTTTTCTTGAATAGAAAAGAATGTTTGAACTGTACCTTCCCTACCAGAGATATGAGGTTCTAGGTTTGAGGTATGAGAAGGGGAGGTTAGAACCCAAAACCTAATCCTCCATACAAAGAAATTCCCAACACTATTCTTAGGAGAAAGGTCCATGTGAATGCAGATATACAAACCCATAGACACACCATAAATCCTAACCCCATTGTGAAACAAATGCAGGAAACCTCTGAATGTGGATATACAAACCCAAATAGGAGACACGTCGATGTGCCTTTCCAAATGGTTTGATAAGTCAGGAGGTTTTGGTGGAGGTTTTAATATAATCCATTTAAGAAAAGGGATCCAATGATGAATAATCCTTTCCATGAATAGCTTTGAAGAAGCCTTAATGGTTTGTAGATAGAAGGGTGTATGTGAATCAAAGAAGGGTGCCCAAGTAAGTATCTGGTGCACAAGTGTGGGTGTGCAAGTAGGCTTGGGAAAATGTTCACTTAAGTAAAGAACAACCTATATGTTAATACTTGGTTGAGACTTGACCCAAACCTTCAAGAGTATTCACAGGTATACCCAAAAGTGGGGTGCTCAAGTTCCTTTGAGAGGAATATATGGCATGAAAGTGTTTCCGATTCAGGGAGATTGGGCGCTTTAAGCACACAAGTGTTATGGATTTAAACCCCAAAATGACTTAATACCTATAATAATCCATACATTCCTCATATCTTGGTGTTAAATAACTACCTTGAAAATTTATGAAGACTTGGGAGAAGCACTAGGGCGACCAAAGCAGCAATTAGGCTTCAGGGAAATTCGTTTGTACAAATGAAGGCCCCAAGAATCTTTTTATAGGAAAATAACTGACCCTGGGTGAAAAGAGATTGGGAGTGCATGTGGATTACATGCCACATTGTGGTACACAAGTACCTTGAACGCCGATGGTATTTTGGATAGATTGGGGTGACACTTTGTGGACTTAGCCAAAATAATTACTTCATTCAGCTCCAGCATGGTGGTGCGTAGGAGTTTGCGTGTAGGTATCTTGGGAACCTCTTTGGGGAAATAGCAAAAATAATTTCTCCATATTGTAGGGGCTACACCACCGCACCCTTGCTTGGGCCCAATGTCAGGCTTCGGCCCTAGCCCTTTGGGTCGGTGCCTTCGCTACCATCACTGACCCCTATAAAAATTCCAAAGCCACACCATGAACTGTTCCAGCTCGGCTGAGGTCATTTTGAGTTGTGACACATGGGAATACATCTTCAACTGCGGATAAGTGCATGGAACACATTTTATGGTGTATACACACCATAAACCCCCTAAATCACCTAAAAACATTAAATCCCATAAAACCAATAAAAAATCTAAAAAAACCAAACCCCCTAAAAGACAATATAAATCCCAAAACACTAAAAACCCAATGGTACCCTAAAAGACAAATAAAATAAAAAAAAATCATTAAAACATAAGTACACTAAAATCCCTAAAGCCATAAAACCCCTAAAACCCTTAAAAATCCAAAAAAACCCTAGAAACACTAAAAAGTGTAAAACCTGTAAAACCTGAAAAACCATAAAACCCCCAAAAAATATAAAATCCCCCTTAAAAACCTAAAACCCCTTAAAATCCCAAAAAACCCTAAAAATAATGAAAAAAATATAAAACTCTATAATTACTAGAATAACCCTAAAACCCCTAAAAACCTAGATAAATTATTAAATACCAAAAACCAAAAACCCATAAAACTCTTGAAAAATCCCTAAAAATCTTAAAAACCCTAAAAAGCTAAAAACATAGAAAATTATAAAAACCCTAAAACCTATAAAATAAAATAAATATACCCATAAGACCCTAAAACACTAAAATCCCTAAAAACATCTAAATACCCATAAAACCATAAAACATCATGAAAACATTAAAAACCAAAACCCTAAAAGACCCTAAAACCATAAAAATATCATAAACACCTAAAATGCCTAAAAACCAAAAAAACCCTAAAACCACTTAAAAACATGAAAAATCTTTAAAAACACTAAAAATCTTAAAAACCCAAACCCCGCCCATAAACCTATAATTATCCTAAACCCCATAAAACATCAAAACGCTAAAAATATTAAAAAAATCAAAAGCCCCTTAAAATCACTAATATCCTCAATACTCTGAAAACTCTAAAAAATTCAAAAAATTATAAAAAATCCTTAAAATCCAAAAAACCCTTAACAACCTAAGAAAACCCCTCAAGACCCTAAAAAACAATAAAAACCACTAAAACCCCAAAACCCATTAAAATTTTAGGAACCCTAAAAAACTCTAAGAACCATAAAAACTCCAAAACCCATAAAAAACATAAAAACCCCAAAAACCCATATATCCCCCAGAAACCATAAAAACCATAAACCTCTAAAAGACACTAGAAACCATAAAAAATTAAAAAGGCCTGAATTATACCAAATAACACTATAAAAACCCAAAAAATACCCTCCACTACTAAAAACCTATGATAAACAATGTTACCATGTTTCAGTGGTAGCTAAAAAGCATTGATAAAGGTTGGCCTATTTTATCGCTAAAAATGCACTAACAAAGGGTACATTTCATAAAACAATAATAAAATTAAAAATCATATATTAATATATATATATATATATATATATATATATATATATATATATTTATGTTGATAAAACTATAATTTTTTTTATTAAATACAATTTACATATGACTAAATATACATTTACACATTATATATAAAATATTCTATTAAAAAATGAAAAATAAAATAAAAAATATATGTTAATAATTTTATTATTTCATATTGAAATATATATTGATATATATATATATATATATATATATATATAATTTTATTAAATACTATTTATATAATACTAAGTTATTATAAATCATATATATATATGTCATATATTTAGTGAAAATTGGTTTATAATTTAATTAAAAAATAATATTAATTAAAAATATCGACTATTTAATATTAATATGCATTTAATAACATTTTGTTTTATCAATGATATTTTTTTTTCAATTTTACATATATATCATATAATAAATATTTAATTTATAATTAAAAACTAACTAAATATGTAACACTTAATAAGTTATAAAATAATTTCACCCACATACATAAAAAATTAATTCAATTTTATATAGAAATGACATATACCCAAATAATAAACTATGAATATTATCATTTTAGAATTTTATTTATTAATATTTAATATTTAATATGTCATTTTTTAATTATTAAATTTAATTTTTTAATTTATATTTAATATATACTATTTATTACTTTTTAGTTAACATATATTTTTAAAATTTATATTTTTTCATTTTTTATTTTTTTATTATTTTTTTAATTTTAGTCATTTTTAATATTTTTTAATATTTATTGATTAATATTTAATATTTTAAATAGAGATTTAATTTATATAATTAAAATATGTATTCATTTTCATTTATATATTTATTCTTTTTTATTTTTTAAAAATATATGAAATTAATATCTCTAACTCATTTTTTTAATATTTTTTCAATCAATTAATTTTTAGATTTTATTTCACTCATTTTTAACATTCATTTATTTAATATTATATATTCATTAATTATTTTAACTTCTTATTTACATTTTTTATAATTTGTTCATTTTGAATATTTATTTTTTACATATTTTTTTTCAATTTATTAATTTTTAATGTTTTTCATACATAATTTTCGATTAATATATTCAATATTTTTAATATTTTAATATATTCATATATATATATATAATTATTTGTAATATTTCTTTAATTATGATTTATATAATAAAAAATATATACTTATATAAAATAAGTCACGTATTAAGTGAAAAATGGTTTATGATTAAAATTTAATATAAATTATTAATATTTACTAATTATATCGAGTAATGGATGTTTAATAAAATTTCACTTTTTTCAATATAACATATATAAAACTTGTGTTATATTAATTTCACACACATATAAAATAATTAATTCAATTTTATATAAAAAACGCACACAAATAATATTTCTATAATTTATTAAATTTCAAATATTAGTTTTAGAATTTTATTTATTAACATAATATATTTAATACATATTATGTTTTAATTGGTAAATTTTATTCATTTTTTTTATTTTTATTCAATGTATAATATTTATTACATTATTCTATTTTTTCAAATTTATTAATTTTTAATATTATTTATTCAAAGATAATATTTATTATGTTGAATGTTTTTTAATTTATTAATTTTTAATTTTCTATCTTTAATAAAATTTTAATTTTATCCAATTTTAATATTTATTTATATCTGTTTATTCATCAACATTTAATGTTTTTAATATAGATGTAATTTATATAATTAGTTTTGATTCATTTTCATTTTAACATATGTTAATTTTTATTTTTTTAATAATATATATATTTTTAAAAAACATATTTATTTTTTAATTTTCTTTGAAATCAATTGATTTATTAAATATTAAATATCAATCTTTTTTTTAAAAATTTATTCATTTAAAATTATTTAAAATTATTTATTGAATAATAATATAATTTGTTTACTTTTATTTCTAATTTATTCATTTTTAATATTTATTTATTTAATTTTTTTATAATTAATGTGTGATCAATATTATATATATATATTTATTCATTAATATATTTAACATTTGTATATATATATATATAAATATATATAATATTTCCCTAAATATGATTCATATAAAAAAATATATTAAATAAGTCATATATTTCGTAAAAATGGTATATAATTAAAAATTTATATTAATTAAAAATATTGACTAATTATTATCGATTCATGGATGTTTAATTAAATGTGTTTTTTTCATTCAATTTAACACATACCTAACATGTGATACATTAATTTCACACATACATATACATAATTCATGTAATTTTATATATGAACATTCACACACATAATATTTCAGTATTCTATTCCAATTTTAACAGTAATTTTATAATTTTATTTATTATAAAAATATATATAATATATATTAGGGTTTCAATCATAAATTTTATTCATTTTTTAAATTTTTATTCAATATATACTATTTATTACTTTTTAATATTTTTTCTAATTTAATTGTTTTTAATAGTATTTATTCATTGATAATATTAATTATTTTTTAATATTTTATTTAATTTGATCATTTTCATTTTTTATCCGTTTAATATTTTTGTAATTTTATCCATTTTTAATATTTATTTATGAATTTTTATTCATTCAAATATAATTTTTTAAATAAGGTCAATATTAATATAATTAATACGTATTCAATTCATTTTAAAATATTATATTTATTAATTTTTTAATAATCTATATAATTAAAAATGGTCCTTCATTTTTCTAATATTTTCATAATATATTAATTTTATAATTATTAAATTTCACTCTTTCTTAACATTCATTTAATATTATTTAGTATTATTCATTCACTAACAATGTTAATTATTATTTAATTTCTTTCTTAAATGATTAATTTTTAATATTTGTTTGTTTAATATTTTTTTTATTTATTCATATTTAATATTATTTATACATATTTAATCATTAACATTTAATGTTTTTAATCTAGTTTTAATGTACAAATTTAATATGAATTCATCTTCATTTTAATAGATATTCATTTTTATTTTAATAATAATTTATATAGTTAATAATTTTTTTTTCATTTTTTTAATATTTTTTTGTCAATCCCCCTCAAATTTCCTAGATGAATCGACCAGTGAAAACCCAAAGGTATTAAATTATTTATACTCATTTTTAGTTGATCTTGCATTGTTTCTCCATTTTTTAGTTCTTCTTTGTCAGTTTACCATACGACCCTCCTTCCCCTAGGACTATGGTATTGTAGTGCCTTTCTCGTGTACGATACAACCACTATTTTCGATTTCGAAAGGGTTTGGATACTCAATGTTTGTGTGTTTTTAATTTTTCCAAAAGGTTTGGGTGTGTCATGTGATCCTTGGAATTGGAAGAGGCCTGAAACCCACAGATCCACGGATCCTCATGATCCACACCCTCATGCCTACTTTCTTTGATTCTAGGTCATCATATTTTTTTTATTGTTGTTTAATTTTTTTTTGTTTTTGTATAAATGAAGATCCATCCAAAGAATTCTATTTTGGGTTGATCCCTCAAAAAAGTGTAGGTTTCCAATAAACCATTTAAATTGGACACTTATTTCAAAAATCCAAAAAATATTGACTAGTGAGAGATTAAGCCAAAATTTTGATTAAATTTAGTTTCTTTAACATGTTACTACATACTTTAACAATTGATATATTTAGAAAAAGGTTTTTTAAAATCCTATAAGAACATATATAATATTAATTATGTTTGTAAATATTTCCATCAATTAAATTTATCATATTAATTTAATTTATACTAGTTATAATATTCATTGATTACCCCTTTCAAACACTATAAAATTGTATTAAATTGGGACTCTTTCAAATTATATTGAGTTCACCATTAAATAGGATGAATATTATATTTTAAAATCATGAAGATAAAATTTATATGAAGTGTATATGGTATTATTTTATAATTTAAATAATTTTTTTTTATAATTTTGAATTCTGAAAAAATATTTGGAGTTATTATTTTTTAATAATTTAAGGGAATTTCATTAGGGAGTATTTTATTATTATATTTTTTATAAATTCATGTAATCTAAAACTATTATGGATAGGGGTTTGAAATAGTTTTGTATTTTGGGTATGGGTGAGTTTATTTGAGTTGACTATTATATAGAATCCACACGTATTGATATAGGTCAGTTGTATTCTAATAATTGAGTGTTCCTAAAAATCAATTTGTTTGTGTCCATATGATTTTCTCCCATGTGTGTATTATAATTTACATTAATATTGATTAATTCACATGGTATTATAGTGTGAAAAGACTATATTATTAAAATGATACCTAGATTATAGACATACACATATATTTGTATACATGTTATTAATATGTGATTTCATTACATGATTTCTTCATATTAATAATATGATTTCAAAAGGGCTTAGATTCTAAAAATATTTATTACCTAAAAATTCAATATAGATATCTTATTTTTCCAATCAAGGAGATTTCTAATTGAGTTCTCCGTCATATATAGTGTTAATTTATTAAAAATGAATTGAAATATATTTATTTAAAACGTATTTGTGATGTAATTAAAAATGGTGTTTTTATTGGAAAATGAGTGTAGAAAAAATGGGTTTTGAAGAATGAAAAATAAAATAAAATATTGAAATAGGTTTAAAAAGGGAACAATTTATCTATTAAGTAAACATAAAACTATATTCAGATTAGTGACAATAAACATTTTTAGGCAGTGTAAACATTCCCATAATAGAGCATGGATACACTCAAATTTTGAGAATTTGTTTTCATATCAATGTACATATAAATTATATACATACCTTGTCTATATTGTTTTTTTGTAAAAAATGAATATTATTGAACTATATAGGATGAACATGTATAGAAAATTGAAGGATAATAATCATATAACAATGGATTATGAGGTTGGAGGTAAAGATTTTATCAAGTTAGCAATATGGAATGCATACAACTCTTCTAAAATCCATTGTCCGGGTTTATATTGCTGTAATTCAAGATTAATTCATCCAGAAGATTTGGATGAAAATTTTATTTTCCATGGAATAGTTAAAATTATAAATGTTGGATTAAACATAGGAAAAAATCTAATGTGCATAATGAATAGTATGATACTGGAATATATGGACCATTTGATATGAATACCATTGTAAATGATAATAGAGATCGCATGGATGAAATGATAATGAAAATTGAGTATGATTTTTGTGATTTCCAAAAGTTGTTTTTGAAGTTAAATAACCATAAAAGAGACCATTTTATATCATTCATTCTAAATACACAATAATTTTAGTTGTATTGAAGTTATATATATTGAAAGCTAGCGGTGGATGGAGTGATTCTAGTTTTACAAAACTATTAGGTCTTATAAATGATCTGTTACAAGGAGAAAATGAGATTCCTTGTTGAACATATGTTACTAATAGAATTATACATACAATGGGTATAATATTTGAAAAAATAAATGCATGTAAAAATGATTGTATATTGTTTCTCAAGAACAAATTGAAAATGAGGCTTCTGTGATAGTTATTTTACATCAATTTTTTAGAAACAAACATTAAAAGTGAATCAGGACCCTAGTAACATTGGTTTTCTATTAAAACAATGTTAAAAGGTATTTGGAATAACATTTAATGTTGTATTTATATAAAACCAATGATAAAGGTTATAATTAAAAACTTTAACATTGGTTTTATAGAAAACTGATATTAAAAGTGTTTAAAATTAAACACAAGCCTGTAAAACCCTCATTTGTTCAACTAAATATTTTGGAAACCCTAGTTATTCTGACCCTGAACAACAATTGACCATGCTTGATCTTTACTTTTAGTCAATCTTAATCATATTTTGAAATTTTTTCTCCTCAATCTTCCATAATCCATCTTTCTTCCATGACTCGCCTTATTATTTATTCCACTAAAAAAATAGTATGCTTGAACCACAATCGTGCTTCATGGTTTTTAATTTTTCGTTTTTCAAAATCATTTTTGAAAGCATTTATCTTCAGTCTTATAACATTATCCCCCTTTTCGCCACCTTTGAGTTAGTTAAATGGAATTCAGGATGTTTTGACACCCAAATTTTATAAGTAATTTATTTTTATTTTTGAAGATAATTTAATTATATTTTTTTTAAATTTCATTCATATATTCGTTTATTTTTATTGATTTTATTATCAATTATTTTTAAATTTTTTTTAATGTTACAATTTTTTTGATTATAAATTATTTTTGACCATTATTTTTTTTGGGTGTAATTGTTTTAATTTATAATTTATTTGTTTATATAATTTTTTATAATTATAATTTATTTGTGGTTGAAATCATTTTTTATTCAATCTTAAATTTAGAAAAAAAAAATTCATTATGACTACTTTCGGTTAATTTTTTTGTAATTTGTTTTTCATTTTTAAATTATTTTAAAGATATAATTTATTCGTTAAAAAAATTTACACGTTAAAATTATTTTTTTACAGTTTCTTATATGTTATTACTTTATTTTTTTAATAAATATGTTTATATTTCTATATGAATTAATATATTAATCTATTATATTATGACTATTTATGTAATTAATGGATCGTAATTAGATAAATGAATTAATAAATATCAATGAATCTGTGATAGGTGTTTTTGGTTTCTTGTAATTTTTAAATGAAATATTAAAAACAAAGTTGTTAACTTCTATCCGAGGGTGAAATGATTGAATATGATCACATTATGGTATAAATAAATCAAAGACCATAAAATTTTCTATGGTTTTAGTCAAAATTATACACACCAGATCTAGCATGGTGAAATAACAAACAATATGATCTAATGATAAAGAATATGTTATACATCAGATAGAGGACTATCTTGAAGAATTAATTCATGACATCAGTTTTTAAAAAATTTAAAACATATATGTCGAACTTTTGTACAGAGATGCTGAGAAACCACTATTATCAGGTTACACCAAATTTGAAGTGTTATTGGTAGTGCTTATATTAGTTAAAAATAAATAGATAAGTGGTTAGAGAAATAAAAGTTTTAATGAATTTATAAATTTTTTAAAAGTGGTACTTACAAAAGGCAATAAGCATCAAGATTCCAATTATAAGGAAAAAATATTATGTCCAATGGGATTGTGTTATAAATAGATAAAATATTTCTCTAATGATTTTGTTCTTTATAGGAAGGAGTATAAAAGCTTATCATAATTCATTAAATTTGGGACATCATTATATAAAATTAATGAAAAATCCAACCATGATTCATTCTCAAGAATAGGCATCAAACTGATCACTAAAACAATCTAGTATCTTCATATAATTAATCATTTTGAGTGTATATTTTCCAATTCAAATTATTCAAAGAGGCTGTGATGGAATACAGATGAGTGAATCTATGATGAAAACCTACTCCATCCTACTAATTATCCACAATGTAAATTATTTGATGAAAAATTTATTAAATTTCTAAATAGAATTAGAAATTTTATAATGGGTTTATGTACAGATGGAATGAATCCATATCAGAATATCAGTAGTGAACAAAGTCCATAGACTATTTTTTTGGTTGTCTTAAACTTTTCACCACATATATGTGTTGGGAGTAAATTTATGATTATGAACTTGGTAATTTCTGGAACGAAATAGGATAGAAATGATATTTACGTATATTTGTCACCATTTATTGATGATTAGACTTTTATATGGGAGACAAGTGTCACGAAATTTGATATATAAATAAAGAGTATTTTATTTTACATGATAGGATAAAGTTTACTACAAAAAACTTTCCTGTATATGGAAACATATATGGATATAGTTTTAAAAGGACATAAATCTTGTCCATTTTGTGAATATGGGACTCTCTATCATCAATTTTATTCTGGGATAAAAATTGAGTATATCGGAAATAATATATTTTTATGAATTTATCATATTTATATAACATGAAAACAAGAATTTATTGGTTTATAAGAGTATTATTCTTCCCCAAAATAATTTTTAGTTGATGAATATTAAAAAAAAAGTGCAAAAAATTGATGTAACATTTGGAAATAAAAAAAGTTATGTTCATCAACTAAATACAATTAAGAGGTTATCAATTTTATTTGATATTCCTTAGTGGTAATTTTTAGATGTAAAATGTAACATTGATGTTATACATGTAAATAAATACACTTTTGATAGTATAATTGTAACATGGTTAAACATAAAAGTAAAGAAAAAAATATGAATTGTAGACAAGACTGCACTTAATAACCTTGGGAATTTGTTTTGAGTTAGCTCCCATAATGAAATAAAATACAACATATTTACCTCTGAGTTATCACACATTATGAAAGAGTGAAAAGATAATTTCTTTTCAATGCATTCATAATATTAAATTACTTAGTAGTTTTTCTTTAAATGGGATAAATTTATGTCATTGAAGGATTTAAAGTTAATATTTATCAAATATCATGACATACATGTATTTATACAGTAGTTTCTACTGGTTTCATTATGTGGAATATTGTCGATACCTATCAGAAATTCTATAACCAGGTTGTGTAACTTTTTAAAATTAAATTTTCTACAAAGTCATAGATCTTGATTTGATATATGGGTTGGATAATGAATAATTCATCATATGTTCTCAATTATAAATTTATTTTCCACCATCATTTATTGATATAACAGTTAATCTATTGATTCATTTGGTAAGAGAGATAAAAATATCCGGGCCAATTTATTTATGTTTAATGTATCCTTTTTAAGGATATAGAAAAGAATATGAAGCTATATATTTTGATTTCTTTTGAGAATATGCCTTTATTTTTCTAAAATATATTTCAGAATAGGTAATTAAGTTCTACAATGATATTTTATTCTAAAGTGGAGTATATTGATCTCCCTATATCTAGAAATTCGGCAGTTGATAGTGAAGGAAAATGGATTTATGGATTAAAGGTAAATTCGATTCCACGTGATGAAGAGATCCAGGCACATTTCTATATTTTCAACAACATAGGTTTTGTTCAATCATATATATAATCACATATTTTTTTATTTAAGGTACAATATTATGGAATAAATGAAAAGTAGTTGATAAATGTTCCTAAAAACACATTTTTCATGGATTAATGGGAAAATCAACATTGACTTTTCCATACCATAAGCATTGAAATGGTTAGGAGATGGGAAAGTGTTTATGTGATCATTTCGTCTTATTTTTATTTTATATGCTAGAAATTTTACACAAAAATCCAGGATGAAAAGAGTAATTTTTAAAATAATAAAGTAATGGTTGTCACGAAAACACTATATTTTTCATGTTTAAATAATAAAATCCCAAATTTTTAATAAAAGTCATACATTTGAGTTATTGAGGATATATAGGTGATTAATAATACCAAATTTTATAGTTTAGATATTTAAGTGTATGTGGGTTGATATAAATAGTGGTGTAAAACAAGATTAGTATAGATTTTCAGTCTTTGATCTGAAAATATTTAATTGTAATGAGGAATCATTTATTATGGAGACACATGAAAAAAATATTTTATATTATTGACCCGTCGAAATGATTAGTGTCTTTTTCTTGATAAAAAAACCATTTGGGGGATGTGAATATTGATGATGTTGAAGACTTATCTAACATTTATACAACTAATACATGATTACCCAATGATAAAAATAATGTTTATGTAGAAATTTTCAATGAAGCATGTAATGATCATGTATAAGGGATATGGGAAAATACTCTATTACTCTCCTAATTAATCAGGAAATATTTTTTTGTGAAACTGGTAGAGTTAAAAGAATTATTTTATTAATTTTATATTTAAATATATATATTATTGCATTCATACCATTTTATTAAAAAACTTATATTCATTATATTTAGATATCCATTTTGGGGCAGAAAATGTTTTATTTTATTATTTTATTATTACTAATTTTTTTATATTATTTATTTTTAAATATACACTTTTATTAAATAATATATTTATAAAATTATTCCTTTTTTGAATAATTAACTTTTTTACTTAAAAAATTTATTTATTTCTAATGAAAATATAGGTACAGAAAATTTAAAAAAATTAGAGGGAAATAAATTCTATTATTTTCTTATTTTCTTTTTCAGTATAAACTAATTTTAGTTACACATTTGTTTGGTTGAAAAATATAACATTCAATTTTTTTGATTTCTTCTATGAAAAATAAATTTTTTAATTATTAAATTTAATTAATTTTAATAAAATATAGGTATGCATAATATTTTTGAAGTAGAATACATATTTCTAAATGATAGACACCAATACAGGTGAACTGAGGTATTTAGTTTTTTCATATAAATATATACCTATAGTAATTAAATAAATTAATGAAATTAAAATTATATTTCTTAAAATAATGTGCATATGTTCATATTCTCTATAGAGAAAAATACCCAAAGATGGTAGGAATGAGATTATATGGTTACCAAAACATTCAGTCAAACATGGAGAGGAGAGGATAATAGTTAACTTCAATGAAAATGACCACCCAACTATCCCACATGCCACATATTTTTCGAATTACTTGGATATTAAAAGTATTTTCTAGATGAATATTTTATTCCATAATTAAAGGATTCACATATAGTCAATGAAAAATCTATTATGCGAGTCCATAATAGAAAAACATCTAAACTTATCTATTTATTTTTACCATGGTTTAAATTTTATACGTTTCCAAATATATTATCAATTAAATTAAAGATGAAATTTAAATTTCAAGAGTGAAAACAAATTCAGAAAAATTTTCTATCCTTTTTTGAAAAAGATGGATATATTTAAGATGAAGTTGAATTCTTTTTTTTTAGTAAATAGAATAAATACCCATAACAAAAGTATGGGTTTATAGATTAAGATACATGGTATATTTGTGTCTCCATTATGTGGGAGAAAACATTTATAGTGTGTTTTTGTTGATGGATAGATTAATTATATGTGTTTTTTTTAAATAAATATGTTTATAATTATTTACATAATAATATATTTATTATAATTTATTAAGGGTAAAACAATGTTAAGTAAGTGTATATTATTTTTTTTAATTAATTTTAATTACTTTATGACTTATTAATTTTTAAATATTTTAGAGGCCTCTGGTAAAAAAAAATCAAGAGATACAGTCTCACAATTTATACCCTCATACATTTTCATTTGAAGGGTATCCACTGTTAGAGGATCAAACAATTGATAAAAAATTTATTGAATTCAGATTCAAGTCAAGTAGTGGCTCTAAATATGTTTCACATGGTCACCCATCTCTTCCACCTCATCATTAACAATAAAAATTTGTGATAATAATGAAAAAGGGGAACTATATCACTGATCCAACAAAGGATGTAGCTGATAATATTTTAAGTAATTAATTGTTAATTTTAATCAATATTAATTTTTAGTAAATTTATCTCACCAGGATTACATTTAAAAATACTAATTTAGGAAACCCTTTAGTATAAAATGATACATGGTAACCTTATCCCTAAGAGTAGGATGAATATTATTTCTACTACATTAGGAAATCAAGAACATCTGAGTTTCATCATAGGGATTAGTAGGGTGTGGGTTTGAAAAAGTATATGGTTATTCCCCTAGTGTGTCATCGGTGGGGGTAGAATAGAAGGAAAAAATAGATTCTTTGAATTTTGAGTTCTGAAACATTAATGGTTCGATATAGGAAATAATTACATCATTTGTATTAGCTATTATTGAAAACATGATGATAAAAATACAGACTGCACAACCTTCCCACCCAGATCCCTAACCTCCACATTCGGACATGACCGTGTACTATAAGTTTCATGACAGTGATCATCATGTATGTATTTTAGTATACAGAATTTTACATTATCTAAGGGATTATGTACATTATAAACATATGTATTTGGGTTAGGTATTAGTATAACTATATGATATTATTTATTCAACTTCTCAAATGTCACTTCCTACTAAGGAGGTGTCCATAGTTAGATAGAGTATTTTCTATTTTACTTTAGCCAACTAATCATTGTTATTAGGTGACATTTGAGGTATATATTGTTTTTTATTTGTATTTATCATTAAATTCAGAATAAATTATAACATTTTCATACACTTAACTTATATATGGGTATCTTATATTTAAGGAATCACTATAAATGAATGTAAAATTTAAGGTTCTAATAGCTTCAGATACCCGGGAAGCTGATTGGGTAAAAATGTTTTAACACATTTTTCAATATTTGATAATTATTATAATTTTACAATTTCTTATAATATATATAGAATATATTATATGGTAAATATTTTTAAGAATTAAATCATGGATTTTTTAAAGGGTGATCATCTTATTGTGTCCGTGTTTCAGTTGTTTTCCATGCAAGTAAATTTTAAATTTTAATTTATTTACATTAAGTTAACATATTTTATATTAACTTAATTAATTAATTTTCATATCATTTATCACCAAAATATTTTCATAAAATATTAATTCACATATTTATATGGTTTTATAGACCTAAAATTCATTTTAATAGAGTTGAAATACTAGAACATAAAAACCTGAATTGAATATGTATTTGAAAAATTATAAAACACACAATTTATATGTCGAGTTTTTCCATTCCATGATTAGTAATTACAAATATATGATTATGAAAAACTATTTATTATACTATTATTAATTATGTTTTTTATATTTTAGTCCAAAATTGATGTTATACATCTTTTTTCAAAATGAATGTAAAACATATTGGTTATTCTCTTTATTGGGTCATTTTTTGAGGAAGAATTAGCCTGTTTTTAATGAATTAAGTTTTTTTATTGTTTTAGTTCATTAATATTAAAATTTTTATCTTAAATTATTTTTGATAATTAATATTTAATATTAAAATATTTCATGGATTATGTTTATCATGGATCATTTTTCAATAGTGCAAAAAAATGAATATGTGAATTTTTAGGCATCTAAATCTTATAATAGAAAAAACAATTATTACATATCTATTGTTTTTATTTTAAAATTATTGTTTTCTAAAAATAGTGTAATAATTAACAAGGGAATTTTTAATGTTGATATTCTTTTTTATCATTAATTTATGAGATAATCACATAAATAACTATAACATATTTTAAAAAGGATACTATCATTATATCAATTATTAATTAAAAAATATGTCATCTTTAAAATTTATAAGACTTTATTTTTTAGGTTTTTTATTATTTTTCTTCATATATATACAATGACTTCAAACACATTCAATGTTTATTTCCATACTAGTTTATATGTTTGAATAATTATGACTTTTAGTTACATTGAGCTGTATAATTGAAAAACATACTACAAAATATTTCAAATATTTTTACTTCTATTATTCTATTTATACTAAAAAAAATTTACTTTTGGTTATATATTTTCAATTTTCATGTTTGGGATCATGTTATTTTCTAAATTTATTTTTGAAAAAAATTCAACTTTCAACATTGATTTTTTATAAAATTGACATTGAAATGTATCTTGGATGGATTTAAACATCATTTTTAAGAAAAACTGATGTTAAAAGCCTTCCATGAGGATTGTCCTCCCCATTTTTCTATAAAACTGACATGGTAAGAGGCTTTTAATGATGGTTTTATGAAAAATATGCATTCAGAACCTTTTATATGTCATCTTTTAGAATGGTTTTCAACATCGGTTTATGAAAAAATTACATCAAAAATATATATGGTACTTTCCTATAATTACAAGGTTTAGAAGATTATATAGATGTTAATAAACCACTAGAATATCGAAATGGAATACTGATACAAGAATTTAAGATTGGTAATGCTGTCACTCAGTAGAATCTCTTCCATGGATGAAAATTTATTATGAGTATCTTCAATTTTGAAAATGAGGTGAGAAACCTCTGTATTGTGTTATCTAATGATCTGATAAATATGTTCATTTTATAAAAATTAATAATTAATATAAATGGATTGTTATGTTTGTGAATTATAAATTTACACCATTATTATTTATCGAGTGAAAATACATAATTTTTTCTATACTTATACCTAGGAAAAAAATCTATTAATTATATTGATTTCAATTTGGATTCATTGATTGAAGATTTGAAATTGATGTGGGATAAAAAATGATATATTATATATTTTTATAGTGTTGAAAAAGTGGGATCCCTATATCTAACATAAATATTAATTTTTAATTAGTATATCTTGTATACAATGAGTTATTCATGATGGCCACATACCATAATACTATTTATATTTCTGCATATACTATTTATATGGTAATGTACATAGATTATGTGTCATATCAAAAGGTTATAACAATTCCTAGGATATAATGAGAACCTATAGATACCATTATAGTAATATAAAAGTTAATTCCTATGGTCGAGATACATCTTTTTTATAAGACATAGATGAAGTGTGACCATAATGTACTAGGGGATCATAAGAATTCATAATTCTTTTCATTAAGTTTTCACTTGGTGATCTTAGTAGATAAGATCAGGAGGACTATACCACCAATAAGAATACAACATGTTTTAGGTGTCATAGGTAGTTCCCATCTGTGAACACATGTAATGTTATTTTTAAATGAGATTATTATTAGTGTATACTATTTTATCACACGCTTTATGTCAGGACAAAACTATAGAATATATGTCATGGTGAGGTGGCTTGAATTGGATTCACCATTAGTGGTATGACAATGATTGAATAAACAAGAGGAATTTTTTATTCTAAAAGGAAGTGATATCTCTGGATTATTTGATCAGGATAGAACTACCATCACTAAATCCATAACCATGGTAGAATATGGTATGTCTATCCAGTTAAGTAAAATAATAATAAATAAAGATAGGATGATGAAATAATGTGTGAATCCTCCTTTATGAGATATCATGAGATGAAAAGATTATATCACATAGTGTGTTTTCATAGGAAAGGTTTTCATTTCTATGAAAATTATTTATCTCTATATGGGCCTTAAGGGGTTGCTAGACTCCACTAATTTTATATGAATATTATCCACTACTGTCGATATAAGGTCCGAGAGGGTCACACACTAAGAATATTCAAAGGTTCAGGCTATTCTAATGAATAAGAGTATAGAACCTGGTGGGTCTCACTATCAGTTCTGAGAGATGTCTGATAATAAATGATATCCAATAAATAAATAAATTCATATTATTTTATTTTAGAATAACTGTTACTGAATTTATTTATTAAAATTATTCACAAGATATTAAGTTAATACATGGGGAAAATATTTAATAATAGAACATTATTTTAATATTCATGGTTCATTTAATATTTTTGGGAATAAATGAGTACTGTTAATAACATACTTTTATCACATAATATATTTATTATATTACAAGAAATTGATAAAAATATTAATTATATTTATGACCCAGTTAATGAGTTATTAGATGTTGATTATTGTTTATTTAGTGGGTAATACGTAATTAGGATCTAGGGAGCCATTTTTGGGTATTTTCACCATACTATAAAAGTAGAAGGAGGCTCTCATTTGGTTCACAATTCACTATGTGATTTTGAAATCCTCTCCATCCTCTCTCCCACTTCCTAGATAGATAAGCAATCGATCCCAACAACCGATTTGAGTTCTCCTTCAAGGATCAAAGGATCAACAAAAAAATGATCATTGAGATATCGAATTCTTTGTCGAATATCCATGATATCACCCTAAAATAAATGGTCAATGTTATCACAACCATTTTAATATTGTGAGGATTATCTTGAGATATCTGACTTTGGTTTCTTTGAGAAAATTTCACAGATAAAAAACATTTTTTGAATGCATCTGCATATCAAATGAGGTATTTATTTTATTTATTGAATATTCTTAAATTCTTCATGTGATATCCTCAACACTAGTATCAGGGTGTGCATTTTTGGAGACAATGTAGTCACATTGATTGTTGATGAAATATTTTAATTCCCCATCCCATATGCTTTCACTACACACCCCAATACATTAAATTTGAATCAAAGGGATCACCTTGAATCCTTAATCCAAGAAAATTATGTTAGCATTAAATTCATTAAGATGTAATAATTATGGTCTCATATCTATTAATTGTGATCAAATATTACATCTAATGGCTGAGATACGACCAACCAAATATTGAAAGATGGATCAAAACCATTATAGTGAGTTTAATTTTAAATAACATGGATATATATATATATATATATTCTATTTTATCGAAATGTATTATTGGGTAGTATTGGTTATTTAATAAGTGGTTGGGAAAATATTTTCCAAAGGGAATGATTCCCCAAATATGTGGTATTACATTCCATCTTAAATAAAATAATTTCCTTAAAAAACAATTGAATGTGGCAGGGGTGCTCTAGATGTAATTTTTAGATAAAACAAGAAAATCATAATAATATAATATAAAAAGTGGGTTCTATTAAGTCTCAAAGGTAAAAAAAATAAAAACCAAGGAGGGGATCTGTTTTCAACAGAGGATAAGCCAACAAAAAAACTTTTTAAAACTATGGGTGGTAGCACCACCGCCCCCTCTAGCCTCTTATTGTTCAGCGGACCTGCTACATCCATATCACTATGAGACCCCTTGCTGAACAACCTCACCTCTAACCCACTGGTTCCCCTGCCTTGTGGACTCAACCCCACTATCCATCCATAGGAAATCCCACCACGTGTCGTCTCTACAGGTGAGTTCCAACACCACTGCCCCGACCATCATCTCGTCACATTGTCGCATTGCTGGACTCCTTCCTGGTATATATCCACCCTGACTGGACTCCTATTTTACAACATTTAATTCTATCTAGAAAAACATCTCATGCCTCCAGTTTCATGGGGTATTATGGTTGACTGACTTGAAATAGGATGGTTTGGTCCTTTCTTAACATTCCTAACCTTTTTGGCTCCAAAATAGGGTCATAATCCTCTCTATGGATTTTCTAGGCTATCTAGGGAATAAGAAAAAAAAAATAAAAAAAATAAAAAAATAAATTATTTTTTTTGTAATTAAAACTAATATGGGGTCAAGTTCCTTTATTTTGAATTAATATTAGAAATAATTTTTTTAATTTCTTTAATTTTGCTGGACATAAATTTATCACAAATTTAATTTTAATTATACATTTAATTTTTGTGTGAACTGATCATGAATGTTGAACATCAAATGTTTGTATTAGTTTTATTAATTAATTAAATATTTCATGTGGTTGATATTTTTAGTAATTAATTAATTAGAAAATTTGTGCATCATCTTTCTTCCTCATAATATCTATAATGGTGTGCATATCTATGAGGTATATATTTTTTATATTAAAAATTATAGATACCACCTTGCCTATGTGTGAGTATTTATGTATCATGATGGGGAAGAAAACATATGTTTACCATATCAATATTTGTGGAAATTCCAAAAAATATTCCAATATATTGAGAAAGGTGGGAACTGTGACTTGAGTCATTCAGGAATCATGTATTTCTACATAGGGTATCAGCTAATCCATTTATACTGAATGGATCAACTGCTAATAAATTCTCGTGATCATTCATTTGATTTGTTAAAGTTATGAATTGTTTATTATTTTTATGAGTTTTAATGTTTACAAGATCTCTAAAAATTATAAACTAAAATGCATTGATTAAAACCACTTAAGAGGTAGTGCATTTTTTATATTTTATACATGGTAAATATGTGAGTGTGAACAATAAGTATGTGCATATATAATTGAAAATAATTTATTTCATTGAGAAATAATAAAAACTATGAAAGAAATATTAATTTATGATACCTTCAATTGTTTGATTTTGAACAAAATAACGTGTAAGTGGATCTATTTATCCATAGTTGATAGTGCCTCCTACTACTATGGAGTTTTATGAGAGCAATGAGTAAATATGAATTATGATGTAATAAAATAAGTATCCATATCTAGATTGGTTACACATTAGATTTAAATATTTGAGTAAATAAATTTTACAATTTCTAGAAGCTGTGACTTCACTCAACAGTTCAAGTATCCATGTGTTAATACATTTTTCTATTCAAACACCTATGTTGAAACTCTTTGAGTAGTGGTTTATCCATATATTAGACTATAAGCAGAGTATTTAGAGATAATTTTCACTAGAATACTAAAGAAACTGGATATTATAAATCTATTAGTGAGGGATACTAGGGTTAAATAATATAGTGGGATAAATTTAATAATTTAATAATTTGATAATGTTTAATCAATAATTAATATAAATTTCTTATCTGCTAAAATTTTATTTTTTTGAAAATGTAAAGAAATATAATAGATACATTGCAAGTAATACTGGATCATGAAAATGCCCTATATAGAATTAATTTTCAATTATAGCATAGTCTCTTGTGAAAATTACTAGGAAATGAACATGAATTATATATTCCAGATTCCCCACTACCTATTAAGACTCCTCAGGAAGAAATGATGTTAAAGATACTTATAGGAGACTCATGTTTAATAAATATGATGTTTACATCGCAATTATATCATTAAAAGACCAATTTTTTGTGAAAAAATATTAGAAAATTTGTGGTTTAACATGTTCTGTCATCTCTGAGAAGTAGTGATGAGAATGTGAAGAAATATATGAATGATACGATTATTAACTTGAAGATTTTGAAATTTCAAAGATGCATCAAGATCCTTAAATCCATCAAATTATTACATCTTTATCACCCACTTACTCAAGGTTATTTTAAGATTATAAAGCATAAAATATGGAGTAAAAACCCTTAATTAACTTTTGGGAAATCACCATGTTTTTATGAAATAAATGAAAGGTTAATCTTAAGTTCCTATAGTGAACAAGTTAAATGAAAAGGTGAAGAGGCCAATAGAAAATGTGACACTGAGCACACCTTCAAAAAATAATTTTTATGAAAACATGAAAGGCATTATATAGGAGACTATTTCCTTCTTAGTTCACAAGATAAGTCTATGGAAGATAAATTTTAATTAATTGAATTAAAAGTAAGATGTGGATTTGACTAAGAGAATACTCATCATTGTATGATATATTTATATTATAATAATTTGGTATAAAATAAAAAAGACATATCTTGTATTTTTATTTAAATATTAACCATGTTAGAATAGAATGGTTTCAATAAGTAAGGTTAATTCTCCAAGAGTCCAAGAAAGGGTGATTCCTAAGTTAGTTATAAGAAGTGCACTACTTCTAAATGCCATGTTTAATGGTTCTTATTGAACTTTTGTTACGTGTTACTAAAACAATTATCTCATGTGACCATTGTACACAAGGATATGTTATTACATTAATGGAATGCATGTTTTTTAATGTCTAATACTCAACTAATTGTTCTGTAATTCATGAATCATTTGTAGTAACTGATGAATATAAAATGTATGACTTAGTTATACCCTATTATGGAAATATAATTATTCATTTAGTAAAAATATATAGTTTTCAAGGGTATAACCATTATGGTTTTAGAATATTTGGATCTAAATTGCATAGGAATTATTGACACACACACACACATATATAGTTTGGGATAAATAAACCATTAGAAATAAATAAAATTTAAAAATATGTTTGAATTAGTTTCTCTAGAAATAATGAACTACTCCAAGGAGAAGATAGATGTAAGTTCATATAATTCAAAATATTCATTCACGTTTTATAAGGAATATTATTTTAAAGTAGGAAAATAATATATGAGCAGCTTCAGACTTTAGAGCCAAAGAATATCTTAACCAATTTTTCAGAGATCATGAAATGTAGAGTGTATTTATTAATAAACTCAAATTTCCTTATACATATCAAATTTATTATATATTAATTAATATCAATGAAAATCTCTCACATGAAAACATTTATTATTAAAATGTAATGTGGAGTAATTCTTAAATAGAAATTTCCCAATACACATTAGATCCAAGATGTGATTAGATGGAACATCATTATTGAGACTAATAAGCATTGTAGAAACTTCCATTATTTTTTAAATATGTTTCACATATAACATCATTATCCCAAAACCATTTGAAAACTATAGTGAAAAATTTATATAATATAAGTCATAGTATGATATAAACCTTTATTTTCATAATAATATGTGTTTATATGCAATTTTTTAAGGATATAAAAAAACTGGCATATAGAATAAAATGAAAATTTAATGTAATTTTAATACAGGTTTCTAATGATTTTAAAAAAATACCTAATATAGACAACTCATAGTCATGTAATATAATATATTTAATGAAAAGGGTACACATATCTATTTGAGATAGTGGGATGAAGAAATAATTTTATTTAGTCAATGCTAGAGATATACAAGTATTTGACATTGGAACTAATTCCGCAAGTTCATGTGGAAAAGGCATGTCCCATAGATACACACTATGTATGAAGGGTAAAATCAATGAATTAGTTTTATGCTCATCATGGATGGTGATACATTATTAATTGAGATTAATAAATCCTATAAGGAAGCATTAAATGGAGACTAACTATGATTTACAAGTTAATATAAATTTAGGAAATGGATTCTATGTATCAAAATACAAGTTCATATCATTTTGAACTTCTAAAATCTTGAAACTATGGAAGTATTCTAGGTCAAAAATACATGGATGGTAATTTTTGTACCAATTCATCATGATTAATGGTCAAAGGGTTTCAACATTTTTGTTTAGACATATTCTAATACAAAACCACTCCACCAATTATCATGCTCAATTTGTTTGAATTCTAATTATCATAACTAATTTATATGATCCTTATAAATGGAATGATATTTGAATACAAACTTTCATGAAAATGTTATATATGATAAAACTAGATATATTTGGTGACACTTAGAATGATGATAAAGTGGTGCATGTTACAACAATACCATTTTGGATTAAAGTAAGCAATATGATCAAAAAATATTCTTTTGGAATTAATCTTTTCCATGTTAATTTAAGTGGTTAGTGGGAGAACCACTTTTTTTCACAGAATACATGTTTGATAATGCATGTAAAATAACTATTGGAATCATAGTTAGTTAATACCATAATGAAAGTAAAACTCTAGATATTTACTTAATGTTGAAACCTAATATTTAGTGAAAAATATCTACTGAGGTAGATATAATGGGTCACTTATACCATGTAAAAGTACATATACATACATGGTATTGAAAAAAACAAGTTAGAATAATTCTAGATAGAATTTTTACTAATATATCTTGAAATAATTACCTATAAGAAGACATGTATTAAATATAGAAGGAGATTAATTTAGTGATTATAATTACATGCTCTTATACAATAGACTGGTAAAATATACTATGCTACATACTAGATAATATATTACCAACATATACATTACTATAGTTGAATATCAATAAAATCCAAGAGAACTACACTGGAAGAATTCAAAACAATCCTATTGTACTTGAGAGGATATAAGTGGAATGTTCCTAGTACTTAGAGGGGATAGAAAAATAGTTATAAGGGAACATAAAGTAGTATTAATTTGGAATTTTTTTATATAATACCATATTCAAGATATGGTAATAATCAATGGAATCTTATTAAATATTGTAGTATCTATATCTATAACTACTCTATTTTTTGTAGCGTCTTTTTCCATTGAAGAAGAAGTTTAAAATATGAAATGATTTGTTCCTGTTCTTGGAATCACACCTAAAAATTAAATTTTATCATAATATAAAGCATGATAATCTTATTACCATTACTTCCCAAGATTTCATGTTTTCAAAGTGGAAAAAAAGAAATATTCTCTGGAATATAATCTCTTGAGGAGTCTTACTCAAGGAGGTGAATTCATAGATAGTAGAATATCCATGAATCAGAGATGTTTCAATCCCAATGATTAAAACCATATCTTAGTAGAAGCATGATCTTATCATATGGGAGAAATAAAGGTTTGTTATAAAGTTAGATCTAGTGTAATTGGTATTGTTGTAAAAGTAGGTTCCCTAGACCAAAATTAAACAGTACTGGTAGATTATTATATCATTTATATAGTTATTTATACATTATGGTCACTTACTATAATAGTGTTGATATTTATACATCCAATATTAACATATTAATGTCCATAGATTATATGTCATATCAAAATTCTATAATAGTTTCCAGAATATAATTTGAATGTAGAGATACCATGACTATAATCTAAAACTTATGTCATATGGTCCATATACATCATGTTGATAGGAAAAATATGATGTGTTACCATCAGGTTTTGGGGGCTTAGAAGCATTGGTATTCATTCCCATAATGTTTTCACTTGGAGATCTTGAGAAAATGAGATCATGAGGTCTAGACCACTAGTAGGAAGAACACATTTTTAGATATCATTGGTATTTCCTATCTCTAAGCATGTGTGATGGTCTCCGGAATTGATATTATTTTTAGTGTATACTATTTTATCACATACTTTAATTCAAGGAAAAACCATGAAATTTATGATGTGGGGGGGTAGCTTGCATTGGGATTTCCATTGGTAGCATGACATTGATTTAATAATCAATAATGAATTTTTCACTTCTGAAAGGAAGTGATAACCCATTCCAAGTTGATTATGATTGTAGAAAATTCACTAATTATATGTCTATGCTAGAAGAATTTAAGTATATCTAGTTATGTTAATTAATAATAAAGCAAGAAAGGATGATGACATGAATTGTGTGTCTGCTTTATGATATTTCATGAGATAAAGATATTATATTACTTGTTGTGTGTTTGTAAGGATGGTTGTTGTTGTAATAAATATTAATTATATCCTTAGGGTCCTTGCCGGGTTGCTAGACATTACTCATGGTCTTGGAATAGTATTCACTACTATCATGATAAGTTCATTGAGGGATATATAATATGTTTATTCTAAAGTTTAGCATATTCTTATGAATAGGACTATAGGACATGGTGGGAACCACCATTATATTTGAGAGATGTTTGAGAATAAAATATCACCAATTAATAAATAAATTCATATTATTCAAGTTTAGAGTAAGTTTTATTGACTTTATTTTTTAAAATTATTCTCAATATATAAAGTGAATACCTGAGAAATTTTTTTATCGAACGAATATTATTTTAATACTCAATGTTCATTTAATAATTGTAGGAATTAATGAGTTGAGTTAATGACTTGAATTTGTCATGTAATAAAATTTTATATTATAAAAAAGTGACAAAAATATAAATGATATTTATGAATTATTTAATCCCTTATAAGTTATTTTTTATTGTTTATTTAGTGGGTAATACATATTCGGTGGTTGAGATCTATTTCTTGGTATTTTTCACCTCACAATATAAAGAGAAGTAGGCTCTCTTTTGGGTCACAATTCATGAAATGATTTTGAGAGACTCTCTCTCCCTCTCCCTCTTCTTAGAGAGAGAAGCATTCAATATAATTAAACAATCATTGTTCTCCTTCATAGATCAAAGGACAAACATAGTGGTGATTTTCTAGACATCTATGACATCTCCAAATCTCTACACTATCACAAAAAAATCAACAATTTATATTCCCATAGAATTTTGAAGTCTGTGTGGATGAACTAGAGGGATCTAGCTTCTTCAATTGACAAATGATTCTGTTGAAAACATATTTAAATTATATTAGGTATTTATTTTATTTATTTATCATGCTTAAATTTCTCATAGTATATCCTCAACTCACTAATACAAACCTATCCTTTAACAGTGCTAGAAATGGTCGTTATCAGTGCTGGAAAAGCACTGACAATGTGAGCGACGTTAAAATCCTATGAATTTTATCAGCACTGAAAATAACTAATAAAGAATTCATTTATCAATGCTTCAATTTATCACCTTTAAAGGAACCCTTTATCATCGCTTTTAGAAGTGCTAATAAATGTGTTTTTTATCAGCACTGAAAAAGGGCCATACTGTAGTATGCTATTACAACACACTATAGAACCACTATAGTGTACTATAACAGCACACTGCAGTACTTGAAACACACAAGAAAGACATCATATATCAAAAAATTAATGTCTCGATACATAATTTAAAAGAAATGAATTTTACAACACAAACACCATGAAGAGAATACTATATTATAGAAATTTTAAACATTGGTTAATACAATTACTGAAACAAAAATTTATTACATAACATCAAAAAAATCCTAACTTTGAATGTTACCATGATATAAATTGACTTTTTTATTAAACTGCTGTCATTGTATGGGTAGTTTTGAACAAACCACCTCAACTTGAATAAAAGAATCCACCTATATAAGAAAACAATTATTATGAGTAATACTATAAATAAATAAATAAAACATAAATATAAATAATACATTAAGTCTATGGACAATTATTTTAATATGAGAATATCAAGATTATCTCCTTTATTGGGTAGTAGAGGGAAGTTGAAAGAATGTGATAAATTTAAACACTACATGACTGAATGGTTTTGTGAGAGAAGAAGTCTAGGGAAGTTTGGGGGCAGAAAGTAATGAATGATGGATAGAGCACCCAAACTCGAATAAAATAATTCAACTACATAAGAAAATAATTATTATATAAGTAATATAAAAAATAAATAAAATAAACATACATATGAAACAATATATTAATACTATGGATAATGATTTTACAATGAAAACATCAATATTACCACTATAATTGAGCAGAGGCAGTGTCATTGCACTTCCTGCAAAGGTAGTGGAGGTAACTTGAAAAAAAGTGATAAATTCACCACTATAGGGTGAAAAGGTTTTAAGGGATAAGGCACATGAAATTTGGATAGATTACCCCCAACATGAACAAAATAATCCACCTGTATAAGAAAACAATTTTTATGTGAGTAATACCAAAAATAAATAAATTAATTATACATATGAAACAATATATTAATTCCATGGAAAATTTTTTTAATATTAAAAAATTAAGATTACCTTTGTAATAAAGTATAGGAAGCATCGTTTCTCTTCTTCAAAAGACAGTGGAGGTAACTTGAAAGAAAGTGATAAACGCATAACTACCGGGGTGAAAATGTTTTAAGGGAGAAGGAGAATGAAATTTGGATAGAGCACCCCCAACTAGAACAAAATAATCCACCTATATAGGAAAACAATTATTATGTGAGTAATACAAATAAGAAATAAATTAAACATATATATTAAAAAATACATTAATTTTAGGGAAAATTATTTTACTGTGAAAACATCAATATTACCTCTATAATTGAGTAGAGGCATCATCTTTACTCTTCCTGAGAAGGCAGTTTAGGTAACATGAATGAATGGAATAATGGAACCATGGTAGGGATAGAAAGGTTTTAAGGGATAAGGAGCATAAAAGATGGATAGAGAACCCCAAACCCAAACAAAAGAATCCATCTATATAAGAAATCAATTATTATGTGAGTAATTCTAAAAAAACAAATTAAACATAAATATGAAACAATATATTATTTATATGGAAAATTATTTTACTGTGAAATCATCAAGATTACCTCTATTATTGAGTAGAGACAACATCATTTCTCTTCTTACAGAGCCATGAAACATAGATTGAAAACACTTAAAATAAATGAACTTTATGAGGAATAATGAAAATTAAATCAATGTTCCAATATATAATTTTCGGTAAAATAGATAAATTATATCGTAACATTACATTTGAATCCATAAAAAGGATTTCCTTTATTATAGTTTGTTCCTTGAGTTATTGGTAACATCATCATGTGAAGAAGACATTGTATGAATGAGTAGTCAATCATTTAATTTAGATTATGTTAATGCAGTAAAGAACATATAATATTTTGAGGAAAATAATAATATATTAAAAAAACTTTTACTTTCTCATTGAACTCTCTTAATTTCTTAAAGGTTTAAAGGATTTGGTTCCTCTTTCAAGAATCCAAATCCCCTATTTGCGGTCCCCTCTAATGTACAAGACATTGTCTATAGTGGGACTGACATGAACTAATTGTGATGTCCCAATGAAAGGTTCATCCTCAATTGAATTTTCATATGACTCAACATTTGTTTTAGTTTCCATCAGTAATATGAACCAATTATTGTTTATTGGATCAGAGAAATAAAATACTTTCACTGCCTGTGATGCTTTTATGAATGTATTTTTTTCCCCTTCTACACTGAAATTCACCTTCAAAAATACCATTTCATCAACTTTCAATCCATTAATATTTTAAACTCATTTTAAATTGAAAAGAGGAAGTTGAAATATTATATAATACAACTCATATGTCTGTTCGATAATGCAAAAACATGAGATATTTTTATATTTTGTATTTCCATCCTTAGAACCAGATATATGCATCACATCATACACATGCTTAAAACTATTGTTTTTCATCGTACTAAATTCATCATGTTCTTTTGTATAGAACATATTACTATCGATCAAAAAAACTGTAAGATATAATATTTTCATTCGATCCTCTAGATTTCCATTGAATTCATTCGACAATTGAATTTTTATTTTCAGATAACTCCCTATAAATTCGATGTGTTAAACATCCTATAAATTTTTGATTATGCGTATGTAATATCCATCTTTCAGAACTTTATGGATTCAAATATCTATGAATTTCTTTTTGTGATTCAATGTATGGATCACGATATTCAGTATCATGTATTATATAAAGATGTGGTTTCTCCCACTCTATATAGGTAATTGTAACAACATCTGTTCTAGAAATCTATTTTCCCCTAAGGAGTTCACTGTGATGAGACTGTGGGAGACTATTAATTTCAACATCTGATAGGTAATCGGTACAGAATTCAATATCTTCTTCAAAAATATATCATTTTGCCATAAAAACTTCTGGATGACTTTGATTCTTGACATACCCTTTCAAAATCATCATATACTATTCAATGTGGTACAACCATTTGTAATGGACAAGACCACATAGTTGAACCTCTCTAACCAAGTAAATCATCTGGTGGAACATTATATAAATGAATGATGGTGGGGATAACATTTCTAATTCACATAATATGATTTAAATCTACTTATTCATAATGGGAATCTTCACTGGGTCTACAACTTCACTACTTGTGGCTTTCAAAAAGAAGAAATGTATGGTTAATTTATGTCATACATTTTGAGGAAGAATGCAATGGAAAACAACATGAATTAAATCTTGCATAAAAACATGATAGTAATATGATTTTATTCCTTTTATATTTAAATTAGTCATTAATATAACAATCTTAGTGCCTTAAGAATACCCCTGTAGAACTTTTACACTTATAAGGAAAAGGAAAAATTGTAATTTTTCATTTCTCGATAGAGTCTAAGATAATGGAGGAATAAAATTCTTCCTTTTACCCTTCACTGGTGACAAATCTTCCCTTATCCCCATTTCAATCAAGTCCAACCTAGAATTGATTCCATATTTCATTTTTCAAGGAACATTTTTTAACGTTCCAATAACACAATAATATATATTTTTTCTACATGAATGACATCAAAAAAAATTAACATACAAACATTTCCAATATGGTAATTCAAATAAAACTGATCTCTTCTTCTAAAATGATTTTTAAGGTTTTTTTTAAAATGGTTTGCCGAAAATAGTGTCAATATTTTTTTTACTTTTTTGTACATATGATCTTCTATTGATAGAGAAGGTTTTGTAACTTATTCAATATTCCCATCAAATTTTATTTTTTAGGATCGGTATTTATGTAATTGGGGTAAAAAATTTCAATGTCCTAAAAACGTAGTCCTTTAGGAAAGTTTCAACCAAAAAAAATATAATCTTTTTTCACAAATGGGGACCCCAACATTCCATTAATGTTGTAGCCTGATAAATATCCATAAGAGGGGAATTCATTTATCGTTCCATACAATATAGCCCTAAATGTGAATTCTTCACTTCTATGAGCATCATAGATTGTAATACCATTATCCCACATCAATTTAAAATCTTCAATCAATGGATCCCAATAGACATTAATATCATTACCAGGTTGATTTGGTTCAAATATTAGTAGAGACAACATAATGTATTTACGCTTCATGCATAACCATGGGGGAAATTTATAATTTACCAACATGACATGCCATGTACTATGATTAATACTCTGTACAACAAAAGTATTTATTCCATATTTAGATAATGCAAGATAAAAGTTTCTTAGATCATATCCAAATTCTAGAAACTCATAATCAATTTTCTTCCACTGAGGAGAATCTTTTAGATGATTTAGGATCCCATCATTAATTCTTGTATCAACATTACAAGTTCATTATATTGCGGTTTCATAACACCCATATAAATTTCTTAATTGTGGAATGACAGGAAAGTACCATACAGATTTTGGAGGACTTGATTCATTTTTCTTGTATCGATCTGTGACACACTAAGGTCATTTGATGAGTGATTCGTGGTCTTTGTGAAATAGTATGAAGTCATTTGGACAAGAAAGTATTTTTTATAGATCATTCCCATTGAACGTAACATTCCATTATCTTCATATGTTTGACATGGTGGTTCATTTTCTTCTGGTAGCATATCTTTCAGACGACCAAGTAGTTTTGTAATGCTGGTGTCACTCCATCCATTGCGAGATTTCAAATTATATAAATTCAATACAACTGAAAATGTTGCGAATTTAGTACAACTAGTATACATTGGTTTTTTGGAAGAGTTGTTTAACTCCTCAAAAAACTTTGGAAAATCATGAAGGTCATTTTTCATTTCCATTATCATTTCTTCAATGCGATCTTCATCATATTTTACAACGGTATTTATATCAAATGATTTTTAAACCTCAATATCATCCCAATTGATGTCCACATTTAGTTTTTCCAACTCTTTAGTCCAAAATTTATAGATTTGATCTATTATGTCACAAATAAAATGTTCTTCCAACTCTTCTAGAAATTGTTTTCTTGAATAAAAACAATGTAAACATGGAAAAAGGATTTTAGAAGGGTCGTTTGCGTGGTCTCTTGCAAACTTAATGAACTCTTTAACTCCATCTTTATATTTATTTGTCAAATGATTATCTTTCACCCATTTTTAGTTCATATCCATCCTATTGGGTTCAAAATAGATTAATTTTATAAAATATATAAATAAATACGCAAAATCTATTCATTATCAAAAGTAAAATTTATAGAAAATTTTAATATTGGAAATATGGATCATTTCTACTAGAATATCGGTGCACCTATATATTCCAAATACAATAATAATGGTTTTCAGGATTTGAAAAAATAGAGGGAGATAAATGAAAATAATAAATTATATTATCACTAATATTTAAATGTGTAACCAGAAGATGGATAGTGTAATAAACCTAGAATGAATTACCCAAACAACACCTGGTCAGATCATCGTATGACCTCCAACACACCTCAAAGTCACTAAATGATGGTTTAAAAATTGGGTGTAAAAAACTGTAAATGGGAGGTGGTCCTCGCTCAAAATAAAAACAATTAGTTCAGAGGTCAAACAAAATTATAGTATGACCCTTGGGGTCAATGGATATGCAGACCCAAAATCATCATTACCTGATCTAGGCATACCTATTAGAAAAAAGACTATGGAAATAAATAATTCCATAGCTATATATAAACACATATATGTCACACCAATCTAAAAAATCACTCACTTATAGTCTATAAGAAATATCAAATAGATAAAAACAAGATATTCAAACATAATTTGAACTGAAGAAACAACAATGATTCAAAAGGTGAAGGATTGATGTGATAAAACTTCATGTTATTAACTGAGGATGACCCATTTGAATATTCGCTGTATGAAAATTAAGGAGAATAGTTAATTATAAGATGAACTAGATCCTATGATACATATAACCAATAAAGGAACATACATCACTCCAGTAACTTGGTTCCCAAAAAATAGCATCTGAAGCTGCATGCCCACTGAGGTGTCTATGAAAGGTGTCAGTATATATATAATCATTAGGGACCCACTAATGAACCTCAAATTAGTAGTCACTAAACAATAATATACATGAAAATTTAAACACATTTATATAAACATATGAAAAATAATAATTATTAAGAAGATATAAAACATAGAAGTAAATTAACAATGAATAAACCCAAGGTTCAATGTCATATATAAACAATGGATCATACATTGCTAGTCAATATAAATAATGGACCACAAATCGTTCCCTAACCAATGGATCAAAAAAAAAGTAAAATCCAGATCATAATAAAATTGAATAAGAAGAAATCAAAAATAAAGAAAAAAAATACACAAAAAAATCAAAAGGCATACCTCACTAGGTTGAAGAAAATATGAGACCGTCTTCAGATGTGAGAAGATATGTTCTGAGGAATTCGAGTGGTGTTATTCTACCTTCGATTCACTTAGGTAGAGTACTGAAAATGGGTGACTTCCACAGAAAACTTCTATATCATGATCGGTTCTCAAATAGTAAGTATTTTTAAAATAAACCCAGACACTTTTATCAGTACTAAACTTATAGTATCGATAAATGATCATTTATCAGTGTTTTGTTTAGCATTGATAAATCCTCATCTTTATCATCGTGAAAAATCTGTTGATAATGATTCTTTCATCAGCGCTTATTACTAAAGCGTTGTTAAAGGATTTATAATTACAATTTTAAATAAAAAATTTGAAAATATTTGTAAATACTTAATAAATAAATATAAATATAAATATGGTAAATATATTCCTTTTTAAATTTATTTATTCTAATTTTATAATTATATATTTATAATTATAAAAATAAATTAAAAAATTATTAATATCATTATATATATTTATATATTTATATATTTATATATATTTAATAAATATATATAATTATAAATATAATAAATATATTCATTATTTAAGTAAATTTGTTACAAATTTAATAATTATTTAAATATATATAATTATTTATTTATAATTATATAAATACTTTAAGAAAAATATTAATTTACTTATAATTATAAATATATAATTGTATAAATATAATGAATGTACATTGATAAATATGTTTTTACAAATATTTTTTAACATTATTAATTAATATCTAATTTTTATTGCATTGATATATGTACAAAATGAGTGAAATTGAAAAAATTTAGAATATAGGTCACTATAACAATATAAAAATGGGATATGTTCTCTGTGTGTGCATATTGTATATAAAAATCCAATAATTATACATATATGTTAAATAAATATATCAGACATTTGATCTATATTGAATTGAAAAAATAAAATGACATTTAATTATTTGTCAAGTACTATGCTATTAGCCAACATTGTTAATTTATATTAATTTATAATTATATACAATTATTCAATAAATATATTATAATTTAATGTAAAGCACATAAATATTTTTTAATATATAATCATATTTATATAAATTATTATATATCTATATATTTAATATACACAATTTAAAAACATTAATTATCATAATTATCTAATTAATAAAATGTTTAATATTTAATAATATATAATAAATCAATTGATTTTTATCAATAATTATTTAATTAATAAAATTTGTAATATTTTTTTAATAAACTCATTTTTTATTATTTATTTATTTATTTATTTCATTTTATTAGTGTTAAAAATGCGTTGAAGAAAGAAATATTTATCAGAAGTAAACAAAAATCACTGATAAAATGTTAAATTTATCAATTCATTCTTTAGCATTGATAAATATTCCATTTATCGGTGTTTTCTTCTAGAGCTAATAAATAACAGCAGTATTAAAGGCAGGTTTTGCAGTAGTGAATCTTGTATTTGGCTGGGCATAACCTAAGACATTGTAGTTACGTCAATCGATGATGAATTTTTTTAATTACCTGGACCATCTACTTCTGTTGCACACCCCAATACATTCATATAGAACTGAAGAGTTTTCATTAAGAGCAACATTGTAAGGGAAGGTAATTTAATTTCCTACTTACAAAAATTTTTCAGGATATAAAATTAAAGGAATATTGGTGTGTCCCATTTGTGAAAATGGTACAAAAATAGTTAGGTTGAAACATTAATCTAATACTATCTTTTTAAGACAACACAAATTTTGACCCCAATGACATAACTATTGATCATAGATGAAATCATTTGATGGAAATACAGAACAAGGTATAGCACCATCACCAATACCGAGTGATGCAATGTTTGAGAAAGTAAAATACATTGACATTGATTTTAGTAAACTTTTTTTTTGAAAAACCTTATGAAATAAGGTTCGAAAAAGGGATCTATTTTCTTTTGATTTTTTTACTGGAATTTTTTTTAATGTTAGACACTTTATTGATTTCATCGATGTAGAAAAAATGTATGTGATAGTGTTATTGGAACATTACTAAATGTACTGAATAAAAAAGATGTAATTAATACATGATCAGATATGATGGATAGGGGATAAGAGAATATTTGGCACCAATAAAGTGTGAAATATTTACTTTTCTACCTCTAACAGCTTACACTCTATCCAAAAAAGAGAATTTTCAATTTTGAAACTTAATTAATGGTGTGAAAGTTATAGAGGGATATTCATCAAATAAAAATAATTCCATTTCAATGAATAATATGAAGATATAGTGTCTAGAATCAAATAATTTTTAGGTTTTGATGCAATATTTAATTCATGTAGGTTTACCATGCATTTATTCAAAAAAATGTATTACATATATTATCCAAAATTTTTATTTTTCATCAAATTCGTAGGAACTAATGATATAGACACATGAAAGTTAAAAATCACGAATAAGGAGATTTCAGTAATATTATATGAATTAGATATGTTCTTACCACCATAATTATTTGATATAATAGTCCACATGATGGTTCACCTGGATAGATAGACTCAACTATGTGATCCAATACATTACATATGGATATACCACATTGAAAGAAAAATATAAAACCCTAAACCCTATACACTACACCCTAAACCCTAAACCCTACACCCTAAAACATATACCCTACACCCAAAACCCTGAAACCTACACCCTTAACCCTATACCATGTAACTTAAATCTGTTACCCTAAACCCTAAACCATACACCTAAAAACCCTAAACCCAAAAACATATACCTAAAAACCTATTCCTAAATCACAAAACCCAAAACCCTACACCCTAAAACAAATACACTACACCCAAAAACCTAATCCTTAAACCAAAAACCCAATACCCTACACCCAAAATCGTACAACCTATGCCATAAACATCACAACCTAGACCCTAAAACCTTCACCATAAACTATATAACCTACAATTTAAACCTAATACCCTACACCATAAACCCTAAACTCTATAGCATAAAACCTATACCCTATACCCTAACCTTAAAACCTACACCCTAAACCCAATTCCTTGAACCCCCTAAACCCTAAACCATACACACTAAAACCTATACCCCAAACCCCAAACCCCAAACCCTACACCCTAAACCCTCTACTGTAAACACTAAACCTTTAACCCTACACCCTAAACCATATAAAATTCACCCTATACACTATACCCTAAAAAAATAATCCCTAGACGAAAAAAACCTTAAACAACCCAAAAAACACTAAAAAACAACAAAAACCCTAAAAAATATGAAAAACCCCCAAAAGAACTGTAAAACCCCCTAAAAATAAAGGAACCCTAAAATACCTAAAAACCTTTTAAAACACCAATGAAACCCTAAAATTTTGAAAAAAACCCTAATAAAACCCAGAAACCCCCTAAAAACTCGTTAAATCCCTAAAAAACTAAAAACCCCCAAAACACTAAAAAACAAAAAAAACCCTTAAAAATTGAAAAAACCCTAAAACCCTGAAAAACCTAAAAACCCAAAAAAACCTTAACAATCTCTAAAAACAATAAACCCTAAATCACATGAAACCCCTAAACCCCTAAATTCACTATAAACTATATGAACTATTAAAATCCCTAAAATACTTAAAAACATAAAACCCAAAAGGACCCTAAAAGCCCCCTAAAAAACACTAAAAACCCTAAAAAAACTAGAAAATAATAAAACCCAAAAAACCCCCCATAAGACATCTAAAATCCCAAAAAAATAGAAAACCCCAAAAAATCCCTCAAAGACCCAAAAAACCCCTTTAAAACCCATAAAAGACCCTAAAACCCATAAAAATAGTAAATGATCATAAAAAATATAAAAAACATAACATGCCATAAAATATCATATAACAAAAAAAATTATATCAAAACTCATAATCCTCCCCCCTAAAACCCTAGAAATACTTACAATCCCTAAAAACTCTAAAGGACCCTAAAAACAAACCTAACAAAACATAATTTTTTTAAAAAAAACATTACACGACCCTAAAAACCCTAAAACACCTAAATAACCCTAAAAACCATAAAACAACATCAAGACCAAGAAAGAGAAAAAATACCATAAAATTACAACAAATATATAAAAACCATAAACCCCATAAAACCCTAAAAAGACACTAAAACCCCTAAAAAACTGAACGATCCTAGAAATCCTAAAAACCCCTAAAACCCATAAAAATATCTAAAAAACCAAAGGAACCTAAAAGAATCCAAACCCCATAAAAAAATCTAAAAACCCTAACATCCATTAAAAAACCTAAACCCCATGAAAATAAAAAAACCCTAAATAACCTCAAAAACCATAACAACATTTAAAAAATCATTAAAACCTCAATGAACCAAATCCCCCTAAAAAAGATGAAAAAAAACTCTGAAAAGCATTAAAAATCTTAAAAAAACCTTAACCCCCTAAAAACCATGAAACCCCCCAAAACCCCCAAAACCATAAAAAAACACAAAAACTCAAAAAACTATAAAAAAATTTAAAATACGCCAACAAATCAAAAAAAAATAAAAATATCATTAAAACACCATAAATCTAAAACCCCCTAATAACACTAAAAACCCTTAAACCCCACTAAAAACACCAAAACCCACTAAAAAACTCCAAAACCAAGAAAACCCCATAAAAACCGTAAACCCAAAAAAACACTAAACACCAAAAAAACCTTAAAACCCCCTAAAAACATTACAGAAAGTTTAAAAATCCAACAAACCTTAAACCATATCCCTAAACCCCTATACCCATTATCCTAAACCGAAAACCCTACCCCCCCAAAACCTACACACTACACCCTAATCCCTAAATTGAACACCCTAAACCCTATACCCTACACCCTAACCCCTAAACACTACACCCAAAAACTTATAAACAACACCATAAACCATAAACCCTAAATACTAAACCATATACACTAAACCCTATACCCAACACCATAAACCCTACATCATACACACTAATCCCAATACCCTCAAACTTACATCCAAAACCCTACCCCCAAACCCTATACCGTACAACCTAAACCCTATACCTTACAACCAAAACCCTATATACTAGACACTAAAACCTAAACCCAAAACCCAAAACCTTAAATCTTATTCCTTAAACAATAAAAACTATACAGTAAACCCTTAACACAAACCCTAAGACTTATTCCATATTCCTAAACCCTATACCCAACACCCTAAAACCTATACCCAACACACAAAACCCAAAACTCTAAACCCAAAACCCTAAAATATATAACATATACAATAAAATTAAACCCCAAACCCAAAACAATATACTCAACAACCAAAACCCATAAACACTAAAACTTATACCCTATACCTGAAACCCTATACCCAACACCCGAAACCCAACACCCTAAACTCTACACCCTAAAAATTAATCCCTAAACCCTAAACCCTAAACCCTAAACCCTAAACCCTAGACCCTAAAACCTAAACCCTAAACCCTAAACATTAAACCCTAAACTAGAAAATCTTACACTTACACCATAAATAATATACCCTACACCCGAAACCGTATAACCTACACCCTAAACCCCCAACCCTACACCCTATACCCTAAAACCCACACAATAAACCATAAACCATACACCATAAACCCTATAACTTGTACTTTAAACACTAAAACCTACACCCTAAACCTAATACCCTTCACCCAAACCCTATACCCTAAACCCTAAACAATAATACTTATTCCCTGGACCCTGCACCCTTAACCATACACCTTAGACCCCATACCCTAAACCCTAAACCCTAAATCTTATACACTAAACACTATACCCTAAACCCCAAACCCAAAACATCACAACCTTAACCATCTATCCTATACCTCAAAACGGAAACCATATACCGAATACCCAATACTTTACACCAAAAACCCTAAACCCTATAACATACACCCTCAACACTAAACCAAACACCATAAAACCTATCCCCTCACCCTAAAACCTATACCATATTCCCTAAACCCTATGTGCTACACCATAAAACCTATACCCTACATCCTAAAAAATGATACTAAAAAACATTTAAAACCCTAAAACAAACCTAAAAACATTAATAACCAAAAAAAATAAAAAAAATGCAAAAAAATTCTTAAAACCATAAAACCCCTAAATACCTTAAAAAAGTAAAATCCCCTTAAAACTATGAAAACATTGAATCCCTATAAAATCTATAGAAAATCATAAAATACCGAAACTAACTTTAATTCCCATAAAACCCCCTTAAAACCCTAAGAAAACCCCCCAAATCGCAAACAAAACCCATAAACACCCTAAATACCCTAAAAATATGAAAAACACTAAAAAAAATAAAAACCCAAAAAACCCTAAAATCATATATAAACCTAGTAAACCCCCTAAAAGAATAGAAAACCCTAAAAACCCTAAAAACATGAAAATTCCTCAAAACAAAAAAAAACTATAAAAGAACCCTAAAAACACTAAAAACCTAGAAGAAACCTAAAGGATTTAAAAATCCTAAAAGAACCTTAAATACATCCCAAAACTTGAAAAAAAAACTCTTAAATCCCTAAAAATCCAAAAAACATGAAAAATACTTAAAAATGAAAAAAAAGTTGAAAACCCCAAAAACCGTAAAAAAAACTTGAAAACCCATAAACCCCAAAAAAAATTATACCATTAAAACTCTAAAACCCTTAAAACCCTTAAAACCCCCTATATATCCCTAAACCCCCCAAAAGTCCTTAAAACCCATAAAAGACTAAAAAACCCTAAAAAGTCCTAAAAATCCTTAAAAACCATAAAAAATATAAAAGAACCAAAATAATTTAAAAGACCCTAAAGCCTCTAAAACCACAAAAACCCCTAAAACCCCAAAAATCCCCTAATCCCCAAAACCCCTAAAAACCCTAAACACATGAAAAATCCCCAAAACCCCCAAAAACTAAAATAACCATATCACCCCTAAAAATGCATTAAAACACATATAACCACCTAAAACCCTAAAAAATCTAAAAACCCCAAAACCCTAAAACCCCTAAATACCCCAAAACTCCTAAACAAGCACAAAAAAATCTCTAAAAACCCAAAAAATCACTAAAATCTAGAAAACTCTAAAAAGTCCTAAAAATCCCAAAAAACCCAAAAAACCCAAAAAACCAAAAAATCCTAAAAACCATAAAAATACTAAAGAATATAAAAACCCTGAAATAATACAAACGCAAAAAACCCTAAAAAAATAAAAAACCCTAAAACCCTAAATGAACCTAAAAGTACTAAAAACCATAAAAGAACAAAAAAAATCCCTTAAAATAGTAGAAGATTCTCAAAGATATAAAAAATTATAAAAGGCCATAAAAACCAGATAAAAACTCTAATGGAAACTTAAAACCCTTCATCTCCAAAAAGATCCTAAATAACCAAAAACCCTAAAAATCCCTAAACACCCAAAAACTCATATAAATCCTAAAAACCCTACAACCCCTTAACACTCAAAAAAAATTTACAACCCTAAAAAACATTAAAATACTATAAAAACATTAAAAACCGCTAAAATAATTCTAAAAACCCTAAATCCACTAAAATCACTAAAACCCTAAAAATCCCTAAAAATCCATAAAATACCCTAAAAACCCTAAAAACCCATTTAAATCAACAAAATTCCTAAAAAACTGAAATGCATAAAAAGAAAAAAACCTTAAAAAGTAATTAAAAACCATAGAAAAACACTAAAATCCCTAATTACCAAAAACATATAAACCGTAAAAACCCTAAACCCCTAAAAACCCTAAAAGTTTAAAAACATTATAATATCCAAAAATACAAAAAACCCTAACACCCCCTTAAAACCCCAAAAACACTAAAAACCTAAAAAAATAAACTCCCTGCAAACCATAAAATCACTAAACACCTTACAATCCCAAATAAACCAAAAAACCTTTAAAATCTCCAAAAAATTAAAAAACCCCTTAAAACCCTAAAATAAATTATTACCCTAAAAACCCATAAACACCCTAAAATCCCTAAAACCCCAATAAAACCGCTAAGAACCCAAAAGACCCCAAACCTCTAAAATACACTAAAAACCCTTAAAGAAAAAATCCAGGATACTCCCATGGAAACTTTAACCATAATAGATTGAATGCCTCAATATCTCTCAGACTCTTAGTATATGTGTCACACATGGCTATAGGGAGGCCAACTCGGTGGCACACACACTCTCCAAAAAGAAATTTGGGGAATGATGCTTGTTGTGGTCCTTTTACCCTCTGTATTTTTGTATACCTTAGGTGGACTCTGATATGAAGGGTGAGATACACTCCCGTACTTTAAAACCCTCCTAGTGACTATTTGTTTTAGTTTTCAATAATGTTTGGGGGCTAGGCTAATCCCCGATCCTTTTTCTCCCTAAATATCTTAAATCACACTAGAAACCTTATAAGACCCTAAAAACATTAAAAAACTAAAAACCTCCAACCCTAATAATCCCTAATATACCCTAATAAACCTTTAAAACCCTAAAACCCCTAAAAATGAAAAACAACACCAAAATCATTAGAAAAACCCATCAACCCCCTTAATATCCATACAAACATTAAAATACCAAAAAACCCTTAAAAGGTCTAAAACCCTAAAAACCCAAAATCCGTAAAAAATCCTAAGAACACAAAAATCCTAAAAACTATAAACACCTAAAAAAACATAAAACCCCTAAAACCTAAAAAAGCCTATAAAAATCCCTAAACCACCTTAAAACCATAACAATCCTAAAACCGTTAAAACCCTTAATCACCTAAAAATCCAAAAAACAATAAAAATTCTAAAAACCCCAAAAAACCAAAAGAACCGAAAATCCAAAAAAAAAACAATAGAATTTCTGAAAACGCATAAACAAGCACTAAAAGCCCTATACCTCACACCCTAAATCCAATACCGTACACCCTGATCCCTAAACCCTAAATCATACACTATAAACGCTATACGCAACACCCTACACCCAAAACCCAAAACCATACACCCAAAACTCTATACCCTACACCCTAAACCCTATGCCCTAAACCCCATAACCTACACCCAAAACCTTAAATACTACACCCTAAACCACAAACAGTACACCTCAAACCCTAAACCCTACTCTCGAAACCCAATACCATAAACCTTAAACCATAAACCCAAAACCCTAAAATACCTGAAAACTATAAAAATCCTTAAAAGAACATAAAACCCCCAAAAGACCCTAAAAACCACTAAAACTATAAAAACCATAAAATAACCTTGAAACCTCTAAAAACATGAAAAACACTAAAAAAATAAATAACTGAAAATACTATAAAAACCTAAAAAAAACCTCAAAGACTATAAAAACCTTAAAAATTTAAAAGACCCTTAAATATCCATAAAATCCCTAAATCCCAAAAACACCCTAAGACCCTAAAATCCCAAAAATCCCTTAAAACCTGAAAAAATAAAAAACCCTAATAACCCTAACTAAACCCAGGAAGACCCTTAAAACCATAACCAAAATCATTAAAACCCTAAATAAATTTCATAAAACCCTAAATTGATGCTAAAAACCCAAGACATTAAAATAATAATTAAAACCCTTAAAGACCTAAAAGACCCTAGAACCCCTTAAACCCGAAAACCCTTAAAAACAAAACAAAACTCAAAAACTCAAAAAGACCATAAATCCCTAAAAATAGTAAAACACCCTAAAAATACTATAAGTACCCTAAAACTCCTAAAAACACAAAAAAAATATTAAAATCCTAAACCACTAAGAACCATAAAAAACTCCATAAAAACAATAAAAATACACTTAAAAATCTAAAAAACCGTAAAAACATATAAACCATAAAACCCTAAAAAACCTAAAATGCATAAAAAACCTAAAAGACAGTTAAAAATCCAACAATACCCCGAACACCATAAAACACCCTAAAATACCCTAAATACCTTAAAAATACTAAAACCCTAAAACTCTAGAAAACTAAAAAACCCCCTAAAAATTATAAAAACCCCTAAAAACCCTAAATCCCATAAAAAGAATAATAACTCTAAAACCCCCTAAAACCCTATAAACACTAAAAAACCCCATACCAACCGTAAGAACCCTAAAATCCACAAAAAATTTCCTAAAAACCCAAAAACCCATAAAACTATAAAAGATCCTAAAAGACTCTAAGACCCCTCAAAATACCCTAAAAGTACCCTTAAACCCATAAAAGATCCTAAAACCCCCTAAAATACACTAGAATCCATAAAAACCATAAAGAACCTAAAAACTAGAAAAGACCCTAAAAGACCCTATAAACCCATTAAACCTCCTTAAAATCCCTAAAATCTAAAAAACCCTAAAACCCAAAAAACTCGGATAACCATAAAAATATTTAAAATCCAAAAATACTTAAAAACAATTTAAAACCCTAAAATACCGTATAATACCTAAAATCCCTAAAAACCCATAAAACCCCTTCAAATCCCAAAAACCATAAAAAAGCAACAAACCCCTAAAAATCACAAAATAACCATGAAGGTGAAAAACCTTTTAATAACTCTAAAACCTTAAAAACCATGAGAACCTATAAAATAATCTTAAAAACAACTACAAAGAAAAAATATCCATAAAAACAATAAATACCTAAAAACCTGAAAAGACCTAAAAATCCTAAGAAGCCATAAAAAATCCAAAGACCAAAAAAACCATTAAAAACACTAAAACCCTGAATTCCATAAAACAAAATAAAACCCTTCAAAATTCAAAAATACCCTTGAAACATTTAAAACCCCCAAAAAGACCCTAAAAACCCAAAAGAATACAACAAACCCATAAAAATACGTAATAACCCTAAAAACCTTACAAATCCCTAAATCACCAAAAACCTATGATAAACCCTCAAACAACTCTAAAAACCCTTTAAACCCCTATGATAATCCTAAAGTACCCTAAAACATTTAAAACACTAAAAATCATAAAAACCTGAAAAACCCCAAAATCTCTAAACATCCCTAAAAAACCCTCCCCCCTAAAAAGACCTAAAAACCCCTGTAAACCCTAAAAAGCACTAAAAACCCCAGAAAACCCTAAAAACACATTAAACACTAAAAAACATAAAGAGACCTTAAAACCATTAAAAACATAAATATCATTTAAACCCAATAGTACCCTAGAAACCCTAAAAAACCATAAAGATATATAAAAGACCCTAAAACCACAGAAACTATAGAAACCTAAAAATAAAAACAATAAAAAAACAAAAAAACCCTTAAAATCAAAAAAAACCCACAAATCCTAAAAACCATAAAAAATATAAGAATACCTTAAAAACCATAGGACCCTAAAAACCCTAAAACCCATAAAACCCTAAAAACACTAAAACACTAAAAAAATCCATTAAAAACCTAAAAACACTACAATACCCTCAAAGACCCTAAAACCCATAAAAGTCCCTAAAAACATAAAATCCATGAATCCCCAAAACACATTGAAACCCCTAAAACACCTAAAATCCCAAAAAATATAAAAATCCAAAAAAATTATAAACCTTAGAAAAACTCAAAAATAATCATTAAAACACCTAAAAACCTTTAAAACCCCAAAAATAAAAAAAACGTAAAAAAGTTAATAGCCCTAAAAGAAACGTGAACCCCCTTAAAAGCCATAAAACACCCTAAAACCCCTAAAACACTTAAAAACTCTATGAATCCTACAATACCCAAAACACCCCAAAACATATAAAAGACATTAAAAACATCGAAACCATAAAAATCCCTTAAAAATCATAAAAACCAAAAAACCCTTAAAAATCCCTCAAACCATAAAAACATTGAAACCAATTCAACATACCCTAAAATCATTAAAAGCCAAAAAATTTAAAAATCCCAAAAAACCCCAAAAAACCTAAAGGTCCCAAAAAAACCCAAAAAACCCCCAAAACCCAAACCCTAAAAAACTCTAAAACACTAAATACCCCCAAACCTCCTAAAATCCTAAAAACCTATAAAAGTCCCTACAAAACCTATAAAACCTAAAAAACCTAAAAATCCTAAAAATCTAAAAAACCTAAAAACCCTATGAAACATAAAATACCATAAAAGACCCTAAAAGTCCAAAAAATTGTAAAAGACCCTAGAAACCCTAAAACACATGAATAGACCTAAAAAACTAAATAACATTAAAATAACATAAAAAACTATATAAATCTCTAATAGAAACTAAAATAACTAAAACCCCTAAATTTCTCTAAAACCAAAAGAGACTCTAAAAACCCTAAACACACAAAAGGACCCAAAAATCCTAAAAAACTCTAAAGGACCAAAAAACCAAAAAAACCCTTAAAGGACCTTTAAAAAATTAAAAACTCTAAAGGAGTATAAAAACCCTAAAACCCTAAAGGAACCTAAAAACCCTAAGATACTCTAAAAACACTAAAAACCCTACATGTCCAAAAAAAACTACACCACCCTAAAACTAAAAAAACACCCTAAAAACCCAAAAAACACTCAGAAAACCATGAAAACTCCAGAAAGACCCTGAAATGATAAAAACATTAAAAGGCCCCAAATCCCTAAACACCCTTAAATACCATAAAATGCTTTACACTCAAAGAGACTATAAAAATCCTAAGACCAATAAAATCAACCAATAAACCAAATAATCCCGAAAAACACGAAAAATTCAGAAAAATGAAAAACCCTAAAAACTCTAAGAACCCCTAAAAATGCTAAAAACCCGAAAACCCCTAAAAACCTAAAAAAGTTTTCAATTTGTAAATAACCCTAAAACCCCGATACACTATTAAAACCCTAAAAATCCTAAAACACCCAAAAAACACTAAAAACCCTAAAAAATTCTAAACAACCTTAAACCCTCTAAAATACCCTTAAAACCCTTTACAACAAAAAAACTAAAACCCTAAAGCCTTAAAATTCATTAAAACCCAAAAAACCCTAAATAACATTTGGAACCATAAAACCCTAAAACACATAAAAACCCTAAACACCTTAAAACATCTAAAAACCTTGAAAATCCTTAAAAATCCCTAAAAATCCTAAAAACCCCAAAACCCATAAAAACATAAAATCCCAAAAATAACTAAAAACCAAAAAATCATAAAAACACAAAAAAGGCAATGAAAACCCTAAAACGCTAAAAAACCAAAAAAATAAAAAAACCCTAAAAGAACCCAAGAACCCTAAAAACATAAAAAAACCCCAAATCCCAAAAAACTCTAAAACCATAAAAGACCGTAAATAAAATTAAAAACCCTAATAATCCCCTAAAACCCTTAAAATGAAAAAACCCCTAAAACAACAAAAAATCGTAAAAACCATAAAGACCCCCACAAAACCCTAAAAAACCTAAAACCCCTAAAACTCCCCAAAAAACACCTAAAAGAATGTAAAAATCCTAAACCCCCCATAGAAGACCCTAAAAACTCCTAAATGTCCCTAAAACCCCTAAAAGACCCTATACCCTGTTAAAATCCCTATAAAATCACTATAAAACATAAAACCCCTAAAACCCATAAAAAACAATAAAACACTAAAAAACCTTAAACACCTTAAAAATTCATAGAAAACCCTAAAAAACCTGAGAAAAAACTAGAACACCCTAAACACCCTAAAAAAACTAAAAACCATAATACACCTAAAACGACCCTAAACCTCTAAAATTCCCTAAAAATGAAAAACCTATAAAACCATAAAAATCCTTAAATACCCAAAAAACATAAAAAAACATTAATGTCTTAAAACATTAAAACCCCAAAAATATCTAAAAACCCCTAAACCCCTTAACACCATTAAAAATTATAAAAAAGTAAAAACCCCAAAAAATTCCTAAATCCCCCCCAAAAACAAAAAAATTAGGAAAATACTAAAAAAACCAAAGAATACTTTTGAAACCCTAAGAAGACCATAAACACCCTAGAACTCCAAAAAACCCAAACCCCCCATATAAAACCCAAAAACCCTAGCATCCACTTAATACCCTAAAAACCCTAAAAACCCTAAAAAATTTAAAAAACACTGAAAACCCCAAATAACCCTTAAAGAACCCAAAAACCCTAAAAGAACACTGAAACAACAAAAATCACTAAACCCACAAACTGCATAACAATCCTAGAATCACGAAAAATCCTAAAAAACTTAAAGACCCAAAACCCCCCAAAACTCTAAAAAACTAAAAATCCCTAAAACATTACAGAAACCCTAAGACCAAGTAAAACCCTACATACTCCAAAAACCATTAAATCCACCTAAAATTCCATATATGTCCCTAAAAATCCTAAAATACCCTTAAAGGATCCCAAAACCCTTTAAACCCCAAGATTCCCTAAAACCCTAAAAAACCATAAAACACCCTAAAAACCCAAAAACACCCGAAAAACATTAAAAACCCAAAAACACAAAAAAACCTAAAACCCTTAAACCCCCTAAAAATCATAAGAACCCTAAAACCCCTAAAACCCTACAAACCATAAAACCATCTAAAAACATAAAAAACCACAAAAAACATTTAAAACCCCTAAAACCCATAAAATAATAAGAACCTCAAAAAACCTAGAAAACCCCATAAAACCCTAAAACCTTAAAAACCATAATGACCCTAAAATTATTTAAAGCCTAAGAAATACTAACAAACCCTAAAAACCCTAAAACCACTAAAAATATGAAAACACCATAAAACGTAAGAAAACATAGAAAAAACACCCCAAAACCCTAAATACTCTAAATATCCCTAAAAATCCAAAAAATCTCTAAAACCCATAAAACCCCTAAACACCCAAAACCCCTTAGAACCCCTAAAACACTAAAAACACTAAGCCCTTGAAAAACCCCCAAATCCCTAAACCGCTAAAAATACATGAAAACACCCAAAAGCACATAGAACCCATGAAACGCCCTAAATAAAATATAAACAATAAAAACCATAAAACACCCTAAAACCCCTATAAAAATATCAAAATACCCTAAGAACCCTAAGAAAGCCTAGAAAACCCAAAAAATACTAAAACGCTAGAATACCTTAAAACCCATAAAACAGCTAAAAATCCAAAATACTTAAAACTATAAACCCCTAAAAAAATATTAAACTCCCAAAACCCCTTAAAAACCATAAAACCCAAAAACAACTAAAAATCCAAAAATTCCCAAACACCACCCTAAAAACCAATGATGATCCCTATAAGCCTTAAAACCTTAAAACCCATAAAGACCTTAAAACCCTAGTAAACCCCAAAAATTTGAAAACACATAAAACATTAAACACCATAAAATTCTAAGAAAACCCTAAAAATCCCTGAAAACAAAAATCCCCGAAATACCCTAAAAACCCCTAAAACCCTAACAAAACTAAAACTCCTTTAAAAATAAAAAACATAAAAAACATTAAATAACCCCATTAACCCTAAACAACCCTAAAAACGTTGAAACCTTAGGAAACCTCTAAAAACCATAAAACCCCTAAAACCCCTTAAAGAATTAAAAAAATCATAAAAACCCTAAGAAAGAAAATATTAGATTAACAAATACCTAAAGACACCAAAAGACCCAGAATACCATAAAAGACCATTAAACCTTCAAAGACTCCAAAAGATCATAAAAACCATAAACACCCAAAAAACCAAATACCCATAACACTGAAAAAACGTAAAAACCCAAAAAACCCAAAAAACCCTTAAAACCCATAAATGCCCAGAAGAACAATTAAGATCCTAATAGTAATAAAAACATTAAAAATCTCTCAAACCCCTGAAAAACCATCAAATACCTTGAAAACCCATGAAGACCAAAACTAAACCCTAAAAAATATTTAAAACCCCCAAACCCTAAAACAATAATAACAATAATAAAAACCCCTAAAACCCCTAAAAAACCGTAAAACCCCTAAAAACCCTAAAGAACCCAAAAGACCAAAAAATGCCATAAAACACCCTGAAAAACCTAAAAACTGCTAAAAACCCTAAAACAAAATTCAAATAAACAAAATCCCTAAACCCTTAAAAAGACCAAAAAACCTAAAAACATTCTAAAACCAATAAAAATGCTATGAAACCCTAACCCCCCCAACCCAAAAAAACTATTAAAAACAATAAGAAACCCAATCCTAAAGAACCCTAAAATCCATAAAAAACCTAAAACCCTAAAAACCCTAAAACCCTAAAAACCCCCCCCAAAACCCAAAACCCTTAAAAACCGAAGAAACCCTAAAAATATAAAAACCCAAAAAACCAAAAAAACATAAAATTCCCAAACCCCTAAAAACCCAAAAATCCGAAAACCCCTTAAAAAAAACAAAAAACCCTAAAGGACCCTAAAAACCATAAAGGATTATAAAACCCCCCTAAAATGCTAAAAAACCTTAAACCATAAAAAACCTAAATTCCCTAAAATACTAAAAGTCGATAAAAACTCTTAAAAGAGCCTAAAAATTATACAAAAAACCAAAAAACCCAAAATAAATCGTAAAAGACCCTGAAAACCCCTAAAAGAACCTAAAACCCTAAATACCTTTAAAAGAAACTAAAAACCATAAAAACCCATGAGACATTAAAAACCCAAAAGACCATAAAGTACCCTAATAACCTAAAAAAGATTCTCAAAACCCTAAAACCCCTAGATAAACCAAAAATCAATAAAAATTCCCCAAAAGGAACTAAAACCCCTAAATGACCTGAAAACAACTAAAGGACCCAAAACCCCCCAAAAATACAAAGTATCCGAAAAACCCTAAAAACTATAAAAGAACCTAAAAACCCCTAATGGACCCTAAAAATCATAATTTTTTTAAATTAATCTAAAAACCCATAAGGGCCCATAAAACACCTAAAATCTTTAAAATAACCTAAAGACAAAAAGAAACCAAAAAACTACATAAATACCCAAAGAAGATGCTAGAAAACCATAAAAACCCTAAATGGCCTAAAAACCCGTAAAAAGCCTCCAAATCTCTCAGAACCCCTAGAGGACTCCAAAAAACATTAAAAGGCCCTAACAAACCTTAAAAAACTACTAAAAACACTAAAAACACTAAAAAATATAAAACCCTAAAAATAATACAAACAAAAAAAATTCCCCAAAAACACCAAAACACTAGAAAACCTAAAAAGCCTTTAAAACCCTAAACCCTTAAACCCAGAAAATCCCTAAAAAACAATTAAAACCCTTTGAATACCCTAAAACCCATAAAACCCTCAAGACCCTAAAAAACCCTAAAACACCTAAAACACCTAAAAATCCTCAAAAAACTTAAAGCCCCCAAAAAAACCCAAAAAACCCTAAAGGACCATAAAAATGAGTAAAAATACTCAAGGACCCTAAAAACCCAAAAAACCACTAAAGGTCCCTAAAAACAACTTAAATCACTAAAAGACCCTAAAACCATAAAATAACCAAAAAATATAAATGTCATAAAAACCCCAGAGTCCTAAAAGACCATAATAACCATAAAAACCATAAACAACAAAAAACCCATAAAAACACTAAAAGAATATTAAAACCCAAAAATCCGTAAAACCCATAAAAAACCATTGAATGGACATAAAACCATAAAAAACCTATAAACAATAGAACCCCTAAAAACCTAAAAACCCTTTAAAAAAATAAAAAAAACCCCCATAAACCTGAAAACCCCCCAAAACAGTAAAATCCCTTATGAACCTAAAAAAATAAAAAATCATAAAACCCTAAAAACCCCAAAATAGCCCTAAAAACCCTATAAAAACCTAAAAAACCCTAATAATCTGCAAAACATAAAAACCCCCCTATAAACCCTAATTTTTTAGACACCATAATATCATCTAAAACCCTTATAAAACCCTAAAACCCATAAAAACCTTAAACACCCAAAAACCAAAAAAAAACAAAAAAACTATACACTTCAAAATAAACCTTTAACCCCTTAAAACCCTTAAAAACATTAGAAACGGTAAAAACCCAATGAACAGTAAAAAAAATATTTAAACCCTAATACCCCTAAAACCCCTAAAATCCCTAAAATCCCTAAAACTCCAAAAAACTAAAAATATAAAAACCATTGAAAAACACTAAAAACACCTAAAAATATAAAAATGACTAAAACCCCTAAAAACCCCTAGAACCCAAAAAACACTAAAAACCATAAAAACCAAAAACCCCAAAATACCCCTAAAAACCTACAAACCACAAAAATACTAAGAACACTAAATACCATAAAACCCCAAAATTTCCAAAAAACCCTATAAGATCCTAAAACCCCGAAAAACTAAAAAGACCCTAAAAACCACACAAAAAACCAAAAAGACCCATTAAAGGGATTAAATAGCTAAATTAACCTGAAAAACCTAAAAACACTACAAACCTTAAAAAACCTAAAAACCATAAAAACTCTTAAAACACTAAAAACCCTAAAACCCCTAAAAACCCTAAAAACCCTAAAAACCCTAAAACCTAGAATACCATTCAAACCCTATAAAATATGATAACCCCATTAAAAACATAAAAATACCAAACCCATTAAAATAGCCTAAAATCCAAAAAAACCCGTATCTAATGACTAAAAACTCTAAAACCCCAAAGAAAATCTTAAAAATTATAAGAACCCTAAAAACCCTAAAAACCCAAAAAGCATAAAAACCCTTAAAACCCATAAACCCTAAAATCCCTAAAAAACCATAAACCCTAAATACACTAAAATCCTAACCCCTACCCCCCAAATACCTTAAAACCCACCAAAACCTAAAAACTGTTAAAACCCATAAAATATAATAAAAAAATAAAACTCTAAAAGTTATTAAAAATTCAAAAATAGGAAAACCCCCTGAGAAACCTTGAAAACCTATCAAAAGCCTAAAAACTCATCTAAAAAATTAAAAACCTCAATAAAACCCAAAAAAATATTTAAAAACCCTTCAAAACCTTGAAGAAGACTAAAAACTATGAAAATCACTAAAATATTTAAAGTTTACTAAAAACAATAAAAACACTAAAATCCCAAAATGTCTTAATAATACATAAAAACAATAAAACCCGAAATATAAAAAAAAATCATAGAAACCCTAAAAAACCAAAACCCCATTAAAAACCCATAAAACCCTTAAAAACCCCAAAAACCCAAAAGGACCCTAAAAACTGAAGGATCCAGAAAATCCCTTAAAATAATAAAAGTCCCTAAAATCATTAAAACCCCTAAGACACCTTAAAACCCCTAAAAAACCATAAAAATTCTAAACATCTTAAAATCAATAAAAGACCCTAAAACCCCAAAACAACCCTAAAACCCCTAAAACAACTCTAAAAGAAGTTAATAAACCTTAAACCCCCCAAAACCCTAAACCCCATAAAATCCTTAAAAACCATGAAACACCTTTAAAGATCCTAAAAATATTAAAAACTCATAAAACCCTTCAAAAAAAGAGACCCAAAAACCACTAAAAACTAAAAAAACCACTAAAATGAGAAAAACCAAATAACAAAAAACCCTAAAAACCCTATAAATGATAAAAACTCTAAAAAACTTAAGACCCTTTTTAAAAAAGCTAGAAATCCAAAAAAATGAAAAAATTACTAAAAAACCATAAAACCCATAAAAACCCTTAAATTATAAAAAAAATAAAATACGTTAAAAACCCTAAAACCCATAAAAACCCTAATCCTCTAAAAACCCCTAAAAATAAGAAAAAACATTAAAAAAACATAAAATCCATAAAACCCTTAAAAATATAGAAAAATCTAACCCCCCCCCCCAAAATCCCAAAAAACCATAAACCCCCAAAAACCCAAAAAAATATAAACATGGAAAACCCTAAAAACACCTAAAACAATAAAAAACCATAAAGCCCTAAAACCCTTGAAAACCCTAAAATCCCCTACAAATCCCGAAAAAAACCCAAAACCCCCAAAATCCATAAAAAACCCAACAAAAACTAAAAACCCAAAAGACCTAAAAAAAATTAAAAACCCACTAAAAACCCTTAAAAACCATAACACCCCTAAAATCACTATTAACCCTAAAAACCCTAAAAATCTATAAATACCCTAAAACAAATAAATACAATAATAGAACCATTGAATCCCACAAACACCCTAAAACCCCTATAATATCATTAAAAATCATAAAAACCTTAATAACGCAAAACTCATAAGAAAACTAAAAAAACTCAAAACCATAACACCCCACAAAAATAGTAAAAAACATTGAAAACCTCTAAAACCTCTTAAAAATCTAAAACCCAAAAAAACCCTAAAAGCCTAAAAATCCTAGAAACCATATAAAAACTATAGAAACACAAAAAATTATCTTTAAAACACTAAAAACCTAAAAACCCCATAAAAACCCAAAAAACCCTAAGACCATGAAAAAACCAATAAACCCATAAAAAATCTAAAATCCATAAAAAAATCAAAAATACCCGAAAACACTAAAATAACCACAAACCCCCCAATGTAATTCTCAAACCCATAAAACCCATAGGAACTCTTAAAAACCCCAAAACCATTAAAAGACCATAAACCCCCAAAACCCCTAAAAACCTCAAAACCCTAAAACCCCATAAATACTCTAAAACACTAAAAGAAAATTAAAATACCACTAAAAACTCATAAAATACCTCTAAAAACCTAAAATAACATAAACAATTAATAACCCTAAAACACCATAAATATCATAAAAGCAACTAAAACCCTCGAAAAACCTGAAAACCTCATAAAACCCAAAAAACCCTAAAACCCCCAAAATAAGTAAAACCCCTAAAAACATAAAAAACCAAATAAACTTATGATACTAAAATACTAAAAACCCATAATAACCTTAAAATAACTTAAAAACCCCTTGAAATCCATAATTTATAAAAAAAACCTAAATGCCGAAAACCCACCAAAACCCTAAAAACCATGAAACCACAATATGATAGTAAAAAACATGGAAAATAAAGAAAAATAAAAGTCCCTAAAAACCTCCAAAAGAACCAGATATCCCTTAATGACCCAAAACACCTAAAAATCCCAAAAAAACCCTAAAACCCCTAAAATCAGTAAAAGGATTTAAATACCCTAAAACCCTTAAATTCCCTAAAAGTCTCTAAAATCCATTAAAACATTAAAAGACACTAAAAATTAGTAAAAAACCGTTATGAACCTAAAATAACCTAAAAATCATAAAAACAATGAAATCCCTAAAAAAATTAAAAAACCTAAAACCCTAAAAAAGTCAAAAAATCATAAAAAGCTGTAAATTTTAAAAAATAACCTAAAATCCCTAGACAACGAAAAATCATAAAAAACAAGAAAAACCATAAAACACTAAAAAATATAAAAACCAAAATGACCATAATGAATTTAAAAATACTTAAGAATACTAAAATTCCCCAAAAACCCAAAAACCCCATAAAGCCCTAAACTACCAAAAAACCCAAAAATACCCCATAACACCTAAATAATTCCAAATATACCCCTAATAACCCTAAAAACATGAAAAAATACCTAAAACAATAAAAAAATAAAACAAAAAACCCTATAAACACCTGAAACCCCCTAAAACCCTGAAAAAAAAACAAAAAACCCGCAAAAATCCTTAAAACCCAAACACCCCTAGAAAACCCTAAAAACCTTATATACACATTAAAAACATGAAAACTCTATCAATACCAAACACCCCTAAAAACATAAAACCCTTAAATACCCCTAAACCCTAAAAATATAAAAATCTTAAAAACCCTAACAACTCTAGAAACCCATAAAAACCTTAAACCACATAAAACCCCCTAAATCTCTTAAACTCCCCAAAACAACTAAAAACCCTAAAAGACCCCCAAAACCCACAAAACCCACTAAAAGACACTACAACCCCCTATAAAACCCTAAAAGTCCAACAAAATTCAATAAATACACAATAATGCCTAAAAACCTAAAACCCTAAATATCATTAATATTATAGATAAACATAAAAACCCTAAAAAATAATAAAACCCCTAAAACCACATAAAAAACATAAAAACCTAAGAAACCTAAAAAATATATAAACCCTAAAACCCTAAAAAACCAAACAAAACACAAAAAACCCATAAAATTCTTATAAAAAACCAAAAAACAACAAAAACCCCTTGAAACCCATGAAAAACCCGAAACATCCCAAAAATTCATAGAATGTCTAAAAACCCATAAAACCATAAGAAAACCCCAAAACCCTAAAAACCTAAAAATTCACAAAAACCACTAAAAATATGACAATCAATAAAGACCGTAAAAATATAAACACTCTTAAAACCACTAACAAGCCCAATAGAACCCTAAAAGCAATAACCCCCCCCCCCCCCCCCCCCCCGAAGAAACCCAAAAAACCCCTAAAACCTAAATACCCTAAAAAATATAGATAGTAAAAATTCTCTAAACCCCCTTAAAATACCCCTAAAACCCATTAAAACACTAAAACCCTAAAACCCATTTTAAAATACATGAAAAATCCTAAAAACCATAAAAGACTAAAAATCCTAAAAACCCTAAAACACCTAAAAACTCTAAAAAATTAAAAATACCCCTAAAACAATAAAATACTATGCCCAAAAACCCTGAAATATCATAGAATTACATAAAAATATAAAATTCCAAAAAATACTAAAAGCACCCTAAAAATACCTAAAAACAATGAACACCCTAAAACCAAAAAAACCATAAAACCCCAATAATACTAAAAGACCTAAAAAATATTAAATCCTGAAAAATAACTTGAAAACATTAAAAACTCCTAAATACACTAAATCTTCCAAAAAACCCAAAAAACCATAAAATTCTCTAAAAAACATTAAACCTCTACATGAACCTGAAAAACAATAAATCTCCGAAAGACCCTAAATACCCTTAAACACCCCAAAAAATCCTAAAAACCAGAAAACCTGAAATCTCTTTAAAACATGTAAACCCCTAAAACAAATCTAAACCCTAAATCCCCCTAAAACATTATTAAAATCCCCTAAAACCCGTTAAAACACAAAAATAACATCAAAACTCCAACACCCTAGAATCCCTAAAAACCCCAAAAAACCCCTAAAACCCCAAAAAACCATAAAAAACTTTTAAACACTAAAACCCCTAAAAAGACATGAAAACCTAAAAACCATAAAAATACTAAAAACCCTTAAAACCATAAAACCCCTAAAGAACACATTAAAAGCCCCTAAATCCCAAAAAACCAAAAAACCCTAAAAATAAAAAAACAAACTCTAAACATCCCTAGAAACTATAAAAACCTAAAAATATCCAAAACATTAAAAAACACAAACAACCCCTGAAATTCCAAAAAACCAAAAAACCCCAGAAAACTCAAAAAACACTGAAAATACTAAATCCCTAAAAAACCTTAAAACCCATAAAACCCATAAAATCCCAAAAAACCCTACAACCCTAAAAATTTATATAAATAACCTAAATAACCTAATATAACAATCAATGTTCCAAAAAACCCTTAAGCACCATAAATAACAATAAAAAATCCTAAAATCCTAAAACACCCTAAAACCATAAGGTGCCTAAGATTTTCAAGGGATGTTTTTAGATTACCCTTTCATTATTGGAGTTCAAAAAAGCCTCATCCCTGCTTCAATAGACTTTGATTGTGAGATTCATGAATCTTAATACCTTAGTGGATGATTTTGACAGATTCATCTTTTTTTTGTGGGGTCTTCAAGATTTATCGACGGTGGGGCTTCAGGATAGTTGAAATATCATGATCTAGTTTATCTCGGAAGAATTCATGATCCATGCTAGGTCCTCAGTGCCCTGTATCTTTAATGGGATCAATTTATTCCTTTTTAGGTGGATCTTTGGTCTATACATGAAGTGTTACACCCCTACCACAACCATATGGGTTCGTTTCCTAGAACTCCCCTACCCCTTAAAAATCCCTCTATATTGTGTATGCTTAGGAATATTGTTGTCCATTTACTAGTTTTAGATAAGAGAACCCATTAAATTTTTCATCAGATTTCCCCTAGGTATTGTATTGAGGTTGATGTTTCAAGAAAGCTAATTGATTATGTTTGGATATTTTTTGGTGAGGAGTTCTTGTATAATCAACCTATTTTCTTTGAATCTTGGTTGAGATATTTTGATTCATGCATGACTCTAGAACATGTGTTGGATGAATACGAGCATGGGGGTAAGAGGGCTGTTGGGGTGGGATTAGAATAGAGGGATATTACTCATAATTTGAAGGGGGTAGAATCTGCAAATGATCAATGTCTTAGGTCAATGTTTGGGGAGAATGTGCGGGTTGGAAAATTGATGTTCTGGGGACCGATAAAACTACAATAGGTTTGTACAAGATATATATGGATGTATCTGATGTAAAACCAGAAGCTAAGGTGAGTGATATTTTTTATTGATTAAGGTGTGATTTGAAGTAATTGAGGGCATATTTTTCTCAAAGTAAGAAAGAAACAATGGTTTCTAGGGAGGGATTCAGGGATGGGGATGTAGGTGGTGCTGGTAGGGATGTGGCCTTCATTAGGATGAGATATCCCATACTTTTGGGGGTCTCATACAATCATTTAGAGGCATCGAGAGGGGTGTTTGTCAATGAAGATGTGTTTTCAGGACAACATTCCAATGATAGTTTGAAGTAGAGGTAGGATTCCATTTCATCCTTCAACCGCTTTGAAGGATTGGAGCATGAGGAGGCTGCACACATTCATCATAATAAAGATGAACTGAATGAGGATGGTGGTGATTTAAAAGTAATTACTCAACATTTAAATTGTTCAGTATTAGTAGACACAAATAATCAGCCTCAGTTCATGGGTCGAGGTTTTTTTCTATCATGTGGTCTAGGAATGCCACTGCAGGAAGTAGGAGCTATGGATCATGATAATAATTCAACAAAAAATAATTTTCATGTAAAGATTAAGGAACATTATGAATCCTATAATATCATATATATGTGGAGGAATAATTCTAATGATGTCCAGAGGAAAATGGACTAGGGTTCTAGTGATGATCACGAGGGGCAGCATGTTAAGGTTATGCAGTTGGTTTTGGGGGTGTATGAAGGGGTCTCTGCTAAAAAATATCACTATTTTGTTTTGGAAGACATGGTCATGGGGGGACATTTTTTTCAGGTTCTAGGTGATGGAGATCATGTTTATAATCTGGATAAATCCTCATCTAGTTATTTCATCACACATGGGATGGATAAAGAGTTTTCAGGTTTCATTTCTACTCCCCCAAAGAGGAGGCTGATGAAAGACTTTTCAAAATTTCCAAGGACGATGTCTACTAGGTCCCCTTCTAGAAATAATGATTCTATTCCCAAGAAAGGGAATCCTCGTATGTTTTCCTCCAAATCTCAGATTTATTTGGAAAAGAAGAGGCTCAAGGAGATATTTCTTGCATACATCAAGCAGCATAAAAACTCTTAATCTAAATTGGAGTTGTCGGTCTCTAGTGATACTTCTGATTATGGTGATGGTGATGACGTTGACCCCTTCAATATGTAGTTTTTTTGTTTTTAGCATGTTTTTTTTTTAATTTTTCGGCATGCTTTGTTTTCTTTTCCTTTAATTTTTTAAAAAATTTAGGGGGGCTAGGCATGCTGGGTCTCGAGCCTTCCTTTCCCTACAAACCCAAAACCCTAAAAAACCAAAACTCCCTAAAGCACTATAAAACTTTTAAACCCCTAAAAAACACCAACAAACCCATAAAAATTCTTAAAATCGTAAAAATCGTAAAATTTAAAAAATCCAAAAAAACCCAAAAACCCATACCCCCCTAAAACCCTAAAAAACCTAAAACATATTAAAACCTCTAAAAACACCCTAAAAGACTCAAAAGCCCCAAAAAATATCTAAACCCCCCTAATTACCCATAAAAATCCTATATAACTCTAAAATCCCCAAAACACAATAATAACCCTAAAAACCATTAAAATACCTTAAAATCATAAAAATCATAAAAACCTGAAAACACCTAAAAACCTCAAAAACTGTTAAAAAGCCTAAAACCCCCAAATAGACCTAAAGGACCCCAAAAAGAAAAAGTAACTGAAACCCCTAAAAACCATAAAATCCCTAAAACCCTGAAAAACCCCATGAAAATTCCAAACAACCTCTAAAACATCTTAAACAACCTAAAAACCCTATAAATAAAAAAACCTTTAAAAACCCTAAAATACCTTAAAAGAGTTCAAATTCTCTAAAAGACCCCGAAAAACCCAAAAACCCCTAAAGACTCTAAAAACACTAAAACCTCTAAAATAACCCAAAAACCATAAAATCCATAAAATACAATAAAACAGAAAAATACCCTAAAATACCACAAAAACCTCAATAGCTTCTAAAAACCTTATAAAACTAAAAAGGAACCTAAAACCCCTAAGAAACCGTAAAGGACTCAAAAATCCATAATAAACACTAATAAAATCTTAAGGACAATTAAAAACATAAATAACCGTGAAGGTCCATGAAAATCATAAAAACTCTAAAGAAACCTCAAAACCATAAAAAAGCCTAGGAGACCCTAAAAAACCAAAAAATACCAAAGACCACAAAAAACTACAAAACCCAAAAAGACCCTAAATCAAATAAAAACCCTCAAAAACCATGAAAACCCCTAAAAGATCCAAAAAACATAAAATGTATTAAAATACCCTCAAAACCTAAAAATTGTAAAACCCTAAGAAACCATTAAAAAATCAAAAACACCATAAAACCCCTAAAACCACCCATAAAACCCCTAAATCCCAAAAAACCTTAAAACCCCATAAAACCACCCAAAAAACCTACAACCCTGGAAAACCCCCCAAAAACCCAAAAAAACTCGCTAAAACCCCTAAAACATTTAAAGACCCTATGAACCTAAAGAACCTTTAAAAATCCTAAAACCCCTAGATACCCTAAAAACCATAATATCTCTAAAAACCCTGAAAATCATAAATCACCCTAAAAACCCTAAAGAAACTAAACACCCTAAAAACATCAAAACCCTAAAAAACCAAAAATATTTTAAAAAACCCTAGAAGAGTTAAAAAACACTATAATTATAAAAAAACCAAAAACCATAAAACCATAAACACCCAAAAACCATAAAAAACATGAAAACCCTTTAAAACCCTTAATAAACAAAAAAAATTAAAACCCTAAAAAATTCTAAAAACCCTAAACTCTCTAAAATCATTAAAACCCAAAAAACCACAAAAATCCCAAAAAATAAAAAAACCCAAAAACCCCAAAAATTCCTAAATAAAAACCTCTAAATCCCTAAAAAACCCAAAAAAATCCAAAAAACCCCTAAACCCCCTAAATTCCTAATACCCCTTAAAACAACCCTAATAGACTATTATAATCATAAACCTATAAAAATAACCTAAAGAACCACAGAAATATCCTAAAACCAAAACAATACATAAAAACCTAAAATACCCTAACGAACCTAAAATACCCAAAAGACACACATATTCCCTTAAATAGCATATAAAAAACCAAAAACTGCTAAAAACCCCTAAAATCCCTAAAAGATTGAAATCCATGAAAACCCCTCAAAACCCCTAAAAACCATATAAACCCAAAAATCCTAAAAACCTAAAAACTTAAAAACTATAAAGCAACTTAAAACACCATATATTCCTTAAAACTATAAAAAAATATAAGATCTAACTATGGATATATCTTTATGGTTCTGGTAAAGAATTCCTATAACCATATAAATGTTTCTTGAAGGAACACTAATATCATAAAAACCTATAGGTTAAAAGCCCAATTTATTTAGGGGCCCCAAAGGTGAAGTTTCTTGTCATGATCATTCAGTAGGAAACACAAAATCAACATTGGATTATTATTTTTGATAGATCATGACTGTGTCCAAAATAGTATCTACTGTCTTCCTAGTATATCTAAAGATATATAGAGTTTATGGTCTTTTTAACATCTAGACTAGGAGATAAAACATTTAATCTACCTACATATCAAGCCTCTTGATGATATCTAATTTTAAAAAATGAGAATATTAGTTGAGGTATGTCTGTAAATATGGGTTGTTGTTGCTAAAAAATTATACAATATTCCTTTGAAATAATCAATCTTCACAATGGAAAAAATATAAGGAGAAATAATTATGAATGTAGGTAGAGAACAGGAAGAAGAAACTGGAGGTTCTAAAAAAAACTTTTTCGGAATCTTGTCTTCTAAAACATGCAAATATTTAGAGTAGGAGTTGAAGATTTAGCTTTAGGAAAAATGGATGTAGAATAATGGTGATGAGTTCAAGAGATGATTTTATTCTTTAGGTCACATAAATGATTTTTAAGAGGGATACACACATGATTAGGTTTAGGGTCGACTCTAACTTAAAATAAAATAAAATAAAATAAATTATTTTTTTAAAACCACATCAGGATCAATTTTAATATAAAATAATTATAAATTTTTGTAAAAAAGTAAATTAATTTAATTTCCATAATGTACATAAAATATAAAAATATGAATAAAATAATATAGAAATTAATATTCATAGAAATAAAATAAATTAAACACTATTAAATTCAAATAACCCTATTTTTATTTTAACAAAATCAAAACACCTTTGGGAATGGGGATTAGTTAAAATATAAGCTAATTCATTCTTAGTAAAAATAAATTTAATGGTGATATCACCTTTTGAGCATTATCTATCAGTAAATTACATCTTAAGTCCATTTTTTAGTTCTTGAATGGTTTTTGGATTCTATAAAATATTAATATCAATATGTGTTATCACATTTTATTGATACTTTATTATAATTGAATCTAAAATCCATTAAGGTGTGTTTTGGCCAGAACATCTATGAACAAAAAATACATTTAATAATGTACTATACTTAGACAAAAGTGAATGAGACTGAGTGTTGTTTTTTTGTTATATTATGATGTCAAGGACGTAGAAAGAAAATTATATGTTCTCAGATTACTCTTCTTATCAAGCCTAAAACCAAAAAAATGAGGCATACAAATAAGAATTCAAATTAAAATCATAATTTTGTTGGAAAAGGTAAGTAATGGAAGATTTTTCCTTTTAAACACCTGATTTTTTTTGGATATTTCAAATGATATTCATTAGTAATATCATAGAATCTTACACATAAGCATACTAAAAACATGATTTTCGATCTATAAGAAGTAAAATATTGAATAATCTTAATTTTTCCTGTATATAAATTGTTTTCAACTTGTTTTATAACTTCATCCATGTCAATATTTTCATTAGAACTCATAGGAGTTTTATGTTCTTCACCAATTTCATGTCAATACTTTTTATGTAAGTGAACTATATATTTAAATTGATTTAAAAAATTACTATTCATTTTGATATATATGAAAACCTAGAAAATAATTTTCCTCAACCATCATGCGCATTTGAAAAAAATTTGACTCGTTTTGAAAAATAATTATATGAAGATTTATTTATAGAAAAAAAATTACATAATCAATATATATTTAAAATAAAAAAATAACTGAATACGATGTTTTATTAAAAAGATTAGGATATTCAATTCTTACTAAATTTTTTTTTATAAAAGATAAGAACTTAACTTTTTATACCAATCATTAGAGATTTTTAAGGTCAAAATGAGATTTTCTATGTTTGAAAATGGAATTTTGAAAATGAGGATTTCAAAATGTAGAGGTTGTTTAATACAAACTTCCTCTATAAGAAAAATATTTTAAAAAGAAGATTTCATCCATTATAATTTGAAATTAATAATTGATGAAAAGGATATGAGAATCCTAATGGATTCAAGTCTAGCTTTTAGTGAAAATATATCATCATAATCTATACCTTCCTCTTGGTTAACCCTTTAGATATTAGTCTATCCTTATTTCTAGTGATCACACCATGATCATCCTATTTATTCTTAAAAACTCATTTTCTTCCAATGATAGGATAATAATTGGGTGTATTATCTAAGTCTATTACATTTTTTCACTTGAACTGGTTTAAATATTCTTTCGTAGCTAAAAAACAACTCTCATCAACATAGGATTATTCCATGGATTTAGGTTTTAGTAGATATAAAAAGGAATATAATTATACAACATTTTATATAATCTTTATAGTATTAATCCTTTCATCTAAGCTTCCTATAAAAAATTCATAGAAATTTTTCTTTAAGGTTATATGATATTGAGGCATCACACATTTTTGGTTTATTAGTATTTTTCATTTTAGTGATTTTTCACCAAAATAATGTACCAATAATCATCATTTTGATTTTCAAATAGAATTTTGTGTCTCATGTTTTTAATAAAATCAGTTATCTCATCAAATGGGTTCAATTTTTGATAAAAAATATTAGTTTCATCAAATTTTACATGATTTGATTATTTAATAATCATTGAACATTTATTAAAAAATTTAAATGCCTTATAAATTGTATAATATCCAATAAATATTCATTTATCATCCTTGCAATCAAAATTTCTTGAATTATTCTTAGTGTTTAGATTATAAACATTTCATTCCAATAATTTGAAGTATTCAACTATTGGAATCATTTTATTTTATATTTCATATGGGTTTTTCTTCTAGATAGGACTAATTAGAAATATTTTATTGATATAACACATTGTATTTATAGCATCCTCCCAAAAATGAGTGTGAAAATAATATTCACATAACATGGTCCTAGAAATTTCATACAAGGTCATATTTCTCCATTTAATAATTCCATTATATTGAGGTGTCCAGGGGGAATAAAAATTATTATTGTTTCCATGTTCCGAGTAATAAAAATTGAACTCATGGTTTTAAAATTTTCCCCAATGGTTACTTATTAAAGTAATAATTTTTAAACCCTTCTCTTTTTGAACCAATTTACAAAAATTTATAAAAAATGAACAACCTTCACTTTTAACAGCCAAAAATAAAACCTATGAAAATCTAGAGAAATGATCTACTAAAACATAAAAAATGATTTTTTTAGGATTATTATCTTAGATGGCCCAAATAACCCATGTGAATAAGCCCTAGAGGACAAGAGTTAGAAACCTATTTAATCGATTTAAAAGATGAATTGTGTTGATTTCCCATTTGGTATGAATCACATTATTTCTATTGGTTCAATTTATGTTTAGGTAAATCTGAAACATAATTTTTTTTTTACAATTTTCTCAAAGAATAAACATTACAATGCCCCATTATTCAATACCTAATCAAAGAACCATTTGTTTTATCATTGAAATAGTCCAATTTTTGTCTACATAAAAGATTATAATATAAGGTATATATATTTTCAGTTCTATTTTCCATGAATTTAATTATTTTAACTTTTAAAATAGAAAAACCATTATTTAAAAAACCAAAAAAATAAACATCATCGCAAATTTTTTAATTACTTATCATATTTTTCTAAAATCCTTCAATATATAGAAACATTCTTAGGAGGACTGATCTTGGAATATCAGTTGACCTAAATCCCATAAACTTTCATTTTGCATTATCACTAAAAGTAACATAGCCACCACATATTTTTGATAAGGAGTGGAAATTCAAGAAATATACATTCATAAATCTATTTGTGATATATAGAAAATCCAGCATAGAATTTTGAAAAACTTTTAAAAATTAAAGAATGTAAAAATAAAAAAAATTATGGGTTTATTAGAATATAATCGTTAGCATAGTTCCTTAATTATCCATGATGAAAACACATAACTTCATAAAAAAATGTTTTTATAACCTGGAAGAAAATTATTTTTATAAAAAAAATAAAATTCACCCAATATTCCTATTAAAAAGTATATTTCTTATCTTTATTATTTCCCCTAATATTTTTTAATTAATATTAACATTTTTTAGAACAGTTATAGCATATTTAATGTCTTTAACTAACTTTTATAGGATTTTAATTTTGTTTCCATGTTCAATACGAGAAACAAAAAAAATCCATCTTAGTTTTAAAATCTATTTTTTATTAATTACACTTTTTCATGAAAAACAACATTAAAGGAATTTATAAGGAATTTTTTTCCTTTTTAATGTTTTATAATATGTTTTAAGAATATTATACTATTCATTTAAATCATCATAACAATAGTTTTAATTTTAAAAATCAGATTCATGCATAGAAGAATAAATAGAATGTGCCTCATATGAGTGTGCAATAAATCACTTATTATTCATTTGATTAGATATCCCAGCTTTATAATCTTAGCAAGAATCACTACTCAAGTTTTAATAAGTGATTGAAGTTTCTTTCATGGATTTCATGGATTGTTTCTTATAAAAAACAATATTGAAATAAGTTTTATCCTATTTAATGATTTCATTCAATTAAGGATGGTCTATATTGATGTTCTCAGGATTCCTACACTCGAATAATCTAACTTCTTTAGAGTATCCCTCATACTTATTGAGCATATTGAAGGTTTTTCTAAAACCTCTTCTCTTATTGTAAATTTTTTATCTTTCTTGAAAATAAAAAACATTTAATCTCTGAAGAATGATTATTTAGGTATCTCTATTAGATGACTCAAACATTTATATTTAGTCACTTTTGTTGTCATATTTTTAATTTTAGAGTTTTATGGAAACATTTTTCTTCTTAGTTAATATATGATCTCCAGTTTCAGCTTCCATCTTTGACTCATACATCATAAGAGTTCCAATAAGATATTATATTTTTAATTCTTTGAGAGTTATATATTTCCTAATAGAAGTATAAATTCCAATCAGTTTAGATGCTAGCACTATAATATATTTTAGATATTGATTAGGTTGAGAAATTTATGCTCTAAGATAAGTAATAAAATTTACAATCTCTCTCAAACATCCATTTATTTGAGTTATGGTTCTCCACCAACTATCCTAACATGTCAAATTTTAAGTTGGAAGTATTATACCTGAGTTGTATTACATTATCAGAACCATCATATTCCACTGATATAGTAGTCTATAGTTCATAAGTTTTTGCACATTTTGAACTCAATTGAACTCATCATGACCTAGTGCAGTATGATAACATTCATTGATTTAGTGTTTGAGTCATATATATATTCAATATCAGTATTTCATATTTTAAGTTAAACCTTAGTAATATCATAAGGATTCACATATTTTACATAAACATTTTGACTAATGTTAATTAAATATATTATAATTTGCGCCTTCTTGTAATCATAGTTTTTTCCATTAAAGAATGGAGGTCTTATGAGAAACATATATTCTCTATTATCAATAAAAAATCCATTTTGAATATGATATTAAGACTTCATACTTTGAAATATGATAACACACTTGTCACTAACTTTGATACCAATTTTTGGCCAGAAATTACTACATAGAGACTCCGGATGGGGTGAAATGAGTTCTTGAAAATCTTATTCACTTAGAAAATGAAACTCTTTAAAGTATGATAACTTCTAATATTTTCTTAATGCTGGAATGTAGTAGAAATAAAATAAAAAAAGAAGTGGATTAGACACCAGATATTTATAGTGATCCAGGAAAAAAAAATCCCCTAGTCCACCCAACCATTGATCAATTCCTAGAACATGGTGATTTTCACTAGACTGGTCCTTTATCCAAGGACATATATTCCTTTTCCCCGGTACTTCATGGATGAGTTCAAATAGTTAAAACTTGGTACAACATTAGGATATTTTATCATTCTCTAAAAAGGCTTTAAAAAATACTAGACTTCAAGGTTATTTTACCAGGAACCCTCAAATAGAGAGAGAGAGAAAAATAGAGATTACAAATGAAGCTCATAGTTGTATGATACAACTGACATAAGAGAAGAAATATCTAAGATAGAGTATCATAAATTAATAAATCTCAAGGAGATACTTCTGAAAACATGCCATTGATGATCTTGATATCACAGTTGTAGATAACTCGATTCTTCTTCATTATCTCAAAACAGTTTAGAAACACAAAATATTCATCATAAAGAGTGAGAGTGAAAGTTATTAACTTTGTTATATTATATTTTCTCTTCTTCAGGCATTGAATTATCATGAAAAAAATATATTTTATTTTCACATCATTAGATCCATAAAAATGGGGCTTGGAATCAAATTCGAGATTAAATTTTCTTAAAAATACCTCAGCAATAGGACTGTGAGTTAATGTATTATTGTACTCTTTTCTTATCTTGGAAGTTAGAACCTTTTTATAATCATTTTTTCCTTAAAATATATGGGAATAGTTGACGCATAAATAACAATATTAATTTCCACTTAATGTAAACCAACAGTAACAAATGGTAAACTTTAGAATGAAGTAGCATATTCTATAATCACCACATAGTTCATTTCCTCAAATTTGAATTCCCAAATTGATCCATGTAGCCATTAATCATGTAGATAATTTATTCATACAACCAAATTTGATAGAGGTATTCTTCACATAGCCATGTTGATCATGTAGCAAAATTTTAAATAGTTGAATGAATCACATAATAATTTAGAACCATGTAGTCAATTTTACCACGTATCTAAATCGCATAGACAATTAATATATGTAAATAATTTACATAGGTGTTTCATCGACACAGTTGATTGACTCACACAATCTTTTCATCGATGTAACTGATTTTCACATCGTCAATTTCACGATGTATCTGATTCTCCTATGAATTTCCATCTTATAAGAGATTGATGTAGTGTATTTCTCAACATATCCAAATAAGCATGTAGATGATTTCCTCATGTTTCCTATTATCCATGCATAAGAAACTTTTAGCAATATATACCAAATTATCTATTAACATATGAATGACTTTAATTAGATATAAAAACAAGAGAGTACTCTTAAATAAAAATCATTAGTGAAATATGAAGGGTTTTGAGATCATCAAAAACATAATGCACATGAGATAATATGAAACCACATTAGTAGTCTAATAAAAAATAGCATAAAAATTTAAACACCCTAAAAATCTAAAAAACCAAAAACTATATACAACCCCCAAAACACCCTAAAACCCTCAAAAACATAAAAAACCATAAAACCCATAAAAAATAAACATCAAAGGACCATAATAAACCTTAGAAACCCTAAAACCCTAAAAGTCCTAAAAAACCTAAAATCCCTAAAATCCCCAAAACATAAAAATGAAACACATAAAAGCCCTAAAACCCCCTAACAACCTTAAGAAAACCCTAAAATCCATAAAAAATCAAAATAAAATCCTTTAAAACACTAAAATGCCTAAGAAACCCAAAAACCTCCAAAAACCCAAAAACACTAAATTCCAAAAAAAACTCATAAAACCATAAAAACCCTAAAGAATCCCTTAAAAACATAAAACCCATAAACCATAAAAAACTAAAACCATAAAAAACGAAAACCATAAAAAACAAAAAACACACTAAAAAATTATAAATAAACAAAAACAAACTAAAAATCCTACAGACTCTAAAAACAATAAAAGAAATAAATAACCAGACGATAACTAAAAACCATTAAAATGCTACAAAATTATAAAACCCCACAGAATCCAAAAAACTATAAAATCTATAAAAAATGATAAAAATTTAAATAATTCTCGAACTATCCCATAAAATCCAAAAAACCCTCTAAAAACTCTAAAAGACAAAAAAACACAAAAAAACTAAAACCCTCAAACTATATACTATACACAATAATACATAAACGCTTCACCCAAAATCCTATACCCTACATCATAAAACCTAAACCATATAACTTAGACCCTAAACCCTAAATCATTCATTGTACACCCTAAACCCTACACCATATACAATAAACCCTAAAACCCACACCCTAAACCTTATACCATACATCCTAAACCCTAAAAGTACACCATAAATGATTTCCCCTACACCCTAATCCCAAAACACTACACCCAAAATAACATAAATTATACTAAAGACCCAAATCATACACCATAAACCCCACACCCTACACCATAAACCCTAAAATGTAAATGATAAACCCTATTACCTAAACCCCACACCCTAAACCTTATACCAAACACCCTAAAACCATACCGTACACCCTAAATCCAAAACCCTACACCATACGCCCAATACCCTGCACCACAAGTCCTATAAACTACACCCTAAACCCAAAAAACTATTTCATAAACCCTATACCCTCCACCCAAAACCCTATACCCTATACTATAAACCCTTAAACATACACTCTAAACACAGTACTCTACACCCAAACCCCAAAACCTTAAACCCGAAACCCTATACCATAAACTCTAAAACAAAAACCCTACACCCAAAACCCCAAAACCTATACCCTAAACCTTATACCCTATACCCTAAACACTCTACCCTATACCATATACCCAACCCAATAAACCCTAAACCCAACACTCTAAACCCAAAACCCTACACCCTAAACCATATACCATGCTCCTAACTCCCAAAACCCTAAGCCCTAAAGTTTATAATCTACACCATAACCCCTATACCCTAAACCATACACCCTGTAACCTACACAATAAAAAATACTAAAAAATCCTAAAGGACCCTATAACCCTTTAAAATCCTAAATCCCCCTAAAAACTCTAAAAACCCTAATCCCCTTAAAACTCCAAAAACCCTAAAAAATTTAAAGATCCCTAAAAACCTTATAAATCACTATAAATTTCTAAAATCCCCAAATACTCCATAAAACACTAAAAACCATTAAAAACAAAAAAAATACTATTAACACTAATAGAACCTGAAAAAACAAAAAACCAATAAACCCCCTAAAAACACTAAAAACCAAAAAACCCTAAAACCTGTTAAAAACATAATAAGACCCTTAAAGACCTTTAAACAACTAAAAAAATCCAATAACACCAAAAAACCTAAAACATTAAAAATACCTAAAAACCTAAAAAACCCAATAACCATATAAAAACCCTAAAACCCCTACAAACCCATCCAAAATCTTGAAAACCGCTAGGAAACCTAAATAACCATAAAAAATACCTAAACCCCCTAAAAACCTTAAAAACCCAAAATACATTAAAATTCATAATGAACATAAAAAAACCCATAAAAACCTAAAAACCGTCAAACCCCTAAAAACCCATAAAAACCCTAAAAAACAAAAAACACATAAATCCCTAAAAACCAGGAAATCCATAAAATACTAAAAAACAAGAAAACCCCTAAAACCCCCTAAAAATCCTTTACACCCCTAAAATACTTCAAAGACCCTAAAAATATTAAAGAAAAAAACTAAACAATATTTTAAAACCCTAAGAGTCCATAAAATAACCTAAAACCCCTAAATTACTATAAAACAACTAAAAACAAAACCATAAAGGTCCCTAAAATCCCTAAAAATACCCTAAACCCCCAACGGTCTTTAAAGACCATATAACCCATAAAGGTCCTTAAAAATTAAAAATTAAAACCCTAAAGTATAAAAAAACCATAAAAACATAAAGGAACCGAAACACCATAAAACCCATAAATACATTTAAAATCCAGAAACCCATAGAAAACTGTAAAAACCCAAAGAACAAATAAAAACTCTAACAAACCCTAAAACCACTAAAAGTCCCTAAAATCCCTATAAACGAAAAAATCCATAAAACCATTATAAACCTAAAAACCCTCTCAACAACTTAAAGAATATAAAAGTCCCTAAAACCCCTAAAAACCCTAAAACTCTATAAAACCCTAAAAACCCTAAAACCCCCTAGACACGCGAAAAAACACTAAAACCCCATAAACACCCAAAAATCCACCTCAATCCCTAAAAACATAAAAATCCCTAAAAACATTCAAACCCTAAAAAACCCTACAAACCCTAAAGAACCAAAATACCCTAAAAACCCAAAAGAACCAAAAAAACAACCCCCCTAAAACCATAAAGACCCAAAACCCATAAAAGACCATAAGCCCCTAAAAATCCTAATAATACACTAAAAATATATTAAAAAAATGAAAACCATAATGTTCCTAAAACCGAAAATAACCCTAAAGACCCTAAAAATACTATAAGACCCTAAAACCATGACACCCCCTAAAAACCATAAAATCCAAAAAATGCCTGAAATATTCTAAAACACCCTAAAACACCCATTAAATATCTAAAACCCTATGAAAAATCTAAAAACCACAAACCCCTATAAACCACTAAAAACCCATAAAACACTAAAAAACATAAGAAATCTTAAAACCCGTAAAAACCATAAAATTAATAAACGATCCTAATAATCAACAAATCCCTAAAAACACAAAAAACCATAAAAATTTTAAAACACTAAAAACCCCTAAAACCCCGTAAGACATTGCAAACCCTAAAAACCCGAAGAAAACCCTAAAACCGTAATAAATCCCAAAAACCCAAAAAAACCTAAAACACAAAAACCCCTAAAATCCCACCCCCCAACCGTAATAATCCATAAAACCCATAAAAAACCAGAAGACAACTAAAAATACATAAAAATATGTAAAAAATATAAAAACTATGTAAACCATAAATAACATAAACCCCATAATAACACTTTATCCCCTAAAAACACAATAAAAAATAAAATTCCTAGAAACCCTAAAAACACTAAAAACCCTTAAAACCACTTAACAACACCTAAATCCCCCTAAAAATTAAAAGAAACCTAAAAAATAAAAACTAAGTAAAATCCTTAACAACCTGAGAAACATTTGTTACCATAAAAACCCTAAAAACATAAAAAATCCCTAAAAACACAAAAAATCCCTAAAACCCCTAAAATACCCAATAATCCAAAACACCATAAAAACTATAAAAATCCTAAATGACCCTAAACACCATAAAAACGACTAAATGACACTAAAACCCACATAAATATCTTATATGAGACCAAAGAATTGTTTTTCACTCTAAAACACCTAAAAATACATACAGACCTATAAATCATAAAAACCGTAAAAACCCTAAGAACTGTAAAAACACTTCAAACCCTAATAAAATTTAAGAACCATTTAAAAAACCCAAAAATTCCAAAATAACATTTAAAAACCATAAAATCCATAAAAACCCCAAAAAATCTAAAAAAATTCTTAAAGCCATAAAACCATTAAAAACACTAAAACCCATACAAACCCCTAAAACCCCAACCCCCCCTAAAATACATGAAAACCCTAACAAATCCCGAAAAAACCTACAAAACCTAAAACTCCTAAAATCCACTAAAACCTGAAAAACACTAAAACCCGAAAAATACTAAAATAATTAAGAAACCCCAAAAAAATTAAAACGCCTAAAAAACATAAAAACCCCTAAAAACATAAAAACCCTAAAAACCATAAAAACTCATTTAAAAATATGAAAACCAATTTAACCCCATAAAATCCATTGAAAATCTAAAATCACTATAAATCCATAGAACCAATAAAAAACTATAAACGCTAAAAACACTAAAACCCATAAGTGATCCTAAAAACCCCAAAAACCCTAAATCCTCAAGAAACCCTAAAACCCCTAAAATCCTCCTAAAACCCCTAAAAACCTAAAAACCCAAAACCTCCTAAAAATCTTCAAAACTCATAAAAACAATAAAAACCACAAAACCTATAAAACAAAATAATAAAACATTAAACCCCCCAAATTACTAAAAACCCCTAAAATAAACTAAAACCCTCAAAAACCTAGAACCTCCTAAAAAACATAAAAGGAACTAAAAACCATAAAATAACCTAAAAACCTAAATAACTATAAAAACCGAAACAACCCTGAAATACCCTATACAACCCGAAAATACCTAAAATACCCTAAAAACTCTAAAGGACCCTTAGAATCATAAAAAACATAAAAAACCCTAAAAAACATAATTTAACCTAAAAATCACTAAAACCCCCTAAAACATAGAAGGACACTGAAACCCAGAAACCCAAAAAGAATATAAAATACATAAAAACATAAAAAACCTTAAAGAAACTAAAATCTATAAGACACCATAAAACACCATGAAAACAATGAAATACCCTAAAACAAATAAAAACCCTAAAAACCATAAAAGAATCTGAAAAGGATAAATTTTTTTAAAAGGCCCTAAAAACCTTGAAAATACTTAAAAACACTAAAAACAAATTGAAACCCTTAAATCCCTAAAAACCCTATATATTTTTAAAAAAACTAAAAGCCCCAAAAAATACCTAACAAATACCTAAAACCCTAAAACCCCCAAAAAAAACCCCAAATCCCAAAAAACCAAAAAACAAATAAAAACTACTAAAAATCCAAAATTTTGTTTTTACCAAAAATCACTAAAAAACCAAATAAAATCCTAAAGGACCCCAAAATACCCTAAAATTACATAAAACCATAAAGAAACCATAGAAGTCCCTTAAAACCATAAAACCCAAAAAAACATAAAAAACCTTAAAGACCCTAAAACCCCTTAAAATACCCTAAAAGACCCAAAAACACCTTAAAGATCTAAAAACCCTAATAACATAAAAGAACCTAAAACCTTAGAGAATATTAATGACAAAAATTTATTTAAAAACCCAAAAAACCCTAAATGACCCTAAAGCCCTAAAAATAATAAAAACCAGAAACCCCTAAAAATCTTAAGAAACCCCTGAAACCCCTAACCGAAACCTAAGAACACTCAGAACCCCTAAAAACCAAAAAATTATTTAAAATCCCCTAAAAATTGTAAAACAACAAAAAACCATAAAAAACCCTAAAACCTTAAACCCCTAAAAAATCTCAAAACACCCATAAAACACTAAAAACATGAAAATATAAAAATTACCCAAAAAAATTACGTCCTTAAAAACCTTGAAAAAACCAAAACACCCAAAAAATATTAAAACCCCCAAAACCTAAATACCCTAAAAATCCCAAAAATCCAAAAAAAAACCCATAAAAACTAAAGAAAAATCTAAAACACCTAAAAAACCTAAGATTTCCTAAAAGTACCTTACAACCCTAATGACCCATTAAAATCGATAAAACCCTAAAAACAATAACCCCCCTCTAAAATCTATTAAAACACCAAAAATCTGGAAGGCCCTAAAAACTCTAAAAATGACCCTAAAATACCTAAAAATTGTAAAAGGACCTAAAACCCTAAAAGATCCTAAAACCCCTAAAAGAACATAAAGAACCCTATAAAACCATTAAAGAACATTAAAACCCCATGAACACCAAAAAAACCAAAAACCCCATAAACAACCTAAAATCTCTGAAAACCATAAAAAGACTAAAAAATAAAAAATTCCTGAAGAAACCTAAAAATATTTAATTTTCTAAAAAAAAATTATAAAAGGCATAAACCCCTCAAATCGCTAGAAAACCCCTAAAAATACATAAAACACTAAAAAATCATTAAAATCCCTAAAATTTCTAAGAAAACCCTAAAGAACCAAAAACCCCATTAAAACCCCTTAAAAACTCTATAAAATCATAAAAAAAACCAAATGACCCTAAAAACCCCTAAGAAAACCATAAAAACCTAAAAAATCAGGAGCAAACCCAAAAAATACCCTTGAACCCTTTAACAACCCTTAAAACCCTTAAAACCATTAAAATTATTAATTCCATTACAAAATAACAAACTCCAAAAACTCTTCGGTGGCTTCATATTCTCTGAGTGGTGACCTGGAGGGTTAGTGTGACTAGCTTTCCTTGGGTTCATCCTTGTCTCACGAATCAGATGATGATCTAAATCTCGGAGGTATTTTCTAGTTTTCATGGCATCATGGTGGGTTATGGAGGTTATGGAGGTTATTATGTTGGATTGATGTTGGCATGCTTAGTTTTTTTGTGTGGTATTTTAGATCTTTCTGTCATCGTTTAACACAAATAATGCAGGTTCGTGCTCGGTTCTATATTTTTTAAACTATTGATGAAGGTCAGGTTATGTTGGGTTTCATTCTGGTTACTATGTTGGACTGTGGGTTTTATGTGATTTGTTGCTGGTTCTGGATGTTGGTATTGTTGCAAGGTGTTGGCTGCTATATATCCATGATATGGATCACCAAAGGGGTTGTATGGTTCGGGGATTGAACAAAGAGTTATCAGTTCTTTAGAATGGGTCTAATAGTGGGATCGGGCGGTCTTAGGTTTCTGGCTGGGCTAATTGGTGTGAAGTGCTAGAAGCTAACTAGTTAGGAGGTGATGGTTGCTAGAATCTGAGTTACTGGGTGTTTTCTACTACATTACTAGGATGCGATGACGGTTATGTTAATGATTTTGATGCAGGTGGTTCTCTATTGCTGGCAGTGGATCTACATGGAAAGGAGATGAAATATAATAGAATCTGTGCTATGGGATGCTAGTTAATGATTGGATAGGAGGTTCTTATGGAGATGCTTCTGAATTTCTGATTTGTATGGATTTTTTTTTGTACTTTTTTGGTTTTGGATTTTTATGGGTTTGGGGATGTAAAGGGTTTTGGGTTTGGGTCGTTTTACTCCTACCTTTCCATGTCTATTTTGTATTTTTTCTAATAAATTTTGGGGTGTCGGGAATAGGAAATCCTTACACATACTTTTCCCCTAAGACCATAAAAAACTGAATAACCCAAAAAACAGAAAAAAATAAACCCCCCTAAAATCTCTAAAACCCCTAAAATCATAAAAACATTAAAAACAATATAAATAACTGAAGGAAACATAAAACCCCTAAAATAATAAAAAGCCTTTAAATCCTTTATATCCCTATAAAAACTTATAAAACCCTAGGAGGCACCTGATTAAACCCTAATACTATAAAAGCCCCTAAAAATTTATGCAAACACCTAAAAATCCATAAAAACCCCTAAAACCCAAGAAATTTCCTAAAATCCATAAAAATCCTATACCCCCTAAAACCCCTAAATACCCATATAATCCCAAGTATCCCTTAAAACTCAAAAGCCCTAAAAACCCTAAAGACACCTAAAAATCACAAAATTCATAAAATCACTAGGAAACCCCAAAACCATAAAAACTATAGAAAAACTATTAAAAACCATAATAATAATAAAAAACACTACAAAAAACTAGAAAACCCTAAAAACACTAAAACCCTAAAAAATCCATAAAACCCAAGAAACCCAAAAAAACCCTAATGAACCCTTAAAACCTTAAATATCATAAAACCCTTAAATACCCAAAAAACTCCCAAAAACTTAGTAAAACCCCTATAACTCCCTAAAACCATTAAGAATAATAAAAACCCTAAATTAGTAAAACCCTAAAAAACCTAAAATCCAAAAAAACACTAAAAACACTAAAAACCCTTAAAAACTCTAAAAACCGTAAAACACCTAAAAAACATAAAAACACTATAAAATAAAAAACTAAAATATCCCTAAATCCATAAAAATAATAAAACCCTTAAAACCCCCTCAAACCCCTAAAACCCCCTCAAAACACTAAAAAACTATAAAACCCTTAAATCCCATTAATCCCTATAACCTATAAAACCCTAAAATGCCCAAAAAACTCTTAAAATACCATAAAATCCCTAAAACCCCCTAGGGAAAAAACGTCACTGCTCTCTCCTAGGGCCTATCGTCTCTCGCAATATTCTCCATGGTCTCCTCCTGGATTCATCACTGGAGGCTTCTCATTCTTCCTATTATTGCCCCATGATGTAGATGGGGCTTTTTTCACGCAGTCTCCTTCCCTGTCTTCATACTCGAGGATGACTTGGAAGATTCATGGCAGTGGAGAGATCTGGTGGTGCAGTGTGAATTTGATAGGGGTCGACTTATATGCATTGTAAATTTCAGGGAGGCATTGGCTTGGATATATTCTTGTAATGATTTGGATCGGGTTTGGTAGATTTGGATTCCGCAGGCTCATATAGTCTTCTTCCCTGGATATGCACTTGGGCGAGCTCTGGCTTGGTTGGGAAAACCATTGAGGATTCATCTTGGATTAAATATTCTTGCAGAATGGCTATGGTTTGGTGGATCTAGAAGCTGTTTCCCTACTGCGGTTACCTCTTTTCTAGGGTAGCGCCTTCGGTCAAAGTTATAGTGAGGCGTGGTTCCATGATGGTGAGTGTTAGATCTGGTGCATCAATATAGCCTATAGCAATCTCCCATGATGGGTTTGTCGAGCTGCTTCTGGGAAATCTTAATATGTTGTTTTTGGTTTTGCGGTCATCTATTTTCAAGATCTGGGATCTGCTCAAAAGATGTAAAAGGTGCAGGTTTTTTTTGGTTCCTTGGGTTTGATTCTTTCCGTTGGAACAAGTTTTCTTAGTTGTGATCTAGTTTACGGTTACGCACATCTTGATAATTGCCTTGGTTTGAGCCTATGGTTAAGGTTGTGTCTATTTTTTATCTATGGCTTCTTTTCTGGTTGTCGCTCGTTCGATTGCATGCTGCTGGTGCTATCTGATGGGTTTGATATGATGTTTTTTTGGATCTGGGTTTGATTAAGAAGGTTTGGGGGCTGTAGAATGGTTCATGTGGGTATTGATGGTCCTTCACTGCTATTGAATGTGATATTCTTAATGATGGATAGTTTGAACGCCCTGGTTACTGGAAATCAAAGAGATGGACTCCATTTCCTACTTTGATGAGGACTGTTGGTTTCTTCTTGAATGTGATATCTTTTTTTTATTCTGCTGGGTTTGGTGCTACTGGAAGCCATCTTTTGGTGGTAGTGCTGATGTGTGGTGTTTGGATGATCCATTGGGTGACTATTGGAATTGGATATTGAGGTACGACTGCTCACTATTGTCATTCTCCTTGACTCGTGCACCCACCTCTACTCTTGTTGCCCTTCCTATCACACTGGACTCTATCTTGGTTTGGTATGATGGTGGACATGGCAGTGTTGGGATGGTGTTGGTGATTCAGAATATAATTAAGGGAATGTCTCGGTGGGGTGGTGTTGTTACGTGTCATAGGTTTGATAAGTTAAGATTCGAGTATAGGATGATGGTTTCCGAAAATGGTATGGTGCTGAAATATGGTGTTTCTGAGACAAGATTTTACTATGGTGCTACTAATATCATGTTAATGAGTGTTGATGAAGTTGAAAGTTATGTTTATAGTGCTGTTGGATTTTGGTTGTTGATTGGCAGGGAGTTGCTGATGGGGAAAATTCTGAATTTCTGCTTTGTTGGGATTTTGTGTGCCTTTTGGTTTTATGGGTTTTCTGGGGTTGGGTTGGTTAAGGGTTCTTTGGTTGTGGGTAGTTTGACCCCTTCCCTCCCTTGTCTACTGCTTCTTTTTTCTATGAAATTGGGGGGGGGGGGGGTCGAGAATTGCTGGAATCTACACCTTCGTTTCCCTAAAAACCCCTAAACCCCTAAAACCCTATAAAAACCCTATAATACTCATAGAAACCCTTATACACCCTACAATCACTAAGAACACCAAAGAATTAATAAAACCCTAAAACCCCATAAAACCCCTTAAAAATCCTAAAAATATTTAAATCCCTTAAAATAAAACTTTAAAACCACACAAAAACCCCTAAAACACTAAAAAAATAAAGAAAATAAAAACCCTAATAATCTAAAATCCCATAAAACACTGAAAACCCCTTTAAAAACTCCTAAAAATCCTAAATACTCTAAAATAATTTAAAAACCATAAAATACATTAAAACCCCTAAAAATATAAAAAGTCCATAAAATCCCTAAGATACCTAAGAAAGACATAAAAACACACCAAAACCCCCTACGAAAACCCAAAAAGCCCATAGAAACCCTATAAAACTCTAAAAATCTATAAAACCCTAGACAACTATAGAAATAACCCAAAAACCCTAAAATAACTAAAAACCCTAAAAACTAAAAACATTAGAAAACAATAAAATGACCTAAATTCCCCTAAATTCCCATAAAACCCATATGAATCACAGAAACCCTAAAAACCTAAAAACCATAAAACCCCTAAAATTTCCTAAAACCCCCCAAAAAACCTGGAAATCCCAAAAAACCATAATAACACTCAAAAGTCATTAAAACATATGAAACACCTAATAAACCCTAAAACTACCCAAAACATAAAAAAATTATAAACCCCTAAAAACCATAAAAACACAAAAATCCCCATAAAATCTATAAAATCTGAAAAAGCCCTAAATCCCCCAAAAACAATAAAAAATACAAAAACAAAAAATCCATAGAAATCCCTAAAAATATTAATAACCCTCAAAAACCCTGAAAAAACTAAAAACACTAAGAATCCTAAAACCCTCAAAGTAATCAAAACCTTATAAACCCTAAAACCCCTTTATTCACATTAAAATACCAAAAAAAACACTAAAACCCCAAAAAAACCCCCTAAAACCCCTTAATACACTTTAAAAACCTTAAAACCCTAAGAAAACCATAATAAAACCTCAAAACACTATTAAAACCCTTAAAACCCTATAAACTCTAAAAACTGAAAAACCCCTAAAAACAAAAAAAAACAGAAACCCACCAGAAACCCCCATAAAACTCTAAAATCCCCTAAAACAACTAAAAAACATTTAAAAACATAGATATATACCAATAAAAAAAATGTATACCCCAAAAACCACCTAAAACCCTAAATAGACCCTCACACCCTAAAACCCCTAAAAACACATAAAACCTAAAAACATTAAAAACACTAAAAACCCATAAAAGCAGCTAAAAACAATAAAAACACTACTAAACATAATCCCTAAAACCATAACACACAAATGAAACCTAATAAAACCCTTAAAATCCCTAAAAATCCTAAAAACACTAAATACACCTTGAAAATTCTCAAAACCATGGAAAGCATAATAACCATAAAAAATATGTAGAAGTCCTAAAACACCCTAAGACTCTTAAAAACCTCTGAAAACCCCTAAAAACCTATGTGAACTTTAAAACCCTTCAAGCACTAAAATAACCTAAAAATCCAGAAAAACACTAAAAACCCTAAACAACCCTAAATACTATAAAACCATAAAATAAACTAATAACCCTAAAAACTCCTAAACAACATGAGGTCTCTAAAAACCCATAAAACTCCTTAAAATAATTTAACCCCATAAAAAATTAAAAATCCCAAAAACCATAAAAACCCTAATGTAACCTAAAACGCCTAAAAATAAAAAAACCAAAAAAAAAACCAAAAACCCTAAAAACACTAGAAAACAAAAAAACCCAAAAAAACCATAAGGCACTAAAAGACCTGAAATGACACCATAAAATCCATAAAAGGCCCTAAAATCCCTAAAAACAAAAAAAAAATACATAGGAAACCCTAAAAACCCAAAAAAACCCCTAAACACTCAAACAAACCCCTAAAAAACCTAAAACCACTAAGAAACCAAAATAAACCCTAAAACCCCTAAAATAATCCATAAACCCTAAAAAACATAATACACATTAAAAACATAAAACCACTAAAAAGGATAAAGAAACATAAACCCCTTGAATGGTATAAAAACTCTTAAACACCATATAAAATCTAAACCCCCTAAAAATTTTATATAAAACTAAAAGTCCCTAAAATACTAGAAAACCCCTAAAAATGTAAAAAACCAACATAAACCATTAAAACACTAAATAACCATAAAAGACACTAAAAAATATAAAAACCACAAAAGATAAAAAAAATCAAAAAACACTAAAAACCCCAAAAACCATAAAATACATTAAAACCCATAAAAGACAAGAAAAACCCTAAAAACACTAAAGGGATCCAAAACCCATGAAAACCATAAAAGACCTTAAGATTTTTAAAAACAATTAAAATACCCCAGATATCCTAATAAACCCCTAAAAGACCCTAAAAACCCTAAAAACCCTAAAAACCATAAAGGAACCAAAAAACCCCTAAATGACCTCAATACCCCCTAAAACCCTAAATACCGTAAGACCACAAAAAACATAAAAGGCCCCAAAACTCCAAAAAAAACCCTATGTGGACACCATGAAATTTGTTCCATTTACTTTTCTATAAAAAATCCTAAAAAATGTCCCTTCCTCTAGTAGGAAGTGACATACCTCACTTTTGGGAAAACATGTGAAGACTATTGAAGTCTTGAGCTAAGTAATTCACAAGTCTAGTAATCTTGGTTGTTCATCACTTTAGTTGCAACCATATTGCCCAATCCTTCTTGCGTGCCACATACCAATGTTCCACTTACTTGAGGGCCCTTTCATAGTTCACCTTGTCCCTTCTCCCTGCTCGATATTTTCATGAATCCTCTTTCAAAGACACTCATTGTAGGACCTATCCTTCATTGGATCCCTTGCCTGAAAGATATTATGCTTAAACCTCCACCAAGTCCTCTTGACTTACCAAATATAAGGGAAATGCACATATGCGTGTCTCCCATTTGGATTTTGATATCTTTGGTCAGAGTTTTCCCACAATTTTCATAACATACGTTAAGGGACCTTGGGGTGTATGTGGATTTGGATATCTATGGTCACATAGAACTTTACCCCGGGGATAGTGTTGAGGTGTTCATGGTATTGGATTCTAGGGATAATACTTTATCCTCTCCTATTCATCTCTATTAATTGGACACTGGGTCCCTAGTATGGAGGGTAAGGATCAAACTTCCATTTTCATGTGGGCAAAGGAGAATTATTCCTCCCCACTATGTGACTCATTTTAGGGAATCCATATAGGTGTAATCTCCTAGCCTTTCATATAGGAGGTTTCAGTCTCGGTCCTCTATACATCCTTCACTTTCACCCCTTCCTTGCATGGGACCCTCATCCAATGTAAAGAGAATAGGGGAAAGTTATATATCTACTACCTCTTCCACCATAGGCCCAACCTATTCCATCAATAGAGGGGAAAGTGTGTTGTTTTTATTCTTTCATATCCTCTTGTTTATCACAACGAGTAGGAATCATGTGGGCTTAGAGGTTTGTAATGATCACAACATCCACCTGATGTAATGAACTAAGAGAAATCTGATTCCCACCATATCTAGGATATATAGAAATCCTTCTTAGGGACCGATCTCCACATCATCTCATCCATGGAATAAGAAATGATGCCCCATAAATGGGTCACCTCCTAGGTGTAATCCCCAAATGTAATGAACTATGAGAACTCTGATTCCCAACATAACTGGGATCCGTATGAATCCTTCTCAAGACATGAGCTCCACATCATCTCATTCATCACATGTGAAATCAGGCCCCCTCAATTGGAATACTCCTAGGTGTAATCCAAAAATGTAATGAACAATGAGGACTCTTATCCCCACCATAATTGGGATATGTAGGAAGCCATCACCTAGGGACTGAGCTCTATAGACATCCACCTCAGAAATATAACCCTAATACCCTTAATCTGGGCATCCTCCTTGGGAATTAACCCTGAATTAAACCCTCATAAATCTCCCAGATTTAATACATATCTCTTGAACCTAGTTATAAGGGAATACTTTTTTGGATTAGGCCCCAACATATTTCCCTCAAAGGGCCATACACCCCTATGAGTCTTACTGAACTATGTGGGCTTTGATTCCCATTCCAATGGGATATGTAGGAAGCCTTTTTGAGTTTCAAAACCATCATTCTAAATCAACCATATTCTCTTAATGTTATATCCCTAGAAGGGTCTAATTCAATTTTGGATCTCATATTACTTCCATTTTCTTTGGGTTTCTTAGGAATATGTCCCACACCAAGATTTTACTAGGCACCTTCCACCTAAATGTCCTTACCACAAGACATTAAACTATATGGTTGGGTCCTTATCACATGGCCTTAAAAGTTATAATGTTTCCCATTAATTGGAACCTAACTAATTGGGGTTTTATTCCTTTCATGAGGATATGTAGGTATCCCATCTATTGGTTCAATCCCAAAAACCAAACAACTCTTGTCTCTTGGTACGTCAATAAACTCTAGAGTTACCTCTGTCTACCTAGATGAAAATAAACTCCAAAGTAAAGTTCCATTTCCCTAGATAATGATAAATTATAGATTTACATTCATCTACCTAGACAAACATAAATTCCATACTTCCCCACTGAGTTTCTTAAAAATTAGCATTGTCTTAATAACATCCAAAGAATCTCTAAGTAGTATATGAGAGGATTACATTGATGGGGAACCTCGAATACATACATATATATCCATTGCTGAAGAACCTTGAATAAATACGGATTATTATGAATTCCACACATGACAATAATTGATTGGAAATTTCCAGGGAAACCTATATTATGCTTGGTAAATTAGTAAGGATTCATGAACATATCTTAAATCTATAATAGAGTCCTTAGGTAGGCAATAATTCTCCTCAAAAGAGTGCAATGAGCATGACCTCCCATCCTCTGTACTAATGCGAGTTCTTAAGTATCATAGGTCAAAAAACCTAATTAATGCCTAACCTTGGAAAGCAGGTCCCTTAGGATATAGACCCATTGGGTGTTTCTGGTGAAATAAAAAATTCTGTTGGAAACCACTTAGAAATAGTGATTCTTAACCAGAACACTTGTTTTGAAGAAAAAACCCAAAAACCCAAAAACACATAAAAGATAAATAAAATACCATAAAACCTATAAAACCCCTAAAACCCTTAAAAACAAAAAAACCTAAAACCCTGAAAAAACCCCCTAAAAAATCTAAAACATCTAAAAACCCTAAAACCTAAAAAAACCCCAAAAAACAAAACACTAAGACCCCTTAAAACCATCTATAATACCCAAAATACCCAAAAAACATTAAAGACCCCTAAAAATAGAAAAAACTAAAAAATATGAAAAACTATTAAAATCCTATAAAACCCAAAAGACCCTACCCCCTCCCAAAAAACACTAAAAACCATAAAATCCCAAAAACCCCAAAAAATAATAAATATCCTATTACTCCTAAGATCCCCATAAAAATCCTAAAAACCCTAAAATCCTATAGAAAACCTAAAAACCCATAAAAATCCAAAAACCCCTAAAATTTTCTAAAACTCATTAAAAAAAACCCTATAAAAACTATAAAAACCTTTAAACCCTTAAAAATACATTAAATCTGTAATACCCTCTAAAAATATAAAACCCATAAAATACCCAAAAACCTAATAAAACACTTAAATACCCCTAACAAACCTACAACACCCTAATAACCCTATAAATCCTAAAATACATAAAACCCCTAAAAAGCATAAAAAGAATAAAAAACCCAAAAACCCAAAAACACCCTGAAGAACTAAAAACTCTAAACCCCTAAAAAATCATAGAAACACATAAACCCATAAAAATGGAAAGAAAAACCATAAAAATTTATATAACCTAAGTTCTTGAAAATCGAAAAATATCGTAGAAACCTAAAAAACCTAAAAACTCTAAAAACCCATGAAAACTCTAAAAATCACTAAAAAACCTAAACATGCTAAAATACCAAAAACCGACCAAGTACAAAAAATTCCTAAAAACCCTATAAAACCCGAAACCCCTAAAAAACACAAAAGTTTAAAAAATCCTAAAACCCTAAATATTAAAAAAATTAAAACCCTAAATCAATAACAAGTTATAAAACCCCTAAAAACACTAAAAAACAAAAACCCTATACCCTACACCCTAAATCCTACACCCTATAAAATATACCCCACACCCTAAACCTTACTTCCTAAATTGTACACCCTAAATCACAACCCATAAACCCTAAATTGTACACCCCACATCATACACAATAAACCCAATACCAAAAACCCTATACCATGCACCATAAACCCTAAACCTTACACCCGAAACCCTATACCCACCACCTTAAAGAGTATATCGTACACCAAAAACCCTACACCCAACACCCTAAACCATAATTATTAAACCATACACCCAAAATCCTATACCCTACACCATAAACCCTTAACGCTACACCTGAAATCATATTCCCTACACCCTAAACCATAAATCCAAAACCACAAAACCTAAACCATATAACCTACTCACAAATTTATATACACTACACCCAAAATCCCAAACCCAATTAATTAAACCCTATACCAATCACCCTAAACCCTATAAACAACATACTACGCACTATACGCTACCCCAAAAAATCTATGCCCTTCACCTTCAAACCTAGACAGTTTAGCCTACACCCTAAACCCTAAATCATATACAGTACATCCTAAACACTATATCCTACACTCCAAACCCTATAACATACACCCTATATGTTTTACCCCATACCTTAAACAGTAAACCCTAAACCCTACATACTAAACCCTATACCCTACACCCTAAGTCCTCTACCCTCCACCCAAAACCCTATGTGCTAAATCCTAGACCCTACACCCTAAACCCAAACCATAAAACCTAATCGCTATACTCTACAACCTAAACCCTAAACCCTAAACCCCCTAAAACAATTACAAAGCATCCTAAATCCCCATAAGAACTGCTAAAAACCCTACAAAGAACCAGAAAAAACAAAAAATACTAAGAATCCATAAAACTCTAGAAAACCAAAAACTCTTAATACCAAAAAAACACTAAAAAACCTAAAATCCATAAAAATTACTAAAATACCTAAAAACATTAACCCCTAAAAAACTGAAAAAACCATAAAACCGTATAGTACTAAAAAAACATTCAAACCATTACAACCATAAAATCCCATAAAAGCCCTTAAAACCCTTAAAACCCTATAAAAACCCAAAAAAATTATAAAAAACCTTAAAACCCATTAAAATCTCTAAGCATCACAAAACACCCCAAAATATTAAGAAACCCAAAAAATAAAATCCCCTTAAAACCCCTAAAAATCCAAATAATCATCATAACCTAAAAAACACCAAAAAAATATAAAAAACCCTAAAAACCATTAAAACCTTAAAAAACCATAAAATCCCTTAAACCCCATAAAACACTCAAATATCTAAAAACCCCATAAAATACCAAAAATCCTAAAACACTATAAAACCCTAAAACCCCTAAAAACCCAACAGAACCATTTAAACCTCTAAAACCCCTAAGAACCCTAATAAACCCTAAAAATTGTAAAATAACCCTAAAACCCCTAAAAACGCTAAATCTTCTAAAAACACTAAAAACCCCTAAAATCCCATAAAACGCCCTAAAAGCCTAAAATACTTCAAAAACCCAAAAAAACTTTTAAAAACCCCAAAATGTAATAAAAACCATAAAAACCAAAAACAGAACTAAAAAAATTCATAAAACCCTTAAAGACCAAAAAATACCTTAAAAACATAAAAGACTCAAAAACCATAAAATCAACATAAAGGTATTAAAAAACCAAAATAACCTATGAGCTGTAATGAAAACTAAAAACCTTAAAGACCATAGAGGACCCTAAGAAACCAAAAAACCATAATGGGCCTTCAGAACACTAAAAACCACAGTGGAACCTAAATCCCTTAAATCCCAATATAACCCTAAAATTTCCAAAAATTCCTGAAGGACACTAAAAAACCATAATAATCTAAATACCCTAAAAACTCTAAAAACCATAGAGAACCCTATAAACCCCTTAAAATCATAAAAAAACCCTAAACTCCCTAAAACATGTAAAATACCCAAAAAACCTTATATCCTATACCCTACTCCCTAAAAGATAAACACTACAACTTAAACCTTATATCCTACACTGTAAACCATAAACCATGTATTCTAAAACCCAAACCCAACAACTTACACCCAAAACCTAACATCCAAAATAATAAACACTATACCCTAAACCCCAAAAAACAATAAAAACCCAAAAACACTAAAAGAACCTGAAAACCCAAAATGACCCCAAAAAATATTAAAACCCCCCTAACACCCTAAAACCCCATAAATTTCATAGAAGACATTAAAAAACCTGAAAACCCAAAAAGTTCATAAAAACCACAAAATAACCTAAAAAACTAAAAAAACAAGAATGACATTAAAAACCATTAAAAACCCTAACAACCCTAAAAACCTTAAAAACTACTAAAACACTAAAAACCCGAGAAACCCAAAAAAAACCCTTAAAAACACTAAAAACCTCTAAAAACCCAAAAACCATAAATAACTAAGAAAACCTTAAAACCCTAAACACCCTTCAAACCCTAAATGCCGTTAAAAATATAAAAAACATAAATGAACCCTAAAAACCTTGCAAAACCCAATGAAACTCCAAAAAGTCTCTAAAACCCAAAACCTCAAAACCCAGTAAGAATACCCTAAAACCCTCAATAATTCTAAAAAAACCATAAAAACCCTCATAAACCCTAAAATAACATAGTACCCTATAAAAAAAATTCAAACACCATAAAACCCCCAAAACCAATAAAAATCATAAAAAACAAGAAACCCCTAAAACCTTAAAAAAACATAAAAACTTTAAATATAAAAGACTACATAACCTAAAAGACCCAAAATTCCCTAAAAATACTAAAAAGACTCAAATGAGACTAAAATGACCCTGAGTGACCTTAAAAATACCCAAAACCTCTAAAAAACCCTAAAACCCATAAAAACGATCAAAATATAAAAAACCAAAATAACATAAAAGAACCCAGAAATCTATTAAAACCCTAAAAACTCTAAATGAACCATAAAAAACCATAAAACCCATTAAACCTCTAAAAGACCCAAAAAACCTAAAAATGGATGAAAATCCGTAAAACATGCCTAAACAAGCCTAAAACCCAAAAAACTATAAAACCCATAAAATCCTAAAAACCATTCAAATCTCAATAGACCCTAAAAACCTAACAAAAAGCCTAGAAACCATAAAAACCCAAAAAAAAACCCTAACACCCAATAAAACCCAAAAAAATCCTAAAATACTACAAAATTATAAAATTATCTTAAAACCGTAAAAAAACCAAAAAACACAAAAAAACTAAAAAAAACATAAACAAAACCTCAAAAACCAAGAATGGCCCTAAAACACATAAGAAGACCATAAAACCCTAAAAGAGCCTAAACCCCTAAAACATACTAAAACCACCAAGAACCCCATAAAAATACCATAAAACCCTAAAAACCCTCGAAAGATCCTAAAAACCCTACAATCCCAAAAAGTCCCAAAAAACATTAAAAATTCCAAAAAACAGGAAAACCCAAAAAACCCAAAATATCGTTAAAAACTATAAAATCACTCAAACCCCCTAAAATATCCTAAAACATCCCTAAACACCTAAAAAATCTATAAAGACACTAAAATCCCTTAAAACCCCTAAAACATGAAAACCCTAAAAACCCATAACCACTAAAAAACCCTAAAACACTTAAAAATCCAAAAAACCAAAAACAAACCTAAAAAAAATAAAAAACACAAAAAACACTAAAACCCCCAAAACCCGTAAAAACCCCTAAAACCCCTAAAAAATCCTAAAAAACATAAAATCAACAAAACTATAAAATATCCCCAAAAATCCTAAAAACCCCTAAACCCCCTAAAAATCTTAAAATTCTTAAAAACCCTATGTCAACCTAAAACCCCTAAAACACTAAAAACCCCTAAAACCCCTAAAACCTCTAAAAACTAAAAAACCACCCTAATAATCTTGAAAACCATAGAAACCTTAAAAAACTAAAATATATAACCCCATTAAAAACCCTAAAAGCACCTATAAGTCCCAAACATCGCAAAAGACCCCAGAAAACACATGAAGTCCCCCAGAACCCATTATGACTCTAAAAACCCTATAAAACCCCTAATATTCTCCACAACCCAATAAAACACCCTAAAACCCCATAAAATAATATAAAATTCCTAAAAACTCTAATAAAATCCTAAATACATTAAAACCCTAAAATATTTATAATTTTAAAAATCCCCGCACAACCAAAAAAACCCTAAAAACATTAAAAATACCTCATATAATCCAAAACACTTTTAAAACACAAAACCCCCTAGAATCCCCTAAAAACCCTAAAACCCATTAAAATATGTGAAAAACCCTAACAAACACTAAAATCCCTAAAAACATAAAAACCACTTAAAATACCAAAAAAAATCCCAAAAAACACTAAAAAATCATAAAATCCCTAAAAATACTGAAACCCCTAAAAACCATTAAAAACCATAATCAAAATTAAAAAACCAAAAAAAACCTAAAAACCTAAATGCTCTACAGAAGTTGAAAAACTTCAAATCCCATAAAAAGTGTTAAATCATAAAAAACAATAAAAAACACTAAAAAACCTAAACCCCTAAAAACTATAAAACCCTTAAGAATCCTAAAATCCCCTACAACCTATAAAAAGCCTAAAACCCCCTTAAAACCCCAAAATAATAAAAAACCATAAAAAACCATAAAAATCATGAAAACCCTAAAACCCATAAAAATAATAAAAATCCCAAAAGATCTAAAAAAATAAAAACACCCTAAAACCCTTAAAACTCATAAATGTCCCTAAAAACTCTTATACTAAAACAACCCTAAAACTCCTAAAACCGTTAAAATCACAAAAATCCCTAAAAACTATTAAATACCCTAAATCCCCTAAATCTCTAAAAGACACATAAAACCCAAAACCCCTAAAATACAACTAAATTTCCTAAAACCCCAAAAAGACTCTAAAACCCCAAAAAGACGCTAAAAACTCTAGATAACCAAAAAGACTCTAAAAATAAAAAAAACACTAAAATATTATAAAACCCCTTTAACCCCTAATGGATCCTAAAAGACCCAAAACCACTAAAGGACACTCAAAATAATTAACAGCCTAAAGGTCCCAAAAAATCCTAGAAACCCTAGAAACACCAAGACAACCTAAAACCCATAAAAATCACTGAAACCCATAAATAATCATAATGACCCTAAATCCCATAAAATACCCTAAAACCATCCAAATATGCTAAAAAACCTAAAACCCACAAAAGAAAATAAAAACCCTAAACCCTTAAAAGACACTAAAAACCCTAAAATCTTAAACATCCCTAAAAACCTAAAAATACCCTAAAACACCAAAAAAACATTAAAAGACCCTAAAAACATTTAAAAATTATAAAACATTAAAACCATCCAAAACCTTAAAAAACCTCTAAAAACCCTAAAAAACCCTAGAAATAAATAAAATCCTAAAAATCCTAAAACCCATTAAAGACCCCTAAAAACCTGAAAACCCTAATAAAGGACCCAAAAAAACAATAAAATTCCCTAAAAACTATTAATATTCCTTATAAGACCCTAAAACCTATAATGACCGGAAAACCCCTAAAATGACCTAAAATCCTAAAAGGAACTAAAAACCCATAAAATAAACTAAAAACCTAACACAAAAAATTCTCTAAAAATAATAAAATCCCCTAAAAATCATGCAAACATTAAATGACTTTAAAACACTAAAAAACATTAAAATACCCTAAAAATCGTAAAACCCACTTAAAACCCCTAAAAGCACAAAAAGACACAAAAAGTACTAATACCCCTAAAAACCCTAAAAAACACTAAAAACCATAAAAAGACTTTAAAACCCATAAAAACCCAAGAATACCCTAAAAACCCTAAAACCACTAAAACCCTTCAATAGAAGAAAAAAATATTAAAACCCCCTAAAAATATTAAACACCTCCAAAACCCCTAAATACACTAAGGAGAGGATGGTGCCCACTCCAATCTCATACAATGGTAATTCCCCTACCCTTATAGGTTGAAGATGATGGAGACCTCTACGTGTCTCCCTCCCTCCTCTATGGGGGCGGGGTCTCTGCTGATTCTCGATGAGGGTGGCACCTTCGTCCGGTTCTCGTCTACTGATTTACTGCCTCCTTTTACATAGATCGTGATTTTTTCTATAGTGTTGGAACTTTTTTATGGTCAGCCACAACATCCACCTTCGATCCAAGAGTTTAATGAAGCCTCTTCACTACATCATTTGACATTGGTTGCTCAATTTTTGAAGTGGTGCCCCCTAGTGGATGTCTTTGATAGGTTCTTTCTTGAGCATTGGGATCTCTTGGGCAGTGAAATGGTGGGTCTTGTTGATAGTGATCATATCATGATTCACTTTGATACCGAGGAGTATCTTATTCTCGCTTGGTCCATGAAACCTTAAAGATGAAATGGTGCATGTTTCTCTCTCTTTTGATGAAGTTTTTATATTCACCTAAATCGCGAATCTCCGATGTTTTCAAATTGGATTAGATTTCTAGAACTTCCCCTTCTTTTTCAAAATCTTTCCATTATTTCAATGTTATAGAATATGGTGGGAATGTTATTATGTGTGGATATCATGACTCAGGACATCTTTTACCCTATTTATCCAAGGGATTTTGTTGAAATTGATGCTTTTAGAGAACCAGTACACTTTGTGTGGATTGTTGTTGGTGAGGAGGTGTTATGGAAGAAACCGATGTTTTTTGATTCATGGGTCATCTTTTGTTCGTCATGTTAGATGTTTGGGCATCGTGGTCAGTCTTGTAGGTGCAATTCCAAGGAAAGTAGTGGTGTGAATATGGATCAGGTGGAGTCTGGTGAAGGAAGTCAGGCCTTGGTGGAGGTATATGAGGTGGAGGTGCTAAAAGAATCCAAACTTTTTCCCCCTATCCAATGGTTAGTGTAGTTTTTGAGCATTTGAAAATGGATTTTAAAGTTGGGTGTGATAAGGTGTGGAAGCTTCATGTGGCATGGGCCTAGTGTTTTCTTTGAATTATGATGGGAAGGGGAGGGATAGTGCATAGGTGATTAATAATGATTAAATTGTATCTTTGAGCTACAACATTGGGAATGATGGCAGTAGTGAATTACAGGGGGGGCTGAGAATGAGGAGGTGGCTGAGAAGTGGGAGATGGCTTGATTTGGCCACAAGAAGAGTCTAATTGAGAACCACTTGAAGAATCCCCTAAGTAGGGTTATAGTGACCTTGGGGAAAAGTAGTGTGTAGTCTAGAAGTAGTCACCTGTCGGTTCTAGATGGTGTCTCTCTGAGTAATAGGTTTGAGGGTCTAGACTCGATTGAGTCAGCTGGTGGAGATGCTGCACCGAGGGGGGGGGGGTGGCTCAACATGGGGTGGTGGCTGAGTAGTGGGACGTGTCTCAGATTGTGAATGAGCTGAATATGGCTGAGAAGCATGCCTTGTGCAATGATGAGGGACCCCCTGACCATACTGTGGTTGAATCTTTTGTGAAAATCCCTAGGTGTGGTGGTAATGGGAGGGTTTCCCTAGGGTTTTTCTCACTATCTCACACAAAGGGGGTTGGTGAAGATTGTGTTGAGGATTTAGTTGAAAACATGCTACCTGGAAATTTTGGCACCACTGGTGAAGGAGGAATGAATCCAGACTTGCAGTTGGCCATGGTGGTGTATAGAGGGGCTTCTGCTGATGAGGCCTAGTGTGTGGTCTTGCATGACATCGTGTTGGTGGAACGACCAAGTGTCTACATTTTAAATGAGGGTAAAATTTTATGGGAGATTTTTACTAAGGATGACAGTAGGACTAACTTCAATATGGGACATTTCAGGAGGGAAAGGGCCATGCATGGAGATACCTCTCCAATGGGGGAAGGAAATAAATTATCATGGTTCACATCAGGGTCCAATGGACAGGTTGTCAAACCTAAACACTATTCCCTACACCCTGAACCCAATAACCGACACCCAAAACCCTACAACGTAAAACCCATTCCCTATACCCTAGACCCCAAAACCCATAACATAAACCCTACACTCAACCTCTTAAACCCTAATCACTAAACCCAAAACCCTTTACCCTACCTCCTAAACCCTATTTGCCACACTCTTAACCGTATACCACAAAACCTAGATCCAATACCCTTTTACCTAAACCCTAAACCCTAAACCCTGCACACTAAACCCTAAACCCTACACACTAAACCATATACGCTACTCCCTAAACCATAAAATGAATACCCAAAGCCCACTAACCTTCACCCTAAACTCTAAACCCTAAACCATAAACACTATACCTGATTCCCAAAACCCAAAAAATCACACCTTAAGCCCCATACACCACACCCTTAACCCCAAACACTAAACCCTACACCCTAAACCCTATACCCTACACCCTATACCCTAAACCCCTCACCCTAAACTTCATACCCTTCACCCAAAACCCTAAAACATACTCCAAAAAACATATACCCAACACTATATATCTTAAACCCAACACCCAACAACCTAAACCCTAAACCCCAAACCCTATACCCTTCACCTTAAACCATAAACCCTACATCATAAACGCTATAATTTTCTCCATAAACCGTAAACCATACAATCTACACCCTAAACCGTAAACCTTAAACCCTAAACCTTTAACCGCAAAACCTAAGCCCGATATGCTACACCCCAAATCCAAAACTCTAAACCCTACATCCTAAACCCAAAACCCCTCACCCTAAACCATATACCCTACACTATAGACCCTAAACCAAACACCCAACCACCTATACCTGAAACCCAAAACCCAAAACCCTATACCCTCCTCCATAAACCTAAAACCCTACACCTAAACGCCCATACTGTGCTCCATAAACCCTAAATCGTACACCCTAAACCCTAAAACTTTAACCCTACACCCTAAAACCTAGACCATAAAATTGAAACCCTACATCCAAAAACCTAAACCCAACACCCATAATCCTATAACCTACACCCTAAACCCTAAAACATACTCCTTAAAGACCAAAACCTACACCCAAAACCCAAAACCCAAAACCCTACACCCTAAACGCAAGCTCTAAACTACAAGCCTAAACCCTAAACCCTACATCATAAACCCTAAACCTTACACCCTTAACCCTATACCTTACAACCTAAACCCTAAACCCCACTCCTTAAATCCTACACCATTCACTCTAAATTCTAAACCCTACACCATAATCCTGATTCCCTACACACTAAACACTATACCATACACCATAAACCCTAAAAACTAAAATCCATAAAATAAACCTAAAACTCCTAAATACCCTAAAATATAATATAAAACCATAAAAACTATAAAAACCGTAAAATAATTAAAAACCTCAAAGAATATGAAACTGTAAAATACCCTAAATACTTGAAATCCCCCAACACCCTAAAAACCTAGAAAATCCTCAAAACCCCAAAAATCCGTAAAAATAACTAAAAACCGGAAAACCCTAAAAACCCTACCCCCCCCCCACCCACACACAAAACTCTAAAAAAGTGATTAAAACCTCAAAAACCCTTAATAGATCTTAAAATTTCTAAAAAAAACATGAAACCCTAAGAACCCAAAAAACCTAATAAAACCCTGAAAACCTTAAAAAGGAAAAAATTCCCTAAAATCCCTAAAAATCCTAAAAACCTAAAATAACCCTAAAAAATATAAAGAATCCTAATGAACACTACAAGAACCTTAAAAACCCTAAAATAGACAAAATTCATAAAACCCCTAAAAGATAATAATAACCACTAAAACCCCTGAAAACCCCATAAAACCCAAAAATACCCCAAAACCAATTAAAACCCAAAAAACACTAAAAATATAGAGGGAAACAAAACCATAAAACCTTAAAAACACTAAAATTCAAAAATTATCAAATACATTACAAATCTCCAAAACCCCTAAAAGACCTCAAAACCCCTAAACCCCATAAAACACTATAAAAATCAAATCCAAAAAACCCTAAAAACCCTCAAGAATCTTAAAACCATAAAAAATACAAAAAATACCCCAAAATCCTAAAAAATATTAAAAACATCGAAAAATGATAAATCACTGATAAAAATCCTAAATCACCTAAAAATCGGAAAAACCTAGAAATCTTAAAACACCCTAAAACCCAAAGAGTTCCAGAACCAATTAAAGATCCTAAAAAACTCTAAGAAAACCTAAAACCCTAAAAAATATAAAAACCTTAAAAACCTATGATCCCTAAAAAAAACCCTAAAACCCTAAAAACCTAAAACCCTAAAACCCTAAAAATATATAACACCTATAAAACACTAATCCCCTAAAACCCAAAAAACACTAAAAAATAATAAAACCACCAAAATGACCCTGAAATCCTTAAAAACATTAAAATAACAAAAAACACCATAAACCCTAAAAGATCCTAAAAACCCTAACTACCCTAAAAACCCTATGAGACCATAAAATTCCTAAAAACAATAAAAGTACCAAAGTACACTATAAAACCCCTAAAAGACCATAAAAACCCTTAACCACCCTAATAACCGTAAAACACAAAAAATCCCCATAAGGTCCAATAATCCCAAAAAATACCAAAGAAACTGAAAAAGCCTGAAACTCTGAATAAACAAAAAAACACCAAAACTCTAATAAATTTACAAACCAAAAAATATGGAAAACTCTATAAAACACTAAAAATACTTAATAGAATCCTTAAAATCATAAAAACCGCTAAAACCATAAAATTTACTAAAAAATAATAAATGTTAAAAGGCCCAAAAAATACAAAACCCCTAAATCCCCTTAAATATTAAAAGATCCTAAAACCACCAAAAACCATAAAACCCTAGAAAGCATAAAAAATCCATCGAAACAGCCAAAAATCTTAAAAAACTCAAAAAACCATAAAACCCTAAAAACAAAACAAATCGTTAAAAACAATAAAATTCCCTAAAAATATTAAAACATAAGAGAAACCCTAAAGAATCCTAAAAAACCTAATGAACCCTTAACACCCAGGAAACCTTAAAAAACTAAAAAATCATAAAACACTAAAAAACTAAAAAAAATCTAAAAACCTAAAAAACATAGAAAAGACCCTAAATACACTAACATACCCTAACAACCCAAAAAACAGTAAAAACCCTAAAAAACCTAAAAAAAATTAAAATCATAAAAAGACCATAAAACCCCTAAACCCTTTAAAATACCCTAAAAACCATAAAAGGAAAGAAAAACACTAAAACAATAATAAGATATCTTAAAATATGTTAAAACCCATAAATAATCTATAAAACCCTAAAAACACAAAAAGTCCCTAAAAACCATAAAAACCCTAAAAACCCTAAAAAATTCCAAAAGGACCCTACAAACCTAGAAAAAAATATAAATACCGTAAAACACCATAAAATCCTAAATATACTTAAAATACCCTAAAATCCATTAAAAACACTGAAAATTATTTAAAACCCTAAAACCAATAAAACCCCTAAAATCCTTACATTACCTTAGACAAAAAAACCATAAAAACACCTAAACAATCCTGAAATACAAAAAAATCATTAAACACCCAAAAAACCCAGAAAACCCCTTAAACACCCCAAAATACTAAAAAACAAAAAACCCTAAAAAAATTAAAAACACCTAAATGATTTTAAAAGTACCAAAAACACCCAAAAACCTTGAAGATCTAAAACACACTAGAAACCCTAAAATCCATAAAATATTAAATACCTAAAAAACCATTAAAAAACTCTGCAAATCCCAGAAAACCCAAAAAATCGAAAAAACCAAATAACCAAACAAACCCTTAAAAAACCTAAAAACACTAAAAAAATCTAAAAACTGAAAAAATATAAAATATAAAAAAACCATAAAAACTCCAAGAAACAAACCCCCCCCCCCTCACTAAAACTCTAAAAACTCATAAAACCCTTAAAAACAACTAAAATTTTTAAAATCCTACAAAACACCAAAATACTCTAAAAAATCAAAAAATAAAAAAAACCATTAAAATTCCTAAAAACCCCCCAAAAACGCTAAAAACCGAAAAATGCTATAAACCCTTAAAAATTCATAAACACTAGAATCCCGAAAAAACCCAAAAAACCCAAAAAAAGAATAAAACCCTAAATACCCTAAAAACACATAGAAATATAAAAATCTTAAAACCCCAACTATCCCTAAAAAACCCTAAAAATATTGGACTTTAAAACCACCTAAAAATCCCATAAAACCATAAAACCAATACCCCACACAAAAAACACAAAACCCTACACCCTAATCCCTATACCCAATACTTTAAATCCGAAACCCAACACCCTAAAACCTAAACCCTTCGACTTAAACCCTAAACCATTCACCCTATACCCTACACCATAAATCGTGCACCTAACACCCTACATCATAAACCATACAACTTAGAATATCTTCCCTACACCTAAAACATAAACCCTTCACCCTAAAACCTAAACATTATACCCTAACCCTCAAAGAACCAAAAAACCCCGAAAAAATTTAAATAATTAATGAACTCTAAAAACTCTAAAAAACATTGAATACCCCTAAAAACCCTAAAATACAATAAAAAGCACTAAAACCCTAAAAGACCCTAAAAGACCCTAAAAACCCAAAAAATAATAAAACACACTTAAACCCCCTAAAACACAAAACCCCTTAAAACATCTAAAAAGTCTAAAATACTTAAAAGTCACTAAAATATCTTAAAACAATAAAAACCCCTAAAATCCCTAAACCCCTTCAAAACCCTAAAACCAATTAAATACTCTAAAAACCTTAAGAGCAATAAAAAATATAACCCCCAAAAAAATATTTATATCAGCAAAAACCCTAAAATCCCTGAAATCCCATAAAAATATAAAAAACCCTAAATAATCCCTAAAAACCATAAAACCCATAGAAACCCTATGATGTCCTAAAAAATCCCTAAAAAGATATTAAAACCCAAGGAAACCATAAAACCCTAGAAGATTCTAAATACAAAAAAATACTAAAAGTCCGTACAAACCCAATAAAACTCTAAAAGACCTAAATACCCCTATAAAACTTAAAAACTCTTTAAAAACTCCAACAATCCTTTAAAATCCATAAAAGACCCAAAAGAACTTGAAGAAATCCTAAAAACCTAAAAAACACTAAAACCAAAAAAAACCTAAAAAACCCTATAAACCTAAATAATGTCAAGACCCCCTAAAAGACCCTAAAACCCAAAGAACACTCCATACACCTTTCAAATACCCTAAATCCCAGAATAATATGAAAAACATTAAAAACCATAAAAAATACTAAAAAATCCTAAAACCATTAAGATCCTAAAAATCCCTAACACCTTAAAACCCCTTAAAAACATTAAAAACACTAAAAGAACCTTAAACACCAATAAAATAACCTTAGAGACCCTAAAACCCATAAAGAGTCTATAAACCCCTAAAAATACAATGAAACCCAAAAAAACCGAAAAAAATAAGATAAAAAACCTTAAAACCCAAAAAAACCATAGAAACCCAATAGAACATAAAACCACATAAAACCCTAAAAACATAAAAATCATAAAAACCCAAAAAACACTAAAACCCTTTAAAACATTTTAAACCATTAAAACTATAAAAGATCATAAAACCCCTTAAACCCCATAAAAACCCTAAAATCCATAAAAACACAAAATGTCTCTAAAACCCAAAAACCCTATAAACCCCTAAAAACCCCAAAACCCTAAAATTATTTAAAACCATGAAAGATGTAAATACTTAAAAATCCAAAATAGATAGTAAAAACACTAAGAACACTAAAAAATTTAAAACCACTAAAAAATTTAAAACCCTAACCCCCCCAACCATAAAAATTGTATTTTTTAAGATCCCCAAAAATATGAAAAAAACCTGAAAACACAAAAACACATCCCTAAAAACATTTAAAACCCCAGGTAAACCATAAAACTACCCTCCCAATCCTTTACAACCCCTAAAACCCATAAAATTACCTGAAACCCATAAAAAGAACTAGAAACCGCTAAAATCTTAAAGAAATCTAAAAACCATTTAAAACCCCAAATAATATTAAAAACCATTAAAATTATTAAAAACATAAACCCCCATAATAGCTCTAAAAACCCAAAAAACCTAACAGAACACTAAATTCCCTAAAAAACCTAAAAATACCAAAAATATGAAAAACCAATGAAACTCTTATAAGGCTTAAAAATCCATAAAACCCTAGAAAACCCCCTAAAATAACATTAAATTATAAAAGACCCTAAATGTATTAAAATAACCTAAAACATTTAAAACCCCAAAAAATCAAAAACCTCATAAACCCCCAAAGAACATATTGAGGATGGCGGCTCGGGCGCTCCTGGCGATTCTGCTCCCCTGCGATGGCGATTTCCCCTCGGGTTGAAGGTGATGGCAATCAAAGATCCTCCCCCTATCTCTAAGTGGGAGTATCCTCTCCCTGATGATTTCTCGTCGCTCTATTCTGCTGATCTGTTACCTGCCTTCCCGCAAACAGTGCTTGTACCGAAGGTTCCGGATTTCTTCGATGGCTGCCCTCAGCTTCCTCTCTCATTTTGGGAGTTCACTGAGGCCGCGGATCTCCACCGATTGAATCTGGTTGCAAGCTTTCCGAGGCGGCGACCCCCGGTGGTCACCTTCGACAGGTTCGTTGTGGCTTCCTGGAATCTTAGGGCTCGCGCGACTGTCGGCCTACTCGACATCTCTCATATCATGGTTCGGTTTGCAATGGAGGATGATCTCATCCTTGCCTGGTCAGCGGCTCCTCGGTCATGCAATGGCGCTCGATTCTCCCTCTTTCGATGGAGCTTTGATTTTCATATGAAGAGAAGCTCCCTGATTGCTGCTACCTGGGTGCGTTTTCCTGAACTGCCACTCCCCTTTCAGAATTTCTCAATTATTTCGATTCTTGGAAGCCTGGTGGGGCGATTCCTCTGTGTGGATAGTAGGACGAGGGCCCTCTGTCATCCGGTTTCTCCAAGGGCTTTTGTCGAAATTGATGCGTTGAAACCCCCTGTGGACTCTGTCTGGATTGCTGTGGGTGAGGAGCTCAGATGGAGACAATCTGTTGTCTTTGAGAAATGGCCAGTCTTCTGCTCTTTGTGCTGGAGCTTCGGGCACAGTGACTGTTCTGGATTTTATTCTGGCGCTTCTAGGGATGGTGAATCTCTGTCTGCTGGTGGTAGCGGCCTCCCTCGGGTGGAGGTGAAGGGGACGATTGGGGAGGTTTCCCACTCTGTGTCTACCTATGTGCCCTGCTCATCTTCTATGTTGGATGGTAATGGGTTAGAAATCTCTCTGATGGATTCGGGTGGCTTCTTGGTGAGTCTGGAAGCAAGCGTCGGTGTCTCAGGGAACACTGTTGAGGATGAAGTCATGCTCGCTGAGGGAGGAATTCATGGCTCAGCTGAAGGTGTTCATGGGTCTGGTGAAGATATTAGGAAACAAACTGAGATAGATAGGACAATCGCGATGGATGTCTGGCCAGGAAATGTGGAAAATTCATGCAAGGAACTGGGATGGGATGACACAGCTGGCTTAAAGGTTGATGAGAATGCTGGTGGATCTGCTCTAACGGATGAGGCTCCTGTGAATGTTTCTCAGGCTGCAGGTTCGGCTGATCCTGCCATGGTTGGGGTGCGGGTGGAGGATGATGCAAAGGAGGATGTTGTTTCTCATAAAACCAGGTCTGGAGATGACTGGAGTTCATGCTCAGCTGAGGAAAAGCCCATACTGGATGGGGATATAGACTGGCGTGATGCCCCGCTGGTCCTGCATGGGTATCCTGGCGTGGGGGGACCTGGCAGTGCTGAGGACCTGCCTAGTGACCAGCTCCGTTATGCTGGTGATGCTGGTGGTCCTTCCATGGACCTACAGAGGGAGATGATCCTTCATGGTGTTCCACCTACTGAAGACTTTTGTGTACAGCTCCATGAGATGGTATGGGTTGAAAGGGAAAGGTTCCCTCTTGAAGATGAGGCAAAGAGTCTTGGGGAGAGGTTTTCTGTGGCTGATCAACGGATAAATGCTGCTATGGTCACATCAAGGGATAAAAAAATCAGCGGAGGTGCTGAAACTCTTGAGGAAGAAAGCAAGAAAGGCAAGGCACTATTAGCCGCTAGTGATGGTGGCAATGGAACAAAGATGTCTGCTACGGGAACCTCCTCTACCCCACTAAGATAAAGAAGGAGGAGGGATTACTCTACCCTCCCACGCCCAATGGAAACTAGGGCCTCCTCACGAGCTGTCAAACTGAATCTAAAGGTGAATAAGCGAGAAAAGCCTTATTTTTCTGCTGAGCAGGTAAAAGCTATGGAGAAGCTGCGGTCCAGACTTGGCATGCAAGAAGATTTTGACCCTGGATGGGACTCAATGGACCAGGGTAATGAATCAGATTTTAGCTTTGCTGATGATGGCGGCGGCTTTGGTGTTGGCATGGGGTTTCGTGATGCGGAGCTGGAGGATTTTGGCGACGATGTTGACTGACCTACTCTGTGTGTGATTTTCTTTTGGACACTGTGTCGTTTTTGGTCTTGCACTTTGTTTCTTTTTTTTTTCTTTCCTTTTGTGGCCCTCGGGCTGAGGTCATAAGGGGTTTTGGGTGTGGGTCGTTCGACCCCTCCCCTCCCTTGTCTGCAGTGTTTGTGTCTGTTTGTTTAATAAATTTTCGGGGGTGCCAGGAATATCCTGGACCCGAGCCTTCTTTTCCCCAAAGAACATACCCCCCCCCCAAAGACCCTAAACCCCAACAAAAATCAACAAAAGACCCTAAAACACTAAAAATAAGAAAAAAATTAGAAACACCAAAAAACCAGAAACCCTAAAAACCCCTAAGAACCCTAAAAACCATAAATGTACCTAAAACCCTAAAAAAATTAAAGGAACCCAAAAACCATAATAACCCTAAAAACCCTAAAACTTCCTAAAAACCATGACACCCCTAAAAACCCCCAAAAAACCCACCCAAGTCCCTAAATACCTACAAGCCCCCCCCAACAATCCCCCAACAAGCCCCCACAAAACTAAAAAAAACCCCTAAAAACTATAAAACCCTTAAAGGCCCATTAAAACAAAAAAACCCTAAAACTCAAAAAATCATTGTAACCCCTAAAAACCATAAACAACTAAAAACATGAAAACCCCTATGAATCCCAAAAAAAACCTAAAACCACTAAAGTCCTAGAAACCATAAAAGACTAAAACCCACCAAGACTCTAAAAACACTAAACACCCTTAAAACCAATTAAAACCCTTAAAACACATAAAACCCTTAAAAAAATACTAAAACCCCCAAAATACACTAAAACCCATAAAAATACTAAAAGTCCCTAAGACATTAAATATCATAAAACACTAAAAGACCATAAAAACCCAATAAAACCCTAAAAGACCCTTAAAATCCTTAAACATGCTAAAAACCTAAAAACACTAAAACCATAAAACCATAAACACCTAAAACACCCTAAGAACCCTGAAGCCCAAAAAATTATGAAAACCAGACTAAACCCAAAAAACAATTCAAATCCCCCAAAAAATCTAAAAACTCAAAAATCATACAAACCCAAATAAAACCAAAATTTTGTAAAAAAACCTGTATAAACACTAAATAACCCTGAAACCCCACAAAATACAAAAAACCCTAGAAACACTAAAATCCCAAAAAATCCTAAAACCCCCTAATAAAGCACTTAAAACTCCTAAAAACCCTTAAACACTATAAAACTCTAAAAGAACCCTAAAATCCCTAAAACTGTAAAATACTTAACAAAACACTAAAAAACCATAAAACCCCTTCACACCATAAAACCCAAAAAAACCATTAAAAATTTAAAACCCCAAACAGACCTTAAAAAACAATAAAACCCCAAAGAAACCATAAAAACCTAAAAAATCATAAAAATAAAAAAATTCCTAAAAAACCTTAGAAACAATTGAAACATATACCCTACTTCTTAACCCTAAACACAATACCTTAAACCTTATACCCAACATCCTAAATTCTAAACTCAACACACTAAATGTTATACACTAAATCCTAAACCCTACACCAGAGACCCAATACCCTACACTGTAAACCCTAAACCCTAAATCATACACCAAAACCCCTATTACCTAAATCATAAACCCAATACCTTACACCCTAAACAATATAATCAACACCATACACCCTGAACCCTACAAAGTACAAACTAAACCCTAAAACCTACACCCAAAATCCAAATATAAAACCCAAAACCCTATACCCTACACCTTAAACACATTACCCTGTAGCCTAAACCCTAAACCCTACACCCTAAACACATACCCTACACCATAAAACATTGATCCTATTTATTAAACCCGACACCCTTAACCCTTGTATCCTACACCCTAAACCCTAAACCTTACATCCCACACTATATACCCTATTCCCTATAGGTCAAACACTAAACCAAACACCCAAAACCCCATCCCCTAAACCATAAACCTTATACCCTACCCCATATTCCCTATACCCTACACCCTTAACCCTATACCATAAAACATAAACCCTAAAACACAAAACCTACCACCCAAAAACACAACCCCACACCATAAACCTATACCCCACATGCTAAACCCAAAACTTCACACCCTAAACCCTATAACCTACACATTAAACCCTAAACCCTACACCATAAAACATATAGAAAAAAAACCAAAAACCTTAACCCAATACCCTACACCATAAAACATAAACCCTACACCCTAAAACTTATAACCAACACCAAAAAACCAAAAACCAAACCCTAAACCCTAAAACCTAAACCCTAACTCTAAACTCTAAACCCTATATCATACACCCTAAAAGCTAAAACCTACACTCCAAACCATATAACCAACTCCTTAAACACAAAACCATACTCACTAAACTATACACACTACACCCTAAACCCTAAACCCTATACCCTACACCCAAAACCCTTATCCACACACCCTAAACCCTATACCCTACACCATAAAACCTAAATTCATCAACCTAAACCCTAAAATTCATACCCTATCCCAGATATTAAACATAAAACCTATACAATAAACAATGTAAACTACACTCTAAACCCTAAACCATACACATGATACCGTATACCCTACACCATACACCCTAAACCGTACATGCTAAACCCTATACCATGTACCCTAAACCTTAAACCATACACCCTTAACCCTAAACCCTTAACCCTATACCCTTAAATCTATAACCTAAACCCTACACCCCAAACCCTATAATCCACACCCTAAACCCTATACCACACACCCTAAACTCTTTAACCAAAACAATATACCCTAAAACCTATACCCTAAACCCTATACCGTACACTCTAAATCCTAAACCCTACATCCTAAACCCTAAAACCAGCACCCTAAACCATAAAACCTAAACCCTCTAGCCTAAATCCTATAGCCTAAATCCTAAACCTTAAACCCTACTCCCTAAACCCTAAACCAACACCCTACACCCTACACCCTAATCCCTAAACCCTAACTCCAAAAACCTATACACTACACCCTAAACCTTATTCACTACACCCTATACCCTTTACGCTATACCCTAAATCATAAATCATAAAACCTTAAAATAGCCATAAAATCCCTAAAATATACAAAAAGCTAAAAAATATGAAAAAAATACTAAAATGCCGGAAATCCATAGAAAACCCTAAAAATTCAAAAAAAATATTAACCCTACAAACCACTAAAAACCCTAAAAGACACTAACAAATCCTAAAAACCCATGAAATACCCTAGAAACCACAAACACCCTGAAAACCCAAAAATACCCTAAAACGCCTAAAAACCACAAAGTACCAAAAAAAACTGAAACCCCTAGAAGAACATAAGAACACCAAAAACCCATAGAAGACCATAAAAGTCCTAAAAAACATAAAATTCCATAAAAATGCTTAAAACCCCTGAAAAGCAATAAAACTCTAAAAAACCTTTTAAACCATAAAAAATCATATAAACACTAAAAAATCATAAAAACCCTAATATAACCCTAAAAACCTTAAAAAAAATTTAAACCCTAAAAACCTAAAAATCCAAAAAACCCCAAAAAACCCAACAAATCCCTAAAAACCAAAAATTCAAAAGACCTGTAAAACCTCTAAAAGACCCTTTAAATCCAACCCACCCCCCAAACCCACTAAAAACCATCAAAAACCTAGTACGCCAAACCCTAAAACTCTTTAAATGTCCAATCGAACCCTAAACCGACCATAAACACCCTATCAAACCCTAAAAACCCATAAAACCCAAAAAAAATTAAAACCACTAAAAATCCGTAAAAACCTAAAAAGAAACTAAAAATCCTAAAAGACTATAAAATAACCTAAAATACTAAAGCCTCAAAACCCAAAAAAGATCCTACACCCCTAAAAATATCTGAAATACCCAAAAAATACCATTAAAACCCTAAATCCAATAAAAACCAAAAAACCAAAAAACCCATAAAACACTAAAATTACCCTATATATCTAAAAAAAAGCATAAAAAACATAAAATCCATAAAATAACATAAAACATTGAAAATTGTAAAAAAACCCTAAAACCACTAAACCCCCTAAACCCCGTAAAATCCATTAAAACCTAAAAGACCCAAATACAAAAAAATATGGGAAAACACCTTCAAAGTACTCTAAAAACCTTTTAAAACCCTTAAACCCCTAAAATTCACAAAAAAATTAAAAATCCTAAAATACTAAAATTAACCTAAATCTCTAAAAATCCATAAAGTCACTAAAAACCATAAGAAACCTTAAAACCCCTAAAACCTAAAAAACCTAAAACAACATAAAAACACTAAATTAACCAAAAAACTAAAATACCCTTAAAACCTATAAAACCATAAAATCCTTAAAATCATTAAAAACACTAAAAATCCTAAAAACTATAAAAAATGTAAAAACCCCCCAAAAAATCCTAATATCCCTAAATCCCCTAAAACTAAAAAACACGTATAAATCCATAAAACCCAAAAAAGATACTAAAAACAATACCCTCCATTAAAAGCTATGAAATTCACAAAAAATTCCTAAAACTATAAAAACCCAAATATACCCTAGAAACCCTAGAAACCTACTGAAATCGAAAAAAAATAAATTAAAAACCCTATAAATGAGCTAAAACTCTTATGACAGTAAGAACCCTAAAAACCAAAAAAGACACTAAAATCCCTAAAAGACCCTTAAACCTCTTAAAACTAGAAAAAAAATCCTAAATACACTAAAAGACCCCAGAAGATCTTAAAAACCCAAAAAATACTCTAAAAACCGAAAACACTAAAAAACATGAAAACATAAAAACCCCTTAAAACCCTTAAAACCCCAAAAAACTCAAAAAAACTCTAAAAACTCTAAAGCCTTATAAAACTTCCAAAAGACCCAAAAGTTCCTAAAACACCATTACAAGCCCCTAACACACATAAAAACCCTAAAAGCCTTAAAAACCAATAAAACTCCCTTAAAACCAATAAATATTGAAAATAAATATTTTCAGAACACTTAAAATTCTTAATACATTTTTAAACTCCTCAGCTACAACTCCTCAGATTCAGGTGTTGCGACTTCTGCAGCTTCATGGAGCTCTTATAGGTGTTGTGTGCCCGTACAAGGAGATGGATCTAGCCATAGTTCTTCTTGTTACAGTAGTTGTGCTTTTTAATTTTTGTGTGTTTGGAGTAGAGCCGGTGGAAGCTGGTATTTTTAATGGATTGGGCCACTGGATGATCGCTGCTGGTGTGACATGATGATGGGCTTGGAGGTGCTGGGTGCGCAGTGCTTGATGCTAGGACTAGTTTGTATTGGAGGTACTGAAGGCTAGAAGTTGGACTGTTGGATGCTAGTTGCGGACAATCTAGGAGGTTCTAGAGGTGTAGTTGCTCTATTTTTTCCAGAGTGCTGGCTGGGTGGTGTGGCAAAATTGGTTGTGAGTTGTTTTTCGTGTTGGCTTATTGAATTTTCTTGTTTTCTAGTGATGCTGTGTGAATACTAAATTGATGGAGGGTCTCTTTGGAGATGGGTTTTGACCAAAGAGTGTTGGGTGCTATGGAAGGGTGCTGGAAGAGGGTACTGATGGCCCTATGATGGTTGGGCTATTGGGTGTGTGATGTTGGGAGCTAATTAGTTAGGACGTGCTAGTTACTGGAAATGGGTGGCTTGATGCTGGTTTTTACTTGGAAGGGAGGTGGATCTACTCTGTGTGGAGACACTGGATGCTGGGAGCTATGCTGATGGATGTTGGTTGCTACTTTCCTAGGAGGTTATGAAGGAGATATTTTTGTGGTATTGTTGTGTTTGGAGCTCTTTGGGTTTTTTGGGGGGTTCTTGGGGGTGTCTGGGTTTTTTTTGGGGGTGGGCCTATTGACTCTGCCCCTCCCCTGTTTGCCTTCTATTTTTAATAATAACTTTTTGGGGGCTAGAAATAGCCTGGTCTTATGCCTTCTTCGCCATAAAACCCCTAAAGTCCATGAAACCCTAAAAAATCAAAAAACCCCTAAAGAACCTAAAAGACCCTAAAAACCTAAAACACACTGAAGACCCTAAAACCATATAAAACACCAAAAGTCCATAAAACCCCTTAGATTCCATAAAAAAAATAAAACACCTAAAACCATAAAAATGTAAAAACCCTTAAAACCCTAAAAATCCCTAAAAACCTTAAAAGACCCCAAAACCCTAAAAATCCTAAAAAATCAAAAAAAAAATCATTAAAAATCAAAAAACCAAATAAAATGCTAAAAATCACTAAAAAACCAAAATCAATCCTTAAAATCACTAAAAACCTAAAAAAACCTTTAAACCCTTTAAAACCCCCGAAAAACCTAAAAACCCAAAACACATACGGAAATACTAGAACCCTAAAACCCAAAAAAATCCCTAGAAACCCCTAAAACCGTAAAAAACTAAAAAACCCTAAAACCCCCAAAAATCCAAAAATTATGAATGTCCGAAAAACTCCAAAAAATAATACTAAATCCTAAAAACCCTAAAATCCCTAAAATATTAAAAACTAAAACCCCCTAAAACACTAAAAACCTAAAATCCCTAAAAACCATAAAAATCCCTAAAAACCATAATAAAAAAACCCTAAAAACCTAAAAACACTAAATAAACCAAGAAAAACTAAAAAACCATAAAACCCAAAAACACCGTAACAAAACAAAACATAAAAACCCTTATAAAACCAAAACAACCATAAAACCCTAAAACACTAAAACCACCTCAAACACAGTAAAAACTCAAAAACACCCTAAAAATACTAAAAAATAAAAAAAATAAAAAAAAAATAAAAAAAACATCCTAAAAGAAACTAAGGTTCTTATAAAGACTCTAGAATACCCTAAATAACCTTAAAACACTAAAACCATAGAAAAACAAAAATCCCTAAAAATCGCTAAAAATGCTGAAACCCAAAAAAACCCAAAAACACTAAAATCTGTAAAAATCCATAGAATCCCTAAAAACCTAAAAAACCTGAAACCCAAACCAAAATATAAATACCCTAAAAAACCCTAAAAACCATTAGACACCCTAAAACCCTAGAACCCTTATAATCCTAAAACTCTAAAAAATACATAAAAATTCATTTAAAACCTAAACAAACCTTAAAACCCAATAAAACCCCTAAATATCCAAAAAACTAAAAAAACTCCAAATAAACAAAAAAATCCTAAAATTCACCAAAGACCCTAAAAACACTAAAAATGATAAAACCCCTCAAACCCATAGAAACCCTAAAACAATAAAAAAATCTAAAAACACTTAAAATCCATAATAACCCTAAAAAACCAAAAAACCATTAAATACCTTAAAAATATGAAAAACCCAAAAAACCCTAAATATTCTTAAAACTGCGAAAAACCATAAAACCAGCTTAAAATAATAAAAATAATAAAACCATTAAAACAATAAAATCCATAAAATCAAAAAACCAAAAACTCCAAAAACCCAAAAAACCCAAAAACATTAAAGGAACCTACACACTAAATCCCATAAACCATACCATAAACCCAAAACCCTACACCTGAAACCTTATACCATAAACCCTAAACCCTATTCCCTATTCCCTATGACCTAAACCCTATCAAATAAACTCTAAACCCTAAATTTATATAGCCTAAACCATAAACACTACAACATAGACCCTAAACCTTGCACACGAATACCTATACCCTACACCCTAAACACTAAACCCTACACCATAAACCCTATACCCTATACCTTATACACTAAAATGTACATTCTCTAACCTACATAGTAAACCATATACCCTATACCATATACCCACACCCTAAAATCTATACTCTACACCCAAAACCCAAATCCCTAGACACGACACCCTATACTCTACACATTAATCCTTAATCCTTATACCCCAAACCCCAAACCATGCACCTTAGACCCTAAACCCTAAACCATAAATTCTAAATCCAAAATCCTAAACCCTAAAATACCTTAAAAATCCTTCAAACCCCCAAAATAATCTAAAACTCATAAAAGATCCTAAAACATTAAAAACCTAAATATCCTCAAATACCCCCCCAAACCATAAAAACATTAAAACCCAACCCCCAAAAGACCCTAAAAACCCTAAAAATACCATAAAAGAACATAAAACCATAAAACATAAAAGAACCTTTAAAACCCTAAAACATAATAAAACACCCTAAAACCCTAGAATCAAAAAAACACAAAATACTAAAAACCATAAAACCAAAAAAAACACAAAATCCCCCAAAACACTAAATAACTAAAAACACATTAAAAAATACTTAAAACCCAAAAAAATTATAAAAAATCCAAAACCATATATCATACACCCTAAACGCTAAACCTTACACCCTAAAACATATAACCTAGAACCTAATACCTAAACCCTACACTATAAAACCTAAACCCAAAACCCTACACTCTAAACATGATACACTAAAACCTAAACCAAAAAATAAACACATAAAACTCAAAACCCTAACAAAAAACTAAACCTAACACACTAAACCTTATACCCTACACACTACACCCGAAAACCTACACCCAAAACCCTATATCCTACACCATAAACCCAAAAACCTACACCTGAAATTATATACCCTACACCCCACACCTTAAACCCTAAGCCCTACACCCTAAACTCTAAACCCTACCCCTTGAACCCTATACCCTACAACCTAAACCCTATAGACTAGACCCTAGACCCTTCACCATAAACCATATAACTTCACCCTAAACCATAAAACATGTACCCTAAACACTATACTATACACTATAAACCCGATAAACAACATCCTAAACCCTATACCGTACACCCTTAACCCAAAACTATACTCCCTAAACTGTAAACCCAAAACCCTAAATAGTATACCCTATACCCAAAACCTTGTACCCTAAACTGTATACCCTAAACATTTTACCCTAAACCCTACAAATTGAACCCTATACATTATACCCTAAATCATTTACCCAACACCTTAAACCCTATAAACTACACCTTAAACCATATACCCTATACAGTAATCCCTAAACCCTACAACATAAACCCTAAAACCTGAAACATAAACCATAAAACCTACACCCTTATTCCTAAACCCCAAAACCTAAACTGAATACCCATCAACCTAAAACATAAACCCTACACCCTAAACCCTATAACCAATAACCTAAACCCTAAACCCTAAACCCTACAACTTAAACCTAGGTGATGTAAATGAGTTTGAGTACTCATGATCTACATGGGCTTGGCTCGAAAAATACTCAAACTCGACTCTTTTTTTTAGTCGATCTTCAACACAAGCTACTTGACAACTAACTGGAGCCGAGGTAGAGTATTAGAAAACCATAATCCAGTAACTCATGATTCTAATAGAGAATATAATTTTGTATATATATTATTTTTAATCAATATATATTTATTTAATGTTGTGATCAAACTTTCAATTTCGAGTACAAACTCGAGTTTGAGAAAAAATACAATCTGTATTTTGAAAATAAAATTTTAAAAAATTATCTTAATTGAAATTATTCGAGTCTATAAAAGTGATATATAAAGAAAAAGTCTATCTTGAGCTTGATATCAGGAAAGGAAATCAATACATGGTTGAATATTGGGATAATATGAAGCTCTATGTTCAAGTATCGAGCTCGAGCTTGAATAAAAAGATACATAGCTTGACTCGACTCGATTACTCCCTTGTTAAACCATATACCCATTAACCTATATCCTAAATCCTAAACCCAAAAATAAAACCAAGACCCCAAACTCTAACCCCAAAAATCCCTAAAAACTAAGAAAATCACTTAAATTACCCTAAAACAATGAAACCCTAAGAAAACACAAAAAACCCTAAAAACCCTAAAACCGTAAACCCCCTAAAAACATGAAAACCCCCAAAAGGCCTAAGATCCCTAAAACCATATACAAATTAAATAACCCTAAAAATTAAAAATTATAAAAATCCTTAAAACACCATAAAACCCAAAAAACAATAAAATCCCATAAAAACCATAAAAATACCATAAAACCCTTTAAAACCAGGAAAATTCTAAAAGACCCAAAAAACATTTAAGACCCTAAAAACCATATAAACAACCTAAATGAACCAAAACCCCCTTAAATACCATAAAACCATAAAAACCATAACAGGGACCAAATAAACCTAAAAACCTAAAAATACTTAGAAACCCTAAAACCCCTCAAAACCACCTAAAAACCATTAGAAATTAAAAAATCCCTAAACACCCTAAGGAAATCTTAAAACCTCTAAAATAATGAAAAAATCCCAAAAAACATGAACTGTTTAAAAAATATATAAATCCTAAATACAAATAAGAAAACCCTAAAACCTCTAAAAATAAAAAAAACTAAAAAATATTTAACACCCTTAAAACCCCTTAAAAAACTAAAAAACTTGAAAACATTAAAAACCCATAAAATCCCTAAACTCCCTAAAAACCCTTAAAACTATTAAAAAAACATAAAAATCCATTAAAACTCATAAAACCCTATAAAAACCTAAAAACCCTAAAAACTCTCAATTAACCCAAATAAAACCTAAAAAATTCTAAAACCCAGAGAATACCATAATGGACACAAAAACCCCCCTAAAACCATTATGGATCCTAAAATACTAAAGACCCTAAAGGAAACTAAAACCATAAAACCCCTTAAGAATTCTAAATACCCCTAAATGACCCAAAAACCCCCAAAAACCTAAAAAACACTAAAAACCATAAAAATACTAAAAAATACTTAAAAACACTAAATCCATAAATGACCCTAAAACTATAAAAACACCTAAAATAATCTTAAAAACCTATAAACAAAAAATAACTAAAAACCATAAATCCCTAAAAAACCCAAAAATCCCAATAAACATTAAAAGTCCTTAAAAATCATGAAAAACAAAAAAAACACTAAAAACCCTAAAAGGACCTAAAAATACAAATATACCAAAAAATATAAAAAGAATAAAAACCCAAAAAATCCTTAAAAACATTAAATCCCCAAAAAACACAAAACCCCAAAAAACAATAAAAACCCTAAACACCCTATAAAACCCCAAAACCCCTAAAAATAATAAAAACCCATAAAATCTTTTAAAACCCATAAAAACACTAAATACCCAAAATAATATAAAAATTATAAAACCCCTAAATACAAAGAAAACCCAAAAAACCAAGAAAACCATAAAACCCTGGAAACTAAAAAAACTAAAACACCTATAAGACCCTAAAATCCCTAAAAACATAAAAACCCCTAAAACCCTACAAACATCCGAAAGACCTTATTATACCCTATATACAACCTATGGGGACCTTAAAACCCCATAAACCCCCTTAAATAATCTAAAACCATAAACCCCTAAAAACACTAAAAACCATACAAACCTTAGACAAAAGGTAAATTAACATTCGACCATGATCTCAAACCCTGGATATAGACCAAAAAATTATGGAAATAGCATATTACCATGGATTTCCTATCCATGGTGGCTAAATCCAATTCTGTAGGCATTAGGAGTTTCAATGGATTAAATAATGTAATTAAAAACTATTTCTATGGTTTAAACTGTGGCAATAGACTACCTATTTTCAAAATATAAAATATGGAAATTACTAGATATATTCATGTTCAATCCATGGAAATTAGAACATATTTTCATGGTTTAAATAATGGCTATAGTTATATATTACCATATTTTAAAACATGGAAATATAAAAAATCAATGTAACAATGTGAAATCAAGACATACCACTTGCAGCATACCAAATTCTTGCCATATGATACTTACAAGCCTTTAATACCACCTACAGCATACCAAATACACCACCTACAACATCTCATTTCCACCAAGATCCACAAAGTTACCAAAAAACTAATATATGTAAAATTAAAAGTATATAAACAATATAATAAAATGAAAGATAAAAAATCTATCAATATTATTGGACAATAATTTCATATGAATCCTCATCATCATCGACACCAATATCAAAATTGTCGATGTGTGTGCCACTAACACCAACATCATCATAATCACCACCAACACCCTCTCTATTATCATCAGTCTCTCCACCATGACCCTCTCTATTATCATCATCCTCTTCACCAATATCATCAACTTAACAATCACCACCATCCTCATACATCGAGTATAGAATCGATAAACATCCTTACACTATTTTTACACCCTCTCAAAGAAGTGAAGAGTATATTGCCAATATCACTTTGAAAAATTGTTCATTTTAGTTTTTCTAATTCTATTGATAATACTATTAAACTTTTTTCTTTACTGTCACAATGGTAGCATGTAATTATTATTCGGTAAAAATACCAATAGTGTTTCTAGAAGATTCAATACCTAACGAATAATATTTTGATTATAATATTTTCTTTCTAGGTTTAAAATGAACTCTTACACCATGCTCATAACGTAGGAAATGATGTAAAGGTTCATTCGGTCCAAACGCATCCGGTTCCTTTGCATCCAGAGATAGAAGAGCATTCTGTAAAATGGTGTTACCATTTTAGTAGATAATAAAAAAATATATAAAATAATAATGTAACATATAAAATATAAACAAAAAAAATTTAATCGAGTGTACCAAATTATTCTAGAAAATATAGACCGAGATCAAGTTCTACTTATGAGATGAAATATTGAAATGTAATCATTATAATAGTACTGGATGTCATAATTACTAGAAGTGATTACATATTTACCTAGTTTATATCATTAGTATATGTGATTCCGTATCAAAATTGTGGTATCATGCCTCTCTTATAGACAATATTAGTAGTATAAAATTACATTCGTAATTCATCCAATATTATTAGAATCATTACACTAACAATGATTAAAATTTACATTTTTGGATTCTTTAGTAACACTATTACATTGGACATTATTACACATTAGCTTTATTAATGGATTCATTACTCTAGAATTGGTTATGTCCCTGATGATTTTTGAGATTGTTTGATAAAATTTGAAAGTCATCTATAGTGTTAGTAGGCAAGTTAGAGTGGTTGTAGAATCTTTTATATGAAATGAATATGTTTTGAGTTTCCTTAAATATTTCCTAGAATTATATGTAGAATATAAAAATTTGAAAAGAGAAAATAATTATTTGGATATGTTAGTGTAGTACATAAGGTTTGATCAAGAATTATAAATCATAATCAAGATTCACTCCAAGGTTATGATGTATATGTAAGATTGCATCTGATATTACTTGGGATACTTAAGGATAGCCAAAAACATGTATACTAGATATTTAAAAAGTACTATGAAAAAATATGAAATTTAAAGGATTATTATTCAATGTGAAAAGGTTATCGTAGAGGGATATGTAAAGGAAAATAGAGGGTAAACCAAGATTGTAGAAAAGTTTTGACCTGCACTATGATGTGAAAAAGTTCATACAAATATTTAGTTATCCATAATAGGTAATAGGATGAACAGATTGGGGAAATTAATTTTATAATAGATATATAAATGCTTTCAAGAAGATACCTAATGTTAAACAAGTATTCTCTGAAGATATATAAGGGTTACAAGAAGGTCACATTATGTTTTGATGATTTTATCAAGACATGAATAAGTGTATCCAGCATCCCATTTAACATTATTATGTTAATTGTCTAAAAAATGTTATATGAATAGAGACAAAAGTAAAATGATGTTATGCTAGACTTAAAATATAAAATTTCAGGATGTTTTAAGGAATTATATAGTAATTCAAGACATGATTGGTGTAGAATTAAAGCATGGGTGATGATAATATATTTTAATGATAATGATAGGGTTTCAAATTCAAATATTTTAATATATTCCATAAATATAAAAAGTGAATATTTTCAAATATATTATATAACCACAAATAATTTAAAACATCATAGTGTCATAAATCTAGATATTTAAATATTTGAAATATGGAAATAATATTCATGTGATTTTATGAATAATATAAAGTAGATGAATTGAATATATTGTGTGATGAAATAGTGGACAACTCAAAACATCATTTTGAAGAACATATTCAATATTTAAGAGTGTAAATGATTAATATTTTATTATAGTAGTCATTTTGAGTATAAGAGAGAGAGTGTGTTAATAAATGATACTCTATAGAGATGATATTATTTATCTTTTAAAAATAAGAGGATAAGTGAAAAAAGATGATGTGTTTTTTCTACTATATACAAGCTATAATCAAAGGTAGAATAGAAAAAGAGAAGAGGATAATGTATAAAAAGTCCCAAAATATGTTATCTCTATCACTTATAATCCACACCAAAGAATAATCGAGAAAGAGATGGAAAATCACCATTTCTTTTATTTATAACCAATGTCAATTATCATATTGATTGAGACTTATTTTATTGAGTTTATATAATGGGGAAATTATTTTTAAAAGTATCTTGTTTTTAACATTAATCAAATATAATTAAATACAACCAAATCAATATCCAGAGGTTATGAAATATAAACAAAAAATTTAGAAACATCTTTAAATTTTTTTCCTGTGTTTTTGGATTTGAAGAACTTTCATATTTATTTTTTCTACTAGAATAAAATAATGATGATCTAGGAACACATCCATCAATGTTTATTACATGTTTCAACATGAAATTTAAACATAAATAAAATAAAAAATAAATTTATATTTGATGTTATACAATATATTACTTATGATAGTTCATGATCTGGAATTGTAGTGTTCCCCATAGTATGGATAATTTTCATGGAACCCTTATTTTTTATATTCCTTTGAATTATATATTTTATTTGATATGTTTCAACTATGTTAAATATAGTTCTATTTCTTTTTGTTTTTTTTCATTACCTATTTTTCATGAGTATGTAATTTTTATTTTCACGCAACATAAGTATGTATTGTTTATTGTTTAAATTTGTGAAAGCATGCTAAGTAATATCGATTTTACTTTTAAAAACATGTGTAGTAATTTGTGTAGTGATGTTTAATGATTTTTGTATGACCTAAAATTTTTTTAAATACATTTTATCAAATAAATAAAAAACATTCCTTTTGTAAAATATTTGTGTTGTAATGTTTAGGTAATTGGTAATATTTTTAATTATTATTTTTTAATTATATTTTCATTCATCACAACATTGATCATGACCCTAAAACCCCCACTAAAAATTAATTTAATCCAACACCAAATGTTTTTTTCTATTATCCTATTCGATTTAATTATACACTCACACATTAAACATAAAAAATAAAAAAAACATATTAAATTCACGTTATGAACACCCAAAACCCCATTCTTGATTAAAAATTTTGATTAATGGAACAAAATAATGATGTTAAAATATAAAAAGAATTCTAGAATTACTAATATGGTAAATAAAAACATGAAAATTCATCCAAAAAAGTGGATGCAAAGATCTCATCACTTGAAAATAAATGTCTTGATGAAAATTCAATTGAAGAAATTTCCATCAGTCTTATTAATTTTTAGATATAAATTCTATCTTACCTCAAATGAAAAGTCAAGAGTGATAAATAAATATATTTTAATTCATTAAATTTGTTGAAGATAGAATACGAGTTGATTTGTTTTGATGAAAAATAACGCATGGAAATGTTTTTTTAGACTCTCTTTTATGTCATGGAACTTAAAAACATGGAAATATATATATACAGGGGGATGGTAATATCTAGATTGAATGTATTTAATGATAAATGATTCAAGATTATTTAGAATGTCACTTATGTGGAATTAGTACATTATTTTCATGCCTTTGTATATGATTTTCACATATATAAATGGCCAAAGTAACTCTATAAAAATATTGAAAAGTACATTGAAAATTTCATTTGGATTGGAAGTATGTTTTAGAATATGGTTTTCATTGTGGCATTAAAAAAATTTCTAAAATACATTGAATTTGGTGTTTTGGGCATCAAAATATATGTTTCATCAACATGTCTGTTATTAACAGGCTTTTATGTAACCTTATTCAACAACAAGTGTCATCATTATAATTCCATAGAGAACAATTTATTTAATAACTATAAGTAGGAAACATGTTTTATCATCACTCATCTATATGGATTGATTTTAGAAGGTGTAAATAATCTGTTCCACCTTAGATCAATTGGGTTTCATCCAAGACATCTAACATAAACTTTTGGGCCATGAATTGGAGGAATAACTCTTTTACTACCTCTTATAATGTTAAACCATATTTGGATGATCTGAACATATGGGATTCAATTAATATCTTAGAGTATATTTAATATCTTATTTTGAAATGGTATATTGTGATGTTAAAAGTTTTCTAAAGGGGGTAATTAATTTAGCATTTGGAGACCCCCCATTTCTGAAACTTATGTTCTAGGATTATTCTAATAAGGGTCATCAGTATTCTCTTTCCTCTAGTAGTGATTAGGTAAACATTTTTTCGACCAAATTGTAGTGCTTTCTAATTTTAGAGACTTATAAAGGAAGAGTTTTTGATTTTTTTAATGATATATGTATAGGGTTTAACAACTCCACTTTCAGGATTAATATTGGTGAAAAAATCATCCATTAAACTTATCTTACATTTTCCTATTCTTGTAAGTTCTTATAACACTACTTCTATGGAATGGTACAATTTTTTTTTGAAATGGAATGATTTTTTGTTTTCACTCCCAAAATATCTTAAACAAATACTATTTTTAAATCATGTAAAACCTATAAAATAATCACTGGGATATCCTGAAGGTGTTGGTGTTTCAATGAACACATGTACCAACCACATAAAAAAGTTTTTTATAAGGATTATTCTACTCTGATTTATGGCATTCAAATAGTTTTTACAACCTACGGACTATCTTCATTAACAGATATATATCTTAAATAGCTCATCCATCAAGTTGGAATTCTGTTGGATGTTCTAAATGTGATTAGGGATAAAATAGATAATATTTATGTAAATAATGAGGCTCTAGAGAATTGGAAAAATAATAGAACTACTTCTAGTGTAGAGGAATTGGAGTTAATGTACCTGAGATTGAACACCACTGATACTCCACCTTGAGGATAAAGTATTTTTTTAATATGCGTGAATGATATGATGGTGGGATCATGTGTGGGGTTGTGAGATTTTGTATTGTATAGTAATTGATATGGAATATTTAATAATGTAAGTTCTGTCATTACTGTGTATTGTTATTAGGGAAGTTGGTAGGTGCTGGGGTTAATAAATACGTGGTAGGGGTAGTTATTGAGTCGATAGTTATAATTTCTAATTTTATTTTCCTTAGTTTTGGAAATCAAAAACACTTTATTAAAACACTATATTACTAACATTATATTTCCCAAGTGTTTTTGTATGTTTTATTAGAAAACATTCCTTTATACCAAACATATAAATAGTTCTAATAAAAAATAATATAAACTTTTTTTATTCAATCTAACCCATCAGACTGAAGGTGAATGTGATTCTTTGGATAAATATTTGTCCTGAATTAGGGTTAGAATTATGTCCTATCTATGATACTGAAAAAATTCATGATCATCAAATTGACATTGGAACTGATACATCAAAATGACCCATGTTCATTTTATCAGATTAATAATCAATAGTACTGTTCATCAGATTGTACAAGGTTTATAATTAGAGTATATAGATTTATTTCTATTTGGTAGGATTCAATATATAACTGTAACGGTGAGAAAAAAATGAACTCATACATTCAGTTAATTTATATCACTATGATTAGTCAATTAAATTCTCATTGAGGACATTGCAACCAACTCATAAATATCACCGTTGGAGTGTTGCCTATAAATAGGAGGTTATTTGAAGAGTTGGGAGATGATTCGTTTTCGAAACTCAACATATATAAATATTTCTCTTCTTGAATATCTCATTCCTAAGACATTGTAATATTTTAGAGAGTCTTATTTCTATGGAATCCTTGAAAGGATATTAATTCCTTATAATATTATTGAAGTTGTATTTATTAATTGATTATTGTACTAATTGAGGGATTCCATAGACAGGAAGATGGTAAACCAAATCCTTTAGATCAAGGGATTATTGGAATAGGAAGACATAGACTGATAATCATATCAAGGGATTCCATGGATAATATTATAGATCCATACTAATCATCATATTGAGGTTTTTACAATTAAGGATAAACAAACCTTATAGTAGGTATAAAACTATGGATACTTTACGTCAAGGTTTTTGAATTCCTTAACTCTTAAGTTAATAGAGTGAATTCATTTATTAAAACTTTTTAGTCATTTTTTTCTATTATATGCTTATGTATTTATTGTTTATATAAGTTTTACTTACTATTATGCATGTATGTTTGAATGTTATTTTTTTACTTATCTTTCTGAAAAATTTTATCAGTGTTGTTATTTCCCCCAGAACATGTGTTATTCTAAGGAATCAATACTTCCAGATAGTTTCCATTGGATTTATTTATGGAACTGAAACAACCAATGGTTCTATATCCAAAGGGGCCTTCTTTCAAAAGGTAGGTATTCGTTAGGTTTGTTGACCTACGATACTAAAGAACTCACATTGGTCGAGAGGATGAGAGGTCGGGCTCATCACACCCTTTTGGGGGAAATTATTTCTTACATTAGGACTCAATTATATATTTAAGATATGTTTATGAATCCTTATTAATTTACCAAGAATAATTTAAATTTCCCTTGAAATATGTAATCAATTATAAGCGTGTCTACAATTTAGAATCATCTGTGTGTATTCAAGGCTCTCCATCAATGGTATCCTGTAATATAATACTTAATCATTCTTTATATGTAGTTATGATGATGCTAGTTTCTAATCCACTTAGTTGGGAAATTTGGAATTTATAGTCATACAGGTAGGCAAATTTTTTTTGATAATGGTGTCATACCCATAAATGGGCTACCTATGTATCCTCATGAAAAGAATCAGAAACCTAATAGTTTGGTGCTAACTAATGGGAAATATCATAACTTTTAAGGCCATGTGATAAGGACATAACCATACAGTTTAATGTCATGTGACAAGGAAATTTAAGAGGAACGTTCTTAGTCAAAGAATGGTGTGGGACTTATGCATAGGAATCCCAAGGTACTTGGAAAGGATATGAGTTTCCATGTTGGATTAGACCCTAATGGGAATGTGTCCCAAGAAGAACAGGGTTGATTTTGGGTTTTAATCTTAGGGAAGCTTCCTACCTATCCCATTTATATGGGAATCAAAGCCCATGTAGTTTAGTAAGTCTCGCATAGGGTACTTCCCTTTGAGAGAAATAGGTTGGAGCTTACTCATAAATAGGATGACCTAGTAAAAAGGTCCACAAGAAATGTCCTAACTCATGGTGATTCAAGGGGGATTTAATTTTTTTCTTATTACTAAGGTGGATTCCCAAATTAAGACAATTAGAGTTGGACTCATGAGGAAGATGTCCATTGAGCTCGCGCCCTTGGTGATGGCTTCATATGTATCCCAGTTATGGTGGGAATCAGAGTTCTTATCATTCAAGAAGTGAGGTGGATTATATGAATGTTGTGCTCATCACAAATATCTAAAGCCATGTGATTCATGTTCGGTGTGAGAAACAAGAGCATGCGAAATATTCAATAAACCACACATTTTCTCCCTTACTGATGGAAGAGGACAGGCCTACAATGAAAGAAGCCGAGGTGACTATGGGTAAGGGCATATAGAAATGAACTCTTTAATGTGAAATGAATGTGAAGTTCATTGGGTCTGGCCTGAAAGGCTAGGTGCTTACACCGGATGGTATTCCCTTAGATGGGTCCCAGGAGAGGAGGGAGAAGTTTTCTTTGCTAAATGGAGAATCAGGTGTGATCCTCATTCTTCCTATAAGGAACCGGAGGATCTGGGTATTAGAGAAAATAAGTGAGGACATAGTCCTATCCTTGTAATCCAAGACTAGGAACTTCCCAACATGATATCTAGGGTAAGGTTCTATGTGACTCTAGATATACAGACCAATAGACACCACCCGGATCTTGACTCCCTTATAATACAAACATGGGAAATCTATGACTACAGATATAGAAACCCAAATAGGAGACATGCTGAAGTCCCTTTCCTAAATTTTTTGATAATTCATGTGGTTTTGGTGGAGGTTTCAACTTAGTCCCTTTCAAATAAGGGATCCAAGGAAGGAGATACCCTACCATGAATGGCTTTGGAGAGGGAATCAAATATGTCTCGCATAGGTGGTCTGTGCAGGTACACCGCGTAGGTATTCCACGTAGGTATTCTACATGGGTATTCCACATATATCCTATGAGGAATAGAAAAAAATGATTAACATAGGGGGATTATTCCTAGTCAACCTTTTTAAAGGACTACTGAGAAGACAATGATTAGGTGATATTTAAATCCAAGCATACTGATTTTCCTTTGGATTCATTGGAAGAGCCTCGCACATGTACTTAGGGAATAGACCTTGCATAGGTAGCTTCTTCATTATGGATGAAGGGTCCTTAATCAAATGTTTTTTATTTTAAAATCATAATGGAATTCAATCTTACACTCTCATATAAATTTCAATTCTCTCTTGTTTTAGAAAGCTACGTGAGAAAATTTGGGGGACTTGAGAAAAAGAGCTATGCAATGGGATCTTCAGGAGTTCTTCCAACTTTTTCAATTACAAAATGGGGAGGCCAAGGTTCCTATTTATAGGTAAGAAGGGGGGATGTTCGAAAGGTAGTAGTTCATTAAGATATTTAGTGTAGCTCTAGAGCGTAGGTTCTATGTGAAGCAGTGAAGAAATAATAATGCCACGTAGGTACTCTATGTAGCTCCACAGTGTAGGTCCTCTGCGTAGGTGTTGTGCATTGGGTTTTACAGGAAAAAATTTCATTGGTCTTCTTGATGCATAGGAGTGCAGCATAGCTCCCTTGAACTATATTTATTTACTTCCTTTAACATTATTCGATACTTTGAAAAATCCAATGTAATTCTTCATAATCATTATTCCTTCATAAGGTGTGTCATCAAAATACCCCCCCCCCCCCTCAAGACTGGATATGATTGGAAATAGGGTCTAGTCCTAAGGCAATATTATGGGGAAAAGATTATGGGGAGTTAATTATAGACCGAACAGGTCTACCACATATCTATGTCATGTAGGTCAGTGGTGTAGGTTGGTGGATCCACTAAATACCCTCATTCCCTTTTCATTTTATTCACCTGTGTTCTTTTATTTCGACTCTTCTTACGTAGCTTATTCATTCATCTCTCCTGCGTTATTCTCTCAGGTAGGTCCCTTGAAAATTTTTAAAGGTATAATTGTTTGAGGAACGGACCTATGCAGAGTTACCTAATTAAAGGATCTGCATGGAAGGAATTTGTCGAAGGACCTATGCTGGGTACCTTGTAGAAGGACCTACACAGGTGACCTCATTAAAAGAGCTGCGTGGAAATTTTCCTTTGCCAAATTTTTCAGTTCCTTCAAGTTAAAATTTGAACCTCCATAATTAAATATTCTAATTTAATGAGGAAATTTTAGTAATTCTATTCTCAAGAAATGGATCACTTGATGGATTTGACTGAGGAAGCTAAAGTTCATCAAACTGAAATAATGAAAATCATTGGACCATATTATTAAGACATTGTTGAGAGTACTCTTCCTGAGTTAGTGAAAGGACTAATTCCATACTAATGTGAATATATATGAAGCCATTATTTTCCTCTTTATGGGCATGAGATTTTGCAAGATGCCCCCATTCCAACTCATAAGAAATATTTTCCAAAGACTTGGTTTCTTCAACACATCAACTATCATTGTATGAATATTACTGCGAAGTGTATGCATGTTTATAAGGTAACAGTACCTATTGGATGCATCCTACATCACAATGGTTGCACTCCTAATATGAAGAATCATATTGTAGAGACAAGGCCACATTACACTGATTCAATTTTTCAAGCATCAAAAATAGATCAGTCTAATGGATAAAAGGAAGACTGAGACCTTTGTTCTGGAGGAGTCAAACCTGAATGGATTTTGGTGTTTTGGGTATGTTGGACTTTTGTGTAGTTTTGGAAAGAACTGATTGATGATCACATTTATGAAGCTGTCTATATGGTACAAACTTATTTTTACAAAAATGACTTCATTCCTGAATTATTGAGCAAATGGAGTCTCAAAAAAAATTATTTCCACTTGTCTCACTGTGAGGTTTGCATCAGTCTACGCGATCTCTACCAAATATAGGGGGTCCCATTCTCTTTGATATTTATGAGGAATTCATTCCAAAAAAATAACAACATGGGGTGATTCTAAGAGGATTCCACAATTTCCTCATGAATTATTGAATATAACAAAGAAATTTTCAAAGGAAAATAAATATCTTTTCACTATAGATGATATTCATGAAAGAGTGTGGATGGAAGCATTTTAAGATCCAACAAAATAGAAGGGTCCTACTTCCGGACGTCCTACCATTTTACCAACTACAGATAATTGAGGTGCTTCAGGCATGTACTATCCCACATTAGAGAAAGGTGATTATAATCATTGGGGTTATAAGGTCAAGTATGATATTGATGAAAAGGTATGCTTAATCGGATTCCTTGACATGTGGCTAGACATTTATTTTCTTCCATTCTATGAGTTTGGTGGCAGTGTAAGGCTAGGACTTTTGTTATTGTAGTCAATTTGGTAGAGGGGAAATATATTGGTTTTGGTACCCCAATATTATCATGAATCTATCACATCCTACTGCATTTCTAAAATGGTCTATTTATATTAGAAGGACCTTTTCAAGTATTTTGGGAATGGATTATGGAACACTTTTGTTCATATTCGGGGTTGAATTCAGTTAGAGTCCCCAATGGTTGATTTACCCCATTTTTACAAAAAGTCTTCAGGATTCAGCCTTTGAACCTAAATACAGAGGAAGTGTTGATGGCACTGAATGAATTGGGAGAATTCAGTTTCTTTCTTTTTGGTAACCCACTAATTAGAACATTTTCTGATGATGTTAAGGAAGAAAATTATGAGGTGAGGGATTATATGATGGAATTCAAGGATATCATGATATCAACCAGGATTGATAGTGAAAATATCTATGAAGATTATGTCCATTATATTTTTTCCTGCTCGTTCAAATTTCTTCAAAAATCAAGCACCTTTCCTCCCAAATATGTTATTCATGAGAAGAATCCAATGGTAGCCTAGAGATTTGGATATGGATGGCATTGGAGACATCCAAATTGTCAATTATGCTACCTCCATCATATGAATCAATTGTATTAGAGGATATATATGCTAAATATTAGGATTCCTCATACCCTTTGGGGAATTTAACGAAAGGAACCTACTGGGTAGAGGCCGCGAAAACTGTTGTTCATACAAATAGTGGTAAAAGGTCTTAAGAAAAAGATTATGCAGAGGATTCAGAAGCTTTAGAACTTTCAAAAAATCGTCACAGAAAATACACCAAGAAGACCAAGGTCAAGGAAACAATGCCTCCAACACCGAGGTGATATAGTCACAATCATCATAAAGAGATTACCATCCAATCTGTAGATTATTCTAAAGAATAAGGGAGTCTTAAAGAGGCCATCCAATTGTAGAATGTTGAGTTTTATCCGTAGCCAACTATATCAATGCTGAATTATGTGCGGACCTTAGCAATCCAATACTTGGAAGGCCTAACTCATGAACTCAGGGATGCATGGGAATTTCTACAATATGGACTTTGAATAGGAGACTTGGGTGATAACAAAGCTCCATCTAATTTTCATCTGGATAATAATCTAGTCGATGTAGAATAGAATATTATGGAGCTAGAAATCTTCATATATGCAATCGATGGCCAAATCCTAGCCTCAAAATGAGTATCTAATATGATGGATTGAAAGATACATGAATGGTTAATTTTTCACCCTAATGAGGAATGGGACATTATGTTAATACTGAAAAAGTATTTCCCTTTTCTTTTATTTCAATTCTTCTTTATCATCCACTAGAATTAATCCTAATGGGATTTCATTTTGTGGCTTGAAATTTCAGAAGGAACCTTAGGAAAGGTTCTCGAGTATCCAAAATACAAACCCATGGGCACCGCCATTGACACATTGGATGAGACCCTAGGGTATCCAATACATTATTTGTGAGGTAAGACCGTGATGGAGATAATGTTGATAGAAAATACTTAGTCACTACCTCAAATAACTACTTCCAAGAAGTGTATTTCAATATCTCCAAAGTCTTATGAAATGAAATGAAAGTGGGAATTGAGATTTATCTAAAGTGTACGTCGAAAAGTGAGTATTCACATAATCCTATAGTATTATTATTTTTTTGGTAATCTTTGGTCACCATGTTTATCTTTTCACAGGATCTGCATCCCTTTCTTCTCCTGAGGGATTAAAAACTGGTCCTTCTAGGAATGAGAAGGAAACTCCAGGGGAAGTACAAATTCTTGTGGATGAATCTTTTACCTTAATAGCTAAATTGTTAATGGATATGGCTACATCATATATAGTTTCTATAAAGAGATAGAAAAGGGGCAAGGTAAAATCATATTCATTTCTTCTGGGAATCAATTGTTACTTCTAACATTCTTTTCACTATAATATTTTAGAACCATTTTCTGTGTTGGATTACTATGATATAATAAATGTTGATATTCTTGTGTCTCCATAAGGAAGGATAGAGGATCTTGGACAACCAGAGATATGTATTGGTGCTGATCCCAATTCAAATAAGTCTAATAACATTGCAGCAATTGAGGAGCTGATGGAAGAAAATGTTAGTGGATCCAATTTTGGAATTGATCCAAAATTTTTGGATACCTTAAATAGTGAGGATTTTATAACAAAAAAATCCATATACACTAAAATAATGGATGCTCTTAATATATACATTGATATTTAGGTTCCCGTCAAGGAGTTTGGGGATTTCAATGAGGAAGTGAAAAACCTTAAGTTCTCATTCTTTCATTTTCCATACATAATTTTTCTATTATCTAAGATGTCATATTAAATCCCAATTCAAACAAATTTGTCTCTAGAGATCGTTCTAAAGGCCCTTCTACAATGGGGCATCCAACTTTATCATTCTTCCATTTATTGTGGAGAAGTATCAAATGAGAATCCATCATTAGGGGATGCACTAGAGCCTATGGTTATGATGACTGGGCAAGATTCCCAAGAAGAACATGCTCAAGCTATTGAAGCTGGGAATACTAGGGAGGAATCTACTCAAGTTTCCAACTTATTACTGTGGAAATTTCACTGACTATATTAATTATCATTTTTTATTTCTATAATTTTGGATCTAATAATCATTCTAATTACCTATTTAGGGTTATAGGATCCCATGGTTAGGTCCAAAGGTTAATCCCCTATGTTGGCTCAACTAAAACTGGAATAAGAATCACCTAAAACTTTGATAGGAGCATAGGAAAGCACCTCCTTGAGTGATATAATTCTAGAATATGTTCTGCCACATGGTAATAATTCTGATTCAGACATAGAGATGTAGTTTTCCCTCCATGTCATATTGATGAAAACATGGAGAACTATTTGGGATATAACTTTTGAAAATAATTTGGATGGGCTGCCTTCATATTTTGGCCAACTTATAACACTGTTTAGCATACTGATATTTTTTGGATTTTATTTTCACCTAATTTAAAATGCGGTGAAAGGGATCATTATCCAGTAGGATAAAGAACAAAAATTGTAGAAAGATATTACAAAGTACAAACTGATAACCAAAAATGATTGTTTTGGATCTGTAGTGTTTTATGTAGAATCCAATCATATCTATAAATTGATGGAATTTCATCATAAAATTAACTATATCATGAAGGAAATGGTGCATCTTTTTCAACTAATGGATGTTATTCAAAATTGGCTTGATAAACTAAACCAATCATTAGAAGAAACCCAATAAGAAGGAGTAACTTCCATTTCAACAGCCAAAGATGCACTTTGTCAGGCTCAAAAGTTTGAAGTTTCTCAACTGACTAGTCTTTGATACCTGGTTGATAGGTATTAGGAGGCTATTCAACAAGTGAAGAGTTAAGCTGAAAGCTTTTTGTAATATATGACACAGATACTATATTTTTTAGATGTTCCTATAATTTTTTCCATGTAAATGAAAAATGTTTTTTCTCTAGTTATATATAAACATCTCCATCCCTTATTTATTTATGTAATTACAATATCAAATCTCATTTTCACAACATGGAATCATCAAGCCAGATAATCATAATTACACTGATAGCGATGAGGGTGCATTAACTTTAACATATTCCAAGAAACTTAGTAAGTGTAGTTTGACTATTTCTAGGGTCAAATGGACAACCCTCCAAACTTTGAGCCTTTATTATTTTTATTTCTCAATATTTCCCAAATCATATAGAGTATACATTTAGTGATATGAGACTCAACTTTTATCTAAAATTTTATTTTTTTCCTTTTCAATTTTGTGAGTATCATGTATATTTTGGTAGATAGTTTAAATTCATGAATCTCGTACTAATGAATCTAGTGTTTTATCTTGAATAGATTTGACCTTGAATTTTGAGATTAGAACTTAAACAAAGCTTGATGTCTAGGAATGTCGTGATATTTTATTGGATACATCCATGGGGAATCTTGAGTCATTATTTTTTTTGATCAACAAATATAAAATTTTATGTATGAGAATATAAGATGTCTCATCTATGAACAATGTTATTACTAGTTGATAAACCCATCACAAGGGATGTATTTTTAGGTCATTATCTTTTAAAACAAGTTTATGAATCTCTAATTTCTTAGTAATTTGTTTCAAAATATACTACCATATTCAAGCATGGAAAGGAAGAATTGTAAGCTATGACTGGACCATTTTCGAATATGAAAAGTGATATGGGAAATGGATAATGTCATTTGAGGTAGTATTTTCCAAGAATGAAGTTATCATTTATTGAAAAAATCCATTATGGGGGTTTTATTAGGTAGGGAGAAATGTGGAATGTGCTACATAGCCAAATAGTTGAATCTCTTGGTTGACAGGCCCGTTATGTGGGTGAATTATGCAAGGCCACATAGGGGCGCATACTGCAGAGTAAGGGAAAAGAGTTCTTAGGTTTCAGACATTTTATTGCTAAAGCCGAATAAAGTTTTTGAAGATTCAAATTTTCCAAATCATATAGTTTCGTTTATGGAGTAGGACTATAATATTATGGAAACATTTAATGATATGTGGTTAAAGGACCCATGGATATTCTAGTTTGATTTAAACACATGGATATGGAAAATGTGTAAACCATGGTCTTTGTGACTATCAGGTCAAGATAAATGATATTGTAAAAATATACAATGGATGAACACTTTAAAATATGGGTTCCTGTATATCATCATCAAAGTTTTAAGGGAACAGAAGAGTCTTCTACCAAGAACAAAGGTACCACTATTTGATAAACCCATTATGTGGAATTTATTATGTAGGGAAATATAGTACCTATGTTGCATATCCAAATAGTGGAATCCTTTGGCAGACATGCCTATTATATGGGTGAATTTTATGAAAGGCCACCTAGGGGCACATACTGCATTGTCGGGATAAAGAGTTCTTAGGTATCAAAAACTCTTCCACCAGAAACCAAAGAAGAATTATGAATATATGAACATATTCAAGATTAAGTGTGTAAAAGTAAAAGGGGTTATGTTAAATGAACAAGAGAAATATATGAATTGATATTTTCTATGATTTTGGATTCCCTTACATAGATCTGACTCATATGTATAATGGCAACAACTTTTGTTTCCTTAGTGGGATCTCTAAGGAGAGGACCCAAAATAAAGGGTTCCTACATGGATTTTTAATTTTATGTGGGAGATTGGGAATTTTATTTTATCCTATATAAGGAACTAAGATCTAAGTCTTAGTTTACACTAATTATCTCAATAGAATAAAAATCAAGCCAATTCCCATGAAATTTTTTATCTTGTGGTGAGTAAGAATGTGAACTGACGTGAAATGAATTCATATCTCATTAAAATGGGAATCAAAACACACATAATTTGTTAAGGAGATCATGGATTTTATTATCATTCGATGAGGACATATAACCAAAAATATGGATTTAAAATACCATATTTATACAAATAAGTTCTTTATCCAATTCAAAAGCCTGTGTGAATTTGGTTCTGTGTCAGAAACAAAGAGTGGTAAAAGATATCTTCTGCAACACAAAGGTATCACAACTGAAGGATAAGGGTACGATAGTTATATGGTGGCAGAGATAGGTTATAGGACATGAGAATCACAACATATTTTTATGAAATTATAATCATGCCATACATAGTTCTTTAGACTTTTCCACATATCAATCAAAATTGTTTGTGAGGAATAGGGATTTTTATAATTTTGAAGCTGATTGTTGGGCCTAAAACAGAAAGTCTAAGAATCACCATGTATCTATTTAAAATGATAATCAACTTAAAAGTCTTGGAAGAAGTCCCTATGAAAATTTGATTTGTGCATATGTAAAAGAACAAGGGTTTTCTTTCATGAAATTATGATTGTACCCAATATTGGAGATCTGAGTGTCAATCTGTATATCATATGGATGAGAATAAAACCACACATACACTACAAAAAATATAGGGTTATTAGAAGGGGGTTTTATAGGGGATTATTCACAACCCCCTCAAATAATCGAATTTAGAGGGGGATATAACACCCCCCACTAAATTCATTATCTATATAATTTAGAGTGGGATATCTGTGACCTTCTCTAATAACAATATTTAGTGGTAGTTAAGAACCCCTATAAATTATTCAACATTATTGTTTAACATCTGGAAGGATTTTACAGGGGGGTTTTCAACATCCTCCAATTTATGAAAATAGAGGGTGTTTATAACCATTTCTGATCAATGATATTAGTGTAAGTTCAAAACTCCTTTAATATCTTAAATTAGATGGGTTCCAAAACCCCTATAATGTAATAAATTATAGGGGTTTTATAACCACATCAAATGTCTTAAATAAAAGGGGTTTGAAAAATGCCTCCAATCTCTTAAATTAGAGGGGTTTCAAAACCTCCTCTAATATCTTTAAATTAGAGGGAATTCAAAACCCCCTCAAATGTCTTTAAATTATAGGGGGTTCAGAACCCCCTTTGTTATATTTAAATTTTATTGTGTTCAAAACCCCCTCTAATTTAAGATATTAGAGGGGGTTGCAAACCCCCACTATTTAAAAAAACAAATTCCATAATATATATATATATATATATATTAAATAATATACATATAAATGTATTTAAAAATATCATATGAATATGTTTTGTAGAATATTTATATATGATTGTATTTAATTGTATGTATATATATATATAAATTAATATAATTTTATAATTTTATGTGCATTAATAAATATTTACTTGAAAAAATTTATTTGATATAATATTAATTATAAATAATATAAAATAAAAAATGTATTATATTAATATATACATATATATAATTTATTTAAAAAATATATCATATAAAAACACAATCTGCTAGTTTTTATAATTTATATTATATGAATAATAAATATGTTTTTAAATAATATATTTATTCCTTTATATTATATATAATTACTATTATATGATATACAATTTATAAAAATATATTTATTAATGTACAAAATATTATACAATTATTTTTATTGAAATATATATATAAATGTACATATAATTATACAATTATATTTATTGAAATAAATAAATATTAATGTGCATAATAATAAATATATGTATCGAAATACATTATATAAATATTTCTGTAAATTGTATTCCATATATAATATTTGTATCAATTTTATTTCATTTAATATTAATTATATATAATATAAATATATGTACAAATTGTATTTCATATATATGTATTTCATATATTATTAATTATATATTAATTATATATCATATTATACAATTTATACAAATAAATATATATTAATGTACATAATAATAAATATAAGAATTGAAATACATTACATAAATATATTTTTAATGAAATAATATAAATATATTAAAAATTACTTAATATTTATTATATAAACATGTATTTAAGTATGTAAATAATTCATATAAATATATACATAAAGATAAAAATATATGTTTATATACATAACATAAATAGAATTATAAAATATATTTACTAAAATGTATGTTAATACACATATAAAATATACAGTTTATATAAATGTATAAATTGAATATAATATAAATGTATTATAATATAAATAAATAAATACATAATATAAAAATATATATATGATTTTATATAAATATAAATATACGGTTATATATTTATAAGTATTTAAATATGTATTCAAATGATATTTATGTAAATTAGAATACTAATATATATAAATATGATAATGTGAAAACAATTTAAATAAATTCATATGGTATAGTGGTAGAGGTGAAATAGCTTTATAATGTAGGTTTTGGGTTTCATCCATGGTGGGAAACTTTTACATGTTATCTGCGACGTTCACTTACTGTATGGAGGTCGAGTTAAGCTAACTGGAGGAAGTCCAGGCCGGGTCGCGCTAACTAGAGGGAGGTCGAGTCAAGATAACTCGAGGAGGGAGGGAGGGATGGGATGACAGGGTAACGAGAGTGGGGAAAGGTTGATACTAGAGGGAACATGTCCAGGGTGAGGGGAACGTGGCTATGGGTGGGCCATGACCACATTAAAAATTAAAAAAATGAGATGCTTTAGGGGTGGTTTTCAAAACCGTTTCTAAAGTAATAGCGACTAGGGGTAGTGCAAACTACCCCTAAATCTCTTAATTAGCAGCGGTTTCAGTTATAAACGCCTCTAATATAAAGGGTTTTGGAAAAATTTATTTCATCATTAGGGGGGGGGGTTAAACCCCATATAATGTAACCCCCACTGAAGTCAACATGAATATACCAGCCCTTCCTCAAAATTGTCTCTAACCATAGTAGGAGGCCACATTAGCGGTGGTTCCTCATAACCACCTCTAATGACTATAATAGGTGTTATAACCCCTTATAAAGTCAAAAATAACCCCTTATAAACTATCCATTTTTTGGTAGTGGTAGTTCTTGAAACATTACCTATGCATGTTTGATTAATACAGATAGGGAATAAAGGGGATGTTTTATTATTATTTTTTGCCATTGTTGGGCCCAAGATTGGAGATCTAGGTGTATCTATGTATCCCATTGAAATTAAAATCAATCCAAATGTAGTTCTTGAAAATATTATTCACTATGAAACTCTGACAAAAAAAAAAGGAATGGGGGGATTTTTATTTTGTTGTTGTTGGGCCCAATATTAGAGATATGGGAATCTATACATATCCCAATTGAAATTAGAATCATGACATACTTAGTTCTATAATATTTGTGTAGTTTAACATCTTGCGATAAGGACGTAAGTCACCTGATGTGAAAGAAACATTATGGATGGACTACATTATAATACATTGGTGTCACTACGTATCTTGTTAGAAGAAAGAATCAAGCCACACATAGTTCTTAAAAATGAGTCCCTATGCAGGTCTGATTCAAACATAGGGAGAAATGGGGCACATGTGCCACTAAGGAGTAGTAATGAGGTGAGTAATTCTTGCACCTATAAGGTAATCATTTATTTACATAACCACATAGAATTCCAATTTGTTGTATCTTGGGAGATTTCTTAATGTCAAATGAAAGAGACATTAAGCATACAGTTTAATTCCATGTAGTGAGGAAAAATGACATCATAGAGTTTAACGTCATGCAACAAGGAAAAAAGATGCTATGCATTTTAACATTGTGAAGCATGGACACATATGGTTGTTATAAAATTTATTGTCTTGAAACTTGGACAATACAGTATGTTATTACACTAAGTATTTTAAAGAATCATGCATTTGTTGGAGTTGTAATAAGATCACCATCCATTGAGATTATGGAATAATCGTCATTAGAGTAGTCCTTATATATGGAATAAGTTCCTTCCCACTTTTTCTCAAGATTTGTAGGCTTTATTCCTGGTATCATTGGATTCTTGGGGACTAATACCAATTCTCCATGAGGAAATGAGTGTAGGTGAACATTATTTTTAAAAACATGTGCTATTCTATTCTGATATACTTCTAAATGATGCAAAGTATGCAATATTTTTCTTTCTAATTGTTCTAACACATCAAATCGTTTTTTAGATAGTTAATTTGTAGACAACTGATCACAGATGACAACTAGGATTGAAGGAAATTGAATTTCAATAGGTAGAACTACTTTTGTCCCATACACCAATGAATATGGGGTTGATCATGTTTCAGTATGAGTGGTTGTCTGATAATCCCACAAGGTGTGAAATAGTTTATCAGGGAAAAAAAATTTATCTTTATCCACCATCTTTTAGAGTATATTCATTAGGGTCTTGTTTAAAGCCTCTATCTGTCCATTGGTCGCTACATGGTAGCGTTGTGAATGGTTGGGTTTGATATTATGCTTCTAATATATCTTATTTAACTCATCAGAAAAGAAATTGGTGTCGTTGTCTGTCAATATGGTATGAGGGACACCAAATATGGTAATGAAATTAGTTTGGACAAAGCTTAAAATTCTTTTGGACCCGACTTATTTGAGATTTATTTCCTCATCCCATTTGTAGAATAAATTAGTAGAAGTATTAATATACTTGAACTACGTAGCCGTAGCTGGAGGACATAGTCCTACTACATCCATTCCCCAAATAGTAAATGGCTATGAGTATTTAAATGTATGTAGAAACTCCTGGGGTTGATTAATAAAGTTTTCATTCATATGTAAAGGATGACACTTCTTAGTGAAATATGTGTAATCTTGTGACATCGAAGTAAAAAAGAATCCAAGCCTTTGGAATTGATCAGAAAGCCTATACCCAGACCGGTGAGAACCACATGATCCTAGATGTACTTCTTTTATGACAGTCAAGGTTTCATCCCCATAAATTCATCTGATAATAATTCTATCAAATATTCATCTATAAAGGATCTTATGATGATATGGGCCATCATAAAGAGTGAAACTAACAGCTCATTTCCATATTTGTTCTCTTTTAATTCTATCTAGTGGAAGTACCCCATTTTGGAGATATTCCATAATGGGTGTTATCCATCTCATGGCATGACTATATGGCTCATAAATGGGGCCGATATCATTTATTTTCTCTATTTTTATTTGAAAAAAAGGTGAAACCACTCGATGATGAGCAATGCTAATGATTGTTTTATCCTGATTTGGATCTACCATGGCTGTGGATGCATTTTCCAATGCATCATATTGGGCATTTTGTGATTGTGAGGCGTAAGAAAATGTTGTCTTTGATGTTAATTATTTCATTAAACCTAAAAATAATCACATAGGGGAATTAGTTCTTCTTTTCTAATGGAGTAATCCTCATTGATTTGTTTGATTACAAATTGTAAATCAACTTTCACCTGCAAAATCTACTAGTACTTGGAGTGATAATTCTTGGCCTGAAATGGGAGCTTGATATTTTTCTTCATTATTGATACCACCTTCTGATAATAAAAAGGAATACGGAAACACAGCCTTCTCTAAGGATATAAGAACAATTCCTAACCCAACTTTGTTAACTCTAGGTTTTTCCCTTCTCTTTCCCATTGGACTTCTAGATACACCATCAAAGTACATTTCTCATATTCAGGGAATTTCTTGAATATAGAAGATTATTATTAAAAAATTAAATATTAAATGAGGCCTCTTCCATAGATGGGTGGTAAACAAGGAAATATGCTAAATATTGGATTTTTACACCTTTCTATGGCACAAATTTTATATCAAACTGTTGAAAAATAACCGCTCAGTATGCCAGACATCCTGTAAGAATAAGATGACTGAGGATAAATTTGGGTGGGTAATTGAGAGATACCAAGTGTAACTCATGATGCTATAAATAGTGTCTGAATTTCTAAACAAAAAAGATTAATTCTAGGCATCTTTTCTCAATATCTAAATATCTATTCTCTATATCGATCATGATTCGACTGAGATTGTAAAAGTTATTTTCATTCCCTTCATCATTCTTTTGTGCAAGGAAGGCACCCAGTTATCTCTCCAAGGTTGTCACATAAAGAAATTGTGGATTTCCTTCCATAGATAGCATCAATACCAATGGGATCAAGAGGTATTTCTTGAGGATATCAAAATATTATTGATAGTCATTGGGGCACTGATATGTGACCATTTTCTTAATCAATTTGGTGAAAGGAAACCATTTTCCTACCATATTGGCTATGAAGTGATAGATATAGTCCATGATTCCTAGATGTACCCATAATTCATTCATGTTTAGAGGAGGTTACATGCCAAGGATAGGCTTAGTCTTCTTCAAGTCAACTATGATACTGTGATGGCATACAACAAAAACAAGAAATTTCCCCAAGGTTACCCTGAAAGCACATTTCTAGGGGTTCATCATCAAATTATATTACCAAAGCATATTGAAGATGGTCTCAAGATCAGCCATGTGGGTAGAATGTTGTCTGGACATAACGACTAGATCATCCACATAGGATTAAATGAATTTCAATAATAATGGTTTGAAAATAGGATGCATTGCACGTTGATATGTCACACCGACATTCTTCATCCCAAAGGGAACTATCCAATAGAAAAATATGTCTTCAGAGGATATAAATTCTACAGATTCCACATATTCTAGGGCCATTTTGATTTGTTTATACCTAGAGTACCCATCCATGATGGAGAGATATTCATAGACACTTTTTGCATCATTCAAAAGTTATGTGATTGAACTGGAACGTCAAGATTGGGACAATACTAGTTATGATCTCTGAAATTAATGAAAAATATGATTTTCAGATTCTTCTTTTTCACTCGGACAATGTTGGCCACCCATGTTGGATATTTCACCTCTATAATAAAGTTAGCTTTGATAATATTTTCAACTTCAGCCTCAATTTTGGACGCATGATTTGGGTGAATTATTCTTATCGCCTACTTAAATCCATGATGCTCTTCTAGAAAACCCAAATTATGAGTGGCCACATTGGTGTTAAGACCTATAATTTCTATATATTTTCAAGTAAATACATCTTGGTGTAGATTTATAAATTAATTATACAACTCTTTCTCTTCATTAGTCATGACTGCACTAATTAGTGTGGGGCATGGATCTTCCTCTATACCCTAATTTATTTCTCTGAGCTCATCCACAGTGGTGGAGATGGCTTCCTAGAATACCCGAGGGGAACTGATGATATCTTCCTCTTATTCCTATTCCTCACATGTATTTTCTTATGTTTTATCTTATTGGGTAGTTGATGAAGAAAAAAACTCCGAGATGTGGGAGGATTCATTATTTAGGCATCCTAAAGAAGAAACAACCATTTATAACCCTACTAAAGATGAAGGATCTTCCAGGATCATTGAAGTAAAAATTATGGGTTGGGAATCAGAATCCTTGAAATTTTCCATTTGAATTATGAATTCTTCCAACCTGGATGATGAAGTAGAGGCTTGTTGAAGTTCAAGGATGGAATGAAGACATATCTACTTAGGATTCAACCATTAATTGGTAAATCTATAATTTCTCCCCTACATTCAGGATTAATCGCCACAACTAAAATTATGGAAGTCACTGGACAAGTTCTGGGATTTGGGTCTAAACATTCAATTTGATTGATAGGTAGCACATAATTTTCATTAAGATTCTTGAATGGGTTGGTTCAGATCTTTTCCAGACCACTCTGAGCATTACTTCTTGTTATATCTTTTTCCACAAACCTTTTTTCCTTTGTGTGGTAGAACTATGCCTAAATATATTGAGATTCAATAGTTTTGAATGAGGCCTTGTCACCGTGAATTTTCCAAATTTGACCATTGATGAAATACTTGAGACATTGTTGGTATGAAGAAGGAATGGCAACATGTTGATGTAACCAAGGCCTTCAAAGAAGAATGTTGAATGTTGTGTCATGTCAGACAACCATGAAATAGGAATGAGATACAAGATCCCCAAAATGAGTTCTGAGTGTAATATCTCCAATAGGATCTTCTTCATTAATTTCATAACATTGAAACATCATAGTGGAGAGAGATAAGTCAGATTCAGTGAGAACCAACCGATGAAGTGTACAGATGAGAATGAGTCTGACTCCTAAACCACTATCAATAAAGCTCATCGGATGTTTGTATCATTAACCTGTCCAGATAAATACAAGTTTCTGACGTTTCAATGTACAAAATCATCCTCATCATGGTCTATGAATGATATAATAGCATAAAATTATACAATATTATCCTCTATATGGTATACCTTAGCAGCAACAACCTTGGTTTCAAACTCTTGAGGACTTGAAAAAATCCTCAATAAGTGATTTTTTGAGATATTTTGATAGATTCAGAGCATCCATGATTGATAATTTGTATGGTACTTGTGCCAGTTGATTCAAAAAGTCATGCTTCTGGTCAAAAGATTGATTTTTTCCAGCATGGAGATGCAGTTTTGTAGTTTCATTGGAAATTGATTCACCTGATGTAGATAGACTATGTGTTGGGGTAGAAGTGGGAAATACATCTCCTCTAAGTGGATTAGTCTGACTAGGTATACCCACCTGCTGAGAAAGTGGTGATATATCCAATAATCGGTCTTCTAGGATAATCATGTTGGGGCTAACCCTAATATGTGTGGGAGAATTCCATTTTTCTTGCTGATCCCACTAAAGGGACCTCCCGTGATATTCTACTGCATAAACGGTTCGAGAAGTGGTATAATTAAAACAGTGGATTATATCATATCCACATCTTCCCCTATATCCTTAACATTGAAATATTCCTCTAGTTACCAAATCAAGTACAGTAAAATAATATTCCTAATCAGAATCATCAGTTGTGTAGGGTTCCGTTAAGTGGATAACTTAAATAGAACCAAAGATCAACTCCACATGAGATTAAGATTCTACCTGACATGTCAGTTAATATTGTGCCATTTAGTGGGGCGGTGCCCATGTTTTTGAGACAGATAGAATTAAATCTTCCAAAATTAAGGATAACTTGGGTTTTAACATGATCTAATATTATTCTGACTCCTATTTACCTTTCTGATCATATCGCTTCTTTGATGATTAGCCTTTGGAGGACAGATCTTTTGATGAAGATGGATTGGTTGTAGCAGAAGTGGAAAGAGGAATAGTCAATTTTTTCAATTTTTTCTTATAATGGAATGAGTTCGATAGATAATTTTCCTGAAAATCTAATCATCAAACTTCTATGCATTCTTTCTTTTGACTTTCTGTCATTCGCCTTCTTCCTCTAGATTGGTAATAGTAACACATGCTACATGGGCTACTGAACATTTTAGTTTTACTTCTCCAGATTCCACCATCTTTTTTAAGAGATATTTGGAAGAAAAATATTCCTAAATGGGGTGTCCCGACATTTTATGGAAGGAAAAATATTTTGGGAGGTCATAATATCCTTCTTTATTTGATTTCATGGGCCTTAGCAGCTAGACTAAGTTATTTTCAATGGGTGAAATGAACTAACCAAGAACTTGTTCATTCCAAAAAGAATAAAAATTGTTCTCTATCTCGTCAAATTTTCTTCGACTATGATATTTTTTATCATCATGTTGATGAATTCATTGTTTTTGGCCCTCAGTAGGAGGAGATCTACGGAATGATGAGGGATTTTAAATAAAATAAGGTATAGGTGCTTGCTTGAGTGTAACTCTAGCAGCCTTTACTTTTCTTATTCTCCTTCTTAGAGCTGGTCGAATTAAAAATGACTTGTATTTGGTTTCCAAAATGAAATTATAAACTTGTTGGGTGATTGAATCAAGGTCTCAGAACAATTCTGTGTATTTCACAGTGATTAGTGGTGTGCACAACTCATCATAGAGATTTTCCACACAGATTGGAAGAAAATATTCTTAAGGGAGCGGTATGTTCATGGAGTATGTTAATACTTTACATCGAGGAATGAAATATAAAACTATTCATTCTCTATTTTTTTTAATTTATAAAGTCAATGAATATTTAATTTTATATCATTGAGATAAATAGGAAAATGAATTTCTAACAGAGATATTTCCATCCAGTGATTGATCGAGACTACAAACTTATATTCGAGAAAAAGGTTGGATCCTATAGTGATTTCCCCAAACATCTTAGATTTACTGCTTCTTATTGTTTAGGGTTCTCCATCATTGGATCACAGTAAGAAAAAAATGGGTCATGTGCTTCTATATATCTCCCAAACTGTTAAAGATTGGAAATGTGGTATTCATAATGTTTGGTGGTGGTTGAATCTGATCTACCCACTTAGGATAAGCCATCTTTTCCGGTTGTACTGGTGTGAACTATTCTTCCATATCTTCCAATAATGCTGTTAATGAATCAATTGTATTCATAATAATTTGGGAAGAATCTAGATTAGTTTGGACTTTTACAGGTACAATAGCTGGAGCCTGAACTGGTGCAACAACTGGCAAGATCACCGGTAGTGGTGTTACTGGTATTTATCTTGGATAACCCATGGGGAAAGGACTATAAGGATGATCTTGACCTTATTCAATCTGTGTATCCATTGAAAGGATTAAATTATCAACATTAGTAGTTCCAACAGACCTTCTTTGCTAAAGAGCTCCTATTGGAAGCTCAAGCTGAGGATCTTCTTGGAGAGCATGTTTAGCAAGAATAATCCTTCAGAGTAACTCTCAATTGAGTATTCTCAACTCCTTCAATTAATCCTCTTGCTGGGAAAAATATTTCTTCAAGGTAAATATATTGGCCTTATTCGGTGGAAAAGATAGACATGATCCGTCCTTTACCCTTCCCCTTGTTAGGTTCCTTTCTAAGAGGTAGAAGTTGATTATTTGAGTGAATACCTAAATTTTGGGTAATCCTATGATTTAGGTAGGAACACCTCCTTCATTAGATTTAGTATTTAACACACTAGAAATAAGAACTTCATCCTATAACTCCCATGAACTGGACTCATTTTCTAGAGGATCTTCTATAATGGAATTAATGAAATTTACTGACACATAATGCATTAATGGAATTCTATTAGTATCTTTGTAATATCACATTCTTCTTCATCCTCTATGAGAATTTGATCTCCTATTTTTTGGTTTCCTGTGGGTATCTTAATAGATATTAATATAAAGGGAATCCTTGGATAGTTTAGTTGTGAAATCACTTTGTGGATTCTTCCCAAATTGGGAGAAAAATGACTTCTACTGAGGAGGGGATTGTAAGTCATAAAAATAACCTATCCATATAGGCTAGGGCTACTATTTTTATTCTTCCTCAACTCTTCAGGTTTTATTTTTTGACACCAAAGTTTTGGTAAAAAAATCCTCCAGCCCTATTACTAGGGTGGTTCCTGAACTGCTATAGATGATATTAGTGCAACTACTTTTCTAATTTTACAAATTATAGTCTGAACATTGGCTGGGTACATTATATGACACCCACATAAATCACCTATTTTTCAATACCGTTGTACCATTTCATAAATTTGGGCTATATTATGGATGAAAACCTCTAAACATGAATCTTTCTCAATGTTTTCAGATGCTTTATGATGAATCGTATCAATAGCTTTCTTCTTTTGGGATTAGATTCGGTGAAAAACAATCAAGGCCTTCTCTTGAGGAGTATTTCTTCGGTCATGAGTAGAATTTATTTGTTGTAGTCAGCATGGGGCGATAAAATTTCATGAGACCACTTTTGGTGGGATTTTCTGATTTTGGAGCATAGTGAAATGAAATTCTCCATGTGAACCACGTCCTCTAATATAAACACAAATTGGGGTTTCTGTGATCAATTATCGTATCTTATTTAATGCATTAAGGAATTCATAATAAATGTCCTCTAGTTGCTTCTCAATCTGTGGATGTCAGGAAACCTAGAGATATTCCAAGTCAATTTGAGGATGCAACCCTTCTATTACCTTGACATGAATTTGATATCTATCATATGGTAATACTATGTTTCTTAGATTATGAAGAGTATTATATATATTGAGGAAGATATCATTAATGCAATATTCGATCATAATTTATAGAATATTGTATTGAGAGGTTTCCAAAGGCTAAAACATGACTTGTATTCAACCCTTAGCTAATTGTTTTCTCATATTCAACATTTCCTCGTAATATTTTTCTAGAGGTTTGTCAACTTGGTCTGACTAGAGTGGATGATTATTGATTTATTTATTGTAAAAAATGGGATCAGTTGTTGTTTCCTCTTCTATATTAGAAGAAAAATGACCAAAGGGAGGTTCGGAGAATGATTGTTTCCTTGTGCTGTCATTTGTATGAGAATGTATTTCACCTACTAGTAACAAAGCATCAGACATGAATGGCCTTATATTTTCATGTCCCTCAAGATATGAGGGCTTTCCCATCAATACATTATCATTTGGAAAATTTTCATGACAATGAAAAACACTACTATAGAGAGGAATTTTGAAGTGAATTACATCATAGGGTGGACCACCATGGTGGATTATCGCAAGAGATAAATTATATTACTCCTTGGTCTTATGGCCCCATAGAGGGTTGTTGTGGCTCTTATCCAGAGATAGGTTCTCTAGATTGACTGAATTGTCATGAAGAAATCCGTAATGATAAATTTTCCAATGAGTAACATCATAATTACTTCTACTACACCCATAATACGGTAATTGGATGGTAGGATTTGAAACTGCACTAGATAAATTTCTAAGGACTTCAAGAACTCCAGCATTAAGAGGTTCCAGATCACAGATCAACTCTTGATTCTCTAACTGTGCTCGGTGAGATTTATTCTTAGACACTCTCTTAAATATAGTTGGGGAGACTTACTGGGAAATGTAGTTATTATGAGAAGGTATATGTGCCATCTTTGGAGTGGCTTCCAGAACAGATTGATTATCACAAATTGGAATGGTTGTATGTGCCCGATCCAGTTGTCCGTATGATATGGGGTATTATGCCCCATAACCCCCTAGACTAGAACAACGGTATATATCTACAATGAGATGGAATGCTGATGATAAATCCCAGGCGTGGAGATAAAATTATGTGTACGTCCTTTCGGTACTGCTAAATTCACCATTATGATATTCTTACACGCTTCCAGGATATGAGAAGAAATTTTTGTCTTCCCTTTCATGATTGAAAAAATGTTTTTGGTAACTTCATCTATCAAAATGGGAATATACATACATTTCTTATTTGTATTAGGTGTATTGGCCTTGTTTTGTCTTCAATTTATTTTCAATGGATACTGTCAGTACTCATGTATGTGGGTAGAGAGTTGAGTCTGCCCTAGGTTTTTCATCAACGATTTCTTATTGACTTCTCTGAGTGCTTCCAAATGATATTTATGGAATTCTTGGTGAGTATATACATGTGTATGTTCGTATTTACAATTTTCTACTACAATTGGATGATGGGAATCCTTGAAAACCACCAGATGAGTATGCTGGATTCCAAAGTAATGGCGGATGGGTGTTTGTGCATGTTCTCTATTTTCCCAGAAACTGGGTTGATGGGCTTCTCTGAAGGGGAAAAGGTTATAAATTTTTCTCTTTTGGGTGGATGTTATCCTTGATGGTTTTTGTTGCATGATTAGGTCTGAGGTACCTTGGTCGGATAGCTGATGATAACACCCTCATCATATTGTGGGTTTGATACTGTGTGACATTGCCAGCGATGATTGTTGGTTGGATCCTTTAGGAAAGACCCCTCTGTCTTTGGGATGATTCCATGGGTGGATTCTTGGTCGACCTTCCTAGAATAGTATAGGTATTGGTGATTATGTTCTAGGGATAAGGTCCCTAAACAATTAAAGATAGTGGTTGGAAACATCTTCTTCTGGAACACTGATCGTCATTGACCGGATGACCGTGGGTTATTCTTGATATGGAAGGCATGTCGAGCATCCACCAAGTTCGGGATAGTACCGCGTTGTAGGTACTTTTGGTCCAATGCATTTGAGACCTAGTGTGGAAGAAGTTGAGTTAGTATAGATGTCCTTCGATCAGATGAGGATTTAGCTTGGGCATCAGCCAGGACATTCATGGGTGAAAACATGAAGGAATTTATTTCGAATGAAGGGAGTTGCTATAAATATTGTTCTTGTATATATGATAAACACAAACAATGAACTCCAAAAAATCAGCATCTTTTATATGAACACTCATGTGATTGATTACCTTTTCTAGACCTCTTTTATCAATTGATTGGGGCCTAACAGATGGATAACACTATCATATTGGTTAATGATTCATGTCAGGTTCACCATTTTTTTATTTCCCTCAGAACGTGTGTTCTTCTTAGGAATCACTACTTCAAGATGAATTCCATCAAATTTATTTATGGAACTATAAACACTCAATGGTTCTTTATCCAAAGGGACCATCTTCCAAAAAGTATGTGTTCGTTAGGTTTGTTGACCTATGATACTTAAAACCTCACATTGGTTGAGAGGATGAGAGGTACTCATCACACACTTTTTTGGGGACTTATTGCATACTAAATGACCCTCTTATATATTTATGATATTTTCATTAATACTTATTAATTTAACAATCATAATGTAGATTTCCATTGAAATTTTCAATCAATTATTATCATATGTGGAATTTAGAATCTTCTGTATGTATTTGAGTTTCTTCACTAATAGAGATATCTGTATGTATTCGACGTTCTCCATAAATGGTATCCTCTCATATACTACTTAGAGATTCTTTAGTCATTGTTACAATGTTTCTAGTTTTTAATCCACTCAGTGGGTCACTCTAGAATTTATGGTCATCCAGGAAGTCAAAAGTTGTTTTGATGTTAGGATCATACCCATAAATGGGCTACATATGTATACTCATGAAAGGAATCAAAAACCTCATAGTTCAGGTACTTCTTAATGTTACACATTATCTCTTTTAAGTTCATGTGATAAGGACCTAATTTTATAGTTTAATGTCATGTGGTAAGGACATATAGCAGAAGGTGATTAGTAAATGCTTTGTGTGGGACTTATGCCTAAACAACATAAGGAACCTAAAAAGGATATGAGTTCCCAAGATGGATTAGACCCTGTTGGGAATGTGGATGAGGAAGAACATTTTTGATTTTAGATTGCTGTGTTTGAAACTCAGGGAGACTTTGTACGTATCCCACATAGATGAGAATCAAAGCCCATGTAGTCTGGTAAGTCTCACAAAGGGGTATGACCCTTTGAGAGAAATAGGTTGGGGCTTAGTCCTAAAGATGATACCATTGTAATAGGTTCCACAAGAAATGTCTTAAATCATAGAGATTCAATGGGGGGGGATTCATTTGGGGCCTATTCCTATATAGGATGAAAAAAAAGATAATTATTGTTAGACTCATGAGGAAGATGTCCATTAATCTCGGGAACTGGGTGATGTCTTCTTACATATCCCAATTATGGTGGGAATCAAAGTTCTTATAGTTCAAGAAGAGAGTTGGATTGTGAGGATATTGTGATCATCCTAAATCTCTAAGACAATGTGATTCATGCTCGGTATGAGAAACAAGAGGATTTGAAAGATGAAACAAACCACACATTTTCTCCTCCATCGATGGAAGGGGTTGGGCCTACATTGAAAGAATCTGAGGCAATAATGGGTGAGGGATCAGAGTAATGAACCCTTCAGTGTGAAATAAAATTTAAGGTCATCGGGTCTATCCTAAGAGGTTAGGGGATTACTTTAGGATGTATTCCTTTATATTGGTCCTAGGAGAGGATGGGGACTTTTCCATTTCTAAAGGGAAAATAAAGTGTGATCCTTATTCTCCTTATTGGGAACCAGAGGCTCTAAATCTTAGAGACAAGAAGTGGAGGATAAATTCCTATCCCTAGAATCCAAGATTGGGAACTTCTCAACACTGTCTCTACTTTAAGGGTCCCTGTGACTGTGGATATATAGACTTATAGAAACATCACAGATCATGAATCCCTTATAAGACAAATTTGGTAAACCTCTTACTGTATATATACAAACCCAAATTAGAGACACACTGATGTGCCTTTCCTAATGATTTTGATAATTCATCAGGTTTTTCTAGAGGCTTCAAATTAGTCCCTTTCAGACAAGGGATCCAAGTAAGGATATGACCTTCCATGAATGGATATTGAGAGGGATTTAAATATGTATCTTGTAGGTGGTCAATACAGGTACTCCATGTAGGTATGAAGTGTAGATATTTTTTGTAGGTATGATGCATAGGTATGCCACACAGATGTTAGGATGATCTGAAAAAATGCTTAACATTGGGAAATTAAGCATATGAATGTTTTAAAAAAGACTATCCGGAAGACAATGCTTTGGTAAGATTTAAATCTAACCACCCTAGGTCTCCTTTGGAGTCTTTGGAAGATCTCAATATTGGTCTTTAAGGAATATGCCTTACGTAGGAAGGTTATTCTTTACGAAAGAAGGACCCTTAATTAGATGTTTTGTATTTCAAACTCTGAAATTACTTCAATCTTGCTCATCTCATCTAATTCTCTCTTTTCTTGTGTCTTATAGAGCTAAATGAGAAAATTTGGGAGACCTGTGCAAAAGAGATGCACAATGGGATCTTCGGGAGTTCTCCCAACTTTTTCAGTTACAAAATGGGGAGCCCAATAGTCCTATTTATAGGCAAGGACTGGGGATGGTTGAAAGGAGGTTGTTTTCATATGTATAGAACATAGCTCCAGAGCATAGGTTCCCTATGCAACGGTATAGAAATTATACTATCGTGTAGGTCCTCAGTGTATATCCACATCATAGGTCTTGTATATAGGTGTTGCGTACTGGGTTGTACGTGTCGAACTTGCCTGGTATTCTTGATGCATAGGTGTGCCTCGTAGCTCCCTTGAACTATATTTCATAATATCCTTTAACTTTATTCGATACATTGAAACATCCAATGTTCTTATTCATAGTCATTTTGTCTTCCTAAGTAGTGTCAAAAGGTGCGTATGTGATGCCGATAAACAAACTCTAATATAATCTGACAGTATCTGGTTCCTATTTAATTATGTTGATCATCTGACGATCTATGAGTCTGATATATTTTACTTGAGCGGTATTATGTTTTTTGTTTGTTTAAATAGTTAAACTATAATTCAACCCCTATTGTAGTAATTTTAAACTCATAAGGTCCAAAAATTGGAATCAAATTAGGTTCTACTATTATACTTGCTGAGTTTTTACTTTTGTTGAATATTGCATATGATAAAGTATTTGTTAAACTATTTTTTATAAACATCACTCAAGTGTATCAGTAGAAAATACTTTCTATTGTTGTCAATATAGAAGGGTTAAATTTTGGAACCCTGGAAAATATAAATCTAAGAAGACCAAAAATCTTGGGTGGTGATGATTATGAATACCAGAAAGATCAGATGAATACATTAATTATTAATACTGGTGTAGGTATTTTTTCATGTTTAATGGCTATTACAATATTCCTAATAAGTATGTTACTACATTCATAAAAATCGGAACATTCTGAATATAAATAGAATTGTAGAGTATGTAATACTCTTTTATGTTCTATGGATCGAGACATATACAATCAAATTTATTTTTTTGATGCCACTAAAAGTATTTGGAAGCAGTTATAAGTAACACATTTCAGAACATACAAATTTATCAAAACCAGAAGAGTTATGCTTCATACTGATCATCAATCATTTTATTTTCTACCTATTAAGTTGGTTGCAAATATGCACCAAAGGTTTATGAATATCATAAAACTATATTAGACAAAATATCTTGATGATAATATTTTATTTGAGAAAATTATTGTAATTATGATGAATGAATGGGAATCAAAAAGGATATTTTTGGATAACACTATAAGGATTACAAATCATACCCTCGATGATCTCAATATAACTCTCTTGCAATATGAAGGTATATTGAAAATATATGAGGAAAACATGAAAAAGAAGAATGGAGGAGTTGTTTTTGAAACAACATAAAATGCTCCTACTAATGTTAAGTCTACTAAAAAAATTATTAAATATATTCGAAATAAGAAAGTTTTTTTTAGTCCAATTTCATTTCATCAAAACCTATTGAGAATGAGTTAGAAAAACATATAAGAAGGTTAAATAAGAGAGTAGGAAAAAGACTTTCAATATAGATACAAGAAAATTTATATGGATTAGGATGATAAGAAATATCATAATGAAGTCATATATTATGAATTTATAAAAATACATGACACATTTGAATAGATTATCCTAATTTGAAAAGAAATAAACATAAAGAGTAAAATTTAGATATAAATTTAAAGAAGTATTATAAGAATAAAATTAAGAAGAGTTTTAAAGATCTTGACACTAGGAAGGCATGTGGAGGAGATATTTCTTCATAAAATTATTTGAAAAATAAAAATTCCAAACAAAGGAGCATTGTATTATTTTTTAAAAATACCTTTTAAAAAAATATCTTATAGTAATGGTACAAACTAATTAATCATTTACCTATATTAATTTAAAGGGAAAATATCCTGATAGAAATGATGAGAAAAAATCTACATAATTTGATATAGAATCTTTCTAATCTGAAGAATATAATACTCTATCTAGTAATGAAGAACTATCCAAGTTTGAAGAAATTCTTGAAAATGAACATAAGAATGTTTCTAAAAAACTTGATACTTCGTAAGAAAATACTACATATAAAAATTAATGGATTACAATTTTAATTAATAAAATATCAGATCTTTCTAAATATCTTGATAAGAACAATTTTAAAAAATATAGTATTTCAAAATTACTTGAGAAAACTATTTCTGAGGAAAATATTTTAAAAAATGATTTTGTGAAACATAGATCCAATACTATTACTAATTTTGATAAGAACTTAGTAATTAAACTAAAATTAGATATTTATATTTTGAAAATGTTCTTTTTTCTATGTTGACCAATGATAAGAAACACCTTGAAAAATCTATAATCAAATTAGACCTGGTACTGATATTTCAGGAATAGGTTTTACTAATAAAAACATGTTTTCTTTAATAATTTTTTATTTTCTACAAGTTCTCCATTTTTCAAAAACTATCAAAGTGGTTGAAATTGGAAGTAAATTTATTATTTAAATACAGTTTAGTGTCTAGGTTTTAATACATCATTACTTTATAAAGAAATGAAATTTTCTAAATGTAGTAATGTTAGAAAAATGGAGATATATAAAATATTACATTCAAATGAAACCAGACTCAAGAGGGTCTGTGTTTCAAAAAACTAATATTTTTGTTTTTAGGAATAAAAATTAAGTACCAAAAATAAGAAATGGTTGTACATGGTTAGTAGTTTCTCTATAAATATGACCTTAAAAAAATATTTCTTTGAGCAGATTATTAATATGAAAGGTGGAAAAGTATCTTTTAACAATAATGCTTATAGAGAGATTATCAGTATAGGAAATATTTTTCTTCTTATATAAGACTTAATATCAATTTTTTTATTTATTTTGGTCATAATCTCAACCTTATAAGTATAAGTTAATTATTCTATGAGGGTTGTCTTCTGAATATCAGGAATAAAAAATATATTCTTCATAGTTCTAAATATTATTTTATCCTCCCTAAAAAACATAAGAATTATTATAGTTTAAACATAGAAGACCTTAGGTGCTAAGATATACTTTTACTTAGTGTTGTGATAGATCAATATTTATTATGGAATATAATTTTAAGACATTTTAACCATATAAATTTAGGTTTGTTGTATAATAAAGGGAATTTTGATGATCTACGGGAACATAGGTTTAATACTTTTAAAGTATACAATTCTTCTCATAGTGGTAATCCAAATAAGACAATTATTAAATCTATTAGTAAATTATCAACTTTTGATGATTTATAGATAGTGCACATGGAATTTTTTGGCCCTAAAAAACCAGAATTTTTGGTCAAAAATCTATATATATTTTTTAGTTTATGATTACACCAAATATACAAGGTTCTATTTTCTAATAAGGAAATGTGAAGCCATTGGTTATTTTAAAAAATTTGTATCCAGAGTAAAGAATTAGAAAACATATCATGAATAACTATTTTTAGTGGTCCTGGAAGAGAATTTGAAAATACCAAATTTGATACTTTTTGTAGTAAGGAGGTTATTATACATAGATTTTAATTAAATAGAACTCTGTAGAAAAAATTTTAGTAGAAAGAAGAAATAGTGTTCATCAAGAGATTACTATAACCATTCTAAGTGAAGACTCACTTGCTAATCATTTTTAGGCTGAAGAAATTAGTACTATCTGTTATACTATAAATTGAATTTAATTAGGCCATTTATTAATAAATATCATTATGAGTTGTGGATAGGAATAAAACCAAAAGTTTATTACTTCAATGTTTTTTGATGAAAATTATTCATCTTGAATAATAAAGATAACTTACACTAATTTACATCAAAATATGACATAGGAATTCTTTTAGGTTATTCCAGAAATAGTAAGGCTTATAGATATTTTAATAAAATTTCGTGTACTATTGACGAAATAATGATTTTTATGTTTTATGAAACAATTCCCATTGTTTTTAAAAAATCCAAACCTACATATTCAGAAGTTATTTATAAAAATGATTTTCAACTTATGCTAGAAAATAATTCTCATTGGGAAAAAAATAAAGAATATATTTCTGTTGTTTTTCTTCAAAAATATTTTCAACCTATTATTGAGGAACTAGTTTGTGAAAATCCATGAAATCAGTCATTTCATATGAATAATCCTTGAGATAATATTTTTGTTGATGTGGATCAACTATAGAGGAATAGAAGTTCCTTGATAAATGGAATTGAACAACAAAATTTCTTATGACAATTCGAACTAATGAATCTTGATGTGGATTTGGGAAATGATAATTGAATAAAATAAATACAAGATAAACTTAATGAGTTTGAAAAGAACCATGTCTGGACATTAGTTGAACATCTTAAAGATACTTTTATAATTAGAGTAAAATGGTTGTTTCAGAACAAATGTAATGAATTACGGAATAATAGTTAGAAATAAAGATATAATTTTTGCTAAGTTATATAATCAAAAAGTAAGAATATATTATAAAGAAACCTATACTCCAGAAGCTAAACTTGAAGATATTATTATAATTATAGATTATATAGAATTATTTAATTTAAAAATATTTCAAATGGATGTGTAGTGTTGTTTCCTTAATAGAGATGCTAATGATGAAGTTTATATAGAATGACCCTTGTTTTTTCAAAATAAAAATCATCCAGAAAATGTTTACAAAATTACAAAGGCACTTTATTGACTTAAACAATCCCCTAGATCTAGGTATAATAGGTTAACTAGATTTTTGTTACAATTTTTTTGTTAATTTTTTTGTGCATCCAACCCTTTTAATAAAATAAGTATATAAGAATATTTTGATTTAAAAAATATATTATGATTAAATTGTATTTGGTTTAAATAAAAAACATCTAACAGATTCCATTGGTGATCTTATGAAATATGAGTTTGAATTGAGTATGATGTGTGAGTTCACATTCTTTTTAAGTTTTCAAATTTAACAAAAATGAGAAGGAAATTTTATATCCCAAAATATTTATATAAAAGGTATTATTAATAAATTTGGGTATTACAATAATAAAAGTATTAATACTGAAATCATAACATCAAATACATTAGATCATGATGTAGCTAGGAAACTAGAATATAAAAATACTCTTATAGGTATGAATGAATATTTACTTTACCTAACAAATAGTCATCTAGATTAATTTTTTTAGTATGCTTTTGTTCTAGAAATCAGTACAATTCAAAAGGATAAAATCATAAATATATTAAATGAATATTTCATTACCTTAATGAAACAATAGCTATAGGATTATTCCATTCTTTTGGAAATGATTTTGAAATATTTTTTTTTGATGTCGACATTGGTAGATATAGAATGGAGAGAAAAAGTATATTTGGAAAATTTCATTTATTAGGAGAATATTTAGGTTCATGGTCATGGAAGAAAAAAAACTCAATAGAACATTCCACTATTGATGAAGAATATATGGAATTTTTAAGATGTTGTGATTAATTTTTGTGGATTCAATACAGAATCAATGACCGTGTAATGAGTTTTACTAAAACTAAAATAATTTGTGACAACACATGTCCCATTTCCCAATGTAAAAACCCCTCACATCACTCACATGAAAATAAAATAGGAATAAGACACAATTTCATTTAGTATAACCCTAAAAAAAGGAGATATCACTTTATACCTCATCGTAATTAAATAACAAATTACTAATATTTTCATTACACCCCTTAGTTTTGATAGTTTTGAATACATTAAAAAGAATCTTGGAATGATCAATATCAAGTGATTATTCATATCTACTCATTGTTTAATATTCTCCTTAAATTATTGAACTCCCTCTCAAATGTGGAATACATGTGTTGTTTAGGTTTCTAAAACCTTTTTTTCTATAAAACATTTAAATATTTTAATTTAATAAAACTTTTCAATTTTCAAAAAAATTGCTTTTATAAAAGAATTTTTTTCTTGAACATTTGTTTTAAATTTCATTGAGTATAATAGTAATAACCAAATTAGACTCAAGTTTGTTATAAAACATCTTAGAGTCACAATTTTTTATAAAAATTTAGGATTCATTTTTTCCATATATAAAAAAACTATAATACAATTTTTTCTAAAGTAATAATTCTCTGACTCATAAATTATTAAAAAATTGTATAAAAAATTTGTTAAAAATATATATTATAATATTTTTTTTTCAAAAACCAATAAGTAAAGGTTAATCATATAGATAAAAATTTTATACTCTTAATGGTATTAGTCATTTATTTTTTTCACTTATTCATTAATTTTATTTTTAAATTTTTTTGGGAGTATTGTTTTGATTTTAATACTTTGTTTTATATTAAAAAATAAAAGTTTTCAAATCGTATTTATATTCATTATGATGAAATATTTTCTTATAAGAAAATTATATTTCAATATCATCATTAAATTATTTATTCGATTAAATCATGATCATAAGATAAGAAATGTATTTTAATCTCAACTATTGAAATTATTTTGGAAGATGAATCGTCACTTATCACACCAATGTAAATGTGGGACTCCTAGTGTCCCACATTAGTTTTTTAGATACTTGTTCTTATACTTTCTCTATTCATTAATTTCATAGTCAGAATTGTTTTCCTTCCATATGACCATTGGTACAAGACTCAGCAAGATGAAAAATGTGGAAGATTTTTCAAAAAGAATTTTTTTAGTGAAATACTTATGGAGAGAAATTGGAATGAAAAATATGATTCTATTTTTAAAAAATTTCAATATTTTTCAAGGATAGTATAAAGTTTGTGTGGAATATCTGATAATGATTTTGACTTTCATTACAACAGAATGGTTAGATAATTTTATAATTCAATTGAGTTTCTATCAAATGGTGATTAAAAAGAAGTATATTTTACTCTATTTCTGGAAATGTACAAGCTTTCTAATAAACAAGTATTAGATCCTTTGGAAGTACCTTATCAAGGTGGGACTAATATTCCACCAAAATGGTTACCTGATAATCTTGGATGTTTTTTTGGTCGAATAATAGGAAACCATTATTTTCTTCCTATGAGAAATGTAGAAAAGTTTCACAACACTCACTGGATGTATGATTCATTACATTATGGTTGAAGGGATATATTATACCTAGAAAGGATGATATGGATAACATAAAAGTATCAGAATTTTTTTTTTTAGATATCATGATAAATTTGAGGCAGTTTAATCAAGTAAATATTTTCTTTAACATGATGGAATCAATTAAGAATTCCATAATGAAGTCAAATATTTTAATAGTTCCTTATTTTATAAATATATTTTTCATAAATTGAATGATTTTTTCTTAAATCATGAATTAATATTATCCCATATGGGTAAATATTTCTCTAATTGGTGAAGAAACCATATAAATTATTATGTTAGTTTTGGACTCAAAGTTGAAATAGTTTCTCGATAAAGTTGATAGAGTTACGTATGAAGGTCGTCTAACTAAGAAATTAGAGGATTTTAAGAAGAAAATAAAGGCTTAATATTCTCCTATGAAGAGAATAAGAAATATAATATAATAACTAATAAATAATTCCAATAATTTAGGGAGCATAAGGTAAAGAAGAAACCTGAGGATCCAGAATTTGGGATTGATAAGGCTGAAGCCAAATACTTTAAGATTCAAATGGTAAAAAAACCAAAAGAAAAAAGAAGAAAATGAAGAAACAAATGAAGATGTTTACAGAGGGAAAAATTATTTTATGTTTAATGGAGTACATATAGAAGTATTTTAGGAATATAGTTCTAAAACTATCTCATTTATCAGTGGTTTAGTCGAATCATCATTCCGGAATAGTTCCCCATACCGATCAGTCTCATCTATATGGTAGAATTGAATTAATTGAAACATCAGTTGTACCCTCAGTATTTCTTTCAGTCTTTGAAAAGGGTAAAGAGAAATAATTTTTTTTAAGAATTTATAGTATTAGTTCCAATAGAAGTTAAAATGTAACTTGGGAAGAAAAAATAGTCTATTTATAAAGTTACTAAAAGTGTTCTCATAACTACGAGGCAGTTAAAGAAAGAACTCAAGGAAGTAAAAGAGGAACAAGAATAAGAAGAAAAATAAGAAAAATAAGTAGAGGAATAATAAGAGTTAGAGGTTTATGAATATGAGAAAAAACTAAAGAAAAGAAAAAAAATAAATGAAAATTATATAGAGTCATCTACATCATTAACTCTATTTCATTCTAAGTCAGATAAAGATACAAGCATGGAGAATTCAGGAAAAGAAAATTCATCATCTAAATAAGAAAATTCATTATCACTAGAATAAGAAGAATATCAACATTCTCAGATAAAAGTATTAGATAAAGAATAAAATGAAAAATAATTGGATGTTAAAAGTGTTTTAGAAGATAAAAATGTTTATAAGAAAGGTGAAGATATCTTTAAGAAGAAATAAAAAAACATTGGACTGGGTCATTCAATTGCTCCTAAGATTTTATAAGAGTCATTGGACTTTTAGGAAATGGTTTCTAAGAGAGAATTTTAATATATTTTCCAAAAGTTGATAGGTTTTTGTGATTTGATTCTACATCTTCCAAACATAGAGGGATTGTGTAAAATCATTTTGAATAGAATAAATGAAAAATTAGAATCATTGAATGTTTTGATAGAATCAGTTTTTCTCATTATGTTAACTTAAAATCCTTTCAAGAAAAATCCAAGGTACAAAAAGGTCTTCCAATTACATGGTTAAGTGGTCAGACCAAGTAGATAGTGAACATAGGGATCATGTTGATAATTTTATATAAGTGAAGAAAATTACTCTAAAATAGATGAATCCTTTGAAAAAATTTAAATAGATGTCTCATATAGAGTTATGTTTGTTTAAAAATATAGACACATGATTGATGATCATAATGAAGAAATTAAAGTGATGAAGGAAAATGTTCAAAACATAGAGTTAGAAAACACCATACTCTGAAAAAGTTAAGTTGAGTTATTTGTTTTGAAGGAAGAGAACAATGGGTTATGTAAGGGAGTTGAATTCTTTAATATAGAAGGATGGAAGAAGGAATTTATGGATGAAAACATTATCATAATTCATTCATCAATTTTAAAAGCCTATAAGGATCATGATTATGTGAAGAACATGTATGAAACTATGAAAAACTTATAAAATAAATAATTAACCTTTCCTTTTGAACTCATCATGTAATAGTTTTAAATTTGTTTTGAATAAATATTGAATGTGAATGATATTTTTTTCCAAACTCTTAAGTTTGAATTTATTCCATATTTTTTTTGATGTACATTCTAACATTTATATTATGGTTGAAAAGTTAATTCACATACAAGATTTTCATATGTTATTAGTTTTATAATGTTTCAAGTGAATATATACTTTCCCTGTTCTTTTTGAAAATAAAAAATGGGATATATTTGAAGAAGATATGTTTAAGGGGGGAGTTATAAAAGGGGATAAATCTTTAAAGAGTTTGTGAATAGATATTTTTTCTTTAAGGTGGTGTTATTTTCAACAAATATATTTCCAGAGAATATATTTTACAATGGGGGGGTTTTCATGACTACTGATTCATTCCATCGGATCATATAAAAATCATAAACTCAGGTGGAGTAAATATATAAAGAATATATTTCATGTTTCTAAAAGAACAAAGTGTTGTATGTTTTTCAAAGCTATTAATTTTCTATTTAAGTTTTGTGTTTTTTGAATTCCAAAAAGGGTTATATTGTTGAGACAAAATTTAAAATTTATACTTTTCCTTTTCTTATTTTTTAAAATCCAAAAAACATTATTAAAACACTATATTACTAAATTTATATTCCAAAAGTGTTTTAGTAAGTTTTTTTAGAAAAAGTTAATTTATAGAGAACATATAAATAGTTATATTATAAAATGAATATGAAATTTTGTTATTAAATACAATCCATCAGACTAAAGGTGTGTTTGATACATCAGATCAACCATTGTCATGAACATCAGTTAAACTTATGTACTATATATTAGACTGAAAAAATTCATGATCATCAGACTGAAATTGATTCTGATACATATAATTAACCCCTATTTATTTTATCATATTTATAATCAATAATTTAGTTCATCAGACTATAAAAAGATTAAAATAATAGTATATAAGATTATTTATATCGATTACAATTTAATAAAATATTTTAATAATGATAAATAAATGATGTTATAAATTCAGTTAATCTAGATCCCTATGATCTATCAAGTGAAAACTATATGATTTTATTATAGCCAACTAAGAAATATGACTATTAGAGATTTTCCTATAAATAATATGTCATTTTATGAGGTGGGAGATGATTCATTTTTTAAACTCAACCTGTATAAATATTTCTCTACATAAATAGATCTTTCTAAAGTCCATGTAATGTTATAGAGAGTTGTAGATCAATGGAATCCTTTTATGGATTGTAATTCATTTTTAGGATTTTTAATTTGTATTCATTGTCTGATCATGGTATGGATTGAGGGATTACGGGGAAAGGAATATGGTGAATCTGATCAATCCAATTGAGGGTTTCTGTGGCTATAAATATTAAGACAGATCATCATATTGAGGGCTTCTATGGATAGGAAGATAAATCCATAAAAATCATTATATCAAGGGATTTCTTGGTAATGAAAGATAGAACATGCTATAATTATAATACTATGGGTATATTATATTTGGGTTTCTGAATTCCATAACTCTTTATATTATGGAGAGAATTATTTTATTATATATTGTAAGATATTATTAGTGAATTATGAGATTTCTTATTTCTTTTTTATATGTGTTTTACTTTCTATTGTTAATGTATGTTAGAAATTTAGATTTTTATTTATATTTCTAACAAATTATTCTATCAGTGTTCTTGTAATACAAATAAAAAAACCTTTGATATAATCAGTTAGTATCTCGTTTCGATTTAATTACTCTGTTCATTAGATAATTTATTATTCTAATATTTTTTACTTAAATGGATTTTTTTTGTTAGTTTAAATTTTCAAACTTTAATTCATTGCCTTATTATAACCATCATAAACTCTTATGATCTAACATTAGTAGGTGGGGGTCATTATAGATATTATTTTTTGGTTCAGTTAGGGATTATCAGAGGTTACATATTTGGCCTAAGGGTCTGAGAACACTGGGATCTCTTCTTTTCCTTATTCCTACTTCTTCTATAGTTTCTTATTTGTTTTCTCATGGTTTTACATCATTTTTGATTCTTTAGGATTATGGTTAATTAATATAAATATATATTTTCTTCTATCTAGATCCAAGGATTCCTATCTATTTTGTAATTTAAGATAGTAACATAGATGATTACATCTATTAGTCTGTGAGTTTTCCAACCTAATAGTGGGTCACTCTATGGTAGAAAGGTAGGAGGAAGATATAGGCAATTGAATAGTCAGATTATTTAGTAGAAAATAGATAAATCCTAGAGCCCCATATAAATCACAATACATACAAAATGTTATATAAACAAAATTTCTAGTTGTTTCACCTTAATAAGATCCTTATAATGACATTCAAGAAACGAGGTTAGGTATTTCTATTTAATTCCAAACATAAATTATTTTTTGGTATGTTAATTAATTAATGAATCCTATTAGATAAAAACAAAATGAAATACAAAGTTCAATAAATTAATATGAAAGGTAAACTACTCCGGTATGAAATTAGTTTGTTGTATTGTGAATGTGGGAATTCATTAAATATTGGTATATTTTGTAGATTTGTACCTATTTTTTTCATCCAACATGAAAGTCATGCTTATAGGCCAACCATATCTCACATAGTTCCATTATCCTAGATTATTTTTCATGTAGACCATTTAGGGTGTAATATCTAAGATGAATATTATTTTTTTTAAATAATAAATTATAAAGAAATTTAGAATTAATTTCAAAAATTATATTACCAAAATTACCAACCAAGCTGTGTAATTTTTTCCCTTTCTGACTTTTCTCCACTAGATTTCCTTGAACTGGAATAATATTTCTACGCCTTCTAAGAATACACATGAAAATATAGAATTCTTTACCATTTTTCAAATAATTTTCATGTCCTCATTTTTCTAAACCATTATTTTCGTATTTCTATTCTATAATGCCCGAAACTATGTAAGAACACATATTTTTACTAAAATACGGTCCTAAAAAATGAGACAAATATTTTATACACAAATATAACTTAAATTTAATAAAATTTTATTAAAATAATTATTTTTAAAAAAATTATTAGTATAAATTTTTTAATAATAAATCATTCATAATATATTGGTGCCAAAACCTGGAGGATTTTCCTCTATAGTAGACTATAGATTCTAATGTTGGGTAGGAGGATACGGGCATACATGGGGAATAAACAATGGAAGTGTACCCTGTAGTGGTGAAGGTGAATAAGGGAAAACATTTTGAGGGATGGAAGGAGAGGGACTATCTTGCATGGTAGTGGGAGGAAATAGATAATAATAATAGACGTCCATGTATGGGTAAGGAATTTAAGGGGAGACATGAATGGTGGAAAATTTCATAGTGATTGAAGATCCATGGGCTTTGAGGCACTGCATATAGGGGGACTACATGTATGGCCAATCCTATATTTTGGAAAGCTGAACCTATCCTCATTGAATGAAATTTTTCTCCTTGATGATTACTATTAATATGAAATGTGATCTGTTTAAAGTTCTTACATAGTCAATAAATAAATAAGGTACTCACCCAAACAATCATATTTTTTAAGACATCTTCTCTAAACTGGAGATTATTTTCTTCCATTACTTTTCTACAAACCTATTCGTAAGACATAATACCTTGAAAATTGCATAAGTGATGTGAAATTTTTTAAAATATAACAATACAATAAATAAATATAATTAGTCCAAGAAAATTGATAATAATATTCAAAAAAATACATCTTCTATTATGTTTATTTTCATTAAGTTATTTACTGAAAAAATTAAAACATTACACAAAAACAAAAGTTGGTACATTAAATTTAAAAGTAAACTAAATATTTTTTTTTCAGTTCTCTAATAGGATTTTATTCATATTTAACCATAAATAATATGATATTATATTTCTATTTACTACATAGATCATCATATTCGGTAAAAATTTTGATGATACAAAAGGCAATTGATTATAAAAAACAATTAAAAACAATTTCTTATGATAGAAGAGATAATTTCCCCTTTATTTAAATTCATTTTTATCATAAATTATTTCATCCATTTAAATAATATTAAACATATTCGAGTAAAAATGACGAAATAATTGTCACTTTATAGAATTAATTTTAGAAAATTGAAAATATAATAAATATATTATAACATATATATTAGGAATTAAAATACTTGACATCCACGTGTAAAACATAAAAAGAATATGAAACTAGAAAAATAATATAATATACATAAAACAAATTAATTATATACCATTTTTATAAGATAAAAAAATTACCATGTTAGAATAATTTAAAATATATACTTATAAACATGTCAACATAATGAATTCTATGTTATAATTTCTTTTTCACAATCAATTCTATCAATTGAATCATCTATGTTATCAAATAAAACTTCTGAGTGAATGTCGACTAATTCGTCCAAAACATCACTATCATTTATTCCTTATTAAGAATTATTTCTTGGAATAACATAAATAATAACACCAAATTGATGTTTTAAAGGGTAATTTAGATAAAAAAACATGTATATCTTGTGATGAATGAATTTAAGGCTTATCTATTCATAGCTGATGGTTCATATCAATCATGATATATCCACAAATATCTATATAAAATCCATGTCGTTTCATTGAATCAAACCACATGAATTTCATTATAGAAAAATGACCATGTGAATAATATTATAATAAAAAAATTGACTCAAAAACTCCACAAGACGACATATTTTTTGATCAAGGCTATCTATATATAACTATACTTTGTTACACTTATCATAACACCATCACACTGTGTTGTCCTGTTTTTTGAACAACTATTTATAATGAACTTAAAACCACTAACAACCATTTATTTATAATCACGGACCACATTGTTCAGGCTAAATGACGGTGCCCTTCTTTTAGAAGATACAAAACTCATTATTAAAATTTATTCCTAATATACATCAACATTTAATATTGAACAAATTCCAATTATTTTGTCATGTAAAAAAGAGTTTTTTACCTTTTATGTCAACCAAAAAGGAAATTATTTACTACGTTATTAGTCTCTATTCTTAATATATGAATAATGATGTTATATTTTTATAATTTCACTATGTTCTATACAAATATGATAATTTAAATATATTAGAAACTATCAAAAAATAATCAAAAAGAATAAATATATATTTATATTTTTACATACCTGATGTAATCGTCAACCACACCACAGTTGAATAATATCATATAAAGAGTCATTTCCCACATTTCCTTGTTCAATTTACCCATCCTATAAAATCTAGATACCCCCCTATATGTAAAATGACAGAAATATTAGACTAATGGGTTCATACTACTAAACTTTTGTTCTCATTGGTAGATTATATCTCTTGGTTACATTATCCAAATAAATTTAACAATAATCCATACATTCTTATGATAAATAACCTTGTACAATATATCCATGATAATGATTTTTATTTATCACATAATTATTAAATTTTAAATATCATTATTTCTATTGGATATATCTAGTGACTAGAAATGGGACCACTAAAAAAGAACATATATTGGAAGATGCATGGTTAGATGTAACATACTTGTGAAAAATGATGGAGGTAAAAATTTTTTTATGTTGAAAAGAATGATTGGTGCATCTTTTTGAAGTTCTTTCACAAAAAAATTGTTAAATAATTTATCACAAAGTTATCAATAAAATCTAAATAATAGAATCATAGTGACCAGGAAAATATGTGAAAATATATTCCAAATGTAAATAATAATAAATTCATGGAAGATAAAAAGGTAGTCTGAGGTTTTATGGTATCGTAGTTTTACATCTTGTGTATTCACCTATTTTTATATATTACTTAAATAACAATATGGAGACTTTAAATTTTAAAATAATTGATGAAATTTTTTTATATATGCATTTATAATAAAAAAATAATAAAAAATTAGTTTCCATTGATTCTGACTAATTAACTCAGGATAAAGTCTTGGTTTTACACCCCAATCCATTAAATCACATTGTGATCAAAAAAATATTTTTCCCTTTAAATTTAATAGACTTAAAAGTTACATTTCACAAATATTTTTCTCAATATAAATTATGTCCAATAAGTGACACATAAAATATTCTGACCAATATGGAAGTTAAATAATATCATTTTCTTTCTCCAATTGTTATTGTAATTAAAAGGAACATTATATCGAATTCTAGAATTTGGCTAACCCTTTCCAAGAAAAAAAATTCAAATTGTCATGTTCTTTATGGATATCACCCTAAAAAATTCATTGAGTTAATTCATATTTCTCTATGTAATTATAAAATTTTATTCTATTTTTTCTATATGGATTATCCATTTGTACAAATAGTTGATGCCCTATGAAACTAAAAGTTTATTATAAGATTAATATTATAGAAGATGTATTTATAATACAGTAAAGGATGTATAATATCCCCTTGGTAATCCAACCTGACATCATTCCATCAGTAGGGGAATCACATATTCTCTATAATAATAATTCCCGAAACATAAAGTATTACTTTCTTAATGCATAATATTTATGCACCCCAATGGTCCAAAGCTCCATCAACTCATCTATTAATGGTTGAAAGTATATTTAAATATCATATCCATGATCATTGGGTATATAAATAAATATATTCATGATATTAAATGGATTTATCATACACATCCATGACATAAAATTATAAATATTAATGAAAAAATGGCAAGAACTATGTGTAGTATGAATCTGTAAAGTTGGATTGAAACTATCACATGATAGTCCCAATATAGAATTACATGGGTCAATTAAAAAATGAGGATATAACCTATCAAATTCATTCCATTATAACACGTCAGCAGGATGAACTATATCATTATTATCCTTATTTTTTTCATCTTCATACCATCTCATATTATTTTCCATTTATTATGCCAGAAAAATTTTCTAATGTATGGGAATCAAATTAATGTTCTACATCACTTTATATGGAACATAGGATTGAGTTCCATCTTTATTAGTCTTCCATCTCAAATTACCTAATTGTTTTCAATCATTTATCTTTGAATTACCCATCCAAAACATACAATAATATTTAGTGAATGCCTGGAGTTTAGTTCTTGAAAATCCAAATTTTTTAACAAACACTGATTCCATTTAATCATTTTCAGGAATACGTCTATCATGAGGTAATGGGTCTGTAAAAAAGGTTTGTAGATAGTCAATAATAGTATTTATATATCCATAAATTGTTTTCACATGATTCAATAACATTAAAAACTTGAGATTGGTAATTTTAACAAATGACTGATATATTGTGGTATTCACATCTCCAAACAAGTTTCAAACACACTCAATGTTATCATTCTAATCATTATATAAAAACTAAAATTTTGTCTTAATTTCCCCTTCAACTTCTCTACATGAATTATTGTTCTGAGAAAGAATTAGAAAATGATTGGAAACCAAATTTCCCATTTTGATCCTATCAAATGAATAAATATCAGTCTTCACTTGAAATTTTTCTCCATGTGGTACCAAGCATGATATTATTTTTGAAAACCTTTTTTAGTGACATGGTAACTCACTTACTCATGTTTTAACCACAATATTACAATAAAATCAAAACATAGGCATCAAATCAATCCACCCTCTAAACAATTATTTAATAAAAAATAAAAACAAATATTCATACTCCTTATGAAACTCATCAACGATCTAATCAAAATTATACTTATAGCTTCTATCCATAATAATATGAGTAAAAATAATTAGTAAAAGTTTTGATTTTCAATATAAAATTGAGACTAATTGACTAAACCAATTCAAATATACATAAACTAAATTAAAAAATGAAACTAAACCCAATATTGTTGATCAAAAAAAAAAGAATGAATTGAACTATCCTAGAAAAATAACAAATGATATGAGATGGAAAAATCTAACATGAATCAAACTCGATAAAATGGAATAAAAATAATATAATAAAAAACACAAGTGAATAAATAAATATGACCTAACATACTAAACCTGAACCAATGTTAACTAACCAAAACTAACTCAAAATGATCATACCCAAATGAAATGAAATGAAATAGAACCAAAACAATCCAAAATCACCAAAATAAACATAATAAAATAATAAAAATCTAAAATAAACTCACCTAGTCTAACCTAATGAAATCTAAAATAAACCAAATTAAACCCAGACAAACGATATTGAATCAAATTGAATATTTTTTAAGAAATGAAAATAAATGAAAATAAAATAATTCAAAAACATTAAAAACATACCTAAACCAAAATAACATAAACTAACCTAATCTGAACTGACCATTTAGTCATTAACACACCGAAATAATGCCAACACATACACTAAAAAATCTAAACTAAAATAAATGACACCATGGTTGTTGAAGGCATGCAGATGAACGGGCCTTGGCATATGGTGTGGTGAGGTTCACAATGGTTGCCTCACCATGGATTAGGAGATGTGATATTCTCGATCAACACATAACACACTGAGGTACATTCCATTCCATGAGGTGCAGTAGTTCTAGGTGGAGGAAGAGGCACACATCAGGTACACATATAAAAATACGATTTATTGGGGGGACAATGTCAGTGCTGGGTTTGGAAAAGTCACACTAAGTGAATTAAGACACCAGGAACATTCCTATAGAAGATAATTTTTACCTAAAGTGGTGTCAGTATGGTAATGAAATTCCCCTCTACCAAACTATGTTAAAAAAGTATTGGTAAAGAAATAAAAGTTCTAAACCCTTTAAAACATCAAAATATAAAAATACCCAACCCTTTATGACTCTGACAAATTATATCTAGAAAAAACAGTCCCAAGAAATACAGTAGGTTACTTAGGGTAGGACAACATTAGTAATTATCCTTATTATTTAAAAAAGAATTATTTTATGTGATTGATTAATTTATTATCATTTGACATATAGATTATTTAAAACTTAATTTAATCTATTTTTTGTAGAATTTATGTTTTTTTTTAATTTAAAATATTGTTTCAAACTATGTATGTTTTTTAATTATAAAATCTATAATTTCAATTTGCATGTGTCGCATGTCAATCCGCATTCCATGACTCAGACAGAACAACATGCCACATCCCCAAGAGAAAATTTCAACTTACACTGCTAATGCCTTTAAAAACTATGAATAATACTAAAATGAAATCAATTAAAATGAAACAAGTTAAATTTAACTGAATAGAATCAACTAGAGCATAATATAGTACAACTAAGTAGAACTAAAGAAACACTGATATGTACCAAGTTGTCTTAAATTAAACAAGTCTTAACCAAACTAAATCAAGTCATATGATACTAAAAAATAGTTTTAAATTAAATCAATAAAATCCAAATAAAATATAATATAAATGAGTTTCATTGAATCATATTTCTAATGTGAATAGGGATGCACTATAGAGGTTCTCGATCAAGAAAAGGGAGGTGATGTGGAGTGGAACTCAATTAAAAAGAGGGAGGGGCCTTGTAGGGGATCTTGATCAATCGTGACGAATGAATAGTGAAGGGTTTTGGATTGGATTGTTGTGGAATTTGGAGGGGAGATAGATTGAGAACTAAGAGGGAAGAGGGATGTAGTGGGGCGCTTTATTGGATTTAGAGTGTAGCTTGACTGATGTAAAAAAGGGAAGAGGATACTAAGGGGCTAAATGTGGTCTTTTGAGGGGAGCTTCATTGATGTAAAAGAAGAGGGCCTCATAGAAGCCACATCAGAGCTACATCAAAGTGGAGGTGGGATGGATATGTCAAACCCATGTAAGAGGAGGGACGTTTGGATTATCCATGCTGAAGAAGGCCATCATCGGAGAGTTTATGGGATCATCCAATTAGAGGGGAGTCTTCAGAAGAATATGTTAAAGTCATCAGGATTTTTTTGATTCTAGGATGGGTCTTTTTAATATCTATGATGTATGGGAATGGTATTCCAGAGATTTGTATTGGATGAGGGTTGTTAGGAGTAGTCATTCCATAGGAGGGACATCAGGATCAGTTGTGTCAGAGGAGATTCATCCGGAGATCTACAGAGGATGTTGGGATGGTCATCGAGGTATCTATGGAGGAGGCTCAGTAGAGTCATTGGGATCATATCTAGGGAGGTTAGGAAGGGGTATTGATCATGAGGGGATAGGGAATGATGGAGGGGAATTTATTGCCATGGTTTCAAATGAACCTTTACATCATATCCCCTATTTCCATAGTTTCCATTATCTATGGAAATAGGTGTGTGACAATAGGTCATTTTTCTAGTTGTGCTACAATACACTAAAAGAACCTTAAAATAATTAAACACCCTAAAAACCTAAAAAAATATAAAATCCCTAAAAACTATAAAATTTTATAAAAAATCTAAAAACCCTACACACCCTAAAACACATAAAAACCTTAAAACCCTATATCACCCTAAAACCCTAAATATATTTAACCCACTCTAAGAACTCTATACCATCCTTAAAACCCTGGAAACCATAAAACCCCTAAATATCGATGAACCCTAATACCCAAAAAAACTATTGACCAAATAGAAACCATAAACCCCTAAAATTATAAAAATCTTTTAAAAATATTGAAAACGATAAAACCCTAAAAACCCTAATCAACATTAAACAACCCTAAAACCCCTAAAAACTCTAAAACCCCAAAAAAACCAAAAAACCTAAAACCCCTAAGAAATATTATAAACACTTAAAAACCAAAAAACACCAAATAACTCTTAAAAATTAGTAAAACCCTAAAACATCCCTAAAACCCCTAAAAACCTAAAAGATCCTAAAAACACTACAATAAATAAAAATACCCTTAAAACCCTAAAAACCTAAAAACACTAAAAAACCATTAAAACCCAAATAACCCTTTAAACCCCTAAAACATTAATATTTCCTAAAACACCCTAATAAAATACTAAAACCACTAAAAACAATAAGAAAACCCAAAAAGCACTAAAAACCCTAAGAAAAAAGTTAAAAAACAAAAAAACTCAAAAAAACCTAAAAAATAAAAATAACACTACAATAGCCTAAAAATTCGGAAAAAACTTTAAAAACCTAAGCCCAATGGTTGGCCACCTTAGGAACTTGACTAAGAATAAGGGTTGTCCACCTAGGGCCTTATTGGGGACGTGTGGTGCGCAGGTGGGGAGGCCACCCCAATACTTCTTTACCAAACAACATGTTTGGCTTCTTCAACGTTTCCCCACCCTGCGCCCTAGCCAGGGGAGGTGGTGGATGGGCCTTCACCGCTGAATCTCTCTTTCCCTTATTCCACTCTTTCTCTACTTCCATGCTTTCCCGATATTCAATTTTTCACCCAAAGTCCCCCACTATGATAATGGTGTTCCTTCATTTTAGATATCTTATCGAGAGTTCTCGATGGCTTCTACTCTCTTGGATCATATGTTGGTGGATTGTTTTGGTAGGATTCGGCCCTCTGTGGAGGATTTTTAAAAGTTTGTTTCTTCTTGTAATATTCATGAATAGGAAATTGTAGGGTTGTTCGATGATCAACACTTTCTGATTCGGTTTTGGAATGAAGAGGACCTAATTTCAGTCTAAGATTTTTCTCCATGATATTTTTATGGCCTTTGGTTTCACCTTTTCTGGTTGAATTTTGACTTTCACTAGCACTGTGATCCCATGAGCACGTCATTTTGGGTTACCCTTCCTAGTCTTTCCCAACCCTTCCAAAATCCAGACATCCTCTGCATTATTGGAAATATCATTGGTAGTTACCATTGTATGGATGTACAGACTAGTGTGGCCGGTCACCCAATTGTGCCTCGTATTTGCGTTGAGGTGGACATGTCTAAAGATCTGTTAAACTCTATCTGCGTTGATATTGAAGGTGATATCCAATGGCATTATATGATCTGTTTTGAATCCTAGGTGCCTTTTTTCTCATTTTTCTATAAACTAGGCCACTATGACTCTTCCTGTATGCATGATAGTTCTGTCAAGCCTACACTTCAGTGGCCAAATTAAGCATCTTTTGTTTTGCAAATAGATGCACCTTCTCGGGAGCCATGGATTGTTGGATGCGGGTTTCCTTTCTGGACAGGCTAATGTACCTCTGGTGAAGGATCATGCTAATATAGTGGTTGGGGATGTTCCACTGATGGATTCTCGACAGTCCCCTTCTAACCTGAGGCTCTATGATGTCTTTGATAGGCTGAAATGTGACCTGGGAATTGAGGCAGGTAGGGGTTGATGGAATCCTTGGAGGGAGGCAATAGTCTGAGGATGTTGGAGTTGCGGCAGATGGGGTCACCTAAGTTGTCTCTAGTTCCAGGAGGTCTGGAGGGGGCCAGAGACTCTTTGGAACAATTGGCAGTGCATGAGGGATGTCATGGTGTCCCTTTGCATAATCAATTTGATGGCTTGGTTTTGGAGGAGTCGCTTCAGGAGAAACACACTATGTAACCAAATTTCTCCAGTGACATGGATGAAAAAGAAGGGAAGAATGTTTGCTCTGGGATTCAGGGAGCTTCTTGTGAAGATAGGGGTAAGGGGTTAGAGGAAAATTTTGGTGACATTATGTTGCCTGCTATTGGGGATGAGTATTTTGATACTATGCATGATGGAAGTGTTCCGGTCTATGGATATCCATGTCAGACAAGAGGAGATGAATCTTTTGTGCTTAACGGAGTACTTGCAGCTCGACCCACTGGTAATAAGAAGGATCCCATAGGTTCGGATGTGCATGTTACCCAGTACAACAATGATTCTAGTGCTGGGATTGGGTGTTTTGTATGTGCTGAGAATGTGGGGGAATTAGCTTCACATGGGGACATGGTTGAGTAGAGGGTGTTGACAGAAAAAGAAGAGGTCTTCCCAGTGGTGATCAATGTGGTGGTTGGGGAGGCTGGTTTTAAGGGTGTGGTCGGTCATAGGCTTTCTGGACTGGATTTATATACGCCCGAGGTGGTGCTTGAGGGGACTGCTAGTGGATATTGTAATGTAACTGAGTAAGAGACGGTGGAGGATCATGGGACAGTGGATAAGTTAGAGGAGGTGGATGGTCAGGGGGAAACGTTTGGGGAAGGGATACCGTGCGGGTAGGGGGAGGGAGCTGGGACGGGGGATGACCTCGAGCAGGGGGACGCCGCCCCACAAGAGGAGGTGATGGGGCCGGTCATGGAGGTACATGAGGAGACTCTAGCTGATATGCCTGGCTGTATGGGATTGCATGATTTGGAGCTAGTGGACTTCCTAGGTGTCCCTTAGAAGGGAAACCCCAATGTAGACCAAACCGGGCAGATGAAGGTGTTGGATGTCCTTGCTCCCGGGGTTCTGGAGGTTGTCCCTAGCAATATGCATTATGGGGTTCTTGGGGGCTGTTCACTAAACCAAGAAACCTCCTTTATTCCAAAACTTTTCTAGGAGGATGGAAGATTTATGATTCACAACATAGCTATGATCCTTAAGGAGAGGGCCTTGCTTGAGGAGGCCATTGGGAATGAAAACAAGCTTGTAGGGGTCTATGTTGACTCACGAAGGAGGAAGCTGAGGAAGGACTACTCTTCCTTGCCAATGAATGTGTCTACAAGAGCCTCCTGCAAGGCTAAGGAAAATGCCTCTAGAAGTGGAGGAAGGGATGTCATGGTGCAACATAATGTGGATCAACAACAGATTAGGGAGTATTTCTCTAACTTTCTCTAGCAATATGAATCATCTGAATGGGATTCAGGGTATTCAGATGCTACCTCTGGGTATGGTGTTGATGGGGATCCATATAGAGATGATGCAGCTAATGGATATAGTATAGAGGGTGTCCCTTAAGGCACTACTTTTTATGACTTCTGTGAAAATGTTGACTAACTTGTTTTTCTCTTGGGTCTTTTATTTTTCTTTAATTTTTGGTTTTGGGGTTGTCAAGGGTTTTTGGGCCCGGGTTGATTGACCCCTCCCCTATATTGTTTTCGGTGTCTCTTTCTTCAAATAAATTTTGGGGGGAACAAGATTAGCCTGGCCCCGTACCTTCCTTTCCCCTATAAACCATCAAAACCCTAAAAACACTAATAACCCCTTAAAACCATTAAAAAACCCAAGAAACTTTAAAAAACTAGGAAACCCCGAGAAAACAAAAAAAAACATAAAAATAATAATAATAAAATGGCCTGAACAACTCTGAAAACCCTTAAAACCATAAAACCTCTTGAAAACCCTTGAAAACCATAATAAAACCCTAAAAACCCTAAAACACTAAAAAAATATGGAAACCCTAAAACACCTTAAAAGACCTAAAATTAAAAAACCCAAAAATCTCAAAAAAAACCTAAAACCACATGAAAATGTAAAAAATAATAATAAAAACACCAAAATAACCTAAAACCCTAAAAACCATAAAAACCATCAAAGAAAAAATCCTAAACCCCTAAAACCCATAAAAATCATAAAAGAAAAAAACCTAAACCCCTTAAAAGACCCAAAAACCAATATAAAAACCATAAAAGATGCAAAAAATATTCCTTAGCACCCTAAAAAACCTAAAATCCCTATAAACCATAAACCACATAAAACCCATAGAAACCCCCAAAAAAACAAAAAAACCCTATAGAACACAAAAAACACTAAAACCCACTAAAATTAACATTTAAAACTCTAAATACCAATTAAAATAAAAATAACCTACAAAACTATTAAAAAACTCTGAAACCCCTAAAATCCCCTAAGAATACCCTAAAACCCTAAAACCTCTAAATAACATTTGAAAACACTAAATACCCTAAAACCCTAAAAACCCCTAAAAATCCATTAAAACCCAAAGAACTACTAAAAACCAAAAAACCATAAAAATCCCTAAAAACTCTTAATAACCCTATAAATCATAGAAACTCTAAAAAACATATAAACCCCTAGAAACCCATTAAAACACTAAAAAACCTTAAAACCCATAGAACCCCCGTTAAATACTTAAAAACTATAAAACCCTAAAATTTTATCAAAACCATAAAAACACTAAAACATCCTAAAACAAAAAAAACCTTAACCCCCCTCCAAAAAAATAAAAAAACATAATAACCCTAAAACACCATAAAAACATTAAAAAACCACCCAAACCCCTCAAAACCCAAAAAACAAAAAGAACCCCTAAAATTTCATAAAAACCGAAAAAACCTAAATAATACTAAGAACCATAAAAGACCCTAAAAACAAAAAACCCTAAATGACTCTAAAACACCCATAAACCCTCTAGAAGACCTTACAAACCCTAAATACCTTAAAACCCTTAAAACCCTTAAAACCCTAAGGACCAAAAAAAACATAAAAATCTTAAAAACCACTAAAAACCCTAAAAACCCTAAAAATACTAAAATAATACTAAACACCATAACCCCCCAAATCCCTAAAAACCTTTAAAATATTCTAAAAGACCGAAAATATCTAAAAAATACTAAAACTGCTAAAAAATATAAATCCCCAAAAAACATGTAGAACCCCTAAAATCCTAATTACCCTAAAACCCAAAAAAAATATTTAAAACACAAAATAACTATAAAACTCAAAAAAACTATAAAAACATCCCTAAGAAGACCCCAAAAATCATGAAACCCAAAAAAGATCTTAAAGAGCCTAAATAAACCCCTAAAACTCTAAAAACTCTCAAGAAGTCCCCAAAAATAATGAAACCCAAAAAGATCCTAAAGACCCCAATTAAACCCCAAAACATTAAAAAATCCAAAAAAACATAATGAAAATAAGACAACAAAGAACACCGAAATACCCTAAATACCCATAAAAACCTAAAATACCTTAAAACCCATGAAAATCCTAAAAGAACCTAAATCTCTAATGACCCTAAAAGACTATAATAAACCTTAAAATACTATAAAATACTCCAAGTCCATATAGGGATCCAAAAAACTTAAAAACACTAAAGGATGCTAAAAATAATTGAAAACCGTAAAACATCATAAAGACCCTAAAAGATGCTAAAAACCCTAAAAATATAAAAAGGAACCTAAAAACCCAAAAAACATAAAAACCCTAAAACCCCTAAAGGACCCTAAAAACCATGAAGGACCATAAAAACATTAAATCCCTCTAAACAACCATAACACACACTCGGTGTGTGGTGGAGTCTTCCACACCTATAGAGGCTTTGTAAAAGGTTGCTTTTACCATTTTATTGGAGATGAATGTGCTTATGAAGTGGAGTTATGGGGGATGATTAAGGGAATTATGTTTGTTGCCCAATTTAAGTGGAATTCTCTTTGGATGGGGTTTAACTCAATTCTCATGATGGATACCCTCAAAAGAAAATATAGGGAAGTCCCATGGAGACTTCTACCACAATGGATTGAGTGCCTCGCCATCTCTTAGACTCTCAGCCTTTGGGTCACTCATGTCTTTAGAGAGGCCAACTCAGTGGCAGATGCACTCACTAAGAACACAATTGAGGAACGAAGATCACTGTTGTCTTTTGTTGCCCTGTATTTTTTTCATATCATATGAGGACTCTGATATGAATGGTGATGTACACTCTTTGATGTTTAAACCCTCCTTGTAGCCTTTGTTTTTGTTTTATTTAATGTTTGGTGGGGCTATCAACCCTGACCCTTTTTCTCCATAAAAACCCCAAAAACCATAAAAACCCTAAAAACCCAAAAAACCCTTAAATATCCCTATGACCCGTAAAACCCCTAAAGGGTCCTGAAACCCCAAAAGGGGATTGAAAACCCCCAAATCCCTAAAATTCCATAAAAAGTAAAAAAACCTAGAAAATATCATAAAAACCCTCAAAACCCATAAAAACCCCTAAATCCCCATAAAAACCCTAAAAGACCCTAGAAATCTAAAAAACATAAAAAAAATAAAAACAAAAATTAAAACCCTAAAATACACTAGAAACCCTAAAAACCCTGAAACCCCAAAAAACACATAAAATACCATAAAACCACTGAAACATTAAAATACACTATAAACAATAAAAACCCCCAAACCCCTAAAATCCCATAAAACCCCTAAAAATATTAAATACACTAAAACCCCAAATAACCCTAAAAAATGCTAAAAAATATTATAAAATCTCTAAAATCCTTCAAAACCCTATAAACAATAAAGATATAAAAACCATAAAAAATCCTAACATACCATAAAAACACTAAGAAGCCATAAAAAACACTAAAACCCCTAAAACCATAAAGACCCTAAAACATAATAAAAAAACAAAAGATTCTAACCCTCTACATCTGCAAAAACCAAAAAAAAAAGATAAAGAGCCTAAAAACCATAAAAGACCCTAAAACCCCCCAAAAATAATAAAAGCCCAAAAAACCCAATAAACATTAAAATACACATACAAACTGTAAAATACACAAAATTAAACATAATACCCCCTAAAATACCAAAAAACCCATTAAACCACTAAAACCATAACAACCCTACAAACCCTACAATTGCATAAAAACAAGAAATATTTTAAAAACCTTGATAACACACAAAACCCCTAAAAAATACTAAAAAACAAAAAATCCTTAAAAACCATTAAAACCCTAAACCACCTATGAACCCTAAAATCCCATAAAACCCATTTAAAATGCCCCAAAACCCAAAAACCCCTAGAATCCAAAAGAAACACAAAAACCACAAAAAAACCAAAAAAATAGCTAAAACCCCCCCAAAACCCTAAAGCCCCCCCTCAAAAAACTTAAAAACTATTAAAACCATAAAAATCCTAAAAAATCATATACCCAAGAAAAAAACCATAAAACACCTAAAAACACTAAAACCCCAGAAAACCATAAAAATCCCAAAATAACCTAAAAATAATAAAAACATAAAAAACATAAAAACCCATAACAAACCATGAAGACCATAAAACCATAATGAAACTAAAACCCCTAAAACCCCCTAAATCCTATAAAAACACTAAAAACCACTAAAAACCATAAAACCCCCTAAAATCATAAATAACTAAAAAAGGATAACAACTCTAAAGACCCATAAAAGACTCAAAAAATTCCTAAACCCTAAAATAATACAGAACGCTAAAAAACATTAAAACATAGTTGAACCCCAATAAAACCCTAGAGGATACATAAAACACTTAAAAACCAAAAATGCCCTGAAAAAACTAAATAACCTAATAAAATAAATATCCATAAAATCCCAAAAACACTACAAAAACCCAAAAATTCTAATAACCTCAAAACTTCTAAAACTCCTTAAAAATCTCAAATACCCACAAAAAACCCAAAAACATTAAAATAATAAATCCCTAAAACAATGCTAACAATCCTAAACTCATAAAACATCTGATAAAATATAAATAAATCCCTAGAAACCCTAAAACCCCTAAAAATCCTAAAAACAATAAAAACCCTAAAAACCCTAAAAACCACGAAACCCTAAATTTTTTTACAACAATTTGAAAAAAATAAAACAAAAAATAACCCTAAAACTCATGAAAATCCAAAAAATTCCCTAAAATACAACAAAACCCCTAAAAATTAACTAGAAACCCTAAAAACCTAAAAACTATAAAACCCCTAAAATACCTAAACCCCCCCACCCCCAAAACACCCTATCATCTCTTAAAACACCTAAAAACCTTAAAAACACAAAAAAAAACCCAAAAAACCCAAAGAAACCCCAAAAAACCCAAAATTCCTTAAACCCCATAAAAACCATGAACCCCCAAAAAGCTCCAAACCCCCTAAACCCCCTAATAACCTCTACAAGCCTTAAAAACCGTAAACCCCCCTAATAACAATAAAAAACATTAATAAATCTATAAAACCTAAAGACCATTAAAAATCCATCAAATCACTAAAATCTATAGAAACCCTATAAACCCTATAAACCCTAAAAACCCAAAAAACCCAAAAAACCTCAAAAACCCTAAAACCCTAATACCCTAAAACCCTAAAAGTCATAAAAACCCTAAAAATTCCTAAAACCATAGAAACACCTAAAAACAAAAAATAATAACAATAATCCTTAAATCCCTTAAAACCCCAAAGAAAGATCTAAAAAACTAAAAAACCAAAACCACCCTAAAAATGCTTGATCTCAAGCCTTCGTTTCAAAACTACACTAAAAACCCTAACAAAACCAAAATACCCCTCGACATTCTTAAAACCCCTTAAACTGAAAAAACCATTTAAAAATATAAAACACCTAAACTCCCTAAAAACCATAAAACACTAAAAAAACCATAAACTCAATAAATACCATAAAACCCCTAAAAACCCTAAAAACCTAAAAAACAATAAAACCCCTTATAGTACAAAAAAACCTAAAAACCCAAAATAACCTAATTAAAACCCAAAAGACCGTAAAACCACTTAAAAATCCTAAAAACCATGAAAACCCCTAAAATGGAAAAAAACCAAAAAACCCTTAAAAACATTATAATCAATAAAACCCCTTAAAATCCTAAAAACCCTAAAAATAATAAAAACCCCTAAACCCTCTTCAAAATCCAAAAAAAATCATACTAACTAGAAAAAACATTAAAACCATAAAAATACCCTAAACCCCTAAAAAAACTTAAACAACCTTACATACCCCATAAAACCCCATAAAACCATTAAAAACCTGGAACCCTTAAAAATATTAAAATCACTAGAAAGAACAAAAACCCCTTAGACCCCTGAAAAACATTAGAGACCATAAAAATTCTAAAAACCTGGAAAAAACCTACCCCCCTAAAAACCCTAGAACCCCTAAAAACATAAGATATATTAATATTTCAAAAAATCCAAAACACTAAAAGACACTAAAAATGATTAAAAATTCTAAAAAACCTAAAAACACTAAAAACCCAAAATTCCCTAAAAACACTAAAAACCAAAAAACCCATAAAAAACCTAAAACCCCATAAACACCCCAAAACTCCTAAAATCCTTAAAAACTATAAAAATACATAAAACCCCCCCGAACCCTAAAAAATCTTAACAAACCCTAAAAACCCTAAAAATAATAAAAACCCTTAAAAATCGTAAACACTAAAAAAACAATAAATCACCCTAAAAAAACCTAAAAACATTAAAAACCCAAACCCCATGAAAATAATTGAAAACCCCTAAAAAGCACCAAAAAAATTAAAATAGTAAAACCCCTAAATCCCTAAATCCCTGAAAAACCCCTAAAAATTTTTAAACACCCTAAAAACCCTAGAAACCGTAAAACAACTAAAATTTATTAAAACCCCTAAAAACCCTAAAACCCCTTAAAGTCCATAAGAATACTCAAAACCCCATAAAAAATAAAAATCCCAAGAAAAAAACCCCAAAATACATTTAAAACTCAAAAAAAACTTAAACGTTAAAAAAACCATAAAGTCCCTTAAAGAGAAAAAACAAAAAAACACATAAAAGGACCTAAAACCCAAAAAAAATAAAGACCCTAAAACCCAAAAAATACCCTTAAAATGCTAAAAACCCAAACATAATCATAAAAACCCTAAAACCCAAAAAAAACCACTAAAAACATTAAAATCATTGAAACCTCCCAAAATTGAAAAAACTCCTAAAAACCCTAAAACAAAAAAAATCCGAAAAAGCCCCTCAAAACCCTAATAAATCTAATCCCATAAAAATCCCTAAAAACCCAAAAAACATCAAATTACCCTAAAAATCATAAAACCCTAAAACCCTAAAAACCAAAAACATACAAATAAACCCCTAAAACCTTGTAAATCCATAAAACCCATAAAAACTCCTAAAATCCATAAAAATCATAACACCCCCTGAAAACACTAAAAAACATAAAAATACCAAAAAGTCTCTGAAACCCCTAAATGAACCTAAAAAACTAAAACCCTAAAATATACTAAAAACTAAAAAATCTAGAAGGCCTTGAAAGATTATAAAAACATTAAAATACCCTTAAAAACATAAAACACCATAAAACCTGTAAAAACCCTAAAACCCTAAAATCCCCAAAAACCCCGAAAAACCAATAAAAAACCCAAAACACATAAAAATCCTACAAACTACTATAAACATAAAATAACCATAAAACACTTATAAAACCATAAAAATCTCTAAAAACACTAAAACATAAAAAAACTAAAACCCTTAAAAACTATAAAAACCTGAAATAGCCTAAAACACCCAAAAAACCATAAAACCCCTAATAAAAACTAAAAAACCTGAAAACCCCTAAAAACCCCTTTAAGATCCTAAAATCCCTAAAATCCCATAAACCCCCCCAAAACCCAAAAAATCAATAAGAACTTAAAACCCATAATAAACCACCTAAAAAGACTAATAACCATAAAACCCCAAAAATCATCTAAAAACCATAAAAATAACAAAAGAACCCTAAAAACCCAAAAAACATTAAAAACAGTAAAAACCCTAAATCCCTTAAAACCTCTTAAAACCCCCAACAAGATTAAAACCCCTAAAAAATATAAAAAACCTACCCCCACCCCCCCCCCCCCCCCAAAAAAAACTATACAACCCTCTAATACCCATAAAAATACTAAGAAACCCTAAAAACCGATCAAACCCAAAAAAAACACTAAAATAACTAAAATAACCCTAAAAACCTATAAACCTGAAAATACCTAAACCCCCATAAACACTAAACCTTATTCCCCACACCTTGAACCCTAAACCCCACACCCTCCCTACACCCGAAAACATAATACCTAATCACTACTCCTAATAACATAAACCCAATAACTTACAGCTTGACCCCGAGACCCTACACCCAAAACTCGACATCCTACACCCTAAATCTTATACCCTACATCGTAAATCTTGTACCCTACACCCTAAACATTAAACCCTACACCATAAACCTTGTACCCTACTCCAAAAAACGCAAAACCCTACACCCTAAACCAAATAACCTACACACTAAATCATAAATTCTAAACCCCAAACCCTCTACGCTACACCCAAAAAAACTATAAAAACCATAAAACCCATTAAAACCCTAAAACCCCCTAAAAATCCGCAATGGGAATGAAAAACCCTAAACCCCATAAAACCCTGTAAACCCTAAAATCCATAAAACCTCAAAAACCCCAAAAATCCCGAAAAATAGATAAAAACTCTGAAACCCATTAACACCCCAAACCCTACGCCCCCAATATCCTTAAAAAGATATAAAGAACCAAAAAAAGTAAAAACACCTAAAAATCCAAAAAACCAAAAAACCATAAAAATACTTAAAAAACTTAAACCCCATTAAAGACACTAAAATGCCTAAATAAAAAAATCCAAAAGAACCTTAACAATCATAAACACCCATATAAATCATAATAAATTAAAAAAACTAAAAACCCCAAAATATAAAAAAAACCATAAAAATTATAAAAAATCCTAAGGCCTCCTAAAACACTAAAAAAACTAAAAATCCATAAAAACCCTAAAAATTATTTAAAAAATCATAAAAACCCCTAAAACCATAAAAACACTATAAACTTTAAAAAACCCTAAAACCCCTAAAACAATTTGAGAACCCTAAATGGCCTAAAAACTATAAAACCACTAAAAAATCCCTTAAATCCTTAAAAACCCCTAAAACTATAAAGGACACTTAGAATCTGTAAACACCCCTAAAGCACTAATAATTGTTTAAAACCCTATTGAAACCCTAAAAACCCCTAAAAGACCCAAAAAACCCCAAAAGGTACTAAAATCCCCTATAACCCTAAAATACTATAAAATAACTTAAAACCAATGAAAAAACTATAAAAACACTAAAAAACCCCAAAGACTCTAAAAACTGAAAAACCCTAAAGGACCCTAAAATCAATAAAAAGATCAAAAACCCCTAAAAACCATATAGGTCCCTAAAACACCTAAAAACCCTGAAGAACCATAAAAATACTAAAAGACTCTAAAAACCCTAAATTACCCTAATATCCATAAAAGACCCAAAAAATCCAAAAATAAACAAAAACACAAAAATACACTAAAAACCCTAAGAAATATAAAAGATCCTTAAAACCCTAAAACCCCATAATACCCTAATATGCATCAAATGACCTGAAAAACTAATAAAAACTTTAAAATACCCAAAAATTGTAAAAACAAAAAAAATCATGAAATAACTTAAAAATTCTAATAAAACCATAAATACCCTAAAAACTGTAAAATCCATAAAAAATAAAAAACATAATACCCCAAAAACCATAAAATCCTTAAAACTCTTAAAAACTAGAAAAATATCTAAATGACCCTAAAAACACCATAAAGGCCCTAACCCCCCCCCCCTAAAAATCCTAGATCACCTGAAAATACCCAAAGAATCCGTAAAACCACTAAAAATCCTAAATGACCCTTAAAACAAAAAAAACTAAAACCCCAAAAAACCCCTAAAAGACCATAAATTCTATAAAGCCCCATAAAATACACTTAATACACTAAAAACTCTAAAATAAATTAAAAACATAAAAAACTATAATACAAATTAAAACCATAAAGACCCAAAAAGCCATAAAGAACTTTAAAAGACCCTAAAATCCAAAAAAATCATAAAACACCCTAAAAGCCTAAATGTAATAGAAATAATATATACCTAAACCCCCCTAAAACCCATAGCACACCACTAATATGACCCTAAAACCCTAAAATACTAAAAAACCCAAAAAACAAAAAAACATTTAACACCCCCAAAACCCAAAATCCATCTAAAAATATTAGAAACCCCTAAAACCCCTAAAACCCCATAAAACCCCAAAAAACCCTAAAATATTATAAACCCATTAAAACAACTAAAACCCATGAAAATAATTAGAACCCCAAAAACTAAAAAAAATCGAAAACCCCATAAACCACTAAAAATCATAAAAACCCCCAAATCTACCCAAAAAATACTAAAAATGTAAGAAAACCCTAAAAACACATAAAACGTACAAAAAAACCCCAAAATAAATTTGAACCCTAAATACCCTAAAATACCATAAAAGAACCTAAAAACCATGTAAAAATACCAAAGGACCCTTGAAAACCCTTAAAAACCCTAAAACCATAAAACCCCATAAACCCTAAAACAACCTAAAACGCCTAAACACTACTAATGTGCCAAAAAACCAAAAAAATCAAAAAAAAAACTAAAAATGATAAAAACCCAAAAGCTGTAGAAACCCGAAAATCCTATTAAAATTATAAAATCCTTCTAAAATATCTTAAAAGGACTAAAAGCCCTAAAAAACATAAAAACCCAGAAAATACTTAAAAACTCTTAAAACTCTAAAAAACACTAAAAATCATAAAAAAACTAAAAAACATAAAAACAATAAACACCCAAACTTTAATAAACCCATAAAAACTCCCAAAAACCCAAAACCCAAAACCCCCACCCAAAACCACCACCCTAAACCATATACCTTTCACTCTAAAATCTAAAACCTACACCCAAAACCATATACCTTGCACACAAAACCAAAAACCCAAAACCCAAAAATCTATACCCTAAATCCTAAAACAAAACCCTATAATGAACACCCAATACCCTATACCCTATACTCTATACCCTATACCCAAATGCATACACCATACACCCTATACTCGACACCCAAAATACAAAACTCTAAACCCCAAAACCCGAACCCCTAAACCATACATCCTAAACCATATATCCTAAACCTTAAAACCTAAACCCTACACCATAAACTATAAATTATAAACCCAAAAAACTATACCCTGAACCCTAAACCTAAAACCCTACACTCTAAACCATATAACCTACACCCTAAACCCAAAAAACTAAACCCTTAAACCTAAACCCTATACCCTAAAACCCAAAATCTAAACCCCATACCCTGCACCATAAACCCTTAACCCTACACCCAAAATCATATACCCAAAACCATAAAACCTTAACACTACACCCTAAACCCTATACCCACCTCCCTAAGACCCAAATCCTATACCCTAACCCCTATACCATAAACCCTAAACCCTAAACGCAAGATCATAAACCCTATACCCCACATGCTAAACCCTAAACCCTTCACATAAACCCTTCACCTAAACCCTATACCGTGCACTCTAAAACCAAAACCATACAACCGAAACCATATACACCACACCCTAAACACTAAACCCTACACCTTGAAACCTATACCCCACACTCTAAACCCCAAACCCTACCCCATTAAACCATAATCCCTACACCCTAATCCCAAAACCCTACAATACACCCTAAACACTAATCCCTACACCCTAATCCGTATACCCTATGCTCTAAACCCTAAACCTTGCACCCTAAAACCTATACCCTACACCCTATACCCTATACCCTTCAACCTAAACCCTATAACCTACTCCCTAATCATAAAAACCTACCCCAAAACCTTATACCACAAACTGTACACCTTAAAACCTAAACCCTACACACTAACACATATACCCTAAATTATGAACCCTATACCCACCACCTTAATACCTATACCCAACACCATAAACACTATACCCAACACTCTAAACCCCAAAACCCTAAAACATTAAAAAAACACTAAAAAACTAAAAAAAACTATGAAAATACCTAAAAAATTCAAAAATTCATAAAAAATACTAAAAACTAGAAAGAACTCTAAAAACCCTAAAAACACAAAGAAATCCCTTAAAACCTTTAAACCCCTAAAAACCCAAAAAAATGAAAAATACTAAAAATATTAAAAAACCATAAAACCCCCTTAAAACATAAAAACTCTTAAAACCCCAAACAAACAATAAATATGCTAGAAAAATATAGTAAAACCCAAAAAACCTCTACAAACTGTTCAAAACCCTAAAAACCATAAAGATCCAAAAGGAACCAAAATAACAAAAAATCCCTAAAAGTACCCCAACCCCCATAAAACCCCTAAAAAAATTAAAAACCCTATAATATGTAAAATACCATAATAAATCCTAAAACCCTAAAACAAACTAAAACCCCCAAAAAAATTAAAAAACCTTAGAATAAAATAAAACCCCTAGAGGCCCTAAAACCCCCAAAAAGCATAGAAAACCCTAAAAATCCCAAAAGAAAGCTAAAAGACCATAATACCATAAAAAAACTCTTCTAAGAACATAAACCATTAAAACAAAGAAACCCCTAAAACCCTAAAAGACCATAAAAACCCTATAAAACCAAAAAAACCCTAAAAATAACAATAAAAAACCCTAAAACCCACTAAAACACCCAAAAAGAGATAAAAACCCTTCGAGAAAATAAAATTATAAAACCCCTAGAGGCCCTGAAACCCCAAAAAGAACGAAAACCCTAAAAATTCTAAAAGAAACCAAAAAGTCCATAAAACCATAAAAACACTTGTAAGAACCTAAACCCTTAAATACATAAAAATCCCTGAAAACCCAAAGGACTATAAAAAACCTATAAAACCAAAAATCCCCTGAAAACATAAAAATAACAAAAAACACTAAAACCATAAATAACCTAAAAACCCTAAAGAACTCAAATGACCCTAAAAGTCACAAAACATTACTATGAACCATTAAACCTTCAAAAATACTTAAAAACCCTAAAAACCCTAAACCCCTTAAAAACCATAAAACCCCAAAAACACGAAAAAACCCTAAAAATACTGAAATAAACTTGAAGACCCTAAAACCCATAAAAATATTAAAATAACCCAATAACCCTAAAATATCTAAATGATCACTATAAAACTAAAAAATCATAAAGGTAAATAAAATAACTAAACCCCTAAAAAACACTAAAACCCTAAAAATAACCTAAACAATCCTAAAAACCCAAAAAAATCCAAAAAACTCTAAAACCCACTACAAACCTAAAAGATCCTAAAACCCTTAGAAAACCATAAAAACCCTAAAACCCCTAAAAGACCATAACTCCCACCCCCAAAAAAATCTTAAAGGCCCCTAAAACCCATAAAATTCCCAAAAAACCATAAAACTATAAAAGACCTTAAAACTATAAAAACCCCTGAAACATAAAAAACCCAAAAACACCTAAAAACCTAAATACCATAAAAATTCCAAAAACCATAAAAAATAAACATCCCTAACAAAACCCAACAAACCCAAAATACTCTGAAAAAAACTAAAATCGTAAAAAACCATTAAAACCCTTTAAAATCATCAAAACCGAAAAAACCCTATTAAAACCCCTAAACTCCTAAAAACCCTAAAAACCCCTAAAACACTATAAACACTAAAAAATCCTTAAATCAGGAAAAAACTAAAGGATCCTAAAAACCCCTAAAAACTCAAGAATACCCTATGAAAACATTAAAAACCATAAAGATCCTAAAAACCCAAAAAAAACCAAAAATACAAAAAAACGAATAAAAATCCAAAAAACCCTAAAATTCACATTAAAACATAAAAATACATAAAACCTGTAAAAATAACCATAAAACACCCAAAAACCGTATAAACCATAAAAAAACCAAAAAAACCCTAAATAAAAGCCTAAAAACAGCAAAGAACCTAAAAAACAAAAAAACATACAAACATTGAAACCCCTAAAAAAACCAAAAAACTCAAAAACTGTAAAAACCCGGAACCCTAAAAACCCAATAAAAACCCTAAAATATCTAAAAACCAAAAAAACCAATTAAAAACATAAAAATTTCTTAACCCACCCCCCAAAACACAAATTCACCCCAAAAAAAACATAAAAACCCTAAAATCAATAAAATCCATAGAAAATTCAAAAAAACACTAAAAACCACGAAAGTCCATATAAATCCTAAAATCTCAAAAAATAATCCATAAAACCCCTTAAATCCCTAGAAACCCTAATCCCAAAAAACCTCTAAAAACCCAAAAAATCATAAAAATCCTAAAACATAATATAATCCACTAAAAAATACCAAACGCTTAAAGGCCCTAAAAACCCAAAAACTCTAAAATAAATACAAAACCTAGAAACCACAAAAAAACCTTGAAAACATGAAAAGACACTATAAACCCTATAAAACCCCAAATCTCCCTCTAAAACCCAAAAACAACCTAACCCCCCCCCCCCCCAAAACCCCCTAAAACAACCCTAAAAACTGTAAAATCCGAATAAAATATGAAAAAAATCCAAATAAACACCAAAACCTTTAAAACACACTAATAAACCCTAAAACCCCTAAAATCCATAAAAAGCCGACAAATTCCGAGAATCCCCAAAAACCCTAAAAACCTCAAAGAAGCCCCTCAAAACCCTCAGAAATGCCCAAAAACTCTAAAATCCTTAAAACATAAAAACACCAAACCCATAAAAATCTCCAAAGAACCCTAAAAACCCCAAAATAAAAAAAATTCAAAGATAATGAAGACATGAAAAAAACATTAAAATACAAAAATCCATTCTAATTATAAAAAATCTCTTAAAACAACAAAAAAATAAAAACCCATAAAAACCCCAAAAAACCCAATGAAAAATACGTTTAAACCCCTGAAACCCATTTAAACCCCAAAGAATGCCTAAAAATCCCCCCAAAATAACCTTAAACCCTACACTATACATCCTAAACCCTAAACCCAATACCCTAAACCCTATACCCTACACCCTAAACCTAATACACTACACCCTAAACCGGGAACCCAACACCCTATACCATATACCCTACACCATAAACACTAAACACCACACCCTAAACCCGATACTATACACCTTAAACCCCAATCCTTACACGCTAAACCCTATACCATATCCCCTTAACCATTCGCAAAAAACCCTATACCTTACACCAAAAACCCTAAACCAGAAAACCAAAAACCTATAACCAATACCCCAAACTCTACACCAAAAACCATATACCCCACACCCTAAACACTAAACCCTATATCCTAATGCATATATACTACACCAAAAACCCTAACCCGTACACCTAAAACCCTATACGAACACAGTAAACCTTGAATTCTAAATCAAAAACCCTATACCATATACCCTATACCCTAACCCCCAGACCCTACGCCCTAAAACCTACACCCTACACTCTGAACTGTTTACCCCACACCCTGAACCCTTAAACCTACAACATAAAACCTAAACCCCACACCCTCAACCCTAAACCCTATACCCCACACCTTATACCCAAAACGCGGCACTCTAAACCCTATACCTTATACACTAAACCCTATACCATATGCCCATTAATCAAAACCAAAAACCAAAAACCCTAACCCAAAACCATAAACCCTACACCCTAAAACCTCTACACTACACCTTAAAACCTAAACCCCACACCCTAAAAACTATAACCTAGACCCTAAACCATGCTCCCTAATCCATATACCCTACAACTTAAACCATATACCCTACACAAAAAACCCTATACCCTACCCCCAAAAACTGAAAACCTACACCATGAACTAGTATACTACATACAAAACACTAAAACCTAGACCATAAACCCAATACCCTACACCCTAAACCTTAATCCCTATATTGTATACCCTACATCATAGACCCTACACCCTAAATCATATAACATACACCCTAATACCTAAACCCTATAGTCTACAGCCTAAACCCAAAACACCACAATATTAACCCTAGACCCTAGACCCTACACCATAAACCCTATAGCCTATACCCCATACCATACCCCTAATCCATAAAACCTACACCCTAAACAGTATAAACTACACTCTAAACCATAAAATATAAACTCAAAACCATACAAAAAGCACCCTAAACCATAAACCATAAACCCTAAATCCGAAACCCTACACCCTAAAATGAATATCTCACACCCTAAAAACATAACCCTACACCCAAAACATTATACCCTACTCTCAAAACCCTAAACCCTACTCCCAAAACCCCATTACCCTAAACCTTATAAACAATATCCTAAACCCTATACCATACACTTTAAACATTAAACCATCATCCCTAAACCTTATACCATACACCTTGAACACTAGATCTCACACCGTAAATATTATACCCACCACCCTAAAAACTTGAAAAAAACCCCATAAAAATATCTAAAATCCTTAGAATTTATAAATAACCCTAAATAACCTAAAAATAATTAATCTATAAACCCTAGAAGGCCAAAACCCAACAAAAAATACTACAAGAACCCTAAAACTGTAACAAACCAAAAAAACCCTTGAATATACAAAAATACCCAAAAACCCAAAAACCAATAAAAACCTCCAAAAAAATAAAAAACTATAAAACCCTACAAAACCTAAAACCCATTAAAACCCCTAAAAAACTAAAAACACTAAAAATAATAAAAATCCTAAAATTACTAAAATTACTAAATACCTAAAAATCATAAAAACTCTAAAATACATAGAAAACCCTATAATAGTGAAAAGACCATAAACCCCAAAAACCCCTAAGAAATGCTAAAAACCATTAATTAACCCCAAATAGACCATTGAAAATCCTAAAAACTATAAATAAATAAACCCCCTAAAATCCAAAAAACCATTTAAAACCCTACATATAATAAAAAAAACTATAAAGGACCATAAACCCCTAAAAACCTTAAAACCCATAATAAACCCCTTAACACCACTAAATGGCCCTAAAACCCCCCAAACCCCCAAAAACCCCATAAAATCATAAACCCCCTTAAAACCCTAACACCCATAGAAACCATTAAAAACCCGAAAATCCTAAAAATCCATTAATGCCCCTAAAAACCGTAAAACCACTAAAAAACATAAACACCCTAAAACATCAAAAACTAAAGAAAAACCTAAATACCAATAAAACCCAAAACCCCTAAAAATCCCTAAAAACCCTCAACCCCCAACCTAAAATAATTTCAAACCCCTTCAATACCCAAAACCCTAAAAACCCTTAAATCCATAAAAACCCTCAAACCCCACTAACCTCAAATAACTTGAAACCCCTTGAATAAATAAAACCCCAAAACACCTAAAATTACTAACCCCCAACCCCATAAAACCCTAAAAACAATACAATCAATAAAAAACCAGAAAACTATGAAAATATAAAAATTATAGAAACCCCAAAATATCAAAAAACCCCATTTTTAAATAGACTATAAAACCCCTAAGTAAACCCAAAAAAATTATAAAATCCTAAAATATCCAAAACCCCCTAAAAACCCTAAAATACCATCAAACATTATTAAAACTAACTAGACCCAAAAACTATTTAATCCCCCAAAAAACCATAATACTCGAAAAATAATTAAAACTCTAAAACCCTAAAAGTCCCTAAAAAGTAAAGATACCATAACATCCCTAAAAACCCTAAAAACCATAAAAACCCTAAAACCCTTAAAAACCTAAAACACCCGTAAAACCACTATAAACCCATTAAACCACCTAAAACAATCCTAAAAATCCTAAAAATGTTTAAAACCCAAAACCCCCCATAAATTTATAAATTCCCTAAAAGACCATGAAAACCCCTCAAAATTCTAAAAACCCCTGAAAATCCTAATAAGCCTAAAAACCCCTAAAAACCCACTAAAAATCCAGAAAACCTTAAAGATCTCATAAAAAATAAAAACCCTATAAAACACTAAAACCGTAAAAATAGATAATAAACCATAAAATCCCCTAAAGTATACTAAAACCCACTAAAACCACTAAAATAATAAAAACCATTAAAACCCATAATATCTTGAAAACCCCAATAAAATTATCCTATAAACACTAAATAATCCAAAAGGACCCTTAAAACCCTAAAAACCCTAAAATACAAAAAACTCTAAAACCCCTAAAAACATTGAAAAACTAAAAATCCCTAGAAATAATAAAAACCCTAATCCCTTAAATACCTAAGAAACTATAAAACTATAAAAACCATAAAAACCTAAAAAACCCTAAACACCTAAAAACTCCTAAAATATAATAAAAACAGTAAAACCCCTAAATCCCATTAAAAATCCTAAAAGACCCAAATATCCCTAAAAGATCATAGAACCCCAAAAGATCCTAGAAAGACTATACAAATCCTAAAAAACCTAATAGACCAGAAAGCACCCTAAAAACACTAGAAACATTTTTTTTAAAAAAAACCCTCAAAGGGCCCTAAAACCCCATAAAAATTCCAAGTAATCCCAGTAAAATTCTAATTAAATTAATAAAAGAAAAAAATTTAAAATAACCCCAAAACCCTTGAAACTCCTTAAAATGAAAAATTGAACCCAAAACCCTAAAATCCTTAAAATACCCTTGAAAACGTAAAACCCATGAAAAATATTAAAAACCATAAAAACCATAAAAGACTTTAAAACCCATAAAAATCCATAAAACCCCTAAAAACTGGAAAATTCCTTAAATCCACCTAAGAACATAAAAACCATAAAACAACTAAAACCCTAAAATTCCTTAAAATTTTATAAAAGACCCAAAGAAGACCTTAAAAATCCTAAAAACCCAATAAATATTCAAAAAATCCCAAAATATATAATAAGTGATAAGTAGATTAAAACACCAAAAAAACCCTATAAAACTCTAAAAACCTTAAAAACACATAATATCCATAAAAAATATAAAACCCCTAAAAACACTGAAAACTCTTATAAACATGTAAAACCCCCAAAAACATAAAAAAACATAACAAAACTCTAAAACCCTCAAAAAATCTTAAAACCCTAAAAAACCAAAAACAACACAAAAAACCCTAAAAAACATAAAAAAACCTTAAAAAATATAAAAATATAAAAAATAAATCCCTGTAAGAACCATAAAAACCCAAAAAACCATAAAAACCCAAAAAACCCAAAAACCAAAAATATCATAAAAACTGTAAAAAAAAACTTAAACCATATTCCCTATATCCCAACCACTAAACCCTACTACATAAACCCTATAACCTATAACCTAACCACTATTACCTATTACTTAAACTCTATACCCTACACCCTAATAGTAAAACCTTATACCCTAGGTACAATAACCTACAGCACAAACCCTAAACCCTAGACCCTAAACCCGATCCCCTACACCATAAACCATAAGACCAACACCCAAAATTGAAAAATCTAAACCATAAAATAAATCCCTATATCCTTAAACATAAAACCTAAACCCTAAAATACCCTAAAACCCTAAAAAGACTAAAATAATTTAAAAATCCCTAAAAATCCTTTAAACCAATAAACCCCAAAATATTCTAGATACATATAAAAGAATAAAAAAAAGATAATAAAAACCCAAAACCATTAAAATACCACAAAACCCTAAAGAACCCCCAAAAGACCCTAAAATCATAAAAATCGCTAAAATGCGTAAAAAACACTATTAACTAAAAAAACCCAAAAACCCTTAAAACTTTAAAAACCAAAAAAACTCTAAAAACCCTTAAAAAAATCCTAAAACCCCAAAAACCCCCAAAAACGATAAAAACCATAAAACCTAGAGACAAAAAAAACAATTAAAAACCCCCAAAAACCATAATTAAACCCTTGAAATCCCTAAGACCCTAAAAACCCTAAAACTCTAAATAGGACATAAAACCCAAAAACCCCTAAAAATACCCTAGACCCCCCAGAAAACCCTAAATGTCATGAAAACTCATATATAACCCTAAGAAACCCTAAATCCCCTAAATCCCCTAAAACCCTAAACAAACAACAATCTTTAGAACCCGAAAAAAAGTAAAAATACCCATAAGACACTAAAAATCATAAAAAAGAAATAAAATAAAAAGAATAACCTAAAATACTAAAAAGAACATAAAACATAATAAAAATATCCTAAAAACTTTAAAAAACCCAAAAACCTCTTAAATTGATAGAAAAAATAAATACCAAAAAAATACTAAAAAACCAAAAACCTATAAAAGACCCTAAAATCCCAACAATGCTCAATGAAACTCTTGAAATGATTAAAACCCCAACATAACCCTTAAAGCATCATAAAACACAAAGAAATTCTAAAAGACCTTTAAAACATTAAAAATACCAAAAATACACTAAAAACCATAAAAAGAAGAAAAAACTAAAAAATAATTAATACCCTAAAAAATTTATAAGAACCCTATAATCATAAAAAGCTCCTAAAATCCCTAAAAACCACTTAAAACCCAAAAAACATGAAAACTCCCCAAAAACCCACCTAAAATCCATTAAAAACCCATAAAACCATTAAAAACCCTAAAAATCACTAAATTCTTAAGAAAACCTCTAAAACACCTAATAAGACCTAAAACCCATAGAAAACAGTAAGAACCCTAAAAACCCTAAAAACAAAAAAATATATAAAAAACCCTAAAAACCTTAAAGACCCAAAAAATATTTATAACCCCTTATAAACCATAAAAGTCACTAAAAGAACCATAATCCCAAGAAAACTCAAGAATCCTAAAAACCCTAATAGACATAAAAAAGCCTTTAAAACCCTTAAAAGAACCCAAAAATAGTAAAACACCAAAAATCCCTAAAAACCCAAAAAAATGAAAAACCAATTAAAAATAATAAAAGAACCTAAAATACCTTTAAAACCACTAAAAGACCCTGAAAACCCTAAAAACCAAAAAAAGAAACTAAAACCCCTAAGAATCCCAAAATGACCCTAAAATACCCTAAAACCATGAAAGTCTCTCCAAAACCCTAAAAACTCCAAAGGACCCTAAAAAGACCTAAAACTGGTAAAAATAATAAAGGACTCTAAATATCCATAAAATATCTAAAAACCCAAAAGGGAAGAAAAAACTTATAAAAACTCTTAAAATACCATACTAGTTTAAAAAAGCCTAAAACCCCTAAAATCTCTAAAAACCATCAATATCATAAAAATACTAAATTCCTAAAACCATAAAAACACTAAAACCCACTAAAACACTAAAAACCACTAAAATACTAAAAAAACTAAAACCCCTTACTAACTAAAAACATTAAATAACTCTAAAACACTAAAAAAATCTAAAACCAAAAAAACTACAAAATTGTAAAAAACCCTTGAAAATCCTTAAAACCAACAAAAACCATGAAAACATAAAATACATAAACCCCTAAAACTAATTAAAAACACTAAAAACCCTAAACCCCTAAAACCATTAAAACCCCTAAAACACCTCAAAAGTGCATATAACCCCTAAAATCTCTAACCCCCCCCCCCCCAAATAACATAAAACACATATAAACCCGAAAAAGTAAAAATCGCTAAAATCCATTAAGAACTATAAGATCATAAAAACACTAAAACCATAAAACCCTAAAAACCCTAAAACCCTAAAAAATTCAAAAACCCTATAAAACCCCAAAAAACCCATAAAACCCAAAAACACTAAAAACTATAAAAACCCTAAAATTCCCAAAAAGTCAAAAAACCCCCTTAAAATCACTAAACCTTACAGAGTAAGGAGGAGAAGATGGTTGCACACTCCACAGGCTGTCTCCCTCATTCTATGCCTCTTCCAGGTTTTCCCTTGGATTCTTCTCACCGCTTCGATTATGTATGGTTACTTTCTGGTTCTTGGTGACATGATGCACTCTTTGGTCCCTTTGTGGTGGTGCTCTCGATGCATTGGTGGCCTTGACATCTTCGAATGGTTATATTTTCACCTCCGGCTACAGATCCTTGCAAGGATCCTGATCGGGTTTCGAGATCTGGTCGATGCTGGTTTTCATCCATAGATTGGGGTCAAGATTGTAGTTCTGATGTGTCTGAATATGGGTCAACGGGGTCAAGGACCTCATCAGAAAAGGTTGCAGCAGCTCAATAGAAGGCGGTGAGGGAATATTTGGTGGACATGGGCTCTTTGACAGTAGGAGTTTTTCAGCGGTGGAGCGGTGTGATGCTTTAGTTCTCTTGGTCTTCGGTGATGAGGATGCTAGCATATCTGAGGTCTCGAGTGCCTTGGTGGCTGTTTGATCTTGCGACGAAGGATGATAGTTTTGGTAGGCTTTGCATTGGCTTGTTTGTGGTGCAGGATCTCCGATCTGCTGGTCAACTGTATGTTCTGAAGATGCAAGTCCATTTTCCAGGTTTCTCAGATTTGTTCTTGTTTCATGTTGTTGATGCGGGATGGATTAAGTGGTGCTTTGATCATGGTAATTTTTTGGTCTGTGCTATTATGGAGTACCAAAGTGGTCCTTTTTGTTTTGTGTATGGATGGTTTGGTTGTGAGTTGCTGCTTGGGTTGGATGATGGATCTACTGTGAGGGATGGAGCGTTGTCTAGTGATCGTGGGCTCGATAAGTTGTGTTGCATTCTGGATACTATGTTGGACTGTGGTTATCTTTTTTATGGCTGGTTTGGTCATGAATTATTGTGGGTTCTGGATTTTAGTTATGTTGAGTGGTGCGGAATGTATGTTTCTGGTTGTGATACTTGGTGTAAAATTCTTGAAGATGGCTGGATAGGTGGTGATGGTTTTTGGCTCTTAGGTTGTTGGGTGATGGCTGCTACTTGGTTGGGATTTGATAAAAGTTTTTGGTTCTTGGTGTTGGTTTCTGTTTTCTGCGAGGTGGCGAATGTGAGTCTTAAGTTTTTGATGTTGGTGGTCTTGTGATGCTGGTGGTGAATTTTCTTGACAGAGGAGATGGATGATGAAAATGGTGCTCCTGGAAGCTGGTCACTATTTGGCCGGGAGATTCTTCTAGAGATGCTTCTAATTTTACACTTTTTTCTGGCAAAGTGTGTCTTTTGAGATTTTTGGGTACTTTTGGGTTTTGTGGGGTTGTCTAGGGGTTTTGGGTGTGGGTTGATTGACCCCACCCCTCCCTTGTCTGCTGTGTATTTTTTCTAATAAATTTGGGGGGGGGGGGGGGGTCAGGAATAGCCCGACCTCTGTATCTTCCTTGCCCTAAACCTTACACCTGACGTCCTAATCCTTAACACCTACACCCGAAAATGTATACCCTACTCCCTAAACCCTAAAACCAAAACCAGGAACCCTGTTTCCGACACATTAAACCCAAAACCCTATAGCCTAAAAACTATACCCTACAACCTAAACCCTATATAGTACACCCTAAACCTTAAACCCTACATGTTATATCCAACACCTTAAACACTAAATCCAAAACCCGATACACTAAACCCTACACCATAAACCCTAAAATACACTAAAAGCCTAAAAGAACCCAAAAAACACTAAAATACCATAAAAACCTTAAAATCCCTAAAACCCATAAAAACCATAAAGGACCCTAATTATTCCTAAAAGGTCCTAAAAACACTTAAAAACTTAAAATACCCTAAAACCCCTTAAAATCCATTAAACCCCTAAAAACCCCTGAAAAATCCTTAAGAGCTAAAATACAAACCCTAAAAACCATAAAACCCCTAATAACCTTGGCAAACCCATTAATCTCTAAAAACCCTAAAAACCATATAACATCTAAATAATAGAATAAACTATAACCCCCCCAACCCCTAAAATCAAAATAAGCCCAAAAAACCTAATGAAATCATAAAAACCCTAAACCCCTAAATTCCTTAAATACCCTTAAAACCTAAAAAATTAAAACCATAAAACCCCAAAACAGATACCTAAAAAGACACTAAAAACCATAAAGAACACAATAATACCAATAAAATAATAAAAACCCTAATAATAGTAAAACCCCTAAAATCCCTAAAAACCTTAAAATACCAAAATAACCTAAAAACCCCTAACAAACCTAAAAGTCCCTAAAACACGTTAAAAATTCCCAAAAACCCATTTAAATTATCAAAGCCCAAATTATTTCTCAAAACCATAAAAAACCCAAAAACAATAAATTCCAAAAATATCCTAAAAACAACAAAAATACCATAAGAAATATAAAAATTTTAAAAACATAAAAACCATAAAAGCACATAAAATCCCTAAAAATCATGAAAACCCTTAAAACCTTAAACCTTGTAAAAACCAGTTAAAACACTAAGAAACATGAAAAACCATAAAATACCATAAAAACCCTAATGGACCATAAAAATCCCAAAACACTAAAAACCCTAAAGACACTAAAGACCTTGAAATACTAAAAACATTATAATGTTAAGAAAATCATAAATAACCGAAAAACCTAAAAACAAAAAAAAACTATAAAAAATCTAAAAACCACTTAAAACCCCTAAAAACATCAGAAAACTCCTAATACCCAAAAACTGCTAAAACCCCAAAAATCCATGAATCCCCCAAAAAACCCGAAAACCCCAAAGAACACTAAAAATAAAGACAAATCCCATTAAACCATAAAAAAATAATAACCCTAATAACCCCTAAAAACATAAATACACTAAAACCATAAAAACCCTAAAAACCCTAAAATAAACCCTATTGTATACACATTAAAACATGTACCCTAAACCCTACACCCTAAACCTGAAATCCTACACCCGAAATTCTGTACCCTACACCCTAATCTCAAAACCCAACTACCTAAACCTTATACCCTACATTATAAACCCTATACCATACACCCTAGACATTAAGCCCTACACTATAAACCCTGATCCCAAGAATAAACCCAAAACCCAACACCATAAATACTAAACACTATACAATAAACCCTAAAGTCTAAAAGTCACTGAAAACATTAAAAGAATATAAAAACAACTAAAAATCCTAAAAACCTAAAAAATATAAAAACCCTTAAATACCCCTAAAAACACCTAAAATACCCCAAAGACACTAAAAATACTAAAATCCCATAAAATCCTAAAAGACGTAAAAGACCAAAAAATCCCTTCAAATCCATTGAAACCCAAAAAACCCTAAATCCCATGAAACACATAAATTCACTAAAATACCTAAAAACACAAAAACACTAAAAAAACCTAAAACCCTAAAAACCATAAAACCATAAAAACTCTAAAACCCCTAAATAACTAATGAACTCTAAAAATCATAAAAATCTATAAAACTTTTTAAAATGATAAAAAACCTAAAACCCTTTAAAATCCATAATACACATAAAAACCCGAAAACCTCAAAAAACCTAAAAGACTCTAAAAATAATAAATAACTCTAAAACCCCTAAAAGCCCCTAAAACCCCAAAAACCAAAAATAACCATAAAAAGAACTTGAAAACAAGTAATACTTGAAAAATACCCTATAAAACCTAAAAACACCCTAAAACCTCTAGAGATTGTAAAAACCCTAAAACCCATAAAAACCCCCAAAACCATAAAATACACTACACAAACCATATAAAACTACAAACGGACTAAAAAATTGAAAACATAATATAACCTAAAAACCTAAACTAACCCAAAAACAATCATAAAACCCTAAACCCCTAAAAATCCTAACAACCATAAAAACAAAAACTAACCCCAAAACTCTAAAACCCAAAAGAAAACTCAGAAAAACCAAAAACACCTAAAAACCTATAAAAAAACCTAAAACCCCAAAACCCTAAAAAACCATTAAAATACTTAAAGGACCCAAAAAACCTAAAATCCCAAAAATAACATAAAAACACAAAATGTCATTAAAATACCCTAATATATTAGAAAACCCTGGAAAAAGGCCAAAAAAACATAAATCCCGTAAAAACCTAGAAACCCAAAAAATCAAAAACACACCTAAAAACCCTAAAAACTATAAAAACACTAAAAAACCCTAATCCCCAAAAAAATTTAAAAACCCAAAATCCCTATAATAAATCTGTAACAACATAAAAAATAATGAAACCTCATAAAAAACACTAAAATCACTAAAAACCCTATGAAAAAAACCCATTAAGAACCTAAACTTCCTAAACATCCCTAAAATTATATATACCGCTAAAAGACCAAGAAAACCCTAAAAGACTAAAAATACCCTAAAAACACCCTTAGAAACCTAAAACCCCTAAAACCCTAAAAACCCTAAGAACCCTAAAAACCCTAAATAACCTTAAAACCCCCAAAAAACCTAAAAAGACCTAAAAATAATAAAATACTCAAAACACACCTAAAAGTCCCTAAACACCTACAAACAAGCCTAAATACCCTAAAACCCCAAAAAAATAAAATCAATTTAAAACCATAAAAACTTTTAAAAACCCTAAAACCCATAAGAAACCCAAAATCCCTAAAAAATCTCAAGACCCCTAAAACCCCACTAAAACCTATAAAAATAATAAAACCTATTAAACCCCTAAATAAACCTAAAAACCCTAAAAAACTCAATAACACAAAAAACACTTAAAACCCCTATAAAACACTAAAAACCCTAAAAACCAATTATCACCCTAAAACCACTTAAATAACCTAAAAACCCCTAAAAATAAAATAAGTCATAAAAACATGAAAACCCTAAAAAATACTAAAAACCCATAACCACCTAAAAACACCCAAAACCCTATAAAATACCCAAAACCCCTAAAAAATATATATAACTCAAAAAACTCAATAACATGAAAAGCCCCAAACCCCAAAAAATATTTAAAGCCTTAAAAATTCTAAAAAAGAGAAAACCTCTGAGAAAACCCTAAAAACATAAAACCCAAAAAAAATACCATAAATACCATAGAATCCCTAAAAACACAAAAATCAATAAAAACCCTAAACCCCATAAAAATTCCTAAAATCCCTAAAACAGTAAAAGCACTTTAAAAAACTTTTTTTAGAAAATCAAGCAACGAGGCTTAAAATTATTAAAGAAATAGTTGCACAAGATAGAAGGATGAATGTTTACATTTATCACGTCGAAGTATATTCATAAGCTCACTAGGTATTCTAGTGTAGTGAATGCAATTCCCTTTAGAGGCTCTGCTGTTAGCTAGCCGGTCGGCAGGTTGATTTGCCTCACGATAGCTGTGTGTGATGATGAAGTTCATGGAGGAAAGGTTTCTCAGAAAGTTGCTCTATTGGCTAGTAATCTTCCAAGCAAGATGAATCTGGCACATCCAAATAGTTTGCACAATATTCATCGAATCACTTTCAAACCAGACTGAGTCCCAGTTTCATTGTCGACCAATATCAACCGATTTAATGAGACCTCGCATCTCTGCCTCATGTTTCATGGCATGTCTGCTTGTACCCTATTCCCCCTCTAAAAAGTCACCATTGTGATCTTGGAAGACAATACCCTAGCTTGCAAGTCCCAGATTTCCCTTTGAGGCATTGTCTGTGTTGTAGTTAAAAATCCAAAAACCCCTAAAATCCCCCATGACCCTAAAAACACTTAAAGGTCCTTACACACCCTAAAAAATTGAACCCGCTAAAAACCCTTGAAACCCCTAAAACCCTTAAAACCCCTAAAAATCCAAGAAACTATTAAAACCCCTTAAAACATTAAAAAATAGAAATATTCCCAAAAAGTCAAAAAAACACCTAAAATCCTTTAGAAACACTAAAAACCATAAATAAACGTGAAACACCTAAATACCCCAAAAAACCCAAAAAAAAACCCTACAAAAATATGAAAACCCTAAAAAAACATAAAAATCTAAAAAACCCATAAAAGACCCTACAACCTTAAAAAATATTAATCACCCTAAAGGCAATAAAATACTAAAAATACTCTAAAAACCTAAAAACCCCTTAAAGATCATAAAATCTCTTATAAGACCCCAGAAACACTAAAATATATTAAAAACCCCTAAAATACCCTAAAATACTCTAAAACCCTAAAAGGCCATAAAACCCCTAGAGGACCCTAAAAACCCTATGGCCACCTAAAAACCCTAAAAACCCAAAATCCATGAAAAACTATAAAGGAATTTAAAACCCTTAATGTACCCAAAAAACACTAAAAGACCCTAAAAATACTTATATAGCCCTAAAAAACCTTAAAATCCCAAAAAACCCACCACCACCTAAAAACCCACAATGACTTTAGAACCCCTAAAATTATGTAAAAACCAAAAAACCAAAAAATAAATAAAAACCCTAAAACCCGCAAAAACCCATCTAAAACCCTTAAAATTCCATAAAACCCCTAAATAATTAAAATTCCCTAAAACCATAAGAACCCTAGAACCCCAAAAACACTAAAACACCTAAAACCCTTAAAACACCATAAATACATAAAAACATTAACACCCATAATACACTAAAAACCCTTAAGAACAATAATTTTCCAAAAAACCCTCAACACACCACAAAAACCTAAGAAGGAAAAAACCCCTAAAACACCTAAAAACATAGGTAAATCCTAAAGAATTCTAAAAACCATAAAATATCAAAAAATCCCTTAAAACACCTAATACCCCTAAAACCAATAAAAACCATCGAAACATATAAAAACTCTAATAACTTATAATCCCCAACAAACCCTAAAAAATGAAAAACCCCTAAAACCCAAAAAAAATCATAAAACCCTTAAAACACTAAAACCACTAAATTTCCCTAAATTTCCTAAAAACCGTTAAAAACCTAAAATCCCAAAAAACCAAAACCCCCTTAAAACCCCTAAAAACCTTATAAATATTGTTTCACAGTGAGGGGATTTGATTGGTTCCTATTCCTGATTAAAGGGAGTTGTTGTTGTTTAATCATTTCCATCAGGTTTCCTATCTTCGTGGCTTCTCTTGGTCTCCAACAGGTGTATTCGCGGATCCAGAAATGTCGAATGGTTCTTGTATCCAATGATCCGTGGACCTGCTTTCCCAAAGCAGGTGTTTGTTGGGTGATATGGACAACAACACTTAAGAACTCACATTGGTCAATAGTATGGGAAGTAGGGATCATCACACCCTTTTAGGGAAAATTATTGCATATTCTTGGACTCTCTTATAGATTTAAGGTTTGTTCATATGTTTGTGAATATTTGTTTTATCCCCTAGCATAGTATCCACAGATTCCCCTTGGGTTTCAAGTCACAGGTATACGCAAATATTTAGAACCATCTACATATGAGGTTTACCATCCCTCATTAGATTACTGATTCTAGGGAAGTTTGAATTTGTTTAGATAGCACTGGTCTCAAGCCTTATAATTGGGTGCTCTGGAGTTTATTATCATCCAGGGGGAAAGAGAGTGACTTGAGAATCTAGATCAAACTTGTAATATGGGCTTCCTACGTATCCTAGTGAGAGGCATCTAAGTCCATGTAGTTTTATGCCACATAACGAGACACATCACCTTTTATGGTCATGTGAAAAGGACCCAACTGTATAGTTTAATGCCATGTGGCAAGGACATCTATGCGATAGGAGCCTAGTCAAGGTTAGTGTGGGACTTACACTGAAGCGGCCCCAGAGGACCCAAGGGAAATGATTACATAGGCCTGGGTATGGTTCTACTATGGTCACGAGGACACAGTCTGATAAGGATAGATGTGTATTAGACTTGGTTGTTGGGCAAGCGCCTCAGGGGAGTTTTCTATGTATCCTGATTTGTTGGGACTCAAAGTGTATGCAGTTCTGAAAGGTCAGGGATTAAATGTGATAGTTTCATGTCAAGGGTGTGATTGGAAGCCCATGATGGGGTATGGTTGGTTATTAAATGTGGTTGGTGGCCTGGGATGGGATTGAACCTCAAGGAGGTGTCCTACATACCTTGCTTTGGATACAGAGATCAAAACCCATGTAGTTTGTTCAACCGTCATCATTGTATGGACATCGTGACCATCACAAATCTCTAAGCCCTCATGAGTCACACTTGGTGTGAGAAATAAGAGAATGTGAATGATTCGTCAAACCACACACATTTTCTTTACTAAGGAAAGATGAATAAGATGAAGGAAAAGGGAGAGGTCTGAGACCATGAGACTTTTATTTCCCATGGTTTTGAGGAGGGAATGAAGGTATAAGTCACGTCGGCAAAGGTCGTGGTACAGTGTTGGAGGTAACAAAGTAATGAACCTTTTTGGATGGAAGGGGAAATGCTATTTCAGTCTAGAGAGGATTGTGTGGGGCTTACTCCAGGAGGGAAGCCCTGTTACACTCTTCATGGGAGGGGAGAAGTACTCACCGATGGTGCTCAGTGAATGGAAAAGAAAGTTGGATCCCTCAATCCTAAAGAGTGGAGAGGCACAATGGGGCTCTCGGGCTCGGACTCTAGACTACCTTGGTAATGTGAACCTAGGAATAATTCAGATATCCTTTCAAGGGATGGGGTAACCCTTTTGTCTCTGACTAATGTGGGTATGTGATGTTTGGAGGGCGCACTAATGCGCCTGAAGGTTTCAGCATGCCAGTTCGGTGGCTTTGGGAGAGGCCTTGTCTTGGTGCTGATGGATAGGCTACTTAAAGGATTCTTGTGGATTGGACTGAATTGGAATGTCCTTTTCTAACATGGATAAAGGAAATAACGAAGGCCTTGGAAGACCACATAGCCATATGAGGAGTAGCGCCCTTCGCATAGGTAAGTGCTATGCGGATGGAGAGGCCATCAGTGTACCAGTGTGATACGCGGACTGAGGGTAATACCACCTACCAAAGTGGTATATGACTTAGGTTTTGGTCCACGTACCAAATTGGTACGCCGCACTGGAGTCCCCTCAAGCGGTGGTGGCCAGGGGCAGTGCCGGTCAGGGCTTCTCCCTCATAGGAGGGTGCTACATGGTGCATTGGATCATAGAAGGTAAATAGGCTCCCTGATTCATGGGGAGTTCATCCGCGTAAGGACCATGGTTCACGGTTCACAAATTTTAGGTTTGGGGTTTTCCAATTTCTTTATGCGTTCTTCGGTTTGTAACAAATTTTCCCCAGTTTATACCTATTTCCGGTTCGTGAATTGGAACATTGGGGTACGTGAAATCCTAAACTCCCGAAATCCTCTTCCTTCTCCAAAAGTATGACGCCTTACTTAAAAAATTTGATCACCAAGAATCTGGTATTCAAAAATCCAATCCCTTTATTCTCCCCTTTTATGTCCTTTTATAGAGGGGTGGGGGGGAAGGGTTGTATCTATGGTCATGAGGCACCTTTTTCGGAGGCCCATGAAAGAAAACCCAGCCTACGGATGAATTAGTCAACTTGAGGTTCATGGGTTATATTGAATGCACCTTGCATGCGAACCAACTCATTCATGGGGGTCCTTCGCGGCCAAGTAGGTCTCAACCTCTATTTTGCGAATGACGCAGTTCTCGGTAGGGGACAGTCTGCCTGGTTTGTTGCTGGCATGGTTCACGACAGAGGAACGGTCTGACCTTACTCAGCGACCATGTGGTTTGCGACCACGTAGGAGCTCCTCTTCCATTTCGTGAACAACAACGTTTGCAGGAGGGAGGTTCGCCGAACCGTCCACGTACCACTGATGATGTACTGTTACACAGACTGGTTAGGTCCTTTACCATTTTCTCTGAACATTATTAAAATTTTTCCCAAATAATTGATGAAAATTGGGTAGATTATTCCACTGATTTTAAGGGTGTATTTTCCTTCCCTTATGTGGATTTTTAAGGACCATAAAAATTCCACCCCATCAGAATAGGGTCCGATCAGAATGAAGAGAAGGATATTCTGATGTAGAGTTGTCCTAAAACTAGAGCAGTTTGTGGTAGAGAGTTGGACCTAGTGGGGGACCATGTCTTTATAAAGGGGTCCGTGTGACTTGTCTTTTACTAGATCCTTTGGTGAAAATCTATCTCGTTCCCTGCTTCCGTGCACCGCCTCCACGTACGGCTTCCTTCACGAATTTCTTCATCTGCAAACTAGCTTCGGCTTCCATGAACTATTCCTCATCCGTTCTCACCTCCATCTGTGAACTAATATCCCATATGTGAACTAAACTCTAACAACTTTAAAAAGTATGTCATGGAGGGATGTATAGGGAAAACGCTATGCGGTTTAGTGGTATAGAGACTGGAATTATCCTTCAAACTTTGAAATTTTCATTTCAAACATCAATTAATTCCGGAATTATGAGAACCCACGTAGGGGTTTTGTACGCAGTTTTATATCCAATGCACTGTGGGCTAGGATGCCACAAACCACTTCTGCATACCGGTAGTTCGCGAAATATGATCATCGTTAACCAAATCCAGGGTCGGTACACGGGGCGTACTATACAGACCCTTTGTGGAGCCTTTACCAAATATTTGGACTTTTCCTGAATATTATCCTTTGGACTAAACTTTGACATGGTTTCCTGATGTTGGAAGAAAATGTCTTTCCTCTAGAAGCTAATGATAGGCCTTTCACTGCTCCCCTTTTAGTTGTTGATCAACGAAAAGAAGATATGGCCATCTCTGTTGAGGACGAAGTTCACACTGCCCCCTTTCATCAATCCTTAGCCAATATGCTTATTGAGACATAGAGAAAATACCCAACTTCCAATTGAGTGTCTGCTTATGGGTTTGGCATATTATCTGATACATCGATCCTAGCACCTTCTCATGACAACCACCCTACGGACTGGATAATATCATGTACCATACCTAGATTTGTGATCTCACATATGGGATGACTTATTCTGAAGGACACAGATGTTGGGTCCATTCTGAATCACATTCATGTGTCCCTGATGGGTGAGAAATGTCAACATGATGGATTAATTCATTTCTATCAGAGCATTGCATGCAATGCCATGGTCAATGAACAACATGACTGGTCACCAAATTGAGAACTTCAAGATGGAGATGTGTTTAAGTTGGATTGGGGGTGGCCCTTCTAGTTTCACCAGAGCTGCAAGGAGTTCCAGGAGGAATGAAAAACCGTGGGGCTATATGAAGCTATCTGGGTATCCCAGAATTATACCCATCAGACAAATGTACTTTCCACATAGCTCTTGAGTTGATGGAGCCCAGATACCAATATGTTCCACTTTGTCCATAGGGAAGTTGGAATCAACCTTGGGGACATATCAATGATCTCAGGAGTCCCCATCGTCGAAGATATGTATGATGAATTCCTGCCTCCCCCTTATTCCTGGGATGATGAGGATAGGACTCCTAATTTGGTGAAGAAACTCATTGATCAATCCCAGAATTTCTCCAAAGAGATTTCTTAAAAATAGATCATCCCCTATCTCAAATGGATTGAATCATTTTCCAGGGACACTAAATTTGTGAACCCTCTACGTAGTCCCACATCTTGTCCCTCAATGGAAACCCAAAGTTAGGGGGAACCTACTAGTCATTTCAAGAAGAGGTCCAATTCAACAGTTGGGGATGAGAGCTTGTGCCAAATGTTGATTGGCTTCTTTGACTAACAACCTTATTAGATATCTTCCTGAGTGGATGGTTTTTTCCTGTACGTGAGTCTGGCGGTGTACCAGTTTCCAGTTTTGTCATGGAGGTGAGGCTGGCCACAGTAAAATGAATCAACCAGGCCATTCTGGTATTGTCGAGGATTTACTGATTATTCAACCACATCACTAAAGGGAAGCAGCCAAATTGGGTGGTCAGTCCCTTAAAAATCTTTTGGGGTTGTATAGGGGTGAATGTTAAGAACTACTACACTTTCATCAACCCCTTACAGATTCTGGGTACCGCACTCTGGCTATATTTTTCATTTTCCAGTGAGGTTATGCCTAAGGTATGGGATGCCCAAGATAAGGAAGAACATAAAATGGTCCAGAATAGGAACCATCTATCACATTGAATCACAGGCTATGACAATATTATTTTGCATCCCTACCCCTCCCCAACTAGCATGATTTAGAATTCTAGATCAAAGGAATTTACCAAGTGGGGATACCTCTTTTCCCTAAGGGAGGGAATCTTAGTGGCTCGCAATGGCAGGGAACTTATCTGTAAAGGGTATGTGCCCAGAAGATTCAGCAATCAGTTCGGTTGTGTTAAAATGTTATCTCCTGTTTCCCTCAATGGTGCTAGGTAGAATCAAGATCGGATGGTAGCCAGGCAGTTGTGGCTAATGTTCATCCGAGAGGACACCAGTTTTGAGGTCAAGACACTTGAGTTCGTAGAATCTATGAATTTTATTTCCAAAAAACTACATTGTCTCCTGGGTGAAGTCATACCGAGACAACCAATTGGGAATATTGGTTCCCACTCTTCAGAGCTCCAAACCGTCAAAGGGTAAGGGAATTTGGAAGTAGGTTGCTACCCCAACTCAGCCACGAAAGGTTCTATAGAATCTTGTTTGACCTATGCTCTCAAGGAAATTTTTGACACATCAAAGAGTCTCCTCGCATGCTATTGAAGCTACTGCTAGGATTCATCCAGTCATACCCATTGATGCTGCCTTCTCGAGGGCTTGGAGACAATGGTATGAGTTCAAAAATTAGTCATCCTTATGTATTAAATGCCCCCATTCTCTATGGAAATATACCTAGGGTCGGGAAATGTTTTTCGGTGGGCTGGGCTATATATCTGTACCAACTCATATTTTTTATGATGATAACCTAGAGAGTATAAATCAGCATCTTCATGATTTTGAGGCTTACATCCATGCTCGTTGGGGTTACTCTGTGTCCACCCACCAGGTCTGATCCATGTTACGGTTGGTTACTGACGAGGAGGAGGATATAAGTGATCTCTCTTCAGGGGTGATGATACTTTTGGTCCTAGAACTATGACTTAGGCATGGGAATTAACCTACTTGAACTTGGAGTCCTACAAACAGGTAGTTTCTGAGAGTTCTAGGGTTGTGGTGGAACTCAGGAAGCAGTCGCGACTAATGGCACCCCCTCCAACTTCTGTTGCTACTCCACCCCCTCAGGTTGACCCCCCAGGATTTCCCTTCCTGTTACAGCTGCATTCCCAGATGCATGAAGGGTTTGGGATTACTTAATGGCTAGTAGATCTGATGAAGAAGTCTGGAAGCTACTTCAAGAGGCACCTTTCATGCTTCTAGGCCTTGGAGCAGTTTTTTCTCTTTCATATGTTTTGGTTGAAGACGATCTTGGTGAGGTATTCTCATGCTTAAAATACATAGATAAATACTTGCACTCACTCAAGAACCAGAATTAGGGGTCTAACCGAGTGGCTCTAATGATGATACACTCTGAGCCATCTGATACTGAGGAATAGTTCATCATACTTATATATACCCCACCATTTTCCTTATTAAATATAAAGACTATAACATCTTCTTAATTTATGTAGGATACTAAGGAGTCTCAAGAAGTGATACATTCTCTAGAGTACACCCCTCGGGGTACCGCAACAGGTGAACATGAGCCTTCAACTGTGGGGGTTGTTGGGGAAGGATCTACTGGCGCAACCAATCATATAGAGGAAACCATTGCACACCCGAATAGGGTATTACATCCTCCGGCTCCACCTATTGTCTCGGGTCGGGAGCCGCCTCACTGGAAAATCAAGAAACATCCTCAGGCATCCCAACTATCATAACATTTCAAACCGGGAATCATGGGTAATCATTTTTTTTGCTTCTCTGATTATCAAAACAGATTCTTTGACTTTGCCGGTTATTGACTGTTTGTGTACTTTTGTGCAGAGCCGATTAGTAATCAGGCCGCAACTGCCCAAGTTGTTGTGGCTCCCACCCCTTTTATAATAAAAGAATTACCTACGAACATGTTTTAACATGCTGAGGGGGTAGGGAATGTTGAAGACGCCAGTGATATGTATGTCCCTATCCTGACTTTGAAAACTGAGAATTTGAAATATGAGGGGAAACTAGGGGTTGGGACTTCTACGGATTACATGGTCTCCACAGCTGTAGGGGAAGACGAGTCACCCTTATTGATGACAACTGAAGTGAGAGAAGTGCATTCATCACCCCAGGCCGCTAAAAAAGATTCAGATTTGATGGAGTTGGCTTCCCCGGATTCTATGGATCATGCTATAGTGGAGGAAGAGCTCATTATAGGGGCTACTGCCCTGGATCTGGAAAGCATGGAGTGGGCTATCGTCATCTTTTCTAGGGGAACAATTTCCACGAGCTTAATCTATGTAGGCAATCATTTGGGGACCGCTTGTGAATCTGCTAGTCTCAATCATGACCTCAGGTCTTGGGCACCTCTAGGGGTCCCTATGACTCATTTACAAGTTGAGGTCACCACATCATCTTCCTCGGGTGGTAGTGGCGGTGCAGAGCTTGAGGAAACCAACACCATAATGATTGGGGTTAATCTTCTCAATCTCTTTACCACTATCCTACTTTTCTTTCCTTCTCTAATTAAGGGTACTTATCTACTTCATTTAATTTCTAGGCTCTATGGCCACAACCATAGGCATTGGAGATCGTACCAATAACCCCAATCATGTCCTTAACTACAGATGGGGATGAGGCTGTTGAGGAATCTGAATGTAAGATGAAGACTGGATTAGATCCCTCTCTAGTGACATTGATCCCAGAATATATTTCATCCTTTGGGAGTTATTCCAAGGCTGATCAAGGGGACCTTTCTAGCCTTCGACCTGCTCGTCAGAGGGCATGGGCAAAGATCTAGAGGCTAATTTCTCAAATTCCCCTCACTGATATGCCAGCCAAATTTCCGATACTATGTAACCAGATCATTATGCTAGAATTATAAGGATTCGACTATCATGTAATCTATGACATAATTAAACAGGTGGTCATTTCCCAGGAAAAATTCAATAAACTCGAGTCTTGACTTTCTGCCACTGAAGATGAATCCTATCTCACTATGACTTGAAAACTTTGTATGACAGAAGCGCATGATCTTGTCAAGGCAGTCGCAAGTATAAAGAGTGAGATCCTAAGGCAGCAATCTCAAATCGAGGCGTTGAATCATGAACTAGTTCAGGTGAGTTTGAAAATGGAACAACTAACACAAGATCAAGAGTGGTTGAGGCAAGAGTGGGCTTGTTTCATAGCTACAATTGATGAGGGGCAGTGGTAGTTAGAGGAGGAGATGAGGGAAATATCTAAGGTGGAATAGGAGGCCAAAGCATTGTGGGCAGGTGTAGAGGCTGTGACAACCACCTTGTAGTGTCTCCATTGAGCTTTTGAGGATTCTCACCAAAGCATGATACAACTTTTTGAGTCTGTCAAAAGCCTCATGTAGTCATCATTCCCTGCCAGAAGAGGCTCCAGGTTGTGGAATCCCTACATACCATTTTTGTAATAGAACATAAGATTATTCTCTTTGATAATTTTCTACTATTTTATCATGTGATATGAATTAATTTAAATGGTTATTGTATGAACAACAATTCATAGAACCTCAATTAATCATAGTTTGGGAATCAAATTGAAATGAAAATAACCAGCTCTAAATTTTTCCTAGATCTTGGGATCCAGCGAGCATAGTTTGAATCTTTCTAGGGTTTTATAGGAAAAAACTAAAAACTTTGTGTCTCTTCTTATGATACCCTAATTTTTCATATTCCCATTTAGTGTGGACATAGAGGGTATAGATCGAGTTTTTCATAGGCCACCCTTTATGGGTTTTCAACCTAACAGGCATTTTGCCTCTTTAGTTTCTATTGAACAATGTTTTTCAATGGACATACAAGATGTAGGCCTGGTGAGATGATACTTGGATATTTCCCAATATTCCATTTGTGGGTTTTCATCTTGAAGAGTTTCATACCTATTTCTGTGAGTGGTTTAAAGTCCTGTAAACAAGACTATCATTACTGATGTTTTAGGTTGAACATCTTTGACCAAATGTGGTGGGGTGATGGCCCTGATGCGGTTTTTACTGATTATGGATGCCTTAATACCTTCCATAAGTATATTTGGGGAATTTTTCACTCAAGTTTGAACAGAATATAACTCATTACATGAGGAATAGAATCCATATGGGCGTACATAGGTAGGAAAGCATCGCCTAAGGAAGACTTTCCATTGGTAGACTTGCCATGGGCCTCATTATGAAGTGACCTTGAGGGAATGGTATGAATAGTCTTACAAAGGTGTCCTTAAGTCAATGATTGTCTCATTCTGATGGTCGTGTAACTTCATGGAAGTTCAGATTATGAAGACCACCATGGGTGGCTCAAAGAAGGTTATGGAAACCACCAGGGGTGGCTTAAAAGGGACATGGTGCCTAAAAGGTTTGGGGAAATCCACATCAACTATGGATCTGGATAGGAGATAACACCTACACATACTTGGTTTTCATGAATAAGGGTTGGATATTTCCGTAGTTTAAAATCATGCATCTAAGAAATTATTTCAAAAAGGAATGGTTTTCCCTAGTTCTTGGTAATTTACCCACAAAATTCCCATGATACTCAGACGTGATTGTGGAACAGTTTGCAAACTGTATCTTAGAGAGTTTCTGAATCCCATAATGGATATTATGGAACATAGACCAGAAGGCGTATGCAAAGAAACATTTCCTAAAGAAGACTTGCCTTTGGAAGACGGGCCATGGGAAAAAAATATGTAGAGCCGCTAGGGGTATGGTATGCATAGTCATGAAAATGGTTCCTTATGTCAATGATTGTATTCTCCCAATAGCTGGGCATCTCTAGGGAAGATGGGATTCAAGACCACCAGGGGTGGTTTTTGAGAGTTTGGTTTTTCCTGGTTAAAGAGTATGATTCACAAGGAGGGGGTGTCTGGACATGGGAGAGGCATTTTAGGTTAAAATATCCCAGGAATGAGTGAAGTCATCCCTCTCACGCTGGTGTGAGATGATGATCCTTACATGTATGACCCATGCACTGAGGAAGAGAGGGAAGCCTCCTTTCCTAACTAAACATGTGAAGAGTTATTTCAAGACCATGTAGTTTAACGTCATGCAGCAAGGAAGGAGGGATTTGTTTTATTTTCTTTTTTTTAAATAATATATAGTTTAACATCACGAAATAAGGACAGTATCTGTGCCGTTTAACATCATGAGGTAAGGAGGAGATGAGTTTTTTAAAAATCCGTGCAATTTAAAGTCATGCGGTAAGGATGAAGGTAATTCTTTTATACAAATTCTTGCAACTGGGGAAATTTTCGAATGTAGAGGTAATTTTTCTTTGTAGTTTATCATCATGCAATGAGGATGCACTCCGTGTAGTTTATCCTCATGTGGTAAGTATGTTGCTATAAAAGTCACTCTTGATTAGAATGTAATCAGGTCTGAATACCCTCACATTTCCAAGATGTGGGAAGGATGCATATTGTGTAAACCGTGACTCTGGGGTCTCTGGGATCAGAAGAAATGTTATGAGGGATCTACGGTCATTGAGCGTACATGGGTAGGAAGAGTGTCTCCTATGGAAGACTTTCCATTGGTAGACAGGCCAAGGGTTATCAATATGCAGATCCACTGAGGGCTTGGTATTAAACGTCAGGGAAAGGTGTTCGTAGGTCGATGACCTTCCATGTCCAATGGACTTGGAGGTTTATGAGGATCCATGATTATCTGAGTCATAGAGTCTGATGTGTGGAACAGGTATGTCTGGTCATGTTGGAGATGTTAGGCTGCAGTTGCCTTTGAATCTCAAGAAGTTTCCTGTGCTAATTTACCCTGGGCATGGGGTAAAATTTTATTCCATGTAGTTTAAAATCATGTGGAAAGGATGATTTGCGCTTAGTTTAATGGTCGTAGAGTTCAAACCACTGTTGGATGATGCTACAGTTACTTGTGGGATAATATAATTTGGATGCTCGGGGCATGATCAGATCAGAAAGGGGGATAAAGGTGTAAACTATAATCATGGGGTCTCTTGAATCAGAAGATATGGTGTGGGGGCTCTAAGGATGGTAAGCATATGGAGATAGGAAGAGTATCTCCTGAGGAAGACTTTCCTTTCATAGATGAGCTAGGGGTGATCAATATACAGATCCACTGAGGGCATGGTATGCATAGTCATGAAAAGGTGTCCATAGGTCGATGACCTTCCACTTATGATGGCCATGAATGATTATGAAGATCTAGGATCACTCGTGACATAGAGTCTGGTATTTGGGGAGATATGTGTCTGAGAAAATGAGAAATATCTGTATTACAATTTTCTATAGGGTTATAGAAGCATAACTCTGGTGTTATGTTGTGGATGCAGACCGTCATAGGTACCACAGGTTCATATATAAGCTTACAAGGTAGGGTCACCCTAGAAACATCTGGGTGTGAAGGTGACAAAAATGTAAACCATTGTTTCAAAAAAAAATGGATCGGGAGATGTTGTATGGGGGATCTGGGACTGGTATGTGTATAGAGCTAGGAAGAGTGTCGCCTGAGGAGGACATGCCTTTGGTAGACTGGATAGGGGGGATCAATATGCAGAGCTATTGAGGACATGGTATGAATAGTCATGCAAAGGTGTATGTAGGTTGATGACCTTCCACATTCGATGGCCATGGGAGATTATGAAGATCCACAATCATCTGGGTCATGGAGTCTAATTCATGGGAAGGATATATCCAAATTTATAAGTATTATTCCAGACATGGTTTACTATGTTTATTAGGTTGATTGTGACATGTACCACGCAGTTTACTATTGTGCAGTAAGGATGATTGTCATGCAGTTTATCATCATGCGGTATGGACGGGGAACATTTTTAAATCTGTACAGTTTAAAATCATGCGGTAAGGACAAGGGAAATTTTTAAATCTGTGTATTTTAACATCATGCGTTAAGGATGATGTCGAACCGACGTGAAAATTGATTCCATGCACTTTAACGTCATGTGGGAAGGACGACAGTGAACCGACATCAAAAAAGGGTGTCGTGCAGTTTAACGTCTTACGGTAAGGACAAGGGACATTTTTAAATCTATTAAATTTAATTTCATGCGATAAGGATGACCTCCATGTAGTTTAGCATCATTCGGTAAAGATGAAGGGAATTTTTTTCAGTGGTGGTTGGGCTAAGATACAGAAATCTTGCCATCGCTACTTATCCTACAAGGGCAGGAATCAAGCTGCTCGTAGTTCTCTATATATCACTCATCCTTTTTTTCTTGGGAGGGAACCTTGCCATAATTCTTAATCCCACATGAGTAATAATCATTGCGAGAAACAAGTAACAACGGGGGTTCCCACCATGTGGCACGAACAATGGTGTTTCAAAGGTATTTTTTTAAAGTTGGTGGCAGGACCAGGATATAGGGTTTGGGTGTCACTACGTATCTTGTGAGGGCAAGAATCAAGCCACACGTATTTCTCCAAGCCCTTGTAATTCAAAGGGTATTCTTGAGAAAATTTGACTCATATTCAGGAGGGGGAAATTTTCTCATGGGGTCTGGGCCAGGATAGAGAAATCAGAGAATCATTACGTATCCTGTGAGGGAAGAAATCAAGTTGTACGTAGTTCTTTAGAAACACTCTATGCTGGTCTGGCCCGTACATAGAGGAAAAGGTTCCTTTTTATTTTTTATTTGAGGTGGCTGGACCAGGATGAGGAACACTGTTGTCACTATGTATCTTGAGAGGTAGGAATATAGCCATATGTAGTTCTTTGAAAGTGGCACAGTAGATGAGAAATGCTAGAAGATCAATGTTTTCTCAGGTGAAGACACTATCTTGTTATGTAGTTTAAATTCTTGCATCTAAAAAACCATTATCTTAGTTTAGGGTCATAGAGTTCGGTCTGGCGTGACACAATTTATTGTCATGTTACGGGGATGAATTACCATGCAGTTTAACGTCGTTTGGTAAGGAAGAGGGGCATTTTTAATTTAATGTCATGCAGCTCAGACGATTTATTATATAGTTTATTGTTAGGTAGTAAGGACATATTTCTCTATGTTTGGGATCATATAGCTTAGACATATATAAATTGCTTCCAAACAGGGTCACATGCTATGATTTTATAGTAGAACCGACGTGAATGAGACTGGGAGCCTCTGACACACACCTCGGGGGGGGGGGGGGGAATCCTGGACATTTTGATGTCACAGTACCAGGATTATTGGATCTTAGTTTAGGGTCATAGATTTTGGACCAACATGACACAATTTATTGTCATGTTGAAGGGATGAAGTACCATGCAGTTTAACGAAATGATGTAAGGATGCTTTACTATTCAGTTTATTATCGTGCAGGAAGGACATTCAAGGCTTAGAAGTTTAATGTCTTACAGTTGGGAAGATTAACTAATCTTATGGTTACACAAAATATTTCTTCAGAAATCTTATATTTTTAGGAGTGGTGGTGAGATTCCCATCCATGGATATTAGGGTATATTATCCATTAGAGTAGACATTATTTATGAAATATAGTCCCTCTGAATTTGGCTCCAGCTTTAGTGGCTTATTTCTAGGAATCATTGAGGTCCAAAAGACCAATACCAATTCTCCTTTGAGGAAAGACCAAAGAAAAACCATTTTATTGAAGTCTTGTGCAATCCAGTTCTGATATACTTCCAGGTGGTGTAATGAGTGAAACCGCTTCTCATCCTGTTGCTCCAATTCATCAAGTCACTTTTCCACTTCCTCATTATCAGAATGTTGATAAAAAATGGAAACACGGAGTGATGTCAATTGGAGTTCAATGGGCCGAACTGCTTCTGTTCGGTATACTAATGAGTACAGAGTAGCCTAGGTAGTAGTGCGAGTTGTGGTTTGATAATCCCACAAGGCATGGAAGAGTTTTTCTGGCCATGACTTCTTGTCTTTGTCCCCCATTTTCGAGAGTATATTAGATTGGGTCTTGTTAAAGGCCTCTATATGTCTGTTGGCCACTGTATGGTAGCGGGATGAACGATTGGTGTTGATACCATATTCCTAGTATAGTTTCTCCAATTCAGTAGAGAAGAAGTTGGTGCTAGTTTCTGTCAGTATTGTATGAGGGAAACCTAATTTGGTGATGATATTGGCTTTCAAAAAGCTGATAATTCTTCTTGTCCCTAATTTGCGTAGGGGGTGTAGCTTCTGACCATTTGGAAAAGAAGTCGGTCGTTGTAAGAATATATTTGAATTGTTTGACCATGGTGGGAGGATATGGCCCCACAAAGTCCATTCCCCAAATGGAAAACAACCAGGAGTACTTAGCTTGGTGAAGTAGCTCGGGGGGATGATGAATGAAGATGGCATTAATTTGGCAGGAGTGACATTTTGCAGTAAAATTCGCGCAATCCCGTGCCAGGGCGGGCCAATAGTATCCAAGCCTTCGAATCTGATGAGAAATATTAGATCTTGATTGATGTGCTCCACACATTCTGGCATGCACTTCATTAATGACGACAATAGTCTCTTCTCCATTAATTCATCTAAGTACTTACTCAAGGCCTCGCTTTTAGAGGACCTTCTGTAGGTGTGTGCCGCCATGTAGGACAAAATTGACTTCCCTTCTCCATATTTTCTCTCTTCTAGCCCTATCTTATGGAAGTTATCCCCTCTGAATGTAGTTTGTAATGGGGGTAATCCATCCAGTAGTAGGAGTATATGGATCAGGTATAGGGTTGACATTAACTATTTCTTCCGTTTTAGTTTGAACAAATAGCAAGACCATTCGACGATGAGAAATGCTGATAATTTTTTCATCCTGGCCAGGGTCACCAAGTGCTATGGCCGCATTGGATAATGAATCAGCCTGGGCATTCTATGACTGGGGAACATAGGTCAATGTCAGTTCTATGGGGAACTCTTCCATTAACCCTTAGATGTGGTCGAACAGGGGGATCAACTCCACCTTCTTAATAGCATAATCACCATTGACTTTCTTGATGACCAGTTCAGAGTCGACTTTTACTTTAAGGTTCTGCACTTTTACCTGGAATGTGAGATCTAGACCTATAATGAGGTCCTGGTATTCCACCTCATTCGTTGTGCATCCTTCTGACAAGAGGAATGAATATGGAAAAATTGATGGCTCTCAGGATAAGAGTATGATTCACAGCCCCACCTTGTTAAACTTGATATCTTCCATTATTTTACCTGTTGGGATTCTGAATGCGCCATCAAAGTAACTTTTCCACGTTCGGGAATTATTTTGAACAGAGAATACATATTTTTCGGGGAGTTAGACGTCTGATGAGGCGATCTCTATCGATAGATGCTCTACCAGAAAATATGTCAATACTTAGACCTTGATATCTTTTTGAGACAAAAACCGGATGTCAAACTTTTGCAGGATGACTGCCCATCGGGGTAGGCATCTCGTCAGCATTGGACTGCTGAGGATCTACTTATATGGATTACTGCGCGAGATAAGATAGACTTCATGATGTTGCAGATAATGTCACAAATTTTGGACAACGAAGACCAGAGCCAAAAAGATCTTTTCAATAATATAATACTGGGTGTCAGCATCAATCATGGTTTAGATGAGATAATAAAGGATTTTTTCAATACTGGTGTCATTCTTCATTGCGAGGAAGTCTCCTATTGACTACTCTAAGCCCGTCACGTACAAGATAAGTGGAATTCCTTCAACTATTTACATAGAACTGGCGGACTCAAGAGGTACTTCTTGAGGTTTTTGAATGCCTCTTGGCAATCATTTGTCTATTGGTAAGTGACTCCCTTCTTTATCAACCTAGTAAAGTGAATACATTTTCTTGAAAGTTTGGCTATAAAAAGCCTGATACAGGACAAGTGTCCTTGGATTCCTCTCAACATAGTGAGGTTTTGGGGAGGTGGAAAACCACAGATAGCATTTTTATTCTCAGGGTCGACTTCAATGCCACAATGGCATACAATGAAGCCAAGAGTTTTCCCTGAGGTAACCTGAAGGCGCATTTCAAGGGGTTCATCTTTAGGATGTTTTGTAGACGTTTACTAAAGATGGTTTCAAGTTCTAATTGGTGATCTAAGTGTTTTCGTGATTTTACCACCCATTCATCAACATAACATTCAACGAACTTCCCCATGAATGGTTTAAAAATGCGATGCATGGAATGTTGATATGTGGAACCAGCATTTTTCAGACCAAAGGGAATCACCTTGTAGAAAAATAATCCCTGGGGGCCTTTAAGGCAGTGTCTTCTTCATCTTCTCAGGCCATTCTGATTTTAATATATCCATAATAACTTTGCAGGAAGGATAGAGCCTCGTATCCATCCATCACATCGATTAATAGTTTGGTGATCGGGACTGGGAAATCGTATTTCAGGAAGTGATGATTGAGATCTCTAAAATTGATGCATACATGGATCTGTCTGTTCTTATTTTTGAAGGGGACTATGTTGGAAAACCAGATGTCATATTGGACCTCCTAAATGAAGTATTCTTTTATGATCTTTTCGACTTTAGCCTCTATATTGGCCGCATTTGTGGGGTGCGTCCTTCTGGTAGCTTTCTTATAGCATTTATGATCTTCTCTCTGGCCGAGGTGGTGCATCTCCACCTCAGGATCGAGTCCTGTGATATCTATGTAAATCCAGGAAAACACATCTCGATTCTACCTCAAGAAGAAGTTATATACCTCTTGTTCCTTGGAATACATGTCTTCACTAATGATAGTGGGTCTCAGGTCTTCTTCGGTACCCAGGTTTATTTCCCTGAGTTCATCAATAGTGGTAGATATACCCTCTTTTAATATAGAAGGGGAATATCTAAGGTCCTCTTCCTCTTCTTCCCTCAAATACTCCTCCTCTTCCCTTTTTTGAGGGGGAGAGAGCTCTTGATATGGGATCTCCAGATATTGGATGCAAGATGTAGCATGAGCGCTCTGTGGCAGAAGCGACTTCCTCTAACTCAATTAGTTGTGAGGAAACCTATGGAGAGGGAGAAGCATGAGGGTGAAAAGTGTCTTTCTCTTATATCGCATCAGAGAGTGCGGTAGGGATATCTTGAGATTCCATGGATGGGGCGTGGGCAGCCTTGCTCAAGAATTCTTCCTCAGATTGAGGGTCTGCAGTTGCTTCTACATTGTCAGACTTGGTTGTCATGAATAAGATCATGAGAACAGCTGAATATGTGTCCGGACTCAGATCCCTTCTCTCAACATGGTTGATGGGAATCTTGTACTCTTCACAAAGTTGCTTGAGTGGGTCATTCGAAACCATTTCCATACCATTTGGGGTGGAGACCCAATCAATACCGTCGATTTAAGATGTCTTCCCCTTTTTCACATAAAATATGACATATATTTAATGCGACTTGAAGAGATCAAAAGGGTCCTTTTCAGCATGAAATGTCCCAACTTTTCCACTGACACAATATTTCATACACTAGTGGTAGGAGGAAAGAATGACCATGTGTTGATGCAGCCATGGCCTTCATAATAGGTTGTTGAATGCCGTGTTTTTTCGAACCACCAGAAACTCTAATTGGGACACAAGGTTTCCAAAATAGATTATGAGCTTGATTTGTCCGACTGGATTCTGTTCTCTCTTTTCATAACCCAAGATATTTGTGACTGAGGGTATCAGATTTTCCTAATTATAGACCAACCTACAAAGTGTTTCCAATGGGAGAAAGTTGACTCTGGAGCCATTGTCGATGAAAACCTTTTTAGACTTCAATATCATTCAGCATGTCAGACACATATAGAGGTTTGATGTGTCCTTGCATGGTGGCATCTTCAACCTGATCAGTTAATGAAATCACTACATTACATTCAGCCAGGATAGTCTCGGTTCGATAAATCTCAGTGGCAGAAACTTCATCTTCAAATTTCTGGGGGCTGAGTAGGGCTTTTATTAGTGCCTCCCTAAGCTCTTATGACAAACTCAGGGCATCCAAGATTGATAGCTTGGCTGGTAGTGAGGCTAGCTGTTTTAGGATTTCATACTTTTCTCCAGAGGCGAAAGCTTCTCCATTTGTGGGAGCGTTTTAATGGGCACCTTAGGAGCTGGAGCATGATATGAGGAGGTATCGGTCATAGGGCTAGGAGTTGGTGGTGATCCTACATTATGGGGACATATCCTAGTCAGTTTACTTATGAGAAATGGGCGGCTAGAAACTTGTTCCTCCTTTGATGGCTACAACAGAATAAAGGGCCAGAGTGGCTTCTCATGGAGGTATGGGAATATTCTCTCTCTTACTAGGTTATTTTAAGTTATATCACATTAGTTTCCTCAATATTGATGGTTTGAGAGAGTGTGTAACCATAGGGTTGGGTTCGACTATGATTGTGTCTTCCCTAGTATCCCCTACTTCTGCGATTCCTCCTTTTGGTCCCCTGATCATGTGTCGGGAACATAGATTCATAACCATAATATTCATTAGATAATGGTTCCATTAAATGGATGAAGTTGATGTAACCAAATATTAGTTCCTCATTTGATGAAATATTATTCTAGTTGGCTACCTTGGATGGTTCCATTTTGCGGGTCGGTGCCAATTGTGTCAAGTCTAAGGGCATGAAATCTGAAAGTGTCAAGGATAGATTTGGCCCTGTCATGGAATGATCCTCTTGTAGATGTTTCTTCCCTCTCTAATTATTCCTGGATGACCGGATTGTGGAGTGTTGTTAGGATAATAATGGTGGATGTGTTGCATTAGGAGTTGTTGGCGGTACAACCAGTTGCTACAATTGATCTTGGAGTATGCCATGAGCTCGGTTGACCATCTTCCGAGTCATCCAACCATTAAATTTATGATCCCTTTTGCTAATGAATTTATGCCACTCCTCCCCATCATCTGGGTTGGTGGCAGAAACATATTCTACGTGTTCCAGGGGTGGTTCTAGCTTGAATTTCTCCAAGTCCACCATCCTTTGTAGGAGGTCGTTGAAGATGAATCATTCCTGAATATTTTTCCCCAACATCTGATGGTAGGGACAATAATCTGGTCGGTTGTCGAGGATGAATTTGTCAATATTTCTTGCATTTGGTAGGTAGAGAAATTTTTAATTCATGGAGGCTATGAAATATATGTAGACTTGGTCCTCTCATAATGATCAAACTCTATTCCTTCGTTACTCAAATTGGTTTCTCCTATGTCCTCTTTGATCATCCCAATTGAGAGGAGGCGGTCTTTGATATGCAAGAGGCCCTTGGCGAATCGGTGGAGGCCTAGGCGATGGAGCAGTTGTGGGGGCTAGCTTGAGCATGACAGAGGACGCTTCAGCTCTACCTTCTCTCTTTATAGGAGCCTGTGAGGCTATTTAGGACTTGAGGTTAGTTTGCTACAAGGAGTCTTCGATTCTCTATGTAATAGAAGAGAAATCCCATAATCTTATGGTGAATTTCACTAGTATGAGTGGTTTTCACAGCTCATCTCGGAGTTTGTCGATGCATATATCAATCATCTCAACCCGGTGAAGTGTCTTATTTATAGAGTAGCTCAGACCCTTCCATCTGGTAATGAAGTCTAAGACTCTCTCATTCTCCCTCTGATTGAAATTTCTGAGGTCTCTAACCATCATCTAGGGAAATTTTGAGCTGAAGTGGAAGAATAATTACTAATGAAGATCCTCCCATTCTTTTATTAACTGAGATGGAAAACTTTTATACTAAACTTATGACAAACCTTGTAAGGTTTTCATGAAGAATCTGAGTTTCATTGATTCTTGTTGTTCTTGAGTTCCCATCCTAGGGTTTCAATAAGATGTATAGTGCATCAAATGTTGTTCTGGGTCACTTGATCCATTGAATATAGGGAATACAGGGCTCCCAAAATTCGGTGGAGGTGGCGTGTTGCTCATGCAGTCTTGGTAAGGCTTTCTCTCTAGTGGTATCAGAGCGTGTCATTCTTACATAGCTTCCAATCGAGCTGTCAGTGAATTGATAGTGTTGGTGAGACCCTGGTTTACATCCTATTGGGCCTAATCCCGAATGGGTATATCTTGGGGTACTACTTGAGGTTCTGGCTCGACTGGTACCTGAGGTGCATATGCCATCGGGGGTACCTTCAGAGGATTTAGATGTACTCTCTCTAGCTGCTTCTTGAGTGGAGGGATGTCTTGGTATGATTCTAAATCCAAATTCAGGTAGTTGGACAGGCCAGGTGCCACACTTGGTAGGGGCCCTGATATTGTTTCATTTTCTGGGGCAATCCTTTGTTGTTTAGGCACACTTGCTGGAAGTGTGTAATTTGACTCATCTTGGGGAACATATTTGATAGGAAAGTTCCTCTAGAGTAGCTCAGCGTTAATTCATATTAATTCCATCATTTCCTCCTCCTATCGAGCGAACCTCTCTTCAAGCATGGGAAGCTCGTTTGTGTTGAGAGAAGGAGGTAGGTTGAGGAAAAAATGGACTTTGTTCCTATCTCTATTGGGGACTCACGGGGGAAGTGGAGGAGGACTTGCTGGAGCGGCCAGATTCAGGGAGGACCACCAATTTTGGGTGTGCACGCCAGCTAGCTCATTGTAAATCACATCCTGAACATAACCATCATCTCTCAATCCCTCTACATTTTCATTATCTTTAGTGTCATCCATGGGGTTAACATCCACGATGTTGATAGATGTGTAATACATAGTGTAGGAGGTGTCATCTTCATAGTAGGAAGAAGACCTTCCATGCCTCATACTAGTTTTCCCCCTTCTTTCCTAGGATTGTCTTTGGGTCTCTTAATAAAGGGTGACACGAAAGGATCCTTTGTGTGACCTTACGGAACTCCTTCATCTTGGAGGGGTTGATATTTCAATGGATGGGACAGGATAGGAACCTCCTCTTTTGACTATCCTCCCTAAATTAGGGAATACTGATTCTTGCAGGGGAGGTTGTTTTTGAGGTAAAAATGTCCCCATCCCTGGGGGATGGGGTTGGATTCGTTCCTTGGGTGTTGTGCCTCTTCCCATTTTTGTTGGCCTTACGAGGGAATTTGTTTTTAAAAATTCCCCCAACTCTGTAGGATGGGTTTGGTCCCATATTTCAGTAGCTGCTGCTGTTATCGCTTCCTGCCTGATCTCATGTGCTCCTATTCGAGGGTGATCCGGACCTGGTGTTGAGTTCACCTATGAATTAATTCCCTATGGGGAGGCAAGCACAGATCTTTTATTGTCTTTTCTTAGGAGAGAAGCCTTCCAAATGTTTTTAGTAGCCTAATTCAAGAGTTTATGAATGGCTCACTCTCTTCAGGCATGACACTATTGAGACTTACTCAAGTTCGGTATTAGTCAGGGGTGTCACCTCTCCTAAATAGGGACTTCATTTGATTGCCATCCTAAAGTGATGGAATTGAAAGACCTTATGCTGAATGGGTTTTTCTAGATGGGAAGTAGAGTGAGATTTAGAGCTCCATGTTCTCCACATCCTCATATATGAACTCCCATTGGAGTGTCATCAATAAGGTGACTTAATTTGTGTAGTGCATGGAGGTAGGTTAACTCAAATTCCATTTTTTCACCTCTCTGATCCTGATCGTCACGCCGAATGAAGGGATTTCAGGTCAATGTGACTGAAGAGCTATTCGGTTTTCTTGACATGATCTATATACCCTTTTTATGGTAAGAATTTTAATTTCAACCGGTGGAGGGTTTTCCATATATTGGAGTGGATTTCATGCATGTTTCCTTTTGATAAATCTCTAGGTATGTTGAACTAAGAGGTGGTTGTGGGCCAAAACATTATTGGTATATCATCCCTGGCCATCCATTTTGTTAAATTCAACATATCTGCATGTGCCTCCTCCAGTAATTCCTCTACTTGATTAGCCCAGCTGAGACACTCCTTGATAGTATGATCAAAGGTAGCGAGGCCGGTAGGGATCAAATCATTATGTGGGCGGCTCCAGGATGGCACAGAGGATGAACGTGGTCCCAGACCATCTCCTGATTGAAGAAGGATGTTGTTGATAGTTGACAGGGAATATAGCATGCTTGATTCCCACCTTCTGAGTGTCTCAGCATAGGAGGAATTTGTTGTACATGATTTGTCATGGGGAGGACCTTCCTATCAATATGATATGTCACTACGGGGAGGACCTCCATAGTTGGTGCTATAGTGGCGTGGAATTCCATCGCAACTTGAAGTCCAACTACCAAAAACAATTATATAGTTCATACCCTAGGGAGGACCTTTAGAGTGAACTGAAATAAGGGGAAGACCTTCTGGTTGTTCAAGCCCATTGCAGGGAGGGCCTTCTCTATGGCAGACATGGTGGAGAGGACTACCACCATTGGTGTTGCAAGGAGAAAACCTATGGGGTACACATTAGGGAGGGCCTTCAGAACGTACCACAATGGTGGGAGGGCCTTCTTATTTCTTGACATCTTTTTAGGGAGGACCTATCCTATCCATGATGTAATGGAGAGTATTACCATTACAGCCTGACACCTCACTTCATAGAGGAATTTTGTAGTGTATACCCTAGAGAGGACCTACAGGGAGAATTGTAGAAAGGGGAGGACCTTCTGGATGTATAGTGTTGTTACGAGGAGGGCCTTCACAACAACTACCATCATGGTGAGGATGACCATCATGGTAAGATGTTCAGTGTACATCCTGGGGAGGGCCTTCATAACTCACTGCTACAAGGGGAGGACCTTCTTATTTCTTAAGTCCATTGTGGGGAGGACCTCCGCAATGGCAGCCATGATGGCGAGTACTACCATAATTGATGCTATGATGGAGAGGACTACCATCACAACTATCAGAGGGAGAATATTTGCGGGGTACACCCTAGGGGGTCCTTTAGAATGTACCACAACAAGGGGAGGGCCTTATCATTTCTTGACATCTTTGTGAGGAGGACCTCTGCTATTATAGTAGAGAGGACTACCACCATCATCTGATGCCTGCCTGCATGAACTATCATTGTAATGTAACCCCTAAGGATGACCTTCAGGGAAGGCCAAGACAAGGGGGGACCTTCTTGATGTGATGACATGTCACTGTGGTAAGGACCTCCACAGTTGAGACTATGATGGTGGGGACTACCATCATAATATGTGGTCCCACTACATGGATAGTTTTTGCAGTGTATACCCTGGGGGGGACCATCAGGGCAGACCGTAACAAGTAGAGGACCTTCTTACTACTCAGTCTTCTGGTCATGTGGATAGCTTCCATGACTCACATCAAAATAGAAACTATTGTGATCAATCATTATTTTCCCGTGAGGAGTCCCTCATGGGTTCTCGGGGGAGGACCTTCAGAGCTGCTGGTAGTGACATTGTGGGGAGGACCTTCGCAACTGCTACTGCCACTCCCATAGTATTGTTATGGGTGGGAAGGATTCTGATACTTTGAGACATGTTTGGAGGCGTTGAGAACCACATCTTCCATTAGAGTGCAGTCATGGACCCACTCATTATTTTTCAGATTCCTTTGGCGTGTTCGAGATTCTCTCTTTTGGGCAGTGGGGACCATCTACTATTGATAACGGTCATCACCTATGGGTCCCAATATAATTGGGTCCTGTGATGATTCCAGGATACACAGAATAACATATTGTGTTTTGGTAGGGATATATTCCTACCACGGATCATCCATCATGATGGACAGGTGTCCACCAGTTAAAACGAGTGAGTATGCTCGATCTGGTTTCCCTTATATCGCGTGATATAGCCGACAACCCTCCTGGGTGGAAGTAGGTATGCAGATCTGCTCTGAGGTGGTTATCTCATCTCCTAGATTAGTCACCTCAATTGGGGATACATGTTCACAGGCCTGAGTCCATACTGTTTTAGTCGATGAAATTATATTCTAGAATGCCTGCAAGATAAGATCTGGGATCGATACCTGATCCTCCATTATTACTAGGATATGTAGAGAGACAAACTTGGAAAGAATGGGTATGTGGGACCATTCTTCTATTGTAGTAGGAATTTCCTACTCCAGTCCTCCAGTGGATAGTGGATACTAACGATTATCATGTGTTGGGTAAGGTGAACGAGTCCGCCCTTATGCTGGGACATTCCAGCTTACTTCTCTATTTTCCTCCACATTAGGATGATGAAATTTACTTACATATAGCGGGATCTGGACCTGAATAAGTTAGTGTCCCACCATATCGATTCAGTATCCTCTATTGGCAGGGATACATTCATCCTATTGATCTCCACCATATTAGGATGGTGTACATCTAGAGCATCTACGAGGAGCTGGTCCTGCAGGTGCTGGATTTCCACAATGTTTGGATGGTGGGCTTCATGATCCCAGACTAGGAGAGGTGCCTTTCGGGTAGGTATCATCCTGTATGAGTGATGGTATTGACAAGACTTGGCAGGGATGCAAGCGTGCTCGTATGTTGTCGCCATGTCGGAATGGTGGGCTTTGGAAGAGCGAACAGGTGTATGGGTTTTCTAGTGATATGTCTCCGTGTCTGGTCAGCATAGTTCTTCCTCAGAAATAAGGGTGATTAATTATTCCTATTTGTATGTTCGCCACCCTAAGCTAGAGGTTTGCGGGGCCGGGGCTCAGGGAGTGTGGGAATGGATCCTCAGGGTGGTATCCTCTTTAGGGTGAGGATACGAGTTCGCGGCGTAGTTTCAGCGATGTCTTCCTACAGGGGCCTTGGAGAAGAACCCCCTACTAGTGGGGATGAATTCATCAGCATAGACCTAATACACATCCCTAAGATAAGGGAGGTATTCATTATCTCATTCTAAGGACAGGCTCTCGAAATGGTTTGAGATGGATATAGGGGATGCTTGGATCTTCTCCCTCGGTCGCTGCTCGGCAGGTGACCGATGGGACTTTTCCAACTGGAGGGTGTACATAGACTCCTCCATAGTCAGGAGAGTACCATTCAGGTTGTACTCTCAGATCAGTGCATCCAAGACCTAGCGTTGGAGACACTGGGTGGGAGACAGGGTCCTCTACGGATTGAGAGACCCAGTCTTCTTGTTGATCTTCATGCATGTCTGTGAATTCCTTTGTGATGCTATTAGATTGAAGGAAGATATGTTGCGTACCTGTAAAACATTTTTAAAATACAAACAACAAAACCCATCAGCTTAGAATCTCATAATCCCATGTGTAATTAATGACCTTCATTGTCCCTCCTTTTGAGTATGAAAGGGGGAACGAAGTGGGATTATTTCACCACCTCGATTGAAGGCTCACGAACAAGTCCATTTTTTTGGTTGGAGAATGAAAAAAATTTCCTATCAGATATTAATCATCCATTTATTGTTATAAAGGGTTTCAAATTAGGGTAAATTCGTTATACTGGTTAAAGATTTGTGTGGGGTTCACCATTTTAGTTTTGCAGTGAGGGGACGTGATCAGTTCCCATTCCTATTAAAGGGAGTCGATGTTGTTTAATAATTTCTATTGGGTTCCCTATCTTCGTGGCTTCACCAAGTCTCCAACAGGTTTATTCACAGAGCCAAAAACACCCAATGGTTCTTGTATCCAACGATCCATGGACCGGATTTCCAAGGGAAGATGCTCATTGGGTGATATGGACAATGACACTTATGAACTCACATAGGTTGATAGGATGGGAATTCGGGATCATCTCACCATTTTGGGAGGAATTATTGCCTATTATGAGACTCTATTATATATTTAAGATGTGTTAATATGTTTGAAAATCAATGGTTTATCCCCACGAATAGTATCCACGGGTTACCCCTGGGTTGAAAGTCATTGGTATAAGCAGGGATTCCGAACCGTCTACATCTGAGGTTTACCATACCTCATTGGATTAGTGATTCTGGAGAAGATTGAGTTTTTTAAGATATCACTGGTTTCAAGACTTATAATTGGGTGATCTGGAGTTTATTATCATCCAGGTGGGAGGGAGTGACTTGAGAATCTGGATCGAACCCATAATATAGGCTTCCAATGTATGATTGTGAGTGGAATTAGAATCCACGTAGTTAGGTGCCATGTAACAGGAAACACGAACTTTTATGGTTGTGTGACAAAGACCCAAATGTACAGTTTAACGTCATGTGGAAAGTACATCTAGGAGACAGGTGCCTAGTCAAGGTTAGTACTGTACTTACGCCAAAGCGGCATAGAGGACCCTAGGGAAATGATTTCCTGGGCCCGGGTATGGTCTTGCTAGGGGCATGAGGACACTATCTGATAAGGATAGATGGGCATCAGACTTGTATTTTGGGCTTGCACCTTAGGGGGGTTTCCTACATATCCCAGTTGCTTGGGAATCAAATTTTACTTATTTCTGGAAGGTTATGTCTTACACATGATAGTTTCCTGTCAAGGGGTGTGATTGGTAGACCATGTTGGGGTATGGTTGGGGATTACATGTGGTTGGTGGCCCGAGATGGTATTGAACCTTATTAAGGTTTCCAACATACCCTATATAGGATACAGGAATCAAAACCCTTGTAGTTCATTCTACCGCTGTCGTTCTATGAATGTTGTGACCATCACAAATATCTAATCCCATGTGAGTCATGCTTGGTGTGAGAAATTAGAGAATGTGAATGATTCATCAATCCAAGAACTTTTTACTTGCTAAGGGGAGATAAGGAAGATGATGGTAGAGGGAGAGGGCCGAGACCGTGAGACTTTCATTACCCCTGGTGTCGAGGAGATAATGAAGGTTGAATTCATGTCAGTAGAGGCCATAGTACAACGATGGAGGGCATGGAACAATGAACCTTCCCAGATGGAAGGGGAAAGTCTATTGTTGTCCGAAGAGGATGGTATGGGGCTTACCCCAGGAGGGATGCCCTGTTACTCTCTTCAGGGGAGAGGAGAAATTCTCACCACTGGCGCTCATTGAATGGAAAAACAAGCAGGATCCCTCAATTCTAAATATTGGAGAGGAAAAAAGGGTCTCCTGGGCTCAGAATATAGACTATTGTGGGAATGTGAACCCATAAATGCTTCGGATGTCCATTCAAGAGAAGGGGTAACCACTTTGTCTCCACCTACCATGGGTATGTGAACTCATAAGGTTGCGTTAATGCGCCTGAAGGTTTCAGCATGCCGGTCTGGTGGCTTTTGGAGAGGCCTTGGCTTGGTGCCGATGGATAGGCTACTAAAGGAATTCTGAAGGATTTTACTGAATTGGAAGGGACTTATCTAACTCGGGGAATGGAAACACCGAAGGCCTTGGCGGATCACATAGCCATATGAGGAGTGGTTCCCATAGTGTAGGTAAGTGCTAAGAAGAGGGATAGGTCGTTCGCGTACCAATGTGGTACGCGAAATAAGGGGAACCCCGCGAACTAGAGGGATACATGAATTTGGGTTTGGTCTACATACCAAATTGGTACGCGGTGCTGGAGTCCTCTTGAGTGGAAGCGGTCAGGGGAAACACTTGTCAGGGCTTCACCCATGTAATAGCATTCTACACATCGTGTTGGATCAAAAAGAGGCATAAGCTCCCTGTTTTGTGGGGAGTGTATCCGTGTAGGGGCCATGTTTCGCAGTTCACCAATTTTAGGTTTGGGGTTTACCAATTTATTTATGTGTTCTTTAGTTCATAAAAATTCTTCCCAAGTTTATACCTATTGCTGGTTCGCGAATCAGAACATCATGGTACGTGAAATCCTTAGCTCCCAAAAGCCTATTCCTTCTACAAAAGTCTGATGGCTTCCATAAAAAATCTGATCGCAAAAAATCTGATCTTCAAAAAGATGATACTTTTCTTCTACCCTTTAAAGTTCTTTTATAGAGGGGGGAGGGCTGTAACTATGGTAATTTAGCACCTTTTGTGGAGGCCCATGACAAAAAACCTGTCCTACAGAGGACTTAGTCAACTCGAGGTTCACGGGGTATATTGAATGCACCTCGCCAGCGAACCAACTAGGGCATGGGGGTGCTTCGTAGCCGCGTAGGGCTTCGCCTCTGTTTCTTGAATGATGTGGTGGATGGTAGGGGGCGGTTTTCCTGGTTCGCCGATGGCACAGTTTGCGGCTGAAAAAAGATACGACCTCACTCAGTAGCCATTTGGTTCGTGCCCGCATAGGAGCTCTACCTCCATTTCGCGAAGGACAACATCCATAGGAGGGCAGTTCACCGAACCAACCACGTACAACTGATGATGAACCAGTACACGGACTGGTTAGGTCTTTTACCATTTCTTCTAAACATTTTTTATATTTAGCCCAAATTTTTGAAGGAAATTGGGTAGATTATTCCAGTAAATTTAAGGGAGTATTTTTCTTTCCTTCTGCAGATTTTTCAGGACACTACAACTCTAAAACACTAAAACCCTAAAAAAGGAAAAAAAACCCCTTAATATATAAAAAACAATAAAATCCCCTAATACTTATACCTTACACCCTAAATTCTAATTCTTTCCCCCTAAAACGTATTTTGCATAAACTAAACCCTAATCCGTATACCCAAAACCCTGTACCCTACACCTTAAATCCAAAACCCTACACACAAAACCATATACCATACACCCCAAACCATAAACCCGACACCCTATACTCTATACCCTACACCCTAAATGATAAATCCTACACCCTAAAACATTTACCCTACATAATAATCCAAAATCCATGTACCCTAAACCCAAAACCCAAAACCATAGAATACCATAAAAGACCCTAAAAATCCTAAAAGAAATTAAAAAACCTAAAAGACTATAAAATACATTAAAAACAATAAAACCCTATAATACCCGAAAACCCTTAAAAACATTAAAACACAATAAATACCTAAACACCCCTTAAAGATCCTAAAGACCCCAAAAACCTATGAATGATCCTAAAAACTCTAAAAACCTAAAAGATCCCAAAACCCCATGAAACCCTAAAAACTATAAAAACCCTAAACAACCTAAAAACCATAAAAAACTTAAACCCCATAAAAAGACTTAAAAACCCAAAAATCCTGAGAACATGAAAATCTATAAAACACCATAGAAAACCCTACAACCCTTAAAAAACATCCAACCCCAGAAAACATAAAAAAACATTGAAATCCCTAAAACCCTAAAACCCAAAAAATACCTTAAAACACCCAAAACAAAACAAAAATCCTAAAATACCTAAAAACCATAAAACATGGAAGGCCCAAAACACCCAAAAAATCCGAGAAAGACCCTCACAACCCTAAAAAGTATATAAATACCCTAAAACCAATAAACCGTAAAGTGCCCTAAAACCCCTAAATAGCCTAAAAAACCTAAAACACCTAAAAACATTAAAACGAATAAAAAAATAAAACCAATAAAAACCCAAAAAACAATTAATAAACTAAAGCACATTATAAGACTCTAAAGACCCTTAGAACCCCTAAAACCCACTAAAAACTCTAAAAACCATAAAAACCATAAAAACCTAAAAATAATAAAAACGCTAAAAAAAAGTTAAAAACCTTGAATACCCTAAAAACCTCCTAAAACCCCAAAAAACATGTAAAAACACTTAAATCCCTAAAACCCCTAAAACCCTAAAAGTCACTAAAAAACCAAAAGGACACTAAAGGACCATAACACCCTAAAAGGCCCTAAAACCCCCAAAACATTGAAAACCCCTAAAATCTAAAAAAAACAAAAAACTATCCTAAGAAAACCAAATACCCTAAAACAATAAATAACTTAAAACCCATAAAACCCTAAAAAATGTAAATCCTCACACAACCCTTAAAAACCCAAAAAAACCTATGACCCTAAAAAAAACTAAGAAACCCTAAAACACCTAAATAACCACTAAAACTCTTAAATGGATAAAACCCCATAAAACCCAAAATGCCGTAAATAGCTAAAAGAAATCTAAAACCCAAAAAACCCAAAACCCCTAATAACCCATAAAAGGCATAAAAACTCTACAAACTCTAAAACCTAAAAAACAATATACCATATACCATACACCGTAAAACCAAAACCTTGTACCCAAAACCTTCTACCCATCCTCCAGCACCCTAAAACATAATCCCTACACCAAAAAACCTATTCCACACACCCAAAACCCCAACCCTACATCCCGAATATGTAAACCATACACACCAAACCCTACACCCTATACCATACACCCTACACTCTAAACCTCAAAACCTATACCCTAAACCCTTAACCCTTCACCATAAATACTAAATCGTACACCATAAATCCTAAATCGTAAAAGACACTAAAAACCCTAAAAACAATAAAATGTCATAAAACCCCTAATAGTTCTTAAAAACCTATTAAACTCCTAAAATAGGCTAAAATACCCTTTAAACCTCTAAAACACTAAATAAAACTAAAACACTAAAAACCCTGAAAGACTCTAAATACAATAAAAATTCCAAAAGGACTCCAAAACCCAAAAAAAACATAAAATACCACAAAAAACCTTCAAATACATAATAACCCTAAAAAAACTTAAAACCCCCTAAAACCCCAAAAAAAATCTTAAAACCCACCAAAACCCAAAAAAACATTGAAAACCCCAAAACCATAAAAACCCATAAAAACCCCTAAAATCCCAAAAAACTATAAAATCCTTGAACACTATAAATTAAACATAAAACCCCTAAACCCATACAAACATAAAAACCCTAAAACACCCTAAAACCCAAAAAAACTATAAAAACCACTAAAGACTCTAAAACCACAAAAAATAAAACAAAATATTAAAAACCCCAAAAAACCAAAATAAAGCTCTAAAAATACCATAAAACACATATAAAAACCTAAAACACCCTAACAACACCTAAAACCCTAAATGCTCCTAATCCCTAAAAAACCTAAAAACCCAAATAAAAAGGCTAACAACCTTAAAAGCATTAAAAATATAAAAAATTTATAAAAACAATAAAAATAACCTAATACACCTTAATGTACCTTTAAAAACACTATAACCACTAAAAAATTAGAAACAATAAAATCACTGAAATAAACCCTAAACTCTAAAAATACCTAAAACCCCATAAAACCCTAAAAACACAAAAAACCCTAAAAACTAAAAAACCCTGAAAACCCCTAAAAACTATACAAACACCCAAAAAGACCCAAAAAACCCTAAAATACCAAAAAGACCCTAAAACCCCAAAAGGCCTCAAATGACCATAAAAACCTAAAACCCTAAAACAATCCTAAATCACTAAAAAATTTAAAAGTACTTAAAAACACTTAAAAACATAAAATACCAAGAACTCGTAAAACCCTTTAAAACCCTAAAAATAATTATAAAACATAAAAACCCTAAAAACCCAAAATCACATTAAAATACCTAGAAATCCAAATAATATCTTAAACTACTAAAAATAAAAAACAATTCCTGACAACCCTAAAAGCATTGAAACCCTAAAAACCAGAAAAAAAACATTAAAACACTTAGACCCACTAAATATACCATAAAATACTCAATAAACCAAAAAAGGACACTAAAAATCTGAAAAACAAGAAAAAAAATTAAAAGGCCATTATCTCCAAAAACCCAAAAACCCATAAAAACCCTAAAATTCCCTAAAAACTGCATAAACCCTAAGAAATAAAACTCTTAAAAATCCCTAAGAAATCTAAAAGACCATAAAAACCCAAAAAACCCTGAAACCTTAAAACACTTGAAGATCCTAAAAATCATATAACCATAAAACCCCTAAAAACCCTGTAAAGCTACAAATCTCTTAAATACCATAAAAACCATAAATCTATTTAAATTTTTAAACACTACAAAACACCTAATGAACTAAAAATTACTAAAAAAACTAAACCCCATAAAATCACTAAAAACCAAAAAGCCCCTAAAAATTCCTAAAAACCCTGAAAACCCCTAAATTACCTAAAAACCCTTTAACACCCTAAAAACCTTTAAAGTACATAAAAACTCAAAATCTTAAAAAACCCTAAAAAAATAAAAACACCTAAAAAAACAAAAAACCCCTAAAAGCATTAAAAAATCTAAAGCCACTCGAAAACCCTAAATTTTTTTAAAATCCCTAAAAACCAATAAATTCTTGAAAATCCCCTAAAACCCTTAAAAATGTAAAAACAAATTAAAAATTCTAGAAAACCCTAAAACCCCAATGAAAACACTAAATTCCTATAGCCTCCTAAAAAACCTAATAAACCCTTAAATAACCCAAGGTCAGGTCAATGGGGTCAAGGGAATCAATGGCGGAGATGGTTGTTTCAGCAGTTCATGTTATAGACTCCTCAAGGATTAGTCATCTACCCCAGTTTTCTACTTTGGTGTCTAGTTTCTCCTCGTAAGGCGCTTCGATTTTGTGGGTACATGCTTTATATGATGGTTTGGATTATTTTTCTTGTGGTTTGGTTTGTTGGCTAGGCTCATCATATGGTTAGGATTGAGTCTTCGGCTAAGATGGTTATGTATTTATCAATTTCTTTGATGTTGTTGTGGAAATTGGTCAGTGCCAATGAAATAGAGTGGATATTTGTCACTGCTAGTTTATGAGTTGATGTCTACAGGTTTTGTGTTGGTGGATCTACATTGCTAGTGGTGGATCTTCTTGGTGAGGAGGTGCTGGAGGATGCTGGTTCTTGTGGTTTTTCACTGCTGACAGTTGATATTCTTGGAAGGAAGATGATGGATGATGGTAACAGTACTATGGTATAGAGTTAGGTGCTGAGGGTTCTATGCTGATGGTGGTGGATCTCTTTGGTGAGGAGATCTTGGATGTTGGAAGTTGTGAGATTGGATGATGGTTCTGGACTAAAGGTTCTGCATTAAAAGTTTTTATTATTTTTTTGGTTTTGGCTGGATTGGATGGGGACCACTTCTGGTGTTGGTTCTTGAAATTGGGGAACTAGATAATTTGGTTTGGTTTGGGAATGGATTGGTCTGTAGTTATCACTTGTAGGAATCTGATATACTGGGAGCTGGTTAATATTTTTTGGAGACTTTTCTGTCGGGTTATGGTTGATTCTTGTATGAGAACTGTTGAAAGAGGAGCCACCTACTAGAAAATTAGGAATAAGATGGTAACTACTTCTTGGATGAGTGGTGATGAAGTGGGTGCCTACGAGGTGAAGGAACTGAATATTGGGAAGTGTGATGCAGGTATTGGTTACTGCTTGGTAGGGGGATTAGAGCTGCCGAATGTTGGATATGAATGAGAAGGTGTTGAAGCTACTGTTGTGTTTTGGTCAATTGTATCCTTTTCTTTCTTTGTCTTCCTTTTGGGGATTGTTTTTTGGGCTATGGGTAGATTGACCCTGCCCCTCCCCAGTCTGTAGTGCCCTCTTTTTTCTTAATAAATTGGGGGGGGGGGGGTAGGAATAGCCTGGTTCCCACATCTTCTTTGGCCTGAAAAATTTCTTAAGAACCCCTAAAAACTAAAAAGGAACTTGAAAACCCCTTAATAAACTAAAATGCTAAAATCTATAGAACCCTAAACAACCATAAAACCACTAAAACACTGAAACCCCCTAAAAATATAATAAAGAACCTAAAACCATAAAAGACCCTAGGAACAATAAGTTCTCAAAAAGACCTAAAAACCATAAAATCCTAGAAGTACCTAAAATGACTAAGAACCCTAATAAGACCCTAAAACTATAACACCCTAAAAGACACTAAAAACCAAAACACCCTAAAAATTCCTAAAATACACTAAAAACCCTAAAATACTCTAAAAACCCCCAAAACCCCAAAAGAACAAAAAATTACTAAAACCCAAAAAACACACTAAAACAGGTAAAAGAACCTAAGACCCCAACAAACACAAAATTAAAGAAACACTAAAAACCCCAAAACATAAATAAAATCCATATAGAACTCTAAAAAATCTAAAAACTATAAAGGAACCTTAAAAAGTCTAAAAACACGTAAAGGGACCAAAATCATTACAACCTTAAAAATCATAAAGAACCCCAAAATACCCATAAAACTGAAATAGTCATAAAAAAACTTAAAATACAAAAAACCAACCCCCCCCCCCCCCAAATCCCTAAAGATAACTAAAAACCCCTAAAACACCCTAAAATACTCAAAAACCCTAAACACACAAAAATATAAAAATAAAAAACAAAACTATAAACACCCCAAAGAACCCAAAAAACCCCTAAAACCCTAAAAACATCAAAAATGTTAAAAACCCTAAAATACCCTAATACCCCCCAACTCCCAAAAATCATTAAAAAACATAAAAACCCTAAAAATTGAGAAAACCCTAAAGGACCTTCAAACCCAAAAAACATAATAAAAGACCATAAAAACCATAAAACCACTAAAACACCATAAAACCCAAAAAAAACTCCAAAATACCGTAAAACCCACAAAACCCACCAAAAACACTAAAAAAATATAAAAACCCAAAAAAGACCATTGAAAAATAAAACCCAAAAACAGTAAAAAATACTAAATACCCTAAAAACCAATAAAGTCCCATAAAACACCAAAAAACATTAAGACCCTAAAAAACTAACAAACCTAAACAGACCCTAAAATATAATAACATCCCTATGAAACCATAACAACCCTCACCCCATTAAAAACCCCATAAAAATCATCAACACTAAAGCTCCCCTAAAACCCCGTCAAATCCTAAAACCCTAGAAAAACCTAAAAACCAAACCCACCCCAAAACCCTTAATGCCCCAAAAAATAAAAAAACCCGATAACTAAAAACCCCCAAAATCCCAAAAAATCAAAAAAATCCTAAAAATACTAAAATCCCAAAAAAAACCCTAAAACACTAAAAATACCTAAATATGATAAAAATCCCAAAACCTAAACTCCTAAAAAACCCAAAAAACCCAACGAGACCCTAAAAACCAATAAAACACTAAAAATAACTTAATCCCCTTAAATTCCCTAAAAACACTAAAACTCCCAAATAACCCAAAAAAGCATAACAAACATAAAATACCCAAAAAAACATAAAACAACTCAAAAAACATAAAAACATTGAAACCCCAAAAAATCCTTTAAACCCCGAAAAACCATACAAAATTCTAAAACCCCTAAAAACTATAAATACAATAAAGACAACAAAAATCCTATAAAACCCTAAATACCCAAACCCCCTAAAACACTAAAATCACTAAAAACCTAAAAACCCCCAGGGTATAGGTCTTGTGGTTCACCGATTGGGCCATGTAACTATCTCAGGTAACTGGAACATGCTCGAGTCTTGCCTGACACATAAATTGTTCATATTATAAACATGGATATTCAAATAGATTTGTGACACATGCTAGATTGGTGGAGCCCCCAATAGGCCCTGGCATGTGACCTATAAACATGTTAAAGCTCGCATAAGGCTTTATGGAGTGGTTACGAATGTGGTTCCCAGACCCTGAGGTTCCAGGTTCGAGTCCTTTTAAGGAAATTCCTATGATGCATTTAATAATTACTCCATGACTCTCAACCCTATTAAGAACTGTACCAAGCCCATGGTTGGCCCCCTTTGGCCATGTTGGGGTTGTGTGTGGCGCGCAGGTGGTGAGGTTGTACCTATACCTCATTTCCAAAATACATGTAAAGGAATGAAGGATATGGAATAATGAATTGAGAAAAGAGACCATAGAGACTCTGAGTGTCCCCAAACCGTGATTCCCCCCTAAAGGTAATATTGAAGATCTATCCTTGATTCAGTCAGATTTGGGTAGGAATAAAGGGCTTTTCCACCTTTTCAAATCTAGTGTTTCAAAACCAGATGGCCATTGTGAGGCTCCAGAGGCTTCTATATTGAAGTTAAATTTCTTGAAGGGGGTGAAATATATGGCATGCATTACCTTCACATATTTATAACTCCTTCTCCAGGCCATGTGATCAGGAAAGGGCATGTGGTGCATGTTTTTTGTAAATTTTTAGGCAATGGAGGAGCGATTAATCCTTTTCCAATACTCCATTATTGAGAGAGTGTTGACCCCCATGGGGGAGGGGCTTTGGAAAATTAGTGATCCTTCCAAAGAAATTTCTTATATTTGGGGGTTCAACAAATGGAATATGAAAGCTATGGGAAGGGTCTATTATCGCATTGTCATACATTCGAGGATTGGAAAAGGAGGGCCTTGAGATTTTGTTTTATTAGTCACAAGCTAGGTCTCCTTATTATCCAAGAATTTTTACCAAAAATTTGACCCCTATAGTATGAAAATACCATTTCATAGGTCTGGATCTGTATCTATTAGTTTAATTAAATCTACCAGCATCCCATAATCCACTTTTACATTTCTTGTTTGGTTGGCTTCCCTATATTAATTGATAAGGATAATAATAACCCAAGATATGGTCATTAGGCCAGGGTACTTGTTGAAGTGGATATGGTGAGCACCCTAGTTGAGTATGTTTTTTTAACTAACCTAAAAGACAACCTCATCCTGTAAATTCAGTATGATAGAAGGCCCAAATTTTTTCTTAATTGAGATTTCATTGGGAACCTATCTCGGAGTGAAGAAAACTAAAGGATTTAACACCTTTAAATATCTAGGGGCATGATTCCAAGATCTAAAGGCAGAATCATGGGAAAGGTAAAGGGAAATCTCATGAAAATTGTATGGTTTCTAATCATCCTCCCCACCAGGTCCCCACTGCCTCTATGCAAGCTCTGAATGAGGCACCCCCTTAGGACCCTGTTGTGATTCCCTCCCCTTCAATAGGCATTCCCAATGTTGATGAGGTAGGGGGAACCTATGATATTTTTTACAAACCTCCACATTTTCAAGGAGTTACTGATCACACTAGGGATATCCAACAATCATTTTATTCCACTGGTGAACCTGTGGTTGTTGTGGACAACTAGGACCTGGAAACTGATGGATCTCCTCATGAACCTATTTCTAATAAGGTTTTTTATAACTTTGATAATTCATAGTTGGAATGACCTAGGACTAGGGGATCAATAGATTCTCCCCTTGATATGGTTGATGTTGGGTTACTCATTTCTTCTACTGATGAACAGACATTTGACATGTCTTCTATTGAAGTGGGGGAAAGGTGGGATCAGATTCACAATTGACTGTGAATGAGGTTCCCACTATTAAAGAAAAGGATCCACTCCTAGAAGATAGAAAGTCTCTCTCTCATAACCTACATCAAGTTCCTGGAAAGTCTAGTGCACAACACGTTGAGACGGTTACCCCTAGTCATATCTTGTCTACTACATAGATGGTGGACGTTTTGGAAACAACTTCACCTCCAAATGAAGATTATGCAAAGGAAACTTTTGGTAGTGTTGTGATCATAGTTTTAGATTCACCAACTAACCTACAGGGTATTGTACACCCTTAGCATGTTGGGGTCTTCAATCAACTTGGTGAATCACCGAGCTTGGAATTTGAGCCACCTTCGGTTCCTGTACCAAACACAACAGTGGACTTGATCCACTATGTGGGTCAAATGGTCACACATGATAGATCACATGTACTTGATCTAAGTATAGGTTGATGTATTGTGGTGTCCTAGGATAAGGTTTATAAGATAAATCTACATGATAACTCGACCAAAGAAATTGTGTTCACCTTGAACAAATTCATCCCACTGAGTGGAGTTTTTTGGAGTGATGTTGTTGATGATTATTAGGCCCTTGATGATAGTTACTGGATAGAGTAATCCATTATCCCTAACACTACAGAAAATCAAAAATACATGAACAATATGAGGGAGCATTATATTAACTCTAAACCCAAAAACAACCTATGAACAGACCTAATAAGAAAAGGGAATAAAGGAAAAGGGAAGGGAAGAAATCCCTCCTCCAAACCTAATAGAAGAAACCCATCCATTTCTTAATGAGGATCATGTTTTGGAATTTACAAGGGCTTGGGAACTCTCCCACAACCTCAACCCTTAGTCAATTTCTTATCACTAGTAGGAAAATGCTCCTTGAGATTTTTGAACCCAAGATGAATTTTGAATGTTGTAAGGCATTCAACTGGACCAGCCATGGATATTCCATTGCCTCTCATAATATGGATGATAGTTCCTTGGAATCCTTATGGGTTATGAAGCCTGATGACATTCATGTTCTTTCCTATGAGGTGGGATATCAAATCATCTCCCTCTCAATATTTTCTCATGATTTTACATTAACTATGTCCTTTGTATATGCTTCCTACTCATACATTAGGATAAGGGATCTCTAGAAGAAGTTGTCTCAATTAAATGAGAAAATGGTTCAAAACCGGATGATTATTGGTGATTTCAATACTATCGTCAAACTAGATGAAAATATTGGGCCTCACTTCTCATTAATAGATACAGTAGAATTCTCTCAATTCTAAGATCAATGAAACCTCGTGGAATTTCCTATTGTTATATCCTCTTTTACTTTGGTAAGGTTCACTATTAACCGAATACAAGCCAAAAAACATGGGAGATGATTCTTTTTGATAAATGAAAAGAGTTCCCCCATTGATCTCTTAGGTTTTATTCTTCCCAAATTTAATTCATATCATAATGCTTTTATTATTAATATCTTGGAGGGAATCATGAGTTCAGGAACTTTTCCATTCATGTTTAATAATGCATGGCTCGGGATTCCTAGTTGCAGTGAAGTAGTAATTAATGTTTGTAATATCATCTTTAAAGGAAGCACCCAATTCATTGTAGCTTCTGAAATCAAGAAAATAAATGGCCTTCTGAAAGAGTGGAGTAGGAACTCATTTTCTAGGTTGGATGATGACTTTAAGGCTACTGAATCCCAGCTTTCCCTATGTCAAATTACCAATCATCAGCTACACATGCCTTCCTAGGATGAACATTAACTGCACTCCAAACTTGATGACCTCATTGAATTAAAAGATAGGTTTTCTAGAAATCAATTTAATGTTAGGTGGCTCAATTATGGGGATAGGAACTCTATGTTCTTACACCAACATTACAAAGAGAAAAAGGCCAAGAAAGGTATGAGTGTCATCCATATCAATGAAACCACCTTTATATCTAATAGTGACATCTCCAATGATGTTGTGGGTTATTTTATGACTTTATGCAATGATGGTACTAATGGAAAGTCCAAACACCTGTCTAAAAACATTATTCTATTTGATTATGATCATCAAAACACAACTCTTACTGCTCCCCTTTTGATGTAGAATTCAGATCTACCAAGTTTTCTTTGAATATTGAATGTCCAGTAGGCCCAGATGGCTTTAACAGTAAGTTATTCATGTTCTATTGGGATAGTACTCTTATGTATATTACCAACATGTCAGGGAATTGTTTCTCTCTATTTCACTCCTGCATGGATCTAATTCAAAATTCATACTTTGATCCCCAAGAAGGAAAATTATATTGATATTAACTTTTGTTTGGTTAACATTGGAAAAACCATTCCAAATATCATAATAAGGATTTGGTTCATAAGGATTGTAATGACTATGCATGATATTGTCACCCAAAATCAATTTGGTTTTTCCCTTGGGAGGAGTATTCAAAACTACCTTTATATAGCATCAGAATGAATCAATATTATGAGGATGGCTACAAAGAATGGGAATTTTTCTATGAAGCTAGATATATCAAAGGACATTGATACAATAAAGTAGATCTTTAACTTCAATGTTATTAAAAAATATGATTTCTATATAATGTTCATAAAAATGATTACCACTCTTTTTTCTAGTTACAAGGTGTTAATTATCATCAGTGGCACCCCAAAAGGGTTATTTCAATGCTCCCGTGGGGTTAGGTTGGGAGTCTACTCTCAGGTATTTTTTTTGAAATTGTGGAAGACTACTTAAGTCACTGAATCAATTAACTCAGGAAATTTGGTATCTCCAAGCCAATAAAGGCATAGAAAGACCTCCATGTGCCATTCCATATTCTCTATGAAGATGAAATCTTAATGTTTAGGCAATAAAATATGGAAATATAGGATTAAATCAAAATGATATTCCACCATTATGAAAATGTGGCTAGGAAATCCATCAGCTGGAAAAAATCTACCATTGTTTTCAGAAAAGGGGTTTTAGTTTCTAGGAAACTCACCATATCTAGGTGTCTTGGGGTGAAGAGGGGTTCTTTACCCTTCATGTATCTAGGTGTCCCTTTATTTTGGGGGATGGTTAAAAACTTCCATATTGAGTTTATTTAAACCATGATAACTCATAAACTGACCAGATAGAAAGGGAAGAGATTGTATCATGTGGTCAAGGTCTGATTGATTAAGTATGTTATCACCTCCATGTTTTTCCATGAGTTCTCTATTTACAAATGGACCACAAGTCTTATCAAAAACCTGCAAGCCAAGATCAATATCTTTTCTTGGATGGGCTGTATTATTGAGAGGAAATTGGTTTCTATCACATAGAAGGAATTAACCAAACCCATTAGCATGGATGGGATGGGAATTAATGCTATTATAAAATTCCATGAAGCCCTTATTGGAAAGTTCACTTCAAATTTTTTCAATCCAAGTAAAGGGGGCCTGAACTTTCTCAATGAAAGGTTCACTCATAAACTCTGCTATGGATTCTCAGGATATATCCCTTCCATAGTTTGGAATGTAGTTAGGTACCCATACAATGACATCTTATCTCACTCAAAATGGATTGTTTCGATGAAATAAAACCATAACTGTTAGACCACTACCTAGCTTGAAGTACCATTGCTTGAATATATAATTCCTCTCTAGAATTTAAAGCATTTGAACATTACTGGTCTCAACCAATGAATTGGAGATCTTGATGGGATCTTCCCTAATGAAATCATTCTACAGATTCAAAGGTTTCATTTTATTGATATTGACATGATCATATGGAAACCAAACCTTGTTGGGATTCTTACCACTAGAGAGTTCTACAAGTTTAAATCTATACAAGGAATTGACCCACTTTCTTGGCCCCCCAAATTCCGGATTCATTTTATCCCACCTTCACATTATATTCTACTCTGGAAAATTTGGAGAAATAGATTTCCTATGCATGATCAGTTGAAGAAGGTTGATTGGTTCTTATCCTTGTCTTATTGCTTATGCCTCTATACTAGAGAGTGTTCAACATGTCTTCCTTTTTGAAAACTTACTGATGATCTCTGGGAGTATCTATTGAACCTATTCATTTTTAATATCTTCTCAAATATCCAACTTATTGACCTTATTAGAGGCATTCCCGACATGAATTTCAGCGCACAGGTGCACAATATCCACCTCACTATAGATGATTCACTTGTCACCTTTGATGTTTGAGATTCTCTCAATGTGGTTGACCTTTATAACAAGACCATCTCCATCCATGGCGGAGTTGCGGCAATTCAAAAAGTGGTCCACATTTTATGTTTCATTAAAATAGGTTCAATGGTCAATAATTTCACAGATTTAATTACTCTATGCATTCTTAGAGTGTTTGGAAGGAGAAAAAAACCACAATTGAAGAATTTCATTTGATGGATCCCTAGGATTCCACTAGGGATTAAGGTGAATGTGGAAGGTGCTGCCTCGGGTGTACCAAACCCCTCGGGGTGTGGTGGTTTCTTTCACACACACCAAGGATTTTTGAAAGGGTTATTTTTCATTTCTTCAGAAATGAATGTTCTTATGAGGCTGAACATTGGGCTATAGTGAATGTTGTCACGTTTATGGTCCAATTTAGATGGAAGTTTCTCTGGATCCAATCAGACTCGATTCTTATAGTGGAAGCCCTAAGGTTAAAATCTAGGAGAGTCCCTTGGAGAATTCTCCCAAAATGGATTGAGTGCCTCAATGATTCCTAGGAGCTCACTATCAATGTCACACATTCATATAGAGTGGGGAACATGGTGGTAGACGCACTCTCCAAGAAAGCACTTGTGGAAAGAATCTCGGTGTGGTCGTTTGTTCTCCCACATTGCTATGTGTCCTATGTGTACTCGGATATGAGGGGTGATCTTCACATCCGTTTTTGTAATCCATCCTTGAAATGATCTTTTTTAATATTTATTAATAAATTTGAGGGAATAGGATCACCTGGGCCCACATCTTCTTTGACTAAAACCATAAAACCCTTTAAAAGAATAAAAATATTAAAATCCCTAAAATCCCTAAAACCCATAAACCCCCTAAAAACCATAAAAAACTATCAAAACCCCTAAAAGATCATAAAAACACTAAAACCCCCAAACCCCATAAAAATCATATAATAGATAAAACCTATACCTAACACCCTTAATCCTAAACCCTATACCCTAAACAATATACCCTACACCATAAACCCTAAACCCAACCGATATAACCATGTACCCCACACCCTAAACCATAAACCATACACCTAAAACCCAATACCCTATACCCCAAACCCTAAACCCTAAACCAAAAATACTATAACCAAAACACTAAACACTAAATACAACACACTAAACCATATAACCTACACCATAAAACCCCAAACTCTAAACCCAAAAACCTAGACTCTAGACCCTAAAAACTATAGTTGAAACCCTATACCGTACACCTAAAACCCTATACCCTACACCCTAAATGCAAAACCCAACACCCTAAACCCTATATCTCACACCAAAAAACCCAAAACCCTTCACCCTAAACCCTAAAATCTACACCTTAAACCCTATAAACTACACGCTAAACTCTATACCCAATATCCTAAACCCTATACCCAGCACCTGAAACCCAATACCCAACACTCTGAACTCTATAAACAATAAAATGAATCATAAACCCCAAAACCCACACCCTAAACCCTAAAACCTACTCCCTAAACCCTAAACCATACACCCTAAACCCTAAACCCCACTCCATAAACCCTATTCCATAAAAGCTAAGCCCTAAACACCGATCCCTAAACTATATATCCTACACCCTAAACACTAACCCCTAAACACTAATCCCAATACCCTACACCCTAAACCAAACACCCTAAACCCCATACCCTACATATTAAACACTAAACCATAATACCTATACCCTAAAACCAAAACCCTAAAAACTAAACTTTATACCCTATACACTAAACCCTAAACCCTACACCCTAAACCACAAACCCTGCACCCTAAACCACAAACCCTACACCCTAAACCCTAAACCCTAAAACAAACACCCTAAACCATACTACCTAACCCCTAAACCATACACCCTAAACCCTATACCCTACACCTTATAACCTAAAACCTACACCCTAATTATAGTACCCTATAACATATACCCTAATATGTAAACCCTATACCCTAAACCCCACACCATAAACCATAAATTTTACACTATAATCTATAAACCATACACAATAAACCCCATACCATACACCCAAAAACCCTAAATAGTACTCCCTAAACCCTACACCCTGAACCCAAAACTCGAAACCCTACACCCTATAACCTATACCCCACACCTTAAACCCTAAACCCTTTACACCACACCTTAAACCCAAAACCCTAAATCCTTAACCATTTACCATACACCCGAGACCCTAAACCCTACACCCAAAACCCTATATGATACACCATAAACCATAAACCCTAATCCCCATACCCTACACCCTAAACTGTAAACCCTACAACCTAAAACATAAAACACACACCCTAAACCTTAAACCTCACCCCCTAAACCCTATACCATCCACCATACACCCTAAAACCTAAACACTACATCCTAAAACCTATACCATGCACTCTAAACCCTTTACCCTACACCCTAAACCATATACCCTAACCCATAAACCCTATACCCACCCTAAAACCTAAATCCTAAAACCCTAAACAACCCTAAAAACCCATAAAACCCTAAAAAATATGCAAAACCCTAAAATCCATAAAAACAAGAAAAACTCTAAAAAACATGAAAAACAATAAAAACCCTAAAAAACTATTAAGACCCCTAATAATACCGAGAAACCCTATGAATACTCCCAAAATCCAAAAAACATAAAAGCTGCTAAAAACATAAAAACCATAAAAACCCCTAAAAACACTAAAAAATAGAAAAAACTACAAAACAAAAAATAATCCCCCCAAAAAACTCCTAAATTTTTTTTTAAAAAAAGAAACTTAAAAAATCCAATTAAACAGAGAAGAAACACAAAAAATTTCTATAAAACCCTAAAAACCCCAACAAAATGCTAGAAAATCCTACAAACATAAAAGAAATCGGAACACCCTTGAAAAACCATAAAACCCTAAAAATAACTCGACCCCCCTAAAAATAATAAAACCCCAAAGAACCCTAAAAACCCCCCAAACCAGAAAACCCATAAAAACCTTAAAAACCAAAAAAAATTAAAAAACCCTAATAATACCATAAAACCCCTAAAAATACTGAAAACCCTAAAAAGAAAATAAAAACCCTAAAAATCCATAAGAATACTAAAACCCCCCAAAACCCAAAAATTCATAAAAACTCTAAAAACCCTTAAAACCCTATAAAGTACCCCAAGATATCTTAAAATAATAAAAAATACTAAAAGACCATAAAACTCCTAAAACCCCAAAAAATCCTAATACCCTAAAAATACACTAGATACACAAAAAACACAAAAACCCCCCATTAAAGACCCTAAAACCCCTAAAAACACAAAATCCCCAAAATCCCTTAAAACCCCTAAAAACTAAAAAAACCCCTTAACTTCCTAAAAACCCGAAAATCCCCTAAGACCAATAAAAAACTTTAAATCCCTAAAAGAAAAAATCCCAAAAAATCCTAAAACACATAAAAATATTACAACCCCTAAGAACCTAAAAAAATTTAAAAAACCTAAAAACCTCTTAAAATTACTAAAATCCCTAAAAATAAATAAAATCATAAAAACCCTAAAAGGAAAAAATCTCCAAAACCCTAAAATATATTAAAAACAATAAACCCCATAAAATCCCACAATAACCTTATTAGACTTAAGGGAACCTAACAACCCACTAAAACCCTATAAAGGTTCCTAAAACCCCTAAAACCCCTAAAAGACCCTAGAATCCATTAAAACCGTAAAAGGCCTTAAAACCCATAAAGCACTTAAAATCCCAATGAAAACACAAAAACCCCATAAAACCCCCCAAAACAATAAATAATCCTAAAAGACCCTTAAAACCCATAAATGCTAGAAAAACTCATAAAGGGCCCTAAAACCCCTAAAAGACCTTAATAACCACTACTGGTGTTGGTTTTTGAAGTTGGGGTGCTGGATACTAGGGTTTGGTTCAGGAGGTGTCTGTTGTGGTATGTTGGATGTGGGCGCTACTGTCCCTGTTAACATGCTAGATGCTGGAAATGGTGTGTTTGGAGTTACTGTTTGGTGTTTGCTGGGAGGTTATGATGGCCGCGTTTGGCTGCGGTGCTCATGCTATGGTCTCATGCTACTGGTTGTGGTTGGTTGCGATGTCAGTTTCAGTGTTGTTGGTTGTTGGGGCTGGTTGGTTTTTATGTGTTTCTGCTGCTGTATTGTTGTGATGTTTGGATGTGGTGCTACTGGATGTTGGAATGCGATGGATGATGGAAGTTGTGATGCTGAATGTGTGGACGCTGCTTGTATGTGATGTTTGGTATTGGTGTTGATGCTGGTGTTGGCTGGACAAGATGTGCGGATGCTGTTGTTGTGTTTTGTTTTGTGTCTGTTTCTCTATTTTTGTTTTCTTTTTTGATTTTCCTTTTTTTGGGTCTTTTGGTGTGAAGGGTTTTTGGGTGTGGGTCGTTTGACCCATCCCCTCCCTTGTCTGCAGGTCTTTGTGTCTTTTCTTTTAATAAATTTGGGGGGGGGGGTGCCCAGAATAGCCTAGACCTGAGCCTTCCTTTTCCATAATACCCCTACTAAACCAATAAATCAATAAACCCCACTAAAACCCCATAAAACCCCTAGAAATCCCTAAACCACTAAAAACCCAAAAAACAAATAAAAAACTAAACACCTCAGAAAAACCTAAAAAACACCTAAAAACCTAAATCCCTGAAAACCTGTAAAAACCTAAAATCCCAAAAAAAAATCATTACAAAACTAAAACTAAATAGAAACCCCTAAGAAACCCCAAACCCCCTATAAAAGACAACCCCCCCCCCCCAACCTAAAAACCTCTAAAACCCCATGAAACCCCTAAAACCCCTAAAAACCTAAAAAACTCTAAAACCCCTAAATGGAACTAAAAACTGTAAAACCCTTAAAATACTTTAGAAAACCCCTTAAACATTGTGAAGAGAAGGCGGTGCACTCCCATAGTGCTCTTTCTCTCTCGATGCGGCTTCTAGGGTTTCCTCTGGATTCTCCAGGTGGTTTCGGCTGCAGATCTTCGCCCCTTCCCACTCGCGACTATAGGGGGAGACCTCAACAGAGGTGGATCTTAGTGGATTTAATTAGATGAAAGGTGGAAGGTGTTCTCCATAGGTACCGTGATTTCAGGGTGGTGGTGTTTCTTGGTATTTAGGAACATGACCCCTTCACTGCTTAGATTTTTTGGTATAGAGGCTTCACTTTGGAGATTCTAGAAGCTATGCGGAGTGCCTTGGCTTCGCTTGGACTGGGGTTGTTAGATCTCTTGCGAAGTGGGAATCATATTTTGTATGGGTCGGTGGTATCCATTTGCAGTGGTGAGGGCTTGCTTTAGCTTTGCGGGGTGTGGCCTTCTTCAGAGGATTCCATAGTGATGGGGATGCGACCTTGGTTCTTTGATATTTCATGGAGCTATGTTCTAGTAGAAGCCTCTTTATATTTTGTTCCTATTTCAGCTGGTCTCCACTACGTCGTCTCATGATGCGACTTGGGTTTTTTGGGTGTCACTATGAGAACATCTTTCAAAAAAATTCTTGTGGCTTAAAGTCTGATCATGTTGTAGATGGTTATGTTTGGATGTTGCTCCCTAGATGAGCCATGTGGTAGAACATGATGGTTTTATTTGATTTTTTTCGCTGATTTCATGGTATGATTTGGTACGAGAGTGGATCAACTATGGTGGATTCTATTCAAAAAATGATTTCAGATTTGGAACTTGCAGGCAGGTGGAGCTACTGTAAATTTAAAAATTTTGTTGTTTACTGTGTTTTTCTCTATTGTTGGTTTGGAGTTGCTGGGTGTGAGTTTTTGGATGCTAGGCCTTGACTGGATTGAAGGTGATGGATGTTTTATAATGAGTTTTTGGTTTTTGGTTTCTGCTTTCATAGGAGGTGTTGAAGGTGGTGTTGATGCACTTCTTGAGTTCCAGTTGGGAGGTGTGGCTAGATTGTTTGTGAGTTGTTGTTGGTGTTGGTGTTTGGAACTGATGCAGGGTGTTTGGAGACATTTGGTGATTGAAGGAGGTGCTGGTTGATTGAAAATGAGGTGATGGGGTCTGGTTGCTACTTCGATGGGATTCGATGAAGCTGCTGTATAAGATTTTAGTGCTGGTGGTTTTGAGTAGATGGTGGTGGATATGTTTGGAAAAGAGGCGATGGAGGATGAAAACTGTGTTGTGAGATACTGGTTGTTGGTTGGCTTTGAGATGCTGATGGATATGATTTTGAATTTCTTCTTTTCCTGTTTTTGAATGCCTTTTGGGTTTTTAGGGGATTTTGGGGTTTTTGGGGGGTGTCCATGGTTTTTGGGTGTGGGTTCATTGACCCCACCCCTCCCTTTTCCGTTGTGCCTTTTTTCTAATAAATTTGGGCGGGCCCGAAATACCCTGGTTTTAATCCCGCCTTTCCCTAAAAGACCCTAAAAACCTAAAAAATCAAAAAATGAAAACCCCCAAAAAACACAAAGAGACCATAAAAACATGTAAATATCCCAAAAGACCCTTAAAACCCATAAGTACCATAAAAAATTAAAACCCATAAAACACACTAAAAACATTAAAACCAAAAAAACCAAAAGAAATATATAACATCATAATGAGACAAAAAACATAAAACAAACCTAAAACATTTAAAAAACTTAAAAACACTAAGAAACAAAAAAACAATTTAAAAACTAAAACCACAAACCCCTACTAAACACCTAAAAACCCTTAATAAACACTAATAAACTATAAAAATATTTTAAACCCCTTAAATCCATAAAACCCAAAGAAAACTCTAAAAACAAAGGAATAACATAAAACCCTTAACAACCCAAAAAACCCAAAAACCATTAAAACCCTTGAAAGAACTCTAAAAACCCTAAAAAGCATAAAAACCTAAAAACAATAAAGGCCCAAACCCCTAAAACCCCTTAAAACCCTAATAAACCCTAAAATCCCAAAAAACATTTAGAAACCCCTAAGACATCCAAAAAACCCTAAACACCAAAAAAACATAAAAAACCCAAAAAATCCTAAAAACTACTAAAGCCTATAAAAACCCAAAAAAAAACTTAAAGACACTAAAAACCATAAAACAATAATTATAAAAATACCTAAAAACCATTCAAAAACTAACAAAACTCTAAAAATACTAAAAATCATAATCCATATACTCTACATCATAAACACAAAACCCTTCACCTAAAACCCTATACCCTATACATTAAACCATAAATCCTAAACCCTATACCAAACACCCTTCACCCTTCAGCCTAAACCCTACATCCAAAACCTGATACCCTACAACCTACAAAATTAACCCTACACCATAAAAACTATAACCTACACCATAAAACCTATACCCTGCACCTTAAACCCTATACCTTACACCCTAAACACTATACCAAACCCACTAAACTCGAAACCCTACACACAAACCCCTATATAAAACTCCATAAACCATAAAACCAATATCCTTACCCATAGCCAATACTGTAAACCATATACCAAACACTCTAAACCCAATACCCTCCACCCAATACCCAAGAGCTTATACCCTAAACTGTAAACACTAAACCCTAAACCCAATAATGGTAACCCTATTCCCTACACCCTAATCCTTATACCCTAAAACCTAAAACCTATACCATACACCCTAAAAATTATACCCTTTACCGTAAAACGTAAACACTACACCCTAAACCCAATAGCCTACACCCGAAACCCTAAACCCCACACCCTAAACCCTATACTATATACCCTAAACCCTAAACCCTACAAACTAAAACGTATACCCAATACATTAAACCTGAAACCCTACAACCTATACCATATACCCTAAACAATAAACCATATAACCTAGACTATAAACCCAAAGCCCTATACCATATACCCTAAACACTAAATACTGAACCCTGAACCGCAAACCCTAAACCCTACAAACTAAACCCTAAAAACAACACCCTAAACCATAAACCCAACACCTTAAACCTTATACCCTACACTGTAAATCCTAAACCCTAATCCCTTCTCCAAAAACCCCAAACCATACATGCTAAACCCTATACCCAACACCCTAAATTGTTCACCCTAAACATTATACCCTACACCCTACAAGCTTCACCCTAAACCCAACACCTTAAATGTTAAACCATGTACCCTACACCACAATCATAAAATCGTACACCCTAAACCATATACCCTACTACCTAAACCCTACACCCTAAACACTATAACCTTCACATTGAACCCTATATCTACACCCTAAATCTTATAACATGCACAATAATCCCTAAAACCGACACCCTAAACCCTAGAAGATTCAACTGAAACCCTAAAACCACACCCTTCACTCTAAACAATAAACCATACACTCATAAACTTATACCCTAAACCCTAAACCATATACCCTATACACTAAAGTCTATGAAACCCTAAACCCTACAACCTAAACTATATAGCCTATACCCTAAACCCTATACCATACACCCTAAACCATAAACCCTACACCCAAAACACTAAACCATATAGCCAAAAACCTATATCATGCACCTTAAACTATAAACCCTACTCCCAAAAAACCCTAAACCCTACACCCTACACCCTAAACCCCTCACCCTAAATGCTATACCCTACACTCTAAACCCTAGACCCAAACTCTAAACCCTATATCTTACACGCAAAACCATATACCATATAAACTAACCCCTAAACTCTAAAATATACATACAAATCCTAAGACCATAAAAATATCCAAAGAAACCCAAAAAAATCTTCTAAATTCCATAAAACACTGAAAACTCCTAAAAACTAGAAAAAACTCTAAAATCCATAAAACTCCTAAATATACCCTAAATACCCTAAGAAAATCTGAAAAACCATAAAACCCCTAAGAGATGCCTAAAAAACCAAAAAAACCATAAAATCCCTTCAAACCAACAAAACCAAAAAGAGCTCTAAAATTCCTAAAAACCATAAAAACCATAAAAACCATAAATACTATTAAAAACCCTGAAAACCCCTAAAAACCCTAAAAACCCTAAAAAAAATACAAATACTCCCTGAAAACACTAAGAAACTCTACAATACCCTAAAAACACATAAATCCCTCAAAACCCCTAAAATCCATTAAACTCATAAAAACCCTAAAAGAACCTTAAAACACCTATAAGAACCCCAAACCCCCTAAAAATAAAAGAACTTTAAAACCCTAAAACCCACCCAAAAAATAAAAAACATAATAACTTAAAACCCATCATACAATCTAAAAATAATAAAAACACTAAAATAAAAAAAAAACCTTAAAACCCTAAGAAACCCTATAAAATAATAAAAATCCTAAAACTACTAAAAACCCTAAAATATCCAAAATAACCCTGATAGAACTTAAAACCCCTAAAATGCATAAAAGGACTTAAAAATCCCCAATAAACTCTAAAAACCATTAATCCCTAAAAGACAGTAAAACAATAAAACCCTAAAACCCAAAAAACCCTAAAACCCCTAAAAACATTTAAAACCAAAAACCCATAAAAAGAACCTAAAAATGATACCCCCTAAAATCACTAAAAACCTAAAAAACCACCTCAAAATCCTAAAACAATAATAAACCCTATGAATCCCAAACCCCAAACCATTAAACCCATAAAAAAATCTAAAATCATAAAATCCCTAAAAACTAATAAATTTATAAAAAACCCTAAAAATCGAAAAAAACCATAAAAATATTAAAAACTAGAGAAAATCCCTAAAAACACTGAAAAACCTTAAAAACCCTAAAATAATAAGAAAACACCAAAAAACCACTAAAAACCCTAACCCCCCCCCTCCCTCTAAAAATTTTAAAAACCCTAAAAACCCCTTGGAACCAAAAACTACCTAAATGAACCATAAAAACCCAAAAAACCATAAAACCCACATAAAATACCTTAAATCCTATAAAATAAATATAAAAATATAAAACCCATAAACACCATATAATCACTAAAATACCTTGATAGACTCATTTTTGGTGTATATTTTTAATCAATTTTCAATGATTTTTAATGGATTTATAATCTAAATGCCCTTAAATTCCAAAATTTTAGTTAAATGTGGGAAAATATGATAAGGAACGAAAATGGTTTAAATAAATAAAAAAAATCATTTTTGAATTATGAAAATATTTCTTTATCATTTTGATCTAACTCTTTAATGCTTCCTTTACTGAAAATTTACGTCAGGCCTAGGTCGACCCTCAAATAGGGGGCACACACCATTTATCCAACAAAAGAGAGTTGGCTGGTCATGCATCCCACCAATAGACCTCACTTGAGTCGGAGGCACATGGGTGTTGAAGCCCCATGCATGATAGATTGCATGTGGTCAAGCCCATGGGGTGTATAGTGAGCTTAAGGGCTCATGCAAGCCGTGTGTATGTCTAATCCGCATTTGAATGTGTACGAGAGAGAACTAGGAGCTCATAACCCAAGAAACCATTTTGAGATAAGATATATCACATTTCCTTATAAATTATCTCCATTTATTTAGGTGTTTCGATGTGGGATACATTTTTGTGGGGTATTATTCACACCTGTGCCACTCCACCCACGTAGTGGTCATCGTCTCATTCGGTCACCTTTACATTCATCGAGGAACTCCATGGTTGCCTCTGCTCAACCTCGGCACAAGACACACTTCCACTACTACACCAAAAAAACATTATGGATCAATTAGGAGGTCTTTTATAATCACCATGAGACCATAATGAATGATCATCTTCCCACTTCAAGGGATGGAGGAATAGGAGGCCACCACTACCCCACTTTTCACCATTGATTCTCGAGATCTACCACCACTTCTCATTGGTTCCATGAAACATCCTCTACTATTACCCATCATCTCCACTGCGACTCCACAAGATGATGTCATCGGCTAACACTAATTATGAATATATCACCATAAACACCGCTCCCAAAGCTTGAGGTAGAGTTCCTTCACCATACCATGCCTCCTCTTCCAATTTTAAAGTCTAGAACCAACATGTATCCCCTTAAAACTCTCATAAGGCCTTAAGGAGGCCATTTCAAAGGCTCCTCTAGATAGTTTGAATTCTAGAGGAATATAAGGGTGACTCTCTCAGTGATTTCTACTAACACACTTTTATTAAATTAAATCCACCAATTCCACATCATCCAAAAACCCCATGCACCATGCACGATTGAGGAAGCATGCATCCAATCTATCCATGATGATACTCGATATTCATCGGAATTATAAACACCATATATCTACATATGTTTCATATTTATCACCCTATGTCCTGGTGGAGTTTTTGAGTTGAATGAGATCCTCGAGGATCTTGTATGTGGATCCTCCTTGACTGTTGAAGGAGGTTTCCATTGAGGCTCCTTATTTTCCTATAAAATTAACTATTGCATCACAGAATAGGGATATAATCACCCAAGGGGGATATTTCCACTGAAGGTTATTCCCCCTTATTATTCTTTATTTTTTTATTTATTTTTTTAGTTTTATTTTTAATTATAATTGAAATTTTATTTTATTAAATAATTTTTTTTCATGCATGTTTGTTTTTATTTAAGCATTATCAAATTCAATAATTCTTCTTCTTCTTCTTATTTTTTCCATTTATTATTATTATTCTTATTATTATTATTATTTTAACAATTTATTTTATATTATATTTTCTCTATTTATTTTCATATTTTATTCTTCTTCTCTATCTCTATCAAACTCTTATTTTTATCATCCATCGTTCTTATTTTTTTATTCTCATTACTAATTTTTTTTTTTAATTTATATATTCCTTCTCTTTATTATTCTTCTATTCCACCTTTTCACCATTGTGATCTCTTAAAATTAATAATGGGAGGTTTACCTGAGGCTTGGCCAGGGGGTGGTCAATGTGTTCTTGAATTTCTCTTAAATTTTATTTTACATTTGTAATAGATGTGATTATAATGCATGGGTGTGAATAATGTACCATGTGTAGTGACTTTATCCCATGACAAGCAACTAAATCTATTTATATTATTATTTTTAATCTCTTTTCCATCTCTTTATTGGGTAGTGTTTAACATGATGGAGTTGAGAGAATAAATGGATGAAATGAAATAGATAGAGCTGGGTCGTAGAAGATGGTACACCTTTGACTTTGGTGTACCATCAACCTTGATTACAGAGAAGGTTGAGTTGGGATTTCTTAGGCATTCAAATATTCCACAATTTCTGTATAAAAAATTTTAATTCATCATAAGATTTCAAGCTTGTATTATCAAACTAAAATTCAAAAAATAACGATTGAACTAAAAACCAAACCCAAAACCATGTTTTTTAATCCTTAACTTTTTATATTTATTATTTCATGTTAGTTTAGTTTACAATCTCATTATGAATTTAATTTCATTATCTTAGAAAATAAAAAACCAGTTTAAAAAAATATTTATCTTTTTCTCATAAAAGAAATAAAAAAAACAAAAATAAGTATTTTAGGTGAATTAGATTAAGTAGTTTAATAAAATTAGAATCTCCTCAATTTAAATCTACCAAAATAATGAAAATATAAAATGTAAATTAACAACAAATTAGATACCAAAAAACAGAACTAATTTTGATGCATGCCTATCATAGGTCATGGAAAAAATAAAACTATTTTCCTAGTGTAGCATAGTGGATGACTAGGGTCATCTTATTTTAAGAGCTTCTTGGTATTTTCACATACATAATCTAATTCCCCTAAACAACTTATTTTTGTTTTTTGATAATTTTATGAAAACAATGATAGATGTTTTGGGGTTTTTTTGTTTATTTTCTATGAATAAAAAATGAAATGTAAAAAATTAGAATTTAAACTACACTAACATGAAATTTTAAAAGGAATGAGATAATGAAGAATGAACTTGGTTTTTGTTTTGGTTTTGGTTTTGGGTTTTGTTTTGGTTTCAAAGATTATTTTCCTTTATTTTTTTATTTTAGTTTGATAATCAAAACATGAAATATCATGAAGAATTACTATTCTTTTTATATAGAAATTGTGGATCCTTTGAAAACCAAAGAAATCATTATTCCACCTCCTCCTGTAATCATGGTTGATGACACACCTTGATCGAGGGTATTTTATCTTCTAGGACCCAATTCAATCGACATCATTTCATCCATTGATTCACTTAACTCCATCATGTTAGTATCTAGTCCATGAATATATGGAAAAAATATTAAACAAAAATTATAAATAGATTTAGTTGCATGTCATTGGGAAAAATCACCACATTAGGGAAATTATCCACGCCCTTTCATGATACTCTTATCTTCCAAAAACATAAAATAAACCTTAAGAAAAATTCAATAACACCTTGAACTCCCTCAATCCAACCCTCGGGTAAACGTCCCATTATCGGGTGTAAGAGGATGTAATGGTGTAAATATGGAAAATAATAAGATAAATGAAAAATAATAAAATAAAATAAAAGGAATAAAATAAAACATGGAATGATAATAAAAATAAAAAGAATAATGGTGGATGGGAGAAAGAAGAGAGAGAGAGAGATGGAAAAGAAGAATAAAATAATGAAATAAATAAAGGAAATAAAATATAATGAATAATTTTAAAGTAATAAAAATAAAAATAATAAAATATGATGAATAAGATTAAAAAAAGATAATTGTGGAATGGGGAATCACTTAAAATAAAATCAAACATTCATAAACTAATTTATTTAATAAAATAAAATTAACATAATAATTTATAATAAAACTAAAAAGAAGAATAAGAAGGGGGTATAATCTTCAGTGGAAATCTCCCCATTAGATGTGTAGATCCATCTTCATTGGTATAACATGATCATTTTATATAAAATAGGAGTCTCAGTGGTGGAAAACATCAATGGTAGAGGAGGATCCTTGGATGAGATCCTTAGGGATTTCATTTAATTCAAAAACTCACATGAGTGTTGGGGTGATAAATTTGAAAAACCCATCGATATAGGGTGTTTATAATTTATGTGTGGATTTGATCTCACCTTGGATAAATAAATTTCATCCTTCCTCATCAATTCATGGTTCATGGGGTTTTTGGAAGACTCAATAGTGGTGGATTTCTTGTAATGCAGGTGTGGAAGCGGACATCACTGAGTGAGGAAGCCTCATCTTCCAATGGCCTTCAAAGTGGATAGATAATCCTTTAAAATGGCCTTAGGGAGTCCATTAGATAGTTTCAAGGGGATAAATGTTGGTTCCAACCTTCAATAGTAGAGGTGGAGGCATGGTATAAAGTGGGATTGAACCCGAGCTTCGGGAGAGGCATTTATAGAGGCCTCCGGTTGAGCAGTGGAAGAGGATGATGTTGGGTAGAGGATCCATGGAGGATTTGAGTGGTAGTGGAAAAGGATAGTTCATGGAACCATTGGGTATTTTTTGTGGAGCTCGATTGACAATGGTGAGGTGTGGGGGAGTAAAGGACTCTTATTCCTCCAACTATAGAAGTGGACAGAGGAGCCTTCAACATGGTCTCATGGTGATCAGGAAGGACCTCTAAGCTGATCTACAATGGTTTGAAGGTACATAAGTGGAATTGTAGCCATAATCGAGTTTAAGAAGTTCCATCCATGGAGTTTTATGATGAATTCAATGGTAGTGAGATGAGATGAAGGTGGAACCATGGAAAGATCACATTAGAGCCTGATGGAGTTGAACAGGTGTGAAAAGTACCCCAAAAAATAAATTCTGCATTGAAATAACTGAAGGATTTGTGAACCTTTATAATGAATGGTGTGGGATCTCGATTGAAAATGGAGTCTTAGAAGATTTCCTCCTAATTCTCACATGTACACACACAAATACAGGTCACACATACATATCACCAGTGCTTTCCCTTCGGATCACTATACTCCCCGTGAGCTTGACCACCCATGGGCCACGATGCGTGTGGATTCATCACTTTTTATGGTAGTTAAAGTAGGCTCTCCTAGTGGGATAATTGACTAGATGACCCTATTGGGCTGGTAAAATTGTTCTTGGCCCCTAGTTGAGGTCCAGCTCATGCCTGAACTAAATTTTTGGTAAAGGAAACATTAAAAAGTTAGATAAAAATATAAATTATAACTTTTAGAATTAAAAATTATTTTTTTTGTTTCAAAAAATTTTCAATCCTTTTTATATTTTCCCACATTTAACTAAAACAATGATATTTAAGGTCCTTTAGATCATAAATTCATTAAAAATCATTCAAAATTTATTGAAATATACACAAAAAATAGTATTTCAAATACCCCTAAACGAAAACCATTTTTTAATGAGGCATAATATCACAACATAGAATTCTATAGGTTACCAATTTTATAATTATTAAAATTTTAAAGTAATTAAATCAAAAAAAATTAATGGTAAATAAAATTTTCAAATTCCACATAAATAATCAAGTCAATTTCTCAATTTTCAAATAAAAAAAATCAAATCATGTATTTTATATTTTCCATTTTGAAAATGATGGTACATATCTTATAATTCATTTAAGTACTTTAATTAACTATTATTAAACATTCCAAAACATTATTTACCATTTTTCTGAATCTTTTCAATCATCACTCCTGATACAAATTCAAGTATATTTATTCTGATATCATGATAACATACTCCTTATACATATGACTGTAAATGAACTAAATTATCCACATTTAAATAAAAAAGATACATAACGTTATGAGGTATTTCATTTAAGGTTCAAATGTATCCAAGGCTTATGGTTGGTAGTAATTTTTGTTTTAAAATTTGATTTTTAAGGATGATTTTTATCTCTTAAATCATAAAGCATTATATTAAAAGTGTAGGTATCATGAAATTCTCCCCTTAAAATTTTAACAACTTCCAAATTCCATTAAAATCATTGTAAATATCATAATCAAATTAATCATAATGAATGTTTTGTGAACCCTCTTTAAATATTCTCTAATTTTATACTATTTTTTCATTGAACCTTTTCATTTTTTTCTTTTTAGAAAGATATGCTTATAATAAACCTCACATGCCCCACCTAATAATAGGTATAGTAATGGTGATTTTTGGTTTACCGAAATCAAATCACATTTTTATATTTTTTTGGTTCTTTTTTCATTTTCCTTTATTTTCTATAATTCAAGAGGCACAAAATAATAAAGAGTGGTAAATAAATCAAAATTATTACTCAATTATTATAATATCACCCCCAAAATATTTACTTACAATGTAATTCATCCCATAATTCATGAATTCATTCAACCCCACAATTCAATATTAAATAATAAATAAAATATTGAGGGTAGGGTAATAATGGATAAAAATCTCTTGAAACTTGGATAATTGCTAATAAGTTCATTAATGGTCTCTACGGTCTAAACATGGATTAATGTAAATGTGTACTTTAAATGAGAAAGGATTTTTAAAATAAGCCTCAATTATTTTAAATTTAGTTTTTAACAATCATATCTTTGACAAGTTAAATTTAATGTTTTGGTTGGTGACATGTCCCAAGATCACACAAAAAATATGATAAAGAATAAAATAGTAAGTACTTTTTCGGGAAATCCTCTTGGGAATGGAACATATGATTTTGGATAATCAATTAAGGAATTATTAATAGTAATAAAACAATTCACATGATTTTCAAAATTTCAAATCATGGAAAATGCTTGGGAAACTAAATTTACATGAATCAATGAATTCTCTACAGTCATGAGTCCTCATTTTAATATCCATGACTCACATTAATAATTTAAATCTCTATTTTACCCATTTAATCTCATTAGGATTTAAATCTATATCATATAATCATAAGATTCCTAATAAACTCTTGTCTTTCAAATTAGTCATGTAAATCATAAATCTAAATGTGGGAATGAAATTTTCTAGTTTAAATCTCAAAAAATGTTGAAGGAAAATCATGTATGGATTTTAAAATAAAAACATAAAAGGTGAGATCACTTTATGGGGAATAGTTTTCCATTTTCTCAACTACATGGGGTGAAATTTTCCATCATGAACCTATAGAATATAATTAATCAATTAAGAACAAGGTTTATTTCATTTATGCTCAAAAAAAGATAATTGGTATTGGGATACATGATTAACTAATTGGAAGAAATAAATTTAAATTTCTAGATACCAAGTAAAGGTATATGTCTTAGTATGATCCCCCATGTGGGACCTAGATTTTTACTACCTCTAGAGGGCAGTACCAGATGTTATCCATAGATTGATGGTGGATGGATATTTTTATACTTAAACCACCATTGGTGGATTTTATAATATTGTACTTCTTTATTGATGGTGAGGAATGATCCATGGATTGATTATACATGATAAACCCCTTTCCAAATTACGTATATATTTAATAAAGGGGGTGGGATGAAGTATGGATCATCCTTCTTCTTGGTTTCTAATTTTGAAACCTCCTACTTCTCTTCCAGTGACACTTCACACATGTTCTATGAATATAAAGATAAAAGGGAGAATAAGAAGGTATATTTAATTGAAAAAAAATTAATTTTTATTTTTTAATAAGAAATTTATCCCTTTAAATGTGATAGGACTCTATCTTGATTACCATAGGGTTAGAAACATGGATTTATTGATGTGATTCCTAAAATGTTTGTTCATCAAAATTACGGAGCTCCATGTGCTCCTTAATAAGTTCATTTACAGGTTCTACATCTTTCTCAAATACATAAAGAAGATTGCCTGAATCTTGAAATTCCAAGTATTGGGAGTTAATAATCAATTAATATTGAATAAAATAAAATGAAATAAATTTTTTGGTAATATCAATCCCATGAATTGGTTTAATTTCAATATCTTCTTTAGTGGTTAGTGCCTATTAAAGTTGATTATGAGTGGATGGAGGAGGGTAGTATAGATCCTTCATTTTTACATCAAATTCCACCACATGGGTGGTGTCTACCATCAATGGTGGTGGATCATTTTACTTTCAAATTATTGGGAGATCAAGAAGTTCCTCATATTCGTTCTAAAATTCATCCAGATCCTTTTGATCTCTTGCATTGATCTTAACATGAATGTTTTCCTCATCATTAATCCACTCTATCTCATAATGGAATTTTTAGATTTGGATCTTCATATAGATAGTCTTTTGATACTCCTCAAGATAGGTCTAAACCTCTTTAATATCTTATGTAAAATGGGGCAAATCCAGTGGAATTTTCTTTCTTGTCCTTCATTATTTGATAATCAATTTTTAATTCATCAAGAATATATTACTATTCATGAAATTAAACTATGTTGTTATGCCCATTTACTATAAGCATGAATAGGTCACTGATTTCAATGATATTTTATAGGAGATCCTCCTTTGTAGCATTTTGAAAAAATGGTTCTTTCCCGTAAGATTAACTAGTCCATGAATTAAAAAAATGGTTATTTGAAAACATAATGGGAAAATAATTTTTATGGTTTTTTTGATAAAGTAATGAAATCTATCTAAAATGTAAAAATAGAAAATGTGAATGAACTACTGGTTGGATCCTCGGTAACGGTGCCATTTTTGATACACACCTATCATAGGGCATGGAAAAATAAAATTATTTTCCTTGTGAAGAAAAGTACTGACTAGGGTCATCTCACATGAGGAACATCTCAGTTTGTTTTCCTACTTAATCTTATTTACTTAAAGTTATTATTATTGTTTTATTTTATTTATTTTATAAAACCAATGATAAATATTTTTGTGTTTTTGTTTTTTATTTTCTAAAATAACAAAATAACATGAAAAATGAGAATTTAAACTAAACTAAAATTAAATGTCAAATAGAAGGATTTAGTGAAGAAGGGATTTTGTTTTGGAGTTAGTTTTGAGTTTAATCATTATTCAACTTTATTTTTTTGAATTTAGTTCCATAATCCCAACATGAACTCTCATGATGAATTACTATTTTTTATTTAGAAATTCTGTAATCTTTTAATTCCAGATAAATATCAATTCCACCTCCTCCTATAATCAAGGTTCATGAAAAACATTGGTCGATGGTGTACCATATTCCAAGACCTGGATCTATCGATGTTGTTTCATCCATTGAATCACTGAACTCTATTGTTTGAATAGGTAGTAAATGAATATATGAAAAAATATTAAACAAAAGAATATAAATATATTGATTTGAATTTCATAGGGGGCAGTCACTACACTAGGTACATTCGCCACACTCATGCATGCTACTTATATCTGCCACAAAAATAAAATAAATGTTAAATTAAATCCAAGAACACCTTGAACTCCCCTAGAAAAAGCCTTGGGCCAGCCTCCCATTATCTAGAGTAAGATGTCACTGTGGATGAAATATGGAAGAGAATAAAAATAAAGAGAAAAAAAGAATAAAATAAATGAAGGAATGAGAATAAAAATTAAAGTAAGAATAGTGGATGAGAAAAAGAAGCGTGAGAGATATGGAGAAGAATAATAAAATAAGAAAAAAAATAATGAATATAAAATTTCATTAATAATTTAAATATAATAATAATAATAATATTATTATTATTAATATAAAATAATAAAAATAATAATTAAAAAAAGAAGTAGAATTGTTGAATTGGGAACACTTAAAATTTTAAAAAAACATTCATGAACTAATCTATTTAATTTTAGAAAATTACAATTACAAATTTTAAAAAAAATAAAGCAATTAAAATTAAAGGAAAATTAAGAAGACTAAGGGGGATTAGCAGCTTTGATGGAAATCTCTACCTTTGGTGTGCATATCCCTCTTCTATGGTGTAGCATGATCATTTTATAAGCAAAAAAGTATCTTCAGTGGTGGCATCCTTCAATAGTCAAAGAGGATCCTCAGATGAGATCCTTGAGGATATCATCCAATTAAAAAACTACCTTGAGATTTAGGGTGATAAATATGAAACACCCATAGATATAGGGAATTTATAATTCACACATAGATTGAGTATCAACATGGATAGAGTGACCACATCCTTCACAATTCTTTCATGGTTCATGTATTTTGGGTTGACAAGATGGTGGTGGATTATGTCATACAGCTGTGGTAGTAGACATCACTAAGAGAGGTAGCATCCCCTTCATCTAAATTTTGAAGTTTCTAGAAGATCCATCGAAATTTCCATGTGGAGGTTTTCCAAGTGTACTAAGGGGATCCATGGTGGATCCTACCTTTAGAAGTGGTAGTGAAAGTATGGTATGGTGAAAGAGCTCGACCCTGATCTTTGAGAGTGAAATTTATATAGGCCTCTAGTTGAGTAGTGGAGGATATAAAAATTTAGAGGCTGAGCCATAGAGGAGCTGATCGGTAATGGAAGAGGATGGTGCATGGAACCGTTGAATAGTCCTAGTGGATCTCAAGAGGAAATAGAGAATAATATGGTAGTGGTGGCCTCCTATTCTTTTTTCCTTCTAAGTTTCTAGAGAAGCCTTCAAGATGGTCTCGTGGTGATTATAAAGGGTCATCGAGTAGATCCATGGTGGTGTGGAGGTGTGTTGGTGGATGTGTATCTTGATCTAATATCAAATAGAAGCAGCCATGGACTTCCCTGGTGAATATAGTGGTAGTGGGATGGGATGAAGGCAACAGTGAAGGTAAAGCCTGGTAGAGCGTGCCAGATATGAGATTTTGTGAATATTACCCCACTAAAAAGCTATCCCACATTGAAACTCTGTTATAATTGGAAATACATTATAATTCAAGGTTCGGGATCTCAAACCAAAATGGTTTCTCCAGGGATGACTTCCAGATTCCCACACACACACACACATGTGGACTGCGCATGAACGCCTTGGTTAAGGGTGTTTTTTCTCCTAGGAAAAACTCTATCAATGTGTTTTAATCCATTAATTCACTCAAAAAATCATGTGAATAGCTATAAAATGAATACAAGGAAATGGGATTAAACAATGTAATAATAATAGATTGAGTTGCATGTCCTGGAAGCCAGTCATCACAATAGGGAAATTATCCACACCTATACATTCTACTTGTATCTACCACAAATGTAAAATAAACATTATGAAAAATTCGAGAACACCTTGACCTACCCTTAGATAAGACTCATGTCAACCTCTTATTATTGGCAGTAATAGATCACAATGATTGAAAGATGAAATAGAAGAATAATAAAGAGAAAGAATAAAATAAATAACATTAAATAAATAATGAATGATAATATAAATAAAATTAAGAATGATTGATGATTGAAATAAGATTGAGAGATGGATAAAAAGAATAAAATAAGAAAATAAAATATAATGTAGAATGTTAAAATAATAATAAAAATAAAATAATAATAATAATAAAGGAATAATAAGAAGGTGGAGGAGGAGGAGGAAAATTGTACAATGGGGGAAAACTTAAATAAAAACAAACACACATGAAATAATTTATTAAATAAAATAATATTCAAATTAACATTTAAAATAAAACTAAAAAAATAATAAAATAAAAATGAAGAAGAAGAAGGGGGAGAAGCATCTTCTGTGGATATATCCCCCTTGGGTGCATAGATCCCTCTTCAGTGGTGCATCAGACTTCTTTTATTAGAAAATAATGAGCCTCAATTGTGGCCTCCATCAATGTTTTAGGAGGATCCTTAAATGAGATTATTGGAAATCTCATTCAATTCAAAAAATCACCTGAAACTTAGGGTGATAAATATAAAACACCCATGGATATAGGTTATTAATAATTCACATATAGATTGATTATTGACATGGATAGAGTGGAGGCATCCTTCCTCAGTCAGGCATGGGGAATGGGTTTTTAGGTAGTGGTGTCTTTCATGTATTGTAGGTCTGGTAGTAGACATCACTGAGTGAGGAAACCTCCACTTCCTTAATCCTTCGAAGTGGCTATAGGAGCCTTTGAAATGGTCTTAGGGAGGTCATACACGAGTCTTTAGGGGATCCATGGTGGTTTCAACCTTCGAAAATGGAAGTAAAGGTGTGGTATGAAGAAGTAAATCAACGCTGAGCTTCTAGAGTGATGTTTATGGAAGTCTTTGGTTGAGAAGTGGCATCCGGAAACATTAGGAAGTGGAGCTGTGATATAGTTGAACGGCAACAGAGTATTAAAGTGCAAGGAACTTGTGAGTAGAGGTGGTGGAGATCAAGTGGAAATGGTGAGTGGTGGGGAAGTAGCAGCCTCATATTCCTCCAACCATCAAACTGGTTGGAGGAGCCTTTGATATGGTCTCATAGTGGTTATAAAGGGACTTTGAGTTGATCCATACTAGTTTTGAGGTGTGGAAGTGGATGTGTACCTCAAGCATAGGTTGAACAGTGACATCCAGCGAGTTCCCCAATGAATGCAGTGGTATAAGGATGAAATAAAGGCAGCCGTGTAGGTGGATTTGAGTAGGCACAAAGAGTACCCCTATAAAAAGACATCCCACATCCAAATTTCTAATTAATTGTAATGCCTTTATAAGGAAAGGTGTAGGATCTTGGGGTAAAATGGATACTTCATGTATGGCCTCCCAGTTCTCACTCTCACACACACAAATTCGAGTCACATATAGACATGGCCCGTGTGAGCCCTTAGGCTCACTATACTCTCTTCAAGCATGACAACCCATGGGCCACTATGCATTGGGCTTCATCACCTATTTTCTTCCAGCTCAAGTGGGCTCTCGTGGAGATTTTTGTGACTGTCCAACACTCTTGGGTTGGCTAAATGGTGTGTGGTGTCTAGTTGAGGTTTTTCTTAGGTCAGGCCAAAATATTTATTAATAGAAACATTATAGTGTTTGATCATAAATATATAGTAATATTTTCAAGATTCAAAATTGAAACTTTTTAATTTTTTTCAAACCATTTTCATTCCTTTTCAAAATATCCCACATTTAACTAAATAATTGATATTCAAGGACATTTAGATTATAAATAAATTAAAACATCATTGAAAATTGATTAAAAATATGCATAAAAATTAGTCTTTATAGTACCCCCACATTTAAATCATGATTTTCCTCAAGAATAAAATCTCAACTAGGAATTATAGAGGTCACAAATGTTACCATTATTCAATTTTCAAAGTAATTAAAAAAATAAATTGTCAATTTTAAATAAAATTTTCAAATTCCAAATTAAATATCAATTCAATTTCAAAATTTTCAAAGAAAAAATTAATTCATTAATTTTACTTTATCCTTTTAAAAAATTAAGGTACTTATCTTCTCATTAATTTAGGGTCCTTAATTAATTATTATTAAACATTCCAAATCATGATTTTCCTATCTTTTGATTATTTCCACTCATAAATCTTGATAAAAATTCAAAGAGTGTTATGCTCATATTATGAAAACATGCTCATTTTATATAAACATATAAATGAACAACTCTCTCCACTTTGAAAATAGAAAAGGAACAAAAAATCATGAAGGATTTCATGTAAGGTTCAAATTCCTCTGAGGATTATGTTTGGTATAAGTTTTTGTTTTAAAATAAAAGACTCAAGGTGGAGGTTTATCTCTTAAATTATAAATCAGGATATTAAAAGTAAAAGTGTCATGAAAATACCCCCCCAAATTGTAACAATTCCCAACTTCTCCAAAACTCAAATTAAATATCATTATTAAATTAAGCATAATGATTTCTTTGTTCACCCTCTTTAAATATTCTACACATTTATACTTTACCTTCTCAAATAAACTTTTAATTTTTTTTAAATTAATTCTTATAATAAACCTCACAAACACAAACTAACCACATTTAATAAAAATAATTGATCTATTAATGGTAATTTTTGGTTTTCCCAAATCACAACCCATTTTTTCTATTACTTGTTAATTTTTCCATTTTCCTTTATATTTTTTAATTCGAGAGAGGGAAAACAATAAATGGTAGTGAATTATTCCAAAACCTTCCCCAATTACCATAGTAACAGTGCTATAATTTTTCACTAAAATGTAATTCATCCCATTCTTCATGACTCCCTTAATCCCCACACTTAAACTTTAAAATACATCACACATACTAATAGGTGGGTAGTAATGGATAAAAATGGATTGAAACATGGATCATTCCTAACAAGGCTATTAATAGTTTCTATGGGATAAACAAGGATTAATGTAAAGGTGATACTTTATGGATAAGAGATTTTAAAAATCTTCCTCAATCATTATAAAAGTGTTTTTTTATAGTCATAGATTTGAAAAGTTCAATTCTAATTTCTGGTTAGTGACATTTCACAAGATCACTCAAGAAATATGCTCAAGAATAAAATAGGAAGTACTTGGTCTAGAAATAATATCGAGAATGGAAAATTTTATTTGGGAAAACCACTCAAGGAATGATTAATTATAATAAATAAATTCACATGAGTTTCAAAAATTCAAAGCATGAAAAGTGTTTAAGAAATTTAATTTACATGAATAAACTAATTCCCTTATGTAATGAGTCCTCATTTTAATATCAATGCCTCACATTAATTATTTAATTATCCATTTTACTCATTAAATCTAATTATCATTGAAATATAAAACATGGAATCACAAGATCCCTACGAAACTCATGTCTCTTAGATTAGTTATGTAAAGAATAAATCCAATTGTGTAAATAAAGTTTTTAGGTTTACAGCTCAAATCATGTTAGAAAACAATGTAGGTAGTTTAAAAGATAGACATAAAAATTGAACCCCCTTTCCCTTAAATATTAGTCCTTTTATCCACTACATATGGTTTAATTATTCCAATAGAATATAATTACTGAATTAATCCAATGGATCATGTTATGTATGCTAAACAAGATAATAGGGAGTGGTATTAATGCTTGAATAATACTAAGAATGAAATATAATTCCCTTGAAATAAATTAAAGATATAAGTCTTGGTATTATACCCCAAGTGGGACATGGATTTGTAATGCATCTAGAGGGTAGTACCAGTTTTAATATATACTCTGATGATGGATAGATCTTCTTAGATTGGAACCACCACATGTTATTTTTCCCAAATTTTTCTTTTTTTTATGGTGAGTAATGACCCATGAATAGAGTAAACTAGATCCCATTCAAAATTTGGTATAGAATGAAGGGAGGGGTAGGATGAAGTATGGATCATCCTCCTCTTTAGATTCTACTTGGGAAATCTTCTCTTACTCTTCATGTGCTACCTCAAAGGGGCTGTATAAATTGAATGTTTATAGGGGAACTAATTGGGTATTTTCACTTAAATAAAATTTTAATTTTAATTTTTAATAAGAAATTTCCCCCTTTCAATATGATCAGCCTTCATCTTGATTTCCTCAGGCTCAACTAATTGGTCTTCTACATGGGCCTCCTCAAATGTATGTTCCTCAAAATTACGAAGCTCCATGTGTTCCTCAACATCTACATGTGTTGTTTATTCATGTTCCTATAAGACATGGATAGAATGGACAAAATATTAAAATTCACAACAATAAGAGGTGATGAATAAATTATATTGAATAAAATCATAAAATAAAGAGTTACAATAAATATCCTATCTTTGAGTTATTTCTGTTCTAATCAGCGCTTTACTGGTGAGTGCCTCTTGGAGTTGAATGTTAGGGGATAGAGGCAGGCAGTTGGGATGATCCATCTTTTCTTAAAATTCTACCACTTTTGTGGTGTCTTCCTTTAATGTTGTTGGTTATTATAATTTTCAAGGTAAGGATAGACCAAAAAGTTGCTCACAATCATTCCAAATGTCATCCAGATCTTGCTGATATCCCATGTGAAGCAGAACATGAAAGTATTCCTCTTTAGTTTCCTCAGGTATGTCAGGGAAGAAAAGTGGCTCATATTTTGGTTCAGGTTTAGGTTTCTCTGATGATCCTTGGGAATATTCATATATCCAATCCATTTTATTAGTATATATTTATCCATCTCTTCATGATATTGAATATTTTATTTGAGTTTTATATTAGACAATTCCCCATAGGATTGTTCTGGAGGAACTTCTTCAAAAGTTGTAAGTGGAAATAAGGAGCACTCTATTGGTGTCTTGGACACTTCTTGATAAAATTCTGGGTAGTATTCCTAGAATTCAATTAACTCTCTGGTCAATCCTTCAACTAATAGTTGTTCAAGGGTCTCATTGAGACGCTGGATAAGGTCCTTGAATTCCTTCTCAATGATAATTTGGCTATGGGATCCCCTGATCTATCTAGACCACACAGAAACACTTTCTTCTATAGACTGGGGTTCTTTAGATATTGGTTCTTATACATATGAGTAGTCAGTCCACGAAAAATAATATTCATTTAAATACATCATAGAAAAAAAATTATGGTATTTTTTTTTAATTTGGAAAATAGTGAAATATATATATATATATATATATATATGTGAAAATAGAAAACATAAAGTAAACTACTGATTAAATCCTCAAAAATAGCACCAGTTTTGACATATTTCTATCGTAGGGTGTGGAAAAATAAAAATATTCCCCTAGTGTAGCATAGTGGCTGACTATGGGTTTCTCACTTGAGGAGCTTCTCAGTTTGATCGCCTAATTAATCTAATTCACCTAAACTAATTTTTTAGTATTATTTTTAGAAAGCAGTGATAATATTTTTTTTGGTTTTTTTGTTTATTTTATTTGATAATGAAATTAAATGTAGAATGATAATTTCAACTAAACTGACATGCAATTCTAAATAAAATGAGTCAAGGAAAAAATAAAGTGGTTTCGGGTTTGGTTTCATGTTTGATCATTTTTTCCATTCATTTTTTATTTTAGTATAATAATCCAAACATGAAATATCATGGTGAATTACTATCATTTTTATTTATAAATTTTGGAATCATTTAATGCCTAAGAAATCTCAATTCAAACTCCTCATGTAATCAAGGTTGATGGAACATCTTGTTCGAGGGTGTGCCATATTGCAGGACCTGGGTCTATCGATGCACTTTCATCCATTGATTCGCGCAAATCCATTATGTGAAGAGTTAGACAATGAAGAGAGGAAAAGGTGATAAAAAAGAAATAGATTGAGTTTCATGTCATGTGGATATATAACCACACCTATGTCATTATCCAAACCCGTGCATGCTACTCATATCTACTAAAAGACTAAAATATACTTTAAGAAAAATTTAAGAATACCTTGAACTCCCCTGGGTCAAGCCTCATGTCATCCTCCCATTATTTGGAGTAATATATAATAAAGTGGAAATATGGAATTAAATAATAAGAAAGATAAAGAATATAAAAAAATAAAAAAATAAAATCAAAGAATTAATGATAATAAAATTAAAAACAAGAATGGTTCATGAGAGAAATAATAGAGAAAAAGATGGGGAATAAAAAGAAAATATGAAAAGTAATAAAGAAAATAAAATATAAACCATAATTTCAAAATAAAAATAACAATAATAATAAAAGAATGATAATAATAATAATTGTGGAATGGGTTAACACTTAAAATAAAAAAATCAGGAATTAATTAATTTATTAAAAAATTTATAATTACAATTTAAAATAAAATTGAAACAAAATAAATAAAAGAAAAATGATGAATAAGGGGTGGAATGTACTTCGGTGGACATACCCTCCTTAGGTCTGTGGATCCCTCTTCAGTGGTACAACATGCTCCTTTTATAGGAAAACTACCGGCCTCGATGGTGGCCTCCTTCAATGGTCAAGGAGGATCATCGGATGAGTTCCTCATGGATCTCATTTAATTCAAAAACCCTCACATGGATTGGGGTGATAAATATGAAACACCTATAGATATAGATTGTTTATAATTCACATGTATATTGAATCTTTGTGTGGATAGAGTGAATGAATCATTCCTCAGTCATTTATGGTGCATGGGGTTTTGGATGAGGGGAGAGTGGTGGCTTTCATATAATGAATGTGTGGTAGAAAACATCACCGATCGAGTAGGACCCCTCTCCCTCTAGAATTATATGTGTACATAAGAGCCTTTGAAATGGATTTGGGAGGTCGTTCGAGAGTTCAAAGGGGATCCATGGTGGTTCCGGCCATCTGAAGTGGAAGCAGATGGATGGTAGTGGAGATGTGTGGAAGAGGCGAAGGATAGTGCATGGTACGGGTGAGTAGTGGTGGTGGAGCTCAAGTGGCAATGGAGAGTAGCGGGGCAGTGGTGGTCTCCTATTCCTCCAGCCAATGAAGTGGCCAGTGGAGCCTTCGAGATGGTCTCATGGTGATCGGAAAGGGCCTCTGAGTTGATCCACAATGGTTTGGAGATATGGTCGTGGATGTTTAGCTTGAGCCAGGGTCAGCAACGACTGCCATGGAGTTTCCCAATGAATGAAGTGGCAGTAGGATGAGAAGAAGGTGACAGTGTAGGCAGAGTTCAGTAGACATGAATAGTTCCCTGCTAAAGATATATCACACATAAAAATTCCAGAATAATTGGAAAGCCTTTATAATGAAATTTGTGAGATCTCGATCCAAAATGGGTTATTGGGGGATGGCCTCCTGGTTTTCACTGGGACACAGACAAATGCAGGTCACACATACACGCAGCCCATGAGATCCTGTGGACTCACTATACTAGCCATAGGCTTGACCATCCAAGGGCCACCATGCACAGGGCTTCATCATCTATATGATGTCGGGTCAAGAGGGCTCTCTTGGTGGGATGTGTGACCGGATGACCTTCTTGGGCTGGAAAAATGTTGTCTGTCCCATAGTAGAGGGTTGGCTCAGGTCTGGCCTAAATATTTGGTAAAGAAAACATTAAAGAGTTAGATAAAAATATAAAGTAAGATTTTCACAATTCAATAATCAAATATTTTTATTTGTATCAAAACATTTTCATTCATTTTCATATTTTCCCACGTGTAACTAAAACATTAAAATTTAAGGGAATTTAGATTCAAACTCTAATAAAAAATAATTTATAATTGATTAAAAATTTTCACCAAAACACCCAAAAACCCCCAAAAAAACCCCAAAAAACCCAAAAACCCCAAAAACACAAAAAAACACTTAAAACCCATTGAAAATTTTAAAAGAATATAAAAACCCCCTTTTAAACCACTAAAAAAATCCAAAAAACCCTAAAAACTCTAAAATTTCAAAATCAATGAAAAAACCATAAAACCCATAAAAACACCGAAAAACCAAAACAACCCCTAAAATAAATGGAAAACCCTAAAAACCTTAAAAAAAACTGTAAATCACATGAAAAAACACCTAAAAATCAAAACAAAGCATTAAATGTATCAAAAGACACTACACCCCTAAAAATCTAAAAATCCATAAAAACTAATAAAAATCATAAAAACACTTAAAAATCTGTAAAAATCACAATAAAACCCTAAGAAGAGAGAAAACAATTTTAGAACCCTAAAAACCATAAAAACAATTAAAACCCATGAAAAACCTAACATTTCCAAAAAACCCTATAAACCCAAAAGAACTCTAAAGGACCATAAAAACCCTAAAACCCTAAACCCCCTAAAAACTATAAACACCATAAAAAACCTAACACCCCTAAAAAAATAAAAAAATAAAACCCCTTAAAACCAAAAAACCTTATAACTCTCTAAAAGACCCTAAAAATCCTAAAAACCATGTAAAGACCCTAAAACACCAAAACACCCAAAATGACCCCAATAACATTAAAACCACAAAAACCCTAAGCACCCCTAAAATACTCTAAAATTCATATAAACCCCTAGAAGACCCTACATCCCTAAAAACAATAAATGATACTAATACCCTAAAAACCATAGAACTACCTTAAAATACCCCAAAACCCCTTAAAGACTCAAAAGACCCTAAAACACCAGAAGAACCATAAAAACCACAAAAAAAACTAAAATATCCTAAAACACTTGTAGGAATCCACTTTTTTAATGCTAAAAAATCATGAAAATCATGAAAATCATGAAAATCATGTAAATCATGTAAATCATGCAAATCATGCAAATCATGTAAATAATGCAAATAATGAAAATCATGTAAATCATGAAAATCATGTTTAAGTCTTATAAATCATGATTAATCTTGTTCTACTATGTTGTATTATTATTATGATTAACCTTAATTCATTCTGCAAGTATAACTTTTTTAGATAGATGAATGATATTTGACAAACTATGAGACACCATTTCTATGATCAAACTATCTCACCATTTGGTCTAAAAATTGGCAAAGCCTATGACTCAATTTCCCTGACACTGTAACCATGCTACCAGGTCCAAAATTTGCAAAGGACCCAATACTATAACCATGATACCAGTTGTAGAATTTGAAAAGGACTAGACACCATCTCCTTGACACTGATTATGTGACACCATAACAAGACACCATTCCAATGTTTGACAAAGGAGAAGACACCATTTCTATGACACCGTAACAAGACACCATAACAAGACACAATTCCAAGTCACCACTTCAAACTCATCGTGACTATGGCATTGCTTCTGTCTCACCACCAAATATGACACTGTTACTTAAAAAAATTTATGTCTTTATCAATTAAATTTAAATGTTTATTCTAATCATCATATTTGTGTCATTTAATTACATTGAAATAATTAATGATTTTTAATAGACATGACACCTGACAGTATGATGTACGAGGTGTGTGGAGATCATGCTCTTTGTCGGCCATAACACAAGCACTCAATATTAATATAAAAGGTGAAGCATGTGCTTGATGGTGTGGAAGTGGTGATCAAAACAGGCTTTAGAGTATACATACATGCATGCAAGAACGCACATAAGAACAACGATAATCCATATCGCTTGTTGTGTACAATCCTGGGAACGTCCTTGTAGCACCAACTCAAAGAATAAGAAGTTTTACAAAGAGTTACACAAAAACTCACTAGAAACCATAACACAGATCTCACAATACTCTTATTCTGATTTTTCTCTCAGAAGAGGACCCGAACATCAAATCTGCTACATCCTAGAAGTCTAGAGATGCATAAAACAACACTCAGAGCATTCCTAATCCCTTCTTATTATATTCTTATTTGTTATGTATTTTTTTATTAATCTTTCAAGCAATGTGTGTGTCTGTACTAAAAATAAACATTGTCTCCTACAGTGAACTGGAAGATACAAGATATCCTCCCACAAACATCTTCTTACACCATTTTCACCCACTTATAACTGGGGAAGAGGTCTTGTGTGACCCGAATGCTCTATTTCCCATATAGAACTGTGGTAGAGGTCATGTGACCTTGATAGTCTTATGTACCATTATGTAAACCCAGATACAGGGTGTGGATCAAAGCTTTATATATATTATTCTTAGTGGCTGGTGATCACCAAGTGGAGTGGATTAGGTCTCAAATTGAGACTGATGCAATTTTTTTCCACTATGTTTTTCTATTTATTTTTTTCTATATTTTGACTAATATTTCAAAAAACTAAGTTTAACTTTGATAGTTAGTATTTGATAGTATTTATAACTTTTTTGATTTAGTAGATTAATTTCAAAAGTTATATCAATATTTTAGATTGTTATAATTGAGAAACAATCAATCTTTTGAGAAAATATTTGAACAGTCAGACTATTATAAATTAACTACATTGATTATCAAGCCTATTTTGTTTTTAAATTATGGGATCTTTAAATAATTTTTTTAACAAAAATTTTTATAGGAACTCAATTCACCCCCCTCTTGAGTGGCCTACTTCGACCAACATTTGGTATTAGAGGTTATTTTTAGATGATATTTTCAAAGGTTTTAAAGCATTTCCAAATATTTAAAATTTTCATTTACTTTTATTTTAAATAACTCAAAATTTATGTTATTTCTAAATTTTTATCTCTTTAAAATCTATCCTTTATTATTTATTATGGAAAATAGATATAAAGGTGATGCTACCAACAATCCTCCCTACTTTAATGGAACAAATTATGCTCAGTGGAAAATTAATATGAAAATGCACTTAGAAAGTATGGGCTTTGATATATGGACAATAATAGAAGATAAATCATAAATATTAGAAATATAAAGAACTACATGGAGTAAAGATACAAAATCTTCTTACAATAATAATTATAAAGATATGAATGCCTTGTTTTGTTCTTTAAGGTATTAAGAGTTTAATTGAATTTCTACTTGTAAATACGCCTATGAAATTTGGGATACAATATCTATCTCACATGAAGGAACTACTAATGTTAAAGAAATGAGACTTAATACCTATACTATTAAGTATAATAACATTATGATGATGCATGATGAACCAATTCCTGATATGTATCTTAGGTTTAATGAAATAGTCAATACAATGAGCTCTCTTGGAAAGCCAGTGGGTGCCAAAGAGCAAATCTTGTGGCTAATCAGGTGTCTACCAAAAAGATCGAGAGGAACCTCAGTATCAATTAAATAATCCTCTGACATCAGAAAGTTTCCATTCATGGAGTTGATAGGTAAATTGACAATGTATGACGAAGAGTTAAAGGTAAATAAAGAGGAAGAGGATAAACCAAAGAGAAATTAAATGGATTTCAAAACCACTACTTCCAAAAATAAATAAAAAGAAAGGATACATACTCATTCTGATAGTACATGTAATGATGATTCACTATCAGATTTTAATGCGGAAATAGATTAATTATCCAGAGGTTTAAGAAATTTTATAGGAGGAAGAAATTCTTTAGGAAGCCCAGCTATTAAGGAAAGTATGATTAGAAGGGAAAATGGAAGAAGCAATGGAATATGAATGAGAAATAAAATGAAATAGTCTTTTATGAATGTAAGATAATGGGGCATGTAAAATATGAATGGCCCAAGATAATGTATACAAATAAGTATGAGGACAAAGATAGAATGTACAAAAAGGATAAGAAATCAATATAGAGTGCTTCTTAGGATAGCTCAAGTGACTCAGAATTTTCACATGATGAAAGGGATGACAAAGCCAATATATGTTTCATGACAAACAAATCAAAGGTAACTCTTTAGACTCCTGTAAAAAATTATTATTATTCTGGAGATGAAAGTGATTATGAAAATATGACTAGTGAATAAATTTTTTAATACTTCCAAATGATTGAAGATACATGAAATGAATTAAAAGGTAAGTATGAAGCCTTAATGAAACATCATGCTCTTACCTATAATATTAAATATGATCTTACTATAGAAAATGAAAATAATGCTCAATTACTTAAAGAGAACAATGAACAGAAATTATATAACGAGCAATTGAAATAGGACATAGAAAAATTTACCAACGGAAAGAATACTCTAACACAAATTCAAGGTAAACAAGTTTCCCCAATGTATACTACTAGTATAGGATACCAACCTGGATAGAGGAACATATCAAAAACTCATTTTATTAAAAAATCTAGAAAATCTATTTTCATGCCTTGAACTAAGAAACCTGCTAGTTCTAGCTCTGGAAAGTCATTCATTGATTCTAATTTTTTAGGACCAAAAAATGTTTAGTTTTCAAATAATTTACAAACTATGTATGGGAAACCCTTGAAGCAAGTATGGGTTCCAAAAGATCTTTTTACTAATGTTACAGGACCCAAAAAAATATTAGTACCAAAAATCATCTCTTGATTAATTCTTTTATAGGAAAGTTGTTTGGTGATATCTGGTAGAAGTCTATTATAGTGGACAGTGGATGTTCAAAACACATGAAAAAAGATTACTCGTGCTTCTAGAATCTGATAAAGAATGATTGTGGACATTCCACCTTTGGTTAAAATGCTAAAGGGAAAATAATTGGCTTTTTCCAGATTTGTAACTCTAAATCGGTTTTAATTTCCAAAGTAATTTTTGTTGATGGATAACAATAAAATATTCTTAGAATTTCACAATTATGGGATTATGGTTTTCATGTTAATTTTTAAAATAATTATTACAATTTTTTCAATTATAAAAATGAATTAATATTTTATTCTTTTAGAAATGAAAATGTTTATGCTGCTAACATAGATTCCTTAGTTTCTCCAAATGATTCATGTTAAGTGTCTATCACAAATATTCTTGGCTTTGGCATAGAAGACTAGGACACTGAAGCATACACTCTCTTATAAATCTTACTAGAAAGGTTCTAGTCAAGGATCTACCCAAACATGAGTTTCCAAATGACAAAATCTATAATCCTTGTCAAAAGGGTAAACATAATAAAATCTCTTTCAATCCAAAGAAAGAAGTTTCAACTTATCATCCTCTTGAGTTGGTTCACATGGACTTGTTTGGACCATCTAGAGTTTCAAGTCTAATTGGGAAGCACTATGTCTATGTTCTTGTAGATGTCTATTATAGATATACTTGGACATTTTTATTAGCTCAAAAAAGTGAAACTTGTTATCATTTTGTCAAGTATGATAGAATATTATAAAACCTAAGTGGTATTAAAATTAAATCCTTAAGAAGTGACCATGATCATGAGTTTTAAAATCAAGAGTTTGAATCATTTTGCTAGAAATGGCTATAATAATCACTTCTTTACCCTTAAGACACCTCAACAAAATGGAGTTATAGAAAGAATAAATAGACTTTACAAAATTGTAAGAACCATGCATAATAAATATGAACAACCAATATACTTTTGGTATGAATTTATCAATATAGCTTGATATATTATTAATAGAGTCTTAATAGGACCTATTCTTAAGAAAACACTCTATGAGTTTTGGAACAATAGAGTACCCAATGTTAATTACATAAAAGTTTTTAGTTTCAATGTTTTTATTCTCAATACTAAGGAAAATCTTGAAAAATTTAAATCCAATGGTTATGAAGTAATTTTTCTTGGTTATTAAATCTATATTAAATCCTATAGAGTTTTTAATAAAAGTACCAAATGTGTGGAAGAATCTATTAGTGATAAATTTGATGAAATAGATTCACATGAACCTAATACCTCCCTAGAAAACCATGGGGATGATGTGTCAAATCTGGACATAAATGAAAAATCCTTTCACCCTACTGTTATGTAATTTGTAAAATCATCCAGTTCTGGAAATTCTACAGATTCTAGTCATGATGAAGCTATAACTATTAAAGAACCTGAAATCTCTAGCCCTTACTTTTCTAGATCCGCTAGAACCCTTAAGAACCATCCTTTAGATTTTATAGTTATATATTTAGAAAAAGGAACTAAGACTAGAGCTTATCTAAGAAATTAGGTTGAACATTAAGATTTATTGTCATATATTGAGCCTAATAACAACAATGAGGAAATCAATGATGAATTTTGGGTGAGGAATATGTAAGAAGAGTTAAATAAATTTAAAAAAAAAATAAACGCTAGAAACTAGTGGATAGACATAAAGACACCATTACTATTGGGACTAAATGGGTGTTTAGAAATAAAGTAGATGAAGCAGGTAATATTTTAAGAAACATGCTAGATTGGTTTTATAAGGTTATAGTCAATAATATGGGATTTAATGTGAGAATCCCTTTTCACCAGTTTCTAGACTTGAAGCTATTAGAATCTTGCTTCAATATGAAGCAAATATAAATTTCAAACTATATCAAATGGATGTTAAGAGTGCATTCCTAAATGGGTATATAGTTGAGAATGTTCTTGTTGAACAACCCTTGGTTTTACAAACCTCCATTTTTCAAATCATGTTTCTAAATTAACAAAAGATTAATATGGTTTAAAACATGCTCTAAGATCTTTGAATGATAGAATAAGTAGTTTTCTTATTTTATAAGGTTCTAAAAATGGTATAGATGATCTTGCTCTCTTTATAAAAATAATTTCTAAAGATGTTATAGGTTTTCAAATCTTTGTTGATGGTATTATTTTCGGATCTTAAAAAAATTTCTTATGTGTTGATTTTTCAAAGATGATGAAAAATGAATTTGAAATGATTTTGATGGGTGAACTAAAATTCTTTCTTGGATTTCAAAATTTTCAAAATAAGGAAGGTAATATTTTTAATCAAAATAAATATTCTAAATATTTTATAAAAATTATTGGCCTGGATAGTAATAAATGTAGTGATACTCATATGAGTACCACCTCTATGTTGTATCTTGATGAAAATGGTAGATTATGGATATCAATTTAGACATGTACCTATAAATTCTGATAACACAAGTGATGTTAACATCTAAAAGAATCCTGTTTCTCATTCAATAACAAAATATATTGATGTAAGACATCACTTTTTGGGAGATCCTTATAAAAAGGGTGATAATACATTAGAATTTATTACACTGAACATCATCTTTCCAAAATACTCACTAAGCCTTTAAATTCTGAAAGTTTGAGTTACATCATACATGAATTAGGAATGATCATACTTGAGTGACCAGTTTACTGTCTAAAAGTTACTTTATCACAATTACTATATCATGTTTGTTATCTCATGTTTGTTGTCTCACTAGTTACAATTTCGCTGTTTAGAGTCACACCAGAATGTTGACATGAGGACTTCTTATTCTGGTCACACCGTTATGACTCAAATATTTTTTGAAATCTTTTCCTACATCACTGTACTGATTATTTTATTTCCATTATACTAACTTTTTATGTTTTGTGATGTTTTAACTCCCTAAATGATAAAACCCTTCTTTTCACTTCCCTCATCACCAATAATCTCTAATCTCGAAGCCAATATATTTTCTCTCTAAATCCTCTTCTTTATTTATCTTGTGTTGAATACCCAGGATGAATCATCCATCTTCATCATCTCCTAGAAAGCATCGGTCTTCAAAGAAACATAAAAATTATCTGATTACCATGGATGAACCTAGCTGTTGAGGATCGTAAAATCATTCCAAGGAAAAAAAATTGTGCAAAGTGGCTCCTATCAGGTAAGTCTCTTATTCTTAAAATTTTGGAAGAATAGGGATGGGTAGAGTCATTTACAAAAGAGAAAATTTCTATCTATGTAAATCTTGTTTTCAAATTTTATCAGTATGTTCAGTTCTCTTTCAACTCTGGTGATGATTTTGTGGTTAGAAGTTGGGTCAATAGACAGATATGTACATTTTCTCTGAGGTTGTGGGATTCCTTCTTAAGAATACCACATGAAGGAATTTTTGGGACTATAAAAGTGGTCCTCCTCCTCTAATTGACATATTTTGTTTAGAAGAGGCCTTGGGTGAGTTGACTGGAAACAAAAAGAAAAGAAGGCCAACTACTGCTGAACTGTATGGAGAGACTAGGATGTTGTTTAAATTTATTCAACACCAAATATGTCCAAGGAAAGGAGAATTTTATTCTCTCAAGTATCAAGATGTTTTTTTGATACATCTTATGAATAATGGTCCTAAGATTAATCTATGCAAGTATATTATCCTTTAAATATGTGACATGATGAAGACAAAATCAATGTCAACTTCTCTATTTTATTCATGGTTTATATATCTACAATGCTATTATCCAATGGTGTGGTTGGTAAGAAAGAATCAGTAGTTGAATATTATGATTTCTTTATATCTAAGGATATTTGCTAAAAAATAATGATCTATTGGAATCCATGGAAGAGATCATGGGTTTATGTTAATTAGATATTGTATGGGGATTTTAATCATTTTGATAACCCTTCAAGACCTAAGAATGTCACTGACATTGGTTTAGAGTTAGATGAGCTTTTGGAATATTCTGATGATGAAATGGAAGCTGATGTTCCTAGAACTAAAGGATAAAAAGATGCTCATAAAAGTGAAGCAATTATGGAATAATCTAATGAACCATTTAAAATATTTCCCTCTAGAGAATATCCTCTATCTAAAGGTGATTAAGATACTATCAATGAAAGTGAAGCTATTGATAAAAGTAAAGTTGAATAAGAAGAAGAATAAAATGCTATTGTGGAAGATCATTCTGCTACTCAGGAATAGATAGAAGAATAACATATAGAAAAAAAGTGATTTTATCTTATGAAGAAATAATGGAGAAATATTTTCAATTATTTAGATATGTGCCTATATCAGATAGAGTAAAGGGTGTGGAAACTGGTCAATAGATTGAGTCTCTTTGTACTATAAGTGATGCATCTGTTGAGGGGGAGAAAAACCCTAGCATGGAAAGGATTAAAGTTACAAATCTTTTTGACTCAATTTATGTGGATTCCTGGTAATGGTTTCCAAGATATTTTGATATTTACAATTCTCATGGAATCCCAGTTTAGGGATTAGATCTCTTAACTATGTTTTATATGAAACTAGTCCATGAAGTTATGTTTTCTAACGAACTGAAACCCATTTTAGTTCCTGTTCCTAAATTTGCTGAAGAAACCCCTAGTTATTTAAGTCATTAGGATTTTAAAGAGTTTAGAGAAAATATGTTGTCTAGTTATGGGAAGATAATGAAGTCACTAATTTCCCCTATGAACAGTCTTAGTGAAAGGAATGATGCATTGCTCATATAGAAAATCATATGGAAGATCCAACAAAGGACGCTCCATGAAATTTAGGAATTAGAAATTGAAAATAGGTAGTTGAGTGATGAGTTGAAGTATTTCAAATCTGGGGTTGGGGAAATAAAGAATTAATTGCATGTTTCTTAATGCCCAGTTGCTCATCTCAGTGAGGATGATGCTAATAAGATCCCAAATAAGGTCTTATTTCTGATTCAACCTAACTTGATTACTGTGTATGAAAAGGTGGTTGAGAACAACAAAAAAATAGAAAATAAGATGTGTGGGCTTGTCTATGGAATCAATAATATGAGCACTTAATATAAAGTATGTTTAATGAATGTTCTAAGTCAACTTAATTCCCTCACATCTTCTGTTTCTTCTCCATCTACTTATGATCAACCATATCTTCCTTTAGACAGTGAAATGATCAGATCAATATTTATAGAATAACTTCAGTCTATGTTGAGTGGTACTGATCTGGAGTTTCTCTTTACAATCATTAAGAACTATGACCATGTTCTTGATATAGTAAGAATTCAATCAAAAAATTCCACTAATGCCCAAGAAGAAATCTCTAAGAAAGTATATTACTACTTTAAGAGGATCTATTCCAAGAATGAGTTGAAAAACCAATTCAAGTATCTTATGGAGAATTTAATGTTCCACCTGTAACTCAAGCTTTCAAAGATCAAGTTCATAAGCTAAAGGACTTCACACCTACTTTGGAAAAATTCATGGAAAATAAAGATAACTTTGAAAATGCCATGGATTATAGTGGGGAAATCATTAAGGATTTCCTATACTTTCTAAAAATATATATACCGATTCAAAGCACAACCATTGTGGCTCCTACAGTGGATCCTTTGGGACTGGTCTATATCCTTCCACCTATCCTTCTACCTCCATATCATTTTCAACTGTTACAATGTATGTTTCTCAGGTTATGAGCTAGATCATACCTATTATTGTTGAGAAACCCTTGCCATGGTCTTCCACCAAAACAACCCTGCCCCTTCAATCATTGAAGGAGTGCCATTATCTTCCCTTAGTACTACTTCTACCACCTCCACTTCTGCACCTATTTCTTCTAATCCTGTTGTCTCTAAAAAGGATAAAGTTAAGGCTGCAGAATATGATGATAAGTGAAGGATACTTTTTGATAGGTATGTGATGTATTATCTTTTTGTAATTTTAACTATCCTCTATCATTTTGTTCAATGAAAAGTTATATATATATCTCTCTCTTTTAGTCACTTGTTTCTTTCCATTAGTTTTTGTTTTTTCTTTCTCTAATTCCCATTTTGATAATCCCAAAAGGGGGAGAAATAAGAACTGGATTTTAGACATTTATGGGAAAAGAACATTTATGGGTGAAGAACTACTTTTATCTTATTTCTTATATATAAGCTGTAATACCTTGATATGATAAGAAATCTCTTTATTCTTTTCAAAAATGTATGGATCATAAATTCCATGATTTTTTATCATCACAAAGAGGTATATTGTTAAACTTATCTTGTTTTAACACACACTAATCATGAAAATCATGAAAATCATGAAAATCATGAAAATCAAGAAAATCAAGAAAATCAAGAAAATCAAGAAAATCATGAAAATCATATAAATCATGAAAATTATGAAATTCATGAAAATCATGTTCAAATATTATAAATCATGATTACTCTTGTTCTACTATGTTTTATTATCATTATGATTGACCATAATTTATTTTGTTAGTATTACTTCTTAATACAGATCGATGATATTTGATTAAGTATGGGACACCGTTTCTATGATCAAACTGTCTCACCATATAGTCTGGAAATCGAAAAAGTTCATGAAACCATTTCCCTAACACCTTAACTATGCTACTGGTACCAAAATTGGAAAAGGCCCCGATACTATATCCATGCTAACAGTTTCAGAATTCGTAAATGACTGGACATCATTTCCTTGACACTGATTCTGTGACACCGTAACAAGACACTATTCAGAATTTTGACAATGGAAAAGACACCATTTCTATGACATTGTAACAAGACACCATACTAAGAAACAATTACAATCCATCTCATCAAATTCACTGTGATTGTTTCACCGCTTCTATCTCACTGCCATCTATGACACCATTACTTAAGAGTTTTTATGTCTTTCTCAACTAAATTTAAATGATGATTTAAACAGTCATATTTGAGTCATTTAACGACACTGGAATAATTAATTATTTTTTGTAGACATGAAACCTGATAGTACGAGGTACGATGTGTGTGGAGATCATGCTCCTTGTTGTCCAAAACACAAGCACTCAAGATAAATATACATGGTGGTGCAAGAGATGGATGGTGTGGAAGTGGCGATCGAAAGAGATGTTAGAGTCAATATACATTCCTGTAAGAACACACATAAGAACAATGATAATCCATACTACTTGTTGTGTACCATCCTGCAAAAATCCTTGCAGCACCAACTCAAAGAAGAAGAATTACTACTAAGAGTTAAACAAAAACTTACTAGAAACCAAAACACAGAGCTCACGATACTCTGTTTTTGAGTCTTCTCTCAGAAGAGGACCCTAAAATCAAATCTGCTACATCCTAGAAATTCAGAGCTGCATAGAACAACACTTATAGAATTCTTAATCCCTTATTATTACATTCTTCTCTATTATGTATTGTTTTATCAATATTTCGAATAGTGTGTGTGTCTGTACTTAAAATAAACACTATATCTAGAACTGAACTGGAGGATACAAAATATCCTCCCACAAATATCTTCTTACACCATTTTTCAGATACATATAATTGTGGAAGAGGTCCTATGTGACTTGGCTGTTATATTTCCCACGTAGAATTGTCGTTGATATCAAGTGACCAGGAAATTCTTATGTATTGTTGTGTAAACCCTGATCTAGGGTGTGGTTCAAAGCTTTATATATATTTTTCTTGGTGTCAGGTGACCACCAATTGGAATGGATTTGGTCTTGGATTGATACTGAACCACTTGTTTTATCCATTGTGTTCTTAAATTTAGTTTTTCTCTGTTTTAACTCATATTATAGAAAACTATGTTTCACTTTGATAGTTAGTATTGGATTGTATTTATAACTGTTTTGATTTATTATATTAGTTTCAAAAGTTATATCAATATTTAATATTCTTATAATTGAGAAATAATTAATCCTATGACAAAACATTTGAACAGTCAGACTATTATAAATTCACTATATTGATTAGATGGCCTGTTTTATTTTTAAATTGGGGGATCTTCAACTAAAGTTATTAACCATATTTTTTATTTGAACTCAATTTATCCCTCTATTGAGTTTTCTACTCTAACCAACAACAATAAAAAATCCAAAGGGACTCTAAAACCCCTAAAAACTCCTAAAAGCATTAAAAGACACTAAAAACCTTAAAAGATCCCAAAAATTGAAAAAACCCATGAAAAACCCCAAAACAATAAAAAATATCCTTAAAAAAATTAAACCATTAAAACCCCTAAATACATTAAAAATCCATAAAAACCAAAAAACTACAACAAATACCAAATACCCAAAATACCCTTAAAATCCTGAAAACCTTTTAAATCCACAAAACCAATAAAAACCCAAAAAACCCAAAAAACCCGTTAGGAACCTAAAACCCCCTAAACCCCTAAAAGGCCTTAAAAGACCCCAAAATTTCTAAAGAACCCTAAACCCCCCTAAAAACTATAAAAACCAAAAAAAACCCTGAAAAGGCCAAAAAACTACTAAAAACAATAAAATAAAATAAAACCAGTAAAAACTAATCTAACCCCTAAAACCTATAATAACCTTAAAACTAGATAAAACCAGAAAATACCTAAAGTCCCAAAAGAATTAAATACACACTAAAAACCCTAAATACCATAAAAATCCTAAAAACTCATAAAAGTTACATTAAAAACCTAAAACTCAATAAAAATCCTATAAGACCCTATAAATCATAAAAACCCAAGAAAGACTAGAAAAATGAAAAAAAAACCAACGTGATCTTAAACCCAATAAAAACAACTAAAAACACATATAAAACACTTAAAAATCCCTAAAACCCACTGAAAATATGAATAATCCTTAAAAATATAAAAATATTAGAAACACTAAAAAGGGTGAAAGGCCTAAAATTTCTCAAAACCCTCAAAAGAACCTAAAATAGTGTAACAAATACACAAAAAACCCTAAAACATAATAAATCCTAAGATACAATTATAATACCCAAAAAATTAAAAACCCCTAAAAGACCATAAACCACTATAATGACAAAAAAAATTTAAAAAATCATAAATGAAATAAAAATACGGAAACCTTAAAATCCGCTTGAAAATGACAAAGAACCATAAAAATGGTTAATACTCTAAAACCATAAAAACCCATAAAAACACTAAAAGACATAGAAATGTCTTAAAAGAACATAAAATATCCTAAAATCACTAAAATACCCAAGAGATTTGAAAATGATAAAACCATAAATAATTAAAAAATACTTACAAATCCTTAAAATCATATTAAAAAACCTGAAAACCATAAAAAAACCTAAAACCCATAAAGGCCCCAAACCCCCTAAAAACCCTAAAAATCAAAAAACCCATTAAAACCTTAAACACCCCGAAATTATTTAAAACCTAAAAGACCTTAAGGCCCTTGGAAACGACCTAAAACAACCTAAAAATACCCTAAAATCCCGAAAAACCATAAAAACACTATAATAACCCTTAAACTCTAAAAATGGTTTAAAATACCTTAAAGCCCTAAAAATGTTTAAAACCCCATAAAAAACCTCAAACTGCTATAAGATCAAGAATAACCCTTAAGAAACCCTAAAAGACCATAAAAACCCCTAAAACTCTAACAAACCCTTAAATAATCCTAAAACACTAACAACCCAAAAAATCCATAAAAACCATAAACCCCTAAAAACCTGAAAAGCCCCAAAACCCTAGAAAACCATAAACCCCCCTAAAACCCCTAAAATTACTAAAAATACTAGAAAACTGTAAAAAAATATTAAAACCCTAAAAACATTAAAAATACTAAAAATACTAAAAATACCCTGAAATATCCTATAACCCCTAAAAGAACAAAAAAACCCAAAAAAACCCCTAAACCCCTAAAAACCTATAAAAATACAAAAAACTCCTAAAATTCTAAAATACCATAAAAACCGTAATATGATAGTAAAAAAACCTAAAATAAATTAAAAAATAAAAAAATAAAAATTCAAATAACCCTAAAAACCAATAAAACTCTGAATACCCCTAAAAACCCAAAAAAACTATTAGAACCCAAAAATGACCTAAAACACCGCTAAAAGACCCTAAAAACAAATAAACCCTTTAAAACACAAAAAAACTGAAAAAAAATTAAAACACTATGAGAAACTCCTTTAAAACCTTTAACCCCATAAAACCCCTTAAAACCCCATACAATATTAAAAAAAACCATAAAACCCAAAAAAAGACAAATAACCCTACTAACCCTTAAAAACATTAAAAACCCTAAGAAAACCCATAAAGCCAAAGAAACACTAAAAACCATAAAAGCCACGTAAAACCATAAACAATGCTAAAATACCTAAAACCCTAAAAATACCTATAAAACTCTAAATTGCTAAAACACTAAAAAACATTAAAAACCACAAAACACTAAAAACCCTAAAACCTCATAAAACTATAAACCCCCAAAAATATAAAACCACTGAATTACTCTAAAAAACCAAAAAAAAAAACCTTAAGAATCCATAAAGACAATAAAAATCCTAATATACCCTAAAAGACCCTAAAAACTGTATGAAATCCATACAAACCACTAAAAGACCTTAAACCCTAAAATCACCAAAATCTAAAATGACTAAAACCCCTTAAAAACCTAAAATTCCTAAAACACCTAAAACCCTAAACTGTTATAAAACATTAAAAACCCCTATAAACAATCAAAAATCCCTAAAACCATAAAAAACCCCAGGACCCCTTAAAACCCATAAAACCCCTTTCAAACCCTTAAAAATATCCTAAAACCACCCCCCCCCCCCAAGAGAGACTTAAAACCCTAAAACCCCTAAATGTCTAAAAACTCTCTAAAAACTCTAACACCCTCCCCCCCTCCCCAAGACACCTAAAAACCATGATACACTAAAAAAATCCCTTAAAACCTATTAAATCACAAAGAATCCCAAAAAAACTAAAAACCCTAAAATACTTAAATGACCTTAAAACCCCTAAAAACCTAAAAGAACCCTAATAACCCAAAAGCCCAAAAAAACCTTGAAATGCTAAAAAATTGTAAAATGACCTAAAACCTGCAAAAATACCTTAAAAGTCCTGAAAATAATACCAAAAGACCCTAAAAAAATTTAAATTCCCTAAATACCTTTAAAACCCTATAACATCCTAAAAGACCCAAAAAAAACCTTATAAAAACACTAGAATTCCAGAAATCCCCTAAAAATCATAAAGAATTTCTATGAAAACAAAATAACCCTGAAAACACATAAAACCATAAAAAACACAAAAAGCACAAAAACCCTAAAAAAACAAAAAAAACCCATAAAACCATAAAAATAAAAAAAACACTAAAAACCCTAAAACAATCCTTAAATCACTAAAATGATAAAAAAACTCTAAGAACTCTAAAACCATTACAAAACCATAAAAAAACATTTTAAAGCCCCAAAACCCCTAAAAATCCATGAAAACCCCAAAAAACCCGAACACCCCTTAAAAAATACTAGAAAATACCTTAAAAACCATAATAAATTTTAAAAACCCTAGAAACCCTAAAACCCATAAAAAGCCCTTGAAATTATTAAAAAATTCCTTAAATTCCTAAAATACATAAAACCCATAAACATTAAGAACCCTAAAAAATTTAAATTCATAAAACCCTAAAAACCTAAAAAATATTAAAAAACCTAATAACCTTAAAAACCCCCAAAGACCCTTAAAACCCTAAAATTACTTAAAAACCCTAAAGCAAATAAAAATAATAAAATATTATTAAAAATCATTGAAAGCACTAAACATAATAAATAACCCTAAAATCCCCTAAAGCCTAAAAAATCCTAAAACCCCTAAATATCATATGAATAATAGAAACACAAAAAACCCAACACTCGCACCCTATACCATATACACTACACCCTAAACACTAAACCTTTCACCATTAAACTTATACCCAACACCATAAACCAAATACCCTATAACCTAAACCCTATACCCAACACTGTAAACCCAAAACACTACGCCATAAAACCTATCCCCTACACACTAAACACAAAACCCTACAACCTAAATGTTATTCCATATATCCTAAAACAAAAACCTTACACTCTAAACCTATTACCCAAAACCTTACACTCGATACCCTTACTCTTAACATTATACCATAAACCCAATACCCATTACCCCACACCCTAAACACAATACCCTACACCCTAAACCCACAAACCTAAACGTAAAACCACATATTGAACACTAAAAACAATAAACAATACACAATAAACCCTATACGATACACCTGAAACACTAATCCCTACACCCAACACCCTAAACCCAACACCTTAAACTCAATAACCTACACCCTAGACACTTTATCCTACACCCAAAACCCTAAAACATTCACCCTAAACCATATAACATAAACCCTAAAACCTATACTTCGCGCGAGCATTGGCGTTGCGCTTGGTTCAACGCTGTCTGTCCGGATCCGAAGAGGTGCAAGCTTTTTGCTCATTGATCTTGCTGCTAACGAAGGTATAGTCGCTATGTCCTGTGTCCGACTGATTTTGCTGGCTTGCGTGTTCTTGTTTGGTGGCTGGACTGGTTCTGTGTTGCTGCTTCGGCTAGACTTTGGCTGGATTTTTCATTCGTGGCCTCCCCCAAAGCTGTTGTTGGGGAGAAGGATTGGTGCTGCTTTTTGGCTGGTTTTTTGGCTTTGTTGTGGATGCTGGCTGCTGGCTCTGTTGGGTGGTGATGATTCATGTCTTGTTGATGTTGTTTGTTCTATGTTGTTGGAAAGGGACCTTCTTGGTGAGAAGGTACTGGGTTCTGGATGTGGGTATTTTTTTGGTTTTGAGTGGATGGTGTATGGTAAATGCTGGATGACGTGTGGCTGTTTGGTATTTGCTGCTGCTGTGGATGAGCTTGTTGCTGTGCTGCTGGAGAGGAAGTGGGATGTTGGGAGATGTTTGGTGGTCGAAAGAGGTGCTGGCTGTCCGAAAATGAGGATGTTGGTTGCTGGTTTGTTGTGGATGCTGGTTGGCTGGTTGCTGCTGCTGGATGTTGTTTGCTGCTGTAGTCTGAATGCTGGTTGTTGGTTAGCTGTGAGCTGCTGGAAGCTGGTTAACGCTGGATGTAGTGCTGTTGGATGCTGGTACTGGCTGGATGTGACGTGATGATGTTGTGGTTTTGTCTGTTTTTGTGTCTTTTTCTTTATTTTTTTTCTTTCTTTGGTGTGGGTTGTAAGGGTTTTTGGGTGTGGGTCGTTCGACCCCTCCCCTTCCTTGTCTACAGTGATTGTGTCTTTTTGTTTAATAAATTTTGGGGGGTGCCAGGAATAGCCTGGACCCGAGCCTTCTCTGCCTAAAAACTCTAAATGATGCTAAAAACCCTAAAACCCCCTCAAAGACAATGAAAACATTAAACCCCCTAAAATATATTGAAAACAATAAAAAATAAAAGACCCTAAAAAACCTAAAAACTATTTAAACACAAAAAATCCTAACACACAATAGAAACTGAGAAATCCTAAAACCCAAAAAAAACATAAAAACATAAAAATGTTAAAATCCATTAGTATATTTATAACAGTCAAAACCCTAAAACCACTCAAAAACAAAAAGACCACATAAAAACAAATAAAAAACACTAAACCCTACTCCCTAACCCCTAAACCATACACTCTAAATGATAAACCCTACACCCTAAACACTGAAAACTAAACCCTACTCCCAAAACCCAGTATCACATACACTAAACCCAAAACTCCACATAATTAACCATATAACGTACACCTTAAACATTATTCAATATACCCAAAAATTAAACCCTATACCCTAAACCCCATACCCAACACCCAAAACCTTAAAACCAACACCTGAAACCTTATACCCTACACAATAAAACCTAAACCCTACACCCTAAACACTATAACCAACACCCTAAACTCTAAGACCCTTATTATAGACCCTATACCCTACACCCTAAACCCTAAACCCTAAACCCTTTACACTACACACAATACCCAACACCTTAAACTCTATACACCACAACATATACCCTATGCACAACATGTAAGCCCAATACCCAATACCCAAAATTCTATACACTACACCACAATTCCTAAACCCTAAACCCTAAACTATATACCCTGCACCATAAACCCTAAACACTACATCATAAACCCAATACCCTACACTATAAACCGTAAACCCTACACCATAAAACGTATACCCTACACCCTAAAACCTACACCCTACACCTTAAAATCTATACCTTATACCCTAAACACTATACCTTAAACCTTAAACCCTAAACCCTACACCCTAAAACCTGAACCCTACACTCTAAACCCAATACCTGACACCCTAATCCATAAACCCTACACCCAAAACCCTATACCATACACACTAAACCCTAAAATCTACACCCTAAACCCTATACCATTTACACCAAACCCTAAACAATACCAAATAAACCCTATACCCAACACCATACACCCTAAATCCTAAACCAAAAACCTTATACTCCATAGCCTATACCCTATACCCTACACTATAAGCCCAATAAGTTAAAATATAAACCCTAAATACAAAAAAACCTTTAAACCTTAGTTAGCCCTGAGAATCTTAAGAAAACCACAAAACCCTAACCCCTCCCCCCAAAAAATTAAAAAAACCCTGAATAACCTAAATTCCCCTAAAAACCTTAAATAACCTTAAAATCCTAAAATCCTAAAAACTCTAAAATTCCATAAAAACATTAAAACCCGCTTATAACTATTAAAACCAAAAAAACACTAAAAACCATAAAAATCCATAAAATACAATATAACCATAAAACTCTAAGAAACCCCTAAAAGTACTTAAATCCCATTAAATACTATAAAACCATATGGAAACCATATTAAAAACCCTAAAAGACCCAAAAACCCTTAAAATACACTAAAAAATCTAAAAATCCATAAAAACCTAAAAACCCAAAAAACATATGAATACCTAAAACCCATAAACCCACTAAAAACCCATAAAACCCTCAAAACACTAAAAATCACTAAAACAATCATAAAAGCCTTAAAAAACATAAAAATTTAAAAATTCTTAGGAACCCAAAAAACCCTATAAAATCTAAAAACCCCTAAGAAAACCCAAACCCCCTAAAAATCCAAAAGAAGCCCCAGAACCCTAAAAACTCATAAACCCTATTTAAAAAACATAAACTCCCAAAATCCTTAAAAAATACTAAAAACCTTTAAAACGTGTTTAAAACCCTAAAATCCTAACAACCCTAAATTAAACTAAAACCCAATACAACCCTAAAACCCTAAATTCCCTTAAAATCAATAAAAAACTAAAAAACTGAAAAAAAAATCTAAAAAACCATAAAACCATGTAAACCCTAAAACCACAAAAATTATAAAACCCTAAAAACCCTACAGGACCCTAAAAACATAAAAACCCTAAAACCTCTAAAACCTGAAAAAACCTTAAAGACCCCTAAAATGCCTAAAATCCTAAAACCCCTAAAACCACTAAAAATCCTAAAAACCTAAAAAACATTTATACCCTAAAAATTACCAAAAACACCTAAAACACCCCTAAAAGACACTAAAAATCTTAAAAATTATAAAGGCACCAAAAACCAAAAACCCCTAAAAAATACCCTAAAAACCCCAAAGGATCTGAAAACCCGCAAAACCCAAAAGGACCCTTAAAGCACAAAAAACCTTTAATCACTCTTAAAAACCCTAAAACCATAAAAGAACCTAAAAACCCTAAATTAATGTAAAAAACTAAAAACCCTAGATAATCCTATAAAATTCTAAAACACAAAAAATATAAAAAACATATAAAACCCCTAAACCCCCTAAAAATCCTAAATGACACTAAAAATCTCTAAAACATCAAAAGACCCTAAAAACCCTTAAATCACTCAAATACCCTAAAACCCCTAAAACCTATAACCCCCCCAACCCCTAAAATCCTAAAAGATCCAAGATGGAGGCTATCTCTCTCGGCCCCTCTCGTGCTCAGGATTCCCTGCATTTCTCTTCACGGTGTGCTTCCTCCGGCGTAGAGTTTCCTTCTCGGCGGCTTTGGGATCTGATTTGGCCCTCTCAACATAGCTGCTTCCCCTGGAAGTGCGGTTTTTCTAGATCGGTGTCACGCCTGGTTCTCAGGTGTCGGCTTCAGTTGAGGGATGCTGTTGTTGACTGGGTCAGATCTGGTCCTCCCGATGTGCGTTGCTTCAGATTATTGGAGGAGTGGTCCGATTCTGGTCACTTCCTGGCGTGGCACTGCTTTGGCTTAGAGGAGATGTCCAGATCTAGAATCAGGCAGCTGTCTGTGAAAGAGCGCGTCAGATATGGGTGCTTTGGGCTGTTGTGTTGCAGATCCCAGTCCCTTCGGCCTCGATGGACCTCGGCGACATCCTATGGTTTCTCGGACTCCAAGGTTCCTTCAACGATGCCTGGTTCATGGTGGGATGTCTCGGTTTTGGCGAACCTGGACTCTGTGATGAGATTCGTTGACTTGGTTCTGCTCAGGCCGTCACGTGCTAGGGTCGATCTGTGGATTTCAGATAATATGCAGGTTTTCACTCTGGTATGGATTCTTGCTCGAGCTGGTTCTTTGGATTTGCGGCCTCGTCCCGCTACTGCGGTTTTGCTTTGGTTTTGCTGTGTTCTGGTCCTTCGGGTTTTCAACTATTTCTTTGCTGGGTTTTCTGGATCGAATCCTCTCCATTAAATTTTTTTCTACTTTTTGGTTGTGGATGGATGGGATGAGAACCTCTACTAGTGCTGGTTCTTGAAGTTGGGGCGCTGGATACTCTGGTTTGGTTCGGGATCTGTCTGATGTGGTATGCTGGATGCAAGTGCTGCTGTCCCTGTTAACATGTTAGTTGCTGGAAATGGTGTGTATGTAGTTTCTGGTCACTGTTTGCTGGGAGGTGATGATGGTCATTTTTGGTTGCGGTGCTCATGTTGTGGTTTCATGATGTTGGTTGTGATTGGTTGCGATGTCGGTTTTGGTAATGTTGGTTGCTGGGGCTAGTTGGTTTGGACGTGTTGCTACTGCTTCAATGCTGTGATGATTGGATGCGGTGCTGCTGGATGCTGGAATGCGCAGGATGATGGAAATTATGATGCTGGATGTTGGTTGCTGCTGATCTGGGAGTTGCTGAAGCTGAGGATGATGGTTGAAGCTGGATGAGGGTGGTGGTTGCTTGGCTTTGTGTGTTTTTTCTTTTTTTTTTCTCTTGATTTTTCTTTTTTGGGGTCTTTTGCGTCTTGAGTTGTAAGGGGTTTTTTGGGTGTGGGCCGATTGACCCCTCCCCTCCCTTGTCTGTTGTGTCTCTTTTTTCTTTCTAATAAATTTAGGGGGCCGGGAATAGCCCGACCCTCATATCTTCCTTGCCATAACCCCCCCCCCCCCCAAAAAAAAACCCTTAAAAGAATCTGAAAACCCTAAAATCCCTAAAAGCTCCCAAAACCCCCAAAACCCCAATAACCCCAAAAACACAAAAAAAAAATAAAACACTAAAAACCCTAAAACCCCAAAAAACACCAAAACCAAAAAACACCTAAAAACCCAAAAAATCATAAAAACAACTATAAACCTAAAAAAAATAAAAAACCTTAAAACCCATATACTCTAAAATCACAGAAACTCTAGAAACCATAAAAAAACCCTAAACCCAAACCAAACACCCCAGAACCCCTAAAAACCTAAAAATAAAAAAAACCCAAAAAACTCCTAAAACACCATAAGAACTACAGAAACCCTTAAAGACCCTAAACTACCAAAAAACCCTAAAAGAACCTAAAAAACCTATAACACTAAAAGACCCTTAAAACCCTACAAAATGTTACGATAACATTAAAACCCCTTAAAAACCCAAAAATTCCCCACAAAAACATAAAAACCCTAAAAATCCTAAAAACCCTAAAAACCTAGAAAACCCTAAACACCCTAAAAACCCTAACAAATACTAAAATCCTTATAAAACACTAAAAAACAATAAAAATCTATAAAACCAAAACAAAAACACTACAAAACCAAAAAAACCCTAAAAAACCCTAAAACTCTAAAATACCTAAAAAACATAAAAAACCTAAAAATTCCAAAAAACCCTCAAAACCATAAAAATAATTAAATACTATAAAACATCTAAAATCCATAAAAACCATTAAAACACTATAAAACCCTAAACAACCCTAAAACATAATAAAACCCTAAAACCCCATAAACCCCCTGAAACCCTTAAAATCTAAAATCTCCAAAATGTTACTAAGAATAACTAAAAACTCCTCACATAATCTAAGAACAATAAAAATCTTAAAACCCCTAAAAACCATAAAACCCCAAATCCACCTTAAAATCAGTAGTACCTATAAAAATTATCAAAAAACCCAAAAAACACTAAAAAATCCCTAAAAATCAGTAAATCCTGAAAAACCTTAGAAAACCTAAAAAATCTAAGATAAGCCTAAGGACACACACAACACAAAGAAAAAACGTGAAACTATAAAACCCATAAAAACCATAAAATATTAAAAAATCCCTATAATTACTAAAAACCTAAAACCTTAAAAACCTATAAAAATATTAAAAAACCCTAAAGCCCCTAAATAACCCTACAAACCCTAAAGACGCAATAAAAAATCACCCAAAAAACAAAAAAACACTAAAAAGATCCTAAAAATCCTAAAAACCCCAAACCCCTATAAACCTTAATGATCCATAGAGAACCCTAAAAACCCTACAAAAGTTAAAAACTTTCTAGAAACCCTTGAAAACCTTGGAAAACCCTGACCCCCAAAAACCATAAACACCATAAAATTTCCCTAAAACATTGAGAAAAACAAAAAACCAAAAAAACCCATAAAAAACATAAAAACCCTAAAACCACTAAAAACACTAAAATAAGAAAACAATGCCAAAAACCCTTAAAATCATAAAAATAATAAAAATTCCAATGAACCCTAAAAAACTGAAAAACCACTAAAACTCCTAAACCCCTAAAAACCATAAACACCCATAAAAACCCATAATCCCTCGTAAAAGGCCCAAAACCTTTAAAATCTTAAAAACCATAAAATATTATAAAAAACTAAAACACCTAGAAGTTCTTAAAATCCCAATGAAACTCTAAAAAGCCCCGAGACCCTTATGTATACTAAAAATATTAAAAAATGAAAAAAACCAAAAAACCAAAAAACCTTAATATCATAAATATGAATAAAACCCTAGAAACCCCTACAATCTAGAAATCCCTAAAAACCCAAAAAACCGTAAAAAATCAAAAACCCCCTTAAAACCCGAAAAACCATAGAAAAACTCTAAAACCCCATAAACTCCCTAAAATATAAAAAACACTAAAAACCCCTAAATAATCTAAAAACTAAAAACCCCTCACATCCATAAAAAACACTAAAAACCAAAAATCCTCTAAAACTGAAAAACACCAACACCCCCATAAAATTCCCTAAAAACAATTAAATCCCAAAAAAACTAAAATACTTAATACAAAAAAACAATAAAAACCCTAAATCCATAAAACCCTAAAATATTATAAAATCTTTAAAATCCCAAAAATCCTATAAACACATAAAAGATTGAAACAATACTAAAAAACCATAAAAGACACTTAAATCCCCTAAAAACACTAACACACTAAAAACTAGTAAAAACACTCAACCCCTCGTAAAACCCCAAAAAACATGAAAAACATCCATAATATCCCTAAAACCCCTAAAAACCATAAAATCGTTAAAAAGTCTAAAAAACCAAAAAAAAAGTCTAGAAACCCCTAAAAGATTGTAAAAAAATCCAAAAAAACCCTAAAATCCTTAAATGACCTAAAAACCCTAAAAGAACCTAAGAACCCAGAAAACACACTAAAACCATAAAAATAAAAAAAACACTAAAATCTTGAAAACCCCTAAAAAAGGATAAGCACAATTAGAATCCTTGAAAATATATAAAAACACTAAAATCACTAAAACAATACTAAAAACACTAAAAATACATAAAATCCTTAAAAAACCAAAAAACCCTTCAAACATCTAAAAAATTCTAAAAACCCTAAAACCACTAAAAATACATGAAAAAACTAAATAAACACTAAAACCCCTAAAACTAATAAATATGCTAAAATCCCAAGAAAACATAAAACCCCTAAAACCATACAAGTTCTAATAATCTATAAAAATCCTTAAAAAATAACATAGAATCTAAGAAATTTATAATCCCCTAAAAACCCTAAAACTTTTAAAATCCCTAATAACCCTAAAAATCCAAAAAAACACCCTAGAAAATGATAAAAAATACTAAAAATATGTGATACCCTAAAAACCCCCTAACAGATGCTAAAAATACATAATAAACCCTAAAAGGTCCTAAAACCCCTAAGGAAAACCTAAAAGTCGATAAAAACCCTATAAAAACACTAAAATAACCAATAATCCTAAAACCACTAAAAGACCTTAAAACCCCTAAAAACCCAAAAAAGACCCTAAAACCCTAAACAAACCTAAAGATACTAAAAGAAAAATCCATAAAACCCCCAAAAGAATTTAAAATACATAGTAAACCCTAAATGACACTAAAAACCCTAAATACCCTAAAAGACCCTAAAACTCCGTGAAAACCCCTAAAGGGCCCTAAAAATCGTAAAAACATAAAGGAACCTAAAAAACAAAAAATACTAATGCGAACCTAAAAGTCAAAAAAGTATAAAGGACCCTCAAAACTATAAAACCCTAAAGGATCTTAAAAATCCTAATAAATCATTATTGGACCCTAAAAAATTTAAAATTCCATAAAAGGCATGAATAAACCTATAAAACTAAAATACACCATAGGAATTGTAAAAAACCTTAAAAACTCTAAAATCCATAATAAACCTTTAAATATCCACCCCCCCCCCCAAAAAAATCCAAAAAGACCATAAAAAGTTTATAGAACACTAAAAGTTCTAAAAGAACCATAAAAAAACTAAAACCCCAGAACGAACCTAAAAACCCCAAAACAATAAAATTCCCAAAAAATATAAAGACCCTAAAATACTTTTAGAACCCTAATTTACCCTAAAAACCATAAAATCTCTAAAAACCCTAAAAACCATTAAAAACCCTAAAACACTAAAAAACCAAAAAAACTATAAAAACCCCTTAAAAACATAATACTATTGAGTTTATAAGAAATTATAAGAAACATAAAATCCCATTAAAACATAAAAACAAAAACAAACTATAAATACCTAAAACCCCTTAAAATCCTTGAAAAAGTCTAAAACCCCTAAAACCCTATAAATCTTAAAAATCCTAAGAATAGAAAATAACATAAAAACCAATAAAGGTCCCTAAAATTGTAAAAAAATCCAACAGAACCCTAAAAATACTAAATGATATAAAAACCCTAAAACCCTAAAAACATAAAAACCCATAAATAACAAAAATAACCCTAAGAAACCTAACACCCAAAACACCCTAAAAACACTATGAGACCCTAAAAACCAAAAAACCCTAAACAACGTTAGAAAATCATTAAAAACACTAAGAGACACTAAAAATTGTAAAGGACCCTAAAAAATACAAAAGATAATAACATACTATAAAATATTAAAATACAATAAAAGTATAAGGAACCTAAAAAATTCGTAAAAATTGTAAAACACCCATAAAGGACCTAAAATACCAAAAAAACCATCAAAACCATAAAACCCCTAAAACCCCTAAAAATCTAAAAAACCATAAAAATATAAAAAGCACTGAAAACCCAAAAACCCCTACAAACACTAAAAACACTAAAAATACCTAAAAACCGTTAAAAAAAATAAAACCCTCAAAAGCCATTAAAATTGTAAAAACCCTGAAAACCTGAAAACCCCTACAAACTCTAAAAATGCCCTAAAACCCTTCAAAACCATAAAAATACCAAAGAATACGAAAAATACTATAGAAACCTAAAATCATAAAAACCCCTAAAGGACCCTCAAAAACCTAAAAACCCTAAAGGACCCTAAAAACCCTAAAACCCCAAAATACAATAAAATATCATAAAAACATTAAAGACCCTGAAACCCTAAAAACCCGAAATCCTTCTAAAAACCTAAAGGAACCTAAAACCCCCAAATGACCCTAAAAACCCAAAAAACTATAAAAGGCCCTAAAACCCTAAGAACCTGGAAAGACACTAAAAACCCATAAAACCTCGAAAAAACTAATACACCCTAAAGACCCTAAAAACCAAAAACACCATACAAAACCTTAAAACCCAAAAAACCCCTTAAATCCAAAAATAATTAAAAAAATTATTTGAGAAACAATAACAAAAAAACATTATAAACAATAAAAAAACCCTAATAAACCCAAAAATCCAAAAAATCCTAAAATCCAAAAAAACTCAAAAAACCTAAAAACTGTTTAAAACCCCAAAATCCCTAAACCCACTAAAACCCATGAAAACCCTAAAGCCCCGTAAAATCAATTGAACCCTAAAAAACAATAAAAACCTCTAGGGAACTGTTAAAAACCATAATTACCATAAAAACACTAACACCTTCTTATAAAATAAAAATCAAACAACCTCAAATCACCTAAATAATCCTGGAAACCCTAAAAAACTATAAAAATACTAATACTATTAAAAAACCTAAAAACCAATAAACACAAAAAATTAAAAACTATAAAACTTCAAAAGGACAATAAAAAAACTAACAAATCCTAAAGTCCCTACAAAACCAAAATTACTTAAAAGTACCTAAAACCTATAAATATTTAAATGCCCCAAAAAACCCTTAAATACCCTTAAAACCCCTCAAAAACTAAAAAACCCATAAAAATTCCAAAAATACCTAAATACCCTAAAAACACTAAAATATATAAAAAACCTAAAATGTCAAAAAAAATTTAAAAACTCAAAAAAAAACCTAAACACCCTCAAAATGTTAAAAACCCTCAAAATGGTAAAAACCCTAAAAATGCTTAAATATCAAACAAGTATAAAAATATCTAAAACCCCTAAAAATTATAAAACCCCTCTGAACTGCAAAGAACCCTGATACCCTATTAAATCCCTAAAAATCCTAAAACCCCTAAAAGAATGAGAAACCCCCCAAAAAAAACCCTAAGAATAACCTAACAGCCCTAAAACTGTATGAAAACCCAATAAACTATCAGATGAGCTTAAAAAATTGTAAAATCTCTAAAACCCTAAAAACTGAAGACCCTTAAAAACCACCAAAACCCAAAAATAAACCTAATTCTAGATAAAAGGACCAAAAACCCAAAATCCTATAAGAAGCCTAATAAATCATAAAAATAGTTACAAAACTAAAATCCCCCAGACCAAAAAAAACTTAAAAACCTTAAAAACCCTAGAAAATTTTAAAAAACCACTAGAAACACTAAAAAACATAAAACTCCAAAAAATATGAGAAAACCGCAAAACCAATAAAAAGATTATAAAACCCTAAAACACCTAAAAACCTTAAAACCCATAAAATCCCAATATCCCCTAAAACCCTAAAAGGATTTAAAATAACCCTTAAAACCCTTAAAACCCTAAAAACCACTAAATCCCTAAAAACAAATAAAACCCTAAAAAACCCACTAAAAATTATAAAAACCATAAAACCATAAAACCATAAAAAACTCTGAAATCCATTTAGAACCCAAAGTAAACTCTAAAAAAACTTAAAACCATAAAAACATAAAAACCCTAAATCCCAAAAAACACAAAAAACCTAAAAACACCTTGAAATTTCTAAAACCCTAGAAACGAAAAAAACCTTTAAAAATGTAAATAATCTAAAAACCCAAGAAATACATAAGGCCACTAAAAACCCAAAAAACTAATAAAAATCCTAAAAGAAAAAAACCTAATCCCATAAATAACATAAAAGCTATAAAAATAATAAAATACCTCTAAATCCTTATAAGATAGAAAAAACCCATAAATAACCCTAAATAACCCTATAAAACCCAAAAAAATCAAAAACCCTTTTAAAACCACAAAATCCTAAAAAACCTTAAAACCTGAAAACCCCTAAAAACTCTAAAAATCACAAAAAACCCAAAAACCATAAATACAAAAAATCAATAGAAATCGTAGAAACCCTAGAAACCCTAAAAACCCTAAAACACTAAAAAACACATAATAAACCTTAAAACAATAAAAGCCTATAACCCCCCAAATAAATCTAAAAACAATATAATGTCCCAAAAACCCCAAAAATACTAAATAAGCTTAAAAAACTATTAAATCCTAAAACCCCCAAACCCCTAGAAACCCCAAAAAAATCCCAAAAACCCCATAAAAATCCTAAAACTAGTAAAAACCCTATAATCCCTAAAAACCCTAAAAACCCGAAGACCCCTTAAATCCCTAAAAAGACCATAAAAACCTGAAACCATAAAACACTGAAAATTCGTTAAAACCCTGAAACCCACTTAAACCACTAAAACCCCCTAAATCCCCTATAACCACTTAAAATCCATTGGAACCTTTAAACCCCTAAAAACCCAGAAACACTAAAACCCATTAAAAATAATAAAAACCATTAAAACCCCCACAATCCTTGAAACCCCATGAAAACCCTGAGGACCTTAAAATCCCAAAAACCTCTAAAAACATAAAAATCAAAACAACAATAAAACCCCTGAAAAACTAAAAACCCATAAATACCCCCAAAACCCCTCAAACCCCTAAAAACCCTAAAAACTTCTGAAATCCATTTGAAACCACTAAAAAACATAAACATACTTAAAAACCCTTAAGCCCCTAAGAAACCCACAATAAACCATAAAATCCCTAAAACCCCATAAAACACCCTAAAAACTCTAAAATACCCAAAGAACCCCATAGACAAGAAAAAAACCCTAAAATGCCTAAATACCCTAAAATCTCTAAAAAACCTGAAAATAACTAAAAACTGAAATCCCATAAAATCATTACAGAAACAAAAACCCAAAAACATTATTAAAACCCTAAAATAATCCTAAAAATCCCTAAAACCACTGAAATCTATAAGTATCCAAAAAAACCCAAAAAACACCTAAAACCCCTAAAATCCCATTGAAACACTAAAAACCCTTAAAAGTCATAAAGAACTTGGAAAATACTAAAACCCCATAAAAACATTAAAACCCCTAAAAACATTGAAGAACCCTAAATTTTTTAAGGACCCCTAAAACCACTAAAAATAAATAAAACCCTAAAAAACACTAAAAAACCTAAAAACCTGTAAAACTCGTAAAACCCTAAAAACCATATAAACCCTTAGAACCATAAAAACCTAAAAAAACATAAAACCCATAAAAACTATAAAGGATCCTAAAAACCATAAACATTCTAATAGATACTAAAAACACTTAAAAACACTGAAAAACTAAAAACTCTCACAATCATAAAATACCAGAAAACCACACGAGAAATCCTAAAACCCATTAAAACTCTAAAAGATCAAAAATATTATAAATGAAAAAAATGATAAAAAACCCTTAAATATCCAAAAATACCCTGAAAACTCATAAAAGACACTAGAAATTTGAAAAACCAAAAATATCTTAAAACCCCAAAAAACATTAAGTGACTTGAAGACCGGTAAAACCACATAAATAGTATAAAACACACTAAAAGACTCTAAAAACCCTAAAAATAATAAAAAAAATTAAAACCGTAAAAACCCACTTACACCCCCTAAAACCCCATAAATCAATAAATATATCGAAACCCCCAAATAAACCCAAAAATCATAAAAATATCTAAAACATCTAAAACCCTAAAATCCGTAGAAAACCAGACATCCCTAAAAACCCAAAAAAAATATTAAACCCCAAAAAACCTTTAAACCCCAAACCCTAATCCCCCCAAAAATTCTAAAAACCTAAAAACCTAATAAAAACACTAAAAACTAAACAAATCCATAAAACCCCCAGGGAACATGAAAAAATCCCCTAAAACCCTAATATATCCAAAAACATAAAAAACACAAAAACCTAAAAAATATGAAAACCATTAAAACCATAAAACCCCAAGACCCTTAAAAACCCTAAAATATCTAAAACCCATAAAAACAAAAAAAACCACTAAATCCCAAAAATCCCTAAAAAATTTAAATCCTAAATCTTAAAAATCATAAAACCCCCCAAAATACCCTTTAAAACCGTAAATCCTTAAAAACCTTTAGAAATACTAAAACCCTAAAAACCCTTAAAATCCCTGAAAACCATAACAGACTCTAAAAACTGAACCCCCGCATAAGGCCTTAGAAACCAGATAAAATAAAAAATATCATAGAAAACCTATATAACCTGAAAATACCCTTAAAAACCCATAAACACCCAACAATATCAAAAAATAAATAAAAACCATAGAAAATAATAGAAAGCACAAAAAAACCCCAAAAACCAAAAAAATAAAAAAACCCAAAAACACCATAAGAAACCCAATAACCCATGAATACCAAAAAACCCTCAAAAATTAAAAAACCATAGAAAACCATAAAAACCTACAACCCCTGAAAATTTGAATAAAAGGAACCCCCCCCCCTAAAAACCCCAAAAACCCTAAAAAACAAAAAAACCCTAAAATACCATAAACATTTATTAGAAACCCTTAAAACCCTAAACAATACAAAAATCCTAAAAATGATAAAATCACTAAAAAATCATAAAAATCCTTAGGACACTAAAAACACTAAAAACCATAATATAACATTAAAAAAATAAAAACTCTAATAAAGTACTACAAACACTAAAACCTATAATAAAATACTATTACCATAAAACCCTTGAAAACTTTGAATTATGCTAAAACACTAAAATACTATTAAAAATTTGTAAAACACCTAAAATCCTAAAACAACTATAAAAATACCTAAAACCATAAAATAACCTTAAAACCCCTAAAAACTCATAACAATACTAAAAACCCAAAACCCCAACCCCCCCCCCCCCCAAAAAAAATCCAAAGAACCTTAAAACACCTTAAAAAAATAAATCCCAAAAATATCTTAAAACCCCCTAAAATCCTTAAAAACCCATAACACCCCTAAAACCCCTAAAAATCCCTAAACTCCATAAGAAAATCCCTCTGATCCCTTTTGGGTTCTCCCTCCCAATGTTACGATCTCCATGGATTACTCTTATACCCTACACACTAAAACCAAAACCTTACACCCTAAACCCTATAACCTAAACCCTAAACTCGAAGACCCTTATTATAGACCCTATACCCTAGACCCTAAACCCTAAAACCTAAACCCTTTACACTACAGACAATACCCAACACCTTAAACTCTATACACTACAACATATACCTTATGAACAACATGATAAACCCAATACCCAATACCCAAAAGTCTATACACTACACCCTAATTCCTAAACCCTACACCCTAAACTATATACCCTACACTATAAACCCTGAACACTGCATCATAAACCCAATACCATACACTATAAACCGTAAACCCTACACCATAAAACGTATACCCTACACCCTAAAACCTTCACCCTACATCTTAAAATCTATACCTTATACCCTAAACACTATACCTTAAACCTTAAACCCTAAACCCTACACCATAAAACTTGAACCCTACACTCTAAACCCTATACCTAACACCCTCATCCATAAACACTACACCCAAAACCCTATACCATACACCTTAAACCCTAAACTCTACACCCTAAACCCTATGCCATTTACACCAAATCCTAAACAATACCCAATAAACCCTATACCCAACACCATACACCCTAAATCCTAAACCCAAAACCTTATACTCCACAGCCTATACCCTATACCCTGCACTATAATCCCAATAAGTTAAAATATAAACCCTAAATACAAAAAACCCTTTAAACCGTAGTTAGCCCTGAGAATCTTAAGAAAACCTCAAAACCCTAACCCCTCCCCCCCAAAAAATTGAAAAAACCCTAAATAACCTAAATTCCCCTAAAAACCTTAAATAACCTTAAAATCCTAAAAACCTAAAAACTCTAAAATTCCAAGAAAACATTAAAACCCCCTTATAACTATTAAAACCATAAAAACACTACAAACCATAAAAATCCATAAAATACAATATAACCATAAAACTCTAAGAAACCCCTAAAAGTACCTAAATCCCATTAAATACTATAAAACAATACGAAAACCATATTAAAAACCCTAAAAGACCCAAAAACCCTTAAAATACACTAAATAATCTAAAAATCCATAAAAACCTTAAAACCCAAAAAACATATGAATACCTAAAACCCACAAAAACAATAAAAATCACTAAAACAATCCTAAAACCCTTAAAAACATTAAAATTTAAAAATTCTTAAGACCCCAAAAAAACCCTTTAAAATCTAAAAACCCCTAAGAAAACCCAAAACCTCTAAAAATCCAAAAGAAGCCCCATAACCCTAAAAACTCATAAACCCTATTTAAAAAACATAAAAACCCAAAATCCTTGAAAAATACTAAAAACCCATAAACATGTTTAAAACCCTAAAATCCTAACAACTCAAAACAATCCTAAAACCCACTACAACCCTAAAACCCTAAATTCCCTTAAAATCACTAAAAAACTAAAAAACTGAATAAAAAATCTAAAAACCCATAAAACCATGTAAAACATAAAACCACAAAAATCATAAAACCCTAAAAAAACCTACAGGACCCTAAAAACATAAAAACCCTAAAACCTCTAAAACCCTAAAACCCTTAAAGACAACTAAAATGCCTAAAATCCTAAAACACCTAAAACCACTAAAAATTCTAAAAACCTAAAAAACATTTATACCCTAAAAATTACCAAAAACACCTAAAACACCCCTAAAAGACACTAAAAATCATATAAATTCTAAAGGGACCAAAAACAAAAAAACCCCTAAAAAATACCCTAAAAACCCTAAAGGATCTGAAAACACGTAAAACCCAAAAGGACCCTAAAAGCACAAAAAAACATTAAGCACTCTTAAAAACCCTAAAACCATAAAACACCCTAAAAACCCTAAATTAATGTAAAAAATATAACAACCCTACAGAATCCTATAAAATGCTAAAAGCCAAAAAAAATATAAAAAACATATAAAACCCCTAAACCCCCTAAAAATCCAAAATGACACTAAAAACCTCTACAACATACAAAGACCCTAAAAACCCTTAAATCACTAAAATACCCTAAAACCCCTAAAACCCCCCCAAAAAACCTTAAAAGAATCTGAAATCCCTAAAGCACTAAAAGCTCCCAAAACCCCCAAAACCCCAGTAACCCCAAATGCACAAAAAAATAAAACACTAAAAACCCTAAAATCCCAAAAAACACCAAAACCAAAAAACACCTAAAAACCCTAAAAATCCTAAAAACAACTATAAACCTAAAAAAACTAAAAAACCATAAAACCCATATACTCTAAAATCATAGAAACTCTAGAAACCATAGAAAACCCTAAAACTAAACCAAACACCCCAATACCCCTAAAAACCTAAAAATAAAAAAAAACCCCAAAAAACACCTAAAACACCATAAGAACTACATAAACCCTAAAAGACCCTAAAATACCTAAAAACTTTAAAAGAACCTAAAAAACCTATAACACTAAAAGACCCTTAAAACCCTACAAAATGTTACGATAAAATTAAAACCCCTTAGAAACCCAAAAATTCCACATAAAAACATAAAAACCCTAAAAATCCTAAAAACCCTAAAAACCTAGAAAACCCAAAACACCCTAAAAACCCTAACAGATACAAAAATCCTTATCAAACACTAAAAAACACTAAAAACCTATAAAACCAAAACAAAAACACTAAAAAACCAAAAAAACCCTAAAAAACACTAAAACTCTAAAATACCTAAAAAACATAAAAAACCTAAAAATTCCAAAAAACCCTCATAACCATATAAATAATAAAATACGATAAAACACCTAAAATCCCTAAAAACCATTAAAACACTATAAAACCCTAAACAACCCTAAAACATAATAAAACCCTAAAACCCCATAAACCCCCTAAAACCCTTAAAATCTAAAATCTCCAAAATGATACTAAGAATAACTAAAAACCCCTCACATAATCTAAAAACAATAAAACCCTTAAACCCCCTAAAAACCATAAAACCCCAAAACCGCCTTAAAATCAGTAGTACCTATAAAAATTATCAAAAAACCCAAAAAACACTAAAAATCCCTAAAAATCAAAAAATACCTAAAAACCGTAAAAAACCTAAAAAATATAAGATAAGCCTAAGGACACACACAACACAAAGAAAAAACTTAAAACTATAAAACCCATAAAAACAATAAAATAGTAAAAAATCCCTATAAACACTAAAAACCTAAAACCTTAAAACCCATAAAAATATTAAAAAACCCTAAAGCCCCTAAATAACCCAACAAGCCCTAAAAACGCAATAAAAAACTCCCAAAAAACAAAAAAAACCTAAAAAACTCCTAAAAACCCTAAAAATCCCAAACCCCTAAAAACCTTAATGAACCATAGAGAACCCTAAAAACCCTAAAAAAGCTAAAAAATTTCTAGAAAACCTTATAAACCATGGAAAAACCTATCCCCCCTAAAACCATAAACAGAATAAAATTTCCCTAAAACATTGAGAAAAACAAAAACCGAAAAAACCCATAAAAAAGATAAAAACCCTAAAACCACTAAAAACACTAAAATCAGAAAACAATTCCAAAAACCCTTAAAATCATATAAACAATAATAATTATAATGAACCCTAAAAAACTGAAAAACCGCTAAAACTCTTAAACCCCTAAAAACCATAAACACCCATAAAAAACCCATAATCCCACGTAAAAGACCCAAAACCTTTAAAATCTTAAAAACCATAAAATATCATAAAAACCTAAAACACCTAAAAGTTCCTAAAATCCCTATGAAACTCTAAAAACCCCCAAGACCCTTATGTATACTAAAAATATTAAAAAAAGAAAAAAACCAAAAAACCAAAAAACCTTAATATCATAAATATGAATAAAACCCTAGAAAACCCTACAATCTAGAAATCCCTAAAAAACTCAAAAAAACTATACAAAATCCAAAACCCCCTAAAAACCCGAAAAACCATAGAAAAAATCTAAAACCCCATAAACTCCCTAAAATATAAAAAACACTAAAAACCCCTAAATACTCTAAAAACTAAAAACCCCTCACATCCAGAAAAAAAAACTAAAAACCAAAAAGCCACTAAAACTAAAAAACACAAACTCCCCCCCCCCCATAAGATTCCCTAAAAACAATTAAATCCCAAAAAAACTAAAATACTTAATACAAAAAAACCATAAAAACCATAAATCCTTAAAAACCCTAAAAAATCCTAAAATCCTTAAAATCCCAAAAGCCTAAAAACCCATAAAAGATTGAAACAATACTCAAAAACCACAAAAGACACTTAAAACCCCTAAAAACACTAAAACACTAAAAACTAGTAAAAACACTCAACCCCTCGTAAAACCCCAAAAAATGAAAAACTCCCATAGTATCCCTCAAACCCCTAAAAACCATAAAAACTTTAAAAAGTCTAAAAAACCAAAAAAGGTCGAGAAACCCCTAAAAGATTGTAAAAAAAATCAAAATAGACCCTAAAATCCTTAAATGACCCAAAAAACCCTAAAAGAACCTAAGAACCCAGAAAACACACTAAAACCATAAAAATAAAAAAACACTAAAATCTTGAAAACCCCTATAAAAGGATAAGCACAATTAGAATCCTTAAAAATATATAAAAACACTAAAATCACTAAAAAAATTCTAAAAACACTAAAAATATAAAAATCCATAAAAACCCTAAAAAACCCAAAAAAAACCTTGAAACATCTAAAAAATTCTAAAAACCCTAAAACCAATAAAAATACATGAAAAAAATTAAATAAACAGTAGAACCCCTAAAACTAATAAATATCCTAAAAACCCAAGAAACCATAAAAACCCCTAAAACCATACAAGTTCTAATAAGCTATAAATTTTTTTAAAAAATACCATAGAATCTAAAAAATATATAATCTCCTAAAAACCTTAAAAATTTTAAAATCCCTAATAACCCAAAAAACACCATAGAAAATGCTAAAAAATACTAAAATTATGTGATACCCTAAAAAACACCTAATGGATGATAAAAAAACATAATAAACCCTAAAAGGTCCAAAAACCCCTAAGGAAAACCTAAAAGTCGATAAAAACCCTATAAAAACACTAAAATAACCAAAAATCCTAAAACCACTAAAAGACCTTAAAACCCCTAAAAACCCAAAAAAGACCCTAAAACCCTAAAACCCTAAAACCCTAAACAACCCTAAAGATCGTGAAAGAAAAATCCATAAAACCCCCAAAAGAATTTAAAATCCATAATAAAACCTAAATGACACTAACCACCCTAAATACCCTAAGAGACCCTAAAACTCCTTGAAAACCCCTAAAGGGCCCTAAAAAATCGTAAAAACATAAAGGGCACTAGAAAAACTAAAAATACCAATGCAAACCTAAAAGTATAAAAAGTATAAACGACCCTCAAAACTATAAAACCCTAAAGGATCTTTAAAATCCTAATAAATCATTATTGGACCCTAAAAATTTAAAGTCCCATAAAAGACATGAATAAAACCTATAAAAACTACAATACACCATAGGAACTGTAAAAAACCTTAAAAACTCTAAAATCCACAATAAAAATTTAAAGATCCACCCCCCCCCCCAAAAAAAAATTCTAAAAAACCATAAAAAGTTTACAGAACACTAAAAGTTCTAAAAGAACCATAAAAAACCTAAAACCCCAAATGAACCTAAAAACCCCAAAACAATAAAATGCCCAAAAAACATAAAGACCATAAAATACTTTTAGAACCCTAAATGACCCTTAAAACCATAAAATCTCTAAAAACCCTTAAAAAACCTAAAACACTAAAAAACAAAAAAAACTATAAAAACCACTTAAAAAAATATAATACCATTGAATTTATAAGAAATTCTAAAAAACATAAAACCCCATTAAAACATTAAAAAAACAAACTATAAATCCCTAAAACCCCTAAAAAGACTTGAAAAAGTCTAAAACCCCTAAAACCCTATAAACCTTAAAAATCCTAAGATTAGAAAATAACTTAAAAACCAATAAAGGTCCCTAAAAACTGTAAAAAAATACAACAAAACCATAAAAATACTAAATGATATAAAAACCCAAAAACCCAAAAAACATTAAATACCATAAATAACAAAAATAACCCTAAGAAACCTAACACCCAAAACACCCTAAAAACACTATGAGACCCTGAAAACCAAAAAACCCTAAACAACGTCAGAAAATCATTAAAAACACTAAGAGACCCTAAAAATTCTAAAAGACCCTAAAAAATACAAAAGATAATAACATACTATAAACATTAAAATACAATAAAAGTATAAGGAACCTACAAAATTCATAAAAATTGTAAAACACCCATAAAGAATCTAAAATATCAAAAAAGAGATCAAAACCATAAAACCCCTAAAACCCCTAAAAATCAAAAAACCATAAAAATATAAAAAACACTGAAAACACAAAAACCCCTACAAACACTAAAAACACTAAAAATACCTAAAAACCGTTAAAAATAATAAAACCCTCAAAAGCTATTAAAATTGTAAAAACCCTGAAAATCTGAAAACCCCTACAAACTCTGAAAATACCTTAAAACCCTTCAAAACCATAAAAATCCTAAAGAACACTAAAAATACTAAATAAACCTAAAAATCCTTAAAACCCCTAAAGGACCCTCAAAAACCTAAAAACCCTAAAGGACCCTAAAAACCCTAATACCCCAAAATACAATAAAATATCAGAAAAACATAAAAGACCCTGAAACCCTAAAAACCCGAAATCCTTCTAAAAACCTAAAGGAACCTAAAACCCCCAAATGACCCTAAAAACCGAAAAAACTATAAAAGGCCCTAAAAACCCTAATAACCTGAAAAGACACTAAAAATCCATAAAACCACTAAAAACTAACACACCCTAAAGTCCCTAAAAACCAAAAACACCATACAAAACCTTAAAACCCACAAACCCCTTAAATACATAAATAATTAAAAAAATTATTTGAGAAACAATAACAAAAAAACACAAAAAACATTATAAACAATAAAAAAACATTAATAAATCATAAAATCCAAAAAATCCAAAAATACAAAAAAAAAACTCAAAGAACCTAAAAACTGTTTAAAACCCCCAAATCCCTAAACCCACTAAAAACCATGAAAACCCTAAAGCCCCATAAAATCAATTGAACCCTAAAAGCAATAAATACTCCTAGGGAACTGCTAAAAACCATAATATAGTATAAACACTAAAAACACCTAAAACCCCTAAAAAACATAAAAAACCTAAAACCCCTAAATACCATAATTACCATAAAAACACTAACACCTGCTTATAAAATAAAAATCTAACAACCTTAAATCACCTAAATAATCCTTGAAACCCTAAAAAACTATAAATATCCTAATACTCTTAAAAAACCTAAAAACCAATAAACACAAAACACTAAAAACTATAAAACTTCAAAAAGACTATAAAAACACTAACAAACCCTAAAGGCCCTACAAACACAAAAATCCTTAAAACTACCTAAAACCTATAAAAACATAAAGGCCCAAAAAAAACCCTTAAATACCCTTAAAACCCCTAAAAACTAAAAAACCCATAAAAATCCCAAAAATACCTAAATACCCTAAAAACACTAAATTACATAAAAAACATAAAATGCCAAAAAAATTGTAAAAACTCAGAAATACCTAAACACCTTCAAAATGGTAAAAACCATAAAAATGCTAAAAACCCTAAAAATACTTAAAAATCAAACAAGTCTAAAAATATCTAAAACCCCTAAAAATTAGAAAACACCTATAAACTGCAAAGAACCCTAATACCCTATTAAATCCCTAAAAATCCTAAAACCCCTAAAAGCATTAGAAACCCCAAAAAACAAAACAAACCCTAAGAATAACCTAATAACCCTAAAACTGTATGAAAACCCAATAAACTATCATATGATCTTAAAAAATTGTAAAATCTCTAAAATCCGAAAAACTGAAGACCCTTAAAAACCACCAAAACCCAAAAAATAAACCTAAGTCTAGATGAAAGGACCAAAACCCCAAAACCCCTAAGAAACCAATAAATCATAAAAATATTTACAAAACCACAAACCCCTAGACCAAAAAAAAATTAAAAACCTTGAAAACACTAGAAAATTTTAAAAAACCACTAGAAACACTAAAAACATAAAACTCCAAAAAAGATGGAAAACCCCAAAACTAATAAAAAGATTATAAAACCCTAAAAACCTTAAAAACAATAAAATCCCCTAAAACCCCAAAAGCATTTAAAATAACCCTTAAACCCCTTAAATCCCAAAAAAAACAACTAAATCCCTAAAAACAAATAAAAACATAAAAAACCCACTAAAAATTATAAAAACCATAAAAACAATAAAAACATAAAAAACTCTGAAATCCATTAAGAACCCAAAGGAAACTCTAAAAAAACATAAAAACATAAAAACATAAAAACCCTAAATCCCAAAAAAAACCTAAAAAAACCTTGAAATTTCTAAAACCCAAGAAACCATAAAAAACATTAAAAATGTAAATAATCTAAAAACCCAAGAAATACATAAGACCACTAAAAACCCAAAAAATTAATAAAAACCCTAAAAGAAAAAAAAACCTAATCCCATAAAAAACATAAAAACTCTAAAAACACTAAAATACATCTAAATCCTGATAAGACAAAAAAACTACAAATAACCCTAAATAACCCTATAAAACCCAAAAAAACTAAAACCCTTTTAGAACCACAAAATCCTAAAAAACCCTAAAACCTGATAAACCCTAAAAACTCTAAAAATCACAAGAAACCCAAAAAACCATAAATACATAAAACCAATAGAAACCCTAGAAACCCTAAAAACCATAAGACACTAAAAAACAAATAATAAACCTTAAAACAATAAAAGCCTTATAACCCCCCAAAAAAATATAAAAACAATATAATTTCCCAAAAACCCCAAAAATACTAAATAAACCTAAAAACATATTAAACCCTAAAACCCCCCAAACCCCTAGAACACCCAAAAAAATCCCAAAAACCCCATAAAAACCCTAAAACTAGTAAAAACCCTATAATCCCTAAAAACCCTAAAAACCTAAAGACCCATTAAATCCCTAAAAAGACCACAAAAACCTGAAACCATAAAACACTAAAAATTCATTTAAACCCTAAACCCCACTAAAACCACTAAAACTCCCTAAATCCCATATAACCTTCTAAAATCCATTGGAACCTTTAAACCCCTAAAACCCCAGATACTCTAAAACCCATTAAAAATAATACAAACCATTAAAACCCCCAAAATCCTTTAAACTCCATGAAAACCCTAAGGACCCTAAAATCCCGAAAACCTCTAAAAACATAAAAATAAAAACAATAATAAAACCCCTGAAAAACTAAAAAACCATAAATACCCCCAAAACCCCTAAAACCCCTAAAACCCTTAAAAACTCCTGAAATCCATTAGAATTCACTAAAAACATAAACATACCTAAAAACCCTTAAGCCCCTAAGAAACCCACAATATACCCTAAAACCCCTAAAACCCCCTAAAACACCCTAAATACTCTAAAATACCCAAAGAACCCCATAGACAAGAAAAAAACCCTAAAATGATTAAATACCCTAAAATCCCTACATAACATGAAAACAACTAAAAACTAAAATCCCATAAAATAATTACAAAAACAAAAACCCAAAAACATTATAAAAACCCTAAATTAATCCTAAAAACCCATAAAACCAATGAAATCTATAAATATCCAAAAAAACCCAAAAAACACTTAAAACCCCTAAAATCCCATTGAAACACTAAAAACCTTTAAAAGTCATAAAAAACATGGGAAATACTAAAAACCCATAAAAATAGTAAATCCCCAAGAAACACGGAAGAACCCTAAATTTTTTAAGGACCCCTAAAACCCCTAAACCCACTAAAAATAAATAAAACCCTAAAAAACTAAAAAACCTAAAAACTTGTAAAACCCTAAAAACCATATAAACCCTTAGACCCATAAAAAACTAAAAAACATAAAACCCATAAAAACTATAAAGGATCCTAAAAACCATAAACATCCTAATAGACCCTAAAAACACTTAAAAACACTGAAAAACTAAAAAGTCTCACAATCATAAAATAGCATAAAACCACACGATAAATCCTAAAACCCATTAAAACTCTAAAATATCCAAAATATTCTAAATACCAAAAATGATCATAAAAACCCTTAAATATCCAAAAAAATACCCTGAAAACCCATAAAAGACACTAGAAATTTGAAAAACCAAAAATATCTTAAAACCCCAAAAAACATTAAGTGACATGAAGACCGGTAAAACCACATAAATAGTATAAAACACACTAAAAGACTCTAAGAACCCTAAAAATAATAAAAAACATTAAAACCATAAAAACCCACTTAAACCCCCTAAAACCCCATAAATCAATAAATATATCGAAACCCCCAAATAAACCCAAAAACCATAAAAACATCTAAAACATCTAAAACCCTAAAATCCATAGAAAACCATACATCCATAAAAACCCAAAAAAAAAATATTAAACCCCAAGAAACCTTTAAACCCAAAACCCTAATCCCCCGAAAAATTCTAAAAACCTAAAAACCTATAAAAACACTAAAAACTAAACAAATCCATAAACCCCCAGAAAACATGAAAAAATCCTCTAAAACCCTAATATATCCAAAAACATAAAAAACAAACAAAAACCTAAAAAATATGACAACCATTAAAACCATAAAACCCTAGGACCCTTAAAAACCCTATAATACCTAAAAACCATAATAATAATAAAAACCAATAAATCCCAAAAATCCCTAAAAAAATTAAATCCTAAATCATAAAAATAAAAAAACCCCCCATAAAACCCTTTAAAACTGTAAATCCTTAAAAACCATTAGAAATACTAAAACTCTAAAAACCTCTAAAATCCCTAAAAACCATTACAGACTCTAAAATCTGAACCCCCACATAAGGCCTTATAAACCAGATAAAATAAAAAATATCATAGAAACCCTATATAACCTGAAAAGACCCATAAAAACCCACAAACACCCAAAAATATCAAAAAATAAATAAAAACCATAGAAAATCATAGAAATCACAAAAAAACCCCTAAAACCAAAAAAATGAAAAAAACCCAAAAACACCATAAGAAACCCAATAACCCATGAATACCCAAAAACCCCTCAAAAATTTAAAAACCATAGAAAACCATAAAACCCTACAACCCCTTAAAATTTGAATAAAATGAACCCCCCCCCCCCCCATAAAAACCCCAAAAACCCTAAAAAACAAAAAACCCTAAAATACCATAAAAAATTATTGGAAACCCTTAAAAACCTAAACAATACAAAAATCCTAAAAATGATAAAATCACTAAAAAATCATAAAAACCCTTAAGACAATAAAAAAACTAAAAACCATAATATAACATTAAAAAATAAAAGCTCTAAGAAAACACTACAAACACTAAAACCTATAATAAAATACTATTACCATCAAACCATTGAAAACTCTGAATTATGCTAAAACCCTAAAATACTATTAATTTTTTTTAAACACCTAAAATCCTAAAACAACTATAAAAATCCCTACAAAAATAAAATAACCTTAAAACCCCTAAAACTCATAAAAATACTAAAAAACCCAAAACCCCACCCCCCCCCCCCCAAAAAAAAATCCAAAGAACCTTAAAACCCCTTAAAAAATATAAATCCCCAAAATATCATAAAACCCCCTAAAATCCTTAAAAAACCATAACACCCCTAAAACCCCTAAAACTACCTAAACTCCATAAGAAAATACCTCTTCTCCCTTTTGGGTTCTCCCTCCCAGTGTTGCGATCTCCATGGATTACTCTTGAAACCCACCTCAGTTGATTCATTGATTTATTCTAGTTTGAGCTTTGTGATGTGGATAGGGTCTTGCTCGAATGGACCTTCCCCGAGTGTAGCGCTTGTGGGGGCCAAGGCAGATGCTTGGTTGTGAAGGGATCTTGAGGTTCTTTTTGGGAAAGGTAAGTGATGTTTTGGCATAGATCTTGCGGTGGAATGGATCTTCCATGGTGGATTTGGATATTTCTCTTCTTTGTGTGTTGTCTCGCTTGCAATGGCACCTTCTTCATCATGGAAACATCTTTGGTCAACTCTGTAGGCAGTGCGGTTTTTGTGACGCGCGGATCCAGGCAACTTGTGAGGATTAATTGTGAGGTGAGGTTTTGCGGCAACCAGATTGACATGGCCCTCCACTTTCTAGATCTAGGGTTTGGAGGACTTTGGTGGTATTCCTGGATTAGTGAAGGAATATGGGGATCGGTGCTTTAATCAGCTTTGTAGGTCTTTGGATTTGTTCCTCGACTTGGATCATCAGGCGATGGTGCTGGTTACTCAGCTCAGACCTCAGTTTCCAGGACTTGCGTAGTGGATGGAGGTTTTTTTTATTCTCTGGTTTGGTCTTGCTTTCAAATCACACAGTAGATGCAGGTACCTGTGGTTTTGCCTTTGATTCTCACTTTTGATGATGTATTTGGTTGTAATTATCTGAATTTTAAGATCTACTATTTATTGGTTCTGGCTACGGTCATGATCCATTAAGGTTACATGTTCTTTGATTTTCTGAGAAATGTTAGGGGATGTCTGGTGATGTTGTTTGAGTTTGTTGGGGTGGCTTCTTAGAGCTGGGTTCTGTACAAGGGGTGCTGGGTGCTGTGGTTTGGTCCTGGGTATGGGTGTTGGTGGTGCATTGCTGGTAGTTCTTTTGGGTGAGGAATACTGAGATCTGTTCATTCTGGAGGGTTTGGGTTTTTTCGGTTGCGCTGCAAACTATTAAGAACGGATGGTTCTGGATGGAATCTAAGTTTTAAAAAGCTAGGATATGGTTGGCTAGGAGGTGGTAAAAGCTGGAATATGAGTTGTTCAGTCTAGAGGGTTTGCGTGTTACTAATAATGTTGCTATTTTGGATTTAATGTGAGGGGATACTTGGATCTAGGCTGGAACATAGAGTTTTTGGTGTTGCGATTTGGATCCCAGTGTCGGTGCTGGTGGTCTTGATCTGCTGTTGGGATGGGGGCTATTGAAAGATATTCAGGTTGTTGTAAACTGAAGAGTTGGATGCAGGTTACTACTTGGATAAGTCATGATGACGTGGAGGATGATGATTTTGGTGTTGGTGGTTTGATGTTGCTGGTGGTGAGATTTTTTGGTGAGGAGTCGTCAGATACGGGAAAGTGTGCTACTAGACACTGGTTAATTCTTACCAAGGAGGCGATGGATGATGAAAATGGTTCTGTGGGATACTGGTCACTGTTTGGAAGGGAGATATTTTTAGAAATTCTTCTAATTTTCCTATTTTTCTGTTTTTGTGTGTCTTTTGGGTTTTTTGGGGACTTTTGGGTTCAGTGGGGGGTGTCTAGGGTTTTGGGGTGTGGGATGATTGACCCCACCCCGCCCATGTCTGTTGTGTCTTTTTTCTAATAAATTGGGGGGGTCAGGAATAGCCTGACCCTTCACCTTCCTTTCCCCTAAATTCCTTAAAACCCCTAAAAACCTGAAAATCATTAAAACCCTAAAAGCACCAAAACCCTAAAAAACCAATAAAAACTAAAAAATTAAAAAACCCTAAAAATACATGAAACCCCAAAATCCCAAAAATCATTTTAAAACCCCTAAAACCCCTTAAAACCCTAAAACCTATGTAACCCTTGAAATCCCAAATATCTAAAATATGAAAAACCCTAAAAACCCTAAAAACACAAAATCTCATAAAAACACCTAAAAACACTAAGACGTCCTACAAATTTAAAAACTATAAAATCCCAAAAACTATAAAAATGCCCAAGAAAACCCTAAAAACTCATAAAACAACAAAAAAACAACAAAACCCCCCAAAAAAATCTAAAAACCTAAAATCCCTAAAATCCATCAAAATCACTAAAACCCCTAAAAATCCATAAAAATCCTAAAAACCATTAAAACACTACAACCCAAAACACTCTAAAAACCCTAAAAACCCTACAATACCCTTAAAAACTCAAAAAAACCCCAAACCCTTTAAACCCCTAAAAACCCTATAACCAATAAAAATAGGGAAACCCCTAATAGACCATAAAACTTTAAAAACCATAAAAATAAAATAAACCCCTAACCCCTAAAATACATTAAAAACCCAAAAAATCATAAAATATGCTAAAAACCCTATAAAAACAAAAAAAACCCTAGAACCCCGAAACACACGAAAACCCCTATAACCCTAAGGAAAATAAAAAACCATAAAACTTTTAATATCCCTAAAAAATAAAAACCTCTAAAAACCATAAAACCCTAAAAACACTAAAAATTCAAAAAAACCAAAAAACCTAAAAAACCTAAAACCCTAAAAACATTGAAAACCTATAAAAACCATAAACCCCTAAAAATCCCTAAATATAAAAACCCTAAAATGACAGTAAAATACCTAAAAACCTTTAAACCCTAGAAACCCCCCAAAACCCCTAAAGAACCCAAATAATCCTAACATCCCCTCAAAAACCAAAAGAATGTAAAAAACCTAAAACCCAAAAAAATTATAATTACTAGGAAAAAAACACATAAAACCCTTAGATCCCTAAAAGACCCCAATACCCATAAAAACACTAAAAATTCATAAAACCCCAAAAAACCCCCCTTAAATTGTGTAAGAAATAATAAAAACCCCAAAAACCCAAAAAACCCCTAAAATCCATAAAAACCCCGAAAACCCTTAAAACCCCTAAAAACCCCTAAAAACCGTAAAACCCATAATTTTTTTTTAAAACTAAACCTATAGAACCTTAAAAACCTCTAAAAACACTAAATTTCCTGAAACCCTAAAACCCCTAATAACCCTAAAACCACTACAACCCTTAAAACCCATAAAAACCTAAAACCCATAACAACCAAAAACACCCTAAAAATACCATAAACTCATTAAAACATGACAAAAAACCCCCAAACCTACCAAAATCCAAAAAACCTATAAAAACCCTAGAAAAACTAAAAAAACTATAAAAACAAAAAATAATCCTAAAAACCCCAAAAACCACCCAAAACCCTTAAAAACCCTAAAAACCAAAACTATAAAAAAACATAAAAACACTTAAACACATAAAACATTGAAACCCTATACTCTACATCATAAACCCTAAACCATACCCCATAAACCCTATACCATACATGTTAAATCCTAAACCCTACCTGCTAAACCACATACCGTACTACCTAAACCACAAATCCTACACATAAAGCCCGATACCCTAGCCCCTAAACACTAATCCCTACACCCTAAACCCTATACCCTGCACCATAAACCCTACACCCTACATCGTATACCCAACACTCTAAACCCTCTACATGGAACCCTAAACTCGACATCCAACAACCTATATCCTACACCCTACATCCCAAACATGACACCCTATACCAATTAAACCCTAAAACCTAAACCAATAATCAAATATCATACACAATAAACAGTATACCCTACACCCAAAAATAAATACCCAACACCCTGAACCCTATAATCTACACCCTAAACCCTATACCATACACCCTAAATCCTATACCATACACTCTTTCCACAAACCTTACACCCTGAAACCTATGTCTTACATAGTAAACCCTAAACACAAAACCATGCACCCTGTACCCTACACCCTAAACCATATAACCTACACCCTAAACCCAATACCATACACCTAAAAACCTATACCCACCACCCTAAATATTATACCCTACATCCTAAACCCTAAAACATATACTCTGAATCATGAACAATAAAACCTACACCCAAAACCCCAAACCCTAAACCCCAAACCCAACACCCTAAACCCCAAACCCTAAACACCACACCCTAAACATTTAATCCTATATACTATAAGCTACATAAAAAACCTAAACCCTCTACCCTAACCCCTCTGACCTGCATCTTAAACCCAAACCCTACACCCAAAACAACATACACTACACCATAAACTATAAACTATAAACCCTAAACCCTAAACCCTAAAACCTACAACCTAAAGCCTATACCGTAAACACTACACCCCTAACCCTAAAAAATAATACCTAAACCCAATACCCAAAACCCAAAACCATATACCCTATACCCCGAACCCTATACCGCACACCCTAAAACCCATACTCTACAGTATAAACCCTATAACCTAAACAAAAACTCCATATCATGCACAATAAAACCTAAACACCAGACCCTAAACACTATACCATACAACCTAAACCCTACACCCTAAACCATACAACCATAAACTTATACCCTACATCCAATGCCATAAACTGTACACCCTAAACCCAACACCCACACCCTAAACCCTAAACCCAACACATTAAAACCTATACCCTACAATCTAAACCCTATAACCTACACCCTAAACCCAACATCCAACACCATAAATCCTATACCATACACATTGAACTTAAAACCATAAAAACCATAAAACAACCCTAAAAATCCCAAAAACCATAATTATATGAAAAACACTAAAACCCCTAAAAACCATAAAAACATTCAAACCCAATAAAAAACTTAAACCCAACAAAAACACTAAAATCCTTGAAAACTCTAAAAAACAAAAAAAACCCAAAAAACCTAAAACTATAAAGAAAACTCAAAAACCCAAACAAAACCGTCCAAACCATAAAAACCCTAAAACACATAGAATCATTAAAAAACCTAAAAAATCTAAAAAACCAAAAAAACCCAAAAACCCATAAATTCCCTAAAAAATTAATAAAAACCATAAAAATAATAAAAACCACTAAGAATAATAAAAATTCCTAAACACCATAAAAACACTAAAAAAATAAAAAATCCATTAAACCCTTAATATTCTAGAACCCCCAAATCCCTATTGATTCTTTTAAAACAATATAATACATTAAAAACCCAAAAATTTGTTAAAAATCCTAAAAATCCTAAAATCTATAAAATCACTAAAACCCTTAAAACCATAAAAACCCTAATGAATATAAAAACCATATGTAACATTAAAACACCTATGAAACCCTAAAAACACTAAAAACCGTTAAAAAAATTATAAAAACCTAAAACCCTAAAAACCCTAAAACCCCTAAAAACTCTAAAAGCCCATTTAAAACCATGAAAACATTTAAAATACCTAAAAATTACTTAAAACCATAAAAACCCTTAAACCCCTAAGAAACTATAAAAATCCATAACAATCCCAAAAACCCTAAAACCAATAAAAAATCATAGAAACCATAAAACCCCTAAAACCCCATAATGGATAAAGGTCAATGGGGATGGTGATGATCCTCCAGGTGATCCAGATAGAATCCTGTCTTCATAGAGTTTTGATATACAATGATGTTAATGATATGTATCTTTTTCATTCACTTGGGGTTTCTAGTAAGGGTAATAATCTGTAGGGTTTTAAATATATCTAATGGATTCACCCAATTCCATCATGGATAAAGGTTAATGTGGATGGTGTGGTGTAGGGTGCACCTAGCCCCTCGAGGAGTGGTGGGGTCTTCCGAACCTGTAGAGGCTTCATTAAAGGATTTTTTTACCACATTATTAGTGATAAATGGGATTACTATGTAGAGATATGGTCCATTATGAAGGTGGTTAAATTTGCGACCCAATTTAGGTGGAACTCGATTTGGATTGAGTATAACTCGATGATTGGTGTGGATTCCCTCAAGAAAAGAATCCAAGATAGTCATATGGATACTTCTACCACAATGGATTAAATTCCACAATATCTCTAAGAAACTTAATCTATGTTTTACACATGCCTATAGGGAGGACAACTCGTTGGAAAATGCAGTCTCCAAAAAGGAAATAGGAGAACAGAGCTCGATGTGGTCCTTTGTCACTTCATATTTTTGTATTCCTAATCTGGACTTTGATATGAAGGGTGAGACACACTATCATATTTTTAAAAACTCCTTTTAACTATTTGTTTTTGTTTTCAATAATGTTTGGGGGGCTATGAATTCTTAGACCCTATATTTTTTTCCCCTAAAAAACCATAAAACCCCTACAAACACAAAAAACACTAAAACCCCAAAAACCCTAAAAATACCCCAAACCCCTTAAATCACTAAAAACACTAAAAACCCCTAAAACACTAAAAAACCCTAAAAAATAACCTTAATCCCCTAAAACCATAAAACCCCCCAAAACCCTAAAAACCATAAAACCCCATAAATACCCTAAAAACACTAAAACCCTAAAAACCCTAAAAAACCTAAAACCCTAAAAGACCCTAAAAACTCCAAAACCATAAAAATTTCCTAAAAACCATACAAACCCTAAAAGAAATTAAAACCCCTAAAACACTAAAAGACCATAAAATACCCTAAAACTCATAAAAGACTATAAAAAACCATTAAACCTTAATGGACCCTAAAAACCCTAATGATGATAAAGTACCCGAAAAATCCCTAAAACCCCCAAGGGACAACAAAATAACAAAAACCCATTATGTACCCTAGAAAACCCTAAAATACCCTAAACAACCCTAAAACCCTAAAACCTTGAAGGATCTTAAAAATCCTAAAAGCTCTAATTGACTCTAAAAAATGTAAAAACCCAAAAGGACCCTAAAAACCCCTATAATCCATAAAACCCCTAAAAACCCAAAAACCCTAAAAACCATGAAATACATTAAAACCCCATAAACACCCTAAAATTTTTAAAATCCCTTGTAAAAAATTAAAAACCTTAAAAAGACTCAAGAAACCCTAAAAGACTCTAGCAACCCTAAATTCTTAATAGATCGTAGAAATCATGAAAACCATAAAAGAATTTAAAAACCACAAAAACCCCTAAATGACCCTTAAAACTGTAAAAAACACTGAAAACCCATAAGGAGTCATAAACAAACCTAAAATAAAAGAAAACACTAAAACTCTAAAGAACATAAAAAATCATAAAAACCAAAAAAAACATAATACCCCTAAAACACCATAAAAACCATAAAATCCCAAAAAACCCAATAACCCTAAAAATTACTAATAAACGTAAAAAGACTTTGAAACCTCAAAAACCAAAAAAAACTCACAAGTACTATGAAAATCCCAAAAACCAATAAAAACCCTAAAAATTAAAACCCTAAAAAATGAAAAGCACCTGAAATCTCATAAATCCTGTTATGATTATAAAACCTTAAAAACCCTAAAGGGAAATAAAAACCAAAAAACCCTAAAGGAACCTAAAAACACTAAAACCAATAATGGATAGAAGAACCCATTAAAACCATAAATGACATAAAAACAATAAAACCCGAAGAAGACCTTCATAAACCCAAAACACCCAAAAACGCATAAGAACCCTAAAAGGACAGAAAACCCTAAAAATCATAAAATACCTTAAAACCCCTAAAAACCCAAAAATACATAAAACCCATTAAAAACTTAACACACCCTAAAACCCCAAAATAAAACCCTAAACAACCCTATAAACCCTAAATGTCCCTAAAATGATAAAAACACTAAAAACCTTCAAAGTCACTAGAAACCACTAAAGACATTAAAAGACCCTAAAAACCAATACTACACCCTAAAAAACTAAAATACCCTTAAAATATTTAAAATCCCTAAACACCCCTAAATTCCATAAACCCCTAAAAACTCTAAAAACACTAAAAACAAAAAAAACACTAAAACCGCCTAAAGACCCAAAAACACTGATAAAACACTAAATCATTAAAAAACCAAAAAAGACCAGAGAAACTCCTAAACTAATTACCCAAAAAACTACTTAAAATCAAAAAATAGCTTAAAACCCAAACCCCCCGTAAAATGTTTCAAACCCACACATCCATAAAAACATAAAAACCCTAAAATTTTAAAAAAATCCTAAAATGCATAAAAACCCTAAAACCCTAAAAAACCCAAAAATATATAAAAATGTTACAAAAACATAAAACCAAAAAAATTACCTTAAAAACACTAAAACCCCCTGAAACAAAAAAACCTAGAAATAAAAAAAACAAAACAAAACCATATAATCCCTAAAACCCTAAAAAACCATAAACACCCTAAAAACTCAAAATCCAAAAAAAAATTAACATTTTTAAAACCATAAAACCCAAAAACCCAAAAAACCCAATAAAACCATAACCCCCCCCCCCCCCTAAAATCAAAAAAAAATACATAAAACAATAAAAACCTAATAAACTTCAACAAAACCCAAAAAACCCCTAAGAAAAAATTAATAATCATAAAAACCCTAAAACCCATAATCCACTAAAAAACCCAAAAAACCTAAAAACCCTTAAAAAACTAAGATACTAAAACCCATAAAAACATTAAAACCCTAAAAAATATTAAAATCCTATAAAATAACAGAAACCCCTAAAACCCTAAAAACCATAACCCCAATAAAAATTCAACAAAATGGAAAATTCCGTAAAAAACAAGAAACCCTAAAACTTCCTAAAAAAAATAAAAATACATTAAAACCTTAAAAACGTTAAGAACCATAAAAACTAATTTTTAAGAAAAATCTCTTAAAAAACATAAAACCCCTAAAAACCACATAAAATCGTAAAAAATCCCTAAAAACACCTTAAAACCCCTAATAACCCTTAAACCCCATAAAATCCTAATAATCACATAAAACCCTTAAAAACCAAAATCCCCAAAAAACACAATAAAATAGAAAAAAACTAAAATCCCTTAAAAATATAAAAACCCAAAAAATCTTAAAAATCCAATAAAACCCATAAAAATTTTAAAAACCCATTTAAAGCCCCAAAACCCTTAAAATATAAAAAATACTAAAAGACACTTAATAAGAGTAAATTGTCATATAAAACCCAAAAACCCATAGAATCCATTAAACATCCAAAAAATAGAAAAAGCCTAAAAACCCTAAAACCCAAAAAACGCAAAATACCCAAAAAACACATAAAACCTTAAAAACAGCAAAAAAAAATTTAAACCATTGAAAAACCCTAAAAATACTTAAAATTATAAAACCCTAAACACCATAAACCCTATAAAAGACCCTAAAAATACTAAAACCGTAAAAGTCAAAAAACCCTAAATAACCATAAAAGGCCCTAAATCCCTAAAACCCTTATGAGTCCCTAAAACCCATAAAATCCCTAAAGTCCACTAAAATACACAAAAACCCAAAAAAACCCCATAAAACATCATAAATAACCTATAAAACCCTAAAAGAACCTAAACAACCATATCAAAACAAAAAGAGCATAAAACCCTATAAGCATCCTAAAACCCGTAGTAACCCCCCAAAACCCTGAAATCTATAAAAAACTAAAAAACAATAAAACACTATAACATAATAAAAAACCCTTAAAACCCAAAAAAACTAAAAAACAATAAAAATACTAAATAAATTCTAAAAACTATAAAACCCCAATAAATTCATTAAACTAAAAACCATAAAACCCAAAAAACATTAAAAACCATAAAACACCTAAAAATGCATTAAAAACATAAAAAACCACCCAAAATACTTAAACCCACTAAAAACCATAACAAATCACTAAAAACCCAAAACCCCATTAAAATTCCTAAAAATAGAAAACCATATAAAATTTTAAATAACTAAAAAACAAAAAAAACCATAAAACCCGTAAAAATTGTAAATTCCCCCCAAAACACAAAAAATATAAAAACCATTGTAACCATTAAAAATCCTAAAAACCCTTAAGATCCCCTAAAAACCCTAAAATTCTTAAAACCCATAAAATGATAAAAAAATAAAAACATTAAAAACCTATAAAAATATTTAAACTTATAATAACCCCATAAACCCTAAAACATTAAAAACCCATGAAAACCTCTAAAAACATAAAACCATTTAATGTAATAATAAACCCTTGAACACTTAAAACCCCAAAAAACCTGAAAAAAAATTCTAAAACCCCTAAAATACCCTATTACCCTAAGAACCATAAAACCCCATAAAAACCATTAAAGACCCAAAAAAATCTAAAAAACGCTCAGAGACCCAAAAAATTCTTGAAATCCCTAAAAAATACCTCAAAGGACAGTAAAAACCCTGCAAAATTCTAAAAGACCCTAAATAATCTAAAAATCCCAAAAAGACCCTAGAAATCCTTAAGAATCCCAAAAAGAATCATAAAAACCCAAGAAGACCCTTAAAACCCTAAAAACCCATAAAACCCATAGAAATCTTAAAATAAACAAAAAACATTAAATGACATAGAAAATTGTAACAAATCTGAAAAACCCCTAAAATTATTTAAGTTCCCCTTAAAACCCTAAACCGACTAAAACCCTAAAAATCCTAAAGAATCCAAAAAAAATCCAAAAAAAATACTAAAAAACCCTAAAACCCTTTAAAATCCCATAAAACCCTAAAAACTAGTAAATCCCACAAAACATTAAAATCAAAAAAATCCAAAAAAAAATCCAAAAAACCAAAAAAACACCAAAAAAACTTTTAAAACAAAAAAAACACTCTAAAACCCAAAAAAACCCTACTTACAAACCCCCTAAAACCCCTATTGTTCTTAAAAAAATCCAAAATCCCCAAAAAAAATAACCCCTAAAAATTATAAAAAATCTCTAAATACCCTAAAACCATTAATAACCCGAAAAAACTATAAGAACTATAAAAACCCTTTAAAGCCATAAAAACCATAATAACCCAAAAAACCTTACAAACCTAAAAAATTCTTAAAAACCCTAGAACCCATAAATCCCTTAAAACCCCTAAAAATTATTAAAACCCCTACCCCCAATCTTTGAGACCCAAAATAGCATATTAAACCTAAAACCCCTAAAATATTAAAACAATATAAAAACCCCCTTATACCCCTAAAAAATATGAAAACATTAAAAAACCATAAAATCACAAAAAACCCCTTAAAACATTAAAAACCATAACCCCTAAAAAAATGAGCCAGAAACCCTAAAAGACGCTTAAATATGTAAAATCATTAAAAACCCTAAAAAACCAATAAGGTCTGAAAAAATTAAAAACCATGAAACATTAAACACTGCAAAAACTCTAAAAAAACTAAAACCACTTAAACCCCGTATAAATACCCTAAAGAACATAAAAAATAATGAAACCCAAAATTACCTAAAACAAATTAATTCCCCTAAAATACCATAGAATTTAATCCCCTAAAACCCTAAAGAGGCCTTGGAGTGGCGAATCTTATCCTCCCCTCATGTAACTAGGGTTCCCCTTCGATTCTTCCTCCTTCCCCCTCAGGCGTGGTCCGACCTCGGTGACTGTAGCTTCGTTCTGGATCTGCATTGATGGAGGTTTCTCCCGTGTGTCACAGAATTGTTTTTGACTCAGTGGTGGCTTCATTGTGCTTTGTGGATTTGAAATATACCTTTGGATTAGGTTCCCTCTCTGCTGGCTCTGGTTCGTGCAATGGTGACACCGACTCTCCTGGCTTCGTGATCATTGTCTGGCATTATTCGGCATTGGCTCTATGGTCTGCATCAGTGTATTCCTTTCCAGATCTCAGGTTTTTTTGGCTTTGAGATCATGCAATCGAGCGTGGAATTCCTGGTGTCTGTTTTGGTGTTTTCCTATCCTCGGGATCTCATTACAGCTTCCGCGTGCTCATCGCTTCCTTTGGGCTGATTGTTGCAGGCAGCGGTTGGCTCCTCCTGGACTTCGGGTTTCGGTTACACCCTGGGGGTGGTGTCGATTCCCTTCACAACTTCTTCTTGGACCGATGGCGGTTATGGTGTGATCTGGTCTTCTCTAGGTTAGCTCCTGTGGCCTGGAGGGGGAGGCCCGGGGTCCTGCTTTTTTCTGTTTTCCTGTGCTGCTATTCTCTTGTTGTTGGTAATCTGTTGTGGTGTGTGTTATTTGGTGGTGACCACTGCTGGTTTTTGGATGCCGATTACTGGAAGATATCGCTGCTTGATGGGTATTTTTGTGATAGTGTTTGGATTGGGATGTTGTAGGTTGATGGTTGTGATTTTGTGGTACTGAATTTGGGCTGATGAAATTGCTGACGATGGTTTTGGTGTTTCTCGGAGCTTGTTAATGATTCGTGGTTTAGGTTCTGATGGATGATTGTTGCGAATTGGTTGGGAGGTGATGTTGGGAAAATTTCTGTTTTCCTGCTTTGTTTGTCTTGGTGTGATTTTTGGTTCTTTTTGGGTTTTTTTGGGTTTGGGGTTGTTAAGGGTTTTGGTTGTGGGTCGTTTGACTCTTCCCCTCCCTTATCTGCTGCATCTTTTCTTTAATAAATTTGGGGGGGTCAGGAATAGCCAGACCCTCGCATCTTACTTTCCCCTAAAATGCCATAAAATCCTAAAAAAACTTAAAATACATGAAAAACCCCTAAATGATGATTAAATTGTCTAAAAACCCTAAAAACTTTAAAACCCCAAAAGGGACCAGAAAACACTAAAACCACTAAAACATCCCAAAACCCCCCTAAAACACCCAAATAACTCTAAAATACATAAAAATATGAAATGACCCAAAAAATATTTAACGGACCCAAAAAACCATAAAAACCCTAAAACCCGCAAATGAACCTAAAAACTCTAAGAAAATCATAAATCACCCTAAAACTCCCAAAGACCATAAAAACCCTAAAAACAAAAAATGACCCTAAAAACACTAAAAATAAAAAAACACTAAAACTACATAAAAACCATAAAGTACCCAAAAAAACATAAAAACCCTAAAATAACATAAACCCCTAAAAACCCAAATAGACCCTAAATTCCTAAAATACCCTAAAAACATAAAAGATCCTAAAAATATTAAAATAGCCTAAAAACCAATAAAATCATGAAAAACATAAAAAACCCTTGAAGAGCATAAAAACCCTAAAAAAACTAAATATGTTTAAATTCATAGAAAAGGATAAAAATCCCCAAAACCCCTAAAGACCCTAAAAACTCTAAAACCCCTAAAACCCCCAAAAACACTAAAAAACCATTTATATTCCCCAAAACCCTAAAATCCTAATGCTATAAAAAACCTAAAACCCCCAAACCCCCCTAATACCCTAAAATCAACCAAAACCCCCCAAATCCACTAAAAATTCTAAAAACCCTAAAAACCCAAAATCCCCAAAATCTGTAAAAACATATACCCCCCCCCAAATCCCTAAATCCCCCAATCCCCAAAAAATCATAAACCCTAAAAACCATTAAAATCCCTTAAAACTGATATAAACCCTGAAACCATAAACCCACTTAAAATCCAGGAAAAGACCTAAAACCCCTAAAATACCCTAAAACCCCTAAAAAATAGGAAAATTACTAAAAACCCCTAAAACTGCAAAAAAACTATAAAAATCCCTAAAAACTCTAAAAATCTAAAAAATAAAAAAACCCCTAAAATTCCTAAAAACAATAAATGGACTAAAAACTCTTTAAAATCATAAAAACCCTTATAAATCCTAATAACACTAAAACCCATAAAACCTTTATAAATCATAAAACCCTGAAAACCCCTAAAAATCATAAAACACAATAAAAACCTAAAATCACTAAAAACCATAGAAACCCTAAAACCCAAAAAATTATAAAAACCCCAAAAACACATAATAACCCTAAAAACCATAAAAACCAAAAAACCAATACAAATACCAAACATTTTATACAAACCTAAAACACCACAAAAACTCTAATAATCCTAAAATATCATAAACCCTTTAAAATCCTTAAAAGAACCTAAAACCCATTTAAAATCATACAAAACCCTAAAGCCCCTAAAAAATCTGAAAAACACCCAAGAGAAGATGTCGCTGCTCTCTCTTGGGCTCTCCCTCCCAACGCGGTGATTTCCAGAATTTTCCCTTGGATTCCTTCCCAGCAGCTTCGTTGATCTCTTCTAGTAGCCTATTGATGCGGATAGAGTTCTTTTCGAGTGGTCTTCTTTTCTGGAGGTATTTTGGGAGTCAAATAATGCGCTCCGTGGTGATAGGATCTCATGTCTCTATTCGGTATTGGGCGGTGATGATTTGTTCTGGATATGGCGGCTTTTTGGATCAGCTTTGGTAGATCTGCCTCATTGGTCGTGCCTCCTTTGTTACGACGTGAGGACAAGGATATTATCTTGGTCTATGGAGAATTAAACACTGGATCCAAATTTGGAGTGGCTTCCTTGGATTCGTGATGGTTTCAGGAAAGTGCGACGAGAACCCCGACGACTCGGTGGTGCGATGGGATGGTCCTCTCGGCCATCAATGATGAGGTTCCTTCCAGATCTGGTTTTGGTATGATTTTGGTGGCTGTCCCGACTTCTTGATGGAGTAAGATGGGGGCTGAGGGTGGAGTTCTGGCTTGTTGTTGGTGTGATTAGTTCGAGTGTGTGGGTTATTATATCTGCTTGCGATTGGTCTACACAGCAGATGTAGGTTTGTTGTTCTAGATTATCGGCTTTGGCCTTATTTCACACTGTGATTGCAGGTTGTTTTGTGTTGTGATTCGATATGGTTTTGCTGATGGTCTGGGGTTTCTTGAGATGCCGAATTGATCCATATTGTCTTTGAAATTTTTGGTTTGGGGTGAGGCATTGGTTTTGGTGGCTCAATATTGTTGTCTATGTTGCTAGGTGTGGAATGTTATGCACTGAATGGCCCGAAGGTGCTGGTCGCTGGTCTTGCAGCTGCTAGGTACCATTTACTACTTCACTAAGAACTGCAAAAGGTGATGGTTTTTAGATTATGATGGGCCGAGCACTGGCTGCCGCTCAGCTGAGATGTGATAAAGGTGGTGATTATTCTTCTGGTGCTGGTGGTTCTATGTTTCTAGTGGTGAATGTTCTTGGAGAGATGGTGATAGTTGCTAGAATCTGTGATGTTGGATACTGGTTGCTGCTTAGCAGGGAAGTGCTGAAGTTTTTGTTTTTGGTCTTGCTGCATAGCTGGGGGTCTTATGTTGTTTGTCTTACTTATAGGTGTGGTATGCTTGAAGCTGTCATGATAACAGGTTTCGGATGCTGTACAATGAGATGTTGGTTGATGGATGCTGGTTGGATGGGTATGGTTGAATAAGGTGCTTGCTGCCGAAAACTGGTGTGTTGGAGTTTGGAAGATGCCTTCCTGAAAAATGGTGAAGTTGATGTCTATGATTTTAGTGCTGGAGGTTCTATGTTTCTGGTGGTGAACTTTCTTGGCGGGAAGGTGCTGGATGCTGGAAATTGTGATGCTGGATGCGGGTTTCTACTTAGCTGGGATGGGAGGAAGTTGTGGCATATGGTCTTGCTACTGCTGGATGTTGGTTGCTGCTTCGTTGGAACTAATGCTGGGATCTTTATTTCTTGGCGTTGTGTGTTTTTTCTTTCTTGATTTTTCTTTTTTTGGGTCTTTTTCGTCTTGGGTTTGTTAAGGGTTTTTGGGTGTGGGTCGTTTAACCCCTCCCCTCCCTTGTTAGCAGCGTTTTTTCTTTCATAATAAAATTTGGGGGAGTCGGGAATAGCCCGATCCTCACATCATCCTTGTCCCTAAAAAATCATAATGACCCTAAAACCCTAAAACCCCCTAAAAATCCCTAAATGACCGTAACAACCACAGAAAATCTTTAAAGATAATAAAAAACCCAAAAAGACTCAAAAATACCATAAATCCCCTAATAGATTATAAAAACCCTAACAACATTAAAAGTCCCTTAAAAACCTAAAATCCATAAATCCATAAAATTTATTAAAAAACCATATGAACCCTAAACACCCAAAAACCCTAAAGGAACCAAAAAACCCATAAAAACTATAAAATTACCTTAAAAAATAATGACCCTAAAAACTCTAAAAACCAATAAAATCCATATAATTTCATAAAAATCATTAAAACCCTAAATGAAACTAAATAATATTAAACGACCATAAAAATTCCTAAATACCATAAAAGACTCTAAACAAATCTAAGGAAAATTAAAGAAACTTAAAAATCCCTAAAACCAGATAAAAGAACCTAAAAACACCTAAAACCCCCCAAAATCATTCTAAAAATAATAAAAATTCTAAATGAACCTAAAACCCTAAAAACCCATAAAACCTCCTAAAGCCTTAAGAACTATAAACACCAAAACACACAAAAAAATCATAATTAAACAATATAAAACTATTAGACACCCCAAAAGTCCCTAAAACCCCAAGAGAACCTAAATAACCTAAATGAACCTAAAAATATGAAATAACCTAAACACCTAAACACCCCTAAAACCATGAAAACCATAAAACCCCAAAAATACATAAAAGACCCCAAAAGACCCTAAAACCCTAAAACACCTTAAAACACCTACAAAACCTTAAAACACATAAAACCCCACAAACCCCTAAAAACCATAAAAACCATAAAACCACTAAAAATGGAAATCAACACTAAAACCCTAAAAATTGAAAAGACCCCTTATAACCCAAAAAACCCAAATCACCCAAATAAACCCCTAGAAATTTATAAACAAATTGAGGTCATAAAAACCCCCTAAAACCGTAATAGACCTTAAAATACCATAAAATACCATAAAACACCAGGAAAACCAAAAAACCAAAAAACCAATAAAAAACCAAAAAACCAAAAAAACCCTAAAATCCATAAAAAAACTTTTAAACCCCAAAAAACAGTAAAAATACTAAAAACCCTAAACAATTCTAAAATTTTTTAAAAACATATATACCTTAGAAACATAATAAAACATTAAAACCCTTGAAAGACCCTATGAACCCAAAAACCCCAAAAATCCATAAAGAAACATACAAATTTTTGGAAGGAAGATGGTTGTTGAGTCTCTCGACTCCTCTCATGCTTAGCTTTCCCGATGATGTATCCTCCCGTGGTGCACTGGCATGGAGGATCCATCATTGATGCCGCAGCTTATTAGGTGTCGGCCTTCATAGTGCTGCCACTCCTTCCTTTGGTGGTACTTTTCTTCTGGCTTGAAGGTTCTCATGTAAGTTCTCAGGCAGTGGAATCAGATGAAGGTGTCACCCTTGGATGACTGGGTCAGATCTGGTCTCCCCTGTGTGTGGTGTTGTAGATTTATGGAGGAGTGGATCGAATCTGAAATTTCCTTGGTGCGGCATTGCAGATCCTTGGTAGAACCTCTTAGATCTAGAATCTTCAGAGTGCGCCGCTACAAATCCATGGAAGAGTGGGCTAGATTTGGGTGTTATAGTTTGCAGTGATGTTCTTTAGTGTCGTTCCTTAGATTCATGGATATAGGTGCTCTTCATATTCTTCGGCGGCTTTGTCTCTTCTGAGCGGTGGCCTGGTGGTTTTCTTTCCCAATACTGCTTCAAATATGGTATGTCGTCTCTTCTACGGTGTTGTTCTTGTGATTTTTATCTGCTTCCAGTGTGTCGGTGGATCATGGATTCAGCATTCTAATGCTTAGTGGGTGCATGATTGATCTGCTGTTATGGATTTTTTGGATGAAATATTGATCTGTTAGTTGGGATCTTTATTTGTTTAGGAGTATTTTGTTTGATTTTATGGCAAAGATGGTTCTGGTTTGTTCGAATTTGTTAATTATATTATGGAAATTGGTGCGTGTTGGAGAGAGAGATATGTTGTTTTTTTCTACTTGTTTATGTGGAGCACAAGGAGATGTTGTCTATCAGAAACTTTGGTGCTGGATGAAGTTTACTGCTGGACTGGGATATGTAGAAGCTGATGCTTATGAGTTTTGTGCTGATGGTTCTGCATTGCTGGCAGTGGATCTTCCTGGGGAGGAGGTTCTGAAAGTTGGAAATGGTGTGAATAGATGCTGGTTGATGTTTGGCTGCATTATTGACTCGGATGTGGGTGATGGTGTTCCTATTTTTTCTTCTTTGTCTTCCTTTGAATGGGAGCTATTGGGTGTGAGTTTCTGGTTGCAGGATTCTAATTGGCTTAGAAGTGATGGTTGCTGGATGCTGAACTGCTGGTTATTGGTTGTTGCCTTCCTTGGAAGGGTTGGAGGTGGTGGGTGCTGGAAGAATGTTATGGGTGTGATGATTGGAATTGGTGTTGCTGGATGCTGGTGTTGGTTGGATAAGACACATTGAAGTTATAGTTGCGTCCAGTATTTTGTGTATTTTTCTTTCTTTTTTTTACTTTTGGGGCTTGTTTTTTTGGGTATGGGTCGATTGAATCTGCCCTTCCTTTATCTTCTTTGTTACCATTTTTTCATAATAAATTGGTGGGGGCGGGAATATTTTGGCCCTGCACCTTCCTTTCCCTATAGAAACATAAAAACTCTAGAAACCACAAAGGACATGTAAAATCATAACAAATTTAAGAATCCCTTATAGCACCTAAAAATTCTAAAATTAGGATAAAATCCTAAAAATCCTAAACCTCTAAAAACTATATTAACCCAAAAAGTCCATAAATAACTAAAACCAAAAAACTCCTAAAAACCCTTAACCCCCACCAAACCTAAAATAACATAAAAACTCAGAAAAAAACTAAAAGACAATATAGACCCATAAATGGATTAAAATACTAAAATACCCTAAGACCCCAAAAAATTCTAAAAACCTTCAAAACCCGTAAAAACCATAAAAACCCAAAAATACCATAAAACCCAAAAAAAATACATAACTCTCAAACCAAATTAAAAACCATTACAAATCCCTAATAATCCAAAAAAACCAAGAAAACCCCAAACTGTAAAATAAAAAAATATAAAACACTAAAAACTCTATAAACCCACAAACCCCTTGAAACCCCCAAAAAACTCAACAAAAACCTCCAAAAATTATAAACACTCCTAAAAACCATAAAAGCCTAAACCCCTTAAAATACCTAAAAACCCATAAAATCCTAAATAAATCCATAAAACCACTAAATCCCTAAAACCATCCAAAAACCCTACCCCCCAAACAAATGTTAAAAGTCCCCAAAAAAACCCCATGTCCTTTAAAACCCTAAAAGTCCTAAAATCTCTATTAAAATGAAAAAACTCTAAAAGTCCCTTAAAACCACCAAAACTCTAAAACTCCAAAATACCATCAAAAAACGAAAAACAAACATAAAAAACACTAAAACTATAAAAAAACCATGAAAACCTTTAAAACCCTCAAAAACACTAAAACCCCTATAAATCCCCCAAACCACAAAACCCTTACAACCCCTTCAAACATAAAAGGACCCTAAAAAACCTAGAATGCCTGTATGACTTTAAAAACCCTAAAGGAACCTGAAAATTTATAAAGGACCCTTAAAACCCTAAACCCCCCCCCCCAAATTCCCTAAATTTTCATAAAATCAGAATCCTCGAAAAAACCCCCAAACACCCTAAAAACCCCTACCCAAACTTAAGCACTCTAAAACCCAAAATCCCAAAAAATGAAAAAACCCCAAGAAGTCCCTAAAATCCATAAAACTCATTTAAAGACCATTAATACCATAAAAGTCCAATAAAAATCATTACAACCCTGAATAACCTAAATCAACTAAAAACACTAAAATCGTAAATTTTGGTGGGGCCACCAGCCCCGAACCTTTTTCTCCCTATAAAGCCGAAAAAACTCCAAAAAACCCCCAAAACACTAAAAACCAAATAAACCCAAAAAACCCCAAAAAACCCAAAAACTCTAAAAACTCTAAAACCCCTATAAACCCATTAAAAACAAAAAAACCCCAAACACCCAAAAAACCATAAAAATCTAAAACACTAGAAAACCTAAACACCTTAAACCCTAAAAAACCCTAAATAAATGAAAAAATCAATAAATTCCCAAAACCCTAAAACACCCCAAAAAGCCCAAAAAACATACAAAATCTAAAAACCCCATAAAATCTCTCAGAAACTCTAAAACCCTAAAAATCATAAAAACCCAAAATCCTTAAGCCTTTAAAAACTCTTAAATCCCAATAAATCCATAAAAACCCTAAAATCCATAAAAACCCTAAAATCCCTAAAAACCATAAAAAACATAAAAACCCAAACCCCCTAAAAATCCAAACACCACTAAAACACTTAATTCCCCAAAATATTATAAAAACTCTAACAATCCTAAAAAACACTAAAAATATATAAAATTCACAAAAAAATAAAAAAATCCAATAAAGTAATTAAAAAATGGAAGAATCCTAAAAAATTTCAAAAACCCTATAAAACTCTAAAAACCTAAATTCCATTAAAACCTTAAAACCCATAAAAAACATAAAACCATTAAAACCCTAAAATAACATAAACACCTTTAAAACCCTAAAAACCCTAAAAACCTAAAAAACAATAAGAAACCCTAAAAAACCAAAAACACTAATAGAAAATAAACAAATCCTAAAATGCTCCTTAAAACCCTAAATCCTATAAAAGACCCTAAATACCAAATAAACCCCCTAAAATACCCATAAATAGCTTTAAACAACCTAAAAACCCTAAAAAACCAAAAAACATAAAAAACATAAAAATATAAAAAACATAAAATCCTTAAAACCCATAAAACACAAAAAAACCACTAAAAACCCTAAAACCCCTACAAATTATAAAACACCTTTGACAACCCTAAAAACACTAAAAATCAATAAAAATATGAAAATACCCAAAAAACAATAAAAACCATAAAAACTAATAAAACCCTAAAAAATCTAAATCCATTACATTCTAGAAAATCCCTAAAACCCTTAAAATTTTTGAAAACCCTATAAAACTAAAACCCCTTAAAAAACAAAAAAAAAATTCCTAAGAAAACCCCAAAACCCTAAAAATCCTAAAAAACTTAAAAGCCCTAAAAACCATTAAACCCTAAACCCCCCTGAAAACCCATAAACCCTTTGAACCCTTAAAAATACTAAAAATATCATAGAACACTTAAAACCTAAAAACCAACCAAACTCGAAAAAATCAATAATACACTAAAACCCAAAAAACAGAAAATCCCAAAAAAGACCCTAAAACCCCGAAACCCACCTAAACTATTAAAAACATAAATCCACTAAAAACCCACGAAAACCCTAAAACCATCAAAATTCCTAAAAATATCTAAAACCCTAAAAGAACCCTGGTATCCCTAAAACCCCCTAAAACCCACAAATACCTTTAAAACCCCTAAAAACCCTAAAAACTCATAAAAACCCTAAAACCCCTAAAAACATTTAGAAATTTTAAAAACCTCTAAAAACCCAAAAACGCTAAAAATGTGAAAACCCTAAGAATACCTTAAATGCTAAAAACCCTAAAAAGAGCCTAAAAACCATGAATATCCTAGAATACCCTAAAAATAACTAAAATAATAAAAAAATTAAAAACCCTTAAAAACCTTAAAAAACATTATGAACCATAAAAATAAAAAAATTACAAAAAACCAAAAAGACCCTGAAACCTCTATAACAAATAAAAATACATAAAAGACAATAAAGAACCCTATAAAAACACTAAATACCCTTAAAACCCTTGATCACCCTAAATCTCATAAAACCCCTAAAAGTGACATAATACTTAAAAAACAATAAAAATGAAAAACCTAAAAAACCCAAAAATACTAAAATCCACTAAAACCCGAAAATCATAAATACTATAAAAACACTAATATCCATAAAAAATCTACAATACCCATAAAAACCCTAAAAACATCAAAATACCTAAAAACCCTAAAAACAAAAAAAAACCTAAACAACATAAAACACCTAAAACACTAAAAACTCTCAAAAATAATGAGAATCATAATAAACCATAAAATCCCAAAAAAATCCCAAAAAATGAAAAAAAATCATAAAACCCCTAAAAATCCCTAAAAACCCCCAAACCAAAAAGACTTATTAAAAACCCTAAAACTGTAAAAATCTCTAAAAGCCAAAATAACCCAAAAAATCATAAAATACAAAAAAAACATCAAATAACCAAAAACAACTAAAAACCCTAAAACATTAAAAAAAATCCCTAAAACTTTTTAACTCCTAAAAACCATAACAATTTCGTAAAATAATTAAAACCCATATAACACCCTAAAAAGTATAAAAACACTAAAAACCCTTAATACACTAAAAACCATAAAAAAAATAAAAAATATAAAACTCTTTAATACTATAAAAACCAAAATAACCCTAAAACCCTAAAAAAATTAAAAATCATAAAATCCGTAATACCTTATGCCTCTTAAAATCCATAAATAACCCTAAAATCCCTTAAACCCCGAAATTCCTAAAAATCCTAAAAACCTCAAAAAACCCCAAAATCCAAAATAAATCAAATTGACCCTAAAAACCCAAAAAACTTTAAGACACTAAAACCCCCTAAAAACCCCAAAAAAACCTAAAAGTCCTTATACCCTATAAAACCCTAAAAACCCTAAAAACTCTAAAGCACCCTAAAATACCCTAAAGGACCCTAAAAACTATAAATTTTACAAAAGGGCCCTAAATAACCATAGTGCTTCTAATGAACACTAAAAACCCTCAAAACCTAAATAACCCAAAATTCCTCAAAAAACCCTAAACCCCCCCCCCCCCCACCCCCTAAAACTTCTAAAAACCCCAAAATACCCTAAAAACCCTAGAAATCCGTAGTAAAACCTAAAAACCCTAAGAGACACTAAGAACACTAAAAATCCTTAAAAAACCTAAAAACCATACAAGACACTAAAACCCCTTAAAAACATTAATATACCCTAAAAATTGTAAAAACCCTAAAACCCCCCTAAAAGACTGTACAATACAAAAAACCTAAAATCACTAGAAACCCTAAACACCTTATACCCTTTTAAAAACATGAAAAAACTCTAAAAACAATTAAACCCCCCTAAAATCCACTAAATATCCTATGCCGCATCAAAACCCTAAAAACCACTAAAACTTCTTCAAAATCCTAAAAACCCTAAAACCCTTGAAAAATAAATAAACCCATAAAACCATAAAAAACTAAAAATCCCTACGAAACCTAAAACCCGAATAAAATAAAACCCCCTAAAAACTCCTCAAATCCCTAAAAAAAATTAAACCACTAAAAATACTAAAAAACCCTACAACCCACCCAAAACCCTAAATCCCCTAAAAACTACCGGCAAACAAAAAACCATTAAACCCTAAAAATAATAAAAGCACCAGAAACCCCAAAAATCTCTAATAACCCTAAGGAATACAAACCTTAAAAGCCCTAATAGCCCTAATAGCCCTAAAACTCTAAAAAACCCTAAAACACCTAAAACTTAAAATCATAAACCACAAAATCATATAATCACTAAAAGCAAGAAAACCCATAAAACCCAAAAAACCCAAAAACCCTAAAAGAACCCTAAAAACCAAAAAACCCCAAAAAAACAAAAAAATCATAAAAACCATAAAAACCATAAAATCCTTAAAAACACAACCCCCACCCCCACCACCCAAAAAACACTAAAACCCCTTAGAATCCCAAAAAAATTGTAAAAAATGTAAAAACATCAATAACCCAAAGAAACCCAAAAATTCATAAAAACCCTAAAAACACATAAAATGTAAAATAATCGAAAAAACCGAAAAACCCCAAACCCTAAAAACCAAAAAACCCTCATAAAATACTAAAACCCATTAAAACCCCCAAAACCCTAGTGATCCTTAAAACCTCCAAAAATCAAAAAAACGTAAAAAACCCTAAAACCCTAAAACATCATTAAACCCCTAAATTACCCTAAAACCCCTAAACACCCTAAATATTCTAAAAACCCCTATTAAAAAATGAAAGACCAAAAACCCAATATATACTCTAAAATATCCATAAAATAATTAAACACCCTAAAAAATATAATCATACCTTACAACCGTACAAACCATAAGAAACCCAAAAAACCCATAAAAAGAATAATAACCCAAAACACTTAAAAACCATTAAAAAAATAAAAATATATAGAAAACCACCAAAACCAAAAAACACAAAAAACCCTTTTAAAACAATAAAAACCCCAAAACCCCCTAAATACAAAAAACCAAAAAAACCCTAAACCCCTATAATACCTAAAAACCAAAAAACCATAAAAACTATAAAAACAAAATACATAAATACCCTAAAAATTCTTAAACGCCTAAGAACCCTAAAAACTAGTAAAAACCCTAAAAACCTAAAAAACATAAAACCCCTAAAATCCCTAAAATTCAAAAACCCCCCCAAAAAACAATTAAAACCATTAAAAACACAAAAAATCTAAAAACCTATTATAACCTGAAGTCCATTAAAAATACAACAGACCATAAAACACTCTAAAATACCCTACAAACCCATATAACTCAAAAAACTATAAAAAACATAAAAACCTAAAAAACTTAAAAACCTGAAAATTTATAAAATTTTAGGAAAACAAAAAACCCAAAAAAACCCCGTGAAACCCCCTGAAAACACTAAAATCCACTAAAATTTTTAAAAACCCTAAAAATATCGTCAATACATTAAAACATCTATTTCACCTCGGAGGTGACCTGATTTGGGGTGATGAAAAAAATAATGTGACGAGGATCCTCAGACATCTCTTATAGTAGATATGGTCACGCATTAAGCTCTCTATTTCATTTGTTTCGAACTATTATGTGTCATTATCATTTAAATGAGGTTTTTATTAATACTTTAGGGACTAGATAATTTACCCTGTTCCAGAGTCAAATGGTCCTAGAAGGCGATTTCAAGGGGTCAAGTTCTTGTGAAATTGGTCCTCTTAGGATATAACTTCCTCAGATGGTCCCCAATGGGTTTATTTATGAAGGTAGAAACACCCAACAACCCTGGTTTCCATGATTCATGGAATAACTTTCCAAAGGCAGGCGCCCGTCGGACAGTTATTTGGCCAACGACACTTAAGGACTCCATTGGTCGAGAGGATTGGAAGTCAGGATCACTACACCCTTTGGGGGGGATTATTGCCTATTCTGGGACTCTATTATAGATTTAAGTTGTGTTTATATGTTCATGAATCCTTGTTTAATTCCCAAAGAGTGTGTCAATGGGCTACCCCTGGTTTGCAGGAACGTTATAGTTATACATGTATTGGATGCTAGAGAGGTACTGCTAACTTCAGCCATGAAATAAGGCGCTCTTGAATTTATTGTCATCTAGGGGGGACAGAAGGTGACTTGAGGTTATCATCAAACCCATATGATTGGTTTCCTATGTATCCTTAGGAGAGGAATTAGAACCCACGTAGTTCGGATGAGTTGGGGATTTCATATGGAAGCTTCCCATTTGGGGACATGATTTGGTGAACCATTTTGGAAGGGAACCCTTTTGATATCAATCCTTCAACCAGGCATCCTACATATCCTAGAGTGAATAGAAATCAGAGTTCTTATAGTTCAAATGAGTGGGGATTATGCTTGGAAGCATCCCATTTTAGGGGACATTATTGGGTGAACCATTTTGGAAGGGCACCCTTTTGAGCTCGGGCCATCAAACAAGCATCCCACATATCCTATATAGACCAGGAATCAGAGTTCTCATAGTTTGGAAGAGTTGGAGTTTGTGCATGGAATCTGCCTATTTGAGGGGACATGACTATGGGAACCATTTTGGAAGAGAACCCTTTTAATCTTGGGCCTTCAAATAGGCATCCTACATATCCGGTCTTGACTAGGAATCGTATTTCTTATAGTTTATAAGAACTGGGGCTTACACTTGGAATATTCTCATTTGTAGGGGCATTATTAGGTGAACCCTTTTGTAAGGGAACCCTTTTGAGCTCGTTCCTTCAAATAGGAATCCTACATATCCTAGCTTGACCAGAAGTCAGAGTTCTCATAGTTCAGAAGAGCTGGGGATTATGCTTTGAAGCTGCCCATTTGAGGGGACATGACTGGGTGAACATTTTTGGAAGGCCACCATTTTGAGCTTATGCCTCCAAAATTAAGTCATATATAACCTAGAAGGATTAGGCATCAGAGTTCTCGTAGTTCAGAAGATTTGGGTCTTATAGTTGGAAGTTGCTCATTTGAGGGGACATGATTGGGTGAACCATTTTGGAAGGGAACCATTTTGAGATCAGGACATCAAACAGACATCCAATGTATCCTGGCTTGACCAGGAATCTGAGTTCTTGTATTTTAGAATTTTTTGGATGTTGTAATCTTCACAAATATCTAAGACTGTGTGAGTCATTCTCGGTTTGATAAACAAGGGGATGTTAGAGATCCAAACAACCACACACCTCCTCTCCTACTAGTGGGAGGGGGAGGGCCATAGTGGAAGAGGTTGGGGTGACCATGGGTGAGGGTGTATAGAAATGATCCTTTTAATGTCGGATAACATTAATGTTCATGCAGCTTGAATTTTAGATGATTGGGGACTAACCTCAGTTGGAGTGACCCAGAATGCATTCTTCGAAAGGGGAGGAGTATCGACCTCATCAAAAGGAGAAGGGAACAAAACTCCTTCGGCTGATCACTATTCCTCATTCAATGGAAAAGAAAGTGATTTCCCTTAATCCCTATAATGGGGAGGTTCACATTAGTTTCCCATGGTTGGTGTCTAGGTTACCATGGGAATGTAGACTTACAGACATCCCTGGAGTCTGAACCATTGTGGGGAGAGCCTTTGTGAATCCGCTTACCATTGGTAGGTAGACTCAATGGGTCATGCTGATGCGCCCTGTGATCTGATCATACGGGTCTGGTGGCTTTGGAGGTGGCTTTGGCTTGATTTCATGGGACTGGTTTGTGAAGGTACTATAGAGGACTGGATGGAAACAGAGGGGTGATATTGGAACCTTAGGGAAGAATACCTGAAAACACCCCATTCTACGTACTGTTTTCTTATATGGGATGGTGGGAGCTCCACATACCATAGTGGTATACAGGCAGAGGGGTCATCTACGTATCAAAGTTGTATGCAGGTTTGGGAAAAGACAATCGTGCACCACGATGGTATGTGGTCTGTCATGCCACTTCGAGTTCCATCTACATACTGATGTAGTATGCGACATCAGGTTAAATCTGCATAGCGATGCACTACACAGAACTCCATAACAACGCAGGGTCTGAGGGGCTATCATTCATAGTGAGATCATCTTCAAAAAATATGTGGTTCATGATTTCACCAATTAGGTTTTCCATCCTCTTATCATTATTCAGATCCATGTTTTTATGGTTTGTATCTAGTTGTACCTATGGAAAACATGGTTTGTGATTCGGGCTTCCCCGATGATTCAATACTGAAGCCGAAATCCTCTTTGAATTCTTTCGTCCAACTTATGGGGTCCCTTTCAGGCTTTCTTCGTCATTCGTTCTTCTAAATTCCTTCTATTCTCCTTTTATAGAGCATTAGAAAAATCATATATATCGGAATGAGGCATGATTTTTGGAATCCCATGAAAAGATATCTTGACCCATGGAAAACCTAGTCCACTAGGGTTTGCAGAGGCTTTGGTTCATGGTTCCTAGTTCACAAAACCTTTCTTATTTGCTTCATCTACGAACTGATGAGTTTGTGCGATGTTATGTAGATAAACTTCACACACATGATTCCTTCAGAGATGTGGTTCATGGGTGACTAGGTTCATTTTCCATCACCCCATGGTCTAGTTCCTCGTGGGTCGGTCCATGTACCGGTGGTTCGCGGTTCATGCGGTCTGTGAACCCTTCTCAGTGATGGTACGTGAGTCACTTGAAATTATTTTGAGGAATCATTTCTATAATTTTCTTCCAATTTTTTCAACTCAACTTGTGTCCATTCACTTTACTATACTTCTAGTAATGATTGCTTCCTTCTACAATGTGATTGTGGGAGTATGTTCTTTCCTTTGCATTGCTTTTAGTACACTAAAAATTCCCCCCATCGGAATGGGGTCCATTGGAATGAAGATAAGACTGTTCTGATGTAGAAGTGGTCGTGAACAAAAATGGTTAATGGTAGAACAGATATGCCCAGTAAGAGGGGACCACATCTATATATAGGGGGCCATGTCATTTGTCTTTTATCGTTTCTCATGGTGAAAAGTGCTCTTGACTCTCCCTCTACATTCTCTGTATCCATGTACCATATCTTTTGTGAAACATGTTCTTGTGAACTACTTCATATGTTCTACGCACCAAACATCCCCCATTGCTTTTTCCCACAAACCAATTTTTGGGTTTCACGAATAGCGGTATGGAATTTAAAACAAAAATCTAGATGTCTGTGTAGGGGAACACTACACGACTTATGTGTCCACACACTGAGCATGAACCGACCGGTTGAAATTTAAGACTTAATAATCCGAGTTTAAAATTTTTAATCATAAACTTTTAATATATACTTGGAGAGGCCTTGGTTTGCGGTATCCACCTTCCATGAACCCTTCTGTTTGCTGGCTAATTCTCCACAAGATAGCACCTCGCGGGTGTTTGAAGACCATGGATATACGCTCTATTATGCTTCCACGTACCATAGCAGTATGCAGGGATTCCTTACATGTATCATGAAGAATGGGGGATAGTCCTACCACGTATCATGCACCATGTGGGAAATGGATACCATGTATAGTTTCTAGGAATAGTACGCAGATCTCTATGTGGACATATTTTTAATTCCTTTATCCATTTTTCTGTGGCCTATATGAAACAATTTTTATTGGAATAAATTTTTTTAGGCTTTTAGATCTTTCTATGTATTCTACAATGGATCTTTTACAAGATGGGATGAAATTGAAAAGGATGAGGTCAACCATAGTGGGAGATAGTGAGAACCATCTTTGATCCTACATTATTCCTCATGACATTCCCCTACCGTTGGCTCACCACAATACCCCTTTAATTCTCTTAGAAGCACTACAAGGCCATGACTGGGCCACTATTTCCCTAGTAGGAGAAGTCATAGCTACTATGATTCAGAAAAATGTTTCTATATTAGAAGTTTTTGTGTGGACTCAGGGAGATCACAAGTGTCGTAACACCACCTCAAGACTAGTCACCCGAGAGTACTTGTCCATCATCAACCTTTCCAGAGAAAAACCGAACAGCAGGTGGAGCACTAAGTGGGATCTTCATGCCGAAGGATGTTTCTTAGGTGAATGGTCCTAGGCATTCTAGGTACACCAAACCTATTTGGAGACCCCTTACTAGTTTATTGAAGTGAACCTATATCAAGATGCTTGGGTTTCTCAGTTCGCAACCTTCTCCCCAGGTAAAACCCTTTCAGAGCTACTGAGACAGTAGTGTTCAAGCACCAACACCTTCCATTTGTCGCATAGGGAAGTGGGAATCATCTTATCCAACATTTAACAACATGGAGGAATCCCCATCCTTGAATAGATGTAAGAAGAGTTTCCCTCGGAAACCACTACTTGGTATAATACCATCCATGAGTCCTCGTTGACAAGGATCCTACAGGTTATGGCCGAGGGATTGCTAGACCATCCCTTCCAAGCTCTCTCTCTCTCTTATCCCATTCAACACATGGATAGGGTTATTCTTGTATGTGAATGGACCTAATCCGAGATCTTTCCACAGTCGAAGTCATCCATCTCGTCAGTCTCGATAGACTCCAGGGTCATATTGTGCTACCCTACAAGCAGGACTATATAACACCTAGGGAAATGAGCTTTAATCGGACGTGTCACCTGTGATTAGATTTAAAGGATACATTTCCATGTTTTTTAGTGGATGGATTTTCCAATCCTACGATGTATATACCTAGGGTCTGGGACTGTACTTTGATGATGGGGGTTGTGATGGAATAGGGTTGACCAATTAATTTTGACATTCCTACTCTTACCTGACATTATGAGGTGTTGGAAAAAAATACAGGAATGTAGGCCCCCACATAGTCTTATAGGACCATTTCAATTTTTTTATGGGTGGATGGAAGAACACTTACCCTGCTTTGAATATCGACACACTTCAAAGATTCCTCATTATAAATTTCAACCCACCATTCTCAACATTTCTGTGGTTTGTCCCAAGACTTTAAGCATTAGTGATGTAGTTGGGATACTGAATGACACTTATTTATTTTCATTTTCACCGTATACTACCCCTTATGGGTCATTAAGAAGAGACATGGGTGGTTCTGTAGAATAATTATCATACATCATTGTGCTTCAGGATGGGATTCTCACTGCTCATATAGATCAAGTGGAAATTTGTGAGCCATACCTCCCTTACTGGTTTTCCTGGAAATTCAGGTGCCTTCAACAAACTGCCCTTCTTTTTGTTGTTCAGCTATGGGGAGAATATCATCCCACAATTCCTCACCAGTTATGGATTATGATGATGAGGGAAGGTGCTTCTATGGAAGTTATCATCCCCAACATAACGGGATCCACTTTTCTATCATTGGAATATTCCCAACTATGTGTGAGCTGTTATCTTGAAGGGGTGTTGAGAAAACTATTTGGGTGGGTCCAAAAGTCTCTAAACATTCTTTGTCTTGATTTGACCCCAATGAACACGCCACTCACTCCTTCTATGATGATTGTGATTACTACATCTTCTACTACTGTCCTTGCAGCAACCTTGATGGATGCGCCACCTATTCATGCACTTGTGGTAAAAAGATGCTCGATTGACCACCAGAAGCATATGGTAGGGGCATCATCGGTACAACATATCTCAGTAGGGAGTGATCCAGACTAATCCTCTCTTCTGGATACTTCCCATGACCCAAATGATGCTGGCCCTAGCAGAGTATCACCTAAAACCCCGAAAGTCATGGCTAGTCCTCCGCGTTTAGATCCAGTGGTCGAACCATCTGAGGGCAAGAAGATCCCCCCATCTTGGGTAACCAATATTAGGTATTTTCCCACTCTTGTAATGAAACATCCTACCTATAGACTGAATGTAGTGGGGGTTGATAATGGTACTGGTGCCATAGAGGGGCACTAGGTAGTGAGAAAATAGGCATAGCGTCAATTATGTTCCCTTTCCATGGAAACACCTATGTCTAGCTTTGCTGAAAAGACTGAAAACCTTCAGTGGTTATTTACAGATATGGGTTCCGGCGACATTGATTATTGGAACTTACATCTCCTTATCTACGAGATCATTATAGCCTAGAAATACCTTGCTTCTTGTGTGGAAAAGCTGGCTAAGTTAAATTCTTCCCATCATTAGGTGACGACCTTCCAAGATGTTTTGGGAGAAATCGAACACCTAATGGTCGAAGAGGCGAAGGCTTGTGATTTGGTGATCACCCAAAAATAAGAGCTTCGGGATTGTGAGGCATGCTTAGCAAGGTTGAGGGATCAACTGGCCTCTTCGCATACTAATTAAGAAGATATCTAAAGGATAGGATGAGACCTTAAAGTTGTTATGGAATGGGTGCGTCTAACAGTCATGGATGAAGAATATGAGAGAGATTCTTTAGAGAAAACTCTTGATGGACTACGAAAGTCACTCACCATTTTTCTAGAGATAGACAACAGAGATTTATTGTGACTTTCCTCAAATTAGGATGTGTACTCTTTTTCTTTTTGATACTTTGGAAAGATGAAAAATTGGGGATGTTCGTCCATTTTTTTTGAACTTAATGAAACTAATTTTCCTTCAAATAATACTTCTATTCCTTTTCCTGTCATCTCAATTGATCACAGTCAATCATATAAACATCCTTTCAATCAGGTATTAATTTTGAACCATGATTCGAAACCAATAAATTGAAATAATCGGATCAGGCTCTAATTGTTTCATGAGCCATGGGACTCAGTGAGCATAGTTTAACTATTTCTGAGGTTTTATGGAAAATATCAAGAAATTTTGTGGTTTTTCATTGTTACCCTAATATTTCCCTAATCCTACTTGACACGGGCTTAACAGGTATAAGTTGACTTTTGATTAGGCCCCTATTTGAGGGTTTTCTACCCAACAATATTTACGTCTATTTTGATATATCAATAAACATTTTACATTATAAACCATACATGGTGTATGTTTATTGAGCTGATACTAAACATTTATCTAGAGGATCCCTTTCGGATTTTCACTCCGGCAATATGGCATCTTTTTGGCTGGCAGATCATAGTCCTTCCAATCAATATTTTTATTGATGTCTTAGGTCAAACAACTATGACCAAAATTGATGGGACATGGTCCCCAATTATTAATCCATCTATGGAATTGTTCTAATATCTTTTATACATGAATGGAAGGTTTTTCTTGACCCTTTATTTTTGAGTTTTGGACTTGCATGAGGCTTGGGAGCCATTTTAGGAATATGGAGGTAGGAGAGGAATATCATGTGGAGGAATTTTCCCTTTATTGATGACCATTTTATAGGAGACATATGCAGAGCCACCAGGGCATGAATTACAAAGATGAACAAGGGTGTCTGTGGGAAACTGACCTACCATTTTCAATGTCTTGGGAGGATTCACAACACTTTCAATTATCATTGATGTTGGGAGCCACATTTGGTGGCTTGTCTGAGTGATGATGTCTGAATGTTTTAGGGACATTCATATCGGCTTTGAGTGGACAACTATTCCCACATGATTTTTCCTTGTATATGGGGGGGGGGGTGAATGACAAGTTCAACTAGAAATATTTTTCATTTCAGGGGATTCAAAAAGGGGATGATATGTGAACCATTAACCAAATGGGTTTTCCATATCCAGGGGATGAGACTGGACATGTATGTCATCTGAGCATACAGAAAATGGAAAGGACTCTATGGAAGACTAATTTTCCTTTGATTGATGACTGTTTTGCAGGTGATATATGTAGAGCCTTAGGGGCATTATGTGCATAGTCAAACAAATGTGTCCACATGACACTTTCCTTCTGTATCCAATGGCTCTGAAGGATTATAGAGATTGGGGCCTTTCTGAAAATGGAATATTACCTTTAAGAATGGGTGTACCTGAACATGAAAAGGTTCATTTATTTTAGTTGAACTTCTCTTAGAATACCAGAAATAAGTGGAGGAATTTTTTCCTCTTATATACAGATCGACTTCACGCATATGGATGGGGTATATTTATTTTACATAAGCCTCAGGAGAGACCAGAGATGCATCGGGCCATCATTTTCTGATATATCCAGGTTGTGGGTAAGAAGGAGAATGTGACCATGACATTGAGTGCCCTTGAATCTGGAGGGAGGTCACGGTGCTTGGAATCCACTGGTCATACTGAGATAGGATAGGAATCTCATAAGGATGAATTTTCATTTGGTCTATGGCAATTTTGTAGGCGACATATGTAGATCTACTAGGGAAAGATGTGGATAGTCAAAAAAAGGTGTTCACATGACACAAGCCATCTATATCAAATGGACTTGGAAGATTATGGGGATTCAAGATCACTTAGAACATAAAGTTTAAGGTGTGGAAGCAGTGTATCTAGATACATTAGAAATGTTAGGGCTATGATTCACTAATGGAATCAGGTATCCCTTAAGTGAATCTGACTCATAAGCAGGGTGAGTCATTCATCCCTTCTTTGGGGTAGCCTGTCATTTAACATTGTACGACTAGGACATGGGGTTCATTATGGGGAAGGGTACTGTGAAATTCCTTTTAGGTTCGTGCTGCTAGGACCAAATTCCTAGACCATGTTTCAATAATTTCATTGTGGAACTCTCGCTAAGATCTCTAAAATCATGTGAGCTATGCTCGGTGTGAGAAACAAGGGATTACTAGTATTTTATATCACCACTTAAGAATAGAATAATCAACATTGGAGAGGAATTTATGGTTAAATTGATGCTATGAATTTTAACGTCATACAACAAGGATGATTCTTGCCTTGAAATTTAATGTCGTGTGATGAGGACATTATACTTTACAGTTTAGAGTCATGAAGTGAGGACATTATTCTCTCACAAAGATCATTAATAGCTTTCAGTTAATCATGATTTGGGTGTTCTAGGGTTGTTTATATGTGAGTGATGATATAAGGTATAAACCGTACTTCCAAGGGGAACTTGGATCAAAAGGGATGATATGGGTCTTGGAATCCATTGGGCATACTGAGATAGGAGAGCACTCTCTTGTGGATGAATTTTACTTTGGTCGATGACTATTTTGTAGGAAACATATGTAGAGCCACCGGGGTATGATGTGCATATCCAAAAAAAGGTGTCTGAAAGAAATTTTCCTTCCATATCAAATTGCCATGAATGTTTATGGGGATCCAAGTATTCTTGGAGTATGGAGTTTGAAAAATAGGAAAGATGTGTTTCGGAATGTAAGAAATGCCTAGAAAATGATTATACAAGAACTTATAGAGCTTCCACATAGATCTAAATCATATATAGGGGAAGTACGATCTTTTGATTACTTAAGAGTGTCGGAGTTCAGACTAGTAATTAATGTCATCTCATTAAATTTTTTCATCAGAAAATTGGGGGAATGTTTAGGATCTCGTAACATTGAGAATCGGGCCGCACCTAAATCCTAAAGAATCTCATAGTTACATGTAATGCGGTTAGTACCTTTCATGGATTCCCTATACATGTCTGACCTTTTCATGGAGGAAGGGTAATTTTTTCTTCTTTTAAATGGTGTATGGTTCGGGATGCTAGATCCATGCATCACTATATATCCTACAAGTGCAGGAATCAAGCCTTATATAGTTCTGAATGTTCCCTAAAAATGTTTAGTCCATTCATATAGACATGTGAGGGAATTTTTTTTTGTGTGTCTAGGTCAGGATGCCATATCCAGGCATCACAACGTATCATGCAAGAATAGAATCAATCCACACATAGTTTTGAACGTTCCCTACAAATGTTCTTTCCATGTGAGGGAATTGTTATGTAGTTGGGTGGGTCAATATTCTATATTTGGGCATCACTATGTATCCTATAAGGGTAAAAATTAATCCATATGTAGTTATGAATATTCCATGTACTGATTTGGATTAGACATAGGGGTAGGGGAATTTTTTGTTTCATCCGCTAAAGATGCCAGATCTACCATATTACTCTATAGTTTATTTATGTAGGGGAATACTTATTACTAATCCTAAGCTCACTTGAGTTATACTCTATGTGAGAAACAAGGAGTGACAAGGGGTTCCCACTTATATGTGGGAAGATAGAGAATCTGATAGAGGAATTTTTTTCCTGGTGAGGGCTGGTCCAAGATTGAGGATTGAGGCATCGCTACGTATCCCCCTAATTAATGGAAATCAATCCATGCATAGTTCTCTGGAGGATCATGTAGTTTATTGTCATGTGATTGGGATGATTTATGCTATGTTGTTTAACGTCTTATAGCTTGGACGCTATGATGTGCAATTTAGCATCATGCAGTGAGGAAATGGGTCATAGTTTTATGTCATGTTTCAAGGAAGATATCCATACAGTTTAATGTCATGTGGATAGAACTATAACTCATAGTTTAGGGTCATTGAGTTTTTACTTTGAATGGGTGTGGGTGTTACACGAAGTACTTATTCAGAAGCTTTTCATTTGTAAGAACCATGATGAGTTTTTAGTCCATATATATCAAGGCTTATGATATATTGGAATAGACCCTATGTATGACATATGCTCCCTACCACATTATTTCAAGTGTTGGGTGATTCTTCTCAAGTATCATCAGGGTTATGAGGACCAAAACCATATCTCATTTGATGAAAGATCGAATGAAAACCTTTTTATTGATGGCTCGTGCGATCCAATTTTGGTAGATTTCCAAATGGTGCAAAGTGTATAGCCATTTCTCATCTAGCTACTCCAACTCATCAAACTACCTTTGGGATTTCTTTTCCACAGAAATTTGATAGCAAATGGCCATATAAAGTGAAAACACTTGAATTTTTATTGGCAAACTGCCTGTGCCCCATATACTAGTGAGTACAGGGTCTCCTGGGTGCAATGCGGGTCATGGTTCGGTAATCCCATAAAGCATGAAGGATATTGTCTGGCCAAAATTTATTATTCTTATCTACTATCTTTTGGAGTATGTTAGAAAACGTCTTATTAAAATCCTCTATCATCCCATTGGCCACTGCGTAGAAGTGGTATGAACGGTTGGCCTTGATTCCATACTCTTGGTATAATATGTCCATCTTTATAGAGTAGAAGTTAGTGTCATTGTCCATTAGTATTGTATGAGGGACACAAAATCTGGTAATTATGTTGGATTTCACAAAGTTAATAATTCTTTTCTCCCCAAATTCTTTAAGGGTTATGGATTTGAACCATTTGGAATAGAATTCAGTAACTATGAGTATGAACTTGAATTGTATGGTTGTAGTGGGGGGATATGGTCCCACAACATCCATCCCATAGGCGGAAAATGGATAAGATTACTTAGCTGTGTGAAGTAACTTCGGGGGTTGATGAGTAAAATTGGAATGAACTTGGATGGAATGGAACTTCTTGGTGAATACATAAGAATCATGAATCATAGTGGTCCAATAGTATCCAAGCCTTTGAATTTGATGACAGATCTTGGTTGCTAATTGTGCAGTCCACAATCTCCGGCATGCACTTATTTCAAGATAGCAGCAGTCTCTCCTCCATCAATGCACTTGAGAAGGACTCCATCAAGGCCTCATTTCTAGAGAACCTTTTATTGGTTTACCCCATTATACAAGACAAAGTTGACTGTCCACCTTCAGACATGTTTCCTTCCATCCCTATCTAGTGGGAGTTCCCCCTTCTAAAGGTAATTAGAAATGGGAGTCATCCAGTCGGTTGTGTGACCAAAAGACTCTAAAATGGGTCTAATTTCGTCAATATCTCCCGTATTGTTCTGGATAAATGGAAAAACCAACCGGCTGTTTAAAATGATAATAACTATTTCATCCGGGTCTGGATCATCCTGGGCTATGTCTGAATTTTCCAAAGCATCATCTTGAGAATTTTATGACTGGGGTACATAGGTTAGTGTTGGTTCTGGTGGGAATTATTCCATCAGTTCTCAAACATAGTTCATCAAGGGTACTAATACCTATTTCTTAATGGAATAGTCACCATTGAACTTCTTGATGAATAACTCTAAATCACCTTTTATCTTTAGGTGTTTTTCTTGTGCTGGGAGTTCCAGATCTATGCCAACAATTAGGGCATGGCATTCTACTTCCTTATTTGTACATTATTTCAAAAGAAGGAAAGACTAAGGAAATATGGCCTTTTCGGGGGATACAAGTATAACTCCCAACCCCAAATTGTTAAGCTTGGGATCCTCTATCCTTTTCCCTATCGGGCTTCTGGAAGAACCATTAGAGTACATTTCCCATGTCTGGGGGTCCTTTTGGACAAAGAACACTTCTTCCTATGGAAGTTCATAATCCAGTGGTTTTGTTTCTTTTGAGGGGTGCTCTGCCAGGAATTATGCTAATTTCTATCCTTTGATGGACTTCTGGAGTATGTACCATATGCCAAACTATTGTAGGATGACAGCTCATCAGGATAGGAAACCATTTAGCACGATACGATTGAGGATATCTTTGAATTGGTAGTAGCGGGAGACCATGTGGGACTCATGGTGCTGCAGGTAATGACTCATTTTCTAAACAATGAATATTAGGGAATTAAAGTTCTTTTAGATCATTGAATAATGAGTTTCTGCATCAATCATTGTCTGGATGAGGTTGTAGAGGTTGATCTCGCTACCGGAATTGTTCTTCTGCACAAGGAAGGTGCCTAATGACTGTTCCAAGGTGTTTTCATACAAAATGAGTGGTCTCCCCTCAAATGGAGGCATCATAACTAATGGTATCAGGATATATCTTTTGATATCGTTGAACACTTCTTGAAAATCATTATCCCACTCATATATAACCCCTTTCTTCATTAAACTGGGGAACGATAATCATTTTCCCACCAGTTTTGATATGAAGTGCTAGATTTTGGCTAGGTTCCCCTGGAGAACTCTAAACATGGTGAGGTTGTGCAGTGTGGACATGCCAAGGATGTCTTTTGTCTTCTCAAGGTCGAATTCGATTCCATGATGGCGTAAAATGAAGATGAGTAATTTCCCATAGGTAATGCCGAAGGCACACTTTAGGGGATTCATCTATAAATTGTGTTGTTGTAGTTTGTTAGAAATAGTTTTAAGATCAGATAGGTGGTCTAAGTGCTGTCGTGATTTAACCACCAGATCATCGACATAGAACTCGAAAAATTTTCCCATGAAGGGCTTGAAAATGAGATTCATTTCACACTGATATGTTGTGTCAACATTTTTTAGACCAAAGGGAATCACCTTATAAAATAACACTCTCTAAGGGGCCCTAAAATCATTGGATTATTCATCTTCTTGGGCCATTTGGATCTCATTGTATCTAGAATAGCCATCCATGGGAAATAGGGCCTCATATCTGGTGGTTTCATTGATCAAAAATTCTGTGATTGGGGATGGGAATTATTCTTTTGAGCAATGTAGATTATGGTTGTTGAAGTTGATGCATATTCTAATATGTACATTCTTCTTTTTCATAGGGAATATGTTTGATAGCCAGATCAGATATTGGACTTCCCATATGAATTTGGCATCTATTAGCTTGTCAACATTAGCCTTTATTTTGGTAGCATGCATTAGGTGGATCCTTCTAGATACTTTCTTATATCCTCGGTGATCTTATGGAAACCCAGATGATGAGTGGTGACCATAGGATCGAGGCTTCGTATTTCTATGTAATTCTAGGAAAACACATCTCAATTTTTCTTTAGGAAGGAAGTACATGTCTCCTTCTCCTCGACTGGGATATCCACACTAATCAGAGTGTGTCGCGGGTCATCTATGATGCCTAGGTTTGTCTCCCTAATTTCATTGATTGTGGTGGAGACACCTTCTTTGAATGTGTGAGGGGAATCTTTGTTGTCTTCTTCTTCTTCATCTTCTTCTTATTTATTATCCTCTTTTTCATCTTCTTCCACTTCTGATGGAGAGAGGATTCTCGAGATAAACTCTTTAATTTTGGGATAGAAATCATATTTTTTCCTTAGTTAGTAAAGTGGGGGGAATTTTGAGGTCCAAAGGACATGTTGGGAGCATCTTTGGTAGGGATTTTCCAGTCATCATAGGAGTCAGCCCATTCTTCTTTGTCTTTAGACATGGCAGTCGTAACAGAAATCATGTAGACAATTGAGTCTAGTTCCGGACATGAACTTATGAATTCAATTTTCTTTATGGGTAATACATAATATTCTTCAAGATGTTATAGAGGGTAGGCATGATCCATTTTCAATCCATTAAATGTAGTGATCCAGTCATTATTTTTTCAAAAGGAGGTTTTTTTGTCGGTTCAAAAAACCATGTGTCGATGTAATGTGTCTCACATGACTCAAACGGGGATTTATCAGCATTCAATGCACCATTTTTCCCATTATAGAAATATGTGATGCACTGATGATATGATGATGGAATTTTAGTGTGATGATGTAACCAGGGCCTCCTTAACAAGACATTGAAGGCCATACTTTGCTGCACGGAACTCAGAATCTGATATGAGGTCTCCAAGACATGTTTTAGGCTTGATTCATCCCAATGGATTCTGCTTGCTTTTTTCATATCCCAGTAGAGTTGTGGTGTAGGGTGTCATAGTTTCTTTATCATAGCCTAGCCGATGAAGTGTTCACAGTGGGAGTAGGTTGACTCCAGAGCTGTTGTAGATGAAAATCCATTGGATATCAATACCATTTAACATGCCGGACACATATAAGGTTTTGATGTTCCTTTGAATGATGGAGTACTCATCCCTGTTTGTGAAGGATATGACAGTGTGACATTCTTTGAGAATGATCTCTATCCGATAGACTTTGTCCACTGCTACATCGACCTTGAATTCCTGGGGACTTAGTAAGGCTTCGATGAGCACCTCCCTAAGGTCTGCGGACAGACTAAAAGCATCTAGGAATGAAAGCTTTGCTGGTACTGAAGTCATCTAATTTATAATATCATATTTTTACTCTAAAGTTCGACATTTCCTAGCTTGGGTTTTCTCTTTAATAGACACTTTAAAGGATTGTGATTTTGTTGTTGATAGTTCGACCTCTGTGATAGGAGCTGGTGGTGCTACAGTCCTTTCTGGGTTCGGCCAGACTAGTTCACTCGTATGCCTTGGGAGATTTGATATTTTTACTTCCTCTAATGGGTACTCCAAGATAACTGGGCTATGTTTTATTATGGTTGGGGAATAGAAGCATTACAGTTTTCATTGTGTCTACTAGAGGGTCCTCCCGCAAGTTTCTGTGATGTTAACGGTTTGAGTTAAAGCGTGGATGGGAATTTGACTCTTTCCATTATCATGCCTTCCTGGAAAACCTCAGCCTCGGTGGCCTCTTCCTATGACTCTTCAGTTGGGAATGGGGAATTAGGATTTGTGGATATAGTCTTTATTAAAAATGGGGTCCATCAAGTGAATGACATTAATGGAGCCGAAGACCATTTCTTGATCTGAAAACATTTTTGTCTAATTACATCCTTCTGATGGTTCCGTTTGTTGGGGTGGTTCCCGTTGTACCATTTGGCAGGGTGGTTCTCATTGTAACATTTCTGTTGGAATGAAGTCCAAAAGAGTCAATACTGGATTTTTATTTAGTTCCAGATCATATTCTTTCTCCTACTTTCTACCCTTCTGGCCCTAAGAGGATTGTTGGGCTGAGGATGACAAATGGATTGCATTAGGAGCTATTGGGGGTATGGTTTTTCATTTCAACTATTCATGGAGGATTCCATGAACTCGTATGACTGTTTTATAGGTTATCCAATTTTAAAAAAAATCTCCTTCTTACTAGCAAATATTTTCCATTCCCCTTCTTCTCTTGATTCTGAAGTGGAAACATACGCCACCTGTGTTGGTGGCATGGGCTAACTTGAATTTCTTGGAATCCACCATCTTTGGTAGGTGTTCCATGAGGATGAAGCATTCTAGGATAGCGTGTTCCGGTATCTAGTGATAGGGACAACAATTTGGATGGTTTTCGAGACCCACTTCATTGGCTTGCTTTAGCTCTGGTAGCCAGAGAAAGTTGCAATTTATTGTGTCTATGAAGTAGCCACATACTGGGTTATATCAGAATGAGTATACATTATTTTCTCATTGTTTGAACTGATTTATTTTAGCACCCCATCACTCATCTTGCCGAGGTGGGGGTGGTTTTTGGCATCTAGGGGGTATTGCACGATTTAGTGGAGGCCTCGCAATTGGATCTGCTGTTGGGGGTGTCTTAAGCATAAGGAAATCTACTTCATATTTCCTCGATCATTTCCCTAGGGCTGATGGGGTTAAATGGGATTTAATATTGGTCTGTTGTATGGAGTCTTCTATTATTTATGAAATGGCATAGAAATATCAGAACCCACTTGTGTTCTCCATTATGATAAGTGGTGTTTGTAATTCATCGTGAAGGTTATCGATTCACATGGTGAGCATTTCATCTTGGAGAAGTGGTTGTTTTAGGGAATAAGTCAGTCCTTTCCATCTGGAAATAAAGTCTGAGACTCTTTCATTATATCGTTGATTGTAGTTCATGAGATCACTGATTTTTGTCTTGGGCAGTGTTGAACTAAACTGCAAGAGAAACTATTGTACTAGGTCATCCCAACTAGTGATTAAGTTAGCTAGCATTCTAGTATACCATACAAAGGCCAAGCCCTGTAGGGTTTTCACAGTAAATCTGATTTTTACTGCTTCCTGCTACTCCGGAGTGCCCAACATGGGGTCACAGTAAGAGGATTAGTGTATTAGAGTTTGTTCTGGGTCTCCCAAGACATTTAACACTAGGAATATGGGGATTCCAAAGTTTGGAAGTGGTGGAACATTACTCACCAAATCAGGGTAGGGTTTTCACTCTAGTTGTATTCAAGCGCCCCACCCCTCCATGGATTCTAGTCGAGATATTAGTTACTCGATAGTATTCAAGATACATTGATGTATATCATACCGGGATTGAGCTTGAGATGGTGCAACAGTGGACCAAGCTAGGCATTCCGAGGATGTTGGAATTTGGGGTGGGTACCCAGTTGAGGGTATCCTTTGTGGGTTTACATGGATATTCTTTGGTTTCCTTCCCAATGGGGGGAAGTCTTGATGTCCTTCCAAGCCAAGATTTATGAAATTTGATGGTTCTAGTTCCAGGTTGGATTGGAATCAAAGAATGACTCCATTCATCAGGGATGAGTGCATGTGGAAAAGGAACCTCTTCTGGGAATTCTTGCTATCGTTTCATGGGGGGAACACATCTAGCAAGATAGCTACCTCGATGAACTCGACATTAATTCACCTGATCTCATTCATTTCTTCCTCTTTCTTGGAAAATATTTACTTGATTTTGAGGGACACCTTCTTAGGGGGGATGAGGAGGTGGATAATACATGACTTTTTATTTATTATTCTCTTTGTTGGGACTTTTCACATGAGGTAATGAATAATTAGCTAAGGGGGCACCCAAATTTAGGACTACTCTCTAGTTTCAGGTATTCACACCATCAGGATTAGTGTGAGATGCCTTCGGGAGGGAACTATCTTCCCTTGAATCCTCTCCCTTTATATCATTTCCTATGAGATCCATCGGGTTGATGTTTTCCACATTCACTAATGCATACCGCAGTGGGGGTGGTGTACCCAGTGCCGAATGGTAGGAAAGATTTTTGTGCCCTTTTTTGGATTTTCTCCTTCCATTATGTGGTATTATTTTGGTTTCATGGAAACTATTGACCCTAAGGGAGCCCTGATCTGACCTTGTAATGAACTTCGTCTCACAGGGTGAGAACCACGAGACAGGGTGGAACATGTGCCTTTAATACTCATCGTTCTTCCTAGATAGGAGAAGATATACATCCACTATGCTAGAACATGAGGTAAACAACGCCCCCAACCCTATGGCCTGGGGTTTTTCTCGTTCTTATGTTGTTTCACTACGACTTGTATCTGTAGGTCTTATAGGGGAATTTTGAATTAAAAATGACCCTAGCTCTGCGGGCTGGGGTTGTTCTCGCATTGCAGTAGTATCCACCACTATTGCCACCTTTTTCATTTCACACACTCCCGTGATGGTGTGAGATGAGTATGGAATTGGTCCTTCATGAGGTCTATGGGATTTTTAATATATAATCACTGATTTCTGGTTGACTTCCCATTTGTAGGAAGCCTGGTGGATTTTCTCAATTGCCTGGCTCAGAATCTTTTCGATGACTTGATCTCTTCGTTCTTGATGCTTTTGAGACATATGATGGGCCAGTTTTTATTTAGTATTCCATCTTTCATGAGAAGGGATTTCATTTGAGTACTTCCTTTGGGTAATAACATTACAAGATTTGATTTCAAATAAGGTCTTCTAGATGGAACACTGGGTGAAGTGTAGAGCTCCATGTTCACCCAATACCTGAATATAAACTCTAGTCGAGGTGTCACCAATGAGGTGATGCAACTTGTGCAGTACATGGAGGCAATCCAGTTCTAGGTTTTTCTTTTTCCATTCTGATTGTGGATACCATGCAGATGGGAGGGTTTCCAGGTCAATTAGGTGGTGAATCTCCCCTAACACATTGATATGGTCTGCATACCCTTCATAGGGTAGAATTTTTTCTTTCATCTGGAGAAGGTTCATCTATATATTGAGGAAATTTGATGCATACATTCCATAGAAAACTCCCCTAGTATGTCGAAGTGAGAAGTGTCTGTAGGCCAATACATCACTAGTATATTATTCTTAGCTTGTTTTCTTCTCCCGAGCAACATATCATATATTTTTTCTTCCAGAGGATACTCTACATGATATTCCCATCTTGAAAGCTTCTTAATAATTTCATTCCAAGCAGTCGGGCTAGTGGGATCCTTGTTGATAAGTTAACAGTGTGGGGGTGTCTCAGAAGATGAGCGTGTCCCCATACCATCCTTCGGTTGAGGAATTGTATCGCATGTCATAGACGGGGGTTTCTAATATGTCTGTCTCCATCATTATGAGAACCTCAATGTAGGAGAGCTTTCTCACATTTGTTCCTGAAAGGGGAGGGCCTTATTTCCAGTCTGAATTTTGATTATGGGGAGGACCATCACAATTGGTGCTACAATGGCAGGGGTTACCATTGAAACTTAATGCTCGATCGTGGGAAATGTATTTATAGTGTATACACTGGGGAGGACCTTCAGGGAAAGATATAGTGAGGGGAGGAACTTATTTATTCTTTATGTCACAGAGGGGAGGACCTTCTCAATGATTGTTATAATTTCAAGAACTACTATCACAGCTTGATACCTAGCTACAGGGAGAATTTATGAAGTGTACATCTTTGGGAGGGCCTTTAGGATATACTACAATGAGGGAAGGACCTTCTTGTTTCATGATGTTACAATGAGGAGGGCCTTCACAACAACTGACATTGTGGTGAGGACCTTTGTAATGACTATCATCATGGCAAGGACTACCATAATGACTTGACGTCTGATTGCACGGAGAAGAATATCAGTAGTGTATACCCTAGGGAGGACCATTAGGACAGATGAAAACAAGAGGAGTACCTTCTTGTTATCCAATCTTTAGGTCAGGGGGTGGGCTACCTAGACACGCATCAAGGGATAGACTCTCATGATTGATTATTCATGGACCACAGTGTAAGCCCATGTGGGTGATCTAGGGAGGACCTTTAGAGATGTTGTTAGCGATGTTACAGGGAGGGACTTCGTAACTGCTACTGCCACTTCCATAATTTGGTAATGGACTGACAGGGCCTTGAGGCTTTACTGATATATGTTCAAGGGTGTCAAGAACCCCAACTTCCAGTAGAGTAGGATCATGTATGTGATCTTCATTTTCCAATTTTATTTGGAACATTTTATTTTTTGGGTGATCTCTTCTGGGTAACCGGGATCGCTTTCTATTGGTAACGACCTTCATATAAGGTTCCCTGTCTTGTTTGGTTCCATGATGCCACTGGGATACGCCAACGGGCATATTGAATTTTGGTATGAATATATTCTTACCATGGAGCAGCCACCACATTGGACTGACATCCACCAATTGGAATGAGTATTTGTTCCCAATACGGTTGTCTATACATAGAAGGATATCTTTGTCGACCCTCTTGGACTGGAGTAGGGGTGCATAACTACTCCAGAGTGACTGACCCATTTTTCGAATAAGTCATTCCGTTCAGGGGAACCAGGCCGTGGGTGTGGTTTCTCGCCTTTTCCACCGATGAAATGATATCTTGTCATTTTTGGATGATATGATCTAGGATCGACGTCTGATCTTCCATCTTTTCCAGGATCTACTGAGAAACATATTTGGCTAGAATGGGTATGAAATCCCATTCTGATGATAGAGAAGAAGTTTTTTCCTGCTCCGGTCCTCCATGGGATGCCAGTAGATACTGGTAGTTCCCTGGTGTTAGAACAGAGGAACGAGTATGCTACCTATTTTCTTCTCTAGTTTCCATCGTATTTGGATGATGATCTTCAAATTCATGAGAGGGGATTTTCATCTACTCTATTTCTGTCTTATTTGTCTCACGGGCTTCATATTCATCTATAGGAATTTTAATATACTCATATTTTATTTTTTTCCTATTTGGATGACAGGATTTATGTGAATCATTAGGTATTTATGCCTGCATATAGCTGGATGTTGTCCTAATTGGATAGAGAGCTTGTTGTGCATCGACATATATCTACATATGACTATAGTTTTCCACTCTATCTCTATGGTGGGACCGGTGACAAATATCAGGAACAAGAACATGCTCTTATTGTGCCACCCTATTTCTGTGGTGGGCTTGTGGGGTGGGGGTAGAGTTCTATGTCTACCCATTGAATGTTTCTGCATTTTTACGACAGATTTTCTCCTCAGGAACCGGGGTGATATCATGTTTCTAATTATATATTTTATGCCCTTGGAATGTATTCTAAGTGGCTCGAGTCTTCTAGACATCAGCAGCTACCCTCAGCATAAGGTCCTCTTCGGTTTGATGAGACCTGATCACCCATTGTAAGCGGCGATGCTCTCTAGTAGGGGCCCATGAGTAGGAATCATATGCAGTTGAGATGAATCTGTCATCATTGACTTCATATGCCTCCCAAAGATAAGGTAGGTACTCATTGTCACGTTTCGAGGATAGGCTCTTGAAACAGTTTGAGATGACCACCGAGGACTCCTTGAGCTGGGGCACTGACCGCGACTGAGGAGGTGATAGGCAGGCCTTCATAGACTAGAGCGATTTTCATGCAGCCTCCATCATGGAGATAGTACCATTTTGGTGGTATTCTTTGATCAGCATGTTTCATACCTAGCGTTGAAGATTCTGGGTAGGCGAGGGGGTCATGCTCTTCATTTGGCCCTCGGTGGCCTACGAGATCACTAAGACGTGGGTCTGCATTGGTTGCCGGTATGTCATTTGTATTGAAGGTTTATATTTGGGAATATGCAATACACATATATGATATACAGACCACAAAACCCTGTCAAAGTACTATTCTTTTGAACATATGAATATTTAACGATTCATCTTGGCCTCCTACCCCTTTTTTTTCTTGTTGTGAGGTGAAGGGGCTTGAGTGGGGTAAGAACACCACCTTGTTTAAGGATTCACGTTAGGTTCACCATTTTTTGTTTCACCTCTGAGGTGACTCATTTTGATGTGATGAAAAAATGGTCTGATGAGGATCCTCATACATCTCTTATTGTAGAGACAGTCTCATGAAAAGCTCACAATTTCTTTTCTTTCGACCCATTATGCATCATTATCTTTTAAAGGAGGATTGGATTAATCCAGCGAGGACTTGGTAGTTTACCACTTCTATATTTTGAAGGAGGTGCCACAGTAAAATGGTCCCAATAGGCGATTTCATGGGGTCAAAGACTTGTGTAATCAGTCCTCCTAGGATATAATATCCTCAAATGGTCTCCAATAGGTTTATTTGGGAAGCTAGAAACACCCAATGGCCCTGGTATCCATGATTCATGGACCTTATTTCCAAAGTTAGGTGCCCGTTAGATGGTTTTTAGGCCAACGACACTTAAGGACTCCATTGGTCGAGAGGATGGGAAGTCAGACTCCCTGCACCTTTTTTGGGTGGGTGGGTATTGCCTATTCCAAGACTCCCTTAAAGATTTAAGTCATGTTAATATGTTTGTGAATCCTTGGTTCATTCTCGAAGCATATTTCCATAGGCTACACCTATTTTTCAGGATCATCATAGGCATACTTGGATTGGATTCTACGGAGGTAATGTTGACTTAATCCATGAAATAAGGCGCTATGGAACTTATTGTCATCCAGGGGGACAAAAGGTGACTTGATGTTGTGATCGGACCCATACGATGGGTTTCTTATGTATACTGATGAGAGTAATTAGAAACCACATAGTTTGAATGAGTCAAGGCTTTCACATGGAAGCTTCCCATTTGGGGACATGATTCGGTGAACCCTTTTGAAAGGGAACCCTTTTCAGCTCAGGACTTTAAGAAGGCATCCTATGTGTCTTGGCTTGACCAGAAATCAAAGTTCTTGTAGTTCAGAAGAGTTGGGGCTTACACTTGGAAGGTTCCCATTTGAGGGACATGATTGGGTCAACCCTTTTGGAAGGGAACCATTTTGAGGTCAGGCATTCAAAAGGGTTTACTATGTATCCTATCATGACCAGGAATTAGATTTATCATAGTTCAAAAGAGATGGGTATTAGGATTAGATGCTTCCAATTTTAGGGGAAATGATTGGGTGAACCCTTTTGTAAGGGAACCATTTTGAGATCAGACCTTCAAACAAGAATCCTACAAATCCTGGATTGACTAGGTATTAGAGTTATCGTAGTTCAAAAGAGATGGGTCTCATGCTTGGAAGCTTCCCATTTGAAGGGACATGATTGGGTGAACCCTTTTGGAAGGGAATCCTTTTGATATTTGGCCTTCAAAAAAGCATTATACGTATCCGGGATTGACTAGAAATTAGAGTTCTAGTAGTTCAAAAGAGCTGGGTCTTACGCTTGTAATCTTCCCATTTGACAGGACACGATTGGTTGAACCCTTTTCTAAGGAAACCCTTTTGAGCTCGGGCCTTAAAACATGAATCCTACATATCCTAGATTGATAAGGAATCTATGTTCTCATAGTTCAGAAGACTTGGGGATTTTACTTGGAAGCTTCCCATTTGAGGGGACGTGATTGGGTGAATCCTTTGGGAAGGGCACCCTTTTAAGCTCATGGCTTCAAACATGCATCCTATGTATCCTGTCTAGACCAATAATAAGGGTTCTCATAATTTAAAATTGTGTGGATGTTGTAATCATCAAAAATATCTAACCCCATGCGAGTCATGCTCGGTGTGAGAAACAAGAGGATATGAGAAATCCAACCAACCACACACCTCTTCTACTGTTGGTGGGAGAGGGAAGGCCCACAACGAAAGTGGTTGGGGTGAATGTGGGTGAGGTTGTGGAGTGATTAACCATTTAATTTGGGTTGAAATTAAAGGTCCAATGACTTGACTCTGGGAAGATTGGGGACTTAACTCCGTGGGAGTTCCCCGAAACTCATTCTGGGAAAGGGGAGAAGTGTTGACCTCATCACAAGGAGAAGCAAATATAACAAAATTTTATTGATCACTATTCCTTATTGAATGGAAAAGCTGGTGATCACCCTTAATCCCTAGAATTTGGAAGATCACATTAGCATACCAAGGATGGAATCTGGGTTACCATGGGAATAAATACTTACAGACAACCATGGCGTCCGAACCGTTGTAGGGAGATCCTTTGTGACTCTGCTTACCATGGGTATATAGACTCAAAGGGGAATGCTGATGTGCCCGATGATCTAATCATACGGGTCTAGTGGATTTGGAGGAGGCTTTGGCATAATGTCGAAGGACTAGTTTGTGGAGAGACTATGGAGGAATGGATGACAATGGAGGGGTGATATTGGAACTAGAGGTAATAATAACTGAAAACACCCCATTCTGTATACTGTTTTCTTATGCGGTATCGGGGGGGATCTTCATACCATAGTGGTATGTGGGCAGAGGGGTTGTCTATGTACCGAAGTAGTACATGGGATTGGGAAAGGACCACCACACACCACAATGATACATGGTCCAAGATGCGGTCCGTCACACCGCTTTGGGTTCCATCTGCATACTGATATAGTACGGGGCGCCAGATTAAATCCAAATAGAGAAGCATTAAATGGAACACCATATCGAAGGAGGGACCTAGGGACTATTGTTCGCGGGGATTTTATCCATGAGAAATATGTGGTTCACAATTTCACTAATTAGATTTTTGGTCCTCTTAAAATTATTACATTCATTAGTTTTAAGGTTCGTGATAGGTTATACCTATGGAAAACATAGTTGGTGATTAGGGCTTCACCGAAGATTCGAGACTAAAGCTGGTATCTTATATGAATTCATTCTTCCAACCTCTCAGGTCATCTTAATGCTTTCTTCGTCCATCCTTATTCTCAATTCCTTATATGCTCCTTTTATAGAGTGTTGGGAAAATAATATCTATGGAAATGGGACACTATTTTTGGAATCCCGTGAAGAGATATCTTTACCCCTGGAAGACTCGGTCAATCGGGGTTTGCAGAGGCTGTGGTTCGCGAGTCCTAGGTCACGAAACCTTGCCTATTTTCTTCGTCTGCAAACTGCTGAGTTCATGAGACAGTATACGGGCAGCCTTTGCGAGCTTAATTCCTTCAGTGATGGGGTTCACAGGTGACTGGGTTCGCTAGCCATCTCTCCGCAGTCCAGCGCCTTGCGGGTCGTTCCGCGTACCAGTGGTTCACAATTTATGTATTTCACAAACCCTTACCAATGATGGTACACGGGTCACTTGAAAATCTTTTGAGGAATCATTTTTCAAGTTTCTTCCAAATTTTTCGACTCAATATGAGTCCATTAACTTTACTATACTTGTAAGAATGCTTGTTTCCTTCTGCAAAGTGATTAAGGGATTATTTTCTTCCTTTTGCAATGTTTACAGGACCCTATAACCACTAAAAACCATAAAAAAATTAAAACCCTGAAAACTAATAAATTCATAAAAATCATAAAAAACTAAGAAATCCAATTAAAACCCTAAAAATAATGAAAACGCAAAGACCCCTAAAAAGCTAGAAAACCCTAGAACTCTGAAAAGCCCTAGAAAACCGTAAAACCCATAAAACCCAAAGAAACCCCTAAAAACCCTAAATACCTTTAAACCCTTAAACCCCCTAAAAAATAAAAAATATTTTATCCCCTAAAAATCTATTAAAACCCTTAAAACCCATAAAACCCCTAAAGGTGCCTAAACCCTCCAAAACCCAATAACCCACAAAAAGACCCTAAACCCCTTAAAAAGAAAAAAAGACCCCAAATAATCCTATAAAAATACTATAAGACCCCAAAACACATTAAACAACATTAGAACCATGAAAAAACCTAAAAACCCTAAAAAAAAATAAAACACCTAAAAATCCATAAAACCATAAAGACTCTAAAAACCCTAAAATCTATAAAAATTCCTAAAACACCTAAACATAAAAAAATACCTAAAAACCCTAACACCCTTAAAACCACTAAAAACCCTAAAACCACATAAAAACTCTAAAAACACTAAGCCCCGTAGAAAATTATAAAAGTCCATGGAAATCAATATAAACCACAAATATCACTCAAAACCCTAAAAACACCAAAACCCTTGAAACCCATAAAAAAATCCCTAAAACCCCTAAAACCCCTATAATCCATAAAACCTCTAAAATGAAAACAAACTCTAAAAACCCAAAACACCCTAATGAATCGAAAAACCATAAAACCCTAAAAATAAATAAAAAATCTAAAATCCCTAAAACCCATTAATATCCCTAGAAACCACAAAACAGAAAAACCCCATGAAACCCATAAAACCCTAAAAACATAAAAAACCCTAAAACCCACTAAAACATTAAAAACCCTAATTTACCTAAACCACTAAAACCCTAATAAAAGTGGCCCAAAAACATGAACTGAAAGAGACACATAAAATAGACTAAAGGCCTAAGGAAAAGTGTCCCACGAACATGAACTGAAGGCCCGGTGCAACGTCATGCCTGCATCATCCTGCTTGCATCACTAGTCATACGTCATGCCCATGTCACCGCCTGCCTTCATGATTCTTGTGTCACAATATTCATCATAGATCCCCCAAGGGGAATTCTAGGATATGAACCTTGTTCATTTGGATATAGGATTATGGGGTTTACCTCTCAGGATCCACCCCAACTACAACTAAAACCACATAAAACACCAATAACACAGAAAACCAAAAAAAAACCAAAAAACCCAAAAAACCCTAAAATCACTTAAAAATTTAAAAACCCTAGAACCCATAAAGTTCCATAAAACCCTAAAACACTAAACAACCGTACGGTCCCTAAGACTCCCTAAAATCCCTAAAAACCCAACATCCCCTAAAAACCCTAAAACCCCATAAAACCCCCAAAACCCCTAAAACCCCCAAAAGACCCTAAACCCCCTGAAAGATCTTTATAGACAAATAAACCTCCAAAATAGCCTAAAAATCCTAAAATTTCCTAAAAGACACTGAACCCCAGAAACCATAAAAGATCATAAAATACCCTAAAACACCTACATGACTATAAAAACCATAAAAACCATAAAGGAAACTAAAAAAACATATATGAACGTAAACAAATTAAAAGACCCTAACACCCTAAATACCCTAAAGGACTATAAAAACCTTGAAAACCAAAAAAGAGCTGAAAATGGTAAAAATAATCAAAACCCCAAAAAAATTAAATACCTTAAAACCAAAAAAGAACCTAAAAGTCCCTAAACACAATAAACACATAAGACATTAAAACCCCTCAAACCCCTAAAAACCCTAAAACCCTATAAAAATCACAAAATACCCCTAAAACCCTAAAACACCCTAAAACCTCTAAAAACCCAAAAATCCAAAAAAATCTCAAAAAAACTCTAAAACCCCCAAAATATCGTAAAAACCACGAAAATCCTAAAAACCCAAAACCCCTAAAACACACTAAAACCCCTAAAAAATCCTAAATACATTTGAAAAAAACCATAAAAAACCTGAAAACCTCTAAAACCATAAACATCAATTAACAACCCATAAATATAGATAATAACCCAAAAACCCTTAAAACAATAAAAAAAACTAAAATACCTAAAACCCCTATAAAAACAAAGACCATAAAAACCCTAAAAACCCTAAGAAACCCTAAATAGGCCTAACCCTCTAAAAACCATGAAAAGCTATAAAACCCTTAAAAACTGTAACACCCGAGATTTTTATGAGTAATATTTTGTTTTTATCAAAGGAATCTTTCACTACATACTAGCTTGGCTTACTTTACACGCAATCGCGACCTTCCTCGATAGCTTGCGTCGTACGCAGTACCGAGTTTCACTAAACAACGATATGCTATTAAAATATTATTAAAACTAGCCGTTATGAATAGTAATAACCACTTTTTGAAATTTTATAAATTTTATCTTTCAAAATGGACTTCATTTTTGGATTTGGAATACCGAAATTATCCTAGGGTGAAATTTTGGTATTTTTCTGAAAACATTCAATTTTTGATGAATAGTGAAACCACTAAGTGGTAGGTTAAAAACTGAATTTTGCATAAAACTTAATTTTACCGCTTCTGTGAATGGAATTTCGAAAATCTGACAGACACGGTTGATATCAATAAGTAAAATGTGGTTCAATGAGATAAAAATAATTTTTTGTTGAATAGTAACTTTTTACTTTTTTTTACCGCGGTTAATAGTAAATAGGGTAACTAAGGGTAAATATGATATTACTATTACCCTAACACATGTCCTAATTCTATTGGATAAGTGTAATTCGACCAAAAACAACCTTATGAATAAAATATGACCATTTAGGCCCACTTGAGTTAGATTAGGACATTTATTATTAATTTATTTAAAGAAGGGTTAAAATAGTTAAAATCAAAGTTTAATAAGTAAATCATTTTTAATATGGGGTTATGCATAAGATAAATTTGACAATAAATATTCATTAGAAATATAAAAATATTTCCTACATAATGGTATTTTATTTATAATTTTTAGACATTAAATAATTTAATTTAATTATGACACAACGATGATGCAGTAATTATCTTATTTATGAAATATTGACATAATTGATGTTATAAACACCAAAATAAATGTAATTTGAGACTTTTTATGAATTAAAATAATTTTCTAGGTTACTATGATATATTATTGTTGATTTAATCAACTTGGTTCGAACATATAATTCTGTTATGACTTTCACAAAAATCATATATCAAATAGTGTCAAAATTGACACAAAATAGTTTTTAAATAAAATATTATATTATTAATTGTTATTTTATTCCTAAAAATCTAAGGTTCGGCCAAATGACTTAGATAAGGATATATATATTAATAATAAAAAATTTAGGGTTCGTTTGGCATGTTATAGTAAGTGTATTAACCATATAGTGAAAGAAAACAAAAAGACACGGTAAAAGTTAAATTATTTAACTTAGAGTTAAATCTAATTGATAAGGTTAAAATAATACCCTAAACTTGTCTAAATCTTATTGGTTGATAGGATTTCGACCCATACCCACTTTAGCTTCGAAATAAGACCCTTTGTGTTGGTCGGAGTGGACACTCAAGAGGGGGGTGAATTGAGTTCCAATTAAAAATTTCTGTTGAAAACTTTAAGATTAAATCCCCCAAATTGAAAAACAGCCCAGTCAATTAAGGCAGTAGAGATATAGGTGACTTATTGTTCAACAGGTTTCTCTAAGGTTGATTAATCCTCAGTAAGGTTAGTTTGATTACTAACTTTACTTTTGAAACAGGTTTACTAAACAAATCTCTTATACACACTAACCAAAATTGACTATCAGAGTATATGCAAAAACAAATTTCTTGTTTAAAAAAAGAGCACAGCGAAAAAAAGAATAACAAGCTATTTCAAACAAGAGGTTCAGTCTTAAGCTAAGACTTAGTCCTCTTCCACTTGGTGATCACCTGCCACCAAGAAATTTTATAAAAAGGATTGATACACAGCCTGTATCGGGCTTTACAACAGTTTTCACAAACTGTCCAGGTTTGACAACCTCTGCCACAGTTATACGTGGGAAAACAAATGACCAAGCCACACCAGGCTTCTTCCACAGTTATACGTGGGTAACAAATGTAAAAAGGTTTGGGATAGGGATTTTCAGTATCCCTCAGTTTAAGCACAGGAGACAGTGTGTGTAATACTAACACACTGCTCACAAATGTAAAACACTTAAACACAGTAGAGCAAGAGATAGAAAGAAGAAGGTTTAGAGTGCTCTATAGTGTTGGCAGATCAGTTCTGGACTCGTAGGAATGAGTGACTTGAAGCTTTGGTCCTTTTTCTGTAAGTTGACACTAAAACAGAGTGTCGTGATTTCTAGACTTCCAGATGTTCAAGTGATCAGCTTCTTTGAGTTTGAGTGCTTCACACCATGGCTTTTAGGAGACGGTTCTTTCAGTCGGTTCACTTGAGACTCTTTTGTTCTTCAGAATGAATGCTCGAGAGTTCTTCTTTTTGTGTATATGCGTATCTCCTTCTCAGTTGTAGATGTTAGATTCTGTGTGTCCTTCCTCTATTCTTGTTCGTGTATGTAACTGTTCTTTTCGTTCCATTCATGCTTTTTCTTGAATGCTTCTCTCTTCTTTTTATACTCCTCCATATATGCCCTTTTTGTTCACCCGAGGCCGACAAGATAAATAGTCTTGAGTTACACGTGCAATCTTCCTCGTACATTGTATTATTTCTTGATATGTCTGCAAATATCAATAAATAATGTTAGGTGTATTAATTTGTCTAGACATGATCGTTAGATTAGTATTAATCAAATTGGTAAAGAAAACAGTAGAAATATAATAATAATAGACTGGTCGAGAATGTATGTCACTGTGGACTTCAACTGTGGTCTTCCAACTGTGGACTTCCTTCTGACTGTTGACTTCAACAAAAGGCTTGCTGTCTGTAGGCTTGCAATGGTACCTTTTACTCCATGTAACTGTAGCCTCTCTAACTGTAGACTTGTAATATCAAATTTGTAGAACTGTAACCTTTGTCAATTGTAGACCTCGATCATCAGTAGACTTAGTCGACATAAGCTGTCTAACTGTAACCTTGACTGTAGACTTATGACTGTAGGCTTGTTTGACTGCGAACTTGTTCCAACTGTAGACTTGTTCGACTGTGAACTTGAGCAGAGAAAACTTTGAACAGAAGTCTTGTAACTGTGACCTTCGTCTGTGAGCTTTGACAATAGATAGCGGTAGACTCGTGACTGTAAGCTTGTATTAGTCTTCGACTGTAACCTTGTAACTGTGAACTTATTGCAACAGTAACTAAAGGTGACAGTTAGCTGTAACTGTGACTTTGAAAAGAAAACTCTGACTGTTAGCTAACAATACTAAACTTATGTAAATACTACTGTAAGCTGTTACAGTAAAGTTATGAGAGTAAGAATATGAACTGTTTAGAATAAAATACGTTTAATCATAGAATAATAAGATTAATGCAAGGTTTTAATACATCATAATCAATGTTTAAGCATGATTTGGGATTATCAAAACAGGTGATTCCAACAATCTCCCCCTTTTTGATAATCACAAATTATGTCAGTATGGAATGAAATATAGATGTATCAGAGAGAAGTGTGCAAAACACAGTATTAGAAATATGAGCACAAAAATTAGGTATAATCCTCAAGGATTTCTCCCTCTTTGTATAGGTTCATTTCTCCCCCGAGTTTTCCCTATTTCTCCCTATTTCTCCCCCTTTGTGATTAACAAAAAGAAAGATAGAGAGAGAGAAAATAAACATTGTATTAATAATGAGTACATTACATGACCCAAAACGTGAATACATGATCCCTATCAAAAAAAAACATAAACAGACTCAATCCTCTTCATCTGTAGGTAAGGGATCTTTTCCTTTGGAGGAAGAAGATGGAGCAGTAGGTGAAAGATCAACAGGCTTAGGAATTGTAGCAGGAATGTCTGGAGGGGCAGCAACAGATGCTCCTGAAGGCCTGTAGTGAGTAGCTTGCCGAGGTATCAGTGGTCTAAGGATTCTGAGGGCATCAGCAGGAGACATTACTGAAGAACCACTGGGGTTGGAGACAGGTAGGGCAGGAGGAACAATAACAGGTGTGCAGTCCACATGAAGAAAAGGTAGGAGCAGATTCCTGAAATCCATGATGATGTTTCCTCCTCTGTCCATGGCAGATAAGAAGTCATTTTTGTTTTCCAAGAATTTATCCAAAGCCGGGGTCAACTCTCGTAGCTTGCTAACTTGTTCTTTGAAAGCTTGAGTTACAGGAGGCAGCTTCATAGTTTCTAGCATGAGCTTGAAGTGATGGTTCAACTGATGCTTGGTGAAAATCCGATCAAAGTAATAATCCACTTTACTTTTGATGGCCTCCTGAGAAGCAGTAGCAGCCTGCAGGTGCTCACGAACAAAGCCACTGACTTCTCTTGTAGTAGCAAGGATCTGTAGGTCTAATGTGTCATTTGCACGGGCCTGAGTAAGCTCTTCTCTGAGAAGGCTTCTAAACTGCTCAAGGTCTACAGGAGAGCTAGATGAAGGAAGGGACTTGACTGAGAATGCCACTGTCTCCTTGAAAGACTGAGTCAGATTTCCAATCACTTTCTGAATGACAACATCCTGATTGCTAAAGTGTTCTTTTACTGATTTCTTGAAAGCCTCAAATACTTCCACAAACTGCTTGACCACTTCTTTGATGTATCGAATCTCACTGGCCACTTGTGTCTGAGAACTGCTTAGGGAAGTTAAAGAAGCAACTGATTGTCTGAGGGCCACTACTGCTCCAGTCCAGCTTTGAATTTGACTGTGGCACACTTTCATTTCATCCATCACTTCTTTGATTGGACTTCCCACAACACATCCTAGAGATAATTCTAAGGATTGTTCTACATTTTTCAGCTCATCAAAAAGACTGGTTTTCAATTCAGCAACAGACTGTCTGATGGTCTCCTTCATTTCATTCTTTAAGGATTCAAGGTCTTCCTTGGTGGCCAATATTTCAGTTTCTAACACTGGAGAGATGTTAGTTAGGATAGCTGGATTTCTTGGTGGTTGGTTTTCCTCATCTGAATCCTCATAATTGAGTCCTAACACCATGTATCCTGGATCTGAGGTCCATCCTTCTATATCATATAGTACAGAGACTGAACCAAAACGCTCCCCCTCACTTGGAGCTCCTTCCTGAACATTTTCTACTATCTGCTCGACTCTGGGTAACTCTAAGTTCTCTTCTGTAGCTCTAGCAGGTTCCATACTTGCTTCCTCTGTAGGTTCAGCAGTGAGGTTAGCCTCCCTCTCTGTTGAGTCATCAACCACTTCCATGACAACAGTAGTAGAGACCACTCCTTCTTCCTGGTCAGACACTGACTTGTCTGTATACCCTATCAGAGGTCTCATACTAAGTTCTTCTGTTTCTTCACCGCTGATCTCATCTTCATCTTCTGCAACAGTTTCTTGATTTTCATTTGAAGCTCCAACCTCTTCTGCTTCGACTGTATCATCCTCGTCAGAGGTTTCCTTGACAAAATATTGAGATTCTTCTTCTTCCTCTTCTGTAGACTCAGTCTCACTGTCTCTTAGAACAGGTTCTCTACTAGGTAGTTCTTTTGGAGGGCTTGCTGCTCCAAACGCCACTGTCCTGACAGGACTGTGAGTAGTCTCAGGATCACTCCCTTCATCAATTGGGGTGTTCTCTCTTGCAGAGTCACCAACTACTGCAGTCTGTTCATCATCTTAGTATACAGGTTCAGGCTCATCAGGCTTTAAGCCTGGATCTCTCCTATCTCTCGGTCTAGAGGGATGAGTAGAAGGGCTAAATTTCTCATAGATTCTCTCCTCATCATTCACCCATGATTTCTTCCAGGGATTCCAACTGATCCTCATGAATTTGCAGATTACTTTCGAGATACATACACTGTTCTTTGCCACTATCAACTCTTCCTGACTTCCAGTTGCACCTTTCACTTTCAACATTACCGAAATGAGTTTAGCATGAAACAAGGCACTTGATTTTGAGCTTGGCTTTATCATGTCCTCCATCTGAGCCATCAGCAACCTACAAAGGTTGACCTTCCTTCCATGTTTTAATAAGTACATCAAGTAAATATCCTGGTGCTTCAGAGTTGCAAAATCTCCTCTTCTAGGACTCAGTACATACTGAATAAACTTAAACAGAAGCCTGTCCTCTCCACTCATTTCAGCAGCAATAATCTTTCTTACTGTGCCATTGCCTGTCAGTTCTTCTAGAGCCGTCTCATGATCAAAGATTCCACTATTTGGAGGATCCGCTCCAGAATAGTAGTTGTAAATACCCTCATGAGGAACTCTTAAACATGCAGCCCATTCAACGGATGAAAAACTGACTTCATTGCCATTTACTCTGGATACCAGTCTATGCAGATCATCCTCTTCCTCGAACTGTAGATATTCATAGAATTCCTTCACCAGCTTCGGGTAGTACGGTCCATTATTGTTTGCGAAGCATTCGGTCCATCCTTTCTCATTAAGCACTGCCAGTACTAATGATCTGCTCGATAAAATCCACTCTTCACATAGCTCCTTCTCAGCAACTATTTCTCTCTTAGTCAGATGTGGATTAACAGGTCTTATCGAGGCGTTCCCGGTGCCACTGGATTCGACTCGAGTCCTCTTTGGCATTGGTGCATCTTCATTGACAGTCGGGGGTCGCTTTGTTCTGGCCATTGGAACTGAATGAGGTTTCGAGGTTCGGTTGAAGGTTTAGGGTTTAGGACTTGAGAGAGCAAGGGTCGAGATGAGTGGATTGAGATATGTTCAATGTTATAAATTTTATCATTTAGGGATTTAGAAATAAAAGTATAAAGAAAAGAAACAGTTTGAATTCCCGCAAAAATAAAATAAGGTTAAACAGCGAAACAGCCTACAGAGAGATGTAACAGTGAGGTACACCGGTGAGGTCTAACTGTGAGGTTTCAACTGTGAGGTTTCAACTGTGAGGTTTCAAGTGTGAGGTTTCAACTGTGAGGTTTCAACTGTGAGGTTTCAACTGTGAGGTTTCAACTGTGAGGTTTCAACTGTGAGGTTTCAACTGTGAGGTTTCAACTGTGAGGTTTCAACTGTGAGGTTTCAACTGTGAGGTTTCAACTGTGAGGTTTCAACTGTGAGGTTTCAACTGTGAGGTTTCAACTGTGAGGTTTCAACTGTGCTATAATTAATCATACCTAACTCATGTTTGATGTAACTTAATCTCTCAGAATTCAAAGGCTTTGTAAAAATATCAGCTAACTGATGTTCAGTGCCAATTAACTCAAGAGTGATATCACCTTTTTGATAATGATCCCTCAGAAAGTGATGTCTCACATCAATATGTTTTGTCCTAGCATGAGATACTGGATTTTTAGAAATGTTAATAGCACTTGTATTGTCACACCTTATAGAGACATGTTTGAATTGATATCCATAGTCTAGTAAAGTGTGTTTCATCCACAAGATTTGTGCACAACAGCTACCAGCAGCTATATACTCAGCTTCGGCAGTAGACAATGCAACAGAATTCTGCTTCTTACTACACCAAGATACTAGTGACTTGCCTAAAATGTGACATGTTCCAGAGGTGCTCTTTCTATCTAACTTGCAGCCAGAAAAATCAGCATCAGAATAACTTAATAAATCAAATGATTGTCCTTTTGGATAAAATAATCCCAAATTGGGAGTATGTTTTAGATATTTGAAAATCCTTTTAACAGCAGTCAAATGAGACTCTTTTGGATTGGATTGAAACCGAGCACACATGCATACACTGAACATGATGTCAGGTCTACGGGCAGTAAGGTACAGTAGACTACCTATCATACCTCTGTAATTGGTTTGATCCACTGGTTCACCAGTTTCATCACTGTCCAACTTGCAAGTGGTGCTCATAGGTGTGTCACTGCCTTTGGTGCCATCCAAAGAAAAACGTTTTAGAAGATCTTTAATGTATTTACTTTGGTTCAAAATAATACCATTTTTATTTTGAAAGATCTGAAATCCAAGGAAAAATTTGAGTTCTCCCATTAAACTCATTTCAAACTCATTTTGCATTATTTTTGAAAAATCAACACATAAAGAATTTTTAGAAGATCCAAAAATAATGTCATCCACATAAATTTGTACTATTAAGACATCTTTAGAAATCCATTTAATAAAAAGAGTAGGATCAGCTATCCCTTTAGTAAATCCTTTCGAAATAAGAAAAGAGCAGAGCCTATCATACCAAGCTCTTGGAGCTTGCTTTAAACCATATAAAGCTTTAGATAGTTTAAAAACATGATTAGAAAAGTGGGGATTTGTAAAACCAGGAGGTTGTTCCACAAATACATCCTCAATTATATATCCATTTAGAAAAGCACTTTTAACATCCATTTGATATAGTTTGAAATTCAGATGAGCAGCATAAGCAAGTAATATCCTAATGGCCTCTAGTCTAGCCACGGGTGCAAAGGTTTCCTCATAGTCTATTCCTTCTTCCTGACTATACCCTTGTGCAACTATCCTAGCTTTGTTTCTGATTATATTACCAAACTCATCAACTTTGTTTCTAAAAACCCATTTAGTGCCTATGGTAAGAGTGTCTTTAGGTCTTTCCACTAATTCCCAAACTTTGTTTCTTTCAAACTGATTTAGTTCTTCTTGCATAGCCATTACCCAGAATTCATCACTGATAGCATCATTGACATTTTTGGGTTCAAGCTGTGAAAGAAAAGCTTGATGTTCAACCTGATTTCTTAGAGAAGCTCTAGTTTGTCTTCCTCTATCAAGATTACCAACAACAGCATCTAAAGGATGATTCTTTAGAATCCTAGTTGATTTGGTAAAGGTTGAACTAGAGATTTCAGGTTCATTTATAGGTTCGGGTTCCACAGAGGAAGATTCTGGAAAAAGTCCAGAACTGGATGTTTTTATTACAGGTTCTTTAGATTTGTCATTTAGGTCCAGAACAGATAAGTCTTCTTCAACATCTTCAAGAGAAGTTTTAGACTCATGTGGATCAGTCTCATCAAACTTGATGTGAACAGATTCTTCCACACATTTGGTTTTCATATTGAACACTATATAGGATTTACTAGACATAGAGTAACCCAGGAAAATTCCTTCATCACTTTTTGGAGAAAATTTATCAAGATTATCTTTAGTATTCAGAATAAAGACTTTGCAACCAAAAACTCTAAAGTAATTAACCTTAGGCTTCCTATTATTCCACAACTCATAAGGGGTTTTCTTAAGAACCGGTCTAATCAAGACTCTATTAATAACATAGCAGGCTGTATTTACAGCTTCAGCCCAAAAGTAAACAGGCAGGTCATATTCATTAAGCATAGTCCTTGCAATTTCTTGCAGGGTTCGGTTTCTTCTTTCCACTACACCATTCTGTTGAGGTGTCCTAGGAGCAGAAAAATTGTGAGCATATCCATTGTGTGAGCAGTAAGATTCAAATTCTTGATTCTCAAACTCACGGCCATGATCACTCTTCAAGGTCTTAATCTTAAGTCCACTAAGATTTTCTACAGACTTAGAGTATTTAACAAAGGAAGAGCAGGCTTCACTTTTGTGAGCTAGAAAGTATACCCAAGTATATCTAGAAAAGTCATCTACAAGAACATAAACATAGTGCTTCCCATTTAGACTTGAAATTCTTGATGGTCCAAACAAATCCATGTGAACCAGTTCAAGTGGTTGAGAAGTTGAAACTTCTTTCTTTGGTTTAAAAGAAACTTTGTGTTGTTTTCCCTTTTGACAGGGATTACACACTTTGTCATTTGGGAATTCAAGCTTAGGTAGGTCTCTAACTAGGTGTTTCTTAGAGAGTTTTCTAAGTGAGTGAATGTTGCAGTGTCCTAATCTCCTATGCCACAGCCAAGACTCTTTATGAAAAGCATTTAAGCAAGTAACATTATGTTTAGCTAAAGTGTTTAAGTCAACAGCATAAACATTTTCATTTCTTAAGGCAGAAAATATTAAATCATTTTTGGAATTATAAACATCACAAGAATTGTTTTCAAACTTGACATTAAAACCATCATCACACAATTGAGAAATTCTAAGTAGGTTGTACTTAAGTCCATCAACAAATAAAACTTTGGAAATTAATACTGAGTCAGTGTTACCAATCTGGCCTAAGCTGATGATTTTTCCTTTTGAGTTATCACCAAAAGTGACATATCCTCCATCAACCTTTATTAAGCTTTTGAAGCACGAATAGTCCCCAGACATGTGTCTTGAACATCCACTGTCTAAGTACCATACCTTCTTGTAATTGCTTTTCAAACAGATTTCCTACAAAACAGATTAGACAGGAAATGACTTTGGTACCCAGATTTTCTTGGGTCCAGATATGTTAGCAATCAAGGATTTAGGTACCCAGATTTGTTTTATGGGTCCCATACAATTAATAGATGAAAAATATTTAGAGAGATATACTTTATTTGATCTACAACTATTTAAATAACCAGTTGAGGCATACGAATTTCCAAAACTGGAACTAGCAGGATTTTTTCCAGACTTGGGAATAAATCGGGTTTTAGTAAACTGTCTTTGTCCAGGTTGGTATCCCAAGCCAGTAGCATACTTAGGTGCAACTTGCTTTCCTAGCAGTTGGGTTAGAGTATCTTTTCCATTTGTGAATGTTTCTAAGTCCTTTCTAAGTTGTTCATTAGATAGTTTCAGTTCTGTATTCTCCTTTAATAATTGAACATTTTTCTCTTTTTCTACATCAAGTGCAGACTTGACACTTGCAGTAAGAGCATGCTGTTTCTTTAAAGACTTATATTTATCCTTTAGTTCATTACACGTTTCTTCCAGCATATTACAGTATTCAATCAATTCATCTTTAGACATATTTTCAGAATCAGAACCAGATTCTGCTTCACCTTCAGAATAATAAGAGTTTAAAGTGGGAGTGTCTAAGGTTACCTCAGATGTGTTTGTCATGAAACATATATTAGCACGATTTCTTTCAGAATCACTGGATTCTGATTTACTTGTGCTGTCTTCTGAAGCACTCCAGGTGGCCTTCATAGCTTTCTTATAATTCTTGTCCTTGTACTCATATTTCTTCTTGAATTTTAACTTAGGACAGTCAGCTTTGATGTGTCCTTTCCTTTTACATTCATAGAAAACTATGTCTTCTTCTTTATCAGTTTTCTTCCAATCTTTATTCCACTTACCTTGTCTATCATACTTACCCTTGTAGTTTGGTTTTCTGAAGAACTTCTTCTTCCTATAGAACTTCTTGAATCTCCTTGCTATTTGTGTCATCTCGGCATCACTGTCAGAATCTAAGTCTTCACTAGATGAGCTTTCTGTTGGTATATGCACTTTCTCCTTATCTTTTCTCTTTGATGCAGTAGACTTAAAAGCTACAGATTTTCATTTTGGTTCCTCATCTTCCTCTTTATTTACCTTGAGCTCTTCTTCATACATCATCAGCTTACCAATTAACTCCTTGACAGGCAAAGTTCCAATATCACAGGATTCTCTAATTGAAACGGATGTGCCTCTCCATCTGTCAGGCAGACATCTCAATAATCTCATGATTTGCTCCTTTGCTGGAACAATCTTTCCGAGTGAGCTCATTGTGTTGACTATCTCATTAAACCTGAGATACATATCAGAAATAGGTTCATCAGCTTTCATCTTAAAGTTATCATATTTGATAGTATAAGTATTTAACCGCATTTCCTTGACATTAGTTGTTCCTTCATGAGAAACAGCTAAGGTGTCCCAGATTTCAAAAGCAGTTTTACATGCAGAAATTCTATTGAATTCCTCATCTCCTAGAGCACAGTAGAGAGCATTCACAGCCTTACAATTATTATTGTAAGCTACCTTAGTAGGTTCATCACAAGTTATTCTTTCAGTTTCTGGAATCTTGTATTGAGACTCTATAGCAGTCCAAATATCAAAACCCATACTTTCCAAATGAATTTTCATTTTGAGCTTCCATTGGGCATAATTCACACCATTAAAGAAGGGTGGCCTGTTAGTAGCAGCACCTTCTAGTCTATTATCCATAAGGAAATTTTAGAAAATGTTTTAAAGAGATAAAATTTAGAACTAACAGAAATTTAAGATCTTTTAGATAAAACTACAATCACAGTTTAAAAACAGAGAGTTAAAATAAAACTCTGAGCAAGTATAACAGAGATAAACACATCCTCTGATACCAAATGTTGGTCGGAGTGGACACTCAAGAGGGGGGTGAATTGAGTTCCAATTAAAAATTTCTGTTGAAAACTTTAAGATTAAATCCCCCAAATTGAAAAACAGCCCAGTCAATTAAGGCAGTAGAGATATAGGTGACTTATTGTTCAACAGGTTTCTCTAAGGTTGATTAATCCTCAGTAAGGTTAGTTTGATGACTAACTTTACTTTTGAAACAGGTTTACTAAACAAATCTCTTATACACACTAACCAAAATTGACTATCAGAGTATATGCAAAAACAGATTTCTTGTTTAAAAAAAGAGCACAACGAAAAAAAGAATAACAAGCTATTTCAAACAAGAGGTTCAGTCTTAAGCTAAGACTTAGTCCTCTTCCACTTGGTGATCACCTGCCACCAAGCAATTTTATAAAAAGGATTGATACACAGCCTGTATCGGGCTTTACAACAGTTTTCACAAACTGTCCAGGTTTGACAACCTCTGCCACAGTTATACGTGGGAAAACAAATGACCAAGCCACACCAGGCTTCTTCCACAGTTATACGTGGGTAACAAATGTAAAAAGGTTTGGGATAGGGATTTTCAGTATCCCTCAGTTTAAGCACAGGAGACAGTGTGTGTAATACTAACACACTGCTCACAAATGTAAAACACTTAAACACAGTAGAGCAAGAGATAGAAAGAAGAAGGTTTAGAGTGCTCTATAGTGTTGGCAGATCAGTTCTGGACTCGTAGGAATGAGTGACTTGAAGCTTTGGTCCTTTTTCTATAAGTTGACACTAAAACAGAGTGTCGTGATTTCCAGACTTCCAGATGTTCAAGTGATCAGCTTCTTTGAGTTTGAGTGCTTCACACCATGGCTTTTAGGAGACGGTTCTTTCAGTCGGTTCACTTGAGACTCTTTTGTTCTTCAGAATGAATGCTCGAGAGTTCTTCTTTTTGTGTATATGCGTATCTCCTTCTCAGTTGTAGATGTTAGATTCTGTGTGTCCTTCCTCTATTCTTGTTCGTGTATGTAACTGTTCTTTTCGTTCCATTCATGCTTTTTCTTGAATGCTTCTCTCTTCTTTTTATACTCCTCCATATATGCCCTTTTTGTTCACCCGAGGCCGACAAGATAAATAGTCTTGAGTTACACGTGCGATCTTCCTCGTACATTGTATTATTTCTTGATATGTCTGCAAATATCAATAAATAATGTTAGGTGTATTAATTTGTCTAGACATGACCGTTAGATTAGTATTAATCAAATTGGTAAAGAAAACAGTATAAATATAATAATAATGGACTGGTCGCGAATGTATGTCACTGTGGACTTCAACTGTGGTCTTCCAACTGTGGACTTCCTTCTGACTGCTGACTTCAACAAAAGGCTTGCTGTCTGTAGGCTTGCAATGGTACCTTTTACTCCATGTAACTGTATCCTCTCTAACTGTAGACTTGTAATATCAAATTTGTAGAACTGTAACCTTTGTCAACTGTAGACCTCGATCATCAGTAGACTTAGTCGACAGAAGCTGTCTAACTGTAACCTTGACTGTAGACTTATGACTGTAGGCTTGTTCGACTGCGAACTTGTTCCAACTGTAGACTTGTTCGACTGTGAACTTGAGCAGAGAAAACTTTGAATAGAAGTCTTGTAACTGTGACCTTCGTCTGTGAGCTTTGACAATAGATAGCGGTAGACTCGTGACTGTAAGCTTGTATTAGTCTTCGACTGTAACCTTGTAACTGTGAACTTATTGCAACAGTAACTAAAGGTGACAGTTAGCTGTAACTGTGACTTTGAAAAGAAAACTCTGACTGTTAGCTAACAATACTAAACTTATGTAAATACTACTGTAAGCTGTTACAGTAAAGTTATGAGAGTAAGAATATGAACTGTTTAGAATAAAATACGTTTAAGCATAGAATAATAAGATTAATGCAAGGTTTTAATACATCATAATCAATGTTTAAGAATGATTTGGGATTATCAAAACAGGTGATTCCAACACTTTGGAACCATTATAAACCGATTTTGACTTTAATATAAAATAATATTTTGAGATATTCGTAAGGTGCCCCTCTCCTCCCTTATAAAAGGGCACCTCCTCCCCCTCCTCCTCACACAAAATTGAGCACTCAAGCTCTGCCAACCCCTGCCATTTTCTCCTCTACACTTCCCTAGAATAATCCTAGAGGTCCTGGTATTCTTCAAAGACCAATCTTAGTTCCCAAAGTGGAGGATTCAAAGAGGCGTTCCAAAGAAGAGGTAATATCCATTACCGATCTTTTCAATTTCTTTCTTCTTCAACTTCTTCTTCTTTAGTTGTTTCATGATAAAGTAATAACATCAGTATTACTTACATACTGATATGTTATTATAAATATGAAACAACCCTAATTGACCTTCTATCCATCCTACGAAAAAATGAAATCACCGCACGTGCGTACGTACGGAATACCATCTTCATGCCGTGGTGTAATCTATTTTCCACCACCACCTTACAAGGATGGGTATAATGGTGTAATGAGTAACTATTTATGATTATTATAAATTAATATTGATACTGAAATAATATATATATACTCCAATACAATTCCACGATCATAGGAACGATATCATCACTCGTGCGTACGTACGGAATACCGTCTCCACGATGTGATGCGACTCGTTCTACATGATCATCATTACATAGTAATTATATAAATGAATTGAATGAATAAATATGATATATGTTACACTAATACCATTCTGGATATAAGGTATCTATAACCTTAAAAGGAGAATAAGAATTTATTCGGCAAAACACACATAAGAACAAAAGTCAATAAAGACCCGAGTAACAAGTAACAATGAAATATTACTAACAAGAAGCTAAGAATATGACCATATATGATATCATATCAATATGTATGATTCTGTAATAAGTAAATAACATTATTTAAACCATTATACAGGAGCTTCGGACACGTACAAAGCAAATCGGACCTAAGGTAAGGGAAATATCACAATCTCATTTTTATCCGAGATTGTTTATTCGTAAGTATTTACTGGGGTGTATTTTATCATCCACATCCATGTTCCCTCAATATGTAATATTGTTTCCATCCACTTACAATAGTTTAAATCCAATTTTACCCTTCGGTTAGTTTTTAGTAAATAATATGAAAGGAATCTTTTGTCATTTTTTCGTACGAGGTACATTTTGACTTTTCCGACAAAAGTATGAAGAATGTTTTTTTTAACTTATACGGCATGAATGGATTCTTAAAACATTATTTCCAAGAGGATTCCTTTACAAGTATTAAATTTTATTTTTAATCAACTTCTTTTAGTTTAAAATTGTATGACATGTTAAGAAAGGGAATGTGTTTTTGAAGTAGAAAGGATATTTTCCTCAAGAATGGAGTTCAAGTATTTTATCAAAATTATTTTCCATCTAAGATAATAAAAGGGTTCTGTTTTTATCCCTATTATTACATGGATTTGATTATGTTGTGATGGAAATATTTTTATGAATTCCTTTATCTTATATGAATTGTTTTATGATGTCATGTTGTTTAAGAATCCCATTTTTATTACATGGGTTACGCTGTGATTTATGGTTTATGATTATGTGGAACACATAAGAAAGGATTCATTATAAGAGGGGTGGGACCTATATCTCCCTCCAATGCATTGGGTAAAGATTTTATATCTCATGAGATAAACATGGCTGGAATGGTAGGTTATACCAGTTCAGTGAAACAGGACTGGAATGAGGGTGACTCGGTTCAGAAAGGGACTTTGTCCACTAAGATAGTCTTGGCAATGAGTCATGACTAACAAGAAATGATTTTTCATGATTATGTGTGCAAGCCACAAAGTTTTAAGTTTCATGTTATGATTATGGGGATCTCATTTTCACTTCTATGATTTGTTCCATGTTAAGATATTATGATCTCTTTGCAGGTTATGATTTTCAAAAAGATATGATATGATTTTTATTTCCTTTATTTTCCCTTGCTGAGCATTTGAGCTCACCCTTTTATGTTTTCTTTTCCCCAGGACAGGAAGATGGATATTAAGTAGAATATGCTAAAAGGGACCCTAGATATGATGAAATAAATGGGAGACACTGTAGATGATTTATGAACCAGTTGTTTATGTTTCCCAGTTTCTAAAGACATTATACCTATACGGTCCTTTGTGGTAATGTCATATGTTGTAATAAGTGTGCTTCAATTTTGAAGTATTAACAATGTATGTAAAGTATGAGTCGTTATAGTTGGTATTAGAGGAAAGGTATAGTCAACCTTTGGAAACTAGGATGTGAAAGCCTTAGTAAGAACCCTAAGGATAAGTCTAAGCATAGAACACAATCTTAGTGTTTTAGAAATGTCCATGAATACCCTAGGATAAGACCTTAAGTGTGAAATTTTATCCTTGATTATGTGGTTTTCCTATTATAATTAGTGTTTCTCACACTATTCTTCATGGTTTTATTCAATGGCTGGAACCCGAAGGAACCGTGTTAATGCAGAATGCAATGGGCAATGCAATGATTGTCCCCCTGAGCAACCAAACGATATGGGAGCTGGAATGAAAAATCTTGTAGCCATGCTCACACAACTTTCTCAAGCTATGAATCATGCAGGACTTCCAAATGAGCAAAGGAAGGAGCAACATTCTATTGAATCCTTCATGAGGCAGCGTCCACCTTCTTTCAGCGGGTCTACTGATCCATTAGTTGCTGAACAATGGATTAGTACTACTGAAAAGATATTTTCAGTTTTTCAATGTTCTGAACATGATAAAGTCATCCTAGCAGTTTATCGTTTGGAAGGAGATGCTGATCAATGGTGGAATCTTATTAAGAATACGAGTCAAAGGGATGAAATTGAGTCTATGGAATGGGATGAGTTCAAGAACTTATTTTTCAATAAGTACTTCCCTCGTATTCTCCGAACAAAGATGGAGAAAGAGTTTCTTGAACTGAAGCAAAGGGATGATGAATCTGTTGGTACCTATGAAGAAAATTTTACAAGACTTGCAAGGTACGCTTCTGGTATTATTATCCAACCTGAGAGTAAGATCTATCGATTCTTTAGTGGCTTAAAACCAAGTCTTCGAAGGGCGTTAGCCATAAGGGACTTCAATAGCTACGAGGAAATCGTTCGATGTGATCTCAAAGTCGAGATGGAGATTGGAGTAACCCATCAGTCACATGGGTTTGATAAGAAGAGGAAGATGGAATTCAAAGGAAAATCTAAAGAGAACACTGAAAAGAAGATGAGCTTTCCCTTATGCTCAAAGTGTGGAAAGAAACATGGAGGGAGTTTTCTTAAAGGGACAAGTAAATGTTTCAAATGTGGAAAGGAAGGTCATCGGGCATTTGAATGACGCGATAATGGGAAGAAGATGTCTAATGATGCAAACAAAGGAAGGGATACACAGAATGAACCTACTACACTTCAATGTTTCAAGTTCAAAGAGATGGGGCATTATGCCAATCAATGCCCAAATCCAAGGGTTGATGATGATTGTCGACGTCAACAAAATCTTAAGGCTAAAGACAAAGTAAAGTCACATGCAATTTCTATCAGCGATGTGGAGTACGATAACGAAGTGGTGAAAGGTACACTTACCATCCACTCTAAAGTAGCAAATGTTTTATTTGATTCTGGATCCACCCACTCTTTTATTTCTGAAAAATTTTCTAAGGTTATCACCGTATTACCTCAACAATTAGATGTTGAGTTAGCTGTGACAACACCTAATGGCACAACAGTCGCATCAAAAGTTTATAATTCTTCTCCGATCGAAGTTTGTGGGAAAGTGCTTCCTGCAAATCTTGTGATACTTCTTTTAGTGGAATTTGATGTGATTCTTGGGATGGATTTTCTTTCTCTACATGGATCTCATATCAATTACCAAAGAAGGGAAGTCACATTTCATATTCCAGATCAATCTACGATCGTCTATCGATGCAAGGATGAATATAACCTTCCAGTGGAAATTTCTTCCATCTTATGGGTCTTGATTCCACTAAATGAAGGTTATTTAACTCAAATGGTTGGTGAGATACTCACGATTAAGAATATGCCCATCGTACGGGAGTTTGATGATGTCTTTCCGGAGGAATTGCCGGGTCTTCCACCAAATCGTGAAGTTGAGTTTTCAATAGAACTCGTACCGGGTGCTTTGCCTATTTCAAAGACACCTTATAGAATGGCCCCAATTGAGTTGCAGGAATTGAAGAAGCAACTCCAAGAGAATCTTGATAAGGGATTCATACGCCCTAGTGCGTCACCTTGGGAAGCACCTGTTCTATTTGTTAAGAAGAAAGATGGATCAATGATACTCTGCATTGATTTTTGAGAACTTAACAAGATCACTATCAAGAACAAATATCCTCTCCCACGCATTGATGACTTATTTGACCAACTACGCGGAGCTCAATACTTTTCCAAGATTGATCTTCATTCAGGGTATCATCAATTAAGGGTCAAAAGGGAGGATATACCAAAGACGGCTTTCCGTACAAGGTATGGACACTATGAATTTATAGTGATGCCATTTGGTCTTACTAATGCCCCTGCTATCTTCATGGATCTAATGAATAGAGTCTTTAGAGACTATTTTTATCAATTTGTGGTATTCTTTATAGACGATATTCTTGTCTATTCAAAGAGAAAGGAAGAGCATGAAGATCACTTGAGAATTATATTGAAGACCCTGAGAAAGGATAAGCTTTATTCCAAATTTACCAAGTGTGAATTTTGGCTTCAAAAAGTTGCATTTTTGGGTCACATAATCTCAAAAGAGGGGATATCTGTGGATCCAGCAAAAACAAAGGTTATCGAAAGATGGTCGAGACCGACAACAGTAACTGAGATCCGAAGTTTTCTTGGTTTGGCTGGATATTATCGATGTTTTGTAAAAGATTTTTCACGATTATCTAATCCACTCACCAAGTTGACCCAGAAAGGAGTTAAGTTTGTCTGGACGGAAGAATGTGAAGAGAATTTCAAGGAGTTGAAAAGAAGGTTATCCAGTGCACCTATGCTCACACTACCTTGTAGTGGAGAAAGGTTTGTGATATACAGTGATGCATCCAAGAAGGGATTGGGGTGTGTTCTTATGCAAAATGATATGGTGATAGCTTATGCCTCACGACAGTTGAAAATCCATGAGCAAAATTACCCAACACATGATTTGGAGTTAGCTGCGGTAATCTTTGCATTAAAGACTTGGAGGAATTACCTTTATGGTGAAAGGTGTGATATTTATACTGATCATAAAAGTTTAAAGTATATTTTCACACAAAAGGAGCTTAATATGCATCAAAGAAGATGGTTGGAGCTGATTAAGCATTATGACTGCTCAATCCATTACCACCCTGGGAAAGCAAACAAGGTGGCAGATGCATTAAGTCGACAAGACCATGCTAGTTTATCCATGATGAGGATCACAAAAGATCCAATATTTATGGATTTACAATGGATGGATCTTGGAATTATAATGGAAGAGGAAAAATCTTATCTTTCTCAAATGAATGTTCAACCATCCATACATGTGAAGATTAAAGAGGCACAGAAAGAAGATGTCGAGTTACAAAAAAGGTGAGAAATGGTCCTGAATTTAACCTTGATTGTGATGGGATAATAAAGTTCAAGAATCGGGTTTGTGTTCCTCCCATCCCCGAATTAAAGAAGGAGCTGCTGGATGAGGCTCATAGTTCTTCATTCTCTATTCATCCTGGAAGCACGGAGATGTATAGGGACCTGAAGGAGTACTTCTGGTGGGATGGAATGAAAAGAGATGTTGCTGAATATGTCTCTCGATGATTGGTTTGTCAACAATCTAAAGCTGAGAGACAAAAGTCTAAGGGGATGTTACAACCATTACCCATACCCGAATGGAAATGGGAAAACATCACTATGGACTTTGTCATAGGACTTCCTAAAACATCCAAAGGAAATAATGCTATTTGGGTCATAGTTGATCGTCTTACAAAGTCTGCACACTTCATTGCTATTAGAAAGGATTTCTCTCTAGATCAGCTTGCCAGGATATATGTAAAGGAAGTGGTAAGATTTCATGGAGTACCACTTTCTATTATATCTGATCGGGATCCGAGATTTACCTCGATGTTCTGGCGAAGTCTTCAGCATACTCTGGATACAGAGTTGAGTTTCAGCACTGCTTATCATCCCCAGACAGACGGTCAGTCTGAGAGAACAATTCAAACCCTAGAAGATATGTTGAGAGTTTGCTCTATAGATTTCAAAGGATGTTGGGATCAACAACTACCTTTGGTGGAATTTTCTTATAATAATAGCTTTCACTCCAGTATTCAGATGGCTCCTTATGAAGCTTTCTATGGAAAGAAATGCAGGACTCCAACTTGCTGGGATGAAGTTGGGGAAAGAAAGCTATTAGGACCTGATCTCGTTGATGAAATGGAAGAAAAGGTCAGATCTATTCAACAACACATAAGAGCAGCTCAGAGTCGACAAAAACGTTATGCCGACAACCGAAGAAAAGACCTAGAGTTTGAAGTGGGTGATAAAGTGTTCTTACGAATATCTCCCTGGAAGAGGGTTATGAGATTTGGAAAGAAGGGGAAGTTGAGCCCTAGATATATCGGTCCTTTCGAAATATTGGATCGTGTTGGAAAGGTAGCTTACCGATTGACACTTCCACCTAATCTCTCTCAAGTTCACGATGTGTTCCATGTATCTCTCCTGAGAAAGTACATACCTGATCCTTCACATGTACTCAGCTCAGAAGTTGTACCGCTGGAGAAAGATCTTTCTTATGAAGAACAACCGATAGAGATTCTAGATCGTAGCGAAAAAGTCCTACGAAACAAGACCACTCGATTGGTGAAAGTTTTATGGAGGAACCACCAATTAGAAGAAGCTACATGGGAGCTTGAGGATATGATGAGGGAGAAGTATCCTCATCTGTTTGTTACAAAGTGACGAATTTCGAGGGAAAAATTCTTTTTAAGGGGGGTAGAATGTAACACCCGAGATTTTTATGAGTAATATTTTGTTTTTATCAAAGGAATCTTTTACTACATACTAGCTTGGCTTACTTTACACGCAATCGCGACCTTCCTTGATAGCTTGCGTCGTACGCAATACCGAGTTTCACTAAACAACGATATGCTATTAAAATATTATTAAAACTAGCTGTTATGAATAGTAATAACCACTTTTTGAAATTTTATAAATTTTATCTTTCAAAATGGACTTCATTTTTGGATTCGGAATACAGAAATTAGCCTAGGGTGAAATTTTGGTATTTTTCTCAAAACTTTCAATTTTTGATGAATAGTGAAACCACTAAGTGGTAGGTTAAAAACTGAATTTTGCATAAAACTTAATTTTACCGCTTCTGTGAATGGAATTTCGAAAATCCGACAAACACGGTTGATATCAGTAAGTAAAATGTGGTTCAATGAGATAAAAATAATTTTTTGGTGAATAGTAACTTTTTACTTTTTTTTACCGCGGTTAATAGTAAATAGGGTAACTAAGGGTAAATATGATATTACTATTACCCTAACACATGTCCTAATTCTATTGGATAAGTGTAATTCGACCAAAAATAACCTTATGAATAAAATATGACCATTTAGGCCCACTTGAGTTAGATTAGGACATTTATTATTAATTTATTTAAAGAAGGGTTAAAATAGTTAAAATCAAAGTTTAATAAGTAAATCATTTTTAATATGGGGTTATGCATAAGATAAATTCGACAATAAATATTCATTAGAAAGATAAAAGGATTTCCTACATAATAGTATTTTATTTATAATTTTTAGACATTAAATAATTTAATTTAATTATGACACAACAATGATGCAGTAATTATCTTATTTATGAAATATTGACATAATTGATGTTATAAACACCAAAATAAATGTAATTTGAGACTTTTTATGAATTACACTAATTTTCTAGGTTACTATGATATATTAGTGTTTATTTAATCAACTTTTTTAGAACATATAATTCTGTTATGACTTTCACAAAAATCATATATCAAATAGTGTCAAAATTGACACAAAATAGTTTTTAAATCAAATATTATATTATTAATTGTTATTTTATTCCTAAAAATATAAGGTTAGGCCAAATGACTTAGATAAGGATATATATATTAATAATAAACAGTTTGGGGTTCGTTTGGCATGTTATAGTAAGTGTATTAACCATATAGTGAAAGAAAACAAAAAGACACGGTAAAAGTTAAATTATTTAACTTAGAGTTAAATCTAATTGATAAGGTTAAAATAATACCCTAAACTTGTCTAAATCCTATTGGTTGATAGTATTTAGACCCATCCCCACTTTAGCTTCGAAATAAGACCCTTTGGAACCATTATAAACCGATTTTGACTTTAATATAAAATAATATTTTGAGATATTCCTAAGGTGCCCCTCTCCTCCCTTATAAAAGGGAACCTCCTCCCCCTCCTCCTCACACCAAATTGAGAACTCAAGCTCGGCCAAAACCTGCCATTTTCTTCTCTCCACTTCCCTAGAATAATCCTAGAGGTCCTGGTCTTCTTCAAAGACCAATTTTAGTTCCCTAAATGGAGGATTCAAAGAGGCGTTCCAAAGAAGAGGTAATATCCATTACCGATATTTTCAATTTCATTCTTCTTCAACTTCTTCTTCTTTAGTTGTTTCATGATAAAGTAATAACATCAGTATTACTTACATACTTATATGTTATTATAAATATGAAACAACCCTAATTCACCTTCTATCCATCCTACGGAAAAATGAAATCACCGCGCGTGCGTACGTACGGAATACCGTCTCCACGCCGTGGTGTAATCTATTTTCCACCACCACCTTACAAGGATGGGTATAATGGTGTAATGAGTAACTATTTATGATTATTATAAAGTAATATTGATACTTAAATAATATATATATACTCCAATACAATTCCACGATCATAGGAACGATATCATCACTCGTACGTACGTACGGAATACCGTCTCCACGATGTGATGCGACTCGTTCTACATGATCATCATTACATAGTAATTATATAAATGAATTGAATGAATAAATATGATATATGTTACACTAATACCATTCTGGATATAAGGTATCTATAACCTTAAAATAAGAATAAGAATTTATTCGGCAAAACACGCATAAGAACAAAAGGCAATAAAGACCCGAGTAACAAGTAACAATGAAATATTACTAACAAGAAGCTAAGAATATGACCATATATGATATCATATCAATATGTATGATTCTGGAATAAGTCAATAACATTATTTAAACCATTATACAGGAGCTTCGGACACGTACAAAGCAAATCGGACCTAAGGTAAGGGAAATATCACAATCTCATTTTTATCCGAGATTGTTTATTCCTAAGTATTTACTGGGGTGTATTTTATCATCCACATCCATGTTCCCTCAATATTTAATATTGTTTCCGTCCACTTAAAATAGTTTAAATCAAATTTTACCCTTCGGTGAGTTTTTATTAAAGAATATGAAAGGAATCTTTTGTCTTTTTTTCGTACGAGGTACTTTTTGACTTTTCCGACAAAAGTACGAAGAATGTTTTTTTTAAACTTATACGGCTTGAATGGATTCTTAAAACATTATTTCCAAGAATCTTCCTTTACAAGTATTCAAGTTTATTTTTAATCAACTTCTTTTAGTTTAAAATTGTATGACATGTTAAGAAAGGAAAAGTGTTTTTGAAGTAGAAAGGATATTTTCCTCAAGAATGGAGTTCAAGTATTTTATCAAAATTATTTTCCATCTAAGATAATAAAAGGGTTCTGTTTTTATCCCTATTATTACATGGATTTGATTATGTTGTGATGGAAATATTTTTATGAATTCCTTTATCTTATATGAATTGTTTTATGATTTCATGTTGTTTAAGAATCCCATTTTTATTGCATGGGTTACGCTGTGATGTATGGTTTATGATTATGTGGCACACATAAGAAAGGATTCATTATAAGATGGGTGGGACCTATATATCCCTCCAATGCATTGGGTAAAGATTTTATATCTCATGAGATAGACATGGCTGGAACGGTAGGTTATACCGGTTCAGTGAAACAGGACTGGAACGAGGGTGACTAGGTTCAGAAAGGGACTTTGTCCACTAAGATAGTCTTGGCAATGAGTCATGACTAACAAGAAATGATTTTCCATGATTATGTGTGCATGCCACAAAGTTTCATGTTTCATGTTATGATTATGGGGATCTCATTTTCACTTCTATGATTTGTTCCATGTTAAGATATTATGATCTCTTTGCAGGTTATGATTTTCAAAAAGATATGATATGGTTTTTATTTCCTTTATTTGCCCTTGCTGAGCATTTGAGCTCACCCTTTTATGTTTTCTTTTCCCCAGGACAGGAAGATGGATATTAAGTAGAATATGCTAAAAGGGACCCTAGATATGATGAAATAAATGGGAGACACTGTAGAAGATTTATGAACCAGTTGTTTATGTTTCCCAGTTTCTAAAGACACTATACCTATACGGTCCTTTGTGGTTTTTTCATATGTTGTAATAAGTTTGATTCAATTTTGAAGTATTAACAATGTATGTAAAGTATGGGTCGTTATAAAAACCACCAAAACCCCCAAAACCCTTAAAACCCAGAAAACCCAAAAAAACACTTTAATCCCCTAAAAACCCTTAAAAACCTTAAAAACACTAAATACTTGGAAACCCCAAAAAACCCATAAAAACCATAAAACCCTAAAACACTATAAATTACTCTAAAACCCCTGAAACCCCTAAAAACCAGAAAACCCACTAAAACCTTAAAACCCTAAAACAATATAAAAAACATAAAACCCTAAAAAAAATCAAAAAACATAAAACCATAAAAGTACCAAAAACCCTACACCCCCATAAAAACCATAAAACTACTATACCCCTAAAACCCCCTAAAAATAATAAAATATATAAAACCCATTAAAAATTAAAAAAAAGATCCCTAAAACCCCTAAAACATTCTAAACCCAAAAAACATAAAAATTCAAAAATGTACTAACACCCTAAAAAACATAAAAACCATAAATCACAAAAACAAATTCAAACCCCATAAAACCACAAAAATTACCATTAAAATTACTAAAAGGCTCTAAAACCCCCTAAAAACGTAATACCCCTGAAAACCTATAAACACCTTTAAAAACCCTAAAACCCAAAAAACAATAAAATCTCCTAAAAACAATTTAAAACCTAAAAAACCATTAAAACCCAAAAATCATGAAAACCCTAAAACCCTGAAAAGCATTCAATCCCTTTAGACTCCAAAAACTCTAAACCCATAAAAACACCTAAAAGTCCCTAAAATATCTAAAATCTCTAAAACCATAACATTTCCTAAAAACCCCTAAAATCCACAAAAGCCCTAAAATTCCTGAAATAACCATATAAAACACTAAAATACACTTGAACCCTTAAACACTATAAACCTTTAAAACCCATAAATCTCCTAAAACCCCTAAGAATCCCTGAATACTCTAAAACCCACTAAATATCCCTAATCCCCCCTAAAATCTCTGAAAACCCATAAAAACCATAAAATTCATAAAACAATCCAAAAAACCCAAAAACCACTAATAACACAAAAAACCCTAAAACCCAAAACAACTAAAAACCCAAGGAAACCGTAAAAACCCTAAAACTCTAAAAACCCTAAAAATTCATGAAAAGTCCTAAAACCCCTAAAAACCCCTAGAAGCCCCAAAAAATACATAAATCCCTTAATAACCTCTAAAAATACCTAACAAACATAAACTCAATAAAAAAAATATAAAAATGACAAAATACAATAAAAATCCAAAAACCCCAAAAAACCATTAAAAATCTTGAAACCCTAAAAACCCATAAATTTTTTAAAATAAATAAAAAATACCCAAAAAACCTAAATACACATAAAATCCCATTAGAACCATAAAAAACATGAAAACACCAAAAATAATAAAAACCATAAAAACACTAAAAACCTTGAAATATATAAAAAACCTTAAAAACACAAAAAACTATTAAAATAATGAAAAACCCAGAAAACCATTAAAATCATTAAAACCCATAAAACCCCCCAAAACCCTAAAAACCCTAAAAACACCAAAAACCCAAACACCTAAAAATTCTATAAACTCTAAAACCATGAGGCCCCTAAAAACTTTAAAAATTACTAATGACCCTAAAATTCCAGTATCCCTAAAAGATCTTAAATAAATATAAAAACTTCTAAACGACCTAAGACCCAAAATCTATTAAAGACCCAAAAACCAAATGAAACCCCAAAAAGGCCATAAAAATCATAAAACCCCATAAAAGAAAATAAAACCCATAAAAACCATAAAATACCATAAAATACCCTAAAACCTAGAAGACTCTATAAACCCACAAAATCCCTTAATGGAACCTAAAACACCTCAAATACCTAAAACACCCATAAGGACCTTAAAACCCTTAAACAACCCTAAAGGGACAAAAAATATTAATGGACCTAAAAGCACCAAAATAAAAATAAAAACCCTTAAAACCCCATAAAACTCTTAGATGAACCTTAAATCCCTAAAACACCCAAAAACCATAAAAACCAAAACTCCATAAAATTTCCTAAAAATATTAAAAACCATAAAAGCCCCTAAACAAAAAAACCATTAAAAACAAAAAACTTTAAAAGAACCTAAAAACCCTAAAAATATTAAAAGGGACTTAAAACTGTTAAAAAATATGAAAACCCCTAAAAACCCAAAAAATCCTTAAAACCCCTAAAAACCCAAATGAAACCCTAAACACCCTAAAACCCCTAAAACACCTAAAACCATAAAAACTGTAAAAACCTAAAAAACCCTAAGAGACCAAAAAACCTCTAAAATTCATAATAAACCATAAAACCACCTAACAACCTGAAAACCCTAAAAACAATAAAAACCCAAAAATGACCCCCCCCCCAAATACCAAAACCCCATGAAACCGTGAAAATTCTAAAAACAAGAAAACCCTTAAAACCATAAAATATCTAAAATACCCATAAAACCCTTACAACCACGAAATGCTTAAAAACAGAAAAATCCATTAAAATTTAAATAACCCTAATAACTATAAAACCCCTAAAGTCACTTAAAACGCTAAAACCCTAATAACCCTAAATGCCTAAAAAATCATAAAACCCCCTAAATGTTAAGGAAAACCAAGAAATTCTTCAAATAAACCAATAAAAACTCTGCAAGACCCAAAAAACCCTTAAACACACGAAAAACCCTACAAACCCAAAATACTCATAAGATACCTAAAAAACCATAATACCCATTAAAAACCTGAGAAACTAAAAATAACATAAAACCCATTCAAACCATACAAAAACCCTAGAAACGCAAAACAATACTAAAAAACCCAAGAAATCTAAAAAAATATGAGACCCTAACAAACTTTAAACACCTAACAAACCCCTAAAACCCTAAAATCCCTAAGACACTAAAAACTCAAAAAACCCTAAAAATCCATGAAAATAAATGAAATTCTAAAATTCATAAACCCCAAAAAATATTAAAAATACCCAATGATCCACCCCCCCCCTAAAAATCGCAAATAACCCTACAACCCCTAGAAAATCTATAAACCCTAAATACCCTAAAATCCATTAGAACCATTTAAAATAATAAAAACACTAAGAATCCCTAAAATACCCTAAAACACCTAAAAATACTAAAAAATAAAAAACCCTAAAAAAATCAAAACCCATTAAACCAATTAAAACTCATAAAAACCATAAAAACTCCAAACCCATAAAAGCTAAACTCTTAAAAAACCCTAAAACCCCTAAAACCATAAAAACCCTAAAACCCATAAAAATCCAAAAACACCCATAAAACCCCAAAACCCCTTAAAAACCTTAAAACCCTAAAAAAACATAAAAACCCTAAAAAATCATAAACCCCCCTAAAACCCTATGAACTAAAAAACCCTAAAACCTATTAAACCCTCAAGACACTAATGAACATAAAAACCCCCAAACCCTAAATACTGAAAACCCTAAAACCACATATAAGTCCTAAAATCCCTAAAACCCAAAAAACCCAGAAACACTAAGAAACCACTAAAATACCATAAAAACCATAAAAACACATATAAGACACTAAATTCCAAAAAACCCTAAAAGGCCATAAAATACCTTAAAATATCAAAGGAATCTAAAAAATCCAATAAATCCTCCAGGACCCTAAGACCATAAAACTCCCTTAAGGACCAAAAAAACCCTAAAAATTCTAAAGGGGAAAAAACCCTAAAACACCTAATAGACCCTAAAAATCCAAAAGGACACTAAAAACACTGAAAACCCGTAAATCCCCAAACAAAACAATAAAACCCCTAAGAACCCTAAAAACCTAAAACCAAAAAACACCTAAAACCCCTAAAACCCTAACACCATAAAAACCTAAAAAACCTTAAACCCCCCAAAATCCCTTAAACCACATAAAACCATAAAAACCCTTAAACCCCCCTTAAAACCTTAAAAACATAAAAATATTGAATCCTTAATTTCCTATAAATCCAAAACCCCTATAAAAACCTTAAAACACCTAAAAACCCAAAAAACAAAAAAACCCAACTAACACAAAATACCATAAAAAATATTAAAAACCCTAAAAGAATTAAAAACCCTATAACCCCCTAAAAACATAAAAATAGAAAAAACCCCAAAATTCCAATAAAAATCCCTAAAAATCCTGTAATCCCCTAAAACCCCATAAGACAACATAAAAACACTAACCCCCCCCTAAAAAACATTTAAACCCCCTAAAAGACCCTAAAAACCCTAAAATCCCAAATTAGTGTAAAATACCCTATAAATCCCTAAAAATCCTAGAATAAATAAAAAACCTAAACACAGTAAAAAACAATTAACCCATAAAAACCCTATAACACACTAAAACACTAAAACCCTAAAACCTAAAAACCCTAAACCCAGAAAACCCAGAAACCCCTAAAAACCAAAATAACATAAAAACCCTAATATTATAAAAAACATAAAAAAATTAAAAAAAAATAAAACCCAAGAAAATATAAAAAACCATAAAAACCCCAAAAACCTAATAATCGTTAAAAAGCCAAAAAACCCCAAACCCTTAAAATCATTCAGAAAAACGTAAAAACCCAAAAAACCTAAAAACCGTATGAATACTCTAAAGACCCATAAGAAAAACATTAAAAACCCTTAAACACCATAAACCATAAAAAACCTAAAAACCATAAAATTCCTAAAAACCCTGCAAATCCCATTAAAATCATAAAACCACTAAAATCCTCAAAAAAAAAATCAAAAGCCATAAAACCCTAAAAACATTTAAAAAACCTAAATCCACTTAGGAAACTAAAAACCCATAATACCCCAAAAAATCCATAAACCCCCATAAAACCCTAAAGCCCCTAAAAACCCATAGAATCCCAAAAAACCTTGAAAAAATTATAAAAACACTTAAATATCTTATAAATCCCAAAAACCCCTATGGAAACCCATAAAATAAATACACCCTATACCATAAAACATAAACCATACACCCTATACTCTATACTCTGCATCCTAAACCCTAACACTAAACCTTCAACCCTAAACCCTATACCCAACACCCTAAACCCTAATCCTTGCACTTGAAATCTTATACCATAAACGCAAAACCCAAAACCCTATATCCTAGACCCCACACCTTAAACCCAAAAACCAAGACCATAAACCCTATACTCAAATACTTAAACACTAAACCCTACACCGTAAACCCTAGGCTATACACACTAATACCTAAACTTTACACCCTAAATCCAATAACCCAAACCCTAAACCCCTACCCATCCCTACATCCTAATCCCCAAATTCTACACCTTAAAACATATACCCAACACCATAAACCCAAAAAACTATACCCTAAACCCTATACACTACACCCTTTGTCCTATACCATATACCAAAAGCCCTATATCCTACACACTTAACCCCATACCATACACTCTAAAACCTATACCCTAATTCATACACTATAAAACTTAAACCCTACACCAAAATCCCTATACACTACACCCAATACCCTAAACCATTATCCCTGAACCCTAAAATCTAAACCCTACACATTAAACCATATGCCATACACCCTAAACCCTAAATCCAACACCCTAAACCATCTACCATACACTATAAACTCTAAACCCTACACCATAAACCTTATACCCTACACCATAAACCCTAAACCCTACACCCTACACCATAAACCCTATACCCTACACCCTAAACCCCAAGCCAAACACCCTAAACCGTATATCATACCCCTTAAACACCAAAAAATTCACATTAATCCCTATATCATATTCCCTAAACCCAATTCCCTAGACCATAAACCCTATACCCTACACTATAAACCATAAAACATACATCCTAAACCCAATACCCAACACCCCAATCCCATCTACCTACACTATAAACCATATACCCTCCACCCTACACACTAAAAGATATTACCTACACAATAAATACTAAAACATACATCCTAAACCTTATACCCAACATCATAAACTTTAATCCCTACACCCTAAACCATATACCCTACACCCTAAACCTTATACCCTATATCTGAAAAATAAAATACTACATCATAAACCCTATACCCACACCATAAAATCTATATTCTACACCCTAAACCCTATACCCTACAACTTAATACCAATACCCTAAAACCTAAAACAAAAATCCCAAACCCTAAAAAACAATGATAACCAAAAAAACCACAAAAAATTATTAAAAACCCATAAAACCCATCAAACCCTAAAAACCAAAAAAACCGCTAAACACATTAAAAAACTATGAAAACCTAACCACTCCAAACCATTTAAACACCTAAAAAAATCTATATAATCCCAAAAAAACATAAAAACTCATAAAGAGCATAAAAACTCTAAAAAGTAAAAAAATCCCTAAAACACTAAAAACCATAAGAAACACCTAAAAAACCTAAAATCATTAAGAGGTCTAAGATAACCATTAAAACCATTAAAACCCTTAAAACACTAAAAAAACTCAAAAAATGTAAACCACTAAAAACAATTAAAACCCATACAATCCTAAAATACACTAAAACCCACTAAAAAAATGAAAAACCTTTAAAATTGTAAAAACACTAAAAACCATAAGAATCATAAAAAAACTAAAAGAATTAAAAAATATACCAAAACACTAAATATCCCTAAATATCACCAAAAATCCCTAAAAATCCCTAAAAACACTTAAACCTTAAAAAACCTAAAAACCCTAAAAACAATAAAACCCCTAAAACACTAAAAAACCCTAAAATTCAAAAAAAACATTAAAACCTATTCAGAACCCTATAAACCCTAAAATACTAAAATAACTGAAACCTAAAAAGTCCCCTAAAATCCCTAAAAACCACTAAACCCATTAAAACCCCAAATCTATAAGAAACACTAAAAACTGAAATCAATAAAAAACCATAAAAATTCTAAAAACTCTTATAACACTAAATATCCCTAATAAACATAAAAACTATAAGAAACATTTAAAAACCAAAAATCCTAAAAATATTAAGAACCTAAATCCTCATAAAAACCTTAAATACTCTAAAAACATAAAAACCCTTTAAAAGCTAAAAACCAATAAAAATGCATATCATCCCTAAGAACCCCTAAAAACCATAAAATACCAAAAAATACCCTTAAAACCCATAAGACCCTAAAAGACCCAAACAAACCATATAACCCACAATTACCCTAAAAACCTAAAAAACTAATGGAGACACAAAACTCCTCTAAAACCCATGAATATCTCTAAAACCCCTAAAATCCACTAAAAACCTTAAATCCCCAACAAGACTATAAATATCCTTACAACCCCAAGATGAAATAAAAATCCTACAAAACAATAAATGATCATAGAACCACTAAAAATTCCATAAAAACTCTAAAACAAAAAAATGGACCTAAAAATTAATAAAACATAAAAACCCATAAAGGACCCTAAATAACCTTAAAAATACCCTAAAGGAACCTAAAACAACTAAAATCCCTAGAGGATCCCAAAAACCTTAATGACCCTAACGGACACCAAAAACCCCAAGAAGACATTAAAATATCCTAGAAGAACCTAAATACCCTAAAAACATAGAAACCCTATAAATTTCTAAAGAACCCAAAACCTTCTGAAAAATCTAAAAGACCCTTAAACACCTAAAAGACTTATAAAACAATAAAGGACCCAAAAAATATGAAAAACCTTATAAAAATTATAAACCCAAAACCCCCAAAAAAATATTAAAATACATCAACACCCATGAAAATGTTAAATGCCTAAAAAATATTAAAAGACCATAAAATAACTAAAAAACCTTACAAACTCTAAAAAAAATTCTAAAAATTCTAAAACCCTAAAAAATTATAATAACACTATTTCACCTCCGAGGTGGAACATTTTGGGTGATAAGGAAATGATCCGATGAGAATCATCACCCGTCTCTTTTTCCAGATATGGTTTCTTTTCAAATTCACAATTTCTTTTTTTGACCCATTATGCATCATTATACATTGAAAGATGGTTGGATTAACATAATGGGCACTGGGTAATTCACTCTTTCATATTTTTAAGGAGATTATACAGTCAGATGATCCTAGCGGGTGACTGCATGGGTCAAGTACATGTGAAATCAGTCCTCCTTAGATATAACTTGCTTAGATGGTCTCTAGCAGGTTTATTTTTGGAGCTAGAAACACCCAACGACTCTAGTATCCATGATTTTTGGACCTGATTTCCAAAAAAAGGTGCTCGTTGGTTGATGATTCATCCAATTACACTGAAGGACTCTATTATGTGAGAGGATGGGAAGTCAAGCTCACCATACCCTTTTTATGGAAGATTATTGACTATTCCAAGACTCCCTTATAGATTTAAGTCGTGTTTATATGTTCTTGAATCCTTGGGTCATTCCTGAAGAGTGTGCCCATGGGCTACCCCTGGTTTGTAGGATCGTTATAATAATGTATAAATTCGATAATATGGTGGTGATGCTGACTTGAACCATAAAATAAGGAACTCTGGAGTTTATCATCATCCAGGAGGGACAGAAGGTGACTTAATGTTGGTATCAGAACCATAAGATATGTTTCCTATGCATCCCTAAGAGAGGAATCAGAACCCACATAGTTCGGAAGATATGGGACTTACACATGGACATTTCCCATTGAAGAGGACATTATTGGGTGAACCCTTTTGGATGGGCACCCTTTTGAGATTGTACCTTTAGGTAGGCGTCCTATGTATCCTGATTTGATTAGAAATCAGAGTTCTAGTATTTTATAATTGTGTGGATTTTGTAATCATCAGAAACCTCTAAGACCATGTGAGTCATGCTCATTGTGATAAAAAAAGAGGATGTAAGACATCCAACCAACCACAATCTTCCTCTTGTGCTGGTGGGAGAGGGAGAGCTTATGGCGGATGAGGCTGGGGTGACAGTGTGTGAATGCACGGAGTGATAAAACATTCAATGTGAAATGACATTATAGTTCATGCGACACAACCTCAAAATATTGGGGAATTACCTCAGTAGGAGTGCCCCAGAACATGTTCTGGGAAGGGGAGTAGTTTCTTCATCATAAAAAGGGGAAGAAAACATAACCGTTTTTACTGATCACAATTCTTCATTGAATAGAAAAGTAGGTGATCACCTTTAATCCCTAGAATGGGGAGGTTCACGTCGGCATCCTAAGATTGGACTCCGGGTTACCAAGGGAATGTAGACCCATATACATTCACAAAGTCTAAACTGTTCTAGAGAGAGCCTTCTAAACTCTGTATACCATGGGTATGTAAACTCAAAGGGGCGCACTGATGCATTGGATGGCCAGATCATACGGTTTCGGTGGCTTTGAAGGAGGCATTGGCCTTATGTTGGGGGACTGGTTCATAGAGGGACTATGGAGGACTGGACGGTAATGGAAGGGAGCGATTGAAACTAGAGGAATTAATACTCGAAAACACCCCATTCCACGTACTCTTTTCTTATGAGATATGAGGGATGATCAGCATACCATAGTGTTATGCGGGAAGAGGGGTCATCCACATACCAATGTGGTATGAATGCATGGGTATCGACCATTGAACATTGCAGTGGTACACAGTCCTGGATGTTCTCTTTCACACTACTTTAAGTTCAATCCATGCACTTATGTAGTATGCAGTGTTGAGTTAAATTCGCGTAGCAATCCACTACGTGGAAGACCATTTTGAAGTAGGGTCTGGGGGAATATCATTTCTGAGAAGTTTGTATGTAAGAAATATGTGGTTTGCTCTTTCACCATTTAGGTTCATGGTTCTCTTATTATTATTATGTTCCCCCATTTTTTGATTCGCGGTTAGTTGTAGCTATAGAGATAATGATTCACAATTCAGTCTTCACCAATGATTCAAGACTGAATTAGAAATCTTCTTTGAGTTCTTTATTCCAACCTTTGAGTTCCCTTCAATCTTTCTCCATCCATCATCCTCAATTCCATATATGCTCCCTTTTATAGAGATTTGGGGAAATCATATCTATGGAAATGTGGAACCATTTGGGGAGGCCCATGAAGATATTTCTTTACCCACGGAAGACGTGGTCAACTAGGGTTTATGGAGGCTAGAGTTCACGATCATGGTTGGTGGAACCCTATAGGTTTTCTTTTTTCATGAACCATTAATTTCAGGAGACGGTATAAAGATGGAATTTGTGCGCATGATTCCTTTAAAAATGCAGTTCGCAGTCCACTGGGTTTTCTGGCCATCACACCATAGTCTATTTCCCCACATATTGTTCTATGTACCGATGGTTCGTGATCCAAGTGGTCTGCAAACCATTCTCAGTGATGGTACGCGGGCTACTCAAAATCCATTGAAATCATGAAATCCTTCAAGTTTCTTATGAAATTTTCAACTCAATTTGACTCCATTCACCTTGGTAAACTTTTAGGAGTACTTTATTCCTTGTTAAAAGTGAGTGTGGGAGTTTTTTCTTCCCATGGAATAATTTTCAAGACCCTAAAAATTCCCCCATTAGAATGGGGTTAGTTCGGAATGAAAAGTGGACTATTCCGATATAGAAGCGGTCCTGAACTAAAATGGTTCGAAGTAGAATAGATAGGCCTGATAGGATGGGACCACACCTTTATATATGGGCCTATTTCATTTTTCTTTTACCATTTCTTTTGAAAAAAAGTGATCTTAACTTCCCTGGATTCCTCTACATTTGCGTACCGTGATTCCTATGAAAATTCATTTCATGAACCGCTTCGTACGTGCTAGGAACTGAACTTTCAGCTATTTATCTATCCACAAACCAAATTTTGGAATTCATGAATTTTACTATAGAATTTTAAAATTAAGAATCCTGATTTCACATAAGAGAATGCTACTCTTTATGTGTGTCAGCATACTGAGCATGAAATGGCGAACCGAACTAGAAGAATTAATAATCCAAACTGAAAATTGTAATCCAAAATCATTGAAAATGAACTTAATGAGACCTAGGTTCATGGTATCCACCTTCCACAAACCATTTTGTTCACTGGATAATTCTCCATGGGCCAATGCCTCACAGTTGGTTGGCGTACCATGGTTGTACGCAGTGTAATGTTTCCATGTACTGTAGAAGTATGTGGCGGTTGCTCCCACACATTATGCAGTACGTGGGATATGCTTACGACATACCATTTCTAGGAACAATATGCGAATATTTAACCGAACATATTTTTAAATACTTTATCTATTCCTTAATATCCTTTATCCAACAGCTTTCATTGGACTAATTTTTATAGGCTTTTGGGTCATCCTGTGCAGGCTAAAATGACTGCTTCACAGGTTGTGCTAAAATCAGCAAAGACGAGGGTGGCCATTGCAGGGGATAGTGAGGATCATCTTTGATCCTTCATTATTCCTTGTGACAGCTTCTTAAAAGATCTCTGGACACTAGAGATCCTTCCATACCTACTATTTGTACAGTTTTCACTTTACGACATTGGTCCCCCTGACGATGTTCCTCTGTTGTTGGATAACCCCGATACCCCTTTCATCCTCTTAGAATCACCACAAGGACATTATCGTGCCAAAATTTCCCTACTACAAGAAATCATAGCTACTTTGATTCAAGAGAGCATCTTAATATTAAGAGTTTCGACATGGATTCATGGAAATTTTGGGTGTCGCGATGGTGTCCTGAGACTAGGCACCCGAGAGTACCCATCTATTATCATCATCTCCCAAGAAAATCCTAAAGGTGGGTGGATCACCAAGTGGGATCTACGGGCTGGATGATGTTTCTCCCCGGGAGAAATCCTACTTGAGCTATTGAGTCACTGGTGTTCAAGTACTAACACCTTCAATTTAACGCATGGGGAGATGGGAATTAGCTTATGGGATATCCACCATCTTGGACAACTCCCCATACTTGGGGAGATGTACGAAGAGTTTCTCCTCACAGCCTCTACCTAGAATGAAACCAACCTTGTGTCTCCATTGACAAGGAGATTACTAGTTATGGCAAAGGGATTAATTGATCATCCCCTCTATGCTCTCTCTCTTATCCCATTAGTATTATTCTTTCAAGTGAACGGACATTAGCCGAGGGATAACTATAGTTGAACTCATCCATCCCATTAGTACCGCTAGACTCTAGGTTCATATTGTGCTACCCTTGAAGTGGGTCAATATACCACATGGAGATATGTGCTTAAACCAGACACATCACCTGTTCTTAGATTAGCATATTTCTTTTCTATGTTTTTGAGTGGATGACCCATCCTACTCTCACCCATCCTACTCTCACCCATCTTTATTATTTATTGGGACAAATACAAAAAGATAGAACCGCAAATCATCTCAACAGACTGTTTCAATTCTTGTATGGGTGGATGGATAAACACTTCCCCTAATATGAATATCAGAATACTAAAAAGGTTCCTCATTATAACTTTCAACCTACTCTTCTCAATATTTATTTTTTTTATCCCAGGACTCTATGCATTATTGATGCGTTTGGGATGCTGAATGTCGTTCTCACTTCTCATTTCCACCGTATCCTACCCCTCAACGATCATTAAGAGGTGAAAAGGGTGGTTATTTAGAGGAATTTTCATATCTAATTTCCCTTCAGGATGGGATTCCTACTACACATATAGACAAAGTATCCATTTGTGACACATACCTCCCTTACCAGTTTCCCAGGAAATTTGGGTACCTTCAACGGACTGCGCTTCTTCTGGCTGTTCAGCTAAGGGGAGAATCCCATCCTATAATTATTCTCTAATTATGGATCATGTTAATACTGGAAGGTTCCTCTATGTATGTTATCATCCCTAATAAAACAGAATCCACTTTTCTATCTTTGGAATAAGCCCAACTATGGGTAGAATGTTACCTTGATAGGATGCTGAGAGAACAAGTTCGGCGAGTGTAAAAGCCTCTAACCATTCTCTTCCCCTCCCTCTCCCCGATGACCATGCAAAAAATTCTTTCTTTTGTGGTGAGTGAGATGCTTATATCTTTTATTCATGTCCCTCCAGAAACCATGATGGATATGCCACATGTTTCTGCACTTGTGGTAAGAAGACGCTTGGTTCGTTTTTAGAAGCGTCTGGGAGGGGTTTCATCAGTACAACCTATCTCAGTGGCGAGTGATTCAGACTTCTCCCATCCTGAAAATACTGCTCATGACCCTAATGTGGTTGCAACCAGCAGAGTATCACCGACCACCCTAGAAGCCACAATTATTCTTCCGCACACGGCTCCAACAGTTGAACCCTCTGAGGGTAAGGAAATCCCTCCCTCTTTGGTAACCTATATTAGGTTCTTTCCCACTCATGTGATGAAACTTCCTACTTATATACACGATTCCACGGGGGAGGCTCAAGTTAATGGTTCCACGGGGAGGCACCAGGAAGTGTGAAAATAAGTTTGGTGCCAGTTATGATCTCTTTCCATGGAGACACCTATGGCCAATTTTTCTGATGAGACTGACAATTTTTGGTGATTATTCACCATGCTGGGTTCCAACAGATTTGATTATTGGAACTTACACCTCCTAATCTACCAAATATTCATAGCCCAAGAATACTTTGCTTCTTACGAGGAAAATCATTCCAAGTTCAATTATTCCCATCACCATGTGGAGACGTTCCGAGATGTTTCAGAGGAATTTGATCACCTAAAGACCGAGGAGACCAAGGTTCGTGATTTTCTAGTTTCCCAAAAGGAATATTTGTAGGATTACAAGGCTCGTGCATCATGGTTGAGGGATAAACTAACCCATTTTCATGCCAACTATAAAGCTATACTAAATAAAGGGTGGGTATTTAAAGTTGTTGTGGAGCAGGTGCGTCCAATGCTCAAGGTTGATGCCAAGGAAAGAGATTATTTGGAGAAAACTCTTTACGGACAACAACAATCACTTGAAATCTTTCTATAAAGGGCGATCCAAGCCTTGTTGTAGTTTCATCCCACATCATGATATGTTCTCTTCACCATTCTTTCAATAATTTGGAGAGACTCCAAACTGGGGATGTTCCTCCAATTTTTTTTCCGAACTCAATGAAATTGATTTTCCTTCAAATACTTATTCTCTATATTTTCCTATCATATCAAATGATCATATTAAATCATGTAAAAATTCTTTCAATCAGGTATTAATTTTAAACCATAATTTGAAACCAATAAACTGAAATAAACAAATCAAGATCTATTTTTTTCCTGATCCACAGAACTCAGTGAGCGTAGTTTGACTATTACTGAGGTTTTATAGAACACATCACAAACTTTCTTATATTTTTTAATTTATACCCTATTTTTTCCTAATACTACTTGACACAGTCTTTGAGGGCATAACTTTGACTTTTTATTAGGACTCCCTTTGCCGGTTTTTGACCTGACAAGATTTAATTCTCTTTTTATGGATCAACGTTATTAATGAACCAATACTCAACTTTTTCCTAGAGGTGCATTCTATAAATTTTACCTCTAGAAAGTATGGTGTCTTTTTCGATAAGTGTTCATAGTCCAACAAATCAAACTCCTTACTGATGTCTTCGGTCAAACAACATTGACCAAAATTAACGGGGAAGGGGCCCTAATTCGGGATTGGTCAGTCAGAAATGTTCAAATATCCTTTAGACACAGATTTAGGGATTCTTTCTATTGTAATTTTATGAATTTTGTACATGAATGAGGCATAGTATCCATTTTTGGCGTACGAAAGTAGTAAAGGACTCTCCTAGGGATGAATTTGCCTTTGATTGTTGGTCGTTTTATAGGCGAAATATAAAGATCCATCGGGGCATGATGTTTATAGTCAAACAAATCTGTTCGCATGACACTGGCCTACCATATCCAATGGCCTGGTAGGGTTTGCAACATTTTGAATTTATTTTTATGCTGAGAGCCACAATGGGTTCCTGGTTTGAGTAATGGTGACCTAAAATATTAGGTACATTTATATCGGCTTTGAGTGGTAAATTGTTCTTGCAAAATTCTTACTTGCATAAGGGGGAGCTGGGGAATTGTCAGTTTTGTTATAATTCTTTTTTTTATGTTAGGGGAATTTGGAAAAAAGAAGTTATGTAAGATGTCATCTAGGGGATTTCCAACTCCAGGGGGTGATATAGTACATGAATTCCATCTAAGGGTACAGAAGCTAGAAATGACTCTTCTGAGAACAAATTTTCCTTTGATTGATAGTCGTTTTATCGGCGACATATATAGAACCTCCGAAGCATGATGTGCATAGTCAAACCAAGAATCCACAAGACATTGGAATTCCATATCAGATGGCCATGGAAATTGGAAGCCTTCTGAATAAGATATTTGACATTTAAGAAGGGGTGCTTCTAAACACAAAAAGGGACATTTTAACTGAACTTATTTGGGGAAACCTCGAAATGAGCAGGGGAATTCTTCTTTTGCATGCAGATCAACTTCATTCATATGGATGGGGTATATTTAGAAACCTCAAAAGAGACTAGTGATAAATTGGGTCCATATGTTCTAATATATCTAGGATGTGTGTAGGGAGAAAAATGTAAACCATGACTTTGAGGGCCCTAGGATCTGGGAGGATGGCATGGGACTTGGAAGCCATCGTGCATACTGAGATTGGAGAGGACTCTTATGGGGATGAATTTTCTTTTGATTTATAATCATTTTTATGGGTAACATATACAAAGCCACCAGGGCATGATGTGTATAGTCAAACAAAGGTGTTCTCAGGATACTATAATTCCATATCAGATGGCCTTGGAGGGGTATGGGGATTCAAGATCACTTAGAGCACATAGATTGAGGGTTGGAAGGAGTGTATCCCAACATACTAGAAACATTTGGGCAGCGATTTACTCATTGAATTAGTTATCCCTTACATAGATCTGGCTCACATGTAGGCTGAGGTGTTCATCCCATCTTTTGGGTACCCTGTAATTTAATGTCGTATGTTCAGGAAGTGGGGTTCCTTGCATGGAAGGGAACCGTAAAATTCCTTTTTGTGTCTTGCTACAAGGACCAAATTCCTAGACTATTTTTCCATAATTTCCTAGTGGATATCTTCTTAAGATCCCTAAGATCATTTGAGCTATGCTTGGTGTGATAAATAAGGGACTAAGAGGGTTCCAGGTAACTACCTGAGAATAGAAAAATCAATATGAGAGAGCGTGTTAAGATAAATCCAATGCTATATAGTTTAATGTCATACAACAAAGATGATTTTGGCATCGCAGTTTAGTGTCATGTGGTGAGGACATTATTTTGTGTAGTTTAGAGTAATGCAGTGAGGAAGATTACTCTATCAAAAATATCATTAATATCTTTGAGTTAACCAAAATTACGATGTTCTGGTGTTCCTTAGAAGTGAGTGATGATAAAAGGTGTAAACCATAATCCTGGGGGAAACTTGAATCAGGAGGGATGGCATGGTTCTTGGAATCCATTGGGTGTACTGAGAAAGGAGAGGAATCTTCTAAGGATGAATTTTCCTATGATTGGAAGAAATTTTGTAGGAGACATATGTAGAGCCACCCGGACATGATGTGCATAGCCAAACAAAGGTGTCCTCAGGACACTGGGCTTCCATCTCAGATGACCTTGAATGATTGTGCAGATCCATTTTTTCCTGGGGTAGGGAGTGTGACAGATGGGAAATATGTGTCTGGGAATAGAGGAAATATCTAGATCGTGGTTACATTTGAATTACAGGGACTTCAAAATATACCAGACTCATATGTTTATAGGGAAGTAGGATATTTTGACTTCTCATGAGTGGGGGTCATTTGAGGGATCTAATGAAACTGATAATTGGTTCACACATAAATCTTGAAGAATTACCCAATTTATTATCATGTAGTCAGGACCTTTCACAGAATGCTCGTACAAGTCTGACCTATTCACGAGGAAAGGGGCATATTTTTCAATGGCTGGTCCGAGATTCCAAATCTGGGTGTCATTACGTATTCTACATGGGAATGAATCAAGCCATACGTTGTTATGGTTGTTCCCCATACCAATCTATCTTGGTCCATGTGTAAATAAATGTGATGGAATTTTTGCAATGGTTGGGTCAGGATTCCAAATATGGGTGTCACTATGTATCCTGCAATGGCAGGAATTAAGCCATATGTAGTTCTGGAAGTTCCTCGTACCGATGTAGCTCCGGCATGGGGTTAGGAACATTTTTGTTTCATTTTCTATGGTTGTCGGGTCAACCATACTTCTCTATAACTTGTTTTTGTAAATAAATACTTCCCACTGATTCTAATATCATGTGATTTGTACTCGATGTGAGAAACAAGGAGTGATAAGGGTTTCGAACATCAATGTGGGGAAAATAGAGGATATGGTAGATGAATTTTTTGTCGGGGTTGGGCCAAGATCGTGGATCGAGGCATCACTACATATCATGAGAGGGTAGGAATAAATCCATACGTAGTTTTGTGAGATATCAAGCAGTTTATCATCATGTGATTAGGAAGTCTTGTGACATCCAGTTTAACGTCTTATAGAGAGGACATGAGTCACAGTTTAATTTCATGTTTCAGAGATGAGTTCCTTATAGTTTAACATCATGTGGAAAGGACTATGACTCCTATATTATGGTCTTAGAGTTTGGACCATGGGGATAGTACCACACATTTTAATGTAATGTTGTTCAGGACGATAACTCAGAGTTTAGGGTCATAGAGTCTGGACCAGGGCATGGGAATTATAGTTACGTGAAGTACTTCTTTAGAAACACTTCATTTGTTGGAGCCATGATGGGTTGTATGTCTATTGATATTAGGGAATATGATCCATTGGAATAGACCTATGTATGACATATGGTCCTTCCCACATTGGTTCAAGATTTGGGGGATTATTATCAAGTATCATCAGGGTTCTAAGGACTAACACCATTTCTCCTTCAAGGAAAGATCGAAGGTGAACATTTTTTGTAAAAGGCTCATGTGATCTAATTTTGGTAGATTTCAAAATGGTGTAATGTGTGCATCCTATTTTCATCCATCTTCTCCGACTCATCAAACTGTCTCTGGGATTTCTTGTACATTTACAGTTGATAAAAAATGGCCACACAAAGTGATTTTACTTAGATTTTGATAGGTAAGAACACATCTTCCCCGAATACAAGTGAGTATAGGGTCACCTGGGTGGCAATGTGGGTCATGGTCTTGTTATCCCACAACACATGAAGGATCTTGTCTAGCCATGCTTTCTTATCCTTATCTACCATCTTATGGAGTATGTTGGACAAAGTCTTGTTGAAATACACTATCTTCCCATTGTCCACTGCATGGTATCAGTAAAAACAGTTGGCTTTGATTCCATACTCCTAGTATAGCTTTTCCAACTCAGAAGAGTAGAAGTTGGTGTCATTGTTTGTCAGTATTGTATGAGGGACACCAAATCTGGTAATGATGTTGGCCTTCACAATGATAATGATGTTTTTCGCCCCAAATTCATTAAGGGGTATGGCTTCGGTCCATTTGGAAAATAAGTCAGTCACTATGAGTATGAACTTGAATTTTCTTGCTGTGGTGGGAGGATATAGTCCCACAACATCCATCCCCCAGGTAATGAATGGACAAGAGTACTTAGCTATATAATGAAACTCTAGGGGTTGGTGTATAAAATTATCATGACCATGGTAAGAATGAAACTTCTTGGTGAATATGTAAAAATCATGTATCATAGTGGGACAGTAGTACCCAAGCCTTCAAATTTGGTGATAGAGCTTGGTTGATGATTGGTGCGCTCGACAAGCACCGACGTGCACTTCCTTCATGACGACAATAGTCTCTTCTCCATCAATTTACTTGAGAAAGACTCCATAGAGTCCTCATTTGTAGAGAACCGTTTCTTGGTTGAAACCATTGTACAATACAAAGTTGACTGCCCATATTTGGACATTTTCTCTTTGAGACCTATATAGTGGGAGTTCCCCCTTCTGAAGGAAATTTGCAATGGGCATAATTCAGCTCGTGGTGTGACCATAAGGCTCAGAAATGCGGATAATTTCATCGATTTCATCTGTATTTTTTGGAATAAATGGAATGACCATCTGGAAGTGGTCAATGATAATGACCATTTCATCCATGTCTGGATCATCCAAGTTTGTGGTTGTATTTTCCAACAAATCGGCTTGAGCATTTTGAGACCGGGGGACATAGGTCAAAGTTGGTTATGATGGGAATTCTTCCATCAGTTCTAAAACATAGTTTATCAAGGGGCTAATACTTATTTCATAACGGCATAGTCACCATTGACTTCTGTGATGTCTAACTCTGAATCACCATTTATTTTTAAGTGTTTTTATTGAACATGAAGTGCTAGTTCCAAAACCACATTGAGGTCATGATATTCTGATTCATTATTTGTACACCCTTCAGAAAGCAAGAAAGAGTAAGGTAAGCTGAAATTTTCAAGGGATATGAGTATAATTAGCATCCCCACTTTTTTGATCTTACGATCCTCCGTCCTTTTATTCATCAAGATTCTGGAAGCACCATCGATGTAAATTTCCCGTCTCTGGGGTCCTTTTGGACAGAGAACACTTCTTCATCCGGAAGTTTGGTATCCAATAGTGTAGTTTCTTCTAAGGAGTTCCTCTCTAGGATTTCTGCTAATTCCAAGAATTTGATGGCCTTTTGGGGTCCATACTGTATTTCAAACTATTGAAGGATAACCTCCCATTGTGATAGGCAACCAATTAAAATAGGACGGTTGATGATATATTTGGGAGGGTTGCAGTGGGAGAGTAGGTAGACCTCATGGTTCTGTAGGTAATCCTCGAGTTTCTAAACCTCAATGATTAGGGATAGATAGTTCTTATTAATTTTTGAAAACCATGTTTCCGTATTAGTCACTATTCGGACTAGGTAATAGAGGTCATTCTCATTGTAGGCATCATTCTTCTACACGAGGATGGTGAAAAATTATCATTCCAGGATGGTTATGTACAAAATGATTGGTCTCCCCTCTAATAGAAGTATTAGCACCCGTGTGCTTAGGAGATATATTTTTATATTGTCGAATGATTCTTGTAAATCATTATCCCACACATATGTAACCCCTTTCTTCATCCACTTGGTGAAAGGTAAAAATTTACCTGCCAAGTTTGCTATCAAGCACCGAATGTAGGCGAGGTTCCCCTGGATACCCCTCAACTTAGTGAGGTTGGGAGGTGGGGAAATTAAAATGATATATTTTGTTTTATCAGGGTTGACTTCGATGTCGTGATGTCGTACGACGATTCTAAGGAATTTTCCATAGGCAACACCATAGGTGAACTTTAGGGGATTAATCTTTAAAATAAGCTCTTTCAATTTTTGAAGGCAATTTCAAGATAGTCCCAGTGGTTTTTGAGCTATCATGATTTAACCACCAGATCGTAGACATAAAACTCGATGAATTTTCCTATAAGGGACATGAATATGAAATGCAGGGCCCACTGATATGTGGTGCCGATATTTTTAGACCAAAGGGCGTCACCTTGTAATAGAACAATCCCTGAGGGGACCTAAAAGTAGTAGCTTCTTTATTCCCCTAGTCCATCCGGATTTGATTGTATATCTAATTGCCATCCATGAAAGAGAGGGTTTTGAATATAGCGGTTGCATCGATCAAAAATTCTATGATCGGGACCAGGAAATTGTCTTTTAGAAAATATAAATTAAGGGCCATAAAGTCAATGTAGATTCTAATATGTCTGTTCTTATTTTTGATAGGGACTATGTTCACCAACCAGATCAGATGTTGGACTTCTAGTATGAAGTTGACTTTGATCAACTTGTCAGATTTAGCCTCTATTCTGGATTCATGTGTTGGGTGGGTTCTTTTGGATTCTTTGTTATAGCCCTAATGATCTTCTGGTAAGACTAGATAATGAGTGTTGACCTCAGGATCAAGGAATAGATTTTTTTTTGTAATTCCAGAAAAACACATGTCGATTCTTCTTTATGAAGGAGGTATATTCCTCCTCTTTGATAGGCATATCCATATTGATTAGAGTGTGACACGGGTCATCTTCGGTGCCAAGGTTTATCTCCTTAAGTTCACCGATTATGGTGGAGACATCTTCTTAGAATGCTGGAGGGGAATTTTTGAGGTATTTTTCTTCATCTTCATCATATTATTCTTCATACTATTCTAATGGAGAGAGGATTCTCAAAACAAACACTCCAATTTTGGGTGAGAAATCATATTTTTTCATAGTGTGTAAGGCGGGGGTAGTTAGGGGTCCCAAGAATGGGCCAGGATAATCTTTGATAGGGATTTTCCTATCATCACATAATTCAGGCCATTCCCTTAGGTATTTGGACTTGGTGTCCATAGCAGAAACCATGAAGGCAATTGAGTCTACATCTTGAATTGCACTTGTTCATTCAACTTGGTTGATGCGTAATACATATCCTTCCCCAAGTTGATAGAGGTGGTAGACAAGAGCCATTTACAATCCATTCAGGGCAGTAATCCAATCAATATCGTTGGCCAAATAATTTTTTTCTTTCGACTCATAGAACCCTATGTTGATATAATATGACTCGCAGGAATCAAACGAGGATTTATCATCATGAAATGTCCCATTTTTCCCATTAGTTAAATACTTAACACACTGATGGTATGATGACAAAATTGTAGTATGTTGATATAGCTAAGGCATCCCTGATAAGATGTTGAAGGCTATACTTTGCCATACTACTAGGAACTCAGAATCTGACATGAGGTCTCCAAGATGTTTTTAAGCTTAATTCATCCAAATGGTTTCTGTTTGCTTTTGTCATATCCCAGTAGAGTTGTAGTGCAGGGTGTCATGCTATCTTCATCGTAGCTTATCCAACGAAGGGTTTGCAGTGGGAGGAGAATGACTCCAGAGCTATTGTCGATGAAAATCCTCCAAAAATAAATTCCATTTATCTTGACAGACACGTATAAAGGTTTGATATTCCCTTTCATGATGGTGTCTTCATTCCTATCTGTGATGGAGATGAAAGTGTGGCATTATTCTGGATTAGTCTCAGTCCGATAGACTTCGGCTACTACTACTTCAACCTCTAACTCCTGGGATCTTAGTAATTCTTCGATGAGTGCCTCCCTAAGATATGTGGACAGTCTTAACGCATCTAGGATTGATTGTTTTTCTATAACTTAAGCCATATGATTTAAAATATCATATTCTTACTATAAAGGCCGGTGCTTCCCAGCTCAGGGTTTCTATTTCATAGATAATTTAGGGTCTTGGGCTTTGTATTTAGAGGGTTCTACCACTGTGACAAGAGTTAGTTGTGCTATGGTCCTTTTTGAGTTTTCTTGAACTGGTCCTCCTATATTCCTTGGTTGATTTGATATTTATTCTTTATCTAATAGATACTCTAATGTAACTGGTCTCAGATTTCATCTGATGGGGTAGAAGAGCATTATGGTTCATGTTGTGTCTACTAGAGGGTCCTTTTGTGAGTTTTTTCAATGTTATCAGTTTGATTTATGGAAAGGTTGGTAATTTCACTCCTGCTATGATCATTCCTTCCAGGAAACCTACGGCCTCTATGGCCTCTTCCTTCGGCTCTCTGGTTGGGCATGGGTAATTTGGGTGTGTGGCCACTGTCTTCATCCAAGAAGGGGTCCATCAAGTGAATGAAATTAATGGATCCAAAGACCAGTTCCTGATCCATCAATGTTTCTGTCTGACTATCTCCTTCTAATGGTGCCATTTGGTGGGGCGGTGCCCGTTGTACCATTTTTCAGGGAAGTTCCCATTGTACCAAGTCTTTTGGCATGAAATCTGAATGTGTCAACACTGACTTCAGATTAGGTGTTGTCCCATATTCTTACTCCATCTTTCTTCCCTTCTGGCCTTTAGAGGACTATGGGGAAGAAGAGGATGGTTGTGCTATATTAAGAGCTTTTGAAGGCACGATTGGTTGTTTTAACTACGCCTAGAGGATTCCATAGACTCGGTTTACTGCCTTTCGGGTCATCCATTTGTCAAAATTTTGATACTTCTTACTAGAGACTGTTTTTCATTCCTCTTACCCTCTTCAGTCTGAGGTGGAAAAATATGCCACTTGTACTGGTGGCTGGCCCAACATGAACTTCCCAAAATCAACCATATTTCGTAGAAGATCCTTGAAAATTATTTATTCTTCGATTGTGTGTCCCAGTATTCAGTGATAAGTAAAATAATTTGGACAGTCGTTGAGAATAGCTTCATCAGCTTACTTTGGATTTGGTAGCTGGAGAAAGTTTCAATTCATGGCATCTATCAAGTAGTCATGGACATTGTATTATTAAAATGGGAAGAATTTATTTCTTCATTCTTCGAACTAATTTATGTTAGCACCTCGTTTCTCATCCTACCATGGTGGGAGTGTCTTTCGGCATCCAGGGGGTCCCATATGGTTCGTTGTGGGCCTTGCAACTGAATCTAGTATCAAGGGTGGATAAAGCACGACAGAAGTTGCTTTACCTTTTCTCATCCTTTCCCATGGGGATGATGGAGCCATTTAGGCTTAATATTGATCCGTTGCAAGTAGTCTTCTATTATTTGGGAAATGAAAAATAAATATCAGAATCCACTTGTGTACTTTAACAGGATGAGCAGTGTTTGCAATTCATCCCAAAGGTTATCGATGCACATGTAGAGAATCTCATCCTGGGGGAGCATCTAGTTGAAGGAATAAATTAGGCCTTTCCGTATAGAAATGAAATATGAGACTCTTTTATTACCTCACTACTTGCAGTTCATAAGATCACTGACCGTTATCTTAGGCAGTGTTGAACTGATCAGGAATAGAAACTATTGTCGGAGGTCCTCCAAACCTATGATTGAATTGGATGGAAAGCTAGTATACCATATGAAAGCTGAGACCTACAGGGTTTGTATAAAGCACCTGAGTTTTACTGATTCTTTCTATTCCAGAGTGCCCATCATGGGGTCGCAGTAAGAGGCATAGTGCATTAAATGTTGTTCAGGGTCCCTGATCCATTGAACACTGGGAAAATGGGGTTTCCAAAATTTTGTGGTGGTGGTACATTATTCACCCAATTGGGGTAGGGGTTGTGCTCAAGTTGTATCGGAGTGCTCCCTCCCTCCATGGATTCTAGTTGAGATGTTAGTTGATTGATGGTGTTCAAGATCCCTTAATGCATATCATGTCAGGCATGATCTTGGGCTAGTACGGTAGTGTCCAATGTTGGGTGTGCTGGTGATGTTGGAATTTGGGGTGGATACCCAGTTGGGGGTATCCTTTGTGGGTTTACCTGGATATTCTCTAGCTTCTTTCCTTACATGGGGAAGTCTTAATTTCCTTCTAGGGCCATTTTTAAGTAGGTTTCTAGTCCAGATTTCAGATTGGACGGGCCTCCGAGCTTTGCTTCATTCAGCAAGATCAGTGCATGTGGAAAGGGAACCTCTTCATGGAATACCTATTGATGTTCCGCAGGGGGAACACATCTGGTGAGGTAGATCCCTCTATGAAGCTCAACATTAATTCAACTGATATCTTTCAGTTCTTCTTGCTTCTTGGATAACCTTTTCTCAAGAGCGAGGGATGCATTTCTAGGGGGAGGAGAAGGTGGGTCATAGAGGACCTTGGATTTATTCTTCTCCTTGTTGGGGTTTCACGAGGGAGGTATTGATAGATTAACTAAGGGGGCTCCCAAATTTAGGACTGCTCTCTGGTTTTGGTTATGCACACCATCAGGCTCAGTGTGGGATTCCTTTTGGAGGGAACCATATTCCTTTTCTTCCTCTCCCTCTACGTCATTTCATGTGAGATCCTTGGGGTTGACGTTTACCATGTTCACTAGGACATACCGCATTGGGGGGTGGTGTACCCAGTGCCAAATGGTAGGAATACTTTCTGCATCCTTTATGGGATTTTATCCTTCAATTCTATGGTATTTTTTGGGTTTATTGGTGAGGATTTACCCGATGGGATCCTTGATCCAACCTCGTAATGTTCCTTTGTCTCAGAAGGTGCAAACCATGAGGGGGGTTGGAACAGGTGACTCCTCATCCCATCATTCATCCTAGATGGGAGATGATAAACATCCCCTCTGAGGGGACATGAGGTAAAAATCCCCCCTTCCTTGTGGGAAAGGGTTGTTCCCATTCTTCGGGCGATGCGCTATGCCCTAGATTTTTTTTGTCTTATGGGGGAATTTTGATTTTTAAAATTCCCCCAGCACTGTGGGCTAGGGTTGTTCCGGCATCGCTGTAGTAGTCTCTTCTATTTCCACCATTTAAATTTCACATACTCCCATGCATGTGTGAGATGAGTTTGGAATTGGGCTTACATAGAGACTACGGCCTTTTGAAGACATGAGTACTGCTTGTTGGTTGGATTCCCTTAAGAGGGAAGCCAGCTCAATGTTCTTGGTTTTCTGACTCAGAATATTTTCTATGTCTTGATCTCTTCGGTCTTGATGCTTTTGAGTTTTTTTGAGTATCCCATCTTTCCTAAGTAATGGATTCACATGAATCGGCCAACAGGTATCATTATATGACTTGGGTGCATGGATTTTCAGATATATCAAATGAAACGCTATAGTGTAATGATCTGCCAGTGAAGTATAATTTCCTTATCTGGCATCTTTGGAATCAGGTTGTCCCTACGAATGATCAGGTGAAGTGCAGGGGCTTACTCTTGCATCCAAATGTTTATGCTGATCGGTTCCCACCGAAGATTCAATTGACTACCTATTCTTCGCCAGTGACTGGGTGACCACAGTTTGGGGTTTCCTTGGTGAGGTCATCGGAAGAGGAGGTCGTGCGGCTTCAGCTGTGTATTTTCTACATTATTGGTTCTCAGGAACCGATGACCACATCTCTGAGAAGAAGGTGAGGTCGGTGATTTTTAGTGCGGGATGTTGGACTCTTTAGAGCACTCGAAACCAGAGGAAGCATGGGGGCATGGGATGTTCGAGGCTGGCTTTGGTATTTCACTCCCTCTGTACTGGGACCGATTTGATCCCACTTGTTAATGGTAGGGAGGCCATTCCACTACTATGAATTTTCATAGTAGGTAACTATTGTAGTCCATTTTTATGAGGTGTGAATAAGAAGGGATGTTGGGTGAAGTGGAAACCTCCAAGCAGTGGTCTGAAGCTCAATGTAGACGGGTCTTACATGTCTGGTTTTATGAGAGGAGGGGGAGTGGTTTGTGACTCCCAAGGTTCAGTGTTACTAGATTTCAGTGATGATTTTGGAATGGGTGACTCTCTTATGGCAGAGGTGTATGCAATGTTAAAAGTCATTTAGCTTTATCATTCTCATAATATTGTGCTTGAGTCGGTGGATACTGACTCAGCTATCCTTCACGGGTCGCTGTGTGGGATGCTACTCATTCCATGGACCATTGCCTACATTTTTTGCAGATGCAAGCACTTTCTGGACTCTTAGGTGATCCTTAGTCACACTTGGAGTGAGGGGAATAAGGTGGCATATTTTTTGGCCTCTGGTATTACCACTAGTGATAAATGTCTATTGTTTTCTAAATTGGGATATCTTCCATAGGCATTTGTTAATTTTGTTAGGGAATATGCTTTGGGACTTCATTGTTTTAGGCCTCCTTAATTTTTTTTTGTATGGGGAACTGCCTTATTTAAAAGTTTAATAAAAATTTAATGTTATAGAGAGGTGATGATAATGATATAAGTCATTTCTAATGGGGTTTTCTAGAGGGGATGATAGGTGAAGTGTAGATCTCTATGTTCACACCATCCCCGAATGTGAACTCGAGTTGGGGCGTCGTCAATGAGGTGACACAACATATGCAGTACATGGAGACAAGCCAGTTCAAGGTTTTTATTTTTCCTTTCTAATTTTGGATTCCATGTAGAGGGGAGGGATTCTAGGTCTATTAGATGGAGATCCTCCCGTATCATGTTGATGTGGTATGCATACCCTTTGTAGGGTAGGAAATTTTCTTTTAGTTGATGAAGATTCGTCCATATATTGAGATGAATGTCGTATATAAATTCCCTATACAAATATCCTGGTGTGTTGAAGTGAGAAGTGGTTGTAGGTCAATACATCCTAGGTATATTATCCTTAACTATTTTTCTTCTCACAAGAATCATATCCTGCTGTGGTTCTTCCAAGGGATCCCTTAATTGATATGCCCATCTAGAATTCTTCTTAATAATTTCATTCCAAGAAACCAGGCTGGTGGGATCCTTATATATATGCGAACAATGTGGGGGTGGATCATAAGATGAGCATGGCCCCAGACCTTTGTTTGGTTGAGAAAAGATATCAATAGGATCTTGAAAATTCCGCAAGGGGGAAATCCAATTACCCCAAGACATGGAAAAGGACCGAACCAGTCCGCGTACTGGCTTCCAGTAATAGTACGCGTCCATTTTGGTGAACCGCCCTCCCACTAATGTTGCCTTTCGCGAAATGGGGGCGGAGTGCCTACGCAGGTGCGAACCAGGAAGACCGTCTGTGAAGCCAGGTCGATCCACCATCGTGAACTGCGCCAACTGGCCAATGCTGTGTGCACCGTCACTTGCGAAATAGAGGCAGAAGCATTATTCCTCCACGAACCTCATTGTTCAAGGAATAGGGGCAGAGAGGTATGCGATCGCGGAGCAATTCCGCGAATCTCAGTTCCAAAAATCCCTGGTTGACCAAGTCGTTCACGGGTGGGGATTCATTCATGGGCTTCCGAAAAAAGTTCCATGGGCCCATCGATACTGCCTCTTCGCTACTCTATAAATAGACCATGAGGGGCACCAAGAATAGGAGAGGAAGGATGGGAGAACACCCGTGGGGAGATGATGTAGAAATTGATCACAGCGGTAAAGTTCCATGACCATCCGCGGATGCACTCTTCCGCATAGAGGAGACACCAAACTGCGAACCACATGCAGCCATCTTCTTTGCGGCCACCCCCTCCGCGGACAAGTGCCGTTCGCGGAATGGAGGTGGGACCCCCTCCGTGGGCGCGAAGTAGAATGGGAGCCATCCCCTTTGCAGACAGCCTTTGCGACCATTTCCTACGTAGTCATCTCATCCGCGGACACCCTTCGCTGACGGCCATATCCACTGCGACCATCCTTCGCGGACAGCCTCCTTCATGGCCTAGTCCTTTGCGGAATTCTCCTTCGCGGCCTAGTCCGTAGCAGCCTGATCCCTCGCAAACAGCTCCTCCACAGACACCCTTCACAGACAACCAAACCGCGAACCACATGAGGCCAGCCCTTATCGGCCATTTCCTTTGCGGATATCTTAGGCGGACAGCTTCTACGCAGCCCGCCTCTTACGAGGCTCGCCCCATGCGAAAAACCCCATGCACTCGCTGGTCCATACTGCGGGGGATGCGCCCCAGCACCCCCTCTCGGGCTCAGTGCCGGGCTGTTGTCCCGGCCCTCCGGGCCGGTCCCTTCGCTACCATCACTGAACCCCATAAAAAATGGAGAGTCGCACTGCGAACCTTTCGGGCTGGTTCAACAGCATTTTACATTTCACCCTTGCATCGCCCCAACATCCGTCCAAAACATGTCATGAGTCGAGCTACTCCTCATAACTCTTCTATAACCCCATTACCTAGATCCTTTTGTTAGGTTCATCCAAAAAGGGATGCCCTTACTTAAGTCCCACACCAACCATTTCTAGGTATCTACTACCTAGTCCTCCTGACCACATGATGTTAAACTGTATGGCCCTTGTCCTGACCACATCACATTAAACTGTATGGCCATCATCCTGACCACATGACGTTAAACTGTATGACCCTCATCCTATACATATGACATTAAACTATACGGAAATAGTCTTCTCTACATGACTATAAACATTATCATTCCCTATCATTCAATAATTGGATGCATCTTGCTCCATGAAAGAGATACCTTATGCTCCAAGCATAAGATGCCTCATGCCATGTTTACAGTGGCATAATTTCAAGATCGCATGAAACCATTCAGACATTCCATCACTCCACCTCATTATTTTCATATACTTCATTCGGATCTTCATACTCTTCCATGTATGAAGGGACCCCCTAACAGCCTGGCCTCATGCCGCATCGGCTCACCTACTGTCCTGGGCCAACGCCCCCGAAGGACTTTGGGAAACACTTCGAGTCAGGTCCTGTGTTTCGAACACGGTCACAGTCGACCCACACTTTTCTGCCCCCATTCCAAGCTAACACAATATGGATTCTGTGTTTTGAACACGGTCAACAGTTATCCTCCATAGCCATGCCACCCTCATTTCATTCTGAATGCCGGGCATGTAACTCACACTTTTCATCTCCCTTTGTTTGGGTTGATTCCAACACCCTTGGCGTTATCCCGCTTGTGAACTTGTGCATAGGCATTGGCCCCCATTATATTCCTAAACCCACCAATGGGTTGGGATTCCCTCATGTCCAGACATGAGGAAGACACCATGGGCATCCATCTCGGAGTAATCCCAGACTTTTTGGGCCGCCCCCACATGTAAGACCCATCACACTTCCCACAGACGCACCTTTCGCGACCTGATCGTCTAGTCCCTGCTGGCTCTTGTTTCTCACACCGATCATGACTCATGTGGGATTAGAGTAAGAATCAACCACGACATCCTCCCCTGGGCTGCCTCAGAGCATAATCCCCATGCCAATTCGAACTACGTGGACTTTGATTCCCCACCATATGGATAAGTAGGAAGCCTCCAAGAGGTTCAAGCCGGATCACCATTGGACCTCTGGGTCCACATTCACGTCGGTTATCTGAAACTCCCATCCAAACAATGTGGACTTTGATCCTTTTATCTTAGGAAGGGTACATAGGAATCCTCTCCAAGGTTCAATCCCAACACTCGGTCTATCTGACTATCTTCACGCTGGTTCACTGCACCATCCTTGGGAAGCCTAGAGCAGAAGCCCCGTATCAACCCAAACTTCATGGACTTTGATCTTTGACTTCTAGGAAGGGTACGTAGGAATCCTCCCTAAGGTTCAATCCCAACAATCGGTCATTCTGACCCCCTTTACTTCGTCTTACCCATACCTTGGGCCGACTCTAAGTGTAACCCCCATGCCAAACCGAACTACATGAATTATGATTCCTATCACAGGGATACGTACAAGGCCCATACCAGGGGTTTGATCCAAATGCTCAAGTCGTTATCTGTCCCCCCTGGATGACAGTAAACTGCAAAGTGCCTGGTTACGAGGTTTTAAACCAGTGTTGTCTCAATGATTCCAGACTTCTCGGGGCCATTAATCCAACGATGGATGGTAAACCTCAGGTATAAATGATTCTGAACCCCTATGTCCAATTGACCATTACCAACCAGGAGTAATCCATGGATACTATGCTTGGGTATTAACCAAAGATTCATGAACATATGAATACATCTTAAATCTATAAGAGATTCCCAGAACATGCAATAATTTCCCCCAAAAGGGTGAGATGATCCTGAAATCCCATCCTCTTGACCAATGTGACTTCTTAATCATCGCTAGTCAAACCACCCAACGAACACCTGCCTTTGGAAAGAAGGTCCATGCATTTCTAGATATGGAACAGTTGGTCATTTTGAGGTGAAAATGGTGCACTCGATATGAGTGATTAAGAAAAACCCAATCTTCTCTAATCAACCGTCGGGTAATGCACGTTTCTCCCCCACTATCTCGTCATGCACCGCGAGACAATATCACTCATTATATATGAAGTGCCTGATATATATGACTCCTTTATGACCACCTCAACATATGGGACATTTCTTATCTTTGTATTGGCAATGGGAGGTCCTTCTTTCCGGTATGAATGTTGGTTGTGGGGAGGAACTTTGTAATTGGTGTTGCAATGGAAAGAGCTACTATTAAAACTCAATACCTGACCGCGAAAAATGTATTTAAAGTGTATACCCTAGGGAGGACTTTCAGGGTGGGATACAACAAGGGAAGAACTTCTTGCTGCTTGATGTCACTGAGGGGAGGACCTTCTCGATGACTGCAGTGATGGCGAGGACAAATAACATGGCTTGATACCTGGATGCAGGGAGTATTTATGCTATTCACATCTTAGGTAGGGCCTTCAGGATGTAACACAATGAGGGAAGGACCTTCTCATTTCTTGATGTTACTATTTGAAGGGACTTTATAGAAACTTCCATTACAAGGAGGGCCTTTTCAATGGCTATCATCATGGAAACGACTACCATCATGACTTGATGTGCGACTGTAGGGAGAAGCATATCTGCAGAGTATACCCTAGGACGGACCATCAGGGTGGACGAAAACATAGGGAGAAACTTCTTGCTGTACGATCTTTAGGTCTAGGGGAGAGGCACCCCGACACGCATTAGGAGATAGGATATATTGATTGATCATTCATGGCCCATAGAGTGAACCCCTGTGGGTTATCTGGGAGGACCTTTAAAGATACTGGTAGAGACATTGCGTGGAGGCCCTTCTCAACTACTTCTGACACTTCCATAATTTGGTAATGGACTTGTAGGTTGTTGATCCTTTATTGATATATGTTTGAGGGCATCAAGAACCCTTACTTCAAGGAGAGCAGGATCATGCATGTGCTCTTCATTTTTTAGTTGCCTTTGGCACATTTTATTTCTGAGTGCTCTCTTACGTGTAACTAGGTCCATATGCTATTATTAATGATCTTCATATATGGGTCATTGTCTTGATGGGTCCCATGAGGCCACCAGGATACACCAAAAAAATTCTTGAGTTTTTTAACGGATATATGCTTTCCCTGGAGCGACCACCACATTGGACCGGCATCCCCCAACTAGAATGCGCATTTTTTTCCCAATCTAATTGTCTGTGTGTCGTTGGATATTTCCGTCAAACCTCCTGGACTAGAGTAAGAATGCATGACTGCTCTGGAGTGACTAACCCATTTTGCGAGTAAGTCATTCCATTCTAAAAAACCTGGTCATGGTCTCGGTTTCTCACCTTTTCAACTGATGCAATAATGTCTTGGCATGTTTGGATGATATTGTCTGAGATCAACATCTGATCTACCATAATTTCCAGGATTTGATGAGATACATCTTTGGCTAGAATGGGTATGAAGGCCCATTCTGATATCATAGCTAGGGTTTGTGCCTACTCTGTTCATCTATGAGTTTCTAGTAGATATTGGAAGTTCTCTTGTTTTGGGACAGAGGAATGAGTTTTCCACCATTTTTCTTCTCCGGTTTCCACCATATTTGACTAGTGGTATTTATATTCATGAGAGGGGATTTTCATCTAATCTCTTGCTACTATATTTTTCTCATGATATTATATGAATCCATAGGAATTTGAATATACTCATATTTTCTTTCTACCCTATATTGATGGAGGGCATGATGTGCATCATAAGATATCTGCATCTTAATGTAGTTTTCTACTCTGTCTGCATGGTGGGACTGAAAATCACTATTAGGAACATGCATGTGCTCATATTGTGACATCCTGTTTTTTTTTTGGCAGGATTGAGTGGAGAGGGCAGAGCCATATGTCTTCCCATTGAATTCCACCACGTTAGTACGGAGTAGTTTCTCCTCAGGAACCAGGGTGATAGCATGTTTCTGATTATATATTCACCACCCTTGTCGGGCATCCCAAGGGGGTTGGGTCTTTTGTACTTCAGCAGGTTCCCACAACATAATGTCCTCTTCATCAGGAGGAGGTTTGGTCATCCTATGTCAGCGATGATTCTCTCTGGAGGGGCCATGGGAGTAGGACCCTTGTGTGATTGAGATGAATTTGTCAACATCGTCTTCATCTGCCTCCCTAAGATAAGGGAGGTACTCGTTATCACGTTCTGGGGATAGGCTCCAGAAATGGTTTGAGATGACCATGGGGGATTCCTTGTGCTAGAGTTTTGGTCACATTTGGGGAGGCAGCTAGCGAGTCATTACATACTAGAGGTTCTGTCTCGCGGCCTCCTTTGTGGGGAGAGTACCATTTTGGTGGTACTCTTTGATCAATGTGTTGGATACCCCACATTGAAGACGCTGGGTAGGCAAGGGGGTCCTTCTATTCATTAGGGCCCCATCCACTAGCGGGATTGCTGATGCATGTTCCTGAATCGGTCATGGGGATGTAATTTAGATCGAATGTTTTTCTACGGGAACCTGCAACATACATATATGACATACAGACCACAAAACCCCATCAAGGTAGCATTATTTTAAACATGTTCATAATTGACGATTTAGCTTGGTTAACTTCCCCTCTTTTTTAAATTGTGGGGAGATGGGGCTTGTGTGGGGTATGACCGCCACCCTGGTTAAAAATTCACATCGGGTTTACGATTTGTTTCGCCTCCAAGGTGGCACATTTTGGGTGATGAGGAAATGGTCTGATGAGAATCATCACTTGTCTCTTTTTCCAGAGATGGTTTTTCGTCAAATTCACCTTTTCATTTTTTTCGACCTATTATACATCATTACCCTTTAAATGAAGGTTGTATTAAACCTATAGGGATTGGTTAATTAAATCCTTTCATACGGCGAAGGAGATTCTATAGTCAGATGATTCCAATGGGTGATTACATGGGGTAATGTACTTGTGCAATCGGTCCTCCTCAGATATAACTTCCTCAGATGGTATCCAGTGGGTTTATTTGTGGATCCAGAAGCACCCAAAAACCCAAGTATCCATGATTCATGGACCTTCTTTCCAAAGGTAGGCGCTCTTTGGTTGATTATTCAACCAATGACACTTAAGGACTCTATTTATTGAGAGGATGAGAAGTCGGGTCACTGAACCCTTCTGAGGGAGGATTATTTCCTATTCTGGGACACTCTTATAGATTTAAGTCATGTTCATATTTTTGTGAATCCTTAGTTCATTCTCGAAGAGTGTTTCCAAAGGCTACCCCTCGTTGGTAGGATCTTCATAAGCATATATGGATTTTATTATATGGAGGTGATGCTGACTTGAGCCATAAAATATGGCTCTCTAATGTTTATCATCATCCAAGGGGGGTGAAAGGTGACTTGATATTGGGATCAGACCCATAAGATGGGTTTCCTATATATCCTTGAGATAGGAATCAAAACCCACATAGTTTAGAAGAGATGGGGCTTACGCATGGAAGCTTTCCATTGAAGAAGACATGACTGGATGAACCCTTTTGTATGGGCACCCCTTTGAGCTCAAATCTTCATGTAGGCATCCTATGTATACTGTTTTGATAAGGAATCAGGGTTCTCATAGTTCAGAATTGTGTGGATTTTGTAATCATCACAAACCTCAAAGACCACATGAGTCATGCTTGGAGTGAGAAAGAAGAGGATGTAAGAGATCCAACCAACCATATGCTTCCTCTCTTGTTTGTGGGAGAGGGAGAGCCTACAACGGTTGGAGCTTGGGAGATGGTCGGTGAGGGAATGGAGTGGTTAACCTTTAAATGTGAAATGAAATTAAAGGTCATGCAACTCAGCCTCAGAATATTGGAGACTTAACTTAGTGGGAGTGCCATGAAATATGTTATCAAAAGGGGAAGAGTTTCATCCTCTTCAAAAGGGGAAGCAAACACAACCCTTTTGACCGATCACCATTCATCATTGAATGGAAAATAAGGTGATCACCCTTAATCCATAGAACGTGGAGGTTCACGTCGAAATCCCATGGTTGGACTCTGGGTTACCATGGGAATGTAGACCCAAAGATATTCCCAAAGCCTGAACCATTGTGGGCAGAGCCTTTGCAACTTCACTTACCAAGGGTATATAGACTCAAAGGGGCACATTGATGCACCTGATATCTTAATAATACGAGTTTAGTGTCTTGGGTGGAGTCTTTGGCCTAATGTTGGGGGACTGGTTCATGGAGGGGCTATGGAGGACTGGATGGTAAAGGAGAGACGATGGAACTGGAGGAAAGAATACCTGAAAAAACCCCATTCCGCATACTGTTTTCTTATACAGGAAGAGGGATGCTCTGCATACCATTTTGGTATGCGGGTAGAGGGGCTATATGTGTACCGTTGCAGTACGCATGAATGGGTATGGACCATCGCACACCATAGTGGTATGCGGTCTTGGATGCGGTCTATCACGCCACTTTAGGTTCTATCCTCGCACTAATGATATACGATGCCTCAAGTTACATCCATGTAGTGATACACTATGTGGAAGAGCATTTAGAAGGAGGCTCCAGGGGACTATCATTCGTGGGAAGTTCATCCTTGAGAAATATGTGGTTTGTGGTTTCACCATTTAGGTTTGTAGTTCTGTTATTATTATTAAGTTACCCTATTTTATGATTCATGGCTGGTTGTACTTACGGAGAGTACAATTCACAATTTGGGCTTCACCAATGATTCAAGACTAAAGACGTAATCTTCTTCGAGTTCATTCTTCCAACCTCTTGGTTCCCTTCAAGCTTTCATCGTCTGTCCTCCTCAATTCCTTTTGTTCTCCCTTTTATAGAGAATTGGGGAAACCGTATCTATGGGAATACATATCCATTTGTGGAGGCCCATGAAGATATTTTTCTACCCTTGGAAGACTCGGTCAACTGAGGTTTTCATAGTCTATTCTTCGCGAAACCCTACAGGTTTTCTTCATTCATGAACCATTTAGTTTACAAGACAGAATGTAGATGGCCTTTGCATGCATGATTCCTTGAACGACGTGGTTCACGGTCTTCTGGGTTTTCTGTACATAGCTCAGTGGTCCAGTGCCTTACAGATCGTACCATGTACCGATCGATCATGATCCATGCGGTCAGTGAACCTTTCCCTGTGTTAGTACCCGGGCTACTCAAAATACTTTGAAAACTTGAATTCCTTTTAGTTTCTTATGAAATTTATAACTCAATTTGAGTTTATTCACCTTTCTAGACCTGTCAGAGTACTTTATTATTTCTAAAAAGTGATTGTGGGAGTATTTTCTTCCCTTGGTTCAATTTTTAAGACTCTACAAACACCAAAAGCACATTAAAACCCATAACCCCCCCCCCAAACCCCAAAAAAGAAACTAAAACCTCTAAAACCCTTAAAACCTGAATGAACCCATAAAAACCATAAACCTTTAAAAATCAGTAAAACCCATAAACAAACACTAAAACCCCAAAAAACCCGTAAAACTACAAAAAAATTAAAAAACAAAAAATGACAAAAAAACACTAAAAACCTTAAAAACCCCTAAATACCCTAAAAATACTAAGAATAACTAAAAAAACATAGAAAATCTTTTTAATACCCCATAAAAATCTTAAAATCCTAAAATCCTAAAACTCATAAGAACTATAAACCTTAGAAAACCCCAAAACCACCCCGAAAAAACCCAAAAAACCACTTAAAATTCTAGAAAACCTTCAGAAAGAGCTAAAAACCCTCAAAACCCAAAAAACCCAAAAGATGCTAAAAAACTGTTAAAACCCTAAAAACAAAAAAATCCCTTAATAAAACCAAAAACCCCCAAAACCCCTAATAATCCCTAAAAAACCTAAAAATTACATGAAACCCTGAAACCCAAAATAACCCTAAAACCTTGATAAAACAATAAAACACCCAAAAACCACTAAAACCCCAAAAGAACCTAAAAACATGAAACCCCTAGAATCCCTAAAACCCATAAATACCCTAGAACCTCCTAAAACCCCAAAAAACCAAAAAACCAAAAAAAACTAAAAATATAAAAAACCTAACAACCCTAAAAAGCTAAAAAAACATTAAAAACCCATAAAAACCATAAAAAACGTAAAAATCGTAAAATCACTAAAACTCCATAAAAAATTTTATAACCCAAGTAAACCATAAAACCCCCCTAAAACCGCTAAAAAATCTAAAAAATCCTTAAAGAATTAAAAACCCTAAAAAATGCTAAAAAAGATTAAAAACCCTTAAAAACAACAAAAACATGAAAACCCATCAAAACCATAAAAAACCCAGAAAACAATAAAAATATTTAATAATATTCAAAGATTCCTTAAAACAAAAAAACCCCTAAAACACATAAAAACCTAGAAAAACTTTAGAACCCCTAAAAAAACCCAAAAAACCTAAAATACCCTAAAATATAAAATACCCTAAAATATAAAACCCCCTAAAAACCTAAAAACCCTAAAAACACTAAAAACCTTTAAAAACCTTAAAAAACCTAAAAACCCAAAAAAAATTGAAATCCTTAAAACCCAAAAACCCTAAAAGCCTAAACACCCTAAAAACCATAAAATTCCATAAAACCACTAAAAGACCCCAAAAACCATAAAACTCTTAAAAATAATAAAAGAACCTAAAAACCCTAAAAACTATAAAAGACCCAAAATAACCCCCTATAAGAAACCTAAAAGGACATAAAAGCCTTTGAATATCCTAAAAAACTAAAAACCCAAAAACCATAAAAACTATAAAACCCTAAAACAGTATTAAAACCCCAAAAAACCCAAAAAAAATCATAAAACACCTAAATCAGTAAAAACAAATTAAGACCCCTAAAACCATAGAAACCATAAAACCCCATAAAACACTGCCAGAAAATCCTATAACCCCTAAAATTAAAAAACACACTAAAACCCTAAATACCCTAAACTTCCTAAAATCCCATAAAACCTTAAAAATCCTAAAAGCCGCCAAAACCATCAAAACAATAAAAAACCCTCAAATCAATAATCAACTTGAAAAACCTTAATGTAAAAAAACAAAAAACCCCCAAAAAACTATAAAAACTATGAAAACCCTTAAATCCCTAAAACCCATAAAACCTATAAAACTGTAAAACCACCTTTAAACCACTAAAAGACACTAAAAAACCTTAAAACAATAAAAGATTCTAAAAATACTAAAAACCCCTAAAAGAACCTAAAAACCCTATAAAATAGTAAAATAACCTTAAAAATACATTAAACCCGAAGTAATCCTCAAAACCATAAAAGCCTTAAAAATAAAATAAGAACCTAAAAACCAAAAAAACATAAAAACCCTAAAATCCTATAAAAACCTAAAACCCCAAAAACCATAAGACCCCTCGAAACACTAAAAAATCTAATAAAGACCCTAACCCCAAAAAACTCTAAAAACCTAAAACAAACCCAATAAACTGTAGAAATAATAAAAATTATTAAAGAACCCGACAAACCCAAAAACACAAAAAAACTAAAAGTCTCCCAAACCCTAACAATCCAAAAACACCCAAGAAAAACTAAATCCCAAAACCACTAGAAATTAAAAGACCCAAAAACTTCCCGAAAAACCTTGAAAACTCAAGAAACCATATAAAATTTGATAAAACACTAAAACCAATAAAACCCTTAAATCCCAAAAAACAATAAAAACCATAAAAATCTCTAAAACACTAATAAACCCATAAAACCCTAAAAAATCCATAAAACCCCAAAAAACCTATGAAAATCTAAACAATAGTAAAAACCTAATAAAACCCTCTAAAACCCTAAATGCCCAAGAAAACTCTAAAAACATCTAAAAACCCAAAAACCATGAAAAAACTATAAAACCCATAAAAACACATAAAAATAATAGAAACTCTAAAAAAAAAAAAGAATAACCTAAAAACATTTAATCCCTTAAAAACTATTATAACCCCTAAAAGACCATAAAAACCACAAAAACCACAAAAACCCTAAAAATGGAAAAAAAAACCCTAAAACCCCTAAAAATCTCTAAAAACTCTAAAACGCCTATGAAGACCACAAAACCGTAAAAAAAACTAAAAAAACAAAAAATCTAAAATACCCAAAATACCCTAAGAAACCCCCCAAACCATAAAAACCCTAAAAACCCTATAACCTTTACCTTACACCTAAACACTAAACCCTGCACCCTAAAACCTAAACTATACACCCTATGCCCAATACCCTACACCTCAACCCTAAAACATAAACCCTAAACCTATACCATACACCCTAAACCCAAAACCCTATAACCAAAACCCAATACAAAACACCATAAACCCTATAACCGACACCATAAACCATATACCCTACATCCTAAAACCTACACCCTACACCATAAAACCTACACCCTTCAACCTAACCCCATACCATAAAATATATACCCCATGCCCTAAACTCTATCACCCACACCCAACACCATAAACCCTATACCATACACCCAAAACACTATACCCTACACCTTAAAACATAAACCCAACATTCTACATCATATACCCTAAACCCTAAACCATAAACCCTACACCCTAAACCCTAAAACCCTAAATGCTAAAAACCCTAAAAATAAACCCAATCCCTTAAAACACATTAAAATTAAAAAAACCCATAAATCCCTAAATCCCTATAAAAAACCAAAAAAATCAGAGAAAAAAATATATAAAATTTTTAGAACCCTAAAAACACAAAAAATACTTAAAAACCTAAAAACTATAACAACTCCCAAAAAAAAACAGAACACTAAAAATATTATGTTAATATTTATCCCTAAAAAACCCTAAGAAAACCCTCAAAACTCTATGAAAACAAAAACACCCTAAAATTCTCTTAAAATCAATGAAAATGATAAATAACAAAAAGAATCCCATAAAAACTAAAACACCCTTAAATCCCCTAAAAATCCAAAAAACCCTAATAATCCATATAAACATGAAACCCTAAAATCCCTTAAAACCCCTAAAAACCCTAAAAATCCAAAATACACCTCCAAAAAACCGAAAACATTGAAATCCCTAAACACTAAAAAATAATCCTAAAACTCCAATATACCTTTGCAAATCCTGAAAAATACTTAAAAGATATAAAATTATAGAATCCCTAAAAACCTAAAAAACCCTAAGAAAACCATAATAATTGATAAACCTCTAAAAAATAGAAAAACTAAAATTCCCTCAAAATTTTAAAAGATCATAAAACCCAAAAAAACCATAAAAAATCTAAAAAACTTAAAAATCACAAATAATCCTAAAAAAACCTCTAGTCCCTCCTCTAAACCTGGCACTATCCAAGATACATCGATTGATTCCCTATAACAAAGGCAATTCCTAAGCGAGAATTACTTTATAATGATGTATGTGTACAAGGCTTCTAAAGAAACATTAGGTGGTGAACCACTCAAGAATGGAGTACCCTTAATCAATCAATTCACCCCACTCAGTGTGAAGTACTTGTATAATACTTTTGAGGAGGATGGTGATGATGATAATCAACCTAATGAGGATGGTAAACGGATGGAAGAAGTCAAGGAACCCAAACCACTCAGGAAACTTATGGGGAGGCCCAATAAAAATTAAAAGAAAAATCAAGGGAAGGTGACCCCTTCCTGAAATATTTCAAAGAAATAGGGATATCCTCACCCTGGGGGAAAGAGTTCAATTTAATGAAGATCATGTTCTGGAATTTCCAAGGGCTTGGGAATTCTCCCCCAACAGTAGCCCTTACGACTTTTCTTCTATCCAACAGGCCAAGAGTTGTTGGAATTTCTAAACCTATGATGAACTTTGAGAACTCAAAGGCTTTTAATTGGTCTTATATGGTATACTCTCTTCCCTCTCACAATAGACATGAAGAATATGTAGAAACCTTATGTGAGCTTAAACATGATTAAATTCATCTCCTTTCATTTGAGATGAGCCCTCAACTTATCTCCCTCTCAATTATCATTCATGGTTCTACCATAAAACTCTATTTTTGTGTATACATCCTATATAAAAATCAAAATAGGGGATATTTGGAGAATATGGACACTTATGAATGAGTTTATGGACTAGAAATTTATAATCATTGGTGACTTCATTAATGTTATGAGACCAAATGAAATGATAGGTTCTCACTTCCCAGGAATTGATACTAATGAATTTTCTTGATGTGTTGATCATTGAAACGAAATTGAGGTTCCCATTGTTGGATATGAATTCACATGGGAAAAATTCAATGTCAATGAAATGTAGGCAAGTATGCTTGATAAATTCTTCTCTCAGATCAGAAATTGGGGTGCCCTCACTTCTATCTCTAGGCTCACTCTATCCAAATTTAATTCGGATCACAATCCCCTACTTGTTGACATCATGAAGGATAACTTGAGGTCATCTCTATTTACCTTTAAATTTAATAAATTTTGTCTCACCATCCTAGGATGTAGTAAAGTGGTAATAAATGGATGGAATTACACATATATTGGTAGTACCCTCTACATTGTGGCCTCAATGCTAAAAAATGGTCTTTTGAGGGAATGGAGTAAGAACTCCTTTTACATGAGGTATGGGGATACAAATGATGCTGACCATAAAATCTCTAGCTTCTATATTTCCAACCAATAGTAAACTTTTTTCTCCTATGAAGAACTCCAACTTCATACCATGATGGATGACCTCCTAGCTCCCAAAGAATGTCTACTAAAGAACCAATTCAATGTTAAATGGCTCAAATATGGGGATAGAAACTCTATGTTCTTCTATTGGAAGCATAATGAAAATAGTTCCAATAGAGGACCGAATTACATCCACAGTAATGGTTATCTTCTCACCTCCAAGGTTGATATTTCATGTTTTTTTGAGTACTTCATGCAACTCTACAATGATTATGGAAGAAGGGATAACACTCAACATGCTGACTATATTCTCCCTTGTCTAGATGAACATCACAATACTACCTTAACTACCCCTCCCTTTAAAGAGGAGGTCAAAACTGCCTTATATTCTCTGAATATGGAGTGTGTGGTGGGTTTGGATGGATTTAGCAACAACTTATTCAAGTTCTATAGATATTTCATATAGGTAGAGCTCGCTAATGAAATTAGGTATTTATTTCGTTCCAGTTATATTCCCCATGGAATTAATTATCATTTCATTTCCTTAATTACAAATAATGAAAATTATATTTATATAAAATACTTCCATCCAGTTTATATTGGAAACAATATCCCAAATATTATCAGCAAGATTATGACTTCAAGGATGGGTAAACTTATATAGAACATTATCACACCCAACCAATTTGGGTTTTTCCAGGGAGAAGCATTCAAAATTATCTCTAAACTTCCTCATAATACATCAATATAATGCATAAGGAAAACAAATATGTTAAATTTTCTTTGAAATTGGATATCTCAAAGGATTTTGACACCATAAAGTGGAGATTTATCTTCAATGTCCTTAGTAAATATGGGTTCTCCACCACCTTCTTCAGGATTATTTCCACCATCTTGACAAGTGAATGAGTCTCAATTATCATCAATGGATCCCCAAAGGGGTTCTATAAATTCTCATGTGGTGTTATGCAAGGTGGTCCTTTCTCATGACTTATCTTTGAAATTGTTTAAGATTACCAAAGTCATTGTATCATTGACCTCTCCTAGGATGGTCTTTATAGGCCGATATAGGTAGAAAGGGATCTTAATGTGCCCTATCACCTATTTTATGTAGATGATATACTCGTTTATGGGAAATACAACAATGTAACTTTAAAATCCAATAATAATATCTTTCACCACTATGAATAGGTGGAAGGGTAATCAATTAGATATAACAAATCATTGGTAGTCTTTGTCAAGGGAATACTATCCGATAGACAATTTGGAATTTCCAAAGCACTTGGGGTTAAAAGTGGATCACTCCCCTTTGATTGTATTGGGATTCATCTATTTTGGGGAAAGGTCAAAAGCTACCATCTTGAGACCGTTTCGATCAAGATCATCAAACAACTATCTATATGAAAATGCAAATCTATGTCTTGTGTGGTAAGGGTCTACCTGATTAACTATATCATCACCTCAATGTTCATTCATACCTTCTCCATCTATAGATGGATTGTATATATTATTAAAGTAATTTAATCCAAGATCATGAACTTTTCTTCGATGGGAAATATTAATGAAAGGAATTTGGTTAATATTGTGTGGAAGGACTACACTAAACCAGTTGACATGGGAGGACTGGGTATCAAGGATATCAAGAAATTTAATGATGTGCTCCATGGAAAATTCACTTTGAACTTCATCACTTCTCCTGATGAATACTTGGTATTTTTTTATTGTATATTCAACCAAAGGCTCCAAAATAGATTCTCAGGGTACATCCCTTCTTACACATGGTCTATTATTAGGGCCTATTTTAAAGACATTATTCCCTTCTCAAAATGGGTTGTCTCTAAACAATCCAACATAAAATATTGGACAAAAACATGGTTAGACAGATCTCTTATTGAGTTAGTGGTGTTTCCACTTAATAGACAACATATGCTTATTTCTGAGTTATATCAGATAACATGGGAGATTTATGATATCTTTACTTCTCATATTATTTTGGAATTTTAGATATACATTCTTATGGATTTTTACACTCTCATATGGAATCACAGTCTGGTTAAGATACTCAATTCTAGAGATCTATATTGACACAAGGACTTATAGAGAATTAATGATCTAGATTGGATGCAAAATTTTTGGAATCCTTTCATTCCTTCTTACAAGAATCTGCTTCCATGGAAGCTTTGGAAGGATATATTACCTTTATATCATTAGCTGAAAAAATCTGGTTTATATCTTGCCTCTATTTTCCATATCTGTATGCTGGTTTAGGAGGGTGCACTGTACCTTTTTTTCACTGCAAATATGTAGCCGGCCTTTGGTATTTCATACAAGATTTTCTGGATTTCATATTTATTTAGAATACCATCCTAGGGACATGATACCCAACATTACTATTCTAAATTATAGTGACCAAGTTCAAAATATTCTTCTCATTGCGGCTTCCACCATCATTAATCATACTTGTGAAGCTCGAAATGCTACTACTTTTAAAAAAAAAAGTGGAGCTCCTTTCAAGGAGGTGTTGTGTCCATTCACAAGTCTGTCCATGTTCCATATTTCATTAGAATAGTTTTGATGGATAACGATGTCACTAAATTAATTACTTTGTGTATGGTTGAAATGTCTGGAAGGTTCCAAAACCACAGGTGCTGAAATTTATTTAATAGATCCCTCTGATTCCATCATGGATTAAGGTGAATGTGGACAGTGTGTCCTTGGCTACATTCAGCTCCTCAGAGTGTATTGGTGTCTTCCACACACACTGAGGATTTGTGAAAGGATTATTATTTTTTCAGTACATTAGAAATGGATGTGCCTATGAAGCTGAACTTTGGGCAATGATGAAGTTGATAATGTATGCGGTTCAATTCGGGTGGAATCTTCTCTGGATCGAATATGACTTGATGCTTGTGGTGGAGGCACCAAATAACAAATCCATAAGAGTCCCTTGGTTAATTATACCACACTAGATTTAGGGCCTCAGTGACTCCCATGATCTCACTCTCGATGTCACATATTCTTATAGGGAGGTGAACACATTGGCAGATGCACACTCTAAGAAGGCACTTGTGGAAGGAATCTCGCTATGGTCTTTTATTATCCCCTAGTGTTGTGCGTCCAATGTGGACTCAGATGTTAAGGGTTAACTACACACTCATTCCTATAATCCTTTCTTTTAATGCTCTTATTGTACTTTTTTATTAATAAATTACGGGGACCAGGCATGCATGATCCCGCATCTTCTTTGTCTAAAAACCCTAAAATCCCATAATAAACCCTAAAACCCTTAAAAACCCATAAATCACATAAAAATCCATAAAAAATATAAACAAAACTTAAAATTCCCTAAAAATTATAAAACATTGCTAAAAATTCTAAATAACACTGAATAACCCTAAAAAGAAATGAAAATTGTACAAACATAAAAAATCATCCAAAACCATAAACACCCTACCTCCCAACCCCCCCCCCCCCCATTATTACACGAAAACCATTAAAATCCTAGAAACCCTTAAAACATAAAAATATAAAAACCCTAAAAACACTAAATAAACCTAAAAAACTAAAAAAAAGACTAAAAACACTAGAAACTCTAAAATCCATAAAACCCTAAAAACCATAATAGCATTTAAAAACATTATGTAACCCTAAAAACCCAAAAAACCTGTAAAACCCCTAAATGTCTCAAAACCTTAATAACCCTTAAAAACACATAAAATCCAAAAAAACCCTAAAAATTCCCAAAACCCCTAAAAACCATAAAATACATAAATACCTTAAAAACCTTGAAAACCCCTATTTTACCATAAAAACACATAAAATCCTAAAAACCCTAAAAACCATAAAATAAACTAACACCCTAGGAACCAAAAAAACCCCCAAAATGCTAAAAAACCTAAAACACCTTATAACCCCTAAAAAACATTAAAAGCCATAAAAATGACAAAAATACCCTTAATGCCCTGAAAACTTGTAAAAGAACCTAAAAACCCGAAAAACTATAAGAGACCCTAAAAACCCTTAATCCTGTAAAAGACCTTAAAAACCCTAAAAAGCATATATGATAATAAAAACTCAAAAAGACTCTAAACACACCTAAAACCCCTAGAACTATAAAAGATTCTAATAAAACCCCTAGGAGCCCTAAAAAATCTAAATAATCCTTAACACCCCAAAAAATACCACAAAGGGCCCTCAAACCCAAAATCCCAAAAACCCCTAGAGGAACATAAAAAATCATAAAAATCCTAAAGGACCCTAAAAACTATATAAGACACTTAAAACCCTAAAACACCCAAAACAAATAAAACCCCCTAAAAACCCAAAAACACTTTAAAATATGAATATAACATAAAACACCCTAAAACCCTAATAGACCCCAAACCCCCAAAAGACCCTAAAGCACTGAAAACCTTAAAAAAAACCTAAAAACCCTTTAAAAACTCTAAAACCCATTATAATATATAAATGAACCTAAGAAACAAATAACCCTGACAAAACTATAATACCCTACAAACACTTAAAACCCGAAAACCATAGAAACCCTAAGATTCCTTTAAAACCCCCAATACCCTAAAAACCCAAGAAACTCTCAAAACCTCAAAAAATACAAAAAACCCAGAAAACCCCCAAAACCCCATAGAAAATACTAAAAAACCATAAAACCCTGAAAATCATAAAACTCCAAAATGTATTAAAAATAATGAATTCCCCAAAAAAACTAAAATCCTCTAGATGATGAAAATCCTAAAATCCAAAAAAACCTAAAAAACCTAAAAAACCCTACCCCTCAAACCTTAAAAACCCTAAATAAACCATAAAACCTAAACACACAAAAAATCACAAAAACCTATAAATACCTAAAACCTCAAACACTCCTTAAAACCCTATAAATTTTTTTAAAAACCATAAATATCCTAAAAAATACTAAAACCTAAAAACCGTAAGAAACCCTAAAAACACAAAAACCATAAAACTATAAAAATAATAAAATCCCAAAACCCCCAACCCCTAAAACCCCTAAATGACATAAAATAACCCTAAAAACTAATTAAAATCCCCAAAACCCTAAAATGCCCAAAACTCTTCTAAACCATTAAAAATGATAGGAAAACTAAAAACCATAAAACCCCCTGAAACACTAAAAAACCCTTCAATTTATAAAAACCTAAAAAGTCCTAAAACCACTAATAATACTACACCCCCCCAAAACCATTAAAAAATCTAAAATCTATTGAAATCCCAAAACCCAAAAAACCCCCCAAAAACCCCAAAAAATTAAAACCCCTAAAATCACTAAACACCCATATAACCGAAAACCCACTTAGACCCCTAAAACCTCTAAAAAACCCTTAAAACCCCTATAAACCCTTGAAACCTGATAAAGCTGAAAATCCTAAAACGCTAATAGACCCTAAAAACCCTAAAAATACCGAAAACCTATAAAAAAAAATTAAATTTCCAATAAAACTACATAAATATCATGAAACCCCTAAAATCCAGGAATAACCCAATAAACCAAAAAACTCCCTACCACCTTGAAATAAAAAACCCTAAAAAAAATAAAACTCCAAAACCCCTAAAAGTCTAAAAACCTTTAAAACACCCTAAAAATCACAAAAAACTCTAAACCCTTAGAAGTTTAAAAAATCAAAAACCCCTAAAACTCCCTGAATCCCCCCAAAAACATTAAAACCCATAAAACACTAAAAATCCTAATAAACATTAAAATCTAAAAAACATAATAGACATAAAAAACACCCAAATGATTAAAATATTAAAAAACCTAGAAAACATAAAAACCCTATAACCATAAAAAATCCAAAAACCCAAAAAACCCCATAAAACCAGAAAAATCATAAAAATACTAAAAATCTCTAAAAGAACCTACAACCCTACAAAAAACTTAAAAGATTATTAGAAACCCATAAACCCTTAAAAACCACAAAATACTGAAAACCCATAAATACCCTAAAATCCCTAAAACCATAAAAAAACTAAAACCCTAAAAGGCGTATAAAACCCTTAGAAACCCAAAATACCCTTAAAACTCAAAATACACTAAAAACCCAAAAATTAAAAAAACCCAAAAAAATGAAACAACACTAAAACAACAATAAAATACCTAAAAACCTAAAAACACAAAAAATTTGAAAAAATGTTGAAACCCCAAAAAATACCTAAAACACTTAAACCTCCTAAAAACCACAAACAAACCCTAAAAACCCTAACAAACCCTAAAAATTATAAAAAATCTGAAACAACTAAAAAACCATAAAAACACAAAAAAAACATTAAATACTATAAATACCCTAAAAACCCAAAAACCGCATAAAAACCCAAAACCCCAAAAACACCAAGAAACTATATAATAACTAAAATGAATAAAAATCTGTAAAATGTCAGAAAATGTGAAAAAAAACTAAGATGTAAAAATCAACAAAACAACTCTGGAACCCCTAAAAACACTAATAATATAAAAAATCCACAAATTGCTTAATAAACCCTAAAAATTATTAAACGCCCTAAACCCCTAGATATACGAAGAAAACCCAAAAAGACTGTAAAAACTCTAAACACCCCCAAAAACCCCAAAAAACCCATAAACCCAAAAAAACCCAAAAAAAGCCTAAAAACACTAAAGAAACTAAAAAACCTAAAAAACACTATAAAACCATAAAATCTAAAAAAATTAAATAAAAAACCCAAAACCCAAAACCCTGGGACCTAAACACTATACCCAACATGAAAAACCCAAAACCCTACACCCAATACCCTACACCATAAACCCTCAACCCTACACCTAAAACCATATTCCCAACACCATTCACCATAAACCCTAAAACCTACAACTAAAACCATATTCTCAACCCCCTGAACCCTATATTGTACACCCTAAACCCTACAACCCAAACTCTAAACCCTATACCGTACTCCCTAAACCCTAAACATGACACCCTAAACCCTATACCCTACACCCTACACGCTAAACCCTATACCCTACATTATAAACCCTAAACCCTACACCATAAAACCCATACCCTACAGCCTACTCCCTATACCCTACCCCAAAAAACTTATAACCTACACCCTAAACTGTATACCATACACCCTAAACACTAACCACCAAACCCTATTCCCTAACCCTAAACCCAATACCCTACACACCAAACCCTATACCCTATACATTAAACACTATACCCTCTAACCAAAACCCTATAACATTATACACAAACCTGATAACATACAACCTGAACCTTATACCCTACACCCTAAAGCCTAAACCTTTAAAACCCTACAAAAACCTAAAAAACAATAAAACCCAAAAAAAAGCGAAAGAAAACCAAAAAACACAAAAAACCCTTAAAACGCTAAAAACCCAAAAAAACCCAAAAAACCCTAAAAAACCATAAAAACCATTAAAAACCTAAAATCAATAAAAACTATAAAAAATGTGAAAACTATAAAATCACTAAAACTTCTAATAACCCTAAAAAACGTGAAAAATCCTAAAAACCCTAAAAACCTCTTAAACCACAAAATCGCCCTTTAAAACCCTATGAAAACACAAAAAACCCAAAACCCCCTCATAAAACCTGAAGAACAATAAAAACAAAAAACCAAAAATAACTCTTAAAACCCCTAAAAACCATAAAAACCGTTAAAAACCATAAAACCCTAGAAACCTAAAAAACACTAAAATACCTAAAATAATAAAATACATATAAAACACCTAAAATCCCTAAAACCCTAAAACCCTTAAAAACACTAAAAACATTTAAATCCTTAAAATCTCTAAAAAATCCCTATAACTCAAAAAAACCCTAAAAACCCTGAAAAAATTGAAAACCATAAGAAAACCAAAAAAACCCTAAAAACATAAAAACCTCAAAAACCCAAAAGATCCCTAACAAAATTTAAAATCATAAATTCCTATAAACCCTTAAAACCCAAAAAATACCAAAAACCAAAAAAAAACCTTAAAACTGATAAGAAACCCAAAAACCCCAAAAACCAATAAAAACCAAAAAAACCGAAAATACTAAAAGACCCTAAGCACCCCTAAAAACTAATAAACACTAAAAAATTATAAATCCCCTAAACCCCATAAAAAATTAAAAACTAAAAACACTAAATGTTTTAAAAAAACTAAAAACCCCAAAAACCCCTTAAAACCCAAAACCCCCTAAAATTACATAATTTCAAAAAAACCCTAAAAACACTGAAACCCATACAAACCAATAAAATCCATAAAAACATTAAAACCCATACAAACCAATAAAATCTATGAAAATCCCAAAAATAGAAAAAACACTATGAACTCTAACAGACCAAAACAAACCCGTAAAACCCCCAAAAATCCCCAAAAACCCAAAAACCCTAGTGATACCTAAAATCACTAAAAACCAGAAAAAAAATACAAAAACCTTTTAAACCCATAGATAAAAAAAATAGTAAAAAAACTAAAAACCCCATAAATCCCTAAAATCCCAAAAAATATATATATTTATCTTAAAAACCCTAAAAACCACTAAAACCCAAAAAATCCTAAAAACCAAAAAACCCCAAAAAATCCATTAAAACACCTAAAATACCCTACAAATTTTAAAAACCTTAAAAACAAAAAACCCATGAAAAATCATAAAGAAGAACCTAAAAACCATAAAAACCATAAAACCCCAAAAACCCCTAAAATCCCTTAAAAAACCCAATAAATACTAAAAAACCTAAAAACCCATAATACTCTTAAAAACCTCATAGTGGATCATAAAAACCCTAAAAAACTCCTAAAATACCAGAAAACCCCTAAAAACCCTAAAATACCACAAATCCCATTATATATCCCAAAAATACAATAAAATCTTAAATCCACTAACATAAATGAAACACCCTAAAAACTCCAAAAGCCCTTATAATACCCTAAGAATAATAAATGACTCTAAAAAATCCAAAAGGATCCTAAAAACCCTAAAAAACTAATGGACCCTAAAAATCACTAAGGGTCCCTAAATACACAAAAGGATCCAAAAAACCCACAAACCCTAATAGACCATAATTCCCCAAAACCCTAAAGGTCCCTAAAAACCAAAAAACCCATAGAGGGCCCAAAAAACCCTAAAACCCCTAAAGTAACCTAAAAACCTAAAACCTCAAAAGACCATAAAAACTCTGAAACCCCTACCCCCAACCCCAAAAGACCCTAAAACACCCCCACGAAACAAAAAATGGCCCTCAAAACCCCTAAAATACTCTAGAAATACTAAAAACTTATAAAAACCCTAAAAATATTATTCACCTGAAACCCCCCTAAACATTAAAGGTCCCTAAAACTACAAAAAAACCCTACAAAATAAAAATACTTTAAACTTCCATAAAAACATGAAAAACCCAAAAAACCACTAAAATCCTAAAATCAGAAAAAAAACCTAAAAAACATTAAACCCCCTAAATTCCCTTAAAATTATTCAAATCCACTAAAAACATTAAACCCATAAAAACCCTATTACCCATAAAAACACAAATAAAAATCTTAAAAACTATTAAAAACATTAAAATTCCTAAAACCCAAAAAAACCACAAAATCCTAAAACCTCCAAAAAAAACCTAAAATTCCAATAAATACTAAAAAACCCCTAAAATCCCTAAAACTCGTAAAAATACTAAGATCCCTTAGACCCTTAAAGACATTAAAAACCAGGAAACCAAAAAAATCATAAAACAATTAATAACCATAAATACATTGAATCCCTAAAACCATATAGCCCTTAAAACACTAAAACCCCTAAAACAACCCCAAAAAACCAAAAACAAATAAAGAAACCTACCAATACGAAAACTCCCTAACAACCAAAAAAAATCTATAAGTCCCTCAAACACCCAAAAAACCCTAAAACGCTGAAAACCCCCTAAAATATATAAAAAATTAATAAAACCATAAACCCTAAAGTACCATAAAAACCCTTAAATCATAAAACCTTTGAAAATATATAAAAACACAAAAACCTAGATAACCCAAGAAATCCCTAAACCCACCAAAACTCAAAATTAACCCCCAAAACCATAAACACCTAAAAACCCTAAAAACCTAAAAAACTAAGAAGAATCATAAAAATCCTTAAAAACATGAAAAACCCTAAAACCCCTAAAACATATAAAAAACCAATAATACCCTAAGAAACCAAAAGCCCATAAAAAATAAAACCCTTAAAATACCATACAAACCGTAAACCCCCCCAAAAAACACATAAAACCCTAAAACCCATAAAAACACAAGAACCTATAAACCCCCCCCCCCTTAAAATCTCTCAAAACCCAAAAAACCCTTAAAACTCCCTAAAACCCATAAAAACTTGAAAAACCAAAATAATCGTTAAAATCCCTAAAAACACTAAAAATATTTGAAAAGATATAAAAATCTTAAAATCCCTTAAAAACCATAAAAATATAAACCCCCAAAAAACCCTTAAAATCTCTGAAAGAACTGAAATCCCTAAAAAACGACTAACCTTTTCCCCCATAAAAGGTATAAAAAAATTATTAGTTTGGAAAATCCTAAAAATCCACAAAAATAAAAAAACCCCTAAAAACCTCTAGTTTCTATATGGATAGGATGTGATGAAGCTTCTATTTTGGATTTTAGTGATGGTGGTTTTTTTTGCTGCTGGGGGATGTGATTGGGAAGGAAGTGATGGATGATGAAAAATGTGTTGTGGGATGATGGTTTCTAGTTGGTAGGGAGATGCTAATAGAGATGTTTTTTTTGTTTTTTTTCTGGTTTTGTGTGTCTTTTAGGTTTTTTGGGGACTTGTTGGTTTTGTGGGGGTGTCCAGGGTTTTTGGGTGTGGGTTGATTGACCACGCCCCTCCCTTGTCTGCAGTTTCTTTTTTCTAATAAATTTTTTGGGGCCAGAAATAGCCTGGCCTCGCACCTTGCTTTCCCTAAGATCCCTAAAACCATAAAATAAATAAAACCCCTAAAATACTATTCAAATCCTTAAAACGCCTAAAAACATACTTCCCTAAAAACAATAAAACTCAATAAAAGACATAAATAAAATTATAAAGACCACGAAAGACCGTAAACCCTATTAAAAATAGAAAACACATAAATTAAATGAAAACCCCTAAAAACCCGTAAAAACCCTAAAAACCATTAAAATCCTAAAACACTATAAAACCCCAAAATACCACTAAACCCCCTAAAGCCCCTAAAAATGACAAAAAAACACCCGTAAAAGATCCTAAGAACCCTAAAATACCAAAAAAATCCCCAAACCCTAAAATTACCTAAATGACCATATAAAACACAAGAAGACCTTGAAAAACATTAATGATTATCAAAACACTAAAAACACCCCAATACCTTAAAAGGCATCAAAATAATTAAAACTTATAAAATTCCTAAAACCGCTAAAACCCTTTAAAACACTAAAAACACCTAGAAATCTATAACAATCCTAAAACACCTAAAACCACAAAAACCATACAACTCTAAAAACCATAATTATCCAAAAACCCAAAAAAGTCCCTAAAATCCATTAAAGGGAAAAAACTTTAAACCTCCAAAAAAACATGAAAATACTAAAATGTCATAAAAATCCCTAAAATAACTCTAAATCTCTAAAACTCATAAAAACACTAAAAATCCCTAGAAATCGTAAAACCCCTAAAAATCCATAAAAATCCCAAAAAAAACTAATAAAATTTAAAAACACTTGAAAATCAATAAAATCGAGAAAACTAAAGAACCCCCAAAACCATAATAATTGTAGAAAACCCTAAAAGCCTATAAAACACCTTAAAATCATAAAATCCTCTAAAAACACTGAAATCCATAAAAACCACTAAAACCCTAAATACATTAAAAATAATAAAAACCCCTTAAAACCCCTAAAACCGATTAAAAACCTAAAAACACTAAAAACCAAAATAACATAAAAAAATAGAAAACTCTTATAATTATAGACCCTAATATCCTTAAACCCCCAAATAAATAAAAACTATAAACATCTATTAAAATCTTAAAATCCGTTTAAAAACCTAAAAATCTCTAAAACATCTAAAATCCATAAAACCTGATAAAAACATAAAAAACCTAAAAACCTAGAAAACCCAAAAAAACAAAAAATCCAAAATAACTCTAAAAATCCTTAAATCACTAGAACAATAGAAAACAAAAAAAACTAATAAAATCCTAAAAAACCTAAATAAGTTACAAAATTATGAAAAATCCGTAATAATGGTAAAACCCTAAAAGACACTAAACCCCCTCAAAATACCACAATATACCCTAAAATCCATAAAATACTCTAAAACCCGTATAAAAATTAAAGGATGAGAGTGTGGTCGGACAAACAATTAGCTGGATGAAATCATCAATTGTGTTTTTCAATAGGGTCTCTATAGCCAGGTAGCTCCTAGTTTCCAATGTGCTTGGGGTAAAGAGAGTATCTTTTCCTTTTACCTTCCTAGGGGTATGTCTTTTTTGGGGGAAAGAAAAGAGCTGATACTTTGAGAGAATTGCATCTGAAATCACTCAGCAAATGTCTAAATGGAAGGACAGGTGCCAGTCCCAAGCTGGTAGGGTCTTCCTAGTTAACTCTATTATTACCTATATGTTTTTTCATGATTTCTCTATCTACAGATGGATGACTAGTCTCCTTAAAATCATGAATGCACAAATAAGGAATTGTTTGGTGACAGGTTCTATCAGTGAATGGAAGTTGGTGTATGTGGCCTGGAAACACTGAACAAAGCCGATTGATCTGTGTGGGATGGGTATTAAAGATATGAGGCACTTTAATGATGCCATGATTGGGAATTTTACCTAGTTCCTGCTTGTGCCCCATGGTGATGGATTGGACTTTCTCAAGGATAGATTCACACGCAACCTATGTGATGGCTTTTTTGGGTATATCTCTTCCTCGGTCAGGCCTACTTTGCATTCTTCGTATAGGGATATCATGTCTCTATCAAAATGGATAGTGTCATGGAACTATGCACAAAATTTCTGGTCTACCCCATGGCTGGAGCAGCTCATATCGAAGGTGATAACACCTCCCCAGGACATGCGGAATTTAACCATTGTTGGTCCCATCCAGCAACGCAGTGACTCAGGCATATGACTCCTGGACAATATTTTCATGCAAGTTTAGAGATATGACTTTGCAGACATTGATACACTCATATGGATGCCCGGTATGATTGGGAAATTTAATACCCATGACTATTACCGATACAAGTGCCCGCATTGCCTGGCCTCCCCATCATGGTTTCTTAAATTCAAAACACCTTTCATTCCCCCCCTCATGCTTTGTTCTTATATGGAAAATCTGGCAGAATCGGATCCCAACTCACGAGAAGCTGAAGATGCCTGGCTGGAAACTTTCTTCTTCCTGTCTATTATGCAGGAAGGATCAAAACCACTGCCATAATATCTTTCTATAATGTGCCTTTTCTTAGGAACTTTGGTGCAACTTATTACAATGCTTCGGTATGACTTGCAGCCTGCGAGGATCTATCTGCGACTTCTTGCACAGCCAGGTGGAGATGAACTGAAGCGACCAAGTCGACAAACTACTGCTGGCTGGAGTAGCGGGGACTATTCACTATGTTTTGGATGCTCGCAATGCTACAACCTTCAATCGACATGCCCTCTCGCTGCATGGGGGGGGGGGGTGACCATCCAAAAGATGATCCATAATTCCTCACATTTACAAACAGGTTCGATGTTCAATGATTTTAGTGATCTGACAGTCTTGTGCTATATTGGGTTTCTTGCAGAAGCAAAAAAATGATGGTCCTGAAGTACATTAGATGGATTACCCCACACCCATCATGGATAAAGATAAATGTTGATGGTGTGGCCCTGGGAGCTCTTGGACCCTCGGGGTGTGGTGGAGTTTTTCACACCTCCAGAGGATTCGTAAAGGGATCCTTCTTTCATTTCATTGGGTATGGATTTGCTTTTGAAGTGGAGCTCTGGGCTATCATAATGGATGTGAAATTTCTGACTCAGTTAAAGTGGACAAGAATTTGGATTGAGTCTGATTTGATTCTCGTGGTCTCCACGCTCAAAGGATTTTCTAGAGACAACCCATGGAAACTTCTACCGCACTGGATTGAGTGTCTTAATATTTCTCAAACCCTGAGCTTTAGTATTTTACATTCATATAGGGAGGCCAATTCGGTTGCAGAACCTCTATCCAAAAGAGAGATTGAGGAAAGATGTTACATGTGGTACTTCGACACTCCAACTTCTTGTAATCCATTTTTCGATTCTGACCTGATGGGTGAGATACACTCCCAACCTTGTAGGCCCACCTTATAGCTATCTAAATATGTTTTTATTAAATTTTGGGGGGTCTAGGCTTGCCTATTCCTGCACCTCTTCTACCCTATGAATACCCTAATGTACCATTAAAACCCTAAAAGCACTACAAGATCCTAACAAATGAAAAAAAACTAAATGGATCAAAAATCCCTAAACCCCCCAAACCCAAATCACCATAAATCCCATTAAAAGTCCATAAAATAATAACAAACACTAAAAGACCCAAAACACCTAAAAATCCTAAAAGGCCCGAAATAACCCTAAAACCCATAAAAGAACCTAAAACATTAAAATAACCTAGAATAATAAAACCCTGTAAAAAACAATAAAAATTCTAAAAGACCCTAAATAACATAACAAACTAAAAATATAAAACCCCTACAACCAAAAAACCAAAAATCACATAACAAAACACTAACAATACTAAGAAAACCTAAAAACACATTAGACCCCCCTAAAACCCAAAACCCCCTAAAATACCTAAAAACTATAAAAACCCCAAAAAACACTTAAATCCCTAAAAACACTTATACCCTAACCCCCCCAAACCCTAACAATTTTCAAACCTCTAAAACACTAAATAACCTTAAATATCATAAAATCTGCTAAAAAAAATAAAAATCCATAATAAAAAATAAAAACCCCTAAAACATAAAACCCCTATAAACCATAAAACCCCAAAACCCTAAAAAAGCCCATAAAAGCTCTGAAATCCTAATAAACCCTAAAAATACCTAAAAATCATAAAATCCCTTAAAACCCTACAAAATCCTAAAAACCCTTAAATACCGGTAAATGCAATTAAAAACACCAAAACCTAAAAACTCTATAATCCCTAAAAACCGATAAAACCCTAAAAACATAAAAATCATAAAAACCATAAATATAATGACCCATAATTTACATACATTGTTAGTACTTAAAAATTGAAGTAAACTTATTACAAAGTATAACAAATCCATGAAAGGACCATATAGGTATAGTGTCTTTAGAAACTGGGAAACATAAAAAACTGGTTCATAAATCATCTACGTTGTCTCCCATTTATTTCATCATATCCAGAGTCCCTTTTTGGAATATCCTACTTAATATCCTTCTTCCTGACCTAGGTAAAATAATTCATACAAAAAGGTGAGCTCAAATGCTTAGTAAGGGTAAACAAAAGAAATGTCAAACATATAATATTTATAAGAGCATAACATTTTGAAAATCTTACCCTGTAAAAGAGATCATAATTTCATAACATGAGATAAATCATGGTAGTGAAATGTAATCACAATAATCATAACAAAAAACATGAATCTTTGTGGCATACACACATAATCATAGAGAAGACTTTCTTATTAGTCAAAACTCATTTCCAAGACTATCTTAGTGCACAAAGTCCATTTCTGAACCAAGTCCATTCCTTGTTTCAGTCCTGTTTCACTGAACCGGTTTAACCTGCCGTTCCAGACATGTCTATCTCATGAGATATAAAATCTTTACCCAATGAATTGGAGGGAGATATAGGTCCCACCCATCTCATAATGATACCATTATTATGTGTGTCACAAAATCATAAACCATACATCATAGCATAACCCATGTAATAAAAATGGGATTCTTAAACATCGTGACATCATAAAACAATTCATATAAGATAAAGGAATTCATAAAATTAATTCCATCACAACATAATCAAATCAATGTAATAATAGGGATATAAACATAACCCTTTATTATCTTAGATGGAAAATAATTTTGATAAAACACTTGAACTCCATTCTTGAGGAAAATAACCTTTCTACTTTAAAAACACTTTTCCTTTCATAACATGTCATACAATTATAAATTAATAGAATTTGATTAAAAATAAACTTGAAAACTTGTAAAGGAAGCTTCTTGTAAATAGTGTTTTAAAAATACATTCATTTCGTATAAGTTAAAAAAAACATTCTTCTCGTACTTTTGTCAGAAAAGTCAAAAAGTACCTCGTATGAAAAACGACAAAAGATTCCTTTCATATCTTTTACTAAAAACTCACAGAAGGGTAAAATTGGATTTAAACAATTGTAGGAGGATGTGAATAATATTACATATTGAGGTAACATGGATGTCGATGATAAAATACACCCCAGTAAATACCAAAGTATAAACAATCTCGGATAAAATGAGATTGTGATATTTTCCCTTACCTTATGTCTGATTTGCTTCATAAGTGTCCGAACCTCCTGTATAATGATTTAAATAATGTCATTGACTTATTCCAGAATCATAATAATTGTTATGATATCATATATGGTCATATTCTTAGCTTCTTATTAGTAATATTTCATTGCTACTTGTTATTCAGGTGTTTATTACTTTTTGTTCTTATGCGTGTTTTGTCGAATAAATTTGTATTATTCTCTTTAGGTTATAGATACCTCATTTCCATAATGGTATTAGTGTACTATATATCATATTTATTCATTAAATTAATTTATATATCATTATGAAATGAAGATCATGTAGAACGAATCACATCACATCATGGAGACGGTATTCCGTATGTACTCACGAGCGATGATATCGTTCACATGATCATGGAATTGTATTGGAGTGTATGTATACAATTTCAGAATCAATAACAATTTACAATAATCATATATAGTTATTTATTTTCACCATTATACCCATCCAAGTAAGGTGGTGATGAAAAATAGATTACACCACTGCGTGGAGACGATATTCTGTACGTACGCACGCGCGGTGATTTCGTTTTCCGTAGGATGGATAGATGGTGAAATAGGGTTGTTTCATACTTATAATAACATATCAGTATATTAGTGATAATGATGTTATTACTTCATAATAAAACAACTAAAGAATAATAAGTAGAAGAAGAAATAAAGTTGAAAGAATCGGTAACGGACATTACCTCTTCTTTAAAGCGCCTCTTTGAGACCTCCTTTTAGGGCACTAAAATTGGTCTTTGAAGAAGACCAGGACCTCTAGGATGTTTCTAGGGAAGTGTGGAAGTGAAATGGTAAGGGGTTGGCCGAGATTGAAGGCTCAAATTGGTGTGAGGAGGAGAGGGAGGAGGTGCCCTTTTATAAGGGAGGAGAGGGGAACCTTTGGAAATATAATAAATATTAGTTTATATTAAATCCCAAAAGCCACTTATAAACTTCCAAAATGACTCATATACGAATATTAGATGAGATAGGGTTGTAATAACATTAAAAATTATAATTTATACATGTTAGGAATTTATTTTAAACATTATCAACTTGATTTTTCCTTATTTATCAATTTAATTTTATTTGTGGTAATAATATTCTAAATTTTATATTATTATAAATAATTACATATATGTTGTTAATTTTCCATAATTTGACACTTTATGAAATTTTCGACCATATAAATTTTAATTTATAATTTTTAAATATTTTTGTGATTTTTAAACAATTTTATAATATGTTATGTTTATAAAATAACAATAGTGTCAATTTTGACACTATTCATTTATTTGAATTTAAATAAAATATATACAGAATATATGTTCGAAATAAAAGCTTTAATATATTAATAAAATGTCATATGTTTCTAGAAAATTAGTGGCGCACATTAAATAGTTCATATAATATTTATTTTAATATTTTTAAAACCATTTATTTGATATTTTAATTAATAAAATAATTTCAACATCACTATTGTGGAATAATTAATGATAATTATTTAATCCCTAAAAATTCTAAATAAATTCCTATGATGTAGATAATTTTATTAGATTTCTGTAGACTATTCACGTTCTATGTTTCATTAAGTTTATAACTAAATTAAAATTATTATACTTATAATATTTAAGAAAGTGACATGTTGTCACATTCTTTTGTTTTAATAATAATTAAGTTATTTTCATGGAAAAATGTCTATTAAATTAATCTAATCCTACCCTTAGGTGATATGGGTCGACTTTTAGTCATACTATAGGATTTTTTCAGGTGTTAGGGTAATTTTATAATCTTATATTTACCCTTAATTACCTGATTTACCTTTAACTATGGTAAATAAAATTTACCGTAGTTACTATTCATAATTCCCAAAAATAAAAATTAGCCTATTAAAATAATTTGGACCCACTGATTCCAAATATGGAATCCATTTTTCAAAATTCAAAACATATAAGTTGCAGTAATTAATTTAAAATAAATCCCGTTGTTAAGAAAACGGGTTTTAGAAGTTAAAACATTACCAAAGATTGAAATGTTTTTACCTATGAATTCAAGGTGAAATTAGTGCTAATGACATAAATTATATTAAATAGTAAAAATATATTCTATTTATACTTTAAAACCATTCAATATTATAATTTAACCATATAAATTATCTCAATGAAAAAAGTTTTTTTAAATTAAAAATTAGCGTATTTTTACTATTCATCAAAATTGGAAAGTTATCATAAAAATATCAAAAATTTATCCAAAGTAAATTTTTATATCTGATTCAAAATAAGAATATTATTATGTCAAATTGAACTTATAATCATGTCAAAAACTAGATTTAATGTGGGTGCGCCATCAAAAGGCGGCAAAACTGCATTTTTTGAAAAATACTTATTTTACCCAAAAAATTTATTTTGTTCTCTTACCATATTCTAGAAAATGTGTAAGATGAATAATAATGTTATAAAATTCAAAATTTAGTTAATAATATTAATAACGGCTAGTCCATAATAATACATCATTGTTTAGTGAAACCCGGTATTGCGTATGACGCAAGCTATCGAGGAAGGTCGCGATTGCGTGTAGTGAAAGCCAAGTCCGTATTGTTTGCTGTGAAAGATTCCTTTGGTGTTGAATATAACATAAGACATAAAAAAATATTTCTCATATAATCTCAAGGTGTTACATTCTACCCCCCTTAAAATGAATTCCTCCCTCGAAATTCGTCACTTCATTACAAACAGATGAGGATACCTCTCCCTCATCATATCCTCAAGTTCCCATGTAGCTTCTTCTAATTGGTGGTTCCTCCATAAAACTTTCACCAAGCGAGTGGTCTTGTTTCGTAGGACATTTTCACTACGAACGAGAATCTCTATCGGCTGTTCTTCATAAGAAAGATCTTGTTCCAGTGGTACAACTTCTAAGCTGAGTACATGTGAAGGGTCATGTATGTACTTTCTCAGGAGAGATACATGGAACACATCGTGAAATTGAGAGAGATTCGGTGGAAGCGCCAATCGGTAAGATACCTTCCCAAAACGATCCAGAATTTCAAAAGGACCGATATATCTAGGGATCAACTTTCCCTTCTTTCCAAATCTCATGACCCTCTTCCAGAGAGATATTTGTAAGAACACTTTATCACCCACTTCAAACTCTAGGTCTTTTCTTCGGTTGTCGGCATAACTTTTTTGTCGACTCTGATCTGCTCTTATGTGTTGTTGAATAGATCTGACCTTTTCTGCCATTTCATCAATAAGATCAGGTCCTAATAGCTTTCTTTCCCCAACTTCATCCCAGCAAGTTGGAGTCCTGCATTTCGTTCCATAAAGAGCTTCATAAGGAGCCATCTGAATACTGGAGTGAAAGCTATTATTATAAGAAAATTACACCAAAGGTAGGTGTTGATCCCAACCACCTTTTAAATATATAGAGCAATCTCTCAACATATCTTATAGTGTTTGAATTTTCCTCTCAGACTGACCGTCTGTCTGAGGATGATAAGTAGTGTTGAAACTCAACTCTGTATCCAGAGTATGCTGAAGACTTCGCCAGAACTTTGAGGTAAACCTCTGATCCTGATGAGATATAATAGAAAGCGGTACTCCATGCAATCTTACCACTTCCTTTACATATATCCTGGAAAGCTAATCTAGAGAGAAATCCTCTCTAATAGCAATGAAGTGTGCAGACTTTGTAAGACGATCAACTATGACCCATATAGAATTATTGCCTTTGGATGTTTTAGGAAGTCCGGTGACAAAGTCCATAGTGATGTTTTCCCATTTCCATTTGGGTATGGGTAATGGTTGTAACATCCCCTTAGACTTCTGTCTCTCTGCTTTAACTTGATGACAAACCAAGAATCGAGAGGCATATTCAGCAACATCTCTTTTCATGACATCCCACCTGAAGTACTCTTTCAGGTCCCTATACATCTTCTTGCTTCCAGGATGAATAGAGAATGAAGAACTATGATCCTCATCCAGCAGCTCCTTCTTTAATTCGGGGATGAGAGGAACACAAACCCAATTCCGGAACTTTATTATCCCATCACAATCAAGGTTGAATTCAGGAACATTTCTCACCTTCTTTTGTAACTCAACATCTTCTTTCTATGCCTCTTGAATCTTTACATGTATAGATGGTTGAACATTAATTTGAGAAAGATAATATTTCTCCCCTTCCATTATAATTCCACGATCCATCCTTTGTAAATCCATAAATATTGGATCTTTTGTGATCCTCATCATGGATAAACTGGCATGGTCTTGTCGACTTAATGCATCTGCCACCTTGTTTGCTTTCCCAGGGTGGTAATGAATTGAGCAGTCATAATCCTTAATCAGCTCCAACCATCTTCTTTGGCGCATATTCAGCTCCTTTTGTGTGAAAATATACTTTAAACTTTTATGATCAGTATAAATGTCACACCTTTCTCCATAAAGATAATGCCTCCAAATCTTTAATGCAAAGATTACCGTAGCTAACTCCAAATCATGAGTTGAGTAATTTTGCTCATGGGTTTTCAACTGTCATGAGGCATAAGCTATCACCATATCATTTTGCATAAGAACACACCCTAATCCCTTCTTGGATGCATCACTATAGATCACAAACCTTTCTCCACTTCAAGGTAGTGTGAGCACAGGTGCACTGGCTAACCTTCTTTTTAGCTCTTTGAAATTTTCATCACATTCCTCCATCCAAACAAACTTAACTCCTTTTCGAGTCAAATTGGTGAGTGGGTTAGATAACCTTGAAATATCTTTCACAAAACGTCGGTAATATCCAGCCAAACCAAGAAAACTTCAGATCTCAGTTACTGTTGTTGGTCTCGACCATCTTTCGATAACCTCTGTTTTTGCTGGATCCACAGATATCCCATCTTTTGATATTATGTGACCCAAAAATGAAACTTTTTGAATCCAAAATTCACACTTGGTAAATTTGGCATAAAGTTTCTCCTTTATTAGGGTATTTAATACAATTTTCAAGTGATCTTCATGTTCTTCCTTGCTCTTTGAATATACAAGAATATCGTCTATAAAGACTACCACAGACTGATCAAGATAGTCTCTAAAGACTCTATCCATCAGATCCATGAAGATAGAAGTGGAATTAGTAAGACCAAATGGCATCACTATAAATTCATAGTGTCCATACCTTGTACGGAAAGCCGACTTTGGTATATCCTCCCTTTTGACCCTTAATTGATGATACCATGAACGAAGATAAATCTTGGAAAAGTATTGAGCTCCGCGTAGTTGGTCAAATAAGTCATCAATGTGCGAGAGATGATATTTGTTCTTGATATTGATCTTGTTATGTTCTCGATAATCAATGCAGAGTCTCATTGATCCATCTTTCTTCTTAACAAACAGAACAGGTGCTCCCCAAGGTGACACACTAGGGCGTATGAATCCTTTATCATGATTCTCTTGGAGTTTCTTCTTCAATTCCTGTAACTCAATTGGGGCCATTCTATAAGGTGTCTCTGAAATAGGTAAATCACCTAGTACGAGTTCTATTGAAAACTCAACTTCACGATTTGGTGGAAGACCCGGAAATTCCTCCGGAAAGACATCATCAAACTCTCGTACAATGGGCATATTATTAATCATGATTTTCTCACCAACCATTTGAGATAAATAACCTTCATTTAGTAGAATCAAGACCAATAATATGGAGGAAATTTCCACTGGAAGGTTATGTTCATCCTTGCATCGATAGATGATCATAGATTGATCTGGAATATGAAATGTGACTTCCCTTATTTGGAAATTGATATGAGCTCTATATAGAGAAAGCCAATCCATGCCAAGAATCACATCAAATTCCACTATAGGAAGGATCACAAGATTTTCAGGAATCACTTTCCCACAAACTTCAATCGGAGAAGAATTGTAAACTTTGGATGCGACTGTTGTGCCATTAGGAGTTGTCACAGCCAACTCAACATCTAATTGTTGAGGTAATACAGTGATACCATTAGAAAATTCTTTGGAAATAAAAGAGTGGGTGGATCCAGAATCAAATAAAACATTTGCTACTTTAGAGTCGATGGTAAGTGTACCTCTCACCACTTCGTTGTCGTACTCCACATCGCCGATAGTAATTTCATGTGACTTTACATTGTCTTTGTCCTTAAGAGTTTGTTGACATCGATCATCATCATCAACCCTTGGATTTGGGCATTGATTGGCATAATGCCCCATCTCCTTGCACTTGAAACATTGAAGTGTAGTAGGTTCATTCTGTGTATCCCTTCATTTGTTTGCATCATTAGACATCTTCTTCCCATTATTTCGACATTCAATTGCCCGATGACCCTCTTTTCCACACTTATAACATTTTCTTGTCCCCTTAAGACAATTTCCTCCACGTTTCTTTCCACACTTTGAGAATAAGGGAAACCTCATCTTATTTTCAGTGTGGTCTTTAGATTTTCCTTTGAATTCCATTTTCCTCTTCTTATCAATCCCATGTGACTAATGGGTTACACCAATCTCCATATCAACCTTGAGAGCACATCGAACAATTTCCTCGTAGTTATTGAAGTCCCTTATGGTTAACGCCCTTCGAAGACTTGGTTTTAAGCCACTAAAGAATCGATCGATCTTACTCTCAGGTTGGATAATAATACCATAAGCGTACCTTGCAAGTCTTGTAAAATTTTCTTCATAGGTACCAACAGATTCATCATCATTTTGCTTTAGTTCAAGAAACTCTTTCTCCATCTTTGTTCGGAGAATACGAGGGAAGTAATTATTGAAAAATAAGTTCTTGAACTCGTCCCATTCCATGGACTCAATTTCAACTCTTGGCCTCGTATTCTTGAAAAGATTCCACCATTTATTAGCATCACCTTCCAAACGATACACTGCTAAGATGACTTTATCATGTTCAGAACATTGAAGAACTGAAAATATCTTTTCAGTAGTACTGATCCATTGTTCAGCAACTAATGGATCAGTTGACCAGCTGAATAAAGGCATACGCTGCCTCATGAAGGATTCAACAGAATGTTTCTCCTTCCTTTGATCATTTGTAAGTCCTGCATGATTCATAGCTTAAGAAAGTTGTGTGAGCAGGGCTACAAGATTTTTCATTCCAGCTCCCATAACGTTTGGTTGCTCAGAGGGACAATCATTGCATTGCCTGTCGCATTCCGCACTAACACGGTTCCTTCGGGTTCCATCCATTGACTAAAACCAAGAAGAATAGTGTGAGAAACACTAATTATAATAGGAAAACCACATAATCAAGAATAAAATTTCACACTTAAGGTCTTATCCTAGGTTATTCATGGTCATTTCTAAAACACTAAGATTGTGTTCTATTCTTAGACTTATCCTTAGTATTCTTACTAAGGCTTTCACATCCTAGTTTCCAAAGGTTGACTATACCTTTCCTCTGATACCAACTATAATGACCCATACTTTACATACATTGTTAGTAATTAAAAATTGAAGTACACTTATTACAACATATAACAAAACCATGAAAGGACCATATAAGTATAGTTTCTTTAGAAACTGGGAAACATAAACAACTGGTTCAAAAACCATCTACGTTGTCTCCCAATTATTTCATCATATCTAGAGTCCCTTTTTGCCATATCCTACTTAATATCCTTCTTCCTAACCCGGGGAAAATAAAACATACAAAAGGGTGAGCTCAAATGCTCAGTAAGGGTAAACATAATAAATATCAAACATATCATATTTATAAGAACATATCATTTTGAAAATCTTACCTTGTAAAAGAGATCGTAACTTCATAACATGGGATAAATAATGGTAGTGAAATGTAATCACAATAATGATAACTTAAAACATGAAGATTTTTTTCATACACACATAATCATAGAGAACCATTTCTTATTAGTCAAGACTCATTTCCAAGACTATCTTAGTGGACAAAGTCCATTGCTGAACTGAGTTCATTCCTCGTTTCAGTCCTGTTTCACTGAACCGGTTTAACCTGTCGTTCCAGCCATGTCTATCTCATGAGATATAAAATCTTTACCCAATGAATTGGAGGGAGATATAGGTCCCACCCATCTAATAATGATACCATTCTTATGTGTGCCACAAAATCATAAACCATACATCATAGCATAACCCATGTAATAAAAATGGGATTCTTAAACATCGTGACATCATAAAACAATTCATATAAGATAAAGGAATTCATAAAAATAATTCCATCACAACATAATCAAATCAATTTAATAATAGGGATAGAAACAAAACCCTTTATTATCTTAGATGGAAAATAATTTTGATAAAACACTTGAACTCCGTTCGTGAGGAAAATATCCTTTCTACTTCAAAAACACTTTTCCTCTCTTAACATTTTATACAATTCTAAATTAAAAGAAGTTGATTAAAAATAAACTTGAAAACTTTTAAAGGAAGCTTCTTGTAAATAGTGTTTTAAAAATCCATTCATGCCGTATAAGTTAAAAAAACATTCTTCTCGTACTTTTGTCGAAAAAGTCAAAAAGTACCTCGTACGAAAAACGACAAAAGATTCCTTTCATATCATTTACTAAAAACTCACCGAAGAATAAAATTGGATTTAAAAAATTGTTGGAGGATGTGAATAATATTACATATGATGGAACATGGATGTGGATGATAAAATACTCCCTAGTAAATACAAAAGTATAAACAATCTCGGATAAAATGAGATTGTGATATTTTCCCTTACCTTAGGTCCGATTTGCTTCGTAAGTGTCTGAACCTCCTGTATAATGATTTAAATAATGTCATTTACTTATTCTAAAATCATACTCATTGTTATGATATCATATATGGTCATATTCTTAGCTTCTTATTAGTAATATTTCATTGCTACTTGTTATTCGGGTGTTTATTACTTTTTGTTCTTATGCGTGTTTTGTCGAATAAATTCGTATTCTTCTCTTTAGGTTATAGATACCTCATTTCCAACATGGTATTAGTGTACTATATATCATATTTATTCATTCAATTCATTTATATAATCATTATTCAATGCAGATCATGTTGAACGAATCGCATCACATCGTGGAGATGGTATTCCGTACGTACGCACGAGCGATGATATCGTTCCCATGATCATGGAATTGTATTGGAGTGTATGTATGCTATTTCCGAATCAATACCACTTTAAAATAATCATATATAGTTATTTATTCACACCATTATACCCATATAAGTAAGGTGGTGATGGAAAATAGATTACACCACGGTGTGGAGACGGTATTCCGTACGTACGCACGCACAGTGATTTTGTTTTCTGTAGGCCAGAGGTTCGTGACTAGTGTCGAAGGCACAACAACCCGGGGAGGCCTTTTACTAAGTACCTGTACACACACACACAGCCCACTCAATACAATAGTGCATAGTAAAAGAGAAAGTAATGTACTCACTGATATAAACAAACCCCAAATGTGAATAGACCTCTAAATAGTACAAAGTAAGTTCAAAAGGTAAAATGAAAAGAAAATGGAAAAACACATGCCCAAGCAGAAAAGTGCCACAACCCTGCAACAGGTAAACAAAAGTAAACAATTGGAGAGTCTCACACCTGGAAACCCTTCTACGACCACCATACGTGGTCCAAGCTCCTGAACTCTTAAGTTCCTCGGTAGTCACGACCAACCTGTCAGTCGTTTGCAAGGGCACACCAAGTGCGGGCAAAGCCCAAGCAGGGGAGAGTATAAAAATACTCAGTAGGATTCACAGAAGGCTCGAGGGAGAAACAAAGGAGGTACTGAAGAGGTGAGCAGTAGATCGATCAAAGAATAGTTAAGGAGTATAACATAGAGTGTAGTAAAAAGTACAACTCAACCCAACAAGAGGAAGGAAGTAGACTCATCCAAATACAAGGAGCTAGAAGCGGTGAGAAGATGAACTTCTCATCGAGTCTTTTATACCTATAGCAGGAGAGTAAAGTCGTCCAACCGAGAGAAGATTGACATGGAAAGCACGTGGCATACCCCGCGCGTCCTCGCCTCTCCTGGAAGGAGAGTAACCAAAACCCAAGGAGTGTGTACTGAGACAGGGTATATATATACCCATATGCTCAAACAAGAAGCCCGAAAAAGATCATAAGCGGATCTCCATCCCGTAGCTCAGCCCAAGAAAGTGAGTATCCAACAGTCTTAGAAGTAAACACCATTTATGCCCAGCATCCCGCACGTTTGCTCCGAAATGCAAGTCAAGGGGCTCAAATCACCACACCTTGACACTCTCAGCTTTGGGCAGCACTAACTCACCTGCACAGTTTTAGGTCGCATCTCAAGGACACGTCTTGGAGTTCTGGGGAAAGTCGAACCACACCTCTTCACTTTCACACAGTCGAGAGGTCTATTCAAAGTCAAAGATATCACATCAATGACTCGTACAACCAAGGGTCCCACTCCGGTAGTCATGGAGAAAAGCCACATACTAGCCTTGTTGAAAGGACTGAGTCTGAAAGAAGTAATCGGGTAACACACTGCCAACCCCACTGGAGAGTAAACCCTAAGAGGTCATTGGGTAACCCACTACCCAGTCTCTATTGGAGAGTAAACCCTAAGAGGTCACCGAGTAACCCACTGCCCAGTCTCTACTGGATGGTAAACCCTAAGAGGTTGTCGGGTAACCCACTGCCCAGTCTCTGATGGAGGGTAAACCCTAAGAGGTCCTCGGGTAAGCCACTGCCCAGCCTCTGCTGGAGGGTAAACCCTAAGAAGTCAATGACCAAACCACTACCCAGCCCCGCTGAAGGGTAAACCCGAATAAGTCGATGAGCAACCTAATGCCCAGCCCCGCTGGAGGGTAAACCCGAAGAAGTCGATGAGCAACCCACTGCCCAGCCCCGATGGAGGTTAAACATGAAGAAATGGATGAGAAACCCACTACCCAGCCCCGCTGGAGGGTAAAACCAAAGAAGTCAATGAGCAAGCCACTACCCAGCCCCGCTGGAGGGTAAACCCAAAACTGTTCTGGCCATCCCTACTGGAACCAACCTCCTAGGTAGAGGATCGGTGCCCACGTGATGTATTGGTCACACCGAATCCTCAAAATTCTACCAGGGAACATGAAGGGAGGTGATACTAAAATCCCACATGGATAAAGGTGAAAGGGGAACCCAAACAACTCTGCTGATCAAAAAATCGAGAATAGAACCAAGGGAAACCACTCAACCCTGCTGGTCTAAACCATCGTGAACAGGACCAGGGGGAAACCCACTCAACCCTGCTGGTCTAAACCATCGTGAACAGGACCAGATGGAAACCCACTCAACCCTACTAGTGGAAACCATCAAGAACAGAAGTACCCTCTACATCATGAGAGAAAAAATGTACGTAAAGTAGAACACAACACACACATGGGTACCACACGACGTGTGGCCCAAACTCATCTCCAAACCAAGTGTACAAATGTTCTCAGGTAAAAACTACAACTTTAACCTCCATGAATTCTCGTATACTCCTAGAGTATGTCACATTGCCATCCCAAGGGCTATCATGCACACAGCATCCAAAGTCAACGCAAAAAGGCGTAAACATAACATCACCAACCTGCTTCCTCCACAACCATAGCACAACCAACCACATCTCTTTAAGAATTCACTATACTCTCCGAAGAGTGAATGTGATCTCACGCCAAGGTTTCTCTACAAAAACTACAAGAAGAACCGCCACCGGTACACCATTCATGCTTCCACATTAAATGAGATCTTGAATGATTCTCCGCACATCCAAAAGGATTGTACCATTGTAATCCTCGCGGAAAAACAGGTGAGTTAGAATGTGTACTTGCCTCAAATGGACATCTGACAAAAAATTCGTCCAACACTTCTTTATGCTCGAACGGCGTCCCGTGGTCCCGAGCCTCGGTCCTGAAAACAATCAGGCGCATCACACCGTTACGATCTCCTAAGAAGGGCACAGAAAATTGACTTATTACTTGCATGGAAAGGATGTCCAGAGAAAAATATGAATTTTTCCGTACCACACACGAGTGGTGCTTCATGGGACCTGTATCTCGGTCCCAAAGTACAACAAATTTATCGCACTGTTACGATCATATCGAAAAAGTACACAAGATTGACTATGCACTTGTTCGAAACGGACACCCGGTGATAAAGATAGAAATATCTGTCATCTTTTAAAATGGCCCTTGTGGGGCCTGTACCACCATGTGGAATTAAAGAGGGAAGATTGTTCCATTGCAATGCCCTCGTAAAAACACACAGAATCGACTGATCGCACGCCCCTAACAGACGTCCGATGAAAAGTTACAAATTGCTCTGTGCATCTCGAAAGACGGACCATGGGGCCCACCAATCAACTCCTTCTTCATCGCCTGAAAACCCCGTGGAAAGATTCTTCTCGACGCCAGGGTCTCAACGCCACTGACAGCACTCAAAACGGATTTCAGATGTGTCAGTGCCGCCCAAAACAAGAACCTCAGAGAAAAACGCCAAACCACTTAACGTACATGTCCCACCACCAATCCCCTCGTCTCAGGAATTAAAAATTCCTAAGACAATCTCAAAAGTTTTTTCTCGATGCCAGGAACATTTCGCCTCAGACAACACATGAATCCAACAGTTAGTTTTTATTTTAGGGTGTTTTAAAGTTTTTTTTACGGACCAAAACAGAGGGTCGGGCCGGTTCGGCCGACCCACCCTTCCTGAACAGGCATGCCTCGCCCGGACCGGCTCAGCCAGTCCGGATGAATTCCAACAGGACCCGAAAAGGGAGGGTCCATGTCTGCTCCCTGGGGTCACAAAGACCCTGTCTTACCATGTCAACCCGGACGGCTTTGTGGGCCGGTCACCCGCGTCGCGCGCCTGAGGAGGCCGCCCCGCCGGCTGCTCGGGCCGATGCCCTCACGAGCACGCTTGCCCGACGCCACCGTTCGACCGTGATCCCTCGCCTTCCGACCGCCTGGCCGACCTTTGCTACCAAGAAACCGAAGGACACTGCCACCTGGACCCCTTCCATGCCGCCGCTAGGCCTCACCGCGCCATTGCTGAACCTCGTCGGACCACCAAAAAAACACTCAAAAAAGAAAAACCCTGAAACTTCACCGGACAATTGCGATCGCCTCAGGACTCAGATTTCAATTCCAAAAAGTGCATCGGAAAGGTCATAAAATATTCTATGAAACCATAAGATTTGATCAAAAATTAAACAGCATTTTTATGCTTCAAATAGAGTTCAAAAGAGAGGTTAGAAATTAAATTACGAAATGAAGATCTCCTACCTCTTTGGGCGTAGCCCGAAGCTTTGTCGTTGATTCGCCAAAGCCGCGCACCACCTTGGGGAGGAGAGGATGGAGGAGGGCCTATTGGAGGAGCTCCATGGTGGAGACTTCTTCCGCTAGGAGGTGAAAATGAAGGATAAGTGATGGGTTATGTCTTAAATAAATATAACTAATTAAAACATTAATTAATTTAAACACCCAAATTAACCTGCATCCAAAACCTCAACAAGGTAGAGGTTAGGACTCCCTTAAGGTAAAAACCACATCCCGAGCACAATGGAGGTCTCATAATTTTAATTTGAGGCCCTGTTAAAATGTTATAAAACTCAACTCCTGAGGCTACTAAATTATGAAAACACCCCTGGGGCCATTTTCCACAGAAGGGCCAAGCCTGTGAAAATTACACACCTCATAGGGTAAACAGCATGCTTCGGACCTGACGGTGCCCTCTTTTTTCCCATCCAAGAAACCGTTTAAGAGTTATTTTATTTATTTTGATTTCCCAGTGTGAAAAAACTTAAAATTTAATTCTGGCCACACCGGGGCTTGGAATAGCACGTCGTCTGAAGGCACTGCTCTGGAATAACATCATGAAAATTCCAAAGTCTTTCATATCAAAAACGGGGTTCTTACATCATTACATCCTTCAAGATTTTCATCCACGAAAAGAAAAACCAGGGAACAACTCAGGGTACTAAGCCCACACCTATCTCTCTCGTACCTAGAAGAACTCTTGCATAGTCCCGCGTCACCGCACACAGACCAAAGGATTTGATCTGTTCACGTGAGGTCTTACCTTGCTGATGATGTGCATAGGATCACACACACATCTCCTCAGGTGAGTCACGTGAGAGATGCTATGCACCCAAACAAGCCTTTGGGTTTAGGGTAAGGGGGTAGAAAACCTCTCCATCCCTTCGCACGGTCCCAAACGGCCCAAAAGAACTCAGGGTAGCTCACCTCCCTAGTCGCACATCTACATCGCAAGATGTGACTGGAATCACTATTTGGACCTGGGACAAAGCCTGGTGATTCCTTCCTTCAGAATATCTATATGGTGAAACACCCAAGGATATCTGGTCATGCAAGATTTCATAGTCAATGTCCCACGATCAAGACACTCTTACACGATCAAAGAGCGAAGGAGTCGGTACCATCGACTAAAGAAAAAGCTCCCACGCCTTCTACCTTTCCGACACAGGGTTACACCGATGCCCCATGTCACCCTGGTAACACCTAAAGTAAGGATCAGGGAGAAAAAATCACTTCACACACAAAGCCTAAAAATTCTACTGCAAAAATTAGAGGAGCCGTAAAGCGTACCTCTTATCACCTCATGCTCAGCTGGATCATAGACATCCAAAGCTCGCGGCTGTCTTTGATCCCAACTATCAACTCCTGGAGCCTGACGTGGACAGCTTGGTGGTGATGGGAAGACCTCTTAAGGTCGTCCCCCACTACCATCTCCTCCCGCTCCTCTTCTAGAACCACCTCTCTAGCCACTACTCCGCTCATGGAGCTGCCTCTTCCGTGGTGGTGCACCTGCTGCCTTCCCGATATTCATAGTGTGCCTAGTCGGGTAGTCCCATGCAATGTGACCTCGCCCATCACAAGCATAGCACTGGCGATCTCTGGGCTTCCTTGGTACACTCCGACTCCACTGTGGTGTATGACCACGGCCCGAAGTCCAGTCAGAGAAGGGTCTCCTCGGCTGAGGCCCTGTGTTCTTCCGCCATAGTGGTGCATGAACATGTCTCCAAAACTGGCGGTGTGAAGGCCACCTGTGTTGAGGATCCGTCTGCTGAGGCCTTCTAGCTGCGACAGACATCTTGGCTATGTCGCGCCTACTGCCACCACCAACCATAAAGCGTGATAGGAAGCTCTCTGTCACCATCACCTACTCTAAAACCTCGAAATAAGTGGGAATGCCCAAGGGTACTATGACAACACGAATCTCTCTGGGGAATCCCTGCTCGAACTTCCACGCTCAGAAGTTGTCGTTGTGGACTATGTCTGGGTAATAACGTGCACGGTCCGTGAACCTAGTCGTGTACTCAGTCATCGTCATCCCTCCCTGTTGAAACTACAGGAGATCCTGGATCCAAATGGAGTGTAAGCAGGAGGGGTAAAACTCCTCATGAAACAGCAGCTGAAAGTCACCCCAAAAAAGTAACGAATCATCGAGTAACTGAGTCACCAGACTCCACCAATGCCCAACAACTCTATGGACAAGGCTAGAATCCAAAGTCACCATCAGATCCGCTGGTGTCTGTGAAATCCTAAAGAGGCAAACTGCTGTCTTAAGCCAAACCTCTGCTGCCAGAGGGTCTGGCGCACCACTGAACCTCAGCGGTCTCTGTCCCTAGAACTCACAGAGTGCACTCAACCTGCGCTAAAGCTCTATCTTCTCTACTGGATCTACCTACTGCTCACCAGCTAGGGGTGTTGCTACCGGCCCACTTGGAGAAAGGGACTTGCATGATGGGTCCTGAACAGAGGCCTCGTAGCTCACATGGTTGTCGTCACGAACCAAAGGTGGTATCCTAGATGGTTGTCTTCATGGAGACATCCTGAATGTTATTAGGGAGTACCACGATCAGATGAGCATATATTTATACAACCGTAACAACAATGGGGAGCTGACTCAAGAAGGACAGTCAAAGACTCAATCCTACGTGATGCACAAACCAATTTTCTCTACAACGGGTGTCTCAGCATGCCGAGTCGACAAGAAGGTTATCAGGGTCATCGTGAATGGATACCCCGGCCGCCGCACCATCACTGGATTCCATGGTCTGAGATCGGCTCTCGAGACATATTGACACCTTTTCCCTAAATCCAAACCAATTCCTTTTTAGGGACGTTCGAACAATGTCCGAAGGAAGAAACCACCTCTGATACCACTTTGTCACGACCTGACCCTACCCGGGCTCGAGCCGCAACTACCCCAAGCCTGCCTCCATAGGCCAGGGGCTGGTGACCAGCGCCGAAGGCACAAAAATTCGGGGAGGCCTTTGCCTAAGTACCTGTACACACACACACATCCCACTCAATTCAATAGTTCATAGTAAATGAGAAATTAAAGTACTCACTGATATAAAAAAACCCCAAATGTGCATCAACCTCTCAACAGTACAAAGTAAGTGCTGAAGGTAAACTGAAAATAAAAAGACCGAACACACGTCCAACAAGAAAAGTGTCACAACCCGGCTACAGGTAAACAAAAGTAAACAACTGGAGAGTCTCCCACCTTGAAACCCCTCTGCGAAAACCATACGCGGTCCAAGATTTTGAAATCCTAAGCTCCTCGGTATTCATGACCAACCTTTCAGTCATCTGCAAGGGCACACCAAGTACTAGAAATGCCCAAGAAGGGGTGAGTATAAAAATAATCAGTAGGATACCCCGAAGGCTCAAGGGAGAAAAAAGGAGGAATTGATGAGGTGAGCAATAGATTGAACAGAGAATAGTAAATGAGTACAATAGACAGTGCAGTAAAGAGTACAGCTCAACCCAACAGGAGGAAGGAAGTAGACTCATCCAAACACTTGGAGCTAGAAGAGTTAAGAAGATAAACTTCTCGTCAAGTCTTCGCTACCTATAGCAGGAGAGTTAACTCGTCCTACCACAAGAAGCTAGACAAGGAAAGCTTGTGTCATACCCCACATATCTTCGCCTCTCCTGGAAGGAGAGTAACCAAAACCCAAGGAGTGGGTACTAGAACAAGGTATATACATATTAATATGCCCAAACAAGAAGCCCGAACAAGATCGTAAGGGGATCTCCATCCCGTAGCTCAGCCCAAAAAAGTGAAAAGCCAACAGTCTCAGAAGTAAACACCATCGATGCCCAGCATCCTGCACGTCTTCCCCAAATTGCAAGTCAAGGGGCTCAAATCACCACACCTTAACACTATCCTCTTTGGGCGGCACTGACTCACCCGTACGGTTTTAGGTCACGTATCAAGGAAGTGTATTGGTAGGGAAAGAACCCTTCTTACTTGAGAGTTCTGGAGAAAGTCGAACCACACCTCGTCACTGTCACACAGTAGAGAGGTCTGCTAAAAGTCAAAGCTGTCACATCACTGACCCGTACAACCAAGGGTCCCTCTCTGGTAGTCACGAAGAAAATCTATAGACTAGACTAGTATAAACAACTGAGTCTGAAATAAGACATCTGGTAACCCATTGCCCCGCCCCGCTGGAGGGTAAACCATAAGAGGTCATCGGGTAACCCACTGCCTAGTCCCTACTGGTGGGTAAACCCTAATAGGTCGCTTGGTAACCCACTGCACAGTCTCTACTAGATGATAAACCCTAAGAGGTCATTGGGTAACCCACTACCCAGTATCTGCTGGAGGTTAAACTCTAAGAGTTCATTGGGTAACCCACTGCCCACCCTCTGCTGGAGGGTAAACACTAAGAAGTCAATGAGCAACCCACTGCCCAGCCCCGCTGGAGGGTAAACCTGAAGAAGTCGATGAGCAACCCACTACCCTTCCCCACTGGAGGGTAAACCCTAAGAAGTTGACGAGCAACCCACTACCCAGCCCTGCTGGAAGGAGAACCTGAAGAATTCGATGAGAAACCGACTGCCCAGCCCTGCTGGAGGGTAAACCTGAAGAATTCGATGAGCAACACACTGCCCAGCCCCACTGGAGGTTAAACCCAGAACTGGTCTGGCAATCCCTACTGGAAAAAACCTCCAGGATAGAGGATCGGTGCCCACGTGATGTATTGGTCACACCGAATCCTCAAAATTCTACCAGGTAACATGAAGGGACGTGATACTGAAATCCCACACAACTAAAGGAGAAAGGGGTACCCAAAGAACTTTGCTGATCAAACCGTCGAGAACAGAACTAGGAGAAACCACTCAACCCTGCTGGTCTAAACCATTTTGAACAGGACCAGGGGGAAACCCACTCAACCCTGCTGGTCGAAACCATCGTGAACAGGACCAGGGAGAAACCCATTCAACCCTGCTGTTCGAAACCATCGAGAATAGGAGGACCCTCTACATCACGAGAGGTCAGAGGTACGTAAAGTAGAACATGGTATACACATGGGGACCACATGATGTGAGGCCCAAACTCATCTCCAAACCAAGTGCACAAACATTCTCAGGTAAAAACCACAACATTTACCTACAAGCATTCTCGTATACTCCCAGAGTATTCCACATTGCCAGCCCAAGGGCTATCGTGCACACGACACCCAATGTCAACACAAAAATTCGTAAACATAACTTTTCCATCCTGCTTCCTCCACGGCCCTAGCACAGCCAACCACATATCTTTAAGCATTGAATTCACTCTCCCAAGAGTGAACGTGATCACACGCCAGGGGTTCTCCACAAACACCACAGGAAGAACCACCACCGGTACACCTTTCATGCTTACACATTAATTGAGATTTCGAATGTGTCTCTGCAAATCCAAACGGATCACACCATTGTAATCCTCGCCGAAAAAAATGTGAGATAGACTATTTACTCACTTAAAACAGACATCCAACATAAAATCCATCCAACACCACATTACGCCTGAATGACATCCCATGGTCTCGATCCTCGGTCCCGAAAATAGTCAGGTGCTCGCACCGTTGCGATCTCCTCAGAAGGACACGTCAAATTGACTACTTACTTTCATGGAACGGATTTCCAGATAAAAAGATGTGTTTCGCCATACCGCACATGATCGGTGCTTCGTGGGACCCGCATCTCAATCCCGAAGCACAACGAAAGGAACACACTATTACGATCCTCTCAAAAAAAGTACACAAGATTGACTTTCCACTTGTCCGAAACGGACACCCGGTGACAAAGATAGAAATCATAACCAACTCCCAAAACGGCCCTCATGGGGCCCGCACCATTGTGCGGAATTAAAGTGGGTGGATTATTCCATTGCAATACCCTCAGAAAAACACCAAGAATCAACTGCTTGCATGCCCTGAACGGACGTCCAATGAAAAAGTTACAAATTGCTGCGTGCAGCTAGAAAGGCGGCCTGTGGGGCCCACACCTCAACTTGGGCATCAGCAACCAAAAAACCCATGGAAATATTTTTCGCGACTCTAGGGTCGCAACGCCATCGACGACACTCAAAATGGACTCCGGATGTGACTGCGCCACCCAAAATTATAACCTCGGAGAAAAATGCGAAACCACTTCACGTACGTGTCATGCCACCAAGCCTCTCGTCTCGGGAATTAAAAATCCCCGAGACCATATCAAAAAGTTCTTCTCGACGCCAAGAATGTGTTGTCATAGATGGAACATGAATCTGACCCCTATTTTCTATTTTAGGGCGTTTTAATGTTTTTTTTCAGCAGACCGAAACTGTGGCCCAGGTTGGTTTGGCCGGCCCACCCTTCCTGACCCGGCCCGCGGTCGTGCGGGCCGGCCAGCCTCACCCAGAACGACTCAGCCGGTCCGGCTGAATTCCCATGGGACCCGTAAAGGGCGGGTCCCTGTCAGCTCCTTGGGATAACGAAGACCCCAATATACTACGTCAACCGGGCCGGCTTTGACGGCCGGTCACCCGCGTCGCGCGCCTGAGGTAACTGCCCCTCCAGCTGCTCGTACCGACGCCCTCAGCAGCCCGCTCGCCCAACGCCACTGCTCGACTGTGCTCCCTCACCCTCCGACCACTTGGCCGACCTCTGCTGCTAAGAAACCGAAGGACGTCGCCGCCTAGACCCCTGCCACGCAGTCGATAGGCCTCCCCTCTCCACCGCTGATCCTCACCGGATCGCTAGAAAAACACTCAAAAAAGAAAAACCCCGAAACTTTGCCGGACGATTGCGATCACCTCGGGACTCAGATTTAAATTCTCAAAAAATATTCTACGCAGCCATAGGCTCCCTACAAAAAATAAACAGAATTTTGACGATTCAAATAGACTTCAAAGGAAAGGTTCTAAATTAAAATACGAAAAGAAGATCTCCTACCTCTTTGGGTGTAGCCCGAAGCTTCGTCGTTGATCCGCCGAAGCCGCGCTCCACCTTGGGAAGGATAGGATGGAGGGCTTGTTGGAGGAGCTCCTTGATTGATACTTCTTGCACTAGGATGTGCAAATGAAGGAGAGGTGATGGGTTATGTCTTAAACAAAGAAAACTAATTAAAACTCGAATTAATTTAAATCCCCAAATTAACCCACATCCGAAACCACGACGGGGTCGAGGTTAAGCCTCCCTTAATGTAAAAACCTCCTCTCGAGCACAACGGGGGTCTCAGAATTTTAATCCGAGGCCCCGTTCAAAAGTTATAAAACTTAACGCCCGAGGCTGCTAAATTACGAAAATGCCCCTGGGGCCATTTTCCACAGAAGGGCCACACCTGCGAAAATTACACCCCTCCTAGGGTAAACATCACACTCTGGACTCGACGGTGCCCTTAGTTTACCCATCCAAGGAACCATTTAATAGTTATTTTATTTATTTGGCATTCCCTGTGTGAACACACTTAAAATTTAATTCCAGCCCCACTGGGGCTCAAAATCGTACGCCATCTGAAGGCGATGCTCTGGAATAACATCAAGAAAATTCCAAAGTCTTTTATAGAAAAAACCGGGTTTTTACAACTAAAAACCCTAAAAGTCCTAAAAATCCCTAAAACCCTCAGAAAACCCTAAAAACCTACAAAAACCACAAAAAATCATGAAACCCCTAAAATAAAATAAAAACCGAAAACCCCCTAATGACCCTAAAAATCTATAAAAGACCATAAATAATCCTAAAATACTAAAATCACTAAAAACACTGAAAATCTCTAAAAAATATATAAACCCTAAAAACCCTAAACGTTCTAAAAATCCCCTAAATAATTGAAAAACCATAAAAACCTAAAAAAATATAAAACCCCTAAAACACTAAATGACCCCTAAAACCCCCAAAACCTTAAAAAGTCTTAAGAACCATAAAACCCTTTAAAGCCATAAAAATATTAAAAACCATCAATATGTAAAAACACTAAAACCCCATAAAACTCTAAAAACTCCTAAAATAACCTAAACCTGTAAGACCTAAAAGATCCTAAAAATCCCGAGAACACCATAAAAACCCAAAAAACCCAAAAATCCCAAAAAAACCTAAAAAACCTAAAAAATACATAAAAGAACCTAAAAAATCCTTAAACACCCAAGAAACCCCTAACACCCCTAAAACTGATAAAACCCACTAAATACCTCAGAACCCCTAATACCACATAAAAAACCTAAAAACCCTAAAAACTCCATAAAAACCATAAAAGACCATGAAATACTATAAACCCCATAAAAACCATAAAATAACTCTAAAACCCTAAAACAATCTTAATAACCCCAAAACACTAAAAAATATAAAAACCCAAAGAAAAACTAAAAAACTTTAAAAAATCCTAAAAAATCCTAATAATAATAGAACCCCCCAAACCACAAAAAACCCAAAAACCCAAAAACCCCCTAAAAACACTTACCACCCCTAAAACGTATGAAAACCCACAAACAACCATAAAAACCCTAGAAACCTAAAAACTCCCTATAACCCTAAAAATATGAAAAAATCCTTTAAACATAGTAAAACTGCTAAAAAAACTAAAACCCATTCAAAATACCGAAAACATGAAAGGCCCCTAAAAAATTTTAAATAGATCAAAACCCCTATAAACTCTAATGAACCTAAAAAACCTAAAAAACCTAAAAACTTTGTAAATCCCTAATTTTTTTAAAAACACAAAAAACAAAAAAACACTAAAACTCCTATTACCCCCCCCTAAAATAGCGTAAAAAACCTAAAAGGCCCTAAAAACCTAAAAAATTAAATTCCCCTAAAAACATGAAATACATATATACACCCTAAAAAGCATTAGACACCCAAAAAACCCAAAAACCACAAAAAAACCAAAAACCCAAAAAATCCTTAAAAAATAAAACACATTAAAAACATCAAAAACCTTTAGAATCTATGCAAAACTATACAAAATCAAATGAAAAAAATAATCATAAAAATACCTAAAAACATAAAAACCTAAAAAATTCCCTAAAACCACTAAAGACTTAAAAATTATAAAAAACTATAAAACCATTTCGAAACCCTAAAATCCCCAAAAACCACTAAAACACTAAAAACCCATAAAACCCCTAAAAACCCTAAAATTTCCTAAAAAACCTAAAATTCTAGAAAACCCTAAAATCCCCCCAAAAAACAAAAACACACACAAAACCAATAAAAAAACAAAAACCCTATAAAAACAAAAAACTATACAATCCATAAAATAAAAATATGTATAAAAAATCTTTACCCCCTTAAAAACCAAAAAAATACATAAACCCTAAAAAAACCAGAAACACTAAAACCCATAAAAACCCTATAAACATGAGAACCCCAAAAAATCAAAAAAAACCCTGAACACCTTCAAAACCTCAAAAAACACATAAAAACCTCAAAATGATAAAAACCCTAAAATAATAGTAAAAACCCTTAAAACCATAAAAATACTAAAATACTCTAGAACACTAAAAACCCCTAAAACCCTAAAAAATACAAAAATGCCTAAATACCATAAAAACCAAAAAAATATTAAAATACCTAAAAAAATAAAAAAACCATAAAAACCCAAAAACACTAAAATCCATAAAAACCCAAACACCCTAAAAACATGAAACTCCAAAAATAAATGAAAAAAACAACAAAACTCTAAAAACCATAAAACCTTAAAATTAATAAAACCCTAAAAATCATAAAACCCTAAAATACATAAAACCCCTGAAATAGTAAAAACATCCATAAAAACATTAAAAACCCTAAAATATGAATAAAAACCTAAAAAACTATAACAATAATAAAATCCATCAAAAACCCTATAAAACCATAAAATCCATATATGCTTAAAACCCCCCACCCCTGAAAAACCAAAAACATTAAGATATTTATAAGACACTAAGAACCCATAAACCGCATTAAAATCACTAGAGACACCCTAAAAACCTAACACCCTTTAAAATCCTAAGACCCCCCCCAGAAAAAGCATAAAACCCCAAAAACCCTAGAGAACACCTAAAACAATAGAACCCCTTTAAACCCCCTAAACACCTTAAAACATTTTAAACCCCTAAAAACCATGAAAAATATAAATACCATAAAACACTTGAAAACCTAAAGAAAAACTAATAATGAACCTAAAACCCCCTAAAAACATCAAAACCCCTCAAAACCCTAAAAGCACTAAAAACCTATAGAAATCCTGAAAATCCTTAATATCCATAAAAAACTAAAACCCTGAAAACATTCAAATCCTTGAAAATCCTATGAAAACGCTAAAACCTAATACTATAAAAACACTAAAAAACATTAAAAACCCTAAATCCAAAAATTAATCAAAAAACATACAAACCCCAAAAAACATAAAAACCTTTAAAACACCCAAACTACCTAAAAACCCTAAAAGACACTAAAACCCTCCAAACCCATTGAAAAACCTAAATAATCATATAAAGACCTTAAATACCATTTAAAACCATAAATAACCCAAACCATAATAATATTTAAAACCCAAAATATATTTAAAACCATAAAACCCATAAAAACACTAACAACAATTAAAACTTCAAAACCCCCAAAAATCCTATAAAATCCTAAAAACCCTAAAAACACCTAAAAACATAAAAAACCTCCCAAGGACAAAAAACCCTATAAATCTATAAAGGACCTAAATAAACCCAGAAAACCCTAAAATAATATAATACCCCTCAAAACCCCTAAAACCCCTAAAACCCAAAAATACACGGAATCCCTGAATAACCCTAAAAACACTAAGAAATCTAAAAATTATTAAAAGGTAAAAAACCCCTAAAGCTGACTGAAAAATTCAAAATAACCTAAAATCACTTAAAACTACAAAAACTAACTAAAAAACCTTAAAAACCATAAAACCCTAAAAACACTAAAAACCTTAAAAACCCTGAAAGACCATAAAAACTCAAATGACCCTAAAACCCTGAAAAATCTCTATATACACTAAAAACCCAAAACACCAAAAAATACCTACAAACCACTAATATAACATAACCCCCTCCCACAACTAAACCCAAATGTTTCCTAAAAAACACTAGAAAACACCAAAAACCCTATATGAACCTAAAAGTCCTTAAAATTATAAACAACTCTAAAAACTCTAGAACTCCTAAAGGACCCTAAAAATTCAAAAACCATAAAGGACCCTAAAAACCTAAAGGAACAGAAAACCATAAAAATAACCTAAATAACCTTTAAAACCCCAGAAAATCCAAAAGAACATAAAAATCCCTAAAAAATCTAGATGAACCAAAAAAACAACAAAAACCCCTAAAATACCAAAAACCCCCTAAAAATACTAAAGGACCACAGAACCCCCTAAAACCCTATAAAATCCCCAAAAACCCAAATAAACCTAAAAATAATAAAAGACTATAAAACCCCAAGAAACTATAAAACCTCAATTAAAATATAAATATACCCTAAAACCCCTAAAACATTAAGATACATTAAAAACATAAAAACCCAAAAAAACCTTAAAAGTCCCAGAAAACCCTTAAAGACCCTAAAAAACCTAAAAACATAAAAGGAACCTTAAAACACTAAAAACTAAAAAAAACTCCCTAATCCCCTTAAACACCATGAAACCAATTAAAAATTTTATAACCACCCAAAACCGTAAAAATCCTTAAAACCCCAAAACAACACAAAAAAACCCATAAAGATCTTCTGTCCTAAAAATCCTTAAAGAACATAAATACTCTAATTATCTATAAAAGACACTAAAAACCCTCAAAATTAACCTAAATGACCCTAAAAGACCCTAACAAAACCCAAAAAACCAGAAAACTCTAAAACCCTAAAATTCCCTTAAAAACCGAAACACATTAAAATCCCTAAAAACCATAAAAATCCTTTAAAACCTAAACAAACTCTATAAAAACCAAAAAACCCTATAATACCCTAAATTCCCTTAAAACCCTTAAAACCCCTAAATTCCATTAAAAACAATAAAAAAACAAACAAAACATGAAAAAAATAAAAAAACATAAACCCCTGAAAACCCTAAAAAATCATAAAAAGATTAAAATACCTAAAAACACTAAAAACCATAAAAGTCCTTGAAAATCCTAAAATCCCTAAGAACTCCCAAAACCCTAAAAACCCTAAATAATAAATAAAAAAACTAACCCCCCCCCCCCACACAACACTAATAAACTCTGAAAACCACTAACCCCACTACATACCCTTAAAATCCCAAAAATCTAAAACCCCTAAAATCTCTAAAATCCCTAAAAACACCAGAAACCCCTTTAAAAACCCTAAAAACCATTAATGTCCCTAAAAAACCTAAAAACCTATGAACCCAAAAAACCCTCAAAATCTATAAAAACCCTAAAATGCTTAAAAACCAGAGAAACACTAAAAACATTTAAAACCTTAATAACCATACAAAAATCAAAAAATTTAGACCACCTAAAACCTATAAATACCATAAACTCTTAAAACCATAAAATCCCTAAAAAACACTAATACCCCTGAGGAATAGAAAAATCCATAAAAACCCCTAAAACCCCTAAAACCTCTTAGAAAACCCAAAAACCCAAAAACCCAAAAACCAAAAAACCCTAAAAATATAAAAACCTTATAACCTAAAAAAATAAAACCCATAAACCCCCCTAAAACCCTAAAAACCCTAAAGGCCCAAAAAATACATAAAAAATCCTAGAACAGACTCCAAAACCCTAAAAAAATCTTAACCCCCTAAAAGACAGTAAAAAAACTAAAAAACCAAAAAAATACCCTAAAACCCAAAGGAAATTCTAAAAGACAACAAAAACCCTAAACGTCCCTAAAAACATAAAAATTCCTAAAGACCCTAAAAACACTAAAAATTAAAAAGTACCCAAAACACACATTTAAACCCCTGAAGGAATATAAAAACCCATAAAACCCTAAAGACCCCCAAAACCCTAAAATCATAAATTATCTAAAACCCCTATAAGGAACCTAAAGACCATAAAAATACCCCAAATGACACTAAAAAATAGAAATACCATAAATTACCCTAAAACCTTAAAAAAACCTAGAAAACCCCCAATCCCCAAAACACATAAAAAACATAAAAACCCTAAAAGACCCTAAAACCTGTTAAATAGCCTAAAAGTCTCTAAAAATCCTAAAAATGCTAAGAGTCCCTAAAAAAATCCTTAAAACAATAAAAACCATTAAAACCCTTAAAAACTAAATTGACCATAACAATCATAAACCCCCCCTCCAAAAAACCCCAAAACCCTAAAAAATATTTAAACCACAATTAAACCATAAAATCATCTAACCACTATAAAACCAATAAAACCCCTAACCCCCACCTCAACCTTTAAAAAGAGATGAAAACCCAAAAAAAACAAAAAAACATAAAACTATAAAAACCCATGATGACCCTAAAACACCCTAACACCCCAAAACAATCCAAAATATCTTCAAAATCACCAACTCAAAAAAACCCATAAAAACCCTAAAACCATAAAAAATTAAAAAAAACTCTAAAACCCAAAAAAACACTAAAACCCTTAAAAACCTTAAACCCTATTACCTACACCCTAAAACCTATATGATTCACTGTAAAACAAACACCGTTATCCCAAAACCCAAAGCCCTACTCTCCAAACCCTATACCCTACACCATAAAAGACACTAAAAATATTTTAAAACCCTTTAAAAATCCTAAAAACATTGAAACGCCTTTGAAAACCCCTAAAATAACATAAAACCACTAAAAGTTACTAAAATAACATAATACCCCTAAATCCCATCAAAGATCCTAAAAACTGTAAAAATTAAGAGTCTAAACACTTTAAAAGTCTAAAAAACCCTTAAACAACCAAAAAACCCAAACCCCTAAAAATCCTAAAAAACCCCAAAAACAAAAAAAATCCCTGCAAACCCATAAACATATAAAAACAATAAATATACCATGAGACCCTAAAAAACTCTAAAATCCTTAAGAAACCCTAAAACCCCCCAAAAAAAACATTAAAACCCTTAAAACCCCTAAAATCCCAAAAAACCATAGTGATCCCAAAAAAAATAAAAAAACCCTAGAGAGGACATAAAAACATAAAATTCCCTAAAACCCATATAAAACCATAAACACTGTAAAAACCCCTGATAACCCTTAAAAACATAAAAACCCCAAAAACCGAAAAAATCCCTTAAAATCATAAAAATTATAAAAAACCTAGAAAAACCACAAAAACCCCTAAAAAGACACCAAATCCCCTAAAAGACACTAAAAATACCAAAAAACCCTAATAATCTAACAAACTTTAGTGAACCCTTTAAACCCTAGACCCCCTAAAACCATAAAAACCCATTAAATACTATGAAAAAACTAAAAAACCTAAAATATATAAAAAACCTAAAACCATAAATCCATTAAAACCCAAAAGAAATGTTAATACCCATGAAAACACTAAAATACCCCAAAACCCCTAAAAGTCCCTAAAACCCCTAAAACCCCTAAAATAACCTAAAGAACCTTAAATCACTAAAAACATAAGAAACCCCAAAAATACTAAAAACCCTAATACATTTAAAAACCACAAACACCCAAAACCCCTGTAAAACCCTAAAACCCCCTAAAAACCAGTAAACCCCCTAAAAGCCTAAAAATACCAAAATTCAATAAAACCATATAGAAAACCTAAAAAAAATTTAACCCCTACATTCACTTAAAACTCCTTAAAACACTAAAAAACCCAAAATCATACTAAAAACCCTAAAAACCCATTGAAATACAATAAATCCAAAGAAACAAAAAATTCATTAAAAATCTTCAGAATCCAAAAAACACCTAAAAACCACTAAAACCCATAAAAACCCCTAAAATCTTTAAAAACCAGAAAATACCCTAAAAAACCAAATCTATAAATATATTAAAAATGATAAAGTAACTATATAAGACCCCAAGAGAACCTAAAAACCTAAAATACACTAAAATCCCAAAAGTCCCAAAAAATCTTCAAAGATACTAGAAACCCTAAAAGACCCTAAAAACATAAAAAATAAAAAAAATTCTAAAACCCTTAAAAAACCCTAAAAACCTAAACCCCCAAAAATTCCAAAAATCCCTAAAAACCATAAAAATGATACAAAACCAAAAAAATCCCAAAAAACCATTAAAAACATCTGAAACCCATCAAAATGCATAGAAAACCCTAGAAGTCCAAAAATACCATATAGAAACCCTACAAAACCCTAAAAATACATAAATGCCTAAAAACCTACAAAACTACAAAAACCAAAAAAAATATTTAAATTGATAATAAAATATTATAACCCTATAAGAACCCTAAAAACCGAAATATAATTATAAATACCCTAAATCTCATACAAGAATCCTATAAACCCTAGAAAACCATGAAAAAGCCCTAAAAATCCTAAAACCCTAAAAAATCATAAAACCATAAAAACCTAAAAAAACATGAAAACCAATAAAAACCCTAAATCATAAAACCCTAAAAACCCAAAAAAAACCCAAAAAATATAAAAAAATTCAAAAATCCAAATAAAAATTGAGAATAACCCTTCAAACACTAATAACTCCCTAAAATACCTTAAAACATCAAAAAGAACCTAAAACCCCAAAGACACTAAATGACCTTAAAAAAATACTAAAATTACTTTAAACCCCCAAAAAATACCCAAAAAATACAAAAAATATGTAAAAGACCCAAAAATTACTTAAAACCATAAAAAACCATAAAACAACTAAAACAACAAAATACCTAAAACCTCCTAAAATCCCTAAAAACACTATTAAAATTCTAAAAAACCCTAAAATCCCTACAAACTCTAAAACCACTATGAATCCACATAAAACCCTTAAAAACCAAAAAAATACTCTAAAAACCCTGAAACAATGTAAAAATCTAAACAAAAATTAAACCTTGAAAACCCTAAAAAACCCTAAAACCCTAAAAAATCCAAAAAACCCATAATATTACCCAAAAGCCTAAAAACACAAAATAGCACTAAAAACCCTAAAACTACTATAAAACTGTAATCCCTATAAAAAACTACGAGCCCTACAAATAATGAAAATTCTTAAACCAACCCAAAAAACCCAAAAACACTTAAAAATCCAAAACACCTAAAAACTATTAATCCCTAAAAAGGCTAAAAACCCAAAAAACTCAAAAAACCAAAAAAAAAACACATAGAAACCCAAAAAAATAAAAAATGAAAATAAAACATAAAAACCCATGAAAATCATTATAAACTATGAAGAAAACCTAAAAAAATATAAAACCATAAAAACACTAAACACCCAAATATCCTTTAAAAAGCATGAAATCCGTAACAACCCAAACACCCCTAAAATCCATAAAACCACAAAGCCACCAAAACCATGAAATCCCTAAAACCCCTAGAAGACCCTAAAATGTGTAAAAATTATTAGAAATGAATAAGAACCCTTAAAACAAAAAACCATTAAAACCATAAAAACTCTAAAAAACAGAAAATGCCTACAAAAATAAATACCATAAAACCCTAGAAACCCCCGAAAAGACCCTAAAATTCCTTAAAACCTGAAAAATATCTAAAAACACCTAAAACATAAAAGAAATAAAAACCCTATACAAACCCTAAAAGACATGAAATATTCTTAAACAATTTAAAAACCCTAAAAAGATCTAAAAACACAAAAAAACAACTAAAAGAATTATAAAACCCCTAAAGGACGCTAAAATCCAAAACCCTAAATCCTCTTTAAAACCCATAAAATTTCCCTGAGAACCCCTACAAATTCCCATAAAACCATAAAACCCATAAAACACCCTAAACCCCCTAAAAACCCAAGAGACCGGAAAAACAATCAAATACCGAAAAATCCCTAAAAACTCTAAAATCCCTCAATACCTTAAAAACATTAAAAAGGATAAAAACCCTAAAACCAATTAAAATAGAAAAAAAATTTAACACCCTAAAAACCATGAAACCCTTTAAACCCAAAAACCATAAAACCCTAAAACTCTAAAACCCTAAAAAATACAAAAAACCCATAAAAATTCTAAAAATAAATAAAACCCTTTAAACCAATAAAGACACAAAAAACCCTTAAACCCCTTAAAATACTAAATACCTTAAAATAGTGTAAAAAACTATAAAGTACATAAATATCCAAAAAAAACTCTAAAATTATAAAACCCCTAAACCCCAAAATGGACACCTAAAATAATAAAAACCATAATAAACCCAAAAAACCTAAAACCAGCTAAAGATCATTAGAAAATCCCAAGAAACACTAACAACGAAATCCTTAAAAAACCTAAAAAAATAATAAACCATATAAAAGACCACAAAACCCCATAAAACCCCTAAAAGGACCAAATAAAATTAAATCCCCTTAAATAAAAACACTCTTACACCCCAAGGAAACTAAAAACCACAAAAATCCTAAAAGACCCTAAATCCCTAAAACGCCATAAAATACCCTAAACCATAAAATCTGAAAGCGGCACTAAAAAAACTAAAGAAAATCCTAAAGGATGTTATGATGAACTAAAAAACCTAAAATTCTCTAAAAATAATAGAAGACTTCAAGAGGTCCCTAAAATATTAAAATCCTAAAACCCCAAAAAAGGACCCTATAAAACACTTAAAACCCTAACCCCCACCATAAAACCTACAACACCCTAAAAACCCAACAGAAGCCTTAAAAGATCCTAAAAACATTAAGACCCCCACAATATCCTAAAAACCCTGAAAATAACAATATAAAACCCTAACATCCCTAAATACTAAAGGATCCTAAAACCCTAAAAACCTCTAAAGACCGTAAAACCCCAAAAGCCGTAAAGAACCATAAAAAAGGAAAAAAATTAAAGGCCATAAATTGCCCAAAAAATACTTGAAAAACATTAAAACTTTGAAATATAATAAAAACAATAAAAACCTTAAAAAACCTATAAACCTTATAAAACCCTAAAACACTAAAACCCCAAAATACCGAAAAAACAGAAAAAACCCATAAAAGCCACTAAAGACCCTAAAATAACTAGAAACCAAAGAAAAACCATTAAAACCCACAAACCTATAAAAACCATTAAAAGATTATAAAAACTTCAAAACTCATAAAACACATAAAACACCCTAAAAAGAAAAAATCAGAAAACCAAAAACCCCCCTAAAACCGCTGAAATTCCTAAAAACTGTAAAAATCCATAAAATATCAATAAAACTCTTAAACATATTAAAAATACATTAAATATCCCCAAACAACTAAAAAACACTAAAAACACTAAAAAATACTAAATTCTTAAAAACAATAAAAATGAAAAAAAAAACTCCTAAAAACTTATAATCCTAAAAAACCATACAAACAATAAAAACCCTAGAAACCAAAAGACCAAAAAAATCTAAAAAACATTAAACTCCCTAAGAAACCCCCCAACCCCCCCCAAAACCCTATAAAATCTGAAAACCCCTTAAAAATCCTAAAAAACAAAAAACCCATAAGATTATTTAAAACCATAGAAATCCATAAACACTAAAAATCCACAACAACTCTTAAAAACCCTAAAACATTACTAAAAACCCAAAAAAAATGATAAAAACTCAAAAAATTCTCCAAAACTCCCTAAAAACCGTAAAACACTTCTAAAAGACCCTAAAACCCATAAAAAAGTTAAAATAACAAACCCCTAAAAGACCCTAAAAACAAAAAAAAACCCTAAAATACCCTAAAACTACTAAAACCCCTAATTGACCATAGAAAACCTAAAACCCTTACAAGACCATATCTACCATAAAAAACCTACAAACCCCTAAAACCCATAAAAGACCCTTTGAATCCATAAAAAATATAGAACCATAAAATACCCAAAAACATGTTTAAAGAACCCTGAAAACACTAAAAACATTTGAATAACCTAATAAAACCCAAACATCTTCTTGAAAGTTAATAACCATAAAAAATCTACAAACTGACAAATCGATAGAAACCCTACAAAAATATAAACACCCAAAAAATCCATAAAAACATAAATCCCATTAGAAATTATAAAAACCCTAAAAAAATAAAAACCAAAAAATCCATAACAACCTGAAAATCCCTAAAAATATCTAAGAAAATCCTAAAAATACTAAAACCTAAAACCCAAATAAAACCATAAAAACTGTAAAACCCCTAAAGTGTTTATAAAACCCCTTCAATTCCGTAAAAAAATATAAAAACCCTAAAATAATATAAACCCCTCATAATTTATAAAAATCCTAGAAAACTAGAAAACCCTAAAAATCCATAGTAAACCCCAAAACCCCTAAAAATCCAAAAAATACATAAGGATCCTTAAAATAACCCTAAACCACAAAAAGATTCCCAAAAAGAGTAATAAACTAAAAAAACCATATAAACCCTAAATACCCTTAAAACACTAAAGACCTTAGAAAAACCTAAAAAACTCCAAAAACCCTAAAAATAAAAATTATAAAAATATACTGAAATCCAAAAACCCTAAAAACCATTAAACACCATAGAAACTAAAAAACCCCTAAAAATCACTAAAAACTTTTAAACCCTAAAAACACTAAAACCACTAAAACGTTAAAAACACAAAAATACTCAAAAAATCCTAAAAACTAATAATGAAACTAAAACCAATAAAAACATTAAAAGAACCCTAAAAACCTAAAAATACATTAAATCCATAAAAATTCCTAAAACCACAGAAATCCTAAAAAACATTGGAAAAACCTAAAACTCATAAAATCCTTAAATGATCTTAAAACCCGTAAATAACCCTAAAATCACACTATAAATTTGAAACCCACCTAAAAACCATAAAACCATATTAAAACATTAAAAACCTCTTAAAACAGGTAATTCATTTTAAAAACATAAGAAAACACTGAGATTCCATAAAAATTATAAAAAACACTAAAAAATACCAAAAAACTACAAAAAACTAAAAAATCATATGACCCAAAAAACAATAAAAAACCTTTAAATAAAATCAAAACCCTAAAATATCTATAAATACCCTTAAAACATGAAAAAACTAAAAAAACACTAAGAAACATAAAATCCCTAAAACCCCTAAAAAAATTGAAAACCCTAAAAACTCCTAAAAACTATAAAAAACCTAAAAATCATAAAATACTAAAAACCCTAAAAACTGGTAAAACTATTAAAAAACACTTCAAAAACTAATAATATAAAAACCCAAAAAACATGTAAACCCTAAAAAACACTATAAACCCGTAAATCTGTAAAAATAACCTAACATACCCTAAAAACCATATAATCCTAAAAACCATAAAAACACTTAAAGGCCATATAACCCCCAATAGAAATTCTAGAAGTCCCTATATTACCCTTAAATAACTTTAAAACCCTAAAAACTCTCAAAAAACATTAAAACCCTAAAGAAAAATAAAAACCCTAAAACCATAAAAACACTACAATCCATAAAACCACTAAAGACCCTAAAATAATCCTTAAAAATCCTAAAAAGACCAAAAATTGTTAAAAACCTAACAATCTATAAAAACCCCTAAAGAATATAAAATATTTAAAACCCCCAAAAATTATATGAAAACCCATAAACCCCCAAGAAACCATAAAAAGCCTAAAACCAGTAAAAAGATCTAGAATGCCCTAAAAACATAAAAACTTTAAAAACTCCAAAACCCTTAAAACCCAAAAAAACATAAAATGAACTAAAAAATCACAAAACATTAAAAAAATTAAAAACACAAAGATCCCTTATAACCCTACAACCCTAAATATATATATATATAATCTCAAAGAACCAAAAAAAACCTTTAAAAACATTAAAACCCTTTAATCCCTTTATAATGCATAAAAAATAATAAAAACCCTAAAAACCTAAAAACCATTAAACCACTAAAAAATTTAAATCTTGGAAAACCCCTAAAACCCAAAAACCCCTATAACCCTTAATCATTGTAAAAACTATATAACCCTAAACAATTTGAAAACACTAGAACCCCAAAACACAACTAAAACCCATAAAATAAAATTAAAATCCATAAATATCCTTAAAACTGTAGAAATCCTAAAAACCCTAAAAACCACGAAAACACCTAAAAATCCATTAAAAACAATAAATACCCTTAAAAACACTAAAACCCCCAAAATCCTCTAAAAATACTTAAAATCCTTGAAATTGTCTGAAAACACTAAAAATTCCTAAAACCCCTAAAAAGCAATAAAAACCCTAAAAAATCAAAAAATACTTAAAACTCCTACAAACCCTAGAACCATTAAAAAATATAAAAACCCTAAAAAATATTAAAAACCTAGAAAACCCAAGTAAACACTTAAGATGCTAAAAATCCTAATAAACCCTAAAAATTTCAATAAAACCCTTAATATACCACATATACCACTAAACACATAAAAATACTAAAAGACACTAAGAACCCATAAAACACTAAAAACCGCTAGAAAAATCTAATACCTCCTAATAACAATAAAAAACACTAAAAACCTTAAAACCCTTATAAACCTAAAAAAACCTTTAAAAATAATAAAACCCCACATTAATAAAAAACAAAAAAACAAAAAACCCCTAATACCACTAAAAACTCTTAAAACCCATAAAACAGAAATAACTATAAAGGATCATTATTTCCATTGGAACATGTGTTCTGTTTTGTAATAACTATTTTGAAATGGTTTCCAATGGAATTATATATGGAACTAGAAACACCCAATAGTTCTATATCCAAAGGGACCGAAATTCAAAAGTTATATGTTCATTAGGATTTTTGACCTATTATATTTAAGAAATCGCGTTGGTTGAGAGGATGAGTGGTTTGGCTCATTGTACCATTTTGGGGAGAATTATTGTCTACTCCGGGACTCTTTTATAGATTTAATATATTTTCATGAATCCTTATTAATTTACCAAGTGTAACGTAGGTTTCCCTAAAAATTTTCTATCAATTATTAGCATGTGAAAATTTTAAAATCATCTTTATGTATTTGAGTTTATTCATCAATTGATATATATGTATATATTTGAGGTTCTCCATCAACGATATCCTCTCATATTCTACATAGAGATTCATAGGTTTTTATTAAGACACTACTATTTTCTAAGAATCTAAATGAGAAAATCTGGAATTTAAGGTCATCTCGGTAGAAATATGTTAGTCTAGAATTTATCATCATATAAACAGATGGAAATTTACTTTAGAGTTTATTTTCATCCAGGTAGACAAAGGATACTCTGGATTTTATCACCGTCTAGGGAGAAAAATATTATTAAGATGTTGGGATCGAACCCATAGATGGGATGCATACATATCCCCATGAAAGGAATCATAACCCTTGTAGTTAGGTACCGCTTAATGGGTAACATCATACCTTTTAAGGTCCTGTGATATGTACCCAGCTGTATAATTTAATGTAGTGTGGTAAGGACATCTATGTGGAAGGTTCCTAGTAAAAGCTTGGTGTTGTAATTTTACCTAAGAAGCCCAAGGAACATGTTGGTTGGAGTGGATACTCAATAAGGGGGGAGGGGGTGAATTGAGTTCCAATTAAAAAATTCTTTTAAAAATATTTCTCTTAAAATCCCCCTATTTAAAAAAAGTTAAACTGTAATGAATTTATATAGATTGTAAAAGTTTAATTAGTTTATCAAAGATTGATTAGGTCTCGGTTAATTTAGTGAGAAGATTAAATTAACTTTGGAAACTAACTTACTGGTTCACAATAAGTATAAATAGTTGCTAATTTAACTATCACAGTAACTTTAAAACAAATTGTATTTCAAAGTAATTAGCAGCAGAATATAAAACATATAGTATACTTTTGACTTAAAATAAAATGCACAGCATATGTAACCAAGAGGTTCAGTCTCAAGCTGAGACCTAGTCCTCTCAAACAATTTATAAAAATTTTATCCACACCCTGGATCGGGATAAACAACAGTGAAAAACACTGTCCAGGTACAAAGACCTTTACCACAATTCTATGTGGTAAAACCAACAACAGCTCACAAGCTGTCCAGATCTTACTTGACCTCTACCACTATCCATAGTGGGAAACAAGGGAGTAATAGAGTTTGAATTAGGATTTAGAAATCCTCCAGCTCAGCATAGGAGACAGTGTGTGTAAGAAATATACAGAGTATACACACTGCTCTAAATGTAAATAAAATAATCACTAAAAGAATGGATAAGAGTTTAGAATTCTCTAGTGATGTGAAGTGAATCTTGGGACTCTTTTGGTTTATCAGAAATGCTTCTGAGTCCTTCTTTGGTTTTTTTCTGAAAAACATAGTGTCGTTTTCTTCCTTGGTTTTCAGGTTCAACTTTTTAGCTTGAGTGCATGAAGAGTTATTTGTAGTTATTCACTCAAGATGCAGCTTGTGTTCTCCTCTAGAATGAGTGGATTCGTGTATGTCCAGTGCTCTTCCAGTATGAATGTAGCTTTTTCCTTTTGTGTGAATGCACCACTTTTCAATGTTGTTCAACCCTTTACTTTTTCACCCTTCGTGTGCCTTCTTAGTTCTTGATTATCATCATTTTGCACGTTCTTTTTCCATCCTTTTATAGCTTTCAGCTCCGGTAAAAAGAATGATTACCTCTTTCATGGGTACTAGGTATGGTTCCATGACACGCCAAAAACTATCATTAAATAACATTAATTGCATTAAAAACATCAAATACAACCATTGAATAATAAATAAATAATATTGAGAGTATAGAGTTTGACTGGTCAGTCTTTCATTAGTAGACTTTTGTGGGTAGATGTGTCATGGTGGACTTTGTGTAGCAGTGACCTTTTTTCTGATGCTCTTGGTCTATCGGTAGATCTTGGTATCGGTAGATGTTACTCTGTGTATCAGTAGCTCTATATACCAGTGGCTTCATCTATCGGTATACTTTGCTTCTATCAGTATCTTGTTTTGTATCGGTAGCTTCATAGCGGTATACTTTCTTATATCAGCAGACTTACTATATCGGTAACTCTGTTGTAACAGTATCTTGTGTCAGTAGACTTTTAGTCTGCACATATTGGTAGCTCCGTTTGGTTCCAGTGAAGTATATATATCGGTAGACCCATGCATACCGGTAGACTTGTTCTATCGGTAGATTGAAGTATCAGTGACTAGTGCATACAGGTAGACTTATACATATCAGTAGCTCTTCGTATCAGTGACCTTTGCCTATCAGTGACTATGTCTATCGGTAGACTAAGTCTATCGCTAGACTGACTTTATCAGATGCTATAGGCATATCAGTGACTTAACACTTCTGTTTTATGCAGAACACTTTCGATTGAGTTAGAATTAATTTGAAACTCATATAAACATATATAAACATTGATTAACATATTTCAATGATTATTTTAATATAATTATCAACATGATCATATATTAAAAGAATTAATATATAGATACCAAGTTTTTGGGATTTTCCAAGTATGTTAAAGAATAATTGGGATTATCAAAATAGGTGAGGTCAACAATATCCCCCTTTTTGATAATCACAACTTATAATATTATAGTCTCAAAATAATGAGTAATTATATCAGAGGATATATCATTAAATTCAATTGTATCAGAGAAAAAAATAAGATGCAAAAAGTTAAATATATCAAAGGTAGAATTAAATGCAATGGTATCAAAGGTACACGTTACAAAGAATATTAGCTCTCCCTTTGATAATATTTCTCCCCCTTTTGCATAAAAATTATTATTCCTAGATATAATTTTTCTCCCCTTATAATATTTCTCCCCCTTTGTGATAATAAAAAAGCGAGAAACAACAAAGAGAAAAGGAACAAAATGAGAAAGAAAAGAAATACATTTGTATTTAATGTTGCAAAAAGGTACAAGGAAAGAAAAAAAAATACAAGGGATTCCTATCAAATATCTTAGCCACCTATTCAATCCAATTCCTCAATGTGGGATTTTCCCTTTGGATCAGAAGAAGATTCAGACTATGTGGATGTAGGTGAAGGATTAGAAATTCCAGAAATGATTACAGGAGGCTGAGCCACTAAAATTATTCCCGGCCTGTACTGAGTAGTTCATTGAGTGATCATAGGAGTAAGGCTTCGAATGGATTGGGCTGGAGTCATCTGAACAGAAGAAGCAGTAGAAGCAGAGGTAGGTAAAGGTGGAGGTATAATTACTGGTCTATCATCGACATGCAAGAAAGGAAACAAAATATTTTTGAAATCCATAATTATTCCTCCTCATCTCTCCACAGCAGATATGAAATCATCCTTGTTCTCCATGAATTTTTCCAAGGCTGGAGTCAGTTCCCATAGCTTGCTGACTTGCTCTCTGAAGGCTGGATTGAAAGGTGGTAACCTCAGGTTTTCTAATAGAAGTTTGAAGTGGTTGTTGAGTTGATTTTTGGTACAAATCCTTTGAAAATAGTAGCATACCTTTTCTTTCACTTCTTTCTGAGAGGTAGAAGCTTCTCTCATATAGTCCGAAACAATATTCATTATTTCTCAAGCTGAATCCCTAGTAGAAATCACCACTTTTCTCAGGTCGGATGAGTCCACAGAGCCACTGGTTGACGCTGAACCAAGATCCTCCTTCATCACAGCTCTAATCTAATCCAAATCCACTAAAGGTCTAGAGGCAAGATAACCAACAGAGAAAGTTATTGTTTCCTTGAAGTTTTTGGTCAACCCACTGATGAGAATTTTGATTTGGGAATCTTGGGTGTTGACATGCTCTTTCATGGAGGTTTTAAAACCTTCAAATATTGATACCATCTAGCTCAAAACACCTTTGAAATAAGCTAAATATTTATCTACTTGGGATTTAGAACTCATATAAGATTCTAAAGAGAAAACAAATTTCTTTAGAGCTTCAACATCCTCTTCCAGTATAGATACTTGTGTCTGTAAAGTTATAACTTCATCCACTATTTCTGCCACAAAGGTTGACATATTACAACCGAGAGAGAGTTCAAATGAATTTTCCAAATTGCTCATCTCTTCAACAAATCAGTGCTTTAACTCGGCAACAGAGGCACTAAAAGACTCTTTTAGCTCATTCTTTATGGATTCCAGATCAGCTCTGGTGATCATATTACCAGGTGAAACCAAAACAGGTGCTCTTTCAAATACCATGCTAGTCACTGAGTTATTCATAGTTGATTGAATTGATGACATCAGTGAAGCTTCCATCTTCTTTATTTCTTCCACAAAACTGATTTTGAGATCAGACTTTAGCTTATCCAGATCATGAATTCTGACCACATCTTCAGGTAACAACTCAGTCTGAACATTATAATTTATTTTTCGTCTATTGAGGGATACCTCATTATCAGAATCGGGATAGTCCAATCCACACACCACAAAACCTGGGTCTTCTGCCCAATCCTCAATATCAATTGCCACTGAAACACTACCAAATATGGTTTGATGCTCCCCCTCAACTGGTGCATTCTCTTGTATAGCAAGAGCATTCTCAGTAGGTCTTTCTTCCTCAGAAGAATCTTCTACTATCAACTCCATCTCTGCAACAGCTGCAACATCAGGAGGCTCCTCTAGATTAGGCACAGGTCCTTCCATCTCACCCACTACTTCTTTACCAAGCACAACTGAGCTTCCAATAAATGGACTTAGACTTAAGCAAGAAGAATCAGATGCTTCATATTCATTCTCCCTTTCTTCTTCATTCTCATGGACTGGTTGGTATTCCTCGTTAGCAGGAGTTTCTTCTTCTTCTAAAGCTTCCTTTTGTGATGACACGAATTCAGCAGCAGGACATGGGGGCAAGTCTGGATCTCTTCCATCAGCCATAGAAGTATCCTCTTCATCATTCTCATCACTTTACTCAGGTTCTTCTTCATCAGGTCCTAGACCTGGATCCCTCACATCCTTAGGCCTTGAAGGATGATTCACAAGATTGAATTTATCATACACTTTCTTGTCATCATTAACCCATTCTCCTATCCATGGGTTCCGATTTATCTTCATATATTTGAAAACTGTGCTTGTGATACAAAAATTATTCTTTACTACCATTGTCTCATCCTGAGACTCAGCTACCCCTTTCACTTTGACCATCACTGAGATCAACTTGGCAAAGAATAAGTCATTTGTCTTTGATTTTTTCCTGGTCATATCCTCCATTTGAAACATTAGGAATCTGCATAGATTCACTTTCACACAATGTCTCAAGAGATGTAGGAGATAAATATCTTGATATCTTAAATTCACAAAGTCCTCTCTCCTTGGTATTAAGACATGCTGAACAAATTTGAATAGAAATCTGTTCTCTCCATCCATTTCAGCAACCACCACTTGTATTTGATTTCCACTACCCGTGAGCTCCTCTATGGAAGTTTCATAATCGAATATATCACTTGTAGGTGGTATTGCTTTCAAGACATATCCTAAAACACCTTCATGTGGAACCTTTAGGCATTCACCCCACTCAATAGATGAAAAAGATATCTCCTTTCCATTCACAAAAGAAGTCACGCGGTTCTCATCTTCTGACTTCTGAAAGCTCACAAACTCAAAAAATTGTTTCACTAGCATCGGATAGTAGGTTCCATTGTTGTTAGAAAAGCAATATACCCACTTTTGATCTTCCAGCACCTTGAGCACTAATAATTTTCTAGCCAACAATCATTCCACGCACAACTCTTTTTCGATTACAATAACTCTATTTTGCAAATGAAGATTCACTGGTCACATCCCCGACCTGGTTCTACTTATACTACCTCTAGATTCTGGGTGGGTCTTCTGCTTCTTCGCATTCGGCTCACCAATGTCATCTATTATGGTATGAAGTTTGGTTTTTTCCATCTCTGGTTCGAGGGATTTAGGGTTTTTGAGAGATTCGGGAGCTAAGGTTTGAGGGTAAAGGGTTTGAGACTTGGTGGATTGAGAAGTAACTAGGACTTAGTTTTATCATTTAGGAATCATAAAATAAATAATTAAAATATCATTAGTATAAACGATTCAGATTCTGGCTGCAGAAAGATGTTTAAAATATCACGTACTCATCGGTATGGTTTATCGGTGAGTATTCCTATCAGTGAGGTATATCGGTGATGTTTTACCTCGGTGCAGTTTTTACATCGGTGAGGTTTTTACATCGGTGAGGTTTTTACATCGGTGAGGTTTTTACATCGGTGAGGTACCTACCAATCAAGGTTAAACATTCCTAACTCATGTACAATGTAACATAAACTATCCGGACTTAAAGGTTTGGTGAAGATGTCTGCTAATTGATGTTCAGTACCTATAAATTCAAGAGTAATATCACCTTTTTGGTAATGATATCTCAGAAAGTGGTGTCGTACATCAATGTGTTTGGTCTTAGAGTGAGATACAGGGTTCTTTGAAATTTTTATTGCACTAGTGTTATCACAGTTGATAGAAACATGCTTAAAATCATTCATAGTCCAAAAGAGTGTGTTTCATCCACAGAATTTGTGCACAGCAACTACCAGCAGCTATATACTCTACTTCGACAGTGGAAAAAGCTACAGAATTTTTCTTTTTACTACACCAAGACACTAAGGACTTACCTAGAAAATTACATGTTCTAGATGTGCTTTTTCTATCCAACTTTCCACCATCAAAGTCAGCATCTGAATAACTCATTAATTCAAAAGATTGTCCTTTTGGATAAAACAAACCTAAATTTACAGTGTGTTTAAGATACTTATTTCTTTTAACCGCAAGTAAATGATGTTCTTTTGAATTAGCTTGAAATCATGCACACATACACACACTAAACATAATATCTGGTCGACTAGCAGTAAGGTAAAGTAATCTTCCAATCATACCTCTGTAACTGGTTTGATCCACTAGTTTCCCAGTTTCATCTGCATCCAATTTACATACTGTACTCATAGGAGTATCATTTTCTGTAATACTATCCAAACGAAAACATTTTAAAAGATCCTTTTTATATTTACATTGATTCAAAATAATACCATTTTCATTTTGAAAAACCTGAAATCCAAGAAAATATTTATGTTCTCCCATTAAACTAATTTCAAATTCATTTTGCATAAGCTTTGAAAAATCAGTACATAAAGAATGTTTAGAAGATCCAAAAATAATATCATCAACATAGATTTGTACTATCAAAACATCTTTAGAAATTATTTTAATAAAAAGAGTTGGATCAGTAATCCCTTTAGTAAAACTTTTTGAAATAAGAAAATTACTAAGTCTATCATACCAAGCTCTTGGAGCTTGTTTCAAACCATATAAAGCTTTAGATAGCTTGAAAACATGATTTGGAAAATAAGGATTATTAAATCCAGGTGGTTGTTCAACGAAAACATCTTCAATTATAAAACCATTTAGAAAAGCACTTTTGACATCCATTTGATATAATTTAAAATTCAGATGAGCAGCATAGGCAAGTAAGATCCTAATGGCTTCTAATATAGCTACAGGTGAAAATGTTTCCTCATAGTCTATACCTTCCTCTTGACTATATCCTTGTGCAACTAACCTATCTTTGTTTCTAACTATATTTCCAGATTCATCAAATTTGTTTCTAAAAACCCATTTAGTGCCTATTGTCAAAGTGTCCTTGGGTATTTCTACTAATTCCCAGACTTTGTTTCTTTCAAATTGATTTAACTCTTCTTGCATAGCCATTACCCAAAATTCATCATTGATTTCATCATTGACATTTTTAGGTTCTAGCTTTGAAAGAAAGGCTTGATGTTCAACCTGGTTTCTTAGAGAAGCTCTAGTCTATGTCCCTCTATCAAGATTACCAACAAAAACATCCAAATGATGATTATTTAGAATCCTAGTTGATCTAGTAAAGGTAGGAATAGAAATATCAGGCTCTCCATTGAGTTCAGGTTCTATTGAAGCAGATTCTAGAATATGTCCAGAACTTGTTGTTTTTACAGCAGGTTCTTTAGTTTTAAAATTAAGGTCCAGAATAGTCAAATATTCTTCAAGATTTTCAAGAGAAGACTTAGGTTCATATGGATCCGTTTCATAAAACTTGATGTGAATAGATTCTTCCACACATTTGGTTCTTTTATTAAAGACTCTATAGGCTTTTCTAGTTAAATAATAACCTAAAAAAATTCCTTCATCACTTTTTAGATGAAAATTTGTCAGGATTATCCTTTGTATTGAGGATAAAGACTTTGCAACCAAATAATCTAAAGTAACTAACTTTAGGTTTCCTATTGTTCCACAGTACATAAGGGGTATTCTTAAGAAAAGGTCTAATTAAGACTCTATTGATAATATAAAAAGCTGTATTCACAGCTTCAGCCCAAAAATAAATAGGTAGATCATACTCATTAATCATAGTTCTTGCAATTTCTTGAAGGGTTCTATTTCTTATTTCTACTACACCATTCTGTTGAGGTGTCCAAGGGGTAGAGAAATTGTGACTATAGCCATTATGTGAGCAGTAATATTCAAACTCATGATTTTCAAACCCACGACCATGATCACTTCTTAAGGTTTTAATCTTAAGACCACTAAGGTTCTCTACAGACTTGGAGTATTTGACAAAATAAGAACAAGCTTCACTTTTGTGAGCTAAGAAGTATACCCAAGTATATCTAGAAAAGTAATCTACTAGGACATAAAAATAGTGCATCCCATTTAAACTAGAAACTCTAGAAGTTCCAAACAAATCCATGTGAACCAACTCGAGAGGTTGAGTAGTTGAGACTTCATTCTTTGATTTAAAAGAAACTTTATATTTTTTTCCCTTTTGACTGGGATTACAAACATTTTCAGTTGGGAATTCATGTTTAGGTAGGTCTTTAACTAAGTTCTTCTTAGTCAGTTTTATAAGTGAATAAATATTTCAGTGTCCTAATCTTTTGTGCCAATGCCAGGATTCTTTATGAAAAGCATTTAAACAGGTAACATTTTGCATGACTAAAGAATTCAAATCAATATCATAAACATTTTCATTTACCAAGGAAAAAAATACTAAAAAAAATTAGAATTAAAAACATTAGAAGAACCTTTTTAAACTTAACATTGAAACCATCATCATATAACTGAGAAATACTCAACATATTATATTTAAGTCTATCAACAAATAAAACATTAGAAATTAAAAGTGAATTAATGTTACCAATCTGGCCTAGGCTGATGATTTTTCCTTTAGAATTATCACCAAATGTGACAAATCCTCCATCAACCTTTATTAAGCTTTTAAAGCAAGAATATTCTCCATACATGTGCCTTGAACATCCACTGTCCAAGTACCATACCTTCTTGTGAGAGCCCTTTAAGAAGGTATCCTACAAAATAGGTTTAGATGGAAAATGATTTTGGTACCCATATTTTCTTGGGTCCATACAGGTTAGAAATCAAAGCTTTAGGTACCTAGATTTGTCTTATGGGTCTCAAATAACTTACAAAATCAATAGATTTTGAAAGATACAATTTATTTGGTCTATAACCATATGAATAACTAGTTGAACCATAAAAATTTTTAGAACTACAACTAGCATAATTTTGTCTAGATTTAGGAATAAATCTAATTTTGGTAAACTGTCTATGTCCAGGTTGGTATCCCAAACCAATAGTATACATTGGTGCCACTTGTTTACCTAGAATTTTTGTAAGAGTGTTCTTTCCATTTGTGAACTTTTTTAAGTCCTTTCTCAGTTACTCATGAGACATTTTCAGTTCAATATTTTCATAAATTAATTGAGAATTATTTTCCTTTTCTACATCAAGAGTAGATTTAACAGTGCTAGATAAAGCATGTTGTTTCTTTAAGGATTTGTATTTTTCCTTAAGTTCATTACAGGTCACTTCTAGATTATTAGAGTATTCAAATAATTCATCACTATACATTTTTTCAGATTAATAATAATAATCAACTCCACAATAGTATGAATTTAAAGCAGGAGTGTCTAGTGTTACCTCAAAGGTGTTCATCATAAAACACATTTTAGCTTTCTGAGAATCATCATCCTTAGAAGAATCAGAATCACTTGAAGTGTCTTCTGAAGCACTCCAAGTTTCTTTCATTTATTTCTTATAATTTCTGTCCTTATAGTCATGTTTCTTAGCTTTTACATGTCCTTTCCTTTTTCACTCATAGAAGATAACTTCATCACCTTTATCAGGCTTCTTCCAGTCCTTCATCTAATAACCTTTGTTGTCATATTTTCCTTTGTAGTTTTATTTTTTGAATAATTTCTTCTTCCTATAGAATTTTATAAATCTTCTAGATATCTGAGCCATCTCAGCATCACTATCAGATTCCAAACTTTCACTTGTTGATCTTTCAATAGGTACATGTATTTTCTCCTTGTCTTTTCTCTTTGAGGTAGTAGACTTAAAATCCACTGACTTCCTTTTAGGTTCATCATCTTCTTCCTTACTCACCTTGAGTTCTTCCTCATACATCATAATCTTACCAATAAGCTCCTTAATAGGTAGTGAACTTATATCACACGATTCTCTTATGGATACAAATGTGTGTCTCCATCTTTCTTGCATACATATTAATATTCTCATAATTTGTTCCTTTGCTGGAACTGCCTTTCCAAGGGAGCTCATAGTATTGAAAATCTCATTGAACCTGAGATACATGTCAGAAATGGGTTCATCAGGTTTCATTTTAAAGTTATCATATTTAATAGTATAGGTATTCGGCCTCATTTCATTAACATTGTTTGTTCACTCATGGGAAACAGCCAAAGTGTCCCAAATTTCATAAGCAGTTTTGCAAGAAGATATTCTATTAAACTCTTCATCTCCTAGATCACAATACATGGCATTCATAGCTTTACAATTATTATTGTATGAAGTCTTGGAAGGTTCATCCCAAGTAGTTCTATCAGTTTATGGAATTTTATATTAAGTTTCAATGGTAGTCCATATATCAAATCCCATAATTTCTAAATGAATTATCAATTTAAGTTTCCACTGGGAATAATTTGTACCATTAAAGAAAGGTATCTTGTTGGTAGCAGCACCTTCTAGTCTATTATCCATAACTAGATTTTAGAAAAATATATTTAAAGAGATAAAAATTAGAACTAACAGAAATTTAAGATATTTAAAGATGAAACTAAAATCCTAGTTGAAAAACAGATTGTTTTGAAATAATGTATTAATTAAAACAATCCTGTGATACCAAATTTTTGTCGGAGTGGATACTCAAGAGGGGGGGTGGGGTGAATTGAGTTCCAATTAAAAATTTCTGTTAAAAATATTTCTCTTAAAATCACCCTATTTAAAAAAAAGTTAAATTGTAGTAAATTTATATAGATTGTCAAAGTTCAATTAGTTTCTCAAATATTGACTAGGTCTCAGTTAATTTGATCAGAAGATTAAATTAACTTTTTGAAACTAACTTACTGGTTCACAATAAGTATAAACACTTGATAATTTAACTATCAAAGTAACTTTAAAACAAATTGTATTTCAAAGTAATTATCAGCGGAATATAAAATATATAGTATACTTTTGACATAAACTAAAAAGCACAGAAAATGTAACCAATAGGTTCAGTATCAAGCTGAGATCTAGTCCTCTCAGACAATTTATACAAATTTGATTCACACCCTGGATTGGGATAAACAATAGTGAAAAACACTGTCTAGGTACAAAGACCTCTACCACAGTTCTACGTGGGAAAACCAACAACAGCTCACAGGCTTTCCAGGCCTTACATGACCTCTACCACTGTCCACAGTGGGAAACAATGGAGTTATAGAGTTTGAATAAGGATTTATAATTCCTCCAGCTTAGCATAATAGATAGTGTGTTTAAGAAATATACAGAGTATACACACTACTCGAAATGAAAATAAAAGAATATCTAAAAGAATGGATAAGAGTTTATAATTATCTAGTGATGTGAAGTGTAGCTCTGGACTCTTTTGGTTTATCAGAAATTCTTCTGAGTCCTTCTCTGGTTTTTGTCTAAAAAACAGAGTGTCGTTTTCTTCCTTGGTTTTCAGGTTCAACTTTTATAGCTTGAGTGCATGAAGAGTTCGTTGAAGTTCTTCACTCAAGATGCAGCTTGTGTTCTCTTCTAGAATGAGTGGCTTTGTGTATGTCCAGTTCTCTTCCAGTATGAATGTAGCTTTTTCCTTTTGTGTGAATGCACCACTTTTCAATGCTTTTTATCCCTTTCCTTTTTCACCCTTAGTCTGCCTTCTTAGTTCTCGATTCTCATCATTTTTTACGATCTTTTTCCTTCCTTTTATAGATTTTAGATCTGGTAAAAATAATGATTACCTGTTTCATGGGTACTACATACGGTTCCCTGACATGCCAAAAACTATCATTAAATAAAATTAATTGCATTAAAAACATCAAATACAACCATTTCATAATAAATAAATAATATTTAGAGTATAGAATTTGACTGGTCAGTCTTTCATTAGTAGACTTCTGTTGGTAGATGTGTCACGGTGGACTTTGTGTAGCAGTGACCTTTTGTCGGTAGCTCTTGGTCTATCAGTAGCTCTTGGTATCGGTAGCTGTTACTCTGTGCATCAGTAGCTCTATATACTGGTGACTTCATCTATCGATATATTTTTCTTCTATCGGTAGCTCATTTTGTATTGGTAGCTTCATAGCGATAGACTTGCTTATATCGGCAGACTTACTCTATCGGTAACTCTGGTGTAACAGTAGCTTGTGTTAGTATACTTTTAGTCTGTGCATATCAGTATCTCCATTTGGTTCCAGTGAAGTATATATATCGGTAGACCCATGCATACCGGTAGACTTGTTCTATCGGTAGCTTGAAGTATCGATGAATAGTGCATTCTAGTAGACTTATACATATCGGTAGCTCTTCGTATCAGTGACCTTTTCCTATCGGTGACTATGTCTATCGGTAGACTAAGTCTATAGGTAGACTGACTTTATCAGAAGCTATAGGCATATCAATGACTTAACACTTCAGTTTTATACAGAACACGTCTGATTGAGTTATAATTAATTCAAAACTCATATAAACATAGATAAACATTGATTAAGATATTTCAAGGATTATTTTAATATAATTATCAACTTGATCATAGATTAAAATCATTAATATATAGATACACACTATTTGGGATTATCAAATTATGTGAAAGCATAATTGGGATTATCAAAACAGGTGAGTTCAACAGAACATGTAAGGAATATGTGCTCCCATGTTGAATTTGACCCTTCTTGGGATATGACTTGAAGAGAATAATGATTATTTGTAATGTTGGATTTGATCCTCAAGGATGCTTCCAACATATCTCGTTTAAATGGGAATCAAAGTCCACGTAGTACGGTAAGTCTCACAAGGGAGTATGGACCTTTGATAGAAAAAGGTTAAGGCTCACTCTAAAATAGTATTCCCGTGTAACAGGGTCCACAATATATGTCTTAACTCATCGAGATTTAAGGTGTATTAATTTGGGTCTAACTTATAAGGAGGAATCCTAGATAAATGGAATTCGGGATAGACTATTGAGGAGGATATCCATTGAACTCGAGCCTTAAGTGAAGGCTTCCTATATATCCCAGTTATGGTGGGAATAACTATTCTAATAGTTCATTCCATTTGGGTAATATAGCTAGGAGGATTCCTATTAATGGGGGCATTATTTCTCATTTCTAGGATGTGATTATGTAGAGTTCAGTCTAGGAGAAGGCTTCCAACGTATCCCATTTATGTTGGGAATCATAGTCCTCAAAGTTCATTAAATTAGTTAGATGTTATGATCAATAAAAACCACTAATACTAAGTGTATCACACTCAGTGTGAGAAATAAGATAATTTGAAAGATTCAATAAACCACAAACTTTTTCATCCCCCGTTGGTGTAAGAGGTCGGGCCTACAATGAACGAAGTCGGGGTGAGGGTGGATGAGGGAGTGGATCAATGAACCTTTCAACAAGAAATTATGGTGTAGGTCATTAGGTCTAGCCTATAAGGATAGGGTATTAATCCATAATAGATTCCCTAAAATTATGCGCTTAGCAAGGAAGAATCTAATCCCATGTGGAAGGGAAAATCAGGTGAGATCCTTATCCCCCTTCTAGGAACATGAGGCTCCAAATCTCAGAGATGGGAGGGGATGAAAAGAGTCCTATCTCTATAATATGAAATCGATAACTCCTCCACACTATCCTTGGGGTAAGGGTTTATGTGAACATAGATATCCAAATATGTAGAATCCCTGAAGACCCTTACCCTATGGTACAACAAGTTGGGAAACCCTGACCATAGATATCCAAATCCAAGTAAGAGACAAACTAATGTGCCTTTCCAAATGGTTTGGTAGATCAGGAGGTCTTGGTGGATGTTTCAACTAGATCCCTTTTAGGTAAGGTATCCAATGAAAGATAATACCTACCATTATTGTCTTTAGAGGAGGCTTCATGAAATAATTTTGTAGGGTGAAGTGATGGGTGAACATCAAGAAAGGTTACCAAAGTGGGTGGAACGTAGCTGTGGGGAACACAAGTAATATTGGGAGACCAGATTTCATCTTATGTGATGAACAAACTGGATGCCTAAACTTGGGAGAATCTTGGTTCGAGCCTTCAAGAGTCCCTATAGGTTCTCCTAGAAGGGAGTTATATAAGTTCCTCTATAAGTAATTATGGGAACACAAGTGTTCTTGAATCAGGGAGGTCGAGTGAATGATTCACACAAATGTTATTTATTTTGAACACTGAATGGTCTTATTTCCTAGGATCCTCCTTTAATTCCCTCACCTTAGGTGTTCAAGAACATCCTTAGAGGTTTTATAAGACTTGGGAAAAGCACTTGGGTGACTAGAGAAGCAATTATGCTTCATAGAAATTTGTTCGTACAAAAGAATACCCCATGGGTCTATTTATAAGAAAATATGCTAGACGGGGAGCACAAGATATGAGTTGGAATGAACCTGAGAGGTGCACAAGTACTTGGGATCCACCAGTGATTACAGATACCAAGGGCGAACCAAATCTCAACCCTTTTAAATTTGTTATATTTTCCATATATTTTCTCTTATTTCTTCTAAGGAATTTCCCATTGTCACTTTTTCATCCATTTGATGGAACAAAGCAACAAGAAAGCCCCCCTCTGGGATTTTATTATAATGTAAAGGGTATAATGATGAGGTAAAATGGAATGAACATGGAAAATGGGTCACCTATGTTTCTGGGTTTTCGTGCAATATGGTGGTGTGAAAGTACTGTTTGTCATCTATATATAGGAGATTCATTTTATTGAAAAATCACAAAGGATTTGAAAAAATCTTCCTTCCACGCACAAGTCTAACACACCGGAATTTTCTTTTGATAAATATTTTCTTGTTCACATAGGTACATTGGGTATGATACTTGCACACCCAAACATTAGAGACATACTTATGCGCCACATTTTCACTTACATTCCTTTAATTACTTTTTCAAATTTTCATGATTTTTAAATATTTTTCAAAAAGAAACTTATCTAAAAATAATTTAATATTTCTTTTTTAGGTGAAAATGGCTCCTAAGAGAATTAAAACTCTTGATGGGTTAGATAGCAAGTGAATTTATGATATGATGAAGATCATTAGGCATGATTACTATGATGTATATGACACCACTCTTCCAGATCTGAAGAGGTATATGAAGAAGTATCACCAATATTTTCCAAGGATTATTTATCTACCACTTTACAGTTATGGCCATTAGTAGGAAGTCAATATACTAGCTTCGAAAAACCATCTCCTGGTTTCTTGGTTTCAAGACCATACCAACCTCTCATCTACCAACATTTCTATTGTGGGAACATTTATCAATTCTTGGATGACAGATAAAGACCATTTCATACATCATAGCCTCCATGCTCCTAATTTGAAAGAACATATACCTGAGCTAAATCCACACTATTATACATCCATTTTCTGAGATTCATATATAGATCAGTTGAAGGGTTGGAAGAAAAGTTGGGATTTTCACCCTGGGGGTGTAAGCATACATGGATTTGGGAATATTGGGTGTGCCAAACTTGTTTAGAGTTCAAAGATAATTTGAAGAGTGCTGAAATTTATGAGGCTATATGGGTTAGGAAAACCTGTGTATATAGGAATAATGATTTTGTTCTAGAACTACTAAGTTGTTGGAGTCTAAAGATAAATTCCTTCCATTTTAACCTGGAGAAGTAGATATTAGTTTTTGGTATTTCTATAAGATATCTAGAACTCCAATTCTTGGAGATATGTATGAAAAATTTATTTATACAAAGGTAACATGGAATGATGGAAAAATACATTATCCTTCACATGTGACGTATTGAAGATAGCTCACAAAATCAAGAATGAAAAAAAATCCAGTGCAAGAAGGGATATTCATCTAATTGAATGGATAAAAAAATTCTTGATGAAGAAGAAGGAGAAATTTTCTACCAGTAAATGTCTGGAAAGTTGTCCTAAGAAAAAAATAGAGGTCCACCTGACACTTTTTGGAAAATATTAGAGAAGATAGAGTTTTAATTGTTGGGATATGAATCCAATTCTAAATTTCCTTCCAAGAAGTGTCTTGTGGGTTTTCTAGCCATGTGGATCAGTGTCTATTTGTTACCAGTATGAGATTCCAAGGGAGGTGTAAGGCCTGTAACCTTGTTCATAGATGCTAAGATAGAAGAGAAGAAAATGGTGGTATTGTCCACCCCTATCCTGGTGAATATTTATAGGAACATGTTGTAGATCAATGGAGGGATGCCTCTTTTTAGAATAATAGGACCATTCTATGTTTTATGGGGATGGATCACGACTCATTTTAGAACCTATGTGGTGAAGAGTGGGATTTATTTCCTTGGAAGTTTATTATTCCCATCTTTTCAAGATATTTATATTATTTCTCTCTTATACATGACATATCTTGACATTAATACAAGGTTAATTATGTTCAAGGAATTCCACTTCATTCCTTATGGGAATCTTCCTATGGGATGATTTTTCGATGATGGGATGACCATATTGGAGCTAAGGGTGTATATGATAGCTTGTAGGGATGGTGTCCTAGAACAAGGATTGACCAAGAAATTATATGCAAGGCCTATTATCCTTATATATTTTCACATCATTTCAAATTATTTCCAAAATATATTGCATCTCCTCTAGTGCATGTTAGACTAGAATAACATCCAATGGTGGATCAATAGCTATGGTTTCTGAAAACCATGAAAAAGATATGGGTAGTGTTTAATTTAACCCCATATGATGAAAAAAGTAGGTTGACCATCTGGTATGCAGATACATGGGTTGAATCATACCCCCAAGGGGTGCTAAACCAAGTTGTTCCTCCAGTTGGAGTAAAGCAACTGAGTAGCAATGAACATTCTCATTTGGATGGTTCTTTCTCTCCTTTAGATGATGAATCATCAGAGTTGAGGATAAAGATTATGAGGCTCTTATCTCACCAAATAGAACTTATGCCAGATACAATCCACCCACTAGAGTCAAGAAGGCTACACTAGTATCACCAGTTGAAGTTGCTCCTAGGTGATCCAGTCTCCATCACTAAGAAGAGAAGAAGGATCCATTTTCTCATCCACCATAAGTGGTGGTAGGAATTGAGAAACCTATCAAATATAATACTGTAGAATCATCCTTATAGAAAGCTGTAATTTAATATGAATATGTATGACCAAAAGTGGTTCAAACATGGAAGATCTTGTATTGTGAAACTAAAACCATGTGGGTTCTTTTATATGATGGGTTGCGTAATCTCGGAATAGTATATCTTCGAGCCTCATCTTATATTCATTTTGGGAATAATCTTGATGAGGTAATAATTCATATATGGGAGCTAGAGATGATTATATACACAAATGAAAATTTAATAACCACCACAAAATGAGTGAAGGATTGATAAATCATGGAGAAACTGAATGGATTGACCCTTTTTGGAGGAATGGAATGATTTTATCGATCCTGAAGATGTATGTTTTCATACACTCACATTATTTTCTATATTTTCATTTGAATTTATCCAAATCGTTATTTATTAGGGTAAATATCATCTTAAATTGTAGCTGGTCAAGGGAAAAACTATTGAAGTTCCATCTCCATAGTATATCCCGGATGGTACCGTGATTGGGGTTTTGAAGTCACCCAGTGAATCATGAGAGATATCAATAGGCCGACATGCCATGGAGGATGAAATGGAGTGAGTCTTGTAGTTACTAATTCCTTTTTAGAGATGATGATGATAGTCCCCCCAAGATGGTAAAGAATTAATGAAAATGAATATATAATGATGCAGCTAAACACTATATCAGCAGTGTTAAGTCTTCTTGTCCACATTAATCAAAAAATTATCCCTAGAAAATATTTAAACATTTTTTTATTTTAGTAACTTCTTATGTTTAATACATTAGGGAATTTATTGATGAGAATTTGGGAACCACATAGGGAAATTCTGATCAAAGTAAGGTCCCTATTAATGATGCAGCTCCTTTGAATGAAGTGGCATCTAGGCCAGAAAAAACAACATATTCTCCTGGAAATACTTCTATTCTAGCTACTGGGAGATAGAAAACATCTTTTATGTGATAACTGCCTCATGAGAAGCTATCTAAAAGCAACTGAATTCCATTTCTATAATATTTCAGGTTCTTCAAGGCACCAAAAAATACTACAATGACTAATTCAGAGCTAGTGGCTATTAATGAGGTGGCTGATCAGGGTCTAAATTCATCAAAGTAAGGTCATGAACCAACCACTCCAAGTATTCCCATGGGAGAGACTAACACGAGTCTTGAGATTTCATTGTATGATAGGATAAATCTTGGCTTGTCATTTGAAGAAGTATTGGAACAAGTTAATATGACTAATACTCTAGAAGAGTTTGGAGCACCATATATAGAACCAAATGGATGTGAGTGTTTATTTTTCATCTGATCAATATTCTAATGCCATATTTACTTAACCTGGTCATTTGATATATGCAGATCCATCTACAGAAGCTTCTATAATAATAGTTCCCAAGGGAGACATTGGAAACAACATCAATCCAAATATTGAGGAGGAACCAACTCAAGTGAACCTTAAAATGGAAAATCATCCTGAGGTTCATTTGGAGAATCCTGAGAGGGCTCAAGAATGTACCCTTAATAAGAAGGTACTAAGAAAAACTGATGAGAATGGGAATGTTGGGGAGGATTCTTCACAGCCAGATGACTTGATGCTTGGTGAGGGTTACCAAACATTGTGATTATGCCCAGTCTTTCCATTCTTTAAAGTGAACCATGACCTTGACTTATGATGTAGGATTATTATCTTTTATGGCTAGGTCTAATGGATAATCTTCTAAATCAGACCAACTAGCATTGGGAAGCTAGGCAGCTATTATTTAAGAGAGAGTAGCATGGGGAACTTTTTTAAGTTCATTGATCCTGAAGTACATCAATCCTTATGATGGTGACTTTGATTTGGATCCAAATATGTAGACTGATATCTGTATCACACATTTCAATGCTTGGAAAGATATATGGAATAATATCTTTGATACACCCATTAATGAATTGCCTTTACAAATCTCACACCTTTTAACATTATTCAGCATGTTGGGATTTTTAGGCATTGATTACCGTGAAATCTATACCATGGTGAAGTAGATCATTATGTGGTGGGAGAAAGAACACACACTTCGACAGGATCTGAAATGATCCAAACTTCATGCTAACATTGATGAATTTCAATTGGTAGTATCTCAAGCTGAGGCTAGTTATAGTTCAAAATTGGTAGCATTCAATTGACATATTAAAGAGAAGGCTTTTCAAATGTCATATCTTCAACAAGAGTTGGATACTAATACAAAGGAACTTAAACAACTCCACTTATCATTAGGATAAAATCAGAAATAAGGCGAAAATATATTACAGATGCCAAGGAAGCACTTCATCATGCCGAGGAGACTGAGGCAGTTTGATTGAAAGAACATCAACCGGCAGCTGACGGGGCCCAAGAGGCTATTCAACACATAAATAATTATTTCAACAACCTTTGGTAACTTATTACAGAGAGACTCCAGTTTTTAGATGTTCCTCTCAGGAATTTTTTCATATAAATGAAAATAATTTTTTATCATCTATATCTTCATCCCTATTTTGTTTCTCTAATCATAACATTAAATCTAGTGTTCATAAAATTACATCCTTATGTAAGCTAATCATAATTAATATGATAGGGATAGAGGTTATTTATCTTTTACCTAAATCCAAGGGACATAGAGATCACAATTTGACTGTGACTAGGGTCATATGAAGAACCCTATAACCATTGTGTCTTTTGTGTCATCACCCACCTTTTTTTCCTATGACCAATATGGAGGGGACTTAGTGGGTGAGACTTGGATTTTTTTTTCTTAGGATTTTCCTTTGGGCGTTTTAGCAGATATTTTTTCTTTTTAACTTTTTATCACTTGATATTTCCTAAACCACATAGAATGTAGGTCTAGCAAGCTGAGACTCAACTTTTATCTAGGGTTCTCTTTGCAGGTTAACAACCCGGTGAGTATTATGTCTCTTTCTGAGGGTTGTATAAAGTCATTAATGTTGTGCTAATAAAGGTAATGTTTTAGTTCAAATATCTTTTACCATGAATTTTTAAATTAGAATTAAAACAAGGTTAGATGGCTATGAAGGTCCCAACATTGATTTAGATACATCAAAGGGGAATCTTGAGTCCTGAATTTTGTGGTCACCAAATCTAAAACTCGACGTATAATAATAGAAGAGGTCTCTTAAAATAACAACGTTACCATTATTTGAAAAACTTGTTATGGGGGATCTATTATATAGGTCCAACTAAGGAATGTTCTACATACCCAAATAGTGGAATATTTTAACTAACATGCCTATTATTTGGGAGACTTATGAAAAAACCCTTGGGCACACATTACATAGTCTCGAAAAAGAGTTGTCAATAATTTTGATGTGCTATTGATGATAGAAAAATGGTTTTAATATTTGGATATCTCAAGACCATAGTGGGTGGATTTTCCAAGGAAAGATGTCTAATAATAAAAAGGGTTCATCTATGCTAACATAGACCATGAATGAGATGACACTCATACATGATTATGATGTGTGAAGGAAGGTACATTTTTCTAAAAGGGGATTTATGATATTTTTCTATGCAGTTTAATGTCATGAAGCAAGGATGTTATGTTGTGTATTTTAAATTCATGTAGAAAGGACATTAAAGGATTTTATGTTGTGTATTTTACCTCCATACAATAATTACGTTATACTTTTATGATGTTCAGATTAAATTCATACATCAATGACATTAAGGGATCTTTAATTTATGGTATTTATCTTTGACCAAAGGTTTATGAGTTTCCAATTTATTGATAATTTTTCTGGAAACATGGTATCATATTCATGTATGGAAAGAAATAATTTTAAACGGTGATTTGGGAATATCCAGATCTGAATAATGACATGGGAAAAAGGGATAAAGGCATTTGAGGAGGTCTCTTCCAAGAATTAAATTATGACTATTTTACAAACCCATTATGGGGGATGTATTAAATATGGACAACTGGGGCATGTGATGCATAGTCAAAAGAGGAACCCTTATACTCATAGGACCATTATTTAGGTGGATTTTATACATGTCCAACTGTGGAATGTACATCATATTTAGGTAAAGGCACTCTCAAGAATATTGAAATTATATTTCTAAAAGACAAATAATGTTTATGAACACTCATATTTTCTCATTCAAAAAGTTTTATTTAGGGAGAAATGCATCTAAATACAGATAGAGTATTTTCAGTAATGATTTCCAAAGAATAAGAAGAATAGGGTTTCTATGAAGGTCTGATACAATCGTAGGAAGTATGGTGTCTGTTGTTTTAGTTCATATGACTACGACCATAATATTATGGAAACCATTGATGATATGTGGACAAATGATCCATGTTTATTTCAGTATGATTCGAAAATGTAAAGGTAAAAAGTGTAAACTACTGTCTTGGAGACATTCAAGTTTGGAGAAAACATATGGGAAAAATATGCAACACATGACCACTTAAAAATATAGGTTCCTTCATATTTTTATCAAGGAATTAAGGAGATAGAAGAGGATTTTCCTACTAATTAATTTACCTGTAAAGACCCGGAAATTTCAAGGAAATTTTATTCTTATTTTCTTTGAAATTTTGCGAGTGTGTGGTTTCTGACGGCACCTGATTCCGAGGCCCGGTGTGCCCGGAATCAATTTCTTAAGTTTAGCTCGGGTACGTTCAGTAAACGAATGAGCGGGTTTTTCTAACTTTTGAAGCGGTTCTCGGAATCGAAATCTGAGGGCACCGATGAAACCACAGCACTGGTAATTTCTTAGGAACACCTTTTCTGGAGTTGTGATTGCTTGGGTATAGTTTTTTAAAAAAAAGGGGTTAACTAATGAATAAAAATAAAATTTGTACAACAATTTTTATTTTCTATTCTAAGTAGTTTAAACCTAAGCATGGTGTTTGGAGTGGGACCCACTATATCCTCACTCCACTAGGTAGGACATTAGTGAGGTGGGTCCCACATGAGCCCCACCCCTTCAAATCCCTTAGAACCTCCTTCGTGAAATTAATTAAGTAACACACCCGCACCCCCACTTAATGACAAGTCAACTATCAATTTTATTTGGTTTATTAAATGCCTCATTAATTAGTCAACACACGTTAATTAATTCGTGAATTCATTTTGAATTTTGAAAGGGTTTACATGAGGAATAAAATAAGGGAAACCTTATTTTATTATTTTTGTTGTTGTGTGAGAATATTTTGGGAGAAATACTCTAGTCTTGAAGAACGTTCTTCCTCATTGAAGAACGTGAAGAATGACAAAGAATGCCGGCCTCCGATGAAAGACGACGGAGAACGCTAGTTCCTCGTAGATCGACGACGCGATGCCGTGTATCGCGATGCCGACGATCCTCTTCTCCGCGATGCTGTGTACTGCGACGCCCATGATCCTCTTTTTCACGACGCCATCTTTCGCAACGTCTTTTTCCGCGACGATCCTCGTTCGACGACTTATTCGAGGTAGGGTTTTTATTTATGTATAATTTAATTCCCTTGTTTCCGTTCAAAAAAGAAAACAAAGAGCGTGGATCAACTTGTTCTCATGTTGATCCACAAATGTTTTAATTGCAGGTTGGGAATTTTTGGTATGCTTCAATTTTTTTATTTGAGGGATCATGTAATGGTTTTATTCAATTTTATTTAAATAAAATCGATTATTCGTTCTTCGTAAAACCCTTTCTAATCTTGGATATTTGATAACGCCTAACGCGGAGGGCGCGGGCCGAACAAACATGTCCTGACAACCCTCTAAAGATTGTTGTTGGTGCGTGGATTGACGACGATGATTGAACGGGACCGCAACTCTGATTTGGGCCTTCAGAGTAAAGTACGGGACCCGAGATGAACACCGGCACAGATGGAATTGAAAACGGACCACCGGAGCAACTCCGGAGGCCCGCGGATATCCCTGGCGGCGCGGGTCGCCGGCGCAGTGGCGCCGGCAGCCGGAGGCGGCGGCGCCCCACGCACGCCGCCAGGAGGAACCGCCGCGACTGAAGCCGCGGAGGCAGGCGGCTGGATCCCACTGCCGCGCAGGATCCGGGGGAGCAGGACGGGGCGCTCGCCACGTCCGCGGAGTGCAATGGCCACGGGGGACCGCGTCCCTCGCTCGACTCGCTGGTCGAGCCAGCGCGCCACTCGGACAGGCCGGGCCGGGTTGCGTGGACTGGGCCAGGCTGCACCCAGTCGGGCCGGGCCGCGCCCTACCGGGTCGGGTCGACCCAGGGGGGATTGGGCTGGGTCAGACCGGGCCCAGACCCCCCCATTTTCGGATCACATCCGGTCTTTTGCCCATATCTTGGGCTACGGACCTCTGATCGACGCAATGTCAGTTGCGTAGTGATCCTTGGATCAATATGGTCGTTTACGTATGTTACACTCAAGGTTTCAGAGAACTTTGGGTATGGCCGGTTTGGTTCAAACACGAAACCTACCGGGCCCTCGGAGTGGAAACTCCTATAACTTGAGCTCCAGACATACGATTGGCGTGCCATCGACTTTTTTGGATTCCTCTTAGTGAGACAGACCTTTTGGATTACTTCGCTCAAGGTTTGGATGCATTTGGAGTATGGCCGGGTTGGATTGTACCCGAAATCCCACCGGGCCCCTAGAACGGAAAAGCCGATAACTTTCAAACCGGACATCCGTTTGACAAACCGTCAGCGGTGTTGGTGATCACGTTGAGAAAAGGTCCCTATGAGTATAACCTATGTGATTTCAGGGTACAGTTGAGATATGGTAGGGTTGGTTCTTACATGAAACCAACTGGGCCCCTAGGACGAAAAGACTAATAACTCACAGATCGGGCGTCCGATTAATGCGTTGTATGTTGCGTTGAGACCCTTATGGTGAGGCGGTACTTTGAGATACTTCTTAGTGGGACTTTGAGATACTTGTAGTATTGAACTATAGCTTGTGGAGCGGACCCTCCTGGAGACGAGCGTACGGAGTACGGAGACCGTGTAGCCAGTTGAGACCTGGCGACTGCTTGACCGACTCGACTTGGAGTGAGTAGACTATCCCAGTGGATGGAGCACTACTATGTTTGGGTGAAGACCCATGGTGGATGGATCACTATTGTGTTTGGGTGCAGAACTGTGGTACTCAACAGAAGGAGTACCTCTGCAGGCTGTTGGGGGGTGTGCACTACTGTGTTTGGTTGGAAGACCCCGACGGGAAGCACTACTATGTTTGGGTGGCTAACCCGCGGTACTAGACAGGAGTAGTACCTCAGCAGTCTTAGGTTAGTTAGCAGTACCACAGAGTCGTGACATGATCACTGTACTCGTCAAAGACGGAGCTCTTCAGTAGTTACGGTTTCAATAGTGAACATCCTTGTTTGAGCTGAGTCTATGACCTTTGTGTTTACCTCATGATTGAGATGGGTCACTTGATAACTTAGGTATATGTATGGGCATATACCTAGGTAGTGGTTATCCGTTGATTTCAAAACCTTTGTGTTTCCTCGTGATTGAGATGGGTTACTTGATAACTTAGGTATAAGTATGGGCTTATACTTAAGTAAGGGTTATCTGTTGAGATCCTTCTTTGTGGTTACCCTTATTGGATTTAGTGATACCTTGAGGGTATCAGGGTCCCTACTGAGTATCATATACTCACCCCTTCACGGGCTATGCCCGCACCTCATTGTGTTGGTTGCAGATGACGGGCAGCGCTGACAGAGGCCGAGTGTTCGAGGACTGGATGGTACCCAGAGGTGGACCTCACGACGAGTCAGTATTCGGAGGTGGACTTCACGACGAGACGATACTCAGAGGAGGTTGATGGGAGAGAGTGTTGTGGATGCTATCTGTACCTACCCTTCAGGTAGGATCCGTGGTGGACGATCCAAGAGCTGCACTATCTGTTCCTACCTCTCAGGTAGGATCTGAGGTGGACGACCTAGGAGCTGATTCTATTCTTCCAGCTGCTTATCATTTCTGTTGTACTTTCGTTCAGTTGTAGCTGTACTTTCAGTTTGGTTTGTATTCTATCCCACTTACTTTTCAGCACTTTCTTTTGTACTTAGTGTATTACTTCCTCTTGTACTCTGTGGTGTTTTGTTTACTTTTATAAAAGCAATGCCTTCCTAGTTATCGGGATTTACACCTTTGGTGCTAGTCGCCAGCCCCTAGCCTATGGAAGGCGGGCTTGGTGTAGTCACGGCACGGGCCCCGTGGACTGGTCGTGACAAATTGGTATTAGAGGAGTCGGTTCTACCACATAACATATAACTCTGATATTTTCTTTCTGTGAAGCAATTGTATTAAGGGTACCGAGTGTGGTCTTCAGTTCAGGGAGTTTAGTGTTGGTGCGGGCGGCCGGCGTATCCATACACCAGGAACCTGACTTCTGATTTCCGAATCAGTGCACGAAAACATTAATTGCATGTGTGTTTTCAAAGGTTTTCCCTTAAAATAGCTCAAACCAGGTTAGCTCACCAGGTATAAATTGTTTGACCGTGTCACGTCTGTTTCTTTTAGTATGCCTTATCACGGACGACCAGCTAAAGCTCTGAGAGATGTACATACTGACAGCCTGCCGAGTGAGGAGGCTTCGGTATATGGCCATCTTATAGTTGAGGCACCAGCAGAGGCACCAGCGGTACTACCATACGTTGGACCATCGATGCCACCATCCCCAGTAGTAGGAAATGCACGCCGCTTGAGCACACTTCACGAGTTCCAGCGCCAGAGGCCACCCAGGTTCTGGGGAGAGATGAACCCACAGGTGGATACAGATTGGCTGGAGGATGTGGTGAGAGTTTTCTAGATAGTAGGTACGCCAGCGGACTTCATGGTGATCTCTACTGCCATCCTTTTTCAGGAAGTGGCAGGCAGATGGTGGAGTCAGATGCTCCGGTTTTGCGATGATATGACCTTTACATGGGGAGACTTTGAGACCTTTTTCAGGGTGGAGTTTGTACCAGTGGCTCTACACCCCGAGCGTGTTCAAGAGCTGCTACCTTTGCCGCATGATCATCCATCAGCAGCCAAATCATCTGTAGGCAGTAGACAGATGATGCAGAGGTCCAAGAGGACCAGACCAGCAGATGAGAGACCACAGGATACATGTTTGGTTGTGTGAGGCACATGAAACAGAGCCAGCCGTGTGAGGAGAAGGAAGTGTTATGCATGCGCCAGGAAGTGTCACATGGAACATGACTGTCCGACTCCCCACACAGTTGATCCGCAGGCGTTGGAGGAGCCACCGAGACAGAAGCAGCAGCGGGTGCTTGAGCAACAGCCGAGCAGTGGACAAGGCAGTAGATCTCCAGAAGCAGGTGGACAGGAGCAGAACTAGTGGATTTCTTTTTGTTCTTGGTAATTCTAGTTCCATGTTGCTGTTGTATTTGTGTCTTTGTGCTATGAGCTGCTACAATAAAAGACACTTATCTTTGTGATGTTTGCTTTCCTGTCCTTTTGTTTGGTTGATACTAAGAGGTCCTGGTTAAAACTATTGACTTGACCCTCACTTTCGAGATTTCTACTGGAGGATACCTAGTGACCTATGTTTCCCCTCAGAATTTCGGGTTGACCTCCATGATGGGAGGTTCAAATATTCCGATCGGTTTCTAATGGGTTTGTTCGTAGAACCGGAAACATCCAATGATTCCACATCAATTTGGACCTACTTTCCAAAGGTAGGTGCTCATTAGTTTGTGGACTGATGAGGCTTAGGAATTTGCATTGGTCGAGAGGATGGGAGGTCAGACTCATCACACCTTTTTAGGGGAATTATTTTCTACTCCGGGACTCTCTTTATAGATTTAAGTTATGTTCGTGAATCCTTATTACATTACCTAGTATAAAATGAGTTTTCCTTCAGATCTGAAAATCAATGATAAAATATGTAGGAAATATAGAGAATCTTTTATATGTATTCAAGGTTCTTCATTGATAGAGAATCATCTGTATTTATTAGATATTCTTGGTCAATGGTATCCTTCAACACATTTATATAGAAGTCTCTTGGTCATTATGATGACCATGATGGTTTTAAAGCCACTCAGTGGGGCACTTGATGTTTATTGTCATTCAGAAGGACATAGATTATTTCAGAGTTGGGATCGAACCCGTAGATGGGATACCTACGTATCCTTTGTTTTTAGAAAAGGAATCAGAACCCACGTAGTTCGAGTAAGGGAGTATGATGTTTATGATTGATGGATCAAAGAAGGATTTCATAATTACGTTTACACTCTAAGCTCACGTGAGTCATGCTTGGTGTGAGAAACAAGAGGTATTGGTAAAAATCAGACAATTTTTCCATGAAAGATGCAATCATAAGAAATAATGTGGGGTTTATGTATGTATGACTACCCAGATAAATGAAGATTAGGATTTACTTCAGGGAAGAAATCCGGGAACATGGTCTATAAAGGTATATATGCTTCATGGAGATTTGAATATTCTAACTTGGGACTTACTCCTGAAAAGGAGGCCTAAATTAGGAGAGGACTTATGATTGGGTTTTACTCCTGAGAAGGAATCCCCGATCAAAAGTAAATTAGGACTGGTTAAGAGAAATTAAGACTGGGGATTACTCCCGAAAAGGATTCCCAGGTTAAGAGACATGAAAATTTAAGGGACTTGGGGGTTACTCATGAAGAGGATGCCCATATTTGAGACTGGGACTTATTCCTGAAAAGGAGGCCCAGGTTAATGAAATTATGGTTGGGGCTTACTCCTAAGGAAGATACCCAGGTTAGGGGATTTGGGGCTTACTCCTAAGGAGGATTCCCAAATTAGGGGACTGGGGCTTACTCCTGAAAAGGAGGCCCAGGTTAATGAGTTCTATCATTGTAAAGGATTAGGTTGAATGAATGAAATCTCAATCTTTAGTGACATAGAGATGTGTAAATCACTAGGTTTTGAGAGATATTCCATAGAATTCCTTTCAGATAAGGAAGTCAAATCAAGAAATCATGCCATTAATGGATTTTAAGAGTGTCTTGAAGACTGAATCTTGAATAGGAGAGGTGGAATGGCTTAAGAGGGGTGAAATGGGAAAGAAGGGCACCCAAAAAAGGCAGGGGCGCGCAAGTCCTGGAAGGAGTGCAGGTACTGCATGGGTGTGCAAGTCCTGGGCGCGCAGGTATACCTGCGCGACACATGGGTACTTGCGCGATTGTTAATCTGTATGGTAATACTTGAGGGACTCTTGGTTAAAGCCTTTAGAATCCTCTTGAGGTTCTTCTAGAAGAGGGGCATGCAAGTTCTATTGAAGGAGTATGGTGGCGTGCAAGTGTGGCCATTTCCCTTAAGGGATGGCCACTCAGGCGCGCAAGTGTTGATGAGTTTCAACACTTAGGTCTTCCTCCCCCTCTTTAGATCTTCCGTTATAGGTAAGAAATTACCTTAGAAGTGTTTCAGAAGCTTTAAGAAGAGACTAGGGCACCAGGAGCATAAATCTGAGTTTCTGAAAAAATTCCCTCTCCCTCAAGTGGGGGGACCACAGGGTCTATTTATAGGCAGGAGAAGACCCCGGGTGGTTATCACTTAGGTCGTGCAAGTCAGTTGTGTGACCATTATGCATTGCGCAAGTGGACTTGCGCGACTATGAGGAAACTTGCGCGACCTATGGGAAATGTTATCTTTGTTCATCCCTTTGTCGATTTTTGATATTTTCTTCAAAGAATGAATCAATTTGTGCTAAGTCATTTCCCTTTTCCAATCTTTAGAATCTGTGATGGAAGGAGCGTCAACAAAAGTCCCCCCTCAGAGTTGGATCCAGAGAAAATAGAGGATTTAACTCTGAAGAAATCGAGAATCAAAAAAAAATTGGGGCGCGCAGGTTAGGTCACGCAAATGAGATGTGGGCGCGCAGGGTCTGGTGCACAGGGATACGGCCTATGATCGCGCAGGGTATGACGTGCAGGGTTCTGGCCGTGTCTATAAATAGAGGGCCTCACTTCCGTACAAAGCATCTGGATTTACAGATTTCAAACCTTCAAGCTCTCGCCGCGCAGGTCACCTTCGCCATGCAGGTTTCTCTGTTTTCTGCTGTTTCTTCGCCGCCGCACTGCTGTCAAGGTAATAGGACTTGCGCGGTGGCACTTGTGCTACAGAAACATGCGCGACACATCCATACTTGCATGCCTTGATGCCTTAGCCATTTTTTTCGAATTCTTTCACAAATTTTATGAAAAATCAACTTACTTAAAAGTTAATTTATTAAACTTTTGTGCAGAATCAATGGATCCTAACAGAATCAGAATGGCTGATGAACTGGCTAGTAAGCGGATTGATGACATGATGAAAATTGATGGCCATGATTACTATGATATCTACGACAGCAATCTCCCAGATTTGGCTTAGTACTTGAAGAAATATCATCTTAATTTCCTACAGAGCATCTACCTGCCTCTATATGGTCATGGTCATCTACAAGGAGTCGACGTTCCATATGCAAAGAACTATACGCCTGAGATGCAACTGCACTGCTAATCCTCTATTTTAGTTATGTTGTGCATTAAGAGCAACAACATTGGTGTGAACTTTCAAATTTTTCCTGCATGCCATTTCCTTGCAGATATGAAAATCGAAAACCCATGGGCTGAAATGTTTTCCGTTGCTGGTTGGTGGAAAGAAGACAAACATGGAATTAGAGTAATATTTGAAATGGGTACTCTCTCCAAATGGCTCTTTACTTCTAATGCTTCATTCTCAAATCCATGTATCCATCTTCCAAGTCTCTTGGACAGAAACAGAGTCACTGTTTGATCAGCAGAAAATTTTCTCAAACCGCACTCAAGAACATTCTTTTACAATTGTTCCAAGAAGAGCTAGTATCATTGCATCTCTTATGGTATCCAGTTGAATGAATGAATTTCATGTGGCTGCTGATGAAGCTCGAGATGCCATAAATCAAATGAAGAGTTATGTTGAAAGCCTCTTGTAATTCATGAAAAAGAGAAGAGACTCCAGTCTGTGGATGTCCTTCTATCTCTTGTGCATCAATGAAAAACACTTTCACCTTCAATCATTTGTGCATGCATTCTTTTTCTATATTCTTTAGATTTTACCTAAGCCAATGGGCCTAGTAATCATAGTTTTATTTTTAATAAGATTATTATAAATAACCCTACAAACATTGAACCTTTTAATTTCTCAATATTACCTAAATCATACTAAATGTATGTTTAGTGAGATGGAACTTGTCTTTTATTCAGAGTTCCTTGGTCTTTTGTGGGCAGTTTAAAGTCATGCACGTCGGACATAAAGAGGTTAATGTTTAAGGTCGAAATAACTTTGACCGAATGAATTAAAATTGACTCAATTCCTTGAAAAATCATCTGAAAACATATTACCATACTCAAGTATGAGGGAAAATATATAAGCTATGACTTAAGAATATTTGAATCTGAGGAATGAAATAAAGAAGATCTAAATGGAATTAGAAGAAGTAGTTCCCAAGAATGAAGTTACCATTATTTATCAAACCCGTTAGGGGGTTGAATTATGCAGGGCCACCTAAGGGCATTGGCTGCATAGTTAAATAAATAGTATCTTTTGGCTAACAAGTCTTTTATGTAGACTGTTTATGCAGGGATGCCTATGGGAACATGCTGCATAGTCAGGAAAAATATCTCTCAAAAATTTAACTTTCTACTGCTAAAATCCAGTGAAAGTTTATGGAGATTCAAATTCTCTAATGTATAGAGTTTGCTGTATGGAAAGAGGTACTTGAAATATGGAAAAGATATTTCCAAAAAAGATTATCGAAGAACTGGATGAATATTACTCCTACGAAGGTCTGACCCAAATGTAGGGAAGGAGAATATAAACCATATAATTGAATACTTTCAGATCATGAAAACAGATATGGGAAAAATATGTTAAGGATGGTTGTTTTGCGGATCCTTACATACTGTCATTTAAAACAAATAAGGGCACAAGAGGCATTCTTCCCAAGAATGAAGTTACCACTATCTGACATTCCCGTTAGGGGGTTGAATTATGTAGGGCCACCTAAGGGCATTGGATGCATAGTCAAATAATAGTATCTTTTGGATGAAAAATCTGTTATGTAGACTATTTATGCAAGGCCGCCTATGGGCACGTGCTGCATAGTCAAGCAAAAGAATTCTCAAAAGTTTGAAATTTTTGCGAGTAGAAGTCATGAAAAGGGGTTTATGAAGATCTGAAAATATTTAAGGTTAGGATTATGACACATAAATATGGGTATTGTTCAATGTATATAGAGATACACAGATCAATGCTAACCATAATCATGTTGTGGCTGGGTCCTGAATTGAAATATTGGAATTCACTATGTATCCCATAAGGATGGGAATCAAGCCCATACGTAGTTCTTAAATTACAGTTTAACGTCGTGTGGGAAAAAAGGATTAGAGATCTTAGTTTAGGGTCATAGAGATTGGACCATTGTAAGAAATACACAGTGTGTGTTTTCATAGGGACTTTTCATCCAGGGAACTGAAAGTGGAATTTGGGGTTAGGCCCAAAGACTTGGGGCTGGATTCGAGGGACACTCGAACATTCCTACGTATCCCATAAGGATGGGAATCAAGCCCACATAGTTCTAGAAATACCCTCTGTACAAATTTGGTTCGTACATGTGAAGGGTGAAAGGGGATTTTAGTACAATGATGGTTTAACCCAATATAAAAGGTTTGGGTGTTTCCATGTATGCACGTAGTCTTTGAAATGAAACATGATTGAAAAAATCAATGTAAATAATGGTTCCCTCTCAGGTGAGGGTATCAAAGAATATTGTAGTTTATTGTCATACTGGACAAAAGTGTTGTATAGTTTAACATCGTATAGCAAGGACGAAAGTGAACCAATGTAAAGATATTGATTCTAGGGGCGGTTTCATGAATTAACATCATATGAGATGGAGATGAACTGATGTGAAGAGATTGGTTTTGGGATTGAACGTTAGGAGGTTGCCTACATACCGAGCCTGGAAGTCAAGGATCAAAGACCACGTATTTCAATTAAAGAATGAATTAATGATCAAGTTGTTCTTGGGGACAACGACCTAACAAATGATGTTGTTGGGACTTACACATGGTTAGTATCCCAGAGAGAGTGTTATGGTTGAGTTTTTCTATAAGCTCACGTGAGTCATACTCGGTGTGAGAAACAAGAGGTAACAACAACCTTAACGATGAACAGTTTAATGTCATGTAGGACGTATCACGGACTTTCTGTACAGTTTAACGTCATGTAGTCAGGATGATGGGGACAATATAGTTTAACGTCATGTTGGATGAAAGGGGGACTGTACAGTTTAATGTCATGCAGTGAGGACAAAAGAGTACACCATTTAATGTCATGTTTGACGTATTAGGGACTTTTTCATAGTTTAGCGTCATGTTGGACGAAAGTGATAATAGTTTAAGGTCATATGAATGGACCTTTGACGAGGAAGTTTAATGTCTTGCTAGGCGGTGGTGTAGTTTAAGGTCATACAGGACCTTTGATGATTATGTAGTTTAACGTCCTTCTGGACGTAAGGGAATTTTATACAGTTTAACGTCATGTAGTTAGGACGTCACAGTTTTATGTCTTGCTGGATGTAAGGGACTTGGAAATAGTTTAGGGTCATATGCATAGACCGTTGTTGATTCAATTTAAGGTCATACATGACCTAGTTGCAGTTTAATGTCATAATATACCATAGTGCAGTTTACGGTCATATTGGACCATTTAGGGAACTTTTTCACAGTCTAACGTCATGTGGGACAAAAGTACAAATAGTTTAAGGTCATATGTATCGACCATTGCTGTATAGTTTAACGTTATATAGCAAGGATGATGAAGGTTTTGTGTTTATACAAAATACTTCTTTAAAAATCTGGCATTGGTTGGAGTAGTGATGAGTTCTCCATCCATCGAGATTAATGAATAAGCTCCATTGGAGTAGACCCTATGTATTGAATAAGTTCCTTCCCATTTTGGCTCAAGCTTGGGAGGTTTCTTTCCTGGTATCATTGGAGTTCTGAGAACTAATACTAATTCTCCCTGAGTGAATGAACGAAGACGAACTTTTTTGTTAAAAGCTAATGCTATTCGATTCTGATAGACTTCCAAGTGGTGAAAAGTGCACAATCTTTTCTCATATAACTGTTCAAATTCATTCAATCACTTTTGAGATTGTTCATCTGTAGATGATTGATCACAAATGGCAACTCTGAGCGAGGGTAGTTAAACTTCAATGGGAAATACGGCTTCCGTTCCATATACCAATGAATATGGAGTTGACCGAGTTGCAGTGCGGGTGGTAGTCCGATAAGCCCATAAATCATGAAGAGTTTATCAGGCCATGACCTCTTATCTTTATCCACCATATTTTTTATAATATTTGAAAGAGTCTTGTTAAAGGCTTCTATCTGGCCGTTGGCCGCTGCATGATACCGAGATGAATGGTTGGATTTGATGTTGTATTCCTGATACAACTTCTTCACCTCGGATGAACAGAATTTGGTGCCATTATCCGTTAATATGGTATGAGGGACACCAAATCTGGTAATGATGTTAGACTTGATGAAGCTAACAACGCATTTAGAAATGACTTCCTTTAGAGGTATTGCCTCTTCCCATTTGGAAAAGAAGTCAGTAGTAGTAAGAATGTAATTAAACTGCTTGGCCGTAGCCGAAGGGTAAGGTCCCACCACATCCATTCCCCATGTGGAAAATGGCCATGAGTATTTAGCTGTATGAAGCAACTCTAGAGGTTGATGAATGAAGTTGGCATGTACTTGGCATGAATGACACTTCTTTGTGAAATTGACACAATCTTGTATCATTGAAGTCCAAAAGTATCCAAGCCTTCGAATATGATCAGAAAGTCTATGTCCAGACTGGTGGGCACCACAGACTCCTGCATGCACTTCTTTCATGACAGCCATTGTCTCTTCACCATCAATGCATCTAAAGAGAACTCCATAAAAACCACATTTGTAGAGAATTTTCTCTAGGTGATCTGGGCTATCATAAAGAGTAAAATTGACCACACGTCGCCAGATTTGTTCTTTCTCATCTCTATCAGGTGGAAGTGTTCCATTTTTAAGGTATTCCCTGATAGGTGACATCCATCCTGTAGTATGACCATATGGTTTAGGAATGGGACTAATTTCATTAATTTCCTCTATTCTAATTCTAACATAAGGTGAAATTGCACGAAGGTGGGAAATACTGATGGTTGTCTCGTCCTGATTTGGATCTGACAGAGTTGTGTCTATATTAGCCAGTGCATCATCTTGAGCATTTTGTGATATTGGGATATAAGAAAATGTCGGTTCCAAAGAGAATTCCTCCATTAACTCTCTAACATAATCATACAAAGGGATTAGTTCTTCTTTTCTGATGGCATAATCCCCATTGACTTGTTTGATTACCAGGTTTGAATCACCTTTCACCTTTAAGTGATTCACTTGTGCATAAAGTGATAATTCCAAGCCTACGATGAGAGCTTGGTATTCTGCTTCATTATTGGTACCACCTTCCCACAATAAGAAGGAATAAGGTAACATTGCATTTTCTGGATAAATGATCACAATTCCTAAGCCAACTTTGTTTAATTTAAGATTTTCCATTTTCCCCCCTGTTGGACTTCTGGAAGCACCATCAAAATACATTTCCCATGCCTGAGGACTTTCTTGAATAGAGAAGACTTCCTCATCAGGGAGTTCAATATCTGAAGATTTATCTTCCACTAAAGGGTGTTCAGCCAGGAAATCATCCAGAGATTGTCCCTTTATCTCCTTTTGAGACACATACTGAATGTCGAATTGCTGTAAAATAACTTCCCACCTTTCCAGACGTCCTGTAAGCATTGGACGACTAAGGATGAATTTTAGCGGGTTATTGTGAGATACCAATTGGACCTCGTGATGTTGCAGGTAGTGTCTCAACTTCTGAACTGCAAATATTAATGCCAGGAAGCACTTCTCAAAACTTGAATACCGGGTTTCTGCTTCAAGCATAGTTCGATTGAGATAGTAGAGGCAGTTTTCATTCCCAGCATCATTCTTTTGAGCAATAAAGGAACCCAATGATCGCTCTAGAGCTGTTACGTAGAGGATAAGTGGTCTTCCTTCAACAGGTGGCATGAGTACTAGCAGACTCAAGAGGTATTTCTTGAGAATATCGGATTCTTCTTTACATTATTCAGTCCACTGGTAAGTGACTCCCTTCTTCATCAATTTAGTGAAGGGAAAACTTTTGCCTGCTAAATTGGAGATGAAACGCCAAATATAGGCTAAGTTTCCTTGAAGTACTCTTAATTATTTCAAATTTTGAGGAGGTGACATGCCAAGGATTGACTTGGTCTTCTCAAGATCGACTTCAATACCACGATGGCGTACAACAAAGCTGAGAAATTTTCCTTAGGTTACCCCAAAAGCACATTTTAAGGGGTTCATCTTCAAATTATGTTCTAAAAGCATGTGGAATATGACTTCCAAATCATCCAAGTGATTAGAACGTTGTTTGGATTTAACCAAAAAATTGTCTACATAGCATTCAACAAAGTTCCCTAAGAAGGGTTTGAAGATACGATGCATGGAACGCTGATATGTTTCACCTTCATTCTTTAAGCCAAAGGGCATTACCCGGTAGCCAAACACACCCTGAGGGGCTCTGAAGGCTGTAGATTCCTCATCTTCTGAGGCCACTCAGATCTAATTATATCCAGAATATACATCCATGAAGGAAAGTGCTTCATAGCCAGTAGTTTCATCAATTAAAAGTTCTGTAATCGGAACTGGGAAATCATCCTTAGGATAATGCCGAATAAGATCTTTGAAATCGATGCAAAATCTAATTTTTCCATTCTTCTTCTTTACCAGGACAATATTAGACAACCACTTGGGATATTGAACTTCTCTGACGAAGTTAACTTTGATAATCTTATCCACTTCAGCTTCAATTTTGGAAGCATAAGTTGGGTGTGTTCTTCTCACGACTTGCTTAAATCCTCGATGTTCTTCTGGTAAACCTAAATGATGAGTAGAAACATCAAGATCAAGCCTGGGAATTTCTGTATAGTTCCAAGAAAATATATCTCTATTTTTCTTTAGAAAAGAAATATACATCTCTTTCTCTTCAAGAGTCATGGACGTACTGATTAAAGTGGGGCGTGGATCTTCTTTTGTACCCAGATTTATTTCTCTGAGTTCATCCACAGTGGTAGAGATACCCTCTTCAAATGTTGTAGGAGCATCTTTGAGATCTTCCTCTTCTTCTTCATCATGTGTTATTTCTTCCGTTTCTACTTTCATAGTAGATGATAAAGTAGAATTTTCATGATCAGAAGAGATGTCAAAATTTGCATATCTTGAAGAAGAAGCTTCCATTTCCGACCCGATTGATGATGACGAGTCTTCTTTGGGTAATAAATAAGTAATGATGGATTGAGAATCGACATCATTGTTCACCTCCGATGTTTCTATAACTTCTTCTGGCCTAATTGGAAATGTATAGACTTGTTGGATTTCATCAGATGAAATGAAGACATCACCATTTGTGCCTTCATTATTGCTTGGTGGGTTACCAATTTCTCCCATGTTGTCTGGCTCGATTGTCGTAATTGACATTATGGATCTTTCCATAAGAGTATTTTTATTTGGGCCTATCTTCTCAATTTGACTGATAGGAAACACATAATCTATACTCACATGTGTAAATGGATTTACTGGAATTTTCTCCAAACCATATGGAGCATTAACTTTGGTAATCTCCTTTGTTGTGGATTTCTCCCTTCCCTTCATCTGATAGAATTCCGCCCTAATGTATTGAGACTCACATGTCTTGAACAGGGCCTTATCACCATACAATGTCCCAACTTGACCATCGAAAAAATATTTGAGACATTGATGGTATGATGAAGGGATAGTCGCATGTTGATGTAGTCAGGGTCTTCTAATCAAGATGTTGAAGGATGAGTCTTGATCAACAACCATGAAATCTGAATTGGATACAAGATCTCAAAACTGAGTTCTGATTGTAACTTCGCCCAGTGGTTCTTGTTAATTTTTATCATATCCTTGTAACATCATAGTAGAAGGAGATAAATCATATTCTCTGCGGCCCAATCGACGAAGTGTACGAATGGGTATGAGGTTGACTCCTGAACCATTTTCAATGAAAGTTCTTCGGACATCTACGCCATTGACCTTTCCAGACAAGTACAATGGTCTAATATGTCCATGCACAACATCATCTTCATCTTCATCAGTAAAATATATTATTGCATGTAATTCCTCAGGATTATTCTCTATGTGATAGACTTCAGCTACATCAATTTTAGTTTCAAACTCACGAGGACTTGACAAAGCCTCGATGAGTGCTTCCCGAAGATCTTTTGACAAATTCAGAGCATCCAAAATTGATAACATGGCTGGTAATTGGGCCAAGTGTTTCAATATATCATACTTTTGATCCAAAGGTTTGCGTTTCCCAACAGGAATATGTGGTTTAGCAGGTAACTTGGAAGTAGATGCTTTGTAAGTTGATGCATCTTGTATCGGGATAGGAGTTGGAAATATTCCTGGTTTTGGAAGATTAGACCGATTAGATCCATTTACTTGCTGAGAGGAAGAATATGGAACCTTCAACCGGTCTTCCAAAATAACTGTGCCAGGACTGAATTTTCTATTGGTAGAAGAACTTGCTTGTTCTTGCTGAGCTTGCCGAAGGGCTCTACCACGAGTTTCTACTGCGTACACAGTTCTAGTAGGGGTAGAATTGGAATAGTGGCTTCTGAAAGATCCACGTCTTCCCCTATATCATGAGCCCCTGGAACTTCCTCTGATTCCCCTATTTGATACAAGGAATTCAGGCTTATTGAAATCAAAACTATGACCGGCATATGGATCTATTAATTGAATCATATTAACAGAACCAAAGATTAACTCTTCATCTAATGAAGACTCTGCCTGATTAGCCCGTTTAAGTTGTGCCTTTTGGTGGGGTGGTGCCCGTGGCTTTGAAGTAGATGGCATGAAGTCTGCCAGAGTCAAAGACAACTTAGGATTTGACACATACTCATCTTCTTCTGATTATTTTTCTTTCTTTGAATCATGCTGCTTCTATGAGGACTTTTCCTCTGAAGAAGAGGGTTTTGCTGCAGCATTCATGGCAGAAGAAACAATTGGTTTCTTTAATTGTGTTCAAAAAATAGCATGAGTTCAGTTGATTGTATTTCTGACCATCCAATCATCATACTTCTGTTCATTTTTTCTTTTGACTTCTTTCCATTTGCCTTCCTTATATGGAACTCTAGCAGTAACACATGCTACCTGAGCTGAAGATCCTTTTAGTTTGACTTTCCCCGAGACGACCATCTTTTGCAGGAGATCTTTGAAGACAAAACACTCCTGGATGGGATGCCCCAACATTTTATAAAAAGTCCAATAACCGGGATGATCTTCATCTCCTTTCTTGTTTGGCCTCTTGGGCATTGGCAATTGAACCAAATTGTTTTCCAGATCCGAAATGAAATAACCATGAACTTTTTCATTTCAGAAAAAGTATGTTTTTCTCATCAGATCCTCAAAATTGTTTTCGTCTTTGATCTCTTTGATCTCTTGGTTGAAAATACCTTTGTTGTTGGTGTTCAGGAGGTGGAGCCATTCGAGAAGATGAAGGTTTTGAGGTAGAAACAGGTACAGGTGCTTGATTAAGCATAACTTTAGCGGTTTCTGCTTTACCCATTCTCCTTCCTAGAGCTGATGGAATTACACGAGATTTAGCCTTATCCTGTATAAGGGAATCTTCAATCTGCTGAGCGATTGAAGTAAGGTCTCGAAACCCTCCTTTGTATTTCAAAGGGATTAACGGCGTGCGTAATTCGTCACACATATTTTCCACATAGATTGGAAACAATTACTCTTGAGGGAGTGCTAAGCATAAGGAATATGTTAATCCATTCCAGAAAGCAATGAAATTAGAGACCCTTTCATTCTCCCTTTTCTTACAGTTTGTAAGATCAAAAATTGTTGTCTTTGGAAATGTTGAGCTGAAGTGAAGGAGGAATTTTTGGTGAAGATCCTCCCATCCGGTAATTGACCGGGATTGCAAGCTTGTATACCAGACAAAAGATGGTTCTTGCAAGGTTCGCACGAAGCATCTGAGTTTCACTGCTTCTTGCTGCTCCGGAGTTTCCATCATAGGATCGCAACAAGACACCTAATGCGTCAAATACTGTTCAGGATCGCCTGATCCATTGAAAATAGGGAATACAGGGTTCCCAAAACTGGATAGAGGAAATATTGAATCTACCCATTTAGGGTAAACTTTCATTTCTGGTTGAACTTGCGCATGTTTCCCTTCCATAGTTTCTAACTGAGCTGTTAATGACTCAATAGTAGTTATTAACTTTTAAGAAACATCTGGTTAAACTTGGACTTGGGTAGGTGCAATGACTGGAGCTTGGACAGATGTGGTGGTTGGTGCTACAACTGATGGTAGCACTGCCAACTGTTGTTGCACTTGACCCGTAGGATTAGACCTATGAGGGTGTACTGATAGAGGAGGATATTCTTGATCCATATCAGTAGCTGCAACAAATTCCTTTGGATGACTGACTCCAGCATGCTTAAAAAGAAGACTACTCTGAAGTAGTTCTGCATTCAACCTTCTTAATTCCATCATTTATTCTTTCTGTTGTTCAAACATTTTCTCTAGTGAGAGCGATTGACCTTCTTCAGAGGAAGGATATGTAACCTGGTTCTTTCCCTTCCCTTTGTTGGATCCTTTTAGGAGAGGGGGAAGTGGGTTACTCGAAGGATTACCTAGGTTCTGAGTAATCCTTTGATTTCATGTACGCACAACTTCTTTATTTGTGTCGGTGTGTACATCTTCTTGAGCAGGAACCTCTTCATCTGAGTCCCCTAAATGAGCCTCATCTGGTGGATCAGCAACAACGACATTGATGACATTGATTAATGCATAACTCTTCGCATCCCTTATATCAGCATTTCTGTGATATGGTCTTCTTCCATGTCTTTGACGAGACATTGACTATTGTTGATTTGATCCCTCAGGAACTTCTTGGCGAACCATAATTTGGAGGGAATCTCCTGATAATTTGGTTCTTCGTTATTCTTGAGGCTTCTTCCCCAATTGAGAAAAGACCGACTTTCTCTGAGAAGGGGTTTGATGATTTGAAAAAATTCCCAAGTTCGGTGGACTGGGGTTGTTCCTGCTGTTTCCGCTCAACTCCTCGAATCCTATTTGTTGATTCTGAGGGTTGGTTTAAAAGAGTCCCCAGTCTGGCGAGCTGGGGTGGCTCTTGACATGCTATGTCTGAGACTTTCTTAAAAGCTCTCCTGATCTTGCGAAACTTAGTCCGGAAATTAGCTGGATACATTAACTTGTATCCACTTTTATCACCTTGTTCAAAAGACCATTGGATGATTTCTGACACTTCTATCACTTGATTATGTGCTTGCTCCATACGAGAATCATGTTCAATATTCTCGTTTTCTTGATGTAGGAGTAATTCAACAACTTGTTCTTTGTATTCTTGATTATGAGAGGAACTAGTTGAGGCATGTTCTTGGGCAAGATTTTGATTACAAACAAAGACCATTGACTATGGCCAGCCATGGGAAACAACATTGCATGATACCATTTTCGGCGGGCTTTACTGACTGGAGAGCACCGTGAAATGCAGTGCTCCATGAACACCCCATCCTTTGACATGAATACCAGATGGGGCATTGGCAATTAACTGATGAAATATTCTTAGTACTACAAGGCATGAACGTTGAAGGGATCTCTGCTGCTTTTTAGCCTTCGGATATCGAGAGGCAGATAGAGGCACCAAATCAATCTGACGTTGTAACCCTTCTATTACATTAAGATGATTTTTATATTCATCATAAGATAATACTTTCTTTTTCAACTGACAAAGAGTTTTCCATATGTTGAGACGAATATCATGAATTTCATCTTCCGTCAACATTTCTGGAATGTCATACTGAGAGTCAGCCATAGGCCAAAACATAAATGGCACTTCACCTTTCGCCAGTTGTTTTCTCATGTTTAGAATTTCCTCTTTATCATTTGATGAAGATTCTTCTACCTGATTTGACCAGAGTTGGTTTTTCCTTGTTGCCTCATTGGATTCAATAGGATTGGTAGAGAAATCATGGATCAAACTAGAAGATGCATGAATTACGGGTGGTTCGGATAATGACCTACACCCTGGGCTATATTATGATTGAGAAATTATTTCACCTACTAGAGATGAAGCATCAGACATGACTGGTTTCGCATTTGCAAGTACCTCAAGATAAGAGGGCTTTCTCGGCACTACATTGTCTACTGGAGCATTTTCTGAGAAATGTGCATCACTACTGCGGAGAGGACTTTAGTAGAGAAATTCATCATCATGGGTAGGACAACCATAATGGGTTACAGAAAAAGATGAGCTCTCTTACTCCTTAGTCTTCTGAACACACAGAGGGTTCCTGTGGATCTCATCATAAGATGAAACTTCGAGATTAACCGAATTTTCATGAAGCAAGCCTTCATGAGGAAGTGTTTGTTGAAGACCTTCAGAATTAATGTTCCCACTATTGGGAAATGAGGGAGTAGAATCTTGAATTTCAATAGATAACTGTCTGAAGGCTTCAAGAATTCCAGCATCGAGAAAGGCCTTTTTACAGATTGGCTCTTGATCTCCTGACTATGCTGGGTGGGTCTTTTTCTTAGATGCCTTCTTACTCGCCTTGGAAACCACTTGATGACGAAAGTGGCTGCTCTGAGCAGGTGTATGTGCCTGATCTAAAAAGATGGCCAGGTTAGGCTGACGATCTCCACTCAAATCAGGTGTATGTGCCTGACTTGGTTGTCCATATGATATGGGGGAGTATTCCCCACAGACCTCTTGGACTAGAACAGATGTGTGTGTCTGTTCCGGAGTGAATTGTTGATGTGTCACTCCACTGGTAGGGATAGATTTATGTGTCTTTCCCTGAGATGCTGCTGAAGTTGTTATAATATCCTAGAAAGCATCCAGAATATGAGTAGGAATTTACTTCTGCTCTTTCACCATTGATAGAATATGCTTGGTGACTTCAGCTGCTGGAACGGGGATATATGTCTATTCCGTGCTTGGATTAGGTGTATGTGCCTTCTCCTGTCCTCATTTTCCTATTAGTGAATCCTGATAGTACTCAAGTGTGGGGGCAGAGAGTTGAGTCTGCCTCCTATTTGTTGTCGGGGCTTTCCGACTAACTTCTCCGAATGCTACCAAGCGAGACTGTTGGTAGACTTGATTAGTACTAGTAGGTGTATGTGCCTGCTGATTACACTTCACCGAACGTAGCCGACGAGATCCATCATATGTAGTCAGGCGAGTCTGCTGACTGGCTGATGATGTATAAATAGGTGTATGTTCCTGCCTATAGTACTCCGCCGGAATTGCCTGGTGGGATTGGCATGATGCTGCCAGACGAGTCTGCTGGACAGCGGAATTAAAACAGGCAGGTGTGTGTGTCTGCTCGTTGATTTCCACCGAGTTAGGTTGGTGGACTTTTTCGGAGATGGCAGAGATGAGAACCTGCTCACTGTTGACCGGATTCCACCTCTGGAGGTTCGTCTTGCCTGATCAGGTTCGAGGAACCTGATCCGAACGCCTGGAGTCGGTACCCTCATCATGTTGAGGGCACACTGTCGCATGAGTCTGGCGGCGATTGTCGGTGGGATCCCATAGGAAGGACTCCTACTTCTTTGAATTAAGGCCCTGAGGGACCTGATCATTCACCTCCGCAGAATATGGGAGTGAATGGTGATTGCGTTCCGAAGATAATGACCCGAAATGGTTGGAGACGGTAGTCATCACCGCCTGCTTCTTGATCACTGGTCGTCATTGTCCGGACGACCGGTGTGAATTGTTCACTTGGAGGGCTTGTCGGGCAGCCTCCAGAGTTGGGATGGTACTGTGTTGATAGTACTCTTTAACCAGCGTGTTTGATACCCAGCATTGAAGACGCTGAGTAGGAGATATTGTCCTCAGAGTGGATGATGATCCAATAGTAGTAACAGCAGTATTCACAGGTGTGAACTTGAGAGAAGCCATTCTAGAAATGCAGAAGATCTTGGAAAAGATTTCATGTTTGATATAACAGACATAATCAAGATAAATTCAGCCACTACATATTTTAGATGATCACATATGTCAATGATTATTTTTGTTGGCCCTCTTATTGAGTTTAAAATAGGGGCCTAAAAATAGGTAAAACATCATTTTAACTTGGTTAAGGATTCACGTCAGGTTCACCATTTTTGTTTCCCCTTGGAATTTCGGGATGACCTCCTTGATGGGAGGTTCAAACATTCCGATCGGTTTCTAACGGGTTTGTTCGTAGAACTGGAAACATCCAATGATTCCACATCCGTTTGGACATACTTTACAAAGGTAGGTGCTCATTAGTTTGTGGACTGATGAGGCTTATGAATATTCATTGGTCGAGAGGATGGGAGGTCGGACTCATCAGACCTTTTTGAGGGGAATTATTTTCTACTCTGGGACTCTCCTTATATATTTAAGTTATGTTCGTGAATCCTTATTACATTACCAGGTATAAAATGAGTTTTCCTTCATATCTGACAATCAATGATTAAATATTTAGGAAATTTAGAGAATCTTTTATATGTATTCTAGGTTCTTCATTGATAGAGAATCATATGTATTTATTATAGATTCTTGGTAAATGGTATCCTTTGACACATTTATATAGAAGTCTCTTGGTCATTATGATGACCATGTTGGTTTTAAAGCCACTCAGTGGGGCACTTGAAGTTTATTGTCATTCAGAAGGACATAGATTATTTCAGAGTTGGGATCGAACCCGTAGATGGGCTACCTACGTATCCTTTGTTTTTAGAAAAGGAATCATAACCCACATAGTTCGAGTAAGGGAGTATGATGTTTATGATTGATGGCTCAAAGAAGGATGTCATAATTACTTTTACACTCTAAGATCACGTGAGTCATGCACGGTGTGAGAAACAAATGGTATTGGTAAAAATCAGTCAATTGTTCCATGAAATATGCAATCAAAAGAAATAATGTGGGGCTTATGTATGTATGACTGCCCAGATAAATGAAGATTAGGATTTACTTTAGGGAAGAAATCCTGGAATAGTGTCCATAAAGGTATATGTGCTTCATAGAGATTTGAATATTCTAACTTGGGGCTTACTCCTGAAAAGGAGGCCCAAATTAGGAGAGGAATTATGATTGGGGTTTACTCCTGAGAAGGAATCCCCGATCAAAAGTAAATTAGGACTGGTTAAGAGAAATTAAGACTGGGGCTTACTCCCGAAAAGGATTCTCAGGTTTAGAGACTTGTAAATTTAAGGGACTTGGGGCTTACTCCTAAAGAGGATGCCCATATTTGAGACTGGGACTTATTCCTGAAAAGGAGGCCCAAGTTAATGAAATTATGTTTGGGGATTACTCTTCAGGAGGATGCCCAGGTTAGGGGATTTGGGGCTTACTCCTAAGGAGGATGCCCAAATTAGGGGACTGGGGCTTACTCCTAAAAAGGAGGCCCAGGTTAATGAGTTATATCATCGTAAAGGATGAGGTTGAATGAATGAAATCTCAATCTTTAGTGACATAAAGATGTGTAAATCACTAGGTTTTGAGAGATATTCCATAGAATTCCTTTCAGATAAGGAAGTCAAATCAAGAAATCATGCCATAAATGGATTTGAAGAGTGTCTTGAAGACTTAATCTTGAATATGAGAGGTGGAATGGCTTAAGAGGGGTGAAATGGGCAAAAAGGGCACCAAAAAAAGGCAGGGGCACGCAAGTCCTAGTAGGCGCACATGTACTGCATGGGCGCGCAAGTCCTGGTCATGCAGGTATACCTGTGCGACACATGGGTACTTGCGCAATTGTTAATCATCAGGGTAATACTTGAGTGACTCTTGGTGAAAGCCTTTAGAATCCTCTTGAGGTTCTTCCAGAAGAGGGGAGCGCAAGTTCTATTGAAGGAGTAAGGCGGCGCGTAAGTGCGGCCATTTCTCTTAAGGGCTGGCCACTCAGGTGCGCAAGTGTTGATGAGTTTCAACACTTATGTCTTCCTCACCCTCTTTAGATCTTTCGTTCTAGGTAAGAAATTACCTTATAAGTGTTTCAGAAGCTTTGAGAAGAGACTAGGGCACCCAGAGCTTAAATCTAAGTTTCTGGAAAAATTATCTCTCCCTCAAATGGGGGACCCACATGGTCTATTTATAGGCCAGAGAAGTCCCCGGGTGGTTATCACTTAGGTCGCGCAAGTCACCTGTGCGACCATTATGCATCACGCAAGTGGACTTGCGCAACTATGAGGGAACTTGCGCGACCTCTGGGAAATGTTCTCTTTGTTCACCACTTTGTCAATTTTTGATGTTTTTTTCAAAGGCTGAATCAATTTGTGCTAAGTCATTTCCCTTTTCCAATCTTTAGACTCTGTGACAGAAGGAGTGTCAACAACCTCACACTGATGCCGACAGTGTGACTCGACCCTTGGAGGCGAGAGTGATGTTTGGATCTCTTGGTAGTAACGTCGAGGCCTTATGACGTCATCCATGGAAGGAATGCATCATTCATGTCAGGATTGACTGTATTAGGCAATGGGTGTGGTTTATCCAGGGGATGAGACTGAGTTTCTCCTTTCAGAAAAGGAAAAATCTTAGCAGCTCTTACAGATCGTAGGCAAAGAAGGTGCAGATCATTCAGGAGTGGATGAAGACTACACAGTGCAGTAAGAAACAGGAAACTGGCGCGAATCTTAGAGACTCGGGCGTGTTAAATGTTTCAAGAAGAGGAAGCATTATTGAGAGATGAGTCTGCGAAGTAGCATACATGGAGGCAGATCTAGGAGAGAAGCATGGGGTGGTGTACATTTCAACATGCTACAACCACCCGCCTTAGTTGTCCCCACCAGGCTTAGGGAGCTGGAGGGAATGGGAAGAGTGCGGCTGCATGCGGTCAAGGAGTGTGACCCAATGGCTCTAAAAATGATTCAAGGGATAGTCTATGTCCACTACTAGCTTCTGTAGTAATAGACATTGATATGAATCATTCCTTCCTTCAACGAATCTTGTCCCAGACCTAGAGTTTCCGGTAAGCCGTAGACTTGACCCTCACGTCTGGAGATTCCTTAGGAGGAGACTCGATAATCACACTTATGTCGACAGTGTGGTCTGACCCTCGAGGCGAGAGTTTTGGTTGGAATCTCTTGGTGGCAGCGTCGAGACCTTACGACGTTGGTCTTGGTATGGATTTGATTCACAGTTCATGCTCAGATTGACTGTATTAGGCAAAAAGGTTGTGGTCTAACTACAACGTCGGGATGGGTTTTCCTTGGTTAGAGAAATGGAAACCCCAGGCATCACATGATAAATTCATGCATAGGAGGGTTTGGCCGATCACTCTTGGGTCGACCAACCATACCCTCATGGTAGCAGGAGTTTTGAGTTTCAGTTCTAATCAGGAAATGGAGGCCTCTAGAGTTCGAGGATGGCGATCACGTCCTTATACGGGTCTCACCTCGACGAGGTTTATAGAGATGTGGTCGAGGCGACAAGTTATCTCTGAGGTTCAATGGACCTTTCTAGGTCCTCAGTAGGGTAGGCGAGGTGGTTTACCGCTTGACCTTTCCACCTCATTTTCACCCCAAGTGCATGATGTCATCCACGTATCTCAGCTGAGGAGATACGTGCATGATCCTTCACACATCATTGACCACAGGAAGTAGGACGTCGATGGCAGGGCGACATTCACGGAGGTTCCAGTGGGGATCGAGGATTGACAGGAGCGGATCCTACATAGACTTTAGATTCCTCGGGTGCGCTTTTACTGGCAGTATGGGAACCTCCAGGTGAGCACATGGGAGCGGAAGACTCAGATGCTTGCTCAGTACCACTTTTGTTTCCCTAGTTTGTGTTATAGATTTACGGGGACGTAAAGCCCTGAGGTGGGAGTAATTTAAAGACCTGTAAATTTCAAGGAATTTTTTTTTCTTATTTCTTTGGAATTTTGCGAGTGCGCGGTTTCTAACGGAACCTGATTCTGAGGCCCGGTGTGCCCGGAATCAATTTCCGAAGTTTAGCTTGGGTATATTTAGTGAACGAATGAGCAGGTTTTTCTAAATTTTTAACCGGTGCTCAGAATTGAAATCCGAGGGCACCGATGAAACTGAAATGCCGGTAATTGCATAGGAACACCTTTTCTAGAGTTGCATTTGCTTGGGTGTGGTTTTTAAAAAAAGAGGGGTTAACTAATGAATAAAAATAAAATTTGTACAACAATTTTTATTTTCTATTCTAAGTAGTTTAAACCTAAGAATGGTGGTTGGAGTGGGACCCACTATATCCTAACTCCACTAGGTAGGATACTAGTGAGGTGGGGCCCACACGAGCCCCACCCCTTCAAATCCCTTAAAACCTCCTTCGTGCAATTAATTAAGTAACACACCCGCACCCCCACTTAATGCCAAGTCAACTCTCGATTTTATTTGGTTTATTAAACGCCTCATTAATTGGTCAACACACGTTAATTAATTCTTGAATTCATTTTGAATTTTGAAAGGGTTGACATAAGGAATAAAATAAGGGAAACCTTATTTTATTATTGTTGTTTGTTGTGCGAGAAGATTTGGGGAGAAATACTCTAGTCTTGAAGAACGTTCTTCCTCATTGAAGATCGCGAAGAACGACGAAGAATACTGGTCTCCGACGAAAGACGACGAAGAACGCTAGTTCCTCGGAGATCGACGACGCGATGCCGTGTACCGTGACGCCGACGATCCTCTTCTCCATGATGCCATGTACCGTGATTCCCACGATCCTCTTTTCCGTGACGCCATCTTCTGTGACGTCTTCTTCCGCGACGATCCTTGTTTGATGACTTCTTCGAGGTAGGGTTTTTATTTATGTATAATTTAATTCCCTTGTTTTCATTCAAAAAAGAAAAAAAAGAACGCGGATCAAATTGTTGTCATGTTGATCCAAGAATGTTTTAATTGCGGGTTGGGAATTTTTGGTATGCTTCAATTTTTTTTATTTGAGGGATCGTTGAATGGTTTGCTTCAATTTTATTTAAATAAAATTGATTATTCATTCTTCGTAAAACCCTTTCTAATCTTGGATATTTGATAATGCCTAATGCGGAGGGCGTGGGCCGAACAAACAGGGCCCGACAACCCTCCGCAGATTGTTGTTGGTGCGCGGATTGACGACGATGATGTAACGGGACCACAACAGTGATTTGAGGCCTTCGCAGTAAAGTACGGTACCTAAGATGAACACCGGCACAGACGGAATTGAAAACGTACAACCAGAGAAACTCCGGTGGCCTACGGACATCACCGGCGGCGCCCCGGCGCGCAGCCAGGAGGAACCACCACGACTAAAGTCGCGGCGACAGGCGGACGGATCCCGCAGCCGCATGGGATCTAGGGGAGCAGGACCCAGTTCTCACCACGTCCGCGGAACGCAAAGGCCGCGGGGGACCACGTCCCCCGCTCGACTCGCTGGCCGAGCCAACGTGCCACCTGGTTGGGCCGAGCCGGGTTGCGCGGACCGGGCCGGGCTGTGCCCTATCGGTTCGGACCCAGACCAGGGTTGGGTCAACCTGGTTCGGGCCGACCCAGGGGGGATTGGGTCGGGTTGGACCGGGCCCAGACCCCCCATTTTCGGATCACTTCCGGTCTTTTGCCCATATCTTGGGATACGAACCTCCGATCAATGCACCGTCAGTTTCGTAGAGATCCTTGGATCAAGACGGTCGTTTCAATATGTTACACTCAAGGTTTAAGAGAACTTTAGGTACGGCCGGGTTGGTTCGAACATGAAACAACCCAGGCCCTCGGAGCGGAAACGCCTATAACTTGAGCTCCGGACGTCCGATTGACGTGTCGTCGACTTTTTTGGATTCCTCTTAGTGAGACGGACCATTTGGCTTACTAAAATCAAGTTTTGGATGTAGTTAGAGTATGGCCGGGTTGGATTGTACCTGAAATCCAACCGGGCCCCTGGAACGGAAAAGACGATAACTTTCATACCGGACATCCGTTTGACGAACCTTCAGCGGCGTTGGTGATCATGTCGAGAAACGGTCCCTATGAGTATACCCTATGTGAGTCTGGGGTATAGTTGAGATATGTTCGGGTTGGTTCATTCACGAAACCAACCAGGCCCCTGGGACGAAAAGGCTAATAACTCACAGACCAGGTGTCTGATTGACGCACCGTCTATTGCGTTGAGACCCCTATGGCAAGGCAGTCCTTTGAGATACTTATTCGTGGGACTTTGAGATACTTGGAGTATCGACCTGTAGATCATGGGGCGGACCCTCCCAGAGACGAGCGTACGGAGTACGAAGACCATATAGCCGGCTGAGACCTGACGACTGCTTGACCGACTCGACTTGGAGTGAGTCGACTAGCCCAGTGTACGGAGAACTACTGTGTTTGGGTGCAGACCCATGGCGGATGGAGCACTATTGTGTTTGGGTGCAGACCCGTGGTGCTCAACAGAAGGAGTACCTATGCAGGCTATTAGGGGGGGGGGTGCACTACTGTGTTTGGGTGGTAGACCCCGACGGGAAGCACTACTGTGTTTGGGTGGCTGACCCGCTGTACTCGACAGGAGGAGTACCTCAGCAGTATTAGGTTAGTGAGCAGTACCTCGGAGTCGTGACAGGATCACTGTACTCTTCATAGACGGAGCTCTTCAGCAGTTATGGTTTCGATAGTGAAAATCCCGGTTTGATGTGAGTCTATGACCTTGGTGTTTACATCATGATTGAGATGGGTCACTTGATAACTTAGGTATATGTATGGGCATATACCTAGGTAGTGGTTATCCGTTGATTTCATAACCTTTGTGTTTCCTCATGGGTTACTTGATAAATTAGGTATAAGTATGGGCTTATAACTAAGTAAGTGTTATCTGTTGAGATCCTTCTTTGTGGTTATCCTTGTTGGATTTCGTGAGACCTTGAGGGTCTCGGGGTCCCTACTAAGTATCGTATACTCACCCCTGCATGGGCTATGACCTTACCTCATTGTGTTGGTTGTAGAGGACGGGAAGCACTGACAGAGGCCGAGTGTTTGAGGACTGGACGGTACCTGGATGTGGACCTCATGACGAGTCTATATCCGGAGGTGGACTTCACGACGAGACGATACTCGAAGCAGGTTGATAGGAGAGAGCGTTGTGGAGGCAATCCGTACCTACCCATCAGGTAGGATCTGTGGTGGACGATCCAGGAGCTGCGCTATCTGTACCTACCCTTCAGGTAGGATCTGAGGTGGACGACCTAGGAGATGCTTCTATTCTTCCAGCTGCTTGTCTTTTCTATTGTACTTTTGTTCAGTTGTAGTTGTACTTTCAGTTGGGTTTGTATTCTGGCTCACTTACTTTTCAGAACATTCTTTTGTACTTAGTGTATTACTTCCTCTTGTACTCTATGGTGTTTTGTTTACTTTTATAAAGGCAATTCCTTCCCAGTTATCGGGATTTACGCCTTTGGTGCTAGTCGCCAGCCCCTGGCCTATGGAAGGCGGGCTTGGGGTAGTCACGACACAGTCCCTGAGGATGGGTCGTGACATTACCACTACTTGATAGACATGTTATGGGGGTTTTATTACATAGTTCTAACTGAGGAATATGATGTATAGAAAAAGTTGGGCATCCTTGTACTGAGAGGCCCATTATGTAAGAAGATTTTATGTTAGGCCAACTAGTGAATGTACTGCATAGTTAGGTAAAGGATCTCTCAAGTATTATACATTATTCCATTAAAAGTTGGGGAATGATTATGAATATCTAAAAGTATTCATGATTTGGATTATGAAATATGAAATGGGAATTTTCCAATGTATAAGATAATTGTTTGGACTAATAGTGGCCATGAGTTCAGATTCCCTTACATAGATAAGACTCATATGTATAATAGGAACATATTTTGTTTCCTTACTGGCCTCTCTAAGGAGATGACCCAAAATAAAGGCTCTTACATAGATTTGTAATTGTATGTTGGAGAGGGAGAATTTTCTTTTATATTGTGGATGGACCTGAGATATGAGATCTAGGTATCAATAGTTATCTAACTAGGATGAGAATCAATCCATATGTGGCTCATTGAGTAGCATGTAGTTTAATGTCATGCGAAAAGAACATTTGGTTGTGCAGTTTGAAGTCATTAAGTAAGGACATTAGGGGATCTGATATGAAGTGGAATTGAATATTGTGGCTGGACTAGGGTACAGGTACCAAGTGTCACTATGTATATTGTTGAATCAAGAATCAATCCCCACATATTTATATAAAATACAAGTTCATGTATAAGTTGAAAACATGTATTGGGACTCCTCATGTTGATCTGACTTGAACAAGGGAGAAAATATGATTTTTCAAATCATGTTGCAATTTGGCCGAAGATTGAAAATCTGTACATCACTATGTATATCATATAGATGAGGATCAAGCCACATATAGTTCTTATAGACCCATGAAGTTTATCTTCAAGCAGTGAGGACATGAAGTTATTCCAAAGTAAAAATAATAATATTTTGGCTGGACATGGGAATAAGACCCAGGTGTCACTACGTATCTTGTTAGGTCAAGAATAAAGCCACACATAGTTCTTAAATAAATCTTACCCACCATAATTGAATTAACATGTGGTGGATATTTAGGGTTTCTTAAATACAATTTCATACATAATATTTGAACTCGTTTTGATATCCTTATGTATATTTGACTCATACATTGGATAAAAGAGGCATCAATTGCATGATGATGCAGTTGGGTCCAATATTGAAAGCCTGTACATCACTACGCATCTCATATGAATGAGATTCAAGCCATATGTAGTTTTTTAAAGGGTTTCTCATACAGGTATGATCCATACACAAGTATTAGGGAATTTTTTTATTAATTTCAGTTGAACCCAATATAAGAGATATGGGCGTCACTATGTATCTCATTGGGATGAGAATCAAGCCACATGTAGTCCTTTGTACTTCCTTGTAGTTTAATGTCATGCGATAAGCAAAAAGGTAAACTTAGATAAAATGAATACTTATCTCATAAAAATGACAATTGAACCACACATATTTTTTATGGGAAGATCGTGCAGTTTGTAATTATCCAATGAGGACATCTACTGTGTCTTTTAAGGTCTTATATCTAGGACCATTGATATCCCCAAAAAAAGAATTAAGATATCTTATTTATGCAGATAATTTCTTTACCTAATTACTAATCCCATGTGAGTATAATCATTGTGAGATATAAGTAGTGATAAAAGATTATTATTTCACCAAAAATATAAAACAAGTGAAATATTAGGGTCTAATGATTGAGTGGTGGATGAGTCAAGATATATGGCCTAGGAGTCACTACATATCTTCCTTGGGGAAAGAATCAATCCACAAGTAGTTCTTGAAATTCTTCCCCATATAATCAGGTTTCAATGTGGGAAGATGGATTTTTATAATTTCCAGGATGATGGTTATGAATAAAGAAGGATGTCTAGGCACCACCATGTATCTCATTGAAATAATAATCAACTTATATGTCTTGGAAGATGTCTTTATGAAAATTTGATTTGTCCATGGGTAAAGGAAATGTTCTTTTCTTTTAGTAAATTGCAGCTATACCCAAGATAAAGATCTAGGTATCACTAAATATCTCATGTGTACGATAATATATCAAAATGTAGACCTTGAATACCCTTTCAGTTTAATGTCTTGAGATATGGAAAAAGATAAAAAAATGTGAAGAGAAAGAGATTTTGTGGCTGGGCAAGGGTTAAAACATATGAATCCCTACGTAACTTATTAGAGAAAGAATAAATCTACATGTGGTTCATAAAACATCTCCTATATATATTTGATTCATACACATAGGGAATAAAGGGGCTTTTTATTTTTATCATGGTTGGGCCCTAGATTAAAGATCCAGGAATCTCTATGTATCTCATATGGATGAGAATCATGCCATACATAGTTCATGAAGATATTCCTCAAACAAACAAGGTTTTGATGTGAGGAAGGGTTTTTTTATTATATATAGACTCAAGATTGCAGATCTGGGTGTCACTACGTATATCATTAGAATGAGAATCCATCCAAAAGTAGTTCTTGAAAAGATAATTCCCCACACTGACTGAGTTTTATGTGAGATATGGGGAATTTTTATACATTCCACAATAAATGTTAAGCTCAAGACACGGGATGGTACGAGAATCAAACCATGCATTCTAGAATAGTTCTCTATAAAAGTTTGGTTCATATATAAGAAAAGGGGAAAAAATTTCTTTATGGTTGTGGATGGTCCCAATATTGGAGATCAGGGTGTCACTACACATCTTATTGAAATTAGAATCATTCCAAACATAGTTCTTAAAGAACCAGGTAGCTTAACATCTTGATTCAAGGATGTAAGTCACTTGATGTGAAAGAAACATTGTCGCTGGACCAGGGAATAAGACCCAAGTGTCACTATGTATCATGCTAAGGGAAAGAATCAAGCCACAAGTTGTTTATAAAAAGTGTTCCCTATGTAGGTCAGATTCAAACATAGGGGGAAATGGGGATAAAGTGCCACTAAATAGTGGGAATGACAAGATTAATTCTTGCGTATGGAAGCTTATCATCTTTTAAAGGATGATAAGTAATGAAAATTTGAAGTATCACGTGGGATTTCTTATCATCAAACGAAGGGGATGTTAATATTACTATTTAATGTCATGTAGCGAGGAAAAATGATGTAGTACAATTTAACTTCGTGTTCCAAGGACATAGATTCTATGTAGTTTAACATCTTACTATATGAAAGTGTATGATGCTATGCAGTTTAATGTCCTGCGACTAAGATGATGGTTGTTACACAGTTTAACGTCATATAGCTAGGACTTACTCTATGTGATTAATCAAAGTATTTATTCATTAACCTTTCATGGTTTTTAGTTTTAATGAGTTAAACATCCATTGAGATTAGGGTAGAAGATCCATTATAATAGAGCTTATGTATGGAATATGGTCCTTCCCACCTTGGCCTATGATTTGACGGATTCTTTACTATTATTATATGAGTTCTATGAAATAATATAAATTCTTCTTGGAGGAATGAACAGAGGAAAAAATTCTTGTAGAAAGCTCATGATATTCAGTTCTAATAGACTTCCAAGTGATGTAAGATATTCAATCTCTTTTCATCCAATTGCTCCAACACATCTAGTCGCTTCAGAAACTTCTCTTCCGTAGATAGCTGATCACAAATAGGTACTCAAATGGATGGAAAATAAAATTCAATCAGAAGAACCAAATCTCTCTTATATAATAATGATTATGGGGTTGACCATGTGGAAGAATGGGTAGTATTCCTATAAGCCAATAAGGCATGCATGAGTTTATCAGGCTAAGACTTCTTATCTTTATCTACCATTCTATAGAGTATATTGGAAATTTTTTTTGTTGAAGGACTCTTTGTGTTCATTTTCTATTGTGTGATTGTTGGATGAATGGTTGGATATGATATTTCATTCTGGATATAACTTCACTACCACAGCAGAATAGAAATTGCTTCCATTTTCTATCAATTTAGTATAAGGGACACCAAGTATAGTAATGATATTAGCTATGAAAAATATAATAATGATTTTGGATGGAACATCTTTAATAGGAATTTCCTCGGCCCATTTAGAGAATAAATCAGTAGTAGTAAGGATGTACTTGAACTGCTTGGTCGTAGCTAGAGGATAATGTCCTACTACATCAATTTCCCATATAGAAAATGTCCAGGAGTATTTTTTTGTATGTAGAAACTCTGGGGATTGATGAATAAATTTGGTATGAACTTGATTGGGATGGAACTTATTAGTGAAATATGTGCAATCCTACATCATCAATGGACAAAAATATAATATTCTTTATATATGATCAGAAATCCTGTAACTAGACTATTGGGAACCACATACTCCAGCATTTACTTCATTAATGAACTCTATGGTTTCTTCCCCATCATTTCATATGAGAATAATTCCATCGAAGCCTTATCTATAATGGTTATTCTGGTCATTTGGTCCATCAAAAATAGTGAAATTAATTTCCAGTTACCAAACCTTCTCTTTTCCATCTATATTTTTTGTAAGTATTCCATTTTAGATATATTATACAATGGGTGTCATACATCCAAAGGTAGGACCAAATGGTTCTTGAGTGTGATTTATTTCAATTATTTCCTCTGTTATGATTTGAATAAATGGTAAAACCACACAATGATGAGCAATTATAACGATAGTCTCATCCTGATTTGGATCTGTTAGGTCTATATCGGCAATTTCCAATGCATCATCTTGGGAATTTTTTAACTGTGGGACAAAAGACAATGTTGGTTCTGAGGGAAATTCTACCATTAACCATCAGACATAATCACAAAGGGGGATTATTTATTCTTTTTTAATGGATTAATTTCCATTGATCTGGTTAATTACCAATTATGAATCACTATTGAATTCCAAGTGCTCCACTGGTATGTGGAGTGCTAATTCCTATCCTGTAATGAGAGCCTTATATTCTACATCATTGTTGGTACCACCTTATCATAACATGAAATAGTGTGCAAACACTACATTTTCTTGTAATATAAGTACAATTCCTAACCAAAAAATTTTATGCTTAGGGTCTTTCATTATCTTCCTTGTTGGACTTATGGAAGAACCATCAATGTACATTTTCCATGTTGGTGGACTATCCTGTATAGAGAATATTTCATCATTTGTAAGTTCTGCATTCAAGAAAATTTATTCCGTAGATGGGTTTTTAGAAATGAACTCTTCCAAGGCTTTTACTTTTAATGATTTCTGATGAATGAACTGCATATCAAACAACTGAAAAATAACTTCCCACCATTACAAACATCCTCTCAACATAGGATGACTGAGGATAGATTTGAGTAGGTTGTTACGAGAGACCAAGTGGCCCTCATGATGTTGTAGGTAGTTCCTCAGCTTATGAACATCAAATATTAATGATAGGAATCTCTTCTCAATATCTGAATATTGAGTCTCTACATTGATAATGGTTCAACTAAGATAATAAATGATATTTTCATTTCTAACATCATTCTTTTGTGAAAGGAAATCACACAATGATCACTCCAAGGCTATCACATAGAGGATGAGAAGTTTTACCTCAACAGGTGGAATAAATATTGGTGGAATCAATATGTATTTATTAAGGGTATCAAATGATTCTTTCCAGTCATTGGTACATTGATATGTGACCCCCTTATTAATTATTTTTGTGAAGGAAAAACACTTAACTTCTGAATTAGTTATGAATTTCTAGATGTCAGAAAAGTTTCCTTTATCTCATCTAAACTCTTTCATGTTTCATGGATGTGACATTCCAAGGATATTTTTTTCCTTCTTAGGATCGACTTAGATGTTGTGATGGCATACAACAAAACCGAGGAATTTTCCCGAGGTTACCCTGAATGAACATTTCAAGGTGTTAATATTCATATTATGTTGTTAAATATTGCAGAATATGGTCTCCAAGTCAGCCAGGTGATCAGAACAATGTTTGTATTTAACCACTATATTATCAACATAAAATTCAATGAATTTCCTTAAGAATGATTTGAATATGTGGTGCATGGAATGTTGATATGTTGCATCATCATTCTTCAAGGCAAAGGGAATTACTCGATAGTAGAATACACCTTGAAGGGATCCAATGGTTATGGATTCCTTCTTATCTATGGCCATTCATATTTGGTTATATCCAGAGTATCCATTTATGAAAGGGAGATATTCATAGCCATCCATTGCATCAATCAAGAGTTTTGTGATCAAGATCGAGAATCCATCTTTGTGAAAATTCTAGTTGATATCTATGAAATCAATGTAGACTCAGATAATATCATTTTTATTTTTCATGAAGACAATATTATCTCTCCATTTAAGATATTGAACCTCCTTGATAAATTCATCTTTGATAAGCATGTTGACTTCAGCCTCAATTTTGGAGGCTTGAGTTGGGTGTATTCTTCATGATTCAACTTAAATCCCGGATGCTCTTCTGGATAACCCAAATGATGGGTGGCCACATTGGGGTCAAGGCAAGTCATTTCTGTATACTTCTAGAAAAACCCTTATTAGTTTTGCTTCAAAAAGGATGTATACACCTATTTCTCTTTAGAAGCCATGGACGCACTAATCATAGTGGGGTGGATATATTCCTTTATACCTAGATTTATTTATCTGAGTTCATCCACAGTGGTGGAGACATCTTCCTCAAATGCTGGAGGGGTATCTCTGTGGTCTACTTCTTATACCTCTTCTTCATGTGTTTCTTCTTAGGCCACTTCCTAAAGGGTAGGTGATGAAGCAATAATTTTAGTTCTAGGGGAGGAGTTGGTATTTGGACATCCTAAAGGGGAGTCAACATTCTCCAACTCAACTGATGTTGGAGGGTCTTTTTGAAGTTACGAAGGGATGATTATGGGATGGTAATCAACTTATGTGTATTTTTCCATGAGTGTGATAAGTTCTTATATCCTAACTACTGAGGAAGATTCTTTTTGAAGCTTAGTGGATTGAATGATGACATCTCCATTTAAGCATTCATCACTACTTGGTGAGTCAATGATTTCTTTTATGCCATCAGGATCAGTTTCCAAAACTGATATTATTGAATCCATTTAATGAGTTTTTGGATTTGGGTAAACCATTTGAATTAGACTAATGGGTAACACATAATTTTCACTTATATTCTTTAATGGCTTAACTGGGATCTTTTCCAGACTATTCGGAGCATTTATTCTAGTAATATCATTCACTACGGACTTTTTTCTCTTAGTGTGATAGAACTCTATATCGATGTATTGAGATTAATATTTTTTGAATGGGTCCTTATCACCATAAAAAGTACCAATTTGATAATTGACACAATATTTTAGATATTTATGGAATGATGATGGAATAACTTCATGCTAATGGAGTGAAGGTCTCCCCAATAGAATGTTGAATGATGTGTCATACTAGACAACAATGAACTCTTAATCATATAAGAGATCAAGAAATTGTCTTTTGAGCATAATCTCACTTATAGTTTCTTGTTAATTCTTGTAATAACCCTATAACATCATATTGTAGGGAGAAAAATTGGATTTATTGAGTCCCAATTAGTGAAGTTTCTGGTTGGGAATGAGTTTGACACGCGAGACATTATCAATGAAGGATTTTTGGATGTCAATATCATTAACCTTAATGGATATATACATAGTCCTGAGGTGTCCTTGTACACTATAATCATCATCCTGGTCTTTTAATGATATGAATTCATGGAATTCTATTGGTTCATTCTCTTTATGGTAAATCATTGTGGAAAAAACTTTAGTTTCAAACTCTTGATGGCTAGAAAATGACTCAGTAAATTATTCTTAGAGATCTTTTGATATATTCAGAGCATACATGATTGATATATTGGCTAGTACTTGGTCAATATTCTTCAACACACCATAATTTTGATCTATAGGTCTAGGTTTTACAGTATGGAGATTCTCTTTTACACGAGCCTTGGTAGATGATTTTTTAAATGTGGATGGACTATTTTTTGGGGTAGTATCTGGAAATACTTCTACTCTTGGTGGATTAGGCTAGCTAGGTCTGCCCACTCATGAAGAAGGTGGTGCTATAGGCTCCAATATATCATCCAAGATGATAATTTCATGGTAGACGTTGTCATGTGTTGGATATTTTTTCTTGTTCTTTCTGAGCCTATTGGAGGGCTCTCCCATGAGCCTCTACTTCATACATTGTTGGAGAATAGGTATGGTTGAGGTAGTGATTTCTAGCATGACCAAATATTCCCTTGTATCCTTGAACCTGACAGCCTCTTCCCCAAGTTCCCCAATCATGTATGGGGAAATCAAGTTCATAATTATAATCATCATTTTTATCAGGATCTATTAAGGTAATAACATTAATGGAACCAAAGATCAACTCCTAGTCTAATAAATATTCTTCTTGAAAGGTCAATTTTTGTTGTGCCATTTGGCGGGATGGTGCTCATAATTTTGATATAGTTGGCTTGAAAACCTAAAAAATTCTAGGAAAACATTGTACTTGACATGAGAAAATCTTCTTCTAATTTTGATTAATCCTTATGACCGTGTCACTTATTTGAGGATTGGCCTTTAGAAGACTAATATTTTGATTAAGATGGTTTGCTACAATGGAATTGGTGGGAGGCACAATCGGTTGTTTCAATTATGTTCGTAGAATGGTGTTAGTTCAATTGATCATTTTCCTAACCATCCAGTTATCAAACTTATTTTCTTTCTTTTTTTTGATTTCCTTCAACTATCCATCATCCTATGGATTGGTAGCGGTAACACATGCCACCTAGTCTGATGAACTTTTCAGTTTCACTTGTCCAGAGTCCACCATCCTTTTCAAGATATCATTAAAAACAATTTCTCTTAGATGGGGTGCCCCAAAATTTGATAGAAGGGTTTGTAGCTTGGGAGATCCTCATCTACTTATTTATTAATCTTCATGGGACATGGAAAATGAAATAATTTTTTTTTCTAAATTTGAGATGAAGTGGTTAGGGACTTAGTCATTTAAAAAAGAACAGACCTTGTTTTTCATCTCCTCAAACTGTCTCCACCTTTGATCTTTCCGATCATATTCAAGAGGTGGTCATTGCTGCTGACACTCAGGAGGTAGAACCCTATGGTATGATGAGGGATTTGGAGTAGGAGTTGGTATAGGGGTCTGCTTTTGTGTAACTATAGTTGCCCCCGATTTTCATGCTCCTCTTCTCAGATCGGATGGAATTACTCAGGATTTGGACCTAGTCTCTCTTATAGAGTTTTTGACATATTGAGTAATCATGTATGAATCCTAAAACCCTTCTATGTATATCACAAGGATTAATGGTGTGCATAACTCATCATGGAGATTTGAATAAAAAATGTGTAGAAAATCTTCTTTATGGAGTGGTATATTCAAGGAGTATGTTAATCCTTTTCATCATGTAATGAAATTCAAAACTCTTTCATTCTCTCTTTTCTTATAGTTTGTGAGGTAGAAGACTATTGTATTCTACAATTTTGAGATGAACTGAAACAGTAACTTCTGATAGAGATCTTCCCATATAGTAATTGATCAAGACTGTAAGCTTCTATACCAGACAAAGGATATCCCCTAAAGTGATTTCCAAAAACATCTAAGCTTCACTGCATCTTTTTGCTCAGGGGTCCCCATCATGGGATCACTAAGAGAGAAAAAAATGCATCCAGTGTTGCTCCAGATCTCATTATCCCTTGAAGATTGGAAATTTGGGATTCCCAATGTTTTCTAAAGGAGGGTTTGGATCCACCCACTCTAGATAACCATTTTTTATGGTTGTATTGTTTCCCACCATCCTTTAATAGATTCCAATTATATTTTCAATGAATCAATTATATTCATCAGAATTAAAGAAATATCTACTTGAGGCTGGACCTATATAAAGATACAATAGCTGGATCTTGAACTACTGTGGTAATTTTTAGGACCACCTATGGGGGTGCTGCAGGTATTTGTCTCAGATAACCCCTTGGGATAGGCCGATAAAACATTCTTGACCCACTTTTCGATGTGTACCCAATAGAGGGAATTCATTATCTGCATCAGTAGTTGCAACAAACTCTTGTTACTATGGAGATTCAACTTGAAGTGCAATATTAGTATTTTCTTATGGAGCATGTCAGGCAGGAATACTTCTGCGGAGTAACTTTGTATTTATTCCTCTCAACTCCATCATCTCCTTTTATTACTGGGGAATTCTTTCCTCAACTGAATGGTATTGAACTTCTTCGATGGAAACATGATACATGGTGTGGCCTTTACCTTTCCCCTTACTAGATGCCTTTTGAAGAGGTGGAAGTTTATTATTCTAGGGAATTTCTAAAGTTTGGTTAAGCCAATGATTTTGGGTACAAAAACATCCTTTATTTGCTTTAGTGTAGACCACATTATGGATTAGAACTTCATCCTATGACTCCCATGAACTTGACTCATTTTTTGGAGGATCTTCCATGAAGGAATTAATGAATTTAACTGATGCATAATGCATTGATGGAATTCTATCAGTATCTTGGTGAGATCACATTCTTCTTTTTCCTCCATGAGACATTGTTTTCTAATTTTCTGGTTGTTTAGGAATAGTTTGGTGGATAGTAAACTGAAGGGACTTCCAAGAATGTTTAGTTGTACTTTCATTTCGGAACATCATCCCTAATTGGAAGAAAACCAATTTTCCCTGAGGAGGGGATTTTGAATGTGAAAAAGATCCCATCCCTATAGGATGGGGATGTTCCTGTTCTTATTTCTCAACAATTTGGACTCTATTTTTTGACTCTAACTGTTTGGTTAAAAATTCCCCAACCCTGTTGGCTAGGGTGGCCCCTGAACATCTATAGATGATATCAGAGCATCCAATCTTCTGATCATATGAATTCTGGTCCAAAAATTATATGGGTTGATTATTTGACACTTATTTAAATCTCCTACTTCAGAATACCGTTGTGATATTTCAGACATTTGTACAATCTAATGGATGAAATCCTCTAAGGAGGAGGTCTGATCAATGTTCTCAGACGTTTAATGAAAAATTATCTCAATAGCCTCCCCTCTTTGGTCCTAACTTTGGTGAAATCCAATCAAGGAATATTCTAGCGGAACATCTCTTCAGTCATAAACAGAATTTGTTTGTTATAGTCATCCTAGGGACCTAAAAATTCATGATAGAAGTTTTTGTGGGATTTTCTAGATTTAGAGTGCAGTGGAATACAATTATCTATGTGCACCCATCCTCTGATATAAACACCATATGGTATTTCTACGATCAATTGTCATAACCTCTTTAATGCATCAAGGAATTCACATTGAAGGACCTCCTATTGTTTCTCAGTATTAGGATGTTGGGAAACTTGTGCAGGTTCTCAGGATTGACTGAATTTTCCGGAAGCAAGACTTCATGATGAAGTGTACAATGTGGAACTTAAGAATTAATAATACTCCTCATTTAATTTGGTAATGGGAGGCTAGGATGTTTAGCTGCAATAGATAAATGTATGAGGGATTCAAGAACTATAGTATTAAGAGGATCCAAAGCGTAGATCAACTCCTAATTCTCTAACTATGCTTGGTGAGACATATTTATAGACACCTTTATACACATTGATGGAGACACTTTTTTGGAAAAGTGGTTATCATAAGAAGGTGTATGTTCCTGCTTGGGAGTTGCCATAAAAATAGGATGATTATATCCGATTAAAATATGTGTATATTCCTGATCCGGTTGTCCATATGATATGGTAGAGTGTTCCCAATAAGCCTCATATACTAGAATAGAGGTATGTATCTACTAGGGGATTTCATGTTGGTGAGTCATTCTAGGTATGGGGACATAATTATATTCCCATCCCTATGGTACAACTAAAGTTTCTGTTATTACATTCTATCAAGATTCCAGGATATGGGAATAAATTTATGTCTACCCTTTCACCATTACCAAAATGTGTTTAGAAAATTCAACAACCAGAATGGGAATATATGTCCATTCCATATCTCGAGTAGGTGTATGTACCTACTTCTATCTTCCCCTTCCTATTAATGTATACTGATAGTACCCGTTTATGGGGTAAGGAATTAATTCTACCCCACATTTGTCATTGGAGCATTCCAGATGACTTCTTTGGGTGCTGCCAAACGAGAATATTGAGAGGCTTGATGGATGTTGGAAGGTGTATGTGCATGTTGGATATTTTTTTTCCATGCATGTTCAGTGGAATTCTTTATGTTATTCCAAAAAGTACTGTTGGCATGTTTGGTGAGTACATGTATGTGTATGTTTTTACTTGAAAACTGTCACCACATTTGGTTGGAGGGATTCTTTGAATGCATCCAAGTGATTATTATGACTAGATGATATAGTTTTGGTAGGTGTATATTCCTTCTCATGGTACTCCACTAGATTTGAATGGTGTGAATGGTTGGGCACTGCTAGATGAGTCTATTGGTCGATGGAATTAAGACATATAGGTGTATGTTCCCGGTCATTATTTGCCACCAAAATGGGTTAATGGAATTATCGAGAGGGGGAAAAGGGAGAAACATACTCCCTGTTAGCTGGTTGTTGTCCTCAGAGGTTCATCTTCCATGCATGGGTCTGAGGGACCTGGGAAAAATAGTCAAAGATAACCCCTCATCATGATGATGGTTTACTGCTGTGTGATGTTGTTAACGGTGATTATTGACATAAGTCCTTGGGAAGGAACCATGTGTCTTCAGGATGAGGCCATGGGTGGCCTCTTGGTCTAACACCCTAGAATAGGGGATGGATTTTTGATTGAGTTTTGGGAATAAAATCCCAAAATGGTTGATGGTGGTGGTAGGCACCGTCTACTTCTGGACCACTAGTCATCATTGACCGGACGACTGAAGGTTATTCTTGATTTGGAGGGCCTATCAGGCATCCTCCAAGTTCAAGATAGTACCATGTTGATGGTACTCTCAGACCAGTTCATTAGACCCATCATTGATGATGCTGATTTGGTGAAGGTATCCTTCGATCGAACAAGGATCCATCTTGAGTAGTAGCTATGGAATTCGTGGGTGAAAACTTGAAGGAATCCATTTGGAATGAAGGGAATTCTTGGAATAAAGGTCCTGTATATATGAAAAATAAAAAAAATGAACTCTAGTAAAGTAAAATATTTTGGATGAACACATTAATGATTTATTTTCTTATCTGGCCCTATTTTATCAGTTGAAAGGTGCCTAACAGATGGGTAACACTATTATTTTGGTTAAGAACTCACATCAGGTTCACCATTTTTTGTTTACTTTAGAATGCTTATTTTAGTTAGGAATAAATATTTCCGAATGGTTTCCAACAGATTTGTTTATAGAACCAGAAACACCCAATGGTTCTATATCCAAAGGGACCTGATTTATAAATTTATGCATTCATTAGGTTTCTTGACCTAAGACACTTAAGAACTGGCATTGGTCGAGATAATGGGAGGCCAGCATCATTGCAACCTTTTGGGGGGAATTATTTCTTACTCTAGGACTCTCTTATAGATTTAAGATAAGTTCATCAATCCTTATTAATTTACCAAGAGTAACATAGCTTTACCTTAAAATTTTCAATCAATTATTAGAATATTTTGAATTAAGTATCATCCATATGTATTGTAGTTTCTTCATCAATGGAGATATCTGTATGTATTCGGGGTTCTCCATCAATGGTATCCTCTCATATACCACTTAGAGATTCTTTGGTTGTTATTATGACAATGCTGGGTTTTAAGCCACTCAGTGGGGAACTCTAGAATTTATGGTCATCTAAGATGAAGAATTCCACTCTATAATTTATCATCATCCAGGGATAGAGAACATTACTTGGGAGTTTATTATCATACTGATCAACATTGGTTACTCTAGAGTTTATCATCATCCATGGAGATGTATGATGTTTTGAAGTTGGGATATAACCCATACATTGGAAACCTATGTATCCTAATGAAAGAAATTAGAACCCACATACTTCGATGCCACTTAATTCGACATGACATACCTTTTAAGGTCATGTGATAAGGACCCAATTGTACAGTTTAATTTTGTGTTGTAAGGAAATCTAGGTAGAAGGTTCCTAGTCAAAGGTTGGGGTGGGGAGTATGCCTAAGATTCCCAAGGAACATGGAAGTAATATGAGCTCACCACTTGAATTAGACCCATTTGTGGTTATGACTTCAAGAGAACTGGGTTGATTTGGAATGTTGGGTTTGAACCTCAGGGAGGATACCTATGTATCTAATTTTAATGGAAATCAATTCCCATATAGTTTTGTAGGTCTCGCAGGGGAGTATGTACCTTTGAGAGAAATAGGTTGGGGCTTAATCCTAAAGAGGATGCCCATGAACTAGGGTCTGTCAGAGATGCGTTAACTTCTGAAGATTTAAGGGGATTAATTCAGGGATTACTTCTAAGGAGGATTCCCGGATTAAGGGAATTAGGTTTGGACTTCTGAAGAGGATATCCATTGAGCATGAGCCTTAGGTATAGGATTCATACATATCCATTTTATGGTGGGAATTAGAGCTATCATAGTTAATTAATTTTGAGAACCCTAAAAACCCAAAAAACACTAAAAAACAAAAAACCCCTGAGAACCCTAAAAAATTGAAAAAATCCCTAAAACCATAAAAAAGATAAAAAACATAAAAACAAAAAAAATATAGAAACCATTAAAATCACCTAAAAACATATAAACCCCTAAAATCCAAAAAAACCTAAATTCCTAAAGACTCTAAATGACCCTAAAAACAATAAAAACCCTTATGACTATAAAAACCTCTAAACCCCCCAAAAAACCATAAAACCCACAAAGACCCTAAACCCTTAAAACCCCCCAAAAGACCCTAAAATTTTAAAAAGACCCTAAAACCCAATTAATAGAATAAAAGACCAATAAAACCATAAAAACCCAACAATACAAAAAAAACCCAAAATACCAAAACCGCCCAAAAAAACTTTAAAACACAGAAAAAACCCTTAAACCCTTAAAACCTTTAAACACCCTCTAAAAATAAAAAACCCAACAAAACTGTATAAACCCTAAAAACCATAAAAATCCAAAAAACCCAATAAAACTATTAAAAATACATAAACCATAATATCCATTAAAACACCATTAAAACACCCTAAAGTCCTTAAAAACCTAGAAACTATACAAAACTCTATAAACACATACATAACCCTAAAACCCTAAAATCCATAAAAAATATTTAATTAATAAAAAAACTAAAAAATAACCCAAAAATTCTAAATGAACCCAAAAATCCCTAAAACCACCAAATAATATTACAAAACCCTAAAAATATTAAAAACCATAAAAAGCTAAAAACCATAAATAACCCTAAAAACCATATAACCCTAAGTTCCCTAAAAACCATAAAAATTTATTAAAACATAAAAAAAATAAAGACAAACAAATCCTCTAAAAACCCAAAAAACCGTAAACCCCATATAATTCTTAAAAACCTAAAATCCATAAAAATCATAAAAAACATAAGAGATTCAAAAAAAAACTCAAAAAACCCAACAATACGTAAAACTCTAAATAGCCTAAAACATCATAAAAGATCGTAAAACCCCTAAAACTGCTTAAATACCATAAAAACCCTAACATCCCTAAAAGTTATAAAAACATAAATATAATAAATACCATTAAAAAACCTACAAATATTAAAAACCCTTTAAATCATAAAACCCCTAAAACAACTCTAAACACTAAAACAATCCAAAAATCCAAAAAAACCCAAAAAATTAAAATAACCCTGATAAAACCTATAAACCAAGAATACATATATAAATCCATTAAATCTCTAAGAACCCTACAAAGTTCCTAAACCCCTGAAAAATAAGAAAACCACAAAAAACCCCTAAACATCTTTAAAACACCATAAAACCCCTAAAACATAAAAACTATTATAAAACCTTAAAACCCACTAAAAATCTCCAAAACCCTAAATAACTCTAAAAACCAAAAACTCCTAAAACCCTAGTACCATAAAAAATGAAAAAAAATTTATCAACCATATAAATAGTAAAAAAATAATAAAAACACTAAAAACATAAAAATACCAAAAGATCCTAAAAACCCCCAAAAGCCTAAAAGACCTCTAAACCTCCCACAGACACCTATAATACCCTAAAATTTCCTAAAAACCAAATAAATACCTAAAAGATACTCAAAACCCTTAAACGACCAAAAAAACAAAGAACCCCAAAACCCATACAGTAGCCAAAAACCTTAAAAAACATAAAAACCCATAAAATCCCCTAAAAACCTAAAACAAGAAATAAAACCCTAAAAAACCTAAAAACCCTATATACCTTAAAACTCTAAATACACTTAAACAGTCCTAAAAACACCTTAAACAATACATTCACTAAAATCTGAAAAAATCCCAAAAAATCTAAAAACATTAAAAAAAACTAAAACCCATAAAAAGGCTTAAAACCCCTAAACAATCCATAAAAATCATAAAAAAAATAAAGGCCCTAAAACCCCCAAAAAACCCTATAAATCCCTAAAATCCCTGAAAATTAGTAAGACACCCCAGAAACCCAAAACCCCATAAAAACCAAAAATAAAATAAAATTCCCCTTAAAACCCATAAAACACCTAAAAATCCCTTAAAACACACAAACCCCTATAAACCCTAAATTAACCTAAAAATCCCTAAAATCCAAAAACCACTAAAAACACTAAAACCTTAAAAATAACCTAAAACCCCTATAAGAAAAAAAATCCAAAACGCCTTAAGGGACCCTAAAAAGTCTAAATAATCCTTAAAAATCTAAGAACCCAAAAAAATATACAACCCCTAAAACCACTAACAGGACTAAAAATCCATAAATATCCTAATAAACCCTAGAATCCTAAAACCCCTCTAGAACCTCTAAAAGAATATAAAACCACCTAAATACCCAAAAGACCCTAAAATACTTAAAGATCCAAAAGACCCCAAAACCACATTAAAATACATAAAAGACCCAAAACAGCCCTAAAAACTCTACAAACTCCATAAAATACCCTAAAAACTTTAGAACCCATAAAGGACACTACAAACAAAAAAACATTAAAAGACCCACAAATATCATAAAACCCCTAAAGGAATATAAAAATACTAAAAATCTCCCAAAGGACACTAAAACCATAAAAACCCTAAACGATCCTAAAAAATCTTTAAAACCCTAAGGGACCATAAAAACAATAAAAACATAGAAGGACCCAGAAACACTAAAAACAATTAAGGACCCTAAATTCCCCAAAAAAACCCTAAAGTACCCTCACAAAAAATTAAAAAACCCTAAGAGTACTTAAAAACTGTAAAAACACCTAAAACCCCATAAGAAATCTTAAAAATACTAAAACCCCTAAAAAGAACATTAAAACCCTCATAAACCCCCTAAAACCACTAAAATACCATAAAATACAATAAAAGAACCTTTAACCCAGAAAAATATCAAAAACCCTAAAGAACTACAAACCCCAAAACTTGGAAAAACCCTTGGAAACCCTAAAAACCTAGAAACATTCAAAAACCCTAAAACCCTAAAAACCCCTAAAACATAAAGTCCCTATAACCCATAAAAAGTCTAAAAACCCATTAAATAACAAAAAACCCCTAAAAAACCAAATAACCCTTAAAAATACTAGAATCCCTAAGAAGCCTTAAAAGCCCTAAAAAAATAAACAACCCAAAATAATAGTAAAGGACCCAAAAAAACCTAAAACCCCTAAAAAGCATAAAAGCCCAAAAACAATAAAATCCCAAAAAACAATAAAACACTAAAACCCATTAAAAGCCTAAAAAACCCTAAACAACCTACAAAACCTAAAACCCCCAAAAATAAACTAAAATAATAATACACCCGAAAAGTCCCTAAAAATAAAAAAAACTCTAAAAGACCCTAATAATCCAAAAAACCCCCTTAAAAATCCTAAAAACTATAAAAAATTATAAAATATACCCAAACCATAAGAAAAAAAATTAAATATAATAAACACACAAGAAACTATAAAAGGATATAAAATAACTTAAAACCCATAAAGACTCTGAAAACCCCTAAAAACTAAATGATCCCTAGAAAACCCTAAATATCCTAAAATATCATGAAACCCCTAAAGATACCTAAAAACCTAAAAGGCCAAAAAACCCCATAGAGGAACTAAAATTCCCTTATAAACCTATGGGTCCCAAAAAACCCTAAAATCCCAAAAGGACCCTTAAACCCCAAAAAACCTAAAAGAACCTTAAAACCCCTGAAACCCCTAAAAACCCTAAAACCCCCTAAAATATAGAGGACCCTAGAAAACTCAAAAAACTATAAATGTCCCTAAACAACCCTAAAAATCCCTAAAAGTCCCTATAACCCTATAACCCTTTAAACCCGTAAAACCATAAAAAATCTGAAAGACCCTAAAACCCCAAAAACCAAAAAAAACCTAATAAAATCCTAAAAAACATTAAAAACCAAAAAATATCTTAATAATAAAAATACTTTAAATGCTAAAAAATAAAAAACCCAAAAGCCTTAAAAAATACTTATTAACCAAAAAACCCCAAAACACCTAAAGACCTTAAAAGTCCCCAAAAAATCCAAAAAATAGAAAAGGACCCCAAGAACCCCTAAAACCCCTAAAAACCTAAAAAAACCCTAAAGAAACAAAAAAAAACCCTAAAAACCCTCAGAGTTCCTAAAACTATAAAATACTAAAATCCCATAAACACCCTCAAAGTCACAAACAAAACCAAAAAATTATAAACGACCTTAAAAAATTAAAATACCTTCTAATGCCAAAAAACCCAAAAAACCCAAACAAAATACTGAGAGGCCCTAAAAATTTTTAACGACCCTAAAACCGTAAAATCATCCAAAATTCATAAATGTTCCTAAAAATCCCAAAAAACCATTAAACACCTAAAACCCTAAAAAACCTAAAAACCCAAAAAAACAAAAAAAACCATAAAAATAATAAAAATCTTAGAAAACAAAAAAAACCCTTAAATACCTAAAAATACTAAAACCCATAAAGACAAAAAAAATCACAAAGACCCTTGTAAAATCCCTAAACCCCCTAAAAATTCAAAAAGACCCTAAAACATTTATAAACCCTAAACACCCTAAAAACAAAAAAAAAATCCTAAAATCCATAAAAATATCTAAAACCCCTAAAAACCTAATAACACTAAAAAACCAAAAACACTAAAACCCATAAAACCCCAAAAACATAAAAATCCTTAAAAACCCAAAACCCTAAAAACAAAAATAACACTAAAAACCTTTAATAATGATAAAACCCTAAAACCCCTAAAAACACTAAAATCTTAAAGGTCACTATAAACCATTAAAAAACCTATATCTCTATCAAACCCTAAAAAATATAAAATAGTGTAAAACACTTAAAAACCCAAATGGGGTATATGAACTTCCAAAACACTAAAATAACTTAAAACCATTAAATATCTGAAATCCCACAAAAAATATCAAAGACCCTAAACCCCTAAAAAATAAACAACCCTAAGAACCCTATGAAATAGGAGAAACACAAAAGAACCCCTAAAATACCATAAATAACATTAAAAATTTTAAAATACCCTAAAATCATAAAAACCTAAATACCCAAAAAACCCAAAAAACTGTAAAAAAACATTTATATCCCTAAAAACCCTAAAAGTACCTAACAAATCTAAGAAAATTAATTCCCCTAAAAAACCAATAAATCTAATAAAAAAACATAACCCCACAAAAGATCCTAAAAAACCTAAACACCCTAAACACCCTAAAATCCATTAATCCCATGAAAACTCGTAAACCCCCCAAAAATACTGAAAACCCATAAAAACCCTAAAACCCATAAAACCCCCAAACCGAAAAAACAGAAAGTCCCCTAATAACCTAAAATCCCTAAAAAATATAAAAACCCTAAAAACTAGAAAACCAATAAAAATCATTGAAAACCCCTAAAAACCAAAAAACCATAAAAATACTAAAAACCAAAAAAACCCAAAAATGCTCAAAAATCACAAAAACCCAAAAAACACTAAATGACCCTTAAAACCCCTAACAAGTGCTTGAAACCCTAAAAACCATAAAACATAAAAACTAACCCCCCAAAAATAAAAACTATTAAAACGCTACAAATCCTAGAAAACACTAAAACCCTTAAAAACCCTAAAAACACATAAGAACCCTTAAAACCCACTAAAACCATAAAAATAACTAAAAACCTAAAAAAATATAAAAACCAAAGAACACTAAGAAACCTAAAAACCATAAAAACAAAAAAAACCATAAAACCCCAAAAATTCCCAAAACACTAAACCCTCTAAAAATCACAAAAACCAGAAAACTCATAAACCATATAAAACTCAAGAAACCCAAAAAAAAGAACTAAACCCCACTAAAAACCTAAAAGACCCCAAACACACTACAAAAACCATATGAGACCCTAAAACCCATATAAAACATAAAAGGTCCCATAAATCCCATAAAACCCCTAAAATCCTAAAAATCCCTAAAAATCGCTAAAAACCCCAAAAGACTAAAACGCCCTAAAACCGTAAAAACCCTAAAACATTAAAAAAACACAAAAAACTATAAAACCCCTAAAAAGACAATGAATCCCTTAAAAAACATAAAAACCCTAAAACCCTAAAACCCTAACGACCACTAAAAAGTATATAAAAACCTAAAAACCCCAAAGAACTCTGAAACACCTTAGAATCTATAAAAACACTAAATAAAATATAAAAACTAAAAACTCTAAAAACCATAAAGACCCAAATAATACTAGAAAAACCCATAAAAGCCATTAAACCCAAAAAACACTAAAAATCCTAAAATTCTTAAAACCATAAAAACACATCAAAGCCATTAAACCCTACAAACCCTACAAACCCCTAAAAACCCAAAAAACACTAACAACACTACCCCCATAAAAAACTAAATATGATAAACATGGATAAAACCCAAAGAAACCCTAAACCCCCTAAAAACCTTAAAGTCCTTAAAATCATAAAACCAAAAAACACTTTAAAATATTTAATAACCCTGAAAACCCCTAAAACTCAGAACACCATAAAAGGTCATAAAGCCATTAAAACCCCTAAAAACCATAAAACCCCTAAAAACATTAAAAAATAAAAAACCTTAAAAACCCTAAAGAACCCAAAAAAACCAAAAAAACCCAATAGAAATGTAGAAAATCCTATAAAAACCCTAAAACACTATAATACCATCACAAAACCCTGACACTTAAGAAACTCTCAAAACTGTAAAAACCCAAATAACCTTGAAAAAAACTAAAAAATCCATAAAACCCCTAAATCCCATAAAAAATGTAGAAATCTATGAAACTTGAAGAAAAATCTAAAAACCCTAAAAACCCTTAAAATCCTAATGACCGTTAAAAACACAACAACCCAAAAAACCTAAAACCCTACAAAAAACCTAAATATTCACTAAATTCTTCTAAAAACCCCGAATATCCAAACACCCAAAAATTCCCTAAAAGACCCTGAAATCCATAAAACCCTAAAAACCTAAAAACTCTAAAAGACCATAAGAACCCTAGAAACATTAAATAATATGATATAAACTATAAACATCTCTATAACCAATTCAACACCATAAAAACCTTGAACCTCTAAAAATCCTAAAAACCATAAAGACATGAAAAACCCTAAAACCCTAAAAAACCCAAAACCCCTAAAATACCTCAAAATCCCAAACAACCAAAACCTAAACCATAAAAATCACTAATTGTATCTAAAAAACCTAAACACCTAAAATACCAATAAACCCCCCAATCCCCTAAAAACATCAAGAACCTAAAAAGACCATAAAAACCTAAAATACCATAAAAACATAAAACCCTAAAACACTCTAAAAACACCAAAAAAGACCCCAAAATGGCTATAATACCCCAAAAACCAGAAAGAACCTAAAAATCCTAAAAGTCACTAGAACCTTAAAAACCACTAAAAGATAAAAAAACACAAAAATTCCTTAAACCCTAAAGACATTAGAAACCATAAAAATGAAAACCCCCCAAAAGAATTTAATGATATTAAAACCATTAAGAACCCAAAAATCCATTAAAAACACTAAAAACCTCTAAAAATAAAAAAACCCAAAATAACAAGAAAACCCTAAAAATCCATTAAAGCACTAAAAAACCTCCAGAATCCCTTAAAACGTAAAAAGAACCTTAAAATCCCTAATAAACCCTAAAAACCTAAAAAAAACTAAAAACACTAGAAAACCCTAGAAAACCCTAGAAAACTCCTAAAAAGTCTACAAAACCCTAAAAACCCTACATAAACCAAAAAACAAAGAAGACTATAAAAGAACCTAAAAAAACCTAAAACCCTTAAAAAACCAAAACCCCCAATAACTCAAAAAAATCCTACAAACCCTTAAAAAAAGTAAAACCCCTAAAAATACTCAAAACACCTAAAAAACCCTAAGAAACATAAAACCTAAAAGCCCCAAAAACCCCAAAAACCCATAAAAACTAAAAAATTCTAATAACATAATAATATAAAAACCCTAAAAACAATAACACCCTTAAAACCCCTAAGAGTATATAAAAACTGAAATAAAACCCCTAAAAGAACATAAAAATAGAAAAAACATCCTAAAAGACCCTTAAAAACCTAAAAGACCATAAAACCCCTAAAAATAAAAAAGTACCTAAAAGCACTTAAAAACTAAAAATCCTAAAACACCAAAAAACCTCTAAACCCATAAACCCCCAAAAAACTCTAAAAAATCCTAAAAGCACAAAATAACCCTAGAAGAACTCTAAAACCCTAAAAACACTAAAACTATACTAGAAAACCTAAAAATCTCTCAAACCCATGAAAAAACAGAAAACACCTAAGTACCACAAATATACTAAAAATCATAAAACCTTAAAAACCTTTAAAAACCTAAAATACCATAAAAACTGTGAATCCCTATAAAAATGGGAAAAATACAAAAAAAACCCAAAAACCCTAAAAACACAATAAATCCCTAAAACACCAAAAAAACCCTAGGAACCAAAGAAAAACAAAAAACCACTAAAACCCATAAAACCCAAAAACACTATTAAAAAACCTATATCCACTAAAAACCTTAAAACCCATAAAAAATAGAAAACACTATATAAAACACAATAAAACCATAAAGACCCTAAAAACCTATAAACACCAAAAAAACCATAAACCCCTAAAAACACTAAAATGAGAAATAAAATCCTAAAAAAACCTCAAACCTTTGAAAAACCTTAAAATATATAAATCCCCCAAACCCCTAAACACCCTTAAAACACCTTTGAGACCCTAAAAACCCCAAAACCCTAAAAAATCCAAAAAACCCTAAAACATCCATAACAACCTAGAAAGCCTCTAATATCACCTAAAATCCCCTAAACCCTAGAATTATTAAAAATTCCCTAACCCCCCCCCCTGAAAAACTTTAAGACCCCTAAAATTGATTTTGAAAACATTAAAAAAATCCTAATAACCGCATAACATCCTAAAACCCTTAAATTCTTTAGAAAACCCTAAAAACGTCTAAAAATCCATGAAAATCCCTAAAACTCACTAAAAATTCTAAAAACCTAAAAACCATTATGAAATTATAAAATCACAAAAATTCACTAAAAATCATAAAAACCCCTTAAGGTGTTTAAAAACCTAAATCCCCTAAAATCCCCCAAAACCAGAAAACCCCTAACTAACTCTAAAAATTTATAAAAAACATAAAAAACCCTTAAAACCCAATAAAACCCTAAGTTACCTAAAAACCCATAAAATCCCTTAAATCCCTAAATTAACCTAAAATCCCCTAAAACCCCTAAAAATATTAGAAATAATAAAAATCGTAAAAAACCTAAAACCCCTATGAAACTCTAAAAACCATAAAACCCCTAAAAACCACGAAAAGACACTGAATTCCCCAAAAAAACCTACAAATAACCTAAAACATAAAAAATCCTTAATAGACCCTAAAACTCTATAAAACCCTTAAAACCCTAAAAGACCAGAAAACCTTCTAAAACACCCTAAAACCCTGAAAAAATACCATAAAATACCATAAAACTATAAAAATCTGAAAAAGGATAAAAACCACTAAAAGACCTTAAAATACCCTAAAACACTAAAAGAATCTAGAAAATCCTAAAATATTTGGAAGCACCATAAAACCCCCCTTAAAACCATTAAAGGTTCCAAAAAACCCTAAAGAACCCTAAAAACCCAAAAAAACCCAAGGACCCTAAAACCCTTAAAACCCCTAAAGGACCCTAAAAACATAAAATAGCCTTAAAACCTAAAATAACATAAAAATCCTTATAAACCACTAAAATACCTAAAAATACAGAATAGAACTTTTAAAACACCCAAAACCCTATAAACCTAAAAGATCCAAAAAAACAAATAAAAACATAAAAATCATAAAACAGCTAAAAGCCCTAAAAATGTGGTAAACCATAAAAAAACTCAAAACCATTAAAACCATAAAAACCCAAAAAGACGAAAAATCATTAGAAGGCCATAAAACCCCATAAACTGTAACACCCCATAAAATAACCTAAAACCCCATAAAATTCCATGAAAATCCTCCAAACCATAAAAACACTTAAAACTGGAAAAAACCACAAAAAACCCTTAAAATTGTGAACACCCTAAAAAAAGAACTAAAAACCCAAAGAACCCAAATACCCTAAAAAATAATGAAATCGATAAAACACAAAATAACAATAAATAACCCAATGAACAAAAAAACCATAAAAATCCAAAACATCTAAAAACCATAAAAAACATTGAACCCCTAAAATACCCTAGAACCATTAAAAATCCCTAAAATCATAAATATTCCCTAAAACACCTAAAATATAGATAAAAAATCAAACAACCCAAAACACACTTAAAAACCCAAAAAAAATTTACAAACCCCAAGATATCGTAAAATAGACTAAAAAAACTAAAACCATTAAAGTCCCTAAAATCCCAAAAAACCGTAAAACTCTAAAAAATCCTAAAATATTTCTAAAGAATAGAAAAAAACCCTAAAAACATAAAAGGCTCTCAAAACAACTAAAATTCCAAAAAATATGAAAAAATACATAAAACTAATAAAAACTCATAAAACACCCTAAAGCTCACTAAAAATATCTAATAAAAACAAAAACACTAAGTACCTTATATATATAAAAACAATTCAGACCATTAATACCAAAAAAACTTGAAATCCATAAAACTCCTAAAAACAAACAAAAAACCCAAAAACTTGAAAACCCCTAAAAACCACAAATAACCATACAACCCCTAAAAACCCTAAAAATCCAAAACCCTAAAACCACATAAAATACCCTAAAATATAATGAACCCAAAACCCCCTAAAACCCCTTAAAACCCTTAATGAATCATAATAACACTAAAAATCCCAAACCCCTAAAAACCATAGAAATAAAAAATATCCTAAAATCCATAAAAAACTAAAAAATCCATTAAAACCCTAAGAAAACCTAAAAACCCTAAAAGTCCATAAAATCAAGAAAACACTAAAAACACTAAATGGGCCCAAAACCCTTAAAACCCCTGATGATCTTAAAACACTAAAACCCTAAATACCCTATCAAACCAAACCCCATAAAAAGCCATAAAAACCTTAAAAACTAAAAAGAAACTAAACACACTAAAATCCAAGAAAAAATACACTAACATACAATAAAACCCCTAATGGATGATAAAAATCCGAAAAACTCTTCAAGGAACCTAAAAACCCTATCAAATCCTGAAAACCCCTGACATATCCAAAAGGACCCAAAAAACTAAAAAACCCCAAAACATCAATAAAAACCACAAAACATCCCTAAAATACCCTAAAAGCCCTATAAACCCTAAAGACCCTAAAATCCATAAATTACCATAATATACCCTAAAATCCAGAGAAACCCATCAAAATACTCTAAAAGTATTAAGAACTCCTATAAACCTCAAAAAATGATAAAAACCTAAATCCCTTGAAAACCCCTAAAAGACAAAAAATTCCCTAAAAATATAGAAAACCATAAAAACCATAAAACCCATAATACCCTAAAAATACTCTTTAAATTTTTAATGACCATAAAAACCAAGAAAAAAACATTAAAAGTCCCTAAAACCTAAAAAATGTAAAAACCCCTAAAACCACCTAAAAAAATTTAAATTACATAAAATCATGAAAACCCAAAAAATACTTTAGTAACTGAAAAAATCCGGAAAAACATAAAAAACATTAAAAACATTAAAAATAATAAAAAATACTCTACAACACTACAACCCTTGAAAAATGAAAAAATTCCTAAAATATAAAAACCTCTAAAAAACCGTAAAACCATAAAAACCCAAAAAACCTTAAAAATAAAAAATATCATAATTGCACTAAAAGATCCTAAAATCCCTCAAAATCCATAAATAATTTAATTTCAATAAAAAACATAAAACAAAAAAATCATTAAACAATCTAAAATCCCTAAAACCCTAAAAAATCTAAAAAACCTAATCAACCATAAAAAACCTAAAAACTGTAAAAGACCTTTGAAAATCCTTGAAACCCCCAAAAACCCTACAAACCCTAATACAGTAAAAACATAAAAAACCAAAAATTAATAAAAAACACAAAAACCCAAAATTACTATAAAACACCAATAAACCATTAATAAACATAAAAACTATAAAAACACTAAAACCCCCAAAAACCCATGAAACCCCTAACAGACCCACAAAACCATTAAAATCCCCCAAAACCCTAAAATCCCTAAAAAAATATAAAAATTGAAATAAACATAAAAACCCATGAAGCCATAGAAAAACCCAAAAACCCTAAAAAACATCTAAATACTGTAAAAATTCTCAAAACCAAAAAACCCAAAAGAATATTAGAAACCAAAAAATCCCATAAAAACAATAAAACCCTAAAAACCCATAATAACAATAAAACCTTAAAAATACCAAGAACTATAAAATCTCTGAAAAATCTGAAACCTCAAAAAACACTAACACCCTTGAAAACCCTAAAAATTATAGAACCCCAAACACCCCCAAACATCCCTAAAACCCTTAAAAACACTAAGATATCCAAAAACTCATAAAACCTTAAATAACCCCAATATACTTAAAAACCCTAAAAGACCCAAAATAAATCTTAAAACCCAAAATTACATCAATCCCCTGAAACCATAAAGCACCCTAAAACCCTAAAAACCAAAAAACCGATGAAATCATAAAAAAAACTACAAATTAACTCAAAAAACATCTAAAACCCTAAAATTCCCCACAAAACCTCCTAAAAACCATTAAAACCCCTTAGAAATGTAAAAACATGAAAATTTATTAAAATACAATAAATTGAAAAACCCTAAAAACCCTAAAACCCTAAAAACCCCAAAAACACCCTTACAACAATAAAACCCCCTAAAACACTAAAACCCTAAGAACCATAAAAAATAAAAATCCTAAAATCCTTAATCCCAAAACTCTGAAAAAACATGAAGACACTTAAACACTAGGAACCCTGAAAACACTAAAGACCCAGAAAACCTATGAAAAATCCCCAAAAACCCATCAAAACCCCCAAAAATTATTAAAAACACGGAAAACCCAAGAAACATCTAAAAAGGTCAAAAAATCCTTGAAACCCCCCTAAAAATAGTTGGAACCCCTAAAAACTAAAATAAAACATCAAAACCCTTAAAATACCTAAAAACTCTAAAATCACCTCAAAACCCTAAAAACCCAAACCCAAAAAAATTATAAAATCCAAAAAAACCATAAAACCTTAAAAACCCCATAAAACCCCTAAAATCCTAAAAAACTAAGAACCCTCAGAATAATAAAAACTCCAAAAAACCATAAAAACACCAAGTGAACCTAAAATCTCTAATATCCCTAAAATAATAAAAGTATCTAAAACCCCTAAAAAACCATCAAATATGCTAAAAACTGATAAAAGACAAAAACCCATTGAATAAACCAAAAAACCCTAAAAAATAAAAGATTCTAAAAACCACTAAAAAGAAAAAAAGGCTAAAATTCTATAAATCCCTAAAAACCACTAAAAACACTAAAACAATCCAAATAATTCAAAAAACCCAAAAACCCAAAAAACCTAAAAATATAAAAAATAAACCAAACATATCTCGATGAACCCTAAAACCACTAAAATCCCTAAACCCTTAAAATAATTATTAAATCCTAAAACCCTAAATAAATATAATGACCCTAAACACCACCAAAATCATGAAATACCATAACAATTCTAAAATACACTAAAAGACCTTAAACCCCTTAAAACCCAAAAATAACTTAAAACCCATAAAATCCTAAAGGAAACTAAAAACCCTAAAACCATAAAAACCCAAAAGACCATATAATACCATAAAAAAAATAAATGACTCTGAAACCAAAAAAAATAATGAACACAAAAAACCCCTCAAATCCTTAAAGAAAATAAAAAACCAAAAAACGATGAGGGTGTTTAAAAAATCCTAAAAAAAATTAAAAGACCATAAATACCCTAAAAAATTCGGAATGAACCTAAAACTCTAATGGACACTAAAAACCACAAAAAATCTAAAGGGACATAAAAATTCTAAGAAACTAAAAAAACCTATTAAAACTAAAATATTGTAAAAACCCTAAAAAACATTATAATCCTAAATCCCCCTAAAAATTCCTAAAAACATTAGAAAATCATAAAAACCATAAAAAACCATAAAAACCAAGAAATATAAAAGATACCCAAAACTATAAAAACAATAAATAAACCCTAAAACACAAAATGACCGTAAAAACCCAAAAAACATTAAAAGACCCTAAAAACCGTAAAAACCCTAAAATACCTAAAATCCATATATGACAAAAAAATCAAAAAAAAACATAAAACCCTTTAAAAACATAAAACCATTAAGAAACATAGATCCTTAATAATCACAACCCTAAAATATATAAAATACCTAAATCCCTAAATTCTATAAAAACTATAAACACCACAAAAACCCTAAATAGACACTAAAAACCCCTAATAAAATCCAAAAAACCATAAAAATCACTAGGAAATCCTATCAAAATCCTAAAAAACTGTAAATCCATTAAGACCATTAGAAACCCTACAAAAAATGAATAATATTAAATCACTAGACACCCTAAAACCCCCTATCAATTCATAAAAATCATAAAAATCATAAAATACCCTTGAACCCCTAAAAAAATTAGAATCACAAAAAAACATAATAATATTAAGGATATAAAAACTCAATAATAATAATAATAATAATCATTTAAAACCCCTAAGAAGAACTAAAATCCCTAAAAACTATAAAAACATTAAAAATCACTAAATCCATTGAAAAAAAAATAAAAAATCCTACAAAACCCAAAAATCACCATTAACCATAAAACCATAATCAAACCATAAAACCATAAAAACCCTAAAACACTAAAAGAACCCTAAACCCCTAAAAACCCAAAATATTATCCCACAAAACCATACAATCTATATAAAACCTAAAAATCCTTGAAAACCCATAAAAATACATAAAGACACTAAAAAGGTATAAATACATTAAAAGTCACAAAAACCCTAAGAGACAATGAAGATGCTAAAACACCCTAAGAGGCTCTAAAAACCTAAAACCACTGAAAAACCTTATGATCCCTAAAGGACCCCAATTCCCATCAAAGACATGAAAATCCTAAAACCCAAAAACCCTAAAAAACACTAAAACCACTAAAAACCCTAAAAACATGGAAACCCAAAAAATATAAAACAACCTGAAAACCCCTTAAAACCAAATAAATCCTAAAAAATCTAAAACCATAAATAATTGAAAACCCCTAAAAACCAAAAAATTCTCTAAAAAAGGAAGAAACCCAAAACTAAAAAACCCCAAAAAACCGTAAACACAAAAATCTATTAAGGATCATAAAAACCTGAAAATCACTGAAAACCTAGAAAAAATTTAAACCCTTGAACACATAGAAACCCCAAAAAACCCCTACCCCCAAACATAAAATCCAAAAAAACCCAAAATCTTAAAACACCTAGAACCCCAAAAAACCATAAAAACCCAATAAAAAAACTTAAAACGAAAAAAACCTAAAAAATATTTAATTCATTTAAAACCCTAAATATCCAAACAAACCATATAAACCCATAAAATATCCTAAAATTCCAAAAACCCCAAACCTCCCCCCATAAAATTCCATAAAACACTATAAATACCCTAAAAGGATCTAAAAACTATAAAACACCCTAAAAACCCTGAAACCCATAAAAATTGTAAAATAAATTTTAAAAACCTAAAAACCCCTAAAACCCCTTATAATGCTATAAACCCATAAAAACATAAAACCCTAACAGGAAAAAAAATCAATTATAATACCCCTTAAACAATCATAAGAAAACCAAAAAATCATATGAAACTCTAAGAAACATAAATACCCAAAAATACCTTAAAACCCCCTAAAACCCTAATAGACTAAACCCCCCTAGAAAAATAAAACACCACAAAATCATAGGAAACTCGAAAAAAATATCCTAAAAACCCCTAAAACCCTAAAACCCAATAAACCCTAAAAACCCAAAACACCCAAAATATAAAATAAAATTCCCTAAAAAATCCTAAAAACCATAAAAATACTATAAACTAAAAAAATTGTTAAAGACTAAAAACCCAAAATAAAACCTAAAATATCCAAAAAAACCCTAATAATCTTAAAACAATCCCTAAACAAACTAAAAAACCATAAAACCCTAAGAAATATTATAACCCATAAAACTCCTAAATACCTTTTAAAAGACATATACCCTTAAAAGCCCGTAAAAACCCTAAAAACCCAAAAGAACCCTGAAAAATAAAAGAAATTACTAAAAAAATACTAAAATAACTAAAAGAACCCTAAAACCCCTACAAAACCCTAAACCCCTCTGTTAAACCCAAAACCCCAAAAAACCCTAAAAACTCTAAAAAACCTCTAAAATTACCTAAAATACCTAAAACCCAAAAAAGAAACTAAAAACATCAAATATCATAAAGGACCCCAAAAAAACCCATAAATTCTCTAAAAGACAATAAAAACCTCAAAAACCCATATGAGACACTAAAAACAAAAACCTACCCCTAAAAGATTGTAAAATACCCTAAAAACCTAAAACACTTTGAAAAATCCAAAAAGACTCATAAAGAAGCCTAGAAAATAATATAAACCCAAATGAACCTTGGAAACACTAAAAAACATTATGTACCCAAAAACCCTTAATATTAAAGTACCCTAAAACCCCTAAAAATTAGAAAGGTCCATAAAACCCCTAGAAATCCAAATGAACCCTTAAAACCTTGAAAACCATAAAGGGCCCAATAAAAAACTAAAAACTATAAAGACCCTAAAACCACCTAAAAGACTAGGAAACCCTAAAAAGAACATTAAAAACCATAAACCCCTATTAATAACCGTACAGGACCCTTAAACTCCCAAGAGGACACTAGATGACCCTAATATCCTAAAAACACCAAAACCTCTAAAACCCGTAAGAGACCTTAAAAATTCAAGAAACATTAGAAGACCCTAAAAACCATAAAAATTCCAAAATAGCCCTAAAATTTAAAAATACACAAAACCCCTAAAACCTCCAAAAACCCTAAAAACCCCAGGACTCCCTAAAACACCTGAAACCCTCCAAAACCCAAAAACCCTTAAGAACCCTAAAACCCCATAAAAATCCAATAATCCTACAAAATACTAAAAAACCCTAACAAAACCTATAAAAATAAAAAACATAAAAACCAAAACAAAGACCACTGAAAACACTAAAATTATAAAATACTCTAAAAGACACTACAAATCTTAAAAGAGTAAGAACCCCATAAAACGTAAATAACTTAAAAACCCCTAAAAATACCTAAAAACCATAAAAACCTCAAATACGCTTTAAACACTAAAGACCCTAAAACACCCTAAAAACAATATGAAACCCTAAAACACCCAAAAATAATCTTAAACACCCTAAAAGCCTATAAAATGAGAAAAACCAAAAAAATCCTAAAACATACAAAAAACCTCCAACCTAATAACCCGAAAAACAAATAAAACACCTACCCCCCCCCAAGCAAAAAACCCATTTAAACCCTAAAACCCCAAAAAAAATAAACTGTAAAAATAGTAAAACCCATAAAAAAAAAAATTACAAAAAACCCTAAAAAACCTAAAACATCTAAAAATCCAAAAAACCCCAAAAAATACATGAAATCCATAAAAATCTTAAAACACATAAAAATCCATCAAAACACCTCAAAATACTAAACCATTAAAACCATAAAAATCCCTAAAATCCTCTAAAACACCATAAAAACCCAAAACCTTGAAAAACCCTAGAACCAGAAAAACCATTAAAACCCATCAAAACCCATAAATAACATTAAACCCATAAAACCCCAAACAACCCCTTTTAAACCCTAAAACCCCCTAAACAATCTAAAAATATCACTAAAATACATAAAACCCCTAAAAACCTTATTGCCTATAAAAACACAAAAAAAATCCCCTTAAACCACAAAAAAACCCTAAAACACCTTTAAAATACCATTAAACTCTAATGTACCAAAAAAGCCTAAAAACCCTAAACCCCCCAAAACACCAAGGAACCCTAAAACCCATAAAACCACAGAAATACACGAATTACTAAAATCCCTAATACCCCTAAAAAGAACTAAAGACTGTTAAAACAAAAAAGGACCATAAAACCTGAAAAACCCAAAAAAGGCCATAATGGACCCAAAAAAACATCTTAAACCCCCTAAAAGTACCCAAAACTATAAACCCCATGAAACCCTTATAAATGACCCTAAAAACCTTATAAACCCATAAAATATAGTAACAAACTATATGATGCTAAAACCCTATTACACTCTAAAAAACCTAAAAAAACTCTAAATGTATCTTAAAAACTGTAGATTCTTGAATATAACCTAAACCCCCCCCCCCCTAAAATCTCAATAGAACCCTAAAAACATAAAACACTAAAGGACCCGAACAATCCTAAACGTCCCTAAAACACTAAAAAACTCTCAAATACCCTAAAACACTATAAAATCCCTAAAGACACTTAAAATATTGAAAACATTGTAAAATGCCAAAAAACAATTAAGAACCTATAAAACCCATAAAACCCAAAAGAGAAATTTAAAACCAACTAAAACACCACATAAACCTTAAAGGACACTAAAACCCCTAAAATATCCCAAAACAACCTAAAAACACTAAAAGCCAAAAAAATAAAAAAAATCCTAAAAACCCCTAAAAATACCTAAAATCATTAAAATAAAATAAAAAATATTAAAATCATTAAAATAACAAAAAACCTAAAAAATAAGAAACACTAAAACCCATTAAAATTCTAAATGACCATAAGAACACAAGAATCCCTAAAAACATAAAAACCACTACAACCCCCAAAAACCCCCAAAAAGCTAGATAACATATAAAAACACTAAAAACTATAAAACCCTAAAATCACCAAAAATCTTATAACCCCTAAAAACATTAAAGTATTATAAAAACCATAAAACTAGAAAACCCCCAAAAATACATAAATGACCCCAAAACACCCCAATTACTATGAAACAAAAAACCCCTTAAAGCACCCTAAAACCCCTAAAACTCTTAAAAACACTAAAAACCTACACAACCCTAAAAACAATTTACAACCTAAATTGGATTTTAAAAACATTGAAAGTCCAAAAAAAAATAAAAAATGTCATAAAACCCTTAAATACCCTAAAAAATCAAAAATACAATAAAAAACCCCCTAAATCACCTAAAATCCCTAAAAAATCATAAAAACAAAACCCGTAAAACATCTAAAAACCTAAAACCTAGAAAAACATAAAAATAATAAAGACTATAAAAACCCTAAAAACTTTTAAAACCCTAAAAACTCTAAAAATAAAAAATCAATAAATGATTGTCAAAAAACCAAAAAATGAAAAACCCTGAAAAAAATCATAAATACCAGAAAAATCCTGAAAACACTAAAAATACTAAGAAATACTAAAAACCCTGAAACACATAAAATCCCTAAAAAATAAAAAACCTTTAAAAACCCTAAAACTCCTCAAACAAACCCAAAATACCCTTATACCTCTAAAAACTCTAAAATGCCCTAATACCATCCCAAAACACCTAACATGAAATTAAATACAAAAAGACCCTAAAACCCCTAAAAGGCCCTAAAAACCCTAAAAACTCTTAAACCATAAAGGACCATAAAAACCACAAAAAAATCTAAAATGTCCTTAATGACCCCTAAAACGCCTAAAGGCCATAACCATCCATAAAAAAGACTAAAAATCCCAAACATCTCTAAAACAAATAAAAAAACCTAAACCCCCTAAAAACCCTAAAAACCATACAAATCTTTACAAACCCTATGAAAATCCAAAACAAACCCTAACACCCCACTGAAACCCTAAAAACAAAAAAAACCAACAATACCCAACAATACCCTCAAAATCCCTGAAATCCCTACAACCCCTAACAAACCCTAAAAGTGAAAAGACCCCTAAATACCCAAAAAAACCCTAAAACCCTTAAATACCCTAACGAACCCTAAAAACACTAAGAACCCCTAAAATAACCCTAAAACACCTCAAATAAGCTTAAAAACCTAAAAATCCCAAAACCCCTAAAAACCCATAAACACTAAAACCCTAAAAAAATTAAAACCCCATCAAAACCATTAAAACACTAAAAAACATAAAAACCGTGAGAATCCCAAAACCTTGAAAAACCCAGAAAAAGGTTAGAAATAAACTAAAAACCCTAAAATACCAAAAAAAACCCCTTGAAACCCTAAAAATACACTATAAACATTAAAAGACCCATAAAAGACCCTAAACCCCCAAAAATCCCTTAAAAACCTAAAAATTCCTAGAAAACCTAAGAACCCTTAAATTTCCTAAAAAAATAGAAAAATCCTAAACAACCCTAAAAACCCTAAAATTATTAATACACAAAATGACCCCCAAAACCATAAAAACTATAAAATCCTCATAAAACCCCTAAAAAAATTTAAAACCCCAAATTTCTCTAAAAAACTTTAAAAATCTAAAGATCTATAAAAACTATAAAAATCATAAAAATTGAAAAACAACATCAATACATCATAAAACCATGAAAACCCCAAAAAACCCCAAAAAAAATTTAAAACCCATAAATATACCCAACAAAATTGGGAAAAACCACAAAAGGCACAAAAACCATGGAAATACTATAAAACCTTAAAAATCATGAAATTCCCTGAAAACATATGCATCCCCTCAAAAACCCTGAAAACCCAAAAAACCCAAAAAGAAAACTAATAAACCCCCAAACCACCAAAACATTAAAAAATTTTAAAACTCTAAAAACCCTTTATAAACCCAAAAAATCATAGAAACCATAATACCCTAAAAACACCTAAAACCCTTCAAAACCCTTTAAACTATTGAAGAACCCAAAATCCATAAATACCCTAAGAGACCCTTAAGTCCCTAAAAACCCTCAAAAACACTGACATACCAAAAAAAATCTCAATAAAACCATAAAATACCCTAAATAACTTAAACACCTAAAAACCAAAAATAATTCTAAAAAAATTGTAAAAATGAAAAACATTGAATCCCAAAAACCCTAATAAACCCTAAAAAACACCAAAACCCTATAAACCATAAAAACCCTAAAAATGAATGAAAGACCATAGAAAACCTAAAAAAATATAAAACCTAAAAACATTAAAAACCCCTAAACCCCAAACCCCCTCTAAAACCCATAAAATCCTTAAAAACCCTAAAAACTCTAACACATCTAAATATCTTTAAATAGCCCTAAAATACTAAAACCCCCAAAATCTTAAAAAAAACCCTAAATGTTTTAAAAACCCATAAATACCCTACATACTTTAATAACCCTATAAATCCTTAAAACCCCTAAAGTTCCATAAAAACTAGTAAAACACCTAAAAGACCGTAAAAATAATTTATACCCTTAACAACACTAGAAAACACAAATAAACCCAAAAAAACTAAAAAACATAAAACCCATAAGAACACTAAAAAACCTAATAACACTAAAAAATCTATAAAACATAAAAAATTCCATAAAACCCTAAAAACCTAAAACCCCCAAAAAACAATAAAACACCTAAAAATACTAAAAACCCTAAAACACTAAAAACCTATGAAATTGGAATAAATACTATAAAAATCCTAAAATACCCTAAAAACCTAAACCCCCCAATAGACTCCAAAATACACTAAAACTCATAAAACACCTAAAAATACATGGAAACCCTAAAGAAAATAAAAACCCATAAACCCTTAAAAACCTACTGAACCCTAAAAACTAAAAAGAGATCCCAAAAACCCCAAAACACCTATAAAATCCCCTCAAAACCCATATAAATAAATAAATGATCTAAAACTCTAAAAACGTTAAAATCCCTAAAAACCCTAAAAACTATAAAAACCTTAAAACCCCTAAAACCATAAAAACTGTAAAAATCTAATTAAAATCATTAAAACCCTAGAAATCATAAAAACACTTAAAACCCATAAATTTCCCTTAAAAATAAAAAATAATAATAATAACCTTAAAACCAAAAAAAACACAAATAACAAAAAGATACCCTAAAACCCTTAAAAACCTTAAAAACATCAAAATTCTAAATATAATAAAAACTGGTAAAGTCCATAAAAAAACCTTAAAACCACAAAAAACAATAAAAACTCTAAAACCCCAAATCGATAAAAATTACTAAAAACCTAAAAGGACCCTAAAACCCCTAAACCCCTAAAAATTGTAAAAACTAAAAAACCCATAAAATAACCCTAAGACACCAAAAGACCAAAAAAACCATAAACCCCCTAAAATACTCTAAAAATAATAAAAATTCCATAAAATACACTAAAAATACTACAAACACTAAAAGAGTATAAAATATCCTAAACTGCCATAATAGACCCTGAAACCCGTAAAACCCTTAGAGAGCCTAAAATCTCTAAAACTCCTAAAAGACCATAAAACAACAACAATTCCCCTAAAGGAACTAAAGCTAATAGTAACCCTTAAATCGACCCCAAAAACAATAAAACACCCTAAACTCCTTAAAATATTTTAAGATTGTAAAAACACTTTTAAAACATCTATAAACCTAAAACCCATTAAAAACCATAAATAACCCCAGAAACCCTTCGAAAACCCAAAGAAACCCTAAAAAACCTAAAAACACCTAAAAGACACTAAAAATATAAAAAACATTAAAATTATAAAAAAAATAATAAAACCCCTAAAATACTCAATAAACTCTAAATAACATTAAAATACCCTAAAACCAATATAAAAATTCTAAAAAAGGAGCAACACTAAAATAAACTAAAAACCCTATGTTTCTTTAAATCATTTTAAACCCCTAAAATCCATAAAAACCTAAAACCCCTAATAACATAAAAAACCCCTAAAACCAAAGAAAACCATAAAAATCCTTAAAACACAAAAAAACCAAAAAACCCATTTAGAAGCACCAAAAAACCAAAAAAAAAACACAAATGAAACCCCAAACCCCTCAAAACCCTAAAGGACACTGTTTATTATAGAAATGGTGATGACCTAGTTTGTTTAAGGTTCAAACATTCCAATTAGTTTCTAACAGGTTTATTTGTAGAACCGGAAACATCCAATGATTCTATATCCATTTGGACCTACTTTCCAAAGGTAGGAGCTCATTTGTTGTGGATTGATGAGGCTTAAGAATTTGCATTGTTTGAGAAGATGGGAGGTCAGACTCATCTCACCTTTTTAGGGGGAATTATTATCTACTCCAGGACTCTCTTATAGATTTGATTTATGTTTGTGAATCCTTATTAATTTACCAAGTATGAAAATGAGCTTTCCTTTAGATCAAACAATCAATTATTGATATGTATGAGATTTAGAGAATCTTTTATATGTATTTGAGGTTCTTCATCAATAGAGAATCATCAGTATTTATTAGAGATTATCAGTCAATGGTATCCTTCATAACATTATATATAAATCTCTTGGTAATTATGATAACCATACTGGTTTTAAAGCCACTCAGTGGGGCACTTGAACTTTATTGTCGTTCAAAAGGACAAGGATTATTTCAGAGTTGGGATCGTACCTACAGATGGGCTACCTACATATCCTTGTTAAAGAGGAATTAGAACCCACAAGAGTTCGGGAATTTAAGGTATAGTTTAAGTTCATATAGGACGGATGATAATTAATGGGTGATAGGCTTGACCCTTAGAAAGGCTTCCTACGTACTCTACTTTTAATATAGAGATCAAAGTCCATGTAGATCAATTAAGAATTGTGGGGCTTTGTATGATTAATGGCCCAAAGAGATGTGTCATGGTTACTTTTACAATCTAATCTCACGTGAGTCATACTCGGTGTGAGAAACAAGAGGTTTCAGTAAACCTGACGATTTGTGCCACAAAATACGCAGTCACAAGGAATGATATGGGACTTATGTATGTGTGAATGTCCAAGTAGGTGAAGACTAGGATTTACATCTAGAAAGAAGCCTAGGAACAAGGTCCATAAAGATATTCGTGCTTTTTGGAGATTTGGATAATCTAACTTGGGGCCTACTCCTGAGGAGGATGACCAAATTAGGGGGGATTTGGGGATTACTTCTATGGAGGATGCCCAGATTAAAGGGAACATTAGATTATGATTGGGACTTACTCCTGAGAAGGAGGCCCAAATCAAAAGGAAATTATGATTGGTACTTACTCCAGAAAAAGAGGCCCAAATTTTAAGAGGGACTTATGATTGGGTTTTATTCCTGAGAAGGAAGCCCAAATAAAAAGAAATTTAAGACAGGGGATTACTCCTAAAGAGGATGCCCAGTTTAATAGAAATAATGATTTGGGTCTTACTCCTAAGGAGGATGCCTATATTAGGGGACTTGGGGCTTACTCCTAAGGAGGATGCCCAGATTAAATATCTTCTCATCTTAAAGGATGAGGTTGAATGAAGGAAATGTCTAACCTTAGTGAAATAAAGTTTATGTAAATCACAAGGTTTTGAGAGATATTCTACATAATCCCTTTAAGATAAAGAATACAACAATGGAACCATGCCATAAATGGATTTTAAGAGGGTTTTGAAGGCTAAATCTTGAGGGGGAAAGGTGGGTTTGAGGAAAGGAAGTGAATTGGAAAGAGGCACGCAAGTATTGGTCTGGCGTGCAAGTCCTGGTCATGCAAGTATACTTACGTGACATGAGTTCCCTTGGGCAACAGAGAACTTGTAGGGTATACTTGGGTGAACCTTGGCTCAAGCCCTTAGTATTATACCTAGATGCTCTTAGAAGGGCGACATGCAAGATTCCATGAGAGGATAAGGCAGGGCACAAGTGTCTTCATTTTCCCGTAAGGGTTATACACTTAGGCATGCAAGTATTGATGAGTTTCAATACTTAGGCCTTATTATTCATCTATAGAACATCCATTCTAGGTAAATAATTACCTTAGAAGTGTTCGGAAGACTTAAGACAGAGACTTGGGAGACCAGAGCTTGAATCTGAGTTTTTTATTTTTCGTCCCTAAAATGGGGGGCCCACAAGGGGTATTTATAGGCCATCGAGGACCTTGGGAGAAAAACGAATAGGGTGTGAAAGTGACTTGTGTGACCCATAGGTGGCGTGCAAGTATACTTGAGCGACCATAATAAAACTTGCATGGCCCATGCTTAAAGAGTTCCTTGTTCATGCCTTTGTAAATTTTTGATGTTCTTAAAAGGATGAATCACTTTGTGCTTAAGGTATTACCATTTTTCATTTGTTAAACTCTGTGATGGAAAGGAGCATCAAAATAAATTCACCCCTCAGAGTTGGATCTGAAAAATGAAAGAGGATTTGACTCTGAGGAAAACGAGAATTAAGGTTCTTCAGTGCGCAAGTAGTAGGCGCGCAGATATACTTCTGTCACATAGGGTCCGTCACACAGGGGTATGGCATTGATTATAAATATGCGGAACCACTTTGTGCAAAGAACTCAGTTTTAAATGCTTCTGAGCTCTCGGAGAGCAAGTAGCTCTCGTTCGCGCAAGTGACTTGTATTTCTTCTTGTTCGTGCTTCTGTTGGTGTCATGCTTCTACAGTGATTTTCGGAATTTCACGCCAATACTAGTGCGGTAAAACTTACGCGACCAGCTTGGAAATTCGTTCCAATATGGGACTTGTACGCCTTAATTCCTTATCCATTTTTTACTTTTCCTCACAAATTTTATGAAAACCCAACTTAATTGAAAGTTAACTATTCAATCCTTGTGCAGATTCAATGGCTCCCAGAAGAATTGGATCAGCTGATGAACTGGCTAGCAAGTGGATTGATGATATGATGAACATCGCTGTCCATGACTATTATAATATCTGCGACAACACTCTCCCATATTTGGACAAATACTTGAAGAAGTATCATCTTAATTTTCCACAAAGTATTTACCTGCCTCTGTATGGGTATGGTCATTTTCAAGGAGTCAACATTCCAGATGCAATGAACTATCTTCCGCATTCTTGGATTCAAACTTACACAAACTTTTCTTCATAAAAAGTCTCAGTTGTAGGATCATTTTAAATGCTGGAACAGTGGAGAAGGTGTTTATAATGCATCATAGCCCATGTTCCCCAGATATGAAACCTCACAAGCCTGAGATGCAGCCGCATTGTTATCCCTCAATATTGAAAAACTCTCAGATGGATCAATCCAAAGGCTGGAAGAAGAGTTGGGACTTCCGTCCTGGAGGAGGTGTGAAGTGGACTTGGATGTGGGCATATTGGGTGCGACAAACCTGTGCAGAGTTTGTCGAGAATCTGAAAGGAGCTGAAATATATGAAGTCGTCTGGATTGGGCATACATATGTCTACAGAAATGATGACTTTGTGCTGAATCTAATCAGCCGCTGGAGTCTATAAACCAATTCTTTCCATCTAACTCATGGGGAAGTAGGAATCATTTTGTGGGATGTCTACTAGATCTTGGGGGATCCAATTTTGGTCAATATGTATGATGAATTCATCCCTCTCAAGGAGACCTGGAATGATTCAGAGAAGACTCCAGTTTTGGCTCAAGAATTATTGAAAATTTTCCACAAGCTGAAGAATTCAAAGACCTCAAAAACTCATTCTAGAAATTATATTCATCCAGAGGAGTGGATGGATATGTTTCTTACCAAGATGAAGGAGAAGGGGACCACCTGTACTCGTACTATTAGTTTCACCAGAACACAGAAGAGGGGAGTTGTTGGCCCATTTTGGCCGACCCTAGAAGTGGTAGAATTTGAAAAGTTGGGGTATGAAGTTAATCAAAGAATCCTAGAGAAGAGACGTCTAGCGGGATTATTATCCTTGTGGATCAGTGTTTATCTTCTGTCAATTAGGGATTCTAAGGGAGGCGTCAGTCCATTGACCTTCGTTGTTGCAGCTAAATTGGCTGAGAGGAAAATGGTTGGGTTGGCTAGCCCAATTTTGGCGAAGATTCATAGGATCTTACTCCATTTTTATATGGGTAAGTATCCTTTGAGAATAGTGGGACCATACCATGTTTTTTGGGGATGGATCGCCACTAATTTCAGAACATATGCTGTACAGAGCGGAGTGCAGATTCTTGGAAGTTATTTCAGGCCATCAGTGCAGGAATTTTCCAGAATTTTTCTGTTATCCCTCAACTCCTATGATATGAAGGTGAGGATGAGCATTTTCAAGGAGTTCCATTTCTTTACTTATTGAAACCCGCCAACTGGGCGGTTTGTTGATGATGGAACAACTAGCCTGGAATTGAGGTCATACATACTGTCTTGCAGAGATGGTGTATTGGCCACCAGGATTGATGGAGAGATTATATGCGAGGCCTATGCTCCTTACAGATTTGCATGCCAATTCAAGTGTCTGCAGCAGATTGTTGTATCCCCTCCTATGCATGTCAAGTCAGAGCAGCATCGGATGGTTTCTTGACAACTATGGTTGCTGATAGATATGGAGAAGACCAGGGCAGTGTTTGATCTACTAGTTGCGGGAGCGGCGATTCACTTGACTACATGGTATGCCGAGAACTGGGTAGCATCATACCCTGAAGGGGTACTAAATCATCCAATTCCTTGGGTGTGGAAAAAGAAGAGAATTGTCGAGAAATAAACCGTTCATCTGGAAGGTGACTCTTCCAAACACGGAGCTGATTCACCGGGTTCCTCACCTAAGGCTAACTTGCCAGATTCTCAGGATGGGGATGATGAGGCACGACATGTGTCGAAGTGGCCTCATTCCAGATATAATCCTCCTACCAGAATTAAGAGACCTACTCCATCGAATCCTGGTGAGTTATGTCATTGAGGAAATTTAATCACCATTACTTTATAGAGCAACACGTTTTATTTTCTTATCCTTTATCTGTGATTGCAGGAGCTGAGAAGAAGTTGAAGTCCAAGATTATAGGACCCTCTCACAACTTTCTTGTAAACATGCTGAATATCTACAACGAGAGGCTATCCAAACATGGTAGAGTTTATATTGTGAAGCTGAAACCATCTGGCCAGGCCTATTTGAAGGGCTACACATCCTTAGAGTAGGGAATATTCGGGCTTCTACTTATATTCATTTTGAGGATAACCCTGATGAAGTGCGGGCTTACATCATAGAGTTGTAGATGCTCATATATGCCACTAATGATTCTATTCCTATCACCGAGAGGGTGAAGGAAATTATGGATCATGGCACCACTGAGTAGAATGGTGCTTCTACAGATGAGGAGTGGCACAATTACATGGCTCCTAAAGATGTAAGTCTTTTTCCTTATTTTCTTGGAAACGTGATTTCAGTTAATTCTTTGTTACTCAAGGAAATTACTTTCTTCATCCTGCATCTTGTAAATAAAGGAACTGCTGAGGTTGCTTCACCACTGGATAGCCCTGGTGGTACTGCCATCGGAGCTACTGAATCTCCTTGAGAGCCGGGTGAGGTATCTCCAGGTCGGTAAGCCATGGACGAGGAGTTAGATAGGGCTTTTAATTCTACAATTATTGTATTTGGAGATGATGATGTCAAAACACCCAAAAAAGTCAAGGAAAAAAAGGCATCGAAGGAAGAATTCCATAGCTAAATGCTTCATTAGTAGTGGTAAGTCCTTCATATAGTCATGAATCCTAACTCATGAAAAATATTTCTCATACTTCTTGGAATTGCATGGTCTTCTTCAATTTCCCCTTTGAGGGAGAGGAATGACCCTCGTCTGAGAATGACGGAGGGCGCTGGTGAACAGTCGAAAATTCATGCAGACTTGGCTGCTCGTGAAGAAGAGCCATCATCTGTTCCCAGTACTGGTCCTGTTGCTGCTACAAGTAGAGAAGAGCCTGCTTCTGGTAAATTAACAATACTTCATAAAACATTGAATGAAAACATCAACTGATTTCCATTTTGTGATACTTTTAGGTTCAACACCTCCACCAGAACATTTGGCGGCCACTGCAACTGATTCCGCAATTTTATCTGAATAAGCTATTCGGGGTCATAGGCTACAGGATGAAGGTCGCCAAGAAGACACATAGAATGCTCCCACTGGTGAGACTAACCAATAATCTGAGATATCACTGTATGAAATGATGTAACATGGTGCATCTTTTGAATACATTTTAGATCATGTTAAATTACCATGTAATTTAGAAGATTTTTGATGTGAGTGTTATCCTTTTTCCTGTTAAAAAAATTCTTATTACATATCTAAACATGATTGGTTGAAATTTTCAGTTCCATATGAGAAAGCTGCTGAACTACCAATGCCTGAAGGGGGTTGAGACAACCCTATTTTTTTTAGAGACGCTAGCTCAAGTGGAGCTTAACCCAGCAAAGCTTCCTAAAACTCATACTAAAAATCTTGTTGAAGCTAGGAAAGATGGGGAACAGACTTCTCACACTGTTGACCTACCATTGGGTAAGAGATAATAATATTTATGTTTGTACTTAATTTTCAAGATAGCTTAATCAACTTTTTCTATCCATTGAAACTAACCAAAACATTCAATTGAATATGAAGGGCTGTCAATTTCAATGGCTTGATCTAGAGGTGAAGACTCATTATCTTCCCCAACGGGAGTAGAAAGTGAAGTAACAAGGGTCAGGGGGGAAGGAGCAGAACATGACACTTCTCTAAGGGAATTAATCCTAGACTATATTCCCCCCTGTGATAGTGATGCTGAATCAGACCCAGAGGTACAAAAGGCGCTCTAATTTTCACATCGCAAGGCATGACAGAACATATGGAAGATCATATCTGAAGTGCCTCTTGAAGAGCAATCTTCAAAGATCCCACAACTATCATACCTATTTATCATGTTGGAACATGGCAGTTTTGGATATCAATAGATCCATGTCGTGGTGAAATAAGTCATTTTAAGGAGGGAGCAGGAGAAAAGGTACCGTCAAGACTTGACCAGAGTGAGGTTGTTGACCAATATCAGCGAATTTGAGGCAGCGGTGTCCCAGGATGAGGATGATCATGCTTCCAAGTTGAAGGAGCTGAAGCATAAGATCAAGGAGAATGTTGTCCAGCAGATGCACCTTCAAAAACAGTTAGATGCTGTTACAGGGGAACTTGACCAGCTTAGCAATTCACTGAAAGAGTTCAAACAAATGGTATGAAGGCCATCGCAGATGCCAATAAAGAACTCCATTAAGAGGAAAAGGGTGAAGTTGGTCAAGTGTATGAACTTCAAGTGGCTGCTGATGAAGCTCGGGATGTCGTAAATCAAATGAAGAGTTATGTTGAAAGCCTCTTGTAATTCCTGGAAAAGAGAAGAGACTCCAGTCTGTGGATGTCCTTTTAACTATTGTTCATCAATAAAAAACACTTTCATCTTCAATCATTTGTGTCGGCATTCTCTTTCTACCTGCTTTAAATTTTTACCTAAGCCAATGGGCCTAGTAAGAATAGTTTCATTTTTTTTCTAGCATTATAAAAATAATCCTACAAACTTTACATCTTTTAATTGCTCAATATTACCTAAATCATACAAAGTGTATGTTTAGTGAGATGGGACATGACTTTTCTTCAGAGTTCCCTTGTCTTTTGTAGGCAGTGTAATGTCATTCATGTCGGACATAAAAAGGATAATGTTTATGGTCGAATATCTTTGACCGAATGGATTAAAATTAACTCAATTCCTTGATAATTTATATGAAAATATATTACCATATTCATGTATAGGGGAAAACATGTAAACTATAACTTAAGAAATTTTGAATCTGAGGAATGATATGAAAAAGGGCTAAAAGGAATTAGAAGAAGTATTTCCTAAGAGTGAAGTTACCATTATTTAAAAAACCCATTAGGGGGTTGAATTATGCAGGGCCACTTAAGGGAACTAGCTGCATAGTCAAATAATAGCATCTTTTGGCTGACAGGTCCGTTATATAGACTACTTATGCAAGGGCACCTAGGGAAACATGCTACATAGTCAAGAAAAAGAACTCTCATAAATTTTACTTTTCTATTTCTAAAAATCTAGTGAAAGTTTATGGAGATTCATATTTTCCAAAGCATAGAGTCTACTGTATGGAGAAAGGTACTTGAATATGGAGAGGATATTTCCAATCAAGATTTTCAAAGAATTGGATGAATGTTACTCCTACAAAGGTCTGACCCAAACTTAGGGAAGGGAAATATAAACCATATACTTGAATACTTTCAGATCATGGAAAAGATTATGGGACAAATATGTTAAGGATGGCTATTTTTGCAGATCCTTACACATTTTTGTTAAGACAAATAAAGAAAAAAGAGGGTTTTCTCCCAAGAATGAAGTTACCACTATTTGAAAAACCCGTTAGGGGGTTGAATTATGCAGGGCCACTTAAAGGAATTGGCTACATTATCAAATAATAGCATCTTTTGGATGACAGTTCTGTTATGTAGACTACTTATGCAAGGAGGCCTAAGGGAATGTGCTGTATACTCAAGAAAAATAATTCTCAAGTATCAGACATTTTATGTCTGAATGTCAAGAAAAGGGTTATGGAGATCTGGAAGTATTTAAGGATAAGAGCATGAAACGTGAAAATGGGTATTGTCTAATGCATGAAGGAGATACATAGACCAATGTTGACCAAAATCATGTTGTGGCTGGGTCATGAATTGAAATGCTGGACTTCACTACGTATCCCATTAGGATGGAAATCAAGCCATACGTAGTTCTTGAAATACAGTTTAACATCATGTGGGATGAGAGTGTAGGAGATCGTAGTTTATGGTCATAGAGCATAGACCATAATAAGGAATACACATTGTGGGTTTTATAAAACTGATGTGAATGAAGACCAGGGTTTTCATACCACATTCTTCTTTTTAGAGGGGGACTTTTCAGCCAATGGACTGAAAGTGGAATTTGGCGTTAGAACCAAAGACTTGGGCTGGATTCGAGGGATTCTCGAACATTCCTATGTATCCCATAAGGATGGGAATCAAGCCATAGGTAGTTCTTGAAATACCCTCTGTACAGATTTGGTTCGTACAAGTGAAGGGTGAAAGGGGACTTTAGTGCAATGATGATTTAACCCAAGATTAAAGGTTTTTGAATTACCATGTATGCACGTAGTCTTTGAAATATGACATGATTAGAGATCAATGTCAATGATTATTCCCTCTTAGAAGAGGGAAAATGGGGGCCTGTATAGTTTAACCTCATATAGCAAGGACGATGGTGTTGTACAGTTTAGTGTCATGTAGCAGGGACAAAAGGGACGTACACAGTTTAACGTCATGTGGGACGAAGGTGAACCAACATGAAGATATTGGTTTTGGGCTACTTCAAGGATAAACATCATACGTGACAGAGGAGAACTGATGTGAAGATATTGGTTTTGGGCTGCTTCACAGATCAACATCGTATGAGAAGGAGGTGAACCGATGGGAAGAGATTGGTTTTGGGCTTGAACCTCATAAGGTTGCCTACATACCTAGCCTATAAGACAAGGATAAATGTCTACATAGTTCTATTAAGAATGAATTAGTGATCAAGTTTTACTTTAGGAAAACCCGAAGATGATGTTGGGACTTATGCATGGTTAGAGGCCCAGAGAGGGTGTTATGGTTGAAGATTATTCTAAGCTCACGTGTGTCATACTCGGTGTGAGAAACAAGCGGTAAAAACAACCCTAACAATTCACAGTTTAACATCATGTAGGACATATAAGGGACTGGACACAGTTTAACGTCATGTTGGACAATGGAGGGACTATGCAGTTTAAAGTCTCGCAGTGAGGACTATGAGGACTGTGTAGTTAAAAGTCTTTTAGTAAAGACTAAAATAGTTTAAGGTCATATGCATGGACCAGTGCCGCACAGTTTAATGTCATGTATCTAGGACAACATAGTTTAACAACATGTTGGACGAAGGTGTATTCGTGTTACAAAAAATAATTCTTCAAGAATCATGCATTGGTTGGAGTTGTGATGAGTTCTCCATCCATTGAGATTAAAGAATAAGCTCCATTGGAGTAGACCTTATGTATTGAGTAAGGTCCTTCCCATTTTGGCTCAAGAATTGGAGGCTTCCTTCCTGGTATCATTGGAGTTTTGAGGACCAATACCAATTCTCCTTGAATGAATGAATGAAGATGAACTTTTTTGTTGAAAGCTCATGGTATTCAATTCTGATAGACTTCCAAGTGGTGCAGGGTGCACAATCCTTTTTCATATAATCATTCCAATTCACCCAATAGCTTTTGAGATTGTTCATCTATAGATGAATTATCACAAATTAATACTCTGAGTTAGGGTAATTGAACCTCAATGGGAAAGACTGCTTCCTTTACATATACCAATGAATATTGGGTTGACCGCATAGCAGTGCGGGTGGTGGTCCAATAATCCCATAAAGCATGAAAATTTTTATCAGGCCATGATTTCTTATCTTTATCCACCATATTTTGAAGTATGTTTGAAAGAGTATTATTGACGGCCTCTATTTGGCCATTTTCCGCTGCATCATACTGAGATGAATGGTTGGATTTGATGTTGTATTCTTGATACAACTTCCTTACCTCAGATGAACAGAAGTTGGTACCATTATCCGTCAATATGGTATGAGGGACACCAAATCTGGTAATGATGTTAGACTTGATGAAGCTAAAAATGCTATTAGAACTAACTTCTTTGAGAGGTATTGCCTCTGCCCATTTGGAAAAGAAGTCAGTAGCAGTAAGAATATACTTAAACTGCTTGGATGTAGCTGAAGTGTAAGGTCCTACTACATCCATTCCCCATGTGGAAAATGGCCATGAGTACTTAGCTTTATAAAAAAACTCTGGGGGTTTATGAATGAAATTGGCATATAATTGGAAAGAATGAAACTTCTTAGTGAAATAAACACAATCTTGTTTCATTCAAGGCCAAAAGTATCCAAGCCTTCGAATTTGATCAGACAGTCTACGTCTAGACTGGTGGACACCACAGACTCCTGCATGTACTTATTTCCTTACAGCCATTGTCTCTTCACTATCAATACATCTGAAGAGAATTCCATCAAAACCTAGCTTGTAGAGAATTTTTTCTAGATGATCTGGGCTATCATAAAGAGTAAAATTGACCATATGTCGCTAGACTTGTTCTTTCCTGACTCTATCAGGTGGGAGTGTTCCATTTTGATGGTATTCCTTGATATGTTTCATCCATCTTGTATTATGACCATATGGTTCAGAAATGGGACTAATTTCATTGATTTCCTCTGTTCTGATTTGAACATAAGGTGAAACTGTACGATGCTGGGCAATAATGATGATTGTCTCGTCCCGATTTGGATCTGCCAAAGTTGTGGCTACATTATCCAGTGCATCATCTTGAGAATTTTGTGATCGCGTGACATAAGAAAATGTCGGTTCCGAAGAAAATTCCTCCATTAACTCTCTGAATTAATCGTACAAATGGATTAACTCTTCTTTTCTAATGGCATAATCCCCATTGACTTGATTGATTACCAAGTCTGAATCACCTTTATCCTTTAAGTGATTCACCTATGCCTGAAGCGCCAACTCCAATCCTGCGATGAGAGATTGATATTCTTATTCATTGTTTGTACCGCCTCCCAACAATAAGAATGAATATGGTAGCACTGATTTTTCGGGGGAATTAGGCAGAATTCCTAACCCAACTTTGATGAATTTAGGACCTTCCATTTTCTTCCCTGTTGGACTTCTAGAAGCACCATCAAATTAAATTTCCCGTGTTTGAGGATTATATTGAATTGAGAAGACTTCCTCATCAGGAAGTTCAATATTTAAAGATGTATCTTCTACCGATGAGTGTTCAGCAAAGAAATCAGCCAGATCTTGGACCTTTACTGCCTTTTGAGTCACGTATTGGATATCAAACTGCTGCAAAATAACTGCCAACCTTGCCAGATGTCCTGTAAGCATTGGACGACTAAGGATAAATTTGAGTGGGTTATTGCGAGATACCAATTGGACCTCAATATGTTTCAGGTAGTGTCTTAGTTACTAAACTGCAATGATTAATGCTAGGAAGTACTTTTCAATACTTGAATATCGAGTTTCTACCTCAAGAATAGTCCGACTGAGATAGTAAAGGCTGTTTTTATTCCTAGCATCATTCTTTTAGGCAAGGAAGGCACCCAATGATAGCTCTAAAGCTGTCACATAAATAATATGTCGTCTTCCTTCAATGTGTGGAATTAATACTAGTGGACCCAAGAGATATTTCTTGAGAATATTGAATGCCTCTTGACATTCTTCATTCCACTTGTTGGTGACTCCCTTCTTTATTAATTTGGTGAAGGGTAAACATTTTCCTGCCAGATTGGCGATGAAACGCCGAATATAGGCCAAGTGTCGTTGAAGTCATCTTAATTATTTTAAATTTAAAGGTGGTGACATACCAAGGATTTAATTTTTCTTCTCAGGATCAACTTCGATTCCACGATGGCATACAACAAAGCTGAGAAATTTTCCTGAGGTTACCCCAAAAGAAAATTTCAAGGGGTTCATCTTCAAATTATGTTGTTGATGTTTCTGGAATATGATTTCCAAATCATCCAAGTGGTTAGAACATTTTCTAGATTTAACCACCAAATCATCCACATAATATTCAACAAATTTCCCTCAGAAGGGTTTGAAGATACGGTTCATGGAACATTGATATGTTGCACCTAAATTGTTCAGGCCAAAGGGTATTATCCGATAGTAAAACACACCTTGAGAGGATTTGAAGGCTGTAGATTCTTCATCTTCTAGAGTAATTCAGATTTGATTATATCCAGAATATCCATCCATAAAAAAAAGTGCTTCATAGCCAGCTATTGCATCAATTAAGAGTTCTGTGATCAAAACAAGAAAATCATCCTTGGGAAAATGCCGATTAAGATCTCTGAAATCAATGAAAACTCTATTGTCCATCCTTATTTTTCACAGGGATAATATTAGCAATCCATTTGGGATATTGAACTTTTCTGATGAAGTTATCCTTGATAAGATTATCCACCTCAGCATCAATTTTGGAGGCTTAAGTTGGGTGTGTTCTTCTTGCGGCTTGCTTGAATCCTCGATGTTCTTCTGGAAAACCCAAATAACGAGTGGCAACATCAGAATCAAGACCTGGAATTTCTGTATAATTATAAGAAAATATATATCGATTTTTATTTAAAAATGAAATATACATTTCTTTCTCTTCAAGAGTTATGGCCGCACTAATTTAAGTACGGCATGGATCTTCATTTGTACCCAGATTTATTTCTCTGAGTTCATCCACAGTGGCAGAGATACCTTCTTCAAATGTTCGAGGAGCATCCTTGAGATCTTCCTCTTCTTCTTTGATATGTTTTACTTCTTTTGTTTATACTTTCATAGTAGATGATGAAGAAAAATTTCCATGATTAGGAGAGAAGTTAAAATTTGAACATCTTGAAGAAGAGACTACCATTTCTAACCCTAATGATGATGAAGGGTCATTCTGAGGTGATAGAGAGGTGATGATGGATTGAGAATCGACATCATTACTTTCCTCTAGTGTTGCTATAACTTCTTCTGGCCTGGTTGATGAAGTATAGAATTTCTTGATTTTAGCGGATGAAATGAAGACATCTCCATTTGAGCTTCAATCATTTCCCGGTGAATCAGTAATTTCTCCCATGCTGTCTGGCTCAATTTCCGTAATTGACATTATGGGTGTTTCCATAAGAGTATTTAGATTTGGGTCTATCCTATCAATTTGACTGACAGGAAACACATAATATGTACTCACATGTATGAATGGGTTGACTAAATTCATTTCCAAACTTTATGGAGCATTAATTTTCGCAACCTCCATTGTCGTGGATTTCTCCTTCCCTTTCATGTGATATAATTCCACCTCAATGTATTGGGATTCACATGTTTTGAAAGGGGATTTATCACCATACAATGCCCCAATTTGACCATTGAAACAATATTGAGACATTGATGGTATGATGAAGGGATATCCACATGTTGATGTAGCCAAGGTCTTCCAAGAAAAATTTTGAAGGCTGTGTCATGACGAACAACCATGAAATCTGAATTAGACACAAGATCTCCAAACTGAGTTCTGAGTGTAATATCTCCTAGAGGTTCTTGTTCATTTTTATCATATCCTTGCAACATCAAAGTAGAAGGAGACAAATCAGATTCGGTGAGGCCTAATCGATGAAGTGTATGAATAGGGATGAGGCTCACTCCTGAACCATTATCAATGAAAGCTCGTCGGATGTCTACATCATTGAACATGCCAGATAAATACAAGGGTCTGATATGTCCATGCACGACATCATCTTCATATTCATCTGTAAAAGATATCACTGCATGGAATTCTTCAGGATCATTCTCTATATGTTAAACTTCACCCTCAAACATTTCAGTTTCGAATTCCTGAGGACTTGAAAAGGCCTCAATGGGTGCCTCCCGAAGAACCTTTGATAGATTCAGGGAATCCAGAATTGATAACATGGTCGGTACTTGGGCAAAATGTTTCAAGACATCATAATTTTGATCCAAAGGTCTGTGTTTCCCAACACAATCATATGGTTTTGCAGGTTCCTAAGAAGTTGATTTTTTGGAAGTAGATGCATCTTGTATCAGGGTAGGAGTTGGAAATACTCCTGGATTTGGAAAATTAGACCAACTAGGTCTATTTATTTTTTGAGAGTAAGAAGGTGTAACCTATAACTGATCCTCCAAAATAACTGTGCTTGGACCGAATCTGCCCTGTGTGGAAGAACATTCCTATTCTTGTTGAGCCCACTCAAGAGATTTTCCTTGATTTTCTGATGCATATACAGTTCTGGAAGGGGTAAGATTGAAATAGTGTCTTCTGGAATATCCACGTCTTCCCCTATATCCTAGAACTCTATCTCTTCCTATAATTACAATGTTTGATACACGGAGATTTGTCTCATCAAGATCGAAATTGTGATTGGCATATGAATCCGTTAGATGAATAATATTAATAGAACCAAAGACAAACTCTTCATCTCATGTAGATTCTTTCTGATTAGCCAATTCAGGTTGTGCTATTTGGTGGGGTGGTGCCCGTAATTTTGAAGTAGATGACATAAAATCTTCCAGTGTCAAAGACAATTTAGGATTTGATACGAACTCATCTTCTTCTGACTATACTTATTTTTCTGAATTATGTCGTCTCTTTGAATATTTTCCTTCTGATGAAGGGGGTTTTTCTGTGGAATTCATAGCATAAGGCATAATTGGTTGATTCGATTGTGTTTGTAAAATGGAATGAGTTCGGTTGATCGTTTTCTTGACCATCACATCATCATATCTCTGCGAATTTTTTGTTTTGACTTCATGTCACTCGCCTTCTACCTCTGGATCTATAGCAGTAACACATGCTACCTGGGATGAAGAACCTTTTAGTTTTACCTGTCCAGAGTCCACCATATTTTGCAGGAGGTCTTTGAAGACAAAACACTCCTGAATGGGGTGCCCCAACATCTGATAAAATAGGAAATAGTTAGGTAAGTCTTCATCTCCTTCCTTGTTTGGCCTTTTGGGACTTGGAAACTGAACCGGATTGGTTTCCCGAGCCGAGATGAAGTATCCAGGAAGTTGTTCATTCCAAAAAGAATAAACTTTGTTCTTAAAATCTTCAAACTATTTCCGCCTTTGATCTTTTTGATCATTTTGATGAGGTGTCCATTGTTGTTGATGCTCCGGAGGCAGAGACCTTCGATATGATGTAGTTTTTGATGTGAAAGCAGGTACAGGTGCTTGTTTAAGCATAACTATAGCAGTCTCTTCTTTCCCCATTCTCTTTCCTGGAACTGATGGAATTACATGAGTTTTAGCCTTAGTCTTTTTAAGAGAGTCTGCAATCTATTGAGCGATTGAAGTAAGGTCTTGAAACCCTATTGTATATTTCACAGGGATCAACCGTGTGCGTAATTCATCACACAAATTTTCCACACATATTGGCAACAATTCTTCTTGAGGGAGTGTTAAGAATAAGGAATATGTTAATCCCTTCCATCGAGCAATGAAATCTGAAACTCTTTCATTTTCCCTTTGCTTAAAATATGTAAGATCAAAAACTATTGTCTTTGGAAACGTTGAGCTGAATTGAAGAAGGGATTTTTGACAGAGATCCTCCCACCCTGTAATTGACCAGTATTGCAAGCTTGTATAGCAGACAAAAGCAAGTCCTTATAATGACTGTACAAAACACCTGAGCTTAACTGCTTCTTTTTGTTGAGTAGTTCCCATCATAGGATCCCAATGAGAAATAAAATTCCTGAAGTGTTTTTCTGGATCTCCTGAACCATTGTAAATTGGGAATGTGGTACTCAAAACATTTTATGGGGGAGGAATTGCATCAACCCATTCTGGGTATGCTCTCTTCTCTAGTTTAACTGGTGCACGTTTTCCTTACATATCTTCCAAATGAGATGTTAATGACACAATGGTAGTAATTAATTTTTGAGAAACATCCGGTTGAGCTTGGACATGCGTAGGTGTAAGAACTGGAGTTTGGATGGGTGTGGTGACTGGTACTGCAATTGATGGTAGCACTACCAGTTGTTGTTACGCTTGACTCATAGGATTATACATGTGATGGTGTACTATTAAAGGAGGATATTCTTGATCCATCCCAATAGCTGAACAAATTCTCTCAACTAAATGACTCCAACATGCTTAGGAGGAAGACTACCATGAAGTAGTTCTACATTCAACCTCCTTAACTCCTTGATTTCTTCTTCCTGCTGTGCGAACATTTCCTCTAATGAGAGTGATTGGCCTTCTCCATAGGAAGGGTGGAATGTAACTTGTCTTTTTTTCTTTCCCCTTATTGGATGCCTTTCGGAGAGGGGGGAGTTGGTTATTTGAAGGAATACCTAGATTCTGGGTAATTCTTTTGATTTCATGTATGCACACCTTCTTCATTTGCCTCTGTGTGTACAACTTCTTGAGTAGGAACTTCCTCATCTGATTCCCCTGAGTGAGCCTCGTGTTCTGGGGGATCAGTGAAAATGGTATTGATGACTTTTATTGATGCATAACGCATTACATCCCATCTATCGTCATTTCTACAATACTGTCATCTTCCACTTCCTTGATGAGACATTACCTTTTTTTGATTTGATCCATCAAGAACTTTTTGGGGAACCGTAGTTTGGAGGGAGTCTCCTGATAATTCAGATCTGTGTTCCTCCTGTGGCTTCCTCCCTAATCGAGAGAAGACTAACTTTAATTGAGGAAGATATTGAGTATTTTAAAAAGTACCCAGTCCGGTGGACTAGGGTAGTTCTTTTTTTACCTACTCAACTCCCCAAATCCTATTTGTTGATTCTGATGGTTGAGCTAAAAGAGTCCCCAGTCTGAAAAGCTGAGGTGGTTCTTGAGCTACTACATCTGAGAATTTTTTAAAAGAACTTCTGATTTTGCAGAAATTATTCTGGAAATTGGCTGGATGCATCAACCTACATCCACTCAATTCACCTAGCTCAAATGACCATTGGATGATTTCTGACACTTCTATCACTTGATTATGTTTATGATCTAAACGAGAAGCCTGTTCAATATTCTCATTTTCCTGATGCAAGAGTTATTTGAAGACTTGTTCTTTGTAAGCCTGACTTTGGGAAGAACTAGTTGAGGAATGCTCCTGAGCAAGCCTTTAATTACATAAAAAATCAATTGTTTGTGGCTGACCGTGGGCAATAACATTACATTAGACCACTTATGGTGGGCTTTGTTTACTAGAGAGTACAGTGAAATGCAGTGCTCCATGAACACCCCATCCCCTTATATTAATAACAAATGGGGCATTGGTAACTAACTGGCGCAATATTTTTAGTGCACCAATCCATGAACGCTGAAGGGCTCTCTGCTACCTTTCAACCTTTGGATGTCGAGAAACGGGGAGATATTCCAAGTCAATTTGGCATTTCAACCCTTCTATTATCTTGACATGATTAAGATATTCATCATAAGATAATATTTTCACTTTTAGATAACAAAGAGTTTTCCACATGTTGAGACAAATATCATTAATACAATCTTCCGTCAACATTTCCGGAATATCATACTGAGACTCAGCCAAAGGACAAAACATGACTGTTACTTCACCTTTTGCCTGTTTTTTTCTCATATTCATCACTTCCTCTTTATCATTCGATGAAGATTATTCTACCTAATTATACCATAGTTGGCGCTTCTTTGTTGCTTTATCATATTCAACAAGATTGGTAGATAATTCACTTATCAAATTAGAAGATGCATGACCCAGGGGTGGTTCGGAGAATGAACTAAACCCCGGGCTATCTTCATATTGAGAAAGTATTTAACCTTCTAGTGGTAAAGCATCAGACATGACTAGCTTCACATTTCCAAGTGCCTCAAGATAAGAGGGATTTCTCGTTACTACATTGTCCTTTGAAGAATTTTCTAGGAAATGCGAATTTCTACCATAGAGAGTACTTTTTCAGAGAAATTCATCATGATGGGGAGGACCAACATGGTGGGTTACAACAAAAGATGAAACCTCTTTCTCCTTAGTATTCTGGACACGTAGAGGGTTATCCTGGATCTCATCTGAAGATGATACTTCGAGATCGACCGAACTGTCAGGAAGAAAGCCTTCATGAGGAAGTGTCTGATGAAGACCTTTGGAATTATTGTTCCCACTATTGAGAAATGAGAGAGTAGAATCTTGAGTTTCAATAGATAATTGTCTAAGGGCTTCAAGAACTCCAACATCGAGCAAGGACTTATTGCAAATTGGCTCTTGATTTCTCAACTATACTGAATGGGTTTTTTTCTTAGAATCCTTCTTACTCATTTGAGGAACCACTTGTTGACGAAAGTGGTTATTATGGGAAGGTGTATGTGCCTTCTTAAGAAAAATGGTTTGGTTAGGCTGATTATCTCCATTCAAATCGGGTGTATGTGCTCGGCTTGATTGTCTGTATGATATGGGGGAGTATGCCCCATAACCCTCCTGGACTGGGACAGAGGTGTGAATATTTTCTGGAGCAGCATGTTGACGAGTCACTCCACTAATAGGGATAGATTTATGATTCTTTCCCTGTGATGCTGCTAAAGTTGTTATAATATGCTGACATGTATCCAGAATATGGGTAGGGATTTTCTTCTACTCTTTCACCATTGTCAGAATGTGATTGGTGTCTTCAGCTACCGGAACGGGAATATACATCTATTCCATGTTTGGAGTAGGTGTATGTGCCTTCTCCTATCCTCCTTTATTTGTCAACAGATATTGACTGTACTTATGAATAGGGTAAGAGAGTTGAGTCTACTCCAAATCTGTCATCAGAGCTTTCTGATTGACTTCTCCGAGTGCTACCAAATGATACCGTTGGTAGGATTGATGAACATTGGCAGCTGCATGTGTCTGCTGTGTATTCTTCGTCAAGTATGGTTGAAAAATTTCCTTCAATACTGGTAGACGTGAATACTGAAAAAATTATTGATTGTAATCATGTGTATATGCATGTTTACAGGTGGTCACCATATTTGGTTAGTGATCTTCTTTGGATGAAGTCGGATGAGCCTGCTGATAGGCTGATGAATTATAAACAGGTGTATGTGTCTGCCTATAGTACTCCGTTGGAATTTCCTGACGGGATTGGTGGGTTGTTCCCAGATGAGTCTGCTGGACATCAGGATTAGAACAGACGGATATGTGTGCCCGCTCATTTCTTGCCATCAATTTGGCTTGATGGACTTCTCCAGAGGGGGAAGAAGTAAGAACCTACTACCTATTGTTAGAATGTTTCCTCTGTAGGTTCTTCTTGCGTGCTTGAGTCTGAGGAACCAGAGCCGAACACCTAGAGGTGATACCCTCATCATGTTGGGGTGCACTGCCGCACGAGCCTAGCGGCGATTGTTGGTGGGAGTCCTCAGAAATAACTCCTACCTTCTTGAACTGAGGCCTTGAGTGACCTCTTCATTCACCTCTCTATAATATGGGAGGGACTGGTTGTTGCGTTCCGGCGATAATGACCCGAAACGGTTGGAAATGGTGGTTAGCACCACCTGCTTCTTGATCACTGGTCATCGCTATCCAGACAACCAGGGTGACTTATTAACTTGGAGGGCTTGTTGAGTGGCCTCCAGAGTTAGAATGGTACCATGCTGATGGTATTCCTTAACCAATGCATTTGAGACCCAGCGTTGAATACGCTGAGTAGGTGATGTCTTCCTCAAAGTAGATGAGGATCCAGAAGCAGTAGCGGTTGAGGTATTCACAGGTGTGAACATTAGAGTAGTCATTTCTGTAACGTAGAGAGATCTTGTAAAAGAGTTCATGTTTGATATAATAGAAATAATCAAGATAAGTTTGGAAACTACATCTTTTGGATGAGCACATATGTTATTGATATCTTTGTTGCCCCTCATATTAAGTTAAATAGGGGCATAACAAATAAGTAAAACATCATTTAACTTGGTTAAGGATTAACGTCGGTTTCACCATTTTTATTTCTTCTGGAAATGGGGATGAACTTATTAGTTTAAGGTTAAAATATTCCAATCAGTTTATAATGGGTTTATTCATTGAACCGGAAACATCCAATTATTCTTTATCCATTTGGACCTACTTTCCAAATGTAGGTGTTCATTAGTTGTGGACTGATGAGGCTTAAGAATTTGCATTGGTTGAGAGGATGGGAGGTCGGACTCATTACACCTTTTTAGGGGGAATTATTGTCTACCCTGGGACTCTTTTATTGATTTGAGTAATGTTAGTGAATCCTTATTAATTTACGAAGTATTAAAATGAGATTTCATTTAGATCTAACAATAAATGATTGATATGTATGAGATTTAGAGAATCTTTTATATATATTTGAGGTTCTTCATCGATAGAGAATAATCCGTATTTATTAGAGATTCTTAGCCAATGGTATCCTTCAACAAATTATATAGATTTCTCTTGGTAATTATGATAACCATTCTGGTTTTAAATCCCCTCAGTAGGGCACTTGAAGTTTATTGTCGTTCCGAAGGACATGGATTATTTCAGAGTTGGGATCGTACCCGCAGATGGGATACCTACGTATCCCTATTAAAGAGGAATCAGAACCCACGTAGTTCAAGAATTTAAGGTATAGTTTAACATCATATAGGACAGATGAGAATTAATGGGTGATAGGCTTGAACCTTAGAAAGGATTCCTACATACTCTACTTTTAAGGTAGAGATCAAATTCCACGAAGTTTTATTAAGAATTGTGGGGATTATGTATGATTAATGTCCCACAGATATGTGTCGTGGATAATTTTACACTCTAAGCTCACGTGAGTCATACTCTGTGTGAGAAACAATAGGTATCAGAAAACCTGACGATTTGTGGCACAAAGGATGCAGTCACAAAGAATTATATGGGACTTATGTATGAGTGACTACCCAAGTGGGTGAAGACTAGGATTTAATCCCGAAAAGAAGCCTAGGAACAAGTTCCATAAAGATATTCATGCTTTATGGAGATTTGGATACTCTAACTTGGGGACTACTCATGAGGATGATGCCCAAATTAGGGGGGATTTGAGGCTTACTCCTAAAGAGGATTCCTAGATTAAAGGGGACTTTAGATTATGATTGGGACTTACTTTTGAGAAGGAGTACCAAATCAAAAGGAAATTATGATTGGGACTTACTCCAGAAAAGGAGGCCCAAAGATTAAGAGGGACTTATGATTGGGTTTTATTCCAGATAAGGAATCCCAAATCAAAAGAAATTTAATATTGGGGATTACTCCTAAGGAGGATGCACAGGTTAAGAGAAATTATGATTTGAGGCTTACTCTTAAGGAGGATGCCCAGATTAGGGAACTTGGGGCTTACTCCTAAGAAGGATGCCCAGATTAAAGATCTTCTCATCTAAAAGGATGAGGTTGAATGAAGGAAATCTCTAACCTTAGTGACATAAAGTTTATGAAAATCACAAGTTTTTGAGAGATGTTCCACAGAATTCCTTTTAGATAAAGAAACCAACAAAGGAACCATGACATAAATGGCTTTGAAGAGGGTTTTGAAGGCGAAATCTTGAGGAGGAAAGGTGGATTTGAGGAAAGGAAGTGAATTGGAAGGAGGCGTGCAAGTATTGGTCTGGCGCGCATGTCCTGGTCGTTCAAGTATACTTGGGTGACATGAGTTCACTTGGGAGACGAAGAACCTATAGGGTAATACTTGGGAGAACCTTGGCTCAATCCCTTAGTATTATACCTAGATGCTCTCAGAAGGGCGACGCGCAAGTTTCCATGATAGGATAATGTGGCGCGCAAGTGTCTTCATTTTCCCTTAATGGTTAGACACTTAGGTGAACAAGTATTGATGAGTTTCAACACTTAGGCCTTATTCTTATTCTTTAGAACTTCCATTCTAGGTAAATAATTACCTTAGAAGTGTTCGAAAGACTTCAGAAAGAGACTTGGGCGACCAGAGCTTGAATCAGAGTTTTTTATTTTTTGTCCCCAAAATGGGGGGCCCACAAGGGGTATTTATAGGCCATCGAGGATCTTGGGCGAAAAAAGAATAGGTCGCGCAAATGACTTGCGCGATCCATAGGTGGTGCGAAAGTATACTTGTGCGATCATAATAAAACTTGAGTGGCCCATGCTTAAAGAGTTCTATGTTCATGCCTTTGTAAATTTTTGATGTTCTTCAAAGGATGAATCTCTTTGTGCTAAAGGTATTCCCCTTTCTCATTCATTAAACTCTGTGACGGAAAGGAGCATCAACAGACCCTAAAACCCTAAAGCATACAAAAATGACTATAAAAATCATAAAAACACTAAGGACCCTAAAAACACTAAAAACCTGAAAATAATATAAAATCGATAAAACCTTATAACCCCCTAAAACCAAAAAAAGACCCAAAATCCCTAAATGACAATAACAACCCAAAAAAACCTAAACCACCAAAAATCTCTAAAAAACACTAAAAAATATTTAAACACCAAAAAAGTCCTAAAAACCTATTATAAAACATAAATTCCCTAAAAGCACTAAAAACCAATAAAACACTAAAACCCTTAAAAACATCAAAGATCCCATAAAACACCTAAAAATCTAAAAAATAAGAAAAAACCCAAAAAATGGTAAAACCCAAAAATTCCTAAAACCCCTTCAATTCCTAAAACAAAAAAAAAAACCTAAAAACCCAAAATCCCAAAAACCACTAAAACACCAAGACACCCTAAAAATCCTCTAACCCCCCCCCCCCAACCCAAAAACACCCATAAAATTCATATAGATTCTAAACGACCTAAAAATCCAAAAACACGCTTAAAGTACTCTAAAACCCCTAAAAAACCAAATAAACCAAAAAAATCATATATAATAAAATAATCAAAAAATACATAAAGCCCCTTAGGACTCCCAAAAGACCATAAAAACCCTAAAAACGCTAAAAACACAAAAAAATCCAAAAAATGTTAAGTACCCAAACAAATACTAAATACCTGAATCCACCTATTGACCCCAACAAACCATAAAACCCATTGAAAACCAAAAAAATGAATTTTAGACCCTTAAAACACTAAAACCACATAATACCTTGAGAAGACCCAAAAACCAAAAAACAACATACAGAAATCCTAAAAAACCCTTAAACCCTAAGCAACATGAATAAAACACAAAAAACCTGGAAAACCCAAAAACTCCTTAAAACCCCTATAGAACCAAAAACACTACAAACTCTAAAAACCCCTTAAAACTCTAACGAACCATAGAATTCATAAAAACCTAAAATAATATAAAACCTCAAAACCATACAGAACCCTAAAAATCCTAAAAAATAGAAAAAACCCTCCATAACTCTACAACAATAAAAAATCCTAAAAACATTAAAACTACTAAAACCCCTAAAATAAAACAAAAAATCAAAAAAACTTTAAAAACCTCAAATAATATTAAAAACAAAAAACCCCTAAATGAAACAAAATCCCGAAATCCCCATAAACAATAAAACCCTAAAAACCTTAAAAATAATAAAAACCCTAAAACCCCCTAAAAGACCATAAAAATGCCTAAAACCAATTAAAACCCTCCAAACCACCAAAACAACTAAAACCCACAAAACCCGATCAAAAGTAACACCCAAAAAGACATTAAAAAAATAAAAAAAATTAAAAACACTAAAAATTATTAAAATTCCCTAGAAAATGTAAAATACCATGAAAACCTTAAAATAAATATAAACCCCATAATAACACTAAAAAGTACATATGACACTTAAAAACCTAAAAATTCCTAAAAACATTAAAATCACCCAAAATTTTAGAAACTCTAAAAATTAAAAAAACCATAAAACCCTAGAAAACCCTAAAAGCATAAAAACATCAAAAGACTAAAAAACCAGAAAAAACCCTGAAAAAAATTAAAAAACCTAAAAGACCATAGAAAACATAAAAACCTAAAAACCATAAAATCCTTAAAACCATAAAACCATAAATCCCTAAAAACCTAAAAAAACATAATAACTTAGAAATGCTAAAAAATAGGAACATTTAAATTCCAAAAACCCTAAAAACCACATAAAACCCCCAAAACCCCTAAAAAACCAAAAACACTAAAAACCATTAAAATCTGTAGAACCCACCAAAAAATAATAAAAACCCCATAGGACCCTAATAAACTCTAAAATTCACTAAAAACTGCAAAAGGTTTTTAAAACCCCTAAAGGACCCTAAAACTATAAAAAAAATTAACCTCTCATAAAAACCATAAAAACCCAAAAAAATACACAAATTTAAAAAACATAAAAAAACCAAAAAACCCATAAAAACATGTAAACGCCTAAACCCCACATAATATCCAAAAAAATCACCACCCCTAAAACCCCAAAAAAACCAAAAATCCTTAAAAAACTATAATCCCCTAAAAACAAAAACCCTAAATCACCCTTAAAACACCCGGGATCCTCTAAAAACACTGAGATCCCTCCAAACCACCAGACCCCTAAAAACATAAAAAACTAAAAAAGGATCATAAAAACACCTAAAACCCAAATAAATACAAAAAAACCTAAAAACCCATAAAAACAATAAATGCACTAAAAATACATAAAAATAATAAAAAACCACTAAAAGACCCCAAAAGACCCTAAACCCCTAAAGGACCCTAAAAATACCTAAAAATCACTAAAAGACCCTAGTAACACTAAAAATCCAAAGAAAACCTAAAATTCTTAAAACACCCTAAAAAAACCTAAAAAACCAAAGGATAAAAAAATCCCTACTAATTTAAATTGACATAAAGACACCAAAAACTTTAAAAATGCTAAGAACCCTAAAAACCCTAAACCACTAAAACCCATAAAAACCTTAAAGCTGGTTAAAACCCATTAAATTATGAAAATACCCCAAAAATCCGTCAAACCCTTAAAAACACTGAAAAACATGAAAAAAATGATAAATCATAAACACCTAAAAACCACTTAAAACATAAAAACCCATTAGAACCCCAAAAACCCTAAAAATGTAAAAAACCCGATAAAATTTATAAACCCCCAAAAAAATCTAAATACCTTAAAATAATAAAAGAAACAAAAAACCATTAAAACCATTATGAAATCCTAATAAAACCATAAAAAAACTTAAAAATATTTATAAACTCTAAAACTCAAAAAAAACTAAAAACCCTAAAAATCCAACATAATGCTAAAATCCCGAAAACCCTATAAATGATCCCTAAAACCCTAAAAGAACCATAAAAACCCAAAAATCTCTAAAATAACCTAAAAACACTAAAAAAAACCTAAGATGAAACTACACACTTATATAGTCTCTAAAATCCCTAAAATACCTTAAACCCCCTAAACCTAAAAAAATTCAATACCCTTAAACCCCATTAAAAACCTCTAAAATCCATTCAAAACATATTTTATATAAAATCACATAAAAATCCTAAAACCCTAAAACACTTGAAATAATATATAAACCCTAAATACACTCTGAACACTCTAAAACACTAAAACCACCTAAAACCCCTAAAACACCAAAAAAAACTCCTACCCCCAATAACCCTTAAACCCCAAAAACCATTAAAACCGCTAAAAACCCTAAACACCTGATCAAATTTAAACCATCCTAGAAATCATAAAAAAAAAGTAAAAGTCCTCAGAAAAACCTACAAACCATAAAAACCCAAGGAAACCCCTATTACCCTTTCAAAAACACTAAAACACTAAAAACCAGAAAACTCCGAAATGGCCCTAAAAACATGAAAACACTTAAATTCCACAAAATCTTAAAAACCCACAAAAAACCTAAAAACTCTTAAATTCCCCAAAACTAAAAAACCCCTAAAAATCTAAGAACCCTAGAAAACATAAAAATCCCAAAGAACATGAAAAATCCTTAAAACCTCTAAAAACCATGAAATCCTTAAAAAACTAAAAGACTATTAAATCCCTAAAAACCCTAAATTACCCTTAAAACCATAAAATACCCTAAAAATCCTAAAAACCCAAACAAATATGATAAAAACCCCAAAACCCTTAAAAACCCAACAAACACTTTAACCCATAATGAATTTCAAGAACACAAAAAACCATAAAATCCCCTAAAAATCCTTAATAATCCCTAAAAACCATAAAAACACAAAAAAACCCTAAATATATAATAACCATGAAAAACCTAAAACCCATTAAAATACATAAATACACTAAAAACCCAGAACCACCTAATAATTATAAAATCCTAAAAAACCCCTAAAAACCATAAAAAACTAAAAACCATTAAAACACCAAAACCCCAAAAAACATTTGAAAACCAAAAAACCAAAAATTAAAAGAAAATGAAATACCACTAAATAACCAAAAAAACAACTAAAAAAATTAAAAAACATAAATACTCTGAAACCCATGAAATATCATAAAAATCCCAAAAAACAATTAAAACTCTAAAGGACCCTAACAACCTAAAAATAAAAAACCCAAAATCCCTAAAAACCCCTACAAAATATATAAAAAATACGAAAACCTTAAACCATACTAAAACCAATAAAAACCATAAAAATAGGAAAAACCCCTTACAAAACTAAAAACCCTGAAACTCCTAAAACCCCTGAAACCCTAAAACCACCTAAAAACCAATGAAACCACTAAAAAAATATACCCCAAGACCCCTATAATACATATTAATTCCCTAAAATACTCAAAAACCCCTAAATGATTTGAAAGAATCTAAAACCCCAAATGAACACTAAAAAACCCAGAAAACATATCAAGATTAAAAACCTAAAAATAAATTAAAACCATTAAAATCCTTAAAACCCCATTTAAAAATTTTAAAACCCTAAATTGCAAAAAAAATCCCAAAACCCCTAAAATCCATAAAAACCCTAATACACCCTAATGATACTAAAAAACATTTAAAAACCTAAAACCATAAGATTTATAAATAAATTATAGAATCTTTAAAACCCCTTAAAAAATTAGAAAAATCCTAAAAACCCTAAAATACCTAAAAATCCATAAATACCCTAAAAACCCTAAAAACCAATGAAAATCCTAAAATATCCAAAAACCATTTAAAACCACTAAAATAAAAAAAACTCTAAATATCCCTAAAATCCCAAAAACCCCCAGAAGACCATAAAAACACTAAAAGACACTAAAAACCCTATAAACCACTAAAATAACTTAAAAACCATAAAAATAAATAAAGAAGGGGAAACCATAAAAATATAAAAAGACCATAAAATACCAAAAAACTAAATGACTATAAAAAACCTAAGAAACTAAATCATTATAAAACTATACAAACTCTAAACAGTCCTAAAAAACCTAGAACTCAAAATTGACCATAAAACCCAAAAAACTCTGAAAAAAATACTGAAAACCATACAAAACATAAACCCCCTAAAGGTCACAAAAAACCCTACAAAAAACTTAAAGGACCTTAAAACCCCGAAAACCCACTAAAGGACCCCAAAACCACGAAATCCCCTAAATAACCCTTAAAACAAAATGAAAAACATAAAAACCTATCAAAACCCTAAAAGACCTAAGGAAATCCTGAAAACCCCTAAATTACCCTAAAACACCTGAAAACCTATAAAAAGAAAAAAAACATACAAACCCTAAACCCCCTAAATAACCCCAAAAATATAAAAACCCCAAAAACTAAAAACAATAAAAAATTAAAAATTCCTAAAACCCTAAACTCCCAAAACCCAAAATAACATAAAAAACCTCAAATACCATAAAACCATAAAACCAAAAAAACCCTAAACCCCCTAAAGATTCCTAAAATGACTAAAACCATAAAGGATCCTAAAAATAATAAAATATATGAAGGAACCTAAAAACCATAAAGGGCTTGAAAAACAATAACAAACCCTAAAACCCATAAAACCCAAAAAACTATCAATGACCTAGAAACCCAAAACCCCCTAAATGACCCTACCAACCCTAAATACCCTAACATACCTTAAAATAACCCAAAAAATACTAACACCACAAAAACAACTGAAAAATCAAAAAATATAAAAGAACATACAAAACACCAAAAAGCCACAAAAATATTTAAAAACCTAAAATCCCAAAACACCTTAAAAGACCAAAAAACATTAAAATCCCTAAAACCATAAAAAACCAAAGTTCTCCAAAAACCCTAAAAACCCAAAAAAAAACAAAACAAATAACCCCTGAAAGCATAAAAATATAAATGCCATAAAATTCTAAAAAAATGTCAATACCCAAAAAATACATAATAAATATAAAACCCTAAAAACTATAAATCTATTAAAACCCCAAATAAACCAAAAAACCCAAGGAAAAACTCAAAAAATACTAAAATACCAAAAGTCCTAAAACCCAAAAAATACAGAAAACCCTAAAACCCCTAAAATGAAAAAATCCATAAAAACCCCAAGACCCTAAAAAACCAGAGAAAGTATAAAAAAACCTTTTATGGCACTAAAACCCTAAATCCCTCTAATATCCCTTTAAATGAGAAAATACCATAAAATTCATAAACCCCTAATAACCCCGAAAGACATTAAAAACATAAACATACCTAAAAAATCCCAGTAACCTTGAAAACCATAACACCCTTAAGCCATTAAAAACACTATAACCCTAAAAACCATAATACCCTAAAAACTCAAAAACACTAAAAAATATCAAACTAATAAAAGTTCCTAAAAACCCTAAAACCACATAAAACATAAAAAATAATAAAAACCTATAAACCCCTAAAAACAATAGAAACTTTTAAAAACCCTTAAAACACTAAAAAATATAACATACAAAAAAATACTAAAAAACCTAATTGGACCTAACAACTATAAAACCCCTAAAAGACCCCAAAATTTATAAATAAACCATAAAGGACCCAAAAAATCATTAATGACCTTAAACCCCTAAAAACCTAAAAACCCTATAAAACCCCAAAGACCAAATAAAAATTAAAAAAATTCATAAATGAACCTAAAATCCCTATTTTCCCTAAAACACTAAAAAACCCAAAAAATGAAAAACACATTAAAAATCATTAAAAATCCTTAGAATTTTAAAAGGCCGTAAAAACCGGTTAAACCGGTTAAACCCCTAAAATCCAATATAAAACCTCTAAAATCCCCAAAACCAATAAAAACCTATTAAAACACTAAAACCTGAAAAAAAAAACTATCATATAATAAAATTCTTAGAAACCCCAATATAACCTAAAGACCCCTAAAACCCCAAGAAACCTAAAAAACCCCTAACAACACTAAAAACCCTAAAAAATCTAAAAAAACCAAAAATCCTAAACACTAAAAAAATCCAAAAAACCCAAAAATCCCAAAACATTCAAAAAACACTAAAACCATAAAAAACATAAAAAACCCAAAACCCTGATAACCATAATACCCAAAAACACCCTAAAAAACCAAATGTCCAGAAACTATAAAAATCCATAAAAATATAAAAGACATAAAAACACGAAAAGACCTAAAATTTTCATAAATAGTAAAAATATTAAAAACCCATAAAACCTTAAGAGACACAAAAGACCCATAAAAAATATAAAACCCCAAAAAACCTAAAAAGCATAAAAACCCTAAAACCCAGAAAAGTACGTAAAAAACTTAAACCCCCTAACACACATTAAAAACATAAAAGACCAATAAAAAATAAAAGACTTCTAAAGATACTGAAAACCCTTAAAATTAATAAAAAACTGAAAAGAATTAAAAACCCCAAAAATCATAAAACACAAGAAACCCTAAAAACATAAAAACAAATAATACCTTCAAAACATTAAAACACCTAAAAACATAGAAATCAATATAAATTCTAAAATCCAAAAAAACATAAAAAAATTTATCTGATCCTAAAAAACACTAAAAATCCCTAAGTTCCCTTTTAGAAAAATAAAAAATAAAAAACCAAAAAAACTAAAAACCCCTAAAGCACGCAAAACACATTTAAACCCCTAAAACACTAAAAACCCTAAAAAAATAAAACCTTAACAACATTAAAACCTATAAAATCATAAAACCCCAACAACCCTAAAAATACTTATAATCCCTAAAACCCTAATAACCCTAAAAACTAGAAAAACACCTAAAAGACCCTAAAAACTCAAAAAACCCTAAAAACCATAAAAACAACTAAAAGATTTAAAAGTCCCTAAAACCCTTAAAAATCCCAAAATACACTAAATAACACAATAAGATACCTAATAACCTAAAGCCCCTTAATTACAATAAAAAACTCTTACACTTTCTAATAACCCAAAAAAGTCCTAAAAATCACTAAAACTTTTAAACACTAAAATTACCAAAACTCTAAAATTCCATAAGAAACCTAAAACCCTTAAAATACACTAACAACCTGAAAACCCTAAAAAACCATAAAATTACCCTAAAACCCCTAAAATGGCCATAAAACCCTAAAATTCCATAAAACGGCCCTCAAACCATAAAAGAACTTAAAATTTTAAAAACCCTAAAAGGGCCTAAATCCCCTAAAATAAACTAAACCCTAAGGAAACCCTATAATGCCCTAAAAAATTAAAAGTAACTAAAAAATAGTTTGGGTCCTAAAAAACATTTCAAGGGAAATTGGAATAATCTCGTTGATTTAGAAAAGGAAGGAAAACAAATATAAAGAAGAGTACAAGGAAAAATTCGTAATATAGTGAAAATGGAAAAGGAAAAAAAGCCAGGCCATGATGTTTAAAACCCATCCCGGAACACCGATCTACATGGTGATCCACTTTGTGAGACACCAATGAACTAAGAAATTCAAGGGAGAACGATGACATCCCCAGGTCCCAAAAAATGAAATCATCTGTGGGAAGGAGGTGAAAATATCCATGCTATAACTGACATCCCCCACGAACTCATGTGGTTCATGGGAAAGGAAACACTAATAGCTCCCAACTAATTATTCAAAATCATTCACGACACTGAGGTAGTGATTATCACCTCTGTAGATGTGGAACATGTTCCCCTGTTAACTGAGTCCTCTGTGGGTTAGTTTTCTTCTGTGGGATTTAAAAAAAGAGGGTTCACAACCTCATCACAGATGACCCGCATCATTGGTACCCAGTTCCCCGCTTATCTATAAATAGAGATTGATGTGATTATTATGGGGGAATTAAAAATTGATATTTAGATTATATAAAAGATATTGAATCAAAGGATCGACCGAGATATCGATAGCTACACATAAGATAGACTACATTGAAGATTCCTTATAGGTAAATCCAAACAACATATCATTAAGAAGTAATAAAAACTAAAACCAATTGGAATTACACAAACTAAACTAAAAAATAACCTTCAAGGGAATATTCCCTCTGAGGTGAAGAACCAATGGCCTCTTTGCAACTTGGCACCCCACATAGAAAATCAATACATGGATGGAACCCTGATCCACATAGAAAATCACTACTCTGGTGGAACTTGAGTTCACACTGCACCACGCTACACATACGGAACCTAGTCCTATGTAGAAAAGTGATACATGGAATGAACCCTGGCCTTCATACCACCATAGTACGCATACAACCCCCTTTATCGCATAGCAACCCATTAAGTGTAAGAAGCTCTGTCCAACGTAAAAACATGATATATAGAATGGGATAACTTAGGGAGTTCCACATTCCAGCAAATACCATTACCTTTTCTCTCATTATCAGACCTCATCTTGGACCCTCTATGAACCAACATTATGGAATCCGGATAATGTCTCCTCCAAATCCACTATAAAACTATGATAAAATCACAGGGCACACTAGATTTCCCTTTTGAGTTTACATTCCCATGGTAATAGGGTTCATGTTGGTTACCCTAGTAGTTAGGAAGACCCCCCTTAATGACCTTGAGTTTACATTCCCGTGGAAATGAGGGTTGTGTCCTTGGGATACTGACATGAAACTACCTATTCTAGAGATTAAGGGGGACTAATGAAATTTCTCTTCGACGAGGGCCAACATTTCCCATTCTTCCCTTTTCTCTAGAACAAATTTTAGGTATTTCCCACTGAGTTAATCCATGATCCATTTTTATAGGAGGTCAAACCCACACTCCACATTTCCTTTTCTTGGGATGTATTGAGATAGATCAAAAAATATGACTATCCATCATATAAAAATAAGAGAGGAAATGGATACAGTCAATGTCCCCTCTCTCTCCCTTTTGGCTCCAATACCATCTATCCGAAGATGATGTTGGATGTGTGATCTCCAAATCCAATACATCCTCTTGTTTCCCACACTGAGCATGACACATGTGGGCTTAATGGTTGGTAGAGACCATGACCAAGAATCATACATCTTCTCTACATATGTAAGCCCCAGCATCAATCCAAACCATAGGCCTTATATAAGGTTTATTCTTTAATAAAATCTCTTAAAATGGTAACCTCCCATGTGTAAGCCCCAATCATGCGCCCTTAATGGGACTCTTATAAACTGTAAGTCCCAGTTCATACCAAACTCTGAGGGCTTTGTTTCCCCACTAATTGGGACATGTAGGAAGCCTATATGAGATCAAAAACCAGCCCCTAAATCAACCTAATGTTATCCTGGAAACATTACCAGTATGGTCATATCCACATAGGATACTATACCTCTTCTAGGTATCTCAGGTAGTTTTGGTATTAGTATCACACTATCTTTAACATGTAACCTTCCACATTGATGTCCTTGTCTCATGAAGATAAACTACACAGGCTGGTCCTTGTCAAATGAGATTAAATGGTGATGTGTCTAGTAAAGAGACAACAAAATACACGGGTTATAATTTCTCTCATGAGTATATGTATAAATACCATATTATGAGTTTGATCCTGACATCAAAATAGATCTCGTCCCCCTGGATGATGATAAACTCCAGAGTGCCATCCCATCAACCTGAAAACTTGTGTTGTCTTAGTGAATGACTAACTAATCAATGATTTATCCATAATATGGTAAAATTGATGGTGAACTTTGGATACATATATATCCTTCCATCGATGGAGAACCTTGGATACATATGGATGATTCTGAACCCATAACTAATCATGATCTACTACTTCTATAGGGTTAATCCATAAACAAATTCTTTTGAATAAACCAAGGGTTCACGAACATATGAATATAGATTAAATCTATAATGAGTCCTGAAATAGGAAATAGTTCTCCCTAAAAGGGTGAGATGAGCCTGAGTTCCCTTCCTCTTCATCAATGTGAGTTATTATGTGTCGTTGGACAAATTTCCCAATGAACACCTACCTTTGGAAACAAGGTACATGAATCATGTATGTGAGAGTCATTGTGTGTTTCTATTTCATCAAAAAAACCCATTGGAGACTATTCATAGATGTTATTCTTGACATCATTAGTTGAACACTTGATAATCCCTTGAAATTGACACACTCAAACATAAACATGTTCACCAAATCCTTTTTTTTTTATTTTCTAAATGACACTTTTAAAGGATAAGTGTGAACCCAAGCAATTTCATCCAAATAAAAACCATAAAAGAAGTCATCCCAACTCAAGACAACATGAACTACCCCTTCCCAGTGTTTAGATCGATAGGTCAAGACTCCACCATCGCATGTCTTCTCATCTGACTTTCCTGCACATAGATGCATGATCCAAATACTAATGAAAATAGTAATACCCTCACCAACATTACAATCCCAATAGTTATGCGAAGGTGAATGCTTTCTGTGCTCAAACCTCTTCTGAAGAGACTGGTAGCTTCCACAATCAAAATCCAAAAAGACCATAATCCAGTGTATCGTGGCCAAAGTTTTCACAACCCACTCAGAAAATCCATAAAGTCCAAATCACACAGAATTACGTGAAAATTCCCAATTTCAAAATTCAAAACGAAATCCACCCACTACAACGGGAGAAAAAACCACCTGGACTGCACTTTGAACGATTCCAGTGCCAAAGCAACAACTCAACCCAGAACATCACCTCTCAAAACACACATCATCATGACACCTCATACAACAAACCGTCATGCCATCACATGATGCGCAACAGCCCTATCCGTACACATCTCCCTTGATCGTTGATGCTAGAACCTTCAAGACTCGACCACAGGAAGACGTCGCCATCGCCCCAACCCGACGCCATCATCCAAAAACCACATGCTGAAGAAGAAGACTCAGACATAAACATTTAGTCATCAGAAACATAATGGTATCACTTATTCAAATGCCTTAATCGTGGAACCTCTTTCATATGATACAAAGAATATACTTCCCTATACCTGTTAGATCATTGCTATAATCAAACATGAAATTTCTTTCAGAAACAAAAATGGTGAACTCAATGTGAATCATATACTAAGGTGGAGGTCTTACCCACCTATGATCCCCTTTCAAATCCAAAAAAAGGAAGTGGCCTAAGAAAGACCATTAATTATGCATGTGGTCATGATATGAAACGTTGATGGGGGTTTTTTTTCTATAATTTTTGTATATTTTGTAGAAATTATTTAGAGCTACATTAAATCTAATGGAATCCTAGAAGTTATTTCAAATGTTAATATCAACAAATTCACCATCCATGTCCCCAATAAAGTAATGGAATCCATTTCCCACCCAGCTTCTCTAGCATTGGGTCTCAAATGCACTGAGCAGGGAGCACCACTAGAATAGTACTATGACAACACTAGAGGTATCAAGATAGGATATGTAGATAGTGAAATCCAACCAACATCCTACCCAGTAGTGGTTGGTTGTCTAGTATCGAGAAGGTCCACTAGCTATCTTAAATTGTTTTAGGATCCTACCCCTAGAATGAAACAAGGAGTACCTCCATTATCTTAGAGAGGAGGATGAAGTCATATCAAATGATTTTTCCCCTACTACATGGGGGTCCTACTAAAGGGACCCTTTTAGATGATATCACTGCCAACATTGTACGTCCTAGTATCCTCACTCTGATAAGGATACAACTCCAAGGGTCCTTATTGAAGGTAGATGGACACATTCCTCTTGGGCCGCCTAATAAGGGAAATGAACAAATGACTAGGAATATGTAATCCCCCTATTTCTTAAGGAAGATATACACCATGAAAATATAGAGGAAAACTCTGAGAATATGTATATTCCTCTTCCCTTTTCTAAAGTCTTACATTAAAATATGGTGGAAAATAATGAGAAAGAGAAAATTCCCACTACTTCTAACCAAACTATCTCCGAATATAGGGTGACAAATTATAGGTAGATGAAAATAATTTCTAATTCATGAGAAGCTCTCCATCCAAATAGGGTGGCGGACTATGGGTAGGAATATATACCTACTAAAGAAAATCAATCCCCTAAATCAAATTTGGTGGCAATAAAATATAAGAAGATTCAAATTACCTCATATCCATATCAATACTGTTTGAAAAAATATAGCGGAAAATGAGAAGAAGAAAATTAATACTCGCGAATATAAATCCCATCATTCAAAGACATTGGAAACTGGAGAAAACAATTACCATATCTCATCCATAAATTAGGGGCAGACTCGTTCCTTTACCGCAATACAAGATAACTTCCAATACCCACTAGAATAACAAGGAGGACTATTGTAGGTATGTATTCCTTCTTTGAAATTGGAATGGGAATACATACCCATTCCATCTAATGACGTTTCACAACACATCCTAGAAATGATGGAGGATCAGGCGTCAATTCCCAAACATATCTTCTAGACCTTTCAAGAGGTAATCACATCTGCATAAATAGAATAGAGATGAGGCCAGAACTCTTGATCCCCAAGGGGTGACTCATCCATATGATTAGATGGTCACTCTATATTATACTTTATTACCTATACTAATCCTGGAGGGTTGTCGACCATATTCCATGACAATTTGTCAATTAGATCATGAAAAAATACATGTTCTAATTGGGGGACATAGGCCCACCACAGTGGCCACTCCAGGGTAGGCATGTATCCCTTCAAAAACTCAAGATTCCCTTCTACATATCCTAGTCGAATCACAGGGTCCTCTTGAATAGGAAACCATATATGAAGGTTGTTACCAACAGTATGCACCATTTTCTCATAGGAGAGTGCCCAAAATTGAAATGTGCTAAAGGAAACTGGAAAATGAAGATCACATTCATGACCCAACTCTACTGGAAGCCGTATTTCTTGATTCCATCAAATAATTATAAATATAGACTCAATATCCTACCAATATGTTACCAAATAATGAATGTGGCAATAGTAGTTGTGAAGTTCCTCCCCACAACATTGATACCAGAAGCTCTGAAGGTCCTTCCCAGAGCACGTAACATGGAGGCTTACATTGTGGGTAAGAAATGATCGATCATGAGATCTTATCTCCTAATGATCATCATAGTATCCCACCACATGGATAGAATATTGATCAACAAGAAGGTCCTACCCTTTTTTTCGTCCTTCATGATGGTCCTCCCTTGGGTATACACTGCAGAAATTCTCCCTATAGTTGGACATAAATCTATGATGGTAGTAATCACCATGATGGAAGTTAGAACGAAGGCCCTCACTGTAATGAAAACATGAAACAAGAAGGTCCTCCCCTTGTTGCAGTCCATCCTGAAGTTCCCCCCTAGGATTCACACCATAGATACTCTCCCCACTAACAAACACCAAGTTGCGATGGTAGCCCTCACCATAACATCACATATTATGATGGTCCTCCATGCATTCATATTTTAAACTAGAATAAAGGTCCTACCGTTTCTAATTAAAACATGATGAATACCTCATATTATAAGGTTCTTGAAAAAATGGGTTCATATATACTAGATACCCTATCAATAATAAGGGACATCCTTTCTCAACAAAAAGATGGACTGGGGCCATACTCATCCTTTGAGCCACCCCTATGTTGTTCACGTGTTAATGAGATCCCTACAATCCCTACTAATTGTGATGATATCATCTGGAAGTGTCCAAATTGGGAAGATCACGTAAAGGAGTCTATGGTAGAAGAAAACATGGATATGTTTCTCATGAGAAGAAAATTATCCAAGGATGATATACAAGTTATGTTTTGGCCCTCAACCACTTATCAATTTAATATACCAAGGGAATTTTCATAGGAATGTCTACATAACATTCACATTATCACTGGAAAACCATATACCACCTGAAAAAAATGTTCTTAACCTACAATGGGTATGTAGACCAGGTCAAAATATTGGAAGAGTTATTCCATCAATTTGACCAGGAAGACCTTCTCTCTGCATGATAATGAAAAAAATAGGAGAATGAAATATCTTGAAATGAACTGCCTCAATGTGATGCATATGTTCAATCCTCTAATCGATGATGCCCTATCTGGAATTCATATCTGGGGATGGGGAGAAGATGGGGATTTGCATTTCACCCCACAACCCATCCATCTGGCCCCATTGGAATTGACATCATGAAATATCATTATCTTAAGACAATCATCAAATGAAATCCATGTTCTGGAAAGGCGACATGTTATAAAAGAACCAGCCTTGAGTAAGTCTCAATAGCATTAGGGCCGATGAGATAGAGACAATAAAGAACTACTAAATCAAGAAACTGTGAACATTCAATTGGATTCTCATCTAAGGGAATCCAATCATAAATAAATGCTAATGTCCTCAGAAGAAACAATTCATGTGCATACCCGACACCATATCCATCTCACACCCAAATAAGAATGCACGAGATCAAGAAAGTGGAAACAACAGCCACATTGGCCACAATATATAACGATCCCCATCGCACAGGGCTGGTGGAATTGTTAACACAATGTTTCCCCATAAGTCCAAAAATCTGGGCCGAGGAATCATAACAAGGGAACAAGAGATACCCCATCTCACAGGATATGGGAATTTTTACCTCAACCATATACCCAATAGACTTTAGTATTTTTCTGATCAGGGAGGACATGTGAAGAGGTCACCCATTCTATCTCTTCTAGTTCTTCATTTCCCCCAAAATGTAGGCATACAACAAGGACAAAAAAAGGTTCTCTTTGAGTTACCCATCACTAGGAAACCCAAAGAGGACCCCATAATGGAAGGGGAAGATCCAAAAAAGGATGAAAAGAGCTCTCCTATTATTTGAAATTTGGAATATAACCCATAATGCATTATGAATTAGTGAATGTCATGGACATTAATCCTAAAAACCACACCAAAAATGATGAAAATGTAGAAGATAAAGGAGAGGATGGTTCTTTCTAGAATCCAATACACATCGAACCTGGAGGTGTATATACCCAGAACTAGAGGGATATCCTAAATTTGAGAACTCCATCAGCTAAGACCTTATTACCTCCTTCGTGAGTTTCAATCAAACAAAATAACAAAAAAAGGTAACATATAACTCATCTCCTCATTCTGAAGAGAACGATCCCCTGATTCTTGAGGAAAGATTCACTTATCAAGAGGAAGAAATGAAAGAGTTGAGGTGAATCAATGTAGATATTCTCCAAGGAAGCTGTCATATGGAATATGCTCCACATATTTCTATGGAAGAGCCTCACCATACACATCTAGTATGTGTACCTCATACAAAAGGTTTTATCCCATCAAATTGAGAAATACCAATATGTTCATCTAACATAGTGTCAGGGCCATTAGTCTACCTAAATCTAATCCCAAAAGGATATCAAGATCCCCCATGTCGAGGAAACCACCAAAACAGGTTCTATAAAATCCACAAAAGATACTCCTGGCCAGGTATCCACCTCAAATACCAACAGTGCCGACATGACCAAATTTTCCCCCAAGTGCACCTGCCCATGTTCAGGTTCAATATGACCTGACTAAAGGGATCATTAATATGATTGAATCATTTTCATATCTATTGGATTCCAAGTATGGAATATATGATTTGATACAACTGGAAGGAATTATTTACCCCGACTAAGTGAGTAACATTCCACCACCACAAAATTTCTAGAACCCCGTGTTCCCAATATTCAATGGCTCAGGGGACCCTGAGAAAATTATAATTCATTATGAATCTTATTTTGATCCCATTATGGGAACCTTGAAACAACAAGAGGAAGTGAAACTCATATTCTTTGTGTAAAATCTACAAGGTTCATCCTTTGTATGGTACACTAGTTTTCTAACTCAATCAATAACATGATGGGAGGATCTTCAGAGGAAGTTTCTTTTCTATTTCAGTTCAAAACTACCAAAGAAAATAGTCAGTGACCTCATTAACTTAAAACAGTTAGAGAATGAGAGATCTTCATACTTCATTTCTTGGTGGAAAGGGCTGAGCTACACCTTGAACTGATTATTCCCCTAGGACGAGATACTCCTTATATGAATTAATAACCTCTATGAGGAGCTGAGAAAACCACATATCCATGTGAAATACATAGGTGGGTTCTATTATTTCTCTTCCATTTCAAAAATAATATAACATCCCTTAAAACAAACTATGATAAAGACTCAGGTAGCCCCACCTTCCCCCAAAAAAAGGGTGGGAAGAGTTGAAGTGGCTTCTCTTACGCTTAATCAACCCCCTACACCAGTACTAGCTATGAGGCTTGCACTGAGTCATGTTATACAGCCTAGACATCAAAAGAAACCTCCACATCAACAAGATGAATGGAGTGGATCCAGGAAAAATCAGTTCGAGGAATGGATGAACAAAGTTTACTCATTCCAAGATGATCAAGTTCATGCCTATTTTCTAGCCATGATGAACTATAATATGCTTCATCTACCATATTCAAAAAGAGATGATGAAGTAGATCATGATGACTAGATAGATTATTTTACCTTCCACTATATACTGGGACAAACCATCCATGATTTATTTGTCTTCAAATACCTCATGTAAAATATTATAGATTCCAGGAAAGTAATATTGGGAACACCATGAGCAAAAGTGGAATACATGTCCACTACAACCCATGATGTGGGAGATGAGTGGAAAAAAGTTTTTAGTAAGAGAGAACAAAATCATGCTAGCTGGATGACTTGAAATACAATTATCCAAACTCATGGAATTATTCAAGCATAGCTGATGTATCTAGTTGTACCCCCAGTTACTTCTACTGCAAACAACCAACATCCTCAACCCCACAACCCTCTAGAATTCGATCATCCAGAAAAAATTCTGAGAAGAAGTGAATGGAGAAAGTGTACAAAGATGAACTTATGTAAAGGCCAAAATTATCCTTGACCCCCTCAATTTTTATGCCATTAGATCTTAACGAATGGGAACTGTACTGCCAAATAGAACCACCAAAAATAGTCAACCAAGTAGTGTCATCATCAAAAGAGGAGTTTATTTATGGATACATTGATGTCATTCACTTAATGGATCCCTTATCTAATGAATATTATGTCTATGAACCCGAGTACCCCACACATGATCAGGGGAATGAAGTAAGAGGATGCAGAATCATGGGATACTAATGAAGATGCAGTTGTGGAAGAAACTAATCCTATGGTCACACCACTTCTCAAACCATCAATATTATAGAAACTCATGGAATAAAACTTTAATGGACCCAATGGGAGTAGTAAAATTCCCCATCATCATCAAGAATCCAACATGACCCAATCATTCTATAGTACCCATAAAAAGAAAATTAGATGTCTAATTACCCTCAACACATAGGGAGACCGACCTGGCCCAAACCACAATGAATGAAATCACCTTCATCTCTTGTCATGAGGGATGATCTATATTGATCTAATATTGATTCTCCTAAATCACATTTGAAATAGAATCCTTGTTTTGGGAAGTGCTGATCTTTAGACCAAAAGTATGATATTCTAAATAAATTTGCCTCAATGCAATCCAAACTTTCAGTCCCGAAAGACCTGAGGTTTTCATGTGACTACAGAGAAGTAATCATGGAGGCTTTGTTAAAAACCCTAGATTTTGAAGCTTAAGTAGCCACCACTGAAGTCTATCGGATGGAGAACAACTCTACAAAATTCCATATGGTTAAATCCTTCATGGATTAACATGAAGAAACCATTATGTAGGGACACATCAAACCATTATATGTGTCTAGCATGATAAATGGTATTGGTGTTCAGAAATCCTTCATTGAAAATGGATCTAGTGCCAATCTCATCCTAGTAAGAACACTTCTTGATAGGGCTATAATGAGGATAACCTGATGCCCTCTACCACTACCCTGTTGGGATATGATAAAAGTGAGAAGAATATATTAGGAAAAATCAAGATCAAAATGAAGTTTGGGGACCTCATAACTGACTCATAATTTATGGTGGTTTGAAAAAACACAACCTTCAATATCCTACAAGGAAGGAATTTGTGGCATCATCACATGATGATTCCTTTATCCAACCACCAGTGCATCAAGTATTGCACCAATGGATAAAATGTTATGTTATACAAAGATAAGGCCCCATTTGAATCATGTGAGTCACACTATATCAATTCATGATTCTATGATTAGAAAGGGATTCAAGCCTTGGTAAATGGTATTGATTGGGTAACCACCCAAAATGGTTTGGAGACGGTCCCAACTGCCCCATTCAAACAGATAGGTGAAGAATATGTACTTACCATAAAGCTGGTTGGGTGTTTGAGTTCTTGTTTGGATGCGTATTTATTAATAATCTTGATATAATTCATGGACACCAAGACCGACAGTATTAGAAAATATTATAAAACACAAGATAATGGAAAATAATTTAAGTAAATGCACAAAATCCATTCTTAGAGAATCATATGATCCAGGTCTCACTCGTTAAGGCATAAGAGAAATAATTTACTCCTTTGTACCTCAATCCATCCTCTATATAAAATATCCAACAATTAGCCGGGACAAAAGAAACTAATTCATCTTCCATGTATCGAGATCTCGAATCTTCTCCAAATCCTGAAGATCTCATCCCAAAAATATTTCTCCGTTAGAAATATTGGAATAAGGTGAAGAAGATGAGGATTAAAACCTTTGGGTTTCCCATCTAGCATTCAAGGAGGGTGTCACTTCCACCATTGATGAAGTCAAGAAAATAAACCTGGGTACCGAATAAGAACTGTGGCCCACTCAGATTAGTGCATCCATGTTTTGAAAAGAGAAAGAGGTGTAAAAATCCTTACTAAGGAAGCATCAATATGTTTTTTTGGAACTATATAAAAATGTCAGTCCTTGATCCCAGAGTGGTCACTCATCACTTGGGCCTTCCAGAAGATCATAAAGATTATAAACAGTTGGCCAGAAGGACTCACCTCTCACATCCTGCCAAAATAGAGGTTGTCGTTGACAATATCATCCGAGATAACTTCATTCAGGAAGTCCAATATCCCATCTGAATGGACAAAATAGTCCCCATTTAAAATAAAAACAAACGAATTAGAGTCTGTATCGATTTCAGTAATCCCAATCATCATTTTCAGAATGATGATTTTGTAGTCGAGATTATAGAATTACGGATCCATGAAACCACCAGATACCAGGATCTCTCTTTAATGTATGACTATTCAAGATACATCTAAATCATTATGGTTCAAGAAGATGAAGAATCCAGCTGCTTTAGGGACCCGGGGATTATTTTTCTATAAGGTAATGACATTCAGTTTGAAAAATGTTGGTGCCACATATCAATATTCCTTGCATCGAATATTCAAAACCTTCAAAGGAAAGTTCATAGAATGATATTTTTATGACTTATTGGTTAAGTAAAAACAACCATATACTACTTATCAGCTCTTGAAATTATCTTCAACAAACTGGAACATCAAAGTTTTAAGATGAACCCCATGAAAGCTTCCTTCGATGTTACCTTAGTGAAGTCCCCCATCTTTTTCGTATTCCATCATGGCATCGAATTCAACCCCAAAAAAAGAAAGTATATCCTTGACATGTCACCTCCTTGTAACATCACTGAGTTAAGAGGACTATAAGGAAACGTTTCCTAATTAATGTGTTTCATTTTTAACCATATAAGAAAATTTTTTCCTCTCACCAAGTTGATGAAAAAGGGGTTGAATAACCTTTGTCTAATGATTTTCATGAAGAATTCAACAATATCACGAAATATATCTTAATCCCTCCAGTGATAATTCTACTAGTCGAACGAATACCACTCATTTGGTATGTGACTACTTCGGAGTGATCCCCAAGAACCATCCTCGTACAAAATAATGATTCTAATAGTGAAAATAGTCTTTACTATCTCATCTTAACCATGATAGATGTTGATAATTATTACATAGATATCAAGAAAACTGTTTGGGATAAATATTTGTTATCATGAAATTTATTTTTTAACTATAGCATCATGAGGTCCACATGATATCTCAATGCAACCCACTCAAGTTTATTCTCAACTTTCCAATGCTTACTGGATGTTTTTTGTGGTGGGTAGTCATCTTGCAACAATTTTACATACAAATTGGGCCTCATTAAGTCTTCAAAGTTTAGGCATTAGAAAATTTCCTGGAAGATTTCCCCGAAGAGTAAATGACTTCATCAAAATATGAAATACTTGATTAATAGGTTTTCTCTCTAAAGGAATATCCCCAAATTTGGGAGATGAATTTTGATGGTGAATCTAGAATCCTGACAAAGAAAATGTTGAAAGACCCCCAAGATCTATAAAGATTGATTGGGAGCCACACTCATATATCTAGAAAAGGAAATCCTACCTTAATCCTTCCTATTGTTATAGGGGTTCACAAACAATGATGCATAATACCAACCTCTCATTAGAGGGATAGATATGACACTTCATGTACAAGTAAAACTCATGAAGTTAAAAGAAAATTTTGAATTGGTAATCAAGAAAGTAAATGGTGATTACACCATCAAAAAGGAAGAAATATTACCTTTGTTTGATCATGATCAAGGAATGATAGAAGAATCCCTCTCAGTGTCGACACTAACCTATGTCCCCTTGTTAAAAATGAACAAGATGGTCCATTGGATGATACAACCGCATCTCTAGATGATCTAGAACAGGATGAAATTGTCATTAGCCTTGCACATCGCTAGATGGTTTCTCCGTTAATTCTGGTAGAAACTGAAGAAATAAATAAGATCAAAACCATCCCTAAACCATATGGTCCTACCACTGGCCAGATGACTCACATTGTGATCTATCTACAAAAGAGATAACTCCCCCTAGATAGATTCGGAAGAGGTAAAATCTGGATATGAGAAATTAATTTTGTTATATAATGTAACAAAAAAATAAAGGTCCTCTATAGTGGGGCGTTTATGGGGTATTTATCAGGTGAATTGATGGAGAAGAGGCCACTACAATCGTGAAATAAGTACACACTATAGCTTCTGGTGCACATCAACTGGGATCCAAGATTTCCCATCAGATTCAAAGGCTTAGATACTACTGGACCACTGTGATGCAGGACTGCACTGAATTCACCAAGAAGTGTCATTTTGGCCAAGTCCTTTCTAATTTTCATCCACCATACCCTAAAGTTACTTCACATAGATATGTAATACTAGACATTTACTATATAAGGAATGGAAATTGTGAAAAAATATCCTCCACTACAGCTAATAATTCAAGTACATAATCACAACAATCAAATTATTTTCCAAATAGATAGAAGTTGTACCCCTCAATGAAGTTAGGGTAAGAAACATTTTTAGCTTCGTGAAAGACAAAATAATCACCATATTTGGTGTCCCTTACACCATGATGATGGAAAATGAAACCAACTTCTATTCTACTGAGTTGGAGAAATTATGCCAATAATATAGTATCAAGACCAACCATTGATCCCATTAGCATGTAATAGGTAACAGACAGATAGAGGCCATCAATAAGACTCTTTACATAATACTCCAAAAGATGGTGGATAAGGATAAGAAGTCATGGATGGAAAATTTCCTCAATAATCTACGTGTTTAACAAACCATGACCCATACCACTACCTAAGAAACCATGTATTCATTGGAGTACGGGACAAAGGCATTCCAATGGATTGAAGATCAACTTCTGTCACTCTGTGTTTCCATATGTGATCAATTATAAATAGATGAGAAATATAAAAAATTAATGGACTAATTATACTGACTTGGTGAAAATAGATTTCACACCTTGCATCATTTGTAGGTTTACTAAAATCATATTGCATGAGCATTCAACAAAAAAGTTTTCTTAGAGTCTTACACCAAGGAGAAATGGTGTTGGTCCTCCTAACTTCAATTATACTAGAAAATAATCCACCAAAATTGGATTAAAATGTGAATAACCATAAGAAATACATAAGGTTTACTTTAATGGGGCATATTCTTTAATTGCATTGGGTGGATATCCCATTACATCCCCTACCAATGTAATGTTCATGAATAATTATTTTGGGTAAGAAATATGAAACATCCTAATCACATGGTGTTTAACTCCATGATATAAGATCCTTTTTTTGACATTAAACTTCATAGCATGAATATCCTTACCAAAAACATTAAACTATATGACAAATATATCCCGAATTAAATGACATTAAACTGTAGGATACAATATTCTCATCCCTTCACATCGGGTAACCAAGGACCATATTGAAAGATATTAAACCGCATGGAATCTATTATCCTAACCACATGATGTTAAATAGTATATATATATTAATTCTTATCAGTGATCCATCTCACATGGGTCAAACTTGCATGGGAAAACTTCCAAGAACTATATGTGTCTTTATTCTCATTCCAAAGGGATAAACAGTGACACCAAGATTCTTTTTCAAATGACCAAACATGTGTAAACGGAAAAATTATCTCCTCCACACATGGGGCGGACCATCATGGGGAGTGCCTATTAATGAACTAAATATGTCTTGATTACTGTTCTCACAGTATATGTAGTGACGCACAGATGTCATATCTTGGGTCCAGCCTCCATCAAAACAAAAAGGAATAAAATCTCCCCCTACATGAATATATGAAAAACTGGTACAGGTAGGTTTCTATCCAATAACTACGTGTGGAATGATTCCCATCCAAATGGGATGCATAGAGCCACCCAAAGATTATATCTCAGGCCCAACTGTAGATCCATTCAACTTTCTAGCCCCTTTCCTTGAGTTCCCTTCCAAAGTGTGTGGTGTGGAATATGGACACTTTGATACTCATTCATGATAGATTATGTCATTACCACTATGCACCTACCATTGGATCATTTCTTCTCTCTCTGACATTACAATGAGACATTAAGCTATTTCACTAACATCATAGATACATGACAATTAACCACGCAACACCATTACAATTCCCTCACAAAAAAGTAAATCACCCCCAGTATTGGTCATCCACCATGTTTATTCACAAATTCCCTCCTCCTTTAGTACGTGCCATATCAACACAAGGAGCCCTCCGAAACTATGTATGGACCGATTCCACCCATTGTAGGATATGTAGTGACGCCTAAATATCCAATATCGGGTCTAGATGAAGTAAAAAACAAGTCATATTCCCTATGAAAGGATAAAACCTACAATAGAAACTATTGTAAGAACATTGTTTCCCAATTTTGGCCCTGATGAGACACTTGGATATTTTGGACCTTTATGACCTAGATCTCAGCAACATAATTTCCCCTCATTCATGTTGATTCATCTGTGTCTTTACCACATGAAGTTAAAATGCATGGGGTCTTAAGAACAATGTATGGATTGATTATCATTCTAATGGGATTCATAGTGATGCCTAGGAATTGTATCCTAGTCCCATACACAAAACAAAGAAAATAAAACTATCATTGTATGAAAATTTATGCAAGAAATCAATAATTCAGATACCCTATTCAGGGTTCCATCAAAGAAACAGAAACCACCGTAGTTATGAGTCATATCTATATAGGGGATTTTTCCATTCACAACCAATCATGGATGAGATATTTCTTAAATTCCCAAAAATCCCCCTTCCATTCATAAAAATATATTCCCCAAGTAATTTTTGATCTTCATAGACCTCCATGGACATCAGAAACGATGGCCAGTGTTCCGAGGACACCATTGTTTGACTAAACACAAAATGTCTCAGTGGATCTGAATAAGTTGTCCATTGAAAAGGCCCGTCAACTAGAGACTAATTCATCCTCAGGAGAGGATTTTTCTACCTCTTTACACTCCAATGGATTCCATTCCCCCTATCATTCCTACCAATATGAGGGTCCTTGGAATCAGGGTTTACAGTTGCCTTCCCCATCACACCTAGATAATGTCAAAATATCATGGCCTAATTTTCCTCTAATCATTCACAGTTTCTATGTAAATTCATCCACTAACCATGACACTAAATTGTTATTCCATATTCCTAACCACACGATATTTAAATTCATGTAAAAATGTCCTAATATCATGAAATTAAACTAAATGATACCAATAAAGACGTGGGGCTTTATTCTAGATCATACAAGATACATAAAAATGCCTGGATATTTATATCTTGGTTTGTCCACCCTCAAAATCAAAATTTTTTCCTCCAGATGCATCCATCATCAATGTATAGAAAAACATCAAGGATCGTTTTATGACTTTACTCCCACCCTCGCAAGATATGCGGTGACCCAAAAAAAAACATATTTCTGGTCTCTCTATGAGACATAAATGTCCCCACATTTACGGTGCCTAGAAAGGTCCATATCCCCATAAAATTCACCGATAATTGGAGATGGAGGGTAAGTGTCCTTAGTACACATTTTCTTGAATATGAACAATATTCCTCAATGGATCTACAGAAGTTTCCCACAAAAATTCCTATCAACCAGAGATAAATTCAACCTCATTAGAGGATTTTTCCACCTCTATATTCCCTAGGATATTTACATACCATACCAATCCATGGATTTGAAAACCCTTCAGGTTACAGTTTAAACAACTTTACCCACTTCATTCCTGAATATCGTAGAACATTTGTGGTTAGATAATTATGAAAAGGGCTAATCGTATAACCCTTTTATTAGAACAAAGATTTAAATATCGTATGTCTTGGTAGTAAGACACTAAAATGAACCACCAATGTCCTGATTTCACAATATTAAACTATGACATCTTTTAACTGTCCTTTACACAAGACAAATTTTTGTAGGGTTGGTCGCTCATTCATATTTTTAAATTGACATGGATGACCACATATGTTTAAGATTCTAATTATTTAACAAGATAATCTTCATTGTCTCGAGAAATCCAACATCCCATAAAACCACCTGGCCTTTGGAGATGGATGTTCAGTGTCCAAAGGACACATCTTCTTAACTATACATAATTTTCCCCAGTTGGGTCTACATATGTGGCCCACAAAAATAGAGGCCAGTCAACCGGATAAAAATTCATCCATAGGATAGGCTTTCATACCTCTGTATTCCATCATGTAAAACATCACGTTAGAAAACATTTTTATGGTTACTCCTTGTATAATTTACCCATATCATGTTAAATATTTAAAAATCTTAAAACCATAGTCAAGAAAAATCTATCACTAATGTTTAGAAATTATCAGGGAATTATGTGCCAATAAACTATATTTGGTCCCTTTGCCTTTAATTCATGGTCAATGTTTTCCGACACAAAATAGTAGTAATGATATTTCCATGTGTATAAATTTAAACTACATATGAAAAGATATGTGAAAATCACCAGGTTGAAAACCATGAAAGGGCACTCTGGGTAAAAGTCTAGTATCAGCTTGCTAAACCAACACATTATGTGGTTTAGGAAAAATATCAAGAATTCAAGAATTAAAATGACACAAATATTGTAAGTCTAATAAACTGTAAATGTATGCCTAATAAAAATATAAATTATACCCACTAATCCCACCTAATAATAGGATTAGGAAAAATAGGGTTATGATAGAAAAATTCATTAAACTTATAGGGCCTTTCATGTACCCTATAAATAGTCAAGTTACGATCATTGAGTCCCTTGGATCAGGAAAAAATTAGAGCATGTTTTGATAATTTCAATTTAATTTCCCTAGATCATGATATAAATCAATATCTAGTGGAGATTATCATCAAAGGAGAAGATAAAGGAAGAAAACTAGATAGAAAAAAATGCTCCATTGAGTAAGAAGGAAAGAACATCCATAGCATGTAACCTATCCATACGAAGAAGAAATAATTACTAAAAGTGTTGCTCAACAGAGTCACAAAAATGTATGAGCACTTGTTTCATGTCTTAAATGTCTTATATAAGTTAATATATGGCCATATTATTAGTTGTTTCACTAGTACAAGACTCATCCTTTTCATCCACATCAAATACGACCTCTTCTTCCTCCTTTACTGGTCCCTTCCCCTCATTAACCACCACCTCTGTACATGTCACTTCCTACTAAATACAGGATAATTCCTAATATATTCATTCCATTTCATTATGAATCCTTTCCAATTATTCCATTTTCCATGTAAGTTTACCCTGTCACTTTGTGGCCATCCTAACATGTTCAATGGCTTCGTCAAGAAGAATCTGTCTGGTTGTGGCCATAGAATCCAAAATAGAAAAGAAATAATACAACATACTAGTTATTTTCCTTGTATAAAACATATAATTAATTATACCAAAAATACCATGATAATTTAACCCTCCATACCTGAGAAAAAAAATCATGCGGTGTAATCTAGGCAGATTTATTGTCATGTTTGAGAGAGGGGTTTGAGAAATCAACTTCCAGATGTTTCTCCATAATTTTTTGTGACCAGGAAAAAGGGTGTACATTCCTTGATAATCATTTTTTTAATAAATCTAATATGTAAGAACGTATTTAGGAATGAGAGCCACCATATAGGGTCTTTATCTAATGACCTTGGTGCGATTCATCCTGTCAACAATTGCTTCTCTGGTAGTGTCACTAGAAAGCAATATCAATGTGTCAACTGCTACTATAAGTGTTTGGGGATTTTTATCCTGAAATGAAATGATTAAAAAAATTGGGTATCTAAATCCCAAATATAAAATAGATGGATGGAGTAAGGTAAAATTAACCTCCACATATCGAAGAATCAATGTTACTGGCCTCTGTTAAGGCTTCCCTGCCCGAAAAATTGAGTGCTTCTTCCCAAACCCATGACTAATCCTTAGGGTTTTCCAAAGACACCCATGGATTGGGAACATGCTTAATTTGGTTGGTGTATTCCAGTAAATCACTTATAGAAATTGTATCCACAAAAATAAACATCATGGGAAATCATATCCACAAAAATAAACATCATGGACTAGGAACAATGTCCAATTCTAAACCTCCCTAGGTCAGAATCATCCCCTCTTCTAGGGTTGTATCCCCTAGAGAATTGGTATTGGTATGCTCAACATGGGTGTTGAAACCCAAAGAAACATAATTTTGTTCAGGAGAGTTGATCTTTCAAGATTTTGAGTCTCCTTGACATTCTATGATAACTGGGACTCCCCATCCATCTCATTTGTTGTCGATAATGTTGTCCCATTCATCTCTACGAGGGTAGGGTCAACACACACAAGTAAGGTTTTTTCTCCCAAATAATATCTCCATGTTGAGATAGGGGAAATTTTATCATGAACCAATACCCATTGATGGATAGGGAATCCCTCAATGTCCTCAGTTGTATTGTCTTCACTAGCATGTCCAATCACAACTACAAATGGTATCTCCTGTACCTCAAAAGGATTTGGCACCACAGATGCCCAAATAGTTTCCTCCTAGTTACATATTGATCGTACATCAAAAATATGTGCATGATTATTTTTTATCAAATGGAAACACTTAATATGAAAACATAATAAAAGGATATGGTAGTTACCTATTATCCCCACTTTTCTGCGTATCGATAGATGTGATGCCTATCGATGTTTCGTGGTACACTACATGGATAAATCTCTAGATAAAGTAGTAAGTGGGATTGAAGGTTGAAATGATCTAGTATGATTTGAAAGGACTACCTTTATATGCTCTGTGGCTCTATTAGAGCCCACCTCAGTGACCCCTACATCCAAAGGGGCATGTTCTCTGGCTAAAGTAACCTTGGGGTTGTACACCGGAGAAAGCGTCATCTCCAGAGCATCCTTAGACTCCTACAAGAGAAAGGAATAGTGGTTTATGACCGTAAAGGTAATGAAAATTATGGTTGAGTTCATAAAATATAACTATCTCTCATTCAATATCATCCTGCTCTAGGATTACTATCATATATTCTAACTAATCATACCAATAAGGTCTATTCCTGGTAGAATGAAGGCAGGTATCAATTTCATTTAGATATACAACTACATCACAAAGATTATCATGATAAGAAATCCATGTAGGGGAAATGAATTCTCTAAATCATGGAATATAAAAGGCCTCTTCTTGAATCACCTCACAGATATCTTCATTAGAAGAATTTTCCATTAAGGTAACCTAGACTTTTCATGCCTCCAAGAATGCATCCGTAATGGAAATGTATAATACTGGAGGATCTGTTAGGGGAAGTGAAGTAGGATTTGTTAACTTTAACTGCTATCTAGGTGCCTTTTCCTCTATATAACCCTAGGGTATGGATTCTTGCAAGGATCCTGGTGAAGGCAATGAATTTCTCCTACCCCAGTTACAGTGGGAAAATTGGCAGTATCATCACCCCTGAGGTGTGACCATCATCATTTTTGTTCTCATTGACCTCTAACCTCACCATGGAAAGTACCTGGGAAGTGGATTTACGATGATTATTTGGGGTACAAATCAAGGTTTTTAGATCCGAAAGGTTGATATTCACCATATCTAGGTCCTCATCATTATCAATCTTTGTAGATGTTGACACATAATCAAACCTAGTGAGACAAACCTCTTTATCGAAAAGAATGTGACATCAAGTGTGAGGGGACTAATCATGGGTGGATTGACCACCCCTTAAATAATCTCATTGCCTCTAGGCCATATGAAATGAAGCATCAGAGTAGATGGGCGTTTAGACTTTAATAGAAGCACCGACATCCTAAGAGGTCAATCCCTGGGTTCTCAAATCCTTCCTCCAGTGATCAGAAATAAGTGATTTCCATGTATTCTTTCTAGGTATAGAATACCCAATGGATTTATTTTATTTCCCTTTATCCTTATAATGATTAATGTCTTTTAAAATAGGATTTTAATTTAAAATATGACCACATGGATATGACTGAATCCAAATATTGATATAGCCTTTTTTTATAACAGGAACAAGAACCATAGAATCTAAAAGCCTATTTCTGCATTGGGTATCTTCCTGAGTAAACAATAACCAACGTTGTTAGGCTATCATTATGTGTTTCTCTAGGTGTGTGATGTTATGTGTAGGAGAGAACATCATCTAGAAATATTCAAATTTATTGCCAAATCTACAATGTGTGTATCCATCACAAATAAGTTCCCCATCAATTAGAGTGACTAGGATACCCTCTATTAAGGAAAAATGGTAGCCTCTGTTAACAAAGTTCTCAAATTCATCATTCACCAAAACAATGTTAGGGTAACTGTACTGATTTTAAGTAAAGAAGGCATTACAATTGATTTGGTCCATCAATTCTTACTCATCTCGTTTATCCTGATCATCCTTCTCATTGTGATAATTCCATTCCATTGGCACGACCCCACTTATGCTTTAAATATATGGTCTAATACTAGAACATTGAATTAGCTGAGGATTGATAAATGTGTAGCCTCCCATATGAGCTTCTATCCAATCCCAGCAGATGTGAAAAGGACCAACTAGCCTGTGAGGTAGTTTTCCCTCACCGATCCGGCCCAACAAAGAATATATTTTTTCTAGTACTAAACTTCTATGTTTATACATCCACCCATGGTCAATTGTGTTTCCATGATAATGGTTGTGACTCTGACTCCAGTGTTGGAATCACACATCAGTAAAATCAAACCACTTATAAACATGGCTAGGAAGGCCACCAATCGAAACAAACAATGATCACCTGAGATAATATTTGTTCCCTATTCAATGAATTAACCCTCCTCCAATATTTTATTGTAAGAACCTATTTTCCTTCGAGTTTCAATGGTTGGGAAGGTCCTTGGTCTACGTGCATGGGGATCTAGACCGATTTTCATTGTAAAGATGTTAATCCAATCAGAAAAAGAAATATCTTTCTTAGGATGAGGGTCGGTATCATTTGAAATGGATTTGGCCTTGTCAATAAGTTTCATAGAAATAGGAGGATCCCTCTCCTCATAATCTTAAGAAGAAGGTGGTGGTAAAAATTCATCATACATTTCTTTGATAATGGAAACCCCTGAAATTAGTTGGACATCCCAGAGGCTGATGTAGACCGCCCTATGAAAAAAATAAAAGATAATAGTGTCTAGGATCCACATAAAATGATGATACTGAAGGAGATAATGGTATCAGGGAGCATATGTTTGGGATACCCAAACTTCTTTATATATCCCTACAACCTGCAATTCAGTTTGCAATTCCTCACAGCTCTCATGAACCCAGAATGGACACCCCTAGTTTAAACTAAATGAGCCTATAAAAAAAGCCCCATTTCAATTACCAGATATGTTGTTAATTTGTTTTGGACTTCCATGAAATGATATGGAATAAATTATCCTTATAGTACGGCCCTCGCAGCGCACCCTCTAGTGACCTAGGGGTATAATTCAGCATAGACCCAACAACGTGGTTTTTCTGTATGAATTGTCTGCTTTCCAAAATAAGGGCCTAAGGAATGTTTATATTATATATTATCCATGATGTGGGTTGGTATAACTGACGTGGTTATGGAATCACTGTGTTGGATGGTAGACCAAATCCATAGATAGAAAACCTCTCTGAAATTGGGTAATCTTTTTTACTTGCATTGAGGAGTTTAGATAAATAAAAATGAAACGGGATGACATGGATCATGTTGTTGATAGAGTATATCATGTCCTTATTATTTTCATCAATAGTTTAAAGGGATGTAGGATTAAAAAATAGATCTATAAAGGGTCCATCCCAGCCTAAAAATTTCCATGCAAAAAGTTTAGCCTAAAAAAATTGACAAAGGCAAAAATCCCATGAACCAACTGTTCATGAAAGATCACGAGTTAATGGATTGTGAAGCATTGTCTAGTGAATCAATGGTTCACAGAATGAGTGAGCCACACACCGAACCAAGATATGTGGAAGGCTGAAATCACTATTCTCAGATGGTGTTTTTCTATTTGTGGATGCAAAATATCAGTTCACAGGTGTAGGTGTCCGTAAAGGATGCAGTTCCTAGAATAAATTTACCTGATAGAGATCCAAATATGCATAGAATTCAATGAGAAACATGGAAAATGATAGATGACCTAGGGAACCTATATATAGGCATGGTCCCATACTATAGGTCCACCATCATACAATAAACCAGTTCATGTTAGGACCACTTTCTACATCAGAATAGCCTCTAATTCGCCCTGACCAAAGCTTATTCTATTGGATGGAATTTGAAGGGTCCTAAAAACTTTTCAAGATAAATTGGAATAATCTCATTTATTTATTAAATAATGGGAAAAAATCCAAAGGAGATTTTAAGGAAAAATGATTAAAGGAAATAAAATGGAAAAGGAAAAATCCATACCACGAAGTGTGAAACCCTTCATGGATCACTGCTCTACATGGATATTTACATCATGAGATGACCTATAACTAAAAAATTTATAGGAGAATGATGACAACACTAGGTACCTACAATCAAAATCATCTACAAGAAAAAGGAAGAAATATATGCCTTGCATACAACATCCCCTATGAACTCAAATGGTTCATGGGAAAGGAAATGCTAATGGATCCCCACGAATGAAACTAATTAATTTGTGGGACCTAGGTAGTGATTCTCTCCTCTACAGACAATTAACCCATTCCCCAACTGACTAATTCATCTACAGGATGTGTTTCTTCAATGGGATTCCTTAAAAGAGGGATCATGACCTCATCGTAGATGACCAGCTACTCCAGTATCCATTTCCTTCTCAATATATAGAGTATTAGGGTATCTGAAAAGGGGGATAGAATATCAACCATCATAAGATTAAAGGAAGATCAGCTGAAAGGATTTACTAAGAGATTAATAGCTCTATAGAAGATAGAATTATTCAATGATTCCTTGAAGGTAAATCCCCACCAAATAACATTAAGGAGGGAAAAAACTAAAACCAATTAGAAGTGTGTGAACTAATAAAAAAAATCTCTACAGGAATATTCCCCATGAGGAATAGAATCATGGGAATCTTTTTAACAAGGTTCTCCATGTACCAAATCGCTGGGTGGGTGGAACCCAGCTCTGTATAGAAAATCACTAAGCAGGTGGAACTCAAGTCCGTGCAACACCATTCCATGTGGACAGAACCTGGTCCCATGTATCAAATTTTTATATAGACTAAATCCATGTACACATACCACCTTGTTTAGAGAGTGACCCCCTTTCCCACATAGAAACCCGTTATAGTGAAAAATCCATGTCCCATGTAAGAAGATGCTATGTGGAACGAGATACCCTAGGGCGTTCCACTTTCTGGCTCAGATCAGTCCCTTTTTTCACATCATCATCCCCCATGATGGAATCTCTATGAACTAGTCTAATGGATTCAGGCCAAGGCCTCCTCCAAAACCACATGACATTTATGATAAAATCATATGGTACACAAGAATTCCCTTTTGAGTTTTTATACCCATGGTAATAAGGGTCATGTTGGTTACTCTAGAAGTTAGAAATACAGTTAGAATGACCTTGATTTTACATTCCTATGACAATGAGGGTTTTGAACTTGGGGTAATTACACTTACCTCCCCAATATTGGGATTAAGGGTAACTGCTAGCCTTTCCCCTTAGTGAGGGATGATGTTTCACATTTTTACCCTTTCTAAAAAACAAATTCTAGGGCACACCAATAGAAGTAACCCCCAAACATTTATTGTAGGAGGTGGTGCTTACACTACTCCATGCCTTCTCCCAAGATGTATTCAGATAGATTGAAAAATATGACTATCCCGGATATGAAAATAAGAGACGAAATGGGAACATTAAAAGCCCTCCCTCTCTCCCTTTGGGATCTAGTTACATCTATCATAATATGATGTAAGATGTTTGATATTTAGATCCAATGCCTCCTCTTTTTTCTCACACTGAGTATGACACACATGGGCATAGAGGTTGGTGGTGATCATGACATCCACATGACCCCAAAGAATAAGACTTCCCCATAGATGTAAGCCCCAAGTTTGATCCAAAGCATTTTCCTTCGAAAAGTTTTAAGCCCCGATCTAATCCCCTAAAATGGGAATCTCCCATGCCTTAGCCCCAATAATACTCCCTTAATGGGTCTCCTCTAGTGTGTAAGTCCCAAATCATATTGAATTATGCGGGGTTTAATTCCCAACTAACTAGGACATGTAAGAAGCCTCTTTGAGGTCCATACCCCTCCCAAATCACCCTATTGTTCTCTAAGACACATTATCAATAGGTTCATATCCTCCTAAGAGACCATACCTCTTCTAGTAATCTCAGTTTTTCCCAAAATAGGTCCCAAACAATCTTTACCAGGTAACCTTCCACTTGGATATCCCTGTGGCATGATGTTAAACTACATGGTGGGGTCCTTGTCACATGACCTTAAAAGGTGATGTCTCCAGTAAAGCGACACCAAACAATGTGGGTTATGATTCCTCTCATAAGGATACATAGGATGTCCATCTTATGGGTTCAATCGTGACATCAAAATAGCTATCATCCCCCATGGATGATGATATACTCTGGAGTGCCATCCCATATGGCTTAAAACCATCATTGTCTTAGTGAACGACTAAATAAAACCTGATCTATTCATAAAAGGGTACCATTGATCCATAAATTTAGATACATTCATATCCTTCAATTGATAGAGAACCTTAGATACACACATATGATTCCAAACCCATACGTAATCATGATCAACTACTTCTATTGGGGTAATATGTAGACACTTTCTTTGGAATGAACCAAGGATTCATGAATATATGAACATAGCTAAAATCTATAGTAGAGTTCAAGAATATGTGATAGTTCCCCCCAAAAGGGTGAGATGAGCCCGAGTTCCCATCCTCTTGACCAATGTGAGTTCTTTAGTGACTTTGTACAAATCATCCAACGAACACCTTCCTTTGGAAAGCAGGTCCACGAATCATTGATAGAAGATTCACTGGGTGTTTATAGCTCCGTAAAAAAACATATTAGAAATTTTTAGAGATGTTATGATTGATATTAGTAATTGAAAACCAAATAAACCCTTACAATGACTAAATCATACATAAACCTATAGTCATCGGAAACATAATGGAAACTCGGATGCAAATGGGTTAAATGTGGCACCTCCCTCGTAATATACAAAGGATATACTACTTATTCCCCATTAGATCATTTCTATCGATGAAAACAACATATATGTCAGAGAAAAGCCCTTAAATCACTAAATAAATATAATAACCAAAAAATACTAAACCCCCCTTAAATCCCCACAACCCTAAAAACCCTACGAAACCCAAAAAACCCAAAAAACCCATTAATACCCTAAAAATGATAAAATATTAAAAAACATTAGAACCTTAAAAATTATATTAAACTATTAAAAATAATAAAACCCCTTAACACCCAAACCAATCCCTAAAAACATAAAAACCATACAAAACCCTACAAACCCACAAAATCCCTAAAACCCTTTAAAACCATAAAACCCAAACACCCCTAAAATGTCAAAAAACACTAAAAGGACTTTAAAACACTAAAAATAATTAAAGATCCTTAAGAACCCTAAAATAACACTTAAAACCACTAAAAACCATAAAATAATCCCCAAAACACCTAAAAACACTAAAAAACATAAAAACCTAATAAAACCACCTAAAAACCAAAGAAGCCTGAAAATTCCATAAAAATACTAGAAACATCAAAATTCCATAAAAATACTAGAAACCTCAAAATAACATAAAACCCAAAAAACCCAAAAAACCTAAAAACACCTAAAATACCCTAAAAACATGAATGATCCTAAAACCAATAAAATCCTAAAAACCCCTAAGAGACACAGAAACCCAAAAAAATACCCTAAAACTAAAAAAACCATAAAGGACCATAAAACTCTAAAAAATATCTAAAGGATGTTAAAAACTATAAAGGATCCAAAATACCCAAAAACCCATCAATAATATTGAACCCCCTAAAAACCTAAAAGACCTTATAAAATCGTAAAACCCCTAAACAACATTTAGAAACCTAAAAACCCATAAAAGGCCCTAAACCCCCTAGAAACCCATAAAACCCATAAAAATAATAACATACCCTAGAAACCCTCAAAAACTATAATAGAACCAATAAAGCATAAAACCACTAAAAACACCAATGAACCCCAAAACCCCTAAAAATTCCTAAATACCGTAAAACCATAAATACCTTAAAGGATCTTAAGGATATTAAAAACCTTAAGGGACCATCAAATCCTCAAAAAAACTAATGGACCTTAAAAACCCCAAAGACTCTAAAAACCATTAAAATCACTAAAACACACTCAAAACCATAAAAACCATAAAAACCCAAAAAACCCCTAAAAACCGTAAAAACATAACAAACTCTAAAGAACCCCCCAAAAAACCAAAAGACCCTAAAAACACTGAAAAATACTAAAAACCATAAAAACCCAAAAAACTCTAGAATACTCTAAAAAATAACTAAAAAACTCTAAAAATAGAAAAAAAATTAAACACCCCAACAAACTCCTAAGTACCTAAAAACCCCCAATTCTCCCAAGACCATAAAAACTCATAAAACCCAAGAAACCAAAATCCCCATAAAAACCATAAAACCCTATAAAACATGCTAAAACCACAAACATTCATAAGAAAAAAAAACTAAAAACCCCTAAATACACTAAAACCCATAAAGGACACTAAAAATCATTAAAGGCCCTAAAAACCAAAGAAATACTTAAATGATCCTAATATCTATAAAATACCCTAAAACCCCAAAAAAACCCAAAATACCATAAAATCCATAAAACCGATAAAGAAATAGTAAAAACCCCTAAAACAACATAAAAACACTAAAATACATAAAAATAAACAAACTCCAAAAAACTCTAAAAAACCTCAATGACCCTATACATCCAAAAATAAAAAACCCTTAAAACCATAGAAAATCAAATGAAACCTAAAACCCGAGAACCACTAAAAAACCAAAAAATCAAAAAAACCAAAAATCCTTAAAATATCTAGAAACCCTAAAGTTATTTAAAAACTCTAAAAACACTAGAAACCTAAAAACCCCTAAAAACTACAAAAAATATATAAAACCCAAAACCCCTAATAAAACCTAAAAACCTGTAAAACCCTAAAAACCCTTATAAAAACCTAAAAACCTAAAGACTTTGAAAACCAAAAATAAACCCTTAAAACCCATAACACACCCTAAAAACCTTAAAACCCAAATGAAACTCTAAATAACCCTAAAAACCATTTAGAGCACTAAAAATCCTAAAAAATATTTAAAAACCCTAATAAGCTTTTAAAAACCTTAAAAAAATTAACAAGACCTGAAAAACATAAAAATCCTTCAAAGCCCTACAAACCTCTAAAAACACTATAAAACCACATAAAACCCCAACAAAACCCTAAAAACATTCAAAACCCTAAAAATAATATAAGAATATTAAAAAACTAAAAACCCTAAAAGAAACCTAAAAATAAAAAACCCATAAACGAATCCTACTAACCCTTAAAAAACAATACCCCTGAAACCCCTAAAAACCCATAAAAACTCTAAAATCCATAAACCCTGAAAAGTTTAAACACCATAAAACCCATAAAACCATAAAAATTTTAAAACCAAAATAACATTAGAAAATATAAAGACCATAAAACCCCCAAACGGTCATAAAATACCTTAAAATACCCCTAAAACACCCTAAAACAATCAATACCCTAAAATACCCTAGAACCCATAAAGGATCCTAAAACCCCATAAACACTGTAAAAGACTCTAAAATACCTAAATTCTCTAAAATACCAAAAACCCAAAAAAATACCCAAAGACACTAAAAATACTTTAAACCCCTTAAAGTACAAAAAACATGAAATTAATAAAAAAAGAAATTAAAAACCATGAAGATACCCAAAAAATCCTATAACACCTAAAATCCCCTAAAAATAAAATAAATTATAAAACCCCTAAAACAACTCTAAAACCCATAAAATCTCTAAAACAATCATAAAAACCCTAAAAACCCCTAAAACCCTAAAAACAATAAAGACACTATAAACCCTGAAAACTCTAAAAACCCAGAACACCCCTAATAACCCTAATAACCCTAAAAATCCCTAAAAACCCTAAAACTCTAAAAACCATAAAAAACCCATAAATCACTAAACAATCATAAAAACACTAACAACCCTAAACCCCCCCCCCCCACAAATTCTTTAAAACATAACACCAAAAAAACCCATAAAAACCCAAATCGCTAAAAACTAAAAAACCAAAAAACCCCAAAAACCCTAAAAACCCATAAAAGCTATAAAATAAAAAAAACCCTAATCCTGAAAAAACCTTGGTATGAGTTGTTGGATATTATGGATTAATAATGGTTTATGGTAGATGCGGAGGGATTTTCGATGGGATAGCGGTGGTGCACTTGGTTCCTTTAGGCTGGACTTTCAGAAGCTGCAGCGGGGGTGCGAGTTTCATTGTCGAAGAGAGTTGCTTCGGCAGCACAGGTGTAGGCCACATTGATGGTTGATCACCTATTCTGTTTTTCTTCTTCAGTGTTTGACAAATCTCCAATTACGGTTTGTATTCTCTTCTGAAATTTTGTTCCCAATATTTTTTTGGTGTATTGGTGGCTTGTGGATTCTGCTCTCTTTGGCCTCATGAGTGTTGGTCTCTTCATCTAGTTCAGGTTACTCTTTTGGATTTTCTAGTTAATATGGTTCTGGTTTTCCTAGTTTCTTTGACGTTGATTTGGCACTTGGTGTGTGCTGATGAGTGGGTTAGGTTGTTTTTTGTTAGGTGCAGAAGGAGATTTTTTCTGTTGGAAATGGTGGTGTTGGATGCTTCCTAATGATGGGATAGGATGAGATGAAGCTGTAGTTTATGAATTTAGTTCTGCTCGTTCTACTTTTCTAGTAGTGGATCCTCCTGGTGAGGAGGTTCTGGGAGTTGGTGATGTTCTCTTGGGTGTGGTGGATGTGTTCCTGGAGGTGGGTGTGAAGAAAGATATTGCTTCTTGGCGATGCCTGTTGCTTCACTGCAAGACGGTGAATATGATGCTTGTGATTTGATGCTGGTGGTTCTATGATGTTGGATACTGGTGGTTCTGTGTTATTGGTGGTGGAAATAATTGGCGAAGTGATGATAGAAGCTAGAGACAGTGAAGCTGTATTGTTGAATTTGCTGCTAATGGTTTTGATTCTGTTGGATTCTGGTTGCTGATTGGCTAGGTGATGATATTGGGGAAAATTCAGTTTTTCTTCTTTGTTTTGTTTTTTTTCTTTTGGTTTTTCTATTTTTGCAGTCCTTGGGTGTGTGTTTGTAAAGGTTTTTTGGGTGTGGGTCGTTTAACCCCTCCCCTCCCTTGTCTAATGTGTCTTTTTTTCTCTAATAAATTTTGAGGGGGTAGGGAATAGCCTGAACCTCGCATCTTCCTTTCCCTAAAAACCCTAGAAAACCTAAAACCCCCTAAAACACCCTATATTCTTTATAAAATCCCTAATGGCCCTAAAACCTTTAGAGCCCCTAAAGACCCGCTAAAACCCTAAAACAACCTAAAAACATTTAAAACACTAAAAACCCTAAAACTATAAAACTCCTAAAACTCAATACACCTTAAAACCATACAAAAACTTAAAACTACAAAACCCACCAAACAATTATAAGAACCATAAAACCTAATAAAATCCCTAAAAATACATAAAAACATTTGAAACCCTTTAAACCCCCTAAAAACCTAAAACCCCATAAATGGCCTTGAAAAAACTAAAATTCCTAAAAAACCTAAAAAACCGTGAAACCCATTAAATATCCTTAACATCCCTACAAATCCCTAAAACCCCTAATAATACCTAATAATACCAAGACACTATAAATATATGAAAACCCCTAAAAACCATAAAACCCTAAGGACTTGTGAAGCCTAAAAAACCCCTTTAAATTAAAAAAACAACAAAAAATATCCATTAAATACCTAAAAAATATGCAATGTCCCTAAAAACACTAAAAACCCCAAAACACACTAAATACCCTAAAGACCCTAAAAACGTCCAAAATACCATAAAACCCTACAAAACATAAACACTTTAAAACCCATAAATACTCTGAAGGACCCTAAAAACCCCTAAAGAACATTGAAAATCCTAAAAACACTAAAATGACCCTATAAACCCAAATATAATAAAAAATATAAAAAATAATTTAAAACCATGAAAAAACCCTAAAAAAACCTAAAATTCTTAATAACCCTAAAAACCCAATAATCTATAAAAGACACTAAATACACATAAAAGACCATAAAACCATAAATACCCAAATGGGCCATAAAAGTCCTCAAAACCCCTTAATAAACCTAAATTTTCTTAAAAAACTAAAACCCCATACACCACATAATATATTCTAAAAACATTAAAACACCATAAATGTACTAAAAACAATAAAAGACACTAAAACAACCTAAAACCATAAAAGAATATAGAAAATTATAAAAACCTCCTAATAGAATGTGAATCACCCTATAAAACCCTAAAGGGCCCAATAAACCCCCTAAAACCAAAAAGTACCCAAAAACCCTAAAAGACCCTAAAGGACCCTAACAACACAAAAAACAAAAAGGACCCAACAATCACAAAAAACCCTAAAGGACTATAAAATCCCTAAAAACCTTAAATACTGTAAAAGGCCCTAAAAACATACAATACCATGAAGAATCCTAAGACTGTTAAGAATTCCTAGATAACCCCAAAAACACAAAAAAAAGAACTTTATGAGACCCTAAAATACCAAAATACCATAAAACACATAAAATCCCCTAAATACCATAAAAACCTACAAAATTATAGAAGACCCTAAAACCCATAAAATCAATGAAAAACCATGAAATCCCTTGAAAACCCCTAAAAACACAACAAATACAAAAAGGACCTAAAACACCTAAAAAACCAGACACCCCTTAAATACGAAAACCCCTTTAAATCCATTAAAACCCCAAAAAAACAATAAAAACCCCAAAATCCTTGCCGATATCTGTTCCTCTTCTTCTATGAGGGGTGTTCATAGCAGCGATGGGCTTTGGCGGCCACTTTCAATTTCATGGAGGCTGGGATCTTCCAGTTTCTTCGGTGGTTTCTTTTAACGGCAGTCTAGCAGTGGTTGTGGCTCTTCCCTCTCACTGTCTGGTGTGATGGTCATTGTAGATGATTAGACGCTTTGGTCTAGAGGCTTTGGTTGGGCCCTTATTGGTCTCTAGCGAAGCGGCTGGTTCCATGCTTATGAGGGTGGTGTTGGTCTCTCCAGTTTTGCGGTGGTGAAAGGTGGGTGTGGAGGGCTCTGCAAAGTCTTGGCAACCACATGATTGCTCCCGTGTTTAGATCTGTTTTTCCAAATTTGAGTTTGGGGGGGGGTTCTCTGGTTCTCATGGATTCTTGATGGCTGTTGGTGGCTGCAGAGAATGATGATTCAGGTTTGTGTTTCTGGTTCCCCCATTTCTTCTTTAGATCATGTTGCTGATGAAGTTCTAGAAAAGTTGTGTTTCATTCTGGTTGTTATGTTGGGTTGTGATCTTCTAAGATGTGGATGGTGTGGTTGTGAGTCATTGCTAGTGCTGGATTTGACGCAAGATTATGTGGAGGTTGAGGGTTGTTGTGTTGGTTTGGTTTTGAACCGTTGTGGCTATTGGATATTGGTTTTTCTGAGTGATTCTAGATGTTATCCTGCCTTTGGGTGTTGTGGTTGTGATCCTGTGTGTGCTACTATGTGTGAGCTATTGGAAGATGATTGGAATGAAGATGATATTGATGGTTATGGTACTATTGGATGCTAGTAGCTGTTTGGCTAGAATTTTTGAGTTTGGATGCTGGTCGCTGCTTGGCTATGAACTGTTGGATGCTGGTTAATGCTAGATGATGGTGATGGTTGCTGCTTGGTTCTTGTGTGCAACTTTTCTTTTCCTTTTTGGGACTTTTCCGTTTGGGGTTGTAAAGTGTTTTTGGTTGTGGGTTGTTTGACCCTCCCCTCCCTTGTTTGTTGCATATTTTTTTCAATAAATTTTTTTTTGGGGGGGGGGGGGTAGGGAATAGTCTGACCCTCGCATCTTCCTTGCCCCTAAAATGCCCTAAAACCCCAAAAAAACAACAAAACCCAAAAAACCCCTAAAACACCATAAAACATCATAAAACCCCAATAAAACCATAGAAACCCATAAAAGGCCTTAAATACCCTAGAAAACCCAAAATATCTAAAAAAAAATAAAGACCTATAAAACAACCTAAAACCCCCTAAAACCCTAAAACCTGAAAGCCCAAAAAACACAAAAAACCAAAAACCCCATAAAATATGAAACCATACACTAAGGACTATGAAAACACCAAAAACCCTAAAAATGTCTAAATATCCCTAAACCCCTTAAAAATTATAAAACCCCAAACCCCCTGAATACCGTAAACCCGTTAAAACCCCTACAACCCAAAACTCCATAAAAATACCTAAAACATCATTAAACCCCTAAAAATATAAAAACCCCCAAATACTAAGAAACCTCCTAAAACAATAAAACCCCAAAAATCCATAAGACTCAATTTTTTTTTCTAAAACCCTTAAAATATTAAAAAATGAAAACCCATAAAAGTACACCAAAACCCCAAAATCACCTAAAAACCTAAATACCCCAGAAACCCCTTAAACCATTAAAGGACCACAAACACACTAAAATAACCTAAAATAGCACAAAAATCCCAAAAACTATGAGACCATAAAAACCCTTAAAAATATAAAAAAACCCTAAAACCCTAATAAATACTAAAAAACACTAAGATACCCAAAAACGCCCATAAAAACCCAAAACCCAAAACCCCCTAAAAACTCTTAAAGTCCCCAAAATCCCCAAAAAACCATACAAACAAATAAAAACCCTAAAAGATCCCCAAAACACTTAAAACCTTTAAAAGACCCTAAAAACACTGAACCACATAAGAAACTCTAAAATCCCCATAAAATCGCAAAAAATAAATATAAAAACCCTAAATGAAAATCAAACACTATAAACCCTAAAGGGCCCTAAAAACACTAAAAAAAACCTTAAAAAAACTCTTTAAGGACCCTACAAATTGTAAAACCGCAAAAGAGACTTTACAACCTCTAAAAAACTTAAAGGGCCCAAACCCTTAAAAATTCTAACCGACACCTAAACCCATAAAAGACACAAAAAATCCCCTAAAAACCATAAAAATTCAAAAAATAACTTTAAAAAACATTAACCCCACCCCCTCCAAAAAAAGATAAATTGACCCAAAAATGCCTACAAGATTGTAAAAAAACCCAAAAACTCAAAAACCCTAGAAACCCTAAAAATACCATAAAAAACTAAATACACTAAAACTCTTAAAGACCCTAAAAATCATTAAAAACTTTTTTGACACGAAAACAATATAAAATCCTTCAAAATTTTAAAATATCATAAAATATTAAAACATAATAAAAAACCTAAAACCCAGAAAACACTAAAAATACCACAAAACCCTTGAACAACAAAAAAACTATGAAATGTACCAAAAATCACATAAAAACCCTAAAAATAAGAAAACCAAAAAAACCTAAAACTTAAAAACCCCAAAAAATACCAAAAAATACTAAAAACACTAAAAGATCTTAAAAAACCAAAAAAAACATACAACATCCTAAAAACTCAAAAAAACTTAAAAACCTAAACAACCCTAAAACACCAAAAACCACTAAAAACCTTTAAAAAACATGGAAACCACTAAATACCCAAAAAACACTTTAAACTATAAAAACCCCAACAAATCATAAAATCACTAAAAATTCCAAAAAACCATAAAAATCTCTAAAAACACAAATAAAATCTCCAAAAAACCCTAAAACCCAGAAAAACATTAAAACCCCAAAAATCCCAAAAAACAAAAAAAAAAGCGATTAAAAAATTTAAAAGCCCTAAAAACCCCTAAAACCCTTAAAAAAACCTACAATATTTTAAAAAAATTGAAAATATATTTAAACCCAAAAACCCTGAAACAAAAAACCCTAAAACACCATCAATACCCTAAAAACCTAAAAAATTCCAAAAAACCCAAAAAGACCACTAAAAACCTATAAAACTCATAAAACCCCATAATCCCAACAATAACTTTAAAACACTTAGAACCATAAAAAACTAAAAACCCCAAAGCAACCCTAAAAGAAATTTAAAACCCTTAAATCCCATTAAACCCTTAAAACCCTTAAAACCTTGAAAAAGACTAATAGACCTTTACAACATGAAAAATCATAAAGACCCTAAAAAACCTTAAATACCTCAAAAGACCTAAAAACCTCCTTAAAGCCCGAAAAATCTAATAGTACCTAAAATCCACTAAAACCCAAAAACAACATTAAAAATTCCATAAAACCCATTTAAAAACCAAAACCCCCTTAAAAAACAAAAAACACGAAATAACCCCTAAAATGCCCTAAAACACCCTAAAAAACCTATAACCCTTATAGTCAATAAGAAAAATAAAACAAAAGAAATACCAAAAAAAATAACGAAAAGTATTAAATCCCTAAAAAATCCTAAAACCATAAAAACCCTAAAAACTCTAAAAACCCAAATAAACCTTAAAAACCCTAACAAAACCTGAAAAGACTAAAATCCTTTAAAAACCTAAAAAACAAAAACAAACCCTTTAAACCCCTAAAACCTAAAATAACCCTAAACCACCTAAAAACCCTAAAAAACCTAAAAAAATATAAATAACCTTAAAACAATTACAAACAAAAAAATCACATAAAATAATAAAACCCTAAAAAACTTAAAACCCAAAAAAAACACTAAAAACCAAAAAACCACTAAAACACCAAAAAAACCTAAATGACCTAAAAACATGAACAAAATATAATAAACTCAACAATACTAAACCCTTAAACCCCCCAACCAAAAAACCCTAAATGGCCCATTAGAACCCTAAATACCCCTAAAACCCCTATGAAACCATAAAAACCATAATATACCATAAAAATAGAATTTATCCCTTAAAAACCTAAAAACAATAAAAAACCTAAACACCCTTAAAAATCCATAAAACACTAAAAGTCTCAATGAACCTTAAAGACCTTAACAACCATTGAAACCCCTAAAACACGTGAAAGCCCCTAGAATGCCAAACACACCTTTAATAACCCTTAAAATATTTTAAAACCCTAATACCCCTAAGACCCTAAAAAACTTTAAGAAACCTAAGAACAAAAAACCCTAAAGACCAAAAAATACCTGAAAACGAAAAAAACCCATAAAAAATCTAAAAATACAACAAAACCCCAAAAAATCCCAACATAAACCATCAAAACCTGAAACAACACTAAAAATTAATTAAAACCCCTAAAAACCCCCAAAAAAAATTTAAACCTAAAAAACCCTAAAAACTAAAAAAATAGTAAATCCCATAAAACCCCTAAAAATGAAAAAAACTTTTAATACCCTAAAATCACCTAGAAACAAAAAAAAACCTAATACAACCTAAAAAACCAGAAAAACCATTCAACCCTCAAAAACCTCAAAAATACCCATAAAACCCCTAAGAGGCCCTAGAGATATAACAACTCTAAATAATGTAAAATCATGAAAATGCTAAAAACATTAAATACTATAAAGACCCTAAAACTCATTTAACACTCTAACTAATCATAAAACCCCAAAAATCCCTTAAAAAATAAAAAACACTAAAAACCACTAAAACATATAAATACCCTAAAACCCCTAAAAACCCATTAAACCTCCCAAAACCCCAAAACCACCCGAAAAACCCTAATGAACCATTGAAACAACTAGAAACCCCAAAAACCCAAAAAAACCAAAGAACACCATTAAAAATAAATAAAAAGTCAAAAAATCCATGAAACCCTAAAACCCCCTAAATTCCACTAAGAAACCCCTAAAAATGTCATTCTTCAAAATCCCCTAAAAATTTCCCAAAAACCTGAAAACCCATAAAATTGAAAAGAAACCCTAAAATAACTAAAATACTAAAAAAACCCAAAAACCCAAATTAATCGAAAAACCCAAAAAACCCAAAAAACCAAAAAAACAAAAAAAAATACCCTAAATTCCATAAAAATGCTAATTTCCCAATAAATATCTTTAAACCCCTTAATGAACCCTAAAAAACTTTTAAAACACCAAAAAATCCCTTTAATTCATAAAAACAACTAAAAGAAGTAGGAATTTAAAATCATAAATACAATTAAAAACTAGAAAACCAAATAATACAATAAACCACCTCTAAAACATAAAAACCTTGAAAATCATAAAAACCAATAAAAATAATAAAAACCTTAAAAACTAAAAACCTTCAGAAGCCCAAAAACCATAAAAATCATTAAAAACCTTTAAAGCCTGAAAATAGTCCTAAAATCCATGAAAAACCTAAAAACTATAAAACCCCCTTAATCACGAAAATGCTAAAATCCTTAAAACCCCAAAATATCCAGGAAAACCATAAAAACATTAAACCCACTATGAACCCTAAAAACCCCAAAACCCCATAAATACACTAAATACCCTAAATCCCCTAAAATTCCCAAAACCCTAAAAACCATAAAGAAACCTAAAAGGCCAAAAAATCTAAAAAAAACTAAAAATTCAAAAAAAATAACCGTAAAAATTTTAATAAAACAAAAAAAAAACGAAAGTACCTTAAAACCCTAAAAACCCTATAAACATCCAAAAAAACAAAAAACCCCAAAATAATCTACAAAATCCCTAAAAAACCAAAGAACACCATAAAATTCCATTAAAATCTTAAAACTCTAAAAACCCTTAAAAATATATAAATCCCAGATAATATTTAAAAAACTCTAATAACCTTAGAAAATTCAAAAATCTATAAGAACCCAAAACCCATAAAAAAATAAAAACCTTAAAAACCTTTAAAAATAGTAAAACTATTAACATCCTAGAACCCAAAAAACCAAAAACCCTTAAAGATCGTTAAAATTCCTATAACCTCATAAAAACCCCTAAACATCCTAAAAACCCAAAAAACCCTTAGAAACCCTGAAGTGCCTTATAAACTCATAAAAACCCTAAAATCCTAAATTACAATAAAAACCCTAAAAACTAAAAATCTAAAAAACCCTTAAACCCTAAAAGACACTAAAAACTCTAAAACAGTAAAACCATAGAAGTGACTAAAAACAATAAAAACTCTAAAAGACACTAAAATCCAAAAAACCCCAAAAAAACCATAAAATCCCATAAATCCTTAATGTATCTAAAACCCCCTAAAACCCATAAAGGTCCCTAAAAACACTAAAACCCCTTAAAAAATAAATAACCCTTAAAACTACTAAAGAACTATAAAAACCCTAAAACACCCAAAACAACCCTAAAAATCCTAAAAATATAAATCATGACCAAACCCCAACGAATCCCTAAATGAACTTAAAAACCCTAAAGGTCCCTAAAGACCCTAAAACCCCTTAAGGTCGTAAAAACCTTAAAAATACAACAAACCCTAAAACCCACTAAAAACCTTAAAACATCCTATAAATCCTTAAAACCGAAAAATGAGAATAAAAAACCTAAAACCCATAAAAGAACCTAAAAACCATACAAACCCTAAAAATACTAAAACATTATATAAAACCAAAGAACACCCTAAAACCTCTAAGAACATTAAAATACCCAAAACCCCATAAAAAACTCTAAATTCCCTAAAACCCCTCAAAAACCCTAAAATCCCAAAAAAAATTAAAACCCAAAAAGAACTAAAAACTGAAAACCCGTTAAAACCCGTTAAAACCCCTTAATCCCCTTAAAACCCTTAAGACCCCCAAAAAATCCTAAATCCCCTAAAAATGAAAAAAAATATATTTATAACTCCCAAAAACCTTCAAAAACACTAATGAAGCTTAGAAAATTAAAAAACCCCTAATGCGCCATAAAAGTATAAAACCCCTAAGGATCCTACAAGACCATAAAAACCCTATACAGCATAAAATACACTAAAACCTATAAAACCCTGAATCCCCCTAAAACCAATCAAGTACCTAAAAACAACAAAACTCTAAATGAGCCTCAAAACCATAAGAAAACACCTAATAACATCAAAAACCCTAAAAAATCATTAAAAACCTTAAAGATCCCAACAAACACTAAAAACCCCCTAAAAACCCTAAAACCCCCTAAAAACCCTAAAACCCCCTAAAAACCTGTAAAACCCCTAAAAACATAAGAACCATAAAAAACCATAAACCCCCCCCCCCCCAAAACCCCTAAAAAACCTAAACAATAGAACCCCCTTATAACCCAAAAAAGACCATAAAATAATAAAAAACCAAAAAAATGATAAAAGAACTAAAAACCATAAAACAACTAAATTTCCTTAAAATCAAGAAAACACGTGGAAAGCCTAAAAGTCATTAAAAATCCTAAAACCCCTCAAATCCCTAAAAACCCAAAAACAAAATTAAAACCCCAAAAAAATTAAAAAATAAAAACCAAAAAAATCATAAAACACCCCTAAAAGGTCGTTAATACATTTAAAATAAAAAACCCTAAAAAAATATTACAAGTCCCAAAAAATACATTAAAATCCCCAAAAACCGTAAAACCAATAAAACACCTAAAACCCATAAAAATCCAAAACACCATAAGGGAAACTAAACACCCCAAAAATCATAACGTTACCTAAAAACATAAATAGCTGTAAAAACCCTAAACCCCTAAAAACCCTAAAAATGAAAAAAAAATCATAAAGAAACACTAAAACACCCTAAGAGACTATAAAACCAATAGAAAAACATAAAAACTCTAAAATTTAAATTTCCCAAATGACACTAAAATCCATAAATTCATTAAAACCACATAATCACCATAAATCCCCTCTGAATAAAAATTGAAAATCATTTTCAAAAGAAAAATTCAAAAATTGATACAAAATATACCAAAGAAAATAAATCACAGTGGATTAAAATAATTGATTCTAAGGACAACCCATAGAACAACCTCAACACAATCAAATAGAAGTTATCCAATGGTTGAATACGTCACAACCTTGTCATATCGATTAAATTTAATAGAAAGGAGATCTGATGAAAAACCCTAAAAGACACTGAAAAAACTAAATAACCCTAAACCCCCAAACAATCAAACACCAAAATATCTAAAAACTAGTAATGATGTTAAAAAATATAAAACAAGAAAAATAAACAAAACATTAAAAACCCTATGATAATCATAAAAAGGCCAAAACCCCTAATAAATCCCATGAAAACCCAAAAATCTCTAAAAGGCCTAAAAACCTAATAACATTTAAAACCATAAAAATACTAAAACACCTAAAGGAACCACATATTCCCTAACAGAACCTAAAAACACTACTAAATCCTAAACCCACTATAAAACCTACAAGAAAAAAAACTAAAAAACATTAAAATCCATAAATGAATATTATAACCAAAAAACACACTAAAAACCATAAAATAACCCTAAAACACTAAAAATCCTTAAAACCATTAAAATAAAAAAACCCTTAAAAACATTAAAACCCATAAAAAGATTCTAGAAACCATAAAAAATAAAACCAGAAAAGCATACTGAACATATAAAAGGCCTACAACCCTAAAAATCCATATAAACCACTAAACATTCCTAAAACACCCCCAAAAACTCTGAATATCCCTAAGTAGCATTAAACCCCTAAAAATACTAAAAACCATTCAAACCATAAAAATACCTAAAAACACTATGAATGGGAAAAAGACATAAAAAATATAGAAATGTATAAGAACCCCCAAAAACCATAAAACACCATGAGAAACTCTAAAAACCCATAAAAACACTAAACCATCATGAAAAATTAAAAAACCTTAAAAGTATCAAAAAAATTAAAAACCCATTCAAACATAAAAAAAACCCAAAAACCCCAAAAACCCCAAAAAGCCCTAAAAATCCCTAAATCTTCTAAAAATTCCCTAAAAATTTATAAAAACCTAAAAGAACCTAAAAACCAAAAAAAACAACCCAACAAACCATAAAAACATAAAAACACAAAAAACCCTAAAACTCCCAAAAAACCCTAAAAGCCATAAAAACCCGACAACATTCCTAAATCCCCAAGAAAACCGTAAAAACATAAACACACATTAAAATCATAAAAATCACTAAAAAAACTATAAATGAATTAAAACCCTAAAAACCCACAAAAACCATAAAGCCTATAAAGGGACCTAAAAACAATAAAAAATATAAAATACATAAAAAATATAAAAAGCTCAGAAACCCTAAATCCCAAAAAAACACAATAAACCATAAAAACTCTGACCCCCCAAACAATAACAACCCTAAAAAACCAAAAACAAAATTAAAAATCCTAAATGCATTAAAAACCATAAAACCCCAAAAACTGTGAAACACTATAAAACTAAAAAACCAAAAAAAAACTCAATATTACCCTAATGGTCCCAAAAACCATTAAAACTCTAAATGTACCTAAATACCCCTAAACCCATAAATGTACCTAAAATCCCAGAAAATCCTAAAGGACCCTGACAAACCTAAAAACCTCTAATAGGCTCCCAAAAACGTAAAAACCCTAAAAACCCTCTAATACCCAAAAGTCCCCAAAAATCCCCCAACACCCATCAAACCAATAAAACCCCCTAAACATTAAAAAATTCAAAAAAAAATATTACAAACCCAAAAAATGATAACCCAAACCCTAAAAAAATAAAAAAATTCTAAAACTCTGCCAAACCATAAAAACTATACAAAAAACTAAAACACTAGACCCCCCCTAAAAACCCTAAGACCCTTGAAAACATTAAAAACCATGAAACCCCTAAAAACCGTAAATAGTCTAATATATCATAAAAATCATAAAAATCCATAAAACCTATAAAACCGACTAAAATATATAAAACCCCTAGAATAATCTAAAAATATCATAACCCCTAAAAATCGTAAAAATAAAAATAAAAACCATAAAGGCCCCTAAAAACAATAAGACACTACAAAAGACCCTAAGACCATTAAAAACATAAAAAATCGTAAAAACCACCCAAAGGCCCTAAAAACAAATCATAACCCATAAAATACCCTAAAAACATAAAACCCCTAAAATAATCAAAAACCCAAAAAACCCTAAAAGAGACTAAATTTTTTAAAAGACCATAAATCCTCTAAAACCCTTAAAAATACTAAAATTCCTAAAGACCTGATAAAAACATAAAAATACATAAATTCTTAAAAACCATAAAATAGTAAAACACACTATAATAAGCTAAAATACCCAGAAAATCTTAATAACCATAAAACCCCTAAAACTGATAAACACCTAAATAATCCTAAAAACATTAAACCCCTAAAAATACTAAATTCTATAAAATCCCAAATAACCCTTAAATCCACTAAAAACCATAAAACCCCTAATAAAATTGGAAAAATTATAAAACCATTAAGAGACTATAAGAAAACATTAAAAAACCCAAAAAAACTAAACCAACTAAAAAATTCTAAAAACCCTAAAAAACCCTATAAACTCTAAAACCCTAAAACCACTTTAAAATCCTAAAAGTATAAGAATAGTTAAAAACCTAATAAACTATACAAACCCAAAAAACCCAAAAAATATCTAAATAAATACTCTAAAACCCTAAAATAACCCCGAAAACCACAAAAACCACAAAAAACCCAAAACCCTTAAAACACTAAATCCCTAAAAAAAATTAAAACCCATAAAAGCCTTAAAAACACTAAAAACCCGAAAAAGACAAAAAAAACCTATAATGACCCTAAAGATACTAAAAATACCTAAAATCTTAAAAAATATAAAACCCCCCAAAAATTTTAAAACTCCTTAAAAAACTAAAAACCCTAAAAAACACAAAAACCCCTTAATAAACCAAAAAAATACTAAAAACCCCTAAAAATTATAAAAAAATCTAAAACCCAAAAAAAATGTTAAAACCCCAAAAATATCCTCAAACCTGTAAACCCCCCCTAAATGCCATAAAACCATATAAAAACCTAAAATCATAAAAAACCATAAAAACTCTAAAACACGATTAAATCTATAAAACTCCCTGAAACCCTAAAAACTCTAAAAAACACCCAAAACCGTAAAACCCAATAAAACATTTAAAATCCAAAAAATCATTGAAGCCCCAAAAAACCGGAAAACCCCTAAAAATTCCCTAAAACCCAATAAATCCTAAAAAATTTCAAAAAATCATGAAAAACCTTGAAAACCCACAAAAACCCTAAAAACCTAAAAACCCCTAAAACCCCCTTAGAATCCCCTCCAAACCATAAAACACTAAAAATAATAAAAATATGAATACCTAAAAAACCTAAATACCATTAAATTTCCTAAAGTACTATATTAACCTAAATCCCCTAAAACCCCAAAACCCCCTAAAAACCCATAAAACCCATAAAACCCCCTAAAACAATAAAACTCCCCCAAAACCCATATGAACATTATAAACCATAACAACTATTAAAAACCCTATAGACAATAAAAACCCAAAAAAACATTGGTTGACCCTGAAACCACTAAAAACCATACACCCCTAAAAACATTTAATTCCTTGGAAAAAACCTAAAAATCCAACAAACTCTAAAAGGTCCCTTAAACATCTGAAGAAACATAAAAACCCCTAAAAATAAAAAAAACCATTTAAACCCCTTTAAGCCTGTTAAAAACCTAAAAACCCGAAAAATCCATAAAAATACTTTAAAACCCTAAAATCCTCAAAATCCAAAAAAACGGTAAAACCTATAAAAACTCTAAAAACCCAAATAACCCCTAAAAACCCAAAAATCCCTAGAAACCATTAAAAACATTAAACCCCCTAAAGGGCCCTAAAACCATAAAAAATCCTCAAACCCCTATAAATGATTAAAACACCCTAAAACACCCTAAAACCCCTATAAAACTCTAAAATCCCATAAACACCATAGAAAACACAAAAAAAAAAATAAAAAATCACAAAAAACATAAAACAACCTAAAATCCCCCAAAACCCTAAAACCCTAAAACTCTAAAATCGCTAACATCCACAAAATCATAAAAAACTCCTAAAACAAAAAAAACATAAAATTCCTAAAACATCCGTCAAACCCATTAAAATATTAAAACCACAAACCCCCCTTGAAACTCCTTTAAACTCCTTAAAACCCCTAAAACCCAAAAAACCCTAAAAATTACTTAAATACCCCAAAAAACTAAACCCCCCTAAAACCATAAAACCCTAAAAACCCCTAAAAACATAACACCAAAGAAAACACTAAAACCCATAAAAATCACTAATAACCCAAAAACCGATAAAACCTATAAAACCATTAAAACTATAAGAAAACTAAAAATAGTCAAAAATAATATAAAACCCCAAAAGTAACTAGGAACCTAAATCCCCTAAAAATCACTAAAACACATAAAGGACTATAAAACACCTAAAAATTATAACATATATTAAAAACCATAAAAACAATAAAAAACATAACAAATATTGAACCCCCCCTCCAAGAGACCCTTAAATTTCCTAAAAACGAAAAAACCCAATACCCCCCTAAAAATTCTAATGGCTCTAAAACCCCCCCAATACACCTTAACTACCTTAGAAACCCATCAAATACCCTAAAATTCCCCACCCCCAAAAAACATAAAACCCCTAAAAGAACCTAAAAACACTAAACATCCTAAAACACCTAAATCTCATTAAAATACCCTAAAAACATAAAAACCCCTAAGAGTCACTAAAACCTTAAAAACCCCTACAAGCCCCTAAAACCCCAAAAAATATAAAAATTAAAAAAACTCTCAAAAGAACTTAATAACCCCATAGCCCCTAAAGAACCCTAAAACCCAAAAAAAACCATAAAGGACACTAAAACCCCATAAAACACAAAGGATCCTTAAACGCCCAAAAACTATAAATGGACCTTAAACCCCTAAAAACACGTAAAGGACCCTAAAATATTTCAAAACCATAAAAACACACAAAAACAATCAAATAACCTTTAAGAACCCCTAAAAACCACAAAACCCCAAAAAGAACATTAAAATACCTTAAACCCCCAATAACCCAAAAATACCGAAAAAACCCCTAAATACCTAAAATATCTTAAAACACTGAAACCCCTAAAAAATACCGAAAAAAACATCAATTTCTAAAAATAATCAAACCCCAAAAAGAAGCTAAAAACTATTTTTCACATTAAAGGAACCTAAAAACCCTAAAAAATCCTTAATACACTAAACGATTTTAAAAACAAAAAAAACCCTAAAACCTCAATAACTTTAAAATCTTAATAATATTATAAAACCCATGAAAACCCAAAAAAAATAAATAAAACCCTAAAAAAAATATCCTAAAAACTATGAGAATCCCTAAAACCTTAAAAGATCAAAAAACACCAAAAAACCCTAAAGTCCCTAAAATCCCAAAAAACCTAAAAAAATAAAAAACCAAAAAACATAAAAACACTAAAAACCCAAAACCCCTTAAAATTAATTTAAAAAACCTTGAAAACCCCTGAAAACCCTAAAACCATAAAATCACAAAAAATCATAAAAACACTAAAAACTATAAACAAACCCGTAAAAATCCCTCAAAACACAAAAAACCAAAATACGCCATAAAACTCTAACACCCCAAAACCCTAAAAACTATAAATATCTTAAAACCCCTAAAACCTTAAAAAACACATATAAAACCACTTAACACTCGAAAATTCCAAAAAAACCCATAAAAATAAAACACCCTAAATGTCTATGAAATCCCCAAAACACTTAAAATTCTAAAAAGTCAAGAAAACCAAAAAAATCCCTAAAACCACTAAAAATAATAAAATGATAAAACCCATTTATACCTTAAACCCCAATAAAACACTAAAAACATTAAAATACCTAGATCAACCCTAAAGGACCCTGAAAACCCTTAAAATAATCAAAACCCTAAAAGACCCTAAAACCCCTAAAAATAAAAAAAGACACTAAAACCCCAAAAAAATCCTACAGAACCCTAAAAACCGAAAAAAAATCACGAAAGACCCTAAAAACATGAAGAAAACCTCTAAAACCTAAAACTATAAAGGTCTCTACAATCCATTAAAACCCTTAAAAGAGATTAAAAAACCATAAAACCCCTAAAAACCCTATACAACCCTAAAACCCCCAAAAAACTGGAAAACCTTAAAATCCCCTAAAAGGTCCTGAAACACCCTAAAACTCTACAAACCCTAAAAACATAAAGAACCCCCAAATACCTAAAAGCATTTTAAAGCCCCAAAACACCTTTTAAAGACTAAAAATCCAAAAGGCCTAAAATACCTAAAATCCTTACAACCCTAAAATCTCTAAAAACCCTATCAATCCAATAAAACTTAAAATCCTATGAAAATACTAAATACCAAAAAACATTAAGAAACCCTAAAACCCCTAAAAACCTAAAAACACTTTACAACCCTAACAATACCAAAAAACCATAAAATCCCTACAAAATTGAAACATCCCCCAAAACTAAAAAAGAAAACTAAACCCCCTAATACCCTCGAAAACTACTAAAACCCTCAAAAATATAGAAAACCTAAAACCTTAAAAAAATATAAAAATATCCCTAAAAACACTAAAAACACTCCAAACACTAAAAACCCCCTAAAATACCTAAAACCCCTATAACCCCCTCAAAATTTTAACACCCCAAGACTTCATAGTAAGTTATTTTCTTTAAAGTAATTCAGTAGCTTGTGCTACACGCAACACCGAATTCGAGCGCACCATGACTTACCAAACTAGCCATTCAAAAAGATGTTATGAATTTTATTAACTGAAATTTGAATTTTATATACTCCATATAAATTTTACATTCATAATATGTGTTTCATAGACATAATATAATAACAAATTCAATTTTTAGATAAAAAAAGTTTTTTTTCAAAAAAAATGCAATTTTACTGCCTTTTAATGGGAAGCCATTTTTAAATCCAATATATGAAACTTTTATATATTAAGTTTAACAAAATAAACTTCTTATTAAGAATAGGGACATAAAAATTTAGTTTGGATAAATTTTGTGTGCTTTTTTGATATCTTCCATATTTTATTAAATAGTGAAAAATACTAAATTTTAATTGAAAACAACTTTTTTAATCAAATTAATATATAGTGTTAAATTATAAATTTGAATGGTTTTGAAGTATAATTATATTATATTTTTATCATTTAATATAATTTTGTTCATTGGAAGTATTTTTACATTTAAATTTGACATAAACAGATATCAATCTTTTGATAGTTTTTACTTCTCCAAATCCTGCTTTCTGGTTTTGACTAAGGGAATATTTCTGTAGATTAAATAAAACTACTTATATGTTTTGAATTTGGTAAAATAGACATAATTTTTTATTTTGGAATATTAAAATTATATTTGGGTGAATTTTTGGTATTTTTCTAAAAGCTTTCAATTTTTGATGAATAGTGAAAAACACTGTGTTATTGTTTAAAGCTGAATTTTTATTTAAATAATTAATTTTAAATTTAAATTTTTTTAAAGTCAAAATAGATACATAATACCAATATTAGTATAATTTAATTCATTAAATTCATTTTATAGTAATATTTTATATATAAAATTTTATTGAGCTGTTTACAATCTTTTACTCACCTTCTAAGCACATTTTCAAATTTGAATAAAATATAATTTTACTGCTTATATGGATTGAATTTAAAAAAAACAAGAGTAACATTTGACATAATTAAGTAAAATTTGGTTCAATAAGATGAAAATAATTTTTGGTGAATAGTAACTTTGGAATTTTATTTACCACACTTAAAAGTAAATAGGGTAATTAAAGGTAAAATTGATATTATAATTAACCTAAAACATCTCAAAATTCTATTGGATAAGTTTATTTTGACCAAAATCAACATTAGGAAAAAAAATATGATCCTTTTTTATCCAATTGGATTTGATTAGGACATTTATTATATTTTATTTAAAGAAGAGTTAAAAGTGTTAAATTCAAAGTTTAATAACTAAATTTTTTTTAATATAGGGTTACACATAAGATAAATTAGAATATAAATATTAATTAGAAATATAAAAAGATTTAATACATAATTTTATTTTATTTATAATTTTTAGTCAATTAAATTTATTTATGACACAATGATGATCCAGTAATTACCTTATTAAGGAAAGACTAAAATAATTTATGTTATAAATATTAAAATAAAAGTAAATTGAATCTTTTGATGAATTAAACTAATTTTATAGGTTAATATGACATGTTAGGGTTGATTTAATTTATTTTTTTGATGAAATCAAGTTTTTTTTACTTTCACAAAAACCAAATACTAAATAGTGTCAAAATTAACATAAATGCGTTTTTAAAACAAATACTATATTATTAAATGATATAATAATACTAAAAATATAATGTATGGAAAAAGGACTTATATAATTACAGATATGTCATTAATGAACTACCTGAGGTTTTCTTGGAATTTTATAATATCTTTAGTAACCGTATAATATGAAAATATAGGAATACATGGTAGAAGTTAAACTATTTAACTAAGAATTAATTCTAACATTTAAAGTTAATATGGTGACCTAAACTTGTCTAAAACCTATTGGTTGAGAATATTTGGACCCATACCCACCTTATCCTCTACATAAATCCATTTGGAGCATTTAGAAACCGAAAATTATTTTACAATAAAATAATATTTCAAGCTTTTTGTAAAGTGACCCTCACCTCCCTTATAAAAGGGTACTTCTCCTTCCCTAAAATTCACAAATACAAATCTATTTATCTCGGCCATACCCTGAAAAAATATCCTCCCAACTACATTAAATCCAACTTGGAGGCCTTAATTTGATCAGAAAGCCAACATAAGGATCTTTTTTTATCAAATCAAAAGGAAGCACCTGAAGAAGAAGTAATAATTTCACACCTCTTTCAATGTTTTTTCTTCTTCCACGTCCAATTTCATTGTTGTTTCCATAAAAAAATATTTAATAGATTACCTTATACATAATTTTATGTTATTATAAATATGGTACAACCATATTCATTATTTTATCCATCCTATGAATGAAAAATTCATCATACATGCGTACGTACGGCTTATTTTCTCCACACCCTGGTGTAGTTTGTTATTAAAAACTTCATTATTTCGATGGGTATAAAAATGAGTATAATTAATTTAAATAATAAATATAACATTTTAATGATTATTTATATATGATATACCATCAAATTACATATGATTTCACCATTAATAAGAATGATATTGTGGCTCATGCGTACATACCGATTACCATCTCCACGAACGTGGTGAGATTATTTTCCCATCGTAACCATTCAAGAATAATTTTCATTTTATGATGTAAAATAATGTTTAAGAACTTAATATCATTCTTTTTGGGAATCAAATACATCCTATCCATAACAAACATGACTTACATATTAAAATATATAAAGGAAAAACGAATCAGTTAACACCCGAAACAATGATATTACTAAAATATTATTAACGAAGAAATATAAGATTATCATATATGATATAATATTTATGTTTTTGGTTATTGAATAATTTAATTACAATTATTTAACCATTATAAAGGAGTTTAACATACCCTCGACTAAGGAAAAGTACAAGGTAAGGGGTTTTCATATAACTTCTTATTCCAGTGAGATTCATGCTATATTGCCACTATTTCCTTTTGTGTGGTGTATGTAATTCCCATTATTGTATTATTTTTGTAATATACTTTAATTTATGGGTATTTACATATTAATTTTATGATACTTATTTCACGGGGTGTATGTTTCGTAAGATACCAAATTGGTAAGGGAATTTCTAATTTCGATTTCCAGTCATTGGGATTTACACAAACTTCATTGATTATTTTACTCCAAGATTACATGGTAAATAACTATTTATTTATTTATGTAGTAATTTAAAATACCCATTTTTTAGATATAATTTTGATACACATAATAAATCCATTTATAAATTCTCATACCATTGATATGAACTTGATGAGGGTAATCTTAACTCAATTTCCATTCATTGAGTTAAACATCCAAGTCATTGGTTTTGTTTTTAAAAGAATATGTGTGAATGTACTCTGATTGATTTACACATAATATCCAATCACATTGAGTTTATTTACATTTTTTATACATAATTATTTCATTGATTTATCCTTAACCTAAGGATACAGTCTTTATAAGTGATTTCATCTCAATTTACATTCCCTTGAGACATCTTTGTTGTTATGTGCCAATTCAATTTTATGTGGTGTATATACTATACTTTTACATAGTATATCATGAATCCATTTGTTATCATCATATTATAAAGTTTTTATTACCTCAATTATTTGTATTCAATTTTATCTCATTTGGTTTGGAACTCTAACTAAAATACCATTTTAAATGTTTTAAAGATTTATTCTTCTAAATCTTTTTCAATAATGTCCCTATTTTAAAAATAGTGTTAAGGATGTTTTTTACATGGACATGAATGTCTTAAAATTAAAATTCCTTTTAAAAGTTTCAAAGTGGTATGGGAATGTTTTATTCAAAAATCTATTTTAACATCTTCTTTGATAAATATTGTGAATTTTAAATGTTTTCAAGAAAAAATGGATATTTTTATAAAATAGTTTTACTGATTATTTTCATCTATGTCAATACCCTTCATTTTATTTTATTCTTTATTGAGGTTGATTTATTATAATAAAATCTTATATATTGTATTTAAGAGTTATGTTTGACTATGGATGTTATATTTTTATTCCATTCATGGGTTGTGGTTAAAGTATTGACATTTCGTATGCTGGTTTTAATAAAAATGAATAGATTATGTTTCACCATTTTAATATGAGAATGCATTGGACTTAGTATGTGATGGGAAGGGCCTGCTATAGCCCCATGATGCATCAGTAAGTCTCATTATACAAACTAGTGTCTTGTCATAAGGCCTTGAAAAATATTATTTGTATTCTAGGAATGAGACCTTGACTATATGGTTATGATGTCCAACATTATGTATTCCATCGTTATGAAATTAGCGATTGATATTACATGTGATTATTCAACTAGAAGAATCTCCATGTGAATAATTAAATGGCATTATTGGATTTATATTTTCCATATTATACTAAATTTTTAGTTTAAAAGGCTTGTGTTTTAGTCCTATACATTACCTTAAATGTTTATGCTTATTTATGAAAGTTTCCTCTATATTATTATCCTTACTAAGGATCTGAGCTCACCCCAATATTATGATTTCTTTTTCCTAGTATGTGAAGAAGTATATTATGATTGACCTATAAGGATAGGCTAACGGGCATTAGTGTGTTCAAAGCGGACACAATGTTTTTTTATTTCATGTTGTAACGTAAAACCTATGTATATATCTAGTACTTCCAAGGATACTAAACTAATCGGTCTTTCAAGACATGATATCTTGTGATCATGCCAATGTTATGTAATAACACACCGAATCATTGTAACTAGGATCAAGGTGTTACAGTTGGTATTAGAGGAAGTTTAGTACAAACCTTGGAAACTAGATTTAAAAAAAACTCTGATTAGAGAACATTACCCTAAGATATACTTTGAGGATTATTATAGATTAAATTCCTAGAATTTTTGTAATATTTTTATTTTGTAAATTTTCCAAGAAGTACATCGCTGTCTGGATACGAGCAGGTAGAGACAGATATGACATAGTTGTATCTAGGGGTAAAACCCAAAAACACCGCTTTGAGCTAGACTCTAATGGGAACTGGTGCATGAAAATGGGCCTTGCTGCACTCTTGGTTACAACACTACAGGGGATATGCTTAGAATAATTCACATTTTATTTACAAACCGATTTGAAGGACTTTAATATAAGAATAGAATACATAATATTGGATAATCCTAAGCTGTTATAGATTGAAAATATGGTGTCATGGTATTATCTAAATGATTTTATGACTATTATTACTCACACTATGATTTTTGGTTTTAGTCAATGGATAGATTACAAGGAAGTCATAGTCACATTTAACATGATGTACAAGGTTCTCATGATTGTGAAACGAGTAACTAAATGGAATATTGATAGGTGTAAAAGATATCATGTTCATGCCAAAGAAGGTTTCCAATAATATGATCAACAACATATATATTAACCAACTACCTAACTCGACAAAGAAAAGAAAAGGCATAGAATGATAAGATCTCTTCCCGTGGATACCATAGAGAAAAGAAAGCTCAATTTCCATCATGCAAGAAATGTCGAAGGAGATACCCATGAAAGTGTCTAAATGGAACAAAAAAAATTATGTGGGGAAATAAGGACATAAAGTAAATAATTACTGAGGAAAAATGAAGAGTAATAAGGAATAAAATAAAAATGAATCTAATAATCCATTTACAGTAATTTTCCATAAATGTACGGGACTTGGAAATTACTCTATTCAATCCCTTTTCTATAGGAAAACCACTAGGTCAAAGAAAAACTGATGAGGAAATAAATGGATGGAGAAATGATTAAAAGTGTTAATTCTCTTTGTTGATGGGATTACTTTGGAATACATTTCTATTGTATGTGTAACCCTGTAGTTTTTTATGTGAAAATGTAATTTGAGGAATAATTATCTTTTATTTTGTGGATATAGTTATAAAAAACCATTTAGGTTTATATAATCCTTTAATTTGAGTCAATTACAGGTTATTAATATTTGGGATAAAAATGTGAGGTATGAGATAAAATTTGTAGTAAAATTATATTATGGCTATTTTGAGGAATTTATCTCATTGTGGGAATGTTATAAAATATAGTTTTTGAAAAAGGACAAAATGCAGACCGTGTGACAATCCGCCATGTTAGATAAAGGTGCAGTAATTGAACCCACAACCAAAGTGCGACTGTGATTTTTCACCTACCACTAGACTACGTTAAGTCCCTGGTTAGTTTGACTAATTAATTTTTGTTAAAAAAAATTTATTGATCAATAATTAGTTGATTTGGGATCTTATGTTTTATCAAATGGATATCCTTAGTATAGGAGAATGATTTGGTTATTAAGTGATAACTGTTTTTTTAGAAGACGTTCGCTCTATTGGGAACACTATATGCCTAAAGAAAATAGAATACTATGGGATTTCATTTGAGGTGTAATGGTGGATTTTTATTATGAAAGAATATATTTTTTATAGTGATTTAGGTTATTAATGGAAATTATTAACCTATCATAGAGAAAATTTGATTTGGTTTATTACACTTCAATATGAGACTTTAAGAGTAGTTGATGTTATTTAGGGGTAAATGTTAAGATTTAATATAAAAGACTATGTGATTAAATTATTATGAATTTTAGGTTTCAATCATAGATTGGAATATATTGAAGTATTTTAAGGAAAATTTTAAGTGAATGGTCTTTATTGAACTTTTGGTATTGTTTGTTTAATTTTGGAAATTAAGATTAATATTTCTTTCTATAAAGGATTATCCATTTTGGGGATCATCTGATCTTCTATTAACCATTTTGGTTTTGGTTAATCTCTATAGACAAGGGAAATATATAGTTCACCCTTTGTGGATTATGTGATTCTCTAGAAGTTTATTCTAGCACTTCAAGTGTGACCAAGTAATCTCGAATACTCATCATTTGGAGAAAATATTAGTTAGTGGAAGAAATTTATTAAAGGATGAAAAACTACTTGAAAAGTAAGTATAACTCTTTATGTTCTTATTCAATCTCATAAATAAATTCCTCATCTTTATGAAATGGAACATAAAACAATAAAATGTTGTCCGTTTACTTTTTCTATTGGGAAACTAATGACCGTTTAACCCATCACAAGTTTGTGGTTTTCTTATTGTTAAATTTCTCCTGATCATGTTTTATATCACTATCCATTAGAACATGACACTTAGTTTATCTTCCATATCCATGTTTTCCTACATGGAATCCTAGTATGGGTTATATCATGTGATCTTTGTACTTCTCTTTCTTTCTTTTAAAGTGATAGTTGTGTTGACTCTTCTTCTGATGTGGGAATTTAAATGAAGTTCCCAACCCCAATTTAAATTTGAGAGGATTCAATCTCCAAAATAGGGGAAGAATTTAAAACTCCAAGATTTCATAGTAAGTCATTTTCTTTAAATTAATTAAATAGATTGCGCTACATGCAACACCGAGTTCGAGCACACCACGACTTACCAAACTAGCCGTTCAAAATATATTTATGAATAGTATTAAATAAATTTTAAATTTTATATACTCCATATAATTTTAACATCAATATTATTTGTTTCTTAGACATAATATAAGAACAATTTTAATTTTTTAGATAAAAGAAGTATTTTTCAAAAAATGCAATTTTACCACCTTTTAATGGAGAACCCTTTTTAAATTCAATATTTTTCACTTATATATATTAAATTTGGAATAATAAACTTATTCTTTAGAACAAGGGAATAAAAATTAAATTTGGATAAATTTTCAGTGCTTTTCTAATAACAGTCATATTTTTATTAATAGTGAAAATACTAAATTTTAATTGAAACCAGCTTTTTTAATCAAAATAATTTATAGTGTTAAATTATACATTTGAATGGTTTTGAAGTATAATTAGATTATATTTTTATCATTTAATCCAATTTTGGTCATTGGACGTAATATTACATTTATATTGCACATAAACACATATCAATCTTTTGATAGTTTTCACTTTTCAAAAACCCGCTTTCTGGTTTTGACAGCGGGAATATTTATTAAAATTAATAATACAACTTATATGTTTTGAATTTGGTAAAATATAAATTATTTTTTAATTTGTAATATCAAAATTAACTTTGGGTAAATTTTTGGTATTTTTCTAAAAACATTCAATATTTGATAAATAGTGAAAAACACTGCATTATCTTTTAATGTCGACTTTTTATTTAAATAATTATTTTTAATTTAAATTTATTTTAAAGTAAAAATAGATAAATTAAACCTATATTAGTACAATTTAATACATTTCAGTCATTTTATAATAAGATTAGATAAATAAATTTTTATTGAACTTTTTACCATCTTTTACCCACCTTCTAGGCACATTTGAAAATTTGTATAAAACAAAATTTTACTTCTTATTTAGATTGAATTTAAAAAATAAAAGAGACACAATTGACATCCGTAAGTAAAATTTGGTTCAATAGGATGCAAAAAAAAATTGGTGAATAATTACTTTTGAATTTTATTTACCACATTTAAAATTAAATAGGGTAATTAAAGGTAAAATTGATATTATAATTACCCTAACATATGTCCTAATTCTATTGGATAAGTTTATTTTGACAAAAATTAACCTTAGTAAAAAGATATGATCCTTTTTGCTCCACTTATATTAGATTATGACATTTATAATATTTTATTTAAAGAAGAGTTAAAAGTGTCAAATTCATTGTTTAATAACTAAAACATTTTTAATATAGGGTTACACATAAGATCAATTCTACTATAAATATTAATCATAAAGATCAAAATAATTAATACATAATTGTATTTTATTTATATTTTTTAGACAATTAAATTTACTTATGACACAATGATGATGTTGTAATTACCTCATTAATGAAAGACTAAAATAATTGATGTTATAAATATTAAAATAAATGTAAATTGAAACTTTTTATGCATTACAATAATTTTCTAGGTTAATAAGAAATTTTAGGGTTTATTTAATTTATTTTTTCAAAGTAATCATGTTTTTTGATTTTCACAAAAACCAAATACTAAATAGTGTCAAAATTGACATAAATGAGTTTTTAAAAAAAATACTATATTATTAAATGAAATAATATTCTTAAAAATATAAGGATCAACCAAAGAATTTATATAATGATATATATGTCATTAATGAGAAACTTTAGCTTCACGTGGAATTTTATAGTATGTTTATTAACCATGCAATATAAAAATACAAGGAGACATGATAAAAGATAAACTATTTTACTTAGAATTAATTCTGAAAGATAAGGTTAATAAGGTGACCTTAAATTCTCTAAAACCTATTAGTTGAGAATATTTTTACTCATACCCACCTTATCCTCAAAATAAATCTATTTGGAGCCATTAGAAAACAAAAATTATTTTATAATAAAATATTATTTCAAGCTTTTCATAAAGTGACCCTCACCTATCTTATAAATGGGTACTTACCCTTATCTCAAATTCACACATCCAAAGCCATTTGGGTCAGCCAAACCCTGATCAAATATCCTCCCAAATACCCAAAATACAACCTGGAGGCATTAATTTTATAAGAAATCCAACCTAAGTAGCCTTTTTGATCAAATTAAAAGGAAGCACCCGAAAAAGAGGTAATAATTTCACCACATCTTTCAAAGTTATTTTCTTCTTCCACTTCCTCTTTATTTTTTGTTTAGATACCAAAATAATAACTCCAGTACCTTATACATACTATGATGTTATTATCAATATGGTACAACCATATTCATTATTCTATCTATCCTATGAATGACAAAGTCGCCATATGTGCGTACGTACAGCTTACCATCTCCACATTATGGCGTAGTTTGTTATTCAACACTTTAATATTTGGATGGGTATAATAATGAGTATCATAGATGTAAATAATAAACATAACATGTTAATAACTCTTTTTATATGATATTCCATCCAATTATATACGATTTCACTATCAATAAGAATGATATTGTCACTCGTGCGTACGTACGGATTACCATCTCCATGAAAACGATGAGATTCATTTCACATTGTAACAGTTGAAGAATAATTTATATATTATGATTTAAAATAATGTTTAAGAACTTAATATCTTTCTGTATATAAATCAAAAACATCCTATCCATAAAAAACATGACTTATACAGAAAAACATATAAAGGAAAACGAATCAGTTAACATCCGAAACAATGATACTACTAAAATATTATTAACAAACCAATATTATAAGATCATATATGATATCATATTTATATATATGATTATTGTATAATATAATAACAATTATTTAACTATTAAAAATGTGGTTAACTTACCCTCATCTAAGGAAAAGTAAAAGGTAATGGGTTTTCATCTCACTACTTATTCCCGTGAGATTCATGCTATATTGCCCCTATTTCCTTTTGTGGGGTGTATGTACTCACCATGATTGTATTATTTGTGTAATATAATTTAATTATGGGTATTTACATAATCACTGTATTATCCTTATTTCTGGGGGTGTATGTTTCGTAAGGTAAAATATCAGTAAGGGACTTTCTAATTTTGATTTCCACTCATTGGGTTTTACGCAAACTTCATTGATTATTTTACTCCAAGATTATGGGTGAAATAAAAATTTATTTATTTATATAGTAATTTACAATACCCTTTGTGAGGATATAATTTTGATACATATAATCAATCCATTGATAAATTCTCATGTCATTGATATTAACTAGATAAGGGTAATCTTTTCTCAATTTCCATTCATTGAGTTAAATATCCAAGTCATTGGTTTTGTTTTTAAAAGAATATATGTGAATGTACTCTGATTAATTTACACTGAATATCCAATAATATTGAGTGTATTTATATTTTTCAGACATAATTATGTCATTTATTTATCCTTAACCAAAGGATAGGATCCTAATATGGTATTTCATCTCAATTTACATTCCATTGATACTTCTTTGTTGTTATGTGCCAATTCACTTTTATATGGTGTACATACTGTACTTTGACTTGATATATCATGAATCCATTTATTCTTTTGATATTATAATGTTTTTATTACCTCAATTATTTTTATTCAAGTTTCTATCATTTGGTTAGGAACTCTAAGTAAAAAATCATTTTAAATGTTTTAATGATTTATTCTTCTAAATCTTTCTCAATAATGTCCATGTTTTAAAAATGGTGTTTGGGATTTATTTATATGGACATGAATGTTTTAAAATTAAAATTACATTTAAAATTATCAAGGTTGTATGTGTAATGTTTATTCAAAAATCTATTTTTAACAGCTTCTTTGATTAACATTGCGACGTTTAAATGTTTTCAACAAAAAGGGGATATTTCTCTAAAACCGTTTTACTGATTATTTTCATCTATGTCAATATTCTTCATTGTTTTTTTTATTATTTATTAAGGTTGATTTATTTTAATACAATATTCCATATTGTATTGAATGAGTAATGTTTGATTGTGGATGCGCTATTTTTTATATCATTCATGGTTTGTGGTTAATGTATTTACATTTCATATGCAAGTTTAATAGGAATGTTTAGATTATGTTCCACCCTTTTCATATGAGGAATGAATTGGACAAAGTATGTGATTTGTGGGGCCCTCTATAGCCCCTCGATGCATTGGTAGGTATCATTACCTTAAATGTTTTTGATTATTTATGAAAATTTCTACTATATTGTTATCCTTACTGAGCATCTGATCACACCCCTTTTTTATGTTTTATTTTTCTTAAGATGTGAAGAATTAAATTTTTATTGATGTATAGGGATAGGATAAGGGACATGAGTGTGTTCAAAGGGGAAAAAATGTTGTTGTTTTTTTATTTCATGATGTAATGTAAAACTTATGTATGTATCTAGTACATCCAAGGCTACTAAAATAATCGGTCTTTCAAGACTTGATCTCTTGTGATCATGCCAATGTAATGTAATAATTCACTGACTCTAGGTAACTAAGGTCGGGGCATTACAAAAATACCCTGAAAAAACTCTAAAAAACATAAAAACACAAAAAACTCTAAGACCCCACAAAATACCAAAAAACTCTAAATGGCCCTCAAAAAGCCTAAAAACACCAAAAAACCGCTAAAAACCCTAACAATTTCTTAGAATATTCTAAAAAATCTCTCAAAACCCTAAAAACCACATAAATACCTAAAAACATCTAAAACCCCATAAAACCCCTAAAACACTAAAAATAATCTAAAAATCTCTAAAACCCCCAAAAACCCTAAAAACCCCAAAACACCCTAAAACCCCATAAAAACACAAACATCACCTTAAAATCCCCTATAAATATTTAAAAACTCTAAAAAACCAAAAAATCTTATAAAACCTAAAAAAACCTGCATCTGATAAAACCCCAAAGAAATTTTCAAAAACTCTAAAGACCACTAAATAAAACCTAAAAACACGAATGAACGGTGAAATTTTCTTGTTACCCTAACCCCCCCATAAAACACTAAAAACCTCAAAGGCACTAAAAATAAGAAGAAACCAAAAACCCATAAAAAAACTAAAAATCCGAAAAACACTATAAAAACTGAAACACCCTTGAAAAACTAAAAATTGTAAAACTCCCAAAATAAAATAAAAACCCTAAAACCCCAAAACCACTAAAAACACCTAAAACCCCATAAGAGGCCTTAAACCACTTAAAACCCAAAATACACTCAATACTTGAACCACTAAATGACCCTAAACCTGTAAAAACCCTAAAAGACCCTAAAACTACATAAACACCCTTAAAACTTATAAAAAACAAAAAATATCTTAAAAAACTAAAAAACACTATAAACCCTAAAAACCATAATAGACTCTAAAAACCCTAGAAACCCTAAAATTCCCTAAAATTAATGTGAATCCCGAGAAATATATAAGTCCCTTAGCCCTGTAAAATCCATTAAAAATCCAAAAAATCCCAAACCTATTAAACCCATTAACATTTCTAAAAATAATAAAATACATAAAATTGAATTGTCCCTTAAACCATAGAAATAAGAAAATCCATAAACCCATAAAAACCTTAATTCCCTAAAAATATCAAAAATCCATAAAAATTTACTTAAAACCCATAATTAATTATAAAAACCTTTAAAACCTCCTAAACATCCCTTAATACACTTCAAAATTCTAAAAACCTTAAATACCCTTTAAAATGTTAGAAACGCTAAAATATGTAAAAGCCATAATGACACTAAAACCCCCTAAAACCCATAAAAACACTAAACCCCTAAAAACTAATAAAAATAATAAAAGATAAAAACCCCTAAAATATAAAATCTTAATCCCACCAAAAGAACCTAGAAAACATAAAAACCATAAAAACTAGTAAAACCTAAACAACCCTAAAAACTATCAAACAACCCCAAAATCCCTAAAAATCATCAAAAACCCCAAAAAATCATAAAACCCTCAAACCCCTAAAAAACCCAAAACACCTAAAAATCCCTTAAAACACCTAAAAAATTAAAACCACCTAAAACGCGAATAACCATAAAAGAACCCTTAAAAACCTTAAAACCCCTAAAATCCATTAAAAATCCTAAAAACCATAGAAAATCTAAAATAACATAAAAAACCAAAAAACTCATAAAAAACATCCTATCCCAAAAAACCCTTAAAAAACATATTAACACCAAAAAACAAAAAAATGATGAAATCTTTAAAACCCCAAGAAAACCCTTAGAAAACAAAACAAGACCCTAAAATTCTAAAAATGGTAAAAATACATAAAACCTAAAAACCCAAAAAACAATATAAAACCTTAAAAACCTTAAAACACATAAAAACCCTAAAACCCATAAAAACCAAAAAACCATTTAAAAATATAAAACATCCTAAAAAAACTTTTAAAACCATAAACCCACTAAAAAACCATAAAATCATAAAAACCCAAAAGAATCCAGAAACCCCTAATGGACCCAAAAATCCCAAAAAACCACTAAAAATCCCTAAAACCTGCTAAATCCTAAATAATCCTAAAAACCCTAAAACCACTAAAAAACATAAAAAAATGTAACACCCCAAGCTTCTACGGTACTCTTCTCTTTGAATAATGCAATAGCGTGTGTTGTACGCAACATCGAGTTCTAACACACACCACAACCAATCAAACTAGCCGTTATGAATAGTAATACCTACTTTTTAAATTTTTTGAAATTTTATCTCTCAAAATGAAATTCATTTTTGGATTCGGAGTATTGAATTTATCCTAATCTGAAATTTTGGTAAATTTCGGATAACTTTAATATTTTGATGAATAGTGAAAATTACTAAATTTTAATTAAAAACAACTTTTTTAATCAAAATAATTAATAGTGATAAATTATGAATTTGAGTGGTTTTAAAGTATATTTAGAATATATTTTTACCATTTAATACAATGTTGGTCATTTGACATAATTTCACAATTAAACCGGACATAAAAAAGTATCAATCTTTTGATATTTATTATATCTTAAAAACACGTTTTTTATTTTGACAGCGGGAATTAATTTTAAATTAATTTCTTCCACTTCTATGTTTTGAATTTGGAAAAATGGATTCCATATTTTGAATCAGGATTTCCAAATTGTGTAAATAGGTAACTTTTATTTTTATACATTTTGAATAATTACTTCGGTAAATATTTTATTTACCATGGTTAAAGGGTAAATCCGGTAAATAAGGGTTAAAAAATAATATTATAATAATACTAAATTACCCTAAAATGTGTCCTAACCTTATTTTTGGATAGCATTCCGACCATGGTCATCTTTGGGTCGATTTGGGGACCCCATGGAGCCACTTGTAGGTGATAGGGACACTTTATTTTAATTAAGTTAATATAAATACAAAAATGACATAAGCATATATCTTTTAGAACAACATTTTTTAATTAGGGTTATATATGTTGTATTTTCGACTATAAATATTCATTATAAAGATACAAAGATTTCCTACATAATGGTATTTTATTTATAATTTTTAGACATTATATAATTTAATTTATTTATGACACAATGGTGATGCAGTAATTACCTAATTAATAAAAAATTAGAATAATTGATATTATAAATACCAAAATAAATGTAATTTTATACTTTTTATAAATAAAAATAATTTTATAGGATAATATGACATTTTAGGATTGATTTAATTAATTTTTTTAGAAGTAATCATTCTGTTATGAGTTTTACAAAAATTAATTATTGAAAAGTGTCAAAATTGACATAAAAGAGTTTTTTAAAAAAATATTATATTATTAATTTATATTCAATTTCTAAAAAACTAAGGTTCGGAAAAGAGACTCATATCATGATATTTTTATCATTAATGGACCACTGGGGGTCTTTTGGATGTATATGGTAATTTTATTAACCATATAATATAAAAATACCAAGAGACATTGTAAAAGTGAAACTAATTAACTAAGAGTTAATACTTAAAGTTAAGGTTATTATAATGACCCAAACCTGTCTAAATTATATTGGTTGAGTGGTTTTCGACCCATAACCACCTTAACCTTTAAATAATACACTTTTGAGCCATTAGAAACCGAATATTAATTTATTATAAAATAATATTTTTTGCTTTTCCAAAGGTGCCCCTCACCCCTCTTATAAAAGGGAACTTCCCCTTATCATTAATTCACACCTTAAAAGCCTTTTGGCTCGGCCAAAACCTGACCAAATACTCTCTAAATATCACTAACTACATCCTAGAGGCCTTAGTTTGATCATAAAGCCAACTTAATGATCCCTTTTGATCAAATCAAAAGGAAGAACCCGAAGAAGAGGTAATGTTTTCACCACCCTCTTTCAGGTTCCTTTCTTCTTCAACTTCTTATTTCTTTGTTATTTATATTCTAAAATAATAACTCCAGTATCTTCTATATACTTTGATGTTATTATAAATATGTTACAACCATATTCAGTATTCTATCCATCCTTTGAATGGCATGTCACCATACGTGTGTACGTACGGCTTACCGTCTCCACGTCGTGGTGTAATTGTCATTCAATAAATTATTATTTGGATGGGTATAATAATGATGTCTAATTAATTTAAATAATAAATATAACATGATAATGATTCTTTATATATGATATAAAATCAAATTAAATATTATTTTAATATCAAAAGAATGATATTGTCGCTCGTGCGTATGTACGGACTACCGTCTCCACGAACGTGATGGGATTCATTCTCCATCGTATCCATTCAAGGATAATTCTAATTTAATGATTAAAAATAATTTTTAAATATTTGACATAATTCTGGATATGAATAATATACATACCATTAGTAACAAATATGGCTCAAATAACAAAGAATATAAAGGAAAATGAACCCGTTAACACCTGAAACGAGGATAATTCTAAGATATTATTAACAAATCAATGTTAAAAGATCATATATGATATCATATTAATGCATATGATTCTTTTATAATTAAATAAAAATTGTTTCACCATTATACAGGTGGTTAACCTACCATTGACCAAGGAAAAAGTACAAAGTAAGGGGTTTCTTATCTCACTTTTAATTCCGTGAGAATTCCATTGTTTACCACTTATTTATTACATGTGGTGTGTGTACTTCCCATGTTTGTATTCATTGTGTAATATACTTTAATTTATGGATATTTACATCATCATTGTATTATCCTTCTTTCATGGGTTCATGTTTCATATGTTACCAAATTGATAAGGGAATTTGAAATTTCAATTTCCACTCATTCGGCTTTACGCATACTTCATTGATTATTTTACTCCAAGAGTATGTGTAGAATCACTATTCATTTGATTATGTCATAATTTCCACTCCCCTTTCTGTGGATATAATTTTTAAACACATAATCACTCCATTGATAAATTCTCAAGTCATCGGTATGAACTTGATAAGAGTAATTTTAACTCAATCTCCATTTGTTGAGTTAAATATCCAATTCATTGGTGTTGTTTTTACAAGAATATGTGTGAATATCATATGATTGATTTACACTAAATATCCAATCATATTGAGTTTATTTATATTTTTCACACATAATTATGTCGTTGATTTATCCTTAACCTAAGGATATGGTCTTTATAAGAGAATTCATCTCAATTTACATTCCATTGATACTTCTTTGTTGTTATACACCAAATCACTTTTATATGGTGTATATAATGTACTTTAACATAGTATATCATGAATCCCTTTATTCTCATGATATTATAAAGTTTTTATTACCTCAGTTATTTGTATTTAAGTGTCTCTCTTTTAGTTAGAAACTCTAACAAAAATACATTTTTAAGTGTTTTAAAGATTGGTTATTATAAAACTTTCTCATTAATGTCCATGTTTGAAAAATGGTTTTAAAGATTTATTTATATGGAAATTAATGTTTTGAAATCAAAATTCCTTTTAAAAGTTTCAAAGTGGTATGGGAAACTTTGATTCTAAAATCTATTTTAAATGGATTCTTGACAAATAGTGTGACTTTTAAATGATTTCAAGAAAAAGGGGGATATTTCACTCTAATTGTTTTGATGATTATTTTCATCTATGTCAATATCCTTCATCATTATCGATTGAGGTTAATATGATACAATAAAATCTTCCATATTGTATCGAATGAGTTATGTTTGACTGTGGATGTGCTATTTTTATACCATTCATGGTTTGTGGATAATGTATTGACATTTTGTATGTTAGTTTTAATACGAATTTTTATGTTATGTTTAAAACTTTTCATATGAGGAATGCATTAGACTTAGTAAGTGACGGGTGGAGACCGCTATAGCTCCTCGATGCATCGGTAGGTCTCATGAGACAAACTAGTGTCTTGGCACAAGGCCTTGGCAAAATCTTATTTGTAGTTTTGGCACGTGGCCTTGGATATGTGGTTATGATAGTCTAGAATTATGCATTCCATCATTATGAAATTGGTTATTGATATTGCATGTGATTGTTAGATTAGTAGAATATCCATGTGAATAAGTAAATGGAATTATTTCATTTTATATTTTCCATATTATGCTGAAGTTCAAGTTTGAAAGGCTTTTGTTTTAGTTATAAATTTCTTTAAGTGTTTATGATTATCTATGAAAGCTTATGATATATTGTTATACTTACTGAGCATCTAAGCTCACCCCTTTCAATGTTTTATTTTTTCCAGGATGTGAAGAAGTAATTTATGAATGACCTGTAGGGATAGTATGAGGGGATATGAAGACAAGATGTTGTTGTAGTTTTTTTACCTTATTATGTTATGTAAGACTTATGAATATATCTAGTGTTTCCAAGACTACTAAACTAATCGGTCTTTTGAGACTTGATCCTTTGTGATCATGCCAATGTTATGTAATAATGCACCGACTCTGGAAAACTGGGGTCGGGGCGTTATAGTTGGTATTAGGGGAAGTTTAGTACAAACCTTGGAAGCTATATTTAGATAAACTTTGATTAGAGCACGTAGACCTAAGATGAACTTTGAGGATTAGTATAGAAGAACTTCCTAGAATTTTGGTATTGTAGAGATTTTGTGAGTTTTCCGAGCAATACATCCCTATCTGGATACGAGCAGGTAGAGCCGGCTCTGGAACAGATGTACCTAGGGGTAAAACCTGAAAACACCCCTTTGATCTAGACTCGAACGAGAACTGGTGCATGACAACGGGCCTTGCTGCACTCTTGGTTACGACACTCCTGGGGGATATGCTTAGGATTATTTACATTTTATTTACAAACCGATTTGATGTATTATATATAAGATGAGAGTAAATGACATTGGTTAATCCTAATGTGTTTCAAATTGAGAATATGGTGACATGGTATTCTCTAAATGATTTTATGACTACTGTTACTCACACAATGATTTCTGGTTTTAGTCAATGGCTAGATTCCAAGGAAGTCATAGTGACTTTGAGAATGATGTACAAGGTGGGAACAGTGGTGATAATGAGCAACAAAATGGAATGTTGATTGGCGTAAAAGATATCTTCTTCATTCCAAATCAATTTTCCAAGAATATGATCAATAATATATATATTAACGAATTCCCAGACTCAACAAAGAAGAGAAAGGTGATGAATGATAAGAGCTCTAGAAGTAGAGACCATGGAGAAAGGAATCCTCAATTTCTATCATGCCGGAAATGTGGAAGGAGACACCCAAGAAAGTGTCTCAACAGAACAAAGAAATGTTTTACGTGTGGGAAAGAAGGACATAAAGTGAATAATTGCCGAAGAAAAATGAAGAGTACTATGGAAGAAAATAAAAATGTTCCCAAGAATCAATTTACAGTCATTTGTCGTAAATGTAGGGGACCTAGCCACTACCCGAGTGAATGCCCTATTCTATAGGATATTTTCTTGGTCAAATAAGAAGCTATGTGGGAATAAATGGTTGGAGAAATGTTTAAAAAGTATTAGTGCTCCTTGTTGATGGGTTTACTTTGGAATAATTTTCTCTTGTATTTTTAACCCTTCAGTTTTCTATGTGAGAATGATATTTGAGGAAGAATTATCTTTTCTCTTGTGGATATAGTTATAAATAACCATATGGTTTTATATGATCGTTGGGTTTGAGGCAATTATAAGTTATTATAATTTGGGATGAAAATGCAAGGTATGAGATAAGATTTGTGGTTATATTATGTTATGGTTATTTTGAGGAATTTATCTTATTTTGGTAATGTTATAAAATATAGTTATTGAAAAAGGACAACACGCAGACCGTGTGACAACCCGTCGCATCGGACAAAGCTGTGGGAATCGAACCCACAACCAAAGTGCGATTGGGATTTATCTCCTACCACTGGACTACGTGAAGTCCCCGGTTAGTGTGACTAATATTTTTAGTTAAATGATTTTATTGATGAATAATAATTTTATTTGGGATCTTATGTCTTATCAAATGAATACCCTTAGTATAGGAAAATGATTTGGTGATTAAGTGATAAATGTTATTTTGGAAGTTGTTCTCTTTGTTGTGAACACTTTATGCCCAAGGAAAATAGAATAGTATGGGATTTCATTTGAGGAGTAATTGTGGATTTCTTTCTATGTTTTTATTGTGTATTTATAGTTATTTGGGTTATTTATGGAAATGATTAGGTTAATTACTTTTAAGTATGTGACTTTAAGAGTAATTAATGTCATTTTTAGATACAATTTAACGTGGAAGACTAAATTCTTATAAGTTTTGGTTTTCAATATTAGTTTGGATTATATTGAAGGATTTTAAGGACAGTTGATTATTGAATGGTATTTATATAACTTTGGGGTATTGATGGTTTAATTTTAGAAATTAAGATTACTGTTTTTTTTTATCTAATGGAATATCCATTTGGGGGATCATCAGATATTATATTAACCATTTTGGTTTTGATTAATCTCTATAGATAGGGTAAATATATAGTTTATCCTATGTGGATCATGTATTTCTATAGAAGTTTATTCTAGCTCTTCCATTGTGACCAAGTATTCTTGAATACTCATTGTTCAAAAAAAAATAGGTTAGTGGTAAAAATTTATTAAAGAATGAAACTCTACTTAAAAAGTAAGTATATCTCTTTATGTTCTTAGTCAATATTATAAATGAATTCCTCTTCATTATTTAATGTAACTTAAAACAAAAAAATGTTGTCCGTTTACTTTTCCTATTGGGAAACTAATGACCATTTGTCCTAACACAAGTTTGTGATTTTCTTATTGTTAACTTTCTCCTGATAATGTTTTCTATCCCTCTCCATCAGAACTTAACACTTAGTTTATCATCCATATCCATGTTTTCCTACATGGAATCCTAGTATAGGTTATCTTAGGTGACCTTTATACCTCTCTTCCTTTCTTTTAAAGTGATAGTTTTATTGACTCCTTTTCCGATGTGGGACTTTCCATTGTATTCTCAAGCCCAATTTTAAAAAAATTGCGAGGACGCAATTTATTGAAGGAGGGGAGAATGTAACACCCCAAGATTCTACGGTACGCTTCTCTTTGAATAATGCAATAGCTTGTGTTGTATGCAACATCGGGTTCTAACACACACCACAAACAATCAAACTAGCCGTTATGAATAATAATACCTACTTTTCAAATTTTATTGAAATTTTATCTCTCAAAATGGATTTAATTTTTGGATTCGGAGTATTTAATTTATCCTAAGCTGAAATTTTGGTACTTTTTGGATAACTTTAATATTTTGATGAATAGTGAAAATTACTAAATTTTAATTAAAAACAACTTTTTAAATCAAAATAATTAATAGTGATAAATTAATAATTTGAGTGGTTTTAAAGTATATTTAGAATATATTTTTACCATTTAATACAATGTTGGTCATTGGACATAATTTCACAATTAAACCGGACATAAACAAGTATCAATCTTTTGATAGTTATTATATCTTAAAAACATGTTTTTTGTTTTGACAGCAGGAATTAATTTTAAATTAATTTCTTCCAATTCTATGTTTTGATTTTGGAAAAATGGATTCCATATTTGAAATCATGTTGTCAAAATTGTGTAAATAGGTAACTTTTATTTTTAGACATTTTGAATAATTATTTCGGTAAATATTTTATTTACCATGGTTAAAGGGTAAATCCGGTAAATAAGGGTTAAAAAATAATATTATAATAATACTAAATTACCCTAAAACGTGTCCTAACCTTATTGGTGGATACAGTTCCAACCATGGGCTTCTTTGGGTCGATTTTGGGACCCCGTGGATCCACTTGTAGGTGATAGGGACACTTTATTTTAATTAAGTTAAAATAAATACAAAAATGACATAAGCATATATCTTTTAGAAAAACAATTTTTAATTAGGGTTATATATGTTGGATTTTAGAATATAAATATTCATGGAAAATATAATAATATTTCCTACATAATGGTATTTTATTTATAATTTTTAGACATTATATAATTTAATTTATTTATGACACAATGGTGATGCAGTAATTACTTAATTAATGAAAAATTAGAATAATTGATATTATAAATACCACAATAAATGTAATTTTAGACTTTCTATAAATAAAAATAATTTTATAAGATAATATGACATGTTAGGATTTATTTAATTAACTTTTTTCGAAGTAATAATTCTGTTACATTTTTTACAAAAATCAATTATTGAATAGTGTCAAAATTGACATAAAAGAGTTTTTAAAACAAATATTATATTATTAATTTATATTCAATTTCTAAAAATCTAAGGTTCGTCCAAGAGACTCATATAATGATAGTTTTATCATTAATGGAACACTTGGGGGTCTTTTGGATGTATATATTAAGTTTATTAACCATATAATATAAAAATACAAAGAGACATTGTAAAAGTGAAACTAATTAACTAAGAGTTAATAATTAAACATAAGGTTAATATAATGACCCAAGCCTGTCTAAATTCTATTTGTTGAGTGTTTTTCGACCCATCCCCACCTTAAACTTTAAATAATCCACTTTGGATCCATTAAAAACCGAATATGAATTTATTATAAAATAATATTTCTAGCTTTTCCAAAGGTGCCGCTCACCCCTCTTATAAAACGGCACTTCCCTTATCATTAATTCACACCTTCAAAGCCTTTTGGATCAGCCAGACCCTGCCCAAATACTCTCTCAACTTCCCTCAATACAACTTAGAGGACTTATTTTGATAATAAATCCAACCTAAGGATCCCTTTTGATCAAATCAAAAGGAAGAACCTGAAGAAGAGGTAATGTTTTCACCACCCTCTTTCAAGTTCCTTTCTTCTTAAACATCTTATTTCTTTGTTATTTCTATTATAAAATAATAACTCCAGTATCTTCTATATACTGTGATGTTATTATAAATATGTTACAACCATATTCAGTATTCTATCCATCCTTTGAATGGCATGCCACCATACGTGCGTACGTATGGCTTACCGTCTCCACGTCATGGTGTAATTGTCATTCAATAAATTATTATTTGGATGGGTATAATAATGATGTGTAATTCATGTAAATTATAAATATAACATGATAATGATTCTTTATATATTATATACAGTCAAATTAAATATTATTTTAATATCAAAAGAATTATATTGTCGCTAATGCGTACGTACGGACTACCGTCTCCACGAACACGATGAGATTCATTCTCCATCGTATCCATTCAAGGATAATTCTCATTTAATGATTAAAAATAATGCTTAAAGATTTTACATCATTCTGGATATGAATAATATAATCCCATTAGTAACAAATATGGCTCAAATAACAAATAATATAAATGAAAATGAACCCGTTAACACCTGAAACGACGACAATTCTAAGATATTATTAATATATCAATGTTAAAAGATCATATATGATATCATATTAATGTATATGATTATTTTATAATTAAATAAAAATTATTTCACCATTATACAGGAGGTTAACCTACCCTCGACCAAGGAAAAAGTACAAAGTAAGGGGTTTCTTATCTCACTTTTAATTCCGTGAGAATTCCATTGTTCACCACTTATTTATTACATGTGGTGTGTTTACTCCCCATGTTTGTATTCATTGGGTAATATACTTTAATTTATGGATATTTACATCATTATTGTATTATCCTTCTTTCATGGGTGCATGTTTCATAATTTACCAAATTGATTAGGGAATTTGAAATTTCAATTTCCACTCATTCGGCTTTACGCATACTTCATTGATTATTTTACTCCAAGATTATGTGTAGAATCACTATTATTTTGATTATGTCATGATTTACACTCCCCTTTCTATTGATATAATTTTTATACACATAATCACTCCATTGATAAATTCTCAAGTCATCGGTATGAACTTGATAAGAGTAATTTTAACTCAATCTCCATTTGTTGAGTTAAATATCCAATTCATTGTTTTTGTTTTTACAAGAATATGTGTGAATGTCATATGATTTATTTACACAAAATATCCAATCATATTGAGTGTATTTATATTTTTCACACATAATTATGTCGTTGATTTATCCTTAACCTAAGGATATGGTCTTTATAAGAGAATTCATCTCAATTTACATTCCATTGAGACTTCTTTGTTGTTATACACCAAATCACTTTTATATGATTTATATAATGTACTTTGACATAGTATATCATGAATCCCTTTATTCTCATGATATTATAATGTTTTTATTACCTCAATTATTTGTATTCAAGTGTCTCTATTTTGGTTAGAAACTCTAACTAAAATACATTTTTAAGTGTGTTAAAGATTGGTTATTCTAAATCTTTCTCATTAATGTCCATGTTTTAAAAATGTTTTTAAGGATGTATTTATATGGACATTAAAGTTTTAAAATCAAAATTCCTTTTAAAAGTTTCAAAGTGGTATGGGACACTTTGATTCTAAAATCTATTTTAAATGGATTCCTGACAAATAGTGTGACTTTTGAATGATTTCAAGAAAAAGGGGGGTATTTCACTCTAATTGTTTTGATGATTATTTTCATCTATGTCAATATCCTTCATCATTCTAGATTGAGGTTAATATGATACAATAAAATCTTCCATATTGTATCAAATGAGTTATGTTTGAATGTGGATGTGCTATTTTTATACCATTCATGGTTTGTGGATAAAGTACTGACATTTCGTATGATATTTTTAATACGAATGTTTATGTTATGTTTAAAACTTTTCATATGAGGAATTCATTGGACTTAGTAAGTGACAGGTGGAGCCCGCTATAGCTCCCTGATGCATCGGTAGGTCTCACGAGACAAACTAGTGTCTTGGCACAAGGCCTTGGAAAAATCTTATTTGTAGTCTTGGCACGAGGCCTTGGCTATGTGGTTATGATAGTCTGGCATTATGCATTCCATCATTATGAAAGTGGTTATTGATATTGCATGTGATTGTTCGATTAGTATAATATCCATGTGATTAAGTAAATGGCATTATTTCATTTTATATTTTCCATATTATGCTGAAGTTCAAGTTTAAAAGGCATTTTTTATTTATAAATTGCTTTAAGTGTTTATGATTATCTATGAAAGCTTCTGCTATATTGTTATCCTTACTGAGCATCTGAGCTCACCCCTTTCAATGTTTTATTTTTCCCAGTATGTGAAGATGTAATTTATGAATGACCTTAAGGGATAGTATGAGGGGATATGAAGACAAGATTTTGTTGTAGTTTTTTTACCTTAGGATGTAATGTAAGACTTATTAATATATCTAGTGTTTCCAAGACTACTAAACTAATCGTTCTTTCGAGACTTGATCCTTTGTGATCATCACAATTTTATGTAATAATGCACCAACTCTGGGTAACTGGGGTCGGGGCGTTACAAAAAACCCTAAGATAGCCTAAAATAACTTATAAATCCCTAAAAACCCTCAACCCTAAAAGAGCCTAAAAACCTAAAAAGCTAAAAGTCCCCAAAAGATCCTAAAATCCCTAAAATACCATAAAAACCCTAAAACATTACAGTGATGAAAAATAATAGAAATCATAAAAGACAAAAAAATACCAAAAATCCCAACATGAATATAGAAAACCCTAAATCCCAAGAGCCTTGAAAATCCCTTAAAAACCCCACAAACCCTAAAACCCCCAAAAAGAAACAAAAAACCCTTAAAACCCCTATACAACCCTAGAACCCCAAAGGAGATTAAAACCCATAAAAAACCCGCCTAAAAAACACTATAAACCCAGAAAACCCTAAAGGAACCTAAAACCATTAAAAATACCCAAAGAACCCCAAAACCCCTAAAGGGACCTGAAACCCTTCAGGGGTCCTAAAAGACCTTAAAAGCATTAAAAAACCTTAAAAACTCTTAAAACCCCTAAAACCCATAAAAGACCCTAAAAAACACTTAAAACATAAATTACCATAACACCCCTAAAGACCCAAAAAACCCTAGAAGCTATAAATGACTAAATAATTGTAAAAAACCCAAAACACCCTAAAAACCCTTAAAACATTAAATGATAAAAAAAAACCAAAAAACCCCAAAAATAGAAACCCTAGAGAAACTAAAAACAAAAAAAACCCTAAACCCCCTAAAATCCATAATACCCCCACAAGCCATAAATCCCATAAAGACCTTAAAACATCTAAAACCCAAAATACCCTAAAAACTCCCAAACGACCCTAAAAATACTAAAGGACCTAAAAACCCCAAAAAACCATATAAGACCCTAAAACCCTAAAACAATTAAGGACCCTAAAAACCAAAAAACACTAACAGTCCCTAAAGGACCCCAAAAACCCTAAACACCATAAGATACCAAGTAACCATTAAAACCCTCAAACCCCTAAAACTCTAAATGATCCTAGAACTAATAAAAACATATACAAACACTAAAGACCCATAAAATTCCAAAAATAATAATAATAACCCCTAAAAATAGTAAAAAATCCTTACAAACCAAAAAATACCGTAAAAACCATAAAAACAATAAAAAACCTAACAACCCTAAAAATCCCTAATACTATTTAAAAACCCAAAAAACCATAATAAACAAAAAACCCTAAATATTCATTATATCCCCTAAAAGATCATATAAACCCTAAAACCCTAAAACCCTATAAACACTATAAAACTATAGAATCCCTAAAATTCCTCAAAAACGTAAAACCCATAAATACTATAAAACACCTAAAAATACTATAATCCCTAAAAGACTTAAAACTCTGAAAACCCGTTAAAACCCATAAAACCCTAAAAAATACATAAAAATAATAAAACACCCCTGAATGAATCTAAAAATAATTAAAATAAACCCCCCTAAAATTCCTAGAAGCCCTTAAATATACCTAGAAGCTCTATGAGTACCCAAACACCAAAGAAATATTAAAACACCTAAAAACCCTAAACCCCTTAAAGGACAATAAAAACACAAAAACAACATAATTGACCCTAAAACTCTAAAAACCTTAAAAACCCCAAAACCCATAAAAACTTGACATCCCAAAAAATATAAACCCTAATACACCCTAAAACACATAGAAAACACTAAAAACCCATAAAATATAAATCTCATATGAACCCTAAAAAACCAGAAAAACCAAAAAAAACCCTTAAAACCTGTAAAAACCATTTTCATAAAAATTTAAAACTATTATAAAAACAAGAAATAAAAAATAGTTACAAAAGAACCCAAATAAATGAAATCACAGGGGATGAAAATAATGGAGTCTAAGGGAATCTGGTTGGACAACCTTGACACAGTCAACTAGAAGCGGGCCAAAACTAGGATACACTACAATATAGAAATATTAGTTAAATATTGAATCAATTATATTTGAAAAAAGCCTAAAAGATCATAAAAACACTAAAAACCCATAAATACGCCTATAAATCTTAAAAACCCTAAAAAATTTAAATTATAAATACCCAAAAAACACATTAAACCCTATAAATATCCTAAAAAACATAAAAACCCCTAAGAAACCCTATGAAAAACCTAAAAACCTAAAAACCCTACAAAACCCCAAAACTCTATAAAATATAAAAAACTCTTAAATCCATCTTAAATGCTCTAACAATCCATAAAACCCCCCAAACTGAAATAGTTTAAATCTCTAAAAGAAACCTAAAACATTAAAAACACTAAACCCCCTAAAAATCCACTAAAACCCCTAAAGTACCATAAAAATATAAAATAATTTAAATACCCTTAAACTTTAACCCCCTAGAAACAACTAAAATACCGTAAAATACCCCAAATATACACCAAAACCCCCTTTAAACCCCTTAAATCCCTAAAAAGGTAAAAACCCATTCAAACACTAAAAACCCTAATAACACTAAAAACACTAAAAATACACTAAAAAATTCTAAATAACTAAAAAAATCTAAAAAATACCTAAAATCCTTTAGAAAATTGAAAATATGTAAAAATATAGAAAAACACTACCCCTCGGAGAACCATAAGAACCCTGAAAATCCAAAGAAAACATACAACCCCTTCAAAACCTAAAAAAAATAGAAACTGATAAAATACTAAACACTCTAAAATACCATAAGAACCCGAAACAACACAACTACCCTAAAAACATTATAGAATCCTAAAATGTCCATATAAACCCTTAAAAACCTAAAAACTATAAGAAATTTAAAAGCATTAAAAACCCTAAATTCCCTAAAAAAAACTAAACACCCCTAAAACCCTAAAAACCCTAAAACACTCCTAAAACCCCCAAGAAATGCTTAAAAACTATAAAACATCATAAAGAAAAAAATCATTAAAAACCAAAAAACATATTGTAACCATTAAAAATTCCAAAAAACTATAAAAAAGACCCTAAAACCCAATAAAAAAACATAACAAAACCTAATGCCGATAAAACCCCCAAGAACCCCCAAAACCCTCAAAACCCTAAAAACCCCTAAAAACAAAAAATTCTAAAAACACAAAAAAATCTTAAAACATTTTTAACCCATAGAATACTTAAAACACCTAAAACCTTAAAGGCCCATAGAACCCCTAAAACATTAAAACCCTAAAAAAATTTAAACACCAAAAAAATAGTAACCCTAATAGACCCTAAAAACCAATAAAACTATAAATGAACTTCAGTACCCTATAGGTACATAAAACCCCAAAAGGACCCAAACAAACCGAACAACCCTAAAAGTACCTAAAAATATTAAAAATCATAAAACCCCTCCAAGAACCTAAATAATATAAAACCCCATCAAACCAATAAAACCCATAAAAATTATAAAACCCTAAAAAAACCCACTAAATGCATCAAAAAATCCTTACCCCACCCCTCCCTAAAAACAACAAAAACACTAAAACCCCCTAAGACACTGAAAATTCTAAAGAGCACTAGAAACACTAAAAACCCCTAAAACCTATAATAATGCTAAAAACCATAAACCCCATAATAACCCTAAAATCATAAATCCCTAAAAACCGTAAAATCGTAAAACCCACAAAACCCCTCAAAACCCTAAATACTCTAATATATGATAAAAAACCTAAAATACCCAAAACCCCTAAAACCCATAGACTCCCAAAAAACACTAAATCACTTAAATAACCAAAAAACCCTAAAATGCTAAAAAATTAAAAACCCTAAAGGCCCCAGAACACACTGAAAACCCCCAAAAGAACATAAAACCCTTAAAACCCCTAAAAATCCTAAAATACCCTAAATTTCCTTAAAAATACCTCACACCCCCTAAAATATTATAAAAACAGGAAAACACCTAAAATACCCTAAAACCCCTAAAAATAAAAAATGACCCTAAAAACACCTAAAAGACCCTGAAACCCTAAAACCCACTAAGAAACTAAAACACTAAAACTTTAATAAACACAAAAAAACAAAACCCTATAAAAACAATAAAAATACTAAAATTTCATAAAACACCCTAAAAATTTAAAGAAACCAAAGTACCCAAAAAATACAAAAAAAACTAAGAAATCCTAAAACCAAATGAATTCCTAAAAACTTTTAAACCATTAATACCATAAAAACCATTAAAACTACTAAACAATATTAAATCTCTAAAAACCCTAAAAACGCAAAAAAAAACCTAAAAACCCTGAAACCCCTAAGAAAGTCCACAAAAACCAAGAACCCCTATGAGACCCTACGAAAACCATAAAAACAATAAAAACTCTAAAACACCTAAAAAACATAAAACCTATAAAAATTATTAAAAACCTTACAAAACCCTAAAAAATTTGGAAACTCTAAAACCCCTTAAAAAACCCTACAACCCTATAATTCCCTTAAAAATAACTCTAAAACCCCTAAAGAACCTGAAAATACCATAAAACCCTAAAAAATCTAGGAAAACTAAAATAAACCTCAACACAATAAAACCTAAATAATCATTAGAACCTATAAAAACCCAAAAAACACTAAAAAATATAAAAATAAACAAAAAAACTATAATAACCATAAAAAAACTAAAAACACTAAAACCCATAAAACTCTAAAATCCCCAAAAAACACTAAAACCCCTAAAATACACTAAAACTCTTAAAAAACCCTATAGGAATCTAAAACCCTTATTAAATTTAAAATACCATAAAAACCTAAAATTACCAAAATTCCCTAGAAACACTAAAACCCCCTAAACACTTAAAACCCTTAAAACCATTAAAAACAAAAAAGGCATAAAAATAATCAAAACCCTTAAAAAACATGACCCCCAAAAGGACATAAAACAATATATATCCTAAAAAAACCTTTAAATCCTAAATTAACAAAATATCCATTTTAACCCTAAAATCCACTCAAACCCTAAAAAAACTAAAAACCCTAATTACATGAAAACCCTAAAAACCCCTAAGAACCTTTAAGAACCCTAAAATAAGATAAACCCCTAAAAAAACCTAAATGAGCTTATAGTATGCCATTGGATCGTAGAATATTGCTCTACGGGTTCAATCTGCTGTTATGGATCGCTTTGCTGGTGGCTTGGTTCATTGGTTGTGTTCTGATTATGGTTATGAATGAGCTTTTGGTTGAGATGGTTCTTTTTTTGATGGTTTTGACACTGATATGGGGTCTGGTGTGGGCTGATGCTGGTAATGTTTTCTGGAATTGGAGCTGTTGGATGCTTGGTGCGGCCTGGATGAAAGTGGAATGGCTCGGAGTTTTTGATTTTTGTGATGAAAATGATGGTTGCTGGATTGGATGTGATGTTGGATGTGGATAGATGTTTGGATGTGATTTTCTGATAGGGATGGCTTTTGTGGATGGTTTGGTAGTGGGAATCCTCTAGTGCTGGTTGTTGGTAGGGAAGAGGAGTTTCTGAGGTCTGGAGGCTGGTTGGTGTTATGGGATGCTTGCTCTGTTTGGCCGGGTGATGCTTTTTCTGTTTGGTTGGGTGATGATATTAGAGATGATATTGGTGAGAAGGCTATGGATGCTGGTATATGTGAGGTTGGAAGCTGGTCTTTTCATGGTAGTGGGCCGCTGGATGCTGGATACTATTGGATGATGGTGATGGTTGCTACTTGGACCTGGGTGTGCTTGTTTGGTTTTATTCTTTTTTGTTTTTTTTTTGCGTGGGATGTAAGGGGTTTTCAGGTGTGGGTCGTTTGACCCCCCCTCCCTTGTCTACTGTTTCACTTTTTTCTTTCTAATAAATTTGGGGCAGTCGGGAATATCCCGACCCTCACATCTTCCTTTCCCTAAAAACCATAAAACCCCTAAAAACACTTAAACCCCGTAAAACCACCTAAAACCCAATAAACCCTAAAAATGATAAAAGACCCTAATAATACTATAATAACTCTAAGTAAACACTTAAACTCTTAAAATCACTAAAAACCCTAAAACCCCATGAAACCCCTAAAAACCTAAAAGTACTAAAAATCACTAAAACCTTAAAACCCCTAGAAATCCTTATAATCCTTTGAAAAAACAAATACTCCATAAACCCCAAAAACCCTAAATAATATAAAGATCATAAATACCATAAAAACATAAAAATCCTAAAAATCCTAAAAATAACTAAAACCAAAAAAATTTACAGAAACCATAAAATCCCTTATTAACCCTAAAACACTAAAAATGATTAAAAATCATAAAAATCACAATAAAAATGAAAAACCTTAAAAAACATATAAAAACTAAAACCCCTATAGAAAATTTAGAAACATAAAAACCCTGAAACCATTAAAAATATAAGAAATACTAACAACCAATAAAAAATATAAATGACCCCAAAAAACCAAAAAACTATAAACCCCTAAAACACTTAAAACCCCTAAAAACCATTAAGAAATCTAAAATTAAAAAAACATATAAACCAAAGAAACCCTAATAAAACCTAATAACCCTAAAAACACTAAGTACCACAAAAAACTCTTTAATGACCGAAAAATCCATGATAAAACATAAACCCACAAATACGACTAAAAACCCTAAACCCCCTAAAAATCCACGATAATCCTTGAAAACCATTAAAACTCATAAGAGACTAAAAACCCTAACAACACTAAAAACCTAAAACCTAAAAGAACCATAAAATAGCAAAAAAAACATTTAAAAATCAAAAAACCCCAAAAGAACCCATAACAACACTAAAAACACTAAAAATACTTAAAAATCTTAAGAACTCATAAATATTATTTAAACCCCTAAAAACCCACAAAATACAAGATACTAGTAAATTTCTCTAAAAACCCTAAAAACCCTAGAAACCCTAAAACACCATATTACCCGTAAACCACCCTAAAGTACCCTTAAAACCCTAAAACCAAAAAAGACCCAAAAAAACCTAAAAATCCTAAAGACCATAAAAGACCCTAAAAACCCTTACAAACCCGAGAAAATAAAATTAATGAAATAACCCTTATACACTCAAAAAAAACTCTAAAATAATCTAAAATCCCAAAACAATAAAGGACTATAAAACCCCTAAAAACCTAAAAATACACTAATTCCCTAAAAATGTTTTTTGGCCCTAAAAAACCTAAACGACCATAAGAAATCCTGAAAACCCTAAATGACCCTAAACCCCCAAAAGGATCTTAAAGACCTTAAAACCCCTATAGGGCCCAAAAAAACATCAAATATTTAAAGGACCCAACCCCCCCCCCCCCCCCCCACAATCCAATGACCCTAGAAATCCATAAAACCCACTAATAAAGCTAAAAGAATAAAACCATCATAAAAGACCTTAAAATTTCTAAAACCCCTAAAACCCTAAAAACCATAAAAACATTAGAAAACCTCAATATTTAAAAATACCAAAAAACCCCCTAAAACCAAAATAATAAAATAAACCCTAAAAACCATGACCCCCCAAAAAAACAAAAAGGACCATAAAAATCCTAAACACAGAAATGGGACCTAAAACCCCCAAAAAAACCTAAAACCCCCTAAATACACTCAAGGATCTAAAAACCCATAAATGACCCCAAAACCCCTTAAAATCCCTAAAATAGTGTAAAATACCCCAGAAAACCATAAAACCAAAAAAACAAAAAACCTAAAACAAATACAAGAACCTAAAAATAGTGAAAACATTAATGAAACCTCTGAAATCCTAAAATCCCTAAAAACCCCAAAACCCTAAAAAATCCAAAAAACCCATAAAAAACAAAAAACCACAAAAACCCAAAAACACTAAATAATCATAAAAACACTAAAAACCTAAAAATCCCTTAAACCATAATAAAATACTAAAACCCAAAAAAACCTATAAACCATTAAAAACCCATCATAAACGAGAAAACATCTAAAAATACTAAAAACCCTAAAACACCCTTAAATTCACCAAACACCCTAAAATCATAAAAACTATATAATACCATGAAAACCCCAGAACCCTAAAATCCCTTAAAAATCCTTAAAAACTCGTAAAATCCTAAAAACCATAAGATCATTCCCTAAAGCTCCCTTTATCATGAAGAAAAACAAAAATCCCTAAAAACATTAAAAATACCTTAAAACAGAAATACTCCCAACCCCCAAACACCTAAACATAAATATACTAAAACCCCTAAAAACCCTAAAACCACTGAAATCTGAAAAATACTAAAATCTCAGAAAAACCAAAAAACATAAAAACCCCGAAAACCATAAAAACCCAAAAATATCCTAAAAATTCTTAAAAGACCATAAAATATTAAAACAGTTAGAACCAAAAAAACCAAATTACCCCTAAGATCCCTTATAAACCGTAAAAACCCTAGATCCCTAAAACCCCTAAAGGACCGTAAAACCCTGAATGGCCCTAACAACCCTAAAACCCAATAATAGACACTAAAAAATCAAAAAATACCTTAAGGACCCAAAACCCTAAGAGTAGAAAAACTATAAAAACCTAAAAAGCCTCAAAAAATATCAAAGACCCTTAAAACTCTATAAAACCACTAAAGGACCCTAAACCACCAAAAACACTAAACCCCCTAAAATCCTTAAAAACCCTAAATCCCAAAACACCCTAAATGGACCTAAAACCCCAATAGACCTTAAAAACATTAAAAGAAATGATAGACACCATAAATATCGTAAAAAACCTAAATAACCAAAAAAACCAATTAAAAACATAAAAAACTAATACCCCTAAAATTCATAAAAATCATAAAATAACCATTAAAACTCAAAAAATACTATGAAATCCCTAAAACCCATAGAAACCCTATGAAAATTATAACATAAAAATGATAAAATACCCTAAAAACCGAAAATCCTTAAAAACCATTTAAAACCCCCCAAAAAAACTTAATTCACTAATAACCCTAAACCCCACTAGAAACCCTAAAGACCTATAAAAACTAAGAAAACATTTAATTACCAAAAATTCGTAAAACCCCTTACACCCCTTAAGAACCTATAATCAACTAATAACCCTAAAAACCTTCAAAATAAACAAAAAATCCTTAAACACCCTAAAAACCCTGAAACCAATAAAAATATAAAAAAACTGAAAAAACACTAACCCCACAAACTCTAAACCCCCTAAAATCCCTATAAACTAAAACCAACAAAAAATACATAAAAATTCGTAAAACCCTAAAATTCAAAATCACTAAAAAACAATAAATAACTCAAAAAATCCCTAAAAAACCTAACACCCCTAAATTCCCTAAATTTCCTTAAAAACCCTAAAAAATCTAAAACTGAAATTGAAAACTAAAAACACAGGAATCCCTAAAACACCTAAAACCCTAAGAAACCCTAAAAATAATAAAAACACTAAAATGCCTAAAAACAATGAAAACCACTAAAAAATGTAACCAAACAAAACCATTAAAACACAATGATAACATAAAAACTGTGAAAATCATAAGAAACAATAAAAAACCAAAACCCTAAACACCCCTAAAAACCAAAAAACCACTATAAACCTAATGAAAACTTAAAAACCCTGAAATATATGAAAAATATTAAAATATCTAAAACCCCTAAAAGACACTAAAAACTTCCAAAAAAAACTAACCCCCCCCCCCTAAACATCCTAAAAACCATAAATAACCACCAAAAACTCAAAAAACCCATAAAAACCTATATGAACCCAAAAACCCAAAACCCTATTAACCATAAAACCCCATAAGAACTATAAAAAACATTAAAACTCTTAAACCACTAAAAACCTAAAAACCTTAAAAATCGTAAAACCTTATAAAAACCTTAAAAATCCTAAAAAATTAAAGATACACTACAACTATTGAAATCCCTAATATAACTAGAATAAGGAAATAAAAACCCTAAAATGCCTTCAACCCCTAAAACACCAAATAAAACCCTAAAAACTGTAAACCTCTAAAACCCTAAAAACCCAAAATAAATATTAAAAACCCTCTACTTGAGGTGAAAACATGGAAACAACAACCCAAAATGTGCCCTGGAGTGTCTTACCTCAATGTATTGAGTGACTCAATGTGGAAACACAACTAAATATTGTAGACTCACATGAATATAGGGAAGAAAAAGTTACGGACACTTTTTCAAAGAAAGTAATCATGGAGAATAATATGAAGTGGTCTTTTACGACACCATGTTATTGTAGTCCAATGCTGGAGGCAAACATGTGTGGTGTCATGTATTCTAATTTTTTTTAATAATTCCTTGTATTCTTGACTCCTTTATCACTTTTCAATAAAAAAATTTTAGGATCTAGTATGACTGGATCCTAGAATTTTGGGTATAAAACACCCTTAAAAACATAAAACAAACCCCTAAAACTCACAAAAAATTCTTATACATCTATAGAAAACCTAAAAACCCGTCAACTATAAAAAAATCCTAAAAACATAAAAAAATAAAAATAACAATAAAAGTCCTAAAATTCATTAGAAACCCCAAAATCCATAAAACTCATAAAAAGTGCTAGAAAACTCTGAAAAATTTAGAAAAACCAAAAAAATGGAAATTGACATGAAACCATAAATAACCCTAAATACACTAAAACCCCTAAAAACAATAATAATCCCTAAACCCCATAAAACCAATAAAAACTCAAAACCCCTAACAACCTCTAGGAATACTTAAAAATAAAAAACCTTTAAAAACACATAAAACTAATTAAACAAAAAACCTCGAAAAGCCACAAAACTATAAAAATATTTTATAATAATAAAACCCTAAAACCCACAAAAAATATATAATAACCATAAACCTTTAAAATCTGAAAACCCCTAAAATCCACTAAAAACTCATAGAGATCCTAAAACACCTCAAAAACCATATAAAATCCTAACTATCCCTAAAAACCATTAATAGTGATGGAATCCTTCAAAAATATAAAAACCCTAATAACTCCATAAATAATCCTAAAACAGTCTAAAAATCCATGAAACCTGAAAACCTCATAAATCCACTAAAAACCATTAAAACCATAAAAATCCATCAAAAACTCAAAAATCCATACAAACCCTACAAAATTATAAATAGCCTAAAATAATCCTAAAACTCTTAAAAACCCTAAAGCTCCAAAAAACATTAAAAACCCTAAAATCAATAAAAGTAATTAAAATCCCTAAAATACTAAAAATAACTAAACACCATAAAATACCATAAAATATCTAAAATAATCCTAAAAAGACTTATACCCCTAAATCCATTACAAGCTTGAAAAGTCCCTAAAATCCCAAAAATAATTTAAAAACCCTAAAACACTGAAAACTATAAAACACAAGAAAACCCTTAGAAACCCTAAAAACTATAAACACATAAAACAACTAAGAACATTAAATATCCATGAAAATCTAAAAAATTCATAAAAACCAAAAAGCACCAAAAACACTAAAAACTGTAAAAAATCATAAAAAAACTTAATATTCCCAATAATCCATATAGCACCTACTAACATAGTATACCTTAAAAGGTATAAATGATTATATACCCCTAAAAACTATGAGACCAAAAAAACTAAAACCTTTAAAAACTCAAAAAATACCTAAAATTTCTTAAAACCCCTAAGAAATTCTAAACAACCTAGAAACCCCAAAACCCCCCAAAACACCCCAAAGGTTGTAATTTGTTTTAAACCATATGCCCTAAAAACACTTATAACCCATAAAGACCCAAAAATTACCTAAAAATACTAAATGACCTAAAATCCACCTAAAAGATCCTTCAACCCCCAAAATACACCGAAGGACCCTAAAAACCCCAAAGGACCTTAAAAACCCAAAATAGCCAAAAATTGCCCAAAAACCAATAAAATGATTAAAAAACCAAAAATTAAAAATCCTACAAAAATAATAAATAACATTAAATGACCATAACACCCTAAAAACAAAATTACCTCTAAAAACCCTAAAACCCAAAAAACCCTAAAATCCTTAAAAACATCAGGAACCTAGAAAACCATAAAAATTTGAAAAAAAACACTGAAACCCAAAAAACCAAATAATATTAAAACCCTTTAAAACCCCAAAATCACAAAAACAATAAAATATCTAAAATTACCTAAAAAATATAAAAACAATAAAAACATAAAAACCCAAAAACCAAAAAACCCCTAAGAAAACCCCAAAAACCCTATAAAAATCCTACAAACCTTAAAACCCCTAGGTAACCCTTAGAAAAATAATGAAATCCTAAAATCCATAAAACCCCTAAAAATCCCTTAAACTCCTATAAAACTATTAAAACCCCCAAATCCCATAAAAAGAATAATAACCCTTCAAAACCTGAAAAAAGCCCCTAAAAATCCATCAGAACCCTAAAAACCTAAATAATCCCTAAAACCCAAACCCTCATAAAACCTATAAATGAACCCTAGTACTCTAAAATAAACAAAAAACCCTAAAACGCCCAAAAATCCAAAAAATTACCTTAAAAACATTAGAAATTTTAAAAAAAAAATTAAAACAATAAAACATTAAAATCCTTAAAAGACATTAAAAACCTCAAAAAATCCTTAAACAACTTATTCTTTAAAAACCCTACAAAGAAACTAAAAACAATAAAACCTCTAAAAATGATTAAAAACCCTTAACCCCCCCCCCCCCAAAATAGCATCATCCCCAAAAAGACTCAAAAAAACACTAAAAATAATTAAAAACTCTCAAAACTAAGAAACCTAGAAAATCCAAAAATAACCCAAAAATTACTAAACAACCCATAAAACCTTAAAATCATAAAAGACACTAAAAACCCTAACATCCGTAAATACCCAAAAAGAAAACTAAAACCCATAATAACCCTAAAACCCTGAAAACCCCTTTAAAACCCCTAAAATCTTTTAAAACCACAAAAAACACTAAAATCCTATCAAACACTAAAATTCCATAAATCCTAAAAAAATCCTGAACACGATAAAAAACTATAAAACCTTAAAAAATCTAAAAACCCCTATAAACAAAGAAACCCTAAAATATACTTGAAACCCTCTAATCCCAAAAACCATTAAAATACGAAATAACCCTAAAAACAATAAAAATATTAAAATAGCCTAAGATTATTATAAAAACCCATAATAAACCCCAAAAAACATTAAACAGCCTAAAAAAGTAAAACCCAAATAATCTAAAAATTCAATAAAACCCTAAAAACACTAAAAGTCACCAAAAACCCTAATATTCCAAAAACACTCCTAAAATAATAAAACCCATAAACCCCTAAAACACTAAAAAACTACAAAATCCATAAAAACCCAAAAACCCTCTATATATGCATGAATACCCTTAAAACACATAAAACCACTAAAACCCCATAAAATCATAAAATTCTTAAACCCAATAAAACCATAAAACCCCTAAATATCTTAAAAACCTAAAAAACCTAAAAATCAAATAAAACCCTAAAACCCACAATACCCTAAATACCCTAAAACCCGTAAAAATGCCAATAGACCCAAAAACCATAAAATATTTTTAAAACCCTAAAACCCCTTAAAACCCTAAAACCCCTTAAAACACTAGAAACCCTAAAAACACTAAAGACCATAAAAACCTAAAAATCTAATAATAGTGAATCCCAAAAAAATCAAAAAAACATATAAAAAGAATTAAACCCCATAAAAACCCTAAAACCCTTTAAAACCAAAAATCCCCTAAAAACACTAAAAATCTCTGAAACCCAACCCCCCCCCCCCCAAACTGTCCTAAAAAACCTAAAATCCTAAATCACGTAAATCCATTAAATCCATAAAAACCATAAATTTTTAAAACCCCCTAAAAATCCATGAGAAAATCTAAAACCCATTAAAGCCTCTAAAAACCCTAAAACCCTTAAAATTCCCTAAATCTCTAAAAAAACTCTAAAAACCATAAAAACATGTAGAGAACTGATAAAAATCAAATCCCTAAAAACCATATGAAACCCTAATAACCCAAAAAAATACTAAACACCCTTTAAACCCCTAATAGTCTTTAAAATCTTCAAAATAAATTAAAACCATAAAATGTAAAAACCCCAAAAACCAAGAAAATATTAAAACCCTAGAAATCATAAAACCCCTAAAACCAATAATAACATTAAGAAACCATAGGAAATTAAAAACCCCTAAAATCATAAAAACATATAAACCCCTTAAAAAGTCTTAAAACCCCATAATAAGAGAAAGAATCCTAAATCCCTAAAAACCCCTACAAACCCAAAATCGGATTTAAACCTATAGAAACAATAAAAACCATAATACCCTTTAAAATGCACTAAAAACCCTAAAAACCATAAAGCAACTTAAAACCCTAAAATCTTAAAAGACATGAAAAAACATGAACCCAAAAAGACCTTAAACCCCATAAAAGGCACTAAAACCCTAAAAACCCCATTAAAAACCTAAAATACCACAAAAACACAAAATATTATGAATACTATAAAAACACTAATAGATACTAAAAACCCTAAAAGAACCTAAAAGACCATAAAAATGTAAAAACCCTAAAGAAAACAAAAAACCAAAATGACCCTAAAACACAAAAAATCCAAAATGACAATAAAACCCCTATAAGGTCCAAAAAACCCCCTAAAACCCCTAAATGAATGTAAAAAATAATAAAAAACTCTAAAGGGTCTCATAAACCCTTAATACCCCTAAAACACCTTAAAACCCCGTAATGCACCTAAAACCCCAAAATTAACATAAAGCACTAAAAAAACTCAAGAAAAAAAACCAAAACCCTAATGAAACTAACAAAACCTGAAGCCCATTAAAACAACTAAAATAGTGTAATAAAATAAAACACTAAAACCCCCTAAAAACTTAAAACCATAAAAGATATAAAACCTTAAATTCCCAAAAAACCCTAAACCCCCAAAAAACAATAAAAATATCACCCCCAAAACCATAAAACCCCCAAAACCCTAAAACCCTCAAAGGTCCCTAAAAACTCTAAAGGAACCTAAAAAATCTTGAAGCCTTAAAGGATACTAAAAAGCTTAAAGTATATAAAAAAATTTCTAAAAACCTTTTAATCCCTAAAAACCATAAAAACCATAAAAACCCTAAACTCCCTAAAAACTCCAAAATACCCAAAAAACATACATAAAAAAAACTCAAAATGGAAATGAAATCTCAAAACCCCAATAAAGTCCATTAACCCCTAAAAACATTAAAATACACTAAAAACTATAAAAATAAAAATAAACCTAAAATACCCTAAAATGACTAAAACATAGAAACCCATTAAAACCACTTGAAGCCCAAAAAAACAAAAAACAAAATGCTAAAACCCTAAAACCAATAAACATGAAAGCCATAAAAACCCCAACAGCCATAAAAGGAATACATCCCTAAATAAAAAAAATAAAATCTCTAATAATCTTGAAAAACTGTAAATAACCATAAAAATTACTGAAAATCCAAAAAACCCAAAAAATGCATTAAAAACCCAAAAACCTAAAGACTTTAAAAAAATAAAAACCTTCAAATACAATAAACCCTTAAAACTGCAAAAAAATACATATAAACTCAAAAAAAAACCATAAAAACCCCTACAAGCACAAAACCCCCCTTACCCCACCTGAATTTGAAAAACCTCCCAAAAATCTCAAAAATCCCAAAAATCTATAAAAATAGTGAAAACTATAAAAGACCACACAAACTCAAATAAACCTAAAAAACCATAAAATCAAAAAAAAAACATAAAACATCTAAAAACCATTAATAATAAAGAAAATCCTAAAACTCCTAAAGAAATATAAAAACCCCTAAAACACCAAAATGGTCCTAAAACCCTATAAAGTTAAAAAAACACAAACTCTATAAAACACCAACAAACCCAAAAACCCTCCAAAAACCTCGAAGACCCTAAAACCCCTAAAGAACCTAAAATGACTCAAAAAACATCAAAAAACCATAAAACCCCTAACCCCCACCCCCAACCCAAAACACCTTAAAAGATGATAAAAACCTTAAGTAAACATTTAATAACCATGAAGAACCTAAAAATTCCTCAAAACAATAAAAACCATAATAAACCTATTAAAACCACGAAAAACACGAAATCTTATATGAACCCTAAAAACCTCTTAATGAAAATATAATCCCTAAAACCCAAAAAACATAAAACTAAAAAAAATAAAAAGGCAATAAAAAACCCCAAAATATCTTAAAAACATTAAAAACCCCAATACACAATAAAAAACCTAAAACCCCCTAATACCCTAAAAACACTATGACCCCAAAAAAACCTGAAAACATTGAAACCCCAAAACCCCCAAAACCATAAAAAACCTATAAAAACATAAAAACCTATAAAAACCATAAAAAACAACAACAAAGTCAGGAAAACCAAAAAATAATCCTTTAAAAACCTAAAAATCATAAAAACCCTAAAAACACTAAAAACACTAGAAACCCTAAACCCCTAAAACCGAAAAATCTTAAACATCCTAAAATCCCTAAAAAAATAAAAGACCCTTAAAACCCTAAAAAAATATAAAACACTAAAAACCTCTAAAAACACTAAAGAATAAAAAATATAAAAACTATAAAACGCCTAGAAACCCTAAAACACAAAAAAAAACATTAAAACCCCTAAATAAACTAAAATCCATAAAAACCCAAAACCATAAAAAAACCCAAAGAGCCAAAAAACTAACTCAAAACCCTAAAAACCCTAAAACCCTGTTAAAAATAAAATAGCCCAAAAAACCTAAATATGCTAGAAGACACCTACAGACACCAAAAAACCATGAAGACCCCAAAACTCTAAAACCCCTTTAAACCCCTTAATAAACATCAAATAAGATAAAAGACTGAAAAAATGTAAAAAAAATTATAAATTCCTGAAAAACCTAAATAACCTAAAAACCCTAAAAATCATAAAAACCCTAAAATCCATAAAAACCATAAAATCCTTGAAAACCATTAAAACCCCTAAAACCATAAAACCCCTAAAAACCATTAAAACTATTAAAAATAATAAAATTACTAAATTCACTAAAATACCAAAAACCCCCTAAAGACCCTAAAATACCTTAAAACCCTATAAAAACACAAAATACCCACAAACCCCTTAAACACCCTAAAAACCCAAAAACCCCTAAAAACCATAAACCCCCCAAACCACTAAAAAACATAAAACCCTAAAAACCCTTAAGAAACCCTTAAAACAAAAAACCCATAAGAAACCCCCCAAAACCATTATACCTATTAAACAGTTTGAAAACATCAAACACCATAAAATCCAAAAAAACCATTGAAAAGTGTATCCGACCACTATAACATGTAAAACCCCTAAAAAATAAAACCCCTAAAACACCAAAATCTCAAAAAAAAAACCTAAATCCCAAAAAGTACAAAAAACCGTAAAAAAACCCTAAAAACTCTATGAAATCCTTAAAATGATAAAACCCTAAGAAAACCCTAAAAACCATAATACCCCAAAAATGTTAAAATGGAAAAAAAGACTAAAATCCTGAAAAACATTAAAAGACCATAAAATTTATAAAAAACTGAAAAACCACTAAAATACACTAAAACACAAAATACCATCATATACTATAAAAACAATTAAAACCCCTAAAACCCTAGAAATCCTAAAACCCCATAAAATCCTAAAAACCCCTAAATTAATGGAAACCATAACAAACCTTAAAAACCATAAAACCCCTAAAAAATCTGAGAACCCATAAATCCCTAAATTCCCTAAAACCCCTAAAAAATCCCAAGAGGCCCTAAACCCCCCTAAAAACCTTAAAAACCTTAAAAATAATAAAACATATAAATAATAATAAAAAACCTAAAAACCCTTAAACTTCTAAAAACATTAAAAACCCTCAAAACCCTTGAAAACACTATAAAAACTTAAAAACCTATTTAAATCCTAAAAGTCATTAATGATTCTATAAAAGCCATGAAAATCCTTAAAACCACTATACACTTATAAAAACATAAAAAACCCCCTAAAAACTAAAAAATTCCTAAAAACCCTTAAAACCCATAAAAACCCAAGAACCTCTAAAACAACTAAGAATCATAAGACACATAAAAATACTAAAATCTATAAAAACTATTAAAAGCCCATAAAACCAAAAAAACAAAAAAAACATAAAAACCTTTAAAATAGAAAAAAAAATCCTTAATGACCCTTAAACCCTAAAAGATTATAAATAATCCAATAAAAACCTTAATTCCCTAAAACCTCTTAAGTACCCTAAAACCCAAAAAATACAAAAAACTTCAAGTCCCAAAAATGCCTAAAAACCCCTAAAAACCGTAACACCCCTAAAAAGTACTAATAATAACTAAAACCATTAAAACACCAAAACCCCATAAAACATTAATACCCCCTAAAATGTCCTAAAACCCAAAAATGAAAAAGGATCATTGTCTTATCACAATAAATGAAAGTTTAACCTTGGAAATTCAGTTTGAATAATTACCTATATTTTGTAGAAACTATAATTTTCTTGTACACTCTATTCATGAATGTAGAAGTAATAAGGTCAGTAGTGTTTGAAAACATGATGATGGATTCTACCATAGGATTTAAAGAGTGTGCAAGGAGAGGTTTAACCATCCCGCTAATGGATCGAAGGCTACGAGACCCTCCTCCATACAAGAGGATGGTCAAAATTAAATGAAGGTCTTGGGTAATGTTGAACTTCCTAGACCTATAGAGGTGGTGGATAGTGGTTAAGCCCTCGACAGCCCTACCCCAACTAACCTCGATTTTTGTGGTTGGGAAAAGGCTAGATCTGATCAATAACTGGCTGGGAATGAGGCCTCTCTCCCTACTTCCACTGATTCCCCCCCTTAGGCTATAAATAAGGAGCTTGTCCCAGTCCCTATTGGATTTTCAGAATACAAGGGATCCATATGATCGCTGCTGTTGAAGCACAGCTGCCTGGTCATGAGGATCCACTTCCCAATGATGAGACTCTACATTTTCAGGTTATTGTGAAGGATATTTCCCATGGTGCTTCCATTTCCCCCGAGGGTGAGGGATCCCTTTAATGGGCTCCAATGGATGTGGTTTTCAAGGCACAACAGAATGAGGTTCCTATATCTTGTGGAGTACCTACTTCATAGGTGGGTGAGAATTATACTCCTACCACACCCCCAACTCATGTTGATGTGAAGTAGTCTGTTGATACCAACATGGTCCTAGAGACACCTTCTATTATGCAAGGAATCTTGCATCCTACTAATGTGGGAGTCTTCAATCATCTTGGTTATTCACCATGCTCTACCTATATGAATAATGTCCCAATCACACCAATGGATCTAAATCACTCATTGGATCAAGCATTCTCACATATGGGATCACTTGTATCAGATTTTAGAACAAGTTATTTTACAATGGTATCCTCGGACAGGGCTTCCATGAGGAAAATTAATAGGTATTTCAAAGCCTTGGTTTTACCATGAACAACTTCATCCCTCTAATTGGGGACTTCTAGTGTGATATGGATAAGGAATCACAGGCTCATGAAGATGGTGGTCAGGAAGATTTTTCTATTTGCATTGAACCCATGGAGCCTCCTAAAGACATGCATCACCGGTAAAAGAGATACTTGAAACCTAAACCCTCAAATAAGCCAATGGGAAATCCAAAAAAAATGGTTGAATGGTAAAGGGAAGTGTAGTAAACCCACTAAGGAGATTCCACCTCTCTTTTGGGGGAAGAAACCCATTTCTCCAGGAGGATCATGTTTTGGAACTTCCATGGTCTTGGGAACTTCCCTATGGTCAAAACCCTTTGAAAATTTATTCTTTCTCATAGGCCAATACTGATTGGGATTTCTGAGCCCATGATTAATTTTGAAAGCTGTAAGGGATTCAACTAGTTCAGTAGGAGTTATTCCCTTGATTATCATAACAATGATGGTAGTTATTTGGAGTTATTATGGGACATGAATCATGATGATGTCTGAGTTTTTCGAATAAGAGGTGATCACCCAAATTGCCTCTATTTCAGTCTCCCTTTTGTCTTTCACCTTTACCAATTATTTTTTGTATGAATCCAGATAATATACTAGTTTAAGGGTGATCTGAAGAAAATTGGTTCAATTTAATGAGATCATAGATCACAACTAGATTGTTATTGGGGATTTTAACATATTTCATAGACTAGAAGATAATATTGGTCTCATCTTTTCCTTTTCTTCTACAGAGGACTTCTCTCAATGCCTGATCAATGTAATATCTCTAAAGTTCCTATTAATGTAGCATCCATTACATTGGGATGTTTCAAAACTATTGGAAGACAAGAAAGTATGATTGATAGGTGTTTTGGTCAAATCAGTGATAGGATTTTCCTCGGTGATGTATCTAGTTTTACTATCCCCAAGTTCAACACAGACCACAATACTCATATTTTGGATCTTTAGGGGGTTTCTTAGAGGTCATCCCCATTTCCATTTAAATTTAATAATTCATTGATCATAGTTCCCTATTGTAGGAAAGTGGTTATAAATGGATGGAACATCTCTTTCTATGAAAGACCTCATTTTATTGTGGCCTCCAAACTCAAGAAAATTAAATGGATTTGAGGTAAAGGAGCAAGAATTATTTTTCAAGGATTGAATGGGATATAAATTCTATTGAAATAAAGCTTTAAACCATCCAAATGACCTACAAGTAGCAACCCATGCCTCCCTAGGAAGGGTTCCAGCTTCATTTCAGGCTGGATGACCTTCAGGCACTTAAGGAGAGGCTTTCCAAAAATCAGTTCAATGCTACAGGGAAATCAAATGGAGATAGGAATTCAAAATTCATCCACCATCTACAAAAGGATAAGAATGGAATAATTATGAACTCCATACAAATAAATGGTTCCAGCTTCACATATGTGAGTGATATTTCAAATGCTCTTGTAGATTATTTTAAAAAATTATATAATGATGATGGTGAGGAGTAATCTCTTCCTTTGTCTACATCAATTATATATGCATTGAGGAGCATCAAAACAAGGCCTTAATAGATGTCTATTTTGAGGATGAAGTTAGATATGCTTTTTTTTTCTTTGATCATGGATAGTGTTGTGGGAACAGATGACTTTAGAAACAATTTCTTAATGTTTTATTTGGAAATTATAAATGTGGAGATTACCAATGAAATAAGGGTATTATTTCTTTCCATCTCTCTTTTTTATGGGATAAACTCCAAATTCATTTACTTAACTACCAAGAAGTATAATGCTATTAACATTGGGGATTTCTGGACGATTTCTATAGGAAACACCATTCCCAAAATTATATGAAACATTATGGTCATTTGGATGGGGGTGATTTTGAAAGATCTCATCACCCCAAACCATTTTGGGTTTGTACCTGATAGGTGTATTCAGATTTGTTTTTTTTAAACCACAGAAGGTATCAACTATATGAGAAATCCCATAAAGCATTGGGGTTTTCTAAAAAGTTGGATATAGCCACGGCTTTTGATATAATCAAGTAGATTTGTATCTTGCATTTCCTCAACAAGAATGGGTTTTCAAGCACTTTAATAAAATTGGTTTCGACATTACTAAATAGTGTTAGGGTCTCCATCCTTATCAATATATCCCCTTTTGGTTCTTTCAATGCTCCAATGGTGTAAGAAAGGGGGACCCTTTCTCTTGCCTACCATTTTCAGTTTCTGAAGACTATTCGAGCCGGTGTATCAATGATCTCCTACAGGCTGGCCTATATACACTAATAAAGGTAATGAGAGACCTTCATGTACCTTCTCATCTTCTCTATTCTGATGAAATCCACTTGTTAAGGTAGTCCGAAAAGTGAACCCTATCCTCAATCAGAATGATCTACCATCATTATGAATGTGTGGCTGGTCAATGGATTAGCTGGAAGAAATCCTCTATAGTCTTTTTTAAGGTAGTTTCAACTTCTAGGAAACTTTGTATTCCTAGGTACCTTGGGGTGAAGTGGGGTTCACCCCATTTTGTTAACATGGGAATTCCCCTTTTATAGGTAAGGGTCAAGAGTTTACATCTTGAGAGCATATCTGTTAAAATCATTCAGTATCTCTCTAAATAGATAGGCGCAAGTTTCTCTCAGGTGGGCAAGATATACTTAATAAATTCTCTCATCACATCCATGTTTGTTCTTGCCTTCTCTATTTATAGATGGATATTCAATATTATCAAGATATTGTAGGATAAGATCATTAAATTCTTTCATATGGGTTCTATCAGTGATAGAAAGTTGTTTTCTATGGCATGGATAGATTTCAAAAACACTATTGATTTTGGGGGGATTGGAAATAAGGATCTAAGGAGGTTTGAAAATACAGTTTTTGCCAACTTTTCTGGGATTATGTTTAATTCACATGAGGAAATCATAGAGTTTATCCAGGAGTGGTTGGTGTAGAAACATTGTGATGGATTTATAGGGTATTTTCCTTCCTCTATGTGGTTTACTGTCATAGCCTCATACAATGATATTACACCCCACTCAAAGCGGCTTGGGTCAAGATAATTGTGTCTAAATTGTTGTTCCACTCCCTTTCTTAAGAATCCCTTGATGGAATCTTTGACTCCCCCTTGATTTTAGGAATCTGTCTATTTCTAATCTCAGTCAAAGACTTCAGGATTTTAATGAGATTTTATTGATAGTATTACCCTACAGGTTCATGGATACATATTTATGGATACTTTCATCCTCATTTGGTTACTCAAACTTATTTGGAAGCTGAATTCTAGGCAGTTCTACTGACATAAATGTGCATGGGGAATTGACCCCCAGATTGGCTTTCAGCCATAAAAGATCTCTCATTCCAACTGCAAGTCATTTATTGTTGTGGAATCTCTTGAAGAATCGGCTACCCATATAGGCATAGCTTCAAAAGGATAGTTTCATCTTGGACTTGGCCTTCTTTTTCTACCTTCAGGATGCTAAAACTATCCATCACCTATTTATTCAGTGAATATTTCATCCAACACTTTGGTCCTACTGATAGTAACTATTTTGGATCCATTTCATCATGAAAATTTCCTTTTTTAACCTACTTAGTAGAATTAGAAAGTCATATTATAGTGAACATGTGCAGAATTTTCTGCTCACCACTTCAGTTGCTGCCATATCTTATATATAGACTGCCAGAAATGTGATTTCATTCCACAAGAAGCTGCTCTACATTCATGGTGGAGTTGTGTTTATTCATAATGCAGTTCATGCAGTGCCTCAAATCCAATCTATTTTGATGGATAATGATATAAATGATCACATTATTTTAAGAATTCTTGGAGTGTATAGAAGGACCAAAAAACTATAGGTACTCAAGTTCATTCACAGGATCCCCCGATCATATCATGGATCAAAGTCGATGTGGATTACATGAATTTAGGAGCACCTAACCACTCAGGGTGTGGTACCATTTTTTGTACAAATAGATGATTTATTATATGCTTCTTCTATCACTTTATGGGAGATGGATGTGATTATGAAGCTGAACTATGGGAAATGATGAAGGCAATCCAATTTATAGCTCAATTTGGTTAGAGGCCACTTTGGATTGAATCGGACTCCATGCTTGCAGTGGATGCTCTCAAGAACATATCCAGGAGAGTTTCTTGGGGATTTCTCCCACATTTAGTGGAATGTATCATCCTTTTCAAGACTCTCACCCTCAATATCACTCATGCCAATAGGGTGGTGAACTCTGTGGTAGATACAATATCCAAACAGGTAATTTTGGAGAGGATTTTGTTGTGGTCCTTTGTTACTACACCTTATTGCACGCCCTTTGTGGACATAGATATGAGGTGTGTTTTACACACCCAGTTTTTTATCCCTCCCTATAAAACTTTTCTCTTTCTTTTTTTAATAAATTTTAGAAGACTAGGTATGCTTTCTCTTGATCATTCTCTATCCTTTAAAACAATAAAATCTTCAAAAAATCCTAGATACCCATAAACACTTAAAAACACCATAAAAACCATAAATAACCATAAAATACCATTAAATGACCTAAAATTACATAAAATAACCAAATAAAAAAACCTATTAAAAATGAAAAAAAACCATAAAATCCAATAATCTTCTAAAAACCCTAAACCCCTAAATAACAAAAAAAATCCCTAAAACCGCTAAAAATAAAAAAAACCTCAAAAAACGTAAAAACCATAAATAATATAAAAAAACTAACACCCTAAAGTATCTAAAACCATTAAAATCCAAATAACACTAAAGAAACCTTAAAACCTTAAACCCCTAAAAAATATAAAAATATCTAAAGACCCTAAATACACTAAAAAACACTAAAATCCATAAATTTCCTTAAACCCTTAAGAAAACCATTAAAAAACTAAAATATCCAAAACCCTACTAAAAGACAATAAACCCCGAAAATACCCTAAACACCATAAAACCCCTAAAATACCAAGAAACCCCATGAAACCATAAAATTCACTGAAAACCATAAAAACTAAAAAAATAATGTAAAACCATAAAAACTAATAAAGTAACTGAAAACACATTAAAAATCAAAAAGAGATTAAAAAAATAAACACCATAAAAGATTCTAAAATACCCTATAAGACACTAAAATACCCTAAAAATATTAAAAATATCTCCCAATGTACCTTATAATCCAAAAACAACCCTATAGGACCCTAAAAACCCGCAAACATAAAAGGAATCAAAAACCCCTAAAAACCCTAAAGGACCCACAAAACCCAAGAAACACTAAAGGAACCTAAAAAACCAAAAGTTTATAAATATAATAAAAACCCTAAAATACCGTATAACACATAGGAACCCCTAAAATCCCCAAAATGATCTTTAAAAAAACTAAACCCAACTAAAAATCATAATAGACACTAAAAAACCTAAAATTACCTAAAAACCATAACACACAAAAAACCCCATAAAACTATAATAAACTCTAACATCCAAAAAAATAAAAGACCATAAAACCATAAAAAAAATAAGAAGACCCTAAATTCCCTAAAAAACAGTAAAACCCCCAAAACCTCCTAAAACACCTGAAAAACCCTGGAAAACTCTAAAATTATATAAATCCCAACAAACCTAAAAAAACTTAATAGCCCTAGATTCCATAAAAACTCACTAATAACCCTTAAAACCACAAAACCCTAAAAAATCTAAAACATATAAAGAATATAAAATCTATAATCCCCCAAAAAAGAAAAAAACCCTTAAAGACCCTAAAAACCCTAAAAGCTCCTAAACACAAAAAAAACTAAAAAAACCCAAAAATCACTGAAACCAATTAAATCCAAAAAAATTATAAAAACATTAAAAACCATAAAAACACTAAATACCTAAAGGATCATAGAACCCCAAAAAACCCCTATAATCCATAAAACCCAAAAAGAGAAAAAATCCCAAAAAGAATAAAAACACCTGAAAACACTATAAAATCTCTAAAAGACCTGAAAACCTTTAATAAATCTAAAAAACATAAAAATCATATAGAAACCCTAATGACCCAAAAAAATCATTAAACACACAAATCTACACAAACCGTAAAAACCATAAAACCCCATAAAATAGTATAAAAACCCTAAAACCACTAAAAACCATAAAACCCCTGAAACCCCCTAAAAATTTAAAATACCCCTAAAATAATTTTAAACAACCCTAAAAATAGTAAAACCCCAAAAAAATTCCTAAAATACCTAAAAAAAAGAAACAAACATTAGAAACCTTAAAAACCCTAAAAAACCGTAAAAAGACCCTGAAATCCCTAAAAATTATAAAAAACCCCAAAACCCCAAAAATCCAAAAAATAACAAATACCTAAAAACACCTAAAAACCCCTTAAAATTAAAAGAACCTTGAAATCCCCTAAAACCCACTAGAAACTATAAAAACACTAAAAATATCCTAAAACCCCAACCCCCCCCCCCCCAAATCCCTAAAACCCCCTGAAAACCTTAGAATCCCAAAACCCCTAAAACCCAAGACACCCATAAAAACCATAGAGTACCTAAAACACCCTAAAAACAATAAAAACTAAAGGGATCCAACAAACCCAAAAAAAATCTAAATACAATAAAAGCCTAAAATATATTAAATGTATAAAAAATCCTTAAAACCCTTAAGAAATCATAAAAACCCAAATAACCCAATTAAAATATCTAAAAGACATAGAAATCCCATAAAAAATAAAGGAAACTAAAAACCATTAAAACCCTAAAAGATCCCAAAAACCCTTAATAACCCAAAACCCCTAAAAACCTAAAATACCAAAAGACCCAAAAAACTATAAAAACCTTAAATGTCATTTAAAACACTATGAACCCCAAAATACCATAAAATAACCTACAAACCATAAAAGACAATAAAAATCCTAAAAAACTCATAAAAGACCCAAAAACCCCTAAAATACCATGGAAACCCCTAGAACACCTAAAGGGACCTAAAACCCCTAAAGGATCCTAAACCCCGAAAACAACCCTCAAGGACCCGAAAAACTAAAAAAAACTAGAATGACACTAAACCCTACCCAAACTCTAAAACCCCTACAGGAACTTTCAATAACCCTAAAATCCCCTAAAAGCATAAAAGACCCCCAAAAAACCTAAAGGACCCGAAAAACCCAAAAAAACCCTATAAACCCTAAAAATATTTAAAACACCTTTAAAATTATAAAAACCATAAAATACCTTAAAAAACATTAAAACAATAAAATCCCTTAAAACCCCTAAAACCCAAAAAACCATAAAAACTATAAAATCCATTAAAAACCCCCATATCCCTTAAGACCCTAAAAACCTAAAAACCCAAAAATCCAATAAAACCCATGAAAACCCTAAAACCCCTAAAAACCCTAAAAATTAAAATCCCTGAAAACCCCAAAAATCAAAAAAAATTTAAAAAAACTTTTAAACCCCAAAAACCCTTTAAAACCATAAACATCACAAAAGAACCTAAACAATCCTAAACCACCCTAAATCCCAAACAACTCTTAAAACACTAAAACCCTAAAAAAATTAAAAACCCTACAAACCATAAAAGATCATAATAATTTGAAATCTCTAAAAATAGGTAAAAACTATAAAAACCTAAAAATCCTAAAAACTCTAAATAACCCAAAAAACCTCAAAAAACACCAAAACACATAAAACCTATAAACCCACTAGAAATCCTAAAAACCCATAAAAGACTAAAAAACAAACAAGAAACCTATAAACACCAAAACACCCTAAAACCCTGAAAACCCCTAACAACCCAAAAAACACAAAAAAATCTAAAAAAACACCAAACCCCCTAAAATTTAAAAAACACTAACCCCCCATAAGAACCTAAAATACTATAAAAAATTTCTCAAAAGAAACTCCATAAATACCATAGAAAACTGAAAATACCTTAAATCACTTAAAATACCTAGAACCCCTAAAAACCCTAAACCCATAAAACCCCAAGAACCCTAACCCCCTAAATACTCCCAATCACCCTTAAATGTCCATAAAACTCCTTAAAACCCTAAGAGACACTAAAAAATTGAAAAAAATCACAAATAATCTGATAAATCTAAAAACCTTGAAAACACCAAAAATACCTTAAAAATTGTAGAAACCCCTAAATTACCATTAAAATTTTAGAGGACCCTAAAACACCTAAAAACTATTGAATGACATAAAACCCATAAAATAACTAAAGTCCCAAAAAACCATAAAAAATGTAACACCCCCAAAAATCTCTTAAAAACATAAGAACTCTAAAAAACCTAAAACCCTACAAACTGAAAAACCCCCTAAGACCCCTAAAAGACCAAAAAAACCAAAAAACCAAAAAAAACCCATAAAACCCCTTAAACCAATTAAAACCATAAAAACCCTAAAAAACCAAAAAACCCAGAAAACATTATAAAACCTAAAATATCTATAAAACCATAAACCCTAAAGGACTTTTAAAACCATACAAATCTAGATAAAAACTGAAAAACCCTAAAACACCCTAAAAATACTATGAAAATTCAAAAAATCCCAAGAACCCCTAACAAAACCCTACATAATATGTAACATAAAAAACCTCTAAAACCCCTAAAACCCCATAAAAACCCCATAATCCATTTAAACCCTAACAAACCTAAAAACAAAAAAAATTACTAAAACCATATAAACCCTTAAAAAATATAAAACCCCTAAAAACACTAAAAGAACCCTAAACCCGTAAGTGTACCCTAAAAACTAAAAACATTAAAAACATTAAAATCCCTAAAAGTATTTAAAACCCCTAAAAAACTAAAAATCCTAAAAACAAAATAAAAACTTAAAAATCAATTAAAACCCCTAAAAACCCAATATATCCATTAAACCCCCTAAAAACCTTGAAAGCCTCTAGAAAAAACTCATAAATTCCAAAAAACCCATAAAACTCCTAAAAATTCCTAAAAACCCATATAAGACCCCAACCCCCCATAAAACCCTTAAAAATACATTAAAACATTAAAAATCATAAATAACATAAAATTACCTATAAAACCCCTAAAATTCCTACAAAATCCGAAAAACATAAAAACCCTAAAAGGCCATAAAATTACTAAAACCCATAAAAACCACTAAAAACTTCCTACAACCCCTTAAAACAAATAAAACCCTTAAAACCACTAAAAATTATTAAAATAACTAAAATACTCTAAAAATTGTAAAAATCCTTGAAATACCCTAAAAATTCTAAAATGAATTAAAAACAAAAAACCTAAAAAAAACTAACAAAACCCTAAAAAACCTTCATATATTAGACAATCCACAAAACTCCTAAACACCCTAAAAACCAATAAAATACCCTAAAAATTAGAAAACAACCATAAAATGCCCTAAAAAACTTAATAAACAACAAAAACCCTAAAACCCTAGAGATAATTAAATGATCTAAAAAACTAAAAACATTAAAAACCCTTAAACCCCCCAAAACCCCTAAATAACGATAAAAATAGTAAAAACCCAGTGAAACCATAAGAACCCAAAAAAGACCCTAATACCCCCAAAACACCTAAAGCATATTTAACATAATAAAAGACCCTAAAACCCTATAAAAACCCAAAAATCAATTATAAAATCATAACGACCATAAAAACCATAATACCCCTAAATTAACTAAATCACCCAAGAAAATCACTAAAAACACAAAAAACTAAAAAACCCTTAAAACCATAAAAACCATAAAAAACTGAGAAAATTATGAAAGAAACCTAAAAAACCCTTATGAACTGAAAAATCCAAAAACTCAAAAAAATACTATAAACCCCTTACATAACCTAAACCATCTTAAAACCCTGAAGTTCCAAAAACCTCAATAAATATAAGAAAACCCTAAAAACCAAAAAAAACATAAAAACTGTAAAACCCCTAAAACTCCTCAAAACCCCAAAATCCACTAAAACCCCAAAAATCTTTAAATGCCATAAAAACTCTAAAACTCCTAAAACACCTAAAACCCAAAAAAACACTAAACAACAATAATACCCCTAAATATCCTAAAAATAAAAAAACTCTAAATACCCTAAAAACACTAAAACACCTAAAGAAAATTAACCCTATTTTAAAGAACCTAAAAATCATAAAACTTATTAAAACCCTTAAATCCTATAAAAACATAAAAACTATAATTACACTAAATAACCCTAAAAACTACAAAATGATGAAAACCAAAAACCACCCTAAAAATCATTAAAAATACTAAAAAATCCTAGAACCCCTAAAAAAACTCTTAAAATCCTAAACATAAAAATATTGAAAAAATATGTAACCATAAAAACCCTAAAACCCCTAAAAATCCTATAAGAAACTAAGAACCCTAAAGCCCTAAAATTATAGAAAACCCCTAAAAACCCTAGCACTGGTATAAGAATAACATATAAAAATGGTTTTAAATAATTTTTATAGTCCATGGAACCATTGGTATAAAGAAAACCATTGGTTCTATGAAACGTAGGGTCTTAAATAGTCACCATAGGGTTATACTAATAATTTATATTGAATTCGTTGGTACATGCCATGGGAAATTCTAATTACAAAAGGTTTTCACTAATATATTGGTATAAATGTTTAAAAATAGTTGAGTAATCCATGGGTATAGCTTCCCCCCACCATACAGTCTATACCAACAATTTCTTCTAAAACTATTGGTATAGATATATACCAATATTTAAAAAACCATTGGTATAGATTTCTCTTCCATATAGTACCATAAGACTATCCAAAACCCTAGAAGAAGCAATACCACAACATGTAAAAAAATAAAAACCATTTATTGAATTAAATTAAGTAAATATATTATATATTTATCATTTAACTAAATGATAACTTAAGAATATTTTTCAAACCATTTACAAAACTATATCATACATATAAAATCCACAAAATCAATCTGTTTTATTCATTAAACACCACCAACATATTTTGTATTTTCTATCAACTCAAAAATAGGGGGTATAAATATCTCCCTCATCACCACCACTTATATCATAATCATCATCAGGATCATTAATATCATCATAGACATAATTATCTTAAGAACAAGCATCATCATCTTTCACCTAATCTTAATCACAAGTAAGAGTGAAATCAATTAGGCCACCACTATGATCCTTAGCTTCATCACCTGATGCATCATATAATGTATGAATTGTTTCTAAATTTGAATAAAAACGATAGCATACTCTTAGAGAAGTGATGTACATAAATATTTAGTAGCTTCCTGGAATTGAATGATGACTATTTTACCTCTTTCACTCTCTTATATAGAAATTTTTTTCACATCCACTTCTACATGATCATTTTGTTGTTTGGTGTTGTCATTGCTTTAAGAGGCACTTGATAATGGACAATAACTAGTGGGAACAGTGTTCTTCCTAGGTCGATATCTTCTCACCTAATACCTATCTAAAATGATCATTGGTTCTAGATTTTTCATCTTCTTTTTTATCGAGGGCCTATAGGGAACACTGTTGAGAAAATAAATGTTATATGAAACTATGAATTACATATCAAAATGATTATTTAACACTTTTATATCCTGATAAATTAAATTTTGTTCAAATATTATTTGTTTCATTCAATATTTATAATTTCATGTTGTTTTGTTTCATATCATTTTAATTTTATTCAGTTATAATTTTTTTCTATTTTTTTAGTTTTTTATGTGTTATTTGGGACATTTACATTAAATTAAATTCTATTTAATTTGTGTCAATTTAATTTAGTTCTATATTCATTGAGTAGGATTTGTATAATTAATTATGGTTTGATTTAGTTATTTAGTATATAGTTTTATCTTGTTTGAAATTTTTCAGATCTATTAGATGTGTTTTGCATGAATCCCCCTTAGTATGATTCAGTTCATTTACCCTTATTTCATTTCAGGATCATTCAATTTAACTATTTTTTTATTAGTTTAGTTATTATTGAAATATTTTATAATATTTCACTTTCATTTAAATAACAAAAATATAGTTATATTTAGTTTGATTTTATTTTTGGTATGCTAGTTTTTACTAGATTGGTTCTACATAGTTGATTTCTGTTTGGGTCATGAAAATTTGTTCCATTTAGTTTATGTGGGAATTTGTATATCACTGAAAGGATCATAGAGTTTTCTATCTCCAGTTTTTATTCCATTTAAATTTATTAAGATATTTTTAGCTTGGTTCAATATTTTCCTTTTCTATATATTTTTATGGCGGGTTTCATTGGATAGGATTGGTTTAATTTTTATTATATAAGGTTTATTTGGTTTTCTTAGGATTGATTCTACTTGTGTTTAGTGGGTTTTATTTTATTAGTCATCAGATTTTTTAGTTCTTTATGTACATTTTTTCTATAATATTTAGTTTTATTAAATTATATTTAGTTAAGTTCAATAAATAATTGACTTGGTTCATATTTTTTAGTGCATAGTAAAAATAATATAGTCATAAATTGTACCTGGTTCATCTCATGTTTTTGCATTATAGTGCAGCCCAAAATTTGCATATACATCATATCATCCTTTTTTTCTTTTTGAATCATTATTAATATGAATATTCAATACAATTAATAATAAGTTAATTTTAAATACAAACCCTTAAAGTTTAAGAATAACTTAAAATAATTAATCTTCCAATAAATGATCATATTTCGGTATGGTGTAGTTGGATTGTTATTGAATATTGGTAAAAACTCTAAATCAATTCAAACTATAATCTTCCAACCAACATATAACCCATGTTTATTTGATTTCAATAATTCCCCATGTTCCATCAACTATTCCACCATTGAAATTTTGACGTCAAGAAATTTATATCAATGTTATGATGAAAAAGTTAATTCATAAAAATAAAATAATAATTTATATGAAAATTTAACAAGTTTTCTTTCCCATATCTCCTCCCATGAATTCCTGTTTATTTTACCACTGATATGCCTCTATGATACAAGTTTCACTTTAGTGATATCACCATACCAGGATAAATTTTCCATGAATCTTCTACTTTAACATTCATTTTAACCTATTATTTGATTATCTTTATTATAATCTTCCATTATTTGTGTTTTATGGTTCCATGTTTCACACATATGGGTGTTCTTATGTCACCTATTAGAAGATCCCACTAAATATGATAAAATAAAAAATGTATAATTAATTCATAGTGAAACTGAAAAAATGATGTGATATAATTTGACATAATTAAAGGCAGATCAATAGGCTATAATGGTTCATTAAGATATTTTGTATTGGCTGCATCTAAAGGATATTCCTTTTACAATGCATGCTTTGGGTTATCTACATGTAGTGGAGTGGAAGCTGAAGGAGCACAATAATCAAATCTTAGATGGATAGGAGTCGAAAATGGAGGCATTGTAGACATGGTGGGATAAGGATAAAAGTGATGGGGTTACATAATAGGATATGGAAATGGTGAATGATATGTAGAGCACAAAATTATAGTGATAGAGGTATAGCTGAGAACATACCTATAGGATAAATTAGAGGAGGAAAAGTGTTGTAGATTGGATGTCTACTATTGGGTCTAGGGTGAATGGGTAAAATAGGTGCTCTGTGTAGCTTAATTAGAAACCCATATTTATTTTCCAATTTATTGACTCTTACTAGTAGTTTTTGGGGAGGTAAACACTATTTTACATGATTTTATATAAAAAAAATTTGGTAAATATTTAGACAATGACATTAATTATTATGAAAAATAAAAATATTTCAATTATTATACACAATAAGGGAACCATAGAAGGAAACCCTAGTTCACATAGTCATCGATCATTATCAAATTGTATGTTCCTTTTAATTTATTTAATATCATTAATAATATAAATAAGAATAAAATATAAATTGTTTAAAAATAGTTTTTCAATATTATACTTACAAATTAGATGTTAAACAAGACATACACAATATCAACACAAGTTTTAGAAACTATAATTTAAAACCATGTTATACATGTTTTAAATCTAGTATTAAACCCAGGCTTTTAGAACTGAAATAATTATAATTAAATGAAATGAAAAAATGAAAAAAATAAACATACCATTCCATATTGAAACAAAATTTAAATAATACTTCAACACCAACCTGAGAAACCCACATCAAGATAAACTGAATAACAATGAGCATTATGGTTTCTTATATATATTACCCACCACTGCATTATGTTCAACATTAATTATCATAATTTAAAATTTTCACTCATAAAATAAAATATTTTGGTCAACAAAAATAGGGGTATCAATGGTTACAATTTCAACCCCACCATAATGAAATATATTTCTTAAGATTACTTCAATAATGACACTATAATAGGGTCTTAGATGATCTATCACATAAAACAATTTTTCTCCATCGGTACCAAAATATATGGTTCATCATTATATAGGAAGTAAGTCATGTCAATAACTCTAAATCCATATCCATCAATAAATTTACCATGTTGTTTCCTTGAATCATACCATTTTAATTTCATCATAGTAACTCAATCGTGATAGTGGTAATCTAATAAAAATATTTTCTAAATAAATCCATAACAAGATACATTTTTATATCGAGCTATAATATCTAATGCGTTGGAATAATATTTCATTATTGTAGTTAACATAACCCATGATGTTGGGTTCTCATATTCACTACTCGATAAATTGTAAAAAAATTATAACCACTGATTATTAAATATGACGATTCATAAACCAATGACACTGGACTAAAAAACAATGTTCATAATTCATGAGATAAAAATTCATGAGATAAAATTAAGACCTAAAACATATTGAAATACTATAATTATATATATATATAATGTTGATTTAAGTAATGGTAATACCATTTATTTAAACCATGAAGGATACTATTTTCTATGAAAAGTATCTCACATTATCAAAGGTGAAGAACGATGAACTCTAACTATAATATCTTCAAATTACCTATAAAATTGATAATAAAATATTATGGTATATGTGAAGTAACATAATATTAGACAATATATACATATTCAAATTACTTACTTGATACATTCATCAAATAAACCAAAATTTAACATGATTGATTGATGTTTCATATTCTACTCTTCGAGGCTCAATGCAGCCAATGTATATGACCTAGGAATTCCTCCTACATAGGGTATATGAGTAAATCAGGTATCAATTCCCCCATAATTCTGATATTTATTTCTAAATATTCTTTCACATCTTCTTCTCACATTATAAAAATACATTTTTAAAAAAATACGTACATTCTTGAGCCAAATAATCTCTTATAATGGAACCTTAATGATGATTCTTATTCTGGAAATAAGAAATCATTGTTCACATATTTATTTTAGAAGGATAAACCCAAAGATAATAAATAGCTCCCCCGATAAGTGTTTCAGTTACAATATGGACTGTTAAATGCAGCATGAAATTAAAAATGATTAAGGAAATACTTTCTCTAAATCACATGAAATTAATGGTTCCTTGTGTGCATTTTTACCAAGAAATATTTCAATAAACTTTTTCCACCACAGTATGTATGAAAATGGCATAATCAAATAACCATCACCCTTACATTATTGCATAAAAATATATTGGAATTTTATTTGAATAAATTCATGAAGAAGGATTTGAAAATCATTATTTTTTAGAGATTTAAGCATTAAATATCTTATATTGACGCATTTCTATATGTTTATTGAATATCAATTAGGATCCTTCATATTCTCCAATGCTTATAGGAAATAATTTCTTTCTAAAGGAGTAATAACGTAAGAAATGCATGGGACTTTCCATTTATTTTCACTGATACACATAGTATGTGATTCTAATCGAATAACACAATCCAACAAGTCATATAGAGAACATAAGTCATGTCTGATATTCACCTTGATATTTAGAATAATTTAAAGAAAAATCTCACATATATTTTTATCAATGTGTATTAAATTCTGAAAATGACATAAAACATTGGTTGAAAAATATACCAAATCATAAAAGATATATTTATTTACCCAATTGTAAGTGGTTTTAGTGCCAACATTATTCCTATTTTAATTATTAATTTTACTTTTACCTAATGAAAAACTGGCATATTTTAATTCATTATGCATATTAGTTCATGACATATGTTGATGTGGCTTTTCAGTGTCTACTGTATTATTAAAACTATGATGATTCTTCTTGTATGAATGATCAATTACCAAGAATCGTCCATTCCATATAAAACTAAAAATATGATGATATTTAAGTATTTTATGTTGGTTATTCTTTATAAAAATACAATATTACAATTTCCCTTCATTATCCAACCTGACATCATTACATAAACAGATATATAATTTATAGTTCACATAAGGAAAAACACATCTGAAATATGTTTTTGATGTAGGATTGAATGTGTGCACACACACACATCAAATAGATATTTAACCATTTTAATAAAGGTTGAAAAGTGACATATATATAATTTCCATGATTACAAGATCCATATATTATTATACTCAACAAATTGAGTAGATTTTTCATACATATATATATTTGGGAAAATTATAAGCATTAATAAAAAAATTTCCATGTGCTATGAGAAGTGAGAATCTGACTAAGATGATTAAAACCATAATAGAAATACCCAACCTAGAAGTATGAATCTTAGCTACAAAAATTTGGATGACATGCATCAAACGTCTTCCTTGATAATACATCTGTAGGATAAATAAACACATAATTATCTTTAATTATCTCAACATCATTTCATCATATATTTGATGACATTTCTTTAGAAATTAATAAATTTTGATGCCTAATATGATGTTAAATATTACTTTCTATGGAACATGAGATAATGTTACATCAAAATTCTACTTCAATCAAGATATACCACATTCTTTACATTCATTAAAGTCTTTTGTTTCCTCCTAGAATAAACTATATTATTTTAGGGAAGAATTAATTTTTTTACTATAAAATAAAACATTTTTAATTAAAATCCATTTCATATCATTATTTTAGAGATGATATCAATTACAGGGATGTAATTCATTCAAAACAGTAAGAATATAATTGATGGGGGTATTAGAAATTCCATACATGGATTTTCTATGATATTTTCTCACCAAAAAATCTAATTTTTTCAGTTGAGTACATTCTAGATATACAGGATTCCTGGAATCATTGATTAATATTTTCACTCTCTAAACATCATCATTTTAATTATTTTCCTCATGTGTGTTGATATCATCGCCATTTTACATTGGAATATTATCGTTCTCATGATATTTTACAAATGGAAACCATTAAAATATCAAATTCCCCAAAATACTACTTTTATTCCATTCACGAAAAATAGATTTTTTTCGTATCTCTATTTTGTAAAACCAAACATAATTTTTTTTAAATAATTTTTTTTATACGGTGGATAACTTCTTCCCGAAAAAAAAATGTCTTGCATCAAAATTATAACATGAAAAAAATATTAAACTCTATTTAAATCATTGTTAAATGGAAAATCTATAAAAATAAAAAAATCTTTAGAAACTCGATTGAGATCCATTTAGTATGATACATTCAGTTTCTATAAACTCTATTAAAAGATAAAAATTTATATTAAAATAAAAATAGTGAACTTTAGTTACAAAATTCATCACAACCAATTTTAATATGAAATTCATCAAAGTATACCAGTAGATATCCCAAAAAAGAATAACGGAAATGAAATTTTCTATAACTGATGTATACAAATAGTGAATCAAAATAATTATAAGACATGAAATGGAAAACAACTATTAATGATTTTACTTAAATTTATATTTCTTTTAATTTTTTTTCTTAAAAAAACTTCCTTGTTTTGAAATTAAAAAACTAGAAAACATGATATAATAATATAATTGAAATTACACCACAATTGATATACATATACATAATCTTCCAATCATAATATTATAGAAACTAATATTTTTAAAATAAAACAATACATCCCAAAGGTGATAATTTAGATAGAAGACTAAGGTTTTTTGATATATGAAATGAAATATAAATATTTTTATAAAAAACTTATTGTTCTCTAAGTGGAAAGAAAACATGTATCACAAGTCTCCCTCCATAAGCCCAAAAAATATCCCTTGATCATCCAAAAAATCAAACACTAACTTTAAACTACCATCATAAATGTAAATTTGGTTTACATACACATATAGTGTTCACATATGGTGAAAAATATAACTTAAAATAGGATTACACTAAATTATACATTCATAACCATTATAATAAAATCTATGCTATAAATGACTATTTCTTGATATTTAATGAAATATGGAAATAAAAATGAATTAACATTAATTATTAAGAGGAAAAACCTCTCTTAATTTTTTTTCATTTAGTATAAAGGAATAACAAGGGAAAATGATAAAATTTTGATTAATATATAAACAAATTCGGGGAAAATGATAATAAGAATTTCAAATGAAATATCTCCTTAAAACAACTCAACATGATTATAAAAAATGATAATACCTTTCAAATTCCATTTCACATTCATACATTGTGAATATAAAATATATAGGTATAAATAATAAACAATACAACTACGATGAATGTAATTATCAAAAAATATTAATAAACAATAAGATTATATAAGAACCATTAGATGAAATAAGGACATATTAAGAGAATATCTCATAATAATGTTTTAGAATAAGGATCATGGGTATGTTCTAAAATAACTAAGGTTGGGAAACATTTGATTTGTTTTAGAGTGTCGTTTCCTTATTCTATGTTTCCATGGGAGAACCATTTCCACATAGTTAATTTTAAATGGGAGTTCCATGTCATTGGGGTGTATTTTCATGGGAGAACCATGTCTATATTGTTCAACTTCAATGGTAGAACCACATCCCCAAATTATTTACTCCATGGGAGTGGAATCTCTTCATAAAACTCTATATAATAATTTAAATCATATAACACTAAATTTCACATAGATGACCAACCAATTATTTATCCTAAGATCCCACAAAATTAACAAAGTTATCTCCCATTAATTATTCTATATAATCAAAATAAATATAATAATCCCTAATGAATTTAACCCATAATAAATTACCGTGTTAAAATTATTATATGAGTAAGTTCATAACCCCCTAAAAATTAATAGAGAAAACACATTAATACAATAATTAATTACATAATCATTTTATATATAATAATAAAAATGTTATATTGTATTTAGGTAAAAATAGAGAATAACTCAATTAAAAACCATATATACCTACTATAATCACATATATTATTCAATACTATAAAAAAAATAATCTGAACTAACATTGTTTCAAGGAATGGGTAAGAATACAAACCTAAGAGGATATTAGTTAGGTTTTAATGTGTAGATAAAAATGAAAACAATGCTCAACATAAGAGATGAAGGAGTTGGAACTTTCTATTTTGATGTTGAAGAATAACATAATCAAAAAATCATTGAATGAGGGGATATTACCCAAGGAAAAGAGAGGGGAGGCTTCCACTAGAGTTATGAGAGATAAGGTATCATGGGTGGGAGGGGAGGAGGGGAGGTTGGAAAAGTTTTTTAAAGACCCTATAACAATGACTTTTAAAAAATTGTTGGTTTATGATGTCATATATAAATGGTTTTTAGAAACCATTGGTATAGGATCCTATATAACAACAGTTTCTAAAAATTGTCAGTATAGGCGGCTGGGAAAGACTCTATAATAAAGGTTATTGAAAACTATTTTCATAGAGGCATGGACATTGCCTCAAATTCCAGTAGTGTAAAATCCCTATAACCCTTAATAGTCCCAAAACCCCTAAAACCCATGAAATAGAAATAAAAAAAAATAAAACCCCAAAACCAATAAAAATCCAAAACCCCTAAATTCCCCTAAAAACCATTAAAAATAACTAAAACCATAGAATATCCAAATAAATCCTAAAATAATAAAACCCTTTAAAACCAAAAAAAAATACCTTAAAACCTTCATAATACTTAAACCGTTAGAAACCATGAAAAACATTTAAACCCCATAAAACCCCAAAAAATTCCAAAAAACACTAAAAACAGAAAAACCCCTGTAAATGGGCTCTAGAACTCTAAAAACCGTATCACCCCTAATGACCCTAAAAACACTAAAAATCCAAAAAACACATAAAACCATAGAAACCCATAAACACCCTAAAAACCATAAAATCTGCTAAAATATCCTAACTCCATTAAAACCCCTAAAAGACCCTCAAAATACCAAAAGAATATTGAAATGTCCAAAGACCCCTAAAATACCCTAAAACCATAAAAACATAAAAGAAACTAACAACCCATAAAATACCCTGAAACACCTAAAATACTGTAAAACAGTAAAGGGACCAAAAAACCATTAAATGAAACTAAAAGGGACCTAAAAATCTTTAAAAACAGAAAACAACCCTAAAAACCCCAAAGAACCATAAAAATCCCAAACCCCAAAAGGACCTTGAAACCCCTAAAAACCACAGAGGATACTAAAATCCCCCCAAAAAACCGAAAATTCCCTAAAAACCCGAAATAACCATAAAAACAATTAAACTTATTGAAACTTCTAAATGGTGACATAGAACCCTCAAACCACACAAATGAGCCTAAAAACCTTGAAATAGCCCTAAAAGACCCTAAAACACTAAAAACCCAAACCCCTGAAAGACTATAAAAACCCCTAAAAACATTAAAAGACCCTAAAAATTATAAAAACACAAAAAACCCTAAAACCCTAAAAAGATATTGAAAACCAAAAAAACCTCAAAACCCCTAAAAACCATAAATACATTAAAAAACCTAACAACCCTAAAAACCATAAAAAATCTCAAAACTCTAAAATCCCTAAACCCCAAAAACCTATAAAACCTCAAAACCCCGTAAATCCCTAAAACCCCTCATGAACCCTAAAACCCATAAAAACCTAAAACCCACTAAAAGACCTTAAAACCAATAGAAACACATAAATAACACTAAAAAAACTAAAATACCTTAAAAACACAAAAAAATATAAAATATTTAACAATATTTAAACCCCTAAAAATGTTACACCCCCTATAACCATCAACGTCCCCCAAAACCTGTAAATGACTATAAAAACACAAACACCCCCCCCCAACTATAAAAATAAAAAAAAAACACAAAAATAATAAAAAAAACTAAAAACCTAAATGTCTAAAACTCTAAAAACAATAAAAAAATTAACAAAAAATATTTAATATCCCAAAAAACCCAGAAAAACACTTAATAACCTTGAGAACTCTAAATTCCTCTATTAACACTACAATCCATAAGAATCCCAAAACCCCCACAAAACCACTTAAAATCCTAAAACCCCTAAAAACATATAAAAAACTAAAACCCATAGAACCTTAAAACACCATGAAAAACAATAAAAACCTTAAAGCCCTAAAATGTCCCAAAAACACTAAAAATAATTAAATATCCCAAAAAATCCTAAACCCAAAAAAACCTAAAACACTCAAAAACCCAAAAACCCCTTAAAACATTAAAAAAACAAAAACCCATAAAACCCCACTAAAAACACTAAAACAACAATAAATGTCCCCAAAACTCTTTTAAAAACCTAAAGGACCCTAAAACTATAAAATACCCAAAATATCTAGAACCACTAAAAGACCCTAATAACCATAAAAAACTAAAGGACACTCAAAACCCTAAAACTTCATAGTATCCTAAAGGACCCTAAAAAACCCAAAAAACCATAAAGGTACATAAAAACACCTAAACCCCAAAAAACGTTAAAGACACCTAAAACATAGAAAGAAAATATAGAAACTTTAAAATTCCCTCAATCACCCTAAAACCCATAAGAAACACTAAACACCTTTAAACCCCTAAAATTAATCAAAAACCCATAAAACTGTAAAAACCCCTAAAATAACTAAACCCAAAAAAAACTCTAAACCCATAAAAACCTAGAACCCCTAAAACTCATGAAAACCCTAAAATCCCTAAAAACCCTAAAAAACTGCTAAAACCCTGAAACCCTATAAAACCCCAAAAAATTCCTATAAATAATAAAACCCGAATAAAACATACAACCATAAAAACCAAAATGACCCTAAAAACCCAAAATCCCCTAAAACACAATAAATAGGCTGATAAAATCCCTAAAAGATCCTAAAAACCAGTGAACACTCTAAAAACCCTAAAAACCTAAAAACCCTAAAAGCCCAAAAAAACTAAAAACCCTAAGAAACCAAAAAAAACATAAAAATCGCTAAAAATCATAAAAACTAATAAAAATAAATAAAAACTCTAAAAAACTAAAATAACAAAAGATGTCTAAAAAACCAAAAAAACCCTAAAACAAAAAAAAATCATAAAATACCATAAAATCCAATATTACCCTAAAAGACACAAAACCACTAAAAAGGACCTAAAACATTAAAATAACCTAAAACCCTTAAAAACCCTAAAGGCCCTAGATATCCTAAAAGACCCCAAATCCCTCCAAAAACTCTACAACTCCTAAAATTCCTAATAATCTGTAAAAATCATAAAACCACTAAAACCCAACTAAAAATTATAAAATACCTGAAACCCTTAAATGATATAAAAACCTTTTAAACCCCTAAAAAAATTAAAATCCCTAAAAACCTCAAAAACCACAAATAGTCCCTAAAACCCCAACAAAACCCAAGAAGACAATAATACCCATAAGAACCCTACAAAACCCTAAAAACTCTTATTAACACAAAAATCCCCGCAAACCCCTAAAACAACTTTAAACCCCTAAACCCCCTTAAAGAACCCTAATAAATGGAAATGAATCTATAACCCCCTAAAAACCATAAAATAATCCTAAAACACTAAAAACAATAAAAAGAGTAAAAACCCAAAAAACCCCCAAAAACCATAAAATACGTAAAACCCATAAAAAGAATAGAAACCCCATAAAATGTAAAAAACCAAAAAACCATAACACTTCCTAGAACTTATAAAATACATAAAAACCATAAAACCCGATAAAAATCATAAAATACCATAATATACTACAGAAATCCGTTAAAACCGTAAAAACCGTAAAAACCCTAAATACCCAATAAAACCAAATAAAACACATTAAACACCTTTAAACCCCTAAAAACATAGAAGTACAAAAAACATTAACAATCCATAAAAACACATAAAAAATAAAAAACCCTAAAAACTGTAAAACCATAAAATATCACTAGAAACCCCTAAAAATATCCTAAAAACCCTAAAAACCATAAAATCCTAAAAAAATATGAAAACACCTAAACTCCCTTAAATCCCTACCCTCCCCCTAAAACCCTAAAAACCCCTAAAACCCGTAAAAAGAAACCATAAATCCCAAAAAACCCTATAAATTCTCTAAAAAACCTTAATAACCTTAAAATATTAAATATCATAAAAAACCATAAAACCCTTAAAACCCTATAAATTCCCTAAAAATCCTTAATAAACTGAAAATCATAAATATAATAAAAAAATAAAAACCCTTAAAACCCTTAAAATACCTAAAAACAGCAAGAAATATCATAATGCCCCAAAAATACAAAAAAACCACAAGAACACCCCAAACCATACAAAAATATTTGAAACCCTTAAAAACCCTAAAAACCCTTAAAACCCATAAAAGATAATAAAAATCGAAAACACCACTAAAAATCTTAAAAATTATGAAACCCCATAAAATCTATTAATAACCTTATGAGAAATATAAAAACACTAAAAGGCCTAAAACCCCTTTATAGCCCCTAAAAACCCTAAAAAACCTAAAACCCAAAAAACTCTAAAATCCAACAAAACCCTAAAATAGCCTAAAAATCCTAAAATCCTTTAAAACCACATAAAATCCAAAAAAAAACCAAAACCTCCAAAAAAATATCTTAAAACCCTAAAAACACTAAAATCCTAAATCCCCTAAAACTATACTAAAACCCCTAAACCCCTAAAAATCCAAACAAACCATAAAACCCTAAAATCCTTATTAACCGAAAAAATCCTGAAAACCCTTAAATCCCCTAAAAGCCCTAAAAACCACTTAAATGCAATGAAAATGCATAAAAAACCTAGTAAAACAAAAAAACCCACTAAAACTCCCTAAAACACAAAAAAAAACCTAAAACTAATAAAAAGTCATAAAATTCCATAGAACCCCAAAAAATCATAAAAACTATAAAAAACTAAAAAAACCCAAATATCCCATTAAAAACATAAAAATCCCTAAAACCCTAACCCCCCCCCCTAAAAACCCAAAACCCCCAAAACCCCAAAACACTATAAAAACCACTAAAACCACTAAAAAATATTAAAAACACACTAAAAACCCCAATGTTCCTATAAACCCTTAAAGGAACTATTAGACTCAAAAACCCCTAAAACTTTTTAAAACCATAAATACCCAAAAAGGACCCTAAAATCCTGAGAACCTTCAAGGACCCTAAAACCCTTAAATCTATTAAGGGCCAAAAAACCACTAAGGGACCCTAAAACCCATAAACCCCATAAAGGCCAAAAAAAATTAGTAGACCGCAAAACCCCCTTAAGATGCCCTGAATATGATAAAAACCATGAAAAGAACTATAAAAATACTATAGCCCCCTAAAAACCATAAAACCCTAAAAGGATGTAAACACCCCAAAATACCTAAAACTTATAAAAACCATAAAACCCCTAAACGCCTAAAAAAACCTAAAAACCCCAAAAAACCAAAATCACCTACAACCCATAAAACCTCACAAAAATCAAAAAAAAACACCATGAAATACCTGTAAAACCATAAAAAACTATAAATCTTCTAATAACCTAAAAACCCTAAAATGATCATAAAGACACCCAAGGGACCTAAAACCACATTAATACCCTAAAAACCCTAAAAACCCTAAAAACTATTAAATACATTAAAACCCTAAAACCCATAAAAATAGTATAACCCCTAAAACAACCAAAAAACCCTAAACACCCTTAAAACCCATAAAACACTTAAAACCATAAAAAACCTACAAACTCTACAAACTATTAAACCAGTACTAAAAAAACCCTAATACCGTAAAACCCAAAAAACAATAAAACCATAAAATCCCTAAAAACCCCTAAAACCCCAAGAAACCTTAAACAACACTAAAATGCTAAAAAAACCCGAAAAGCCTAAAAAATTTCTAAAATCCTAATAACAACAGGAAAACCCATATATCCCCTTAAAACCCAAAAAACCCCTAAAAATTCATAAAATAAAAAAACCCAAACAAAAAACCAAAACCCAAAAAAAACCTAAAAACCCTAAATAAACCTTAAACCCCCAAAAAATCACCAAAAATCCTAAAACACCCCTAAAACTCTGTAAAACTCTAAATACCCTAAAAACCCTAAAAGAACCTAAAACCCAAAAAATATCTCTAAAAATGATAAAAACCCTTTAAACCCTTACAAAACAATAAAAACCATAGAAAAACAAAAAACCCTAAATGCAGTGAAAACCCTAAAAACCTAAAACCTGGAAAACCCTAAAAATGCTAAAAAATCCTTAAACACATTAAGAAACCCTAAAAATCTCTAAATCCTAAAAAACCCCTGAAACCACAAAAGAACCTAAAACCCCCTAAAACGCCAAGTGATCCTAAAACATTGAAAACTATAAAATTACATTAATTATCCCAAAAAACCATAAAACTAAATGTCCCTAAAACCCCTTAAAGTCCCTAAAATCACAAAAAAACCACAAAAACCACTAAAAACCCTTCAAAAACCTAAAAGTCCCCAATATACCCTAAAAATACTTAAGAAACCACATTAACACCAAAAATAACATTAAAAAACCAAAACCACATAAAAACACCTAAATAAACCTAAAAATATTGAACAAACCTTAAAGACCCTACAAATTCAAAACCCCTTAAAAACAATAAACCCCTAAAATCCCTAAAAATCCAAAAACCCTAAAAAACCTCAAACCCCTAAAAGACCCCAAAAGCTTTAAAATCACCAAAAACCATTAAAACCCTAAAAAGACCAAAAAAAACCTATTAAACCCTAAAACCAATTAATGTCCTAAAATGACCAAAAAAATAAAAAACCTAAAAAAACTAAAAACCGTAAAAGCTCATAAACCCCCTAAAACCCTAAAAGATCATAGAAACCTAAAATTACTAGAAAACCCTAAATCTCCACAAACCCCATAAAACACAAAACTCCCTTAAACACCCCTAAAACCCCTAAATTATGTGAAATAAATTTAAAACCCCTTGAAAACCACTTAAAGTTTAAAAAAACCAGGAATCCCTTAAAAATCCAAAAAACACTAAAAACCAAAAAAACCCTTAAAACCCTAAACCCCATAGAACCCTAAAATCCCTTAAAACCCCCCCAAAAACTATGTTAAACCCCTAAAACCCCCCAAAACCATAATAAACCATAAAAAATATAATAACACAAAAAAAAATAAAAACCCTAAAAGTATGGAAAAAATCTGAAATCCCATTAAGCCCAAAAAAATACCTAAAGACCCTCTAAATAATAAAATCCATAAACCCCTAAAAATTAGTAAAACACTAAAAAACATAAAACCCCTAAAAATAAAATAAAAACCTAAAATCCTAAAACCCTAAAAGAACCATTAATACCCTAAAATACCCTAAAAACCTAAAATACCTAAAAATTACCTTAAACCCCTTAAAAAAATTAGAAACCCCAAAAAACCTTAAACACATAAAACAATAAAATACCAAAAATTACCTAAGACCCTAAACACATTAAAGGACCCTAAAACCTTTAAAATCTAGTATATCCCTAAAACCCCTTAAAATGCCTGAAACCCATAAAGGCCCTAGAAACCCAAAAACCCTAAAAACAAGGAAAAACCCTAAAAAAGTAAATCACTTTAAAACACTAGAAAAAATACAAACCCCTAAAACCCATTAAAGATCCTTAAAATACTAAAACACTAGATGACCCTAAAAAACTCAAAAACCCTAAATTACATACAAGCCTTATGCATTATAAAAAAATGGTTCTAAAACCCTAAAAATCCCAAAACCCTTAGAAGACCCATAAAAACCAATAAAACACTAAAATACCATGAAAACCATAAAAAGAAAAAAAACATTAGACCCCCAAAAAACCTAATAACCTACTGAAACCCTTAAAAACTCTAAAAATCCCTAAAAACCCAAAAGCCCCAAAAAACATAAAAACCCCTTAAACCCTCCTAAAACCCATAAAATCCCTAAAACCTTTAAACTATAAATACCCTAAACCCCAAAAAGATAGTAAAACCCCCTAAAAAGTGTAAAACCCTAAAAACCCTATTGAAACTTTTTTCTTCACATGGATGAAAATGATACATTGGGAAATACCTTAAGGAAAACAGAAATAAATGATTGGAAAAGGTAAAGGTATGAAAAGTCCTCAAAGGCCCTTTGTGCAAGCCCATCTAAAATACCACCACATGTGCAAGATACCTATGCACAGACCTAAGCGATCAACAAGCATGATCAACCTATGTGCAATAGTTGTGTGAGGTCATTCCTTCACCTTCGTCCCATATTTTCCTATAAATAGGACCCTAGGGTCTTCATTTGTACATATGGAATTTCCCAAAGTCCATTCGATGCCCTGATCACCCTAGTTCTTCCCTCAAGTCCTCCATAAAATTCTAGTTAGTTTTCAAACACCGAAAGTAGATGGAATTATAGGAGAATAGTGAAACTGAATTCTTCCTAGTTTTTTAAAGAAAAAACACCTATGAAAGCCATTCACCCAACCAATTATTAACAAATACTAGTGCCAGTAACCCTTCATCAAACAGGGACCTGTGTAAATCGATTATGTGAATCCCTATGGAGGCCCTTAAAGGATCAAGAAAAGCCTCACCCAAGGGTATTCATATGGATTTTTCACCTCCCAAGGTACCATCAGTTAGACCAAACCTGCCTACTTGAAGCACCCCATACAAGATCCTCCCTAGTTCCCTATACCCTTTAATCTATGTGAGCCATTCATCTAGCCTTACTGATATCCATCTATGGTTGGCCCTCCCCTAATTTGGATTCCTTTTATGAGAGGGTAAAATTGAAACCTCCACCAATACCTCTGGACATTCACAACCATAGTTAGTGGAACAGAAGCGTTCCCTCAATTTGGGTTTGTATTCCTAAGATATGAGGTTTACCCCACTTGTACGATTGGTAGGTCAAGGTCCTTGAGGTTCATGTGGGTTTGTATCCCCATGGTCATGAGGAACCCAACCCTAGGGAGAGTTTTAAGGAGTTCTCATTCTTGGATATTAGGGTTTGGACCATGTGCATCCCTTTTCGTTTATGTGACCTAGAGACTCTAGTTCAAAGTAAGGAGGGTGAGTATTACGCTTGTTTTCACACTCAATATAGAATTATATCCTCATCCAATTGTTGAAGAAATTTTAGTGTATCCCTAAAGGTTTATTCCCCTCACCATTCATGTATAAGGTTCAAGTTTTTATCATATCTAACACTACACCCTTCACCATAATTACATTATAGGTTGATTTGATGAGATAGAAGTTTTCTATCACCGACCTCTCCCACTATTGTCCCATCCACTTCAACCAGAAAAGGAGGAACAATGGTTGGTTTGTCAAATCATATAATTATTCTAGTTTCTAACACAGATAATTACTCATGTGTTCTTATAGGTTAGTGGTGATCATAGAACCTACATGATCCATGTGACCTACTAAACAACAAGAAATTTGATTCCTGGTTTCAGTAAAATTATGATACATAGAAATACAACATAGGAACCAAGCTCAATAGTCATCCTTCTCAGAATTAATCCCCAATCAAAATTCTCTTAATCTAGGAATCCTCTCTAAGATTGATCCCCATGTTAATCCCACAAACTATGATGAGTAAAAACTTCTCTCATGGTATCCTTGTATGAGGGAATCCTCTTTAGGAATAATATCTGAATTAATCCACTCAAAGTGTTATAATCCCATGCAAGAAAAACCTTCTTAAAGAAAATCTATACGTGGGGTTTCTCATTATCAAACTATGTGGTCTTTTATTACTATCCATATGGTATATGTAGGAATCCTCCATGAGTTCAAAACCCAACACCTCAAATCAATCATGTTTTTTTATGTGACATGTTTCCATCAGAGTCTAATTCTATGTGAGAATTCAAATCTATATCAGGTTCCTTGGTATTCATTGTTATAAGTTACACACCAAAAATTGACTAGGGGCCTTTCTTGTAGACATACATACCACATGAAATTTAAATGTACAGTTAGGTCCTTATCACATGAACTTAAAAGGTATGATGTTCCTTATTATGTGGAACTGAACTATGTGGTTGTTGATTCCTTTCACAAGGATATGTAGTAATCCCATATATGGGTTCAATCCCAACATCAAGAAAAATCAAACCTCCCTATATGATGATAAACTAGAGAGTAACCATAGTCTCCCTAGATACAAATACACTCCATAGTGTCCCACTATGTGGCTAGAAAACCAGAATCATTTTAATATTGACCAAAGAATATCTATGTAGTACATAATAGGATACCACTAATTAAGAACCTCAAATACATATAGATATCTACATTTATGAAGAACCTCAGATAGAAAAACATGATACTAAGATTTATACAGGATAATAATTGATTTATATTCATAGGTTTTCTGACATCATACTTTAGAATTAATGAAGGATTTATGAAAAAAATTTAAATCTATAAGAGTGTCCCATTGTAGGAAATAATTTCCCACAAAAGGGTGAGAGAGCTCGACCTCCCACCCTCTCAACCAATGCGAGTTATTATGAATCATTGGTCAGAACAACCAACGAGCACCTTCCTTTGGAATGTGGGTCCCTTAAAATATAGAACAATTGGGTATTTTTAGTTCCACAAAAAACCCATTAGAAACTATTTAAAAGTAGAGTTTCCCTAACGAAGTCCCCATTTCCATCGGAAACAAGAAAAAATGGTGAACCCAATTTGAATCCTTAACCAAGATGAAAATATATCTCACTTGTCAGGCCCTTTATACTATAAAAATAAAAAAAGGCCAGAAAAAGTGATCAATCAATCATGTGTTCACTAAAATGAGATGGTGATTCGACAAAGTTACTTGTCTGTGTTTGTCATATAGAAAGTCACTCCTTTTTAGAACTCCCTTAGACTAAATAGATTCCTTCTTGTTTTCACCAACAAACGCATTAGCTGCTACTCAGGATAGATTTTTATCCATGTGAAGGATTCCATCACCAACCGACCATCTTCAACACTAGGTCTTGTACTCACTGATTTGAGAGTACCATCATCATGGTACCATACTAACCTTGGAGGATACCCAACAATCCCTCTAGCTCACCAAACCCCACTGATCATCTGATCAATGATAACTGGTGCTCCTATAGAAAACGGTACCAACTGCCACATTCAACCATTTTGGATGTCCATTCACAAAACATGACAACAATTCCGACCCATATCTCATGGATGTGGAACCATAGGTTGAATACGACCTTTCTTTGAAGACACATGAGTGTTTCTAAAGGGATCCTACCAACAATTGTCACCACCAACACTGCATGACAGTTACCCATCAACATGATGAGGGTTTTGTCCTTGGCTTTCCATTCTAGGGCCTTCATACCTGGGAACACATGAAGGATGGATGGGGATGAAAACTAGATAACAAGGTGAAGTTTCACACCATTTCCCCCTCCAGATTAGCCAACCAACCCGGTTTTGTGGAAAACATCGAGCAGCCACAAACACCGATATTCCTTCATTCAAAAATCCAAAAGACTGGCTTGGTGGCATTCAAAGAATCCCTCCAACCAAATATGGAACATCCTATAAATAGAAATATACACTTTCCTATACCCATCATTCCCACTAGCAGACTTGTCTATAGAACTCAATGATGTCCTTCCATAATGTTTTGAAGTAACCAGTGAGCATGAACACACACCTATTGATAGTCATAAAGACTATTAGTGGACTCATCTGGCATCACCTAGGGAAGTAATTTGGAAATTCCCAATGATAAAAAGAGTGTATACTCAACTCTCTACCCCCAAACATGAGTACAGTCAGTTTCCAATAATAATAATGTGAGGAAAGGAAAAATCACATACACCTACTCTAGATACAAAATGGATGTATATCCTCATTATAGTCACTGAAGTCATAAAGAAAATCTTGGAAATGATTAAAGGGGAAAAAAATTCCCACCCATATCTTGCATACTTTCCAAGACTTCATCCTGACTACAAAAATGGTGCCTGAGGGAAAGACACAAAATATGTCCCCAAAAATTGGGTGCCTCATCACCATAACACCCCAAAGAAAACACACACCGATACTCTCATCCATGAGGGTCATGGGTAAAACTCCCCCATATTTTATGGAAAATCAGATCAAGAACATACACCCACTCCAATTAATGGTAATGAGACTATTCCAATAGTTACACCAGTCTGGGCACAAACAACTATCCATGGAAACAATTTCTCCTAGAAGGAGGCCCAAATTTCTCATAAGAAAGAATCTAAGAAGAATCCTCATAAAACATGATTGGAATATCAAGATTAGATCTATGATCAGGACTCACTTAATTTTGAAGTTCAGGAAGCCCTCATTCGTTTATCTTTGGTAGATCAAGATCAAAACCTCTCATTACAAAATTTTAGGAGAAGTAGTTGTAATTATAAAGGTCCTCATCGAACACTTCATCGTGAAGGATAGCTTCATGAGAAAAATTCAGTTGATCTTGAGAGCCTATCTATGGATGAGAGCTAGAAAAACCCTATATAAGGATAGAATAACAATGAGAAAGAGGACCTTCCCCTTCCTATAACACTCCATGGGGGTCCTTCCCATGATATCATTCTATGTGAAAGTTCTCACCGTAGTAGTGATTCACATTGTCAAAATAATTATCTAATTGATAGAGTATTAATGTGAAATCTATCCAATCATAAGGAACTTTATAATAGAAGGTCAGTCATGTGTGATGACTTATCCTGGGTAGGTGAAATCCTTTCTCAACCATAAGACAACCCAAGCTGACAGTTATTCATCAAACCACCCTTGAATCATTTTCCATCCAATGTAGCAAAGGAAATCCCAACCAGTCCCATTTTTTCTTGTAAAACAACTAGGAACCATCAACTTTGGCTGGATAAGGTCAATGAACTACTGGTTAAAGAAGAATAAGATATGAAAAATCTGAAGAATTATCTAGGTAAGGATGAAATACTATTCATGTTATGGCCTTTATCTATCCCTCAATAAAATATTCCAAAGGAATTGTCGGAATATTATTTGTATGAAATCTGCCTCAACATATGGAAAACAGTTCGCCACTTAAAATATAAGGTATTGGCCTATAATGAATCTCAAAATCACATCAAGTTAATAGAAGCGTTACAATGCCAAATTGTCTAGGCATCAATCCTAGCATCACAACACCAATAGATTGAGAAACCACAAGTTTCCCATCAATGAAGAAGCCTCGGTGTTATAATAAGGTTGTGACTGCTGATTGAAGATACCCCATCTGGTTTTCATATTATAGGATGTCTTGAAAATAGATCATTTCATTTCACTGCACTCCCTAATCAGCAAAGCCCGCCAATGGTGGTATCATTCAATGTCATTGCCCTGGAAAGCTCCAAAAAATAGAATTTATTCATGATCGAGGATATGATCAACAAGAACAAGACCCTAATACCTCTCCCTAATGTCAGGCTAGAAGAGATAAGTATATTGAAATATTATTGCATCAAGTATATGGGATTATTGATCAGGCATACCTCTTAGAGGATTCCATCCATCATATTTCACAAATATCAGAAATATAACAACAAACTTTAGAAATGGGCAATTTATGTACATTCCAAATGATGCACCCATACCATGTTTGAACAAAACTCTATAAAATCAGAAGAGAAGTTGTTGTAATATAATCCATAATAGTTCATAAGAAACCCCATTACACAAGGTTGCGGACTTTTTTAACCCAACCCTCAATGTTATCCAATAATGCTCAAAGGGTTTCGAATATAGAAAAAGAATACCCCGGTCCTTGGGGCTAGGGGATTTTTCACATCAATAATCCCCTTATTAATGAGAATCTGTTTTCTATTGATTAGTAAATATTCCATGTAATGAATCATCCTGTTTCATCTCATCATGTGATCTAATACATTCACTTGGGCCATACATGATGGAACTCTCTGGAGATTTCCTTCAGGTAACTGTCCACCAAATAGATCCCTAGGAGCATACGAATAGGTGGAAAAAGACACATGGAGGGTGATGAAGAATAAAATCTTGCAGATATTCAAATAGAATGTATACGATGCATTAGACATCTTTTAATGTCATCAACACTATTTTTGAAGACACTACAGAACATAAGGCCAGCTTAGAGGAGTTTGAAGAGGATGTTTTAGTTCATAATCTAGTCCAGAATGAAACAAATGAAGGTGTTGTGAGTACTCAAAACTAGAGTCTCACCCTAAATATGGGAACTCCATAAAAAATACCCCTTTACCTCCTATAAAGGAACCCATTATGAAAAAATTTTAAGTGTTAGACAATCTCTAACCTCCCTCTCAGGGAGGGTAAATCCCTTTAATTTGTGGAAATATTTTCTTTGAAAGGTGAAGAGATGAAAGAGTTGAGAAGACTCAATGTATAGGTCATCCAAGGTATCTATATTTCTAGATATACTCTGTAATAAGATCATCAACTTGAACTTCTAGTTATCACACTTCAACAATGAGGGTTCTCCGTAATGACTCAAGTAGATTGATAATCCCCTCCACTGGGTACACATCCTGAACATGGTCAGGAACATCCTTATGAGACTTACCCTATTGGTTACCCATGGAAAATACACGTAGTTTGACCAAAAGTGGTATTAATGGTTCCAAAAACCTTTTAGACTCTATTTTCCACACCTTCTCAGGTCCCAGCTCAAACAGACATCGCTCCAATGCTCATGAGCACTATTGAGTCACTAACGACTCGATTGAAAGATATGTAGAAGCGGTGTTCACAATACTACTAAAAAAATATTCTTAACTCGAATGGGTAGATCCAACCCCTATGATACTAAAATTTGAGAATCCAAAATTTCTGATCTACAATGGCTCAGGATACCTAGAGCCTCACTTTTCACATTTCTTCTCTCACTATGATCCCATGATTGGTACTTTTGAATAGCAGGAGTCAGGGAATCTTCGGGGTTTTGTTCAATCAAAACAAGGAAAAACCTTCGTGTGGTACATGAGTTTTTTATCTAAGTTGTTCATGGTATGCGAATACCTCCATAAAAATTTACTCTTCTAGTTCGGTTAAATGTTACAAAAGAAAACAGTCTCCGAAATCATAAACTAAAAAAAGGGAGAATGAAAGTGTTTCCGATTTCATTGGTCGGTGGAAAGGACTAACATATTCCTAAAACCCAGCAGGCCCTCCATAAGATTTTTTTCCTATCTCTGTATCAAATCACCACAATGAGTTGTTCACACTATTTATCCCTATAAAATACACATGGGGGTTTTTATATCTAGCCTTAATCTCTCAACAGGTGAAAAAATCCATCAAAGATACTAAATCTTGGTCTTTAATGATTCGATTGACTCAGGGATGGAGGAAATGAAAAGTAGAGGTCACTACAATTACACTTATGTAGTCCCCTATACCTGCACCCATATCAAAGACTATGACATATTGTATGACTCAACCTCCCAAGAATCAGCAGTAATGAACTCCGTGACAGGATGATCCAAGATATTAGAGGTGCAAATAATTTTAGGAGATGAAATATAGGGTCTATTTTTTGGTGCTGACCAAGTCCCTATCTACATCATCTCAACATTGGAAAACAACTTAGTCAGGTTCCCAAAGCCAAAGAAGACCATAAAAGATAGTGACAAAGATCTCCTAAACTATTTTTCATTTCATCATATGTTGTGTCACCCCATCTAGGATTGTTTTATTTTCAAATACCTTCTACAAAAGATGGTGGAATTAGGGAAAGTGAAACAAAAAAATTTGTTTTCTCAGGTGGCGTATATTTTTTTCGCTAATCTGAATGAGGAAAATGAATGGAAAGAAGTCAAAATCAAATGTACGCCAAAGTTCAATTATTGGATGGTTAGAAAAATGTTCAAAAAAACTCATTTTGTTCTCAAAGTGTAGCTAAAATAGCCAATTGTTCCCTCAACTACTTCCACCATAGCATAGACAGCTACATCAAAAGCCCAGTCCTCTAAAGGCCAATCTATAAGAAAGTGACATGGATGGAAGTATAAGAATAAAATATAATAATATGATCTAATTTAAAGGAAAAAAGTTGTCCTTGACTTTAAAATACTTCAATCAAACAATCCCAAAAGCATAGGCATTGTCCCACCAAATGATACAATGAGATTCTACCCATCAATATGAATATTCATCAGATGAAGAGTTGATTTTTGGTTCTATTAACAATATTCACAAAATAAATCCTTTCACATTTGATGATTATGATTATGAACCTAAGTTCCCTATACTTGATTGAGGAACTAGGGGAATAGTTCATCAAAGTCGAGGACATAGGGGAAGACATGGTAATTCTATGATCCAAAACATTAACCAAAACCTCGCTCAAACGATCTATATGGTCGGAACTCATGGGTAATATCTCTAGTGATCTCAGTAGGAACAAGATAGTTATTCCTCCACAAATGATAGGATCCATCATGACATGATAATCTTGGAGGACAGATTAGATGATATACCACCACCCCATCGATGAGAAGGCAGAGAATGCCAACATTATCCCCCAAGAATAGAAGAACTTCTAGATCCTACCCCAAGGGACACACCATACAAATCAGGAACATCAGTTCCTAGATTTTCTGCAAAATAGTATCCCTATGTTGGAAAGAATATACCTCTAGATCAGAAATATGGTGTCTTGAATCAACTTTCCTAAGTTCCAGATAAATTATCAATCATGGATTCTCTGAGTCCGTCGAACAGCCTTTCATAAGAACTTATTGAGGCCTTTTCAATCCCTCAGAAGTTTGAAGTTTAGTTCATTTCTTCTAAGGTATATCATATAGAAAATTACGTTATAAAATTCTATGAAGTCATCTCTTTCATTGACCAAGATGATATTATAGTCAAGAAACAATATGTTAGGCCATTGTATATATTCAAATGAATCAGTGACATTGATGTTTGATGATAATTTGTTGAAAATGTATCATGATCAAACATAATTATAGTATATAAAATTCTCCAACTGGGTCTCAAAGAATAACAATTGTCTCCCTCCACTTTGATGTTTCAACATTATGACAAGAATGAGAAAGATCCTCTCAATGAGATTACACTCAAAACCGAGTTAGGAGATCTTATGTCTGACTCAAAGTTTATGGTTGTTAAAAAAGATACATCTTACAATGTTTTACTAGGAAGACCATGTCTACATCATCATGTGGCCAAACCTTTTTCATATCACCAATTTCTCAAATATTGTGTCAATGATAAAATTGGGACATTTGATGGTGACAGGGCCCCGTACTAATCTTGTGAGTAACAATATATAGATTTGGGATTCTATAACAAAGGAGGAAACATTTCCTAAATGATGATGTTACTTGAATAAATGCCCCAAATGGATTAGAGATGAACCTATTTAACCCTTTAATGTGACTCGGTTAAAATTATGTGCTTCTAATTAATCAAATTGAAGATGTGGGACAAAATTCAAACACTCGTACAATAGCTTTTGTAATTTCAATCATGAAAACCAAACTCGGTAGCATAATAAAAGTCATTGAATCTTTGAGAAACAATTAATGCCTAATGAAAATGTCTCCATTCCATCCCTGGAGTTTCAACAAAGTTTTTTTATGTCATCTTGGATAGATGAAGCTATCGTGAAAATGAAAGAAATTAAAAAGACTCATCCTTAGTCCTTTGTTTTACTTTCATGGCTCAAAGAAGGCTTCATGCTAGCAAGTGATCCAGAAACAAGTGTTTCATCCATTGTATTTCCAAATGGATTCTCCCATGTTTTTCTCAGGGAATTTGTTTCATCATTACCTCCTTAGATAGAGTTGAATGAAGTAAATCACGAGGAAGAGGAAGAAGATGATGATAAAAAAGATACCCCCAACATTTTATTAAGGATTATCCACCAGTGTGGATGAACATAGAGACATAAATCTAGTTACAAAAGAAGATCCATGGATCACTCTAATTTTTACAACTAGGACTTCCAAAAAATAATTGTTATATACTTATATCTTAAAATAGCACCAAGATGTGTTCACCTGGAACTACACATAGATTCCAGTCCTTCACAAGGAGGTATCCACCCATCATTTGGGTTTTCCAGAATACCGTTAGGGATAAAAACAAGTATCCAGACTGACAGACACAAATCCAACCTCAAAAGTTATATTTGAAGTGGAAAAACTCATCTAGATGGATTTTATCTGAGAAATGTACTATATAAAATGTCTACGCAACACTATCCTAGTAAAGAAGAAGAATGGTTAGATCAAATTTTGAATCCATTTTAGAGATCTCAACTAGAATTGTCGCATAGATGACCTCTAAGTTCCAATCACAAACCACATGATTGACGCAATAGCTGGTTATCAATCTCTATTCTTCATGGAATGATACTCAGGGTACATCCAAATCCAGGTGTCCCCATAAGATGAAGAATCCACATCTTTTAGAACCCCTTTTTGAGTATTCTACTATTGAGTAATTACCTATGGCTTTAAGAAAATTGGTGACACTTACCAACGTTCCATGAATCTCATCTTCAAACAATTCATAGTAATGTTTATTGAATGATATGTTGATGATCTAGTGGTCATGTCCTGAAAGCATTTTTACCACTTGGATGGCCTAGAGACCATCTTCAGAAAGATTTGACATCATAATCTAAAAATGAACCCCTTGAAATGTTATTTTTTTTGGTATCCTTAAGAAAATTTATTAGATTATTTTACTACATCACAACATTGAAGTTGATACAGAGAAAAATAATGTTGTCTATGGCATTTCACCTACTCAAAAATGTAGGAGTTGAGAGGAATCTAAGGAAACATGGCCTACATATAGGGCTTAATAGACAAACTTGAAGGTAAATTTCATCCCTTCACCAAATTTATGAAGAAGGGGGTCAAATATTAGTCAAATAGTGATTGTAAAGATGATTTTGAAACCCTCAAGAAATACTTCTTGATATCACTGGTATTGATGCCACCAGTTGAAGGAATGTTTATCATTCTATTTGTAATGGTGTTGAAGAAATCATTGGGAGCCTTCCATTCACAAAAAATGATTCTAGGAATGAAAAAAAATACTCTGTTTTCTACGTCGAACCATGATCGATGTGGATACTCGATACAAAAATATAAATAAATTATACCTTGAGTTAATCATTTCGATTTAGAATTTGAGGCATTATTTACAACATCGCGAGGTCCACTTGGTGTCTCGCAATAACTTGCTCAAACTTATCCTCAATTTTATTATGCTGACATGACTTCTTGCATGGTGGGCAGCTGTTCTACAACATTTTGACTTACAGGTTGTGCCTCAAAAGTAGTAAAATTCCAGGCCTTTGCAGATTTCCTCACCAAGAACCCATATTTAGTGGGGACATCATTATAATATTAGATAACTAATGAATAGGTTTTCTCTATCCAGGGCATCCCCCAAACATGGTAAATATACATTGATGTTGAATCTAGAAGTCTAAAAGGGAAGAGAATAGAAGAAGAAAAACTAAATAAAGTTGGTTTAGGTATAATATTTTTCTCCCCTAAGAAGGTAGTATATCTATACCCATTAATTTTATCAGAAGGTGGTACCAATAATGAAGAAGAATATCATGTTCTCATCATAGGCCTATAATAGGCACTCCAAGTACCAGTGAGCCACCAAGAGGTGAAGGGTAACTCAGAGTTGGTAATCAAGATGATCAATGGGGATTACACCATCATAAAAGAGGATATAATAACCCATGTGATTATGTATGAGGATTAATGGTAGAATTCCCCTTATATCCAACATTGAATCATATCCCATGACCAAATAATTCCCAAGAATATGTTTTGGAAAATGCATCCACAACATTGGAAAATCCAAATTGGGATGAAATATTCCTTAGCATCACCCACTATCACATGGTATCACCTTTTTTTCAAATTAGAACTGTGGAATTAATGAGATCATCCACATTTCAAATTCTTATGTTCCTACCATGGGATGTATGACAACCATCACGGAATACCTTCAATATAGAGTTCATTCATTGGATTGAGTGGGGGAAAAGAAATTTTGGAGACAAGTGGTAAACATAACTCTTTATGATGACCCAAATTACCAAAAGGTACTCTACAAATGAGTCTTACATGGAATCCTTCATAGATGCATCGATGGAGAAGAGACTATGGCTATCATGGAAGAAAAACACATAAAAACTCAGGGTGCACACCAATCAGTTAACATGATTTCAGATCAAATATGATGGTTTGGATACTTCTGGCCTTTGATGATACAATATTGCATAAAATTTTCCATGAAATGTTATTCATGTTCGGGTAATTCCAAGTTCATCCATAAAACCCATGAATTTATATATACAACCAAATACTCATGGATATTTTCCACATGGAGAATGGATATATTATGTCCATATATTCTTGCAATGATCAAGATGTTCAAATAAATCTTCACTGCAACCGAATTCTTCTCTAAATGGGCCTAGTCCATACCCATTAAAGAGGTTAGGTCCAAAAGAATTTTTAGCTTCTTCAAAGCTAATATCATTACTATATTTTGTTCCCCTCATAACATATTGATGGAAAATGGCAATAATTTTTATTCTGTCGAGGTAGAAGAGCTTTACCAAGAGTATAATAACATATCCATCCATTCATATCATTATCATAAAATGTCTAGTGGATAGATAGAGGCTTTCAACATGACCATGCCAAGCATACTCAAGAAGATGTTGTACAATGATAAGAAGTTGTGGCCTGATAATCTCTATCATGCCTTATGGGATTTCCAGACAATAGCTCATACTTCCACACTGAAAACCCCGTATTCGTTGGTATATAGGACAGAAGTAGTCATACCCATTGAGGTTCAATTTATATCACTTTTAGTGGCCATATGTGATCAGATATATATGGATAAGAAATATTTGAAAATTCTGGCTTATTTGGAGTGACTGTAAAATTAGACATTGAATACCTTGCATCACTTAGAGGTCTACCAGAATGGTATAGCATGAGATTTAAACAACAAGGTCTTCCACCATTAATTTCTCCAAGGACAATTGATAATGGTTCTTTGGACTCCGATGATACCTAAAAAGAAGCCTCCAAAGCTTGAGACAAAGTGGGAGGGACCTTACTCTATTCATAATTCCCACTCCAACATAGCTTATTCCTTGATCTTAATGAATGAAGAGATCATTAGGACTCTAACCAATGCAAGGTTCCTCAAAAAAGTACTTGTGTGTAATCACTCAAAGTTAATATTAGTTGTAGGATGTTAAACTACATATCACCATATACATCCATGATTCATGAAATTAAACTGTGTAGCACCATATTCATTTTCACACAACAATAAAGTGCATGACATGAGGTCCTATCTACATGACCTGAATCTGAAAAACACCATTTTTCATCACCACATGACATTAAACTATACAATTAATTTCTATCTAAATTGATGTTAAGAAATCACCCCAAATACCATGGGTATACACATTTTTTGTCCCTCAAAATATGATAATATCCTCTATGTAATCCTCATTTACAATAGTGACACTCCATAGTAGCACTTGGGCCCCTATTTAGAGGTATAATTGCAAATATTATCACATCTTCATCATAAGATGGTAAACTACATGATTTGTCCAAGAACTACATGTGTCTTGATTCACATACTATTGAGATACGCAATGATTCCTAATTCTCCTCTTTTGGGTCCATCCAAAATTTAAAAAAAAGGTAAATCTCATTCACTCCCTATATGTATAAGTTCAAAATTGCACATGGAACATTTCCAGAACTATTTGTGGCTTGATTTTCATTAAAATAAGTCATGTAGTGATCACCATATATCCAATCTTGAGTCCAGCCATGATTTTAGAAAAGAATAATCGCCTTTCTTTTCCCTATGCATGAATCAGAATTTCATAGGGAATCTTTCTAGGACTTATGGATTGATTATCACTCTATTGAGATACACAGTGACCCTTGGGTCTCTTATTTCGGTTCTAGCCACAATTAAACCATGCATCCCATTGAAAATCTATGTATAAGTTCAAACATGCATAGGGAGTACTATTTTAAGAACTATGTGTGGCTTGATTCTTTTCCCAACATGATAAGTAGTGATGCTCAGGTCCAACACACTGGCCTATATGCAATACTATCTTCATTCCATGTTGGTTCAACTTCTTCCTTACTACTTGACATTAAACTACATGGGCTAATTAATATCTACTTACAACTTTATTCTTTCCCTAGTAGGATATGTAGTGATTCCTAAGTCCTACACCCTAGTCCAACTGTAATACGGTCGCCTTTCAATGTCGGTCCATTTTATTCTTTATTGCATGATGTTAAACTGCATATAATAATTAAGAAATAAATGTGGCATGATTCTTTCCCCATCAGAATACATAGTGACACATAATTACTCCACTATGGTCCAACCATAATATTTCCATCATTACATGTTGGATCATCTTCGTACTTACCACATAATGTTAAACTGCATGGGATAATCAAGAACTATGTGTGTCTTGATTCTCACCTCAATGAGATACATAGTGATGCTTGAATTAAATATTTCTTCCTAGACAAAACATAATTGAAATGAAACTATCCTTCAGTTTTGTTTCACTTCTGGGATTGAAGAAACCTTAACCATCCCTTGTTTCACAAACTGAGCATAGTTCAAGTGGTCTTAGGTGTTTGGAAAAGGATATCTCTTCATAGATACGTTGTATAAATTCCCATAAGGGATATCTTTTCATGTTGTCAAGACCCTAAAAGGCACACTAGATGAACTCATTTCATGAAAATAAACTACAAAATTTGTCTAATAACTACATGTGTCTTGTTTCTTACCTCGTCAAGATACATAGTGACACCTGATTCTTACTCCTTGGCCCAACCACAATATTCCTTGTCATTCCAAAATCACCCACATCCATGTCGTATGATGGTAAACTGTACATTAATTAAAGAATTACATGTGGCTTGATTCTCACCCATATGATAGATATAGTAATTTTTAGATCTTCAATACTGGAACAGGTCGCAACACAATGTGGAAAATACCCTACTCTCCTATGTATGAGTTAGATATACATGATTAGATCCAATAAGATTTCTCACATTTCATGTGATCCTTTATTTGTAAGAAATACATGTGGATTGATTCCTGTCCCAAAAAGATAAATAGTGACACCTGGGTTTCATGTCCTATTCACAATGATAGAGAAAAAAATGTTCCCCATTCCACATATGAGTCAGATCTATGCATGGGATTCCATAATCATGACTGTTTTAAGTAAAAATACTTCATTTATGGTCAAACACTTTTCTCCCTCAAATCAAAATACCAATCCTAGACACTTTCTGATCTTCATAATCTTTTTTTAGTTCTTGGTGAAAGAATTTATGATACATGAAGGCTCCTTTTCCTAAAAATGTTGTACACCCTCGAGTTTTCCTTGCATAAGTCATCCACATAATGGTCATGTTAGCCAATGGATACCACTATTTGACTATGAAATACGTTCCCTAGTTTTCCTTGCGTAAAATAGCCCTCATAATGGGGTTTTCAATTAGCGGTAACTTCTCCCTTATGGTAATACTCTTCTTTTCTCATCATAATTGATGACAATATGTCTATACCCATGATTTAAGAAAAATCTATGGTTATCGCACATATTTGTCCCATTTTCCCCCTCCTGATCTGAGAACCCCCAAGACTATGGTTTACAGTTTTATCATCCATGTGTTTGAAGCATATTAGGATAATATTGATCTAAAATCCCATAAATCTATACAATTTCCTTGGTATGATGTTATTATTTGTATGACCTAAAACTATAGGCACCATACATCGTATACTTGGTTCAGACCTACGTAGAGTTCCCATTTCCCTAATTCTTAATAAATTCTTACTAGGAATACTCTTTCTATTCTCTGGTACCTTCCATTAAAAATCCAAACTCTATAATTTGGAATATTTGAATATCCATTAACATTCATTAGAATTTAGATATAAAATGTTTCAATTCCCATGAGGTCTTTTTCCTAACTATGCAGTACATTCCCTAGTTTTACTTGCAAAAAACAACCCCCATAATGGGTTTTTTTAACCAAAGGATTCCATTATTTGACTATACAGTATGTTCCCTAGTTGGTATTTCCAAAAAAACCCCTCATAATAGGTTTTTCAACTAGTGGTAACTTCATTCTTGAGAAATACCTCCTTTATATCCATAATCTCCTTTTCCCCATACCACTCTTCAGATATGGAGACCCCCAAGTTATAGCTTTCAAATTTTTTTACATCCATACCTGAATATAGTAGAACATTTACAAAAAAAATTAACAATAATTAGAGAACCATAAAACATTCATTCAAAGATAAGATATTAAATTATACCCCCCTCCTAATGTCCTTACTGCAAGAAATTAAACTATACAACATTATGTCCTCACTGTATGACCTTAAACATCACAACAAGATGTCCTTACTATATGAATTTAAACTACACAACATGATGTCCTCATTGTATGATGGTAATCTAGACAATCAATATCATAATAGCATGACATTAAACTCCATGATGCATTCATCCTTTGACAAAAATGGTCCTTCTCTCATGACATTGGTTATCTAAAAAAGTGTACTATCCTTTACACAAAAAATTCATGGAGGAATGGTTTCCCATTCAAGGGAAATGATGATATTAATGTTTCCTCTAATAATTAGACATTATAACTTGAATAAACCACCCATTGTGGTCTTGATAAATCCAAATCTTAAACATATACCATAAGTAATAGAATGTTGGAATTCCTAGGAACTTTTTTACCTCACTATGCAGTTCACGCCCCAGTTTTCATTGCATAATCCTCCCCTAAAATGGGAATGTCTGCTTAAGAATGTCATTATTTGACTATGTAGTATGCACCCCTATGGTCCTTGTATAATCTGCCCACATAACAGTCTTATCAACCCGTGGTAATTTTTTTCTCAAATGAGACCTCCTCTATTATTGAATATCATGTTTTAGATTTGGGAACCACAAAATACTACATTAAGATTCCCGTTAGGAGTATCTGAAGGATGTCGGAACATTATTGACTAGAAAGCTTTTTTTGGGTCATTATTTCAAAATCGATGGTCTAGGATCTTCTACCTAAAACACATGTTTAATTTTTTCATTTTTAATAAATGTAAACTAACCACAATGATATGAGTCACAAAATTTTATAGGTTGAAAACCCCAAAATGGAACCCTAAGAAAAATCCAAGTATCACCCACTAAGTCTCCTCTATATTGAGTTTAAGAAGAAATTAGGGCGATGAAATAAAAGACCCCATGTTTTTTCTAGTTATCCATATAACCCTATAAACATTTAGACTTTTCTCTCTAGGCCCCATAGATTATGTAAAAAATAAATTATTTCCTCAACCCATCATTATGGATACAACCAATTGATACACTTTTCAATACACATTGGTCTTAATATTACATTATTATCATAGGAAGAAAGAAAGGAAAATGAATATATGATTCAAAACAAAATTATTTTCATTTATAAGAAAAAGAAGAATATACCCCATAGCAACAATCACATGATTGAGTCTCTCTATAATATATTAAGAAATCCTTCAACATAACTCTTCATCTATTGAACCACATACTGAGCCCCATCATCCTCTTTTTAAATTTTAGTCAGTTGACAAACATCAGTATCCTCATTCTAATAAAGTGATTAAGTTGTAGCTATATTGATAGTTGAACATTTTATATGGAATTATCTTAATTAATTGCATAGTTGTTTGAGCTTCCCCAAAGTAGTTTTTAATTGTTATTGAATATGCGATAATTGAATAGTCTTCTCCTTGATCTACCACTTGAATCTCACTTTCTTTGTGTTGGGATTAGCCTCCGTTTGAGATAATGCATCTCAAAAGTCATAAAGGATGGAAGGAATTTAATAATTCATGTGATATTTCTAGATATTATGTTCTTGTTCCCTCCAACAAATAGAATCCTTGACAATAGTGTGGATTAAATGATAATCAAACCAACAAATCTCAAAATTATAAACAGAACTGAAAGTCATTGGATAATTGAATCTTGGTCCTCAAGGGGTGTATAGAAGAATAAATTCCATATGTCCAACTAGGCCTTGTGATGCGTGATGCAGAGAGTGTTTTGAAACAAGAGATCATATTCAAAATCCTTTTTATAAGGAGAGATGTGCTTCGAGATCAGTGTTGTCAAAGAAGTTCCCCAATATACTCCCTCTTGAACAGTATCTATTTCCCCTTCCAATGTTGGTCGATCTGATGCAAATTATTCACCCTCATTCCTATCCACGTATACTAATAACCATAAATGATGAATTAGAATCATTGTTTTCTTAAAAATAATAGTATGTATGGGACACAACCATAATATTTTGTGACCTTTACACATCAACATCTCAATAGCCCTAGAGAATTCCTCCCTAAAACTCCTTGCTTCAGTAGTTTAAAGAGCCACCTCTGGATGAGGGGAACTCCCCGGGGTCTACCTAGGATCTTCCAGACGAGGCTCATGAAGAATTCATGTTTCAATGTCCACCTAAGCTGGATCCCCCTAAACAGTGGGATTGAGATTGATTTCGACGTCTTCTACATGCACCGTCAAAGTGAACTTTTCCATGGACAGAGCATCACATTACAACTAGTCATGATGAGGGAATTAGGTATAAAAATGTTGATCATATAGAAAATAAACAATCAAATCTATTTGATTCCTTATATAGTGCCCCAAATTATTCTAAAGTAGTATGAATATAAATATGTTCAGGTATTTCATAAAAATGAATGAAAATATTTATCATGGATTGTATTGACATCCCAAACTCTATATAAATCTCAACCATGGGAACACATGGAGAATTTGGTTCAAGAACTTCCTCTGAAAATGTGATACCCCAAAAAAGATCCTTGGTGATAGCCTCATGTTCAACATCAATCATTGTAGGATTATCTGGCGTATGAGATGAACCTAAAATATTACAGAAGTAGAAATCAGTCATTATCAGGTGAAATATTATGAAATACCTATGACATAATAAATTCATCATCCCTCTCTATATAAGTGATAGAAATAGAGATAGGAGTAATCCCAAGGGAAGACAATGCATCCCCTACCCCGGATACCTCTTTAGCCGAAGGATCTGACCCTCCAGTAGGGATTTGTGCTCGGTTCAATACACCTTACTCAGTTCTTAGAGGATCATTTTTAAGTCCCTTGAGAGAGAAAATAGAAGGAGTGCCTACAATACTAGGAGGTTTGGACACTTTTACTTGGAAAAAATGAATAAAACCATGATAGCATACCCCTATTGGCAAGGCTTTTAGTGAAGGATTTTACCATTCTGCGTTCCTTACTTTTCATCATCTTCTATGGATGGGATAAAATAAACCTCATAAAAAATAGATGTTATAGGTGGGAATTATCCAGCCATCTCATCCTCTATGTACTATCGACCTATACATCACTTTATTGATTTATTCGGTGACCTAGTAAACCCGGTCAAAGTACCACCAAGGCTAAAACATGATGATGGAACCTCAGTTGATTTTCTCTAGGCCTGTTGAAAATTAGGATGGTATCCCCCCTTATAAATAATGCTTTGGATGCAATATAAGGCAATGAAGAAATGATTACAGTTAAATGGTAACCTACATCTTCACGGTTGAAAAAGTCACACCATTCCTCAGAAGATAAATGATAAATCCCTTCAGCATCACCTCATTTCATTATATCGTCCACTCAACTTGTGGTAGGGTTCTGATTTTCAGTTTCATAAATTAGAATCTATAGATCTCAGATATGAATCTCCACTTCAACATGATTATCCTCAAAGTGAATACAAGATGGGGATCATATATCTTCTACCCCCAGGATCTTTAAACCCATGCGTTGGATTGAACGCACAATTTTAGCATCAGAAGATTGGTCCTTCAATGTTTGGACAACCTCCAGTCCTATTTGTTATCAATACATTCAGACCTTCTATGAGGATGATACTAAATCCCAGTATTTCAAAAGATTCCCAACCCTTTACGTCATAGATGTAGGAGAAAATTGAACCCAGGACTCCTATTGGTGGTTCTGACTAGACCGCCTTGGTACAACCTCATTACATGGGGCCCCTATTATTCTAGTCGGTGGGTTATACCTTGCACGAGTTCATTTTGATGAGCTAGGTATCTCTTCATCCTCACTCTCAATCCTAGATGACACAATTATGAAGGAGACGAAGCAACTTCCAAATGAGGGGAACCTTTTTGCTCCACCTCTTCATTCCAACACGAGGAACTTATTTGGCCAACACCCCTTTGGGGTATGATGCAATTCAAGCCTCATCATACTAGGAGGTCAAGCCACTGGTTTCATCCAAATGAGGTAGGATGATCACTGCCAACATAGACTCCATTTCCCTGATTATCCATGGACATTATGCTACCATTAGATTCTTTTATAGTCTAATGTGCACCGTAGGGGATTGAATTATTTTTTACCAGAACATGAACTGATGTGAAAACCTTTATAGAGCATAAGACTCATATATGATCTCACCATATATCTTGGTATCTATCACACCATCCTATAAGGGCATCATGTTTGACATGATCTCAAAGATAGCCTTCTCATCATCAATAAATCATCCCATGGGTGGATTCCTGTGGTGAATGAAGTTGAAATCGTTAAATAAACTCAGACATGATTGGATTTCATGGGGTTTAAAATACATGGTATGAATAATTGATTCAACCTGAACACATGGAAAAAAATTCTCCATAGGACCTTGATTCTACTTTTCATAGATTAAGTTTTGAGGTTGGCTGTAATCCATCCCCAATAAACCTAGAACAACACCACAATTTTGAATGGATCTTTTCCTTGTTGAATATAAACTATAATTCAATGGATTTTTTCCAAAACAGGGGTGTCCAAACACACAAGATTCTTCTCCACCAGCTTTTCTAGTACAAAAATTTTTCCTGGCATTATGTCTCCATTGGATTCGCGGACAAGAAGAAAATAAACACTGATCCACATGGCCTGAAATCCCACAAGGCATGTCTTGGAATGAACATTGGGTTTGGTTTGATACACCCACTAGTAAAACTATCCATTTTCCAATATCATCCATAATTTTCTTGGTAAACTTATCTTTTCCTCTTTGGGATAGCTTGTATGACACTTGAAAGTGAGGACTTTCCCCTTCTTGCACAAGAAAATGATCATCCACAATTCCATATGAATATACTCTTTTAAGCTGGGGTCTTCCTTCTTAATATCAGGAGATATTTTAAATAGAACACATGCTAAATCTGTAATCATATTAGTGTCACCCCTCATTTCATTCAAAAGGATGAATATTTCATACATATCTCTAAGAATCATCACCCTGAAGATCAGGTGAATATCTCCCAAATGAAGGACAACTTCTCCAAGCATCATATGGAAAGACTTCATCTGTGGAATACACTGGCTCAACAACTCCAAAACAAAATCATCATTCCTATATACATAGGCATTCCCTACCCATACTTCCTCATAAATTTCCACATCTTCTAGATATTTTTTGAATTCGGTATAGTTTTGGCACACCCAGTATGCCCACATCCAAGTAGGCTTAACACCCCTCATGGGCATATGTACCAACCTTTATTCCGACCCTTCTATTTATCTATCTATGAATATATAGTTCAACTATGTGTTGTCTCAGATCCTAGGTATATGGGATATGATTCTCAAAACAATCCAATGATGATGTACCAACATTTATATATGAACCCATACCATAAAGTTTGGCAGTTGATAATTTCTCATTCTCTTGAAACCAAGAGAATGAGAGGTAGTTCTCTAGATTTTTTTGTGGACCACCCACATATAGCCATGGCCGTAAAGTGGCAGATAGTCACTCTTTGGACAATCATAGAGGTATTTCTTCAGGAACCCCACTAGGTCAGGGAGAGTACTTTCATAAACATCATAGTAGTCATTAACTATGGCTTCCATCATCTCCTCAGTTCATTTCTTATTCTTTTTATCAGAAACTTAAATCTTACTGGAGGCCATTGGACCTGGAATGAAGTATTAAATTTGTTTCATAATAGGTTTAATTTGAAGAAAACCATAAAACTATGAAAATTTGGAAAAGGCATGAGTGCACGCAAGTGGATCGCTCAAATGAGTTCTAAAAGTTCCTCACATAGGTGCCTAATATGTGATTCCCTTGCAAGTAAATCTCCCAAGCCTATGAATCATGAAATCAACTACATACTCTATCTAAATAAATGAATCCTTAAAAAAGAATGTGATAGATATGTGTGGATGAATAGTAAGAGGGACTGTAAGAGGGCTATCCAAAATTTTAGAGTCACAAAATTGTTTTCGAAAATGAGAGCACTATTTATAGATTGAGATGCCTCCCCGAACGACCCGTGTACATTATATGCCTACACAATTGACTTGTATGAGTAACCAGTTTGGGAGACCTATGGGATTCATTTCATCCTTTTAATCTTGTTCATTAGGATCATACTCACCTATTTTAGATCAGATCTAATCTTGAGGGGGAGCTTTTAGTGAAACTATGTTTTGTCACATGGATGAAAAGGAGAAAAAGGGAAATAACTTAGGGGAAAAAATAATGAAATAAGTGGAAACATTAATGTTTTACAATGTCCCCAAATGTTGTTCATGCAATCCCATATATAGTACCTTCAAGGAGAATGATACCTACATGCAACCCTGCATGATCAAATAGTGATATCAACCTACACACAACACCTATAAGATATTAATCATTATCCTAGGGTCCTATATTTTCCTATAAATAGGACCCTGAGGTCCTAATTTTTATGGTCAGAATTCCCTAAAGGCCATTGGATGCTCTGATCTCCCTAGTGCTTTTCTCTAGCCCTTCATAACCTTATAGGTAGTACTATAACACCTAAAGAATAGGTAATTAAAGGGGAATAGTTAATCTAAATATATCATAGGTTTTTAAACAAAGAACACATCTATTAAGAATTCTCTGGACCCACGATTAATGAAGACTAACACGAGTTCCTCTTCATCAAACAAAGACCTACAGGAATTACATCTGGGAATACCTATAGAGACCATTGATAGATTGATAAAAGCCCCTCCCAAGTGTAGTCATCCAGGCTATCTATTTCTCAAGGTTCTATTAGTACACCCAGAGCTTCCTGTATGAAGCACCCCTTACGCGAGACACCCTATTTCTCCCAACCCTCCAACCTATATGATCCATTCCTTAGACCTTATTAAAATCCATCCATGGAAGGCCCTCTCCTCTTTTTTCTCCCTTGGGTAATAGTGATCAAATAAAAAAATCCACCAAGACCTCTGAACTAGAAAAAACATAGTTAGTGGAACACCAATATCCCTTCCATTTGGGTTTTTATTCCTATGGTCAGCTGTTTCCCACACATGTCTGGTTTATCAATTAGGGTCCTCAGGGTGCATGTTTTTTTATATACCCATGGTCAAAATTACCCCTCCCTAATGGAAAATTTCATATAATTCCTGGTCATGGAGATTAGGGTTTGGAGTATGTCCTTACCTTATCATCTCTGAGACCTAGAGCCTCCGGTTCTAACCATGGATGGTGAGGATTATGCTTTGTTTTCAATTAAATATAGAATTATATCCTCATCCTACTACAAAACCAATTTTAGGGCATCCTTCTTAGAGTAAGACCCTAAACATTCATGTACGAGGTTTCTGTCTTTCTCCTCTCCACCACCACATCCTTCATCTACATTCCATTCAAGGGTTATGTAGAGAGAGGGAAGTTCCATATCCCCAGCCTCTTCCACCGTCACCCCATCCACTTCCACTAGAAATGGAGGAAAAGTTTGTGGTTTTTGGAATATTCTTCTTCCTCTTGTTTCTAACATCAAGCATGACTCACATGTTGTTATAGGTTATTGTTTATCATGACAACCACATGATCCATGTGACCTACTAAACTATGAGAAATATTATTTTTTGGTTTCATTGAAATCAGGGTACAAAATAATACCACTTAGGGTTCAAGCTCAATGGGAATCCTCCTTAAGAGTAAGCCCTAATAAAAATTCCCTTTATTCGGGAATCCTCTCTAGAAGTGATCCCCGTGTTAAGCCCCCAAACTACAATGAGTTAAAATTTCTCTCATGTCTCCTTTTATAAGGAAATCATCTTCAGGAATAAGCCATAACTTAATCCTCTCAAAGGGTCAAAACCCCCTAGGAGGAAAACCCTCTTAAAAAACCTCCATAAGCGGGGTTCCTTATTATAGAACTTTGTATGATCTGATTCTTGCCAAAATGGGATATATTGGAAGCCTACCAGAGGTCCAAACCCAACTCCTCAAGTCAACCATATTCCTTGATGGTCCACATTCCTAACTGGGTCTAATTAAACCTTATAATTCATATATATCTCAGGTTCCTTGGGCTACTTCAACATAAGTCCCACACAAGATTTGACTTGGAACCTTCCACCTAGAAGTACATACCAAAGTATGTTAAATTGTATGGTTTAGTCCTTATCACATGACCACAAAAGGTATGATGTACCCTGTTAAGTTCCTCTAAACTACGTGGGTTCAAATTACTTTCACAAGGATACATAGGAATCGCATCAATGGGTTTTATCCCAACATGAAAACAAATAATGTCTCCCTGGGTGAAGATAAAATCTAGAGTGACCTTAGTTTATATAGATAAAAATAAACTCTAGAGTGTCCCACTATGTGGCTAGAAAACCAGAATCATCATAATAACGACCAATGAATCTATATGTACTACATAATATGATACCACTGATTGATAAGCTCAGATACATATATATATCTCCCTCTATAAATCACCTTAGATACATAAAAATGATTCTAATACCTATACTTGATAATAAATTATTGTTAATATTGGGTTGACCCACATCATTCTTGGGATTTAATGAAGGATTCATGAACAAATCTTAAATCTATATGAGAGTCCCAAAGTAAAAAATAATTCCCCTTAAAATATGTGACAAACCCAACCTCCCAACCTCTAAAACAATGTTAGTTATTAAGAAACATTGGTCCAAACACATAATGAGAAACAACCTTTGGAAAGTGTGTCCCTTCAGATATTGAAGCATATTTTGTTTCTGGTTCCATGAACAAACATGTTGGAAACCGTTCTAAAATAGTGTTTCCCTAACAAAGTCTCCTACACTGTAAACCCTAAACCATACTCCTGAAACCCTATACCTAACACCCAAAACGTAACTCCCTCAAACCTACACCCTACATCCTAAAACGTAAACCACACACCATAAACACTAAATAAAACAACTTAAATCCAAATTCCTACACACAAAATACTAAACCCTAAAGACCCTAAAAAATCCAAAAAAAAGAACATAAAAACCCTAAAAAACTATAAAAACTTATAAACCCCCCCCCCCAATACACTAATTATCCCTAAAAGACTACAAAGGACCCTAAAACCCTAAAAACCACTTGATTACCCTAAAAACACTAAAAAAACCCTAAAAATGAATGACTGTTAAACCCACAAAACCATAATAAACCTAAAACCCCCAAAAATCCAAAAGACCCTCAAAACCCCTAAAACCACTAAAAGCCATAAAATAACCCATAAAACCCGTAATGACACCAAAAAAATACCTAAATCAATAAAGACCCAACAAACACTAAAAACCCAAAATAGACACTAAAACCCCCCAAAAACCTAAAAACCCCAAAATACCCTGAAAACCCAAAAACTGCTAAGAAGGCCCCAAAAACAAATAAAATAACAAAAATTCTCTAAAATCCAATAAAACAACAAAAACACCTTAAAACCCCATAAAAACTAGAACCCCCAAAAACAAAAAAAAAACCTGAAAAAACCCTAAATACTTAAAACCCAAAAAGAAACTCCCATAAAACCCCAAAAATAGTAAAAATACCATAAGAACAATAAAATACAAAAGAATACTTTAAAACCCTAAAAAACTTAAAACCCCCAAACCCCTAAAACCCACAAAACACCCCTAAAAATCATAAAAAACTAAAACCCATCTAAAACCCCATAAAAACCTGAAATACCATAAAACATAAATATCCCTTAAACCCCCTAAAAAACATATTTTCATAAAAACCCTAAAAGTCCCTAAAAAACCCTAAATATCCAAAATGACCCAAAAACCATAATTTTTGTAAATATTATAGAACCCTAAAAACCATTGAACATGCCAAAAAATGATAAAATCCCTAAAATCACTATAACCTCTAAAACCCAAAAGAACCCCAACATTACCTAAATATATTAAAAAAACCTATAACTCCTAAAAATTATAAAACCCATAAAAATCAAAAAATCCCTATATACCAAAAATCCTTAATAACATGAAATATTCCTAAAAATTCCTAAAACTCGAAAAAATCGTAAAATACCTAAAACACCCTAAAAAACCTAAAAACCCTAAAACCCCCAAAAGGCCCTAAAATACCCTAAAACCTTAAAACCCCTAAAAACCCTAAAAGACACTAAAAACACTAACAATTTTAAATGACACAAAATCCTAAAAAATCAATAAAAAGGATTTAAAACCCCTAAAACCCACTAAGAAACCCTAAAACCCCTATAAGTCCCTAAAACCCTTTAAAACACTGAAAACCATAAAACCCTTTAAAACCCTAAAATACCATCAAAATACTAAATTATGTTAAAAACATTAAAAACTTTTAATTGACAACAAAAACCCTAAAAACTCAAAAAGATCCTCAAGGACCTTATAACCTTGAAAGACTTTAAAGAATAAAAAATTCCTAAAGGATCCTAAAATCCTAAAGGATCCTAACATCCCTAAAACAACCCTAAAAGACCCTAAAATGGACCCTAGAAACCCAAAAACACTAAAAAACCTTGAAAACCCTTGAAAACCTAAAAACGATAAAAACCCCCAAAAAACATAAAAAATCTTAAAAACACTAATAATGCTAACAATTCCTAAGATTGCTTAAAAACCAATAAAATTACTAAAACACCAAAAAATTAAAATCCCAAAAAACCCTAAAAATAATAAAAAAGATAATAAAACTCTAAAACCCTTAGAAAACTAAAAACCCCAAAACCCTAAAAACCCTAAAAAATCATAAAATCCTAAAACCCATTGAGAAAACACAAAAAACCACTAAAACTAGAAAAACTCTAAATATTCCTCGAAAAATAAAAACATATTTAACACCTAAAACACCCTAAAATCCTAAAAACCCTAAAACTCCCAAAAAAACTTAACCCCCACCAATCCCTAAACATGCTAAAAATTATTAAACCCCTAAAGCAATAAAACCCCCTAAAACACTAAAATCCACAATAATTCATTAAACACTAAAAAAACTAAAATCCCTAAAACCCTAAAAACCCTAAAACCCAATAAAATCATAAAACACCCTAAAACACTATAATTCATAAAAATAATAAAACCAATAAAAACCCCTAAAAACTACAAAACATAAGAACCCTAAAATATATAAGAACACATAAAACCATGAACCATATACCCTATACCCCAAACCCTATGCTCTACCCCCAAAACCCTATACACAACTCCCCAATCCCTAAACACTACATCTGAAACCATATACCCTACACCCTATACCCCAAACCCTAAACACTAAACCTTATACCCTTCACCTTAAACCCTAAACCATAAACCCTATACCGTACACACTAAAAAAATAAACCCTACACCCTACACCCCATACCCTACAGTTTAAACCCTAAACCTACACCAAAAACCAAAAACCCTAAAACATAAACCCTAAAAGTCCCTAAAAATCATAAAAAACCTATGAGATCCTAAAAATCCTAAATAACCCTAAAAACCATTGAAAATACTAACATATCCTAAAAACCCCTAAAACCTTAAGTGACTGTGAAAACACATAAAAACATAAAGGAACCTAAAACCCAAGAAACCCCAAAAAGATCCTAAAAACCCTTTGAAAACATAAAATATTCTACAACCTGTTAAAAACCAAAAAAACCAGAAAACCACTAATCCCCCTATAAACCCTAAAACCATAATAAAACTGAATAACCCTAAAACCCTTAAACCCCAGAAAACCCTAAAAACCAAAAAACAAAAATCCTAAAACCCCAAAAACCCTTGGAAAAATTAAAAAACCAATAAATATCCCCTAAAAAACTAGAACACAAAAAATACTAAGAAACCTTAACAACCCTAAAAAAATCTAAAACCCATGAAAACACTAAAAATTACCTAATATGCTAATAACACAATGAAAACCCTAAAAACACTTAACACCCTATAGAAAAACAAAACCCCCAAAAAACAAATATATCCTCCAAACCCAAAAACAATAAAAGACCCTATCAACCCTATAAACCCATAAAAACCCTAAAAACCCCAAAACCCATAAAAACAAAAAAACCCCTAAAAACCCTAAAACCCATTAAAATTTTAAAAAACCTAAATACCCTTGGAAAAATTAATATACCATAATAAGATCGAAAACACCCTAAAAATACTCTATAACTTAATAATAATATTAAAAAACACCAAACCCCCTAAAAACTGAAAAACATAACAAAACACAACTAGATTATAAAAACACTAAAAACCCAAAAAAACTATAAAAACCCAAAAAATTCTTAAAAACAAATAAAAATTATTAAAAAATCTTAAGCCCTAAAAAATTGTAAAAACACAAAAAAAAACTATAAAACCACTTAAAAATAATAAAACCCCTTCAAGACCCTAAAAATCCAAAAAAGAACCTAAATAACGCTTAAAACCCCAAAAAGACACTAAAAACAAAAAATAAACCCGAAAAACATTAAAACCCATAACATAATCCAAAAAACCCAAATAAATTTTAAAACCCAAAAACCCAATAAAGCATAAAAACCCGTAAAATCATTAAATACTCTTGAAACCTCTAAAAACCATATAAACCCAAAAAACATTAAATAACCTTAAACACACTATGAAAACCTAAAATCCTCTAAAACCCTAAAAATACCATAAAACCCATTAAAATTCAAAAAAATACCAAAAACCCCTAAAAATCCATAATATCCCAAAAAACACTAAATACCATAGAAATCCATAAAAACACAAAAAGTGATAAAAACCTTTAAAACCCAAAAAAACTAAAAATCCCTAAAAATTATAAAAAAACTCAAAAAAACCTAAAACATTAACCCAACACCCAAAACCAAAAACACTAAATACTAAGCCTTATACCCTACACAAAAAATCCAAAACTCAATACCCAATACCATGTACCCAACACCATAAACCCCAAACCATACACCCTAAACCTTAAACCATACACTATAAACCATATACCCTAAACCCAAAACCCAAAACCCTACACCCTAAACCCTATACACTAAACCCTACACCCTAAACCCTATATCATACACTCTAAACCCTAAATCCTAATCCCTAAACCATATACCAAACACACAAAACCATATAACCTACACTCAATCACAAAAATACTACTTCATAAACCGTAAACCCTATATCTTAAACCCTGTAACCTTCTCCCTATAGTCTAAAAAAACCCTAAAACACTGAGACACTCATAAAACCCTTAAAATAGTTAAAGGAATTAAAAACCCTTAAACAACTAAAAAACACTAAAAATATTTTAAAACACTAAAAACTCATCATAAAGATAAAAACCCCTAAAATTTCAAAAAACTAATAACACTAAAAACCCTGAAAACCCAATGAAAACACTAAAAACTCTAAAAGCCCCTAAAATATCTAAAGCCCATAAAACACTAAAAACCCTCAAAACCAAAATAACATAACAACAGTAAAACAATGAAAAAACACAAAAGGAACCTTAATGTCATTAAAATCCTAAAACGATTGTAAAAACTATTTATAACCCAAACCCCCATAAAAACCCTAAAAACCATAAACCTAATAAAAACCCTAAAACACCTAAAATAAATAAAAACCCTTAAAACCCCAAAACCCCTAAAATATCAAAAACATCTAAAATTCCTAAAACACCATTAGAACGCATAAAAATGCATAAACCCCAAAAAAACCTAGAACCCCTAAAAACCCTAAAACCCTAAAAACCTAGAAACCATTTAAAACCATGAATGAAACTGAAAACCTCCAAAAGAGCCCCAAAACCCTAAAAAGAACCCAAAACCCATAGAAAGATATTATAACCCCCAAACCCTAAAATAACCCAAAAATCTTAAAGACCCGAAAACCCCTAAAAACCCCAAAGGAACCTAAAAACATTTAAAGACCCTAAAAACCATTGAATCCTTTAAAATACTGTAAAACACCCTAAAACCCCTACTACACTAAAAAACTATAAAAAACCCTAAAAAACATAAAAAACACAAAATCAAATTAAAACACAAATACTATAAAACATAGCTACAAAAATAAAACACCTAAAACCATTAGAAACCTATAAAACCCAAAAAAATCCAAAAACACCCAAAAACCAAAAAAAACCAAATACCCCTAGATCCTAAAAACACCAAAATCCTCAGAAGTCATTGAAACCTATAAAAAAACATTAAACCACATAAAACATAAAAATCTAAAACACTTAGAGTCAAAAAAATTCCACACAAACATCGTCAAATCATAAAAACTCTTAAAATCCATAAACACCCTAAAGCCCCTAAAACAATAAAAATTCTAAAAAACCAACCCCCCCCCAAACCCTAATAAAACCCTGAAAATCCTAAAACCCCTAAAAACTATAAAAACCCGAAAAAATATTAAAAACCCTTGAAACCCATAAAAACTCAGAAGCCCCTAAGAACATTAACAAAACCTAAGAACCCTAATAACCCTAAAAAGCCATATAACCATAAAAACTGAAAAAATGAATAAAAACCCTGAAGGTCCTTAAAACTCTTAAAACAAAAAAAAACCAAAATACCCTAAAATACCCTAAAACCCCTAAAACCATAAAAGATTCTTAAAAACCGTAATGACCCTCCAAAACCTACAATGCCCTAAAAACCTGGAAAACCCAAAAATACCAAAAATCCTAAAAAAAAATTATAAAACCTCGAACCCTATAAAAGACTATAAACACTAAAAAACTTAAAAATCCATAAAAACACCTAAAAACCTAAATACCCTACAAAACTCCAAAAACCAAAAAAACCCATAAAATAAAATAAAAATCCTAAAAGCTCTTAAAACTATTAAAAATCCCTATAAACTTTAAAACCCCACAAACCACTTAAACCCCTTAAAAAATCTTAAAAATAAATAAAAATCTAAAAATCTAAAAATCTTTAAAATATATGAAATACACTAAAACTCTAAAACCCCATAAAACCCTTAAAACCCTTGCAAGCCTAAAAATCCCTAAAAAACCTAAAACCCCTAAAACCCCTAAAAACCTCAAACAACCATTAAAAAGCCTTAAAATCTTGGAAACTATAAAATCTATTTAAAACCATAAAAATATAAATAATTTAAAAACTCAAAAACCCATAAATAACATAAAACCCCGAAAATCCATGAAAATCCCTAAACCCCTTTAAAAAATAGAATCAATAGAAACCCCTAAAAACCATTAAAAACCCTAAAAAACATTAATAAAACTAAAATAACTTAAAACATTAAACATAGTAAGAACACTAATGGCTCCATAAAACCCTAAAACCCCTAATAATCTTAAAACTATAAAAATACGTAAAAACCCTAAAAATATCTAAAAGACCCTAAAATCCCAAAAGTCCTTAAAAATCTAAAAATCATAAAAGATCATACCCCCCCCCACTCCAAAAAATTATATAAAACCCCTAGAGGATGCTAAAAACCACTTAACCACCCAAAACCCCATAAAATTCCTTTAACCATAACAACCATAAAACCAACTAAAACCCACTAAAATAACAAAAAACCAAAAAAACCCTGAAACAATGAAAAAATAACAACCCAATATATAATACTTTGAAACAATAAAATAATTGAAAACCAAAAAACCATGAAACGCCTAAAAAACCTAAACCCCCCTCAAAATCCATGAAATCCCATAACAAAGCCAAAAATCCAAATAACCCCAATAAAAAGAAAAAATACCCAAAACCCCAAAATATTCCATAAAAACCATTAAACCACCTAAATTTCCATAAAACCCTAAAAAATATAAAAGAGAATGAACCCATTAAAAAACTAAATAACCAGAAAAACATTTAAAACCCAAAAAACCCAAAAAACCTACAACCCAAATAAAAACCTTATAAACACTATAAACCATAAAACCCCCATAAAATACCCTAAAACCCTTAAAAACTCTAAATCCCATAAAAACCCTTAAAACCCCTAAAAACCAAGAAAACTAAAAAACCTAAAAATTCCATAAACCATGAAACCCCTTAAAACACCAAAAACCTTTAAAACCCATAAAATACTCTTAAAACACTAAAACCCCCAAAGGACCCTAAAAACCATAAATCCCTAAGAAACCGTAGAAACCCAAAAATCGAAAAAACAAAAAACACTATAAACCCCCAAAAAGTATAAAATCCCTAAAACCACAAAAGAATTTAAAAACCCTAAATTTTTTCGAAATTAACTAAAACCCTAAACGATCATAAAAACACTAAAACCAATTTAAAAAAAGTAAACCCCAAAAACCCAAAAAATACAATAAAAGACAAAAAAATACCTAAAAGAATCTAAAATGATAAAAATACCCTGAGATAAAATAAATAACCACTAAACCCCTTAATGACACTAAAACCCCTTAAAACACAGAAGGACCCTAAAACCAAAAACCACTAAAGGACCCTAATAACACTAAACAACATTAAAGGACCCTAAACCCCTAAAACTCAAAATGGGATTTGTTACCACTAAAACCCCCTAAAGACCCTAAAAAGGAAAAAGAAAAAAGAAACCAAAAAACCCCCGAAATGATCTTAAAAACACAAAAAAGACAAAAACCCCTAAAACACCCTAACCCCTTAAAAGACCCAAAAAATCATATAAACACATAAATGACCGTAAAACTCATAAAAACCACAAAATAGCTAAAAAGACCCTAGAAAACCCAAAAATACCAAAAAAAACATAAAACCCCTTAAATTAACCTTAAAGAACCTAAAAATAATTAAATGACCTTAAAACCCATAAAAACCACAAAACTATATAAACCCTAAAAACCCTAAAAAAATCCTAAAACCCCAATAATCCTAAAAGCATTAAACACCATAAAAACCCTCCAAACCCCCGGAAACCCTAAAAAAATTAATAAAATAAAAATAATAAGAACTCAAAAACCCTTAAAAACACTAAAAATCCATAAAAACCCCAATACACCAAGAAAAACCCTAAAAAACGCCTAAATCCCAAAAAACCCAAAAGGACCCTAAAAACACAAAAAACAATAACCACCCTAAAAGACCATAAAATACATAAAAACACTAAAACCCCTAAAATCCATAAAAACCCTAAAACACCCTATTAACTCTAAAATATGTTGAATTCCCATAAATAAAAAACCAAAGACCCTAAAAACTCAAAAAATTTAAAATACCCTAAACCACACCTAGAAACCGTAAACACCCCTAAAAACATGAAAATACCCTAAAACCACTAAAAACCATAGAAGACCACCAATACTATAAAAACCCTAAAAACTCAAAAAAAATCTAAAAAGACTCTAGAAACCCTAAAAATCCTAAAAACTAAAATCCCTAAATAAATCCCTATAAAATAATAAAATCCCTAAAAATAAAAAAAACATAAAAAAGTTAAAAACCTTTAAAACCAGAAATACACTAAAAACCAAATAAAACCCTAAAAACCAAATAAAACCCAAAAAAACCATAAAAAACACTAAAAACCCTAAAATCCAACTAAAAATCCCTAAAAACCTTAAAAACAGAAACTAACTAAAAAACCTAAAATCCTCTAAAAACCCAAAACAATACAACCCCCCCCCCCACACACACACATAAAAATGATTAAACCCCAAAACCCCCCAAAACCCCCAAAACCCTAAAAACCCAAAACACTTAAATCCCATAAACCCTTAAAAACCCTAAATCCCTAAAACCCTAAAACCCTAAAAAATAAACCATAAAACCCCATTATACTCAAAAATCCATTAAAACCATAAAAACATTAATACCCAAAAAAAACCCAAAAACCCAAAACACCCCTAAATAACTAGAACCTTTAAAAACAAAAAAAAAACCAAAAAAAATCCTTAAATACTCTTTAAAACCAATAAAACCCCAAAAACCCAAAAACCCCAAAAGGACCCTAAATATTATAAAAACTATAAAATACCCAAAAAAACCAAAAACCCAAAAAACCCAAAAAACCTAAAAAAGTTCTTTAGCGACCCTAAAAACCCTATAAAAATCTAAAAGACTCTTAATACCACTTAAGTACCCTAAAATCCCCAAAAACCCCATAACACCATTATAAAGCTACAAAACCACAAAAAATAGTAAAAACCCAATAAAAATACAAAAACCCCAAAACATTTAAGCATATTAAAACCCCCAAAAACCATAATAGACCTTTAAAAACATTGAAATCAAATAAGTACCTAAATAACTAAAAAAACTAAAACCATAAAAACCATAAAACATAGCAAAAACTGAAAAATCTTGAAAACCAATAAAAACATAGAAAACCCAAAAATTCATAAAAAATCATAGAAAACCATTAAACCCATTTAAATCCCTAAAAACCAAAAAACATGAAAATTACTTTAAATCCTCTAAATTAAAAATACTAAAACGTAACTGAACTGAAAAAACCCTAAAACACAAAAAACCAAAAAAAAAATGAAATAACTGTTGAATCCCAAAAAACTAAAAAACCCTAAAAGTCCTAAAAACACTAAAAATAATGAAAACCCTAAAATAAAATTAAAACACATAAAAACCCTAGAAACCCATAAAAAATAAAACACTAAACCCTATACCATAAACCCTAAAACCTAACCAATAAGAAATATACCATAAAACTTAAACAATATACCCTAAACCATAAACCCTATACCCTATACCCTATACCATAAACCCTAAACCCAACACACTACACCCTAATACTAAAACAATAAACCCTAAACTTGATACCATAAACTCTATACCCTATACCCTACACCCTACACACTAAACCCTAAACCATATATCCCAAACCTCAAACCCAACACCCTAAACCCCATACCCTAAACCATGAACCCTAAACTCTAAACATAAAACCCTATACTCTACATCAAAAAACCTAAACCATACCCCACAAACCCTATCCCTTATAACCTAATCCTTAAACCCTTCACACTAAACTATACACCCTACACCCAAAAATGAAAATCTTACATAGTAAACTGTATTCAGTACACCCAAATCAAGAAACCCCACACCCTAAACCATATACCCTACAACCTAAACACTATACCCTACACCCAAAAAATTGATACCCTAACTAGTGTATAAATGTGTTTTCATGTCTATTTTTATGCTTTTTCACCCATGTTTTTAAGTGATGTTATTGTAGGGGACATAGTAAATGAATTTTTTTACTTCTATTAAAAACACATACATTATAAATTAATATTTTTTAATCAGTTTTTCACATTCGGTATATTGTAATCAACATGAAAATCATTATTCACGTCGGTTATTGGATAACTGATAGGATAGACTAATCTGGTGTCGTTTTTCACTTTGTTTATCCAATAACCATTGTAAAAAATCTTTTATCATGTTTGTTTACATCCAATTACCAACATGATAAATTTTTTAACATCGGTGATTGGATATCGAATGTGAAAAACAATGCCTAATGTGTTTTTCACATGGTTTATCCAAAAACTGATGCGGGAAACAGTTTTTTTTAAAAACATTGTACATTGATTCAACCTCCACCTTTGTAGCAGCCAAATAATAGTAGAAGAGGTAGTAGAAAAAGCTTCAGAAAAATAGGAAAAAGACACATATAATTGAATTTTCAAATAAACTAAAACTCAATCAATCCTATTAAATTATTTGGCCATTAAATTTTTAAATGGCTAAATTTCACAACACTATATGACTGTGCATCATCAAAGAGATAGAAAAATAATATATAAAGCATTTTTCTTGAATTTAAAATAAAAAATATTAAATTTTATGGAATTATTTATAAAAAAATATAACCTTATGAAACTTTATAACTATCCCAGTTTATATTATTTCATACATGAATCTTAAAACATAATATCCACATTCAGTTCCACCTTGATTTGTTTGACACAATTTAAATGATATTTTAATTCAAAATAATATTTTTTAATTAATATATCCAAAATTTAGTAATTTTAAAAGAAAATTCACCTCAGTTTTCAAAATTTTGATCTTCCAGCTCTTCTTTCATGTCATCTCTTTAAAAAAATCATGCCTTGTTTAAAAATAATATGAGTATAGAAAATTTTATTCATTAAAATATAAAAAATTATAAACTAATAAAACTAACATGTTAAATACATTCATAAAATTATTGCTCTCTTAACTATGGTTAGAGCATAACCAATACAATGTTTTCTCTCTTGGGATGAAAACACACAATATCTAATGACCACTGATATAAAATAAAAATTAATATAAGTTTTAAATGTGTTAAGTGATATAAAACACATTGGGAGAAAAACTATTTCATACGTACTCCTCAAGATATGGAGACATCCAATCCAAAATGATGGTATTATTCTAAAATCTTTCATCTATAAAAACTGTTATTTGAGCATCATTCATTGTCGATGAAATGGGAGAAATAAACTGTGGGTCAATAAATCCATATACATATATCTTTTCTATCTTTGTAAAAATTTTATATATATACTTGAGACAAAGAGGACATGATTATATATCTACAATAAATTAATGGAATGAAAATATTTTTTTAATTAACCTGCATGGAAAAAAATTACATCATGTTGATTCTCAATTGATATCTAGATACAAGTTCCATGATATCACCTTTCCAAAGCTACACAGTCATTTCTCACCCACAAACAACATCATCAATTGTAATATCATATACTCCAAATAAAAAATTTGAGTATTTTGAATATCAATCAAGACTAGTATAATCTGTATCTAAAGTCATGGAACATTGATTTTTTTGTCTATATAATATTTATTTACCTTTAAAGTATTCCTATAAAAATTATAGAAATATATAAACATTAAAATTAAAAAAAATTATAATCAAAATGAAATAAAATATAACATAGATACATTCCTCTATGGTAATATGTTGAAGTATCCTAGATGGAAAAACTAAAAAATGATCGATAATTTGTTCATATGTACTCTCCTTATCTATAGGAAATGATATTTTATCTGATATATCTATAATATCCTATACAGTTACCCTATGATGCTCCATCTCAATATGGAGATGATGAATGGTATCTATGATATTTTATATCACCTCATATGCAAAAATATGATGAGTATTATCAAATATAACTCATAGTAACTTGGATTTTGTGGTGGAGTGGTTTTGGGGTAGGATAAGAAGGAGTGGGGTTTGGAAACACAGATGTGTGAGTAAGATTAAAAAAAGGAGTGAGATTTGTTGGTGGAGGTGGAGGAGTCTAATCAGCAAGAAAAAACTATCCTTGGATGTCTATAAACATCACATATACTGAATCTTTAAACTTATCCTACATCATCACATGAATATCCTAAACATTGGATTCCAAGGATTCTATTTTTTATAAACATTCTCATTTGATGAAGCTTCCAAACATGAAAACACTTTTCTTACTAATACACATATTGGGTATCCTTATACATGACCTTGGTGTTTAATCATTCCCAATGTTGGAGATAAAATACCCAATATTCCCTCAGCAAAAAAGACCCCTTGTTTTCTCTACTACTCAAGAGAATCTTGTTTGGAATATTTGAGAAAATAAATAATGAATCACAATATATAAAGAGTTTATTTAACTTTAATAAATATATATTTCAATCTTATCAGCTACAAATCTTGTCTCTTTCATAAGATATTTTCATTTTTTCTCTCCTGATCCCTCATCCATTTGTCATGTCTTGAGGGGTGATGGAGAGGAAACATTTGCAGACCCTGATGACACATATCATATGTATTACTTTTTTTCTTCTAGAATGTGTTCATCCAATAATGTATACCCTCCAAAATATAATGTATGAGGGTATACATTTCTTGCTTCAATATCTTGATGATATCTCCTTGAATTATGTAAATTAAAAATTAAGAATAAATAAATCCTTAACATGGTCATTAATATAAAAAAATCCAAATATGTGTCATTTCAATTACTAAAAACTCTTCTTTTCATCATATTTCAACAAATTGTTTCCATGTATCTACATATATAAATGGATATATATCACATTGATAATCATGATGTATATTCCCAAAAATGAACTATGATGTGAGGATTGATATAAAATCCCTCCATCTCCTTACATCCAATGGTAAAAATTTCCTCCTGACTCCTCCAGTGTTAGGTATATCATTTTTCATTGTACAAGAATAATAAAAACATATATTACTATAAAAATTTAAAGATATGTAAAATAATAATAAACAATATTACCAAAACGAAGTCCCATAATTGTGATAATTCCTATTTTTCAACACTTCAGTAATCATCAAACAAAATACTAACTTCGATTTTAGAGTGTACTAATTCAAAAGTCTTGAGTTTTTTTGAATTGGGACCTTATATACTATAATTATCATCAAAATATATTGGTATACATTGTTACTAGCTACAAGAAACTGATAATTTTAGTTAATGTGTGGTTCCACATTTACCAACCCTTGAACTCTTTTGTCCCCTATGGAAGTAGATATATCATGTAATGTAGGATGAGGAGTCTCATCAAAAAGATCATGTGTAAGTTCCTCTCTAGATGTATGAGTGTGATCACTTCTTGAAATATATGGTGGATTAAAACATTGATCTATTATTATTCTACAAATTAAATACACATCAATTAGTACAAAAATATAAAAATCCAATAATTACCTTCAAATTTAAATTAAAAATTAACAATTATCAAACAAAAATAAAAGTAAACTAAACATAACACCTTTTTATTCATATTTTTTAAAGTTAACTAAAATTATATCAATATTAATGAGAGATGAAATGACATAAATGAATGAAAACAAAAGAATTTAACTTATTATTTATAATAAATGTTTTAATAAATAAAAATAAAATTAAAATATCCAACTTATTAAATTTAAAAATGTAAACCATAATTAAGCATATGTTACCTGTAATATTAGGAATTCACTAACGATTGCTTTCCCAAATTTCTTCATCATGATCATTCCGTATGGTAAAAACCATGTCTTAAACATGTTCATCAATAGTATATTTTAATCATTCCATGGATGTAGGTATCTCACATAAATGAGCATCTTTATCATGTTTATCATCACCAATATACTATTTTTTTCTTGTAAAGAAATAGAACACTACATATCATATTTATCAAGAACATAGAAAATTTGTTTTTCTTGTGTTTCCATGATTAAAGGATCATTTTTTATTCCAATTTTTTCAAATTAAAAATTGTTATTCTAAATTCAACTTGTTAAAAACTATTGTTATGGATAAAAAAATTTACACTTAAACAATAGAACTTAAAATTTAATGTAATCAACCTCTCATATTTCTTCAATGACTCCAAAATATGTTGTTAATGTAGAGATTGGGTTTTGGGCTTTGGAACTAGAAAAATTAATTGCTTCTATGAACACCAACACACTTCTATTTCGAACCACACTTCTCTGGTCCAACTCTTTCGTATAAAAAGAATAGCAATTAATTTCGTACTCAAACCCTTTCATCAAATTTAAACATGTACTTCCCAATAACAATCTCAATATTTCTGATGCTTCTATTTTATCATGCACAATCTCTTTAATCCATTGAAAAAAGTTTTTTTATGCTCATAAAAAATTATCATAACTTTATTCTTTAGATAACATTGTTTCAACTCATTAATATGAAATGTTATATATAGTTGAGCATCAACTATGACATTCGATATATATACTTGTACCTTATTTAACTATTCACCTATCAATAATTTGGATTTAAAACCTTGAATCCCATTTTCCCCATAATTAACTCATTTATGGAGAGATTTCGGCAAACCAATGTGCTCCACATCAATAAAATAGATTTTATAAAACTTTGTATCCTCCTCCGAAATACAATTCTCAAAAATGGATTCTTCAGGAGGATATAGATTATTAACATACCCCTTAAATAAATTCATATACCTTTCAAAAGGATATATCCAACATATATATAAAGGTCTATAATTCTTTATTTTTCACACCAAATTATCCATCAATTCTGCTGTGATAGAAAAAAAAATTGAGGAAAATACTATTCCAATTGAAAATGTATAGAAACCACTTCATTCTCCAAAAATTTCAAACCATTCGAATCAATCAACTTATTAAAAATTGAATTAAAAAAAATAAATCACCTTTATTATAGTCATTCTAAAATAGGTGAGAAATATTCCATGTAATGCAACTAGTAGGAGCTATTGCATAATGACGTGATAGTTATGAGATTTCATACCTGTCAACTTTTAATCCTTTAAAGACACAATTTTTTTTACATTTGAATAATAACCATGTGGTACTTTGATATCCTGAAGATTGAAGGAAGATAGATTTCTCCCTATTGGATAAGGTATGGAATGTCGAGGGTAGGAATTTTGGACTTCCATTAAGAGTGGGATCCAACTCCAAAAATATTTCCATTGAGATTAAATCCTTATATTCAACCCATATTTAGACATTCCTTTAATATATAACAATGTTCTAATAAAACAATCACATATATTGTTATCCATGTGCAAGAAATCAATTTTATGTTTAACCTCATGATATCTCAAATATGGTAGCGCAATAAATATTTACTATTTCTTCCAAATACTTCTATCATTACCAGAGTTATGTGTCTTTCTAAATTTCACATCAATGTTTTCCAACATCTCAAAATACTGATTAGTGGATAATGTTTTTGGAGAAATATAAAATTCATGTGATATTTTTAAATAATTTTTTAATCTTCTATAAAAGTGATCCATAGGATAAAACTTTTTATGATGAATGTATATTGCTTTTCTCCCATGATGTAGTTGATAATATGGAGTCTGATGTTCAAAAACTGGACAATCTTTATGCCCCTAAAAATTGTATCCAAAAAACATTCCATATGCTCAGATGTCATTTATAGTGAACATAATCTTTAAATACTGTTGAAATTATTCTATTTTATAATAATAATACACCCCTATACCTTTTTCCCATAATAGTTTCAAATCATCAATTAATAGTGATAAGGAAATGTAAATAACATTTTTGGGATGTTTTGGAACTCAGATCATTAAACTCAACCTCAAATATGTTTGATTCATATAAAATTCAGGAGAAATTTTTTAAATTTCCAATAAAATAGAACATGAACTATTTGTTCTACTAAAGATTGGATAAGGATTAATTTCATCTGTGTATAGTCCATGTTTGAGATTTATAACTTGATTTCCAAATGTATGAAACTGGTGATCAATTTTTCCCACTATGGACAATCATCTATATGATGTATGTTTCCATCACATATCCACTAATCAACAAGACATATTAACATTATTTAATCTTGAGAATTAGTAAATAAACATTTCAAATGAGAAATTATAGAAAGATACTAATATTCATTGGGAGGGGCCTCTGAAACATCTAAATCAGCATGTGATTTTTCATTCAATTTATACCATGATATCCCGCATAATGGACACTAACAGAAATTCATATTCTTTCATATATAGTACACACTCATTTGGGAAGACATTCATTTTCTTATACCCTAATCCCATCAAGAATAATATTTTAATATTAATATAATGTTAATTTGGATGATCTTTGTCATTAGGAAGAATATCTTTCAATAATTGCAGTAGCTCTGTAAAATCTTGTCACTCAATCCATGTTTTTTCCTTCATCTTTATCAATATTAACACGGTCGATAAAACCGTATATTCCGTACAACTAGGATACAATGTATTTACTTCATCACCATATAAATGATCAATTTATGGTTGTTTCTTAATTGCCTCTACTTCAATATCACGAATAATTTCATCATGTTTATCTGATTTATAATCATACAAAGCACCATCATCATTAAATCTAAAATTCTACCCAGTCTCAACATGCCAAATCCATGGGATGTAATTAGAATTATAAAACATTGAAAAATTAAATGGTATTCAATCTCTAAACTTTTCCACGTTTTCAAATTTAAACATTTTAGTCATGGAAAAAAACTGGGACATTTTTTAGAACATTTTTTTTAACAAATTACAAAAATGCATTGATACCTTCCTCAAATTCAGCACCTATTCGAAGTGAATTAATTAATCTTTTATTCAATATCTATAGAAAATATCATAATAACATTAAAAAAGGTAATAAATAAATCACATGCACCACATATTAATAGAATAATTTATTTGATCAAAATCAAACATTATATAAAAATGATAAATATATTCTAGAAAATTAAAAATAATACATTTTTTAAGAGAAACTAATAATAAAATAACTATGACTTCAAATTCCATATTTTTTGTTTTCATATATGTATCATAGTTTTGATCAATAAAGTAAAATAAAAAAATAGAGATAACATGGATATTTTTTAAATGATTTATAAATAATCTTGAGTGAAAACTATATGAATGAAAAATGATTGAAATAAGAGATATTTATTATATGTATAGGGGTTATATGATTACTAGAATAGTATCTAGGAAATTAGATTTGTAACTTAACTATTAGTTTATTAACTCAAACATTATAATTATAAAATGACTCCTAAGTAATATTTAGCCATAATAAAAGAAGTAAATATAAGAAAATATAATTCCCTAAAATAAGTATTATAAACAGGTATCTCAATAAATTATCTATGTAAAGTTTTTAATAAGGTATGAATAAATGATGTTATTATGGAATTTTAAAGAATAATATATCTCATTACATGATATTTGATACAGAGTTAGTTTTTAACAATTTTGAACTCCACCCCCCCCCCCAGTTTTTAACAAAAGATATCATTTTATTCTACAATACACACGTACCATTTCTTAAAAAAACCTATTTCAGAAAACCCATTACAAAACACATATCATGATCTGAATGTACATGAAAAATAATTTATGAACACTTCCATGTGCCAACTTTATCAGAAATCAAATGAACCAATGGTGATATCAACACCAAACTAATTTAAAACCTATCTTATTGACCTGAATGACAATGTAGAAACAAAAAACATCTACCTTTATTATCACTGGAATATTACTCTTTAGAAAGGTGTATTCTATAAAATAATTTCAATTTAATCATTAAAAGGAAAAACTATCGAATGAGAACAACTAATTAAGATTAGAAAAAAATCATGAATAAATAATTAAAAAATTATAAAAGATAATCAAACCTTCAGGAAAGTTAGTTGGAGATGAGCAGATCTATAATCGAAAGTGAAACGATGAAGCTAAAAAACCCAAATATATGAAGATGGTAATGTGAGAATGAGGAAAACATGATCGAACAATCACCACTTAGAGATTCCAAGACAAATAATGACTGAAAATAGAGAAACTAAAATGTTTTAGGATTACTTCAAATCTATCTTTAATTCATGATTTTTTTACAACAAAACATAAGGCTTTTTTAATATCATAATGTGAGATTGGACCACCAGATCGATGAAACTGGGGAGTTGTGAGAGAGAAAAAACACCTGAGGCATGATATTGGAAGACCTTGTAATGAACCCTAATCTGATTCATTAATTTTTAAACGATTTTTTAATTTGGTAATATTATAAACGATGTGAAAATTGGATATTTAATACTCTTTCACATTAGCTATACTATAACTGATTTAAAAAATTGATCTTTCCAGTTGGTTAAATTTTAGAACCAACATGAAAGAGAAGAAAATATCCACCTTTTCAAATATTTTTTAAGAAACCAAACATAAAAAATTGACATTAACATATTTTTATTCCAGTTATAAATAACAAGCTTGAAAAATGTGATGTAAAAAACAATTTCTCTACTAGTTAATACACCCTAAAGCCTATAAACTACACCCAAAGCCCTATAGAAAATAACTTAAACCCTAAACCCTACTACATAAACCCTATACCATGAACCATAATCCCTAAACACTACACCCTTCACTCAATACAAAACACCTGAAACCATAAACCCTACACTCTAATCCCAAAAAACTACACCATAATCCATAAAACCAACACCCTAAACCCTATATCATACACCCAAAACCCAAAACCATACACCCTAAACCATGTACCCTACACCCTGAGCCCTAAATCCCACACCATTAAGACAATATCACACACCCTAAACCCCATAACCCACACCCTAAAATCTAAACTCCAATCCCAATTCCTATACCCTATACCTAATAACTTATACAATAAACCCTACACCTTAAACCCCACATCTTACACATTAAACACATAACCCTAAACCATAAATCCTAAACCCTACACCATAAAACCTAAACCCACACCCTAAACCCTATACCTTATACCATAATACAAAACCATAAACCCTAAACCTTGAAAACTATACTATAAAACCAATACCCTAAACCCTAAACCATAAACCCAACACCTTAAACCCTATACCCTACACCCTAAACCCTATAACCAACACCGTAAAACCTAAAACCTAAACCCTATACCCTAAAACCTATAAACTACACCCTAAACTGACAAAACCTACATTATAAACCCAATAACCAACATGATAAACCCTACACCCTACACACTAAACCCTATACCATATACCCTAAACCCTAAACCCTAAATCCTAAACCCTATACCTTGTACCCTACACCTGAAATTCTATACCCTAAACCACATTCCATAAGCCCTACACACCAAACCCCGTACACTACACCATAACCCCTAAACTTGATACCCTAAACCCATTACCCTATACCCTAAACCATACACCTTAATCCCAAACCCTGCACCATAAATCCTAAATCATAAAACCCATACCCTATACCCTATGCCCAAAACCTTAAACTCTAATCTGTAAATTCTATACCCTGCATCATAAACCCAAAACACAATACCCTAACCCCCAAAATCTAAACCATACACCCAAACCATATACCATACACCATAACCCATAAATTTTACCCTCTAAACCCTATACATGACACCCTAATCCCCAAACCCAATATCCTAAACCGAAAATCCTACACCCTAAACCATACACCCTACACTCTAAACCTTATACCCTATACCATACTCGATAAACCCTAAACCAAAAACATTATACCCTACACTATGAACCTCATATTGTACAACCTAAACCTAATATCATACACCGAAAAACCATATTCCCTACACCCTAAAACCTAAACCCTAAAACAATAAAAAACCTAAAAATCCCTAAAATCCCTAAAAATACAAAAAATCAAAATAAAATCTATAAACAATAAAACCCCCCTAAAATCCTTAAAAATACCTCAGAACCCTAAAAAATCAAAAAACTCTAAGAAAACCCTAAAACAACTAAAAAACCCAAAATAATCTCTATACCCCAAAACCTCCAAGAAACCATAAAACCAAGAAATACTCTTATCTATACCTAAAAAATCCTTAAAAATCTAAACCCCATAAAAAGTACTATGAAAACTCTAAAAACCCTAAAACCAACTAAAAATCATAAACCCCCTAAAACCCATAAGCACCTCAAAACATTAAAACCCCAAAAAAGAACCCAAAAAACATTGAAACCCTAAGAGATCCCCAAAACACTCAAAAACAGACCAAACCCAAAAACCCCAAAAATTACTAAAAACCCAAAAAACCATTAAAAACTCTAAAACATTTGAAAAACTATACAAAGCAATATAAACACTACAAACCCTAAATTAAAAAATTAAACATGAAACCCCTAAAAACACTAAAAACCAAAAAAAACACCTTAAACACCCTAAAAAATATAAAACCCACCAAAAATAATAAATCCCATTAAACCATAAATATCCCAAAAATACCACAAAAAATAATTAAATACCAAAAAAAACTAAAAACCCTAAAACTCATAAAACCCCAAAAAACATTAAAACCCTTTAGTACCCTTAAAAACCCTAAAAGCCCCTAAAAACACAAAAAAAAATCCAAAAACCATAAAAAAATATAATTCCTAAAGATCTCTAGAAAACCCATAAAAACCCTTAACAAAAAAACAATTTAATATATTAAAAACCCTAAAACCCAAAAACCTAAAAAACCCTAAAAACCCTAAAGTCCTAAAACCTCTAAAAACACTATAAAAACACTAAAAGATCATAAAACTCTTAAGTAATATAAAACCACCTTAAAACCCCTAAATCCCTTAAAACCTCTAAAAACTATTAAAACCCATAAATAAAATTTAAAGCACTTAATAACCCTAAAACCCCCTAAAACCCCTAAAAACTATTAAAAACTCAAATCGACCCTCAAAAATCCTAAAAACCATAAAAACCTCTATATTTACTAAAAACTTTAAAAACCCATAAAGAACCCCTATATCATTTAAAAACCTAAAACCCAAAAAGAAACCTAAAAACCCCTAAATCCTAGAAAACCCACTAAATTCGAAGAATACCACTAAAAATTTGTAAAACCCCAAAATCCCTGAAAAATCCAAAAAATCCAAAAAACCCATAAAAACATTTTAAACCCCTAAAACTCCATAGAAATATATAAAAAACCAAAATACCCCTAAAATAAAATATAAAACTACCAAACCCTTAAAAAAAACCAAAAATACCATGAACACCCTAAAAAACATAAAAACCTTAAAAAATTAAAAACCCTAAAAATCACTAAAATATTTAATGACCTCTAAAAACAATATAAAAGACAAAACCCCTAGAAAACATATAAAAATTTAAAATCCCTAAAAACCTAAAAGAATCCAAAATCCCATAAAAACATTAAATCCCTAAAAAACGCAAAATGTCCCTAAAACCAAAAAACACTAAAAACCATAAAAATCTAAAAACCCTACAACACTAAAATGATAAAAAAATCCTATAAAACCCATATAAAATTTAGATTTGGATCCTCCATGATCCCATAATGGAGATTCAACATCCTCACTTTTGGCTTTATTTTGTCGATGATTTTTACATATCGGCCTTCCCCCTTCGTGGGAGAGTGGCCTCTGCTGGTCCTCGTTGAAGACAGAATCTTTGTTCCTTTCTTGGATCCTTATTCGATTCCAGATTTTCCATATATTGAGATTTTCACTAAGGTTCTGGGATTGCATGAAGGTCATATGAAACTGAATCTGTCGCTCACAGAGTTTAATAGGGATTCTACTCTTCATAGGATAACCCTAGTTGCTTCGATCGTGGTGACTTGGGTGAGGTTTCTAGAACTCCCCCTCTGCTTTCAAAATCTGTCTATTATCTAAATGTTGGAGAATATGGTTGTCCAATTCTTGTGTGTGGATAGTAAAACTAGGTATCCTTTTCCCCTGGTTTCCCCGAGGGTCTGTGTTGAATTTAGTGTTTCGAAATATCCAATTGATTTTGTCTGGATTGCCATTGGTGAGGAAATACGATGGAAGCAACCTGTGGTGTTTGAATAATGGGTGCACTACTGTGATTATTTCTTGAAACTTGGTCATTGAGGAAGTTATTATAGGCATAGGGGCAGTGAGTGTGTTATAGAGAGGACAAAATAGAGAGCTATCTCTCTAGGGCAGGGGTAGGCATATGATTTTGAGTTAAGGCCGGGAACTACGAAGGATACTCTTTTGGGTCCACATAGGGTTGTTGGGGTGGAAGCAGATGGATTCTCCTCAGGGAAATATACAGCAGAAAACCATTCAAAGGCTATGGTTAATGAAATTTCATGTTCTTGAGGGTTGAATTAGGACTTTAAAGTGATGTCCCTTCTTCCAGAAGGATGGGGGTGAGGCACTTAATGAGGGTGGGAAGGTGGATAATGATCTACCACAACAAAGGTAGTCTGCTGCTCCAACCTCCATTATCTTTGGGGAACTGGGACCTATGGAAATTATGGATGATGGGAAAGAAAATTGAGAGATAAATTTAAATAAAGAGGTTCAAGTTGAAGCTGCTAGGGATGACGATGTGCAGCCTTTGGAACCCCAAGATGTTGTACCTGGTCTCACCTGTGCAGGGATAAGGAGGTAAGAGTGCATAAAAAATGCATATGTTGTTGTTGTTTCAACATCCAAACATTTTTAGGGGTGGGAAGATGTGGAGAATGTGGAAAATGAGGGGTTGAGACATTAGATGTAGGAATATAGAGTGATGAAGGCTGATGTGGAAAGGGATGACAACAAATTCCCTGTGGTTCTTCAGGTGGAGGCTCCGCTCACCTTATGTGAAGGAATGCAGTGAACAGAGGTGGAGCTTCCATTACCTCCTACTGAACAATTTTCAGAGTAGGGAGAGGTGCAGGCTTCTATTACAAGGACTGGGGAAAGATCGGCTGAAGGATTTCTGTTTGTTATGGATCAGGAGGACCTAGCTAAAACTTCATCTCTGAGTAGGAGGACTGAAGAACATCAGAGCCTTTCTCTATTTCTCTACGAGATATTACCCCCATGTGTTGAGTTTTCCAAAAATATAATGCTGTAATTCACATAATAATATTTTTAAAACCATAAAAAGGACATTCTATAGGAGCCAAATCCAAAGTAGGATGTGAAATTTTTTGGGATGATGATGATGAAGCAATAAGGCTTGATGAAATATTTAAGGACCATGATGCCATGATCAATGCTAACATGGTTTGGATAAGGTGGGAGAAGGATTTGATGGATGACCCTGGTTCTGTTAGCCTGAAATCATTCCCCTAGAAGAGGAATCTAAGGGCAACCAGTGCAGCTGGATCTTGTAGCCAGACACATGGGGCTGATCTTTTTGTTGTTGAGCATGGGAATGATAGTAATTCCAGGACTAGGGTGATGATTGTTGATGGTGTGCTGCAAGGCAGGAAGGTGGACTGTGGAGCTCTCTCCCATTCCCCATAGAGGAGGAGGCCAAAAGGGACTACTCTACTCTCCCCAAGCCAACTGCTAGTAGGGACTCCTTCAAGGCCTTCATATCTATTGTGCAGCAGAGGCTTAGGGGCACATATACCGTACTTGATATTGATATGGAAAATGACAAGAAATTTGTGGTGGAGTGGGAGACGACATAGTTAGATGCATCTTTAGGATATGGTGCTGATGGAGACCCCTATGGGGATATTTGGGAGGTTAAACCTTTTTATATGTAGCTTCTTTCTTTGTTTGCTATTTGGGAATATCCTTGGGTGTGGGTCGTTTGACTCTGCCCCTACCTTGTTTTCACGTCTCTTTTGCTCATAAATCTGGGGGGTCAGGATTAGCATGTCCTATACATACTTTTCCCTATAAAACCCTTAATAACCCTAAAACCCTAAATTCCCAAAAATCTAGTAAAAACCTCTAGAATACCCAAAAACCCCAAAATCCCCTAAAAGAACCTAAACACCTTAAAAAGTCCTAAAAGATCATAAAACCACTAAAACCCCTAAAAACATTAAAAACCCTAAAAGACACTATAAACACTAAAAAAGTAAAATACACTAAAATACCCTTAAATCCCTGAAATATAGAAAAAAACAAATAAACCTTAAGGACCCTAACATTCAAAAAACACCACAAAAACTCCAAAAACCCTAAAGAGCCCTAAAAATCCTAAAAACCATAAAGGATCCAAAAAATCCTAAAAAATCCTAATGGGCCGTAAAAAACCTAAAATACCCATAAAACTCTAAAATACACTAAAGGTCCATAAAAACCCTACAAAACACAAAAAATCTAAAAAAACACATTAAACCCCTAAAACCCAAAAAAACTAAATCACTCTAAAAAATCTAAAGACCCTAAAGACCGTAGATAATCATGAAAACACCCCACAATATAGTAAAGACTCCTAAATCCCCTAAAAACGCTAAAATCCCAAAAAAAACCCAAAAAATCAAAAAAAAAACCCTAAAAACATTAAATATCCCCAAAACCCCTAAAAACTATAAAAAACCCTAAAAACTCTTAAAATCCAAAACAACATGACAAACACTAAGGTCCTTAAAATATTGTCAAAACAACAAAAAACACAAAAACCACTTAAATACCATAAATACTATTAAAAATACTAAAACTATTAAAATCCTAAAGCCCCTAAAAACCCCAAACCCCCCAAAAAAACAACTAAATACTAAAATAAACTTAAAAACCCTAAAACTCTAAAAAACATTAAAAACAGTAAATGATCTTGAAACCCCGTAAAAACCAAAAACCACTACGAGGTCCTAAAAGCCCCAAAGACCAAAAAATCTAAAAACCCTATAAAAAAACCCTAAACAATAATAAACCCATTAAAAACTTAAAATAATATTAAAACCCACAGAAGAATCCTAAAAAACATAATGCCCTAAAAACCATAAAAATTATAAAGAACACTAAATACTTCAAAAAACCCTAAAATCACTAAATACCTTAATAAAATTAAAACCAATAAAATCATAAAAACCTAAAAACAATAAAAAATATAAAAAATCACTAAAACCCCCCGAAAAGATATAAAAAATAAATCTTAAACACCCATAGAAACTATAAAAAACAACAAAAATCCCTAAAAACACCTAGAACCATGACCCCCCCCCCCCCAAACCCCATGAAACCCTTACAAACTCTTAGAACACTAAAAACCCACTAAAAACAACAAAACCCAAAATGTTTGAAAAAACCAAACAATACTCAAAAAAACTAAAGAAACCCTATAAACACCTAAAAGACTATAAAAACCTAAAACCATAAAACACTAAAAACCACTAAGAAACCAAAATTACACTTAATACACCAAAACCCCTAAAACCCCTAAAAATCCTAAAACCCACAAAATTATAAACCCCCTCCCCCTTGAAGACCCTAAACACACCTAAAAGATCCAAAACCTCCTTTATAATCCTAAAAGACTATAATCACCGCAAAAACCCACAAAATTTCCTAAAAACCCCTAATAGACTTTAAAAACACTAAAAAACCTAAAGACTGTAAAACTCTAAAAGTCTCCAAATGGCCCTAAAAAACCACTTAAAATTCTAAGAAACTCTAAAACCTCCCAAAAAATACAAAACTAAAAAAAACCCCTAAAATCATAAAAACAACTAAAACCCCATAAAATTCCCAAACAACTCTAGAAACCTCAAAAACCCAAAAACCCTTATGGATACTAAAAATCACTCAAAACCCCTAAACCATAAAAACAAAAAATACCCTATAAAATTAAAAATGGCAAATATCCTAAAAACCCCTTTAAAACACTTGATGACCCGTTAATACCCCTAAAAACCCTAGAAAACAAAAAAACACCTAAATATCCCTAAAATATATAAAAACCTCAAATCCCATTAAACCCTAAAAAACTCAAAATACCCTAAATCCCCTAAAAACCCTAAACACCCTATTAAAATCCTACAAATCTAAAAAAGACCCTATAAAACCCTAAAAAATTGTAAAAACACCTAAAAACTATAAAACCTAAAAATTCCCAAAAATTTCCTAAAAGCCGTTTAAATCCCTAAGAAACCTAAAACCCCTAATAACCCCCACCAAACCCTAAAAAACAATAAAGAAACATTAAATATCCTATGAAAACGTAACAAACAAAATAATACCCAAAAAAATCTAAAATTCATTAAAACCCCTAAAAGAACCCTAAACCCTTAAAGGAACCCTAAAACCACGTAAAAACCCTTAAAATACCGAAAGTAAAAAACCCTGAAAACCTTAAAATAATTAAAAATCATAACAAAACTAAAAAAAATAAACTAAAGCAAAACTTTAAAACCCCAAAAAACTATAAAACCCTAAAATCTTAACCCCCCTCCACTCAAACCCCTTAAAAACTCTAAAAAACATAATGAAACAAAAAACCTCTAAAAGACTGTAAAAACACCTAAAACCAAAAAATACCTATGAGACACTAAAAACCATAAAAATACCTATAAAAACTGAAAAGTGATTAAGACACATTAAATTTTGTAAAAACCATTTGAAAATAATAATCCTAAAACACTGAAACCGCACAAAAATCCTAAAACATAAAAAACACTAAAAACCATAGACACCCAAAAAATATAAAAACACAATAAATCCCTAAAAACCATAAAATACCTACTACCCTTAAAACTCTGAAAACATTAAAATAATTCTATTTTTTTTTAACCCTAAATACCCTAAAATCCACTTAAAATTCTAAAAAATATAAGATAACCCAAAGCCACCTAAACCCCATAATACAACAAAAACTCCATAAAATGCCCTTAAAATCCTAAATGACCCTAAAAATATTAAAAACACTAAAACCCTAAAAATACTAAAACATAAAACCCAAAAAATTACCTAAAATAACTAAAATACCATAAAAATAATAAAATCACTAAAAATTGAAGAAACCCATAAATAGTAAAACCCCCCAAACCCCTAAAAACCCCTAAACCACCCTAAAAACTCCTAAAAACCATTTTAACCCCCAAAAAATACTTAAAAACATAAAAAATACTCTAAGACCCTAAACAATATAAAAACCCCTAAAAACCTAAAAACCCTAGAGTATCCTAAAAACAAGAAAATGCATTATCCCCCCCCCCCAAAACAAATCATGAAAAATACCAAAAAACCAAAAGAACAACTTAAATGCCATAAAATCCAAAAACACCCATAACTGCTGAAAGTGTCTAGAAACCACTAAAACACCTAAAACACTAAAAGAACCCCAAAACCATAAATTCCCTAAAAATAATAAAAAAACTAAAAGACACTAAAAACCCTACACGACACTAAAATACACTAAAACACTTAAATGTCTCAAAAACCTCTAAAGGGCCAAAAAATCACAAAAACCCCTAAATGAACCAAAAAATGCTAATAAACCTAAAGGACCCTAAAAACCATAAAAATGTAAAGGCCCCTAAAACCAAAAAAACACCCTAAAGAATCCTAAAATACAGTAAAGTTCCCAAAAAAACCCTAACAACCTATAAAAATCATAAAACCTAAAGAAACATTGAAAAATATTAAAACCCTAAAAGCCCTAAAAACCCAAAATACCCTTAAAACCTCAAAACCCCTAAATGATTATAAAATTCCCTAAAACCCTAAAATAACATAAAACACACAAAACACCCTAAAAACCTAATAAACATTAAACAACATCAGAGACTCTAAAACCCCTAAAAACATTAAAAACCTAAAAACCCAAAAATACAATAAGAACCCCTTTAAAATTCTAAAAACTATAAAAACCGTAGAACCTGCAAAACACTTGAAAACCACAAAACCATAAAAAATAAAAAACCCTAAACCTCTAAAAAACCCTTAAAACACAACTAACATAAAAAACCCTAAAATCCATAAAATATCTTAAAAATATTTAAAACTCATAAGACACAAAATACTCTAAAAACCAAAAAACCATAAAAAACCTAAAAAACCCTAAACCCCTAAAATAACTAAAAACACCCAAAAACCCCTAAATAATATTATAAAACACTAAAAACCCCAAAAAACCCAAAAAACTCTAAAAAACCAAAAGAATCCCAAATAAAACCAAAAATCCCTAAACACTCTAAAAAATCTAAAAACCCTAAAAAATTAAACATTCCCAATAACCCTTAAACCCTAAAACTATACCCCCCGCCTAAAAGACTAAATACCATAAAACCCAAAAACCTAAAATACACACCACCTAAAGTCACATAAACCCCCGTTAGAACACTAAAACCATAAAAACCCTAAAACATCAAAAACATCCAAAAAATACTAATTAATATAAAATCCTAAAATTTCAGAAAACAAACATTAAAAACTCATAATACCCTTAAAACCCCTAAAACCCCTAAAAATAATTAAGACATATAAAAACATTAAAACACCCTAAAACTAATAAAAACCCTTGAAAACCAATAAAATACCTTAATAACAATGAAAAACACTAAAAGACCCTAAAAACCATAAAACCCTAAAAGAACCTAAAACCATTAAACCCTAAAAGACCCTAAAAACCCTAAATCCTCTAAAGAACCTGAAAACCCTATAAAACCCTTTAAGATCATAAAAACCCTAAGAAACACTAAAAAAACAAAATACACTAAAACCCCAAAAAAACCTAAAAATATGAAAAACCCAAAAAAACCCTAACACATTAAAAACCATAATAACCATAAAAACATGAAAACCTTGAAAACCCTAGAAAAACCTAAAAACTATAACAACCCTAAAAGTACCCTAAAATACTAAAAATCCCTAAAATTAAAAAAAAACCCCAAATCCACAAAATAACACTCAAAACCACAATAAAACCTTTAAAACCCATAAAACCCTTAAAATTTTGAAAATACCTAAAACCCTAAAAATCTTAAAACTCAAAAAACACTAAAATCTAAAAAAACCCTAACAAAATCCGAAAAACGCAAAAAGCCCCAGGATACCCTATGGAAACCCTAATGCCCATAAAACCTGAAAAAACAATAAAATCCCTATAAATCCCTAAAATAAACTAATACCATAAACCAATTAAAAATATTTACAAACCATAACAATCCTAAAAACCCAAAAATTCCTAAAAAATCTAAAACCCCTACAAAACACTAAAACCCATAATAACCCAAAATGAAACCTAAAACAAAAAAGAACCCTAAAACCATTGAAAACCCAAATACACCATAAAACCTTTTGAAACCCCTAAGACCCCCTAAAAATACCTAAAATACTAAAACCCCTATGCACATTAACAACCAAAGAAACACTAAAAACTCTAAAAAGACACTAAATTCCACTAAAATAACTAAAATCCCCATATACCAAAACACAATATAAAAACCCATGAAAATAAATAAAACCCTAAAGAATACATAGAAGACCATCAAACCCCCTAAAACAAATAAAAACCCCAAAAACCTTAAAAACCCCAAAATACCTAACAATCCCTAAATACCCTAAATACCTATAAATGTCTAAAAATCCATAAACCCTCTTAAAACCCTTAAAAACAAAAAAATTCCTTAAACCCCTAAAACCCCAGAAAAACACTAAAATCAAAATAAATCCTAACAACCCATAAAAATCGTAAATCCCACAAAACCCTAAATGACATGAAAAATCTAAAAACCCTAACAAAGATCTGAAAAATCCATCAAAGCCCTAAAAACCCCCAAAAAACTAGGAAACCTAAAAACCATAAAAACTTATAAACCCATTAAAACCCTTAGAATCCCTAAAAATCATAAAACACCCTAAAAACCATTGACCCCTAAAAACACTAAAAACACCTAAAACCATCAAAACACTAAACCCATAAGAAATCCTAAAAACCCTAAATATCATAAATAACATAAAAAACCATAAACCATAAAATCACTTAAAATACCAAAAACAAATAAACACCCCTAAAAAGACTTAAATCCCAAAAAACCCAAAAAACCTATAAAACCCCACAAGATAGTAAAAACCCTAATAACTATTAAGACACATAAAATTTAAAAATACTCTAAAACCCCCCAACACCCAAAAAACCCATAAAACTCAAAAACCCCAAGAAAAATCTATAAATGCATAAACCCTACACCCTAAACCTTAAAACGCAACCCCTATAAACAAAACAAAATTCCCAACACCCTAAATCCTAAGCCCTTTACCCTATACACTAAATCCTAAACCCTACACATTAAAACACATATCTTACACACTAAAAACAAAACAATACACCCTAAACCATATAGAATAAACCTTAAACCCTATATCTACACTCTAAACGCTATGCCCTACACTCTAACCCAAAATCATAAGCCCTATATCCTACACCCTAATATATAACCCCTATACCCTGAACCATAATTAAAAAAACACTATAAGTACCTAAAAACCCTAAAACCAATAAAACCCCCCTAAAACCCCATACAATACACCAAAACATCAAAACCCATAAAAGACTCTAAAAACATAATGAACCCCAAAAATATATTAAAACAAAAACAAACATAAAACTCCGTAAAAATCATAAAAACCCCAAAAAACCATAATACCATAAAAATTCTAAAATCCTCTAGGAAATTAAAAACCATTAAAAACCCCAAATCCATTTAATACTCTAAAAACCCAAAAAACAAATAAAATCCTAAACCCCATAAATAAACCCTATGAAACATAAAAATACCTAAAACCCTAAAAAGACACTAGAAACTCTAAAAACCCATTAAAACCCATAAAATTATCTAAAACCTAGAACACATAAAATTTCCTTGAAACCCTATAAATCGTAAAACCCTAAAAACCCAGAAAACCATAAAAAGACCATAAAACATTAAAAACCCAAAACAACCCTAAAAACCCAGAAAATCCTAAAAAATACTAAAAACCATAAAATTCCTTAAACCCAAAATCACCCTAAACTCCCAAAAAATTCCCAAAAAACCCCTAATAACACTATAACAAAACAAATTCCCAAAAACACCAAAAACCATAAAAACCCTAAACCCTCATAAAAACACTAAAACCCCCCAAAAAACTAAAAGCACTAAAACCATAAAACCCAAAAAACACCTAAAACACTTAAAAATGAAGAAAAAACCCTCAAAACCCAAAGAATCACTAAAATCCTTAAAACCCTTATGAAGACCAAAAATACCTAAAATCATTAAAACCTCTACAAACCATAACACACCATAAAACCCCTAAAACCCCTAGATTCCTAAAACCCCCCTAAAAAGCCTAAAATACCCTTAAATCCTCTTAAAAACTTTTATAACCCTTAGAAAGTCTAGAAACCCATAAGGATTCTAAAAACCAATAAAACACCATTAGAATCATTTTAAAACCCAAAAAACCCCAAAAACACATAAGAAATCATAAACACCCTAAAGGGCATTAAAACCTTAAAAACCCCTAAAAACCTTAAAAACCCTTAGAAACCCTAAAACACTTAAGAATAACCAAAGAACCCTAAAAACCATAAATCCCCTAAAACACTAAAATCCCTAAAATCCAAAAAAAAAACAAACCCCTAAAACAATAAAACCCATAAACCCCTTAAAACCATAAAAACCTATAGAACCCTAAAAACCTATATAATCCACAAAACAAATATGAAACCTTAAAAACATAAATCCCTTATCCCCAAAAAACAGTAAAACCAATAAAATACCCTAAAACCCCTATAGAAACCTAAAAACCCATAAAAACACCAATAGACCCAAAAAACCTTGAAACCCCTAAATGACAATAAAAGACTCTATGAAAACAGTAAAATTCTTCCAACACCCTAAAAACACTAAGAAATCAAAAAAACTAAGAAAATGTTAAAAACTCAAAAAAAAACTCTAAAAAAATCTATAAACCCTAATGCAATCCTGAATCCTCATAAAACCTCTAAACTCCTATAATACCCTGATTGAAGAGGATGGTAGCACACTATCCTGGTGCTCCCTATCCTTCGTCGAGGCTTCTAGGGTTTCCTCTGGATTCCCTTGGAGACGGTGGTGTTATATCTTTTTTCCTACCATCTTGGACTTGTGGGGGGAATTCATGGAGGTGGCGCACTGATACATAGTTCCTTGATGTGGCAGTTTCTCTTCAGCGACTTCATGTTTTCCATGCGGTGGCGTAGATGAGGGTTCTAGCACCTTTCACTGCCCTTCAATCTCATACTTATGGGGGTGATCTCGGAGACAGTAGTTCTCAACACCGTTCTCCGGACTAAAGGTGGTAGGTGTTCTTAGGTGGTTTCCTCTTTTCCGAGCGGTGGGTTTGCTCGAGTTTCCGACGACTCAAGAAGTAGCACGGAATGTTTTAGCGTCGGTTTGGCTTGGATCGTCGGTTAATGGTGGGTCTCCCTTGTTTTAGTTCCCAGAATCTTGATCTTGTGATGAAAAAGTTTGTATGGTGATCTGGTCCGACCTTTTATTCGTTTCGGGATGCAGATGCAGGTGCATGTTTGACTTGGTCCCTCATCTTCATCTCTGCTTCACATTGTTGACGCTAAATTTGGTCAGATTTCTTTGCATTCCATGGTATTCTGTTTAGTGTATGTGGTTGTGGTTATGAGTCACTGCGGGTACTGGTTATTGGATATTTTGAGACATTTTAGGTGATTTTTGGTGATGTTGTGCAAGTCTGTTCTTCCCATGGGGTGCTTGGTGTTGTGGTTTGGTACTGGCTACGATTGCTGGTGGTATATCGTTAGCTATGCTGTGAGGTGTGTAATGATGAAAGTTGTCTGGTTTGAAGGAATTTATTGCTGGATGTTGAGCTATGATCTCTCAGAATATGATGGGTTAGGATGTGTTGGATGCTGGTTTTTGACCTGTAATTTGATAGGAGCTGGTTGGTTTTCACAGAAGAGGCAGGTTCATATTTCTGGTTTCTCTTTTTTGAAATTGTTTCATGATATTGATGATGGGCTCGTTAAGCTGTGTTGTGTTTTGGCTGCTATGTTTGACTGTGATTTTCTGTGTTGTGGCTGGTAAGGTTGTGAATTGTTTTGGGTGATGGATTTTGGTTATGCTTAGTGGTGTTGGATTATGTCTTAACTTCGGATGTCACGGATATGTTTGATTCATGGGTGCTGCTTTCCTTGTGTTCCTGGAGGTGGTACTTGCTGTGAAATTGTTGGAGTTGACTGGATAAGAGGCGATGGTTTCTAGAATCTAATTTTCTGCTGCTGGAAGTTGGATTTTGGTGGTAGTGCTGATGCATGGTGTTTGGATGATCTTTTGGGTGACTGCTACAATTGGATTCTTGTGGGTGCTACTGATTTCATGCTGATGATTGCTGATGAAGTTGCTGATGGTGGTTATGGTGCAGCAAGATGCTGGTTGCTGATTGGCAGTGAGGTGATGATGGGGACAGTTCTGTTTTGCTGCATTATTTGTCATTTTTTATCATTTTTGGTTTTCTTTTGGGTTTGGGTTTTAATGGAATTTTGGTGTGGGTCATTTGACCCCTCCCCTCCCTTGTCTGTGGCATCTTTTTTTTCAAATAACTTTGGGAGGGGGTTCGGAAATAGCCTGACCCCTGCATCTTCCTTGCCTTAAAAAACCCTAAAAACACTAAAACCCTAATACTCCTAAAAATTTTAAATACCCTAAAACCCCTAAAATCCTAAAAAAACATAAAACCCCACCAAAACCCTATAAATCCCTTAAAAACTAAAAACCCCAAAATCCAAACAAAATGATAAAAACCCCTACAAAACTTTAGAAAAATACAATAAACCCATAAAAACCCTAAAACCCCTAAAACCACTAAAAATCTCCAATAACACTAAAAAATGAAAAACACTGAATACCCTTAAACCCTAAAAACTATAAAAACACTAAAATAACTTTTAAACCCAAAAATCCCACAAAAACTCAAATAACACTAAAAATCAAAAACAAAATCCTTAAAACCCTAAAACCCCAAAAAAAAAACCTAAAACCCAAAACCCCTTAAATCCCTAAAATACCTAAAACCATCCTAAAAACCATAAAACCCTAAAAAACACAATGAAAAACTCCTAAACCCGTAAAACTCTAGAAAACCTAAAACTCTATAAAATCACATAAGAAGCTTGATAATCCTAAGAAACCAAAAAACCCCAAATGCCCAAATAACCCTTAAAACCACATTAAATCATAAAGATAATATAAAACCTGGAAAAAATAAAACACCTAAACCCCCTTAAAACCCCAAAAAAACCATCAACGCCCTAAAACACCCTAACAACACGAAAAAGCAAAAAAAACCCTCAATCCCCATAAAAATTCAAAAAACACTAAAACTCTGTAAACATTAATAACTAATTAAAACCCTAGCGTCCCGAAAAAAACCCTAATAACCTGAAAACCCTAAAAAATTCATAAAAAACCCTAAAGTACCCTAAAAACTCTAAAATTCTAAAAGACCATAAATAATCCAAAACCCCAATAAGAGACCCTAAAATCCTATAATACCCCAAAAGACTTAATAAACCCTAAAAGACCCTAAAAATTTACCAAAAGTCATGTAAAACTAGAAAACTAAAAAAATACCATAAAATACCCTAAAACACAGTCAAAGACTCTAAAACTCCTAATAATACTGTAAACGAGACCCAAGAAACCCTAAAACCCCTAAAGGGACCATAAAACTACTAAAATCCCGAAAGGATCCATAAAACCCTAAATGACCCTAAGAGACCCTAAAATCCCATAAATGGCCAAAAAAATCCTAAAACCTCGAAAGGACCCTAAAAACCCTAAAACCCATAAAAACCCAAAAGGAACCTATAAAACCCAAAGACCCCTAAAGAACTATAAAAAATATCAAAACCCCTAAAGTCCCTAAAAAATCTTAAAACCCCTATAAAACCCTTGGAAACACCAAAAAACTAAAATACCCAAAAAAAACACTAAATACCCATAAAAACTCGAAAACCCCTAAAACCGCCTAAAATTAAGGAAAACCCAAAACACCATTAAAAAACAGGAAAACCACATGAAATACCTAAAAACCCAAAAAAACCTATAATTTAATAAAAACCATAAAAAACACTAAAAACCATAATACCCCAAAAAACCTAAAAAACCCCATCAATAACAAAAACCTAAATACAGCTAAAAACACTAAAAAATCATAAATCCCAAAAACCATAAAAGACCATAATGACCCTAAAAAACTAAAATCCCTAAAATACCCTAAAAACCAAAAAATCCTAAAAGGCCATAAATACCCTAAAAGACCATAAAAGACACAAAAAACCAAAAAACCCCTAAAGGACCAAAAAAATATTTAAAACACTTAAAGAATATAAAAACCCTAAGAAACTCTATATAACCCTTAATGCACTAAATTCCAAAATATCTTTAAAACCCCCGATAAACTTTAAAGGACCTTGTAAAATAATAAAAATCCCTATAGTACCCTAAAAATTTCTAAAAACCACAAAACCCATAAAAGTCCCTAAAAACCCTAAAAACCAATGAAACCCTTAAAACCCCTAAAAATACTAAAACCCCATGAAAACCTAAAAACCCAAAAAAAACAATGAAGAACCCTAAACCCATAAAATCCCAAACCTCCCAAAACCCCCTAAAAACACTGAAAGATATCTAAAAACTATTAAATCCCTAAAGGCCCTAAAATACTCTAAAACATTGAAGATTATAAAATCCATAAAACCCTAAAACCCCCAAAAAAACACTAAAAACCCTTAAAACCCGTAAAACCCATAAAAACATAAAAAACCAAAAAACCATAAAAAAATTCTAAAAACCTGTAAAAACAATCAAAATCATAAAACCATTTAAAACACAAAAAACCCTAAAATCCCTAAAAAACTTATACCCTTTAAAACCAAAGAATCCCAAAAATAAAAAAAATCCATGACAATAAAAAAATACCTTTAAAACCCCTAAAAACACTAAAACCCCCTAAAACCCTAAAAATACTAAAACCCTACAAAGGATATAAGACATTAAAGAACCCTAAACCAACTAAAAATGATAAAAAAAAATAATAAAACCCCTAAAATTAGTTAAAAACAAAAATCCAAAAAAAAAATATCTAGGAAACCCTAAAAACCAAGAAAACACCCTAAACCCCCTAAAACCAATTAAAAATCCAAAAATCCTTAAAATATCCAAAAAAAACTCTTAAAACCCTAAATGGTGGTAAAAATCCATAAAAACCGTAAAACCCTTAAACCCCTTAAAAACCCTAGAAGACCCAAGAAAATATAAAAACCCCCAAACGACCTAAAAAAATTCCAAAAAACAATAAAAAAATTTAAAACCTTTAAAACATTAAATTTCCATTAAAATCATAATAAACCATAAAACCCTAAATGCCTTAAAAACCCTATAAAACCCCTAAAATCACATAAAACCCTAAAAACCCTCAAAAACAATAAAACCCCTAAAAACCCATAAAAACAATAAAACCCTTAAAACCCAAATAAATCCCCAAAAACCCAAAACCCAAAAAAACCACTATAACCCTTAAAAATCTAAACCCATAAAAAAATAATATATTCATAAAAACCATAAAAAATTTAAATAACCCAAAAATCCATAAAAACCATAAACGGCGCAAAAAACTCTAAAACCCCTTAAAATCATAAAAATCTTAAAGGGCCCTAAAAACGCAAAAAACCCAAAAGGACCCCAAAACCCCTAAAAATCCAAAGAGATCCTAAAACCCTAAAGTAAACTAAAACCCCTTAAAGACCAAAATAAAATTCAGAAACATAAAATAACCTAAAACACTAAATACCCAAAAAGAACCAAAAAACCCCAAAGGCCAAAAAACACATAAAAACACTAAAAATCCAAAATACCCTAAAAGGCACTAAAACACCGAAAAAACATTGAAAGATACTAAAACCCATTAAAACCCCTAAAAGTCCTAAAACCACTAAAAAATATTAAATACCCTAAATACCCTTAAAAACAATAATAAACCAAAAAACCATAAAAACACTAAAAAATATAAAACCCTTGAAAGGATAAAAACCTGAAACCCCTAAACACTCGTCAAATCTTTGAAAACCCCTAAAAAACGTGAAAAAATCCTTAAACCCCCAAATATCCAATGAAACTCCAAAAATGACAACAAAATCTAAAAAAAACATAATAACCTAAAACACCCAAAAAAACCCTTAAACCAAAAAAAATCTAAAACCCTAAAATCACTAAAAACACTAGAAAACTCTAAAACCATAAAAAATCCTAAAAACCCTAAAAACCATAAAAACCTAAAAAAAATATAAAACCATAAAACCATAACAACACATAAACAAAAAAACCCTAAAACCCTTAAAACCCCTAAAAATCCTTAAAACTCTTAAAAACCCAAAACACTAAAAACCATAAGAACACTCAAGGACCCTAAAACCCGTAAAGGACCCTAAAACCCCTAAAAACCTAAAAACTATAATGTAATCCAAAAAACCCAAAAAACCAAAAAACCCTAAAATACCGTAAAATCAAAAAAAACCTGCAAGCACCCTATAAACCATACAAACCATAAATGACCCTAAAAATCCTAACAATTCGTAAAAACCCTTAAAGTCGAAAAAATATTAAAATATCCTAAAGTCCAAAAAAATTAAAATTCCATAAAAACAATAAAAAAACATAAAAGTCTGAAATTCCCTTAAAACCATAAAACCTCTAAAAAATTAAAAACCATAAAATACCATAAATCCTTTAGAAAACTCCAAAAACCCAAAAAACCCTAAAAACAACCAGAACTCTTTAAAAAAAAAAAAAAACCAAAACCCCCAAAAAACCTATAAAATCCTTAAACCCCCCCCCCCCAAATCCCTAAAAACTATAAAAATACCCTAAACCCAAAAAACCACTAAAATCCTTGATAAACCTAAAAAAACCCAAAACCCCCCAAAACCCTAAAACCCCTCAAAACCCTATAGCCCTAACAACCCAAAAAAACTCCCTAAAACATTTAAAAACCAAAAACCCCAAAACCCTTAAAAATAGTAAAAACATAAAAAACCCAAAATTCCTTAAAATCCAAAATAATGATATAATATCACTAAAAACCTGAAACCACTAAAAATTCAAACAAAACATATGAAACCCTTAAACCCTAAAACCAAAAAAACACATAAAACCCTTAAAATCCCATAAAAACTATAAAATAGAAAAAAAAACATTAAAGAACCCTAAAAACCCATAATAACCATAAAACCCACAAATCTCAAAAACCCTTAAAACCATTAAAAACCCTAAAACCTATAAAAACCACAAAACCTAAAAAATACCCTACAAAAATAGAAACCCATAAATCCCCTAAAATAGGTAAAACCCCTACAAATCCTAATACCCTTAAACCCCTAAAAATATGAAAAACCCTAGAAAACCAAAAAAATACTAAAATCCTTAATAATCCTTTAAAACCCTTAAAACCATAAATACCATTATACCCATAGGAGCCTAAAATCCCTAAAATACTTTAAAAACACTAAAAAAATTAAAAATACTAAAACCCAAAAAAATCTGTAAAGATCATACAAACCATAAAATGTATAAAAAATGTTAGAGCCCTCTAAAAGACCCTAAAACCCATAAAACCCTAAAAATACTAAAAGTCCCTAAAACACCTATAAAAATCCCAAAATACCAATAAAACCCATAATAATCCTAAAAACCATAAAAAATATAAAAAACCTTAACAACCAAAAAAACCCTAAAATCCTAATAAACAACAAAACATGAGACAACTTAAAACCCCTAAAAACTCTAAAACCCCCTTAATCCCATTAAATTTTTAAAAGCCCTAAAATTACCATAAAACCATATATAACTATAAAATCCTTAAAATCATGAAAACCCTAAAAAAATAAAACCCATAAAAACAATAAAAACCCAAAATACATAAAAATATTTAAAACCCAAATAATTCAAAAACCCTAAATTAATAAGAAAAAATTAAATACCCTAAAAACAATTAGAATCCACTAAAAACACCTAAAATTCCAAAAACAGTAAAAACCTAAAAAAAGTTGAAAATCTAAAAACGTTAAAAAACTTTAAAAAACATTTAAAACCCCAAATTCCCAAAACCCCAAAAAACTCAATACTCATACAATTTGATATGATCATAGAAACCCCTAAGAACCCAATAAAACCGAAAAAAACAACCCCAAACCCCCTAAAAATCTATGACTAGTGAAAATCCTAAAATTATTTAAAACATTTAAAACCAATGAAAACACTAAAACCCCTAAGAAATCCTTAAAAACACAAAACCCCAAAAAAACCATTAAAACACTTAAAACCCTAAACCCCCTCAAAATCCATGAAAAAAACATAAATACACTAAAAAACTACATGAATACACCTAGAAACCCTAAAAAAATCCTAAAATTCTCCAAAACCTTAAAAATTTTAAAAACCTAAAACCCCCCATACCAAAAAGAAAATCTGAAATTTCTAAAAACCCAAATAAACATGAAAAAATCATTAAAACCCCAAAATACCCTTAACAACTTAAAAACCATGAATCACCTAAAAATCTAAAAACACCAGAAACCCAAAAAAACAAAATTAATACTAAAATCCCTAAAAATATTAATGACCATAAAAACCCAAAAACAAAATTAAATAACATAAAAACCCATAAAAAAATACTAACAATACATAAAAAACCATAAAAACTCCCAAAACAACAAAAAACCCATAAAATAATTAATCCCCCTAAAAACCACCCAAAATCGCTAAAAACTATAAAACCCCCCAAACCCCTAAAAACCTAAAAACCTGAAATCCCTTAAAAATATAAAAAATCCTGAAAACATAAAGCCCCTAAAAACCATTAATAACATTAAAACAAGTAAATATCCAAAAAACTAAATAAATCTAAAACACTAAAAACCCCTAAGAACACTAATAACCCAAACCCCCCCAAAAAACCCCTAAGAAAGCCCTAATTACACTAAAATCGTAAAAACCCATTAATACCCTTAATAAAACAAAAAACAGTAAAAACCCTGAAACCCCTAAACCCCATAAAACCCTAGAAACCCAAAAAACATTGAAATCATAATGAACCCTGAAACCCTATAAATCCTAAAATCCTTAAAACCCCTAAAAATCCAAAAGAAAAAATTATGACCCCCAAACATCATAAAAACCTCTAAAATCCAAAAAGAACCTCAAAACTCTAAAAGATCATTAAATCCCTAATAACCATAAATATACACAAAATCCCTAAAGGCCCTAAATTTCCTAAAAACCCTAATAGACTATAAAACTCCGCAAAACCCGAAAGAACCCTAAAAACCGTAAAAGACCCTTAAACCATTAAAGGACCCTAAAAAACCTAAAAACTAAAAAGGACCAAAAAACCCCAAACACCCCTAGTGAACTGTAAAACCACTAAAGGACACTACAAACCCTAAAACACTAAAGTAACCTAAAAACATAAAAACCCATGAAGTCCCTATAAACATTAAAAATTCCTAAATCCATAAAACACCAAAGAAACCCAAAACCCCGTAGAAAAATACAATTATTTTTTATAACACCCCACAAAAACCCTAAAAACCTAAAAGAACTAAAAACACTAAAAACATTAAAGAACCAAAAAATACTAAAAAATCCTTAAAAACCCAAAACCATTAAAAGACCCTAAAAACCATAAAATTTTAAAAGTCCCTTAAAACTATAAAAACCCATCAAAAAACCATTAAACCGTAAAAAAAATTCAAAACATGAAAAAATAAACAAATTGTAAAACCCTATAAAACCTTAAAAAAATATAAGAATTCATAACAAAGAATTAGAAACACAAAAAACATTATAAATACAAAAAACCCGGAAAATCCTGAAAACACTAGAACCCCTAGAAACCAAAAAAACCCTAAACCCCCTAAATACAAAAAACAACCTAAAATCCTAAATATTATAAAATAGATAAAAACTCTTAAAACCTGCAGAACCGTAAAAGAAGCCCTTAAATTCCCAAAAAACCCTAAAATCTATAAAAAAACTACTCAATACACCTAAAAACCCTTAAAACCCCAAAACCCCCCAAAAAATGCTTAAAAACTCTGAAACCCATTAAAAACACTAAAACCCCTAAAATCCTTAAAACCATTAAAACCCACTAATATCCATAAGACCCTTAAATACCTGAAATACATAATGAATCCTTAAAACCAACAAATACCCAAAAAAATTGAAACCCCCCTTAAAAACCCTAAATATCCTAAAAACTATAAAACCCCAAAAGAAAGTTAAAACCATAAAGACACTAAAAATTGTAGAAATAAAAAAACACCTTAAAACCCCTATTAATCTCTTCTAAGACCCATAAAATACATAAACTTGTAAAAAATCCTAAATCCCATGAAAACCTTATAAAACATTAGAAACAATAAAATAATATAAAACTGTAAAAACCCATAAAACTCTAAAGACCCTGAAACCATAAAACACCCTAAATCAACTAAAAACACTAAATCAACCTAAAATACATAAAAATATTAAAATGATCATAAAAATACTAAAAACCATAACAAATTAAAAAAAATTAAAATTTTGGAAAATCCTAAAAAACACTATAAACTACAATAATTCTAATAATCCAAAAAAATAGAAATCCTAACACCCTCAAAAACCCTTAAATCCTTAAAAAATTCCAAAAACCCAAAAAACCTGGAAAAATCATAAAAAACCAACCTACCCCTTATGAAATCCTCAAAAAACCACAAAACTCTAAAAATACATATATAACCTACAAACACAAAGAACGAAAAAAAACCCTAAAAAATCATAAACACCCCTAAAAACCCTAATAACCCTAGTAACCCTTAAAACCCCTCAAAACCAGAAACCCTAAAAACCCGAAAAAAACTATAAAATCGATAAAAAATCTAAAAACATAACAAATTCTAAAACCCCAAAATAAACATTTAAACCCTGAAAAGAAAAATAACATTAAAACCTATAAACACCCTAAAAATCCAAAAAAATAATGAAAACCCTCAGAACGTGTAAGATTATTAAAAATCCTAAACAACAATAAAACGTAAAAACTAAAAACCACCCAAAATCCCCCAGAACACTTAAAACATTATGCCTCATGCCATTCACACTAAACCCAAAATTTTACCCCAATGGACCTATAACCTATACTCTATACTGATACACTTGACCCTATTCCTTAAACCATACACCCTAAACCCTCAAAAACAGACCCAAAACCCTATACACTACACCCAAAATTGAAAACCCTACACACAAAACCCTATACCCATCACCATAAACCCTTAACCATACACCCTAATCTTATACGCTACACCTTAAACCCTACAACCTCTAACTTAAAACCAAGACCCAACACCTTTATCCCTAAACCATAAAACTTACACCCAATAAGTTAAACCCTAAAACCTATAACCCAGTCACGATACCAAACACGTAAACCAAATACCCTACTTCCTAAAACCTATTCAATAAACCCTAAACCCTAAAACCTGGACCCAAAACCCTAAACCTTACACCATAAACCCTATACCCAACACCTTAAACCCTACACCCTACCCCCTAAAACCCCCTAAAACAAAAAAAAACAAAAAAACCTTATAAGACACTAAATACATTAAAAACCCTAAAATCCCTAAAGGACACTAAAACCCCCTAAAAATCCCAAAACAGTCTAAAACCATTAAAGGACCCTAAAAGCCCCTAAAACAAATAAAGTACCCTAAAAAAACTTAAAACCATAACAGGCCCTAAAAATCTTAAAAACCCTAAAAATCCAAAAACCCCAAAGACCCTAAAACATAAAAACATAAACACCCATAAAAATGAATAAAAACAATAAATACCAAAAAACCATAATACCTCCTAACCCCCCCTAAAAATCCTTAAATTCCCTAAAAATCATAAAAATATCAAAACATTAAATAAACATAATAACATTAAAAACCTTGAACCCTTAAACACCATAAGACCCTAAAAACCTTAGAAATCCTTGAAACCATAGAACACTAAAACCTCTAAAAACCATGAAACCCTCAAAAACTCCAAAAACTCTGAAAAACACTAAAACACTAAAAAATCATAAAAACCTTTTAAACCCCAAAAAATCCAACCCCCCCCCCCACCAAACACACCAAAACTGAGAAAAAACTCAAAAACTCCAAAAATTTAAAAACCCCAAATAACTATAAAAACTATTAAACTAATAAAAACCTTAATGAGACTAAAAACTCAATGAACATTCAAAAAACAGTAAAACCCCTAAAAAACCTTAAAACCTAAAACCCCTTAAAAATGCTTAAAAACACTTTAAACCCCTTAAATCCCAAATAAGACCCTAAATAACCTAAAACCCCCTAAAACCCTTAAAAACAAGAAAAACCCTAAATGACACTAAATGACACTAAAAACAAACAAATCCCCTAAATCTCCTAAAAACCCTAAAATATACTAAAACCATAAAACCCCTAAAAACCCTAAAAACCCTAAAAATAGGAAAACCCCTTAAAAACTAAACCCCCATAAAAAACTTTAGAATGGGATTTAAAAAACTTAATGGACTATACAAAACTATGAAACCTCTAAAAGACCCTAAAAACCAAAGAAACCTAAAAGACCCCCAAAAACCTAATAGTCAATAAAAGACACTAAGAACAATTTAAAACCCCAAAATTATAAAACCCCTAAAAGACTATAAAATTCTATAAATTCAAAAAAAACTCTAAAAATCTAAAAAATTATAATGGACCCTAAAACCCCTAGAAGACATTAAGAAATTCATAAAACACTAAAGGATCATAAAATCACTAAAACCCTAAATAATCCTAAAAACCTAAAAAACCATAAACGTCCCCAAAGCCACAGAAACCCTAAGGGACCCTAAAAACCCTCGTCATTCTTAAAAATACTAAAAAACACTAAATGTCCATAAAAACTCAAAAAACCATTAAACGACCTAAAAACCCAAAATTACCATAATAACTCTAAAAAACCCTAAGAACACTAAAAGTTCCTAGGAAATCATAAAAATCTGGTAAATGTTCCAAAACCCTAAAAAACATAAAAATACCCTAAAAGAAAATAAAAACCTAAATACCCTTTAAAAACTAAAAAACTACAAAAATACCCTAAAATCCATAAAAATGTTTAAAAAACCTAATACATCATAAGAACCCTTAAAAATCATAAAACCCCCAAAATGCATTAAAACCCCTAAACCCGCCTAAAATCCTAAAATTTCAAATGTACCTAAACCCCCATAAAACCCCTAAAACCCCAAAAACCATAAAATATAAAAAACATAAAAACCATAAAAATCCAAAAAAACATAAAACAACCTCAAAGGGTCTTAGGAGGATTGGTTATGTGACGGAGGAGGCTTGCTCGGGTACTTCTGGCTTTCTTGCAATTCGCTGGTGTTCTTCCTCTACTACGTCGTTTTCTGATGGTTCATTTCCTAAGTGTTCCTTCAAAGTGGAAAATGTTTTGATGCTTCTGGTGATGGCGATGAGTCCATGGTTGTAGGCCACTGGTAAGGCTTATCCACCTCAAACTCTGATCTGGCCTCCTGGTTTTTCATCCCAAGGAAGGTCGTCCTGGTGCGATGGTTATCGTGGAGGCTTTGGGATTGTGCTGTTTGTGTGGTAGTCGGCATTTCTGGAGGCGCAACCTTGAGTCTATATTTGTGTTGGTCCTAGATTTTGGATTTGATCCTAGATTTGGTGTTCATGCGATTGTGATCCTTATTGGATGGGTGCTCGGAAGATGGTTTATTTCTTCACTATGGCCATTATGATTTCCAGTTGATGTGGTTCCTTGCAAATTTCAATTTTTCTGTATTCTAATGAATCTTCACAGTGATTTAAATGATCTTCAGCAGGGTCCTTTCCGGTGCCGGGATGGGTGATGATGATGTTGACTGGTGATTTAGTGCATCAGGGTGTGTAGCTGTGTAGCTCAAGTGTCATGTTGTTGATGGTAATGATGTCTCCTATTTCTTTTGATCTTTGAAATTTTGGATTGGGTGTTGTTTTCCAAGTGTGGTCTTTTTTGTGTTTTTGAATTGGTATCCAGTAATTTGTGAGGTTCCCACTAATCTCAAAAGTGGTTTATTCAGAAAATAAAAAAAAGGATTTAGAGCCCCTTAGAACCCCAAAAACCCCAAAACCCTAAAAACATAAAAATTCTCCAAAAACCTAATAGACCCTGAAAACCAATAAAACCTAAAAACCCATAAAACCTAAACACCCAAAAACAAATAAAATTCCTAAAAATCCCAAAAAATACTAAAACCTCAAAAAGACCCCAAAACCCTAGAAATTCTAATAATCAATTAAAAAACTAAAACCCCTAAAAACTATAAAATTAGAAAAAACAGTGAATAATAACTAAACCCCTATAAACCCAAAGAAGCCTGGAAAACAACTAAAAAACTAAAACCATAAAAACTCTAAACACCCATAAGAAACCCCAAAAACCTAAAAAACCTTAAAACCCATAATAAACCTAAAAATCCAAAAAAACCCAAAAAACCCAAAAACACTATTATCCTTCAAAACCCACTAAAAAATGTAAAACCGTAAAAACACTTAAAGAAACCTAAAAACAAAAAAACTCCAAAAATAATAAAAATTAATGAAATCACAACACCCCATAAAAATCCTAAAAATCATTAAAAACTCTTAAATACCAAAAAACTGCTAATAATCTACAAAAGCTTTAAAACCCATGAAAACCCCCAAACTACCTAAAATCTAAAACCACTAAACCCGAGAAAACCATTTAAACCCCCCAAAACACTAAAAACACATAAAATTTCCCAAAACCATAAAATCCCCAAAAAACATGAAAACCATAAAAACCCCTAAAACACCTAAAAACTCAAAAACCCCCAAAAGACCCAAAAACACCAAATCCCCAAAACCTAAAATACCCTAAAACCTTTAAGAAACCCTAAAACCACTGTAAAATCTCTATAGTGGCCATAAATACCCTTAAACACAATAAGACACTAAAAATCCCCAAAACACTATTAATCTGAAAAATCTCTGAAAACTCAAAAAACCCTAAAAAACCAAAAAATATTCAAAACCCCCCCCCCAAACTCTGAAACACCCTAATGTCCCAATGAAACACTAAAAACCCTAAAAATCATTAAACTCTAATACAATGAAAAATCATAAATCCTAAAAACATAAAAAAAATAATCAAAACACTTGAAAAACCGTAGAAACCCATAAAATAGTAAATACCCTAAAATCCCAAAAATTACCAAAAACACTAAAACCATAAGAACCCTAAAACTCTTAAAACCCTAGGAAAACAAAAAAAACAGATAAACCATAAACACCTAAAAACCCCAAAACCCCTAAAACCCAAGAAACCTATAGGAAACCACAAAAAACCAAAAAACCCCTTAAACCCCCTTAAAACCCTAAAAACTATAAAATTCCTAATAAATCAAAAAACCATAAAAGACCCTAAAACCCATGAAAAACATAAAACACCATAAAACACTCTAAAATACCCTAAAAACAACTAAAACACCTGTAAACCCTAAATAATCATAAAACACCCTAAAAACCAGAAAACCTAAAAACCCTAAATGGCCTTGATACATTACAGATCCAAAATACCCTAAAAACATAAAACACATAAAAACCATGAAGAGTCTACAACCCTAAAACCCCTAAAACCCTAAAAAACCTAAACACCCATTAAAAACCTTAAATATAATAAAACTATAAATGACCATAAAATAATAAAAACACTAAAATAGAAGAAAATATTAATTACCATGAAAAATCCTGAGGAACCTAAACCCCATAAAAACCATAAAAACCTTAAAAAAATTAAAACTCTAAAGTCCTTTAGACCCCTAAAAACCCTCAAAAACCTAAAAACCATAAAAATCATAAAACCCCTCAAACCCCAAAAAACCTAAAAACCCCAAAACAACCTTAAACCCTGTAAAACAAAAAATATCAAAATCCCCCCTAAACCCCTAAACCCTTAAAAACCCTAAAACCCCTAAAATCCCTAAAAACACTAAAACCTTAAAAACCCAAAAAAATTACAAATACCATAAAAATCCAAAAAAAATATAAAGATGCTAAAAACTCCTTAAAGACCCTAAATACCCTAAAACTACTAAAATAACCTAAAAATGTAAAATAACACAAAACACCCACAAAACCCCTAAAAACTCATAAAATTTTTCAAAACCACATAAATCCATAAATATCGTTCAAACTTTAAAACCCAAAAAAGCTAAAAAAAATTTCCAAGAAACACTAAAACTGCTAAACAGCCCTAAAAACCCCTAAAACTATAAGAAATAACAAAAAAACATAACAATATTTAAATGATAAACACCGTAAACAAACCTAAAACCCCTAAAACACTAAAACTCTAAAAAACAATTAAACCCCATGAAATCCTAAAAAAACCCAAAAAACCCAAAAATACCAAAATGTTTAAAAATCTTTAAAACCCTAAAAATACCATAAAGACCTAAAAACTCTAACAAAACCCTAAAACCCAAAAAACCAAAACCCCCCACAAAACCCAAAACCCTAAAACACCCTAAAAATCCCAAAAAGTCCTAAAAACATAAAAAATATATTAGAACCCTCTTAACCAAAAAACCCAAAAAACCCAAAAAAACTAAACCCCCTAAAACACTCTATAATACATTAAAAATCCACTAAAACCCCATAAAATTGTAAAATCACCAAAAAACCCCTAAAACCCTAATATTCCTAAAAACCAAAAAAAACCTTAAAACCTTTAAAACCCATTAGAAACTCTAAAAACCCTAAAATAAATAAAATTATTCAAAACCACTATAAACCCCTAGAATCCCTATAATTCCATAAATGGTTAAACACCCTAAAAAGCTCTATGAAAACCTAAAACCCTAAAAACCCAAAAAAATCCTAGAAAATACCTAAAAATAATAAAAAACAATAAATACATAAAAACAATTAAAAGTACTAAAAATTACATTAAACCCTTAAAAACTTATAAATAATCAAAAATACTAAGCACCCCAAGAAAACACTAAAAACACTAAACCCCTAAAATTATAAAAAACCCTAAAATCCCTTAAAAACACTAAAATAACTAAAAACCCTAAAAATAACTAAAACCCATTAAAACTCATAAATCCCTAAAAACCATAAAAACCATATAAATCCCCTAAAAGACCCTAACCACCCTAAAAACCCAAAAAACCCTATAAATACTAAAATACCTAAAAAAGTGCTAAAATCCTAAAAGACACTAAAACCCATAAAACAACCTAAATAACCAAATAAAAACCACAAAAGACCGTAAAACCCTTAAACGCCATAAAACCCTAAAACCATAACAAACCGAAAATACTAAAAAACAAATAAACCCTAAAAACCCAAAATCCTGAAAAAAATAAAAAACCCATAGAACCATAAAACCCCTACAAAAACACTAAAAGAATCATAAAAGCACTAAAAACCTTAAAACCTGGTAAAACCTAAAATACCTAAGAAGAATAATAAAATCCCTAAAAACATTAAACCCATGAAAACATTTAAAAATTATAAAAAACCTAAAATCCCAAAAAATATATAAAAACCCTAAAACTCCTAAAATCTCAAAAAACCCGGAAAGCCCTAAAATCCCAAAATAACATCAAAACTCTAAAAACAAAATAAAAATCTGGAACCCAATAAAACCCTAAATTTTCTATAAATATATAAAACCCCAACCCCCCTAAAACCCCTAAAAACTCAAGATACCCAAAATACACTAAAATCCCTTTAAAATAGTAAAAATCCTAAAACACTAAAAGCCCTAAGAAAAATTTATATACATAAAACCTCTAAAACATTTAAAACATTAATACCCTAAAACCCTAAAAACATTAAAAACCCTATAAACCCCTAAACATTCTAGAAACATCTAAAACCCAAAATAACCCTAAAACCACTAAAATCGCTAAAAATTCCCTATAAAACCTAAAAACCCTAAAATTAAAAAAAAATCCCTAAAGCCCCTAAAAACCCATAAAACCATAAAACCCCTTAAAACCCTTAAAAATATTAAAATCCTAAGCACCCTAAAAATACATAAAAATTGAAAAAAACCATAAAATTCCTTAAAAATATAAAAGAACCAAAAACCCTTAAACACCTAAAAACCATCATGGGACATAAAAACAAAATAAACCCATGAATATTACAACCCCATGATAAACCTAAAACCCCTAAAACACTAAAAAGACTTAAAATCCCAATGAATCCAAAAATACCCTAAATATCTTACTGAACCCTAAAAACCTATAAAAGACCCTAACCCCCCTAAATTCCCCAAAAATACCTATAATTATCTAAAATACCCTAAAATCCTCCAAACCCCCCCAAAAACCCAAAAATACCATGAAACACTAAAAAGTAAAAAAGATCCTAAGAAACCTAAAACCCCAAATAAATACTCTAAAAATATTTAAAACCCCTAAAATACAATAAAATCACAAAAATACTATAAAATATTCTAAAACCCATAAAAATATTCAAAACCCCTAAAAATATCTAAAACCCCAAAAGAACCCTAATAACCTTAAAACCCTAAAAGCGATTGAAATGCTTAATGATCATAGAACAACCAAAACCATGAAGGACCCCAGAACCCCCTAAAATCTCTAATGGATGATAAATACTCTAGAACTATAAAGAATCCTAGAACCGCTAAAATACTGTAAAATACCCTAACAACCCTAAAACACCTAAAAGACCCTAAAACCCTAAAACCCCCTGAAAGATCCTAAAGACTATTATAACCCCCAAAACCCCCAAAATCCCTAAAAATAACCTTAATAAAATATTAATGCCCCTAAAATCTCTAAAAGACCCTAAAAACCCAGAACCCCCCTAAAAGACCATAAATCAATGTACTACTAAATTTAAATCTTTCATTACTAGATCTATTTTTATGAAAAAGTGGGAAACCAAAGAGGAGATAATTAAATTTCATTTAACATAGAAGTAACTCACAAAATCATTACAAAACAAAACTAATATTACTAGAATTATTCAACCTATATAGGCCCCATTGTAGAAATGTTACAGGAATCTTTGAATTTTCCTTGGTAAAATCATCCAAATTATTCCACATATTGTCCCAAATTTGGATATATTCATCTAAATTAATTTCTAAATCATTTATTTCATGTTCCAATATCCAAAATTCTTTGTTGATCCACTCAAATTGGTCTTGATTAAGAGAAAATCACCTCGACATTTCATATATTCTATCAACATTCTCATTTTAAATGATGATGTTGACATCATCATAAAACATCTCTTCCTTCAAATGATTAAGAAGCACCAGTGCAACATTCTCATCACCAAGAGGTTCTTCTAGCCCTCCTATTATACCACTTCTATGAACCTATTCTGGGCCAGGTCAAGTCGTTGCATCAATTATCATTAAATTCCAAAAAAAAATAAAAACACTAAAATACCAAAAAACCCAAAAATCATTAAAAAACACTAAAAATCCTAAAACAATGAAAACCCTAAACCTGTTTAAAATGAAAAAGACCAAGAATACCATAAAAACCCAAAAAACCCATTAAAACCTAAAACTCCTCTCAAACCCATGACATGCCATAAAAACCATTAAAACTATAAAAACCCTAAAAATACTTAAGAACCTGACATACCAACCCCCCCCCCCAAATAATAACCCAAAAAACCAAAAAACCATAAAAAACCCCAAAAACCCCATTAAAGATCCTCAAAAATCAAAAAAAATATTAAAAAAATTAAATGAAATTATGATATCATAAAAACTTGAAATCTTAAAACCCCTTGAAAAACATGAAAAACCCAAAACCCTCTAAAAACCCCTAGAAACCATAAAAATATTAAAATCACTAAAAACCCAAAACCCCCCAAAAAACCCAAATAATCTAAAAAAATAAAAAACTCTAAAAACCATAAAAAAAATAAGAAAAAATTAAAAAACCTATAAAACTTCTAAAAACAATAAAAACTACAAAAATTTATAAAAAACCCTTAAACCACTAAAATCTTTAAACACCACCAAAAATCCTGAAGAGGCGCTAAAGCCCTATAAACTCTTAAAACCTCAAAAAACCCAATAAAACCTAAAACACCATCAAAACCACTAAAACCCCATATAAACATTAAAAAATACATAAACCCCATAAAACCCACAAAACAAAAAAAGAAACTAAAATCCTTTAAAAATCACTAAAATCCCTAAAAACATTTAAAATTTTTAAAACTTTTTACGCCACAAAAAAACTATAAAAATCCTATAAAAATGAAAATCCCTTAAAACTAGGAACCTCTAAAGACCATAAAAACACTAAAACCCTAAACACCCCAAAAAAACTAATAAAACCCATTTAAACCATAAAATACCATAAAAACCCAATACCGTAAAGGACTGTATAAAATATAAAAACACCTAATAGACCCTAAAACCCCTAAAAGACCCAAAAAACACGAATGACCATAAAATCCCCTAAAACTATAAAACACACTAAAACACTAAACTCTCTAAACCCCTAAAACCCCAAAATAAAGAAAAACTTAAAAACCCATAAATACCTAAAAACCCTTAAAATGCCATAAAACCCCTAAAACCCCCAAAAAACCTTAATGACCTTGAAATAACTCTAAAAACCTAAAACCACTAAAAATAATTAAAATACTAAACCTCCCAAAAAATTATTCTAAAAATTTAAACTCTCTAAATACTCTCAAAAATCCATTAAAAACTAGGAAACCATAAAACCACCTAAAGCCCCTAAAAACCTAAAATTTTATAACCACCCCTAAAAATCCTAAAAAAATCTAAAATCCAAAAAAAACAAAAAAAAACTATAAAAAACTAGAATCCAAAATTAAATATATTAAAATACTAAAAAACCCAAAAAGACACTAATAAAACTTATTAAAACCCAAAAAATTGTTAAAAACCATAAAAACATCTACAAAACCCAAAAAAATCCGTAAAACCCTTGTTTTGTTCTGGTTTTCAGCCACGAAATGCCCAACGGCTCCGTATCCAATGATTGATGGGACTACTTTCCAAAGGTAGGTGTTTATCAGATGGTCTGACCAATGACTCTTAAGAACTCACATTGGTCGAGAGGATGGGAAGTTGGGCTCATCGCACCCTTTTTGAGGGGAAATTATTGCCTGTTCCGGGACTCTCTTATAGATTTAAGACGTATTCATATGTTCTCGAATCTTTGGTTTATACCCAAACATAGTATCCACGGATTTAACCTTGGTGGGAATTGGTGAACTGGACGTAGGGGTTCAGAATCATTTATGTCTGAGGTTTACCATCCCTCGTTGGATTAATGACCCCGAAGGGTTGGAACTCGCTTGAGGTAACACCAGGAGTGGCACGATGAACTGATGTGGAGATGATAGGATCGAACGGTTGTTGGGATTGAACCTCATAGAGGCTTCCTACATACCCTTCCAAGGAAGCAGGGATCAAAGTCCGCGTAGTTAGGATAGGTGTCGGAGAACCAACGTGAAGAGAGACCAAGTGGTCCAATGGGTGGTGGGCTTGAACCTCATGGAGGCTTACTATGTACCCTATCTAGGAGGCAGGTATCAAAGGCCACGTAGTTCGCATATACAGTTTAACATCATGCTGGATGAGGGTGGAACTCGACGTGAAGAAACAACTGAGTGGTGGGCTTGAACCTCGTGGAGGCTTCCAACGTACCATGCTTTCACGTGGATCAAAGTCCCCGTAGTTTGCTTATGGATTGGGGCTTACCCTATGGGGTTGCCCAGAATGATGGATTGAGGCTTACACTCTGAGGAGGAACATGGTGATGGATTGGGGCTTACACTATGAGGAGGCCTATAGGAGGATGTCATAGTCGATTCTTACTCTAAGCCCATGTGAGTCATGCTCGGTGTGAGAAACATGACGCAACAGGGACAAGAGTATCACATCGCGAAAGGTGCGTCCGTGAGAAGCGGAGTGGGGCTTACACATGAGGGAGGCCTGGGGTGATGAATTGGGGATTACACTCTGAGGAGGCCCAGAAGGTTAGGGATTACTCTGAGATGGACGCCCGGGGCGACAAAGCCCAGCGGGAGAGGGAAAGGGGGTGCTCATGTGCCCATGTTCTCTCTTGCAGTGAACAAGGGCTTCCTTCTGATGGTTATTTTACCATCTTTGAGGAACCCTCAACAAGTGGAGGGGCAGAAAGGGGATTCCTGAGATCAGACTCCACATTACCGTGGGAATGTGAACCCAGGAATGCTTCGGGAATCTGCTCAAGGGTCGGGGCAACCCCTTTTCCCCCGGTTACCATGGGTATGTGAACTCAAAATGGCGCGCTAATGCGCCTAAAAGTTATACCACGTGGATCTGGTGGCTCTAGCGGAGTCCTCGGCTCGGGGCTGATGAATAGGCCAATGAGGTAGTCGTGGAGGACTTGGCTAGATCAGAAGGATTTTACCTGGCTCGAAAAATAAGAACACTGAAGTATTTGGAAAGCGACCGAGAGGTAAGGGTGGTGGCGCCCTTCGCGTGGGGAAGTGCCACATGGCTGGAGAATTCATCCGCAGACCAGGCTGGTCCGCGGACTAATTGGTGTCCCGTGAACTAGGTTGGTTCGCAACTTCAGGTTCAATCCGCGAACCAGGGTGGTTCGTGGCTTCGGGTTCAATACGCGAACCAGGGTGGTTTGCGGAGGGTTCCAGGTGGGCAGCGGCGGCCAAGGGTGGCGCTGATCAGAGGCTCGTTGGTCGGGGCTTCACCTGCATAGGAGAGTGCTACACGGTACGACGGATGGGAAAAGAGGCATAAACTCCCTGGTCCACGGGGAAGTCATCCATGGAGGGGGTATGGTTCGCGGTTCTCATTTTTTTTTTACTTTAGGTTCACGGTTCACCAAATTATTATATGTTTTCCAATTCCTTCTTAATTCATATACCTGTTGTGGTTCGCGGATGGGAATTTCGCGATTTGTGAAATCTGAAGCCTTCCTTCAACCGATCTCCTTCCGAATCTCCAATCCCTATGAATCTGATTCCATTTCTCCGATCTCCTTTCTCTTTTCCCCCTTGGTCTCCTTTTATAGAGTGGGGAAAGTAATGTATATGTCACCACGCAGCACCTTTTGTGGAGGCCCAGAACCAAATACCTGGTTCACAGCTGACTTGGTCAATCTGCGATTCACGGTGAGTATTGAATGCCCCCCTCCGCGAGGCGAACTTAGGGAGTGCTCTGTGGCTGCGTAGGGTCCCACCTCTATTCTGCGAACAAAAGTGGGTGCGGCTTAAACCGGTCGACGTCGTCCGCGGTTGGGGCGGTTCGTGATGGTGAACCGGACGGGCGCCCATCCTGCCTCACGACCGCGAAGGCTCTCTACCTCCATTTTAGTAATGAAAATGGTTCGCGGAGGGGGTGCCTCGCGGTTCCTGGACACGTTTTGCCTCCATGGGACCGGTTTATGGACTGGTCCTTTCATTGATTATTTGCCCCAATTCTTTGGGGGATTTGGGTAAAATTTCCTTTGAGGGTTTTTCAGGACCCTACAAATTCCCCCCATCGGAATGGGGTCCGATCGGAATGAAGAGGAGGCCATTATGATGCAAAGTGGTCCTGAAACTGAGATGGTTTTCCATAGAATGGTGGACCCATTAGGGGACCATGCCTATAAATACGGGGATCCCTCACTTTTCCTTTACCGAATTCTTCATGAAACCAGAGCTCCTTCGCCTCCGTGTGTTTTCTCCTTCACGAAGTGCCTTGTCCGTGAACTGGCAGCAACCTCCGCAAACCATTCCTTCTTTGTGGTCGCCTTCACCCGCGAATTAAATTCCCGACCACGAACCATTACCCTTAATTAATTAAAAAGTAAGTGATGATGGGTTGCGGAGGAACATGCTTCACGGTTTTGATGCTTCGCAGACTAAATATCTCTTGAACTTTAAAAAGTATCTAAGTCTTCCGAATAAACTCGGGATTGAAATTCCATGGAGCGACTTGGTTCACGGTTTCCTGGCCAACGCTCCGCGGGCCAGGGCTTTGCGGACTGATTTTGCGAAGGGCTGCTTCGTAGGATGATGTCATCGCAAACCATCCTCCAAGGCCTCCTTGTGGATTTTGATTATGAAGGCTCCTTAACCATACATTTGGTTATTCTTGTGCAGATTTTTATTCCGGACTGATTTCTCTCATTGTGCAGGGATAAAATATGGTTCCCCCTTGTTCTGCGCCGAGTCCTACTGCAGAGCCCCTCTCAACTGGCTCAGAGATACATTCAACTATGATTCATAGAGTGGAGGGCATCAAAGAGGACCCTAGTCGGTCCATCATTCCTGATGACGGTGCATTGAAGAACATGCTCTCTCCGGAGCTTCTGAGTTATCCATTATCCAATCAACTCCCACTCTACGGCTTCGGTCTTTAGGATGACATCCCTATCCCCCCTACTTTTGTAGGTCTCCCTTCTCCTTTCTTGGAAGTGCCTTCAAAATGAATTCAGTGAAACTTTACCCAATATGGGGAGATAATCTCTAATTTTTTTCAGAAAGACACATTTATTCTAAGGGGATCTGTCTAGACCCAAAGCGATCAGTGCACTCAAGAATTTTCTCAGAAAGCTGTCCTTAAGGACTACCCTTATATTATCAACCTTGCTCAAAGGGATCCTGATGCGGGGTGGGTTCCCAGGTGGGATCTTCGGTCTGGTGGGCTCTTCTCAAATGATTGGACTTGGGATTTCTGGGTCCATCATCATTTTCTGTAATCTCCCAATTCATCGGAAGCGGTCAACCTATACTCCACAATGTGGGCTTCCCAATTTGTTGTTTACCCACCATCTTTGATCCTGCTTGACCTGTTCATCCACTGGTGTTCAAGTACTAATAAATTCCACCTTGCCCACGGTGAAGTCGGCATTAGTCTGTGGGACATCTACCAGATAGGAGTACTGCTTATTTCTAGCGGGATGTATGACGAATATTTTCCCACTCCCGATGCATGGGACGACATTGAACAGGTGCCCTTATTGGCGAAGGAGCTGTTGCCCATGGCAGAGCAGTCACTGGGTCAGGCCTTGCGTGCCCGCTCACTTATTCTTTATAGCACTTGGATAGGGTTATTTTTGAACACCACTGGTCCTATGCCGAAAATTAAGCGTCCTATGACTCATCCTTACCAACAGTCATGAACCATTCAAGGTTCTTACTGGGTAGTTCTGGAAGCAGGCGACTAACTTTTATGGGGTTACGAGGTGTGCCCTGGTGTGTCGCCTATGCTCCGGTTGGCCGGTTTGTTTGCTATGTTTTTGAGCGGATGGATATTTCCTTCCCGGGATGTTCACCCAGGTGTCTGGGCCTGCACTTTGATGATGGTGGCTGAGTTAGCAGAGGGCCACTTGGTGAATTTAGTCGTTCCCACTTTGGGCCGTATCTACAAGCTACTGAGCCACATGCAGGTGGGCGGGTCCACCCTACCGTCTAAGTGGGCCATTTCAATTTTTGTATGGATGGGTGGTGGATCACTGTCGCTGTTATGAATATCGTCACAACACAGCCATCCTGCTTCCTACCTTTCAGCCTACCCTACTGGATATATCCAGAGTTCGCTTGAAGTCTCTCAACTCTAGTGAAGTCCTCGAGCTCCTGAGCGACTTATCCCAGTACATCTTCACTCCCTACCCCACCCCTTCTGGCGTCTTAGTTGACAACCTCTGGGGGATCCTGTAGGAGAACTCTTACATGATCTCCCTGATGGATGGGTTTCTGTCTGCACTGATCGACGATGTTTCTTTGTGCGAGTTGTACGTCTCGTATCGCTTTTCTCGCCAGTTCGGGTGCATCCAAGTCCAAGTTTCCCTTCCCCCTTCTCGGTCTCAAGGACTACATCTAGCCATACTTCTTCAATGGTGGCTGATGCTAACACGGGAGGGATCTGACGCAAGCGTTCCCCTGTCTGATACGGGCACGGCAGCCAGCCTTCCATGGAGTATGCAAAAACATGGGTAAAATACTATCCTAATGGGATCCTAGGGAAGTCTGTCCGGAAGGTTCCCAAATCAGGAGGTATGGTGGTTGTTTCATCCACTACACCTTCCTCATTAGTTTTAAGGGAGGATAGACTAATGGCTCGTCGATCAAAGCGACTCATAGAACTTTACTATCCCAACCCTGTGGTGGCCGCGGTTCATACAAATTCATCCTTCTTGTGCATGGATGAGGACGAACCTGTGGTGTCGGGTCCCAGCGAGACCATCCCGGAGGTTCGGCCAATCGATACTAGTCTTAGAAACTTGTTCCCCAAGCCTGAACCGGGGTTAGGGGCTCCAGAATTTCCAGCTTCAGAGTCAACTTCTAGTGATCACACGTCCGCGCGGGCTTCCATGCCAGACTTTGTTCTCGTGTCATCCAGCGAGGATACCAAAGATCCTCGTACCATGGCGGACCATCGGGCAGTGCGTAGGTGGGCCTGGCCCCGAATCTGTGATATCATCATTGAAACCCCCTTAGCCGAAATGGCACCTAAAACCGAAGCTCTTCGTCATCTCTTCCTGGGTTTGGGGTCGTGTGGCTTTGACTATTGGAATTTTTATTCTCTTACTTTCCAAGTTGTCATGGCCAGCGAGGAATTTGTCACTAATGAATGCAAGCTTTCTCACTTCGACACTACTCATTGTGGGGCTCAAACCTTGGAGGAAACCACAACAAAGCTCCATCAACTAATAGCACGGGAGGCGACATCTCGAGATCAGGCGACCATCCTATCCTCCGAGTTGCATGAATGCGAAGAACGAACCGCGATGCTGAGGGATCATTTATCGGCTATGAACGGTCGTCTTGAATCTACTAGAAAAGGGATCAATGATCTCCAAATCGCAGTGGAGCGTATCCGCCCGGTGGCTGAGGTTGAAACTAGGTATAAGGAAGTTTTGGAACAATCCTGCAACGACCTTCGCCACGCAGTCGCTGATCTGGTGGGGAGAGCAAGTCAAGATCCTTTATAACTATCAGAGCTACTTTTGTATCCCCTGTTTTAGTTACCCCTCTGCCCCCCCCCCCCTTCTTTTTTTGTGAAGGAGAGACCCCGGCTTGTGGACATCCTCCCTTTTTTTTCAAACGAAACACAGTCTCTGTCAATCACTCGTTGCTGTGGAATTTGAATATTACTTAGAACAATTGTTGTGAAGATAACAATTCACTGAATCAGAACTAATCAGAACTCAGGAAAAAAAGCTCTAATTGTTTCCTGGACAATGGGATCCAACGAGCGTAGTCTGACTATTGCTAGGGTTTTATAGAAAAACCCTACAAACTTTTTGTCTTTTTATTATTTTAATTACCTAATTTTGTCGGGGCCCATTCAGTATGGACCTAGCGAGTATAACCCGGCTTTTTCTTAGGTCTCCCTTTTCAGGTTTTTGGCCTAACAGGCTTTGTGCCTCTTTCTTTTGTGAGCGGTTTAAAGTCCTGCCGTCAATACTATCACTACTGATGTTTTAGGTCGAACAGATTTGACCAAATATGGTGGGGCGAGGGCCCCAATGGGGTTCAACTAATTAAAATATGTCTCAATACCCTTCAAACGCACGTGGGGGAAAACATGTTTGAATTTGAGCGGCATGCAGGGCATGTCTCAAGGCATGGGAGTCGTGTCGGCGTACAGATATAGGAAGATCATTTCCTAAGGAAAACTTGCCTTTGGTAGACGAGCCAGGGGCAATCAATATGCAGTTCCGATGAGGGCATGGTATCAATAGTCATACAAAGGTTTCCTTAAGTCAAAGACTTATCCATTTGTGATGGCCAGGGGACTTCATGGAAGTCCGAATTATGGAAACCATGATGGGTGTCATGGAAAATTATGAAAAAACCACCAGGGGTGGCTCAGAAGGGGAGTGTGACATCTGAAAGGGTTTTGGGAACATCCGTACTAATCAGGAGTGTGGTCTAGAGACCACCTCCCTACGCATTTAGTTAGCGTCAGTGATGGTTGAGGCTTGACGCTGTTTAAAGTCATATAGCTAGGACATCATTTAAAATGGAACGAATTCTCCTGGTTCTCGGTAATCTCGTCAAAGACGTTCCGCCGCATTCAGGTTGGATTGTGGAAGAGGTTGGTAATCTATAGCTCAGAGGGTTTCCGAATCCCAGGATAAAAATGGGGGCTCAGAGGCCAAGAGGCGTACGGAGAGAAGCATTGTCTAACGAAATCTTGCCTTTGGTAGACGGGACAGGGGCGATCGATATGCAGAGCCACTAAGGGCATGGTATGCATAGTCATACAATGGTGTCCTTAAGTCAAAGACTATCCACTTCCGATAGTCGAGAAACTTCATGGAAGATGACATTTGGAACCACCAGGGGTGGCTTATGAGAGTTTGGATTTTTTCTGAGTATAGAGTATAGCTTATGATGAGAGGGCGCCTGAATATGGGGGAAATATCTAGACTAAACTCTCTGAGAATAGGTGAAGTAATTCTTTATCACGCTAGTGTGAGGCGGTGGTTCGTGCAGGTCTGACCCGTGCACTAAAAGACGAAGAAAATACTCTGTTTCTCATTGAACCCATGACGAGTATGACTGTGTAGTTTATCGTCATGTGTTTGGGACATAATCCATGTAGTTTAGAGTCATGCGGCAAGGACTAGAGGCATTTTTGAAGGTTTCTGTGCAGTTTAACGTCATGCAGCGAGGACAGGGACTTTTTTTTTGAAGGTTGCTATGCAGTTTAAAGTCATAAAGCGAGGATGGTGGGTATTTTTGCAAAGGACGCTCTTTATCAGAATGTAACTGGGCTTAAATACCTCAACATACCCTAGACGTGGGGGGGGGGGTTGATTGGTGTAAATCATGGTTCTGGGGCTTCTTGGACCTAGAAAGGTGATATGGGGGCTCTAAGGCTGGTAAGCGTACGGGGCTAGGAAGAGCATCACCTGTGGAAATATTTCCATTGATGGATGAGCCAGGGGCTATCATTATGCAGAGCCACTGAGGGCATTGTTTGAATATTCATACAAAGGTGTCCACGGTTCGATGACTTTCCACTTCCGATTGCCATGAATGGTTATGAGGATCCGCAATTATCTAGGCCAAGAAGTCTGTCATTTGATAGGAGAATGTCCGGACATGTCGGGGATATTCGTCCCTGGTTTCTTGTTAAGTTTCAAAGAGCCCCCTGCAGTGATCTTTTCTCTTCTTCTTTTTTGCGTGGGGGTGTGCCTTCATTCCATGCAGTTTAACGTCATGCGGTAAGGACGAGGTACTCCTAGTTTATCGGTCATATAGCTCGAACCATTGGGTGACTATTGCTGCAGTCACTCGAAGGATAACTAAGTCAACATGTTCTGATATACATAGAATAAGGTGGGGGATGAAGGTCATAAACTGCAACTTTGAGCTTTCCCAGATCAGGAGGTATGGTATGGGGGCTCTGAGGCCGGTAGGCGTATGGAGCTAGGAGGAGTACTGCCCGAGGAAATATTGCCTTTGATGGACGAGCCAGTGGCTATCATTATGCAGAGCCGCTGAGGGCATGGTATGTATAGTCGTACAATGGTGTCCTCGAGTCGATAACTTTCCACTTCCGATGGCCATGAATGATTATGAAAATCCGCAATTTCTCATAGTGCAGAGTTCGGCACATGGGGATAATGGTGTCTAGGTATACAAGAAACATCTTCACCGCAATTGTACGTTGAGTCAAAGTATCCTAGTCCTTGATTGATGTTTGTCGATGCAGGTCGCTAGGTGAACCACTGGTGGACACACAGGCTAGCCATATAGGGAAACCCTGGCAGTAATTGGATGTGAAAAGGGGAATGAACTTGTAAACCACTTCGCCATAAACTTATGGATCATGAGGTATGGTATGGGGGCTCTGAGGCCGGTAAGCGTACGGAGCTAGGAAGAGTGTCGCCTATGGAAATATTACCTTTGGTAGATGGGCCAGGGGCTATCAATATGCAGAGCCGCTAAGGGCATGGTATGCATAGTCGTACAAAGGTGTCCATGGGTCGATAACGTTCCACATCCGATGACCATGAGTGGTTATGAAGATCCATAATTATCCGGGTCGTGGAGTCTAATGTATGGAAAGGATGTATCCAAATGTGCAAGGAGTATCTCCATCTCGTATCGCCATGTGTCCTGGGTGGGTCACGACGAATTCTGTGTAGTTTAACGTCATGTGGTGAGGCCAAACTCCATGAAGTTTAACGTCATGCGGTAAGGACGAAGGTGACCCGACGTGAAAGAAAAAGGGGGTCTGCGTAGTTTAACGTCGTGCAGTGGGGACAACTTTCGTGCAGTTTAACTTCATGCAGTAAGGACGAAGATATACACCCCGTGTAGGTCTGGTCTGTACGCGGGGGAAGGGAGCATTTTTAACATCATTTTCCATGCAGTTTAACATCATACGGTAAGGACGATAAGTACACTCTGTGTCGGTCTAGTTCGCACATGAGGGCAACGGGAATCTTTTTTTTACAAGGGGCTGGGCCAGGACTGGGGATCCTGTCGTCGCTATGTATCCTATGAGGGAAGTAATCAAGCCATACGTAGTTCTCTGGAATTAGTACACCCCGTGCAGGTCTGGTCCATACATGGGGGAAAGAAGGAATTTTCTTTTTTTATATTTTATTCAAGGTGTTGGGCCAGGACTGGGGATCCTGGCGTCGCTACGTATCCTGCGAGGGCAGGAATCAAACCATACGTAGTTCTCTAGAATCCGTGTGGTTTAACGTCATGCAGTGAGGACGGAGTCCATACAGTTTAACGTTCTGTGGTTAGGACAATGGGTACACCCCGTGCAGGTCTGGTCCATGCATTAGGGGAGGGGAATTCTTAATTCTTCTTCATCTGTACAGTTTATTGTCGTGCGTTATGGACGAACTCCATCCAGTTTAACGTCATGTGGTGAGGACATGAATACACCCCATGCAGGTCTGGTCCATACACGGGGGGGAGGCATTTTTGTTTTTGTTTTTTTTGAGGTGGTTGGGCCAGGGTGTGGAATTCTGGCGTCACTACGTATCCTGTGAGGGCAGGAATCAAGCCTCACGTAGTTCTATTAAAGAAGATACACCCTGTGCAGGTCTGGTCCGTACACATTGGATGAGGGTTTTTTTAAATCACCTTGTATGTGCAGTTTAACGTCATGCGGTGAGGAAGGAATACTCTTAGTTTAAGGTCATAGAGTTTGGACCATTGGGTGCTTGGCAGTTTAACATCATGTAGCTCGGATGATGAGTACATCTCATTTTTTTTCTTCATCCGTGTAGTTTATCGTCGTGCGGTAAGGACGAACTCCATGCAATTTAACGTCATGTGGTGAGGACATGATACTTATTGGTCTCTATGCGAAATACTTCTTCAGGAATCTCACATTGGTAGGAGTCGTGGTGAATTGCTCGTCCATAGAGATCACGGCATATGATCCATTGGAGTAGACCTTGTGTACAACATATGGTCCCTCCCACTTGGGCTCCATCTTTGGAGGCTTCTTTCCTGGTATCATTGGGGTCCAGAGGACCAACACTAATTATCCATCCAAGAAAGACTGGAGTTGGATCTTTTTGTTGAAGGCTCGTGAGATCCGGTTCTGGTACACTTCCAGGTGGTGCAGAGTGTGTAGTCGCTTCTCGTCTAGCTATTCCAATTCACCTAGACACTTTTCTGACTGCTCATCATCGGATAATCGATCACAGATGGCTACACGGAGTGAGGAAAGTTAGAGTTCAATGGGAAGGACCACCTTTGTGTCGTACACCAATGAGTACGGGGTAGACCGAGTAGTAGTGCGGATTGTGGTTCGATAAGCCCACAATGCATGGAGGAGTTTATCCGGCCATGAATTCCTGTCTTTGTCCACCATTTTCTAGAGGATGTTGGACAGGGTCTTGTTGAAAGCTTCTATCTGTCCGTTGGCCACTACATAGTAGCGGGATGAGTGGTTAGCCTTGATACCATACTCATGGTATAGCTTTTCCAACTCAGCAGAGTAGAAATTGGTGTCGTTGTCTGTCAGTATAGTATGATGGACACCAAATATGGTGATGATATTGGTCTTCACGAAGCTGACAATATTTATTGCCCCGACTTCATTGAGGGGTATGGCTTTTGCCCATTTGGAAAAGAAGTCGGTCTCTGTGAGGATATACTTCAGCTTTTTGGCCGTGTCGGGAGGATATGGTCCCACGACGTCCCTCCCCAAGATAGAAAACGGCCAGGAGTACTTAGCTTGATGAAGTAACTCTGGGGGCTGGTGTATGAAGTTGGCATGAATCTGGCATGAGTGGAATTTTGCGGTAAAATGCTCGTAGTCTCGTTCCACTGTGGGCTAGTAGTACCCAAGCCTTCGAACGTGATGGGAGATCATGGTCCCTAGTTGATATGCTCCACATGCTCCTGCATGTACTTCAGTCATGACAGCAGCAGTTTCTTCTCCATCAATGCATCTGAGGATCACTCCATCGAGGCCTCATTTGTAGAGGACGTCTTGCTGACCCGTGCCGCCATATAGGACAAAATTGATTGCCCTTCTCTGTATTTTCTCTTGTTCAGCCCTGTCTGATGGAAGCTCTCCCCGTTCAAGGTAGTTCGTGATGGGGATCATCCAACCGGTGGTAGGAGCATATGGCTCGGGGACAGGACTGACTTCGTGGATATCTTTCATCTTAGCTTGACCAAATGGCAATACCATTTGACGGTGAGCAATGCTGATGACCGTTTCATCCCGGTATGGGTCGACTAGGGTTGTGTCCATGTTGGCTAATGCATCAGCCTGAGCATTCTTGGACCAGGGAATATAAGTCAATGTTGGTTCTGTGGAGAACTTGTCCATTAACCCTCGTACATGGTCAAAAAGGGCGATAGGCTCCTCCTTTTTAATATCATAGTCATCTTTTACTTACTTGATGACCAGATCCAAGTCTCCTTTTACCTTAAGGTGTTGTACTTGTGCCTGGAGTGCGAGCTCCAGGCCTGCAATGAGGGCTTGATAGTCCGCTTCATTGTTTGTACATCCCTCTGACCGGAGGAAGTAATATGGAAAAACTGCCTTTTCTAGGGACACGAGTATTATCCCCAGACCCACTTTGTTGAATCTGGGATCCTCCATCCTCTTCCCGATGGAGCTTCGGGACGCGCCGTCAAAGTACATTTCCCATGCTGGTAACTCTTCTTGAACCGAGAAGATATCTTCACTAGGTAGTTCAGTGTCCGGTGCAGTGGTCCCTGTTGAAGGGTGCTCTGCCAGAAAGTCTGCTAATGCCTGTCCCTTGATGGCTTTTTGAGGGATGAACCGGATGTCGAATTGTTGCAGGATGACTGCCCATCGGGATAATCATCTGGTTAGCATCAGGCGACTGAGGATGTACTTGAGCGGGTTACTCTATGAGATCAAATGGACCTCATGATGCTACAGATAATGTTGCACCTTTTGAACTACTAATACCAAGGCCAGACTGCTCTTCTCGATATTTGAGTATCGAGTCTCAGCATCAATCATGGTTCGACTGAGGTAATAGAGACTGTTTTCACTGCCGGCGTCATTCTTCTGTGCGAGGAAGGCTCCCAATGACCGTTCTAGGCTCATCACATATAGAATGAGAGGCCTTCCTTTGACCGAGGGCATGAGCACCGGTGGGCTTAAGAGGTACTTTATGAAGTTTTCGAATGCCTCTTGGCAGTCATTCGTCCATTGGTACGTGACCCCCTTCTTCATCAACCTGGTGAAGGGAAAACATTTTTCTGCCAGGTTGGCTATGAACCACCTAATATAGGCTAGGTTTCCTTGAAATCCCCTCAACTTAGTGAGATTTCAAGGGGGTTTAAATCTCAGGATAGCCTTTGTCTTCTCAGGGTCGACTTTGATGCCACAATGGCATATGACGAAGCCAAGGAATTTCCCTGAGGTAACCCCAAAGGCACATTTCAAGGTGTTCATCTTCAATATATACTGTCGGAGCTTGTTGAAGAGGGTATAAAGGTCCAACAGGTGATCTGAGCGCTATCTGGTCTTGACCACTAGGTCATCCATGTAACATTCAATGAATTTCCCCAGGAACAGATAAAAGATCTGATGCATGGCATGCTGATACGTGGTGCTAGCATTCTTGAGACCAAAGGGCATGACCCTGTAACAGAATACCCCTTGAGGGGCCCTGAAGGCAGTGGATTCTTCTTCTTCTCAGTCCATCCTGATTTTATTATATTCAAAATAGTTTTCCATGAATGATAGAGCCTCATACCCGGCCTTCACATCAATTAACAACTCGGTGATTGGAACCGGGAAGTCATCTTTCGGACAATACCGATTAAGGTCTCTGAAGTCAATGCAGATGTGGATTTGCACATTCTTTTTCTTGAAAGGGATGATGTTGGCCAACCAAATGGGGTACTGGACCTCCCTGATGAAGCCTGCTTTAATGAGCTTATCGACATCAGCCTATATCTTGGCAGTATGTGAGGGGTGTGTCCCTCTAGAGGCCTGCTTATAGCCTCGGTGGTCTTCTAGAAGACCCAGGTGATGCGTCGCTACCTCGGGATCGAGTCCTGTAATTTTTGTGTAGTTCCATGAAAATACATCCCGAGGTTGCCTTAGGAAGGAGGTATATACCTCGCGTTCCTTGGGAGACATGGCTGCGCTAATGAGAGTGTGCCTTGGGTCTTCTTCGGTACCCAGGTTTATTTCCCTGAGCTCGTCCACAGTGGTGGAGATACCCTCCTCAAATGAGGGAGGTGAATCTCTGAGATCTTCCCCCTCTTCTTCTCCCAAATCCTCATCTTCTTGATCTGACGAGGAGAGGGTTTCCGTTCTGAGCCTTTGAGGGATTGAGGGAGAGGCATTGTGGGCATCCCTACTTGAGTATTCATCCCTAAATCGAGGGTTGGTAGACATTCCTGCATTGTCGTGCTCAGCCATTGTGGATGAAGTCATGAGGACATCTGAATGCGTTTCCGGACTTAAACTCCTACTCTCAACATGCTTGATGGACAGGACATAATCTCTGCCAAGTTGCCTGAGGGGGTCATCGAGGACCATTTCCAGGCCATTTGGAGCGGGGATCCAGTCAACGCCATCGACCAAAGGCTTATTATTCTTTTTCTCGTAGAACCCGGCGTCGATGTAATGTCACTCGGAGAGCTCGAAAGGGGCCTTGTCGGCGTGCAACGTTCCGCTTTGTCCATTGACGTAGTACTTGATACACTGGTGGTAGAATGAAGGAACGACCATGTGCTTATGGATCCATGGCCTTCCCAGCAGAGCATTGAATGTCATGCTCTGCCAGACCACCAGAAATTCTGTGTAGGCTACCAAGTCACCAAAATGGGTCTTTAGCTTAATCTGTCCCATTGGTTTCTGCTTACTCTTTTTGTAACCTAACAATGTTGTGGCTGAGGGAATTAGATCATCCTCACTGTAGCCCAACTTACGGAGTGTCCGTAGGGGAAGGAGGTTAACTCTAGAGACATTGTCTATAAAGAATTTTTGGATCTCAATACCATTCAGTGTGCCGGACACATATAGCGGTCTGATGTGTCCTTGTGTGATGGCATCTTCGTCCTGATCAGTGAAGGAAATCACTGAATTCCATTCATATGGGCCAGACTCTATCCGGTAAATCTCGGTGGCAGCTACCTCGTCTTGAAATTCCTGGGGGCTGATCAAAGCTTCGATAAGAACCTCCCTATGGTCGGCTAACAAACTTAGGGAATCCAGGATTAACAACTTGGCCAGTACTGACGTCAGCTGCTTAAGGATGTTGTATTTTTTCTCCAGCGGTCGACGCTTCTCCGTTGGCGGGAGAGTCTTAGCGGGTGCTTTAGGATCTGGATCATTTGACGAGGAGGGACCGGCCGTGGAGACGGATGTCGATGGTGTTCCCGCGTTTTCAGGACTTGGCCTGACCAGTCTGTTTGTGCGCACTAGGTGACTAGACACTTGCTCCTCCTCTGGTGGGTATCACAGAACAACAGGGCTAGAGTGGCTACTTGTGGAGGTGGAGGGTCATTCCCTCTCCTGCTGATTCTGCTGAAGGGATCTCCCACGGGTTTCTGTAATATTGACAGTTTGGGTTGTGGTCCCACTGTAGGGTTGGTTTCGGTCGGGGCTGCACCTCCCCTGGTATCCCCTACCTTAGCGATTCCTCCTCCTGGCTCCTCGTGCAGGAAACTCGGGTTCGTAATCATACCCTTCATCGGGGAATGATTCCATGAGATGGATGACATTGATAGAACCAAATATTGGCTCTTCATCCTCTGACAGGTCAACCTGGTCGGTTGTCTCTGATGGTGTTGTTTGGTGATTCGGTGCCCGTTGTGCCAAATTCGAGGAAAATAATTCCTTATAAATTGTATCAGAATTAAATTCTAAGAGATGCATGATAAAAATATGAGAAAGTAATTGAGAAGTTAACCATGTCACTAATTCTCCACGTGTGTGTGTGAAAACCATTTCATGCATTTATTTCAACTTTCTGTCTTGTAATTATAGGTTATTTTTAAAAAATCAACTTAAACCTTTTTTTCCAATGAACTTCTCCAACATCCTTTGCAATCAAATGTCAAGACCCGCTCAATTAAAAATTCCCAGAAGTCAAACCTTAATATCTCTACCTAGATATCATCATATGTTGTACATTTCATCACTCTCTTCATTTATTATTTTTTTTCATAATTTTAACTTGGAAGAAATATCTCACTCATCACTAAACCCTTGTTTGATCTCCTCACGACAATAATTGTAATAGTTATAACAAGATCAGAGGTCAAGGAATTGTGGTTTTTGACCTGCCCTAGACACAACCCATTTCTTGTTTTTTTTTTGCATTTTTTCTGGGAATATAAAATTCATATAATAGATAAACAGACATAGGTCAATCCGGTATAGTAATGAAAAATATTGGATAAGGAATGAACGTGTGAAAAAAAACTTTTGGTAATATGTAAAATGTTAACCTAACTTATGTTTACCTTTTATTGAGTATGGAAAATACACACTTCATAGTTAGGTGTAAATATATTTGGAGAAATTATGTGGCACAATTTTCCCATAAATTAATCACACAAAAGGGTATCATTATTCTCAAAGAGTTCAAAGTGATTAAACAATTCGTATCATTTAAAAACAACCAATTTCCCTAAAAAACTCACACCTCAATGCAAAATTAATTCTAAAATATACATTCCATCATTGAACCCTTTTTTTGAAAATTTTAAAACAATATGAAAAAGGTAAATTCCTCATTCATGTTCAATAATTTCCATTATTAAGTGAACATTAGTTTATATGATAAAGTGGGAATCAAAAATTAATATTCTGGTAGAAAAGTGAGTGGATAAACCAAGGGGTTGAAAGTTAAAATACTATTAATATTGGTGAAAAAGAGAAAAAAAAAAGAAAGATGTTGAAAATGTCTAACTAAACCTAGAAAATAACTGTCCCCCCACACCTAGAGCATGTAGTGTCTTCACTATAATAAAAGAAAATATGGGAAGGAATGATAAAACATGGTGGGTGTCATAGGTATGATTCTTATTGAACTTGTTATTAATCAATCGGGGACTCTATAAGGGCTTGATAAATGTGTATAATCCGATTACCATTGAATGTAAAGGTTTGTTTGGTTTCTTTATTTTGAACATGATCAATTCTAAATGGATAAACATTAGTAATACTGTATAGTCCAAAATAGTGGGAAAGAAGCTTACCTAGATGTAACATCAACCTGGATTATAAAGGAGGACCTTCTACCCAATGTGGAATCAAAACTAAAGGATTAGAAGGTTGTGGGAATCCTTGGATAACTCCTAGTAGATCTGAGGGTTCTCATTAGAATCTCCACACATTTTCTCCAGCTCTTGAATATGTATCTTTCTTGGAACACCTGCACCAAGAAATTTAGAATTTCATTGTTTGATGGACCAGTAGCCTCAATTATCTACATCAACAGGGAGGTGAAAACTCTTTCCAAACACTAGCCAATATGGTGAAATGCCAATGGGAGTTTTAAAAGTAGTACGAATATCCCTTAATTAATCATCGAGTCTATGACTCAATCCTTTTCTATTAGGATGAACCATTTTTTCAATAATCCATTTTACCTCTTTATTCGACTTTTCATATTAACCATTGGTCTATGGGTGATAAGTAGTGTACCCTCAATGTCAAAACCCATACTGATGAAGAAGAGATTTTATTTTTCAGTTTCAGAAATGAGAACCTTAGTAACTGGTGATGATCCCAATTATTTCAAACCTACAAAATAATTTAGTTCTAAAACATTCCACAACATTCATGGAATAATCAGTCCTTGTGGTTTGTGGTTATACCCATTTTGACACATAATAAATTTCCATAAGAATGTATATGTTTCCAAAGGAATTGGGAAATAGACCCATAAATTCAATCCCCCAAACATCGAAAATGTCATGGAGGGGAAAAGGGTTATTGAGGAATTTCATTACTTTTAGAGACATTTCCCCTTTTACTACAAGGAAAAGACTTAAAAAATCATGGGAATCCCAAAATAATGTTTTCCAAAATATAATAGAATCATGACCTTACGATCATCCCATTAGGGGACAAAGTGGCCCCCACAAGCAAGAGTGTGAAAAAACATTAGGACATACTCAAACTCGCTATCAGGCACATAGCGCAAAAGGACTTGATCACTACATGTGCAACAAAGGTAGGTGTCATCCCAAATGTACGAACTAGACTCATATTTTAGACAATCATCTTGGTTTTCTTTAAATCAGTAGGAATGAAATATAGTACTAAATAATTTATAATTTTGGCATACCAAGGAATAACATTTTGCACTCAGTACAATTGTTCATCTAGAAACATGTCATTTATTGGAATACAGGGGTATGATTTAATGACTAAGGATGGAAGGATCCTACTGATATGTTTAGAAACCACATTCTCTACTCCTTTTTTATCCCAAATTTATATATTGAATTCTTGAAGTAGGAGAATCCAACGAATGATAATTGGTTGGGCTTCTATTTTTTTAAGGTGATACCAGAGGGCTACATGACCTGAGAACACGATGACTTTAGACCCTAAAAAGTATGAACTGAATTTATCTAAGTAAAAAATGGAAATAATTTATTTTTTAGTTGTGGTGTAGTTTTTTTGGGAAGGGTCCAATGTACATTAGGCATAAGCTATGACATGTGGAGCTCGGTTGACCCTTTGTGATAAGACTCCCCCAACTACATAGTTACAGGCATCACACGTTTGCTCAAATTCTAAATCCCACTAAGGTGGTTGGATTACTAAGGGTGATTTGGGACTCTATTTTAACTTATTAAAAGATTCTTATCTTTATTTATCAAAGACAAATTCCTTTTATTTTTGGTTCAATCGAGAGAGGGAGATTGAAATCATACTAAAGTCATGACTAAAACAAGGGTAAAATCATGCATGTATTAAGAAAGAATACACATCCCATAAATTTTTGGTGAATGGTATGGAAGAAATGATATCCACTTTTGATTTATCAACTTGGGTACCATCACCATAAATTACATTCCCGTGTATTGTACCTTATCACGCCATGAATTAGAATTTCTCTTAATTTAATACGTTATTATTTTCAATACAGTGACATAGTACTAAACCAATACTACTCAAGTATTCATCAAAATATGATCCATAAATAGTTAAATCATTCATGAAAACTTACATGCAATTCTCCAGGTTATCCAAAAAAATACAAACCATGCATCGTTGGAAATTACCTAGAGCATTGCAAACACCAAATAGAATCATCATATAGGAAAATGTGAAAATGGGGTAAGGTAAGGTTGTATTTTTCAGATACATGGAAGAAATATTGATAAAAAAGTATCTAGATACCCATCAAGGAAATAGTAATGGTAATTCCTTGCTAGCCTCTCTTGAATTTTTTCAATGAATGGTAATGGGAAATGGTTTTTTCTAGTGTGTTGGTGTAATTAGTGATATTTTATACAGACACACCAACTATTCTACACATTAGTTGGAACCAATTTATTGTTTTCATTTTTAATTACCATAGGAATAGTGTTTTTGGGAACTTCTTGAACTAGATTGGCCCATTGGATGTTAGATATGGGGAAAATGATTACAGCATCCAATAAATTTTTACCTCCTTTTTAACAACATCTATGAGGTTTGGGTTCAATCCATGTTGTTCCTACCTCACTGGTTTAGCATCATCATTTAACAATTTATGATGTGTTCAAATTGATGGGCTGATACTGTGAATGTTAGCAAATTTCCATACCAAAACTTGTTTATACTCCCCCCAAAAGTTCAAGTAGTCATAATTCAGGCTAAATAGGGAGTTAACTAGAAATGATTAAAGGAAAGTTATTTCCATTATCAAGATAGGAATAATTTAAATCTTGAGGTAGTTGTTTTAGTTCTATTTGGGGAGATTTTGGATCGGTGGGAGTGTGTGTGAAAGTGAAAGGTCACTAATATCATCTAACTACTTAATGATATCATCCTTAGATGAGTAATGGGATTTTATAAGCTTAACAGTTTCCTCGATGGTCATTTGATCCTCAATGTTCAACAAATAATCAATAAACAAAAATGAAATTCATTTTTCTAGACAACTAAAACAATCAATTCATAATTCATTTCCTAGAATTTCAATCAATGATGAAAACATTTAAAGGGGTTCAGGGAAAATAAAATATTTTTTTAGGTTAAGGGAGTACATAAATTGAATTAATAGAGAGAGAGGAATATTCTTTTGAGGTGTGCTTCATGGCATCACAGATGTTTAAGTGAAAAATGTCACCACCAAACTCCATATATAATGTACAACTGTGGAAATTAATTATGGTTTTGGTTGTTTTCAAGAAGTTCTGCCCCAATATAATTAGGGCACTTCCATTCAATCTATAATTTTCCATTTATTGCACATAAAAATCAATAGTAAAAATTAAAATTGTCACTATCACAAGAACATCCTCTAACACTCTAGTGAGGTGTGTGATACTCTAGTTTACGAGATGAATAATAAATCCAATGGGCTTCAATTCTCCAACCTACAATAAAGAGTAAATGGAGTGAGGCATCACATTTATAGAAGCACCTAGGTCAATAAGAGAATTGGAAAAAGAATACTCTCCCTATGGTGCATGGAATTGAGATGTTCCTAGATCATTGAATTTGGTCAGAAGTGATAGCGCTATCAATGTGGAGAAATTCTTCCCCCTTCTCACCTTCTCATCACCTCAACGTACCCTTTCATGTATACACATCTCCTTCATAAAATTTCCATATCTTTGAATTTTCTCCATGACATCAATCAATGGAATATTAACCTTCACTTTTAAAAAATTTATATGAATTTTTTATCAGGTTCAGTTTTTTTTTCTTGTTTGAGAGGCCCTTTGGTTAAATAGAAGATTAATTGTTAGTATATGTGGATCATTGGAAAATTCACTCTTTCCATTATAAGGGCTTATCTCAGGACAAGGTTTTTCCATATTTGAACCATATCTAGTTGTTGGGATGGTGGTTTCCTCTAAAAAGGATAAATCTATTGGAGGGGTCATTGGTATTTTATGTTTAGTTCCACTCATCTAGATGATGGAACTAAAATTTCTCTTATGCCAATGGTTAAATACTAGATGAGAGGGTAGTTTACCCATCCCATGAATTTTTATTTCCCAAACCGAGTTGACGAGTTGGCATAATTTTATTTTTAGATCTTTTATGGTATCTTGGGTGGTTTTTTTGAATTGTATATAGTTGGAATGAATTTTTTTCATCATGTATTCAAGGCTAGGTTTGACTTTTGGAGGGGGTTGTTGGAAAGGAATTTGAGGTGGTTGAGGATTTCTAGGTGGTGGATGACTACACTATCTTGGTTGGTTCCATGGTTGTGGAGGTTAATTTAATACCCCTTTTCTTATATGCTTGGTTGTCTTTCCACCTTGGGTTGGATGGATAATAAGGTTCTTGCCCGAAGGGTTGGTTATAGGGGTGGCCTAGAAAAATTGCCTCAGAACTCTCAGACATTTCTCTCAGTTGGGGGAATTGGTCAGAATAGCTGGTGTGAGAAGAAAATATACCAAAATAGTTGGGAAGAGGATATTGGGATTTCCCTAGGAAAAGATAAATTTTTCAAAGAAGGGTACTTACCTTTTCAAACTTCATGTTGACATTCATTTAGAACTCAGTGTCTTTCACCACCTGAACACCTTGAATGGGTACATTGGATCTTGACCTTAATTGTTGAGTTTTATGAACCATGTTCTCAATTAGGGTTATTATTGAAATTTGGATATTATTAACTATCCCTAAACCTACAACAGTATAAATCATGTTTCAATCAATAGAAATAAAAAATTCTTTAACAAATTGGTTAAACAGTTGAACACTTATTTTTTGGTGTGGGAAACTTGATCAAATACTTCTAAATATTTCCCAGTATTAATGAAGTGTTTTTCACTTGTGATTTTCTTATATGACTTGTTTTTTTCCTTATATTTGCAGTTCTAGAGGTTAGTAAGTTTTTTTAGAAAAAGATGTTTCATGTGCACCCTACCTCTAATTAGTGAATTAACATAGTAAATCCAATATTTTGAGGTATCTTCAAATGAAATGAGGAATTACAGTAGATTTTCCTTTTATTCATACACATTTTTTGGTTTTAAGGTTGAACACAAAGTGTGAAATAATTTTAAAATATAATGTGGTTCCTCTCTATCCAATCCATGGAATCTTGGTAATAAGTGAATTAAACCATATTTATGTTCAAAATTGGGTTCCTCACCTTGTATTTGAATATAAGTGGGATGGATATCAAAATCAAGTGAGGTTAGTTATTTTAAATTTTTGTTAATTTATCCCAGGTTATACATGTTATGTTTAGTTTTAATGTGGGTTTTAGAACAAAAAGTATCAAGAAGAGTTTCAATTTTTTGGATGTCCTCCTTTAATGGATCGTTCAGTACTTATTGGTGTCGATGAAGAATAATCCTCTCTGGATCGTGTTCAAAAGGAATTAGTTCCCCTAGTGAAGGTCGATTCATGAACAAGTCCTATAAAAGGTTTGTTTTATAAATCAACTTAAAAAATGAAGGAATTAAAGAAGAAATCAAATAATTAAAAAATACACAATACATTTATAAAAAAACACACACTAAAAAAAGATCTCCCCTGGAATGTTGCCAAAATATTAACATGTTTTTATGACACGTCAATTTGATTATGTATTTATGGATTATATATAGAATACACCAGACCCTAGGTCATCTCGTGAGGAGCGTTGGTGTTTTTTAGTGAGATTTTTTAATAAAAATTACGAAAAGATGGGAGTGGTTTTGAATACAATTTTAAAATAAAATGTCCTAATTTAAAGAGTTTAAAATTTTACAAACTAGTGTATTTTGAAGAATAAATGATGTTTATGTGGTCATTTCTATGTTACTACACCACTTGAAAAGTTCTTTGATCTTAATTGATTATTAGGTTTTAGTTTAATCCTTTGTTTGAGGGTTAACCTAGATCTTGGCTACCCAAAAACCCTAAAACTATGAATATTTGACTAAACATTGACAAAAAAATTGTATAGTAATGTTCCAAACCCTTATTATAAATTATGGGTTTTCAAGGAACACTAAAATCTCAAATGTTTGGGAACAAATAGGAGTCTTATGTTGTCGAATTGAAACAACACAAGTTGAAATCTTAAAATTACACACCAATCAGTTATTAAATAAAAAGTGTTTCAATTAAATATATTACAAAAATCTAAGATACATGTAAAATAAATTTTACATACCACAATATCAACTACAATAATTTATAATTATGGGTCGAAACTCCCTCTTCAAGTGTGTATCTCTCTCACTATGATCACCCACTATTTAGCTAGACATCGAGAGAAGAAGGAAGCTTAGGTGGAACTAATTCTTCATTCTTGATCACCTTATGAGGATAAGGGCCTTGAAAACATCTTGGTTGAGGAGGAAAATCCACTTGGACTCCAAAAGGCAGATTTTTTTTCTTCTGGTTTGAAATTAGAAATGAGGTGTCCATGGTTCCCTTTTATAGCCAAAAATGGGAAATGGTTTGGAGCACCCAGTTTTGGTTATAACCATTTTATCTCTTTTTCGGACTAGTAACTGCACATATTAGGAATTGGAAAAAAGATGATAGTTTTTTTCCATCCTCTCAAGTATCTCTATATTAAATATAGTGGCCAATAGTCCTCTGTATTGGAAGATATTGTCAAAATAATGAACCTATCCTTCGAATTCAGGAAGATTTTATCCCCTCAACAGATTGGTTTGGATTGGAATCATAATAGAAAAAATGGGATTTTGTTTCTTGAGATGAGTTATATCCCATTAAGTTTTGGATTAGACCACAAAATTTCATCCCTTGTGGAGGAATGAATTTCACCCAATGTGAAAAATAGTGGACATGTGTTTTTGGGATTCCATGAAGTTTGGACCATTTTCTTTCAAGATAATCTCATGGACCTTCAAATCACCTCCTCCTATAATAAAATCCTCAAAATAAGAATAATTTACACTTTTAACAGTGACAAATATTAAATAATGGAATAAAACATGAAGTGAAATTTTTTAATATTTTTGGAATTTACAGTACAAAATTAGTTTAATACATTGGTGTATGGGTAAAATAAAACAATGAATCATGGTACGATCACCAAAACAGTTATCCAGGTGAAAAGTCCATTGGATACTTCCAATCCCATACCAGTTTTAGAATCCTATCCTATTAATACTATGAGGAGGTGCTTTGTCCACTATCACATGAATTTAGAGGGGACTTCATCATTGTTCCCCATATCTTTAGAGATTGATTCAGATCCCTTATCTTTTTTGGGACTGTGGGAGATGCTGTTGAGGCTAGCCATAGAGTAACATCACCAGGAATTCGTGACACCATGTCCAGTCACACACACTTGGCTTCAAGTGATGATCCATATATAGGTGTGGTAAATCTCATAGATTGGGTAGCAAAACTAAGGGAAATTCCATTGGATGTGCTATCTCTTTCAAATTAAGTCCCTGTGATAGTGGGTGAACAAGACTAGAGTCCAGATTCTATCTAGGGTCATTGTGCTATGCATGAATGGGAATGGCTCCAAATTTTTACTATTTTCACTAAAACTCTATTGGAAGAACATACAGAGCATGAGGAAAACCTCTGACTATTTTTTATCCATTTGGGGTATAGGCGGATTTGATTATCGATACATATACTTTCTTATATAGTAGATTGTCATAGCTTGTGAGGATCTAGCTTCTCATGAAGGCAACCTTATTCAGTTCAATTCATTGAATCCTAAAATAAAAGACCTTTTGGGATATCACCAAGAATTTTCACCACCTGTTTGCTAAGGAAAAAAATGATTATGACCAATTGATATCCCCAATGGAAGATTTTAGGGAGTGTGAGTCTCTAATGGCCATGATGAAGGCGTTACGGGCATCAACAAGTTCCAATCATGAGGCCATTAAGAATAAATAGAATGATCTTAGGGATACTATGAAATGGGTGCATCAGGTAGTCGAGGATGAAGATGAATAAAAAACTACCATAGAATGAGCCCTTGAAGGCCCACGTTAGGTGTTTATTAATCTAATAGAAAGATTCATTTGAGCTTCAATGTAATCTTCTTATTTATCTTATGCCATTTTTTACATTTAGGAGATACTCCTTATATTGGATGTTCCCCCACTCCCATTCAATAGAATAGAAAATTGATTTCTCTTCATAGTTTCTCCTTCTTCTTTTCCAGCAATGTCAATCAATTGTAATTGGATACCTTTTGAATGATAATTTCCACCAGATGTCAATTTGAATCCTGATCCCAAATAATCAACATAAAATAATAATATCAATATATAATTTTTTCCTGATCCAAGGGACATTGTGAGTGTAGTTTGACAGTTTCTTGGGTTATTTGGAAATACCTACAATATTTGGGACATTTTTTTTATTACCCAAATTTTTTCCTAACCCAAATTTGATATGGGTTTAGCAAGTATAACTTGAATTTTTCATAGGCTTCCCTTTGTGTATTTTTGAACTTATAATATTTTTGTCTCTTTTTATTTTTTTTGTTTGATATTTTTCCTAAACCATACAAAGAATATGTATATCAAGGTGGTAATAAATATTTTTCTTAGATTCCTTTTGCAGGTTTTCATCCATGTGAGTTTTGTGTTTCATTTTGTGTGCATTTTAGAGTATTTAAAATTGGACTATCAATACTGATTTTTTAGGGTGAACATCTTTGAGCATAAATAATGTTTTAGGTTGAAGATCATTGACTGTAATTGATGTTTTAGGTCAAAAGAATTTTTCTATTACTGATGTTTTAGTTCGAATGGTTTTGAACATAATTGGTAGGGTGATTATCCCAATTAGGACTCATTAGACGATGATGTACTAATAGCTTTCAGACATGTATATAGGATTTTTTGACCCTGAAGTCATGGTTTCTTGAAATAAATCATGATATAGGGTGTGTAATCCATTGGGTGTACGGAAGTAGGAAAATCCTCTCCTTTGGATGATTTTTCCTTTGGTTGGAAGGACTATTTTTTGGGGAACTTATGTAGATCCACATGGGCACTATGCATATAGTCAATCAAAGGTGTTCCTAGGACATTGACCCTTCATTTTCGATGGCCGTGTAGTTTTATAGAGATTTGGATTTTTTTTGTTTTTTAAGACCACGGTATATGTCCTTTCAATGGAACAATGTCTGAAAGTGATAAGGGAATATTTATTGGTTTTTAAAGAGTGGATTTTAATGAGAAGTCACCCCCACAAAAAATTGCCTTGCATAAAAGAGGGATAAAGGATGGTGAAGTTTAAAATCATACAACCAGTAAATTTGATACTTATGATTTAAATTCACCTTACGCTGAATGATAAGGGTAAATAACATGCCCTTTCCACTGTATTTTGACCAAAAATGTTCTATCATATTCAGGTCATTGTGAGTAAAGGATATACACTATAATCTGAGGGGTTTTCGAAACTCGGTAGTGAGGTGAGACATAAACGTCAAGATGGATTATGGAGGTAGGAAATTACTCTCTTAAGGGTGAATTTTACTTTGGTTGATAGTATTTTTTTATAGGAAACTTATGTTGATTCGCTGGGGTATTTTGTGCATAGTCTAACAAAGGTGTCCCCAGGACACTGAACCTCCATTTTTTATGGCAAAGGATGATTATGGGGATTCATAACTTTCTGAACATACATTATGGTTTTTCAAAATGGAGTTACTGAACATGAAATTTGGAATTTAAATCCAATATTTATTAATTATAAGTAAATATGATCCATCCACACAGGTGCGAGGAGGTTCCCTATGTAAGTCAGACCCTTGCATAAGGCAGGGATGGGAATTTTTTTCATGGATGGACTCTAGATATGAAATTCAGGTTTCAATACATTTCTTATGGTGATTGGAATCAATATGGACATAGATCCTTTTAGGTTTCCCCATATATGGATCTAATTCTCCCATAGGGGTGGGGAATTTTTGTTTTGTATACAAGATCCCCCATGAGGCTGGAATCACACTGAATTATCTTAATTGAATTTATTTCCTAAATAGAAAAATGAGGGAAAATATTCTCTGAAGGGTATGGGAACTAGGATGAACATTGGGTGTCAATAATCATGTTATTTTAATGTCATGTTATTCAGACATTGATATAGAAGCCCAAAATAACTGTAGGATAATCGAACTAGGGTGTACCAACATGTCCAAGATATTTGTAGGAAGGAATGTGTAAACTGTGGTTTCTAGAGATCTTATATCAGGATAAATGATATGGGTCTTGGATTTCATTGAGCGTATGGAGGTAGGAAAATCATCTCTGGATGATTAATTTTCATTTGGTTAATAGGCCTTTTGTGGGAAACTTATGTTGATCCTCTAGGGAATTATTTTCATAGACAAAAAAATGTGTCCCTATGACACTGGCCCTCCATTTATGATGGTCTGAAAGGATTTTGAAGATCCAAAATCACTCAAAGAATAAAGTTTGGTGAATGTAAAGGATTGGTCTGGATATATTAGAAGAACTTGGGCCATGATTACTCATGGAGTTTGAAATTTCACTACACAGATATGACTCATATGTGGGGTGGGGAATTTCAATTCCATTTCTAGAACTATTCCTTGTTTTTATTATCTGAGTGTCCTGAAATTATACTCCCATCAAAGGTCTTGTCCATAGGTAGGGAGTGGTAAATTTTTTTATTAATTTGTTTCCTTTGGAGGTGGAAGAGCCTATGATCCATCGTCCAATCATCATTACATATACTTCATGCACATGAATCAATATAAATGTATTTCTTAGGTTACATTGTAGTTTAACATCATGCGGTATGAAATTTGGGATTCCTGATATAGATGGTAGGACCCTAACATGCCTTTTAGGGTTGTTCAACAAGGACCAACTATTATAAACTGATTTTCCATGGCTCTGTATGGAATTCCCTTTATAAGTCCCTAAGCTCATATGAGATGTGATCAGTGTGAGAAACAGGGGTAGCAAGGGTGTAGTCTACCCCCAAGGGATGGCACAATCAAGGACTGTGGAATTTTATATTTAGGAGTCTTCTACTCTGACTTAGTTTTCATACAATGGGGATATTTTTTTTCATTTAGTGGCTAGGTCCCAATGATAGGATCTAGGTGTCACTATGTATCCCATGGGATGATAAGAATCAAACCACATTTAGTTTATTTTGGAAGGTACCATGTGTAGGTCTAACCCATACATAGGGACATAAGGAATTTTTTCTATGGGGTGTCTGGGCCAGAATGAAAGTTCATGCATCTCTACCTATCCTGTGTAGGTAAGAATCAATCCATATGTTTTTTTGTGAAATGGCATTGTAGGAAACTGTTTTCAGGATGGGTTTCCTCTCAAGTGAGAACATTGTTATGCCATTTAGTTTATTTTCATTCGATGAGAACATATTGGCTGTATATTTTAACATCATGTTGTAGGGACAAATTGTCGTAGAGACTATGAGTAAGTATGGGATAATCATTTTGGGATATTCTAGCATACTTAGGATGTAAGAGAGGTAAGAAAGTGTAAATCATGATCCTAGGTACCCTCAGATCTGAAGGATTTCTACAGGGATTGATAGCCAATGGGCTATAGAGGTAGGAAAATCCTACCCTAAGGATGAGTTTTCCTTTAGTGGACATGCCCCTTTTTTGGGAAATATATGCAGAGCCGACGAGGCATTTTGTGCATAGTCAAACAAAGGTGTCCCCAGGAAACTGGCCTTCCATATCTAAAGGACATGGGTGATTATGGGATCCAAAAATTTATAGTGTATGGTTTTTTATAAATGAAAAGGATATATCTAAGTACATCAGAAATATTTAGACCATTATTAATTATGAAGTATGAAATCCCATGGATAGATCTGACTCATATGTAAGGGGGACTGATCCCTTGAAAAACCCTTATTATGGGAATCATGGTTTTTAATCTCTTACGTGGGTATGAATTTATGCGTAGGAGATTAGGTTTTTTTTCTTTGCATGGTTGGACCTAGGAACAAGGTCTGAGTGTCACTATGTATCTTATTATTATGATAATCAATCCACACATAATTCTCGAGGTACTATGATGTTTAACATCGTATATTTAGGAATTTATCTTGTAGTGTATTGATATTCCTATGGGAAATCCCCTGCCAAAACTCTTAATCCCACATGAGCTACACTCAATGTGGGAAACAAGGGGAAAAAGGGTTACTCCACCACAAAAAGGGGACATGATGATGGATGGGGGAATTTTTCCTTCATTCTTTTGTTTTATCTAGGCTTGGGTTTGAAGACCTGAGTGTCTCTTACATATCCTATGTTTATGAGAATCAATTCGGTCATGGTTCTATAAATTTCCCCGCACAAGTTTGGCCCATGCATAGAAAGGGCCCATTTTTTTGGATGGTTTCTAGGCCCAAGGATGTGGAATCTAGATGTCACTCTGTATCCCATGAGTGTAGGAATCAAGAAACACGTAGATCTAAAAAGTATTTGTCTGTATAAATGTGCACTGTACTTTGGTAAAAGGGTCATTTTTTCTTGTTTATGGTTGATGGATCGGAATGTAAAAATCTTGGCAACACTATGTATCCTACAAGGGTAGGAATCAAGATGCACATAGTTCTAAATTTCCCCATACGGACCAGACCTAGGTACTAAGAATTGTTATTTTTATCCTTTTTTTGGGCATGTAGTGTATCTTCACTCTTTTTTTGTGCATGGGAATTCCTCATCACCATTCCAAAGCTCATGTAAGATATACTCAGTGGGTGAAACTAGGAATATATAGGTTTTCCTCTCACAATACAGATGGGGATGAGGGTACAATGTAGGCATTTTTCACCACATGATGGATGGACAAAGATCATGGATCAAGGCATCTCAATATATCCCATCGGCATATGGGAATCAACCCATATGTAGTTCCGTGAAGAGACCTCCTTGCATGAATTTGGTCCATACAAGATGAGGGGAGGATTTTTTTTATAGTGGTGGATGAACCTATGATAGGCGTCACTACCTATCCTTTGTAAATAGAAGTGATTCCACATGTAGTTAGGGATAAGGGGGCTCCCATGTGGATCTGACACCCATTTTGAAACATATACATTCTACCTTTCTCCAAAACAGATTTGAATCATGTGTGGATAATCATTGATTTAAGCATAAAGTCCCCCGTAAAATTTAATGTCATGTAGTTTGGACAATGTTAACCTAACATGAATGGAAGTCCATGTAATATCCTACAGTTTAATTTCTTACGATTAGGACATTTTTCCAATGCAGTTTAATGTTATCAGGTGAAGACATATTGGAAAAATAATTTCTTTCCATGTTAAAGAGAAAATTTTCTTTGGATACATGATATACTTCTTTAATAATATTTTATTTTTATGAGCCATAATGAACTGTCTATCCATTGAAATCATAGAATATTATCCATTTGAGTATATTTTTTGTATAAAATACGGTCCATCCCATTTTAGAACAAATTTTGGAGGTTTCTTCCTAAGTATCAATGGGGTTATGAGGACCAATACCATTTCTCATTTGAGGAAATATCATAGGAGAACCTTTTTGTTAAAGGCACACGCAATCCAGTTTTGGTACATTTCCAAATGGTACAATGTGTGAAATCTCTTATCATCCATTCGGTCAAACTCATCGATCCATTTTTTGGATTTCTTTTCAATGGATAGTTGATCACAAAAGGCGATGCAGAGCTATGGAATTTGAACTTCAATAGGTAGAACCACTACTGTTCCTTATACTAAGGAGTACGAGGTTTTTTGAGTAGTGGTGCGGGTCATGGTTTGGTAAGCCCATAGAACATGGAGGGGATTGTTCAGTCATTATTTCTTATCCTTATCAACCATCTTCTAGAGTATGTTGGATATGGTCTTATTGAAAATCAATATTTTTCTATTAGCTGCTAAATGGTAGCAGGATGCATGGGTTTCCTTGATGTCATACTTCTGATATAGATTTTCTAACTCTGTAGAGTATAAATTGGAATTGTTGCCAATATGTATTGTTTTAGGGACACCAAATCAAGTGATTATATTAGATTTTACCTAGTTTAAAATGTTTCTTTCCCCATCCTCTTTAAGGGTTACAAAATCTTCCCATTTTTAAAATAAGTTGGTTGCTGTGAGAATATACTTGAATTGTTTGTCCATGAAGGCAGTGTATGGTCACATGATGTCCATTCCCCATATAGAAAATGGTTAGGATTACTTGTTTGAGTGATGTAACTTTGGGGTTTGGTAGATGAAATTGGCATGAAACTAACAAGAATGTATCTTTTTGGTGAATTGAGAACAATATTGAGTTGTAGTGGTCCAATAGTACCCAATCCTTTGAATTTGATGAGAGAGCTTGGATGTTAATTGCTATGATCCACAAGCACTGACATGAACTTTTCTCATTATGACGAAAATATATTTGACATCAATTCATGTGAGAAAGACTCCATAGATTCCCTTCTTATAGAAAACCTTTTATTGATTTGGGTCATCATACAAAATAAAGTTGACTACTTATCTTCAGATCTTCTCCCTTCCAGCCCTATCTGGTGGAAGTTCTCCATTTTAATGATAATAGACAATGGGGTATTCTAGTTGGTGGTAGGACCATATGGCTCATATATGGTTCTGATCTCTTTTATTTCTTCCAACATAGCTTAGAAAAATGGCAAGACCATCCAAAGGTGGGAAATGTGGATGATTGTTTCATCCCGGTTTGCGTCGGCCAGAGCTATGGCGGCATTTTCTAATGCATTAGACAACTCATTTTGAGACATGGGGAAATAAGTCAAGGTTGGTTATAACGGAAACTCTACCATTAGTTTATGGACATGTTTCATTAAATGTATTATATCATCTTTCATAATATCCTAGTCACCAATGACTTTTTTGATGACCAACTCTGAATCACCTTTTATCTTCTTGTTCCCTACTTGTACTTGAACTGCCAAATTTGGGCCTATGATGAGAGCATGTTACTCTACTTCATTGTTTGTGAATCCCTTTGAAAATAGGAAAGAATAGGGCAAGACTTCCTTTTATAGAGATATCAGTATGACACCCTACCCACATTGTTGAGCCTAGGGTATTCCATCCTTTTCCCTGTTGGGCATCTGGAGGTATCATCAAAGTGCATTTCCAACATCTTGGAATCCTCTAGAACATAGAAGACATCTTCATCAAGTAGTTCATCATCCCATGAAGTCATTTATTTTATGGGGTGTTCTTCCAAGAAATATACTAATGCCTAGCCTTTGATGGCCTTCAAGGGTTTAAACCATATATTGAACTGTTGTAGGACGACCACCCACCATGACAGACATATAGTCCGCATTGGATGACTAATAATATACTTGAAATGGTTTCTACAAGATACTAGGTGGACCTTGTGGTGCCTAAAACAATTCCTTGGCATATAGACTAAAAATATTAAGGCCATACATCTCTTATCTATATTTTAATAATGACTCTTGTCATCAATCATGGTTTGAATGAGATAATAGAGACTATTTTGACTACCGAAATCATTCTTCTTTGCAAGGAAGGTGTATAGGAATCAATACAGAGTGGTTAAATATATAATGAGTGGTCTTACATTGATATGTGGAATTAAAACTAGAGTTATTAATAGATACTTCTTGATATTGTCAAATTATTCATAAAAATCCTTAGTCCGTTGATATGAAACCTCTTTTTTCATCAAATAGATGAAGGGAAAACATTTAATACAAGGTTGGATATAAATTCTTGAATATAGGCTAGATATCATTGAAATATCTCAACTCATTGAGGTTATGAGTAGTGACATGACAAGGATATACTTCATATTTTTAAGGTCGAATTTGATTCTACAATGGCATACAACGAAGATGAGAAATTTACTAGAGGTTACCCCAAAAGCACATTTCAATGGGATAATTTTAAGATTATGTTGTTGAATCTAGTTTAAGGTGGTTTCTAGTTCAGAAAATATATCATAGAATTTTTGGGATTTGACCACTAGATCATCAATATATCATTTTACAAACATTACCAAGAAGGTCTTGAAGATATTATACATAACACGTGGATATGTTTCACTAGTGTTCTTTATGCCAAAGGGCACTACCTAATAGCAGAATACACCTTAAGGGGACCTGAAAACTATGGATTATTCATCTTCTAGTCCCATAAAGATTTTATTTTACCTATAATAACCATTTAGGATGTAAAGGTCTTGGTATCCCATTATTGCATCAATCAAGAGTTTTGTGATTGGAATTTAGTGGTAATATTTGGGACTATACAGATTGAGATCTATGAAATCAATGAAAAATATGATTTTATCATTATTCTTTTTTAGATGGAGAATGTTGGGTATACATTTTGGGTATTTTCACCTCTTGTATAAAATCATCCTTGATTAGTTTTTCCACTTTTTCCACAATCATGGAGGCATGACTTGGGTGTGTCCTCCTGGATGCTTTCTTGTATCCCTGATGATCTTCTAGAAAGACCAAAGGATGGGTGCCCACCTTAGGGTAACGAACTGGAATCTTTGTTTAATTACTAGAAAATTCATTCTAATGTTGCTTTAGGAAGGAATCATATTCATCAAAATCTTTGGGAATCATGGAAAAAATAATCAGAGTGGGGAGTGGATCTTCTTCTATACCCAGATTTATTCCACTGAGTTAATCTATAGTTGTGATGATGCCTTCCTCAGAAGTTGTAGGGGAATCCATGAGATATTCCTTTTCTTCCTCTTCCTCTTCCCCATGATCCCCCATTTTTTCTTCTCCCTTGGGAGAAGATGATAAAAAAATTCATAGGGATTATGGGTGTCTCTTTTTGTACATTTAGAGGATAAAGAAATCATTTCGGGCTCACATGATGGAATGAAACCTTCTTGGAGTCCTGAAGGGGAAATGATGGGATAAGAATGAGTAACTCCACTTTATCCTATATTAATGATGTATTATTCATGTTTGACTTGAAAAAATGGGATTCATTGGGGATCATGTGATAGATTGAAGATATTTTAATTCAATATTTCGTTATCATTTGGAGAATTGATAACATCTTCAGTGCCATTAAGCTCAACATTCATCACTAACATTATGGAAGCTTCAGAATGAAAAGGTGAATTCTAGACCACCCATTCAATTTGATTAATAATAAGCACATAATCTACACTGACATGCTCTAAAGGGTTATCTATAATCATCTCCAATCCATTTTTTGCATTGACTCGACTAACATCGTCACCCATGGAATGATTTCTTCCATTCTGATATAACCCTACATCGATGTATCGTGGTTCCCATGATTTTAATGGGTCCTTATCACCATACAATGTCCCAATTTTACTATTGATTGAATATTTGAGACACTAGTGGTATGAATAAGGAATGGTATCATGATAATGTATCTAAGGAATTCCCAAAAAAACATTGAAAGTTTTGTCCTGCTGAACTACCATGAACCCTGAGTCAAATACAAAATATCCAAAATGAGTTCTGAGTGTGATATTTCTGAGAGGATCTTGATCATTCTTTTCATAACCTTGTATCATTAGAGTGGAGGATACAAGTGATATTCTTTGAGACCATGTTGACAAAGTGTCTGGATTGGGATGAGGTTGACTCCTAATCCATTGTTAATGAAGGATCATCAGATATCAAGGTAATTTAGTCAACTAGATATATAAAAGTGTCTAAAATGTCCTTGTATGACAACATCCTCATATTGGTCAGTGAAGGAAATGATCTAATGGATTTCTGTAGGATCATTTTCTTCATGATATACTTCAACATCAGTGACTTCAACTTCAAATTCCAAAGGGCTTGACAATGCCTCAATGAGTGCTTCTTGGAGGTCTTTTGATAAATTTAGGGAATCGAAGATAGACAAATTAGATGGTACTCAAGCCAATTTTTTCATAATGTAATATTTTGGATATAAAGGTTAGAGCCTCCCCACTGGGGTATTCTCTTTCACATGTGCTTTAGGGGCATGATCATTAGATGAATATGGACCAGTCCCCAAGACAAGAACATGTTTCACTTCTTTAATTTGTGAATTTGATCAGGTAGGTCTTTCGGTACGTCGTGGAAGATTATACATTTTTTATTCTTCCAATAGGTATTCCAGGATGATCGGTCCAGAGTCTATTCTATTAGGTTTGGGGAATTTTCCTATTCATTTTGGGTTCGTTGAAGTCCACTTTCTTGAGTTTCCACAACATTGATGGTTTGAGTGGGAGGGAGACTTGGAATTGGGTTTCTACCATGACTGCATCTTCTTGGGAATTCGTGGATTCTACGGCCTCTTCTGTTGGTTTTCCCAATTGAGTGAATGGAACTAGGTTTAATAACTATGATCTTTATTAAATAAGAGATATACTAAGTGAATGAAATTAGTGGAGACAGATATTAGTTCCTCATCTAATGATGGATAAGACCGATCGACTTCTTCTATTGGTGTTTTTTGGTGGGGTGGTGCCCAATGTTCTGTTTTGTGGGGAGATGAACTTTTTATAGATCTGATGGAATGGAATCTGAGAGGGTCAAATTCAACTTTTTCCTTGGGGCAGGTTTTTCTTCTTTCAATTTCTCTTTTCCTTTCTGGTTAGATTGATTTTCGGAAAGTCGACCCTTAGAGTATTTTGGGGCTGAGGATGTTGGTTGTGTCTCATTAGGGGATGTTGGGGGCACAGTTGGTTTCCTCAACTGAACTTAGATTATTCCTTGGGATTGGTTGAATATTTTACAAAACATCCAACTATTGAACTTATGCTACTTTTTTCTAATGACTTTTTTCCACTCCCTTCCTTCATCAGGATCAGTGTTGAAAACATATGCCAGTTGTTATGGTGATGGTCCATCATGAACTATCCAAAATCTGTCAATATTTTTAGGAGTTATTTGAAGAAAACATAATCTTGTATGGTGTGTCCTAGTATCCAATGGAAGGTACAATAACATGGTCAGTTCTTGAGACCTATTTCATCATCCCTCTACAACGTGGGTAACAAGAGAAAGTAGAAATTCATGGAAGCTACAAAGTAGTAATAGACTAGATCATATCAGATTGAGTAAAACATATTTATTATATCCTCAAATTTATTTTTCCTAGGTCCCCAATACTCATGTTGATGAGGTGGAGGCTTCTGTTGACATCCAGGGGGCCCTGCACAATTTGGTGCAGGCCTTAGAGCTGGGTATAGTACAGGGGGCGGCTAAAGCATAACAGAAGCTACTTCATCTCTTCACAATATTTTTCTTGGGTCCTATGGGGATTCCCAAAACATGAGATTAATACACTATAAGTAACATTCTATCCTTTGAGAAAAGGAAGTTAAATCTTGAAACCCACTCATATAGTTTACCAAGATGAATGGAATTCATAGATCATTGTAGAGGTTTTCGATGCATATAACAAGAATCTCATCATGGGGAAGAGGTCACTTCAGATATTTTTTCAGATCTTTCCATCTGGAAGTGAAATATGAGACTCAGTAATTCTCTAGATATTTGTAGTTCATAAGGTTACCGATTGTTGTTTTTGTAAATGTTGAACTGAACTAAAAAAGGAAATACCAATAGAGATCCTCCCATCCTGGTATTGACTGGGCTGGAAAATTGGTATACCATACAAAGGATAAACCGTGAAGGGTTAGCACAATGAATCTAAGTTTCACTACTTATTTTTTCCCTAGGGTTTCCATCATGGAATCACAATAAGATGTATAATTAATCATATGTTGTTCCAGGTAACCAAATCCATTAAATATTTGGAATACGGGTTCTCAATATTTGGTGGTGGTGGAACGTTACTCACCAAGTTGGGGTAGGGTTTCCATTCTAGTTCTATTAGATCACCCCTACCATCCATGGATTTTAATCGGGATTCCAATGAATTGATTGTATTCATGATCCATTTATGCATGTATTGTTGAACATGAGCATGGTCAGGCATAGAAGAGGGAAAATTTGGTATTTTCAGTGTTGCTGGTACTTGATTAAGATACTCTGTCGAGGGAATCCTTTGTGAATTTTCAAGATTTGTTTTGGTTGATTCATTAAGGGAGGGAAATCATGATATCCTTCTAGGATTTGTTTTAGGATGACTAAGGGTCTGGTGGTGCCTTGGATGATTTTTCTGGCCTTCATTTTCTGGGATGATCCCTTGTGGTATAGGAAAACCAACTGGATGGGAATGTTGAATCTCTACCTGGGGAACATATCTGACATGATGAATTCTTATAAGAATTTAAGTGTTTATTCTCCTCAACTCTTTCATTTATTCACCCTTTCGAGTGAATATATCTTCAAATGTTAGACTCATGCTCATTGGGGGAAGGCAAGTCATGTATGACCTTGTTTTAGTTATTCTAGTTTTTGTGGATTCCCAAAGTAGGTAATGATGGATTGACTAAAGGAGCACCCAAATTTAGGGTAGCTCTTCGGTTCTGGGTATGTACAACTTCAGGCTTGGTGTGGATCAGATTCTGGGTGAATCCAACCTCTCCCTTTTCATCTACATTTTCATCATTTTTTATGTGATTTGTAGGATGGATATCCATGACGTTCATTGATTCATAATGCATGGTGGGTGTCGTACTAGTTTCCAAAGGGTAATAGAGCTTCTTGAATTCTTTATTGGATCTTCGCCTTCCATTCTGAGATCATATTCGAGTTTCTTGGTAAAGGGTAACTCGGAGGGAACCCTTTTATGACTTTTCTATATTCCTTTATTGTGGTGAAAATGAATCATGATATGGGATAGAATGGGTGGCCTCCCTATTCATTATCCTTCCTAGGAAAGAAAATACTGAAGTTTTATGGGTGGACCATTTAGATAAATATACTCCTAGCCCTGCAAGCTTGGGTTGATCATGATCCTTTGTTACCATGACTTAGCCCGAATTTGTTGGTCTTACAATGTAATTTGGTGTTAAAAATTCCCCCATCCTTGCAGGCTTGGGATAATCCTGTATTATAGACATTATTTCTACTATCACCACATCCTTGATATCATGCATTCCCATTTGAGGGTGATCCATATATGGTGTTGGGTCTATATGTGAATTATTTTTTTCTAAGAACATAATAATTACTTGTTAATTGGATTCCCTTAGGCGAGAATCCTACTAGATATTCTTGGTTTCCTAGTTCATGTTTTTTTCCATGGATCATTCTCATCAAGCATGATGCTTGTGAAACTTACACAAAGTTGGTTCTTATCGAAAATGTTTCCTTTCCAAGATAGGGATTTAATTTGATGTTCCTATGGGGATAATGAAATTATAGGATTTTATTTACAGACAGATTAGTTGGATAGGAAGTGTGGTGAAGTGTAAAGCTTCATATTCTCCCCAACCCTGGATATGAACACAAGACAGTACATCCCTAAAAAGGCAACATAACATGTGCTACGAGTAGAGGCATACCGGTTTGATATATTTATGCTGCCTCCCTAATTGTGGACTCTATGCATATGGAAGGGATTACAGGTCAATTCATTGGTGAAGATCCCCCAATATATTGAAATTGTCTACATACCGATTATATGGAAAATAATTTTCTTTCATATGGCATAGAGTTGTCTAGATATTGAAGTGAATGTTATGTATGCATTCTTCAGACAAATATCTTGGTATGTCAAACAGAGAAGTGGTCGTGGGAAAAAAAATAATTGATATGTCATCCCTCGATAAATGCATTCTCACTAGAAATATATCCTTTTTAAAATTTACCAAAGACGCATCTACTTCTTCTTCCCTGATTTAATACTTTGTGATTTATTCATTCCATGAATGGGGCTAGTAGTATATGAACAATATGGGGGTTGATTAGAAGATTAAAGTCACCCTGAACCATCTTTTAAATGAGAAATGATGTCTCTTGTCATAGATAGAGTATTTAAAATTTCTAACTCCATCTTTACAAGAACAAAATAATATGAGGTCTTTCTCATGTAAGGCTCGACGAGGGGAGGACCTCATTACCGGTGAGGATGTTGACTGTGGGGAGGACATCCGTATCTGATTTCATGGTGATGAGGACTACCACTGAATCTTAATGTAAAATTATAGGTATATTTTTCATGTAATATACCCTAGAAAGGACCTTTAGGGTGGGCTTAAGCAAAGGGAGGACCTTCTTGCTTCTTGATGTCACTACAGGGAGAGCCTTTGCAGTGACTTCCATCATGAAGAAGACAACCATCATTGCTGGATTTCTAGTTGTGGGGAGAATATCTGTAGTGTGCATCTCTGGGAGGACCTCTAGGATGGGATGAAATTAGAGGAGGACCTTCTTTCTGCTTGATCTCAATGCCGAGAGGGCATTCATAGTGACTCCATTCAGGGTGATGACTACCATCATAACCTGGAATCTAACTGTAGGGATAATTTCTCCAATGTATACCCTAAGGAGGATCATCATGGTAGACCACAATAAGGGGACGACCATATTACTATCTAATATTTTGGTTAGGTGAGGGATACCATGGTGATCATTAAAAGATAGGTTCTCGAAATTGATTGTTTCTTTCCCACAAGATAATCCCCCGTGAATGCTCTAGGGAGGGATTTTGGAGCTCCTTGTAGTGAAATTAGATGGAGGACCTTCAAAATAGTTAATTACACTTACATAATTTGATAATAGATAGACAGAATCTTGATCCTCTTTTGATAGGTGTTTGATGGCATCAAGAAGTCTAGCTTATAGCAGAGCTGGATCATGAATTTTCTCTTCATTTTATAGCTTCCTTTATCACATTTCATTTTTAGGATCTCTATTTCTAGAAATTTGGGCCGCCTGATATTAGTAACAACCTCATATATGGGTCCCCATTTAGTTCACTCCCACGATTTCACCAAGATACACCAATGAACATCTTGAGTAATGAAAGGGATATATGCCTACCATGGAGTATACACCATGTTGGACCAGTATCCCCTATTTGGAATGGGTATTTTATCCAGATATGGTTGTCCTTATATAGAGGAATATGGATGTCTACCCTCTTAGACTGGATCATGAATGGAGGTCTTCTCCCTAGTGACTATCTTATTTTAAGGATGAATCACCCCTCTTGGGGAGATGAGGTCATGGTCCCGACTCCTTACTTCTTCCACATAAGTAATTACATATGGATAGGTCTGGATGTTATGATATAGATTCAATGTTTGATTCTCTATTATTTCAAGGATGTGTTGAGATAATTATTTGGCTAGAATGGGGATAAATTCCCATTCCGATGTCAGAGTAGGAGTTTGATCCTACTCTGGTCCTCTATGGTTTTCTAGTGGGTAATGAAAATTATCCTATTTTTTGGTAGAGGAATGAGTCTGACCCCAATTTATAACTGCAATACACCATATTTTTTCCCTAGTTTCCATTATATTTGACTATCGTGATTTATATTTATGATTAAGAACTTGAATATGGTCATTTTTCACTTTGTTTGTCAAAGGGCCTGATATGAATCCATAGAAATTTGAATCTGTTTATATTTCCATGCATCCATATTTGACTGGTGGGAGTCATTGTGGTAGGTATGTATTTTTATCTTCCTATTGTTTTCCACTTTATTTGATTGGTGGGATTCATATGCATTGGCAGTGTTGTTTGAATTCCATAGTTTTCCGACCAATTTAGATGGTGGGATTGGTGTGCATCAGTAGGAATTTATTCCAACATTTAGTTAGTTGATGCCCTATTTCAATAATGGGATTCATTCGCATTAGAATATATTTTTATCTTCCTGTAATTTGATTCCCATTGCATGGTGGGGTAGGTGAGAATTGGCGGAAATTTGTGATGTCTCGTACTCTTCCACCATGTTTCCATGGAGATATTTTGAAGAGGGGTAGAGACTATATGTCTTCCCATAGTAAACCTCCATATTTTCACAACAGGTATGTTCCTTTGGAACAAGGTTGATTAACCGCTCCTGATTATATATTTTCCGCCCTTGGAGGGTAGTACGGGGGAACCGTGATCATTAAACTTCAGTAGGAGCCCTCGTTGTGATATCCTCCTCATAACAATGATACCGGGTCGCACGAAATTGGTGGTGACATCTCATGGTAGGGACCCTTGACTGAGACCACTATGCAGTAGGGATAAATTTATCGGTGATGAATTCATCCACCTCTTTAAGATAATGGAGGTTCTTGTTGTCATGTTCTGGTGACAGGCTCCCAAAACGATAGGAGATGGATAGCGAGGTTTCCCTATGTTAGATTTTTGGTCTTCTATGAAGAGGAGGATGAATCATATTCATGTCCTGGAAGTCTTGTCTTACTTCCTCCATGGTGGGGAGAGTACCATTTTAATGGTACTCCCTGATTAGTGCATTTGAAACCCATCATTGAATACACTGTGTTTGTGATGGGGTCCTATTCTTTTTTGAGGGCCCGACCACCTATGCGGTTATGGATGTGCGAGTCTGAGCGAACTATCGAGATTCCATGAGATAAAAGGTAGATATATTGGCCATAAATATATGTAACAATTATAGACAACAAAACCCCAACAAAGAATCATCTCATGACCATATGTTTAATTGATGATCTAGCTTGCCCCTCTTTGTTTTGTAGGTGAAAGGGGCTTGAGATGGGATAATGTCGCCACCTTGGTTAACGATTCACATCGGGTTAACCATTTTTTTCTTCCTGAGTGACATCATACCCAAGATGAGATGGTCCAATGGGGACTAGGTAGTATATCCTATTTATCTTGGGGAGGAGGTGGCACAGTTGAGTGTCTCGCATTAGGCTTACAATTTTTTTGACCTAAATTACATTATGGTTGCAATGTTTTATTATAGGTTGTTGAGTGTTTATGTAATAAATCCATGTTGGGTATTATTTCCTGGAATGGTCTCCAATTTGTTTATATGTTGATCCAGAAACACCCAACATCCCTGTTATACATGATTCATGGACCTTAGTTCTAACGGAAGGCAATCGTTGGTTGATTATTTGGCCAACGACACATAAGGAATCACATTTGTCGAGAGGATGGGAACATGGACTCATCACACCCTTTTTAGGGGAGTTATTTCCTATTATGGGACTCTAATATATAATTAATCTATGTTTATATTTTTTTGAATCATTGGTTATTTCCCAAGAGTGTGTCGTATAATTACTTTGAGCTTCAAAGATCAATCATGGATACACATGGGTCTATAATCAACTTTATGTATCCATGGTTCTTCATAAATTAAGATATATATATATATATATATATATATATCCAATGTTCTTCATAAATGTTACCCTTTTATGGATAGGTCATGAATCCCTTTATCATTTATCGAGACAATGCATGTTTATCCATTTTATGAGGAAATATGGAGTCTATCATCATCTAGGGGGTGGCGAGAATTGTTTTTATATCATGATAGAACCCATAAGATGGGTTTCCTACATATCCTTGTGGAAGGAATAAAAACCCTTGTAGTTTAGTGCCACTTAATATGACACATTACTATTTAAGGTTCTATGACCTGGACCCATCTATGCAATTTAACATCATGCAGAATGGATGTCTTGGTGAAAGGTACCTAGCCAAATGTTTGTGTGGGGATTAAACCAAATAATCCTAAGATAACAAGAAGAGATATGGTATTTTTGGTAAGGGTGGACCTTCTAGGGATATGGATATGAAACCATCGGGGTGGATTTTTATGTCAACATAGGACCTAAAGGAGGGTTCCTATGTCCTCCAATGAACCGAATGCCTTTATTATTTTTATTGATTTTTGATAATCCACCTTTCCAGGGATGAGGTGGAACCCTTACAAGGCCCGTAGGCATAAGTATTACATGGCCCGTAGGCCTTAGAAAAATTCAGTGCCCGTAGGCTTCAAACATTACATAAAACCCAGACTAACTACTTGGAACTTCTCCTCTGTAGTATCTTCTTCATGAAATCAGATCTCCACCTTTTCATGGATGTTATTCTTCGCATTCCCATGCATGAAAATGATTGTCCTGATGGAAGGTTCCATACCCTCTCATTATTTAATTCTATTTAGCTTCTACACTAGTGAAGGCTCCTTGCTCATCCTCCTTCTGATGCTTGTTCCTTGTAGGTTGTCTGGCTTGTATTTGCACGTAAGGTGGACCGAAGGCCTTGAGGTTGCCCGAAAGCCTTACTGACCCGAAGGCCTGGGTGGCCCGAAGGCCTTAATGGACTCGGGTACCAAATCGGTGGCCCGAAGGCCCAAATGGAGGAATATTCCCCGCTGGTACAGTGTCAAACAGTGCCTGCTATAGCTACTGCTACAGTAATGCTACAGTACCCAGAAATTAGCCTCCGCCTGATTTTGATCCTGGGTCTCTTGGATGCACTTAAGGAGTCCTCACCAACTGGGTTGAGGCTCATGTGTGGAGGGTTCCTACGTATCCCAGCAAGTTGGGAATAAAATCCATCATTATTCGGTAAGATGGGGATTACACATGGAAGCTTCCAAATTTGGGGGCATGATTTGGAGATTACATATAGGGAGAAGGGCCTTTTGATCTCGAGTCTTAGACACTCATCCTATGAATCATGGTTATGGCTATAATCAAAGTTATCTTAGTTCTATTTATGGGTGATTCAATTGGATTCCATGATCATCATTAACCTCTAAGCCAATTTGAGTCATGTTCGGTGTGAGAAACAAAATAAAGTGCTAGATCCCAAAAATCACACACATTCCCTTTTTTACTGGTGGAAAATAAGGAGGAAGACAATATACAAGTCCACAATGAGAGCATCACCTCCTACAATCAGAGGGACTTACTCCGGGAGGGAGGCCCTGGAATTGGTTCTGGGAAATGGGTGGAATGTTACCTATCATCAAAGGGAAAATTAAGTGTAATTTCCCTTATCTATCACCCATCCTCATCAAATGGAAAGACTAGAGATTACCTTTGATCACTAGAATTTGGAGTTTTAGGTGAGTATCTGAGAGTCGAACCCCATCATAGAAATGTAGTGTAAACTTAGAATCATTCTGGTGTGTCTGCCTTATTGTAGAGATTAACCACATGATGCTCTTACCATGGGTATGTACACTCAAAAGGGCACATTTTTTCGCCCGATGGTTTTATCTTATGGATTTTGGTGTCTTTGGAAGAGACTTTGGACTAATGTTGTTGGAATGGTTAGTGAAGGGGCCATGGATGATGTAACAGAAGTAGAAATAAGTGGTTGGAGTCAGAGAGTGGAATGCCTAGAGGTATCCCATTCCATGTACATTTTTTTTATACGTGGTGGGTAATCTCTTTATTAGTGTGTTTGTATGTAGGTGGAGGCTCCGTCCACATACCATGATGGTACGTAGACCTGAATGTGGTCAGTATAGAATTTTTCTACGTGGCACCAAGTTCTATCCATGTAGCGTGATGCTACACAGTGATGGATTCCATCTGTATAGTGTGATGATACACAACACAGGGTTTCATCAGTATAGTGATATGCTATGCAGGACACCATATTGAAGAAGGTTCAATGATATTGATGTCCGTGGAAAGTACATCCATGAAGGGTATGTGGTTCACATTGTTCTAGTTATTTTTTTATACATTCTTCTTTAATGTTGTGCATAGGTTTTTTTACCTACAAGGAATTGTTAAAAGAGTCTGTATTTTGTGGTGATCTCTTCTTTCGTTCCTTCGATGCTTTCAGATTCATTCTCCCAAAACCTTCCTTTGAAATCTTTCCCCAGTGTCTTCTCTTTCTTCATTCCCCATCAGGGTCCTTTTATAGAAGAGTGGAGGGACTGGATCTATGGGTCGTATCGCGCCTTTTTTAGAGGCCCATAAGAGAAACCCAGCCCGCAGACGCCTTAGTCAGTGGGGGATATGGGGTCCTCATCCATGGAAGAAAAAATCACTACCTCACTCCAGAGAATGACTTTATTTTGTTTATAGGAGGTCTTCGGTTGTGCATCTCCCACGAATCATTTAGTTCATGGCGGTCTTCATATGTGTGAATAATTTCCCTTCCTTCTTCTCACAAAATAATTCATTTATGGGGGACCGGTGTGAGCATCATCGTCTCGTGAACCATTCAGTTCATTGGGACCGTTTTGTGGCTGCAGACTTCTAAGAGGAGTGACAGTCTGTGAAGGATCTCTACTTCATGATGCTTCTTCTTTCCTTTTTCAAATATTTTACTTCTCTAAAAAATTTATCTACTTCTTCGTTAAATTCATCTTTCTTCCTTTTTCAAATCTTATAGAGTATTTTCTTTCCCTTTACAAAGTTTTTAGGACCAAAAACACTTGTAAAATAATCTAAAACCCCCCAAAAACAAGTAAAAACCCAATACAACCCTTTAAACCACACAAAATCCCTATATCATTAAAAATAATAAAACCCCCTAAAAGGCCCAAAAATTCATAAAATCCCTAAAACCACTAAAAACAACCTAAAACCCCTATAATACATAATTTTTAAAAAAAAATATAAATAATCCCTAAAACACTAAAAAACATAAAGACCCATAAATACTCATAAAACCCCCTAAAAGCTCTGAAAACCCAAAACATCCTTAAAATACTTAAATACCCTTGAAAAATGTAAAACCCCGCAAAACCCTAAAAATTTGAAAATATCCTAAAAACCAAAAAAATCCCAAAATAAGCCTTCAAAACACTTAAAACCCCTAAAACACCATATAAATCCTAAAAACCCCTTAAATCTAAGAAAACCCAAAAAATATTAAAAACCTCTAAAAACACAAAAAAAATCTATAAACCCCCCTAAAACCAATAAAACCCATAAAAATACTAAAAACACTTGAAAACACTAAAACATTAAAAGACCTAACCGTCAAATAACACTTAAAACCCCTTAAAACCCAAAAGCTATATTGCCCCAAAAAATATTAATTTCCATAAAAACCCCAAAAAAACTCAAAAAAACCTAAAAACTCAAAAAATATTAAATGTACCTAAACCACCAAAGAGACCCTAAAAACCATAAAAACACAAAATAACCATAGAAAATTATAAACCCTAAAATACACTAAAACCCCCCTAAAAAACCTAAAAACCCAAAAACACCAAAAACCCCCAAAAACTGTTAAAACCCATAAAACCATAAACCCTAAACCCTAAACCCTAAACCCTAAACTATAAAACATACCCCCTATACCCTAAACCCTACACCCTAAACCCTAAACCTTACACCTAAAACCATATACACAACACCATAAAACAAGAATCCAACACCCTAAACCCTATACCCTAAAAAATAAACACTATAACCAACACCCTAAACCTTAAACACAACACCCTAAACCCTAAACCCTAAACCCAATACCTTAAACCCTAAACCATACACCCTAAAAAATAAACTATATACCCTCAACCCAAAAAGACACAAAAAATGCTAAAAGAACCTAAAAACATTAAATAACATTAAAAACCCCTAAATCCATATAAAATACACTAAACCCCCTAAAGAATGTAAAATACCATAAACCCAAAAAATAACCTAAATTACCTAAATAACCATGAAAATATCCAAGTAATAAAAATAACATAAAAACCCTAACAAAACCCCAAAATCCCATAAAAGTCTTAAAAATAAAATAAAAAACTTGAGAGACCCTAAAATACCTAAAAATCCTAAAATCCCCTAAAAACCTTTAAAAACATTAAAAATACATAAATACCCTCAAACCCTTAAAAAATCTAAAAATCCTAAAACCCGCAAAATAAACCCTACGAATTATAAAAAACCCTAAAAACAAGTTAAGGACCTGAAACCCTAAAAACCCTCAAAATCCAAAAAGACCCTGAAGCCCCTAAAAGACTATAAAACCTAAATAAAAGTCTAAAAGACCATAAAATCATATAAAACCCAACAATTCCCCAAAACCCACCTAAAACCCCTAAAAACCCAAAAATGACTAAAAACAATAAATATCCCTAAAAACCCAAAAAAAACCCTAAAACTCCTAAAAACCCAAAAGGACCTAAAACTAAAAAAAGAACCAAAACACACTAAAAATACCCAAAAATACTAAAAACCTATAAAAACTCTAAAAACCCTAAAAACCCCAAAAAACCCTAAAAATATCCTAAAAACACTATCCACCACCCCCCCCCCCCAATAAACCCCTAAGCCACCCTAAATTGTTAAACTCCCTAAAACCCTGAAACCACCAAAAACCCCTAACATACCCATCAAAATCAACTAGACACATTAAAAATCCCTAAACCCATAAAAATCCTCAAAACCCCTAAAATCCCTAAAAACCAAAAAAATGAAGAAGACACTAAAAACCAATAAAAACCCTAAAAACATTAAAACCCTTGAAAACCACTAAAGCCCCTAAGAAAGACCCAAAACCTATAAGAACCATAAAAACCTATAAAGACACTAAAAAACCTAAAAACCATTAAAACTCAATAAAATCTATAAAACCTTAAACCCCCCAAAAATAAAAAAAATAAAAAACCAATAAAATTAATTAAGAACCCTTTAATCCCAAGACACCCTAGAAACCCTAAAAACCCAAAAACCCTTAAAAACACAAAAACCCAGAAAACCCATTAAAATCCCTAAAACTCCAAGAAAACCCTAAAAACACCCCCTAAAGACCCTAAACCTCTAAAAACAACAAAATCACAAAAAAACACAAAATATTATAAAATACCCAAGAAAAACAAAAAAACAAAAAAGGACCCTAAAAATCGATAAATACCCTAAAAGACTCTAAAAACCCTTAACCACCCTAAAAACCTAAAACCCTTAAAAAGAACATTCCAAAAAATGATTAAAAAACTAAAAACCCATAAAAACCCTAAAACCCCAAAAACCCTAAATCAAATCTAAAAATTCCTAAAAATCCTAAAAATCCCATAAAAACATAAAAACCCCTTAGAAGTAAAAAAAAACCCTAAAACCCCAAAGAACCATAAAAAAATTAAAACCCATAAAACACTAAAGAGCCCAAAAATCCCAAAAATCCCCAAAAACCAAAAAAAACTATAAATTGACTTTTAATCCTTGAAATCTCTAAAACCCTATAAAATACTAAGAACCCTAAAAAACATATAAATCACTAATAACCCTAAAAAATCTAAAACAAAATAAAACTCTAAAAATTATTAAAACTCCCTAAAACCTAAAAAAGTGTAAAAATCCATAAAAACCATTAAACACCTTATAAAATCCTAAAAACCCTTAAAATCATAAAAACCCATAAAGATAATAAATAACACTAAAATCCTCTAAATTCCCTAAAAACACTAAAACAATCCTACAAAAAATAAAAACTATGAAAAACAAAAACAAGAAAATAAAATAAATTAAAACACCAAAAAAATACCTAAAAACCCAAAAATATCTATAATCCCTAAAACCACAAAATTACTAAAAACTCCAAAAATCATAAAAAAAACTAAAAAACCTTGATAACCCAAAAAACAATTAAAAACAAAAAACAGCAAAAAAATCTAAAAAAATTAAAAACCCATAACAACACTAGAAATACAAAAACCCATAAAAACCTTGAAAACCCCTAAAACCCCTTAACAATTCAAAACAACACTTAAAATTGTAAAAACACAAAAAACCATAAAAACCCTAAAAATACTATAGAAGCATTAAAAACACTAAAATATCCTAAAAGTTCCTAAAAACCCAAATGCCCATAAAATCCCTAAAAATATATATAGCCATAAATCTGATATCAATAAAAAAGAATAAACCCCAAAACACCTTAAAATCCAAAAAAACCATAAAATCCATTAAAACACCCTAAAAACAGAAAAACACCTGGAATTCATAAAATACCCTAAAAATTGTATAACCCATACAAGACCATAAAAACTATAAAAAAAATAAAAGATACCAACAACCCTGAAAAACATAAACTATGCTAAAAACCCTAAACCCATCAAAGACTGTAAAAACTAAAAAACGCAAAAGACACTAAAACCCCTATAAACCTGAAAGGACACTAAACACCCCTAAAACATGATTGGACACTAAAAACCCTAAAAAACTCAAAAGACACTAAAAACCTGAAAGGACACTAAAAACCACAAAAATGATGTAGTAGACTTAAAACCCCCAAAAACCTTAAAACCTTATAAAGGACCCAAAATTCTCTAAAAACCTTAAAGGACCCTAAAAACTCTATTTGACCCTACAACCCAAAAAACTAAAAAGGACCCTAAAATCCAAATAAAAACCTAAAGGAGCCTTAAAAACTATAATAATCCTAGAGAAACCTAAAAATTATTAAAACCCATAAAAACCATAAAACAATTAAAAGACACTAAAACCCCAGAAAACCTCTTAAAACCCTTATAAACCCTAAACCCCCTTAAAATCTACAAAACCCATAAAAACAATAAAACCCATATAAACTTTAAAAACTCCTTAAAATCAATAAAAATCATAAAAAAAAAATGAAAACCCATAAACACCTTTACAAACACTTTAAACCCTAAAAATCCCTAAAATCCTACTACCCCAAAAAAATCCATAAATTCCTTAAAAACAACAAAACCCTAAAACTATTAAAAACACAATAAATAATAAAAAACCTAAGACCCTAAAACACATAAAATCTTAAAAACCCTAAAACCATAAAAAATCTTAAATATCAATAATAACCCTAAAAACAAAAAAACCATAAAATCCCTTAAAACCCAAAAAAACATAAAAACCATGAAAAACCAAAAAAATGACGTCGCTATAAAAATAAAAATACCCAAAAACCCCTAAAAACCATGAAAAAAATATCTTTTAATGCCCCCAATGAACCATAAAAACCCAAAAAAAAACCTCTAAACACCAAAAATCTATAAAATCCTTAAAACCCCAAAAAACCATAAAATCCTAAAACAATAAAAAAACCCTTAAATAACTAAATACCCTAAAACCCAAGAATAAAATCCTTAAAATATATAAACACTATAAAAAATTTTAAAATCCCCCAAAAGATCCAGAAAACCCTAAACCCTATAAGACACTAAAAACACAATAAACCCCTAAAAATAAAAACCCCTATACAACCCCTATAAGGCCCTTAAAACCCCATAAATACCTGAAAAAACCCTAAAAACATAAAATACTTAAAAATAATAAAAACAAAAAAATACCAAAAACCATCTAAAAACCAAAAAAATCATTTAAACCCTAAGAACCACAAAATTCCTAAATCCCTTGAAAATCGTAAAAACCCAAAAATGTCACTAAAAAACTAAAAAACCAATAAAAACTAGAAAATGAATAGAAATACTTTAAAACCTAAAAAACCCTAAAAAACTATAATCCCTAAAAACCCCTAAAACTTTACAACCCCGTATAAATAGTAAAACACCCTAAAATCCATAAAAAATCCAAAGAAACCCAACAACTGCAAAAAATAATCCAAAACACACAAAACAGCCCAGAAAATACACTAAAACACCTAGAAACCATTAAAACCACTCAAAATCCTAAATATACCTAAATATATAAAAAAATAATGAAGATCCATAAAACACCCCAAAATCTCGAAAGACCCAGAAAATAAAAATCCTCTAAAAACCCTAAAACCCCTAAAAATCCCAAAAAACAACAAAACCCAATGAAAACCCATATAAAATTACTCTAAACCCTAAACCCTGGAACCTACACCATAATAACTATATGATACACAATAAAACCTAAAACCTATACCCTAAACCCAACACCTTACACCCCAAACCCTAACCCCTACACTCAAAATCCTATACGCTACACCCTAAACCCTAAACCCTGAACACTAAACCCTAAACCCTAGATCTTACACCCAAAACCGTAAATCCATCACCCAAAACCGAAGACCATTGACCATAAACACTACAACCTACACCCAAAGACTCTACCCCAAAAAACCTAAATGTTACACCCAGCATGAAAAGGCATGTACCTAACATCCAAAACCCATTACCCAATTTCCTAAACACTATATCTTACACCCTAAACCCAAAACCCAATACCATCATCCCTAAAACCTTGACCCAACACCCTAAAATCGAAACCCCACACTGTAAATCCTATACCCAACACATTAAACCCTAAACAATATAACCTAAACTCTATACCCTACACCCTAAATCATAAACCCGACACCCAAAATCTCATACCCAACATCCTAAACCCTATACCCCACACCCAAAACCATATATTATAAACCTTGAACCTTATATCATACACCCTAAACCCTAAACCCTAAAACATAAAACCTAAAACCTAAATCCTACACACTAAATCATATTCCCTACATCCTAAACCCTAAACCCTACCCTAAAACCCTATACCCTACACCCTAAACAATACACCTCTCACCCTAAACCCTATACCCAGAACCCTAAACCCAAAATCCAAATCCCTTTACCCAACACCCTAAATAGTAAAACCTATACCCTAGACCATATATCCTACTCCCTAACCCCAAAACCATACACCCTACACCATAAACCCAGTTCCCAACATCCTAAAGCTTATACACTATCCATTGACCTTATACACTAGACCCTAAAACATAAACCATACACCTTAAACCCTATACCACACACCCTAATCCCTAATACCTACACCCTAAACAATTTATCCCACAAATAAACCATAAACGCTTCACTCTAAACCCAACACCATACTCCCAAAATTAAATACCCTCCTCTCTAAACCCTAAACTTGACACCCTAAACACTATACCCTAAGCCTTAAAACCTAAATCTCCCACCCAACACCTATACCCAACACCCTAAATCCAAAACCTAAATCCACAATCATATCCCCTACAACCTAAAACCTACACCTTACACCCTAAAACATATACCCTACACCCTATACCCTATACCCCACACACAAAACACTACAACCTTAACCCTATAGCCTACACTGTAAACCCGATACACTACACCATAAAACTTATACCCTTTAACCTAAACCCTACACCCTACACCCTAAACCCTAAACATTAAACCCCAAACCCTAAACCAATAAAATAACCCTAAAACCCTAAAACCCCAAATTAATCTGAAAACCCCTAAAACCCCTAAAAATCATTAAAACCCTAAAAACATTAAAAACCATTAAAACTCAAAAAAACACTTAAAACACTAAAACCATGAAAACCCAAAAAAAAAATACAACAATGAAAAATCCTTTTAAAATAATAAAACACTAAAAAAATACTTAAAAACCCTAAACACGATAAATATTTAAACAAACACTAGAACCCCAAAAAATCCATAAAAAATAAAAACTATCAAAAAACCCTCAAAACCCAAATGAACCCTCAAACCCCCCAACCTTTAAAACCCCTTAAAACCATAAAAATCTGGAAAATCTCAAAAATGCCTAAATACCCCTAAAAATATGAAAAAACCAGAAAACCCTAAGAAAACCATAAAAAATCATAAACTACCAACCATAAAAACAACAAAAAACCATAAAATCCATAAACCCCTTAAACCCCTAAAACCCTAAGAAAACCCTAAAAACCTTAAAAAACATTAAAATACCCTAAAATCCTAAAAATTATAAAAACCTTAAAACCCAAAGAATTCATAAGACCCTAAAAATGATAAAAACCACAAAAAAATCCATTAACCCCTGACTTTCGGTGATGGTCTTCCTCAGCGACGGTGCTCTCTGGGCGCGTTCTTTGGATACAAGACGACTGTGGCTTACCGTCTTCGATAGCTTCCTTTCCTCGTCCCGTGCTCCGGATCACAGCTTCGGAAGGTCTTCTTTGCGGATGCGTTTGGGTTTCGTCAGACTTGGAGCTTGTGCGGGCTTCTAGGGTCTTGGATCGGTTGGATCTGGTCTGCGGAGTTGCTGATGGCTCTTTGGTGGTCAGAATCCTTGATGGGAATCCGCTATGGTTTAGAGTTGACTTTGCAGATCTGGGTTTGCCTCGGGCTGACCGAATTGGGGTACCTCAGCGACGATGCGGTCTTGGCGAGGAGGTGCAAACGAGTTCGGTTTGGCAGCGATTTGTGAAAAGGTTGTTGTTCAAGTGGATCTGTGTTGTAATAACGTGCTTGACGCTTGATGCTGGGGGAGATTCTGGTTCTTCATCGTGGTTGCAGGAGGCACATTTGATGCGGTGGAGGGGATCACATCAGCGGTGTGGGCTATGGCCTATTTTGATGCTGGTCAACTCTCATGTTTTACCGCTTCGGTTCCGTTTCAGGGATGCTTCCTTGATGTCGATGCAAATATGGTATGTTTCCTCTTTCAGGGCGTTGTTTCTGAAAATTTTCTCTGGTTATGGTGTGTTGTTAGATCGTGGTTTTTTGCTCTGTGGGATCAATTTGTTGCTTTGGTTTTCTTCGTTGGTGGCTTGGTTCATTGGCTGCGTACTGGTTATGGTTCCGAATGAGCTGTTGGATAGGATGGTATCTTTTTTATGGTTTTGATGCTGTTATGGGGTTTAGAGTGGGCTGATGCCGGTAGTGATTTCTGGAGTTGGAGCTATTGGATGCTTGATGCAGCCTGGATGAAAGTGGAATGGTTGGGAGTTTTTGATTGTTGTAACAAAAATGCTGGTGGCTGGCTTGGCTGTGATGCTTGATGTGGCTGGATGTTTGGCTGTGAGTTGCTAACAGGGATAGATTGCTGCGGAGGGTTTGACAATGGGCACACGCTTGAGCTGGTTGTTGGTAGGGAAGAAGAGTTGCTGGGGTCTGGAGGCTGGTCGGTGTTATGGGATGCTAGCTCTGTTTGGCTGGGTGATGCTGTTGGAGATGCTGCTAAGAGATGTTATGGCTATGATGACTGGATTATGCTGGATGCTAGACATGGCGAGATTGGTGGCTGGTCGTTGCTTGGTTGTGAGCTGCCGGATGCTGGTTGATGAGGGTTGCAACTTGTTGCTGTGTGTTTTTTTTTTTGGGTTTGTTTTGCTTCTTTTATTTTTTTATTTTTCTTTTTTTGGCGTGGGTTGTAAGGGGTTTTTAGGTGTGGGTTGTTTGACCCCTCCCCTCCCTTGTCTTCTGAGTCTCTTTTTTCATTCTAATAAATTGGGGGGGGGGGCTGGGAATAGCCTGACCCTCGCATCTTTCATGCCCTAAAAACTAAAAAAAACTCAAAACCCTAATATAGTTATTAAAGACCTAAAACACTTAAAAATAATAAAAACACTAAAACCTCAAAAAATGATAAAAACCCCAAAAAACACTAAATCCCATAAGATATCCATGAAAATATATAAAATCCAAACAAACCCTCTAAACCTGAAAACCCCTATAACCCTTAAAAACACTAAATAAGCATAAAAACCTAAAATGACCATAAATACCCCGATAAATTCTAAAACCCCTAAAATACACTAAAAATCCTAAAACCGCTAAAAACACCTTAAATGCCCTAAACACCTGAAAATCCTAGAATCCATAAAACCCCCAAAAAACCTTAGAAATACCCTAAAATCCCTAAAACCCCAAAAAAACTCAAATCAACCCAAAAAATCACCAAAACCCTTAAAAATAAGAATGAAAACTTAAAACCCCTAATAACCTAAAAACCACTAAAACCCCCTTAAAACCTAGTAATAACCCTAAAACCCACTAAAAAATAAAAACACAAGAAAACCCTTAAAATATAAAAAGATCCTAAAAGTCCCTAAACACCCCCAAAAAATCCCTCAAACCTAAATTTCCCTAAAAGAAAATGAAACCATAAAATACCCTAACATATCTCAAAATCCTGAAACTATAAAATAACATAAGACCCTAGGGACCTCTAAAAACTCTAAAACACCCCAAAAACCATAGAAACCCTAAAACCTTTAAATACTAAAAAACAAAAAAAAACCCTAGAAAAACTAAAACCCACTAAAACCCTATAAAACATAAAATACTACAAATCACCCAAAAATACCCCAAAAATACCCCATAAAACTCATAAACCTTTTAAATGAATAAAACCCCTAAATAAAATACTAAAAAACTCCAAAAACCCCTAAAACCCTTTAAAAATAGAAAACATCTTTAAAATTCCCAAAACCCCAAAACCCCCTAGAAACCATAAAAACCCTCAAAAAACCCTGAAACCCCTACATAACTAATAAAAACCATAAAAACACGAAAAAAATAAACAAAAATTTTAAAACCCAAAAACACACTAAAATCCATAGAAAACCCTAAAATCCATGAGAAAATCCTAAAAAACCTAAAACCCCTTAAAACCCCTAAACCATATAAAACTCCAAAAATGCCTAAAAATCCTAAAAACTCTAAATAACCATTAACTCACCTAAAAACATTAAAATCCCTAAATCTTTTAAACCCGTAAAACCCATAAAACCTTAAATAGAAAGTAAACCAAAAATCCCAAATAAACCCAAAAAACCCAAAAATACCAATAAAAACACAAAGAAGACCCTAAAACCCTATAAATACTTTAAAATACCATAAAACCAATTAAATACTCTAAACCCTAGAAAACCTAAAAACCCTAAAACCATATAAACCATAAAGACCTTAAAAACCCTAAAAACCATAACAACCCTTAAAACATGAAGAAACCCTAAAAGCCCTAAAAACCATAAATCCCTAAAAACCATAAAAGACCGAAATACTATAACATAATGAAAACCGTAAAATAATACTAAAAACACCTACAACAATAACAAACTAAAACCCTAAAACCATTAAAACTCTATAAAACCCTAAAAATCCTAATAATATCCTGAAATCCCAAAAAATGCCATAAAAATTCCCAAAACTCCTAAAAACCCTAAAAACAAAAAAAATACCTAAACCCCAAAAGAGTACACAAATGCACTAAAAATCAAAAAATCCATAAAAATCTAAAAACACATAAAACCCTAAAAACACTAAAAACCCTAAAACCCAACAACAAGCTCAATAAACCCTTAAACCCATAAAAATCATAAAAATCAGCTAAAATCGTCTAAAAACCCACAAACCTAGAAAACTGAAAAATACTAAAAACCCTTAACCCCATAAAACCATAAAACCCTAATCAACCTGAGGAACATAAAAATCCCTACAAACCCTAAGAAACACTAATAACCCTAAAACTCTAAAATCCATAAAAATCAATAAAACACACTAAAAATCCTGAAAACCCTAAAAACCCTAAAAAAACTAAAAACCCAAAACCATAAACCTTTAAATACTCAAAAAAATATTTAAAAGCCCTAAAATCCCTAAAAACCCTTTAAAATCCCAAATACGCAAAAACCCTACAAACTACAAAAAATCCATATAAAAAAACAAATTTCCTTTAAAATACCATAATGAACCTAAAACCTAAAAAACATAAACAAACCCAAAAGGACCCTAAAAACTCTAAATCCCTAAAAACCTAAAAAACACTTAAACCCGTAAAAACCCAAAAACCCCAAAAACCCAAAAACTCCTATGAACCACTAAAATACATAAAACAAACAAAAACTATAAAACCCTAAAAAATAAAAAATCCTAAATTTCCCTAAAGGACCCTAAAAACTCATAGAAGACCCTAAAAACCCATGAAGTAACCTAAAACCCTAACCCACTCAAAACACACTAAAAATAAAAAATATACTTAAAAGACACTAAAAAAATAAAATAACTACAATACATGAAAATAACATAAAAATACTAAAAACACTCTAAAAACCCTAATGGACCCTTATAATGCTAAAACCCCAAAGGATAATAACAACACGGAAACAATAAATTTCCATAAAAACCTTAAAAACCATGAAGGACCCGAAAACCGCTAAAAACACTAAAGGACCGTAAAAACACTAAAAACCCATAAAGGACCATAAAAACACTAAAAAACTATAAATTACTAAAAAAATACAAAAATAATAATACAACTAAAAAACCTAAACAAAAACCGTAAAAGTCCCAAAACCCCTTAAAGACCCCAAAAATCATTAAAACCCTAAAAAATACATTTAAAAACCAAACCCCCTAAAAATGATTAATGTCCCTAAAAACTCTAAAATCCCCTAAAACCATAAAAACTCCTTAAGGTACCGAAAAACCCTAAAAACATTCATGACAAAGAATCTCTAAAAATCATAAAACCCTAAAAACCCTTAAAGACTATAAAATACTGTAAACCCTGTAAAACCCTAAAAAACTTTAAAACCCCTATAAAACCCTAAAGCCAAAAATACCCTAAAAATACCTAACAACATTAAAACCCCCGCAAACCATAAAAAACTAAAAAACCCTAAAAACATAAAAACTCTAAAAGAACCTAGAATCTTATGAAACCCAAAAAAGGCCTAAAATATATAAAACACCCTTCAACCCCATAAATCCCTAAAAGACCATAAAAAAATTCATAAAAACATAACATGGCCTAAAACACCCTAAAAACCCTAAAACACCTAAAAACCTAAAACATCCAAACACCCCAAAAAATTACTTTAAACACATTGAAAATCCTAAAATTGAAAAAACCTTAAACCCATAAAAAACATAAAAACTCTAAAAAACACTATAAACCCAGATCACCCTAAGAAATCCTTAAAACCATCAAAAACCAAAAACTCTAAAAAAATCAAAATCACCTAAAACAATATATAAACTTACTGAAACCCTAAAAACTCTAAAAAACCATAAATATATAACAACCCTAGAAATTCCTAAAACCCATAAAACCCCTAAAAACACTAAAATCACTTTAAAAACCTGAATCCCATAAAAACAATTAAAACTCCTAAAACCCTATAAAACCCAAACAAAACCCTAAGAAATTAAAAAATCTAAAAAACTAAGGAACATTAAAAAAACCGAAAACATTAAAAGAAATTAAAACCCCTAAAAACCCTAAATCCCTAAATCCCCTAAAATGACCTTAAAACCTAAAACGCCTAAAAACCCTAAAAAACCATAAAGACCCTAAAAGACCATAATAGACCTAAAAGAAACCCAAAACCATAAAATCCAAAAATGACCCTAAAAACCATACAATCCTCCCAATAACACCATCAAAACCCCTTAAACACCCTAAAAACTCTAAAAACTAAAAAAACCCAAAATACACCAAAAATAACTACAAACCCACCAAATCCCCCTAAAACAACCTAAAAACTCTAAAAACCTCAAAATTTATAAAATACCCTAAAAACCATAAAGAAAACTATAAGTACATAATAACACTAAGACAACCCTAAAAAAATCTAAAACATATTTAAAACCCTTAAAATCATTAAACACTAAAACTTGTAAAATATTAAAATACCTTCGAATCCCATAAAATATCACAAAAACTATTTAACTCGAAAAAACCCCAAACCCAAAAAACCATAAAACCATTAGAAAATATTAAAACTCATTTAAAACAATAAAAAACCCTTAGATAATCCTAAAAAAACCTAAAACCCCTAGAAAATAAAAACCCTACAAAACATTAAAATAAACTAGAGATCCCAAAAAACCAAAAACCGTAAAAATCATTAAAACAATAACAAACCCTAAAACCCTAAAAAATCTAATAAACTATAAAAAACTATAAAGCCACTTTAAAACCTTAAAATAACCATCAGAACCACTAAAATAACTGCATAACACCTAGAAACCCTAAAACCCCTTAAAATAATAAAAAACATTAGAAACCATAAAAAACAAAAAAACAATACGAAACACTAAAACCCTAAAAGAAATTTAAAAACCTAAAAAACCATAAAACCCTAAAAAACCCTAAAAACTAAAAAAATCCATGAACACACATTGAAACACCTAAAAATCATTAAAACACAAAAATACCTAAACTTCTAAAAAAATAAAATTCCCTAAAAACACTAAGAAATCATAAAACCCTAAAACCCATAAAATATCATTAAAACCCTAAAAACCGAAATAAAAAATCAAAAACCATAAAACCTAGAAATACATAAAAACCCTTAAAAACCACAAAAACACTAAGAAACTCTAAAAACCATAAAAACCCTAAAACCAAAAAAAAACCTTAAATGGATATAAAATTCATATAACAATGAAATACCCTAAAACCATAAACAACCCTAAAACCCTAAAAACTATAAATCTATAAAAACACTAACAACTTGAAAAACCTTAAAAAACATAAATCCATGAAACCCCAAAAATACCCTAAAAACAGAAATATCCCTAAAACCCCAATAAACCATATAATTACTCTAAAAACACTAAAAACCCTAAAAACACCACAGAACCACCTAAAACACAATAATAACCCTAAATCCATTAAAAACCACCAAAACATTAAAAAAATAAAAAATATAAAAACCCCTAAAATCATTAATTCCCATAAGAAACATAAAAACCTTATAAAACCACTAAAAGTTCTTAAATCCCTATAAAACTACAAAACATAGAAAACAATAAAAGTCTATAAAACCCCTAACCCCCCTCCCAAATTACATAAAACCGTATTTAAATACTAAAATAACCTAAAATCCCCTTAAACATCCTAAAACCATAAAAACCTAAAAAAACTAAAATGATAAAAAACCCAAAAGGCTAAAAAATCCCTAAAAAGCCTAAAACACTCAAAAACACTAATACAATTCAAAAACCACTAAAAGCCTGAAAAACCCATAAAAACAGTAAAAAACATAAAAATCCATGAAAACCCTTCAATCCCCTAAAAACCCCAAACCCCTAAAATACCCCAAAAAATCCCTTAAACCACCTACAAACACTTAAAAATAGCAAAATTACAAAAAAAAATCCTACAAAATACTAAAAAACCTAAACCCCTAAAAACCCTAGAAAACCCTAAAACCCAAAAAAACCTTAAATACCCTAATAAACCCTAAAACACATTAAATTCATAAAAACTCTGAAAACCCCCAAAATGCATAAAAATCTATAAAACCCCTTAAAAGATTAAAATATCATTAAAATCCACCACACCTCCCAAACACTAAAACCCATTAAACCCAATAACCACCCCCTCCACCCTAAAAACCATAATAACACTAAAACCCCTAAAAATCCATAAAACGATAAAACTGTAAATAATCCCAAAATACCCAAAATACCGCTAAAACTCCTAAAATTCCTAAAACCCCTAAAAACCAAAAATACATAAAAACCCTAAAATCCGTAAAAAACAAAAAACACACAAATGACCCCTTGAACCCCTAAAAAACCAAAAAACCCAAAAAATCAATGAAAACCCATAAAATATAAAAACACAAAAATCCTAAAAACCCTGTAAGATCCCTAAAAATCTATAAAAAATGTAAAAATCCTTAAAAATACTAAAAACCCTTAAAAAGGCCTGAAAACCATAAAAAAATACTAAACACCTTAACAACCCAAATAAATAATAAAAAATAAAATACACTAAAACACTAAAAAAATGAAAATCATAAAATACCTAAACCACTAAATCTCTAGAAACCCTTAAAAACCAAAAAACCCATAAAAAAACTTAAAACCACTAAAATCCCATAGAAACCATAAATAATTTAAATACACTTATGAAAATAAAGTACCCTAAAATCCCTAATGACTATAATAACACTAAAAACATTAAAACCCAAAACCCTAAAATCCTTAAAAACCTGAAAATCACTTAAAATCCTTAAAACCCATTGAAAACCATAGAAAATCATAGAAAACCATAAAAACCACAATAAACAAAAAAACATTAAACATCCCTAAAAACATGAAAAATATTAAAAGATCCTAAACCACCCTTAAAACTTGAAAAACCCTTAAAACTCGAAAAATACTCTAAACCCCTAAAAACCTAAAAACCCTAACAGACTCCAAAAAACAACATAAACACCCTAAAATTTTTTTGAAACCCTAAAAGACCCCAAAAAATATAGAAAACCCAATAATACTGTAAAATCCCTAAAATACCCAAAAAAATATAAAAGACCTTAAAAGACCATAAAACCATAAAACACCAAAAGGAACTAATAAACCAAACACCGCACAACACCATAAAATACACTAAAACCTCTAATAAACTCGTAAAACCCCTAATGGGTCATAAAACCACAAAAAACAAAAAAGACTTTAAAAATTCTTATACCTCCAAAAGGACCCTAAAATCCTAAAACCATAAATGAACATAATACTCTAAAAAACCTCAATTACCATAAAAACCTAAAACTTTAAGGGGTCCTACCAGCCATAAGAAACCTTTATATTAACCTAAAACCCAAAAAACCACTAAAGTGCAGAAACCCATAAAACCCATAATCCCTTAAAAAACTAAACGACCTTAATACCCCTAAAATATTAAGAAACCCTAATTCTCCCTACAACCCCTTAAAGTCCTTAAAAATATAAAAAATCATAACAACCCTAAAAAAATCCTAAAAAATTATAAAAGACCCTAAAAACCATTACACAAAAAAACACTTAAACCCACAAAAATTGTAAAAATACCAACTGACCCTAATACATTTTAAAAACACCATAAATAAATAAAAAATATATATATAAGTATTGAAACCCCCTAAATTCCCATAAAACCTTTAAAAATCCCAAAAAACCTACAAACCCTAAAATACACTAAAACCCTTAATTACCATAAAAAACTCTACAAACCTTAAAACTCTTTAAAAATCCCTAAAAACACTAAAACCCAATGAAACACTAAAAAACCAAAAAAAGAACCCAAAAACCCTAAAAACTAAATAACCTAAAAACCTAAAAAAACATTAAAAAACCCAAAGCCTATAAAGGACCCTAAAAACCCCAAAAACCCAAAAGGATCATAGAAACCCTAAAACCTATAAAGGACCCAAAACCCCCTAAAAACTCAAAATAAACTGAAATCCCTAAAACCTCATTAAATAATTTAAAAACACTAAATACTATAAAAGACCCTAAACCCCATTAAAATAATAAATTCCTAAAAAAAATAAAACACCCTAAACGAACCTAAAACCCTAACACCCTATAACCATAAAAGGACCTAAAAATATAAGAAATTTAAATCACCCTAAAATAGTAAAACCCCTGAAAAGACTAAAAATCCTAAAAGTCCCTAAAAACTCTAATACCCCTTAAAAATATAATTTTTTTAAAACCCTAAAATTTATAAAAACAATAAGAAAATAAATCATTAAAAACAATAAATATCAATTAAAAACCTAGATAAACCAAAAAATACCTTGAAACCTTAAAAAACCTATAAAAATAGAAAATCATAACCATAGAACTAAAAAACACATAAAAACCCATAAAAACCTAAAAATCATAAAACCCTAAAAACCTGAAAACTGTGAAAATCCCGAAAACCCAACCCCCCATCCCCCAAAAGATACCAATAACACCAAAAAAACTAAAACCCTACCCCCAAAATCCTCTAAAAACCCCTTACCCCCCCCCCAACTAAAAAATCCCCAAATCCCTAAAAGAACTAAAAAACCCTAAAAACCCCCAACAACCCACAAAAAATCCCAGAAACCGACTAAAGAACCCAAAAAAACACAAAAATCCATGAAACCTATTAGAAACAAAAAATAACCCAAAAAACCATAAAACCCCAAAAAACCCTAAATCCTAAAATCACTAAAACCCTAAAAATAGTAAAAACCTATTAAAGCCTAATCACATAAAAATATATAATAACCTAACACCCCCCCCAAACCCCTAAAAACCCTAAAAACTCTAAAAGACCACAAAACCAATAAAAATATCCAGATGACCCAAAAACCCAAAAAACCATAAAGGTTCCTAAAAACAGAAACACAATATATCACACTAAACCCCCTAAAAACCCTAAAACCAAAAAAAACCCTCAAAATTTTTCAAAGAACCTAAAACACTAAAAAATGACTAAACAAACTTAAAATCCTTGAAACACCTAAAACCCCCAAATACCTAAAAATATAAAAATACTGAAAAGAAGGTAACAATAATAAAACTGTAAAAAACACCCTTGAAACCATAAAACCCCTATAAAACCATAAAAAAATCACAACCCTAGAAAAAATAAATGCCTTAAAACGCCCTAAACCACCCTAATAATTTATAAAACCCTTAAAAACCCTAGAAACACTAAAACCCCCTGAACATAAAAAAATCCCTAAAAACTACAAAAATATAGAATCCTAACTAAAAAATAAAAAAAAAATCCTAAAAACCCCAAAAATCCCACAAAACCCCAAAAAACCCAAAGCACCAAGAAACTGTAAAAACATAAAACCCTATAAACAAAAAAACACTAAAACCCCTAAAACCCTAAAAAACACTATAAATACCTAAAAACCCCAATTATCCCAAAAATCTATAAAATCCCTAAATAACATAAAAAATATTAAAACGCTAAAAACCTTTGAAAACCCATATAAACCCTAAAAACATTTAAAAATGATAAAAAGAGTAAAACATACTAAAAACAAAAAAGTAAACAAAACCACATAAAACCCAAAAAAAAACCCAAAATTATAAAAACCCTAAAAACATAAAAAATTCCTAAAACCCCTAAAAATTAAAAAACCCCTACTAAAACTAAAAGATGAAAAGACTAAAACCCCTTTAAAACCCTAAAACCCCTAGAACATTAAAAAAATTAAAAAAATTAAAAAACCTTAAAAATATAAAATACCAGAAAAACATTAAAAACCTATAAAAACACAAAAAACCCTAAAGCCCCTAAAAAACTAAATCCCCTAAAAACCCCTAAAACCCTAGAAAATCATAAAAACACTAAAAGCCATAAAAATTCTATAAGATTATGAAACCCCTAAGTGACTATAAAAACCAAATAACATCCTAAAACCAATAAAAATAAATAAAACAACCATAAACCCCAAAAAACCTCAAACCCCAAACCCCGAAACAATCCATTAAAATACTCAAAAAACTCCAAAAATCCAAAAATCCCCTAAAAACCATAAAACACATAAAGACACAAAAACACCCTAAAACCTTAAGAGGAACTAAAAACCCAAAAATCCCATTAAAACTCTAAAACACTAAAACAATCATAAGACCACTAAAACCCAAAAAAGACCTTAAAATAAAAAAACATTAAAACACTAAAAAACAAAAAAACACTAAGAAACCCCTAAAACCCTTATAACCCAATCAAAACACCAAAAAGTAAAAAATAACTGGAAATCACTATAATACACCAAAAAACACAAAAAAAACAAAACTCCAAAAAATCCCTAATCAACCTCGTAAAACCCTAAAAATAGTAAAAGCCTAAAATCTCTAAAACATAAAAATCCCTATAGACTAATAGTAACCCTAAACCACACTAAAATACCCTAAATACCTTGGAAACCTTAAAATAATAAAAAAACAATTAAAATACCTAAAAACCCTAAAAATCATAAAATCATAGAAAACTATAAAAATCATAAAAACCCCAAAAATATTAAAACCCTAAAAAGAACCGATGACCATAAAAATCCATAAAAACCTTAAAACACAAAATATTCTAAATCCCCAAAAAAATATATATATTAAAATAAAATAACCCTTAAACCCCAAAAACGCTTAAAAAATCTAAAAGTGATTAAAACCCTTAAAATGCTACAGATTCAAAAAAAACCCTAAAAATTTTAAAAACGATGAAAACATTAAAACCCCAAAACCCTAAAAACACAAAAAACATGAAAAACACTAAAAACCCTTAAAAACCTAAAAAACCTCAAAACATTTTAAAAATAAAAGAACTATAAAATTTTGTAAAAACCATTAACAACCCTAAAACCATAATCGCTGTTAAAAACATGAAAATTTAATGAGAACCCCAAAAAACTATAAAACCTCTTAAACATGCTAAGAAATCGAAACACACCAAAAACCCTATGACCCTTAAAACCCTAAAACCCAAAAAAATACATAAAAACCCTAAAACCCAAAAAAACCCAAAAAACTATTAAAGACCCTAAAACTCCTAAAAACCATAAAAGACTCTCAAAACCCTAAAAACACTAATAAACCCTAAAATATCTAAAACCCTCTAAAAGGCCCATAAAACTATAAAAGACCCTAAAACCCGCTAAAACACCTAAAATTCCAAATTTCCAAAAAATCGTTACAAACCCATAAAAAGTCTAAATACCCTAAAACTCCAAAAACTGTATAAATAATGAAAATCTCTAAAACCCTTAAAACTCCCAAAAAACCCAATGAAACACTAAATAACCCTATAAAACCACAAATTTTAGAAACATTAAAACAACCCTAATAACCTTAAAACCCCTTAAAATACCTAAAAAACCTAAAAACCCCTAAAAACCCTAAAACATAAAAAACCCTATGAAAAAATCCCAAAAAAAATCAAAAAACTCCTTAATACCAAAAAAACCATAAATGAACTTCAGAACACTAAAAACATAAAAACATTAAGAAACCTTAAAAGCTTAAAAAACACTAAAACATAAAAATCTTTAAAACCTAAAAATTCTCTATAGTAACTTGAAAGCCCCTAAAACCCTAAAACCATGACAAACCCTAATAACCTGAAAACACTAAAATTTCATAAAACCCACTAAAAATCATGAAAACCTAAAAAATTCATAACCCCTAAAAATACCAAAAAACAAACCCCCCATCCACAAAAATTTTCCCAACCCCTAAAAACCATAAAAATCATAAAACACCTACAACCTTAGATAAAACTAAAAACCTAACATCCTAAAACTCCATTTGAATACATTAAAAGACCTAAAAATATGTAAAAGACTCTGAAACCCCTTAGAAACCTAGGAATCCTAAAAAGTCCCTAAAAATCCAAAAAATACCCTAATAATATTTCAAAACCACAAAAATCCCTAAAACCCTAAAAACTAAACCCCCCTATAAAACCCTAAAAACTATTAAAACCAAAAAAACCTTAGAAACCATTAAAAACACTTAATACCCTAAATCTCCTAAAAATTCTTGAAAGCCCTAAGAAGGCCGTAAAACCCATAAAAAACCTACCATAATAAAAAAAACTAAAACCCACTAAATATCATGAAACCCCGTAATCCATAAAAAAATTAAATAAAAACCCCCAAAACTCCCTTAGAAACTCTAAAACCCTTAAAACCCCTAAAACCCCATCAATCCCATAAAAAACATAAAAAACTATAAAACATATAAAACTCCTAAGAAACTCTAAAACCTATAAAGACCCTAAACAACCCAAAAAAAATCTCTAAAAACATAAAAATGTTTAAAACACGTTAACTAACCCTATTAAACCCCTAAAAGAACCAAAAACCCTAAAAACCTCCAAAAACACTAAAAACCTTAATCACCTAAAAAGGCAAATAACCTAAAACCATAAAAACCCCAAAAATCCCTAGATGACTGAAAACAAAAAAAACCCTTAAAATAATAAAAACTCTAAAACTCCTAAAATCCCTAAAAACGCTAAAATCCTAAAAAACCCAAAAAAAACCCTAAAAGCACTGAGACACAAAAAATCATAAAATCCCTTTAAACCCTTACAATCCTAATAACCCAAAAATCATAAAATCCTAAAAATAATAAAAAATGAAAAAAATCCAAAAACCCATAAGAATCCACTATAACCCTAAAACCCACTTTTAAAACCTAAAACCCTAAAATCCATTAAAAACCTTCGAACCTGCAAAATACTAAAAAATATAAAAACACTAAACAAACTAAAAATTCTAAAAATATCTAAAAAGCCTAAAAAACCAAAAAAACCCATAAAGGACCATAAAATCCCAAGAAACCATAAAAACCTAAAAAAAATCATTAAAACCACTAAAACCCTAAACACCCTTAAAATATATAATTGTCCCTAAAACCCTAAATCCATTAAAACCCTTAAAATCCTTAAAAACATTAGAAACCTTAAATAACCTCTAAAATACCTCAAAACCCTGGAAGAAACTAAAAATATTTACACCCCTAAAAACTTATTAAAGGGACCAAAAACCCCTTACAACCTTGAGAAACTTGAGAAAGCCTAAAACCCAAAAAAACCAAGAAAAACAAAAAAAAATCCTTAAAAATCCCTAAACTCTTTATGAGACCATAAACCCACAAAAATCCATGAAAAGACTATAAACACATTAAAACCCATAAAAAATCCAAAAATACCCAAAAAACAAAAATACCCTAAAATACCCTAATAATACATAAATCCTAAAAGAACATAAAAAACTGCAACACCATATAAAACACTATAAAAAAACTAAATGACATAATAATCACTATAAAAACTATAAAATACCAAAAAAAAATACTCTAAACCCCCCGAAAAGACTCTAAAAACATTAGAGGACCAAAAAACCCTAAAATTTCCTAGAAAATTTTTAAAAAACCTAATGGATCCTAAATCCAATATAATACCCTAGAATACCCTAACCATTTAAAATAGCCTAAAAATCCTAAAAACCCAAAATTATTCTAAGAACACATAAAAAACCCTAAAAACCAAGAAAAAAACAACCTTAAAAACCCTAAAACTGGCAAAAAACACTAAAAGACCTAAAAAACCCTAAAGACTAAAAAACATCCTAAAAATCCATAAAGACACCCTATAAGACCCTAAATACCTCTAGAAAACATTAAAAGACCCTAAAACCACTAAGGATCATAAAAAAATCCTCAAAACCTAATAAATGATAGAAGACCAAACAATTCCTGCAACCCCAAAAACCCTAAATAAAAATTAAAAACCATAACACCTAAAAACTATTAAAATTCATTAAAACCCTAAATAGCCCAAGAACACTTAAAATTCAAAAATCCCAATAAAATAAAAACCAAAAATCCCCTAAAAACCTAAAAACCTAAAAAACCAAACACCCCAAAATACACTAAAAGATAGTAAAAACCCAAAACCCTAAAAAACCCCGAAAACCCTAAAAAATCTAAAAAACATTAAAACACATAAATTCCCTTAAAATATAAAATACACTAAAAACCACAAAAAACCCAAAAAACCAATAAAATAATAAAAAACTTGAAAAATATAAAAAAAAACTTGAAATCCCTAGAGACCCTAAAAAACAGAAAACCCTAAAAACATAAAAACCTAAGAAATTTTAAAATGTTATAGGCCTCTAAAACCCACTAAGAATCCAAAAAAATACCTAGAACCCCTAAAAATGATAAAAGACTAAAAACCAAAAAAAATACTAAAACCCCTAATAAAACCTTAAAACGCTAAAATACTTTAAAAATATTAAAACCATAAAAACCGTAAGAATTCCTAAAACCCAAAAACACCCCTTAAAAAACCTAAAACACCTTAAACCTCCAAAACCACTAAAACAACCAAAACCCCTAAAACCCTAAAACCAAAAAAACTCATAAAAAACATTAGAACCCTAAAACAAGCTTAAAAATCCTAGAAACTCTAAAACTAGAGAAAACCCTAAAATCCTAAAAAACATTTAAAACCCCTAAATACCCTAAAAACAATTAAAAACCCTAAATACCTTTAAAACATCCTAAAACCATAGAAAACCCTAAAACACTCAAACCCCCAAAATCTCAAAAATTTCTAAAAACCCCCCATAACTCTAAAAAATCTAAAATCCCAAAAAAAACCCAAAAATCAGATGAAATCCTAAAAAATTCTAAATGGACATAAGAAAACCATAAGAAACCCTAAAACACCCTAAAACCCCTAAAACACTTTAAACCAAAAAACCCTCCACAAAAACCTAAAACCCACTAAAAACCTTAAAAATCAATAGAAAATTCCTAAAAACCAAAAACAACCCAAAGAACCAAAATATACCAAAAAACCATAAAACCCCTAAGAAACCCTAAATATCCTAAAAACCATAAAATACAAAAAACCTAAAATCCCCAAAACCAACTAAAAACTATAAAAAAATCTAGAAACTAAAATTAACTATAAAACACCCTAGAAACCTTGAAAAACTCTAAAACTCATAAGAGGCCCTAAAAACCCTATAAATTCCTGAAAAGACCCCAAAACCTGTAATCTTTAAAAAACTGATAAGAATCCCTAAGAACCATAATAACCCTAAATACCCTAAAACCCTTACAAAACACTAAAAACCATAAATACCTCCCCCAAAAAACCTACAAACCCTAATAACCCTAAAAACATTAAAGAACCCCAAAAACCTTACTATAATCCACTAAAAAGATCGTAAAAATCAATAAAAACCCTTAAACCCCGAAAAACTCTACAAACACTAAAAACCCTAAAAACCTATAAAAATACCTCAAAACACTAAAACCTGATTACAACCCCTAAATATTCTCGAAAAAGAACTAAAAAAACCAAAAAACCCCTAAAACCTTTTAAAACACTACAAACCCCTAAACACACATACCTAAAGAGTGTGAACCATGGGTTTGTACCCATGATTCCAAAATTTATTGAAAATAAAATATCACAAAGTACAAAGAAGATAAGTAGTAAAGCATGATATCAGCCACTGTAAACAAGAAAAATATTCTATGGACACAACCACCACCTCTTCCTATTGGAATATATACCCTCATCCATGTTTTAGGATGATTTTATAACCCATCATCAACATGAGGCTCAATACACTTTCTAGGTGGAATTAGTTCCTCACAAGTTAAAGGATCTTTCTATCTAGCCATACCATTTCCCTGTGAGACTTGTCTATCTACACAGATATCCCAATGAGAGTTTCCCAAATCCAAAAAAAATAGCTCCTTGATATTGGGCCTATTAAGAATAGAAAAAAGGAAAATATATTATTTCCAATAATTTCAAGAAGAGAATAGGAATTGTGAGTGTCATTCTTATTCAAGTCATTATCTATAACATCTTGTGTATTAGATTCACGTCCTTCAATTAAATAAAAAATATTTATAAAATCATATTACTTACTAGAGTTACCTCTCACTGGGGTTTCAACATCAATATTTTTTTCCCTTGTGGTCCCTTAATGAAATTGATTTCTACCCCCTTAGGTGAGAATATGCAAGCTCCTGTGTAAGGGTTTCACCTTCAGAGATAGAATTGACACTCTGAACATCAGAAGTTTCTTTAACAATATCATCCCATATTTTATAAGTCTTCCCCTACAAATATGATACATCCTCCAATGGTCCTACTTCAAAATACTTCAAATCATTACACATCATCTCATAAATAGAATGAGGATCTCCCTCATCATCTCTTTCAACCATTCTAGGAAGTGAGTTAGTATCTTCTACAGTGGTATCATTTGTGTTCAAAGATACTTCCTTCCATATAAAACCTAGATTCCTAATGCCACTTCAAATTATTTATAAGGAAGCACATATCATTGAAACATCACTACTTTAGATGAAAAATCATCTAGAAACATGTGAAAACTAATGAAACTTTCTCATATTTAATATCTAAATCAATGTTCTTTTCAGAAATAGATAGATTAACACTATCAATATACATTGGGTTCAGATCGATCTCCCCCAAAATAGTGAAAAATGGCCAAATTTTTCTTCCTCTATGGCTCAATAAATCTTGATGGGAGTCCCAATTTACAATTAATTGTCAAAAAAGATCTATGGATGTGAAAATATAAAAATTAAAACATATATTTGAACCAAAACCTGTGTTCTAGTGATCTATAGAGAAAAGTGGTTGAACTGAGGATCCTAATCTTGGATGCAAAGAGTTCCTGGTTTAAGGAAAATTAGTTTGTACCCCCAGGCCTTCCTCTTCAATTCATCTGACACAAACAAAATGGAAAAATATACACAACAAATGGAGATGCATCCCTAATCTGAAAAACACAAATTGTCGATAAGATAGTGCTCCATATCATCAAGTTTCCACATATTTTTTTCCCAAATGAACAATAGTTCTTTCTATGGCCATGAATTTTCAAATATTAAAACAATCAATGATCAACTTTTGAATGGGTTAAATAAGTATGAAGATAAATATTTTAAGGATTCGCTTGGAAGATCCATCTTTTCACAAAGAGAGAAACCACGTTGCATCTCCCCATCAAGATCTGTGAGAAGTAAATTCTAAAAGCACTATTCAATCTTCCTTGCATGAAATATTTCAAAAGTATCCACTAACTAGAAGCTCAATATCGATATCTCTTGGGAAATCAATTGAAGGAGAACCCAAGATCCCACAAATGATGAAAGGAACTCTAAAAAGCCATTAAATCCCAAATATAGCCCTAAAACCCCTAAAAATGAAAAAACAAAAAATAATTTAAAACCCTAAATACCCCTAAAACACTTAAGACCCCTAAAAACCAAAAAACCCTTAACATTCCCTAATAACCAAAGAACCTCAAAACCCATAAAAACACTAAAAAGACATAACACCCACTAAACGACCCTAAAACCCCATAAACCCTTCAAAAACCCAAAAACTAAAAAAACCATGAAACTTCATAAACACCATGGACAAACCTAATAGTCCTTAAAAACCTATAAAACCCTAATACCCTAACCCCCCCCCCCCAAACCCCTCAGAAGGACCGTAAAACCCCCTAAAAACCTAATAACCCTAAAACACCATAAAAGACGCCATACAACCCAAAAACCCCTTAAGGACCATAAAAACCCCTAAAAAACCCAAAAGTCCATATACCCCATAAAAGACCCTAAAACCCTCCAAACCCCCTAAAAGACACTAAAACATAAAAGAACATGAACACCCTAAAACCCCAAAAGACTATAAAAAACCCCTAAACAGCCTTAAAAACATTAAAAACACCCTAAAAAGAACTAAAAACCCTAAAAACCATAAATGATCCAAAAAACATAAAATCCACTAAAAATCCTAAATAGTAAAAATACCCTAAAACACCTAAAAACCCATAGAAGACCACAAAAACACAAAAAAATCATAAAACCCTAAAAACCCATAAAAACATAAAACACCCCTAAAATCCCTTCAAAACCCAAAAGACCCTAAAATAAAAAAAATGAACTATAAAAGACTCTAAATACACTAAAATACCCAAAAGACCATACAAACCATAAAAACCTGAACCCCTCACCCATGATTAAAAAACTACTATATAACATTAAAACATCCTGAAAAACCGTAAAAAATCTAAAAGTTAATAAAAACCGTAATATCACTGAAACCCATAAAAACCACAAAAACCCAAAAAACCCAAAAACCCAAAAAGACATAAAATTTCCTAAAAGCCCTAAAAATATTGAAAACTCCAAATGCCCTAAAAACTAAAAAACCCCAAAAAATCTAAAAAACCATAAATTCCATAAAATTTTAAAATCCAAAAAGATCTTAAAAACACAAAAACACAAAAATAACCAAAAAACCACAAACCCTAAAAATTCTAAAAATCACTAAAAAACCCAAAAAACCTTAAACCCTTTAAAAACACTAGAAACCCTAAATTCCTAAGAGAACATTATAACCATTTAAATCCCCTTAAAACCATAGAAACCTAAAACACCCAAAAAACTAAAAACACTAAAAACAAAAAAAAAAAAAAAATCCGAAAACACCTATAAAATAAAAAACCATAATACCCAAAAAAACATTTGATACACCCAACAACCTAGATAACCTTATAAAAACCCTAAAATCTCAAAACCTCTTATGTAACACCCCAAGCTTCTACGGTACACTTCTCTTGGAATAATGCAATGGCGTTTGTTGTACGCAACATCAAGTTCTAACACACCACAACCAATCAAACTAGCCGTTATGAATAGTAATACCCACTTTTTGAAATTTATAAATTTTATTTTTCAAAATGAAATTCATTTTTGGATTCAGGATATCGAAATTAGACTAGGGTGAAATTGTGATATTTTTCTGAAAAACTTCATTTTTTGATGAATAGTGAAACCACTAAGTGGTAGTTAAAAAACTGAATTTTTCGTAAAACTTAATTTTACCACTTCTGTGAGTGGAATTTCGAAAATCCAAGAGACACAGTTAATATCAAGGAGTAAAATGTGGTTCAATGAGATGAAAATAATTTTTGGTGAATAGTAACTTCTTACTTTTATTTACCACGGTTAAAAGTAAATAGGATAATTAAGGGTAAAAATGATATTAATATTACCCTAACACATGTCCTAATTCTATTGGACAAGTTTATCTCGACCAAAAACAACCTTAGGAATAAAATATTATCATTTAGGTCCACTTGGATTAGATTAGGACATTTATTATTATTTAATTCAAAGAAGAGTTAAAAGAGTTAAAATCAATGTTTATTTACTAAAACATTTTTAATGTAGGGTTATACATAAGATAAATTGGATTGTAAATATTCATTATAAAGATAAAAATATTTCCTATGTAATGATATTTTATTTACAATTTTTAGACAATAAATAATTTAATTTATTTATGACACAATGATGATGCAGTAATTACCATAATAGTGAAAAATTAAACTAATTGATATTATAAATACCCAAATAAATATAATTTGATACTTTTTATGAATTAAACTAATTTTCTAGGTTAATATGACATGTTTGGAATTATTTAATTAACTTTTTTCGAAGTAATAATTCTGTTATGATTTTCAAAAAAATCAATTTTTCAAATAGTATCAAAATTGACATAAAAGAGTTTTTAAAACAAATGTTATATTATTAATTGATATTCAATTCCTAAAAATCTAAGGTTAGGCAAAGAGACTTATATCATGATAGGTGTATCATTAATGGACCACTTGGGGGTCTCTTTGAGGTATATAGTAAGTTTATTAACTATATAATATAAAAATAAAAAGTGACATGGTAAGTGTCAAACTAATTAAATAAGAGTTAAAACTAATAGATAAGGTTAATATAATGACCCAAACCTGTCTAAATTCTATTTTTTGTGTGGTTTTAGACCCATAAACACCTTAAACTTTAAATAATACACTTTGGATCCATTATAAACCGAATATTAATTTATTATAAAATAATATTTCTAGCTTTTCCAAAGGTGCACCTCACCCCTCTTATAAAAGGGAACTCCCCCTTCTCATTATTTCACACCATAAAAGCATTTTGCCGCAGCGAAACCCTGCCCAAATACTCTCTAAAATTCCCTAACTTCATCCTAGAGTCATTCTTTTAGTCATAAATCCAACCTAAGGAGCCATTTTGATCAAATCAAAAGGAAGAACCCGAAGAAGAGGTAATGTTTTCACCACCCTCTTTCAAGTTCCTTTCTTCTTAAACTTCTTCTTTATTTCCCATTATAAAATAATAACTCCATTATATTATATATACTGTGATGTTATTATAAATATGGTACAACCATATTCATTATTCTATCCATCCTTTGAATAACATGTCACCATACGTGCGTACGTACGGCTTACCATCTCCACGTCGTGGTGTAATTGTTATTCAATAAATTATTATTTGGTTGGGTATAATAATGATGTGTAATTCATGTAAATAATAAATATATCATAATAATTATTATGTATATATGATATACCATTAAATTATATATTATTTTAATATCAAAAGAATGATATTGTCCCTCGTGCGTACGTACGGACTACTGTCTCCACGAACACAATGAGATTCATTCTCCATCGTATCCATTCAAGTATAATTCTCATTTGATGATTATAAATAATGTTTAAGGACTTGATATAATTCTGGATATGAATAAGATACAACCTATCCATAACAAACACGGCTTATGTAACAAAACATATAAAAGAAAATGATTAAGTTAACACCCGAAATGACGATAATTCTAAATTATTATTAGCAAAGCAATGTTAAAAGATCATATATGGTATCATATTAATGTATATGATTCTCATATAATTTAATAACAATTATTTCACCATTATACAGGAGGTTAACCTACCCTCAAATAATGAAAAGTACAAGGTAAGGGTTTATTTCACAATCTCTTCATTATCCGAGGTTGTTTATACGTAATAATCTACAGTGACTTCTTTATCATCCACATCCATGTTTCTTAAAAATGTATTTCAAAACATTTTTTTACTATTTACTATAATATGGGTTAAATTCATTTATACCCTTGTTGAATTTTATAAGTGGTTTATAAAGTAATCTCTCCATCGTTTTCCAAACAAGGTCCTTTTTAACCTTTTCGACAGAATTAAGGTAAGAATGTTTTTTTAACTTATACAGCGGGTGCGGCTATTTTCTGCCGTTATAAAATCATAGAAGCTTCCCTCACAATATTATAAGAATATTTTCAAAGAAAATGTTTTATTTTATAGATATATGACTCTTAAATGATTTCAAAATAGAAAGAGATATTTCTCTAAAAAGAGTTTTGATTTAATCTATGTCAACATCCTTTGATGGATTTTAAGATTATTTGAAGTTGATTTATTATGATACAAAACTTCTATATTATATTGAAGGTTTTGTGATATTTTTTACTATAGATGTGTTATTTTTATACCATTCTTGGTTTATGGATGAAGTATTTACATTTCATATGCTATTTTTAATACGAATTTTTATGTTATGTTTAAACCTTTTCATATGGGAATGCATTGGACTTAATATGTGACGGGTGAAGCCCGCTATAACTCCTCGATGCATCGGTAGGTCTCATGAGACAAACTAGTGAGTTGGCACAAGGCCTTGGCAAAATCTTATTTGTATTCTTGGCACGAGGCCTTGGCTATGTGGTTATGATAGTCTGGCATTATGCATTCCATCATTATGAAAGTGGTTATTGATATTGCATGTGATTATTCGATTTGTAGAATATCCATGTGAATAAGTAAATGGAATTATTTCATTTTATTTTTTCCATACTATGTTGAAGTTCAAGTTTAAAAGGCTTTTCTTTAGTTATACATTGCCTTAAATGTTTATTCTTATTTATGAAAGTTTCCGCTATATTGTTATCCTTACTGAGAATTTGACCTCACCCCTTTTCTATGTTTTATTTTTCCTAGGATGTGAAGAAGTAAATTATGAATGACCTGCAGGGATAGTATGAGGGGATAAGAGTTTGGACTATGGAGACTATGTTGTTGTAGTTTTCATTTTTATGATGTAATGTAAAACATTATGAATATATCTAGTGTTTCCAAGGCTACTAAACTAATCGGTCTTTCGAGACTTGATCTTTCTTGTGATCATTCCAATGTTATGTAATAATGCACCGACTCTTGGTAACTGGGGTCGGGGCGTTACAGTTGGTATTAGAGGAAGTTTAGTACAGACCATGGAAGCTAGATTTAGATAAACTCTGATTAGATCACATAGATTTAAGATGGACTTTGAGAATTAGTATAGAAGAACTTCCTAGAATTTTGGTATTGTAGAGATTTTGTAAGTTTTCTGAGCAATAAATCCCTATCTGGATATGAGCAGTTAGAGGTGGCTCTGGCACAGATGTACCTAGGGGTAAAACCCGAAAACACCGCTTTGATCATGACTCGAACAGGAACTGGTGCACGACAACGGGCCTTGCCGCACTCTTGGTTATGACACTCCTGGGGGATATGCTTAGGATAACTCTCATTTTCTTTACAAATCATTATGAAGGGTTTATGAGTATATACTTCCTCAAAGAAAACATTTTTATGATTATGGATTATATCCATAAATAGTTCAATTTATGTTAAGTTTTTTTATAAGTATGGAATTATGTATTTTGATTCATAAACTGATCTAGTTTATGCCATTGTTTAGAAATGGAGACTAGTGGAAGAAATGGAAACTGTATCAATGCACACACTCCATGTAGGGATTTCCCTCATGCTCAAGATAATTATAGTGGAGCTGGTGATGCAATTGGTGCTGATCAACTAATTACCATACTGGGACAACTCACTCAGGTTATGAATAATAACCTTACCCGTATGGAGCACCCCGATCCACAGCGTGGAGGATCAATGTTAGATTGCTTCATGAGGCAGAAACCACCAACATTAAATGGGAGTACGAATCCATTAGTACCTGAGAAATGGATAAGTTCCCTAGAGAAAATATTTCAGGCTTTGGGGAGTAGTGAAAGGGAAAAAGTTTTCATGGAAGTTTATCACCTCACTGGAGATGCTAATCAATGGTGGTCATTGATTCAAAACACGAAGGAAGATGATGAAGTATCAAATATGGAATAGAGGGAGTTCAAAGATCTGTTTTTAGAAAAATACTTTCCTCGTGACCATCGAGCAGATATGGAAAGGCAATTTCTGAGTCTGAAACAAAAGGAGGATGAGAATGTTGCAAAGTATGAGGCTAACTTTAAAAGGTTATCAAGGTATGCTGGAGAATATATATGTAACCCAAGAAGTAAGATTGATCGTTTCTTTGATGGGTTAAAATCATTTCTCTGTCGAGCATTAGACTCACAATCCATCTCGTCGTATGAAGACATTGTCTCATGTGCTATCAAGACAGAGAAAGAATTCTCTAAGTCATATGACTTTAAAGCAAAGCAAGAGAAGAAGAGATCTACTGATAAATCTAGGAATGGAAATAAGGGGAAGAAGGGAAAGGTTGAATATCCATCCAGCAGTAAATGTGGGAAGAAACACCCTGGTACTTGCTTAAAAGGAATGGGAGTCTGTTACAAGTGTGGTTAAAAAGGCCACCAAGCTCGTGATTGCAAGGGAAAGAAGGAAGCTACTGATGTCCAATGCTACAATTGCAGGGAGATGGGACATTATGAAAATGAATGTCCTAGGCGTCAGGGGAACTTAACTCAGAAAAAGTCCAAGGGATCAAGGCCAAGCTTATGTTATCACTACTACTGAGGTAGAAGCTCCGAAAGACGTGGTGGCAGGTAATTTAATGGTTTCCTCAAGTTTATAAAATGAATTATTTGATTCTGGATCATCGCATTGTTTCATATCTTCTTAGTTTGGTAAGAAAATTAGATATTTCCAATTTGATTTAACAAGGGAGTTGTTAGTTAAAACTCCTAAGGGAAGTATCATTGCAACAAAGTTTTGTGAATCAGTCCCCATTAGAGAACATAAATGTTCTTTATCTTCTGATCTCATCATCATACCTATGATTGAGTTTGATATAATCCTCGGTATGGATTGGATTTCAGACTATGATGCGAATATTTGTTGTAAGAAGAAGGAGGTTACGCTTTTTTATGATGATGATAAGGAACACCTTATCTTTAGAGCAGAATTGTCACCACCTAATTCTTATCTAGATCCACCGCCAGTAGCTCAACTAAATTCAATTATTGGGGAGGAAGAGGATAGAATTATAGTGGGTGAGGAAAGGAATGTTCAAATAGAGTATGTACCTATTGTGAAAGAATATGTAGATGTGTTTCCAGATGATTTACCTGGACATCCTCTAGAACGAGAAGTTGAGTTTTCCATTGATTTAATTTCTGGATCAAGTCCTATATCGAATACCCCTTATAGAATAGCCACTGTATAATTAGTTGAACTAAAGAAACAACTATAGGAATTGAGTAATAAGGGATTTATTCGCCCTAGTGTTTCTCCATGGGGAGCCCCTATTCTTTTTGTTAAAAAGAAAGATGGGTCTATGAGGTTATGTATCGACTACAGGGATATCAATGCTATAACAATAAAGAACAAGTATCCCCTACCTCTCATTGATGATTTATTTGACCAACTGCATGGAGCTCAATACTTTTCAAATATTGAACTTAAATCTGGATACCATCAGTTGTGTGTGAAGAAGGAAGACATTCTGAAGACATCATTTAGAACCAGGTACGGGCATTACGAGTTTACAGTAATGCCTTTTGGATTGACTAATGCACCCTCTGTATTCATGGATCTGATGAATAGAGTTTTCAAGGAATATCTCGATGAATTTTTGGTGGTATTTATTAATTATATCTTGGTATACTCCAAAATCTACGAAGATCATGAAAATCACTTGCGCATTATCCTGAAAACACTGAGAAGACATGAATTATATGGGCAGTTTAGCAAGTGTGAATTCTGGATTCAGGAGATTTCTTTTCTTGGCCATATTGTCTCTAAAGATGGAATCTCTGTTGATCCTTCTAAGACCAAGGCAATCCAATAATGTCCTGCACCGACGAGTACAACTGAGGTACGTAGTTTTATTGGTTTAGCAGGTTATTATCGATGTTTCATCCATAATTTTTCTTGGTTGGATAACCCATTAACAAAGCTCACACATAAAGGGGTTAAATTTTTTTGGACAAAAGAGTGTGAAGAATATTTCGAAGAACTGAAGAGAAGATTAGTCAATGCTCCTATATGGACTCTACCATCGGGGAATGATGGGTTCGTTATTTATAGTGTTGCATCGAAGAAAGGACTTGGTTGTGTCCTTATGCAGAATGATAGGGTTATTGCCTATGCATCATGATAGTTGAAAATTCATGAACAAAACTATCCTACTCATGATCTCGAGTTAGCAGCTATGATCTTTTCTTTGAAGATATGGAGGCACTACCTCTATGGTGAAAAATGTGAGATTTATACTGATCACAAGAGTTTGAAGTATATTTTCCCACAAAAAGAACTCAACATGAGGCAAAGGAGATGGCTTAAATTACTCAAGGATTATGATTGCATGATACACTACCACCAAGGGAAGGAAAACAAGGTGGAAGATTCTTTGAGCAGAAAAGATCATGGAGTTTTTAACAATATGAGAATTGAAAGGGATCCAATTTTCATGGATCTAGTGATGATCGAAATGGGAATAACCAGGGAAGGTGAAACATCAATGCTTTTTCAAATGGTTGCCAAACCATCTTTACTAGAAAGGATTAAGAGTTCTCAGACCGATGATGAAGAATTTCAAAAGAAGATTAAAGCTGTGAATGATGAGAGATTGAGGGACTTTGTGTATGAAGATGGAATTTTGAAATTTGGGAAGAGACTTTGTGTTCCCGATATACTTGATCTAAAAAGGGAATTGCTGGATGATGCTCACTGTTCCAATTTCTCTATACACCCTGGGAGCACCAGAATGTATAGAGATTTCAAGGAACATTTTTGGTGGGACAACATGAAGAGGGAGATTGCTGATTTTGTGTCAAGATGTATGGTTTTTCAACAAGTGAAATCTGGAAGGCAACAGCCTGGAGGAGTCATGCAACCTCTTCCCATACTGGAGTGGAAATGGGAAAATTTTACGATGGACTTTGTCATGGGGATACCAAAGAATCCTAGAAGGAACGATGCAATATGGGTCATTGTTGATCGTCTTACCAAGTCAGCACATTTTCTTGCTATAAGGGAAGATTTACCACTTGAATGACTAGCAAGACTATATATTAATGAAGTTGTGAGACTTCATGGAGTACCCATATCTATTGTTTCTGATCGGGATCCCCATTTTACTTCAAGATTCTAGAAAAGTCTTTAGAAATCCTTGGATACCGAACTTCATTTGAGCACTGCCTACCACCCTCAAACAGATGGACAATCAGAACGAACTATTAAAACCTTAGAAAACATGTTGAGATCCCGCTCACTTGACTTTAAGGGTATGTGGGATCAATATTTACCTCTGGTAGAATTTTCCTATAACAATAGCTTCCATTCGAGTATTAAGATGGCACCATATGAAGAGTTATACGGAAAGAGATGTCGCACACCAACCTGTTGGGATGACGTTGGTGAAAGAAAACTTGTAGGCCCAGAACTGGTGGAGGAAACGATGGAAAATGTGAAGGTAATCCAAAACCATATCAAAGCATCTCAAAGTAGGAAGAAGAGCTATGCCGATAATCGAAGGAAGGATTTGAATTTCAAGTCGGTGATCATGTTTTCCTGAATGTATCTCCATGTAAGGGAGTCATACATTTTGGTAAGAAAGGTAAATTGAGTCCTTGGTACATCAGACCTTTCGAAATTCTAGAATGAATTGGGGTTGTAGCTTACCGATTGGAAATGTCGCCAAGTCTCTCCAAAGTTCACGATGTGTTCCACGTATCTCTGTTGAGGAAATACATGCATGATCCAACGCATGTACTCACATATGAGGAATTATAACTGGAACTCGATATGTCTTATTGTGAAGAGCCCGTCAAGATTCTTGATACGAGAGAACAAGTACTGAGAAACCGGACGACTCGTCTGGTAAAAGTCTTGTGGAGAAACCATAAGATAAAAGAGGCAATGTGGGAACCCGATGAACTTATGATGAAGAACCACCCGAGTCTTTTCATGTAATTTTGAGGACGAAATTATTTGAAGGAGGGGATAATGTAACACCCCAAGCTTCTATGGTACGCTTCTCTTTGAATAATGCAATAGTGTGTGTTGTACGCAACATCGAGTTCTAACACACCACAACCAATCAAACTAGTCGTTACGAATAGTAATACCCACCTTTTGAAATTTATAAATTTTATTTTTCAAAATGGACTTCAGTTTTGGATTCAGGATATCGAAATTAGCCTAGGGTGAAATTTTGGTATTTTTATGAAAAACTTCATTTTTTGATGAATAGTGAAACCACTAAGTGGTAGTTAAAAAACTGAATTTTTCATAAAACTTAATTTTACCGCTTCTGTGAGTGGAATTTTGAAAATTCGAGACACACAATTAATATCAAGGAGTAAAATGTGGTTCAATGAGATGAAAATAATTTTTGTTGAATAGTAACTTTTTACTTTTATTTACCACGGTTAAAAGTAAATAGGATAATTAAGGGTAAAAATGATATTAATATTACCCTGACACATGTCGTGATTATATTGGAAAAGTGTATATCAACCAAAAACAACCTTAGGAATAAAATATTATCATTTAGGTCCACTTGGATTAGATTAGGACATTTATTATTATTTAATTCAAAGAAGAGTTAAAAGAGTTAAAATCAAAGGTTATTTACTAAAACATTTTTAATGTAGGGTTATACATAAGATAAATAAAATTTTAAATATTCTTTAGAAATAAAAAAATCTTTCCTACATAATTATATTTTATTTATAATTTTTAGACAATATATAATTTAATTTATTTATGACACAATGATGATGCATTAATTGCCATAATAGTGAAAAATTAAAATATTTGATATTAGAAATACCCAAATAAATATAATTTGAGACTTTTTATGAATTACACTGACTTTATAGGTTCATATGACATGTTAGGAATGATGTAATTAACTTTTTCAAAAGTAATAATTCTGTTATAATTTTCAAAAAAATCAATTGTCCAAATAGTGTCAAAATTGACATAAAAGAGTTTTTAAAACCAATATTATATTATTAATTGATATTCAATTCATAAAAATCTAAGATTCGTCCAAGAGACTTATATCATGATAGGTGTATCATTAATGGACCACTTGGGGGTCTCTTGGAGGTATATAGAATGTTTATTAACTATATAATATAAAAATACAAAGTGACATGGTAAGTGTCAAACTAATTAACTAAGAGTTAAAACTAAAAGATAAGATTAATATAATAACCCAAACCTATATAAATTCTATTGGTTGAGTGTTTTTCGACCCATCCCCACCTTAACCATTAAATAATCCACTTTCAGAGCCATTAGAAACCGAATATGAATTTATTATAAAATAATATTTCTAGCTTTTCCAAAGGTGCCCTTCACCCCTCTTATAAAAGGGCACTCCCCCTTCTCATTAAGTCACACCTTCAAAGCCTTTTGGATCGGCCAAAACCTTCCCAAATACTCTCTCAACTTCCCTCACTTAATCCTAGAGGCCTTAATTTATTCATAAATCCAACCTAAAGAGCCCTTTTGATCAAATCAAAAGGAAGAACCCGAAGAAGAGGTAATGTTTTCACCACCCTCTTTCAAGTTCCTTTCTTCTTCAGCATCTTCTTTCTTTCCCATTATAAAATAATAACTCTAGTATCTAATATATACTGTTATTTTATTATAAATATGGTGCAACCATATTCAGTATTCTATCCATCCTTTGAATAACATGTCACCATACGTGCGTACGTACGGCTTACCGTCTCCACGTCGTGGTGTAATTGTTATTTAATAAATTATTATTTTGATGGGTATAATAATGATGTGTAATTCATGAAAATAATAAATATAACATGATAATGATTCTGTATATATGATATACCATCCAATTATATATTATTTTAATATCAAAAGAATGATATTGTCGCTCATGCGTAGGTACAGACTACCGTCTCCACGAACGCGATGAGATTCATTCTCCATCGTATCCATTCAAGTATAATTCTCATTTGATGATTAAAAATAATGTTTAAGGACTTGATATAATTCTGTATATGAATAAGATACTACCTTTCCATAACAAACACGGCATATGTAACAAAACTTATAAAATAAAACGAGTAAGTTAACACCTGAAACGATGATAATTCTAAGATATTATTAACAAAGCAATGTTAAAAGATCATATATGATATCATATTAATGTATATGATTATTGTATAATTTAATAATAATTATTTAACCATTATAAAGGAAGTTATCCTACCCTCTTCCAAGGAAAAGTACACGGTAAGGGTTTATTTCGCAATCTCTTCATTATCCAAGGTTGTTTATACGTAATAATCTACTGGGACTTCTTTATCATCCACATCCATGTTTCTTAAAAATGTATTTCAAAACATTTTTTTACTATTTAATAGAATATGGGTTAAATTCATTTATACCCTTGTTTACTTTTATAAGTGGTTTATAAAGGAATCTTTCCATTATTTTCCAAACAAGGTCCTTTTTAACCTTTTCGACAGAATTAAGGTAAGAATTATTTTTTTATCTTATACGGCGGGTGTGGCTATTTTCCGCCATTATAAAATCATAGAAGCTTCCTTTACAAGCTTATAAGAATATTTTCAAAGAAAATTTTTTATTTTATAGATATATGACTCTTAAATGATTTCAAAATAGAAAAAGATATTTCTCTAAAAAGATTTTTGATTTCATCTATGTCAACATCCTTTGATGGATTTTAAGATTATTTGAAGTTGATTTATTATGATACAAAACTTATATATTATATTGAAGGTTTTGTGATATGTTTGACTGTGGATGTGTTATTTATATACCATTTGTGTTTTATGGATGAAGTATTTACATTTCTTATGCTAGTTTTAATACGAATGTTTATGTTATGTTTAAACCTTTTCATATGGGAATTCATTGGACTTAATATGTGACGGGTGGAGCCCACTATAGCTCCTCGATGCATCGGTAGGTCTAATGAGACAAACTAGTGTCTTGGAACAAGGCCTTGGAAAAATATTATTTGTAGTCTTGGAACGAGGCCTTGGCTATGTGGTTATGACAGTCTGGCATTATGCATTCCATCATTATGAAAGTGGTTATTGATATTGCATGTGATTATTCGATTAGTAGAATATCCATGTGAATAAGTAAATGGCATTATTTAATTTTATTTTTTCCATACTATATTGAAGTTCAAGTTTAAAAGTCTTTTGTTTTACTTATACATTGACTTAAATTTTTATTCTTATTTATGAATGTTTACGCTATATTGTTATCCTTACTGGGCATTTGAGCTCACCCCTTTTCTATGTTTTATTTTTTCCAGGATGTGAAGAAGTAAATTATGAATGACCTGCAGGGATAGTATGAGGGGATAAGAGTGTGGACTATGGATACTATGTTATTGTAGTTTTCATTTTTATGATGTAATGTAAAACTTTATGAATATATCTAGTGTTTCCAAGGATACTAAACTAATTGGTCTTTCGAGACTTGATATTTCTTGTGATCATGCCAATGTTATGTAATAATGCACCGACTCTGGGTAATTTTAGTCAGGGCGTTACATCTTAAAACTCTAAAAACAAAAAAATGGAAAAACCCTAAAAAACCCTAAAAAACACCCCATATCCTAAATCCCTAAAATCCACTAAACCTTTAAAACCATAAAAAACCCTAAAAACTCTAAAACCCATAAAACCTTAAAAAATACCAAAAACCCAAAAAACTCTAAGATACTGTAAAAAACCATAAAACCCCTAAAACCCTAAAAACTCAAAAACTCTATATTTGACCTAAAACCCCAAAAAACAAAAAATTGCATTAAAACCCCTAAAATACCCTAAAATACCTAATGCACCCTAAAACACACTAAAAAACACCCTAAAATTATAAAACCCATAAAACCCCTAATAAATTTATAAAAAACTAAAATACCCTAATACCCTTAAAACACAATAAAAACACTAAAAATCCTACAAATATAAAAAACAAAAAAATCCAATAAACCTTAAAACCGTAAAAACCCATAAAAACCTTAAGAACAATAAAACAACTCTAGAAAACCAAAAAACATAAAAACCCCAAAAAAACTCTAGAACCCATTAAAATCCTAAAAAACATAAGAACCCTAAAACATATTTAAAAACCATAAATCTATTTAAATCCACACAAAACAAATAATACTATACCCCCCCCCCCAACCTAAGATACTCTAAAAACCCTAAAAACCATAAAAAACCTAAAAACCATAAAAACCCTGAAAACCCTAGGAAAATACTAAGAAACCTAAAAACCCTTAGAAACCCTAATAAAACACCAAAATATCCTAACAATTCTAAAAACCATAAAAATAATTAAACCCCTAACAAACCCTAATAACCCCAAAAAACCATAAAACTCCAAAAAACGCAAAAAAATACTCTACAAAACCATAAAACATTAAAAACCATAAAACCCCTAAACAACCCTAAAAACGTTAAAACCCTAAAAAACACTCAAAACCCTAAAAACCTTAAATCCCATAAAAACCATAAGAACACTAAAACCAAAAAAGACACTAAAAACCAAAAAACACAAAAAACCCTAAAACATCTAAAATAAAAGAGTCGTTAAACCCCAAAAATCACTAAAAAATATAAAACACCTAAAACACCCTTAAAAGACCCTAAAATCCCCAAAAACTCGACCCCCCCCCCCAAACAGTAAAAAACACTAAACCCTATAAATCCATAAAACCCTAAGAAACCTAAAAACCCTAAAAATCCTAAATACACTAAAAAGATAAAGAGCATAAAATAAGAAAATCATTAAATTCTAAAGTTCTAAAAACACCCTAAACCCCTTAAAATCCATAATCCCCCAAAAATTCATAAAATCCATAAAACACTAAAAAATTATAAAAACCTGAAAGTGCCTAAAAAATCCCTCAAAACACTAAAAATGCATAAAAACCCATCAAACCACTAAAAAGAAAAAATAAAATCCTACCCCCCCAAAAAAACACTAGAAATCCCAAAAAACTCATAAAACCCATAAAACCCTAAAAACCCTGAAAACCCCATAAAACCCTAAAAATCCCCAAAAAATCTCTTAAAACCCCAAATAAAACAAATTCCATTAAAACCCTAAACCATATACAAAACCCATAAAATCCATAAAAACGAAAATAAACCTAAAAACCATAAAAACCATTAGACCATAAAACCCCTAAAACCCCAAGAATTAATAGAAACCCTAAAACACCTTAAAATGAAAAAATACTAATAAGAATTTAAACCCCTAAACCCCCAAAAAGGTCATAAAACCCCCTAATGGCCTAAAACCGAATAAAAAACTAAAACAACATAAAAATCCTAAAAAATGTTCAAACAATTATATCTATAAAAAACACTAAAAATTCTAAAAAATATTAAAAACCCTAAAAACACTAAAACCCCCAAAAACATAAAAACCATAAAAACCATAAACCATACACCCTAAAACATAAACCATAAACCCTAAACCCTATACACAACACCATAAATACTAAACCCTACACCCTATACCCTACACCCTAAACCTTATACTCTACACCATAAACCTTAAAACCAACACCCTATAACCTAAACCATTCACCTTAAACTCTATACCCTACTCCATAAACCATAAAAAATATAGCCTAAACACTAAAAGTCCATAAAAATAATAAAATAACATAAGAATTATAAAAAACCTCACAAAAACTAAAAACACCTAAAATTCATCAAAACCCTAATAGAAGATAAAAGAATAAAAGACCCTAAAACTATAATGAGCCCTAAAAAGATCTCAAAATTGTAAAAGTATAAAATATCATGAATCCGTCTAAAACCCCTAAAAACATAAAACCCCTAAAAACCCCTAAACCCCCTAAAAATATTAAAACCACATAAAACCCCAAAAACCCCAAAACTAAAAAACCTATAAAACCATAACAACCCTAAAACCTAAAAATAAATCCTACGAACTATAAAATCCCCAAAAGTCCCAAAAACCCAAAAACACAAAGAACCCTATAAGGAACCTCAAAACCTAGTAAAACTTTATAAAAACCTAAAACATTAAAACCCTAAAACCCAAAAAACCAAATAACAAAAAAAATATTGTAAAAATCCCTAAAAGAACCAAAAACCCAAAAAAACACCCAAAAAACAGTAAAAACACTCTAAAACCCAATAAAAATACAAAAGCTACCAAAAAACCCCACCTCTAAAATCAGTAAAAACCATAAAAACACATAAAATCAATAATATTAGTAAATTTCTAAATTACATAAAAAATATAAAACCCCTAAAACCCTTAAAAAGATCCTACACATCTAAAAACCATAAAAATTATAAAAACATCCTAAAAATCTCTAAACACAATTGAAATGCTAAAAACATTATAAATACCATAAAAACCAAAAATATCCTTAAAAACACACAACAGTTTCAAACCCATTAAATACCCTTAAAATAATAAAACTACAAAAACCCCCAAAAAATAACCAAAAATACCTTAAAACACGAAAAAACATAAAATTCACTAAAAACCTAAAAACCACTAAAAACCCAGAAAACTCTTGAAATCACAATGAAAAATACATACCCTAAAAGAAACTAAATACATAAAAACCCCTAAAACACTAAAAACATAAAAATACCTAGAAAACTTAAAACCCCTAAAAACACCAAAATCCTAAAACCCAGAAAACCCTAAAAACCATTAAATCCTAGAAAACCCCTAAAAAACTATAAACCTAGAAACCATAATAACCATAAATACCCTAAAACCATTAAAAAAAATCAACCTATAAACATATAAAAAACCTCAAACCCCTAAATAATTTAAAAATCAGTAAAGACATAAGAACACATAAAAACAATTGAAAACCTTAAAAACCATAAAAAAAATAAAAAAAAAACCCTAAATATATAAAAACCTTTAAAACCATAAAAAACCAAAAACAATCAAAAAAAAATACAAAAGAACCCTAAAAATAAAAAAACCAAAAAACCTATAAAAAGACCCCAAACACCTAAAAACACTATAAAACCATAAAAATTGAAAACACTGGAAATCTATAAAATACCTAAAAGTACTAAAAAACCCCTAAAAGTCCCTAAAAACCTAAAAATATTAAAATACTAAAAAACCTGAAAATCATAAACCCAAAAAATCAAGAAAAAAACAACAAAAATACTTAAAAGATATTAAACACCCTAAAAACCAAAAAACACTAAATAACCCTACAAACCTCTACAAATCCTAAAACTCCCAATATCCTACTAACACTAAAAAACCAAAAAACACAAAAAACCAAAAAATACTAAAAACACTAAAAACACGCTAGTAGAAAAACTATTTATGATGTCTTAGTTTTCACATCAGTTTTTTAGAACTGATTTGAAAATCTGGGAATATAAAATTTTTATGTTAGTTTTCCATTATCTGATGTGGAAAAGGAATTTTTTTACATCGGTTCTCATATAAATGACAGTAAAAATTGATATATTCCACTCTTTCAAGTCAGTTAAATGATAGAACTGATGTGAAAGTGTGATTTTTTATTTTGGTTATATTATAACCTATGTGAAAATATAGTTTTTTACATCAGTTATAATATTAAGGCAGTAAAAAATATTTTATAAATTTAATAATCAAAGGAGGGTTCATTGTGTAGTCTTACATTATCACGACATAGGTCTCAATTCTCTCTTTCCCAAGAAATAACTATCTTTCTTATAAAATTTGGTGTTCCAATCTCACATTATGATCTTAATCAAGCCACAGGTTTCACCGACCTCATGTTTCACATCCACGATAGATCTAAATTAAGCCTCACACATTTTTTTCTCTATTTTTTGGACATTATTTGGATTGTAATCTCTAACTGATGATTGTTGGATAAGTTGGAATTCATTCTCACATTACCATCTTTATAAAATCAGGGTTTTCCAACTTCATCATTGCACATTTGATTCTAGATCTTCTCTTCTCCAACTAGATCACCTAAAGGTTTGAATATATTTTATAATGATTTAATTAGTTTTTCCTGATTTTATTTCATGTATAAATTATATTTTCTCATTCAATATATTTTTCCTTATTTAGATTAATTTAAAATTGTTTTATATAATATGTCATGCTAAGGAGTACTATTCTGGAGATATGATAGGCAGATCATATGTGTTTCTACATTGTAATTTAGGTCAATGAGTTGGTTTTCAAATTAATTAGGTACTGATATAACATTGGGTTCATTTTAGTTATGATAAAGTTGGCACATTGTATATTTGAAAATTTATTTTTTATGTAATTTCACTTCATGAGATGGGGTTTTAATGGGATTTCTAATGGATGTTTGTTTAACAGATGGCATGTGTGTCTTGTAAAATAGAATGGGATATTTTTTTAAAAACTATTTGGGTGTTTGAAATTGGTAATTATTAGTGAAAACCATTTCCAATGGATGATCACGATTAAGGGGATCATCATATATTCTTCTTATTTATGAGAATACCTATACTATGGAGTTTATTTTTTGGTGAGTAATTATAGGTTAATAAATTTAGTGATATTGATTTCCTTGTATGGAATTAAGGGTGATTTGATAAATGTGACTCATATGAGAATTTTGAGACTATGATCATATTTTGGTGGTGTTTTTATGAATGGCCAGGTGTTTCAAGAGTACTCTAGGGAATTGGAAAATGGTTGAATGGGTGATGGGTCTACTTTTTAATGTATCAGACCAATTGGGAACCTTTTAGGGAATAATATATACCATAATAAATCCCATAAAGTATGGTTTAATGTGGAATTTTTTATACTAAGAATCAATTAATGATTTAAATATATTGTTAATTACAAAATAGAATAAATTTTTCATTTTTAAAAATATTAAACAATGAATTAGATGTTCTCGTTATATATTGTTTATGGATATTGTTTTATTGATATCATTATATATATATTTATTTTAGTAATTTTATAATTTTATATTCATCTATTTATACTTTAATTTTTTTAAATGAATCTATTTTGCGATTTATTTCACATGAATGAATTCTCTCATCAAAATTTTATATTTTCCTTCTAAAGATTCCATTAATGTTTTTCTATATTTTTCGATGTCATTTCTAATAAAAATATTTTATAAATTACACACCTCCTTTTTGATATTTATTTTTGATATTTTTTAAAGATAATAATGAATCAAAGTTGGATTAATACACCTCGAATAGGTTCTGAAAATAAGGATGGTGTAAATTTTTTTCTGTAATTTTCTAAACAAAATGTTCAAACAATGACATGATTTTATTTCCATGCTATAAATGATTAAATTTGAATAAATTGGAATTCTTAAAGTTCAAATAACATTTAATTTTTCATTCTTTTAATTTGCATTAGACCACATGGATTTGGCTTGGTGAAACTGAACAGAATTTCTGATCTACTGACGAGGGTGCTTTTCAAGATGATAAATTTGATCAAATTGATGAAATGATTCATTATATTAAAGTGGAGGTAATTAAGAAACAACTATAAATTGAGCATTTATATGGTGAATATGAAAATTCATTTTATCCTGGTTGTATGGAATATATGGTTTTATATATGGTGTAAAGATTGATTAACCTAAAGGAGAAACATGGATAGAGTGACAAGATTTTTACAGAGCTGCTATAATTATTTAAAGATATTATTACTATTGTATATGATCTTGTTGAATCACATTATAAGGTTATGAAAATTGTATTCCTAATGGGAATGGGGTAAAATAAAATAAATTTATTCCCAAATGACCATTTTCTATATAGAAAAGAATAAAAACTTCTGTTAGAGTGTCTTAAATGCGGAACATCATGGTATATGTTGAAAGAAAAATCACAGGCTGATTTGAAAGCTAAAGATACCCCTACCATGGAATATTTGTATCTTACTATGATTAATTTTTTTTAAAAATTATTTTATAATTCATATGATGAAAAAAATTTAAGATGGAATGCTGATCAGTGGATATGTGATGGAAAAATACATCATCCAACTGATTGCTTATAGTGGAAGAAAATTGATCATCATTTTACTACATTCATAAATAAGGTTAGAAATATTAGACATCAACTGTTCACAAATGAAATGAATCAATATCTAATACTTAGTATCTCACATATCTCATGGCTTATTTTATTCATAATTTAAGACCAGTCTTATGTAGTTTTTATGAATCAAAAATATGTCATGTTGAGTTTAATGATATGGGGACCAAAACAACCCATAAATTATATTGATGTTTTATTGTCGCCATTAATTGATGATTTTAAACTTTTATGTGAGGAAGATATAAGGGTTTATGATTATTATAAAATAGATGATTTTCAACTACATGAAATGATTATGTTCACTATAAATGAATTCCCAACAATTGATTTTTTTTGGATACAGTGAAATGGGGCATAAATCTTATCCAATCTGTGATCAATAAACTTCATATTATCAACTGCTTCATCAAATAAAAATAATATACATGGGTCATTGAATGTTTTTTCATATGGATTACACTTATAAATGATTAAAAAGGATTTAAATGGCTTACATGAATTTCATATTTCTCCAAAACCTTTATACATTGCTTTGTATTTTTAGAGGATGAAAACAGTGATGTGATATTCATAAAAACACATAAATATGGTAATTATAGAAATATTTGAATGAAACGGTCAGTATTTTTTGAGCTACCATATTTGATATATCATGAAGTGAAACATAACTTTGATATCATGCATGTGGAGAACAATATATATAAAATTTTGATTGGTACATTGTTAGATATTTAAGAAAATACTAAATATGTAATTAATGAAAGGATGTATTTACTCTCAATGTGAATAAATTTGGATTTGGATCCCACTACTTATTAAGGGAGAATATTCTTACCACGGGTTGTTATACCTTATCCAAGAGGGAGAAAATTATATTTTTTCTATGTATTCATGATATCAATGTTCCACATGGTTATTTATAAAACGTAAAAAAAATTATTTCTTTAAAGAATTAGAAGTTGACAGGTATGAAATATCATGACTTCATGTCACAATGCAACAACTCCTACAAGTTTCATTGCATGGAATATGGACCACCCATGTCAGAGTGACTACCATGAAGCCGTGTTATTGTTTTTGATTCAATTTTTAATAAGGTTATTTATCCAAATGATTTGAAAACTTTGGAGAGTGAAGTGGTTTCCATCCTTTGATAATTGGAGATGTATTTTACTCATTCTTTTTTTAATATCATGGTACATTTAGTGGTTCGTTTGGTGAGAGAAATAAAGCTTGGACTTGTATATCCATGTTGGATTATCCTTTTGAATGGTATATAAAGATATTGAAGGGGTATGTTAAGAATTTATATTGACCTGACGTATCCATTTTTAAGAAATATATTATTGATGATTTTGTAGAGTTTTGTACATGCTATTTATCTGATGTCGGGATCATCAATTTTTTTGCATCTCACCATGAATGAGTTAATTATGGGGGAAAGGGGGTTCATGTCTATAATGTTAAATACTTGATTGGTGAACAAATAAATAATCCAAATTTATTCATATTTAAAAAAATATGATTCTCAACCATATATAACATTAAAAATTCTTGAGTTGAAACAATGTTATCCAAAGAAGAAAGATATGTGGAATTTGAATGAGTATAAAAAAACTTTTTTCCATGGTTTAAAGAGACTATGCATGGTAAATCAGATGTATCAGATACATTGATATGGTTAGTGGGAGGTCAAATTTTAAATTTTAAAACATGGTCCAAGTATGAAATTAATGGCTATACTTTTCATATGAAATTTTAGGACAATAGAAGTGTGGTTCAGAATAGTAGGGTGTTGGTGTTCATAGAAGAAATATAATTTTTGAGTGCTAAAGATAAAAACCCAATATTTACATTAACAACATATTGTGGATTTATTGAATTAATATGGTAGGTTTATTGCATTAAATTTCAAATTATAGTATTTAAGTGTAAAGGGTTTATAGGTAAAAATAGTGTATGACATGATGAATTTGGAATTACATAGGTTAATCTGAATAAATTGGAATAGACAAAAGATCTTTTTATCATGTAAAACATGAAAATAAATTTATATGTTCTTTATCAATCTGTTCTTTAGTGGTATATTGTTTTCCATCGAAAAAAATAGTATGTTGTTGATGATAAACTTGATGAATATGCTAATTTATGCGATATCCCTAGTTACATGGAATGATTAAAAAAAATATTGATGATCACATCATAGACATGGTTTGTGCCATACGAAGTGATAATAAAGACAAAATTTGGGAAAACAATATTTTATACAATTCTAATAGTACCAGAAACTTATGATTAATTATGGTTTACTTCTTCAAATATCATAAGTTGGATATTTTAATTTTATTTTCTTTATTAAATCATTTATTATAACTAATAAGTTAATTTTTTTGTTTATATTGGTTTAGTTTTTTCTAGTTTTCTATGTTTACCCGTACGGAAGTTATCTGTTAACTGATTTTGTTAAAACCCAATTATTTTAAATTTAACATTTTAAATAAAAACAAAATATATTTTATAAGACTATATTACAAAAAAAAATTATTACTTTTTTACAGATGATTTGTCAGGTTGGTGAATTTTTACTATTTCGCTTCATCTCTCATTAATATTGTGTAGTTTCCATTAATTTATGTCATTTAATCTCCCATTAATATTGTTATCCTTTTATTTAACTATATAAAATATGAATAAAAAATTGGTATGTTTAGTTTAATTTATCTTTGTTTTATTATTTTCTTACATTTGTATGTAATTGTTGGATTTATATATTTTTGTACTAATTGATGCTACTTTGATTTGTCAGAAAATGAAAAATAAATCCTATAATCAACCAGATATTTTTGGAGATGATCATACTCATACCTATGTGGAAAAATGTACACATGATCATGTTGATGAGCCTCCTCATCATTCTTTACATGAGACATCTACTTTTGTCGGGGTAAAAAGGAGTTCGAGGGTTGGTAAATGTGGCACCACATGTTTACCAAAATTATTTTTGCCTGTAGATTGTAATAGGGGATTCCAATAGAATTTTATGGTAGTGATAATTCAAGTGGTCAAAATTCAAAAAAATTCAGGTCTTTTTTATCGGTACAAGAAAAAATAAAATTTAGTATTTTGTTTGATGTTTGGAGAAGTGATGACAAAGTCACATTATCAAAATTATGGGAGATCGTTTTGGTAAGATTTTCTATTATGATTTTACTTATCTTGAAATGATTATAGTAATATATGTTTTCCCTTCTAATCAGATGACATATGATATACATGATACTGGGGGTGTTAAGAGGAAATTTTTATCATTGGCTTCTAGGATATGGAGTGATTTTAAATCATACCTCACATAAAAGTTCATTTTTGGGAATAGAAAGTATGAAAATACATGTGATATATATACATTTATAGATGAGGATATATTGAAGCAATTTGATGAAAGTATATGATGAGATGTGTTTTTGGTAAGTGTAATGTTACATTTTTATATGTTTTTTATTAATGACCATGTTAATGATTTGTTTATGCTTAATTCTTAATTTATATTAATCAAGGAGATATCAGTAAGAGATTCAAGCTAGAAATGTATACCCTCATTTGTTTTCTCGGGGAGGGTATAAGTTATTGGAAGAATGCATGATAGAATAAAAACATCAAAAGATAAGTTCGGATTCATCAGGGTCTAAAGAGTTTTCTCCTCCTTCCCCCCACTAGACATGAAAAATGGAAGAGGGGTCAGATGTGAAAAAATACAACATCTTTTAAAAGAATCAATATTTTTAGTAGATAATATTTTCAGATTTTTATTTATTTATTAAAGATTAATCAACTATTTATATATTTCAATTCATTGCATATTTTTTTCAAATATTCCATAGAGGATTCTCTTGAAGAGAAGATCACACAGGGGGTCTTTATTGCTGAGGATAAAAAGGACATTTTTGGCTACCATATTGGGAAAACTCAAACACCCAAGTCATGTACAAGGATACCTGATAGGTTTATAAGTAAGAAAAGTGTTTCCACATTCATAATCTTATTCAAATGAGATATTTTATAAAAAAATAGAATATTTAGAACCCAATGTTACGGATATCTTAGTATCGATAGAGGACAATATCAGTGCTTCAATACATGCAATGTTTGTAGACCTACAAGAATAGTTTTGGCCTACCAATTTGACTTATCCACCTCCACTAGTAGATCCCACTCCTCTTTATTATCATACTCACACATCTTTATTTCCAGACCCCACTCCTTCTTTTCCTACCCCTAAACCCCCTCCTCCATAGCTTCCAAGTTACTGTGAGTTATATGTTTATGATCCTCATTATATTTTTTCATATGGGATGTTATATTATTTCGGTAATAATAGCCATCACTGATATATTGATATAGACCATCATAGGGTCACTATAAATGATATTATAGATAGATCATCAAAAATACCATATCATAAAGATGAGGTGAGTATATTTGGAAAAATTATCAGTATTTTTTTAGTTTTTCCAACTAGACTACTTCGATATATTACCGTAGATGAATGTATATATGTTATAATTTATTTAATTTTTTTATTAAATTTTTTTGATCATTTTAATGTTTATATATTTATCTAATTTTTTACTTTAATAATTTAATGGTGATGAAATACTCTATATAGAATAAAAAATTCAATGTTTCATGCATTTAGATACAAATTATACTGGTATAGATAGACTATCCGCATACTCAAATTTTTTATTGGGATTATATGGGATTAAAATTGATGTTTTTGTTTGTGGGAATGAATTGAATGTGGGGTTTTTTAAAAACCAATATCATTGATCTTATAGCTGGAGATCAATTGGGCATCAACACACTAATTTGTTTTCAATGTATTTCTATTAATTTTTTCCCATTCCTTTAATTTATTGAAATTTTATAACAATTTCATATTTTTATTAGGTATCTATATAAAATTTGTACATACTATGACAAGATAGATGTAAAATGATTTATAGACCTACATTTTATTTCACCTATAACTTTAAAAAAGACCGATGTTGAAAAAACAGTTTATATAGTTGAATTATTTTAGAAGAATATCATCATTTAATGTTGGATGCTTTCATATCTTGAAGAGTATGAAATATTTCTTCTCAAAAAGTTTTATTTAAAATTTAAAATATTAACAATTTATATAAAACTTTTTTTTATATTAGTCAACATTAGATTTTGGGTGTTTTTTGTCATAGATAAGACATTGTACTGGTTATTCTCTATCTTTAGTGAAGTGACATATAATTTTCAAAATGTATTGAACACGTATGTTTGATAATTTTAATACATTTTTATATTATAATGAATAAAAATTTATTTATTCATATTATTTTCAAATAGGTAATGGAATTTATTTAGTGATATTGTAAGAAAGAAGAGCTCCAAGACCAAATTTTTTTATGATGAGGTTAATTTTCATTTATAATTATGGAATTTTGGATATATTAATTAAAAATGTTATTTTTAATTAAAATCAATTTGAAACATTTTCATAAAAAAGAAGTTGGAAATTAATTTGGATATTATGTTTTTAGATTAATGTATAAAATATTTTCAACTAGGGAAATTATATGGTTTCATAAGTTTGTATTTCTTTATGAATATTTTCTTAATATTTAATGTGTTTTGTTGAAAATTCAAGTAAAATTATTTTTCTATTATTTTTTAGCTTTTTGATGACCCAAATATTTATAGTGTAGAGGATTTAAAACATTTACAAATGTAATGGGCCAATAATTTTAAAAGGTTCATTGATTTTAAATTTATTTTTATTTATTTTGACCAAAGATGACGTGTTTTGGGGGAAACAAAATGGTATGACAGGTGATAAGAATTTGTTTGTTATTATAGATATTTGCATGTCACCATCTTTGTTTCATCCCAATCCTCATCGTTATCCTTTAGGGGGAATTGGATTGACCCCATGGGGAATGTGAAATTTAGCCCTTTTTCATTATGAAGGAGGTCCCATAATCAAATGGTCCCAGCGGGTGATTTCACGGGGTTATGTATTTGTGAAATCGGTCCTCTTAGGATATGACTTCCTCAGATAGTCTCCAATGGGTTTATTCGTGGATCCAGAAAAACCCAACTGCCCTGGTATCCATGATTCATGGACCTTCTTTCCAAAGGCGTGTGATCATTAGATGAGGATTTTAGAAACAACACTTAATGACTTCATTGGTCGAGAGGATGTGAGGTTGGGCTCATTGCACCCTTTTGGGGGGGATTATTTTTTATTCCAGGACTCTCTTATAGATTTAATTCATGTTCATTTGTTCATGAATCCTTGGTTCATTCCTCAAGGGTGTATCCATGGGCTACCTCGGGTTTGCAGGATCAGCATGGATATACATGGATTTGATGCTACGGAGGTAATGTTGACTTAAGCCATGCAATAAGGTGATATAGAGTCTATCATCATCCAATAGATACAAAAAGTGGTTTGATGATGGGATTGGACCCATAAAATGAGATTCATACATATCATCGGGAGAGGAATCAAATCCTACATAATTTGGTTAGCTCGGGGCTTGGACCTGGGTGGAGGCCCATTTGGGGGGGGATTAATTTGGTGGACCCTTTTAGAGGGGAACCCTTTCAAGCGTGGGCCGTCATGCATGAATTATACATATCTTGATTTGAACAGAAATTAGAGTTCTCGTAGTTCATTTTGGGATGGGCTTATGCATGGAAACATCCCATTTTGGGGAACATGATTGGGTAGACCCCTTTGTAAGGGCACCCCTTTGAGCTCGGGCCTTTAAGAAGGCGTCCTATGTATCCTAGTTTGAATAGGAAATAGAGTTATCATAGTTTATATGGGTTGGTTGTGTGGATATTTTAATCATCACAAATATCAAATCCTATGTGAGTGACACTTGGTATGAGAAACAAGAGAATTTGAAAGATTCAACAAACCACACATCTTTTTTCCTATTGATGGGAGATGTCAGGCCCATAGTGGAAGAAACTTAGGTGAAAATGGGTGAGGGTGCCGAGAAATGAACCATTAAATGTGGGATGACATTGGAGGTCATGCAGTTCAGCTGTCAGAAGTTTAGAGACTTACCTTAGTGGGAGTGCCCTAGAATTCACTCTAGGAAAGAGGAGGAATGTCTCCTTTCATCAAAAAGAGAAGTGATCATGATTCCTTCAACTAGTCATTGTTACTCATTGAATTTAAAATAATTTGATCTCCCTTTATCCCAAAAATGGGGAGGTTCATGTAAATATCCCAAAGTTATACTTCGGGTTACCATGGGAATGTATACTTATAGAAATCCTGAGAGTTTGAACCATTGGGGGAGAGACTTCATGACTCTTCTTACCATGGGTGTGTAGACTCAGAGTGGCATGCTAATGTGCCTGATGATCTGATCAAATTGGTATAGTGGCTTTTGAGGAGGCTTTGGCCTGATGTCGGTGGATTGGTTTATAGAGAATCTATGGAGGAATGGATGGAAATAGAGGATAGTGATTGTAACCGAAGGTAATTACACCTAAAGAGGCCTCATTCCACATTTTTTCTTCTCACATGAGATGGGGGGAATCCCTACATACCATAGTTCTATGCTGGTAGAGGTTTTTCCATGTACTGAAGTAGTACGTAGGCATGGGTATACAACACCACGTACCAAAGTGGTACATGGTCCTTGATGTGGTATGCCACGCCTCATTGGGTTTCACTCATGTACTAATGTAGTACGTGGCGCAGGGTTTGATCCACATTGTGATGTACAATGTGGAGTGCTATATTGAAGGCGGTTCCTAGAACTTGTGGTTCACAAGGAGTTCACCCACTGGGAATTCATGGTTCGTGATGAAACCAATTAGGTTTTCAGTTTACCCATTCTTATTAAGTTTATTATTTTTATGGTTCACAGATAGTTATACCTATGGAGATGTGATTTGTTGTTTTCACTTCACTGATTATTTGAAACTGAAGCTAGAATCCTCTCCAAATTATTTCTTCCAACCTATAGGGTCTCGTCCATGCATTCTTCATTCATCCCCATCTTCTTCCTCATGTGCTCTTTTTATAGAGAATTGAAGAAGTCATATCTGTAGCACGTGGAACCATTTGAGTAAGCCCATGGAGATATATCTAAACCCACAGAAGACTCGGTCAACCCTGGTTTGCAGAGGTTGCGGTTCACAAGTCATGGTTTATTGAACCCTACCAACTTGCTTCATCCGCAAACTGCTGAGTTTGTGGGACTGTATTCATATGACATCCTTGTGCTCGATTTCTCCCACGATGTGGTCCAAGACATCCTGGGTTTGTCGTACATCACCATGCGGGCCAGCACCTCGCATGTCCTTCTGCATACCAATGGCTCGTGGTTCATGTGTTTCGTGAACCTTTCCCAGTGATGGTATGTGGGTCACATAAAACCCTTAAAAAATTTAATTTCTTCAAGTTTATTCTTGAGTTTTCAATTCAATTTGAATCCATTTACCTTTATGAACCTGTAAAAATGATTTATTCCTTATGAAAAGTGATTCTTGGAGTATTTACTTCAATTTCTGATGTTTTCAGGACCCTAAAAATGCCCCCATCAGAATGGGGTCCATTCTGAATGAATAGAAGACTCTTCTGAAGTAGAAGTGGTCCTCAATTGAAGTGGTTTGTGGTAGAATGGATAGGATTTGTTGGAGGAGACTATGCTTAATTATAGGGGCCCATGTCATTTGTCTTTTAACTTTTTTCATGGAAAAAAGTTATCTCGAATCTCCCTTGTCCTCATCTTCATCTGTGTACCGATTCCTTTGTGAAATACTTATTTGATAACCACCTTATACATGTTGTGAACTGAACTCTTCACAATTTCCTATTCATGTGAACCAAATTTTGGGTTTTGCGAACTGCATTGTGGAATTTACAACTGAAGTCTGGACTTCCGCATAGGAGTATTCTATGTAATCTACATGTTCTTCACACCAAACGTAAACTATAAAACTGAAAATTAACCCTTATTATACCAAAATTAAAATCTTAATCAGTAAGTTTAAATATCATCATGTTGAGGCATCAGTTCATGGTTTCTTCCTTCTGTGAACCATTTAATTTTATGTAAAATTCCTTGCGGGCTAGAGCCTTGCGAGTCGTTTTTATATCGCTTATAAACATGGGATATGACTTCCATGTATCATCAGTACATGAGAAATTTCTTCTACGTATCATCAGTATATAATAAATGATCTCTCCATACCGTTTGTATGTGGGAAATGGTGTCCACATACCATTTTTAGTGTAGTACATGGATACCAATGAAAACCTTCTTTTAACCCCTTTGGCTATTTTTGCAACCCTTATCCAACAACTTTCTCATTAGATTATTGACTTTCTGTGGGATTGTATATCTTTTTGTGCATTCTACAATGGATCTTCCACATACCGTTTTTATTTCATTTTTCTTACTGAGACTATTTCTACTGCCCCGCTTTCTACTACTGGTGAATGTTTGACGAACATGGAATACTTAGTTGATGATAAAATTATGGTAGTTCTATTACATCACTCATTATACAACCTCCGTACATTGATTGAAAGAGAGTACATGGCTTTAGATAGGCTTCCAACTTATGGGTTTGGTCTACTGTTTGATACATCGATTCTAGCACCAAATCATGCTGATCAGCCTACTAACTGGATAACTAACATCTCCATAATGAAGGCCTTGATTTCATCCAAGAGAAGATACCTCTAAAGAGATATTGTTTATGGGTCCTTTCTGAGATACGCACCTCAAACATTGTGAAAAGTGCAATGTAAGCTAGACAAGACAACCCATTTCTATCAAATCATTATGGGGATGAACGCAGTGAACAAACAATATGACTGGTCATCCATGTAGTATATTTGCCCTGGAGGATCGTTTGGCTTCGACCAGGGATTTCCATTTTGGTTTCATTAGAGTTGCAAAGAATTTTGGGCCGAGATATAGGTCGTGGGACTATACGAGGCTTCCTGGGTATCTTAGACATACACTCACTGACCCAACGCATGTATTTCACAGATCCTAAGCTAGTGGATCCTAGAGACCATTACCTTTCATTTTACCCACATGGAAGTCCACATTAGTCATTGGGACATCTAACTAATTTTGGGAGTCTCTATTTTCAGGGATATGTATGATGAATTTCTACCTCCTTCCTCTACTTGGGACAATGGGTAGAGGACCCCTCCTTTGGCCAAGAAACTCATTGTTTAGGCGAAGGCACATTGGAAGTAAGTCGATCCTTGTCTAAAGAAGTACATTAGATTAATTGGTTGGTTTGATGATTTTGTTACATAATTTAGTCCGGAGCACCATCCGCACAGACCTAGGTCCCTCCCTACAAAGACAACCCAAAAATGAGTGGGTACCTATTGGACCACCTTGGAATAAGGGAAATTTCATGAATGGGGATGGGGCTCATCCTTGATGTCGACCAATTATTTCAACTGGTAGCCTTCTTGGACATATTTTTGAGTGGTTGGCTCTTAACTGTATAGAAATCTATTTGTGTGAGAGCCTAAACTTTCATCATGGCCACCCATATGGCCACTGGTAGATGCATCAATCTAGTTATTCCAGTGTTATCCAAGATTTATCGCTCGCTGGGTTGGCTCAGCGAAGGGGGCCACCTTACCAGATGATTGGGACCTTCCAAATTCATTGGGGTTGGATAGAATTCCCCATAAGAGTTTATACATTTATCAATTCCATGATGATTCCATATTCCACCCTATGACCATATCATTAGTGTACAAGCAAAGTTATGCCAATGGCTTGGGGCTCGCAGGATAAGAAAGAGGAGTAGGCTGAAAAAAATGATTCAGACTTAATGACTCATCTCAACATCCATGAATGTTTTTTTTATCATCCTTATGATTCTCCTGCCAGAACTATTATAAATAAAACATATGATTTCTTTTTCAAATGAGGATACTATTTTTATTTGAGATAAGTCATCATGGTTGCCTGCGTCATTGGGGAGCTTATCTGTGAGGGATATGAACGTTGCATATTCAGTCATAAATTTAATTGTGTCCAGAATTTGTGTCCTCCTAATCTCAAAAATGCTAATCAAGAGAAACATCTAATGATAGCATGTCAACTATGGCTGATGTATACCCGGGGGACACCCAGGGCCAGGTTATAATTTTGGATTCTAGGGATTTCGTACCCTTTCTCACAATAATCTATGCTATGGAATGGGTTAAATCCTATCCAAATGGCCAATTATCTGATCTAGTTCCCATTGTAACAACATCCAAGTCATCTAAGTCCTAGGAGAAGGAGAAGAAAAATAGATTTTTCAGGAACTCTCTTCTATGAAAAGTCCTTCGAAATCCTCTCATCTCTCCCCAAAGAAAAATTGTGAACGACGGGGTTGTGACTTCATGGGTGGTTGAATGAGCTGTCGAAGCTGTTGTAGGGAGTCCACTGTCCATCCCTTATGAGGCTGATTTCCTAGTGTCATAGAGGCAACGATACCTTTTAAAATGACTCTATTCCACCTGCAACTGATCCCCTCATGCTTTATGGCAGCTCCTCCAGACAAGGTAAGTTGCTCTTACTAGCATTGGTAAGGGTTAACACTTGATGAATTCTCTTTTGATGAGGATCCCGAGAAGGTGGGTCGTTACCATGTGGGAATCAAGAACCTATTACATTCCTGAAATGGTCACCACAAATACACGTATTAGGTACTTTCCATGATATTGGAAGAAACTAATGACGAGGATGACGATGTCGCTGGCTCTCCCATTACAGCTACGGCAGGAAAAGCTTCTTACCTACTCCCAACATCCCATAAGCATTCATCTCATGGGGGGTCCCGAGTCTGTGGGAACACCTAGGATGAATTTGCGGCTGATGAGACCCGCTCCGCTCCACCGTACCAATCCTCCATCACTAGCCATCCCAGTCACAGCTGCATTTCCAGATGCCTGGTGGGTCTTGGATGAATTGAGAGAGAACACTTATAATGAAGATATTTGTAGAGTACTTTAGGGAGGATGTTCTGACCTTTTGGGTTTTTGAGGAGAAAATATCCATACCTATATTTCTGGAGAAGAAGTGACTGATGAGGTGGCTGCTTACTTGAATGAAATTGATCAGTATATTCATGCTCCCAATTATATTCATTACTGGTCTAACCGAGTAGCATTTATGGTAGTACACCCACGGTCGATGAACATAGAGGTAAAGGTTTTTGTATTTTCAAACCCTATATTTAAATTATTTTATTTGGATATGCTAAAGGTACCCCCCCCCCTTCTCTTTTTTTGGATTTTTCCAGAGCTCACAGGTTCTCAGGAAACATCTCATTCCTCGATTTAATCCACTTTGGGCACCGCAGTTGGGGAGTATGCCCTACCGATTGTGGGGGTACTACAGAAGGATCCCCTGGATCTCAAGAACACATAGAAGCAGTCATCGCAGAACCTTCCATGGAATTTCCCCCTCTGGATCCCTTGGGTTCTCTTATTCAGGAACCATATTCATGAAAACCGAAGAAACATAAGCAGGCATTCTAACAATAAAATCACATTATGAGGGGATTCACCAGTAATTTTCTGTTCACCTGGTGGTTGAACTGAGTCCCTTTATCCTACTGACTCACCATTACATTCATATTTTAATGAAGAGTTTATCTGTAACCCAATGGAAATTGATTGAGAATACACAAATAATATTCCATTTATAGTAGAGTAAGGGTCAACAGTAATTGTGATTGATCAAAGTGGAGGAACAAGGCTAACTAAGTATTCCGGGTGTATTTTTGACCCTTTAGGCGTGCCTGATCCTGCTCAAACAATATCTGCCTCAATAGAAGAAAAACATCCAGATGTAGAGGCCTCATTTGAACATGTTGAGCTTGTTCTCATGGAGAGAGATAGGGCATCCTTTATGGAAAGGGCTAAATCCAGTGACGATCCCCAAGCCCCATATGATCTTGGAGTGACATTAAATCTAAAGGAACCAATAATTCTGAATCAAATGGTCTTTACCCTTATTTAGGGTGTCCTTTTAGAGTTTGATAATCCTCTTGCACATGTTGAATCCTCCACTATGGAATTTATAACCACCAGGGAGACTATTGTCCTAGACCTTGAAAATTCGGAGTAGGATATTGTTCCTTTTTCTCAAATTATGAGAGAATTTGTGTTTTCGGACCCCAAAATCTCAAGGACAATTACCTATTTTGGACTGACTGTCCCTATAGGCCTGATACTAGTAAGAAAACTTATGTGGGATTCCCTAGGAATTTTTGTTTGGGTTGGTCATGGTTTTGGGCCTTCCGTGCACCCGACCGACCGCAGGGCACAACTGCTGACTGAAGATGTGCTTCTACCTTTTCCGAGTAGTGATATTTCTAGGGAGGTGAGAAGTATGGAAGTCATCAATCCTATATTTTCATAATTAAAATCATAAGTATTAGTAATTGTGGTGGATTTTCCCACTCTATCCTCCATTTAAACCATTAAAGGCGAGGCTACTGAGGGGTCGAGTCAAGTTGTAGCAGCTAAATCGAGTCTCTATCTCATGATAATCATCCCTGGCTATATTTCATCATTAAGGAGTGACTCCAAGGATGATCGAGAAGGACTATTCAACCTTCTTTCCATCCATCCAAATTCATGGAGGAATGTTTGGAGATTAATATCTTAGTATCCATTGGTTGAGATGTTGGTGAAGTTTTCTGAAACAACACCACCAGTTTTTGGTCTTGGGATTTGGCGGATTTGGCTATCATGCATAGTGAGATAATTAGTTGCTACTAGGGAAGCTACTAGAGAACTTGAATTTCAAATTTCTATTAAAGAGTCGATGGCCCATATTTCTACTGTGTGTCAAATCCTCATTGTTGAAGCCATCAATCAAGCTAGATCTATTGAGAGTCTATAACATGATCTCACAAAGAAAGAGTCTTTAGTGGAATAACTTGAGTATGATGTGGAGAAATAGAGCTGGAAGTTGGAGTGACTTAACTAGGAGAGGGCCCATGTCGTGGTCTTTTTTGAGGAGGGGCGATAATAGATGGAAGAAGGAGAACAGACTAAACTCACAGATATGAGGGATGTGGAAGCGTTATAGGTAGGCATGGAGGCTGAAACTAAACACTTGTTAAAACAAAATCAGGATGTTGAGGAGTCGCATCAATTATGGATGCAACTTTGCGATTCTTTCAAACATCATTTTTAATAATTGTTTCCTACTTGAAAGGAGATTCTCCAAGCTATTGATGCCCTCTATATCTTTAAGGAATATATTGGAATTATTTTTCCCTATAGTGATTCTTCTATTCCTTTTCCCTATAATGTAAATAAATCACAATTAACCATATAAACAATATTTCTATTAGGTAATAATTTTATCCCGCGATTCGAAACAATACATTGAAGTAATCGAATTAGACTTTAATTTTTCCTAGAGTCAATGGACTCAGTGAGTATAGTTTGAATATATCTGGGGTTATTTGGAAAACCTCACAAACTTTTGTGTCTTGTCCATTATTACCCTAATTTTTCCTTATGCTTGTTTGTTATGAGCTTAGTGGGTATAACTTAGATTTCACTTAGCCCACCCCTTGACAGGTTTTTGACTTATAAAATTTTATGTATCATTTGAGTTTTTGATAGCTCAACATTTTTTTCCTAAACCATACACAGTATAGGTTTAACGAGTTGGTACTCAAATTTTATCCATGTGTTCCCTTTGTAGCTTTTCACTCTAGCGAGTATTGAATCTTTTTCTCTAGCGGTTTATAGTCCTATCAATCAAACTTATTATTGATGTTTTATGTCAAATAGATTTGATCATACCTGATGGGGCAAGGTCCCTAATTTGAAATTCATCCACCAGGAATGTTCTAATAATCTCATAAATGAATTAAGGATTTTTGTCGACCCTGAATTTTGTTAGTTTTGGATGTATAGGAGGCTTGGAAGTCATTTTAGGTGTACATAAGAAGGAGAGTACTCTCTTGAGGATGAATTTGCCTTTGATTGATGGCCATTTTGTAGGAAATATATGCAGATCCATCATTACATGATATGAATTGTCAAACAAAGGTGTCTGTAGAACACTTTCCTACCATATTTGATGGCTTGGGGGATTTATAAAACTTTGAGTTTATTTTTGGTTGGGGGAAACCGTGGGTGGCCTGTCTGAGGGTTGATGTCAGAAAATATTAGGGGAATTTGTGTCTTCATTGAATAGGAAACTGATCCCAAACAAAGTTTACTTTTTTAAGTGAGACCAAGTAACTCATCAGTTCAATTATAAATAATTTCCATCTCTTGGTGTTTGAAAATAGAAAGACATGTATGTCGTTATCTAGGGAGTTCCCAAATATGGGGAGTGATATGGGATATAAATATTAGGCAGGTGTATGAATACTAGAAATTATTTTCCTAAAGACTAATTTACCTTCAGTTGATATAATTTTTCTAGGCCACATATACAGAGCCACTGGGGCACAATATTTACAATCACACAAAGGTGTCTACTGGATACTGGCCTTCCGTATATGTTGTTCATGAAGGATTATGGAGATTGTTACCATTCTAGACATGACATATGGATTAGGAAATGGGGTTCCCCTAAACATGAAAGGGGAATTTATTTGGCTGAACTTTACCGAGAAAACCAAAAATTGGTGGGGGTATTTTATTTTTGTGCGTGGATCAACTTCACACATAGGGATGGGGTATCTTTATTTTACATAATCCTTGAGAGACCATAGGTGAATTAGGATAGTATTTTTTGATATATCCAGGAAGTGGGTAGGAAAAATAATGCAAACCATGGCTTTGAGTGTTCTTGAATCAGGAGGGATGTAACAAGGCTTGGGTTATGTTGGGTGTACTAAGGTAGGAGAGGACTCTCCTAAGGAAAAACTTTCCTTTGGATGATATCCTTTTTGTATGAGACATATGCAGAGCCATCGGGGCATTATGTCCATAGTCAAACAAAGGTGTCCACAGGACACTGTCCTTCCATATTGAATGGCCATTGAAGATTATGGAGATTCAAGATTACTCAAAGAACAAAGTTTGATGTATGGAAGGAGTGTATATGAATACATTAGAGATGTTTGGGCTATGATTTACTCATGGGAACAAGTAATCCCCTGCATAGATCTTACTCATTTGTAGGTTGAGGCATTTTTCCATCATTGGAGTACCATATAGTTTAACATCATAGGGATAGGATCTGGGGTTCCTTATATGGAATGGAATTGTAACATGCCATTTAGGTTCATGCTATTAGAACCAAACTCATGGATTGATTTTCTATGATGTCATGGTGAATCTCCTAATGAGGTCCCTAAGCTGATGAAAGTTATTCATGGTGTGAGAAACAAGGGATTATGAGGATTCCGGGTCACCACTTAAGAATAGAATAATTAATGGCAGGGATCATTTTATGCTTAGAACAATTCTATGAAGTTTAACGCCATGTAGAAAGGAAAAAATTTCACAGAATCTATAATCATGTGGCATGGATGTAGGGTAATCCCAACATAAAAGAAGGGAAATACTATTTACCTTAATCATACCTATAGATAGGACTTGTTCAATGATTCTCTGCATTGGTTTAATTTGTGCATAGTGAAGGGGATATTTCAATACCTCTTGTGGATGGGTACAGATCCTAGAATTCGGGTCCATGACACATCTTTTTAGGTGGGAATCCATGTTACGGAGGATTCCCAATGAACATTCCTTGCCTAGGTCTAGCCCTATAAGCGGTAAGGGAAGGAATTTTGTTTGAAGAGGACGAGATAAGATAAGAATCTGTGAATTTACATTGGGTGTTGTAGTTTAATGCCTTTCAAATGGGACCCTTTTAGCCATGTAGTTTAGTATCGTGTGGTGAGGACATCGATTGTATGGTTCACCATCATGTTCCAGATACAAATTTTCACGAAGACTATAAATAGCATCAAGTTAATTGAGGTTAGGATATTATGGTATTCTTTATACATGAGTGGTGATAGAAGGTATAAACCATAGTCCCGAGGGGCCTGAATCTAGAGGAATGAAATGGGTCTTGGAAGACATTAGGCATACATAGCTAGGAAAGAACTCTCCTAAGGATGAGTTTTCCTTTGTTTGATGGACTTTTTGTAGGAAAAATGTGCAGAACCACCAGGGAATGATTTTAATAGTCAAACAAAGGTGTCTATAGGACACTGGCCTTCCATCTCTAATGGGCATGGATGTTTATGGGGACCCAAGATTTCCTGAAGTGTAAAGATTGAAAGATAAGAATGATATGTCTGGGAATATAAGAATACCCAAACCATGATAATCCATGAACTACTAAAGGTTCTACATAGATCTGACTCTTATGTAGGGGGATAATGATCTTTGGACTTCTTCTGAGTGTCGGAATTCAGAGATAGAATTTCCATCATCTCTTTGAATTTATTGTGTAGAAAATTGGAGGCATGTTTGGGATATTTTAATGCTGAGAATGAGGCCACACATGATTCTTTAGGACCATTTTAGTAAAATGTTATGTAGTTAGGGCATTTCATGGATTCCCATGTGGACGTCAGACCTATGCATAGAGGAAGAGGAATTTTTTTATTTTTTTATGGCGGTTGGACTGGGATAGAGGATTAGGGCATCACTACATATATGACAAGGATATTAATCAAGCCATAAATAGTTCTAAATGTTCCCTAAAGAGGTATATCCTATGTGTAAGAAAATTGGAGGAAAATTTCCTTTAATTTATGGATGGGATCGAATGTTAAATTCGTCCATCAATACATATCCTGCAAGGGAAAGAATCAAGCTATATGCAGTTATAAATGTCCCCTAAAATGATCTAACTCAGATGTAGTAGTAGGGGAATTTTTGTTTCATCCACTATGGGTGTCAGGTGTCTCGTATTCCTCTATGATTTTTTACATAAGGGAATCCTTACCACTGATACTAATCTCATATGAGTCATAATTGATGTCAGAAACAAGGAGTGAAGAGGATTTTCCTCATAGTATGGTGTGATAGAGGATACAATAGAGGCATTTTTGTTGTATGGTGGATGGGCCAAGATTGAGGATTGATACATTGCTACGTATCCCATTTATGAATGAGAGTGGATTCATATATAGTTCTTTGGGAACCATGTAGTTTAACATATTGAAATAAGGATAGATTACATATAGTTTAATTTCATGTGGTTAAGACAATATTAACCATGCAGTTTATCATCCTGTGTTTAGGATGATTTCTTCTCTACGGTTTAACATCTTGTAGTTAGGGCGCTATGATGTGCAGTGTAGAGTCATGAAGTGAGGAAATTTTTTTCATCATTATGTGAAGTAATTCTTAAAAAAACATGCATTAGTGGGAGCCGTGATGAGCTATCTATCCACTGATATTAAGGAATATGCTCAATTGGAGTAGAAATTATGCATGACATATGGTCCCTCCAACATTGGCTCAAGATTTTGGGGTTTCATCCCGAATATCATTGGGGTTATAAGGACCAACACCATCACTCTTTTAAGGAGAGACCAAAGGTGAACCTTTTTATTGAAGGCCTGTGTGATCCAATTTTGCTAGATTTCCAAATGTTGCAAAGTGTGTAACCTTTTCCCATACATTCACACCAACTCATCAAACTGTTTTTGGGATTTATCATCCATGGATATTTGATCATAAAAATCAATAAAGAGATATAGAAATTTAACTTCAATGGGAAAAATTGCCTATGTCTTATATACTAATGATTATGGGGTTGCTTGGGTGGCAGTGCGGGTCGTGGTCCGGTAATCTCGTAAAGCATGAAGGAGCTTTCCTGTACACGGTTTCTTATACTTTTCCACAATCTTCTGAAGTAGATTGTATAGTGTCTTGTTTAAAGACACCATATTCCTATTGGCCACTTCCTAGTAGTGGGATGAATGGTTGGATTTGGTACCATACTCCGGGTATAACTATTCCAACTCAGCAGAGCAGAAATTGGTTCCATTTTTTATTAGCATTGTATGAGGGACACCAAATCTGGTAATGGTGTTGTATTTCACAATTTAACAATGATTTTTCCCCAACCTCTTTAAGGATTATGTCTTTGACCCACTTAAATAAGAAGTCGGTTTCTGTGAGAATTAACTTGAATTATCTGGCTATGGTGTTAGGATATGGTCCCACAACATCCATCCCCATATAGAAAATGGACAGGATTACTTAGATGTGTGAAGTAGCCCCAGGGGTTGGTGAATAAAATTGGAATTCAATTGGTTGGAATGGAACTTCTTTGTGAATATGGAACAATCCTTGTTGACGCTCCTTTCGTCACAGAATCTAAAAATCGGAAAAAGGGAATATCTGAGCTCAAAGTGATTCAACCTTTGAAGAAAATATCAAAAATCGACAAAGGCATGAACAAAGGATCAAAAGAAACTGAACCGCGCAAGTTATATCACTGTCGCGCAGGTCCACTTGCGCGACGCCCTTATGGTCGCGCAGGTTACTTGCGCGACCTAAGTGATAACTGCCCGGTAACCGCCTGGGGTCTTCTCCTGCCTATAAATAGACCCTGTGGTCCCCCCATTCAAGAATATCTTTTTGGAGAAACTCGGATTGAAGCTACTGACGCCCAAGTCTCTTCTCAAAGCTTCCGGAACACTTCTAAGGTAATTTCTTACCTAGAACGGAAGATCTAAAGAGAGGGAGGAAGGCCTGAGTGTTGAAACTCATCAACACTTGTGCGCCTGAGTGGCCAGCCCTTAAGGGAAGTGGTTACACTTGCGCGCCGCCTTACTCCTTTGATAGAACTTGTGCATCCCTTTTTTGGAAGAACCTCAAGAGGATTCTAAAGGCTTTAATGAAGAGTCACTCAAGTATTTCAAATGCTAGTTGAATATCGCGCAAGTACCCACCATGTCGCGCAGGTATACATGCGCGACCAATACTTGCGCGCCGCCGCAGTACTTGCGCGCCTTCCAAGACTTGCGCGCCCCTTTCTTTTTGGTGCTCATCTTGCCTATTTTACCCCTCTTAAGCCATTACACCTTTCCTATTCAAGATTCAGTCTTCAAAAAACTCTTCAAAGTCATTTCATGGAATGATTTCTTGATTTTACTTCCTTATCTGAAAGGAATTCTGTGGAATATCTCTCAAAACCTAGTGATTTAAATATCTTTATGTCACCAAATATGGAGAGTTCATTCATTCAACCTCATACTTTAAGATGAGAGAATCCTTAAACCTGGGTCTCCTTTTCAGGAATAAGTCCCAGTCATAATCTTGGGATTCCTTTTCAGGAGTAAGCCCCAAGTCCCCTAACCTAGGCCTCCTTTTCAGGAATAAGTCCCAGTCATAATTATGGTCATCCTCTTTAGGAATAAGCCCCAAGTCCCTTAATTTTTGGGCATCCTTCTTAGGAATAAACCCCAGATCCTCTAATTTGGGCTTCCTTTTCAGGAGTAATCCCCAGTCTCAAATATGGGCATCCTCCTCAGGAGTAAGCCCCAAACCTTAATCCTTAACCTGGGCTTCCCTTTCAGGAATAAGTCCCAGTCATAACCTTAACCTGGGCTTCCCTTTCAGGAATAAGTCCCAGTCTTAAATCCCTTAACCTGGGCCTCCTTTTTAAGAATAAGTCCCAGTCATAATCTTGGGCTTCCTTTTCAGGAGTAAGCCCCAAGTCCCCTAACCTAGGTCTCCTTTTCAGGAATAAGTCTTAGTCATAATTATGGGAATCCTCTTTAGGAATAAGCCCCAAGTCCCTTAATTTTTGGGCATCCTTCTTAGGAGTAAACCTCAGATCCTTTAATTTGGGCTTCCTTTTCAAGAGTAAGCCCCAGTCTCAAATATGGGCATCCTCCTCAGGAGTAAGCCCCAAACCTTAATCCTTAACCTGGGCTTCCCTTTCAGGAATAAGTCCCAGTCATAACCTTAACCTGGGCTTCCCTTTCAGGAATAAGTCCCAGTCTTAAATCCCTTAACCTGGGCCTCCTTTTTAAGAATAAGTCCCAGTCATAATCTTGGGTTTCCTTTTCAGGAATAATCCCCAAGTCCCTTAAATTCTCTTTAACCAGTCCTAATTTACGTTTGATCTAGGATTCCTTCGTAGGAGTAAAACCCAGTTATCAATCCTCTCCTGATTTGGGTTTCCTTTTCAGGAATAAGTCCCAAGTTAGAGTATTCAAATCTCCATGAAGCACATATACCTTTATGGACCCTGTTCCTGGATTTTCTCCCTAAAGTAAATATTAACCTTCATTTATCTGGGCATTCATATATACATAAGCCCCAAACCATTTCTTATGATTGCATCTTTCATGGCACAATTGTCTAATTTTTACCAATACCTCTTGTTTCTCACACCGAGCATGACTCACGTGAGCTTAGAGTGTAAAAGTAATTGTGACATCCTTCTTTGATCCATCAATCATAAACATCATACCCCTTTACTCGAACTACGTGGGTTCTGATTCCTTTTCCAAAACAAAGGATACGTAGGTAGCCCATCTATGGGTTTGATCCCAACTCTGAAATAATTCATGTCCTTCTGAATGACAATAAACTTCAAGTGCCCCACTGAGTGGCTTTAAAACCAGCCTAGTCATCATAATGACCAAGATACTTTTATATAAATGTCATTAAGGATACCATTGACCAAGAATCTCTAAATAAATATAGATGATTCTATATTGATGAAGAACCTCGAATACATGTAAAAGATTCTCTAAATTTCTTACATATTTAATCATTGATTGTCAAAACTGAAGGAAAGCTCATTTTATACTTGGTAATGTAATAAGGATTCATGAACATAACTTAAATCTATAAAGAGAGTCCCGGAATAGACAATAATTCCCCTCAAAAAGGTGTGATGAGTCCGACCTCCCATCCTCTCGACCAATGCAAATTCATAAACCTCATCAGTCCACAAGCTAATGAGCGCCTACCTTTAGAAAGTAGGTCCAAATGGATGTGGAATCATTGGATGTTTCCGGTTCTACGAACAAACCCACTAGAAACCGATCGGAACGTTTGAATCCCCCATCCAGGAGGTCATCCCCGAATTCCGAGGGAAACAAAAAATGGTGAACCCGACGTGAATCCATAACCAAGTTAAAATGATATTTTACCTATTTGTTAAGCCCCTATTTTAAGAGGGATAACAAAAACAATCATTGACATGTGTGCTCATCCAAAGGATGAAGTGGCTGAATTTTATCTTGATTACGTCTGTTATATCAAACAGGCACTCTTTTCCAAGATCTTCTGTATTTCCATAATGGCTGCTCTCAAATTCACATCTGTGAATACTGCTGCTGCAAATACCACTGCTGCTATTCCTACTGGATCATCATCCGCTCTGAGGATGACATCACCTACTCAGCGTCTTCAACACTGGGTATCAAATGTGCTGGTTAAGGAGTACCGTCAACACAGTACCATCCCAACTCTAGAGGCTGCCCGACAGGCCCTCCAAGTGAACAACTCACACAGGTCGTCCGGACAACGACGACCAGTGATCAAGAGGTAGGCGGTGCTGACTACCGTCTCCAACCGTTTCGGGTCGTTATCCCCGGAACGCAATTTCCATTCGCTCCCTTACTCTGAGGAAGTGAATGATCAGGTCCCTTAGGGCCTTAATTCAAAAAGACAGGAGTCCTTCCCGAGGGATCCCATCAACAATCGCCGCCAGACTCGTGCGGCAGTGCGCCCTCAACATGATGAGGGTACCGACTCCAGGCATTCAGCTCAGGTTCCTCGAACTCGAGCAGGCAAGACGAACCGCCAGAGACGGAATCCGGTTAACAATGGGCAGGTTTTCACCCCTGCCATCTCTGGAGAAGTCCACCAACCTAACTTGGTGGCGAACAACGAACAGGCACACACACCTGTCCGTTTTAATTCCGTTGTCCAGCAGACTCGTCTGGCAGCATCAAGCCAATCCCGCCAGGCAATTCTGACAGAGTACCATAGGCAGGAACATACACCTGCTTATACATCATCAGTTAGTCAGCAGGCTCACCTGACTACATATGATGGATCTCGTCAACCGCATTTGGCGAAGTGTAATCAGCAGGCACATACACCTGCTAGTACTAATCAAGTCTACCAACAGTCTCGCTTGGTAGCACACGAAGAAGTCAGTCGGAAAGCTCCGACGACAAACAGGAGGCAGACTCAACTCTCTACCTCCACACTTGAGTACTATCAGGATTCACTGACAAGAAAAGGAGGACAGGAGCAGGCACATACACCTAGTCCAAGCCCGGAATGGACGTATATCCCCGTTCCGGCAGCTGAAGTCACTAAACATATTTTTTCAATGGTGAAAGAGCAGAAGAAAATTCCTGCTCATATTCTGGATTCTTTCCAGGATATCATAATAGCTTCAACATCATCTCAGGGAAAGACACATAAATCTATCCCTAGCAGTGGAGTGACACATCAACGATCCACTCCGGAATAGACACACACATCTGTTCCAGTCCAATAGGGTTATGGGGTATACTCCCCCATATCATACGGACAACCAAGTCATGCACATACACCTGATTTGAGTGGAGATCGTCAGCCTAACCTGACCATCTTTCCTGATTAGGCACATACACCTGCTCAGAGTAACCACTTTCGTCAACAAGTGGTTTCCAAAGCGAGTAAGAAGGCATCTAAGAAAAAGATCCGCCCAGCACAGTCAGGAGATCAAAGGCCAATATGTAACAAGGCCTTGCTCGATGCTGGAGTTCTTGAATCCCTCAGACATTTATCTGTTGGAATTCAAGATTCTACTCCCTCAGTTCCCAATAACGGGAACATTAATTCCGAAAGTCTTCAATAGACACTTCCTCATGAAGGCTTTCTTCATGAAAATTCGGTCAATCTTGAAGTTTCTTCTTCAGATGAGAGCCACAGGAACCCTCTGTGTGGTCAGAAGACCAAGGAGCAAGAGATCTCATCTTTTTCTTTAACCCATTATGGTGGTCCTCCCCATGATGATGAATTTCTCTACAAAAGTCCTCTCCGCAGTAGTGATTCACATTTCCTGGAAAATACTCCAGTGGACAATGTAGTGCCGAGAAAGCCCCCTTATCTTGAGGCACTTGCAAATGAAAAACTAGTCATGTCTGATGCTTTATCGCTAGCAAGTGAAATACTTTCTCAATCAGAAGATAGCACAGGGTGTAGGTCATTCTCCGAACCACCCCTAAGTCGTGCATCTTCTAGTTTGATCAATGATCTCTCTACCAATCTTGTTGAATCTGATGAAGCAACAAGGAAACACCAACTCTGGTCAAAATAGGTAGAAGAATCTTCATTTAATGATGAAGAGGAAATGATGAACATGAGGAAAAAACTGGCGAAAAGTGAGGTACCAGTCATGTTTTGGACTTTGGCTGACTCCCAGTATGACATTCCAAAGATGTTGACGGAAGATGGAGTCCATGATATTCTTCTCAACATATGGAAAACTCTTTGTCAATTGAAGAAGAAGGTATTATCTTATAATGAATATGAAAATCATCTTAAGATAATAGAAGGGCTACAACGTCAGATTGATTTGGCATCTCTATCAGTCTCTCGGTATCCGAAGGATGAAAGGCAACAGAGAACCCTTCAACGTTCATGCCTTGGCGCACTAAGAAAATTGCGTCTGTTAATTGCCAATGCTCCATCTGGTGTTCATATCAGAGGATGGGGTGTTCACGAAGCACTACATTTCACAGTGCTTTCCAGTCAGCAAAGCCCGCCGAAAATGATCTCATGCAATGTTATTTCCCATGGCCGGCCACAGTCAATGGGCTTTTTTCATAATCAAAAGTTTGCTCAAGAACAGGCTTCAACTAGTTCCTCTCAAAATCAAGTATATAGAGAACAAGTTGTTGAATTGCTCCTACATCAAGCAGGTGGGAATATTGCACAAGCCTCTCGTATGGAGCAAACACGTCATCAAATGATAGAAGTCTCGGAAATCATCCAACGGTCTTTTGAACCAGGTGATAAAAGTGGATACAGGTTAATGCATCCATCTAATTTCCGAACTAAGATTCGCAAGATCAAGAGAGCTTTTAAGAAAGTCTCAGACATAGCATGTCAAGAGCCACCCCAGCTTGTCAGACTGGGGAATCCTTTAACCCAACCCTCAGAGTCAACAAATGGGATTCGAGGAGTTGAGAAGAAGCAGCAGGAACATCCCCAGTTCTCGAGACTGGGGACTCTTTCAAATCATCAATCCCCTTCTCAGAGAATATCGGTCTTTTCTCGATTGTGGAAGAAGCCCCAAGAGGAACGAAGAGCCAAATTATCAGGAGATTCCCTCCAAGTTATAGCTCGTCAAGAAGTTCCTAAAAGATTAAATCAACAAAAGGAAATGTCTCATCAAAGACATGAAAGAAGACAATATCACAGAAATGTTGATAGAAGGGATGCAATGTACGATACATCAATCAATGTCATCAATGCCGTTGTTGCTAATCCACCAGAGGAGACTCACTCAGAGGACTTAGATGAAGAGCGTCCTGCTCAAGAAAATGTATGCGCCGATACAAATGAAGAAGGTGTGCATACACGAAGTCAAAGGATTACTCAGAACCTAGGTAATCCACTTCCTTATCTCCAAAAAGTATCCAACAAAGGGAGGGGAAAGAATCAGGTTACATATCCTTCCTCTGGAAAAGGTCAATCACTCTCGTTAGAGCAAAGGTTTGCACAACAAGAGGAAGAAATGAAAGAATTAATAAGGTTTAATGCAGAACTACTTCAGAGTGGTCTTCTTCTTAAGAATGTTGAAGTCCGACAGCCGAAGGAATTTTTTGTAACTACTGAGATGGATCAGGAATATCCTCCTTTATCAGTACACCCTCAGAGGTCTAATCCTACGGGTCAAACTCAACAACGGTTGGCAGTGCTACCATCAGTTGCAGCATTAATCACCATGTCTGTCCAAGCTCCATTCATTGCACCTACCCAAGACCAAATTAAACTCAACAACGGTTGGCAGTGCTACCATCAGTTGCAGCACCAATCACCACGTCTGTCCAAGATCCATTCATTGCACCTACCCAAGACCAAATTCATCCTGATGTTTCTCAAAATTTAATAACTACTATTGAGTCATTAACAGCTCGGTTAGAAACTATGGAAGGGAAACGGGCGCAAGTTCAACCAGAAAAGAAAGTTTACCCTGAATGGGTAGATTCAATTTATCCTCCATCTAGTTTTGGAAACCCTATTTTCCCTACTTTCAATGGATCAGGCGACCCTGAACAACATTTGACGCATTACATGTCTTGTTGTGATCCTATGATGGGAACTTCGGAGCAGTAAGAATCAGTGAAACTCAGATGCTTTGTGCGAACCTTTCAAGGATCAGCTTTTGTCTGGTATACAGGCTTGCAATCCCTGTCAATCATCGGATGGGAGGATCTTCGTAAAAAATTCCTTCTTCAGTTCATCTCAACTTTGCCAAAAACGACAGTTTTTGATCTTACAAACTGCAAGCAAAGGGAGAATGAAAGAGTCTCTGATTTCATTGCTTGCTGGAAGGGATTAACGTATTCCCTGAGTTTAGCACTCCCTCGGGAAGAGTTGTTTCCAATCTGTGTGGAAAATTTGCGTGAAAAATTACGCACGCCATTGATCCCTGTGAAATACACAGGAGGGTTTCAAGACCTTACTTCAATCGCTCAGCAGATTGAAGATTCCCTTATACAGGCTAAGGTTAAATCTCGTTTAATTCCATCAGCTTTAGGAAGGAGAATGGGTAAAGCAGAAACTGCTACAGTTATGCTTAAACAAGCACCTGTACCTATTTCTACTTCAAAACCTTCATCTTCTCGAAGGGCTCCACCTCCTGAACGCCAACAACAAAGTCCGTTTCATCCAAATGATCAAAGAGATCAATGACGAAAACAATTTGAGGATTTTAAGAGTAAAACATACTCTTTCCGAAATGAGAAAGTTCCTGGTTACTTCATTTCAGCTCTGGAAAATAATTTGGTTCAATTACCAGTGCCCAAGAGGCCAAACAAGGAAGGAGATGAAGACCGTCCCAATTATTGTCCCTTTCATCAAATGTTAGGGCATCCCATCCAGGAATGTTTTGTCTTTAAAGACCTCCTGCAAAAGATGGTCGACTTGGGACAAGTCAAGTTGAAAGGTTCTTCGACTCAGGTAGCATGTGTTACTGCTACAGTTCTAGAGGAAGAAGGTGAATGGCAAGAAGTCAAAAGTAGAAATGCACAGAATTATGATGATTCGATGGTCAGAAAGATAATCAATCAGACTCATGCCATTTTGCGAACACAATTAAAGAAACCAATTGTGTCTTCTGCCATGAATATTGCGGTAAAACCCTCTTCGTCAGAGGGAAAGTCCTCAAAGAAACGGTTTGATTCAAAGAAGAAAAAAGAATCAGAAGAAGATGAGTATGTGTCAAAGCCTAAATTGTCTTTGACTCTGGAAGACTTTATGCCATCTACTTCAAAACAACGGGCACCGCCCCATCAAATGGCATAGCCTAAACAGGCTAGTCAGGCAGAGTCTTTATTAGACGAAGAGTTAATCTTCGGTTCTGTTAATATGATTCAATTAACAGATCCGTATTCCAGTCGTAATTTCAATTTTGATGAGTCTGAATTCCCTGTATCAAATCAGGGAATTTGAGGAAGTTCCAGAAGTTCAGGATACAGGAGAATACGTGGATCTTTCCAAAGCCACTACTCCAATTCTACCCCTGCTAGCACTTTGTATGCAGTAGAAACTCGTGGTAGAGCCCTTCAGCGAGCTCAAAAAGAACAAGCAAGTTCTTCTACCAATAGTCAACTCAGTCTTGGCACAGTTATTTTGGAAGACCGATTGAAAATTCCACCTTCTTTATCTCAGCAAGTAAATGGATCTAATCGGTCTAATCTTCCAAAACCAAGGATTTTGCCAACTTCTATCCCAATAAAAGATGCATCAGCTTCCAAAGCATCTACTTCCAAGGTACCTGCTAAACCGCATATTCCTGTTGGGAAACGCAGATCTTTAGATCAAAATTATGATATATTGAAACACTTGGCCTAAGTACCAGCCAAGTTATCAATTTTGGATGCTTTGAATCTGTCAAAAGATCTTCGGGAAGCACTCATCGAAGCTTTGTCAAGTCCTCAGGAGTTTGAAGCTGAAATTGTTGCAGAATGCCAAGTTATCACATAGAGAATAATCCTGCAGAATGCCATGCAGTGATATCTTTTACTGATAAAGATGAAGATGATGTTGTGCATGGGCACATAAAACCTCTTTACTTATCTGGTAAAGTCAATGGTGTAGATATCCGAAGAGCTTTCATTGACAATGGTTCAGGAGTCAACCTCATGCCCATTCGTACACTTCGTCGATTGGGCCTCACAGAATCTGATTTATCTCCTTTTACCATGATGTTACAAGGATATGATAAAAATGAACAAGAACCATTGGGCGAAGTTACACTCAGAACTCAGTTTGTAGATCTTGTATCCAATTCGGATTTCATGATTGTTGATCAAGACTCAGCTTTCAACATCTTGCTTGGAAGACCCTGGCTACATCAGCATGCAGCTATCCCTTCATCATACCATCAATGTCTCAAATACTGTTTCAATGGTCAAGTTGGAACATTGTATGGTGATAAGGCCCCGTTCAAGACATGTGAGTCTCAATACATTGAGGCAGAATTTTATCACATGAAGGGAAGAGAAAAATCTACAATGAAGGAAATTACCAAAGTTAATGCTCCATATGGTTTGGAGAAAATTCCAATAAATCCATTTACACATGTGAGTACAGATTATGTGTTACCTATCAGTTAAATTTACAAAATAGGCCCAAATCAAAATACTCTTATGGAAAGATTCATAATGTCAATTACGGCAGTTGAGCCAGACAACATGGGAGAAATTGGTAACCTACCAAACAGTGATGAAAGCACAAGTGGTGATGTCTTCATTTCATCTGCTGAAATCCAACAGGTCTATACTTCGCCAATCAGGCCAGAAGAAGTTATAGCAACATCGGAGGTGAATAATGATGTCAATTCTCAATCCATCATCTCCTCTTTATTTCCCAAAGAAGGCCCTTTATCATCAATAGGGTCGGAAATAGAAGCTTCTTCTTCAAAATGTGCAATTTTTGACATGTCTTCTGATCATGAAAATTTCATTTTGTCATCTACTATGCAAGTAGAAATGGAAGAAATAGCACATGATGAAGAGGAAGAGGAAGATCTTAGAGATGCTCCTCCAGCATTTGAAGAGGGTATCTCCACCACTGTGGATAAACTCAGAGAAATAAATCTGGGTACAGAGAAAGATCCACACCCCACTTTAATTAGTGCGGCCATGACCCTTGAAGATCAAGAGATGTATATTTCTTTTCTAAAGAAAAATAAAGATATTTTCACTTGGAACTATACAGAAATGCCTGGGCTTGATCCTGATATTGCTACTCATCATTTGGGTTTACCAAAATAACATCGAGGATTTAAGCAAGCCGCGAGAAGAACACACCCAACTTATGCTTCAAAAATTGAAGCTGAAGTGGATAAGCTGATCAAAGCTAACTTCGTCAGAGAAGTTCAATATCCCAAGTGGTTGGATAATATTGTCCCTATAAAGAATAAGAACAGACAAATTAGGGTTTGTATCGATTTTAGAGATCTTAATCGGTATTGTCCTAAAGATGATTTCCCAGTTCCAATTACAGAACTCTTAATTGATGCGACGGCTGGCTATGAAGTACTTTCCTTCATGGATGGATATTTCGGATATAATCAGATCTGAATGGCCACAGAAGATGAGGAATCTACAGCCTTCAGAGCCCCTTAAGGTGTGTTTTGTTACCGGGTGATGCCCTTTGGTTTAAAGAATGCAGGTGCAACATATCAACGCGCCATGCATCATATCTTCAAACCTTTCTTAGGGAAGTTTGTTGAATGCTATGTAGACAATTTTGTGGTTAAATCCAAACAACGTTCTAATCACTTGGATGATTTGGAAGTCATATTCCACAAGATTTGACAACATAATCTGAAGATGAACCCCTTAAAATGTGCTTTTGGGGTAACCTCAGGAAAATTCCTCGGCTTTGTTGTACGCCATCGTGGTATTGAAGTCGATCCTGAGAAGAGAAAATCAATCATTGGTATGTCACCTCCTCAGAATTTGAAAGAATTAAGAGGACTTCAAGGACACTTAGCCTATATTCAGCATTTCATCGCCAATTTGGCAGGCAAAAGTTTACCCTTTACCAAATTATTGAAAAAAGGATTCACTTACCAGTGGACTGAAGAATGTCAAGAAACGTTTTATGTTCTCAAGAAATACCTCTTGAGTCCACCAGTACTCATGCCACCTGTTGAAGGTAGACCACTTATCCTCTATGTGACATCTCTAGAGCGATCTTTGGGTGCATTTCTCGCTCAAAAGAATGATGCTGGGAATGAAAATAGCCTTTACTATCTCAGTAGAACTATGCTTGAAGCAGAAACCCGGTATTCAAGTATTGAGAAGTGTTGCCTGGCATTAATCTTTGCAGTTCAGAAACTGAGACACTACCTGCAACATCACGAGGTCCAATTGGTATCTCGCAATAATCCGCTCAAATTCATCCTTAGTCATCCAATGCTTACAGGACGTCTAGCAAGGTGGGCAGTTATTTTGCAGCAGTTCGACATTCAGTATGTATCTCAAAAGGCAATAAAGGGCCAAGCTCTGACTGATTTCCTTGTAACAGCCCGAGATTTTATGAAAAATATTCTTTTTAATTTTATTAATGTCTTGTGTTGTACGCTACACCAAAAGGAGCTTGCACAACACGCATCTTTGACTTTCCTTACATTACACGCAATCGCAACCTTCCTCGATAGCGTGTGTAGTACGCAATACTGAGTTTCACGAAACAACGCTATGCTATTAAAATATTATTAAAACTAGCCGTTATGAATAGTAATAACCACCTTTTTAAAATTTTAGAAATTTCAGCTCTCAAAATGGACTTCATTTTTGGATTCGGAGTATCGAATTTAGCCTAAGTTGAAATTTTGGTACTTTTCGGATAACTTTCATATTCTGATGAATAGTGAAAATTACTAAATTATAATTAAAAACAACTTCTTAATCAAAATAATTAATAGTGATAAATTATTAATTTGAGTGGTTTTAAAGTATATTTAGAATATATTTTTACAATTTAATACAATGTTGGTCATTGGATGTAATTTCACATTTAAACCAGACATAAACAAGTGTCAATCTTTTGATAGATATTGTTTCTTAAAAACACGCTATTTGTTTTAACAGTGGGATTTAATAATAAAATTAATTAATGCAACTTCTATGTTATGAATTTGGTAAAATAGACTTCATTTTTGAATTCGGAATATGAAATATAGCTTAGGATGAAATTTTGGCATTGTTCTGAAAAACATCAATTTTTGATAAATAGTGAAACTACTAAGTGGCAGTTAAAAAACGGAATTTTTCATAAAACTTAATTTTACCGCTTCTGTGAATGTAATTTCAAAAATCCGAGAGACACGGTTGATTTCAGTAAGTAAAATGTGGTTCAATGAGATGAAAATAATTTTTGGTGAATAGTAACTTTTTACTTTTATTTACCACGGTTAAAAGTAAATAGGGTAATTAAGGGTAATAATGATATTAATATTACCCTAACACATGTCCTAATTCTATTGGACAAGTGCATCTCGACCAAAAACAACCTTAATTGTAAAATATTATCATTTAGGCCCACTTGGATTAGATTAGGACATTTATTATTATTTAATTCAAAGAAGAGTTAAAAGAGTTAAAATCAAAGTATATTTACTAAAATATTTTTAATATAGGGTTTTACATAAGATAAATTCTATTGTAAATATTCATTAGAAAGATAAAAGGATTTTCTACATGATGGTATTTTATTTGTAATTTTTAGACATCAAATAATTTAATTTATTTATGACACAAAGATGATGCAGTAATTTTTTTATTAATGAAATATTGACATAATTGATATTATAAATACCAAAATAAATGTAATTTAAGACTTTTTATGAATTCCACTAATTTTCTAGGTTACTATGATATATTATTGTTGATTTAATCAACTTTTTTCGAACATATAATTCTGTTATGACTTTCACAAAAATCATATATCAAATAGTGTCAAAATTGACACAAAATAGTTTTTAAATCAAATATTATATTATTAATTGTTATTTTATTCCTAAAAATCTAAGGTTCGGCCAAATGACTTAGATAAGGATATATATATTAATAATAAACAATTTGGGGTTCTTTTGGCATTTATAGTAACTTTATTAACCATATAGTGTAAGAAAACAAAAAGACACGGTAAAAGTTAAATTATTTAACTTAAAGTTAAATCTAATTGATAAGGTTAAAATAATAACCTAAACTTGTCTAAATCCTATTGGATGATAGGATTTCTACCCATCCCCACTTTAGCTTCGAAATAAGACCCTTTGGAACCATTATAAACCGATTTTGACTTTAATATAAAATAATATTTTGAGATATTCCTAAGGTGCCCCTCTCCTCCCTTATAAAAGGGCACCTCCTCCCCCTCCTCCTCACACCAAATTGAGCACTCAAGCTCGGAAAAACCCTGCCATTTTCTCCTCTACACTTCCCTATAATAATCCTAGAGGTCCTGGTATTCTTCAAAGACCAATCTTAGTTCCCTAAGTGGAGGATTCAAAGAGGCGTTCCAAAGAAGAGGTAATATCCATTACCGATCTTTTCAATTTCTTTCTTCTTCAACTTCTTCTTCTTTAGTTTTTTCATGATAAAGTAATAACATCATTATTACTTACATACTGATATGTTATTATAAATATGAAACAACCATAATTCACCTTCTATCCATCCTACGTAAAAATGAAATCACCGCGTGTGCGTACGTACGGAATACCGTCTCCACGCCGTGGTGAAATCTATTTTCCACCACCACCTTACAAGGATGGTTATAATGGTGTAATGAGTAACTATTTATGATTATTATAAAGTAATATTGATACTGAAATAATATATATATACTCCAATACAATTCCACGATCATAGGAACGATATCATCACTCGTGCGTACGTACGGAATACCGTCTCCACAATGTGATGCGACTCGTTCTACATGATCATAATTACATAGTAATTATATAAATGAATTGAATGAATAAATATGATATATGTTACACTAATACCATTCTGTATATAAGGTATCTATAAACTTAAAAGAATAATAAGAATTTATTTGGCAAAACACGCATAAGAACAAAAGGCAATAAAGACCCGAGTAACAAGTAACAATGAAATATTACTAACAAGAAGCTAAGAATATGACCATATATGATATCATATAAATATGTATGATTCTGGAATTAGTAAATTACATTATTTAAACCATTATACAGGAGCTTCGGAAATGTACAAATAAAATCATACCTAAGGTAAGGGAAATATCACAATCTCATTTTTATCCGAGATTGTTTATTCGTAAGTATTTACTGGGGTGTATTTTATCATCCACATCCTTGTTCCCTCAATATGTAATATTGTTTCCATCCACTTAAAATAGTTTAAATCCAATTTTACCCTTCGGTGAGTTTTTAGTAAAGAATATGAAAGGAATCTTTTGTCATTTTTTCGTACGAGGTACTTTTTGACTTTTCCGACAAAAGTACGAAGAATGTTTTTTTTAACTTATACGGCATGAATGGATTTTTAAAACATTATTTCCAAGAAACTTCCTTTAAAAGTTTTCAAGTTTATTTTTAATCAACTTCTTTTATTTTAAAGTCGTATGACATGTTATGAAAGGAAAAATGTTGTTGAAGTAGAAAGGATATTTTCCTCAAGAATGGAGTTCAAGTATTTTATCAAAATTATTTTCCATCTAAGATAATAAAAGGGTTCTGTTTTTATCCCTATTATTACATTGGTTTGATTATGTTGTGATGGAAATATTTTTATGAATTCCTTTATCTTATATGAATTTTTTTATGATGTCATGTTGTTTAAGAATCCCATTTTTATTACATGGGTTACGCTATGATGTATGGTTTATGATTATGTGGCACACATAAGAAAGGATTCATTATAAGATTTATGGGACCTATATCTCCCTCCAATGCATTGGGTAAATATTTTATATCTCATGAGATAGACATGGCTGGAATGGTAGGTTATACCGGTTCAGTGAAACAGGACTGAAACGAGGGTTACTCGATTCAGAAAGGGACTTTGTCCACTAAGATAGTCTTGGCAATGAGTCATGACTAACAAGAAATGATTTTACATGATTATGTGTGCATGACACAAAGTTTCAAGTTTCATGTTATGATTATGGGGATCTCATTTTCACTTCTATGATTTGTTCCATGTTAAGATATTATGATCTCTTTTGCAGGTTATGATTTTCAAAAAGATATGATATGATTTTTATTTCCTTTATTTTCCCTTGCTGAGAATTTGAGCTCACCCTTTTATGTTTTATTTTTCCCCAGGATATAAGGAAAGGTTTTAGGTAAAAAAAAGGGAAGATATTTATGGAAGATATTGAAGATCTTTCACCACGATTAGAAGATTATGTTCCGAGTTTCCAAAGACACTCAACTATTACGATCCTTGTGTGTGTGTTTTTGTTATGTACTAAGTATTCCTCAAAAGTAATGTAATGTCCATGTACGTCAGGCTTCGAGTCTCTACAGTTGGTATCAGAGGAAAGGTTTAGTCAACCTTTGGAAACTAGGATGCGAGAAATTTAGTGAGATCCCTAGAGATATTTCTATGGTATGTCTAGGGATGTCCCTAAGGTTAAGTATACGTATAGGTTATAGTACTAGAATTACGCTAACGATCATAGAATTAAACCTAAGATGTTAGATATTGAAGGTACTCCCCCTTTATTATGTTTTTTTCCCTAGCATGATTTTTGCCTCTCACACTATTCTTTTTGGGTTTTAAACGATGGCTGGAACCCGAAGGAACCGTGTTGGTCAATGCAATGGACAATGCAATGATTGCCCTCCTGAACAAACAAATGTTATGGGAGATGGAGTGAAAAATCTTATTGCTATACTTACACAAGCTATGAATCATTCTGGACTTCCAAATGAGCAGAGAAGGGAACAATATTCTATTGAGTCCTTCATGAGGAAACGTCCACCTTCTTTCAGTGGGTCTTCTGATCCACTTGTTGCTGAACAATGGATCAGTACCACTGAAAAGATATTTTCAGTTCTTCAATGTTCTGAGCATGACAAAGTCATCTTAGCAGTATATCGTTTGGAAGGTGAAGCTGATCAATGGTGTAATCTTATCAAGAATACGAGGCAAAGAGATGAAATTGAGTCCATGGAATGGGACGAGTTCAAGAACTTGTTTTTCAGTAAGTACTTCCCTCGTATTCTTCGAACAAAGATGGAAAAGGAGTTTCTTGAGCTGAAGCAGAAGGATGATGAATCTGTTGGTATATACGAAGCAAATTTTACAAGACTTGCAAGGTATGCATCTGGCATTATCATCCAACCTGAAAGTAAAGTTGATCGATTTTTCAGTGGCTTAAAACCAAGTCTTCGAAGGGAATTAGATATAAGAGACTTTAGTAGCTATGAAGAAATTGTGCGTTGTGCTATCAAGGTAGAAATGGAAGTTGGTGTTACATATCCATCTCATGGTTTTGACAAGAAACGAAAGATGGAGTTCAACGAGAAATCTCAGAATAATGGTGAAAAGAAGATGAATGTTTCCTTATGCAAAAAGTGTGGAAAAAAGCATGGTGGAGATTGTCTTAAAGGGACTAGAAAATGTTTTAAGTGTGGAAAAGAAGGTCATCGAGCAGCTGAGTGTCAAAGTAATGGAAAAAGGGATTATAATGATGTGAATAAATCAAACACTGCAGAGAACGCACCACCAACACTTCAATTCTTCAAGTGCAAGGAAATGGGGCATTATGCTAATAAATGCCCTAATCCAAGGGTTAGTGATGATCGACATGAGCAACCGCTTAAGGAAAAGGACAAAGGGAAGTCACATGCGATCACCATTGGCGATGTTGAATATGATAACGATGTGGTGGAATGATTAAGTGTTTATGTAATGGGATTCCAAAATAATATTGTATCATGGAGTATTGGAATATTTATGTATTGGTCTAATGTGGTATTCAAAGTAATTGAGATATTTTTGGAAATAAGATGATATGATCATAATGAAGGGAAAATGAGAAAATGAAATGTTTAACAGTATTCATGAGCTCATGATTGATATAAGGACTAAGTGATATCATTGTTTGAGTATATAGAATTTTGAGGATTTTGGTATGTGGAAAGTGTTAAATTTTAACTGCATTCATGTTTTCACTAAGGTATTCAAGAGAATACATGATTAAGGACTTTCAATGTTTGGAATGTTACCAACAAAACATATCTTATGATATATGGGGATCGATGATGGTGTTAAATCTCTGGTAATCATTTTCACTATGTTATGAGAGTGGACTGTAGTATTATGGATAAGCCTAAAGATTGGAATGGATTATGTTGGACATAAGTTAGTATTGTTTAAGGATAGAAGTTTTTCGATATTATTGATGGGATGTTATAGTAATATAGTTTTAGAAAAAGGACAACCTGCAGGACGGGCGACAGCCCATCGCGTCGGACAAGGCTGTGGGAATCGAACCCACAACCGAAGTGCGACTGGCCTTTATCGCCTACCACTGGCCTACAGGAAGTACCTGTTTAGTAGAAACTAGTTTTATTATATTAAGCTGTATGACATATGATGTATAAGTCCATTTTAGGAACCATATATGATTAATCTCACTATAGATCGACTTATGTATATAATTTTTGCTAACCTTTTGTTTGAGACAGATGGAATGACCCGTCATTCTATCACATGATCTGCTAACACTTTACAAATAACAAATTCAACTTCATTTATTTAAGAGATGAAGTAGAAATTGTTCAAGGCATGAACAACAGTGAGATTGTACCAAAATAAAGTAAGTATTCAAACTCTTCAACTTTAGGGAAACGATCTTGAAAACCAAAAATGTTGTCCTAGTGCCCTTATATCCGATGAATCAGATGGTACCTTAGATCGTCACAAATTTATGGCTTTGTGATTGCTGGATTTTCCATAGCCATGTTCCCTACCACTCTCCATCAGAACATGATGGTTAGATTTCTCTTCCATATCCATATTTTCACCAATGTGGAAACCCAGTGATTAGTTTATTTGGGTAACCGTTACGTTTCATACTTTTGTTTTTAAAGATTGGTTTTGATATTCCTTTTTACGATGTGGGTTTCTATTAAAGAAACTTTCGAATAGTAAACCATTTATAACCCCGACGAATTTCGAGGGCGAAATTCATTTTAAGGGGGGTAGAATGTAACAACCCGAGATTTTATGAAAAATATTCTTTTTAATTTTATTAATGTCTTGTGTTGTACGCTACACCAAAAGGAGCTTGAACAACACGCATCTTTGACTTGCCTTGCATTACACGTAATCGCAACCTTCCTCGATAGCATGTGTAGTACGCAATACTGAGTTTCACGAAACAACGATATGCTATTAAAATATTATTAAAACTAGCCGTTATGAATAGTAATAACCACCTTTTTAAAATTTTAGAAATTTTAGATCTCAAAATGGACTTCATTTTTGGATTCGGAGTATCGAATTTAGCCTAAGGTAAAATTTTGGTACTTTTCGGATAACTTTCATATTCTGATGAATAGTGAAAATTACTAAATTATAATTAAAAACAACTTTTTAATCAAAATAATTAATAGTGATAAATTATTAATTTGAGTGGTTTTAAAGTATATTTAGAATATATTTTTACAATTTAATAAAATTTTGGTCATTGGATGTAATTTCACATTTAAACCAGACATAAACAAGTGTCAATCTTTTGATAGATATTGTTTCTTAAAAACACGCTATTTGTTTTAACAGCGGGATTTAATTATAAAATTAATTAATGAAACTTCTATGTTATGAATTTGGTAAAATAGACTTCATTTTTGAATTCGGAATATGAAATATAGCTTAGGATGAAATTTTGGAATTGTTCTGAAAAACATCAATTTTTGATGAATAGTGAAACTACTAAGTGGCAGTTAAAAAACTGAATTTTTCATAAAACTTAATTTTACCGCTTTTGTGAATGGAATTTCAAAAATCTGAGAGACACGGTTGATGTCAGTAAGTAAAATGTGATTCAATGAGATGAAAATAATTTTTGGTGAATAGTAACTTTTTACTTTTATTTACCACGGTTAAAAGTAAATAGGGTAATTAAGGGTAAGAATGATATTCATATTACCCTAACACATGTCCTAATTCTATTGGACAAGTAAATCTCGACCAAAAACAACCTTAATTGTAAAATATTATCATTTAGGCCCACTTGGATTAGATTAGGACATTTATTATTATTTAATTCAAAGAAGAGTTAAAAGAGTTAAAATCAAAGTATATTTACTAAAATATTTTTAATATAGGGTTGTACATAATATAAATTCGATTGTAAATATTAATTAGAAAGATAAAAGGATTTACTACATGATGGTATTTTATTTGTAATTTTTAGACATCAAATAATTTAATTTATTTATGACACAAAGATGATGTAGTAATTTTTTTATTAATGAAATATTGACATAATTGATATTATAAATACCAAAATAAATGTAATTTAAGACTTTTTATGAATTAAACTAATTTTCTAGGTTACTATGATATATTATTGTTGATTTAATCAACTTGGTTTGAACATATAATTCTGTTATGACTTTCACAAAAATCATATATCAAATAGTGTCAAAATTGACACAAAATAGTTTTTAAATCAAATATTATATTATTAATTGTTATTTTATTCCTAAAAATGTAAGGTTCGGTCAACTGACTTAGATAAGGATATATATATTAATAATAAACAATTTCGGGTTCTTTTGGTATGTTATAGTAAGTTTATTAACCATATAGTGTAAGAAAACAAAAAGACACGGTAAAAGTTAAATTATTTAACTTAAAGTTAAATATAATTGATAAGGTTAAAATAATAACCTAAACTTGTCTAAATCCTATTGGATGATAGGATTTCTACCCATCCCTACTTTATCTTCTAAATAAGACCCTTTGGAACCATTATAAACCGATTTTGACTTTAATATAAAATAATATTTTGAGATATTCCTAAGATGCCCCTCTCCTCCCTTATAAAAGGGCACCTCCTCCCCCTCCTCCTCACACCAAATTGAGCACTCAAACTCGGCCAAACCCTGCCATTTTCTCCTCTCAACTTCCCTAGAATAATCCTAGAGGTCCTGGTAATCTTCAAAGACCAATCTTAGTTCCCTAAGTGGATGATTCAAAGAGGCGTTCCAAAGAAGAGGTAATATCCATTACCGATCTTTTCAATTTATTTCTTCTTCAAATTCTTCTTATTTAGTTGTTTCATGATAAATTAATAACATCAGTATTACTTACATACTGATATGTTATTATAAATATGAAACAACCCTAATTCACCTTCTATCCATCCTACAGAAAAATGAAATCACCGCGCGTGCGTACGTACGGAATACCGTCTCCACGCCGTGGTGTAATCTATTTTCCACCACCACCTTACAAGGATGGGTATAATGGTGTAATGAGTAACTATTTATGATTATTATAAAGTAATATTGATACTGAAATAATATATATATACTCCAATACAATTCCACGATCATAGGAACGATATCATCACTCGTGCGTACGTACGGAATACGGTCTCCACGATGTGATGCGACTCGTTCTACATGATCATCATTACATAGTAATTATATAAATGAATTGAATGAATAAATATGATATATGTTACACTAATACCATTCTGGATATAAGGTATCTATAAACTTAAAAGAAGAATAAGAATTTATTCGGCAAAACACGCATAAGAACAAAAGGCAATAAAGACCCGAGTAACAAGTAACAATGAAATATTACTAACAAGAAGCTAAGAATATGACCATATATGATATCATATCAATATGTATGATTCTGGAATAAGTCAATAACATTATTTAAACCATTATACAGGAGCTTCGGACACGTACAAAGCAAATCAGACCTACGGTAAGGGAAATATCACAATCTCATTTTTATCCGAGATTATTTATTCGTAAGTATTTACTGGGGTGTATTTTATCATCCACATCCATGTTCCCTCAATATGTAATATTGTTTACATCCACTTACAATAGTTTAAATCCAATTTTACCCTTCGGTGAGTTTTTAGTAAAGAATATGAAAGGAATCTTTTGTCATTTTTTCGTACGAGGTACTTTTTGACTTTTCCGACAAAAGTACGAAGAATGTTTTTTTTAACTTATACGGCATGAATGGATTTTTAAAACATTATTTCCAAGAAACTTCTTTTACAAGTTTTCAAGTTTATTTTTAATCAACTTCTTTTATTTTAAGGTCGTATGACATGTTATGAAAGGAAAAATGTTTTTGAAGTAGAAAGGATATTTTTCTCAAGAATGGAGTTCAAGTATTTTATCAAAATTATTTTCCATCTAAGATAATAAAAGGGTTCTGTTTTTATCCCTATTATTACATTGGTTTGATTATGTTGTGATGGGAATATTTTTATGAATTCCTTTATCTTATATGAATTTTTTTATGATGTCATGTTGTTTAAGAATCCCGTTTTTATTACATGGGTTACGCTATGATGTATGGTTTATGATTATGTGGCACACATAAGAAAGGATTCATTATAAGATGTGTGGGACCTATATCTCCCTCCAATTAATTGGGTAAAGATTTTATATCTCATGAGATAGACATGGCTGGAATGGTAGGTTATACCGGTTCAGTGAAACAGGACTGAAACGAGGGTTACTCGATTCAGAAAGGGACTTTGTCCACTAAGATAGTATGGGCAATGAGTCATGACTAACAAGAAATGATTTTACATGATTATGTGTGCATGCCACAAAGTTTCAAGTTTCATGTTATGATTATGGGGATCTCATTTTCACTTCTATGATTTGTTCCATGTTAAGATATTATGATCTCTTTTGCAGGTTATGATTTTCAAAAAGATATGATATGATTTTTATTTCCTTTATTTTCCCTTGCTGAGAATTTGAGCTCACCCTTTTATGTTTTATTTTTCCCCAGGATATAAAGAAAGGTTTTAGGTAAAAAAAGGGAAGATCTTTATGGGAGATATTGAAGATCTTTCACCACGATTATAAGATTACGTTCCGAGTTTCCAAAGACACTCAACTATTACGATCCTTGTGTGTGTGTTTTTGTTATGTACTAAGTATTCCGCAAAAGTAATGTAATGTCCATGTACGTGAGGCTTCGGGTCTCTATAGTTGGTATCAGAGGAAAGGTTTAGTCAACCTTTGGAAACTAGGATGCGAGAACTTTAGTGAGATCCCTAGAGATATTTCTAAGGTATGTCTAGGGATGTCCCTAAGGTTAAGTATACGTATAGGTTATAGTACTAGAATTACGCTAACGATCATAGAATTAAACCTAAGATGTTAGATATTGAAGGTACTCCCCCTTTATTATGTTTTTTTCCCTAGCATGATTTTTGCCTCTCACACTATTCTTTTTGGGTTTTAAACGATGGCTGGAACCCGAAGGAACCGTGTTGGTCAATGAAATGGACAATGCAATGATTGCCCTCCTGAACAAACAAATGTTATGGGAGATGGAGTGAAAAATCTTATTTCTATACTTACACAAGCTATGAATCATTCTGGACTTCTAAATGAGCAGAGAAGGGAACAATATTCTATTGAGTCCTTCATGTGGCAACGTCCACCTTCTTTCAGTGGGTCTTCTGATCCACTTGTTGCTGAAAAATGGATCAGTACCACTGAAAAGATATTTTCAGTTCTTCAATGTTCTGAGCATGATAAAGTCATTTTAGCAGTATATCGTTTGGAAGGTGAAGCCGATCAATGGTGTAATCTTATCAAGAATATGAGGCAAAGAGATGAAATTGAGTCCATGGAATGGGACGAGTTCAAGAACTTGTTTTTCAGTAAGTACTTCCCTCGTATTCTTCGAACAAAGATGGAAAAGGAGTTTCTTGAGCTGAAGTAGAAGGATGGTGAATCTGTTGGTATATACGAAGCAAATTTTACAAGACTTGCAAGGTATGCATCTGGCATTATCATCCAACCTGAAAGTAAAGTTGATCGATTTTTCAGTGGCTTAAAACCAAGTCTTCGAAGGGAATTAGCTATAAGAGATTTTAGTAGCTATGAAGAAATTTTGTGTTGTGCTATCAAGGTAGAAATGGAAGTTGGTGTTACATATCCATCTCATGGTTTTGACAAGAAACGAAAGATGGAGTTCAAGGAGAAATCTCAGAATAATGGTGAAAAGAAGATGAATGTTTCCTTATGAACAAAGTGTGGAAAGAAGCATGGTGGAGATTGTCTTAAAGGGACTAGAAAATGTTTTAAGTGTGGAAAAGAAGGTCATCGAGCAGCTGAGTGTCAAAGTAATGGAAAAAGGGATTCTAATGATGTGAATAAATCAAACACTGCAGAGAACGCACCACCAACACTTCAATTCTTCAAGTGCAAGGAAATGGGGCATTATGCTAATAAATGCCCTAATCCAAGGGTTATTGATGATCGACATGAGCAACCGCTTAAGGCAAAGGACAAAGGGAATTCACATGCGATCACCATTGGCGATGTTGAATATGATAATGATGTGGTGGAATGATTAAGTGTTTATGTAATGGGATTCCAAAATAATATTGTATCATGGAGTATTGGAATATTTATGTATTGGTCTAATGTGGTATTCAAAGTAATTGAGATATTTTTGGAAATAAGATGATATGAGCATAATGAAGGGAAAATGAGAAAACGAAATGTTTAACAGTATTCATGAGCTCATGATTGATATAAGGACTAAGTGATATCATTGTTTGAGTATATAGAATTTTGAGGATTTTGGTATGTGGAAAGTGTTAAATTTTTACTGCATTCATGTTTTCACTAAGGTATTCAAGAGAATACATGATTAAGGACTTTGAATGTTTGGAATGTGACCAAAAAAACATATCTTATGATATATGGGGCTCGACGATGGTGTTAAATCTCTGGTAATCGTTTTCACTATGTTATGAGAGTGGACTGCAGTATTATAGATAAGCCTAAAGATTGGAATGGATTATGTTGGACATAAGTTAGTATTTTTTAAGGATAGAAGTTTTTTCGATATTATTGATGGGATGTTATAGTAATATAGTTTTAGAAAAAGGACAACCTGCAGGACGGGCGACAGCCCATCGCGTCGGACAAGGCTGTGGGAATCGAACCCACAACCGAAGTGCAACTGGCCTTTATTGCCTACCACTGGCCTACAGGAAGTCCCTGTTTAGTAGAAACTAGTTTTATTATATTAAGCTGTATGACATATGATGTATAAGTCCATTTTAGGAACCATATATGATTAATCTCACTATAGATCGACTTATGTATATAATTTTTGCTAACCTTTTGTTTGAGACAGATGGAATGACCCGTCATTCTATCACATGATCTTCTAACACTTTACAAATAACAAATTCAACTTCATTTATTTAAGAGATGAAGTAGAAATTTTTCAAGGCATGAACAACAGTGAGATTGTACCAAAATAAAGTAAGTATTCAAACTCTTCAACTTTAGGGAAATGATCTTGAAAACCAAAAATGTTGTCTTAGTGCCCTTATATCCGATGAATCAGATGGTACCTTAGATCGTCACAAATTTATGGCTTTGTGATTGCTGGCTTTTCCATAGCCATGTTCTCTACCACTCTCCATCAGAACATGATGGTTAGATTTCTCTTCCGTATCCATATTTTCACCTATGTGGAAACCCAGTGATTAGTTTATTTGGGTAACCGTTACGTTTCATACTTTTGTTTTTAAAGATTGGTTTTGATATTCCTTTTTACGATGTGGGTTTCTATTAAAGAAACTTTCGAATAGTAAACCATTTATAACCCCGATGAATTTCGAGGGCGAAATTCATTTTAAGGGGGGTAGAATGTAACAGCCCGAGATTTTATGAAAAATATTCTTTTTAATTTTATTAATGTCTTGTGTTGTACGCTACACCAAAAGGAGCTTGCACAACACGCATCTTTGACCTGCCTTGCATTACACGCAATCGCAACCTTCCTCGATAGCATGTGTAGTACGCAGTACTGAGTTTCATGAAACAACGATATGCTATTAAAATATTATTAAAACTAGCCGTTATGAATAGTAATAACCACCTTTTTAAAATTTTAGAAATTTTAGCTCTCAAAATGGACTTCATTTTTGGATTCAGAGTATCGAATTTAGCCTAAGGTGAAATTTTGGTACTTTTTGGATAACTTTTATATTCTGATGAATAGTGAAAATTACTAAATTATAATTAAAAACAAATTTTTAATCAAAATAATTAATAGTGATAAATTATTAATTTGAGTGGTTTTAAAGTATATTTAGAATATATTTTTACAATTTAATACAATGTTGGTCATTGGATGTAATTTCACATTTAAACCAGACATAAACAAGTGTCAATCTTTTGATAGATATTGTTTCTTAAAAACACGCTATTTGTTTTAACAGCGGGATTTAATTATAAAATTAATTAATGCAACTTCTATGTTATGAATTTGGTAAAATAGACTTCATTTTTGAATTCGGAATATGAAATATATCTTAGGATGAAATTTTGGCATTGTTCTAAAAAACATCAATTTTTGATGAATAGTGAAACTACTAAGTGGCAGTTAAAAAACTGAATTTTTCATAAAACTTAATTTTACCGCTTCTGTGAATGGAATTTAAAAAATCCGAGAGACACGGTTGATGTCAGTAAGTAAAATGTGGTTCAATGAGATGAAAATAATTTTTGGTGAATAGTAACTTTTTACTTTTATTTACCACGGTTAAAAGTAAATAGGGTAATTAAGGGTAAGAATGATATTAATATTACCCTAACACATGTCCTAATTCTATTGGACAAGTTCATCTCGACCAAAAACAACCTTCATTGTAAAATATTATCATTTAGGCTCACTTGGATTAGATTAGGACATTTATTATTATTTAATTCAAAGAAGAGTTAAAAGAGTTAAAATCAAAGTATATTTACTAAAATATTTTTAATATATGGTTTTACATAAGATAAATTCGATTGTAAATATTCATTAGAAATCTAAAAGGATTTCCTACATGATGGTATTTTATTTGTAATTTTTAGACATCAAATAATTTAATTTATTTATGACACAAAGATGATGCAGTAATTTGTTTACTAATGAAATATTGACATAATTGATATTATAAATACCAAAATAAATGTAATTTAAGACTTTTTAGGAATTACACTAATTTTCTAGGTTACTATGATATATTAGTGTTGATTTAATCAACTTTTTTCGAAAATATAATTCTTTTATGACTTTCACAAAAATCATATATCAAATAGTGTCAAAATTGACACAAAATGGTTTTTAAATCAAATATTATATTATTAATTGTTATTTTATTCCTAAAAATCTAAGGTTCGGCCAAATGACTTAGATAAGGATATATATATTAATAATAAATAATTTGGGGTTCGTTTGGCATGTTATAGTAAGTTTATTAACCATATAGTGTAAGAAAAAAAAAAGACACGGTAAAAGTTAAATTATTTAACTTAAAGTTAAATCTAATTGATAAGGTTAAAATAATAACCTAAACTTGTCTAAATCCTATTGGATTATAGGATTTCGACCCATCCCCACTTTAGATTCGAAATAAGACCCTTTAGAACTATTATAAACCGATTTTTACTTTAATATAAAATAATATTTTGAGATATTCCTAAGGTGCCCCTCTCCTCCCTTATAAAAGGGCACCTCATCCCCCTCCTCCTCACACCAAATTGAGCACTCAAGCTCGGACAACCCCTTCAATTTTATCCTCTCCACTTCCCTAGAATAATCCTAGAGGTCCTGGTCTTCTTCAAAGACCAATCTTAGTTCCCTAAGTGGAGGATTCAAAGAGGCGTTCCAAAGAAGAGGTAATATCCATTACCGATCTTTTCAATTTCTTTCTTCTTCAACTTCTTCTTCTTTAGCTGTTTAATGATAAAGTAATAACATCAGTATTACTTACATACTGATATGTTATTATAAATATTAAACAACCCTAATTCACCTTCTATCCATCCTACGGAAAAATGAAATCACCGCGCGTGCGTACGTACGGAATACCGTCTCCACGCCGTGGTGTAATCTATTTTCCACCACCACCTTACAAGGATGGGTATAATGGTGTAATGAGTAAATATTTATGATTATTATAAAGTAATATTGATACTGAAATAATATATATATACTCCAATACAATTCCACGATCATAGGAACGATATCATCACTCGTGCGTACGTACGGAATACCGTCTCCCCGATGTGATGCGACTCGTTCTACATGATCATCATTACATAGTAATTATATAAATGAATTGAATGAATAAATATGATATATGTTACACTAATACCATTATGGATATAAGGTATATATAACCTTAAAATAAGAATAAGAATTTATTCTGCAAAACACGCATAAGAACAAAAGGCAATAAAGACCCGAGTAACAAGTAACAATGAAATATTACTAACAAGAAGCTAAGAATATGACCATATATGATATCATATCAATATGTATGATTCTGGAATAAGTCAATAACATTATTTAAACCATTATACAGGAGCTTCGGACACGTACAAAGCAAATCGGACCTAAGGTAAGGGAAATATCACAATCTCATTTTTTATCCGAGATTGTTTATTCGTAAGTATTTACTGGGGTGTATTTTATCATCCACATCCATGTTCCCTAAATATTTAATATTTTTTCCATCCACTTAAAATAGTTTAAATCCAATTTTACCCTTCGGTGAGTTTTTAGTAAAGAATATGAAAGGAATCTTTTGTCGTTTTTTCGTATGAGTTACTTTTTGACTTTTCCGACAAAAGTACGAAGAATGTTTTTTTTAACTTATACGGCATGAATGGATTTTTAAAACATTATTTCCAAGAAACTTCCTTTACAAGTTTTCAAGTTTATTTTTAATCAACTTCTTTTATTTTAAATTCGTATGACATGTTATGAAAGGAAAAATGTTTTTGAAGTAGAAAGGATATTTTCCTCAAGAATGGAGTTCAAGTATTTTATCAAAATTATTTTCCATCTAAGATAATAAAAGGGTTCTGTTTTTATCCCTATTATTACATTGGTTTGATTATGTTGTGATGGAAATATTTTTATGAATTCCTTTATCTTATATGAATTGTTTTATGATGTCATGTTGTTTAAGAATCCTGTTTTTATTACATGGGTTACGCTATGATGTATGGTTTATGATTATGTGGCACACATAAGAAAGGATTCATTATAAGATGTGTGGGACCTATATCTCCCTCCAATGCATTGGGTAAAGATTTTATATCTCATGAGATAGACATGGCTGGAATGGTAGGTTATACCGGTTCAGTGAAACAGGACTGAAACGAGGGTTACTCGATTCAGAAAGGGAATTTGTCCACTAAGATAGTCTTGGCAATGAGTCATGACTAACAAGAAATGATTTTCCATGATTATGTGTGCATGCCACAAAGTTTCAAGTTTCATGTTATGATTATGGGGATCTCATTTTCACTTCTATGATTTGTTCCATGTTAAGATATTATGATCTCTTTTGCAGGTTATGATTTTCAAAAAGATATGATATGATTTTTATTTCCTTTATTTGCCCTTTCTGAGAATTTGAGCTCACCCTTTTATGTTTTATTTTTCCCCAGGATATAAAGAAAGGTTTTAGGTAAAAAAATGGAAGATATTTATGGGATATATTGAAGATCTTTCACCATGATTAGAAGATTACGTTCCGAGTTTCCAAAGACACTAAACTATTACGATCCTTGTGTGTGTGTTTTTGTTATGTACTAAGTATTCCGCAAAAGTAATGTAATGTCCATGTACGTCAGGCTTCGGGTCTCTACATTCCTGGCTGAACATCCTTCAGTAGAAGACACATCTTCAGATATTGAACTCCCTGATGAGGAAGTTTTTTCTATTCAAGAGTGTCCTCAAACATGGGAAATGTATTTTGATGGTGCTTCCAGAAGTCCAACAGGGAAGAAATTGGAAAATCCTAAATTCAACAAAGTAGGTTTAGGAATTGTACTCATTTCTCCAGATAAGGCATTGTTACCTTATTCCTTTTTATTATGGGAAGGTGGTACCAATAATAAAGTCTAATACCAAGCTCTTATCATAGGCTTGGAGTTAGCGCTTCAAGCACAAGTGAATCACTTAAAGGTGAAAGGTGATTCAGACTTGGTAATCAAACAAGTCAATGAGGATTATGCCATCAGAAAAGAAGAGTTAATCCCTTTGTATGATTACATCAGAAAGTTAATGGCGGAATTCCCTTTAGAACCAACATTTTCTTATGTCCCAAGATCACAAAATTCTCAAGCTAATGCACTGGCTAATATAGCCACAGCTCTAGCAGATCCAAATCGGGACGAGACAACCATCAGTATTGCCCACCGTCGTGCAATTTCACCTTATGTTCAAGCCAGAACAGAGGAAATTAATGAAATTAATCCCATTCCTGAACCGTATGGTCATACTACAGGATGGATGTCACCTATCAGGTAATACCTTCAAAATGGAACACTTCCACCTGATAGAGCCGAGAAAGAACAAATCCGGCGACGTGTGGTCAATTTTACTCTTTATGATGGCCCAAACCACCTAGAGAAAATTCTCTACAAACGTGGTTTTGATGGAGTTCTCTTCAGATGCATTGATGGTGAAGAGACAATGGCTGTCATAAAAGAAGTACATGCAGGAGTCTGTGGTGCCCACTAGTCTGGACATAGATTGTCTGATCAAATTCGAAGGCTTGGATACTTTTGGACTTAAATGATACAAGATTGTGTTGATTTCACAAAGAAGTGTCATTCATGTCAAGTACATGCCAACTTCATTCATCAACCTCCAGAGTTTCTTCATACAGCTAAATACTCATGGCCATTTTCCACATGGGGAATGGATGTGGTGGGACCTTACCCTTCAGCTACGACCAAGAAGTTTAAGTACATTCTTACTGCTACTGATTTCTTTTCCAAATGGGCAGAGGTAGTACCTCTCAAAGAAGTCAGTTCTAAATGCATTGTTAGCTTCATCAAGTCTAACATCATTACTAGATTTGGTGTCCCTCATACCATATTGACGGACAACGGCACCAACTTCTGTTCTTCTGAGGTGAAGAAATTTTATCAAGAATACAACATTAAATCCAACCATTCATCTCGGTATCATGCGGCAGCCAATGGCCAAATAGAAGCCTTTAACAAGACTCTTTCAAATATACTATAAAAGATGGTGGATAAAGATAAGAGGTCATGGCCTGATAAACTTTTTCATGCTTTATAGGCTTATCGGACTACCACCCGCAATGCAACACGGTCAACTCCATATTCGTTGGTATATGGAACAGAAGCAGTCTTGCCAATTGAAGTTCAATTTCTCTCACTCAGAGTACCCATTTGTGATCAGTTATCTACAGATGAGAAATCCCAAAAGCGATTGAATGAATTGGAACGGTTAGATGAGAAAATATTGTGCAGTTTGCACCACTTGGAAATCTATCAGAATCGAATAGCACGAGCTTTTAACAAAAAAGTTCTTCTTCGTTCATTCATTCAGGGATAATTGGTATTAGTTCTCATAACTCCAATGATACCAGGAAAGAAACCTCCCAAGCTTGAGCCAAAATGGGAAGGACCTTATTCAATACATAGGGTCTACTCCAATGGAGCTTATTCATTAATGTCGATGGATGGAGAACTCATTACTACTCCAACTAATGCCAGATTTTTGAAGAAATATTTTGTATAAAATACAAAGTATTCACAATGTCCCCGCAACATGACACTAAACTGTGCAGCACCAGTTCGTCCTTGCTATATGACGTTAAACTATACAGCAATGGTCTAATCATATGACCCTAAACTATTTGCACATACGTCTAACATGATGTTAAACTGTGTCACCTTCAATGTCCCCGCAACATGACACTAAACTGTGCAGCACCAGTTTGTCCTTGCTATATGACGTTAAACTATACAGCAATGGTCTAAGCATATGACCCTAAACTATTTGCACATACGTCCAACATGACGTTAAACTGTGTCACCTTAAATGTCCCTGCAACATGACACTAAACTATGCAGCACCAGTTCATCCTTGCTATATGACGTTAAACTATACAGCAACGGTCTAAGCATATGACCCTAAACTATTTTCACATACGTCCAACATGACGTTAAACTGTGTCACCTTCAATGTCCCCGCAACATGACACTAAACTGTGCAGCACCAGTTCGTCCTTTCTATATGACGTTAAACTATACAACAATGGTCCAGTATGACCTTAAACTGAAACTTCGTCCTACACGACGTTAAACTGTGAAAAAGTTCCCTAAATGGTCCAGTATGACCTTAGACTGCAACTAGGTCCTGTATGACCTTAAACTGCATCATCAACGGTCCATGCATATGACCCTAAACTATTTGCAAGTCCCTTACGTCTAGCAAGACGTTAAGCTGTGACGTCCTAACTACATGACGCTAAACTGTATAAAAGTCCCTTACGTCTGGAAAGATGTTAAACTATATAATCATCAAAGGTCCTGTATGACCTTAAACTACACCACCGTCCAGCATGACATTAAACTGCACCATCCACGGTCCATGCATATGACCTTAAACTATTCTCACTTTCGTCCAACATGACGTTAAACTGTGGAAAAAAATCCCCAATGCGTTCAACATGACGTAAATGGTGTGTTATTTTGTCCTTACTGCATGAAATTAAACTGCGCAGTCCCCCTTTTGTCCAACATGACGTTAAACTCTATTATCCCCATCGTCCTAACTACATGACACTAAACTGTACAGAAAGTTCATAATACATCCTACATGACATTAAACTGTATTTTGTCCCTACTACATGACACTAAATTGCGCAGCGCCAATAGTCCTAACTGCAAGACTTTAAATTGCATAGTCCCTTTATATGTCCTACATGACATTAAACTATGCATTGTTAAGGTTGTTGTTACCTATTGTTTCTCACACCGAGCATGACTCACGTGAGCTTAGAGAAAACCTCAACCGTAACACTCTCTTTGGGCCGCTAACCATGTATAAGTCCCAACAACATTTTTTTTATTTTATTTAGATCGTTGTCCCCAAGAACAACTTGATCATTAATTCATTCTTTAATTGAACTACACGGACTTTGATCCTTGCCCTCCAGGCTGGGTATGTAGGCAACCTCCCAGGGTTCAAGCCCAAAAACAATCTCTTCACATCGGTTCACCACCATCTCATATGATGTTGATTCGTGAAACTGCCCCTAGAATCAATATCTTTACATTGATTCACTTTCGTCCTTATTATATGACGTTAAACTATGCAACACTTTTGTCCGGTACGACAATAAACTACAATACTCTTTGATTTCCTCATTTGAGAGAGAACTATTATTGACATTTATTTTTCAATCATGTTTCATTTCAAAAGACTACGTGCATACATGGTAATACCTAAACTTTGTATCTCAGGTTAAACCATCATTGCACTAAAGTCCCCTTTCACCCTTCACATGTACGAACCAAATTTGTACAAAGGGTATTTCTAGAACTACGTGGTCTTGATTCCCATCCTTATGGGATACGTAGGAACATTCGAGTATCCCTCAAATCCATCCCCAAGTCTTTTGGGCCTAACCCCAAATTTCACTTTTAGTCCCTTGGCTGAAAAGTCCTCATGAAAACACACACTTTGTATTCATTATTATGGTCCGAACTATATGACCCTAAACTAAGATCTCCCATACTTTCGTCATGCACGACGTTAAACTTAATTTCAAGAACTACGTATGTCTTGATTCCCATTCTTATGAGATACGTAGTGAAGTCCAAAATTTCAATTCAGGACCCAGCCACAACATGATTATGGTTATCATTGACCTATGTATCTCTATATACATTGGAAAATACCCATCTTTATGTGTTATAATCCTAACCTTAAATATTTTCAAATCTTCATAACCCTTTTCATGACTTTTAGTCACAAAAATGTCAAACTTCTGAGAATTCTTTTGCCTGACTATGCAGCACGTGCCCATAGGTGGCCTTGCATAAACAGTCTACATAACAGACTTGTTAGCCAAAAGATACTATTTTATTTAACTATGCAGCCAATGCCCTTAGGTGGCCCTGCATAATTCAACCCCCTAACGGGTTTTTTGGATAATAGTAACTTCATTCTTGGGAAGAATGCCTCTTTTGTCCTTATTTGTCTTAAATAACGGTATGTAGGGATCTGCAAAAAATAGTCATCCTTAACATATTTGTCCCATGTCCTTTTTCATGATCTGAAAGTATTCAAGTCTATGGTTTATACTCTCCATATTCTCTTTCCCTATGTTTGGGTCAGACCTTCATAGGAGTGATATTTATTCAATTCTTTTATATTCTTGTTCGGAAATATTTTCTCCATATTCAAGTACCTCTTTCCATACAACAAACTCTATACTTTAGAAAATTTGAATCTCCATAAACTTTCACTGGCTTTTAGCACTAGGAAAGTAAATTTCTGAGAGTTCTTTTTGCCTGACTATGCAGCATGTGCCCATAGGTGGCCTTGCATAAACAGTCTACATAACAGACTTGTTAGCCAAAAGATACTATTTTATTTAACTATGCAGCCAATGCCCTTAGGTGACCCTGCATAATTCAACCCCCTAACGGGTTTGTTAAATAATGGTAACTTCATTCTTGAAAACTACTTCTTCTAATGCCTTTTAGCTCTTTTTTCATATCATTCCTCAGATTCAAATATTCTTAAGTCATAGCTTACATATTCATCCCTCATACTTGAGTATGGTAATATGTTTTCAGTTAAATTTTCAAGGAATTGAATCAATTTTAATCCATTTTGGTCAAAGCTATTTCGACCTTAAACATTAGTCCCTTTATGTCCGGCATGCATGAGTTTAAACTTCCCACAAAAGACAAAGGAACTCTAAATAAAATTCAAGTTCCAGCTCACTAAATATACATTTTTGTATGATTTAGGTAATATTTAGAAATTAAAAGGTTCAAAGTTTGTAGGGTTATTTGTAATAATCCTAGTAAAAATCAAACTATGCTTACTAAGCCCATTGGCTTAAGTAAATTTAAAGCAGGTAGTGAAAGAATGAAGGTACAAATAAGTGAAAGTAAAAGTGTTTTTCATTGATGCACAAGAGTTAGAAGGACATCCACAGACTGGAGTCTCTTCTCTTTTTTCAAGAATTACAAGAGGCTTTCAACATAACACTTCATTTGATTTACGGCATCCCAAGCTTCATCAGCAACCACCTGGAATTCATTCATTCAACTGGATACAATAAGAGATACAGTGATACCAGCTCTTCTTGGAACAATTGTAAAAGGATGTTCTTGAGTGTGGATTGAGAAAATTTTCTGCTGATCAAACAGTGACTCTGTTTCTGTCCAAGAGGCTTGGAAGATGGATACATGGATTTGAGAATGGAGCATTGGAAGTAAAGAGCCATTTGGAGAGAGTACTCTTTTCAGATATTTCTCTAATACCATGTTTGTCTTCTCTCCACCAACCGGTAGTGGAAAACATTTCAGCCAATGGGTTTTTCCATTTTCATATCTGCAAGGAAATGACATGGAGGAAGAATTTGAAAGTTCACACCATTGTTGTTGCTCTTAATGCACAGCATAACTGAAATGAAGGAGTAGCAGCGCAGCTGCATTTCAGGTGTATAGTTCTTTTCATCTGGAACATTGACTCCTTGCAGGTGACCATGACCATATAGAGGCAAGTAGATGCTCTGTGGTAAATTAAGATGATATTTCTTCAAGTGCTTAGCCAAATCTGAGAGAGTGTTGTTGAAGATATCATAGTAATCATGGCCAATGATGTTCATCATGTCATCAATCTTCTTTCTAGTCAGTTCATCAGACGTTTTAATTCCATTAGTAGACATTGAATCTGCCCAAAAGTTGAATAAATTAAACTCTTAAATGGGTTTATTTTTCATAAAATTTGTGAAAGATTTCAAAAAAATGTCTAAGGCATTAAGGCGCGCAATTCTAAAAAATGGCGCGCAAGTATTCGTGTGTCGCGCTAGTTTTTGACGTGCAAGTATAAACCGCGCAAGTACAATTGCCTTTACAGTAGCGAGACATCAAGGAAAACACTGGAAAATAGAACAACCTGTGCGGCTAAGGTGACCTGCGCGGCGAGAGCTCGAAGGTATGAAGTCCGGAAATCCAGATGCTTGTACGGAAGTGAGGCCCTCTATTTATAGACGCGGCCGGGACCCTGCGCGCCGGACCCTGCACGACCGAGGGTCGTATCCCTACGTGATGCGCACTTTCACGCCACCCTCTGTGCCCTGAAGACTTGCGCGCCCCCTTTTCCTTTGGATGTATTCGATTTCCTCAGAGTCAAATCCTCATTTCTCTCCGGATCCAACTCTGAGGGGGGACTTTTTTTGACGCTCCTTTCATCACAGAATCTAAAAATCAGATAAAGGGAATATCTGAGATCAAAGTGATTCAACCTTTGAAGAAAATATCAAAAATCGATGAAGGCATGAACAAAGGATCAAAAGCAAATGCACCGCGCAAGTTATATCACTGTCGCACAGGTCCACTTGCGCGACGCCCTTATGGTCGTGCAGGTGACTTGCGCGACCTAAGTGATAACCGCCCGGTAACCACCTGGGGTCTTCTCCTGCCTATAAATAGACCCTGTGGGCCCCCCATTCAAGAAGATATTTTTGGAGAAACTCGGATTGAAGCTCCCGACGCCCAAGTCTCTTCTCAAAGCTTCCGGAACACTTCTAAGGTAATTTCTTACCTAGAACGAAAGATCTAAAGAGAGGGAGGAAGGCCTGAGTGTTGAAAGTCATCAACACTTGCGCGCCTGAGTGGCCAACCCTTAAGGGAAGTGGTCACACTTGCGCGCTACCTTACTCCTTCGATAGAACTTGTGAGTCCATTTTTTGGAAGAACCTCAAGAGTATTCTAAAGGCTTTAATGAAGAGTCGCTCAAGTATTTCAAATGCTAGTTGAATATCGCTCAAGTACCCACCATGTCGTGCAGGTATACCTGTGCGACCAATACTTGCGCGCCGCCGCAGTACTTGCGCGCCTTCCAAGACTTGTGCGCCCCTTTCTTTTTGGTGCCCATCTTGCCTATTTTACCCCTCTTAAGCCATTACACCTTTCCTATTCAAGATTCAGTCTTCAAGAAACTCTTCAAAGCCATTTCATGGCATGATTTCTTGATTTGACTTCCTTATCTGAAAGGAATTCTGTGGAATATCTCTCAAAACCTAGTGATTTAAATATCTTTATGTCACCAAATATGGAGAGTTCATTCATTCAACCTCATCCTTTAAGATGAGAGAATCCTTAAACCTGGGTCTCTTTTTCAGGAATAAGTCCCAGTCATAATCTTGGGCTTCCTTTTCAGGAGAAAGCCCCAAGTCCCCTAACCTAGGCCTCCTTTTCAGGAATAAGTCCCAGTCATACTTATGGGCATCCTCTTTAGGAATAAGCCCCAAGTCCCTTAATTTTTGGGCATCCTTCTTAGGAATAAACCCCAGATCCTCTAATTTGGGCTTCCTTTTCAGAAGTAATCCCCAGTCTCAAATGTGGGCATCCTCCTCAGGAGTAAGCCCCAAACCGTAATCCTTAACCTGGGCTTCCCTTTCAGGAATAAGTCCCAGTCATAACCTTAACCTGGGCTTCCCTTTCAGGAATAAGTCCCAGTCTTAAATCCCTTAACCTGGGCCTCCTTTTTAAGAATAAGTCCCAGTCATAATCTTGGGCTTCCTTTTCAGGAGTAAGCCCCAAGTCCCCTAACCTAGGCCTCCTTTTCAAGAATAAGTCCCAGTCATAATTATGGGCATCCTCTTTAGGAATAAGCCCCAAGTCCCTTAATTTTTGGGCATCCTTATTAGGAGTAAACCCCAGATCCTCTAATTTGGGCTTCCTTTTCAGGAGTAAGCCTCAGACTCAAATATGGGCATCCTCCTCAGGAGTAAGCCCCAAACCTTAATCCTTAACCTGGGCTTCCCTTTTAGGAATAAGTCCCAGTCATAACCTTAACCTGGGCTTCCCTTTTAGGAATAAGTCCCAGTCTTAAATCCCTTAACCTGGGCCTCCTTTTTAATAATAAGTCCCAGTCATAATCTTGGGTTTCCTTTTCAGGAATAATCCCCAAGTCCCTTAAATTCTCTTTAACCAGTCCTAATTTACGTTTGATCTGGGATTCCTTATCAGGAGTAAAACCCAGTTATCAATCCTCTCCTGATTTGGGTTTCCTTTTCAGGAATAAGTCCCAAGTTAGAGTATTCAAATCTCCATGAAGCACATATACCTTTATAGACCCTGTTCCTGGATTTTCTCCCTAAAGTAAATCCTAACCTTCATTTATCTGGGCATTAATATATACATAAGCCCCAAACTATTTATTATGATTGCATCTTTCATGGCACAATTGTCTAATTTTTACCAATACCTCTTGTTTCTCACACCGAGCATGACTCACGTGAGCTTAGAGTGTAAAAGTAATTGTGACATCCTTCTTTGAGCCATAAATCATAAACATCATACTCCTTTACTCGAACTACGTGGGTTCTGATTCCTTTTCCAAAACAAAGGATACGTAGGTAGCCCATCTATGGGTTCGATCCCAACTCTGAAATAATTCATGTCCTTCTGAATGACAATAAACTTCAAGTGCCCCACTGAGTGGATTTAAAACTAGCCTAGTCATCATAATGACCAAGAGACTTTTATATAAATGTTTTTAAGGATACCATTGACCAAGAATCTCTAAATAAATATAGATGATTCTCTATTGATGAAGAACCTCGAATACATATAAAAGATTCTCTAAATTTCTTACGTATTTAATATTTGATTGTCAAAACTGAAGGAAAGCTCATTTTATACTTGGTAATGTAATAAGGATTCACGAACATAACTTAAATCTATAAAGAGAGTCCCGGAATAGACAATAATTCCCCTCAAAAAGGTGTGATGAGTCCGACCTCCCATCCTCTCGACCAATGCAAATTCCTAAACCTCATCAGTCCATAAGCTAATGAGCACCTACCTTTGGAAAGTAGGTCCAAATGGATGTGGAATCATTGGATGTTTCCGGTTCTATGAACAAACCCGCTAGAAACCGATCGGAACGTTTGAATCTCCCATCCAGGAGGTCATCCCCGAATTCCGAGGGAAACAATCCTATATCATATTAGGCCAATAGTATCCAAGCCTTCAAACATGACGGGAGAGCTTGGATGCTGATTGGGGTTCTCCACAATATCTGATGTGCACTTATTTCATGACGATAGTAGTCTATTCTCCATCAATTCACCTATGAAAGACCTTGTGAAGGCCTCATTTGTAGAGAAACATTTCTTGGTTTACACCATTATACATGAAAAAAATTTACTACCCGCCTCTAGATATATTTTATTCCAACCCTGTCTAGTGGGAGTTCCCTCTCTGGAGGTAATTTTCAATGGGAGTCATCTAGCTAGTGGTGTGACCATAAGGCTCAGAAACAGGGCTAGTCTCATTGATTTTCTCCATATTGTTCTGAATGAATGGAAAGACCATCTGATGGTGGGCAATGCTAATTTCCTTTTCATCCGGGTTTGGATTAACCAAGTTTGTAGCTGTATTTGACAATGCATCATCTTGAAAATTTTGTGACCGGGGGACATATGTTAGCACTGTTTCTGATGGAAATTATTCCATCATTTCACGAACCTATTTCATAAAAGGTACCAATACTTATTTCTTAATGAAATAGTCACCCTTGAATTTCTTTATGATCGTCTCTGAATAAACTTTTATCCTCAGGTGTTTGGATCATGCATGAAGTTCTATATCTAGGCCTATAGTGAGGGCTAGATATTCTATTTCATTAGTTGTACATCCCTCTGAAAGAAGGAAGGATTAAGGCAAGATGACCATTTCTGGGGATATGAGTATGACACCGTGCCCTTCATTGTTAATCTTTGAATCCTCAATCCTTTTCCCTATTTATATTCTCAAAGCACTGTCGAAGTACATTTCCCATGCCTGGGTGTCTTCTTGGACAGAGATTACTTCTTCATCTGGAAGTTCAATATCTAATGGGGTTGTTTCTTCTCAGGGGTGATCTTCTAGAAAGTCTAATAATTCCTATCCTTTGATGGATTTTTGGGGCATGTATCATATTTAAAACTATTTTAGTATGACTACCCAACATGATCGAAATCCATTTAACATGGGTAGGATGAGGATATACTTGAGTGGGTTGCAGTAGGAGATCAGATGGACCTCGTGGTGTTATAGGTAATGCCTACATTTCTGAACTGCAAAGATTAGGATGATGCATTTCTTTTTGATTCTTGAATATTGAGCCTCAACATCGATTATCATTTGGATGAATTAATATAGATTGTTCTCACTATTAGTATCATTATTCGGTGTGAGGAAGGTGCCTAATGACTGTTCCAAGTAGGTTATGTACAAAATGAATGGTCTCCCCTCAACTGGTGGTATTATCACCAGTGGGATTAGGATATATATTTGGATATTGTCAAATTATTCTTAAAAATCATTATCCCACTCATATGTGACCCCTTTCTTCATTAACATGGTTAAAGGAAAACACTTCCCTACAAGGTTGGATATGAAGTGATGAATGTATTCGAGGTTCCCCTGAAGGCCCCTTAATTTGGTGAGGTTGTAAGGTGGATACATTCCAAGGATGACTTTTGTCTTCTCAAGGATGACTTTGATGTTGCAATGGTGTACGAAGAAGCTGAGGAATTTACCATAGGTAATTACAAAAGAAAACTTTATGTAATTCATATTTAAACTACGTTTTATCAGTTTGTTCAAGATAGTTTAAAGATCTATCAGGTGGTTTGAGAACTGTCATGATTTAAGCACTAAATTGTCTATGAATCACTTGACGACTTTTCCTTAGAAGGGCTTGAAAATGCGATGCATGGTGCGCTGATATGTAGCACCATAATTTTTTAGACCAAAGGGAATCACCTTATAGTAGAACCTTCTTGGGGGGGTGTTGAAAGTAGTCACTTATTTTTCTCCTTGTTCCATTTGGATCCAATTGTATCCAGAATATCCATCCATTAAATAGAGGGAATCATATCCAGATGTCACATTGATAAACAATTCTATGATCGGGTACCGGGAAATCATCTTTCGGGTAGTGCCGATCGAGGCCTTGCATTTATGTGTAGTTATAGTAAAAAACATTTTGATTACTCTTTAGAAAGGAGGTATATTACACTTTATCTTCAAAAGGAATATCAACACTAGTAAGAGTGGGTTGCGGGTTGTCTTCAGTGCCTAGGTTTATCCCCCTAAGTTTATCACTCATGGAGGAGACACCATCTTAGAATGCGAGAGGAGAGTCTTTAAGCTATTATTCTTCTTATTATTATTACTCTTCATCATTATCTTCAAAATCTTATTACTCTTATTATGGAGAGAGAATTCTTGAGGTGAACTCTCCGACATTGAGAGAGGAACTAGAAATCTGATTTATGGAGACTGAAACAGCTTATTTTCCCCCGACTGATCATGGGGAACTCCTTGAAGAGGATGAAATTTCCATTCTTTCTTGTAGTGATAGGACGTCATCTTATTCCTTAGTAAGTAAGGTGGGGACTATCTAGGGTCCCAAGTATGGTTCGAGGAATCTTTTTTTGGGCTTTCTTTATCATCATAGGGGCCAACGTGCTTTTTAGTGTCATTGGACTTGGCATCCATAACTAAAATCATGCAGACGGTTGAGTTTGTATCTAATATTGAACTTATGAACTCAACCTAATTGATAGGTAATGTATAATCTTCCCCAATCTATTTAAAGGATCGATGGGATCCATTTCCAATCTATTTGGGTGGTGACCCAATCAACGTTGTCGTCCAAAGACGGCTTCTATTTCGGTTCATAGAACCCTACATTAATGTAATGTGACTTGCTTGATTCAAATGGGGATTTAATGGTGTGGAACGCCCCATTTTTTCCATTAATGAAATATCTAACACATTAATGGTATGATGAGCGGATTACAGCATGCTGATGCAACCAGGGCCTACCCAATAAGGATATGAAGGTCGTAATTTGATGTACTATCTAGAACTCAGAATTTGAAACGAGCTCATCAAGCCAAGTTTTAATCATATTCTCCCCAACTACTTCTACTCGATTTTATCATATCCCAGCAGAGTTGGGGTGCAGGGTGTTAGATCGTCCTCATCATATCCCAAACAACAATGTGTTCACAGTGGGAGGAGGTTGACTCCAAATCCATTTGTCGATGAAAATTCTCTGAACATCAATGTCATTTGTCTTTCCAGACATATATTAGGGTTTGATGTGCCCTTGCATCATCGAATATTCATCTTTATCTGTGAAGGATATTATGGTGTGGTATTATTTGGTATTGGTCTCTGTCTGATAGACTTAAGCAGGTGCTACTTCGGCCTCAAATTCATGAAAAATCAGTAAGGCTTCGATGAATTCCTCCCTAAGGTCAGTGGATAGAATCAAGGCATCCATGATCAATTTATTTGCTGTTAATGAGGCTAGATTATTTATAATATCATATTTTTTCTCTAAAGTTTTGTGCTTCCTAGTTTAGGGATGATCTTTCATGGGCACTTTAGGGGCTTGAGCTTTGGATGTAGATGGTTCGACCTCTGTGATAGAATCAGATGGCACTGATGTTATTTCTAGGATTGTATGAATTGGTCTGCCTATATTCCATGTGCGATCAGATGTATATTTTTCCACTGATAGACACTATAAATTATTGGGCTCATATTTCTTCTGGTGGGGCAGATAAACACTCTGGATCCTATTGTTTCTACTAGAGGTTTCTTCCATGGGTTTCCCAATATTAGCAGTTTGTGTTAAGGCATGACCTAGAATGTGACTCCTGCCATGATCAAGTATTCCAAGAAACTCTCGGCCTCTATGACCTCTTAATATGGATCTTCGGTCGAACGCGGGGAGTTAGGTACGTGTCCATAGTCTCTATCGATGAAGGGTTCTATTAAGTGAATGAAATTAATGGAGTTGAAGATCTGTTCTTGATCTGACAATGATTATGTCTGAATGTCTTCTTCTGATGATGCTATTTGGTGGGACGGTTCTCGTTGTCCTGTTTGGCAGGTCATTGACCATTTTTCCATTTTGTGGGGCAATGCTTGTTGTCCTATTTGGCAGGATTGTGGTTGTTGTCTTTTTTGGAGGGTTGGTGCCTATTCTTTCAAGTCTATTGGTATGAAGTCTGAAAGTGTCAAAATCGGCTTCGAATTTGGTGCAGGCTCATCTTCTTACTCATTCTTTCTTCCTTTCTAGCCCCCAATGGACTGTGGGGCTAATGATGATGGTTTTGTTGCATCGGGAACTATTGGGGGCACGATTGGTTGCTTCAACTATGTATAGAGGATGTCATGACTTCGGTTGATTGTTTTCTGATTTATCCAACTATCAAATTTTTTCTCCTTTTATCAAGTTACTTTTTTCCATTCTTCTTCATCTATCGGGTCTAAGGTGGAAACATACTCCACTTGTGCTAGTAGAAAAACAAACATGAATTGTTCGGAATCCACCATCTTTTGTAGGAGATCCTTGAAAATTAAGCACTTCTGGATGGTGTTCCCCAGTATAAGGTGATAGGGACAATAATTTGGATGGTCGTTGAGACCAACATAATTGGATCTCTTTGTCTCTGGTAGTCAGAGCAAGTTTAAATTCATGGCGTCTATAAAGAATCCGCATAATTGGTCATCTCTAAATGAGTATACATTATTTCTTCTTTCCTAAAACTTACTTATTTTATAAATCCTTTGATCATCTTATCGAGGTGGGGGTGGATGTTGGCGTCCAAGGGGTCCAGCATGGTTTGGTGGAGGCCTCACAATTCGAGATGGTATTGGGTGTGGCTTAAGTGTGACAACAGCCAATTTATCTTTTCCCATTCTTTTTCTTTGGGATTATGGGGCCACTCGGTATTGGAGATTGGTCTATGTAAAGAAGACTTCTATCATCTAAGAAATGGTGGATAAATCATGTAAACCACTTGTGTACTTCTTTGAGATGAAATTTGTTATCAATTCATCATGGAGATTATCGATTCACATAGCGAGAATTTCATCTGGGGTAGTTTCTAATTTAGGGAGTAAGGTAGGCCCTTCCATCTGGAAAAGAAGTATGGAACTATTTCATTCTATTGCTACTTGCAGTTCATGAGATCACAAACTATTTTCTTAGTCAACGTCAAGCTAAATTGGAAGAGAACATGTCATTGAAGGTCCTCCCAGCCTGTGATCGAGTTAGTTGGAAATATAGGATACCATACAAAGTCTAAATCTTGTAGAGTTATCATAAAGAACCTAAGTTTCACTGCATCTTGTTGCTTCAGGGTGCCCATTATGGATTCACAATAAGATTAATATTGCATTAGATGTATTTCTAGGTCCCTCGAACCATTAAAAACTGGGAATAATGGGTTCCCAAAATTTGGTGGTGGCGTAAGGTTGCTCAGCCAATTCAGGTAAGGTTTACGTTCTGGTTGTATCGGAGTGCGCTTCCCTTCCATTGTCTCTACTTGAGCTATTAGTTTCTTGATAGTATTCAATATCCCTTAATGCATATTCTTCCAGACATGATATTGGGTGGGTGCAGCATGGGGTAAAGCTAGACATGCCAGCATTTCCAGAATTTGGGGTGGATACCCAGCCGAGGGAATCCATTTTATGTTTTCCTAAATATATCCTAGATTCTTTCTTGGTGGAGGGAAGTCTTGATGTACTTAAAAGGTAGGATACAAGTAGGTTGGTGGCCCTGGTGTTGTATTGGTCAGTCACCCAAGCATCAATTAATTTATTTTGATGAGTGCTTGTGGCAGGGTAACCTCTTCTGGGACCACCTAATGACATTCTTCTTATGGAATTCATCTGTAAATATATCTCCCTTGACACATCTCGACATTGATTCGCTTGAGCTCTTTCATTTCTTCCTCCTTCATGAATCTTTCCTGAAGCGCAAGGGACAAATTATCTAGGGAGAGTAGGTGGGTCATAAATGACATGGCATTTATTCTTCTCCTTTTTGGTGATTCACTAGGGAGTTAGTAAAGGTTTTTCTAAGGGTGCACCCATATTTAGGTCAGCTCTCTGATTCCGAGTATGAACATCATCAGGCTCGGTACGGGCTGCCTCAGAGAGGGAACAACCTTCTCTTTCATCCTCTCTATTTATGTCATTTCCTATGAGATCTGTGAGGATGAAGTTCACCATGATCACTAATGCATACTTCATTGGGGGTAGTGTACCCGAAGCCTAATGGTAGGAGATCTTTTTGTGCCCTTTGTGGAACTTTCTCATTCCATTCTGTTGTATCCTTCGGATTTCATGGGAATGATCTACCAAGAGAGAGCCCTAATTTGACCTGTGATATGACTTCATGTCTGAGGGTATGAATCTTGAGATAGGGTGAAAGGGGTGACATATTTGTTTATCGTTCTTCCCATATGGGAGAATAAATATGTCAGTTGTGTAGGAATTTGAGGTAAAAATGCCCCTAGCCCTACGGGCTGGGGTTTCTCCCATTATCCAATTGATGCAATATGTCCTAGATTTTTGGTTCTTACGATGTAATTTCTCTTAAATAATTCCCCCAACCTTGTGAGTTAGGGCTATTCCAATAATGGGGTGGGAGCCTCTGTTATTTCCACAATTTAGTTTTCACGCACTCTTGTGCGGGTGTTATCCGAGTATGGTGCGAGATCCATATGGGATTTACTGTCTTTAGAAGACATGATCATTGAATTATAGTTAGATTCCATTAGGTGGGAAGCATTTTTGATGTTATGGGTTTCCTAGTTTAGAATATTTTCAATGTCTTGATCTGGTTGGGCCTGATGCATTTGATAATTACTATGGTCCGGTATTTTTTGAGTATTCCATCCTTCCTGAGTAGGGATTTCATTTCATTTTTGCCTCTAGGTAATGACATTGCATGATGTCATTTCCAATGAGGTCTTCTAGAAGAGATGTGGGTTGAATTGTAGAGATCCATGTTATCCCCATCCTCAAATATGAACTCTAGATGTGGCATCGCTGATGAGGCAAGGCAACTTGTGTAGTGCCTAGAGGAAAGCTTGTTCAAGGGTTTTATTTCTCCTGTATGATCCTTGTTTCCATGCAGATGGGAGGAATTCTAGGTCGATTAGACGGTGAAGCTCTCCTAATATGTTGACATGGTCTACATACCCTTCATAGGGAAGAATTTTTCTTTTAGCTGGTGAAGAGTCATCTAGATATTTAGGTGAATTCTATGCATACATTCCTTAGACAACTCCCTTGGTATGTCGAAGTAAGAAGTGGTTGTGGCCCAATACATCACAGGTATATTATACATAGATAGTTGTCTTCTAACGAGAAACATTTCCTACTATTGTTCCCCTAGGGACTCCACTACTTGATATGCCCAGTTTGAGTGCTTCTTAATAATTGCTTTCCAAGCAGCTGAGTTGGTAAGAGCCTCGTTGATATGTGAGTGGTTCAGGGGTGGATCGAAATATGAGCATAGACCTAGACCATCCTCTGGTTGAGAAAGGATATCAATCATCATAGAATGAGTTTATAACATGGATGACTCCATTTTTCTGAGTGCCTTGCCATTGGAGGTCTTTCTCACATTTTTTCCTACAAGGGGAGGGCCTTCTTTCCAGTGTGAATTTTGATTGTTGGGAGGACCTTCATAATTGGGGCTATAATGGTGTGGGCTAAAATTTAAAATTGATGCCAGACCATGGGGAGTTTCCTTAGGATGTATACCCTTGGGAGGAGCTTCTGGGTGGGATATAATTAGAGGAGGACCTTCTTGTTACTTGATTTCACTGAGAGGAGGACCTTCTCGATGACTACTATGATAGACAGGACTACTATCACAGCTTGATATCTAGATGTAGGGAGAATTTCTAGAGTGTACATCCTGAGGAGGGCGTTCAGGAGGGGATGCAATGAGGGGAAGACTTTATTGTTTCTTGATGTTTCTATGAGGAGGTACTTCACATCAACTGCCATTGTAGGGAGGGCCATTGTAAAGGATTCCATCATGGCGAGTACTACCATTATGACTCGACCTCTGACTACAAGGAGAAGAATATCTGCAGTGTATACCTGAGGGATTACCAACAGGAAAGATGAAATAAATGGGAGGAACTTCTTGCTTCCTAATCATTAGATCAAGTGGAGGGATACCCTAATACTCATCAAGAGATAGGATCTCATGATCGATCATTCATAGCCCACAGGATAATCCCATGTGGGTTCTATGGGGAGGATCTTCAGAGATGATGGTAGCAACATTGTGGGGAGGGCCTTCACAACTACTACTTCCACTTCCATAATTTGGTAATGGAATGAAAAGGTCATGAGTTTTTATTAATATATGCTTTAGGGTGTCAAGAACTCCATCTTATAGAAGAGCAGGATCATGTATGTACTCTTTATCTTCTAGTTTCTTTTGGAAAATTTCATTTTTGGGTGCTCTCTTGCAGATAATTGGGGATTTCTTCTATTGGTAACTACCTTCATATATGGGTCCCTATTTTTTTGGTTCTCATGTTGACACTGGGATACGCCGACAGAGATCTTGAGTTTTGGCAGGGATATATGCATGCCCTGGAGCGACCACCACATAGGACTAAAGTCCCCCAGTTGGAATGGGTATTTTTACCAATCTGGTTGTCCATGTATCGTGGGATATTTACATCGAACCTCCTGGACTAGATTAGGGATGCATAACTACTCCGGAGTGACTAACCCATTTTGTGAGTAAGTCATTCTGTTCAAGGAAGTTAGGTCGTGGGCCTGGTTCCTCACCTTTGTTGCTGATACAATGTTATCTAGGCAAGTTTTGATGATATGGTTTGGAATAGACATCTAACCTTCCATCATTGGCAGGATGTGTTGTGATACATATTTGGCTAGAATGGGTATGAAGGCATATTCCGATGTCAGGTCAGAATTTTGTGCCTACTCTGGTGCTTTGTATGTTTCTTTTAGATACTGTTAGTTCCTGGTTTTGGTATAGAGGAACAAGTCTTCCACTAGTTTTCTTCTCCGGTTGCCACCATATTTTTCTGGGGGTATTCATATTCATGATCGGTGATTTTTATCTCCTCACTTTTCTCTGTATTTTTCTCACGGGCTTTGTATGTATTCGAAGGAATTTGACTCTGCTCATATTTTCTTACTGTCCTATTTGGATAGCAGAAATGATACACATCAGTAGGTATTTGTTCCTGATTTTAGCTTCTTTTAATCCTATTTATATGATAGGCTTCATGTGCATCGGAAGATATCTTCATCTACTTGTAATTTTCTGCTCTGTCTTCATGGAAGGATCGGCGAGCACTGGTAGGAATGTACACGTGCTCATATTGTGACACCCTATTTCTATGGTGGGCTTGAGTGGAAGGGAATGAGTTGTATGTCTGCCCTATTAATTCTTCCTTGTTTGTACAAAAGAGTTCCTCATAGAGAATTAGGGTGATATCCTATCCTAGATTTCATGAATGCGGCCCTCAGAGGGTGTCTTGAAGGGCCCATGTCTTTTGGTCTTCAGTAGGTTCCCTCACCAAAATATCCATTTCAGAGTGAGGAAACATGGTCGCTCAGTGTTGGTGGTGATTCTCTCTGGTTGGGGACCATGTGTATGAACCTCGTGCAGTTGAGATGAATTCATCAACATCAACTTAATCTACCTCCCTGAGATAAGGGAGGTAGTTTTTGTCATGCTATGGGGATAGGATCCCAAAATGGTTTGAGACGACCATCGGGGTAGCCTTGTACAGGGGTGCTGGTCGTGACTGAGAAGGTGGCTGAAGAGAATTTTCAGATTGGAGGTCTTGTATTGTGTCCTCCAATGTAGGGAGAGTAAAATTGTGGCAGCACTCTTTAATCGGTAAGTTGGATACCCAGCATTGAAGACACTAGGTTGGAAAGGGGGTCCTACTCTTCATGGGGACCCTAGATTCATGTGGGATCACAAAGGCACATGTCTGCATTGGTTTTCAAGATTCCATTTGGATCAATGGTTTCTCTATGGAAACATGATATATATATATGACATATACAGACAAAAAACCCCGTCAAAGTAGCATCTCTAGAACATATTCATGTTTGAAAATTTAGCTTGGCCCCTTACCCTATTTTGTGAGGTGAATGGGATTGAGTGGGGTATTACCGCCCCCTTGGTTGAGGATCCACTTTAGGGTCACCATTTTTGTTTCGACCTGGGTGGTGCATTTTGGGGAAAAAATGGTCCAACTTGTGACCGAAATTTTTTCTTTTATTATAGAGACTTTCATGTCACCATCTTTGTTTCGACCTGATCTATGTCATTATCCCTTAGGGGGAATTGGACGGACCCATCAGGTATTGGGAAATTTATCCATTTATTCATTATGAAAGATGTTCTATAGTCAAATGGTCCTAGAGGGTGATATCATGGGGTTAAGTATTTGTGCAATTGGTCATCTTAGGATACGACTTCCTTGGATGGTCTCCAACATGTTTATTTGTGGAGCCAAAAATGCCCAACGGACCTGGTATCCCTAATTCCTGGACCTTATTTCCAAAGTTAGGTGCTCATTGGATGATGATTTGGATAACAACACATAAGGACTCCATTGGTTGAGAGGATGGGAAGTCTGGCACATGAAACCCTTTTGGGGGGAATTATTTCATATTTTGGGACTCTCTTATAGATTTAATACGTGTTCATATGTTCATGAATCCTTGGTTCATTCCAAAATAGTGTATCCATGGGCTACCACTAGTTTCCAGAATCAGCATGGATATACATGGATTTGATGCTATGGAGGAAATGCTGACTTAAGCCACAAAATAAGGTGATATGGAGTTTGTCTTCATCAAGGAGGAACATAATATGGTTTGATATGGGGATCATACCCTTGAAATGGTATTCTTATGTATGCTCGGGAGAGGAATCATTGCCCACGTAGTTGGATTAGATCAGGGTTTGGACATGGGAGGAATCCCATTTGGTGGGGGCATAATTGGGTGGACCCTTTTGGAGGGGTACCCTTTTGAGCTTGGGCCTTCAAGTAGGCATCCTACATATCCTGATTTGAATAGGAATCAGAGTTATCATAGATCATTTTAGTTGGGTATTATGCATGGATTCTTCCATTTTGGTAGGACATGATTGGGTAGACTCTTTTGGAAGGGCTGCACTTTAAGATTGAGCCTTCATCCTGGCGTCCTACGTATCTTGGTTTAAATAGGAATAAGAGTTCTCATAGTTCATATGGGTTGGTTGTGTGGATGTTATAATCATAACAAATATCTAAGCCCGCATGAGTCACACTCATTGTGAGAAACAAGAGTATGTGAGAGATTCAAAAAACCACACATCTTCTCTCCCACATATGGGATAGGTAGGTCCTACAGGAGAAGAAATTGTGGTATAAGTGGGCGAGTTCACGGAAAAATGAACCCAAGGACATACCTTAGTGGGAGTTCCCTAGAATGCGCTCTGGGAAAGGGGACGAACCTAACCTCTCATCAAAAGGATAAGTGAGCATGATTCCTTCAACTGATCATCGATCATCATTGAATAGAAAAGAAAGTGATCTCCCCTAATCCCTAGAATGGGGAGGTTCACATCAGTATCCCAAGGTTGGAATTCGGGTTACCATGGTAATGTAGACATACATACATAAAGATATTCCAAACCATTGATGGGAGAGCTTTCATGACTCTACTTATCATGGGTATGTAGACTCAAAGGGGCCTGCTGATGCACCCAATGATCTGATCACACTGGTCCGATGGATTTGGAGGAGTCTTTGTCTTGATTTCAGGGGACTGATTCATGAAGGAGCTATAGAGGATTGGACGGTAATGGAGGGGAGAGATTGGAACTGGAGAGAAGGACATGCAAAGATGCCCCATTCTGCGTACTATTTTATCACGCGGGGTATGGGAAGCCCTGTATACCATAGTGCTATGCAGATAGGGGGGTTGTTCGCGTACCGAAGTAATATGTGGTCTTGGGTATATACCAACACATACCATAGTGGTTTGTGGTCCTAGATGTGGTCGTCCATGCTGCTTCAGGTTCTATCTGCATACTGATGTAGTACAAAATGTAGTGTTTGATCCACATAGTGATGCACTGTGCAGAACACCATATTGAATGAGGGTCTTCGAACTTTTAGTTCACAGAGAGTTCAACCGCATGGAATTTATGGTCTGTGATTACACCAATTAGGTTTTCGGTTTACCCATTATTATTAATACTCTAATTTTTATGGTTTGCAAATGGTTATACCTATGGTGACAAGATTCGTGGTTTCAATTTTTCCCTTGATTTGAAACTGAAGCTGGAATCCTCTCAGAATTCTTTCTTCCAACTTCAGTGGTCTCCTCCATGCATTCTTCATTCGTCCCCATCTTCTTCCCCCTGTGATACTTTTATAGAGCATTGAAGAAATCATATCTTTGGTCATGAAGCACCATTTATGAAAGCGCATGAAGATTTATCTCAACCCATTGAAGACTTGGTCAATCAGGGTTTGCGGATGCTACGGTTCATGAGTTATGGTTTGTAGAACCCTACCAACATGATTTTTCATCGAACTACTGAGTTCATAGGACAGTATGCAGATGGAATCCCTGCGCTCAATTTCTCCCACGACACGGTCTGCAGCTTCTTGTGTTTTCAATCCATCACCCCACCAGACAGCACCTCACAGGTCCTTCTGTATACAAATGGTCCACAATTCATGCGTTCCATGAACCTTTCCCGATGATGGTACACAAGTCACTTAAAACCCTTGAAAAATTCGATTTCTTCATGTTTTTTCCCCAGTTTGCATTTCAATTTGCATCCATTTTCTTTGATCGACCTATATGAATTCTTTCTTCCTTATACAAAGTGATTGTGGGAGTATTTACTTACCATTTCAATGTTTTTAGGACCCTATAGTAATATACATTATAAATTTTAGATTCCAACTGTATGTCTCTTTTGTCAGTTTTCTTCCTCCTTTTTTGTTATTCCCTTGATTTTGGTTATAGTTGTGGTAGAGGATGAACAAATGATTTTTTTTAAAAAAATTGTTTTCACATTGATTATTTCATAACGGACATGAAAAACTAATTACATCAGTGTTTTTCATGTCATTTATTGGATAATTGATGTGAAAAAACAATGGGTAATTTTTTTTCCAAATCAGTTATCCAATAACTGATGCGGAAAACCGATAACATATTTTAATTTATAACATCGATTTCAGTTAACCAACGCAAAAGAGTAATTTACTATGTCCCCTATAAAAATTTCTCTTAATAACCAATGTAAAAAGGAATGAAATAAATAATGTGAAATTTTTTTCAGGCACTAGTGACACTCTTATAACCTTCAAAAAATCAAAACAACCCTAAAAACCCATAAAAACCTAAAAACTCCCCAAACACCCTAAAACAAACATAAAACCCATAAAACCCCAAAAAAACATTAAACCACCTGAAAAGACCCAAAAACCCTTAAAAATACTAGACCCACCTAAAAACCCTAAAACCCCTATAAACCAAAAAATACAACAAACCCAAACGAACCCTAAAACCACAAAAACCCCTTCAAAACCCTAAAACCCCAAAACCCCCTAAAACCCCTCAAAAACATAAAAAATCCAAAAAACACTTAAAATCCATTAAAACCCCTTTGAAATCATAATGACACTAAAAACTATAAAAATGTAAAAGCATCCATAAACCCATTTAGAAACCCTAAATACCCTTAAAAATTCTAAACAACTCTTAAAATCTTAATAAACCTAAAAAAACTTTTAAACACCAAAATACAATAAAAGGCTCTAAAACCCCCTAAAACCATAAAAACACCTAAATATGTAAATATACTAAACCTCCAAGAATCCTAACAAGCCTAAGAACCCTATTAACCCCTAAAACTCCCTAAATCCCTTTAAAATCATAAAAGAACCTAAATCCGAATAACTATTAAAATACCCTAAAACACCCTACAAATCTAACTGACACTAAAAACCTAAAACACCCTAAAACCAAACAAAACCTAAAAATAGAAAAAATGAAGGACAATAAAATCTTTAACAACCCTAAAATACAATTAAATACCCTAACAACCTAAAGATTCTAAAAACACAAAAACCCTAAAGGTCCATAAAATCCCTAAAAACCGCTAAAAGAACCTAAAAACCCCTAAAACCCCTAAGAACAAAAAATGTCCATAAAAATTATAGAAACCCAAATGGACCCTAAAACTATGAAAAAAATCCTAAAAGACTCTATAAACCCCTAAAACCCAGCTCGACCATAAAAAAACCTGAAAATACTGTAACTACCCTAAAACCCAAAAGGACCCTAAAAACCATGAAAACCCCTCAGAACAAAATGAAAACACTAAAAACCCTTAAAACCCCTAAAATAAATAAAAACCCATAAATACAAAAGAACCCCTAAATCCCCTAAAAGAAGTGAAAACACATAAAACCCCATAAACACCCAAAAAACCCCCTAAAACCAACAAAATGACTAAAAATCCCTAAAAACCATGAACCCCCCAAAACCCCAAAAAACACCTAAAATCCCTAAAATGCATAAAAATTTTAAAAACCCTTAATCCCTAAATGCCCCCACCCCAAAAAAAATTAAAATCCTAAAAAAACAAAAAATCCTTAAACCCCCCAAAAAACATTAAAACCCCCTAAAACCACCAAAACCCCTAAAAATGATAAAACCCCATAAACACCAAAAAATCATAAAAAAATGAAACCCCTTAAATTATTAAAAACCCTTAAAACACCAAAACCACACAAAATCTCTAAAATCCCTAAAAAATCCTAAAAACACTAAAAACCCTAAAAACCAGAAAAAACCTCCAAACCCTAAAAAACATAAAAAGCTATAAAATCATAGAAATACAAAAAAAACAAAAAAAAATTAAAAAAATAAAACCATAAAAATCCCATAATTCCCTAAAATCGCTAAAATACATTAAATGATCTTAAACCCCTAAAAATACCTCAAACCCCAAAAAACCCTAAATTCCACAAAAACAATAAAAAAATCCTAAAAATATTTAAACGTCCTAAAAACTGCCTAAAATACCCCAAAAATACTAAACACCCTAAAACATTCAAAAAACCCCAAAATGCCCAAAAAACCCCATCAAACCCCCTAAAAGACCTAAAATCAGTAAAACCCATAAAAGAACTGAAACCATAAAAACACCAAAAGCCAGTAAATTGCTTAAAACCCAAAAGACCATAAAATACTCCAAAAACCTAAAAGATTATAAAAACCCAAAAAATAATAAATGTCATTAATAACCCCAAAAACCATAAAGAAACTAAAACCCATAAAACCCCTAAGGGAACCTAAAACCCATAAAATCATAAAGGGCCCTAAAGACATAAAAACCCCTAAAACCATTAAAGGTCCCTAAACCATAAAAACCCAAAAAGTCCCTATAAAACTCTAGAAACCAATGGGGGCCCTAAAAACCATTAAAAACCATAAAAACCCTAAAACCCACTAAAAACCCAAAAAAATACCCAAGAATAACCAAAAAAATTTAAACACCCATAAAATTCCAAAAAACCCTAAAAGACCCTAAAATCCCTAAAAATCGCTAAAAACCCTAAAAACCCTAAAACCCTAAAACCCTAAAAACCCTAAAAATAATCAAATGATCCTAAAACACACAAAAACCCTAAAATGACCAAAAAACCAAAAAACCCACCCCAACCCATATAAAAGACACTAAAAATAATAAAACACCATAAACTCCCTAAACAATCTAAAACCCTAAAACACATAAAAAACTCAAAAAACCCTGAATCCCCCTAAAATGCCCAAAAAAATTTGATAATTTTTAAGACTATGAAATTTCCTAAAATCTTAAACCCCTAAAAACCATTAAAACCCATAAATAACCCATAAAAACCCTAAAAGTCATGAAGGAACCAAAAAATACCTAAAATCCCTAAAGGACCCTAAAACCCCTAAAACCCAATAAGCATTTTAATGTCCCCAAAAACCATTGAAAAACCAAAATGAAATAAAAATTTCTAAAATCCCTAAAAAACTCTAAAACCCCAAAAATCCTAAAACCCCATAAAAACCCCTAAAACAAAAACAATCCTAAATAATCCTAAAAAACTAAAAACATTAAACTACCCTAAAAACTATAAAATCCTATATAAACCATTGAAACCCCTAAAAATGTAAAAACCCTTACAACCCATTTAAAACCCTAAAAATACTAAAAACCAAAATTTCCCTAAAAACTCAAAGAAAACCCTACAAATTCTCAAAACATAATAACCCTAAAAACCCTAAAACCCTAAAAAACTCTATAAATGTTTAAAACCAAAAAACCCATGAAATACCTAAAATCCTAAAAGCCCTAACATAATCTTTAAAACACTAAAACATCAAAATAACCCCTAAAAACCATAAAACCTGAAAACACACCCAAAAAAACCAAAACAATCTGCAAGATCATAAAAACGCTAAAAATAGTAAATAAAATAAAAACATAAAAACCCAAAAAATCCTTGGAACCCTACAACCCTAAAACCTAATGAACCATAAAAATCCATAAAAACCTAAAAAAAACCCAAACCCCCCATAATCCTAAAAATATTAAAAAAAACCCAAAACCCTAATGGAAACTAAATACACTAAAGGTCCTCAAATATCCCTAAAAACCCCTAATGTACACCACAAACCCTAAAAACTATAAATGTACTCAACAACACTGAAAACCATAAACCCCCTAAAACCCTCAATGATCCAAAAAAACCCTAATTGAACCTAAAACCCAAAAAACTCTAAAAAACCCTAAAAAAATTTAAAACCTAAAAAACTAAACCACCCAAAAATTCTAATAATATTAAAATACACTAAAATCCATAAAACCCCTAAAACACGTAACTAGCTGAAAGTCACTAAAATCCCTAAAAATCGTAAAAAAATTAAAAAAGTTAGAAACCTTAAAAATCACAAATCTCCTAGAACCCTAAAAACAATAAAAACCCATAAAAAATAATTTTAAAAATATGAAAACCCATAAAAACCCCAAAAACCCTAATACAATAAAAAACCCTAAAACCCCAAAAAAACCTAAAAACCATAAAAAACAAAAAAAAACCTAAAAATTATAAAAACCATAAAAAACCTAAAAAAAACATAAAACTCAAAAAACAATAAGACCTAAGGAACCCCTAAAACCATAAAAAGAAAAAAGCACAAAACCCCTAAAAAATTAAAAACCACTAAACACTCAAAAAAACGATAAAACCCTAAAAAATCTAAAGAACTCCCTAAAATTCCTAAAAAACTAAAAACCACAAAAATCCCTAAAACACATTAAAAATACTATAATCTTAAAATTACAATAAGCCACAGATATCCCAAAAAAATACTCTTAAAACCCCTCAAAAAATCTTAAAACCTCTTAAAACCATAAAAAAATAAAATTATCTAAAATTCATAAAACCCCAAAAACTATAAAAAGAATACAAACTCTTTGAAAACTGAAAAACCCAAGAGACCACAAAAACCCCAACAAAACCTAAATCCTGTAAAAACCCTAAAACCCTTAAAACCTGAGGACCCATTAAAACTAATAAAAAACCCAAAAAAAACTAAAACCCCTAAAACCTTTAAAAAACATAAAAACTATAAAACCCTAAAAACCCTAAAACCCCTAAAATACCCTTTAAACATCTAAGATACCAAATAAGCCTAATAACCCTAATAAACTCAAAAATACTAAAAACCGTTAAAACCATAAAACTGAAAAAACCTAAAATCCCCTAAAACCTTAAAAACTCTAAAAATCATAAAACCTAGAAACCCTCCATAAAACCCCCATAACCCTTAAAACCCCTAAAACCAATAAAACCCCTAAAACATCGTAGAAAAAAAATAAAAACCATATGAACCTTAAAATGCTAAAAACCCCTAAATGACCTTAAAACCCATGAAAATCCCTAGAAGACCCTAAATACTCTTAAAGGTCCCAAACCCTAAAAACCAATAAAAGATAAATTAAAACCTATCGACACCCTAAAACCCCTGAAAAACTAAAAAAAATCTATAAAAACCCAAAAACCACTAAAAACCCAAAAAATCCCAAAAAATCCCAAAAAAATCCAAAAAACACAAAATTCATAAAATACCCCCCAAAAATCATAAAACACTAAAAAACCTAAAACCCTTGAAATTTTAAAATCCCTAAAACAAACCTAGAACCCTAAAACCCTAATTTTTTTAAACCCCCAAAGACCAAAAATACCTTGAACCCCCTAAAACCCTAAAATAGGTAAAAACCCTAAAACCCAAAAAATATAAAAAACCATAAACACTTAAAAAACCCAAAAGTGCTAAAAACACTAATAAAACCCAAAAACCCTTAAAAACTCTGAAAAACCATAAAAACATTAAAAAACAAAAAAAATCAAAAAACCATAAAAAACCTAAAATACTAAGATCCTAAAACACATAAGAAAACCGAAAAAGAATAAAAACCCACAAAACTACAAAACCCCAAAAAACCACTAAAACCCTAAAAAATCTCAAAACCTTTAAAATAAAAAAATAGAGAAACTCTAAAAACCCAACAAAACCCCTAAAACCCTAAAAATCATAAAAAACTAAGAAACCCTTAAAATCCATAAAATCCCAAGAAACCCTAGAACCTGAAAAACACTATAACACCTAAAACCATTAAAGACCCAAAAACGCTAAAATAAATAAAAACCAATAAACCCAAATAAAACCTGAAAATATCGTAAAAAAACTAAAACCCCTAAAACACCATAAAAACCAAAAACCCCTAAATACCCTAAAAACTCTTAAAACCATGAAAAATCCTCAAAACACAAGAAACCCCCTAAAACACAAAAAAAAACACATAAAAACCCCTAAAACCTCTCAAAAAACATAAAAGACCAAAAAACCAAAAAAAACCCCTATATAATCCTTGAAACCCCATGAAACCCCAATAAAATCCTAAAAAACCAAAAAAAAACTTGAAAGAACCCCACACACCCTTAAAACACTTGAAAATACAAAAAACAGAAAAAAACAAAAAAACCACAAAAATCCCTAAACCCCAAAAATACGACAACAATCCTAAAAACCCTAATATCACTAAAACCCCTAAACACCCTTAAAATAACAAAAACCCATTGAATCCCCAAAAACAATAAAAACCCTAAATCCCTAAAAACCCATGAAAACCCCTAAAACGCGTAAAAACCAATAAAATCCTTAAAACCCATAAAATGCACTAAAACCCTAAAAAATATGTGAGACCTAAAAATCCCAAAAATCCCTAAGACCTAAAAACCCATAAAAATTCTAAAATCCCTACAAACCCTAAAAACCTAAGTATCCTGAAAACAAAAAAAAATCTTAAAATACATAAGAACCCAGGAAACCATAAAAACTTCATATACACTTAAAGCCATAAAATGTATTAAAACCCCTAAATCAATAATGAAAAGATGGAGAAAGGTCAGGAGAAAGGCCGAGAGAAAGGTCGTGAGCAAGGTGATCATGGGGAGTTCGTGAAACCCCAGGATGTGACCCATGTAGATGGGAAGAATGGGGATGATATTTTGAGGTATCCTGGCAAGGATGGGCACAAAGAGATATTTCATCTCTATGGAGTAAACAAAGAGAAGAAAATATCTCTCTAGGAGGCTTCAGAGGTGTCTATATCCATGAAAAATATTGATGATGTTGTGAAATCGGCTACATCACTCACTTTCACAGATTTTGGAACTCCCTCCCCTGGCCAAGTCATTTGTAAAGGTTGGATTGTGAATGTATCTGCAAATCGGGAGGTGTTAGAGGATTGAGCTAGCCTATTCCAGTTCTCCATCATTGCGATGGTGATTGTGTCAATGGGGGAAAATATTTGGAGAACTGGGGATCTTTCCAAATGCCTTGCATACATTTGGGGGTTCTCAGATTAGAAGATGATGGCCATGGTTTAGGGCTTCTATCAAATTATTTTCCCCTATGATGATTGAAAAAGGAAGGCCTAGAGTCTCGGTTCCCTTAGCCTCATACCTTGTCTCTTGAGGATTAAAGATTGGGATCATAATTTTGATCCTTTCAGTTTCAAGAACACTTTTGTGCATGTAAGGATTCAAATTTGTAAGCTGAACTAGTTCTATTGGCACCCGCGAATACTATGGTATATAGCCTCACTAGTTGGCTTCCTAATTATAATTGACAAGGAAATAGACTATCCAAGATAATGGCACTATGCAAGAGTGCTGGTGGAGGTTGATATGGTGAGTACTCTGGTTGAGGATTTTTTCTTCAACACCATTGAGAATTGTCTATCCCTGGAAATCCAGTATGAGAGGCGTCCGAAATTTTTCTCCAATTGCAATATATTTGGGCATTTGATTTCTGAATAAAGGAGAATCATGTCCTACTCGGCCTGTAATTTATAGGGGCACGACGCATCCCATTGCTTGAAGAACCATGGGATGGTCTTGGAAAATCCATTGATTGTGGCTCCTCTGGAAGATAAGAAGGGATCTGATGTTGTTAAATATGTAGGAATTTTAGACCTTCAGAATGCAGGTGTGGTCTCTGGTGTACCTGTGGTCAGGGAGGTCCCTCCTGTGGTCTCCCAGGAAAGGCCTATGATAGCACCAAACCAGGATGTGGGTGCTTCCCCTGCCTTTCCTGAGAATGATCCAGCTCGTGCCCTGTAGGGCGTAGAGAGCTCTTGTGGAGATCCCTTGTGTTTCCATGAACAGTCAGTTCCATCATCTAAGATTGGATCGTAGCAGATTCCTTCTTACTTGACGGGTGTGGTGCCCAGGGGTGATAAGGGCTCATGAGGTTCCTCTGGTTCCTTTTCTGATGACTCAAAAGATGATGGTCTGGCCCCACCATTCCTTAATGATTCTACTAGTCAGCAATCCTTGAGTGATGGCCCTGATGTTGTCCTAGAAACTCCATCTCTGGATCGCTCGGATAAGGTTGATGCACCCATCTCCCCGGTAGGTGGCCCTGTGGTTGGTCAGGATTTCACAACTGTTGCCTCAAAAAAGGGTATATTAAAGTTGCAGAGGGTCCCTCATGAGGTGCCCATCTACATCCTGAAAAAATTTAACCCCCTTAGGGGGGACTTTCTGAGTGATTCATAAGAAGAGTTGCAGGCCGAGGAGGAGTATGATAATGACCCCACCGAGTCGCAAACAAAGGTGGTACAGAATATGGTGGTAAAGTATCTTCTACCAAATCCTAAGAAGTAGGCTACTGATAAACCTAAAGGGAAATAAAGGAAAAGAAATTTAAAGGGGATCACTCCTTCTCCTGACTCTTCTGATTCCCAATGAAGACAATGTTCTAAAACTGCCAGGGGCTGGGAAATAATCCCACGGCTGTAGCCATTCGGCACTTTCATTCTCATAAGCCTATGCTAATTGGGTTAGCTGAGCCCATGATGAAGTTTGACAATAGGAAGGGTTTCAAATGTAACTCTCTTGGATACTCCCTTGTCTCATCGAATGGTGATGTGAATGGCGTATAAACCTTATGGGTGCTAAAGCAAAAAAGTGTCCAGGTTTTCTTGACCGATTCGAGTCCTCAAATGATCTCCCTCACTATTCACTTGAATTCTGACACCCTCACCCTCTCTTTTGTTTATTCTTCATGCTCATACATTTCTTGGGGACACCTTTTGAGGAAGCTGGTACAGATTAGTGATGCCATTGATCGTAACTGGATGGTGATTGGTGACTTTAACACGGTCCTGAGGCCTAAGGAAAAGTGGGGGCCAAACATCTCTTGTACTACAGTAGAGGATTTTGCCTCTTGTCTTGACCAATTCTATTTATATGAGGTCTCCATTTCTGGATCTACCTTCACTTGGGGATAGTACACCATTAATGAAAATAAGTCCAGTAAACTAGACAAGTGTTTCTCGCACATTGGAGACAATGGATCCCCAATTAATATATCCAGTTTCACTATACCATAATTCAATTCAGATAACAACCCTCTAGTTGTTGAACTAAGGGAGAGTGTCTCCAGGTCTTCCCCCTGTCATTTAAATTCAATAATGTGTGGCTCAAAATTTCTAGATGCAGGGAAGAGGTGCTGAAGGCTTTGAGCAACACCTTTTTTGGTGGTCCCCATTTTATTGTGACCTCTAAGCTCAGAGAAGTGAAGCTCCGCCTGAAGGAATAGATTAAGTGGTCCTTCTCAAGGTTATAGGACGATATTAAATTGGATGAGTCTCAGATTTCTACATTCCAAATCATATCTCAGCAGCAGAGTTCACCTTTAGGGGAGGAGCTTTGAATGCCATCAAATATGGATGAATTTATATCCCTTAAAGAGAAGCTCAAGAAAGCCTAATTTAATGTCAAATGGATTCAGGATGGAGATCACAATTCCAAGTTCATTCACTGTTTACCTAGGTAAAGAAGAATTAAAAATAACTTGAGAACTGTCTGAGTTGGTGATACTAATTTCAACTTGATAGAGGATATTGCAAAGGATTCAGTGGTGTACTTTAAGGGGTTTTATGTTGATGATGGCCACGATTCTCCCATGTTTTCAGACTCGATTCCACCCTGTATTTCAGGTCAGCAAAATGGGGCTCTCATGGATGCTCCTTTCTAGGGGGAAGTTAGGGCGGCGCTCTTCACTTTGAATATGGACAGTGCTGTGGGGCCGGATGGATTTGAAAATAAGTTCTTCAAGTTCTATTAGGACATCCTTCAGGTGGATGTTACCAATGTGATTAGAGATTTTTTACTCTTGGGCTTCATCCCTCATGGTGAAAATGCCAAAATAATTTCTCTAATCTCAAAGAAGTACAAATCCATTGTGATTGGTGGCTTCCGACCGGTTGTTATAGGAAAAACAATTACAAAGATAATTAGTAAGATTCTTTTCATAAGGCTGGGGAAGAATTTAGGTGACATTGTTACTACAAATGAATTTGGATTTATCCCTACACGATGTATCCAAAAGTGCCTCTTTTATGCCTCATAGGGGATTAATTTAATTAGGAAGAAATCATGGAAAGGTAGCTTTATGTTAAATCTTGATATTTCGAAGGCATTTTATACTATAAAATGGAGCTTCATTTGAATGGTCTATGATAGATATGGCTATTCTAACAACTTCATCAACTTGATCTCCTCTGATTAATGGCTCCCCAAATGGGTTCTTCCCATTCTCCCATGGAGTTTGACAAGGGGATCATCTCTCTGTTTTTCCCTTTAAAATGGTGTATGATTACATGAGTTGTTGCATCTTTGATCTTGTGCAAGGAGGGCTATATTCGGTAATTAAAGTAGGTAGGGACCTTTATATCCCCTCACACCTTCTTTATGGGGATGAAATTCTCCTGTTTGGGCAGGATGATAAGCAAACTCTATCTACAGTCAGACTAATCTTTCACCACTATGAGAGTGTGGTCAGGAAAATGATTAGCTGGATGAAGTCATCAATTATTTTTGACAATGGGGTATCTCCTGCTTGGGAGCTCTACATTGCCAATGTTCTTGGGGTGAAGAGAGGATAATTACCCTTTACATACCTAGGTGTGACTATTTTTTGGGGGAAATCAAGGAGCTACTGGTTTGAGAGACTTACTTCAAAAATCACTCAGTAAATGTGTAATGGAAGGGCAAGTGCCTCTCTCAAGCTGGCAGGGTATGCCTGGTTAACTCTGTTATTACCTATATGTTTTTGCATGATTTTTCTATCTACAGATGGCCAAATAGTCTCCTCAAAAGACTGAATTCAAAAATGAGGAATTTTATCTGGAAAGGTTATATCAGCGAACGAATGTTGGTCTCTATGGCCTGGAAACAGAGTGTATAACTGATTGATCTGGGTGGGATAGGTATTAAAGATATGCAATGTTACAACAACACCATGATTCGGAAGTTCACCAGGATTCTACTCTATCCTCATGGTGATGAACTAGATTTTCTCCAGGAGAGATTCACATGCAGGTTATGCGATGGCTTTGATGGGTATTTTCTTCCTCAGTCAAACCTACTTTACAATCCTCATACAGGGATATTATGTCTAAATCAAAATGGATTGTGTCAAAGCACTCTACCCTGAATTGTTGGTCTATTCCATGGTTGGAGAAGCCCATATCGAAGGTGATTACACCTCCCCAAGACCTGTGGAATTTAACCATCGCTGGTCTCATCCGGCAACGTGGTGACTCAGGGGTACTGCTTCCAGATAATATTACCATGAAAGTCCAGTGATATGCCTTTAAAGACATTGATACACTCATATGGATGACCTGTATGGTTGGGAAATTAAATACCTGTGATTATTACTGATCCAAGTGTTCGCATGGTCTGGTATCCCCATTGTGGCTGCTAAAATTCTGAACCCCTTTTATCCCCCCTAACACTTTGTTCTTATCTGGAAAATATGGCAGAATCGGCTACAAATTCATGAGCAGCTGAAGATGGTCGACTGGAAACTTTCCTCTTATTGTTTCTTATGTAAGAAGGCTAAAGAGCACTTCAACCATATCTTCCTAAAATTCTCCTTTGCTGTGGAAATTTGGCACTACCTGTTACAATGTTTTGGCCTGACCCACAGCTTGCAAGGTCCTATCTGTGATTTCTTGCATGGCCTGGTGGAGATTAATTGAAGTGGCCAGGTCCATAACTTGCTTCTTGCTAGTGTAGTGGCGACTGTTCACTATGTTTGGGCTGCTCTAAATTCCAAATCCTTCCCTCGACAGCCCCTCTCACTGCCTGGGGGGGTGGTGATCATCCACAAGATGATCTAAAATGCATCACGATTTCAAATAGGTTCGATGTTTAATGATGTTAGTTATCTAACAGTCTTTCTCTCTCTTGGGGTTGCTGGTAGAAGTAGAAACCTCTTATCCTTAAGTACATTAGATAGATTACCCCACTCCCATCAAGGGGTGGCTCTTATTAAGGAGGACGCGCTCGGGCTTCACTATTTCAGACCCCATTAGTTTCTCTCCTTGGGTTCTATCCCCTCTCTTTTGTCCTTCCCCACTTTTAATAAAAATTACGTGATGATGATGAGTTCAAGTGGACAAGGCTTTGGATTGAATCAGATTCGATGCTCATGGTTGCTGCACTAATGGGATTTTCTAGGGATGTCCCTTGGAAACTTTTACCGCGCTGGATTGAATGTCTTAATATTTGTTGGACCCTAAGCTTCAGTATTTCACATGCATATAGGGAGGCCAATTCGGTTGTGGACGCTCTCTCCAAAAGAGTGATTGAAGAAAGATGTTCGATGTGGTCCTTCGTCACTCCACCTTTCTATACCCCATTTTTGGATTTAGATTTGAAGGGTGAGATACACTCTCACCCTTGTAGACCCATCTTATAGCTATCTGTTTGTGTTTTATTAATTTTTGGGGGGCTAGGATAGCCTAGTCCTGCACCTCTTTTTCCATAATAACCGCCAAAAAATAACCTAAAACCCTAAAAGCTGTAAAAAACAAAAAAAAACCTTTAGAAAAAACATGGAACCTTAAAAAACTAAAAAATCTATTAAAACCACTAAAAACAATAAAACTGATGGAAAATCAATGACTCTATGAAACCTGGAAAAAACCATAAAAACCCCTAAAAATCCAAATAAAACTAACAACCCTAAAAAATCATAAAACTAAAAAAACCATAAAAACCATAAAAAACCCAAACAAAGTCATAAAATCCCTAAAACCTTTAAACCCCAAAAAACATAAAAAAACCCAAAACCCCAAGAAACCATAAAAATTTCCCAAAAAACCAAAACACATTTATACTATATACCCTACACCCAAAATACTAAAACCAAAAACCTATACCATATACCCAACACCATAAACCCTAAACCCAAAACAACAAACCCAACACCTTAAACCCTAAAACTGACACCTGAAATGTTATACCCTACACTGTAAACCCAAAACCCAAAACCCTACACCCTAAACACAAATCCCTAGACCCTTAACCCTAAAATGTAAACACTACACCCTAAACCATATACCATAAACCCTCAACCCTACACCTTACACCATATACTTAATACACAATACCCTAGAACCTAAACCTTAAACAATAAATCATATACACAACATGCTTAAACACTATACCTTAACCCATAAACCCTAAACCCTAAAACGAAAACCGAATACTCAATACGCTAAACCTGATACCTTACAACCTAAATACTATAAACTACACCCTAAACACTACATCCTACACTGTAAACCCTACACTATAAACCTAAAACCAAACTCCCTAAATCTTATAACATACACCCTAAACCCTATCTCCTATACCCTTAACCCTATACCCTATACCCTAAACCCTATACCCGACAACCTAGACTCTAAACCCTAAGCCTTACACCCAAATCCTTCAACCCTAAACCCTAAATCCTATAACGAACACCTTAAACCCTATACCAAAAACCTAAACCCTATACCCTGCACTCTTAACCCTAAACCATACACCCTAAACCATATACCATACAAACTAAAAACTAAACCCTACACCATAAAATATATACCTAATAACATAAATATAAAACCTACACCTTAAAACCTATACTCTATACCCTAAACCCTAAAACCTACAACATAAACATTATACCCTGCATGATACACCTTAAACACTTCACCAGAAACCCAATACCCTACACCCAAAACCCTAGACCATAAATGTTATAACTAACACCCTATACCCTAAAACCTAAAACTTAAACTCCATTACCCACACCCAAAATAGAAAAACCTACACACTAAACCCAATAACCTTGACCCTAAACTCTTCACCCTAAACCATAAACCCTATAAACTCCACCCAAAACTCCAAACCATACACCCTAAACTCTTAACGTTGAACCTTCAACCTTAAACCATATACCATATACCCTATACAGAACCCCATAAACACTAACCCCCACACCCAAAACCCTATACTATACACCCTTAACCCTATACCCTACACCCTAAACCCTATATACTACACCCCAAAAAATATACAAGACACCCTAAAACAAAACCATATAACCAAAACTCTATACCCTACAACCTAAATCGTATACCATACACCATAAACCCTATACCCTACACCATAAACCCTATAACTTTCACCCTAAACATTAAACCCTACACCCTAAACCCTAAATAGTAAAAACCATAAAAAACCAGTAAAACCAAAAAAATAGAAAATAATATAAAAACCCCTGAAAACCAAAAAAACTAGAAACCACTAAAAACCCTAAATAACCAAAAAACCAAAAAATGATAAAAAATATAAAACATATTAAAACCCCTTTTCAAATCCTAAAAACCATAAAATCTATAAAATCGCTAAAAACCAAAAAAACTATAAAAAATAATAAAACCCCTAAAAACTAAAATCCCTAAAAAGCGCAAACACATAGAAAACCTAAAATCACTATGAAAACCATAAAACCCCAAAAAACTCAAAAAACCATAAAAACATTAAAAAAACAAAGAAAATCCAAAAAACCATAAAAAACCTAAAATACTAAGATCCTAAAAAACATAAGAAAAATAAAAAATCATAAAAAACCCAAAAAACCATAAAACCCAAAAAACCCACTAAAAACCTAAAAAATCTAAAAACCTTTAAAATAAAAAACCGAGAAAACCTAAAAACCCAACAAAACCCCTAAAACCCTAAAAATCATAAAAAACCAAGAAACCCTTAAAACACATAAAATCCCAAGAAACCCTAAAACCCTAAAAAAACTATAATACATAAAACCATGAAAGACCCTAAAACACTAAAATAAATAAAAACCAATAAACCAAAATTAAACCTGAAAATCCTGTAAAAACACCAAAACCCCAAAAACCCCCTAAAAACCAAAAAACCCTTAAATACCCTAAAAACTCTTAAAAACATGAAAAATCCAAAAAACTCATGAAACCCCATAAAAACACCAAAAACCCATAAAACCCCTAAAAACTCTCAAACAACATAAAAGACCAAAAAACCAAAAAACCCCAATATTATCCATAAAACCCCATGAAGCCCCAATGGAAATCCTAAAAAACCAAAAAAACTTTAAAGAACCCTAAACACCATTAAAACACTTGAAAATACAAAAACCCCAAAAAAGAAACAAAAAAACCACTAAAATACCAAAAACCCCAAAAATATGATAACAATTATAAAAACCATAAAATCCTAAAAACCCATAATATCACTAAAAACCCTAAAACCCCTTAAAATCACAAAAACCCATTGAGTCATCAAAAACACTAAAAACCCTAAATCCCTAAAAACCCATGAAAACCCCAAAAACACATAAAAACCAATAAAATAATTAAAAACCATAAAATACACTAAAAACCCTAAAATATATGTGAGACCAAAAAATCCCAAAAATCCCTCAAACCCTCAACAACCACAAAAATTCTAAAATCCCTAAAAACCTTAAAACCTAAAAATCATGAAAACCTAAAAAACCTTAAAATACATAAGAACCCAAGTAACCATAAAAACCTCATATACCCTTAATGACATAAAATTCATTGAAACCGATAAAGAACTATTGAGAAGATAGAGAATGGTCAGGAGAAAGGCCGGGAGAAAGGTCATGAGCAAGGTGATCATGAGGAGTTCATGCAACCCCAGGCTGCAACCCCTGTGGATAGGAAGAATGGTGATGATATTTCGATGCATCCTAGAAAGGTTGGGCACAAAGAGATCTTTCAGCTCTACAGAGTTAACAATGCAAAGAAAATCTCCCTCTATGAGTCTTTTTAGGCATATAGATCCATGAAAAACTTTGATGATGTTGTGAAATCGGCTGCATCACTCACTTCCATGGATTTTGGCACTCCCTCCCCTGGCCGAGTCATTCGTAAAGGTTAGATTGTGCATGTCTCGACAAATCGGGAGGTGCGGGAGGAGTGATCTTGACTATTCCAGTTCTCCATCATTGCAAGGGTGATTCTGTCAAAGGGGGAAAACACTGGAGAAGTGGGGATCTTTCCAAGCACCTTGTGGACATTTGTGGGTTCTCGGATTGGAAGATGATGACCATGGGTCAGGGCTTCTTTAATATTGTTTTCGCCTCTAATGAGTGTAAAAGTAGGGCCTAGAGACTCGATTCCCTTATCCTTAAACCTTTTCTCTTGAGGATTCAAGACTGGGATCAGAATATTGATCGTTTCAGTGTCAAGAACACTTTTTCGCAAGTAAGGATTTGTATTTGTAAGCTGAACTAGTTCTAATGGAACCCGTGAATCCTATGGGATATAGCCTCAGTAGTTGGCTTTCCAATTAGAATTGACAAGTAAATAGACAACCCAAGATATCACTACTATGAAAGAGTGCTGGTGGTGGTTGATATGGCAAGTACTCTGGTTGAGGAGGTTTTCTTCAACACCCTTGAGGATAGTCTAACCCTGGAAATCTAGTATGAGAGGCGTCTAAAATTTTTCTCCTCTTGAAATATATTCGGGCATTTGATTTATTAATGCAGGAGACTCATGTCCTACTCGGCCTGTAATTTATAGGGGCACGATGAATCCCATTGCAGGAAAAATTGTGGGATGGTCTTGGAAAATCCATTGATTGTAGATCCTATGGAAGACAAGGTGGTAACTGCTGCTATTAAGGATGTAGGATGTTCTGACATTACGAATGCATGTGTGGTCTCTGGAATTTCAGAGAAGGTGGATGGTGGTTCTAAAATGTATGATGGTGTAACTATGGTCATGGAGGTCTATCCTTTGGTCTCCAAGGATTAGCCTATGACAACCCCAAACTAGGATGCGAGTGCTGCCCCTGACTTGCATGAGAATGATCAAGCTCGTACCATGGTGGACTCAGAGAGAATATGTGGAGGTCCATTGTGTTTCCATGAACAGGCAGTTCCATCGCCTGTGATTGGATCATAGCAGGTTCCTTCTTACTCGACGGGCGTGGCGCCTGGGGGTGATAAGGGGGTAGGAGGTGCCTCTGGTGCCGTTTCTGATGACTCAATTGAGGATGGTCCGGCCTCGCCATACCCGAATGAGTCTACTCTCCGTCATGCCTCGATTAATGGCCCTGATGCAGTCCTATAAACCCTAGCTACAGATCACTCGGATATGGTTTATGCACCCATCTTCCCTGCAGGTGGCCCTGCAGTTGGTCTAGATTTCACAATTGTTGCCTTATACAAGGTTGAACAAAATTTTCATAGGGTCCCTCAGGAGGAGCCCATCTACATCCTAAACAGATTAACCCCCTCATTAGGGCCTTTTGGAGTTATTTAGTGGAAGAGGAGCAAGCCAAGGAGGAGGATGCTAATGACCCCACCGAGTCACAAACAGAATCGGTACAGAATATGGTGTCAAAGTATCTTCTTCCAAATCCTGAGAAGCAAGATACTGATAAACCTAATAGGAAAGGAAGGAAGGGAAAGGGAAAAGTAATCACCCCTTCTCCTGACTCTTCCAAGTCCCAATGAAGATAATGTTCTAGAACTTCTAGGGGATGGGAAATACTCCCGCGATTGCAGCCCTTTGTCACTTTCTTTCTCATAAGCCTATGTTAATTGGGTTAGCTGAGCCCATGATCAGGTTTGAAAATTGGAATGGTTTCAAATAGAACTCTCTTGGACACTCCCTTGTCTCATCAAATAGTGATGAAAATGGAACATAAACCTTATGGATGCTAAAGCATAATAGTGTCCAAGTTTTCAAAACTGATCTGAGTCCTCAAATGATCTCCCTTGCCATTCTCTTGAACACTGACACCCTAAACCTATTGTTTGTTTATGAATCATCCTCATAAATTAGTTATAGACACATTTGGAAAAAGTTGGTCTAGATTAGGGATGAAATTGATCATAATCGTATGGTCATTGGAGACTTTAACATTGTCCTGAGGCCTGAGGAAAAACTGGGGCCAAACTTCTCACATACTACAGCAGAGAATTTTTCCTCTTGTCCTAACCAATGCGATTAATATGAGGTCTCCATTGCTATAGTTTCCTTAAATTGGGTATGGTACACCACTAACGGCAGGCAGGCCACTAAAATGGACAGGTGTTTCTCCTACATTGGTGATAGTGGATCCCTAGTGGCTATATCTGGTTTCACTCTTCCAAAATTCAATTCAGATCACAACCCTCTTGTTGTTGAACTTAGGTAGAGAGTCTCTAGGTCTTCCCCCTACCATTTAAATTCAATAATGCATGGATCACAATTTATGGATGTAGGGAAGAGGTGATGAAGGCTTGGAGCAACACCTTTTCTTGTAGTCTCCATTTTATTGTGACCTCTAAGCTCAAAAAAGTGAAGCACTGCCTGAAGGACTGGAGTAAGAAGTCCGTCTCAGGGTTGGAGGATATTGTCAAAGTAGATAATTCTAATCTTGCTGCATGCAAAATCATCTCTCATTAGCAAAGTGCACCTACGGGGGAGGAGCTTCGACTTCATTCAAAGCTGGATGAATTGCTGGCCATTAAGGATAAGCTCATAAAAGTACAATTTAATGTCAAAAGGCTTCAGGATGGCGATCGCAACTCCAAGTTCTTTCACTATTTACATAAATAAAGAAAGATTAAGAATAACCTGATCACTTTCTGAGTTAGTGATACTACTTTCACCTTGATGGAGGATATTTCCGAGGCTTCGGTGGAGTACTTTCAAGGGTTGTATGAAGATGATGGCCACAATTCTCCCATGTTTTCAGACTCGATTCCACCTTGTATTTCAGGTCAGAAAAATGAGGCTCTCGCGGCTGCTCCTTTCGTTGGGGAAGTTAGGGTGGCACTTTTCTCTCTGAATATGGACATCGTTGTGGGACCAGATGGATTTTTTAATAAGTTCTTCATGTTCTATGGGGGCGTCCTTCATGTAAATGTTACCAACGCAATTAGAGAATTTATCCTCTCAGGCTCCATCCCTCACGGTGTGAATGCAAACTTAATTTCTCTAATCCCGAAGAAGGATAATTCCATTTTGATTGGTGACTTCTTACCGATTGTTATAGGCAACACAGTTCTAAAGATAATTCGTAAGATTATTATCATAATTATGGGGAAGCCTTTAGGAGACATTGTTACTTCAAATCAATTTGGATTTATCACTAGAAGATGTATCCAAACATGCCTCTTTTCTTCCTCTAAAGGGATTAATTTAATGAGGAAGAAATTAGGGAAAGGAAGCTTTGAATTAAATCTTGATATTTTGAAGGACTTTTATACTATAAAATGGAGCTTCATTTTCAAGGTCCCTGATAGATATGGATTTTCTAACAACTTCATCAACTTGATCTACTCAATTCTCCACAGTGATAGAATCTCGGTCTTGATTAATGGATCCCTCCATTGGTTCTTCCCATGCCCCAATGGAGTTTGATAAGGGGATCCTTTCTCTAGTTTTCTCTTTGCAATGGTGGATGATAACATGAGTCGCTGAATCCTTGATCTTGTGCAAGCAGGGTTGTACTCACCAATTAAAGCAGGTAGGGACCTTTATGTCCCCTCACAACTTTTTTATGCGGATGACATCCTCCTGTATGGGCAGGCTAATAAGAAAACTCTGTATACAGTCAGACTAACCATTTGCCACTATGAGAGTGTAGCTAGGAAAATGATTAGCTAGATGAAATCATCAATTACTTTTGTCAAGGGGGTCTCTCTTTCCAGGTAGCTCCACATTTCCAATGTACTTGGGGTGAAGAGGGGCCCATTACCCATTACCTACCTGGGTGTGCCTCTTTTTTGGGGGAAAGAAAAGAGCTGATACTTTGAGAGCATTACTTCTAAAATCACTCAAAAAATGTCCAAATGGAAGGACAAGTGCCTCTCTCAAGATGAAAGGGTCTACCTGGTTAACTCTGTTATTACATCTATGATTGTGTATGCTTTATCTATCTAGAGATGACAGGCTAGTCTCCTCAAAAGCCTGAATGCAAAAAAATGAATTTTTTCTGGACAGGTTCTATCAGCGAAAGGACGTTGGTCTCTATGGCCTGGAAACATTGCGCCAAACCGATTGATCTGGGTGGGATTGGTATTAAAGATATGTGACGTTTCAATGACACCATGATTGGGAAGGCCACCTGGAGTCTTCTCAATCATCATGGTGATGGGATGGATTTTCTCAAGGAGAGATTCATGCGCAGGTTATGCGATGGATTTGCTGGGTATATTTCTTCATCGGTCTAGCCTGCTTTACGATCCTCATATTCAGATATTATGTATTAATCAAAATGGATTATGCCAAATCAATCTTCCCTAAATTGTTAGTCTACCCCATGGTTGGAGTATCCCATATCGAATGTGATTATGCCTCCCTAGAAACTATGGAATTTAACCATCGCTAGCCTCATCCAGCAACATGGTGACTCGGGGGATCTGCTTCAGGATAATATCACCATGCAAGTCCAGCGATATGCCGTTACAGACATTGATACACTCATATAGATGCCTAGTATGGCTGGGAAATTCAATAACCATGACTGTTACTAATCCAAGTGTCTGCATGGTCTGATCTCCCCATCGTGGCTTCTTAAATTCAGAACCCCTTTTACCCCCCCTCACACTTTGTTCTTATCTAGAAAATCTGGCGGAATCAGCTCCCAATTCGTGAGCAGCTGAAGATGGCCTGCTGGAAACTTCCCTCTACCTATTTCTTATGCAGGAAGGATGAGGATCACTGAAACCATATCTTCCAACAATTCACCTTTCCTACAGGACTTTGAGGATACATGTTACAATGCTTCGTCTAGACCTGCAGCTTGCATGGATCGATCTGCGATTTCTTTCGCAGCCTGGTGGAGATGAATCGAAGCAACCAAGTCCATAACCTACTACTTGCTGGTGCGGCGGTGATTGTTCACTATGTTTGGGCTACTCAAAATGCTACTGTCTTCAGTCGACATCCCCTCTTGCTGCATTGGGTGTGGGGTGGTGACCATCCATAAGATGATCCATGATTACAAACAGGTTCGATGTTTAACAATTTCAGTGATCTGACAGTCTTGCAATCTCTTGGGTTTACTGGAAAAAGTAGAAAATTGCTACTCCATAAGTACATTAGATGGATTCTGCCACTCCCATCATAGATAAAGGTCAACGTTGATGGTGCGGCTCTAGGATCTCCTAGAACCTCAGGCTGGGGGGGAGTTTTTCATACCTCTAGAGGATTCCTTAAGGGAATCTTCTTTCATTTTATTGGGGATGGATATGCTTTTGAAGAGGAGCTTTGGGTTATCATATGGGTTGTGAAATTTGTGAATCAGTTCAAGTGGACAAGGATTTGGATTGAATCAGATTCGATGATCATGGTAGCCACTCTAAAGGGATTTTCTAGGGATGTCCCTTGGATACTTTTACCACACTCGATTGAATGTGTTAATATTTCTTGGACCCTGAGCTTTAGTATTTCTCATGCATATAGTGAGGCAAATTCGGTTGCAGATGCTCTCTCCAAAATATCTATTGAAGAAAGATGTTTGATGTGGTCCTTTGTCACTCCACCTTTTTGTACTCCATTTGTTGATTCGGATATGAAGGGTGACATACACTCTTCCCCTTGTAGACCCATCTTGTAGCTGTCTATTTAGGTTTTATTAATTTTAGGGGGGCTAGGCTAGCCTAGTCCTGTACCTCTTCTTCCCTAAAGCGCTAAAAATCATATAACCCCCTAAAACAATAAAACCCCAAAAAATAATAAAAACAGTAAAACCCATAGAGTCCCCAAAATAACCTAAAAAATCTAAAACCCATTAAAAATTGCAAAAAACCCTAAAACCCTAAAACCATAAAAACCATAAAAATACTAAAAATCTTCAAAACCCTAAATTCTAAAAACTCTAAAAACTCTAAAAACCAAAAAAACTATTTAAATCCCTAAAAACCCTAAAAAACCCAAAGGACTGTAAAAAATCCTAAAAAACATAAAGACACTAAAACCCCAAATACCCTAAAATTTATAAAAAACGCTAAAACTATAAACCCATAAAACTACTAAAAATACTAAAAACATTAAATACAATAAAAGTCTCCAAAACCCCTAAAAACCCATAAAGACCTGAAAAATCATTTAAAAACCTAAAAATCCATAAACCCCCTAAAAACCTAAAAGAAAGTAAAATACCTAAAAACCCTATAAGTCCCCAAAACCCCTAAAACCATAAAAGACAATAAAAACCCTAAAAACCATGAAAGAACAAAAAATACCCCAAACTCCTAAATGACTGTAAAAAACAATAAAAATATTGAAGGAACATAAAATCCATAAAGGACCCTAAAACCCCTAAAAATGATAAAGGACCATAAAAACCAAAACAACCCTAAAGTGGCCTAAAAATCCCCAAAAACCCTAAAAATCCTAACAGAACCTAAAAGCACATGAGCCTCAGCCCAGTTGGTGAGGAATCATTAAGTGCATCCACAAGACCCAGGTTCAAAACCAGGCAGAGGCATATTTTCGGGTACTGTAGCAGCACTATAGTAGTAATGTACACTGTACTGGTACTGTAGCAGGAACTATAGCAGTAATGTACATCGTGTGGGTACTATAGCAGGCACTGTACACTGTACCGGTACTGTAGCAGGTACTATTGTAGTTATTGTAGTAGGTACTGTTCGGTGCTGTAGCAGCTGGAACTATTCAACTTGGGCCACCGGTTTGGGTTTGGAGTCCTTAAGGCTTTCAGGCCACCTATGAATTCAGGTTAGTAGGGCTTTGGGGCCAACTTTAAGGCCCACGGGCCACCTCAAGGCCTTCGGGCCACATGTAGTTGTACCAGACACACTACAAAAAAGGAGAAAACCCAGAAGAGGATTCAGAGCAGATGCCCTCACCAGAGCAGAACCAAATGGATTGTCAGAATGAGGGGATATGGCTATGCCATTTGTACCAGCCTGTGCTTGCACGGAAGCCTATCCCTACGACCACGCAAAGGTGGAGAACTACTATCATGACGCATATGCTGGAGAGGGGTAGTTCCTTGTAGATAGTCTGGTTGAATTCCCTAAAACCTTCGGGTCATATAATCTCCTAAGCCTACGGGGCTTCTAATCTCTAAGACTACGGACCTTGTAAGGGTTCCCCCTCATCCCTTGAAAGGGGGGTTATCAAAAATCAATAAAAATGAAGGCCTTTGGGCCATTCAGGCTAACAGAACCTAATAACCCTAAAACCATAAAGAACCATAAAAACCCTAAATTAACCTAAAAACCATAAATGATAATAAAAACCCTAAAAACCAAAAAAACCATAAAACCCCCTAAAACCAAAGAATAATTTAAAACCCTAAAAACTGTAAGGGACCCAAAATACCAAAAAATACCCTAAAAAGGACTAAAACCTCATAAACCATTAAATGATCAGAAAAAACACTAAAAACTACTAAACAACCTAAAAACCAAAACAACTAAATAAACACTAAAACCCCCAAAAGACCCTAAATCACTCTAAATACCATAAAAACAATAAAACCACCAAAAAAAACTAAAATAATGAAACCCATAAAACCCCTAATTAAATAAAAAACCCTTAAAACCATTAAAGTTCCCAAAAACCCTAAAAAACCTAATATCCTTAACCACCCACTAAAAACCATAAAATCCTCTAAGAACCCTCAAAACCCCAAACAAAACTAAAATTCTAAAACCCCTCCAAAAACCCTAAAACCCCCTCAAGCCCCTATGAAAAAGTAAAACCCCTTAAACCCCACAAAAAAAATACTAAAACACCCCAAAAAATATTAAAAAACCAAAAACCCTAAAAACCCAAAAATTTAATAAACCATAGAAAACTATAAAATTCTAAAACATATATGAATCCCTAAAATACCAAAAAACCATAAAACATTAAAAACCCCTACAAACCATAAAAACTAAAAAAAAACTAAAAACCCTAAAAAACATTAAAAACCACTGAAATCACTAAAAAAATTTACAAACACCAAAAAACATAAAAATCCATAAAATCAAAATAAAATTTTATAACCCATAATAACATTAAAAACTCTAAAAAAACAAAAACAATCTCTTAAAACCCTAAAAGACACTAAAAACCAATATAAAACCAAAAAACCCCAAAAAACCCTAATAAACCCCCTTGAACCCCTTCAAAAGCAGAAAACACCAAAAAATCCTAAAAATCACTAACAACATTAAAACCAAAAAACCCCTAAAAACAATAAAAAACAATAATAACCCTAATACCCCATAACACTCTAAAACCCATAAAAACCCAAAAAACCCCATGAAAACCTAAAACACTAAAAACCCAAAATAAACATAAAAGGTTTCAAAAACCTAAAAACCCTAAAAATAAAAAACACCAAAAAGCCTAAAAAAATAATAAACCCTAAATTCCCTAAAATCCCTAATAAACCCTTAATCCCATAATAACCCCTGAATATGGAGCCAGGTCAGGAGCAAGGTCATAAGCAAGGTGATGATGGAGAGTTCGTGCAACCCCCTAGGCTACGACCCCTGCAGATAGGAAGAATAGGGATGATATTTCAACACACCCTGACAAGGTTGGACATAAAGAGCTATTTCAGCTTTGCAAAGTTAACAAAGCGAATTAAATCTCCCTCCGGGAGGCTTCAGAGGTGTCTGGATCCAAGAAAAACATTGTTGATATTGTAAAATCGGCTGCATCACTCACTTTCAAGGATTTTGGTGCTCCCTCCCCTGGCCGAGTCATTCGGAATGGTCGTATTGTGCATGTATCCGCAAATTGGGAGGCGCTAGAGGAGCGGGCTAGCCTATGCCGGTTGTTCATCATTGTGAGGGTGTTTCTATCGAAGGGGGAAAATTCTTGTAGAAGTGGGAATTTTTCCAAGCACCTTGCAGAACTTTGGGGGTTCTCGGATTGGAAGATGAATGCCATGGGTCGTGGATTCTATCATATTTTCCCCCTCTAATGAGTGTAAGAGGAGGGCCTAGAGCCTCGGGTACCTGGGCCTCAAACCTGGTCTCCTGAGGATTCAAGACTGGGATCAGAATTTGGATTCTTTTAGTGTCAAGAACAATTTTGCACAAGTATGGATTCACATCTGTTTGATGAACTAGTTCTACTGGAACCCGTGAATCATGTGAGATATAGCCTCAACATTAGGCTTCCCAATTAGAATTGACAAGGAAACTGACAACCCATGATATGGGCATTATGCAAGAGTGCTGGTAGAGGTTGATACGGAGAGTACTCTAGTTAAGGAGGTTGTCTTCAACACCATTGAGGACAGTGTGATCATGGAAATCCAGTATGAGAGGTGTCCGAAATTTTTCTCCTCTTGCAATATATTCGGTCATTTGATTTTTGAATTTAAGAGACTCATGTCCTACTTGGCCTGTAATTTACAGGGGTACGATGCATCCCATTGCAGGAAGAACCATGGGATGGTCTTGGAAAATCCCTTGACTACAGCTCCTATGAAAAACAAGTAGGGAGCTACTGCTGTTAAGGACATAGGATGATCTGATGTTCATAATGTAGGTGCGGTCTCTGGACATCCAGAGAAGGTGGATGGTGGTTCTGAAATGTAGGCTGGTGTACCTGTGGTCATGGAGGTCGCTCCTGTGGTCTCCCAGGATCGGCCTATGACAACACCAAACCAGGATGTGGGTGCTACCCCTTCCTTTCCTGAGAACGATCGAGCATGTGCCCTGATGGTCTTAGAGAGATCTTGTGGAGGTCCCTTGTGTTTCCATGAACAAGCAGTTCCATCACCTGAGATTGGCTCGCAGCAGGTTCCTTCTTACCTAACAGGCGTGGCACCCGGGGGTGATAAGGGCTCAGGAGGTGCCTCTGATGCCTTGTCCGATGACTCCAAGGATGATGGTCTCGCCTCTCCATGCCCAAATGAGTCTATTAAATGGTAAGCCTCGTGTGATGGCCTTGATGCTTTCCTGGAAACCCTATATTTGGATCACTCGGATAAGGTTGATGTGCCCATCTCCTCTGCAGGTGGCCCTACGGTTGGTCCGGAGTTCACAATTTTTGCCTCTGACAAGGGTATGAAAAAGTTTCAGAGGGTCCCTCAGGAGGTGCCGATCTACATCCTGAACAAATTTAACCCATTTAGTGGGGACTTTTGGAGTGATTCTGTGGAAGAGGAGCTGGATGAGGAGGATCATGCTAATGACCCCACCGAGTCACAAATAGAAGTGGTACAGAATATGGCAGCAAAGTATCTTCTGCAAAATCCTGAGAAGTAGGCTACCGATAAACCTAAGGGGAAAGAAAGGAAACGAAAGGGAACTGGAATCACCCCTTCTCCTGACTCTTCCGAGTCCTAATGAATATAATTTTCTGGAACTACCAAGGTCTAGGAAATACTCCCACGGCTGCAGCCCTTCGGCACTTTCTTTCTCATAAGCCTATGCTAATTGATTTAGCTGGGCCCATGATCAAGTTTGACAATTATAAGGGTTCCAGCTGGAAATCTCTTGGATACTCCCTTTTCTCATTAAATGGGGATGCAAATGGCACATAAACCATATGGGTGTAGATGCTGGAGAAGTCCGTTGCTCCTCAAACGAAGTTCCGGATGAGGAAAGCGAGGTCATATTTGGAGTCAGAAGCACGTTTTGGAAGGCCCGAAGACCTTGCACGAAATTTCGGAGGCCCGCGCGCAATATTGGCTATGCGCGCGCAATCCTTCCGGGATTCGCGCAATGGGCCGAGTGGGCACGGAATGTTCCGCGCCCGACGCCCGTGCGCGGCCCTATTGCGCGCCGGGCCCCTATTTCACGCCCGCGCCGAATTGCGCGCCCGCGAACCGAATTGCGCGCCCGGGGTTGCCTATAAATACAAGGCGACCCCCAACGTTTTGAAGGTTTCCAGAATTCGAAGGGTCGCTCGTGCGCGCAATCTCGCCCCCTCCGCGCGCAATGCCGATCTTCAGGTAACCTCCTTTATTTCGCGCAAGCAAGCCCCGGGGTTCGCCTTCGCGCGCAACCCCTTTGGCTTCTTTCCTTTGACCAACTCCTCACCCAAAGGCCTTCGCGCGCAAAAGAAACCTCTTGCGCGCAATTGCCCCCGGGTGCGCGCAATCCAGCCCGATTGCACGCACCCCCCTTACTAAGTGGCCATTCGTTAAAGAATGGTCTGTTGCCCCCGCGCGCTATCAGAGGCCCGGTGCGCGCAATCTCCATCTTCCGCGCGCAAAGCGCTGGCCCAATTGCGCGTCAGCCCGCCCAATTGCGCGCCGACCCGCGGTATTGCGTGCCAAGCTCCTCTTTTGCAAGCAAACCACCAGGGTCGCCCCCTTTGACCCCCTGAGGGTACCTGCCTGCGTGGCGCCCGATGATCTTCATCCCGGGTGCCCGCACCGTGCGTTGTCTTCCCGTGCGGCCCTCCAGGCTCGCGCGAAGTGACACGGACCCATTGGCGACCCTACCTCATCCGCGCTGCAGGACGTTAAACTGCTAAGCATTCATCGTCCAACATGACGTTAAACTGTACTTCGTCCGCGCTGCAGGACGTTAAACTGCCAAGCATTCATCGTCCAACATGACGTTAAACTGTACTTCGTCCGCGCTGCAGGACGTTAAACTGCCAAGCATTCATCGTCCAACATGACGTTAAACTGTACTTCGTCCGCGCTGCAGGACGTTAAACTGCCAAGCATTCATCGTCCAACATGACGTTAAACTGTACTTCGTCCGCGCTGCAGGACGTTAAACTGCCAAGCATTCATCGTCCAACATGACGTTAAACTGCACTTCGTCCGCGCTGCAGGACGTTAAACTGCCAAGCATTCATCGTCCAACATGACGTTAAACTGCACTTCGTCCGCGCTGCAGGACGTTAAACTGCCAAGCATTCATCGTCCAACATGACGTTAAACTGTACTTCGTCCGCGCTGCAGGCCGTTAAACTGCCAGGCATCCATCGTCCTGCATGACGCTAAACTGCACCTCGTCCAAGCTGCACGACGTTAAACTGCCTAGCATATGGGCCTCCTCAAGGTGTAATCCCCAAACCCCATCGTCCAACATGACGTTAAACTGTACTTCGTCCGGCAAGACGTTAAACCGTCCTCTTCGTCCTCAACACACGACGTTAAAGTGTACTTCGTCCGGCAAGACATTAAACCGTCCGCATCACCCGATCTCGTGCCTCGCACGCAGGGTCCCCCCCGGTTTGGATGTGGCCCCCACCCGCTCGTCTCTACAGGGATGTCGGGATTTCCCCTCTTTAGGGACGATTTATTGGAGTGGCCTTCGCCCACGGGGGTAGGGTATTACAAACCCCTAATTTCTTGTGGGGGACTGCACATGTGTATCTCTGTTGTGCTTCCCCACTACCGAAGCCAGTAGGGGGCGTGACAGGGATCGAGGTGTCTCTCACCTTCGGCCCAAGTCCCTCTTCAACTGAGCTTTGCCGCACTCAGGTTGCCTCAGTGCGTAAGTCCTGACAGAATGAACTACGTGGACTTTGATCCCCGTCTCCTAAACAGGGTACGTAGGAAGCCTCCCTGAGGTTCAAGCCCACCACCTGGTCGTCCCGGTCGTATTCACGTCGGTTCCTCCATCAGTGGACCCCTCCCGGGTTCACATTCGCGTCGATTCACCTATGAATCCGCCCTTGTGAGGGACTGCACATGTGTATCTCCATTGTGCTTCCCCACTGCCGAAACCAGTAGAGGGCGTGACAGGGATCGAGGTGTCTATCATCTTCGGCCCAAGTCCCCCTCCAACTGAGCTTTGTCGCCATGGGCCTCCTTAGAGTGTAAGCCCCAAACACCATCGTCCAGCAAGACGTTAAACTGTGATCCACCCACTTCGTGCGTGCTGGTCCACTCCGCCCCACTTCGTGCGTGCCAGCAGCCTAGACCTCCTCGTGAGTCGGCTTGCCAACGTCCAGCATGACGTGAAACTGTGATCCACCCAGCCGTTCCATCCCCCTCCGTGCGAGGTGGTTCGGTTCAATCCTCCGCCCGGCAGCCTCGACCTCCTTGTGAGTCGGCTTGCCATCGTCCAGCATGACGTTAAACTGTATATCCGAACTACGCTGACTTTGATCCGCGCTAACGCGCGGTACGTAGGAAGCCTCTACGGGGTCCAAGCTCTTCACTCCATCATCCATCCTGATCCTTACCCGGGCCGCCACATCCCGGTGGGGTCATGCCATTTCATTCCACTCCACTTCACTCGGGAAGCCGCCCATGTGCTGGCCCCAGCGTCGGAGGTTCCCCGCAAGGGGTTCTGTCATCTGATCCACTCCTCGTGTTGATCAGTCCGATGCCGTCCCCGCTGGACGTTAAACTCGCGGCATACCCCGTGTTAAACATGGGAAGCTGAGGAAAACCTCAGGCAACGCAGTTCCCCGCACCCAGCGCGGGATGCCTCAGGCCATCACGCCTTCGAGAAGCCCTATTAGGGACGGAAGGCAAACATGCAGAGCCGCAGTGTTAGGACATGCCCCCCAACACCCGGAGCTACCCGGTCTCCTCACCGCGGGTTGCTGCCCCGACCAGACTCCTTGGAGCGTCTGGGCGGAAGCAGCGTAATTAACCGGTGTCTATGAAGATATGGCGCCGGGAACGAGATTCACGAACATTCTTAAATCTATGAGGGAGACCCGGATTAGGTGACGAGTTCCGAGGAGACGTCCACGGAAGGAGGAGCCGACATCCCATCATCCCGGTTTCGATCAAGGAGCAGACGTCCCTGAATAAGGGACGGATGCTGCCCGCCTTTGGAAAGCGGGACTGCGGGGCCACAAGACGCGCTCCCATCCTCTCGGGTCGACGGGCGCACGTGCGAACGCGTCCTGGCGGAACAGCGTCGGAACAGAAACCCGACGCACATCCGCACCGAAACAGAAAATGGTGAACCCGACGTGAATCTCTTCTCCTCAATACGAAGACCGATAGCTTTCAAAGGTGATGGAAGACTAGCATGTTGCCCGGCCGAGCATTCAGCACCGGGGCACGGAACCCGCTAGGGGCTGGGGAAGGGAAATCGGGCACTCCGTCTCACGACGTCGAGGGCCTGGGTTCCCCCCACGGAAGGCGTCGTGGCACTAATGATTGGTTGTCGATTCCTTTTCATGTCAGTATTAATGGGTTCTTCTCCCTGCTTTCAGGAATCAGGTCGTCCAATCCAGTGCCCGATCGCCGCCCGCCCACTGGCGCAGGGGTAGGGGAAACACCGACGCGGCTACTCCGCGCGGTCCCGCCCGTTCCACAGCCGTCCCAACAGCCGCAACTGCGGGGCAACCACGCCCTCTCTCCCCCTCGGAGGTCATCCAGAGAAGGGTGATCAACAACTTGGTGCGGAGATATGAGGAAGAGGGAGTCATCCCCACCAGGGACATGGCTCGCCTAGACCTCGAGGAAGCTGCACCTCGCCACCAACACCGCCCCCGAGGGCCGCGCAGGGAGGCACCGCTGCCTACCTCGACGTCCAACTGCTTCAGGAGTTTATCCCCAGAACGCTCCGACAGCTCCCTCCCCTATGCGGATGAGGTGGAGGATGTCCGGGACCACCCTATCCGAGATTCGCTCCAGGGATCCGCGATGAGGGCTCCTGCCAGGCCACGGCGACACCGCCGCCAGGCTTCTCAAGTCGAAGAACGGGCTCTCCACCTGCCTGCGCCACTAATCCCGACTCGTCTGCCCCGACGCCAACGTCGGGCACGAGCGGAAGAGGATGCCCACCTTGGGGCCCTAACAACAGCGGCCGCGTTGGCCCAAGCCACTGCTGGCTCCAGTCACCAAGCCCCTGCGCATCCTGAGCAGGGGCACTTCTATGCCCGACCTGGATCGAGGCCCCGACCGCCCCAAAGGCAGGTTGGGTTGACTCTCCCGGTTGCTGGTACAGGCAATAGCCACCGCGGACCACCTCGCGGTAGCGCTATTCACCAGCAGGGTCTACTCCGTGTGGCCGATCCAAGAGGCATGGGTTATCCCACCTTCCGATCCCGGCCCGGAGGCCTGCCCGGAATCATCTCTCCCCACGTCCCCTTTGATATCTGTCCCGGTGCTCCTCGCATCTTGGTTTCCATTCCTCTTGGCCCCAGCACCGGTGCGGCCAGAGGACGCCAGGACAGAGATCAGCCATGCCCCGAAGAGCCACCCAGGGGCAGGAAGGCGAGGCGTCGACGTCGAGGGAGGAATGTTAGGGAATTCCGGACAGAGATCCGACCGGTTCGTTTCTCTGATACGGAGGCGGAGTATGATTCGGCGACGGAGCCCTACCCCCGATCCCGCCAGTCAGGGGCAGGGGTAGGAATGCGGCACGTCAGCCTCGTACTCCCCGAGAGCGAGATCGATGTGATCCCCGCTTCTCTACGAAGGTATATCCGGAGTAGCAAGGGCCTGGTAGACCCCCAAGGATCAAGCTTGCGGTTGGTACCGGCCCCTCCGGAAGCGCCTTCTGCCTCGATCGGAGAAGCCGGAGACCTTTTCTGGGGACCGACGGTCGAGCCACGATCTAGTGCACCCTCGGCGAGCACCGACGCTACGGCAGGATGTTCGCTCGCCGGCCCGTCCTATCGTGATGTGGTAGCTGGGGCACCGCAACCCTCAGAGGGCGGACCAGGATATAGAGGCCAATCGTCCTGCTCGCCCTATTCACCGCCGGCCAGCCCGCCAGCCCAGCGGCCCGCCTCGACACCACTGCCGGTTCCCCGTCCATTCCCAGTCGCTGAAGGGGACCAAGAAGACCTGGGTCCCGAGTTTGAGTCGTGGAGCTTCTGGACCATCCTTGCAGAGGGCCACTTCCCTGAGAAGTTTTGGCCAGTCACAGGACTAGACTTTGATGCACCAGAATCGCTCACCCCGGATGAGTTCGAATGCTTCCGCCGAACTCTCCGGGAGACTCACTCCCGTCTTCACCGCCTACAAATGCCATATCCCGGGAGTCAAGCACACCTGGAGGATATTGGTGAGCAGTGCCGTCAGATTGACCTGGCCACGCTCCCCGCGGTTCGGCACCCCGGGTCATTTGGGCACCACAAGGCCCTCCAACAACGATGCGTTGGGTGTTTTCAAGTACTCCACAAGGTTGTCGAGGAAGCCACCCCCCACGTGTACATCCGTGGATGGGGGCAGTACGCTGCCCTACGCTTCAGTGCGATTCGCCGACAGCCCGACTCGGTGGGTGGCCCTGAGGGTACATCCCCAAGGACGGAAACGGTCAATATGGCTGACCTGTCGGGAGAGGGGAACGGCTTGGAACTTCTCGACGGGGGCTCTCCCCCCGAAGACAAGCCATCGTTGGATCCATCGGTGAGGGTTACTCGTCACTAGAGGAACCTCCTGGGTCTCCCCACACCCACTGAAGCACTGACGTTGAGCCGAAACGTCAGCAAAGGTAAAGAGCACGGCAGGGCTGTAAGGCCCGCCGACCCATCTGCCTCCATGCAGAGGGCAGATGAGGATCCCGAGAAGGCCACGCTACTTCAACAGCTCGCCGAGCAGAAGAAGCTAGTTGACCAGCTCCTCGCCGAGTGCGCTGAAGAGCGGCGGCCTGACTACGGTGATCCTAGGCCAGGACAACAGGGACAGGAACAACCACTCCTCGACGAGACTCTCCCGGGAAACCATGATTATGCCGTGTTTGCCGACAGGGGAGAGGCCATTGCCTATGGCAAGAGGGCGCGGTATGTTTCACCACACCCTCCCGAACGGCGTGACTACCTGAGAGACCCCGCTCGGATTCCTCCCGCTGCCCCAAGGGCCGCTCCGCCCGCCATCCCACGAGCTGCCGAGTTCGACGACCCGGTCGACGACCCGATTGAAGAGCCATGCAATGCGCTCGTGGTTAGAGATCCTCGCCAAGACTGGAACCCATGTCCGGACGATCCGATGGCGGCACTCATCGCCCGCTTGGAAGCCTTGGAGACTCGGCAAGTGGCGATCCCACCGGACGGCAAGCCATACCCAGCATGGGTGGATGACATGCCGGCACCTCCGGGATTCGGGAACCCCACTTTCGCCCCCTTCAACGGGACTGGAGATCCGCCACAGCATTTGGCCCATTTCAACTCGAGGTTCGGGCCTATGTTGGGAACTCCGGCGCAGCAGGAGGCTGCTAAGCTTTGCTGCTTTGTCCAGACACTGGAAGGGCCAGCGTTTGTCTGGTACAGCCAGCTCCCCGTCGGGTCGATAACTAGCTGGGAGGACCTTCGTAGACAGTTCCTCTACCAGTTCAGTTCCACGACCCGGAAGACGAGTATCGCAGACCTCTTCAAGTGCAAGCAAAGGCCTGATGAGCGAGTCGCGGATTTCGTCGCCCGATGGAAGGGTCTCATGTATTCCCTTGACATGCCATTGACTCAGGAGCAGTTGCTGACAATGTGCGTCGGGAACGTCAAGACCGAGCTGGTCCCTTCCTTGATCACTCAGAATTACCCCGGAGGGTTCAGGGACTTCTCAGACAAAGCTCAACGTCTGGAGGAAGCCCTGCAACAGGCCAGTCAGGCACACCCGCTGCCTCCTATGATCCCTGCAAGGAGAGTCAGCAGGGCCGAGCCCGCTGCTGTTGCCCAGATAGAGGCCCCCAGGCAGTTGGAGCTGCTGCCGGTGAGGCCAGCTCCACAGCCTCACAGGAATCCGCCTTCACGGGCTCAGTTCCCGGCCCAACAGCGGCAGCCCCAGAACCGGCCGGCCCCTCCGCGTAATGTACCGCCACAACCCAGGCGAGATAATCGGGGTCCACCTCCTCGGCAGGCCCCTCCAGCCCCTCGTCAAGACCACGCTCCCAGGGCCCCGTGATACCTGAATTACTCATTTCATGAGGATCAGGTCCCCGGTTATTTTCGGAGCGCCCTGGAGCAAAGGATTGTGCGACTGCCTGAGTGTTGGAGGCCAGAGGAGGCACATCTCACGGATAACCCCCTCTACTTCCCTTACAATCGGGCCCTGGGGAACACCATCCGGCGGTGCTACGTGTTTAAGAACTGGCTGCAAGAATAGATTAACAACAATGTAATCAGGTTGGGCCCAGCTCCGGCACAAGTGGCGGGTGTGTTCATGGGATTAGATGACGATAGTGGCGACGAGGACGAATGGCAGCTGGTCTCCGACTGCGGATCCCAGAAGTATAATGACTGGATGGCCCGCAAGACGATCATTCGCGCCCATGGAATCATCCGTGCGCGCTTGAATCAGCCTGAGCCCCCAGAATCTGCGGGTGCTGCTTCGGCATCGTCGTCCCAGCCTGCCTCTTCCGAGAAGAGCAAACGGCGGCGGCGCAAGAAGGAAGAGCGCGCCCCGCCAGTTCCGCCACTATCCCGCACTCTCGGCGATTTCATTCCCCCGGAGATGGGGGTCCCTCCCCGGATCCGCCCGGTGATGAATGATTCGTCTGGTGACAGTGTTGGGTACGCTTCGGTTAATATCGTCGAGCTGGTAAATCCCTTTTCGGTTCCCGACGTTGAAGAACACCAGGTGGACCTCCCTAGTGTCCCCGGTCGTCGCCACCGTCGGAGGAACCGCAACAACAGGAGTCGCTGGGGCACGGCAGTTGGTACCTCCAGCCAGGCCGTGCACGCCACTGAGACTAGGCAGCGGGCTCAAAACCGAGCTCAGCGCGCGCAGCCCCCCCATCCGGGGATGACGGATTCGCCTCCTCCACCGTTTGTGGTGTGGGACCAGGCAGAACCGCCTCATCCGCGCCGCGACCAGCTCCGTCCTGCCACGAGTCCATCCCGGCCTCCTGGCCCCAGTACGGTGACCACTTCCCGGGCTTCAACCAGTGAACAACAAGATGCGCCAAGCACCAGTCGGCCGCCGGTCCAACCGGCAAGGCCCGTCATGCCTCCAACCGCAGAGCAACCTCCTGTAACCAGGGGCTCGCGCTTGGCAAGAAAGTATGATGTCCTGAAGCACTTGGACGACATCCCAGCAAGTCTCTCCATCCTTGAGGCTCTGCGCCTATCACCTAAGATGCGCGAGGCGCTCGCTGAAGCCCTGAAGAGCCCCCTCCAGTTTGAGACGGAGGTTGCGGCTGCAGAAGCCTTTCACGCCGAAGCGATTGAGAACGCCGAATGTTAGGCAGTTATCTCGTTCTCTGGTAAGGATGAAGACCCTCCTATACAGGGGCACATTCGTCCGCTGTATGTTACTGGCCAGTTCAATGGCCTTGAAGTCCGGCGCTGTCTTGTCGACACGGGGTCCAGGATTAACCTGATTCCAACTCGGACGCTCCGGAGATTGGGGTTGTCTGAGGATGACTTGATTCCCTCCGACCTCAGGATCCAGGGGTACGACCGCACCGAGCAAACTCCGGTCGGCAAGATACGTTTGAAGACCCAGTTCGGTGACCTGGTTGCCAACACCGAATTCATGGTAGTCTCTCAGGACACTGCGTATAACGCATTGATGGGAAGGCCATGGCTCCACCTTCATGCGGCAGTTCCCTCATCATACCACCAATGCCTTAAATACTCCCTTAATGGTCGAGTAGGCGTGCTTCAGGGAGATGCCTCTCCTTTTGCCTCATGTGAAGCCCGCTATCTGGACGCGGACTATTAAAAGATCAAGGATAAGCAGATCCTGACAGGTGAGGTTGAGCCTGTCGTTGTTGCAAGTGATCCCTGGGCAAGTTTGGATGACGCTTACGTCCTCCCGATCCATCGGTTGGACGTAGCCATGGTCTCGACGGCCTGTGAGTCTCCTGATGAGATGACCACGACCGCCCATGCCAGCACTAGCGGCCCAGCAGGATCTGGTAGCCCCGATGCAGTTTCCAACGCAGTCTCTCCCGTGGACGATCCCTCCCCGAGTGGAGAGGACGTGGAAGATGCACCCCCAGCCTTTGAGGAGGGCGTCTCTGCCACGGTCGATGAGTTAGTACAGGTGAACCTTGGAACCGAGGCAGATCCAAGACCCACATTGGTCAGTGCCGCCATGCCCTCTGAGGAGCGGCAGCAGTACGTGGACTTCCTCAGACAGTACCGTGATGTGTTCGCTTGGGGCTATGACGAGATGCCGGGGCTAGATCCTCAGGTAGCTGTCCACCGCCTTGGTCTCCCGGCGAACCATCGCGGGTTCAAGCAGCCTCCCAGGAAGATGCACCCATTCCACGGTGCCATGGTTGAGGCCGAAGTTGACAAGCTTATTAAAGCCAACTTCGTGAGGGAAGTTCAGTACCCCAGATGGCTAACCAACATTGTGCCGGTCAGGAAGAAGAACGGGCAGATCAGAGTCTGTATCGACTTCCGCGATCTCAACCGCCACTGTCCGAAGGATGATTTTCCCCTTCCGGTGACAGAGATGTTGATTGACGCCACGGCAGGGTTCCAAGCCCTCTCCTTCATGGATGGATACTCCGGATACAACCAAATCGGGATGGCCCCTGAGGATGAGGAGTTCACTGCCTTCAGGGCCCCCCAAGGTATCTTTTGTTACCAGGTCATGCCCTTCAGCCTAAAGAATGCAGGTTCCACCTATCAACGGGCGATGCACCACATATTCAAGCCAATCCTCGGCACACTGGTGGAATGCTACGTCGACGACTTGGTGGTCAAATCGCGCCAGCGTCAGGACCATCTCAAAGATCTTGAGAAAGTGTTCAGCTTCCTCCGGTCTCGCTGCCTGAAGATGAACCCGTTGAAGTGTGCCTTCAGAGTCACCTCCGGGAAGTTTCTTGGCTTTGTGGTAAGATACCGGGGTATTGAGATCGACCCAGAGAAGATCAGGGTGATTAGCCAGATGCCTCCCCCAGGTAACATTCGGGAACTGCAAGGGTTCCAAGGCCACTTAGCCTATATACGCCGATTCATCGCGAATTTGGCCGGCAAGTGTAAGCCCTTTTCTCGGCTCATGAAGAAAGGTGCCACCTATGTATGGGATAAGGAGTGTCAGACCGCTTTCGAGGAAATCAAGCAGTACCTGCTTCAACCTCCGGTTCTGATGCCGCCCGTATCCGGGAAGCCGCTGGTCCTTTATGTGACTGCCCTGGAACGGTCCCTTGGTGCCCTTCTCGCCCAGAAGAACAACGAGGGAACAAAGAATAGCCTCTATTACCTCAGTCGCATGCTCCTCGATGCGGAAGTTAGGTATTCCCCCATCGAGAAGAGCTGCATGGCGCTCGTATTTACCGTACAAAAATTACGACACTACTTGCAGCACCACGAGGTACAGTTGGTTTCTCGGGTAGACCCGTTGAAATATATCCTGAGCCGGCCTATGTTGACTGGCCGTTTAGCGCGGTGGGATGTGATTCTCCAGCAGTTCGACATCAGGTATGTGTCTCAGAAGGCCATCAAAGGTCAAGCATTGGCGGACTTTCTGGCTGCTCACCCAACCTCCACGGATCAGCCGCTGGATCTAGGCTTTCCTAATGAGGTCGTTCTCTCGGTCGACCGTGTCGATCCATGCTGGCAGATGCACTTTGACGGTGCCTCCCGGAGCCCCACCGGTAGAAGACTCGATAATCCTAAGCTCAACAGAGTGGGCTTGGGTATCGTCTTCATTACCCCGGAGCAGGCCGTGCTGCCATACTCTTTCCTGTTGTCAGAGGGCTGTACCAACAATGAGGCGGAATACCATGCCCTCATCACTGGCCTCGAGTTAGCTCTCGTGATCGACGTGCCCCGTCTGTGTGTGAAAGGGGACTCCGAGCTGGTCGTTAAGCAGATCAATGGCGACTATGTTGTCAGGAAGCTGGAACTTGTGTCATTGCTGGAGTGCACCCTCCTCCTGATGGCCCAGTTCCCTTCTCGGCCAGAAATTGTCCATATTCCCCGGTTGCAGAACGGTCGAGCAGATTCTTTGGCCAGCCTTGCTGCGTCACTTGCAGAGCCTGAACAGGACAACCTGATCATCCGCGTGATGCACCGCAGGCTCATCGCTCCCGTTATCCCGGAGGGAGATCGCGGCCCATCGGTAAGTAATCTCACCACGGTTGCCCCTGTGCCTGGAGCCCCGATTACCATAGATATGGCAGTCGAACCATCCCCTGATTGGAGGATGCCCTTGATTGAGTACCTCCAACATGGCATTCTCCCGTCGGATCGGGCCGAGCGCGAGCGAGTTCGACGCCGCGCATCGCAGTTTGTACTCCAGAGCAGTCTCGGCCTGGAGCAGATCCTCTATAGACGCGGATTCGATGGTGTTCTCCTCCGTTGCCTTCAGGGAGTTGAGATCCCACGAGTCATGCAAGAGGTTCATGCTGGTTCATGTGGTGCCCACCAGACTGGGCCGAAGCTGTCCCACCAGATTCGGAGGTTGGGATACTTCTGGCCCTCCATGATCCATGACTGCATCGAGTATGCCAGGAAGTGCCATGCGTGCCAGGTTCATGCGAACTTTGTGCATCGGCTGCCGGAGCCTCTCCATACCACCAGGTATTCTTGGCCCTTTGCAGTCTGGGGGCTGGATGTTGTGGGACCTTACCTGCCGGTGACGGCTCGCCAGTGCCGGTTCATTCTGACCGCCACAGACTTCTTCTCCAAATGGGCAGAGGCGATTCCGCTCAGAGAGGTCAAATCCTGTTCTATCGCTGACTTTGTGACCTCCAAAATCATTTATTGATTTGGAGTGCCTCACGCTATCCTCACGGATGACGAAGACAATTTCCGAGCAGCCGAGTTGAAGAAGTTGTACGCCAAGTACAACATTCGCTCGAACCATACATCTCGCTATCATGCGCAGGCGAATGGACAGATTGAGGCGTTTAACAAAACCCTCTCTAACATTCTTCAAAAGATGGTTGGTCAGAACAAGAAGAGTTGGCCGGACAAGCTCCCCAACGCCCTCTGGGCTTATCGGACGACGACTCGCAATTCCACCCAGATGACCCCTTATTCCCTGGTGTATGGAGCTGAGGACGTCCTGCCCATCGAGATACAGTTACCATCCTTGCGCACTGCGGTCTACGACCAGCAAGCGTCGGGCAGAGCTGCTGAAGCCCGTCTAGTCGAGTTGGAAGCACTGGATGAGAATAGGCTTCGCGCTTTGCACAACTTGGAGAGGCATCAAAGCAGAATGGCTCGAGCTTTCAATAAGAAGGTTCGCCTCCGCTCCTTCCTGCAGGGTGACCTAGTACTGGCCCTAAGAGCACCAATGATCCCCGGCAGGAAGCCGCCCAAGTTGGAGCCCAAGTGGGAGGGACCTTTTGTCGTCCACAAGGTCTATCCCAATGGCGCGTACTCCCTAGCGACTATGGATGGTGAGCGTGTTACTCCTCCCACCAACGCTAGGTTCCTCAAGCAGTACTTTGCCTGAGTGCACTTCGGCCCGCATGACGTTAAACTGCACTTCGTCCCGCACGACGTTAAACTGCACTTTGTCCCGCACGACGTTAAACTGCACTTTGTCCCGCACGACGTTAAACTGCAATTCGTCCCGCATGACGTTAAACTGCACTTCGTCCCGCACGATGTTAAACTGCATTCGTCCACGCTGCAGGACGTTAAACTGCATGCTCCATCGTCCCGCACGACGTTAAACTGCACTTCATCCCGCACGACGTTAAACTGCCTCTCGAGAACTACGTACGGCTTGATTCCCATCCTTATGGGATACGTAGGACCGCCTGGACGTTTGTGTTCCAGGTCCAGCCCCGTCTCTTGGTTGATCACGGGGATCTTCCGTCCTTTGGTTGCTCTCAAGGTGAGTCCTCCTACCCTTTCCGGTGATCTGTTAGCATGTTTTGGGGTACTCCGGTCTATGACCTGTAGTGTCGGATTCAATCCTGACAAGTCCTGTGTTACTTGTCAGGCCTCGCGCTTCATCTTGTTCGGGCCTTCACTCAAAGGGATCCTCATTAGCGGTTTGGATGCGATGCCTTAGTGCTCTCCTACTGTTCCCGGTCGATTTACCGGCGGGTCCTGGGCAGAAAATCAATATGAATCCTACGCTTAAGCGGTTGATGCTCGTTTGCTTGCCTCATCCTAGGCTGACGCGATCGGATGTTGTGTTGCGAATATGGTCAGCAACGTCCTTGATCGCCATGTCAACTCTTTCAGGCTCTGAACATTGGTTGCGCAGTCCTTATCACACTCCTCCTCAGTGCGTTGTAGTGGAAACTCGACACTCTCTCTTCATACTGACCCTCAGTACACCTCTACACGTTAGGCAGGCCAACCAGGGTAATGGTGCCTTTCGAGGCTCCCACGATATGAGCACCAATGATATATGCTAATGTCCTCCCTAAGGGCCATGTGTAGCTAGACCCTCGTCCCCATGAGGAGGAAGGAGTCGCCCGAACAATCGCGTTCTGGGCCCAGCATGGCTGGAGGCTAGCATCTCTGCCCCTCGGTTGATAGACATATGCAGGCCCCTATCCCAGGATCCTCCTCCTAGAATTGTGCGTGACCGCAGGGCTGGGATGTGTCCCCACCTCCGCTGGGTCCGCCGTATCGCAATAAGCGGATTCCTCTATGGTCCGAGCCACACGACCTTAAACTGTGTTGCCTGGTCTTACCACACGACCGTAAACTGTGATCATCTTGGCCGCCCGACGAGAAACGGCACTGCATCGTGATGTTCTCCTCAGGGGACACTCACGTTGGGCGCTGGTTAATAACTACGCCATTTATCAATGCCTTTCATGGCTTGATTATTGTGGCGACGCCAGGGATTTCTTAATCACAGGCATGTCGCTGCACAAAGAAAAACCATCCACCTTTAAGGACAAAAAAGAAATATCAAATACCGCTTCTTTTGGGTGCGAGGGCCAGACCCGTACCCCTCCCCGCGCTGGTGCCCGATTGTGTTGCGCCGCGCTTCAAGAACTACGTGTGGCTTGATTCCCATCCTTATGGGATACGTAGGAACGCCCGGATGTTTGAAACTTCGGGTCCAGCCCCCCACCTCTTAAAGATTCCCCCTTCTCTTGGGAATCTGCCACCTTCGGGTCACCCTCAAGGCGTGTCCCTCGACCCCTTGCAGTGGTCCACCGGTGTCAAGAGTACTCTGGTCTATTTCCAGGAGGGTCAGGTTTAGCTTGGTCAGGTTCCTTCCACTTTTCAGGCTTCGTGCTCCCCTTCATTCGGACCCATCGCCTACGCCCTGGGTGGAACCCCCCGTGAGCGGTCTGGATACAATGCCTCAGTGCTCTCCCACCGATCCGGGCTGGTGCCCCCAAGGTCCTTGGGCAGCAAATCGATATGAATCCTGCGCTTGAGCGGTTGATGCTCGTTTACTGCCTCATTCCATCAACGGTCAGTGCGATATTGGTGCTGCTTTTCCGCCACGGTCGGCAGTACTCCCATATCGTTACGCCGGTGCCCCCAGTCCTTGAGTGAATGGCCACATGATTCACATTATGTTTTCCACCTCCCATTCTGACCAGGCAAAATCTCGGCACTCTTGACACTATCCCTCAGTGCATCTTCGCATATCCAGGGGATAGGACCACGATGTGGCGTACTTTGAGGTTCTTATGGTTCGAGCTCTAAGACCTTAAACTAAGATCTGCCCCTATGGTCTGAGCTCTACGACCTTAAACTAAGATCTCCCTAATCGGGGTTCTACGTCCCGCATGACGTTAAAACTTCACTCTCAGAACTACGTGTGGCTTGATCTCCAGTCTGATGGAGTACGTAGGAACGCCCGGGCATCTCGGCTCGGGTCCAGCCTCAGGGATCGCTAAGTCCCGCCCCTCCTCGTCGCCGGTCGTCTAGCCTGGCTTCTGGTAGAGTGGTGCGGTTGTGATATTCTCCCTGATTCAGCTCGGGATGCCCCATTGCAATGATGGGAAGCGACAGTTTCCTCGTCAAAGAGGTTCTATCTGAGAATTGGGGTGATTCACGGCCAGATTGGTGCATCCGCCTAATACGCTTTCCCCACGGTGGCGCAATTTTGGGAGTGTTAGATTCTGTCCGAACAAATCATCACTTCGCCCCACGCTTCGCATGCTCTTTTGATCCGGATTTCCACCCTTGTGTCTGAAGGAACCCCCAAAGCGGTATTGATGACGACATTTGATCCGCCTCCTGCAATATGAATGATGACCTTCGGTCCATCTATTGCAGTAGTATGGTCGATTGATCCATTTTCCGCTTGCCGTCTTGGGCATTTCCTGGAAGACTAACCGTCGTGGATTTCTAAATTCGGGACATGCGATTCACCCTTTTTCATCTCCCTATGTTCGGATAAAATCTCAACGCCCCTAGCGTTGTCCCGCTCGTGTTTCGGAACAAGTTGGGGGGATGGTACATTGATTAGGTCTGAGGTCTCCTTTCCTAGGAATGACCTCCCTCTTTTCCTTAGAAATCCAGGCCAATTGTGGATGCCTGAAGCTTGGTTAACTCTCCCGCAAGACAATGAATTGTGGTTGAGCACGTTAAGCCAAAAGATGCAGATAAATATGTTGATTCATACAAATGGATCGAAGTATTGAGTAGCGGAAGCAAAATGTTCTGGGAATGGAAAAAACAAAGCCCCTAGGGATTAGCGTGCTGAATGGATCTTTCCAACACCGCTACCCTTGGGCTGGCGGCCTCCAGAGCTGCTTCTCGCTCTCTGCATGCCCTCTCTTCGTCGGCGGTCGCAGCGCGCAGCTCGCCGATCCTGGCCTGTGCACACTCCCGCTCGACTTGAAGTGTGACCATCTGGTGGCCCGCCTCCGTCAGCTGTGCCTGGGCGTCATCCAGCTGGGCCGTCAATTGCTCCACAAGCTCAGTGCACGCTGCGATGAAGGCCTCCTTCTCTGCCGCCTGCCCTTCGAGGCGCCGGACCTCCTGCTCCGCCACGAGGAGCGCCCGCGTGTTCTCCGACATGTCCCGACATTGTGCGACGTCGGCACGCCGGCGGCTCTCGCGCATCTTTTCGGCCATGAAATCACGGACCGTCAGATGGAGGCGTCGAGCATCAGCTCCCCCGGCACACAGGAAGCGCAGCCAGGTTTGAAGCGATCCCATGCGCCCCAGCCACTCCGATGGGGGTCGCTTGAGGAAGCGCTGGATGCACTTCCACCCCCTACGGCGCGTTATCCGGCTCTCCTCGACCGCCTCCGAGTCCGAGTCGTCCATCTCCTCGGGGTCGGCAGGCCGGTAGGCAGGGAAGGCAGCCAGCAGGTCTGCTGCAGGGTCCGCCCCTGGGATGTCCTCACAGGGGATAGGTTCCCCAACATCTGGGCGACCTTCTTCTCTCGCCCCAGCGGCGTTGACACCCTCGTCAGCCCCCGACCTCTCTCCGATGGCAGCACCGCCGGCGTCCGTTGCCCCCTGATCAGCAGTTGGTGGGGCCGGCTCGGTGTTAGAAGTCTGTTCCGGAGAAGGCGGTATGTCTGCCACTGGTCCACTCGTGGATGGCCCGGGTTCGACTGCCCGACGAGCCTCCAGTATTGAGATCACTGCGCAAGGCATGCCGCGGTTAGTCACGGATCGTCAACGGCAAGCACCAGCAGTAAAGTAAGGAGACTTACGGGAGTCCAGAGCATCATCTTCCGCTGTCCCGGCCGCCGCAGGAGCAATTGTAGCAGGGGACCCCTCAGTGCTTGTCAATTCAATGATAGGTGTCTAGCCCCCGCCCTGTCCTGCTGGCGCCTCTCCTACTCCTGCTGAGGATGCCTGACCAACATCCGTGCACTCTTGAGGAAGATGAAGAAATGGGTTAGAAGCTGCATAAGAGAATGGACGAAGCAGGTTGAGTAGGGATAGAATCAGACCTCGAGGAGCTCAGTGATATCGATATTGTCAGAGCCGGCCACCTCGCCGCTCTCCCGTGGGCTCCCCGGATGGGACCTTCCCTCAGAGCCTTCATCCTCCCCCGTCTCCTCCTCTTCCTCGGAGTCATCGTTACTATCACCCTCCTCCGGCGGCATCTGTTCTGGAGCAGGCTCTAGACCGAGCATCACCTTCACCAGAAGGGACGGCTCCGCACGCTGACCACGTTGGCGCGCGTACTCGTCCATGGCCGTCAGATACGCATACCGCCGGTGGAAGTTCACCCTGTCGGCGACCTGAAGGCGCCCGACCTCTGGCAGATGGATTCCTTCTCTGATTATCTTCTTCCAGATGGTTTCGGTCCCCAGCGACTGTCGCAGGGTCATCCAGGCCGACCACAGCGCTGGGAAGACTGCATCGTGGGAGGGTTTGAGCAGACGCCTTATCTGCTTCCCGGGCCGCTCCCCGACCGCCGCATGTGCCCCCTATCTGGGCGCTGAAGCCATGGCGGCAGTCTGCGATGTGCCCGCCGCCGAAGTCCCTGCCCGCGCCGGCTCCGCTGCTTGGCGCGCCTCCGTTCTCCCCCGCGTAACGGCGCCTCGCCTCCTTCCTTGACGCCCGGTCTCCGCACGGGTGACCTCGAGCCGCCGAACTGGCTTCCGTAGAAGCCCCTCGGGGTACGCGATGTCCCAGTGTTCGGCGTACTCGGTTGCCAAGCCTGCGTCGACCCCGGTAGGGGGGAGAGTGATGACATCGCCAGAGCCAAAAGCGGCGAACATTAACCACATCTGGCGAAGGACGCAAGGGTTCGTCTCCTCCCGGACAGCAGCGAATACCCTCTTCGGCATCCGTTGAAGGCACCCGAACTGCCTGGCGAACCGGGTTGGCACGTAGGGCTCGCAGATCACCTTCCTGTCGATCCGAGCCACAAGCACTCCGCCCCGCATGCTCAGGAAGTATTCGTGCTGCTCCAGCAGACCCTGCACATTGTCGATCATCTGGCCAACGGGAGTGGGGAACAGGCTGAAGTTGAAATTGGCGTGATTGCCAATAGAAATCCTCACGCCCTCCTCATTTAGGGTCATCGGAGAGACCCCCGCGATGTTCAGCAGGGAGGGTCGCAGGCCGTTTCCCGGAGGAATGACGGCGTTTGGAAACGTGTACCCACCGAGGTGAGCAGCCACCCAGCCGTGGAAGAATTGAAAGGGACCACAGATCCTTCGTGGCGACCCCCCTCGCGAGATGCGTCCCAGGATGGCGTACAGCTTATCCAGCACTGGGACCCCGAGGTTGAATCTTTTGTTGGCGGCCATGGCGCCCGCCATCACCAGTGTCGTCGGGCGGACGCCCATCCTCGCGTCCCGCACTGGCTGGAGCCACCCACTCAGAAAGGTGTCCAGGAACGCCGCGTACCGGACATTTGGGTCCCGGGCCTCGATGACGCGGTACCCCCATGAGCAGTAGTCTCCCGTCTCCAGGACCCGCCAGTACGACCCGTTCTGGCTCCTCTGAGCCGCGGTCGGGCACCGCTTTCCCCTGCCTGGCATCTTGACCGTTGGGTCATGCTCCAAGAACTGGCCGAACCACTCCTTGTAGGCTATGTCCTTGCGGAAGTCCTTGACCCCGAGCCGCTTCGTAGCCAGGTCCAGTAGATGCCATGTCAGGATGGGAGTTCGTGACCTGTCGCCCCAGGTGTTCCTCGGAGGCAGGAACTCATCGTATTGGTAACCCTCCAGCGGGATACCTCCAATGCAGTGGATGTCCCAGAGACCGATGCTGACCTACCCATGATGAAGATGGAAGGTGTTGGTATCCGGGGACCAGCGGGTGAACAACTCCGGCCCGAGCTCGGGCTGCTGGTAGAAGTGGAACTGCGACGTCCACACCGCCTCAAACAGGCCGATGTACCGCAGTTCCTCCGCGAAGTGATCGCAGGTGTGGCGTACCCAGAACGCCCAGGCCCACTCACTGGTGAAATTGCCCCCAAACCGCAAGTCCCAGTCCTTCAGCCAGCCCCTGGTGTCGTCGGTGACACTCTGGTGATACGTGCTCGAGTAGAGGGCTGGAGAGTTCTCCGCAGTAGGCTCACTCCCGGTAATGGTTCGCGTCCTCGGGTTCAGGACATAGACATCTAAGTGCCTGGTCTCCCTGGCAGGATGCCCGTTGTTGGTGATGTTATAGCGGGGAAGCTCGTCCTCCCGAGTCACCCAGGTCCGTGGCACATCAACCTCGAACCCTGACACCGGAACCTCATCCAGGATGTCGTAGTTCCAGAGTGGCAGGTTGTCCGACAGCGGATACGTCTTCTGGGCCGGTGTCAGCAAATCGAACAAGGATTGATTGTTGGAAACAATCTCCTTGGCTCCGTAGACCTCCTCGTTCGCCGCCATCTCAGCTCTGCGAATGGCGGCATCCCCCTCATTCACTTGATTCGCGGCCATCTCAGAAGCTCCGGGAGTCGTGTGGGTTAAGGGATGAGGCGTGCGGAATCGGAGGAGGCTGGTAGAGAAATTTGGGAGTTGGCGCGCAATCCCAGTGGACGACGCGCAATTGGGAAGTCTGTCGCGTAAAACCCCGGGTGTTCGCGCAAAACAAGCCGAAATCCGGATGGGTTTGCGCGCCGAACGGGCGAATTTCGCGCCGTCAATGGCAATTTCGCGCACGAGAGCTGGGAAGCTTATCGCGCGGAAAGCCTGTGTACGGAACGCGGAACCCAGGGCCCCTATTTATAGGTGAGGCCGGGTGTCCGCGCCGCGCGGAAAGCGCTTTGCGCGACCAAGGCAGCGAATTTCGCACCCGACGCCCTTTTTGCGCGCCAAAGTCCCGCGCCACTCAGGACTTCGGCATTCCGGCTTCTCCCTCGGAACCCGATCGTTGCGACCTCTCGCCAATCAGATTCCGAGGGGGGGCTTTTGTAGACACCGAAAAAGTCCGTTGCTCCTCAAATGAAGTTCCGGATGAGGAAAGCGAGGTCATATTTGGAGTCAGAAGCACGTTTCAGAAGGCCCGAAGACCTTGCGCGAAATTTTGGAGGCCCGCGCGCAATATTGGCTATGCGCGCGCAATCCTTCCGGGATTCGCGCAATGGGCCGAGTCGGCACGGAATGTTCCGCACCCGACGCCCGTGCGCGGCCCTATTGCACGCCGGGCCCCTATTTCACGCCCGCGCCGAATTGCGCGCCTGCGAACCGAATTGCACGCCCGGGGTTGCCTATAAATACAAGGCGACCCCCAACGTTTTGAAGGTTGCCAGAATTCGAAGGGTCGCTCGTGCGCGCAGTCGCGCCCCCTCCGCGCGCAATGCCGATCTTCAGGTAACCTCCTTTATTTCGCGCAAGCAAGCCCCGGGGTTCGCCTTCGCGCGCAACCCCTTTGGCTTCTTTCCTTTGACCAACTCCTCACCCAAAGGTCTTCGCGCGCAAAAGAAGCCTCTTGCGCTCAATTGCCCCCGGGTGCGCGCAATCCAGCCCGATTGCGCGCACCCCCCTTACTAAGTGGCCATTCGTTAAAGAATGGGTCGTTGCCCCCGCGCGCTATCAGAGGCCCGGTGCGCGCAATCTCCATCTTCCGCGCGCAAAGCGCTGGCCCAATTGCGCGCCAGCCCGCCCAATTGCGCGCCGACCCGCGGTATTGCGCGCCAAGCTCCTCTTTTGCGCGCAAACCGCCAGGGTCGCCCCCTTTGACCCCCTGAGGGTACCCGCCTGCGTGGCGCCCGATGATCTTCATCCCGGGTGCCCGCACCGTGCGTTGTCTTCCCGTGCGGCCCTCCAGGCTCGCGCGAAGTGACACGGACCCATTGGCGGCACTACCTCGTCCGCGCTGCAGGACGTTAAACTGCCAAGCATTCATCGTCCAACATGACGTTAAACTGTACTTCGTCCGCGCTGCAGGACGTTAAACTGCCAAGCATTCATCGTCCAACATGACGTTAAACTGTACTTCGTCCGCGCTGCAGGACGTTAAACTGCCAAGCATTCATCGTCCAACATGACGTTAAACTGTACTTCGTCTGTGCTGCAGGACGTTAAACTGCCAAGCATTCATCGTCCAACATGACGTTAAACTGTACTTCGTCCGCGCTGCAGGACGTTAACTTGCCAAGCATTCATCGTCCAACATGACGTTAAACTGCACTTCGTCCGCGCTGCAGGACGTTAAACTGCCAAGCATTCATCGTCCAACATGACGTTAAACTGTACTTCGTCCGCGCTGCAGGACGTTAAACTGCCAGGCATCCATCGTCCTGCATGACGCTAAACTGCACCTCGTCCAAGCTGCACGACGTTAAATTGCCTAGCATATGGGCCTCCTCAAGGTGTAATCCCCAAACCCCATCGTCCAACATGACGTTAAATTGTACTTCTTCCGGCAAGACGTTAAACCGTCCGCTTCATCCTCAACACACGACGTTAAACTGTACTTCGTCCGGCAAGATGTTAAACCGTCCGCATCACCCGATCTCGTGCCTCGCACGCAGGGTCCCCCCCGGTTTGGATGTGGCCCCCACCCGCTCATCTCTGCAGGGATGTCGGGATTGCCCCTCTTTAGGGACGATTTATTGGAGTGGCCTTCGCCCACGGGGGTAGGGTATTACAAACCCCTAGTTTCTTGTGGGGGACTGCACATGTGTATCTCCGTTGTGCTTCCCCACTGCCGAAGCCAGTAGGGGGTGTGACAGGGATCGAGGTGTCTCTCACCTTCGGCCCAAGTCCCTCTTCAACTGAGCTTTGCCGCACTCAGGTTGCCTCAGTGCGTAAGTCCTGACAGAATGAACTACGTGGACTTTGATCCCCGTCTCCTAAACAGGGTACGTAGGAAGCCTCCCTAAGGTTCAAGCCCACCACCTGGTCGTCCCGGTCGTATTCACGTCGGTTCGTCCATCAGTGGACCCCTCCCGGGTTCACATTCGCGTCGATTCACCTATGAATCCGCCCTTGTGAGGGACTGCACGTGTGTATCTCCATTGTGCTTCCCCACTGCCGAAACCAGTAGAGGGCGTGACAGGGATCGATATCATCTTCGGCCCAAGTCCCCCTCCAACTGAGCTTTGTCGCCATGGGCCTCCTTAGAGTGTAAGCCCCAAACACCATCGTCCAGCAAGACGTTAAACTGTGATCCACCCACTTCGTGCGTGCTGGTCCACTCCGCCCCACTTCGTGCGTGCCAGCAGCCTAGACCTCCTCGTGAGTCGGCTTGCCAACGTCCAGCATGACGTGAAACTGTGATCCACCCGGCTGTTCCATCCCCCTCCGTGCGAGGTGGTTCGGTTCAATCCTCCGCCCGGCAGCCTCGACCTCCTTGTGAGTCGGCTTGCCATCGTCCAGCATGACGTTAAACTGTATATCCGAACTACGCTGACTTTGATCCGCGCTAATGCGCGGTACGTAGGAAGCCTCTACGGGGTCCAAGCTCTTCACTCCATCATCCATCCTGATCCTTACCCGGGCCGCCACATCCCGGTGGGGTCATGCCATTTCATTCCACTCCACTTCACTCGGGAAGCCGCCCATGTGCTGGCCCCAGCGTCGGAGGTTCCCCGCAAGGGGTTCTGTCATCTGATCCACTCCTCGTGTTGATCAGTCCGATGCCGTCCCCGCTGGACGTTAAACTCGCGGCATACCCCGTGTTAAACATGGGAAGCTGAGGAAAACCTCAGGTAACGCAGTTCCCCGCACCCAGCGCGGGATGCCTCAGGCCATCACGCCTTCGAGAAGCCCTATTAGGGACGGAAGGCAGACATGCAGAGCCGCGGTGTTAAGACACGCCCCCCAACACCCGGAGCTACCCGGTCTCCTCACCGTGGGTTGCTGCCCCGACCAGACTCCTTGGAGCGTCTGGGCGGAAGCAGCGTAATTAACCGGTGTCCATGAAGATATGACGCCGGGAACGAGATTCACGAACATTCTTAAATCTATGAGGGAGACCCGGATTAGGCGACGAGTTCCGAGGAGACGTCCACGGAAGGAGGATCCGACATCCCATCATCCCGGTTTCGATCAAGGAGCAGACGTCCCTGAATAAGGGACGGATGCCGCCCGCCTTTGGAAAGCGGGACTGCGGGGCCACAAGCCGCACTCCCATCCCCTCGGGTCGACGGGCGCACGTGCGAACGCATCTTGGCGGAACAGCGTCGGAACAGAAACCCGACGCACATCCGCACCGAAACAATGGGTTCTAAAGCATAATAGTGTCCAGGTTGTCTCAACTGATTCGAATCCTCAAATAATCTCCCTCACAATTCTCTTGAATTCTGACACCCTCACCTTCTATTTTGTTTATGCATCATGCTCGTACATTTCTTGGAGACACCTTTGGTGGAATATGGTAAAGATTAGTGATTCCATTGATCATAACTAGATGGTGATTGGTGACTTTATCACGGTCTTGAGGCCTGAGGAAAAGTTGGGCCCAAACTTCTCTTGTACTGCAGCAGAGGATTTTGCCTCTTGTCTTGACCAATACGATTTATCTGAGGTCTCCATTACTGGAGCTACCTTCACATGGGGACGGTACACCATTAACAACCAGCAGGCCAATAAAATAGACAGGTGTTTCTCGCACATTAGCAATAATGGAACCCCAGTGGCTATATCCGGTTTCACTCTACCGTAATTCAATTCGGATCACAACCCTCTTATTGTTGTACTTAGGGAGAGAGTCTCCAGATCTCCCCCCTGCCATTTAAATTCAATAATGTGTGGATCAAAATTTCTGGATGTAGGGAAGAGGTGTTGAAGTCTTGGAGCAGCACCTTTTCTGGTAGTCCCCATTTTATTGTGACCTCTAAGCTCAGAGAAGTGAAGCGATGCCTGATGGACTGGAGAAAGCGGTATTTATCAAGGTTGTAGGATTCTATCAAAGTGTCTGAGTCTCATATTTATACAAGAAAAATCATGTATCAGTAGTAGAGTAAACCTTCGGGGGAGGAGCTTCGACCGCATTCAGAGATGGATGACTTTTTGGCCCTTAAGGAGAAGCTCGTGAAATCACAATTTAATTTCAAATGGCTTCAGGATGGAGATCAAAATTCCAAGTTCATTCACTATTTACATAGGGAAAAAGGATTAATAATAATCTGATCACTGTTCGAGTTGGTGATACTACTTTCACCTTGATGGAGGATATTGAAAAGGTTTTGGTGGTGTAGTTTCATTGGTTGTATGCAGATGATGGCCACGATTCTTCAATGTTTTCAGACTCGATTCCACCTTGTATTTCAAGTTAGAAAAATGAGGCTCGCATGGTTGCTCCTTTGGAGGGGGAAGTTAGGGTAGCCTTATTCACTCTGAATATGGACAACGCTGTAGGGCCGGATGGATTTGGCTATAAGTTCTTCATGTTCTATTGGGACATCCTTCATGTGGATGTGGGAAATGCAATTAGAGAATATTTACCCTCGGGGTCGATCCCTCACAGTTCAAATGCCAACTTCATTTCTCTGATCCATAATAAGTACAATTCCATTGTGATTGGTGGATTCTGACATGTTTCTATAGGCAACACAATTCCAAAGATAATTAGTAAGATTCTTTCCATAAGGCTGGGGAAGACTTTAAGCAACATTGTTACTCCAAATCAATTTGGATTTATCCCTGGAAGATGTATCCAAACGTGCCTCTTTTATGCCTCATAAGGGATTAATTTAATGAGGAAGAAATCAGGGAAAGGTAGATTTGTGTTAAAGATTGATATTTCGAAGGAATTTGACACTATAAAATGGAGCTTCATTTTCAAGGTCCATGATAGATATGGCTATTCTAACAAATTAATCAACTTGATCACCTCTGATTAATGGCTCCCCCAATGTGTTCTTCCCATTCTACCATGGAGTTCGACAAGGGGATACTCTCTTTGGTTTTCCCTTGGAAATTGTGGAGGATTACATGAGTCACTGCATCTTTAATCTTGTGCAAGCGGGGATGTACTCACCAATTAAAGTAGGTAGGGACCTTTATGTCCCCTCAAAACTTATTTATGTGGATGACATCCTCCTTTTTGGGTAGGCTGATAAGCAAACTATGTCTATAGTCAGACTAATCATTCACCACTATGAGAGTGTGACCGGGCAAACAATTAGCTGGATGAAGTCATCAATTGTTTTTGGAAATGGGGTCTTGCCTGCTATGCAGCTCTGCATTACCAATGTTATTCGGGTGAATAGGGGATCATTACCCTTTACCTACCTAGGGGTGCCTCTTTTTGGGGTAAATCAAAGAGATGCTACTTTGATAGAATTACATCTAAAATCACTCAGCAAATGTCTAAATGGAAGGGCAAGTGCCTTTCTCAAGCTGATAGGGTATGCCTGGTTAACTCTGTTATTACCTATATGTTTGTGCATGCTTTCTCTATCTGCAGATGGCCGGATAGTCTCCTCAAAATCCTGAATTCAAAAATAAGGAATTTTATCTGGAGAGGTTCTATCAGCTAATGGATGTTGGTCTATGTGGCTTGGAAACACAGCATAAAACCGATTGATCTGGCTGGGCATGGTATTAAATATATGAGACGTTACAACGATGCCATGATTGGGAAACTCACCAGGAGTCTACTTGATCCTCGTGGTGATGGGCTGGATATTCTCAAGGAGAGAATCACATGCTGGTTATGTGATGGATTTGCTAGGTATATTTCTTCCTCAGTCTAACCTGCTTTATGATCCCCATTTAGGGTTATTATGTCTCAATCAAAATGGATTGTGTCAAAGCACTCTCCCTTGATTTGATGGTCTACCCCCTGGCTGGAGTAGCCTATCTCGAAGGGGATTACACCTCCCCAAGTCCTATGGTATTTAACCATCACCAGTCTCATCCAACAACGTGGTGACTCGGGGGTACTGCTTTCGGATAATATCTCCATGAATGTCCAGTGATATGCCTTTACAGACATTGATACACTCATATGGATGCCCAGTATGGTTGGGAATTTCAATACCTATAATTATTACTGATCCAAGTGTCTTCATGGTCTGGTATCCCCATCGTGGCTGCTTAAATTCAGAACCCCTTTTATCCCCCCTCACACTTTGTTCTTATCTGGAAAATCTGGTGAAATCGGTTCTGAATTCATGAGCATCAGAAGATGGTTGACGGAAAACTTGCCTTTTCTTGTTTCTTATGCAGGAAGGCTGAGGAGCACTGCAACTATATCTTCCTACAATGCACCTTTGCTACGGAAATTTGGCGATACTTCTTACAATGCTTTGGCCTGACCTACATCTTGCCAGGATCGACCTGCGATTTCTTGCGTGGCCTGGTGGAGATGAATCGAAGCGGCCAAGTCCATAACTTGCTACTTGCTAGTGCAGCGGTGACTATTCACTATGTTTGGGATGCTCACAATGTCATGGCCTTCTATCGACATCCCCTCTCACTACATGGGGGTGTGGTGACCATCCACAGGATGATCCAAAATGCATCATGATTACAAATAGGTTCAATGTTTAACGATATTAGTGATCTGACAGTCTTTCTCTCTCTTGGGGTTGCTAGCAGAAGTAGAAAACCACCGGTCCTGAAGAAAATTAGATAGATTCCCCCAATCCCATCATGGATAAAGGTTAATGTGGATTGCACGACCCTGGGAGCTCCTGGACCGTCGGTGTGTGGTGGCATTTTTTGTACCTCTAGAGGATTCATTAAGGGATGCTTATTTCATTTTATTAGGGCTAGATGTGCTTATCAAGAGAAGCTTTGGGATATCATAAGGGCTGTGAAATTTTCAAGTCAGTTCAAGAGGACAAGGCTTTGGATTGAATCAAATTCGATGCTCATGGTTTCTGCAAGAAAGGGATTTTCTAGGGACGTCCCTTGGAAACTTTTACCGCACTGGATTGAATGTATTAATATTTCTTGGACACTGAGCTTCAATATTTCACATGCATATAGGGAGGCCAATTCGGTTGCAAATGCTCTCTCCAAAAGTGCGACTGAAGAAACATGTTCGATGTGGTCCTTTGTCACTCAACCTTTCTGTACACCATTTTTGGATTCATATTTAAAGGGTGAGATACACTCTCACCCATGTAGAACCATCTTATAGATGTCTGTTTATGTTTTATAAATTTTTGGGGGGCTAGGCTAGCCTAGTCCAGCACCTCTTCCTCCATAATAACCCCCAAAAAATAACCCAAAACCCTAAAAGCTATAAAAACCAAAAAAACCCTAAGAAAAAACATGGAACCTTAAAAAATCAAGAATCTATTAAAAAAACTAAAAACTATAAAACCCATGAAAACTCAAAAACACTAGGAAACCTGGAAAAAACAATTAAAAACCCTAAAAACCCTAATAAAATATAAAACCCTAAAAATCATAAAACTAAAAAAACCATAAAAACCCTAAAAAAACCCAAACAAACTCATAAAATCCCTAAAACCTTTAATCCCCAAAAAAACATAAAAAGACCCATAACCCCAAGAAACCATAAAAAATTTCTGAAAAAACCAAAACACCTTTGTACCATATACCCTACACCCTAAATGACAAAACCAAAAACCTATACCATATACCCTACACCATATACCCTAAACCCAAAACAACAAACCCTACACCTTAAACCCTAAAACTGACACCTGAAACACTATACCCTACACCGTAAACTGTAAACCCTAAACCCTACACCCTAAACACAAATCCCTAGACCCTTCACCCTAAAATGTAAACACTAGACCCTAAACCATAGACCATAAACCCTAAACCCTACACCTTCACCATATACTCAAGACCCAATACCCTAGACCCTAAACCTTACACCATAAATCATATACATTACATTCTTAAACACTATACCTTGAACCATAAACCCTAACCCCTAAAACCAAAACTGGATACCCTATACGCTAAACCCTATACCCTAAAACCAAAATACTATAAAATACACCCTAAACACTACATCATACACTGTAAACCCTACACCGTAAACCTTAAACCAAACTCCCTAAATCTTATAACATACACCCTAAACCCTATAACATATACCCTGAACCCTATACACTATACCATAAACCCTATACCCTACAACCTAAACTGTAATCCCAAAGCCTTACACCCAAATCCTTGAACCCTAAACCCTAAATCCTATACCGAACACCTTAAACCCTATACCAAAAACCTAAACCCTATACCACACACCCTTATCCCTAAACCATACACCCTAAACCATATACAATACACACAAAAAACTAAACCCTACACCATAAACTATATACCTAATAACATAAATATAAAACTTACTCCTTAAAAACTATACTCTATACCCTAACCCCTAAAACCTACAACCTAAACCCTATACACTACATGCTACAACTTAAAAAACTTCACCAGAAACCCTATACCCTACACCCTAAACTCTAAATGTCGAACCTTCAACCCTAAACCATATACCATATACCCTATACCCAACCCCATAAACACAAACCCCAACACCCAAAACCCTATAATATACACCATTAACCCTATACCTTACACCCTATACCCTATACACTCCACCCCAAACAATATACAGGACACCCTAAAACAAACCCTACAACCAAAACCCTATACCCTACAACCTAAATCTTATACCATACACCATAAACCCTATACCCTACACAATAAACACTATAACTTTCTCCCTACACACTAAACCCTACACCCTAAACCCTAAATAGTAAAAACCGTAAAAATACTGTAAAACAAAAAAATAGAAAATAATATAAAATCCCTTGAAAACTGAAAAACTAAAAACCACTAAAAACCCTAAATAACCCAAAAACTGAAAAACTATAGAAAACTATAAAACATATTAACACCCCTATTCAAATCCTAAAAACAATAAAATCTATAAAACCCCTAAAAACCTAAAAACTATAAAAAACAATGAAACCCCTAAAAACTAAAATCCCTAAAAAGCGAAAACACATAGAAACTCTAAAATCACGATGAAAACCCAAAAACCCCTAAAAACTCAAAAAAACCATAAAAACATTAAAAAATAAAAAACAATACAAAATACCATAAAAAACAAAAAATACCAAGATCCTAAAAAACATAAGAAAAACAAAAAATCATAAAAAACCCCGAAAACCATAAAACCCAAAGAACCCACTAAAACCCAAAAAAATCTAAAAACCTTTAAAATAAAAAAACAGAGAAACCCTAAAAACCCTACAAAACCCCTAAAACCCTAAAAATCATAAAAACCCCAGAAACCCTTAAACCCATAAAATCTCAAGAAACCCTAAAACCAGAAAAAAAAATATAACACATAAAACCATTAAAGACCCTAAAACACTAAAATAAATAAAAACCAATAAACCCAAATTAAACTTGAAAATCCCGTAAAAACACCAAAACCCCTAAAACCCCCTAAAAACCCAAAAACCCTTAAATACCCTAAAAACTCTTAAAACTATGAAAAATACTAAAAACTCATGAAACCCCATAAAAACACAAAAAACCCATAAAAACCCCTAAAACCTCTCAAAAAACATAAAAGACCAAAAAACCAAAAAAAACCCTATATAATCCTTGAAACCCCATGAAACCCCAATGAAAATCCTAAAAAACCAATAAAAAACTTGAAAGAACCCTAAAAACCCTTAAAACACTTGAAGATACAAGAAACAGAAAAAAACCAAAAAAACACAAAAATACCTAAAACCCTAAAAATATGATAACAATCCTAAAAACCATAAAACCCTAAAAACCCCTAATATCACTAAAAACCATAAAACCCTTAAAATCACAAAAAACCTATTGAATCTCCAAAAACACTATAAATCCTAAATCCCTAAAAACCTGTTGAAAAACCCTAAAACTCATAAAAACCAATAAAATCCTCAAAAACCATAAAATGAACTAAAAGCCATAAAAAATATGTGAGAACAAAAATCCCCAAAAAATCCCTAAAACCCTCAACAACCATAAAAATTCTAAAATCCCTAAAAACCATAAAAACCTAAAAATCCTGAAAAAAAACCTTAAAATACATAAGAACCCAAGAAACAATAAAAGCCTCGTATACTCTTAAAGACATAAAATTCATTGAAACCCCTAAATAACTATTGAGAAGATGTAGAAAGGTCAAGAGCAAGGCCGGGGGCAAGGATGGGAGCAAGGTGATCATGGGGAGTTCGTGCAACCCCAGGTTGCGACCCCTATGGACGAGAAGAATGGGGATGATATTTCGATGAAGCCTAGAAAGGTTGGGCAAAAAGAGATCTTTCAGCTCTATGGAGTTACCAAAGCGAAGAAAATCTACCTCTGGGAGGTTTTGGAGGCGTTTGGATCCAAGAAAAACTTTAATGATGTTGTGAAATCTGCTGCATCACTCAATTCCATGGATTTTGGCACTCCCTCCCATGGTCGAGTCATTCATAAAGGTTGGATTGCACATGTCTCTGCAAATCAGGAGGCGCTGGGGGAGTGAGCTAGCCTATGTCGGTTCTCCATCATTGCGAGGGTGATTGTGTCGAAGGGGGAAAACTTTGGAGAAGTGGGGATCTTTACCAGCACCTTGCGAACATTTGGGGGTTCTCGGATTGGAAGATGATGACCCTAGTTCAGGGATTATTTAATATTGTTTCCCCCTCTGATGAGTGTAAAAGGAGGGCCTAGAGCCTCGGGTCCCTTAGCCTCAAACCGTGTCTCTTGAGGATTCAAGACTGGGATCAGAATTTTGATCCTTTGTGTCAATAACACTTTTGCGCAAGTAAGGATTCACATTTTTACGATGAACTGGTTCTACTAGAACCTGCGAATCCTATTGGATATAGCCTCAACAGTTGGATTCCCAATTAGAATTGACAAGGAAACAGACATCTCAAGATATCGGCACTATTCTTGAGTGCTGGTGGAGGTTGATATGGCGAGTACTATGGTTGAGGAGGTTTTCTTCAACACCCTTGAGGATAGTCTATCCCTTGAATTCCAGTATGAGAGGCATCCAAAACTTTTCTCCTCTTGAAATATATTCGGGCATTTGATTTTTGAATTCCGGAGACTCATTTCCTACTCGGCCTATAATTTATAGGGGCACGACGAATCCCATTGTAGGAAAAATCGTGGGATGGTTTTGGAAAACCCATTGACTGTGGATCCTCTGGTAGACAATGAGGGCACTGCTCTTGTTAAGGATATAGGAAGTTCTGACATTCAAGATACAGGTGCGGTATCTGGACTGCCATAGAAGGTGGAAGGTGGTTCTGAAATTCAGGATGGTGTCCCAAGGGTCATGGAGGTCCCTCCTTTGGTCTCCAAGGATCGACCTATGACAACCCCAAACTAGGATGCAGGTGCTGCACCTGACATTCCTGAGAATGATAAAACCCATGCCCTGGTGGACTCAGAGAGCTTATGTGGATGTCCGTTGTGTTTCCATGAACATGTAGTTCCATCGCCTGAGATTGGCTCACAGCAGGTTCCTTCTTACTCGATGGGTGTTGCACCCGGGGTGATAAGGGGTTAGGAGGTTCCTCTGGTGCCGTTTATGATGACTACATGGAGGATGGCCCCGCCATTCCCAAATGAGTCTTCTAGACTTCAAGCCTCGAGTGATGGCCCTGATGTTGTCCTGGAAACCCCAGCTCCAGATCGGTCGGATAAGGATTATGCACCCATCTTCCCTGCAGGTGGCCCTGCAGTTGGTCCAGAGTACACAACTGTTTCCTTAGACAAGGTTGTACAAAAGCTGCAGAGGGTCCCTCAGAAGGTGCCCATCTGCATCCGGAACAAATTTAACCCACTCATTGGGTCTTTTTGGAGTGATTCAGTGGAAGAGGAGCAAGCCAAGGTGGAGTATTCTAATGACCCCACCGAGACAAAAACAGATGTGGTACAGAATATGGTGGAACAGTATCTTCTCCCAAATCCTGAGAAGCAGGATACTGATAAACCTAAGAGGAAAGGAAGGAAAGGAAAGGGAAAAGGAATCACCCCTTCTCCCGACTCTTCTAAGTCCCAATGAAGATAATGTTCAAGAACTTCTAGGGGCTGGGAAATACTCCGACGACTGCAGCCCTTTGGCACTTTCTTTCTCATAAGGCTATGTTAATTGGGTTAGCTGAACCCATGATCAAGTTTGAAAATTGGAAGGATTTCGAATATATCTCTCTTGGATACTCCATTGTCTCATCAAATGGTGATGCAAATGGTGCGTAAACCTTATGGGTGCTAAAGCATAATAGTGTCCAGGTTTTCTCGACTGATTCGAGTCCTCAAATGATCTCCCTCACCATTATCTTGAACACTGACACCCTCAACCTCTCATTTGATTATGAATCATCCTCATACATTTCTCAGAAACACCTTTGGAGGAATTTGGTCTAGATTAGGGATTCCATTGATCATAAACGTATGGTGATTGGCGACTTTAACACCATCCTGAGGCCAGAGGAAAAACCGGGGCCAAACTTCTCTCTTACTACAGTAGAGGATTTTTCCTCTTTTCTTGACCAATGAGATTTATCTGAGGTCTCCATTGCTATATTTTCCTTCACATGGGGATGGTACACCATTAACGGCAGGCAGGCTAGTAAACTGGACAGGTTTTTCTTGCAAATTGGTGATAGTGGATCCCTAGTGGCTATATCTAGTTTCACTCTTCCAAAATTCAATTCAGATCACAACCCTCTTGTTGTTGAACTTAGGTAGAGAGTCTCCAGGTCTTCCCCCTTCCATTTAAATGCACTAATGCATGGATCACAATTTTTGGATGTAGGGAAGAGGTGATGAAGCTTGGATCAACATCTTTTCTGGTAGTCGCCATTTTATTGTGACCTCTAAGCTCAGAGAAGTGAAGTGTCGCCTGAAGGACTGGAGTATGCAATCCATCTCAGGGTTGGAGGATGCTGTAAAAGTGGCTATGTATTAGATTTCTACATACCAAATCATGTCTCAGTAGCAGAGTGCACCTACGGGGGAGGATCTTCGACTGAATTCAAAGCTAGATGAATTGCGGGCCCTTAAGGAGAAGCTCATGAAAGCACAGTTTGATGTCAAATGGCTTCAGGATGGAGATCAAAACTCCATGTTCTTTCACTATTTACATTAATAAAGAAGGATTAAGAATAACTTGACTACTTTCCGAGTTAGTTATACTACTTTCAAATTGATGGAGGATATTTCCAAGGATTCAGTGGAGTACATTCAAGGGTTGTATGCAGATGATGGCCACAATTTTCCCATGTTTTTGGACTTGATTCCGCCTTGTATTTCAGGTCAGCAAAATGAGGCTCTCATGGATGCTTCTTTCAAGGGGGAAGTTATGGTGGCACTCTTCTCTCTGAATATAGATAGCGCTGTGGAGCCGGATGGATTTGGAAATAATTTCTTCATGTTCTATTGGGTCATCCTTCATGTGAATGTTACCAATGCGATTAGATAATTTTTCCTCTCGGGCTCCATCCCTCATGGTGTGAATTCCAACTTCATTTATCTAATCCCAAAGAAGGAAAATTCCATTGTGATTGGTGACTTCCGACCGGTTGTTATAGGAAACAAAATTCCAAAGATAATTAGTAATATTCTTATCATAAGGCTGGGGAAGAATTTAGGTGACATTGTTACTTGAAATCAATTTGGATTTATCCCTAGATGATGTATCCAAACATGTCTCTTTTCTTCCTCCGAAGGGATTAATTTAATGAGGAAGAAATTAGTGAAAGGTATCTTTGTATTAAATCTTGATATTTCAAAGGCCTTTGATATTATAAAATAGAGCTTCATTTTCAAGGTCCTTGATAGATAAAGGTTTTATAACAACTTCATCAACTTGATCTCCTCAATTCTCCACAATGCCAGAATCTCAGTCCTGATTAATCGCTCCCCCATGGGTTCTTCCCATGCCCCCATGGAGTTTGATAAGGGGATCCTATCCCTGGTTTTCTCTTTCCAATGGTGGAGGATAATATGAGTCGTTGCATCCTTGATCTTGTGCAAGCAGGGCTGTACTCACCAATTAAAGAAGGTAGGGACCTTTATGTCCCCTCACAACTTCTTTATGCAGATGACATCCTCCTATTTGGGCAGACTAATAAGAAAACTCTATATATAGTCAGACTGATATTTCACCACAATGAGAGTGTGTCCAGGAAAATGATTAGCAAGATGAAATCATCAATTGTTTTTGGCAATGGGGTCTCTCCTGCCAGGCAGCTTCGCATTTTCAATGTACTTGGGGTGAAGAGGGGCTTATTACCCTTTACCTACATGGGTGTGGCTCTTTTTTGGGGGAAATCAAAGAGCTTCTACATTGAGAGAATTACTTCTAAAATCACTCAGCAAATGTCTAAATGGATGGACAGGTGCCTCTCTGAAGCTGGAAGGGTCTACCTGGTTAACTATGTTATTACCTCTATGTTTGTTCATGCTTTCTCTATATATACTGATGGCCGACTAGTCTCCTCAAATGTTTGAATGCAAAAATAAGGAATTTTTCCTGGAAAGGTTCTATCAGCGCAAGGAAGTTGGTCTTTGTGGCCTGGAAACACCATGCAAAACCGATTGATCTTGGTGGGCTTGGTATTAAAGATCTGCCATGTTTCAATGACGCCATGATTGAGAAGGCCACCTGGAGTCTTCTAGATCATCATGGTGATGGGGGATGGATTTTCTCAAGGAGGGATTCATGCGCAGGTTATGCAATGGCTTTGCTGAGTATATTTATCCATCGGTCTAGCCTGCTTTACGATCCTCATATAGAGATATTATGTCTTAATCAAAATGGATTGTGTTAAATCACTCTTCCATAAATTGTTGGTCTACCCCATGGCTAGAATATCCCATCTCGGAGGTGATTATGCCTCCCCAGGAGCTATGGAATTTAACCATCGCTAGTCTCAACCAGCAACGTGGTGACTCAGGTGTACTGCTTCAGGATAATATCGCCATGCAAGTCCAGCGATATGCCTTTATAGACATTGATACACTCATATGGATGTCCAGTATGGCTGGGAAATTCAATTCCCATGACTATTACAGATCCAAGTGTTGGCATGGTCTGGTCACCCGATCATGGCTGCTTAAATTCAGAACCCTTTTGTCCCCCCTCACACTTTGTTCTTATCTAGAAAATCTGGCGGAATCGGCTCCCAATTCATGAGTAGATGAAGATGACCAACTGGAAACTTACCTATACCTATTTCTTATGCAGGAAGGATGAGGATCACTGAAACCATATCTTCCTACAATGCACCTTTCCTGCAGGACTTTGGGGATACCTGTTGCAATGCATCGTCCTGACCTGTAGCTTGCATGGATCGATCAGCGATTTCTTGCACAGCCTGGTGGAGATGAATCGAAGCAGCCAAGTCCATAACCTACTGCTTGCTGGTGCGGCGGTGACTGTTCACTATGTTTGGGCGGCTCGAAATTCTACTATCTTCAATCGACATAACCTCTCGCTGCATGGGGGGTGGTGACCATCCACAAGATGATTCAGAATGCATCACGATTACAAACAGTTTCGATGTTTAACAATGTCAGTGATATGACAGTCTGACAATCTCTTGGGGTTGCTGGGAGAAGTAGAAAACCACTATTCCTGATGTACATTAGATGGATTCCCCCACTCCCATCATGGATAATAGTCAACGTTGATAGCGCGGCCCTGGGAGCTCCTAGACCCTCGGGCTATGGGGGGATTTTTCTTACCTCCAGAGGATTCATTAAGGTATTATTATTTCATTTTATTGGGGATGGATATGATTATGAAGCAAAGCTGGTTGTGAAATTTGCGAGTCAGTTCAAGTGGAAAAGGATTTGGATTGAATCAGATTTGATGCTCATAGTTGCCACTCTAAAGGGATTTTCCAGCGATGTCCCTTGGATACTTTTACCGCACTGGATTGAATTTCTTAATATTTCCTGGACCCTAAGCTTCAGTATTTCACATGCATATAGTGGGCCAATTCGATTGCAGATGCTCTCTCCAAAAGAGTGATTGAAAAAAGATGTTTCATGTGGTCCTTTGTCACTCCACCATTTGGTACTCCATTTGTTGATTCAGATATGATGGGTGACATACACTCTCGCCCTTGTAGACCCATCTTGTAGCTCTCTGTTTAGATTTTATTAATTTTAGGGGGGCTAGGCTAGCCTAGTATTGCACCTCTTCTTCCCTAAAGCGCTAAAAATTATATAACCCACTAAAAACAATAAAACCCCAAAAAATAATAAAAACAGTAAAACCCATAGAGTCCCCAAAATAACCTAAAAAATCTTAAAACCCATTAAAAACCGCAAAAAACCATAAAACCATAAAACTCTAAAAAAACTATAAATATTCAAAACCCTAAATTCTAAAAACTCTAAAAACTATAAAAACCAAAAAACTATTTAAAACACTAAAAACCCTAAAAAACCCAAACGACTATAAAAAATCATAAAAAATCTTAAAAAATACTAAAACGCCAAATACCCTAAAATACATAAAAAAAACTCTAAAACCATAAACCCATAAAACTACTAAAAATCCTAAAAACCTTAAATACAATAAAATCCTCCAAAAATCACATAAACCCATAAAGACCCTAAAAATCCTTTAAAACCCTAAAATAACCTAAACCCCATAAAAACCTAAAAGACAGTAAAATCCCTAAAAACCCTATAAGTCCCCAAAACCACTAAAACCATAAAAGACAATAAAAACCCTAAAAACTGAGAAAGAACAAAAAATACCCAAAACCCCTAAATGACTGTAAAAAACAATAAAAATGTAGAAGGAACATAAAATCCATAAAGGACCCTAAAACCCCTAAAAATGATAAAGGACTCTAAAAACCCAAAAAACCCTAAAGTGGCCTAAAAATCCCAAAAGAAACCTAAAAACCCTAACGAAACCTAATAACCCTAAAACCATAAAGAACCATAAAAACCCTAAATGAACCTAAAAACCATAAACGATAATAAAAACCCTAACACCAAAAAAATACCATAAAACCCCCAAAACCGTAGAATAATTTAAAACCCAAAAAACTTCAAGGGACCCTAAATACCAATAAAATACCATAAAAAGGACTAAAAACCCATAAAACCCTTAAAAGATTGGAAAAGACACTAAAAACTACTAAACAACCAAAAAACCAAAAAAAAAACACTAAAACCCCTAAAAGACCTTAAATCACTCTCAATACCATAAAAACAACAAACCACCAAAAAAATAAAAGAATAAAACCCATAAAACTCCTAATAAAACAAAAAACCATTAAAACCCTAAAAGTGCCCAAAAACCCAAAAAACCTAATATCCTTAACCACCCACTAAAAACCCTAAAATCCTTTAAGAACCCTCAAAACCTCAAACAAAACTAAAATTCTAAAACCCCTCTAAAAACCCTAAAACCCCCTCAAGCCCCTATGAAAAGGTAAAACCCCTTAAAACCCACGTAAAATGCTAAAACATCGAAAAAAACATTAATAACCCAAAATCTCTAAAAAACCCAAAAATTTAAAAAACCATAAAAAACTAAAAAATTCTAAAACATCTATGAATCCCTAAAATACCAAAAAAACCATAAAACATTAAAAACGCCTAGAAACCGTAAAAACTGAAAAAAAACTAAAAACCCTAAAAACATTATAAACCACTAAAATCACTAAAAAAATTATAAACACAAAAAAACATAAAAATATATAAAAACAAAATAAAATTTTATAACCCATAATAACATTAAAAACACTAAAAAAACAAAAACAATCTCTTAAAACCCTAGAAGACACTAAAAGCCTGTATAAAACCAAAAAACCACAAAAAAGCCTAATAAACCCCCTTGAACCCCTTCAAACGCAAAAAACACCAAAAACCCCTAAAAATAACTATGAACATTAAAACTACAAAACCCCTAAAAAACAATAAAAAACATTAATAACCCTAATACCCTAGAACACTCTAAAACCCCTAAAAACCCAAAAAACCCAAAGAAAACCTAAAACTCTAAAAACCCAAAATAACCTTAAAAAGTTTCAAAAAACTAAAAACCATAAAAACCCTAAAAAGAAAAAAACACCAAAAATCCTAAAAACAATAATATACCCTAATTTCCCTAAAATCCTTAAAAACCTTTAAACCCATAATAACCCCAGAAGATAGAGCTAGGTCGGGAACAAGGTCTTGAGCTAGGTGATCATGGGGAGTTCATGCAACCCCAGTCTACGACCCCTGCAGATGGAAAAAATGGGGATGATATTTTGACACAGCCAGACAAGGTTGGACACAAAATGCTCTTTCTGCTCTGCAGAGTTAACAAAGCGAAGAAAATTTTCTCCGGGAGGCTTCAGAGGTGTCTGGATCCAAGAAAGACACTGTTGATGTTGTGAAATCGGCTACATAACTCACTTTTAGGGATTTTGGAGCTCCCTCCCCTGGACGAGTCATTCGTAAAGGTTGGCTTGCGCATGTATCTACAAATCGAGAGGCGCAAGAGGAGCGGGCTAGCCTATGCCGGTTCTCCATCATTGTGAGGGTGATTGTGTCGAATGGGGAAAAACTTTGGAGAAGTGGAGATCTTTACAAGCACCTTTCATACATTTGGTGGTTCTCGGATTGGAAGATGACTGCCATGGATCAGGGCTTCAACCATATTTTTCCCCTCTAATGAGTGTAAAAGGAGGTCCTGGAGCCTCAGGTCCCCGAGCCTCAAAACTGATCTCCTGAGGATTCAAGACTACGATCGGAATTTGGATCCTTTTATTGTTATGAATTTTTTTTCATAAGTATGGATTCACATCTGTAAGCTAAACTAGTTCTACTAGAACCCAAGAATCCTATGGGATATAGACTCAGCATTACGCTTCCCAATTAGAATTGACAAGGAAACAGACAACCCAAGATATGGGCATTATGCAAGAGTGCTGGTGGAGGTTGATATGGTGAGTACTCTGGTTAAAGAGGTTGTCTTCAACACCCTTGAGGATAGTCTGATCAAGGAAATCCAGTATGAGAGGCGCCCGAAATTTTTCTCCTCTTGCAATATATTCGGGCATTTGATTTTTAAATTGAAGAGACTCATGTCCTACTCGGCCTTTAATTTATAGGGGCACGATGCATCCCATTGTAGAAAGAACCATGGGATGGTCTTAGCAAATCCATTGACTACGACTCCTCTGGAAGACAAGGATGGAGATGCTGCTGTTAAGGTCATAGGATGATCTGACGTTCAAAATGCAGGTGTGCTCTATAGACTACCAGAGAAGGTGGATGGTGGTTCTGAAATGCAGGCTGGTGTAGCTGTGGTTATGGAGGTCCCTCTTGTGGTCTCCCAGGATCGGCCTGTGACAACACCAAACTAGGATGTGGGTGCTGCCCCTGCTTTGCCTGAGAATGATCAAGCTCATGACCTAAAGGTCTTAGAGAGCTCTTGTGTAGGTCCCTTGTGTTTCCATGAACAAGAACTTCCATCACCTGAGATTGGCTTGCATTAGGTTCCTTCTTACCTAATGAGCGTGGTGCCTAGGGGTGATAAGGGCTTAGGAGGTGCCTCTGGTGCCTTGTCTGATGTCTCCATGGATGATGGTCTTGCCTCACCATGCCCGAGTGAGTATACTATCAAGAATGCCTCAAGTGATGGCCCAGATGATTTCCTGGAAACCCCAGCTCTGGATCACTCAGATAAGTTTGATGCGTCCCTCTCCCCTGCAGGTGGCCCTGCAGTTGGTCCGGAGTTCACAATTGTTGCCCCAGACAAGGGTACACAAAAGTTTCAGAGGGTTCCTCGGGAGGTTCCTGTCTACATCCTGAACAAATTTAACTCTCTTAGTGGGGACTTTTAGATTGATCATGTGGAAGAGGAGCAGGACAATGAGGAGCATGCTAATGACCCCACCGAGTCACAAACAGAAGTGGTACAGAATATGGCGGCAAAGTATCTTCTGCCAAATCCTGAGAAGTAGGAAACTGAAAAACCTGAGGGGAAAGTAAGAAGGGAAAGGGAAAGGAAATCACCCATTCTCTTGACTCTTCCGAGTCCTAATGAAGACAATGTTCTGGAACTACCAGGGGCTGGGAAATACTCCCACGGCTGCAGCCCTTCGGCACTTTCTTTCTTATAATCCTATGCTAATTAGTTTAGCTGATCCCATGATCAAGTTTAAAAATTTTAAGGGTTTCCACTAAAAATCTCTTGGATACTCCCTTTTCTCATTAAATGGGAATGAGAATGGCGTATAAACCTTATGGGTTCTAAAGCATAATAGTGTTCAGGTTGTCTTGACCAATTCGAATCCTCAAATATTCTCCCTCACTATTCGCTTGAATGCTGACACCCTCACCCTCTATTTTTTTATGCCTAATTCTCATACATTTCTTGGGGACACCTTTGGAGGAAGATGGTACTGAATAATGATGCCATTGATCATAACTGGATGATGATTGGTGACTTTAACACATTCTTGAGGCCCGAGGAAAATCTGGGGCCAAACTTCTCTCGTACTACAGCAGAGGATTTTTCCTCTTTCCTTGACCAATACAATTTATCTGAGGTCACTATTGCTGGAGCTACCTTCACTTGGGGACAGTACACCATTAACGGCAAGCAGGCCAGTAAACTAGACAGGTGTTTCTCACAAATTAGCAACAATGGATCCCCAGTGGCTATATCCGGTTTCACTCTACCGTAATTCAATTCGGATCAAAACCCTTTTGTTTTTGAACTTAGGGGGAGAGTCTCCAGGTCTTCCCCCTTCCATTTAAATTTAATAATGTGTGGATCAAAATTTTTGGATGCAGGGAAGTGGTGATTAAGGCTTGGAGCAGCACCTTTTCTAGTAGTCCCCGTTTTATTATGACCGCTAAGCTCAGAGAAGTGAAGCACCGCCTAAAGGACTAGAGTATACAGTCCTTATCATGGTTGTAGGATGCTATCAAAGTGGCTGAGTCTAAGCTTTCTACATGCCAAATCATGTCTCAGTAGCAGAGTGCACCTTCGGGGGGGGGGGGGGGGGGGGGGGGAGCATCGACTGCATTCAGATATGGATGAATTTCTGGCCCTTAAGGAGAAGCTCGTGAAAGCACAATTTAATGTCAAATGGCTTCAGGATGGAGATCACAATTCCATGTTCATTCACTGTTTACATAGGGAAAAAGTATTAATAATAACCTGAGCACTGTCCGAGTTGGTGATACTACTTTCACCTTGATGGAGGATATTACAAAGGCTTCGGTGGTGCACTTTCATTGGTTGTATGTAGATGATGGCCATGATTCTCCCATGTTTTTAGACTCGATTCCACCTTGTATTTCAGGTCAGCAAAATGAGGCTCTCATGGATGCTCCATTTGAGGGGGAAGTTAGGGCAACACTCTTCTCTCTGAATATGGACAGTGTTGCAGGGCTGGATGGATTTGGCAATAAGTTCTTCATGTTCTATTGGGACATCCTTCAGGTGGATGTGAGCAATGTGATTAGAGAATTTTTACTCTCAAGCTTGATCCCTCACGGTTCAAATGCCAACATCATTTATCTGATCCCGAAGAAGTAAAATTACATTGTGATTGGTGTCTTCCGATTAGTTTCTATAGGAAACACAATTCCAAAGATAATTAGTAAGATTCTTTTCATAAGGCTGGGGAAGACTTTAGGTGACATTGTTACTCCAAATAAATTTGGATTTATCCCTAGATTATGTATCCATACATGCCTCTTTTATGACTCAGAAGGGATTAATTTAATGAGGATGAAATCAGGGAAAGGTAGATTTTCATTAAAGATTGATATTTCGAAGGTATTTGATACTATAAAATGGAGCTTCATTTTCAAGGTCCATGATAGATACAGCTATTCTAACAAATTCATCAACTTGATCTCCTCCGATTAATGGCTCCCCCAATGGGTTCTTCCCATTCTCATGTGTATTTCAACAAGGGGATCCTCTCTCTCATTTTCTCTTTGAAATGGTCGAGGATTAAATGAGTCGCTGCATCTTTGATCTTGTGCAAGCAGGGCTGTACTCACCAATTAAAGTAGGTAGGGACCTTTATGTCCCCTCACACCTTCTTTATGCGGATGACATCCTCCTGTTTGGTTAGGCTGATAAGAAAACTCTATCTATAGTCAGAATAATCTTTCACCACTATGAGAGTTTGGTCAGGCAAACAATTAGCTGGATGAAGTCATCAATTGTTTTTGGCAATGGGGCCTCTCCTGCTATGAAGCTTCGCATTACCAATGTTCATGGGGTGAAGAGGGGCTCATTACCCTTTACCTACTGAGGTGTGCCTCTTTTTAGGGGGAAATCAAAGAACTACTACTATGAGAGAATTACATCTAAAATCACTCAATAAATGTCTAAATGGAAGGGCAAGTGCCTCTCTCATGCTGGCAGGGTATTCCTGGTTAACTCTGTTATTACCTTTATGTTTGTGCATGCTTTCTCTATCTGCAGATGGCTGGATAGTCTCCTCCAAAGCCTGAATTCAAAAATATGGAATTTTATCTAGAGAGGTTCTATTAGCAAAAAGATGTTGGTCTTTGTGTCCTGGAAACACAGCGTAAAACCGATTGATCTGTGTGGGATTGGTATTAAAGATCTGTGATGTTACAATGACACCATGATTGGGAAGTTCACGAACTGTCTACTTGATCCTCATGCTGATGGGATGGATATTCTCAAGGAGAGATTCACATTCCGGTTATGAGATGGATTTTCTGGGTATATTTCTTCCTCGGTCTAACCTGCTTTACGATCTCCATACAGGGATATTATGTCTCAATCAAAATGGATTGTGTCCAAGCACTCGACCTTGAATTGCGGGTCTACCCCTGGCTAGAGTAGCCTATCTCGAAGGTGATTAAACCTCCCCAAGACCTGCGGAATTTAACCATCGCTGGTCTCATCCAGCAACGTGGTGACTCGGGGGTACTGATTCCGGATAATATCACCATGCATGTCCAGCGATATGCCTTTACAGACATTGATACAATCATATGGATGCCCAGTATGGATGGGAATTTCAATACCCATGATTATTACTGATCCAAGTGTCTGCCTGGTTTGGTATCCCCATCGTGGCTGCTTAAATTCAGAACCCCTTTTATCCCCCTCACACTTTCTTCTTATCTGGAAAATCTGGGGGAATCGGCTCCGAATACATGAGCAGCTGAAGATGGTCGACTGGAAACTTGCCTCTGCTTGTTTCTTATGCAGGAAGACTGAGGAGAACTACAACCATATCTTCTTACAATGCACCTTTGCTGTGGAAATTTGGTGCTACTTGTTACAATGCTTTGGCATGACCTACAGCTTGCAAGGATCGATCTGCGATTTCTTGCATGGCCTGGTGGAGATGAATCGAAGCAGCCAAGTCCATAACTTGCTGCTTGCTAGTGCAGTGGTGACTACTCACTATGTTTGGGTTGCTCACAATTCCACAGCCTTTAATCGACAGCCCCTCTCACTGCATGGGGGTGTGGTGACCATCCACAAGATGATCCAAAATGCATCACAATTACAAATAGGATTAATGTTTAACGATGTTAGTGATATGAAAGTCTTTTTCTCTCTTGGGGTAGCTGGAAAAAGCAGAAAACCACCGGTCTGGAAGAACTTTAGATAGATTCCACCACTCCCATCATGGATAAAGGTCAATGTGTATGGAACGGCCCTGGGAGCTCCTGGACCCTCGGGGTGTGGTGGTGTTTTTTGTACCTCTAGAGGATTTGTTAAGGGCTGCTTCTTTCATTTTATGTGGGATGGATGTGCTTATCAAGCGGATCTCGGGGCTATCATAAGGGTTGTGAAGTTTGCGTTTCAGTTCAAGTGGAAAAGGGTTTGGATTGAATCAGATTTGATGCTCATGGTTGCCGCAATAAAGGGATTTTCTATGGACGTCCCATGGAAACTTTTACCGCACTGCATTGAATGTCTTAATATTTCCTAGACACCAAGATTCAGTATTTCACATGCATATAGGGAGGCCAATTCGGTTGTGGAAGCTCTCTCCAAAAGTGCGATTGAAGAAACATGTTCGATGTGGTCCTTCATCACTCCACCTTTCTGTACTCTGTTTGTGGATTCGGATTTGAAGGGTGAGATACCCTCTCACCATTGTACACCCATCTTATAGCTGTCTGCTTATGTTTTATTAATTTTTGGGGGGCTAGGCTAGCCTAGTCCTGCACCTCTTCTGCCATAATAACCCCCAAAAATTAACATAAAACCCTAAAAGCTGTAAAAATAAAAAAAAAACCCTAAGAAAAAACAAGGAACCTTAAAAAATCTAAAATCTATTAAACCCACTAAAAACTATAAAACCCATGAAAACTCAAAAACCCTATGAAACTTGGAAAAAACCATTAAAAACCCTAATAAAACTTAAAACACTAATAAATCATAAAACTAAAAAAACCATAAAACCCATAAAAAATCCAAACAAAATCATAAAATCCTTAAAACCTTTAAACCCCAAAAAACATAAAAAGACCAAAAACCCCAAGAAACCATAAAAAATTTCAGAAAAAACCAAAACACCTTTGTACCCTATACCTTACACCCTAAATGCTAAAACCAAAAACCTATACCATATACCCTACACCATAAACCCTAAACCCAAAACAACAAACCCTACACTTTAAATCCTAAAATTGACACCTGAAACGAAAACCATACACCATAAACCCTAATCCCAAAACACTACACCCTAAACAAAAATCCCTAGACCCTTTAGCCTAAAATGTTAACACTACACCCAAAACCATAAACCATAAACCCTAAACCCTACACCTTACACCATATACTCAAGACCCAATACCCTAGACCCAAAACCGTACACCATAAATCATATACACAATATGATTAAACACTATACCTTAAACCAGAAACCCTAAACCCTAAAACCAAAACTGAATACCCTCTATGCAAAACCCTATACCCTACAACCTAATTACTATAAACTACACCCTAACACTACATCCTACACTGTAAACCCTACACCATAAACCTTAAACCAAACTCCCTAAATCTTATAACATACACCCTACACCCTAAAACCTACACCGTTAACCCTATACCCTATACCCTAAACCCTACACCCTACAACCTAGAATATAAACCCTAAGCCTTACACCCAAATCCTTCAACCCTAAACCCTAAAATCCTATACCGAACACCTTAAACCCTATACCAAAAACCTAAACCCTATACCCTACACTCTTAACACTAAACCATATACCATACACACTAAAAACTAAACCCTACACCATAAACTATATACATAATAACATAAATATAAAACCTACACCTTAAAACCTATACTCTATACCCTAAACCCTAAAACCTACAACCAAAACCCTATACCCTGCATGCTACACCATAAACACTTCACCAGAAATCCTATCCCCTACACCCAAAACCCTAAACCTTAAATTCTATAACCGACACCCTATACCCTAAGCCCTAAAACTAAAACTCTATTCCCCACACCCAAAACAGAAAACCCTACACACTAAACCCAATAACCTTGATCCTGAACTCTTAACCCTACACCCAAAACCCTATAACCTCCACCCAAAACTACAAACCCTACACCTTGAACTCTAAACGTTGAACCTTCGACCCTAAACCATATACAATATACCCTATACCCAACCCCATAAACACTAACCCCTACACCCAAAACCCTATACTACACACCCTTAACCCAATACCTTACACCCTAAACCCTATACACTACACCCCAAACAATATACAGGACACCCTAAAACCAAAACCCTATACCCTACAACCTAAATCGTATACCATACACCATAAGCCCTATACTCTACACCCTAAATCCTATAACTTTCACTCCAACACTAAACCCTTCACCCTAAACCCTAAACATTAAAAACCGTAAAAATCCTGTAAAACCAAAAAAAATAGAAAATAATATAATATCACCTGAAAATTGAAAAAACTAAAAAGCACTAAAAACCCTAAATAACAAAAAAACCGAAAAACCATAGAAAACTATAAAACATATTAAAACCCCTCTTAAAATCCTAAAACCCATAAAATATATAAAACCCCTAAAAACCAAAAAACTATAAAAAACAATAAAACCCCTAAAAACTAAAATCCCTAAAAATCGAAAATACATAGAAAACCTTAAATCAATATGAAAACCCTAAAACCCCCAAAACCCTAAGAAAACCCTAAAATCCACTAAAATACCAATAAACCCTAGAAAACCTTTAAAATACCCATGAAACCCATTAAAACCCTAAAACACCTAAAAAACACTAAAACCCATAAAAAAATTAAAAACACTAAAAACCAATTAAAAAACTAAAAACCTTTAACCACAATTATAACCTTCAAATACCTTCAATTACATATAACCCTAAAACTCCAAAAAACCAAAAATTTCAAAAAAAAACCCCCCAAAAATTCCTCAAAATAATCTGGAAAACCCCAAAGAAGCCCCAAAACGTTTAAAACCCTAAAAACCCCAAAACCATAAAACTTCCTAAAAATAATTAAAATACCTACCCCCCCCCCAAACCCTGAAGCCCCCATGAAACCACTAATAAAACAATAAAATCACAAAACAACTTGATACCCTAAAAATTATAAAATGCAAAAAAACAATAAAAACCCTGACAACCATAAAAACTAAAACAAACCCTAAAACCCTTAAAACTGAAAAAGCTGTAAAACCGCTATAACCCTAAACATAATTAACCATCCTAAAGGTCTTCAAAAAAACGCCCCAAAACCTATGAAACCCCTCAAAACCACTAAAAATTCAATGAACCAAAAAAACCATAAAATCTAAAAAAAAAATCTAAGAACCCAACAAATCCAAAAGACCATTAAAAATCATAAAAGACCCTGATTAACCCTAAAAGGTCCTTAAGACCCTAAATTCCCTAACCAACCTGATGAACCTAGAAAACAATAAAAACAATAAAAACCTTAAAATATCCTAAAATAATCCTAAAACCGTTAAAAACACTAGAAACCATAAAAACTCTGAAAACCCTTAAAACTATAAAAACCAAAGAACCCAAAAAACACAATACCCCAAAAAGCTATAAAAATCCTTAAAATCCTAAAACCCTAAAATCCTTAAAATCCCTAAAACACAGAAACCCCTAAAACTAAAAATAACACTAAACCTCCTAATCCCCTAAAAATCCTTAAAACCCCTAAAAACCTTAAAACCCTTAAAACCCTAAAAACCTTTAAACCCCTAAAAACAACTAAAACCATAAAAACACTAAAAACATTAAAACACCTCAAACCCATCACAAATAAAAACTGTTTAAACCCCTAAAAACCTTAAAACCAAACACCAGGATAAAATAATAAAACCACTAACAACGCAAAAATAGCAAAAAACCCTAACACCTTAAAAAAACAAATATCCAAAAAAACACTAAAACTCTAAAAATCTGGAAAGACCCTAAAAACCATAAAATACCTAAAACCCATAAAAACCCTAAACCCCCTAAAAAAATTTAAAACACCTAAAATCCGTAGAAACCATAATAACCCTAAAACCACTAAGAAATTCTAAAAACAACTAAAACCCTCTAAACCCTATAAAAACACTAAAAATTCCAAAAAAGAAGAAAACCCCAAAGAAAACTATTAACCCTAAAACACCATAAGATAGAAAAGGATGGAGGCCTGCTCTCCTGGTGGTTTGCTCTCGTCGCGGCGCTCTCCATATCTTGGTGATTCGGCTCTTCCAGATCGAAGTTCTTTTCCCCATGGTGGTTGCGGTTTTCTTTGGCGGTTCCCGGTGGCATCGGTCTTCGGTGGCATTAGGCGGTGCTGGATGGCGTCGATCTTCGGTGGTGCTGCGTTCCACGGTGATGGGATTTCTGCCTTTGGATTGATAGATCTGGAGGCTTTTGTTGGTTTCAGGCTTTTCTGTCTCAGATCTGTTTGGTTTGAGTGGAGATCTGGCGAGGCGTGGGGTTTCGTCGACGGTGTGGATCTTCAAATTTGGATCGACAGATGGGTTCGGCTCTGGTGCAGGATGGATTCAGATGCGGTGTTGCAACTCTTTGTTTGGGATGGCGGAGGCTTTTCTCTGTTGTCTCGCGTGGTTAAAGGTGAAGATAGAGTGTGTGGTGCTGCAGATCTGGAATTAGAAGGATTTCTGTGGCTTCTCTGGTTGATGAGGAAGGCGTGGTGCCAGCTTTCTGGGGATGAGCCGGATCTCGTTCTTTTCAGATCTGCAGGTGATTGGTCTACGGAGAAGATCCAGATTGTGGTTGCTGAGACGATTCCTCCATGGATGGGTCAACAGTTTTGAAGATATCAATGGTGGATGAGACTTCCTCGGTGGCGTGGTTCCTGGACTCCTCCACGACGTTTTGTGGGGGTCTGGCTTTCTCAGATTTCGATGCTGCATGCTTCCCATCTGTTTGTGGAGCTGTGCCTGGGCGAAGTTCGGTGGTTCCGATGGTGTTGCGTCGTTTCTCGTTGGATGCAGAAGGCGTGGATGGTTGGTGGTATCTTGTTTGATTTAGGTTTCTGGGTTTTCAAATTTGCTCATTCTCGTTCCGCGATTAAGCTCCAGGTCTGTTCCTCTGCCCGATCATTGTTTCATGCTTCTGATACTGGCCATTTTATGTTTTGCGGCGTTATGGTTTTGGTCCTTTCTTTCCGATGATGCCAAAGCCGTTTTTTTGGCCTCGAATTTACTGCTGAATTCTATGGTTGGATCCTTATGTTATGGATCTTCATATGGTGGTGGATGCTTCTGCTATGGGCTGATGTTGGTGCTGTTCGCTGGGCTTGTATTGAGGTGCTGAATTTTGGTTATGTGTTGCAACTTCTGGGTTGTTGGAAGTGCTGTTTGAGTTGTGTGATTGTTCCTGCTCTGGATGATGGTTATGTGCTGTTGGTAGTTTCTTGTTTTGGTGTGAAGGTGCTCGATTTTGGTCTTTGTGAGATTGGATGTTGGTTGCTTCTTGGTGGTGAGCTGCTGAATGCTGGTGATGGTGAAGATTGTGATTTTGATGCTGATGGTTCTGTGATCTTGGATGCTAGTGGTTCTGTGATGTGGGATGCTGGTGGTTCTAGATGTTGGTTGTTTCTCATATGGGAGGTGCTGAAGCTGTGGTTTATGGCCGTGCTGCTGCTGGATGTTGTTCGCTGTTCGAGTTTGGATGCTGGTTGTTGGTTAGCTGTGAGCTGCTGGATGCTGGTTGATGCTGGATAATGGTGGTGGCTTCTTTTCTTTGTGTGTTTTCTTTTTTTGTTCTTGATTTTTCTTTTTTTTGGGGTCTTTTGTCTTGGGTCGTTAAGGGTTTTTGGGTGTGGGTCGTTTGACCCCTCCCCTCCCTTGTCTGCTGTGTCTCTTTTTTCTTTCTAATAAATTTGGGGGGGTCGGGAATAGCCCGTCCCTCGCATCTTCCTTGCCTAAAACACCATAAAATCCCTTAAAACCCTGAAAAGTCATTAAAAACCAATAAATCCCAAAAAGATCCTAAAACCAAAAAAATCACTAAAACCTATAAAATCATTAAAAACCCTAAAAACCCATAAATGACCAAAATATCCTTAGAAACCCTAAAACACCCTAAATATTCTAAACAACTATGAAAACCCTAAAACCTATAAAACATAATAATAAAAACTAACATACCCAAAAAATCATAAAAACAATTAAAAAATCTAAAAACCCCTTAGAACCCTTTAAAACCTAAAATCCTCAGAATACCCCCCTAAAAGTCTATAAAACATCCTAAAACACCCCTAAAATATCCTAAAAACCTAAAAAACCTAAAAACCCATAAAGAAAATCCTAAAAACCCATAACCCCCCCCAAATACCCTAAAACCCACAAAATCCTTAAAACATTATATAAAATCTAAAACCCCTAAGAATCACAAAAAAACCATAAAACCCCAATAATCCTAAATACCCCTTTAAAACACTAAAAATGTAAAAAAATATTAAACCAATGGAAACCACTAAAATCCCTATAAAACGCTTAGAAAACCCTAAAAACTATAAAAACCCATAAAAAATTAGAGAACCCATAAAAAAAATAAAACCCTGCAAAATCATTCAACCCCAAAGAAAACCCTCAAAACCCTAAAACCCCCAAAAAACATTAAAATCCATAAAACCCAAAGAAGCCAAAAAAACCCTAAAAACCAGGGTAACCATAAAACCCATAAATCCCTTAAAAATCCTAAAAACTCTAAAATCATAAAACTATTATTATACCCATAAAACCCTAAAAATATCTAAACACATTAAAAACCCATAAAAACACCTAAAGGACCCTAAAACCCCAAAAAATCCTAAAAAAATAAAGACCCTAAAAATAAAAAATACAAAAAAACCACAATAGAACCCCCAAAATCTAAAACCCCCCCAAAAATTATAAAACACTAAAATACCCTAAAAACCATAAAAACACTAAAATCCCAAAAACCACTAAAACCCCTAAAACAATAAAAAACCCCTAAATCCCTAAGAAAACAATTCTAAAAAATCCTGACACCCCTAAAAATATAAAACCCTAAAAAATACTAAATCCATATAAACCCCAAAAAGTTCATGAAAATTACTAAAAACCCCTAAAAACCCAAGAAACCCTAAAAACAATAAAAAACGTAAAAACACTAAAAACCTGAAAAAAATATCCAAAAACACTAAAAATTTATAAACACATTAAATCTTTAAAACCCCTAACCCTTAAAAATCCAAAAAAACTATAAAAACCCATAAAAATACATAATAAACCTAAAACCCAGAAAAACTATAGAAAACACTAAATTCTTGAAATCTATGAAAACCATAAATAACATTAGACCCCAAAAAACACTAAAAACCAATAAAACCTAAAAACCCCTAATGGAACAAAAAAAATCCTTAATAACCCTAATAAACCAAAAAACCCAAAAAACCCAAAAAACCCAAAAAACTAAAAAACCCTTAAACACCCTATAAACCCTAGAAAACATAAACCACCAAAACTATAAAAGAATCCCCAAACCCTTGAAACCCTAAAACCCTTAAAACTCCTAAAACCACTATAAAATCCTTAAAAACCCTAAATTTTTTAAACATATTCTAAAAACCATATAGAAACAAAAACCCCAAAACCCTAAAGGGCCCTAAAAACCCTAAAAACTATTAACCCTAAAAAAACACAACACCCTAAAAACCATAAAAAAAATATAAGGCCCTAAAATCTCCCAAAAAACCCAAAAAACCCAATAGACCCTAATACCCTTGAAAAAAAATAGAAAACCACCAAAAGCCTCCTAAAATGCCCAAAGACCATAAAAATATATAAAAGACACTAAAAACACTAAAATATCCTAAAATAACTAAAATACCCTAAAAACCTAAAAACCCCAAAAGGTCCAAAAAAACCCAAAAAATATAATATGAAAAAACCATAAAACCCTTAAAATACCATAAAACCCCTTTAAAAACTAAAGGACCATTAAAAACCTAATACCCCGAAAGAACCATAAAAAAGCCTAACAAGCCTATAAAATCTTAAAATAGCCAAAATAACCAAAAAAACCCTCAAAACCATAAAAACAAAAAAGATATTTTAAATCCCCCTAAAAATCCTAAAACCCCATAAAGGACCCTAAAACCCCTAAAAATTTTAAAAGGCCCTGAAAACCATAAAACCTACAATATCTGTAAAAACACATAAACAATCTAAAAGACCATAAAAGCATAAAAAACCCTAAAACCTATTAGAAACCCTATAAACCCATAAAAATAATAAAAACCCAAAAATAGTTGAAATCCCTAAAAATTACCCAAAACCCACAGAAATTATAAAACTATAAAAATCTTAAAGACCCCTTAAACTTCCAAAAGATCCTTAAAACCCAAAAAAACCCTAAAACACCCTAAAAACCCAAACAGAAACCTATGGATTTTAAAATAACAAAAATACCCAAAAAACCAAAAAACCCCTAAAACAATATAAAAACCCTAAAACCTCTAATAAATCTAAAATCCCTAAAACTACCTTGAAAACCCCTAAACCCCAAAAAAATCAAAAATTCCTAAAAACCATTAAATGATAGAAAAATCTAAAATTAGAAAAAAAAATTAAAACCCTAAACACATTAAAACCTCTAAAACTCATTCAGATCCTAAAAAATCATACAAACCCTTAAAAAATCATTTAAACACCCATAAAAACACAAATAACCCACTAAAACTCATAAATAAATCTAAAATATCATAAAACCATAAAACCAATAAAAACCTAAAAAACCTAAAAACATAAATACACCTAAAACCCCCAGAACACCAAAAAAAAATTAAAAATACAAAATGAATAAAAAACCCTAATAAGACCCAAAAAACCCCAAACTACCATAAAACCATAAAAACCCAAAAAAATGGTAAAAATACTTAATAAATAGAAAAAACCCGCAAAATCTAAAACCCCTAAAATCATAAAAACATCAAATACCCAAAAACCCATAAAACCACATAAAACACTATAAAGCACACCAAAAATAACATAAAACCCTTAAACCACCTAAAATACCCTAAAAATTATATAAATTACTAAAATTCCTAAAAAACATAAAATAGTTTTAATTGAACCTAAAACCCCTAAAAGCATAAAACTTCCTGAAACTCCTATAAAAATAAAAAAACAAACTAAAAACCCTTAAATACCTTGATAAATCTATAAAAAACACAATACCCTAAACCCCTTAAACCCCCCTAAAACAACCTAAACACCCTAAAACCCTAAAAACCCAAATAAATCCTAACCAACCCATAAAAATCACCAAAAAAATAAAAAAAAATCATAAATCCCTATAAAACCTGAAAAATAAAAAAACCATTAAAACATTAAGACCTAAAAATCAATTTTTTTTAAAAATACCCCTAAAATACCCTAAAAACTCTAAAACCCCTAAAACACAAAAAGGAATAAAAAAATAATAAAAACCCTAAAAAATCCTAAATCCCAAAAAAACCTAAGAGACCCTTAAAAATTATAAAAACCTTACAACCCTAGAAAAAAAACCTATAAAACCCTAAAACCCATTATGCCCATAAGAAACCCTAAAAGTTCTTAAAAATTTGAAAAACTCTAAAAAAACCTCAAATTTATACAAACCCGACAACACCATAAAACCTTAAAACTTCTAAATAATCTCTAAAAGCCCTAAAAACCATAAAATGATTTAAAACCCCTTGAAACCCTAAAAACACAAAAAACATAAAAACCATAATATCCCAAAAAATAGTAAAAACCATTAAAATAAACCTCAAAACCCTAAAACACATAAATAACCCAATACCCATAAAACCCCTAATACACGCTAAATCCCATAAAGAATTATGGAAAACCTAAAACAATTAAAACACCTAAAAACCACTAAATGGACCTTAAACCACCTAAAAACACAACAAGATCTTTAAAAAACCATTAAACCCCTAAAAACCATAAAATTCACTAAAAAAATAAAAAACTAATTTTTTTTAAAAAATTCTAAAAACACAAAAAGACCCTAAAACTATAAAAAATTCTAAATCCCCTAAAATCCATAAAACCACCAAAAAACCTAAAGACCCATAAAAATAACAAAACCAATAAAAATCCTAAAATATATTAAAAGAACCTAAAACTATAAAAAACCTAAAAAACCTAAACACCACTAATGAACCATGAAAAAAAAAATACTAAAAACCATTAAAAACCTCTAAAAACATAAATCCACGAAATCACTTAAAAATCTAAAAAACCCCTAAAAACACTAAAAACCCAAAAAACACTAAAATCCATATAAAAACCTACAAACCCAAAAAACTGAAAAAATTAAAAACTGATAGACCCCCTATAAACCCTATAAACTATAAAAGTCCCTAAGAACCCCTCAAAACCCTAAAACCCTAAAAAACCAAAAAACCACCCAGAACCATAAAAACTCTTTAGTGCCCTAAAAACCATAAAAAGCTAAAAATCAATAAAACAACCCTAAAAGACCCTAAAACCCATAAAACCACTAAAACTTATTTAAAAACCATAAAATACCCTAATGGCCTTAAACACCCTAAAGAACCTTAAAACCCCCTAAATACCTAAAAATCAAAAAAAATCAAAAAAACCCCGAAAATCCAAAAAACCCAAACACCCCTAAAAACCATAAAAAATAGAATTCCTAAAAAACCCTAAAAAATATAAAAACCAATAACACCCTAAAACATTAAAACATCTATAAATACATAAGAACCATAAATACCCCTAAAACTTCCAAAATCTCAAAACCCCTAAAAACCCAAAAAATCCATAAAAACCCCTAAAACCCGAAAACCACTAAAATCCTTAAAATCCCTAAAAACACTTAAAACACCTAAAAACCTAATACCCCAAAAAATATAAAACCACTAAAAACATTCAAAACTATAAATACAATAAGAAACCCAAAAAAACAAAGAAACCCTAAAACTAAAAAAAACCCAAATAACATCAAAAAATGCACTAACACCCCTTAAAAACATAATAAATTATAATACCCCTAAAACCTATAAAAACATAAAAAACCGTTTAAAAAATTTTAACCTCCTAAAACCCTAAAATCCCTTGAATGTTTTTTTGGATCGAGGTGAAGTGTTTGGGGAATGGAAAATGGTCTGACAGGTGACAAGAATTTGTTTGTTTTTATAAAATTTCTCTTCAAATTGTCCATTTTTTATTTCAACCCGATTTTCACCATTTATCCTTTATGGGGTGTATTGAATTAAGTTGACCCTGTGGGGACTGGGTAGTGTATCCCTTTTGAATTGTGATGGATGTACCATAGTTTAACGGTCCTGACAGGCGAATGTAGAGGGTTAATCAATTGTGTAATTTGTCCACTTGGGATAAGATTTCCTCAAATCCTCTCTAACAGGATTATTTGTGGATACAGAACCACTGAACGACCCTTTTATCCACAACTAATGGACTTTATTTCCAAAGGATGGCGTTTTTTGGATGTCAATTTGGAAAATGACACTTCAGGACTCCACTGGTCGAGAGGATGGGTTGGCAGACTCATCACACCTTTTCTAGGGGGAATTATTTCCTATTCTAGGACTCTCTTATAGATTTAATCCATGTTTATATGTTTGTGAATCTTCAGTTCATTCCCAAAGAGTGTATCCATGGGCTACCCCTGTGGTGTAGGGTCATCATGGATATATATATATTGGATGCTATGGATGCAAAGCTGACTTAAGCCATGAAATGAGGTGCTATGGAGTTTATCATCATATAGGAGAGGTAGAAGGTGATTTAATGTTAGGTTCAAACCCATAATATGGTATTCCTACATATCCTTGGGAGATGAATCAGATATCACATTGTTCAGTGTTTCTTAAATGGAAAAATCATCTTTTAAGGTCGTGTGATAGGGACCCATCCATGCACTTTAACATCATGCAGAGAGGACATCCAGATGAAATATTCCTAGTCAAGAATTGGTGTGGGACTCAGGCCGATACATCCCAAAGTGCCTAGGAGATATTTGGTCTCTCTGATAGATATGACCTACTGAGCACATGGCCTAGAGAACATTAGATTTGATTTTAGGGGTGGATTTAGACCTTAGAGAGGCTTCCCATGTATCATGGTTAAATGAAGAATCAAAGTCTGTGGAGTTCTAGATGAATAGGGACTCATACTCTAGGGAAACCCTGCTTGAAGGAATGGTTGCTTGGGGATTACGTAGAGGTGCTTCCCATTTTGTGGGATATGATTGGGGCTGACACCTTATAAGAGGTCTTAGTGTAGTAGTTTCATTAGGACAGACTCGGGAGATTGTCCCTTGAGCACTAGCTATAGAAAGGAATCCTATGTATCCTGGTTGGAGCAAGAATCAGCATCCTCATAGTTTGTTCAGTCTTGCAGGGGTGTATCGGCCTTTGAGAGAAATAGGATGGGGATTACTCTTAAATATGATTCCATTGTAACAATGTCCATTAAAAATGTATTAACTCATTTAGATTTATAGGGTCTTATGTTGGAGCTTACTCCTAAGGAGTATTCCCGACATAAGGGAATTAGGGATGGATTTTTGAAGAGGATATCCAGTGATCTCGGTCCCTAGGTGAAGGATTCCTATGTATCCCAATTATGGTGGGAATCAGAGTTCTCGTAGTTCAATACATGAGTTTTATTGTGTTGATGTTGTGATCATCGAAAATCTATAAGCCCACATGAGTCATACTTAGTGTTAGAAACAGGAGTATGTAAGAGATTCGACAAACCAAGCACTTTTTTTTCTACTGATGGAAGAGGCCGAGCCTATGGTGAAAGAAGTCGAGGCGACAGTGGGAAAGGGTGCGTAGCAATGAAACCTTCAATGTGAAATAAGAGTGAAGGTATTTGGGTTCGGCCCAAAAGACAAGGGGATTACTCCAGGTGAGATGACCATTATTATTTCTAGGACATGGGACGGATGTCGCAACTTGTCAAAAGGAAACGTGAGCATGGTTACCTTGATTGATCATTGTTCCTCATTGAATGGAAAAGAAAGTGAATATCCTTGATCTATAGAATATAGAAGTTCACATCAGTATCCCACGGTTAGACTCAGGTTTACCATGGGAATGTAGACTTAGTGAAATTTTTATGGTCCGAACCATTTTAGGGACAACCTTCGTGACTCCGCTAACATTGGGTATATAGACTCAAAGGGGTGAGCTGATACACCTGATAAACTGATCACATGGGTTCAGTGGATTTGGATGAGGCTTTGTTCTGATGTCAGTGGACTAGATTGTAGAGGATCTATGGTGGACTGGATGGTAATGGAGAGGCATGATTTCAACCAGAGGTAAAGAAACCCAAATACACACCATTCAGCATACATTTTTCTCATGTGGGATGGGGGAAACCCTTCATAGCCTAATGTAATGTGGGTGGAGGGGTCATCCACATACCAAATAAGTATGTGGACATGGGTAGGTAACAGTGCGTACCAATGCGGTATGCAGCCCTAGATGTGGTTTGGCACACTGCTCCAGGTTCCATACACATACTAATGTAGATTTTGGTGTGGGGTTCGATCCGAATCACAACATGCTATGAGGAGAACCAAAATGCAGTAGGATTCGGGAACCTGTGGTTTACATGGAATTCATCCATGGAGAATTTGTGGTTTGTGATGGCACTAATTAGGATCAAGGATCACCTATTATTATTAAATTCCTTCTTATTATAGTTCATAACTGGCTATATGTCACGACCCGTCCTCGGGGCCCGTGCCGTGACTACCCCAAGCCCGCCTTCCATAGGCCAGGGGCTGGCGACTAGCACCAAGGCGTGAATCCCAGAAAAAGAGAAGGCATTGAATTTGTAAAGTAAACAAGCACCACAGAGTAAGCAAACAAAAAAGTAAACCCTAAGTAAAAACTGTAACAAGTTGTGCTGAATGTAAAAGGGGCTGGAAATACAAGCCCAACTGTAAAGTACAACTGAAAGGGAAAAACAGCAACTGAAGGAAATGCCGCAGCGTCGAGCCGTCCTCTGGAATTCCCACCTGAAGGGTGGGTACAGATAGCCTCCACTGCTCCTCGGGTCCACCTGACCGCTCCGAGTACGTCCCGCCCAGTGGTCCACCTCCAGGTACCGTCCTACTCCGCAAGCCTCCACCACAATCAGCGCTGTCCGTCGTCTGCAACCAACACAACGTAGTGCGGGCATAGCCCGTGCAGGGGTGAGTATAAGCTACTCAGTAGGGACCCCGAGACCCCCGAAGGTCTCCCGAAATCCACAAAGGATAATCCACAAAGGAAAGATACAATCACGAAGTAACAAACCACACTGCTTAGGTATATGCCCATACATATACCTAAGTCATCAATTCCTGTTCGGCTCCAACCTCCGAGCCCAAGCACAACCCAGTCCACACAGGAAAGAAAAACGTAAACCCACACAGGATAGCACAACACAATCCACGAAGGAGAGAAAAGGTAATCCACATAGGATAGCTCAACACAATCCACAAAGGAGAGTAAACATGATTCACCTCACACAGGTATACTTCTTGTATGACGATAAAGATGATCACTAATCCATCTAAGTCGTCGGACCCACAAAGGATCGAAAGGTACTAACCCCCGCAAAGACCCACACAGGATCGGGCCTACACAGGACATGTAGGCGCTGGCTCACACAGAACCGCTGAGCACCGACCCACACAGGATCAGATCCATACAGGATCTGTAGCACTGATCCACGTAGGATCGCTGAGTGCAGTAGTCGTCGCATTCCACTGAGGATCTCTGCACAGTCGTCGTCGCAGTCCACTCAGGATCTCTGCACAGTCGTCGTCGCAGTCCACTAAGGATCTCTGCAAAGTCGTCGGAGTCGCAACCAACACTAGGGTTCCCTCACACAGCAAGCTCGTTCGGGAGGGTCCACTCCACGAGCCGAGAGGCTGATACTTCAACTGACACAAATTCCAAAGTTGATGTATCCAAAAGTTCCGTATCGTCAACAGTAACTCAACGTCGCAGGCGGCGCGTCAATCGGACGCCCGGTCTGAGAGTTATTGGCTTTTTCGTCCCAGGGGCCCAGTTGGTTTTTAAGGCAAAACCAACCCGACCGTACTCCACCTGCGTCCAAACCTAGGGTGGAGTGAGCCAAAAGATCCGTCTCACTTAGAGGAATTCAACGAAGTCGACGGCACGTCAATCAGACGTCCGTAGCTCAAGATATGAGCATTTCCGCTCCGAAGGCCCGGTTGGTTTCGTGTACGAACCAACCCGGACGAACCCAAAGTATTCCGAAACCTTGAGTGCGATATACCGAAACGACCGTCTCGATCCAAGGATCACGTTTCCGCTGACGGCGCGTCGTTCGGAGCCCCGTAGCTCAAGTTACGGGCAAAAGACCGAAAACGGTCCGAAGACGGGGGGTCTGGGCCCGGGCCGACCCCCCTGGGTCGGCCAAACCGGGTCGACCCGACCCGGTCCGACCCGGCTGGACCCGGTCTGGTCCAGTCCGGCCAGGGCGCGGGCCGGCCGGTCGGACCGGCCCGGCTCGGCTCGGCCGAGCGGCCGAGCAGCGCGGCAGCCGCAGGGTGCTGCCCCCGCGGGACGAGGATGCCGCGACCCTCGAGGGGCCGCGCTGAACATCAGCGGACGCGGCATGTTGCCGCAACGGCCCTGTCCGGCGGCGCACCGGGGCACCGCTGCCTCCGGCCGCCAGCGCCGCCGCGCCGGTGACCCGCGCCGTCGGGGACTTCCGCGGGCCACCGGAGTTGCTCCGGTGGTCCGTTTTCCTTCCCGTCTGCGCTGCTGCTCCTCTCGGGACCCGTTCTTCTCTGCGGAACCATCAAAACGCCCTTGCGTCACGTTTTGTCGTCGACCGCCAAATCCGCACAACAACGAAGAACGGCGGAGGGTTATCGGGCCGTGTTCGTTTGGCCTGCACCCTCCGCGTTAGATAATAACAGTCGGGAGAATTATTCAAGACATCAAACAACAATTTTAATAAATTAAAATTGTTCTTTATGAAACCGGGTTCTTTATTTTTTTTAAAAGGAACGATCACAGAAAAATAAAACATTCAAATAAAACCCCTACCTCGTCAAGTGTCGCACGCGCGTTCTTCGCGGATTTGATCGCCGCGGAAGGAGGCGATCGTCGCGTCGCGGAAGGCGTCGCGTCGTCGCGGAAGGGCGTCGCGTCGTCGTGGAATACGGTGTGCGTCGACGAACTCCGAGGTTCAAGAACAACAGATTTAATTTTTAATAATTAAATCCATTTTGAGTTAAAAACCACAAAGGAATTTAAAGAATCGAAAACTCTCACCTCAACGGATGATCGAAGATTTTCGTCGTGGAGGAAGGAACGTCGCCGAAGAACGTTGCGGGAGAGGAAACGTTAGCGTCGCGGCACACGGCGTCGCATCGTCGATTTCCGCGGGTTCGGTGTTCTTCGTCGAAGGCCGGCGTTCTTCGCGTTCTTCGCGTTCTTCGTGAAGGAGGATGAAGAATTCTTAGAGGTTCTTCAAGGTTTAACACAACATTCCAAAAAGGAGGGTGTGTTGGCCTTATTTTATTATTACGCCAATGGATTTCAAACAGGATAAGAAACGAATGAAATTAATTCATAGAATTAATTTCAACGAATAAACCGCCCATTTAATTCAACGAAGAAAACCGCACAATTAATTGGTGCGTTAAGAAATTAAGAAAACGCGTCAGTTGACTTTCATAATGACGGGTTTTCGCGGGTGCGTTACTTAGCAGAAAAGAAACAGTGGGGCTCGTGCGGGTCCCACCTCACAAATATCCTACCAAGAGGGTAGGATATTTTTGGATAGCACCCTATCCGCATCAACTCAGCTTAAGTCGCTTTAAGTGGCTTCAAACGGCTTCCAAGTGTCTTAAGTGAAATAAAATAAAGTTTGTCGTACAATTATTTTATTTCTTAACTTTAAGCCCAAAAATTAAAAACCACACTCGAGTAAACGCAACTCCGGAAGAGGCGTTTCTAAGCAAGTATCGGCGCTGCGATTCCATCGGTGCCCTCAGAATTCAATTCTGAGCACCGGTTCAAAAGTTAGAAAAACCCGCTCATCCGTTCACTGAACGTACCCGAGCCAAACTTCAGAAAATGATTCCGGGCACACCGGGCCTCAGAATCAGGTGCCGTCAGAAACTGCGCTCTTGTAAAATTCCAAAGAAAATTAAGGAAAAAAATTTCCTTGAAATTTATGGGTATTTACATTACTCCCACCTCAGGGATTTACGTCCCCGTAAAGATACATCATAAACTAGGGAAACAAATGTGGGTACTGAGCATGCATCTGAGCCTCCCGCTCCCATGTGCTCTCCTGGAGGTTCCCGTGCTTCCATCTGATGCGCACAAAAGGAATCGATCACCCACGTAGGATCCTCTCCTTTCGATCCTCTATCTCCACCGGGACCTCCGTAAAAGTCACCCCATCATCCACGTCTAGCTCCCCATGGTCAATGATGTGCGTCGGGCCGTGCACGTATCTCCTCAGCTGAGATACGTGGAAGACGTCGTGCACCCGGTGCAACTGAGGTGGTAGAGCTAGGCGATAAGCCACCTCGCCAATCCTGCTGAGGACCTGGAAAGGTCCGATGAAGCGTGGAGACAACTTGCCGCCTCGGCCAAATCTCCGTAATCCACGTCGAGGTGAGACACGCAAGAAGACGTGGTCGCCATCCTCGAACTCTAGTGGCCTCCACCTCCTGTCAGCATAAGACTTCTGCCAGCTCTGAGTTGTCCTCATCCACTCCTGGATGACCTGGACCTTCTCTGTCGTGGCCCGGACCATCTCTAGTCCCACAAGTGCTGACTCCCCAGGGTCTGTCCAGCACAAAGGAGATCTGCAAGGTCTTCCGTACAACGCCTCGTATGGTGCCATCCCGATAGTGGAGTGGTAGATGTTGTTGTACGTGAACTCCACCAAGGGTAGGTGATCCTACTAGCTGCGACCAAAGTCGAGGACACATGCGCGGAGCATGTCGTCGAGAGTCTGAATGGTCCTCTCCGTCTGACCATCCGTTTGAGGGTGAAAGGCGGTGCTCAGACGTAGCCGTGTCCCGAACTCCTCCTGCAACCCCTTCCAAAGACGGGAAGTAAAGCGAGCGTCCCGATCGGAGACGATATACGATGGAACACCGTGAAGCCGTACAATCTCCTAAACGTAGAGACACCCCAAGCTCTCCACTGAGCCCTGCTCTCGGATGGGTAAGAAGTGAGCCGACTTCGTGAGTCGGTCGACAATCACCCAGATAGAGTCGTGACCTCTGGAAGTGCGTGGAAGTCTAGTCACGAAGTCCATAGATATTCCGTCCCACTTCCACTTCGGGACCTCCAAGGGCTGTACCAAGCCTACTGGTACCTGATGCTCTGCCTTCACCTGCTGGCAGGTGAGGCATCAAGAAACGAACTCTGCCACAGCCTTCTTCATGCTCATCCACCAGTGCTGTCGTCTGAGGTTCTGGTACATCTTCGCCACTCCAGGATGTACCGCCAAAGTAGAAGTGTGAAACTCTCTCAGCACCTCCTCTCATAAAGCGTCTGGTACCAAGGTACGTCCTCTGAAAAGGATGTCGTGCTCTGCTCCAAGGGAGAAAACATCAGGTGCCTGTCCCGAGGATATCTGTGCACGCCGCGTCTCAAAGTCAGCGTCCTCACGCTGTGCCTCTCTGACCCGCTGCAGTAGTGGAGGGGAGACTGTGAGAGACTGAAGGAAGGTTGCTCCGTCCCTATCCACGAAGGATATCTGCAAAGCGGATAGCTGCTCTGTCGCCTCCTCAAGTAGCTGAATGCCCATCCTCCTACTGAGGGCATCGGATACTACGTTCCCCTTCCCAGGAGTATAGAATATCTCAAAGTCATAGTCCTGGAGGAACTCGAGCCATCGCCATTGTCTCAGGTTCAGGTCCTTCTGCGAGAAGATGTACCTGAGACTCTGGTGGTCAGAAAAGACTGTAAAGCGCTCGCCCATCAGATAGTGCCGCCATGTCTTCAGAGCGAATACCACTAATGCTAACTCCAGGTCATGGGTAGCGTAGTTCTTCTCATGCGGCCTCAACTAACGTGATCCATAGGCAATCACGGCCCGCTCCTGCATCAGGAAACACCCGAGTCCGGTCCCCGATGCATCGCAGTAGACTACGTATCCAACTCCCTCCTCAGGAAACCTCAAGATAGGTGCGCTGGTCAATCTCTGTCTCAGATCCTGGAAGCTCTGCTGACATCTGTCTGACCACACAAAGGGTTTTCCCTTCTTCTTCAAAGCTGAGAGTGGTTCCGAAACTCTGGAGAAGTCTGGCACAAACCTCCGATAATATCCAGCTAGTCCCAAGAAACTCCGCACCTCCGTCACGCTCCTGGGTGGCTCCCAAGCTAGCACTGCCTCGATCTTCGCAGGATCCACCGCAACTCCCGCCTCAGAAATGACGTGCCCCAAGAAGTGGATCTCACGTAACCAGAACTGGCACTTCGAGAGCTTTCCATAAAGCTGGTGCTCTCAGAGTGTGTCTAGTATAACCCGCAAGTGGTAGGCGTGCTCCTCCTCCGTGGTCGAGTATACCAAAATGTCGTCGATGAAGACCATGACAAATCGATCGAGGTATGGCTGGAAGATCCTATTCATAAGGCTCATAAACATTTCTGGAGCGTTGCTTACGCCGAAAGGCATAACCAAGAACTCATAGTGTCTAGACTGACACCTGAAGGCCGTCTTCTGCACGTCCTCGTCTCAAACTCTGAGCTGATGATAGCCTGACCTGAGGTCTATCTTTGAGAACCACCGTGCTCCCTTGAGCTGATCGAAGTGGTCATCAATCCTTGGTAGCGGATACTTGTTCCTCACTGTCACCTGGTTCAGGTGACGATAGTCGACACGCAGTCGCAAGCTCCCGTCTTCCTTCTTGGCAAACAATATCGGGGAAGCCCAGGGTGAAGCACTGGGTCGGATGAATCCCTTGCCCTGCAAGTCCTCCAACTGTACCCGCAACTCTCGAAGCTCAGTGGGGGCCATCCGATATGCTGGAGTGGATATCGGGGCTGTCCTAGGGTACAGATCAATATAAAAGTCTACCTCTCTGCGAGGAGGTAGCCCTGGAACCTCATCGGGAAAGACGTCCGCGTACTGATCCAGCACTGTAGGAAAACTAGGACTCCACACGTCAACTGCTCCAAGGATGAGGCTAGCCAACTGATGAGTGATGAGTTGTCCCCTCCTCTGCAAGAGTCCCTCCTGTGCTGCAAAGGCTCCCTTCTCGCCGGTGAAGGTGAACCTGCTTCCGTCGGTGCGTACACATCACACCTTGCGCCTAAAACAATCAATCTGAGCATGGACTGTAGATAACCAATCCATGCCAAAGATGATGTCGTAAGGCCTCGACGCCGCTACAAGAAGATCATAGTCGAAGATTTCGCCTCCTAGAGTAAGCTCACAATGCCGAAACCAGTGCGTAATCATCGAGTGTTCTCCTGTAGGGGTCTCTAGCCGTAAGGATCGAGCCAACGGCTCTGTCGGAATCTCCGATCTCCGAACAAGGGCAGCGACTATGAAAGAGTGACTCGCTCCTGTGTCTATAAGAACTGCAGAAAGGGTGGAATAGACACAAATCATACCTTGAATCATATCTGGTGCACCGTGGTCATAGGCCTCCGCTGCCTAGAGTTGTGCCTGTCTCTGCCCGCCAGCTCCCTGTGGTCGGGGCGGGCCTCCTGGTGGTGGTGGTGGTAGAGCCTCAAAGCGTCGCCCACCACCCATTGCTCGGCCAGCTCCTCTGCCTCATCCGCCTCCTCCCTGCGGACCGCCACGGTCGACCCTCTGCCTCTGCCTGGGTGGCCCCTCCACCGTCTGCTGCTCCTCGGTACGGTGGGTCGGGCAGTCACGAGCCATGTGGCCCTACCCGCCGCATGCATAGCACTGCCTGCCTCTCGAAAGACTGGCTCCGCGCTGTGTGCCCCGCACTGCTGAGCCAGTGTCCTGAGGTCGTCTAGGAGAGGGTCTGGTCTTCCTGGAACCCTGAGTCATCCGTCGGCTACCTGCTGCCGAAGACTCCGCTACCTGCCGCCCTGCGGTAGGTCTCGCTGTGGACTCAGCCAGAAAGCTCTCGATCAGAAGGGCCTGCTCTAGTACTCCTGCCTGAGTCGGAATGCTGAGGGAGATCAGCGATGCCCTGATCTCGTGTCTCAAACCCTGCTCAAAGGTCCGGGCCCGGAATAATGGGTCCCGTACCATGTCGATCGAGTAGCGAGAAAGATCGGTAAACCTCGCCGCGTACTGGGCGATCGTCAAGCTGCCCTGCCGCAGCTGAAGAAGCTCCTGGATGCGCACCGCACGGAGGGTGTCCGGGACGAACTCTGAGCGGTAGAGGCTCTCGAAGTCCGTCTAGAGAAGAGATGCCTCATCGTGCACCTGGAGCATCAAGCTCCACCATCGGCCCGCTGCTGCGTGCAGTAGGCTCGCCGCGAGGATCACCATGAGGTCTGCTGGTGTCCTCACTAGCCTGAAAACTCGTACGACCGCCTCCAGCCAGTCCTCGGCTGCCTGGGGGTCCGTCTCCCCACGAAACCTGGGTGGTCGCTGGCGCTGGAACTCGTGCAGAGCTCTGAGGCGACGTGCATCGTCAGCGGTCGTGGCGGGGAGCATCGGGGGCTCGACGGGTAAAGGTACCGCCGATGCCTCTGCTGTCAACGAGCCCTGCACCGAGGCCTCATCGTTCGGCGGGATGTCGTCGCGCTCTACTCTCAGAACCCTAGCTGGCTGCCATCGTGGGGCCATCCTGAAAAGGAAACAAGTGCGCCACGGTCAGAACAGTATACCTGGTGAGCTGACACAAGTAATCACAAAGAAAACTTGAAACACACATGCAATCAATGTTTTCGTGCATTAAGTCGGAAATCAGAAGTCAGGGTCCTGGTGTACGGATACGTCGGCCGCCACACCAACACTGGACTCCCTGGACTGATAACCACACCCAATACGCTAAACACTATTGCTTCACATAGAAGAAAGATCAGAGTCTGCGGTAGAACCGACCACCTCTGATACCAATTTGTCACGACCCGTCCTCGGGGCCCGTGCCGTGACTACCCCAAGCTCGCCTTCCATAGGCCAGGGGCTGGCGACTAGCACCAAGGCGTGAATACCAGAAAAAGGGAAGGCATTGCCTTTGTAAAGTAAACAAGCACCACAGAGTAAGCAAACTGAAAAGTAAACACTAATTAAAAACTGTAACAAGCTGTGCTGAAAGTAAAAGGGGTCGGAAATACAAGCTCAACTGTAAAGTACAGCTGAAAGGGAAAAATAGCAACTGAAGGAAAAGCCGCAGCGTCGAGCCGTCCTCTGGAAGTCCCACCTGAAGGGTGGGTACAGATAGCCTCCACTGCTCCTCGGGTCCACCTGACCGCTCCGAGTACGTCCCGCCCAGTGGTCCACCTCCAGGTACCGTCCTGCTCTGCAAGCCTCCACCACAATCAGCGCTGTCCGTCGTCTGTAACCAACACAACGTAGTGCGGGCATATCCCGTGCAGGGGTGAGTATAAGCTACTCAATAGGGACCCCGAGACCCCCGAAGGTCTCCCGAAATCCACAAAGGATAATCCACAAAGGAAAGATACAATCACGAAGTAACAACTCACACTGCTTAGGTATATGCCCATACATATACCTAAGTCATCAATTCCTATTCGGCTCCAACCTCCGAGCCCAAGCACAACCCAGTCCACACAGGAAAGCAAAACGTAAACCCACACAGGATAGCACAACACAATCCACGAAGGAGAGCAAAGGTAATCCACATAGGATAACTCAATACAATCTACAAAGGAGAGTAAACAAGATTCAGCTCACACAGGTATACTTCTTGTATGGCGATAAAGATGATCACTGATCCATCTAAGTCGTCGGACCCACAAAGGATAGAAAGGTACTAACCCCCGCAAAGACCCACACAGGATCGGGCCCACACAGGACCTGTAGGAGCTGGCTCACACAGAACCGCTGAGCGCTGACCCACACAGGATCGGATCCACACAGGATCTGTAGCACTGATCCACGTAGGATTGCTGAGTGCAGTAGTCGTCGCAGTCCACTGAGGATCTCTGCACAGTCGTCTTCGCAGTCCACTAAGGATATCTGCACAGTCGTCGTCGCAGTCCACTAAGGATCTCTGCACATTCGTCGGAGTCGCAGCCAGCACTAGGGTTCCCGCACACAGTAAGCTCGTTCAGGAGGGTCCGCTCCACGAGCCGAGAGGCTGATACATCAACTGACACAAAGTCCGAAGTTGATGTATCCAAAAGTTCCGTATCGTCAACAGGAACTCAACGTCGCAGGCGGCGCGTCAATTGGACGCCCGGTCTGAGAGTTATTGGCTTTTTCGTCCTAGGGGCCCGGTTGGTTTTTAAGGAAAAACCAACCCGACCGTACTCCACCCGCATCCAAACCTCGGGCGGAGTGAGCCAAAAGATCCGTCTCACTTAGAGTAATTCAATGAAGTCGACGACACGTCAATCGGACGTCCGTAGCTCAAGATATGAGCATTTCCGCTCCGAAGGCCCGGTTTGTTTCGTGTACGAACCAACCCGGCTGAACCCAAAGTATTCCGAAACCTTGAGTGCAATATACCGAAACGACCGTCTCAATCCAAGGATCGTGTTTCCACTGACGGCGTGTCGTTTGGAGGCCTGTAGCTCAAGTTACGGGCAAAAGACCGAAAACGGTCTGAAGATGGGGGGTCTGGGCCCGGGCCGACCCGGCTCGACCCCCCCTGGGTCGGCCGAACCGGGTCGACCCGACCCGGTCTGACCCGGCTGGACCCAGTCCAGTACGGCCAGGGCGCGGCGCGGCCGGTCGGACCGGCCCGGCTCGGCTCGGCCGAGCGGCCGAGCAACGCGGCAGCCGCGGGGCGCCGCCCCCGCGGGACGAGGATGCCGCGGCCCTCGTGGGGCCACACTGAACATCAGAGGACGCGGCATGTTGCCGCGTCCCGTGCGGGCTAGCCGGACCCGCGCGGCCGCGGGTCCGCTGGCCGCCGCCGCCGTGGCTTCATCCGCGGTGGCCCTGTCCGGCGGCGCGCCGGGGACTTCCGCGGGCCACCGGAGTTGCTCCGGTGGTCCTTTTTCCTTCCCGTCTGCGTCGCTGCTCCTCCCGGGACCCGTTCTTCTCTGCGGAACCATCAAAACGCCCTTGCGTCACGTTTTGTCGTCGCCCGCCAAATCCGCACAACAACGAAGAACGACGGAGGGTTATCGGGCCATGTTCGTTTGTCCTGCACCCTCCGCGTTAGATAATAATAGTCGGGAGAATTATTCAACACATCAAACAACAATTTTAATAAATTAAAATTGTTCTTTATGAAACCGGGTTCTTTATTTTTTTTTAAAAGGAACAATCACGGAAAAATAAAACATTCAAATAAAACCCCTACCTCGTCAAGTGTCGCACGCGCGTTATTCGCGGATTTGATCGCCGCGGAAGGAGGCGATCGTCGCGTCGGGGAAGGCGTCGCGTCATCGTGGAAGGGCGTCGCGTCGTCGCGGAATATAGTGTGCGTCGACGAACTCCGAGGTTCAAGAACAACAGATTTAATTTTTAATAATTAAATCCATTTTGAGTTAAAAACCAAAAAGGAATTTAAAGAATCGAAAACTCTCACCTCAACGGATGATCGAAGATTTTTGTCGCGGAGGAAGGAACGTCGCCGAAGAACGTTGCGGGAGAGGAAACGTTGGCATCACGACACACGGCGTCACGTCATCGATTTCTGTGGGTTCGGCGTTCTTCGTCGAAGGCCGGCGTTCTTCGCGTTCTTCGCGTTCTTCGCGTTCTTCTCATTTTTCGCAAAGGAGGATGAATAATTCTTAGAGGTTATTCAAGGTTTAACAAAACATTCCAAAAAAGGAGGGTGTGTTGGCCTTATTTTATTATTACGCCAACAGATTTCAAACAGGTTAAGAAACGAATGAAATTAATTCATAGAATTAATTTCAACGAATAAACCGCCCATTTAATTCAACGAAGAAAACCGCCCAATTAATTGGTGCGTTAAGAAATTAAGAAAACATGTCAGTTGACTTTCATAATGACGGGTTTTCGCGGGTGCGTTACTTAGTGGAAAAGAAACGGTGAGGCTCATGCGGGTCCCACCTCACAAATATCCTACCAAGAGGGTAAGATATTTTTGGATAAAACCCTATCCGCATCAACTCAGCTTAAGCTGCTTTAAGTGGCTTCAAGCAGCTTCCAAGTGGCTTAAGTGAAATAAAATAAAGTTTGTCGTACAATTATTTTATTTATTAACTTTAAGCCCGAAAATTAAAAACCACACTCGAGCAAACGCAACTCCGGAAGAGGCGTTTCTAAGAAAGTACCGGCGCTGCGATTCCATCGGTGCCCTCCGAATTCAATTCCTAGCACTGGTTCAAAAGTTAGAAAAACCCGCTTGTCCGTTCACTGAATATACCTGAGCCAAACTTCGGAAAATGATTCCGGGCACACCGGGCCTCGGAATCAGGTGTCGTCAGAAACTGCGCTCTTGTAAAATTCCAAAGAAAATTAAGGAAAAAAATTTCCTTGAAATTTACGGGTCTTTACACTATACCTACAGAAAATTTATCCGTGGTTTTCACTTCATCGATGAATCGAAACCAAAGTTGTAATCCCCTTTTAATTCATTTGTCGAGCCTCTAGGGTCTCCTTCGTGCACTCTTCCACTCATATTTTCTCTCTCTTCTTCATTCCTCCATTCAATTTCTCCTATGTTCCAATTATAAAGAACTATGTAAATCATATCTGTTGGCATGAGGCACCATTTGCAGAAGCCCATGAAGATATATCTCTACCAAAAGAAGACTCAGTCAACTTGGGTTCACAGAGGTTATGGTACATGAGACATAGTTCATGGAACCCTTCCATCTTTCTTCATCTTCAAACTGCTTCGATCACATTATGGTATACGAATGGAATTTCTTTGCTCGAGTTTTCCAATGACATGGTTCACAACATCCAGGGTTTTCTATCCATCGCCTCACAGGCTATCACCTAGCGGGTTGTTCCACGTACCAATGGTTCACGGTGCATGCGCCCCGTGAACCTTTCCTGGTGATGGTACGTGGGTCACTAAAACTCCTGGAAATTTTTATTTTTTCAGGTTTCTTCTTAAATGGGAAATACAATTTGTATCTATTTACCTTGATAAACCTATTGGGATTTTTTCATCCTTATTCAATGTTCTTGTGGAGGTATTTATTCCCCTTTTTGAAGTTGTCAAGACCATACAAATACCCCCATTAGAATGGGGTATGTTCGGAATGAATAGGGGGCTATTCTGATGTAGAAGAGGTCCTGAACTGAAGTGGATTGCTATAGGTATGGTAGGGGAGACCATGCCTATTCATAGAGGCCTTGGTCATTGATAATTTACTGTTTCTCATGGAGAAAACCTCTCTTGATGTTTCCTTGGCTTCCTTTATGTTAACATACCAAATACTTTGAGAAAACTGCATTTTTGAACCACATTGTAGGTTCCACGAACCAAACTCTTCACAATTACATATTCCCATGAACCAAATTTTTTCTTTCGTGAACTAAATTATGGAATTTAGAACATATTTCCAGTCTTCCACATATTAGAATGCTCTAAGATTCTCATGTTCTACCCACCAAATTTTAAATAATAAAATTAAACTTTAATCTATGTTAAACCAAACCTAAAATTATAATAAAAAAACATTGAATATCTTCATTGCGAGGCCTTAGTTAGCGGATTCTTCATTCCATGAACCACTTAGTTTTCTGGGCAACGCTACATGGGCCAGTGCCGGATAGGCCTTCCACATATCAAAGTTGTACGTGGGATGTGGCTTACACATACCAATGAAGTATGTAGGAAATAGTTTCTACATATCGTTTTCTAGGAACGGTTTGTGGAACCCCTTCCCAACCCACTTTTTAAGTCCCTCGGCCATTTTTGTAGCTCCTATCAAACAATTTTCACATTTGAATAATTTTTTTGTGGTCTTTTTGGATCTTTTTGTGCAGAATGCAATGGCCCTTCTATAGACTGCTACGGAATCAACCAGGATAAAAGTGGCCATTATTGAGAATACTGAGGACCATCTTCAATCATACATTTTTCATCAGGATAGTTCCTTAAAATATCTTCTTAAGCCAAATCTTCTAGCTTACCCATTATCTATAATGCTTCTGTTATATGTATTTGGCCTTTCTGATGATGTCCCATTGCCATTGGTTGACCATAATACTCCCTTAATTCTCCTGGAAGCACCCAAATAGCATAATCGAGCCAATATTTCTTCAACAAGAGAAATCATAACTACTCCCATTCAAGAGAATGTGTTCACACTAAAAGGCTCGGCATGAGCTTGGAGTAATCATAGTTGTCACAACAATTTCTCAAGACTATTCTCCCAGAATTACCCATCTATTATCAACCATTCCAGAGAAAACCATAGTAGTGAATGGATCACCAAATGGGACATGTGATCTGAATGATGCTTTTCCCATGAATGGGTATAGGCATTATTGGTACATCAAATCTATTTGGAGTCCCCAATTAGTTTTAAGTGGTGAACTTTTACTATGAATAATGGGTCTCCAAGTTCGTTGTTTTCTCTCCAAGTGAAATCCTATATAACTTGCTAATCCACTGGTGTTCTAGTATGAATAAATTCCATTTATCACATGGAGTGGTGGGGATCAGATTATGGGACATCCAACATCTTGAAGGAATCCCCATTCATGGAAATATGTATACTGAATTTCTTCCAGCAACTACTACTTGGGAAAATCCAATTAGTTGTCCCCGCTGGCCAGGAGCTTACTGGTCGTAGCATAAGGATTACTTAGTAAACCCCTCCAATATTTCTCCCTTATCCCGTTTGAGGATTGGATAGGGTCATTTTTTTTGGGTGAATGGGCCTAGGACGAGGGATTGTTTCATTATAACTCATCCAACTCATTAGTCTTGAAAACATCTAGGGTCATATTATGCCACCCTTGAAGCAGGATGATACACTACCTGGGGATGCGATATTTGAATGGACATACCTCCTGAGCTTAGATTTGAATATTTATTCTCCATGTTTTTGAGTGTATGGATCTTCCCATCCCATGACCTGTACACTGGGTTCAGGGTTTTGTACTCTGATGGTGGCGACTATGCTGTCTTAGGTTTAACCAATTAATCTGGCCATTCCTACTCTTGCCCGAATTTATGAGCTATTTGGGAAGAAACGAGAATGTAAACCTCTACATTGTCTCAGTAGACCATTTCAATTTCTATATGGGTGGATAGAAAAACATTTACCTTACTATGAATATATTATACTACGAGGGTTCCTCGTTATGACTTTCACCCCACCCTTCTTAGAATTGTCGTTGTTCACCCTATTACCTTAAGCATTTGCGATGTGGTCGGGTGGCTGAATTATGCTTCCTACTTCTCTTTAGCACCGTATGCTACCCCCATGGGCCAGTAAGGGGTCATGGAAGCAGATATTTAGAGGAGAGCTCATATATCATCATACCTTGAGATGGTATGCTGACTGCTCGCATAGATTGAGTCGCTATTTGTTATCCATAAACCCACTACCAGTTTTCTAGGAAATTCAGATGCCATTAAAAGGCTATACATCTTTCCACCTTTTAGTTGAAGGGAGAATATCATCATGAAATTATTCAAAAATTATGGATTATAATGATATGGGAAGGTTCCACCATTGAGATCATCATCCCTAATACAATGAGATCCACCTTTCTATCACTGGAATATGCCCAACTATGGGTGGACTATTAGCCTAACGTGGTGCTGGGAAGACCAATTCAGAAAGACCAAAATCCATTAACTTCCCTTCACACTACCTTGACCATGAAATCCATGAAATATATTCCTCTCCCTATGGAGACCATGACGGCCAAACAATATATTCCTCCCCCCATGGTGAGAAGACGCTCGATTCGCTGTCAGATGCATCTGGAAGGGACCTCATCTATGCAACCCATCTCGATAGGGAGTGATTCAGATTGTTCCCCTCCTATGGATACTGTCTATGACCATAATGAGGATTCCCCAGCAGAGTGTCACCGGATATCCCGGATGTCACATCCAGTCCCCCATGTCCGGCTCCAGGGGTTAAACCATATGTGGGGAGGGAGAGTCCCCCTGCCTCGAAAACCTATCTTAGGTCTCTTCCCACCACCATAATGATGCTTCCCACCTATAGACCCATTGAAGTGGCAGAGGAACAAGGACCTGGTTCCATGGGGATGCATCAAGTAGCACTAAAACAGGTGTTTCATCAATTATGTGCCCTTACTATGGAATCCCCAATGGCTAACTTCACCAACGAAATAGACAACTTCCAGCAATTATTTGATGAATTGGGTTTGGGTGTCTTCGATTACCGACATCTACACTTTCTTATTTACTATATTTTCATAGCCTAAGAAGACTATACTTCATTCAAGGACAAAAATTCCTGATTAAATTCTTTATGTCATTAAGAAACAACCTTTCAATATGTTTCTGAGGAACTCAATCATCTGATGGCTGAGAAGGCAAAGGCTCATGCCTTAGGGTTCACCCAAATAGAAAATCTAAAAGAATGTGAGTCTCTTGTGGCAATGTTAAAGGTTCAATTGGAATCCTCGGGTGCCAAATATGAAGCTTTCAAGATCAAAAAAAGGGACCTCAAAGCTTTTATGGAAAGTGTACACCTGATTTTTGAAGCTGAGGCGGAAGAGAGAGCTACATTAGAGCATATCCCTTATGGCCCGCAGGAGTCGCTAGTAATTTTTCTAGAAAGGGAGAGCTGAACCTCACTGTAATTTTTCCAAATTATTATGTCCTCACTTTTTTTGGTACCATGGAGAGACTCCAAATTGGGGTTGTTCCTCCATTTTTATGGAAATTTATGGAACTATTTCACCCTCCAATGCTTCTTCTTTTCCTTTTCCTATATTTTGAATCAATCATAATTGATCATATAAACATTATTTCAATCAGGTTTTAATTTTAAACCATGATTTGAAACTAGTAAATTGAACTAATCGAATTAGGATCTAGTTTTTTACTGAGATGCGGGACATATAGAGAGTAGTTCAACTATTGTTGGGGTTTTGGGGAAAACCATAGGAACTTTTGTGCCACTTTTTTTAATTATTGAACTAATTTTTTCCTAATCTATTTTGGTACAGGCTTAATGGGTATAACTTGGATTTTTTTAGGGCTTCCCTTCACAGGTTTTAGCCCCAACATTATTTCTGTGTCTTTTGAATATTTGATAGATCAACATTTTTTCCTTAAACATACAGAGTATATGTTTATTAAGATAATACTAAACTTTAATCCATGGGTGACTTTTGTGGGTTATCACTCTAGAGAGTACAAATTTTTTTTATTAGCAGTATATATAATTTTCAATCATACTTATTACTGATGTTGTAGGTTGAACATATTTGACCAAAATTGATTGGGTAAGGGCCCCAATTTGAGATTCATCATCCAAAAATGTCTTAATAACTCTCATACATGAATGTGGGATTTTTCTTGACCCTGAAATAAAAATTTTTGGAGGTATATGGGACTTGGGAGCAATTTTAGGCATACCGAGGTAGGATGGGGCTCTCTTGGGGAAACATTTTCTTTTAGTTGATGACCGTTTTGTGGGAGACATATGCAGAACCACCAGGGCATGAGGTGCATAGTCAAAAAAGGTGTCTGTAGGACACTATAAATCTTCTTCTGATGGAATGGGAGGTTTTTTAACACTTTGGATTTGTTTTTTGGTTAGGGAAAATAGTGGGTGGTCTACCTGAGGGATGATGTCTGAAAGTATTAGGGAAATTTGTACTAGTTTTGAATGAGAAACCACTCACACATGAATTTTTTTTAAGGGAGAGCCAATGAATGGTATATTTTAATTTCATACCACCAGGAAACCTCAAATATAACGAACCATACTTTACATACATTGTTATTACTTCAGAATTGAAGCATACTTATTACAACATATAAAAAAACCATGATAGGACTGTATAGTTATAGTGTCTTTAGAAACTGGGAAACATAAAAAACTGGTTCATAAAGCATTTACATTGTCTCCCATTTATTTCGTTATATCTAGAGTCCCTTTTGGCAGATCCTACTTAATACCCTTCTTCCTGACCTGGGGAAAAGAAAACATACAAAATGGTGATCTCAAATGCTCAGTAAGGGTAAACAAATGAAATATCAATCACATCATATTCATAATAACATTACAATTTGAAAATCTTAACCTGCAAAAGAGATCATAATATCATAACATGGGATAAATAATAGTAGTGAAATGTAATCCCAATAATCATAACATAAAACATGAAACATTGTGGCATGCACACATAATCACAGAAAATCATTTCATATTAGTCAAGACTCATTTCCAAGACTATCATAGTGGACAAAGACTATTTCTGAACCGAGTTCACTCATCGTTCCAGTCCTGTATCACAGAACCAGATTAACTTGTCGTTCCAGACATGTCTATGTCATGAGATATAAATCTTTACTCAATGCATTGGAGGGAGATATAGGTCCCACCCATCTCATAATGAAACCATTCTTATGTGTGCCACAAAACCATAAATCATACATCATAGCATAACCCATGTAATAAAAATGGGACTCTTAAACATCATGCCATCATAACATAATCCCTAAAAGATAAAATAACTTCATAAAAATAATTTCATCATAACATAATCAAATAAATGTAATAATATAAATATAAATATAACCCTATATTATCATAGATGGAAAATAATTTTGATAAAACGCTTGAACTCCATTCCTGAGTAAAATATCCTTTCTACTTCAAAAAACATTTTTCCTTTATCAACATGTTAGAAAATTTTAAAATAAAATAAGTTAATTGAAAATAAACTTGAAAAAATGTAAGGGAATATTCATGGAAATAATTTTATATGAAATCATAAAAATCCGTTCATGCCGTATAAATTAAAAAAAACTTTCTTCCTGTACTTTGGCCGGAAAAGTCAAAAGAATATCGTACTAAAAACGACAAAAGATTCCATTCATACCTTTTACTAAAAACTCACCTATAGGTAAAATTGGATTTAAAAAATTTTAGTGGAATAGAAATAATATTACATTTTAAGGAAACATGGATGTGGATGACAAATATGCCCCAGTAAATACCGAAGTATAAACAATCTCAGATAAAAATTGAGATTGCGAGATTTTCCCTTAACTTAAGTCCGATATGCCTTGTATGTATCCAAACCTCCTATATAATGATCCAAATAATTTCATTGACTTATTCTAGAATTATATTAATTGTTATGATATCATATATGGTCATATTCTTATCTTCTTATTAGTAATATTTCATTGCTACTTGTTATTCGGGTGTTCATTGCTTTATGTTCTTATGCATGTTTTGTCAAATAAATTCTTATTAATATTTTTAGGTTATAGATACCTCATTTACAGAATTTTATTAGTGTAATATATATCATATTTATTCATTAAATTCATTTATATAATCATTATTCAATGAATATCATGTAGAACAAGTCATATCCCATCATGGAGACGGTAGGCCGTACGTACACACGAGCGATGATATCATTCCCATGATTGTGGAATTGTATTTAAGTGGATGATAGAATATCTCAGAATTAGTATCAAGTAATAATAACCATATATAGTTATTCTTTACACCATTATACCCATCCAAGTAAGGTGGTGATGGAGAAACATATTACACCACGGCGTGGAGACGGTATTCCGTACGTATGCACGCGCGGTGATTTCGTTTTCCTTAGGATGGATAGAAGTTGAAATAGGGTTTTATCATTTTTATAATCAGTATATGAGTGATACTTATGTTATTAATATATAATGAAACAAATAAAGAAGAGTAAGTAGAAGAAGAAATAAATGTGATATAATCGGTAAAGGATATTACCTCTTCTTCAACACGCCTCTTCTGAACCTCCTCTTAGGACACTAAATTTGGTCTTTCAAGAAGACCAGAACCTATAGTATGTTTCTAGGGAAGTGGAGAAGGTAAATGGATATGGTTTGGTAGAGCATGAGGCTTAAAATGTTGTAAATAGGAGAGGAAGGAGGTGCCCTTTTATAAGGGAGGAGAGGGGCACCTTAGAAAAAACATAAAATATTATTTTATAATAAAGACATATTAAGTTTATAATGGCTCCAAAGTGACTTATTTCGAGGATAGGGTGGGGATGGGTCGAAATACTCTAAAAATATTGGTTTTATACAAGTTTAAGTTACCATTTAAACCTTATCATTTAGATTTAACTCTAAGTTAAATAATTTAACTTTTACCGTGTCTTCTTGTATTCTTACACTATATGAATAATAAACATAATATAAACTTCCAATCAAACCCAAATTGGTTCATTAATGTCATATATATTATTATATAAATCTTTTGGCCGAACTTTAGATTTTTAGGAATAGAATATCAATTAATAATTTAATATTTTTTTTAAAAACTCTTTTATATCAATTTTGAAACTATTTGGTATTTTGTTTTTTCTAAATTCATAACAGCATTATTACTTCGAAAAAAATTCATCTAAACAACCCTAAAATGTTTTCTTAACATATAAAATTATTTTAATTCATTAAAAGTCTCAAATTACATTTATTTGGGTATTTATAATATCAATTATGTTAACATTTCATCAATAAGGTAATTACTGCATCATCATTGTGCCATAAATAAATTAAATTATTTAATGTCTAAAAATTATAAATAAAATATAATTATGTAGGAAATCGTTTTTTATTTCTAATTAATATTTATAGTTGAATTTATCTTATTTATAACCCTATATTAAAAATGTTTTACTTATTAAACATTGTTTTTAACTCTTTTAACTCTTCTTTGAATTAAATAATAATTAATGTCCTAATCTAATCCAAGTGGACCTAAATGGCCATATTTTATTCCTAATGTTGTTTTTTGTCAAATTACACTAATCCAATAGAATTAGTACATGTGTTAGGGTAATAATAATATCATTTGTACCCTTAATTTCCCTATTTACTTTTAATCGTGGTAAATAAAAGTAAAAAGTTACTTTTCACCAAAAATTATTCTTATCTTATTGAACCACATTTTACTTACTGATATCAACCGTGTCTCTTGGATTTTTGAAATTCTACTCACAGAAGTGGTAAAATTATGTTTTTTTTAAATTTGCAAATTCTCTTAGGAGGCGGGTAAAAGACGGTAAAAAGTTCAATAAAATTTTTATATATCTAAAATTATTATAAAATGACTCCAATGAATTAAATTGAACTTATATAGGTATTATGTACCTATTTTGACCTAAAATAAATTTAAATAAAATAAATAATTATTTAAATAAAAATTCGGTTTTAAACTATAACTTAGTGTTTTTCACTATTCATCAAAAATCGAAAGTTTTCAGAAAAATACCAAAAATTCACCCTTGGATAATTTAGATATTCCAAATCAAAAAATAGTGTCCATTTTGAGAGATAAAATTTTTAAAATTTCAAAAAGTTGGTATTACTATTCATAACGGCTAGTTTATATAATATTTTAATAACATATTGTTGTTTAGTGAAACTCGGGATTACGTACAACGCAAGCTATCGAGGAAGGTTTCTCCTACGTTTAACACAATCCAATACTATGTTGTGTGTAGTGAAAGATTCCTTTGGTGTTTCGTATAACATAATGCATAAAAATAGAATATTTCTCATAAAATCTTAGGGTGTTACATTCTACCCCCCTTAAAAAGAATTTCACCCTCAAAATTCGTCACTTTGTAACAAACAGATTAGGATACCTATCCCTCATCATATCTTCAAGTTCCCATGTAGATTCTTCTAATTGATGGTTCCTCCATAAAACATTAACCAAGAAAGTGGTCTTGTTTCGTAGAACTTTTTCGCTATGATCCAGAATCTCTATTGGATGTTCTTCCTAAGAAAGATCTTGCTCCAGCGGTACAACCTATGAGCTTAGTACATGTGAAGGATCGAGTATATACTTTCACAGGAGAGATACATAGAACACATCATGAAATTGATAGAGATTCGGTGGAAGCGCCAATCAGTAAGCTACCTTCCCAACACGATCCAATATTTCAAAAGGACCAATATACCTAGGGCTCAGCTTTCCCTTCTTTCCAAATCTCTTTACTCTCTTCCAAAGAGATATTCATAAGAACACTTTATCACCCACTTCAAACTCTAGGTCATTTCTTCATTTTTCAGCATAACGTTTTTGTCGACTCTAAGCTACTCATATGTTTTGTTGAATAAATCTTACCTTTTCTACCATCTCATCAACAAGATCTGGTCCTAATAGTTTTCATTCCCCAACTTCATCCTAGCAAGTTGGAGTTCTGCATTTCTTTCCACAAAGAGCATCATAAGGAGCCATCTGAATAATGGAGTGAAAGCTATTATTACAAGAAAATTCTACCAAAGGTAGGTATTGATACCAACCACCTTTTAAATCCATAGAGCATGCTATCAACATGTCTTCTAGAGTTTTAATTGTCCTCTCAAACTGACCATCTGTCTAAGGATGATAAGCAGTGCTAAAACTCAACTCTGTATCTAGAGTATGCTGAAGACTTCACCAAAACTTCGAGGTAAACCTTTGATCCCGATAAGATATAATGGAAAGTGGTACTCCATGAAATATTACCACTTCCTTCACATATATCCTAGAAATCTGATCAAGAGAGAAATCTTCTCTAATAGAAATGAAGTGTGCTGACTTCGTAAGATGATCAACTATAACCTAGATAGCATTATTGCCTTTGGATGTTTTAGGAAGTCTAGTGACAATGTACATAGTGATGTTTTCCCATTTCCATTCTAGTATGGTTAATGGTTGTTACATCCCCTTAGAATTCTGTCTCTTACCTTTAACTTGCGGACAAACCAAGCATCAAGAGACATATTCAGCAACATCTCTTTTCATGCCATCCCACCAGAAGTACTCCTTTAGGTCCCTATACATCTTCATGCTTCTAGGGTTAATAGAGAATGAAGAACTATGAGCTTCATCCAATATTTTCTTCTTTAATTCTGGGATAGGAGGAACACAAACCCGATTCTTGAACCTTATTATTTCATCACAATCAATGTGGAATTCAGGAACATTTCTCACCTTCTTTCGTAACTCTACATATTTTTTATGTGCCTCTTTAATCTTCACATGTATAGATGGTTGAACATTCATTTGAGAAAGATAAGATTTTTCCCCTTCCATTATAATTCCAAGATCCATCCTTTTTAAATCCATAAATATTGGATCTTTTGTGATCCTAATCATGGATAATCTAGCATGGTCTTGTCGACTTAATGCGTCTTCCACCTTGTTTGATTTCCCAGGGTGGTAATGAATTGATCAGTCGTAATCCTTAATCAGCTCCAACCATCTTCTTTGGAACATATTCTTCTCCTTTTGTGTGAAAATATAATTTAAACTTTTATGATCAGTATAAATATCACACCTTTCTCCATAAAGATAATGCCTCCAAATCATTAATGAAAAGATTATCGCAGCTAACTCCAAATCATGAGTTGGGTAATTCTGCTCAGGGATTTTCATCTGTCGTGAGGCATAAGCTATCACCATATCGTTTTGCATGAGAACAGACCCCAATCTCTTCTTGGATGAATCACTGTAGATCACAAACCTTTCTCCACTACAAGGCAGTGTGAGCACAAGTGCATTGGATAACCTTCTTTTTAACTCCTTGAAATTCTCTTCACACTCCTCCGTCCAAACGAACTTAACTCCTTTTCGAGTAAACCTGGTGAGTTGATTAAATAATCATGAAAAATCATTCACAAAACATCGATAATATCCATACAAACCAAGAATGCTTCATATCTCAGTTACTGTTGTTGGTATCGACTAGCTTTCAATAACCTCTATTTTTTCCGAATCCACAGATATCCCCTCTTTTGAGATTATGTGACCCAAAAATGAAACTTTTTGAAGCCAAAATTCACACTTGGTAAATTTGGAATAAAGATTCTACTTTATTAGGTTCTTTAATACAGTTCTCAAGTGATCTTCATGTTCTTCCTTGATCTTTGAATAGACAAGAATATCGTCAATAAATACTACCACAAACTGATCAAGATAGTCTCTAAAGACTCTATTCATTAGATCCATGAAGATAGAAGGAGCATTAGTAAGACCAAATGGAATCACTATAAATTCATAGTGTCTATACCTTGTACGGAATTCCATCTTTGGTATATCCTCCCTTTTGACCATTAATTTATGATACCCTGAACAAATATCAATCTTGGAAAAGTATTGAGGTCCGCATAGTAGGTCAAATAAGTCATCAATGCATGGGAGAGGATATTTTTTCTTGATAGTGATCTTGTTAAGTTCTCGATAATCAATGCAGAGTCTCATAGATCCGTCTTTCTTCTTAAAAACCCGAATAGGTTATTTCCAAGGTGATGCACTAGGGCGTATGAATCCTTTATCAAGATTCTCTTGGAGTTTCTTCTTCAATTCCTACAACTCAATTGGGGAAATTCTATAAGGTATCTTTGAAATGGGCATAACACCTGGTATGAGTTCTATTGAAAACTCAACTTCACGATTTGGTGGAAGACCTGTAAATTCCTCTGTAAAGACATCATCAAACTCCCGTACAATGGGAATATTCTTAATCATGATTTTCTCTCCAACCATATGAGATAAATAACCTTAATTTATTAGAATCAAGACCCATAAGATTGACGAAATTGCCACTGGAAGGTTATATTCATCCTTGCATTGATAGATGATCATAGATTGATCAGGAATATAAAATGTGACTTCCCTTCTTTGGAAATCGATATGATCTCCATATAAGGAAATCCAATCCATGCTAATAATCACATCAAATTCCACTATAGGAAGGATCACAAGATTTGCAGGAAGCACATTCCCACAAACGTCAATTGGAGAAGAATTATAATCTTTTGATGCAACTGTTGTTCCATTAGGAGTTGTCACAGCTAACTCAACAGCTAATTGTTGAGGTAGTATGATGATACCCTTAGAAAATTCTTTATAAATAAAAGTGTGTGTGGATCCAGAATCAAATAAAACATTTTCTAATTTAGAGTGAATGGTTAGTGTACCTTTCACCACTTCGTTATCGTACTCCACATCGCCGATAGAAATTGCATGTGACTTTCCTTTGTCTTTGGCCTTAAGAGTATGTTGACATCGATCATCATCAACAAACCTTGGATTAGGGCATTGATTATCAAAATTCCCCATTTCCTTTCACTTGTAACATTAAAGTGTAGGAGGTCCATTCTGTGTAGTCTTTTCTTTGTTCGCATCACTAGACATATTTTTCCCATCATTGCGGCATTCAAATTCATGATGACCTTCTTTTCCACATTTGAAACATTTACTTATCCCTTTAAGACAATTCCCTCCATGTTTCTTTCCACACATTGAGCATAAGGGAAAACTCATCTTATTTTCAGTGTGGTCTTTATATTTCCCTTTGAATTCCATTTTCCTCTTCTTATCAAACCCATATGACGGATGGGTTACTCCAATATCCATCTCAACCTTGAGAGTACATCGAACAATTTCCTTGTAGCTATTGAAGTCCCTTATGGCTAATTCCCTTTGAATACTTGGTTTTAAGACACTAAAGAATCAATCGATCTTACTCTCAGGTTGGATAATAATTCCAGAAGCGTACCTTGCAAGTCTTGTAAAATTTTCTTTGTAGGTACCAACAGATTCATCATCCTTTTGATTTAGTTCAAGAAACTCCTTATCCATATTTTTTCAAATAATACGAGGGAAGTACTTATTGAAAAATATGTTCTTGAACTCGTCACATTCCATGGACTCAATTTCATCTCTTTTCCTCGTATTCTTGATAAGATTCCACCATTAATCAGCTTCACCTTCCAAACAATATACTACTAAGATGACTTTGTCATGTTCAGAACATTGAAGAACTGAAAATATCTTTTCAGTGGTACTGATCCATTGTTCATCCAGAAATAGACCAGTTGACCTGCTGAATGAGGGTGGACGCTACCTCATGAAGGATTCAAAATATTGTTTCTCCTTCTTTTTCTCATTTGGATGTCCTCCATGATTTATAGCTTGATAAAGTTGTGTGAACATGGCTATAAGATTTTTCATTCCAGCTCCCATAACATTTGGTTGCTCAGGGGGACAATCCTTGCCTTTCCCGTCGCATTCATCATTAACACAGTTCCTTCGAATTCCAGCCATTGACTAAAACCAAGAAGAATAGTGAGAGCAACACTAATTACAATAGGAAAACAACATAATCAGTATTATAATTTAACACTTTAGGTCTTATCATAGGTTACTAATGGCCATTTCTAAAACACTAATATTGTGTTCTATGATTAGACATATCCTTAAGGTTCTTACTAAGGATTTCACATCCTAGTTTCCAAAGGTTGACTATACCTTTCCTCTGATACCAACTATAACGACCCATACTTTACATACATTGTTATTACTTTATAATCGAAGAATAATTATTAAAACATATAAAAAACCATGAAGGACTTCATAGGAATAGTGTCTTTAGAAACTGGGAAACATAAACAACTAGTTCATAAAGCATCTACATTGTCTCCCATTTATTTCATCATATCTAGAGTCCCTTTTGGCATATCATACTTAATACCCTTCTTCCTGACCTGGGGAAAAGAAAACATACAAAAGGGTGAGCTCAAATGATCGGTAAGGGTAAACATCAGAAATATCAATCATATCATATTTATAATAACATAACAATTTGAAAATCTTAACCTACAAAAGAGATCATAATATCACAGCATGGGATAAATCATAGTAGTGAAATGTAATCATAATAATCATAACATAAAACATGAAAATTTGTGGCATACACACATAATCATATAAAATCATTTCATATTAGTCAAGAATCGTTTCCAAGACCATCATAGTGGAAAAAGTCCATTTCTGAACTGAGTTCACTCCTCATTCCTGCCCTGTATCACTAAACCGGATTAACTTGTCATTCCATCCATGTCTATCTCATGAGATATAAATCTTTACCCAATGCATTGGAGGGAGATACAGGTCCCGCCTATCTCATAATTAAACCATTATTATGTTTTCCACAAAACCATAAATCATACATCATAGCATAACCCATGTAATAAAAATGGGATTCTTAAACATCATGCCATCATAACATAATCCATAAAAGATAAAAGAACTTCATAAAAATAATTTCATCATAACATAATCAAATGAATGTAATAAGAGGGATATAAACAGAACCCTATAGTATCTTATATGGAAAATAATTTTGATAAAACGCTTGAACTCCATTCTGGAGGAAAATATCCTTTCTACTTCAAAAAACATTTTTCCTTTCTCAACACGTTAGAAAATTTTAAACTAAAAGAAGTTAATTGAAAATAAACTTGAAAAATTGTAAAGGAAGCTTCATGGAAATAATTTTATATGAAATCATAAATATCCATTCATGCCGTATAAATTAAAAAAAACATTCTTCTCGTACTTTGCTCGGAAAAGTCAAAAAGTATCTCGTACAGAAAACGAAAAAATATTCCTTTCATATCTTTTACTAAAAACACACCAATAGGTAAAATTGGATTTAAACTGTTGTAGGGGAATAGAAATAATATTCTATATTAAGGAAACATGGATATGGATGATAAATATTCCCCAGTAAATACCGAAGTATAAACAAACTCAGATAAAAATTGAGATTGCGAGATTTTCCCTTACCGTAGGTCCGATATGCCTTGTACATATCCAAAAAATTTGTATAATTATTTAAATAATGTCATTGAATTATTCCATAATAATTATCATTATTATGATATCATATATTTTCATATTATTATCTTCTTATTAGTATTATTTCATTGCTACTTGTTATTTGGGTGTTCATTGCTTTATGTTCTTATGCATGTTTTGTGGAATAAATTATTATTCCTCTTTTTAGGATATAGATACCTCATTTTAAAAATGGTATTAGTGTAATATATATCATATTTATTCATTAAATTCATTTATATAATCATTATTCAATGAATATCATGTAGAACGAGTCGCATCACATCTTGGAGACGGTAGGCCATACGTACACACGAGTGATGATATCATTCCCATGATTGTGGAATTGTATTGAAGTGGATGATAGAATATATCAGAATTAGTATGAATTCATAATAAACAAATATAGTTTTTCTTTACACCATTATACCCATCCATGTAAGGCGGTGGTGGAAAAATAGATTACACCACGACGTGGATACGGTATTCCGTACGTACGCACGCGCGATGATTTCATTTTCCTTAGGATGGATAGAAGGTGAAATAGTGTTGTTTCATTTTTATAATCATTATATGAGTGATTATGGTGTTATTAATTTATTATGAAACAAATAAATAAGAGGAAGTAGAAGAATAAATAAATGTGAAATAATCGAGAAAGGATATTACCTCTTCTTCGACGCGCCTCTTCTAAACCGCCTCTTAGGACACTAAAGTTGGCCTTTGAAGAAAACCAGAACCTCTAGAATGTTTGTAGGGAAGTGGAGAAGGTAAATGGACAGGTTTTGGACAATATTTAATGCTCAAAATGTTGTAAATAGGAGAGGTAGGAGGTTCCCTTTTATAAGGGAGGAGAGGGGCACCTTAGGAAAAACTTAAAATATTATTTTATAATAAATTCATATTCGGTTTATAAAGGCTCAAAAATGACTTATTTAGAGGATAGGGTGATGATGGATCGAAATAATATCAAAAAATAGGTTTAAAAAAAATTAGTTTACTATTTTAACCTTATCATTTATATTTAACTCTGAGTTAAATAATTTAACTTTTACCGTGTCTTCTTGTATTCTTACACTATATGGTTAATAAACATAGTATAAACTACCAATCGAACCCCAATTGGTTCATTAATGTCATATATATTATTATATATAAGTCTTTTGGACGAAACTTAGATATTTAGGAATAGAATATCAATTAATAATTTAATATTTGTTTTAAAAACTCTTTTATGTCAATTTTGACACTATTTGGTATTTTGTTTTTTTCTAAATTTATAACAGCATTATTACTTCGAAAAAAATTAACCTAACCGACCATAATATGTTAAATTAGCCTATAAAATTAGTTTAATTTATAAAAAGTCTCAAATTACATTTATTTGGGTATTTATAATATGAATTACGTTAATATTTCATTAATAAGGTAATTACTGCATCATCATTGTGTTATAAATAAATTATATAATTTAATGTATAAAAATTATAAATAAAATACCATTATGTATGAAATATTTTTATCTTTATAATTAATATTTATAGTCGAATTTATCTTATGTATAACCCTATATTAAAAATGTTTTACTTATTAAACATTGATTTTAACTATTTTAACTCTCCTTTGAATTAAATAATAATAAATGTCCTAATCTAGTCCAAGTGGACCTAAATAGTAATATGTTATTCCTAAGGTTGTTTTTGGTCAAATTACACTTATCAAATAGAATTATGACACATGTTAGGGTAATTAAAATATCATTTTTACCCTGAATTACCATATTTACTTTTAACCGTGGTAAATAAAAGTAAAAAGTTACTATTCACCAAAATTTGTTTTTATCTTATTGAACAACATTTTACTTAATTATATCAACCGTGTCTCTCGTATTTTTTAAATTCCACACACAAAAGTGGTAAAATTATGTTTTATGTAATTTTGCAAATTCTCTTAGGAGGTGGGTAAAAGACGGTAAAAAGCTCAATTTTTTTATATATCTAAAATTATTATAAAATGACTCTAATGAATTACATTGAAATTATATAGGTATTATGAATCTATTTTGACCTAAAATAAATTTAACTAAAATAAATATTTATTTAAATAAAAATTCGGTTTTAAACTATAACTCAGTGTTTTTCACTATTCATTAAAAATTGAATGTTCTCAAAAAAATACCAAAAATTAACCCATGGCTAACTTTGATAATCCGAATCTAAAAATGAAGTCCATTTTAAAATATAAAATTTTTAAAATTTCAAAAAGTGGGTATTACTATTCATAACATCTAGTTTATATAATATGTTAATAACACATCGTTGTTTAGTGAAACACGGTATTGCGTACAATGCAAGCTATCAAGGAAGGTTGCTACTACGTATGATGAAATCCAAGAAAATGTTGTGTGTAGTGAAAGATTCCATTGGTGTTGAATATAACATAATACATCAAAACAAAATATTTCTCATAAAATCTCAGGGTGTTACATCGAAGCTATTATGGGAGATCATTTTACTCTAACCAAGAGAGAGTAAATGATTCATTAGTTCAACTAGAAATGCTTTTCATCTTTGGGGATTTGAAAGGGGAAAAATATGTAAACCGTAATCTAGGTGTATTCTGAATCCGGGGAATGATATGGGACATAAATGTCATGAAATTGTGAAAAACTGGAGAGGATTATCCTAATGATGAATTTTACTTTGGTTGATGGCCATTTTGTAGGTGACATATGCAGAGCCACCAGTGAATGATGTGCATAGTCAAACAAAGGTGTCTATAATACATTGTCCTTCCATCTCTGATGGCCATGAAGGATTATAGATATTGGGACCTTTCTAGACATGGTGTTTGGTTTTGTGAATTAGGGTGTGCTTAAACATGAAAGGATGCTTTTCTTTGGCGGGACATTACCAAGAAGACTGGAAATAGGGGGCATCTTTTTATACATGGATCAACTTCACGCATAAGGATGGTGAATTTTATTTTGTAAAATCCTTAAGAGAGACTAGAGGTGAATCATCCTAGGATGTTCCGATATATCTAGGATGTGTGTAGGAAAGATAAAAAAATCCCGACTTTGAGGATTCTTGAATTAGGAGGGATTTCACTGGGCCTGGGAGTTGTTTGGAATACCGAGGTAGCAGAGGAATCTCCCGAGGACAAATTTTCCTCTGATTGATGTCCATTTTTATACAACATATGCAAAGCCACAGGGGAATCATGTGCATCGTCAAATAGGTGTGTCCAAAGGACACTAGATTTCCTTCTCTGATGGTCATGGAGGGTTATGGGGATCCAAGATTACTTAAAGAACGAAGTTTGATGTGTGGTAGGAGTGTATCTGGATACATTAAAAACATCCAGGATGCGATTCTCTTATGGGTTCAAGTAATCCCCTATATAGATCTGAATCATAAGTAGGGTGATGCATCTATTCCATTCTTGGTATACCCTGTAGTTTAACGTCATATGGGAAGGACCTAGGGTTTCTTATGGGGAAGGGAACCATAAAAATAATTTTATGGTCATGCTTCTATGACCAAAATCATGGACTGATTTTCCCTGATTTCATGGTGGATCTCCTGACGAGGTCTCTAATATCATGTGATCCATGCTCGGTTTGAGAAATAAGGGATTAGGAGGATTTCGGGTCACCACTTAAGAATTTCATAATCATTGGTAGAGATCATTTTATGCTTCAACCAATGCTATGCAGTTTAACATAGTGTAGTAAGGACAAATTCCACATAATTTTTCATCTTTTGGGGTGGACGTAAGGTAATCCCACCCGGAATAAAGGTAAATATGATTACCCTTAAGCATCCCTGTAGATAGGACTTTTATGGGGATTCTCTACTTTGATTAAATTCATGCACAGGGAAGGGGACATTTCAACACTTTCTATGGATGAGTCTGGATCATAGGATTCAAGTCTATCACACATTTTTCAGGGGGAAACCGAGTAACACAAGATTCCCAAGGAACATCCCTTGTGGAGGTCTATCCCATACCCAGGAAGGAAAGGCATTTTTTTGAGGAGTTAATTCCCATATAAGAATCGAAGAATTGTGATTGTGTGGTGTAGTTTATTGTTTTGCGTCTAGGAAAATTTTGGACTTTTTGTATAGCATTTTTCGGTAAGGACATTGATAACACAATTTACTGTCGTGTTTCATAGACAACTTGTCACAAATACCATAAATATATTTGATTTAATCTTGGATGGGATATTCTATATTTCCTTAGATATGAGTGATGATAAAAGGTGTAAACCATATTCTTGGGGGATGGGGGCTTGGATTAGGAGGAATGACATGGGTCTTGGAAGGAATTTGGAATATGAAAAAAGGAAAATCTTCTCCTAAAGAATAATTTTCCTTTGATTTACATACTTTTTTAGGAAATATATGAAGAGCCTCCAAGGAATGATGTACATATTCAAACAAAGTGGTCTAATAGACACTGGCCTTCCTTATCTGATGGGAGTGAATGTTTATGGGGACCCAAGCTTTCCCAGAGTATAGAGTTTGAAAAATGGGAAAGATATGTCTACGGGCATAGGAAATATCCAAACCATGATTATTTGTGAAATAATGAAGCTTTCATATTGATTTGAATCATATTTTGAGGGAAGCATGATCTTATGACTCCTTCTGGGTGTCAGAACTCAGTCTTTGTAATTTCCATTATCTCTTTGAATTTGTTGTGTTGGGAATTTGGGTAATGTTTGGGATCTCATAACTATAATAATTACGCCACACATGATTATTGAGGAACCTTTTAGTTTAATGTCATGAGGTTAGTAACATTCATGAATTTCCCTATGAAGTTGTAACCCATGTGCATAAGAATGGGTATTTCCACCCTCTTTTTTTTAAGTGGTGGATGGACTGGAATGGAGGATCTGGGAACCACTATGTATCCTGCAAGGGTAGGAATCAAGACACATGTAGTTGTGGAAAGGAATTCCCTACATAGTTCTAATTCAAATTTAGGGAACATGGGAATTTTTGTTTTTTAGTGGCTAGACCAAGAATTGGGGTCAAGGTGTCCCTACATATCCTACAAGGGAAGGAATCATGCCACACATAGTTCTGGACATATCCTCCTTGTAAAGGTCTAGTCCATTCACAGGGAGGGGGAAGGAATTTTAAATGATGCTTGAACTAGGATATGAGATCCGAGAATAACTACATATCCATCTAATATGGGAATAAATCCATAAAAGGTTCTAGAAGATCCCATGTAGTTTAAAATAATACAGTAAAGAAAAGGTAAAATGATGTGAATTATACAAATATTATTGCTGGGATCAAAAACTGGGATTCAAGCATCAATACATATCCCACTCTGATAAGGATCATCCCATATGTAGTTTGGTAAAGTATATTCTCCCTTTACTGATCTGAAATGGGTGTAGGTGTAGGGGCATTTTAGTTTCATCTTCTACAGGTGTCTGGTCTATCATATTCCCCTATGATTTGTCTATTCAAGGGAACCCTTAAAACTGATCCTAAGCTCATGTGAGTTATACAAGATGCGATAAACAATAATTAAAAGTATATCCCTCATAGTATTGGGTGATAAATGGAATAACATGGGAATTATGTTTCATGTTATTTTTTGGCCATGATCGAGGGTCGAGGCGTCGCTATGTATCCCACCAATGAATGAAAATCAAGCCACACATAGTTATATATTTTCATTCCTATTTTGGCCTGACCTATACATAGAAAGGGGGGGTATTTCTATATTTTCATCATATGAATTTGGCTTATCTGTGATGGACTATTAGCTAGAACATAATACCTACCATGTAGTTTAACATCTTGTAGTTAGGACAAAGATGATATGCAGTTTAACGTCATGCAGTAAGTATGTTGTGTCACTATGTAGTTTAACATCTTGCAGCTAAGACGTTTTTGACCCATCCATTTAACATCATGCAGTAAGGATGAATCTATCATGCAGTTTATCATCATATTATTAGGATAAAGATGCTATGCGGTTTAATGTCATGTAGCTAAGATATTTGTGTCACTATGTAGTTTAACATCTTACAGCTAGGAAATTTTTTACCCTATTGTTTAATTTAATATGGTGAGGATGAATCTATCATACTGTTTATCCTAGTGCGATTAAGACAAAGTTTATATATATTTTAACTTCTTGTAGATAGGATATTGGGTCACAGTTTATAAAAATTATTTCCTCAGAATCCTTGCATTGTTGGGAGCTATGATGACCTATCCATCCATTGATATTAAGGAAAATTCTCTATTTGAGGTGACCTTATGTATAACATATGGCCCATATCACTCTGGATCAAGATTTGGGGGATTATTCCAAACTATCTTTAGGGTTCTGAGGACCAACACAATATCTCCTTCGAGGAAATACTGAAGGTGAACCTTTTTGTAGGAGGCTTATGTGATCCAGTTTTGATAGATTTGAAAATGGAGAAAATTGTGCTACCTTTTCTCTTCCAGTCGCTCCAACTCATCAAACCATTTTTGGGATTACTCATCCATGGATAGTTTAATGAAAATGGAAACATGAAGTGATGGTAATTAGATTTATATGGGAAAAACCATCTCTCTCCTATATATTAGTGAGTTTTTGGTTTCCTGGGTGGCAGTGCCGATCATGGTCTAGTAAGCCCATAAAGCATGGAGGATCTTGTCTGGCCATGATTTGATGATCTTTTTTACCATCTTCTGGAGTATGTTTGATAGAGTCTCATTAAAAACCTCTATCTTCCCGTTTTCTATTGCAAGATAGTGGTTTGAATAGTTGTCTTTGATTCCATACTCATGGTATAGCTTTTCCAACTCAGAAGAGTAGAATTTGGTGCCATTGTTCATTAATATTATATGAGGGACACAACATCTAGTAATGATATTGGCCTTCACAAATCAAACAATTATTTTTCCCCCGACCTCTTTAAGGGGTACGACTTCATCCCATTTGGAAAAGATATCAATTATAGTGTGAATGAAAATAAATTGTCCAGCAGTGGTAGGAGGATATGATTTCACGTCATCAATCCCCCATATGACAAATTTGCAGGAGTATATAGATGTGTGAAGTAGCACTGGGTGTCGGTGAATAAAATTGGTATGAATTTGGAAGGGATGAAATATCTTGAATAATGTGGTACAATATTGAATCATAGAGGGACACTAGTATCTAAGACTTTGAATTTGATGTGAGAGCTTTACTGCTGATTGGTGTGCTCTACAAGTTCTAGCATGAAATTATTTCATGATGACAATAGTCTCTTCTCCATCGATGCACCTGAGAAGGACTCTGTCAAGGCCTCATTTTTAGAGAACCTTTTCTTGTTTTGTGACATTGTACAAGAAAAATTGACTCTCCAACTCTATATCTTCTCTCTTCCAGCCCTATCTGGTGGGATATCCCCCCATCATAGTAAATTTTCAATGGGAGTCATTTATCCAGTAGTGTGACTGTAAGGCTCAGGAATGGGGCTAATCTCATTGATTTCTTCTGTATTTTTTTATGAAAAATTGAAAAAACCATTCGATGGTGGGAAATGTTGATAACTGTTTCATCTAAATCTAAATTTTCCATGGTTGTGGCTGCATTTTCCAATGCATTGTTGTGATAAATTTTTGACCGAGGGATGTAAGTCAGTGTTGTTCTGAGGGGAATTCTGCCATCAGTCTTGGACATTGTTCATCAAAGGTATGAATACATATTTCATAATGGAATAAACACCATTGACCTACTTTATGACTAGCTCTGAATCAAATTTTATCTTTAGGTGTTTGGATCATTCATGAAGTTCCATCTCTAGGAATACAACGAGGGCCGGATATTCTGCTTCATTATTTGTGCACCCCTATGAAAGTTGGAAAGAGTAAGGCATGATGGACTTCTTCTAGAGATATGATTATAACTCCCAGTACTACTATTTTGATCATAGGATCCTCCATCATTTTTCCTATCAGGCTACTGGAGGCACCGTCGAAGTACATTTCCCATGCATGGGGGAATTCAGGGATGGAGAACACTTTTTCATATGAATGTTTAGTGTAAAATGGTGTCATTTCTTATGGGGGTTTCTCCTCTAGTAAATCATCAAATGCATATCCTTTGATGGATTTCTAGGGAAAGTAGCATATGTCAAACTATTATAGGATGACTTCCCACCATGATAGGTGTCTAGTTAGCATAGTATGGTTGAGGATATACTTTATCGAGTTACAACGAGAGGCAAGATGGACCTCATGATGTTGTAGTTAATTTCTGAATTTCTAAACTACAATGATTAGGTCAAAGAAGTTCTTTTTGATTCTTGAATATCGAGTATCAATATCGATCATTGTTTGGCTGAGGTAATAGAGATTGTTCGCGCAGCCAGAATCATTATTTTGTGAGAGGAAAGTGTCTAATGACCATTCTAAGGCGGTTAAATACAAGATGAATGGTCTTAACTCAACTGGAGGATTTATCTCTAGTGGGATTACGATATATATTTTAAGATTTTTGAATTATTTTTGAAAATAATTATCCCATTGGTATGGAACCTTTTTATTCAGCAACCCGGTGAAAGGAAAACACATACTTCCAAGGTTGGATCTGAAGCACCAAATATAGGCCATAATCCCTTGGATACCCCTTAACTTGGCGAGGATTCAAGGCGGAAAAATTACAAGAATTGATTTTTTCTTCTTAGGGTTGACCTCAGTATCATGATTTTGTATGACAAAGATGTGGAATTTTCCAAAGGTGACGCTGAAAGCACACTTCAAGGGATTAATCATTATACCATTTTGTCATAGTATATTAAATAAAGTTTCAATATTTGTTCAGTGTTTTGATAATTTTCGCGATTTAACCACCAGGTCATTGACAGATAACTGAAAGAATTTTCCCCAGAAGGGATTGAAAATGTGATGCATGGCATACTGATTCATAGTGCTAGATTTTTTCAGACCAAAGGGAATCATCTTATAGTATAATATTCCCTGGGGGCCTAAAAGTAGTGGATTATTCATCTTCTCAGGCCATTCAGATTTGATTGTATCCATAATATACATCCGTTAAAGACTGGGCCTCCTATTTGGCAGTCACATTGATAAAAAATTCTATGATCGGGACCAGTAAATCATCTTTTGGACAGTGCCGATTGAGGTCCCTGATGTCGATGCAGACTCTAATATGTCCTTTATTATTTTTTATAGGTAATATGTTTTCTATATAAATTTTATATTCTATTTTCTGGAGGAATTTATTTTTGATTATTTTTCAACTTCAGCCTCTATTTTGGTAGAATGTGTTTGGTGGGTCCTTCTAGAAGCCTGTTTGTAACCATGATAGCCTTTTTCTAGACCTAGGTGATGAGTGGAAACCTAAGGATAAAGGTCAGGAATTTCTAAGTAGTTCGAGGAAAAAATATCATGATTCTTATTTAGGAAGAAGTTATATGACACATAATCCTCGAAAGGCATATCCATACTAATCAATGTGGGCCGCAAGTCATCTTTAGTGCCCATATTTATCTTCCTATGTTCATCGATCGTGGTGGAGACCCCCTCTTCGAATGTGGGAGGGGAAAACTTGATATATTCTTCTTCTTAATCTTCTTCCTCTTCTTCCTCATCTGATGGGGAGAGGACTCTCAAAATGAACTCTCCAACGTTGGGAGAGGAATCTAAACTCTGTTTTATAGAAACTTAAACAACTCATTTTTATCTAGATGACAGCAGGGAATTTTATTAAGAGTATGGAATGGAGGGTGGAGGAGTTTCCTTGCATTCTTTTATTGACATGTGTTAATATTCTACCTTAGTGAGTAAGTCAAGAAATATTTTGGGTCCCAAGGATGGACTGAGACCTTTTTTATTTGATCCCTTATCATCATCATGGGGTTTAGCATTCTTTTCAGCATCCTTGGGCTTGATGGCCATAACAGGGATCATGAATACGGATAAGGCTATATTTTATCTTGAACTTATGAACTCAACCCGGTTGATGGGTAATACATACTATTCTCTAATATATTTAAGGGGATCAGTAGGATCCATTTCTAGTCCATTTGGGGTAGTGATCCATCCAACATCATCAACCAAAGACTACTTCTCTTTCAGTTCATAGAACCCGACATCGATGTAATGAAACTCAATAGATTCTACTGGGGATTTATCGGTATGCAATGTCTTGTTTCACCTATTAGCACAATATTTGATGCACTGATGGTATGATGAGGGGATTGCAGCATGTTGATGCAACCAGGGCCTTACCAATAGGCCATTGAAGGTCGTACTTTTCTGCACTACTAGAAACTCATAGTCATACATGAGGTCACCAAGAAAAGTTTTAACCTTGATTATCCCCCAGTAGATTATAATCAATTTTTTCATATCTCCACATAATGCTGGTGGAGGGTTTCATACTGTCCTCATAATAGCTTAACCGATGATGTTTTCATAATGGGAGGATATTGAATTTAGATCCACTATCGATGAAAATTTTCATAATATCAATGCTATTTATCTTTCTAGACCCATATAATGGTTTTATGTGTCCTTGAATTATGGTGTATTCATCCTGATCCATGATAGATATGATAGAGTGAAATTCTCCTGGATTGGTCTCTGTCCGATAGACTTCGGTGGATTCTACTTCAGCCTTAAATTCTTGGGGACTTATTAAGGATTCATTGAGTGCCTCCCTAAGGTCTGATAATAGACTCAAGGAATCCGATATCGATAGATTTTCTAGTACAGAGTATATATTATTCAAAATATCATATTTTTACTCTAAAGTTTGGTGATTCCTGGATTGGGTATGCTCTTTCATATTCAAATTAGGGACTTGATCCCTAGAGGTGGATGGGATGAACTCTGGGATGGGAATAGATGGTTCTCCCGTGCTCTTTGGATTCGGAAAAACTATCAGCCTACATGATTCAAGTGATTAGACATATGTTCTTCCTCCAGAATATATTCCAAGATTATTGGTCTAATATTTATTCCAAAAAGGATATAGAAACACTTTGGTTCCCATTATGTCTATTGGAGGGTTCTTCTATGAGTTTCTACAACATTAATAGTTTTAATTAAGGTGGGGATGTGCATTTTACTCCTATTACGACCACATGTTCCTGGAAGCTCTTGGCCTTTGTAGCCTCTTCCTCTAAATCTCCAATTAGATGTATGGAATTTAGGTTTGTAGCCATATTCTCCATTTAAGAATGGATCCTTTAAGTGAATGAAATTAATGGATCCAAAAATCAGTTCTTGATCTGAAAATGATTCTATCTGACTATTTTCTTCCGATGGTTTCATTTGGAGGGGAGGTACCCATTTTTTTGTTTGGCAGGGCGGTTCCCGCGCATTCATGTTTCTTGTCATGAATTTCAAACCTGTCAAGACCAATTTTGTCTTTGGTGCATGATCATCTTCTTGGTCCAACATTCGGCCTTTTTTCCCTCAGAGGATTGTGGGGCTGAGGATGATGGTTGTTTTGCATCTGGAGCTATCAGGGGCATAGTCAGTTTCTTCAACTCTTCCTAGAGGATTCCATGAGCTTGGTTATCTGTATTCTAAGTCATCCAACTATCAAAATTTTTCTCCTTTTTACTGGTGACTATTTTCCAATTCTCTTCCTCTCTTGGGTCTACGGTGGAGACACATGCCACTTGTGTTGGTGGCTGACCCAACATGACTTGTCCAGAATCCACCATATTTTGTAGGAGATCCTTGAAGATGAATAAAACCTAGATATTGTGTCCCAATATTTGGTGGTAGGGACAATAATTTGTACGGTCAACGATACACACTTCATCAGATCGATTTGGCTCTAGTAGTTGCAGCAAGTTCCAATTCATGGTGGCTAAAAAGTAGCCACATACTAGGTCATCTCGGAATGGGTAGAATTTATTTCTTCATTCCACAAACTATTTTCTTTGGCACCCCTTCAATCCTATTTCTAAGGTTGGGGTGGCTATTAGTGCCAAGGGAGTCCATCACAGTTTGGTGAATGCCTAGAAACATGGGCTAGTGTTGGGGGTGGCTTAATCATGACAGAAGTCACTTTAGATTTTCCCATTATTTTTCATTAGGACAATGGGTCCACTCATTAAATGATATTGGTCTTATACTAGGAGTCTTATATCCTTTGGAAAATGGTAGATAAATCTCAGAACACACTTGTGTACTTTATTGGGAAGAGTGGTGTCCGCAATTAATAACAGAGATTATTGATGCACATATAGAGCATTTTATCTTGAGGGAGTGGCCGATTTATGGAGTATGTCAGGCCTTTCCATTCGGTGATGAATTCTGAAACTCATTCATTCTCTCACTTATTACATTTCATGAGATCACTGACTATTTTCTTAGGCAATGTTAAACTAAACTAGAAGATAAACTATTGCTAGAGGTCCTCCTAGCCTGTGACAGAGTTAATTTCAAGATAGTATACCACACAAAGGATGAACCCTGTAGAGTTTTCATGAAGCACATGATTTTCAATTCTTCTTGTTAATATAGGGTGCCCATCATGGGGTCACAGTAAGATACATAATGCATTAGATGCTATTTTGGGTCTCCCAAACCATTGAACACCTGGAATACCGGGTTCTCAAAGTTTGGATATGGTGAAACGTTTCTCACCCAATCAGGGTAAGCTTTTCATTTGGTTTGTATCGGAGTGCACCTCCCTTACATAGATTCTAGTCGGGATGTAAATTTCTTGATGGAAGTTAAGATCCCACGACCCATATCCTTACAGAATTGATATTGGGAGGGTGTAGCAGGGAAACAACTGGATGTGCTGACACTACTAGTATTTTGGGAGGATACCATTCCCATGGTATCCTTTTTGGGTTCATGTGAATGTATTTTTGGCTTCCTTCCCATTGGAGGGATGTCTTTATGTCCTTCTGAGGCTAGATTCAAGTAGGTTGATGGTACCAGTGCTGGATTGGATGGGAATCTGAAGTTAGATTCATTTACCATGATGAGTGCTTCTGGTAGGGGGACCTCTTTTGGGAATACATGTTGATGTTCATCTTGAGGAACACATCTGGAAAGATAGCTTCCTGAAGGCAACTCGAAATTGATTCTCCTGAGCTCTCTCATTTCATCCTCCTCCTTGGAGAATCATTCCTTGAGCATGAGGGACATATTCTTAGGGGGAGGTGGTGGTGGGTCATAGACGACCTCGTATTTATTTTTCTCTTTATTATTTATTTTAGAGGGAGGTAGTAATGGTTTTTATAAGGGTGTGTCCAAATTTAGGGCATCTCTCTGGTTTTGGGTATGCACACCCTCAGGCTCAGTGTGGTATTCCTCTGATAGGGAACCATCTTCCCTTACATCCTATCCATTAGTATTATTTCCTATGATATCTTTGGAACTAACATTCACTATGTTCTCTAATTTATACTGCATTGGGGGTGGTGTGCCTAGTACTAAATGTTAGCATATATTTTTGTGTCCTTTATTGAACGTTTTCCTTCTATTATATGGTATTATATGGATTTCATGCTAAGGATCAGCCTGATAGGAGCCCTAATCTGTCCTCATAATGTACTTCATCCCGGGGGGTATGAACCACAAGATGGGACTGGATGGGTGACCTCTCTACTCATTGTTTTTTCCAGAATGGAGAATTTAGATGTCTGCTATGCGGGAATTTGAGGTAAAAATGCCCCCATCCTCGACGGATAGGGTTTCTTCCATTCTTCCATTGATACACTATGGCCTATATTTATTGGTCTTATGGGGGAATTTTGAATTAAAAATACCCCCAGTTATACGAGATAGGGTTATTCCTATATTATAGAGGTAGCCATTACTATTTCCACCCTCTTGATTTCACACACTCCCATGAGGGTGTGAGCCTGTAATGGTACTAGGTCTGCACTGAATTTATTTTCTTTAGAGGAAATGACCGCTGCTTGTTGGTTGGCTTCCCTTAGGCAGGACGAATGATGGATTCTCTCAGTTTCCTGGCTCAGAATATTCTCAATGGATTGATCTCATCGGCTCTAATTCTTTTGATACTTACTCTAGGATGGTTCTCGTTGAGCATTCCCCCATTTTGGATTAGGGATTTCATTTGATTGTTGCCTTCAGATAATGACATTGCAGGATTTCCTTTACGATGATGTCTACTGGATGGGGCATGGGGTGAAGTGTAGAGATCCATGTTCTCCCCATCCCCAGATATGAACTCAAGATGGGATGTCAACATTGATGCAACACAACTTATGAAGTGGGTGGAGGTAAGTCAGTTCAAGGTCCTTCTTTCACCTTTCTGATTGTTCCTTCCATGAAAATGGGAGGGATTCTAGGTCGATTAGATGGTGAAGATCTCCTAATATGTTGACATGGTCTGAATACCCTACATAGGGAAAGAAAATTTCTTTTAAGTAGATTAGAGTCATCTAGCTATTGAGAAGAATATTACACATACACTCCCAAGACAACTCCCTTGGTATGTCAATGTGAGAAGTGGTCATGGGACAATACACCATTGGTATATTATCTTTATCTAGTTGTCTTCTCATGAGAAACATATCCTTTTTTTGTCTTTTCATGGACTCCTCTACTTGATATTCCCATCTCTACTGCTTCATAATGATTTCATTCCACGTAGTAGGGCTGGTGGGATCCTCCTTCATATGTGAATGGAATAGGGGATTCTCAAAAGATGAGCATGGCCCCAGACCATCCTTTGGTTGAGAAAGGATATCACTTGTCATACACAGATTGTATGACATGTATGACTCCATCTTTGTGAGTGACCCAATGTTAAAGGGATTTCTCACATCTATCTCGAAAATGGGAGGACCTTCTTTCTAGTGTGAATTTTGATTATGAGGAGGACCATCGAAATAAATGCTACAAAAGTGAGGGATACCATTGCAAATTGATGCCCAACAATGGGGATTGTCCCTTTGTTGTATTCCCTGGGAGGACCTTCATGGAGGGATGAAGCAGGAGAAGGACCTCATTGCGGCTTGATGTCATTGAGGGGAGGACCGAATCAATGATTTATATGATGGAGAGGACCTTCAGGGTGGGTTGTATCAGGAGGATGACCTTCTTGTTGCATGATGTCAGTGAGGGGAGGACCTTCTCAATGACTGCTATGATAGGGAGGAATACTATCACAACCTGATATCTAGATACTGGGGGAATTTCTATAGTGTAAATCTTAGGGAGTTCCTTCAGGATATACTACAATTTGGGGAGGAATTTCTCATTTCTTGATGTTTCTATGGGGAGTGCCTTCACTACAACTTCCATTGCAGGGAGGGCCTTCACAATGGTTGTCATCAAGGCATGTACTACCATCAGGACTTGATGTTCGAATGCAAGAAGAAGCATATTTTCAGTGTATACCCTAGGTAGGAACATCAGGGAAGATGAATGAAATGAGAGGGCCTTACTACTGTATAATCTTCTGGTCAAGGGGAGGGCTACCCTAACACACATTAGTGGATAGGCTCTTAGGATTGATCATTCCAAGCCCACATATTAAACCCCCGAAGGTTCCCTAGGGATGATCTTCAGAGCTTCTAGTAGCAATATTATGAGGAGGTAATTAGCAACTGCAACTTCCACATCCATAATTTGGTGATGGACTGACAGGATCATAGGACTCTATTGATATATGCTCGAGGGAATCAATAAATCCATCTTCTAGTAGATCGGGATCATATATATGCTCTTAATTTTCTGGTGGCCTTTGGTGAATTTCATTTTTTGGTTCATGTTTTGTATCCCGGATATGTTGATGAACATCTTTAGTTTTGGTAGGGATATATACCACCCTAGAGAGGCCACCACATTGGAATGGAATCCCCTAGTTGGAACAAGAATTTTTTCTCGATCAGATTGTCCGTGTATCATGGGATATTATTATCAACCTTTCTGGACTAGAGCAGGGATGCATAACTGCTTCGGAATGACTAACCCATTTTGCGGGTAAGTTATTCCTTTAGAGGAAACTAGATTGTGGACCTGGTTCCTTTCCTTTATAGTCGATGAAAGGATATTATGACACATATAGAGGATATGGTCTGGAATCAACGTATGATCATCCATAATTTCTAGGATGTGTTATGATACATTTTTGGCTTGAATGAGTTTGAATGCCCATTTTGATGTTAGAGAAAGAGTTTGTGCCTACTCTGGTCCTCCATAGGTTTCTAGTGAATATTGGAAGTTCTTCTGTTCTAGGACAGAGGAACGAGTATTCCACTAGTTGTCTTCTCTAGTTACCACTATATTTTACTGGTGTACTTCATACTTATGATCAAGAATTTTCATCTTCTCTCTTACTGATGTATTTGTATCACATGATTTGTATGTATCCACATGGATTTGACTCTGCTCATATTTATTTTCCACCATATATGTATGGCAGGCTTGATGTGCATCAGCATGTGTTTGTGCCTACCTTTTTTTGGTTGCCAACCTATTTGGATGATGGATGTCTTATGCATCGTAAGATGTTTTATTCTACTTGTAATTCACCGCTCTGTCTGCGTGGAAGGACTAACGAGTATGGGCAGGAATGTGAATGTGCTCGTATTGTGCCACCCTATTTCCATTGTGGGCTTGAGTGTAGGGGGTATAGTTGTATGTCTTCCCATTGAATGCCATAACATTTTTATGGAATATTTCCTCCTTAGGAATCAAGGTGGCGGCATTCCCCTGATTTTATGTTTTCAACCCTCAGTGGGTGGCCCAAGGGGTTCATGTCCTCTGGTCTTTAGAAGTTTCCCTCAGCATGAGATCCTATTCCTAGTGAGTATACTAGGTCACCCGATGTTGGTGGCGAAACTCTCCAGTAGGGTCCCATGGGTAGGACCCCTATGTAGATGAGATGAATTCATCAGCATATACTTAATATTCCTCTATGAGATAAGTTAGGTACTTGTTTTCACAATCCAAGGATAGGCTCCTGGAACAGTTTGAGATGACCAATGGGGTCGCCTTGGGCTGGGGTGTCAGGCATGACTGGGGAGGTGGCTGGAAAGCTTTTGCATATTAGAGGGATTGTCTTGCAGCCTACAATATGGGGAGAGTAATGTTTTGGTGGTACTCTTTAATCAACGTTTTGGATACCCAGTGTTGAAGATGCTCGGTTAGTGAGGGAGTCCTACTCTTCATCGGGGCCCCGACTACCTGTGGTATCATTGAGGTGAATGTTTTCATTGGTTTTCAGGATTCCATTTGGATTAAAGGTTTCTCCGTAGAAAACTGCAATATATATATATATATATATATATGTGTGTGTGACATATACAGACAACAAAAACACCACCAATTCATTATCTCCTGATCATATGCATATTTGACGATTCAGTTGGGCCCCCTTATTTTTTTGTTAGGTGAAGGGGACTGAGTGTTGTAAAACCACCACATTGGTTAAGGATTCATGTCAGGTTCACCATTTTTGTTTTGGTCCGAGGTGACCCATTTGGGGGAATGCAAAATGGTCTGACATGTGACAATCATTTGTTTGTTTTTATAGAATTTCTCAATAGAACTTCCATTTTTTGTTTTGACCCAATTCACAACATTTATCTTTTAAGGGGTGGATTGACTTATGTAGACTCTGTTGGGACTAGGTAGTGTATCCCTTTTGTATTGTGAAGGAGGTACGATATTCAAATGGTCTCGAGGGGTGATTGAAGGGGGTTAAGAGTTTGTGAAATTGGTCCACTAGGGATATGATTTCCTTAGATGGTCTCCAATGGGTTTATTTATCGAGCCAAAAACACCAAACAACACTTCTATCCATGATTCATGGACCTTATTTCTAAAGGTGGGAATTTTTTGAATGATGATTTGGCCAACGACACTTCAGGACTCCACTGGTCGAGAGTATGGGAGGTTAGGCTAATCAAACCCTTTTTGGGGTGAATTATTTTTTACTCTAAGACTCTCTTGTAGATTTAATCCACGTTCCTATGTTTGTGAATACTCGGTTCGTTCATGAAGAGTGTATTTATGGGATACCTCTAGGTTTCATGGTCATCATGGATATACATGGATTGGATTATACAGAGACAAAGATGACATAATCCATGAAATGAGGTGCTATGGAGTTTATCAACATCCAGGAGAGACACAAGGTGATTTAATGTTGGGGTCGAACCCATAAGATGGGATTCCTACATATCATCAGGAGAGGAATCGGATCCCATTTAGTTCAGTGTCTTTTAAATGGACACATCACCTTTTAAAGTCATACAACAGGGACCCATCCATGCAATTTAATTTCATGTAGCAAGGATTTATAGGTGAAATATGAACGCTCAATATTTGGTGTGGGACTTATCCATAGGCTGCCCAAAGTGCCCAGGATATATGTGGTCTCTCGGGTATACATGACCCCACTGATCACATGGCCTGGAGAACATTAGGGTTGAATTGAGGGTCATATTTGGACCTCAAAGAGTCTTCCCATGTATCTTGGTTAAATGGGGAATCAAAGTCTGCTGAGTTCTAAAAGAATGAGGACTTATACTCTAGGGAATCCCATAATGAAGTCATGGTTTATCAGGGATTACGTATATGTACTACCCATTTGGGGGACCTGATTGGGGATTACACCTTATAAAAGGCCTTAGTTTGGGAGTTTCATTAGGAATGAATATGAAGACTATCCTTTCAGCTCGGGACATAAACAGGCAACCTACATATCCTGGTTAGAGGAGAATCAGAGTACTCATAGTTTGTTTAGTCTCATAGGGGTGTATGACCCTTTGAGAGAAATAGGATGGGGATTACTTCTAAATAAGATACCCTTATAATAAGTCCCATGAGAAATGTCTTAACTCATGGATATTTATAGGAGCTTAATTCAAGGATTACTTCTAAGGAGGATTCCCAACTTAAGGGAATTAGGTTTGGATTCTTGAAGAGAATATCCAGTGAGCTCGAGCCTTTGGTGAAGGCTTCCAATGTATCCCAATTATGGTGGGAATCAGAGTTCTCGTAGTTTAAGACATGTGGTTGATTGTATAGATGTTGTGATCATCACAAATATCTAATCCCACATGATTCGTACTAGGTGTGAGAAACAAGAGGATGTGAGGGATTCAAAAAACCACACACATTCTTGTCCACTGATGGAATAGGCTGGTCCTACGGCGAAAGAAGCCGATGAGATATTGGGTGAGGTTGTGGAGAAATGAACCCTTCAATGTGAAATGAAAGTGAAGGTCATTGGGTCCCCCCTGAAAGACTAATGGATTACTCTATAAGGGATTCCAATTATGTGTTTTGGGAGAAGGGGGGAATGTTGCCTCCCCTAAAAAGGAAAGGTGAGAATGATTCCCTTGACCAATCACTATTCCTCATTGAATGTAAAATCAAATGAATGTCCTTGATCCCTAGAATATGGAGGTTCACGTTACTATCTCATGGTTGGACTCTGGGATACCATGGGAATGTAGAGTTAGAGATATTATGGGGGTTCGACCCAATGTAGGTATAGCCTTCATGAAATCACTTACCATGGAAATGTATACATAGAGGGGCACAATGATGCACCCGATGATTTGATCTTATGGGTCCGATGGCATTATAGGAGGCTTTGGCCTGATGTTGGTGGGATGGTTCTTGGAGGAGCTATGGAGGACTGGACGATAATGGAGGGGCATGATTGGAATTGGAGGTAAGGACACCCAAATACATCTCATTCCACATACTATTTTATCATGTAGGATGGGGGAAGCCTTGCATAGCCTAATGCTATGTGGGTGGAGGTTTCATCTGTGTACTGAAGTAGTATACAAAAATTTGTAGAGAACACGGCATACCAAAGTGGAATGTGGTTCTGGATGTGGTTCGCCACACCGCTCCAGGATCCATCGACGTACTAATGTAGCACGTGACACATGGTTTGATCTACATCGCGACACGCTATGAAGACAACCAAAATGAAGAAGGATCCCAGAACCTGTGGTTTGTAGGGAATTCATCCGTGAGGAATTTATGGTTCCTGATAGAACCAATTAGGTTTGTGGTTCACCGATTATAATTAAGTTCTGTATTTTATGGTTCATGTCTGGTTATACCTGCAGAAAAGTGATTTGTGGTTTTCACTTTGTTGATGATTCGAAACTGAAGTCGAAATACCCTCTAAATTTTTTCTTCGAGCCTCTAGGGTCTCCTTCATGCTCTCTTCAACTCATCTATGCTCTCTCTTCATCGATCATCCTTTCAATTCCTCCTATTCTCCTTTTATAGAGCACTGGGGAAATCATATCTATGGGTATGTGGCACCATTTGTGGAATCCCATGAAAATATATCTCAACACATGGAAGACTCATTCAATTGGGGTTCACGGAGGTTGTGGTTCACGAGACATGGTTCACCGAACCCTGCTGGCTTTCTTCATTTGCGAACTACTTAGCTCACAGGATGGTATGCAAATGGAATTTCCGTGATCAAGTTTTCTAATGACAAGGTTCAAGGCATCCTGGGTTTGCTGGCCATTGCACTGCGGGCCAATGCCTTGCAAGTTGTTCCTTATGTTGATGGTTCGGGTCCATGCACCCTGCGAACCATTCCCAGTGATGGTACGCAGATAACTAAAACTCCTGAAAAAATTGATTTCTTTATGTTTCTTCTTAAATTTAAAATCCAATTTGCATCTATTTGCCTTGCTGGACCTTTAGGGATGTTTTCTTCCTTCTAAAAAGTTCTTGTGGGAGTATTTACGTTCCTTAACGCTGTTTTTAGGACCCTAAAAATATCTAAAAACCCATAAAAACAATAAAAAATATAAAACATTAAAAACACAAACCCTTTAAAAATTCTTAAAACCCTAAATACCCCAAAATAAGTAAAAAACACTAAAACATAAAAAACCCTAATAACCTCATAAATATACCAAAAATCCCTAAAACCCCTAAAAATATATGAATATCCAAAAACCATAGAAACAGTAAAAAATAATAATAACCCCTAAAAATCCTTAAAAGGAATTAAATAATCTAATAAAACTCTAAAAACCCCTTTAAATTCATAAAAACCCTAAATAACCCTAAAATATCCTAAAAACCTTAAAAACACCCAAACCCTGGAAAAACTCTAAGAACCCTAAAAATCCTAAAAATCTAAAAATACTAAAAATATGAAAAACCCAAAAACTCTTAGAAATACCTAAAAACTCTAAAAACACTAAAAACCCTAAGAAACCCAAGAAACCATAAAAACCAAAAAACGATAAAATAACACAATAAAATAAAAAACCCCTAAAACCCATAAATTTAAAAAAAACATAAAATCCTTTAAACACCTAAAAAACTAAATAACCCAAAACCCATAAAATTGATAAACAACCTAAAACCCTAAAAAATTTCATAGAAACAGTAAAACCCTTAAAACCCCTAAAACCCGTAAAACCCTAAACCACCATAAAACCCCTAAAAATAATGAAAAGTCATTAAAAATCCTAAAAGAACGTAAAACCATTTAAATCCCACAAAAGACTCTAAAAACACCTAAAATCAAAAAATTCCCAAAATTATCCTAAACCCCCCAAAAGACTCTAAAAACCTAGAAAAATCCCTAAAACCCAAAATGACCATAAAAACCATTAAACCCATAAAATACCTTTAAATCATTAAAAACACTAAAGGACCCTAAAACCTAAAAACATGTGGGACCCCAAAACCCCTAAAAACCCAATAAAACCCTAGAAGACCCTATAAAATTCTAAAAAACATAATGGTACCTAATAACATTAAAGATCCTAAAGGACTATAAAACCATAAAAACCCTAATACCCCATAAACCCCTAAAAGTCCCTAAATTCCCCAAAACCCCTAAACATCCCTAAAATGTTGAAAAAATCATAATAGATTCAAAACACCTAGAAACCCTGAAAAACCCTAATACCCCTAAAAGAGTCTAAAACCACATGAAAACATTAATATACCCCAATACACTATAAAATCCCATAAAAAAATAAAAAATACTAAAAGGACAGAAAACCCATTAAAACCCCAAAAAACACAAAAGCCTCAAAAAACCTTAAAAACATAAAAACCTTAAAAAACCCAAATATACCTACAAACTAGAAAAATAAAAAAACCATAAACCCCTCAAAACTTAAAAAACCCTTCACACCTAAAACCCATAAAAACCCAAAATCCTGAAACATTAATAAAACATAAAAACCAAATAAAACACCAAAGGACCTAAAAACCATAAAACACTAAAGTTACCTAAAACCCTAAAAGGCCTTTAAAACCATAAAATACTCAAAACCCCACAAAAAATATAAAAGGGAAAAAAAATCCTAAAACCCCCAAAGGACCCTAAAACACTAAAAACATAAAATACCCAAAACCCTATAAAAACTTTTAAAAGACCCCAAACACCACCAATATAACCTTAAAACCCTTAAATCCCAAAAATAAGATAAAAACCCTAACCCCTGCCATCTAAAAGGCCCTAAAATGCTTAAAAGTTCAAAATACAATAAAACTGTAAAAATACTATGAAAATCTAGAAACAACCATAATACCTAGAAACCCAACAAAACCTCTAAAAACCATAAAACTACTAAATCCAAAAAAATCCTAAAAATTATAAAATCCCTAGAACCCTTAAAAAAGAAAACCCAAAAAAAACTATAAAAAACTATTAAAATTCATGATAGACATTGAAAATCACAAAAAACCTAATACCCCTAAAAACCCAAAATCCCCAAAATCCCAAAAAATTCTAAAATTGTGAAAAAACCTAATATAAGTGAAAATACCAAAAAACCCTAAACCCACTAAAAACTATAAAAACATAAAAACCATAAAACCCTAAAAAATAGTTAAAACTAAAAAATCTCTAAAAGAACCTGAAAACCTAAAAAGCCTAAAAGAACTAAAAAAACAATAAGAAAAACCTAAACCCCTAAAACACCTATGAAACCCCTAAATCCCCAAAAATATGTAAATCCTCTAAAATAAACTAAAAACCATAAAAACACAAGAATATCCTTGAAAAAATCATAAACTCCAAAAAATAGTAACACCACTTAAAAACCTCTGAAAACCCCAAAAATCCCTAAAACAATAACAACCATAACAAAATTAAAACGACAAATCATTGAAAACCATTAAAACCCTACAAACACTTGAAAATATCCAAAAAACCAAAAAACCCTAAACACCCCTAACACCCCTAAAACCCTTAAAAAAATCCTGAAACCCTTATAAAACCAGAATATCCTAAAAAACACAAGACCTATAAAAGACCCAAAAGACCTAAAAGACATAAAATACCAGACAAACCCAAAAATAAAATAAAAACAATAAAAACCCCTAAAACATTAAAACATATAAAATCCATAATACCACTATAACCCAGAAAAACCCTAAAACCCCTTAAAACCTAAAACCTATTAAAAATACTAATATAAAAAAATACCAAAAACCCTAAGAAACCATAATATATCCAAAAAAATCTAAATTATAGAAATAATATCTAAAAATCACTAAAATCCCAAAAACCATAAAAATTATAAAACCCCTATACAACTGTTAAAACCTTAAAATCCCTAAAAACCATTAAAAACTATAAAAGAGACATAAAAACCATAAAAATACTAAAAACCAAATAACCCATAAAAACCCACTAAAAATCATAGAATCCTAAAAACCACAAAAAACCCATTAAAAAAATGAAACCCATAGCAAGACTAAAAAGACTAAAAACCATAAATATCCTTAAATTCCTTGAAACCCTATAAAACCGAAAAAAACTAAAAATTTAAAAATCCCATAAAAACCCCCAAACCCATAAAAGCCATGAAAATAAAAAAAAAACAAAAAATCCTAAAAGTACATTACAACACTAAACCCCCCCTAATATACCCTTTAAACCCATATAAAATCCTAAAACACCCTAAAATATCTAAAATCATTAACAGACCACGATTCCCGAAAAAACTCTAAAAACCCTTTAAACATTTAAAAATTATAAAAACCCTAAAAATAATAAAACTAAAAACCCTAAATGCCTTAAAAATATATAATCTGCATAAAAACCCTAACAAATATTTTAAGCCCCCAAATCCCCTAAAACACTAATAATACCAAAAAAAATGATAAAAAATCCTAAAGACCCATAAAAATAATAAAAAACCTAGAAAACCCTAAAACCCAAGAAAAACGTTGAAACCTCTAAAACCCATAAAGACCAAAAAATACTTAAAAAAACATAAAACCCCATCAAACAGTAAAATCCCTAAATCCGTAAAAAAATCTAAAAACACTAAAGACCTCGAAAAACCCTAAAACCCATTAAAACCGTAATACCCCAAAAACCTAGAAAACCCGAAAAAAAACTAAATATTGTAAAAACCCCCCAAAATAGTAATTAAACCCTATAATACCAAAAAACCAAATAAAATGTTTAAAAACACTAAACCCCCCAAAAACACTAAAAATTCTAAAAGGAATTAAAAACCCTACCCAAAACCCTTAAACCCCCTGAAAAGGTTAAAAAAATTTAAAAACCCTAAAACCTAAAAAACCCCTTAAGGGCCGTAAAAACCATAAAACACCTAGATACCATAAAAACTGCAAAACCCCCTAACCCCCTAAAAACCCTAAAAACCCTAAAATCCCTAAAACCCAAATATACCCTAAAACTCCTAAAATACCATAAAAATGTAAAAACCTTAAATGACCCTAGAAGACCCTAAAACCCTTAGATATTATAAAACTCCAAAAAATACCGCAAAATACCCTAAAACCCCCCACACCCCCAAAAGACACATAAAAATCTAAAAACACTAAAAGACCATAAAACCCCATAAAAAACCATAAAACACCCAAAAATCATAAACGGTACTAAAAATCCCATAGAACATTGAATGAGCATAAAATCCTTAAAAATTATAAAGGATCCTTAAACACTAAGGGACCCTAAAAATCCAAAAACCCTTAAGGGTCCCTAAAAACCATTAAATTCCAAAAGGAACATAAAAACCCTAAAAATGTAAACAAACCTGAAATCCTTAAAAACCCTAAAAACCAAAAAACACTAAAAAACTATAAGACTATAAACTGCTTAAAAATATCTAAATCCTCTAAAACCCTCAAAAAACAAGTAGAGCACCCAAAAAAACCTAAGATACCCTAAAAAAAAAATATTACCTAAAACCCCTAGAAGCATAAAATATAAAAAAATTCCTAAAACACATTAAAACCCTAAATAAACCCTAAAAAATTAAATACCTTTAAAATTTGAGAAAACATGAAATTAACCATTAAATGCCCTAAAAGATCCTAAAAACCCTAAAAATACCTAAAACCAATAAAACCCAATAAAACCCCAAAGAAAACCCTAAAATCCCATAAAAACATTAAAAACATTTAAACCACTCTAATCATTAGAACCCCTAAAATCCCATAAAACCCCACATGGCCCCAAAAAACATCTCAAAACTCTAAAAATATTAAAAACCTCAAAACACGTAAAAAACATAAAATCCTCTAAATACCCTAAAAAAAACTAAAACCCCCAAATCCATAAAACCCTGTAAAACCTAAATAATCCTAAAACAGTAAAATCACTAAACCCATAGAAATCTATGAAATTCCCGAAAACCCCGAAAACCAACTAGAAATCCATAAACCCTGAAAACCACTAAAAAATCCCCAAACCCCTAAAAGACCAATAAATCCCTAAAAACCATAAAAAATTCGAAAAACCCAAAATAATGATTAAAAAATATAAAAACCCTAAAAACCCATAAATCTGCTAAAAACACTTATAAACCCCAAAAAACCATAAAAACCAAAAAACCAAAATAAATCCTGAAAACCAAAAAAACCAAAAAAACCTATAAAACCCTAAAAAACTAAAACAATAAAAACTATAAACAAACTATAATCTCAAAAATACTGAAACCCTAAAACCCTTGAAAACCCAATGAAAGCCCTAATAAAACTAAAAAATTTAAAAAAACAAAAAACCCCTAACACACTTAAAAAAATTAAAAAATCCTAAACCCATTAGAACTATAAATACACTAAAAACAATAAAAACCCATAGAAATTATAAAAATCATAAACCCCTAAAAATTTAAAAATAGCTAAGGACACTAAAAACCCTAAAACACTAAATTTTTCAAATAACTATACATAACCATAGAACCCGTAAAACATGTTAAAACCCTAAAAACATAAAAATCCATAAAAACCACTAAATATCATAAAAACAGATAAAACACTTAAAATCCCTTAATGACAATAAAAACCCAAAAAACCTCCTAAAATAAAAAACCACCTAAAAGATCTTAAAATACAATGAACCCCTAAGATACCATAAACCCCCTACAAACCCTAAAAGACCCTAAACCCCATAAAATACACTAAAACCCTAAAAATTCAAAAACACAATAAATTTCTTAAAACCCCACTAAAATACTATACAAACCCAAAAGGACCCAAAACCCCCCAAAACCAAAAAAACCCGTAACATACCCCGAATCCCCTAAAGGAACCTAAAACCCTTAAAACCATAGAGGAAACTAAAAAATCACTGATGGATAATAAGAACCATAAAGGAATATAAAAACCCTAAAGGATCCTAAACTCCCTAAAGGAACCTAAAAACCAAAAATACTCATAAGACGCCCTAAAACCCTAAAAACCCAACAAAAACCCAAAAATAACCAAAAATTACTAAAAACCATAAAAACCCATAAAATCTCTAGAAAACCATAATGCACCCTAAAATTCCTAATATCTTCAAATGAATCTAAAAATAAATAAAAATACTAAAATAACTAGAGAACCTGAAACCACTAAAAACCTTTAAAACCACTAAAAAACCCTAAAACCAATAAAAATCCCTAAAAGAATAAAAACCCATAGAAAAAATAAAAACCTTAAAACCCCTAAAAACATTTACAATACCATATAAACTCTAAAAATCCAAAAAATCAATAAAATACCCCAAAGAACCTAAAACCCATAAAAACAATAAAACCCCCAAAACCCCCAAAAACCCCTAGATGGTGCGATGCTTTGGTCTTGAGGTATTGGTTGGGAACTTCTTGGTCACCGACGAAGCGGCTGGTTCCAGGCTCAGGAGGGTGGGTTTGGTCTCTCCAGATTTTCGGCGGTGAAAGGTGGGTGTGGCGGGCTCTGTGATGTCTTGGAAACGTCATGCTTTCTCTCATGCATGGATCTATTTTTCTATATATGAGTCTGGGAGGGGTTTTCTGGTTCTCATGGATACTTGATGGGTGCTGGTGGCTGCAGATAATGAATATTCAGGTTTGTGTTTCTAGTTCCTCAGTTTATTCTTTAGATTATTCTCCTGATGAAGTTCTGGACAAGTTGTGTTGCATTCTGGTTGTTATTTTGAGCAGTGGTCTTCTAAGCTATGGATGGTGTGGTTGTGAGTCGTTGATGGTTCTGGATTTGAGGCAAGATGATGTGGAGGTTGAGGGTTGTAGTGCCAGTTTGGTTTTGAATTGTTGTGGTTGCTTGATATTGGTTTTGCTGAGTGGTGCTAAATGTTGTCCTACCTTTGGGTTCTACAGATGTGTTCCTATGTGTGATACTAGGTGTGATCTATTGGAAGCTGATTGGAATAAAGTTGTTGTTGATGGTTATGGTAGTATTTGATGTTGGCTGCTGTTTGGCTGGAATTTGTGAGTTTTGATGTTTATCGATGCTTGGCTATGAACTGCTGGATGCTAGTTAAAACTGGATGATAGTGATGGTTACTGCTTAGTTCTTGTGTGGTTTTTTTATTTTTCTTATTTTGGGGTCTTTTGCGTTAGGGGTTGTAAAGGGTTTTCAGGTGTGGGTTGTTTGACCCCTCCCCTCCCTTTTCTGCTACGTCTTATATTCTAATAAATTTGGGGGGGGGGGGGAGGGGTCGGTAATAGCCTGACCCTCGCATCTTCCTTTCCATAGAAATCCAAAATACATATAAAAAATTATAAACCAAAAAAACCAAAACAACCCAAATTAATCCAAAAAACCTAAAACCCATAAAAATAAAAAATAACCTAAAAACCCTAAAAACCATAAAAAACCCTAAAAACCGTAAAACCCATAAAAAATCTTTAAACTCCCTGAAACCATAAAACATCCTAAAAAAAATAAAACTATAAATGACATTAAAATCCCATAAACCCTAAAAGACCCCAGAACCACTAAAACTGTAAAATACACTGAGAGACACTAATAACCCCTAAAGTTACCTTAAACAAATAAAAAAATGGATCTAAACCCCTACAAACTCTAAAAGTCCAGATATTAAAAAAATACTATAAGACAGTAAAAATCCTAAAGGACCTTAAAAACATAAAAACCCTAAAAAACCTAAAAAACCTAAAGGTCATTAAAAACCATAAAAACCCATAATGGATCATAAAAGACCTAAAAACCCAGAGATGACCCAAAAAACATAAATAACCCAAAACCCCTTAAAACCCTAAAGGTACCTAAAACCCCCCAAACCCATAAAACACCGTAAAACACAAAAATACCCTAAAACATCCCAAAAACCCTTAAAGACCCAAAACACTGAAATAAATTAAAAATACTTAAAACAATAAAAAACCTAAAAACTATAAAAAGACATAAAGGTATCAAAAACATCTATAAACATTTAGAGACCTTAAAAATGTTCTCGACTTATATAAAGGCTAACCTCACTTGCCATTATCGGACTCAAAGTTCAATGTGGCCGCTGCACTTCATATCTTGACCTTAGTTTCTTGGTTCATGAGGATTGACCCTCAGGGGAGTCCTTTGGCAGATTCATTTTTGGATGTTGGAACCTTCAAGATCGAGCGATGGTAGGGTTATTGGATGGCCACCATTTTATGATCCGGTTCTCATCGGAGGAAGATCTGATCCATGCTTGGTCTATAGTCCCTCGAATCCTTAACGACATCAGATTATTCCTCTTATGATAGAGCTTTTACCTACACAAGAACATGGACTCGCCACTGATTTATTCATGGGTAAGGTTCCCGAAACATCCTCTTCTGTTTCATAATCCATCCATTATTTTTATGCTCTGGAATCTTATGGGCCAGTATTTGTGTTCAGACAGTCGGACTCAAGTGATTTTCCACCCAGTTTCCCCAAGAGTTTTCATTGAATTAGATGTCTTAGAACTGCCAATTGACTTTGTGTGGATCACTGTTTGTAGGGTGTTTCGTTTCAAACAGCTGGTAGTTGTGGAGTCTGCTGTTGCATTCTTCTCTATATGCATGCGTTTAGGTCATTCTAGTATTTCTTGTAGACGAAGGGGTATTAGTGAAGGAGTTATGGAGGGAGATTGTCCAGTGATGGTGGATATTCAAAGAAATGTTCTGACAGGGTATCCTCTGTAAAAGGTAATACTACAGAATCCACTGGGCTGAAGGTATATCATGTGTTTGAGATACTGAAGCGAGACCTAGTGTTTGAGCATGATATGGGAGGAATAAATACTGAGAAAGGTGTGAGGTCACCTAGGGTGTACTGTGATGTTTTGTAGGACTAGGGGAAGGATAAAAGAGTGGCCAAACATTCTTCGGGTGGGCAGGAAATGAAGGTGCAGGCCTCAGTGGGGGAGGCTGTTGCATAGGGGCTGGTGACAGTGTCACCTTTCGCTGGTCTGGAGGCGGAACAACTTCTGGGGAATTGGGGGGTTGTTGTTGGCTTGGGAGGAGTGGATGAGAGCCAAGATGCTATGATTTCATATTGTGGGCATGCTGGAAATAGGGAGGCACATGCCTTGGATGGTGTCCCCCTAAGTAACATATTTTTTTGACTTAATTCTGTGGTGTCGGTGGGTACAGATAATACAGAAGGGGATGTGGAGGAGCAGGGGGCGACAGAGGAAATGGGGGAGGTTGCTTATTCTAGGGCTGTTTCTGCTGCTAGGTCGGGTACCTTTGTTAAAGAAAAAGGAACCTTAGTGGATCCTATGCCTAGTATTTTTTTTCATAGACAGGATGTGCTGGAGTTTCCCCTGCTTATGGATTATGATGATGGTGCGGGGGCTGATGAAGGCTAGTGTGAGGCTTCAATAGTCCCTTGAGGTGATATGAAGGATGGGGATTTGGAATTGCGCGGTGGAGAAACGTTGGCCCAGATGGGGGAGGATTCTAAGAATGGGGAAGTACCTATGAAAGGGGAGTTGGCGAGGCATTGTTCTGTGGTGATAGAGGGCTCCCCGAGGCATGGGATGGGGCCTTAGGTTGTGCTGGTGCATGAGGGGGGTTGTATGTGAGTCTTCTTTGTAGGGGGATCTAGCTCGGTTGGCTGCTGAACCAAGGGAGGTGATAGAGCCGGTTAAGTAAGTCTGTAAGTTGACTAGGGAGGATGGACAATTGCAGTTAGCCCTCACTAGTGTGGCGCCAAACATACCGCAGTGTGGGGTTCCTATCGCCAGCTCCCTAAATCAGGAATCCTCCTTCATCCTAGAGACGGTTTTTTTCTAGGGGGATGCTCGATGAATGAATTTTAATATGTATATGATCAGTAATGAGAGGGTCGTTCTAGAGGTGTCCATTCCATATGGGAAGAAGAAAAAAATCGGCAGGGGTCTCCTTAGACCCCCTAAAGAGAAAGCCGATGAAGGACCATTCCACTTTGCCAAAGACAGTGTCCATGAGAGCATCCTGCAAATCTAAGTAGAATATGGCAGGGGTGGTCAACCTATCACGACGCAACTTAATGTGGAGCAGCAATATCTTAGAGCGTACTACACTACCTTCCTAAAGCATTATGAATCATATGAGTTGGAGTCGGTGGAATCGGATGCTTCCACTAGTAATGGTGCTGATGGGGACCCACTTGGATATGGAGACTTTGATCTGTAGTTTATGCTTTTTTTCTCTTCTTCTGTTGTGTTTGGCCTTTTGTGTCCTTTTATTTCCTCATTTTCCTTTTGGGGATTGTTTCTTGGGTATGGGTCGATTGGCCCTACCCCTCCCTGGTCTGTAGTGTCCTCTTTTTCCTAATAAATTTGGGGGGGGGAGGAATAGCCTGGCTCCCGCATCTGCCTTTCCCTAAAAACACCAGAAGCCCTAAAAATATGGAAAACAACTAAAAGTCCTAATACCCCAAAAATCCCAAAAAATATAAAACAACTTCAAATACTACCCCCTTGGAAACCCTAAAACCCCAAAAAATCACTAAAAACACTAAAAACCCTAAAAATCCCTAAAAATACAAAATATCCATAAAAACTATAAACCCCCTCAAAACCCCATAGACCAACTAAAAAACCTAAAACTCATACAAACAATAAAACCCCTAAAAACTAAAAAAATCATTAAATACCACAAAACCCTTAAAATCATTAAATACATCAAACCCCTAAAATCCCAAAAGACCATAAAGACCCTAAAACCCATATAGGACCAAAAAACCTAACCCTCCCAAGACCCTAAAACAACTATAATAAAATTATAAGACCCCTAAAAACTTTTAGTCACCCTAAAAAACATAAATCCTAAAAATCCATAAAAATAGTAAAATCCATAAAAGTGAAAAAACCATAATACCCTAAAATGCCTATAAACCCTATAAAACGAAAAAAGATACCTAAAAATAAAAAAACACTTTAAACCCCTAAAATTCCTTAAAACCTTAAAACCCTTGAAAATCATAAAATCCCTAATGTCATAGAAAATCTCAGAAAACCCCTAAAACCACTATGAAATCCCTAAAACCCTTCAAACACTAAGGAAACCCTTAAAGCACCAAAAAACACTAAAAAGACAAAAACCCGTAAAAAATAATAAAAAACTATAAAAACTGAAAATAACCAAATAAAAACAACCCCTAAAAATTATAAAACCAATAATAAATTAAAAAACCCTAAAAACCCTAATAAAACTAAAAAAAACAAAAACAAAAAAAAACCCTAAAATCCCCCAAAACTAAAATTTTATTAAAAACCAAAAGAAACATAAAAACCCAAAACCTCTATTTATCATTAAACCATAAAAGCCTTAAATTCCCTAATAACCTTAAAACCACTAATAACCTAAAAACCCAAAAAATAAAAAATACCCAAAAAACCCAAAACCCAAATTCCAAAAACCATAAACCCTACACCCTAACCCCTATACCAATAACATAAACCCTAAACCCTAAACCTAAAACCCCACACCCAACATCCTAAAACCTATACCGAAAACCCTATACCATACACCCTAAACCCAAAAACCTATACACCAAACCCTATATGCTACACCCTAAACCGTATACTCTACACCCTAAAGTCTACACCCCACACACTAAACCCTAGACCCGACATCATAAACCCTTAACATACACTATATACCCAACTCAATAAACTCTATACCATACACCCTATACCCAATGCCCTACACACTAAACCCTACACCCTACAACCTAAACCCAATACCCTACACCCAGAACCATATACCCTCACCAGAAAACCTAAACGGTATACCCTAAACCCTATACCATACACCCCAAACCATATAATATACACTCCAAACCCTAAACCATATACCCTAAACTCTATAACCTACACCTTAAACAATAAAACCAGCACCCTAAATCCTACTCCCCATAAACAAAAACCTTATTCCCTACACCCTAAACCCATCACCCTACACCCTAAACACAAATACCAAAGTCCCCAAACCCCAAACCCCAAATCGTACAACCAAAACCCTACACCCTAAATGATATAAAATCACCTTAAACCATGTACTATACACTCCAAACCCTATACCATAAACCTTACACCCTAACCCGATACTACACATCCTAAAACCTACACACTAACCCCTATACCAAACACTCTAATCTCTAAACTGTACACCCTAACCCTATACCCTACACGCTAAAACCTAAACCCTACACCATAAACCCTATACCTTACACCCTAAACCCTACACCGTATACTATATAACATATAACCTAGACCATAAAACAAACACCACAACCCATATACCCTATCCACTAAACCATAAACCCTATTCCCTACACCCTAAATCCTAAACACTACACCGTAAACGAAATTCCCAACACCATCAACCACTAACCCTCCACCTTAAACCCAATACCCTCGACGATAAACCCTACACCCCAATTCATATTCTTACCTCCCTAAACCCTAAACATTACACACGAAACCCTATACCCTATACCCTAAGTAATAAACCTTGCACCATACACCCTACACCCTAAAAAATATAACATACACCATAAAACCAAAAACCTAAACTATAAACCCTATACCCTACACCCTAAGCCATATTCCCAACATCATAAAATCAATACCCTAGACCCTAAATCCTTCACCCTACACCAATAATACTAAACCATAAAAACAAAAAACAACCCTAAAACCCCTAAAAATCCTAAAACAACTACGAAAATTTAGAAACCCCCATAAAAACCGTAAGCCCTTAAAATGCTAGAAACCCAAAAACACTAAAAAACTTTTAAAAAGACTAAATAAATAATAAAAATCCTTAAAAATCCTAAAACACCATAAAATCTTTGAAAACCCCAAAAACCCAAAAAACCCTACAAAAGATAAATACCCTGTAAACACTAAGAGAAACCCCAAACCCATAAAAACCGTTTAAAACACTAAAAATACAAAAAAACCCTTAAAAACAATATAATTTCCAAAACCCAAAAAACTGTAAAGAAAACCTAAAGATGAAAAAAAAACTTACAAATGGAAAAAACTAAAAACCTAAAAACACCTCAAACCACCAAAAAATGAATAAAAATCCATGAAAACCCAAAAAACTCAAAAAACCACTAAAACCCCAAAACGCCCTAAAAATCCAAAAAAACACTACGAAACTCTAAAACATCAAAAAACCCAAAAACCCTAAAAACACTAAAAACCTCTAAAACCCAAATAACATAAAAACCTAAAAACCCTAAAACCCTTAAAACCACTAAAAACCATAAAAATCCAGATAACATTGAAAAATTATTAAATAACCTAAAATCCTAAAAAAACATATAAAAACAAAAAACAACCCAAAAACAGCACAAAAAACCCTTAAAACTCTCAAAACAACAAAAACCTAAACTACCCAAATAACAATAAAAAATAATAAAATCACTAAAATTCCACATAAAACCTTGAAAACCCTAAAATAAATAAAATTCCTAAAATAATCCCATAAAAACAAAAAATAACCATAATAACAAAAAAACATAAACAATTCTAGACACGTAAAACCCTTAAAAACACTAAAATAGATGAGAGGCCAAAAAACCAAAAAAAACCCATTAAATTAAAACCCCCCAAAAACATATGAAACCCTTAAAACCATTAAAACCTCATATAACCCAAAGAATTGAAAAAAATCCCAAAAACCACAAAAATCCCTAATGATCCTAAATGCCCTAAACACCATAAAACCCTAAAAACCCCTTACACCATATAGACCCCTAAATACCTTAAAACAAATAAAACACTAAAAATTAAAACCATTAACCCCCCCACCACCCCCAAAAAAACTATAAATACCCCTAAAGACACTAAAAATCCTCCAAACCCCCTTAAAACGGTAAAAACCCAAAAAAATATCTCTAAAAACAAGTAAAAACCCATAAAACCCTTAAAATTCTATAAAAACATAAAACTATAAAAATCACTAAACACATTAAAAACACTTAAAATATTTATGACCCATTAAACCCATAAAACACCAAAACCCCTAAAACAATAGAAAACCTTAAAATCCTAAAAAAATTAAAACCCATTGCCCTAAAAACCCCAAAGCACCCATAAAAGACCCTAAAAGTCCTTAAAAATCATAAAAGACCCTAAAAACATAAAATAAACATAAAAGACATGAAAACCATAGAAACACTGAAAAATACAATAAAACCCTATCGAAACCCTAAAACCCCTTAAACTTCTTAGAAACTCTAAAAAATAAAACCATCAAAAATCCCAAAAACCACTAAATACCCTAAAAGACCCTAAAACACTAAAAACCACTAAAAAATCAATAAACTCTAAGAAAATATAACAACCCTAAAAATAATAAAAACCTTAAACAATTGAGAATCTAAAAAAACCTAAATATTTATTTTAAAAATTAAAACCTCCTAATAACCGTAAAACTCAAATAACCCAAAAAGACCAAAACCCCTAAAAACCCATAAGAAAACCTAAGACCAAATCCATAATATTTCCTAAAAATACTAAAAATCCCAAAAAAACTAAAAAGGCATTTAAACCCCAAAAAAATAAAAACACAAAAAAAAAACATTACAAAACCCACAGAAACCAGAGAAAACTCAAAAAAACCCATAAAATAACACTAAAACCCCTAATAGAACTCTAAAAACCCTAAAACCCCAAAAGATATAAAAAAATACATCAAAATAGTGAAACCTAATAATACTTAAAAACTATAAAAACTCTAAAACCCCTAAAAATATAATTAAAAACCTAAAAACCCAAAAAAACCAAAAGCCCCTAGAAATCATAAAAATCCCTAAAACTAAAAAAATAATATAAAAAACCTAAAAACAATAAAAAATATACTAAAACCAATAAACCTGTTAAAAACCCTAAAATCCCTAAAATCCCAAAAAATACCCAGTCACTAAAAATCCTAAAAAACCTTGAAAAACCAAAATAAAATACTAAAAAGTACCAAAACCCTAAAATACCCTAAAAACACTCTAAAACTCTAAACACCATAAACATATAATAAACCCCTAAAATAAATTAAAAATCACCCAAAGTTAATCCTAAAAACATTTAAAGACCCCAAATCTCTAGATAACCCTAAAAAGTCATTAAGACCCATAAAACCTCTAAAAACCATAAAAGTCCCTAAAATTTATAAAAACTATAAAACCCTTAAATATCATAAAAATACCTTCAAACCTTTGAAAACCCCTAACACCACCCTCAAAACCCTAAAAATAATAAAATCCCATAAAATACCTAAATCATTGAAAATCCCTAAAACCCAAAAAAACCTAAAAACCATGGAATCCCTAGGAAATCCCTAAAAACCCAAGAAACCCCTAAATAACCCTAAAACCCCTAAAACCCCTAAAAATCACTTAAAACATTAAAATACCCCTAAAAACCATAAAAATCAAAAAATATTAAAAACTCATCAATACCCTTAGAAACTGTAAAAACTCAAATCCTTGAAAACCCCTAAACCCTTAAGACCCATAAAAACCATAAAACCCCTAAAATACCATAAAAAGGATAAAAAACTCCAAGACACTAAAAAACTAAAAACCCTAAAACCACTAAAAGACCCTAAAACCCCTATTAAATTTATAAAAACCCTAAAAACTCATAAAAATTATAAATCAATAAAAAAAATAGTAAAACCATAAAAAATCAAAAAACCTAAAAACTCATAAAACACAAAAAACCCTCAAAAACACTAAAACTCTAAAAAACTTAAATTTATTGAAAACCCTAAAATAATTCTAAAAACTCTCAACCCCCTAAAAACCATGAAAACCATAAAAACTAAAAAAAGTAAAACCCCCTCAAAATCATGGGACACCCATAAAAAAATCTAAACCCCCCTTAAACCCCTGAACCCCCTAAAATCCCTAATTGGCCTAATAACCACTAAAAACCTAAAGCACTAAAAAAATCTAAAAAAATTCTAAAACACTTAAAAATTCTATAAACCGTACAAACACTCTAAACATTTTAAAACAAAAAAACCAAAAAAACCACTAAAAACCCCAAAACACTAAATACCATAAATATCCTAAAAATCCTAAATATTCATAAAACCAGTAAAAACCTAGAGAATCCATTAAAAATACCTAAAATCCTTTAACTCTAAAAACCTAAAACCCCTAAAACCCTAAAACCCCATTAAACCACTTAATCCCCCTACAAACCATGAAAACCCTTAATAACACTGAATCCGTAAAGATATAAGTAGCCAAAAATTCCCTAAAAACACAAAAAACCTAAACTCAAAAATATTATAAAATACCTTGAACAAATAAAAACCATAAAACCCATAAAACCTCAAAAAATGACTACAAACCGAAAAATGTATATTAAAAAACATCTAAAACCCCCAAAACACTTTATAACCAACCTAAACACCCCAAAAACCTCAAAAACCCTAAAAACACTAAAAACACCCTAAAATATCTAAAACCCCCAAAAATATATTAAAAAACAACAAGAACCCATAGAAACCCTAAAACCATTAAAATCCCCAAAAACACTAAAAAAATTAAAACCCTTAAAAAACTATGAAACATCTAAAAATAGATAAAAAACCCAACAACTCTAAATAACCCTGAATCCCAAAACCATAAAAAACCCTAAAAAACTCTAAGACTAGTAGAAACCCTTAATAACCCTAAAATCCATAAAAATATAAAATAACCCTAAAATTTCATTAAATTCTAAAAAAAATAAGAAACCCTAAAATCTCCTCAAATATACCAAAGACCCCTCAAAACCCCTAAAAAATAAAAAACCCCTAAAACCCCACTAAAACTGCTAAAACCCATAAAAACCCATAAAACATTAAAAAACATAAAACTATAAATCCCAAAAACCCCAAAAAACCCAAAAATCCGAATAAACCCTAAAAATACTAATATCGTTAAAAAAACAAACAATCTTTAAAAATCATAAAAACCCATAAAACTATAAAATATTATAAAAACCCAAAAACCCCCAAAAACCCAAAATATCCTAAGAATCATAAAAGTACCCAAAGAAACCTAAAAACCTTAAAAATCCATAAGAACACTAAAAACCCTGAAAACCCATAAAAACCCTAAAACACAAAAAAAAAACAAAAAAAATGAAGATAACATAAAACCCCTAAAAAACCTGAAAAATATATAAGACTATAAAATCCTTAAAATTCCTAAAGCCACTTAAAACCCTAAACCCCTAAAAGACCCAAAAACCATAAACATGCTAAAACCATAAGGTGCTAGAACCCTGAAAATACCTAAAGAAACCATAAAATCCCAAATGACACTAAAAAGAATTAAAAAACCAAAAGGCCATAAAACACCCTAAAACCCTAAAAGAATAAAAAAACCCTAATAATAAAAAAGGACCCACAAAATCCTATAAGAAATTAGAACCCATAAAATACCTTATAGGGCCCTAAAATTCTTGAAACCCTAAAAACAACAAAGTTCCCTAAAAACATAAAAATAATAAAGGACCCCATAAAACATTTAAAACACAAAAGTACCCTTAAAAACCTAAAAACTGAAAAGGACCCAGAAAATCCTAAAAACCCAAAAAACCATTAAAATCCTAAAAGACCCTAAAAACACTAAAGTCCCTTAAAACCCCTAAAACATTAAAAAACATAAATCCTCCTAAAAATACCAAAAGGCCCTTCAAAACCCTAAAAATCCTTAAATGAACCTGGAAAATACAAAAAACCACCAAATAATGTAAAACCCCTAAAAACCCTGACAAAACCTAATAACCCTAAAACCCCCTAAAAGAACCTAAAGACTAAAAAACCTGAAAAGACCCAAAAATTATGTTAAAACCACTAAAACCCATAAAAAACATAAAATACTCAAGAAAACCCTAAAAATAATAAAAAATCCAATAAATCTAAAGGCCAAAAAAATTAAAAAACCCCTAAAAATACCTAAAAACACTAGAAAACCAAGAAACATCAAAAACCTAAAAATCCAATAAAAACCTGAAAACCCCCTAAAAATTATAAAAACAATAAAAAAACATAAAACCCTAAAAACCCATAAAACCCCCAATAAACCCTAAAAACTGTGAATGAACCTAAAACACTGAACGTCCCTTATAACATAAAGGGGACTTCAAATCTCTAAAAATCCTAAAATACACGAATAACCATAAATACACTAATACCCACTAAAAGAATCAATGACCAAAAAAACACCGAAGACCAATAAATGACCCCAAAAACCCAAATTGACCAAAAATAACATTAAATCACTAAAAAAGTTTAAAAATATAAAACCTTCAAAAAACCAATAAAAAATCCTATAAGTCCCTAAAATGTTGAAAACCCTAGACACCCTAAAAACTCTTCAAAATCACCAAAAATCCTAAAAAATAGAAAAAACCAATAGAAATTCCTAAAAAATAAGATATAAAAAAACCATAAAACCCTCAAAAATGGAAATTCTTAAAAACCCCTAAACCCTAAAAACCCATAAATCCAATAAAAATCCCTAATAACTATAAAATCCCCAAAAACCACGAAAACCACCAAGGTTTTTGTGAAAACTGTAAAACCCTAAAATACCTAAAAACTCTTAAAACCCTAAAAACTATTAAACCTCCTAAAATACAAAGGAAATCTAACCCCTAAAAACCAGTATTCCCCTAAATTGCCTAAAACCCTAAAAACCCCCAAAACCCCCAAAACCCCCAAAACCCCCAAACCACCAAAAGGGAAAAACACCCAAAAAACTGAAAAAACTGAAAACCTTAATACCCCAAAAAACGCAACAAACAATTAAAAACCAAAAAAAATCTTAGAAAAACGATAACCCTAAAACACCAATAAAATATTATAACCCTAAAAAACAAAAAACCATAATAAAACATAAGAATACCTAAAATCCATTAAAAAATAGAACCCTCTAAAAATCCCTAATAACCCTTGAAACCCCAAAAACCCTAACACCATAGAGTAACCTAAAACCCTAAAAATATCATAAAGGACTTCTGGGTGTTGGAGGCCCTGTAATTCTGGTGGTGCTTCTGGATTTGGTGCCATTTTCTAGTTGCTGGATGCTTTTTGGTTTGGAAGTAATGGTTGTTGGCTGCTGAGATGCTGGTTACTGGCTACCGATTTCCTTGAGACTTAGAGGTGGTGGGTGCTGGAAGACTCTTATGGCTATTTTGATTGGCCTTGGTGCTGCTGCTGTGTTGCTGTGATGATTGGATGTGGTGCTGCTGGATGATGGAATGTGTTGGATGATGGAAATTGTGATACTGGATCATGGTTGCTATTGAGCTGGGAGTTGCTGAAGCTGTGGTTTATGATCGTGCTGCTGCTGGATGGTGATAGGTGGGTGAGTTTGAATGTTGGTTATTGGTTAGCTGTGAGCTGCTAGATGTTGGTAGATGCTGGATGATGGTGGTGGTTTCTTGGATTTGTGTGTTTTTTCTTTTTTTCTTTTTTTTTTATTTTGGGGTTTGCATATTGGGTTGTAAGGGGTTTTTGGGTGTGGGTCGTTTGACCCCTCCCCTACCTTGTCTGTTGTGTCACTTTTTTCTTTATAATAAATTTGGGGGGGGGGGGGATAGCCTGACCCTCGCATCTTCCTTTCCCAAAAGGCCCCCAGAAAACCCTATATTACCCTAAAAACCTTTACAACCCTTGAACCCCCCAAAAAACCTCAGAGTCACTTAAAACCCCAAATGATCATAGTAACCATAATACCCATAAAACCCATAAAACCCCCAAAAACCATAAAAACATTTAAAGAACCCAAAAACTATAGATAACCAAAAAACACTTAAATAGTTAAAATACAATAAAAACCTAAAAATCCTAAACCCCAAAAAACATTACAAATCGAAAATACCCTGAGAACCCTTAAAAAACATAAAAACCATAAAAACCTCTAATAACCCATGAAAAACCCTAAAACCCTAAAACCCTAAAAAAACATTAAAAACCCAGAGGCCTCGAAACACTAACTGTAGAGACCCAAAGCTTGACGTACATGGACATTACATTACATTTTCGGAATACTTAATACATAATAAGAACCAACACTCAAGGACTGTAATAGTTTAGTGTCTTTAGAAACTCGGAACAAAATCTTCTAATCATGGCGAAAGATCTTCAACATCTCTCATAAAGATCTTCCCCTTTTGTTTTCTTACCTAAAACCTTTCTTTAAATCCTGGGGAAAAGAAAAAATATAAAGGGTGAGCTCAAATGTTCATTAAGGGTAAGCATGAATAAAATAAAACAAATCATATACATTTGACCTTAAAAACATGAACATAATGTTTAAACATCAAAATCTTGAGCAATGACATAAAAAATGGCAATACATAAGGCATAGATCATAAAGAAACATTAATCATGATTAAATAGTATGGGAATAAAACATGTAATTGTGGAAACCATTAAGCACATGTTATGATTTCCATATTAGACAATGCATTGCTTCCAAGACCATCTTAGTGGACAAAGTCCCTTTCTAAATCGAGTTCACTCCTCGTTCCAGTCCTGTAACACTGAACCAGATTAACTTACCATTCCATCCATGTCTATCTCATGAGATATAAATCTTTAACCAATGCATTTGAGGGAGATTTATGTCCCACCCATCTCATAATGAAATCATTCTTTCGTGTGCCACAAAATCATAAATCATACATCATAGCATAACCCATGTAATAGAATGAGATTCTTAAACATCATGCCATCATAACATAATCCATATAAAAAAGGGATATCATTTCATCATAAGAAGAATCAAACCATGTAAATAATGGAGAAATTATACTTAAAACCCAAACATATTAAATAATGTCATTTTAGATGGAAAATAGTTTTGATAAAACACTTGAAATGAATCCTTGATGAAAACATCCTTTCTTCTTCAAAATCATTTTCTTTTCACAAAATGCCATGCAATTTTAAAAGAAAATGGTTTTGTTGAAAATAATAATTCAATCTTGTAGAGTAAGCTTCATGAAAATCAGGCGTTATGAAACCGTAAAAATCTTTTCACGCTGTATAAGTTATAAATAACATTCTCCTCATACTTTTTTTTGGAAAAGTCAAAAAGTTCCTCGTGTGGTAAACAAAAGTAATATTCCTTTAATAACATGTGGTAAAATTAAAAAATGGATAAAAGGACTTTAAACATACATGAAACCATTTTTAGAAAATAGGGACATGAATGATAAATATAACCCCAGTAAATATTTACGAATAAAAAATCTCGGATAAAAACGAGATTGGAAAAGTTATCCCTTATCTCATGTCTGATATGATTTGTATGTATCTGAACCTCCTTTATAATGATTTAAATAATGTCATTGACTTATTAAATAATCATATTCATTTTTATGATATCATATATGGTTCACTTATGAATTTATATTACCCTTTCTTTTGTAAATTCCATGTTAAAGCAGTGTTTTGGGTAAAATCGTTTCATTTATCGTACGTGTTTCGACTTGTTGTTCTTGATATTATTATTTATATCCTGATTTACTAAATTAAATAATGTAAAACATGATTTATATATATCATATATATTCATCATATACATATATATATGATAGATCGATAAATGGAATGAAATACATGTTTCATGGAGACAGTAGGGCGTACGTACGCAAGAACACTGTTTTCGTTTCCTTATTGAATTGAATGTAATTAAGTAGATGACATACATACATATATATATAAATAAATCCAGTATCATTATTATGTCATATATTTCATTATTATTCATTATATATACTTTATAATCATTCGTGAATGGTTAACATGGAGAATGAATCTCATCGCGTCTTGGAGACGGTAGTCCGTATGTACGCACGAGTGATGATATCATTCCCATGATCGTGGAATTGTATTGAAGTGTATTTATAATATTTAAGAATAAAATCACTTTAAAATAATCATATATAGTTATTTATTTACACCATTATACCCATCAAAGTAAGGTGGTGGTCGAAAACAGATTACACCACGGCGTGGAGACGGTATTCTGTTCGTACGCACACGCGGTGATTTCGTTTTCCATAGGATGGATAGAAGGTGAAATATGGTTTTTTCATATTTATAATAACATATTAGTATATAAGTAATACTTTTGTTATTAATTTATAATGAAAAAACTAAGGAAGAGGAAGTAGAAGAAGAAAGAAACTTGAAAGAGTCGGTAGAAGAGATTACCTCTTCTTCGACGCACCTCCTTTAAAATTATTCTTAGGGAAGTAGAGTTCGTCTTTTGAGAATACAAGAACCTCCAAAATGTTTCTAGGTAAGTGGAGAAGCGAAATGGGCAGGGGTTGATAGAGCTTCAAGGCTCAAAATGGTGTTAAGAGAAGAGTAAAGGGTGCCCTTTTTATAAGGGAGGAGAGGGGCACCTTTGGAAAAACTCAAAATATTATTTTATAATAAAGTCATATTCGGTTTATAATAGCTCCAAAATGATTTATTTCTAAGATAAAGTGGGGATTAGTCGAAATAATCTTAACCAATATATTTTAGACTGGTTTGGGTCATTATATTAACCTTATCTTTTAGTTTTAACTCTTAGTTAATTAGATTGACATTTACCATGTAACTTTTTATTTTTATATTATATAGTTAATAAACTTACCATATACATCCAAGATACCCCCAAGTGGTCCATTAATGATACAACTATCATGATATAAGTATCTTTTCCGAACCTTATATTTTTAAGAATATAATAACAATTAATAATATAATATTTGTTTTAAAAACCATTTTATGTCAATTTTGACACTATTTGGTAATTAATTTTTGTGAAAATCATAACAGCATGATTAGTTTGCAAAAAAAAAAATTAAATCAATACCAACATGTCATATTAACCTATAAAATTATATTAATTCATAAAAAGTCTCAAATTACATTTATTGGTGTATTCAAAACATCAATTTTGTTAATATTTCATTAATAAGGTAATTACTGCATCATCATTGTGTCATAAATAAATTAACTTATTTAATGTCTAAAAATTATAAATAAAATTCCATTATTTAGTAAATATTTTAATATTTCTAATTAATATTTATATTCTAATTTATCTTTTGTATAACCCTATATTAAAAATGATTTAGTTATTAAACTTTGATTTTAACTATTTTAACCCTTCCTTAAATAAATTAATAATAAATGTCCTAATCTAATCCAAGTGGACCTAAATGGTCATATTTTATTCCTAAGGTTGTTTTTGGTCGAATTACACTTATCAAATAGAATTAAGAAATGTGTTAGGGAAATAATAATATCATTTTTACCCTTAATCACCCTATTTACTTTTAACTATGGTAAATAAAAGTAAAAAGTTACTATTCACCAAAAATTATTTTCATCTTATTGAACCACATTTTAGTCCTTGCTATTAACTGCGTCTCTTGGATTTTCGAAATTCCACTCACATGAGCGGTAAAATTAAGTTTTATGTAAGTTTGCAAAAAGCTCCTAGGAGGTATGTAAAAGACGGTGAAAAGTTCAATAAAATTTTTATATATCGAAAATTATTACAAAATGAATTCAATGAATTACATTGAAATTATATAGGTTTTATTTATCAAATTTGGCCTAAAATAAATTTAAATAAAATAAATAATTATTTAAATAAAAATTCGGTTTTAAACTATGACTCAGGGTTTTTTCACTATTCATCAAAAATTAAATGTTTTCAGAAAAATACCAAAAATTCACCCTAAGCTAATTTCGATATTCCGAATCCAAAAATGAAGTCCATTTTGAAAGATAAAATTTATAAAATTTCAAAATTTGGGTATTACTATTCATAACGGCTAGTTCATAATAATATTATAACAATATCTCGTTTAGTAAAACTCGGTATTGCATACTACACACACTATCGAGGAAGGTCTTGATTGCGTGTAATGAAAGCCAAGTAAGGGCTGCATGTAGTGAAAGCTCTATTTTGTGTTGCGTATAACATAATCAAAACTTATTTCATTTATACATTAATCAAAATTTATGCTTAATGTTGCGTAGAATAATTTCCACAAAACGAACTTGAAATTGTGTGTAACACAAGCCAAGAATAGTGTTTCGTATACTGTAAGCTAATACAGTGTTGTGTATAGTACAAGCTAAACTTTGTGCAGTGTATAATATAAGACATCAATGAAATTAAAAGAATATTTTTTATAAAATCTCGGGGTGTTACATTCTACCCCCCTTAAAATGAATTTCGCCCTCGAAATTCGTCGGGGTTATAAATCGTTTACTATTCATAGAAACCCACATCGTAAAAAGGAATACTAAAACTTAATTTTAAAAACTGAAGTATGAAATGTAATGATTACCCAATGTAACTCATCACTAGGTTTCTATATAGGTGGACATAGGTGAAAATGTGGATATAGAAGAAAAATCGAACCATCAAGTTCTGATGGAGAGTGGTAGAGAACATGGCTATGAAAAATCCATCAATCACAAAGCCATAAATTTGTGATGATCTAAGGTACCATCTGATTGATCAGATATAAGACCACTAGGACAACATTTTTGGTTTTCAATATCATTTCCCTAAAGTTGAAAATTTTGAATTAGAAGAAAAACTTACTTGATTTTGGTACAATATCACTGTTGTTTGTGCCTTGAAAAATTTCCACTTCATCTCTTAAAGAAATGAAGTTGAATTTATTATTCGTGATGTGTTAGAAGATCCTGTGATAGAATGATGGGTCATTCCATCTGTTTCAAACAAAAGTTTAACAAAAGTTATCAAATATACATAAGTCCATCTATGGTGAGGTTAATTGTATACGATTCCAAAAATAAACTTATACTTCATCTATCATACCGCTTAATAAAATAAAACTACTTTCTACTAACCAGGGACTTCCTATAGGCCAATGGTAGGAGAAAAGAGCCTGCCGCACTTTAGTTGTGGGTTCGATTCCCGCATCTTTGTCCGACGCAACGGGTTGTCGCCCGTCCTGCAGGTTGTCCTTTTTCTAAACTTACATCATTATGACATTCCATCAATAATATTGAAAAAAGTTCTAGACATACACAATACTAACTTGTGTCCAACATAATCCATTCCAATCTTGAGGATTATCCAAAATACATATGTCCAATCTCATAGTATAAAGAAAATGATTACTTGAAAGGTCACATAACAAGGATGTGAATACCATCATTTATCCCCCATATATCATACGATATATCTTGTTGGTCACATTCCAAACATGTGAATACGTTAATCATGTATGCTCTTGAAAAATGAATACCCATTGAACCTTATTGAAAATATGAATGGTGTCAAAAGTTAATTCTTTCCACATACCAAAATCCAAAAAAAATTATATACTCAAACCATGATATCACTTAGTCCTTATATCAATCATGAGCTCATTTCATTTTTTCATTATCCATTTATTATGGGAATATCATCTTCTTTCCAAAAATATTTCAATCACTTTTTCATGGTTACCGGTACCATATAATTATTGAAAACCAATACATAGATATTCCAAAATTCTACAATACTATAACTAAGATTCCATGATAATATTTTGAAATCCCATTACATAAACACTTAATCATTACACAACATCATTGTCATACTCAACATCACAGATAGTGATCGCATGAGACTTCCCTTTATCCTTTGCCTTAAGAGACTGCTCATGTTGATCATCATTAACCCGTGCATTAGGGAATTTATTAGCATAATGCCCCATTTCCTTGCACTTGAAGCATTTAAGTGTTGGTGGAGAGTTCTCTGTAGTCTTTTCTCTATTCACATCATCAACAACCTTTTTCCCATTACTTTGACAATCAACTACTCGATGACCTTCTTTTCAACACTTAAAAAATTTTTAGTACCTTTTAGGCAATCTAAACTATGTTTCTTTCCACACATTGAACATAAAGAAACATTCATCTTCTTTTCACCATTGTTCTGAGATTTCTCCTTGAACTCCATCTTTTGTTTCTCGTCAAAACCATGAGATGGATATGTAGCACCAACTTCCAGTTCTACCTTGATAGCACAATGAACAATTTATTCATCGCTACTGAAGTCTCTTATAACTAATTCCCTTTGAATACTTGGTTTTAAGCCACTGAAGAATCGATCAACTTTACTTTTAGGTTGGATGATAAAGCCAGATGCATACCGTGGAAGCCTTGTAAAATTCACCTCGTATATACCAACATATTCATCATCCTTTTGCTTAAGTTCAAGGAACTCCTTTTCCATATTTGTTAGAAGAATACGAGGGAAGTACTTATTGTAAAATAAGTTCTTGAACTCATCCCATTCCATGGATTCAATTTCACCTTGGGGCCTTGTGTTCTTAATTAGAGTCCACCACTGGTCTGCTTCACCTTCTAAATGGTAAACAACCAGAATGACTTTTTCATGTTATGAACAGTGAAGTATGGAAAATATATTTTCAATGGTACTAATCCATTTTTCAGCAATAAGTGGATCAGAAGACCCACTGAAAGAAGGTGGACGTTGCCTCATGAAGGACTCAATAGAATATTGTTCCCTTCTCTTCTCATTTGGAAGTCCATAATGATTCATAACTTGTGTATGTATAGCAATAAGATTTTATACTCAATCTCCCATAACATTGGTTTGTTCAGGAGGAAAATCATTGCATTGTCCATTACATTGATCAACACGATTCCTTCGGGTTCCAGCCATCCTCTAAAACCAAAAAAGAATAGTGTGCGAGACAAAAATCATGCTAGGGAAAACACCATAATAAAGGGGAAGTACCTTTAATATATAACATCTTAGGTTTAATTCTATGACCATTACCATAATCCTAGGACTATAACCTATACTTATACTTAGCCTTAGGGACATCCCTAGACATACCTTATAAATATCTCTTGGGATCTCGCTAAAGTTTTCACATCCTAGTTTCCAAAGGTTGACTAAACCTTTCCTCTAATACCAAATATAGAGACCCAAAGCATGATGTACATGGACATTACATTACTTTTTCAGAATACTTAATACATAATAAGAACCAACACTCAAGGACCGTAATAGTTTGGTGTCTTTGGAAACTCAGAACACAATCTTCTAATCAGGGTGAAAGATATTCAACATCTCCCATAAAGATCTTCCCCTTTTGTTTTCTTACCTAAAACCATTCTTTAAATCCTAGGGAAAAGAAAACATATAAAGGGTGAGATCAAATGCTCAGCAAGGGTAAGCATTGATAAAACACTTGAAATAAAACATGGCAGTACATAAGGCATAGATCCTAAAGAAACATTAATCATGATAACATAGCATGGGAATAAAACATGTAATTGTGGAAACCATTAACCACATGTTATGATTTCCATAGTAGACAAGGCATTGCTTCCAAGACCATCTTAGTGGACAAAGACCCTTTCTGAATCGAGTTCACTCCTCGTTCCAGTCCTGTAACACTAAACCGGATTAACTTACCATTCCAGCCATGTCTATCTCGTGAGATATAAATCTTTACCCAATGAATTTGTGGGAGATATTGTTCTCACCCATCTCATAATGAAATCATTATTTCATGTTCCACAAAATCATAAATTATACATCATAGCATAACCCATGTAATAGAATGGGATTCTTAAACATCATGCCACCATAACATAATCCATTTAAAAAAATGGATATCATTTCATCATAAGAAGAATCAAACCATGTAAATAATGGAGACATTATACTTAAAACATAAACATATTAAATAATGTCATTTTATATGGAAAATAGTTTTGATAAAACACTTGAAATGAATTCTTGAGGAAAACATCCTTTATTCTTCAAATTCATTTTGTTTTCACAAAATGCCATGAAATTTTAAAAGAAAAGGGTTTTGTTGAAAATAATCATGGAATATTGTAGAGTAATCATCATGAAAATGAGGTGTTATGAAACTGTAAAAATCAGTTCACGCGGTATAAGTTAAAAATAACATTCTCCTCGTACTTTTTTCAGAAAAGTCAAAAAGTTCCTCGTGTGGTAAACAAAAGTAAGATTCCTTTCATAACAAGTGGTAAAATTAAAAAATGGTTAAAAAGGAATTTAAACATACATGAAACCATTTTTATAAAATAGGGACATGAATGTTAAATATAACCCCACTAAATACTTAAGAATAAACAATCTCGGATAAAAACGAGATTGGAAAAGTTATCCCTTACCTTACGTCTGATATGATTTGTATGTATTAGAACCTCTTGTATAATGATTTAAATAATGTCATTGACTTATTAAAGAATCATATTCATTGTTATGATATCATATATGGTTCACTTATGACTTTATATTACCCGTTATTTTGTAAATTCCATGTTAAAGCAGCGTTTTCCGTTAAATTGTTTCATTTATCGTACGTGTTTCGACTTGTTGTTCTTGATATTATTACTTATATCCTGATTTAAATAATTACAGAATGTAAAAAATTATTTTTATATATAATATATATTCATCATATACATTTATATATTATAGACCGATAAATGGAATGAAATACACCGTTCATGGAGACGGTAGGTCGTACGTACGCATGAACGCTGTTTTTGTTTCCTTATTGAATTGAATGGAATTAAGTATATGACATACATATATATATATATAAATAAATACAGTATCATTATTATGTCATATATTTCATTATTATTCAGTATATATACTTTATAATCATTCATTAATGTTTAACATGGAGAATGAATCTCATCACGTCTTGGAGACGGTAGTCTGTACGTATGCCCGAGCGATGATATCATTCCCATGATCATGGAATTGTATTGAAGTGTATTTATAATATTTCAGAATCAATATCACTTCACAATAATCATATATAGCTATTTATTTACACCATTATACCCATCCAAGTAAGGTGGTGGTCGAAAACAGATTACACCACGGCGTGGAGACGGTATTCCGTACGTACGCACGCGCGGTGATTTCGTTTTTTGTAGGATGGATAGAAGGTGAAATATGGTTGTTTCATATGTATAATAACATATCAGTATATAATTAATACTGGTGTTATTACTTTATAATGAAACAACTAAATAAGAGGAAGTAGAAGAAGAAAGAAACTTGAAAGAGTCGGTAGAAGAGATTACCTCTTCCTCGACACACCTCCTTTAATCTTCTTCTTAGGGTAGTATAGTTGGTCATTTGAGAAAACCAGAACCTTCATAATGTTTCTAGGGAAGTGGAGAATATAAATGGGCAGGGGTTGGCCGAGCTTCAAGGCTCAAAATGGTGTGAAGAGAAGAGGGAAGGGTTCCCTTTTTATAAGGGGGGAGAGGGGCACCTTTGGAAAAACTCAAAATATTATTTTATAATAAAGTTATATTCGGTTTATAATAGCTCCAAAATGATTTATTTCGAAGATAAAGTAGGGATGGATCTAAATACTCTTAACCAATAGATTTTATACAGGTTTGGGTCATTATATTAACCTTATCTTTTAGTTTTAACTCTTAGTTAATTAGATTGACATTTACCATGTCACTTTTTATTTTTATATTATATAGATAATAAACTTACTATATACATCCAAGCAACCCCCAAGTGGTCCATTAATGATAAATAAATAATTATATAAGTATATTTTCTAAACCATAGATTTTAAGGAATATAATAAGAATTAATAATATAATATTTGTTTTAAAAACTATTTTATGTCAATTTTGACACTATTTGGTAATTGATTTTTCTGAAAATTATAACAGCATGATTAGTTCGAAAAAATTTAATTAAATCTATAATAACATGTCATATTAACCAATAAAATTAGTTGAATTCATAAAAAGTATCAAATTACATTTATTTGTGTATTTATAACATCAATTATGTTAATATTTCATTAATAAGGTAATTACTGCATCATCATTGTGTCATAAATAAATTAACTTATTTAATGTATAAAAATTATAAATAAAATACCATTATGTAGGAAATATTTTTATATTTCTAATAAATATTTATAGTCGAATTTATCTTATTTATAACCCTATATTAAAAATGATTTAGTTATTAAACATTGATTTTAACTATTTAAACCCTTCTTTAAATAAATTAATAATAAATGTCCTAATCTAATCCAAGTGGACCGAAATGGTCATATTTTATTCCTAAGGTTGTTTTTGGTCGAATTATAGTTATCCAATAGAATCAGGATATGTGTTAGGGTAATAATAATATCATTTTTACCCTTAATTACCCTATTTACTTTTAACTGTGGTAAATAAAAGTAAAAAGTTACTATTCACCATAAATTATTTTCATCTCATTGAACCACATTTTAGTCCTTTATATTAACCGTGTCTCTCAGATTTTCGAAATTCCACTCACAAAAGCGGTAAAATTATGTTTTATGTAAGTTTTCAAAAAGTTCCTAGGAGGTAGGTAAAAGACGGTGAAAAGTTCAATAAAATTTTTATATATCGAAAATTATTACAAAATAAATCCAATGCATTACATTGAAATTATATAGGTATTATGTATCAATTTTGACCTAAAATAAATTTAAATAAAATAAATACTTATTTAAATAAAAATTGTGTTTTAAACTATGACTCAGTGGTTTTTCACTATTCATCAAAAATTGAATGTTTCCAGAAAAATACCAAAAATTTTCCCTAAGCTAATTTCGATATTCCGAATCCAAAAATGAAGTCCATTTTGAAAGATAAAATTTATAAAATTTCAAAAATTGGGTATTACTATTCATAACGGCTAGTTCATAATAATATTATAATAATATATTGTTTAGTGAAACTCGGTATTGCGTCCTACACATGCTATCGAGGAAGGTCTTGATTGCGTGTAATGCAAGCCAAGTCAGGGATGTGTGTAGTGAATGATCTGTTTGGTGTTGCATATAACATAATCAAAACTTATTTTATTTATACATTAAACAAAATTTATAATTATGTTGCGTAGAATAATTTCCACAAAACGAACTTGAAATTGTGTGTAACATAAGCCAAGAATAGTGTTTCATATACTGTAAGATAATACGGTGTTCCGTATAGTACAAGCTAAAATTGGTGTAGTGTATAATAGAAGACATCAATGAAATTAAAAAAATATTTTTTATAAAATCTAGGGGTGTTACACTAACCAATCTGTAATGCTACTAAAATCAATAAAACCCATAAAATAACTAAAATCCCTTTAAAATCTCTAAATAGACACGACACTAAAAGCTATAAAATGATCATAAATTCATAAAAACCCTAAAACCCCAAATAAATTCTAAAACCACCCAAAAAAACTACAAAACCCCCAAAACCCTTATATCAAAACGACCCCAAAACCACTAAAACCCCAAAAGTCCCTAAAAACCCTAAAGCCCTCGAAACACCTTAAAAGAACTAAAAAGACCAAAACCCAAAAAAAAACTCTAAAAACCATTAACTCCCTAAGAAACCCATTAAACCCAAAAAGAATACCTAAACCACTGAAAACCCCTAAAATCTCTAAAAACACTTAAAACCCATAAATGGCCCTGAAAATCTTAAAAACTCTAAACACCTAATAGAACTCCAAGACCCCACAAAAACCTAAAAAACCCCCTTCAAAACCCTCAAACCCTAAAAAAGAGTAAAAACCACAAATCCCCCCAATAAACCATAAAAAATGAAATCTTCAAAACAAATTAAAACCCTTAAAGACCCCTAAAAACCATTTAGACCCCCAACAACCCAAAAAACCAAAAAAAACCCATAAAAACATAAAAACCCCAAAAAATCTGTAAAAGATTAAAAACCACAACAACAACAATGAAGCTAAAAATAATAAAACCCCTAAAAAACAACAAAATAATTACACCTTTAAAATCCTAAGAACCATGAAACCTCTAAATCCTAAAAATCCTATAGAACCCAAAACCCCATAAAGACCCAAAAACTCTAAAAAACGCTAAAACCCATAAAATACCATAAAACCCCTAAAATACCCTAAAACAATAAAATGTTAAAATAGACTACAACACTAAAAAAATACTATAAGACCATAAAATCCCTATAAAACCCCAATATACTCTACAAATCCTAATCTAGAACTGAAATTTTATACAAATCAATAAAAAATAATAAAACTATTAAAATCCGAGAAACCCTATAATCCCTAAAAAACTCAAAACACTAAAAACCCAAAAAAATCATAGAAGCACTAAAATATCCTAAAACCCAATGAAACACTAAAAACCATAAAATATACCTTAAAACCCTTAAAAAACTAAAAACCCTAAAACAGCCATAAATTCCCTTAAGCCGCCTAAAATTTCCAATAAACCTAAAAACCTAAACCACAATAAAAACACTAAAAAACACTTAATGACATTTAAAACCTCAAATCCTAAAATACATAAAACCTAAAAAACACTTAAATCCATCAAAAAACATGAAAACACATAAAAACCCTTAGAATCTCTAATAAACCCCAAAAATTCCAAATAATCCTTACCCACCCCCCCCCCCCCAAAAAAAACATGAGAAAACCTAATAAACCTAAAATCCTTAAAAACATACAAACAACTTATGCCCTAAATCCTGGTAAAAACCCAAAAAACTCTCAAAACCCTAAAAAACAGTCAAAACTCTAATACATTACAAAACCCCCCAAAAATACAAAACACAATAAAATTCCCTAAAACCCAAAAAAATCCAAAAACACTAGATAAATATTTAAACCCAAAAAAATAATAAAAAACCTAAAGGTACTAAATTCCTAAAGGACCCCAGAACCCTAAAAACACTAAAAACCCAATACCCTCTAAAAACTATTATAACCAAAAAAACACAAAAAACCCTAAAAGGAATTAAAACCCCTATGAAACCTAAAACCCCATAAAACCTAAAAGTCTCTAAAAGATCCTAAAAACCCAATACACCTAAAATGCCTTAAAAATCCCCAAAATCTATAAATACCATATTTTTTTGAAATCCCTAAATCCCTAAAAACACAAAAAACAATAAAAATTCTAAAACCCCCATAAAACCCTTAAAAACCAAAAAAATAAAAATCCCTCAAAATTATAAAAAACCTTAAAACCCCTTAAAAGTCTAAAATATTCTAGAAACCCCTAAAACCCCTAAAACTCTTAAAAACTCCTAAAAGCCCATGAATACTTAAAAACACTAAATACCCCTTAAAATTCCATAAAAACTAAAAAACCCAAAAAAAACCATACAAATCAGATATAATTTTCATAAAACTACCTCAAAACCTAACTATCCATAAATACTAAAATCCTAAACACGTTTATTGATGGAGGAACACTCTCATGGTGCTATCTTCCCATCAAGGTGCAATCTAGGGTTTCTGTCAGGTTCCCATGAAGATGAAATTACTCTTTGGTGTTTCCATGGGGCGGGGAAGATCTGGGTTATCTTCCCAACCCTTCCCTCTCCTGATGTTGGGATGAGATCTCGGCGTGGATTGGGGTTTCGGCGACAGAGAGCCATTACTGCGTTCTCTGGATCAAAGGTGACGGGAACCCCTTGGCTTCGGCAAGTGACGACCTTGACTAGTGTGTCGGCACCAGATCCCCTCTCGGCCCCTACTCTTAGGGGGAGATCTTGGCATCAATAGTCTTCAACGGGTTTCTCTAGCTCAAAGGAAAAAAGGCAATGAAGGCTTTTTCTGCTTTCAGCTCTCTGATTCTTGATCATGTGCTGCTGAAAGTTTGTTTTACATTCTGGTTTTATCCTTTCGTCAGTTTTTTAAGAAGATGCAGGTGCGTTCTCTTCCTTATCTCTTGGCTTCGTCTCCGCTCCATGATGTTGATGCTAGATCCGGTCAGACCTTTTGGCATTCCATGTCCTCCTATTTCTTGGTTGTGTTGTTGGTTATGAATCATCCGATTTTCCTGAAATGGGATAGATGAGTTTTTATGCGCACATGCTGGTGGTATGCAGATAAATTTTTTATGAGGTGTGGAATGCTGGATGTGGTTCGTTCTGACGACCTTGATTTCTGGATGCTGAGTTGTGATTCCTTGGGAGATGATGGGTTCAGATATGCTGGTTTCTATTTTTTGTGCTGCAAGTTTTTTGGAGCGGGTTGTCTTAGAGGTGGTGATGTTATTATTGTTAATGCTGGTATTTTGGTGATGTTGTTTGTCAGAGGTTCCTTATGGTTTCTTGGGAAGATGATTTTGGCTTGGTTTTTTGAGTAGGAGTTGCTTCGGTGATACGGTTTGGCTGCTACTTATAGTATTATGTTCCATGGTTGGTTTGGTTGTGATTTGTTGTGGGCGCTGGTATATGGTTATGGATGCTGGTGCTTCACAATGGTTGTTGTTCTGCTGTATGGTGGCAAAGCTGGTTTGGATGTGGTTCGATGTGGATGTTGGTTATTGGTTCTGCTGAGTGGTGTTGCACTTTGTTCCGCCTTTGGGTGCTGTGGAGTTGATGCTTCGTCCCGAAGTGATGATGGGAAGAGTTATGACTTTGGTGCTGATGGTTCTGTGATGATAGCGGTGGATATTATTGGTGAGAAGGTTCTGGATGCTGAGTTTTGTAATTTTGGATGCTGGTCTTTGGTTCGTTTTGAGCTGGTGGTTGCTAGTGAATGCTAGATGATGGAGATTCTTATGGCGGAGCTTCTTGGTGAGAAGGTGTTGGCTACTGGAACAAGTGAGATTGGGCGCTGGTCGCTGCTTGGATGTGGGCCTCAGATGCTGGTTTCTTCTTGGATGGGAAGTGATAAAGGGGTGATGGAGCTGCCGATTGCTAGAATGGGCTGATAAGGTGTTGAAGTTGCTGTGATTTTGGCGTTGTGTCTTTTTTTTACGGTCTTTGGGTGTGTGTTTGTTAAGGGATTTTGGGTGTGGGTTGATTGACCCCGCCCCTCCCTTGTCTGTTGTGTCTTTTTTTTTTCTATAATAAATTTTGAGGGGGTTGGGAATAGCCTGACCCTCACATCTTCCTTTCCTAACTATCCGTAAAAAATCCTAAAACCACATAAAAAACATAAAATCCCTAAAAAAAGAGAAACCTAAAAACCGATAAAAACCCCAAAACCCAAAAAAACTCCAAACCCAAAAAAAAACTCCATAAAACACTAAAAACAATAAATAATATAAAAAACATTACAACCTTAAAACCCATTAACAACAATGAATGTCCGTAAAACAATAAAAACTCTAAAAACATTAACAATTTACTAAAACACACAACCTCAAAAACCATAAAAACCACTCATTAACCTAAGAACCCTAAAATCCCTTAAAAACCCATTAAAACCACTAAAACCCCCAAAAGATCTGAAAAACCTATTAAAGACATTAAAAAATACTAAAAACCAAAAAAACATAAAATCCAAAAAAATCCATAAACCCTGAAAACCATAAAAAGCCTAAGGGACCCTAAAAAATCCTAAAAACCATTAAATCCATAAACCCCTTAATTACAAAAATAAAACATTAAAAAACTTTAAACCCCTAAAACACCTAAAATCCCTAAATTCCCTAAAAGTCCCCCCACTAAAAGCATGTAAAAGCCCCAAAAAATAAAAAAAAGACCATAAAAGACTATAGAAAACTTAAAGTCTCTAAACCCCAAAAAATCCAATAAAATACTCTAATACCCCTAAAATATATTTTAAATTTAAAAAACACCCTAAAATACTATGAAAACCCTAAACCCATAAAAGGCGCTAGGATGGCAGCACACTCTCCAGGTTCTCTCTCTCGTCCGACGCTTCTTCCCCTGGTTTCGTCTAGGGTTTCTGGCGTTGGTCTTCCTCGGCGGTGGTGTTCTCTGGGCGTGCTTTTCGGATCCAAGGCGACGGTGGCTTCCTGTCTTCAGCAGCTTATTTTTCCTCACCCCGTGATCTGGATTTCAGTTTCGGAAGGTTTTTTTTGCGGGTGTGCTTGGATTTCGTCGGTCTCGGCGCTTGTGCGGTTTCCTCTGGTCCATGATCGATCGGATCTGGTCTGCGGTGGTGCTTGGAGATGGATGCTGTGGGGACTCCCGGTTCTTCGTCGAGGTTGTAGGAGGCACCTCTAAAGCAGTGGGGGGGAACACACCGGCGATGTGGGCTATGGACGGACAAATCTCCAAATTTTTTCCTCGGTTCTGCTTTGTGGATGCCTCCTTGATGCTGCTTCAAATCTGGTATGTCTCCTCCTCCTTGGTGTTGTTTCTGCGAATTTTCTCTGGTTTTGGTGTGCCGTTGGATTGTGGAATTTTTCTCCTCGGGTTCATTCTGCTGCTTTGGATCGCTTTGCTGGTGGCTTGGTTTCTTGGTTGCGTTATGGTTATGGTTCCGAATGAGCTACTGGTTGAGCTGGTGTGGGTGGATGATGGTAACACTTTCTGGAATTGGAGCTGCTGGATGCATGTTGCGGCTTGGATGAGAGTGGAATGGTTGGGAGTTTTTGATTTCTGTGATGAAAATGATGGTTGCTGGATTGACTGTGATGCTGGATGTGGCTGGATGTTTGGCTATGATTTACTGGTAGGGATGGCTTGCTGTCGCTGGTTTGGTAGTGATCTTTTACTAGTGCTAGCTGTTGGTAGGGAATAAGAGTTGCAGGGGTCCGGAGGCTTGGTGTTATGGGATGCTTGCTCTGTTTGGCTGGGTGATGCTTGTTTTGTTTGGCTGGGTGATGCTATTGGTGGGAAGGTGATAGATGCTGGTACATGTGAGTTTGGAAGCTGGATTTCTCTTGGTAGTGGGTTGGTGGTTGCTGGATGTTGCTGGATGATGGTGATGGTTTGTGCTTGTACCTATGTGTGCTTGTTGTGTTTTTTATTTTCTTTTTTGATTTTTCTTTTTTTTGCGTGAGTTGTAAGGGGTTTTGGGTGTGGGTCGTTTGACCCCTACCCTCCCTTGTCTGCTGCGTCTCTATTTTCTTTTTAATAAATTTGGGGGGGTCAGGAATAGCCCGACCCTCGCACCTTCCTTGCCCTAAACCCATAAAATAAAGTAAATACCCAGAAAACCCCAAAAGGACCCTAAAAACCCTAAACGACTCTAAACCCCCTAAAAAACCAAAAAGGCCCGAAAACCCTAAAGGAACCTAATAAACCCAAAACCCCCTAAAGGGATGAAAATACACAAAATTTTCTTAAAACCCCTTAACAAAAAAAAATATTGTAAAACACCCTAAAACCCTTGGATTCCGTAAAACTTCCTAAAATCCAAAAATTCCCAAAAACAAAAAAAAAAAGAAAAATTCCATAAAGATAATAAAAAATACAAAAAATAAAAAACCCTTAACAGACCCTAAAAACCTCTAAAAGAATTATAGACCATAAAAAATAGAACATACTTTAAACACCATAAAACACCTAAAAACCAAACAAACCCTAAAAAACCCAAACACCTTAAAAAACCTAAAAACCATAAAAAATACTAAAGAACAATAAAAACATAATGAAAAATATATATAAAAACCAAAAAACAATGAAAACAAATCATACCTCCAAAAACCATTAAAACCTTAAAAAAATCAAAAAACCTGAAAATCATTAAAACCCTTTGAACCCATACTAATCACTAAATGTTGTAGAAATACCTAAAAACCATAAAAACCCAAAACCCCCTAATACCCCAAAATAATTCTAAAACCCTAAAAACTAAACAAATTCATAAAACCCTAAAACACCATGATGACCCTAAAGCCCCCTAAAAACACTGAAAACACCAAACCCTCAAAAAATCCAAGAGAACCCATAAAAGCGCCTAAAACCCATAATACCCTCAAAAAAAGAGTAAAAATATCTAAAACACAAAGAAAAATCTAAAAATCCTAAAACCTTGAAAGACACTAAAAACCTTAAAACCCCTATAAACCATATAAACCGAAAAAACCCTGATGAAAACCCTAAAAACCTAAAAAACGTAAAAAACCCTTAAAACCATAAAAAACCAAAAAACAAAAAAAAACCCTAGAAACCCTATAAACCATTAAAAACCGAAAAAATCATAATACAAAAAAACACTAAAAATGTTAAAGACGCTTAGAAAACCCAAAAAACACTAAAAACCCTTAAAACCCATAAAAACTGTAAAACAATAAACACCCTAAAAACCCTAAAAACCCTTTAAAACCTCAAAATCCCTTAAAACCCCTAAACATTCAGAACCACCTAAGTAACCTAAAACCTAAAAAAACAATTAAATTCATATAGGACACTAAAAAACTCTTAAAACACTTATAATTCAAAAAACCCCTAAAACACTAAAGAAACCATAAGACACACTAAAACCCATAAAACCCCTAAAACACCGTAGAACCAATAATAGATCCTTGAAAACCCCTAACACACCATTAAAAGTATAAAAACCACAAAAGGGCTAAAAACCCTAAAACCCCTAATAGGCACTAGAAACTCTAAAAACAGTAAAAGACTAAAAATTACCCCAAAACACTAAAAGGTGATAAACACCCTAAAAACCCTAAATATCCCTAAAACACTAACATATCCTAAAAGATGATAAAACTGCTAAAGGACTATAAAAACCTAGAAGGATACTTAAAACCCAAAAAAACTAAGAAGGACTCTATAAAACATTAAAGGACCCTAAATCTCACAACAACCCAAAAGGAACCTAAAACTCTATAAAATAACTAAAGGGCCATAAAAACCCTAAACACATAATAGTCCCTAAAAAATAAAAAAACCCGTAAAGACCATAAAAACCTAAAAGGACACTGACCCCCCCATCATAAATCAAAAAAGAGAGTAAACTCCCTAAAACCGTTGAAATATGCTAAAAACCTCTCAAAAACATTTAACATCCCTAAAACCCTAAAAACCTCTAAAATACCCTAAAATTAAAAAAAAACATAAACACCCTAAAAATCCCAAAAAACATTAAAATACCCTAATAATCCTAACAACAGTAAAAGGCCCTAAAAACCATAAAAACATGAAAAACACATAAAATATGCTTAAAACCCCTAAAAACCCTAAAGACCCTAAAACCCTAAAATAACCCTAAAACCCCTAAAAACATAAAAACTGTAACAAAACACTAGAGGCTCAAAAATCCCAAGAAAAAATATTAAACAGTAAAACCACTAAAAACCCTTAAAACCCACTAAAACTCATGAGAACCCTATAAACCCCCTATATCCCCTAAAAAAATTAAAATAACCACAAGTAACCTTAAACCTAAAAGCCTCTAAAAAACCCAAAAAATCCAAAAACCTGTTGAAATCATAAAACACTAAAAACATTAAATCTATTAATACCCTAGAAAACATTTAATCCCCCTAAAACCTTAATGAAACTCTAAAAACCACTAAAAACACTATAAACACTAAATCACAAAAGACCCATAAAACCCAAAAAACCCCTTAAGAACCTTAAAACCCTTAAAACCCATAAATAACATAAAACCTCCTTAAAACTCATAAACACCTAAAACCCCCCAAAATACCCTAAAACCCTAAAATAGATTAATCCAATAAAAATCCTAAAACAAACTACAACCTCTTTAAAACCCTATAAGACACATAAAAACCATTAAAAATCCAAAAAAACACAACAACCATAAGAACCCTAAAACACCTTAAAAACTGCAAAACCCGGAAAAACATTAAAAACATTAAAATCCCTGAAACCCCCAAAATATAAACACTCTAAAATTCCTAAAACCACTAAAAAACTAAAAATCACTAAGACATCCATAAAGACCCTAAACACACCAAAAAACCTAAATAAAATACCAGCCATGAATAACCCCAAAACCCTAAAGACCCTAAAAATAAATAACCCTAAAACCCTAAAAATCATTAATAAAGCTCAAACCCCTACATTCCCTAAGATCCGTAAAATCCCAAAAATCCCAAATAAACCATTAAAACCTGAAAATACTTAATAACCATAAATACCATAAGAAAACCAAAATAAAACCCTTACAACACCTAAAAAACTTAAAAACCTTAAAAACCATAAAAATATTAAAACCCTAAAAAATACATAAAACCCCTTAAAAATACTAAAACACCTAAAAACCCATAAAACCACTAAAACCCCCCAAACTCATCAAACACCTAAAAAACCTAAGAACCAAAAACAACACATAGACCCATAAAAACCATTGAACTACTAAAAAACAATAAAACCCCCAAACCCCCTAAAATATAATTAAAATCCCCAAAACACCTAAAACAACATAAAAACGCAAAAAAATCCGAAAAACCCTAAAAATATAATAAAACCCATTAAAATAGCAATACCATATTCCCAAAACCCTATACCGAAACCCTAAACCCTAAACCATAAACTCTAATACTTATATCCTACAACCTCAACTGTAAACCCTACACCCTAAATTCTATACCCTAGAACCAAAACACTAAATTCCACTCCAAAAATCCAATACAATACAACTTAAATCCGCAAACCCCAAACCCTACACCCTAAAACATATACCCTACACTCTAAAACCTACTCTATAAACAATGTACCACACACCCCAAACCCTACACCACCCATATTGAACCCTAGACTCTATACCATAAACCCTACACCCTAATCCCTATACCCAATATGCTAAACCCAATACCCTACACCCATAACCAAATACCTTGCACCCTAAACCCTATAACCTACACACAAAAACCAACACCCACCACCATAAACCCTACACCATACACCCTAAACCCTACACCATAAACCTGAAACCATGCACCCTAAAACCTATACCATACATCCTATACCCTATAAGGAACACCCTAAATCTTATACCATACACCAACAAAACTACACCCTACCACATAAATCTGACACCCTACACCCTGAACCCTATAAACTACTCCCTAAACCCTAAACCCTAAAATCAACTAACTAAAGCCTAATCTGTAAACCCTAAACACAAAACCCTAAACCCTAAACCCTAAACCGTAAAACCTAATCCCTACACCATAATCTCAATACCATAAAACATAATCCCCAAACCATGCACCCTAAAAGCTTTACCACACACCCAAAACCCTAAAACCTACACGCTAAACTCTAAAACCTAAATGCTAAACCCTACACCCTATACCATACACACTAAAACCTAAACCATTCACCCTAAACACTATAACCTAAACCTTAAACCCCAAGAGAAACACCATAAACCATATTCCCTCCACATTAAACTAAATTCCCTACACCTTAAACCCTAAACCCTACACCCTAAACATTACTCCCTTCACTCTAAACCACACAAAATCTACCCAAAAAAATACCCTACACCCTTAACCATTATTCCTACACCCTAAAAACTGTATTCCCCACCTAAACCCTGAACCATACACCCTAAAACATATAAACTACACCATAAACCCTATACACTAAACCTTATACCCTACCCCATAAACCCATAATAGTAAACACTATACCATACACCCTAAACCATAAACCCTACACTCTAAATCCTAGCTAAAACCTAAAACCTACACCCTAAACCCTAAACACTACACTAAAAATCCTATACCCCACACAAAATCTCTATACTCTACTCCCTAAACCCAATACCCTATGCCCTAAACCTGACACCCAAAACCCCAAACCCAAAATCTTAAAACCAAAAAAATATATGAGAAAACCATTATTACACTTAAAACTGTAGAAACCCACTAAGAAACATAAAAAATTGATAAAAACATTAAAACACTCTAAAAACCATAAAACCCCTTAAAACTATAAAACCCATAAAATTAATAAAATTCCATAAAACACTAAAAATCCAAAACCCGAAAAAACCATAAAAATCCAAAAAACCCACTAAAACCTTGTAAAAAAAATTAAAACCCTAACAAAACCCAAAACCCCATAAAACCCCAAATAATCCCTAAAAATGCTAAAAACTATAAAAACCCTAAACACTTCTAAAAACCCTAAAAACCAAAAACCCTATCAACTCTTAAAAACCAAAGAATTCCTAAAACCTATAGTAACCATAAAAAGTCCATAAAACCCTTAAAAACAACAATAAACCCTAAAAATCATAAATAACCCTAAAAATACTTAAACCCCTAAAACCCTTAAAACCCTTAAAAATTAAAAACCCCTAAAACACAAACAAAATTTTAAAAAAAAATTAACCCTTAAAACCCCTAATAACCATTAAAACCCTAAAAGTCCTAAAAGTCCTAAAAAACCCTAAAAACCCCTAAAAATATAAAAACACATAAAATTCATAAAAACCGTAAAACCCACTAAAAGAACCTAAAGAAACTGAAAACCCTAAAACCCAAAATACCCTAAAGGATCATAAAACCCCACAATAACTCTAAAAGACCCTAGATAGCCCTATAAAAACCATAAATCACCTGAAAACACTTATACTCCCAAAAAATACCTAAACCCCCCAAAAATTTAAATACCCTAAGGACCCCTAAACACCTTAAAACCCAAAATACCCTAAAACCCAAAAACAATCCTCAAAATCCATAAAAACACTAAAAATAATAAAAACACTAAAACCACTAAAACCCCTAAAATGCTAAAAACCCATAAAAGGCCATGAAAAACCCTTAAAGCCATATAAACCCATACAAAAATAAAATAAAATAAATAACCATAAAATCAAGAAACCCCTAATAACTCTAAAAACCCAAAAAATGCTAAAAACCCAAGAAACCCAAAAAACTCTAAACCACTAAAAACACATAAACAACCAAAAAACCCTAGAAACCCCTAAAATAGCCCAAAAACGTAAATACACTATAAAACTCCTTTAAACACTAAAATATATTTAAAAATAACAAAAACCTTAATGAGCCTTATAAACCTAAAAACCATAAAACCCCATCAAAACACTATAAACCTTGAAACCCCAAGAAACGCTAAAACCCTAAAACCCCCAAAAATGCATTAAAACCTATAAACACCTAAAACCCCTAAAACCTATAAAAACCAAAAAATTAATGAAAACCATAAAAACTCGTAAAAACATTAAAAACCCATAAACCACTAAGAAATCTTGAAAACCTCCTAAAACACTAAAAATCTGTAACACCCTTGAAACCCTAATGTCCCTAAAAACCCATAAAACCCTAAAAACCTAAAAACCCTAAAACACTAAAAATACAGAAAACCCCTAAAAGACCATAAAACCTTAAAAAACCTGAAAAACGTTAAAACCTCAAAGGACCCTAAAACCCTTTGAACCTCTAAAAGACCCAAATAAACCCTAAAAGACACTAAAAACCCTAAAATACCCAAATGATCCCTTAAAACAAAAAACAATAACAACCATAAACACCTTATAATACACTAAAACTCTTTAAAACATCCCTAAAAGATCCTAAAACCATAAAAACAAAAAACGCCATAAACCTTAAAAATCCTAAAACAACCAAAACCCTATAAAAAAACCCTAAACCCCTTCAAAACCCCTATAAACCCATAAATACCCTATGAAAATTAAAAAACCAAAAAAACCAAAAAAACCTAAAACCCCCAAAACCATTTAAACCCTTTAGAACCCTAAAAACCCAAAAAAAAACATAAAAACCCTATAAAACACTAAAACCAGCAGAAAACCATGAAAAAAAAATTTCATAAAGCACTATACATCATAAAGACCAAAAATCCCTCAGAAATATAAAAACACAAAAGCCATAAAAACCCAGAAAATGTGAAAACCCAAAGAAAACACTATAAATCTAAAAAAACATTAAAAACATTAAAAATCGCAAAAACCTTTAAAAATCCTGAGACAATAAAATCACAAGAAAACACCTAAAACCCAAAAAACCATAAAAACAATTAAACACTCTAATGATCCTAAAAACCCTAAAAAATATAAAAACATATAAAACCCTAAAAAAGATAAAAATTAAGAAATGGAACTAAAAACCTATAAATTTTAAAAACCCCTAAATACCTAAATACCCTAAAACCACTATAAAAACCATAAAAACCCATAACAAACCACTAAACACATTAAAAACATAATAAATATGAAACCCTAAACACCCAAAACCCAAAAACCCCCTAAAAGCAAGAAAACCCAAAAAACCCAAAAAATCCCCCAAAAATGTTAAATCCCCTAAATCCCCTAAAACTACTAAAAACACTAAATACCTTTAAACCCATTAGTTAATACTAAAACAAAAAGAACCAATAATATACTACTAAAATTCCAAATAACTCAAAAATTCATAAAAAATATTATTACCCCTTAAAACACATGAATCCCAAATAAAACATAAATCCAAAAACACCCTTAAAAATAAATGAAAAACCCTAAAACCCCTAAAACCCCTAAATCCTTTGCAAACCCATAAAATTCCCTAATAAAACTAATAACCGTAAAAACTCATAAAAATCCCTCAATGTCCCTCAAACTCTAAAAATACATTAAAATCCTCAAAACCGAAAAACCTCATACAACCCTTAAAACTATAAAACCCATATATTAGAAGATGAAGTGGGGTGAATGATCTTCATGTCCACTGCCTCCCCTTGTTTCTCACACCGAGCATGAATCATGATGGGTTAAATGGTGGTGGTGATCGTGACATCTTCATGGCCTCAATGCATTTCCATTCTTCATAGATGTAAACCCCGAATTCAATTCCAAATGGTCATCCTAGAAGGTGTAATCCACAAGGAAATCCCCCATTTGGACGACACATATGTGTAAGTCCTGATAATTCACCCTTAATGGGGATCCTCTAAAGTGTAGGACCCAAATAAAACTGAGCTACGAGGACTTCGATTCCCATATAACTGGGATATGTTGGAAGCCTTTATAAGGACCAAACCTAACACCCAAATCACCCCAATGTTCCCTAGTCCACAACTACATTAGGATCACATTCACCTGGGGGAGCATATCCATACCAGGTGTCTTGGGATTCCTCAACTTAAGTCACATTCCATCTTTTCTAAGTAACCTTTCACCTGCATGTCCTTGCCACATGACATTAAATTTCATGGTCATGTCCTTTCCACAAAAAATTATAATGTGATGTGTCCAATAAAGAGACAATGAACTATGTGGGTTCAAATTCCTCTCATGAGGATACGTTGGAATCCCATCTTATGGGTTTTATCTCAACATCGAAATAGATCTCATCCCCCTGTCTAACGATAAAATCTATAGCACTATCCCATATGGCATAAAATCATCTTTGTCTTAGTAAACGACTAAGGAATTCCTACTCTGTCCACACAGGGGTAAAATTTATGGAGAACCTCTAATATATAAATACAACTCCTAACCCATGCATATATGTGATCAATCTTACCTAGGGATAACCTATGAACACATTCTTAAGAATGAAACAGGGATTTTGAAACATATGAATATAGAATAAATCTACAAGAGAGTCCCTGAAAAAGAAATAGTTCCCCCCAAAAGGGTGATATGACCCCGTTTTCCATCCTACTGGCCAATGTGAGTTCTTAAGTTTTGTTGGCCAAATCATCCAATGAACTCCTGCCTTTGGAAAGAAGGTCCAAAAATCATGTATGTGAGAGTCCTTGGGTGTTTCTATCTTTGCGAAAAAACCCGTTGGAAACCATTCAAACATAATTTTTCAGATATAGATCGATTGCACAAAACTCAATCCCTATAATTGATGACCATGTCATAAATTTTTTGATTGAAACAAGTCCTAAAAACAATAAAAACCTTTTAAAAGACTGAAAACCTTAAAACTCAACAAAACCCTAAAAACCATAAAAGGTTTAAAATCCCTTAAATTCCTAAAATAATAAATGAACCCAAAAAACCACTAAAAAATATAAAAACCCTAAAAAAATAAAATCACCAAGGTCTCTAAACCAAATAAAACCCATCAAAATCCATTAAAGATCCTAAAACCTCCAAAAGGACCCTAAACCCCTGAAAGAGTCTAAAACCCCAATAGACCCTAAAACTACTATAAAGCCAATAAAAGATCCATAAAAACCTAAAACAACCTAAAAACCTTAAAAACATTAAAAACAGTTAAATTTTTTAAAAATCCCAAAAAATATAAAATCCCTACAAACCCTAAAAACCCCAAAATCCCAAAAAATCCCTAAAACCCCTAAGACACCCTAAAAATCCCTAAAAAACCTCAAAACACTAAAACACCTGAATACCCTTAAAACAATAAAAAACCTAAAACAATAATAAAATCCCTAAAAAATATAATAAAAATCAAAAAACCAAATGAAACCCAACAAAAAGTTAAAAACCCAATTTTTTTTTGAAAACACTAAAAACTCCAAAAACTCAAAAAAAGTAAAACCCCTAAAAATATAAAAACCCCAAAACCCTACAAACGTACAAAATCATAAAATATATTTAAAAACACTAACAAAACTAAAACCACTAGAAAAACCCAAAAAACCAAAAATCACTCTAAAACAATAAATCTTAGTTATCCTAAAAACAAAAAAAACCTTGAAAAACATGTAAACGCCTCTAATGAAACATTAAAAAACTTAAAACCAACAGAAAATTTAAAACCTATCAAAACCCTAATCCCCCTATAAAACCACTAAAACCCAAAAGTCCCTTAAAACTCTATAATAAACTATGCCCCCTAAAACCCTGAAAACCATTAAAAACAAATAATGCATAAAAAAACTAAAAACCCAAAAACCCTAAAGGACCCAAAATACCATAAAAACCCAACAAACATAAATTCCCAAAAAAAAAATCTGAAAACCCTAAAAATATCAAAAATAATAAAAAAATCATTTAAACCCCTAAACACAAAAAACCATAAAAAACCCTAAAATAACCCAAAATACATTAAAACCCTAAACCCATAAAAACCATAAAAAAACCAAACCACTAAAAAACCCTAAATGTATGTAAAACCCCTAAACCCCATAAAAACATTAAAATGCTAACCGCACACTCCACCCACATCTCTAAAACCCATAAAAATCAAAAACAATAAAACCTCTAAAAACTATAATATCCAAAATAAAGTCTTAAAACCCCAAAAAACCAATAAAACCCCTAAAATATCTAATAGGAGACTAAAACCCCAAAAAACCAATTAAAAATGCCAAAAAACCTAAAACCACTAAAAACACTAAAAATCCTAAATACCCAAAAAACCAAAAAAACACTAAAAACCACTAAAATCACTAAAACCCTAAAAACCCATAAAATAATAAGAAACTAAAAAACCCAATAAAACCCCTAAATATACCTAAAAATCCTAAAAACCATAAAAACATATGAAACCCTAAGAAAACTATAGAGGACCCTAAAAATCCTTAAAATCCCTAAAAGAACTTCAAAACCATTCAACACCCTAATAACCATAAAAAACCTAAAAAACCTAAAGAAAATATTAATACCCCTAAATACCCTAAAATCCCTAAATACACAAAAACACAAAAAATCCATAAACAATCCTAAAAACCCCAAAAACCATAAAAATACAAAAAAACCACAAAAAAACACAAAAAACAGTGAAAATCCATAAAAACCCCATAAAACATTAAAAGGACTAAAATATCCTAAAAACAAAGAAAAACCTTAAATACCCTAAAAACCCTAAAAATAGAAAAAACTAATAAAAACCTGAGAACCCCTAAATCCCTAAAAATATCTAAAACCCCCATAAAACCTAAAATACCATAAAAACACTAAAAACCCTAAACATCCTAAACAACTAAAAGAAAATTAAATCTATAAAATCTTAAAAACATCAAAAAATATTTACAAACCCAAGAAACCAATATAACCATAAAATTCTAAAAATCCCCTAAAAATAATAAAAACACATAAAACCCCTAAAAACCACCTAAAACTTGGAAAACCCAACATAATACTCTAAAACCCCTATAACAATGAAATCCATAAATCCCAAAATAACCCAAAACACCCCCAATTCCCAAAAAAACCCAAAAAACTGAAATAACCCTAAAAAACAGAAAACATAAAAAGCACTAAAAATAAATAAAACCATAAATGCCCAAAAACTCATAAAAACCCTAAACCATAAAAATCCTTAAAACTCTAAACCCCCCAATAATACATAAATCCCTAAATCACTAAAGAACTATAAAAATTCTAAAAAATGCCAAATAAACTAAAAAACCCTTAAAAACACTAAAAACCATAAAGATCCCTAAAAATCCTAAAAACCATTAAATATGTTAAAAACACAATGAACCCTAATAAACACAAAATGAACCCAAAAAAAATAAAACCCTAAAAAACATAAAAACTATAAAAACACCTAAAACACAACGAACAATAAAAAACACCAAAAAACTAAAAACCCTTAAACCCCCAGGAAAACTTTAAATCCTAGAAAACTATAATTACCTCAATGAAATAAAAACCATAAAAATGCGAAAAACTCCCTAAAAACCCAAAATCCACTAAAAACCAAAAAATAAATAAAAACCCTACAAATTCCAAAAACCCAAAAATATCATGAAACAATAAAAGCCATAAAATCTTTAAATATTCCTAGTACCTCTAAAAACCCTAAAACCCCTGAAAACTAAAATAAATTTAAACAATAAAACCCATTATGACCCCTAAACGATATTAAAACCCCTAAAAACTGTAAAATACCCAAAATACACTAATTCCATAAAACACCCAAACCCTTATAAAACACTAAAAGACCCATAAAAACCCTTTAAACCCATAAACCCAAAAAGTACAAAAAAATAACTCATATATTAAAAAACCTAAATAAAAAAAACATTAAAACCCTAAGGAAACCCTAAACACCCAAAAACAATAGGAAACACAAAAAACTTTAAAAACCTTTGAAAATATAAAAACACAAAAAAAATAGAAAAAACCCTATAAAACCCTAAAAATTGACAAAAAAAAAAACCCTAAAGCCCTAGTGAGGGGAGGGGCAGTTCTAGTGATCTGGACCTACGGGTCATGTAATGGGAATGGGTTGCCTCTGGGCCTTTGGGTCATGTATTGCGGGTCATGTCGGGCCTTGTGCCTTGGGCCAACGGGTCATGTACGGGTTCCCCTTCAACCCTTATAAGGGGGATTATCTATAATAAAATAAAAAGAAGGCCTTCAGACCATTTGGAGCCTAAATCCCTAAAACAACAAAAAAAACCCGTAAAACACCAAAAATCTTGTGAAGTCTATAAAACCCCAAAACCCTTAGGAATTAGGGGAAAAAAGTAAAAACCATAATGAAACTCTAAAAAAATAGGAAACATTTCAAAAACATAACCCTCCCCCCTTCAAAACCCTAATAAACCCTAAAAAATCCAAAACACTCCTAATAATGAACTAAACACACATAAAATCGTAAAACACTAAAAAGACCCTAAAAGCCCTAAAAACATAAAATACACTTGGAAACCTAATAAACAATAAAAACTCAGAATACCAAAAAACCCTAAAAATTCCTAAAAACATTAAAAACCCAAAAATCCCTAAAATTTCTAAATATAACCTTAAAACTCAAAGAAACCTAAAACCCCCCAAGAAAAATTAAATCCCTAAAAACCCTAAAACATCCTAAACTCCCTATAAAACCTACCCCCCTAAAGAACCCCCTAAAACAGCATAAATTCCCTTAATAACCTTAACAATGTCTAAAAATCATAAAAACCCTATAAATCTATAAATATTTTAATACCATAATTTTTTTGAAAAACCCATAAGAACCTTTAAACCCCTAAAAACCCTAAAAGGGTGATTGATGAATGATGCTCGATGTGGTCCTTTGTGTCCCCATCTTTTTGTTATCCCTTGGTTTACTTGAATATGAAGGGTGAGATTCACTATCCCCCTTGTTGACCCATCTTGAAATTGTCTCTTTATGTTTTATTGATATTTGGGGGGCTAGGCAAGCCTAGCCCTGAACCTCTTCCGCCCTAAAAACTCTAAAAACCATGTGAACACATAAAACACTCAAAAAAATTAAAAAATATATTTTTTTAAATCCTAAAAAGTCCTCAAAACTCAACAGACAAAAAAAAACAAAATCTCTAAATTACCTTAAATCCTAAAAACCCTGAAAATCCTAAAAACCCTAAAACTACTTAATAAACCCTAAAATACCATAAAAATTAAAAAACAAAAAAACACTAAAACCATAAAACCATAAAACAAAGTAAAATAAAAAATAACCCCAAAAACCAAAAAAAAAAATAAAATCCCATAAAAAAAATAAAATCCCCTAAAAACATAAAAAACTTTAAAACCCAGTTAAACACCTTAAAAACCATTAAAACCACTAAAATTACTAAAACCACTAAATCACTAGAATCCTAAAAACCCTAAAAACTATAAGAAAACCCTAATAACCCAAAAACCCAAAAAACACTAAAAACCATAAATACCCTAAAACCACGTAATATCCTAAAAAACCTAAAAAATTAAAAATTAAAAAACAATGAAAACTCAAGAAACCCATAAAATCCCTAAAAATACTAAAAATTATAAATCCTATAAAAATCATAAAAATCGGTAAATCCCTAAAAACCTTGAGAACACTATAAACCTCTAAAAGACCCAAACCCCCCAAAAAACCCCAAAATTCTCTAAAACCTCTAAAAACTCAAAAAACAATAAAAACCCATAAAAAACCATTAAAATCCATAAATTTTTCCAAAAAATATAAAAAAATGTAAAAACCCTAATAGATTCTAAAAAACGTAAAAAATTCCATAAAAACACTAAAAAGACGTTAAAGACCCTAAAACCCCTACAGAAACCTCAAACCCCTTGACGTCCATAAAAAAATTAAAATAAAAAAAGGACCTTTAAACCCCCAAAAACCTAAAAGATCCTTAAAATCTTTGTAACACATAAATGAACATAAATGCCCTAAAACCCCTTAAAATACCCTAAAATCCCAAAAAACCTTAAATTCCCCTAAAAACCTAAACCCCCCCAAAAAAAATAAAACACACTAAGATAGCATAAGAATTCCTAAACCCTAAAAGACATTAAAAACCCTAAAAAGCCTATGAAACATAAAATCAATGAAGAAACCTCTAAAAACCATTAGCAGACCCTAAAAACTTCAAAAGACATTAAAAGACATTAAAAACCACAAATCCCTAAAATAATATCTAAATATCCCTAAATGACCCTAAATCCCATCAAAAGTACAAAAGCATACAAATATCTAAAGAACTCTAAAACACCCAAAAAACCTGAAAAAAAACTCAAAACAACTAAACCCTAAAAAATTAAATACCCTAAAAATCCCTAAAAATACCTAATATCCAAAAAAAATCAACAAACCCTAAAAATACTAAAAACCCAAAAAACCAAAAAACCCAAAAAATGGTAAAACAATCCTAAAACATTAAAACCCCCCAAAAAACCATGAAAACCTTTAGAACACTAAAACCCCAAAAATCCCGTAAGAATTCTTGAAACCCCTTGCAACCATAAAAATTTCTGAAACCCTAAAAAACCCTCTAATGCCTTCAAAACCGTAACAAATCTATTGAAAATCCAAAAATTCATTTAAAATATTTAAAAAATACAGACCCCTAAAACTCAAAAAACACAAAAACCTAAAAACTCTTAAAACAAAAAAAAACATGAAACCCAAAAAAAATAATTCCTTAATAGCGCAAAGCACCACTAAAAACATTAAAAATCCTAAAAACCCCTAGAATCCATTAAAAAACATAAAATCCCTAAGTACTCTAAAAAGCATTAAAATCCATAAATGACCATAAAACCCCTAACAGAACCTAAAACCATATAAAACCTCTAAAAGACCCATAAAAACCATAAAGATCCTAAATAACATAAAAAATTAAAAAACCATAAAATCCTCAAAAATCCAATAAAACACTAAAAACTACAAAACCCTAAATCATCTAAAAATACCTAAAAACCCTCAAAAAAATAAAAACCCTAAAGACTCTAAAAGCCCTAAAACAATACTAAAATACCATCAGAAATTGAAAACATTCAAAAATCCCAAAAAATGTCTAAAACCCTAAAAAACCAAAAAACCATTAAAACCCCTAAAAGTCTAAAACACCTATAATCTCAAAAAACCCATAAATATCCTAAATTCCAAAAACCTAAAAAATCATAAAAATCTCAAATAAAACCCTAAAAAACCTAAAAAGAAAATAAAACCCTAAAATTCCTAAAAAATATAAAAACCCTAAAACCCTAAAACCCTAAAACCTTAAAAATCCCAAAAAAATCCATAAAAATTTGTAAAAAACTCTAAAGAAACACAAAAAAACAATAAAAATACTATTATTTTTAAAAACCTAAATTACCTTTAAAACCATTAAACCCCTAAAAACCCATTAAAACCATAAAATAACCCAAAAACCCAAAAAAACCTTAAAACCTAAATACCTAAATACCATAAAAGAATGAAGAAAAACCTAAATAACCAAAATCCCTAAAAATCCCCAAATACCCCCCCACTCCAAATCATTAAAAACCTGAAAAAACACAAAAAACCCCTTAAAATATATAAAACCCAAGAAACCATAATAAAATCATAAATATCCAAATAAATCCTTAAGACCCAAAAACCACTAAAAATAAAAAATCCCCTAAAACCCCCAAAAAATCAAAATACATAAAAATTCCATTAAACCATAATAACCTTGAAAAACAAAAAAAAATTATAAAATTCCCCAGAAACCCTAAAAAACTAAAAAGATATAAATCCTAAAAAACTAACTCCTCTTTCCCCATCTAAAACGATCTATAAAAACATTCAAAAGCCTACAAACACCAGATATCCATAATAAAACCTAATAACCCCTAAAACCCCAAAAGCACCTAAAACCCCTAAAAACTCTAAAAGATAGAAAAATAAAAAATCCTTTCAAAACCCTAGCACCAATAAAAGACCCTAAAACCTATAAAAACCCTAAAATTCCAAATAACTTTTAAATCATTAAAAACCCTTAAAAACCAATAAAAATAAAAAACCCCTAAAACACAAAAAAACCCATAAAATCATTAAAACCCAAAAAAACTATTAATTTCCCTAAATGCATAGAAAACTTAAAAACCCCGAAAACCCCAAAAAAACTTCAAAACCCCAAAAAACCTAAAAACGCTAAAAATCCTTAAAAAATGATAAACCCCCTTAAAAATAGAAACACTATAAACACAAAAAACCCTAAAAATTAATATAATCCCTAAAACCCCTAAAACACTAAAAATCCACAAAACTTCTGAAAGAACTAAAAACACCTAAAAACACTAACCCACCCTAAGAACACCAAAAAACCAAAATAAACCCATACCCAAATAAAAAACACTAAAATACCCATAAATCTCATAAAACCCCCAAAAACATAGAAATTCAAGAAAATAAAAACAAAAATCCCTAAATCACCTAAAAATCTAAAAACCCTAAAACCAAAAAAATCCTAAGAAACCCTCAACACCATAAACCCCAAATAAAAAATTAATTCCAAAAGAAACATTTAAATTACTAAAAACCATAAAATAACTCTAAAACCCATAAAAATCCCAACAACTATTAAAACCTTACAAAACCCTAAAAATATGAAAAAACCACAACACCCCCCAAATACCTAAAAATCCAAAAAAATCCTTAAACCCCCAAAAATTCTTTAAAATACTGAAATCCCTAAAACCCCTAAAAAGTCTTTGAAAACAAAAAAAAATTAGGAAAATAAAAAAACTAAAAAACCCAAAAGAGCCCCTTAAAACACTAAAACTATTTAAAACCATAACCCCCCCAAATAGTAAAAGCCTTAGAAAAACAAAAAAACACTTCAAAACTAAAAAAAACTAAGATACTGTAAAAACCCTTAAAACCTACGAAAACACCTAAAGATCCAAAAAATTAAAAGAAATCCCCTTCTCAAAAACCGAGAAAACAATAAAATTCTAAAACTCTAAAAGACCCTAAATCCCTAAAAAGCCCATAAAAAGTAAAAAACCTAAAAACCATTAAATAACATAAAACCCCTAATATCCCTAAAATCCTTAAATACTGTAAGATGCTAAAAAAATTTAAAAAACAATAAAAACACTACGACACCTAAAAAAATTAAAACCCTAAAACTCCCAAAACATAAAAAGACACTAAAACCCCAAAAAATTAAAAAAAAACCAAAAAGATCCTAAGACACTCTAAAAACCATTAAAAACTCTAAAAACCCCAAAAATACCCTAAACCCCAAAAGAACCTCAAAAAAATAGTAAACACCATTAAATACCTAAAACCCAAAACCCATAAAAAATGGTAAAACACTCAAAATTTGTAAAACCCCTAAAACCCATTAAAATAAATAAAAATAATTAAAACCCTTAAGATCACTAAAACCCCCTAAATCATAAAATCCAAGAAAACCCTAAAAAACTCTAAACCCGTCAAAAAATTGTAAAAAACCCAAAAACATAATTTCCCAAAACCCTAAATAAAATAGAAACCTAAAAACTGTAAAAATAGAAAAAACCTAAATAACACTAAAACCCTAAAAATATTAAAAACTGTAAACATAAGTAAAACCCTATAAAACATTAAATACCCTAAAACCCATTTAAACTCGAAAATAATCCTTAAACCATAAAAACCCTAAAACAAAAACACTCCATAAAAAATTAATTCTTAAAAACCCCTATAGACTATAAGAAAATATTTATATCTATAAAAACCCTTAAAATTATAGAAACCTTAAAAAAATTTAACGCCCCTAAAAAACCCAGAAAAACCTATAATACCGTAAAACCCCTTATAACCCTACAAACCCTAAAAATAATATAAATCATCAAAACAATATAAAACCATGGAAACCCTAACACCCCTAAAACCTTTAATATAAATAAAAACTCTAAAACCCCTAACAAAACATTTAAAACCCTTTAAACCCTAAAAATCCATAAAAATACCTAAATCTCTCAATGACGTTACAACCACCTAAAACCCTAAAAACTCTCAAAATCCTAAAACCCAAAAAATACCCCAAATAATATATAAGACTGTGAAAAATTAGAAATGTCCCTAAAACCCTAAAAAAACTTAAAATACACAAATAAACTAAAATAAACCCTAAAACCCCCCAAAAGGACCTAAACCCTAAAAACACTAAAACCCTAAAAACCATAAAAACCCCTAAAACCGCTAATCACTCTAAAACCCTAAAGACATTATAATCCTAAAAACACATATAAACCCTTAAAACCACTAAAACCCCAAAAAGAAACTAAAAACACTTAAACCCCTATAACCCCCCCTAAAAGACCCCTTAAACCATAGAAACACTAAAAACACCTAAATTCATAAAACCATAAAACAACCCTACATACCCTTAAACCCATATGGATTAAAAAGCCAAAATTCCCTAGAAAACCCTAAAAACCACTAAAATCACTAAAATCCCCAAAACCCCATTAAAATCCATGAAACCCCTAACCGCATATAAACCCCTAAAACCCCTAAAAACCATAAATCCCATAAAATACTAAAAATTCACTAGAAAACCCTAAAAATCACCATAAGTCCATAAAAACCATATACCCCTAAAAACTCTAAAAAAACCTAAAAACCATTAAAACCATAAAACCCTAAAACCCTAAATCCATAAAAAACTAAAAAAACCTAAGAAACCCATTAAAACCCAAAAAACAAAAAAAAATTACAATAAAAACGCTAAAATTCCAAAATCCATTAAAATGAATGAAAACACTAAAAAAATATAAAAACTGTAAAAACACGAAAAACCCTAAATATCCATAAAATCCTAAAAATCATAAGAAACCCCAAATACCACTAATAACACAAAACCCCGAAAAATCCTTAAAATACTTAAAACCTGTAAAAACCATATAACCCATAAAAACCATTAATGCACTCGAAACACTCAAAACCCATTAAAATCCCCAAAAAACCCACTAAAACATAACCCCTATCCACAAAACACTAAAACCCTAAAACCCTAAAATGACTAAATCCCCTTAAAACCCCTAAAAACTCTGAAGACACATATAAACCTCTAAAAACCCTAAAATCTCCAAAAAACTCTAAAAACCACAAAAACCTCTAAAATCCATAAAAGACCCTAAAGAATCCCAAACACCCTAAAATACTAAAAACCCAAAAATAAAATAAAACCCCTAAAAGACACAAAATAACTGAAAAAAACCTTAAAGACCATAATCATCCAAAAACCTAAAAACACTAAAAACAGTAAAAAACATAAACCATTAAAAGACAGCAATTTATGAAAAAATAATCCTAAAATACTATAAAAAATATAAAAATTCTTGAAGAACCCAAGAAATCCTTAAAAACCATAAAAATACAAAAAAATTAGGGAAAACCATAAAGGGCCATAAAACCTTAAAGGACACAACCTGAATGGCCTGAAGGATTTCATTTTTATTGAATTTTGATAACCCCACCTTTTAAGGGATGAGTGGGAACCCTTACAGGGCCTGGAGGCTTAGAGATTACATGACGAGTAGGTCTTAGGAAATCTATAGACTATACATGGAAATTCTCATCCCTACTTCTTCATTGTGATATCATCTCTCCACCTTCACATGGCTATTCAGCTAGTTTTACCGTCTAAGCACATGCTAGTTTCTATGGTAATGCCATAACCTCTCATTCTAACACATCCTTTTAGCTTCTGCTTTAGTGAATGCTTCTTCTCTGAATCCCCATTTGGATTCTGCTTCTTGTAGAGCCTATCAGATAACTATGCATAATTTCAGGAGGCATGGAGGGTTTGAGGTGGCCGAAAGGAATTGACCCTAAAAAACTAAAAAATGTAAAACCATCTTAAACCCCAAAAATTCCCCAAAAATTCCAAGAAAAACTCTAAAAACCCTAAGAACTCATAAAACCGCTAAAAGATCCTAAAAATACTAATAACCCCCAAAACACCCTAATGGAACCCATGAAAATCCTTAAAGACCATAAAACATGTTAAGAGAGCCTAAAACCCCATAAAAACCCCAAAAAAACCAGAAACCCTAAAAAAATTAAAAAAACCCCAATAAAACCTAAAAACAATTTAAAACCCTAAACCCCCCCAAAACACCAAAATCTTAAAAACTCATAAAACCCTAAAAACCTCTAAAGACACTAAAACCCAAAAAAAATCATTAAAACCCACCTATACCATAAAAAATCCCAAACCCCTAAAAATGTAAAACCCCAAAAACCCCAATAAAAATCCAAAAATCCTAAAAAAATACTAAAAACCACAAAACCCCTAACAAACCCTAAAACCCCTAAATCCGTAAAATCCTATAAAAACCCAAAAACTCATAAATAACACTAAAAACCACTAAAAAACCCTAACCCCCCCCCCAAAAAAACTACAAAAAAAACAAAAAAACATTAAAGCCCCTAAAACCAAAAAAATCCCTAAAATAATATAAAAAACATAAAATCTCTAAAATTCCCTAAATACCATTAAAATATATAATAAACAATAAAAACCCTTGAAAACCCAAAAAACCAAAAGACACCCCCAAAATACCAAAAATTCTAAAACCCAATAAACCCAAAAAAACTCCTAAATACATTAAAAACAATAAAACCCCTAAAACACCCTAAAACCCCCAAAACCATAAAAATCCTAAAAACCCTAAAAACCAAAAAACATATCTAAAAACCCTAAAACTCCAAAAACCCCTATACACCCCTAAAACCACTAAAACACTACAAAATTAAAAAAACTATTTAAACACTTAAAAATCCATAAAAAATCCAAAAAACCTATAACCATAAAATACTAAAATACAATTAAACACCCCCCAAAAAATCATTAAAAGCACTACAAATTCTAAAAAACTTATAAAACTCCTAAGAAAAACCAAAATAACCTAGGAAAAATATTAAAAATCCTAACAACATAGAAAAAATCCGGAAAACCATTCAGATGCTAAAATAATAAAAAATCGAGAAAACCTCTAAACCCCCTAAAGAACCCCAAAACCCTTAAAACCGTAAAAATGAATAAAACCTTAAAATCAATTAAAAACCTTTTAAAACTCCAAAATAATTAAAAAACATAAAAAACACGAAAAACCATAAATTCCTTACAAATAAAAAAACCTAAAAACCATGAACCCCTAAAAACCCCAAACAAATTACCAAAAATCCCAAATCTCTATACCCTACTCTCAAAAATGTAAACCCTACACCCTAAATCCTAAACCCTATAACCTAAACCACAAACCATAGTTCCTATACCCTTAATAATAAACCATAGACCCTAAACCATAATCCCTACACCCTAAACCCTAAGCTCAAAACCCAATACCCTACACCCGAAACTCTGCACCATAATCCATTAACCATACACCCTAATCCATAAACCACACACCCTAAACAATATACTCTACACCCTAAACCCCACACCATAGACCCAAAACCCTAGACCCTAGACCTAGAACACTAAAACCTACACCCTAAACCCTATACCCAATATGCTCAACCAAGTACACTACACCTTATACCCTATACCCTCATCCCTATACATGACACCATTATCCCTAAACCGCACACCCTAACCCTATACCATACACCCTAATGCCTAAATCCCACCCTCAAAAAACTATACCCTACACCCAAAACCCAAAACCCCACACTATAAACATTACACCCAAAACCCTATACCCTACACACTAAACCCTAAACCCAACACCCTAAAACCTATGCCTTACAACCAAAACTATATAACATATCTGCCAAACACTATAACCTACACCCCAAACCCTATAAAAAACACACTAAAACCAATATCCTATGCCCTAAATAATATTCTCAAAACCCTAAACCCTATACCCAACTCCCTAAACCATATACCCCACACCCCAAACCATTTACCCAAAACCCTAAAAAATATATCCTAAAACCTAAACTGAATAACCTATAACCTATACCCTACACCCTAAACCAAAAACCCTACATCCTAAACCTTAAAAACTAAACCCTACACCCTAAAACCTAATCCCTGCATCCTAAAACCTACACCCTACACCTAAAACACAAATCTAAATAGCCTAAATCTGACACCCTACACCTTAAACCCTATACCATACACCCTAAACACTACACACTACACCTTGAACCCTATATATTACACCCTAAACCATAAAGCCTAATCCCTAAACATTAAACCCTAAACCCTATATCCTAAACCCTAAAACGTACACCCCAAACCCTATTCCTCCCTAGACCATAATACCTACACCCTAAACCTTAAACCGTAACCCGAAACCCTATACTCTACACCCTAAACTCTAAACCCCACAACCTAAACACTAAACACTACACCATAAACTCTAAAACCCACACCCTAAACCCAAACTTCAAAACATTAAACTAAATCCTCTAAAACCTATACCCTACACCCAAACCCTAATCATGACCTCATTAACAATATAACATATACTCTATACCATAATCCATACACCCTGAACCCTATAAAACACACCCTATACCCTACAACCTACACCCTAAACCCAATTCCATATACCCTAAACAATAAACCCTACACCCTAAACAAAATTTATGTACACTAAACCTCTGATACTACATCCTAAACCATATACCTTCAACCTAAAACCATAAACCCTACACGCTAAAACTTATACCCTACAACCTGAACCCTCAAACTAAAACCCAATACACTAATCCATATACCCTATACCCCAAACTCTATTCCCTACACTCTAGACCCTATATCCTACACCCTAAATAAAATATGATACCCCATAATCACTAATACCTAAAAATTAAAACCTATACCCCCCTCCAAACCCTATATATGGGTTGTGTTTGTAGTTTCCCTGGCGTCGGCCTCAGAGGAAGAAGTCAACCATGGAGGATTAGGTCAGATTCAGCCTCTCTGGCGCACAACTTTACATTTTCTTAGAGAAGTGGTCTAGATTTGGTCTTTGGTGTTATAGATATTTAGTGGAGATGCACAAATCTTGTTTGATCAGAATGTTTCTTTCCTAGGAGGTGTGGTTCAGATCCGGTAGGTTTTTGGCCGCGTTTCCTTGGTTTTTTAGTTCTGGACCGCCGGTGGTGTCTGCGATGCAGGTATGGGTTCTAGTTCAGATCTTTGATCAAGTTAGTTCTTCGGATCTGTGGTCGCCTCCTGTTGTTTCCAGCTTTCTTTGGTCCATCTGGCGGTAAATGACTTCTTTGCTGGATTTTCTAGTTCAATGTTTTTGCATTACAATTTGTGCTGCTTTGTGATTGTGGTTGTTCTGGATGTGAACCAATTCTGGTGTTGGTTCTTGAATTTTATGTGTGATGAGGTGAGATTATTTTTGTGTGATTCTTCCTATTTACAATGCTTGAATGGTTTTGGTGATTTTCGGAAAATATGGTGCTGGTTGTAGCTTGTTGGTGAGCTGGGCTGTGATGAAGCTGTTATTTCTAATCCTGGGTGCTGGTGGCCCTATGTTGTTGGTTGTTGTGCTGTTGGATGTACTTCTACGTGAGGCATGGTTGAGGATACTAGGATAAGTGGTCTTGAATGCTGGAAGGGTTATTCGAGTTGGTCTGTTTTGGATGTGGTTGGTTTTTACCCTCACTACTATAGGGTGCGATTTTTTTGGCTGAGCTATGGTGAAGGTAGAAAGCTGCTGGTTGTTGGTTTTCTTAGGTATGATGAATGGATACGGTTTGGCTGGAATGTGATACTATTTGTGGTATGGAATTTGGCGTGATTGGATCTTTGCTACTTGTGGTGGACCTTCTTGGTGAGGAGGTGCTGGATGCTGGATCTTGTGAGAATGGATGATGGTTGCTGTATTGATGTGAGCTCTGTTTGCTGGCTCTTGTGTGATTCTGGTGCTGATGGTTATGTGTAGATGGTGAAGGATCATTTTGGTGAGAAGGTGCTGGATGATGGTATATGTGAGGTTGGAAGGTGGTCATTTCTTGGTAGTGAGCTACTGGATGCTGGATGCTGCTGGATGATGGTGTTGGTTGCTACTAGGACCTGGGTGTGCTTTTTTGGTTTTTCTTTTCTTTTTTTGATTTTTCTTTTCTTTGGCGTGGGTTGTAAGGGGTTTTCGGGTGTGGTTCGTTTAACCCCTCCCCTCACTTGTCTGTTGTGCGTCTTTTTTTCTTGCTAATAAATTTAGGGGGGCTGGGAATAGCTCGACCCTCACATCTTCCTTTCCCTAAAACACCCTAAAACCTTAAAAACATATTAAGTACCATAAAATATTCAAAAAAACTAAAAACATGAAAACATTAAACACCCTTAAAACTACTAAAAACATAAATAGAAAAAAAACCCAATAACCTTAAAACCCTAGAAACTTAAGAAACCCTAAAAACTACTACACACCCCAAAAACTCAAATAATACTAAAATATCCTAAAAACTAAAAAACCCTAAAAACCCATAAGACCACTAAAATCCTCAAAAAAATATAATCATCATAAAAAGCTGTAAAAATCAATAAATTCCCCTTAAAAACTAAAAATCCCTAAAAACCTAGAACACCATAAAAATCCCAAAAAAACCTTAAAAAACTATAAAATCTAAAACACCTAAAACCTTTAAAACACCAATCCCCCCCAAAGCCGCAAAAAATACTAAATTACATTAAAAAACTAAAACCTAAAACTAACTAAAAGTCTTAAAACCCAATAAAACATAAAAATACCTAAAACATAAAATCCCATAATCCCCGAAAACCTAAAAAATTATATGTAACACTTAAAAGTCTGTAAAAGTCCCTAAACCTAAAAAACAAAAAAAAAGTTAAAAAATATCACTATAAAACCATAAAAGACACTAGAAAATCTTATACACCCTTAAAACTGAAAAAACCCTAAAACCCTAAAACCCTAAAGTCCCTAAAAATTCCTTTAAACCCTCTAAAACCCCTAAAACCCAAAAAAATTATTAAGCCATTAAAAACCTTAAATAAATCCAAAAAAATAAAATATGTACAAACACTCAAAATCCCTAAAACCTCGTAATTTCTAGTTACTCCTAAAAAATCAAAAAACCCATTCAAACCCTAAAATGTCCTAAAAAACAAAAAATTCACAAATACCCCTAAAACATTCAAAAAATTCCCAAAAACTATAAATAATCCAAAACCCCTTAACAGTTTCTAATAAACCTCGAAACTCTAAAAACCCTAAAAATAGTAAAATCCCTTAAAACCCTAAAACCTTAAAATCCCCTTAGAACCCATAATAACTATAATCCCATAAAAAACCCTAAAACCAAAAAAACTGTAAACCCCCTTAAAGCCCATAAAGCCCCTTAAAACTTTAATAAGCCAATAAACCCAAAACATACCATAAAAACTGAATCAAAATTTCAAAACAATAAAATAATACTAAAAACCCCTATAAACATTAAAACCCCATATACCCCTAAAAATCCTTAAAACCCAAAAACCCACAAAAAACCATTAAAACCATAAATCCCTAAAAATATTTAAAATCCCTTCAAACCCTATATTTCTAAAACCTCCCAAAACCCCATAAAAACCCTAAAAACTCAAAAAATCCCCCAAACCCAAAAAAAACTAAATCCCCAAAATCCCCTAAAAGAAACATAAAACCCCTACAAAGAACCAGACACCTATTAAAATACACACAAACCCTAAAACCCCATAAAAAGTCCCAAAGAACCCTGAAAATACCCAAAAAACCAGAAAACTTGAAAAACCCATAAACCCCCCAAATGATCCAAAAAGTAGAAAAACATATAAGATACAAAAATACGAAATAAAATAAACAAAAAAACCCCTAAGACACATAAAACTCTAAAAAACACTAAAAAATTTAAGACCCCATAAAATACACTATAAAACCCTAAAAATATCAAAAATACCCTAAAACACTTATAAACCCATAAAAAACATTAAAACTCAAAAACACCCAAAAATAAACCGGAAATACAAAAATAGACCTAAAAACCAAACAACTAATAAAACACATATAAACCCTTAGAAACCTTAAAAACCATGAAACCCATAAACCTTCAAAAGCCCCCTAAAACCCTTTAAAACCCAAAATACCATAAAAATCATAAACCTTAAAAAATCATTGAAAACCCATGAAAAACCCAAAACACACTAAAATATCCTATAGAAATTAATAAACTCAAAACCCAAAAAACTGAAAAAGAACTAAAAACCCTGATAACCTAAACCCTTGAAAACCTTGAATACCATAAAACAATAAAAACAATAAAAGCCTAAAAATATCTATTATTTCGATGCTTGGGAAACTAGTGGGGAGGTTCCTTTGTATGGATAGTAAGACTAGGGCCCTTTTTCATCCGGTTGCACCAAGGTCTTTTGTTGAAATCGATGCTTCGAAGCCTCCTGTGGATGCTGTCTAGATTGCAGTGGGGGAAGAACTCAGGTGGAGACAGCCTGTCATCTTTGAGCAATGGCCTGTTTTATGCTCTTCTTGTTGGTGTTTTGGGCATAGAGATCACTCTGGAGGCTGCTCTGGCACTGTTAAGAGTGGTGGTTCTCTTGGTCGCATGTCTTCTGGTGAGATTACCCTCTCTCTGGTGGAGGTGAAGGGGAAAAAGGGGGTGGCTTCCTCCCAACTTCTGAATGCTGATGTTCCCTTCTCGTCTGCTTTGCAGGCTGGAAGTGATTTAGAGGTGGACCTGATGGATTAGGGTGGTTTCATTGTGATTCTAGCTGGAGGTGATGGTGTTTCGGGAATTGCTTACAAGGAGGAAGTGATGCTGGTTGAGAGGGATAATCGGGTTTTTGATGAAGGTGTTCATGGGTGTGGTGACTCCCCTAGGAGGCAGACAGATTTAGGGAAGGCTATTATGATGGGTGTCTGGAAAGAAAATGTGGAGGATCCCTGTGCTCTGGATCTGGAACGAGATGATATAGCTGGCTTGAAGGTTAATGAGATTACTGATGGATCCTTTCCAGCAATTGGGGGTGATGCGATTGCTCCAAACAACTTCTAGGTTTCATCCTTGGCTGAGCCTGCCGTGGTGGATGTGCTAGTGGATGATGTCGTGGAGGAGGCAGTGGTTGCTCAGGGCCCGAAGACTAGGGATGAGTGGATATTTTCCTCAGATGAGGAAAGATCTACGGCGGTTGAAGAGACTTGGGTTCCCAGGGTGCCATACTTGAACTGGTGTGATGCCCCTCTGGTTTTTTCTGGGTGTCCAGGCGTGGGGGGACTTGACATGGGGCCAGGGTCATCTCCTCCCCCTGACAGCATAAGCGGTACTGAAGATCCTCCCAGTGGCCAGTTATTTAGCCCTATGTCAGGGAATGATGGCGATGCTGGTGGCCCGCCCATGGACCTGTAGAGGGATATGGTCCTTCATGGTGTCCCCTCTGCTGAAGATTTTTGTGTGTAGTTGCATGAGATGGTCTGGGTTGAATGAGAAAGGTTCCCTCTTGAGGATGAAGTTGAGAGGATTGGGGAGAGGTTTGATGAGGCTGACCTCTGGATAAACGCTGCTATGGCCAGGTCAAAGGAGAAAAGAACCGGAGGAGGTGCTGAAACTCCTGGGTCAGAATGTAAGAAAGGGAAGGCTCCATCGGCTGTCAGTGATGGTGTCACTTGTGCGAAGGCGGGTGTTGCAGCTGGATCCACTTCCGCCCCTCCGAGATGAAGACGGAGGAGGGATTACTCTGCCCTCCCACGTCCCATGGAAACTAGGTCCTCTTCATGAGTTGTCAGACTTAATATAAAGGTGAATAAGTGAGAGCGGCTTTCTATTTCAGTAGAGCAAGAGAAGGATATGATGAAGCTACTATCCATGCTTGGCATGCAAGAGGACTTTGAGTCTGGATGGGACTCAACAAACATGGGTGTTGAGTCAGATTTCAGTTTTTCTGATGTGGGTGATGGCTTTGGTGTGGGCATGGGGTTTCAAGGTGTGGAGCTGGAGGACTTTGGTGGCGATGTTGACTGATCCTCCCCTTGTGTGCTTTCCCTTTTGGACTTTTGTTTCTTTGTTTTTGCTTCTTGCTTTTTTTTCCTTTATTTTTGTGGCCTTCGGGCTGAGGTCGTAAGGGGATTTGGGTGTGGATCGGTGGATCCCTCCCCTCCCTTGTCTGCAGTGTCTGTGTCTTTTCTTCTAATAAATTTTGGGGGGTTCTAGGAATAGCCTGGACCCGAGCCTTCCTTGCCTAAAAACCCTAAAAAAACCAAAATACCATAAAACCCCCTAAAACCCCTAAAATCCCTTAAACAACCTATAAAACCCAAAAAACTCAAAAGACCCCTAAAATCTATAAAAACTCAAAAACTCCCTAAGAACCCTAAAATCCATAAAACTCATATAAGACACTAAAAACCCTGAAATCCCTAAAACCCTTATAATCCTAAATTCCCTAAAAACTGATGAGAACCTAAAAACAATAAATGAATCTAAAAAACACTTCAATTCTATAAAACTTCTAAAAACCTTGAAAACATAAAAATGAAAACCCCCCCAAAACCATAATTACTCTAAAAATTTGAAAAACCAGTAAAAATCCTAAAAACCAGGGAAACCCCTAAAAACCCATAAATCCTTTGAAACAGTAAAAAAGTCCTAAAACCCATAAAAAACCTAAAACTCTAAAACCACTAAAAATAAAAAAATAGTAATCAAAACATAAAAATCCTAAAAACCAATTAAACCTCGAAAAAACATATATACCCTAGAAGCCCCTAAAACTCCTAATATTACCCTAAAACCCTAAATGCCCCCCAAAAAAATTCCATGAAAACCTGAAAACCCTAGAAACCCCTAAACACCCCCTAAAACCCTATAAAAACAATAAAACCCCCTAAAACCCTAAAAATACCCAAATCCTTAAAAACACTAAAAATCTGTTAAACCCATAAAAAATATGTAAAAATTTTAAAACCCTAAAAACCTAAAAACATAAAATCCCTAAAAACCACTAAAAACATAAAAAAATTAAAATACCCTAAATTAACTAAAAAACCATAAAACCCCAAAAAACACTATAAATAATAAAAAACCTAAAACATTTAAAACCCTAAAACCACGAAAACACCCAAATATCCATAAAAATACTTAAATCAATAATAACCGAAAAACCCTAAAACACCCTAAATAACTAAGTAGACACCAATAACCCTAAAATCTCTTAAAAACCCAAAAAATTATTAAAACCCAAAAAACCCTTAAACCCCTAAAAAAATAATAACCCAAAAAAAACTAAATACCTAAAAATACCTAAAACCCTAAAAACTATAAATCCCTTTAAACCCCTATAAACATTGAAATATCGTAAAACCCAAAATAATGTAAAAAACATAACCAACAATAGAAAACCCTAAAACCCATAAAGGAACCTGAAAATCCCTAAAAAACCTAACAAAACCTAGAATCCATAAACCCATAAAAAGTATAAAAACATAAAAATCCATAGGAACCTCTAAAAGACCAAAAAATCTTAAAAGGGCCTAAAATCCTTAAACTACCCCAAAATACACTAAAAGACACCAATACCCTAAAAACCCTAAAAGACCCTAAAACCCTAAAAGAACATAAAAGTCCTAAAAATCCTAAAATACCACACTAAACTTTAAAAAGCCTAGAAGTCCTTGACAATAATAAAAAAAACCCCAAAACACCCCAAAAACCTTAACAAACTCTAAAACCCAAAAGGAACCTAAAAACCATAACTGGCTTAAAGGTTGATGAGAATGCTGGTGGATCTGCTCTAACGGATGAGGCTCCTGTGAATGTTTCTCAGGCTGCAGGTTCGGCTGAGACTGCCATGGTTGGGGTGCAGGTGGAGGATGATGCAAAGGAGGATGCTGTTTCTCAGAAAACTAGGTCTGGAGATGACTGGAGTTCATGCTCAGCTGAGGAAAATCCCATACTGGATGGGGATATAGACTGGTGTGATGCCCCGCTGGTCCTGCATGGGTATCCTGGAATGGGGGGACCTGGCAAGGGGCTTGGGTTATCATGCCCCTCTAATGGCAGTGCTGAGGACCTGCCTAGTGACCAGCTCCGTTATGCTGGGGGTCCTTCCATGGACCTGCAGAGGGCGATGATCCTTCATGGCGTTCCACCTGCTGAAGACTTTTATGTACAGCTCCATGAGATGGTATGGGTTGAAAGGTAAAGGTTCCCTCTGGAAGATGAGGCAAAGATACTTGGGGAGAGGTTTGCTGAGGCTGATCAACGGATAAATACTGCTATGGTCACATCAAGGGAGAAAAAAATCAGCGGAGGTGCTGAAACTCTTGAGGCAGAAAGCAAGAAAGGCAAGGCACCATTAGCCGCTAGTGATGGTGTCAATGGAACAAAGATGTCTGCTGCGGGAACCTACTCTTCCCCACCAAGACGAAGAAGGAGGAGGGATTACTCTGCCCTCCCACGCCCAATGGCAACTAGGGCCTCCTCACGAGCTGTCAAACTGAATCTAAAGGTGAATAAGCGAGAAAAGCCTTATTTTTCTACTGAGCAGGTAAAAGCTATGGAGAAGCTGTAGTCCAGACTTGGCATGCAAGAAGATTTTGACCCTGGATGGGACTCAATGGACTAGGGTGATGAATCAGATTTTATCTTTGCTGACGATGGCGGTGGCTTTGGTGTTGGCATGGGGTTTCGTGATGCGGATCTGGAGGATTTTGGCGGCGATGTTGACTGACCTACTCTGTGTGTGATTTTCTTTTGGACACTATGACTTTTTTGGTCTTGCGCTTTGTTTCTTCTTTTTTTCTTTCCTTTTGTGGCCCTCGGGCTGAGGTTGTAAGGGGTTTTGGGTGTGGGTCGTTCGACCCCTCCCCTCCCTTGTCTGCAGTGTTTGTGTCTTTTTGTTTAATAAATTTTGGGGGGTGCCAGGAATAGCCTGGACCCGAGCCTTCTTTGCCTAAAATCTATAATGGTCTCTAAAACCCCTAAAACCCATTAAGGACCCTAAAATCCTTAAAACCACAAGAGCACCATAAAACTATCAACACCATTAAATTAAACTAAGAACCCTACAAAAATCGTAAAACCCGCTAAAACCACTAAAACCCCTAAAAAATGTAACCCCCCCCCAAAAGAAAAAATACTTAATATACCACCAAAAAACCTATAATAAAAAAACCATATTAACCCTAAAAACCCCAAACAACCCTAAAACCATAAATAACCATGAAAAATATTAAAATACCCTAAAACCATAAAAACCCTAAAACCATTAAAAACATTAAAGAATATAATAACCCATAAAACCATAAAACCCCTAAAAAGCATTAAAATGAAAACAGATGCTAAAACCCCAAAAAACCATTAAACTATAAAAGAACCATTAAAACCCAATAAACCCAGAAAACCCCTAAGAAACCAAAAAACCCTAAAAACTAAAATACCCTAAAACCCTAAAATCCCTTACAAACCTTAAAAACCCCTAAACACTAGAAGATTATAAATACCATAGAACTATAAAAACACTGATAGTCACTCAAACCGTAAAAAAGACAAAAACCTTAAAATACACCAAACCCATAAAAACCCTAATACCTTGAAATACCTATGAAAAATCCTAATAACACAAAAACACAACAATCCCCAAAAAATACCTGAGTCAAAAAATCCTAAAAACACTAAAACCCTTAAACACTCAAAAAACCCTAAAACCATAAACACTAAAAGTTCTAAAACTCTAAAAATATTTAAACACCCCAATAAACCCCCCAAAACCCTAAAACCATAAAAACATTAAAAAAACCTGAAAACCCTAAAACCCAAAAAACCCACTAAAACCCTGAAAAAACATACAAACACTAAAAGAAGTTAAAATCCCTAAAACCGTAAAACACCACTAAAACACCTAAAACAATAAAAACCCAAAAGAAACCCTAAATAATAGTAAAAGAATATAAAATCCATATAAACACAAAACCACTATGAATCCCCACAAAACCCTAAAAACATAAAACCTCAAAACCCCTAAAACCTTTAAAACCTTGAAAATACATCAAAACACTAAATACCAAACAACCCTTAAAATCCTATTACACAGAAAAAAACCTAAAATCCTTAAAACCCTAAAATATACTAAAATAATAAAATACTAAAAAATACCATAGAAATCCATATAAAAACCATAAAGACCATAAAACCCCTAAATCACCATAAAGAAATATTAGAATCCACTGAAAACTCTAAATATACAAGAAACATTAAAATCCATAGAACCCTTAAAAACCCTAAAATAACATAAAATCCCATAAAATCACAAAAATCATAAAAATCGTAAAAACCATAAGAAAGCTAAATCAATCATAAATATAATAAAACCCCTAAAACCCCAAAAAACCATGAAAATCATAAAAAGTATTAAAACCATTAAAACATCTTAAGATCCTTCAAAACACTAAAATCCCTAAAAACCATAAAATCTGTAAAAACAAAATAACTGGAAAACCCTTAGAAATCATAATAATGTCTAAAAACCAAAAACCCCTTAAGAAACTCTATGAAAATACTAAAATCCATAAAACCACCTAAAGATACTAAAATCCTCAAAATCCTAAAACACCAAAAATACCATAGAAACTCTACAAACCCTAAAACCCCCAAAACGCTTTAAAACATAAAAAACACTAAAAACCCCTGAAAACACTAAGAAGCCCTGAAAACGCTAAAATAACAATAAAAATCATAAAAAAAATAAAAACCATTAAGAATGATAAAACTCCAAAAAAAAATTAAAACCCCAAAAAGACATTTGAAACCTTTAAAACCATTAAAAAACTATAAAATCCTAAAAACCCAAAAAACCCAAAAACACCTAGAAACTCTAAAAACCCTAAAATCCCAAAAAAAAATTAAAGCCCTAAATTCTCCAAAAAACCCATAAAACCTCATTGAATCCTTAAAAATGAAAAACAATTATAAAAACTCCTAAAAATACCAAATTTACTTAAAAACCAAAAACCATTGAACCCATAAAAACCCCATAAGAACCCTAAAAACCAATAAAAACCATTAAACACCCTAAAACTCTAAAAACCCATAAAACCCTAAAAGCAAAAAAAACCCCAGAAACCTATAAATGAAGTAAAATCCCAAAACCCCCCTAAAACCGTAAAAATATAAAACCCTTTAAATACCACAAAATTCCCTAACATCCTAAAACCCCTAAATCCACCAAAAAACTTAAAACCTCTAAAAACCCTAAAACCTAAAACAAATCCGGAAAAAACCTATCCTTGTAATACCCAAAAAAACACAAAAAATCCCATAAAATACCAAAAATCCAGAAAAGAGCCACAAGATCCCTAGTAACCTTTAAAGACTCTCTAAAACCCTAAAAACCGATAAAACCAAAAAAACCAATAAACCAATAAACCCTAAAAACACTAGAACCCTAAAAACACCAAAAAACCTTTTAAACCCCTTAAAATACTAAAACCCCTAAAAAACACTAAAATACTCCAAAATCCCTAAGAACTTATAAAAGACACTGAAAAAACTAAAAAATAAAAAAATAAATGAACATATAAAACTAAAAACCCAAAATTCCCTAAAGACTCTAAAACCCCTAAACAACACAAAAAAACATCAAAAAACTAAATCCCCCTAAAAAATACCTGAATACCCTAAATATCATAAAACCCACTAAAACCCCTAAAAATCATAAAAACCCCAAAAATCCAAAAAAAATATGGAAAACCCATAAAACCCCTAAGAATCCCTAAAAATCCTCAAACCCCCTAAAAACTATAAAAACTCATAAAACCCTAAAGACAATAAAACCCTAGATACCCCTAAAACCCTAAAACCCTAAAAAACCATAACAACCATAAAAACCATTTAAAACCATAAAAACCAAATAAACCACACAAATCCCTATGAAAATCTAAAAAAAACCAAAAACCCAAAAAATATAAAAAACCATAAAACCTCTTAATACCCTAAAAACACTAAAACCCCTAAAAACACTAAAAAACCTTAAAAACCTAAAAAACTAAAACCCTAAAACCCCTTTAAACCCTAAAACCCTTAAAAATATTAAAAAATAATAAAAAACATAAAAACTACAAAAAAACCTAAACCCCTAATACCCTAAAAAACCCTAAAACACAAAAACTTATATAAACCCCTAAAAATCATACATATAAAAATTCCTAAAAACCCAAAACATCATAAAAACTCATAAAATACTCTAAAATGGAAAAACACATAAAATACCCTAAACACCATTAATATTATAACATTCCCTTTAAACAATAAAACCCCAAAAGACTCTAAAAACCCTTAAAACCCCAAAAGACCATAAATACCCAAAATTTTTCTAAATCCCCTAAAAACACTAAAAACCCCTAAAAATTCATAAAAACACTAAAAAATCCTAGAAAACCCAAGAACGTTAATGGAACCTACAAATCCTAAATACTCTGAAGAACAATAAAACCCCTAAACCACCTAGAAGGACCCTAAAAACCCTAATGTCCCTAGAATACCTGAAAACCCCTAAAATTCTAGATGACCCCTAAAAACATAAAAAAAAATATGAAATCACTTAATACCCCTAAAAGACCCGAGAAAATGATAAAAATGACAAATGACCCTAAAAAAATAATTAAACCCATAGGATGAATAAAAAACCTAAAAATCAATTGAAACCCTTAAAACCATAAACCCATAACTGAACATAAAAACCATATAAAACATAAAAAAACAAAAAACAATTAAAACCCTAAAAAACTAAAACCCCCTAAAACCCATAATCCCCTAAAACCCCCTATAACACTGAAACCCCTAAAAATCCTAAAAACTCTAAAAACCAAAATTAACCATAAAACCCCTAAAAACACAAGAACCTTAAAAACCTAAAAATCTCTAAAACCCAAAAAAAACCCTAAAAAAATATAATCCCAAAAACCATAAAAAACCCTAAAAACCCGAAAAACCCATAAATACCCTAAAACCCCCTAAAAACATTAAACCCCCAAAAAACCATAAAAACACTTAAGGGACCAAAAACCCACTAAAACCCTAACATAATATAAAAATATATAAAGGATTAAAAAATTCATAAAACCCCTAAAATACCTAAGAACCCATACAAAACCTTAAAATACACTAAAACCTGAAAAACAATCAAATACCCAAAAAATACTAAAAACCCTAAATGACCAAAAAATGACTTAAAACAATAAAACCATAATACATTAAAAACAAAATACCCCTAAAAACAATAAAAAACTAAAAACCCTAAAAATACTAAGAATCCCCCCAGAACCCTCAAAACACTAAAAACCAATAAAACCCCTTAAATACCTAAAAGTGTAAGAATGACAGAGAATGGTCGGGAGAAAGGTGATCATGGGGAGATCATGCATCCCCAGGATACGACCCTTTCGGATAAGAAGATTGGGGATGATATTTCAACGCAACCTGACAAGGATGGGCACAAAGAGCTATTTAAACTCACCATGCTTAACAAAGCGAAGAAAATTTCCCTCCTAGTGGCTTTGGATGAATCTGGATCCAAGAAAATCTTTGATGATGTTGTTGAATTGGCTGCATCACTCACCTTCATGGATTTTGGCACTCCCCCCCCCCAGCTGAGTTATTCAGAGAGGCTGGATTGTGCATGTCTCTGAAAATCAGAAAGCACTGGAGGAGCGGGCCAGCCTATTCCAGTTCTCCATCATTAAGAGGGTGATTGTGTCGAAGGGGGAAAACATTGGAGAAGTGGGGATCTTTCCAAGTGCCTTTCATAAATTTGGGGGTTCTCAGATAGGAATATGACGACCATTACTTGGGGTTTCTATCATATTTTTTCCCCTCTGATAAGTGTAAACAGAGGGCCTGGAGCTTTAGGTCCCCCATCCTTAAACTTGGCCTCCTGAGGATTCAATAAAGGGATCAGAATTTTGATCTATTCAGTGTCAATAACACTTTTTCGCAATAATGGATCCATATTTGAATGTTGAACTGGTTCTAACAGCTTTTGTGAATCCTGTAGGATATAACCTCAGTAGTTGGATTTCCAATTAGAATTGACAAGAAAATAGAAAACCCAAGATATGGGAACAGTGTAAGAGTGTTGGTGGAGGTTGATATGGAAAGTACTCTGGTTGAGGAGGTTGTCTTCAACTCCCTTGAGGATAGTCTAACCCTAGAGATACATTATGAGAGGCGCTCGATATTTTTATCCTCTTGAAATATTTTCAGGCATTTGATTTCTGAATGAAAGAGACTCATGTCCTGCTCGTCCTGTAGTTTACAGGGGTACGATGCATCCCATTGTAGGAAGAACCATGGGATGGTCGTGGAAAATCTATCGACCGCGGTCACTTTGGCAGACAATGAGGGTGCTACCACAGTCAAGGCTATTGGAATCCCAGATGTTCAAAATGAATGTGCGGTTTAAGAACTACCAGAGAAGGTGTATAGTGGTTCTGAAATGCAAGCTAGTGTCCCTGTGGTCATGGAGGTCCCTCCAGTGGTCTCCAAAGACCGGCCTCTGAAAACTCAAAATTATGATTTGGGTGATACCTTGGTCTTGCCTGAGAATGATCATTCTTGTTCCTAGGAAGACTTAGATAGCTCTTGTGGAGTTCCCTTGTGTTTCTATGGACAAGAACATTTGCTTGAGATTGGCTCGCAGCAGGTTTCCTCTTATCCGACAGATGTGGCACATGGGGGTGATAAGGACACAAAAGGTGCCTCTGGTGTCATGTATGATGACTTCAAGGAGGATGGTATGGACTCATCATGCCTTAATGAGTATGTTAGCTGACAAAATGATGGCCCTAATGCTGTCTTGGAAACCCCAGCTCTGGATCGCTCGGATAAGGTTGATGTTCCCATCTTTCCTCAAGGTGTCCCTACGGTTGGTCCGGAGTTCACAACTGTAGCCTCAGAAAAGGCTGTAAGAAAATTTCAGAGGGTCCCTCGGGAAGTTCTCCTATACACCCTGAAAAACTTTAACCTCCTTAGTGGGGCCTTTTGGAGTGATTTAATGGATGAGGATATGGCCGCGAAGGAGTGTGCTATTGACTCCACTAGGTCACAAATAGAAGTGGTATATAATATAGTGGAAAATTATATTCTACAAAATCCTAAGAAGAAAGATACCAAGAAGCCTAAGGGGAAAGGAAGGAAATGAAATGGAAAAGGCATTACCCCATCTCCTTTCCCTTTCGAGTCCTAGTGAAGATATTGTTCTGGAACTTCCAGGGGCTAGGAGACAATCCCACGGCTGCGACCCTTCAACACATTCTTCCTCACAAAAGTATGCTAAATGGGTTAGCTAAGCCCATGATAAAGTTTTCTAATTGGAAGGGTTTTAACTAGAAATATCTTGGATAATCCCTTGACTCTTCAAATGGGGATACAAATGATGTGGAAACCTTATGGGTGTTGAAGCATAATAGTGTCCAGGTTGTCTCGACCGATTCAAGTCCTCAAATGATATCCCTCACTATTTTCCTAAATATTGACACCCTCACCATCTCATTTGTTTATTCCTCATTCTCATAAATTTCTCTGAGACACCTTTTTAAGAATTTGGTACAGATTAGTGATGCCATTGATCATAAATGGATGGTGATTGGTGACTTTAACACAGTCCGAAGTCCTGAAGAAAAGCTAGGGCCAAACATCTCTCGTACTCCAGCATATGATTTTTTCTCTTGTCTTGATCAATGTGAATTATCTAAGGTATCCATTGCTAGAAATTCCTTCACATGGGGACGATACACCATTAACAGTAGGCAGGCCAATAAACTGGATAAGTGTTTCTCGCATATTGGCGATAGTGGTTCTCCAGTGGCTATATCAGGTTTCACTCTACAAAAATTCAATTCAGATCACAACCCTATTGTTTTCAAACTAAGGGAGAGAGTTTCCAGGTCTTCCCCCATACCATTTAAATTCAATAATGCGTGGTTCACCATTTCTGGATGCAGGGAAGACCTGTTGAAAGCTTGGAGAAACACCTTTTCTGGTTGTTCCCACTTTATTGTGACCTCTAAGCTCAGGGAAGTGAAGCACCTCCAAAAGGAATGGAGTAAGAGGTCCTTCTTAGGGTTGGAGGATGATATCAATGTGGCTGAATCTTATCTTGCTGCGTGCAAAACCTTGTCTCAGCAGTGGAGTGCACCTTCAGGGGATGAGATTTTATTGCATTCAAAGCTGGATGGTTTGATGTCCCTTAAGGAGAAGCTCATGAAAACAAATTTTAATGTCAAATGGCTTCAGCATGGAGATTGTAACTCCAATTTCTTTCACTGTTTTCATTGGAAAAAAGGGATTAAGAATAATTTTAGTGTGGTCCGTATTGGTGATACTACTTTCAACTCGAAGAAGGATATTTCCAAGGCTTCAGTGGAGTACTTTCATGGGTTTTGTACAGATGACGACCATGATTCACCTTGTTTTCATACTCGATATCGCATTATATTTCAGGTGAAAAAAATGAGGCACTCACGACTACTCCTTCCAAGGGGGAAGTTAGGGGGGCTCTCTTCCCTCTGAATATAGACAGCACTGTGGGGTTGGATGGGTTTGGGAATAATTTCATCATGTTCTATTAGGACAATATTCGTGTGGAAGTTACTAATTCTATTTTAGAATTTTTCATCTCATGCTTCATACCTCACGGTGTGAACGCCAACTTCATTTCTATGATCCCAAAGAAAAACAATTCCATTGCGATTGGTGAATTCCGACAGGTTGCTATAGGCTACACAATTCCGAAGATAATTGGTAATATTCTGGTAATGAGGCTGGGGAAGACTTTGGGTGACATTGTTACTCCAAATCGATTTGGATTCATCCCTGAACGATGTATCAAAACGTTCCTTTTCTCTTCCTCGGAAGGGATTAATTTAATGAGGAAGAAATCGGGGAAAGGTAGCTTTGCGTTAGAGCTTGATATTTTGAAGGCCTTTTATACTATAAAACGAAGCTTCATTTTCAAGGTCCTTGGTAGATATGGATTCTCTAACAACTTCATCACCTTAACTTCCTCAATTATCTACTGTGCCAGAATCTTGGTCCGGATTAAGGGCTCCCCCCAGGTGGTTTTCCCATTATCCCTTGGAGTTCGACAAGGGGATCCTCTATCTGGTTTTCTCTTTGAAATGGTAGAGGATTACATGAGATTCTACATCCCTGATCTTGTTCAAGCATGGTTGTACTCACCAATTAATGTAGGTTCAGACCTTTATGTCCCCCCACACCTTCTTTATGCGGATGATATCCTCCTACTTGGGCAGGCTGATAAGAAAACTCTGTCTGCAGACAGACTAATCTTTTTCCATTATGAGAGTGTGGCCGGACAAACTATTATCTGGGTGAAATCATCAATCATTTTTGGCAATGGGGTATCTCCTTCAAGGCATCTCTTCATTGCTAATGTGCTTGGGGTTAAGAGGGGATATTTTTCCTTTACCTACCTAGGGTGCCCCTTTTTTGGGGGAAAGAAAAGAGCTACTACTTTGAGAGAATTACATCAAAAATCACTCAACAAATGTCTAAATGGAAGGGAAAGTTCCTCTCTCAAGTTGGAAGGGTCTGCTTGGTTAACTATGTTGTTACCTCTATGTTTGCACATGTTTTCGCTATCTACAGATGGACGGATAGTCTCCTTAAAATACTCAATTAAAAAATAAGGAATTTTTTCTAGACAGGTTCTATCAGTGAACAGATGTTGGTCTCTATGGCCTAGAAGCACTATGTGAAGCCAATTGATCTCGGTGGTCTTGGTATTAAAGATATGTGATGCTTTAGTGGCACCATGAATGGGAACTTTACCTAGACCCTGCTCGATCCTCATGGTGATTAACTGAATTTTCTCAAGGAGGGATTCACGCGCATGCTATACAATGGATTTTATGGGTATATCTCTTCCTCAGTTTGGCCTGCTTTACGATCTTCATATAGGGATATTATGTATGAATTGAAATGGATTGTGCCAAGGTACTCTTCCCTGAATTTCTGGTCTACCCCATGGCTGGAGAAGCCCATCTTAGAGGTGATTACGCTTCCCTGGGACCTGTGGAATTTAACCATTTCTAGTCTAATCCAGCAATGTTGTGATTAGGGGGTACGACTTCCAGATAATATTTCCATTCAAGTCCAGCGGTACACCTTCGCAGACATTGATACTCTCATATGGATGCCCAGTATGGTTGGGAAATTTAATACTCGTGACTATTACCGATTCAAGTGTCTTCATGGTCTGGTCTCCACATCATGGCTGCTGAAATTCATAACCCCTTTTATTCCCCCCTCCGACTTTGTTCTTATTTGGAAAATATGGTGGAATCAGCTGCCAACTCATGAGAAGATAAAGATGGCCGGCTAGCAACTTGCCTCTGCTGGTTTATTATGCTGGAAGGATGAGGGGCACTACAACCATATTTTTCTATAATGCACCTTTGTTGAGGAACATTGGCGCTACCTGTTACAATGTTTCGTCCTGACTTGCAGCTTGGGAGGATCGATCTATGACTTCGTGCATGGCCTGGTGGTGATGAAGCAAAGTGATCAAGTCCATAATGTGCTACTTGCTAGTGCGGAAGCGACTGTTCACTATGATTGGGCTGCTCACAATGATACAACCTTCAATCGACAGCCCCTCTCGTTGCATGGGGTGGTGGTGACCATCCACAAGATGATCCAGAATGCATCACGATTACAAACAAGTTCAAAGAATAATGATGTTAGTGATCTAACAGTCTTTCAATCTCTTGGGGTTACTGGAAGAAGTATAAAACAGCTGGTCCTGAAGTAAATTAGATGGATTCCCCCACTGCCATCATGGATAAAGGTCAATTTTGATGGCGCGTCCCTAGGAGATACTTAACCCTTGGGGTGTGGTGGCGTTTTCCATACCTCCAAATGATTCGTTAAGGGTTGCTTCTTCCATTTTTGTTTGGGATGGTTGTGTCTATGAAGCATAGATCTGGGCTATCATAAAGGCTATGAAATTTTTGAGTCAGTTCAAGTGGACAAGGCTTTGGATTGAGTCTAATTTTATGCTCGTGGTTGTCGCTCTAAAGGGACTTTCCAGGGACGTCCCTTAGAGGCTTTAACCGTACAGGATTAAGTGTCTTAACATTTCTCAGACCCTGAGCTTCAATATTTCACATACATATAGGGAGGCCAATTTGGTTGCGGATGCTCTCTCTAAAAGAGAGATTGAGGAAAGAAGTTTTCTGTGGCCCTTTGTCACTCTACCTTTTTGTACTCCGTTTGTCGATTCGGATTTGAAGGGTGAGATACACTCTCGCCCTTTTAGGCCCATCTTGTAGCTGTCTGTTAATGTTTTATTTAATTTTTGGGGGCTAGGCTCGCCTAGTCCTGCACCTCTTCTGCCATAAAACTGTAAACCATAATAAACACTAAAAAACATGAAAATCCCTAAAAACCCTATAAACATTTACAATCCTTTAAAACCCTAAAACCAATAAAAGACCCTAAAAACCCAAAAACATAAAAATAACTAAAAATATTTAAAACATAGTAAAATATCTAAAAACCATAAATGGGTTAAAAACAATAAAAACCCTAAATCCCAAACAACCATTAAATTTTTTAAAACCCATGATAAACACTAAAAACCATAAAAATCCTAGAAAATCATTAAAACGCCTAAAACCTAAAAAAACATAAAAACCCCAAAAACAGTAAAAACCCTAATACCCCAAAAAATCATAAAAAACATTTAAAACGCAAATATACCCAAAATAAAATAAGTATTTCCTAAAAACCATAAAACATCTAAACCCACATAACCCTTAAAAACAAAAAAATACATAAACACACAAAAAAATTCTTAAAACCCCCAAAACCCCAAAGTTTCATTATAATACTGAAAAACACAAAAACCATTTAAAAACCCAGAAAATATTGAAAAACCATAAAAACCATAAACCCCAAAAACCATAAAAAACCAAAAAATTACTAAAAACGTACCCTAAAACTAGAAAACCCCTTAAATCACTAAAATCCTTTAAAAACATTAAAATCTCAAAACAACCCCGAACTTTAAAAATGACTAAGGGACCCTAAAACCCTTAATGGTATACAAATACCCAAATATACCCTAAAACCCTAAAAACAAAAAAAAAACCCAAAAATCGCATAAAAACCATAAAAACCATAAAACCATAAAAAATCCTAAAAAAACTAAAAATCATAAGAAACATAAAATACATATAAATACGCAAAAAACCATAAAAAGACCCCAAAAATTATAAAATTCCCCACAAAAAATAAAAAATTCTTAAAACCCTAAAACCCCAAAAAGTCCCTAAAAAATATAATCCCCCAAAAATCCCCTAAAAACCTAAAAAACTATAAATCCAAAAAACCCAATAATAATCCATAAAAATCTTAAAAAAACCTAAAACCCCCTAAAACCAAAAAAACAATAAAATTATAAAAAACACTAATAATCCCTTTAAATCATAAAACCCCTAAAACTCCAAAAAAACCCAGCATACCCTAAAACCAACAAAAAACCCTAAAACCCCTGAAGCACAAAAAATCCCTAAAATCATAAAGATCCCTAAAACACTAAAAAACCAAAAACTGGAAGAAAATAAAAAACCCTAAACACCCCAAAAAACCTTCTGAAAACCAAAAAAATACTAAAAACCCATAAAACACTAAAAACCCTGAAACCACTAAAAAACATAAAAATATTAATAACCATGAAACCCCTAAACACCCTAAATCCCTAAAAATCCTACACCACTAAAAAACCCAAAACAAAACCCCTAAAAAGTTAAACACCCCTAAAAACCCCTAAAGCCTATAAAACACCACAAAACACTTAAAACCCTAAAAACCCTAAAAACCTTAAAACCCCATAAAACCCCTATAAATCTTAAAAGACCATAAAACCTTAAAAGGAATGAAAAACCTAAATCATCCTTAAAATCCATAAAAACCTAATATCGAAAAAACCCTAAAACCCTAAAAACCCTTCAAAATCATAGGAAGCCGTAAAAACCATAAAACCCCAAAAAACACTAAAACCCCTTAAACCAACTAAAACCCCTAATAATCCTAAAAACCCTAAATAACAGAAATAACCAAAAAACAAGAAAACTTCTGAAAACTCTAAAAATATCTAAAAACACTAAAACCCCCCAAAACTATAAAATCCCAAAACCCATAGAAACCCTAAAACCCAATAAAACACGTAAACCCTCAAAAAACCTAAAAACCCATAGAACCCCTAATACACCCTAAAAACCATAAAACCCCTAAAACCATTAAAACCAGTAAAACCCCTAAATGACCCTAAAGACCATAAATGTCACCAAAAATAGTAAAATATCCCCAAACCCTAATAAACACCATAAGAATCCTATAGAAACACTTAATCACCTTTAAAACCCCTAAAAATATGTAAATATCCCTAATAACCCTAAAATCCTAAAACATTAAAAAACTACATAAAACATATAAAAACACTAAAATCACCTAAACCCCTCGAAGCCCCTTAAAACACTAAATCCCACAAAAGCCCTATAACCCCTACAATCCTTAAAACACTAGAAATATGAAAACACCCAAAATACACTAAAAACTAAAAAAACCCAACAAATACATAAAACAATAAACAAATATAAAAAACCCCAAAACCCCAAAACCTCAAAGAAACACTAAAACCCCTATAAAAACACACTAGAAAACATTAAAATATTATGAAAACATAAAAACCTAAAGAATCCGCTAAAAGACCTAAACCCTAAGAAATCCCACAAACCACAAAAAACCCTAAAACCCCAAAAAACCAAAAAATCCCAAAACCGAAAAACCCCTCAAAACCTAAAAAATCCCAAAAACCACTAAAACCCCATATAAAACCTACAAAACAAAAAAAAACCTCACACTATATAAACCCAAAAACCACCAAAAATACTATAAAATGACCTAAAAACACCACACCACCCAAAAAACCTAAAAATCCCTAAAAATAGAAAAAACCTAAAAACTTCTAAAAACTAAAAACCCAGAAAGATCCCAAAAAACCCCCAATGAAACAGTCTCAAAACCCTTAAAACATAATGACCCAAAAATCCTAAAAACCCTAAAACCCCCCAAACCCCTAAAGTACACTTAAAACTCTCCAAAACATTAAAACCATTAAAAAATAAAGAAATCATAAAAGACCATAAAACCCTAAAAAAATATAGAGACCCTAACACCATGAAAATCATAAAATGTCTAAAAATACTAAAACCCCCCTAAAACCCCTAAAACCAAAAATATCCTCAAACCCCATAAAAACCCTAAAAAACATTACAAATCCTAAAAAACATTAACACCCTAAAAACTACAAAATGCCCTAAAAACCATAAAAACACAAAGAAACACCCAAACGCCCCAAAAAACCAAAAAATACCAAAAATCCCTAAATCCTAAAAACTTAAAAAGTCCATAAATACATGTAAAACCATGAAAACCATAACCTGAAATCCCTAAAAATCCATAAAAAATAAAAAACCGAATACCCAAAAAGCTAAAAATACCATAAAACACCCTAAAACCCAAAAAAAACATAATCCCCCTAAAACCCAAAAAACCATAAATCCCTCAAATGATCTGAAATAACCTAAAATCCCCCAAAAAAAACCCTAATACCCTTTAAACTCTTAAAAACTCCATAAACATTAAAACACCCTAAAACCCTAAGAACACTAAAAACCTATAAACCCATTAAAATAATAGAATTCTTAAATAACAATTAAACCCCTAAAACCCCTAAAAACCATAAAACATGAAAACTGCCTAAAAAAGCCCAAAAACCCCAAAAACCCATAAAATCCCTATAAACCAGTTCAAGCCTATAAAAACCATTAAACTCATACCCCCCCCCCAAATCTCTAGAAACCTATAAAATATAAAATCCCAAAAAACTAGAAACTCCCTAAAAACCCTAATAATGTCATAAAAACACTCAAACCCTATAAACCCTAAAAACCTATAAAAACCCAAAAAACCCAAAAAAACCATAAAAAACTGTAAAACACTTCAAAACCTAAAAAATCCAAAAAACACAAAAAAGCCATGAACCCCTAAAAAACACTACAAAACCCTAATGACCCAACAATATCCAAAATAAACCTACAACCCCTAAAACTCTAATAGAACCCTAAAAATCCCTAAACACTAAAAAAACCTAGAAAATAAAAACATAAAAACCCATAAAAATTATAAAATCCCAAAACCACCTTAAAACACTAAAACCCCTAAAAGGGCACTAAAACCCCAAAAAACCCAACAGACCCTAAAACCCCTAAAAACTCAAAAACCCCCTAAAATGATAAAAATACATAAAAACCACTAAAAGGATGTAAAACCCAACTTAAAATACTAAAAAACACATAAACCCAATAAAATCCATAAAACTCTTGTAAAATCCTAAAAATATTATAATACCTTAAAAACCCCAAAAACTCCCTAAAAACCTAAAACCCCAAGAAACCATAAAAGCCTCCAAAATAGCCTAAAAACCCCGTAAAACCTAATAAAAATTAAAAAACCTTGAAAACAATAAAAACCATGAAAACCATTAAAACTCTTAAAAACCCCAGAAACCCCTAAAACTGGTAAAAATAAAAAACCACTAAAAACCGAAAAACCAATAAAAATCAATGAAAACCCTAATACCCTAAAACCATTAGCAACCCAAAAAATCGTTTAACAGCCTAAAAACCTGAAAAAATAAAAAAGAACCCCAAAAACCTAACAATAACTTAAACACCTAAAAACATGAAAACCCCAAAAAATCCCAAAAAATCCCTAAAACCCTAAAAACCGTAAAATTTGTAAAAAATCATAAGAAATTCCAAAAAATAAATAAAAATCCAAAAAACACCTAAATCCATAAAAATCAAAAACAAATCCCCTAAAAATTCTAGAAAACCAAAAAAACCCCCAAAAACCAGAAGACTATAAAACCCCTAAAAACCAGAAGACCATAAATCCCCTAACCCTCCCCCCTCCCAAACCCTAAACCCCTTAAAACCCCTTATGCTATCAAAAAAAACTAAAATACAATGAAAGATCTAAAATTAATAAAAAAATAAAAATACCCTAATAGTATATGAACAACCCCAAAATCCTTAAAACCCTTAAAACCCCAAAAATCCCCAAAACCTGAGAAAAATCCATGAAAAATCATAAAACTATAACCCCCCCAAACACCAATAACCCAAAAACCCTAATAAAATCCATCAAAACCGTAAAAACCAATGTAACCCACTAAAAATCCAAAAAATATATAAAAACCTAAAAAACTATAAATACTAAAAAATCCTTAAAACCAATAAAAATAAAAAAACCCTAAAAGTGACTAAAACCCCTAAAAACCCCTTTAAAGCGCTAAAAATCAAGAAAACATGAAAACCCCTATAATCCTAAAAACCATAAACACCATAAAATCCCTAAAACCCCTTAAAAACATAAAAACCCCTAAAAGACTAAAACCCCTTAAACCCCTTGAAACCCTAAAACCCCTTAAAATTCAAGAACCCTGTTAAGACCCCCTAAAACCCAAAAATACCCTAAAAACCTAAAAACCATAAAATGACCCTAATACCCCTAAAACCAACTAAAAATTTAAAAAACCCTAAACCACATGAAAACCCCCTTTAAACCCTATAGAAGACCCAAAAACCCTAAATCACCCTAAAATCCCCTAAAATGAAAAAATAACATAAACAACCTTAAAACCATAAAGACCCTAAAAACCATAAAAACAACAAAGATACTAAAACCGCTAAAAATATTAAAACTCCAAAAATGCCATAAATACACTTAAACACCTAAAAGGTTCTAAAACCCAAAAAACCCCTAAAAGATCCTATATAAGTCTACATCCCAAAAAGGATCCTAAAAACCCATAATGAACCTAAAAATCCATAAAATTATTAAAGGACCCTAAAACCCCTAAAGGACCCTAAACCCTAAAAAACAAAAGAACCCTTCAAACCCATAAAATACCTAAAAATACCTAAAACCCAAAAAGACATCAAAATACCTAAAAATCATAAAACTACTAAAACCCCATCAATACCCTAAAAGGACCTAGAATTCTCTAAAAACTCTAAACAACCCAAAAAAATCATGAAAACCACGGAAGAACCTAAAAACTCAAAACCCTCATAAAACACTAATAATTCCAAAAACACTAAAAGACTCTAAACCCTGTATAAATCATTAAAACACCCAAAATTTTTGTAAATACTATTAAAACTTTAAAAAACCCTAAAGTACCAAAAAAACATAAAAAAACAAAAAATCCCTAAAAACAATAAAAAACTAAAATCATAAAACCCCCAAATCACCCTAAAAACCCTAGAATCTCTAAATAATAAAAAAATTTAAAAAACCAAAAAAAACCCCTAAACACCTAAAAACCCCAAAAAACACTAAAAATCCTAAATATATATAAAAACCCTAAAACCCTTTAAATACCCCTCCACCCAGAAAACCCTAAGGACCCTAAAAATCCTAATGGAACTTGAAACACAAAAACCCCATTAAAACCCTAACAACACATAAATACACTATAAAACTAAAAAAACTAAAAATACCCTAATACCACTGAGAATAATCACAGGAAAAAAAACCCTAAAAATACCTAACCCCAATAAAATTTCTTTAAACCCCCAAAAGGGCCTAAAAACAAAAAAACCCAAAAAAACCTAAAAAATATAAGAAAAACCTAAAAGACCCTAAAAGCACAAATGAAATTAAAATTCCTAAAAACTATAGACACCATAACCCCCCTAAAATCTCAGAAGATCCAAAATCCCTATAAAACCCCAGTAGATGCTAAAATCCCAACAAAACATAAAAACTCTAAAATTCATTATCACCCATAAAAACCCTAAAATACTATGAAAACCCACAAAATATTTACATATTTAAAAACCAAAATAAACCATAAAAATACTAAAAACCCCAATAGGAAATAAAAACCCTAAAAACCAAAAAACCAATAAAACTGTAAAAAACATCAAAACCACCAAAAAACACAAAAAACCCTAAAAAACTTCTAAACACTTTAAAAACACTAAATCCACCAACACCCATAAAAACTTAAAATAAATAACCCTAAAACCTCGTAAAACCAAAAAAACCCTATAAAACCACAAAAACTATAAAACACCAAAAACCATAAAACCCCTTAAAACCATAAAAACACGAAAACCTAGAAAACCAAAAAAACTCCCAAAATTGTAAAAAAAATTAAAACCAAAATGAACTCTAACAATGATAAAACCCTTAAAAATAGTAAAAACCCCTAGAAACACTAAAATTACTAAAAAAATCATAAAATCCATAGTGGACCCTTAAACCCCTAAATCTTTAAAGGGCCCTAAAACCCCAAAAAAACCCTATAGGACCCTAACCACCATAATTCACCCCAAAACACTAAAAGTTCCTAAAGGGACCTAAAACCCCTAAAACCCCTAAAAACCTAAAAAAAATAAAAAATATACCATAAAGGACCCTAAAACCTTAAAATATATTAATGAAAGTAAAAACATAAAAACCATAAAAACCCTAATAGTTCCTAAAAACCCCTAAACCCTACAAATCATAAAATACATAAAATCCCTAAAACTCCCTAAAAACCCTAAAAACCAAAAACCATAAAAACCATAAAAACCATAAAAACCTAAAACAAATAAAGACCCTAAAACCCTAAAAACATGTAAACACATAAAATTCATTAAATCTAATAAAAACCATAAAAACCCTAAAAAAATCACTAAAACCCAAAAAACCCAAAAACCCCAATAAACAATAACACTACCCCTAAAACCCAAAAAAACAACTAAAACCCCTAAAATCTTTTGAAAAACTATAAAAATCCTAAAAACCCATAAATTCATAAGAAATTATAAAAACCCAAAACCCAAAAAAACTATAAAAATAACTAAAACATAAAAAACACATAATTTCCATAAAAATTACCAAAATAATAAAACACATTAAAAACCATAGAAACACTAAAAATCCTAAAAAACCTAAAATCCCTTAAACCCCTTAAAAAACCATAAAATACTAAAAACAATAAAATAATCCAAAAACTATAAATTCCATATAAAATATTTTAAACCCCTAAATCCTTAAAAACCATAAAACACTAAAAACACAAAAAAACAAAGAAAAACATAAAAACCCATAAAAGCTAAAAATTCCTTAAAACCCTAAAAATACTAAAAACTGTAAAAACAAAATGAACCCATCACACACTAAAAAAACATTAAAATCCCCAAAAAAAATAAAAATCCTAAAAGACTAAAACACTAAAAAAACCCTAGAAAACCCAAAAACCCCAAATACAATAAAAACATAAAATAATATAAAGTTACTAAAACCCAAAAAACCATTAAAACCCTAGAACCATAAAAAATCCTAAAAATAATATATAAGCCTAAAACCCTTAAAAGACCGTAGTTGGATGATGGAGCTCCCGGTGAGAGCTCTCCCTTAACATAATTAATGGAGACAATCATTGTGCCTCTCTCCTCCCCCTCTATGAGGGGGGGGGGAATCATCACTGTTTCTTGATGAATATCTTAATGCCTTTACTCTATTATCTATCCTTCAATTTCTACCCCTGATTCATCAGATGGAGCTTTTCCCTAAGCTACCTGATTTGTATGAGGGACATCTGCAACTCCCCATCTCAATTCCAGAGTTCAATAAGGTATATTATCTCTATGTCTTGATGTTGATAGCATGATTCATGAATTGAATGCCTTCAATGAACTCATTTGATAGGTTTATATCTTGATCCTAAGGTCTTCAAGACTATGTTACGCTGGGGTTAATCGATGGATTCCATATCTTGATCTAATTCATGATGAAGGATTACTTGATCTATACATGGTCCTCATCCCCTCAAATATTCAACGGAGTCAAATTCTTCCTCTTCATATGGATTTTTGATCTTTATATGAACCTCGATTCAACAATGACTTCTACATGGGTTAGATTTTTAGAAATTCATCATTCATTTCAAAATCTATCTATCATTTGTATGATCTGAAATATTGTAGGATGCTCTATGTGTTCGGATAGAAGGACTCATGAGGGTTGACATACTATTTCTCCCGGAGAATTTTTTTATTTAGATACATGTAGAGAACCAATTGAGTTTGTGTGGATTGTTGTAGGTGAAGGGTTTTGTTACAAACAATTTCTTATTTTTAAAACAGGGGTGGATTTTTGTTCTTCTTGTAATAAAATGGGTCACTCCAGTTTGGTTTGTATGTGTAAGAGCTGGGAAAACATAGTTGTGGGGCTGTCTTGTGGGGCGTATGATGTTGGAGGCAAGTATTCTATTTAATAGATTGTTGTAGTTACAAAAAGGGATGATATTCCTTTGAATAATTATCAATGTTCCACACTGATCTAAAGGTGAGTATAGTTTATTATGAATATGGATCATGACATGGGAATTGGGTGTGATAAGAGGTGGTGGAAACTAAAGAATTCAATAAGTGTATGAAGGCTATTTTGATATGTGGTGATGGAGATGTGACCGGTGTAGGGGTTTTACAAGCTATTTCATGTGTCTTGGAGGCTTCCTTGGGGATTGGGGGGGGATAGAGACCAAATATGGGATGGTAGGTCATGTTCATTACTACCTCTGATGCGGTGTCTAAACTGGTGGTTGATATGTGTGAGAAGATTGGGATGAATGGAAATGAATTAGGGAATTAGAAAAGGAAATTGGAGTAGAATGCTTGATCTGGGAATGAGTAAAGGTGTTTTGGTGTAGGGAATGAGGATAAGTAGTTGGACTAGAGGAAATCAGTCCAGGTTGTTGGTGTTGATCATGAGGAATAGCAGGTTCAGGTCATGCAGTTGGTTCCAGTGGTGCATGAAGGGGTATCTATTAAGAATTATCACTATCTGGTTCTGGAGTACATGGCTCTGGAAGAAAAAAATTTCATATAAAGTTTATGGGATGAGTCTTTGAGAAGTCAAGTGGATTGCATTTGAATGTTCATGTTCTGGGTGATAAGGATCATGACAATAAAATGAAAATGGTTAATTTCAAATATGAAAATCAGAATCTCTATAGTGGTTTTCAAATATCTGATAAGTGGGAGGATTCCACTGATGATGACAAAAAGGAATGATTGTAGTAAATATAAGGCCTTGAGTTGTGATAAATCCCCATCTAATGATTTTATTTTACATGGGATGGAGAAGGAGTTTGTAGAGTCAATTTCTGCCACCCAAAGACAAGGTCGAGGAAGTACTATTCCAATTTTCCATGAACCGTGTCTACTAGGTCCTCTTATAAGGATTCTAAAAATAATTCTTTGGATCCCAAGAGAGGGAGGATAGATTAGTATTCCTCCAATTCTTTGTCTACCTTGGAACAACAAAGGCTCAAGGATATGTATTCATCACTCTCCAAGTAGCCTAAAAGTTCACAATCTGAATGGGTGTCAACGGGTGATGGTTTAGATTTTGATTATGGATATGGTGCTGATTATGACTCCTTTGATAATTAGTTTTATTTTGATTTGGGTATGGTTTGTTTGAACCTGCCATTTTTTTGTAATTTTCTGCATTTAATTTTTTTAATAAAATTGGGGGGCCAGGAAAGCTTGGTATCGATATTTATTTACCATAAAAGACCATAAATACCATAAATACCCTAAAACCCCTAAAACCATAAATGACCCTAAAACCCTATAAAATCCTAAAATGATAACAACCCTAACCAAACCTATAAATCCTAATAAAAACTAAAAAACCTAAACCTATAAACACTAAAAAAATCCATAAAAATTCATTAAATCCATGAAACAACCTAAAACTCTATACACCCAAACACTTAAAAACACTAAAAATCCAAAATCCCAATTAAAATTCTAAAAACCCTATAACCCATACAACTCTAATAAAAAAATAAAACTAAAAAAATATTTAAAAACCCAGAAAACACCTAAAAACCATTAAAAATCCCAAAAACCCTTAAAAATCGTTAAAATACCTAAAATACCTAAAAAATATTAAAAAATATAAAAACATAAAAATCCATAAAAACCATGAAAATCCATAATAAATACCTATGTCAACCTGATTCATGTTGTGACCCTTTTTTGTGGGTAAGACGGTCACAACGGGACAATGTAGTATATCTTTCTTGTATAATAAATGAGGTTCCACAGTTGAGTGGTCATAGGTGGGGGGGGATTGTAGGGGGTTCATTGTTTGTGAAATTAGCACACGTCGGGGACAATGTCCTCATATAGTATCCATCAGGTTTATTCAAAGAGACAAAAACACTCAACAACCCTTTCATCAATGATTCTTAGACCCGATTTCCAAAGACATGTGCTTGTTGGATGATTTGGCCAACAACACTTAAGGTCTCCATTGGTAAAGTGGTTGGGAGGTCAGGCTCATCAAACCCGTTGGGGAGAATTATTTCATTTTATGTGACTCTCTTATAGATTTATCAATTTTCATATGTTTGTGAATCCTTGGATCATTCCCCAGCATGTGTCTTTGATGCACCCCTAAGGTGGAAAAATAATATAGAGGTATGAATGGGATAAGAATTATCTATATTTATTCTATATTCTCCACTGATTAATACATATATGTGTATCTGAGGTTCTTCATCAATGTTACCATTTTATGGACACGTTAAGGATTCTTCGATATTTTGTCAAAACAATGATAATTTAATCCATGTGATGAGGCACTCTAATGTTTATCATCATCAAGGGTGGATGGAGATTATATTGATATCGAGAACGAACCCATAAGATGGGATTACAATGTATCCCCATGAGAGGAATCAGATTCCACGTAGTTCAGTGTTTCTTTTTCGGACACATAAACTTTTAAGGTTATGTGACAAGCACTCATCTATGTAGATTTATTTCATCCAGTGAGGATGTGTAGGAGAAAGATTCATAGTAAAGATTTTGTTTGGGACTTATGTCGAGCCATCCCAAGATGCCCAAACGAGCCATAGTCTCCTAGGTGTACATGACCACATCGGTGATACGGCTCGGAGAACACTTGGGGGATTTGAGTGTCATGTTAGGACCTCGGGGAGGCTTCTTACATTTCCCAGTTAGTTGGTAATAAAATCCCTCAAAGTTTAATGTATGTTGGGGATTATACCATGGAGGATGATCTGTTTGAGAGAATTAAATTGGGGCATATTCCTCAGGAGGATTCCCTAGTGATTGGGGGGTTTATTATTGGGATTGCCTCTCAAGGAGAATGTCCCACAAGCTTGGTCCTCAGGTATGCATTCAATGTATCTTAATAAGAGTAGGAATCATAGTTATTGTTGTTCATTTGGAGGTATTACACATTAATACTTCCTAATGTGGTTTGGGTAGGTTTGTTTGGGGCTTAATTCTAAGGACAATTCCCAATGAGCTCGGGCCTCAGGTAGGTGTCCAATGTATCCTGATTAGAGCAATAATCAGAGTTCTCATAGATCATTTCCAAATGAATTGTGTGTATTTTGTAACCATAATAATCCTCCAAGACCACATGATTCATGCTCGGTGTGAGAGACAATGGGATTTGAAAGATTTAATAAGCAACACATATTTCCTTCTTCATTGATGGAAAAGGAGGAGGACAGTTGTGGAAGAGGCTGGGGTGAGAACCCAAAGGGGGAGAGAGAGGAGGGATTTAAGTGTGCCAATTTCCTCCCTTGTTTTGATATCTAGGATATTCATGTTTAGTGGTTTATCCCGATGTGTCCTAGGCTGAGGAGAACCGGGGTATGAGTTCCACCTCCTACAAGAAAGGCCTGAGGATTATCTTAGAAGGACTGCCCTTCTATTTTTAGGAGAAATGGGAGAAGCACTATTTCTAATAAAGAGGAAATGAAAGTGTGATGTCTTATATTTATCACTAGCTCTTATGGAAGGAAAAATCCACCAATTACCCTTAGTCCTTATAAGAGGGAGGTACATTTGAGTATACCAATGTTTGTCGCCATGTTACCATGGGAATGTATACTTTGGGACATTCTAGTGGACTAAGAAATTTCATGGATTACCCACACATCCCTGTATACCATGGGTTTGAAAACTAAAAAGGACGCACTGATACACCTGGTGGTTTTATCATACAGGTTTGGTGGATTTGGAAGAGGCTTTGGCCTAATTTTATTGGACTAGTTCCCAAACACGCTATGGAGGGTATAGAAGAAATGGACGAAGATGATTAAAAATGGAGAGTGGAACATCCTAGGGTTCCCATTCCAGATACCATTTCTTCATATAGGATGTGGGCCTCCCTACGTAGTGTGTTGATACATGGGAGAATGGATCTTCTGCATACCATGATGGTACATGGACCAATACATGGTCTGTATAGTGTTTTTCTACATGGGACCATGTTCCCTCCATGTAGAATGATGATATGCGGTGTTGTGTTCTATCCACATAGCATGGTGCTACACGACTCAGGGTTCCACCTACAAAGTCTTGTGATACATGGGGTTCCAGAGTGAAGAAGGGGAATTGGTTAAACATCTTGAGAGAATTTCATTCATGAATGAGATATGTTTAATATTATACCAATTATTATGTTTCCTTATTTATTTTTACTCTATGCGGTGAGTATATACCTATCGGAATTCGTCGAAAGAGTTCTTCACCTCATCGATCAATGTCTTCAAAAATCCATCTCAAAAGTCCATCCAATCATCTGAAATTCAGACCCTTTCTCAACTCCCCTTGGGGTCATTTTATAAAGAGTTGGGGAAGATGGATCTATAAATCACATGAAACTTTTTTTATAATCCCATGGTAAATCACCTGGCCCACTTATGACTCGATCAATAAAGGAATGTGGTTCACAGAGGCTAAAATAACTGCCTCAATCCAAAAAATGACCTCATATCACTTACAGGATGTCTTCGATTTCACCTCACTAGTGAACCATTTAGTTAGCAGGGATGGTTATCAGGGGTGTAATTCTATACCTCTATTTCTCCAATGATGCAGTTCACAGGGAAAACATTGTTGCCTCTATCTCATGAACCATTTGGTCTCCTTTGTTTTTGCGAAGCCACAGGCTACCATGTGGAGTGGAAGTCCGTGAAGGGATTTATGGTTTGGTTCACCTTGTTTTCCTTTTCCAAAATTTAATCCTTAAAAATCAGTCTTCAAATCATCATTTGAATCATTTTTCAAACTACTGGGGGGATTTTATTTCCCCTTGAAAAGTTTTCAGGACACATCAAATTCACACTAACGAAAGTCGTTTCGATCAGGATAAAGAGGAGGCTATTCCAATGTAGAAATATGTCCTGACTGGAATTAGTTTACTGTAAAAATGTGGACCCATATAGGGGACCATGCCTATATATTTTGAGGGTCCTAGTTTATTTTTCATTAACCACTATTCCTTGATAATTCAACGCTCTTGATTTTATCTAACTCACTTTCTTCCACAAACAATCATTCTAGTGGTTGTTTTCACCTGTGAACTACCTTTTACATTCCACGAACCATGCGTTGATCCTTTGAAAAATGAGTTAGAGCTTCCGTATAACAAGGTCCATACACAGTTCACCTCCATCCATGAAATTAATTTTTAATTTTCTAACTAAGATTTAAATTTCCATCTGAGAGTTCGGATTTATGTGTATCAAAGGTTGGTGTGCAACTTGCTTCTTCCAAAAACTGTTCAGTTTACTAGCCAACGGCTAACAGTCCAGCGCCTCATGGGTTTTTTGTGAACTATTGGTTCGAATTTGGTATCATCTGTAGACCATTTTCAGGTTTCAGTATTTATATCCTTTCTATATGTGGACTTCTATTAGTCCTTTTCCATTTTTTTATTCTTTTCCAATTTATATAGGTTAACTTTTTTTATTACATGGCCCTTTAATATAGAATAAAATAATGGCTCTTCCCCCAACTTTAGTGGATGAAACCATAAGAAGGGATGTTATAGTTGAAAATGTTGAAGATAAACTCTAGTATTAATTCATTACCCAGTAGGGTATTTTGAAGGACCTTCTCTCATTGGGGCTCATGTACTACCCTTTATCCAATTATTTACCACTCTACAGCTTTAGTATCTTTGAAGACACCCCTTTTCCAATAGTTGGCCAGATTAGATTCACTATTCTTCTTGAGATCTCTTAAGAGTATTAATGGATGAATATTATTTCAAAGGGTAAGATCAAAACTACATCGAACCTTCATATTTGTCTTTTTATTTTTACCTTGTACCTTACGGAATAATAGAAGATCATGGGCATGGATCTTTGGAATCAGGTTCATACATCATCGCACTTCAGGATAGGATATTAACTACTCATTTGGACATGATTACTATCTATAAAACTTATGCACTCTATCTATTTTACAGGTTGTTCAGATGTTTGTAGAAAGTTTCATTCATCCTAGTTTCCCTGGTTAGAAAGGAATCTCACCCGACAATCCTCCATCAACTATGGTTGATGATGATGTGAGAGGACTCTAGCATGCATGTATTTATTCCTCCCATAGTGGACTCTACTTACTTTTCATCAGAGTATGCCCAATAGTTGGTAACATTCTATCTTGATGACATACTTACCTGGCTAGTCTGATGGGTGAAAAGACCATTGACAACTTCAAGTCTCATTTTACATGTTTCAGATGTGCCATCTTCCTCCATTCCTATTGCCTAAAGGTTCTCCATCCTCTGTTACATGCATTAGTAGGGGGATTCCTTTATGGAACTTATATTTCTGGAGAGGGACTCAAACTCTCTATCTCTGGGTGAGATGGTCTATAGTCCAACCAAATCTAAACCAAGGGGAATTTCATTGAGTACCCCCAAAGTCACTTTCATCCCCCTGAACGTGGTTCCATATATCTAACCAAATACAGATTATGAAGGATCCCCCGATTGGGTAACTAATCAAAGGGATGATCTATATTTTGTGGTGCCATTTACGGATAACATACCTATTATGGAAAAGGGAGCGAGTTAGGATTTCACTATTGTCATAAGAAATTGAACTATGAGAATATGGGAATTTCTTATAATCTAAAACATTGTTGCTGAAACTCCTCTTATAGAGTTTTCTGACAAGGAGGACACACTTCGGAGCCGATTTACCAACTTGGGTTCTGGCATGTTTGACTACAAACATCTTCACCAACTCACGTACCAGATTTTCATTGCACAAGAGGATCTAGATACTTGTGAATACAATATTTCCTAGTTTAACTCTTTAAAATACCAAAATAAATACTTTCAGTATCTTATCGAAGAGTTTCTCCACCTAATAGCTGAGGAGGAAAATGTTCAGGACCAAGTGATTATCCAAACAGAAGATTTATAGGAATGGGAAGCTCATGTATCCATGATAAAGGCACAACTAGCATAAAAAACATCCAGTTTTTAAGATATTAAGTAGGAGGGATGAGATATCATAGCCAATATGAAACATTTACGTCCATTATTAGAAGATAAAGATTTCCAAATGACTTATATAGAACAAGATCTTGATGGACCCTGGCATAGATTTATTGAGTTTTTAGAAAGGGCTAAGCAAGATTTGTTGCAATCCTTTGAATTATCCTGTGCTATTATGTCCTTTGACATTGCAGATAGAATCCAGGTTGTGGATGTCCTCATAATATTCATATAATGTAATGAGGATGTTTTTCTCACCAATGATTCTCTTTTTTTCTCCCTATAATGTCAATCAATCATGATCAACTATATTTTAAACCCAAATATCAACCAAATATCATTATATGTCACAATCTGGAAAAAAGGAAATAATAAAATATTGCTTTTATTTTTTCCCGAATAGAGGAGCTAAGTGAGCATAGTTTGAATATTTCTAGGGATTCATGGAAAACCCCACAGGATTTATGTATATTTCATTATAACCCTAATTTTTTACGAAACCTTATCTAGTGAGGGATTATATGGTGTAACATAAAATTTTCCTAGGCCACCCTTTGCATGCTTTCTACCTAAAAAACTTTGTGTCTCATGATTTTGGATTTTTTTGTGGATTAATATTTTTACAAAACCATACAGCACGTAGGTTTAGCGAGTTGTTACTCAACTTTTGTCTAAGATTCCCTTTGTGGGTTTTCATCCTGGAAAGTGTTCTCCTTTTCATTGGATGTTTAAATTCATTCCAAGAACCCTCAAATCAGGTGGGATGATGCAAGGCTTAGGAGCCAATGGGCGTACAAAAGTAAGAAATGCCTCTCCAGAGGATGAATGCGAATTTGGTTGACATTCCATTTTTTGGGCAACATATGTAATGACTAGGTGGAATTTTGTGCATAGACAAACAAAGGTGTCTGTAAGACACTGACCTACCATTTTAAGTAGTCGTGGGTGATTATGGAGATTTTCAATTTCTTGAGGCATGGAGTTTGATATACGAAAAGGGGATATCTATGTACATGAGAAATATCTAGACCATGGTTAGTTATGAGGTATGATATTCTTTACATATGTCATATTCTTATATAAGGGGAGGAATGATCTTTTGACCAATCCTTATTGCTGGAATCACGATTTGGAATCCTTCGCATAGATTTACATTCTCATGTAGGAAATGGAGGCATTTTGTTTTCTATGTGACTGGACCTAGGAAGGCTTAGGTGTCACTATGTATCTCATCATACCAAGAATCAATACACAGATAGTTCTTAAGATACCTTATAATTTAATGTTTTGGGGTTAGGACTTCTTTGGAAATGCAGTTTAACATTGTGTGGTTAGGACTCATGAGTTTCCCTACACATGTTTGACCAATATGTAGGGGGAGGAATTTTTTTCCTTGGTGGTTGGACTAGGATATGGAATCCATGTGTCAGTACATATCCTATGATGATATGAATCAAGCCACATGTAGTTCTGGTATCCCATACAGTTTAACGTCGTGCGGTATGGATGAGAGTGAACTGATAGGAAAAGGATAAGGTGGATTAAGTATTGGGATTGAACCATAGGAAGGATCCCTACGTATCCTTGTTATCTGGGAATAAATGTCCACAATGTTCTCAAAACATGATACCTATATCGTTTGAACCCGTTTAGAGGGTGGGGGCATTATTTTTGAATGTTGGATCGACCAGGATGAAGGATCCAATCATCACTACATATTTTGTGAGGGTAGGAATCAAGCCACACATTGTTCTTAACGACTCTTCGTTCTAGTTTATCCTATGACCAGAGAGGGGGGGAATTCATATCATGTAGTGTTTGGAGAAATACATAGGTTCAAGGTGTCTCTACACATCCTGCAAATGTAGGAATCAAGCCAAACATTATTCTAGAGAAAAATAGTTCCCAGGTGGATATGATTGTTCCATAGGAATAGGGCATGTTGTCTTTATCTCACACAAATTTGACTCATGTGCAACGAATAATTTTTCAGGACATAATGATCACCATGCAGTTTAACGTCTTATGGTATGAATGAATATTCCAAGCAGTTTAATGACAGACAACAAGGATGCATATGGTGCTATGCAGTTTAACATATTACAGCTAAGACTGAATTTATATGATTACAAAAAGTACTTCATTTGGAAACTTACATTTGTGGAATCTATGGTGAGTTTTCCATCCATTTAAATTAAGTAATATGATCCATTGGAGTAGACCTTGTGTTTAATAGATGGTCCTTCCCATTTTGGATCCAATTTTTGAGGTTTCTTTCTGAGTATCATCAGAGTTTTGGGGACCGTCACCATTTCTACTTTGAGGAAAGTACAAAGGTGAATCTTTTTATTGTAGAATCGTGCAATATGGTTCTGGTAAAATTCCTAATGGTTCAGATGGTGCAATATTTTATTAACCAACCCCTCCTTCTCATCAAACAATTTCTAGGACTAATCATTTGTAGATATTTTATCATAGATGGCCACATATAGTGATGACAGTTAAACAATAATGGGTAGGACCGCCTCTATCCCGTATACTAATAAGTATAGGATTGGATGTGTTGTGGTGCGGTTCATGATCAGGTAGGCCCATAGAGCATGGAGGATCAAGTAAGGCCATGATTTCTTGTCTTTGTCTACCATATTCTGGAAAATGTTGGACAAGGACTTATTAATGGCCTATTTTAACCATTTTCCACAACATGATAGAAGGATGAATGATTGGATTTGATTTTGTACTCCTGATATAGCCTATCCAATTAAACAGAGAAAATATTAAATCCATTGTATGTCAGTATGGAATCAGGGACACCAAATTTAATGATAACATTAGCTTTCACAATGATGACAATGCTTCTTTCACTAACATATTTGAGGGTTGAAACTTCTTCTCATTTGGAAAAGAAGACATTTTTCGTGAGAATATACTTGAATTTTTTTTCGTAGTAGGAGGATATGGTCCCCCAACATATATTCCCCATATGGAAATTGTCTTGGAGTACTTGGATGTGGGAAGTATCTCTGGGGGTCGGTGGATGAAATTAGAATGAACTTGGAAAGAACAAACTTTTTTGTGAAGTTAGCGCTATTCTGTGTCATAGTGGGCCAATCATATTTGAGCCACTATATATGATGAGAGTGTTTGGATGCTGGCTGATGTGCTCTGCGAGTTTCGGCATGTACTTCCCTCATGATGACAACAGTCTCTTCCCCATCGATGCACTTGAGGAGGATGTCATCATGTTATCACTTATAAAAAACCTTTTATAGGTTCGTGATGTCGTACATCATGATTTTGATTTTCCATCTCTAAATTCTCTCCCATCCAACCTTATATGGTGGGAGTTATCCCCATTGAAGGTAATTTTCAATTAGAGTCATCCATCTGGAGGTATCACCATAAAGTTTAGTAAAGAGACTAATCTCGTTGATTTCCTCTATCTTGGCCTGAACAAATGGTAGGACCATCCAATGGTGGGAAATATAGATAATTATCTCATACTGGTATGGGTCGAACAAATCTATGGCTACATTTTCTAACACATCGGATTTCAATTTTTGAAACAAGAGAATATGAGTTAATTGTCAGCTCTCAATCAATTCTAATATATGGTCTATCAAAGGGATTAAATACTATTTTTTGATAGCATAGTCAACATTAACTTGATTTAAAACCAGGCCTGATTCACCATTTATCTTTAAATGTTATTCTTGTGTTTTAAGTGACAACTCTAGGCCTATAATGAGGGCCTAGTACTCTAATTAATTGTTATTTCTTCCTTATGATAGTAGGAAGGATTAAGGAATGACTTCCTTTTCTAGAGATATAAGTATACCTCTCAGCCTCACTATGTTAAAGATGGGGTCTTCAATCCATTTCCCTGTTAGACTTCTGGATGCATCATCAGCATACATCTCCAATGTCTGGGAACCCTCTCTAACCGAGATTACCTCTTCATCGGGTAGTTCCTCATCTAATGAAGTCATGTCTTATGAGGGGTTCTCTGCTAGAAAGCCTACTAACTCCTAACCTTTGATGGATTTCTGAGGCATGAATCATATGTCAAAATACTACAAAATAAATGCCCATCATGAAAAGAATATAGTCAGCATAAAGAAACTGATAATATACTTGATTGAGTTTATATGAGAGATAAAATGTACCTCAGGGTGTTGCAGATATATCCTTAGCTTCTAGACCTCAAATATTAGGTCTAGACAACACTTCTCAATATTTGAATAATGAGTCTCAGGGTCAATCATGGTTCAACTAAGATAATAGAGTCTATTCTCATTACCATCTTCATTATTCTGTGTAACGAAGGCACCTAATGATCAATCCAAGGTGGTCATGTATAGAATAAGTGGTCTTCCTTTGACTGGTGTCATTAAAATTTGTTGGATCAAGAGATATTTCTTGAGGTTTTCGAACGCTCTCTGACAATCATGTTTCCATTGATACATGCCCCCTTTTTTCATCAACCTAGTGAAATTATAACACTTTCTAGAAAGGTTGGATATAATGTGATAAATGTAGGAAAATTTTCATTGAAGTACTCTCAACTGAGTAAAGTTTCAAGGATGTGAAATTACAATGATGAAAATTTTCTTATCAGGGTCAACTTTGATGCCAGGGTGACATGCGACATGATGGGGAATTTTCATGAGGTAACATCAAAATCACACTTTACAGGGTTCAATTTCAGACTGTGTAGTCATAGTTTATTGAAGACAGTTTCAAGATCATCCAGGTGTTCTGAGAATTTTTGTGATTTAACCACCATACAGTCAACATAGCATTTGACAAAATTTCCAATGAATGGTTTGAAAATGAGATGCATGGTGCGCTGATATGTGTAGCCGATATTTATCAAACTAAAAGGCATTAATTTATAGAAAAACACTCCCCGTGGATCCCTGAAGGTGGTGGATTCTTTATATTCCTAGGCCATTCAGATATTATTATAACCTGAATATTCATCCATGAAAGAGAGAGCCTCATATCTTGCAGCTGCATTAATCAACAATTCTATGATCGGTACCAGAAAATCATTTTTCGGGAAATGATGATTGAGATCCCTGAAATTGATGTAGACTCTGATCTTCCCATTTTCTTTTTATGAGGACAATGTTTTCTAGCTAAATGGGGTATTGGACTTTCCAAATGAATTTGTCTCTTATGAGATTATAGACTTCAACATCTATTTTAGTAGTATGTGTCAGTTGTGTCCATATGGTGGCTTTCTTGTAACGACGGTGGTCTTATTGAAATCCCAGGTGGTGAGTGGCCCCCTCTTGATCAAATCCTAGAATTTCAATATAATATAGGAAAAAACATATTGATTCTGATTCAGTAAAAATATGTATAACACTTTCTCTTTGGAAGTCATGGTTTCACTAATCAGAGTGGGTCATGGGTCTACATCTGTATCCAAGTTGATTTCTTTGAGTTCATCAATGGTGGTAGATACACCTTCCTCAAATGCTGGAGGGGTATCCCTTAGGTCTTTTTCTTCCTCCTCTGAATCCTCACCATCTTCCTCTTCATATTTTTACAAGGAAATAATTATTGTGATGATTATTCCCAAAAACCCCAAAAAATCATGAAACCCCTAAAAACCCTAAAAACCTAAAAAAACCTGAAAATGGCTAAAACCCCTAAAAACCTGGTAACAATTAATGATCATAAAAATCCTTTAAAAATCCTAAAAACCCCCAAAACCGCTAAAAAATAAAAAAAAACTCTAAAACAACTAAAAACACTAAAACATAATAAACCATAGAAAACCTCAAGAAATCATTAAAAACATAGAAACCCTAAAACCCATTAAAATCCCTAAAAAAACCTTAAAAAACAAAAAATTCCAAAAACATAAAAACACCCAAAATAAACCCTAAAAACCATAAAAATCCTAAAAACTCTATGAAAACTCTAAAAAACTTTAAAAACTAAAAACTACTAAAAATACTAAAATGCTAAAAATCCTAAAAATTTCAAATAACCCTAAAATCCATAAAACCATAAAAATCATAAAAACCCTAAAATCACCTTTAAACCCCCTAAAAACTCGATAAACACTAAAAACATAAAAACCTTTTAAATCCATTAAACACACAAGAAATCCTAAAACCCTAATATCTCTAAAAACCCTAAAAAACACTTTAAACCTTGAAAAAATCCAAAAAACCCAAAATCCCTTTGAAAGTATAAAAACCCTAAAATCATAAAAAATCCTAATCACCCAAAAAACCCTATCATCACTAAAACAATTAAAACAACTAAAATTCCCTAAAAACATAAAAACCCTAAAAACCATAAAAAAAACATTAGAACCCCAAATAAAACACTTAAAACCATAATAACCCATAAAATCCCCCCAAAACCCAAAAATTCAACAAAAATACCAAAACACTAAAAACCTCTAATAACCTATGACACCATAATACCCCCTAAAAACCCTAAATAACTAAAAAAATATAAAAAGTAATAAATTAAAAAAAACCAAAAAACCAAAAAACACTGAAAATAAAAAAAATACTAAAAATACTAAAAAATCTAAAAACCATATAATACTTGAACAACCATAAACCAAACCCTAAACCCTAAACACTACACCCTAAATGCTAAACCCTAAAACCTACACCCTAAAACCTATAAACTTCACTGTAAACCATACACCCAAAGCACTAAACCCTACACCATATACCTGTAACCTATATCCTAAAACCTATAGCCTAAATCTTACACCCTAAACCCCATACCCTACTCCCTAAACCCTATACCCTATATCCTAACCCCTACACCCTGAACCCTAAACCCTACACATGAAACCCAACACCCACCCCACTAAAACATAAACCCAACACCCTAAACCAAATACCCTATACCATAAACCATAAATACAGTACCCTAAACCCTAAACCCTAAACACTAAACCATAAACCCTAAACCCTAAACACTAAACCCTACACTCTAAACCCTATACCCTACACCCTAATCCTAATATCTTACACCTTAAACCATATACCCAATACCAAAAACACTAAACCCAACACCCTATACCTACACTCTACACCCAAAACCCTATATTGTAAACCATAATCCCTAAAACATAAACCATATTCCCTATACCACACACCCCAAACACAAAACCTTAAACCCAGAAACCTAAACCTTATACCTTAAAACATATAACCTTAACCATAAACCACACACCCTACACCCAAAACCCCAAACCCCAAAACATATACCCTATACCCTACACCCTAAACCCAAAACACTATACCCCCACTCCATAAACCCTATACCCTACATCATAAACCCTATTCCATACAGCCTAAGACCTATACCCTACACCCTACACCCTCAACCTTATACCCCACTCCATAAACCATATATCCAATATCATAAACCCTATATCCTACACAATAAACCCTAAACCCTACACCCCACACACTATTACCGACACCATAAACCCTCAATTCTACACCCACAACCCAAACCCAACACCTTAAAAAATATGCCCTACACCGTAAACCATAAAACATAAACCCTATACCCTATACCCTAAAATCAATACCCTACACCCCAAACCCAATACCCTACACCATAAAACCCAAACCCCAAACCCCATACCTCAAACCCTAAACCTTAAACCCCATATCCTAGACCCCCAACCATACACCCAAAACCCTACTCTATAATCCCAATACAATACTCCCTAAACCCTATACCATAAACCCAAAATCCTATACGTTGCACCATAAACCCAATAACCTAAAACCTAAATCCTAAACAATACGTTATAAAATTTACTCCCGACAACAATAAACCTAAACCCTACATACTGAACCCTATACCCTACACCATAAACCCCAACCCTTAAACTTAAACCCAAAACCCTTCACCTTAAACCATATATCCTAAACTTGAAACTCTAAAACCTAAAACCTATGCCACACACCATACACCCTAAAACCAAAAACGTACACTATAAACCCGAATCCATAAACCCTAAAACAAAAACCATATACAGTATACCATATACATTACACCATGAACCCTAAACCTCACACCTTAAATCATATACCCGACACCCTCAACCCTGAACTCTAAACCCTAAGACCTATATCCAATACCATAACCCTAAATCTTGAACCCTAAAACATATACCCTAAAATCTAAACCCTAAACCCTACACCCTAAACCCTAAACCCTACAACATAAAACCTGAAACCTATAGCCTAAACTATATACGCTAAACTATAAACCCTACACCCAAAACACAATACCCTGCACCCTAAACCCTATAAAATTCACCCTAAACCTTAAACCCTACACCCAAAACCCTATACCATAAACCATAAACCCTAAACACTAAAAACTAAAACTGATACCCTATACCCTATACACTAAACGAACACCACAAATCATATACCCTACAACCGAAACCCAAAACCCTATAGCCTAGACCATATACCCTACACCTTAAACCTTAAAACACACACCCTAAATTATACACCCTACACCTTAAACCATAAACAGAACACCCTAATCCATGTACCTTACTCCCCATTCCCTAAACTATGAACCTTATACCGTATACCATACACACTAAACCCTAAACCATACACCCTTGACCCTACACACTAAACCCTATATCCTTCTCCATAAACACTTTACTCGACACCTTAATCCATAGAAATAAAAATATATAAAAACACTAAAAATTTATGATATATCCTAAGCCTCATTATATAAAAAATAAACACAGAACCCTAAAAACCCTATAAAATCCTGAAATCCCTAAAATCCATAAAATCCTAAAAACATAAAAATTAAAAAACTCTAAAATCATTAATAAAAACCAAAAACAACTAAAGACCTTTAACCCTTGAAAACCCAATGAAACCCCTAGAAACCCCCAAAACCCTAACAAACACTCAAAATCCTAAAGAAGCCTACAATCCCTATAATCCCCTAAAACCCCAAAATTACGATAAAAACTAAAAAACTCTAAAAACCATTAAGAATTCTAAAAAACCCTAAAAATCATAAAATACCTATAAAATCTTAATACCCTTTCAAAACCATAAAAAACCTAAATGACCCTAAGAACCTAACAAACCCATAAAGAACCATAAAAACATAAAAACCCCTAAAAGAACCATAATACACTAAAATACCCCTAAGATATAAAAAATCATAAAAGAACTCTAAAAACATTAAAACCACTAAAAGAACCCAGAAAGTTCATAAAAATCACAAAAAACAAAAAACTCTTAAAAACTAAAACCACAAAAAACCCCAAGAAACACAATTTAAAAAATATTATATACCCTTCATAACAGTAAAACCATGAATAACACAACAATTCCAAAAAACACTGAAAACAATAAAAGATAATAAAAAACCCTAAAATAACCTAAAACCTTTTAAAAACATAAAATACAAAAAAAACACCTAAAATACTAAAATATCCTAAATGGACCAAAAAATTTAAAAACCCTTAAAAGACCCTAAAAACAAAAAAACCCTAATCAAACCTGAAATCCATTGAAATGCCTAAAAGACATAAAAACACTAAAAACATAAAATAACTTTAAACCCCTAAAAACCACTAAAATATTCTAAAAACCCTAAATACTTTTAAACACCCAAAAAACCCTCAAACTATAAAAAATCCTAAAAAACTAAAAACCACTATATACTCTAAAAAACCTAAAATTTTAAAAATATATAAAACCTTAAACCCATGAAAACCCAAAAAAAATGTAATAAACCAAAGAAAAACCTTAAAAAACCCCTAACATCCCTAAAAATCTAAAAACCCTAAAAAGAATCTAAAAACCCAAGAAAAACCTAAAATGTTCCTAAAACCCTATAAAACCATAAAACCCCTAAAATATGAAAAAAATATTAAAAACCTAAAACCCTAATAGACCAAAAAATTACCTACATATTCCTTAAAATAAAAAAACCTAGGAACACCAAAAAAACACTAAAAGGCTCTAAGAGACCATAAAAATACCCTAAAAATCATAAACACCCCTAAAATAGAAAAAACATAAAAACACTAAACTCCCTAAAATTCCCTATAAATAAAAAAACTGCCAATACACTAAAATACTAAAATCCCTAACACCATAAAAACCCCAAAAATTCCCTAAAAACCTTACAAGATCATAGAGGACAATAAACCTTTTAAAAGACCATGAAGACCCTAAAAGAATAAAACCCCATAAAAATGATAAAAATCCTAAAAATCCTAAAATAGTTATAAAAAACATAAACACCCTAAAATAAAATTAAAATAACCGTAAAACCCCTAAAAGATATAAAACATTATAAAATAAATAAACCCCTAAACCTCTAAAAAACACTAAAAATCCAAAAAACCCTTAAAAACACTAAACCCCCTAAAAACCAAAAAATAACAATCAATAACCATAAACCCCTTAAAATACTTAAAACCGTAGAAACCCTAAAAATCCATAAAACCCATGAAAACCCATTAAATAATTAAAACCCAAAAAAAACAAAGAAAACCCTAAACTCTCTAAAACCCCTAGAACCCCTAAAACCCCTAACATCCCTTAAAATCCCATTAAACCCTAAAATTAACCTTAAGACACTAAAATCCCTAAAATACCCTAAAAAATAACAAAAACCCCAAAAAGAACGCAAAATCCCTAAAAAACACAAAAACCCAAAAAATCTTAAAAAGACCCTAAAAACTATAAGAATACCCCCAAAAATATAAAAACTGTATAACCCAAATAACCATTGTAAACCATAAAAACCCCTAAAACACTAAAAAATGAAAAAATATAACAAACACTAGAAAGTCTAAAAAATGATACAAACACTAATGTCATTAAAACCCCAAAAATCATTAAAAACCCACATAGTTTCTAAAACACCATAAACCCATAAAAGAACATAACAACTGTAAAATAATAAAAAACCCCTCAAACACCATAAACCCCTTAATATAACACTAAAACCCCCTAAAACAGCCGTAAGAATCCTAATACAACCATAAAAACTTAAAAACTATAAAAAGTAAAAACATATTCCCCCTAAAATCCCCTGAAAACACAATGTTCCCTAAAACCCTAAAAACCTAAAAATACTAAAAATATTTTAAAATCCTACAAACCAAAACCCCCAAAAAACCATAAATACTTTAAAAAAAGAAAAAAACCTAAAAATACACTAAAAGACCCTAAAACCACTAAGACCACTAAAAATACACTAAGAAACCTAAACATCACTGAACACCCAAAAAGTCCCTAAAATATATAAAATACCCTAAAGATATTAAAATATTAAAAGACCAGAAAAACCCTTAATGAACATAAAAGCCCAAAAAATCTAGAACCCTTCAACCCCGCCAAACCCCCAACCCGTAAAAAACCCTAAAAGCAATAAAAAAATCCTAAAACCACCAAACCCCACAAAGAACCATAAAATCCTATAATACCATAAGACCCCTTAAAACTCCAAAGTAAACCTAAAACCCATAAAAACCCTAGAAACTGACACAAACCCATAAAACATTAAAAACATATAAACCCCTAAAAACCCTACAGGGCCCTGAAAACACAAAAAAATATATTAAATTCCATAAAAGGATCCTAAAACCCCCTTACCCCCAATAACCAATAATAGCACCCTACATGCCCCTAAAAACCAATAAAACCCCACTAAAATAAAAAACAATAAAAACATAAAATCCATAACAAGCCCTGAAAACACTAAAACGACATTAAAATCATAAAAACCATAAAAATTATTTAAAACCCTAAGAAAACTAAAATCATTAAAGACACTAAAAATCACCTCAGAACCACTAAAATACCTTAAAACCTCTAAAACCCTTAAAGACCCTAAAAACCCCTTAAACCCAAAAAATACCCCAAATAACCCATAAAACTTATTAAACCCCTGAAACCACTAAATATTCTAAAAATATAAAAATCCCATAAAAAACAAAAACCAATGAAAAACATAAAACTCCTAAAAATCATACGAACCCTAAAACCCCTAAAATTGAAAAAACCAAGAAAACCATAAAAATATCATCAAACCCCCCAAAATAAAACATTCACTAAAATTTCCCTAAAACCTTTATAAACCCCTAAAACATCCTAACCCCCCCATCCAACCAAAATACCCATAAAGAACCGCAAAACACTAAGGACCCCTAAAATCAAAAAAACCTAAAACCCTTAGAAACCACAAAAAATCCTAAAACCCTAAAAGTCCCTAACAACCCTAATAGGACCTAAAAGTACCCTTAAACCCTTTAAACCCCTAAAAACAAAAAAAAATACTTTCAATCATAAAAACTCTAATAACAGCTAAAAAAACTAAAACCCCATGAAAACCCAAAGAATCTGTAAAACAAAAAAACACTAAAAAACCAATAAAATCAAGAAACACTAAAAGAACCTAAAAACCTCTAAGACCCAAAAGGCCTAAAAAATATCCTAAAAACTCTAAAACCCCCAAAGACCCTAAGAAAACCCTTAAACCCCTAAAAACCAAAAAACACTAAAACCCATAAAAATCCATAAAACCATTAAAAACCCTAAAACCCACTAAATCCCTAAAAACATCTACAAACCCTAAAACTTTGAAAACATTAAAAAACCCTAAAACCCATTAAAAACCACTAAATCTCATCCAAACCATAAATCATCCTAAAAACCCGAATATTCCATAGAAGTTCATAAAGACCCTAAAAACCAAAAATAATCCCTTAACAAATAAAAAATCCCTAAAACCCAAAAATCCAAAAAAAACCCAAACCCCTAAAAAACCATATAAAAATGTTAGAAGAGGCCTCTGAGTGATGAATCTCTTCCTCTCCTCACATTTCTAGTGTTCTTTTTCCATATTTTCTCCCTTCTCCTCCAGTGTGGTCCGACCTCGATGCCTGATGTCTCGCCTAGGCTCGACATTAGCTGGTGATGGATCCATGTGGTCTGGCTTATTCCGGAAGTGGATTTGTTGCGCCTCCCGTCTTTGGGTAATTCCGGATCTCCCTTGTTCGTTGTCGACTCTGATGCGCTCGGTGATAGATTTGGCATACCTGGAATAGGCATTGGCTAGGGATGGGTCTGCGTGGTCTGGTTTCTCTAGGTGGTGGCTCTGTTGCGCCTCTTGGTTTCTAGTGTTCTTTTTCCATATTTTCTCTCTTCCCCTCCAGTGTGGTCCGACCTCGATGCCTGATGTCTCGCCTAGGCTCGACATTAGCTGGTGATGGATCCATGTGGTCTGGCTTATTCCGGAAGTGGATTTTTTGCGCCTCCCGTCTTTGGGTAATTCCGGATCTCCCTTGTTCGTTGTCGACTCTGATGCGCTCGGTGACAGATTTGGCATGCCTGGAATAGGCATTGGCTAGGGATGGGTCTGCGTGGTCTGGTTTCTCCAGGTGGTGGCTCTGTTGCGCCTCCTGATTTTGGGTTCTTCCAGATATGGCGTGTCTATGGTTAGATCTTGTGCACTCAGCTACTGATTTGGCATTCCTGGAATTGGGGCCATGGTTTGGCACTGGTGTGTGTCACCTTGGGTGTTCCAGCTTCAAAAGCCTATTTCCTCTCGATATCGTGTTCCCTAAGGATTGTGGTGCTGGTTTATGTTTCTGACATTCTTGGTATATGATTTGGCTTCTAGCGACTGCCCTGGCACCGATTCTGGTGTGCGTGGGGTTTTCCCAAGTGTGATTTTGTATTTTCCATGTGTCTTCATCCTAGTTTGGAATTCTCATTTGGGGTGATCTTGTGTGCGATAGGCTGAGTCAATTATCTTGGAGGGGGATGCCTTGGGTCTTGGTGTTGCTGATTATTGTTTTTTGTTGTAGACTGGTTGTGATTTTGGTGCTGCTACAGTCTGCCGGACAAGGTTTTTAGTGGTTTGATGCTTGTGACTGGATCGTGTGAAGTTGATGGGGATTTTTTGTTGATGATATTTTGCTGAGGTCAGATTCTGATGAATGGTGTAATGGTGATTGGGATCGGGGATGCTCGAGGTTGGTGTTGATTGGGTTTGAGGTACAGAAGCTGGGGATGTTTTTTGTTTTGCATCACTTTCTGTCTTGGTTTTTTCTTTTTTGGGGTTTCTTTTGGGTATTGGTCGATGGACTCAACCCCTTCCTTGTCTGATTTGTTCTCTTTTATTATAAATTTTGGTGGGGTTGGGAGTAGCCTGGAACTGTACCTTTCATTCCACAAAAAAGACACTATTAATCCCTAAAAATACCATATAAACTCTAAAAACAAAAAAACAACCTAAAGAGCCCTAAAATCCCCCAACCTCTCCTAAAAGATCCTAAAACCCATAAATCCCCCATGAATCACAAAAACCCCTAAAAACCATAAACACCCATAACACCCCTAAAAGACCCTAAAACGTTATAAAACTCCCCTGAAAGCCCTAAAACTATTGAAAATCTTAAAGACCCCCTAAAACCCTAAAAACAATAAAATACCCTAAAAACTCCCACAAACACCAAAAAACTCCTAAAATTCATAAAACCCCTTAAAATCATTAAATCCTATAAAACTCATTAAAAATAAAAAAACACTAAAAACCCATAAAAATAAAAAAAAAACCAAACCCCCTGAAACCATAAAAACACTAAAAACCCCTCAAAAGTGCATAAAAACTCTAGAAAAAACTGAAACCCCATATTAAATCCATAAAAAGATGCAAAACATTAAAAATTACAAAAAACCATAAATGTACTAAAATCCAGGAGAAACCACAAAAATCACTAAAAACTGTAAAAATGTTTAAAACCCTAAAAAGCCTAAAAAATACTAAAATGTCTAAAACCCCTAGAAACCCTAAATACCCCTTAAATTTCTAAAAACCCAAAACCCCATAAATCCCTAAAAACCAAAAAATCCTAAAACCCCTAAAAACATTAAATCTATAAAAAATCCCCAAAACCCCAAAACCCTATAAAAATCAGAAAACCATAAAAAAACCTAAAATACCCTAAAACCCCTAAACATGCCTAAAATACCCTTAAAGTCCCTAAAACCCATATAAAAACAAAAAATATCCTAAAAACCCTTAAACAATAAAAAACAATAAAATTAAAAAGAACCTAAAAACCCTAAAAAACACTAAAAATTATATGATCATAAAAAACACAAAAAACACAAAAAAACACAAAACCCTTATTAACCGCTAAAAACCCTAAACAATATGAATGCCCAAAAATAATATTAAAAACTCACGAAACCCTGAAAACACATTAAACCATTAAATTAAGTAAGAACACTTATGAAAACCCTATGTAAATCCCTAAACCTTTAAAAACTCAGAAAACCCTAAGACCCCTAAATAACTTAAAAATCAATAAAAAATAAAAAAACACAAAATCCATACAAACTATAAAAACCATTAAAACAACTAAAACCCATAAAAACTATAAAAAACACTAAAAACCTAAAACATCCCTAAAAAATATTTAAACACTAAACACCCATATACCCCTGATAAATCGTAAAATCCGTAAAAATAATAAAAATACAAAGAATAATAAAAACCCTATAACTCCAAAAAAATATAGTATCCCATAGAACACTAAAAATCATAAACCCATAAAAACTCCTAAGAACCCAAAAAAAAAAGTCAATAGAAGACCCTAAAAACCATTAAAAGACCCTAGAACCCTAAAAAACACTTAAAATACCCTAAAAACCAATACCCGTTCTACAGGATCCCAAAACAACTTCAAAAACCTAAAAAACTAAAAAAAACTACGAATACAAAAAAAAACCAAAAAACCAAATATACCATAAAATACCCTAAAATTCTAACCCCCCCAAGATTTAAAAAACCCTAAAAATCATAAAACCCTGAAAAAAAAAAAATCTAACAAACCCAAAAACACCAAAAAACCTAACAAACTCTAAAAACGCTAAAACCCAAAAAACCCTAAAAACCTAAAATCCCTAAAACCCCCTAAAAATCCTAAAAACCATGAAAATTGAAAACACCAAAAATTTAAAAACCCTAAAAGCCTTAAGAAATCATAAAACACATAAAAACCCTAAAAACCATAAGAACCATTAAAAACCCAAAAACCCTAAAAATCCTAAAACCCCTAAAAAACCTAAATCTCCTAGAAACCTTATAAAATCATAAAACCAATAAAGGACCTTAAAAACCATTTAAATCCCCTAAAACCCATAAAAACCCTAAAACCCCTAAAAACAAATTGAAGACCCTAAAAACCCTAAAATGAACCAAAACCCCTAAAAGACACTAAAAACACTAACTTTCCCTAGTAATATTAAAAACACTTAAAGTATTCTAAAAAACCGAAAACGCCTAAAATACCACCAAAAATCATAAAATTCGGTTTAAATCTCTTAAGGACTCTAAAAAACCATAAAACCCAAAATAACCTAAAAACAATAAATACCCTAACAACCCTAAAAACCCAAAAGGTGCCTAAAAATACTACAACCCTAAAGAACCCTATAATACCCAAAACCCATAAAGGAACCTAGAAAACTAAAAAATATAAAGGACCCCAAAACCTTCAAAACCCCAAAGGACCGTAAATAACTTAAAAACCCTAAAAAACCCAAAAAATATTAAACACATTAATAGCCATAATAACACAAAAAAAAATTCCCTATTGACCCTAGAAGAAAGGATGGTGATTCTGGAGACTCTGGCGATTCTGACGATCCGGCTCCCTCGTGATGGAGGCTTCCTCCTAGGATGAAGATGATGGAAAATGAAGCACCTCCCCCCTCTCTACGGGGGAGGATCCTCTCTCAGAGGACATCTCGTCGCTCTCCTCTGCTGATTTACTACCCTCTCTCTCGAGAACGGTGCTCTGCCCGAAGGTTTCGGAGTTTTTCAAAGGTTCTTCGCAGCTTCCCTTATCAATTCGTGAGTTCACTGAGGCTTCAGACCTGCACCGCCTGACTCTGGTTGCAAGCTTCCCGATGCGGCGACCCCCGGTTGTATCTTTCGACAGGTTCGTTTCGGATTTCTAGAATCATAGGGCTCGGGAAACTGTGGGATTGATCGATAGATCCCACATCATGATTCACTTTGCCACAGAGGAAGACATGGTCCTTGCCTAGTCAGCGGCTCCTCGGTCTTTCAATGGCGCTCGCTTCTCCCTCTTTCGTTGGAGCTTTGATTTTCAACTAAAGCGGAGTTCCTCGATTGCTACTACCTAGGTGATATTTCCTAAGCTTCCCCTTCCATTTCAAAATATCTCTATTATTTCGATGCTTGGGAATCTGGTGGGGAGGTTCCTTTGTGTGGATAGTAGGACTAGGGCCCTTTTTCATCTGGTTGCACCAAGGGCTTTTGTTGAAATCGATGCTTCGAAGCCTCTTGTGGATGTTGTCTGGATTGGAGTGGGGGAAGAACTCGGGTGGATATATCCTATCATCTTTGAGCAATGGCCGGTTTTCTGCTCTTCTTTTTGGAGTTTTGGGCACAGCAATCACTCTGGAGGCTGCTCTGGCACTGTCAGGGGTGGTGGTTCTCTGGCTCGCATGTCTTCTGGTGAGATTACCCTCCATCTGGTGGAGGTGAAGGGGACAAAGGGGGTGGATTCCTCCCAACCTCTGAATGATGATGTTCCCTGCTCGTCTACTTTTCCGGCTGAAAGTGATTTAGAGGTGGCCCTGATGGATTCGGGTGGTTTCATTGTGAGTCTTGCTGGAGGTGCTGGTGTTTTGGGAATTGCTGACGAGGAGGAAGTGTTGTTGGCTGAGAGGGATAATCGGGTTTTTTCTGAAGGTGTTCATGAGTGTGGTGACTCCCCTAGGAGGCAGACAGATTTAGATAAGGCTACAGTGATGGGTGTCTAGAAAGAAAATGTGGAGGATCCCTGTGCTCTGGATCTAGAACGAGATGATATAGCTGGCTTGAAGGTTAATGAGATTACTGATGGATCCTTTCCAGCAATTGAGGGTGATGCGATTGCTCCAAAAAACTTTCAGTTTGCAGCCTTGGCTAAGCCTGCCGTGGTGGATGTGCTGGTGGCAGATGTCGTGGAGGAGGCAGTGGTTGCTCAGGGCCCGAAGACTGGGGATGAGTGGAGCTTGTCCTCAGCTAAGGAAAGATCTACGGCGGTTGAAGAGACCTGGGTTCCTAGGGTGCAAAACTTGAACTGGCATGATTCCCCTCTGGTTTTTTCCAGGTGTCCAAGCGTGGGGGGACCTGACATGGGGCCTGGGTCATCTCCTCCCCCTGACAGCACAAGCGGTGCTGAAGATCCTCCCAGTGGCCAGTTCTTTATCCCTCTGTCGGGGAATGCTGGCGACGCTGGTGGTCCACCCATGGACCTTCAGAGGGCTATGGTCCTTTATGGTTTCACCTCTGCTGAAGATTTTTGTGTGTAGTTGCATGAGATGGTCTGGGTTTAACGTGAAAGGTTCCCGCTTGAGGATGAAGCTGAGAGGCTTGGGGATAGGTTTGCTGAGGGTGATAGTTGGATAAACACTGCTATGGCCAGGTCAAAATAGAAAAGAATCGGATGAGGTTATGAAACTCCTGGGTCAGAATGTAAGAAAGGGAAGGCACCATCGACTGTCAGTGATAGTGTCGCTTGTGCGAAGGTGGGTGTTGCAGCTGGATCCACTTCCGCCCCTCCGAGACGAAGATGGAGGAGGGATTAATCTGCCCTCCCACGTCCCATGGAAACTAGGGCCTCTTCACGAGATTTCAGACTTAATATAAAGTTGAATAAGCGAGAGCGGCTTTCTATTTCCGCAGAGCAAGAGAAGTCTAGGATGAAGCTGCTATCCAGACTTGGCATGCAAGAGGACTTTGAGTCTGGATGGAACTCAACGGACATGGGTGCTGAGTTAGATTTCAGTTTTGCTGATGTGGGCGACGGCTTTGGTGTGGGCATGGGGTTTCGAGGTGCGGAGCTGGAGGACTTTGGTGGCTATGTTGACTGATCCTCCCCTTGTGTTCTTTCCCTTTGGACTTTTGTTTAATTTTTTTCTTGCATTTTTTTCTTTCTTTTTGTGGCCTTTGGGTTGAGGTCGTAAGGGGCTTTGGGTGCGGATCGTTGGATCCCTCCTCTCCCTTGTCTGCAATATCTGTGTATTTTCTTCTAATAAATTTGGGGGGGGTAGGAATAGCCTGGACCCGAGCCTTCCTTACCTATTGACCCTAGAAAAATAAAAACCCCAAAATACCCTATAACTCAAAAAATAATAAAATACCTAAAAACATTAAAATTCCCTAAAACCATACAAACCCAAAAAATAACCTAACAACCCTAAAAGCCCCAAACCCCTAAAACCATAAAAACCATTAAAACCCCAAAACCCCTAAAAACAAAACACATTAAAACCTGTAAAAACCTAAAACCACAAAAGAACCCTAAATACACTAAAAGAAATAAAACCCCAAATGACCATAAAAAATATCTAAAAACAAAATTTAACAAAAAAATACACTAAAAAATATATAAAAAACGTTTTAACCACAGAAAAAACCTATAAGACTCTTAATAAAATAAATCCACTAAAAAACACTAAAATCCCTAAAACCCTACAATCCCATAGAAGCACTAAAAGTGCTAAAAACCTCAAAAAATGTAAATTACCTAAATCCCTAAAAACTATAAAAGACACAACAAACCATAAAAATAACTAAAATATATAAAAGAACTAAAATTTTCTAAAACCCCCTAAACCCCAAAAAAACACTAAAATCACAAAAATATTATAAAATCCTTAAAAACCCTACAATAAAAATACCCCTAAAATCACTAAAACCTCTAAAAACCCTAAATACCATTACCCTCCACCCATCAAAATAAATCCCAAGATCCCTAAAAACTAAAAAACCCCCCTATACACCAAAAACCCCCTAAAACCCATCAAAAATTAAAGAAAACATTAAAACAATAAAAACCCTAAAAATTTCCCAAATCCCTAAATAACCATAAAAAATCCTAAAACCCACTCAAAACCCATAGTCCTTAAAAAAATAATAAACACCCCATCAAACCCTAAAATTCCATAAAAAAATTAAATACCCTAAAAACCTAATAACCCTGAAAAGGAATAAAAATCACTAAAACACTAAAAACTCCTAAATGAGCCTAAATACAATAAAATCCCTTAACAACCCTAAAAGACCCTAAAACCCCTTTTAAGACCAAAAAATACTCTTTTAAACATTTAAAAACTCTAAAACCCCTAAATATCTAAAACCCCTAACCCCCCCCCCCCCCCCAAAACATTATACAGACCATCAACCCCCTAAAAACCCTAAAAACATTAAAAACCCAAAAAATAATCATAAAAACATAAAAATCCCTAAAAAATAAACATAAAAAATCCCTAAAAACTATAATATAAAATAAACACCTTAACCCTCCCCCCTAAAATATAAGAGTCCTAAAAACACCTAAAACCCATAGGAACCCTAGAAACCATAAAGACCCTAAACACATAAACCTCTAAAATCCCTAAAACCCCTAAAAACACTAAATTACACTGAAAACACTTAAAACCCCTTAAACCCCTATGGAAACACATAAGAACCCAAAAAACAATAAAAACAATTTAAAACACAAAAAATACTCAAAACCCTAAAAAACATAAAAACGCCAAAAAATAAGAAAATAACTTAAATGCCTAGAATGAACCATAAAAACCCCATAAAAACCAGAATCCCTAAAGAACCTAATAAACCCAAAAAACCCTAGAAGCTCTAAAAATTCATACAAATACCCACAAAACATAAAAACCCCTAAAAGAAATTTAATCTTCTAAATGACCAAAAAAAAAATAAGAAACCATGAAGCCCATAAGAATCCCTTAAAACCCATCAAATGCCCCAAAAACCAACAAAACCCCTAAAAAACAAAAAACCTAAAAACTCTAAAAAAACCTAACACCCCTAAAAACCCTTAAAACACTCACAACATTTTACCCTACACCCTAAGACCTGCACCATTAACCATAAATCCTACAATTGAAACCCTAAACCCTACAGCCTATAGCTTATAATCTAAACCCAAAACCCAACACCATAATCCCAATACACTACAACCCAACCATAAACTGTACACCCTAAAACCTAAACCCAACACCCTAAACAAGATACCATACACCATAAACACTAAACCCTATACCTAAAACCACATATCCTACATATTAAACCGTAAAAACTAAACCCTGAACCATATACCCTACACCCTAAAACCTAAACCCCAAACATTAAACTCTATACCCTACACCTAAAACACTATACCCTACACCTGAAACCCTGTACCCTACACCCAATATAGAAAACTACACAACCTATACTCTATACCATAAACCCTCAACCTTAAAACCTACACCTAAAACCTATCCCCTACAGTCTAATTCCTATACCATGCACTATAAAAAAAATAAACAATACACTAAACCCTACACTCTACACCCTACAACCTACACCCAAAACCCTATATCCTACACACAAAACCCTACACCTAACACCATAAAATTTATACCAATACCCCCCACACCATAAACCCTATACCCTACACCCTAGACAATAAACCCAACACTCTAAACCCTCTACCATACACACTAAAACAATAACCCTCCACCCTAAACCATAAAATTTACACAATAAACTCAAAACCCTACACCTAAAACCCTATAACCTATACCACAATCCCTATACCCTTTAACGTAAACCCTATAGCCAAAATCATAAACCATACACCAAAATCATTATACCCAACACCTTAAACCCCAAGCCCTACACCCTACACCCTAAACCCCACAACCTTTACCCAACACCCTATACCATATACCCTACACCCTAAACTTTGAACCCAAATCTTTAAACCCTATTTGATACACCCAAAACCCAAAACCATAAACAGTATAACCCAAACACTAACCCATAAACCCTTCACCTTAAAACATATTCCATACACACAAAAACATTAATCCTAAAATCTAAACCCTAAATCCTACACCCTAAATCCTAAAACCTACACCCTAAAACCTATGTCTGACACAATATACCCTAAACCCAAAACCTTGCACCCTACACACAAATCCCAACACCATAAACTGTATACCCAGCAACCTAAACCCCTGACCCAAAACCTAAACACATATATTCTCCAAACTGAACCCTAAACCATACACCCTAAACCATAAACCATAAACCCTAAAACATAAACTCCAAATCCTAATTCCTACACCCTAAACCCTATACCCTACACCATAAACCATAAACCCTAGACCTTCTTCCTTATACTATACATTTTAAAACCTAAATTGTAGAGCCTAAACCCTATACCCTAAACCTTAACCACTACATCATAAAACCTAAACCTCTCACCATAAAGCCTTAACCCTACACACAAAACACTATACACTACACTCTAAACCTTATACACTAAACCCTAAACCTTCTATAATACAACCATAACTCTATACCCTACACCCTATACCCAAAATCCTAAAAACCTACAAGAATCCTAATAACCCTAAAAGATTAAAAAAAACTCTAAAAAACCATTAAACCCCCCAAAATCTATAAACATAACCCTAGTACCTTAAAAATTCATTAAAAACCCTATGAAAAGTCTAAAAACTAAAACACCTAAAAATCAATAAAACCATAAAATAATATAAAAATGCTAAAAAATCCTAAAATCCGAAAAAAAAATACTCTTACAAAAACTAAAAACCTTGAAAATCCTAAAACCCCATAAAAACCCTAAAAACCAAAAAAAAATCCTAAATGAACCCTAAGGGAAATCTAAAACCCAAAACAAACATAAAAAAGAATGATAAAAACTCAAAAAACACCAAAAGAAACTTGAAAACCGATGAAACCCCTAAAACCCCTAAAAATCCCTAAAATACCCATAAACCACTAAAAGTATAGTGAATCCCACTAAAATTATAAAATAATTAAACCCCTGAAAATACAATTAAAACCATAAAACCCCTAAAATAACCCAAAAAGTCCTTTAAACCACTAAAAAGAACATAAAAACACTAGAAAATCCTTAAAACCTTAAAAAAGCTAAACATATCTAAAAGTCCTTAAACACTTTAATGCCCTAAAAGTGCATAAAAGAAACTATAAACCCTAAACCCCTAAAAATCCAAAATATCTAAAAACCCATAAAACACTAAAACCCATAAAAATACAAAAACCCATAAAACTCAAAAAAAAACCCAAAACCTATTACACCGTCAATAAACCGTAAAATTCTATAAAAACAATAAAACCCTAAAGAACCTTAAAACAGTTGGAAAATCACCTAACCCTTCCCCCTAACCCAAAAATCCCTAAAATATTAAAAACCCATAAAAACCCAAAAATCCCCAAAAATCTCTTAAAACCCCAAAAACCTAAAAAACCCACAAAAATACTAAAAACATGAAAAACACTAAAAACCATAAAAATCCCTAAAGGAACATAAAAACCCTAAAAACCATAAAATTCACTAAAATAAAAAAAAAAACCCTTAGAAGTCCAAAAAACCCTAAAATAACTCTAAAACCCTTAAAAGACCCTAATATCCTATACTTACCCAAAATTATCCTAAAAAATTAAAACCCTAACATCAATACAAAAACCCTAACAATGTTTAAACTCCTGAAAAGTCCCTAAAACCCTAAAAACCCTAAAAACCCTAAAAATATCTAAAACCCTAAAAACCCGAAGAAAATCATAAAATCCCTAAAAAATATAAAACCAAGAAAACATTCTGAAAACCCTAAAAAACCTAAAAACACTAAAATCCACTAAAAACTTTACAAACCCTAAATCCTAAAGAGGAGATGAAAATCCCTAAAATATTAAACAAAATAAAAACCCTAAAAACCCTGAAAAACCTAAAAACCCAAAATGATAAATAAAACACCTAAAACATTAAAAGTACATAAATAAACATAAAACCCCTAAACCGTAAAAATCCTTAAAAACCTAAAAAACTAAAAACCCTAAAAATCCCTTAAAACCCAAAAACCCAAAAACCACTTAGAATCCCAAGAAACCAACAAAACACCATAAAAATCCCTAAAAAACCAAACACCTCTAAAGATGTCTAAAAACACAAAAGGAACTTCAAACCCCCAAAACCCTAAAAACCTAAAATCATTTAAATCCCAAAAAGCATAAAACTCTATAAACTCTAAATACCCTAAAACCCGAATAACCCTTAATACCCCAAAAAACCCAATAACACCTAAAACCCTAAGAGCCCGTAAAAGACCCTAAGAGACCCTAAAACCCCTAAAAAACATAAAAGACACCAAAAAATATAAAAAATCAAAACAAAACCTAAAACCCTAAAAAACAATAAAATACCTAAAGCCCCTAAAAACCTGAAAACCCCTAACAACAATAAAAAACTAAAATACTATAAAATCCATAAAATATCCTAAAACCCTAAATTAGAATAAAATACCAAAAAACCTAAATGAACCTAAGAAAATAATAAAAACATAAAATATTCTAAAAAACCTAAAAACCTAATGAACACTAAAACCCATTAAACTCAAAAAACCCTAAATTCCTTAAAATATCCTAAAAACTATGAAAACCATAAAACCCTTAAACACCTTAAAACCCCTAAAACATTTTAAAATTTTAAAAAACCCATAAACCATGAAAAAAACCAAAAACCCCTTAAAATCATTACACCATAAACCCCATTAAAACCCTTGGACACCTAAAAAAATTAAAAACCCAAAAATACTAAAAGAATTAAAAATGATTAATAGACCCAAAAATGTCATAAAAATCCATAAAATTCCCTAAAAACACCCTAAAACCCCTAAAACCCTAAATACACTAAAATCAAAAACTCCCTAAAAACACCAGGAACCCTTAAAAAATATAAAATCTATAAAAAACCTAAAAATATATAAAACACTAAATATCCCAAAAATCCAAAAAAATACTCTAAAACTACCTAAAACTCCTAAAATCTTTTGAACCCCTTGAAAACACTAAATACCCTAAAACCAAAAAACAAATAAAACCCTAATCATATCAAAATAACCCTAATAACACTAAAAAAATTATAAACCTTAAAACATAAGAAACCATAAAACCATAAAAAACCCCTAAAACCCCAAAACCCACAAAAATTGAAAACTTATACCAAAAATCCTACACCGAGAACCCTAAACCCTACACAATGAACCCTATACCAAACACACTAAAACCTAAAACATACAATTAAAACCCAAGACCTTACATCCTAAACCCAAGGCCCTACACCCTAAAGCCTATACCCTACACCATAAACCCTAAACCCTACACACTAAAAACAATACCCTACACCCTAAAGCTTAATCTTAAGACCCTAAACCCAAAACCATAAATCCTAGAGCTTAAACACTAATACATACACCCTAAACCTATAACCACATATCTGAAACACTAAAACACACTAAAATCCCAAAAAACACTAAAATAACAAAAAATTGGAAATACCATAAAAAACCATAAAACCCAAAAAAAAATCCCTAAACCCCTTAAAACCACAAAAATACCCAAAAATGATAAAAGACCTTAAAACCCCTATAGAACCCCTAAACACCCTAAAGAGCCAAAAAATATAAATGACCCTAATATCCATTAAAATCCATAAAAACGCTAAAAACCAAAAAACATTTAACAACCCTAAAAACCATAAAAAAATAAAAAAACCTTAAATCCCTAAAAACAAAAAACCCATAAAACCTCAAAAAAACCTACATAAACCATAAAACCTCAATGAATCACAAAACCACTTAGAACCATAAATGATCCTACCCCCCCTAAAAAAATTCCCTAAACCACCTAAAGAGAGAATAAACCCCCAAGAAACCCTAAAAAGCCAAACCAAACCCTAAAATGAAACCAAAACCCTATTAAGCCCTAAAAACACTAAACCCCCTAAAACCATAATAAACCCCTAAAACCATAAAAACCCCTAAAAATTGCAAAACCCCTAAAATCCATTACAACCCTAACAAATAATAAAAACCATAAAAAATTCCCAAAATTATAAAAAAAAATTAAAACTCTGAAAACACTAAAAACCCTTAAAACCATTAAAACATGGAAAACATAAAATCCAAAAAACTGTAATAGGAAACTAAAAACCCCTAAAATACCCTCAAAGTTTCTAAGAATAATAAATGCTCTAAAAGACCGTAAAATACTTTAAAATTCCTAAAACCACAAAAAAACCCATGATCCACAAAAAACTGTTAAAAATCGTAAAAAACCTAAATATTCTTAAATCCAAAACCCCCACAAAAACGCACGGCCATAAAAAACCTAAAAAACATAAAAAACCATAAAACACAAAAATACCCTAAAAACTAAAAATCACTTAAAGCCCGAAATCCCTTGAAAACCCTAAAAATCTATTATAATCCCTAAAAATTCAGAAAATGAAATCCTAAAAACCTAAAACCCTAAAAAATATTAAAAACCCTTAAACCCTATAAAAGCACCCAAAACCCCTAACAATATGCCAAAACCCTAAATACAACATAAAAATATAAAGCAAAAAATTTCCCTAAAACCCCTAAATATCCTAAAAGATGATAAAATTCTAAAATCCTAAAAGAGAGTTAAATACGCTAAAATACACAAAAAATCCAAAAAAAACCACTAAAACCCCTTAAAATATTTAAAAACCCCAAAAACAATACTTAAACCCCCAAAAAACTAAATAACTCAAAAACATGAAAAAAACCTATAATTCTGTAAAATTTATAAAAACCAAAAAAAATCTCTAATGCCCCTAAAACCCTAAAATCCCTACAAATATATAAAACCAAAAACCCCAAAACCTCTAAAAACACAGAAAAACATAACCCCCCATCCAAAATAACCACCTAAAACTAGGGAAATCCCTAAAACACTCTAAAAACCCTAAAAACCTAATAAACAAAAAACCCTTAAAACCATAAAACCCTAAAAAACCCTACAAAACCAAAAACACCAAAAACCTATAAAAAACCTAAAATACCATAAGACCATTAAAATACCATAAAATCCCATAAAAACTCTAAAACTACCTAAAAACCCAAAAACCCATAAAATAACATAGAAAACCCTAAATAACCCCTTAAAAAACTTAAAAACATAAAAGACCCCAAAACCCCTTAATAAACTCTAAAATCCTAAAAACCCTTAAACCCCAAAAAATTGCCAAAACCCTAAAAACTAAAAAAGACCCTAAAAACTAATACCTCAAAATAAACCCCTTCCCCCCAAACCCCTAAAAAACCTGAAAACCAAAAAAATCCTAAAAACCAAAAACAAAGACACTAAACCCCCTAAAACCCTAAAAGAACCTTAATACTCGATGAAAACAAAAAAACCCTAAAAGCCTATAATCCTCTAAAAACATCCTCAAAATCTCTAGAAACTATATAAACCCAAAAACCCTAAAGAATCCTAAATCATATTAAAACTCATAAAAACACCAAATACCCCATCAAACCTAAAACCGCTAAAAACCCTAAAACCCATAAAATAATCAAAACTGCTAATGCCCTTAAGGACCCAAAAATACCTTTAAACCACATAAAACACTAAAAAAACTAAAATATCTAAACACCCAGAAAATACCTAAATCCCATAAAACCACTAAAAAGCTTAAAATCTATAAAACCCCTAAAAACCTAAAACCCCATAAAAAGTTTACTCCCTAAAATTCCCTTAGAGACCGTTAAACCCCAAAAAAATAATTAAAGACCCAAAAATCCTAAAAAACATTAAAAAATATTAACAAACCATAAAATATCATAAACGTCCCAAAGAGACCCCAAACACCCCGAAACAAACTAAAACCCCCTAAAACAAAAAAACACATAGAACCCTTAAAAACCTTAAATCCTTGAAAAACCCTAAAAATTATAAAACCAATAAAAATACATTAAAATCCTAAAACCCTGAAATACATAAAACCCCTAAAAACAATTAAAACCCTAGAAAGTACTAAAATATAATCTAAAAATCCTAAAAAAATAAAACCCTTACAATCTCAAAAAATCCTACAAACGCTAAAGAGCATTAAAAATCCTAAAACCCCTAAAAACCCCAATAACCAAAAAACACAAAAATCACAAAAACACTAAAAACCATGAACCCCCGAAAACCCTGAAAACCCCTTAAAATATTAAAACCCTTAAAGAAACTAAAACCCCTAAAAACCCTAAAACCCATAAAGACCCCAGAAGTCCATAAAAACTATAAAGAACCCTAAGAACCTTAAAATCCAAAAAACCATTAAATCCCCATAAAACCATAAAACCATGAAACCCTAAAACACCTAACCCCACCCAAACCATAAAAACCTTCAACCATATATCTTACATTGTAAAACCTATACCCCACACACTGAAACCTATACCCTAAACACTAAAGCAGAAACCATAAACCTATAAACATTTACCTTACACCTTAATCCCAAAATCCTATGCCCTAAAGGCCATACACTATACCCTAAACCCTAAACCATACACCATATAACCTATACACCACACCCTAATGCTTAAACCATACACCCTAAACCCCAAACCCCATATCCTACACCTTAAACCCTAAACCATACACCCAAAACCAAAAAACATTATACTGTTATCCCTAAAAGATACTATAAACCCTAAACAAACTAAAAGACCCTAAAACCCAAAACACCTAAAAAACATAAAAACCCCATAATAAAATCAAAATACACTAAAACCCAGAAAATCACATAAATATCCTAAAAAATATAAATGACCATAAAACCCTATTAAACCACAAAAAGACCTTAAAAAACTAAAACATAAAGGGTTTTATAAATCCATAAAACCAATAAAACCCAAAAAACCAATAACAACCATAAAACCCCTAAAACCCTAAAATCCATAAAACCGCTTTAAAATCCTAAAAAACAAAAATCCCATTGACACCCTAAAACCGAAAAACACCCTATATGAACCCTAAAAACTCGAAAACCCCCCTAATAAACCATAACAACAGTAAAATACTAATAACATCCTAAACCCCCCACCCAATCCCTAAAACCACCAAATTGAGACTAAAATCCCTTGAAACCCTTAAAAGACCCTAAAGCCCAATCAAAATTCTAAAATACCCTAAAAAACTATAAATCCCTAAAAATACATTGAAACCCATTTAAATCATAAAAAACCCCAAATAATGACAATGAAAAATAGACAATGAAAACCCCCAACAAACACTAAAAACCATAAAACCCATAAAACCCCCAAAGCCCCTAAAAACAAAAAAAAACATAAAATTCAAAAAAAATATTATAGGATGCTAAAAACCTCTAAAAGACCATAAAACCTTAATATAACCTAAAATATCTAAAAATACCCTTAAATACATAAATCCTAAAAAAACCCAGATCCCTAAAAGAATATTAAAAACCCTAAAACCCCTAAGAAACCTAAAATCCAAAAACCCCTAAGAACTCTAAAAACCCTAAAACACATTAAAACCCTAAAAACCCTAAAAACCCATTCATCCCCCTAAAAATCCACCAAAAAATAAAAAAATATTACAACCTTGAAAACCTTAGAAAAAACTAAAAATCCATAATAATCCCTAAAAATTTAGAAAAAAAATCATAAAACCCATAAAAACCCCTAAAAGATTATTAGGACCTCCCCAACCCCTAAAAAGACACAAACCCCAAAAAGACCCTAAACCAAAAAAATACCCTAAAACCAAAAAATATATAATGGAATATAAAACCCCTAAAAAACTAAATGATCATAAAATCACAAAAAAATCCTAAAAGACCATAAAATACCGTGAAATACACTATAATGTCAAAAATATCATAAACCCCTAAAAATATATAAAATACTGAAAAAACCCATAAACCCTCTAAAACCCTTAAACCCCTAAAAACCCTTAAAAGTCTAAAAACTCTAAAAATTCTAAAAACCCCCAAAATCCCCTAAACACCATAAAAACTATAAAAAAACCCAAAAAACCCAAAACAAAACTCTAAAACATCTTAGAGCACTAAAAACCTTTAATACCACCAAAAATCCCTAAAACCCATAAATCACTAAAAAGGAAAAAGGAAACCCTTTAAACTTATAATACCATACAACTCTAAAATCCCTAAAAACCTTAAAATCCAAAATCTGTAAAAAACCAAAAGAAATCCTAAAACATTTAAACCCCTTAAAAATATAAAATTCTCTAAAACCCACTGAAAAAATCTAAAATTGAATAAAAAAATAAAAAAAATAAAAAAACCTAAAAACCCAAAGGAACCCATAAATACCTTAAAAAATTAAAAGTCCCCAAAACCCATTAATAACCATCAAAACCCTGAAAACCCTTAAAAATAGAAAAAGTTCCCAAAAAACCTAAAAACCATATACCATCCCAAAAACACTAAACCCCCTAAATAAACTTTAACCCCCCCCCCCCAAACCCCCCAAAAGTCCCAACAACCAAAAATAAAACGTATAAACTGAAAGAAGACCTCAAAAACCAAACAAACGCCATAAATGACCATGAAACCAAATGAAACACTAGAAGACATAAAAAACTTGGAAACCCCTAAAATCATCCTAACCCCCCCCCCAAAACCCCAAAAAAACAAAAACCCCTTGAGAACACCAACAAACAGTAACAACCTAATAAACCAAAAAAAATTAAAAACCCTAAAAGCGATAAAAATTAGTAAAAACTATAATACCCCTAAAAACTATAAATTTTTTTAATCCCTAAAAAACAATTATAAACCGAACAAAATATTAAAAAACTAAAGACCCTAAAACCCAAAATCCCTAATAATGCCTGAAAATCCCATTAAACCCCTAAACCCTAAAAACACAAAACCAATAAAACATCCTAAAAATACTAAAAGTCCCCAAAGCTTCCTAAAATTCCATCAATGCCACTAAAAACCTCTAAAACCACAAAAAACCTGAAAAACCCTAAAAACATAAAAACCTAACAACCCTTTCAAAAAACTAAAAATCCAAAAAATCACTAAAAACATTCAAAGTCCTAAAAAACCCAAAAAAAACCTGAAAGACATAGACACTTCTAAACACTCTAAAAACCCATGGAAACCCTATAAACTGTAAAAAATTATAAACCCCTTGAAACAGAAAAAATCATAAATAACCCTATAAATCATAAGAAATCCCTAAAAATCCATAAACCCCTAAAAATATTAAAACTTCTAAAAACATAAAAATAATACTATAGACACCCAATAGACCCAAAAGTCCCTAAAACCCTAAAAGATCCTAAAATCCAAAAAACATATAATAATACCCTAGAACCCCTAAAAGGACACAAACCCAACTAAAAGATTCATAGAAACATGGAAGAACCAAAAAAATATCTAAAAGACCCTAAACCCCCTAAAAGTCCAAAAAACATAAAAACCCCTATAAAACCTTAAAATAAACAAAAATACTAAAATCATTTAAAGACACTAAAACCCCTAAAACATAATAAAAGTTTATAAAAAACTAAAAGAGCCTAAAATAATATTAAATCCCATAAAATTCTATAAAACCCCAAAAAGTATAAAATTGTGTAAACATCCCAAAACCCCAAAATGACCCTAAAAACACCCAAAAATGCTAAAGGACCCTAAGTACCCTAAAACCCTAATACAACCCTAATATACCATTGATTATCTAAAAACCATTAAAATATCCTAAGAACCATAAAAAACCCAAAAAACCTAAAATTCTGAGAAAAACAAAAAACCCAAAAAACCCAAAAAACTACAAAAAAACATAAAATCCCTACACCCTAAAAACGCTAATACCATAAAAAATCATTAAACACCATATAAACAGAAAAAACAAAAAACCCACTTAAAACCCTAAAAACACTAAAAAAAGTTATAAATCATAAAAAACATAAAATACTAAAAAAACTGTAAAACCCTAAAAGACCCTAAAAATCACAAAAACCATTATACCACTAAAACCCAATTTTTTTATAAAACTCTAAAAAACACTATCATCCCATAAAACACAAGAAAACATAAAAAACACCTATAACCTCTAAAACATGTAATATCCTAAAAACATAAAAAATAAAAACCCTCAGAACCCCGACAAACCCCAAAACCCTAAAAAAACAGAAAACTCTAAAAACCTATAAAAACCCCTAAAAATATTAAAAATACCCCTACAGCCCCTAAAAACCCTAAAAACCACAAAAGACCCATAAAAACAATAAAAAACCCAAAATCCCAAAACCACATACCCTACACCCTACACCCTAAACAATATACCCTACACTCTAAACCCTAAACAAGAAACCCTAAACACTAAATCATTAACCCTACACACAAAAGCATATATCCCACACACTAAACCCCAAAAACCTTCACATTACACCCTAATCCCAGAAACCTAGACCCTAAACCCTAAACCCTACACCCCAACCCTGTACCGTACTACCTAACCCTAAACCATAAACCATACACCCTAAACCATATAGTTGAAATGATAAACTATTAACCCAACACACTAAACCATATAACCTCCCCCCTAAACCTTAAAACCTACACACAAAAACATACACCCTAAATCATATAACCCAAAACATATACCTTACACCGTAAAAACCCTCTAAAATCCTAAAAATCATTGAAACCCTATAAAATCTAAAACCCCATAAAAAACCAAAAAACCCCAAACCCCCTCCAAAAAACATAAAAACATTAAAAAACCCTAAACCAAAAAAAACTATGAAACCCTAAAAAGATTAAAACCAATAAAAACCATAAAACCCTAAAAAACACTAAAACCGTAAAAACTCAAAAAACCAAAAAACTGTAAAAAACCACCAAAATCCTAAAAACAATACCCTAAACCCTATCCCCCGGACTTGAAACTATAAACCCTACCACTAAATCCAAAAACATGAACCCTGAACCATATACACTACACCCAAAACCCAAAACCCTACATCTTAAACCCTATACCTAAGACCCTAACACCCTTAAAACACTCATAAAATTTTACCCTACACTCTAAACCATACACCGTAGACCACAAAACCATTACTTGAAACCCTATACCCTATACCCCAAACCCTAAACCCTAGAGCCTACAACCTACAATATAAACCCTAAACCCTAAACCCAACACCATAAACCCAATACCCTACTCCCAAACTATAAATCGTGAACCATAAAACCTAAACCCAACACCCTAAACAAGATACCCTAAACCATAAATACTAAACCCTATACCTTAAACCATATACCCTACACATTAAACCATAAACACTAAACCCTGAACCATATACCCAACACCCAAAAACATAAAACCTAAACATTAAACACTATATTGTACACCTGAATCCCTATACCATACACCTGAAACCCTATACCATACACCTTATACCCAAAACTAAACATCCTAGACTCCATACCATAAACCCTAAACGTTAAAAAAAATATACCCTAAACGCCATACCCTACACTCTAATCCCTATAGCCTACACTATATAAAACAATAAACTACACCCTAAACCCTAAACTCTATACCATATACCCTACACCCAAAACTCTCAATCCTACACACTAAACCCTACACCTATCACCATAAAAACTTTACCAATAACCTACATCTTAATTCATGTATCCTACACCATAAACCATAAAACCAATACTCTAAACCCTATACCCAACACACTAAAACCTAAACCCTCCACCCTAAACCATAAAACCTACACAATGAACTCAAAACCGTACACCTAAAACACTATAAACTATACCCCAATACCTTTACCCTTTCATGTAAACCCTATTCCCAAAATCATAAACCATACTCCCAAATCCGAAAACCCAACACACTAAACCCCAAACTCTACAGACTAAACCCTACACACTTTACCCTACACCCTATACCCTATAACCAACTCCTTAAACATTAAACCCTAATCCCAAAAACCAAAACCATACGTAGTATAACCCAAACACTAACCCGTAAGACATACAACTTAAAACATATACAATACACCGTAAAACATAAATCTTAAACCCTAAATCATAAAGCCTACACCGTAAATCCTAAACCGCACACCCAAAACCCTATGTCCAACACAATATACCCTAAACCCAAATCCCTACACCCTAAACTCTAATCCCTATAGCCTAAACTATATAACCTACAAACTAAACCCCTAAAAAACACCTAAACCCCTATATGCTCCAAACAGAACCTTAAACCATACACCCTAAACCTGAAACCCTAATCCCCAAATCCTAATTCCTACATCCAAAACCCTATACCCTACATCATAAACCCTAAACCCTAGACCTTGTACCTTAAACTCTACACCTTAAAAAATAAATCCTTGTGCCTAAACCCTAAACCCTATAACCTAAACCTCAATGACTACATCATAAAACCTAAACCCCACACCGTAAACACTATACACTACACTCTAAACCCTATACCCTAAACCCAAAATCCTAAAAACCTACAAGAACCCTAATGACCCTAAAACATTCAAAAAAACTATACAAAACCATTATAAACCCAAAAATCTATAAACATAACCCTAATAACCCAAGAAGTCTTTAAAAACCCTATAAAAATCCAAAAAAAACAAAAACCCCAAAATACCCAAAAAAACATAAAATAATCTAAAATTTCTAACAAATAATAAATTCCCATAAAAAATAAATACTCTTACAAAAACCCCCCTAAAAATACTAAAACCCCATAACAACCCTAAAAACATAAAAAATACCTAAAAGAACCCTTAGAGAACCCTAAAACCCATACAAACACCAAAAAGAATAGTAAACACACAAAAAACACCAAACAAAACTAGAAAACCCCTCAAACCCATGAATCCCCTAAAAACCCTATAAACCCCTAAAATACCCATAAAAACACTAAAATAATAGTGAATCCTACTAAAATACTAAAATAATTAAACCCCTAAAAATACAATTAAAACCATAAAACCCCAAAAGGAACCCAAAAAGTCCTTCAAACCATCAAAAGACCATAAAAACACTAGAAAATCCTTAAAACCCGTAAAAACATAAACATACCTAAAAGCCCTTAAACACATTAAAGCCCTAAAAACACATAAAAGACACCATAAACCATAAACCACTAAAATATCCTAAATATCTTAAAACCCATAAAATACAGAAACCGATGAAAATCTAAAAACCCCTAAAACCCAATAAATCCCCAAAATTGTATAACACCCTCAATAAACCATAAAAATCTTTAAAAACCATAAAACCCTAAATAACCTTAAATCTGAACAAATTTCACCTAAACCCCACCCCAACCCTAATATCCCTAAAACATTAAAAAACCGTAAAACCCCATTAAAACCTGAAAAATCCCAAAACAATCTCTTAAAACCCCAAAAACCCATAAAACTACATACAAACACTAAAAACCATAAAAATTAATAAATCAAAAAAACAATAGATGTCCAAAAAACCCTAAAATAAATCTAAAACCCCTAGAGGACCCTAATATCCTATAGAAACCCAAAAGTCCCTTAAAACATTAAAAGCATAACATCAATAAAAAACCCTAAAAACCTTAAACTCTTTTAAATACCCTAAAACCCTTAAAACCATAAAAATATCTAAAACCCTGAAAACCCAAAGAAAAACATAAAGTCCCTAAAAAATATAAAACCAAGAAAAAAGTATGAAAACCCTAAATAACCTAAAAGCACTAAAATCCCCAAAAAACTTTAGAAACCCTAAATCTTAAATAGCACATGACAATCCCTACAATATTAAAAAAAATAAAAACCCTAAAAACTGTGAAAAACCAAAAAAACCCAAAAAATACATAATACAGATAAAAAATAAAAGTACATAAATACAATAAAAACCCATAAAACCCTAAAAATTCTTAAAAACCTAAAAAAAATAAAACCCCTAAAAATCTCTTAAAACCCCTAAAACCCAAAAACCCCCTAGAAACCCTAAAAATCACAAAAACAACATAAAAATCGAAAAAAAAAACCAAACACCCCTAAAGATTGATAAAAACACCAAAGAAAATTAAAACCCAAAACACCCTATGAACCTAAAATCATTTAAATCCATAAAAACCATAAAAAATCTACAAACTCTAAATACCCTAAAACCCAAATAACCCCTTATACCACTAAAAACCCTAAACAACCTAAAACCCTAATAACCCCTAAAAGACCCTAAGAGACCGTAAAACCCCTAAAAAACTAAAAAGACTCAAAAAAACATAAAAAATCAAAAAAAAAACAGAAACCCAAAAACCCATTAAAACCCCTAAAACCCCTAAAAAACCTAAAAATCACCATCAACCCTAAAAAATTAAAATTATATAAAATCCAAAAAACACCCTAAACCCTAAATGAGAAAAAAATACCAAAAACAACTAAAGGAACCTGAGAAAATAATAAAACCCTAAAATATGCTAAAAAATCAAAAAACTTAATGGATGATAAAGACACATTAAATGCAAAAAACCCTAAATTACATAAAACATCATAAAAACTATGAAAACCATAAACCCCTAAATACATTAAAACCCCTAAAAGACTTTAAACATTAAAAACCCAAAAACCTTGAAAAAAATTAAAAACCCCTTAAAAGTGTTACATCCTAAACCCCCCGTAAAACCCTTAGACAACTAAAAACATTAAAAACCCAAAAATACTAAAAAATAATTAAAATCCCTTAACAGACCCAAATATATCATAAAAATCCATAAAATTACCTAAAACACCCTATGACCCGTAAAACCCTAAATACACTAAAAACCCAAAATCCCTAAAAAACACCAGGAAACCTTAAAAACCATAAAAACCATAAAAATAATAAAAATATATAAAACACTAAATATCCCTAAAAATAAAAAAACCATAAAACAGCCTAAAACCCTAAAAACCATTGAACCCCTTGAAAACACTAAATACCCTAAAACCATAAAAACAATAAACCCCTAATCAAATAATAATAACCCTAAAAACACTAAAAAAATAAAACCCCTAAAACATTAAAAACCAAAAAACCTATAAATCCCCCAAAATGAAATAAAAAATACAAACCCCCAAAACCTAAAAGCACCAAAATTAATAATGAAAATTAAAACACATAAAATCACTAAAACTCTAGAATCCTTAAAGACCCTATAAATACATAAAAACCATAAATAAGCCTAAAACCATAAAATACATAAAAACCATAAACCCAAAAAAAAACCATAAATCCATAAAACCTCTAAACCCCCCCCCCAAATATAAAATTTATACCAGAGATTCTACACCGCAAACTCTAAACCCCAAAAACTAAACCATATACCATACAGACTAAAAACTAAACCATAAAATTAAAACCCAAGAACTTACACCCTAAACCCAATCCCCTACACCCTAAAGCCTATACCTTACACAATAAACCCTAAACCCTACACCCTAAAAACAATACCCTATACCCTAAACCTTAATCCTAAGACCCTAAACCCCAAACCATAAATCCTAAAACATAAACACTAATCCATACACCCTAAACACATAACCAGATATCCAAAACACTAAAGGACACTAAAATCTATAAAAACACTAAAATAACAAAAGATTGGAAATACCATAAAAACCATAAAACTCCAAAAATACCATAAAATCTTTAAAACGACAAAAAATACCCTAAAAATGATAAAAGACCATAAAAAACTTATATAACCACAAAAAAACCTAAATACCCTAAACAGATAAAAGACCCTAATACCCCATAAAATCCATAAAAACCATAAAACCCAAAAAACACTTAATAACCATAAAACCATAAAATCCCTAAAAATTAAAAAAAAAACATTACAGCCCTAAAAACCAAAAAAACCATAAAACCCTAAAAAACCTAAATAAACCATAAAACCCTAATGAATCAAAAAACCACAAAGAACCATAAATGACCCTACCCCCCCCCCCCCCCCAAAGTCCCTAAACCCCCTAAAGAGAGACTAAAACCCCAAGAATCCCTAAAAACCCTAAAACCCAAACCAAACCCTAAAAAGAAACTAAAACTTTATTAAACCATAAAAAACACTAAACCCCCTAAAAACATAAAAAACTTTTAAAACCATAAATATCCCTAAAATTGAAAAACCCCAAAAAACCTTTAACAACCCTAATAAACAATAAAAACTATAAAAATACCTAAAATAATGAAAGGGAAAGTGACTGCCCCATGCCGGCAGGGTCTGCCTAGTTAACTTTGGTATTACCTCTATGTTTGTTCATGATTTCTCTATCTACATATGGCTGGAGAGACTTCTTAAAATCCTGAATGAAAAAATAAAGAATTTTGTCTAGATAGGATCTATCAGCAAACAGAATTTGGTCTCTGTGGCCTGGAAACATTGCACAAGGCCAATTGATTTGGGTGGGTTGGGTATTAAAGATCTGCACCGCTTTAATGACACCATGATTGGGAAGTTCACCTAGAGCCTACTCAAGCCCCATGGTGATGGGTTGGACTTCAACAAGGAGAGATTCACATGCATGCTATGCGATGGATTTTATGGGTATATCTCTACCTTGGTCTAGCCTGCTTTGCGCTCTTGGTATAGAGATATCATGTCTCAATCAAAATGGATCATGTCAAGGAACTCTGCACTGAATTGCTGGTCAACCCCATGGCTGGAGCATCCCATATCGGAGTAGATAACGCCTCCCCAGGACATGTGGATTTTAACCATTGCTGGTCTCATCCAGCAATGCAGTGACTTAGGGATACGACTCCCGAACAATATTGTCATGCAAGTCCAGCGATATGCCTTTGCAGACATTGATACACTCATATGGATTCCCAACATGATTGGGAAATTTAATACCCATGACTATTACCGATACAAGTTCCCACATAGTGTGGCCTCCCCATCATGGTTGCTAAAATTCAGAACACCTTTCATTCCCCCTTCATGATTTGTTATTTTATGGGAAATCTGGTGGGATTGGCTCCCAACTCATGAGAAGATGAAGATGGCTGGCTGGACACTTGCATCTAACTATTTATTATGCAGGAAGGATGAGGAGAACTACAATAATATCTTTATACATTGCGCCTTTGCTTCGGAACTTTGGCGCTACTTGTTACAAGGCTTCGGTCTGTCTTACAGCCTGCAAGGATCGAACTGCGACTTCTTGCACGGCCTGGTGGAGACGAATCAAAGTGATCAAGTCCACAACCTGCTGTTGGCTAGAGTGGTGGTGACTTTTCACTATTTTTGGGTTGCTCAGAATGCTCTATCCTTCAATCGACATCCCCTCTCACTGCATGGGGGAGGGGGTTCCATCCACAAGATGATCCAGAATGCCTCACATTTACAAACAGGTTCGATGTTCAATGATGTTAGTGATCCTACAGTCTTGTGATCCATTAGGGTTTCTTATAGAAGGAAAAAACCGATGGTCCTAAATTACATTAGATGGATTCACCCACTCCCATCATGGATAAAGGTAAATGTTGATGGCGCGGCCCTGGGAGCTTCTGGACCCTCGGGGTGTGGTGGAGTTTTTCGCACCTCTAGAGTATTCATAAAGGGATGATTATTCCATTTCATTGGGGATGACTATGCTTATGAGACAGAGCTCTGGGCTATCATAAGGGCTGTGAAATTTGAGAGTTAGTTAAAGTGGAAAAGGCTTTGGATTGAGTCAGATTCGATGCTCGTGGTGGTCGTGCTCAAAGGATTATCCAGGGACGTCCTGTGGAGACTTTTACCACACTAGATTGAGTGTCTTAATATTTCTCGGACCCTGAGCTTTATTATTTCACATACATATAGGGAGGCCAATTCAGTTGCAGACGCTCAGTCCAAAAGAGAGATTGAGGAAAAATGTTCTATGTGGCCCTTCGTCACTCCAACTTTTTGAACTCTGTTTTTCGATTTGGACCTGAAGGGTGAGATACACTCTCTCCCTTGTAGGCCTAACTTGTAGCTATTTTTTTATGTTTTTATTAAATTTTGGGGGGGCTAGGCTTGCCTAGTCTGGCACCTCTTCTTCCTTAAATCTTGAAAAACCTAAAATCCATAAAAACCTAATTGGGAACTAAAAACCTCTAAAGCCCCTAAAAGTTTCTAAGAATAATAAAATTTACTAAAAGACAGTAAATACCCTAAAATTCCTAAAACCACTAAAAGAGGCCATGATGCCCAAAAAACTGTTAAAAACTATAAAACACCTAAATACCCTTAAATCCAAAACCCCAAAAATATAAAAACGAAAATCCCTAAAAAACCTAAAAAACATAAAAACCCTAAAACCCCTAAAACCCTAAAAAACTAAAAAACACTTAAAACCCAAAATCCCTCGAAAACCCTAAAGATCTATAATAATCCATTAAAATACAGAAAACATATTCCTAAATTCCCAAAACCCTAAAAAATAGTTAAAACCCTTAAACCCTATAAAAGGCCAAAAAACCCCTAATAATATTCTAAAACCCTAAAAACACTATAAAACACATAAAAGAACCAAATTACCTAAAACCCCTAAATATCCTGAAAGATCATAAAATCATAAAATCTTAAAAGATCGTTAAATACCCTCAAAATCCATAAAACACCTAAAACCCCTTAAAATATTTTAAAACCCCAAAACAATATTTAAACCCCCTAAAAAACTAAATATCACAAAAACATGAAAAAAAATCAATAACTCTGTAAAATTTCTAAAAACCAAAAAACCCAAAATGCCCAGGAAACCCCTAAAAGCCCTACAAAAATAAAAACCCAAAAAACCTCTGAAAACACAGAAAAACATAACTCCCCTCCCAAAACCCCTAAAAATAGTGAAAACCCTAAAAACACCCTAAAACACCTTAAAAACAAAAAACCCTTAAAACCATTAAAAAACTAGAAAACCCTAAAAACCAAAAAACCCTACCCATCCTAAAACACTAAAAACCAATAAAAACCCTAAAATACCATAAGACCACAAAAATACCATAAAATCCCATAGAAACTCTAAAACTAACTAAAAACCCTAAAACCCATAAAAGGACATAGAAAACCCAAAAGAACTAGTTAAATACCTTAAAAAATAAAAGACCCCAAAACACCTTAATAAACACTAAAACCCTAAAAACCCCAAAACCCCAAAAAATTCCCCAAACCCTAAAAACTCTAAAATCCCATAAATACTAATACCTCAAAATAAACACTTGCCCACAAACCCCTAAAAACCTTAAAACCAAAAAAACCCTTAAAACCAAAAACAAAGAAATTAACCCCCCCCCCAAAAAAAACCCTAAAAAGACATTGAATACTCGATGAAAACCTAAAAACCCTAAAACCCTATAAACTTCTAAAAACATTCTAAAAACCTCTAGAAACCATATGAACCCCAAAACACTAAAGATTCCTAATGTAGAGTAAAAACTATAAAACCCCCAAATACCCAATCAAACGTAAAACCCCTAAAAACCCTAGAAACAAACAATAAAATCAAAACACATAATGCCATTAAGGACAAAAAGATACCTTAATACCCCATAAAACACTAAAAACCTAAAATATCTAAAAACCCAAAAAGGCAAAAAACCCAAAAAACCACTAAAAAGCATAAAAATCTATAAAACCCCTAAAAAGCTAAAACCCCCTAAAAACGTTACACCCTAAAATTCTATTAGAAACCGTTAGAACCGTAAATATAATAAAAGACCAAAAAATCCTAAAAAACATTAAAAAATGTTAAAAAACCATAAAATATCATAAAAGTCCCTAGGAGACCCCAAAACACCATAAAACCTGAAAATCCCTAAACACAAAAAACACATAGAACATTTAAAAACCTTAAATCTTTGAAAAACCCATAATAAATATAAAACCACAAAAAATATATTAAAATACTAAAACCCTAAAACCCCTAAAAACCAATAAAAACTATTAAAACCATTGAAAATACAAAAAAAATCTGAAAATCGTAAAAAAACCATAAAAATCTCAAAAAATCACTACAAATGTGAAAAAACATTAAAAATGATAAAAACCCTAAAAACCTAAAAAACCACCAAAAACAATAAAACCACAAAAACAATAAAAACCTTAAGACCCATAAAAACTCTAAAAACACCTTAAAACACTAAAACCCCTTAAAACAAATAATACCTATAAAAACCCTAAAACCCATAAAGACCCCATAAGTCCAAAAAAACTCTAAAGAGCCCTAAAACCATAAAATCCAAAAAACAATTAAAACCCCATAAAAACATAAAACAATAAAAACCTAAATCCCTTAATACCCCAAAAAACCCATAAAAACCTTAAACCATATATCCTATATTGTAAAACCTATACACCACACACTAAAACTTATATCGTAAACACTAAAACATAAACCACACACCTATAACCATTTACCTTACCACCTAAACCCAAAATCCTACACCCTAAAGGCCATACACTATACCATAAACCATAAACCATAAACCCTATAACCTATACACCACACCCTAATGCTTAAACACTACACCCTAAACTCCAAACCCCAAAATCCTACACCATAAACCCTAAACCACACACCCTAAACTCAAAATCCTATACCCTTATCCCTAAAAGGTACTGAAAACCCTAAACACGCTAGAAGAACCTAAAACCTAAAAAGCCCTAAAAAAACATAAAAAACCCGTAATAAACTCCAAAATACCCTAAAACCCATAAAATCACTAAAATATACAAAAAATATAAAGGACCATAAAACACTATTGAACCTCTAAAAGACCCGAAAAGGCAAAAAAACATAAAGGATTTTAAAAACCCATAAAAACCATAAAAACGTAAAAAAACAATAACAATCATAAAACCCCTAAAACCCTAAAACCCCAAAAAACCCTTTAGAATCCTAAAAAACTAAAATCCACTTAAAACCCTAAAACCCAAAAACACCCTAGATGAATCCTAAAAACCACAAAACCCCATATTAAACCAAAACAAACCTGAATCCATGAAAAGCACCTAACCCCCCCAAATCCCTAAAACCCCTAAAAAGAGACAAAAATCCCTTGAAACCCTTAAAATACCCAAAATCCTAATCAAAATTCTAAAAGACCCAAAAAACCTATAAATCCCTTAAAACATAGTAAAACCCCTTAAATCATAAAAACCCTTGAATAATCACATTAAAAACTAAATAATGAAAAATTCCTAAAAACCAGTAAAAAACATAACAAAAACTAAAAATCCTAAAAACCCACAAAACAAAAAACCCATAAAACACAAAATATACTAAAAACCCTAAAACCCCTAAAAACCCCAGACCCCTTAAAAAACATAAAATCCATAAAAACTATAATTGGACACTAAAAACAAAAAAAGACCCTAAATAACCCTAATATAACATAAAAACACTAAAAATACGCTAAAATACATAAAACCTAAAAAAATAAAAGATCCCTAAAGGACTGTTAAAAACCCTAAAACCCCTATAAACCCTAAAATCCAAAAACCCCCAAAAAACTAAAAACCCCAAAACACATTAAAACCAAAAAAACCCATACATCCCCCAAAAAATACACAAAACCCTAAAAATATATTACAAAATTAAAAACCATAGAAAACCTAAAAAAATCCCTAAAAATCCTTAAATATTTAGAAAAAAAATTCTTAATCCCATAAAACCCCTAAAAATTATTAAAAACGCCCAAAACCCTAAAAGACACTAAAACCCCTAAAAGACCCTAAAACCATAAAAATCCCATAAAACCATGATATATATTAAGGAACCTAAAACCTTTAAAAAACTAAAAGATCATAAACTCCCAAAAAACCCTAAAAGTTCATAAAATACACTGAAATAAACTAAAATGTCAAAAATATCATAAAACCCTAAAAAAACTTTAAAACACTAAAATAAACATTAAAGCCCCTAAAACCCATAAACCCATAAAAACCATTAAAACTCTACAAACTCTAAAATGTCTAAAAAACCACAAAATCCCCTAAACACCCTAAAAACTATAAAAAAAGAAACCCATGAAACCCAAAATAAAACTCTAAAACATCTTAAAACACTAAAAACCATTAAAACAACCAAAAAACACTAAAACTCTAAAAACCATAAAAAAAACTAAAACCCATAAATCACTAAAAAGGAAAAAGAAACCCTTAAAACTTATAAAACCTGAAAACTCAAAAACCCCTAAAAACCCTAAAATACTAAATTAATAAAGAAACCAAAAGAAATCCTAAAACATTTAGTCCCTCTAAAAACATAAAATAAACTAAAACCCACTAAAAAAATCTAAAAGTACATATAAAATATAATCCCTAAAAGATCCTAAAAACCTAAAAGAACCCCTAAATTCCTTAAAAATTAAAAGGCCCCTAAAACCCCTTAATAACCATTAAAACCATAAAAACCATTTAAAACCCAAAAAGTCCAAAAAAACCTAAAAAAAATATACCATTCTGAAAACACTAAACCCCCAAAATAAACCTTTACCCCTCTAAACCCCAAAAAGACCCAACAACCAAAAATTCCTTATAAACCGAAAGGGGACCACAAAAACCAAACAAACAACCTAAAAGACCTTGAGACCAAATGAAACACTAGAAGACCCTTAAAACTCTAAGACCCCTAAAAACATCCTAAACCACCCTAAAACCCCCAAAAAACAATAACCCTTTGAGAACCCTAATGAATAATAAAATCCAAAAAAACAAAAAAAACCTAAAAACCATAAAAGAAATAAAAATTTGTAAAACCTATAATATGCCTAAATACCATAAAATACCTCTAAACCCCAAAAAAAAAATTATAAACCCAAAAAATATTAAAAAACTAAAAAATATAAAAACCAAAATCCCTACAATGCCTAAAAATCCCATTAAACCCCAAAACCCTAAAAACACAAAACCAATAAAACATCCTAAAAATACTAAAATTACATAAATCTTCCTAAAATTCCCTCAATTCCACTAAAAACTACTAAAAACCTAAAAAAATTAAAAATCATAAAAAAAAATTAACAACCTAACAACCCATTAAATAAACATAAAATCCTAAAAAACACTAGAAACCTTCAAATCCCTAAAAACAAAAAAAAACATGAAATACATAAAAACCGTTAAACACCCTAAAAACCCATGAAACCCCTAGAAACCCTAAAAAACTAGAAACCTCTTGAAAACTGTAAAAATCATAAATAACCCTAAAAATCACAAGAAATCCCTAATAATCCTTAAACCCCTAAAAACCCTAAAATGCCTACAAACCTAAAAAAAATTATAGACCCCTAAAGGACCCAAAAAGTCCCTAAAACTCAAAAAGACCCTAAAATCAAAAAAAATATAATAATACCATAGAACCCATAAAAGAAAAGTAACCCCACTAAAAGATTCAGAGAAACCAATAATAACCAAAAATATCTCTAAAATACCCTAAACCCCCTAAAAGGCCAAAATCCCCTTAATAAAACCAAAAAAAACATATAAAATCTTAAATGGAAATAAAAACCCTAAAATAATATAAAGACACTAAACCCCCTAAAATATACTAAAACCATATAAAAGGCCAAAATTCCCTAAAATACCATTAAATATTGTAAATAACAATAAAACCTCTAAAAGTGTGAAAGGGTGTAAACATCCCAAAACCCCTAAATGACCCAAAAAACTCTAAAAAATACTAAAGGACCCTAAGAACCCTAATACCCCAATACAACCCTAAAATACCATTCATTATCTAAAACCCATTAAAATATCATAAGAACCATTAAAACAACAACAAAACTAAAAATTCCTAAAAAATGAAAAAACCCTAAAACCCCTAAAAACTAAAAACACCATAAAATCCCTAAACCCCAAAAAACCCTAATACCAAAAAAATCCATTAAAACCCATATAAACACTAAAAAATAAAAACCCCCTTAAAAATCTAAAAACTCAAAAAAATGTTATAAATCTTAAAAAAAACACTAAAAAACTGTAAAACCCTAAAAGACCTTAAAAATCACAAAAAACCATAAATCCACTAAACCCAAAAAAGTTAAAAACTATAAAAAACACTAGCATCCCATAAAACACATGAAAGTAGAAGAAAAACACCTAAAACCTCTAAAACACGTAATATCTTAAAAATTGAAGACATAAAAACCCTCAGAACCCCCAAAAAAGGTAAAACCCTAAAAACCATAAAAATGTGAAAAAATAAAAAAACCCACAAAAATATTATAAATCCCCCCTACAACCCCTAAAAATCATAAAAACCATAATAGACCCAAAAAAACAATAAAACCCCAAAATACCAAAACCATATACTCTACACCCTAAACCCTACACCCTACTTCTTAAACAATATACCCTACACTCTGAACCCCAAACCAGAAACCCTAAACACTAAATCTTTAACCATACACATAAAAGAATATACCCCACTCCCTAAACCCCTAAACCTTCACCATACACCCTGAAACCTAAACCCTAGACCCTAAACACTAAACCCTATACCCCCATACCTGTATCGTACTACCTAACCTTGAACCCTAACCCATTCACGCCAATCCATATAGAACAAATCATAAACTCTAAACCTGACAAACTAAATCATATACCCTTCCCCCTAAACCTTAAACCATACACCCTATACCCTACACCTTAAACAATATAACCCAAAACATATACCATACACAGTAAAAGACCTTTAAAATCAAAAAAAAACATTAAACCCCTATAAAATCTAAAACCCCCTAAAAAACCAAAAAACCCCAAACCCCCTCCAAGAAACCAAAAAATCATTAAAACCCCTATACCAAAAAAAACTTAAGAAACCCTAAAAACATTAAAACCTGTAAAAACTGTAAAAACCATAATACCATAAAAACACTGAAACCATTAAAACTCTAAAAAAACCCAAAACCTTAAAAAAACACTCAAACCCTAAAAACTATACACTAAACCCTAACCCCTACTATTGAAGTTATAAAACCCACCCCTAAACCCAAAAAACTTCTCCCTAAACCTTATACACTACACCCTAAAACCCGAACCCTACATCCTAATCCCTTTACCAAAGACCTTTAACCATAAACCACACATCGTAAGCCATATTCCCTATTCCCTCACCTTAAACCTTAAATCCTACACCATAAACCCAAAAACAAATACACTAAACCAAAAAATAACCTTAAAATACTAAAAGAACATAAAAACACTAAAACCCATAAAAACATTAAAACTACTAAAAATCAAAAAATACCCAAAAAACTATAAAAAACTCAAAAAACCCTTAAAAACCAAAAGAACCCCTAAATCATAATAAAATCAAAATTATATAAAAGACCCTAAAAACCCCTTAACATTCTAGAACACTAAAAATTATTAAGAATCCTAAAATAAACATAAAAATCATAAAAATCCTTACAAAATAATAAAATTCCTTAAACCACTAAAATACATAAAAATAATAAAACACAATAAATGATAAGAAACTAACCCCCCCCCCTAAAATCCCTAAAAACTGTAAAACCCATAAAAGACCTACCCCCCCCCCCCTGAAACCAAAAAAATGTAAAACCCCTAAAAATCCCTAACAACCCATAAAACAAAAAAAAACCCTTATAGTCATTTAGAAACCCTATAAACCCATTAAATCATAAAACCATACTATAGTCCCTAAAATAGCCAAAAACCAAATTACCCAAAAACACCTTAAAACCCCTAAAACCACTAAACCCCTAAAACTAAGAAAATCCTTAAAACCTCTTAAACCCCTAAAAATGACAAAAAAAAACAAAAAAAACATAATACCATAATATAATTTAAAACCATAAAAATTGTAAAAAAACTGAAAAAGAACACTAAAAACCTCAAAACCATATACCCTACACCCTAAATCCTAAACCATACACCCTCAAACCTAGATGCTTCACCCTATACCCTACACCATAAACCTTAAACTCTACACCCTAAACCCGACACCTTAAACCATAAATCCTAAATTCAATTCCCTAAACCCTCTACAAAAAAACACGAAAGGAACCTAAAAAATCCAAAAAACATTAAAACCCTTAAAACACCAAAGATACCTTAAAAACCTATAAACCATAAAAGAACCAAAAAAACCATAACAACATAAAAGAACATAAAACTCCCTTAAAATCATAAAAATCATAAAACCCCTAAAAACTTAAATAAACCCAAAGACCCATAAACCCACTAAAAACCCTTTAAACTATAAAAGATCCTAAAACCCCCAAACCCACAATTACTGTAAACTGAACATAAAACACACAAAAATACTAAAAAACATAGAATCCTTATAATACGATAAAAATACTCAATTAAACCCTATAAACCCTAACAACACCATAAAACACCTAAAACCTAAAAACCCTAAAGATCCCTGAAATCACTAAAAACTGCTAAAACCCAAAAAACCATAATCCCATTAAAAATCCTAAAACCCAAAAGGACCCTAAGAGATCTCAAATTACACAAAAATAACTAAAAAATACCCTTAAAATATAAAAACACTAAAAACATTAAAAACCCATATAAATCCTAAAACTTGTAAAGACCCTTAAAAACTATTAAAACTGTAAAAATCCCTACAAACCCTAAGAACCAGAAAGACCCTAAAAACAGTGAAAACCCCTTAAATCCGTAAAACCCTTGAAACAATAAAAGACCCCAAAATACACTAAGAGAACCTTAAAAGACCCCAAAAATCATAAAATCTATAATAGTCCCTAAAAGTCCCTAAAAACCTAAAACCCCTAAAAACTCAAAAGCAAGCCTAAAACTATAAAAATCCTAAAACCCCCTATAAAACCCTAAAAATATAAACAAATCATAAAACCCTAAAACCCACTAAAACCCTAAAAATTATTAATACAATAGAAAACCATAAAAACCTAAAAAGAACTAAAAATATCCAAAAATCCTAACAATTCTAAAAACCCTTTTAAACCCTAAAAGGCTAAAAAAGAATGTGAAACGCCTAAAAGACCATAAAACCCCTAAAATAAAAAAATTACCCTAGCACTATAATGGTCCATATTAAACCATAAAACCCTAAAAGATCATAAAAACCCAAAAAAACCCTAACAGACACTAAAAATCATAAAAACCCTAAAAGACCCTAAAAACCAAAAAGTCCCTAAAACCCCTAAAAATCATAAAACTACTAAAAGAATCTAAAAACTATAAAAACACTAAAACCAACATAAAGTAACTAAAAGACATTATAAAACCATATAACCCCTAATGAGACCGTAAAAACCCTAAAACACTATAAATCCAAAATGACCCAAGACGACCCTAAAATACTCCAAAATAACACCTAAAAGTCTCTAAAATAATAAAAAACCTAAAAAATGACCCTTAAAACAATAAAACCATTAAAACACCGTAAAACCCCTAAAATATATAAACTCCCCTAAAATCATGAAAACCCCAAAAACCCTGAAATCCAAAAAAACTTTAAAAACCCATCAAAACCCTCAAAATCCCTAAATAACGACAAAATCCCCCAAAACCAACAAAAATCCTAAAAACCTAAACCCCCCAAAACCCTAAAAACATTAAAATTGACCAAAACCCAAAAAACACTAAAAACCCCGAAATCCCAAAAGGCTATAAAACCCCTAAAAAACAAAAAAAAATCCCATAAAACACTTAGAAACCCTAAAACCCCAAAAAACACTAAAACCACAAGACACCCCTAAAATACATAAAAACCAAAAAAAACCTAAATACCCTAGAATACATAAATTACCCTAAATACAGAGCAAACTCTTAAAAACAAAAAAAAAACCCTAAAAACCCAAAAAACCCAAAACCCTAAAAACCCATAAAACCATAAAATCCTAAAACCCCTAAAAACTGTAAATAATCAATAAAAACCATGAATATCTATAAAAACTAAAACACTTAAACCCTAAAATGTAAACTCTAATCCATACACCATAAACCCTATACACTAAACACCAAACCCTAAGTTGTACACCTGAAACCCTATACCATAAATTGAGAACCCTACATCGTATACCAAATACCCTACAACCTAAACTCTAACCCATATAACCTAAAACCAACACCCTATACCTTACACCCTAAACATTAAACTCCTAAACCCTATACCTCACACCTAAACCCAAAATACCTTCATCCTAAACCTTAAACTAAACACTCTAAACCCTAAAATACCCCGAAAATTCAAAAAAAATCATAAAAGAACCTGTAACCATTAAAATATCCTAATAATTATAAAAAAAAACTCAAACACCCTAAAATATCATAAAACCCCTAAAAAATACTAAAACACACTAAAAGCACATAAACATACTTAAAACCCCTAAAAGGCATAAAAAACCCCATAAAAACCTAAATCCTTAAAAACCTTAATACCATAAACATAATAATACCCTAAAAATATTAAAAACCCTAAAAATCTCTAAAACCAAAAAAACCCCAAAAACACATGAAAAAACCATAAATTAACACTAAAACCCCAAAAAACATCAAAATCCAAATATCCCTAAGAACCCTAAAACCCCTAAAGAGACCCTAAAAAACCAAAAAACCAAAAATCCCATAGAAACCTTAAAAGATATTGAAAACCCAAAAAACCATAAATATTCTATAAAACCCCCCAGAAAATCTAAAAATATAAACCCAGAAAAAACCCTAAAACCCCTAAAAACACCAAAACCCACCAAAAACACTAAAATACCTAAAAATCATAATAACACAATTAAACCACTAAAAACAGAAAAAATTATCCCTATATCGCCATAAAATTTCACAAAACCCTTAAAAAATAAAAATAGATTAAAATTCTCTAAAAACCCAAAATACCATAATACACTAAATCCCTAAAAACTCTAAAACCCAAAAAATTTGAATCAAAATCCTAAAAAATACTAAATCCCGAATACCCAAAAAAACATCCAAAACCTAAAACCATAAAACTCTAAAACCATTAAACCTCACAAAAATCCCTACAAAATCATCATAACCCAAAAAACCTAAAAAAACATTAAAATCCAAAGAACACCCCCCCCCCCAAATAACCATAACCACCACTAAAAATTATAAAATCATATAAAATTCCTAAAATCCCTAAAAACCCAAAAAATCCCAGAAAATCAATAAAATACCTAGGAAAATATAAAAACACTAAAACCCCTAAAATCCATAAAATCCAAAAAAATGTGCACAAAAGAACCAAAAATCGACTAAAATACCCTAAGCCCCCTAAAACCATAAAATACCGTAAAACCCTAAAAGAAAAAATGACACTAAAATAAGATACAATTCCTAAAAGACCCTAAATAACCTAAGAGACCCTAAAATCATAAAAACCCATAAAACCCCCAAAAATTCCAAAAAAACAAAAAAAAATCCCAAAAAACACTAAAGCGCCCTAAAACCTCTTTAAAACTAAAAACCTCTAAAACCATAAACCCATAAAAAAATTAAAAACCATAAAAACCCTAAAAATAAATTTAAACTGTAAAACCCATAAAAAACTTAAAACCCCAATGAATCCTTAACAACATATAAAACCAATATCAACACCTAAAACCATATAAATACCTAAAAACCCCATAAAACATCACAACCCCTAAAAAACCTTAAAACCCTACCAAACCCTAAAACTCTAAAAGGACCACCCAAAACCCTAAAGCCCCCAAAAGCCCTTAAAAACTAAAAATAAATAATAAACCTAAAACCCCCAAAATAACCCTAAAACCCCTTTAAAAACCTAAAAACACTAAAAGAACAAAAAACCCTAAATAAACTAAAAACTGTAAAACCCCTAAAATCCATAAAAACCATTAATAACCCAAAAATCCCTAAAACACATTAAAATCCTTTAAACCATAAAAATAAAAAACCCATAAATACCCTAAAAACCCTAAAAGCGCTTAAAACTCTAAAAACTCTAAAAACACTACAAATCAATAGAAACCCCTAAACCCCCAAAACTCTAAAAAACATAAAAACCCTAAAAACCAATAAAATATCATTAAAAACCCTAAAATCCCTAAAAATAAAAAACCCTTTTTCTTTCAAGTCTAAAAAACCCAAAAACCATAATTACACTAAAACCCAAAAGACTCTAACCCCCCCCCCCCCCCAAATAGACTAAAAGACCCTTAAAACCCGTTAAAACCATAAAATATCCTAAACAACCTATAAAAAATACTACATTTACCCAAACATATTAAAATTCTTGATAACACTAGAAACTCTAAAGCCCTAAAACCCAAAAAAACCCACAAAATCCTAAACAACCCAAGAAACCTTTGAAAAACCCTAAAAACCCTAAAGATCATAAAAAACACTAACCCCAGAAAACCCCTAAAACTATAAAAAAACTAAAAAACATAAAAATCTAAAATTATTTAAAACAATAAAAAACCCAAAAAACTAAAAACAAACCCTAAAACCATAAATCCCCTAAAAGACCAAAAAACCTAAAAATACTAAAAATTCCCTAAAACTCCTAAAAGGCCTAAAAATACCTAAAACCCCTAAAATACCACAGAACCTTAAAAACTCCTAACCCCATAAAAACCCTTAAAAAACTAAAAAACCTCTACACCCTAAAAAACCATATACCCATAAAGCACTTTAAAAATCCTAAAACCCCAAAAATTCCCAAATTACCTATAAACACTAAAAATGATTAAAACCTTAAAACCTGCAAAAACCTTAATGGAACCTAAAAATATCTAAATATTTTAAAACCCCTAAAAATTAAAAAACCCAAAAAACTCCAAAAAACACTTAGAATAATTAAAACCCCAAATCACTACAAAACCCTAAAAACCATAAAAATCCCCTAAAACCACTAAAAGACCCTAAAAATCCTAAAGGACCCCAAAAACCATAAATACCCTTAAAATACTATAAAAGGCCCCAATGAAACATAAAACCCCTAAAATACCATAATAAGACTAAAAGACCACAGAACTATAAAAAATAAAAAATTATCCTAAAGACATTAAAAACACTAAAAGGCACTAAAACACAAAAATACCGAAAAATACCCTTAATATAGGAGGAGACTCTAAAAACCCCTAAAAATATTATGGTTCCCAAAACCCTAAAAATACTTAAAGGACCCTATAGACCCATAAAATCCCAAAAAGAAAAAAAATACCCCTAAAGGTCATTAAAACCCCCTAAAATCCTAAAGAACCCTCAAAACCCTAAAACCGTGAAAGACCTTAAAAACCCTAATTGGCCCTAAAGACTCTACAATAACTCTGAAAGAAACTAAATGACCATTAAAATCCAATCCCCCATAAACTAAAAAAACATTGAAACACATAAAACCCAAATCTCAAAAGGACCCTAAAAACCCTAATAAATCCTAAAAGACCATAAAAATCCTAGAATACCCAAAAACCATAAAAGTTCTGAACACCCCCAAACCCTAAAAAATCATAAACACCCTTAAAAATACTAAAAACATTTAAAGACCCTAATAACCCAAAATATTGTAATATACTGTTAAAAACCAGAAGGCCATGGAATAACCTAAAACCCAAAAACCGAAAAAAAACCCTAAAACCCTGAAAAACAAAAAAAAAACCCTAAAAACCGTATACCCCTTGGAAACCATAAAAAACTTTAATACCCCAAAAAGATCCTAAAAACACCCAAATCCATAAAAACATAGTGGCCCAAAAAACAAGAAAAACCTAAACACTTTGAAAACCCCTAAAATGTCTTTAAACCCTAATAGAAATAAATAACCCTAAACAACACTAAAAAAACCCCTAAATACCATTTAAAATCCTGCAAAATCCAAAAAAAAAGTAAAACACACCTAAAACACAAAAAAGCTAAAAACCCATAAAACTCAAAAAACAATAAGTCCCTTAGAAATCATATATACACTAAGAAACCATAAAACCCCCTATAACCCAAAAAATTATAAAAACACTGAAAATCATAAAAAATTATTAAACCCCACTGAAAATTCCTAAAAATCCCTAAATACCTAAAAATAATAGAACCACTAAAAATCTAAATAACCTAAAAACCAAAACAACCCTATAAATATTTAAAAACCCCAAAACCCTGAAAACCCATAATTTTTTTCAAAAACACTAGAAAACATAAATAACTAAAAAACACTGAACAAACCTAGAAAATCCCTAAAACCCAAAAAAAATAAAAACCCCTAAAAACTAAAAATACCCTAAAACACTTAAAACTTATATAAAGCCAAAAAATCCTTTAAACAAACCAAAAAACCCTCTACCCCCCGAAAACTAAAGAAAACTAGGAAAACCATCAAAACCATAAAACTCCTCAAACCCCTAAAAACCCGAAAAAACCCCAACGCCCCCAAAAAACATGAAAAACAATAAAAACCAAAAAAATCATAAAATTCCTTATGATCCCTAAAACCCCTAAAACACTTAAAAATATACTTTTTTGGGAAACCCAAAAAACCACCCAAAATTTCAACAAAAAGCACCAAAAATGTGAAGAACCCTAAAATACCATAAAAATCATAAAATTCCAAAAACCATAAATAAACCCCTAAAACCATAAATAATCCATAAAATCCAAAAAACTATAAAACACACTATAACACACTAAAACACATAAGACCCCAAAGACCCTATAAACCCCTAAAAGACCCACAAACCCACGAACACCCTAAAAATACAAAAAAAGTACCAAAACACCTAAAAACTCTAAAACTCTAAAAACCCTAAAAAAACAACCCAAAAAACATTACATGACCTAAAACCCCGAAAGCACACTAGAACACCAAAAAAACGATAAAAACTATAAAATATCCTAAATATCCCAAAATAATCGGGGAAACCATAAGAACCCTAAAACAACCATAAACCCAAAAGAACCTAAAAATAGAAAAAACCTGAAAAAGCTAAATAAATCATTAAAATTATAAAAAACGGGAAAAAAAATTTAAAGCACTAAAATCACATACAAACCGTAAAAACCAAAAAATATATAAAATCTCTAAAAACCCTAAAAACATAAAAACCCTTTCAAAACTCTAATATCCCTAAAACCTAGAAAATAGAAAAAACTATAGGAAAACTTTAAAACCCCCAGAAAACCCCAAAACCCCTGAGAAACCCTGAAAAAATTCTAAAACCTACTAAAAACCTAAAAAACCTAAAAAACCAAAAAAACCTATTTAAAACCATTAAATATAAAAAACCCCTAAAAACCTTAAACAACCTTTATAACCAAAATAAACTCCCAAACCCTAAAACCAAAAAAAACTCTTAAATACCAAAAAAAAACCTACAAAAAAACACTAAAATCCTAAAAGAACCCCAAAAATACTAAAAGAATCCTTAAACCACTAAATACACTTAAAACCATAAAAAACCTTAAATCCATGATGAAATCCCAAAAACACTAAAAACCCTAGAAAAAACTAAAACCATAAACCCAAAGAACCATAAAAAAAACATCCCTAAACACTCTAAAAAACTAAAAACTATAAAAACCCCAAAACCAAAAAAATATTAAAACCCCCTAAAGCACTGTAAAACACCCCTAAAATTTTCTAAAAATATATAAAACCGTAAAAACCATTTAAATAATAAAATATTACTAAATAACTATTGAAACCACTTAAAGAACTTTAAAATAACATAATACCCCTAACAAGCCAAAAACACTAAAACCCCCTAAAACCCATTAAAAACTAAAAACTATTAAAATCCTAAAAACCCTTAATGACCCAAAACCCTAAAAAATACCTAAAAACCATAAAAACCCACTAAAAACATTAAATAACCCTAAACCCTTAAAATTTAGAAAAGACTAAAAAAACATAAAACACATAGAAGACCCTAAAAACCCCAAAAAAAGAAAAAACATTAAAACCCCCAAAACACCCTAAACCCCCCAAAAAACACTATACAACCCAAAATGACCCTAAAATCCCTAAAAACCCTAAAATTCATTTAAAAACCCTAGATACCTAAAAAATTGAAAATCCCTAAAAACCATAAAAAGTCCTAAAAACCAAAAAAATCCTAACAACACCGGAACAAAAATATGAAAAAAACACTAAAAACCCTAAAAAAACATAAACAAATAAAACGCTAAAAGCCTAAAAAACATAAAAAAACCCTAAAAAACATAAAATTATAAAACCACATAAAGCACACCAAATAACCTTAAAAACACCTAAAATCCCAAAAAACCCTAAAAACCATAAAACACCATAAAACTCAAAAAATCCCCAAAAAACCCCTTAAAACCACTAACACCCCTAAAACCCTAAAAAACCGGTATACAATTAAAAACCTTGATAGAAACATAAAACAACTAAGAACCCAAAAACCCTAAAAATAGAAAAAACCTTTAAAAACACTAGAAACCCTTAAAACCCCCTTAACACCCCTTTAAACACTAAAAAGCATATAAAACCTAAAAACCACTAAAACCCCTTGAATCTCTAAAAAATCCTAGAACCCCCTGAAACAATAAAAACCATTACGAAACCTATGAATCAAAAAATCCTAAAAAATATTAAAAACAATAAAAACCCTAAAACCCCAAAAAAAACCCAAAAAACACTTAAAGACCCTAAAAACTAATAAAAACCCCTAAAACCAAAAAAATAAAAAAAAACCCCTAAAACCCATGAACACCTAAAAATAAAAAACAAATTTAAATAACATAAGAGACCTTAAAAACCCTTAAGCACCATAAGAACCTTTAAACCCCCTAAATCCCCTAAAAACCATGAAAAAAATAAAAAACCCTAAAACCTTTGAAACCAAAAAAAACCTTAAAACATAACAACCATAAATAACCTAAAAACTCTAAAAACTCTAAAACCCAAAAAAATCTAAAAAACAAAAAAACCATAAAAATATTATTTAAAATCCTAAAAATCCTAAAAACATTAAGAAAACAAAAGAAAAAACTAAAAAAGCCAAAATTAACAAAAACCATAAAAACCACTAAAAATCTGAAAAAAACAATCTTTAAATCCCCCAAAAACCTAAAAACCACAGACCACAGAATAAACACTAAAAAATATTTAAACCCCTAAAATTCCTATAAAACACTAAAAACAGTACAACACCCTAAAACATTAAAAAAACCTAAAATAACCCTAAAATATTAACAACTATAAAAATTCATAAGAACACAAAAAATGAAGAAAAAACACTTAAAACACCAAAGAACCTTAAAATACTAAAAACCCAAAATAGACACAAAAAATCTAAAACCCGTAAAAAGTCTAAAACCCTTAAAAACACTAAAAACCCCTAAAAACACTCAAAATCCCTAAAAACTATAAAACCCTAAAAAATATAAAACTCATAAAAAATCCTAAACCCTCCTAAAATAGGCTAAAAACATAAAACATCCCTAAAACCCCTAAAAATTCTGAAACCATTAAAAACATTAAAACCCATAAAAACCACTAAAACCCTTTAAATTCCCTAATGATCCCTAAAAACTCTAAAAATCCATTAAAATACTAAATCTATATAAAAATATAAAATACATTAATAAATAATATTAAATCCTCAAAAACCTAGAAACCCCCATGAAACCCTGAGAAAAACATAAAAACCCAAAAAAAAACCCTAAAACCATTAGAAACACTAAAAACATAAAAACCCTAAATCCCTAAAATGCCTAAAAATATTAAATCACCAAAAACCCATTAAAATCCTAAGACATCCTAAAAACACAAAAACCCATAAAAACCAGTAAAAACCCCCAAAACCCTAAAACTACTAAAAAATCCTAAAACCCCCATAATCGCAAAAAACCATAAAAACCCCCTTGAAAACCCTAAAAACACTAAAAGACCCTAGAAACATAAAATAAACTAGAAGACCCCAAAAAACCATATACAAATCAAAAAGTCTTTTAAAATGATAAACAACCTAAACAACTACAAAAAACTAAAAAAACAAAATGAACTAAAAGTGATAAAACTAAAAAATAATTTTAAAAACCCAAAAAAACCTACAAAACCATAATAATCAATAAAAACACATAAAACACCCTAAAAATCCTAAAAACTCTAAACCATCAAAAAAGTAATGAAATTCCAAAAAACCCAAAAACACAAAAACTAGTAAAAATACTAAAATTCCTAAATCCCCAAAACCCACTTAAAATCCATATAATTCCCTAAAAGCCTTAAAAACACTGAAAACCCCCCAAATCCACTAAAACCACTAAAAACAAAAAAAATATTATTACATAAACCTTAAAAACCTGTAACACCCAACATGTCCTTAAAAGTACAAAAAACCTTAAATTTTTTAAAAAATCATAAAAGCACAAAAAAAAATAAAAAACCTTAAAACCATAAAAACCTAAAAAGTGTAAAAATACATAAAATACTCTAAAACATTACAGACCCCTAAAACACCTTTAATCACTTAAACTACTCTAAAACCCCTAAAATTCCAAAAAAACCCTAAAATCACTATAAACCTTTAAAAATGTAAAAAACCTATGAAGGATTGAAAACCCTAAAAACAACTAAAAAACTGAAAAACAATAAAAATCCCTAAAACCCTAAAATATAAAAAAAACTCCAAAAAACCTAAAACCCCATTAAAATCACTAAAAATACTAATAAATCCCCTAAAAATCATAAAACCCCTAAAAACTATTAAAACCCATGAACTTCTAAAACCCCCCCATGGCATTAAAACCCCTTAAAATCCTTAAAATCCATAGAAACACAAAAACCACAAAAACCCCAAAAACCCTAAAAATAAAAAACCCTAAAATTATGGAAAACTCTAAAACCCTAGAAACCATTAAATCCCCAGAAAAACCCTAAAACACTTCGTCATCATTTGGAATACCCTAAAAACTCAAAAAATACTAAAAGAAATTAAAAACATAAAAAACCCTAAATGGACATAAAAACCGTATAAGATCATAGAATACCCTAAAACACATAAACACACAAAAAAATCCTAAAAACCTAAACCCAAAAAAACTAAAAACCCTATAAAAACATAAAACAATCCTAAAAACCCGAAAAATAGAAAAAAAACCCAAACCCTTAAAAACCTATAAACTATAAAAAACCATTAAACTCCTAAAAACGCTAAAATCCCTAAACCCACTAGAAAGCCTTGAAAACCCCTAAAACCATAAATCCCCCCAAAACCCTAAAAATCCAATAAAATTACTAAAACCCCTAAAGAAGCATAAAATATCTGAAAATTTCTAAAGACCCTAAAAACTCTTAAAACCCCTATATGACCCTAAAAACCAAAACACCCCAAAAGCACAGAATACATTAAAAACCATGAGAATTCCTAAGACCAATAAAGTTCCTAAAATAATGTAAAAAGAAAAAACCCATAAAACATTTGAAACTAATAAAACCCACAAACACCCCAACAATCTATTAACAATAAAAAACCCTATGAACATTAAAAACCCTACAAACCATAAAAACCATTAAAAATTTATTAAACAACCTTAAAACCCTAAAATCCCCAAAACCCTATAAAAAAATAAAAAATCCTAAAACCCGTATAATTATCATAAAACTCTCTAACAATCCTAAAAATGGATGAATTCTCAGAAAAACCTATAAAAACCAATAAATACCCTGAAATATCCCAAAACCCCCTAAAGAAACCCTAAATTCCACTAAAAAGCAATGAAAATCCCCCTCAACCATATAATCCTAAAAACCCTAAAAACACTTTGAACCCCTAAACCCCACTAAAACCCCATAAAAACCCTAAAAACACTAAACCGTAAAAAAAACATAAAAAACCTAAAAACCAAAAAAACCTGAAGAATCCTAATAAAATCATTAAATATCTAAAAACACTTAAAAAATCTAAAAACAATAAGAAAAAAAATCAACAGACCGTCCAAAACCCATAAATTAAAAATAAAAAAAAGTAAAATATACTTTAACCTACTAAAAACCCTAAAAAAATAAAAAACCCTGGAAACCCCTAAAAACCTTTATAACCCTAATCACACTAAAAACATTTAATACCTTTAAAAACCCAAAAAAAACCTAAAAACGATAAAACCCAAATAACACTAAAAACTCTATAAACCGTTAAAACCCCTTAAAATAATGAAAAAATATTTAAAAATCCTTAAACCCCCTAAAACACAAAAAAAAATCCCCTAAAACCCTATAAACTGTAAAATCCATAAAAATAAAAATAAACATAAAATTCCAAAAAACCGGAAAACCCCGGAAGGATGATAAAACCCTAAACCCCATAAATATTAAATAAACATAAATCCCATAAAACCCTAAAAATATAAAAAACCTAAAACCCATAAAAATCCCTAAACCACCCAAAAAAACTAGTGAAAATCCTAAAAGACCCAAAAACTCCAAAAATACCCTAAAAGGCCATAAAACAACCTAGAAGACCCTAATGACCATAAAACCCTTAATGACACTCCAGAAAACAATAAGTCCATAAAATTCCTGTCAAATCCAAAAAGGATATAAAAACCCTAAAAAACCCAAAAGGACCCAAAAAACCCAAAAAGTAACAAAACCATAAGGGCCCTAAATATCCTTAAGGTCCTTGAAAACCCAAAAAACCTAACCAGCCCTAAAAACCCTAAAATATATAAGGGACCCTAAAAGCCCTAAAATCCCCCTAAATGTCCATAAACCCCCATAAAATCATTAGTGGGTCATAAAAAACCTAAAAGACCCCCAAAATACCAGGAACCCTTAAATCATGAAAGACCCTAAAATCCCTAATGTCCCTAAAAGACCCAAAACCCCAAAGAACCCTAAAACCACCAAAACCCCTCTAAAATACACTAAAACCCTAAAAATTAAAATGGAACCGACAAAATATTAAATCCCTATATAACCCACAAAACCCCTAAAAGTCCCCAAAACCCCTAAAACACATAAGAACCAAAAAACCCTAAACCCTTAAAAACCCTAAAACCCATAAAACCTTGAAGACAATAAAAGCATAAATCCCCAAAAAATATCCAAAAATCCCTAAAAACCCTAAACTCCTAGAACACAAAAAAAAATAGTAAAACCATAAAAACCCGGAAAACACCTAAAAACTCTAAAAATATCAAAAAACATAAATGAACCTGAAAACCCTAAAAACACTAAAGGATCATAAAATACCCCAATGGACCCTAAAAACACTAAAACCCCATAAAGGACCATAAAACCCCTAAAAAAACAAAAAGTAATAAAACCCAAAAAAACCCCTAAAAACCCTCAAATTCCTAAAAAACATAAAAAATAAAACTAAAATGCATTAAAAACCATAAACCTGTCATATACACTAATACCCAAAATATATTCTAGAACCCCTAAAAGCCAAAAAACCCTAAATGACCCTAAAAACCCATAAAAAATAAAAGAACCTAAAAACAGTAAAAAATCGTAAAACGCCTAAATTTTTTAAAAACTCTAAAGGACCCTTAAAACCCTAAAACAACTTAAAAACCTTTAAAACCCCTAAAAACTTAAAAATCCCTAAAAAATCAAAACAACTAAAACTCTAAAACCCCAAAAATATATAAATAATGATAAACCTGGAGAAACCCAAAAAACCATAAAAACCATAAAAACCCTAAAACACACAAAGACCCTTAAAACATTAAAAACCCCTAAAATCCTAAAAAAATATAAAAACCATGAATACACCAAAAACAAAAAAATAAATAAATTTTTTAAAAAACTCAAAAAACCTAAATACCCCAAAAATCCCCCCCCCCCCCTAAAACACCCGAAAACCAAAAAATTCCTAAAAACCTAAAATCCCAAGAAAATACTAAAAACCATATATCCTTTAAATAACCATATAAACCCTAAAAATCCAAACAACATTAAAAACATTAAACATCCCCCAAAAACCATAAAAATTGTAAAACCCACTAAAAACACCGAAAACCCTATAAAACCACTAAAAATCCTAAAAACCCTAAAGGACCCCAAAACCCCTAAATACTATAAAAAACTGAAAACAAACATGGAACATGGAAACACTAAAGAATCCTAAAACCCGTACAAACTAAAAATTTCCATAAAATCCCTAAAATCCCCTAAATCCCCCAAAGATCATAAAAACCCCTAAAACCCTAAAAATAACCTAAAAACATTAAAATACCATAAAAATATAAAAACCTAGAAACCCAGAAAGATCCTAAAAGTCATAAAAACATGAAATGCCTCAAAAAAGATGTAAAAAACACTAAAAACCCCTAAAAAACCTTAAAAGACACTAAAACCCATGAACAAATAAAAAACCAAATAAAAATATAAAAATTATAAAATTTCATAAAATCCGTGAAAATCTTGAAAACCCCTAACGACCCTAAATCCCCTAAAAATCATAAAAACTAAAAAAATACTTGAAAGCCTTAAAACCCCACATACTTTTAAAAACCCTAATTTTCCTAAAAACCCTTATAAAATCTAAAAAACTGAAAAAACCCTAATACCCAAAAATCCTAAAAACATTTAAACCCATAATGTTCTAAAAACCCTAAAACCCACTAAAAACCTCAAAAAACTAAAAAAACTAATAAACCATAACAAAATTAAACCCCCATTAAAAAACATAAACGCAACAAAAAAAACCCTAGAAACTCGGAAATCCCAACCAAAATTAAAATCACTAAAAATCATTAAACACTAAAACCCCATAAAATCCCTCAAACACCTAAAAACCTAAAAACCCCATTAAACAACTTTAAACCAATAAAACACCCTATTAACCCTAAAAACAAAAAAAAAATACCTAAAATCCACAAAAATGTTAAGAGCACTAAAACAACAAAAAAACCATAAAACCACTAAAAATTTGAAAAAAAAAACAAAGAACCCTAAAACTATTAAAAACATTAACACCCATTTAATACTATAAAAACATATATAATCCTCAATGCCCTAAAATATCTAAAATCCTCAAAAAACCAAAAACCCAAAAAATGTTTTAAAAACTAAAATATCATCATATACTAAAAAACACTTAAGAAAATCCTTTAAAACCTAAAAACCATAATCAAAATTATTAAAACCTGAAAAACCATAAAAACCCCAAACATATTTTAAAATCCTTAATAATCTTTGGATCTCAAAAAATCCCAAAAGAACCTTAAAAACAAACCCCTAAAAAATATAAAAAATTGTAAAATCCCTAAAAGAACCCTACAAATCTTAAACCCTAAAAACCCAACTAACCATTAAAATCCAAAAAAACATTAAAATCCCAAAAACCTTAATACACTAAACACCACTAAAACACTAAAAACCCATAAAACCCTAATTTTTTTTAATTAACCTAAACCCCTAAAATATTAAATATAGTAAAAACCCATAAAATCCATAAAATTCTTAAAAACGTAAAAAATCCAGAAACCCCTAAAACCCCTAAAAACCCTAAACCCCTAAATATTCCTATAAACCATAAAACCCCCCAAAACCCTAAAAACACTAAAAACACCAAAAACACAAAAAAACCATAAAAACCCCTAAATCCAAAAAAAATTAAAGAAACCCATAAATACACTAAAAATCATAAAGAACCAAAATGGATCTAAAAACAAAAACAAATCCTAATGGAACCTAAAAACCCTAAAGTACCCTAAAAACCATAAAAACCCTAAAAGACAGAAAACAACATAAAAAGGATTAAAGGATCCTAAATAACCTTAAATCTACTAAATGAACCTAAAATCCCTAAAAACCCTAAAGGGTCCTAAAACCTTTAAAACCCCTTAAAGCACACAGAAAACACAGAAAACATAAATGTCCCTAAAAACCAAAAAATTCTTAAGATTCTGTTAAAACCCAAAATATCAAAAAACCCTAACAAAAAAATTAAAAAAAACTAAAACCCCTTAAAACCCTAACAACCCTAAATTATCTAAAACACTTAAATTATATAAAAATACATAGAAACCTTAAAACTCCCAAAAACATTTAAGACCCAAATATCCATTAAAAACTATAAAATCCACTAAAATTTGAAAAAACCCTAAAGAACTAAAAAATCTAAATCTCTTTAAACCCCTAAATGACCCTAGAACCCTAAAACCCCTAAAAACTGTTAATATGCTTAAAACCCAAAATAATCCTAAAAACAATAAATACATTAAAACACCTAAAAATATCTAAAAACCATGAGAACCCTAAAAGACCTAAAACCACTAAAAATCCATTAACACATAAAGAAACCCATAAAAACCTAACAAATCCAAAGAAAACCCCAAACCCTAAAAATCCATTAAACTCCCAAAATACCCTTTAAATCCTAACAACACCTAAAAAAACTATAAACCATAAAATATTATGAAGCCCTAAAACCCCAATAAAACCATAGAAAACCACAAAAAATGTAAAAACCTATTATAACCCTAAAACCCAAATGGGACCTCTAAAACCCCTAAAACTGAAAAAATCAAAACAAAAACAAAACCCCTAAAACCACATAAACATAAAAACAATAAAACACTCAATACCATAAAAATACACTAAAAACCCTAAGACCATAAAAAACCATAAAACCCTAATAATCATAAAAACCATAAAAAATGATAAAGCAATTTATAATTCCTAAAAAAACATTAAAACCCCTATGAAATATATGAAAACCTAACACCCCCCACCAAAAAAACATTTTAACCCTAAAAAAGCTAAACCCCTAAAAATACAAAAATTGTTAGAAACCTAAAAAAACTATGAAAACCCTAAAAAAATTAAAGAACCAAAAACATATTAAAACTTTAAAACAATAAAAAACACTAAAAACCATAAAAACTAAAAACCCTAAAAACCTAGAAACACATAAAAACCAAAAAACCCTAAAACCTATAAAAATCCAAATAAACCTTAAAAACAAAAAAACCTAAAAACTCTAAAAATGATAATAAAACCAAAATAAATTTAAACCACAAGACCCCCCTTATAAACCCCTAAACCAAAATGAAAACCCCTAAGAACTCTAAAACCTCTAGAACCAAAAAAAATTCCGAAAAACAATACCACACTATAAAAACCCCTAAAAACATCTTAAAGACCCTAAAAACTAGAAAAAACCCATAAAACACTAATAGATAATATAAAATACCATAGAAACATAAAAGACTCAAAGATTTATAAAACTCATTAAAAACACTACAAACCATAAAACTCCAAAAACACCCAAAAAACACTAAAACAACCAAAACCCCTAAAACCCCCCCAAAAACCTATAAACCCCTAAAATGGTAAAAACCCTTAAACAACCATAAAATCCCAAAAAAAACCCTAAATACAAAAAAAACTAAAAACCCCAAATAGCCTAAAAACCCCAATAACCCAAAAAATACTAAAATCTATAAAAACCCTATGAAGACACTAAAAACCTTAAATCACTTGGAAAACCATAAACTCCCAAAAAATATACAAAAAACCCAAAAGAACTCTAATGTCCTAAAAACCCATTAAAAACCCAAACCCCCTAAAAACCTAAAGGAACTATAACCCTAAAAATCCCGAAAAACCCGTTAAAACCTCCGACATACCTATAAACCCCTAAAACCCTAGAAAACCTAAAGTAACCACAAAAAAACCCAAAGCCCAAAAACAAAAAAATGATCAAAAAACTCTAAGACCCATAAAACCATAAAGAACCCTAAAAATCCTATAAACCCTAAAAACCCAACTACCACAAAAACCATAGAAAAATAGAAAACCCAAAAAAAAACCACTAAAAGAACTAAAACATCTAAAATAACCTAAAACCCCTAAAAACCTTCAATTTATTTGATGAAAATGGAACCGCTATCTCTTGGGTTATCCCTCTCGGCACTGTGCTCTCTACGGATTCCTCCTCAAATCCCATATGGTGTCTTCGATCCGGTGTTATTCTTCTCCTCTTTGGACAACTCCCTCTCGATCATTCTCCCTTGTAATGAGCTTCGCGAGTCGGTCAAGGCGATGGACTTCGTCTGCTATGGTGAGGGATGTTGTTTCAGGTGTCTTGTCCTTCTTCTTTGATTTCATTCTACATGGAACTGTGTATGGGATTCATCCCGGTGGATCGGTTATTACGGTTATAGGTTTTGCAGAGGCACGAAGTGATGATCTTTATCTCTCGGATGTTGGTTCTAAGGTTGTCTCTTCAGGCGATCTGAAATTTGGTGAGCTTTTCTGGTTCTCTGGGCTTCGCGATGGACGATTGCAGTTTTGATGTGTGTTGTGTTGATTTGATGGTGGTGTGCTTGGTCCTATGGTGCGGACCATCAGATCTTTTGGTCAGCAGCTTGCGCTGAAGGTGCAGAAAGCATCGCAGCTCTTTGTGCAGCTTGGTTTCTAGTGGCTTGCATGATTTCAATGCGAGGTGAGGCTCTGTGGCAGTGATCTGGGGTATGGTGATTATTAGTGGCTTTTCCAATTTTGTGTTGGATAATGGGAATTGGTGTTCGATGCTATGATGTGGACTTTTGGGCTTGGTCAGAGGCTGCTAGAGGTGCTATAGAAGATACAGGTTTGTATTTATGGTTTTTCTGTTTCAGATCTATTTCATGATATTGGTGAAAGATTCGTTTAGTTATACTTTATTATAGATTTTAAGTTGTACTGTGGTCTTCTGTTGTTTGGAGGATTTGGTTGTGAATTGCTGTAGATGATGGTTTTTTGTTCTGTCGAGTGGTGTTAGATGATGCTTCATAGTGGTGGATGGTTTGGATATAAGTCAACGTTGGAATTGTTTGTTTGTTCTGTTATGAAGTGTTGTGTGCTGGTAGTGCTTTGCGGTCAATAGGATGCTGGAAGGGGTGTCTGGGCTGTGGATTGTTTCTTTTGTTGGATTTTGGTGATTCTACGCCCCTGTTTATGTTGTTGTGTGTGAGTTTCTAGTAGGTTGGTTACTTGACTGAGATGTGAAGAAGATGATGTTTCTGTTTCTGATGCAGGTGGCTCTGTACTGCTGGAGATGGATCTGCTTGGTATTGTGGAACTGGATGATGTGGAGGATGAGGATTCTGGTGTTGATGGTTTGATGCTGCTGGTGTGCTAGGTTATGGATGATTCTCGGCTGGGATGTGATGAAATGGGCTGGTGTTTGGAGAAGGTTGTTGCTTCGCTGCGAGGTAGCGAATGTGAGATTTATGACTCTGATGTTGGAGGTTCTGTGATGCTGGAGGTGGATATGCCTAGCAAGGAGGCGTAGGTTGATGATAATGGTGTTGAGATACGCTAGTTTCTATTAGGTTGGGAGATGTTGTTGGAGATGCTTCGGATTTTCTACATCGCCAATTTTGTGTGTCTTTTGGGTTTCTTGGAGACTTTTGGGTTTTGTGCGGGTGTCATAGGTCTTTGGGTGTGGGTTGATTGACCATGCCCCTCTTTTTTCTGTTGTGTATTTTTTCTAATAAAATGGGGGGGGGGTTAGGAATAGCATGGCCATGAGCCGTCATTTCCCTAAAAACCTCCAAACATGTAAAATAACCAAAAAACACAAAAAAAGAACTACAAATCATAAATAACCTAAAACATACATGAAAACCCCTAGAAAATCCTAAAATATTTTATAAACCAAATGAACCATGAAAACCTAAAAAAACCAAAAAACCTAAAACGCCAAAAACCTAAAAACCAAAAAAACTCTTAAAAACCCTAAAACCCAAAAAACTCTAAAAACGTAAAAAATTCTAAAAACTCCTAAAAACCATAAAACCACTAAAAGACCATAAAACCCCAGAACCCTTAAAACCCAAAAAAAACAAAAAACAAAAATAATAATAAAATATCCTAAAACCCTAAAATACCCTAAAAACCATATGCACCCAAAAGTCCCTAAAACCCATAAACATCCTAAATCCCCTAAAAATCTATAAAATTATGAAATCCCAAAAAACACAAAAAACCCAAAAGAGAGTAAACCCCATCTTAATACCCTAAGACACAATGATTTCATAAAACAACTAATAAACCTATAATGATCATAAGAACCCTCAAAACCCTTAAATCCACGTAAACTCCATCAAACACCTAAAATATCCTAAAAACACTGGAAACCCTAAAAACCCTATAAGACCCATGAAAAATAATAAAAACCACAAAAAACTAGATATCCCTAAAAACAAAAAAAAATTAAAACTCTAAAAACCCATAAAACTCGATAACACCCCTAAAAACCATAAGACAATTAAACCCGTAAAAGAAAAAACCCCAAAAAAACCCATTAAATCATAAAAAACAAAAACAACCTCTAAACCCCCAAAAAATCCTAAAAACCCTAAAAACAAAAAACACACTAAAAACCCTTAAAACCCTGAAAATAATTAAGAGAAAAAAACCCTACAACCCATTAAAACCCAAAAAACCATTAAAACAATAAAAACTCTAAAAACCCAAAAATCACTAAAAACCCTAATAATCCAAAAAATGCATTAAACCCTAAATTCCCTATAAAAACTAAAAACATTAAAACACTAAAACCCCAATGATACCATAAAATTCATTTTAAAACCCAAAAAAACCTAGAAATCCGAAAAAACCATAAATGAATCTAAAAGTCCATAAAAACCCTAACCCCCCCCCATAAAAACCCTAAAACCCATAAAACCCTAAAACCCCAATAAAATATTAAAATACCCTAAAACACCCTAAAAAAAACTAAAGGTAAAAAAATCCCAAAAATCCTCAAAAACACTAAAAACCTAGAAACACATTAAAAGATACAAAAAAATCTTAAAAGACACTAAAAATCCTATATAGTCTGAATAAAAAATACCTCTAAAACCCCTAAAATACAATAATAACTCTAAAGGAACATTAAACTCTTAAAAACCCAAACCAAACCTAAAAATTATTTACACCCTTATCAGATAGTAAAAAAATCCTAAAAACCATAAAGGACCCAAAAAACTCAAAAAATGCTAATAAATCCAAAAAACCCTAGAAAAATCTACAAGACCCTTAAAACCCTAATATTCTTAAGAGACCCTAAATCACTAAAAAATCCCAAAAGGCTAAAAAACCAAAAATACCCCTAAACTCAATATAAACCCCAATATACCGTAAAAATTCGTCAATCCCATAAAAGACCATAAAAACACCAAAACCCATAAAAAACATAAAAAACATTAAAATACCAATAAAAATTTCAAATGAGCCTAAAAACATTAAAAACATGAAAAACCCCTAAATGACACTAAAAACCCTAAAATTACTTAAAAATGATAAAAAACCAAAACACCTTAAAAACCCTAAAACCCTAAAAAATCCTAAACCCCTTAAAACCTCTAAATATCCTTGAAACCCATTAATCCCCTAAAATTCAAAAAAATTATATAAAACCCATGAGAGAAACATAAAAATCCCAAAAAACACTAAAAAATATAAAACCACTAAATACCCAAAACCCCTAAAACCACCAAAAATTTGATAAAAAGCCATAGAAACCACAGAAACTCTTAAATACCCTAAAACCATAACACCACTAAAAGACCCTAAAAATCGTAAAAGCCACTAAAAACCCTAAAAAAATAAAAACCAAAAAATACCTTAAACCCAATGAAAACCCTAAAGTACCCTTAAAAAAACTACAAAACATAAAAACTATATGAATACCCAAAACAAAAAAATCTCTAAAAACCCTAAAAAACCCAAAAAACCAAAAAACCCTAAAATCCATAAAAAACACTAAAAAACTAAAAACAAAAAAAATTAAATCCCCTAAATCAAAAACACCCAAACACCATATAAAACACATAAAATCCCATTTTACTCCAAAAACTACAAAAAAAAACTGTCTGAAAAACCTAAAACCACAAAAAAATCTTAAAATAATAATAAAAAAACTCATAAAATAAATGTAACCCTTAAAAAGACCTAAAAGACCCTAGAAATCAAAAAGTACCTAAAAATAGAAAATTCCTAAAACCCCTAAAAACACAATAAAAACAATTAAATACCATAAACCCCATAAAAACCATAAAACTCAAAAACCCCGAAAATACCCTAAAACGAATAAAAGACACAAAAACCCAATAAACCCATAAATACCCTAAAAACAACAGAATCCTTGAAACCCATAAAATACACAAAACTCATTAAAACCCAAAAAATCCTAAAACCCTATAAAAATTTTAAAAACCCTACCAAACCTTAAATTACATTTAAAATCCCTAAAACCCCAAAAACCTTAAAAAATCCTAGAAGTGTTTAAAATCCTTAAATTCCCTATCATGCCCTAAAACCCCTAAAAACACTACAAAACCCTTCAAACCCCAGAAAACCCATAAAAACCCTAAAAACCCTAAAAAATAAAAAATCTTGATAAACCCCTACAAAACCCTAAACCACCAACGAAACCCAAAAATCCCTAAATGAACCTTAGTACACTAAAAAACCATAAAACCCTAAAAAACCTAGAATACCCTAAAACCTTAAAAATCTAAAAAGACCCTAATCACTATGAAAACTCTATAAGAGGCCTTAAAAACCCTTAAAAACCCAAACAACACAAAACCCCCAAAACCCCAAAACCCCATAAAACACCATAAAATCCTATAAGCCCCCTCAAACCCCTAAAAACCCTAAAACCACAAAAAATCATAAAAACCCAAAAATAATAATAATTTAATCCTAAAACCACTTAAAAATCCTAAAAACTCTAAAAAATATTAAAACCCTAAAAACATATAACACCCCCTAAAAACCAAAATCTCTAAAAATATCAGAAAACCCCTTAAAAACATAAAAACACACAAAACCTCTAAAACCTCCAAAAAAACATAAATCCCCAAAATTCCAACAAATATTAAGAAACCTTTTAAAACCCTAAAAACCAGGAATACCCCAAGAATTATTTTCCATAAAAATCATGAAAACCCTAAAACCCCATATCAATCATAAAACCCTTAAAACCTCTTAAAACACTAAAACCCCATAAAACAAAAAAAACCCTACAAACCCTAAAAATAAAAAAAAATACTAAAAACCCCTAAAACTACTTAAAACCCTAAAAAAACCCCAAAAATAGTTTAAAAATATATAAAAACCTAAAACCCTTAAATAACCCTAAAAATAGAAAAAATTATAAAATAATCAAAACCCTAAAACCCTTAATGCCCCATAACATACCCCAAACCCACCTTAAAGACCATAAAACTAAATAATAATCCTAAAAACACTAAAAATGCTTAACACCATAAATGAATCCTAAAATGCCCTAAAACCCTAAGAATCCTAAAAACCTGAAAAAAAAAATTAAAAACTAAAATGTACCAAAAAAATCTAAAAACAATATAAAAACATCTAAAAACCATTATTCTCTATAAAAAACCATCAACCCTACGAACTATAAAAACCCTAAAACACCTAAAATCCACCCCAAAAGCCTAAAACCCATTAAAATCCATGAAAAATCATAAAATAATATAAACCCGTAAAACCATATAAATACATAGAACCCCTAAAAACCCTAAAATATCATAAAAACCCAAAAAACCAAAAAATTCATTAAAATTCAGAAAAAATAAAAAGAAAATGAAAACAAAAAAAACTCAAAAAACAACCAAAAAAATTAAAAACAAGAAAACCCCTAAAAGTTTTGAACTCTCTAAAAAATACCATAAAGCCTAAAATTTCCTTATAACCACTAAAAACCATTAAAACCGTAAAAACCATGAAAACATAAAAACAAAATAAAACCCTATTGAACCTAAAAAACTCTAATTCTGAAAAAAAAACATAAAGAACGTTAAACCCTACAACATGAAAAACTTAAAAACCTTAAAAACCCATAAAATACATTTAAACCCTAAGAAACCCTAAAATCTAAAAAAATATCCTAAAATCCATAAAACACCCACAAAACCCTAAAAACTGTAAAACCCCTAAAAGACCCCAAAAATCCTACTAACCTGGAAAAGACCATAAAACAAATAAAATCCCTTAAAACACATAAAAACCAAAAAATACCCATAAAATACTTTTAAAACCATGAAAACCATATAATGATAACTAAAACAATAAAATCTCTAAAAGAATCCAGAATACATTAAAATACTCTAAAGATTCTAAAAAACTAAAAACACTAAAGGACCCTAAAAACATATAAAATCCCTAAAGGACCATAAAAACCCCTAAAAACCGCAAAGGAATCTTAAACCCTAAAGGTCCCTAAAAATATTTAAAACCCAAAAGGACCCTAAAAGACCCTAAATATCTAAAAGACCATACACACCCTGAAAGACCCTAATAAACTATACAAAACCCCTAAATGAACCTTAAAAGCTGTAAAATTACATAAAAACTCTAAAACCCCTGAAAAAAAGGTTTCAACACATAACCCACCCCCCCCCCAAAAAAAACTATAAAAGTCATTAAAAATACCTAAAACCAGAAAAGATCATAAATATCATTAAAACCCTAAAAATAATAAAATCCATTAAAACATAAAAACCCAAAAACCACTAAAAACAATAAAAGAAACTAAAAAACTAAAATAATTAGAAGTATCTAAAAACCCAAATAAACACAAAACCCATTTAAACTCTAAATGACCATAAAAATCCTAAAAAATACAAAAAACCATTTAAAAAATCTAAAACCTATGAAACCCAGAAAGAACTACAAAAAATGAAATCTGAGAATTCTTAAAAATCCAAAAAATCCCTAAAACCCAAAAAACCCTCTAAAATATCATAAAACCCTAAAAACCCTAAAAACCCAAACAGACCATAAAAACAGAAAAAACTAAAACCCCTAAAATAGCTGTAGGGTCTTGAAAATTCTGCAAGGGGGAAATCCAATTACCCTAAGACTTGGGAAAGGACAGAACCATTCTGAGTACCAGCTCCCAGCAACAGTATGCAACCAATTCGGCGAACCGCAATTCCGCGGACCAGCATCGTCTGTGTAACGGAGGCGGGAACCCCGATGCGAGCACGAAGTAAGACGGACTCCAGGTCGGTCCACAGCCGTGAACCATGCCAACCGGCCCATGTCGTGCACGCCGTCGTTCTCAAAATGGAGGTGAAAGCCCTATGCGGCTGTAAATATCGTCATTCACAGAATAGAGGCGGAGTGGTTCATGGCTGCAGAGCAACTCTGCGAATCTCGGTTCCAAAAATACCTGGATTACCGAGTCGTTCGTGGGTGGGGATTCCTTCATGGGCTTCTGCAAAAAGTGTTGTGTGGCCATCGATACAGCCTCTTCACAAATGTATAAATAGTCCCTGAGGGGCACCAAAAATGAGGAGAGAGGAAGGATGGGTGAAAACCCATGGGGAGATGCTGGAGAAATCACTCCTAGTGGTAAAGTTCCGCGACCATCCGCGGACCCCATATCGTCCACGGATTCACTCTTTCGCATAGAGGAGAAACCAAATCGTGAACCACATGTGGACATTTCCTTCACAGATAGTCCCACAACGGCTATCTCCTTCATGGATAACCCCTCCATGGACCAGCATCTTTCACACAATGGAGGCGGGAACCCCTCCGCAGATGCGAAGTAGGACAGGCGCCAGCCCCTTTACAGACGTCGTTCGCGGTCATTTCCTTCACGGCTATTTTTTCCACATCCAACTCATCTGTGGACACCCTTAGCGGACAGCATCTCTCTAGCTGCTCCTACGCGGATGACTCCTCTGCGGATACCCACACGACCATCTCCTATGCGGCCAGCTCCTACACGACTCGCACCTCTGCAGACACCCTACACGGCCAGCTCTATCGTGGCCAGTCCCTCGCGGCCAGCTCTCTACTACCAACTCCTACGCAGCCCACCCCATACAGAAAACCCCATGCACTCACTGGTCCATACCACAGGGGCGCAGCCCCTGCAACCCGCTCTCCGACCCGGTCCCTCCGCTACCGTCACTGACCCCCATGAAAAATGGAGAGTCGCACCGTGAACTTTTCGGGCCGGGTCAACAGTATTTTACATTTCACCCTTGCGGATCCCCAACAATCGTCCTATACATGTCATGATTCAAGATACTCCTCTTGGCTCTCCTATAACCCCATTACCTAGCTTCTTTTTCTAGGTTCATCCAGAAAGGGCCTCCCTTGCATATGTCCCACACCAAAAATTGCTAATTATCTTCTACCTAGTCGTCCTGACCACATGACGTTAAACTGTTTGGCCCTCATCCTATCCATATGACATTAAACTATATAGAAATAGTCCCTCCAACACAACATTAAACTGTGATATTATTAGTCCTATCTACAAGACTTTAAACTATAGTTATCCCTATGTTCCAAATATAGGATGCCTATTGCTCCAAACAAGAGATTCCTTATGCTCCATGCATGAGATGCTAACAGTCCTCTGTACATGAATATAAACTGTATTACACCCTATGTGCCAAACATGGGACACTTCTTGCTCCAGACAAGAGAATCCTTATGCTCCAAGCATAAGATGCCTAATGCCATGATCATAGTGCCGTAATTTCAAGAGCATTGGAATCCATTCAAACATTCCATCACACCACCCCATGCTTTGCATGTCCTTAATTCAGATCATCATCCACTTCCATATCTGAAGGGACCCTTTAACGGCTTATTCCCATGCTGCATCGACTCAACTACCATATTGGGCCAACACCCCAGAAGACTTTGCACAACACTTCGAGTGAGGTCATGTGTTTCGAACACGGTCAACAGTCGACCCTCATTTTTTTGTTCCTATTTTAGGCTAACGTGATATGGATGTTGTGTTTTAAAAATAGTCAACAGTTATCCTCCATCACCACACCACCCTCATTGTGTTCCTAATGTCGAGCATGTAATTCACACTTTTCATCTCCCTTGGTTCGGACTGATTCCAATGACCTTGGCGTTATCCCGCTTGTGCACTAGCGCATATGTGTATAATCGTGTACCTAAACCCACCAATGAGTTGGGATTCCCTCATGGCTAGACATGAGGAAGGCACCTGGGTAGCCTCCTAGGTGTAATCCCCTAGCCTTTCTTGCGGGAGGTAGCACCCATGCACCTCCGTACTTCCCCGATGCCACGGACCAAGAGGGGAGATAGAAATAGGGGTACCCTTTCCCTCTCCCTCTGGGTTTGTCACCATCGGGCTGCTCCATGAGTAAGCCCCACTCCGCTTCCCACGGACGCACCTTTCGCGACGTGATCATCAGGTCTCTGTTGCCTCTTGTTTCTCACACCAAGCATGACTCATGTGAACTTAGAGTAAGCACTGACCATGACCACCACCTACTGTGAACTATGAAGACTTTGATCCATGTCAAGGCATGGTACGTAGGAATACTCCATGAGGTTCAATCCCACTACCCATCGGACCCCCGATCCATCCTCACATTGGTTCTCTAACACCACCTCCACCGAACTACATGGATTCTGATTCCTCTCATGAGGATACATAGGAAGCCCGTATCACAGGTTCGATCCAAACGCTCAAGTCGTTACCTATCCCCCATAGAAGACAATAAACTCCAGAGTGCCTAGCTATGACACTTCAAGTTAACACCATCTCAATGAGTCCAAATTCCTCGGAGTCATTAACCCCAATGAGGGATGGTAAACCTCGGGCCTAAATGATTCTGAATCCTTGTGTTCAGCTGACCATTGCCAACCAGGGTTAATCTGTGGATACTATGCTTTGGTATAAACCAAATATTTGCGAACATATAAACACATCTTAAATCTATAAGGGAGTCCCTAAATAGGAAATAATTCCCCCCAAAAGGGTGCGATGAGCCGACTTCCCATCCTCTCGACCAATGTGAGTTCTTAAGCATCGCTGGACGAATCAACCCAGCGAACGCCTGCCTTTGGAAAGCAGGTCCACATATCGTTGGATATAGAACCATTGTGCGTTTCGAAATGAAGACCGATATACCCGACCTTAGCGATCAAGAGGAGCTCAACCCTCCGTGAGATCGACGGTCGGGGTGTGTCGGTCTACTCCAATCTGATTCGTGGCGAAACAGAAAAATGGGGAACCCGACATGAATCTTTAACCAAGAATGACATATTTAACCTAATCCCACTCTGTGCCCCCTCATGCTCACAAGGAGGGCCAATCAAGGTCATTAATTACGCTTGGGATCTTGAGATGCTACTTTGATGGGTTAGCTGTTTGTATTTGTTAAAATATTTTTACAGGTACAACTCAGAACTCCCTTAGATCCAATGGCATCACGGAGGAACTCACAGGTGCGCGCTTCAAGCTATGCAATGACCAGAAATCCTAACCAACGGAGGACCCCTTCACCTACCCAGCATCTCCAACACTCAGTCCCAGATGCACTGATTCGACACTACCACTTGAATGGTACTCTCCTGACGGTGGAGGCGGCCATGTACACCCTCAAATCCCCCAAGACCCATCAGTCGTCTGCCCAGCAGCGGCCATGAAAGCAGATCCAGATGGCTCCTGTTGCTATCTCAAAATATTTTGGGATTCTATCCCTGGAATGGGACAATGTGTACCTCCCTTGTCTTAGGGAGGCGGATGAGGTCGACGCTATGGAATTCATCCCCGGTGAACAAGGTTTCTGCTCTAATTCCCCCATCGGGAGAGGTCATCGTGGTTATGCCGCGACTCAATATCCTCATGCTAAAGAGGATGTAGCCTCGAGGATCCAGGCCCACGCTCCCCGAGCTTTGGCCCCTCGGACCGCCTTACGAGGGCGGAAAATGTACAACCAGGGACCAATAATCACCCTTGTCCCTAAGGAGGAGCTCCGCTGCCCAGTCACGGAAACGTATCGTGAGCAGGCACATATACCTGCCCGCTCTTCCAAATCCCGCCATCCAGACATTTCGGCATAATACGAATAGGCGCGCAACCCTGTCGAGCTCCATCATGCCTGTAACTCACACAGGACGACACCTACCCGGCAGGCACCTTTCCCTTCCTAGGGTCATGAAGCCCACCAACCAGACATGGGGGTGACCCAACACTTTCAGAACCAGTCCCTAGCAGATGATCTTGATTCCTACCATCCCGATGTGGTGGAGATCAACAAATCCCTCCATCCAGATATGGAGGCAATTAATAGGCAGTCACGTCTTTCTACCAACAAAAGCCACCGACATGATACAGTGGGAAACAAACATATGCAGGGCCATCTCTCTACAGGTGCAAGTAAAGTCTGCCATCCTGATGTGGTGGAAAATGGAGAGATAAACCGGCATATCCCGGCACAGGGGCAGATTCGTTCACCTTCCCCAACACAGGAGAATTGTCAATACCCACTGACCACCAGAGGACCGGAGGACCGGAGCAGGATATTCCTACTCCAATACAAGAATGGGCCTTTATACCCATTCCAGCCAAAGATGTCTCTCTACATATCCTAGCAATGATGGAGGAGTAGGTATCGATCCTATATCATATCTTGCAGACCTTCCAGAATGTGATTGCGTCAGCAACAACAGCAAGGACTCGGGCCCGTGAGCTCATCTCCCAAATTGAGGCGACTCATCTAGGAGACAAGATAGCTACCTCGGAGTAGATCTGCATCCCTGCTTCCACCCAGGAGGTTCGTCAGCCATATTTCGTGATACTAGGGCAACCGGATCGAGTAGCTTCACTCGTTCCAACTGGGGGACACCCGTCCATAACAGTGGATGCTCCAAAGAAGGCATATATCCCTGATAAAAGTCAAGATGTTTTTCGGTATATCTAGGTAGCATCAAGGGACCCAGTTATAAAGGGACCCAAAGGTGAAGGTCATTGTCAACAGAAGACTGTCCCCGCTTCCCATAGGAAGGTGCCCTGAACGCGCCAAAGGAAGTCGGAAAATAAAGAGTGGGTTCATAACTCCGCTCTGCTGGAAGCTGGGGTTCCCAGCGCCGCTAAGTGCATATCGAAGGCTCAGAACCCTACCCACCCATTACCATATTATGGGAACGGTAGTAGCAGTTGCCAAGGTCCTCCCCACAATATCGCTACCAGCAGCTCTGATGGTCCTCCCCAGAGCACCCATGTGGGCCTCCCCCATGGGCATATAATGATTGATCACGAGAGATTCTCTTTTGATACGAGTCACAGTATCCCTCTGCATGGACATATGATCGAGTAGCAAGAAGCCCCTCCACTTTTTGCGGTCCACCCTGAAGGTCCTCCCCAGGGTATACACTGCAAACACTCTCCATGCAGTGGGACCACAGATTAGGATAGTAGCCCTCGCTATCGTAGTCACAACTACAGAGCCCACACCCCCACCCCATAGTGACATCTCATCGTGACAAGAGGGACCTCCCCTTGTCATGGCCTATTTTGAAGGTCCTCCCCAGGGGTTACATTGCAAAGACACTCTGCGCATCCAGGAATTAGATCACAGTGGTAGTCCTCACCACTCTGATAATGGAGGTCCTCCCTGTAGAGACGTCAAGAAACGCGAAGGCCCTCCCCTAGTTGCGGTACATTCTGAAGGCCCTCCCCAGGGTGTACCCCACAGACATTCTCCCTGCGGCAGCTGTAATGGTAGTCCTCGCCATTGTAGTCGCTATTACAAAGGTCCTCCCCGCAATAGCCCCAAGCAACAAGATGGTCCTACCCTTGTCACAGGGAGTCTTAAAGGTCCTCCCCAGGATATACATCAAACGTCCAACCATGATGGTCATCTTCACCATGATGGCAGTTGTTGTGAAGGCCCTCCCCGTAACAACGCTACACGCCTTGGAGGTCCTCCCCATGGTAAGCACTGAAAAAGTCCTATATGCAGTGAGCCTCAAGTAGTAATGGTAGCCCTCTCCATTATGACACGAATAACAGAGGTCCTCCCCGTAGAGACGGCAGGCAACGAGAAGGCCCTCCCCTCATTGCGGTACATTCTTAAGGCCCTCCCCTGGGTGTACCCTGCAGGTTCTCCCCCTGAGGCAGCTATAATGGTAGTCCTCACCATTACAGCCGCCATTGTGAAGGTCCTCCCCACAGTGACATATCATATCTATAGGAAGGTCCTCCCCCTACTGAATTAAGCACAGAAAAGCCCTCCTATGTCGAGGCACTCAGAAGGACGATATCAAGCATGTCAGATTCCCAGTCAATCGCTAACAACATCTTTCTTTGATCAAGAGATGGTTCGGGACCACATTCATCTTCGGAACCGCCTTGGAACCGCCCACATAACAATTCAATACCTGTTGGCCCCACTGCCTCAGACCACACTATCAGTGAGCATCTCAATTGGGCTGATCAGGAAGAGGAATCGCTAACGGAGGAGTATGCCGACACGTTGCACCTAAGGAAACGACTGGCCAAAGATGATATACCAGTTCTGTTTTGGCCCACGACCACATCTCGATTTGACATACCCAGTACATTGTTAGAAGAATGTGTGCATGTTGTCCGCTCCAATATATAGAAAAACCTCCACCGACTGAAATCAAGCTTCTAGCCCTACGATGGGTATGTATACCATGTCAAGACAATATGAGACCTTCAACATCCCATTGACCTAGAAGATCTTCCTTCGGCGTGACAACCGCGACCTAAGAGGCATAAAGGGGACCCTGAGTTATCCTGCCTCCATGCACTACACCAGTTGTGTCGCCTTATTGGTGATGCCCCGATGAGAGTCCATATCAGAGGATGGGGAGAACATGGAGCTCTGCATTTCACTCTGCTCCCTGCCCAGAGGAACCTGTTCGGCGTATTATCATGCAACACCATCACGTCAAGATAGAAATCGAGTGGTCTCCCTATTCGCTAAAGGCGACACACCCAACAAAGACATGCCTTGAGTAGTCCCAGAAGCTTCAGGCCCGACGGGAACAATCCATTCATGAACTCCTAAATCAGTCCACCGAAAGAATATAATAGGCCTCTCATCTAAGAGAGTCCAATCAACAGTCATTGATCGCCTCCCCATAGGGGATTGATTCACAGGTGAACTCGGCATCATATTCATTTCACCCCCGAATGGGGGCGCGTGAAATCAGGCAAATAGTGATAGCAGTACCCACTGCCGCAATACAGGGTCAACCCCAGACTGCAGGGCTGGGGGAATTTTTAACAAAAAATACCCCCGTAAGACCAACAAAAACGGGAAGAGACTCAGCGTCCAGGGAACAGATCCAACCCCAACCCTCAGGGTTGGGGGCATTTTTACCATCTCAACAACAACCTCCCCCATGGGAATCTGTATTCTCTCGCCTAGGGAGGACAGTCATAAGAGGAGGTTCCTGCCCTATCACGTCCTTTGAATCATCATCCCCTTCAAGATGGAGGTGTACCGTTACGTCGTATCAATGAACTCTCCGCGTCACCCTTTGTCAAGAAGTCCGAAAGGAATCATCGAACAAGATGGGGAGGACCGATAAAATGTGCGGAAGATCCTCTTTCTATTTAGAAGATGATATATCCACCACCCCGTGATATGCATCCATCAAAGCCATAGAGGGTATCCCTATGAGTGATACCAGAGATGATACAAATCCGGATGGATTGGGAGACGATGATTCCGGTCAGGCTGTGACTCACAACGAACCACCAGGTGTGCACACCAGGAACCAGAGGGCCGCCCAAAATATGGTCGCCCTTCCAGCTAACCCTCCTCCACTTACCCTATGAGCTTCCAACAAGGATAAGAACAAAGTAATGGTTACCCTTGACCCACCTCCTTCTCTCGATATAAACAAGAAACTTATGCTTGAAGAGAGATTCGCTCGATAGGAAGAGGAAATTAAGGAACTTAGGAGACTTAATGTAGAGCTACTCCAGAGGAATCATCTTATTGAAAGCGCTTCCCAAGAAGGGACACACCTTGCACTCCCATTAACTGCACCTCAAAGACCCAGGTTTTCCCTGCCAAATGAGGCACTTGTTCCATCCAACTACCTGAATATGGATTCGGGTGAATACCAAGACTTTCCTCCACTCAGGAAGAAACCAGAGAAAGTACGTATGAACCCTCTGAAGGTGTCCCAAATGGCATATGCACCCTTGGTGCTGGCTGACCTGGACCCTCAAGCAATGCCTCAGGCTGCACCTTCCCAAGACCGGGCCCAAAAGGATGTAAACCAAGGACTCGCTAGCACCATCGAGGCACTGACAGCTCGGTTAGAATCAATGGAAGGTCGACACGCTCTGATACATCCAGAGTGAAAACTTTACCCAAATTGGGTGAGCAACACACCTCCACCACCCAATTTTGTGAGCCATGTATTCTCTATCATCAATAAATCAGGCGATTTGGAACAACAATTGATGCACTATACGTCTTGTGACCCTATGATGGGAACTCTGGAACAACAAGAAGCAGTGAAACTCAGATTCTTCATACGGACCTTTCAAGGATCTGCCTTCATATGGTTCATGAATCTACCAGCTCAGTCTATAAAGAGTTGGGAAGACCTTATGCAGTAGTTCATGTTCCACTTTAGCTCAACACTGCCTAAAACAACAGTCGGCGACCTCATGAATTGAAAACATATGGAGAACGAGAGGGTCTCAGACTTCATCACTAGATGGAAGGGTTTGACCTACTCTCTGAACAGGCCAATGCCTCAAGATGAGATGATTTCCATATGCATCGATAACCTTCGAGATAATCTTCAAACACCACTCATACCAGTGGAGTGCACCACTGGCTTCCGTAATCTCTCTTCCATTGCCCATAGAATTGAAGAATCCTTGGAGCGGACCAATATGAAGTCCCGAATAGCCTCACAGGCTCCTGTGAAGTGAATAGTTAGAGCTAATGCATCCTCTGTCATGCTCAAGCTGGCCCCTGCACCTGCTCTACTGCCTAGGCCTCCACCAAATCATCAAGGCCCCCCCTGTATGTCAGTGGCCGCCTCCGCCCAAGCGGGATGATCAGAGAGGATCGAAGTGGAACCAGTTCGAGGAATAGATACACAAAGTATACTCGTTTCAAGAGGACCATGTTCACTGCTACTTCATCGCTGCCATGAATTGAAACTTGCTCCGCCTCCTGGAGCCAATGAAGCCCAAAGAAGTCAGTCACAAGGACAAGCCAGATTACTATCCCTACCATCGAATGTTGGGGAACAGTATCTAATAATGCTTCATCTTCAAAGACCTCCTTTAAAGGATGGTAGAATCTGGGCAGGTCAAGCTGGGACCACACCTAGCACATGTGACGTACATTTCTACCACCGAATCTGACAAGGGGGAGGGGTGGCAGGAAGTCACCTACAAAAAGAGGCAGAAATTTGATAAATGGATGACTCGAAAGACTGTCAACCGAGCCCAGGGCATACTCTGAGCTCGACTACAGCAACCGGTGTTGCCACCAACATCACCTAATGCCGCACAACCGACAATATCGGCCTCACAACCCTCCACGAGCCGATCATCCAGGAATGATTGAGAAGGTAGGAGACAAGCGCAAGAGGATCAGTCCATGACAAGGCTGAAGTTGGCCCCGACACTGTCATATTTTATGCCCCCAAACTTGGCACCACGGGCACCGACCCACCAAACGGCACCATCAGAGACAACCGACCAGGTTGACCTATCACAGCATGAGGAGCCAATCTTTGGTTCCATCAACGTCATTCATCTAATGGAATCATTTCCTGACAAAGGGTATGGCTACAAACCCGAGTTCCCAACACAAGGGGCCAGAAGGAGGAATCGTAGAAGCAAGGGATACCAGGGGAGACGCAGTCGTGGCCAAAACAAACCCTATGGTTTTACCCCGGCCCAAATTGTTAATATCGCGGAAACCCATGGGATATCCCTTTAACGGACAGGAGAAAGAATGTCCCTCCAACTCAATAAGCGGCCACTCTGCCTCTGTCATTATGCGGTACCCATCAGAGGAGGAACAAGTGTCTAGCCACCCAGTGTGCACAAACAGACCGGTCGGGTTGAGTCCCCAGAACATGGGGACATCATCGGCATTTGACCCCATAGTCGGTCCCTCCTCATCACGTATTCCAACTCCCAAGCCAACCGTAAAAACTCTCCCACTCACGGAGAAGCACCGGCCACTGAAACATAAATATGACATCCTTAAGCAGCTGGCATCGGTACTAGCCAAACTCTCGATCTTGGATGCCATGAGTTTTTCAGCAGACCTCAGGGAGGCACTTATAGAAGCCTTGCTCAGCCCCCAGGAGTTTCAAGCCGAGGTAGCTTCTGCCAAGATTTATCAAACGGAGACTGGCTCGGCTGAATGCAATGTGATGATTTCCTTCACCGATCAGGATGAAGATTTCGCCATGCAAGGACATATCAAACCACTATATGTGTTCGGCACACTAAATGATGTTGAGATCCGTAAAGTCTTTATTGACAATGGCTCTGGAGTTAACCTCATTCCCCTACGAACACTCTGTAAGCTGGGATACAATGAGAATGACCTAGTACACTCAACCACCACTCTGTTAAGTTATGACAAGATTTAATAGAATCCAATGGGAAAAATCAAGCTAAAACCCCATTTTGGCGACCTTGTGGCTTACTCGGAATTCCTGGTGGTCTGACAGAACACAACATTCAATGCCCTACTTTGAAGGTCGTGGCTCCATAAACACATGGACATTTCTTCATCCTACCACCAGTGTATCAAGTATTGCGTCAATGGACAAGTGGGACATTGCACGCTGACAAGGCCCATTTCGAGCTCTCCGAGTCACACTACATTGACGCCGGGTTTTATGAGCAAAAGAATAAGAATCCTTCGCTCGACGGTATTGACTAGATCCCCGCTCCAAATGGTTTGGAAATGGTTCTGAATGACCCCCTCAAGCAGTTGGGCAGCGACTACATACTACCCATCAACCATATTGAGAGCAGGGGTTCAATTCTGGACACACACTCAACTTTCCTCATGAATGCAGATGTAACGGCCGAGCGTAGCAGTGCGGAAATGACCATTAACCCTCAATTCAGGGAAAAATACTCGAGCGGGGATGCACATGATGCCTCGCCCTCAAACCCCCTAGAGCCCGGGCCGGAAACTCTCCCCCCGTCGGATCATGAAGATGAAAATGAGGAGGAGGAGGAGGATCTCAGGGATGCACCTCCTACATTTGAGGAAGGTATCTCCACCACTGTGGACGATCTCAGGGAAATAAACATGGGTACCGAGGAAGTCCCGAGGACCACTCTCATTAGTACGGACATGTCTCCCAAGGAGCACAAGTTATATACCTCCGTCCTAAGGCAACACTGGGATTTATTTTCCTGGAATTACACAGAAATGCTGGGACTCGATCCCGAAGTGGCGACGCACCGCTTAGGTCTACCAGAAGACCATCGGGGCTATAAAAAAGCTACCAGAAGAATTCACCCCTCACATGCTTCCAAAATGGAGGCTGAAGTCAATAAGATTATTAAAGCAGGCTTCATTCGGGAGGTCCAATACCCCATTTGGTTGGCCAACATTGTCCCTTTCAAGAAAAAGAACGGATAAATCCACGTCTACATCAATTTAAGATATCTCAATGGGCATTTCCCGAAAGATGATTTCCCAGTCCTGATCACCGAGTTATTAATCAACGCAATGGTCGAGTATGAGGCTATCTCCTTCATGGATGATTATTCTAGGTATAATCAGATCTGGATGGCTCGAGAAGACGAAGAATCCACTGCCGTCAGATCCCCTCATGGAATATTCTATTACAGGGTCATGCCCTTTGGTCTCAAGAATGCTGGCACCACATATCAACACGTCATGCATCATATCTTTAAACCATTCCTGGGAAGATTTGTCGAATGCTATGTGGATGACTTGGTGGTCAAATCAAGATAGTGCTCAGATCACCTATCATACCTTAAATCTATCTTCAACTAACTTTGACAACATAGCCAGATGATGTACCCCTTGAAGTGCTCCTTCAGGGTTACCTCAGGGAAATTCCTTGGCTTCGTCATACGCCATCGTGGAATTGAAGTCGACCCTGAAAAGACAAAGGCTATCCTTGGCCTGCCACCTCCCTACATTCTCACTGATTTGAGAGCATTCCAAGGGAACCTGGCCTACATCAGGCGGTTTATAGCCAACCTGGTGGGAAAATGCTTTCCCTTCACCATGATAATGAAAAGGGGGTTACGTACCAATGGACAGATGATTTCCAAGAGGCATTCGACAGCCTAAAGAAGTGCCTCTTAAGCCTGCCAGTGCTCATGCCCCCTGTTGAAGGAAAACCTCTTATCCTATACATGACGGCTATAGAGCGGTCACTGGGAGCCTTCCTCATGCAGAAAAATGACGTCGGTAGCGAAAATAGTCTCTACTACCTTAGCCTAACCATGATCGATGCTGAAACTCAATACTAAAACATAGAGAAGAGTTGTTTGGCATGAATTTTCATAGTTCAAATATTGCGACACTATCTGCAGCATCATGATGTCTATTTGGTCTCGTGTTGTAACCTGCTCAAGTACATCCTCAGCCGCCCAATGATGACTGGGCACCTATCCCAATGGGCATTCATCCTGCAATAGTTTGACATCCAGTTTGTCCCATAGAAGGCCATAAAAGGCTAGGCGTTAGCAGATTTTCTAGTAGAGAACCCCTCGACAGGGACCACCACACCGGATGTTGACCTACCTGATAAAGACATATTCTCGGTTCAAGAGGACCTCCCAACATGGGAAATGTAATTTGACGGCGCATCCTTGATCCCGATAGGTAAAAGGATGGAGGATCCAAAATTTAACAAGGTGGGATTGGGGATAATACTCATGTCCCCAGAAAGGGCAGTCTTTCCATATTCCTTCCTCCTGTCAGAAGGATGTACGAACAATGAGGCATAGTATCAATCCCTCATTGCAGGCCTCGATATGGCACTCCAGGCGCAAGTAAAATACCTTAAGATAAAAGGTGACTCAGAACTGGTCATCAAGCAAGTCAATGGTGACTACGATATTAAAAAGGAGGATCTAATTCCCCTATTTGACCATGTCCGAGGGTTAATGGAGGAATTATCCACAGAACCAACGTTGACCTATATTCCCTAGTCTTAGAATGCCCAGGACGATGCATTAGCCAACACGGCCACAACCCTATCTGACCTAGACCAGGATGAAACAGTTATCAGTATTTCCCATCGTCGAATGGTCCTGCCCTTTGTTCAGACTAAGATGGAAGAAATCAACGAAGTCAGTCTTGTCCCTGATCCATACATGCCTACCACTGACTGCATTACCCCCATTGTAAACTACCTTCGAAAAGGAGAAATCCAATCAGATAGAGATGAACAAGAGAAAATACGGAGAAGGGAAATCAACTTTTTCCTATACGGTGGCACGGGTCAGTAGGAGGTGCTCAACAAACGAGGCCTCTACAGAGTCCTCCTCAGATGCATTGATGGATAAGAAACCACGGCCGTCATGAATAAATTGCATGCAGGAGTTTGTGGAGCACACCGGTCAGGGTCTAAGCATTCCCATCAGGTTTGAAGGCTTGGGTACTATTGGCCCACCGTGACATGAGATAGCGAGCACTTTACCACAAAATTCCACTAATTACAAATTCATGCCAACTTCATACATCAACCCCTGGAGTTACTTCATCAGGATAAATACTCCTGGCCATTTTCCATCTAGGGAATGGACGTTGTGGGACCATATCCTTCTGCCACGACCAAACAATTGAACTACATCCTCACAACAACTGACTTGTTTTCCAAATGGGAAGAAGCTATACCCCTTAAGGAATTCTGGGTAAGAAACATTTTCAGCTTTGCAAAAACCAATATCATCACAAGATTTTTCATCCCTCATACCATACTAACGGATAACAACACCAACTTCTGTTCTACCAAATTGGAGAAACTAAACCAAGAATATGGTATCAAGGCTAACCACTCGTCCCCCTACCATGAAGCGGCCAATGGATAGATAGAGGGTTTCAACAAGACCCTGTCCAACATTCTCCAAAAAATGGTGGACAAAGACAAGAATTCATGGTCGGATAAACTCCTCCATGCATTGTGGGATTATCGAACCACAATCTGCACCGCTACTTAGGCCAATCTGTACTCATTAGTATACAAGACAAAAGCGGTCTTCCCCATTGAGCTCCAATTACCCTCACTCAGTGTTTCCATTTGTGATCAGTTATCCAACGAAGAGCAATCAGAAAAATGGCTAGGTGAATCAGAAAAGCTGTATGAGAAGCGCTTTCACACTTTGCACCATCTAGAGGTATATTAGAACTGAATTGATTGATCCTTCAATAAAAAGGTTCATCTTCGGTCTTTCTTGGAAGGAGAATTGGTGTTGGTCCTCCGGACCCCAATGATACCCGGAAATAAACCTTCAGAGCTAGAGCCCAAGTGGGAGGGACCATATGTTATACACAAGGTCTACTCCAATAGAGCATATGCCCTGATCTCCATGGACGGACAATTCACCACCGCTCCAACAAATGCGAGGTTTCTAAAGAAGTATTTTTCATAATTGAAGGAAGTTATCATCTAAGCTTCAAGATGTTAAACTGTCAAGCCCCAACGGTCCAAACTCTGTGACCCTAAACTAAGAGTACTTCGTCCTCACTACATGACGTTAAACTATGTGGATTTTAGAGAACTACGCCTGGCTTGATTCCTTCCCTTGTAGGATATGTAGCGATGCCAGGAATCCCCATCCTGGCCCAACCACCCCCGAATAAAACAAAAAAATGCCCTTTTCCCCAGTGTATGGACCAGCCCTACACGGGGCGTATTCTTCATCCATACCACATGACGTTAAACTTCACGGATAAGAGAGATCAAAAAATTCCCCTTCCCCTGTGTACGGACCAGACCTACACGGGGTGTATCATCCTCCAGAGAACTACGTCTGGCTTGATTCCTGCCCTTACAGGATACGTAGCGATGCCAGGATTCCCCATTCTGGCCCATCCACCCCTGAATAAAACACAAAAAATGCCCATTTCCCTGTGTACGGGCCATCCCTACATGGGGTGTATTCCTCGACCTTACTGCATGACGTTAAACTGCACAGATAAGAGAGATCAAAAAATGCCCCCTTCCCCCATGTACAGACCAGACCTAGACGGGGTGTATCATCCTCTAAAGAAATACGTTCGGCTTGATTCTTGCCCATTCAAGATACATAGAGACACCAGGATTCTGTATCCTGGCCCAGTTATCTCCAAATAAACTCAAAAAATGTCCTTTCCCCCTGTGTACGGATGAACCCGACATGGGGTGTATTCCTCATCCTTACCGCATGACGTTAAACTGCATGAATTAAAAAAGGATTTAAAAATACCTCTTTCCCCCTGTGTATGGACTAGACCTGCACGGGGTGTGTTCCTCATCCATGTCACACGACGTTAAACTGCACATATAAAAAAATAAAATAAAATAAAATAAACGTGCCCCCTTCCCCCCGTGTAAGGACCCGACCTGCACGGGGTGTACGCCAAAAAAGAACTATGTTTGGCTTGATACCTTCCCTCATAGGATACATAGCAATGCTGGGATCTTATCTCCTAGCTCAGTCACCATGAAAAGAAAATACATGTATATATACCTCTCGTCCTCACCGCACGACGTTAAACTGCACGGGCCTCGTCCTCACCGCACGACATTAAACTGCATGAACCTCATCCTCATCGCATGATGTTAAACTGCATGGACCTTGTCGCGATCCACCCAAGATATATGGCGAAACAAGTTGGGAATACTCCTCACGCATTTGGATGCATCCTCTCCATACATCAGACTCTACGACCTGGGTAATTACGGATCTTCATAATCACTCACGGCCATCGGAAGTGGAAAGTTATCGACCTGTGGAAACCTTTGCATGACTATGCATACCATGACCTCAATAGCTCTTCATATTGATATCCCCTGGCCCATCTACCAATGGAAATATTTCCTCAGGCGATAACCTTCTTGTCTTCATACGCTTACCAGCCTCAAAGCCCCCATATCACACCTCCCGATCCAAATATTTTTGGAGCAGTGGGTTACAAGTTCATTCCCATCTCACATCCTAATGTTTCCAGGTTATCCCTACCTAGTTATCCTATGTGTCCGCCCTTGGTTAGCATGAAGAAATGCATCTATGAACATCAAGCCAGGGCTAAGCTACTTTGACTCGATAGACAATTGCAGTGGATATGTTTCTTATATGCCTGAACACCATTATCCCCATTTGTCGAACTCTGTACTATGAGAAATCCCGGATTTTCATAATCACTCATGTACATCGGAAGTGGAATGTTATCGACCCATGGACACCTTTGCATGAATATGCATACCATGCCCTCAGCGGATTTGAATATTGATAGCCCCTGGCCCGTCTACCAAAGGTAAGATTTCCTCGGGCGATACTCTTCCTATCTCTATACGCTTATCTACCTCAGATCCCCCATGCCATACCTCCTGATCCAGGAAACCCCAGAGGTATAGTTTACACCCTCATTCCCTCATTCTTGTTCAAAGTATACCAGAACCTCCTAACTCTATTGTCTTCTGAGTAATTATAGCAATAGTCACTTAATGGTCTGAACTCTACGACCGTTAAATTAGGAGTACTTAATCCTTGACGCACGACATTAAACTGCATAGAGTAATGGTATAACCCATGTGCATGATAAATCATTGGGGGAAACTCTTCATGTTTTGACAGAAACCAGGGACGAACATCCCCGACATGTCCAGACACTTCCTTACCAAATGACAGACTTTGTGGCCCAGTCAATCGCGGATCCTCATAATCACTCATGTCCATCCGAAGTAGAAAGTTATCAACCCGTGGACACATTTGCATGACTATGCATTCCATGCCCTTAGCGTCTCTTCATATTAATATACCCTGGTCCATCTACCAAATGCAAGATTTCCTCGGGCGACACTCTTCCTATCCTCGTACGATTATCGGCTTCAGAGCCCCCATATCATCTCTTCTGATCAAAGAGGTCCCAGAACCACAGTTTACGCCATCAACCCCCTCCACATATTGGACATGCCGAGATGTTCAGGCCCTGTTACATTCTGATCAAGAGTGGCCTTTGCAACTACGTCCTTACTTCATGACGATTAAAACTGCACGAACCATGTCTTTTTCGCTTGGTGAGAAACTGCAAAGACCAATCATTAAGAATCCAGAGAAATGCCTCCAATGGTAAGAATTTTCACAGATTTAAAAATTCTCCCATGTCCTCGCTGCACAAAACTGCACAACATCTTCAAAAATGCTCCCTGTCCTTGGCGCATGACGTTAAACTGCACGGTCAAACCTGTCGTGGGTTCAATCAGGAATGGAGGTTTTTCTCTGTCCCTTAGTGCATGGGCTAGACCTGCACAAACCACCATCTCACACCAGCGTGAGAAGGGATGACTTCACCCATTCACGGGAAATTTATCCCAGATGTTTCTCCCATATCTAGGCACCATCTCCACATAAATCACACTCTGTACCTAGAAGGATCTGAACTCTCGTAATCCACCCCTGGTGGTCCCGAATCCTAACTTCCCTGATGTTTCCTAGCTATCGGGAGAATACAATCATTAACCTAAGGACACCTTTTCATGACTATGCATACCATGCCCCCAGCAGCTCTGCATATTTATATCCCCTAGCCCCTCTAACAATGGAAAGATTTCCTTAGGCAATGATTCGCTCCGTAAGCCTCTTTGCCTCTGAGCCCCCATATCCTTCCTAGGATTTAGAAACCTTCTGAGCAATAGTTTACCAACCTCTTTCACAACCCTGCCTGAATATGGTGGAATGTCTCTGATGAGATTACTGAGAACCAGGAGAAGCCGTTCCATTTTGAATAATGTCCCAGCTGCATGACTTTAAACTGCGTCAAGCTCCAACCGTCCTTCACGCTAACTAAATGCGTAGAAAAGGGACCCTGTATCCACACTCCTGATTAATACAGATGTTCTCAAGACCTTTTAGACATCACACACCCTTTCCAAGCCACCTCTGGTGGTTTTTCATAACTCTCCAAGCTACCCATGTTGGTTTCGATGAGTTGTACTTCCTTGAAGTTCTCAGGCCATCATAAATGGATAGTCATTGACTTAAGGACACATGTGCATGACTATGCATACCATGCCCTTAACGGCTCTGCATATTGATATCCCTTGGCCTGTCTATCAAAGTCAATTCATCCTTAAGGGATGCTCTTCATAACTTTGTACGCCGATACGGCTCCCATACCTTGAAGCATGCCATGCATGTCATTAAAATATAATCCTTTTCTCCCCACATGCGTCCAAAATTTTTTGAGACATATTTTAATCAACCAAACCTCGTCGGGCCCCTCGCCCCACCATATCAGGTCAAAGATGTTTGACCTAAAACATCAGTAATGATAGTCTTGTCGGCGGGACTTTAAACTGCTCACAAAAAGAGGCGCAAAGCCCGTTGGGCCGAAAACCTGAAAAGGGTGACCTAAGAAAAAGCCAAGCCATACCTGCTGGGTCCACAAAAAATGGGCCCAGGAAAAATTAGGGTATTGACAGAAAAGACAAAAAGTTTGTGGGGTTTTTTTATAAAATCCTAGAAATAGTCGAACTGTGCTCACTGAGTCCCTTGGCTCAAGAAAAATTTAGAGCATTGTCCAATCACTCATTGATTTTCTGGACCACTCTACATCGGAATAGCCTCCTCTTCATTCCAATCAGACCCCATTCTGATGGGGTGCATTTGTAGGGTCCTGAAAATTCCTCAAGTGGGAAATCCAATTAACCCAAGACTTGGGAAAGGACCGAACTGGTCCGCGTACCGGCTCCCAACAATAGTACACGGCCGGTTCGGCGAATCGCAATTCCACAGACCAGTGTCGTCCATGAAACGGAGGTGGGAACCCTGACGCGGGAGCGAAGAAGGACGGACACCAGGCTGGTCCACCACCATGAACCGCACCAACCGGCCCATGTCGCACGCGCCGTCGTTCGCAAAAAGGAGTTGGAAGCCATATGCGGCTACGAATCTCATCGTTTGCGGAATAGAGGCATAGTGGTGCACGGCCGTGGAGCAATTCTGCGAATCTTGGTTCCAAAAATCCCTGGTTGACCGAGTCATTCGCGGGTAGGGATTCCTTCATGGGATTCCACAAAAAGTGTGGTGTTCCCATCGATACAGCCTCTTTGTGACTATATAAATAGTCACCGAGGGGCACCAAAAACGAGGAGAGAGGAAGGACAGGTGAAAACCCGTGGGGAGAAGCTGGAGAAATAGCTCCCAGCGGTAATGTTCCACGACCATCCGCGAACCCCATATCATCCGCGGATGCACTCTTCCGCATAGAGGAGAAACCAAACCGCGAACCATATGTGGCCATTTCCTTCACGGATAGTTTCATCAGCGGCCATCTCCTTCGCGGCCAACCCCTCCACAGACCAGCATCATTTGCGAAACGAAGGCGGGAACCCCTCTGCGGGTGCGAAGTAGGATGGGCGCCAGCCCCTTTGCAGACGCCCTCCACGGCCATTTCCTTCATGGCCATTTCCTCCGCGGCCAACTCATCCACATACACCATTCACAGACAGCCTCTCCGTGGCTGCTCCTACATGGCCGACTCCTCCGCAGATACCCTACGCGACCATCTCTTGTGCGGCCAGCTCCTACGCGGCTCACTCCTCCGCAGACACCCTATGCGGCCACCTCTATCGCGGCCAGTCCCTCGCGGCCAGCTTTCCACCGCCAACTCCTATGAGTCCCGCCCCAGGTGGAAAACCCCATGCACTCGCTGGTCCGCCCCCGCACCCCCGCTCAGCATCAATGCCGGGCTGCGGTCCCAGCCCTCCAGCTCGTTCCCTTCGCTACCGCCACTGACCCCCATGAAAAATGGAGAGTCGCACCGTGAAATTTTAGGGTCGGGTCAACAGTATTTTAAATTGCACCCTTGTGACGCCCCAACATCTGTCCTATATATGTCATGAGTCAAGATACTCCTCATGACTCTCCTATAACCCCATTACCTAGCTCCTTTTTCTAGGTTCATCCAGAAAGGCCTCCCTTGTGTAAGTCTCACACCAACCATTGCTAGGTATCTCCTACCTAGTCATCCTGACCATATGATGTTAAACTGTATGGTCCTCGTCCTATCCATATGATGTTAAACTATATATAAATATTCCTTCCATCACGACATTAAACTGTGATGTTATTAGTCCTATCTGCATGACTTTAAACTGTAGTTCTCCCTATGTTCCAAACATAGGATGCCTCTTGCTACAAACAAGATATGCCTTGTTCTCCAAGAATGAGATGCTAACGGTCCTGTGTACATGACTATAAACTATAGTACACCCTATGTGCTAAACATGGGATGCCTCTTGCTCTAGAAAAAAGATGCCTTATGCTCCCAGCATAATATGCCTAATGTCATAATCACAGTGGTGTAATTTCAAGAGATTTGGAATCCGTTCAAACATTCCATCACTCCACCCCAAGCTTTTCGTGTCCTTCATTCGGATATTCATACAATTCCATGTCTAAAGGGACCCCCTAACGACCTAGTCCCATGCTGCATCGGCTCACCTACCGTCCTGGGCCAAAGCCCTGGAAGACTTTGGACAACACTTAGAGTCAAGTCCTGTGTTTCGAACACGGTCAGTAGTTGACCCTCATTTGTTTGTTCCCATTTTAGGCTAACGTGATATGGATACTATGTTTCGAACACAGTAAACAGTTATTCTCCATCACCACGCTACCATCGTTGCATTCTGAATGTCAGACATGTAATTCACACTTTTCATCTCCCTTTTTTCAGACTGATTCCAATGCACTTAGTGTTATCCCGCTTGTGAACTAGAGCATATGTGTAGAATCGTGTACCTCAACCCACCAGTTATTTGGGATGCCCTCATGGCTAGACATGAGGAAGGCACCCGGGCAACCTCCTAGGTGTAATCCCCTAGCCCTCTTGCGGGAGGTAGCACCCATGCACCTACGTACTTCCATAGTGCCACGGACCAAGAGGGGAGATAGACACAGGGGTACCATTTCCCTCTCCCGCTGGGCTTTTTCACCATCGGGCTGCTCCATGCGTAAGCCCCACTCTACTTCCCATGAACGCACCTTTCACGACGTGATCGTCAGGTCTCTACTGCCTCTTGTTTCTCACACCGATCATGACTCATGTGGTCTTAGAGTAAGCACCGATCCTAACCACCACCTACTGTGAACTACGAGGACTTTGATCAATGTCAAAGCATGGTATGCAGAAAACCTCCATGTGGTTCAAGACTACTATCCATGGGACCCTCGGTCCATCCTCAAGTCGGTTCTCCGACACCACCTCCACCAAACTACGTGGATTATGATTCCTCTCATGAAGATACGTAGGAAGCCCGTATCACGGGTTCGATCCAAATGCTCAAGTTGTTACCTGTCCCCCCTGGAAGACAATAAACCCCATAGTGCCCAGCTATGAGGCTTCAAGTTAATTCCATATCAATGAGTCCAAATTCCTCGGAGTCATTAACCCCAATGAGGGATGGTAAACCTCGGGCCTAAACGATTCTGAATCCTTGCATTCAGCTGACCATTGCCAACCAGGGGTAATTCGTGGATACTATTCTTGGGTATAAACCAAATATTCATGAACATATGAACATGTCTTAAATCTATAAGAGTGTTCTGGAACAAGAATAATTCTCCCCAAAAGGGTGCGATGAGCCCGACTTCCCATCATCTCGACCAATGTGAGTTCTTAAGCATCGCTAGCCGAATCAACCCAACGAACACCTGCCTTTGGAAAGCGGGTCCACGTATCGTTGGATATGGAACCGTTGGGCGTTTTGAAAAGAAGATAGATATACCCAACCTTAGCGATCAAGCGGAGCTCAACCCTTCGTGAGATCGACGGTCGGGGCACATTGGTCCACTCCAATCCGATTCGTGGTGAAACAATAGCCTAAACACCCTAAAACCCATGAAAACAATAAATATCCCTAAACAACCCTAAAAACCATAAAACCCCAAACAGTGTTTTAAAAAACCTTAAAACCACTAAAACCCATAAAAACCCTTAAAACCCATAAAAACAACTAAAACCTACTAAAACCACAAAAAATCCTCAAAACCCATAAAACCCTAAAACATCAAAAATACCCTTAAAGACCCTAAAAATCTATAAAAACCCTAAACCCCTAGGCAACCTAAAACAAAGAGAATATTTAAGGGACCCCTAAAATCCAAAAAAATTAAAAACCCTAAAAATACAATAAACTAATATAATACCCATTAAAAATACTATAACCCTAAAATACCTAAAACCCCTGAAAAACTAAAACCCCTATAAACCTATAAAACCCCTAAAATGAGAAAAACCAAGAAAGAAATCGTAAAATCGTAACAACCATAAAAACCCTAAAAACCCAAAAAAACACTATACCCCCTAAAACCCGAAAAATCCCCTCAAAAAACATAAAAACTATAAATTCTTATAAAAGACCCTAAAACCCATTAAAAACCCAAAAAAAACTCTAAAATGCCAAAAACAATAAACAAAATAAAAACCTTAAAACCTTCTAAAAACCATAAAAAACATCAAAACCCCTGAAACCCCTAAAAACAGTCAAAACCTTAAAGACCATTGGAACACTAAAACAACCCTAAAACCCCCTTTAAAACCCCTTAAAACCCTTAAATCTACAAAAACCCCAAAACCCCAAAAATATCTCAATACACAAAATCTCCTAAAAACCCCTTAATAAACAAAAAATCCTAAAAACCCTACAAAACCCTAAAACCCCAAAAAACCAAAAAAAAACCCTTAAAAAATCACAAACACTTAAAATATTAAAAATCTTAACTCATAAACACCAATAAATCCCAAAACCCATTAAAAACCATAAAAACCCAACCCCCCCTAAAAGAACACTATAACCCCGGTACGAATAATAGAAACCCCAAAACCCCAAAACCCCCTAAAAACACTAAAAACAATAAAAAGACACTAAAAGCCCTAAAATCCATTAAAACTATAAAAACCTAAAAACACCATAATACCCCTAAAACACCCTAAAACCCCTAAAACTAAAAAACCAAAAACAAAACCCTAATACACCATAAAACACTATAAAAATCCTTCAACCCCTACAGGCCATAAACCCCAATAAATCCTTAAAATTCTTAATAACCTAAAAACCCCACAAAACTATAAAAACAATAAAATCCCTAAAAAACATAAAAACCCAGATAAACCATTAGAATCCTAAAAAACATAAAAGACCATAAAACCAATAAAACCCAGAAACCCCTAAAATTCCATAAAAATAATAAACCCCCTAAAACCCCGAAAACCCAAAAATCCCCAAATAACATTAAAACCATTAAAAATCCCAAAAAACAATTTAAAACCCTAAGACCCAATAAAAACCAAAAAAAATCTAAAAACCATAAAAATATAAAAGTTCTAAAAAACCCAAACCCCAAAAAACCCTCCCAACCCCTAAAACCATGATGACATCTAAAACCCCCAAAACCCCTACAATTATATTAAAAAAACATAAAATCTCTATAATCCCTAAAAATTGTGAAACCCCCACAATAACCAAATAAAACACTAAAAACCCACATAGAACCACTAAATACCTTAAAAAACCTAAAAAAATTGAAACACTAAAATCCTTGAAAATCCTTAAACTTATAAACTTTTAAAAATCATAAAAGAAAAAAAAATATAAAAAAACTAAAAAAACAAAAAACATAAAAGATTCAAAAAACAATATAAAAGGTATAAATGTCCTTAAAAATAAATGAAAACCATAAAATATCTAAAAAACTTAAACCACTAAAAAACTAAATACCCTAAAATCCCAAAACAATCATTGAACACCACAAAAAAACAATAAAAAACCATATAACCCCTTTAAACCCCAGAAATACCCCAAAAAACTAAAACCACCTAAAAACCATTAAAACCCATAATGACCAAAAAATCACACAACCTTAAAAACATAAAAACAGCAAAAACTACCAAAATCTCTAAAAACCCAAAAGAAACCCCTAAAAATCCTAATAACCATAAAACCCTTAAGAACCATTAAAAACCCAAAATCCCTACATACCCTTAATAAAATAAAAACCCATTAAAATCATAAAATCCTTAGAGATTCCTAAAAACACTAATAACTATAAAACCCAAAAAAAACCCTAAAAGGCCCCAAAAGAATTAAATATGTAAAATTCATAAAAAATTATAAAGAACCTTAATAAATTCATAAAAATCATAAAAGTCATTAAAACCCAAAAACCCCCTAACACCCTAAAAACCCTAGAACCCCCTAAAAATTAAAAAAAAACATAAAACCACCAAAAAACTCTAAAAACAATTAAAACCCATTAAAACATTAATAATACTTAAAAATACAAAAAAACCTAAAAAATATAAAAACCCTAAAATCTCACAAAAACCAAAAAAACCCTCAAAAATCCTAAGACACCAAAAAATCTAATAATTAAAAAAACAAAAAGCGCCCCAACTAAACCTTAAACCCTGAAATACCCTATAAACCATGAGAAAACACTAAAAACCCAAAACACCTAAAAACCATAAACCCAAAAACCACTAAAAAACCCACACCCCATAAAAACCCTAAAATTTATATAATCCCATAAAACTATAAAAACACTATAACTATTCAAACCCCTAATTAAACTATAGAAACCTTCAAAACCCTAAGAAACCTATAAACCCTAAAACCATAAAAGCACCGTGAAAACCTAAATCCACTTTCAAACACATAAAACCTTAAAAACCATTAAAATACCATGAAACCCTAAAAACACTAAAAGACACCAAACCCCCCCCCCCAAACCCTAAAATACCCTAAAAACACATATACCCAGAAAAAATATAAATCCATAAAAATATCAAAAACCCTAACTATCATAAAAACTGTAAAAAAATCCTAAAATCCCTGAAAATCAAAAATAAAAAAAATGACATATAAAACCCTAAATCACTTAAAACCTCTAAGAACTATAAAACCCAATAAAAAATCATGAAAGCCCCTAAAAACCCTAAAACCCCTAAACATATTTAATTGCCCCAAAATCCTAAAAACAATTGAAATCTACAACCAATCTAAAAACCATAAAAACATAAAAACCCAATGACCCTTAAAAATTATTAATACCCAAAAATCCTAAAACCACAAAAAAATATAGAAATGCTAAAAACATTAAAAATACCATAAAAATACTAAAAAACTAAAATCCCTTAAAACCCAAAAATCCTAACAACAACTATAAAACCATAAAGCAGTAACAGACCCTTTAAACCCTAAAACCCCTGAAAACACAAAGAAGATCCTAAAAACCCCTAATTCCCTATAAAAACCCTAAATTCCTGAAAAAATCAAAAACTATGAAAACCCATAAAAACATACAACAGTACATAAAACCTTAAAAATCTTAAAAATTAAAAACCTAAAAAACATTTAAGTCCCAAGAAAAATAATAAAACCCCTAAAAATTTCTAAAAAATTAAAAAATACCGTAAAACCCTAAAAAAAATTTAAAACCATAAAACCCCATATAACCCTAAAACCCCTAAAATCCCTAAAAATAGAAAAATGTCCCTAAAAACCCTTAGAATGTTAAGAACCCTAAAACCTAAAAACCCTAAAAACCCTAAACACTTTAAAAACCCTTACATGACCATAAAAATAATAAAAACTCACAAAAATTCTAAAAACCCCTTAAAACCCATATAAGTCATTGAAACCCCCTTAAAACCATAAAAACCCTCAAACCCCCTAAAACACTAAAAACCCAATAAAACCCTAAAACTCTAAGAGATGGTGGCTAAGTCTCATGGATCTCTCCCTTTGAGATTCTCATTGCTACTGCCCCTTCCCACGATGAACCTCCACTACACCTTGGTGGTGTCATCGATCTCTCAGTTGTTTGGGCTCGACCTCAGTAGATTGAGTGTCTTGGTGTTAGATGCAGATGATCTTGTTGGTGAGGCAGTGGGATGGTCTGGTGGGTTCATTCGGTCCCTTCATGGTCAATGGAGAAGTAACTCTCAAATATGGCTCTAGATATGAGGTTGCAGTTGGCTCTCTGGTGTCGTGATGGTGAAAGAAGGGTGTGTTGGGAGTCCTGACGTTTGGCCAGTGGCGTGCTTGTCTCAGACTTCAGATCTATTTTTCATATCTCGACTCGGTCTTGGATGTTCGACTCTCATGGCGTTTGGTGATTCGGCACTCATCGATGGTGTGATGAGATGATCTGGTGGGTTTGGACGGGCTCTTATCGGTCACCGATGAGGTGGATGGTTCTATATTTGGGGGGGATCTTGCTTCTCTTTGGTGATAGGTGGGTGCGGTGGGCTTTGCGACTTCTTGGGGGATGCGTGCGCGGTCCTCTCAGACCTATGCCTCTTGATCTGAGTTTTGAAGGGGATTTGTGGTTGTTCTGGCTTCTCGATGGGTTATGGTGGATGTGGAGGGAGAAGATGCAGATGGCGCTGCAGCTTCTTGCACGGGTCGGATTCAGGGGGCTTGTGAGAAGTCAAGGCGAGGCCTTCGATTCTTCTTAGAGGCTGTTGAAGGAACAAATGAGATTAGTTTGGAATAGTTTTTAGAAGAAGATGAAGGTTCTAATTTATGGTTTCACTCATTTGGATCTATCTCATGCTTTTAGTGAAGGGATCGTTACATTATTTTACATTTTGGATTCTATGTTGGACTATCGTCTTTTGTTTTGTGGCTATGTTGGTTGTGAATCGTTGCAGATGCCAGATTTTGGTTCTGTTGAGTGGTGTTGGATGCTATTTTGGGCGTTGCGGTTGGGTTCTGGGCATGGGTGATGGTTACCCCTCAAGATGTCGATGAAGGCACGTTATGTGATGTGTTATGGCTGCTATGTTGGACTGTGGTCTTCTATGATGTAGCTGGTTTGGTTGTGAATCGATGTGGATGATGGATATTGGTTCTGTTGAGTGGTGATGGATATTGTCCTACCTTTGGGTGCTACAGATGTGTTCCTGGGTGTGATACTAGATCTGAGTTGTTAGAAGATGATTGGATTGAAGGTGAAGGTTGCTGGAATCTATGTTTCTGGTTTATGGATGATGCTTGGTTGGGAAGTGATGATAGATGTTGGTGTCTGGTGATGGTTGCTAGTTCTCTACGAGGTGGCGAAGGTGAGACTTATGACTTTGATGCTGGTGGTTATATGATTCTGGTAGAGGATATTCTTGGAAAAGAGGTGATGGTTGATGAAAATGGTGATGTGGGATGCTGGTTGCTGTTTGGTTGGGAGATGCTATTGGGAATGCTTTTGATTTCTTGTTTTTTCTGGTTGTTGTTTCTTTTGGGTTTTTTGGGGACTCTTGGGTTTTGTGGGGGTGTCCAGGGTTTTTGGGTGTGGGTTGTTTGACCCCTCCCCTCCCTTGTCTATGGTGTCTTTTTTCTAATAAATTATGGGGGGTTAGGAATAGTATGGCCTCACATATTCCTTTTCCTAATACTCTGATAACACTAAAAAACCCAAAACCCCTTTAAATCCCCTAAATAATCCTAAATACCCTAAAAAAACTAAAACCCTTAAGACCCCCTAAAAACACTGTAAAATCATAAAACCCACTAAAAACCTAAAAAACCCTAAATTACAATAACAAACCCTCTAGAATCCTAAAAATATCCTAAAACCCTAAAAACCAAAAAATATCCAATAAGATAGTAAAAAATCTAAAACACCATAAAAGAACCTAAAAACCATAAAATATTAAATGACACTAAAGAACCCTAAAAGATAATAATATACCCTAAAAACCTAAAATATTAAAAAATACCATAAACTCCCAAGAGTAAAATAAAAACCATAAAAAACACCAAAGAAACTAAAAACGCTAAAGGTCCTTAAATCCCTTAAAACACTAAAGGACCCTAAGAAATCAACCAATACAAAATGACCCTGAAAAAACAAAAGGAATATAAAAACCCTAAAACTACCCTAAAGGACCCCAAAACCATTAACACCCCAAAAAATTAAAGGATTATAAAACCACTAAAATGACTGAAGAACCCAAAAAGACCCTAAAAACTCTAAATAAGCATGAATCTCTTGAACCCCTCTATAAACTATAAAAGATCCAATAAACCCCTAAAACCCTAAATGACCATAAAAACCCTAAAACACTAATGGACCCTAAAAACACCTAAAATCCCTAAAACCCCATAAATACCCATAAAGACCCAATAACCCTAAAAATAATCATAAATATCACTTAAAGAACCTATAACCCTAAAAATAAAAATAATAAAAAAACATAAAAAATCCAACAAAAAGAATAAAACACCCTGAGTCCTGAGAGAAAATTTAAAATATGAAAACCCATAAAACAGTAAAACCACTAAAATCCATAAAATACCGAAAAACCCTAAAAAATATTAAAAAACATAAAAAACTGAAAAAACCTAAAAATCCCAAAAACCCTAAGAAACCCCTAAAACATTCAAAAATCCAAAAACCCGGTAAATTATCTAAAATACACTAGAAAAACCTAAAAACCCTAATCGACCGTAAAAACCCTAAAACACACAAAAACCCCTCATCGACTCTAAAAACCAATAAACACCCTAAAAACCCAAAAAATCCTAGAATAACTTAAAAAATCTCAATTATGCAAATAAAACTAAGAAATAAACAAAAAAGATCCTAAAACTCTTAAAAATAAAATGAACCTAAAAAACCTAAAAACCCAAAAAAACCTAAAAACCCACAAAAAATCTATAAACATTTAAAAACACTTAAAACCTAGAAACACCTAAAAACCATAAAAATTTTAAAAACTCTGACATACCCTTAACCTGTTAAAACTCTAAAAACCCAAAACTCTCCTAAAAACCCTAAAACCATAAATAATACCTAAATATTTGTAAAAAACTAAAAACAATAAAATCCCAAAAAACTAATAAAACAAATACACTGACATCCCAAAATAATATAAAATCCCTTTAAAACAAAAAACCTATAAAATCCCATGAAACCCCTTAAATCCCTGAAAACCCATAAAACCCCTAACGACCAAAAAAATATTGAAAACCATTAAATGCTAAAAATACTAAAAACCCCAAAACCCCTATTTGCATAAAACACCCAAAAACACTAAGAAATACAATAAACCACATAAACCCCCAAAATAAATCCACAATAGACCCTAAAAATATCCCCATAAACCTATAAAGAACCTAAAACACAACAAATCCTCAAACCCCTAAAAAACATAAAAACCCCTATAACCCTTAGATTCCTAAAATGGCCAAAAAAACCAAAAAAATTCCTAATAACCATAAAATCCAAAAGGGACCTAAAGGACCCTAAAAATCCTTAAAGGGCACTAATAACCCTAAAACTTTAAAATAACCTAAAACTGCTAAAACCGCTAAAATACCCTCAATGACCCCATACACTCTAAAAACACTAAATGACCCTAAAACCCCTAAAACCCATAAATAAACCTAAAAACCCATAAAAATCATAAAGGACCACAAAACACCAAAAAACATTAAAATACCCTAAAAATATAAAAAACACTAAAACCCCTAAATAAACCTAAAAGTCCATAGTACCACCAAAACCATTAAAAACATAAATAATTAAAAAACCTAAAAACCATAATAACAGTAAAACCCCATTTAAAAACCCTGAAATCCTTGAAATCCCAAAAAACCATAAAAATAATAAAATACATAAAACCTATTAAACCAATAAAACCATAGAAAATCTAAAAAATATAGAAAACTAAAAACACAAAACACTTTAAAAACCTAAACCCCAACCAAAATATCCTAAAAACCACTAAAACCCCCAAAACACTAAATAAACCTAACCCCCCAAACCCTAAAACCATTAAAAAACTAAAATAACCTAAATACCCAAAACAAATACCACTAAAAACCTCTATAAACCATTACCTCCCCAATAAAAACCCAAAAAACACAAAAACACCTCAAAACACTAAAAAACCCTAAACCCCAAAAAATACGCTAAAACCAATTGAAAACCATAAAACACTTAAAATCATAAAAAACCATAAAAAACATTAAACACCTAAAAATCCTAAAACAATAAAAAATCTATAATGTCCTAAAATAACACTAAAAACCCTAATATAGAAAAAACCGAAAAAACCCAATAAACATAAAATCGAGAAAAAACTATAAGAAAACTTCAAACCCCCTAAAAATCCTTAAATATATAAAAACCCATTAAAAATAAATAACATAATAATTCTAAAACCCCAAAGAACACCTAAAATCCCTATGAAAATCCTAAAACCCTAAAAACCTATGAAACCCTAAAAACCCTAAAAACCTCAAAAAAGTATTAAAACGCAAAAAAAAACATACACGGCCTAAAAATGTACAAATACAAAATAAAACAATAAAAACCACTAAAATCTATAAAACCCCGAAAAATATTGAAAACCATAAAACCATAAAAGAACCCTAAAAACACAAAAACCAATAAAAACAACTTAAAATCCCGAAAACCCTAAAAAGTGTCAAACCCTAAAACACTATAAAGACTAAAAGCCCATAAAAAACATATAAAAACTAAATCCACAAAAACTTCATAACAAAACTAAAACGCTAAAAAACCTAAAAAAACTGAGACCCCCAAAAAGCTAAAAACCCTAAAAAAAATAAAATCACAAAATGTTCAAATAACCTTAAAAAAACCTAATAACACTAAAAACTGTAAAAACCCTAAAATCCCATAATAAAACTTAAACAAACACTAAAAATAAAAAATACCTAAAACCCCTAAAAACAATAAAACCCATAAATCCTTTTAAACCCATAAGAACCCTAAAAACCATAAAATAACTCTAAAGACAATAAAAACCAAAAATCCAAAAAACTATAAGGAACATTATAAATAATTAAAACCCATAAAAACACTAATACCCATAAAACCAATAGAAAAATCCATTAAAACACTTAACCCACTTTAAAAGACTTTTAGACCTAAACATCCTTAAAAAATTTAAACCCATAAAAACCATAGAACCCCTAAATAGGCCATGACACCCCTAAACCCTTATAAACCCTAAAAATACATATAACCCATAAAAAACCTACCCCCCTCCCAATAAACTTTAATAGAAATTAAGAAGCCTTAAAAACCTAAACACCCTAAAACCCTTAAAAGGCCCTAAAACCCTAAAATCAATAAAACCCTAAAACCCAAAAAACACCCAAAAAATCCCAAAAAATGCTAAGAACCCCAAATAAACCCTTAAAATGACTAGGCATCAGAGCGGCATCTCTCCCCCTCTCCTAAAATTTCTAGGGTTCCCTTCAGATTCCCCCCCCCCCTCCCCCTTTGGTGTGGTCCAGCCTCGGTGACCGCGGATTCGCCTTGGATTGGCGTCGATGGAGGTTCCTTATTGTGCCTTTTCACTTTTGATCTGGTGTCATCTTCGTCGTACTTTGCAGCTTTGAGATCTGGCTTCAGCTTCAGATTGCTAGTTGATGGTTCTGGTTCACGTAGAGGTGACTTTGACTCTCCTCGCTCCGGAATCCCCATCTGGTTTCTTCAGTTCTATGTGGCCTAGATCTGGGATTCCAGGTCAATTTTCCAGATCTGTGATTTTTTGTGGCTGTGAGAGCTTGGTGTTGCCCTTGGCGTTCTTAGTGTCCGACTTGGAATTCCCCTATCATCAGGTTCTCGTCACGGCCTCCATGCTTTCATTGCTGCCTACGGTTTTAGTTTCAAGATGCGGCCGGCTCCTCCTAGTTTTTGGGAATTGGTCCCGGCGGTGGGCTCTTGGTGTTGGACCTGGCGCCTCCGGCCACGAAATCCCAGCATAGCTTCTTCTCGGTCTGGCGACGGTCCTAGTGTGCTTTGGTTTACTCTATTTTATCTCCAGTGGCTTGGAGGGGGAAGGAACTGCCCTCTATATCCTCCGGTTTCTTCCATTTATGATCAAATGTTGTTGGTACTTTGTTGTGATGGGTATTTTCTGTGGTTGTTGCTGCTGTTTAATGGTCGCTTCTTGCTGGATGATGATGTTTCTTGGTGGTGAATGCAGTGATGGTGTCTTGCATGAGGCTTCAGGAGGTTGGTGTTTGTGTCTTTTTGGTGTTGAAGCTAGGTTTATGAAGTTGCTGCATATGGTTTTGTTTTGCAGGCTTCTAGAGGTGGGTGTTTGTGTCATTGTGGTGTTGAAGCTGGGTTTATGAAGTTGCTGCATATGGTTTTGTTTTGCAGATTTCTGGTTGCTGATGTCCTGAGAGGAGATGTTGGTAACTTTTATGTTTTTCTGCTTTGTGTGTTTTTTTCTTCTGTGGGTTTTCTTTTTTGGGTCTTTTTGGTGTTGGGGTTGTAAAGGGTCATTTGGGTGTGGGTCGTTTGACCCCTCCCCTCCCTTGTCTGTTGTATCTTTCTTTCTAATAAATTTGGGGGGGGGGGGTTGGGAATAGCCTGAATCTCGCATATTCCTTTCCCAAATGAACCCTTAGACATCCTAAATATCTTAAAAACTCAAAAACCCGAAAATCCTAAAACCAAAAAAATGAAAAAATTCCTAAAATACCTACAAACATAAAAAACCATAAAACCTAAAAAATCATTAAAACCCATAAAAACCATAAATCCCCCTAAAAACCTCTAAAAGATGTTAAGAACCCTAAATTCCCTAAAAACCCTAAAAACCCAAAAAGTGTATAAAACCCTTATAAAAACCTAAAATACCAATAAAAAGACTTAAACACCATAAAAATTCCCAAAATCCCTATAAAACCCTAAAACACCTAAAACACAATAAAACCCTAGAAACCCTTAAATCCACAAAAAACACTAAAAATATGAAAAAACACAAAAATATTAAGAACCCCAAATCAAACCAAAATACCACTAAAACCGTCTAAATCAAAAACTTTAAAATCCAAAAAAATCAAAAAATCCATAAAATTCTTCAAACCCCTAAAAACAAAAAAGAAAACCATAGAAACCCTAAAAACACTAAGAAGACCATAAAAACACTAAAAAACCCTAAAACACTAAAAACCATGAAAAAAATGAAAAAAATTAAAACCGCTAATTAACATAGAATATCCATAAAATCTTTAGAACCATAATAACAATAAAAATACATAAAATATCCAAAAAGTGTAAAAAACTCATAATTTAGAAAAACCCCTAAAATCCTAATAACACTAGAAAATACCCTAAAATCCCCCAAAAATTGAAAACCCCTATAACCCTAAAATAACTATAAACTTAGTAAAACCCTGAATCATAAAAAAAAATTAAAACCACAAAAACACTGAAACCCCTAAAAACCATAAAAACCATAAAAAAATTATGAAACCGCCTAAAAACCCTGAAAACCCCAAAAAACACCTATAATCTTTAAACATTCTATAAATCCAGAATACCTAAAAACCCCAAAACACTGAAAAACCATGAAAACCCTTAAAATACCTTGAAAACCACTAAAAACCCTATACAACTCTGATAACCAAAAAAAACCCAAAAAAACCCCAACAAAACCATAAAAACACCTGAAAACCCTAAAACCCCCAAAACACTATATACACTAAAAACATAAAAAATCTAAAACCCCCTAAAACCCATAAAACCATAAAACCCATAAAAAATAAAAGTCCATCAACCACCTAAAACCTCACAACCCCAAAAAATCTAAAAATCATAAAGACCCTAAAGGCATAAAGTATATAAAAAACCTAAATAACCCTATGAAAACCCTAAAATACCCTAAGACCCCAAAACACCCAAAAATCCTAAAACACCTCAATGATCGTAAAAACCCTAAAACCGCTAAAAATTATCAAAAACCATAAAATCCATAAAATCTTAAAACCCTAAAACCTTAAAAACACTAAAAATTATAAAGAATGCAAAAATAATCATAAAATCACCAAAAACCATAAAACCCCTAAAAAGACATGATGAACCTAAAAACCCTAAAAACACTTAAAAGACATAAAAACCATTAATACCCATAAAAATATCTAGAACCCCTTAAAAACCTAAAAATCAATAAAAATATAAAAACCCATAATAAATATAAATGACAGAAAAACACTAAAACCACATAAATCCTAAATAAACAATCAAGACCCTTGAAAACATTGAAACCCCTATAAAACCTAAAACCCCAAAAACTTGTAACAACTCTAAAAACCCTAAAACCCACAAAAAACACTTAAAATGGTAAAATCCATTAAAACCCATAAAATTCCATAAAACCCCTAAAAACGAAGAAACCAAAACAACACTAAAAACCATAAAAATAAAAAAAAAATACTAATCACCCTAAAAACCCTATACCCCTTTCAAACCCAAAAAAACCCTTAAAACCCTAATCTGTTAAAACCCATTAAAACCCTAAAATCCATAAAACCCCTTACTAATCCCAAAAACCATAAAATCCCTAAAATCCCTAAGATTCTTAAAAATACAAAAAGGGCACTATAAACCCTAAAACCCCTAAACACATAAAACCCCTAAAAACCATAAATTCATAATACTCTAAAATCCCTAAAAATTCTAAAACCCATAAATGAACCTAAAAAAAAGTCCATAAAACCCCTAATACCCTAACAGACCCAAGATCCCTAAAAATTTCAAAAATTCACAAAAACCTCAAATAACCCATATAAGACCGTAAAATACAATAAAACCACTAAAATACTCCGAAAACAATAAAAGTAATAAAATAAACTAAAAAACACTAAAAACTCTTGAAGATCCTAGAAAGCTAAGAAACCCTAAAAGGACCCTAAAAACCCTAAACATTGTAAAGGAAACTGAAAAACCTTAATAACCATAAAAAACTTAAAAAACTAAAACCCCATAAAATATCTAAAGCAAAATAAAACACCAAAAAACCCTAAAGGACCCTACAAACCATAAAATAAAGTAAAATGCCCTAAAACCCATTAAAACACTAAACGACCCTCAAAACCCTAAATACTGCAAAAAAATCTAAAACCCCTAAAAACCAAATAATTCTCTAAAAATATAAAAATCCTACGAGACCCAAAAAAACACTAAAAAACCTAAAAAACAGAAAAAAAAACAATAAAATACCCTAAAAACCATAAAAAAATTGAAAACCCCTAAAAGACCATAAAACCCGTAAAAACCCCAAAAACCATTAAAAATTCATAAACCCCCCAAAAATAAAAAACAAATCCCAAAAACAATTAAACCCCCAAAAACTCAAAAAACCCTAAAAAACTAAAAAACCCTAAAACCAAACTAAAACCCCTAAAAACCTAATAATACCTCTGAAATCGTATAAACAAAAAAAATATAAATAACTAAAAAACCCCAAACCCCAAAAAAATTATGCAATCCTAAAAAAACCATAAAGCTCAAAAACCCTAAAAACCTATAAAACCCAGAAAAACCCCAAAACACCAAAAACTCTTAAACCCCTAAAACCCCTAAACCCCTAAAAACCATAAAACCAAAAAATAACCTTAAATCTCCCCAAATGGCCCTAAAAACACCAAAATTCCTAAAAGACCTTAAGAAACCTAAAAACCCATAAATACCCTAAATAACATATAAAAACCAAAAATACCCTTAAAACTCTCAAAACCCTAAAAATACCAAAACCCTTAAATTCTCCAAAACCCAAAAAACATGATACCCTTAAAAACCATAAAACCCTAAAAGAACCCAAAACCCCAAAATCCTCTATAACCATAAAAATAATAAAAATTAATAGAAACCCTAAAAAACTTTTAAAATCCAAAAATCCAAAAATCCCAAAAATCACTAAAACCCCTTAAAAACCTAAAAATTACTAAAAATGAGAAAAATCCATAAAACTGTACATGCCCTAAAATAACCTAAACACCCAAAAACCAATAAAATCACTAAAACCATAAATAGAATAAAAATAAAAAAAACCAAAAAACCAAAAAAACCACTATAACCCCTAGAAATCGAAAAAAGCCTAAATATCCTAAAGAATCTTTAACCCCCTACAAAATAATAACCCCTAAAACCCTAATGAACCCTTAAACCCTATACCCTAAACTATAAAACATAACACAATACCCCACTCCCTAACCCTGAAAGCCTACACACTAAAACCTATTCCCTATAACAAAAACCCTAGACCCTAACTCTGAAACCCGATACCCTACAAACTAAACCCCAAACCATGCCGCCAAAGCCGTAGACCCAACACCCTAAACCCTAAACCCAACACCCACAACCCAATACACCATAAGTTAAACCCTAAACCCAAAACCATACTCCCTATACCACAAACCCTACACCCTAAACCCTAAACACCAAATCCTACACCCTAGACTATAAACCCTGCACCCTAAAAATTATACATTACACCCTAATACTTAAACCCTAAACTCTAAACCCTTTTCCCTACACCCAAAACCCATAAACTGACACAATATACACTACACCCTAAACTATAATCCCTACACCCTAAACACTATACCCTACACCGCAAACCCTAAACCCTAAAATCTACACCCTAAACCATATACCACACACCCTAAACCTTAAAATATATAGTCTAAACCATATAACCTATACCCAAAAACCTAATATCTACACCAAGGACACTATACTATAGACCCTAGACGGCAAAACCTACTCCCTAAACACAATACCCTTCACCCTAAACCCTTAACCCTACTTCGTAAACCATATAACCTCCACCATAAAGCTTAAACACTACACCGTAAACCCAATATCCTACACACCAAACCCAAAACCCTACGCACTAAACACTAAAATCCCTCAAAACCAAAAACACCTAAAAATTCAAAAAAACCCTAAAATGCAAAAAAAAATCATAAAAACTCAAAAAATTCCCAAACCCCCCATAGAACCAATAAAATCATAAATAATCAAAAAAGGAACTAAAAATTCTAAAAAACACAAAGAAAAACTGAAAACTCTAAAATGTTCTAACAATCTATAATCCCATAAGAAAACCTAAAACCCCTAAAACCACTAAAACACTATGACCCCCCTAAAACCCTAAAAAACTAAAAATATTAAAAACACATAAAATCATAAAAACACTAAATACCTAAGAACTCTAAAACACTAAAAACCCAAAAATCCTTAAGAAACTATAAACCCATTAAAATGCCTAATAACCCTAAAAATAAAAAAAGCCCAAAAAACCCTAAAAATACTAAAACCCGAAAAAACCCTAAATCCTATAAACCATACACCCTAAACATCAATCCTGAAAACTTAAATTCTACATCTTACACCCTATACCCAAAACAATCCACCTGAAACACTATATCCAACACCCAAAACCATAAACCCCCCAACCTAAACCCTATAACCTACACCCTAAACCCAAACACTACAACCTAAACCATATACTCTACACCATAAAACCTAAACCATACACCGTAAACCCTAATCCATAAACCATAAATCGTACACCCTAAATAGTAAACCTTAAACCTAAAGAAATTCTAAATTCCCAACATACAATAAAACCCTAAAAAACCAAAAAAAAACATTATTAGCCTAAAAACACCAAAAATACCCTAAAACCCATAAACCCCTAAAAGACCCTAAAACCTAGAAAAACCCTATATAAGAATTAAAAACCTAATGAACCACTATAAGGACCTAAAAATATAATAGACCATGAAAGCACCTTAAACACATAAAACCTTAAAAAATCCCTTTAAACCCCTAAAACCCCCTGTTGACACTCCTTTAGTCACAGAATCTAAAACTTGGAAAAGGGGAATATCTTAGATCAAAGTGATTCAACCTTTGGACAAATATCAAAAAATTGACAAAGGAGGGAATAAGAAGAACATTGTACAATGGACGCGCAAGTACACTTGTGCGACGAAGTTGGTCGCGCAAGTCACTTGCGCGCCCTAGGTGATAACCGCCCGGGTTCTTCTCCAGCCTATAAATACCCCCGGTGGGCCCCCCATTTGAAGAGGAATTTTTCCAGAATTCAGATATAGAGCTATGAATGCCCAAGTCTCTTCTTCAGGTCTTCTGAACACTTATAAGGTAATTCTTTACCTAGAATGAAAGGTCTAAACAAGATGAGTAAGGTCTAAGTGTTAGAATTCCCTAACACTTGCGCGCCTAAGGTGTTTTACACTTATGGGAAATGAACATACTTGCACGTCGCCCTACTTCTTCACCAAAACTTGCGCGCCTCTCTTCTGGAAGTACCTCCGGATAATTCTAAAGGCTTTGGTCAAGGATCACCCAAGTTTTACTCTACTGGTTAACAATCGCGCAAGTACCCATGTGTTGCGCAGGTATACCTATGCGACCAGGACTTGCGTGCCCACGCAATACCTGCGAGCCTGCCAAGACTTGTGCGCCTCTACCTTTTTGTGTGCCCTTCTTGCTCATTTAACCCCTCTTATACCATTACACCTCTCCTATTCAAGATTCAGTCTTCAAGAAATTCTTCAAATCAATTTATGGCATGTTTTCTTGATTAACTTCCTTATCTGAAAGGAATTATGTGGAATATCTCTCAAAACCTAGTGATTTATACATCTTTATGTCACTAAAGATTGATATTTCATTCATTCAACCTCATCCTTTAAGATGAGAGAACCCCTTAACCTGGGACTCCTTTTCAGAAGTAAGCCCCAGTCTCAAATATGGGAATCCTCTTCAGGAGTAAGCCCCAGTCTCAAATATGGGCATCCTCTTCAGGACTAAGCCCCAAGTCCCTTAATTTTTCAAGTCCCTTAACCTGGGCCTTCTTCTCAGGAGTAAGCCCCAGCCTTAATCTCTCTTAACCAGTCTTAATTTCCTTTTGATATGGGCTACCTTCTCAGGAGTAAAACCCAATCATAAGTCCCCTATTAACTTGGGAATCTTCCTTTGGAGTAAGCCCCAGGATTAGAGTATCCAAATATCCATGAAGCACATATACCTTTATAGACCCTACTCCTATATTTCTTCTCTGAACTAAATCCTAATCCTCATATATTTGGGCATTCATACACACATAAGCCCCACATCATTGCATCTTTGGTGGAAAAATTGTCTGGTTTCACCAATACCTCTTGTTTCTCACACTGACCATGACTCACGTGAGCTTAGAGTGTAAAAGTAATCATGAAATTTTTCTTTGAGCCATTAATCATGCATAAACATCAAAATCCCTTTCTTGAACTACGTGGGTTCTGATTCCTTTTCTAAAACAAAGGATACGTAGGTAGCCCATCTGTGGGTACGATCCCAACTCTGAAATAATTCATGTCCTTCTGAATGACAATAAACTTCAAGTGCCCCAGTGAGTGGATTTAAAACCAGTATGGTCATCATAATGACCAAGATACTTTTATGTATTGAAGGATACCATTGACTAAGAATCTCTAACAAATATAGATGATTCTCCATCGATGAAGAACCTCGAATACATATAAAAGATTCTCTGAATTTCCTACATATCAATCACTGATTGTCAGACTAAATGAAAGCTCATTTTATACTTGGTAATGTAAAAAGGATTCACAAACATAACTTAAATCTATAAAGAGAGTCCCGGAGTAGACAATAATTCCCCTCAAAAAGGTGTGATGAGTCTGACCTCCCATCCTCTCGACCAATGCAAATTCCTAAGCCTTATCAGTCCACAACTAATGAGCGCCTACCTTTGGAAAGTAGGTTCAAATGGATATGGAATCATTGGATGTTTTCGGTTCTACGAACAAACCTTTTATAAACCGCTTGGAATGTTTGAATCTTAAATCAATGAGATCATCCCCAATTCCAGAGGGAAACACCCCCAAACAATCCAAAAAACACTAAAAAAAATAAAAACCGTAAAAACTTTAAAAATAAAAAAAAAATCATTAATACCCTAAAAACCATAAAACAATTTAAAACCCAAAAATGATTAAATATATCCTAAAACCATACACACTCTAAAAATTAAAATAAACACTACAAACCCATAAAACCCCCAAAAACCCAAAAACCCAAAAAACACTAAAAACCCTAAAAAACTCATAAGAACCCTAAAAACAATAAAACCCCCAATTCACTTAAAAGTACCCCAGACCCCTAAAAGACCCTAAAACCTTAAGAACCCAAAAAACAAAAAGGAACCTAAAAACCCTTAAAACACTAAAAACCACTAAACCCCCTAAAACCACTAAAAATCCTAAAAAACCTATATATACTAAAAACAATAAAAACCTTGAAATACCCTAAACCCCCTAAAATACCATAAAAACCCTAAAACCCTTAAAAACTTTAAAACCCTTAAAACCCCTAAAACCCATAAAACACATAAATACCTAAAGAGCCCTTAAAACTTCTAAAAATACTAAAAAACCCAAAAAAAACCAAAAAACCCTAAAAGAACTAAAAACCCTAAAAAAACTAAAAACCCTTCAAAAAATGATTAAACTCTTAATAAACCCTAAAAAACACTAGACTTCCTTCACGATTTTGCGATGTGATGCGGTTGCGGTGCTTGGCGATGGGGCTTCTTGCTGGCAAGGATCGCCTTTGGCGACATTCTCCATGTGGTTCGTGGCTCGCGTGGTGCTGCATCTTTCAAGGAGCTGCCTCTCTGGCGGAGTAGTGTTCATGTGGCTTGATATGCGGCTGTGTGCGTCGGAGCCTCTCCTTGATAGATCTGGGATCTGGTGGTTTTTCCCAGTTTTGGTCGGTTTCGCCTTGGATGTACAGCGGTGTGGTGCGGGCGCGACAGATTTGGTCGCTTCTGGGGCTTTAAGACCCGCGGATCCGGTAGTGGCGGTCCTCGATCTGGGAGGACAACTCAGATCTGGCTTCCCCAGCGCGCGGCGGTCCAGATCCACGGAGATGCGGGATAGATCTGGTCCCTTCTTGGTGCGGTGTTGCATTGCCATGGTGATGCCTTTCATTGCGACGAGCTCCTGGTGGTTCCCGGCTTCCTCGTCGGCTTCCAAGTGGTGGCCTGGAGAGGCCAGACCTCAGTTGATGTTGTGCGGTGGGACATTGCCGATCTTTGAAGCTGTGTGGGGAGCGGCGGTTTTGGTTTGGCTCGGGCAGTCAGGTGATAGTGTTGGTTTCTCTCTTCGGACCTCAGCGTGGAGGCAGGTTCGTTTCTGGGTTTCCTTTTTGTGTTATGATCTTGTTGCTCGTCTGGATAAGTGCTGTGTTCTGGAGTTTCTATCGGGTTGTGGTGGCTGCTTCATGGATTGTGGTGGGATTGGTTTGGTTCTGGCTCTTTGTTCTGTTTTGAGATATGGATTGCCACCTGCTCTTGGTGTGCGTGTTCTGTGGTGCTTGCGATGGACCTCTATAGCTGGGAGGGGTTGGATTCTGGTTCTTGTGGAAAAGGATGATGGTTGTTGTCTCGATGTGAGCTTTGGTGAATGGTGGTTGTGTGATTTTGGTGATGATGGCTATGTGCTGTTGGTGACTGCTTGTGTTTGTGGGAAGATGCTGGATTCTGGTTCTTGTGAGATTGGCTCCTGGTCGCTGATTCATGGCGAGCTGCTGAATGCTGGTGATGGTTGTGATGTTGATGCTGGTGGTTCTGTGGCTTTGGTTGCTGGTGGTTATGTGATGTTGAATGCTGGTGATGGCTGCTGCTTGGATGGGAGGTGCTGAAGCTTTGGTTTATGGTCGCGATAATGCTGGATGTTGTTTGCTGTTTGAATTTGGATGCTGGTCGTTGGTTAGCTGCGAGCTGCTGGATGCTGGTTGATGCTGGATAATGGTGGTGGCTGCTTTGCTTTGTGTGTTTTCTTTTTCGTTCTTGATTTTCCTTTTTTTGGGGTTTTTGTCTTGGGTCGTTAAAGGTTTTTGGGTGTGGGTTGATTGACCCCTCCCCTCCCTTGTCTGCTATGTCTCTTTTGTTTTTTTAATAAATTTGGGGGGGGGGGGCGGGAATAGCCTGACCCTCGCATCTTCCTTGCCTAAAAAACACTATAAATACAAAAAACCCAAAAAACCATGATAAGTCCCTAAACACCCAAAACCCCCTAAAACTAATAAAACCCTAAAATGTCCATCGATACCCCTATATATCCATAAAACACCCTAAAACTCCAAAAAGACTCCTAAAACTTGAATTCCTAAAAAACACCAAAAACATAAAAACCCAAAATACCCTAAAAAGCTTATAAACACCTAAAAAACTACGAAAAAACATAAAAGTACCTAAAAACCTTAAAAATACCCTACAACCCCAAATACCATAAAAACCATTAAAACCAAAAAATTCCATAAAAACTATAAAATACACTAAGGAACAAAAAAATTCAAAAAAACTCCTAAAGAACCTAAAACACTGTAAATAGCCTAAAACCCCAAAAATCCCAAAAATCTTTGTAACACCATAAATCCATAAAAGACCATAAAAATGATAAATAGACCGAAAAGGATCTAAAACCCGTAAAAATAAAATAAAACACTAAATCAGAAAAACACCCCTAAATCCCTAGGAAACCCTAGAGGATGGCGACTGAATCTCGTGGCTCCTCTTGTGCTCAGCTTCCCCTATGATGTCTCCTCTCGTGGTGATCCTTCTTCAGAGATGAGGCCTGTTTGTTGCGGTTGTGGCTTCTCAGGCATCGAGATTCACAACTCTATTGTTTTCCCTGGCAGATCTCTTCTTATGGCTTGGCGGTTCTCTTGCTGATTTTTACGTATCGGCTTCAGATGAAGGCATCACTGTTGGACACCCGAGTCAGATCAGGTCTCCCCAGAGTGCGATGTTGCAGTTTTAAGGATGATTGGAACGAATCTGGCCTTTCTGTGGTGCAGCGATGCAGATCCTTGGTTGTTCTACTCAGATCTAGAATCTTCGAAGTGCGACGCTACAGATCCAGGGCAATGCAGGTCAGATTTGGGTGTTACGGTTTGTGGAGATGGGCCTCAGCAGCGTTCCTCATATTCCAGGCGGCAGGTTCTCCTAAGTTTCTTTGTCAGATGAGTCTCCTCCGAGCAACAGCTTGGAAGGTTTATTTCCTGAGGGCGCCTCAGATCTGGTATGTCATCTCTGTTGTGGTGTTGTACCTGCATTTTTCCTCTACTTATGGTATACTGGTGGCTCATTATTTCAGTGCTCTTCTGCCTAGTGGATGGATATTTGATCTGGTTTTTTGGATTTTTTGGCTAGTGGTTTGTTCTATTACATGGGATCCTCTTCTATTTATGGGTATTTCTTTTGATTTTTTGGATGAAATTGTTATGGTTTGTCAAATTTTGTTGATGTTGTTGTGGCATTTGGTGTGTGCCGATGAGAAAGATAGGTTGTTTTTCGCTGGTCATTTTTGAGGTGCAGAAGGATCTTTTGGATATTGGAAAAAATGGTGCTAGATGATGTTTGCTGCTGGACTGGGATGTGTAGAATCTGATACTTATGCGTTTGGTGCTGAGGGTTCTACTCTACTAGCAGTGGGTCTTCCTGGGGCGGAAGTGCTAGAAGTTGAAAATGGGTTGACTGGATGTTTTTTGAGCCTCGACCGCATTATGTACCTTGATGCAGGCATTGTTGTTCGTATCTTGTCTCCCTTTGAATTAGTGTTATTGGGTGTGAGTTGCTAGTTTCTAGATGACATTTGTTTTGGAAGTGATGGTTGCTGTATGCTGAACTTATAGTTATTTGTTTCCTCTTTCTTTGAGAACTAGAGGTGGTTGGTGCTGGAAGAATGTTATGGCTGCGATGTTTCGAATTGGTGCTGCCAGTTGCTGGAACTGAAGCGGGATGCTGGTAGATGTTTGGTGATTGAAAGAGGTACTAGTTTCTTTAAAATGAGGTTCTGGATCTTGGTTGTTGCTTGGCCAGGATGTGATAAAGATGTTGTTTATGATTCTACTGCTGGTGATTATGTGTTGCTGGTGATGGATATGCTTGGCAAAGAGGTGATGGAGGATTCTAAATGTGACGTGGGATGCTGGTTGTTGGTTGGATGGGAGATGATGATGGAGATGATTTTACTTTTCTGCCTGTCTAGTTTTGTGTCTTTTGGGTTTTTTGTGGACTCTTGGGTTTTTTGTGGACTCTTTGGTTTTTTGTGGGTGTTCAGGGCTTTTCGGTGTGGGTTGATTGACCCCGCCCTCCCTTGTCTAGAGTGTCTTTTTTCTAATAAAATTTGGGGGGCTAGGATTAGCATGGCCTCACATCTTCCTTGCCCTAAGAAACCCTATAACAAACCTAAAACCCTAGAAAACCCTAAAAAAACCCTAAAACACTAAGCACCCCTAAAACCCCTAAAACCATTAAAACCCATAAATACCACAAAACCCCTAAAAAATTAATATTATAAAATTCCATAAAGTCCCTAAAAACAACTAAAATACCCTAACATGTATTAAAATCCCTAAATATCATTAAAAAATATAAAGTCACTAAAAGTAACTAAAAACCTCAAACATTAAAAAAACTAAAAACCCTAAAAATCCTAAAACCCTAAAAAACCCAAAAACAATCCTAGAAAACCCAAATGAAATTTTGGAAACCCCAAACACTCTAAAGAAAAAACAAACAATAACAACCACTAAAAATCCTAAAACCCTATAAAAGTGTAAAATTCCTCAAAACCCCCAAAAACCCTAAGAAACCCAAAATACCCAAAAAACCACTAAAATCCTAAAAACCATCAAAACATCTAACACCCTAAAAATACCCTAGAAACCTTTAAAACATGAAAACCCCTTTAAACCACAATAAAAACTCTATAAACACTAAAAACCCAAAAAACCCAAAAATATCCTAAACCCCCCAAATCATAAAACTCAAAAATTCACTAAAAATCCATGAAAACCCCCAAAACCCATAAAAACTCCAAGAAACACTAAAAGCCCCGAAGTCCCAAAAAATACCAAAACCGCACTAAAAACACCTAAAAAACATAAAACACCCTAAAAATCCCAAAAACAACATAAAACCCTAAAAACAAAAAAACTAAAAAATCCTCAAAAACCCAAAAAAACCATAAAATCGTTAAAAACCAAAAAAACATATAACCCTAAAAAATTATAAAAATTGAAAAACGTTAAAAACCTTACAACATGTAAAACCCTAGAAAACCATGAAAAACAGTAAAAACACCTTCAAACCAAAAAAAAAACACTACAACCCATTATAAACCCTAAAAACAGTTATAAACCTTAAAAACCAAAAAACCCCAAAAAACCCAAAAAACACCTTATAAATAGTTAAAGACACTAAAACCCTTTAAAACCCTAAAAACCATAAAAAACATAAATACAAAAAATCCATAAGAACCCTAAAAACAGATAAAAACCATAAAACCATAAAAAATAACTAAAACCTATATAGGGCCACAAAAACTATAAAACCCCCCAAAAAACATTAATAACCCTAAAAACCCTAAAAACCCCCAAAACCCCAAAAAACCATAAAAACTCTAAAATAAATAAAAAAAACTAAAAAACCTTAAAACCCCTAAAACACCCTAAAAACACATAAAGACCCCATAACAGTTTAAAAACCTAAAATTCCCTAATAGCCTAATAGGACCTAAAACCCCCAAAACACAAAAAACAATACAAACCCTTAAAAAATTTAGAAACCATAAAATCCTAAAGGACCATAAAAACCATAAAAATACTGAAAGATCATAAGAACCTTATTGGATCCTGAAACCTTTAAAGAATACTAAAGGACCCTAAAAATTTCAAAAAACACAAAATGAATCAAAATACCCATAAAAACTAAAAGGAAACTAAAATCCCTAAAACCCATAAGGACCCTAAAACCCCATAAAAACCATAAAACCCATCAATGGGACCCAAAACCCCAAAAGAACCTAAAACCCCTAAAAACCATAGAAGAATCTAAAATTCTAAAAACCTTAAAACCCATGAAACCCCTAAAAACTATAAAATACCTAGATAACCAAAAAGAGATCATAAAACCACTAAAACTATAAAAGAACCTAAAACCCCCAAAAAACCTAAGACACTAAAAACCACATAAAACCCAAAAAAACATAAAAATATTTAAAATATCAAAAAAACTAAAAAACCCTTAATAACCCATAAAAACCTTAAAATATCCTAACAACATAAAATACATGAGAAAACCCTAAAAAACTGAAAACCACAAAATGCTTAAAAATGCACAAAAAACACAAAAAACCCTTAAAACCCCATAAAACCTTAAAACCCCTAAATCCCTTAAAATATTTTGAAACCCTAAAATCCCTAAAGGAACTAAAAACCCTCAAATCCTTAAAGGACCATAAAACCACTAAAGAAACCTAAAAACCATAGAAACCCAAAAAGGACCGTAAAAATCCTAACAAAACCCGTAAAAACCCTAAAAACCACAAAAAACCCAAAAACCCTGTAAAACCATAAAATACGCCAAATAATAATAAAATAACCCTAACAACCTTAAAAACCTTAAAACCCCAAAAATCCATAAAAAAAAAAACTAAAGCCCATTAACCCCCCCCCCCACCAAACTGTTAAAGGACCCTAACCCCCCTCAAAAAACCCAAATGGCCTTAAAAACCCTAGGAAACATAAAAATACAATATAACCCTAAAAACCCTAATGACTTTAAAAGACCATAAAACCACCTAAAAACCTTTTAAAACCCTAAAACCATACAAACCAAAAATCCCTAAAAACCCATAAAAATCCTTTTAAAACCCATGATAAAACCTAAAACTCCAATGAACATTAAAAATCCATAAATACTCTAAAAAAAATAAAAACCCTAAACCCTTTAAACAATTCAAAATAACCAAAGGAAACTTGCACAAAAAAAAAAAGAATACCTCAAATCCATAAAAAACCCAGAAACACCCCTCCCCCAAAAAAATCCAAAAACCACAAATACCCCAACAAACCTAAAAATTATAAAAAAAACCCATTAAAACACTGCCTGTAAAACCTTTAATACTCCCCTAAACCCCGCAAAACCCGAAAACATCCCAAAAACCACTAAAAATCCCAAAAACTTAAAAACCCCACAAAACACTAAAACTTCTCTAAAAACCACATGTAAAACCAAAAAACACAAAAAATACTAAAAAACCTAAATCCTTAAAAATTTTAAAAACCATGATAAGTCATAAAAACCAATAAAACACAAAAAAAATCATAAGAAACCCTAAAAACAAAAAAAACCCCTCAAATAATAAAAACCATAGAAACCCTAAAAACAATAAAAAAACTAAAACCACCTAAAAACCAAAAAACCCTAAAACCCCTAAACCCCCTAAAACCCTTGAAAACATAAATGACCCTAAAAATTCCTCAGACCCCTTGAAGGAACCTTAAAACCCCAAAAATACACAAATGACACTAAAATTCGTTATAAATCCCTAAAGGACCCTAAAACCACCCTAAAATTCACAAAAAACTTTAAACCCCCCACCCCCAAAACACCCTCACTAACCATAAAAATCTATTAAAACCCCCAAAAAACACTAAATCCCTAAAACCCCTAAATAACCCTAAAAAGTAAAAAATACGCTGAAAGGCCATAAAACCCCTACAAAACATTAAAATAACCTAAAAACTATAAAAGATGATAAAAATAGTAATGAAAAAAAAAATGAAAAACCCTAACAACCTAAAACCCCAAATAAACATGAAGATCCAAAAAACCATTAAAAACCATAGAAACCCATAAAACCCTTAAAATCCACAAAAAACATAAAACCCTAAAAATCATAAAAACCCAGAAAAAGTACAAAAAATCTCCAACACCTAAAAAACCATTCAATTCCCCCAAAACACTAAAACACCTAAAAACCCTAAAAACCCTAAAACACCTAAAACCCCTAAAAACTCTTAAAAAATTGAAACCCACACTTAGAAATGAACAAAACACCTAAAATAAACACAAACACAAAAAAACTAAAAAATAGTGAAAACACTAAGAACAATTAATCTCCAAAAACCCCAAAAAACCTTTAAACCCTTAAAAATATTCAAACCACTAAAACATCCTAAACACCCATAAAACCTAAACACCTCAATGAAAACCCAAAAACCATTAAGAACCGTAAAATGACCCTAAAAACCTGAAAAAACCCAAAAAACCATATAACCCTAAAACTCAATGAGAGGGCCAACAAGACAATCAATAATATATGTGTTCATCCAAAAGATGTAGTGGACAGATTTATCTTGATTACGTATGTTATATCAAACATGCTATCTTTTCCAAGAGTTTCTGCATTCTAAGAAATGGCTGCTCTCAAGTTCACACCTGTGAATACCGCTGCTGCGAATGCCACTACTGCTACTCCTACTGGATCGTCGTCCGCTCTGAGGACGAAATCACCTACTCAGCGTCTTCAACGCTGGGTATCAAACGCGTTGGTTAAGGAGTACCGTCAACACGGTACCATTCCAACTCTGGAGGCTGTCCGACAAGACCTCCAAGTGAACAAATCACACCGGTCATCCGGACAACGACGACCAGTGATCAAGAAGCAGGCGATGCTAACCACTGTCTCTAACTGTTTCGGGTCGTTATCCCCAGAACACAATCACCATTCACTCCCATATTCTGAGGAGGTGACTGATCAGGCCCCTCAGGGGCTTAATGAAAAGAAACTAGAGTTATTCCCAAGGGATCCTATCAACAATCGCCGCCAGACTCATGCGGCAGTGCGCCCTCAACATGATGAGGGTACCGAATCCAGGCATTCGGCTCAGGTTCCTTGAACCCGAGCAGGCAAGACAAATCGCCAGAGGCGAAATCCGGTTAAAAGTGAGTAGGTTCTCATCTCTGCCATCTCTGGAGAAGTCCATCAACCTAACTTGGTGGAAAGCAACGAGAAGACACACACACCTTCCTGTTTTAATTTCGCTGTCCAGTAGACTTGTCTGGCAGCATCACACGAATCCCGCCAGGCAATTCTGGCGGAGTATTATAGGGAGGAACATACACCTGTTTATACATCATCATCTAGTCAGTAGGCTCGTCTGACTACATATGATGGATCTCGTCAACCACGTTCGACAAAGTGCAATCAGTAGGCACATACACCTGCTAGTACTGATCAAGCCTACCAACAGTCTCGCTTGGTAGCATTCAGAGAAGTTAGTTGGAATGCTCCAGTGACAAACAGGAGGCGGACTCAACTCTCTGCCCCTACACTTGAGTACTGTCAGGATTCACTGACAGGAAAAGGAGGACAGGAGTAGGCACATACACCTACTCCAAGCACAGAATGGACGTATATCCCCATTCCGGCATCTAAAGTCACCAAGAATATTCTATCAATGGTGAAAGAGCAGAAGAAAATCCCTGATCATATTCTGGATGCTTTCCAGGATATTATAACAGCTTCAGTAACATTTCAGGGAAAGACACATAAATCTATCCCTACCAGTGGAGTGACACATCAACAATTCACTCCGAAACAGACACACACATCTGTTCCAGTCCAAGACGGTTGTGGGGCGTACTCCTCCATATCATTCTGACAACCAAGTCAGGCACATACACCTGATTTGAGTCGAGATCGTCAGCCTAACCTGGCCATATCTCCTGATCAGGCACATACACCTGCTTAGAGCAGCCACTTTCGTCAACAAGTGGTTTCCAAGGCGAGTAAGAAGGCATCTAAGAAGAAGACTCGCCCAACACAGTCAGGAAATAAATATCCAATTTGTAACAAGGCCTTGCTCAATGATGGAGTTCTTGAAGCCATCATACAATTATCTGTTAAAATTCAAGATTCTACTCCCTCATTTCCAAATAGTGGGAACATTAATTCCGAAGGTCTTCCATAGACACTTCTTCATGAAGGCTTTCTTCATGAAAATTCAGTCGATATCGAAGTTTCATCTTCATATGAGAGCCACAGGAACCCTCTGTGTGGTCATAAGACCATGGAGCAAGAGATCTCATCTTTTGCTGTAACCTACCATGGTGGTCCTCCCCATGATGATGAATTTCGCTGCGAAAGTCCTCTCCGTAGTAGTGATGCACATTGTCCAGAAAATGCTCTAGTGGACAATGTAGTGCCGAGAAAGCCCTCTTATCTTGAAGCACTTGTAAATGAAAAACCAGTCATGTTTGATGCTTCATCGCTAGCAGGTGAAATACTTTCTCAATTGGAAGATAGCCCAGGGTGTAGTTCATTCTCCAAACCACCCCTAAGTCATGCATCTTCTAGTTTGATCAGTGATTTCTCTACCAATCTTGTTGAATCCGATGAAGCAACAAGGAAGCACCAACTCTGGTCAAATCAGGTAGAATAATCTTAATTGAATGATAAAGAGCAAATGCTGAACATGAGAAAACAACTGGCGAAAGGTGAAGTGCGAGTCATGTTTTGGCCTCTAGCTGACTCTCAGTATGACTTTCCAAAGATGTTGACGGAAGATGGAATTCATGATATTCCTCTCAACATATGGAAAACTCTTTGTCAGTTGAAAAAGAAAGTATTATCTTATGATGAATATGAAAATAATGTTAAGATAATATAAGGGTTACAACGTCAAATTGACTTGGCATCTCTATCAGTCTCTCGATATCTGAAGGATGAAAAGTAGCAGAGATCCCTTCAGCGTTCATGCCTTGGCGCACTAAGAAGATTGCGCCAGTTAATTTCCAATGCCCCATCTGGTATTCATGTCAGATGATGGGGTGTTCATAGATCACTGCATTTCATGGTGCTCTCCAGTCAGCAAAGCCCTCCGAAAATGGTCTCCTGCAATGTTATTGCCCATGGCCGGCCACAAATACCTGGATTTGTTTGTAATCAAAAGCTTGCCCAAGAACAGGATTCAACTAGTTCCTCTCAAAATCAAGAATACAGAGAACAAGTTGTTGAATTACTCCTGCATCAAGCAAACGAGAATATTGAACAGGCCTCTCGTATGGAGCAAGAAAATCATCAAGTGAAAGAAGTGTCAGAAATCATCCAACGGTCTTTTTGAGCCGGGTGATAACAGTGGATGTCGATTGATGCATCCAGCTAATTTCCAGACCAAGGTCTGCAAGATCAGGAGATCTTTTAAGAAAGTCTCAGACATAGCATGTCAAGAGCCACCCCAACTTTTCAGACTGGGGACTCTTTTAAACCAACCCTCAGAATTAACAAATAGGATTTGAGGAGTTGAGCGAGAACAAAAAGAATAGCCCCATTCCACTGGACTGGGGACTTTTTCAAACCATCAACCCTCTCCTTAGAGAAATTCGGTCTTTTCTCGATTGGGGAAGAAGCCTCAAGAGGAACGAAGAGAAAAATTACCAGGAGATTCTCTCCAAATTACGGTTCGCCAAGAAGTTCCTAAGGGATCAAACCAACAAAAGGCAATGTCTCGTCAGGGTCATGGAAGAAGACAATATCACAGAAATGTTGATAGAAGGGATGCGATGCGTTATGCATCAATTAATGTCATCAATGCTGTTGTTGATGATCCACCAGATGACGCTCACACAGGGGACTCAGATGAAGAGGTTCCTGCTCAAGAAGTTGTACGCACAGACACAAATGAAGAAGGTGTGCGTACAAGAAATCAAAGGTTTACCCAGAATCTGGGTGTTCCTTCAAATAACCCACTTCCCCCTCTTCGAAAGGGATCAAACAAGGGAAAAGGAAAGAATCAGGTTACATATCCTTCCTCTGGAGAAGGCCAATCGCTCTCACTAGAGTAAAGATTTTCACAACAAGAGGAAGAGATGAAGGAATTGAGGATGTTGAATGCAGAACTACTTCAGGGTAGTCTTCCTCCTAAACGTGCTGGAGTCAGTCAGCCAAGGGAGTTTGTTGCAGCTATTGAGATGGATCAAGAATATCCTCCTTTATCAGTACACCCTCACATGTCTAATCCTACGGGTCAAGTGCAACAATAATTGGTAGTCCTGCTATCAGTTGCAGTACCAACTGCCATACCTGTCCAAGCTCCAGTCAGTGCACCTGTTCAAGCCCAAGCTCATCCGGATTTTTCTCAAAAGTTAATAACTACTATTGAGTCATTAACAGCTCAGTTGGAAGCTATGGAAGGAAAGCGTGCTCAGGTTCAACCAGAAAAAAGAGCTTACCCTGAATGGGTAGATGCAATCCCTCCCCCATCAAATTTTGGGAACCCTGTATTCCCTATTTTCAATGGATCAGGCAATCTTGAACAACATTTGATGCATTACGTGTCTTGTTGCGATCCTATTATGGGAACTCCGGAACAGCAAGAAGTAGTGAAAATCAGATGCTTCATGCGAACCTTGCAAGGACCAGCCTTTGTCTAGTACACAAGATTGAAATCCTGGTCAATTACTGGATGGGAAGATCTCCATCAACGATTTCTTCTTCAATTCAGCTCAACATTGACAAAGACAACAGTTTTTGATCTTATAAACTGTAAGCAAAGGGAGAATGAAAGAGTCTCAGATTTCATTGCTCGCTGGAAGGGATTAACATATTCCCTAAGCTTAGCACTCCTTCAGGAAGACTTTTTGCCAATCTGTGTGGAAAATTTGCGTGATGAGTTGCGCACACCACTGATCCCTGTGAAATACACAGGAGGGTTTCGAGACCTTACTTCAATCGCTCAACAGATTGAAGATTCTCTTATACAGACTAAGGCTAAATCTCATGTAATTCCATCAGCTCCAGGAAGGATAATAGGTAAAGCAGAAACTGCTACAGTTATGCTTAAACAAGCACATGTACCTGCTTCTACTTCAAAACCTTCATCTTCTTGAAGGGATCCACCTCCTGAGCGTCAGCAACAGAGGCCGTTTCTTCAAGATGATCAAAGAGATAAAAGACGAAAACAATTTGAGGATTTGAAAAGAAAAGTTTACTCTTTTCGAAATGAACAAGTCCCTGGTTATTTCATTTCGGCTCTGGAAAATAATTTGGTTCAATTGCCAAGGCACAAGAAGCCAAACAAGGAAGGAGATGAAGACCATCTCAACTATTTCCCGTTTCACCAGATGTTGGGGCATCCCATTCCGGAGTGTTTTGTTTTCAAGGACCTCTTGCAAAAGATGGTCGACTCGGGACAAGTCAAACTGAAAGGCTCTTCAGCCCAGGTAGCATGTGTTACTACTACAGTTCCAGAGGAGGAAGGCGAGTGGCAAGAAGTCAAAAGCAAAAATGCACAAAAATATGACGATTGGATGGTCAGAAAGACAATCAACCAAAATCATGCTATTTTATAAACACAATTGAATAAACCAATTGTGCCTTCTAACATAAATGTCGTAGCAAAACCCTCTTCATCAGAAGGAAAATCCTCAAACAAACGGTACAATTCCAAGGAGGAACAATCATAAGAAGATGATTATGTGTCAAAGCCTATGTTTTCTTTGAATCTGGCAGATTTCATGCTATCTACATCGAAGAAACGGGCATCGTCTCACCAAACGGAATAGCCTAAACAGGCTAATCAGGCAGAGTCTTCATCGGATGAAGAGTTGATTTTTGGTTCTGTTAATATGATTCAATTAACAGATCTATACGCCAGTTGCAGTCTTGATTTTGATGAGCCCGAATTCCCTATATCAAATAAAGGAATCAGAGGAAGTTCTAGAGGCTCAGGATACAGGTGAAGACGTGGATCTTTCAGAAGTCACTATTCCAATTCTACCCTTGCTAAAACTGTGTATGTAGAAGAAACTCATGGCAGAGCCCTTCGGCAAGCTCAACAAGAACAAGAAAGTTCTTCCACCAATAGAAAATTCAGTCCTAGCACAGTTATTCTGGTAGACCGGTTGAAGGTTCCATCTTCTTCCTCTCAGCGAGTAAACAGATCTAATCAGTCTAATCTTCCAAAACTAGGAATATTGCCAACTCCTATCCCAATACAAGATGCATCAACTTCCAAAGCATCTCCTTCCAAGAAACCTGCTAAACCACATGTTCATGTTGGGAAATGCAAACCTCTGGATCAAAAGTATGATATATTGAAACACCTGGCGCAAGTACCAGCCAAGTTATCAATTTTGGATGCTTTGAATCTGTCAAAAGATCTTCGGGAGGCACTCATCGAGGCTTTGTCAAGTCCTCAGGAGTTTGAAACTGAAATTGCTACAGCTGAAGTCTATCACATAGAGAATAATCCTGCAGAATTCCATGCAGTAATATCTTTTACTGATAAAGATGAAGATGATGTCGTGCATGGACATATTTGACCATTGTACTTATCTGGTAAGGTCAATGGAGTAGACGTCCGAAGAGCTTTCTTTGATAATGGTTCAGGAGTTAACCTCATGCCCATTCGCACACTTCGTTGATTGGGCCTCACAGAATCTGATTTATCTCCTTCTACCATGATGTTACAAGGATGTGATAAAAATGATCAAGAACCACTGGGCGAGGTTACACTCAGAACTCAGTTTGGAGATCTTGTATGCAATTCAGATTTCATGGTTATTGATCAAGACTCGGCCTTCAACATCTTGCTTTAAAGACCCTGGCTATATCAACATGTGGCTATCCCTTCATCATACCATCAATGTCTCAAATATTGTTTCAATGGTCAATTTGGGACATTGTATGGTGATAAGGCCCCGTTCAAGACATGTGAGTCTCAATATATTGAGGCAGAATTCTATCACATGAAGGGAAAGGATAAATCCACAACTAGGGAGATTACCAAAGTTAATGCTCCATATGGTTTGGAGAAGATTCCAGTAAATCCATTTACACATGTGAGTATAGATTATGTGTTTCCTATCAGTAAAATTGACAAGATAGACCCAAATCAAAATACTCTTATAGAAAGATCCATAATTTCAATTACGGCAATCGAGCTAGACAACATGGGAGAAATTGGTAACCCATCAAGCAGTGATGAAAGCTCAAATGGAGATGTCTTCATTTCATCTGCTGAAATCCAACAAGTCTATACTTCACCAATCAGTCCAGAAGAAGTTATAGCAACATCGGAGGTGAACAATGATGTCGATTCTCAATCAATCATCTCCACTTTATTTCCCAAGGAAGACCCTTCATCATCAATTGGGTCAGAAATGTAAGCTTCTTCTTCAAGATGTTCAAATTTTAACATCTCTTCTGATCATGGAAATTCTGCTTTATCATCTACTATGCAAGTAGAAATAGAAAAATAACACATGATGAAGAAGAAGAGGAAGATCTCAGAGATGCTCCTCCAGCATTTGAAGAGGGTATCTCTACCACCATGGATGAACTCAGAGAAATATATCTGGGTACAAAAGAAGATTCATGCCTCACTTTAATCAGTGCGGCCATGACTATTGAAGAACAAGAGATGTATATTTCCTTTTTAAAGAAAAATCGAGACATACTTGCTTGGAATTATACAGAGATGCCCAGGCTTGATCCTGATGTTTCTACTCATCATTTGGGTTTACGAGAAGAGCATCGAGGATTTAAGCAAGCCGAGAGAAGAACACACCCAACTTATGCTTCCAAAATTGAAGCTGAAGCGGATAAGCTTATCAAAGATAACTTCATCAGAGAAGTTCAATATCCCAAGTGGTTGGATAATATTGTCTCTGTTAAGAAGAAGAACAGACAAATTAGAGTTTTCATCGATTTCATAGATCTTAATCGACATTGTCCTAAGGATGATTTCCTAGTTCCGATTATAGAACTTTTAATTGATGCAACAGCTAGCTATGAAGAACTTTTCTTCATGGATGGATATTCTGGATATAATCAAATCTGAATGGTCCCAGAAGAAGAGTAATCCACAGCCTTCAGAGCCCCTCAGGGTGTGTTTTGCTACTGGGTAATGCCCTTTGGCTTAAAGAATGCAGGTGAAACATATCAGCGTGCCATGCATCGTATCTTTAAACCCTTTTTAACGAAGTTTGTTGAATGCTATGTGGACGATTTGGTGGTCAAATCCAAACAACGTTCTAATCACTTGGCTGATTTGGAAGTCATATTCTACAAGCTTCGACAACATAATTTGAAGATGAATCCCTTAAAATGTGCTTTTGGGGTAACCTTAGGAAAATTTCTCGGCTTTGTTGTATTCCATCGTGGTATTGAAGTCGATCATGAGAAGAAAAAGTCAATTCTTGGTATGTCACCTCCTCGAAATTTGAAATAATTAAGAGGACTTCAAGGAAACTTAGCCTATATTCGGCGTTTCATTGCCAAATTGGCAGGCAAAAGTTTACCCTTCACCAAATTGATGAAGAAGGGATTCACTTACCAGTGGAAAGAAGAATGTAAAGAAGCATTTGATATTCTCAAGAAATACCTCTTGAGTCCACCAGTACTCATGCCACCTGTTGACGAAAGACCACTTATCCTCTACATGACAGCTTTAGAGCGATCATTGGGTGCCTTTCTTGCTCAGAAGAATGATGCTGGGAATGAAAATAGCCTCTACTACCTCATTCGGACTATGATTGAACCAGAAACTCGGTATTCAAGTATTGAGAAGTGCTTCCTGGCATTAATCTTTACAGTTCAGAAGTTGAGACACTACCTGCAACATCACAAGGTCTAATTGGTATCTCATAATAACCCGCTCAAATTTATCCTTAGTCGTCCAATGCTTACAAGATGTCTGGAATGGTGGGAAATTATTTTGCAGCAATTCGACATTCAGTATGTGTCTCAAAAGGCAATAAAGGGCCAAGATCTGGCTGATTTCCTGGCTGAACACCCTTCAGTGGAAGACACATCTTCAGATATTGAACTCCCCGATGAGGAAGTATTCTGTATTCAAGAAAGTCCTCAGGAATGGGAAATGTATTTTGATGGTGCTTCCAGAAGTCCAATAGGGAGGAAAATGGAAAATCCTAAATTCAACAAAGTTGGCTTAGGAATTGTGTTCATTTCTCTAGAAAAGGAATTGTTACCTTATTCCTTCTTATTGTGGGAAGGTGGTACCAATAATGAAGCAGCATAACAAGCTCTTATCGCAGGCTTGAAATTGGCGCTTCAAGCACAAGTGAATCACTTAAAGGTGAAAGGTGATTCAGACCTGGTAATCAAACAAGTCAATGGGGATTATGCCATTAGAAAAGAAGAACTAATCCCTTTGTATGATTATATTAGAGATTTAATGGCGAAATTACCTTCAGAACCAACATTTTCTTATGTCCCAAGATCACAAAATACTCAAGCTGATGCACTGGCTAATATGGCCACAACTCTGGAAGATCCAAATCGGGATGAGACAACCATCATTATTGCCCACCATTGTGCAATTTCACCTTATGTTCGAATCAGAACAGAGGAAATTAATGAAATTAGTCACATTCCTGAACCGTATGATCATACTACAGGATGGATGTCACCTATCAGGGAATACCTTCAAAATGGAACACTTCCACCTGATAGAGCCGAGAAAGAACAAATCTGGCTATGTGTGGTCAATTTTACTCTTTATGATATCCCAGATCACCTAGAGAAAATTCTCTACAAATGTGGTTTTGATGGAGTTCTCTTCAGATGCATTGATGGTGAAGAGACAACGACTGTCATGAAAGAAGTGCATGCAGGAGTCTGTGGTGCCCACCAGTCTGGACATAGACTGTCTGATCATATTCGAAGGCTTGGATACTTTTGGCCTTCAATGATACAATATTGTGTTGTTTTCACAAAGAAGTGTCATTCATGCCAAGTACAAGCCAACTTCATTCATCAACCTCCAGAGTTGCTTCATACAGCTAAATACTCATGGCCATTTGCCATATGCGGAATGGATGTGGTGGGACCTTACCCTTCAGCTATAGACAAGTAGTTTAAGTATATTCTTACTGCTACTGATTTCTTTTCCAAATGGGCAGAGGCAATACCTCTCAAGGAAGTCAGTTATAAATGCATTTTTAGCTTCATCAAGTCTAACATCATTACCAGATTAGGTGTCCCTCATACCATATTGATGGAAAATGGCACCAAATTCTGTTCATCCGAGGTGAAGAAGTTGTATCAAGAATACAACATCAAATCCAACCATTCATCTCAGTATCATGCAGCAGCCAATGGCCATATAGAAGCCTTCAACAAGAATTGTTCAAATATACTACAAAAAATGGTGGATAAAGATAAGAAATCATGGCCTGATAAACTCTTTCATGCTTTATGGGTTTATCGGACCACCACCTGCACTGCAACGCGGTCAACTCCATATTCACTGGTATATGGAACGGAAGCCATCTTTCCCATTGAAGTTCAACTACCCTCGCTCAGAGTATCCATTTGTGATTAGTCATCTATAAATGAACAATCTCAAAAGTGATTGAATGAATTGGAACGGTTAGATGAGAAAAGATTTTGCACTTTGCACCACATGGAAGTCTATCATAATAGAATAGCACGAGCTTTCAATAAAAAAGTTCATCTTCATTCATTCACTCAGGGAGAATTGGTATTAGTTCTCAGAACTCTGATGATACCAGGAAAGAAACCTCCCAAACTTGAGCCAAAATGGGAAGGACCTTACTCAATACATAAGGTCTACTCCAATGGAGCTTATTCATTAATCTCAATGGATGGAGAACTCATCACTACTCCAACCAATGCCAGATTTCTGAAGAAATATTTTGTATGAACACAAAATACAGCAATGGTCCAGCATATGACCCTAAACTATTTTCAAGTCCCTTACGTCTAGCATGACGTTAAACTGTACCATCCACGGTCCATGAATATGACCTTAAACTATTCGCACTTTCGTCCAACATGACGTTAAACTGTATCCCCTTCATCGTCCTTTCTATATGATGTTAAACTATACAGCAACGGTCCATGCATATGACCATAAACTATTCGAACTTTTGTCCAACATGACGTTAAACTGTGTCCCCTTTCATCGTCCTTTCTATACGAAGTTAAACTATATAAAATTCCCTTACGTCCAGCATGACGTTAAACTGCATAACCAACGGTCCATGCATACGACCTTAAACTATTTCCACTTATGTCCAACATGACGCTAAACTGCATCATCCTTTTTTTCGTCCAACATGACGTTAAACTGTGAAAAAGTCCCTAATACGTCCAACATGACATTGAACGGTTTACTCTTTTGTCCTTACACTCTTTTTATCCAACATGACATTAAACTGTATTGTCCCCATCATCCTAACTACATGACGCTAAACTGTACAGAAAGTCCTTTAATATGTCCTACATGAAATTAAACTGTACTTTGTCCCTGCTACATGCCATTAAACTGTGCAACACCAATAGTCCTAACTGCAAGACTTTAAACTGCATAGTCCCTTTATATATCCTACGTGACATTAAACTATGCATCGTTAGGGTTGTTGCTACCTCTTGTTTCTCACACCGAGTATGACTCACATGAGTTTAGAGCAAACTTCAACCATAACACTCTCTCTGGGCTACTAACCATGTGTAAGTCCCAACACTATTTTTTAGATCGTTGTCCCCAAGGACAACATGATCATTAATTCATTCTTCAATTGAACTACACAGACTTTGATCCTTGCCTTCCAGGCTGGGTACATAGGCAACCTCCCAAGGTTCAAGCCCAAAAACAATCTCTTCACATCGGTTCACCTCCATCTCATACGATGTTGATTCGTGAAACCATCCCCAAAATCAATATCTTTACGTTGGTTCACTTTCATCCTTGCTAAACGACGTTAAACTATAAAACACTTTTTTCCAGTATGACAATAAACTATAATATTCTTTGATACCCTCTCCTGAGAGGGATTCATTATTTACATTGATTTTCAATCATGTTTCATTTCAAAGACTACATGAATACATGGCAATGCCTGAACCTTTTATCTTGGGTTAAACCATAATTGCACTAAGGTCCCCTTTCACCCTTTACATGTACGAACCAAATTTATATAGAGGGTATTTCTAGAACTACATGGGCTTTATTCCCATACTTATGGGATACGTAGGAACGTATGAGTGTCCCTCGAATCCATCCCCAAGTCTTTGGGCCTAACTCCAAATTCCACTTTCAGTCCCTTGGCTGAAAAGTCCCCATGAAAACACACACTATGTATTTCTTATAATGGTCCAAGCTCTATGACCCTAAACTAATATCTCCAATCCATTTATCCCACATGACGTTAAATTATAGTTTAAGAACTAAATATGGATTGATTCCCATACTTATGGGATACGTAGTGAAATCCAACATTCCAATTCAGGACCCAGCCACAACATGATTGTGGTTAGCATTGATCTGTGTATCTCTGCATACATTGGAAAATACCCATCTTTATGTGTCATAATCCTAACCTTAAATATTTTCAGATCTTTATAACCCTTTTCTTGACTTCTAGTCACAAAAATGTCAAATTTCTGAGAGTTCTTTTTCCTGACTATGCAGTACGTGCCCTTAGGAGGCCTTGTATAAACAGTCTCCATAACAGATTTGTCAGCCAAAAGATACTATTATTTGACTATGCAGCCAATGCCCTTAGGTGGCCCTACATAATTCAACCCTCTAACGGGTTTTTCGGATACTGGTAACTTCATTCTTGGGAATAAATACTCTTTTTTCCTTATTTGTCTTAAATGAAAATATGTAGGGATCCGAAAAAATATCCATCCTTAACATACTTGTCCCATATCCTTTTTCATGATCTGAAAGCATTCAAGTCTATGGTTTATATTCTCCTTCCCTACATTTGGGTCAGACCTTCGTAGGAGTGATATCTATCCAGTTCTTTGATAATCTTGTTTGGAAATATCTTCTCCATATTCAAGTACCTTTTTCCATACATCAAACTCAGTACTTTGGAAAAATTGAATCTCCATAAACTTTCACTGGCTTTTTAGCACTAGGAAAGTAAATTTCTGAGAGTTCTTTTGCCTGACTATGCAGCACGTGCCCATAGGTGGCCTTGCATAAGTAGTCTATATAACGGACTTGTCAGTCAAAAGATGATATTTATTTGACTCTGTATCCAATGCCCTTAGGTGGCCCTGCATAATTCAACCCCCTAATGGGGTTGTTAAATAATGGTAACTTCATTCTTGGGAACTACTTATTCTAATGCCTTTTTAGATCTTTTTCATATCATTCCTCATATTCAAATATTCTTAAGTCATAGTTGACATATTTTTCCTCATACTTGAGTATGGTAATATGTTTTTAGATAATTTTTCAAAGAATTGAGTCAATTCTAATTCATTCGGTCAAAGCTATTTCGACCATAAACATTAGCCTCTTTATGTCTGATGTGCATGACTTTAAACTGCCCACAAAAGAAAAAGGAACTCTGAGTAAAAGTCAAGTTCTATCTCACTAAACATACATTTTATATGATGTAATATTGAGAAATTAAAAGATTCAATGTTTTTAGGGTTATTTAAAATAATCCTAGTAAAAATCAAACTATGCTAACTACGCCCATTGGCTTAGGTAAAATTTAAAGCAGGTAGTAGGAAAATACGTGCACAAGTGATTGAAGATGAAATCATTCTTTCCATTTGATGCACAATAATTAGAGGGAAATCCATAGATTAGAGCCTCTTCTCTTTTTCAAGAAATTACAAAAGACTATCAACATAAGTCTTCAATTGATGAACCGCATCCCGAGCTTCATCAGTAGCTACTTGAAGCTCATGCACTCGACCAACTTCACTCTTTTCAGCCATATGGAGTGCCTTCTTGGCATCCGCAATGGTCTTCATACCATTCGTTTGAGCTACCTCCAGTGAATTATTGAGTTGGTAAAGTTCCCCAGTAACAACATCTAACTATTGCTGGAGTTACACCTGCTGGATGACTTTTTCATTGATCTTATGCTTCAACTCCTTCATCTCGGCAGCATAATCAGCTTCAACTCAGGATACTGCAACCTCAAATTCACTGATATTGACTGACAGCTTCACCCTGGTTAGATCTTCATGGCACTTTTTCTCATGCTCACTTCTTAAGATGACTTGTTTCACCACAGTATGGATATCTTGGTATCCAAAACCGCCAAGTCCTAGCATGACGATCTGGGACGACAACCGGGAAATATTTGATGATGGATCTTCTAAAGGCACCTCAGATTTGATTTTCCATATGTTTTTCCATGCCTTGCGTTGTGAAAAGATGAGCACCTTAAGCACCTCTAGGTCTGATTCAACATCATCATCACAGGGGGGCATGTAATCTGGGATTAATGCACCTAAGGAAGTTCCCTATTCTGCTTCTTCCCCCCTGACCCTGGTTTCTTTACCTTCTACTGATTTTTGGGACAAAGTTGAGACCTCCCCTCCAGTTCTAACCATTGAAGTTGATAGACCTGTTTGATCAATTAAAAGTATGGTTAGTTTCATAGAATAATGGAATTTTTCTTTCTATCTTGAAAACTCAGTACAATAATTATCTAACAGTAGACCAGCAGCTTGAGAAGACTCCTCCCCATCTTTAACATTTTCAAAATGATCTTCAATATGGGTCTCAGGAGGATTTACTGGATTTAGATCCACTTGAGCTAATGTTTTTGCAATCGTAGGGTTGACATCAATGTCCACACCCTCTTCATGCATTTTTAGTTCAGCAGCTTCTATGGTTGGAACTGCATATTATTTTCAGTCATGATTAGAAGTGTAAATTATAAAAAAAAATTACTGGGAGAAGGATAAAACTCACGCCCAAGGTCTTCTAAATCACATGATAACTTAGCATGATCATAAAATTCTTCGAAAGACATGCCACAATTCATCATTTCATCCAATGATATTTCAGAATCCTAGTTAGTCTCACTAGTGGGAGCATTTGATGTATCCTCTTGGCGACCCTCATTCCGCGGCCCCTGATCCTGGACAGCTTCTTCAGGAAGGATGGAAGATTCAGTTGCCGCGGTCGCCAATGATTCTAGTGCAGGTTCTTCTCTACTTATAGCAGCATCAGGAGCAGTACTGGGAATAGATGTTGGCTCTTTTTCAGAAGTAGCCAAGTCAGCATGAATTTGCATTTGTTCCACAGCACCCTACGTGGTCCTCAAAGGAGGATCAGTCCTTTCCCTCATAGGGGAAATTGAAGAAGCCCCTGACATCCCAAGGAAAATGAGCAATATTTTCATAGTTTAAGACTCATGATTATCCAAAAGACTTACCATTTATAATGAAGCATTTAGTTGTGGTCTTATTCCTCCTATGTTTTTGATTCCTTGGCTTTTTGGGAGCGTCAGCAATCTCCATTATAGGTACCTGAATGGGAGAGGGGAAAGCCATGTGTAACTCCTCATCCATGGCCTGCTGGCCCAGAGATATCTCTCCCGGTTCACGAGGAGATTCAGCAGCATCCCCGATGGTAGTACCAGCAGGGCTATACTGTGGCAAAGGAACCTCAGTAGTTTTGGCAAGCTGCATGATGAAGAAAACAATTTCCTTGAATAACAAAGCTTCGACTGAAATCAAGTTGCAAAGAAAATAAGGAAAGAAAACTTACATCTTCAGGAGACACATACTCATGCCACTCCTCATCAGTGGCGTTGTGATCCATCATTTCATTCACCCTCTTAGTGATAGGGATAGAATCTTCAGTGGCATATATGTAGGCCTTCAACTATTTTACATAGGCTCTTACTTCATCAGGGTTATCCTTGAAATGAATATTTGCAGGAGCCTGAAGAGTCCCTATTCCAGGAAGACGTGACCCTTCACATAGCTCCATACAAATTGTTTCAGTATCACAGTATACATCCCACCATGCCGGGATGGCCTCTGGTCGTAGATATGCAGGTGTACTAGAAGGCTGCGAAGAGGGTTTTATAATCTTTGATTTCAGTTTCTTCCCAACTCCTGTAACTATAAAAAGAGAATGAAAACCTGTTACTCTATAAAGTTACTTACAATTAAAATTGCCTCAATAAAGTAACACACCAAGATTTGATGGAGTGGCTCTCTTGATTCTGACAGGAGGATTATATATGGCACGAGGCCATTTTGACACATGTTGTATCTCTCGAGAATCTGATGAATCAGCCTCGGTTGAAGAACTCAGTGAACCAGCTTCAGGAGTGGAAGAATCACCTACCACATGAATTGTTTCTTTCCTAATGGTTCTCTTTTTCTTCCCAACCCGGTCAACAGGTTTATTCAATATGGCCTCAGGATATGACGCTATCCAGTTTTCAGTATACCATATGGTCAAATTGCTTACCGCCTCAGTATTTGGTAAGTCAAAGACTACCCCAGTCCTTTCCATAGCCATTAGCAACCATAGTTACCGAGAAACCATTGGATGCTACTCTGATCTGACGTGCACTAGAGGAGATACAACAGTTTTCTGCAGACACTTGAATTGGCGTGAAAATCGATATGGAGCATAGGCCTCACATATAATTTCCCCATCAATTCTGGCAGCCAGTACACCATCTCTGCAGGCCAGCATATAAGACCTCTGTTCCAAGCTGGCTGATCCATCGTCAACAAATTGCCCTGTCGGTGGATTTCCATAGGGAAAGAAGTGGAATTCCTTATGCATACCTAGCCTTGGCCTAAAATCATAAGCATTGAGGTACAAAGGACAAACTCCAGAGAAGGCCTGAACAGACGGCCTGAAAGAACTTCCGGGAATCTGTATTCCGTTCTGAACAGCATATGTCCGGAAGTGAGTGGCGATCCATCCCCATAAAACTTAGAATGGTCCCACTAATCTAAAAGGAGACTTACCCATATAGACATGGAGTAAGCTTCTATGAATCTTTTCCAAAACTAGGGTATCCAACCCCACCATCTTCCTCTCATCCAACTTGGTTGCAATAACAAAGGTCTCTGGCCTGGCTCCTCCCTTCAAATCTCTGACAGGCAAGAGGTAGACACTGATCCATAAGGCTAAAAAGCCTGCCAGATGGGTCTTCTTTGGGATTTTATGATTCACTTAATACCCCCATTTCTCAAAATCTCCTGCTTCCAGAGTCGGCCAGAATGTGCCAGGAATACCTCTCTTATCTGCTCTATGGTAGCTAGTAGGACGAGTACAGGTGGTCCCCTTTTCCCTCTTCTTCTTGAGAAACACATTCATCCATTCCTCTAGATGAATATCCCTTCTATAATAAGTCTTTGAAGTCTTTAAGATTTTGAGTTTATGATAAATCTTCAATAACTATCGAACCAAATTCGGATTCTTCTCTGGATCATTCAAAGTTGCCTTTGGAGGGGTGAATTCATCATACATATCACCCAAAATTAGAACCCCTGATATCTTGTAGACATCCCACAAACTAATTCCTACTTCTCCATGGGTCAGATGGAAAGAATTCGTTTCTGGGCTCCAGCGGTGTTTCCCTCTGGAATTGGGGATGACCTCATCGATTTAAGGTTCAAACATTCCAAGAAGTTTCTAACGGGTTTGTTCGTTGAACCGGAAACATCCAATGATTCCATATCCATTTGAACCTACTTTCAAAAGGTAGGCACTCATTAGTTGTAGACTGACGAGGCTTAGGAATTTGCATTGGTCAAGAGGATGGGAGGCAGGACTCATCACACCTTTTTGAGGGGAATTATTGTCTACTCCGGGACTCTCTTTATAGATTGAAGTTATGTTCGTGAATCCTTATTACATTACCAAGTATAAAATGAATTTTCCTTTAGATATGACAATCAATTATTGATATGTAGGAAATTTAGAGAATCTTTTATATGTATTCAAGGGTCTTCATTGATAGAGAATCATCTGTATTTGTTAGAGATTTTTAGTAAATGGTATCCTTTGATACATAAAAGTCTCTTGGTCATTATGATGACCATACTGGTATTAAAGCCACTCAGTGGGGCACTTGAAGTTTATTTTCATTCAGATTGACATGAATTATTTCAAAGTTGGGACCGTACCCGCAGATGGGCTGCCTACGTATCCTTTATTTTGGAAAAGGAATCAGAACCCATGTAGTTCAAGTAAGTGAGTATGATGTTTATGATTTATGGCACAAAGAAAGATATCATAATTACTTTTACACTCTAAGCTCACGTGAGACATGCTCGGTGTGAGAAACAAGAGGTATTGGTAAAGCCAGACAATTGTGCCATGAAAGATGCAATCAATAGAAATGAGGATTAATATTTACTTCAGGGAAGAAATCCAGGAACAGGGTCCATAAAGGTATATGTGCTTCATGGAGATTTGGATACTCTAATCTTGGGGCTTACTCCTAAGGAAGATGCCCAAGTTAGGATGGGACTTATGATTGGTTTTTATTCCTGAGAAGGAAGTCCAGATCAAAAGTAAATTAGGACTGGTTAAGGGACTTGGGGCTTAATCCTATGGAGAATGCCCATATTTGAGACTGGGGCTTACTTCTGAAAAGGAGGCCCAGGTTAATGAGGACTCGGGGCTTACTCCTAAGGAGGATGCCCAATCTTGAGAATTATTATTACGGCTTATTCCGGAAAAGGAGGACCTGGTTAATGAAGACTTGGGACTTATTCCTGAGGAGGATCCCAGTCTTGAGAATTATTACTGGGGATTACTCCTAAAAAGTAGTCCCGGGTTAAGAGAATTATGGTTGGGGATTACTCCTAAGGAGGATGCCCATATTTTGGAATTTTAATATTGGGGCTTACTCCTAAGGAGGATGCCCAGATTGGGGGACTGGGGGCTTACTCCTAAGGAGGATTCCCAAAATTAATGGGAATCATGACTGGGACTTACTCCTAAAAAGGGAGCCCAGGTTAAGGGGTTCTCTCATCTTAAAGGATGAGGTTGAATGAATGAAATCTCAATCTTTAGTGACATAAAGATGTGTAAATCACTAGGTTTTGAGAGATATTCCACGGAGTTCCTTTCAGATAAGGAATTCAAATCAAGAAATAATGCCATAAATGGCTTTGAAGAGTGTCTTGAAGACTGAATCTTTAATAGGAGAGGTGGAATGGCATAATAAGGGTTAAATGGGAAAGAAAGGCACCCAAAAAGGCAGGGGCACACAAGTCCTGGCAGGCGCGCAAGTACTGTGTGGGCGCTCAAGTCCTGGTCGCGCAGGTATACCTGCGCGACACATGGGTACATGAGCGTTTGTAAACCAGCATTGTAATACTTTGGAGATCCTTGACTAATTCCTTTAGAATTATCCCGAGGTACTTCTAGAAGAGAGGCATGCAAGTTTTGGTGAGGAATTAGGGCGACGATCAAGTATGTTCATTTCCCTTAAGGGTAAAATACCTTAGGCGTGCAAGTGTTAGTGAATTATAACTCTTCAACCTTACTCCTTTTGTTTAGACCTTCCATTCTAGGTAAAGAATTACATTAGAAGTGTTCGGAAGACCTGAAGAAGAGACTTGGGCGTTCATAGCTCTAAATCTGAATTCTGGAAAAATTTTCTCTTTCAAATGGGGGGCCCACAGGGTCTATTTATAGGCTGGAGAAGACCCCAGGCGGGTATCCTTTAGGGTGCGCAAGTCACTTGCATGACCATTATGTGGCGTGCAAGTATACTTGCGCGACAGTGATGAAACTTGTGCGACCCTTGTGCTTTTGAAGCTTTGTTCCCGCCTTTGTCAATTTTTGATGTTTTCTTCAAAGGATGAATCAATTTGCGCTAAGTCATTTCCCTTTCCATACTTTTAGACAATGTTACAAAAAATAGCATCAACAACAGTCTCCCCTCAGAGTTGGATCCGAAAGAAATGAGGATGTGACTCTAAGGAAAAGAAGAAAACTCAAGGAAAGGCGGCGCGCAAGTGTTCAGTGTGCAACACTTGGCGCGCAGGTTCGAGTCGCGCAGGGTGGGGGTGCGCTGGATGGAGTACGCTGGGTGTAGGCACACAGGTGGTCCGCCTGGCCTATAAATACGTGGTCATTTGCCACACATAGCATCTGATTCCATATTTTCAAGCTCTCGCCGCACATGCCCCCTTCACCGCGCAAGTTGCTCATTTTCCGCTGTTTCTTCATTTTCGTGCTTTTGTCAAAGTAATAGGACTTGTGCAGTGATACTTGCACACCAAAAACTTGCGCGGCACATTAACACTTGCGCGATACATCCATACTTGCGTGCCACGTTTTAGACTTGTGCGCCTTAATGCCTTTTCCATTTTTTTGAAATTCCTTCACAAATTTTATAAAAAAATAAACTTAATTAAAAGTTAATTTATTCAACTTTTGTGCATAATCAATGGCTCTTAGAACTGGAATAGCTGATGAACTGGCTAGCAAGTGGATTGATGATATGATGAACATCATTGGCCATGATTACTATGATATCTATGACAACACTCTTTCATATTTGGATAAGTAATTGAAGAAATATCATCTTAACTTCCCACAGAGCATCTATCTTCCCCTGTATGGTCTTGGTCATCTGCAAGGAGTCAAGGTTCCAGATGCAAATAACTATATTCCTGAGATGCAGCTGCACTGTTACTCCTCTATTTCGGTTATGCTATGCATTAAGAGCAACAACATTGGCATGAACTTTCAAATTTTTCCTGCATTCCATTTCCTTGCAGATATGAAAATGGAAAACCCATGGGCTGAAATTTTTTCCACTACCAGTTGGTGGAGAGAAGACAAATATGGTATTAGAATAATATCTGAAAAGAGTAATCTCTCCAAATGGATCTTTACTTCCAATGATTCATTCTCAAATCCATGTATCCATCTTCCAAGTCTCTTGGACAAAAACAGTGTCACTGTTTGATCAGTATAAAATTTTCTCAAACCGTACTCAAGAACATTCTTTTACAATTATTCCAAGAAGAGATGGTATCACTTCATCTCTTATGGTATCCAGTTGAATGAATGAATTCTAGGTGGCTGCTAATAAAGCTCGGTATGCCGTAAATCAATTGAAGAGTTATGTTGAAAGTCTTTTGTAATTCCTGAAAAAGAGAAGAGACTCCAGTCTGTGGATGTCCTTATAACTCTTATGCATCAATGAAAAACACTTTCACTTTCAATCATTTGTACATGCATTCTCTTTTTCTATCTGCTTTAAATTTTACCTAAGCCAATGGGCCTAGTAAGCATAGTTTTATTTTTACTAGGATTAGTGTAAATTACCCTAAAAACTTTGAATCTTTTAATTGCTCAATATTACCTAAATCATACAAAATGTATGTTTAGTGAGCTGGAACTTAACTTTTATTCAGAGTTCCTTTGTCTTTTGTGGGCAGTTTAAAGTCATGCACATCGGACATAAAGAGGCTAATGTTTAAGTTCAAAATAGATTTGATCGAATGAATTAGAATTGACTCAATTCTTTGACAATTTATCTGAAAACATATTACCATACTCAAGTATTAGTGAAAATATGTAAACTATAACTTAAGAAAATTTGGATCTGAGGAATGATATGAAAAAGAACTAAAAGGAATTAGAAGAAGTAGTTCCCAAGAATGAAGTTACCATTATTTAACAAACCCGTTAGGGGGTTGAATTATGCAGGGCCACCTAAGGGCATTGGATGCATAGTGAAATAAATAGCATCTTTTGGCTGACAAGTCTGTTATGTAGATTGTTTATACAAGGCCGCCTAAGGGCACGTGCTACATAGTCAGGAAAAAGAACTCTCAGAAATTTACTTTCCTAGTGCTAAAAAGCCAGTTAAAGTTTATGGAGATTCAAATTTTCCAAAGTATAAAGTTTTCCGTATGGAAAGAGGTACTTGAATATGGAGAAGATATTTCCGAACAAGATTATCAAAGAACTGGATGGATATCACTCCTACGAAGGTCTGACCCAAACGTAGGGAAGGAGAATATAAAACATAGACTTGAATACTTGCAGATCATGAAAAAGGATATGGGACAAATATGTTAAGGATGACTATTTTTGCGGATCCCTACATACTGTCATTTAAGACCAATAAGGAAAAAAGAGGCTTTCTTCCCAGGAATGAAGTTACTAGTATCCGAAAAACCCATTAGGGGGTTGAATGTTGCAGGGCCACCTAAGGGAATTGGCTTCATATTAAAATAATAGTATCTTTTGGATGACGAGTCTGTTATGTAGACTGTTTATGCAAGGCCGCCTAAGGGAATGTGCTGCATAGTCAGGTAAAAGAACTCTCATAAATTTGACATTTTTATGACTAAAAGTCAAGAAAATGGTTATGAAGATCTGAAAATATTTAAGTTTAGGATTATGACACATAAAGATGGGTATTGTCTAATGTATACAAAGATACACAGATCCATGCTAACCATAATCATGTTGTGGCTGGGTCCTGAATTGAAATGCTGGCCTTCACTACGTATCCCATAAGGATGGGAATCAAGCCATATGTAGTTCTTAAAATACAGTTTAACGTCGTGTGGTACAAAAGGATTAGAGATCTTAGTTTAGGGTCATATATCTTGGACCATTGTAAGAAATGCACAGTGTGTGTTTTCTTGGGGACTTTCCATCCAAGGGACTGGAAGTGGAATTTGGAGTTAGGCCCAAAAGACTTGGGGCTGGATTCAAGGGACACTCGAACGTTCCTACATATCCCATAAGGATGGGAATTCAGCCCACGTAGTTCTAGAAATACCCTCTGTACAAATTTGGTTCGTACATGTGAAGGGTTAAAGGGGACTTTAGTGCAATGGTGGTTTAACCCAAAATAAAAGGTTTGGGAATTTCCATGTATACACGTAGTCATTGAAATGAAACATGATTGAAAAATCAATGTAAATAATGGTTCCCTCTCAGGTGAGGGTATCAAATAATATTGTAGTTTATTGTCATACTGGACAAAAGTGTTGTATAGTTTAACATCATATAGCAAGGAAGAAAGTGAACCAATGTAAAGATATTGATTCAGGGGACGGTTTCACGAATCAACATCATATATGATGGAGGTGAACCGATGTGAAAAGATTGGTTTTGGGCTTGAACCTTGGGAGGTTTCCTACGTACCCAGCCTGGAAGGCAAGGATCAAAGTCCACATAGTTCATTTAAAGAATGAATTAATGATCAAGTTGTTCTTGGGGACAACGACCTAAAAAATTATGGTGTTGGGACTTACACATGGTTAGTAGCCCAGAGAGAGTGTTATGGTTGAAGTTTGCTCTAAGATCACGTGAGTCATACTCGGTGTGAGAAACAAGAGGTAACAACAACCTTAACAATGCACAGTTTAATGTCATGTAGGACATATGAAGGGACTATGTAGTTTAAAGTCTTGTAGTTAGGACTATAAGTGATACACAGTTTAGTATCATGTAGAAGGGACAAAGTAAAGTTTAATGTCATGTAGGACGTAAGGGGGACTGTGCAGTTTACTTTCATGCAGTGATGACAAAAGAGTACACCATTTAACGTTATGTTGGACGTATTAGGGACTTTCTCAAAAAGGGACAATACAGTTTAGCGTCATATTGGACGAAAGTACAAATAGTTTAAGGTCATATATATGGACCGTGGATGGTGCAGTTTAACGTCTTGCTGGACGTAAGGGACTTGAAAATAGTTTAGGGTCATATGCTGGACCATTGATGATGTAGTTTAATGTCTTGCTGGACGGTGGTGCAGTTTAAGGTCATATCATACCATGGTGCATTTTAAGGTCATACTGGACCATGGTGTAGTTTACGGTCATACTAGACCAGGGATGATGCATTTTGTGTTTATACAAAATACTTCTTCAAAAATATGGCATTGGTTGGGGTAGTGATGAGTTCTCCATCCATTGAGATTAATGAATAAGCTCCATTGGATTAGACCCTTTGTATTGAGTAAGGTCCTTCCCATTTTGGCTCAAGATTTGGAGGTTTCTTTCCTGGTATCATTGGAGTTCTATGAACTAATACCAATTCTCCTTGAGTGAATGAATGAAGACGAACTTTTTTGTTGAAAGCCCATGCTATTCGATTCTGATAGACTTCCAAGTGGTGCAAAGTACACAATATTTTCTCATATAACCATTCCAATTCATTCAATCTCTTTTGAGATTGTTCATCTGTAGATGACTGATCAAAAATGGCTACTCTGAGCGAGGGTAGTTGAACTTCAATTGGCAAGACTGCTTCCATTCCATATACCAATGAATATGGAGTTGTCCGCGTTGCAGTGCGGGTGGTAGTCCGATAAGCCCATAAAGCAAGGAAGAGTTTATCAGGCCATGATTTCTTATCTTTATCCACCATATTTTTCAGTATATTTGATAGAGTCTTATTGATGGATTCTATCTGGCCATTGGCCGCTGCATGATACTGTGAAGAATGATTGGATTTGATGTTGTATTCTTGATACAACTTCTTCACCTCAGATGAACAGAAGTTGGTGCCATTGTCCATGAATATGGTATGTGGGACACCAAATATGGTAATGATGTTAGACTTGATGAAGCTAACAATGCATTTAGAACTGACTTCCTTGAGAGGTATTGCCTCTTCCCATTTGGAAAAGAAATCAGTAGCAGTAAGAATATACTTAAACTGCTTGGCCATAGCTGAAGGGTAAGGCCCCACCACATCCATTCCCCATGTAGAAAATGGCCATGAGTATTTAGCTGTATAAAGAAACTATAGAGGTTGATGAATGAAGTTTGCATGTACTTGGCATGAATGAAACTTCATTGTGAAATCAACAAAATCTTATATCATTGAAGGCCAAAAGTATCCAAGCCTTCGAATCTGATCAGATAGTCTATGTCCAGACTGGGGGGCACCACAGATTCCTGCATTCACATCTTTCATGACACCCATTGTCTCTTCCCCATCAATGCATCTAAAGGGAACTCCATAAAAACCACGTTTGTATAGAATTTTCTCTAAGTGATATGGGCTATCATAAAGAGTAAAATTGACCACACGTCGCCAGATTTGTTCTTTCTCGGCTCTATCAGGTGGAAGTGTTTCATTTTGAAGGTATTCCCTGATAGGTGACATCCATCCCGGATTATGACCATACGGTTCAGGAATGGGACTAATTTCATTAATTTCCTCTATTCTAATTCGAACATAAGGTAAAATTGCATGACGGTGGGAAATACTGATGGTTGTCTCGTCCCGATTTGGATCTTCCAGAGCTGTGGCTATATTAGCCAGTGCATCAGCTTGATCATTTTGTGATCGCGGGACATAAGAAAATGTCAGTTCCGAAGGGAATTCTACCATTAGCTCTCTGACGTAATCATACAAAGGGATTAGTTCTTCTTTTCTGATGGCATAATCCCCATTGACTTGTTTGATTACCAGGTCTGAATCACCTTTCACCTTTAAATGATTCACTTGTGCTTGAAGCGCCAATTCCAAGCCTGCGATTAGAGCTTGGTATTCTACTTCATTATTGGTACCACCTTCCCATAATAAGAAGGAATAAGGTAACACTTCCTTTTCTGTAGAAATGAGCACAATTCCTAAGCCAACTTTGTTGAATTTAGGATTTTCCATTTTCCTCCCTTTTGGACTTTTGGAAGCACCATCAAAGTACATCTCCCATGTCTGAGGACTATCCTAAATAGAGAAGACTTCCTCATCAGGGAGTTCAATATCTGAAGATGTGTCTTCCACTAAAGGGTGTTCATCCAGGAAATCAGCCAGATCTTTTCCCTTTATTGCCTTTTGAGACACATATTGAATGTCTAATTGCTGCAAAATAACTGCCCACCTTGCCAGACGTCCTGTAAGCATTGGATGACTAAGGATGAATTTTAGCGGGTTATTGCGAGATACCAATTGGACCTCGTGATGTTGCAGGTAGTGTATCAACTTCTGAAATGCAAAGATTAATTCCAGGAAGCACTTCTCAATAATTGAATACCGGGTTTCTTCTTCAAGAATAGTCCGACTGAGGTAGTAGAGACTGTTTTCATTTCCAGCTTCATTCTTCTGAGCAAGAAAGGCACACAATGATCTCTCTAAGGCTGTCACGTAAAGGATACATGGCCTTTCTTCAACAGGTGGCATATGTACCGGTGGACTCAAGAGATACTTCTTGAGAATATCGAATGCTTCTTGACATTCTTCAGTCCACTGGTAAATGACTCCCTTCATCATCAATTTGGTGAAGGGTAAACTTTTGCCTGCTAAATTGGTGATGAAACGCAGAATATAGGCTAATTGTCCTTGAAGTCCTCTTAATTCATTCAAATTTTGAGGAGGTGACATACCAAGGATTGACTTTTTCTTCTCAGGATCGACTTCAATACCACGATGGCGTACAACAAAGCCGAGAAATTTTCCTGAGGTTACCCCAAAAGCACATTTTAAGGGGTTCATCTTCAAATTATATTGTCGAAGCTTGCGGAATATGACTTCCAAATCATCCAAGTGATTATAACATTGTTTGGATTTGACCACCAAATCGTCCACATAGCATTCAACAAACATCCCTAAAAAGGGTTTGAAGATACGATGCATGGCACACTGATATGTTGAACCTGCATTCTTTAAGCCAAAGGGCATTACCCTGTAGAAAAACACACCCTGAGGGGATCTCAAGGCCGTGGATTCCTCATATTCTAGGGCCATTTGGATTTGATTATATCCGGAATATCCATCCATGAAGTAAAGTGCTTCATAGCCAGCTGTTGCATCAATTAAAAGTTCTGTAATCGGAACTGGGAAATCATCCTTAGGACAATGCCGATTAAGATCTCTAAAATCGATGCAAACTCTAATTTTTCCATTCTTCTTCTTCACAGGGACAATATTATCCAACCAATTGGGATATTGAACTTCTCTGATGAAATTATCTTTGATAAGCTTATCCACTTCAACTTCAATTTTTGAAGCATAAGTTGGGTGTGTTCTTCTTGTGGCTTGCTTAAATCCTCGATGTTCTTCTGGTAAACCCAAATGATGAGTAGCCACATCAGGATCAAGCCTGGGAATTTCTGTATAGTTCCAAGAAAATATATCTCTATTTTTCTTTAAAAAGGAAATATACATCTCTTGTTCTTCAAGAGTCATGGCCGCACTGATTAAAGTGGGGTGTGGATCTTATTTTGTACCCAGATTTATTTCTCTGAGTTCATCCATGGTTGTAGAGATACCCTCTTCAAATGATGGAGGAGCATCTCTGAGATCTTCCTCCTCTTCTTCATCATGTGTTATTTCTTCCGTTTCTACTTGCATAGCAGATGATGAAGCAAAATTTCCATGATCAGAAGAGATGTTAAAATTTGAACATCTTGAAGAAGAGGCTTCCATTTTTGACCCAATTGATGTTGAAGGGTCTTCCTTGGGAAATAAAGAGGATATGATGGATTGATAATCTACATCATTGTTTACTCCTATGTTGCTATAACTTCTTTTGTCCTGGTTGGTGAAGTATAGACTTGTAGGATTTCAGTAGATGAAACGAAGACATCTCCATTTGAGCTTTCATCATTACATGGTGGGTTACCAGTTTCTCCCATGTTATCTAGATCGATTGCCGTAATTGACATTATGGATCTTTCCATAAGAGTATTTTGATTTGGGTCTACCCTGTCAATTTAACTGATAGGAAACACATAATCTGTACTCACATGCGCAAATGGATTTACTGGAATCTTTTCCAAACCATATGGACCATTATCTTTGGTAATCGCCCTGGTTGTGGATTTATCCTTTTCCATCATGTGATATAATTCCGCCTCAATGTATTGAGACTCACATGTCTTGAATGGGGCCTTATCACCATACAATGTCCCAACTTGACCATCAAAACAATATTTGAGACATTGATGGTATGATGAAGGGATAACCGCATGTTAATGTAGCCAGGGTCTTCTAAGAAAGATGTTGAAAGCTAAGTCTTGATCAACAACCATGAAATCTGAATTGGATACGAGATCTCCAAACTAAGTTCTAAGTGTAAATTCGCCCAATGGTTCTTGTTCATTTTTATCATATCCTTGTAACATCATGGTAGAAGGAGATAAATCAGATTCCGTGAGGCCCAATCGACGAAGTGTACGAATGGGCATGGGGTTGACTCCTGAACCATTGTCAATGAAAGTTCTTCAGACGTCTACGCCATTGACCTTTCTAGATAAGTACAAAGGTCTAATATGTCCATGCACGACATCATCTTCATATTCATTAGTGAAAGATATCACTGCATGGAATTCCATAGTATTATTCTCTACGTGATAGACTTCAGCTGCATCAATTTCAGTTTCAAACTCATGAGGACATGACAAAGCCTCCATGAGTGCCTCCCGAAGATCCTTTGACATATTCCGAGCATCCAGAATTGATAACTTGGACGGTACTTGGGCCAGGTGTTTCAATACATCATACTTTTGATCCAGAGGTCTGCGTTTCTCAATAGGAACATGTGGTTTAGCAGGTGCCTTGGAAGAAAATGCTTTGGAAGTTGATGCATCTTGTATCGGGATAGGATTTGGCAATATTCCTGGTTTTGGAAGATTAGACCGATTAGATCCATTTACTTGCTGAGAGGAAGAATATGGAACCTTCAACTAGTCTTACAGAATAACTGTGCCTGGACTGAATTTGCTATTGGTGGAAGAACTTGCTTGTTCTTGTTGAGCTCACTGAAGGGATCTGCCACGAGTTTCTGCTGCGTACACAGTTCTAGCAGGGGTAGAATTGGAATAGTGGCTTCTGAAAGATCCATGTCTTCCCCTGTATCCTGAGCCTCTGGAACTTCCTCTGATTCCTCTATTTAATATAGGGAATTTGGGCTCATTATAATCGAAACTGCAACTGGTATACAGATCTGTTAATTGAATCATATTAACAGAACTAAAAATCAATTCTTCATCTGATGAAGACTCTGCCTGACTAGCCAATTTAGGCCATTCCGTTTGATGGGGCAGTTCCCGTCGCTTCAAAGTAGATGGCATGAAATCTTCTAGGGTAAAAGACAACTTAGGCTTTGACATGTACTCATCTTCTTCTGATTGTTCCTCTTTCTTAGAATTGTGCCATTTCTTTGAGGATTTTCCCTCTGATGAGGGGGGTTTTTCTGCGACATTCATGGAAAAAGTTACAATTGGTTTCTTCAATTGTGTTCAAAAAATATCATGAGTTCGGTTGATCATCTTTCTGACCATCCACTCATCATATTTTTGTGCATTTTTTTTCTTAACTTCTTGACACTCACCTTCCTCCTCTATAACTGTAGCAGTAACACATGCTACCTGAGCTGAAGAACCTTTCAGTTTGACTTGTCCCGAGTTGACCATCTATTATAGGAGTTCTTTAAAGACAAAACACTCCTGGATGGGATGTCCCAGTATCTGATGAAATGGGAAATAATTGGGACGGTCTTAATCTCCTTCCTTGTTTGGCCTTTTGGGCCTTGGAAACTGAACCAAATTATTTTCCAGAGCCGAAATGAAGTAACCAGGAACTTGTTCATTTCAGAAAGAGTATGTTTTGCTTTTCAGATCCTCAAATTTTTTTCCTTTTTGATCTCTTTGATCATCTTGACGAAACAACCTTTGTTGTTGGCTCTCAGGAGGTGGAGCCCTTATAGAAGATGAAGGTTTGGAAGTAGAAGCAGGTACAAGTGCTTGTTTAAGAATAATTGTAGCAGTCTCTGCTTTACCCATTCTCCTTCCTGGAGCTGATGGAATTACATGAGATTTATCCTTAGTCTGTATAAGAGAATCTTAAATTTGTTGAGCGATTGAAGTAAGGTCTCGAAACCCTCCTGTGTATTTCACAGGGATCAACGGCATGCGTAATTCGTCATGCAGATTTGCCACATAGATTGGCAACAGTTCCTCTTGAGGGAGTTCTAAGCTCAAGGAATATGTTAACCCCTTCCAGCGAGAAATGAAATCAAAGACTCTTTCATTCTCCTTTTTCTTACAGTTTGTAAGATAAAAAACTATTGTATTTGGTAAAGTTAAGCTGAATTGAAGAAGAAATCATTGACAGAGATCTTCCCATCTGGTAATTGACCGGGATTTCAAGCTTGTATACCAGACAAAAGCTGGTCCTTGCAAGGTTCGCACAAAGCATATGAGTTTCACCGCTTCTTGCTGTTCTAGTGTTCCCATCATAGGATCGCAACAGGACATGTAAGGCATCAAATGTTGTTCAGGATCGCCTGATCCACTGAAAATAGGGAATACAGGGTTCCCAAAATTTGATGGGGGAGAGATTGAATCTACCCATTCAGGGTAAGATTTCTTTTCCGGTTGAACCTGCACATGATTTCCATCCATAGCTTCCAACCGAGATGTTAATGAATCAATAGTAGTTATTAACTTTTGAGAAACATCTGGTTGAGCTTGAATCTGAATATGTGCACTGACTGGAGCTTGGACAGGTATGGCAGCTGGTACTGCAACTGATGGCAGCACTACCAATTGTTGTTGCACTTGACCCATAGGATTAGACCTTTGAGGGTGTACTGATAAAAGAGGATATTCTTGATCTATCTCAGTAGCTGCAACAAAATCCCTTGGCTGACTGACTACAACACGCTTAGGAGGAAGACTACCCTGAAGTAGTTCTGTGTTCATCCTCCTCAATTCCTTCATTTCTTCCTCTTGTTGTGCAAATCTTTGTTCTAGTGAGAGCAATTGGCCCTCTCTAGAGGGAGGATATATAACGTGATTCTTCTCCTTTCCCTTGTTTGAACCCTTTCGAAGATGGGGAAGTGGGTTATTTGAAGGAACACCCAGATTTTGGGTAAACCTTTGATTTCGTGTATGCACACCTTCTTCATTTGTGTCTGTGCGTACAACTTCCTGAACATGAACCTCTTCATCTGATCCCTCTGAGTGAGCCTCATCTGGTGGATCAGCAACAACGACATTGATGACATTGATTGATGCATAACGCATCGCATCCCTTCTATCAGCATTTCTGTGATATTGTCTCCTTCCATGTCTTTGATGAGATATTTCCTTTTGTTGATTTGATCCCTCGGGAACTTCTTGACAAACCATAATTTGGAGAGAATCTCCTAATAATTTGGCTCTTCGTTCCTCTTGTGTATTCTTCCACAATCGAGAAAATACAAAATTTCTCTAAGGAGGGGGTTGATGATTTGAAAAAGTCCCCAGTCCGGTGGACTGGGGCTGTTCCTGCTGTCTTTGCTCAACTCCTCAAATCCTATTTGTTGATTTCGAGGATTGGTTTAAAAGATTCCCCAGTCTGGCGAGATGGGGTGGCTCTTGACATGCTATGCCTGTGACTTTCTTAAAAGCTCTCCCGATCTTGCGGACCTTGGTCTAGAAATTAGCTGGATGCATCAATCGACATCCACTTTTATCACCCAGTTCAAAAGACCATTAGATGATTTCTGACACTTATGTCACTTGGTGATGTGCTTTCTCCAAATGAGAGGCATGTTCAATATTCTCATTTGCTTTATGCAGGAGTAATTCAACAACTTGTTCTCTGTATTATTGATTTTGAGAGGAACTAGTTGAAGCCTGTTCTTGGGAAAGATTTTGATTACAAACAAAGCCATGTATCCGTGGCCGGCCATGGGAAATAACATTGCATGAGACCATTTTTGGAGGGATTTTCTGACTGGAGAGCACCATGAAATGCAGTGCTCCATGAACACCCCATCCTCTGACATGAATACTAGATAGGGTATTGGCAATTAACTGGAGCAACTTTCTTAGTGCGCCAAGGCATGAACGCTGAAGGGCTCTATGTTGCTTTTCAGCCTTCGGATATCGAGAGAATGATAGAGATGCCAAGTCAATTTGGCGTTGTAACCCTTATATTATCTTAACATGATTTTCATATTCATCATAAGATAATATTTTATTTTTCAACTGACAAAGAGTTTTCCATATGTTGAGACGAATATCCTGAATTCCATCTTCCGTCAACATTTTTGGAATGTCATACTGAGAGTCAGCCAGAGGCCAAAACATGACTAGCACTTCACCTTTCGCCAGTTGTTTTCTCATGTTCAACATTTACTCTTTATCATTTGATGAAGATTATTCTACTTGTTTTGACCAAAGATGGTTCTTCCTTGTTGCTTCATTAGATTCAACAGGATTGGTAGAGAAATCACTGATTAAACTAGAAGATGCATGACTTAGGGGTGGTTCAGAGAATGACCTACACCCTGGGCTATCTTCCGATTGAGAAAGTATTTCACCTACCAGTGATGAAACATCAGACATGACTGGTTTCCCATTTTCAAGTGCCTCAAGATAAGAGGACTTTATCGGCACTACATTGTCCACTGGAGCATTTCCCCGGTAATGTGCATCACTACTGCGGAGAGGACTTTCACAGAAAAATTCATCATCATGGGGAGGACCACCATGGTGGGTTACAACAAAAGATGAGATCTCTTCCTCCTTGGTCTTCTGGCCACACAGAGGGTTCCTGTGGCTCGCATCTGAAGATGAAACATCGAGATTGACAGAATTGTCATGAAGAAAGCCTTCATGAGGAAGTGTCTGTTGAAGACCTTCGGAATTAATGTTCCCACTATTGGGAAATGAGGGAGTAGAATCTTGAATTCCAAGAGATAACTGTTTGAGGGCTTCAAGAACTCTAGCATCGAGCAAGGCATTGTTACAGATTGGTTCTTGATCTCTTGACTGTGCTGGGCGGGTCTTTTTCTTAGACGCCTTCTTACTCGCCTTGGAAACCACTTGTTGACGAAAGTGGTGGCCCTGAGAAGGTGTATGTGCCTGATCAGGAGAGCTGTCCAGGTTAGGCTGATGATCTCCACTCAAATCAGGTGTATGTGCCTGACTTGGTTATCCGTATGATATGGGGGAGTATGCCCCACAACCCTCTTGGACTGGAACAGATATTTGTGTATGTTTCGGAGTGAACTGTTGATGTGTCACTCCACTGGTAGGGATAGATTTATGTGTCTTTCTCTGAGATGCCGCTGAAGCTGTTATAATATCCTGACAGGCATCCAGGATATGAGCAGGAATTTTCTTCTGCTCTTTCACCATTGATAGAATATGCTTAGTGACTTCAGCTGCTGGAACGGGGATATACGTCCATTCCGTGCTTGGAGTAGGTGTATGTGACTGCTCCTATCCTCCTTTTCCTGTCAGTGAATCCTGACAGTACTCAAGTGTAGAGGCAGAGAGTTGATTCTACCTCCTTTTTGTCACCGGAGCTTTCCGACTGACTTCTCTGAATGCTACCAAGCGAGACTGTTGGTAGGCTTGATCAATACTAGCAGGTGTTTGTGCCTGCTGACTGCACTTCGCCGAACGTGGTTAACGAGATCCATCATATTTAGTCAAACGATCCTGCTGACTAGCTGGTGATGTATAAACAGGTGTATGTTCCTGACTATAGTACTTCACCAGAATTGCGTGGTGGTATTGGCGTGATGTTGCCAGACGAGTCAGCTGGACAGCAGAATTAAAACGGGCAGGTGTGTGTGCATGCTCATTGCTTGCCACCAAGTTAGGTTGGTGGACTTCTCCGGAGATGGAAGAGATTAGAACCTGTTCAATGTTAACCGGATATCGCCTCTGGTGATTCTTCTTTCCTACTCGAGTTCGAGGAACCTGAGTTGAACGCCTGGAGTCGGTACCCTCATCATGTTGAGGGTGCACTGCCACAAGAGTCTGGCGGAGATTGTTGGTGGGATCCCTCGGGAAGGACCCCTATCTGCTTGAATTAAGGCCCTGAGGGATCTGCTCATTCACCTCCCCAGAATAAGGGAGCGAATGGTGATTGCGTTCTGGGGATAACGAACCGAAACGGTTGGAGATGGTGGTTAGCACCGCCTGCTTCTTGATCACTGGTCATCGCTGTCCAGATGACCAGGGTGAGTTATTCACTTGGAGGGCTTGTTGGGCAGCCTCCATAGTTGGAATGGTACCGTGTTGACGGTACTCCTTAACCAAGGCGTTTAATACCCAGTGTTGAAGATGCTGAGTAGGTGATATCGTCCTCAGAGCGGACGACGATCTAGAAGGAGTAGCAGCAGTGGCATTCGTAGCAGTGGTATTCACAGGTGTGAACTCGAGAGCAGCCATTTCTTAGAATATAGAAAATCTTGGACAAGAGTGCATGTTTGATATAACAGATGTAATCAAGATAAATTCAGCCACTACATCTTTTGGATGATCACATATGTCAATGATTGTTTTTTGGCCCTCTCATTGAGTTTTAAATGGGGGCCTAACAAATAATCAAAACATCATTTTAACTTGGTTAAGGATTCACGTCGGGTTCTCCATTTTTTTTCCTCTAGAATTGGGGATGAACTCATCGATTTAAGTTCCAAACATTCCAAGCGGTTTCTAACGGGTTTGTTTGTAGAACCGGAAACATTCAATGATTCCATATCCATTTGAACCTATTTTCCAAAGGTAGGTGCTCATTAGTTGTGGAATGATGAGGATTAGGAAATTTCATTGGTCGAGAGGACGGGAGGTCGGACTCATCACACCTTTTTTAGGGGAATTATTGTCTACTCTGAGACTCTCTTTATATATTTAAGTTATGTTCGTGAATCCTTATTACATTACCAAGTATAAAATGATTTTTCCTTTAGATCTGACAATCAATGATTGATATGTAGGAAATTTAGAGAATCTTTTATATGTATTTGAGGTTCTTCATTGATGGAGAATCATCTATATTTTTTATAGATTCTTAGTCAATGGTATCCTTGGATACATAAAAGTCTCTTGGTCATTATGATGACCATACTGGTTTTAAAGCCACTTAGTGGGGCACTTGAAGTTCATTATCATTCAGAAGGACACAAATTATTTCATAGTTGGGATCGTACCCGCAGATGGGCTACCTACGTATCCATTATTTTGGAAAAGGAATCAGAACCCACATAGTTCAAGTAAGGGAGTATGATGTTTATGATTTATGGCTCAAATAAAGATGTCATAATTACTTTTACACTCTAAGCTCATGTGAGTCATGCTCGGTGTGAGAAACAAGAGGTATTGGTAAAGCCAGAAAATTGTGCCATGAAAGATGCAATCATAAGAAATGAGGATTAAGATTTACTTCAGGGAAGAAATCCAGGAACAGGGTCCATAAAGGTATATGTTCTTCATGGAGATTTGGATACTCTAATCTTGGGTCTTACTCCTAAGGAAGATGCCCAAGTTAGGAGGGGACATATGATTTGGTTTTATTCCTGAGAAGGAAGTACATATCAAAAGTAAATTAGGACTGGTTAAGGGACTTAGGGCTTACTCCTAAGGAGAATGCCCATATTTGAGACTAGGGCTTACTCATGAAAAGGAGGCCCAGGTTAATGAGGACTTGGGGCTTACTCATAAGGAGGATGCCCAGTCTTGAGAATTATTACTGGGGATTATTCCTGAAAAGGAGGCCCAGGTTAATGAGGACTTGGGACTTATTCCTGAGGGGATGCCCAGTCTTTAGAATTATTACTGGGGCTTACTCCTGAAAATGAGGCCCTGGTTAAGAGAATTATGGTTGGGGATTACTCCTAAGGAGGATTCCCATATTTGGAAATTTTAAGATTGGGGCTTACTCCTAAGGAGGATGCCCAGATTGGAGGACTGGGGGCTTACTCCTAAAGAGGATGCCCAAAATTAATGGGAATTATGACTGAGACTTACTCCTAAAAAGGAAGCCAGGTTAAGGGGTTCTCTCATCTTAAAGGATGAGGTTGAATGAATGAAATCTCAATCTTTAGTGACATAAAGATGTGTAAATCACTGGGTTTTGAGATATATTCCACGGAGTTCCTTCTAGATAAGGAATTCAAATCAAGAAATCATGCCATAAATGGCTTTGAAGAGTGTCTTGAAGACTGAATATTGAATAGGAGAGGTGTAATGGCATAATAAGGGTTAAATGGGATAGAAAGGCACCCCAAAATATAGGGGCGTGCAAGTCCTGGCAGGCGCGCAAGTACTGCATGGGCGTGCAAGTCCTGGTCGCACATGTATACCTATGCGACACATGGGTACTTGCGCGTTTGTAAACCAGCATAGTAATTTTTAGGCGATCCATGACCAATGCCTTTAGAATTATCCTGAGGTACTTCCAGAAGAGAGGCGCGCAAGTTTTGGTGAGGAAGTAGGGCGACACTCAAGTATGTTCATTTCCCTTAAGGGTAAAACACCTTAGGCGCGCAAGTGTTAGTGAATTATAACACTTTGACCTTACTCCTCTTGTTTAGACCTTCCATTCTAGGTAAATAATTACCTTAGAAGTGTTCGGAAGACCTGAAGAAGAGACTTGGGCCTTCAGAGCTCTAAATCTGAATTCTGGAAAAAATTTCTCTTTCAAATGGGGGGCCCACAGGGTCTATTTATAGGCTGGAGAAGACCCCAAGCGGTTATTCTTTAGGGCGTGTAAGTCACTTGCCCGACCATTATGTGGTGCGCAAGTATACTTACGCGACAGTGATGAAACTTTCGCGACCCTTGTGCTTTTGAAGCTCTATTCCCGCCTTTGTTGATTTTTGATGTTTTCTTCAAAGGATGAATCAATTTGCGCTAAGTCGTTTCCCTTTCCATTCTTTTAGACAATGTGAAGAAAATTAGCATCAACAAGTGGCTAAGCAACTCCGGTGTAAAATTGTCATTCCTATAAACATACATCTGCCCAGCCCAGACGGCTACATAAATTGCAACTCCCTTCAGATCCTCGACAAACTCTTCACAAGTTTTTCGCACCCAATAAGGTCACATCCAAGTTTGCTTCACCCCTCCTCAAGAATGGAATTCTCATTTCTCCTTCCAACCTTTGTATTGATCCATCTAAGATTTTCGAAAGATTGAAGGGTAACAATGTGGTTGCAACTCAGGTTTGTGAAGTTTCAGATCTGGTGAACAAGAGCAATGATGCATTATATAGGCTTTCTTTACTGTTCCAGCATTATAAAATGTTCATGTGATTGAGACATTCTCTGAAGAAAAGTTGGTATACGACTGAAACCAGGAAGGCGGGAGATAGTTCTTTGCCTCTGGAATATTGACATCTTGCAGATGACCATGGCCATATAGAGGTAGATAGATGCTGTGTGGGAAATCATGATGATATTTCTTCAGATGATTACCCAAGTCCGGAAGAGTGCTTTCGCAGATGGAATAGTAATCATGGACAATGATGTCCATCATCTCATCAATTATTTTTCTCGCCAGTTCATCAGTCGTTCCGATTCTCTTTGGAGCCATTTGATCTGCACAAGAGTTGAATAAATTAACTCTTAAAGTAAGTTAATTTTTTCATAAAATTTGTGAAGTATTTGAAGAAATTGGATAAGTCATTAAGGCGTGAAAGTCCCATAGTTGGTGCGCAAGTCTCCTTCGGTCACGCAAGTATTGGGCGCGCAAGTTTCACCACGCAAGTCTAAATACCTTAACAGCAGCACGACACAAGAAATAGAAGCGCGACGCAGGAATCAAGAAGCAGGGACAAGCGAGAGCGGGGAGTCAACTTGCACGCTGAGAGAAAAGAAAAAGCAAGAGCTGGGTGCTTTAGCGCAGAAGAAGGACCTCTATTTATAGACAAGGCCGTACCCCTGCGCACCAGACCCTGCGCGCCATACCCTGTGCGCCCGAAGCTCATTTGCACGCCATACCCTGCGCGCCCCAATTTCTTTTTGATTCTCGATTTCCTCAGAGTCAAATCTTCATTTATTTTGGATCCAACTTTGAGGGGGGACTTTTATTGACGCTCCTTTCATCACAGAATATAAAGATTGGAAAAGGAGAATATATTAGCTCAAAGTGATTCAACCTTTGAAAAAATATCAAAAAATTGACAAAGGAAGGAATAAGAAGAACATTGTACAATGGTCGTGCAAGTTCTACAATGGTTGTGCAAGTATACATGTGCGCCGTAATGGTCATGCAAGTACACTTGCGCGCCGAAGTTGGTTGTGCAAGTCACTTGCTCCCCCTAGGTGATAACCTCCAAGGTCTTCTCCAACCTATAAATACCCCCGGTGGGCCCCCCATTTGAAGAGGAATTTTTCCAGAATTCAGATATAGAGATCTGAACGCCCAAGTCTCTTTTTCAGGTCTTCCGAACACTTATAAGGTAATTCTTTACCTAGAATGAAAGGTCTAAACAAGAGGAGTAAGGTCTAAGTGTTTGAATTCAATAACACTTGCGTGCCTAAGGTGTTTTAACCTTAAGGTAAATGAACATACTTGCGCGCCGCCCTACTTATTCACCAAAACTTGTGCACCTCTCTTCTGGAAGTACCTCAGGATAATTCTAATGGATTTGGTCAAGGATCACCCATGTTTTACCCTACTAGTTAACAATCGCGCAAGTACTCATGTGTTGCGCAGGTATACCTACGCGCCCATGCAGTACCTGTGCGCCTGCCAGGACTTGAATGCCTCTACCTTTTTGTGTGCCCTTCTTTCTCATTTAACCCCTCTTATACCATTCCACCTCTCCTATTCAAGATTTAGCCTTCAAGACATTCTTCAAAGCCATTTATGGCATGTTTTCTTGATTAACATCCTTATCTGAAAGGAATTCTGTGGAATATCTCTCAAAACTTAGTGATTTACACATCTTTATGTCACTAAAGATTGAGATTTCATTCATTCAACCTCATCCTTTAAGATGAGAGAACCCCTTAACCTAGGCCTACTTTTCAAAAGTAATCCCCAGTCTCAAATATGGGAATCCTCTTCAGGAGTAATCCCCAGTCTCAAATATGGGCATCCTCTTCAGGACTAAGCCCCAAGTCCCTTAATTTTTCAAGTCCCTTAATTTTTCAAGTCTCTTAATTGTGCTTTCTTGTCAGGAGTAAGCCCCATCCTTAATCTCTCTTAACCAGTCTTAATTTCCTTTTGATCTGGGCTTCCTTCTCAGGAGTAAAACCCAATCATAAGTCCCCTCTTAACTTGGGAATCTTCCTTAGGAGTAAGCCCCAAGATTAGAGTATCCAAATCTCAATGAAGCAAATATACCTTTATGGACCCTACTCCTAGATTTCTTCTTTGAATTAAATCATAATCCTCATCTAGTTGGGTAGTCATACACACATAAGCCCCACATCATTGCATATTTGGTGGAAAAATTGTTTGGTTTCACCAATACCTCTTGTTTCTCACACCGAGCATGATTCACGTGAGCTTAGAGTGTAAACGTAATCATGAAATTTTTCTTTGAGCCATTAATCATGCATAAACGTCATAATCCCTTTCTCGAACTACATGGGTTCTGATTCCTTTTCTAAAACAAAGGATACGTAGGTATCCCATTTGCGGGTACGATCCTAACTTTGAAATAATTCATGTCCTTCTGAATGACAATAAACTTTAAGTTCCCCACCGAGTGGGTTTAAAACCAGTATGGTCATCATAATGACCAAGATACTTTTATGTATTGAAGGATACCATTGACTAAGAATCTATAACAAATATAGATGATTCTCCATCGATGAAGAACCTCGAATACATATAAAAGATTCTCTGAATTTCCTATATATCAATCACTGATTGTCAGACTAAAGGAAAGATCATTTTATACTTGGTAATGTAATAAGGATTCACAAACATAACTTAAATCTATAAAGAGAGTCCCAGAGTAGAAAATAATTCCCCTCAAAAAGGTGTGATGAGTCTGACCTCCCATCCTCTCGACCAATGCAAATTACTAAGCCTCATAAGTCCACAACTAATGAGCGCCTACCTTTGGAAAGTAGGTTCAAATGGATATGGAATCATTGGATGTTTCCGGTTCTACGAACAAACCTTTTAGAAACTGCTTGGAATGTTTGAATCTTAAATCAATGAGATCATCCCCAATTCTAGAGGGAAACACCCCCAAACTATCCAAAAAACACTATAAAAAATAAAAACCGTAAAAGCTTTAAAAATAAAAAAAATCATTAATACCCTAAAAACCATAAAACAATTTAAAACCCAAAAATGATTAAATATATCCTAAAACCATACACACTCTAAAAATTAAAATAAACACTAAAAATCCATAAAACCCCCCAAAACCCAAACAAAACTAAAAACACTAAAAACTCATAAGAACCCTAAAAACAATAAAACCCCCAATTCACTTAAAAGCACCCCAGACCCCTAAAGGACCCTAAAACCTTAAGAACCCAAAAAACAAAAAGGAACCTAAAAACCCTTAAAACACTAAAAACCACTAAACCCCCTAAAACCACTAAAAATCTTAAAAAACCTATATATGCTAAAAACAATAAAAACCTTGAAATACCCTAAAACCCCTAAAATACCATAAAAACCCTAAAACCCTTAAAAACCTTAAAACCCTTTAAACCCCTAAAACCCATAAAACACAAAAATACCAAAAGTGACCTTAAAACTTCTAAAAATCCTAAAAAACCCAAAAAAAAAACCAAAAAACCCTAAAAGAACTAAAAACCCTAAAAAACTAAAAACCCTTCAAAAAATGATTAAACTCTTAATAAACCATAAAAACACTATAAAGAAAAAAACCCAAAAAACCATGATAAGTCCCTAAACACCCAAAACACCCTAAAAACTAATAAAACCATAAAATGTCCATCTATACCCCTATATATCCATAAAACACCCTAAAACTACAAAAAGACTCCTAAAAACTTGAATTCCTAAAAAACACCAAAAACATAAAAACCCAAAATACCCTAAAAAGCTTATAAACACCTAAAAAACTATGAAAAAACTTGAAAGTACCTAAAAACCTTAAAAATAAACTACAATCCCAAATACCATAAAAACCATTAAAACCAAAAAATTCCATAAAAAACTATAAAATACACTAAGGAACAAAAAAAATTCAAAAAAACTCCTAAAGAACCTAAAACGCTGTAAATAACCTAAAACCCCAAAAATCCCAAAAATCTCTGTAACACCATAAATACATAAAAGACCATAAAAACGATAAGTAGACCTAAACGGATCTAAAACCCGTAAAAATAAAATAAAACACTAAATCTGAAAAACACCCCTAAATCCCTAAGAAACCCTAGAGGATGGAGACTGAATCTCGTGGCTCCTCTTATGCTCAGCTTCCCCTATGATGTCTCCTCTCGTGGTGCTCCTTCTTCAGGGATGAGGCCTGTTTGTTGCTGTTGTGGCTTCTCAGGCATCGAGATTCACAACTCTATTGTTTTCCCTGGAAGATCTATTCTTATGGCTTTGCGGTTCTCTTGCTTATTTTTAAGTATCAGCTTCAGATGAAGGCATCACTGTTGGACACCCGAGTCAGATCAAGTCTCCCCAGAGTGCGATGTTGCAGTTTTAAGGATGATTGGAACGAATCTAGCCTTTCTATGGTGCAGCGATGCAGATCCTTGGTTGTTCTACTCAGATCTAGAATCTTCGAATTGCGACGCTACAGATCCAGGGCAATGCGGGTCATATTTGGGTGTTACGGTTTGTGGAGATGGGTCTTATGAGCGTTCCTCATATTCCAGGTGGCAGGTTCTCCTAAGTTTCTTTGTCATATGAGTCTCCTCCGAGCAACATCTTGGAAGGTTTATTTCCTGAGGGCGCCTCAGATCTGGTATGTCATCTCTGTTGTGGTGTTGTACCTGCATTTTTCCTCTACTTATGGTATACTGGTGGCTCATTATTTCAGTGCTCTTCTTCCTAGTGGATGGATATTTGATCTGGTTTTTTGGATTTTTTGGCTAGTGTTTTGTTCTATTACATGGGATCCTCTTCTATTTAGGGGTATTCCTTCTGATTTTTTGGATGAAATTGTTATGGTTTGTCCAATTTTGTTGATGTTGTTGTGGCATTTGGTGTGTGCCGATGAGAAAGATAGGTTGTTTTTCGCTGGTCATTTTTGAGGTGCAGAAGGATATTTTGGATATTGGAAAACATGGTGCTAGACGATGTTTGCTTCTGTACTGGGATGTGTAGAATCTTATGCTTATGCGTTTGGTGCTGAGGGTTCTACTCTACTAGCAGTGGGTCTTCCTAGGGCAGAAGTGCTATAAGTTGAAAATGGGTTGACTGGATGTTTTTTGAGCCTCGACCACATTATGTACCTTGATGCAGGAATTGTTGTTCCTATCTTGTCTCCCTTTTAATTAGTGTTATTATGTGTGAGTTGCTAGTTTCTAAATGACATTTTTATTGGAAGTGATGGTTGCTGTATGCTGAGATTCTAGTTATTTGTTTCCTCTTTCCTTGAGAAATAGAGGTGGTTGGTGATGGAAGAATGTTATGGCTGCGATGTTTAGAATTGGTGCTGCTGGTTGCTGGAACTGAAGCGGGATGCTGGTAGATGTTTGGTGATTGAAATAGGTACTAGTTTCTTGAAAATGAGGTGCTGGATCTTGGTTGTTGCTTGGCCAAGATGTGATAAAGATGCTGTTTATGATTCTACTGCTGGTGATTCTGTGTTGCTGGTGATGGATATGCTTGGCAAAGAGGTGACGGAGGATTCTAAATGTGATGTGGGATGCTGGTTGTTGGTTGGATGGGAGATGATGATGGATATGATTTTACTTTTCTGCCTGTCTAGTTTTGTGTGTCTTTTGAGTTTTTTGTGGACTCTTGGGTTTTGTGTGGGTGTCCAGGGCTTTTTGGTGTGGGTTGATTGACCCCGCCCTCCCTTGTCTACAGTGTCTTTTTTCTAATAAACTTTGGGGGGCCAGGATTATCCTGGACTCACATCTTCCTTGCCCTAAGAAACCCTATAACAAACCTAAAACCCTAGAAAACCCTAAAAAAACCCTAAAACACTAAGCACCCCTAAAACCCCTAAAACCATTAAAACCCATAAATATCACAAAACCCCTAAAAAAATTAATATTATAAAATTCCATAAAGTCCCTAAAACAACTAAAATACCCTAAAATATATTAAAATCCATAAATATAATTAAAACATATAAAGTCACTAAAAGTAACTAAAAACCTCAAACATTAAAAAAACTAAAAACCCTAAAAATCCTAAATCCCTAAAAAGCCCAAAAACAATCCTAGAAAACCCAAATGAAATTTTGGAAACCACAAACACTGTAAACAATAAACAAACAATAACAACCACTAAAAATCCAAAAACCCCTATAAAAGTGTAAAATTCCTCAAAAACCCCAAAAACCCTAAGAAACCCAAAATACCCAAAAAACCACTAAAATCCTAAAAACCATCAAAACATCTAACACCCTAAAAATACCCTATAAACCCTTAAAACATGAAAACCCCTTTAAACCACAATAAAAACTCTATAAACACTAAAAACCCAAAAAACCCAAAAATATCCTAAAACCCCAAAATCATAAAACTCAAAAATTCACTAAAAATCCATGAAAACCCCCAAAACCCATAAAAACTCCAAGAAACACTAAAAGCCCCAAAGTCCCAAAAAATACCAAAACCACACTAAAAAAACCTAAAAAACATAAAACACCCTAAAAATCCCAAAAACAACATAAAACCCTAAAAACAAAAAAACTCAAAAATCCCCAAAAACCCAAAAAAACCATAAAATCCTTAAAAACCAAAAAAACATATAACCCTAAAAATTTATAAAAATTGAAAAACGTTAAAAACCTTATAACATGTAAAACCCTAGAAAACCATGAAAAACAGTAAAAACACCTTCAACCCCCCAAAAAACACTAAAACCCATTATAAACCCTAAAAATAGTTATAAACCTTAAAAACCAAAAAACCCCAAAAAACCCAAAAAAAAACCTTATAAATAGTTAAAGACACTAAAACCCTTTAAAAAACTAAAAACCATAAAAAACATAAATACCAAAAATCCATAAGAAACCTAAAAACAGATAAAAACCATAAAACCATAAAAAACAACTAAAACCTATATAGGGCCACAAAAACTATAAAACCCCCCAAAAAACTTTAATAACCCTAAAAACCCTAAAAAACCTAAAAACCCCAAAAAACCATAAAAACTCTAAAATAAATAAAAAACACTAAAAAACCTTAAAACCCCTAAAACACCCTAAAAACACATAAAGACCCCAAAACAGTTTACAAACCTAAAATTCCCTAATAGCCTAATAGAACCTAAAACCCCAAAAACACAAAAAACAATACAAACCCTTAAAAAATTTAGAAACCATAAAATCCTAAAGGACCATAAAAACCATAAAAATACTGAAAGATCATAAGAACCTTATTGGATCCTGAAACTTTTAAAGAATACTAAAGGACCCTAAAAATTTCAAAAAACACAAAATGATTCAAAATAACCATAAAAACTAAAAGGAAACTAAAATCCCTAAAACCCATAAGGACCCTAAAAACCCATAAAACTCATAAAACCCATCAGTGGGACCCAAAACCCCAAAAGAACCTAAAACCCCTAAAAACCATAGAAGAATCTAAAATTCTAAAAACCTTAAAACCCATGAAACCCCTAAAAACTATAAAAGACCTAGATAACCAAAAAGAGACCATAAAACCACTAAAACTACAAAATACCCTAAAACCCCCAAAAAACCTAAGACACTAAAAACCACATAAAACCCAAAAAAACATAAAAATATTTAAAATATAAAAAAAACTAAAAAACCCTTAATAACCCATAAAACCCTTAAAATATCCTAACAACATAAAATATATTAGAAAACCCTAAAAAACTGAAAACCACAAAATACTTAAAAATCCACAAAAAACACTAAAAACCCTTAAAACCCCATAAACCCTTAAAACCCCTAAATCCCTTAAAATATTTTGAAACCCTAAAATCCCTAAAGGAACAAAAAACCCTTAAATCCTTAAAGGACCATAAAACCACTAAAGAAACCTAAAAACCCTAGAAACCCAAAAGGACCATAAAAATCCTAACAAAACCCGTAAAAACCCTAAAAACCACCAAAAACCCAAAAACCCTGAAAACCATAAAATACGCCAAATAATAATAAAATAACCCTAACAACCTTAAAAACCTTAAAAACCCAAAAATCCATAAAAATAAAAAAAAACTAAAAACCCATTAACCTCCCCCCCGCCAAACTGTTAAAGGACCCTAACCACCCTCAAAAAACCCAAATGGCCTTAAAAACCCCAAGAAACATAAAAATACAATATAACCCTAAAAACCCTAAAGACTTTAAAAGACCATAAAACCACCTAAAAACCTTTTAAAACCCTAAAACCATACAAACCAAAAATCCCTTAAAATCCCTTAAAACCCATAAAAATCCTTTTAAAACCCATTATAAAACCTAAAACTCCAATAAACATTAAAAATCCATAAATACTCTAAAAAAAATAAAAACCCTAAACCCCTTAAACAATTCAAAATAACCAAAGGAAACTTACACACCAAAAAAAAAGAATACCTCAAATCCATAAAAAATCCAAAAACCAAAAATACCCCAACAAACCTAAAAATTATAAAAAAAACCCATTAAAACACTACCTGTAAAACCCTTAATACTCCCCTAAACCCCGCAAAACCAGAAAACATTCCTAAAACCACTAAAAATACCAAAAACTTAAAAATCCCACAAAAACACTAAAACTTCTCTAAAAACCACATGTAAACCCAAAAATCACAAAAATACTAAAAAACCTAAATCCTTAAAAATTTTAAAAACCATGATAAGTCATAAAAACCAATAAAACACAAAAAAATCATAAGAAACCCTAAAAACAAAAAACCCCCTCAAATAATAAAAACCATAGAAACCCTAAAAACAATAAAAAAACTAAAACCACCTAAAACCCAAAAAAAACCCTAAAACCCCTAAACCCCCTAAAACCCTTGAAAACATAAATGACCCTAAAAATTCCTCAAACCCCTTGAAGGAACCATAAAATCCAAAAAATACAGAAATGACACTAAAATTCGTTATAAATCCCTAAAGGACCCTAAACCCCCCCTAAAATTCCCAAAAAACCTTAAACCCCCACCCCCAAAACACCCTCCATAACCATAAAACTCTATTAAAACACCCAAAAAACACTAAATCCCAAAAACCCCTAAATGACCCTAAAAAGTAAAAAATACGCTTAAAGCCCATAAAACCCCTACAAAACATTAAAATAACCTAAAAACTATAAAAGAAGATAAAAATAATAATGAAAAAAATGAAAAACCCTAAAAACCTAAAACCCCAAATAAACATGAAGACCCAAAAAACCATTAAAAACCATAGAAACCCATAAAAACCTAAAAATCCACAAAAAAACACAAAAGCCTAAAAATCATAAAAACCCAAAAAAAGTTCAAAAAATCTCTAAAAAATATAAAAAACCATTCAATTCCCCCAAAACACTAAAACACCTAAAAACCCTAAAACACCTAAAACCCCTAAAAACTCTTAAAAAATTGAAACCCACACTTAGAAACGAACAAAACACCTAAAAAAACACAAACACAAAAAAACTAAAAAATAGTGAAAACACTAAGAACAATTAATATCCAAAAACCCCAAAAAACATTTAAACCCTTAAAAATATTCAAACCACTAAAACATCCTAAACACCCAGAAAACCTAAACACCTCAACAAAAAACCAAAAACCATTAAGAACCCTAAAATGACCCTAAAAACCCGAAAAACCCAAAAAAACCATATAACCCTAAAAACACTTAAAATCACTTTAAACCCTAAAAACCCCCTTTACCCCCTATAATATATCCAAACCCTAAAAACTCTAAATCCTCTAAAACCGCAAAATAAAAATCTAAAACCCTTAAAACCCTAATAAAATCATAATAAACCTTTAAAATATCTAAAAACCTGAAAACCCCAAAAAAATCTGAAAAAATATTTAATGACCCAAACCTCCCCCACAAACCATAAGTGACACTAGAACCCCTAAAAACTTATAAACACCATAAAATAGTAAAAATAAAAAAACATTTAAAGAATCTAAAACACCCTAAATATCCCTAAAACATTTAAAACACCTCAATCCCTAAAAAATCCAAAAAACCTTTAAAATACCCTAAAACCCTAAAACCCTAGAATGCATAAAAACCAATTAAAGGCCTTTTAAAAACCCTGATAAACACTAAAAATCGAAAAAATCCTAATTTATATTTAAATACTTAAAAACCATAATAGCCCAAAAAACCCTAAATACCCAAAAAAACCTTGTAACCCCTAAACCCCCATAAAAATATTAAATACCCTAAAACCCTTAACCCCCCCAACCTGAAATCCCCCAAAACCACTAAAAATTCTAAAAATCATGAAAACCCAACCCTTAAAAATCATAGAAAACTTCAATAACCGTTAAAAACCCGAAACCCCATAAAACAACAAAAAATACATAAAAAACCCAAAAAACCCTCAAAAAACATAAAAATACTTGAAATCCCCTGAAACCATGAAACCCCTAAAACACTAAAAAACACTAAAACCATAAAAATTCTAAATCACATAAAACCTTTAAACCCCCTAAAACCCTAAAAATAATAACAAACATTAAAAACTGAAAATCGATAAAAATATTAAAAACTAGAAATACCATAAAAATTGAGATAACCCCTAAAACCCCCCAAAAACATAACCCCCCAACCCTAGAAATCCCTAAAAACATAAATGACCCTAAAAATTCCAAAAAAATAATAAAGGACCCTAAAAATCAAAAAAAAAACGCTAAAGGAACCTAAATAATTTTATATGATCCTAAAAGTCCCTAAAAAACTCTAAGAAGAACCAAAACCACTAAAATCCCCAAAACCCCCTCACAGACTCTAAAAATCCCTTAAAATCCAAAAATGACCCATAAATCCAAAAACCCCAAAATTGCCTCAATAACCAATAATACCCTAAAAGGCCCTAAAATCCCTAAAAAATTAATGGATCCTAAAAGCTATAAAAACCCATAAAACAAACAAAAACATAAAAATCTTCAAAAACACTAAAACCCCCAAAAAATCTAAAAACCCATAAAAACCATTAAAACTGAGAAAACCCCTAAAAACAGTAAGCACCTAAGAATCCCCCAAACCCCTTAAAACTCGAAAACCCCTAAATATCCACAAAATCAAAAAAATCCCTAAAACCCCTAAAAAATCAGGAAATCCGCCCAAAATCCTAAAAACCCCTATAAAAACAATATACACTAAACCCGTAAAAAATATAAAAAATCCCACTTAAAATAAGAAAAAACCCCTAAAAACAAAAAAATCACTAAAAACATTATAAAATCCTATAAACCCGATGAACCCCTAAATCCCCTAAAAATCCTAAAATAACCCTAAAACTGGAAAAAACCTAAAACACCCTAAAACCACTAAAACCCCTAAACACCTAAAAACCCAAAATTTACTTAATAACCCTAAGATAACCCTAAAAACATGAAAACACATGAAAACCCCTAAAACACTAAGGAACTTTTCAACTCCCTAAAAACATTTTAAAGCATCTTAAACCCCTAAAACCACTTTACCCCTAAAATATTTAAAATCCATGAAAAACTCTAAAACCTCTAAAAATCACAAAATAACCTTAAAACCCCTACGAAAACACAAAAAAACCAAAAGAAAAGCTACCAAAAAAATTAAAAATTCTTAAAAATATGAAAAACATTTAAAACCCCTAAAAATCCCTAAGAAACAACAAATAAATAAAAAATAAAAAACACTTTAAAAACCATAAAAACATTAACAAAACCCTGAACCCCCTAAAAGAAACCTAAAACCCCTAAAAACCCTAAAAAACATGAAAACCCAAAAAACATGAAAAACAGAAAAACCCTAAAAAACATAAAAAATCCTAGAAACAATAAAACCCTAAAAAGAACTAAAAATGAAAAAAATCCTTAAACCCTATAAAACACCTAAACAGTCTTAAAATCACTAAAAATCATAAGAACTCTAAAAAATCCTAGTAAATCCTAAAACCCCAAAAAACACTAAATTGGCCTAAAAACTATAAAATACATAAACCACTAAAAATATCTAAAAGTCATGAAAACCCCAAAAACCCCAAAACCCTAAAAGTACATTAAAATGAATAAATACATAAAACCCCTAAAACTATAAAACCCCATAAAATCCTAAAAACAGTGTAAACTCAAAAAAACCAAAAAAATACTAAAACGCCATTAAAAACCCTAAAACTCCAAAAAACCCTGGAAACCCCAAAAAACATCAAAACACTAAAAACAAAAAAATATTAAAACCCCAAAACTCATAAAACTATTAAAACCACTAAAACCAAAAATACCAAAATACATGAAAACTGCATAAAACATTAAGAACCCTAAAATCCCCTAAAACACAAAAAATCCCAAAAAAACCTTAAAAATCATAAAACACAAAACCACGAAAAGTCCATAAAAACCCTTAAAATACCAAAATACACTATAAACCCTAAGAACCCTAAAACAAAATAAAATCACTAAAAGCCCAAAAACACCAAAAGAACCACCTAAAAACCCATAAGAAAACCCCAACACACCCTAAAACCCCTAAACACCCAAAAACTCTGAAAATTTTGAAAACCCGATAAAGCCATAAAAAACTAAAATACCAACCCTAAAAACCATAAAAACTTTATAAAACCCTATAAACCATAAAAACTGAAAATAAACTAAAATTCATAAAAAAATTTAAAACCGTAAAAATTATAAGCCCTCTAAAAACCATAAAACCCTAAAACCATAATACCCTACATAAATCCTAAACACCCATAAAACACTAATACCTAAAAAACTCTAAAACCCCTAAAAATTTGGAAAAAATACATAATAAGCACTAAAAACCATTAAAAATAATAAATAGCCCTCAAACACCCAAAAACCCTAAAAACATAAAACCCTAAAAACCCCAAAAAATAACAAAAACCCTATAAACTCTTAAAACACACTAAAAACCGTAAAACCATAATACACTTAAAAACCCAAATTTTCCCTAAGAACATGAGACACACTAAAACACCTAATAACCGTAAAACCCTAAAAACTGATAAAACCCTTAAGATTCCACAAAAAAATAAAAAACAAAAAAAACCTAATAATAAAAAAAAACACCAAAAACCAAAAAAAACCCTGAATTATCCTAATTAACACTATAAATATCCTAGAAGTCCCTAAAGACCTTTAAACACCCTAAAAACATTAAAAACCCAGAAAATTCATTAAAACCCCTAAAAGCCTACAAAAAACCTAAAACCCCTAAAGAACCCAAAACCCCTAAAAAGCATAAAAACCTAAAACCCATAAAAGAATAAAGAAACCCTAAAACACATAAAAAACCTAAAACCCTAATAATAACACTAAAAACATTAAAATCCTAAACACCCCTAAAACCCTTTAAATCACTAAAAAATCCATAAAAACCCTAAAAATCTAAAAATCATTAAAAACCATGAAAACATAAAAGCCTTTAAACCCCTAAAGTCCATAAAAACCTAAAACTACAAAAAAACTTAAAATCCAAAGACATTAAAAATGATAAAAACCTTAAAAACAATAAAAAAACCCTAAGAAATAAAATTTACAAAAACCCCTATAAGTTGAAAAAACACTAAAAACCATAAAAATATCATAATAACCAGGGAAACCTCTAAAATAAATTCCAAACCCTAAAATCCCATAAAAATATAAAAACTCCTAAAAACTCTAAAACCACAAAAATCCATAAAAACAAAATGATTTTTAAAACCGTAAAACATGAAGAACCTTAAAACACTTAAAGGGACCAAAAACAATTAAAACCCCAAAAAACTCTAAAACCCCAAAAAACCATGAAAAACCTAAAAATTCTATAACACCCTAAAACCCCATAAAATTTCAAAAACCCCTAAAATACCCTAAAGTCAATATAACCCTAAAATTCCCTAAGAACCTAAAAATTCCTAAAAGACCCTAAAAACTCTTAAAACCCCTTAAAGACCCTAAAAATCCTTAAAATTGTAAAAGACACAAAAAACCAATACAATACTAAAATTCTATAAAATACCCAAAACCCAAAAATACAAAATACCCTAAAAACTACTAGAGTACCAAAAATCCCATACAACCCCAAAAAGGGCCTAAAACCCCTAAATACCTAAATGGTCATAAAACCCATTAAAACTCTAAAGGGCCATTAAACCACTAGAACCCATAAAATACACTTAAAACCAAAAATGATTCAAAAAACCCTTAAAAACCCTAAAAATTATAAAAACCCTAAAAGGCTCTGAAAACCCAAAAAACCTAAATAACCCTAAAAACACTAAAACACCAAAACCCCCCAAAACACCAAATATACCCTAAAACCCTGAAAACCTGAAATTAACCTAAAACACTAAAAAACTATAAAAAGAGATAAAAACATAATGAACCTAAAAACCCTAAAAAATTTAAAGACCCCAATATCAATAAAAATCCAATAAAGCCCCTAAAAACAATAAATTTCCCATGAAAACACTCAAAATTAAATAAAACCCAAAAAAACCTAAATACACCAAAATTATAAAATCCATAAAAAATCAAAAAATCAAAAACACCATCAAACACCTAAAAACCCCAAAATACCCAGAAAATCACAAAAAAAATTAAATCCTTAAAAACCTCCAAAAATCCTAAAAACCCTATAATGCCCGAAAACACAAAAAAATTGAAAAAAATCCCTAGAAATAATAATATTCTTATAAAACCTAACCCCCCCATCTCCAAAAAGGCATATAAAAAAAAATAAAAACCACAAAATAAACCCTAAAACCAATAATATACCATAAAATACTAAAAAACAAAAGACCCAGAAAACCCTAAACACATTTAAAAATCATAAAAAATATAAATACCATAAACCATTTAAAACTAGTTGAACACACCAAAACCCCATGAAACCTTAAAAACCCCTAAAAACACTAAAAACCCAAATAACCCCTAAAAACCTTAAAACCATAATAAATACATGAAAATCCGAAAAAACAATAAGAACCCCTAAAGGACCCTAAAAACCAAAAAACCCTAACAGACCCTAAAACCCTAAATACTATGAAAAGACACTAAAAACCAATATAACCCTATAATTCCAAAAAAAACCCTTTAAAACCACACAATCCTTAAAAATCCCCCAAAACCCCAAAACCTTAAAAACACTAAAAATCAAAAAAGCCATATAAACACAAAAAACCCTATAATTCCCTAAAAACTATAAAAACCCACAAACCATAACAAACCATAAAACTATTGAAACTAAAAAACAACTAAAATACTAAAAAAAATTAAAAAACCATAACAAACCATAAAGAAACAATAAAACCTATTAAACCCAAAATCCCATGAAAATAATAAAAACCATAAAGGACCCAAAATACCTAAAAAATCCCTAAAACCCTAAACCCTAAAACCCACTTAAAAAAGTAAAACCCAAAACCACTAGAAAACACAGAACCTATAAAAACCCTAAAACAATATAATATCCATAATACCATGAAAACTCAAAAACACCCTAAAACCCCTAAAACCTTGAAAAACCCTAAAAAACCCAAAACCCCAAAACCCACTAAAAACTATTAAAACAAATAATCCCAAAAAACACTAAATACTATAAAAATCCAAAAAACTCATAAAAACCCAAAAAACACAAAATACACTAAAACACTAAATAACCCTAAAAACCAAAAATAATAGTAATAAAATAAAAACACCTTAAACCTTGTATGCTCTATCATATTAACAAAAAAAACCCCAAACCCTACACCTTTGACCAAGAAGCCTACACCCCATGTCATACACCCAAAACCCTACACCCTAAACCATAAACTCTGTAACTCAAACCCTATACCATACACCCAAAACCAAAACCCTACATGTTAAACACGAGAACCTACACCCTAAACCCTACAAACAACCTCTTATAAACTATAACCTATAACCTACACCGAAAACCCAAAACGCTGCACCGTAAAGTGTATACCCTAAACCATAAACCCTAAACAACAAACCCTAATCCCTAAACCGTAAACCCTACACCCAAAATCCTTTACACTCTATATACTATACACTACACCCTAAACCCTAAAACCTAAAACCTAAACACCTCACCCTTCACCATAAACCCCATTCCCTTCATCCTAAACCCTAAACCCTAATCATAATAACCTACACCCTAAACCCTATACCCTACACCCTAAACCCTACACCCAAAACCCAAAATCCTAAACCATACACCCTAAAACCATTACCATACACCCTAAAACCATATACCCTACACCCAATACCCTATATACTACACCCTAAACTCTATGCCCTAAACCCAACTCCCTAAACCCTAAATCCTACACCCTAAAGACTAAACCCTACACATTATACCCTATACCCTAAACCCTAAACTCAATACTCTACAGCCATAACCTTAACCCTTGCACCCAAAACCCAATAATATAAATCCAAAATGACTAACACTACACCATAGACCTTATACCCTCCACCCTAAAACCTGCACCCTAAGCCCTATTCCCTACACCCAAAACCCAAAACCCTACACCTTAAACCATATACCCAACACCATAAACCCAAAACCCTATAACCTAAAGCCTAAACCCTACACCCTATATCATAAACCCAACACCCTAAAACCTATAAAAAATACCCTAAACCATAAAACCAACACCCTAAACCCAATACCATGAACACTATACCATAAATACGATACTCTAAACACTAGACCATCCACCATAAAATCTATACCCAAAACCCTATTCCATACACCCTAAAACCTATACATTACACCCTAAACCATTTACCCTACACCGTAATTCCAAAACTCTATGAGTAAAACCATCTACCCAACAACCTAAACCCTAAACACAACATCCCAATCCATATATCCTACACCCTTACCCCTAAAAAATACACCCTAAACCCAAGACCCCACACCAAAAACCCTACATCCTAAAACCTACACTTTATACCCTAAACCTTAAATCCTACTCCCTAAACCTTATATCCAACACCATAAATCCAAAACCCTTCACCTAAAACTAATAATTTACACACAAAAAACCATACCCAACAACAAAAAACCTTAACACTAAATACCCTAAAACAACCCTAAAACCCCTTAAAACCCCTAAAATAGGAAAACACTCTAAAATCCTTGAAACCCCAAAACCCTAAAAAACATAAAAAACTCTAAAAACTATTAAACCCTTATAACCGTAAAAATTATGAAAACCCTATTAAAACCTTCAAAAACCATAAAAACATTAAAACCCTAAAATTCCCTAAAATCTCTAAAAAATACAAAAAACCGTAAAAACCCTAAAATCCATAAGAAACCCAAAAACCCCTAAAACTCCATAAAAATATTAAAACCCCTAAAAACCAAAAAAACACCACAAATCCAAAAAAAAACATAAAGAACCATAAAATAAACTTAAAACCCTTGAAACCCTAATAAACCCTAAAAACACTATAAACCCCAACAAAAAACTAAAACTCTAGAATCCCTATTAGAACCCGAAAAATAAAAAAGATCCCTAAAAACAGTATAAATTCTTAATAGAATCCAAAAAACCATAAAACCCCTAAAAGAACCCTAAATACCCCTAAAACCCTAAAAACCCCAAAACCCATAAAAACCAAAATTCCATTAAAATGCCCAGACACCCACTAAAACACATAAAACATTGATCATCAAAAAAATATTCCATTAGAACATTAAAAAACCCAAAAAAATAAAAAAATCATTAAAAACTCTAAAAACCTTAAACACCTAAAAGACCTCTAAAAGACCATAAAGAACCCTAAGAACCCATAAAAGACCTTAAAACCCTATAAGAACTACAAAAAACCCTTAAAAACCCCTAAAACCCAAAAAACACCTAAAACCCCTTAAAACCCATAACAACCTAAATCCCCCTAAAACACCTTAAAAATAGTGAAAACTATATAACCCTAAAACCCCCTTTAAAATAATAAATTCTCTATAAACCGCTAAAAATCATTAAAACACAAAAAACCTAAAACTTGTAAAAATCCATTAAACAAAGATAACTTCAAAGTCCCTAAAACCTTGAAATCCCTAAAAACCCTAAAAACCCCAAAACCCAAAACCCTAAGAAATACTAAAATCCCCTAAAACCCTAAAAACCCTAAAAATCATAAAACCCCAAAAAACCTCAAAAATACCCAAAAAATTCTAAAACCCTTAAAAGGCCCTAAATCCCCTAAAACCCTTAAAAGTCTATAAAACCCTAAAAGAATATAAAAGAAAATATGACCCCTAAAATACACAAAAACCCTATGAAATCTCAAAACGACCTTAGAGTTCTCCTAAACACACTAAAAACCAAAAATGTCTAAGAACCATAAAAACCCTAAATGACACTAAAAACCTAAAAAACCTACAATCATTAAAAACCTAAAAATACCAGAAAGCCAAAAAATTATTAAAACTCCTAAAGACTATAAAAAACCCCAAAATCACCAAAATACCAAAAAAATTAAAATAATTTAAAAAACCCTAAAATAATCCTCAAAATCCATAATACCTCAAAACCCATAAAAAGATATGAAAAAACCTAAAAAATGCTAATTCCCCCCAAAACCCTTAAAGATCACCAAAAACCCTAAAAAAATTAAAAGGTAATAATAATACTAAAACCCCTAACACCTAAAATCCCAAAAAAACATATAAAACCCTGAAAAATGCATTACAACCCAAAAATATCCCAAACCCCTAAAATACCAAAAAATCCGAAAAATCAATTAAAACCCGTAAAAACCCAAAAAAACTCACAAGCCACACCATAATCGTAAATGCCCTTAAGGGACATAAAACCCCTAAAAACCCCAAATATACCTAAAACCGCTTAAAAACCTTAAAGCCCTAAAAACCCATCAAACCCCAAAAAACCCTAACCCCTAAAAACACTAATAGACCCCAAGAAAACTAAAAAACTATTAATGGATCAAAAATTACAAAAAACCCCTTAAACTCACTTGAAAAATTTAAAATCCTTTAAAACTGTAAAAGAGCACAAAATTACTAAAATACCCTAAAAACCATAAACCCCTAAAATATAATAATAACCTAAAAAAACTCTAAAATACATGAAAATACCCTAAAACCTTAAAAGTATCTAAATATCATATAATCCCTAAAGGACCCTAAAACCCATAAAAAAATAATAAAACATAAAAACCTAAAAATCCTTAAGGAAATTAAAAATCATAAAAAACCAAAAAAAACACCTAAGAAACCCTTAAATACTCAAAAAATCATAAAAGACCCTAAAAACCAAAAGAAACTGTAAAAACTCTAAAATGCCCAAAATATCTTAAAACCCACTAAAAATCCTAAAAACTCAAAAAAGTTCCCTAAACCCAACAACACTATAAATTTTTTGAAAAAAAACTAAAAAACCAAAAACCTTAAACACCATAAATCCCCATAAAATTCTTAAAGACCCTAAAACCCTAAAACACCAAAAAACCGAAACACCCCCCTAAAAACCACATAACACTTAGCACCCTTAAACACCCTTAAACCCCTAAAAACATTTAAAAACCCTTAAAAATACCTAATAAAACTAATAAAATCCAAAATAAACAAAACCCCACAAAAATTATAAAAAATACCTAAACCCCTAAAAACCCCTTAAACCACCTAAAACCCTAAAACCCCTAAAATAGCAAAAACCCCTAAAAATAATTAAAACACTAACCCCCCAAAACCCCAGAAAACAATTAAAAGTATTGTAAATTATAAAAATGTTGAAAAACTCTAAAACATCCAAAAAACACAAAAAAACATAAAATCCAAAAAATCTATAAAACACTAAAACCCCTAAAAACTATAAAAACCCTCAAACACCTTAAAAACCCCTAAAAACAAAAACCCACCAAAAAACATAAAAACCCAAAAAATATAAAAATCTCTAAAAACCTAAAAATACCCTTAAAACACCTAAAACCCATACCCATCCCCCAACAAATCGAGTAAAGAAACCCATAAAACCCTCTAAAACCCCTAAAAATCCATAAAACCTCTAAAATCCAAAAAAACCCAAAAAATAATTAAAACACCTAAAACTTTAAAAAGATAAGAAAAACTAAATTCCCAAAAAAATCCATTGGAAACCATAAAACAATAAAATGAATAAAATCCAATAAAACACCAAAAACTTCAAAAATCCCTATACCCTATACCCTAAACCATAAAACGTAAAAGCTTCACCCTAATCCATATACCCTGCACCCTAATCCCTATACCCAAAACCTAAAACCCTATACCCTACACCCAAAACCAAAAACACTACACCCTAAACCATATACCCTAAACCCTAAACCCAAAACACTACACCATAAACCCTATACCCTACCCATTACACCTTAAACCCAACACCCTTAACCTTAAACGCTACACCTTAAACCCTAAACCCTGCACCCTATAACCTAAACACTAAACCAAAAACATTAAACCCAAAAAGGAAATAAGAAACCCTATAAAATCACTAAAATAACTCAAACCCCCCTAAAAACTTTCAAAACCACAAAACTCTTAAAATAACCTAATGAACCCCTAAAAACCCTAAAAGACCCTAAAACACTTAAAGAACCCATAATGAAAATAAAAAACTAAAATAACCCTTAAAAGATCATAAAATACCTAAACCCATAAAAGGCCTTAAAAATCCCATAAAACCAATAAAACCCAAAAAACTGTAAATATCTTAAAAACAAAAAAAACACTAAAAATTGTAATAAAACCCTAAAAACCTTAAAAATATAAAATACTAGAGACCTTGTAAAACAATAAAACCGTAAGACCCTATAAAAAACCCTAAAACCCCAAAAAATTTGTAAAGCCCAAAAATAAACCGAAAAAAATTAAAAACCCTAAAATCCAATAAACCCTATAATCCTTGTAAACCCTAAAACTCAAACAAGAAATAAAAATCCAAAAAACCCTTATAACTCTAAAAAGAATAAGAGATTAAAAAAACCTAAATACCCTAAAAGACCATAAACATACAAAAACTCTTAAAAAATTAAAGAAACAAAAAATAAAAAGAAATATTAAAAATCCTAGAAACCCCTAAAAACCATACAATACCCTTAAAACCACTAAAATCAATAAAAAACATAAAACCCCCAAAAATATAGGAAGAAACCAAAATCCCTAAAACCACTAAAACACCATAAAACCCAAAAAACACATAAACCCCTTTAAAACACTTGTTAATCAATAAAAATCCATAAAAACCCCTATTAATAAAGAAACAAAAAAGTCCCAAAAAACACAAATAAAACCCAAAATAACCCTAAAAGAACATAAAATCCCTAAAAACTATAAATACCCTTACAAAACCCTAAAAATACCCGAAAACCCAAAAACCCTAAAAAATTCTAACCCTCCCCCCCAAACCCTAGTAACTATGATTATCCTAAAAAATTCTTAAACCCCATAAAAATATGCTAAAAACATAAATAGACACAAAAGAAAACTAATAATTCCCTAAAAACCTAGAAAAACCTTAAAAAATTAAAAATTATAAAATCCATTAACAACTGAAAATCACAAAAAACCAAAATAGAAAAAAAAGAAAACCCAAGAAAACCCCAAAAAACCATTAAATCAATAAAACCCCTTAAAATCCTTAAAATACATAAAACACTAAAAACCCATATAAACCCTAAAAACACATGATAAACCATGAAAGACCATAAAAGACCCTAAAACCCATAAAACACCCTACCCCCCCCTTAAACACTTAAGAAATCCTAAAAACCATAAAACCCTAAAAATACCCTAAAACATAGAAAAAACCCTAAAACCGTATAAATACTAAAAAAATACTGAAACCCCTAAATCTTCTAAAAATTGGGGGGGGGGGGTAGGCTTGCCTAGTCCTGCACCACTTCTACCCTAAGCCTTATAAAAACCTTAAAATACCTAAAAAATTATAAAAACCCCCAAAAGGGAAAAAAACCCTAAAACCCACTTAAATCCATAAAAACCAAAGATAACCCAAAATTCCCCTAAACCCTAAAAAGACTAGAAAACCCTGAAACCCCTAAAAATCCCAAAAAATCTTGAAAACCCCCAAAATACATTAACAACATAAAAAAACATTAAAACCCTAAAAATAATTAAAACTATATAAAAATATACAAGGGCCCTAAAAGAACCTAAATGAATTCCCTAAAACCCTAAAAACCCAAAAAAATCGATAAAAAACCTAAATCCCTAAAAATATATAAAAAGCTCTAAAAACCCTAAAACCATTCAAACTCAAAAAACCACTAAGAGACATTAAAAACTTTTAAATAACCCTAAATGATTGTAAATAACCCATAAAATGCTAAAAACCCCTAAAAACCTACAATACTAAAAAACCAGTAAAACCCCAAAAAAATCCCAAACCCCCCTTAAAAACATAAAAAGTCTAAAATCCCTAAATCCATAAAAACAATAAAACCCCTAAATAATCCTAAAACTACTAGAAACCATAAAATACCCTTTAAAACCCTAAAAACCTATAAAATACCCTAAACCCTAAAAGACCTTAAAAACCCTTAAACAACATTAAACCCATAAAAAACCAAAAAACCTTAAAACACAACAATGATAAAAAACACTAAGAGTCCTAAAAAACACTAAGAACCCAAAAAACACTAAAAATGTGCTAAAACCCAAAAGACACTAAAAAGATCCCAAACCCCAAATAAACCCTAGAAGTCCCTAAAATCTCTATAAAACCTAAAAAATGCTAAATCCCCCAAAATCCTAAAAACCATAAACACCCTTAAAACACCAAAGAACACAAAAAACCCCTAAAAGAGACTTAAACTCCCTAAAAAGACTCTAAACCCCTAATGGACCCTAAACCTCGCTAAAATGACCCTAAAACCCCATAAACCCTCTAAAATAGTTAAAAACATTTAAAAATTAAAAAAAATAAAATATCCCTAAAAACCATAAGAAATACTAAAACACGATAAAAACCCAAAAAAAATTAAAAACTATAAAAACCCTAAAAACCCAAAAATAACCACCAAAACACTAAAAACCCTTAAAAATGTAAAAGGCTCTAAAAAACCTAAAAGAACCTAAAAGACCCTTAAAAATCAAAAATGATCCTACAAACTGTAAGAACCCTAAAACCCTTAAAAACAAAAAAACTCCTAAAATCACTAATAAACTCTAGAAACACTAAACCCCCAAGAAACATTAAAAACCACAAGATCCAAAAACATCATAAAAATCCTAAAACCCCAAAAAACCATTAAAATCTCTAAAAACCCTTGAAAATCATAAAAACTGTAAAAATTTGAAAACTACCCCAAAAACCCATAAATATCCTTAAAATACCATAAGAACACAAAAAATTCCTAAAAACCATTAATACCCTAAAAAGTCCCTAAAAGACCCTAAAACACAAAAAACCCCTAGAATAACTAAAAATCCCCTAAAACCCTAAGAACCCTAAAATTCCCTAAAAACCATAAAAACCCTAAAAGGCCACAAAAAACTAAAAATTCCAGAAGACCCTCAAACACCTAAAAGACCCTAAAACCCCTAAAAGGTCTAAAATCATATTATCCCTTTAAATACAATAAATGGCCCTAAAAATCCTAAAACACTCTAAAAACCTCAATACCCACAAAAGTCACTAAACACCCTAAACACCCTAAAATTTCCCCAAAAACCAAAATAACACTAAAATACACTTAAAATCCTAAAAACCCAAACAACACTAAAAACACCTAAAACTCCCAAAAACCTAAATAATTATAAAGGTCCCTAAAACCCTAAAAACCATTAAAATATTTAAAACACTAAAATACTATAAAACTCTAAAACACTTAAAATATCCTAAAAAAATAAAAAAATCCTAAAAACATAAAACATCCTAAACTCGATAAAATAACTAAAATCATTAATTTCATAAAAACCTTAAAATTCATAAAACCCCTAAAGAACCGTAAAATCCCAAAAACCCTGAAACCCTTACAAACCAAAAACTAAAAAATCCAAAAAATTATAGAAAACCCAAAAACCCCTAAAAACCCTAATAACACTAAAAAAACTAAAACCCTAAAAACAAAAAAAACACCTAAAATTCCTAGAAACCAAAAACCCTAAAAACTAAAAATGAATAAATCATAAATAAACCACAACATCCTTAAAACCCCAAGAACCATAAATATCTTTTAAATTATAAAAATCCTAAAATTCGTAAAAACACTAAAAATACAAATTACTGTAAAAAACATTGAAACCGTAAAGTAAAAAAATCCTAAATCCCATCAAAACACAAAATAAATTAAAAAATTCCATAAAACCTTACAAACCATAGAAACCATGAAACCACTAAAAACCTAAAAATATGAAAACACAAAGAACCCCATAAAAAATAAAAACTATAAACCCCAATCCCTGCACCCTAAACCTTAATCCATATACCCGAAAACGTATACCGTATGCCCTAAAACCAAAACCCTATTCCCCAAACCATATACCCTACACTATAAACCTCATACCCAATAACCTAAACCCTAAACACTACACTATAATCCCTATACCTTGCAGCCTAAACACTAAACACTTATCCCTAAACCCTAAACACTATACCCTAAGCACAACACCATACAACTTAAACCCCTAACCTTACACCCTAAACAATAAACCCTAAAATTACATCAACCCTAAAAGATTCTAAAAACCATAAAACTCCATTAAATAACCCTAAAATACCTAAAATACCATAAAATATCCAAAAAGACCCTATAAACATTAAAACCACTAAAAACCCAAAAAACCAATAAAAACAAAAGAAATACCAAAAAATACACAAAACCCTAAAAACCATAAAATCCCCTTAAAGATATTAAAAACGCTAAAAGATAAAATAACCTAAACCCATTAAAAAAATAAAAAAATAACACACCCTAGAAACCATGAAATCAAAAGAAAAAAAATCCTAAATTCCCTAAAGAGACCTAAAATTCGTTAAAACCTCTAAAAACCATAAAAACATTAAAAAACCTAAAACCCCTTAAAAGTCCATAAAACCAATAAAAACCAAAAAAATATAACAAAAACCCTAAAAACTATAAACAAACACTAGAAAAAATAATAATCCAAAAACCTTATAAAACCCTAAACACTGTACATACCATAAAAACTGTAAACCCCCCCCCAAACCCTAAAAATCCAAAAAACCCTAGAAAGACCCAAAAACCCATAATGATACCCTAAAACCTAAAAAATAAAAAAACACTAAAATTACTAAACCACATATAAACCCGAAACACTTAACAACCAGAAAGCCCCCGAAAATACCAAGAAAATACCATAAAATCACTAAACACCCTTAAAAATCTCAAATCACTAACATAAAAAAACATAAAAACAATAAAAAACCTAAGAAATCCAAAAATCCAAAAACCCTAAAAACCCTAAAACCCAAAAAACTATGAAATCCATAAAAAACCCTAAAAACCCTTAAAAACCATAAAAACCCTAAAAGATCCTAAAATACCATAAAGACCCTAAAACCCCCAAAAGAGCATAAAATTATAAAAACTCAAAAAAATACCTAAAATAATTCTAAAAACCTTTAAACCCAAAAAAAACTAAAAAACCCTAAAACTCATTAAAACTCTAAAAACCTATGATGAATATAAAAAACATAAACTCTATAGAAGAAACATAAAATAAAAAAAATTAAAACCATAAAAACCCAACAAACCTTAAAAAACCATAAAAACCCCTAAAACACAAAAAACCACTAAAGCCACTAAAGCCATCCTAAATCCCCTATAATCGCTAAAATCACTAAACCCTAAAAAAAAAAAAACAAAAACACCAAAAAACTATAAAACCCCTAAAACCCATCAAAACTCGTAAAACCCTAAAACCATATACCCTACACCCAAAACCAAAAACCATAGACCCTAAACACCATACCCTACACCCTAAATGTTATACCCTACTCCTAAAACCCTATACCATACACCCTAAACCAAAAAAAATATACCATACACCCTATACCCTATACCCTATACCCTAAACCCTACACCATATACATGATATCATACACCACAAACCTTAAAACCAAAATTCAAATCCCTAAACCCTACACCTAAAACCTTAAATTATACACCATAAAATATAAATCATATAGCCTAAACACTAACACAAAATATAACCTAAAAAATACTAAAATAAAATAAAAATAATAAAATACATTAAAAATCCTTTAAACCCCTCAAACACCTAAATTTCCCTAAAACCCCTAAAGACCCTAAAACTTATAAAACCATGAAAGTCCCTAAAACCATGAAGAACCATTAAAATATCCAAAAACCCTAAAAATATAAATAACCCTATAAACTCTAAAACCCTTAAAACTATAAATACCATAAAACCCTTAAAACCATAAAAAATTATAAAATCCTTAAAAAAAACTAAAAACCATAAAACTCTTAAGTATCAATAAAAACCCTAAAAATCCATAACAAACTTATGAACCCATAAAACCATGAAAAACCTAAAAACACTAAAAAACATAAAAAACACCTTAAAAACCTAAAATACCATAAAACTCATAAACCCTAAAAGTCCAAAAAATTTAAAAATACCCGAAAAGACCATAAAATAAAAAAATCCCGAAAATACCCTAAGCTATATAAAATCTTAAAAACACCATAAACACCTAAAATAATAGAAATCCTATAACCCTAAAGCCCTAGAAAAATCTAAAACCCTAGAAAACCCTAAAACAACCAAAGAAACGTCTTAAACCTCTACAAATCCTAAAAACATAAACACCCTAAAAAGACCATGAAACAATCTAAAAATATACTATAAAATCTTAGAACCCCATAAAACCATAAGAATAATAAAAAAACTTCAAAACCAAAAAAAAAACTAACAATTCTAAAAACATTGAAAACCCTTAAAAACCCTATAAAATCTTAAAAAACATAAAACCCCAAAACCCATAAAACCCCTAAATACCCTAGAAACTCTTTACAACACTATTAAACCATAGAGGACACTAAAAAACCATAAAGACTCTTAAAAGTCCCTAAAAGACCATAAAACCCCTAAAACAACCCTAAATACCCATTAAAACCCTAAAACGCTAAAACCCATAAAACCCATAAAACACATAAAAATCACTTAAAAACATTCAAAACCATAAAACGCTAAAAATCCCCTAAAAACCCTAAAATATAATAAAAACATCAAAATCCATAAAACCCAAAATACTTATATAAAACCTAAAAACCATGAAATTCTTTCAAACCCAAAATGACACAAAACCAATAAAATGATTAAAATATTAAAACCACCAAAACGACCTAAAAACAAGAAAACATTGAAATCAATGAAAACCCATAAAGACAATGAAAAACCTAAACCCATATTATGACCATAAAAACACTAAAAACCCAAAAAAATAAAATAAAAACCATAAATGGCCTTAAAAACCCTAAAAACCCTAAAAACCCAAAAACCCCTATAACACCCTAAAAACCAAAAACCCCTAAGCATCCTAAAAGACCCCAAAGGAAACCAAACACACCTAAATTACCCTATATTGTATAAAACTCCAAAAACACTTAAAATATCTAAAAACCATAAAAACTCTACAAAACCATAAAAACCCTAAACACATAAAAACCTATTAACCCCCTTAAAACTGAAAACATACTAAAAGAAGTAAAACCCTAAAAAATATACAAACCATAAAAACCCAAAAATGATCCTAAACCACAAAATAAAACCAAAAAACCTCAGCAAACAGAAAATCCCCTCAAAACCCCTAAATTCCCCTAAAAACCCTAAAATCCCTAAAAACACTGAGAAACCATAAAAAACCTAAAACACAAAAAACCCTGACAAACCCCCTAAAATCACTAAAACACCCTATAAACTCTAAAAACCAAAAAAATCCCTAAAAATAAAGAAACCCCAATAAACAAAAACAAAACCTTTTAAACCCTTAAAAATTAATAAAAAACCCTAAAACCATGAAATCGTTGAAAAATATAAAAGATCCTCAAAACAAAAAAACCGCAAAACAGATAAAAACCCTAACCCCCCATATTAAAATACCTAAAGGAACCCAACACCCATAAAACCCCTTAAAAGCCCTAAATTACTAAAACCCATAAAAGACACTAAAACCCTTATAAGATACAAAGAGGCCTTAAGACACTTAAACACCCTTAAAACCTAAAAACCTAAAATCCTAAAAACCTAAAACCCTAAAATCCCAAGGGAAATAGTAAAAACCCCTTGAAACCCTAAAACACCTTAAAATCCATTCAAATATCTAAAAATCCCGAAAAACACCTAAAAACCCCAAATCCCCCAAAATAAAAAAAATCCCTAAAAAATTTGAATACAACAAAACCCAAAAACCCAAAAACCCATAAAATCGGAAATCACACCAAAAACTCAAAAAAATTAAAAACCTAAATAAAATGCTAACCACAAATCCCTAAAAATAATAAATATCGTAAAAACACATTAGACCTTAAAACCAAAAATTCCAAAAAGGACCAAAAAGAGCTTAAACACCCTAAAACACCTAAAAAACCAAAACCCTAAAAAACATAAAATCCTACAAAGCCATATGAACCACTAAAAACCCCAAAACCCTTAAAACACAAAAAAAATTATAAACACTCTAAAGAACTACAAAATCCTAAAATAATCCAAAAAACCCAAAAAAAACATAAAAATAACTATAATAAAAACACATAAAAACCAATGAAGCCCCTAAAACTCCAAAAACCCTAAAAATCCCTCAAAAACCTAAAAACCTAAAATCCTATAAATGAAATTTAAAACCTCTAAAAGGCGTGAAATTCCCTAAAAATAAAATAAAAATCGTAAAAAACCAAAAAACATTTAAAAACCCCAAAACCCCAGAAACCCCCTAATAACCTAAAAATATTAATAACCCTAAAACCCTCAAAACCCCATAAACAAACTACAAAACCTCAATCCATAAAAACATCTAAAAAATTGTAAACACCAACAAAAAACCTAAAAAACCATAAGACCCTAAAATTCCCTAAAACCCATAGAAACCCTAACACCCTGAAAACTCAAAAAAAAAAACCCAATAAAACCTAAAAGACAATAAAAAACAAAAAATCCAAAAAGAGCCTAAAAACCCTAAAAACCATAAACACCCCAAAAACCTAAAATCTTTAAAACCCCATAATAATTGTAAAAACCATATAAACTATAAAGACACTAAAAACCATAAAAACCATAAAAAAATCTAAAACCATATAGACCCAAATAGAACCCTAAAACCCCTAAACCAATAATAAAATCAAAGAACCCCAATAAACATTAACAATCCCCTAAAACCCCTAAAAACATTGAATCCACCTAAAAAACCTAAAAATAAAAACCCCATAAATCCTTAAAACACCTAAAAATTCCTAAAAACATGAAAACCCCGAAATGAACAAAAATCCTTTAAAATCCCTAAAGGAACAAAAAAACAATAAAAACCCTAAAACCATAAAAGAAATCAAAAAAACCAAAAAAAAAGAAAAACCAAATATCACTAAAAAATTTAAATGACCCTAAAAAATCAAAAAATTATAAAAATAAAAAAATTCACTAAGACCCAAAAAATATTAAAAGGACCCGTAAACCATTAAAATGCCAAAAAAAAATATTGAAAACACTAAAAACCTAAAACCTTAAAAAACTATAAAACACCCAAAAAAGCTCAAAAAATAGTTAAATATTAAAACCTCTAAAACCATAATCCCATAAAAACTATAAACCCCCCTAAAATTTACAAAAAACATAAAAAATGCATAAAAACCCTGAAAACCTAAAAAAAGATAAGAACCCATAAAAACCCCAAAATGCATAAAAACCCAAAAGACACTAAAAACCCTAAAAACCTAAAAACCAATAAAAATCTTAGAACCCACCAAAACCGCTTAAATTCATCAAAATCCAAAAAAAATCTAAAAACCATAAAACCATGTAAAACCGTAAAAACATGTAAGATCCTACAGAAACACCTGAACACCATCAACCCCTAAAATACCCAAAAACCATAAAAGTCCATAAACAACGTAAAAATCTTAAAAGACCCTAGAAAACCTAAAAACATTAAAACCATATGAATACCATAAAAAACCATAAATCCCATTAAATTCCATGAAATCCCTAAAAATAAAAAAAACACTAAAAACCCCTAAAACACTAAAACCCATAAATACCCAAAAAAATCAAAAAATATTAAAAATTATAAAAATAATAATAACCTTAAAACCCTAAAATTTTTAAATACCTCAAAAAACCTTAGAACCCATAATACACTAAAAACAAAAAAAACCCTATAATCCCTAAAACCCCAAAAAACCATAAAAATCATAAATCCCAGAAAATCCTAAATACCCTAAAAATCAATAAAAATACAAATAATCCTAAAATCCATAATTAATACGTAAAAAAAGAAAAAACCCTAAAAACTATAAATACCCTAAAAACCATAACAAACCATAAAATAATAAAGAAAATAAAATAACCCTAAATTCCAAAAAAAACCAAATACCCCAAAAAAACCCAAAAATCATTAAAAACACTATAAACCTCTAAAAAATTAAAAACCATAAATAACACTTGAAATTAAAGACAAAACGTTAAAACCCTAACCACCCAAAACCCCCCGAAACCCCACAACCCAAAACAAACTCTAAAAACTCAATGAAAACCCTAAAACATTTAAACCCCATGAAACCCCTAAAAACCCTAAACCCCAAAAACCTAATCCCTAAACCATATACCCTACAAACTAAAACCTAAAATCAGCACCTGAAACACTAACCCAACACCCAACACACTAAATTCTTAACCATATACCCTAAACCTGATACCCTAAACCCTAAACCCTAAACCCATCACCTGAAACCATATACCCTACACCATAAACCCTAAACCCTAAACCTTGCACCCAAAACCCTATAACCTACACCCTAAACCATAAACCCTAGACCATAAACATGAAACCTTAAACCCAACAACCTAAACCAAATACCCTACACCCAAAACTCTAAAACCTACAACCTAAAACCTAAACTATACACCTTAAACCCTAACCAATACACCCAGAGACTTATAAACCACACATTTATTTTTAAACCATGCTACCTAAACCACATATCGTATACCCTAAACCCCATATTATACCATATAAACCCTATAACTTACACCATAAATCAAACACCATACACCCTAAACCCAATAAACTACACCGTAAACACAATAAAAAACACTCTAAACCCTAAACCCTACACCCTATACCATATACCATACACCCTAAACCCTAAACGCAACACACACAATCTAAAACTCTATACCTTAATCAGTAAGCATTGTACCCTAAAACCTATACAAAACACCCAAAGCACAGAACCCAATACCCTAAACAACATACCCAACTCCCTAAAACCGAAAACCTACACCCTATACCCTAAAATCTAAACCCCAAACCCTAAACACTAAAATATACACCTAAAAATCTATACCGTACAACAAAATCCTAAAACCCTACACCTAAATTCTAATAACCTACACCCTAAACTTTAACCCTTATATAAAAACCTTATACAATATTCATAAACCCCAATCCCTACACCCCAAAAATTAAACACCACACCTTAAATTGTATACTCAACAACATAAATCCTAAACCCCAAACCATAAAACCTAATCCCTAATCCCTAAACCCTAAACCCTAAACCCTAAAAGAGCCTAAAAACACTAAAATTTTTAAAATAACCTAACAACTCTAAAAGACGCTAAAAAAACTAAAAAAATTATTAAATTCACTGAAATAACCTAAGAACATAAAAGTCCCTAGAAATCATAAAACCCCCTAAAACCCTGAATATATTAAAAAACCATAAAAAAATTAAAAGACTCCAAAACCCTAAAATAACCTAAAAACACTATAAATCCATGAAAACCCCTAAAAATCCTAAACAATACTAAAAAACCCAAAACCCTCTTATAACCCTAAACCCCTAAAAGTACCTTAAACCCCATAAAAACCCCCAAATACCCAAAACCCCAAAAACCCCTAAAAACACAAAAATACCTTTAAAACATTTAAATCCCTTAAACCCCCCTAAAACTGCATAAAAACACTAAAAAAACTTAGATACCTCTAAAACCCTAAAACCCCAAAGACCCTAAAAACTATATTAACCTTAAAAACCCAATAAAACCCCAAAGTCCCTAAAACCCCTTATAAACCCTAAAATCTCCAAAAACTCTAAAAACCCCAAAGAGAACCTAAAAATTAAACATAAACCTACAAACATTAAACCCTTAAAAACACTTAGAAAAAACCCTTTAATCCCTTAAAAAGGCTCTAAAACCCATAAAAAATCCTAAAAAACCCTAATCCCCTAAAGGTCAAAAAAACACTAAAAACCCTCAAACATCCTAAGAACCCTAAACCCCCTTAAATAATTGAGAAACACTAAAAATGTTTAAAACCCCTATAAAAACAAAAAATCACTAAAAAATGTTAAAACCCCTGAGAAACCATTAAAACGTTAAAAGGGAATCAATATTCACAAATCCCCTTGTAGGGTCCGAAAAAATATTCAAACAAAAAGAAAATACTCCCACAAATTTGATAATGGAAAGAGTTGCATGTGGGATGAAAATTTGAGGAGAATAATGAAGACATCCAATTTAGATAATGGACCCAAATGGGGTTATATACTTGTCACTAGGAATGGTCTATGGATGGCCTAGACTACGAACCAAACAGTACGTGGACAACCTATGAAATGTTGGCCTGTAAAACATTGGCCAGCGAAACAAGATATTTGAAAATGAGCTGAAAATTGAAAACCCATGAACCTCAAACTGTGTTGTTGGAAAAACGTGATGGATAAGTAAGTCCCTGTATACCAACCCCAAAGACTGAACAGTTCGTGGATGAGGTGGAGTGACAGTGTCCTACGAACCATGTCATTTTTAGGACCGTGGTGCTGATTTTTTCTACCACAAATAGCAGCACCTCGAACCTTGGTTGATCGAGTCATCTGTGGGTCAAATGATCCTCCACGGGATTCCGAAAAAATGTGTTGTGTGGCCAAAGATATAGCTTCCCCAACACCCTATTAAAGGAAGGCCATGGGAACTAAAAGAAAAGGATGAATAATGAGAGGAGATAGGATTTTTGGAGAGCTTTTATTTTATAGACGGAACACTTTGAAGGCAACCGATCGACAAAGTATGGAACCATGAATGGTTTTTAGTAGGTATAAACGTGAAATGAACCCTAAAAAGAAAGAAAAATAATAATAATCAACTTGACGTGAACCTAATTAAAGAACTGCAAACCATAGGCCCTTTGCAGATGAAATTCCCACAAACCGTAGGCATAGTTCTTCTCCTTCAGTCCGAAAAACCGTATGGTGCATCACTATGAAGACAAGACCCTATAAGGCATATCACAACTCTATGTGGATGGAACCCAAGACCACGTACCACAATGGTATGCAGCGTCTTGCATTCAGGTTCTCATACCACTTCAGTACGTAGATGACCCCTTCCCTTGAAAATCATTATGCTATGCAGGGAAGCCCCCATCATGCATAAGAAAATGGTACTCAAAATGGGGTGCCTTCAGATTTTCACCTTATGGTTCAAATCTTGTCCTTCCACTCCTATCATGCCCTCCATGGCCCCTCCGCTAACCAGTCCCTAGGTATCATGTCAAATCATCTTCCAATTCCACCAGACATGTATGAAAAAACCATAAAGAACATTAGTGATCCCTTTTGAGTTTACATAACCATGGTAAGCGGAGTAACATAGTTAATCCCCACCATGGTGAGGACCCCCATAAGGTCTATAAGTCTACATTCCCAAGGTAACCTGAGGTCCAACAATGGGATACTAACTTGAACCTCCCCCATTATAGGGATCAAGGGTAATCAATGGATTTTCCATTCAATGTGGTACAAAGATAAGTCAAAGGTACCATGCATTCCTTACCATTTGATGAGGAGCGATGCATCTCCCCTTTCCTGGATCCAGCTTTAGGGAACTCCCACTAAGGTAAGTTCCTAAAATTTCCACTAGAGGCAGCACTCCTACTCCTCTCAGGCTTGGCCTAGGATATTTCCAAATACCTTTTCAAATATGACTATCTTGGGCACCAACATGGGTGGCAGTTGTCACATTCAAAAACCCCCTCTCTCACGTGGAGTCGTCACCTTGGACTCTTCCTCTATTATCCTCCTTCCCCATTCGCATAGAAGGGAAGGTGTGTTGTTTTCTGTATCTATTGCTTCCTCTTATTTCTCACACCTAGCATAGCTCCCATGGTATAAGAGGTTAACAATGATCCCAACATCCACACTAACCTAAATGAACTAAAAGAACTTTGATTCCTGCTCCAAATATGATATATAGGATGCATGTCTAAGGCTAGATCTCAAAGGGGGTCCTTTTCAAAGGTAAACCCCAATCATGAACCCCTGATTCATCAAGTTTAAGTCCCAAATCCATCTCGATATGGGCCTCCACCTAGGTATAAGACCCAAATGAAATGAACTATGAGAAATCTGATTCTTACCCCTAAAAGAATACGTAGGACACCTTTTTGATGTCCCAATCTCAAGAGAAATTATACATAAAATTCAGACCCAATAATAATTTCTCCTCAACTATCTAGGGAATTATCTTCAAGAATAAGCCCTGATATGAATCTTTCAATAAAGGCCACCTTTACAATGTAATCCCCAACTATGTCTTCTCAAATGGGTGGCTCCAATGTGTGAGCCCCAATCATGTCCCCTCCTAAATGGTCCTCCTATATGGTATAATCACTAACATAAAGATTCAGGTTGGTTGTACCATTTCAATTCAACCTGATTCACACCGTGACCCTTTTTGGATGGTGAGATGGTCGTACCGGGACTGGGAATTGTGTCATTTTTATATTGAGAAGGAGGTTCCATAACTAAATGGTCTGTGTGGGAAGTTATAGGGGGCTGAGTCTGTGTGCAATCAGTCTGTGTCAGGTACGATGTCCTCGGATGGTCTCCAATGGGTTTATTCTTGGTTCCAAAAACACTCAATAGCCCTGGAATCCATGATTCATGGGGAATTTTTTCCAATGGAAGGTTATTTTTGGAAGAATATTTGGCCAATGATACATAAGGACTCTTCAACCACGACCGAAAATCTATCAAAAGACCGATCCACTAGCAGTCTCAAATCATTTTGGGGGCATGTACCTAGAATGTGATAATTAATATCTACCATATAACAGGGAGGCAGATGAAGTCGACACTAATGAATTCATCCAAGCTACACAATAATAAATTTCAAGGGCTATGGTAGGAGGACATCACCACAAGCAGTGTACAACCCGATATCCTCTCTCTGAAGAAGATTCCATGCTAAGGGAACCTGATGAAGTCTAATCGACATAGGCTCCTCAGGATTCCCACAGAGAGAGGAAAATGAAAAATCCGGAGCATGTTATCAACTTGGTTCCGGAGAAAGATGTCCACCACACAAATGCGATGACATATAAAGAGATGGAATACAATTATTCCCCTCATGTTGATTCTCACCATGGAAATATGGTGGAAATATATGAGACGATGTATATACCCACTTGCTCCTATGAAGCACACCATGGTAATATGGTGGCCCAATTCAAGAAAGTTCACATTCATTCCAATGCTCGTCGGTCCTGCCACATAGATAGAGAGGAAAATTATAGGCTGAAGCAAATATATGCCAATGCATATGAAGCCCATCATCCAAATAGGATGACACCTAACTATAGGCTGGAAAAAATACCTATAGATTCATATCAATACCACCATCCAAATATGTTGTAAATCCATGGGTATTCATATAACACTACTAATTCATATGAATCCCACCAGTCAAATATAGTGGAAAACCACAAGCAGATGCAAATTCCTTCTTACCACAATGAAGCTCACTAGCCAAATATTGTGGAATGAAAACATGTGCAGAGTCAAATTACTATGGATTCAAATCAATCATGTGAGAAAAATACAAAAAAAAATGTGAAGATGAAAATTCATTCTCACAAATATAAATATCACTAGTCCAAAATGGTGGTAACCAGAGAATATTGCTAGCATAAGACTCATTCTTCATTCTCGGCATAGGAGAACTAACAGTACCCACTGGAAACCCATGGAGGACCGGAGTAGGAAAAAACTCATGGTCGGACATCATAATGGGTGTTCATACCCATTCCATCAAAAGAAACATCTCAAAACATCTTTTCCATGATGGAGGATCATATGTTGATCCCAAACTATACCCCCTAAACATGTCACGATTTCATTGCATCAGCAGAAAAAGTTAGGAGTCGAGCCCACATTCCAATATCCTCAGGCAAGGTGATTTATCCACCAAATCTGATAATCACTCTGGAGTAGACCCACATCCCTACTCTAGTCCAGGGGGTTGACGACCATATTCCATGATACAAGGACAACCGAATTGGAAGAAAATTCCCATTCCAACTAGGGGCCACCAATCCAATGTGGTGGCCTCTCTAGGGTAGACACATACCCCTTCCATAACTCAATATATCTATAGACATATCTCAGAGACATCACGAGAACCAATAAAATAAGCTCCCATATATAAATGTTGTTACCAATAGTAGGTATCCCTAGTTTCCTTCAAGAGAGTGCACAAAAATGAAATGCACCAATGGAAACTAGAAAATGAAGAGAATACTCATGATTATTCTCTTTTGAAAGTTGGAATTATTGATTCCATAAAAAATATATCTATACATGATCAAGATCCTTTAATTACATTACCAAATTAAGGAAGTTGTAGTAGCAGTTGTGAAGGTCCTACCCACAATGTGGCTACCAGAAGATCTGAAGGTCCTCCCCAAAGCACCCATGTGGGCTTACTCCGTGGGCCAAAAATGATTGATCATGAAATCATATCTCCTGATGCATGTCAGGTTAGACCTCCCCTTGACCCGAATATTGAATAGAAAAAATATCCTCCCCTTTCTATCATCCAACCTAATGAACCTCCCTGGGGAATATGCTGAATATATATTTCTCCCTTTAGTCAGATGTCATGTTGTGATGGTAGTCCTCTCCATGATGGAAGATGCTACGAAGGCCCTCCCCATAGTGACATCAAGAAACAAGAAATTCCCCTTAATTTTAGTACATATTGAAGGACATCCACATAATGTACACTATAAATACTCTCATTATAGCTGAAGCTATAATGGTAGTCCTCACCATGACAGAAGTTATTATGAAGGTCCTCCCCTCAATGATGCCAAGTAGCAAGAAGGTCCTCCCCTTACTGTGGTCTGCCCTAAAGGTTCTCCCCAGGGTTTACACCATATAATTCATCTATACATCTGGAAACTAAGTTGTGATAGTAGTCCTGTCCATTACGACACCGACTGCGAAGGTCCTCCCCACAGTCAAAATTTACACCGATGAGAAGGTCCTCCCCTCGTTTGGTCAAATGAGAGAAAGCCCTCATATGTTGAGGCATTTGGAAAAATAAATTATGGCATGTTGGATACTCTATCCATGATAAGAGATATCCTTTTCTGACTAGAGTATGGTCCAGGTTCATGTTCAACTTCCGAGCCACCCCTTGTTCCATTCGCATGTCAAAAAGACTCTTGTTAACCTCGCTTCTTGGAACAAAATCATTAATGAGTAGTGAAACTGGGAAAATCAAAAAAAAGATTCCCTAGTGTAACTAAAACAAGATATGTTTCTTGTTAAAAGATAACTAGACAGGGATGAAATACCAGTGATGTATTTTCCCACGACAACTTCTCAGTTCAACATACAAAGATAGTTTTCAGAAGAATGTATGCATAAAGTTCACCTAAATATCTGGACAACTCTCTATCAGTTAAAAGAAATGTTTTTTCCTTATGATGGGTATGAAGACCATGATAATGTCCTGGAATAACATCTCCATCAAATCAAATTAAAATCCCTTCTGTATTTACTCCAAACACCATCAGAAAGGTGAAGGAAAGTCCTTTAGATGGCATGTCTCCATGCATTGCACAAGTTGTGTTTCATTATTAGAAATTAACCGCATTGTGTTCATATCTGGGGATGGGGATAACATGGATCTCTACACTTCACCCCACTTCCTATAGAACAAAACCCACTAGAAGTATCATCCTGCAATGTCATCATCCCCATATGACAGTCAAATGAAGTCCTTGCTTATGAAAGGTGGATCACTCAACAAGAATCAGCCTTGAGTAAGTCTCAGAAGCATTAGGATCGATGAGAAAAAGCTATCAAGAAGCACCTAAACTAGTCCACTGAGAACATAAAGCATGCCTCTTATCTAAGAGAATATAATCAACGAGCACTTCTCATGTCCTCAAGAGCAGGAAAGTCATGTGCAGACCTAGCACCACATCCATCCCACACCCACATCTGAATACATGAGATCAAGATGTAGGAATAAAAGCAGTTTCCACCGCATCACGAGATCAACCCTAGCCCACAGGACTAGTGAAATTTTTAATAGAAAACTCCCCTGTAAGACCAGCAAATTCAGACTGAGGAGCGTCAACAATATAATTAGAGAAACCCAAGCCCTGTGGTTTAGGGGCATTTTTACCTCAAATTCCCACCCAACTGACATCTTTCTTCACATGTACAGGTATAATAATAGATAGAGGGGTCACACATTCCATCCCATCCAGTGACCCACATCCCCTGGAATGGAGGCACACTACAAGGTCACATCAGGGCTCTCTTCGAGCCACTCTTCACCAAAAAACTCGAATAGAATCCAGAATAGTCAGAGATGATACAAAAAAGGGGTCAAGAAGATCTTCTACCATTCAGTACCCGGTACACCACCCCCAATGCAGTATACATTAGTTAACATCATGTATATAATCCAAAAAAACCTCACTGAGGATGATATAAATAATGAGGAAATGAAAGAATAGGTTTCCATCCAAGATATGGTCCACACAGAGCCTGGAGGTGTGCATACCAGAAACCAAAGAGTTTCCTTAAATTTGGGTGCCCCTCATTCAATCCACCATTACCAGACGATTTAATACCCAACAAGTATAATAATGAGATCAAGTTCTATGACCCTCCTCCTCCTCCTCAGGAAAATGATTCTCCCTCACTTGTGGAGAGATTCACCCAACAAGTGGAGGAGATGAAATAGAAAATGTGAATGAACGTCGAGCTTATAAGAGAAAGATTTCCTATTGGGTATGTTCCTCAGGTGGGGCGTCAATACACACTTCCATCAGATGTACCTCTACCTCACTATCTCATCCTGATAAAAGAATCAAGACTGGAAAGCTCATTCAAGGTAAAAACATGACCATCAGCCTATTTGAACCCAATCCTGATAAGATATCAAGATTTACATCCTTAGGGGAATAAACCAAAATAGATTCATGAGAATCCAATAACGATTCCCTCATCTAGGTATCTGCCTCACATTCTAATAATGCCGACACTCTTTCCCCCTGCTATACCCGCTAATGATAAGTTTCTACAAGACATGCATCAAGGGATCCTGAATACCATCGAGTTATTTACAACTCAAATGAAATCTATGGAGGGGAAGCAAGATTGGATAAAACCATAATAGTAACCTTAACCCAACTATATGAGAAACATCCCACCTCCACCAAATTTCGGTAATCTCATATTTCCAATGTTCAATAGCTTAGTAGACCCATAACGTCATATAATGCAATAATCTTATTACTATGATACCATTATGGGAACCTCAGAGAAATATGAAGTAATGAAGATTATATGATTTGTAAAAACCATGAAAGGTTCATCCTTTTTGTGGTACACCAGTTTTCAAGCTAACTGAATAACATGGTTGGAGGGTCTCTCGCACCAGTTTCTACTTAGTTCAGATTAATGTTTCCCAAAACAATATTTAACAATCTCATAAACTGAAAACAATGATATAACTAAATATTCTTACACTTAATTTCATTATAGAAAGTATGGACTTACTCCTTAAACTGGCCACTCCCACAAGATGAGATTTTGTCCATGTGCATTGATAATCTATGTGATAAGCTGCGAACACCACTAATTCGGGTAAAAAACACAAGTGGGTTCTAAGAATTCTCTATCATCGCTTATATGATAGAAGATTCCTTACATCTGACTAATCATAAGACATGGGAAGTCCCATCAACCCCATTAAAAAGAGAGGTAAGAGATGAAGTGGCTTCTTTCATTCTTAATCCACCCCTACACCAGATCCAACTATAAGGCCCCACTAAATCATGCAGGGACCTCCATGCATCAGTAGCCACCCCCACCCCATCTTGATGAGTGGAGGGGGCCAAAATAAATCTATTTGAGGAATGCATAAATAATCATTATTTTTTATGATATGACCAAGTCCGAGGTTACTTCATAGCCACCATGAATTGAAACACTCTTCGGCTTCCAGAGCTGAAGAGGGCTGATGAAGTAGGTATTGATGACTAGATATATTACTACCCATTATAATGGTTATTGAGACATAATATACATGAGTGTTTTTTCTTCAAGGACCTCCTACAAAATATTTCATATCCCAAACAAGTCAAGATGGGATCACTGCCATCACAAGTGGCAAAAGATTCCACCACTGATCTAGATGAAGTGGGGGAATGTAATTTAAAAAAAAGATCAAAAGATCAATAATTGGATGACTCCAAAAATCATATGAGCACACATTTATCCTTCAATAATTGTTAAGGAGACCAAATGTGCCTCCAAAAGCTCCTAAAGTAACCTGACTAGCATCCTCGGCCCCAGAATCCTCCAATGTTCGGAAGGCCAAAAAGTAGTCCAATCAGAAGGGTGGAAAGAAAGTATAAGGAGATGAACTTGTACCAATTCCAATGTTTTATTTGACTCTCTTAGATTTCATGCTAGAAAATCTAAAGATACGGGTGCCACCCCATCATATAGCACCACTAGTAGTAGGTGATGATGAAATGTCATCATCAGAAGAGGATAAAATGTTTTTATCCATGAATTTCATCCATTTGATGGAACACTTCTCTGATGATGAGTATGGTTATCGACTAAAATTCCCCGCACCCAACTGGTGAGCCAGGGCAAGAAGACATCGAATCCAGAGATATCAAGGGAGACTAAGCCATGTAAGAAATCGAGATTATGGCTACACCCTTTCCCAAACATTCAGTTTTGTAGAAACTTGCAGAAGGAACCTCTAGTGGATCCGACAGGGTGAATAAAATCCTCTTATTCCCAAAAAAACCACACTTGTCCAATTATTCTAAAATATCCATTAGAGGAATAAAAAATGACTAATTTCCATCATCATGTGAGAATATATACTCGGACCAATCCATAAAGGATATAAGCTACCCTGACTCTGACCCCAAGGGCTGACCCATATTTATAAAATGATCAAACCCCTAAAGTGCCTATGAAAGAGAATCCCAAAACTGGGAAGCTCCAGCCTTTAAATATTAAATATGACATTATAAAATAGTTATATTTAGTGATAGATAAGCTCTAAATAATGGATTCATTGAATCTATCATTAAATATTTGGGAATACCTCATGGATTATTTTTTGAGTCCCCAAGATTTTAAAGCCGAAGTAACTGCCACTGAATTCTACCTGATAGAGATGAATCATACAGAACTCCACATAGTTATCTATATCATGAATCAAATGAATATTCCATCATTAAAGGACACAAAAAACCCTTATATGTCTTTGTCACAATAAATTACATCGATATCTGAAAAGTCTTCATCAATAATTCCTCTGGGGTTAATCTCCTCCCACTATGGGCACTTCGTCAGTTGGGATACTATGAGGATGATCTGACACCCTGCACCTTGACCCTGTTGGGATACGGAAAAATTGAGAAAAAATCCATTAGGTAAAATCAAGATAAAATCTTATTTCAGTAACCTAGTAGATCACCCATAATTTCTAGTGGTTTGAAATAATATTCCCTTCAACGCCCTACTAGGAAGGCCCTAACTTCATCAGCACACATCAATCATCTTATCTTGCCATCAATGCCTCAAATATATCATTAATGGATATATTGGGACACTTCATTATAATAAGGCCATATTCGACTCTTGTGAGTCACACTATATTGATGCGGGGTTCTATGAACTGAAGTGGAAACAACCCTCAGCTGACAGAATTGATTTGGTCACTACCCCAAATGGTTTGGAAATTGTTCCCACAGATCCCCTCAAGCTGCTCGGGGAAGAATATGTACTCCCCGTAAATCATATTGAAAGCACAAGTCCAAATTTAGATGTGTATTTAGTAGTCCTAATGATTTAGGTTACAAATGTTGATCCCAGTGATGTTGAAAAGATCACTAACTACCAAGATAAGGGTGGGGATTCAAATGAAAATGCCTTTGAAATATCATCAAAACCCAAAAAATTCCCACCTCACCCACTACGGTAGGAGGGAGTGTCTCTTCACTCATAAAATATGATGAAACTCTTTTACCCCTCACTAAATCTTCTCTAGAGAAGTCCCTTCCAATGGACAATAAAGAAGAGGTGGCTTCACCTACTAGACACCAAAATTTCAATTCTTCCCTCAAACAATGGAGAAATCATTTCAAGAATTGTTTCCCCATCATAAGATGAAGAGGAAGATGATGAAGATATAGAATAAGGATAAGAGGACCCGAGGGATTCCCCTCTAGCATATTATGAAACTGTAACTACCACCATTGATGAACCCATGGAAATAAACTTAGGTATGGAAATGACCCACAAACTACTCTAGTTAGTGCAACCATGCCTTCCAAATAAAAAGAGGTGTAAAACTAATTACTAATATAGAATCAAGATATTTTCACATAGAATTATACAAAAATTCTAGGTCTCAATAGACAGGTGGCCACTCCCTCCTGGACATGCTAAAGGACAACTGTGGTTATATTCTATCCCCTAGAAGGATGCATCAGACACATGCTGCCAAAAGAGAGGGTGAATTCAACAATATAATTAGATATTAGTTCATTCAGGAGGTCTAATATCTCATATGGATAGAAAGAAACATCCCCATTTAGAATAATAATGGGGGAAATTAGGGTATGCATCGATTTTAGGGAGCTCAACCGACACTACCCGAAAGATGATTTCCCAATCCCGATCACTGAATTTTTGATCGATGCAACTGATGGAAATGAGGATCTCTATTTAATTGAAGGATATTTAGGATATAACTATTTGTGAATGTCTCAATAATATGATAAATCCACCACCTCCAGGGCCCCCTAGGAGTGTTTTTATACAAGGTAATTCCCTTTCATTTGAAGAATGTCAGTGCCACATATCAGCGTTCCATGCACCAAATTTTCAAACCCTTCCTATAAAATTTCTTAGAATTATATGTTGATGATATTTTGGTTAAATCATGACAATTCTCAAACCATATGGAATATTGGGAAACTATATTCAATAAACTATGATAGTACAATATGAAAATGAACCCCCTGAAATGTTATTTTGGCATCACCTCAAGGAAATTCCTTAGGTTTGTCATGCACCACTAAGGCATCAAATTTTACCCTGAGAAGAAAAAGACCATCCTTGGAATGTCACCACCTGACAACCTCATTTTGTTGAGAGGACTCCAAGGAATCCTGGCTTGATTTAGGAACATCATAGCCAACCTTGCAGGAATATGTTTTCCCTTCACTAGGTTGATGAAAAAGGGGGTAAACTATCAATGGACTGAAGATTTTCAGAAATAATTTGAAAATATCAAGAAACATGTCTTAAGTACATCGCTGCTAATACTGATAGTTGATGGAAGACCAATAATTCTACATTTAACCTCCTTGAAGTGATTCCTAGGTTCCTTTCTCGCACATAAGAATGATGCTGGTAGTGAGAATATTCTCTATTATATCATTCAAATGATGATTGGTGTTGAGACTGATTATTCAAACTATGAAAAGAGTTCCTTTGAAATAATATTTTTGGTCTAGAAGATGATACATTACTTACAGAACCACAAATTCCATTTGGTCTCATGTAAAACCTGTTCAAGTATATTCTCAAAAGTCCAATGTTAACCGGATGTCTGTCAAAGTGGGTAGTCATCCTGTAGCACTTTGATATACAATTCATACTGCAGAAAGCTATCAATGGCCAGACATTAGAAGATCTCCTATAAGAGCATACCTCAAAATAGGTGGCCTTATTAGATGTTGAGCTACCTAATGACTAAGTTTTATCTATTCAATAGAACTCCAAGATGTGGGAAATGCACTTTAAAGGTGCCTCCAAAAGCCTGATAGGAAAAAGAATGGAAGTCCCAAAGTTCAAAAAAGTAGGTCTGGGAGTCATACTAATATCCCCATAAAAATAATTTCTGTCATATTCCTTCCTACTATCATAAGGATGCACGAACAATGAGGCAATTTTCTAGGACCTCATTATAGGCCTAGAACTGCCACTTCAAGAACAAGATGAACACCTTATGATAAAATGTGATTCATAACTATTCATCACGAAATTCAATGGTGACTATGCTATCATGAAAGAGGAGATAAGCCCTTTGATGATCCTTGTATGAGAATGGATGGCATATTTTCCATCTGATCTGACATTGACTTATGTCCCCTGGTCACAAAATGTGCGAGGTGATTCATTGGAAAATGCATCCACGACTCTGGACGACCCAAATTTAAACAAATCAGTTATCAGTATTTCCCACCTTCAGATGGCTTTATGATAAATTCAATCCAACATGGATGAAATTAGTGATATTAGTCCCATATCTGAGTCGTATGGTCCTACCACCAGTTAGATGACTCCCACTATGGAGTATCTTCCAAAGGGAGAAATCCCACCAGATAGGGATATAAGGGAACAAATACGAAGAAGAGAAGTCAATTTCATGATGTATGTTGTTACAAATCAATGAAAGGTTCTCTATAAGAGAGGACTTAATGGAGTACTTCTATAGTGTTATGATGGAGAAGAGGTTGTAGTCGTCATGAAATAAGTGCATAAAAAATCTTATGGGGCACACTAGTCAACATCCAAACTCTATCATCAAATTAAAAGGATAAGGTACTATTGGCCAACCATGGTGAAATATTGTTCCACAGTCACTAGAAAGTGTTATTCCTGCCAAGTTCATGAAAATTTCATCCACCAGCCCCCATAGTTATTTCACACAGCTGAGTACTCCTAGCCATTTTCCATATTGGTAGTGGACATCATGGGACCATACCCTCCTACCACACATAGAAAATTCAAATATATTCTCATAGTAACCAACTTCATTTCCAAATGGGAAGAAGGTATACCATTTAAAGAGGTCGAAGCACAAAAGCATTGTCTTCTTTGTGAAATCCAATATCATCACAATGTTTGGTGTTCCTCACACAATACTGACAAATAAAGGCACCAATTTTTACTCTTTTGAGTTAGAAAATCTCTACAAGGAGTATTGTATCAAAGATAGCCATCAATACTACTACCATGTAGTGGACAACATACAAATAGAGGTATTTAACAAGACCCTATCCAACATACTCAAAAATATGGTAGACAAGGATAAGAAATTGTGGTCGTACAGGCTCACCAATGCTCTTTGGGCTTACCAGACCATAACCTGCACCACCACTCAAGTAACTCTGTACTTGTCAATATACAAGAAAGAGGTGATTCTGCACATTAAAATTCACATGGCATCACATCACATCACTGTTTCGGGTCAAATGTCTATAGATGAGCAATCCCAAAAATGGATTGATGAGATTGAGAGGTTCGATGAGAAAATATTTTACACTTTGAACAATTTGGGAGTCTACCAAAATCGGATTTCATAAGCCTTCAATAATAAGGTTCTCCTCCGATCATTCCTCAAAGGAGAAATAGTGTTAGCCCTCAGAGCCCCTATAATACTCTGGTAGAAACCTCTAAATATGGAACCAAAATGGGAAGGGTCATATGTTATACACAAGGTCTACTTCTTTGGAGCATACCCATTCATTTCAATAGATGGATAACACACCATATCTCCCACCAATACAAGGTTCCAAAATAAGTACTTTGTGTGATCATATCAAACTCGTCTTAGCTACATGATGTTAAACTGCATAACACCACCTTCTTTCTTCCCACATGATTTCAAAATTTATATAATTCATCATAATCGCATGATAATAAACCACACGATGAAGTAATCTTTGCTACATGATGTTAAACTACTAAAAATCTTTATCTTGACTGCTATATATTAAACTTCATGGTGATCATTTTTTTAGTACAATGGCTTGTAGTGAATAAATCAGATCTATGCAAGGGGAAGATAAAAACACACTCACTTTCCATGAATGGGTCAAACCGGCACAGAGAATGTATCTTATATCTACATATGGATTGATTTCTTATCTATCATAGTACATAGTGACACTTGGATTCTACATCTGGGTCTATCCACCAGTCAATGTCAATAATTCCCATCTCCTTTCATATAGGTCAAACTTGCGCTTGGAAATTCATGAGTCCTTTCCACATGAAATTAAATTGCATGGCCCCAACAATTTCCTTACATGAGGGAACATTTTCTTTGTCATTATTCACCTACCATGAGATGCTACAGAACTACATACATCTTGATTCTAATATTCTGATGGGATATTTAGTGATAGTATGATCTTTTATCCTGATCCATCTTCTATAAAATATGACCTCATTTTTCCTGTGTGTATTTCAGACTATTACAGGGAACATATTGTCTTAGAACTACGTATGGATTGGGTCCCATCTACCTATGTGATACGTATAGATTCACTGATCTTAGATATTATTTCATCCACCACATGGTAAAAAAATTCATCTATTGTAACGAAAACTTCCTCTTCATCACAAGAGGAAAACTTGGATATTCCTTGTTTCTCACACTGATCATAGCTCATGTGTTCTTAGTAATGGTGGTAATGGTTTACATTGGATGAAAATAGGATACAAGAACACTACATGCCCATTAAAAAATTGTTAAAAATTCTCCCTCCATGTGTATAATCCAAACCCATATAGGGAGGAATCTCTAGAAATACACGTGGCTTGATTTCTGTCCTTACAGAATATGTAGTGATGCCCAGATTCTTCACCCCAGACCATCCACCACCCAAAAAAATGCCTCTTATCCCGACAAAAAGGTCATACCTATGCATGGAGATTCTTCATAAGAGTCACATATGGGTTCATTCTTACCCCTACAGGATACGTAAGTAACACCTGGATCTTAAAACATAGGCCTTCCTAGAGCAATGTATTAAAGGAAAATGCCCTCATCCTTCATCATGATCCCCATATGTGGTAGAGTAATCCCTTTCCTACCATTTTTTCTCACACTGAGTACTCCTCACATGGTAAATTTCTAGTCCAACCTCTACCTAAATAAGGAATTCCATCTTCCCTACATATGAATCAGATATATATAGAGGATTTTCTTCTTAGAACTATGTATGGCTTGATTCCTATCTGCTGATGGGATACATAGAGACACCTTGACCCTAACTATTTATCTAGCCACCACATGATACAAATTCACCCCCTCTATGTGCATAAGTCAGAATGGCACTGAGATTTTTCATGAATTATGTGTGTCTTGATTCCTACCCTCACAAGATACGTAGTGACACTCGAATCCTTAATCATGGTCCAGCCACTATTAAAAAACTGCTCATTTCTTGTGCATGGGTCAGATCAGAACAAGGAACATATTTTTATAACTACATGGACATTGATTCCCAACTAATTAGGACCCTTATAAAACCTATATGAGATTCAATCTGGACACTTCACTCACCTTATCCTTTTCACGTCGGTTCACTCTTGTCCTTACTGTATGATTTTAAACTACATAGGATACCAGAACTACATATGACTTGAATCCCATCAATTAATGGGACACGTAGTGACACCTAGGCCATCCTGGGTCCAGCCGCCATGAAAAAAAATGCCTCCCCCTGAATATAATCCAGACTGGTGCAGGGAAATTCAAAAGTACTAACTGCATGATGTTAAACTGCATAACCAAATAATCCTAACCACATGCTGTTAAACTGCATAGAAAAATAATTCATGACCACATGAAATTAAATTGTAAGGTATCTCAAGAACAATCTATAACATCATTCTCGGTATGATGAGATATGTAGTGACACTTGGTCAAGAGATCTCGGGTCCAGCCATGCAGAATAAAAAGAATGAAAAAATTCACCCAATCTCATGCATGTGAAATGAAAATAGATGTAGGGGATTTCAAATTGGGATTCTTACTTCCAGAAAGTGTCAAAAGACCATGCTTCCCTTTAGAAATGAATTAGATTTATGTAAAGGATCTCGTACCTCAGAACTAATAATGGTTAGATATTTCTCATGTACTTAGACATCTCCTTTTCATCCATCAAACTCCATCCATCAGAAAATCTCAGGACACCATAATCATCCATTGACATCATAAATGGAAGGCTGGTGTCCCACATAATCCTTTGTTTTACTATGCACATTATTCCTTGGCGGCTCTGCCTACGTTACCCACAAAAATGATCTTTCAACCAAAGGCAAAATCATCCATGGGATAGGTTTTTCCTTCTTCCGTATTCCCATTAGATCCTTATCCTCGCATCATTCTTCCAAACTTCAGGGCTCCCTGAATCATGGTTTACACCTTCTTCCCTCTTTCATGTATGTGGAATATCAGGAATATCTCAGCCTGATTATCTCATATTTATGCATGATCACTTTGATATTTCATCCCTAAAACATGAAGTTAAACTGGGCTATCAATATCCATTCCATAAGAAATAAAACTACATGGACCCACAATATCTAGATCGTTCACATCGAGTTAAAAAAAATACTCACCACATAACGTTAAAATGGATGGCCCAAAAATGCTATTTTCTTTGATCCTACCGTACCTAGTTGTTTGAGTGAAACCCTTAACACCCATTGTTTCTTATGACGATCATTGATCAGGTGACCATAGGAATTTTAGTATGGGACTCCCCATAGGGTCAAAGAGAATCAATTTATAATGATCGACCCTACTGGCATGACATTTAAAGGCATATTAGAATTTTCCCCTCCATATTGGGAAGCCTAAATTACTAATAGTATGACATTAAAAACTACAAGGTAACCCAAATATAGAAAAATTACCCCTACCTATGAATCAAACCCAATAAGGGTGTCCAATATTTGGGTTATAGGATTTCCTAACCTAGGACCAGCCCCACCATGGGAATAAAAAATCATCTCGCTTCAAATACAAGTCAAATCTGTATATAGAGACTCCCAATTCTACAAATAATCATGGACTAAGTGTTTCTGATATTTCCAAACCGACTTTCTCCATCTGTCAAACATTTTTCATTGAGTGATCTTGGATCATAACAATCCTTCATGTCCATCAAGAATGGAAGGTCATTATCCTATAGAACCCTTACTTTGACTATGCATACAATTACCCAGTGTCTCTGCATTTGTTTCCCAAAAAATGGTTAGTCAACGAAAGGAAAATTCATCCTCAGGAGAGGCTATTATTATTTTCAGACACCTAATGACTTCCAAGACCCATGTCATTTCTCCTAATCCAAGAACCTTAAAATCATGGTTTAAAATATCCTCTCTACCAACAACTAGTAAATGTAAACACATCCTAGATCACTTACCCTCAAGTTACCAATGGTTTCTATATCTGTGTCTTAATTACATGACGTTTAAATTGCACGATACTCGATACCTGTTATTCACACTTACTCCTAGTCACATCAAAATGATATTTTCCCTCATGAAATTACTCTGTAAATGAATTTGTGCAGGAAATTTTGACATACTCTATACCCCATTGGTGAATCCATATCCAAAATAAAAAATGCCTCATCCATATGCACGAATAAAATTTTCCTAGGAATGAGCCTTAAAATAACTATGTACATCTTGATTGCTATCATCATAGGATATGTAGTGACATATGAATCTCATAAGTCAGATCCAGTCCTGAAACGATATTTTCCCATCCCTACCTGCACAAGGGTCATACCTACATAAGCTACCAATCCATGTATATGGGATAAAAATACCTCAATCTATTTTCGACATTCTTGGTAATGTTTTACCTTGATTAAACCCATTCATGTTTAGAAACACCCCATTTTTAAAATCCATACTCTGTGTTCAGAAAGTTCCTAATCTCTATAATCCTCTATGGCCATCGGATATGGATAGCCAGTGTCCTACTGAAAACTTTTCTTGACTATTCACATCATGCCCTGGAGGCTTTGTATACATTTCCAAAAAATGTCATGTCAACCAAAGGAAAATTTTCCCCTATAAGGATTTTCCTCCCTCTGTATGCCTATTTGATATGTAAAACTCACCGTATTCCCCAATTTCATAATCCCCCCATATTACAGTTTACATATTTCCCCTTTTTAACGACTAGAGATTATGGATGATCTGGGTCAAGATAATGTGGGAAAAGATGAATCATTTCCCTTCTCTAGTTAGAGTAAGATGATTTTGCAAAAAAAATCCCAAATGTCCTGGCTATATGACGACAACCTAAACCATGAATTATCCCTCCTTTACACAATCCAAATTTTTGTGGGAGTGGTTTCTAAACCAGAAAACATAAAAATATCCATATACTTTTAGATAATGTTCCCTAAATAATTCATCCCCTGTGGTCCTCAAAATAAAAATTAATCCAATGTTCTTTAAAAAAACTTATTGGCCATCAGTAATGGAATGCCAGTGTCCCACAGATACCTTCATTGTACTATGCACATTATGCCCCAGTAGATCTGCATACATTTCCCAAAAAAATGGCCCATCATCCCAAGAAAAATTAGTCCTCGTGAGAGGCTTTTCCTATATCTGTATTTTACATGGCTTCCATGCCCCATACCATGTACCATATCTAGAAATAACAATTCATGGTCAAGATAAACCGATCATCCATGTTTGAAAGTTTCTAGGACATTCTCTGTTAATGTGTCTTAAATTGGGGATCTTTCCCTAGGAGTCTTGGTCAAAGATGTTCAACCTAAAAGATCAGTGATGATAGTCTAGCTGTCAATACATTAAACTTCCCACCAAAGAGATACACCAAACATTCCAAGATGAAAACCCATAAATGGAACCTAGGATAAAAGTCGATTTCCAGCTTTCTAAATCTATGCTACAAATGTTTAAGGAAAAATATTGAGCAATCAATAATCCTGAAGAGACAAAAGGATTGTTAGGTAAAAAACCCAAAAATGGTGGCCTAATAAAAATTCAATTTATTCCCACTAATCCCAAACCATAACAGAATTAAGAAAAAAATAGTGACATAATGAAAAAGTAATAATGTTTGGATGGTCTCCCATAAATCCCTATAAAAATTCAATCTACGATCGTTGATTTCTTCATCTCAGTAAAAAATTAGGGCATGATTTGATTATGATAGTCTATTTATCCTGAATTATAATTCAAATTAATGTCTGGTAGAGATTTTTATTTAAAATGTATATGAACATAAATGATTGATGTTATAGGAAAAGGATAAAGGAGGAGTATTGGAGGGAAAAATACTTTCATCTTATTGAATAAAGATATGGGGGGGGGTGACCAAAACCTAGGGCCTCTCCATATTGTAAGAACATGACCCCTAAAAAAGAAATTTAGAGGACTCCCTAGAGTTGTATCAGTATCTTATTTTACTATTCAATGGCTTGATGAAACCATAGAAATGTCACAGTCTCAGCCTCAGCACCTACCCGTAATGACTCCACCTCCTGTGCTGCCTCAAGGCTAGCCTTTTCCCCTTTCTCCACTCATCACGACCCCTCATCAACTACGAATGGAAAACATGCATGTTCCTTTTTATGGTGATATAATTCTATGATCCACTACTCCACATAATTATCATACTATTATTCTAAGGACCTCTGCTTCATGAGCTCGCTTTACAGCCATAGGACTGCTCTAGATTGATTGCAAGATTCATTCATAAATATTTTACTAATAGTGGAAAGATGATATGTAGACTCTGTAGCAGAAAGATAAGACTTGAGTGATCCAGTTTCCTCCTTGGAAGCAGCCACCTATTTCACTATTCTCAAGACATCATGATAATCTAATCCTCTGAATCCCATAACCAAAAACTAGTGGTGTAACTTTGGATTATTTTTTGGCATGTCAGCAAGTGGTGTTTCAGAAATTAACCTTCAGTTTTTTTTCATGCCCTTTGATGATCAGGTCAAAGGCTAACCAGGCTCTCTCAATCGATCTCAGAATCAATAAATTATGAAGAAATGTATTTAGGAATGAATTTAAATAGGGGTGGCTGATTCAATGAATACAACATGACTGGATCCCTCAGTAGTGTCATCCATAACAGTGGAAACAACAGGAAATATTGAAGCATCCACCACAATCTCTAGTGCTTGTGGTTATGATCCCAAAATAGGAAAGGAAACCAATAAACATCTTTGACCCCTAAAAAAGGATTTTTAATATAAAGTGGTAGGTGGACTGTAAAACTAATGCACACCTAATGAAGAATCGATGCCTTCAGCATCCATGGTGGTATCATCACCTTATAAAGATGGTACTACATCCTTTATAAGAAGTTGAGACCCAGAGTCATTTATAGGCATTTGTGGATTGGGGTCATACCCAACTGGACCAACAACCTCCAAGGCAGTCTCCAGAATATCACTTATAAAGATCATGCTTGTAGGGATAACCAACATGGAGAAATTCTTGATGGACGACCCCATAATTCTGAGGGCATGGATCATAGTCTCTCCTATGATTAAAAAAATGGAACAATAGCCCGTTCTATGTTCTCAGAAGCAGGGATAGTAGTATAACCTATGTTTCAAACCTATTAGGGAGTGAGATCAGTTTGCTCGGTTGATGCATCTGCTTGTAAAGGTGTTCTATCCACAGGGGAGGTATCCATTTGGTTTGGAGCAGTTGAATCCTTGAAACTGGGAATCCCTTCAATGTCCTAGGGTGATCGGGGATCATCAACTAGCTCATCTAATACTATCAAAGTCGTCCTATCATCCTCTATAGTTGTGGTATTAGAACATCCAGTCAGGAATTCCAACGTATTAATGTTACTCCACCTTTGGGATATGAATCGTCTAATCCGAGGTAGCCATAGTTGTTGGTGGTCCTTATTCTACCACATAATTGATAGAAGTTGAAGATCCCTGGGTGACTACCACCTGGTTACTAATTAGTCCTATATAAAAATATGAATGTAAAAATGGGTTAGATAAATAAAATTTGATAGTATGATAACAAGATAAAATGTTGAATCAGTTACTTGTAATCACCTTAATGATAGGATTCGACAGTTGAGAGACCTTCCGGAATTTCTTGGTATTCCATGGGAATGGCTATCTGGTAGGAATATCACATAGATACATATGATGAAATTCCTTAGAAGGATCCATAATGGCTACCTCCATATGTCTATAATCACCAGGAGAACCTTCCCCAGCAACCCCCACATCCGAAGGTATGCTCTCCCAAACTACGGTGCCTCTAGGGGTGTATACTGGGGACAGAATAGTTTCTTGTGACTCCTCAGGCTCCTATAGAAGTAAAGGAGGGGAGGTTTAAAATTTTCATAGTAATGGGAATTAAATTATGGGTTCGTAAATAAAACTACCTCCCCATTAATATTCATCGGTCGCAATTTTATCTCCATCCACTCCAGCTTGTTGAACTAGTAAAGTCTGTTCCTAGGAGCGTGGAGGCATTTATCCATTTTGATCAGATAAATATCCACCTTATCTGAATCTTCTTCAGTAGAAATAAATGTGGGGGTGATGGATCCCCCAAAACCTAGAAGTTCAAAGAATCATCTTTCAAGAAACCTCAAAATGTCTTCATTGGAGGCATTCACCCTCAATTCATCCCAATCCCTCCAAGTATCTGTAAAAGCAGTTGTAATAGAGATGGTCATCACTGGAGGGTTGGAATAGGGGATAGAATCATGTTTCATTTTTAATAGTTACTTCTTAGGTACCTACACAGTCCCATGAACCTCAAGAGATGAACGCTTACAGGGCTCTGGGTGTGAGTAAGGAGCTTCCCCTACCCCATCTATAACATTAATACCAATAACACCATCACCCTCTCTGTCAGACACTGGGTGCAACATGGAAAGTACCTGATAGGAGTATTTTCATCAATCATTCCAAGCATATATTAGGGTTTCAAGGTCCTAAAGTCAACAATCTACCCTCTTGGGCTCATCATCATATGATATGTTAGAAGGTGCTGAAACATGGCCAATATCAGTAAGGGAATCCAACCACTCTTGGAGGAACTTCCACAAGGTATGAGGGTAATGATTAAGAAAATATTGGTGACAATTCATGAAATCCCATTTCTTTTAGGCCACTATAAAATCAGCATCATATGGGATGGGTGGTTAGTCTCCAGCGACAGCCTCAACAAATATTGAGGTCACACCCCAAGGTCTCTTGGACTTCCTTGGTGGATGACCTAAAGGCTTCCAAAGAACTTTCCCTAACCAGTAATACCCAGTAGCATCCTTCTCCATGTCCTTCATCTTATCCTTAGACTCCATCAGGGTTGTAATAGGGGGAACTAGATTTAAAAAATGAACAGATGGGTATGATTGAATTCGGGCATCAGCATAACCTTTCTTAAGGAAGGGCACAAAACCCTCGAAATTTAGAAGTGTAACACTTCAATGGGTGTCCTTCTGAGTGAAAATTAAAAAAATAATGGTCTATCATAATTTGTTTCTCCTGGTGTGAACTATTAAGAGTAGTGGGACAGAACATTTGAACATAGTTAAACTAACGTCTAAATATTCTAGGGGCATATCCCTCGCATATAAGTTCCCCGTCAATAAGAGAATCCATGATACCATCCCTCAAAGAAAATAGGTATCCTCGGTTAACAAAGTCTTCAGATTTGGAATTCATGATGGTTCCAATGGGGGAATCATAAAGATGATAGGTGAATAAACCATGGTAGTTGATTCGAGCCATCATTTCTCGATCATTCTTTTTAGTCCAGTCATACTGTACAACCCAGCCTTCTCGCATAACCCAACTGGTGCATTGAAGATATGGTACGGGAACAGTGTAAGGAATTGGTAAGGAATTGATAATTTTTTATCCTCCCATGTGGGATCCTATCCAACCCCATTGGATTTAGATGAGGTCAATCATCTTCTGAGGAGACATTCCTTCACAGATCCGACCTATTAGGCTAAATTTTTTGGCTAATACAAGAATGGAAAGGTTTATAAATTTTCCTATGGACAACTATGCCGCCATGACAAAGGTTGTGACTCTAACACTTACAGAATCTTGTGCTTGTAGGATCTATCCAATAAAAAACATGTCCAAGAAGGCCTCCAATAGAATGAAATGGTCCAAATCAGTGACAAGTTCCCATTCACATTCACGGAACCGGCCCTCCTCCAATATAGGCTAGATGGTGCCTTCTTTCCTTCATGTTTCCTTGGATGGACAGGACCTAGGTCTACACAAATCCATCGCTAGGCCACTAATCTTGGAAAAGACACTAATCCACTTAGAGATAGATATGTCTTGTTTCTGGTAGGGTTCAATGTCCTTCGAATGTTTCTCTACTTGAGAAATGATCATTTTAGACAAAGGAGGAGTCCTCTCCTCATTGTACCATGTGAATGTAGGGGGTATATATCCCCAATGATGGGGACCTCTGAAATCATGTGAACATACCAGAGTCTGATTCCAACTTCCACATGGGTCAAATGAAAATTATTGGCTTCTGAAATCCATATGATAAAATGCTTTGAGATGAGAGATTTGGTTCAATGAGTGTAAGTTTGGGATACCTATATGGGTTCATATAGCCCCAGGATCTATAATTCAACATGTATTACTTTGCAGCATTTATGGAACTAGAAGGGCCACCCCCAATATAAACCAAATGAATCCCTAGAGTGAAGGTCCAATTTTGAGGACAATCCATGTTGTTCATTTTCTGTGACCCTCTGGGAAATGATATGATAATAGTGGGCCATTTTTTTTGGCTTTTTATATGACCCTTCCAAATTCTGATGGTCATAGTTCAACATGGACCCTATGGATATATCATTCAATATCAATCATCTTGTATATGAGATGAGAGTTATAGGAATGGTGCAGCTAAATATCCAAGAGGTGGGTTAGTCAAACATACATGGATCTAGGATAGGTGTATTAGACAATAGTCCAAATCCTTAAATGGTAATCTTTTATGAGATCCAATATTCCCTTTGACCTAGAGTGAGTAATTTTTCTAAATATTGATATAGTGGGGCGACATGGATTTTTTCTTCTATAGCATTCACCATAGCCTTTTCCCTTTCATCTGTAGCTGAAATTGGAGTAGTGGAAACATCATAAACAACACCATCATCATCGGTAGATAAAGGTATATCCATTTCATCCAACAAAACAAAAATACCACATAAAGGGTTAGCCTAATTAAAATGATTTAGAAAAAGGAAAAAAATGGAAAAGGGATAAATAAGTCTTCCACACACAAGGCTCCACGTACTAAAACCTAGGACTGGTTCACTTAATGCGTTCCCCATGAATCGATGGTGCATGGAATTCCTGGAAAGGCACTGAATAATAATGCTTTGGCCAGTGGATTGATCGGTCCATGGAATAGAAAAGCTACATACAATGCCTCACTATGTGCATATTCAAAGTTCATAGTTAAATGATTTAATGTCTGATTTATAAATTTAATGTTTGGTTAACTAGCTTGAAGTTAATTATGTGGAATAGGTGAGCCACATAACTTCTTACTATGAGGAAATTTGAACTTATGTTTTAAGTTTCCCAGTTATGTTTATAGATTTATAGTTCAATATGAAAACAAAGGCGACCGTGAAGAGTTCGCAGTTCACGGAATGCAAGGCATGGTTCACAGAGGATGAATTTCTCAAAGGGGATGGTATGTGGAATCAAGGAAAGAAAAGAGTTCTTTATGGGTAACTTTTTTCTAGAAAACCAGGTAAAAGAAAAATAACCTAGCCCCCTAATATTTAGGTGTGGTCCCCAAAATGGGTCTACCTTTCTACCACAAACCAGTTAAATTCAAGAACATTTTCTACATCATAATAGACTCCTCTTCATTCCAAATGGACCCCATTCATATGGGGGGCATTTGTAGGGTCCCAAAAAGTCTTCAAAGGGAAAGAAAATACTCTCACAAATTTGATAATGGAAAGAGATGCATGAGGGGATGAATATTTCAGGAGAATATTGATGACAAAAAATTTGGAAATATACCCAAACTGGTCCATGTACTGGTTACTGGGAAAGATTGTGGAAGTAATATTACACAAACCAAGTGTTACACAAACAACATGAGAAATTCTATCCCATGAAGTGTTGTTTAGCAAACTAATCCGTTTGTGAATGAGATGAGAATTGTAAACCAAGGTGTCATGAACTATGTCATTGGAGAAAATAGGATGAAGAAGTAATTCCATGCATACCATACCCATGGAAAAAGCAGTTTTTGAAGTAAGAAGGGATGGAAAAATCCCATGAACCTTATCATTCACAGTATTGAGGTGGTGATTTTTGCTACCATGAACCGCAACACCATGAACCTTGTTTGACCGGGTCGTCGGCGGGTTGGATGATATTCCATGGGCTTCCTCAAAAGGTGTTGTGTTCCCATTTATACAACATCCCTGAAACACTATAAAAGGAAAAGTAGGGTAATTAAAAGGAAGGAACATTGAATGAGAGAAGATTGTATTTTTAAGGAGCTTATATTTTATGGACGGAAGACTTCAAAGGAAACCGATTGACAAAGTACGGAGCTGTGAATAGATTTCAGTAGGTATAAACCCTCCATGAACCATAAAAATAAGGAAATGTAAGAATAATAAAGTATCCTCAAACCTTATTGGTGAACCACAAACCATAGGCCCTTCACATATGAACTTCCAATGAACTACAAACATAGTTCCCCTCCTTCATTCCCGAAAACCTCGTGGCACATCGCTACATGGAGAAGACCCTACACCGAATAGGGCCACTCTATTTAGATATTTCCTGAAACCGCATACCACCATGGTACGTGGCAGCTCACATCTAGGTACACATACCACTTTGGTGCATGAATGACCCCTTTACCCGCATAGGAGTACGCTATGCAGAGAAGCTCCCATCCCACATAAGAAAATGTTATGTAGAATGGGGTGTTTTTGGATTTCCCCCTTCCAGTTCAAATATTTTCCTTCCACTCCCTTCACACCCTCCATATCCCCTCCACTAACCAATCCATCAGCATCAGGCCAAAGCCTCCTACAAATCCATCGGACCCATATGATATAACTGTTGGAAGCATCAGCACGCCCTTATGAGATTACATACCCATGGTAGGAGGAGTCGCATAGGTAATCCTTGACAGGGTGCGGACCCCCAGAATGTCCATTTTTCTAAATTCCCATGGTAAATCAGGGTCCAACATTTGGATACAGACATGAACCTCCTCATTCTAGGGATCAAGGTTAAGAATTGGATTTTCAATTCAATGAGGGATGGTGATAAGTCAAAGGGACCTTTCATTCCTTCCCTTTCGACAAGGAGTGATGCTTCTCCCCTTTCTCAGAACCAACTTTAGGGAACTCCCACTAAGGTAAGTACCTTACCATTCCACTTGAGGAGGACCTACTTCTCCTCTCATGCTTAGCCTAGGATTTGTCCAGGTAGATTTTAAAATGTGACTGCCCTAAATATCTACATGGGTGGGAGTTTTCACATTCAAATCCCCCATCTCACTCCCATTGAGCCATCACCCCAAACTTTTCATCTATCAACCTCCATTTCCATTAGCGAAGAAGGTAAGGTTTGTGGTTTTCCGGATCTACTACTTCCTATTGTTTATCGAACAAATCATGTCTCACATGGGCTTAGAGGTTAATGATGATCTTAGCTTCCATACCAACCAAATAAACTACAAGAACTCTGATTCCTGCTCCAAACATATTATGTAGGATGCATGTCTAAGGCCCTAGATCAAAGGAGGTCCTTTTCAAAGGATAACCACAATCATGACCCCCTGATTCATCAAGTGTAAGCCCCAAATTCGTCTCTATAAGGGCCTCCTCTTAAGTATAACCCCAGATGAAATGAACTACAAGAACTCAAATTCCTATTCCAAATAGGATACCTAGAACACCTGTCTGAAGGCCTGAGATCAATGGAAATTCTTTTTAAATGATAGTCCCAATAAGAATTTACACCCAAATCGCTAGTTAATCCTCTTCCGGAATAATTCCCAATGTGACTCTTTCAAGAAAGTCCTCCTTTATGGTGTAAGCCCCAACCATGTCTTCTCAAATGGGTGGCTCCATTATGTGAGCCCCAATCATGTCCCCACATAAATGGGCCTCCTCTATAGTATAATACTCAACTTAGATCTAACCAAAAGGTCTTTTATTCCCAACTAAATGGCATATTTAGGAAGCGTCCATGAGGTACAAACCCATTAACCAAACCACCCAAGTGTTCACCGGGCCATATCCCTGGTGAAACCATATCCACCCAGGAGACGATGCCTCTCCTGAGCATCCTGGGCCACTTTGGTGTAAGTCCCATGCGAAATATTGACTAGGTATCCTTATCCTAGATGTCTTTTCTGCACGATGCTAACTACATGGATGATTCCCCATAACATGACCTTAAAAGTTGATGTGTCTAGTTAAGTGGCACCAAACTATGTGGGTTCCGATTCCTACCACGATGATACATAGGAATCTCATATTATTGGTTCGATCCCAATATCCTAGCATATTTTGTCCTCCATGAATGATGATAAACTCCATATAGACTCATCATATGGCGTAAACTATCATTGTCTTAGTAATTCCTGATAAATGCATATCCATGATTGATTTTTCATGTTTGGGGTAATCCGTTGACACACTCGTAGGGAAAAAATCATGGATTCAGAAACATATGAACATTTATTAAATATATAAGAAAGTCATAGAGTAGGAAATAATTCCCCCCAAAAGGGTGTGGTGAGACCGACCTCCCACCTGGTCAACCAAAGGAGTCCTTAAGTGTCATTGGCCAAATCTTCATCCAATGAGCTCCTGCCTTTGGAATGCAAGTCAATGAATCATGAATACTAGGGACATTGGGTGTTTCTGACTTCCTGAATAATCCCGTTGGAGACCATATGAGGAAATCGTACCCAACACGGACTTATTACACAATGACTCAACCCCCTACAATTGCCCACCCGAACCATTCAGTTGTGGTAAATCCTTCGCAATATAAAAAGAACACATTGCCCAGTCTTGATGTGACCATATCACCCACCAAAAAAGGTCAGGATGTGAATTAGGTCGAAATGAAATGGTAAACCTGACATGAAACTATATAATAGAAAGCAATCAACTATTGTATGTTGGTCCATTCTGTCTGCCCTAGTACGACGCGAATCGGGAGGAAACACCCTTAAAACCATAAAAACCCACAAAATACCCTAAAATCCATTTAAAGTATAAAATAACAAAATTCCCCCCAAAAAATACAAAAAATATCTAAAACACCTAAAAACCCTAAAAATAATAAGAAAATATAAAAATATTTCTATATAAACCTAAAAATCCCCAAAGGACCCTAAAAAATCTAAAAACTATTAAACACTCTGAAAAACATAAAATCCCTAATAAGAAAAAAAACCTAAAATACTTAAAACCCCTAAAACCCCTAAAAAGATGAAATCCCCTAAAACCCCCTAAAAGACCCTATAACCCAAAATGTACATAGATTATATGAAAAACCATAAAACCCTAAAATACTCTAAAAACCCAAAAACCTCAAAAACCCAATAAAACCCACAAAGGATTTTTAAACCCCGAAAAAACCAAAAACATTCTAAAATAACCTAAATGACACTAAAATTCCAAAAAAAATACTAAAATTACCAAAAAAAAACCAAAAAGAAGTTAAATGCCCTAAAATAAGTAAAAGACTACAAAAATGAAAAAAACCCTGAAAAAATCTAAAAAATTTCTAATGGGCCCTAAAACCCGTAAAAGCCTACAAACTGTAAAAAAAATTTAAAATCCATAAAACCCAATAATATCCAAAACCCCCATTAAAAACCAAAAACACATTAAAACCCTAAAATTACTAAACAAACACCAAATATCATAAAAACCCTAAACACTATAAAAATATTTAATACCCTAAAAATCCAAAAAACACTAAAATCTGGAAAATCCTCAATACCACTAAAAAAACCGAAAGACCAAAAAAGATCCTAAAAGACCATAAATATACCCTAAAAATTCTAAAAACCCCAAAAATAAATAAAACCCTAAAACACTAGAAAACATTTAAAACCCTAAAATAAAATAAAATCCTTTTAAAAACATTAATCCCCTAGAACCATGAAAAAACCTAAAAACTCAAAAAACCCTAAATACCTAAAAACATTAAAACTAGTACAAAAAAACTATAAAACAAAAAAAAAATCAAAAACCCTAAAGCTCACACAACTATAAAATCCCCTAAAACCCTAAAAAAACAAGAACAATAAAAAAATTAATTCCATAAAAACCCTAAAACCCAAAAAAAACACCTAAAATGCATAAAACCCCTAAAATCCCTAAAACCCCTAAACCCCTAATGCCCTAAAATCCAAAAAAGACCCAAAAAACCTAAAATACATTTTAAATCACAAAACACCCAATAAAAACGTAAAACCCCTAAAATCATAAACCATAAACCCTAAGCCTTACACCCTATACCCTATACCCTACATCTCAAACCTCTAACCCTACACCCAAAACCCTATACCCTATACCAAAAACCAAAAAACCTTCTGGATAAAACCTATAACCTACACTTAAACCCTTAAATATACACCCAAAACCTTATACCCTCCACGCAAAGCCTTAAACCATACACCATAAAACCCAAACCCTCAACCATACACCTTAAACCCAAAAATATAAACACAAATCCCTACACCCTGAACCCTAAAATTCCTTAAGAATATTAAAATAACCTAAAACCCCTAAGACCCCCTAAAAAACTCAAAACCCACTAAAACCCTAAAATACCCCAAAATACTTCTAAAAACCCTAAACGTTCCTGAAAACCTAAAAACCCAAGAAGAACCAAATTTTTTAAAAGAATTGCTAAAAGACCTAAAAAACCTAAAAAAACATAAAAGACCCTAATAACCCCTAATAACCCAAAAAACAGTAACAAAACTCAGAACACCTTAAAACCCTAAAAATTTATAAAAAACTTTAAAAACCATAAAACCCCTAAAAACTGTAAACACAATAAAACCCAAAGAAACCCTAAAAACACTAAAAACACTTAATAGAGCCTAGAAACACACAAAACCTGAAAACCATAAATAGAAACAAAAAATCAAAAAGATCCTAAAACCCTATAAAACTATAAAAACAATAAAAATCCCTTAAACCCCTAAAAGAATAAAAGAAAGAAATAAAACTATTTTTTTAAACCCAAAAAATAACCCCCTAAAAACGTAAAACATCTAAAAAAACTAAAAAGGTCATAAAACCACTAAAAGAACCTAAAACATCATAAAAACCCTATAAACCCTAAAATAGATTAAAAAACCCTTAACACCCCTAAATAATTAAAAACCCTAAAACCAATAAAACACCTAAAAATAAAAAAAAACTCTAAAACACCTAAAAATACTATAACCCCTAAACCACAAAAACCCTAAATGCCATAAAAACCCTTAAAACCCCAAATCCCTTAAACCCTAAATTACCATAAAAACATAAAAATCCTAAAAGACTCTAAACCCCTTAAAAGACCTAAAACACCCTAAAAACCCATAAAACCCATAAAACCCCAAAACCCTTAAAATATGCCTAAAAGACTATAGACACCAAAAATAGTTAAAACTATAAAAACACCTAAAATGACCTAAAAACCTTATGAATCCCTAAAACTGAAAAACCCCCAAAACTATAAAAACCATAAAATCCTAAAAACCCCTAAAAACCCTAGAACCCCTATAGACCCCAAGAATCCATAAATCCCTAAGAACCCCTAAATATACTAAAAACCCTAACCCCCCTAAAACCCTAAAATCCAAAATACCCTAAAACCCTCAAACACCCTAAAATGACCCAAATAGACCAAAAAAGGAAAAAAAAAACACACAAAAAGACCCTAAAACCATAAAAGATTCTAAATCCCTAAAAACGCCTATAATTAAAAAAACCCCAAAAAGACACAAAAAATCATAAAAAACTCCAAATCCCTTTGAATCCCCTAAGAACACTAAAACCACTTTAGAAACCAAAAAGTGACCTATATAACACCAAAAGTACCATAAACATTAATAACCCTAAAAGACGCTAAAAGACCTAAAAATCATATAAGACACTAAAAATAAAAAAAATCCACGAATGATCCTAAATACCCTAAAAACCCAAAAAGAATTTAAAATCCCAAAAAACCCAAAATGAGCATAAAAACCATAAAAACATGAAAAGAACCTAAAACCCCATAAAAATCCTAAAGTACCCTAAAACATCATAAACATCCTAACAGACCTTGAAAAACTAAAAACACTTAAAGGACCCAAAAAACTAATAAAGACCTTTAAACCCCTAAAAAATGAAAACCCTAAAAACTCTAAAAACACTATAAACCATTAAAAATCATAAAAAATTGAAACCCCCTAATACACTAGAAACCTAAAAAACCCCTAAAGTAAATAAATATCACCCAAAACCCCGAAAACCCTAAAACCCCTAAAAACCCCAAAAACCCCTTAAAACAAAAAAAAACTAAAAACCCTTTTTAAATAATAAAACCCCAAAACTCAAAAAAAACATAAAACCCCTTAAAACACTAAAAACACTAAAAACAGTAAAACCATAAAAGAAATAAAAAATCATAAAACCCCTAAAAACCTCAAAAAAAGAAAAAAACCCTGAAAACAATAAAACTACATAACACCCCCTAATACATATAACCCACATGATAAACCAAACCCCTACACCCCAAACCCTATACACTACATATATCGTAAACCCTAACCCCTACACCCTAAACACAAAATTATACAATATAAACCCTACACACTACGCCCTAAGATCTAAACCCCAAAACCTACACCCTAAACCTTAAACCCATCACCCATCACCGTATACCTAACACTGTTAACTCTAAACCCTACAACCTGAATCGTAAACCCAAAACTCTAAACCCAAATCCCTATACCCTAAAAGTCCCTAAAACACTAAAAGACCGTGAAAACTATAAAAGATCCAAAAAACCATTAAAAGGGGAAAAAACCCACTAAAAAACCATTATACCTAAAATAAAAAAGTAACCCTAAAAACCCATAAATCAGCTAAAAATATTGTGAAACCCTAAAAAATAATAAAAGATCCTAAAACCCCTAAAACCCCCTAGAATACCCTAAATCCCATAAAAATCCTAGAACCATAAATACTCCAAATGGGGTCTAACCCCTACAAAACCCTATACATACCTAAAAACATTTTAAAATCCATAAACCCCTAAATAAACCATAAAAACCCAAAATAATACTAAAAAACACGAAACCCCTTTAACCCTTAAAAACCATAAAACCCTAAAAGTACCAATATTTACAAAAACACCCTCAAACCCCAAAACCTTATAAATAACCTAAAAACCCAAAAATTATCCAAAAACAAAAAAATACCCTAAAACCCTATAAAACCATAAAACACCCCCCTAAAACCCCTAAAACCCATCAAAACCCCTAAAAGTATAAAAAAACCCCAACACACCTTAAAACCCATAGAAAGACCCTAAAACCCTCAAATTATCCAAAAAACATTAATAATAGACTAAAACCCTAAGATACCCTAAAAACATTAAAATTACTAAACCCCCCCAAAATCCTAAAAAGACCCTATCAACCATAAAACCCATTTACACCTATAAAAACCATAACCCCCCCCTAAAGATTATAAAACCACCTAAAACCTCTAATAACCCTAAAAACCTTATAAATCCCATAAAACTCTACCAACTATAAAATCTATAAAAAATCATAAAAACCAGAGAAAAACATAAAAACCCTAAAAATTCTACAAACCCTGAAAAAATATAAAATCATTAAAAACACCAAAAACCCATGAAAACCAAATACCCCTTAAAACCCCAAAGAAATTTTAAAACCACCGAAATCCTAAAAAATCTTAGAAACTGAAAAAACCCTACAACTACAAAAAAACCTAAAAGCCATAAAAATACTAAAACACTAAAACCTAAAAAAATCCCATAAAAGATTCTAAAAACCATAAAATGCATGAAAATGTAAAAACTATAAATATCCTAAAACACTAAAATGGCCTAAAAACCCTAAAATTTATAAAATTCCCAAAAACTGTAGAAAAACCTAAAACCCATAAATGCTCAAAAAATACCTGAAAACCTAAAAAATTTCATAATGGATCCTAAAAACCCTTAAAACTCTATGAACACTAAAAACCCTAAAAAAAACCTTAAACCATAGATCTCATTAAAAACTCTAAAACCCATATAAAGGATCTAAAAACCCAAAAACCAAAAACAATCCTAGAAAACCCCTAAAATCAAAAAAATCCCTAAAACCCTAAAAATATTAAAAACACCCTTAAAACCCCAAAATACCCAAAAATCAATAAATATCCAAGAAACCCCTAAAAACCCTAAAACCCCAAAACCCTAAAAACTAAAAACCCAAAAAAACACCTTAAACCCCTGAGAAATTATAAATATTTAAAAGAACATAAAATTCTAAAAAACCCATAAAACTATAAAAAACATAAAAACCCTAAATAACCAAAAACCCTAAATAACCAAAAAACCCTGAAATTGCATGAAAACCATAAAAATCCAATAAATCCATCAAAAAACAATAAAAAATCCTAAAATACCGACAACCAATATGAATCCAAAACCCCCTAAGGACCCTAAATACCTTAAAACCCCCAAAAAATCCCAAAACTCCCAAAGCCACTAAAAACCATAAACATCTCTAAAATCATTAAAATCCTAAGAGAACCTAAACCCCTAAAATCCCTTACAATCATTAAAACCCCAAAAAACCTAAAAGACCCAAAAAAACATAAAGGGTGTTAAAAATCCTAAAAACATTAAACTACCCTAAATACCATAAAATCACCTAAAATATCTTAAATAATACTCTAGGACTTGTGTATATCTCTTCGGTGTGGCAATTGTTTTCCAAGCGGCGGTGCTGGTCGAGTTCTCGGCACCAGACTCTTTCACGGCCTTGATCTTTCACGTTTGTTAGGGTATATATCAGTGACTCCAAGCTTCATCTTAGTTCTAAAAACCATCAGAGGTAGGTTCTATTTGGAAGTTTACCCCTTTCTGATCGATGGTGTTGCTCGGGACTCCATTTTCTCTGGAGCCGTGAAATGTTATTGCTTCGGTTTGGACTTGGTCATCGGGCGACAATGTTGCTTCCTCATCCCAGATCTCTGATTCCCATTCTCGCAATGCTGATTAAGGTTTGTATTGTGCTCTAGTTTTTCCTTGTCTTTGATTTGCGAAGCAGATGCAGGTGCGGGCTTGACCCATTCCCTCGGTTCCATCTCTGCTTCACACTGTTGATGTTATCTTTAGTTGGATTTCTTGGATTTTAATGCTCTCTTGTTTACTGTTTGTGGCTGTGGCTGTAATTAAATGTGAATTTTGGTTATTTTATCTGCTGAGAGGTGTTAGGAGTGGTTTGTTGATGCTCCGCAAGTTTTCCATGGAGTTCTGGGTGCTGTTGTTTAGTTCTGGTTATGGTTGTTGGGGGTGTGCTGTTAGCTATGCTTCGAGGTGTGGAATACTGTATGTTGTTCGGTTTGAAGTATTTGGTTGCTAGATGTTGAGATGTTACCTCTTAAGTGATGATGGGTTAGGAAACTGTTGTTGGTTTCTTGGGTAGATGGGATTGGCAAGGCATGGTCTGCCTCATGTTATTGATGAAGGGCTTGTTAAGTTGTGTTGTACTATGGATGATATGTTGGATCGTGGTCAACTGTGTTGTGGATGGCTTGGTTTTGAATAATTGCAGGTGATGACTCTTGATTGGCTGAGATGTGGTGAAAGATGTTGGTGGTTGCTGATGGTTGTTGTTTTGCTGAGAGGTGATGAAGGATGCTGGTCATTGATGGTTCTATGCTGGTGGCGGTGGGTCTTTCTGGTGAGGGGGTGCTGGATGATGGAAATTTTGAGTTTGGATGCTAGTCATTGCTTGGCTGTGAGTTGCTGGATGTTGGTTAATGTTGGATGATGGTGATGGTTGCTGGTTGGATTTTGTGTGTTTTTGCCTGGTTTTGTTTTGCTTCTTGACATTTTTGGGTATCTTTTTCTGGGTTTGGGGTGTTTAATGGTTTTTGGGTGCGGGTCGTTTGACCCCTCCCCTCCCTTGTCTACAACGTCTTTTTTTCTAATAAATTTGGGGGGGGGGGGAGGGGGGGCGTCAGGAATAGCCTGACCCTCGCATCTTCTTTACCCCTAAACAAAAAAAAACTCCAAAAACTCAAAAATAACTTGAAGACCATAAAAGATAAAAAAATACCCTAAAAATAGAAAAAAAACCAAAATATAATAAAAACACCAAATAAACTATAAACCACAAAACCTCTAAAACCCTTCCAACCCCCTAAAAACCATTAAAACCCATAAAACCTCTAAAATAGCAAAAAAATCCTAAAACCCCCAAAAAATAAAATATAAATAAATAATCCTTAAAAACCTATTAACATTAAAAATCCCAAAAACCCTAAACAGCTATTAAACAAAAAAACATTAAAACCCCAAAATCCCCTAAAGACACCTAAAACCCTATGAACACAAAAAACCCCAAATCACCCTTAAAATCACCTAAAATCCCAAAAATAAACTAAAAACTAACAAACCATAAAAACCCAAAAAAACCCATAGCCTGAAAAACACATTAAAAACCCTGAAAAACATAAAACCCCAAACAAATCCATAAATAAAAAACACTAAAAATCATAAAAAATCTAAAAGACCATAAAACAAAAAAAAACAAAAACCATAAAAAATAAAAAAAACCTAAAAAAAGCTACACTATAAAACTTATACCCCACACCTAAAACCCAAAACTCTACTCTTGAAACCCTATATCATAAAGCCAATACCAAAAACACTACACCCTAAAATCTATTCTATACACACTAAACACTACACCATAAACCATATACCCTAAATCGAAAAAATTCAACCCTACAACCTAAAACCTAAACCCTACTCCTTAAAGACTAAAATCTAAACCTTAAATAAGATACTCAAAACCCAAATAAATGTTAAAAACAACTAAAAACAAAAAAAAAACCTAAAAACCCTAAAATACCTAAAAACCTTCAAAATAGCTAAAACAACTAAATGAAATAATACCCCTAAAAACAAAAAAACCTAAAACCCATAAAAACCCTAGAAGACACAAAAAAAGAATAAAGAGCCCCTAAAAGACCCTAAACCCTTAAAAACATAACAGACCATGAAAACCCCTAAATCCAGAAAAACCCCAAAAACCCTAAAGACACTAAATACCAAAAATAAATCCTAAACACCCATAAAACTCTTAAAATCCCTAAATAACTAAAAAAATTCAAATACACCTAAAGGGTCCCTAAAAACACCGAAAAAATTAATACCTCTTAAAGGCCCTAGAACCACAAAAAACAATGAAATGACTCTAAAACCCAATAAAACCAAAAAATGACCTTAAAATCCCAATAAAACCATAAAAGTATCTAAAATACTATTAAACCCTAAAACCACACATAACCCCCAAAAGCCTAAAATCTTAGAAATCCCTAAAAACCCAATAAATCCCCAAAATATCCTTAGAATCCTAAAAAAGTCCTAAAACCCTAAAAAATATTAAAACACTACGGAAACCCTAAAAAATATTCATAATACCCTAAAACCATGAAACCCTATAAAAACCATAAAACCCTAAAATTCATAAAAAAACACTAAAACTTGTAAAAACTCTAAAACCCCCTAAAAACCCAAAATCCAAAAAAACACCTAACACCCTTAAATACATTTAAACCCCTAAAAACATACTAAAAGACCATAAAAACATAAAATTTACTAAAAACCATAAAGGAAGTAAAACCCTTAAAAATCCTAAAATCCATAAAAGACAATAGAAACACTAAAAATCCTAAAATATGCAAGAAAACACTAAGAACCCTAAATCCATAAATATACTAAAATATCATAATACCTCTAAAAACTCTAAAAATAACTAAAAAACATAAAAACATTAAAAACCAAAAAAAATCCTTAAGTCCCCTAAAAACCATAAAAACCATAACACCCTAATAACCATAATAATTCATATAAATCCCAAAAATCCTTTAAATCCCTAAAAACCCTTAAAACTAATAATAACCATAAAGACCCTAATATCCTAAAAATCCTAAAACCCCTAAAAAGAATATAAAACCCTATGAAAACCCTATTAACCCTAAGATTCCCTCAAATCATAAAAACCATAAAATACCATAAAAACCCTAAGAGACCCAAAAAACCATAAAACCCTCTAAAAGTAAAAAAACCCTAAGAAATCCTAAACACCCTTAGAACCCCTCAAAACCAATAAAATACCCGAAAACACTCCAATACACTATAATTCCCCAAAAACTACAAAACGCCTAAAATTCCCCAAAAACCTAAAAACCCCTATAATACACTAAAACCATAAAACACCTAAATGACCCTAAAGTATCGATAAAACCCCCTAAAAGACTCTAAAAAATAAAAGGGTCCTAAAACCTGCTAAAACACTATGAAAACACCTAAAAATTATAAAGGCCCCCAAAACAGCCTTAAACCCCTAAAACCCTAAAGGACCCTACAAACTATAAAAACCAAAACCCCCCTAAAAACAAACCCCCCTAAAAACCCTAAAACCCCCTAGAACCCAACACTCCCTTAAAAAACTAAAAAACTAAAGAACTCTTAAGCACTAAAAACCCAAAAAAAACCAACAAACTAAAAGAAAATAAAAAATAAGAAAGAAACCTAAAAATCCTAGAACCTTAAAACCCCTAAAAACCATTAACACCATAAAAATTATGAAAAAACATAACAATCATGAAAACCCATAAAACAGTAAAATATAAAATAACCCAAACACCCAAAAAATCGTAAAAACAAAAAAACACCCCTTAAATCACAAAAAAATATTAAAACACTAAAAAACTTTAAAACACTAAAATCTTTTAAAAAACCTAACAACTATAAAAACACTAAAACCCCCCTAACCCCCCAAAACCCCAAAATCCCTAAAAACATAAAAAGGTTAAAACCATAAAATATTATAAACCCTATAACCTAAAGCATAAACCCAAATCCCTATACTATATATCCTATACCCTTCACCATAATCCCTATACACAAAACCCAATTTCCTATGCCCTAAAACTAGAATCCTAGACTCTATACAATATACAATACACCCTACACCATAAACCCAAAACACTAAACCTTACACCCTACACCTTATACCCTACACCCCAAACAATAAATCCTACACCCTAAACCCTATAACTTATACCCTACACCATAAACCCTAAACCCAAAAAATATCAAAAACCTAAAAAACCTAAGAAAACTTAAAAACCCTAAAAATACTAAAAACCAATTATATACCATAAAACACTAAACTTACATAAAAAAACACAAAGTCCCCCCAAAAACACCTAAAATAATATAAAATCCCTAAAAACATAAAAAACCTAAATGTCATTTAAAATAGTAAAACCCTAAAATCCCTAAAACGCCAGAAGTATAAAAACCCAAAAAAACATCCTAAAACCCATAAATGAACCTAGAAAATCTTAAAAACATTTAAAACCATAAATTATCCATAAATACCCTAAAACCCATAAAAATATTTAAAACCACAAAAAACAAAAAACAAAATACAAAATGCCCTAAATATAACATAAAACCCCCCAAACCCCTAAAATCCATAAACACCGTAGAAAGAACCCAAAAACTCAAAAATCCATAAAATGACACTAAAACCAAAAAACTGTAAAACCCTACAAATCATTAACCCTATAAAAAACAATAAAATCCAAAATCCCTTAAAAATTCCTAAAATCTCAAAAACCCCAAAACCTCAAAACCCTTAAACCCCATAAAAACATAAAAAGGCCCTAAAAAAATGAAAATCCCTAAAAAAAATTTAAAACCCCTAAAACCCATACAACCCCCATAATACATTTAAAACACTAAAACCCATTTAGAAATAAAAAAACCAAAAAATCCTAAACCTCTAAAAACCCCTAAAACCCCTAAAAACCCCAAAACTATAAAAAATAAAAAACCCTAAAAACTATAATAACATTAAAAAACCTAAAATACCCTAAACAATCCTAAAACCCCAAAAGACCATAAAGGACTAAATAAATCTAATAAACCCTAAAACTCAAAAAATCCTAACAAAATAATAAAATCCTTAAAAACTGTAAACACCTAAAAAACAAAAAACCCCTAAAACCCAATAAATTTTATAAAAACCCTAAAACTAAATAAAAAACCTTAAACCCCAAAAAAACCACAAGACCCATAATAACAAAAAAACCCAAAAACCCAAAAACCAAATACCCCCCTAAAACCCTAATTTCCAAAAAATCCATAAAAACACTAAAAACTCACAAAACTCTAAAAATACTCAAGAATATTAAAACCCATAAAAACATAAAAATACATTAAATACTAAAACACTACAAAAATTAAATAATCTTTAAAAAAAAATACCTTATACCCTACACCATAAACCTTAAAACCATACACCCTTAACCCTATACCCTACACCATAAACCCTAAAAGCTAAACATGAATCCCTATACCCTACACCTTAAACTAGAGACCCTACACCCTATAACCCATACCCTACACCCTAAACACTAAAAACTATACTGTAAACCCTAAACCATATACCCTAAACCCAAAACCCAACAACTTAAACCCTAAACCCCGCACCGAAAACCCTAAACCATATACCCAAAAACTTAAACACCCTAAAACCTTAAAAACACTAAAAAAACCTAAAACGCCTTAAAAGACCCTAAAACCCATTTAAAAGTGGTAAAACCCCATAAAATACCCCAAAACCCTTTAAACCCTAAAAGACTTACAGACCCCAAAAATCCCCCTAAAGGGCCCTAAAAACTGAAAAACCATAAAAGTACAAAAAACCCTAATGAAAATTAAAAGACCCTTAAAAAACTAAAAACCTCTAAAAATACCTAAGACCACTAAAACACCTAAATAAAACATAAAATCATAAAAAATCATAAAAAACATAAAAAACCTAAAAAACCTAAAACCCATTAAAAATCCACAAATCCCAAAAATCCCTGAAACCCCAAAATATCTTATAAACACATAAATTCCCTAAAATCATAAATAAATACTAAAACCCCTAAAAACCAAAAAAATATATTAAAAGTATAAAAAAATAAAACCCAAAAAACCCCAAAAACTCTAACAGACAATAAAACCCCAATAAGACCCTATAAAGATACCAAAACCACTTATAAGCCATAAAAAACCCTAAACCACCTGAAAACCATAAAAAAAAAATCCATAAAACATTCTACAACCCTAAAAACACTTAAAAACCCAAAGAACACCTCAAAACCATAAAAATCCAAAAACAATAAAAATCCATTGAAAATGTTAAAACTCCATAAAACACTAAAGACCCCAAAAAAGAAAAAAATTACAAAAAACCATGAAAACTCCTAAAACCCTCTAAAACCCTTAAAAACCCATAAACCCACTAAAAACTGAAATACATAAAAAAACCCATAAATAACCAAAAAATATGAAATGAAACCAAATACCTTAAAAATCCATAAAACACCCTAAAAACACTAAAACCCCTAAAAATCCTAAAAACCCCAAAACCCAAAAAAAAACCACAAAAAGACTAAAAAAATAAAACCAATCCTAAGACACTTAAAATACCATAAAACCACTAAAACCCTAAAAAACAAAAAAAACTCTAAATGCCCATAAAAAACCATACTCCCACCCTAAAAATCCCAAAAAAAGTAACAAAAAACCCTAAATATTCTAAAATATCCCTAAAATCCATAAATACTAAAAAATACTAAAACCCCTAAACCCCCAAAAAGACAAAAAAACTCTTAAAAATCCTTAAAATATAAAAAAGAGAAAAAGAATGCCTAAAAGTATTTAAAAACCTTAAAAATATCCTTAAACCCTTAAAAACCCCTAAAACCACTAAAACGTCCTAAATAAAAGAAAACCCTAATAACAATAAGGACACTAAAAACCAAAAAACACTATAAAAACCTAAAAGAACTCTAAAAACCATAAAAACATAAAAAATCATAGAAACCCTGAATAATATTACAACCCATAAAACCCATAAATGGCCATAAAACCTGAAAAACCCTAAAACTATAAAACTCTAAACCCTATTAGAAACCTAGAAACCCATATAAATCTAAAAACATAAAAATCTCCAAAAACCCAAAACCCACATAAAACACATAAAACCCCTTAAAAACACTAAAAACTATATAAAACCTAAAAAACACAGAACCAATAAATACCATTAGAAAACCCAAAACCCCCAAAACCCTAAAAACCATAAAAAATAATAAAAAACCCATAAAACTCTAGAAGATACCTCTAAAAATTGAAATACTTTGAAAAACCAAACAAATATCTAAAAACCATAAATACAATAAAAATAATAAAACCATATAAAATCAATAAAAACCCTAAAAACATAAAAAATCCAAATTAAATATTACAACCCCTAAAGCCCCTAAAAACTAAAAATATTAAAAAAACACTAAAACCCATAAATCACCTAAAAAACCTAAAAACATTAAAAGACCCAAAAAAATAAAGAAGCACAAAAATTCATTGAAATACTAAAACACCGTAAAACCCTAAAGAACCCAAAAAATCATCAACCCTGAAACCCTAAATAACCCAAAGTCACATAAAAAATAAAACCCCTAAAGTCCTAAAAACCCAAATATCCCGCAAAATATATAAAACCCTAAAAACCAAAAATTCCTTAAAAACACCCACAAAAACACTAAAACCCCAAAACATAGAAAATATCCTAAAACACCCAAAACAAGAAATTAAATACCCTAAAAACAATAATACCATATAAGAAACTAAAAACCTATAAACACCTTAAAATTTTCAAAATACCCCTAAATCCCAAACACACCCAAAACCCAAAAAACCATAAAAATCATGAAAATCCTAAAAATCATAAAACCCTTAAAAACCTAAAAAAAATTATAATAAAAAATAAAAAACCCCCAAAAAATAAAAACCCAAAAATAATACAAAAAAACTAAAAATCTTAAAAAACAAAAAACCCTTCACAACCCTAAAATCCTTGGGAAACCCTAACAAGCCCTAAAAACATAATAAACCCTAAAACCCATAAAAATACCTAAAAAATATAATACCCTAAAACCATAAATTACATAAAAAACTAGAAACCAAAAATACGCTAAAAAAACGAAAAATCATAAAACCTTGGAAAAATGTAAAAACCCCTAAAACCATTAAAACCCATAATAACTATAAAAATGAAGAAAAAACACTTAAAACTCTAAAATCCAAAAAATCACCTCAAACCTTTAAAACTTGTTAGAACCATAAACCCATTAGAAACCCAAAAAATGTTAAAAACCCAAATAACCATAAAAACAAAACCCCCCCAAATAACAAAAAACCTAAAACCCTAAAAATCCCTGAAGGACCCAAAAACTGTAAACGACTCTAAAATCCTAAAAACTCCTAAAAACCATAAAACCATTAAAAACAATATATAAAAACATAAAAAAGTATTAAAACCCATAAAATACACTAAAACCCTTAAAAGACCCTAAAACCCTTAAAAACCAAAAAGACCATAAAATCCCTAAAAGTCATTAAAACCCTTAAAGACCCTGAAAACCAAGAAAACCACCTTAAAAGACTTAAAATTTCGTAAAAACCCATAAAATCCCAAACCCCTAATACACCAAAAGATCCTAAAATCCATAAAAGACATAAAACCCCTCAAAAACCCCAAAAAACCCAGAAGAACCTCAAACCGCTTAATACCCCTAAAACCCCTTGAAACCAAAAAATCCTAAAACCCCCTTAAAACTAGGTAAAACTATAAGGACAAAAAGAAACCATAAAAACTCATAAGAACCCTAAAAAGAAAAAAAATCCTAAAAGGCCCCTAAACCCTAAAAGACCCTAAAACCCCTAGAAATCATTAATATACCATAACAACCCTAAAAAAATCTAAAAGAACCTAATTACATTATAAAAATCTTTCAAGACCCTAAAATCCTATAAATACACTAAATCACCAAAAAAACCATAAAAACATAGAAAACCTAAAAACCAAACCTCCCCGAAAACCTTAAAACCCCCCAAAAACCATAAAAACCCTAAAACCTCAAAAAACACTAAAATGAATAAAAACTCAAAAAACCCTAAGCCATCCTAAAAATATGAAAAAACCCTAACACCCCTAAAAACACTTGAAACCCCTAGAAACCCTATAAAAGTAATTAATAACAAAATAAAAACCTAAAAATCCCATATGACCGTAAAACATTACACTCCATAAAATCATAAAAATCACTAAAAACCATAAAAAAATGAAATGCATTTAAATCCAAAAAACAAAAAAAACCCTTAAGAACCTCCAAATACCCTAAAAACCCAAGAAAATGTGAAATCCCCAAATAAAACCTTAATACCATGAATACCATTTAAAAAACAAAAAATCCATAAAAACCCAAAACCCTAAACAACTTTTAAAACTATAGAAATATTTAAAAACCTATAAACCATAAAACCATAGAAACCCTAAATATCCTAAAACCCATAAAACCCCTAAAAAAAACCAAAAAACCCTAAGAAACTCTAAAAACCCTAGAAAACTATAAATGGACATAAAAGCCATAAAAGCCACTAAAACCACCAAAACCCCTAAAAATCCTAAAATACTTTAAAAATAATGAAAAACCATAAATCAATAAAAATACATAAAAACAATTAAGGAACCTAAAAGTTTCTAAAAAGATTAAAGACGCTAAAAAACCTGACAACCCAAAAAACAAAAACAACCGTAAAAACTTTAAAATTACCTATAACCCTTAAAAACCCCAAGGTTCCCCAAAACCACTAAAAGAAACTAAACCCACTAAAACCATATAATAACTGAAAATATAAGAATATGAAACCCCTAAAACCCCTAAAGACCCTGAGAACCATAAAAACAAAAAAATACCCAAAAAATTCTAAACACCCGAGAGGACTTCAAACAATTAAAACCCAAAATGGCCTAAAAACAATAAACACCCTAAAATCACTAAAACCCACAAAAGTCCTAATTACCCTAAATACATTAAATGAACCAAAAACACCAAATATATTGTAAATAACCCTATAACCCCCTATAATATAGTAAAACCCATGAAACAACTTAATGACCCTAAAAACCCTCAAGATCCCAAAAAACCCTTAAACCCCTAAATACCATTCAGCCCTAATTAAATTCAACAAAACACCCAAAAAACCATAAAAACCATAAAAACTTAACCCCCCCCCCCCAAAAAAAATCCTTAAAACACTAAGAACCCCTAAAAAATGAACCCCCCAAACCCCTAAAATCGAAGAAACCCTAAAAGAACATAGAAACCCTAAAGAAACATAGAAACCCTAAACAACCCCTAAAATAGATTTATAGCCCTTAGAACCCCAAAATAACCATATAACCCCTAACCCCCCACACCAAACCATAAAACCCTTAAAAGGTTCAAAAAACAATAAAATCATTAAAAGACCTTAAAATATGTAAATAAGCCTAAAATCCCTACAAGACCCAAAATACCCTAAAACCCTAAAACCCATAAAAAAAATCCTAACCCCACTTATATACACTAAAAACTCTAAGAAAACATAAATAACAAAAAAACCTATAAAACACATAAACCATATAACCCCATAAACCCCCTAAAACAAACAAAAAACTCAAACTCCTAAAAACCTGGAAACCGCTAAATACCATAAACCCCTTCAAAAAACCATAAAAAACAAAAATAACCTGAATAACCCTAAAACCCCAAAATTCCTTAAAACCCTAAATACCCTAAAATACACAAAAATGATAAAAACCCCAAAAACATGAAATATTAAAAACCCCACACTACCCTAAAACACACAAAACCCCAAAGAATCCAAAAACCCCTAAAGACCCTAAAATCCCTAAATCAATAAAAGACCCTAAAATACCTAAAAACCCAAAAGACCATAAAATCCATAAAAATTCCCAATAACCTAAAAATTTGATAACATTCTAATACCCTAAAACTAGTATAAAACTATGAAACCCCTACAAACTCATTAAGAACCCATAAAACCCTAATACCCCAAAAAACCTAAAAACTACTAAAACACCCAGAATACCCTAAAAAGGGATAAACACACTAAAAGGGGATAAAAACCCTAAAAACCATAAAAACCATAAAACCTTAAAAAAATCTAAAATCTACATAAACTAAAAAACCAAAAACAACCTTAAAATCCTAAAAACACTTAAAACCATAAAACACCTTTAAAACTCTAAAAACACAAATAAACTATAAAAACCTAATGAAAATCATAAAACCCAAAAAACACTAAAATTCATCATAACCCAAAAAACCCAAAAAAAAATTAAAATCCCACAAAACCATGAAAACCCATAAAACCCTTTGAAAATGAAAAAAACACAAAAGCACAGTAATGAAAAGAACTAAAACATTAAAAACCCCTAAAACCTAAATATATAAATGAACCCTAAAACAACCAAAACAAAAAAAAATCATAAAAAAACTTTAAAACCGAAAATAATTCTAAAAATCACCTCAAACCCCTAAAAACCAAAAAAACAAAACCCCACTTAAAACCATAAAACCCGTAAAACCCGTAAAACCCTAAAAACACTAAAAACCATTAAACACCCAAAAAAACAAAAACCCAAAAAAACACTAATAGTATTAAAATCCGAAAAACACTAAAAACATTAGAAAATTCCAAAAACCCCAAACAAACATAAAACCCTTAAAAAACATAAACCTTGTTTCATACACATTAAAACCTAAAACCTACACCTAAACCCCATTCCCTACAACCTAGGCCATACTCCATACACCCTATGACCAAATAGTACACCTTAAACCCTATACTCAAAACCCTAAAGTGGATTTCGTACACAGTAAACCAAAAACCAAAAACCTTAAACCGTATAGCCAAAACCATAAACCATAATCTTATACCCCAACTCATATACCCAACACCATAAAACGTAAACTCTAAACCATAAAACCTACACCCTAAACCCTACTCCTAAAACATTATACCCCATACTGTAAACCTTAAAACCTACACTCTAAAATCTATACCATATATCATAAACCCTAAATCCAACACCCTTAACCTGATACCCTACACCCTAAACCTAAAACCTACGCCCAAAAAACTATGCACAATACCCTATACCCTGAACCCTACACCCTAAACCATAAAATACACACCATAAACCCTTTTCCTGACACCCTAAAGCATATACACTACATCTTAAACACTATACCCTATACCCAAAACAACATACCTTACACCCCAAACCCTAAACCCTACACCATAAACCCTAAATTGTACACCCTAAACCTTATACCCAACACCTCAAACCGAGAACCCTACACCATAAACCCTATATCCAACACCAAAAACCCTATACCCTACACTATAAATCCTATACCCACACCATAAACCCTAAACCCTATACCATATACCCTATACCCTAAACCTCAAACCCTACACCATAAAAGATAATCACCAAAACCTTAACCAAATAACCTACACAAAAAACATGACACCCTAATCCCTAGTCCCTACACACTAAAATATATACCACACACCCTATACCCTAAACACTACACCATAAAACCTATACCCGAGACCCTAAACCCTAAACACTACACCCTATATCATATAATCTATACCCTAAACCCTACAACATAAACAATATACCCTTCAACATAAACTCTAAACCCTACACCCTAAACCATATACCCTACACCATATAACCTAAACTCTACATCGTACATCGTACACCGCACACCGCACACCGCACACCATACACCGTACATCCGAAAACCTAGACCCTAGACCCTACACCTAAAGCCCTATACTCTTTACCCTAATATCTATAACCTACACCTTAACCCTATATCCTACACCATAAACCCTAAAACCTATAACCCCAAACCCAATACCTGACACCCAAAATCCTAATCTCTACAGCCTAAACCCTATACCCTCCACCCTAAACCCTAAAACTAGTATCTAAAACCCATTACCATATACCTAAATCCTACACCCTATAACATGAACCATACAACCCAATGACTAAACTGTAAATCCTACAGCCAAAACCCTAAACACTACACCCTAATTCCTAAACCCTAGACCTTATAACCTATACCTTACAACAAGAAACCTAAACCCTACACCCTTAACCTTATAACCTACACTGTAAACCCTATACACTACACTCTAAACCATATACCTCACACCCTAAACCCTATACCCTATTTTTATACCATACACCCTAAAACCATAACACAATTTTTTTAAAAGAAACCTAAAACCCAAAAAATACGTAAAAAATAGAAAAAAACCAAAAAAACCAAATATCTCTAGAAACACTAAATATTCATAAAACCCCAAACCATAAAATCCCTAATAAACTAAAAACATTCAAAACCCTAAATACCATAAAACCCTAATAACCCTAAAACACTAAAAACCCTAAAAGAACTCTAAAAACCATAAAAGAACCCTAAAAACCTTAAAATCCTATATTAACCCTAAAAAACTAAAAACACTAAAAGAACCCAAAAAACCCCTAAAACCTAAAAAAAACTAAAATACACTAAAAACCCCCTAAAACCCCCATAAAACATCTATAAACCTTAAAAATATCCATAAAACCTAAAAACACTAAAAACCTAAAAGTCACTAAAACCCCTAAAAACCCAAAACCCTTGAAAACCCAAAAAACATGAAAACCATAAAAACACATAAAACTCATACAAGACTATAAAACCAATAATGTCACTCTCCCAACCCTAAAAACCATAAAAACACACAAAACCCAAAAAACCCATAAAAACTTAGAAACCCTAACAGACCATAAAACCCCAAAACACTGTATGGATCCTAAAACCCCCTACAACCCATAAACAACTTAAATTTCCCTAAAAACCCTAAAAAATAAAAAATAAAGCCCCTTAAACCCCTAAAAATCCAAAACCCCATAAACTCCTTCAATCCCCAAAAAAACCAAAAAACCCCCAAACACGTCCAAAATCCTAAAAAACCGTAAAAAACCATGAAAAACCTTAGAAGTTTCTGGAGGGAGGATGTAGCTGATCTCGCCAGGTTCTCTCCCACTTTCGCGTTTTCCTGGTTTCCATCTCAACGGATTTGCTACTCCCTTCAAGATATTGCGGTGTGATGCAGTTGTCGCGCTTGGCGATGGGGCTTCATGCTGGCGTGGATCAGTGCTTGCGACCTTTCTCGTGGCTCACGTGGGGCTGAGTCTTTTAAGGTTCCGCCTTTACCTCTCTAAAAGAGCGCTGCTTGTGTGGCTGGAGTTGCGGATGTGGGCGTCGGGGATTCCCTTCAATAGATCTGGGCTCCGGTGGTGTTTTCTGGTTTTGGTCGGCTTTGCTTTGGATGGTTGTTTGCAGCGGTGTGGTGCAGGCGCGACAGATCTGGTTTCTGCTTCTAGGGTTTCAAGATCTGCGGTTCCGGTAGTGGCAATCCTCGATTGGGGAGACAGGATCAGATCTGGCTCCCCTGACAAGCGGTGGTTCAGATCCATGGAGGTGCGGGCTAGATCCGGTCCCTTCTCGGTGCGGTGTTGCACTTCCATGGTGAATCCTCTCATTGCGACGAGCTCTTGGTGGTTCCCGGATTCATTGATGACTTTTTCTTCCAAGCGGTGGTGTGGAGAGGCCAGGCCTCAGTTCTTCTTGATGTTGTGAAGTGGGAAATTTCCAATCCTTGAAGATGTGTGGGGAGTTGTTGCTCTAGTTTGGCTCGGGCTGTTAGGCAATGGTGACGATTTCTCACTTCAGACCTCAGTGCAGAGACAGGTTCGTTTCTGGGTTTCCTTTTTGTGTTAAGATCTTGTTGCTGGTCTGGATAAGTGATGCGTTCTGGGATCTCTATCGGGCTATGGTGGCTACTTCACGGATTGTGGCATGATTGGTTTAGTGCTAGTTCTTTGTTGTGTTTTGAGGTGATGGGTGCTAGTTTTTGCGAAAAAGGATGATGGTTGCTATATGGATGTGAGCATTGGTGAAGGGTGGTTGTGTGATTTTGGTGATGATGGTTATGTGATATTGGTGGTATCTTATTTTGGTGGGAAGGTGCTGGATTCTGGTTTTTATGAGATTGGCTGCTGGTCGCTGATTGGTGGTGAGCTGCTGAATGATGGTGATGGCTGTTATTTTGATGTTGTTGTTTTTGTGACTTTGGGTGCTGGTGGATCTGTGATGTTGAATGCCTGTGATTCTGGATGCTAGTTGCTACTTGGGAGGGAGGTGCTGAATGTGCTGTGTTTGATTTTCTGCTAGTTGCTGATTGTCTGGGAGATGCTGTCAGTGATGCTTTGGTTTTTCTTCTTTTTTCATACTTTTGATTTTTATTTTTTTACAGTCCATGGGTGTGTGTCTTTAAAGGGTTTTTGGGTGTGGGACGTTTGACCCATACCCTCCCTTGTCAGCTGTGTCTCTGTTTTTCTTTCTAATAAATTTGGGGGGGGCCAGGAATAGCTCGACCCTCGCATCTTCCTTGCCCTTAGAAGTTCCTAAAACACTGAAAACCCCAAAAACCCTAAAACTATAAAAGAAAAATTTTAAACCCTAAATCCCCTAAAACCATTAGTATCCCCTAAAAATCCTAAAACAAATAAAACCCTAAAACCCCTAAAATCACACTAAAAGATCCTAAATACCCTGAAAAAACTTAACAATACCTAAATACATAAAAGACACTAAATTTCATAAAAATCCAAATATACCCTAAAAAAATAAAACAATAAAAGTCCCTAAAAACCCCTAAAATCACTAAAACCCCTAAAAACCCTAAAAAACCTAAAAAACACTAAAGAACTTAAAACACATAAATACACCAAAACCTTAAAACCCTTAAAAACCATAAAACACATTAATATCTTAAAAGACATAAAAAACCTAAAAAAATATAAAAATCTAAAATCTCTAAAACAATTATAAAAAACCCCAAAACCTGTAAAAATAATAAAAACATTAAAATAGGGAAAATTCCTAAAAAGTAATTAAAAAACCTAAAAACCGATAAAACCATAAAATCCCCTAAAACCCATAATAAACCCTACAAATCCCAAAAAACCAATAAAACATTAAAAGGCCCCAAAACTATATAAATACCTAAAACACCCAAAAAGAAAAACACCATTAAAACCCATAAAAACCCAAAAACCCTAAAAACACTAACAAATTCCCAACAGAATACTAACAACACTAAAGAATCATAAAACCCAAAAAAACCCTAAAAACAAAAAAAAAAACAACTAAAATAATAAAAATTATAAAACCCTTTAAATCCCTAAAACCAAAAAAACATAAAAAACCCTTAAATACCCTAAAAACTATAAAACACCCTAAATGGACCAAAATTGTTAAAATCCCTAAAATACCCAAAAACTAAAAACCCCCCAAAACCCCCTTAAAACCCTAAAATAACCTAGAAACCCTAAAAAACATGAAGGATACTAAATACAATAAAATGTTATAGAAAATCCTAAAAATCCCTAAAAGAACCTAAAATCCAAAAACACTCGAATATCTCTAAAAATATAAAGGACCATAATAACAGTAAACCCCCTAAAGGGCACCAAAAACACTTAAACACCGAGAAGTACCCTAAAACCCTAACCCTCCTAAAAACAATAACAGACCCTTATGTCCCTAAAAACATTAGGAAACCAATAAAAATATAAAACCCTAAAAGCGTCTAAAAACACCAAAAGGCCATAAACCACCTTAAACTCATAAAACCCCAAAAAAACATAATCCCTAAAACCGAAAAAAACCAAAAAACTAGAAAACCAGAAAACCAAAAAACCATAAAGAACTGAAAAAATAATAAACATCATAAGCCCTGTAAAGCCCTTAAAAAAGATAAAACTCAGAAACACATAAAACACTAAAAACCCTAAAACCCTTAAAAACCCTAACAATCATAAAAAAACCAAAAAGACCCAAAAAGACCCTAAAAATGTCCTAAAACCCTAAACACCCAATAAAAACAAAAAATAAATAAAGACCCATCAATCCCAAAAATCGCATGAAATGGTAAAAACCCAAAAAACCCTGAAAACCCTTAAATGCCTAATACAATATAAACACTATGAACCCAAAGAAATTCTAAAAACCTAAAAAGACTAAAATTTCATTAAATTAAAAAAAACTAAAAAAACTAAAAAAACCATAAAACCATCAAAAAGATCTAAGAATACCCGAAAACCCTAAAAACCAACCCCCCCTGAAAATCACTAAAACACCAAAAAATTACACCAAAAACCAAAAATCAAAATAACCCAAAAACCCATAATACACACTCAACCCCCTAAAACCCCATAAAATACGAAAATAGTAAAACCCATAAAAACACTAAAAAACCAAATACCATAAAACCCCATAAAAAAACCCTAATAATCCAAAAAGACCATAAAACCATAAAACCCCACAAGACCCCTAAAAACCCAAATTACAATAAATAACACTAAACATTATACCCTTCACCCTAAACCCTAATCCCTACCCCTAAACCCTTCACCGTAAAACCAGCACATGAAGCCATATACATACACCCTAAAACCTAAACCCTACATAGAAAACCATATGCTCTACAACCTAGACCCAAAACACTACACCCTAAACCCTATATACCCTAAACCATAAACCCTAAACATTACAACCTAAACCCTATATCCCATACCCTAAACCTTAATCCATACGCGTTGATCCCTAAACCATGCATCTTAAACCTTAATCCGTATACACAAAACCCAAAACCCAATACCCAAAACCCTAAAAGACACTAAACCACATAAAAAATTAAAAGAACCTAAAATCCATAAATAATCGTTAAATACCCCAAAATACCATAAAAACCTAAAGACCCTAGAAACCCTAAGAAACTCAAATAGAACATAAAAACAAAAGAAACCCTAAATATCGCTAAATATTTAAAAACATTAATGTCCCTAAAACACCTTAAAACCATAAATAACAGAAAAAGATAAAAACCCCTAAAACATTTAAAACCCGCCCAAAATCCTAAAAACACTAAAAATAATAAAAACCCTTAAAACCCAATAAAAACTTAAATTCCATAGAAACCATAAAATCCCCAAAAAAACCCTAACATTTCTACAAACCCTATATAAACCCTAAAACCCTTGAATACCCTAAAACCCCCTAAATCCCTAAAAGACCACATGAACCAGAAAAAACATAAAAACCCAAAAATACCCAAAAACATAAAAACCCTAAAAAGACCGTAAACCCCAAGTAAATATCAAAAATACCCTAATAACCAAAAATGTAAAGAATACTAAAACCCCTAAAACCCTCAAAAATTGGAAAAACACAAAATCCCAAATTGGACCAAACACCCTAAAATGTATGTCAAACCCTAAATGTCCCTTAAATACCCTAAAAATACACTGAAAACCCAAAAACTCTAAAAACCAAAACATTCATAATAACCATAAAACACTAAAAACCACAAAAACAGTTAAAAACCCCATAAAACCACTTTAAACCCCTAAAAATCCTAAAAACACTGAAAAACATTAAAAAGCAAAAAAAAAAAAAAAACAAAAAAAATAAACCCCCCCCCCCAAAAAAACTCTTACCGACCCCAAAAGACCATAAAATCCCCTAAAACCCTAAGTAACCTAAAAATATTAGAAACCATATATATCCTAAAAATTCATAAAACACTAAAAACCATTGAAAACCCCAGAACACCGTAAAATTCAATAAAAAAACAAAATTCTAAAAACTGAAAAACCCCAAAACCTCTTTAAAACCCCTAAAAGACCCTAAACGACAATATAAACCTTAAAAGGCACAAAAACCCCAAAAGGAAATAAAAACCCTAAAACCTCCAAAAACCCTAAAATACCTAAAAAACTAAAAGACCCTAAAGGGATATGAAAATCCTAAAACTCTTAAATTACTAGAAAAACACTAAAACCCTTTAAAATCTAAAATCCCCAAATCATAAAAAACCTAAAAGACCCAAAAAATTAAGAGATACCAAAAAATCTAAAACCCCTAAAATACCCTAAAATAACCAAAATCCCTAAAAGTCTCTAAAAACCCATGAATCCCCTAAAGGACCCAAAAAACCATAAAAACAGCTAAAAGACTCTAAAAATACTATGAAATCCTAAAGAACACTAAAAACTATAAAAAAACATAAGAAACTCTAAAATACCATAAACACAATAAAAATAAAAAATGACCCTAACAATCATAAAATACACTAAAAGCACTTAAAACCATAAAAAAATCTAAAATCCCTTAAAACACTAAAAACCCATAACAAACCACAAAACACTAACCCCCCCAATACTAAAGACCCCTAAAAACATTAGAAAAACCTTAAAAACCTAAAAAACTCTTAAAACCCAAAAAACCCCCAATACAATAAATCCAAAACAACCCAAAAAACACCTAATCCCCCTCCCCCTCAAAACTATAAAAACCCCCTTAAAGCCAAAAAATCTAAAAATTATGAAAAACATGAAAAATACTTATAGACACATAAAAACCCTAAAACCCCATAAACCCTCCAAAAACCTGTAAACCCCCTCCCTAAAAACTCTAAAATATCCCCAAAAACACAAAAAACCAAAAACCCCCTAAAAATTATAAGAACACAAAAAAAATCCTAAAACCCATAAAATATAAGAAAACATTAAAAACCCTAAAACGTTTAATACCATAAAACACATAAAAACTATGAAAACCCCACAAAATGTAATAATAATAAAAAAACCCTTAAACTCTACACCATGAACCCAAATCTCAACACCCTATGCCTAATACCCTTCATACTAAACCCTAAACCTTACACCTGATACCCTATATCCTACAGCCTGAACCCAAAACCCTACACCCTATATGTCATACACTACATCCTAAACCATAATATTTATACTATAAAACCTATACCTGACGCCTTAATCCTTAATCCCTACACCATAAACCAAAAAACCTATACATTAAACTCTACACCCAACATACTAAACCCATAAGTATCCTAAAACCCCCAAACAACCCTAAAAGTGTATAAACTCCAAAAATACCCTAAAAACCATAAAAATCCAAAAACCCAAATATTCAATAAAATCACCAAAAAAATATAAAAGGACCCTATAGAACCATTACAACACTAAAAGTCCCAAACAACATTATCCCCCTAAATGATAAAAAAATCTAAAAATATTAAAAGATCCTAAATATCCCTTAAAATCCCTAAAACCCTAAAAACACTAAAAATCACTAGAACCTGAAAATAATTTAAAAACCCTAAAAACACAAAAAAATACCCAAAACCCAAAATAACCCTAAAAACTGTGAAAAACACAAAAAACCATTAAACCTTAAAACCCTAAATCAATGAAAACACAAAAAAACCCAAATATTAAATAAATAAAAAAACCCAAAAAAAACCTTAACCAAAATAAAATCCACTAAAACACTAAAAATACCATAAAACCACAAAAACACTAAAAATGGTTGAAATCATAAAATCCTTAAAAAGAAACAAAAACAAAAAAACACAAAAAATGACCCTAAAACCCAAAAAGACCCAAAAGAATACCCTAAAACATATAACCTAATAACCTTAAAACCCTATAAATAACTAAAACAATAAAATATATAAATATCACAAAAAAACCAGAAAAAACTCTAAAAAACCCAAAAATCCTAAAAACACATAAACGTCATAAAAAGAACCTAAAACATCTCTAAATGACCTAAAACACCCTAAAACTGATTAAAATCCTAAAATCCCATAAAAACCCAAAAACACCATAAAACCCCATAAAACACTAAAAATATTAAAAAATCAAAATACCATAAAACCCTAAATACCTCAAAAATAGTAACAAATCAATAAAAACCCTAATAACCATAAAAAACCTAAAACCAATAAAACCCCCAAAAGGCACTAAAGTCCCATGATACCCAAAGACCCTTAAAAGACCTAAAAGACCCAATACCCAGAAAATCCAAAAAAATTAAAACCATAAATAGAATAAAAAACCCTTAAACACCCTTAAAACCCTAAAACCAATAAAAACCGTAAAAACCCCTAAAGGACCCTAAAAATGTTAAAACGTCAGAAAACCCTTGAAATCCTAAAAAAACTTGAAAGCCATCAAAAAACCCCAAAAAACATAAAAACCCATAAAATCCATAAAAACGCTATAAAAACCAATAAAATCCCTAAAAAACCATAAAACACTAAAAACCTAAATACCCTAAAATCCCAAACCCCCCCACAACCCATAATAAAACATACAACCCTAAAAATACTATAAACAGGAAGACCAAAATAAATTTAAAAACCTCAAAAGATGTAAACCTATACCCTACATGCTAAACCCTACACCCTAATCCCTATACCCTACACTCTATACCCAAACCCCAAAACCCCAAAACCCTATACCCGACACCATGAACCCAAAAACCTACACCCTAAAGCATATACCCTGCATCCTAAACCCAAAATCCTATATCCTAAATCCTATACCCTACACAATAAACCTTAGACCCTTTACCAAAAACCATAAAACATATAGATTTAACACCAAACCCAACACCCAACACCCAAAACACTAATCCTTATACCATAATCTCCAAATTACCCAAAAAACACTAAAAGAACAAAAATATACAAAAATATCATAAAACCCCATAAAAATCCCTTAAACCATAAAATACACTACAAACCTATACAACCCCAAAAGACTCTAAAATCCTTAAAAACCTAAAAGACCCTAAAACCCATAACAACACCCAATAGACCCTAAAACCCCTAAAAACATAAAATACTCTACAAAACCCCCTAAAAATCCAAAAAAAACCTCAGATCCCCTAAAATAAATTAAAAAACTAAAGCCCTAAACCCCCCTGAAACTCCCAAAAACCCTCTAAAACCCCAAAAAATATTTAACAACCATAAAACCCCTAAAATTATTCAACAAAAGAAAAACCAGTTAAAACCCTAAAAACCACCAAAACCCAAATACTCCTAAAAATACTAAAAACCCACAAGACCCCAAAAAGACCATAAAAACTCTAAAAAAATACTAAAACACAGAAAAAAAATAAAGACCCTAAAAACCCTAAAGCCCCTAAAAGACCAAAAAATCCATAAAAGATACCTGACCGCTAAAAAAAACTAAAATCATATAAAAATATTAACAGACACTTAAAAAACCTTCAACACAATAAAAACCCTAAAAATATGAAAAATCATAAAACCCCTAAAAACCTTTAGACCCTAAAACCCTTAAAAATCCTAAAAAAACGCTAATAACCCTAAAAATAAGTAAAATCCTAAACCCCCTAAAACCATAAATACCCTAAAACTACCCTAAAAATCATTAAAACCCTAAATAAAACTAAAAATATGAAAAACCCAAAAACCTATTTAAAAAAATTAAAACCACTTTAAATCCCAAATAATCCCAAACAACCTAAAAGACATGAAAAATAAAAATAAAAATATATAAGATAATTAAAAATCATTTTAAAAACTAGAAACTACTAAATAACCTCTAGAGCCCAAAGAAACACTAAGAAAACTTTAAAAACACAAAAACACAAAATAACCCACTTAAAATCCTTAGAATCTCCTAAAAAACCAAGAAAACATAAAACACTGAAAAAATTAAAACCAAAATAAATTGAATGAACCCTAAAAACATAGAAAATACCAACATACCCTTGAAATCCCAAAAATACAAAACACCCAAAAAAATATTTACAAATATTAACAAAAACTAAAACCCCTAAATAGATTAAAAACACCAAAATCCTAAAAAACATCAAGATAGCTAGAAACCTTAAAAACCCAAACCCCCACCTCTAAAACCCCTAAGAGACCTATATCCCTCAACCCCACTAAAGACAGCTAGAAAACCCAAAAACTAAAAAAGACTCGAAAACCCTATATGCCCCAAATACCAAAAAGTTCAAAAAACTAAAAAAACGCGTCAACCCATAAAAACCAATAAAAAACATTATACCCTATACCCTACACCCTAAAACCTAAACCCCAAACCCTATACCATACACCCAAACCCTAATCCATACACCCTAAACCCTACAAGAAACACCTCAAACCCTAAACCCAATAGCATAAATCTGATACCCTACACCCCAATCCCTAAACCCTACACCCTAAACCATATACCATAAACCCAAAACCCAAAAACCAACACTCTAAACCCTATACACTACACCATAAATGCTATACCCTATACCCTGAACCCAATACCATACACCATAAAACCTCAACCATACACCTGAAACTTTATTACCTATACCATAAACCCTATACCAGACACACTAATCATTAGACCCTAGTCCATAAACCCTAAACACTAGACCCAGTACCCTACACCCTACACCCTAAACCCTACACCCCAAACCCTATACACTACAACATAACCCCCAAACCCTAATCCGTATTCATTTTTCCCTAAACACTTAACCATAAACCCTAAACACTATAACATACACCTTAAACCCAATTCCCTACACCCTAAACCCTATATCCTTCACGTTATACCATATACCCTACACTATAAACCATATACCCTACACCCTAAACCCATCACTCTATACCCATTCCCTTCACCTTAAATGCTAAACCTTACACCCAAATCCCTATACCCTACACCCATATACCTAAAAACCTACACCCTAAACCCTAAACCGTATACCATAAACCCCGAACCCTACACCCTACACCATAAACCCTAAATCCTAAACCCTAAAACTTTAACCCTATATACTACACCCAAAACCCTACTCATGAAACCCGATATCCTATAACCTAAACCCAAAACCCTAAACACTAAAATCTACACCCTAAACCCAATACCCTACACCATAATCCCTAAACCCTAAACCCTAGTCCCTATACCCCTCGCCCTAAACACTATACCCTACACCCTAAAATCAATACCACACACCTTAAACCTTAAACAAAACACTATAAAGCATATACCATATGTCCTAAACCCTAAACCATACACCATAAACACTATACCGTACACCATAAACCCTACAACCTACACCCCATACCCTACTCCCTAATCAACAAACCTTATACCCTTCCACTTAAAACCCAAACTCTACCACCAAAACTCTATGCCATGCACCATAAACCCTAAACCCTACACCCGAAAATGTATACCCTACACGATAAATGCTAAATCCTTCATTGAAAACCCTAAACCCTATGCCCCAAACCCACAAACGTACACTATAAACCCAAAACCCTACAGGTAAAACCATACACCCTACACAGTAAACAAAAAACCCTATATCCTCTACCCAAAACCATATAACCTACTCCATAAACATTAAAACCAACACCCTATACCCTATACCCAATACACTGAACCATATACCCTACTACCTGAACCATAAACCATACACTCTAAACCATAAACCGAATACATTATACCATTTACCCATTACCCTAAATCCTATATCCCACTCCCTTAAAACTATACCATACACATTAAACCATAATCCCTAAAAAAATAAAACAATCCCACAAAATATGAAAAAACTCTAACAAACCCAAAAAAACATAAAAACCCAAAAGATCAATAAAACACTATAAAAACTAAAAAATCAAAAACACTAAAAACCATAAAAACCCTCAAAATAATAACAAAAAACTAAAACCCCTTAAAAGTTTGTAAGAAACCTCTGAGAACCAAAAAAACCCAAAAACCTTAAAAATCCCTAATGATCTTAAAAAAACCTATACGAACCGAAAGAACACTAAAGAACATAGCACCATAAATAATCATTAAAATTCACAAAAACTATTACCCCCCCAATCCTACAAAACCTTAAAACACCATACAAAGCCCTAAAACCATAAAAAACAAGAAACACCGCAAAAAAAATAAAACCCTAAAAGAACTCTATAAACCCTATATCTTTGACAAACCCTAAATTCCCCAAAAGAACCTAAAACCCTAATAAACCCATAAAATCCCAAAAATCCTAAAAACCCTAAAAAACATTACAAACCCTAAAAATCCCCAAAACCCTAAAAAATCGTAAATGCCCTTAAAACCCTACAAACAATAGAATCCAAAATAGACACTAAAAATAGTTAAAAAAATAAAAAAACCTAAAAACACTAAAAACACCAAAAACCCTAAAAAACATTAAATCTACCTTCATAAAAACTACCCTAAAGGCCAAAAAAGTCCATAAGAACCCTTTAAACCCCTTGAAGACCACCAAAACCCCAAAAAACCCTAAAGACACTAAAAACTCTAAATATATTAAATACCTAAAACTACTTAATACCCTAAAAATAACCTAAAAATACCATAAAAACACAAAAAAATCTTTAAAGAATATTAGAAATCATAAAAGAACCTAAAAACATTAAATCCCCTAAAACCCCCTAAAACCCCTAAAAACTATAAAACAACTCATAACCCCCTAAAAATATAAAAAACCAAAAACCCAAAAAATACATAAAAACCCTAAAAACCCTAAAACCTTTAAAACCACCAAAAACCCCTTTAAAAATTTAAAAACAAATCCTAAAAACCCCAAAACTTTCTAAAACCCCTAAAACACTAAAAACCTCAAAAACTAATGCAATCCATAAAAACATAAAAAACAAAAAACTTTAAAACATTAATAAAATATAAAAATTCCTAAAAAAATAATGAAATACTAAAAACCACTAAAACCCTAAAATAACCAAAAACCCCTAAAACCATAAAAGACATAAAAACCCATAAAAGACCTTAAAACCCTACAATATGCTAAAAATATATAAGTCATTTAAAAGACCCTAAAACACTTAAATTACCTTAAAACCCCTAAAATCTATAAAATACATAAAAATCCCTAAAAACCATTAAAAAATATATAAGACGTCTAACAATGGATAAATCCCGAAATAACCCTAAAAAATCCTTAAAACCCCTAAATACCACTACAACTGTAAAACATGTAAAACACCCACTAAAAGAAAATAAACCCCAAAAATCCCAAAAGGACTTACCAACCATAAAAATATAATAAAAATTAGAAAACTCTAAAAAACAAAAAAAACCCATTTAAAAACTACATGACCAAAAAAACCATAAAACTATTATAAGAACCTAAAACACCAAAAAATAAAAATCCCAAAAATACTATAAAATACCTTAAAAACACTAAACCCCTACCCCCCAAAAATGACCCTAACAACTGTAAAAGACTCAAAAAACAATAAAAAAATTTAAAAGACACTAAAAATCATAAAAACACCATAACACCCTAAAGACCATGAAATTCCTAAAAAACCATAAAACCCTAAAACCCATTAGAAACCCTAAAATCCTAATAACTCAAAAAACATAAAATCCCTAAAAACACAAAAACACAAAAACATCATAAAATATTAAAGGAACAATAAATTACTCTGAACCCCTAAAAACACTTAAAATCAACAAATTCCCTAAAAAATTAAAAACAATAAAACCCCTAAAACCATAAAAAATCCAAAAACCTTAAACTATTTAAGAACCCAAAAAATCATTTAACACCTTAAAAATAATTGAAAAAACTAAAAAAATTCAAAACCCTAAAAGACCTTAGGATACCCTAAAAGACCATAAAAACAACATAAAACCCTTAAAACCTTGAAATTCCTAAAAAACCTAAAAACTGTAACCAAACCAAAAAAACCTAAAAACCCAAAAAACATAAAAATAATAATAAACCATTAAAACACATAAAATATATTAAAATCCTAAAATAATAAAATCCCTAAAACACTAAAAACCCAAAAAACCAGAAAAACCCTTAGAAAGTCAAAATCCCTAAAAACCAAAAATACCATAAAAACCTAAAATCCACTAAAAACCCTAGATTTCATACAACCTCTAAAATCTAAAAAATAAAGTAAAAACCATGTAAAACACATAAATACCTAAAACCCAAAAAACACTAGAACCCTAAAATCCCCAAAAAAGAAGAAAAATCCTAAAAATCCAGGAAATCCATAAAAACTACTAATGAAATAAAAAAATAAAAAAATCTAAAAACCCTAAAGACCATACAAACATAGAAACATAAAAACCACTAAACCCCCTAAAATCACTAACCCCCCCCATAAAGCATAAAAACCCTAAAACCCATAAAACACCCCAAAAAACATAAATTACACTATAATACCAAAACTATAAAACTAAAACCCAAAACTCTACTCCCAAAACCCTACACCCTAAAACCAAAACCCAAAACCATACACCTTAAACCCTATACACTACACCAGAAACACCAATTCTTACAACTTAAACAGAACACCCTGCACCCTCAACCCTAAACTCTAAAATCTAATCCCACAATCTAAAATCCTATAATCTACAAACTAAAATTTGCTAAAAACCCTAAAAATAATAAAAGAATCCAAAACCCAAAAAAAACATAAAAACCCTAAAATCCGTAAAAGACCCTAAAACCCTAAAAATCATAAAATACCATAAAAACCTTAACGAACCCCTAAAGGACCCTAAAATCCTTGAAGACATAAATGAACCTAAAACCCCTTAAAAACATAGAGACCATAAAATCCCAACAAACCATTTAAAATACAAAAAAAAGCAAAAAACCAGAAACCCCTAAAAACCATAAAGACCCTAAAACACCTAAAAACCAATTAAAATTTTAAAAACCCCAAATATCCTAAAAACCATATAAACCCTAAAAACCTAAAACAAAAAAACCATAAAACCCTCAAGGTCCCTAGAAACCCCAAACCGCCTTAAATGTCTATAAAATATAAAAATGTCTTAAAACCCCAAGAGACTATAAAACCCCAAAAAACACCTAAAACCCCCCGAAAACCCAATTAAATTATAAATAGAATAAAAATATCTATAAAAGATTAAAATCACCCTAAAAATCATATTACCTTAAAAATACCCTAAATCCCTAAAAACCTAACACCCCTAAAAACGCCCTAAACACCCTAAAACCCCCAAAAAACATTAAAAACACTTGGAAACCCCTATAAGCCTCTAAAACCACAAAAAACCCTAAAACCCAAAAAAAATACTAAAACCCCATAAAAACTCTAACTACCCTAAAACAACCTAAAACACTAAGAAAATACAAAACCCCTTAAACCCCCCAAAACCCCCAAAAACCCTAAATACCCTGAGAAACTGTAAAGGACCATGAAAATGATAGAAACCAAAATAACCATAAAAGACACTTAAAAACTCCAAAACCCCAAAAATACCATAAATAAATCCAAATAAGCATTGAAAACATTAAAAATACCCTAAAATCAAAAAATACCGTAAAACCCCTTAAAACAATAAAAGACCAAAAAATGCAGCTAAAAAGCCATAAAAACATGAAATACCTAAAAACCCCTAAAGCTCATGAAAATCCATAAAACCCTTCAAATCCCAATATATCCATAAATATCCCTAAATCCCAAAAAATCCTAAAACCCCCAAAAACCCAAAAAAACCCTAAAAAGTCCCAAAAAGACCCTAGAACCACCAAAAGAGCCTAGAACCTATAAAATTCTAAAAAGACCCAAAAAAGTCAAGTAGAACCTAAAACCTCTAAAAGACACTAGAAACCCTAAAGACCCTATAACATCCTAAAAACACTAAAAACACCAAAATCCAAAAGATCCATTGAAAAACCTAAAAGACTACATGAGCTATAAAAACCCTAAAATCCATAAAAACTCTAAATGAAACAAGTTATGTAAAACCCCCTAAAAGTCCCAAAAATACCCTAAAAACCTAAAAACCCCAAAGAAACATAAAAACCTTGAAAACCTCTAAACGACCCTAAAAAATAAATAAACCCTAAAGATGATAATACCCCAAGAAACATACAAGACAATAAAAATAATAATACCCTTAGAAAATATTTAAAAATAATAAAAACCCCCAAAAACCTAAATAACCCTAAAATCATAAAAACCCCTAAAAATTTAAAAACACCCTAAAACCCTATAAATATTAATGTCACCTAAAAACCTAAAAACTCCAAAAAACTTGAAAAACACTAAAGAAACCTATAAAACCCATAAAACCCATAAAACCCAAATAATTATAAAAACATTAAAACTAGAAAAACCATTAAAACACCCAGAACCTCTAAAAACCCTTACACCCCCAAAAAACTACTAAATACCTTAAAAACCATTCAAAACACCTAAAACTGCTAAAACCCTAAAAAATTATAAATCCCCCCAAACCCATTAAAACCAAAAATCCCTTTAATACACTACACACCCTAAAAAACTAAAAAACCTAAAACCCCTAAAAACGTTGAAAAGTCCACTAAAACCCCCAAAATGATAAACAACCTTAAAACCATAAAAACCAAAATCCCAGGAAAACCCTACAAACCCTAAAAAACATAACATCCCCTAAAGCCCCCAAAAAAGTAAACCATATGCCCCACAAGATGAACACTAATCCCTACACCATAAACCATAAACCCTACACATTAAACCCTAACCCCTAAACACAAAACCCTATGTTAAATGCCTAAAACCCAAAACCCTACACCTTAAACCCAACACCCAACACCCTAAACCTTAAACCATACACCCTAAACCCTACACAATACTCCCTAAACCTAAAACCCTACACCCTAAACTCTATACTCCACACCTTAAACCCAAAACCATAAACTATAAACCCCAAACCCTACTCCCTAAACTCAATAAGACCCTAAAAACCCAAAAACCCTAAAAGAAACTAAATCCTCAATAGATCCAATAAACTCTAAAATGATATTTACCCAAATATACCCAAAAATACGAAAAAAACCAAAAATACTTAAAACCCCCCAAAAACCGTAAACCATCCCTAAAACATCCATGAACCCTAAAAAACATAAAAGACCCTAGAACCCCTAAAAATCACTAAAAGACCCTAAAATCCCATAAAGCATCCTAGACTCCTAAAAAACAAAAAAAAGGGCCCTAAAAAGAACCAAAAACTATAAAAAAGTAGAAAGGACATGAAACCCAAAAAATCTAAGAATAACATAAAAATATAAAATCATGTAAAACCCATAAAAACCCTAAAAGAAAAAAATACTAAGACCACTAAGAACATGAAAAACCAAAAAAAACCAAAAAATATTTAAAACTCATAAAATAATGAAAACCACTAAAATCCTAAAAATGTAATGAAACCCCTAAAAGCCATTAAAAAATTAAAAACAAAAAAAACCCGATAAAACCTAAAAGCAGCTAAAAACCCCTCAAAAAACTAAAAAACATAGAACAACATAAAAATCCGTAAAAATACAAAAACCCTAAAAAATCATAAATTATCTAAAAACCTATAAAAAATAATAAAAAACCCAAAACCATAAAAAACATTAGAACCCCCTTAAAACCTCAAAAACAATCATAATAGAACTCCAAAAACAATAATCCATTTACCCTGCAATGTGAACATTAAACATTGCACCCTAAACCCTATACTATGCACCATAAACCCTAAACACTGCACCTAAAACCCTATAACCTACACCCTAAACCAAAATCCCTACACCCTAAACACTATAATATACACTCTAAAACCTATACCCTACACACTAAACCCAAAACCCTACACCCTAAACCCTAAACCCTACACTTTAAAACACAAACCCTAAACCATAAAACTTACACCCAATCCTTAAAACTTATTCCCTAAACCTGAAATACTACTACTTAAAACCTAATCCCAACACAATAAATGCTATACCATATTCCATTAACACTAATAGACCCTAAAAATAGCCCTTTAAAAACACTAAAAAAACAAAAAAAATCCCTAAAAGACCCTAAAAACCCTAGATTCCCCCTAAAACCCCCAAAACACCTTAAAACCCAAAAAAACTAACAATTATAAAAACAATAAAAGACATTAAACCCCCCTAAAACCTCTAAAAACCCAAACACCCCCTTATAACCACTAAAATCCAAAAAACCCCCTATACATTAAAAATAACGCAAAATAAGTAGTAAAATCCAAAAAAAATCTCATGAAACCCTAAAAACCCAAAACCCCTAAAAAATAAAACCCCTAAATCTCCTAAGAATAATAAAATGGACATAAAACTCAATAATCCTTAAAAACCCTAAAAAAACTAAAAACACTAGAAACAAAAAATAAATCCTAAAAATTAGTAAAAAAAATAACACTAAAAGACCTTAAAACCCTTGAAATTGGAAAATACCATAAGCCTATAAAAATCCTAAAATCCCAAAAAAACCTAAAAACCATAAAAGTCCATAAAAACATAAAACCCACTATATATATTGTAAAACACTTAAAACTTATAAAACACCTAAAAATATAAAAAACACTAAAAAACTAAAAACTAGAAAAAACATTAAATAACATAAACAACTCTAAAAACACATTAAAACTCCTAAAATCCATGAAGATGTTTCAAAAACATAAAAGCTCCAAAAAGACCCTAAACCCCATAAAACCCTAAAAACTATAAATTAAAACTAAATAATCATAAAAACCTTTAAACTCTTCAAAATTACTAAAAGACCCCAAAACCCATAAAAAACCTAGAAACCCTAGAAACCAAAAACCCCAAAACCCTTAAAAATACATAAAAACCACCCCCCTAAAACCCCTAAAAACCCTAAAACCATAAAATTAATAAAATCCATAAAATCCTAAGAACCCTCAAATTCTGAAAACCCATGAAACCCCAAAACCCCTATAAAATCCTAAAAACACTAATAGTACATAAAACATTTAAAAACCATAAAAACAACTAAAAACCATGAAAAAAATTGAAACCCCTAATGATCCCCTAAAAAAACATAAAAATCCTAAAAAATAAAAAACCCCTAAAAACTCCAAAAACCCTAAAAGCCCAAAAACACTAAAAATTCCAAAAACATATAAAACCATAAAAAACCTAAAAATAAAAAACCCCTAACCTCCCTAAAAATAATAGAATCCATAAAACCCTTAAAACCGCTAAAATCCACTAAAACCCTATAAAACCCTAAAAAGAAACTAAGAACTCTTATAACCCCCATAAAAGTCCATAAAAGCCCTAAAATATTAATAGGACATAAAATCCAATAAAAAACCATTAATATTGTAAAAAACCATAAACACCATAAAAACAATAAAAACCCAAAATGAATGAACAAAACCTAAAACACTTAAAAATCCAAAAAACCCTAATACACAAAAATACCCTAAAAACAATGAAAACATTTAAAAACCCTAAAATACATAAAATGAAAAAAAACACTAAAAACCCTAAAAGAATACTTAAAACCCTAAAAACCCTAAACACCCCTAAAAACCATAAGGACAACTTAAATTCCAAAAACCTAAACCCCCCCAAAGAATACCCTAAAAATCCTAAAAATTTCCTAAAGAACCATAAAACACCTAAAATGACCTAAAACAGTAAAATACCCTAAAAATACTAGATATAATAAAAAACATAAAACATCATAAAAATCCCTAAAAACACTAAAATCCATAAAAACATTAAAAATCATAAATACCATAAAATACCCTGAAAACTATAAAACCACTAAAACCCATAAAAAACTAAAAAGAAAAAAAAATCCCTAAAACCGTTAAAAACCATAAACATTGTAAAAACCTAGAGAAAACACTAATAACCTTACTAAAAAACTAAAAAACTTTAAAAAACATAAAAACCCAAAAAACCCCAAGAAGATGCTAAAAACGATAAAACCAATAAAGAAGCTAAAACCATAAAATACCCTACATCCCTAAACATCCTGAAATTCCAAAAAAAACCTTAAAATACCATATAAGACCCTAAAAACCATTTCACACCCAAAAAATCATTAAAATCCCAAAAATCCAAAACAAACTAAAAACCCTAACAATGCATAAAAAATCCTTCAAAAACATAAAACTGTAAAACATATAAAGCCCATAAATACCTTAAATAGTACAGAAAACCCAAAAAAACATAAAATATATTAATAACCATAAAAACACAAACCCATTAAAAAACCCTAAGAACACAAAAAACAGAAAAACCTAAAGAAACTGAAACCCTAAAAACATAGAGGGACCCTAAAAACAAAAAAACCACTATGAAGACCATAAAACTGCAAAAACTCAAAAAATACCCTAAAACAATAAGAATCGTAAAACCCAAGAAATAAAAAAGTCCATAAATTCATTTGAAATGCCTAAAAGGGTACTAAACACTAAAAGAACTTAAAGCACCATAGAAACCCTAAATACCCTGAAAACATTTAAAAACCACAAACCCCCTAAATCCCATAAAAAACCTATAGAACCATAAAATCTCTAAACATCCCAAAAAATATAAATACCATAAAAATCCTTAAAATCTCTAAAAACCCTAAAACCCATAAAACCCCCTTGAAACCATAAAAACTACTAAAAACCCCTAAAACCATAAAAAACAAAAAAGGGTACTAAAAGCCACTAAAATACCTTTAAAACCCTAAAAGTCCATAAAACCCTAAAGGCCATAAAAACCAATAAAAAACCATAAAACTCAGAAACCCCCTAAAACTCTATAAAATAAACCTGAAAACCCTAAAACCCATAAAATAACAAAAATATATTATAACACCTAAAAACCCATAAAACCCCTAAAAATCCTAAACACCATTAAAACCCTTAAAACCCCTGAAATACATATCAAACCCCAAAAAACCATAAATGAACTAAACCCACCACCCTAAAACCTCTAAAATGCACCAACACTTTCTAAAACCCCTAAATACTCCAAATACCATAAAACCCTTAAAATATTAAAAACCCTTAAAAACCTTACAAATAACTAAAAATCATAAAAACCCCCAAAAACTTAAACCCTAAACTGTAATCCCTAAACCATACATCCTAAAATCTATAAAATACACCCTAAACCCAAAACCATACACCATAAACTCAAAACCCTCCACCCTAAACCCTATACAGTAAACCTTAAACTCTACACCCTAAAACCTATATGCTAAACTATAAAACAAAAAACCTATACCCTAAACACTAAACCCTATATCTTGAACCCCAAACTATACACCCTAAATGTAGAACCATGTACCCTAAACCCTTAAATTTCTTAAGACCCTTAAAATAGTAAAATATCCTAAAAACACTTAATATACCTTAAAAGCAATAAAAATGCTTAAAATACTCTAAAAACCACTATTACCATAAAATACCCTAAAACACCCAAAAAACATAAAAGACCATAAAATCGGAAAAGACCCCTAAATGACCATAAAAACCTAAAACACCCTAAAACTAGTAAAACCCTAAAAACTCCTAAAAATCCAAAAACCATTAAAAAATAAAAAATCTTAAAGTCCATTAAAATCTCTAAAACTATAAAAAACCTAAAGACTATAAATAAACACTAAAACCATAAAACCCTTAAATAAACGCTAAAACCCATAAAATCAATAAAACCATTAAAAGTCCCTAAAAATAAGAAAAACCAATAAACCCTTAAAGATCCCTAAAACCCACTAAAATGACCTAAAACCCAATAAAACTAAAACAAATATTAATCACCCCTATAACACCCTAAAACACCGTAAAATCCTTAAAAACCATAAAAACCATAAAATCAAAAAATGCCAACCAACCCCTCCCCCCCGCCCCAACCCCAAAAATCCTATATACTTAAAGACACCTAAAACCCACTAAAATACCACAAAAGTCCGTAAAAATACCGTAAAACCCTTAAAATCATAAAACCACTAAAACCATAAAAAACTAAAATAACCTAAAACTATAAAAAACACTAAAATAATAAAATATACAAAAATACAAAAAACCCTAAAAACCCTAAACAACCCTTAAAAACCCCAAAATGACCCAAATCTCTAAGAAACCCTAAATACTATAAAAGACCCCTAAAAGAACCCAAAACCCCCAAAAGACCCTAAAGAGCCTAAATCCCCTCTAAGTCCCTAAAAGACCCTAGAAACCCATAAAAACTTAAAATATCTAAAAATACACTAAACCACTTAAAATAAGCCTATAAACCCAAAAAACCCCTAACCCCCCCCCCAAAAAAACACAAAAACATGTAAAAAACCATAAAACCACTAATCCCCTAAAATCCCCTAAAACACATAATAATACCCAAGAAACCATAAACCCCTAAAAACCCTAAGAACATAAAAACCCATAAAACCTTAAATACCCTAAAACTCTAAAAAGACACTAAAATCCATAAAAACAGTAAATCTATAAAAAGGCACTAAAAACCATAAAAATCTATTAAAACCAAAAAAGACCCTAAAATCAAAAAATACAATAAAAGACCCTAAAAGTCCAAATAACCCAAACAAATACAAAAGCACAATAAAAACCCAAAAAACACTAAAATCGCTAAATAAACCTTTGATCCCTAAAAATCCATTTAATCCCTAAAAATCCCTAGAACCCCTGAAACACCCATAAAATTCCAAAAAAACAGAAAACATTAAAAAACCCTAAAAACCATAAAACCATAAAAAACCATAAAACCCATAAAAACTCTATAAACCCTTAAAAATATAAAAAAAACTCGTAAAAAACCTAAAACCTCTAATACCCCTTAAAACCCTAAAAAAATCAAAATCCTTTATACCCCTAGAAATCCTAAAAAACCCCAGAAAAACCTTAAAACATTAAAATTCCATTAAAACCCTAAAATCCATAACAAACCTACAGAGACATAAAACACATAAAAACCCTACGAAAACCCTAAGACCCCCTAATTCCCTAAAAACCCCCAAAACCCTATAATCCCTAAAACCCTAAAAACCATAAAACCCTAAAAACCAAAAAACCATTAAAACCCTTAAACCTACTAAATATTTTAAACCCAATAAATTCCCTAAAAACTCCCCAAAAACCCAAAAGGCCCTAAAACCCTAAAAAACCTAAAACCCCAATTAGACTCTAATAACCCCTATGAACCCTAAAATGTCCTAATAACCCCATGGAACCCATAAAATACCCTAAAGTCCTTTAAATACGCTATAAACCCTAAAAGTCTAAATACCTAACACAGATAAAAAGATTAAAACCCTAAAAACCCTAAAATGCTAAAACCCCTAAAAAACTAAAAAACGTAAAAACATTAAAAACCATTAGAAATCCTAAAACACCCTAAAAACTCTAAAACCCCCTAAAAATCTTAAAATATTCCAAAAACTCCTAAAAACCCAAAAAACCAAAAAAAATTTTAAAACCATTTAAAACCTTAAAACCAAAAATAAAACTTTAAATCCTTAAAAATCCATGAAACCCCTTAAAACACATTAAACCTCATAAAATCCATAAAAGAACATAAACCATTAAAACCCTGAAAACACCTAAAAATAACTAAGAAAATATTAAAAAAAATTTAAAACCTCTAAAATCTAAAACCCTAAAAACCTAAAAACACATAAAATCCTATTAAATCTAAAAATACCCTTAAACCCCCTTAAAACCCCAAAAACCCATAAAAACCTAAAAACTCAAAAAACCCAAAAAACACCAGAAAACCAAAAAACCCAAAAAACCCCTAATAACTTTTAAAAGCACAAAATATCCTTTTAAAACCCCAAAACCTCTTTTAAACCCTAAAAACAACAAAACACTTAATCACAAAAAGGTCCATAAAACCCTAAAAAGATCAAACGACTCTAAATCCCCCTAATAGACCATTAAATCTCCAATAAACCCCAAGAAGTGTAACACCATGAGATTTTAAAAGAATAAAATTGGGTTTGATAGAATATATGACGCAAACCACCAAGATTTAAGATAATATAAGGCCTATATATTTTATGAGATGTTTTTTAATAAATCTGATATCTTCAATAGTTTGGGTAACTCACAACCCTTTGTATAAATGAACTCCATTAAAGTATAATGTAATCACCTAGATATAAATTTTGTGGGTATGAATATTAATAAATAAATTATTAATATTATATTGTTTACACATTTATAAACAAATCATTGGTTATCTATTTATTAGAAATAATATAAGAATCATTTAAAAGAAATAAAAATGTTTTCTGAAAAAATTGTATTTTTCTAAAAGTTGGTTATATCTCCATTTGAGAACATAATTAAAAGAAAATTAATGAATTTAAGAAATTTTATTTAATAAAATGATATTATTTTTTTATATAATCATATAAAAATTATCTTAGGGTGATTCTTTGGTATTTTTTTGAAATGTTGCATTTTTCAATGAATAGTGAAAAGACTGTTTTTATTGAAAACTGTCATTTCATTTAAATAATTTAAAAGGATAAATTATATTTAAAATAGTTATTAATGAAATATTAGTTCAATAATATTAAAATTTAACTAATTTTGTTCATTTGAATAAATTTCATATTTAATTTTATATTTAAACTTTATATGCTTTTATGAATTTTCTCTTTGTAAACAAACTTTCTCATCTCTTCTGTGGGTTTAATTAAAAATTAGATTCTACCACTTCTATGAATTGTATTCAATAAAATTGATTAAATATCTTTAATATTTATTAGTTATATTATCTGATAACTTGAAATTACTTTTTAAATATTATGAATAGTAAAATCAATTAAAATTAATTACTGTAGTTAAGGTAAAAACAAATTTACTGGGGGTTAAACTAAAATCATAAGGGTTAAAACGAAATAATTTTTTGTTTCAAATAAAAATGTATATATTTATATATTTCTTATAACCTATAATAGTGAATGATAAATCGTTTTGGAGGATTTTTAAATGATTAAAACAGGGGTGTAATTGATTCTTTTCCAAAATTCCATGGGTGTCAGCTCCACCACTTATACAAGGCCTCCCTCTATCCTCTAGTATTAACACTCCCAAAGAATTTTTTTGAACATTAACTTAACATATTAACTCCTTACCCATATAATAATATCCAAGAGGCCCTATTGTATCCTAAAACCTTCTTATGAAGGGTTTTTGGTGCAAACCTAAAAAAGTTTTCCAAAGAAAAGGTATTGTTCTTAAACGATCCTTTTTTAATTTTTTTATTCAAACTCATTAAGATATTATTCAACCATTAATATATAACAAAAATAATATATTACATATAATTTTATGTTTTTATGTTAAGTGGATGATCAATATCTATCTCTTCTCTTATTAAATGGGAAATGTAATTGTTTATCGTGTTTACTGTAGAGTACCATCTCACAAACCGATGTAATTTTTTTCCATCACCACATTAAAAATATGGATATTATGATATATTTAACACATTTATATGATATTTATGATATTATTTTACTTATATACTTTTAATATCACCTATAAAATCAAACATTCCATTATGTTTAAAATATGACAACATCGCTTGTGTGTATGGTAGACTACCACCTTGTTAATAGATGTGAATAATTGTTTACATACCATTTACATGGAAGGTAATAAGGATAAATGTAGAGAATATATGTGATATATATGTAATTATATTTATTTTGAAAAATTAATATTTCACCCACTTCCTTACACTTTTAGTCGTTGATTGAATAATGTCATCGCTCGTGTGTACATAGGACTTTCCATGTCTACAAAGAAATGTGATTCATTTTCTATGTAAAATCATAATAAATGATTCTAAAAATTTAGATAATTTTCCAATATGATATTTATAACATTATTAAATTTTTTAACATGATGTATCTATATCCTACAAATAATAATACGAACTTTCATGAAAAAACGCGCATGAGAAAACAATGAAATTAACACTTGAAATAATAACATAATTAAATATTACAAAAAAGATGGTTAAATATTATTAGGGGAGGTTAAATCACATTAAACTAAAAGGAATCATGATTTAAGGGACTTCATCTCAATTTCTATTTATTGAGGTGTATTTTAATGTTATGAATATAAATTTATTTATGGTGTATATACTTCTTCATTATCATTTATTATCATGAATACATAATAATTTATGTTATTTTAATTTTTAATTTTAATTATTTAATCTACCGGGGTTTTATTTGAAAATTACTAAGTGGTAAATAATTTTATAACTAAATTTATTTTCATTGTGATGTATTACTTATTCATTATCTTTCACATTTTAATATTCTGTGTTTAAATAATTTTTTATACCTTATGTTGTATTTCATCTTGATTTATGTCCATTTAAATTTGATACACAAAATCGATAAATTAATTATTTATCACTTCAACGCCTTGATCTTTCTATCAACCTACTTCACAATATCATTATAATCATGATTGTTTATACAAGAATTTACATTCCAAAAAATTATTGGATTATTGTGTAATAAACCCATTTAGTTTAATTATAATACATTTATTTATGAAATTTTCAAGTAATTGTACCATTTTTACAATCTCAGGTACATAAAATGATTGAGAAAATTAACTTAAGAGAACACATGATTATTTTTCTCTTCGGTTGAAAATATTTTTTCCTCCAAATCCATGTTTTTTGAAAATGCTTTCAAAACTATTTTTAAAATCATCCAAATGATTTATTAAAGTAATTTTTCCAATGTTTTACTTTTAAAAAATTGTTTTGTAATGAATCTTCATGCCATTTTCCAATGATGGTATTTTTTTTATTTTTTCAAAAAATGTGAAATAATATTTATTTTAATGTGTATGGAATGTATCGAATTTACCCCCTTCATGATCACTCATTATTTTAGAGAATCCTCTATAAGTTTAAATGGATATTTTCAATGAAAATAATTTTAAAATAATTTTTGAAATTTTAGTTTAAAAAATTATTTTCAATGTGAAAAGGTTATTTTTCTCAAGAATATTTTATGAAAATTTTTATTGTATTTATATTCATCAATGAAATCAAACATTTATTGTAATTTTGATCCACTATGGATGTGTCATATTAATAACATCCTTATTATTTCTTTGGAAGATTTACAATCAGTTTGACCAAGGAAAGTATTTACATTCTTCTCTTGATTAATTTTTGTAATCATTAACTTTACCATGAAATATTCACTTCCTTGTCATCATTGGAGATTAAATTCCCCCAAAATATCAATATTATTTATCATGGATACATTTATTACTTAAACCATATATCATTTATACATATGATTATTTATTTTTAGCATTATATGATTGACTGGGGAAATTATTGATAATATGTATTCCTTAATCGGTAATGAAATTTATTTATACGGATTTTTTTCATGAATTAAATTGATTATTTGATATATAAGGAATAATATGGATATGATGATACAAATGGGGCCTGGTTATGTATGTCCCCATAAAGCATCAATATTATCATGAGAAAAATAAGTTGGCTAGCCTTAGTTAAATAAGATTTTGGTGTATACCTACCCATGAGTTTTAAAATTTATTGTGAAAGGATTTGACAATAGATATGTAATCATTCTTGAGATCATGAAATATGATAATTAATCAATTCATTCATTAGTAATTCAGTTATTCAATTCCTTGAGATTATTTTCTATGATATTATCTCTATATAAATTTCATTCATAGTTTACTAAATAAACGACATGTGTTTTCTATTATTTACCTTCACATATTGATTATTATTTATCTAATCATTATAGTCAAGTTATTGTTTAAATAAAAAGTGTGTTCAGTTATTTACCTTTCTATTTTGATTATTCAGTATCTAATCCTGATATTAAAGTTATTGATTAAATAGAATGTTTGTTAAGTTATTTACCTCTATATATTGATTATTCCTTATCTAATCATAATAGTAATATTCTTTTAATGGTATATGGGTTCAGTTATTTACCTTTTCATGTTTATTTTTCTTATTGAATCTTGATAACTTCCATTATACATCAACCATACTAAGGCCCATGGTGAACTAGTGAGTTGGTTAAAGGTAGTGGCTTCCTAACCCCGAGGTTCTGGTTTTGAGTCCTCGCAAGGTAACGTGAACCATATGCTAACAAACCTCTCATGGGACCCTATACCCTGATGGAAACTGGACCAAGTCCATGGTTGGCCACCTTGGGCCTCACTGAGGATGTGTGGTTCATGGGTGGTGTAAGGCCGCACCTATACACGCTTTAACCGTTAACACATTTTTCTGGCAAGGCATGGGTGAGTTGGTTGAAGGCAGTGGCATCTTGACCCCCAAGGTTTAAAGTTAGAGTCATCGCAAGGCAATGTGCACCATATTCTAAAAAACCTCTCATGGGCCCCTCTACCCTGATGGGAACTGGCCCAAGCCCAAGGTTGGCCACCTTGGGCCTCTCTGGGGACGTGTGGATCATGGTTGGTGTAAGGCTGCACCTATACATGTGTTAACCGTTAACAAATTTTATACTCATGAGGCACGGGTGAGTTGGTTAAAGGTGGAAGCATCCAAACCCCAAAGTTTTGGGTTCAAGTCCCTTACAGGAAACATGCACCATATGTTAACAAACCTCTCATGGGCCCCTCTACCCCGATGAAAATTGGCCCAAGCCCAAGGAGGGCCAACCTGGGCCTCATCGGGGATGTGTGGCGTATGGCTGGTGTAAGGCCACACCTATACACATGTTAACTGTTAACATTTTTAGAACAAGAGCCTCATTCATGTTGGTGAGGACTCGACAAGTGCATCTAAGAGACACGAGTTCAAAACTAGGTGGAGACATATTTTCCATGTACTGAATTAGTACTGTAACATGCACTATAGTAGGTACTGTTCTGTACTATAGCAGTAGGAACTATTCATCTGTTTAGGCATTTGGGAAATCAGTTTGGGCCTGAGGGTCCTTTAAGGCCTTCGAGCCACCCAAGGCCATTAGGTTAGTAAGACCTTCCATACAATAAGGTTTTCGGTAAACCTCAAGGCCTTTGAGACACATCAAGGACTTTAGACCACCTTAAGGCCCTCAGGCCACCTGAAATTGTGCTTAAATGATCAAATAGACTCTACAAGGAGCAAACTCCAGATAGGGATTTAGAGGAGGTACATTCACCAGAGGAGAAGCTAAGATGATTTTTCAGAAAGGGAGGGTTTGGTATTGTCATTGGGACTAGCCTGTGCTTGCATGGGAAGCCTAGTCGAACATGCATGCAAAGTTGGAGAGCTGATATCACAATGAAGAAGCAGGGAGGAGGAGTTCCAAGTATAGTTTTTATGTTTCCTAAAGACCTACATGTCTTGTAATCTCTAAACCTACAGGCCTTGTAAGGGTTACCCCTCATACATTGAAAGGGGGTTACCAAAAATCAATAAAAAATAAGGCCTTCAGGCCATTCGGGAAAATCAACCATACTAAGTATTTTATCTCACCCTTATTTTTATCCTTTCCTAGGAATCCATAAATTTTACTATGAATGATATGCAAGGATATACTGGAGGTAATAAGGATGTTCTATTGATTTTTTTTTAATTTTTTTTATTAAAATGTAATATTGGAGTCATGTATGTATCTAGTTTACCAGGAATAATAAAAAATTTAGTACTTTGTATATGATCACTTGTGTCTTTTGTAAAATTAATAAAGTAGACACCGACTCTAGTCTAATTAGGTAGGTGTTGAAAAATTTTGTATTAGAGCCTATTTTGTATAATTCTTGAGGACTAGAGTTAGGAAACCATAGAATTGGGATTATAACCCTATGCTGGAATTTGTGGATAAGTATAGAAAAACATCCCAATGTTTTGGGTATGGTTGATATTTTTTGGTTTTTCCTAGAAATAAATTTGTTTCTGGATACTAAAATTGGATGTGGTACTACCAAAAAGGTACCTAGGGGTAATTATCCCCAAAATGGTGTTTTAGGATTGAATTTAGCATTACCTAATACAAAAAAATAATCATCACTACAAACCTTTCTTGAAACACTTGGGAGATATGATTTGGATAATTCACATTTTTTACAAACCATTATGAAGGTTTTGAATATATGATGATAATGAGTGATCTAGGAAAACCTAAGGTGTCATATATTGAAAAAAATGTGTCAGTATTTACACATCCTATAACCAATTATATGGTTTTCCCACTATGATTGTTGTTTATGAGACTTTACTTCTTGGTTTTAGTCAATAGATGGAACCTGAATGAATTGTGTTAACATTGAATATGAAGGACAATGTGGTGACTATGAGAAACCAAAAGGTATTAGGACTGGAGTGAAAAATTTCATGATTATACCAATTCTATTATCCTAAAATATGATTAACAACCTATACCCTAACCAAATCTCAAACACAAAAAATAAGATAAATATGGCTTTATCTAATATACTGACTGGTTTAGACTATGGAGGAGAGAATGATTTATCGACTTCATCTAAAAAATGTGGAAAGAGATACCCAAAAAAGTGTCTCAATAGAATAGGAAAATTTCTTATGTGTGGAAAAGAATGTAAAAATAAATGAATTGCTAAGAAGTTGTTTTTAGTATGATGTAAGGAAGTAAAATTAATCCAAAGGATCCAATTATAGTTCATTATCTTAAATTTTGGGAACCTAGGAATTATGTGATTCATTTAACTCTTCAAAATTTTAACCCCTGTAACTATAAATGACATATTTTGAAGTTAAAAAGGTGAAATATTTATATATTGGAAATGAATGACTATGTTACAGAAGCTTTTTTACCAAATGGAATCTTGGTTATAATAATAATGAAACATATAATGATTATATTAAATTTTAAAAGCATATATTTATCTATTAACTTAAGAGTTATGCATACCATCATGGTTTTATGAGTTTAAGATTGATTGAAAGATAATAGTCTTAAACAAATTTTTTTAGGTTTTATGTGATTTTAGTCTTCCAAGATTATAGATATATTGGGATTCATGTATAGATATACAACCCATTAGTTTAGTATATGTTTTATTAAAAAAATTATTTAAGGAATAATGACCTTACTTTTTGTGGGAATAAGTTTAAAGGTATTGGAAACCTTTAGGGTTTATCTTTTATTTTATGTTGAGCTCATTGCGGGTTATTACACTTTCAGAACATTATAGTAATTATATTAATATGGTTTTAGAAAGAGGAAAGTACACATATCGGGTGAAAAGTTGTCGCATCTACTGAATGTCATAGGTATTGAACCCATAAATATAAGACAATAGTGGTTTAGTTCCTATGAATAGAATACAATATTTTCTAGTTAATATTTCATTTTTTTACTTAAATAATTGATGAATAAATATTAATGATGAACCCGTACTATTACTATTTAGGGTTAGAGATTGATGTATTATATTGGACAACATGTTCTAACAATATTGGGTTTGAAAAGTATTTAGAAATATTCCAAAAAACTTTTCACTCTTTTATGGATCTTACGATCTGTTAAAATATAATTTTAGTGCTTCAGGAATAAAAAATCAATTTTGGATATTCATTTATTATAGTAAGAGATGAATTAGAAATTAATAATAAAACAACCCAAGGATGAAATTGTTATTATGGAATTGAAATATATCAAGTAAGAATATTTCATTATATTTTTAGATGATAAAATAATTTCTCACTTTTAGAAAAATCATCTTGAAACAAAGATGTTATTCTATTACCTTCATATCAGATAAATAAATGGTATTTTGACTCATCAAAGATTTCTGATAATTTTCTTGTTGTATTTCTCTAGAACATTAAAATTCTTGTGATAAATGAACTTTTTCACCCTCTATCATTATTTAGAAGCTATTATTTTCTTCCATGTCCATATCTTCACTTCCCAAATATGTCCTCCTTCTTCGAAACCTAGTTATTTTTTATTCAAAATGATCTTTAATATTTATATTTCCCTATTTTAATAGTATGTATTGTTAACCATTTTTATAATTTGGGTTTCTCTCCAATTTTATTTTTAAATTTCAAATAATTGATTTATAAGATGATGTGTGAATCGTGAGAATGTAATTTATTGAAGGTGGGGAGAATGCTATATCCTGATATTTTAAAAGAAGAAAACTGGGTTCTATAGAATATATGAAACATATAATATATTTTATAATATTATTTAACACATATATATTATGAAATATAATTCTTTTTAAATAAATTTTATCTCTTTGATAGCTTTCATACTAGACAACCCTAAGTCCAAATGAAGTGTAATATTTTATATCATTATAACCTATCAATTAAATTGGAAGGTATGAATATTAGTAATGAAATTATGAAAATTATATTTTTTAGACATGTATAAAAAATTATGGATTCTATATTGATTAGACCTAATATAAGTGTCATTTGAAAGAAAAAAAATTACATCTAAAAAACATTATTTTTCTAATGGAGGTTTCATCATGCTTTGATAACATAATTTAAAATTAATTTTTACCCATTTTAGAAAATTTATTTGATATTTTTAAATTAATATTTGAAATAATAATTTATAAATTATTCTATGCTGATTTTTTGGGATTTTTCTAATGTGTTTTATTTTTCGATGATTAGTGAAAATACAAGTTTTTAATAAAAAGTCCTTTTTTTAAATAATTTATAAGGTTAAATTTTTGTATAAATTAGTTTTAATGAAAATTTAGTTTAATTATAATAAAATTTTACTAATTTATTTCATTTTAATCATTTTAATATTGAATTTGTACTTTAAAACCTTCTGTAATTATGATAATTTTATCTTTGGAAACCCTCTTTTTTGTCACTTTTGCAAATAAAATTTAAAATTTTATGTTTCCACATTCTTGAATTGAATTTGAAAAAATGGATTCTATATTTTAAATCATCATAAATTATATTATCAAATATGGTAAACTTAATTATCTACAATTATGAGTAAAAAAATTAGTAAAAATTATTTACTGTAGTTAATGTAAAAACTGATTTACTGAGGGGATAAAATAAAAATATATATCTTAAAATGACCTAAAAACTTCTCCAACACCCATTATTAGGAAATATTTAGTCGTTATAAAATATAAGGGTCGGTAATGACCCATTTTATAATCTGGTTTCATGATTCAAATGTGGTTGTGATTGATTCTTTTAAAAAATTCCTTGTGGGTCCTCTCCACCACTTATAAATGGCCACCCTCACCTATACTATTCAAGTTTCCAATGCCATTTGGTGTGGAAAATACATAAAATTATACCATCCTCACTAACCTATAATCATTTAATATCTATTTTTTTTATAGTAAATCCATCTTAGAAATTGTATTGGTGCATACCAAAATATTTTTTCCTCAGAAAATGTAGCACTCTTAAACGATCATTTTTAAATTGTTTCTTCTTCCATGTCCTTAAATATTTTTAAAACATTATTATATAATAAAAAAATTATATTAAATATACTAATATTTTATAATGTTAAGTTAATTACCTGTATCCAGGTCTTCTTCCATAAAATAGAAAAATAAATTGTCGATCATGTGTACGATGGACTACCTCCCCACAAACTAATGTAATTTGATTTCCATCACAACTATTCAAGAGTATATATATAATGATGCATTTAAAACATGTATATTATAATTATTATATTGTTATAAATATTTATTTTTAATATCACATATAACTTGTGTTCCTTTCTGTTTAAATTTCAATAACATTGCTCATAAGTATGGTGGACTACTGACTCACGAAGTGAAGTGATTCATTTTTCACTTAGGATTTACATAGATTGTAATAAGGATAGATTTATTTAATATATTTGATAAATATTATATTTTATTGATTTTATAAAATTAATTTGTCATCCAATAACTTACCCTTTCACTTTTTAATGGAATGATATCACCACTCATGTGGACATATAGCCTACCGTCTCTAAGAAGTGATGCGATTCATTTTCCATGTAAAACCATAATGAATGATTATAAAAATGTATTTGATGGGTAAATTTTAAATAAATAACATGAATATAATTCAATAGTTTTGGATATATATCCTATACACAATGGATCTAACTTTTATGATACGACACACATAAGAAAATAAGGCAATTAACACCCAAAAATTGAAAATAATGAAATGTTATTAACAAACGAGTGATAAAATGTTATAAATGTATAACATATAACATTATAAATATGAATATGGTTAAGATGTAAATTAATAACATTCTTAAAACCATTATATGGTAGGTTAAATCATGTTCAACCAAAAGGAAGCATGAGGTAAGGGGCTTTGTCTCAATTTCTTATCATTGAGGCATATTGTAATGTTATACACCTAATTTATTTTATATGGTCTATATAATTAAAAATTTCATGTAATATAATTAATACTTAATAATAAATGGTATTTTATGTTTTAGGTTTAATTATTTCATCTAAGGTGATTTTAATTGAAAATTACCAAGTGCTAAGGAATTTCCAAACTCAATTTATTTCCATTGGGCTATATTACATCTTCATTGTCATTATCATTATAAGATTATGTGTTTTAATTTTTTTGAAAATATTATTTTTTATTTCCACTTGTTTTATGTGGATTTAAATTTTATACACATAATCAATTAATTTATTAATTATCACTTCAAAATCATGATCTTTGTAAGGGTTTAGTTTACAATCTCATTTTAATTGAGGATATTTATATGTGAATTTATATTGAAGGAAATAATTTTATTTTTTCCTATTAAACCATTTCATTTTTTTTATCCTCCTATTATTTATGAAATTATAATTTAATATTACCATTTTCCCAATGTTTTTTACTCAAATATATTGATAAAACGTAGTTAATAAAATTTAACTTTATTTATATCTTCTATAAAAAATACCATTTAATAAAAATCTAGGTTTTCCAAAAAAAAAATTACAAAAATGTTTTTAAATATCTCAATATTATTTATTAAAGTAATTTTTACCCATGTTTTCTATTTTAATTTTTTTTTCAAATGAATCTTTAAGTCATTTTTTAAACAATTATCATTTGGATTTTATAGAAAATATAAAAAGAATATTTGTTTTCACATGTATGGAATGTGTATAATGTCCCACCATCATGACCACTCAATGTTTTAAAGGTCACTTTATTTTTTTAGAAGGTAAGTTAAATAGAAAATTATTTTCAAAATAATATATGAACTTTTAGTTTTAAAAAGGATTTTCATATTGAAAAGGTTATTTTCAACAACAATATTTTAGTGATATTTTTATTTAATTTCTATTCATCAATGACAAAAACACTTTATTTTAATTAAGATACATTGAGGATATGTTTTATGGATACTATACTTATTATTTCTCTAGATGGTTTACAATTAGTTTGACCAGAGAAAGTATTGACATTCTATTGTTGATTATTTTTTTTTGTAATAATTAATTATCACTTAAAATATTAAATTCCCTATTATCAATGGAGATTAAATTTCCCATAAATATGCCTATTATTTATCATTGATAAATTTACTACTTAAAATTTATATAATTTTTATATATGGTATTTTACATTGAAATTTATAAGATTTAATGGGGAAATTATTGTTAATATATATTCCTTAGTCGATATGGAATTTTTTTTAATAAGGTATATTGTTCATGAATTAAATCAATTACTCGATATACGAGTAATGATTTGAGCATATAGATACTGGTGGGGTCAGGTTATAAATATCCCCTCAATGTATCAATGACATAAAGAATTTATTTTACTTACGATACACTGAGGATATGTTTTATGGATACTATCCTTATTATTTCTTCAGATGGTTTACAATTAGTTTGACTAGAGAACATATTGACATTATATTCTTGATTAATCTTTGTAATCATTAGTTTTTCCATAAAATAATAAATTAATTATCATCATTGGACATTAAATTTCCCATAAATATCCATATTATTTATCATTGATATATTTACTATTTGAAATTTATATAATTTCTATATATCGCATTTTACATTGAAAGTTATAATATTTACTGAGGAAATTATTGTTAATCATTATTCCATAGTTGATATAGAATTTTTTTTAATAAGGGATATTGTTCATTAATTTAATCCATTATTAAATATATTAGTAATGATTTGGACATATAGATACTGGTGGGGTCTAGTTATAAATATCCCCTCATTACATCGATAGTCTCATAAGAAAAATCCGATAGCTAGCCTTAGTTAAACGGGTTTCTAGTGTTTACCTACCCATCATTTTTAAAATATCTTCTAGAAGGTCTTGACAGTATACGTATCATGATCCTAGAGATCACAATGTCCAATAATTAATTATTTCCATCATTAATAATTAATTTATTAATATCCATGATATTTTTTCAATGATATTATATCTGGATGAATTTCAATCTCAGTTTATTCATTAAATGGAATGTGTTTTTGCTTATTTATCTTGCCAAATTGATTATTCCTTATATAATCATGATAGTAATGTTATTGATCAAGTGGAAATTATTTTAAGTTATTTATCTTTCCATATTGATTATTCTTTTTCTAAAATTGATATTCATGTTATAGATTAAATGGAATGTGTGTTCAATCATTCACCTTTACATGTTGATTATACTTATTGTTTCACAATAAGTTCTGTTATACTTAACCTTTAATCAGTATTTGAGTTCATCCTTAATTTTATTCCTTTCCTAGGACTGAAATTTATATTTATATTTTATTTTATGAATGTCCGCTTCAAAGTTAAGTGTAACCGAAAACATTAGGTGGGATCCACGACCAAAAACCAAACGAGAAATTTGAAATTTAAAACACAAATGCCAACCCCGAGGCTGCCTCAAACCATGAGGTACCTACATCGGTCTACCATGTATGTATCTAGATTACCAACACTACTAAACTATAAGTTCCTTTGGGATTTGATCGGTTGTAACTTCATCCAATGAAATATAGTAGACACTGACTACGAGAAACTAGGGTTGGTGTTAGTACTGGAAGACCCTAAAAACTACTAAACACTCTAAAAATCCCTAAAAAATAAAAAACATCAAAACCCTGAAAAAAAATAAAAACACTAAATCCTATAAAAACCATTAAAACCCTATAAAACCCTAAAATTCCTAAAAACCCTAAAACACCCTAAAAGACCCTAAAAATACTAAAACAACCCTAAAACCCAAAAAACCTAAAAATCCACGAACACCCCTAAAAACACTAACTCATCAAATCCTCAAAAACACAAAATCCCTAAAAATTTCCTAAAACCCAAAAAATGACCCCCGCACCCCCCAAAATAAAACTGAAAAGGCTTAAAACCCCCCAAAAACCTTAAAACCCTAAAAACTATAAAGGGACCAAAAAACATAAAAATACTAGAAAGATATAAAAATATCCCAAAAACCCCAAGATACCCATAAAAGACCTCAACAACCCTAAAAACCCCTAAAAGATCCAAAATTCTAAAAAATACCAAAATATCCTAAAAACCCATAAAATAACCAATAAACACTAAAAACCCCTAAAAACCCTAAAAAACCCAAATATATACTAAGATACAATAAACCCCCTACACCCCGCAAAAAACGATAAAATACCCTAAAATCCATAAAACCCTATAAAATCCTAAAATCACTAAAATACATTTAAACCCAAAAAACCCTAAAGACCCTAAAATACTAAATAAAACACAAGACCCTAAAAACCCCTAAAGGACCCTAAAACCCCAATGGGCCCTAAAAACCTAGAAACCCATAAAGGATCCTAAAAACCCTAAAAACCATTAAATGATATAAGACCCCTAAATACTGTTAAAGACCCTAAAAATGCTAAAAACCCTAGATGACCTTGAAAAACTAAAAAATCCCAAAAACCCAAAATACCTCCTTAAAACCCGAAAATGTCCTAAAAGACCCCAAAAACTACAAAAACCATAACAACCCATTATAACATTATAAGAAACTAAAATCTCATAGAATTCTTTAAAAAACACTAAAAACCATTGAAACCACAAAAAATACATTAAAACCACCAAATACCTTAAAAACCCTAAAACTGAAAAAAAACATAAAAACATAATAAAACAATTAAAGACCCCAAAAAACCTATATCCCCTAAAAAGAATTAAACACCCCCAAACCTAAAAAGTCCCAAAAACCTAAGAACATAAAAAATAAATAACCCTAACCACCTGATAACCAATAAAGGACACTAAAATCCCTAAAACCCTAAAAGACCCTAAACAATCTAAAAACCTAAAAATATAGAAAAAACTCAAAAAATAACCAAAACCCCCATAAAAACCCAAAATTTTCCAAAGGACCCTGAAACATTAAAAGACACTAAACCCACTAAAAACAATAAAATATGCTAGAAACCCTAAAAACACCTAATAACATTAAAAGACCATAAAAACATTAAAATAACTTAAAACCTATAAAAATGATAAAACACTAAAATGACCTTAAAACCCAAGAAAGCCCTGAAAACCATTTAAAACCCCCAAAAAACCATAAACCCCAAAAAACCCTAAAATAACCTAAAACCATTAAAACCCAATAAAACCCTAAAAACCCATTAAACCTCATAAAAACATGTAAACCCCACTAAAATACCTAAAATCCATAAAACACTAAAAACCCTAAAACCCCCCAAAAAACCATAGAAAACTATTATCCTAAAAAACATAAAACACTTAAAAACCCTTACAACACTAAAAATCCCTAAAAACCCTAAAAACACTAAAAATCATAAAAACCACCAAAACCACTAAAAAACCTAAAACACTTAAAAATCATACAAACCCAAATGATTCTTAAATACACTAAACCCCCCAAAGCCCAGAAAAACCATAAAACCCCTAAAAGACGTTAAAAACCCTAAAACCCTTAAAAGACACCCAACCCCCCCCCCCCAAACCCCTAATGATCCTAAAACCCCTAAAATAACCATTAAACCCCTTTAAATACATAAATACATGAAAGAACGACCATTAAACTCATAACAAAAATTATAAAACCCCTCTAAAACACCATAAAACCCCTTAGAATCCAAAACACCCAAAAATATCTCTCAAAATATTTTGAAACACTAAAAATAATAAAAAACCAAAAAGACACTAAAAAACCTAAAAACCCAAAAAACCGTAATAAATTCAATATTTTCTAAAAACAACTCTAAAACCCCTAATAAACACTAAAAACCTTAAAATTTTGAAAAAACCCCGAATTCCCTAAAAACCCAAAATTTATAAAAACATATAAAAGAATAAAAACCCAAAAAACCCTAATAAGACACTAAAAGCACTAAAATCCTCATGAAAAACCGTAAAACATAAAAAACCATAAAAATAGTAAAACCCCCCCAAACCCCTAAATTCCTAAAAAAACCCTAAAAGATGTCAAAAACTCCAATAAAACCCTAAAAACCCATGAAAACCTATAAAAACCGATAAAAATGAAAAAAAAATTAAACCCTTAAAAAACCTTATTAACCCTAAAACCATAAAAAACTATAAAACCCCTAAAAAAACTAAAAACCTCTAAAAATCCATAAAACATGAAAATACCTAAAAAAACCCTAAAAACCCAAAGTAAGAATTTAAAACCCCCAAACACCCCAAAAAGAAAAAAAACCCTAAAAATACTATACCCTATACCCTATACCCAAAACCTAAAACTACTACACCCAAAACCCTATAATTTATTACCTAAACCCTACACCCAAAATATGAAACCCCAAACCCTAGACCCTAATCCCAATACCCCACACCCAAAACCAAATACTCTAAACCATGAACACTATATCCAAAACTCTAAACCCTAAACCCTGCACCCAAAACCCTCTAACCAACACTGTAAACCATAAACCCTACAACCTAAACCCTATACCCTACACCCTACACCTGAAACACTATACCATACACCCTAAATTCAAAACCCTAAACCCAATACCATATACCCTACAACCTAAAACCTAAACCCTACACCCAAAACCCTATAACCAACACCCTCTATATTAAACCCAACACCCTAAACCATATACACTACACAATAAACCATAAACCATACACCCTAATCCCTAAACTGTACACCCTAAACCATCTACCCTATACCCTAAACAGTATACACTACACCCAAAATCTGAAACCCTACACTCAAAACCTGAAACCCAACACCCTAAACACTATAACCTATACCGTAAACCCTATAGTCTATAACATAAAACCAATACCTAAACCCTAAACCCGACACCCTAAACACTATACCGTACACCCTAAACCCAAAAACCAAAACCCTAATCCCAATACACTACATCTTATACCCTATACTCTATACACTAATCCATACACCCACCATGTTAAACCCGACACCCTTCATCCGAAACCCTACACCCTAAACCCTAAAAACCAAACCCTAGACTCTATTCCCCAAACCCAAACCCTAAACCATAATCTATATACCCTACACCCTAAACCATAAACCCTAAACCCTAACCCATAAACCATAAACACGAACCATAAACCCTTCACACAAAACCCTAACCCCTAAACCCTAAACCTCAATAACCATGCCCTATACCCTAGACCTTACACCATAAACCCTATAATCTACACCCTAAACTGAAATCCCTAAATATAACACCAAAAACCCATTACCATGCAGCCTAAAACCAAAATCCTATGCCTTAAACCATACACCCTACACTCGAAAACCTAAACCATACACCCTAAACCGTATATCAAACAAGCTAACCGTAAACCCTACACCAAAAACCACATACCATGTACCCAAATCCCTAATCCCTACACCCTATACCGTATACCCATCACCCAAAACCCAAAACAGTACATGATAAACCCTACACCATACACCCTAATCCCTAAATCTTACACCATAAACTTTATAACATGCACCCTAAATTCTATAACATACACCCTAAACCCTATATTGAACACCCTGAACCCTATACCCTATACTGTAATCCCTAAACCCTACACCCTAAAACAAATATCCTACACCATAAAACCTAAACCCACGACCCTACAACCTAAGCCATATACCCTACACCCTAAACATTAAAACCTACACACAAATCCCTATACCCAACACCCTAAACCCAAACCCTAAACTCTAAACCATGTACCATATAATCTAAACCCTATACCCTACACCCTAAACCCTACACCCTAAACCCTAAACCATAAAAACCATAAAACCTTTTAAAACCCTAGAAACTCTAAAACTCTAAAACCATAAAAAATGCTAAAAACAAATAAAAACCTAATAAAATACTAAGAAACCTAAAAACCCTATGAAATCCCCTAAACACCTAAAAATCCTAAAATAACTAAATTCCAAAAATCCCCTTCAAATACCTAGAAAAAAAAAACAAAAAACCTCTAAAAAACCTAAAAATACTTAAATACCCTTAGAACCCTAAAAATAATAATGTCCTAAAATATCCTTAAAAACATAACAATACACTAAAAACTGTAAAACCCTAAAAATCCTAGAAACTCTTAAACCCCCAAAAATCAAAATAGAACCCTAAAACCCTTAAAGAACCATAAAACCCCTAAAAGAACACAAAAAACCCTAAAAGAGCCCAAATAAGACCTAAACCCCATAAAAACCATAAAAACCATACCGACCTAACTTCCTAAACCTCTAAAAAACCCTAGAAACCCTAAAAAGGCATGAAAACCACAAAAATCTTAAAAAAACTAAAAATAATAAAAAAGACACTAAAACCCCTAAAAATAGTAAAACCCTATAAAACCCTAAAAACAACTAAAATGAACATTGTGGTTGAGCCAAGGTATAGGTTCTAGGTATCACTACGTATCTTATTGGAACAAAAATAAATACATATATAGTTCTAGAAAATATTCTCCATTCTGATTGAATATATGTCTAGAGAAATGGGTTTTTTTAATACGGGCTCATGCATGGGGGTGAGAACCCATATTAGATACTCTTATATAGATCTGACACATACATAATGAAGTGGGGGGAATTTACCATATTATGGATAGACTGAGATATAGGGTCCCAGAATCACTAAATATCTCATGGGAACATGAATCAATCCCTATATATTTTTTAAGGAACCATATATTTTAAATACTTTCAACAAATACATATAGTGTTCCTTTTATCGTCTTTCAACCATGACTGTAGTAACAATAATTTAAATTAATAATACTTGATCATTTGGGGAACACCCTACCAATACCCCTAATCCCACATGATGTATGCTTGTTGTGAGAAACAATGAGTAAAAAAGGTTTCTTCCACCACAAATAGGTGATAAAAATAAATGGAATTGACATTTTGATTTTTCAGTGGCTAGACTAGGATGTAAGATGCATGAGTTTCTTTTTTCTATGCACTGCATGATAACAAGACAAGTTAGGGAAGGGACCTTCACGCTAGTGGTTGTTGACCTGTGGAAAGGGGCCCTTGTGGTAGTGTCTTTTGTTTAAGACCCTAGAGGGACTTTGATCCTAATATCCCACTTAATTTAATATATTCTTGGGTTTTAGAGGGTTTCCTGAGGTATTCTTTGAGGACCTAGGTAAAGGGGAAGAATTACCATAGCTTGGAGGCTTCTTTAGATTTTCTAGTTCTCCAAATGAAGGCCCCCAAGGACTTATTTATATGAAAACATGGGAGCATGGTTGAAGGTGTTACCCCATGCAAGTAACCGGGGTAGTTACCTTGTGCAGGGGTGGATGGTACTTTAATGCCACTTGGGGGGGGGGGGTGCATAAGCCTTATGGAATGTAAGTTGGGGGTGTTGTTGCCACTTATACGTGATTTCCCTTAATACTTTTGGTGTTCTTAACTTCTCTAATAATTGAGTCACTCTACAAAATATTTTCATCCCATCTGACAAAATGGAGTGCCAACTGACCTTAAAAACTAAAAAACCATAAAACCCCTAAAGACCCTAGCAAAACCTAAAAACCCTAAAACCCTAAAAACTCCTAAAAGCCTAAAATGCATGAAAACCCTAAAATGACTATAAAACCATAAAATTAGCCTAAATTGCACTCGAACACCCTAAAAATACCATAAACCCTTAAAACCCCTAAAAACCATAAAACAAATAAAATCCCATAAAACACCAAAAATCCTAAAACTCAAAAAAAACATTAAAAACACCTATTAAACTATAAAAACCCTTCAATCCCTAAAAACCCTCTAAAACCATGAAACCCCTAAAGAACCTAAAACTCCTTATAACCCTTAAAATCCCTAAAACCATGAAAACACTAAACCCCTTGAAACACCTAAAATACATTAAAATACCATAAACCCAAAAAGTCATTAAAACCCCATAAATACCCCCAAAGGGACCAAAACCCCACAAAACACCAAAAAATTTAATAATGTCCTAAAGGAACCTTAAAAACCATAAAGACCGAAAACCCATAAAAACCCTAAATTCCCTAAAAACCATAAAATCCTTAAGAAAAAATAAAAATCTTAAAAACCCATAAAAACCCTAAAAACCCTAAAGTCCCAAAAAGACTCCTTAAAAACCCCAAAACCTCATTAAATAATGAAAATGCTAATACCATTGAAAACAAAAAAAACCCTAAACACCAAAGAACCCACTAAAACCCATAAAACACGAAAACCCCAAAAAACAATAAAAGACCCTCAAATCCAAAAATCCAAAAATCCTAACTACCCTAAAACCCCTAAAACCCCTAAAATAGTAAGAAACTATAAACCCATAAAAATTATAGCCCTCTAAAAATTCCTAAAAAATAAAAAAAACCCTAAACCGCTAAAAAAACTAAAAACCAAAAAACACTAAAAATACCTAAAGTCCTTTAAAAATACTAAAAATAATTGAAAACCTAAAATTAAATAAAAAACCCTGAAGACCCATAAAACCCATAAAAACCCTATAAAACCCTATAAAACATTAAAATACATAAAACCCATAAATCCCTAAAACCCCAAAACACCCAAGAAACACAAAAACCCAAAAAATCCAAAAAACCCAAAACCCCCTCAAGAAACCTTGAAACCCTGTAAAAACAATAAAATCGAATAAACCCCCCTAAAAATCTAAAAACCCATTAACACTTTAGAAAAACTATAACCCCCCCTATCCATGAAACCCACTAAAACCCTATACCCTAAACCCTACAACATAAATCCTATACTGTAAACCTAAAACATAAACCATTAACCCGAAACCCTACACACTACACCTTAAATGCAAAATAATACACCATATACCCTACACCAAACACCATAAACCCTATTCCTTATACCATAAACCCTATAACCTACACCCTAAATTTTTAACCCTATACCCTTACCCATAAACCCAACACCTAAAACCATAAACCCCAAACCATAAAAGATGATAAATCCCTAAAAACACTCAAAAAAACTCAAAACCCTAAAAACATCTAAAAATCACTAAACCCCTAAAAACATAAACACCTTTAGAAACCTAAATGAAACTAAAAACCCTAAAAGGCCCTAAAATCCCATAAAGAACCCTGAAAATTCTGTGAAATCCCTAAAGACAAAAAAGTCCCAAAAACCCCATAAAACACTAAAAACCCTAAAAAATTCTTAAATCCCATAAAAACCCCTATAAGAAACAGAAAACCCTAAAACCCCTTAAAACAATAAAAGACCATAACAATAATAAAAGACACTAAAACCCCTAAAATACCATAAAATACCTTAAATCACCTAAATTACCCTAAGAAAAGACTAAACCTACTAAAAGAATCTAAAAATAATAAAACACCCTAAAAGACCATAAACCCCTAATACCCTTAAGAGAGCCTAGAAACATAAAAAATAAAAAAGGGCCCGAAAAACTTCTAAAACCCCCAAAACCCAAAAAAAAATCTTAAAAGACCCAAAAAATCATAATAACCCATAAAACCCTAAAAACCCTAAAAATCCTAAGAATTCTAAAAAAACATAAAATCCCAAAAAACCCCAAAACCCCTAAAAAACCAAAAACCCAAAAAAATGTTGGAAACCACAAAACCCCCTAAAAATATAAAACCCTCTAAAACACAAAAAACCCCAAACACTCTAAAAGAATATAACATTCCTAAAATATCATGAAATCCTTAAAAACTACAAAAAACGCTAAATCCTAAAAACCCTAAAATATCTAACCCCCATTAAAATTATAATACCCCTTAAACACACGTAAAACCCCTTAAAACCAAATAAATTTAGAAAACACTAAAATACATAAAAACCCTAAAAACCCAAAAATCCTAAAAAACCTTAAAGTCACTAACAAACCAAATAAACCATAAAAGACTCTAAAACCCTCAAAAAAACCTAATACCCTAAAAATAATAATCACCCTAACAACCCTAAAAATCACAAAAACCATAAAAACCATAAAACACTAAACACACCTAAAAACCATAAAACCATAAACCTCATACCACACACCCTAAAACCTAATCCATACACCCAAAACCCTATAACCAGCACCATAAACCCTAAAAACAACACCCAAAATAATATACCCTACACCATAATCCCAAAACCCAACACCCAAACCACTATACCCTACACCCTAAACCCTAAACCCTACACCCAAAACCTTATACTGTACACCCTAAAACATAAACCCTACTTCATAAACCCTATACATTGCACCATAAACCCCAAACCCTACACAATAAACCTGAGAACCTACACCATAAACCCTAAAAGACACCAAAAACCCCTAAAACCCAAAAACCAACTAAAAACCCTAAAAGAACATGAAACCCTAAAAACCCTAAATTACCCTAAAAGAACCAAAAATCCTCCACAAAACCCTAAAAGAATATAGAAACCCAAAACACCATAAAAATTCCTAAAAACCCTAAAAAAGAAAAAGTCCCAAAAAACCTTAAAAATGATTAAAACCCCATAAAATACACTGAAAAATCTAAAAACCTTATAAAGGCCTAGAAACCAAAAACCACCCTAAAATCTTATAAACGATATAACCATTAAAACCCTTAAAAACCCTATTTTTTTTAAAACCCCAAAAAACAAAAAAAAACCTTAAAAGGTACAAAAACCCTAAAAATCCCCCAAAACACTAAAGAACCCAAAATAAACCATAAAACCCTAATAACCCTGAAACCCTGAAAATTCAAAAAACCCATAAAAATCCCCAAAACCCTAATAAATCCTAAAAAGACACTAAAAACCCACCCCCACCACCACCACAAAAAACCCCTTAAATCCCTAGAATTACCCTAAAGAATCCTTAAAACCCTAAATCCCCAAAACCATAAAAAACCTAGAAACCTAAATAAAATCCTAGAAACCCTAAAACTCTTAAAACCCCCTAAAAACTCTAAAAAATACTAAAAACCAAAAAAAATACTAAAACCCCTACAACATTAAAAACCAAAAAAACCCAAAAAGGACCTTTAAGAACCCGAAAACCCATAAACCTCTTAAAACCACTAACATAGCCTAAGAACCTTAAAAATTCCTAAATACAATAAAAACACTAAAAATATGTAAAATTTATAAAAAACCCTAAAAACCTAAAAACCCTAAAACACAATAAATAACCCCATAACCCCCATAACCCTATAAAAACCCCAAAAATAACTCAAAACCCCCAGAAGACATTAAGACCATCAAACACCAAAAAAACTAAAAAAAATCTTAAAACACATAAATCACATGAAAAAATCCTATGACACTAAAACTACAAAAATCCCTAAAAACCCAAAAAACCCCAAAAACTACTAAAAACCCCTAAAACACAAAAAAATATCATAAAACCCTAAACAACCTAAAAATGCATTCCCCCAACCCTAGAAACACTACAACCCCCCCACGTAAAATCCAAAAAAACCCCTAAAACCACCAAAAAGATATAAAAACCCTAAAAACATAACAAAACCTAAAGACTAAACCCTTTTCCATAAACCCTAAACCATACACCCTACAACCTAAAACCTAAACCCTACACCTTAAACCCTACACCTTACACCCTAAACCGAAAACCCTAGACCATAACCCCTATACCTCAAACCCTAAACCCTAAACACTGAACCATACATCCAAAACCTTATACCCTACACATTAAATCATAAAATCTATACCATAAACCTTAAACCCTATAACATAATCAATAAAACACACATTCTAAACACTAGACAATATAAAATAAAACCTAAAAGACCCTAATGTCCCCAAAAAACTAAAAGAACTTAAATCCACTAAAACACCCTAAATACCATAAAACGCCATAAAACGCCAGATATACCATAACATCCCACAAACCCCTAAAAGAACCTAAAACCCCTATAAAAACCCTTAAATAACCAATAAACCATAAAAAAATAAAATACCTTAAAAACGCTAAAAACATAAACGACCCAAAACCCCCTTAAAATCCCCTAAAACACTGAGAAACCCTGAAACACCCAAAACACCAAAAAGCACTAAAAATAAAAAAGAGTAATTAATTTAAACTTTAAAACCACTAAAAATCCAAAAAATCCATTGAAAATCCAAAAAACAACTAAAACCTCTAAACACCCTAAAAACTCCTTTAACCCCACAAAAACCCTAAATAATCATGCAGAAACACTAAAACCCTAAATAATACAACCCCCCCCCCCCAAAGTCCCAAAAACCCAAAAAAAACTCTAAAAATCCTTAAAATACCCTAAAACCATTATAAAACACTAAAACAACATAAAACCACAAAAAATACTAAATTATTTTAAATCCTCCAAATTACATATAAACCTCAAAACCCCTTAAAACCCAAAAAACCCAAAAAAACCCAAAAAAAACTAAAACCCTTAAAAATACCCTAAACCCTTAAAATACACTAGAACAAAATAAAAATTATGAAAACCCCTAAACACCTAAAAATCCATTAAAAATTAAAAACCCATAAAAACACTAAAAAATCCTAAAAACTCTAAAAACACTAAAAACCATTAAAAAAAGAGTATAAAATAACCTAAAACCCCTAAAAACACTAAAACTAAAAAAAAGAGAACCATAAAACCCATAAATCCCTAAAACCTTACTAAAATGCCTAAAATCAATAAAACCCCTAAGTAAGAAACAAAAAGGCCCAAAACACCACTAAAACAATAAATGATCCTAAAACCCCTAAAACCATAAAAGAAACTAAAACAATTAAAACCCCTAAAAGGAGAAAAACCCCTAAAACCCTATAAAACATAAAAAGATCTCAAAAATATAAAATAAAAAATAACCACGAAAAACATCAAATTCCCTAAAATCCTAAAAATCTCCAAAATCTCTAAAAACCCTAACAAACCCATAAAAATCATGAAACCTATTAAACACCCCAAATATAATAAAATCCCCTAAAAGCGCTAAAATACCCTTAAAACCCAAAGACCATAAACAACCTAAAACCCATAATACCCTAAAAACCCTTAATACACCTAAAACACTAAAAACCATTAATAACACTAGAATCCCTAAACCTTTTAAAAACATTAAAACTATATAAAACCCTCACACAACCCTAAACCCCTAAAAACCTAAACTCCCTCTCCCAAACCCACCCACCCCAAATCCTGAAAAATATGAAAATCCAAAAAACACTAAAAACATTTAAATTTTCTCTCAAATCCCAAAACACTAAAAACTAATAAAAATCCAAAAAACACTAAAAACACTAAAAACCACTAAAATCCCCTATAACCATGAAAAAACCCTAAAAACCCAAAAAACCCAAAAAACCCCTAAAACACTTAAAATACACTAAAACACTAGAAATCCCTAAAAACCCTAAAAACCATAAAAACACAAAAGACCCTAAAACAAGAAAAGACCATAAAACCGAAATGAAAACTCTAAAAGACCCCTGAAAACCCTAAAAACACCAAAAACCCTAAAAATTGTAAAAATAATAAGAATCCTAAAACCCAGAAATGCTATGAAAACCCTAAAAATCCTAAAAACCAGAAATATCCCAAAACAATGAAAAAAAATTAAAACCCTAAGACCCTAAAAACTGAAATACAACCCAAAAAATCCCAAAACCTGAAAAACACTTAAAAATTAAAGAATTGTAATACATGAAAAATAGTATAAAACCCAAAAACTCTAAAATTCCAAAAAACCCTAAATTTTTTATAAACCCTAAAATCTGTAAAATCCTTGAAAATTCATATAATACCCTTGAAAACACTAGAAATCCATGGCAGTACCCTAAAAACCTAAAAAAACTATTAAAAATAGTACGAAACCCTAAAACCCCAAAACCCGAAAAACCCTAAAACCCTAAAAACAATGAAAAAAACCTAAAAACCCCTAAAACCCCTAAAGAAGTAAAAAATCATAAAAAATCTAAAAACAATAAAAAAACTAAAACCCTTAAAAACTATTAAGATTTTTGCAAAACCTAAAAAAAAAGTCAAGAAAAATAAAAAAACCCAAAAAACAATAAACATGCTAAAAACCAAAAGAAACCCTTAACCCCAGAAAACCATAAAATGATATAAGACCATAAAAACAAAAAAAAAAAAATTAAAAACCCTAAAAACACTAAAAACCCTAAAAACCCTAAAAACCATAAACTCTATACCCAACACTCCTAACCCAAAACATTAAAACCAAAACCCTATACCTTAACCCCAAACCCCCAAAACCTACACTATAACCCCTAAATCCTACACCAAACACCCTAAACCTCATAACTTATACCATAAACCCTAAACAATACATCCTAAACACTAAAACACAAACCCGAAACCCCAAAACCTAAACCCTAAACACTAAACCCTAAACCATACACCCACAACCCTACACTAAACACCATAAACCCTACACCCCCAAACCCCATACCCTACACCATAAACCCAAAACCCTACACCCCAAACCCTAAAACCAATCCCATAAACCCTAAAACCTACACCAGAAACCCTATACTCAACACCCAAAATTCAAAACGTTGCACTCTAAACACTATACACTACAACCTAAATGCTATACCCTACACTATAAACCCAATACACTACACTCTAAACCCTAACAACTAAACCCTACACCTCTACACCCTAATCCCCAAACCATACAACATAAAACCTATACACTAAACCCTATACCATATATCCTGTACCCTATACCCTAACCCCTATACCATGCACCCTATACCCTAAACAATACACCCTATACCCTATACGCTACACCCTAAACCCTATACATTATATGGAAAACCCTACACTAAAAACCCTACAATATACAAAATAACCCCTCTACCTAGACACCAAACCCAATACCATATATCCAAAATCATAAACCGTAAACCCTACACCATAAACCTTAAACCCTACAATGTAAACCCTAAATTATGTACCCCACACCCAAAACCCTCATATATACACCCTAAACTAGTTAGGATATACTGTAAACCCTAAAACCTACAAACTAACCCACATACCTTACACCCTAAACTCTATAAAAACACCATAAACCCCGAACACCACTCTAAACTCTAAAACCAACTCCCTAAACTCTAAAATCTACACCATAAGCCCAAAAATATACACCAATACCATAAACTAGACTCCCAAAACTCTAGACCCTACTCTCTAAAAACTAAACCTTATACCATAAATCCTATACCCTACAACCTAAACCCTGAACCCTAAACCCTACACAATAAACCATATACCGAACACCCTAATACCTTTATCGAGAACCTAAAACCCTAAACACTACACCCTAAGCCTAATACCTGGCATCTTGCACACTAATCCTCATATCTTGTACTCTAAACCCAATACTATGCTGCCTAAACCCCATACCCTCACCATGAACCCTAAACCCTACACCCAAAAACTCATACCAAACACCCTAATCCCTAAACCCTACACCCTAAATCCAATACCATACATCATAAACCCTAAAACATTCATCCTGAACACAACACCCTAAACCCTAAACGATAAAACCTACACCATAAACACTATCCCCTACACCCTAAGTCCATACCCTAAAGAATACAACCTAAACCCTAGACCATACACCCTAAACCATAAAACCTACATCTTGAATCATATACCCGACAACCTAAGCACCAAACCCAACACCCCAAAACCTATACCCTATAGTTTAAACACTATACCTTACACCCTAAACCTTATAACATGTACAATAAACCATAGACCCTACAACCTAAACAAAAAAAATACTAAAAACCTTAAAACCCCTAAAAACATAAAGACCTGAACAACCAATAAAAACCCTAAAAACTATATAAACCCTAAGAAATCCCTAAAACCATAAAAAAACCCAAAAAAATTGCAGAACCCTATAAACCCCTAAAAAACCCCTCAAACCAATAAAAATACCTAAAACCCCTAAAAACATGTAAAAATCCTATCAAACCCTAAATACCCAAAAAAAAACCCAAAAACAAATATTAAATCCTAATAAAACTGAAAAACCCCTACAATGCGCTAGAAATTCTAAAAATCCATAAAACCCTTAAAACCTAAAAAATCCTAAAAGAAACCTAAAACCCTAAAACAAAACCAAAATACCCTAAAACCCTAAATTAACCCTAAAAACCCTCAAAGAATGTTAAAAATCTCTAAAAACCTAAACCACCCAAAAAAACCCCAAAACACAAAAAAAAAACTCTAAGAACACTATGCCCCCTAAAAACCCTCAAACCCTAAAAATAAAAAATCCCTATAAAACCAAACGAATAGCCTAAAAAGACATTAGTAACTCTAAAAAACGTAAAAACCCTAGAAAATCCAAATAACCATTTAAAAACTCAAAAAGACCTTTAATACACCATTAAAACCCTAAAACCCCTACAAACTCTAAAAAAACTAAAAAATAAAAACCATTGAAAATCTGAAAACCCATTAAAAACTCTAAAAAGATGAGAAAACCCTGTAAAGAGAACCTAAACACCCTATAAGTCCCCTAAAAGACCCTAAACCCCCTTAAAACACTAAAACCCTAAAAACTATGAAAAACGTAAACCCCTAAAAACAAAAAAAACCATCATAACCATAAAAACTCTAAAAACCACCTAAAATCAATAAACCCCAAAACCCTAAAGTACAAAAAACCTTAAAAACCCTAAAACCTTAAAAAATCTAAAACCCTAAAACTGATAAAAATTTTAATATCCCCAAAACACTTAAAAACTCTAAAAATCCATAAATTTACTAGAATCCCTAAAACCCCTATAACACGAAAACGCACCTAAAACCCCAAAAAACATTAAAAAGGAAAAAATCCCTAAAATACCCCAAAATATCCTAAACCCCCTAAAAGACCCTAAAAACATTAAAAACCCTAAAAGACACTAAAAACCTTATAAAATCACTAAAACTATCTAAAATTTATTAACACCCTATAAACACAAAATACCAAACAAGACCCTAAAAATAATAAAAATTAAAAAACCCCTAAAAACCCTAAAACATGTTTAAAAACACTAAAAACCCATAAAACACATAAAACCCCTAAATCCATAAACAATCCTAAAAACCCAAGAAATGCTAAAACCTTTAATAAACCCTAAGAAATCCTAAAACCCTAAAAAATATTAAATTCCTTAAAACCTCTAAAAACATAAGACAAAGCATAAAAACATTAAAAACCCAAAAATCCCCTAAAAACACTAAAACCACTAAAATCCCTAAAACACAAAAAAACATCAATAGACCATAAAAACGGTAAAAATCCCTAATAACCTAAAACCATAAAAAACATAAAATCCATAAAAATCCCTTTAAATCCTGAAAAACCCTAAAACCCCTAAAAATCCTAAAACCCATAAAAACCATAAAATCCCTAAAAAACCAAAAAAACCATAAAGAGTCTAAATAAACTCTAAAGGGACATAAACATAAAAAAACCAAAAATCCCCAAAAACCATAAAAACCACGAAAAACCATGAAAAAACTGTAAAAAATATAAAACCATGAAAAACCTAAAAGCCATTAAAACCCCGAGAAAATATAAATTACCATAGAAACCCCAAAAACCATAAATCACACTAAAAATTGTAAAAATATTAAATTCACCTTAAACCCTAAAGGACCCTAAAACCCCTAAGAGACCATAAAAGAATCTAAAACCCCAAACCCCCCTAAAAGACACAAAAATACCAAGAAAAACTAAAATACCCTAAAAATCCAAAAAACCTAGAAAATACACTGAAGACCATAAAAACTACCAAAGGACACTAAAACCCATAACAACATTAAAAGACCCTAAAAACACTTAAAAATTTTAAAGGTCTGTAAAACCCCCAAAACACTAGAAAGCCTAAAAATTCCTAAAAACCTAAAAGACCACAAAAAATAACTTTAAAAGACATTAATATTGTAAAAAACCTAAACAAATAGAATCCCTAAAAGTACCAAACCCACTAAAAACCATAAAATACCTTAAAACCCAAAAAAAAACTAAAACCCAAGAAACCGCAAAACAATAAAAAGAATATCAAAATATAAACATCCCAAAACATGTTAAAACCCTAAAAATACTAAAACCCAAAAAACCCTAAATTATTATAAAAGACACAAAAAAACTCACTAAAAACCTTAAACCCTTAATAAATTCAAAAAAAAACCTAAACCCCTAAAAAAATTAAAATTCCTAAAAACACTAAATACTCTAAAAAACATGAAAAATCCCCAAAAGAATACTTAAAAACCGTTAAAAACATACAACTTTAAAACCCCTAAAACCCAAAAAATACACTAATACCCCTAATAACTATTAAAAGGTTATAATAACCAAAAAAACTCGGGAAATACTAAAATTATAAAACCCCCAAAAACTAAAATGTAAGCACTAAAACCCTAAAAATCCCAAAAAACTCCTAAACCATAAAAATTCCAAAAAACCCAAAACCCCAAAAACCCTTGTGAAAGCAAAAAAAAACTAAATCCCATAAAAACCATAAAACCCTAAAAATTCCATGAAAACCCTAAAACCCCTAAAATCAAAAAAGAACCTAAAAATATCAATAACGCAAGAAAACCCTAAAAACACTAAAACCCATATGAAACCATAAAAATCATAACAACCTCAATACCCAAAAAACCCAAAAAACCTGAAAAAAACATAATTCATATACCCTACACCCTAAACGCTAAACACTAAATACTATACCTTGTATCTTACTCCCTACACCCTACACCCAAAACCCTATAACATAAACAAAAAACAAAACACCCTAAACACTTTACACTACACTATAAACCATAAACCATAAACCGTAAACCTAATACACTACACCCTAAACCTCAATCCTGTTTACTCTAAACCCTAAACCCTAAACTCTACACCTTTAACCCTAAACCATACACCCTAAACCCCATACCCTATACCCTAATCCCAAAAAGAATGTAAAATACTAAAAAACACTAAAATAACCTAACCCCTCCCCCCAAAAAAAAACCTTTAAACCCAAAAATAACACAAAATCCATAAATGTCTATAAAAACCATAAAACCCTAAAATACCCTAAAACCCTAAAAAATATAAGACCCTCAAAACAATCTTAAGACCCTAAAACTCAACAAAAACATGAAAATCCTAAAAAATCCTAAAACACCTAGAAATACTTATATCCATAAAAAACACTAACGAAAATAAAATCCCAAAAATACCTAAAAACCCTAAAACCCTAAAACCTGTAAAAAATCTTAAAACTGAAAAATACCCTAAAAAGAACCTAAATCCCAAAAAACACCTAAAAACACCAGAAGACTATAAAACAAAAAAACACCCAATAAAACTAAAAAAACCTTAAAACTCCAAATCTGTAAAAGTCCATAAAAACCATAAAACCCCTAAAAGTCACAAAAACCCAAAAATACCCAAAAATACCCAAAAAGGGATAATAGTCCTAAAAGATAATAAAACACCATTGAAACTCCTATAAGACACTAACAACCCATAAAGAAATCTAAAGGACCCTAAAAACGCTTAAGAAACCCTAAAAACCATAAAGAATCGTAAAGGACCCTAAAAACCCTAAAATCCTTAAAACTCTATAAACCCAAAAGACCCTAAAACTCAAAAAAAACATTAAAGGAACCTAAACACTCTAAAAAACCCTAAAAACCCCATAAAAGACTATAAAATCCTAAAAACCCTTAAAAACCTTTAAAATGATAAAAAACCTAAAAACCCATAAATTACCCTAAAGACCCCAATAACATTAAAATCCATAAAAAACCTAAAACCCTCCAAAAACACAAAATACATTAATAGACCCAAAAACTACCCTAAAATCCCAAAAAATAAAATTTATAAAAACCCTAAAACCACTTTAAAACCCTAAAAATGAAAAAATGTTAAAAACATAAAAACCCATGAACCCCCAAAAAACTGTGAAACCCCCTAAAAACAAAAACAAAATAAAAACACCTAAAACTAGTAAAGAAATACCTAAAACCCTAAAAACATTAAAAATAAAAAATCTTAAAAACACGAGAACACTAAAAACCCTAAAAAAATAAAAAAACCCAAAAAACTAAAAACCCCCCCAAAAATAAAAGTCTTTAAAATCCCTAAAACGAGGAAAAACCTTTAAAAAAAATCTAAACACTAATAAAATTAGAAACAATAAAAACACTAAAAACCCTTAAAATCATCTAAATCCCTGAAAACCCTAAAAACCCCTAAAAACCAAAAAACCCTAAAAATAATAGAATACACTAAAACCCCTAATAACCCTAAAAAACCCTTGATCCCCCCTAAAAACCATAAAAACTAAAAGAAACTGAAAAAATCCTAAAACTAGATAAAACCCCACAAACCCCTAAAAACATAGAAAACACATAAAACAACAAAAAGACATAATAACCCTAAAAACTATAAAAATCCTAAAGAAATAAAAACCATATACCCTACACCCCAAACCCTATACCCTATACCCTAAAATCTATATAGTTCACCCTGAACCCTAAACCTTACACCTGAAACCCTAAACCCTACACCCAAAGCCCAAAGAACAACATCCTATAAACTATTCCCTAAACTATAAAACCTAAACCTAACACCCAAAACCCTGTACCATACACCCTAAACCCTAAGCCATAGACCCTAAACCCTACACTCTAAAACCTAAACCCTAAACCCAACACGTCAATCACTAAACTCCAAACCCAATACTTTAAACCCTGAAACCCCTAAAAACACTAATAGAACCTAAAACCCCTAAAACCCTTAAAACATTAAAACCTTAAAACCCCTAAAAACCTAAAATACCATTAAAACCATAAAAAACCCTAAAAGACACAAAAATCCCTGAAACCATTAAAAGACCCTAAAAACCCTAAAAAATTATAATATATTAAAAATCCATTAAAATATATGAAAACCATTAAAAAAATAAAAACACATAAAAACGCATAAAACACATAATACCCTAAAAACCCTAAAAACCCTAAAAAACCTAAAAACATTAAAGACCCTACAAAAATAAAAACCATAAACCCGTAAAACCCATAAAAACCCTAAAAACAACTAAATAAAACTTATAAACCCAAAACCCCCTAAAAACTATAAAAAACTAAAAACCCTAAAAACCCAAAACCCCCCCTCAAAACCATAAAATCCCTAAAAGAAACCCCAATGAAAAACATAAAACATTTCCAATGAACTCAATAAAAACCTAAAGAGAATATAAAACACTATAAAACTATAAAAACACCCTAAAACCGCTAAAAACACACAAAACCCTAAAGAATTCCCAAAACCCAAAAAAACCAAAATCAAACCCTAAAAACCATAAAAACATAAAAAAATCATAAGAATCCTAAAAAGACCCTAACAACATGAAATTAACAAAACCCCCCCTAAAAATAACCTAAAACACATTTAAAAACCCAAAAAGTCCCTAAAACCATAAATAACCCCAAAACCATTAAAATAGTAAACCCATTAAAAACTCAAAATACTCTAGAAGCCCTAAAACCTCTTAAAACCCTAAAACACCCTTAATACCGAAAAACCATAAACAACCTAAAAATTATAAAAACCCCTAACACCCTAAAAGAGTATATAAATCCCTAAAAACACTTAAATAGTACTACAAAACCTGAAAACCCCCAAAAACCATAAAAGTCCATAAATCACAAAAAAAACACTAAAAACCCCAAAACCCTAAAAACCACTGAAAACCCTAAAAATATAAAAATCCCTACAACCCTTAAAAACCCAAAAAAATCCAAGAAAACCATAAATACTCTAAAATCACTAAAACAACCACAACACCTAAAAAATCCCAAAAACCATAAAAACCTGAACACCACTAAAAGACCCTAAAAGGCCCTAAAAAATGTAAAACCACTAAAAGACACTAAAAAAATAATAAGAACCTAAAATTGAAAATCCCTTAAAGGCCCTAAAATCCTTAAAGACCCTAACAACCCTAAAAGACCTGATAAATCCTAGAAACCCTAAAGAACTGTAAAAACCCGTAAAATCCATTAAAACCCCTAAAAGACCCCAAAAACTATGAAAACTATAAAACCCCCCAAACCCCTAAAAGATAATAAAAACCCCTATAAGACAATAAAATGAACTAGTCACCATAAAAGACTCTAAAAACTACTAAAACCCCCTAAAGGACCCTAAACCCCCTAAAAACCCTAAAAACAATATAAAACTCTAAAAATTCATAAATGGGTCTAAAAACAATAAAATACTATAAAACCCTTAAAAGACCCTAAAAAATATTAAAACCCTAAAACCCATAATAACCCTAAAAACCAAAATTTCTCTAAAACAACATAGGAGCCAAAAAATCACCTATAACTCCTAAAAATAATAGAAACCCCAAAAACCATAAAAATCCAAACCCCTTAAAAAATATAGAACCCCTAAATACTTAAAAACCCTTAAAACAAAATAAAACCCCATAAATCCTTAACCCTCCCAAAACACAACCCCCCCCCCCCCCCTTAAAATCATAAAATAACATCAAAACCCATAAAAATTAAAAAATAAAATACCCCCAATACCCAATAAAACATAAAAACATGAATGAACCCTTAGAACCTTAAAAAATAAAAAAATATTAACAATGAAAAAAATCCTAAAAACCCTTAAACTCTAAAAACCCTAAAAATACATAAAAACCTAAAAACCCCTAAATCCCTAAAACCCTAAAAGAAGGAAATATGGAGATTTCGGTGAGTCAAATCCCTCACAATAGAGGATTACCCTCCCTCCCAGGTTGAAGATGATGGTAGCCCAAGCACCCCCCCCTCTCTCTGTGGGGGAGGATCCTTCCTCTGTGGACCACCCTTTCCCTCCTTTATCATCACCTGATCTGCTACCCTCCTTTCCGCAAACAGTGATTTGTCTGATGGTTCCGGAGCTCTTCTAATGGCGTCCACAACTCCCCCTTTCACTTTAATAGTTCAATGAAGCATCAGATCTACACCGTATGACTCTGGTTTCAAGGTTTCTGAAGTGATTCCCCCCGATGGACACTTTTGACAGGTTTTTCTCTGAACTTTGTAATCTACAGGATTATGGGATGGTGGGTCTGGTTGATAGATCCCACATCATGATTCACTTCACAACTGAATAATACCTAATCCTTGCCTGGTCCACGGCTCCCCAAAGCTATAATGGTGCTCAATTATCCCTCTTTAGTTGGAGTTTCAACATTCACCTGAAACGTAACTCCCTGATGGTTGCGACTTGGGTCAGATTCTCTAAACTCCCCCTTCCCTTACAAAATTTCTCTATTGTTTTTATGATTGGGAATCTGGTGGGGAGGCTCCTATGTGTAGATAGTAGAACATGAGATCTTTTTCACCCTATTGCCCAAAGGGCCTTCATTGAGGATGATGCTTCAAAGGATCTGGTGGATGCTGTCTGGATTGCTATAGGGGAGGAGCTCTGTTGGAATCAGCCAATTGTTTTTGAATCGTGGCCGGTCTTCTGTTCCTGCTGTTGGAGCTTCAGGAATAATGCTATGTTTGGTGGATGTACAGACCCTGGTAGGACTGGTTTTGACCTTGTTCAGTTGTGTTCTGGTGAGAACAACCATGTTCTGGTTGATGCAAAGGGGGTCAAGGGGGTGACCGAGCCTTTGCCCTCCCAATCTTAGGTTGCTTCAGTTTCTGTTCCTCTCAAGCCAGACCTGATGTCTGGGAGCGATCTTGAAGTAGCATTGATCGACTCGAGTGGTTTAAATTTAATTTTTTATGGGAATGTTTGTGAATCAGGAGATGCAGTCACTGATGCAGTGCTCATGGCTAAAGAGAGAACTCGGTCTTCTTATGAGGATGTTTGCAGAAGTGGTAAGTTTTTAGGGAGAGAGTTGGAAAATGGGTAGGTTACTATGAAGAAAACTTGGAATGGGAATGAGCATATGGAGCCCCCCCAGATAATGTCCCTGTAAGGAGAGGTTATGGGTTATAGGAAGAGCAGTGGGGGTGCTAGTAGTAGCTTTCTTCTGGACGTAAATGTGGTGAATCTGTAAAATAGGTTCTAGAACATAGCCTCTACTGAGCCGGTTGGTGATACTAATGTGCTGGTGGTTTTTAATATGCAAGGGGATATAGTTAAGATGGATATGAGAGATGGGGATGAGAGACAACTATTTTCGGCTGAGAAGGAGATGATCATGGTAGATGAGTATACCAGGATTCCTGGAGTGCCTGGTGCTCATGTGGAGGATCTGGCAGGGGTTCTTATACTGGACTCCATCATTGATGAAAGAGAGTTGGTTCTGAATATACAGAGGGCCTTGGTTTTTTATGAGGTTCCATCCACTGAAGACCATTGTGTGCTACTTCATGACATGATAATGGTCGACTGGGAAAGTTTTCCCCTTAAAAATGAGGCTAACAGACTTGGGGAGAGGTTTTCTAAGGATGAACACAAAATAAATGATGCTATGGCCAGGTGAAAGGATGAAATGGAAAAGCTACAAAAAAGGGGTGGTGCAACTCCTGGGTTGGGAAGCGAGAGTAGAAACAAAGAGGCCTCATGTGTGGCCAACGATGGAGTCATACGTGAGGAGGTAGTCCATGAAGATGGTTCCATATCTGCCCCCCCAATGTGAAGGCAGCAGAAAGATTACTCTACCCTTCCAAGACCTATGGTGACCCAGGCCTCCTCCAGGGCGGTCAAGATGAAACTCATAGTCAACAAGCGAGAGAGGCCTCTACAAAATGATGAGTTGGAGAGGTCCAGAGAGAACCTTCTATCTATGCTCAGAATACAGGAGGACTACTAGTCGGGCTAGGACTCTATGGATTCAAGAGCTGACTTAGACTTTTTATTTACTGAGATGGGCATTGTTCTTGATGTGAGATTTGGATCCCATGGTGTGGAATTGGATGACTTTGGTGGTGACATTGATTGATTTTCTCTCTTGTGTGTCTTATATTTTAGACCTTTTGGGGTGTGAGTCTTGTTTGGGATTCCACTTGGTTTTATTTTACTTCTTGACTTTTTTGTGTTTCCTTATCTGGGTTTGGGGTGTTTATGGGTTTTTTGGTGTGGGTTGTTTGACCCATCCCATCCCTTTTTTGCAACATATTTTTTCCCAATAAATTTTGGGGGCTTTGAGAATAGCCTAAACCTCGCATCTTCCTTTCCCTAAAACCCTAAAAAATCCCTAAACCCTAAACCCTAATCCCTAATCCATAATACCTACACCCTAAACCCTATAAAATAAACCAAGAACCCCAATTACTACACCTAAAACCCTATACCCTACACCCTAAACCCAAAATCCAACACCCAAAAACCCTAAACTAGAACCATAAACCAAAAAACATATACACAAAAACCTAAAACCTACACACTAAACCCTATACCCTACATCTAAAACCTCAATCCCTACCCCAGTAATTGTATAACCGACACCCTAAAGTCCAAACCATACACAATATACCCTAAAACCTACACCATAGATCCAAAAAGGCACTAAAACCCTAAAAACACTAAAAGTATCTAATACCCTAAAAGTCACTAAAAGGCATTAAAACCCTAAAATACCCTAAAGTATCCTAATGATTCTAATAACCATAAAAGTCCCTAAAAACCATAAAAAGAAAAATCCCTAAAAGATCCCAAAACCCTTAAAAACATAATTGAACCGAAAATAATGAAAACCCCAAAAAAATCCTAAAACACCCTAAAAACCTTAAAAAACTATAAAATTATAAAACCATAAAACCACTAATATATTATTAAAACTCTAAAAACCCTAAAAAATTATACAAACCATAAAACCTTTAAAACATTAAAAACCCTAAAAACCCTAAATATCCCTAAAAACCCAAAGAAGACCTATAAACCCCAAAACAACAAAAAACCCTAAAACACTAAAAACCCATAAAAACACTAAAACCCCTAAAATCATAAAAACCCCGATAAACCATAAAAAACATTAAATCCCATAACAACCCTAAACCTCATTTAAAACCTTAAAACCCCCAAGAAGGCCCGAAACACTCAAAAACCCCATAAAGGACCCTAAGAAACATAATAAAAGACCATAGAAATTTCTATAAAACCATAAAACCCCTAAAACCCTCCAAAATCCCTTAAAAACCCTGAAACTCTCAAAACCAGTAATGTCCAAAAATCCCAAAGCACTAAAGAAACTCTAAAACCATAAATACCCCTACAAACTCTAAAGTACCACAGAACAACCTAAATACATTATAACCTTAAAAGAACTAAAAATACTTAAAAACTATAAAACCTCTAAAAACTATAATAAATCATAAAAGTCCATAAAAACACTAAAAAACCTAAAAAATAAATTCTCCAAAACATAAAAAATACTAAAAAACCTAACACCCTTAAAATCCAAAAAAACCCTAAAAGGCCTTATAGACCCTCAAAACATATAAACCCCACAAAATTCCCTAAAATATCATAAAGAACCTAAGACACCCAAAAAACACTAAAAACCCTAAAACACCGTAATAAATTTTCAAAACCTACAGTACCCTAAAAAACCTAAAATACCCAAAAAAAACCAAAAACCCTCTTAAAACCACTAAGAACATAAAAACCTTAAATCCCATAAAAAAATCTAAAATTATAAAAATGCATAAAATCATTAAAAGCCTAAAACCCCATAAAAACACCAAAAACCATTGTTGGGTCATGAAAACTCCGCATACAAAGAGGAAAAAGTTACGTGAATTTTGGAAATGGTAAAATAATAAATGAAAATAATATTTTGATGTAAATGATCAATATATGGGACACCATAGAGGATTGCTTGGTCCAAATAAGTAAAAATGATACATGGAATGCCTCTCTACCGAGCATTCCTCCACTTCGTGAGGCATCCCACAAACTGACCACACCCGAAAATTAAATAAAGTCATTTGTGGGTTTGGAAGGTTATTCACACCCCCATGAACAACCGCCCCTAGAAAAGGATTCATTAAAGAGTTGGGGTGTCATTAATGAGCTCCCACAAATGGAGACCACATTACCCACCGTGACTGACCAAAATAGTATTCGTTTGTGTTTACCCACTATAAAAAGGTTAGAGGGGATCTGAGAGGGGTACAAATGAAAATTCAAGGGAAGGAGATGGAGAAACCATTATCAAAAGTATAATCACCCAACCATTTACTTACCCAAAATTAATTTTCGGATGGACCCTTCTACATAGTAAAGAAACCATTCCACGAACCCTATGTGGAAGATCCTTCATATTGGGTTCCATGTCGAGGCAATGCCATTTTTGTTGACCCTGCAAATGAATGAATTTCTTCACTGATATATCTTCCTAGATGGACCCTTTGTGGAAAACCCATAAAAAATCTCTTATACAGCTAGCCCCTTTGTGAATACACCCATTTTACCCCTTTTTCAAATCCCTTTCATAGAAGATTCTTCATTAATGCTCTTTTATAGACAACTCATTCACTAACACTCATTCCTATACAACTTCTTCGTGTAAACTCCTTCGCTGATTCTCCTTTGTGGATGATCATATGTGGCCAGATCCTAAACGTCCATTCCTATGTGAAATCCATATGTTCTTATTGGTCTATAGCATGGGGTTGGTCCCTCGCACCCCCACTCAGTATTAGTGATGAGTTATAGTCTCGACCCTCTAGTTCGGTCCCTTCCCAACTGTCACTGGACAACATTAAAAATTGAGAGTCATTCCATGCAATTTTCAGGATGGGTTGAGGAAATTTGGGTTTATTCCTTATATGGCCCTAACATCCACCGTAAATAATACCATGTGTTGAAACATTCCTCATGCACCTCCTGAAATCCTATCACCTCACTTTTATGATAGATTATAATAGAATGGGTATCTCTTGCATAAGTCCCACACTATCCATTTTTAGGCATATCCCACCTAGTCATCCTAACCACAAGACTTTAAATAGTACAGAACTCATACTTACCACATGAAGATAACTATATATAACATTTCCCTACAACATAGAATTAAATTTTGATGTCGTTTTCCCTAAAACATGATTTTTAACTATGCTACCATAGTTCCTGAAACATGACATTAAACCGTGCTTTCGTTTTCCTTACAACAAGAAGTTAAAATGTGGTTCTATCTTCTTAGTAATATGAAATTAAACTATAGTATACCCTATATATAATTACACATGAAATAATCATGATATTACTACCAAATATTCAAACATGAATCCCTCTAGGAGTAATCCCCAACCATCTAGGGAATCCCTCCTTGAGTAAGCCCCTATCCATTCTAATGGGAGGTGACACACATTATCGTCTTCTTATCTTGGTCCATAGCTGGATGGATCACCAAATGTGAGTATCCTACTTACCAATATAATAGAGTAAACATGAACACTCAACAACTAATCCCTCTTTCTTTGAAATTCATCACCTTTTCGATAATTGGACCAAATGTATCATGTGATCTTCATATCTACTACTTCCTCATATTTCCCAAATGGATCATGAATCATCGGGGATTAGAGATTAGCGGGGATCATGACATCCACACTGTCCAAAACAAATGGGCCTCTTATGTATTATAATTTCCAACCTTACCCAACTCCATGGGCCTTCTCCATAGATTTAATCCCTGATTTCAATCCAAATTGGTTGATTCAATGCGTAATCCCAAATCATATTCAAACCCAAATGGGCCTCTTCTATGAATAAGCCGCAACCACATCCCCCATGGTAATACCTCTGAGTATAAGCCCCAAACCATTCATTTCCCCTCAATTGGTCCTTTTCTATGGTATAATACCCAAATCATATCCATTAAAATGGGAATCTTCAATGCGTAATCTCCACACTGAATCAAACCAAGAGCAATCATTTTGCAATGGGAAGATTCCTTGTATAACCATAAATAACTAAACTATGTGGGATTAGATTCCACACTAATTGGGATATGTAGGAAGCCTCCCTGAGTTCTCAACCCAGCACCCAAATCCATCCTAATTTTCTCTAGGCCACATCCCCAGTAGGGTCATATAGACACAAGAGAACACATATCCTCTATTACGCATGGTCCACTCATTGTAATTCCCACACTATCTTTCATTAGGAACCTTTCAATTCAATGTAATTACTTCATAATTTAAAATTACATGTTTGGGACCCCGTTACATGACCTTAAAATTTGATGTGCCCCATTAAGTGGAAGAAAATTATGTGGGTTCAGATTTCACTCATGATGATATGTAGGATTCCCATCTTATGGTTTCAATCTTGATATAAAAAAACTTCCATCCCCCTGGGTGAAAATAAACTCCAGAGTGTCACACCACATGTCTTAAAATTAGATTTATCCTAATAGACGACCAAACAATATATGATCCATCCATAAAAGGTTATTATTGATGGAAAAACTTAGATACATAGAGATCCCTCCATTTATGGGGAACCTCAGATACATATATATGATTATGAACCCATACATCATCATAATGGAATTTTTATCCTTGGGTAATCTATTTATGAATACTTGTGAGTGAACTAAGGATTCATGAAAATGTCTTAAATCTATAAAAGAGTCCCAAAATAGGAAATTATTCCCCTTAAAAGGGTGTGATGATCCTGACTTTCCTTACTCTCATCCAATGTATGTTATTAAGTGTCATTGGCCAAACTATCCAATGAATTCCTGGATTTGGAAAGTAGGTCCATGATTCATGGATGTGAGAATCATTGTGTGTTTCTAGATCTATGAACAAAATCAGTGGATACTGTTAGAATAAGTTTTACTTGACATCAGTGAATACACACCACTCAACCTAGGACAATCAAACGTTTAGGCACAAATATTTTTCTTCGGAAATAAGATGGAGAATACTATATGAAATCACTTAACAATGACATATCCTTCAAAATATAAAAAATGATATATTTTATAGTTATCATCATACCATTTCGTTCCTGACTAAAATGACTCTATGAGGGAAAATGGTGAATCCATCATCACATCACTTAACTATGGCATCTTCTTCTCAATAAAAAATTGATATAATTCCTAGTTATCATAGGACCATTTCTTTATAGATCCAAAAAACTTCATGTGAAACCAAATGGTGAACCAGACGAGAATCTTCAAACATTGTAGCAGTGTTACCTCATGTCATGCCCCTTCCACATCCCAAATAGAAGAGGGCCAAACATGACCATAAATATGAATGTGGTCGGGATTATAATTTGATGAGATTTATTTTTTCTTATCTATCACATATATTATAGGCACTCTCTAGTGCTCTCTTCAATCCAATGACATCTCACCAGCTTTTGCAGACATGCACATCATCCATTACACAATATGTGTCATAAGCCAAACTAAGGACACCGTCTCCAACCCAATTTATTAAATGTGGGTTTTGAATGCACTGGTTAGGTAGTACCACCAGATATATACTCTCCCCACCCAAAGGTAGCTCCATGGGCCCTCTACTCCATGAATCCCCACCAACCGTATTCCTATCGATGGTTGGAAGTCTAGAACTAGACAACTCCACTAGAAGTCTCCAACTATTTATGAAGCTTATCCCCAAAATGAGATAATTAGGTCCTCCGTTAACTAAGGGATTCTAATGAAGTCCTAACTAGTGACTACATCCTAGTAGAACAGGGGGTCCCACACAAGGAAACATGTCAGGAATCATCCCTTCCAATGAAATGTAGCCCAGTATCCTCATAATAAATAGGATACTACCTCGTGATCCCCAATTGAAGTAAAAAATACCTATGCCTATGGGTGGTCCAAATTTTTTGATTATCATACAATCAGAAACATACCATCGTCTTTATTCCTAATGAATAAGTTTTCAAAGTAAATATGGTAGAAACCAACTAGAAGACATATATTTATTCTCACCCTCATGATATCTGTTAGTCAAATACAATGGTGAATTATAGGAATAAGTATATCCCTACAAAAGAACTTGAATCCTACTATGAAAATATTATGGAAAATGGGAAGATGAAAATACCTACCCATAAATATGAATATTTATAGTAAAATATGGTGGAAAATTATAAAAATAATAATATTCCTTCTCATCCATATCAAGACCACAATGAAAATAGGGTGAAGAATTATTGATAGATGCAAACCCCTACCATCCTTTTCAATCCAATCATTAAAAAAAATGGAAACCAAATAAAGGTAGATGAAAATTCATATGGATAAATAACAAGACCATCAGTCAAATACAATGAAAAGTAATGAGAAGAAGAGCTTTCCTACTCATTCATGTCAAGAACTCTAGTAAAATATGATGGAATTTAGAGAAAACAGTTGGCAACTCCCAATTTTAAGTCATGGGAAAAGTCATACCTCTATCACCACACATGAGAGTTATTCGTACCCATTGGTAGGAAATGGAGGACCAAATTAGACACATATTCATGCTCTGACACCAGAATGGGTATATATTATTGTTCCATCCAAGGAAGTATTTCAACACATCCTAGAACTGATGGAGTATCAAATATAAATCCATAATGATATCCTATAGAATTTCCAAGATATAATCATTTCTATATAAATATTAAGGATTCAAGACAAATGTATACTCTATAGAAACTCCTCATGCAGTTAGAAATAAAGTTGTTCTGGTAGTCCTCACCATGATGAAACTCGCAGAAAAGGTCCTTCCCACAATGACACTATAACAAGAAGGTCATTCCTATATTGTCGTCCTCCCTAAAGGTCCTACAAAAGGTATGCACTATAGAAATTATCCCTACAGTCGAACTTCAAGTGGTGATGGTATCCCTATCAATCATAACATGTTCTTCAAAGGTCCTCCCATTAGTAACATCTTATTTCTACAAGACATAACTCCCCTTGCTGGTGTTTTTCTTGAATAAACTCTCTAGGGTGTACGCTACAGAAATTCTCCTTGTATTTAAGAATATAGTTTTTATAGTAGTCCTTTCCCTGATAGAATTTATATAAAGGTCTTCCCCAAAATAATTTTTCATGCTAGAAAGAAGGTCCTACCCTTTCTGAGTCAAATACAAAAAATACCTCATATATTGAGTTGCTTGGAATGATGGGGTCAAAATGTTAGAAACCCTATTAATAACAAGAGACATCCTTTCTCAACATGGATATGTCCTAAGGAAACACTAATCCTCTAAGCCTCCTCACACCATTCACATACTAATGAGACACCTACTAGTCCTTCTATTTTTCAAAAAATATTCATGAAGTGTCGATGTTGGGAGGATCAAGTAGATTATTCAAGGATGGAAGAATAAAAGGATATGTTTCTCGTAAGAAGACAATTGGATATGGACGACATACCAGTTATGTTTTAGCCCTCATCCAAAAATTTGTGTGACATACATGGTGTTTTAAGAAGAATTAATATATAATATTCGTCTCAATCTCTATAAAACTCTTCTCCACTTTAAAGAAAAATTCATTCCTTACAATGGGTATGAGTACCATGTACAAACATTGGGGGAGCTTCCTCATAAAATTGAACTAGAGGATCTTACCTATGTGATGAGACCACAGTCAGAGATTTAGGAGGAATATATCCAACTAATATGCCACAATTCATTGTATAAGTTATGTCACCTAATTTTCTACACCCCGTCTGATGTTCACATCCAGGGATAGAGGGAGCATAGAGCTTTTCATTTCACCCCGCTCCCTATTTATCATAACCCATTGTAAATGAAATCATATAATGTTATTATACCAAGGAGGATATAAAATAGAACCCTTGATTAAAAAATGGGGAATGTTAAAAAATAATAATCCTTCAGTATGTTTGAATAGAATCTGGCCCGACAAGAGAAAGACACTAAAGAACTCATGAACCAATAAAGTGATAACATTTATCATGATTCTCTCCTAAGGGAAGCTAATCATAAAGAACTAGAAATATCCTTGGAAACAAATTGTTCACATACATACCCAATATTATATTTGTCTCATGCTCGAACATGGATTCATGAAATCCAAAGAGTAGTGATAGTGGAATCATCCATAAAAATATGGGATTAGCCCCAACTCGTCGGGATATAGAAATTTTTAACCCAAAAAACCCCCCCATAAAATTGGGAAATCTTTACCAAAGAACAACAATAAGTGAATTATAGATACCCCATACCATAGAGATGTGGAAATATTTACCTCAACCATACCATCAATAGAAATCAGTATTTTTCCATTTAGGGAGGACGACTAGTAGAGTGGTCTCATATTCCATCCCTTATCATGACTCATTTCCCCCATAAGGGAGGAATATGAATGGGATACATAGTGGTTATCTCAGAGTTACCATTTTCAAAAAATTCCAATGGTGATCCCAAAAAGTAAGGAAGAGGTTTAGAAAAAGACACAAATAGATCTCCTACCACTCCGTGGACAGTACAATACCCACAATGTATTATGTATCACTAAACTTCATGGATGTCAATCCAATAGATGAAATTGAAAATGAAAACAAATTGAAATAATGAGGAACGTATGGTTCCATCTAGAATCCAATATACACTGATAATGAAGTTTTCATTACATTGAAATATAGAATCCACATAAATTTTGGAACCCCCTTGATCAATCATCTATTTCCTTTATAAGGTCCTGAAAACATCCCGAAGGGAGACAATTACTCCCACAAGCACATTCCATAAGGAAGAAAGTTTTCCTACAAGTCCATAAAGAAAAATGGATCCATATTTGAAAGAAAATTTGAGAAGAAACTTGAACCAATCAATTTTTTCAAAGGGTTTTAGGCTGACTGCATACCATAAACTATAAAGGTTCACATGGCGCATAAACCATGAACCATTAGTACGAGGAAGAACCCTCAAGGCACTAGCCCATGGGAAAGTGTCCATAAAAACTGGGATTCTATGAACCATGTCATTAGTGGAATGAAACTAGGAAATTACACCACATACTATCCCACAAACTAAGTAGTTCATAGGTGAAGCAAGCCAGTGGGTTCTGTAAACCACGTCTCACAAACCACAGCCTCTGCAAACCTTGGTTGACCGAGTCTTCCATGGGATGATATATATCTTCATGGGATTCCACAAATTATGTTGCGTGCCCATATATATGATTTCCCTATAATCCTATAAATAGACAACAATAAGAACTGAAAAATATGGAAAAAAACTAGATGATACTAGAGAAGGAATGAGAGCATAGATGAAGATAGAAGATGGAGCTAGGAATTTGGAAATTTTGGAGATGTATGTAGAAGACTTCAACTTCAGTCTTGAATAATCGATGAAGTGATAACCGTGAACCACCTCCTCTATAGGTATAAATGGATGTGTGCCATAATGATAAGGAACCTAACCAAAATGGTGAAACTATGAACTGAAATGGTGAAACTGTGAACCATAAATCCCTGACAGATGAACTTCCCACAAACCATAGGCTCCCAGACCCTTCTTCAATCCAACTCTCTGCATAGTGCGTCACTTTTCAGACTAGATCTTGCATCGTGTACCGCATTTGTATGAATATGGAACCCGATGCAACATGGACTACCACATCGCAGACCACATCCATGGTTGCATGTAATTTTAGTGTGTCGAACACATCCTGATATGCACTCCTATTTGGTATGTAGACGACTCCTCTACCTTTATGACAGTGCGCTGTGTGGGGATTCCCACATCCCATGTGAGAAAATAGTACACGGAATATGATGTCTTTGGCTATCCTTACTCTTTTTTACAATCATGACCATACATTACCATCCAGTCCTCCATAGATCATAAACAAACCAATCCACTGGCATTAGGCCAATGCCTACTCTAAATCCACATGACCCATATGATCATATCATCAGGTTCACCAACGTGACTTTATAAATTTATGTACCCAAGGTAAACAGAGTCACAAAGGCTTTCCCCACAACATTTTAGACCCACAGAATGTTTCTAAGTCTTCATTACCATGGTAAACTAGGATCAGACATTGGGATGCCAATATGATTCTCCAAATTCTAGGGATTAGGGGTAACCACTGGCCTTTCTCTTCAATGAGGGCCAGTGACAAGCGAGAAGATAACTCTTTCATTCTCCTTTGGAAAAGAATCATGGTCCTCCCTTTTCTCGGAACCAAATTCGGGGAACTCCCGCTAAGGTAAGCCCCTTTCCTTCTATGAACCGGACAACATGACTTTCAATGACTTTCTATGTTGAGAGGTTCATTTCTCCACACCATCGCCCACAGTCGGCTCAACATGGGACTTTGTGAGGGAATTGACACACACAATGCTCTTTCCATACCCCATTCGGACTTGTAGCCATTTAATTTTCTACCATCGTCATCCTCCTTTTACATCAGCGAATAATAGAATTTGTTCCCTTTTTGAATCCTTCACATCCTCTTGTTTCTCACACCGAGCATGACTCATGTGGGATTAGAGGTCTGTGATTGTACAACAAGGGGAAAAACCATAAACAAACTATGAGAACTCTAATTCCCAACATAATTGGGATATGTAGGAAGCCTACTTAAGTCATGAGATCAAAAAGGTACCCTTTTTCAAAAGGTTCAGCCAAAAAGATGTCCCAAAAAATGGCATCCTCTTTAGAAGTAATTCCTGATTCGATTCTCTCAAATTGGAAGCTCCCATGCATAAGCCTCAATCATGTTATGACCTATAAAAAACTAAGATAAATCTGATTCCTTCTCTTACCAAGACATGTAGGATGCATGTCAAAGGCCCACGTTCGAGAGATTTTCTCCTCAGTAGCCAATACCAATAAAATGTTCCCCCAAATTTAAAAGGTCTCCATCATAGGTGTAAGTACAGATAATGGAACTAAATGAAATTTGATTCCCTATTTGACCAGGATATGTTGGAGGCCTTCCTATGGTCCGAATCTAATCCTTAAATCCCCCCTAATGTTCATCGGGCTATATCCCTGGTGGGGTTATATTCCCCTAGAAGATCATTTCATTCATGGGACCCTCGGTCCAATTCAGCATAGGCCCCACACCAAGTCTTAACTCGTCATCATTCACCTAGATTTCCTCGCTGCATGATGTTAAACTACATGGATGGTCCTTGTCAGATGAAATTAAAAGGTGATGTGTCTATTTAAGAGACATAGAACTATGTGGACTCTGATTCTTCACATAAGGATATATATCAATCCCATATTTTGGGTCTAACCCCAACATCAAACCACCTTCAATCCCTCTAGGATGACGATAAACTCCAAATTGCCTCATTGCATGGCATAAGTCAGCATTATCTCTATATTATCAAATCCACATATATCCCTGATGATACTACGACCCGAGGGTAAACTTTTGATACAATCTTTGGAAATGATCCAAGTATTCATGAATATATGAACATGGATTAAATATATAAGAGAGTCTCCGAGTAGGAAGTAATTCCCCCAAAAATGGTGTGATGATCCTGACCTCCCATCCTCTTGACCAATGGAATCCTCAAGTGTTATTGGCCAAACCATAAAACAAGTTCTTTCCATTGGAAATAAGGTCCATGAATCCTGGATAGAAGGACTGTTGAGTGTTTTTGGATCCATTAATAAACTAGTTGGAGACCATCTAAGGAAATAATATCCTAAGATGAGTGATTGCACAAATATTTAACCCCCTGCAATCACCCATTAGGACCATTTGATTGCGGATCCACCTTCATAAATCCAATAGAATAAAAGGCCCAATCACTATAGGGTCAATCCAATTCCCCCTAATGTATAATAACATGAATTGGGTCGAAACAAAAATGGTGAACCCAACATGAAATTATCTATAATAATAGACAAATACTTATCACCTCTCAGGCCATTTTTCCCCCAAATGATCACCTTAGGTTGAAATGAAAAATGATGAAACTAAAAGGAATCCTAAACCAATTTTGTGGTTTTACACCCACTAAATCCCATTCGCATCATAAAAAATATGGGGGCTAAGCCGAATCATCAATTACACATGTCCTCAAGAGATGAAACATTGACTATGTTTTCTTGTTTCTATATGTCATATATATTTCAAGTTTCCAGAGAAATATTTAATCTAAATGGAATCCCAACAACCAATGCAGACACACACCTCAGGGACCCCAAAAATTATAGCATTATTTAATTTACTGATTCCATTTTAAATTAATACTTGGTCAAAATGATATTCATATAATCAATTATGATTGATTGATGTTAAAAAAACTAATGAAGAATAAGTAATAGAAAATAAGCAGGTTTCTATTCCATGAAGTGAAAGGGAGGACCATCCCCAGTCTAGAGTCTCTCCATGATATAAATAAATGTAATGGTACAGAGACAATTTGTGGAAATTGCAATGAAACCAAGCTCACCCATTCCAATAGATCAATGATTTTTTATCATGAACCGTCAAGGGCCTACTCTAAAGTATCCCTCTATTAAGCTTTGGCCTCAAACATTGGATGTGATCACTTCATAAGATCTCTGATTTCCCTCCCTTTCTGCTTAACAGATTTGTAATTGATACTTGAAAATACCTGCTATGCCTTCAGCCTAACCACACGAGCCTCGCATTCTCACAACTCCTCTATCTGGGTGATTACCAAGTCATGAACTCTCGTCCACTCAACCACCAAATGTTTTAGTTCCTCAGAAAAATCTGAAAATATCATTTCCTAATGATGTGAAGTATTAATTTTTACAATTTTTCCTCACAAGAAGTGTGGTATTCTCGATCTATGAAAACATGGTGTATGATAATGTGCAGACGTCGGAAATCGAATCCACCGAAACCCAATTCAGAAAATAATCACTGGAAGTTGTCTTTTCATTGGTAAAATTTTCCATGTATTTTCTATAAAAAGGGTGTATAATTGATTCCATGCCTATTTTTTCACATCTCAATGCCACCTTAAGGTGCCAAGACCATAGTCCCCCCCCACTAAAATGGGTATGTAGATAGGAAGCATCATTATAGCAGATGGAAGGGCCCTATGATAGGTTACCCAAGTAAGGCTATTTCTCCCCAAATAGATGGTTCGTCCCTTGGAACCAGGCACATGGGACTGGACATGACTTCTAGGATATCTAGTGACACTTTACTGGGGCCAACCTCATTTATACCACAAGTAGTGTCCACATGAGGAGAATAGTCTGAATAACTTTTTACTGAAATAGGTTCTGCAAATGAATCCCCTTCTAAATACAATGACAGATGATGGAGAGCCTTATCACTACAAGGAGGGTTGTAGATGGCACAACTAGTATAATTGTAACAAGATTAAGAACATTCAATGGCCTCTGAACCCATAGAACTGGCATTCCCATCACCCTTTCAGGGTAACAAGTCACCCATAGTTGGGAATACTCCAATTATAGAAAATTTTAAGCCTCCACAGAGGGAATTAGGACCTCCATGATATCATCCTTCCACATAATTATAATTCATAATTCCAAAGAATCAAGGGATGAAATTCTTCCTTCAACATGGTAGCAGGGAGGGGAATGATATGTTGTAGGAATCCAAATTTCCTAGCAAACTGGTAAGAGGTGTTTCGATCATAGATGGCTACCCTTTCTATGTGTGCAACTAGAATTCCATCCCAAAGCGCAACAAGGTATAAGTGTTATTTTCAGGAACCCCTCCGGTTATCTGCCATTTCTCCATGGTGAAATGGGTATGGTGAAAAGGAGAAGTGGGAGAAATCACTCAACAATTCGACCGCATAATTATTCCCTAAGGACTGAGGGAAAACAATAGCTATGTTGAGGAGAGAAGGATGAAAATTGGTATAAGGAAGCCTTGAAGAATTCTGATATTCATAGCAGGAAAGGTGTTCTTCCATCCATCCATATAAAAATTAAAACAGAATGTTCAAACGATGTGGGGGCCTCCCTCCTAGCATCTACCCTAGTAGCTCATAAATTTAGGAGAGAGTGGGGATGGAAAAGTTTATGGGTTGGTAATTTGCCACCATGGACACAATTATTAGTGAAAAAGATTTGACACTAGAATATACGTCCTAGTAGGGGAACATCCATCCAATTAGAAACATATAAAACAAGCCTGTCAACATTATGTCAGGGGGTAAATCTGATTAAATCTTGTATTCCCATAAGGTATACTAGCATACCTCAAGGGTTGAACAATATGAACCTAATATTTATCTTGACTATTGGGCTGAATGAGTTGGACTTTGGAATACCCTTTTCCTCGGCCCATTCACTTGAAAAACAATCCTATCCAATCCTCGAATGAAATGAGGGAACACACATGTAGGGGATGAACAAGAAGTCCCCCTGCCATGAATAATAAGTTCCTTTCCAAATGAGATACCCAATTGAAATCTTCATAGGTGTTGTCCATTTGGAAAAATTCATCATACATATTTCCGATAATGGGGGTCCCTCCAAGGTGAGGATGCCCCAAAATCTAATCCCCACTTCTCCTTGAGATAGATGGAAGGTGTTGGTGATCGAACACCATTGAATAAGAAATTTAGGCTCTATCTCACCATGTGAATAGATTGCAGACTGGGAAACCCATGCTGGATGATGAATGATTACCACTTCTAACTGGATAGGGGTTTCTAAGAAAATTTGATGCACCTAGAAGGCCATGTAACGCTTGTTAGAGAAACATCCTATGTATCGTAAGTCCCATTTAGTAGACCACACACCGATGGGATTGTGTTGAGAAAGATTACTAATGGATGGATATTCTCGGAAGACTAATTCAAAAGATGTGTCATGATGGACTATTTCTCTGAGACCACACAGATCCCCTCAGGGTGAACACATTCTCCTAAGTTGATGCAGTTTTGGTTTCCTCCATCAATGGAATATTGGGCCAATCATTCCACTGGGATGTCTCCAGACAGACAATGGGGGTATTGTATTTGGTTAGTGGAAAAGTAACATTGTCGGGAAGGTCAGGTTGTAAAGAGGTAGTTGCACAGATGAAGGATACATCAAGAGCTCCGGCGAAAGAAGATATTTGAGAGTACCTTACCAGAGGATGATGTAAGAATGAAGGTCCTCTTCAATATTCTCAGCAATAGCCACTCACATTTTGGTTGCACTCCCTAGGGTAAAAGGGAGATCCATCTCATTCTACATTCACAAAAGTTCAAAAAAGGGGCACTTGAATTAAAATTTTTAGAAGGACAAAAATGGAAAAAGGCCAAGACAGTATGTGATGTGAATCCCTCATTGTACTACTCTCGAGAGCTAGTATGAAGATTCCATTTCCTACGCACTACATTGGTATGTGGAACACATTTCATGTGTACAAACTTTGTATACAGAAGGCCTGCAAGGTTACAACCCATGGAGCATTTTCTTGCAAACTAAGTGGTTCGCAGAATGAAGAAACTATGAACTGAGGCCTCGCTATGCATATGCTCAAAGTTTTCCAATTTAAATTTTATGTTCAATTTAAAATATTTTAATTTTTAGTTCTTCGGTTTCAAGTTTAGTATGTGGAACAGGAAAACCACATAAGCACCTCACTTCAGGGAAGTTTGATCTTATGTTTTAAATTTTACATCATAGTTTTCAGACATGATTTTTTTTGTAGGAAATGGAAATTGTGTGGAATTTGGTTTGCAGAACATACAGAATAGTTTTCAGATGTTGATTTTGAAGAGGAGTCAGTACGTGAAAGGGAAGTAAGCTTAGGAGAGGTTGAGATCCATTTTTTCTAAAAGAAATGGTAAAAGACAAATGACCTGGGCCCTTATAAATAGGTTTTGTCTCCCCTACCTGACCTACTTGTTTTAACACAAACAACTTCAGTTTACGATAGATTTTGTATCCAAATACCCTCCTCTTCATTCTGATTGGACCCCATTCTGATGGGGGGAATTTTTAGGGTATATAAATCTTTGCGATGGGAGGTAAATACTACCACAAGCACTTTGAAAAAGGAATAAAATATTCCAAAAAGTAAAACAAAGAAAATAGATGAAAATTTGATTGAAATTTTGAGATGAAACTTGAAGAAATCAAATTTTTCAAAGGGTTTTAGACTGACCACATACCAAAAATGAGAAAAGTTCATGGGGAGCATAAACCGAAAACCATTGGAATGAAAAAGAAACTGTGAGGTGATGTACCATGTGGAAATGGATAGAAAACTGATGATTCTACGAACCGTGTCCTTGGAAGAATCAAATGGAGAAATTACACTACATTCCATCCCACGAACTAAGTAGTTAGCGGGTGAGGCAATCTGGAAGGTTCTGAAAACCACGTCTCACAAACCATAGCCTATGAAAACCCCGGATGACTGATTTTTCCATGGGTTGAGTTATATCTCCATAGGATTCCTCAAATGATGTCGTATTCCCATATATATGATTTTCCCAGCTCTCTATAAAAGTACCATAAGAAGAACTAAAAAGGAAGGAAACAACTAGATGAAACTATAGGAGGAATGGGATCAGAGATGAAGAGAGAAGATTGAGCTATGACTTTAGAGATTTTGGAGATGTATAGAGAAGTCTTCGAATTCAGTCTCGAATCATCAATGAAGTGTGAACCATGAACCACCTCCTCTATAGGCATAAGAGGTCACATACCATAAAAAAAGAAACCTAACCAAAATGGTGAAATCATGAACCATAATGGTGAAACTTCAAACCATAAATCCCTTGAAGATGAACTTCCAATGAACCATAAGCTCCCAAACCCTTCTTCAATCTAGTGCTTCACATAGTGCATCACTATGAGAACTAGATCTTGTGTTGTGTACTGCATCTATACATGGATGGAACCCGGGGCTACGTGGCCTACCACATCACATACCACATCCTAGGCCAGATACCATTTTGGTATGTTGAATACATCCAGATCTGGGTACCCCTTCAATATGTGGATGAACCCTCTACCCGCATGGCAGTATGCTATGTCGGGCATCCCCCATCCCACATGAGAAAACAGTACGCAGAATTGGATGTCTTTAGGTGTCCTACCTCCTTGCTCCAATTGTTCCCCTCAATTATTTTCCCGTCCTCCATAGATTCTCCACAAACCAATCCACCGGTATTTTTCCAAAGCCTCCTCCAAAGACACCGGACTCATATGATCAAATCATCGGGCACACCTGCATGCCTTTCCTAATTTACATAACCACAGTAAGTGGAGTCATGAAGGCTATCCCAAAAATGTTTTGGAACCCCATAATGTTTCTAAGTATACATTTTCAAGGTAACCCAGGATCAGAACTTGGCATTCCATCATGAGTCTCTTCATTCTAGGGATTAGGGGTAATCACTTGACTTTCTCTTCGATGAGTGTGAGTGAAAAGTGAGAATATCACTATTTTCCTTACCCTTTGGAAAGGAATCATGGTCACCCCCTTTCCCAGAACTAACTCTGGGGAACTCCCACTGAGGTAAGCCCCTATAATATTGAGAGACATACCACATGAATTCAAATGTCATTTCATTTTGAAAGGTTCATTGCTTCACACCCTCACCCACCGTCGGCTCGACATGGGACCAAGTGAGGGAATTGACACACCCAATGCTATTTACCTCCCCCATTGAGCTCGTAGCCACAACCCATTCTTCCATCATCATCCCCCTTTTCCATAAGAGGAGAAGAGAATGTTCTCCCTTTTTGAATATTTCACACCCTCTTGTTTCTCACACTGAGCATGAATCACGTGGGCTTAGAGTTCTGTGATGATATGACATTTCCAATGCCTATAAATTAACTATGAGAAGTATGATTCCCACCATAATTGGGATAATTATGATGTCTACATGATTCTTGTGCTCCAATAGGTGCCCTTTTCCAAATGGTTTACCCCAACAATGTCCCTAAAAATGGGTATCCTTTTTAAGAGCATGTCCTGAGTCGATTCTCTCACACAGGAAACTCCCATGCATAAGAACCAATCAAGTCATGAACCATAAATAAACTATGAGGATTTTATTTCTTTCTCTAACCATGATACATAGGATGCAGGTCTAAATATCGAGCTCATGGGATGTTCTCCTCCAATGTATGTCCTAATAAAATGTTCCGCTAAATTAAAAAGGGCTCCCTCCAAGATGTAAGTCCCGATAATGGAATTACGCAGACTATGATTCCCCGTTTGTGGGTTCATGTTCACACAAAGTCATGACTATAAATCTTTCACCTTGATGTCTTGACCACACGATGTTAAATTGTATGGATGGGTCCCCATCACATGAACTTAAAAGGTGATGTTTCTATTTAAGAAATACCAAACTACATGGTACATGATTCCCCTCATGAGGATATATAGGGATCCCATTTTATGGGTCCAACCCCATCATTAAACCACTTTCCGTCTCTCCTGGATGACGATAAACTCTAGAGTTCATTAAGTCAGCATTGTCTCCATTTCATCGAATCCATGTAAACTCATGATGATCTTACAACTCGGGGGTAAAAAATGGGTACACTCTTTGGTAATTAACTAAGTATTCATTAACATATGAACATTGCTTAAATCTATAAGAGTGTCCTAGAGTAGGAAATAGTTTCCCCCAAATGGGTGTGATGAGACCAACCTCTCATCATCTTGACCAATGGAATCATCAAGTGTTGTTGTCCAAACTATCTAACAAGAACCTTACTTTAGAAATTAGGTCCATGAATCATGGATAGGAGGACCGTTGGGTGTTTCTGGATCCACTAATGAACCCATTGGAGACCATCTATGGATATCATATCCTAAGAGGACCGATTGCACAAATACTTAACCCCCTATAATCACCCATCAGGACCATTCGATTGTGGTGCCTCCTTCTTTATATAGAAAGTATAAACTTCCCAGTCCCCATAGGGTTAATCCAATACCCCCTAAGGAATAATGATTTGAATTGGGTAGAAACAAAAATGGCGATCCCAACGTTAAATTCTCTATTATAATAGAAAAATTATTTTCACTCATCGAACCATTTTTCCCCAAATTCTCCCCTCGAGTTGAAATATCCTCCTCCTTGAATTTCTATGAGATAGAAGAATACAATTAAGGTCATATATGACCCACAAAATCATCTGAATTTAAAAAATGATCCCTATGATTGAAGAAAAATTCTCTATGAAGGAGGAATAAATGAAGTAGTTGAGGTTAATCACTGATGAGTTCCTCCGAGGTAGCATTACTATTGAATACACTCCCCAAGAAGGGCATCAATGTACACTTCTAGTATGCATACCACAACCACAATGATTCATCCTAGGGACTGAAGTAAGGATGGAACATTCTCCAAAATTGGATCCAAGACCATATATTAACCTGGACCAGATCATGGATGGATATCAAGATTTCTCCCCATTAAAGAGACAACTAGAATGGGTTTAGGAAAATTATCAAAAATATGTCCATGGACAGATATCCACATCAAATAATGGTAGAACTAACACATCAAATACTACCACTCACTGCAAATATCAAAGATCACATTAAATAGAATAATAATCAATGGATTATCAAAACCATTGAGTCATTGGATACTTGATTTATTGTCATGGAGGAGCAGCATGCACCAGTACAGCTAGAACAGAATCCTTAACCTAAATGGGTGAGTGACACAACGTAGATGCGAAACATCGAGAGTCCTATGTTTCTGATATTTAATGTATTAAGTGATCCTGAACAGCATCTAACCTACTATGCATCCCACTATGATCCCATGATGGTAACCCTAGAGAAACAAGAAGTATTGAAAATCAGATTCTTAATGTGATCCCTCTAAGGGCCAACCTTTATATGGTATACCAGTTTTCCAGCCCTATCAATAATGAGATGGGAAGATCTCCATTGGAAATTCATATTTTAGTTTATCTCAATGATATAAAATTCAACAATAAATGACCTTTTGAATTTGAAATAGTGAGAAAATTATAGAGTCTCAGATATTATTTCCATATGGAAAAGGATAACCTACACCCATAACTGACCACTTCCCTAGGAAGATATAATCGTTCTCTATATAGATAGACTACACGATGAGATATGAACATCATTCATCTCGATGATATATACAAGTGGGTTCCATAATTTATCTTCCATTCCTCAAATAATGTAGGACTTCATACAACAGACTAAGCTCAATTCCTAGATAACTCCATCGGTCCTAGTGAAAAGAGTTAGAATGATAGAGGTGGCATCTATTACACATAATCCCACCTCCATTCCTTCTCTAGCTCCAAGATATGTACCATATCGTTCACTAGACCTCATGAATCATAAACAACCCCCACCATGATAGGATAAGCGAAGGGCACCAAAAAAAAATTAATTCAAGGAATGGATAAATAAAGATAAGTTATTCTGAGATTATCAAGTCCATGGATATTTTATAGCCACAATGGAATTTGATTTTCTATATCTTCCAGAACTGAAATACAAGGAATATATGGGTCTCAAAGACCCGTTAGATTATTTAACCTTCTAACAGATACCGAGACACACCATTCATGAATTCATTATCTTCAAAGGCCTTATGTAAAATATGATATACTTTGGGAAAGTAAAATTCAAAAATCAACCATCACAAGTGGTGTATGTTTCCATTACTATCCTTTTTTATGGAGGAGAGTGGTAATAAATGGTTAGAAGGTTGTAAATTTTTTTGATAGTTGGATCACTCAAAATACAATCAATTGAAATCATGGTATTATCCAAGAATGGTTGAATTAACTAACTATTCACCCAGTTTCTCCTACTGTAATGCAGCCAATGTCCCCATCCCCACCACCCTCCAAAATTAAATTTTACAAAAGAATTATGACTAGAAATTCATGGATAATGTGTAGGAAGACTAACCTTCATCAAGGCCAAAGTCATTTTTGATCTCTCAAATTTCATACCCTCAGATCTAAAAGAAAAGGCATTTATATGACAAATGGAACCACTAGAAACGATCAGTCAGGAAGAGTCATCATTAGATGAAGAGTTTATCATAATCTCTATTAATATACTTCACTTAATGGAACCCTTCTCTAGTTATGTGTATGGACATGGACTTGATTTCCCCACACCCAATTGAGGAAATAGATGAAGAGGTTATAGAATCTAAGGATACTAGGGAAGGTACAACCATAATAGAAACTAAAATTATATCCATGTCCCTACCTAGACCGTCAATGCAGAAGAAACTTTATGTATATACCTTTAGTGTATCCAAAATGAATAGGACTTCAATCCTCGATTAATTTTTTGTTGTATTTTTTTCAATAGATCGACATGTTGATGAAATAAAGTATGTTGGAAATGTAATAAAAATTAGGATTGAAGAAGTGGGTGATTAAAACTGTCAAATCATATCTAGAACAATAAGGATGATAATAATATCTAGGAAGATCGAAGTCAGAATCATCAGTATCAGATCTATATATCATCATGAGTCAAAAAAATCTATGAATTTTAATGAGACATTGATGAAAATTTCTGAAATCATATTGAGTCTAGAATGAAAAAAATATAATATTGGGAAGATAATATGAATCAGATTTAGACTGTCATATTTAGGAAATTAGTTTCACAATTCTTAGGAAATTCCATCTGATTGGAAATATTTTTTCTGGATGAAAAGTTTCATTAGACTAACCACATGTCTCGAATGATGTTTTCATAATAATGTGGTTCTGAACATAATGGTTTTATTATTTTAATGAGTTTCTAATAAAAATTATATTCTTCATGGATACGTTATAAATTTAATGATCCTTTGATATTCTTTAATTCAAAAAATTCTGGAGTTGGCTGAGAAAATTGTTGTGCAATCTTGACGAATGAATGGGGGGAACAGGTGCTAGAAATTATTTTGAGCATAAAACTGAGAGAATGGGTGAATCCAATAATATAAATGACAATAGTATTCAGGTTAGGATCGGAAATAATCTTCTATAAAGTTACAATACATTCTAAGGAAAGTCAGACAATGTTATGATGATCATCAATGTTGTTAAAGTCATAAATGAAGTCATGTTTACAGGATGAATTTTGTAGAAGATGAAAGTTTGTGAATCAAAGACTTCCTATCTCAAGTACATTGGTATGATAACACATTATTCATAATTTCTAAGAATATTCAAGATTTCTATTTCTTTATATATGTGATTCATTTTGGATAATAATATGAAGAAAACCACATTAAGAAAATTGTATTGAAGAATCAAACTAATGAAAATCATACTGAGAGAATCATATTGAAGAATTGTACTAAGGAAAATAACACTGATAAAATCATACTAGGAAAATATTATTGGATAATCATACTAAATAAAATCATACTAGAGAATTGTAATGAAGAAATAGTACAAAGAAATAAAAATGGAGAATTAGAATCTAAATAATTTTTTTTAAGAAATTCAGAAGTGAGATGAATTTTTTAGAACATTAAATAAGGTTTTAGAAGAGTTGAGAAGCTTTTAAGAAGTCATAATTCCATCCAAAATTGAGGGAAGATTGAATTTTAGGGAAATTTGGTTGAGTAGGATGTTTTCTACAAATCCCACCAAAACTTATTTAGAGAACCTATAAAAGCGAATGTACATTTTACTATCGGATACTGATGTATTGTTCTTCATAGAAGAGAGAGAAGCTAAAAATTTCTAAGAGAGAGAATTTTTCTTTTTGCTATTTTAGGAAGATTTTTTCCTGGATAGAAGAAGAAAGGATAAGATACAAGATTATATTTAGTTGTTCATCGTATTCATATTGTAATTGTATCTATCTGGGACTCGTATTCACCTAGAAATCATATTCATATGGAAATATTATTAAGTTGGGAATAATATTTTTCTGGGAATCATATTCTTCAATAAATCATATTCATCTAGGAATCGTATTTATCTAGGAATCATATTTATATGGAATCATATTGGGATGTCTAAAATCAGAATTAAACTTGTTTAAAATTGTCTCAATCATTTTTTGACAGAGTTATATTATCATAATGAGAAAATCATACAAATTATTCATCAGAAATTCCAGGAATCTCATTACATATTCTTCTTAATAATGTTAGGAAATTTATTTAATGAACATATTTGTGACTATTGATCAAGAATCACCGCAACATGTTCGCTAAAAAAATTATCTTATGTCATTTTGTGTTATTTTAAGAAATTGATTGGTTTTATTGATCCTAGACCTACATGAGTGTAAGGGAATATCCTAATCATTGTATTACACACAAAAGTATTGTTTTATTTTGGATTTTTTAGTATTTTATTACTTCCATAGCTTACCAAGGATGTAGATATTCTTATTGAATATTGAACCATGTAAATACTTGAGTTTTTGTGGATGCGTTTTTTGATATGTTTTCACTAGGAAAGAAATATTTAATAGGAGGAAAATTTATTTCATAAGAAATAAATTTAAAATAAAAAATATAACATTGATTCAACCCCTCCCCCTCTTAGTGATACATAGATCCTAACTGGACCCTTTTAACCGGTGTCAAAGCAAGATTCCCTTTATTTATCCACTGCTGAATTTTCGAACAAGAAGTTGTGATGGATAATATGAGTTGTGTCAACATTAAGGGGATTCCAATATTAAATGTTAGGAATTATCATATATTGAAAATAATAATTTGTACATAACTTATTTCAGTTGGGTATAATGTTTCAAAAGTCATTAGAAATGGTTTCCCTACTCGTATTAAGAATGGTCCTCTCAGAAATACAGACAAGGAAAACCTTGAGAATGATGGAATGACTAATAACTCATTACTTTCATTACTTTATTGAAGTGATTTTTTAGATTAAAAGGATTTTCCACTTCTAAAGGTATCTAGGATAAGCTGAACACTATTTATGAAGGCAATACAAAAGTGAAATAGTAAAAGTTACAAATCTAGAGATTAAAGTATATAGATATGAAGATGGGTGAGTATGAATCTTTTGGTGACTTCCTTACCAGGTTTAATGAAATTTTTAGAATTATTATAGGTCATGGTGAAAATATAAAAGATTATACTATTGTTGAAAAGATCTTGAAAATTCTTCCTTGTAAGTTTGATGCCAAATATTCTTCATTGGAAGATAAAGATCCTAATACATTATATTTCGATTTTTTTCATAGTACTCTCATCATATATGATATGATAAGGGAAAAAGTAATGAATGTAAAAAAAATATTATAGAGAAATGTCCTTCCAAATCGCTAAGAAATAAATGTTTAAAAAGGTACCTAAGGAAGATGATCTTACTGACTCTATATTTGAAAATGAGGTATGGAAAAATCATGATGAAATTTTATCCTTATTTTCTAAAAATGTGAAATTATTTTTATGTAAATATTAAAGGAAAATTCCCATAAAATATTTTAGATGAAGATCCATTAGGCAATATGTTTCCAAATTTCCTTAAAGATGTGAAGAAGAAAAATTTTATGAATAATAAAGAAATAAAGAAGAAAGAAGGTCAAGAAGATCTTGAAATAAACATGTTGGAAAGTAAAAATTATATTCCAAGAAGAAAATAAGAAGTTCTAAAAACCCATAATGATAATAATTTCATATAAGGATGGATATAGTGAAGAAGTTTCAAATGGTGCTGATGAAAACACATTTATTGCAATAGTTGATGAGGAAAGTCTTGCTAACAGTGAAAATAGATATTTTAAAAAGGATGATAGTGATGTTGAATCCAAAAAATCCAATAAAAATGGGGGAGAAAATACATTCTTTGAAAAAATTTACAATAAAGAATACGAAATTAACAACTCTGAAAAAGAAGAAATTCAATTCTAATATCATCTCAAAAAAGGTTCTGTGATGAAGATTGAGAGACTCGAAAAGGAGAACTGGAAGATGAAAAGTAAAAACTCTTCAACAAACAATCATGAATGTATTCCTATTATAAAATTAATATTAATTGAAGTGGTTAATGATTTGAAGAAATATATTAAGAAAAAAGGATCATAATGAACATATGGAATTAAAGATTAAGGAAAAAAATAAGATTTTAAACTTTTCCAACAAAAACTTTCTAAAGCTGAAAATGGGATATAAGTTTCAGAAACTCAATCCGTAAATTTGATTAATTCTATAGAAATTGTAATCATGAGAAAGATCAAAAGTAACATTAAAAGATTGAGAATAAAGAAGGAAATGTTTCAAAAAGAATAATTCTATAAAATTAATGTATGTGTCAAAGACCAACAATTATGGGAAATTAGAAGTTGCTAAATGATCTGAATAATAAAAGATTTATATTACTCCCAATTTTGATAAAGATGAATAGAAAACCAAGTTGAAGAAGAAGGTTCCTATTGAAAACAAAAAATTTGGTGATAAATAATGTTCTATTAAGAGGGTTTCTTAGAAATGTATTCACAACATCTGTCATTATAGAAGTTATAGAACAAAATAATCTTTGTATGGATACTACAGTAATTGCGTTAGATATGGGCATGAAGATAACATGAGTTGGTTTGAAAAAAAATATTTCAACTATTCTACAATATGTAAAAAGAAAATTTTGAGGGGGATTCAATCCTATAAAGGGAAGATGTTAGAGAAGGATGTTCGGATGAAACCTGAGAAGGTTGGTTTGAAAATTGAAAATAGGTTCCAACCTTTGGAAAATATTCGTGGAATATGTGAGAATACTAGACATCTTTCCAAAAAATGTATTTTTTTTATCAGTAAATTTTTTTTTTCTGAACAATCTTTAGAAGCTATATGTTTTGGAAGTTAAGAAAAATGGATCTAATGAGTATGAAAATAATGAGTTCTTAGTTGTATTCCCATAACTAGTATCATTGGATATAAAGTTATAGGAATTCCAAAAATCTATGAAATAAGAGGGTAAGGAATATAATTATGAAAATATAATAAAATTTGACAAAAATATATCTATAGATTTTGGATATGAGAAATAAGGGCATGGTATCTAAATTTGTTCAACTATCATTCCATAACAAAAGTCATGCATGTATAAAATGATACAAATAAATTTTAAGAAATATGTTACTAATAATGACTAAAATTACCCATTCTAATTAGAATATTCTTTAAATAAGAAAAAATATGTTAGAAAACCTGATAATGATGAAAAAATGAAAGGAAACACATCCAATAAAAAATCCAAGAAAATGAAGAAAATTTATAAACCAATAGAGTACTCTCAGTATGATTGTTGTTTTTAAGAAACATTCAAGATTACTTCTAATTCCCAAAGTATTATTATAAAATTTTACTAACGTTCAAGGAATTTAAGGAATTGAAATAATGAATATGATGTTGATGAGTCTCTTACTATTCATGAATACGAAAGTGATGAGGTTACAAAAAGTTTATTTTGAATGTATTTTTTATACTCATGAAAATTCTGATATGGTTTTTGATATTGGATCGCATTAATTTTATATTAAACAAATTCTTTTCAAAATTTCCCTAGAGATGAGAATTTTTGAAAGAAACATGAATAATGCACTACATGAATGTTTTGTTATGGAAAAAAACAGATAAACATAATTATACACTCTTTTATTCTACATTGGGTTAACCCACATAGACTTAGAGTTATTTAGTTAAAGGATCTTTGTTAGGAAATTGATGTGATACTTATGAATAATTTCAAGACTTTGAGATGAAATTCTCTAACCTTTTGAAATGATACAATTTTTTAGTAAAGAAGGAAATTTTTAATGATGACGTGTTTTAATTTGATTTTCAATAATGGGTTGAGAATATATTAATGTGGATAGATAAAGAAATAGTGGGAATAAATAGAGAGAAAAATTAAGAAAAGAAAACAATACGACTTATAATTTTGAGGTGGTTAAACGTAGTTATTGAATTGGGTATTGAAAACAAACACAACGAGGAAGACTGTTGGATCCCAGTTATGTTTTGGTTGAATTTTTTGTCAATTGATAAATATATTGATGAACGAAATTATTTTTGAAAGGTAATAGAAACATACATTGAAGAAGTGTATGAGTAAAATTGTCAAATCAGATCCAGAATCATAAGGATGATAATCAGATCAAGGAAGATCAGATTTAGAATCATCAACATCATATCTAGGCATCATAATGAGTCAACAAATATAGGAATCATAATGATAAATTGATGAAAGGTCATGAATCGTAATGAGTAAATAATGAATGAAATATTGCATTGGGAAGATGATATGAATCATATTTATACCACCTTATTTAGGATATTAGATTCACAATGATTAAGAAATCCCATAATACTATAAATATGTTTTCTAGATAAAAAGGCTTATCAAACACTCCTTGGGTCTGCAATGAGGTTATCATTGCTACAAGGTTATGATCATAATGAGGTTCTGATCTTAATGAGGTTTTTATCATAATCAGATTCACCATGGAAACATTATAAATCTGTTGATGCATTTCTTTTTTTAATTAAAAAAAGTCATGAGTTGGATAAGAAACTTATGTTGAAACCTTGATGAAAGAAAGGGGGAGGAATTGTGCTAACAATTGTATTGAGAATTGAATTGAGATAAAAGGTGATTCCTGTTGTATTTAGGATAATCATATTCAATATAATATTATTTAGTTTTATATTTGAATGATTCTTCAAGGAAGCTAAAATATTTTCTTTAAAATTCAGATGATGATATAATGATCTTCAACATTATCAATGTCATGAAGGAATTAATTCTTACAATATGAATTTTGTATAATAAAGAATTTTGTGAAGTCAAATACTTTTTCCCAATTACATCAATATGAAAAAAAATTATTCACAATTTCTATGTATATTGAATCTATACATTTCTTTCATATCTATGATTCGTACTGGAGATTCGTACAAATAAATTCAAACTAATAAAATCATACTAAAGAATTGTGCTGAAGAAAATATTATTGAGATAATCATATAGAAGAATCATATAAATGATAATTATACCAATAAAATCATACTGGGGAAATATTATTAGATAATCATTCTAATGAAAATCATATTGGATAATCATAATGAAGAAATAGTACAGTGAAATCGTAATGTAGAATCAGAATCGGATAAAAGTTTTTTATGAAATTCCGAAGTGAGATGATGTTTTTAGAATATTCAAGGAGTTTTGAAAATAGTTTATAATCATTGAAGAATTCAAAAATTCATCTAAAATTGAAGGAATTTTGAATTTTAGGGAAAACTGTTTGAGAGGGAAAATTTTTAAAAATATTTCCCGAACCTTATTACGGAACCTATAAAAGACAATGTACTTTTTTACTTTCTGATACTAATGTATTTTTCATTGTAGTAGATAAAGAAGACCTATAATTCTAGGGAGAATATGTTCATGTATTGATATTTTTTGAATATTTTTTGTTAGACATAATAAGAAAAGATAATAAACAAGATTTTAGTCAGTTGATCATTGTATTCAGTTGGGAATCATATTTAGTTGAGAATCATTTTCAGTTAGGAATCATTTTCAGCTGAGAATAGTATTAATCTTGGAATATTATTCCTCTAGGAATAATATTCAATTGGGAATCATATTCTACTGGGAATCATATTTATTTTGGAATCTTATTCAACTGTGAATCATAATGTGATTTCCAAATTCAGAATATAAGTGGTTCAGGATTGTCTCAGTCATATTATGACAAATCTATATTATCATATTGTGAAAATCAGAATGGTTTTTCATTAAAAATTCCAAGAGATTCTTATCATCTTCAAGGTATGAAAGTGAATAAAAATATTTACAGATCATATTTGTGAATGTTGATCAAGAAGAACTGTAACATGTTTGTTACATAAATTATATTATTTCATTTAATGTGATTTAAATCACAAGATCTATTGGATTGATCAAAGAGATAAAAAATTGAAATGGAATAGCAAACATATTTTATTCAACCCAAAATTATTTTTTCTAGTGTACTTTGTGGTATTGGATTATATCCATACCATACCAAGAACATATCTATTCTTGTTCAATAGCGAATCTTGTAAATATTTGTGTTCATGAGGTTGTTTTTTTTGATTTGTATTTAGTATGTAAATACATATTTAACAAGATTTGAAGGTTATTTATTAAGAAATAAACATAAAATAAAAAGATAGCACTGATTCACCCCCTCTCCCTCTCAGTGATACTTGGATCCAGACTGGGAAATTCCATGGGAAAATCTCCCTGCACCTGACAAAATTCACTATGACCCGATCAATTTGGATTATCCATTAGATGGGGAATATGTGTCTAATAACCATAGGTCTATAGGTAGACCTATCTTATCCAACCCACCAAGAAAAAGAGCTCCTCCAACTTCTATATCATGATATTATCCATCTACATCAAATACCCAAGCACCTAAAGTTCTTGTAAAAGATAATACCTGTACTGGGAGGCCCCGAGATTTATATAAGAAATATGAAATACGAAAGAATATGGCCTTAGTACTATCCAAGGTATCACTCATGGATTCCCTGAGTTTGTCAAAGGACCTTAGGGAAGAATTCATATAGGCTTTAATGATCCTCTAGGAGTTTTAAGCTGATGTTGAAGCTTCTGAGGTCCATTGAATAGAGACGGGTCTAGAGAAATTCCATGTGGTTATTTCCTCGATTTATGAAGATGAATATTCCATTACATAAGGACACATCATACCCTTTTATGTGTCTGGCATGATAAATGGTATCATTGTCTAAAAAGTATTCATTTAAAATATCTCTAAAGTTAATCAAATTCTAGTATAAACAATCACTGGATGAACTACAATGAGGACAACCTATGTCCTTACTCCATACCCTTGTAGGGATATGAAAAAATTTAGTAGAAACCATTGGTCCAAATCTAGATCAAGACTCAGTTTCATTACCTCATGTATGACTCATACATTATACTCTTTTGATATAACATAACCTTAAATGCCTTGCTAGTAAGGTCTTGGTTGTATCAATATGTGGAAGTCCCCTCATCATACCATTAGTTCATTAAATATTTCATTAATTAAAAAAAGGACATTCCAAAATGATAAGGCCCCATTAAAATCCTATGAGTTTCATTATATTAATTAATGGTTCTATCATGGGAAGGGGAAATAACCCCTTGTTGTGGGTGTTGATTGGGTAACTGCCTCGAACAGTCTGGAAATAATATCATCTGACCCCTAAAAACTGCTTAGTGAAGAGTATGTTATACCTATCAACTATATGAAGAATATGAGTTCAAATCAAGACACGTATCTTTGGGTTTTGATGATTTATTTCATGAATATTGAGTCCAATAGCATTGAAATGTATTCTGACACCCTAGAAAATCATGAAATCTCCAATGAATTTTCTTCTATCCTATCCTCAAAGTTCAATGAAATCCATACCACACTAACTAGTGTAAAATAAGACATCTCATTACTAAAAATGGATGAATAAACTCCTCCGTCCCTCACCCCATCCTCTCTAGAGATTCAAGGAAACCCCCCTTTGTCAGCTAGATTAGAGGAAGTCTCTTTTTCTTCTAGATATCAAGATATCGAATCCTCTCCAAAATCTTGAGAACTTATCCCAAAATGTTCCTTCCGAATGGAATAATAGGAGGAAGATTAATAAGGGAAAAACCTTAGGGAAACCCTCCAGTATTTTTGGTGTGTGTCTCTACCATAATTGATAAACTCAAGGAAGTGAATACTGGCATAGAAGAATACCCCCACCCACCTTGATTAGTACAACAATGTATTATGGATATAAAGAGGTATATACCTCCTTCCTATTGTAACATCGATATGTATTCACCTGGAAGGACACATAAATTCCAAGACTCAATCCCAAGGTGGCCACTCACTAGATGGGTATACCAGAGGACAACTGAGGATATAAACAAGTAGCCAAAAGAACGCACTCGACACAATATACCATGATAAAGGATAAGGTTTAAAATACCATAAGAGAAAGATTCATTTGGGAGGTCCAATATCCTAATTAGATGGCCAATATAGTCCCTTCCATGAAAAATGATGGTTAAATTAGAGTTTGCATCAATTTTAAAGATTTCAACCACCACTTCCAAAAATATGATTTCCCAATCCTGATCACAGAACTGAAGATCAATGAAAAAGTTTGATACCAGGCTCTCTCTTTTATGGATTTTTATTGAGGATACAACAAAATATGAATTTCCCAAGAAGATGAAGAATCCACCAGCTTTAGGGTCCAATAGGGATTGTTTTTCTATTGGGTAATTCCCCTTGGTTTAATGAATGGAGGTAATATATACCAAGGGCCATGCATAGAATCATTAAACCCTTCCTAAGAATGTTTATTGAATTCTATGTTGATAACCTAGTGGTTAAATCCTGGAAATGATCAGACTACTTGGTGGATCATGAAACCATCTTTAAAAATATTTGACAATACATCTTGAAAATGAAACCATTGAAATTTAATTTTAGTGTTACCTTATTAAAATTTCATGGTTTTGTTATACACAATCATGGGATAGAAGTATACCCCCTGAAGAAACATTATATCCTTGTAATTTCACAACCTAAAAGCCTCACCTAGTTAAAGTGCATCAAGGAAACATGTCCTACATTTGATGCTTCATAGAAAAACTTATAGGAATTTTTTTTCCTTCACCTAGTTGAAGAAAAAATGGGTTACATATCAATGTGATGATGATTTTTAGGAAGAATTCCACATTGTCAACATATATCTCATAATCACACCTATGATGATGCATCTTTTTGAAGTAAGGTTACTTATTTTATATATGAAATCCTTATAATTATCACTACGTTCCTTCCTCATGATAAAAATGATGTTGCCTATAAAAAATCCTTTGTTATCTCATCTGAACCAAGATCAATGCTGAAATTCATTACTTAGATATACATTAAAACTTTTTGATTCTAATCTTTGAAGTCCAAAGATTGAGGCACTACCTACAACATCATGATGTATATTTGGTCTCTCATTGATACCCACTCAAATACATTCTCATCTATCTGATGTTGGTCAGATGTTTTTCATGGTGGGAGGTCATCCTACAGCAGTTTGACATATAGTTCATGCCTCATAAAGTGGACAATGTCCATGTGTTAATATATTTTATATAATATAATCTCTCAATAGAAATGTAATTCCCCGACCCCAGTTACACATAGTCAGTGCATTATTACTTAATATTTGCATGATCACAAAAGATCAAGTCTCGAAAGACCAATTATTTTAGTAGCCTTGAAACACTAGATACATTCATAAGTTTTACATTACATCATGAAATAAAACCAACAAAAACATATTGTCCCCTTTGAACACACTTATCCCATAGACTATCCCTCCAGGTCAATCATAATATACTTCTTCACATCCTAGGAATAATAAAACATAGAAAGGGGTGAGCTCAGATGCCTATTAAGGATAACAATATAGAGGAAACATTCATAAACAAGCATAAACATTTAAGGCAATTGTATAACTAAAACAAAATCCTTTTAAACTTGAACTTTAGAATAACATGGAAAAAATAAAATGAAATAATTCCATTTACTTATTCACATGGATATTCTACTAGTTGAATAATCACATGAAATATCATTAACCACTTTCATAATGATGGAATGCATAATAACAGACTATCATAACCACATAGTCAAGGCCTTGTACCAAGACTACAAATAATATTTTGTCAAGGACTTATGCCAAGACACTAGTTTGTCTCATGATACCTACCAATGCATCGAGGAGCTATAGCAGGCTCCACCCGTCACGTACTAAGTCCAATGCTTTCCTTATATGAAAAGGTTTAAACATATCAAAAATAATTCCCAAGAACCATAACATAATCGTATCACATAAGAAATGCATAAAGGAAACATAACATTTCCACATTTAAATTGTAAAGAACCGTAAATTTAAAGGAATTTTTTTTTCATAATTTCTTTGGGATTTTAAAAGAACGCAGTTTCTGACGGAACCTGATTCCAAGGCTCGGTGTACCCGGAATCAATTTTCGAAGTTTAGCTTGGGTACGTTCAGTGAATGAACGAGCAGGTTTTTATAACTTTTGAACCGGTGCTCGGAATCGAAATCTGAGGGCACCGATGAAACCGCAACGCTGGTAATTGTTTAGGAACACCTATTCCGGAGTTGCATTTGTGCGGGTGGAGAAGTTATATTTTTGTATTAAATGAGGAATGAATAAAATTGTAAAAAAAATTTATTTTTTAGTCTAAGGTGGTTTTATCTTACATGGGGAAGATGGGGTGGCACCTAACTTCCCATGTGAGGATAAATTTGAGGATAAATGTGAGGTGGGTCCCACATGAGTCCCAACCTTTCACATTCCCATAACTCACATAAACTCCCCCTTTAAACTTGTTAACTCCCTTTAATTAAGTAACTCTTCCACTTCCTTATTTAATTTGCCAACCTACCTATTAATTAATTAAGCAACTCATGGTTTAATTAATTAAGTGAATTGGATTTGAATTTTGTAAATTTGAATGCATGGTATGGGTAAATAAAATAAGGTGGAGCCTTATTTTATTTTGGTTGGAATTGTTGTGTTAAGTGAAAGGGAAGAGAGCTCTTGAGTTTTGAAGAACTTCTTCCTCCGAAGAAGAATGCTTCATCTCCTTTGTCGAAGAACGCCATCACATCTTGCATCTTCTCTCCACGACGAAGGAAGAGAGACGCCACATTCTTCATCAGACGAACACCGACGACGCTTACGGAACCTCGTTCCGTGACGCCGGCTTCCGCGACGTCTTTTTCCATGACAAACCTCGATCGACGACTCCAACGAGGTAGTGGTTTTAATATATGTTCATGAATATTCGAGTGTTCTTTGTAATCTTAGATGCTTGCTATCAAATAATAGGAGGGCTCCGAACCACACAAACATGACCGACCCTCCTACCTTAATTATGTTGTTGACCTTGTTGTGGTTTGGAACGGAGATGGCGCGGTGTCGTTGCCCCGCGCGGGATCATGTGGAAAGGATGCACGGTGCCATCGCGTCACGCCATTAAAGTCAAACAAGGTCGCAGCACCGTCGTGCCGCGCCGGAGAATCACTAAAACACCACGGCCGGAGCGGGGCCGCAGTAGAGGGGCGCGGCGCCGTCGCGCCGCCCCGGTCGGACTAAGGCCGCGGCGGAGCAGGGAGCGGCGGCTGGCTTCCGGCCGCCGGCGTCGGAGCAGGGGGATAGGACCGCGCTGGTCCCATGGCGGAAGCAGCTGGCCGGCCGGAGCGGGCTGGCTGGTCAGGGGAGAAACTTGGGGTTCGTAACCCCCAGCTGGAAGGGAGGAGCGGCCCCCCACGTGGGGGCCGCATTTAATTAAATAGTGGGGCAGCACGCCCCCCCTTGTCCACCCAGCTTGGTAACGCCGAGCTGGCCATCGGACCGCGCCAGTGCGCCGGGCCGGGCCAAGCCCAAGCAGGCCAGACCCGGAACCGGTTCGGGTCGACCCAAGGGGTCTCGGGTCGGGTCGGTCCGGGCCCGAAACCCCTATTTTCGGACCTCTTCCGGTCTTTTGCCATAACTTGGACTAAAGACCTACGATCGATGCACCGTCAGCTGCGATGCGATCCTTGGATCGAGATGGTCGTTTCAGTATATTACACTTAGGGTTTCGGGGAACTTTGGGTACGACCGGGTTGGTTCGATCACGAAACCAATCGGGCCCTCGGAGCGGAAACGCTTATATCTCGAGCTCCGGACGTCCGATTGACGTGCCGTCGACTTTTTTGGATTTATCTTGATGAGACGGAACTTTTGGAATAATTCTCATGAGATTTGGACGTAGTTGGAGTATGGGTGGGTTGGATTGTACCCGAAATCCAACCAGGCCCCTAGAACGGAAAAGCTAATAACTTTCAGACAGGACGTCCATTTGAAGAACCGTCAGCGGTGTTGGTGATAACGTTGAGAAACGGTCCCTATGAGTATACCCTATGTGAGTTCGGGGTACAATTGAGATACAGTCGGGTTGGTTCGTACACGAAACCAATCGGGCCCCTAGGACGAAAAGGCTAATAACTCACAGACCGGGCATCCGATTGACGCACCGTTTGTTGTGTTGAGACCCCTATGATGAGGCGGTCCTTTGAGATACTTCTTCATGGGACTTTGTGATACTTGGAGTATCGAATAGTAGCTCGTGGAGCGGACTCTCTCGGTGATGAGCTGGTAGAGTGCAGAGACCAAGTAGCTGGCTGAGACTTGACAACTCTTGATCGATCGTATCGGAGTGATTCGGATATCCCAGTGGGGTGCGCTTGGTTGTAGCAGCAGAACCATGGCGGAGGTGCGCTTGTTTGTAGCGGCAGACCCACGGTACTCGACAGAAGGAGTACCTCAGTAGGCTATGAGGGGGTGCGTTTGGTTGTAGCGGCAGACCCATGGTGGGATGCGCTTGGTTGTAGCGACAGGCCCACAGTACTCGACAGGTGGAGTACTTCAGGAGTCCAGGTTTGTAGGACATGCTTGGTTGTAGCGGCAGTCCCACTGTACTCGATAGAGGAGGATTTCTCCAGTAGCCATGGTTTCAACATCATAAATAAAATCCTGGTTTGAGCTGAGTCTATGACCTTTCTGTTTACCTCATGATTGAGATGGGTCACTTGATAACTTAGGTATATGTATGGGAATATACTTGGGTAGTGGTTATCCGTTGATTTAATGACCTATGTGTTTCCTCATGATTGAGATGGGTTACTTGATAACTTAGGTATAAGTATGGGATTATACCTAAGTAAAGGTTATCTATTGATATCTTTCTTGTGGTTATCCTTGTTGGTTTTAGTGAGACCTTGAGGGTCTCGGGGTCCCTTTTGAGAATCGTTATACTCACCCATGCACGGGCTATGCCCGCACCTCGTTTTGTTGGTTGCAGACGACGGGCAGCACTGACAGAGGTCGAGTGTTCGAGGACTGGACGGTACCCGGAGGTGGACCTCATAACGAGTCAGTATCCAGAGGTGGACTTCATGATGAGATGACACTCAGAGGAGGTTGATGGGTGATAGCGTTGTGTAGGCTACCTGTACCTACCCTTCAGGTAGGATCTGTGGTGGACGATCCAAGATCTGCGCTATCTGTACGTACCCTTAAGGTAGGATCCAAGGAGGAAGACCCAGGAGATGCTTCCATTCTTCCAGCTATTTGTCTTTTCTGCTGTACTTTCGTTCAGTTGTAGCTGTAATTTCCATTGGGTTTGTATTCTGGACCATTTACTTTTCAGCACTTTCTTTTGTACTTAGTGTTTTACTTCTGCTTGTACTCTTTAATGTTTTTTTTACTTTTATAAAGGCAATGACTTCCCAGTTATCGTGATTTATGACTTTGGTTCTAGTCGTCAGCCCCTGGCCTATGGAAGGAGGGATTGGGGTAGTCAGGGCACAGGCCCTAAGGACGGGTCATGAAAAATTGGTATCAGAGGAGTCGGTTCTACCGAATAACTTATAACTCTGATATTCCCTTTCTGTGAAGCAATAGTGTTAAGGGTACCAAGTGTGGTCTTCAGTTCAGGGAGTCTAGTGTTGGTGCGGCGGCCGATGTATCCGTACACCAGGACCCTGACTACTGATTTCTGACTTTGTGCACGAAAAACACTGATTGCATGTGTGTTTCCAAGAGTTTTAAAGTCAGCTCAAACCAGGTCAGCTCACCAGGTATAATCGTTTGACTATGTCACGTTGTTTCTTTCAGGATGCCTCCCTATGGACGACCAGCTAGAGCCCCGAGAGTTGTACGTTCTGACAGCCCACCGAGTGACGTGACCTCAGTACAGGGCCCTATCTCAGTTGAGGCACCAGCAGAGGCACCATCGGTACTACCACCCGTTGGGCCACCGATGCCACCAGCCCAAATAGTAGAGAGTGCACGTCGCTTGAGCGCACTGCATGATTTCCAGCGCCAGAGGCCACATAGGTTCAGGGGAGAGACGGACCCACAGGAGGCTGAGGATTGGCTTGAGGCTGTGGTGAGAATCTTCAAGCTAGTAGGGATGCCAGCAGGCTTCATGCTGATCCTTGCTGCCAGCCTCCTTCAGGCAGCAACAGGCAGATGGTGGAGCCTGATGCTCCAGATGCATGATGAGGTGACACTTCTATGGGTAGACTTTGAGAGCCTGTTCTGGGAATATTTTGTACCTGCCACCCATCGAGCGGTGCGTATTTGGGAGCTACTGCATCTACAGCAGGGTAGCAAGATGGTGGCGCAGTACTCAGCGAGGTTCACAGACCTCTCGCGCTACTCCACAGATATGGTACAGGACCCGTTCTTTAGGACCCGAACCTTCGATCAGGGGCTCAGGAGAGATATTATAGCTTTTTTTGTTTCTCACTGCATCCCGACGCAGACAGGGGTGTTGGAGAGAGCCATCTTAGTGGAGAGTTTCCTTGCTGATTAGTCTCCAGCAGCAGGACCCAACACTAGCCGACATGCGGCATAGTCTTCTGCAGCGGGCAGTAGACAGATGATGCATAGGTCCAAGAGGACCATACCTACAGGTGGTCGACCGCCTGACACAGGATCGTGTGTGCGAGGCACCCGGGGTAGAGAGCGACTTATCATGAGTGGACAGTGTTACTCCTACGACGGGGTTGGTCACATGGCACATGACTATCCAACCCGCCATACAGATGACCAACAGATAAACGAAGGACCTCCCAGGCAGAGGCAGAGGTTCGATCGAGGCGGACCGCATGGAGTAGAATACCGAGGTAGGGGAGCTGGTCGTGCAGTTGGAGGTGGAAGACGCTTCGAGGTGTTTCCACCACCACCACTAGGAGGTCCACCCCGACCGCAGGGAACATGTGGACATGGGAGATCTCAACTTCAGGAAGCAGAAGTATTTGACTACGGAGCTCCGGAAGCTGGAGGATAAGAGCGGGACTCGTTCCAGGCAAAGAGGCCTTTGATCATTGTGATACCAGTTTCCTAGTTGTTGTTTTTGTTGTTTGTGGATGTTGTGTGTCTTTGTACTTGAGCTGCGGTAATAATAGGAACTTTTTCTTGTGATGTTTTCTTCCTTCCTTTTTGTGTACTAAGAGGTTCCGGTTTAAACTGTTGACTTGACCCTCACTTTTGAGACTCCTACGGGAGGAGACCTAGTGACCACACACTGATGCCAACAGTGTGACTCAACCCTTGGAGGTGAGAGTAATGGTTGGATCTCTTGATAGTAGCTTCGAGGCCTTACGATGTCATCCATGGCATGAATTAGTATCATTCATGACATGATTGACTTTATTAGGAAAAGAACGTGGTTCATCCAGAGGATGAGACAGGGTCTCTCTTTTCGGAAAAGAAGAAATCTTAGCAGCTCTTGTGGGACCAGAGATGGTCCAGGCCACGACAGAGAAGGTCTTGGTCACCTAGGAGCAGATGAGGATAGCTCTGAGCCGGCAAAAGTCTTATGTTGATAGGAGACAAGACCACTGGAATTTGAGGATGGTGACCATGTTTTCTTATGGGTCTCACCTCGACGAGGTCTATGGAGATGTGGCTGAGGCGGAAAGCAATATCCGAGGTTCAGCGGACCTTTTTCAGGTCCTCAGGAGGGTAGTCGTGGTTACTTACCATTTGACCCATCCACCTCAGTTGCACCAGATGCATGACGACTTCCACGTATCCCAACTAGGGAGATACGTTCTTGACCCGACGCATATCATCGACCATGGGGAGATGGACATTGGCGATGGGGTGACTTTTGCGGGGTTCCAGTAGAGGTTGAGGATCGACAGGAGAGGGTCCTACGAGTATGGTCGATTCCTCTTGTGCGCTTTTGTTGGCAGCATGGGAACCTCCAGGTGAGCAGATGGGAGCAGACGGCTCATATTCATGCTCAGTACCACTTTTGTATCCCTAGTTTGTGTTAAAGCTTTACGGGGACGTAAATCCCTGAGGTGGGAGTAATGTAAAGACCCAGAAATTTCAAGGTATTTTTTTCTTAATTTCTTTGGGATTTTACAAGAATGCTGTTTCTGACGGAACCTGATCCCGAGGCCCGATGTTCCCGGAATCAATTTCTGAAGTTTAGCTCGGGTAAGTTCAGTGAACGAACGAGCGAGTTTTTCTAACTTTTGAACCGGTGCTCAGAATCAAAATCTGAGGGCACCGATGAAACCGCACCACTGGTAATTGCTTAGGAACACCTATTCCAAAGTTTCATTTGTGCGGGTGGAGAAGTTAAATTTGTGGATTAAATGAGGAATGAATAAAATTGTAAAACAATTTTATTTTCAAGCCTAAGGTGGTTTTATTTTACATGGGGAAGTTGGGGTGGCACCTAAATACCCATGTGAGGATAAATTTGAGGATAAATGTGAGGTGGGGCCCATAGGATCCCCAACCTTTCACATTCCCATAACTCTTATACACTCCCCCTTTAAACTTGTTAACTCTCTTTAATTAAGTAACTCTTCCACTTCCTTATTTAATTTGCCAACCTACCACTTAATTAATTAAGAAACTCATGGTTTAATTAATTAAGTGAATTGGATTTGAATTTTGTAAATTTGAATGCATGGCATGGGTAAATAAAATAAGGTGGAGCCTTATTTTATTTTGGTTAGAATTGTTGTGTTAAGTGAAAGGGAAGAGAGCTCTTGAGTTTTGAAAACTACTTCCTCCGAAGAAGAACGCTTCATCACCTTTGTCAAAGAATGTTGTCTCATCTTGCATCTTCCCTCCACGACGAAGGAAGCGAGATGCTGCATTCTTCATCGGACGAACACCAATGATGCTTACGGAACCTCGTTCTGTGACGACGGCTTCCGCGACGTCTTTTACCACGACAAACCTCAATCGACGACTCCAACGAGGTAGGGGTTTTAATATAAGTTCGTGAATATTCGAGCGTTCTTCGTAATCTTAGCTGCTTGCTATCGAATAACGGGAGGGGGTTAGACCACACAAACATGGCCGACCCTCCTCCCTTAATTCTATTGTTGTCCTTGTTGTGGTTTGGAACAGAGATGGAACGGTGCCGTCGCACCACGCGGGATCATGCAGAAAGGATGCACGGTGCCGTCGCGCCACGCCAGAGAATCACGAAAACACTGCGGCTGGAGCGGGGCCACGAAGGAGGGTCGTGGTGCCATCACCCCATGTCGGTCGGACTAAGGCCGCAGCCTAAGGCCTCGGCGGAGCAGGGAGCGGCGGCCGGCTTCCGGCTGCCGGCGTCGAAGCAGGAGGACGAGACCGCGCCAGTCCCGTGGCGGCAGCAGCCGGCCGGCCGGAGCGGGCCGACCGGTCAGGGGAGAAACCGGGGGTTCGTAACCCCCGGCTGGAAGGGAGGAGCGCCCCCCTACGTGGGGGCCGCGTTTAATAAAACAGGCGGGCAGCACAACCCCCCCTTGTCCGCCCAGCTCGGTCACGCCGAGCTGGCCAGCGGACCGCGCCAGCGCGCCTGGCCGGGCCGCCCAGGCAGGGCCGGGCTGCGCCAGCCGGTCCGGGCCACGCTAGCTAGTCCGGACCCGGACCCAGTTCAGGTCGACCCGGTTCGGGCCGACCCAGGGGGTCTCGGGCCGGGTCGGTCCGGGCCCGAAACCCCCATTTTCGGACCTCTTCAGGTATTTTGCCATAACTTGGGCTACGAACCTTCGATCGATGCACTGTCAGCTGCGATGTGATACTTGGATCGAGACGGTCATTTTGGTATATTACACTCAGGGTTTCAGGGATCTCTGGGTAAGGCCGGGTTGGTTTGATCACAAAACCAGCCGGGCCCTTGGAGCGGAAACACTTATATCTCGAGCTCCGGACGTCCGATTGACGTGCCGTCGACTTTTTTGGATTTCTCTTGATGAGACGGAACTTTTGGAATACTTCTCCTGAGATTTGGACATAGTTGGAGTATGGACAGGTTGGATTGTACCCGAAATCCAACTGGGCCCCTGGAACGGAAAAGCTGATAACTTTCAGACCGGACGTCCGTTTGAAGAACCGTCAGCGGCGTTGGTGATAACGTTTAGAAAAGGTCCCTATGAGTATACCCTATGTGAGTTCAGGGTACAGTTGAGATACGGTCGGGTTGGTTCGTACACGAAACCAACCGGGCCCCTGGGATGAAAAGGCTAATAACTCACAGACTGGGCGTCAGATTGACACACCGTCTGTTGCGTTGAGACCCCTATGACGAGGAGGTCCTTTGAGATACTTTTTCGTGGGACTTTGTGATACTTGGAGTATCACCCAGTAGCTCATGGACCAGACTCTCCCGATGACGATTTGGCAGAGTGGAGAGACCTAGTAGCTAGATGAGACTTGACAACTGCCGATTGATCGTCTCGGAGTGATTCAGATAGCCCAGTGGGGTGCGCTTGGTTGTAGCAGTAGACCCACAATGGAGGTGCGCTTGGTTGTAGCGGCAGACCCGCGGTACTCGACAGAAGGAGTACCTATGTAGGCTATGAGGGGGTGCGCTTGGTTGTAGCGGCAGACCCATGGTGGGATGAGCTTGGTTGTAGTGGCAGGCCCACAGTACTCGATAGGTGGAGTACTTCAGCAGTCCAGGTTAGTGGGACACGCTTGGTTGAAGTGGCAGGCCCACTGTACTCGATAGAGGAGGAGTTCTCCAGCAGTCGTGGTTTCGACATCATAAATAAAATCCTGGTTTGAGCTGAGTCTATGACCTTTGTGTTTACCTCATGATTGAGATGAGTCACTTGATAACTTAGGTATATGTATGGGCATATACCCGAGTATTTGTTATCCATTTATTTCATGACCTATGTGTTTCCTCATGATTGAGATGGGTTACTTGATAACTTAGGTATAGGTATGGGCTTATACCTAAGTAAAGGTTATCTGTTGAGATCTTTCTTGTGCGTATCCTTGTTGGTTTTAGTGAGACCTTGAGGGTCTCGGGGTCCCTACTGAGTATCATTATACTAACCCCTACATGGGATATGCCCGCACCTCGTTGTGTTGGTTGCAGATGACGGGCAGCGCTGAGAGAGGCTGAGTGTTCGAGGACTGGACGGTACCCGGAGGTGGACCTCATGACGAGTTAGTATCTAGAGGTGGACTTCATGACGAGATGACAATCGGAGGAGGTTGATGGGAGAGAGTGTTATGGAGGCTATATGTACCTACCCTTCAGGTAGGATCCGTGGTGGACAATCCAGGAGCTGAACTATCTGTACCTACCCTTCAAGTAGGATCCGAGGAGGACGATCCAAGAGCTGCTTCCATTCTTCCAGCTGTTTTTCTTTTCTGTTTTACTTTCGTTTAGTTGTAGATGTACCTTCCGTTGGGTTTATATTCTAGCCCACTTACTTTTCAGCACTTTCTTTTTTACATAGTGTATTACTTCCACTTGTACTCTGTAATGTTTTTTTTACTTTTATAAAGGTAACGTCTTCCCAGTTATTGGGATTTACGCCTTTGGTTCTAGTCGCCAGCGCCTGGCCTATGGAAGGAGGGCTTGGGGTAGTCACGGTACGGGCCCTGAGGATGGGTCGTGACATCAATCACAATATATCAATACAACACATTGATATAATAAAAACATTATCAAAACCATTTTCAATACCAAAATAAAATAAAAGTAAAACATGGTATTTTTTTTCATTTTAAAAAAGTTATGGCTTGTAGAGGAAGCCGAAACTCAAATAATGGTCGCGACGGAGGAGAAGTTGTTGCCGCCGCATATGTAAGACAAAACATTCCATTTTTCGTTTAGTAAAATGATTCATATAAAAATATTCCTTTTGAATAAAATTAAATATCAAAGGGGTTTATACACCGTATAAAAGAAATATGCCTCAATGAAAGGAGATTGAGACGAAGACCCTTTCCTCGTGTCCAACTTGACTCGATCATTCTTTAATCTTTTGAATAATAAACTATAGTTAATTTATATTTGATTAAGAACCTTTTTAAAGTTCATTATTTCTTTTACATAACTTATTAACATGTTATGAACATTATTTAATCATTTAATTTAATAACGGTCGTTTTGTCGATCCTTGGTACTTGAGTCAAAAATAAATTTCTTATAATTACAAGTTATTTATGTGGTAAAATATCTATTATCTCCAGAATTATATTCATGATGTAGATATCATATATATCATATATATCCAATATATACATGCATATATAATATTACATAACATTTAGAGGTAAGAAATGAAATGCACCGTTCATGGAGACGGTAAGTCATACGTACGCATGAACACTACTTTCATTTCTATTTCATATTTAATGGAATGAAATAATAATGATATAAAGGTATATTATAATTCCAATATAATATCATATATAATATCATTAACTCCATCCTTTATACATCCCACATATGGCATTAACGATTCAATTCACTTTGAGGGGGCGATAGTCCGCACTTCCTAAAACGAAATTATCACGTTTACCGATAATGGAAATAATAAAGGTATGACATAAATGAAAAATACAGAAGCATAAGGAAAAAATAAACATAATATATATCATATATAAATACAGTTACATCTTAATAGACACCATGAGTGGTGTTAAAAGAATATTGAACAATCATCGTTTCATGAGGCAGTAATTCGCTACACACAGAAACAATATGTCCTTTAACCATTAGATGGAGGTGTGTGTAAGTGTAGTTCTAATACTTCTCATAACAACATCCAAGTATATTGTGTATACTTTTTTTGTTACAAAAGAAAATAATAAAAAGAGTTTAGGGTTTTTAGAAGTAAAATAAAAGAAAATAAGTTAAGAGAAATCGTTAACTTTAGTTTGGGTAACTCTCTTTGGATTGAACCAAAAGAACTTTTGAAGTGCCTTATTCCTAAGTTAAGGCTTCTGGGATGAAGGGAGGAAAGTTGAGAGGGTATTTGGGCAGAGGATGGCCGAGACAAATGGCTTTGAGTGTGTGAATAAGGTGGTAGAGGTGGGGGCCTTTTATAAGAGGAGAGGAGGGGCTCTTTTGGAAATATTGAAAATATTATTTTATTATAAAATGGTTTTCGGATTATAAAGGTCCCACAATGATATTTTTAGAATATAAGGTGATAAGGGTTTGAAATCCACCCATCCAATTGGTTTTTGACAAGTGTAAGTCTTATATTTTACCTTATCTTTTCATTTTATTTAAATCGTTCATTAGTGAGGTAATCGTTGCATCATCATGGTGTCATAAATAAATTTATTTATTTAATGTCTAAAAATTTTAAAACAATTACCATGATGTAAGAAATCTTTTTATCATTCCAATTAATATTTATAGTCAAACATATAACTTGTATAACCCCTTTTAAAAATTGTTTTAGTAAAACAATACTTGATTATGACATTTTTATTTTTACTTTAAATAAAAGGTATTAATGTCATTATCTTACCCATTTGGCTCCATGGGGTCCCAAAAATCGTCCCATGGTTTGTCTTAGTCGTCCATGGCTCATCCAATAAGATTATTACATGTGTCATGATATTTTTTATATTTTTATAATATCATTTTTACTTTAAATTACCCTAATTACCTCTAATTATGGTTAATAAAACTCAAAAGTTACGATTCACAAAAAATTATTTTCATCCCATTGAACCACATTTTACTTACTAATGAAAACCATGTATGTTTGTTTTTTTAAATTCAATTCATAGAAGCATTAAAGTTTCATTTAAACGAAAAATTAGTTTTTTTAACTATCACTTAGTGGTTTCACTATTCATAAAAAATTGAAGTTTTTCAGAACAATACCAAAAATTCACCCTAAGATATAATTGATATTCCGAATTCCAAAATGATGTATATTTTAAAAAATTAAAAACATATAATTTGCATTAATTAATTTTATAATTAATTCCCGTTGTCAAAATAAATAGCGTGTTTTTAAGAAACAATATCAATCAAAAGATTGACAATTGTTTATGTCCAATTTCAAAGTTAAATTAATTTTAATGACCACCATTGGATAAAGTGGTAAAAGTATATTCAAATTATACTTTTAAACCACTCAATAGTATAATTTATCACTATAAATTATTTTGATTAAAAAAAATTATGTATTTTTCACTATTCATCAAAAATTGGATGTTCTCAGGAAAATACCAAAAATTCAACTTAAGCTAATTTTGATATTCCGAATCCAAAAATGAAGTCCATTTTGAAATATAAAATTTATATAATTCAAAAAGTGGGTATTACTATTCATAACGGATACTTTGATTGGTCGCGGTGTGTTAGAACTCGAGGTTGTGTACAAAAAACGCTACTGTATTATTCCAAGAGAAGCGTACCCTGGAAGCTTGGGGTGTTACATTCTCCCCTCCTTCAAATATTTTCTTCCTTGAAATTTCTAGAATATTACGGCATAAAAAGACTTGGGTGGTTCTTCATCATAAGTTCCTCTGGTTCCCACGTTGCCTCTTCCATCTTATAGTTTCTCTATAGAACTTTTACCAGGCGAGTTGTCCGTTTTCTCAGCACTTGTTCTCTTATGTCAAGAACCTTGACAGGCTCTTCGTAATAAGACAGATCGGGTTCCAGCTCTAATTCCCCATAGGTGAGTACATGCATTGGGTCAGACATGTATTTTTTCAACAGTGATACGTGGAACACATCGTGAACTTTAGTGAGACTTGGAGGCATTTCCAAACGGTAAGCTACAACCCCAATTTGTTCTAGAATTTCGAATGGTCCGATGTACCCGGGACTTAATTTTCCCTTCTTAACGAATCATATAAATCCCTTCCACGGATATACCTTCAATAAAACATGATCTCCTACCTGAAATTCCAAATCCATCCTTCGGTTATCGTTATAGAACTTCTACCTACTTTGAGCTGCTTTGATGTGGTTTTGGATTACCTTTACCTTTTCCATCATTTCCTCAACATGTTATGGGACTACGATTTTTCTTTCACCAACATCATCCCAACTGGTTATTGTGTGACATCTCTTTCCATATAACTCTTCATATGGTGCCATATGAATACTTGAATGGAAGCTATTGTTATACTAAAATTCTACTAGAGGTAAATATTTATCCCATATACCTTGAAAGTCAAGTGAGCAAGACCACAACATGTATTCTAAGATTTGAATAGTTTGTTCTGATTTCCTATTAGTTTGAGGGTGGTAGGCAGTGCTCAAATGAGGTTCTATATCCAGAGCTTTCTAAAGAAATTTCTAGAATTTTGATGTGAAATGGGGATCACTATCAGAAACAATCGATAGGGGTACACCATGGAGTCTTATAACTTTGTTAATATACAGTCTTGCTAAACGTTCAAGTGGTAAATCTTCTCTTATTGCAAGAAAATGTGCTGACTTGGTAAGACGATAAAAAATGACCCATATTTCATCATTCCTTATAGGAGTATTTGGTAGTCCCATGACAAATTCCATCATAATATTATCTCATTTCCACTCAGGTATGGGAAGAGGTTGCATAACTCCTCCAGGAAGTTGCCTCCCAGCTTTCACTTGTTGACAAACCATGCATCTTGACAACAAATCAGCAATCTCCCTCTACATGTTGTCCCATCAAAAATGTTGCTTCAAATATCTATATATCTTAGTGCTACCATGGTGTATAGAGAATTTGGAACTATGAGCATCATCCAATAATTCCCTTTTTAGACCAGCTATATTGGGAACACAAAGTCTCTTCCCAAATATCAAAATTCCATCTTCACACACAAAGTCACTAAATCTCCCATCATCCACAGCTTTAATCTTATTTTAAAACCCCTCATCATCAACTTAAGAACTTTTTATCCTTTCTAATAAAGATAGTTTGGCAACAATTTTAAAAATTATTGATGATCCACCTTCCATGGTTATTCCCATATCCATCTTTACAAGATCCATGGGAGTAGGATCCCTTTCAACTCTCATCCTATTCAAAACTCCATGATCCTTTCTGCTCAAATCATATTCCACCTCATTTTCATTCCCCGAGTGGTAGTGTACATTGAAATCATAATCCTTGAGTAGTTCAAGCCATCTCCTTTGCCTGATGTTGATTTATTTATGTGAGAAAATATACTTCAAACTCTTATGATTGGTATATATCTCTCATTTTTCACCATATAGATAATTTATCCATATCATCAATGTAAATATTACAGCTTCTAACTCAAGATCATGAGTAGGATAGTTTTTCTCATTAATTTTTAGCTATCGTGATGCATAGGTAATAACCCTATCATTCTGCATAAGGACACAACCAAGTCCTTTCTTTGAATCATCACTATAAATAACAAACCCATCATTCCCCGATGGTAGAGTCAATATAGGATAATTAACTAATGTTCTTTTTAATTATTCAAAACATTCTTCACATTCTTTTTCCCAAAAAAATTTAACCCCTTTGCGTGTCAGCTTCGTTAATTGGTTATCCAATTGGGAAAAATTCTGGACAAAATGTCGATAATAACCTGCTAAACCAATAAAACTACGTACCTCAGTTATACTCTTCAGTGTTGGCCATTCCTGGATCACTCTTGTCTTAGAAGGATCAACAGAGATTTCATCCTTAGAGACAATATGGCCAAGAAAAAAAATCTCATGAAGCTAGAATTCACACTTGCTAAAATTCCCATATAATTCGTGTCTTTTAAGAGTCTTTAGAATAATGCACAAGTGATTTTCATGATTTTCAAAGCTTTTGGAGTATACCAAGATATCATCAATAAATACAACTACGAAGTCATCATGATATTCCTTGAAAACTATATTCATTAGATCCATGAAGATAGAGGGTACATTGGTCAATCCTAAAGGCATTACTGTAAACTCATAATGCCCATACCTGGTTCAAAATGTCGTCTTCGGAATTTCTTCCTTATTTACACACAACTGATGATATCCAGATCAAAGGTCAATCATTGAAAAGTATTGTGATCTATGCAATTTGTCGAATAAATCATCATTGTGAGGTAGGGGATACTTGTTCTTTATTGTTATAGCATTTATCTCCCTGTAGTGAATGCACAACCTCATAGATCCATTTTTCTTCTTAACAAAAAGAACAAGAGCTCCCCATAGAGAAATACTAGGGAGAATAAATCCCTTATAACTCAATTCCTCTAGTTATTTATTTAGTTCCACTAATTCCACAGTGGCCATTCTATATGGGGTCTTCGATATGGGCCTTGAGCCAGGCATTAGGTCAATATAAAACTCAACTTCTCATTCTGGAGGATGCCCAGGTAAATCTTTTGGAAACACATCAACATATTCTCCCACAATAGGTTCATCCTCTATTTGAACATTCCCTTCCTTGCCCATATTTATTTCATTCTCTTCCTCCCCAGTATGTGAATTTAGTTGAGCTACTGGGGGTGGATATAGATAAGAATTAGGTGGTGACGATTCTTCTCTAAAGATAAGGTGTTCCTTATCATCATCATCAAAAATAATAACCTCTTTCTTCTTATAATAAATCTTCGCATCATGGTCCAAAAGCCAATCCATACTGAGGATTATATCAAATTCAATCATGGGTATGACGATGAGATCAATAGATAAAGAACATTTATGTTCTCTAATGGGGACTGATTCACAAAATATTGTTACAATGATACATCCTTTATGAGTATTGACTAAAAACTCCCTTGTTAAATCAAATTAGAAATATCTAATTTTCTTAGCGAACTGGGAAGATATGAAACAATGCGATGATCCAGAATCAAATAAAGCATTTTCTAAACTTGAGGAAACCATTAAATTACCTTCCACCACGTTCTTCAGAGCTTCAACCTCAGCAGTAGTGATCGCATAAGATTGGCCTTGATATCTTGTCCTTTTATGAGGTAATTTTCCCCGACTCTTAGGAACTTCATTTTCATAATGTCCCATCTCCCTATAATTGTATAATTGAACATCTCTAGCTTCTTTCTTCCCCTTGCAATCACGAGCTTGGTGGCCCTTTTCAGCACACTTGTAACAGACTCCCATTCCCTTCAAGAAAGTACCAGGGTGTTTCATCCCACATTTATTACAGGATGGATATTCAACTTTTCCCTTCTTCCCCTTATTTCCATTTCTAGATTTATTAGTAGATCTTTTCTTCTCTTTCTTTTCTTTAAATTCATAAGACCTAGACAATTATTTTTCTATCTTGATAGCACATGAAACAATATTTTCGTATGATGAGAAGGATTGTGAAACTAATGCTCTACTGAGAAATGGTTTTAACCCATAAAAGAAATGATCAATCTTACTCCTTGGGTTATGTATATAATCTGTTGCATGATTCACTAACCTTGTAAAGTTAGTCTCATACTTTGTGACATTCTCATCCTCCTTTTGTCTCAGACTCAGAAATTTCCTTTCCATATCTTCTCGATGGTAATGAGGAAATTATTTTTCTAAGAAAATATCTTTAAACTCCATTAATTCCATAATTTATACTTTATCATCTTCCTTCATGTTTTGAATCAATGACCACCATTGATCATCATCTCCAGTGAGGCGGTAAACTACCATCAAAACTTTTTCCCTTTCGCTACTCCCCAAGGTGTGGAATATTTTCTCTAAGGAATTTATCCATTGCTCCACTACTAGTGTATTTTTACCCACATTGAATTTTGGTGGTTTTTGCCTCATGAAGCGATCTAACATTGATCCTCCACACTGCTAATCAGGGTGCTCCATACGGGTAAGGTTATTATTCATAACCTGAGTGAGTTGTCCCAATATATTGATTAGCTAATTAGCACCAATTGCATCACTATCTCCACTATAATTATGTTGAGTAGGAGGGAAATCCCTACATGAAGTGCGTGAATTGATACCATTTCCATTCCTTCCACTAGGATCCATTTCTAAAAAATGTCATAAACTAGATTAGTTTATGAATCAAAATATATAATAACAAACTATCAAAACACTTAACATAAATTGAACACTTTATGGATATAATCCATAATCATAAAATTGTTTTCTTTGAGGAAGTATATACTCATAAACCCTTCATAATGGTTTGTAAATAAATCATGAATTATCCTAAGCATATCCCCCAGAAGTGTCGTAACCAAGAGTGCAGCAAGGCCCGTTGTCGTGTACCAGGATACCCCAGGTCAAGCCCGAAACTCCTTGTCGGAGTTTTCACTCCTAGGTACAACTGTGAAAGATCTATCTCTACATGCTCGTATCCAGACAAAGATATATTGCTCAGAAAATAGAAAAAATCTCTACTTTACCAAAATTCTATGATGTTCTTCTATACTAATCCTCAAAGACAATCTTAGGGCTATGTGCTCTAATCAGAGTTTAACTAAATCTAGTTTCCAAGGATAGTACCAAACTTCCTATGATACCAACTGTAACACCCTGACCCTAGTTACCCAGAGTCTGTGCATTATTACATAACATTGTCATGATCACAAAAGATCATGTCTCGAAAGACTGATTAGTTTAGTAGCCTTGAAACACTATATACATTCATAAGTTTTATATTACATCATGAAATAAAAACAACAACAAAATCTTGTCCCCTTTTAACACACTTATCCCTTAGAATATCCCTGCAGGTCAATCATAATATACTTCTTCACATCATGGGAAAAATAAAACATAGAAAGGGGTGAGCTCAGATGCTCAGTAAGGATAACAATATAGTGGAAACTTTCATAAACAAGCATAAACATTTAAGGAAATTGTATAACTAAAAAAATTTATTTAAAACGTGAACTTTAAAATAACATGGAAAAAATAAAATGAAATAATGCCATTTTCTTATTCACGTGGATATTCTACTAGTCAAATAATCACATGAAATATCAATAACCACTTTCATAATGATAGAATTCATAATGCCAGACTATCATAACCACATAGTCAAGGCCTTGTGCCAAGACTACAAATAAGATTTTGTCAAGGACTTGTGCCAAGACACTAGTTTGTCTCATGATACCTACTGATGCATCGAGGATCTATATCGGTCTCCACCTTTCACTTACTAAGTCCAATTCATTCTTTATATAAAAAGGTTTAAACATATCATAAACAATCCCCAAGAACCATAACATAATCGTATCACATAAGACATGCATAATGGAAACATAAAAATTCCACATTTCAATCAAAATATATCAATACAACACATTGATATAATCAAAAAATTATCAAAACCATTATCAATACCAAAATAAAAGAAAAGTAAAACATGATATTTATTTTTCATTTAAAAAAGGTTATGGCTTGTAGAGGAATCCGAAACTCAAATAATGGTCACGACGGTAGAGAAGTCATTGATGCCGCATATGAAAGACAAAACATTCCATTTTTAATTTAGTAAAATTCTTCATATAAAAATATTCCTTTTGAATAAAAGTAAAAGTCAAAGGGGTTTATACACCGTATAAAAGAAATATTCCTCAATGAAAGGAGATTGGGACAAAGTCTCTTACCTCATGTCTGACTTGACTCGATCGTTCTTTAATCTCCTGAATAATAAACTATAGTTAATTTCTATTTTCTTAAGAACCTTTTTAAAGTTACTTATTCATTTTACATAACTTATTACCATGTTATGAACATTATTTAATCATTTAATTTTATAACAGTCGTCTTGTCGATCCTTGGTACTTGAGTCAAAAATAAACTTCTTATAATTACAAGTTGTTTATGTGGTAAAATATCCATTATCTCCAGAATTATATTAATGAATTAGATATCATATATATCTTATATATCCAGTAGATACATGCATTTATAATATTACATAACATTTATAGGTAAGAAATGAAATGCACCATTCATGGAGACGGTAAGCCGTACGTACGCATGAACGCTACATTCATTTCTATTTCGTATTTAATGGAATGAAATCATAATTATATAAATTTATATTATAATTCCAGTATAATATAATATATAATATCATTAAATCCATCCTTTATATGTCCCACATATGGCATTAAAAATTCAAATCACTTTGAGGGGGCGGTAGTCCGCACTTCCTAAAATTAAATTATCGTGTTTAACCATAATGGAAATCATAAAGGTATGACATAAATGAAAAATACAGAAGCATAAGGAAAAAATAAACATAATATATATCATATATAAATATAGTGACATCTTAATTTCCACCATGAGAGGTGTTAATAGAATATTGAACAATCATCATTTCATGAGGCAGTAATTCGCCACCCATAGAAACAATATGTTTTTTAACAATTAGATGGAGGTGTGTGTAAGTGTAGTTCGAATACTTATCATAAAAAAATCCAAGTATATTTATTATACTGGTGTTGTTACAAAATAAAATAATAAAAAGAGTTTAGGGGTTGTAGAAATAAAATAAAAGAAAAGAAGTTAAGATAAATCGTTACCTTTAGTTTGGGTAACTACCTTTGGTTTGAACCAAAAGGACTCTTGAAGTGCCTTATGCCTAAGTTAAGGCTTCTAAGATGAAGGGATAAAAGTTGAGAGGGTATTTGGGTAGAGTTTGTCCAAACCAAATGACTTTTAAGGTATGAATAACGTGGTAGAGGTGGGGGCCTTTATAAGAGGAGAGGAGGGGCTCTTTTGGAAAGATTGACAATATTATGTTATTATAAATTTGTTTTGGATTATAAAGGTCCCAAAATGATATATTTTAAATCTAAGGTAATAAGGGTTCGAAATAAACCCATCCAATAGGTTTTTGACAAGTTTAAGGCTTAGATTTTACCTTATCATTTCATTTTATTTAAATTGTTCATTAATGAGGTAATCACTGTATCATAATGGTGTCATAAATGAGTTTATTTAGTTAATGTATAAAAATTATAAAAAAATTACCATGATATAGGAAATCTTTTTATCTTTCCAATGAATATTTATATTCGACATTATAACTTGTATAACCCCTTGTGAAAATTGTTTTAGTAAAACAATACATGTTTGTGACATTTTTATTTTTAATTTAAATAAAAGGTATTAATGTCATAATCTTACCCAAATGGCTCCATGGGGTCCCAAAAATCATCCCATGGGTTGTCTTTGTCAGCCATGACTCATCAAATAAGAGTAGGACATGTGTCATGATATTTTTTATATTTTTATAATATCATTTCTACCTTAAATTACCCTAATTACCTCTAATCGCCGTTAATAAAACTCAAAAGTTACTATTCATAAAAATTTATTTTCATCCCATTGAACCAAATTTTACTTACTAATTACAACCATGTATGTCAGATTTTTTAAATTCAACTCATAGAAGCGGTAAAGTTTCATTTAAACGAAAAATCAGTGTTTTTAACTACCACTTAGTGGTTTAACTATTCATCCAAAATTGAAGCTTTTCAGAACAATACCAAAAATTCACCCTAATCTATAATTGATATTCCAAATTAAAAAATGAAGTCTCTTTTAAAAAATTCAAAACATATATGTTTCATTAATTAATTTGATAATTAATTCCTGTTGTCAAAACAAATAGCGTGTTTTTAAGAAACAATATCAATCAAAAGATTGACAATTGTTTATGTCCAATTTCAAAGTGAAATTAATTCTAATGACCACCATTGGATAAAATAGTAAAATTATATTCTAATTATACTTTAAAACCACTCAATAGTATAATTTATCACTATAAATTATTTTGATTAAAAAAGATGTTTTTAAGTATTTTTTTCACTATTCATCAAAAATAGGATGTTCTCAGAAAAATACCAAAAATTCAACTCAGGCTAATTTCGATTTTAAGAATCCAAAAATGAAGTATATTTTTAAATATAAAATTTATATAATTCAAAAAGTGGGTATTACTATTCATAATGGCTACTTTGATTGGTCGTGGTGTGTTTGAACTCGAGGTTGCGTACAACACACACTACTGTATTATTCAAAGAGAAGCGTACCATAAAAGCTTGGGGTGTTACAAGAAATGAATACATTGGATACTGAGATACCCAAATAAGGGTATTATCTATTCAAGAGTACCCCCAGATATTGGAGATTCATTTTGATGATTCATCTAGAAGACTAATAGAAAGGAGGATGGAAGACCCTCAGCTCGAAAATGTGGGGCTAGGATTCATACTTACATCTCAAGAAAAGGAAGTATTTCCTTACTCCTTCATACTATCAGAGGGATTCACAAACATTGATGTATGATATATATCCCTCAATGAAGTTTTAGAGCTAGAATATCAAGTGAAAGTAAATCATTTCAATATAAAATGATATTCAAAAATGGTCATAAAAAAGGTTAATGAAAATTATGATATCATAAAATAATACCCAAAACCACTGCTAAATCATGTTTGGGGAATAATGGAGAAATTCCCCTCAAATATGAAATTGAACCACCACCCATGATCACAAAATTCCCAAGATTATACACTATAAAATGCATCCAGTTTTCAGGTTGATCTAGACTTGGATGAAATATTCATTAGTATTGTGTACCATCAGATGGTCTCACATATCATTCAATCCAACATATAATATATTGATGAGATTAGAAACATCCTTGAATAGTATGGTACTACCACTGAATGGATAAAAACCATTTTGGATTACCTTCAAAAGGAAGATATCCCATCAGATAGAGTTTGGAGAGAGAAAATCTAAATATTTGAAAATAACTTTTTTCTGTGTGAGGGGAATAATTAGAAAAAAATCGTCTATAAGAGGAGCCTTGATGAGGTACTTATTAGGTGCATTTATTGATAATATACAATTTCTATCATGAAAGAAGTGAGTACTGTATCATGTATTTCCCACCAATAAAGACCCAATCACTCCTATAAAATCTGAAGGCATGGATACTACTGGCCCACTCGAATACATGACTGAACCAAATTCACAAAAAAAGTTTCATTCCTTCTAGTTTCATTCCAACATCATTCACCAACCCCCAGAGTTACTTCACAAAACAAAATACTCCTAGAAATTTTGCATATGCAGAATGGACATCATGGTACCACATCCTCCCTCTATGGAAAAGTTTTTCAAGTATATTCTCCCCAAAACCCAATTATTTTTAAAGTTTCTTGAAGCCGTACACCTCGAAGAGTTCCGGGAAAGAAAAATTTTAAGCTTTTTGAGAGCCAACATCATCACTATATTTAGTGTTCCTCATATAATATTGACATAAAATGACAAAAAATTCTATTTTTATGAATTGGAAAAAAAGAATTAGGGGTATGACATAAATTCCAACCATTTGTCTTACCATACAGTGGCTAAAAGAAAGATAGAGGCCTTCCACAAGACCCTATCTAGTATAATCTAGAAGTTGGTATACAAGGATAAGAATTCATGCCTAGAAAATATTCTACATGCCTTGTGAGCTTACCAAACCATGACCCAAACTTTCACATAGGGTATCCCATACTCACTAGTATATGGGATAGAGGTGGTCCTAAACATCGATGTTCAATTTCCCTCACTTCTCATTTCCATCTGTGATCATCTACCCATAGATGAAAAATAATAGAAATAGATTGATAAATTAGAGTAACTATATGAGAATATATTTCAAAACATGTACCATTTGAAGTTTCACCATAACTAGAGTGCACGATCCATTAACACGAAGGGCCGCCTTCGGTCTTTCCTTGTGGTAAAGATGGTGTTGGTTCTCAGGACTTCGATGACACTCGATGAGAGTCCTATAATGTAAGATCCAAAGTGGTAGGTCCCTATTCCATGCATATGGTAAACACTAATAGAGCTTATTCCCTAATCATGATTGATGTATATCTCACCACAGCTCCCACTAATGCATGTTTCCTTAATAAATATTTCTTGTAAACCAAGTGATGACTCTTCCTGATCATATGATGTTAAATTGTACGATGCATAATTCTAGTTTAATGATGTTAAACTAAATACCCATTATTTTCCCCACCATACGAAGTTAAACCATGTATCTATATCCCAAGAACATGACATTGAAATTGTGCACTTAGACCAAGCATCATGAATTGAAAATATATGTGAGCCTTTTTAGGAAAGTATAGTGTTAAGCCAAGCCTCTTAAACCCTCTTTTGCGGTAGGTTTGTCACAATTTTGTGCCATGTGTACCTTTTTGTAAAATACTCCTTTTCTTGATCCAAATTTTATGACCATAAAATTGGAAAAACATGTCGAAGAACCATGACATAAAACTGTATGCCAACCTCCTTAGAAATGATCTTGTTGTATATGGGTCTGCTTAGTCCTTATTAACATTGGGTTTTTTATGAAACCACATAAAGAACATCCCTTTTGAAGTAATATACCCTTTTTTTAAACTCTATGACCTTAAACTATGGTTTAACATCCTCACTACATGGCATTAAACAACATATGAATCGTTATTTCAATCAAAAATCATCGCACTTAAGTTGGATATGTGTAGACAAATAAAAAATGAACTTATCTACCACATGAGAGTCAGATCCATGTAGGGAGTATGTTTCTCTAGAACTATGTGTGGCTTGATTCCTATCATCACATGATCCATAGTTATTCCTAAACATCTTTGGTTAGGCTAAACAAAAAATTTCTTTCTATTCATGGGATGATTGTCTTACCAAACATTACCCTCAAGGCCTCTTTTAACGTTGGGATTATGCTTCTTGATGGTCTAAAAAATAATCATTACCACAATATAAGACGTTCATCATGATCACATGAAGTTAAAATGCATGGTACATTTGGCCATTTTTCAAGACAATAAACTAAATAACACCAATTTCCTCATAGTATGATGTTAAAATACACAACACCATAATGTTCTCACCTGAGAGAACATTGTACTCAACATCGGTCATCTCCCATTACATATTAAAAAACTATATAAATATTGATTCCCATCCAATGGGATACTTAGCGATGCCTATATTTTTCCTCCTGGTTCATCCACCCCCAAAAATACCCCCTTCATGCATATGGTCGAGACCTATGTAGTGATATTTCCATCAGGAACTACCAATGGATTAATTCCTATCTTATAGGATACGTAGTGATTCCTTGACCATAGGTACTAGTACCACCCAAAAAATATATTAAATGTCCCCTCCTCTAATTTAAAACTAAATCAATGCATGGGAATCCAATGTAGGTCCTATTTATAGGAACATTTCAAGAAAAATACACTCCCCCTGTATATGAGTCTGATCTATACAGGGAAGCACAATAAGAACTATTTATGGGTTGATTACCATCCTATGGGATAGGTAGTGATGGCTGGATCCTGCGTCTTGGGTCTATCTAAAAAATACAGAAAAATCCCCCTGCATATGGATCAGACCTTCATAGAGAGTTCACATTCAGAACTACATGTCGATTGATTCTTATTCACACAAGATACATAGTGATGACCAGATCTCCAATCCTGGGTCCAGCAATAGTAAAGAAAAAAATATCCCCTCCCTATGTATGAGTATGATCCTCATATGGAACCCTTTTCAAGAACTACACATGGCATGATTCTGGTCTACATGGGGTACATTGAGACACACTGATTCAACTTCCTAGACCAGCTACCACAAATTATAAATGACAATATACTTCATTTTATCACCTTTGTGTGGTGTATAAACCTTTTCCAACACTTGTATCTCACATCGATCATAGATCACATGGGATTATGTGTTTTGGAAAGGGATTCACCACATGATCATGGAATATCAATCCATACCAGGGTTTCCATGGTCCTTGTAGTAAGAACATAAATGGAACACTAAAATTCCTCACCGCATGGCCTTAAACTGTTAGGTAAAAATCCTAACAAAATAATGTAAATGTGCATGGATCCATGACATACATCTTCATTTACATCGTTTGAACTCTATTATTACCACAAGATGATAAATTTCAAGACTATTATCCATATCACATGATGTTAAACACATGGATTTTCTAGAACAATGTGTTTCTTGATTACTTCCATCATCGGATATATAGTGAGACCCAGATCTTTAATCTTGGGACCATCCACATTATTTACTATTCACTTCATGTATCCTATGTCCTTACCACACAATATTAAACAGCATGATGCCTCAAGAACTATGTATGGATTGATTCTCATTTCAATGAGATATGTAGTCACAACTGGGCCCAATGTCCTAGTCCCAGCCATGGAGAAAATAAAAATAAAAATTTTCCAATATCCAATATGAAAATAAAGATTTATACAGGAGATCTCATGTTTGGGTTCCTCAGGAAGGGATATATCATGGAAATAGAAATGATCCCCCAACGTATTAGTTGAGTATATGTAGGGAATTTCACAATCTATGGTCAATCGCGGTCTCAATTTTTCTTAGGTTCCTGGTCACATCACTTCCATTCATCAAACTCTATGCCCCAAGAAATTATATATCATTACAATCATCCTATGAAAATCAAAAATAGAGGGTTAATTTTTCTAAGGAAATATTGGTTTGACAATGCACTTTGTGATCAATTTGTCTCTTCACAATTCACCCAAAAAAATACCTTTCAACCAAAAATATATTCATTCTTAGGAGAGGCATCTTCTATCTCTATATGTCCCATTGATGGGTTTTCCCCAAAACATTTCACCCAATCTGATAATCATTGGGGTCATGGTTTACAATTTATTTTCCCCTCACATTCGAGGGATGTCAAAACATCCTAGCAAGATTATCCCCCAAATACTCATTATTTCTACGACAAATGTTCCTAGTCGTATGACCTAAAACTACAAGACCCCATGTTGTCTTGGTCGCATGAACTTAAACTAAATGATGAATGTCCTAGCCTCATGACACTGAAATGTATGATGTCAAGAACTATGCGTGGCTTGATTCCTACCATCAGAGGATACATAGTGATACCCAAATATCCATTCCTGGGTCCAGCCGAAACAAATGTCATAAATGAAATTTCCTTGTTCATGGGTTATAAATATGAGGGTAACCCTATAATAACTACAAAAGGCCTAATTATCACCTTTCTAGGATACATAACAACACCTAGATACCATATCCTAGTTTTTCAACAGCAAAAAAATCTCACCCACTCTCCAATATGTGAGCTAGATCTGCACAAGAGAGTCCAATATAAGCCTCACATCCAATCATGTGAGCTCATATTCAAAACAAAATAACCTTTTCCCCTTGAAAGAGTTTAATTTATGCATGGGGATACCTTCTATGAACTATGTCTTTCTTGATTTCTGTTATCATAGGAAACATATTGAAACATGAAACCTCAATACGGGGTCTAATCATCAGGTGAAAATGCCACCCCCTCTCTTTCGGTGTATGGGACAGACCTGCATAGGAATTTTCTTGCCCGAAATTATATATGGATTGATTATCATTCTCACAAGATATGTAGTGACATCCACACCTAATATATCAGACCCAACCACATCAAAAATAAAAAACCCTTCCTCTGTATGGGTCATACCTGTGTTAGGATAACGGTTATACAAATTTCCCATAGAATCTCAATGTAAAATGATTTGTTCATATTAAGGAACTCTCCTTTCACAAACCAAATTTTTTGTCAAGAATGGTATGTATCCCTATAAAACTCCCTAGACAGTATAAATAGATGTTTAGTTTCCTAATGATTTCTTTATTTGACTATGGAAAACATGCCTCTTTTGGCTCTGCATAAGTTTCTCAAAGAAGTTCTATCAACCGAAGATAAAATCATCTTCCAGAGAGGCCTATATTATCTATGTACTCCCCTATAAAGTTTATATCCCACGTCATTCCTTAGATTTTGAGACCCCCAAATTACAGTTTACATCCTTCCCCCTTCATTCCAGAAGATGATATAACAATCTTGGATAGATTTCCGATAAAAGGGAGAATCTTTTATCCCTCATTCAAAGATTTGTTACCTTAAATCGTATCCCTCAAAAGTCCTTACCGTAAGACAATAAATTACAAGGTCCATGTACTAGTTGCATGATGTTAAATTGCACCATGTTCCAACCCTCCTTTATATAATTTAAACATGTGAAGGATTGGTTTCTCATTCACGGTCGACACTGATATATATGCCTCTGTAATTTTTTTGACTTCATTCCCTTGATAATCCACCCTTCATGGTCTTGATTAATCTGAATTTCCATAAAATTACCTGGACATCAGAAATGCAAGACTAGTGTCCAAAGGAAGCCATTTTTTACTGTGCACAATATTACCAAGTTAGCTCCTTATAAGTTTCTCATAAAAAAATTCCCACCAACCAAAGTAAAATCCATCCCCAATATAGGATTTCCTACCTCTATACACCCTATAAAAACTGTTTTAGAAACCATTATTATGGTCACTCATCATGTACTTTCCCCATATAATGTCTCAGATTTAGAAATCAATAAACTAGGGTCAAGAAAAATCCGTCACTTATGTTTAGAAAATATTGGGGCATTCTAGGCCAATAAACCCTATTGGGGACCTTTCCTCATAATTCATAGTCGATTTTGTTCAACCTTAAACATCATTCATATTATTATAATTTGGAAGACACTAAACTGCCAATAAAAAGAGACACAAAACTCATTAGGTGAAAACCCCGCAAAGGGAACCCTGTACAAATTTTGAGTTCTAGATATCTAAAACCACACTTTCCATGGATTTGGAAACAACAGAGCTGTAAAAAATTTACAAAAGGAAAAAATCATGTTAGGTTGAAAACCCCCAATGGGTATCCTAAGAAAAATTCATGATGCAACAGATAATCCCACACCAAATAGATCTTATGAAAAAAATTAGCGTCTAACAGAAAAGACATAATGTTTTTATGTTTTTAATGTAACCCTTGAAATAGGAAAACTATTCTCACTATTTACCTTGGATTAGTAAAAAATTAGAGAATTATATGACCTTTAATTAAAATTAGGACCACTTCATCATCAGAATTTCCTTCTATTCCTCCTGATCGAAGCCCATTACGATGAGGGAATTTCATTGGACTAAAAAATACATATGCAAGGAGGAAGGAGTTCCATGAATTTTGAAAAGGGTAAAATAACAAACTGAAATATTATATAGAAAAAAGTATCAAAGGATGGGATGTTGTGGAGGAAGGCTTGGTCCCTTGATGTAAAATTGCTACCCAACCCACTACACTACATGGAGTTCTACCACTCCATGTGGCATGTCATGAACCAATAGAACCTATGTACAAAACAAAGTGGTTTGATGGGATGGATGGTGATTTCCTCACCCAAAAATGATTACCCCTTACAAAGGAAGTCATTCACGGACTAAGGAGTTCTTCTTGGGATCCTGAAAATAGAGTCCTCATGGACCACCATGAACAGTCAACTCATAAATCTTTTGTTCCACACTTATATAAAAAGTAATGAGGGGGATCATAGAGGAAGATGGAGGAAATGTTGAGGGATGGTTCTGGAGAAATCATTCTCATCATTATAATCACCCAACCATCCACATACATGAAATTCTGTGTGGATAACCCCTTCTGCATTGAGAAGAAACCACCACCCAAACCATAGGTGGAAGACCCTTTGAAGAGGATGTCATGTAGATGCAGTTTCATTAGAAAAATGAGGCATCATTTTCTAACTCTGTGAATGAATAAATTTCTTCATGGACAATGCCTCATGAATAGATCCTTTATAGGAAACCCTTCATGGATACTCATGTGTGTCCAACTCCTTCATGGATGGACCATTTTTGGCCCCCTTCATGGAAGCTCCTTCAAAAAAGATCATTCATGAGTTCTCCTTTGTAGTAAACTCCTACACGAACACTCCTTCACTACCATCTCTTCCATATAAGCTTTTTCATGGATGCTACTTCACGAACCCACTTTCACTGATGACCCTATGCGGCCATCTCTCACATGTTCATACCTATGCGGAAACCAAATATGGTTGATGATCCATACCATGGGGGTTGCACCCCGGAATCCCTGCTCAAGATCTAGTTTTGTCTCTTCACTATCGTCACTAACCCACATGAAAAATGGACTCTCACCACGAAATTTTCAGGGTGGGATGATTAAATTTTGGGTTTCACATTATACAGTCCTAACATGAACCCCGTATAATACCACAAGTTGAAAAATTCTTTACCATCTTCTTGAAATACCATCAATTCACTATCATTCTAGGTTAAACTATAATGGGTCGTTCTTGTGTATGTCTCTTACCACCCATTGCTTGGAATCTTCCTCTTTTTCATCCTGACCACATGAAATTAAACTATATGGATCTCATCCTATCCACATGACCTTAAATTTTACGGAACGTGTCCCCACAAGATGTCCTTAAACTATTCTTTCATTTTTCATGCAACATGATGTTAAAATGTACTACCGTAATCCATGAAACATGAAACTAAACTGTGTTGGTGTAGTCCCTACCACATGATGTTAAAAAATGATTCCATCTACCTAGATACATGATTTTAAAGTGATGTATACCCTATATATGATGCCTAATGAAATAATCATGAGATGAATTCCAAACATTCAAGAATGCATCCGTATTGGAGTAATTCCTGACCGTCTAGGGAATCTATCCTAGAGTAATCCCCTAGTCTTTTTTATGGTAGATGGAACTCTTTATCTTTTTCGCCTCAAACCAGGATATAGTCGGATAGATCACCATTTGTGACTATCCTGATTACCAAAATAATAGATTAAACGATCAAACTCAACACCCTTTCCCTCTCCCTTTGGGTTTCATCACCTCTTTAATCAATGGACCGAATGGATTGTGTGATCTTTATATCTACTTATTTTTCTTGTTTCTCACACTGAACAAGACTTACATGGGATTAGAGGTTAGCGATGATCATTAAATCTACATGGTCTCAATCTAAATGGGACTCCTATGTGGTATAACTCTCAATCATACCAAAATTCATGGGACTTATCCATACATGTAATCCCCTATTTCAATCCAAATGGGAAGCTTCCATGAGTAATCCCAAATCATATTCAAACATAAATGGGAATATTATTTGTATAATCCTTCACCGCATGCACCACGGGCATCCCTCTAGGTATATGAAAAAAATCTAATCCTGTTCCCCCAAATGGGCCTAATATACGATATAAACCCTCAATAATATTCATTAAAATGGGATGATTCGATGTGTAATCCCCACACCAAATCCAACCAAGAGAAATCCTCTTTCAATGGGCAGCTACCATGGGTAACCCCTAACTTACTAAATTATGCGGGGTTTGATTACCAAATTACTAGGATACATAAGAAGCCTCCCTGAGGTTCAAACCCAATACCCAAATCCACTTTAATGTTCTCTAAGCCACATACTAGGTATGGTAATATCCACCTAGGAGACCACATCTCCTCTGGGCCCCTTGGTTCCCTCGATGTAAGTCCGACACTATCATTGACTATGAACCTTCCACCTGGATGTCCTTGACGCATGAAATTAAACCAAACTATTGTGCCCTCATCACACAAAATTAAGAAGTGATGTTCCCTATTATGTGCCCCCAATATATGTGTGTTCTGATTCCTCTCATGAAGATACATAGTAATCACATATCTTGGGTTTGATCCTGACATAAAAAAACCTCCCATCCCCCATAGATGACGGTAAACTCCAGAACACCACACCAAATGGATGAAAACCATAATAGTCCTGATAAATGTTCAAATAATATCATATAATTACATAAAAGGGTACTATTGATGGACCAATATTGATACATACACATCCCTCCATAGATGGAGAACCTCAAATACATACAGGGGATTTCAAACCCATGTATAGACGTAATGGATTGTTACATTTAGGTAATCCACATATGCATGCATGGGAATGAAACAAGGATTCATGAACATATCTTACATCTATAAGAGAGTCTTAGAATTATAAATAGTTCCTAAAAAACTGTGGTATATTCTTGAAATCACATACTCTCAACTATTTTTGAGTTCTTAAGTTTCATTGACCAAACTACCCAACAAATTCCTTCCTTTGGTAAGTAGGTCCATGAGCCATGGATGTGAAAACATTTGGGCATTCCCTGCTCTATGATTAAACCCATGTTGAAGATGTTGTACTAGATTTCAATGATTTAACAGCAATCAACCCCTTGAAATAAACTATTTGTGTGGAAATGATTTTCATTAGAAACAAGATGGTGAACCTGATGTGAAGTCACAGAACTACAACATTTTCTTTACAAGATAAAAAGGTTATACTTTTTAGTTCTCATTGGAACATTTAATTCATGACCCAAACAATTCTTTTATGTAAACAAAATGGTGAACCGACAGGAAATAACATAACTATAGAATCTACTTCACAAGATAAAATCCATATACTAACTAGTTCTCATCAGACTTTTTTTCAGACCCAATCGATTCTTCGAGCGATACACCCCTAAAAACCCCAAAACATGGAAATCAGAAAAAAAAACCTCAAAAAACACTAAATAACATAAAGAATAATAAAAAAAAACAAAAACCTAAAATCTATAACCCCCCCCCCCCAAAACCCTAATCCCTACTCCTGAAACCCTAAATCTTATTCCCTAAACCCAAAAAACTACACCCTAAACCATATTCCCAACACCCTAAACCATAAACCCTATACCATAAAACTTATACCCTACACCATAAACCGAAAACCATATACCCTGAACCCTAAACCCTACAACTTTAACCCTAAACCCCACTCCTGGAAAACTAATCCCTGTACACTAAACCCCAAAGACCCTAAAAATCGTAAAAACCCTAAAAACACTAAAATAATATACAAACCCCTATAAACCCTAAATGCCAATAAAACATCTAATAATGGTAAAATTCCATAAAAACCCCCTAAAACACCTTCAATACCGTAAAAACCCTAAAACCCCTAAAACACATAAAAGATCTAAAATCTCCTAAAACCCCTAAAAGAATCTAAAAATTCAAAAAAGTGAAAAGACCCTAAAAACTACTAAAAACCCTATTAAACAATAGAACAACCTAATAACCCTTAAAACCCATAAAACCCCTAAAAACCATAAAAATAATAAAAACCCTAAAACATTAAAACACAATAAACCCATTAAAACTATAAAAATACAAAATAAACCTTAAAAGCCCATAAAAACTATAAAATGATTCATACAACCCATAAAAACCGAACAAGACCACAAAAAACCCCAAAATACTAAAAAGACCCTAAACCCCTAAAAAATATATAAAACATTAATAAACCTAAAAACCAATAAAAAGATCTTAAAAACGACTGTAAAATCCAAAAAATTCCCTAAAACAAATATAAAACCCCCCAAAACACCAAAAAACCTTAAAACACCAAAAAAAGATCCTTACCCAATAAAAATATAAAAAACGATAAAAATACCCTAAAAATATTAAATATACACTGAGACCCTTATAAACTATATAACACCTAAAAATCCATAAAAACCATAAACCAATAAAAACACTACAACCCTTAATAACTCTAAAAACCCTAAATGCCATAAAAAGTCTTAAAAAAGCTAAAAACCCCTTAAATCCCTTATAAACCCCAAAAAAACTAAAAACGTTTAAAAAACACAAAAAACCAAAAAGACACAAAAAACCCTACTAGACTAAAAAACACCATAAAACCCAAAAAGACCTTAAAAGACACTAAAACTCCCTAAACCCCCATAAAAATACCTAAAATCTCTAAAAACACAAACACATGCATAAATACCCAATAAACCATAAAAACCATAAACCCCTAAAATTACATAAAAAAATTTAAAACCCTAAACCTCGTAAAAACACTAAAACCCTTAAAAACACTAAACCCTAAAAACCTAGAAAACCTTTTAAACCAAAAAACCCCTTATACCCCCCTAAAAACCATACCCCCCCCAAATAATACCTAAAACCCCAACACCCATAAAAATCCTAAATATCCTGAAAAAACCAAAAAACCATAAAAAACATTAAATACCCTCAAAACCCCTAAATATACACTAAGAGGCACTACAAACCATAAAAATAACCTAAAACCCCTAAAAACCACAGAACCCCATTAAGACCCTTAAAATTACATGAAACCCTAAAAATACTAAAGGACCGTCAAAACCACTAAAATGAACTCAAAACACTAAAAACCCTAAAACCCCTAAAACACCAAAACCACTAAAAACTGTAAAACACTAAAACCACTAAAAACACATAAAACACTAAAAAACTAAAACACCTAAAAATAATAAAAACCTAAAACCCCTTAAAAAATGTAAAATACCATAAAATACCCTATTAACACATTAGACACTAAAACCCATAAAAACACAAGAAACCATAAAAAACCTAAAAACTAGAAACCTTTAAAAACACTAACCCCCCCCCAAAAAATCCCTGAAAACCCTAAAATCCCTTCACAACCCGTAAAATACTTCAATACCCTAAAAACCCTAAGAACACAAACAACCCTAAAAAACTCCCAAATACCCCTCAATGCCCTAAATCCCTAAAAAATCTTCAAAACATTTTAAAACCCTCAAAAAATCCTAAAAAAATTAAAAACCTATAAAAACACTTAAAACCTGAAAAACAATAAAAATACCACAAAAACTCTAAAACTCCTTAAAACTATTAAAACCTAAAAACCCAAAAAAACTATAAACACCTTAATGACCCTAAAAACCCTAAAATCCCCAAAGAATCTAAAAACCCAATAAAACATTAAAAGACCCTTAAAATCCCTTAAACACCAAAAAATCCAAAAAACCTCAAAAAAGGGAAAACACAAAAAAAGTAAAATTTTTAAAACTCCCTAAAATCCATAAAATACATAAGAACCGATTAAATTCCTTAAAAACAAAAAAAAACCTAAAAACCTTAAACCCCTTAAAATATCAATACCCCTAAAACAGTCTTCAAACCCCTAAAACCCATAAAAACTTAAAAACATTAAAAATCCTTTATAATCCTAAAAAAACCTAAAAAACAAAAAAAACCTAAGAAATAAATAAAATCCTAAACCCCATAAAAATCCATGAGAAACTATAAAACCCCAAAAAACCCAAAAAACACGAAAAACCTTAAAAATCCCTAAAATCCCTAAAAATTCATAAAATATATAAATATATATAAATAAATAAAAACACTAAAACCCTAAAAAACCTAAAAAACATAAACAACCCAAAACCCCATTAAAAACCTAAAAACTATAAAACCCCTAAAAACCTAAAAACCTCAGAAACCCGTAAAAACATAAAAACCCTAAAAACAACTTAAAAACTCTAAAACATAAAAAGGCCCTAAAAACACTAAAAAAATTTTAAATAATAAAAAACTAAAAGAAAAATACTAATAACAGTAATGAACTTAAAAACATTAAAATCACCGAAAACCCAAACCCCTTAAGATCCCCTAGAACACCTAAAAGACCCTAATAACCCAAAAACCCCTAAAAAGTATAAAAACTCAAAAAAATATAAAAAACCCTAAAAATATAAAAATATTTATAAAACTAAAACCCCTAAAAATCTATAAACTCCTAAAACCTCTAAAGACCCCTAAAAATAAAAAAATAGTAAACCCTCTAAAATTCCATGAAAAATCATAAGAAACCCAAAATTTACCTTAAAACTCCTCAAACCACATAAAACCCACTAAAAACCCAAAAAAACATAAAAACCCCTTTAAACCACTCAAAACCCTAAATGACTCTAAAAAACATCTAAACCCTAAAAACTCTAAAAACTAACAAACCCTATAAATACTTAAATGTCTTAAAAAACTAAAATTACCTTATTTCCATAAAAACCCAAAGAAACATTAAAAGCCATATAAAACCACTATGAAACCCCAAAACCCAGAAAAAACCAAAAACAATACAAACCCTTAAAACCACCTAAAAATCATAAATCTCATTAAATTACTATAAAACACCAGAAACCCATAATACCATGAAAACCTTGAAAACACTAACAACCCTAAAACCCAAAAAAAACTAAAATCCCTAAAAATTATAAATACACAACAAGGGACCCTAAAAACATAAAAAATCCCTTAAAACACCTAGAAGAAACAAAAATCCCAAAAACATTTAAAATCTATAAAAACCTAAATGACCAAAAAACCCCCAAATGACCCTAAATCCCCTAAAAATAGAAATAACCAAATACCCATAAAACACTAGAATACACCAAAATCAATAAACCCCCAAAAGTCCCTAAAAACTCAAAGAGATAGTAAAAATCCCTAAAAGACCATAAAAACCCACATAACCCTAAAACAGTCTAGAAACCCTAAAAACCTCCTAATAGACCCATTTTAACACCACAATATTCACTTCATTAACTTTTTCATAGAATTCATAATGTGATCCTCACTCCAATAACAAATGTTGAGTTTGTGTAGAGATGTGTCACCATGATTTAAGAAGACACATGGAGGATTTCTATTTTCCTAATGTATACTCCATAATGAGGGATAAGCAGAATGAACCCCCTCTGGGAGTTGGATATATATTTCCAAGTCCGATTATATAAAGGCATCAAAAAATTAAAATTTAATTTCCAAGTTTCTTTTGAGAAGATAAGTTGTATTACCAATATATTGAAGTAAACATATTTTCGAAATATTGGATTTCACTAATCATGGAGCCCAAATGGATTCATAGATTAAAAGTTATGGAACTCAGAAGATGGATAAATTTTATAAAGGAATGTGCATCACCACACATGTCATCCACGCATGCCCATCCACAGAGGCCCATCCACGTAGTCCCATCAACACATGCCCATCCATGCAGACCCATCAATGCATTCCCATACAATTAGGCCCATCCACATAGTCCCACCTGGGGGTTTATAAATTGAACCCTCTCCATCAAATTTTTGGATGAAGACCGAACTCCAATATGATGAACCAATGGAAGGGCTCTGCCTACACAACTCCTTCACCCATTTAGTCCATTCATACTAGGGTGATTATACATGGATCGTCCTCACTAAGGTGTGGAACCCAACCTAGAACCTAATAGAGTGAACTACACAACTAATACCTCAGAAACCCACCTTGGAGACCCACCTGCATGTCCCTCCTGCGTGACCCATCTGGGCGACCCACCAATACGACCAACCTAGGAGACCCACCTGTGTGACCCACCTGTGCGACCCACCTGCACGACCCACCTAGTTTACCACCTGTGCGACTCCACTGGTCCATACCATGGGGGCCACACCCCTGAACTCCATCTATGAAAAAAAAAACAGTCACATCACAAACTTTTCAGGCTAGGTCGACAGAATTTTGTGTTATTCCATATACATTCTTAATTACCACCCTAGGAATACCAAGATCATAGATAGTTCTCAACACTCTATAGAAATCCTTGAGTCGACATACTCATTTTGGTTCCTTTCATGTCTTACTAGTAGAGATTATCCTCTTGGATTCCTTGAGTAACATGATTTGATAAAATCATCATGAATTTCGTGAAACCTCATCACCTAAATCCTATTCAAAGTTGACCCAGTACAAGGGCATCCTCCTTAGGAATAAACCCCAAGTGGTACATGGTCATCATCCTTTGGAATAACCCCAAATGGTACATGAGCTTCCTCCTTAGGATTAATCCCCAACCAACTATCAAATATGAATCTTCATTATTGTTAATCCCCATCCAAACAACAAATGGGAATCCTCCTTAAGAGTAATCCTCAACCAAACCTCAAATGGGATTCCCCCTTAGGGTTAATCAACATACAAACCTCAAAAGGTCATTGGCCATGATGTCATGACACATATAATTATTAGTGTTTTAAAAATTATTATGTAGTCTAGGGAAGACCCTATGTCAACTCTCAAGGATCATTTATTGGTTTTGAGAGTGTATTTTTGATAAAAATTAATAAAAGAGGGGAGTGAAAATAGTTTCAAAAAAGTAACTTAATTTAAAGTGTTCAAAAGTTGAAAGATTGAGGGGATTTTAAAAAATATGAGATACATAGGTGATCATTGATAAGTTACTATAACACCTGAAGAGTTTCTCATTTTCAATTGATTATTAGGTTTTAGTGTAATCCTCTGGTTGAGGGTTAACCGATATCTTGGGTACTGACAATCATCTTAAAATGATGCGATTAGAACTAAACATTGACATAACAATAATGTAGTCAATTTAAAGCCCATTATCATGCTTTATGGTTTGTAAAGGAACATTTAAATCTCAAATTTTTGGGTAAGAGAAGGATTCTTATGTTTTCTAGTCGAATCAACACAAGATGCACACTTAAAATCGCACACCAATCAGTTATGAAATAAAAATTGTTTCAATTAAATGTATAAAAACCAGTTTAGATGCATATGAAAGAACAATTAAAACCATAAGATACACCAAAATAGTAGAAAATTATGTCATGTAACTCCCTCTTCATGTTTGTAGCTCCCTCAAAATGATCACCCACCACTTAGATCGACATCGGGAGGAGTAGGAAGCTCAGGTGCAACTCATTTTCATTATTTATTCCCCTATGAGGATAGGGGAATCAAAAACTTATAGGATTAGTAGGAGACTCCTCTTGGAATCCAAAATGAAATAGCTTTTCCTCTGGTTAAAACCTACAAGTGACGAGCCCATGGTTACAATTTATAGGAAAATTGGAAGGTGGTTTTGAGCTCCACGATTTAGAGAAACCACTTGGCCCATGATTTTTGACAAATAAAAAGCCAAATATATCTTGGAAAAAAATTGAAAACATGATTCCCCACCTCGTCACTATCTCCACAGAATGTATGGCACAATTAAGAAAAATAGATCCTGATATATTTACAAAATACTGAACACATTTGTTGAATTCATGCAGATTTTCTCCCCAAGACAGAATGGTTCAGATGGTCCCATTAATGGATGAATGGGGCTCAGATTCCTTGAAATGATTTTTAGACCATGAATATTTTGATCTTATCACAATGTTTCACACATCTGGTGACATGGAATTCTTGTAATGTTCAATATAGTGGATAGATTTCCATGGGATGCTAGGAAATTTGGCCCCTTTTCCTTATGAATCAACTCTGGGGTCTCCAAATCACCCCCCTACAATTCAATTATCAAATCATGTAAAATTCACCTTTTTAACAGTTATGAAGACAAAATAATTGAATAAAACAAGAAGTGAAATTTTATATTATTTTTATTATTTTTAATCCAAATCTAGTTTAGCACAGTGGTGTAAGGGAGAAAATGAATCACTAAATCACGGTGTGATAACACCCCCACACCTAAACATTTACAATCTTGGGAAAGTCATATTTCCAAAAATTATGCATTTATATATTTCCATATTCATAACAATTTATCATTCAATGAAAATTTAATTCTTGAAGGAGGAGCATCCAATGAATGAGATGTGGTTTGGCTTCCAGTTTCTTAAGAAGATACCTGAGGGCTGCATGGTTTATGAACACAATGACTTTAGACCCTAAAATATACAACCTGAATTTATCCAACGAAGACACAATGGAAATAAATTATTTTTCAATTGTGGTGTAATTTTTTTGGGCAGTGTCTAGTGTACATGAGGTATAGAAAATGACATGTGGATCTCAATCGACCCTTTATGATAAGACTACCCCAACTGCATAGCTAGAGGCATCCCACATGAGCTCAAATAGTAAATCCCATCGAGGTGGTTCGATTACCAGGGGTGATTTGAGGCTCCATTTTAACATATTAAAAGAATATTCACATCCTTTATCAAAAACTAATTCTTATTCTTTTGGGAGTAATTGGGAGAGGGGGAGTGAAATTTTACTATTTTCACGAATGAAACAATGGTAAAATCCAGCACAACCTAGGGAAGACTGCACATCCCACATATTTTCGGGGAATGGTAGGGATGAAATGACATACAATATTTATTTATCTACTTGGAAACCACCCACAGAAATAAAATGTCCCAAAACTATACCTTTTCGCACCATGAAATGGAACTTCTCATAATTTAATGTGAGATTATTTTCAATATAGTGATGTATGAATAAAGAAAGACTACTCAAACATTCATCAAAAGAGGATCCATAAATATTTAAATCATCCATGAATACTTACATGAAATTCTATAGCTAATCTGAAAAAATACTAACCATACATCGCTGGAAATTACAAAGAGAATTGCACAGACCAAATATCTTCCTCCTATATGAAAATGTGCCAAAGGGGAGTGTAAATGTTGTATTTTCTTGATCCTCAGGGAAAATATGGATTTGAATTTTTCCAGAATACCCAAAAAGATAACAGTAATGAGACCTCCCCACTAGCCTCGCTAACATTTTATCAATGAATGTCAATGGAAAATGGTTCTTCCTAGTGTGTTGATTTAGTTAGCGATAGTCTATACAGACATTTCAACTATTCTGGACATGAGTTGGAACCAATTCATTGTTTTCATTTTTAATTACATTAAGACCAGTTTTTTTAGGAACCACTTGTACTGGACTAACCCATTGGCTGTCAGAGATGGGGTAAAAGATCTTAGCATCCAATAATTTGTTTACCTCCATTTTATCAACATCAATGAGGTTTGGGTTCAGTCAACGTTGTGACTACCTCACTAGTTTAGCCGCATCATTTAATAATATATTATGTGTAAAACTTGATGGTCTAATACCAAGAATTCCAGAAAGTGTCCATCACAAAGTTTATTTTTACTCCCTCAAAATTTTAAGCAGTCAAAATTCATTATTATGTGAGATTTAACTAGAAATGATGACTGGTAACTTGTTTTCATTCTCAAGATATGAAAACTTTTAATCTTGAGGCCATTGTTTTAGTTCCAATTCAGAGGGATTTTTGATTGATGGGAGTGTGTGTGGAAGTGATAATTCATTAATATCATCTAAATAATCAATGGTATCTTCCTCATATGAGGAATGATCTTTTACAAGTTTAGCAGTGTCATCGACGGTCATGTGATCCTTAGTGATCAAGAAATGATCAATTAATAAACATGCTAGACATTTTTCCAAAACACTACAAAATTCAACGCATGATTCATTTCCTAGAATTTAAATAAATGATGAAAACTCAAAAAGGGTATCTGTTGAATGAAAATTATTGTTTTTAGGGGAAGTTAGTACATATATAATGTTAACAGAGAGAGAGATGAAAGTTATTTCGAGTGGTGCTTCATGGAATCAAGTATGTTGAAATGGACTAAGTCACCAAAAAATTCCATAGATAATGTACCATTATAAAAATTAATTATGGTTTTGGTAGTTTTCAAGAATGTTCCCTCCAATATAATCTAGGAATTTCCATTCATCCTACCATCTTCTATTTTTAGCACATAAAAAATAGAAGGAAAAAATTAAATTTTTCACCCTCACGAGAACATACTCTAACACACCCGAGGGATATGTGTTAATCTAGTTATCCAGTTGAACATCAACTCTAGTGGGCTTCAATTCCCCAACCTACAATGTACATTAAATGGAGTGAGGCATCACATTTATAGAAGCACCCAAATCTAGAATAGCATTTAAAAAATAATACTCTCCTATGGTGCATGGAATGTAGAATGTTTCAGGATTGTTTCATTTCGTGGGATGTGATGGATCTATCAATGAAGAGACATTTCTCCCCAAGCATAAATTCTCATCACCACAAAGTCGCCTTTGGTGTATACACATATCCTTCAGAAACTTGGAATATCATGGAATTTACTTCACGACATCAATTAAAGGAATGGTAACCTGTGATTTTTCAAATGTTTCCAATATTTCCATATCAAGTTCAGTTTCATTTTGTTTTATTTTTTGGGTGGCCTATTGATGAAATGGAAGATAAATGGTTGGGATAGGTGACTCATCAACAGACACACTCTTTGCTTTAGAAGGGATTCTCCTAGGAAAAGGATTTTCTTCTCTTGGAAAATTTTTAGAAGTAGTGGGGATACTGGTTTCCTCAGGAGGGTATGACTCTATTAGAGGTTTCATTTGTATTTTTAATGAGTTCCACTCCTAAGGGTGATGGAACTAGCATTTCCTTTATCCCTAGGGTTAACCACAGGTTGAGAAGGTAGTTTACCCAACCCATGACTTTGAATTTCTCCCGCATAGTTATAAGGCTATCATAATTAGGGTTTAAGGTCTTGTATGATATCTTGGGTGGTTTGTTGAAATTAGATATGGTTAGAATACATTTGTTTCTTCATGTCTTCTAGGCTAGGCTCGGGTTTTTAAGGGGTTTGTTGTAAAGGACTTTATTGTGGTTAAGGATTTCTGGGTGGGGGTTGGTTACTACCCTACCTAGGTTGGTTCTATTGTTGTAGAGGTTGGTTTTAATACCCTCCATTACTATAGGAATGGTTGTATTTACACCTATGGTTGGATGGATATTAAGATTCTTTCTTAAATGGTTGGTTATAGGTATGTCCTAGAAATATTACCTCACAACTCTTAGATATTTCTCTCAATTGAGGACTTTTTTCAAAGTAGTGGGTGTCAGAAGAACATATTACATAGTTGATGGGAGGAGGAGATTGGGATTTCTTTTGGGAAATATAATGTTGTCGAAGAAGGGTACTTTCCTCTTCAAAAATCATTTCCACCTTCTTCTCGAATTCGGTACATTACTCCTCATGGACACCTCGAATGGTTTAAGAGGACCTTAAACCAAATTTTTGAGTGTTCCATTCCATGTTCTCAATTAGGTTCCTTACATAAATTGTGGTTTTATCCACTACTGCACCACCTACAGCAACATCAATCATGCTATGATCAATTAGAGTTAAAAATTCATAAAAATATAGTATTAAAAGTTGATCGCTTATTTGGAGCGGTGGGATACATGAAAATGGCCTTTTAAATATTTCCCAATATTAATGAAGTGTTTCCCCTTGATATTTTCTTATACCACATATTTCATTCCTTATTTTATTAGTTCAAGAGGTTGGGAAATATTTTTTAAGAAAATGGTGTTTCATGTCCCCCCAACCTCTTATTGGGGAATTAACATAATATAACCAATATTTTTCTATATCTTTGGAAGAAAAGGGGAATACTATAAGACTTACCTGTTCTTCATCCACATTTTTACGTTTTAACATAGAAGTCACAACATGAAATTCTATTAATTGATCATGTGGATCTTCTCCTATGAGTCCATGGAATCTTGGAAATAAGTGAAATAGACCAGATTTTAGTTCAAAATTAGGTTCCTTTCCTTTTATTTGAATATAAGTGGGATGGATATCATCATCAGGTGAGTTTAGTTCTATTAATTTCTGGTTATTTTCATCCATGCTATACTCGTTAATTTTAGGTTCTAATTTGGTTCCCGAAGAAGAGGGATTTTGAAAAGTCTCGTGTTGTGGTGTGTCCTCATTCAAAGGTTTGTCATGTGCATCTTGGGGTTGTTGATGTAAGATACTCTCTGGTTCAGGTTTGAAATGTAGTAAATATCCATAAGTATAATGTTTCATGCACAAAAATTATACAATAAATAAATTAGATCACAAAAAGATAGGTAAAGGTACAATATAAAACAAATAAATATTCAAAAAACATACAAAAATCTTATAAAAACATGAACTAAAAACCAAAGTGCTCCCTAGAAACGGTTCCAAAATTTGACTGTGCTTTCATGACACATAAAATTTATAGTGATTTAATGAAGATTTTTTTGTCTAGGTAAGACCCTAGGTCATCTATTAAGTATCATTAATATGTTTTTAGTGTGTATTTTTTATAAAAATTATTAAAAGGGGTGGTTTTGGGGATTTTTTTTTCAAGAATGTTACTTATTTTAAAGATTCACAAAGTTGAAAGACTAAGTGGATTTTGAAAAATATGATATAAATAAGTGATCATTACTAAGTTACTAAAACACATGAATAGTTCCTCACTCTTAATTGATTATTAGTTTTTAGTGTAATCCTGTGGTTGAGGGTTAACCAATAACTTGGGTACACACAAACATCTTAAAATGATGCTATTAGAACTAAAACATAACATAAAAATCATGTAGTCAACTTCCATCCCCTTAGTATGCTCTATGTTTTGTAAAGAAACATTAAGATCTCAAATTTTTGTGAAATAAAGGGATTCATATGTTGTTCAATCAGAACAATACAAGAAGCACACGTAAAATCACACACCAATCAGTTATTAAATAAAAAGTGTTTCAATTAAATGAATGAAAATAAGTAAAAATAAATATGAAAGAACAATTCAAACAAAAATATACACCAAACCAGTAGATAATTATGTGACTTAACTCCCTCTCCAAGTGTGTAGCTCCCCCCAATTATCACCCACTACTTAGATCAATATTGGGAGGATGAGGAAGCTCAGGTGTAACTCCTTCTTCATTCTTGATCCTCCTACGAGGATAGGGTCCTCCGGAACATCTACGATTAGGAGGAGACAGCTCTAGGACTCCAAAATGGCATATATTTTCTTCTAGTTTGAAATTATAAGTGAGGATCCCAAGGTTCCAATTTATAAGAAATTTGAAAGGTGGTTTTGATCCCCCAAATTTGAAGAAACCATTTGTACCATGATTTGTGAACACTAGAAAGTCTAATATAGATTTTCAAAAAAACTATAAACATGTTTCCCCACCTCTTTACTATCTCCACCGACCATTTGGGACCATTTTGACAAATAGAGCCCGAGATATTTACAAAATACAGAACCCATTTTTTTTACATCATGCAGATTTTGTTCCATGGATAGAATGGTTTTGATGGGTCCTTTAATGGAATAATGGGGCTTGGGTTACTTGAGATTAGTTTCATAACATGAATATTTGGAGCGTCTCACAAGGTTTTATCCCATTTGGAGACACAAAATTCATGTAATATTAAAAACAGTGGACAGATGTCCATGGGATGCCATACTGTTTAGCTTCTTTTCCTTATGGATCATCTCTAGGGCCTCCAAATCACATACTCATATAATGAAATCATCATAAAAAGTAACACTTCCCTTTTTAAAAGTGATTAAAACAAAATAATTTAATCTAAAATTAAGTGATTTTTTTTTTATTTTTATAATTTTCAATAAAAAACTAGTTTAGCATAGTGGTGTAAGGGTGAAAATGAAATAGTGAATCGTAGTGCAATCAGGCATCCTCCTTAGGAATAAGCCCCAACTGGTATAAGGAAATCCTCCTTGGGAGTAAGCCTCTAGGTTTTATAGCACTAATCCATCAGGAAAAAGTGTATCGTCTGATTTCACAAATCTTCTTTTGCCTCTTGTTTCTCACACCGAGCTTGACACACATGAGCTTAGAGGTTAATATTGATCATGAAATATTCACAATCCATGCTAGTAATAAAAAAATGAGAACTATTATTACTTTTATAACCAAGTACATATTACTCCTACCTAAGCAACAAGCTCAATGAGAATCCTCTTCAGGAGGAATCCCTAGTCATACCAATCAAAACCACATCGGAAAGCCTCAATGTGTAAGTTTCAAATATTCAACTAGGAGAACTTAGATTCCTTCTTTAACTAGGATATATAGTATGCCTACCTAAGGCCCAAGATCAATGGGAATATTCATCAAGAGTGAGCCCTAATCATAATCCCCCTATTCTAGGAATCCTCCTCATGAGTATGCCCCAAATTAAACCTCTAAACCACCATGGGTTAAATCATCCCTCATTGTCCCTTTACAGGTCATCCTATTTAGGTGTAACCCCAATCATAATCCTCCCCAAGGTTCATACTCCCCTACGAGACTCACCAGACTTCATGGGATTTGACTCCCGTCCAAATGGGGTATGTAGGAAACCTCCTTGAGGTTCAAACCCAACACCCAAAATCCACCTTTTCTATCTGGGCCACATTACTAGAAAGGTCTAATTCAACCTGGGAATCCATATTCCATCCAGGTTTAATGGGAAACTTTGGCATAGGTCCCACACCAAACCTTGACTAGGGATCTTATTCCTAGATTTCCTTTCCACATGACGTTAAACATTATGGTTAGGTCCATATAACATGAACTTAATAGGTATGATGTACCCCATTAAGTGACACCAAACTACATGACTTCTTATTTGTTTCCCAAGGATATGTAGGAAACCCATTCATGGGTCTGATCCTAACATCAAAACAACTTCGATTTCCCTATACGACAATACATTCTTGAGTTCCCCACTGTGTGGCTAGAAAACAAGTACCTTGATGACCAAAGAATATCTAATTTTTATATATCAGTATACCATTTATAGAAAACCTTAGATACATATAGATATCTCCACTGATGAAGAACCTCATATACATATAGATGATTCTATATTCCATACATGTTAATAATTTTTCATTATTTCTATGGTAATCCACATAATAATTGTGAATTAATAATGTATTTCTGAATATGACTTAAATCTATAAGAGAGTCCTGGAATATGAAATAATTCCCCCAAAGGTTGTGATAAGCCTAACCACCCATTCTCTCAAATAATGAGAGCTCTCAAGCATCATCAAACCAAAATCCTGATGAGAACCGACCTTTGGAATGTAGGTCCTCTTGGATATAGAATCATTGGGTGTTTTCGGTTCCACAAACAAATCCATTGGAAACTGTTCAGAAATGATGATTCCTAACCTGAACACACGATTCTGAGGGAAAAAAATGGGGAACTTGACCAGAAAGGCATAAATCCAGAATCACTTTCACAAGATAAAGGGGTCTGTTGGTTAGTCACTTTTGTATCATTCCAAATCCTAAAGATGTCCCATTTTCTACAGAAACAACCCAAAACAACTTAATGATCTTAAAAGATTCCAAAAACCCAAAAGGACAAAAAACCCCAAAGGGCCCTAAAACCCTAAAGGACACTAAAACCCCATAAAGGACCCTAAAAACCCTAAAGGAAACTAAAACCCCATAAAGGAACCTAAAAACCCTAATGGACCATAACACCCCTGTAAGAACCTAAAATCCACAAAAATACCTAAATGACCCTATTAACTCCAAAAACACTAAATGAACAAAAATACCCCAAAAACTTATAAAACCCTAAAAATCCCTAAAATCCCTAAAAAAACTTAAAAAACAAAAATTCGCAAAAAACACTAAAAACCTTAAAACCCCTAAAAGACCAAAAAACCCCATAAAACCTAAATTATAAAAACCTATAAAAAATATAGAATCCTAAAAATCCCTATACCATCAAATACCCTAAAACCCCTAAAAACCATAAAAACCATAAAAGATCTTAAAACCCCAATAAACCCAAAAAAATTAAAACTCCCTACAACTCTATAAGACCCTAAACCCCTAAAAATCCTAAAAATAATAAAAAACTAAACACCCCTATTTACCATTAAACCCATAAAACATTATATGGCCTTAAAGCCCTAAAAACTACAAAATACCCTAAAAATAGTAAAACACGTGACAAAAACAAAAAAAAAACACTAAAATAATATAAAAACACTAAAACCCTAAAAAAACTAGACCTTTTAAGTTCACCAAGCCCCCTAAACCCCATTAAAACATTTCATATTTCATAAAAACCCAGGAAAATATAAAAACTCTATAGAACCTAACCCTGCCCCCCAAACCCTAAAAAACCCAAAACACCCAAAACACTCTAAACACCCAAAAATACCTTAAATTCACCCCAAAACACTAAAATCCAAAAAAAATAACATAAACCATAAAAAATACAAAAACCCACAAACCCCCTAAAAACATTAAACCCTTAAAAACCATAAAAACCGAAAAAATCCTATAAATTATAAAAACTCTAAAATACCTAACCCCCATAAAACACCAAAAACCCCTAAAATACCATCAAAACCATAATAAACCCTAATGAACCTAAATATATGAATAAACAAAATAGACCCTAAAACTCTAAAGAACCTAAAAGAACCTCAAAACCTATATAAACAGAGAAAGACCCATAAACCCCCTTAAACCCTAGACTCCCCATTAAATCCCAAAAACGCCATAGAAATGATAAAAACCAATAAAAACACTTAAAGAATCCTAATGAACATTAAAAAAACAAAAAAACAATAATAGTCATAAAACAACCTAAAAACCCTAAAAACAATAAACCCAAAAAACCCAAAACAATCCTAACACCATAAAAATCCAGAGTAACACAAAAAATCATAAAAAACCAAAAAACACATAAACCACTAAATACCTAAAAACCCATAAAAACCATTAAAACCATAATAAACCCAAAAACCCAAATTCCTTAAAAATCCTAAGAACCTGAAAATCCCTTAAAACCCTAAAATCACTAAAAACCCTAAAAACGATAACACCCCTAAAAATAATTAAAACCCATAAAACCCCTAAAAAAATAAAAAGTTGAATAAAATATGAAGAAACCCCTTAAAACCCATAAAAACCCCTAAAACCCTAAATAGCCGAAAATACCCAAAAAACTCCAAACACCTAAATACTCTTAAGGAATTCTAAAAATTCTACGCAATCCTAAAAAACCATAAGAACCCCATAAAACTCTAAAACAAACCCCTAAAACCCAAGAAAACCTTAAAACACCTAAAACAACAAAAAAATCATAATCCCTAAAAACACTATAAACCCTAAAAACTAAGAATCCTAAAAACCAAAAAAAAAACCAAAAACTAAAAAAACCCTAAACCCCATACTATACACCCTGAAACCTTAACCCGACACCCTCAAAAATTTTCCATACACCCTAAAACCAAAACCGTACACCCCAAACCCTAAAACCTGCAACCAACACCCAATATCCGAAACCCAACACCCTAAATCATAAAAACTAAACCCTAAACTCTAAACCCTCAACCCTAAAACCTACACCCACACCCTAAAACATAAAATATATACTCGAAAACCTATACATTATACCCTATACCTTACACCATAAACCCTATACCCAACACCACAAAACAAAAACCCTACACTCTAAACCCTAAACCCTACACCAAAAATCCTAAATCCTACAGCCTAAACCATATACACTACACCCGAAACCCCAAACCCCACACTTTAAACCCTATACCCTACACCTAAAACCTAAAACCCTATATCCTAAACCCTAAACCCAACACCCAATACCATATACCTCGCACCATAAACCTGAAACATTGAACCCTAAACCTTAAACCCTACATCCTAAACCCTATACCATATGCCCTAAACCCTACACCCCAAACCCAAAACCCTAGACCAAAAACCCAATACTATACACCCTAAGCCCTAAAAACTACAACATAATACATATAACATAAACCTTAAACCCTATACCCTAAACCATAAACCCTAAACCCTACACCCTAAACCCTAACCCTACACCCTAAACCCAATACCCTGCACACTGCACCCTAAACCCTATACACCACACCCTAAACCCTAAACCGCACACCCTAAAGCCTATACCATACACCCTAAATTTTATACAGTATATCCTAAACCCTAATCTATGCACCAAAAAACCTAAACCCTACACCATAAACCCTATACCCTACACTCTAAACACTAATCCTTATACAATAAACACAATACCCTACACCCTAAACCCTAAACCTTACACCCTATACCAAATAACCAACACCCAAAACCTGGAACCCTACACCACAAACCCTATACCCTTCAATATAATAGCACAAAAATACCATAAAACCCCTAAAAGACCCTAAAAACCCAAAAACCCAAAATATACTAGAAACATTAAAAGAACCTAAAAACCCAAAAAACCCTAAAAGACCATAAAAACCATAAGCACCATAAAACCCCTAAAAACCAAAATAATAATAATAAAAAAAAAACTAAAAAGCATAAAAAATAAAAATAACCTAAAACCCCTCCAAAACCTAATAACCCGTAAAACACCCTAAAAACTCTTAAAAACTCTAAAAACTATAAAAAACCTAAAAATCCATAAAAACCATTAAAAACCTAAAAAACCAGAAAACCCATATGAAATCACTAAAACCCAAAAATCTCATAAAAAGACATGAAAAACCCCAATAATCCAAAATCCCCTAAGACCCTAAAAACCCTAAATAATTTCAGAAAACCATAAAACCCAAAAATTCAAAAAAAAACTCTAAAGAGACTAAACAACCCAAAAAAACATTAAAAACCCCTAAAAACGAAAAAACCACAAGACCCCCTTAAACCTCTATAAAAATATTAAAAACACTAAAAATAATAAAAAATACCCAAAAACCATAAAAACCAAAAAAAGTCCTAAAATCCCTTAAAAACCAAAATACCCCTAAAACTCTAAAACAATAAAATTCCATAAAGAACAAATAATCTAAAAACCCTAAGAACCTAAACGTATAATAACCCTAAAAACCCCTAAAAACCCCTTAAAAGTCTCTAAGAAACCCCAATATAATCTAAAACCCCTAAGAAAACCCTAAACCCCTAAAAACCAAAAAAACCCAAAATGGTTTAAAAAACTATTAAAACACTATAAGTCCCCAAAGAACCTTAGAAACCTTAAAAACAAAAAAAACCTAAAAACATAAAAATGGTAACCCCCTAGAAGAAAACATAAAAAACCTAAAAACCATAGAATCCCATTATAGTCCAAAAATCCATAACAACATATAAATACAAAAAAACCCATTAAATCCCTAAAAAACAAAAATCCTAAAAAATATTTAAAACCCTAAAAGAATCCTAAAAAACCATAAATTGATAAAAACTATAATACCACTAAAAACCACTAAAAAGTTCAAATAACCTAGAAACCCCTAAAAACATAAAACCCCCAAAAAATTCATAAAAACCTTAACAAATCCTAAAAACAGCTAACAACACAAAAAAACCCTAAAACCACCTTTAAATCATAAAAACCAATAAAACCCTAAAACCTACTAAATAAAGGCCATATAAATCCCTAAAACCCCCTATAAAACCCCTAAAAACTATAAAATCCCTAAAAAAACTAAAGACTCTAATATCCTTAAAAACCATAAAATCCATAAAAACCCCTAAAACACCATAAAAACCCTAAAACCCCTAAAAATCCTTACAAAAACATAAAACCCCAAAATCCCATAAAACCCTTCAACAAACCAAAAAATCCTTGAAAACCCATAAAACCACTAAAAACACAAAAAACCTAAACATCCCGAAAAAACCAAAAAACCCCTAAAAACAAAAAAACAACTAAACAGAGCTTAAAAAATTAAAAACATTAAAAGACCATAAAACCCATAAAAGACCCAGAAACCATAAAAAACCATAAAAGATACTAGACCTAAAAAAACCTAAAAAGAACTAAAAACCCTAAAACCCATAAAATTCCATAAAATACCCTAAAACATTAATAGACTAAAAAATATAAAAACCCCTAAAAGACCCTAAAACCCCTAAAATAACCTTAATTCCTAAAGGTCCCTAAAAACCGAAAAAACCACTCATGGAACCTAAAAATCATAAAATACCTTAAGAACCCTAAAACCACATAAAACTCCTAAAGGTCCATAAAAACCATAAAATCCATAAAGGAACCTAAAAATACTAAAAAACCAAAAAGTCACCTAAAAATACAAAAACGTACAATTTCCAAAGCCCCTAAAAACACAAAATGACCATAATAACCCTAGATATCCCTAAAAAACCCCAAACCCTATAAAAGTCCTAAAAGACCCCAAAACCAAAAAAACACAAAAATACCCAAAAAACCTTAAAATCCCTAAATAAATTAAAAATCATAAACCCCTAAAAATCCTTAAAATACCTTAAAATCCCAAAACCACTTTAAAAGACCCAAAAAACAATAAACTCCCTAAGACACCCAAAAAATAATACAAACCCTAAAAACTCTAAAAAACCCTAAATCCCCCATAAAAACCATAAATCACCTTAAAACCCTAAAAAACCACGAAAACACCTAAAAACCCTTAAGTACCCTAAGAACCATAAAATCCTAAATGACCCTAATAACCCTAAAAGACCCTAAAAACACAAAAAAGACCTAGATCAATTATAAAACCCCTAAAACACACAAAAGACCATTTAATACCATAAACAATTAAACCCCTAAAAGACCCAAACACCCCATAAAAATCATAAAAGACTTAAAAAATGTTAAAAATTTGAAACGACCCCAAAGAATCCTAAAACCCATTAAAGACCTTAAAACCCTAAAACATGGAAAAACCCTAAAAAAAAATTTAAAACCCCAAACCCTAAAAACCCTATCCCCACCCCCAAACCCCCCAAAACCCATAAAACCCCATACAATCATAAAAAACCTTAAAATAAACAAAAAAAATCTAAAAACCCTAAAAACACAAAAAATTAAAATCCATAAAACCATAAAAACACTAAAAACACTAAAAACATGAAAACCCCTAAAACCCCTAAGAAACGAATAAAAAAGATAAAAAACACTGAAAATTAAAAAAAATCTAAAACCCTAAAAACCCTTTAAATAAACCATTAATCCCACAAAAAAACTAAATACCCTAAAACCATGTAAAGACCCTAAAATCCATAAAAGCATAAAAACCCTAAAACCCCTAAAAACATATAAACGACTTTAAACCCCTAAGAACCCTAAATTACTCTAAAACACCTATAAAACCCCAAACCACCTTGAAACCCATAAACATAATAAAATACCCTAAAAACCATAAAACTAGAAAAAACCAAAAAAATTATAAAACCGAAAACTCTAAAATAACATTAAAAAACCAAAAACCCCTAAGAAGACAAAAACAAATCCAAAAAATATTAATGTCCCTAAATTCCCCAAAAACAATCAAAAAATTAAAACCCCTAAAAATTATAAAACGCCAAAAAAACCTTAAAACCAATAAAAATATATAAAAATCCTTAGAACCCTAAAATCCTAGAAACCCAGAAAACCCCTAAAACCCAAAAAAATCATCAAGACCCATAAAAAACTAAAAAAACTCCAAAATATCCCTAAAAATATAAAAATCCCTAATCCCCCCAATCCCCTAAAAATAAAAAATAAATCAAAAACCTGAAAAACTCTTAAAACCCCCTAAAAATCATAAAACCTCCAAAAACCAAAAAACCCCAAAAACCACTTAAGACCACTAAAAACATTAATAACGATAAAACGCCATTAAAACCTAAAAATACAATTATAACCCTTAAAACACTAAACATTATTCTATACACCATAAAAGCTATACACTAAATTGAAAACCATATACGCCACACCCTAAACCCTTTACCTTACTCCCTAAACCCTAAACCCTAACCAAACTCCCGAAATCCCACACCCTAAACTTTATAACCTATACCCTAAACGCATAAATATACACCATAAACCCTATAACATACACCCTAAAATATAAACCCTAAACCCTATAAACCATACACCCTAAACCCTAAACCCTACACCATATACCCTACACCCAAAATCGTAAACCCTGGAGCTGAAACACCATACCCTACATCCGAAACACTAAACCCTACACCCTATACCCAATACCCTAAAACCTAATCCCTATGACCTACACCCTAAACCCTATTCATTAAAAACTATAACCTACACCATATAAAATAATAAAAACCCTTTAAAACCATAAAACCCATAAAACCCTATAACCTTTAAAACCCTTAAAAAGTCCAAAAAGAACTCTAAAAACCCTAAAAACCCCAAACCCCTAAAACTACTAAAAGGACCTTAAATCCCCCAAAAATCTAAAAGACACTAAAAAATGATAAAAACTAGAAAATAACCTAACACCACTAAAACCCCAAGGAACACTATTAAATTATTAAAAACGTAAAAAAATATTAAAACCCGAAAACCCCTAAAAACATTTAAAACCATAAATGAAATTAATAACCATAAAAATCCCTGTGAAATGCTAAAAAATAAAAAATATCTTATAATGTATGAAAATCATAGAAATCATAAAAAGACCAAGAAACCCTAATCCACTAAAAACCCCTAAAAAGCTCCAAAACCCCTAAAATTCCCAAAACCCAAAAAAACCCCAAAAACCATAAAACTCTTAAAAAAATTAATAACCTAATAAACTAAAAACCTCAAAAAACTATATATATTCTAAATCCCCAAAATCCCAATGAACCCCACGATGCCTTAAAATACCCTAAAACACTAAATAAACACTAAAATACCAATAAAATACCTTTAAAACCCTAAAAACCTCAAAAAACCTAGAAAACCCAAAAAAAACTCTAAAAGACACTAAACCCCCAAAAAATTAAAAATCACTTAAACACATAAATGAAACATAAAAACCTTAAAATATTATAAATTAAAATAAAACACCTAAAATAATCTAAAAAATATAAAAACACATAAAGGATCCTAGGGTTATAGACCCTATGGGCTTTATGACACTTATGTTTATGCTCCGTTTTTTTCTCAAAAAATGACAATGACGAGTTTAGCAGGTAGATAATTGAATTTTTCTTAGGTTACCCTTTATAGGTTTTTTCCCTCACAAGATATCTGTCTCTTTTGTTAGAGGTTTAAGGTCTAACGATTTGAACCATTATGGGATAGAGTTTAAGGTCATACAGTTTTGATGAAGGCAGGAGTAGTTTATGTTCATGAATCACATGGATCTAATATGGGATATGTTACATTGGAACCTAATTAGGATAACTATATTCATAATAATAACAAAATATTTTCAAGTGGGGGACATATATTTCCTAAACCAAAACTCATGTTTCTCAAATCATGTGAAATGATATGGGATAATCATTATGGGGATAACCTAAAACACAATGATGTGATAGGTTCTACCGTGGTGATGGCAGGATCATATAAATCAGGTGGACCTTAATATTAGATAAATATTTCACTAAATGTTGAGACTAAATACCTTTTTCTTCAGTATCATGGACAATTTAATGATATCTTTTTCCCTTTTCAAGGTCAATGAAAGGCTTGAAATAATCTAAGGCATAAAATACATGAAGTGTGGAACATGGATTGGGGTGATTTTATAAGATGGTAAAGGCACCCTATACTCTATTTAAGTGTAGTAAGTTCTTGTGGTCCTTTGATAAGAAATGAAAATTGTAGATTGTCTACATAGATTATCATCATGTAGTGGGGACATTTGTTGTGAATTTCTAATGTAATGAAACCAATTCATTTTCCATGTAGTTTAATTTCATGCGGTAAGGACGTATTTCCATGTAGTTTAACATCATGTGGGAGGGGCATAGGAACCAATTTGAAATGTGTTATTGTTGTTTCTGGGCCCAAATATGGGATCTTGGGTGTCACTACGTATCTCATGAAAATGATAATCTAGCCACATGTAGTTATTACAATTCAATTAAGTTTAACACCATGTGGTATGGACGATGATAGAACAACATGAATTGGTGTGAACATTGTGGTTGGGCCAAGGATTGGAAGTCTGGTCGTCATTACATATCTCATGAGGATGATAATCAAACAACACGTAGTTCTTGGGGAACCATACTATTGAATGTCATGGAGTTAGGAAATTTACTATGAAGTTTAACATCATGTGGTTTGGACTCATAATATTCTTTTTATGGTATTTTATTCAGGACCGTAATGGATCCCTTATGAAACTCTATTCTATTCTTGTGAGGGAATGTCCCTACCGTAATTCCTAAGCTCATGTGAGCTACGCTCGATATGAGAAACAAGGAGAGACATGGGTTTACCTACTGTGCAGAGACAAGATAGGGGCATAAAAAGGACATTTTATATGATTCAGTGGCTAGACTAAGATTTAGGGTCAAGTAGTCCCTACTTATTTACTTAAAATGATAATTAATTCATATGTAGTTCTTAGGGAACCGTGTAGTTTAGCATCATGCAGTAAGGGCGATGGATTAGCTGATGTGAAGGGGAAGGGGAGTTGTGGATATATGTAGTTTTATGTCATTCAGTAAAGACATTGGCCATGAATTTGGATGTATTATGGTATGTAAAATTTATGTATAGTTTAATGTCTTGTGGTTAGGATGAACTCCATATAGTTTAATGTCATGTGGTCCAGGAAAATAATGGGGCTTACTCTGATGTGGATGCCCAATTGATTGCATCTATGTAAAGTATTTCATGATACATCCTACATTGGTGGGGTGATGTGACATTCTCTTAGTACATGGTGGCCAAAAAATAGGCTCCATTATGATAGACCTTATGTATGATTTATGTTCATTCTCACCTAAGCTCCAATTTTAGGGGCTTCTTCCATGGTATCATTGGGTTTATGTGGTCCAGCACCATATCTCCTTAGAGAAATGAATGGAGGTGAACCTTTTTATTGATGGATTTTTCTATCTAGTTTTGGTGGACCTCAAGGATGTAAAGGGTTAGAAAAATTTTCTCATCTAACCATTCAAACTCATCCCCTCATTTTTGCGATTTTTAATCATCCGAGAGTTGTCCAAAAATGGATATTTGGAGTGAGGAATATGATCATCTATAGGTAACTCTGCCTCAGTCCCATAAACTAGTGAGTATGGAATTTCTTGTGTAGTAGTACTTGTTGTGGTATAGTAGGCCCATAAATCATGGAAGAGTTTTTCTAGCCAAGACTTCTTATCCTTGTTCACCATATTCTAGAGTATGTTTGACAGAGTCTTATTGAAGGCCTTTATCTGTCTGTTTTCTTCTTCATGATTGTGGGATGAGTGATTAGAATCAATTTTGTACTCCAATTAAATATTATTCATCTCCATGGAATAGAAGTTGGTGTCATTTTCCTTCATTATTGTGTGAGGGACTCCACGCCTGGTGATTAAATGAGATTTTATGAATTTGATGATATTATTCATCCTGGCTTCCTTGAGGGGTATATTCTTAGCACAATTGGAAATGAAATCAGAAGGAGTAAGGATGTACTTGAACTTCTTGGTTGTGACCAGGAGATATGGACCCACAACATCCATCCCACATATAACAAATGGGATGTAATATTTATCTATATTTAGAAATTATAGGGGATGATGTATGAATTATTCATGAATTTAGAATTCATGATATTTCATGGTGAATTCCACATAGACCTATATCATTGTTCACTAGAAATATCCCAACATCCTAATTTTTTTGGGAGTTCCTAGTACCAGATTGATGATAATTGAAAGAGCCTATGTGGACTTCTTCCATGATGGTAGGATCATGCCATTTTGTTATGGACCTGGGGATAATTCCATAAATTCCATGTTTCTAGAGCACTTTTTTCTCATTTGGGCCATCCTACATGGTGATGTTTTCTGCCCAATGCTAGATCAATTCCCTTATTGAATGATCTATTTGGGGAGTCCAATTTTTATGTTATATTATTATAGGATTCATCCATCCAGGGGTGGTCACTAGTTCATCACACATTGGGGTTGTGTTAAACTAATTGATCTCTTTTATATCACATACAACGATCGACAAGATGATTCTTAAATGTGGGAAATGAAAGGTTACTTCCTTCTAATCTAGGGTGGCACGGATGATGGCTGCGTTATCCAGTGCATCAGTGAAAACATTATGTGATCGAGGAACATAATGTAGTGTGGGATTAAAGGGGAATTATACCATCAATCCCATAACATAGACAATAAGAGGGTACAATTCTTCCTTTTTAATATAATATTCACCATTGGTCTAATTTATCACTAGTTTTGAGTCCCCTTTGATATTCATGTTAGTTATGCACAACTGTAGGGATAGATCCAATCCAGCGATGAGGGCTTGATATTTAGACTTATTATTTATGCAACCTTGAGATATCAATAAATATTATGGAGAAACTAATTTGTTTGGAGATATAAATACAATCCCCAGACCAAGAAGATTTATCTTGGGGTTTTCCATTCTTATGATTATTAGACTTTAGGAGGCTCCATCATAATACATATCCCATGTCTGGGGAGTTTCATGGGTATAAAATACCCCTTCATTGAGGAGCTTAGTGTCTTCCGATGTATTTTCTAGGGTAGGATGTGTCATGATGAAATCATTCAGGGCTTTCCATTTCACCATCCACTAAGATATGAACTGAATTTCATATTTCTATAGAATGAAAACCCATCGATCCAAGAATCTAGTCAACATGGGGCGACCAAGGATGTACTTGGGCGGGTAAATAGGAGAGACCAGGTGGACCTTATTGTGAAACAAGTAATGCATCATCTTTCGTCACTGCAAAGATAAGTGCAAGGTAGTTCTTTCTAATATCATAATATATGGTCTCAGTACCTAGCATGGTCTAACTAAGGTATTAGAGATGATTATCATTTCCCACATCATTTTTATATGTGAGGAGGGAACCAAATGATCATTCCATAGTGGCCACATGTAAGATGACTGGCCTCCCTTCCACCAAATGCATTAAAACTATTGGGGGGAGTAAGAACTGCATGAGGATTTAGATGGAATTTTGACATTCATTGTCCCATTGTTTTGTGGATCCCTTCTTCATTAACCTCTTGAAGTGGAGATATTTTCTAGATAGGTTTCTTAGGAATCATTGATTTTAGGTGAGGTTCCCTTGGAGTCCCATCAGTTATTTCATATTTCTAGCGGGTGACATTTCTATGATAGAACTAGTCTTCTCTAGGTATACCTTGATGTCATGGTGGTGTACCACAAATCCATGGAAATATTCTGATTTTACCCCAAAAATAGACTTCAGTAGATTCAACTTTAGACTGCATTGTCACAATTTGTCGAATATTTCTTAGAGATCCGTGAAGTGATCACATCATTGTCGGGATTTGACAACTAGGTCATCCACATAACACTTGGCTATCCTTCCCAAGAATGGATTAAGTATGTGATTCATAGAGTACTAGTATGTGGTTCCAACATTCTTTAATCCAAAGGGCATGTCCAACTAGTAGAAGATTCCCTAAGGCACTTACAAGGTATTTTCTTCTTCATCCTCAGGGGACATTTTGATCTGGTTGTACCTTGAGTACCCATTTGTGAAGTAAATGGATTGGAATTTAGTAGTTTCATCGATCAAGAGTTCTATGATCTGTAATGGGAAATCATCCATTGAGTAATGCTGATAAAGGTATCTAAATTAAATGAAGACCATAATCTTCCCATTCTTTTTCTTAACAGGGATGATGTTGTCAAGTCATCTGGGATATTTCAATTTTCGAACAATGTTGTATTTAATTAGTTTTTCAACTTATTCTTCTACTTTGGTGGAATTATAGGGGTGTATTCTCCTGGATACATGCTTAAAGCCTCGATTATCATTAGGGAGTCCAAGATGGTGCATTTCCAAATCTAGATCCAATCTGAGAATTTTTGTATAGTTAGAGGCAAACACATATTTATGTTGCTTTAGAAATGAAATGTACATCTTTTTCTCTTCAGGGAGCCCGATAGTGAAAATCAGAGTAGGTTGTGGATCTTCTTCCATCCCCAGGTTTATCATTACATGCTCAGATATGTTGGTGGAAAAACCTTGCTTGAATTCTGGAGGGGTGTTCCTGAGATCATTCTCATCTTACTATATTTTTGATTCTATGGTGATGTCTCTGGGTGAGGATGGAAACCTAGAGGGATCTCAATCACTATCAGGGTGAGGGAGTCCATGAGAAGAAACATCATCACCCCTTTCCATATGAGCTACTACATAGAGATTCCAGAGTTTATTGTTACTAGGGATAGGATAGGCTTGGACCTATGGAATTATATCCTCTATTTGAACCATGTTTATGGGGAGCACAAAATTGCCATCGAGCATGATCTAGGGATTTCCAGTGGTGGTACCTAATCCATTGGGATCTTCAAGCTATATATCATATTCCTCTACTGGTTTCTTACCTCCTTTATTATAGAAATATAATTCGGAATATGTGGCTCTACAAGTCTAAAAGGGGTAATTATCATTATGTAGTATACTACCCTTTCCATTGATGGGGTACTTCAGAAAATGATGTAATGTTGATGTCACTCCCACGTGGATTTGAATCCAAGTCCTCCCAAGAAGGACATTATATGTGGTTTCATGCTGAATAACCTAGAAATCAGCATCATATGTGAGCTACCTAAATTTGATATCAAGATTTATATTCCCAAGGGGAATTTTCTCATGATTATCATACCCCTAGATGGTCATCTTTGTAGGGGATAAGTCCATTTAAACATACCCTAATCGTCAAAGATTTTGGGCTGGGATGAGATTGATCCACAGACCATTATCGATCAGCACCCATTAGACATTTAAATTATTGTGTTTTCATGAAATGTGTAAGGGTTTTATGTTACTTGGGATTGACTCCTCATGATATTGATCGGTGAATGATATGGTGACATGAAATCCTAAGGAAATAGTCTCCACTCGATAGACATCAACTACAGAAAATTCTATCTCAAATTCCCATGGGCCTTGGAGGTGTTCAAAAAGTTCCTCCCTAAGTTATTTTGAAATATGAAGTGCATCAAGGATTGAGATATTTGATGGAACTGTAGCTAGTTGTTTTATATCATCACACTTCTATGCTAGAGGTTTATGCTTATCAATGTGGGGATGCTCTTGCATATGTAGATCAGGGGCTGGATCATGCAATTCATGAGCTGATGTAGCTGAGGAAGATGGACCAAGAGCTTGTGTGAACATTGAGGGGATATCTGATTCCTGTTACGTAGGTTGTGTTGGACTTCCCAATTTTCAGGGTTAATCATATTGAATACCCTCTAAGTAGTCATGCATGAAAATCAGTTTCGGGTGACTGCTGGAGGGATCTAATGCACCTAATTGCATCCATTGGAACTACTATAGTTCCTTCCCATGATTCTCAGATTCATATATATCCTCCATGGGGATATGACTACAATATTGAGTTTGGACACATTTGTGATGTCCCTTGTATCTTCATCTCTGATGCAGATGGCCTCCTATTCCTTAGTTATATGTGGTAAAAATGAATTAAGGGGTATAATAATCATCATAGAAGGGGTTTTTCAAGTGTATTGTGTTGACAGAACCAAAGATGAATTCTTCATTTGATGTGGATTACATTTGGCGGGGGTGATGCCCGTGCTACAGATGTTGTAGGGAATAAATCTTCTAGATTTAGATCTTTCTTTGGAGATGAATATGGTTCTTCCTCCTCTTCCTCTTCCTTCTTCCAGTGGTCACTCCCACCCTTGGATCTTATATTAAATGCCTCTTTCTTGGGTGGTGGAGCTATTGTGAGTTTGTGAAATTGTGTCTTCAGAGTGCCATGAGATCAATCAACTATTTTCAGAGTCATCAAGTAGTCGAACCTTTTCACCTTCTTGGATTGAACATTCTTCCAGCTATCCTATTATTCTTATCAGATGACAGTTGTGAAAGACACCATCTCTATAGGATTTTTGAGCATCACCTATCCATATTTGACCATGCTATGAAGGATGTCCTGTAAGATGAAAAAATTCTTGATATTATGACCCAACCTTTTGTGGAAGGGGTAGTAATTGGGATGGTTGATGAGGTTGAATTCATCAAGCATATTGGGTTATGGAATCATGAGTAGTTCCTTATCCATGGTTTCTAAAAAATAACTGGGGACTTGTTCATTTCAAAAGGAGTATACTTTTTTTTATTCATTCCTCAAATACTAGTCAACCTTGATTTCTATCTACTTCTAGCTAAGGGAAATTATATGGTGGTCACTACTTGAGAGGAGGTGCTGGGTGGTTCAAAGCTTTCCTGGGTGCTTGGATTTTCACCTCAACGGTATTGAGAGAGACATTTATTGCTTCTAATCTGTTCAAATTCTTCCAATGTGTTGCGCAAATGAGTCGAGACTTGGATAAGGTTTGCTGAATAGCCACTTCAAGATTTTGTTCTATTTTAGAGAACTCTCGAAACCTGCCTAGAAATTTCATGGGGATTAGGGATGTCTATAACTCATTCCTAATTTTTTCAGCACAAATTTATAGTAATTACCCTTGTGAGAGAGTGATATTGAGTGAATTGGTTAAACAATACCACCTTTCTATTAATTTAGAAACCCTCTCATTATCATGATGCTTGAAGTTCTTTTGGTTGATGATCATTGTCTTCTATAGTGTTGAAATGAATTGATAATGTAACTGATGAGGATGGTATTCCTATATTGCAATGGACCATGCTAAAATATTGTTGTACTAAACAAAGGATGTCCCTATTAGTTTCTGTACAAATCACCTCATCTTTGTTGCAACCTATTAATATCAAGGGCCCATGGTCGACCCATATCAGAATAAAAGTGTGTGATATGCTGTTCATGATCATCTAATCCATCAATGGTAGAAAATGTGGGATTCTTGAAGTTGGGTGGAGGTGGAGTATCATCCATCCATTCGGGATATGGATTCCTTTTGGGTTGTGCAGGTGCACGTCACCCTTCCACAACTTCCATTTGTGTCTCCAAGGACTCAATGGTGGTATGTATCTCTAGGGGAACTACTATATGGACTACGTTCTATCAAAATAGATCATAATAGGGCCTATGTGTTGTTCTCACATTCATCTCTTGACGATCCTTGATTCATCCCATGACTGAAGGGTTACCCTGGTGAGGAAGAGGTTGTTGTTGCAATGGAGGGATGTCCTGATCAATTTGGATTTCTTTATTATGTATGTTGGCTATCTAGATTGCATGCCAACCTAATATTCAAATACTACTATTTTTTTAGAATCTTCCATGGAAGGGATATTATTCTTCTCTAGCTGAAGATGATACCCAATGGGAATGTTTATCTAGATTAGTTCCTCATTGAATTTTCGGAGAGATCATATTTCACTAAAATATTTTCAAAACTATTCTTCTACATATGGAAACTAGGATGTGGATGCATCTTTCCCTTTATCGTTTCCAATATTCCTCAATGTAGGTAATAAATTTTTATTCAACGATGCCAATTTTTTTCCTTCTTTCGTTCAATGTATGCACAACCTCATTTGGTGCATCCAAATCACCCCACTCTTGGGGTATGTTTTCTTTTCTATCTCTCACCCCCCTTCAATTTCACCTTTTTCAATGTCTTCCCTTCCAACAGTGACGACATTCATAGAGTCATATCAAGAAATGGTGGTCATTCCATGGATTTTTACACAATAATATGATTATGTACAACCTCTATTAGGGTCGTTATTTAAACCCTTGTCCTTTTTGAACCAATTTGGATTGCAATCCTGGAGGGGTCTGATTGCATTTATCGCATGTTCCTCTCCTCTTGTTTTATGAAATATGATATTAAAGGAGTTTCCTATTGCAATTTCTATGTGGACCCTAATCAATAGAGGTTTGTATAGCGGTAAGAGGAACTTGTAGGATTCCATCCATTGATTTCATCCTCCCAACCTAGAGAATACTAATTCCCTCTATTATGTTGATGATAATGAAAATTACCCTATCCCTATAGGTTGGGGGTTATTTAGGGCCTCCATTGGTTCTAATTCGGCCTTTTGTTGAGGATCCAATAAATCTAGTTAGGGACATGATGATTCCTAGGATGGAAATTCAGGTATAAATGCCTCCACACTAGTGGGATGGGGATGCTCTTGAATCACCGCTGATTTATATAGGGTCCTTATAAGGGATATTAAGCATGATAATGTTGATTGAGATATGAATTCCCCAAGCTCCAAGGGTTGTGGTTCACATGAGACTATTAAAGGTATGTCCTAAATCCTTTATGTAATTGATGACCCAGGGGGTGGAGGCAGTGATTGATATTCTTTGAGCCTGGGTGAAGATTCAAATACTTGATGGATACTATGACAATTAATTTTTTTATCACTATAATGTGGCGTAGTTGTTCTCGTGTGGGATCTGGGTGCGATAGCAGCCCATGATGACAATCGTTCCTTGCTGGAAGTTGTCTGGGTGATCAAAACATTGATCTCTGTGTTCGGGACATCCTTCAATTGTCTTGAGGATCCTTGTTTGGAATATTATTGGTTATCCTCCCTCCCCATCCATGGTTTCTGGACACTATTAAAGCGGGGGATCCCATTGTAGTGACCAACAATATTTAGCATTACCTAGTCCCCTGATTTTGCTGGAGGATATAACATTCCAGGACACTGTATCTGAAGGGATATTCTATTATAGGGGAGAAAAAAACTGTGATGCTCTATACTGTACCCATCGTCGAATAAGGATGTCTGAAAAGTATTTAGAGATCAACTGCTGAAGTATCATGATACAATGGCAGAATGCATGTTGCATATTTGTGATGTGCTTTTCTGGTTTTGGATCCCGGGCCATGAAGATATATCTATGTTGAGATGGTGGTAGAATATCTGGATTTTCTAAAGGTGACACTCATAACTTGGATAATGGATATATCGATTCTTAGTCTCTAATGAGTGTCCCGTATATTCTTGCATAGATAAGGAATTCACTCCTTTTCCAACTCGTTTGGGATCTCATAGATAGAAGTAGTTAGGGGCCATAACATGATCAAGAGGTTGGTTTTCAATAACTCTATCCATATATCAATGTTATCCTCCCCCTCATCTGACATAGATTCCTCCATCCATTCATACTATAGAAGATGGATCTGATGGTTTCCTATTAATGGGAAGAGACTGCTGCTGGAAGTTGATGGGGAACCATATACAATTGACCCCAATGTCTCGAGAACCTCTCTATATAAAGGTGTCAGGGTTTAGTTCACCTCTCTATACAAAGGTGTGAGTACAAAGGATTAATTTCCATTCCCATGGTAGATATCTTGTTTGGGAGTTTGAGCACAGTGGATGTCAGGCGTAAAGTCCCTACAATTCATCTCCACACTACCTTGAGGAGGATTATCTAGGTAATGAATGCCTTATAAATATTCTCTAATAAAAGTGATGACATAACCTTGTGGTGTTTAAAATATTCCTAGAACAACCTCAAGAAAAATGGAATTGATAAGATTGAGAATATGATCCATGTTCTTTGTCGTGGTTGGAACATGTCAACCTTCATTTCATGGTTACTCTGGGGTATGAGCCTACTTTATGGTGGTTGTCAGAAATTTTATATAAACATCAAGTGTTTTGGGAGTATGGTTCTACCACTGAGAAGCTATTAGAATATTCCGATAAGCTATCTCATTATTAATAGTGATACGAGCCTATCTTGAGGAATGTGAAACTCTCACTTACTTAGCCTCAGTGAAGATGGGAGTATGAGCCCGATCTTGATCCTTTGGGATATGCCACTGGCCTTTCTTGGAAGGATTGTGAGCCTTCCCCATTACATGTGATACTCGCAAATGGTGAGTCCCCATTGGAATGTGTGTATGATCCCTTTCTGAATATGCATTACCCTCCAGAATATACCAATGGGACTTCAGAATGGGAAAAGGGATATGATCCTCCTTATGTATTTCCTTAGAACGATGATGTTGTATTTATTCATCAACAGAACTAGGAATATGAACCTTGCATATGTTATATTCTAGATTACTTCATATATATTCCACGATAGTAATATGATCTCGTCCTGACACTTGTTCCAATCTCACTTGGTTAGCCTCGGCCAGAACAAGGATATATTCCTGACCCTCAACCTTTGGAGTATCCCTCAGGGATTTTTCAATAATAATGTGCCCATATTCTGAAGTGTGTTTGGATCTCACTTGGTTGGCCCCATTGGGAATGGGATTATGGTCCCAGTCCGATGCCTCACCCTTCATCAAAATATACCAATAATCCCCCAATATGGGAGAAAAAATGATTGATTGCTCTTGTAAAACCACTTGATCTTGATTAGAAGAGTGTTGAGTTTTCATGGATGTAGGGATAAGAGTATATGCATGTACCATCATCTGTAATAGAGCTAGAATATTCCAACAGATCTCTTTATCTAATGTTAAAATATATTGGTATTTTATCAAATTGTGTAGAGGGGTATAAGCCTACATATTTTCTTTCTTCATTATCTATTGACAGATATATTAAATTAAAGTAGGGATATGCACCCACATCATTCCTCCTTGTTCCATTGGAGTATTTCAATGGGATTCATTCATGGGGGCAGGACTATGATCCTCCCTTATGCTTGTTATGGGAATATTCCCACAAACATGTACTGAGTGAGCAAGGGTATGATCCTGGTTACTGGTCCCTTCTAGAGTTTTCCTGCAAGCATCATTTGTTGGAGCGTGGATATGAGCCCTATCCTAGGTGGATATTGGAATATTCCTTCAGACTTGTTATAGGTTAGTTGGAATATGAGCCTACTTTCTAGTACCTTCCAGACTATGTCGGCATGAATCATCGACAATAGCGGGAATATAATCAATATCATGAATGCCCAATTCTATCCTTCTTCAATGATTTTTCCTTGGAGACAATGCATGGGAATAATACAGGGTTGTGTGTTAGATGGTACCCCCAATAGGTGACTGAATGGTACTAGTGGGATGATGTTGGTGATGAAAGTTATTAGGTTCCCTCCTTGATTTCACCTGAACCATAAGGGTTCAATATTGGGATTCCTGGTCCACCTACATCAATTATGGAAGGTGGTTGTTATTGTTCTCATAAGATATTCTCCCAAATAAGTTGGTTGTAGCGATTGGGCCTACTGGCCTAGCATTAGTCTTTGTTAGGTGATCCTAGCTCTTCAATTTTTATGCTTGAAGGATCTCACTGGTAGCTTCTATGGTCGGGATCATACCATGTTGGTGTTACTCTCGGTTCATCGTATTCACTACATTCTTTTGAAGCTGTCTTTCATGTCAGATTTCTTTATAAACTACGGGGTTCTCAATAACAGATGAGGTACTAGAATGATCACTTGAAGATGAAGAAATTCTCTTGGGTCAGGATGCTACAACCACACAGATAATAAAGAACAAGGCCATTTATTAGTGTTATATCACTGGCATAAAAATTCTCTATCATATATTCATGGTTAACACGGTTGTATTTTATTCGCATTTCGTCCATTATGCCCAAGTGGACTTGTCATTACGAGGATGAACTTATAAGAATCTTGATTTATGCTAGTCTTAATGCTTTATTTATATATAGGATTTCAAAACAATGTGTCCTAAGTGATTGATTCATGTTGATCATGTCAGCATTGTTTGGATATTGGTGGAAAGAAACATGGTTTGATATATTATAACCTAATTGTTAGTTTTTAGAGAGTCTCACATTAGGTTAAACATTTTTGATTCATCGGGTTTTTTGATGGGGAACATGGAATGAGATCTTTCATGATGGTTTGATTGAGGGTTATTTTATGGCCTCACTTAATCGTGTGCATCAGATCTTCCATTTGTTCTGTCTTCCCTAGAAAATCCCAATGGTTCCCTTATCCATATCTTGGTATATACCTTCTTTCCAAAGGCCACCAGTCTTATGGGTTTCTAGGCCCATTGACTCTTGGGGACTTGCGTTGGTCTAAATAATGGGAGACCAGGTTCATCACACCCTTTTGGAGGAATTGTTACCTACTATGGGACTCTATTACAGATTTAAGATATTTGCGTGAATCTCTTCCTAATCCTGATATGGGACTGATTACCTTAAAAAACTACTATAGGTTAATTATGTTTTATATGAAAAATACAGGGATCTCCTTAGTTAATCCATTGGTATGTACCTGAGGTTCTCCATAATTTTCTACTAACAGGGGTTGCTTATATGTTGAATTCATATAACCAAGTGTTTTAGAATATTTTTTCATGAAAGAAGGCGGTTAATATTCTGAGGAGGGGATTGATACATCAGTTAGTGTCCTATGTATCCTATTTATGGAAAGAATCAAAACTCATGTAGTTCATTCATACCCTTAGTACTATCCTCCAGGTATATAGCCTTGTATAAGGGGTGTCCATTGAATTTCCCTAGTTAATGGATATTTATGATGCTCAATGTGGTGTTTTGTGCACCCCCAGAGAACATTAGCTATTCCCGGTGATGGAAACAAGGTGGTAGTAGATGATTATCCTCATTGTGTTTAGATATGGTGCATGGGTATTGGGACAATCCTTGTCATGTTTGGTATTGAGTTTTGGACTTGATAAGAAGTTCAATACAACCTGAGTATGATAGGAATAAGAGTTTTTGTAGTTCAAGTTATATTAGGGCATGCACACTAGGGCTTCCCTACACAATTGTAAAGGTTTGTAGTGCATATTCCATGATCATTGTGATTCCCTAATCCCACATGAGCCATGATCATTTTGAGAAACAAGGGATAATAAGTAATCAATGTCACTTATTTCTGTAAGGGACTTATATATTTGGATTATATAGGATGATTAATATGGATCTTGAAAATATTGGGGAGGTACCCTATGTATCCTAGATATTGAATTAATCAGATTCGTAATAGTTCCATTATTTCGAGGCTTACACACTAAGGATTCCCTGGTTACGTGGCCTTTTTACCTCGAGGGTGTCCCATGACCCCATTGGCATATCCAGGGATCCATCGCATGACCTGGCTTGACATATATGGAGGGTGTCTCATGATCTAATGTGGAATAGTCTGAGGGGTGTCACATGTCTTGGATGAAACCTCTAGGAGACATCATGAGACTTAGAAAACATGTATGGAGTATTATCGAGTCTCAGATGATGTTCCTAGAATGTTCCATGAGGGGTTTTTATCATGTCCATGTGCTTTCTCAAGACTCAGCTGACATTATAGGGCGCCATTATATTAGTCAGGATATGTGTCTGATGGATATTGTAACTCCTGTATGATGGGCCCAGGGGGTCTGTAAGATCAAAGTGGTGTATGAAAGAGAGTCATGTGACTCCCTCTGACATGTATGGAGTATTCTACGTGTCCCAGGTGGCATGTCAAAGGAGTGTCTCAAGATCAGGGTGATATTTCCTAGTTATGTCCCATGTCTTTGGATGAAACACATCAATCATATAGGGGGGAAGCGAGCTTGCCTTTCTCTTTATTCTTCCACATTTGACCTTGGTTCTTACCCTTATTTCGCAGATGCCTTGGTTTTATTCAGTGTAATCATGTCTAAAGACTCACATGATGTAGTGATATTATAGGATGTTATTAATATATCCCAGAAGATTTATTTCTCATGAAATAGAGATTATCACACGAATTGCTTTATACCTAGGGCATGATAACTCTGGATTCCCATTGGTATATTACCTGACAGAAAGTTGGCCAGCTGCATGATTGGTTTCATAGAGATGTCTGCGGAAGCCGAGAGTGGAATCCTACAAATTACGGGTGTCATAAATCCTACCCATGTAGTAGTATTCTATTTTTCATGCTGGGGTGGGGAATTTAATGGCCTTTCCACCCCATATTCTCACCAGTTTTTGCAGAATATCTAGTGTGAGTCCAGGCTAGAGCCGATAGAGGGGAATTGTGCCACGCGGCTTCGCGAGTCTCTACCATGGACTACTTTAGGTGCATCACCTAATTTTCATGGATTTAAAGCCTCTTCATTCATCATATTATTTCTAATTATTTGAGACTTGTTTTATCATGTAGATGTGTCGAATGACTTTCATATTGTCATGTCAACATGTCTGAGGGCGTTATAAAGATCTAAGTGCCTGTGAGAAGACACTCATGATACCTTGGGTGAATTGTCTTGGGGTCTTGCGAGATAGTGTTGCAGGTGAACTAGTCATGTCGCATGCCTTTCAGTGTCTATGAGTACTCCTATAATCTTCCCTTTTTATCCCCTTTGTTTGATGTAACAAAATATAGTAGTCATGTGAGATTTCATGTGTGTCGTCGAGGGAATTTCTTTTATTTTTTGGTGATGTTTCACATGAAAAATATGGCTATCATGGCGGTGCATGATCATTTCATGGAAAAATCTATTAATTTTTCCTTATAACACCATGGATTTTTCTAGACACTCATGAGGACTTCCATGCGGTGAGGCTGACAAGACAAAGGGACTTTGCGAGACATGCCACATAGATCTTTAGGGATTAGATGTTTGTTATATGTCATCAGGGGCATGCAACATGCCTTTTAGTTACCATAGACCCCTCTCACCTCCTCCCCTTAATCTCTATAATTTTATCCAATAAATTTTCATAGATATTGCGTGTTTTTATGTGTAATATATATGATTTTTACTCGATTTTTGGATGATTCTTTGCACGACCAGTATGGGTCATATGATGAGTGTGCAAGTATGTCGTGGGAAAGTCCATTCTTCTGTCCTTAGTGAATCATGGGGTTTTCTGGACATGTCTTAGAAATTTCATCTGATGAGGATGACACACTAGAGGGTTTGTGCAAGGTGAGGTATATATGTCTCTGAGGACTCATGGTGTCATTTGGATCACTCGGGGGGAACGTCGCATGTATCTCAGTGACAATGAACCCCTCTCACCTCTTCCCCTTTATCTTCATCATTTGATGTGATGATGGCTCAGTGGTCTTGTGAGTTGGCTTGAATATCATTAATTTCTTTTATGCTTCCGAATAATTATTTGTCACATTATCTTTTCAACAACTAGGGGTCCCTCTAATTGAATCTCATGCGTCTTTATTGTTGAAAGATTTTGGGTGGTTTTTCAAGAACCATCCAATGAAAAAATAGGCAGCTTGGGGGTGCTCATTCAGTTTTCTGAGTGCCTTTGAAAGAGCAAGAAGAATTACTGAAGGGGACTCTATGGGAATTCCTATGGAATATACTCCATAAAATGATCCCTCATGGGACCTTGAAATATTCATACGACTGAAAGTCTCTTAGTGGCTTAAGAGAAAAGAAAGCCTCGACATTCCACTTATTCCTTTTTTTTGTAGAAAAATAATACATATATTCAGGTATTACTTCTATTATGATTTTTCCGATGTTTATTTGGCAGGAATCAAAAACCCTAAAAATTAAAACTAACAATAAACCCTAAAAATTATAAAAAACCATAAAATACCCTAATAATCACTTAGAAACACAAAAACCCTATAAAAATCCAAAAAAACTATTAAAACATTATAAAACCTTAAACACCTAAAAACACTAAAAACCACAACACCCTAAAATCCCATAAGAACCCTAAAATCCATATAAAAACTAAAACAACTCTAAAAACCCTAAAAACGAAAAAAATATGTAAAAATATTAAAACCCAAAAAACCCCTAAAACCCCATAAAACCCTAAAAACAATAAAGCCTGCCATATATCCCTTAAAATACCCTAAAACACATGGAAAACCATAAAAATCCTAAATTTCATAAATACCCTACAAAACCATTAAAAACCAAAATCACCCTTAATAACCATAAAAAAACTAAAAACTGGAAACCCCCTTAAAAACTATAAAAACCCTAAAAACCCCTAAAACCCCCCAAAACCCAAAACACCTCTAATCCCTAAAACAGTAAAAACCTGAACCCTCCCAACCCATAAAACCCCAAAACCCAAAAAAACCTAAAAAACCCCAATAAAATATGAAAATCCAAAAAACCCTAGAACCCCAAAAAACCCTAAAAACATTTAAAAATATTTAAACCAAAAAATGACCCTATCACCATAAAAACCCTAAAAGACCCTAAAAACCCTAAAACCCTAATAAAAACCTAAAAATACCCTAACACACATTAATAACTTAAAAGACCATAAAAATTCATCAAACCCCTAAAATCCAGAAAAACCCTAAAACCCAAAAAAACATTAAAAAACAATACTACCCCAAAAAACATTTAAAACCATTAAAAATGTAAAAAACAAAAAAACCCCTAAAATTATACTAAAAACCATTAATCCAATAGAATACTAAGAACAATAAAACCCCCATATATCATCAAAATCCCTAAAAATCCTTATAAATACTGAAAAAATTAAAAATCCGCTAAAAATTTTAAAACCCCTATAAAATCTTAAAACTCCCTAAAACCATAAAAATGCTAAAAACCCCTAAAACCCTAAAAAACCTAAAAATACCAAATAAACTCTAAAGAACCTATAAAACCTAAAAAATACTACAAAACCTAAAAGACCCTTAAAACATTAAAAACCCTTAAAAACCCTAAAGAATCCTAAAAACATCAAAATTCTCTTAAACCCCCAAAACCCCTAAAAACCTCAAAAACCCAGAAACCCTAAAAAAATTAAATGTCTATAAAAACACATAAAATACCCTAAAATAAATTAAATATCCTAAAAACACTAAAAACCTAAAAAATCAAAAATACCCTAAAAACGCAAAATGGAATTACACAACGCTAAAACCCCTAAAGGACCCTAAAACCCCTAATGGACCCTAAAAACCAACCAAAAACCCTGAAGGTCTCTAAGAACCCTTAAAATGTAAAATGATCATAAAAACCTAGAAAAAATAATAAATGATCCAAGAACCCATAAAAAATAAAAGAATACTAAAAACCCTAAAAGACCCTAAAACCCCAACAAAAACCTGAAAATTCCCTTAAAACCCCTAAACCCTTGAAAACCCTGAAAGAACTATAAAATACCTGAATCCCATAAAAACACGAATAAAACCTAAAAACCTTAAAAATCATAAAAACCCCTAAAAATCATAAAAAACACTAATATCCCTAAAGAAACCTAGAAACCCAAAAGACCCTAAAACCCTTAAAAAATTCTAAAAATCCTAAATAAACCTAAAAAACGTTTAAAACTACTAAAATTATAAAATACCATAAAACTATAGAAACACTAAAAACCCTAAAAATATTTTAATCCCTTAAAACCTTAAAAATTCTAAAAATTCATTTAAAACATTAAGACCCCTAAAACTTCCTAAAAACCCAGAAACCCCTAAAGACCCTAACTAACCCCAACAACCCTAAAACCCCCTAAAACAGAATAATGGACTTCAAAAAACCCTAAGGCCCCCTAAAAACCTAAAAAACAATAAAAACCCTAAAAATCATATAAAACCAAAAAAACCAAAAAAATACCCAAAAAATAAAAAAAAACATAAAACCCCCCCAAAACCCCTTAAACACTTTAAAACCCCCAAATAAACCTAAAACAACCCTTAAAATCCATAAAAACATTAAATCATTCTAAAATCCCCAAAACCCCATAAAAACACAATTCGCATAAAACCCTAAAACCACATAAAAACCAAAAAGCCCATAAAACCATAAAACCACATGAAAACCTTAAAATACCCAAAACCCTAAAGAGCATAAATCCATAAAAAAACACTAAAATACCTTTAAGACATTAAAAATACTAAAACCCCTAAAAATCCTAAAAGACCTAAAAACAACCTAAAACCTTAAAAACAACTAAAAACCCTACAATCCAAAAAAACATAAATATCCTTAAAACCCTAAGATAATAAATTACTAAAAACCAGAAAAACCCTAAAGAACATAAAAAACAAAAAAAACATGAAAACCCCTAAAAAACCAATAACTACACTTGAAGGACATAATGATCCTTAAAAAACTAAAAATACTAGAACCTCTAAAAATAATAGAAAATAATAAAATACTATAAAATTATTTTTACTCATAAAATACCCTAAAAACTATTAAACACCCAAAAACAAAAATAAAACCCTAAAAACCCTACAACCCAAGACCCCATAAAAACCCTAAACACCCTAAAACCCCTAAGATCAAAAAACACCATAAAACTCCCTAAAACCTCTAAAAAGCTTAAAAACCTAAAACCCCAAAGAAAACTACAAAAACCTTAAAAAATCTAAATACCCTGAAAAAAATGAAAAACCCTTAAAACCATAAAAAATCCTAGAAACCATAAAACCGGTAAAAAACCTTAAAACCCTAAAACCCCAGTAAATCCAAAGAACCATTTAAACACCTAAGAAAATCTAAAACCCCTAAAAACCCAAACCATAAAAAACAATAAAAAAACAATGAAAACCATAAAAACCCTAATGGAAATTAAAATCATAAAAATCCATAAAACACCTAAAATCCCTAAAAACACTAAGACCCTAAAAAACTAAAAAACACCTAAAGGACCATAAAATGTCAACCACCCCCCTAAACCCCTAAAAGATAGTAACAAACCTAAAATTTTAGAATACCCTAGAAACCCTAAAAACCCAAAATAACCCTACAAACACTTAAAGACCCTAAATGACCATAATACCCTAAAAACAACAAAATACACTAAAAAATTCTAAAAATTCAAAAAATACAATAAAATACCTGAAAACCCAAAAACTACAATTCCATAAAACCAACTAAAAGAACTTAAAACCCCTAAATCCCCAAAAAATCCTAAAAACCCTAAATGGAACTAAAAACTCTAAAAAACTTTAAAAGACCATAACATCCACAAAATTCCTAAAATTCTTAAATCCCCTAAAATCCTTCAAGACCCAAAAAAGACAAAAAAAACTAAATAGGAAAAAAAACATAAAAGATCCTAACAACCCCACCCCCCAATACCCTAAAAACCCTTAAAAACACAAAAAATGAAAAACAAAAAAACAAAAAATAACCCTAAAAATTAATCAAAAGCACTAGAAACCAAAAAAACCCCCTAAAAAATATAAATTAAAAAAACAAAAATTACCCCAAAAAACCCAAAACCCCCTAAATCCCTAAATATCCTAAAAAATCCCTAAAATCATTTAAAAATACTCAAAATTATAGAACCCTAAAGGAGTCTAAAACCTCTAAAAACCTAAAATCCATTAAAACCCTAAAACACCTAAAAACATTAAAACAACCAAAAAAATAAAACCCTTAAATCCCCTAAAAACATAAAAACTTGAAAAACCCCTAAACCCTGATAAAAACTCAAAAAAACTATAAATCCTAAAACCCCTTATTACCCTAAAAACCTATGAAGAAAACCAAGAACCCTAAAAACTCTTAAAACCCATAAAAACCCTAAAAAAACTCAAAAAATATAAAATATACTTACACCCCTAAAAACTATAAAATTGATAAAATCAAATAAAAACACTAGAATCCAAAAAAAATCATAAATACACTAAAACCCTAAAAAACTACAATCCCTAAAAAAATTAAAAAATAATAAAAAACCCTTAGAAACCCTAAAAACCCTAACACCCTAAAAGATTAAAATCCTCTGAAAGACCTTAAATCCTATAAAAACCCTAAAACCCAAAAAACATTTAAAAACCAAAAACCCATAAAAACAGGAAAAAACAAAAAAGTCCAAAAAAACACTACAACCCCCAAAACGATCCTAAATAACCCAATTAAATCCCTAAATTCCTAAAACCCTTAAACAAGATGAAACCCCTAAAACCCTAAAAATCATCAGAACTCCTAAAAAATAAAAACATTAAAAACCCAAAATACCCAAAAAAACCCCCAAAAACCTAAAAACTCCCAAAAACACCAAAAACACAAAAAACCAAAAAACAATAAAAACCATAAAAATGAAAAAAACTTTAAAAATCATAAAAACCTTAAAACGCCTAAAATAATCCTATAAACACCTAAGAACTTCAAAAATCCAAAATACCCTATGAAAACCCAAAAAATTACTAAAAAACCTCAATCCCCTAAAAACCTACACAATTATTAAATAGGTATGAAAGCCCCTAAGAACCACTAAAACCCTAAAAACCATAAAAATCAATAAACCCCTAGAACCACTAAAATCCTTTAAAAAATACCCAAAAACCCTAAATCCAAAAAAACTATAAAACCCCGAATCCCCTAAATGTCTATAAAACACTAAAAACCAATAAAATCAATAATTACTATAAAAATGAAAAAAAAACTCTAAAACACCCAAGAAACACGGAACAACTATAAAATCTCTAAAAGGCCCAAAACCCCTAAAATATCCCAAAACACTAAAAGTCCCAAAAAGACCTGAAAACCCTAAAAAATATAGAAAATCATAAAAACCATAAAAAACCCAAATCACCTATAACCCAAAAAAACTACTAAAAACATCCAAACCCATAAAACCCCTAAAACCCCTAATAAACCCTAAAACCCTAAATACACTTAGAAGACTTTAAAAAACCTAAAACCCTATAAGTCCCAAATAACATTATAGAAACCCTTAAATACCATTAAAACCCAAAAAACCTTAAAAACTATAAAACCCCAAAACCCCTTCAAACCATAAAAACACCTAAAACACATTAAAACTCTATAAAATACATTAAAATCCCTAAAACCCCAAAACCCCCTAAAAAAATCCTAAAACCCCAATAAACCATAAAAATCATAAAAAACCTGAGAAAACCCTAAAAACCCTAAAACCTCCTAAGACACTAAAAAACCTAAAGCACCCCAAGAAATCTATAAAATACCCTAAAATCGTTAAAACCTGCTAAAAACCATAAAAATCCTTCCACAACCAAAAAATACGAAAAAATCCAAATTAACCCAATAAAATCACTAAAAATTATTAAAACCACTAAAAACTATAAAAAAACAAATGAACTCTAAAACCCCTAAAAATACCCCAAATCCCCTAAAATTCCTAAAATTGATAAAACCATAAAAACCCCTAAAAACCATAAAATAACATAGAGTAGTAAAACAACACTAAACCATAAACCCTTTACCATACACCCTAAACCACAATACCTACACCACAAACACTATTCCATGCACTCCAAACTCTACACTCTAAACCCTGAACCAGAAACCATGTACCCTCAACCATAATCCCAAAAGCCTTCACATTAAACCCTATACCAAAATCCTCAAACTCTAAACCATAAATCCTAAACCCTAAACCCTAAACCCTAAACCCTAAACCCTAGACCATAAACCCTAATTCCTAAACCCTAAAACCTAAACTTTAAACCTGAAACCATAAACACAATACACAACATGTTAAACTCTAAAGCCCACACCCTAAACCCGAAAACCCTTAAAACCACAAAAATGCCTATGTGAACCAAAAAATGCCTAAAATCTATTCAACCCAAAATTTTTCCTAAATAACCTAAAAGACCTAAAACCCCCTAAAAGACCATAAATGGCCCTAAAAATCATAAAACACCTTAGAGGTCCTAAAATGAAAAAAAGACCCAAAAAACACTTAAAACACCAAAAAACTCTAAACCACCCTAAAAACACTAAATTCCCTATAATGATCTAAAAATAATAAAAACAATAAAAACACAAGAAACCCCTGAAAAAAACATAAAACCCCCAAACTCCCTAAAACACTTAAAATCCATAAAAACCCTAAAAAAATACCAAGACCACAAAAAACTCTAAAACCCCTAAATAATCCTTAAATCCCCTTAAACCCTCTACAAAATGAAAAATATAACCAAAAAAACAAAAAACACAAAAAACACTAAAAACCTAAAATCCCCAATAAAAAAAAATCTAAAACAAAGAAATCTTATGAAGACCCTAAATACCCCAAAACCATAAAAACCAAAAAAGTACAAAGAAACCTAAAGTCTATAAAAATACCATAAAGAACCTGTAAATACCTAAAAACACTAAAACCACTAGAAATCCAAAAAACACTAAAAAGCCTAAAAACTAAAAAAAGCCTAAAATCCCAAAAATAAATAAACACATAAATATCCCCTAATCCCCTAAAAAGTACATAAAATTACTAAAAAACCTAAAAACACCAAAGAAACTATCATTTACTAAACACCCTAAAAACCTAAAAACCTAAAAACTCTTAAAAATCCCTTAAAAACACTAAACCCCTACAAATAATAAAAAATCATTAAAGCCAATAAAAACATAAAAAAATATTAAAAATTTAAAAAGAACCTTAAACCAATAAAACCATAAAATACCTATACTAAAACAAAAAAACACACCTAAAATAACCTAAACACCCAGAAGGTCCATCGAATATTCCATGGTCAACCGGTGGTCCTAATTTCTCTACAAGAATTCACCGATGCTTCTTCGCTACAATCTACAACCCTGGTGGTGATGTTTTTCTAACATCGGCCTCCTGTGGAGATTTTTTATAGGTATCTGAATAAGGAATGGAGATTAAGTCAACATGAGGTTGTAAGACTTCTGGGGCCAAGGAAGATTCTTTTATGGTTCACGGATGAGGAATATCTGGTTCGGGCCTGGTCTAGATCTGGCAGATATTTTCACGACTTTCATTTTCCTATTCTTTTCTAGTCCTTTGACATTCACATGAATCATGACCCCTCCATAGTGGCAATTTGGTTTCATATTCTTGGTCTCCCCTAACCCTTCCATAACCCGGCTCGTCTATGCTCTATTGTAAATTCCATTGGCCTCTTCCTTTGCACTGATTGGAATACATCAACCGTGAAGAATCCGATTGGGGTACGCATTTTTGTTGAAATGGAACTCTCATGGCCCCCACCAGACATGGTGTGGATCATGATTGAGGGAGAATAAAGGTATTCCCAATCTATAGTTTATGAATCATGGATGATGTTTTCCTCCTTCTACTTTAGGCAAGGCCACTGCCATCTTGATTGCTACAAATGTACTCTGAGTGTGTGTATGGTTGAAACTCCTTTGATGCCCAAAGAACTTATAGCTCTGGTTGTGACTAGCCACGCTTGTTCTGGTCATGTGTCTGGTTCAATAGGGACTGAGAAGAGGTGTGGGGATGTCTCAAGAGATATGAGACTTCCCCTTACGTAGACCTCCACAAATGTGGTGACCAAGGGTGTCTAGGAACTTTCGGGTGAGGATCCAATCAGGTAGGTCCTTCCCCATGTAGAGGTACCTCCATGTTCGGGGTTGGGGTGTTCTTCATATGCAGCGAAGAATAAAACCCCTAAAGATCCTGAGCCACATGTTTCAGAAGTTTTTGCTCATCTGAGGTGGGATTTGGATGTTGGTTCTTTGTCACGTGGATCGGCGTTGGCAGTACATGATTTTGAGGTTGGGCTAAGGGATAGGTGCCCCCAACCAGATTCTATTTTAGCAAGGCTATAGGAATTCTCTAGTACAACCATCGAAGATGTTGCACACATGGAATTAAATCCAAATATTGGTATAAAGATTCACACGGTGGGTTTGGAAGACACAAACAAGCAATCATAGTACATGGGCTGAGGATTTGAGAAGCCTAGAGGTTTAGAGTTTCCCGAGAAGGTCTCACGGACCATTTCATCTTATGTTGATACAGTGATGTTTGGTGGAATGGATACTCTTTCTCTTAACTGTTTCATAGTGTTGGAATGTGAAGAGCGCCATTTGGTGGAGGGAAGGGATGCAAAAGAGGATGATCATGGAGAGATCATTAGCTCACGACTAGAGGGTTATCAGGAGGAAATTGATTTGGTCTGGGACTCCCCTTATGATCCCATGGAAGTGGAACATGTAGAGGAATATAGTATATTCCCTTAAAAAGGTAAAAACAACATCATTGACTCAGAAGGGTTCATAAAGGTCTCTCGAAGGCCGCGAAAGAAAAAATACTACTCCTTCTGACCTAGCCCTCCTATCACTAGGTCCTCATGAAAAGGGTAGATTCCTCAGAAGGCTCCCAAGAAAGAGAGAATATATTTGGCAAAGGAATTGAACCACATGTAGGTAAATAATTTGTCACTGACCCAATAGATGCAAGAAAGGAGACGATTGTACCATATATTTTTCAAAGAGGGATTGAATTGATGGAATGTGATGAGTAAGAAATCAGCCTCTATTGCAATGAAGAATTATCAGACAAGGGCTTGGAGGTCATCACTACACAAGTGTAATTTGACAGGCTAGTAGGGAGGTGGTTCTGGGACATCCTTTTTAAAAAGAAGGGTACATGGGCCCAAAATCAACAAGAAATTTGGGCACATGGATTCAACAAGCAGAAGATTACTATGGAAGAGATCATACAAACTTGGAGAAATATGGTTTACAGTTTTGAAAACCTCCTCAAAGGTGATCGAGATGAGAAGGACCCCGACCACCAATAGACTCTACTCAGAGGTAAGGTCTCTAGAAGGCTCAAATTGAAACTCATAGATTCACCTATTACATATCATGTTCTTGACTATTTCCTGTGTCTGGATTGGTTTCTCACATTTCCATAAAAGTGTGTTTTTTCACAACTAAAAATATATTTAGAGGGTTAAAACCCAAAAAAACTCTAAAAACTCAAAAACACCAAAAATCCCAAAAACCCCCAAAAATCCCAAAAAACCCAAAAAACCTGAAATCCCTAAAAATCCCTGAAAATCTCTAAAAACCCATAAAAATACTAAAACCCCTAAAATCTAGAAATAAACCCAAACAACCTAAAAATCCAAAAAAACACTAAAAATATTAAAATCCCCAAGAAAATATAAATCCCTAAAAACCCAAAAACCCTAGAGAAAGACCAATAAAATCTCTGAAACCCTAAAATACACTAAAAATCCTTAAACCACAAAAAACCCTAAAACAGTATTAAAATCTCTAAAAGGCCCAATAAAACCTAATCCCTAAAACCCCATATGAACCCATAAAATAACCAAAAACAATTAAAAATCCTAAATGACTCTAAATATATCACAAAAATACTAAAATACACTAAAAACTCTTAAAGACCATATAAAACACTAAGAAACACCTAATAAACTATAAAAACCCTATAAACCATAAAACTTTTGACAACCGCTGAATACTCCAAAAACCCATAAAAACAAACAAAAAAATGGTAAAAATATGTTTAAAACCCATAAAACCCCTTAAAAACCTAAAAACCCCCTATATAACCCTAAAAAACATAAGACAATAAAAAATCTAAAAGAACCCTAAAATACCAAAAAAATAAATAAACCCTAAAACCCCTAAAAATGTAAAATAACTAAAAAACAAAAAAAAACCCTAAAAAATAATAAAACCCTAGAGATACTAAAACCACGAAAAAGACACTAAAACCCTAAAAACCATAGAAACCCAAAAAACAAAAAACCTAAAAAACCTGTGAAAACCCTTAAAACATTTTAAAAACTGTAAAAATCCTAAAGACAACTAAAAACCACTAAAGATATTATAACCCCAATAATCCCTGAGAAGACACACAAACCTCCTAAAACATAAAAACCCTAAAAACAATTACAAACCCTAAAAACTCTAAAAATACCTAAGAACCCAAAAAAGAATATAAAACCATAATTCCTCCCCAAACCACCTTAAAAACCTAAAACCATTTAAAACCCACTAAAATATTTAAAACCCCTAAAACCACCTAAAATCCTAAAAACTATAAAATCGCTAAATGCCCATTAAAAAAACTAAAAGAATCTAAGAATCCTAAAATGACTCAGAATGATCTAAAAACCCTAAAACCCCTCAGAAACCCTAAAAATGAATTTAAAACTCTAAAACCCTGAAAAAATAATTTAAAACACCAAAAACCCATAAAAACACTAAAAACATGGATAAAACCATGGATAAAACCCTGGGAACCTTAATAAAGGCATAAAAAACCTAAAAACCCCAATATCACTAAAAAATTATAAAAACATAAAATCCCTAAAAACCTCTAAAATACTAAAAACCCAATCAAATCTATTAAAAATTGTAAACACTCTAGAAACCCTAAAAATAAAACAATCTTTAAAAACACTAATACCCTAAAAAATCATATAACCCCGAGAAACCATAAAAAAAATAAAAACCCCTAAATGTTCCTAAAGCCCCAATTCCACTAAAAACCATGAAAACATAAAAAAGACCTTAAATGACCCTATGAAAATTCTAAACTCCCTAAAACCCTAAAATTCCCAAAAAAACCTAAAAATCTAAAAACAAAAAAATTGTAAAAACTATAAAAAACATAGAAACCATAAAAATATTCAAAAAACATAAACCACCTAATTAACTGTAAAATTCTAAAAAATAAAAAAACACTAAAAACCTCCTAAAACCCTAAAACCCAAAAAAATACTAAAACCCTAAATACCCTAAATACCCAAAACTCCCTAAAAAACATAAAAACCTCAAAAACCATTGAAAACTGTAAAACCCAGAAAAATAAAAAACCGATAAAAAATATAAATACAAAAAAATACCCTTAGAACACTAAAAAATCTAGAAACCCTAAAAATCATTAAATCCCCTAAAAACCATAAAAACCCTAGAACCATAAAACAGTACAAAAACCCCTAGAAACCCTTAAAAAACCTAAAACTCAAAATAAACCCTAAAATTCAAAAATAAATGCTAAATACCCCCAAAACTATGAAAATCGCTAAAAATTAAAAACTCCTAAGAATCTGAAAAATCATAAAACCCTCCAGAAATCTTCAAAAATATCTAAAACCAATAAAAACAAAAAACCCTTAAAAATCTATAGAAATCCATAAAACAATAAAAAATATAATAATCCATAATATCCTTAAAAAACCATAAAACCCCTTAAAACCCAAAAAAACCCTAATACACTAAAACCCCTAAAAACCAATGAACCCATAAAAATCCTATAATCCAAAAAAAACATAAAACTCCCAAAATGCAATAAAAATCCCTATAACACTAAAAATAATCTAAAATTCACTAAAAACCTAGAACACCTTAAATCCCTAAAAACACTGAAATCCTAAAAACTCATGAAAAAAAACTCTATAATGCATTAAAAACCTCTAAAATCTAAAAAACACTAAAAATCATAAGAACAAACTAAAGATCCTTGAACCATTTAAAATCCCATAAAATAATAAAAAACCTATAACACTAAAAAAAAAAACCCCCAAAAATTCCTAAAAATCATAAAATCAATAAAAAACACAAAACCGTTAAAACCCTAGTACACCATAAAACTCCTAGAAAACACTAAAAACCTAAAACCCCCCTAAAAAACCTAAAAACACTAAACCCCTTAAAACTCTAAAATACTAGAACCTTAAAATCTCGAAACCCCCTAAAACCCCTAAAGTCCCCTAAAATACCCTAATAAGATCATAAATACCCTAAAAAACCAAAAACACTAAAAACCCTCAAAAATCTTACAAACCCTTAAAAATTATAATCAACCCTAAAACACTTTAAAACCATAAAACACCCCACCAACCATAAAAACCCAAAGGAAACTAAAAATACTAAAAACCCTAAAATAATCTAAAATTCACTAAAAACATAAAATATAGTAAAACAATAAAGGACCATAAAATTATAAAATTCCCTAAAATACCCTAAAACACATAGCCCCTTAGGAAACTCTAAAAACCACAAAGGATCCTAAAATAAACTAAAGACCCTAAAGACATTAAAGGGTACTAAAAAGAAAAAACCCCCTAAAGACTCTAAAAAACCTAAAACCCTAAAGGACCCAAAATACCATATTAAATCCCTAAAAACCATAAAGACACAAAAAAACCCTATTAAACTTTTTAATACGAAAAATTACTTAAAATTATAAAAGACCCTAGGAAAACCACAATACCCAAATGGTCCTAAAAATCCAAAAAAATCCCTAAAAGACCCTAAAAAATAACCTAAATTCCTTAAAAACCCCCAAAATCCAAAAATACCCAAAAAAAACTAGAAACATTAAAGGATCCTAAAAAACAATAATATCCAAAAAATCCCAAAAAACAGTTTAAACCCACAAAACCTAAAAAATCCTTAAAATCCCAATAAAAACATGAAAACATTAAAACTACTAAAAATCCTTTAAAACCCCTAAAACCATAAAACCTTAAACCCCCCCCCCCCTTAAAACCTTAAAACACATAAAAACTATAAAGGAAAAGAAAACCCTAAAGAACCTAACGTGGCCTAGAAATACCTAAAACACCCTAAAGTGCCCTAAAAATATAAAGGACCCTAAAAACCCATAATACAGCTAAAAGATACAGAACACAAAAAACCCCTAAAAACCCTAAAACCACATAAAATCCTCAAAGATCCAAAAAGGACCAAGCTAGAATGAAAAATACAAAAAATACTAAAATTCCATAAACCCCCTAAAACCTAAAAATAACCCCCCCAAATAACCTAAAGACCCTAATAGAGTAAAAACAACTAAAACCTTAAAACCCCTAAAAGACCCTAAAAATAGTAAAAACCCCTAAAACACAAAAAATTCATTAAAACCTTTAAAACCCCAAATAAACCCTAAAACCCTAAAACCCCTAAAATCCTCTAAAAATATAAAATCATTATACAAATAAAAAACTATAAATATTATAACACAGAAATAACCCTAAAAACCATTATAAGCCCAAAATAACCTAAAAATCCTAGAAATCCAAAATACCTCTAATATTCAAGATACCCCTTAAAACCCCTAAAACACCTTAAAAACAACTTATAACCCTAAAACTGAAAAAACATTTTAAACCCCCCAAATATGTTGAAACCCTAAAAAACAAAAAAAACTCTAAAAAGCGCAGAAAACACTAAAACCCCAAAAAAGTTAAAACCCCAAAAAATACTAAGAACCATAAAAAAATAAAAATAAATAAAAATTTAAAACAAAACCTAAAAACCTAGAAAATTATAAAAACCATAAAAAACCCTAAAACCGTAAAACCCTAAAAAAATCTTAAAGGATCCTAAAGGTCCCTTTATACCCCAAAACCCCTAATGAACCCTAATGACACAAAAACCCTAAAAGGACCCAAAAATACTAAACCCTAAAAAAGAAATATAAACCCAATAATAACACACAAACCCTCAAAGAGAACGAATAAAAAAATCTCTATGTGGCCCTTTAAACCTCTAGAAAAACCTAAAAATAGTAAAAACCCTAGAAACCAAAAAAACACTAAAAGATCCTAAAATGTGTTGAAAATTTTTAAAGATAATAAATATAATAAATTACCCTAACAATCCCTTAAACCCCAAATGACCCTAAAACCCCTCAAACCATTAAAAACCCAAAAAATACAAAAAATACATTTAAAAACCCAAAAACCCCTAAATCACATAAGAAACACCAAAAACCCCCAAACCCACCTCAAACACACTAAAAACCCTAAAAAAATAAAATCATAAAAATAATAACAAAACCTGAAAAACCATAACACCCCCCACCAAACCAAAAAAAACCAAAAAAAATCCCCAAAACCCCAAAACAAATAAATCCCCTAAATCTCAAAAAATCTTGAAAAACACAAAAACCCCCAAAAGCCCAAAAAAACCAAAAAACCACACAAAACACTAATACCCACTTAATCACTAAAACTCCAAAAATCTGAAAAAACACCTAAAAGTTCCTATAACCATAAAACACATAAAAACCTTCAAAATCTTAAAATAACCCAAAAAATATAAAAACCACTCGAACCACTAATAAAAATTAAAATCCTCTAAAACCGTAAAAACCTACAAAAATAAAAAAAAACAAATAAAATTCTAAAATCCATTAAAGAACACTAAACCCTATAAAACCCCCAAAAGCACCATAAAAAACCATAAAAACACTAAAAACCCTTAAAAACATAAAACACCTAAAACCCTAAAGAACTATGAAACCTAAAAACACTAAAAACCCATGAAAACCTTGAAAAGCCTAAAAAACCTATTAACCCCGAAAAAATCCCAAAAAACCTAAAATAACATACACAATCAAAAAACCCAAATAACCCTAAACCCAAAAAATCCAAAATACCCCTAAAAACCTATTAACCCTAAAAACACAAAAACCCATAAAACCCCCTAAAAAACTTTAAAACACTAAGAAACCCCTAAAAACCAAAAATCCACAAAAATACCTAAAATGATAAAACCCTAAAAATCCAAAAAACAATAAAAATCCTATAAAACACTAAAATACCCATAAAACCAATTATACACTTGAAAAACCTCAAAAATTATAAAACCCAAATAAATAAGAAAACGACTACAAACTTAAAGACCCATTAAAATACTAAAACTCTAAAAAATCCTAAAAATCATAAAACCCATAAAAATCCTAGAAACCCTAAAAAAATTAAAATTTTAAAAATAATAAAACAACACTAAAACCCTAGAAACCCCTAAAAATATTAATAAAACTAAAAAACCCAAAATTTCAAAAAACCATTAAAACATTGAAAAATACTAAAACCACAAAAAACCCTTATAATCCTTAAAAACCCTAACAACATTATGAAAACCCTAAAAACCATAAAACTAATAAGAAAAACCAAATAAATACTAAAACCCCATAAAAGCCATAAATGTCATAAATCCCTAAAAATCGTAAAAAACCATTCAATGGTAAAATCCTTGAGAACCTGTAAAAATCGTACACCCTAAAACACTAATAAACCCTGAAACACTAAAAACCATAATGTAACCCCAAGACAATCCTAAAATCCATTTAAATCCCTAATAAAACTAAAAACCATAAAAAATAATAAACACCCCTAACATAGAACAAAAAAACATAAACCCCTAAAAACACTACAAATCCAAAAACACTCTAAAATGAGTTAAAACCCCCAAAACCTAAAACCCCCTAAAACCATTAAAACATAAAAATACTAAAAAACATATAAAACACTAGAAACCCTGAAAAAATGAACAACACTAAAAACCCTAAAAACCCTAACAACCTAAACTCCCCCAAAACCCTAAGAAACGTAAAAACCTAAAAAACCATATATACCCCTAAAAGCCTAAAGACACGAAAACCCCTTAAAACCATTAAAACCCATAAAAACCCTAAAAACTCCTAAAAACATTTAAAAATCTTATAAAATAACTAAATTTCCTAAAAAACCTTAAAAATCCGAAAGAAACATAAGAAAAAACTAAAACTATAAAAAAACGCTAAAAAACCTAAAAACAACTAAACCCTTAAAAACCTTAAAATATAAAAAAACCAAATAGGATGTAAAACCCCAAAAAACCGATTCAAAATCCAAAAAAAACCTAAACCACCAAAAAAAACTAAAATTTAAAAAACCAATGAAACCCCTAAAAACACTAAAAATCCATGAAACCCATAAAAACCCCTAAAAGAATTTAAAAACCATAAAACAAAAAAACTAAAAAGACTCAAAAAGACTATAAATATCATAGAAAATAGAAAATAGCAAAAATAACCCTAAAATAGAATAAATAATCCTTAAACAACCTTAAACCCCTAGAGCCCTTAAAACCATAAAAAATTTAAAAACCCTAAAAAACGTAAAAACCCTAAAACCCCTAAAAATCCAAAAAATCTCTAAACCCCCTAAAAACCCTAAACACCCATAACAGAACTGAAAAACATAAAAAATGATAAAAACCAAAATTCCATAAATCCACTAAAAACCCTAAAACACCTTAACACGGATTAAAATCCTAGAAGTCCCTACAAAGCCATGATCAAATCCCTGAAATCATTTAAAAACCCTAATTCCCTAAAAACACTAAAAAACCTTATAAAACCCTTGTGATCATCTTGAATGATGATATTGAAACCCAACCCACACTTCCTAACCATAAATTAGAAAATAAAATTGGTATAGTTTTTTTAAACCATGTGCAATGGGATTGAAACCATATTAGATTTGATGAATATGACATAAATATAATGAAAAATATACCACATGGAGCACCGAAATCTGGTGAATTACCGTCATGTGAATTTGTTCAGAAAAGATAATAATAACTAAAAAAATCATAGAAACGATTTCGGATCAAGTTTTAGCATTAATTGATCTCCACTGATTTCTTCTTCATCAGTGAGATCTATTTAAGGGTCATCAAAGTATCACAACCACAATCTTCCAAGTCTAATCATCAAAAGAGCTTGTATTGGTATCACTATAAAATATCCCATGTTTTATTAATTGGTAGTCTACTGGTACCAACATCAACTCAGAGAAGTCATCAAAACACATTCCAAATGTCTCTTAATATAATCATATTCAAAAGTATAACACAGAAGCTCCAATTTAAGTTCCTTCAAGAATCCAATCAATATTCCATATAAGACACAATGAAAACCACCCGAGAAATAATCTCCTAATCAGTAATAGCCATACCTATAATCAGCTACCAGTAATCACCAATCTTCTCAAAGTTAAAAACTAAATATTTTCAATCATTAGTTTAGAATCTTAGCAAAAATGAGACATTAAAACTGTATAACCATTTGGAATTAGAGAAATTCAGTATCTTCAAATGCACAAAACCAGATATTGAAACCAAAATGGTAGAATTTTAAAAGCCTAAAACCAAATCTAAAATGAAGATTCTCAAAAATTAAAGGAGAATAAAATTTAATCATAATATTATCGACACTTTCAGCACAACCATACAACATCCAATATTTTAAAGAAAATAGTGTGTAAAAAGCATACCCAAAACAAAAAATAATGTGACACATCGTCCCCAGAGAATCCATCCATCAAAAAAGATATATTTATAAATAATAGACCTAAAATCTCAGAAGTGAAAAGATCCAATTGATACAATAATGACCTCCACATTTAGAAGTCTAAAAAAAATTTGATAAGAAGATTCATTTCTCAGGAATGACATTGTACTTAAATTTATGATTTTGTTTTAATTCATACACCATTTTAGAATGAATTAAATTTCTGATTTAAGGTAGGTTTTTGTATCTATTTCAACATATTTTTATTTTAGTAAAACAAATGCATCTTGAGCCTCCAACCAAGTTAACAGTTCCTCCCCTAGTTCATCTTTGATCCTATATGTATCTTTCAAAGTCGTGTCAACATTCATAAAAAAGATGAAGCATTATGAAGAATCTACACGAATGGGTGAGAAAGAATGTTCAACATTAATAGGCTATGGTGAGAATCTATTTTATATGTCATAAAGTCCTCATAGGATCTAGTGACAATTGTAATTTCTATGTTAGAATAATCTCTACATTTCCAAGCCTTCTTAGGATTTGGGGTGATGAAACCATCTGAGTAAATCACTGGGGTTTTTAATTTCCTAGATCTAGACATAAAATAAGCCTGTTTAATATGAAAACCTTTCTCAAAATTATCATGAAACAAATCACTATCAACCAAATTTAAACTCTGGTCTTTTTCAATTTGGTGAACTTGTTAATGATCATCTCGTTTAGATTCTCTAGAAGTAGAGTGTCTCTTGTGCCACCTCCTGATTGATTGAAATAGTTATTGAGGTGCCCATAATTGGTTGATCCTTAATTACCGTATCCATAAACCTAAAGAAAACATCCACTTGAGTATAGTGAGGTTGAATTGGGAAATGCCTTGAAAAAAAACATTATTTCCATAGCACAAGAGGGTTCAACTTTATCATTATGTAACAGTTTAAATTTCTCGACCCATACTAATTGTCTATTATATGGATGGGGATGAAATTTTTCAAAGCTATAGTTTCTCATGTGATCTATCCTAGAGACACATCCTTCAATATAGTGTCATTGGTTAAAATAATTGGTGTAATATTTTTGGTAAATTGTCATAAACAAATCTTGGAAAAACCAACATCACCATTCTAAATCAAGATAACAGATGCAAAGGATTAAGTAAGGTCAATCTTACTTCATACGCATGAAATCTATGGCCTTTTAATATTTCAGGTAGTATAATCCTATTTTATTATATGCCTATTTAAAGTAACAATATATTAGTGGGAAATTTTCTCGAATAAATGTAATGGAAATCCTAGGAATACTTACAAAAATGGTACAATAGGGGATTCACAATTGAAATAAAATACAAGAGACCATTTTAAAACCTTCATTAAACATCCTATAGTGATCTAAGAACCCATTGAACACATCAGGTAATAATCATTCATAGATGGAGAATGTATCAAAACATTCAATTAGTTGAATAGACTATTCTAAAAATCAATAAATACAATGGCTTTGAATATTTTTTGCAAGAAGTTTAGTATAGGGCAATGTTTAAAAATTTTACCAACAAGAAAAAATATGATATTAGAAGAATGAAATTGCACTCCCTCCTTTGAAAAGGCAATATCTATGTGACCTTTGTTACATAACTGCTTCATTTTACAGAATTCATCAGGTTTTGGAGGGGCAGTAGGTTCAAGAGGTTTGGAATGAGTGTTCCCCAAAACCACATCCGCGATGTTATTGGATTAGAAATAATTTGGGCATTGTCAACTGACTCCATTCTCATATTCTCTCAAAAACTCAATCTAAAACCCCCTAAAAACCCCTAAAACCCCCCAAAAGTACATATAACTCAAAAAACTCTAAAATAATTTAAAAGACTAAACACACTAAAAAAACCTAAACATTCAATAACATAATTAAAACCCTAAAAACCATAAAAAATCAAAATCCAAAAAACCCCTTAAAAACTATTAAATGTTCAAAATTCATTAAAAACTGTAAAAGACCCTAAAACCCCTAAAAGATCCTAAACCCTTAAAGGAATCTATATTAAACTAAAAACCCTAAAACACAATAAAAACCATTATAAACACTAAAATCTGGAAAAAACCTAAAAACCCTATAAATTCCAAAAAAAGTATAAACCCCATGAAAACCTTCAGAAACCATAAAAAATTCAATAAAAACAATAAAAACCCTAGAAAAAAAAAACTTGGAAACCCCCTACAACCATAATTACCATAAAAGATCCTAAAAACCACTAAAATCCCAAAAGAGCCTAAAAACCCCTTAAATGACCAAAAACCCATAAAAACAAAAAACAATGCAAAAAAAAACTGAGACCCTAAAAACACTAAACATCCCTAAAACCCTATAACAACAAATCCCTAAAACCCAAGAAAAATGTAAACCCTCTAAAAACCAGTAAAAATTCTAAAAACCCTCAAAATCCTAAAAAACACAAAAAACACCTAAACCCTAAAAATCTTAAAAACCATAAAACCCCTAAAAATCCTAATAACCATAAAACCCATAAAAATACTAAAAACCATAAAACCACTAAAAACTATGAAAACCTAGAACATCCCTCAAACCCTTAGAAACACTAAAAACCCATATAACCATAAAAATTCCTTAAGACCAAAAAATTCTAAAAACACCTAAAAATCCCTAAAACCATTACAACCATAAAACCATAAAAATCCCTAAATAACAATAAATCAAAAAAAACCACCAAAAACTGTAAAAACCATAAAAACCCATTCAAACTCTAAAAAAACAAAAACCCAAAAAAACCTAAAAAAACATAAAAAACCCAAAACCCCTAAAAACAATAAAAACCCAAAAAACACCAAAACAAGAAAAAAAATGATAAAAACGCTAAAAAACACTTAGAACACTAAAAACCCAAAAGCCCTATAAATGAAAACATTCTTAAAACACTAAAAACCCACAAAAACCATAAAAACTATAAACCGAAAAAAATCTTAAAACTCATTAAAACCCAAAAAAACTAAAAAAAAGCATTAAAATTTTAAAAAATATTCTAAGATGCTTAAAAATCAAAAAATTGAAAAAACTAAAACCCTAAAAAACTATAAAGGACTGAAAAATACCTAAAACCCGGGAACCCCCTAAAACCCAAATAACCCAAAAAATCCCAAAAAATACAAAACACCCTAAACTATACTAAAAACCCTAAAAATAACTAAAAATCCCAAAACAGCCCAAAATGACCCCAAAAACCCCAAATCCCAATAATCCTTAAAACCCCCTAAAAATTCCTAAAATTACCTAAAACTATAAAAGGCCATAAACCCAATAAACCCTAAAAGACACTAAAAAAATCTGAAAATCCTAAAAGACAATAAAATACCTTAAAATTCTAAAACTATTAAAAAACCATTAAAATCCCTAAAGGATCATAAAGCCCCTAAAACCCATAAAATATCCTAAAATATATAAACCCCCTAAAGCACCATTAAAATAATAAAAGACCCTAAAACCATAAAAACCCCTAAAACCCTAAACCCCCTAGAAACCCTCCAATAGCCAAAAAAATAAACAATATTAAGAAACACTAAGGGATAATAAAAAAATAAAAAGACCCTAAAAACTAATAAAATCACAAAAACCTCTAAAAACCATAAAATCCATAAAACCCTAAAAACCTAAAAACACTAAACCCCCCAAAATACCCTAAAAACCCTAAAAACAATATAACACTCTAATATAACACAAAACACTAAAAACACTAAAACACGAAAAGAACCCTAAAACCCCATAAAAACCCTAAATACCCTAAAAATTTACAAAAAAAATCAAAAAACATTAAAACCCTAAAACACCCTAAAACCCCTGATCTGTATAACCTCCTAAAACCCCCTAAATATTATAAAATCCAAAAAAAATCGCTAAATCCCCGAAAAACCCTAAAAATATAAAAACCCTAAAACATCATAATAGATATAAAAACCATAAGCAAACCTTAAAACACTAAATATTAATAACCCTTAATACTCTGAAAAACCCAAAACACCTAAAAAATGTAAAAAACCCTAAAAATTCTAAAAATCCTTAAAAACATAAAAGACCTAAAAACTCAAAAACCCCTAAAATACCCTAAGTAACACTAAAAACCCTGGGAAACCCCTAAAAATATAAAAACCCCAAAACCCTCAAAACCATTGAAACCACCGAGAAACAGAAAAATATTTAAAACACCAAAATTACCCCTAAAAACCCTTAGAAAGCCCAGAAACCCTTGAAAACCTTAAACCCCTAAAACCCCAGAAAACCATAAAACCCAGTAAAAGACCCAAAAAATTATAAAAACCCCCAAATCCACATAAATGCACTAAATAATCCTATTAAAACCATAAAAGATCCTAAATAACCCTTAAATACCTTAAAATTCTAATAAACCCCAAAAGACCCAAATAGCCTAAATCACTCTAAAAACCATAAATAAACCAAAAAAATAAAAACACTAAAACTCCTAAAAACCAAAAATACTAAAATCCATAAAAACCCTAAACCCCTTAAACAATCCTAAAAAATGCTAAAACCACAAAAAAACCCATTACACACCAAAAAAACCCTAACACCCTAGAAAACCCCTAAAACCCCTAAGAAACTCTAATGAACTTAAAACCCTATTAAAAAACAACAAAACCCCTAAAACACATAATAACCAAAAAAACACTTAAAATCCCAAAATTGCCTCAAAACACTTAGACCCGAAAAAATACCTTAAAAACCATAAAACCCTAATAAAAATAAAAAAACATAAACAAATAAAAACCATAAATACTCTAAAAACCATACACCCCTAAGAAACCAAAAAAAAACCCTAAAACCCATATAACTCTAAAAACAAATTTAAATACCCTATAGGTTCTTAAAAACCCTAAAAGACCCTAAAAATGCTAAAATAACCAAATAGTGGAAAAATGCTAAAAAAATAAAATAAGAAAAAACCCCTTTAAAATCCCTATAATCCTTAAAAACAATTAAAACTCCTAAAACTCTAAAATATATTAAAACCATAAAACCCTAAAAAACATAAAAACCCTAAAACCCCTAAAGTCCCTAAAATCCAAAAAATTCTTGAAAACTGTAAAACCCAACTAAAACCCATAATAACCTAAAAACAATAAAGGCATAAAAATAATAAAAAAAAACCTTAAAATCCCTTAAGGACATTAAAACCCCAAAAACCCCTAAAATACCCAAAATACCACTATCAAACCCCCCCCAAAGACCCTAAAACCACTAAAAACCCTAAAAAACATAAAATCTAAACCATAAAACCATTAAATGACCTTAAAACCACTAAAACCCTAGAAAAAATCAAAAATACCTAAACAACTTTAAAACCATATAAAATCCAAAAAACCCTAAAACCATTAAAACCCATAAATATCCCTAAAAACCCTAAAACCCCTAAAACTCGAACGAACACCTAAAAATATTGAAACCGTAAAACCCCAAAAAGCCAAGAAAATACACTTAAAATCCCTAAAACCTATAAAGCCCCCCAAAAATAAAACCTCCAAGATACCAAAAAAAAAATCAAAAAACACTTAACCCTAAAAGTCCTAAAAACCCGAAAAAAACCATAAAACAGTTAAAACCATGTAAACCCCTAAAACCTCAAAAAACTATTAAACCCCTAAAATCATAAAAACCCCTAAAATCCCTAAAACATCATAAAACCATAAATACTAAAAATTGTAATAAAACCCCTAAAAATAATTAATTTCCTCAAAACCCTAAAGAACCCCAAAGAGAAAAAAATGATTAGAATCAATAAAATACCCAAAACCCCTAAAACCCCATAAAACCCCCAAAACCCTAAAAATCCTAAAATCCAAAAACAAAAAACCCATAATGGACACTAAAAACCCTAAAAATATAAAAAAATATTAAATAACTGTAACACCCCAAGATTATACAGTAATTTTCCCTTTGAATAATGCAATAGCGTGTGTTGTATGCAACATCGAGTTCTAACACACACCACAACCGATCAAACTAGCTATTATGAATAGTAATACCTACTTTATAAAGTTTTAAAAATTTTATCTCCCAAAATGGACTTCATTTTTGGATTCGGAGTATCGAATTTAGCCTCAGGAGAAATTTTGGTACTTTTCGGATAACTTTAATATTTTTATGAATAGTGAAAATTATTAAATTTTAATTAAAAACAACTTTTTTAATCAATATAATTAATAATGATAAATTATGAATTTGAGTGGTTTTAAATTATATTTAGAATATATTTTCACCATTTAATACAATTTTGGTCATTGGACATAATTTCACAATTAAACCGGACATAAACAAGTACCAATCTTTTGATAGTTATTATATCTTAAAAACACGTTTTTTGTCTTGACAGCGGGAATTAATTTTAAATTAATTTCTGTCACTTCTGTGTTTTGAATTTGGAAAAATGGATTCCATATTTGGAATCAGGATGTCCAAATTGGGTAAATAGGTAACTTTTATTTTTAGACATTTTGAATAATTACTTCGGTAAATATTTTATTTACCACGTTTAAAGGGTAAATCCGGTAAATAAGGGTTAAAAAAATAATATTATAATAATACTAAATTACCCTAAAACGTGTCCTAACATTATTGGTGGATACATGTATGACCATGGGAATCTTTGGGTTGATTTTTGGACCCCATGGAGCCACTTGTAGGTGATAGGGACATATTATTTTAATTAAGTTAAAATAAATACAAAAATGACAAAAACAAATATCTTTTAGAAATTTTTCTTTAAAAAGGGTTATATATGTTGGATTTATGACTATAAATATTCATTATAAATCTAATAAGAGTTAATACATAATTATATTTTATTTATAATTTTTAGACATTAAATAGTTTAATTAATTTATGACACAATGATGTCGCAGTAATTACCATTATAGTGAAAAATTAAAATAATTGATATTATAAATACCCAAATAAACATAATTTGAGCCTTTTAATGAATTAAAATAATTTTATAGGATAATATGACATATTATAATTGAATTAATTGAATTTTTTCTAAGTAATAATTCTGTTATGATTTTCACAAAAATCAATTTTCCAAATAGTGTCAAAATTGACATAAAATAGTTTTAAAAACAATATTATATTATTAATTGATATTCAATTCCTAAAAATCTAAGGTTCGGCCAAGAGACTTATATCATGATAATTGTATCATTATTGGACCACTTTGGGGTATCTTGGATGTATATAGAAAGTTTATTTACCATATAATATAAAAATACAAAGAGACATTGTAAAAGTGAAACTAATTAACTAAGAGTTAATACTTAAAGATAAGGTTAATATAGTAACCCAAACCTATATAAATCCTTTTGGTTGAGTGTTTTTTGACCTATACCCACCTTAAACTTTAAATAATACACTTTGGAGCCATTAGAAACCGAATATTAATTTATTATAAAATAATATTTCTAGCTTTTCCAAAGGTGCCCCTTACCCCTCTTATAAAAGGGCACTCCTGCTTATCATTAATTCACACCTTCAAACCCTTTTGGTTCGGCCAGACCCTGCCCAAATACTCTCCCAACTTCCCTAACTTAATCCTAGAGGCCTTACTTTAGTCATAAATCCAACTTAAGGAGACATTTTGATCAAATCAAAAGGAAGAACCCGAAGAAGAGGTAATGATTTCACCACCCTTTTTCATGTTCCTATCTTCTTCCACTTCTTCTTTCTTTGTTATTCCCATTATAAAATAATTAATCCAGTATATCCTATATACTGTAATATTATTATATCTATTGTACAACCATATTCAGTATTCTATCCATCCTTTGAATGACATGTCACCATACGTGCGTACGTACGGCTTACCGTCTCCACGTCGTGGTGTAATTGTTATTCAATAAATTATTTTTTGGATTGGTATAATAATGATGTGTAATTCATGTAAATAATAAATATAACATCATAATGATTCTTTATATATGATATAACATCCAATTATATATTATTTTAATATCAAAATATTGATATTGTCGCTCGTGCGTATGGACGGACTACCGTCTCCACGAACGCGATGAGATTCATTCTTCATCGTATCCATTCAAGTATAATTATCATTTTATGATTTAAAAATAATGTTTAAGGACTTTATATAATTATGTATATTAATAGGATACAACCTATCCATGACAAACACATCTTACGTAACAAACCATATAAAAGAAAATGAGTAAGTTAACACCTGAAACAACGATAATACTAAGATATTATTAACAAATCAATGTTAAAAGATAATATATGATATCATATTAATATATATGATTCTTTTATAATTTAATAATAATTATTTCACCATTATACAGGAGGTTAACCTACCCCAACCTAGAAAAAGTACAAGGTAAGGGTTATTTTACAATCTCTTCATTATCTGAGGTTGTTTATACGTAATAATCTACTGGGATCTCTTTATCATCCACATCCATGTTTCTTAAAAATGTATTTCAAAACGTTTTTAATATTTACAAGAATATGTGTTAAAGTCATTTATACCCTTGTTTGACTTTTTATAAGAGTTTTATAAAGGAATCTTTCCGCCATTTTCCAAACAAGGTGCTTTTTAACCTTTTTGACAGAACTAAGGTAAGAATGTTTTTTTAACTTATACGGTGGGTGGGGATATTTTCTGCCGTTATAAAATCATCGAAGCTTCCCTTACAATCTTATAAGAATATTTTTCAACTAAAATGTTCTATTTTATAAATATATGACTCTTAAATGATCTCAAAATAGAAAGAGATATTTCTCTAAAAAGAGTTTTGATTTCATCTGTCAACATCCTTTGATGGATTTTACGCTTATTTGAAGTTGATTTATTATGATACATAACTTCTATATTGTATTGAAGGCTTTGTGATATGTTTGACTGTGGATGTGTTATTTTTATACCATTCATGGTTTATGGATGAAGTATTTACATTTCGTATTCTAGTTTTAATACTAATGTTTATGTTATGTTTAAACCTTTTCATATGAGAATGTATTGGACTTAATATGTGACGGGTGGATCCCGCTATAGCTCCTCGATGAATCGGTAGGTCTAATGAGGCAAACTAGTGTCTTGGCACAAGGCCTTGAAAAAAATCTTATTTGTAGTCTTAGCATGAGGCCTTGGCTATGTGGTTATGATAGTCTGGAATTATGCATTCCATCATTATGAAAGTTGTTATTGATATTGCATGTGATTATTCGATTAGTAGAATATACATGGGAATAAGTAAATGACATTATTTCATTTTATTTTTTCGATACTATGTTGAAGTTCAAGTTTAAAAGGCTTTTGTTTTAGTTATAAATTGCCTTAAATTTTTATTCTTATTTATGAAAGTTTATGCTATATTGTTATCCTCACTGGGCATTTGAGCTCACCCCTTTTCTATGTTTTATTTTTCCCAGGAAGTGAAGAAGTAAATTATGAATGACCTACAGGGATAGTATGAGGGGATAAGAGTGTAGAATATGGAGACTATGCTATTGTAGTTTTCATTTTTATGATGTAATGTAAAACTTTATGAATATATCTAGTGTTTCCAAGGCTACTAATCTAATCAGTCTTTCCAGATTTGATCTTTCTTTTGATCATACCAATGTTATGTAATAATGCACCGATTCTGGGTAACTGGGGTCGGGGCGTTACAGTTGGTATTAGAGGATGTTTAGTACATACCTTGGAAGCTAGATTTAGATAAACTCTGATTAGAGCACATAGATTGAAGATTGACTTTGAGTATTAGTATGGAAGAACTTCCTAAAATTTTGGTATTGTGGAGATTTTGTGAGTTTTCCAAGCAATATATCCCTGTCTGGATACAAGCAGGTAGAGGCGGCTCTGGAACAGATGTACCTAGGGGTAAAACCTGAGAACACCTCTTTGAGATAGACTCGAACGGGAACTGGTGCACGACAACGGGCCTTACTGCACTCTTGGTTACGATAGTCCCGAGTGATATGTTTAGGATAACTCTCATTTTCTTTACAAATCATTATGAAGGGTTTATGTGTATATACTTCCTCAAAGAAAACATTTTTATGATTATGGATTATATCTATAAATAGTTCAATTTATGTTAAGTGTTTTATAAGTATGGAATTATGTATTTTGATTCATAAACTGATCTAGTTTATGCCATTGTTTAGAAATGGCTCCTAGTGGAAGAAATGGAAACCGTATCAATGAACGCACTCCATGTAGGGATTCCCCTCCTGCTCAAGATAATTATAGTGGAGATGGTGATGCAACTGGTGCCGATCAGCTAATCACCATACTGGGACAACTCACTCAGGTTATGAATAATAACCTTACCCGTATGGAGCACCCTGATCCACATCATGGAGGATCAATGTTAGATCGATTCATGAGGAAACTACCACCAACATTCAATGGGAGTAAAAATCCATTGGTAGCTGAGCAATGGATAAGTTCCCTAGAGAAAATATTTCATGATTTGGGAAGTAGTGAAAGGGAAAAAGTTATCATGGCAGTTTACCGCCTCACTGGAGATGCTGATCAATGGTGTTCATTGATTCAAAACATGAAGGAAGATGATGAAGTATCAAATATGGAATGGAGGGAGTTCAAAGATCTATTTTTAGAAAAATACATTCTTCATGACCATCGAGCATATATGGAAAGGCAATTTTTGAGTCTGAGACAAAAGGAGGATGAGAATGTTGCAAAGTATGAGGCTAAATTTACAAGGTTAGCAAGGTATGCTGGAGATTATATACGTAACCCAAGAATTAAGATTGATCATTTATTTGATGGGTTAAAACCATTTCTCCATCGATAATTAGTCTCACAATCCTTCTCATCGTACGAAGACATTGTCCCATGTTCTATCAAGATAAAAAATGAATTCTCTATGTCTTATGACTTTAAAGAAAAGCAAGAGAAGAAGAGATATGTTTATCAATATGGGAATGGAAATAAGGGGAATAAGTGAAAGGTTGAATATCCATCCTATGGTAAATGTGGGAAGAAACACCCTGGTACGTGCTTGAAGGGAATGGGTGTCTGTTACAAGTGTGGTGAAAAAGGCCACCAAGATCGTGATTGCAAAGGGAATATGGAAGCTACCAATGTTCAGTGCTACAATTGCAGGGAGATGGGACATTATGCAAATCAATGTCCTAAGCGTCAGGGGAACTTACCTCAGAAAAGGCCAAGGGATCAAGGAAAAGCTTTTGTTATCACTGCTGCTGAGGTAGAAGCTCTGAAAGATGTGGTGGTAGGTAATTTAATGGTTTCTTCAAGTTTACAAAATGCATTATTTGATTCTAGATCATCGCATTATTTCATATCTTCCCAGTTTTCTAAGAAAATTAGATATTTACAATTTGATTTAACAAGGGAGTTGTCAGTTAAAACTCATAAGGGAAGTATCATTGCAACAAAGTTTTGTGAATCAATCCCCATTAGATCACATAAATGTTCTTTATCCACTGATCTCATCATCATACATATGATTGATTTTGATATAATCCTTAGAATGGATTGGCTTTCGGACAATGATGTGAAGATTTATTGTAAGAAGAAGGAGGTTACGATTTTTTATGATGATGATAAGGAACACCTTATCTTTAGAGCAGAATCGTCACCACCTAATTCTTATCTAGATCCACCCCCAGTAGCTCAACTAAATTCAATTATCGGGGAGGAAGAGGATGAAATTACAGTGGCTGTGTAATGGAATGTTTAAATAGAGGATGTACCTGTTGTGAAAGAATATGTAGATGTGTTTCCGGAAGATTTACCTGGACATCCTCCAGAGTTAGAAGTTGGGTTTTCCATTGATTTAATTCCTAGATCAAGGCCTATATTGAAGACCCCTTATAGAATGGCCACTGTAGAATTAGTTGAACTAAAAAAAACTATAGGAATTGAGTAATAATGGATTTATTCGCCCTAGTGTTTCTCCATGGGGATCCCCTGTTCTTTTTGTTAAAAAGAAAGATGGATATATGAGGTTATATATCGACTACAGGGAGATCAATTCTATAAAAATAATGAATAAGTATCCCCTACCTCGCATTGATGATTTATTTGACCAACTGCATGGAGCTCAATACTTTTCAAAGATTGACCTTCGATCTGGATACCATCAGTTGTGTGTGAAGAAGGAAGACATTCCGAAGACAGCATTTTGAACTAGGTACGGGCATTACGAGTTTACAGTAATGCATTTTGGATTGACTAATGCACCCTCTGTATTCATGGATCTGATGAATAGAGTTTTCAAGGAATTTATCAATGAATTTTTTGTGGTATTTATTGATGATATCTTGGTATACTCCAAAAGCTATGAAGATCATGATAATAACTTGCGCATTATCCCGAGGACTCTGAGAAGACATGAATTATATGGGAAGTTTAGCAAGTGTGAATTCTGTCTTCAGGAGATTTCTTTTCTTGGATATATTGTCTCTAAAGATGGAATCTATGTTGATCCTTCTAAGACCAATGCAATCCATGAATGGCCAGCACCTACGAGTATAACTGAGGTACACAGTTTTATTGGTTTGGTAGGTTATTATCAACGTTTCGTCCAGAATTTTTCCCTATTGGAAAACCCATTAACGAAGCTCACACGTAATGGGGTTAAATTTGTTTGGAAAAAAGAGTGTGAAGAATGTTTCAAAGAACTGAAGAGAAGATTATTCAATGCTCCTATATTGACTCTGCCATCAGGGAATGATGGGTTCGTTATTTATAGTGATGCATCGAAGAAAGGACTCGGTTGTGTCCTTATGCAGAATGATAGGGTTGTTTCCTATGCATCACGACAGTTGAAAGTTCATGAACAAAACTATCCTACTCATGATCTCGAGTTATAAGTTGTGATCTTTTCTTTGAAGATATGGAGGTAGTACCTCTATGGTGAAAAATGTGAGATTTATACTGATCACAAGAGTTTAAAGTATATTTTCTCACAAAAATAACTCAACATGAGGCAAAGGAGATGACTTAAATTACTCAAGGATAATTATTTCACGATACACTACCACCCCGGGAAGGAAAACAAGGTGGAAGATGCTTTGAGAAGAAAAGACCATGGAGTTTTGAACAATATGATAATTGAAAGGGATCCAATGTTCATGGATCTAGTGAAGATGGACATGGGAATAACTAGGGAAGGTGAAACATCATTGCTTTTTCAAATGGTTGCCAAACCATCTTTACTAGAAAGGATTATGAGTTCTCAGACCGATGATAAAGAACTTCAAAAGAATATTAAAGCTGGGAATGATGGGAGATTGAGAGACTTTGTGTATGAAGATGAAATTTTGAAATTTGGGAAGAGACTTTGTGTTCCAGATATACCTGATCTAAAATGGGAATTGCTGGAGGATTCCCATAGTTCTAATTTCTATATACACCATGGGAGCACCAAAATGTATAGAGATTTGAAGGAACGTTTTTGGTGGTACAACATGAAGAGGGAGATTTGCGGATTTTGTGTCAAGATGTATGGTTTATCAACAAGTGAAAGCTGGAAGGCAACAACCTGGTGGAGTATTGAAACCTCTTCCCATACCTGAGTGGAAATGGGATAATATCACGATGGACTTTGTCATGGGACTACCAAATACTCCTAGAAGGAACGATGCAATATGGGTTAATATTGATCATCTTACCAACTCAGCACATTTTCTTGCTATAAGAGAAGATCTACCACTAGAACGTCTAGCAAGACTATATATTGATGAAGTTGTGAGACTTCATGGAGTACCCCTATAGATTGTTTCTGATCGTGATCCCCGTTTTACTTCAAGATTCTGGAAAAGTCTTCAGAAAGCCTTGGATACTGAACTTCATTTGAGCACTGCCTACCACCCTCAAACAGATGGACAATCAGAACGAACTATTCAAACCTTTGAAGACATGTTGAGATCCTGCTCACTTTATTTTTAGGGAATGTGGGATCAATATTTACCTCTGGTAGAATTTTTCTATAACAATAGCTTTCATTCGAGTATTCTGATGAAACCATATGAAGCGTTATACGGAAAGAGATGTCGCACATCAACCTGTTGGGATGACGTTGGTGAAAGAAAACTTGTAGGCCTAGAACTGGTAGAGGAAACGATGGAAAAGGTGAAGGTAATCCAAAACCATATCAAAGAAGCTCAAAGTAGGCAGAAGAGCTATGTTGATAATCAAAGAAGGATTTGGAATTTCAAGTCGGTGATCATGTTTTCCAGAAGGTATCTCCATGGAAGGGAGTCATACATTTTGGTAAGAAAGGTAAATTGAGTCCCAGGTACACCGGACCTTTCAAAATTCTAGAACGAATTGGGGTTGTAGCTTACCAATTGGCAATCCCGCCAAGTCTCTCCAAAGTTCACGATGTGTTCCACGTATCTCTGTTGAGAAAATACATATTTGGACCAATGCATTTACTCACCTATGAGGAATTAGAACTGGAACCCGATCTGTATTATTGCGAAAAGCCCGTCAAGATTCTTGATACGAGAGAACAAGTACTGAGAAACCGGACGACTCGTCTGGTAAAAGTCTTGTGGAGAAACCATAAGATGGAAGAGGCAACGTGGGAACCCGAGGAACTTATGATGAAGAACCACCCGAGTCTTTTCATGCGGTAGTATTCTAGAAATTTCGAGGAAGTAATTATTTTAAGGAGGGGAGAATGTAACACCCCAAGCTTCTACGATACGTTTCCCTTTGAATAATGCAATAGCGTGTGTTGTACGCAACATCGAGTTCTAACACACACCACAACCGATCAAACTAGCCGTTATGAATAGTAATACCTACTTTCTAAAATTTTAGAAATTTTATATCTCAAAATGGACTTCATTTTTGGATTCAGAGTATCGAATTTAGCCTAAGGTGAAATTTTGGGACTTTTCGGATAACTTTAATATTTTGATGAATAGTGAGGATTACTAAATTTTAATTAAAAACAACTTTTTTAATCAAAATAATTAATAATGATAAATTATGAATTTGAGTGGTTTTAAAGTATATTTAGAATAAATTTTTCCCATTTAATACAATTTTGGTCATTGTACATAATTTCAAAATTAAACCGGACATAAACAAGTACCAATCTTTTGATAGTTATTATATCTTAAAAACACGCTTTTTGTCTTGAAAGCGGGAATTAATTTTAAATTAATTTCTGACACTTATGTGTTTTGAATTTAGAAAAATGGATTCCATATTTTTAATCATGATTTAAAAATTTTGTAAATAGATAACTTTTATTTTTAGGCATTTTGAATAATTACTTCGGTAAATATTTTATTTATCCTGGTTAAATGGTAAATCCGGTAAATAAGGGTTAAACAAATAATATTATAATAATACTAAATTACCCTAAAACGTGTCCTAACATTATTGGTGGATACATTTACGACCATGGGAATCTTTGGGTCGATTTTGGGACCCCATGGAGCCACTTGTTGGTGATAGGGACACATTATTTTAATTAAGTTAAAATAAATACAAAAATGACAAAAGCATATATCTTTTAGAAAAACAATTTTTACAAAGGGTTATATAAGTTGGATTTTCGACTATAAATATTCATTAGAAATATAAAAAGATTTAATACATAATTATATTTTATTTATAATTTTTAGACATTAAATAGTTTAATTTATTTATGACACAATGATGATGCAGCAATTAACATAATAGTGAAACATTAAAATAATTGATATTATAAATACCAAAATAAATATAATTTAAGACTTTTAATGAAATAAAATAATTTCCTAGGATAATATAACATATTAGTATTGAATTAATTGACTTTTTTCGAAGTAATAATTCTGTTATGATTTTCACAAAAATCAATTTTCCAAATAGTGTCAAAATTGACATAAAAGAGTTTTTAAAACAAATATTATATTATTAATTGATATTCAATTCCTAAAAATATAAGGTTCTCCCAAGAGACTTATATCATGATATTTGTATCATTAATGGATCACTTTGGGGTCTCTTGGATGTATATAGTAAGTTTATTAACTATATAATATAAAAATACAAAGAAACATTGTAAAAGTGAAACTAATTAACTAAGAGTTAATACTTAAAGATAAGGTTAATATAGTAACCCAAACCTCTATAAACCCTATTGGTTGAGTGGTTTTCGAACTATACCCACCTTAAACTTTAAATAATCCACTTTGGAGCCATTATAAACCAAATATGAATTTATTATAAAATAATATTTCTAGGTTTTCCAAAGGTGCCCCTCACCCCTCTTATAAAAGGGCCCTTCTCCTTCTCATTAATTCACACCTTAAAAGCCTTTTGGTTCGTCAAACCCCTGCCAAAATACTCTCTAAACTTCTCTAACTTGATCCTAGAGGCCTTACTTTAGTCATAAAGCCAACCTAAGGATCCCTTTTGATCAAATCAAAAGGATGAACCCGAAGAAGAGAAAATGATTTCACCACCCTTTTTCAAGTTCCTCTCTGCTTCAACTTCTTATTTCTTTGTTATTACCATTCTAAAATAATTAATAATGTATATCCTATATACTTTAATATTATTATAATTATGGTACAACCATATTCAGTATTCTATCCATCCTTTGAATGACATTTCACCATATGTGCGTACGTACGACTTACCGTCTCCACGTCGTGGTGTAATTGTTATTCAATAAATTATTTTTTGGATGGGTATAATAATGATGTGTAATTCATTCAAATAATAAATATAAAAAGATAATGATTCTTTATATATGACATACCATCCAATTATATATTATTTTAATATCAAAATAATGATATTGTCGCTCGTGCGTACATACGGACTACCGTCTCCACGAACGCGATGAAATTCATTCTCCATTGTATCCATTCAAGTATAATTATCATTTTATGATTTAAAAATAATTTTTAAGGTCTTGATATCATTCTAGATATGAATAAGATACAACCTATCCATGACAAACAAGTCTTACGTAACAAAACATATAAAAGAAAACGAGTAAGTTAACACCTGAAACAACAATAATACTAAGATATTATTAACAAATCAATGTTAAAAGATCATATATGATATCATATTAATATATATGATTCTTGTATAATTTAATAAAAATTATTTATCCATTATACAGGAGGTTAACCTACCCCAACCAAGGAAAAGTACAAGGTAAGGGTTATTTCACAATCTCTTCATTATCCGAGGTTGTTTATACGTAATAATCTACAGGGATCTCTTTATCATCCACATCCATGTTTCTTAAAAATGTATTTCAAAACATTTTTACTATTTACAAGAATATGGGTTAAAGTCATTTATACCCTTTTTTGACTTTTTATAAGAGGTTTATAAAGGAATCTTTCTGTCATTTTCCAAACAAGGTGCTTTTTAACCTTTTCGATAGAACTAAGGTAAGAATGTTTTATTAACTTATACGGCGGACACGGATATTTTCTACCGTTATAAAATCGTCGAAGCTTCTCTTACAAGCTTATTAGAATATTTTCAAAGAAAATGTTTTATTTTATAAATATATGACTCTTAACTGATTTCAAAATAGAAAGAGATATTTCTCTAAAAAGAGTTTTGATTTCATCTATGTCAACACCTTTTGATGGATTTTACGCTTATTTGAAGTTGATTTATTATGATAAAAAACATCTATATTGTATTGAAGGTTTTGTGACATGTTTGACTGTGGATGTGTTATTTTTATACCATTCATGGTTTATGGATGAAGTATTTACATTTTGTATGCTAGTTTTAATACGAATGTTTATGTTATGTTTAAACATTTTCATATGGGAATGCATTGGACTTAATATGTGACGGGTGGAGCCCGCTATAGCTCCTCGATGCATCGGTAGGTCTCAAGAGACAAACTAGTGTCTTGGCACAAGGCCTTGACAAAATCTTATTTGTAGTCTTGGCACGAGGCCTTGGGTATGTGGTTATGATAGTATGACATTATGCATTCCATCATTATGAAACTGGTTATTGATATTGCATGTGATTATTCGATTAGTAAAATATCCATGGGAATAAGTAAAAGGAATTATTTCATTTTATTTTTTTCATACTATATTGAAGTTCAAGTTTAAAAGTCTTTTGTTTTAGTTATACATTGCCCTAAATGTTTATTCTTATTTATGAAAGTTTACGCTATATTGTTATCCTTACTGGGCATTTGAGCTCACCCCTTTTCTATGTTTTATTTTTCCTAAGAAGTGAAGAAGTAAATTATGAATGACCTGCAGGGATAGTATGAGGGGATAAGAGTGTAGACTATGGAGACTATGTTGTTGTAGTTTTCATTTCTATGATGTAATGTAAAACATTATGAATATATCTAGTGTTTACAAGGCTACTAAACTAATCGGTCTTTCGAGATTTGATCTTTCTTTTGATCATGCCAATGTTATGTAATAATGCACCGACTCTGGGTAACTGGGGTCGGGGCATTACAAGAACCCTAAACCCCCAAAAACCCAAAAAACCTTAAAAACCCTAAAATCCTAAAAGATCTTGAGACACCATAAAAATCACTATAAATTTATGAAAACCCCTAAAACCATAAAAAATCAAAATTCCACTAAACACCATAAAACCCAAATTTTTTTTAAAAAATTAAAACCATTAAAATCCTAAAAACACATGAAAAACACAAAAAACCCAAAAAAATCCAAAAAAATCCAAAAAACAAATAATAACCCTAAAAACAATAAAATTCCTAAAAAGCATAAAAAATTCTAAAAACTTTCTAAAACCCTTAAAACCCTAAAACCATAAAATCATTTAAAAATCGTTAAATTCACAGAACAATAAGAACCACTAAAAACCAATAAATCCCCAAAAAACCTAATAATTCTAAGAAAACCAAAAAATCATTAAATTCCCTAAATACACTAAAATCCATTAAAAACCAAATAAAACCATAAAAAAACTTATAAATCCTTAAAAACCCCACCCCACTAAAGCCCATAAAACCCTAAAAACATAAAAAATCCTTAAACATTCCTAAAAACCTTAAAAAAGTTAAACAACCCCAAACACTAGAGAACATTAAAAACCATAAAACCCCTAAAAACCAATAAAAAATATTATAACCCTAAAAATCCATGTAAGCCCCCCAAATCGTAAAACCCCTAAAAACCATAAAACCCCATAAAAACCTTAAAGACCCCAAAAAACTATAAAAATAACAGATAATCCATAAACCCTAAAAACTTATAAGAATAACAAAAAACCCTAAAGATCCTTAAAACCCAAAAATACTCAAAAAATTATAAAAAGGCTTAAAACCCCAAAACCTCTTAAAACACTAAGAACCCTAAGAACCCCTAAAAACCCTAAAAACTCTAAAAACTCCAAAAAAAACTGAAGACCGTAAAACAATAAAAACCTTTAAAAACTAAAAACAATAAAACACAAATAATAAAAAAAACCTAAAAATCGTAAAAAATCATAAGTAACTCTGAAAACCTTTAAAATCCAAAAAACCCAAAAAACTGCATAAAACCCTATAAAATTAAATAATGTTGACCTTAGGAAACGATATAACCCATTAAAACCCTAGGATACCCTAAAATGAATAAAAACCCATATAATCCATAAAAACAAAAAAAATTGTAAATCCCCTAAAACACCCTAACAACCCTAAAACCCACTAAAGCCTAAAAACCCCTAAAATCCATAAACCCCTAAAAGACCCTAAAACCTATAAGAAACCTGAAAATACCCTAATAATAATAAAAAACCCCACAAGATGTTAAAACACTAAAATACTCTAAATACCATAAAATACAATAAAGACCTTAAAAACTGAAACAACCCCAAAACCCCAAAAATACCGAAAAAACATAAAAAATAAAAATACTCCATAAAAAAAACAAAAAAATGAACCATAAAACAAAAAAAGAACACTAAAACTCAAAAAGACCAAAAAAACTTAAAAAAACTAAAGGACCCTAAAACCCCCTAAAACCATAAAAAACCTTAAAACCCCTAAAATTCTAAAAGACCCTAAAATCCCTAAAAATAATAAAAACCCTAAAATTCCTTGATGATCCTAAATACCCTAAAAAATATTAAATGGAAAAAACCCATAAAACGCTCTAAAAACCCTAAAACCCACAATGACCGTACAGACCTAAAAAAATTAAAATTCCATGAAATCAAAAAATAACTAACCCCCCCCCCCAATCCCAAAAATGCCCAAAGAACCCCCAAAAACACAAAAACATTAAAAAACTAAAAACCCCTAAAAACCATAAAAACAATAAAATTGGTATAACACAAATAAACATAAAAACTGTAAAAATATTAAAAGCCTTAAAATCCCTAGAAACCCTAAAACCCCTAAAAAATTAAACCCTAAAATCCATAAAAGTCTAAAACCACTAAAACCCTAAAAACCATTGAAAACATAAAAAGAACCAAAATATGATTAAAAATATAAAGCCCCAGGAAAACCATATAGGACCCTAAACAACTAAAATACCCTAAATCCCTAAATCTATTAAAAACCCTAAAACCCTAAAAATTCATAAACCACTTAATCCTAAAAAATTCCCCAAAACCCCAAAAACCCCAAGAACCCATAAAACCCTAAAAGAACCTAAAAGACCCTAAAATAATAACAAAACCAATAACCCCCCCCCCCAAAAAAAATACCATAGAAAAGCCTAAAAACAATAAAATACCCTAAAAATAAAAAAGTGCACTAAAAATCCATAAAACTCCCTAGAAGATACAAAAACCCCATAAAACTATAATACACCCTAAAAACCCAAAACCGAAAAAAAACATGAAACCCACCAGAAAAACATAAAAACCAAAAAAACCAAAAAACCATAAAAAATAATTAAAAACGCTTTATAAAACCTAAAAACCCTGAAAATCCCCATAAAACTAGAAGAAAACCATAAAACCATAAAAACCCTAAAAACCATAAAAACACTAACACCCCCAAAACCCTAAAACCCAAAAAACCCATAAAAACTATTAATAACCCTAAAAATGATAAAAACCAATAAAAACTATATAAACCCCTAAAAATCCCCTTAAAAATCCCATAAAACCATAATACCCCAAACCCCTAAAAACCCTAAAAAAATTTAAAACCCTAAAACACTAAAAACCCTTAAACCAAAAAAACACTAAAACGTGCTAAAACCCCAAAACAATCCTAAAATATAATAAAAGAACTAAAAAAACATAAAAATAAAAAACCCAAAAAACTGTAAAAAACCCTAAAACCCATAAAAACCTCAAAACCCCTAAAATTCTCAGAACCTTATAACCCCCCCCCCCCCTTAAAACCCCTACACCCCCCCCCCGAAACCCAAAAACCCAAAACCCCAAAAAGAATAAAACCATAAAAACCCAAAAAACACTAAAAATCCATATAAAACAGAAAAATAATAAAACACCCAAAAACACCAAAATCCCAAAAAACTATTAAAAGAACTAAAAAACCTAAAAAGAATGAATCCAAAAAAACATAAAAAAATACCTAAATCCATAAAGCACCTAAAATATATAAAAAATCCTAAGTAACCCTAAAAAATTAAAAGGAGGATAAAGACCCATAAAGCCTCTAATTTACTCTAAAACCCTTGAATAAACATAATTTCCCCTAAAACCCCTAAAAACCCCTAGAACCTGTAAAACCCATAAAAAATCTTAAGACCCACTAAAACCCCTCAAAGACCCTAAATCATCTATAAAATATGAAAAAAACCTTAATACCTAATACTAAAATCCATAAGATCCCTAAAAATCTAAAAACCCTTTATAGACATAAAAAATCCAAATAACATAAAAATTACCTAAAATCACAAAAATTTCCTAAAAACTTAAAACACAAAAAAACCCTATTAAAGCCCCTAAAACCCCTAAAATCTCCTAAAAACAGTAATAAAACAAAAATACCAAAACCCAAAATACCAAAAAACCTTTAAAAATGTCGAAAACCATAAATCCACAAAAAAAAACAATAAATCCCAAAATAACCACTAAAAACCCCTAAGAAATTAAAACCCCCCAAAACCATAAAATTCTCAAAACCCAAAAAACACCAAGAACACTAAAAACCAAAAAAACCAACGCCCCTCCCTAAAATCCCTAAAACCCAAAAACCCTTTAAAACATTAAAAAATCATGAAAATACAAAAAACCCACAAAATACCCTAAAAACCCCTAAAAACACTAAAAACCCAAACAATACCCAAAAAACACAAAAACCCTTAAAAATACAATAAAAAACTAAAAACCCTAAAATACATAAAAACCTAAACACCATTAAACCCATAAAACCCATAAAAACTCATACAAACATTAGAAAACCCTATGATACCCTAAAAACCAAAATTCTCTAAAATGAACAAAAAATGCCGAAAAATACCTTAAAACACTAAAAAACATCAAACCCATAAAATAACACAAAAACCACTAAAAATACCCTAAAACCCTAAGAATAGTAAAATCCAAAAAAATAATGAAAACCCCAAAAAATAATAAAAACATTAATTAAAACCAAAAACCCCTAACAACAATAAAAACCCTCAATGACCTAAAAACCCTAAACACAATAAAGGACCCTAAAAAAAATAATCTCAAAATCCCCTAAAAAACTTAAAAACCCCAAAATAACCTAAAACACACATAAGAACCTAAAACCTAACCCCTATAAAACCCCCAACCATACTAAAAAACATATAAAACCCTAAAACCCCATAAATGAAAAAACCCTAAAAAACCATAAAAATTCCTTTAGACCCCAGAAAACCCCTAAAACCCTAAAAACACCTAAAACCCATAAAAAATAAAACCCTTTAAACACCCAAAAAACCAAAAAAAAAATTAAAAAACCATAAAACCCCTAAAAACCATAAAACCCCTAAAAACCATTAAAACTATAAAAACCATTAAAACTATAAAAACCCTAAAAACCCATAATCATATTAAAACACACAAAAAATGTAAAAACCCATAAAGACACAAATTACCATAAAAACTTCATAATCTAAAATACCTATAATGAAATATAAGAACCCAAAACTCCCAAAACGATCCCAAAACCACCAAAAAATCCTAAAGGATCTTAAAAACACTAAAAACCACTAATGAACCCTCAAAAAACCTTGCAATAACCAAAAAACCCTAGACTCACTAAAAATTCTAAAACCCCTAAAACCCTAAAATATTAATAAACCTTAAATGACCCTAAAACCTTAAAATACCCTTAAAACTCTTAAAACTCCCTAAAATGCCATAAGAACTCAAATATACCTTAAAAAGTACTAAAAAAATTAAAAGTCCCTAAAAACTAAAAACCCAGAAATCCAATAAAACCCTAAATTTCCATTAAAATCCTAAATCCCCTAAAACACACTAAAACCCTAACCCCCCAAAACTATAAAATCCAAAAACCCATATAATAAAAAAACACAAAAACCTCAAAAAACCAAAAGAACCCTTAAAATGTTGAAATGGTGGGTTCTCTAGACCCAACTATACAATTGTTTTGAATATCATATCTTGAATATGGTTATCTATACATGATGTAATTTTACTATTATAGTGTATAATTTTATGCATCTTCTATTTAAATGGTAATTTCCCAAGATTAATTGCCATATTAAAATTTTATTGTAGTTACCATGCTATAATGGGAACCTCGAGATACTATGACCTTAATAATAAATATATGTTCTATGGTCTAGATACATATTACTCACTGGACACAGTATAGCTTTGACTATCAGGTACTGGGGGCTCATAATAATTGAGATTTCTTCTCATGAAGTTCACACTAGGTGATCTCTAGTAGTGAGATCCCGAGGGTTGACCCGCCAATAGGAACACCACATATTTTGGGTGTCATTGGATGTTCCTATCTATGATCATGTGTAATGGTATCATTAATTGTGATCATTACCAATGGTTGTCATTTTATTTCATACTTTCATGAAATATGAAAACCATGTCAATGAAGTCATGTTGAGGTAGTTTGTGTTGGGTGCGTCATTGGTAGCATGGAATTTGTTGAATGGTCATGAAAGGATTTGTCTATTCCGGGTTATGGAAGTAATATATCTCAGGCCATGTTGATATGGTTGGAAGTATATTTATAAGAGCATGGACATGGCAGTCAAGGGTAAATCCATCTAGTTAAATCAACAAACAATAAATCAATATAAGGGTGATGACACATGAGTGTGTGCTGCTTTATGAGATATTGCAAAAAAAGAGATTATATTATACAGTGCATGTTCATAGGTTGGTTTGCACTACTGTGACAATACTTATCTCTTCATGGGCTGTGATAGGTTTCTAGATCCTTCTATTGGTCTATTAATACTATTCATTACTATTTAGATAAGGTCATAGAGGGTCACACACAACAGCGTATTCAAGAATCTTCCCTATTCAGTTAAATATGAGTTTTGGACACAGTGGGCCCCACCACATGGGTCCAAGATTTTTCCAATGATAAACGATCACTAATGAAAAAAATAAATTCATATTATTTGAGAATAGAATAATGAGTATAGAATGTATTTATTAAATGTATTTAAAATTTTTAAGTAAATACATGAAAAATATTAATTGACGAATATTAAATTATTCAAGGTTGAATTAATATTTATAGGAGCGATGACTTGAGTTAATGACTAAATTTTTATCATGTAATATATTTTACATATTACAAGTGAGTGATAAAAATATTTATGACTTAGATTAGTAGTCATAAAATATCATTAATACTATGTTGATTATTTGGGGGCTAGGTTAGCATTTTCGTGTAATTAAATGACACTATACATATTAGAGGAGAGGAGATTGTTGGATACTATTCATGGGGCTTCTCTCTCATCTCCTATCTCCCATGATATAGAGAGAGAGGCTCTGGATCCAAGGACCTTAGATCGAGAACTCTCTCAGGAATCACTAGCAAAGAGATACAGTGATCATTGGAGTTTTGAAGGCGTCATCCCAATTCCACAATAGCACCTGGATTATGACAAACGATGCTCCCTTGGAATCCTTGAAGCGTATGTGAATGATCTAGAGGAATTCGAGTACGAATTCTTCGAGTAGTGATCACCAATGACTAGAAAATGTCATGCACGACTTTAGATTTTGACCAGGTATGGTTTATTTTTGTGCTTTATACTCTTTATATGTGGTCCTTGGCTAAGACTAGACTTATCTTTATCGACATTGACAAGTTTACATCGATCATGGGTGGAAAAATTTTAAAATCCCACCTGTTTGGGGATTCCATTGCATGCCCTGTTCCAACAAGTTGTATCAGAGGGACACATGTTGATTTTAAGCCAATAAAATAATTAAATTTTCATTAAAACTTATAGAGGTCATTTTTCCTATTCAAACACTATAGAATACATCTGAATTCAATATCTTATGGCCTATCTACGGTCATCCGAAGTTTTAAATTGAAAGAGTTTATCCTCCCCGACAGAATTCTGGTCAACAGAATAGTGGTTTCTGAGACAATTTTTTTTACTAATGAGGATTAATAATTATTAATTATTATAATAATTTTATTATAGTAATAATTTAATGTTATAATAATATTATTATTCTCCTAAACCCATATTGGTTTAAGAATATTTTTAGAAAAAGGGGATATGACCCACTTTTGTGGGTCAAGTCATCAAAAAAATAAAGAGGAGGAATACCTTCTTTTAGGACTAGAAATATTAGGGGAGGGACAACCTACAATGCAGTTTTGAAAGAGAAAATAAAATAATAAGAATATATATAATACAAGTAAAAGGTGGGATGGTCTATCAAATGAAAAGAAAAAAAGGGGTAGAAAATAGGGAGGGGTCGGTGCCCCCTTTGTGGGAAGGCAACAAAAAAATGTTAGGGTTGGGGGCCCGAGCGGCCCCCTTTTCCATGTATTCTCATTCCCATCAGATGTGAGCCACACTAGGGAAGATCCTTCATCCCAAAGACTACTCCTCTCCCAAACCAGTCTAGATCCCTCGCGCCCAGCAACGCCTGGCGGCTGTCACCCTCCCCGCGTCGCGCATCGCACAACAAAGCACTAGGGGCGGTGAAGACCACCCCTCACTCTACCTCCTCCATTCCTGCTCTATGAAAAGTGTGTGGCAGCCCCAGTGGTTCCCATCCACCCTCAGCCGGAGAACTCCTGCACTCGGCCTCCCAAATGGCCCTCTTTGGCCTCACCTGAGCCAACGTTCCACACCCTCTCAGCGAACTCACGTCGGATCAGGATCCTCCAAACATTCCCAGAAAGCCACCTCATGCTTTCTAGCATGTCTCTGATGTCCACTCTAACTGATCCGACCACCTACCTCGGCCTCAACCCATCTCTCTGATGCTTGGAACTCTACCCCTCCTCCTCTCGGGCCCCTGCCGGCCACAGACTGCCCCACCGGGCTGTCTGCATCCACCTGGCAACTGCCTCTGGTCGGTTCAATGGATGATTCTCCTCCCTCAGGTAGAGAGGCGCACTACTCTTCTCTTGGCCAGCCTGCACCATTTCGGATCCGCCTCATCCCGTTCACTGCTCGGTCTTCCAAGCAGGCAGGTAACCTCACTACCCAAAATAGGTGCAGGCAGGGTTGCCTCGCCTTGAATGGGCATGGAAGGCCGAGTTGGCCCAAGACTCCCTTGAACGATGTCGGTACAACCAATAGTGCACCTACATAGGTTTTCCCCAACTCACACAGGCCATGCACAAATTTTTAAGGGCACATGTGTTTTAATTTAATAAAAATTAATTAAATTAATTTATTTAATTTCAGTTGAGAATTAAATTAATTAAACATTAATTTTGGTTATTAAAATATTAATGAGGAGGGATTAATTTAATTTTGTGATAAATTAAATTAGGTAATTAATTTAGTTTTTTGTTTGAAAATTAAATTAATTAATCGTGACCGAATGACGTTAAATTGAATTAAAAACAAGGGTATAGTTTTTAATTTGATTAAATGACATAAGAATTTATTTAATTCAAGTTTAATTTTTATTCTGCATTTATTTAATATATGAAAGTTAATGCGTATACTAACCATGAGCCTTAGTCTTACCAATGTAGGTTAAGTGCGTTTATTTAATTATTGATTGCCGGTTTTTAATAATTAGTTTAATTAAATTAAAGATGATATTTGTGCCATATCAAGTGTAATAATATGTATAAGGGCTTATGGGCCCATTCTCAGAGTTGTAATGTCATACCCCAAGACCCCCTTGCCTGCGTGCGAGTACTATTATATAATGACGAGATGAGGTGTGATGCACTTCGCACCACATGATAGTGACACACTAGATAAGAGTTGGATGCATTGGATGACCAGATGTTGTTATCCAAGTTGCATGTCGTGGGACTAAAAGTCTTGTCCCTAGGGTCTCAGTTGGTCCATTATTCACTCAAAAGATCAACTATTAGAACCAGATCATGATCAAGTATTCATTTTATTTCTACATGGTTTATTATTTTTGAATGTCTAGTTCTTACGCGATCACATAGAATAATAATAAATAAGCATGCAAGATAAACTGAACCTGTGACATGGTGAAATTTATATTTCTTTCATGGTCAGATGTGTGTGCGATCACAGAGTACGTTCTTGTAAAAACATAAAATGATTTATTTCATCACACTAAAAATAATAAAACCCTAAAAAATATATTAAGTCATAACTTTCTTCAATAATTAAAATTTGGACTAAACTGGCTATTTGAGGTGTCAGTCATGCCATAGCTAAAGGAGCCTCATACTAATGGGGAGTCCTTATAAGATTGATGGGTTTAATTAAAAAAACTTTCAGCTAAGAAATAGCCATAGCTTTCTTTTTGTAATTTTAGAGGAAATCATTGAGTAAATCATGTTCTGATTTTAAGAAGATGGGACTTCACTCAAAAGATCAAGGAACTCCAAGTTAAAGTGGCCAGTCAGCCAAAATACCTCCTAGAACCCTCCACGTAGTGGCGTAGCCATAACTTGTAGACTATGAGGGGTGGTTCCGGGATCCTTGACACTAGGATACTCAAGCGATAGAATATTTCTATTCTAGCATAGAGGGTTCCTAGAATCCGATAAATTAGTGGCAGACATTACAAGATTTATGTAATTAATAAAAAATGTCTAAATCGGTAATCAGGTTAAAGACACTAATCTACTGAAATTATTTTTTGTAGAAAGTGGAACAATTTACCACAAGTTTAAAATCTAGGATATTATATTGGATAATGAAAATGTCATCACTGACACAAGTATCCATTAATAGTACAAGCATGTGCGCATAGTACTATGATATAGGAAACTCAGGGTGCTAATGTCACCAATTCTATTAAATATCTCCAGAAGCAAGGGTGAAACTTCTTACATGAGACTAATGTACAAATAATATGATAGTTATATCATTATGCTTTCATCAATGTCTGGGGTCAGTTGCGGTCACTACACCAGGACATAGATGATATAACATGAAGTCTCATCTCAAAGTTGTTTGCAAGGAGAGAGCGAAGTAATGATATGAATAAGCCGATGTTACATCGACATGTGTAAATTTAAAGATTGATCCTCATCTTTAAATGGATCCCATTCTCCCATCCTTTTCACCACATTACTGATGTCTCATTTTAAGTTCCAAAACGGACAATTATTGTGTAAATTCTTCATTACCCATTTAGGTAAGGTTTTCCAAGTAAATAATAATAAAAGATAGTAAAGTTTTAATTCTTATAGAGAATAAATTGAAAGACAATTTGGAAAGGTCAAAGGAATTTAATTCCAATGGCACATTCGCAATGTCATTCAATTAATGAGTTATTAACAAAGGTTATTTTCATTTCATATTATGAAATATGACAATGGAAGTTTAAAATAAATAAAGTTATTTAAATAAGAAGTTTACCACTTCTATAACAGGAATATTCATCAATGTAATGTTTTCTTTTTTACTGCTTGGGTATTTAATACTATATGATTTTTACATATGTATTTAAATATAGTTACCAAGTATAGAAATATTACTAGAAGTCAGGTGTATTCTTCAAGTGGTTGTGAAAGGGTGATACCTATGCCAGTGGTGAGAAGTACATGACTACTTTAATTTCAAAGTGAAATGTTCATGTGGAATTATTGAGTATAACCAAAAAAATTAATCTCATGTGTCTTTGGACACAACTATAAATTATTTCTAGTTCTGGAATGAATGTGGTTTTTGGTAAACCCAATCACTAGTTCAGTGATAAATGAATCATAGGCAATGGGCGATGAATATAAATGTGAGACTTACACCTAGTTGTGACAAGATAATTCTTTTTCAAGTAAAACTAAATGTGGACATCATGAATATACCAAGTATGGTATTTAGGCTCGACATAGATAAATTCTTTTTTTACTATCAACATCATTAGTTTGGAAAAAGAAACCTTTAGAAATAATGGTTTGTCACAAAGATTTTGGAAATAGTTCAAAACGTATGAACTATTCCAAGTATAAGCTATAGGTATATATACTTCATAAGATTACTTTAAGTAATTGAGGAACAATAATGTTAATTATATGAATGGTTAAGAGATATGAGTTTCTTCAGGTTAGGATACTGAAGAATATCTCAACCAATCATTCATCAATAATGATAATGTAGCATGGATTAATTCCTAAAAGCACATTAACTTATTGATATCGTAAAATTAATGTTAACGAGGAGGATTGATGATGAATCCTTACATATCAAAATTTATCAACAAACATGTAGTGTGAAGAAATTTCTAAACGCATATGTTATACAACAAAATTTTTGATGTAAGTAGTATCAATGTTAAAACTTGTATAAACTTCCATTATATTTCATGAAATTATTTGTAAATAATGGCGATATACCAAAACCATATGAAAACTATAATAATAAATTGATATCATAATAGTCATAGTATGATGTAAATATATTATTTCATAATGATATGTGTTTGGATGCAAATAGTTTGTTTGGATACAAACAAACTTGCATCAAGACAAACACATTGTGTATCTGAGGTGCTTATCCTAATAATTTCTTAGGATATTACATAAATCCCTAAGATAGAAAAATTGTAGTTAATTGATAGATTACACTTCTATATAAGGGTGTACATCTCTATTAGATATAGTGGGATCTATATTGACTTGTGTTTAGTCAATTCTCAAGATGCACAAATAGTTGGCATAGGAACTACTTCCACAAATTCATGTGGAACAGAGTATGTTCCAGCGACACATACTATGTAGGAAGGATAATACCGTGGTGATGGTGTTATATTAACCATGGTCGGTGATCTATTATTCAAGGTTAATAATATTTCTTACATGTAAGCAATGTATGGAAATTAGTGGAAATTTATAAGACCAACTAAAATTCATTTAATGGATTCTATGAATCAATGTGAAAAGGGGATTATTATTTTGAATATTGTGGTGGGTATTCATGTGAGTTGATACATGGGTGGTAGAAGCATGGTACCAATAGAGCTCGATTGGTTTCACTAAGTAGTTATGCCAAAATATGTTAGAATTTTACTTATTGTAGCTAATATCTATGATAAAATTATTTTTCATTGGATGTCTTGAACACCAATTGTGGATGGTGTCTATACGACGTAACCATAAAGGGATTGTCACATCACAGAATGCTAATAAAGGTTGAATGTTACTGAAATGTGGTTTAGGATTAAAGTAATAAACGTGATCATATAATATATATTTGCAGCAAATGATTTCCATGTGTCTATGAGAGGTTTGTTGGAGCATCAAGGTTTTACAAGTAAAGCATGTTTGGTAACCTATGGAAAACAGACATTGGTCATACAGTTAGTTAAGACCAAAGTTAAATTTATTCTCTAGTGATTGAATTAAGTAGCAACCTAAGTTCTAGGGAACAAGATCTACTAAGGTAAATCTATAGGTTGCTTGGTCCTAGTTAATCACACATATAGTGACATTGTATTGAAAAAAAACAAGTTGGAATAATTCATGAAATGAGTTGTTTCCTATGTCACATGGCATAATCTCTTCAGGGTGACATGTCCGGGACATGGGAAGAGATAAATGTGATGAGTTGAAATCCATATGTTAGAGCGATAGAACAATCACGTATTCCGTGATATGTACAAGAACTGATATTTCCAAGGTATATTTTATAGTAGGAAAGTATCATTTATATCCAGGATCACTACAAGGGATACAGTCAGAACAATGTAATTGTACTTTGGTATGTACAAAAGAAATGTACCTAGTAAATGGAGAGGAAGGATACTAGAGTTTGTGGATACAAACTAGTATTCCATAGATCAATGTGATCTACTATCATAGTTAAGATAAAGATGATGAGAAAGATAAGGTCATATAATTCAGTGGTAGCCACACCTACAAATACCAAGTATGTTGCATCTTCTAAGGCAGCTAAGAAGCATATAAATGCAATGAATTTTTCTAGTTCCAGGAATCACACTTGGTGAGAAAAGTATTATCATAATGTAAATTATAATATTCTTACTATCCAATATGTCAAGTTATGAAAGTGGAAAAAAGGAATATACTCAGGATAACATCTCTTGCGATGTTTTACTCAATGAGATAAAGTCACAATAACAGAATTTCCATGCGGATAAACCGTGGAAGGCCCAGTATCTAAAGTCGTTACTTAGTAGAAACATGATTTTCATCATGTGAGTAGCTAACATGTTTGGTTAGAAAGTTGGCACTAATGAAAGTGGGAGTGTTGAAATAGTGGGTGCCCTAGAACCATCTATTCAGTTCTTTTGATTACCATATCATGTATAGATTTATCTATACATGATTTCATCTTACCATTATAGTGTATACTTTTCCGCATCCACTATTTAAATTGTAATGTCCAAAGATTAATTATTGTATCAAAAAGTTATAGAAGTTTCAGGCTATAATGGGAACCTCGAGATACTTTGATATTAATCTCAAATATATGTTCTATGTTCTAGACACATCTTACTGACTGGACACAGTAATTGTTTGACTATCATGTTTTGGGGGCTCATAAGCAATGAGACTTCTTCTCAGCATGTTTTCACTTGGTGATCTCTAGTAGTGAGATCATGAGGATTGACCCGCCAATAGGAACATGACATGTTTTGGTGTCATTGGATGTTCCTATCTACTATCATGTGTAATGCTCTCCTGACTTGTGATCATTACCAATGTATGTCATTTTATTTCATACATTGAAACAATATGAAAACCATGGAAATGAATCATGACGAGGTAGTTTTTGTTAGATGTATCATTGGTGGCATGGCATTGGTTGATTGGTCAAGAAAAGATTTGTCACTTCCGGGTTACATAAGTAATATATCTCAATCCATGTTGATATGGATGGTAGTACCTTTATAAGACCATGGTCAAGGCAGTCAAGGGTAAATACATCTAGTTAAATCAATAAACACTAATGCAAGATAAGGGTGATGACACATGAGTGAGTCCTAATTTATGAGATATTACTAATAAAGAGATTATATTACACAGTGTGTGTTCGTAGTTTGGTTGTCGTTGCTGTGACAATCCTTATCTCTTCAGGGGCCATGATGGGTTGATAGATGCCTCTCTTGGTCTTTGAATACTATTCACTACTATTGAGATAAGAGCCTAGAGGGTCATACACAATAGTGTATTCAAGAATCTTCCCTATTGAGTTGAATAGGGGTTTGGGACATTGTGGGCCCCACCATAGGGGTCTGGTATTTTCCCATTGTTAAATGATCACCAATGAAATAAATAAATTCATATTATTCGAGTATAGAATAATGAGTATTGAATTTATTTATTAAATATATTTACGACATTCAAGTAAATACATGAAAAATATTAATTGATGAATTTTAAATTATTCAAGGTTCAACTAATATTTATGGGAGCGAAGAGTTGAGTTAATGACTCAATTATTATCGCGTAATATATTTTAATATATTACAGGTGAGTGATAATAATATTTATGACTTAGATTAGTAGTCATAAAATGTCGTTAATAGTTTGTTGATTATTCGGGGGCCGGGTTGGCATTTCCGGGTAATTAAATGAAACTATAAATATTAGAGGAGAGGAGATTGCTGGATAATATTGATGGGGATTCTATCTCCTCTCCTCTCTCCCATGTTATAGATAGGGGGGCTCTGGATCCAAGGAGCTCGAATCGAGAACTCTCTCAGGCAGCGCTAGCAAAGCGATGCGGTGATCATTGGAGCATCGAATGTGTCATTTCTATTCCACGCTAACACCCAGATTACGACGAATGGCCCTCCCCCGGGTCACATGAAGTGTGTGTGGAAGATCTAGAGGAATTTGACTTCGGATTATTTGATTAGTGATCACCAATGATGAGCAGACATCATGTGTGTCTTCATGTTTAAACCTGGTATTTTATAGTTTCTATTTATGCTTAAAACTCTTCATGTGTGGTCCTCTCCTAAGACAGGGCTGCTCTCCAATGACATCAACAAGTTTACGTCGAACGTCGGTTGAATTTTTTTAAAATCCCACCTATTTGGGGATTTTGAAGCACACCTGGTTCCAACATAAAAACCATAAAACCCCTAAAAATCCTAAAACCCTAAAATACCATAAAACCCTTAAAACCCCTAAATAACACTAGAAACCCAAAATAACCCTAAAATCCATAAAACCCTTAAAAAACCCTAAAACCCAATAATCCCCAAAAAAACTAAAACCCATAAAAACTAGAAAAATCACATAAACCCTAAAAATGCAATAAAAATCCATTAAGAGCCACAAAACCCGTAAAACCCATAAAAAACTTGAAAATCCTAAAAATGCAAAAAAAACCCAAAAAACCCTATGAAAAAACATAAAACACTAAGAAACTGCAAAAACCCCTTAAAACCACTGCAAACTCATAAAACACCTAAAAATCCTAAAATCTCAAAAAAATTCACAAACCCCTAAAAACTATAAAAAAACTCAAAACCCCCTTAAAACATAAAAAATAAAGCCCTAAAACATTTAAAACTCCTAAAATACTCTAAAACCCCTAAACACCACTAAAAGACCTTAAAACCCTAAAAATACCTGAAAGAACCGAAAACACTTTAATACCCATAAAATACACTTAAAACCATAATCATTTTAAAACCCCTTAAACCCATAAAAAAACCTTAACACCATAAAAATCTTAAAAACCCGAAAACACAACAAAATCCTAAAACCCCTAAAAATACTAAAATGTCCTAAAATAACACCAAATACACTAAAAGAACCCAAACACACTAAAAACACATAAAATAATCTCACAAATATCTAAAACCCCTAAAAACATAAAAAACCATAAAACCCATAAATACATAAAAAAGTTACAACCATAAAAATTCATAAAAAACCCAAAACCCTAAAACACCTAAAAACCTAACCTCCCACGCCCCTAAAATGCCCTAAAACCCTAAAAACCTATAAACCTCTAAAAAACACAAAAACCCCTAACTCCATAAAATCTATAAAACCCGTGAAAACCCCTCAAAACCCCTAAAAACTAAAAACCCCAAAAAATGAAAATTTTCCTAAAACCCATAACAACTATGAAAACCCCTAAAAACCTAAAAAACATAGAAAACTCATAAAACATAAAAAACCTTAGAACCCTAAAAATATTAAAAGAACCATAAAATATTAAAACCCATCAATATATTATAAAACATAAAACCCATAATAATCTCAAAAAGCCATAAAAATTACATACCTCAAAAACCCTAAAAATCATAAAAATCCCTAAAAATCCTTGAAGACCCATAAAACAATAATTAACCTTAAAACCCCTAAAATCCATAAAGACCCAAAAAAACTCTAAAAATGAAAAAAGTCTATAAAACCAATAAAACATTAAAATATGCTAAAACCCAAAAAATAATAACTAAAAGAACATAAAAACCCCATAAATAGTTGAAATCCCATAAAAACCTAAAAACTATAAAATTGAAAAAAAACCCTAAATCCCTACAAATCCATAAAAACCATAAAACCCAAAAAAACTATAAAACCCTAAAAACCCCTCAAACATATCTAAAAACAACTAAAAACCCTAAAAACCTTAAATAATAAAAATAAATAAATATATCAATAAAAACATAAAATAGTCCTAAAGACCATAAAAACATAAATCCAATCCTAAAAACCCTAAAAATCCAAAAAACCAAAAATACGAAAAAAAACTTCTAAATGACCAAAAAATAATAGAAAACCCAAAAAAACACAAAAAACCTGTAATAAATACAAAAAAAACTAGAAAAACAAAAAACCCTAGATACCTTAAAAACCCATAAACCCCCTAAAAACTCTAAACCTCCTAAAAACCCTAAAAAATACTAAAAAATCTAAAAAATTCGCAAAAACCACAAAAAAATCATAAATACCACCTAAACCCCTAACCCCCCCCCCCCCAAAAAAAAATAAACCCTATAAAACACTAAAAACATCAAAACCATAAAAACCAAATAAAACACAAAAAATGTAAAAAAACATAAATAAATCAATAAAAAAATCTAAAAACCCCAAAAACAATAAAACCTGGAAAACCCTAAAAGCTCTAAAATCCTAAAATACCATAAAAACCCATAAAACCCTAAAACCCTAAAAACATTAAAATACCTTAAAAACCTCCAAAACCATAAAAGAATCTACAAAACCCTTAAACAAACCAAAAAACCAAAAATACTCATAAACCACAAAAAAACTAAAAACCCTAAAACACCCTAAAAAGCCTAAAAACATTATAAATCCATATCCGAAACATAATCTCCTAATACCCCTAAAAACCTAAAAAACATAAAACCCCCTTATAAAAGATTAAAATCTCATAAAATCCTTAAACACCTAAAAAACCTAAAAAAACTCTAAAACCCCATAAAAGCATAAAAACAATCTTAAAAAAACTAAAACCATGACAAACCCTTGAAAATACATAGAAACCACACAAAATCCCTAAAAACCCTAAAAACCACTAAAACCCCTAAAACCCAAAATCCACTAAAAACCCTTAAATCCTTGAAAACACTAAAATACATGGAAATCCATAAACACCCATAAATACCTAAAAACCATTAAGGCTCCCATATTCTTGAAACACCTAAAAAACCCAAAACACCATAAACCCCCAAAACATTTAAAACAATAAAAAATCAAAAATATATATTAAAAACCCATTAAACCCTTAAAAACCTTTAAACCCCTAAAAGCCCAAAAACCCCCAGAACTCTTAAAAGACATTAAGACCTCTATAAAAACCCTAAAAGTCATTAAAAATCCTAAAAAACCCTAAGAATCAAAAAACCCAAAAAAAAAACCATAACCCCCCCCCCCCTGCTAAAAACCCAAAAAACCCTAAAACCATAATAAAACAATGAAACCCCTAAAACAAAAAAATACCCTAAACCCATAAAACCCCTAAAAACAATAAAAACTACATAACCCACAAAAAATATCAAAACATTAAAAACCCTATAAATCCCTAAAAACCCTAAAAAACTAAGAATAATATATCCCTAAAAAATCCAAAAACATCATAAAACCCGTAAAATCCTTTAAAAACCCACAAATCCCCAAAAAACATTCACACCCATTGAATTATGCTAACCCCCCAACCCTAAGAAAACCAATAATCCATAAAAACCACTAAAACACATAAAAGTCTGCAAAACACACTAAAATAACCTAAAACAGCTTACAGATATTATAATATCCAAAAAATTCTAAAAGATCAAAAATCAATAAACACGTTGAAAGACCCTAAAGAACCATAAAAAACACTAAAAGACCCTAAAAGGCCGTAAAAACACCCAAAATCCCTAAAATTATAAAAGTTTATAATACCCCTAAACCCAAAAGAAATGCTATGAACCCTAAAATTTCATAAAAACAATCAAAAACACTAAAAAACAACTAATTTTTTTTGAAAACAGTTAAATCCACTAAAAGAAAAAAAAAACAAAAAATCGTTAACCCCCCCACCCCCCCTCGAAAAAACCCCTAAACACCCTAAGAACCCATGAAAGCCCTAAAAACTCTTAAAATGCATTGAAACCAAAAAAACCCTAAAAACACTAAACCCCTAAAAACCCAAAAAAACCAAAAAAAAAACAATAAACACCCCGAAAACCTGAAACCCCAAAAAAACCAAAATAATATATAAAAACACTAAAATTCCTAAAATACCCTAAAAACCCTAAAACCACCAAAACACCTTAAAACCAGAAAACAAATAAATCCCTAAAACCCACTAAAAAACTAAAAACAATAAAAACCCTAAAAAATCATAAATATCCTACGATCCCAAAAACCCAAAAACCCCCTTAAAGTCTAAAAATTGTAAAACAACCCTAAAACCCCTTTAAAACCCATTAAAACCTTTTAAAACCCCTATAAAAATCCTAAATACCCTAAAGGACCCTAAATAAGCCTATAAAAGCTAAAATACCCTAAAACCCCCTAAATAAATTGAACTCCCTAAAACCCCTAAAACCCTAAAATCAATAAAATCCCCTAAAACCAAACCATAATAAACCCCCTAAAACAATCACATTACCCCCCCCCCCCCCCACCCACAAACATACAAACACACAGAAACATGTAAAAACTCTAAAACCGCATAAAACATTAAAAACATAAAAAACACTACAAAAAGACTGAAAACCCCCAAAAGAAAAAATACCTACAAACCCTAAAATGACAAGAAGCACATAAAATCCTTAAAACCCCAAAATACCCTAAAAATACAAAAAACCCTAAAGCACCATAAAAACCAAAAATCCCCTAAATAACTCTAAAACCCCCTAAAAGACATTGCAAACCATAGAAGACTATAAAATAATCCCTAAAACCCTAAAAAGACTTTAAAATCCTAAAATCACATTAGGACCCTAAAACCCCTAAAATATCATAAATACTCTAAAAACATGTAGAGGACCACAAAACACATAAAAGACCATAATGGGTCATAGAACCCCCAAAACCCATAATGGACTCTAAAAACCCCAAAAACCCTAAAAGTCCATAAAACCCCCTAAACCCCCTAATAGAACCCAAAAATACCATAAAACCCAAAATGACCATAAAACCCCTAAAAACCCAAAATGACCCCAAAAATCACAACACTTCTCTAAAGACCCCTAACCCCCCAAAAACCCAAAAACCACTGAAAAACATAAAAGACCCTAAAACCCCTAAAGACCCAAGAAAACCCTAAAAATATAAAAAACACTGAAAATTCAAAAACCCCTAAAAATCCTAAAAATCATAAAAGAACCTAAAACACATAAAGAAACCCTAAAACCCCCCAAAACCAAAAATACCTTAAAACCCCTAAAAATCTCCAAAAAACCTAAATACCCCAAAAAACCCTATTATCCCTAAAACTCATAAAAACCTAAAATCCTTAAATCATCATAAATTCCACCAAAACCCTAAAACCCTCTAAAAAACCTACCCCCCTAAAATCCAAAAATACCCCCCAAACCCTCTAGAAAACCCTAAAAACTTGAGAAACACAAAAAAAACATTAAAAACACAAAAACACTCAACCCCCTAAAACCATAAAAACCCTAAAAACCTAAATTTTATACACCCTAAACTCTATACCATAGACCCTAAAACCTAAACCCATCACATTAAAATACATATTGTACACATTAATAAAAACACCCAACACTTTAAACCCTATACCCTATACCACAAACCATTGACCCTACAATATAAACCCTATAATCTATATCCTACACATAAACCCCTATACCATATATCATAAAACATAAACCCTACACCAAAAACCCTACACCCAACACATTAAAGCCAAAAACCAACACCATAAACCCTAAACTCTACAACTTAAACCCAATAAGATCTTAAAATACTAAAAAAATTCAAAAATAACCTAAAAACCAAAGAAACCCTAAAATATTTAAATCCAAAAGACCCTTAAACCCTTTTAAACCCCTAAAAGACCCTAAAAAGTCTAAAAACCCTGAATGTTCATAAAAACCCTAAACAAATATAAGGCCCTAAAAATCCATAAAACCCCTAAAATCCCTAAAACACTCTAAAATACCAAAAAGTAGTAAAACCTCCCAAAACAATAAAAAATCGCAAAACCCCGAAAAACCTTAAAACCCACAAAAACCATTAATACCATAAAATTCCCTGAAACCCTAAAAACACCTTTAAAATATAAATCCCCCAAAAAATAATTAAAATTATAAATAAACTCTAAAACAAAAAAAATCCCCCCAAAACCTAAAAACAATTAAACCAGAAACCCCTTAAAACCCATAAAAGTCAAAAAAAACTTAAAAACACATAAAAAACCAAATCCCATAGAAATACCCTAAAACCTAAAAAACATGAGAGGACCATAAAACCCTAAAATACCATTAATAGAACCCAAAAACCTATAAAACACTAATAACCAATAAATACCATAAAACCCCAAATAACCCTAAAACCCAAAAAAGCTTAAAAACCATAAATAAACCCTTAAAACCTAAAAATCCTAAAAATGATAAAAGGAATATAAAAAACCATAAAAAAATAAAAACCACAAAAAATACCGTAAAACATAAAAACCTAATATCCCCTAAAAACGAATAAACCCCCAAAACACCATAAAAACTCTAAACACCCCAAAATCACTAAAAACCCCAAACCCCTAAAAACCCTAAAAACATAAAAATATTATAAAATACACTAAAATACCAAAAAAAACTAAAATAACCTTAAAGAAAATAAAACCACTAAAAGACCCTAAACAAACATAAAGACCTTAAAAACCCCTAAAAATTATAAAACACCATGAAACCCTAAATCACTTCTAAATATCATGAAAACCCCTAAAACAAAAATCCACAAAAAACAGAAAACAAACCTTAAAAACCCTAAAACGTCTAAAATCATAAAAAACCTAAAAAACATGTTGGTTATTCAAAATTATTCATTGAAAATGAAAATAATCCTGGAATTTTCAAAAAACAAAATAATGAATCCTGAGAAGATTTAGAAGAAAATGTTCAAATGGGGTGAATCCACAAAGGGAGGCTCAAGTCTATATAGTAAAACTCACTATGCAGACTGCTGCTCCACATGCATTCCACCACTTCACAAAGCACCCTATGAATGAATTCCTTCAGGGAAAGATATGGTATCACTAGCACTGATGAATAAAACCATGTCATTAGTAGGACCTGAAGGTGATTTACACCGTCACAAATGTCTGTCCCCCATAAAAAATGCATTTTATGGATGAGAATATATTTCTATCCCCCATGAATGAAGAAACAATCATTTCTGGGGTAGGATGGTGATTTATACCCCCACAAATTACTTTCTCCAATGAAAAAAATTGTTCATGGTATGGGGCATCTTTTTGGTCTCCCTCAAATGAAACCTCTTGGCCCACCATGGATGACCGACCACCCCAGTACTCGGTCCCTCCATCCCTATATAAACGAACCTTGAGTGAGAATGAAATAAGAGAGGAAGAAAACAATATTAGAACCTTAACAAGAGTAAAAACATGGATACATATATTCTAAGTAGGTAAACCCACCACATATCTTTAAGAATGAAACTAAATTCATCTAGTGTCAGCAAACCCAAGGCTCCTTCATAGACACCACACTACTTAGCATAAGCAGATGTCCCCTTTTCAAACCACCATCCCACATAGAAAAAATGATATGCAGCCAAATCCATTCCTCAGATATAAAAACACTACATGGGAGGAACTCAATCCCATATAGAAAAGCACAAAATGGTGGAACTCATCCCCATGAAGAAAAATTCTCTATGGGGGGAACCCAGGTCCTCATAGCATAATTCTTCATAGACAATACCCTCAACTGTGTAGAAAAACACCATAAAGGGGGAACCCAATCCCGCATAAGAAAAATATACATAGAATGGGGCATCCAAGGGTGTTCTAATCTCTTTCTCACATAACATACCTTCGTCATACCATTGGGTCCTACATTAGCCCCTCCACAAACCATTCTAACATCATTAGGATAAGGCCCCTTCCAAATCCACCTGACGTGTATGATCATATCATCTGGCACATTAGCATGTAATCTCAAGTCTACATACCCATGGTAAGAATAGTTCTCATGGTAAAATACTTGACAAGGAATACCATAAAAATGTTTTCAATTCTACATTCTCATGGTAACAAGGGTCCCAACAATAGAGGCTCTCATGTGAACCTCTTTGTTCTAGGGATTGAGGGGATCCACTAGCCTTTCCCTAAGATTTGGGATAGTTCTGGATCCTTCTCTCATCCTTCTTAAAATCAAGGAATGGGAATCCCTCAAAGATTAATATGCTATCATTTATTTTGGGAGACAACACCATTTCTCCTCCTCTCCAGCTATGGTCATAGCCAGATAGGTCACCAAATATGACTATCGTAGCTATAAAAATAAAATAAGATGCAAGAAAACTAAAATCCATCTACCTCTCCCATTATGATCTAGAATCCATCCCCTTGTGTGAAAAGTAAATTTTGTTATCTTCATATATACTACTTCCTTTTATTTCACACACTGAGAAGGACACATGTGGGATTAAAGGCTACTGGTGATCATGACATTCACATGATCTCAAACCACTCATGAGCCTACTATTCTTTATAATCCCAAAACACATCCATTATAGTGGGCCTCTTACTATGTGTAAGCCCTAACCCAATCAGAAATATGTGGGTTTTGATTCCCAACTAATTGGGATATGTAGGAATCCTCCCTAAGTTCTAAACCCAACACTCAAGTTATCCCTAATGTTCTTCAAGCTACATTCCCCGTAGGTTCATATCCAACGCAGTGGGACACATTTATTCTGGGTATCTATAATCACCATAATTATTATTTTATATCCTCATTAATTTAGAGACCCCACATCAGAGACAATATCTATCTAAGGCCCCATGGGACACTACGGTGTAAGAATTACACCAAACATTGACCAGACACCATTCACCTAAAATTTTTACCTCATGACATTAAATTTTATGGTTTAGTCCTCATAATAAAACCTTAAAAGGGTATGTTTCATATTAATTGGCACTGAAATACATGTGTTATGCTTCCTATCATGACGATACATAGAAAACCAATCTTATGGGTTCAATCCCAACATCAAAATGAATTTAGTATCCCTAGATGACAATAAAGTATAGATATTCCCATTGTATGGCTTAAAACATGCATCATCCTAATGAGGGATAAAAAAATATATCAGTCGTATACAAAAAGGGTTCCATTGATAGAGAATCTCAGATACATATAGATACCTCTATCAATTTAGAAACTCAGATATATACAGATGATTTTGTACCCATGCATGTTCAAAATTGATCATTAATTTACAGTGATCTATGTCATACATACTTAGGAATGAAAAAAGATTCATGAAATATCATATATCTTTAATAGAGCCGTGGAATTGTAAATAGTTGACCCTAAAATAGTGGTAAGATCTTGAAATTCCATCCTATCAACCAATGTTAGATTTTAAGTGTCATTGTACATGTTCCCCAATGAATTCCTACCTTTGTAAAGCAGGTCCATGAGTCCTCATGGATATGATATTTGTTGGGTGATTCCATCTCCATGAACAAAACCTGTTGGATACTCTCCATAAATGGTGCACCCAACGTGTGTGATTTTACAAGATTCAACCCCCAACAATCAATTTTCTAGCACCAAATGATTTTCATTAGAACCAAAATGGTGATCTGATGTGAATCCTTATCCAAGGTGGTGGTATTACCCCATATCAAGCACCATTTAAACACAAAATGAAAGGGGACCAATTAGAACAATTCATGGACCACTATTTTCATGTATGGAGATTCTAATTTGATGGGGTATTCTTATGTGTGTTTGTACCATATATATTTTAGGTACTTTTCACCAGAACTCTCTTCAATCCAACAACATCTCCCAAGCTTCTACAAAAATGCGCATCAACCACTAGATAGGTTGGTTCGTCTACCAAAAAAAGGATTCCATCACCCACACAACATCATTAATGCTAGGTTCCAAGTGCATTGGTTAGAGAGTACCACCAGAATCGTACTCTCACCACTCTAAAGGAATATTGATATGCCCTCCAGCTTAAGAGGCCACTCTATCAGTATTCCTAGACTTGGACGAAAATCCCAAACTAGACAGTCCTAGTATCTATATCAAACTATTTCAGAATCCTATCCCTAGAATGTGAAAATAAATTCCTCCCTTACCTTAGGAGGGCTTATGATCTTATCACCATCTAATTCATCACAGAAGCACATCAGTTCCGGCAAAGGGATCATGTAGGTCATCATCGTCATCAGCATCTTACAACTCAATATTCTCACCCTGAATAGGATACTACCACATGGGCCCTAGATGATGTCATGTATACCTGGGTACATAGGGTTTCTCACTAAGGGAAATATTCAAACAATATAGAAAACGAAATCATCCTTATTTCTATTGAAGAAGACCTCCATGAAATAGGAGGAAAACTATGATAAGATTAAAATTCCTACTCCTTCACATCAATCCTACCATAATAATACGGTAGCAAACTACAAGAAGATGAATGTTACTATGGATGCATAGCAATATTTTCAATCAAATATAGTAGTAAACTACAATAAGATTAAAATAACAACTCTAGTACATCTAGAACTCCCTGTAAATACAAAATAAGTTGGATAACATATTTGGAATATCCCAGATACAAACCTATATAAGACCTGTATTCCTGCCTCAAAAATGGAATAGACTTATATTCTCATTCCCAATAAGGATATTTCTCAACACAACCATGAAATTATGGAATTTTGGACATAAATTCATGAACACATACTATAAACCATCTAATACCTGATTAGGTCTGTAATAATAGAAAGGATTGGGGCCCCTAACCCCCCCCCCCCCATCAAAGAGAGGTTAGTCATCTACACAATTAGATGATCACTCAAAATAAGATATTCATCTCTGATACTATACACGATATTTTTTGGAAACATTCCATGATAAATGGATAACTGGGTCAAGAAAAAATACTCATTCCAACTAGGGGACACTGGTGCACTATAGTGGTGACTCCAATATTGTAATATAACCTTTCCAGAATTTCATAAGCTTACTGACATATCCTGATTCCACCTTGGGATCCACTCAAACAATCACCCATATATTAATTTTATCACTTATATAAATATTCTTTATTCACCTATAAGAGAGAACCTAAAAATAAATTGATTCAAAGGTAAATGGAAAATAAAGGGAAGACTCATAATCATGCTCTGTTGGAAGATGGAGTTCTTGAGCCCATCAAATATCTATCATTGTTGGTTCATGATGTTTCCAATTTTTAATCAAATCACAAGAGTGGTATTATTAATTGTAAAATACATTCCTGCAACATTGTTACCATCGGCTCTTAATGTCCTCCCTAGAGAATCTACCAAGAAGGCCTCCTTTGTGGTCACAATCCGGTCAATCATGAGAGCTTATCTCTTAATGAGATTCATAGTAACCCTTATAATGGAAAAAAGATTAAAAAGAATAGTTTCCTCTACTTACTATTATCCTCCCGGAAGGTCTTACCAAGGATATACACATTATTAATTCTACAAACATTCAGACGTTGAGATATGATGGTAGTCCTCACTATGATGGAATTATCTATGATGTTTCTCCATTTAGTGACATATCATTTGGGAAAGAGGGTCCTCCCCATAATTCAATCTAACTTGAAGGTCCTACCCTTGGTATATGATGTATAAATTCACCCTATATTTGGATATCAAGCAAAAATGGTAATCCTTATCATGATGGAATTTTCTGTGAAGATCCTCCCTATAGTGACATCTCATTTCAATAAGAAGGTCCTCCCCTTGACAAGTCAAATATGAGAAAACCCTCATATTATAAGTTGCATGAAAATATGGGGTGAGACATGTTAGATAACCTATCAATGTAAAGTGACTTCCTTTCTCAACCAGAAGACAGCTCAGGGAAACACTCATCATTCGATCCGCCCTCGAATCATTACCATACCAACAATTCCTCCTCTATTCCCACTACTTATGACAAAACCATCAAGAAGAGAACATGTTGGGATGGTCATGTATACGATTATATGGAATAATAAAATAATGATATGTTTCTTGTGAGAATAAAATTGGATAAAGATGTTATACCCATTATGTTTTGGCCCTCATCCACTTCTTAGTTCAACATTCCAATGGCCTTGTTAGAAGAATGCATACACAACATCTGTCTAAATATTTGGATAACTCTCTGTCACCTGAAAAACATTTCTTGACATACAATGGGTATGAAGAATATGTCAAAATATTGGGATAGATTTATCATATAATCCCTACCATATGCAAGGTGACAACGATCAGAGAAGTGATATGAAGATCTTTAATTGGCATGCCTTAATGCATTGTATGAGCTGTGTCATCTAATTTTCAATTCCACACATACTGTTCACATATAAGGATGGGGGAACATGAATATCTTCATTTAATCTCATTCCCAGTTCATAAAAACCCATTGAAAATTACATACAATAATTTCATTACACCAACTAGTTTATCAATAAAGATCATTTCCTATAAAAAATGGCACACACAATAAGAATAAGAATTGAATATGTCTCAAAATCATCAGTCCTGATGAGAGAAATACATTGAAAAACTTATGAACCAGGAAACCAATAACATTAAGAAGGATTCTTATTTAAGGTAATCCAATCATAAGGCACTACTATTGTCTTAGAAATAAATTATTTCACATTCAAACCCAAAATTTCACCTGGATCACACTCAAACACGGATGAGTGTGGTCGGGAGTGTGACATAAGTAGCAGTAGCCACTGTAGTATGAGATCATCCCAAATCCATAGGAATGGGGGTATTTTAACACAAAAGTTCCCTATAATACAGATAAATTTAGCCAATGGAATGACAAAAAAACAATGGTACCAACCCCAGTCCACATGGCTGGGGGTATTTTTACCTCAACCTCCCCTTCGATGGAAATAAGTGTTTTTCATTATGGGAGGGAAAAAAGAAGAAATATTTCCTAGTTCATATAGTAATGTGACCTATTTCCATTAAGGAAACTATAAAACCATGTTACATGGAGGTTTCTTTTTAGTCACTCTTCACCAATAAGCTCGAAGTTGATCCTAGAAAAGAAGGGAGAGGTCTAAAAACATGCACAAACAACCCTCCTATTATTCTACATCTTATGTGATGACTATAATATATTATAATTGGGTAAAAATTGTGTTCTTAAACCTTGTAGACCACATTGAGAATGATGAAGATGAAAGGGATCAAAGAGAGGATGTTTCCATCTAGAACATTGTCCCAGTGAGACGAAAAACGTTTTGCATAACCAGATCTAGACAATTAACCTAAATTTGGGTGATCCATCTGCCAATCACCTACTACCTCTTATATAAATTTATATCAAATAATTTAATAAAGGAAAGGTCACATATGACCCACATCCTCTTCTTGAGGAAAACTATCTCCTCACTCTCATAGAATGGTTTTATTAGAAAGAAGAAAAAATTAAAGAGTTTAGAAGATTAAATGTGGAGTTTTTAGGAGGTAACATACCTATTAAATATGAATCATAGGAAGAGCCTCAACATACACATATAATATGTGTATATCCACAAGGGTTAATCCCAATGACAGAAGTTGTGCCAGGAAAGCTTCCCAAGATAGCACTTGGACCATCAGTTTACCTAGACCTTATCAATGATGGATATCATGATTTCCCCCCATTAAAGAGAAAAAGAGAAAAAGTATATGAAAATCCTAAGAAGATGTCCCAGTCCAAATATCAGCCACAAATAATAGAATAACTAGCATGTCAAGTCCTTCTCATTGTTATAATGTTCCAAGATCTTATTCAACTAAACATCCATCAAGAGATTATCGACACCATCGAGTCATTGGTATCTTGATTGAAATTCATAGATGAGTGGTGTGCAGAAATATAGATAGAATGAAAATCATACCCTAAATGCGTGAGAAACACCTCTCCCTCCATAAACATTAGGTGCTCTAAATTTTCAATATTCAATTGATCAGGTGACCTAGAACAATATTTTATGTGCTTTTAATCCAATTTTCATCCCATGATAGGAACCACAGAGTAATAAGAAGCAATGAAACTTAGATGATTTGTTTAAAACATACAAGTGATAAACATTGTATGGTACACTATTTTTCGAGCTTAGTCAGTCATGGTAAGGTAAGACCTCCACTACCAGTTCCCCATTCAGTTCAGATCAACATTGAAAAAGAAGAATATTGTTGTCCTCTCTAATTGAAAAAAGTGGGAGAAAAGGAGAGTGTCAAACATAATTTCTAGATAGAATGGGGTGGCCTACTCCCTAAACTCACCGCTTCCCCCAAAAGATCTGTTAAATTGTTTTATATAAAACCTTCTCGATGAGATATGAATGTCATGTATTCTAGAGAAATGTACTAGAATATTTTGAAATTTCTCCACTATTTCTCAAATAATGGAAGATTCTGTACAACATACTAATGTCAAGTCCTAAATAACACCATCAGACATGGGTAAATTAATAAGAAAAGCAGAGGCATCATCCATTACACATAATCCAGTCTCTACACCAGCCCCAAATCCAAAACCCACATGATATTATGAAGTGACCCTTGGGTTTCAAAATAAATCCTCTCATATCTATCACATGTAAAGGTTACCCATTAAAAATTAAATTTTGGTTCAAAGGTAAAAATTTTACTCATTATCATATGAACAGGTATGCAGATACATTATAGACACCATATACAATGATTTTCTATGACTTCTAGAGCATCAAAGGCCTGGCCAAGTTGGTCTTGATGACCAAATAAGTTATTTTATATTCCACAGGATGCTAGGGAACACCATTTAGGAATGATTCATCTTTAAAGAGACCCTTCAAAAAATGGTGGATTCTAGGTAACTAATGTTGGGAAATTCACTCAAACAACTAGTTTATACTTCCACTACTACCCTTGAGGAAGAAGATGAGTGGAAAAAGTTATTATAATAAGTTCATGGATGTTTTATGGTTATATTAATCAAAATACATTCAACGAAACTCAATTTATTCTCTATGAATAGTTAAAAACCAACTATTCCTCTAGCTACTTCTCCTACAACACAGCCGATGTCATTTCCCACCACAAACCTCCTAAAGCCATCCTTTCAAATCGTTTAATGGATGAAAGGATATGTAGAAATCTTATGAGGATAAACCAACACCAAAGATATTTTTTTTACTCTCTCTCAGTCATTATTCCCTCATATTTGAAACAACGGGAAACACCCCACCAAACAGAACCACCAGAAATGGTTAGCTAGTTAATGTCATCATTATATGTGATGTTAATCATCAATTAGATTAATTTCATTAATTTTATGGATCCCTTGTATGATTATGATTATAGATATGAATCCAACTTCTACGAATCGGATTAGGGAACCAAAGGAAGAGGCCATAGGATCTGAGGATATTAGGGAAGACACGATTGTGGTAGGAACCAAAATTCTAGCCACGTCACTTCTTGGACGTCTATATTGTAAAAACTCATGGAATATCATATTAATGGGTCCAAAAATAGTAGAAAAATATCCTTTCAGAAGACACCCTGGCCCAATAACTCTATAATACCAATCGGATGGGGTATAGGTTTTCAAACACCCTTAGCGTATAGGAAGAAAAACCTAGGCCAACCCATAAAGGATATGAGCACCTAAAACTCCTATTTTGAGGGCCAATCTATCCACATTAAGTAATACAATCCCTGAAACGCCTATGAAGGAGAATCCCCGGGCTAGTATGTGTATGGATTTAAGATAGAAGTATGAAATCCTAAAATAGTTAGCCTTGGAACCAGGTAATATATCTATCTTGGATGAATTCATCATGTCAAAAGTCCTTAGAAAAGCACTCATAGTGGATTTTATAATCCCTCATGAGTTTTAGGATGAGGTTATTTCATTAGAGATCTTTAAAAAAAGATTAATATTTAATAATTTCACATGGTTATCTCATTCACAGATAATGATGAACATGCGTTTATATAGGGGCACATCCGACCCCTGTACAAGTCTGATAGGATAAATGGTGTCAATATCCTAAAATATTTCATAGACAATTACTCTAGATTTAATATCATCCCAGTAAAGACACTTTGGAAGCTAGGATACAATGAGGATATCCCATAACCTTCTTCACTGACAAAATATAATTATGAAAAAGGTGATCAAATGCCACTGGGCCAAATCATTGTTAGGGATTAGTTTGGAGACCTCACATATGAATTAATATTTATGGTCATCTGAGAGGATATGACCTTCAACATCATGGTAGGAAGCACTTAGTTTCATTAACAAAATGAAATCCCCTCCTCAAACCATCAATATATCAAACAATGTATTAATGATAAAATAGATTCATATGAGTCACATTATACCGATGAATGATTATATTAGAATAAAGGGAAATGACCCCTAGTTGATAGTGTTGCTTGGGTAACTACCCACGAATGGTTTGGAAATGATCCCATCCAACCCCTTAAAACAGATCAATTAATAATATGTGCTTCCCATCAATTAGGAAGAGCATATGATTCCAAATTTGGTTGTATATTAAGCATCCCTATTGATTTTTTTCATGACCACTCAGTCCAGTTGTGTCAAATAGTTTGATGTCTCCCTATATAGTGGTGAAAGAATGGATGAAAATGCCTTCAGTCTATCCCATTAGTTCTAATAAATACCTTCCACATCATCTTAGGAAAATAGGGTTTCTCATCGCCTAAAAAGTATAAATATGTTTCTTCTTTATCCCTGACTCCATCCCCTCCAGAGTTTCAAGGAAATCCCACATCATTAGTGTGGTCAGAGTAAGTAGCTCTATCCTTCAAAATGTTAAGAGATCAGCTCCTATTCTAACTCTGGAGAAGATAACCCACTAATTTATCCCTCTATGGAGATGAAGAAGATGAATATGAGTTAGAGGAGGGGAAGGAGGACCTTAGGAAAACCCCTCTATCATTGGAGGAGGGAATCTCCATTACCATCAATGAACTCAGAGGAATAAACCTAGGTACATAAAAAAGACCCATGACCAACTTTGATTAGTGAGACCGTGTATTCATTAGGGAAATAGGTATATACCACCTTATTTAAGAATAATTATGATTTTTTCATTATAAATTTCACAAAAAATGATAGTCATCAACCCTAGGGTGGACACTCACAACTTGAGATTACCATAGGACCACCAAATCTATAAGTAGGCATCTGTAAGGATGAACCTCAAAAATACTTCTAAAATTGAGGATGAATTTGAAAATATCATTAAATATAATATTATTCAAGAGGTAAAATATCCAAAACAGTTGACTAATAATGTACCTTTCGAGAAGAAGAATGAGAAAATCAAAATCCACATTGTTTTCATAGATATCAACCAGCACATCCTTAAAGATGATTTTGTAGTCTTGATCATGGAACTAACAATTGATGAAACATCAAGATATCAGGATCTCAACATAATGTTTGGTTATTTAATACACAATAAAATCTTAATGGACTAAGAATATTAAGATCCCATGACCTTCAGGGCTCCTTAGGGAGTGTTCTGATATCGGGTAATGACATTTTCCTTGATGAATTCCAATGCTTCATACCAATAGGCCATGAATATCATCTTAAAACCCTTCCTCGGAAAGTTCATCAAATGATATATTGATTAACTGGTGGTGAAATCTCAAAAACTCTTAGAACACCTAGTGAATCTTGAAATTTTCTTCAAAAAATTGCGACAACACAACATAAAAATGAACCCCTTGAAGTTTGATTTCTAAATTACCTCAGGGAAATTTCTCTACATCATCGTACACCATCATGTCATTGATGTTGACCCCAATAAAGAAAATTATATCCTACGAATTTCACCTTCTCACAACCTCAAAATGATTATAGTACTTTAAGAATACTTAACCTATATCCAATACATTATACCAAACCCTCCATGAAAATTCCATCCCTTCACTAGGTTGATGAAAAGGGGGGTTAAATATTAATGGAAAAATGATAAAAATGATTCATTTGATATTCTAATGAAATATATCTTGATCCCACCATTTTTTTGTCACCTTTCTAAGGGAAGAAACATATTTTTAATGTGATAGCCTTAGTATGATCTGTGGATACCTTCCTTGAGAAAAATAAAGGCTCTGGTTGTGGAAATATCCTTTATTGCCTTAGGTGAACCATTATTGATGTTGAGAATCATCATTAAGATATCAATAAGATTTTTCTAGTGTGAATATTTATAGTTCAGAAACTGAGGCACCACCTGAAGCATCATGATCTCTATTTGGTATCTCATAGAAATCCACTCAAATACATTCTCAGTTGTATGATGTTGATTAGATATCTGTCATGGTGGGCAGTTATCATGAAGTAGTTTGACATCTGATTTGTGCCTTAGAAAGATATCAAAAGTTAGGAATTAAAATATTTTCTCGAATAGAACCCCTCTATATAAACCACTTCATTAGATACTAAATTACCCGATGAAAAGTTATTCTCTATTTAAGAGGGATCCTAGATATATTAGATTCATTTCCATAGTGCATATCGAAGATGAAAAGGGTGGAGGATCGAATACCCCAAGATTATCAAATTAGGGATGGGTGTCAAGCTCATTTCTCCAAAAAAGGAAATCCTACCTTACCACTTTCTTCCATCGGAAGAGTGCATAATCAATGAAGCAGAATATCAGGATATCATTTGAAAGTTAGAGCTGGAACTTTCAATACAAGTGAATCACTTCATGATAAAAGGTGATTTAGAATAGGTCATCAAATAGATAAATGATGATTATAACATAAAAAAGTGTGATCTAATTCCCATTCTAAACTATGTTTGAGGGATAATATCATAACTCCCTTAGGATATGACATTGACTCACATCCTATGATCACAAAATTCATAGGCAGATGCCTTAGAAAATGTATCCCTAGATCTATTAGTTCTAGAAGGGGATGAAATAAAACAATCAGTAGAATTTCACACTATCGGTTGGTATCACCTTTCATTCAATCCAACGTGGAATATATCAATGAATTTAATCCCATCCCCAAACCATATGGTCTTATGAATAACTTGATGACACACATTGTGGACTAACTTCAAAATGGATAAATCCCACCAAATAGAGCTAGTAAAGAGAAAATCCAAATATGTGAAATTAATATTGTTATATATGATGGAATGAGTCCTCAATAAGTCCTCTATTTGTGGAGCCTTGATGAGGTATTTCTTAGATGAATTCATGGAGAAGAGACCATTATAATCATGAAGTAGGTGAACCCCAGGGCATATGGTGATCACAAGTCACGATTCAATATTTCCCATAAAATTTTAAGGCTTGTTTACTTTTGTCCATCTATAATGAATTACTACACAAAATTTACCAAAACTTTCCATTCTTGTCATGTTCACACCAACTTTATTCATCAACCCCTAAAGTTGTTACACACATTCAAGTGCTTCTAACCATTTTCCATATAGGGAATGGATTCCATGGGAAATTATAATAGTATGATGTCCAATTATTTTAGGTACATTTTTATTACAATTGAATTCTTGTCCGAGTGGGCCAACGTTATACCTCTCAAAGAAGGTGGTGCAGGGAACATTGTTAACTTTCCGAAATAAAAAATAATCACCTGATTTGGTGTGTCTAATATACTAATGATATAAAATGCCACCAATTTCTGTTTGGTTGATTGGGATGAGGTATATCTTGAGTATGAAATCAAGTCCAACCATTCATCCCATTATCGCACATCAACTACAATATTGATATATGCCATCAAAATTTCCATATCAAATATAATTCAAAATATTGTAGACAATGATAAAAATACCTGGACGAATTTTCTTCAGCATGCCTTGTGGGATTACTGAATCATGACCCTCACTACCACATAGGCATCCCCATACTCATCAGTATATTGGAAAGAGGCGGTATTTTCCATAAAAGTCCAATTTCCCTCACTCTGCATTTCCATTTGTGATCATTTATCCATATTTGAGAAATACCAGAAATAGTAGGATGAACTGAAGTGACTGTATGGGAAAAGGTTTCATACCTTTCAAAATTTGGAAGTCCAAAAAACTGGATCATGTGGGCCATTTATAAAAAGTTTCACCTCAGATAATTCCTCCAAGGATAGATGGTGTCGGTCCTTTAGAATCTGATAATACCTAGAAAGAAACCTCTAATGTTGGAACCGAAATGGGACAGACCATACACCCTAAATAAGGTCAACTCTAATAGATATTATTCTAGGAATTTGATTGATATATATCTCACCACAACACCATCAAATACAAGGTTCCTTAAAAAGTATTTCATGTAATCACATGGTATAACATCTAAGAATGATGTTAAACTGCATGGTAAGAGGACTTAATTTGATGAATTCAAACTACTTGGTGTGTCTTCTTAATCACATGATGTTAAACAGCATGGTAAATTGTCATATCTACACGATGTTAAATTATGTAGTCGGCCTTTATTGCATGACCTTAAAAATCATGACACCCATGTCCATATCGTAAGACATTAAACTACATGGTTTCTTTAAGAGCTGTATGTGGATTGATTCCTATCATCATTGGATACATATTGAAACCTAGACTTCTTATGTTAGGACCAACCAAAAAGTTATATCCATTCATAAGAGGCTTATCTTACCATTCATTAGCCTCAGGGCCCATTTTTAATAACTGGATTTTGTTTCTCATTGGTCCACAAAATCATATTTCCCATAAGTACATGACAAAAACATCCTTACCACAAGATGTTAAACTGCATGGGAATTATTGTCTCAGTATTGATTCATCACAAAAAAACTAGATCTGTGTAGAAGAAAGAAGTTCCCCTATCCCCGAGTGTGAGTCAGATCCACATAGTGAATTGTTTCACTCAAGAGAAACATGTGACTTGATTCCTATAATAACTAGATATGTAGTGACACCCATACCTTTAATCATGGGACCGACCACAATACAACATTCCTTCCTTGTTGGGTGACCCATTTCTATGCAAAAAGATGTTAAAATACATGTTTTATCCAAAATACATATTTCATGATTCTCATTCCAATGTGATACATAGTAATGCCCATACCTTATATCCTATACCTATCCACGAATCACATGAAACATATACCTTTTCCATATGAGTCATACCTTCATAGAGAATACCCATCCAAAAATATGTGTGGTTTGAATCATGTCATCATAAGATACATAGAGAGTCATGGATTTCCATTCTTGGGCCCAACCACAACATTTTTCCTCCTTCACATTGAGTCACCTTCATCCTCACCACATGATGTTAAACTAAAAGGTTTCCCATAATTACATGTGTCTTGATTTCTATTTACACAAGGAATTCAGTGATGATCGACTCTCCAATACTAGTTCTAACCGACATTATCAAAACAATAAAAGGAAAAAATGCACCCCTATTGGTGTACGAGTTAGATCTAAAAAGGGAGCCATTCTTAGAACTATGTACAACTTGATTCTCACTCAAATGATATACATAGCGATGATTGAATCTATAATACTTTTTGATCCCCCTCAAATCCTAAATTCTCATATCATTTATTTTTACCACCCATGTGTGGTGGAGTAGAAATTTTCCACCCTTGTTTCCTCACAATGAGAATAGTTCACTTGGGACTAGGAATTTTGGTAATGGATTATCTGCATGATCAAATAATATCAATTCACATTAGGGTTACTATGATCCTAGTCACAATACCATAAAAGGCATACTAGATTTCCTTACCGTATGATGTTAAACTACATGGTCAAGGCCTATCTGAGAACTACACATGTATTGAGTCCTACTATCATATGATACACAGTGACACCTAAGTCTTTAATATTCCTTCTATCTTTAATATTTTCTCTTCACATCGGGGAACCTACATCCTTATCACATAACATTAAACCATATGGTGACCATCTTTTCCCCATGAAATTGAAATAAATGGATCTTTAAGAACTATGATTGGATTGATTATTGTTTTAACAAGATACATAGTGACACCTAGACCATGTTTCCTAGTCCCATTCATGGGTTAAAGAAAAAATTCTACATCTATTATATATAAACAAAGATCTATGTTGGAAATCTCAAATTTGGGATCCTCATTCAGGGATCCAATAAGGAAAGAGAATTATCCCCTTATATATGAATCATATCAATGTATGGAACTTCATACTCTATGCCCAATACTTTTATGGATTCATCTAAAGTAATATGACACATTTATTCAATTTTTCATATTCTATGTCTTGAAAAAATTCGGAACTCTACAATCCCCCTCTGTCTATCAAAGATGGAGGGTCAATGTAGTGAGGAAAACATTGTTTGAATACAAACAATGTTCCCCAGTTCACTCTGCAATAATTTTTTCACACAAAATGTCTTTCAAACCAATGGAAAATTCGTCCCTATGAGAGGAATATTTTATTTCCATAAGTACTAATGGTATTTTTCCCTAAATCATTTCTCATGATGAGAGAAACCCTAGATTCATGGATTACATCTTCGTTCCCCCTCATTTCTAAGGAATGTTGGTACAACCGAGCCTTATGAGACTCTTGTTACTCATTATTTTCATGACAGATGGTCATAGTTGTATGCCCTAAAACTGTGAGACCCTATGTTTTCTTTACCATAAAATTTTAAACTGCATGGTTGATGTATTGATCACATGACCCTAAACTATACGATTTTTAAGAACTACATCTAGATTGATTCCTATTATCACATGATACATAGTGATTCCGATATCCTTAATATTGGGTTCATCCATGACATAAAAATATACCCTTTCTTTTGTGTGGGTCATATCTTTATAAGAGGTTTCCACTAGAAGAACTACATATGGTATCATTCTAGTTTTGATGGGATATATAGAGACACCCATATCTTGTGTCCTAGTCTAGACACAACAACAACAATAGAAAAAAAAATATACCCACATTCTTATTCATGGTCTAGATCTATATTAAAGGATCCAACATGCATCTCATCCACTCATGAGCTCGTATTCAAAGGAAGATGTCCCTTTCCCCACATAAGAGTTTGATCAAAGTGTGGGGTAACCCTCCAAAAATTATGTATGGATTAATTTATGCAATCACATTATATGTAGAGACAACCAAATATTCAATACATGTTCTAACTATAGTAAGGTATAAAAAGATACTTTCCCTATACCCGGGTCATACCTATATGGGGAACCCTATAAAAATAATATATGACGTGATTCTCACTTTGAAGATATGCATAAGGACACACAAATATTATATCCTATTACAACCAAAAAAATACCCCCAGTCCTTTACACATGATCTAGATATACATAAGAGGGTCCAATATTTTCCTTACCCCATTCATGAGCTTGTTTTAAAAGGAAAATTCTCCTTCCCCACATATGAGTTTGATCGATGAATGGGTAAACCTTCCCAGAACTACATTTTGTCTTGATTCTAAATTTGATGGGATATAAAGTGACTCCTAGACCATAGTCTCAGGCACATCCATAACAAAAAAACAAACAAAAAATCCTTCCTACATTTGGGTTAGACCAACATAACGGAATAATTTCTACCCATTCATGGAAAATATCAACCTGAAATGCTCCATTCATGATCATGTAATATTATTTCATAAAAAAATTATTTTTGGGATTTTTTTAATCTCTATAAACCTCCCTATCAGTAAAAAATGGAGATTTAGTGTCTTGAGGCCACCTTTTTGACAATTCACAATATTCCTCAGTTGGATCTGCATAAGTTTCCCACAGAAATGGACTGTTAACCAATAGTATGTTCATCCCCTACAAAGTATTTTCTTATCTCCATAGACCCTAATGACTATTTTCATCCCACATCACCTATCAAATTTATAAACCCCCATATTATAGCTAACAAACTTTCCCCTTCATTCCTAAATAGGATGGAATATTCTCGAAAAGACTTTCCCAAAAAGGGAAAATATTTTATCTCCCAGTTAAATCTCAAAAACCTTAAATGATAGTCCCCAAACTTCCATGCCATAACACATTAACAGGAAGGGTCCATGATCTAGTTGTATGAAAATAAACTACACCATTCCTTAAAACTCCTTTACAAAACTAAAATTTGTTAAGGAGTGGTTTCAAATTTATGGATATAGTTGGAAAAAATTCCCTCATCATTTTTAGACATCATTCACTTTACAATCCACCATTCACAGTCTTGGGAAATCTAGATATTCAAAAACTACTTGTCTGTTAGAAATGGAGGGTGAGTGTCTTGAGAGGATGTTTTTTTACTAAGAACAATATTCCCCAATTGTCTCTACATAAGGTTAAAATATAAATGGACTATCAACAAAAGGAAAATTCTTCCCCCTGAGAGTCTTCTTATACCTCTATACACCCCCGAAAACATCGTGTTGGAAACCGTTATTATGGTTACTCCTCACATAATTTCCCCATATCATGTCTTGGATTTATATATCACCAAACTAGGGTAAAAAAATCCCCATCCATGTTTGAAAAATATTGGGACATTCTTGTCCAATATTCCCTATTGGGGTCATAACCCCATGAGTCTTGGTCAAAGCTATTTGACATAAAAATCAGGTGCATTAGTCCAATTTTCAAGACACTAATTTTTTTTAAAAAATAGATGAAAAAATATACAGGTTGAAAACCTACAAAGGGAAACCTGGGTAAAAGTTGAGTCCTGGATCTCAAAACCAACGATTTTCATAGTTTAGGAAAAATTGAGAAATCAAAAGAAAATTAAAATAGAAAAAAAACTTTTTAAGTCAAAAATATGAAAAGGGCCACCCAAGAAAAATCCAGGTTACATCCTACAATCCTATAATATAGTGGGATTGCGAAATAATTGGGATGATAATAGAAAATGAATAATGTTTTTAGGGTTAACCATGTAACCCTAGAAATAGTCATAACTATGCACGTTGAGTCCCTTGGATCAGGAAAAAAGTAGATCATTACCTGATCATGTCAATTTGAATATCCCAGGTTGTGATAACAATTGATATATAGAGGTGATTATCTTTAAAAATGTGACCAGTTATGATTGATTAACATTGCATGAAAAGATAAATAACAAACATTGGAGGGAAAAACAGTTTTCATCGATCTATTAAATGAGAAAGGAGGAACATCCACAACTTGGAGTCTCTTCATATGAGTAGAAAATTTTGAATACAGAGTCGACTCTATAGATTCAAAATACTGAAGCATTTCTTGGTCCAAATCCAATATAAATTAGCAGATCTCAGACAATAATGTAGTCTGAACATTTTCATCGGCCTGCAATGCCTCCACCCTCTCAACCTCACCCAATACTAGATTTCCCCCTCATCCAAATATTATTTCCCCTAATCAACAACTACCTCGAAATAAGCCAATTAATTTTTGAGCTACTCTATCTCCTAACTAAGATACTCCACCTCTTGAAGAATCCACTCCACTAAGGTCCTATTCTCTGAAACATCTCCACATTGACTCACAACCATCCCAGAATATTTAGTAAATTCATTAAGAAGGATCTTCCTAGCTGCTATAGGGTGGTCCATGCACTTTGTAGTTGAAAGATGAGAGTGAATTGTGCTAGTTCTATCCTATTTAGAAATAACATGTTTCACTGTATCATGTATAGAATGATATTCAAACCCCCATACCCAATAAATGAAAATTGTTGATGTAATTTGGGAGGTTTTTTCAGCATGTTTTCAAAGGGATTATAAGAAATACAATTTTAGATATCTTTCCATATTTTATAATGGGAAATGAGAAGTTCATTCTAGAGCTGCATATTCTTCCTTAGAATCACTATTGGATGACAGGATATATTCAGTAATATGTTCCACCAGATAATTTATTGACTAAGAAAATAGGGTGTGGTGTGATTCTATAATAGCCTACACCCTTGAAATGTCTGAAAGTTGAGATATTAAGGCATCATCTACAACGGTAGAGACTTGTGGATATAATTATGGATTTATAATATTGAAATATAAACCACCAAAGAAAAATTAATGACTGTAAGGGTGATTAAATGACCTCCAATCTTTAGGACATTAACATCCCTAACCACCAATATTTCATCATCACCTTGAAAAGTAGATGCAACATCCTATGTTTGTGGGTTGACTTCAGGTTCTTCCAAATACACATGTGTAGTAGGATCATGCTTAGTCCTGTAAGTGGTCTTTAGAAGATCACTCATGGAAAATGTGCTTGTAGGAATAACCAACACCAAATTAGGGGCGATAGCTAATTCCAATTATCCTCAAGCATGAATTACTCCCTCTTACATAGATGTTCAACCCAGAGGGGTAGGATCAATATGTTGAATGGAATCATAAAACCCTAAATACACCCCATCTATTGGGGAATATGTCATTTGATCAGGAATGGTCGACCCCTTGGGGTTTGGGATATCCTTAATATCCTTTTTTATTTGGGGTTCCCCATCAGGTTCATTTACTACAACTAGAGTTATCACATTTATCTCCAAAGAAGTAGGGATTATAGGCCCTTGGGTGGTTTCTGCATGATTATTCAACAGAACTACACAAATTCATGTGCAATATTATTAGTCATCTCATGAAAACACATAGCACGACAACTAAATGAAGAGATTAAATAGTCACATGTTATCCTCTACTTTTGAGTTATAGTCACCTATGATGCATACCGATGCATTATAGAGTTATATAGAGATGATCCCCTATATAGAAAAATTGGTGGGGATGGGGTGTAAATTATACTATAAAATTTTCAAGAATCGCCTCCACATTCTCCATTTCTCATGAGAGACTTCTCCAATAGCTCCCAAATTACAATGGATATTCACCCCATTGGGGATACCCTTTAGCATATAATCTGGGTATGGAATGAGTTCCCAAATCTCCCCAGGATCCTACAAGAACCAAGAGTAATGATACAAGGTAAAAATAATAATTAGAAGTGGATTTGGTAAAAAAAACATATTACCTCTTTGTTAGTTCCATCTCTCCCCACCACGATTACCATGATATCCACTAAATGGACATGCTAGTAAATTATATCTTTTAATGAGTTGATGCAGGTGATATTATCTTAAATATATATACCCACTTCATGAGTATCTTCTCAAGTAGAGATACACGTAGGAGAAGTGATAACCACAAAGAACACAAGATCATGGTTCTCCACCTGAATCATTTCCCATAAGTCTTTAGAAGATGTTTTTTATAATGTAATCCCATTTTCTTCAAACCTTTGTAAATAAAAAAGTGATCATAATGGATAATTCTTGGAGATATTCTAGGGGAACTGAGGTAGGTTCCAATAGCCACAATTTCTTCCTTGGTGCCTCAGCAACCCTGGGACCTTCTGGGGATGAGTTCTTATTATATAACTACTGGGAAGAGGAAATTTACCCATAACTAGTCAGATAATGTTTTTGGCTTTATCAGACCCATTAGATGTGTTACCATCATCCCCCTCACTCTCGCTGACCTCCAATCTCACCATTGAGAGCACTCACTTGGTATATCTAGGATGGTTTTGTGGTAAATGAATAGATGCACTGAGATTGAAAATATAGGCTTCCAATTTCTTATGTCCATTAGAATACGAAATAGTGTAAGTCTATCTCACATATCCATATTTGGTCAATGCAACCTATATCAATTGAAAAAGGTTCTATAGAGTGTGTACCTAATAGTAACCCATTAAAGAATTCCATTGAATCCAGAATTTTGGAAAGGAGATATCAAGAGTGATAGATAAATGGCCTTGATAAGTAGCTTTGGATTCATGGGGGGTTGAACCTCAGGTTCTCAACATCTTCCTTGGGGGGTTCATAAATTAGAGTTTTTCTCACATATTTAATAGGACTTGAATGTTTTGCAGATTATGTTTTATTCCGATTGGTATAGTGTCGGCGACAATAGGAATCACTTCTTATAATTGATCTTCAGGGTTTGATCAATCATAGAATTCAAAATAAGATTTGGTAAGAGCAGTATTATAACATACAAGAGGAAGAAGTCCAATCAAACATTGTGTTTCCTCCCTAGTGAACATCACCTAGAATTATCGAGCTGTTTTTAAGTGTTTCTCCTAGAATGTGATGATGATGGTTATAGGACACCTCATCTGAATATTGTTGAACTGATGTGAAAATCTAAAGGGTATATACCCCTCACATTTAAATTCTCTATCAATCCTAGACACTAAGATTCTTTCAATTAATAAAATGAGATACCCCCATCTGACATGATACCCAAAATCATCATTTAGAAAAGTACCGGTGGGAGGGACTTAAGAATAATAATTGAAAAAACGTGGTAGTGGATTCGATCCATGGTTTCATGTTCTTTCTAGTCTGATGTGCTCACCCCACTTATGATCTAAACATATTGTCATAAATTATCCCTAATAATATATTGGGTGTTGATAAATTTTTAACCTCCCATATGGTCTTCTACCCATCCCCATATAACTTGGAAGGGGCTAACCATCTGGTTTAGAGGCCTCAATTGACTGATTCTTCCAAAAAAATAGTGAATCTTCACCAGCACTTGGATGGTGAGGTTAATACGTGTTTTCTTGGATAACTAATCCACCATAATGATGTTTTTGAATCTAACACCAGTACTGGAATCATGCATTGTCTGTATACAGCCACTGAGAAACATGGCTAGAAAGTCATCTAGTCAGAATAGTTGGTCAACATTGAGGATTTTTTTCCAACACCACTCATTAAACTAACCCTCCTCATGCATGTTTCAATAGGAACCAATACTACATGGTTATCAAGAGTTGGGAAATTCCTCATCCTCCTCGTATAAGGATTTTGGATGCTTAATGTATCGAATTCATTGATACAATTATAAGATGTTACATCCTTCTACTAATGATGGTCACCCTTCAAATGATCATTCGCCTCATCAATATGATTTTTGACAGGGGGAATTTTCCATCTCATCCCATGTTATATGATGTGGAATAAATTTATCTCACATGTCACCCTTGATGGAACCCCCAAAATAATATGGGCATCCCAATGACTAATGTCAACATCCTCATACACCAAGAGGAAGGTATTGGTATTTTATCTTCATATGCTATGTAACTCCAGGATAATATTTTGGCTTTGATGAGAGTAGAACTATAATACCCATACCACTTTGTACATACACTCATCTTTCTACTCATTTTTAAAGTCTTCACAAGTCTAGAGGAACTAACCTTCCTCCCCCCAGTCCAAGATGAATGAGACCCTAGGGAGAAGGTCCCATTTCGATGACCACCCTAGATGCTCACTTTCCATGGCCTCCCATGAGATTCTATGATATAAATGGATGTTTACATATAGTGACCATATAGTTTCTTCTAATGTAAGAGGAGTGTAGTTCAAGAGAAATTCAACAACATGAGTTTCCCAAATGAATGTACCCCTCTATGTGATATTGGAATTGGGAATGTTGATGTTCTTTAATTGTCTAGGTTGTAAGTTGATTTAATAGGAATGGTGTAAGGATTGAGACATCAAATAGAATCCCAAATCAATGAAGATGGAGAATGTTTGTGATATGATACCCCTTTTACCGACACAAATAAGTACTTTCAGGAGTTGATGATGTGGGTTGGCGTTTATTTTAGCAATATTATTAACAGAATCGATCATCACATTCCTCCTCTCATCAATAGAAGAGAGAGTAGCAACAACAGTAGCATAAATAGACTATGAAGTGACCATCCTATTGTATGCATAAAAATACATAAGTAAAGGGATTAGTATTCATAAAGATGGAAAATTATAATGAACCATGAAATGTTGGCCCTCAAATTGATGGACTGAGAAATTATAACATGAGAGGTGTAAGTCTATGAAGTGCTCAACCCGCAAGGTGCTCAGCTTGGGAGGCACTCTGAATGCGAGGCGCTCATCCCGCGAGGTGCTCAGCCCATGAGGCATCAGCATGTGGGACACTAAATCCATGAGGCATCCTATCAACTTTTTTAAGAGATTTTAAAAAAATTATTATTGTTCATAGGTGATGAGTTTCAGTTTAAGAACAGTTTGGTAGTAAAGTAAGAAGGCTTTATAGAAGCACTAATAGTGGAGGAGAGTTTGAAGAGTGTTGTGTTCACTAAGATGACTGATAAAAGACAAATAATTTTTGCCCCACTTTTATAGGTGTATTCCCATGTATTGGTCCAAAACTATACCACAATAGGTTCAAAACAGGAGTAATGTATTCATCTAAATCAACTCATCTTCATCCCGACCGGAGAAAATTTAGATTGGAAAATTTATTGGGTCCTAAAAATTCCCCATGAAAAGATGAAAAGAATCCAATAATTTGGAAATAAAAAATAATGAATCCTAAGAAGAGTATGATGAAAATTTTCAAAGGGTACAAATCTGTTAAGGAAGGCTCAGGTCTATGTAGTAAAAATTACTTGGCGGACCATCGCTCTAGATGGAGTTCCAGTGTTTCATGAAACACACCATGAATGTAGTCATTCATAGGATGAGAGAGCACTATTAGTGTCAACTAATGAAACCAAGTTTTTTTTGTACCTGGTGGGAACTTCCACCCCCATGGACGACCATCCCCCATGAACAAAATCATTTTTAGGATGATACAGTACCATTGGTTCCCGTGAATGAACCCACAATCATCATTAGGGACAGATGGAGATTCCTTCCCCTAAAAACAACTACCCCCATTAGAAAAATAATTTACAGGCTAGGGAATCCTTTTTAAGTTCCCATAAATGAAGCCATGTTGTCCATTGTTGATGGCTGACCATCCTAATACTCAATCCCATTATTCCTCTATAAATGAACCCTGAGGGAATATAAAGATGAAGAGGAAGATAGTAGTAAGAGATATCATATGAGAGCCAAAACATGGATCCTTTGATTCTAAGTAGGTAAATCTACTGCATAACATTATTGAAAAAAGTAAATTCATTTGGTGTCTGTAAACCCAAGAATCTTTCATGGTCACCACACAACAACATAAGAAAATGTCTCTGTTGCATACCACCATCCCATATATAAAAAATATATGCAGAGGGATCCCTATACTATGTAGAAAAATGATACATCAGTGGAACTCTAACTCTCATAGAAAAGCACTATGTGTGTAGAACCCAACCCTATGTAGAAAAACGCTACGCGAGAGGATCCTGAATCTATGTAGCATAATGATTCTTGGATGGTACCCTCACATGTGCATCAACATGTTGTGAAAAGGGAACCCCACCCTGCATTAGAATATGTTATGTGGAATGGGACATCCTAGAGTGTTCTTCTGTGTAGCTCCCCTTACTTATGAAAATCATACCATCAGGCCCTACATTTTCCCCTCTACAAACTAGTCACACAGCACTAGGACAAGGAACCTTCCAAATCCACCCGACTTGTATGATATGATCATCATGCACATTAGTGTGTCTTCTCAAGTCTACATACCCATGGATCCACATGGTAACCTCCATGAAAATGAGGGACCTTAGAATGTTTTCAAGTCTACATTCCCATGGTAACAAGGTTCCCAACCTTGGAGTTTCTCACATGAACTTCCATGTTCTATGTATTAAGAGAAACCACTAGCCGTTCCCTTCGATAATATCTAGTAATGAATCATTCTCTCCTCCTCCCTAAAATTAGGGAAAGGGCATCCATCTTGTAGTAAGCCCTTAGAATTTCCTATGAGGGGAAACACACATTCTCCTCTTTTCCAGCACAGGTCATAGCCGGATTGACCACCTGATGTGACTATCCTGGTTAAAAAAATATAAGAGGAGAATATAACACTCAAATATCTCTCCCTCTCCATTTGGGCCCTAGAATCCTTCTAGTAGTTGAAAAAATTGAATTGTGTGACATTTATAACTACTTCTTCCAATTTCTTCTCATGTCGAGCATGAATCACATGGGCATATAGGTTAGTGGTGATCATGACATCAAAATGATCCCAAACCTCTAGTGGGCCTTCTGTTTGGTATAAGCTCTAACTATATTTATTCCAGTGGTCCTCCTAATAGGTGTATGCCCGAAACCATTCTAATATATGTGGTATTTGAGTCCCAACTAACTGGGATACCTAGGAATCCTCCCTAACGTCCAAACGCAAAAATAATGCCAGCTTAAATGTTCTCCATGACACATTACTAGTAAATTATTATCTAACATGGAGGAAAAAATTTCTTCTGGATCCCTATCATCACTATCCTTATTGGTTAATATTCTTATTAAGGTCATTCCCCCACCTGGGAGACCACATCTCTCTATGATACCTCATGCCACCTCAATGTAAGTCCCACCCCAAACATTTACAAGGATTTTTTCGCCTGGATTTAATTTCTAGATAATGTTTAAATGGATGGTCTAGTCCTCATCACACAAACATAAATAGTGATGTGTTCGGTTAATTTGAACGAAACTATGTAGGTTCGGATTCCTCTCATGAGGATACCTAGGAATCCCATCTTATGGGTTCTGTACAAACATCAAAATGACTTATGTCTCCCTATATAATGATAAAATACAAAGCATCCCACCAAATTGATTAAAACCAGTATCATCCTAATGAGGGAAAAGAGAATATTTGATCCTTTACCAGAATGGTTCCACTGATAGAGAACCGAATATAAATACAGATCTCTACATTGATGAAGAAGATCAGATAGATACAGATGATTTGGAACACATTCATGTCGATAATTTATCATTAATCCAAAGTTATCTACATCATATATAACTAGGAATGAACAAAGGATTCCTGAAAATAACTTAAATCTATTAGAGAGTCCTCGAGAAGGAAATAATTCCACCAAAATGTGTGTGATAAACTTTAATTCTCATCCTCTAAACCAATGTGATATTTTAAGTGACATTGGAAAATTTCCCCAATGAACACCTGCCATTCGAAATTAGGTCCAGGAGTCATCATGGATATGAGAGTTGGTGGGTGTTTTCAGCTCCACAAACGAAATCCATTGCAGACTTTTCTAGAATGGTGCACCTAATGTGAGTGACTGTACAACACTAAACCCTCTACAATCAATTTTCGAACACCAAATAGATTTCTTTAGAATAAAACCTAATACCATAAATACTATAAAACCATAAATACCACAAAACACCTAAAACACCATAAAATCCCTATGATACCCAAAACCCCAAAAAAGGATTAAAAATTCTTAAAACCATAAAAATTCCTTTAAAACCATAGAAACTGTAAAAAACCTAAAACCCCTAAAACAAAAAAAAAATCACAAAAATACCATAAAAGGCCCTAAAAACACCATAAAATCCTAAAAGTCATTGAAGCACCTATACAACCGTAAAAGTCCCTAAATTCCATAAAACATGGAAAAGACCCAAAAAACCCCCTAAAGACAATAAAATCCCTAAACACCCTAAAAGACCCTTAAAATCCTTAAAATAACCTAAAACCCCTAAAAACAATAAAAATCCTTAAAACCTCATAAAAACCTAAAAAATCATTAAAAAACCTACCAAAAATAAAAAAACACTAAGAAAATAGAAAACCCTAAAAACACATAAAACCCCAATGAAACACTAAAAAACATTTTAAAATCCATTAAACACTTAAAAAACATAAATCCATGAAAATCCCTACAAAACCATAAAAACCATAAAAATCCTTAAAAACCCTAACTAACACTAAAACCCAAAAAGAATATTAAAATCACTAAAAATAGCCAAATAACCATAAAACTCTAAAATATCAAAAAACCCATAAAAGAATAATAAAAACCGTAAAACATAAAAATATTAAAAACACTAAAAACTAAGAATCCATTAAAAACTTAGAACCCCTAAAAACCATAAAAAACCTAAAACCAAAAAAAACCAATACCCCCTAAAACACCATAAAAACCCCAAAACTAAAAACCAACCTAAAATTCCCTAAAACCCTAAAAATCCTTAAAGAAACTAAATGCAATAAAAAAACCAAAACCCTAAATGAACCTCAAAACCTAAAAGCCCCTAAAAGACCCTAAAAGGGCTAAAAATCCAAAAGAGGCCCTAAAACCACTTAAACATCCAAAGAACCCTAAAAACACAATAGAAATCCCCATGTCCTAAAAATCCCTAAAAACTCTTAAAACCCATAAAACTCTAAAACCACTAAAAAAATATAAAACTCCCTGAAACCCTAAGAACCCTAAACACTAAAAAACATAATAAAAATTTAAAATATTTTAAAATCACTAGGAACTAAAAACCCTAAAACCCCTAAGGGACCCCAAATACCAAAAAGACCCTAAAACCCTTAAAACCAAAAAAACCCTAGTAGACCATAAAAACCCTAAAAACTCTAAAGGGCCCTAAAAACACTAAAAACATGAAAGGACCCAAAAATAAATTTAAAACTAAAGGACCCAAAATCCCCCTAAATGATCCTAAAAAACCATAAAAGCCTAAAGTTTCCCTAAAAACACTAAAACCAAAAAAATCGCAAAAAAAACCTCCCCCCTAAAAACCCCAAAAAAGTATAAAAACCATAAAGGATCCTCAAAAACATAAAACCCTAAAACACTAAAAACCCTAAAAAACCTTCAATGACCCTAAAAACCCAATAAATATTTTAGATTCTCAGAAAAACCATAAAATCTCTGAAAAGTCTCAAAAACCCCTAAAAGATCCAAAAAACCCTAAAACCCTACAATCATTAAAGACCTAACCTCCTCCCCCTAAAAAACTATGAAAACCATAAGAAAAACCCAAAACTCTAAAATTACCATTTAAACCCTAAAACCCTAAAACCACCATAAAAACATTAAAACACTAAAAACCCACTAAAAATACTAAAAAGTCCATAAAACCCCAAAACAACTAAACAACCAAAAAAACTCATTATGTTTTTAAAAAAAAATATAAAACCCACTTGTAAATCCTAAAACCCTTAGAAATAAACTAAAATAATAAAAAACCGCAAAAACCCTGAAAAACCCAAAAACCCCTAAAAATGATAAAAAACCATAAACTCCCTAAAATCCATCAGAACCCATAAAAACCCTAAAACCCTAAAAATACCGCAAACCTCTTAAAAATAAAAACCATGAAATCCATTTAAACCACCCAAAACCCAAAAACCATAAAAGACCCTAAAGGACCCTATAAGACACTTTAAACCCATTAAACACCCTAAAAACCTTAAAATACCTAAAAACATAAAAATACCTAAAAGCCTAGGAAAACCCTAAAACATATTAAAACCCCTAGAACCCAAAAAAATATAAAAACCTTAAAACCCCAAATAAAGCATAAACCCCTTAAAATTCTAAAACCCCCTAAAATCCATAAGGGGACAAAAAACCTTAAAACCCCTTTAAAAACCCTAAAACCATAAAAATTAATAGAAAATAAAAAAATCAACATGAATCATAAAAACCAATTAAAGCCCCTAAAACCCAAAAAACCAAAGAACCCTAAGAAACCCTAAAAACCCTAAAAACACCAAAATACCTAAAAACCCTAAACAATAATAAAAATAACTAAAAACCCTAAAAAAGATTGAAAAAACCTAAAAAATGTAAAAAACCTAAAACCTTGAAAACCCTAAAACTCTAAAAACCATAAAAAATGTTAAAAATCCTAAATATCCCCGAAAACCCTAATAATCCCTAAAAACCTTATAACCTCTAAGACCAAATACATTATACCCTACACTCTAAACACTAAAACCTACACCTTAAATAGTATACACAACACCCAATATCCTATAATCCTCACACCAAACCTTATACCTTACACCATAAACCCCACACCCTAAACGTTATACCATACACCCAAGACCCTAAAACCTTTAACCGAAGCCCTATACCCTACAACTTAAACCCCAAAATATAAACACTAAACACTAAATCCTTCACCAAAAACCATTTACCCTAGAACCTAAACCTTATGCCTTACACCGTACACCCTATACCTCACATCCTAAACGCTAATTCCTACACATATAACCCAAAACCATACACCCAAAACCATATACCATACAAGCTAAACCTTAAAACTTGCACCCTAAAAACTAGACCATAAACCTTAAACTCTACACCTAAATCATATACAGTACACCCTAAACCTTAAACCATATACCTTAGACCCTATACCCAAAAACTCTATTCTCAACACCCCAATCCTTATACCCTACACACTGAACCCTAAAACCCACACCCTAAAAAGTATACCCTAAACCCTAAACCCTTAACCCTATTCTTTAAACCATATAACCTATACCCAAAACCCTAAATCCAAGATCAGAAATCCTATACCTTACACCATAATCTCTAAACCCAACATCCTAAAACCTATAACCAACACCCAAATCCATGAACCCAACACCCATAACCCAATACCCTACACCCAATAACCTTTACCCTGCAATTTAAACCATATAAACATCATTCTAAGCACTAAATCCTTCACTCTAAACCCTATACCAAAGACCCTAAACCCTAAAACCAACACCTTAAACCCTATATCCAATACCCTAAACCATATACCCCATACCCTAAACCATATACCCAACTCCCTAAACCATACAAAATCCAACCAAAACCCAAAACCCTAAATCTTATAACTGACACCCCAAACCCTATGCCCAACACCCTAAACCCTATACCATACATTCTACACCATATACCCTACACATTAAACCCTAAAATCTATATCCCTAAAAGAACTCTAAGAAACTCAAAACTCTAAAATCACTTAAAACCCTTAAACCCCTAAAAGAGATTAAAATCCCCTAAAACGCAAAATGATCCTAAAAACCCTAAAAACACAAAAAATTCAAAAAAGATACTAAAGACACTAAAACTCCCTATTTGACACTAAAAACCCTTAAAGATTCTAAAAAACACTAAACCAATAAAATTTCATATATGACCAAAAAACCACTTTAAAACCCTAAAACCCTAAAAACCCACAATCACCATAAAAACCCCTAAAACCCTATAATAAATTAAAAACCATTATAAACCTAAAACCCTTAAAAAATTAATAAACCTAAAAAATGCAAAAAAAAACCCCTAAAAATTTTAATACAATTAAACCCCTAAAATAAATTAATAATTCTAAAAAATAAAATTGACTCAAAAAATCCTAAAATTCTAAAAGATCATTAATACCCTAAAAACCCTAGAAACCTTAAACACCCCATAACCCCCCAAACTGTAACAAACTCTAACAACATTTGAATCCCTAAAAACCCAAAAAATCCTAAAATTCCAAAAAAACCCTAAAACACTAAAAACCCTAAAACACTAAAAAATTATAAAACCCCTAAAAACCTAAAAAAATCAAGAAACCCTAAAACAAACCATTAAAATAATTAAAAAATCCATAACCCATAAGAATTCTTGAAAGCCCCTAAATGTCATAAAACCCTTAAAATCCCTAAAATCCACAAATAAAACTAAAAACCTTTAAAACCCCTAAAACACCTAGATTTCATAAAATACACTAAATCCCCTAAAAACCAATAAAACCGCTAATCCTGAAAACCCAAAAAACACGAAAACCCCCCAAAAAATGAATAAACCCCTAATAACAGTAAAAAATATAAAATACCCTCTAAAATAAAAAATCCCCAATAAACAAAAAAAACCCCTAAAACCCTAAAACCCATAAAAGACCATAAAAATCCTAAAAAACTTAAAAGAATCAAAAAACCACTAAAAATCCTAAGAAAAATCTAAAAGACCATAGAATCTTTGAAAGACCCTAAAACCCCATAAACTCTCTAAAATACCAAAAATCAACTAAAAATAATCGATAACCCCTAAACCCCCCTAAAAACCCTAAAACCGCATACAAAATACTAAAACCCTAAAATCTCTAAAAATGAGAGAATCCAAAAAACCATAATAATGAAAAAAACCCCTTAAAACCCCTAAAAACCGTAAAAACCAAAAAAAAACTTATAAAACCCTAAAAATTCGATAAAACCATAAAACTCATATAAAATTGAGAAAATCAATTTAAATCCCTAAAATCAAAAGAAAATCCAAAAAACCATGAGAAAACCTTTAAACCCCCTTAAAAAGTATTAAAAACCCTTAAGGCCAATAGAAATATTCAAAGTCTAAAGGATCTAAAAACCTAGAAATACCCTAAAACCCCTAATGATCATAAAAACACCCCAAAACCCTAAAAACCTAAAACCCCAAAATACCCGTAAAAACCCTAAAAAATATTTAAAATACACTAAAACCCTAAAACCACTAAAAGAAGATAAAACCCCTAAAAACACAATAAGACCCTTAAGGACCCCAAAACCATAAAAACCCCTAAACGCTTACAAATACTAAAACCCCTAAAAATATAAAATAATCTAAAATCCTTAAAAACACAAAAGGAAACTAAAACCACTAATCACCCCTTAAAATAACCTAAAACCCCATAAACCATAAAATAATCTAATGCCAATAATGGAATCTAAACACCCTAAAACCCTAAAGTATCCTAAAAACCCTAAAAACACTAGAGGACTCTAAAGACCTCTAGTATCATAAAAGTCCCTAACCCCACTAAAAACCCTTAATGGACCACAAAACCCGAAAAGGGTCATAAAAACATTAAAACCCTTAAAGGACCATAAAATCCCTTGAGGACCCTAAAATACCCTAAAAAATATAAATAACCCTAAAACCCCTGAAAAAATATAAATCCTCAAAAAATCCCCTAAGAACCCAAAAAGACCCAAAATCCTAAAAACACTAAAAGACCATAAGAAATATTAAAATTAGTAAAACTCCTAAAAGAACCTATTAATGCCAACAACCCTAAAACCCCAAAAAGTCCTTAATGACCATAAAACCGCAGAAAATTTTTCAAGTCCCTAAAAATAAGGAAAAATCATATAAACCACGTAAAACCCCTAAATATAACTAAAAACCCTACAACTCACTAAAAACCCTAAAACCCAAAAAAACATTAAAGGCACTAAAAACCATAAAAATCCTTTAAACCCGAAGAAAATAGTAAACATCATAAAAACAAAAAAAAACATAAAATATCATAAAACACTTAAAACAATAGAAGACCTTAAAAACCAATAAACCACTAAAAAACATAAAAACTGTAAAAACACTAAATACAATAAAAATATTTTAAAACACCGGAATAATCCATAAATTACATAAAAATATGAAAAACAACAAATAAAACCTAAAATGATAAAATCCCCCCAAAACTCCTAATAACCCTCAGATCCCTTAAAACTAAAAAAAGACACCGGAAAAAACCCTTAAAACCCCTAAAAACCCTAAAATACATTAAACAAATGTAAAAACATATTTAAAATCCCAAAAAACACATAACCCTACAAAACACTAAAAACTATAAAAACACATAAATTCATTAAAATTCCTTAAAACATTAAAAACCGCTATAAAATATAAAATCCCTTAAAAAGTTAAAAAACCAAAAAACCCCAAAAACCCAAAAACCCTAAAAACTATGACAATCCCTAAAACCCAAAAAACCCTAATAAACCATAAAACTCTAAAAGATAATAAATACACTAAAACTCTTAAAATAACTAAATAACCCTATAAAACACTAAAAAACGTTAAAAACCCTAAATAAACCTAAAAACTATAAAACCACAAGACCCCAAAAAACCCTAAAAACCCAAAGTAATTCTAGAATACACTAAAAACAAAAGGTCAGTAAAACCCCTTAAAACCTCTAAAAACATTGGAAATATCTCAAAATCCTGAATGACTGAGAAAATGATAATAAACCATTAAAACACATAAAAAGTCCTAAAAGACCAAAAAAACCAAAAGAAACTACATAAACCTATAAAAACTGAAAAAAAACCCTTAAAACACCTAAAAACCATAAAACCCAAAAAAAAAATATAAAAAAACTAAAATAAAAGAACCCTAAAACAACCCTAAAATCCATAAAATAGAAAAACAAAATCGGAAATAACCCAAAAACACAAAACCCCCCCAAAAAACCCCAAAAAAACCAAAAAAATTAATCCCCCAAAAAAACATTTAAGATCCCTTAAACCCATAGAGACCTTTAAGACCCCAAAAATACCAAAAAAACAATAAAAAACCCTAAAACCCACCAAAATATTTTTAAAACCCTAAATAAATAACCAAAACCCATAAGAGGATCCTAAAAACCCTAAAAACCCTTATAAATTCTATGAAACCCATAATGACCAATCAAGAACCTAAAAACCCGAAAACCCCCTAAAAAATCCAAAAAACCCCTAAAACCCCCAAAAAATCAGTAAACCCCATTAAAAACCCTAAAACTATTAAAAAACCTAAAACAAAATATAACCATAAAAACACTAAAAACCCTTCAAAAAACCCAAAACCCTTAAAATCCCCAAATTACCTATTAATCTAAGGAACCCAAAAATTATATATATCCCTCTAAACCCCTAAAAGCACAAAAAAAACTAAAAACCCCTTAATCCCCTTTAAAATACCCAAAATACCTAATAACAATAAAAACCAAAAAAAACATCAAAAATCACTAATAACCATAATAACCCTAAAACCCCTAATAACATTAAAAACCCTAAAAACCTAAAAATCCTTAAAATAATAAGAAAATCATAAAATGCACTAAAATTCCTGAAAGACACTAGAAGACCCTAAATCCCATAAAATAACCAAAAATCCCTGTAAAAATATAAAATAACCTAAACCCTTAAATACATGAAGCCCTATAAAATACCTTAAAATACAAAAAAACCAAGATAATCATAAAAATGAATAATAACCCTAAAACCCCCAAAAACCAAAAAAACATAAAAACCATAAAATGCCCAAATACTCTAAAAATCCATATCACCCTAAGAAACCATAAAAATCCTAAAAACCCAAAACCCTAAAACCCCTAAAAACCCAAAAACCCTAAAATCCCAAAAAAACCCATCATAAACACTAAAACACCAAAACCACTATGAAACCATAAAACACCTAAAACCCTAATAAAGAAGGAAGATGGTGGTGCCCCTGCTCTCGCGTTCGGTGCTCCCCTCCTTTCCATGAAAGTTGACACCGATGTAGCTCATGGCCTCTCCAATGTCACCCCGCCCAGCGCCCTGGCCTGGGGAAGTGGCGAATACGACGCAGATTACCTCTTCACCTGCTTCTGAACCCGCTCTTCTCCCTTATTTTCAAGAGATTGACATTGGACCCAAAGTCCCCCTCTTTGAGAATGGGGTGACCTATTTTCATATCTCTTCTCAGAAATTCTCGATGGATTATGCTCTATTGGATCTCTCACTGCTGGCCCATTTCAGAAGGATTTGGCCCTCCATGGCAGATTTTTGTAGGTTTTCCGCTTCTTCTTGGAATCTCCATGAACAAGCAATCATTGGAATGTTGGATGCTCGACACTTTTTGATTCGGTTTAGGAATGAAGAGGATCTAATTTCGGCATGGTCTTTTGCCCCGTGATGTTTTGATGGCCTTCGTTTTTATCTTTTTCACTAGAATTTTGATTTTCATATGCACCATGATCCTGTGACTGTGGATTTATGGGTTACCCTTCCTGGTCTTGCGCTGTCCTTCCAAAACCTGGCCATCCTCTGCATCATTGGAAGCCTAATTGGTAGATATCTTTGTATGGATGTGTGGATTGATGTTACCTTCCACCCTATTGTGCCATGGATTTTCATTGAAGTTGATGTGTCTAAAGAGCCAGTTACTTCTGTATGCATTGAGATTGAGGGTGAGTTTTGGTGGCACCAGATGGTCTACTTTGAATTCTGGGTACCCCTTTTCTCATCCTTCCATAGGCTGGGACACTATTCCTCTACCTGTATGTCTCCTGGTTATGTCAAGCCTCTATTTCAGAGGTCTTTTTCTGCATCTTCTGGTTTGAAAATAGATGTACCTCACCGTGGAGGCCATGGTCTTAATGATGTGAGTCCTCTCTCTAGACATGTTAGGGTGCCTCTGGCTGAGAATCAGGATGCTATTGGGGTAGGGGATGTTCCTTTGAAGGTTTCTCGACAGGCCCCTCCTTCTCTGAGGGTCTATGATTTGTTTTATAGGATGAAATGTGACCTGGGAATTACGGCTGGTAGGGAGGTGACAGATTCTATGGAAGGAGGCCTTAGTCAGAGAATGGAGGAGTTGTGGCAGATGGAGTCATCTGGGTTGGCTGCTACTCCTAGACTGGAGGTGGAAGGAGCTTCTCCAAATCAATTGGCAGTTCATGGGGGTGTGATGGTGTCCCCCTGCACAATCAGTTTGGTAATTTTATCTTAGTGGATTTGATTCAGGAGAAACAGTCTGCACAAGCATTGTTGGATGGCGGTTTTGATGAGCAAGCTGGGCAGAACTCTTGCTCTGGGCTCATGGGAGCTTCTTGTGCTGATAGGGGTAAGGGAATACAGGAAGAGGGTGATAATGTTATGTTATATGGTATGGGTAATGAGTATTTTGGTATTTTTCATGATGTTAGTGTTTCTCTCTATGGATCATCGGGTGCCAATGTGTAGGTTCCCATGCCTGGCTGTGATGCTAATTCTAGGATTGAGCATTCGATATGTGTTGCGACAGAGGGAGAAGTAGCTGCACAGGGGGATGTGGAAGAGTAGAGGGTGGTGGAAGAATAGGTAGAGGCCCACCCAGTGGTGGTCAATGCAGTCATTGGACAGGACGGAACAGAGGGTGTGGCTGGTTGCAGGAGCTCTGGATTGGGTTCGAGCACGCCTGAGGAGGAGCCTGAAGGGGATTCTGGTGATTTTTAATACCATGCAACTGAGAAGGGGATGGTGGAAGAGCAGGGAGAAATGGACCGGTTGGAAGAGGTTACTGATCAGCGGGGATTTCATAAGGAAGGGAACGTGGATAGCCAAGCGGAAGGGGCTCGGGTAGGGGATGATCACAAATAGGCAGAAGAGGTTGCAAAGGAGGAGATGATAGGGCTGGTCATGAAGGTGTAGGAAGAGTCCCTGGCTGATAGGCCTGACTGTTCGGCCTGGCATGATGATGAGGGGACGGTACTGCCCAGGGAGGATGGGCAAAGGCCTCCAGTTACTGTCGTTGGGAGTGCAGAAATACCTGCCTTAATGGACCCAAGCATTCCACAGGATGAAGACTTTATTGAGTGTCCCCTAAATCAGGAAGGCTACTTTATCTCGGATCATGACCGAGAACATTGCATGGAGGTGGAGGAGCATTTATTTGAGTTCGAGAAGGTGAAAAGGATAGATGATGGCTCCACCTAGGCCCCCTTAAAGAGGAGGATGATGCAGGATCTTCTGTCTTCATTATGAAGTTCTCGGTCCAGTGCTTATATTTGTTGTTCTAGATCTGAGTCTGGGAGGGGTCTACAAGATCTTCTATCTTCATGATGGGTTATAGTGGATGCAGAGAGGGAAGATGCGGGTTCGTGTTTCAGGTTCCTCATCCTCAAATTTGGTTTACGCTACTGATGATGTTCTAGTCAAGTTAATCTATTTTCTTATTGCTATGTTGGACTGTGGATTTATGAGTTGTGGTTGGTTTATTGGTGGGCCATTGGTGGTGCGGGATATTGGTTTTCTTGTGAGGTGTTTGGCATTGTCTAGCCAAAGGGGCTGTCTGGTTCTAGGTTTGTACAAGGATTTATGGGTGTTGCGGACTGGTTCTAGGTGTGGGTGATGGTGGTCTCATGTTTCTGGCTGTGCTTCTAGGTGTGAAATGCTGAAAGCTGACTGGTCAGGATGTGATGGTTGCTGGAATCTATGTTGGTGGGTGATGGTTGCGATGTTATGAGGGGTATATTTATGATTTTGACACTGGTAGTTCTATGTTGATGGTAGTGGATATGATTGTCAAGGAGGTGATGGATGCTGAAAAATGTGTTGTGGGATGCTGGTTGTTGATTGGCTAGGAGAGACTGATGGAGAAGATTTTGAATTTCTTCTTTGTTTGGTATAGTGTGCCTTTGGGTTTCTTGGGGAATTTTGGGTCTTGTGGTGGTGTCCAGGGTTTTTGCGTGTGGTTTCATTGACCCCACCCCCTTTTCTATTGTGTCTCTTTTCTAATAAATTTTTGGGGGGTCAGGAATAGCATGACCCTGCACCTTCCCAGCCCTAAAAACTGAAAAAACCCTAAAAATAATAAAAAAATATTATAAAGTCCCTAAAACCCCTAAGAATCCTAAAATACCTAAAACCCCATAAAAGAATGAAAAAACTATAAACCCATGAACTCGTAAAACACAAACCCACAAACTATAAAAACCCCAAATAATCTCTTAAAACCACAAAGACCAAAAAAACCTTTAAACCCCCAAAACAAGTAAAAACGCCTAAAACCAAAAAATACAATCAAACCCAAAAAAAATATATAAAATGCCTACCACCCCCCCCCCCAAACTCAAAAATCATAAAAATTTTAAAATATCCCTAAAACCCAAAAACCACACAAAAACCATAAAACCCATAAAACCCATAACCCCCTAAAAATTATAAAAAATCCTAAAAATAAAAAAAAACAATAAAAACCTAAAAACCCTAATAAACCTAAAACCCACTAAAATTTTAAAAACCTTAAAACCTGAATACATCCTAAAAACCCTACCCCCCTACCCCCCAACCCACCAAACATAAAAACACTAAAACACCTAAAGACCCTAAAACACATAAAATAATTTAAACCCCTAAAAATCATAAAAACCCTGAAGCACCCTTAATGACGCAAAAAACCCTAAAATACAATTAAATCATTGAAAACCGAAGAAGATCCTAAATCCCTAAAAGAACCTTAAAAAACCCTTAAACTTTCTAAAAACACTAAAAACAACCTAAACCCACAAAAATACGAAAACCCTAAAAAATAATTAAAACCCAAACATAATAAAGACCCTAAAACCCCTAAAACCCATCAAAAACAAAAAAAACACTAAATCAACCCTAAAATCCTTCAACCCCTAAAACCCTAAAAATCATATAAAATCCATAAAACCCCAAAACCCCTTAAAATCCAAAAAAACCCCAAAACCCCAAAAAACCTAGAAATATTAAAAGCCGCAAAACCCTAGAATCTCTAAAAACCCCAGGAACCCTGAACACCCCTAAAAACCATAAATACCTGAAAAAGACTATAAACCCAAAAAACTATAAGAAAACCCTAAAAATCCCAAATCCTAAAAACCATGAAAAAAAATAATACCCCAAAACCCCTTAAACCCCCATAAAAATTCTTAAAAAACTAAGAAAACCCTAAAAAATTAATAAAGATCCAAAAATACATAAATATAAAAAAACCCTAAAATGCCTGAGAAACCCTAAAAGGCCCTATTTTTTTTAAAAAAATTATAAAAACCGCTAAAACTTCTAAAAATATAAAAAAACTCCTAATACCCTAAACAACCCAGAAACCACTAAAAATGCATAAAAACCAAAACATCTAAAAATCCCTAAGAACCCCTAAACACATTAAAAAACCCCTAAAAATAATCACTGTTATAAAACCCTTAAAATCCCAAAAACCCCTAAAGATCCTAAAATTTGAAAAACCACTAAAAAACTGAATACACTTAAAACCCAAAAAACCATTAAAATGGTAAAAAAACAAAAAATTCCCTAAAACGCATAAAAATCCTTAAAATTCCCTAAATCCTAAAAAAAATCCCTAAAACACTAAATAACCCTAAAAACACTAAAACCATTAAAAACCTGAATAGAAACCCAAAAAACCCAATGAATCCCAAAAAACTCCTAAAACCCAAAATAATACCATTAAAACCAAAAAAAATCCTAAAACGCATAAAAATCCTAAAGACCCTTAAAGGAATAATACCCAAAAAAATACCTAAAAAATGTAAAAAACTTAGAAAACACTTTAAACATCAGAAACTATAAAATAACTACTTAAAATCCCTAATCACGTTAAAATACCTAAAAACTACAAAGACCCTAACACCAGCTATGAAACCCAAAAAACACTAAAAACCATAAAAACTCAAATAAAAATCATTTAAAACCCTAAAACTCTTAAAACTCTTAAAACCCTTAAACCCCTAAAAATGTAAAAACCCATAAAAACCATAAACAACCCTAAAAAATAAAAAACACAAAAAACCCTAGAAATCGAAAATATCCCTAAAAACACTTAAATCCCTTAAGACCCTTAAAACCCCTAAAAACACTTAAAACCCCTAAAACTGTTGAAACCCCAAAATACCCTAAAAACCTATAGAAACCCTAAAAACCCAATATGACCTTAAAAACCCTAAAAAACCTAAAATCTTATTAACCATAAAACCCTAAAACCCATATAAACCCCTAAAACCAAAATATACTCAAACAAATCCTAAAACCCCAAAAAACCATAAAACCGCTAAAAACACTAAAACCCCCTACAACCCTAAAAGTCATTAACACCCATTCAATATTTGAAAAGACACTACAAACCTAAAAAAAATTAAAATACCCTAGAACCCCTACAAACCATAAAAGACACAAAATTTTTTTATAAACCCCAAAATACCATAAAATAACCTAACACCCCTAAATAACACTAGAAAAACCTAAAAACCTATAGGACCCTCAAAACACCTTAAACCCCCAAAAATCCCCACAGATACCAAAAACCCCAAAAGGACCCTAAAACCCTAAAAACACAAAGGACCCAAAAAAACCCTAAAAACCAATAGAAACCTTAAATGACCCTTAAAAAACCATAAAACCATACACCCCCTACAAATAATAAAAGACCATAAAAACCATAGATACCCCTAAAGGACTTTAAAGGATGCTAAAACTCCCTAAAAACCCCAAACGGACCATAAAACCCAGAAAGGTCCCCAAATCCAAAAAAACCGTAAATCCCATAAAAGACCCTAAAACCCATAAAATCCACAACCCCCCGCCCCCCCAAACAAAAGACAATAAAGAACATGAAAACCCATAAAACACCAAAAGACCCTTAAAATAATAAATGAAAATATTAACCCAAAAAACCCATAAGACCCAAAAGAATAATAAAAAAGCACTTTAAACCCATAAAAGACCCTAAAAACCCTAAAACCCCTAAATAACCCTAAAAAGATTTGAAGAACCTAAAAATGATAAAAACCTTAAAATTACTAAAGTCCCAAAAACCCAAAAACATAAAAAAATCTAAAAAACATTTACTATCATAAAAACCATAAACCCACTAAGAACCATAAAACATTATAAAAACCCAACAAAAATAAAAATATTTAGCAAAACATAAAATAGATTAGAAAATCTAAAACTAACCTAAAATCCTAAAAACCAGAAAACCCTAAAAATTAAAAAAAAAACCATAAAAAATATAAACCCCAAAAACCCCAGAAACCCCAAAAATCACAAGGAACCCAAAAACCCAAAAAAAAAATAATAAAACCCCAATAACTAATAAACCCCTAAAACCCTAAAAACACCAAAAAATCCCCTAAATGCATAAAAGACCCATGAAGCCCCTAAAGAGCCCCCAAAAATCCAAAAATAGTCCAAAAAGACCTAAAAAATCTTAAACCCTAAAAACCATAAAAACATTAAAAAACCAAATACGCGGAAAACCACTAAAAACTCTAAACCCATAAAACCCCTAAAACATGAAAACCCTAAAAATGCTATAAAACACTATAAAATTCTATAAACCCTAAAAACCTAAAACCCAAAAATCCTAAAACCCAAAAATCCTTAAAACCCTAAAAAAACTCTAAATCCCTAAAACCCCTTAAAAACCCAAATAAGAACTAAAAACTCTAAAACACTTGAAAAACATAAACACCCCTAAAATCCCAATAAACAAAGAAAACCAAAAATCCCAAAACCCCTAAAATACCCTAATACCCTAAAAGACCCTAAAAACTCAAAAACCCAAAAGGCCTTAAAACCCAAAAATACCCTAACAGATTAAAACCCAGAAAACCTAAAAAAAATTAAAAAAATACCTAAACACCGCTTAAATACCTAAAATCCTAAAACCCATAGAATTCCTAAAAACCCTAAAATCCCTAAAATCCATAAAACTCTAAAAACCATAAAATTTAAAAAATCATTAAAACCCTAAAAACCCTAAAACACCTAAAAACATAAAACTCCTAGAATATCCTAAAAACCCTAAAAGTACCTTAAAATGATCTTAGGAACACTAAAAACACTAAAAGGCCCCTAAAAACTCTAAAATTCTTAAAACACCAACAAACCTTAAAAAAAATTAAAACCCCACTATACTCCATAAAAACCCTTAAACCATAAAGGGCATAAAAACTATAAAAAATAAAAAAAAACCCTTAAAAACTTTTATGCACTAAAAACTCTTCAACCCTAAAAACACAAAGTCACAAAAAAGAATAAAAGATCCTAAAACCCCTAAAACCCCCTATAAGTCAAAAATACTCTAAAAACCCCTAAAGGAACCTAAAATCATTAAAAACCTTAAAGAACCTAAAAATATAAAAAAGTACCCAAAAATGACTCTAAAACCTTAAAAACCCCTAGAAGACACTAATTACATTAAAAACAAAAAAATGTAATTAAATAACCTTAAAAACCCTAAAGACTCTAAAACCCATAATAAAACATTAAAGGACCCCAAAAACCCTAAAAAACATAAAACAATAAAATTTTTCAAAAATACACCTAAACGCCTTAAAACACTAAATACCCTAAAAACCAGAAAAACACGAAAAACCTTAAAACCCCAAAAACCCAAAAAATAACCAGAAAAAATACTAAGACCCCGTAAAACCCCTAAGAATCTAAAAATAAAAAAAACCATAGAACCAAAAACACCCCTAACTACCCTAAAAACTTTTCAAACCCCAAATAACCCCCCAAAACACTTAAAATTCCTAAAACCCCTAAAAACATTTGAAATGATAAAAAATTCATAAAAACATAAAAAACATAAAAACCCCAAAAACTATGTAAAACCCTAAAAATAGTAAAAATCACTAAAAATCCTAAAATCCTTTAAAAATCCTGAAAAACCAAAACAAAACTAAACACCATAAAACCCTAAAACACCTAAAACCCTAAAAAACCATAATAACCATAAAACCCATATTAAAACCAAAAATATCATTAAAAGACCCCAAAACCCTAAAAACACCCAACAAACCGTAAAATCCTAAAATCCTATAAAACCCCTAAAGTGAACTAAAACCCCCTAAAATCCTTTAAAACCTTAAAACCCCTAAAAAATACCTAGAACCCCTAAAACATCCTAATAATATTGAAACCAAAAAAAATACCTGAAAATACCTGAAAAACCAGAAGAAACACCAAAACCAAGAAAAAAAATACCCCCCAATCCCTAAAACACCCATAAAACAATAAAAACCCAAAAAACACCTAAATTCTCGTAAAAAACCTAAGAAACCCTATAAACCCAATAAAACTGAAAAAACCCATAAAAACCATAAAAATCATTAAATCCTTAAAATCTACTAAAACCCCATCAAAACACTAAATACAATAAGTATCCCTAAAACCCGTAACAAACCCAAAAAACACCAAAAAATATTGAAATCCCCTAAAACTCATACGAACCCTAAAACCATTGAATACCCCAAAAAACCCTTAAAATCTTAAAATTCCTTAAATAACACTTTAAAAACCATTAAATAACCTAAAACCCCTAGTAAACCATAAAACCCATAAAAGCAGTATCCCCCAAACCTTCAAGAACAAAAAAAAAAAACAATCAAAATAATGAAAGCCTCTAAAAATATTATGAAAATCCTAGAAATACCTAAAACCCCTAAAATCCCTAAATCCCCATAAATGACCCTTAAAAATTATAAAACCCTAAAATACCCTTAAAACATTAAACACCCTAAAAGACACGAAAAACTCTAAAAGACTAAAAAACCCATAAAATCCTAAAAACCATCTAATACCCCCAAAAAATCATAAAGGACCCTGAAAACCCTACTCACCCTAAAGGACCATAAAACCCATAAACCATAAAGAACCCTAAAAACAATAAATTATTCTAAAACACTAAAAACCCATTCATGAAACAAAAAATACAAAAAAACCATAGAAATTCTAAAGGAACCAAAAAACCAAAAACCCCTAAATGTCCAAGAATCCCCTAAAAAATCCTAAAAACCATAAAACCCCTAAAACCCGAAAAAATAAACCTTAAAACAACATTAAACTATTAATATAGTGAAAAATCTAAAATACCCTAAAACCCTGAAAATTCCTAAAAACATAAAACCCCTAAAACATGAAAAAAATAATTGAAACACATAAAATCATAAAAAATACTATCAAGTCCCTAAATCCAATAGAGAATCTAAAATTACTATAAAACCATTAAAACCTTTAAAACATTTAAAACCCTAAAACACCAAAATAGCAATAAAACCCAAAAATCATTAAAATCTCTAAAAACCCCTATAACTTGAGAAACACCTAAAATCCTATAATCCCAAAAAAACCCAAAAAAATCCTAAAATCCATAAGAATCACAACAATCATAAAAACCCATAATAACCCTAAAACCCCCCAAAAAGATCCTAAAACCCCAAAACTTCTAAATACCCTACCAAAACCTAAAAAAACTAAAAACCGTAAATCCCAAAATACTCACCCCACTAAAAATACCAAAAACCATAAAAACACCCCTAAAAACCTAAAAACAATAAAACCCCCTCAAATCCATAATATCCCTTGAAAAACCGAAAACCTGAAAACCTCTAAAAACACCTAAACTCATTAGAAAAACACTAATAACCATAAAAATTCTAAAAAAACTAAAAACCCTTTACAACTAAAAAACATAAAACTTAAAAACCCTATAAAAACATTAAAACCCTAAAACCCCAAAAGACCCTAAAACCCCTAAAAATAATAAAAGTCACTTAAAATACTAAAACCACTAAAACAAACTAACAACCCCTGCCCCACTAAAATACACAAAAGACCCTTTAAACCCCTTAGGATGACTAAAGACCCCAAAAACCCATAAATATCCCCTAAAAACAATAAAAATCAGAAAAACCATAGAAATTATAAAAAACTAAATACACATTAAAAACCCTATAAAACCATAATCACCCAAAAACCCCTTAAAACCACAAAAACATTAAAATAAAGATTATAATTTAAAAACCCATAAAATATATAAAAAATATGGAAAAATATAAAAACATAAAACCCCTTAAAACCCAAAAATAACCCTAAAACCCCCCAAAAAACATAATACATAAAAAAATCCTAATACCCTACTCCCAACACCATAAACCCTACACCATCCCAAATGGCCCGAAGGCCTTCTTTTTTATTTTATTATGGATAATACCCCTTTTAAGGGTTGAAGGGGAACCCGTACATGACCTGTAGGCCCAAGGAACAAGGCCGAACTGACTCACAATACATGACCCAAAAAAACCCTACACCATAAACCCCACAACCCACACCCTATACTGTACACCTTAAACACTAATACCTAATCCCTAAATCCTATACCCTACACACTCAACACTAAACTACACATCCTACACCCTAAGCCCTAATCTCTGAACCATAAACCTAATATCGTATACCCTAAACCCAACACTATAAAACCAATACCCTACACTCAAATAACTAAAACTTAAAACCTAAACCCCATACCATACACCCTAAGACGTAGTCCATAAACACTGGAATCTACTACCTACACACTAAACACTAAAACCTAAAACCTAAACCCTATACCCTACTCTGTAAATCATGCACCCTACACCCTAAACCTTGCATCTTAAACCCTGCATCCAACACCCTAAAATAGAAACCATGCTCTATAAAGCCAATACCCTCCACCCAAAAACCTATACCAAATATCCTAAACTCTAAACACTACATACTAAAACTTATACCATATGACCTAAACCCCAATCCTACACGCTACACCCTTTACCATACACCCTAAACCCTAAACCTTAAACCCTACACCCCATGTTATAAACCCTCTACCATCAACCATATACCAGACACCCTAAAACCTAAAACCTACACCCTAAATCCTAAATGGAAAACCCTAAACCATGTACCCAACAACCTAAAATATAACCCCTTCAACCTAAACCATATACCCTACACACAAATCCCTATACCCTATACCCTAAACCCTATATCATACACCATAAACTCTAAACCCTATACCCTAAACAATATACCCTACACCATAAACACTAAACCCTACACCCTAAACCCAATATCCTTCTCCTAGAACCCTAAACCCTAAACCTAAACCTCATACCTTACACCCTAAACTATACAACCTCTACTCGAGACCCAATGCCCTAATACCTAAAACATTAAATCTACATCCTAAACCCTATACCATCCAACATAAACTCTAAAATCGACACCCTGAATCCTATAACCTACACCCCGAACCCTATACCCAACACCATAAACCATACATCATATAACCTTACCAAACACCCAAAACCCTACACCCTAAAACCTGTACCATACACCATAAACCCTATACCCTACACCATAAGCCCTAAACACTACACCCTACACCCTACATAGTAGACCCAATACCCTACACCATAAATCCTACACCCATCACCCTAAATAAGATACAATACAACCTAAACCACAAAACCTATATACTACAAAATAACCCAAAAAATCCAAAAAGATCTTAAAACCCCCAAACAACCATAAAATTACCCTAAAAACCAAAACTACCCTAAAACCCATAAAAACTATACAAAACTCTAAAACCCTTTAAAAATCCTAAAAATCCCAAAAACCCAAAAACCCCTAAAAAATATAAATTCCCTAAAAATCATAAAAACAAAAAAACATAAATCCATTAAAACCCAAACCCTTAATAAAACACTAAAAAGAACTACGAAAATCCTCAAAACCCTAAAAACCAAAAACCCTAAAAACCCATAACACACAAAAAACCCCTAAAAACATTAAAAACCCTAAAAACTATGAAAAACATAAAAACACTAAAAAATGTAAAAACTCTAAAAACCCATAAAACCCTAAAAACCAAAGATAACCTTAAAACCCAAAATAACCCAAAAAAAACTGGAAAATATTGAAATTCCGAAAAACCTATGATAAAATAAAACCATAAAACCCCAAAATCCCCAAACCCCCGAAAACTCCTAAAGACATGAAAAAACCTAGGAGCCCATAAACCCCCTAAAACCCCTAAAAACCCAAGTAACATTAAAAAACCTAAAAACACTTAAAACCCCTCAAAATAATAAAACCATAAAAAACTTAAAAATCATAAAAAACAATAAAACCAATAAAAGCCGTTAAAATCCTTAAAACTCATAAAAACCCAAAAACCCCATTAAAACCCCAAAAACATAAAACAAAAACCTTATAAACCCCTAAGGAATGAGTGCTTTGATACCTCCCGATCCATGAGATTCAGTGTGTCCCATGTTTAAAGAGAGGATTTGGATTGAGTCGGACTCAATACTTATAGTTGCAGCTCTTAATAATTTTTCCAGGGACATCCCGTGGTGGCTACTCCCACATTGGATCGAGTGCCTTGATACCTCCCAGTCCATGAGCTTCATTTTGTCTCATGTTTATAGGGAGGCCAACTCGGTGGAGGATGCCCTCTTGAAAAGGTATATTGAGGAAAGATGTTCGATGTGGTCTTTTGTGTCCCCATCTTTTTGTTCTCCCTTGGTCGATCCAGATACGAGGGGTGAGATCCACTCCCGCCTTTTCCGACCCATCTTTTAACTGTCTTTTTTTGTTTTATTGGTTCTTGGGGGTCTAGTCTTACCGAGCCCCGAACCTCTTCTTCCCTAAGGAACCCTAAAAACCCTAATATCCCTAAAGAACCTTTAAATCCAAAATGACCCTAAATACCCCAATAAAACACTAAAAGTCCCCAAAAAACACTAAAATCCCAAATACCACTAAAAACCTATAAAATTCCCTAAAACCCTAAAACCCCCTAAAAACCCTAAAAACCCCAATGAAACCTAAAAACCAGAATAAACCTATAATAACCTAAAAACATAAAAAAAATTGTAAAAACCATTTAAATCACAAGATGCCTTTAAGACATAAAACCATAAAAACACTAAAAACCCTAAATACATAAAAAAACCCCATAAAAATCCACGAAAACACCTAAAACCCTAAATAACACTAAAAACCTATAAAATGACCTTAAATCCAAAAAAACTATAAAAACTATATAATACCCTAAATCCCCCCAAAAACATAATAAAAAAATTAAAACCCCAAAAATAACTAAAAAAATAAAATACTTAAAAACACTATAAAACCCTTTAAACCCATAAAACCCCTTAAAACTGAAAAAATATCCAAATAACCCTAGAAATCCTAAAATACATTAAACACCTAAAACCATAAAAAACCAAAAAACGCAAAAAATTAAATAAAACACCCATAAACTCCCATTAATATCCTACAAACACAATAAACCCCTTGAAACCTTTTAAATTATAAAACCCCCCCAAAACCCTAAACCCCTAAAACCCCTAAAACCCATAAAAACTCTAAAACCCAAAAAACCCATTAAACCAAGAAAATCCTAATTTTGTTTAAAAAAAATCCTAAAAACAATAAAAATTACTAAAAACCTAAAAATCCCCAAAAACTCAAAAATCCACTAAATGCCCTTAACCCCAAAAACTATAAGAACCCTAAAACCCCTAAAATCATTCAAGACCTTAATAATAGTAAAATATAAAAAAAAACTCCTAAAAGTAAATAAACCTGGTAATATTTCCTAAAAGACACTAAAATCCTTAAAATTCCTTAAATAAACTAAAATACCTTAAATAAACTAAAATAATTTAAAGACACAATGAAACCTAGAGGACCCCCAAAAAACTAAAAAAACCTAAAAAGGACATAAACACCCTAAATTCCCCTAAGGGTCATAAAAAACCCCATCACCTCTAAAGGACCCTAAAACACCAAAAAACCCCTTTAAAAACCCTAAAACCACAGAAATCCCTAAAAACCATAAAACCATATAGAAATCTAATAACCCAAAAAACCCAAAACAATCTAAAAAACATTTAAAGCACTGAAAACACTAAAAGAACCAAAAAAACTAAAAATACTAAAAAACCCTAAAACACCATAAAACCCATAAAAGACATCAAAACATCATAAAAACCTCAAAGACCATAAAAACACTAAAAAAATAAAAAAAAATCTAAAAAACCATTAAAACCCTTAAAAGACCATAAACCCCCTAAAAACCTAAAAATATATTAAAGACCCTAATGCTCTAAAGTCCCCCTAAAAGTCCCTAAAACCAAAAAAAAAACATAAAATACCCTAAATATCATAAACACCCAACACCCTACACCTTATAACCTATACCCAAACCCTAATTCCTACACAGTAAACCCTATATCCTACTCCCTAATCGCAATACCCAACATCCTAAACCCTAACACCTAAAGCCTAAACCATAAATGAAAATCCTAAACCCTACACGCTAAAACTTATAACCTACACTCAAAACATAAACCCTACACCCCAAATTGTAAACCCTATACCATAAACTCTGACCATACACCCTAAACCATAAACCCAATTCTATAAACTCTAAAATAGTTAAAAAAACACATAAAAAATCAAAAATAACCTAAAAACCCTCAAAATCCCAAAACCTCCAAAATACCCTTGAAACCCCTAAAAATCATAGATGACCCTAAAAACCACTAAAATTACCTAGAAACCCTAAAATTCCTCTGAAAGTCTCCAAAACACCTAAATACATAAATGACATTTAAACACTTTAAAATAACTAAATACCCCAAAAAATCCTCAATCCCCCCTAAAACCCCTAGAAATCTCACAAACCCCCTAAAAACCCTTAAATCCATGAAAACCATTAAACCCATAATCCCCTAAAACCCCTAAGAAACCTAACCCCTCCATAAAACCCACCAAAAGCCAAAAAAAACCCAAAAATTAAAAACAAAACACCTCAAAAATAGAAAAAAATATAAAAAATAACCCTAAAAATCAGTAATACTCAAAAAGACCTTAAAAATACTATAAAACCCTAAAACAAAAAATAGATTTAAAACCATGAAAATTCTGAAATTCTAACAAACCAAAAGAACCCAAAAAACTATAAAACACCAAAAAAAACCCCAAAACCCTATAAAATATTTGAAAATACCATAAGACCTCTAAATATATGAAAAAATTGCCTAAAAAAATAAATACCATAAAAACCCTAAAAACCATAAAGACGCAAAAAACACTAAAACTGTAAAAAACCCCCAAAACCAAAAAATACACTAAAACCCTAGATCCCTAAAAAACCCAATAAACCCGTAAAAAACCATAAAAACTCATAAAATCCATAAAGACCCTAAATGACCGTAAAATCCAAAAAACTTATTAAAATTCCCAAAAAACCCATAAAAAAGAAAAATCATAAAACCCTAAATAAACTTCAAAAAACCTAAAAACACAAAAAAAACATAAAAACCCATTATAACCCTAAAAACCATAAAACCCTAAAAACCCCTAAAATCTATAAAACCCAAAAAATGGCCAAAACCCTTAAAATCCAAAACAATAACTAAAAATCATAAAAAAACACTAAACCCAATAAATCTCTAAAAACCATAAAATAGTTAAAACCCCTAAAAAGAAAAAAAAACTGAAAAACACTAAGAGTGCCCAAAAAACCCCTAAAATTCATTAAATGAACCTAAAACCCCTAAATTGTCTCTAAAACCCCTAAAAGGTCTAAAATTCCATAAAATCCGAAAACACCTTAAAAGACCCTAAAACCCCCATAGAGTATAAAAACCCCAAAAGACCTTAAAAACATTAAATGAAACCTAAAAACCCTAAAAACCATAAATCCACCTAAAAATTCCTTTAAAACCCCTAAAATAAACCAAAAACTATTAAACCCCTAAAATACCCAACAAAATGAATAGACACTAAAAAACCAAAAAAGATCCAGAGATGACCTAAAACCCCACACCATTAAAATACTCTAAAATCCTAAAAAACCATAAAAACACCTAAAATGTGAGAAGAACCCTAAAAAGTCCTAATGGATACTAAAAGTCCCAAAAAATCCCTAAGAGAAAAAATGACCCTAAAACCCGGAAAAACCCGTAAAATACCCCCAAATATATAGAATACCAAAAAACCCATAAAGAAACCTAAAACTCAGAAAACCTAAATACCCATAAAACCTCTAAAATACCCAAAAACACAAAAAAATGAAAATACTCTAAAAACCACTAAAAACCTTAAAAAACTAAAAATTCATAATAACCCTAAAGAACCCTAAAATCCGGAAAACCTTACAACACCCCCCAAAACCCCAAACCCCACCAAACCCTAAAAACTATAAAACCTAAAAAAACCCATAAACCAAATAAACCTGTAAAAACCAAAAAAACCCCAAAAACCTAAAAATTCTAAAAACCCCTAAGAAAAATACCCCAAACACCTAAAAATCCTTAAAAACCAAAAAACCCCAAAAAACATAAAAACCCTAAAACCCCTAAAAACCCTAAAAACACTGATAACACTAAAAACCCTAGAACCCATAAAACTCTAAATCCTATACGGTACACACACAACTATATGCCCTACTCCCTAAACACTACATGAAATACCCTATACCCAACACCCTATACCCAAAACCCTACACACAAAACCCTACACCATACACCCTAAACCATAGACCCTAAATCTCAAACCCTAAAACCTACATTCTGAAACCTACACCCTACAACATAAACCATAAAAGTCCCTAAAAACATGAAGAGACCTTTATGAACATAAAAAACCCTAAAAGAAAATAAAATTCTTAGAAGCCCAAAAAAATTAGAAATACCCTAACCCCCCCCCCAAATACCATAAAGACCAAAAAATCCTAAAAAGACGCAAACATATAAAATATAAAAAAAAACTCCCAATAAATCTTAACCTCATAACCCTTTAAGTGCAATAAAACCTCTTCAAAAATCCGAAACCCTAAAAAACTAAAAACTATTTAAAACTCATAAAAATCCTAAAAAACCCAAAAAACCCCTTAAACCCCTAAAAATCTCAAAAAATCCATAAAAATAAGAAAAACTCTAAAAAAATAAAAAAAATATTGAAAAATCCTAAATAAAACCTAGAAACCATAAAATTTCATAAAATCCTAAAATCCTTAAAAGTCCATAAAAACCCCAAACACTAAAAAGACCCTGAAACCCCTATAAATGTCAAAACACCTAAAAATACTAAATGCCTAAAAATACTCAAAAACCCAAAACACCTTGAACCCATAAAAACATTAAAAGCCAAAAAAACACTAAAAATACCATAAAAACTTATGAAATACAAAAAAATATATTAAAACTTCTAAAACAATAAAATCCCAAAAAAATCATAAAAGCACCAAAACCCTAAATACACAAAAAACAAAAAAAACTTAAAACCCTAAAAAACATAAAAACCACTTAAAACCCTAAAATATTATAAAACCCCCAAAAATCATTAAAAAGTCTAAAAAAAATCATAAAAAAAAGTAAGAGATCCTAAAACCATAATATAACCTAAAAGGCACTAAAAACCTTGATAGAAGCTAATGAGCCTAAAAATCCATAAAACCATAAAAACCCTTAGAAATAAATTTAAAACCATGAAAAACCCTAAAAACACCTAAAACCTCCAAAATACCTAATAACCCTATAAAAGTAATAAAATTTCTTAAATGGATTAAAAGTAAAAAACCCCTAGAAGGCATAAAAATCATAAAAATAAAAAAAAATCCAGAAAATTTCATAAAAAAACCTAAAACCCTAGAAAACTCCAAACCCTTAAAAAAAGTAAAAAAAAACTAAATCCTTATACCCTATAGAAGACACCCTAAATCCTAAAACCTACTCCCAAAACCTAAAACCCTAAACCCTAACCCTAAACCCTACACCTCATAACTGATACCCTACACCCTAAACCTAAAACCCCACACCCTAAACCCTATACCATATACCCTAAACCATAAAACCTAAACCCTAAACCCAAAACCCTATAACCTAGACCATAAAACTTAAAACCTAAACTATGAACCCTAAACACTATAACTTAATCCCTACACCCTACACCCTAAACCCAAGACACCAAAACCTAAACCCCAAAACCTTAAAGACACTTAAAACCTTAAAAACAATATAATTACATAAAACCTCATAAAATACCATAAAATCATTAAAATACCTTAAAACACAAAAATGCTATAAAACCCCCCCAAAAATATAAAAGGCCCAAAAAACCCAAGAACCCCTAGAAGACCCAAAAACCCATAAGCTTCCACAAATGAACATAAAAATAGAAAAATCATAAAGTACCATAAAATACATTAAACCCCTTAAAACCCCAAAATCCCCCAAAATACCTTAAGACCCCAAAACCCTTAAAACCCTTAAAACACATTAAACCCCTAAAACCCTAAAACCCTTAAAAATACAAAAAACTAAAAAAACATAAAATACTTAAAAACCATATAACCCCTAAAAACATAAAAACCATAAAACCATTAAACCCCCTAAAACCCCTAAAAACATTAAATATATCCTAAAATATAGGAAAAAAATTAAAATCATAGAAAAATAATTACCACAGAAAATCCAAAAAAGACCCAAAATCCATAAAATACCCTATAACCCAAAAAAATCAATCCACCTAAAAGACACTAAAACCATATAATACATTATAACACACTAAAACCACTAAAAACACTAGGAACATTAAACCCCCTTAAAAACCCTAAAATCCAAACACACCCTAAAACCAAAAAACACCCTAAAAACTCTACACCACATAAAACCATAAAAACCACAAATACCCTAAAGAACCTATAAAAACAAAAAAATACGAAAAAAATATAAAAAATCATAAACCATAAATTCCCTAAATCTCTAAAAACCAAAAAAACCCTAAAAACCAAGAAAATACTTAAAAACCGTAAAAACCCTAAAATACCATAAATGAACATAAACCCTTAAAAGCTCCTTAAAAACACCAAATACACTAAAAACCATAATCTCGATCTAAAATCCTAAAAACACTAAAAACCATGAAACCCAATAAAGCATAAAAAACCCAGAAACTGTAAAACCCAAAGTTCCCTAAAAAACCCTAAAAGCACCTAAAAACAAAAAAAGATTTTAAACCCAAAAAATTCTTAAAACCCCTAAAACCCCATTATAAACCCCAAAAAACCCTTAAAACACCTTAACTCAGTAAAAACCATAATAATAACTCTAAAATATAAGAAATCCTTAAAGACCCATTAAATCTCAAAAAACATAAAACCCACCAAAACCTAAAAACCCCGTAAAAACCAATAAAAACTAAAACCTTATAAACCCTAAAAAGACCCTAAACACCGTAAAAGACCCTAAAAACCCTAAATCCATAAAAATCAAGAAATCCCTAAAATAACTTGAAACCCTTAGAAAACCAAAAATTCATGAAAACCCAAAAATTCATTAAAACCCCAATAATACCATAAAACCCCCCAAAAAACCTATAAACCCCTAAAAGCCCAAAAAAACCATAAAAATCTTAAAACCCCTAAATACCCCCATAAACACCCCTAAAAGAACCTAAAACACTATAAATCACCCTAAAATCCCCAAAAAACCCCAAACCCTTTATCACCCTAAAAACCTCTAAAACCCCTAAAAACCATAAAACCATCCAAAGCTTAAAACCCCACTAAAACTCATAACAATACTAAAACCCTAGAAACCCTAAAAACAATCAAATCCCATGAAAACCAATGAAAACACAGATAGTCCCTAAAAAGCAACAAAACCATTTAAAATCCTAAAACACCCAAAAAAACAAATAAAAGTCTTAAAAACAAAGTAAAACACTAAAAAACCCTGAAAAACATGAATACCCTAAGAAAATATTAAAATCTTAAATACCCTAAAAACCATGAAGACACCTATAAACCATACCACACTAAAAACGCTAAAAATATTAAAACACTTAGAAACCCTTAAAACCTCTTAAAACCCTAAAAACTCTAAAATACCATTGAAAAATATTTACACCTGTAAAAACCCCTCAAAATACCTAAAAATACTAAAAACACTAAAAATTGCTAAACGATACTTAAAAAACTAAATCCCCTAAAACACTGAAAAAATCATAAATACCCTAAAAAACATAAAACCCTATAAAACCCCTAAAGGCCCTAAAACCCCTTAAAAACACTAAAAATCCATTAAAACCTAAAAAACAGAATAATATTAAATCCCTAAAAATATCTATAAACATAAAAAATCACAAAATAAACTAAAAACACAAAAATAACGAAAAACCCTAAATTCAATAAAAACCCAAAAAATCAACAATCCAATAAAATCTCAAAAAATCCATAAAAATAGTAAAAAAATATAAAAAACAACAAACAAACACTAAAATCCCAAAAAAACACTAAAACCCCAATTAAAACTATATACCCCAAAACCACTAAAATCCCTAAAAACCACATACATAGCCTAAAAAACATAAAAATACCTAAAACACCTAAAACAACAAAAAACCCTAAAAGCACCCAAAACCACCAAAAAACATAAAAACTATAAAAACCCATACAAATGAAAAAAATACTATCACCCTAAAGAAAATAATTACCATAAAACCCATAAAACCCTTAAAACCTTAAAAAACATACAACCCAAAAAAATCTAAAAATACTAAAAACCCAATAAATCATAAAAAACCGTACAAAACCTTAACCATATAACCTAAACCTTAAGTTGTAATCCCTAATCCATAAATATTAGACCCCATACCCTATACAATAAACCCTAAACCTCACACCAGAATCCCTATACCCTACACTGTAATCACAAAACCCTATAACCAAAATCAAATACCATACACCCTAAACACTAAACTATATAGCCTAAAACATATACAATACACCCTAATTTGTAAACTGTACACCCTAAACCATAAACCCTACACCTTAATCCCAAAACATTATACCCTAAACTCTAAAACCTAAAACCTAAAACCCATACCCTACACCGTAAAATCTAATACCTACACCTAAAACCCAACACCCTACACAATAAACACTAAAACATAGACCCTAAACCTTAAACCCTTTACCTTAAACCACATACTGTACACCCTATTCCCAAAATACTAGACCCTAAACCCTAAAACCTACACCCAAAACCCTAAACTATACGCCCTAAAAAAAATATCCTACACCCAAAACAATAAACCCTAAACCCTAAACCCAATACCCTGATTGTAAAAAATTAACCCCACTCCCTAAAAATGGTTCCCCTACAATAAACCTTAAACCATACACCCAAAACCCTATAACTAAAACAATAAATCCAAAACCATACACCATAAACCTCGTAGGTTACACCATAAACCCTTATCCATACAATCTAAACCCTATACCCTATACCCTAAACCATAAACCCAACACCCTAAACCCTAAAACCTACACCCATGATCATTTACCCTACACCCTAAACCCAATACCTTACACCATAAATCCTATACTCTTCACCATAAACAGAATACCCTACACCCAAACCCAAACCCTATACCCTACACACTAAACCATAATCCATTTAACCCAAAAAACAACCCTAAAGCCCCTAAAATTTTCAAAAAACACTAATACCCCTAATAAAACCTCTAAAATACCAAAAAAACCTAAAAACCCAGAAAAATAAAAAAATATTAAATACTATAAGAAATAAAAAAATGAAACCCATAAAAAATCCAAAACCCCCTTTAAAACCAAAAAAATATGAAATTTGAAGAAAATAGTAAAACCCCTAAAACCCCTAATACCATAAAGAAAACTTTAAAACACCAAAAAACCATAATAAAACCCTAAATTGCCTAAAAACCCATAAATCCCAAAAAATCCAAAACCCCCTTAAATCCCAATAAAACCATACAACCCTAAAAATAAAAAAACCCATAAAACCATAAAATCACTAAAAAACCAAAACCCCTTAAAAAACCCATATACCCTAAAAATCCAAAAAAAATCTTAAGAAAAACTAAAAACCATAAAACCCTAAAAATACAAGATTATCCCTAAAAACCCCATAAATAACTAAAAACTAAGAAAACTATATAAATAAAAAAAAGGGCCTAAAAAGAGCTAAAACCCTTAAAAACTATAAAACCCCGAAAATACTTGAAAATCCTATGAAAACTGTAAAAACAACTAAAAATACCGAAAAACCATAATAACCCTACAAGCCTAAAACCCTAAAACCCCTATGAAAACCATAAAATATTCAAACACCTCTTCAAACCTGTTAAAACAATAAAAAAATCCCAAAAGACCCTAAAACCCTAAAAATCCCTAAAATCCCTAAAAACCCTAAAACCCTAAAATACCATAAAAACCTCAAAAACCCTTAAATACACTAAATAAACCTAGAAAACCCTAAAAGACCCAAAAACCCCAAAAACACACTGAAATCCATTTAAACACCTAAAAAACTAAAATACCCTATAAACCTAACGACCCAAAAAATTCTAAAATCCCTAATGACACTAAAATCCATAAAAGAACTAAAAACCCTTAAAATACAAAAAAACCCTTTAAAATCATCATAAAATCCTTAAATGCTAAAAATGAAAAAAAACCCAAAACCACTACAAAACTCTGAAACTCTTAAAACATTTAAAAATCCATGAAAAAACCAAAAACCCCGTAGAAACCCTAAAACCCCTAAAGCCCTAAAAACCATTACAAAAAAAATTATACTAAAACCGAAAAAAACTCTAAAACCCATAAAACTATAAAATACTTTCAAAAACCATAAAAACATTAAATACCTTACAAACCTAAACAATTTAAAAACATTAAATAACCTTGAAAACACTACAAATCCATTAAAACACCATAAACCAAAAAACACTAAAAAAAGTAAAAAAGTAAAACCCTAAAAACACCAAACCCCTTAAAATCCCTAAAAATCATAAAAAATAATTATTACATAAAAATCCATAAAAACCCTAGAAACCCCTAAAAACACTAAATACCCCAAACCCCTAAAAATCATAAAAAACCCTAAAAACCCTAAAAAACATAAAAACCCATTAAAAACCATAAAAATTAGTAAAACCCTTAAAAAACCCTAAACCCACTTAATTGACTTAAATATAAAAACCCTAAAAGGATATAAAAACACTAATAGAACTTAAAACCTAGAATCCCCTAAGAGACCCAAAACCACCTAGAACCACCTAAAACCACTAAAAGACCCTAAATCCCCAAAATCCCTAAAACAACTAAAAAACCAAAACCCCTAAATGTCCATACAAACCCTAAAACATATAAAAGACTCTGAAAACCATGAAGGACCCTAAAAACCAAAAAATACCCAAAAACCGTAAACATGCCTCAAAAACCCTAAAACCCTTAAAATGCATAAAAGACCATAAAATCACTTTAAAATCCTAATGGAACCTAAAACCCCTAATGGACCCTCAAAACTAAAAATATCCTTAGATAACCTTAAAATCCCTAAATAACGCTAATGTTCCAAAAAAATAGTCAAAAGCCTAAAAGACTCCCAAACCGCTATAAACCATAAAAGACCCTAAAACTCTAAAAAACCCCAAAACCGAAACCCCCCCAAAAAACCATATTACATATTAAAAAACATAAAATAAAAAAACCCATAAAATACCATAAAAATACTGAAAACCCTAAAAACCTTAAAAACCAAAAAATGTTCTAAAAAACCAGTAAGAACATTAAAAGACCATAAAAGCAGTAAAAACCCTGAAATCCCCTAAAAATCCTAAACGGACCTAAGACCCCAAAAAACCCTAAAAACCATAAACCCATAAAAACTATTAAAAATCCATAAAAAAATCCCAAATCCAACTAAAAACCCTTAAAACTACAAAGCCCCTAAAAACCAAGAAATCGCAATAAACACAAAAACCCTAAGAACCTCAAAAAACAAAAAAACCCTGTATCTTCTAAAAAATATAAAACCATAAAAATAATAAAAAACCCTAAAATCACTAAACCCTTAAAAACCCAAAAAACCACTCAAAACCCTAAAAAATCCTAATATACCTACAAACCCTAAAACCCCTAAAACCCTCAAAAACCCCACCCCCATTAAACTGTAGAAAAACTATAAAAAATAGAAACAATAAAAAACTATGAAAATAAAAAACCCCTTAAAGAATCCAAAAAAACCTATAAAACCCTAAATCCTAATAAAATATTTTAAATTCCAACAAAACCTAGAACCCTAAAAAACCTAAATAACCCTTAAACCCCAATTAAACATTAAAAATTAACTAACCTCAAAAATAGTGGAACACCTAACTAAACCTAAAAACATTAAAAGACTCTAAATAACCACATAAAACCCCATAAGACCCTAAAACCCACTTAATCACCCTAAAAAGACTTAGAACACTGAAAAACCTAAAAACACTAAAAACCTGAAACCCAAAAAATTGTTTAAACACTAAAACCCATAAAACCTATAATAATATTAATAACCCATAGATAAACCAAAAACACCAAAAGCCTTAAAACCCATAATACACCTAAAAGACCTAAAACTCTAAAACCCTAAAAACATTAATAACCCTAAGAATCCTAAAAACACTAAAACCCTAAAATCCCAGAAAATCCTAAAAATAAGTTAATAACCCCAAAAAAACCTTAAAATTTCAAACGGACCTAAAACCATAAAACCCCAAAAGGGTTATAAACCCTTAAAACATAATAAAACCCCTAAATACCATAAAATACAATAAAAAACCATTAAAATACTCCAAAACCCATATAAACACCTAAAGGGACCTAAACCCCATAAACACCATAAAATTATCTAAATACTTTAAAGGAAACTAAAAATCCTAAAGGTAAATAATAACTATAAAAAACCTAATGGACCCTAAAAACTCTAAAGGACCCAAAAAAACCCCTAAAACCCATTAACAAACCTAATAACCCTAAAAAACACAAAGCACCCTAAAAACACTAAAATCCATAAAACCCTAAAAACCTAAAACGTAACCTAAAAAACCAAAAACCCCAAAAACCAACAAAAAACCCTAAAAAACCTAAAAACCTAAGAAACCAAAAAGACCTTAAGAAAAATAAAAACACTAAAAGGCCCTAAAACCCTAAAACCCCTACAAAAATTATCTCCAGAGGATTCTTAAAGGGTTGATTCTTTCATTTTATTCAGGATGGCTATGCTTATGAGGTGGAGCTCTGGGCTATCATAAAGGCTGTAAAATTCACGAGTCAGTTTATGTGGACATGTCTTTGGATTGATTCTGATTTGATGCTCGTGATTGCTACTCTAAAGGTATTTTCTATGGAAGTCCCTTGGAGAATTCTACCACATTATATTGAGGGAATTAATATTTCTCAGACCCTGAGGATCAGTATTTCACATGCATATATGGAGTCCAACTCGGTTGCGGACGCTCTCTCCAAAAGGGCGATTGAAGAAAGATGTTTGATGTGGTCCTTTGTCACTCCATATTTTTGTACTTCGTTTATTGATTCGGATTTGAAGGGTGGGATACACTCTCGCCCTTGTAGAACCATCTTGTAGCTGTCTATTTATGTTTTTTTTGAATTTTTGGGGGCTAAGATAGCCTAGTCACTAGTACAAAAATAGTTTTTATGTCAATTATTTTAGCTTTTCCACGTCGGTTTTGAACCATCGTGTTTGCGAGAGATGTTTAAAATATTTGTTTTAACATCGTTTATTTATTAACCGATGAAAATATTTTATCTAGGATTTTTCATGTTGGTAATTTAAAAACCGACCTGAAAGACCATTCATTTTTTTAAAAAATGACGTTGAAACTCTATTTTTCATGTCAGTTTTTAAATAACCGACATGAAAATAATTAAAAAAACTCTTTCACATCGGTTATTAAATAACCCACATTAATTTTCATAAAACAAATTCACGTTGGTTATTTAAAAACCAATCTGGAAAGACCATTCGTTTTAAAAAAAGGATGGTTGAACTATATTTTTCATGTCAGTTTTTAAAAAACTGACATTAAAAGGAATTTTTTACTTTAGTTTTTTTAAAACCAACTTTAAAAATGTTAATCATATTGTAGATAATTTTGTGATCTTCGATTTGATAGGTTTTAGAGCTCAAACAGTGTTATGGTTCAAAACTTATGAATATCAGAAGATTGATATTTTTTTCTGAGGAAACATCAAATGAGTCGACGAAAGCTTTGTCTTAAAAGGTTTTTTAAATCCAAAGAAGGATTTTTAGTTTTACCCTGATAAAAAACATTATTATTAATTATAATTAAATAATAATCATTAAATCATATATTAATTAAGAAAACTAATCATAAAAAAAATAAATCATTGAAAAATAATAACGAATGCCTTGATGAGATCAGGGAATAAAGAACTTCGTCTTAAAATAATTTTTTTAATCCAAAGGATGAATTGTAGTTTTACCATGAAAAAAAACATTATTATTCATTATAATAAAATAATAATCATTAAATGGTATATGAATTAAGAAAAGTAATCATAAAAAACATAAATCATGGAAAAAATAATAACAAATACCTTGATAAGATCGCAAAAAGAAGAAATAATGGATTCATGTTGAAGATCAAATGAGTTGACTCAGATATATTGTGATGGTTCAAAGAAATGATCATAAAAAATGTTAACCATATGTGTATAATAAATACATATAAATGATATGGTAAAAGAAAATACGGTATTAAATGTTTTAGGCGGCGATTAAAAATTTTGATGTCGCGCTGTAAAAAATTGAAATTTCGCGTTGGCAAGATATAAAACTTATCATTCACATCAGTTTTTTAATAACCTTTGTAAAAAGATATTAAAATTACAATGTTTTAAAGATATAAAAAACAATTTTCCAACAATTTTTCACGTCGGTTATTAAATAACCGACGTGAAAAAATCCTTTTAACGTCGTTTATTTAATAACCGAGGTGAAAAATTGATAAAAAATTGATTTTTCACATCAGTTATTAAATAACCAACGTGAAAAATCAATAAAAAACATTTATTTATTTTAGAATCTTCTATTTCACTGGTATCGAAGCTCAAATGAAGATACAGATCAAAATTTATAGCCATCGAAATTTGATAACCTCTAAATGTAGTCTTACAGAATGTCAAATTCCAATAGCCATAACTTTTGATCCGTAACTCTGTTTGAGCTCCAAGACCATTAAAAATGAAACATGGAAAATTATATACATGTTTTCAAACATTTTTCACGTATTTTATTTAATAACTGACATTAAAAATGACTTTTGACATCAGTAATTTAATAAACAATGTAAAAAAATCAACTTTTATTCGTTTTTTCACGTCGGTTATTAAATAACCAATGTTAGAAGTCATTTTTCACATTGGTTATTAAATAAACATTGGGAAAAAATATTTACAAACATGTGGATGATTTTACAATATTTTTTTTTGATTGGTCACAGAGCTCAAATGGAGTTACGGATCAAAAGTTATGGACATCAGAAGTTGACATTCTTTACAACTTTCTTTAGAGGTGATCAACTTTCGATGGCCATTACTTTTGATCCGTAACTCCGTTTGAGCTTCGAGACCATTCAAATAGAAGATTAGAAAATTAACTACATGTTTATTGTAGATTTCTTTTGTCAGTTATTTTATAACTGACATGAAAAGTCAGAAAAATGTATTTTTTACGTCAGTTCTTATATAACCAATGTGAGAAATCGACTTTTAACATCTGTTATTTGGAACCGACGTGAAAATGTCATAAGAAATTATTTTTCACATCATTTATTATATAACCGATGTGAAAAATCAGTGAAAATCTCTTCAAAATAAATTCGAAGTATAAGAAATATTAGGTGGAAATTGAAAATTTCAATGTTGCGTTGTAAAAAAATTGATCTCGTTATTAGCGTGTTTTGAAATTTTAACTTTCACGTCGTTTTTTTAAAATCGACAAGACAAAATAATTTATTACGTTGGTTATTATAAAAAAATGTAAAAAATTGGTTTTATCACATCGGTAATTTTAAAACTGACACGATAAAGCAAGATAGTGGATTTATCACGTCGGTTATTTTATAACCGATGTGATAAAGTGAGATATTTGATTTATCACATAGATTATAAAATAACCGACGTGATAAATCAGCATAATGGATTTTTAATGTCGGTTATAATATAACCGACGTGAGAAATCAATTATATGGATTTTCACGTTGGTTATTTATAACCGACGTCAAAAAAATGACGACGTAAAAAATGTTTTATGTACTAGTGAGTCTTGAACCTCGGCTTCCCTCCAAACATTAAAAGTCCCCAATTCTCTAAGACGTTAAAAGACTATAAAACTATAACCCCCCCAAACCTAAAAACATCCAAATGACCCTAAAACCACTAAAAAGGCTAAAAAATTAAAACCATAAAACCCTAGAAAAACTGTAAAAATCTATAAAACCCATACAAACTGTAAAAACCATTTAAACCCTACGAATCCTAAAAATCCATAAATCCAATAAAACCCAAAAAACATCTAAAAACACTAAAACACCTCAAAATAAAAAAACACCAAAACCCCTAAAATTTTTCATGGCCCCAGAAAACCATAAAACCGCATAGAAACACAAAAAACACCCAAAAAACCCTGAAAACCCAAAAACCACCTAAAACCCCTAATAAAACCCAAAACCCCCTAAAACACCATAAACACCTAAGAACCCTTAAAACCCATAAACCCTTAAAAACCAATAAGATCCCTAAAATGTTGAGAATACCCCCCCCCCCCACCCCTAAAACCTTAAAACCCCCCTAAAACACTAAAACACCTAAAAACCCCTTGAAACTGCAACACCCCAAACTATAAGAATCATAAAACCATAAACCCCCCTAAAACCCCTAAAAACACTAGAAAACCCATAAAAGTCCCTAGAAGCTCTAAAACACCAAAAAAACATAAAACCCTAAAAACCATAAAGTCACTAAAACCCCAAAATTCCAAAAAACATAAAAAACCCTAAAACCCCTAAAAACCTATAAAAACCATAAGAACTATAAAAGTATCTTCATCACTAAAAACCCTAAAACACCCTAAAACACTAAAAACCCAAAAATGACCATAAAAAACTAAAAAATTCCTAAAAACCCTAAAGCCATATAGAAACACTAAAATACCTTTAAACCCCCCAAAACCTATGAAACCCCCTAGAAACCTTAAAAACCTAAAAACCACTAAAACCCTAAAAACCTAAAAACCCTGAAAACCCTGAAAACCCCCCTAAAACCCATTAAAAATAAAAAAACCCTAAATATAAAAAAACACTAAAAACATTACAAATCCTAAAAACTAAAAATTTTTAAAAAACCCAAAAGACCCTAAAAACTTAAAACCCTAAACCCCCAAGTAATACACAAAATAATATAAACCCTTAAAACCCCCAAATAATATGAAATATTCCTAAAACCTTGAAAATATTTAAAACCCCTAAAAACCATAAAAACCCTAAAAAACCATAAAACACACAAACAAACCAAAAAAACCCAATGAAACCTAAAACAACACTTAAAGCCCTAAAACCTAGACACCCTAAGATAACCCAAAAAACCAAAAAAAATACAAAAAAACCCTAAAACAAAATGAATAAAACCAAAAACCCTTAAAAAATAAAACACCTTAACACCCCAACAAACTCTAATAAACACTAAACCTAAAGAAACCCAAGGAGACACATTAAAACCCAACAACCCAATGAAATCCCTAGAAACCACAAAAACCCTAAAATACCACAAAAACCCCTAAAAATCCAAAAGGCCTAATAAAATTTATAAAAACCTAATAAACTACACACACAAAATAAAACCATTGAAAACTCTATACCATATACCCTAAACCGTAATCCCTAAACCCAAAACCCAACTACCTAAACCCTATACAACACACACTAAAGCCTAAACCCTAAACCCTAATCCCCATAACCCAAACCCTAAACCCTAGACCCCACACCGTAAACCCTAAACTATACACCCTAAACCCTATACCCTAAACAAAAAATCCAAACCATACAACTTAAACGCTATACCCTAAACCCTAAACCCTAATCCATAAATTGTAAACCCAATACCCGAGACCCTAAACCCTAAAACATAAACCCTGTACCCTACAACCTAAACCCAATACCCAACATCCTATACGTCATACCTACACCACAAATCCTCTACCATACACCCAAACCCTATACCCTACACCCTAATATCTAAACCATACATGCTAAACCCTATAACCAACACCCAAAACCCAAAACCCTACACCCTACACACTAAACCCTAAACCCTACACCCTAAACCCTAAACCCTACACCCAAAACTAAAAATCCTACACCATAAACCCAATACCCTAAAACCTAAAAGCTATACCGCTCACCCAAATACATATACCCTACACACTAAATGCTAAACTATAAACCCCACACCCTAAAACCAAAACCCTACCACCTAAACCATAAAACAACACCTGAAACCCTAAACCCTAAACCCTTTACCATATACCATAAACCCTAACACTACAAGAAAAACTGGTTTTTGCGACGGGTTATTTGCGGCGGGAATAAATCTCGTTGCAAATAGTCCATCGAAGAGGTTATTTTCAATGGGCCTAGGCGCCCCGTCGCAAAAACTTACGCGTGGTTTGATGTAATTTGATCACCAACCCGAAGGAAAGGGTAATTGCGACGTGTAGGCACCGCCCCTCGCAAATACTGGGAGGCGGGAAACACTAGTTGGGACGGGGGATCCACCTTCGCAAATAGTTCAACCCCCGGTAGATATTTGCGACCGGTCCCGTCGCAAATAACCGACGGCGGTAAAAACCTATTTGCGACGGGATATTGTCCAGTTGAAAATAGTGTGTGGGCAGGTTACTTTTTGCGACGAGACCCTTCACAAATAACCTTTTAACCATCGACATTAATTAATGTGGCCAAAGGTATTTGTGATGGGAATCCCGTCACAAATAATCCCCTCGCAACTAATCTAACCTATATACACCCCATCCATTTCTTTCCTCCTCCTCAATTCCTTCTTTCTCTCCTCTTCTAAATTCTAATTTTAGAGTGAAAATTTTTCTGAGTTTGTTTTTTTACAAAGAAGTTGTGAATGCATCTACAATTATAAGCGATCAAGTATAAAGGTATTTATGTTTTATATAATTTAGTATTTATTTCATTTTTTTATATTAACTTTAATTATTGTTGATTAGTTGTAATTAAGTTAGATTTAAATTGTTTTGTCATTGGTATTTATTTGTAATAATAAAATTAAATTATTAGTTCTAATTCTTAGTAATTAGTAATAATTAATAATTATTAACGACAATTAGTAATGTATATAAATAATTAGCGATAATTAGTAATTAGTAACTGTATTTTGAAATAATTAATTGTAATTTACACAAATTATTAATAATTAGAAAAAATAGTAATAATTAGGAAAAAAATAGTAATGAATATTTACTATTAGAAATAAATACTAAGAATTAGTAATAAATACTAATAATTAGTAATAAATACTAATAATTAGTAATAAATACTAATTAATAGTAATAAATACTAATTAATAGTAATAAATACTATTTATTAGTATTTATTACTAATAAATAGTAATAAATAGTAATAATTAGTAATAATTAATAATAATTAGTATTAATTAATAATAATTAGTAATAAAGAGTAATAAATAATAATAAATAGTAATAAATAGTAATAAATAGCAATAATTAGAAATTAGTAGCTGTATTTTGTAGTACTTAATAGTAATTAACACTAATTAGAAATAATTAGAAAAATTGTAATAATTAGGAAACAATAGTAATATATATTAACAATTAGTAATAAATAATAAGAATTAGTAATAAATACTAAGAATTAGTAATAAATACTAAGAATTAGTAATAAATACAATGAATTAGTAATAAATACTAATAATTAGAAATAAACACTAATAATTAGTAACAAATACTAATAATTAGTAATAAATACTGATTATTAGTATTTATTACTAATAAATAGTAATATTTAGTAATAAATAGTAATAATTTGGAATAAATATTTATAATTAGTAATAATTAGTAATAATTTGTAATAATTAGTAATAAAAAGTAATAAACAGTAATAAATAGAAACAATTAGTAATAATTAGTAATTTTTTTAATAATTATTAATAATTACAAATAATTAGTAATAATTAGTAATAATTAATAATAATTAGTAATAAATAGTAATAAATGGAAATAAATAGTAATAAATAGGAATAAAGAGTGATAAATAGTAATAAATAGTTATAGAGAGTAATAATTTGAAATAATTTTTAATAATTTTTAATAATTAGTAATAATTAGTAATAATTAGTAATAATTAGTAAAAATAGTAACAAATAGTAACAAATTGTAACAAATTGTAACAAATAGTAACAAAAAGTAACAAATATTAAAAAATATTAATAAATAGTAATAATTTGTAATAATTTGTAATAAATAGTAATAAATAGTAATAAATAGTAATAATTGGTAATTATTAGTAATAATTAGTAATAATTAGTAATAATTAGTACTAATTAGTAATAACAAGTAATAACTAGTAATAATTAGTAATAATTACCAGTAATTAGTAATAATTAGAAACAATTAGTAATAAATAGTAATAAATAGATATAAATAGTAATAAATTGTAATAATTAGTAATAATTTGTAATGATTTGTAATAATTAGTAATAAATAGTAATAAAAAGTAATAAATAATAAATAGTAATAAATAGTAATAATTAGTAATAATTAGTAATAATTTGTAATATACAGTTATAAATAATAATAAACAGTAATAATAGTAATAATTAGTAATAATTTGTAATAATTTGTAATAATTAGTAATAATTTGTAACAATCAGTAATAATTGGCAATAATTAGTAATAATTTGTAATAATTTGTAATAATTATTAATAATTAGTAATAATTAGTAATAATTAGTAACAATTAGTAATAAATAGTAATAAATAGTAATAATTAGTAATAAGTAGTAATAATTAGTAATAAATAGAAATAAATAGAAATAAATAGTAATAATTAGTAATAATTAGTAATAATTAGTAATAATAAGTAATAATTAGTAATAATTAGTAGTAATTAGTAATAATTAGTAATAAATAGTGATAATTAGTAATAATTAGTAATAATTAGTAATAATTATTTATAATTATTAATTAATAGTAGTAAATAGTAATAAACAGTAATAAATAGTAATAATTAGTAATAATCGGTAATAATGCATAGTAATTAGTAATTATTGGAAAAAATGAGTAATAATTAATAATAATTAGTAGTAATTAGTAATAATTAGTACTAACTAGTAATAATTAGAAATAATTAGGAATAATTGGTAAGAATTAGTAAGAATTAGTAATAATTAGTAACAATTAGGAATAATTAAGAATAATTAGGAATAATTAGGAATAATTAGGAATAATTAGGAATAATTAGGAATAATTAGTAATAATTAGGAATAATTACGAATAATTTGGAAGAATTAGGATGAATAAGGAATAATTTGGAATAATTAGGAATAAGTAAGAAAAATTATGAAAAATTAAGAATAATTAGAAATAATTATGAATAATTAGGAATAATTAGGAACAATTATGAATAATTAGAAATAATTAGGAATAATTAGGAATAATTAGAAATAATTAGGAATAATTAGGATTAATTAGAAATAATTTGGAATAAAATCAATTGTTATAAATTTTAATAACTAGGAAAAATTTCCAGTGGATTGACGACACTCCTTTCTCTCTTTGACTCTCCTCCTTTCAACTATCAATGTCTCAAAACATTATGAAAATTATGCTTCTATGTATATATATCAAATTTCATATGAATGAGTTTGAATATGCCTTTGTAGGACCACATTTTTTATAATGTTTTTAGGTGGTGATATTTACAGGAAGATGATTCTTTGACGAAAAGAGGGCTCTTTTGTTCGACAGATGATTTACTTGCATCTTTCTCACACTAAGATCACAATAAATAATCTACTCGGAGGTACACTTATATATTCTTGTATACACGATAATGAATATGCATACCACCGAGCAGATTATTCATTGTGATTTCAGTGTGAGAAATTTGCATGTAAATGAGGTGTCAAACAAAATAGTATCTGTCAATCCACAGGAAATTGTTTCACCCAGAATTAATTATAATTATTAAGAAGTAGTTATAATTATTTATCTTCATTTTTTGGATATTATTTTTCTAATTTCAAATTTTTCAAAAACAGTAATGATTTTATATTTTGTAGAAAAATATGGAACAAGGAAGTCAACATCAGTCAATATTAAATAACCGCGCATATATAAATCAATGCAAAAATCCAAATGGTTCTGGTATAAATCCTATATATATTGAGGATGTTGAAGATTTATTATCATTTGCATCATCAAAATCAGAATTTATTTCATTAGGAACAATTAAGTGCCCTGGTAAAAAATGTGCTCTGAGAAATTTTAACACATTTGACAAGGTTGGGGGACATCTCTCGTGGTTTGGTTTTTGACCAGATTATGTTATCTTGTATCAACACAGTGAACTCGGTTCTAGAAGAGATACTAATAAATTGATTCCATATCCATCACAGTTTCAAAATTTAGTACATGATGTTGCAGGTCCATCTGTTCAAAAACTGAAACTCTGGATGATATTGATTTAACTCCAAATTTGGCACCATCCGAATTTTATGAGTTGTTGCGGTCTGATGAGGATGCATTATATCCTGTATGCAATATAAGAAAATTATAAGAGGTTTCAAAATTTATGGCTATTAAATCAGATAATACAGTGTAAAACAACGGTTTTGATCAGATATTTTTTTTGGTTAAAACACTGTTACCTGAAGGAAATGTGTTGTCGACAAATTACTATTAGGGAAAGAGGATGGTTCGTAATCTTAGACTTAGTTATTGTAAGATTCGTGCCTGTGAAAATTATTGCAACTTATATTTTGGTGAAAATTAGTTGTTGGACAGTTGTCCCACATGTGGACAATCGAGGTATAAAAAAGCTCAACTGAGGAAGTATGGATTGATTCCTGTAAAACAATTGAGATATTTCCCCCTTACACCCAGGTTGGAATGTTTATTTATGTCTCAGAACATAGTGTTAATGATTTCATGGCACAAAACCAGGATTTCAACCGATAAAAGATTGGATCATCCATCTGATGGTGATTCATGGAAACACTTTGACTGACTGCATCTATCTTTTTCTTTAAAAGCTCAAAATGTGTGATTGGGTCTTTCTACTAATGGTTTATGTCTGTTTGGTTCTTATAATAGTTAGTTTTCAAGTTCGACAATATTTATTACTCCGTACAATTTACCTCCATGGATGTTGATGATGAAGCTCTATATATTTTTGACCTTATTAATCCCAGGAAATCTGAAATAGAATATTGATATTTATTTGAAACCATTGATTGATGAGTTAAATTCATTATGGAGTAATGGTGTTAGTAAAAATGATGTTGATGTGAAAAAATAATTCATATTAAAAGCTGCATTGATATGGATGATTAGTGACTTCCCGACATATGGCATGTTATCTGCATAGAGTACACATGGTCCAAAATCATGTTCTTACTATATGAAAGAAAAAAAGCCTTTATGCTCGTCAATGGAAAAAAACCCTTTCTATTTTTACTGTCATCGCATATTTCTTCCAACCGGTCATCCTTTTCGGAGGAACCAATCTCATTTTCATAAAAGGCACAATTGAATTGGATGAACCTTCAAAAATGATCTCAGGTACAGAGTTAAAATAATTTGTATTTTCATTACCTCCCGTCACATTTGGGCCAATAGTAAACCAATAGAAAATTCATGGATTTGGGAAGGAACATAATTAGATAAAACGTAGAATTTTTTTGGGATCTTTCATATTGGTATGATTTGTTGGTCCACCAAATGTTGGATGTCATGCATATTGAGAAGAAATGTGTTGATAATTTATTTCATACAGTTTTGGATACACCAGATAAGACCAAAGATAATATAAAGGCACGATTATATCTTGCCCAAATTTGTAGACGACCAGAACATAAACTATTACAAAATTTCATATCACATAGGTTAATGATGCCAAAAGAAGCTTATACATAATCCAAAGAGAGCCGCTTACTATTTTGTCAATGGATTACAGATTTGAGACTTCCAGATGGCTATGCTTCTAATTTGGATAGATTTGTTAAGAATGGTTATATTACCTGGTTAAAAAGTCCTGATTGTCATGTTATAATGGAAAGACTTATGCAGATTGAATTCAGACGTATGTTTAATTCTATGATTTGGGATTCAATAATAGACATATCATTTTTTTGAGACATTTGTGTGGTGAAAAAAGACTATGATGCACTAAGAAAACTAGAAGAAGATGTTGTTTAAATTATATTTAAACTGGAAAAAAAATTTCGGGCCGACTTTCTTTGACACAATGGAACATATGATATTACATTTTCTACATAAAGATAAATGTGGAGGTCTAGTACAGTTTTGATGGATGTACTCATTCAAGAGATTCATTCAGAAATTGAAAAAAAAGTACGTAACAAAGAATCAATTGAAGGCTCAATTTCTGAAGCTTATTTTCAATATGAAATTTCTTTTTTCTGCTCTCATTATTTTGAATCTGAATATCCCTCAAAACACAACTAAATGGGACAGAACGATGGTAATGATGACGATAAAATGGAAGATCAATTATCATTTTTTAATCATCCAGATCTTGGATTTGGTGGAGTTCATGAATGATGGATTTTAGACGATGAACATCATAGAGCTCATACATATGTTCTGATCAACTGTGAAGAAATGGCATCATTTTTATTGTGAGTTCTATTATAACTTATTTTATAATTTATGATATAGTATGTAAACTTATTTTATTTGATGGTTATATGATAATCAAATCAGGAAACCGCTTCCACAAATTACAACAGCTTCTATTGAAGAACAACGACAAAAAAATTTCTCAATGGTTTCAAAAATTGGTAACATAAATTATTGATGGTTTAACATATCAATTCAGTGTTATTTATTATATTGATAATTGTTTTAAATTTTTTTAGCTATCTCAACATACTGATAAAATTGATAAGAGACTGTGTATATTGAGTAAACCAATATCCAAAATGGTTAAATATAATAATGCAAATTTGGTGATTGGATTTTGATTTTATACATGTACATATGGGTTATCAAAAAAACAATGAACATTGGAGTTTTCTTGAGTGGATCAAATCATAGTGAAACTGAAGTTGACTTTTACAGCATGCTGGATGAAATTATTAAACTGTGATATCTAGGAAAAAATTAAATAACAATGTTTAAATGTCGGTGTTTTGATACTGATAGAGGCTTTCATGTTCATCCAATTCATGGAATCATTGATATTAAATATAAAAGTCTTCTTGTAGTAAATGAACCATTTTTACTAGCTTAACAGGCACATAAAATATTTTACACAAACGACTATACTACATCAAGACACATAAGTGATTGGTGGAACATAATAAAAATGAAATCTTGGGAAAATAAGTTTACTCAAACTAAATGTGGTTCTGATGAAGTACAAGGAATTGAATTTTTCAAGAGACTACTCAAAATCCAACTTTTTGACAAAGAGATATGAATATAGATGATGGCACCCCACGACTAAGGGTCGATGGTAAAATGATGTTAATGATGTTAAAAATGTATTATAAATGGAAAAGGATGATGAAACTGAAAATCATATGGATATTGATGATGCCAATGATGAATATAAAGACATTGACATCGTCGGATATGAAGATGATGATGAAGGGGAACATTGATAGAGTTAAATGCTGGTTATAATAATAAAAAATATATATCTATATGTAATAGTTTTTTTTTCAAATATCTGCTAACAACAATAATTTTGTGTTTCAGATGGAACCTGATCTATTTTGTGAGTTGGATGAGGCTGAGATACCTTTGGATGAGAAGGATTTTTTATAATATGACCCTCAGTGTCACGCCCGGGTTTTTTTCTTTTCATGTCATGGTTTTGATCCGATTCATTGAAAATTATGATCCTTTTATTGGTTGTTGGGTGAGATTAATTTTGATTTTTTAACTACCATATATGTCTAATCACCTTAATTTGGGTTTTCCATTGCTTGTTTAGCATTTTTTTGGAGAAAGGGTGGTTACTTCATGATTTGGGCCAACCATGATCTCATTTCTAGATTTAAAAACATATTTTGTTTGTTTTATAACTCATTCATTTTTTATCATTTTTTACTCATTCAACTTCCTAGTTTTCCTACACTAACATATTAAAACATCCATATCCTTTTTTACCCCATATAAATTCATAAGCATGGTTAATTGGGGTTACTTATTTAGGTATTGGGCCAGCCCATGGGCCCATTTCCAGTTTCAAAAAAATATTTTTTTATTTTATATCGAATTCAATTTTTAATATTGTTCGGTTATTAAACCTAAAAATAGAATCCAATATCCCTATACTCACACCCATTATCTATTTTACCTCTTTGGATCTCCTAAGAGTCGAGGATTAGGGAAAACATCTAAATTTCTCTCAAATCGTCCAAAATCGTGAAGGTAAATTCATTTATCTGTAAATCATTTAATTATTAATATTTTTTCCCACAAATCTTCTTTAAATGGTTCTTCCTGACCATAGTAGAATATACAAGAAGTTTCAATCCATTACCTTATCTCTAAGGGTGCAGATCTAATGAAAGACAACAAGTTTTCAAGTTAAAAAGGTGAGATTCCTTCTCTTTTATCATCCCTCTTCTTCCTCCTTTCATTATTTCATGGTTTTATAATCTCCACTCATCACAATAGACCTAGGGTTTTGATATATTATGATTTTTATGGGTTTTTTGTTCATTTTGGTCTGTTCGTCATAGGTTTAGGGTTTATAAACCCTCAAATGGTGATATTGGGTGTGTGTTTCCATTACGCCAAGGATTTGAGGTAGGAAATCCCTTGAACATGACATTATCATTTATGTTTCATCATTTTAATATTTTTAAAATCAGATATATATGTTTATTATTGTCTTTAATCCTTTTTATAATTTTATTGGTGTAAAAAATGGTTGTTTGAGCCTTGTTTTGTGAAAGGTAGAATTGTTTTGTCATAAAAGTGCACACCAAGTGTTTATATAAATGTTTGCTATCTTTTGAAACAATTTTTTGAAGTTTAAAACCTGATATATGGTATTTTGAAAATTATACAGTATCTATAATAAAATATGGCATGAAATTTGTGTTTTATTCCTTGTCATGTTATTAAAATAAATTGTTTTGTTTAAAAAGAGCATGTCATGTGTTCGGTAAATTACCCAGTTGGATTTTATGCGTGTTGTGTGATTTAAAAATTATTTATTTGGATATATGAATAAATTGGAAGAAATATAAATGGTATTTTTGGTTCCTTTTATGTATTTCCAATTTGGATTTGGTTTTACAAACAAATGGGTTTTGGTTTTCAACATGTTTTAGCCTCGGTTGCCATAAAATGGACCATTTCACATTATTATGAAAATGGTTGTGTTTTTAATTTGTAACCTGAGTGTTTAAAGAGATTTACGAATGTGGTTTTCTACTTTAAATATTTTTTATACACCTCCTTAATAAAATTTAAATTCATAACTTTTTCAAATGTTAGTTTTGAGAAAATGTTTAAAATCCCATTTGGCCTTTCCTAAAAACGAAGATTGATTGTTTTACATGTATTTACAATGTTGTGTCAATTGGGATTGTTTTATGGTCCGTGAAATTATTTTATTAAATGTTTTTAGTTCTTCCAAATATGGTTGGGAATAGTTTATTTTTGTGTTTATACATAAAATAGTGTTTTTGAATGACTTTTATGTGAAAAGCCTCAATACACTTCTTGAAATTGTTTTATGAAATTTTTTAGTGGTTTATTGATTCGTGAAAGAAATGTGAAGAAATTTTGTGGGATATTTGTGTGTTTATGGTTTTGTAATTTAATTTTGAAGTTAAAAGTGTATTTGATAATATGTGTGAGTTGATTGAGCACTAAAGGGAATCTCGGGTATCTAGGGGGGCGAATGTGTACTAGAATGTTTGTGATTCCATGGGGTTTGGCCCTTGTTTCACCTTGAATGTTCGACAATGGAAACACTAACTAAACTATGGTGATGTTGTTTTTGGGGGACTAATATTTTATGGGTATTCTCCCTACTAGTGGCTCGTGTGCATGAGAACATATATTTATTATGGTTACTTTCACTGAGATATGAGGTACCTGGGGCTCACAACTGACTAGTGCCAAGGGGTGTTCCCTTGACTTGTGCTCATTAGCTATTTTGTACTCACCATCCGCATACAATGTGTTTTGTTGGTAAAATCAGAAGTGTGTGTGATTTATTTTAATGTGTACATTCTTTAAAGTATCCCTCTTGAAAACTATTTTCATTTTGAAGTTGCACCACTTTGAAAATTGTTACTAGCATTCTTGTTTATAAAACATGAATGTTTTTGTCTGGTAAATTTATTATATCCTGGGACCTCATTTGTAAAACATACCTATATATTTGTTTTTAAATCATTAAATTGATGATTTTTTTATTTTAAAGGATGTGCATTGGGAATAGAATATTAGGCTAACCTACTGAGTTTTAATACTCATGCCCATAGTCTTCTTCTATTTTTATTCCTTGTGCAGGTTCAACATGAGTTCGATCGCCTTGGGAGACATGTGATCATTATATTGGAGAGTGACCAGAAGGGTCTCATGGAGTTAGTTGGTTATCGGGTTTGGTCAGTTGAGTTGTTGGTTTAGTTTTACTTTCAGTTTCTCGTACAAAAAATGTTCAGTTCAGTTTTTTTATAAATATATTTCGGGAAGTCCATTTCTTTTCGTTGTTTTTTTGATTGTTTATATATGGGAGAAGTCATTAAATTGAGTACTCTATTGATTCCCTTGGTGCATGTCTCCATCCTGGGAGGATCAAGAATGCCACTTGTGACATGTCGCAGGGCTGGCCCTTGTGACCGGTTTATGGAGGACTCGAGCTGGTTCTTGAAAAAATGGTATCAGCGGAGGTCGGATCCCAACATACCTTTTTTTGGGTGCCCTTGTTATTTAGGGAATTTCAATGTAGATGGAGTAGGATTTTTGGGACTTGAGGGGTAAGTGCAGGAAGTGTGTCTCGAACTCTTTCCCATTCTAATCCTCATGTTTCCATGGGAAGTCTTGTTTTATTAGTGTCTTTTGTTCTTGTTGATTTTTTGGTGTTGGGATATGACAAGAGGAGTCTGACTAATGGCCTCTGTGAGCTCGCTGTTCCTGGTAAGCCATTTGGATCCGGGGAATGGTCCTAATAAGTCTCTCTATTTTGGTGTTGTGTTTGACATATGGCTGCCAAGCATATGGTCAATTCACCCACCGACACTAGTTCTCTTTTGTGGGTTTCATGGACCTTTCGTGAATTATGATTTTTTGTTTTGAAAAGCTTTGTGTGAGAATTATGGAAATGGGTTTTAAAGGAAGGATTGGAGTTTGGAAACGTGGAAAAGGGGTTCTCAAAAATTAAATATAAGAATGGTTTTGGGAAGGTGGTGTTTTTAAAAAAAAAATTAGGAAGGAATTGGAAATGATTTAATGGGATTAGATTTTCCCGAATCTGAACTTGTTGTTTGTTGAAATAAAATGTTTTGAAAGTGTGAATAATTTTAAATTAATTATGAAACTTTGTTTTAAAATGGGTGTTTTGGGATATTGAGAAGTATTTGAATAAAATTAATTGGTTTTGGAAGTTTGTTTTTGAGCAGCTGGTGTTTTCTGGAAAGGGGTTTTGACCTTTGTGGTTGTCAGATTATGAAAAGAGACCTTGCTGAATTTTTTAAATGGGAAAGGGATGTATAGAATATAAATCTGAAATTTTTTTTTGAATTGGAGGTTAATGTCCCTTCGGAAGGTACATGATTATTTTTCTAATGATGATGTTTTGTTTTTTCATTCGGTGTTTTCATGGGTTCTCACATTGAAGGTTTTGTGGATATATGGATGAATGGACAATATGGCATGGTACTTGAGTACCTGGGGTGGCATTTAAATGTTCATGTGAGTGAGACTTGATGAAACACCATTAGTGAATGTGAAAATCCTTCAAGTTAGTTTATTTTTTTCAAAAGCGTTTTTAGCTGAAAAATTGTGGTGTTTGTTTTGAACCGATAGTTATGTGGATGGTTTATCCTATGTCTTAGAAGTGTTGTTTATTCAGTATGCTTCCTTATGATCTAGAAGTCATACTCTTGTTGCATCTTGAGTTGGGATTTTGTTGGTGGATAGGTTTTTGGGTAATGCTCAGTGGGTTTCTAAAGATGTTTTGGATGTTGTGATGTTTCCATGGATGGTTCTCCATTGCTAAGATTTCCAGTTGATCAACCTAATGATTTGTTCCAAATGTTAAATCCACCTCTTAGAGTGATAACTCAAACCATTTGTTGAAATAGAGATTTTTTAGGCTCGATTTAAAGTGTCTTTACTTTATGGTGATCTCTTAGTTTTAGTAGTTGTTCTCTGTGATATTTAGTGGGTGTTTTTGTGTGGCTTATTCATTATTCTCCTTGTTCAGAGTGAGAGAAAATAGTGTTGTGTATCTCCATGTTCTTGTTTGAAAAAAAAATGTGTTTTTGTGGAATAGGTTTTCATAGTGTATCTTGATCTGTTGTTTCTTCCTTGGAGTGTAAAGTTGTACTGTGTGGTACTAAGGGATGGAGTACAAGTTGGGGATTATCAAATCCTGACCGTGAGTCAAGAGATGCTTCATCCATCAGAGCACCATCCATAGGTTTCAGAGAGAAGTTGACGTGTATTCAGGAGTCCTAGTATTGTGGGTAGTATTTCTAAGATCATACCTCAACCATTTTAGTGAGGTAGTTACTTTGTTTCTTTTGCGGTTTCAATATCCCAATGATTGGGTCCCCTTCCCACCCCTCCCTAATTAGTGGGGGTTTGGATCCGTGTAGAGAGTGTTGACCCAGTTGTTTCCACCTCCATTCGAGAGTGGGTGGCCGAAATTTTTATGTTGTTTTCCTCTCAACTTGGGTTGGTAGGTTTTTTCAGGAGAGTTTTTGTGGGCTTGTGTGAGTGAGGCCCGATTCTAGCTCATTTTAAATACTTATTCGTTCGTTGCAAGTTGGGTTCTAATAGTGGAGATACCCACCACGAGTCTCGTTGATTTTTCCTTCTAAGAAATTATCTTGTGATAGTTGTTTCTTAATGGTGGGGAGTCCATCCCATAATCCACTAGAATCATTGGTTTTCGTGACTTCTCTTTTTTTCGGTGACTGTTGGGTTCATTGGTATAAGTCCCAACAACCAGGTTCTCAGTTCGGTTGTAGAGGTAGTGACTCTATCTTTCAGTTGATTCTCAAGAAGTGGGTGAGAGTTGGTGTTTTGGATGAGGTAATAGGATTAAGTTCTATTAATGTTTGATGGTGTTTCATTGTATTATTAGGCTGGACCATATAGATAATGAATCCTTAGGTGTTAATAAATCAGCTGGAATGTGCTATGTCTTTTCGGGGGAGGAACGCTTTAATGGTGTGGAGAATTGTCACACCCAATTTTTTTTCTTTTCATGTCAGGGTTTTGATCTGTTTAATTGAAAATACCAATCCTTTTATTGGGTTTTGGGTGAGATTAATTTTAAGTTTTGAACAACCATATATGTCTAATCATTTTAATTTGGGTTCTCCAATGCTTGTTTAGGAGTTTTTGGAGAAAGGGTGGTTACTTCATGCACTACTAGAATAGTGGGTTTTTAATCCCCCCTGACACAGGCGACTGCCTTTGGCGGTTGTTGTAGGTGTCCTATAGCGACCTCCTCTGGTAGTCGCTAGGTTTTGCAAAAAAAAATCAGGGAGGCTTTGGTGATCCCTCCCCCCGCCCCTCTCCTCGTGAAACCCTATCATGCCCCCTCGCCCCCTCGCCCCCTTCCTCCCTCCCCCCTCCCCCTCTACCCTCCTCCCTCGTCGGCCTCTGCCCTCCGCCCGCCCTCTGCCCACCCTCCTCCCTCTACCACCTCTGCCCTACATCCCCTCTGGCCTCCAGGCTCCACCCTACGTCCCCTCCGGCCTCTGGGCTCCGCCCTCCGTCCCCTCTGGCCTCTGCCCCCTCTGCCCTCTGGCCTCCGCCCTCCATCCGGTCTCCACCCTCCAGCCTCCATCCTCTGCCCCCTCGGCCCTCCGCCCCCTCGTACCTCCTCCCTCCACCCCCTCAATGCCCGTCCCCCATCCCCTCATATCCCTCCGCACTAGCTCCCCGCCATCCCCCATCCCCTCCATCTTCATCCCCCTCCCTCGCCTCACCATCACTGCCCGTTCCCTACCTTGCTACACCGCTGCCACCCAGTCCCCTCCATCCCTACATGACTGCTACTAGTCCCCTCGTTGCTGCTTCCCTATGAATCCATGTTTTCCTTAGTCCTCTCCCTCATCATCCCACCCTTGCTACACCGTCACCACCTCATCACCTCCTCTCCTCCAGCTCACCGCCGCCGCCGATGTCCATCCCCTCCCTCGCCGCACTGCCTCTGGCTCCAGCTCCCCTCCACTGCCTCTCCTCTCCCTCATAGCACCGCCTTCGGCTCCCCACCCTTCCTAGTTTGTGGATCCATCAGGTATGACATGAGCTTTCACTTACACTCCATTATATATTCTCTTGTTTATTATTAATAGATATAATTTGATTATTTTATAAATGGACCACAAACGGTCAATTTTCATGCTTAATGAAAGGTATTATTGTATTCCCTCTATTCAGTATTGAATGTACTAGGACATCATAAATTATGTAACCATTTTATAAATCCTTGTATGTTTTATTCCTCAGTTTTGGAAGTTTATTCATTTATAAATATTTAGAGTGATTTCTCTTTTGGTATCTTCATGTTATTGTCAGTGTATCTTCCAATTGAGGATTATTCATTTGGTTCATGTGCTGCTTGAATTTTTATTAATTCAATCTAAAATTTGGTTCTGCATTGATTAGTTTTTTACATAATTTGTATATCTTATTTGTTAATTTTAGGATTTAATAAAATTCATTCACAACTAATTATTCAATACCTTTTTGTTTGATTAACAACTGTACATGTATGATTTTTTTAAAAACAGTCCAATTTATCTTTTGGACACTTTGGATAGTCCTCTTACTAATGTTTTCTATGACAGCAGGCATGTCAGGGGAAGAGACAGTAGATCCACATCATCCATTTGAACCATCTACATCTCAGGTTCGAGGTATGTTTGAATGTCATTGTACCTATTTTTTATTTAATTGATAAACATATATATATATATATATAACATATTTCAAATTATATATTAAATTGTTTTCAACAGGATCAGACTCGACTGCTTCTTCCTCTCGCAAGAGAGGCCCTGGTCGTGGCATTTTTTCATGAAATTCTGACACAATGTTTGATGTTTCCTTTGATGAGGTATTTCATCCTGTGGGACTGAATACCCCTTCATTTATTTGTCATCTGGGTCATATAATACATGACCCACATTGATTTCCATTGACCACATGGGACTTGGATTCTATCCCTCAGGACACATTAGATCGTCTTTGGAGGGAGGTTCAGGTAAGAAGACCATTTTACTTTCTTCCCTATGTATAAACAATACTAACATATGTGATTTTTTTCTTTAATAGAAAAATTTGAAAGTATGACCCGATGAGTTTCGACTCGTGTGTATGAGAAAATTTTGTAAGATGTGGAATGCTTATAAAGGACAAGTCAAGAGGGACCATTGGGTACCAAATGTGGGTGCCCCAGACATTATGGAGAAAGTCCTGATAGGTGTCCTCCCGGCTCAGTGGCGTAACTTAGTTGCATATTGGTCTACTGGGGGTGTTGCTATTTGTATATTTATTTTGGTATATATATTTTCAAAAATGTGTGATTTTTTTGAAATTTGAATTATTGAATGTAGGAGGTGTCAACACACCATTCTATGAATCGACCGTTGTAGGGACCACCTCACAGGCTCAGGACTTATCACATGTCTCAGATCTGAAATGAGCTATTTATTATTCATTTTTGAATTTATTAATTAATATGGTTATGTTTTTATATTATTTCATATACAGTTACGGGAGCAAGGTGAACCAACTGATAAAATGTCGGTGTTGATGAGGAATCGTGATCGAAATGATGCAGAGGCTGCAACATTGATAGTAAGTGCTTGTAATCATTACCAATACTTACATAAATCTGTATATTAACATATATATGTATATATATTTAAATATTTCAGAAGCTCAATTTAAAGCTGAGTTAGAACAACTGCTAGAGGACTAGCAACAACTTCCCATGCAAAGGGATGAGATATTTCATCGCATTATTGGTCAAAACAGTCATGGATATAGTTTAACCTATATAACAGGGATTCCTTGTCCTATAGTGTCATGTGTTATTGTTTTCGGTCCTATTATTGCTTAGATGACACAATAGTTGTCAGATTTTGAGGCATGGCTATGTGCTTCCGAGGAGGTAAATGCACAATTGATCGCTGAGGTTAGAGCACTGTGGGAATATGTGCGTCCAGGTGACAGTGTAGGGGATCATATGATGTAGGTTTATACCATATTTATTTATTTAATTTATATTATTATTTTATGAAAATATTCTTAATTTTTATTTTTTTAGGCCCCTACCCCACCGGATGGAGGTATCAGTCATGACCATGCATGACGCATCATATTCACGAGGTGTGTTTCTTTTTTTATTGGTGCGGTTGTTATTGATGTTTAAGTTGGGTTTGTAGTGATATTTTTTGAGATTTTGGGGTATAATGTGTGTTTTGGCCTGATGCAATGTTTGTGTGCACGAATTGAGAATTAACCATGAAAATGATTAATGATTTGGATAGTTTTAGTTCATTTAATTATTTAATGTTTTCAATTGCATGTTCTGTAATAGTTTTGAAAAAAACCATGTGATTCCTAATATAAACCATGAAACTTGTTTTTGGTGACTGAGCTCAGGTTCACTATTTTTAGGCCCCGGACAGCCCCCCTCCCCCCGCACCCCAGACAGCCCTCCCCGCCCCCCGGACAGCCCCCCCACACCTCGGACAGCCCACCCCCCACACCCCAGAAAGCTCTCTCCGCCCCCCAAACAGCCCCCCCCCCCCCGCATGCCGGACTACCCTCCCGCACCTCAGACAGCCCTCCCTGCCCCCTTGACACCCCCCCGGATATCCCCCACCCCCTGGATAGCCCCCCCCCCCCCCCCCCCCCCGCACCCCAGACAGCCCCCTGCACCCCGGGCAGCCCTCCCCGCCCCCGGACGGCTCCCCCCCAGACAGCCCTCCCCGCCCCTCAAACAGCCCCCCCACACACACACCCCGGAGAGCCCTCCCCGCCCCACGGACATCCCCCCCCCCCGCACCCCGGACAGCCCTCCCCACCCCCGGGTAGACGACACACCCATTTTGGGTTTTGAATTTTTACTAAGGGTTTTTTGGTGTTGTAGGTGCATAAATTAAATTTTTGAGTTATTAAATTATAATTTATAAAAGGCAAATATCCATATGAATGATTTTTCATTTCCGTAAAAATGTTGTGAAAAAATTAAAATGGATTCTAAATGTTCAAAGATGTATTTTGGTGAATCACAATAGTGAAATTTTACTAGGTCTCAATTGCATATAGATCAATTTCACTATTCTTAAGGATGATGTCTAGGTTCTGTAAGCATAACCTATTATCATCATAAAAATCTCCCCATCTGAATAGGACACATCTATTATACTATAAATATTAATATTTCTTTATTGTAATTGTAATTTTTAAATGAGAATTAATCATTATAAAGATAACATGGGCTTTTTCACATGATCAATAATCCTATGAACCTCATAAAGAAAAATAACATCACTGATGAAGTGAAAATATACCAGGACACCAAGGAAGGTCCATGATGGATAATGAACTCAAATTAGAGGAAGATCATTTTAGCCCAATTTTTTTGCATTATCTAAATTTCGATGAATAAAAACCATCACTGCACATAATATAGTACAGAATGAGATCCTATGATTGATGGAATACCTACACCAAAATGGTGTCTAATGGTTGGGAAGACGACACGTCAATTGGGGGTGTCGTTTGACCGCGGTGACCGAAAACGCATTTCTGGAGTCATAAATCACTAAAATGGTGTCTAACGGTCAAATTCATTGAAAACATGATCAGAATGACTTGAAATCACATGAAAACAATATAAATATTATTTGTGACATGTAGGAGGAGACGACATGCCCATTGGACGTGTGGTGTGTGCGATACGACCGAATATGTCATTTTCAGCAGTTCGGCACACTCTAAAAGGGCACGTTGGGTGGTGAAAACCAGACGAACGACCACAAAATGCCACGAAATCATACGACAACAACTGTGGTGTGAATTTTAAAATGGTCAAGCATACGACACGTCAATCGGGGGTGTCGTTTGACTGTGGTGACTAGAAACGCATTTCTGGAGTCATAAAACACCGAAACAGCGTCTAACGGTCGAATTCTGAGAAAAAGTGCTCAGAATGAAATGAAATCACAAGAAAACAATAGTAATCTTATTAGTGATATGTAGGAGGATACGAAATTCCAATTGGACGTGCGGTGTGCACGGTATGACTGAATATGTCATTTTCAGTAGTTCGACGCGGTCGAAAAGGGCACGTTGGGTGGTCAAAACCATCCGAACAAACACAGAATGCCAAGAAATCATACAAAAACAACTGCAGTGTGAATTTTATAATGGTTGGGTAGACGAAACGTCAATTGGGGGTTTCATTTGACCGCGGTGACTGGAAATGCATTTCTGAAGTCATAAAACACTGAAACGGCGTCTAATGGTCGAATTCAGAGAAAACGTGCTCAGAATGACTTTAAATCACACAAAAATAATAGAAATATTATTCTCGACATGTAGGAGTAGAAGAAACTCCCATCCGGCATGCGGTGTGTGCGGTACGACCAAATATTTCGTTTTCAGCAGTTCGGCGGGCTCTAAAAGGGCGTGTTGGATAGTCAAAACCTGTCGAATGACCTCAGAATGCCATGAAATCATACAACAACAACCACTGTGTGAATTTTAAAATGTTTGGATAGACGGTACATTAATCGGGGGAGTCGTTTGACCGCGGTGACCCAAAATGCATTTCTGGAGTCATAAAACAGATAAATGACATCTAAAAGTCGAATTTAGAGAAAACATGCTCCGAATGAATTTAAATCACTAAAAAACAATAGAAACATTATTCGTTACATGTGGGAGGAGACAAAATTCCCATCAGACGTGCGGTGTTCACAGTACGACCGAATATGTCATTTTCAACAGTTCAGTGCGCTCTAAAAGGGACCTTTGGGTGGTCAAAACCAACCGAACGACCTCGAAATGTCATGAAATAATAGGAAAACAACCGCAGTGTGAATTGTAAAATGGTCGAGAAGACAACACATCAATCGGGGATATCGTTTGACCGTGGTGACTAGAAACACATTTCTGGAGGCTTAAAACCCTGAAACGATGTCTAACGGTCGAATTCAGAGCAAGCATACTCATAATGACTTGAAATCACACAAAAAAAATAGGAATATTATTTGTGACATGCTGTAGGAGACGAAATGACCATCTGATGTGTGGTGTGTGCGGTACGACTGAATATGTCGTTTTCAGTAGTTCGACGTGCTCTAAAAGGGCACGTTGGGTGGTAAAAACCATCCGAATGACCGCAGAATTCCATGAAATAAAATTAAAACAACAGAGGTGTAAATTTTGAAATGGTCGGGTAGACAACACGTCAATCGAGGGTGTCGTTTGACTGTGGTGACCGAAAACGCATTTCCGGAGGCAAAAAACACCAAAACGGCGTCTAACGGTTGAATTCAATGAAAACGTGATCAGAATGAATTGAAATCACACGGAAACAATAGGAATATTATTTGTGACTTTTCGGAGGAGACGACACACCATCGGACGTGCGGTGTGCGCGGTACGACCGAAATGTCGTTTTCAGCAGTTCAGTGCGTTCTAAAAGGGTGCGGTGGGTGGTCAAAACTAGCCGAATGACCTCAGAATTCCTTGAAATCATACGAAAACAAACGCAGTGTGAATTTTGAAATGTTTGGGCATACGGAACGTAAATCAGGGGTTTCATTTGACCGTGGTGACCAGAAATGCATTTCTGGAGGCACAAAACACCAAAACGGCGTCTAACAGTCGAATTCTGAGCAAACATGCTCATAATGACTTGAAATCACATAAAAAAATAGGAATATTATTTGTGACATGTAATAGGGGATGAAATACCCATCAGACGTGTGGTGTGCTCGGTACCACCGAATATGTCGTTTTCAGCAGTTCGGCACGCTCTAAAAGGACGCGTCGGGTGGTCAAAATCAGCCGAATGACCTCGTAATTCCATGAAATCATACTTCAACAACTGCGGTGTGAATTTTGAAATGTTCGGGTAGACGGCATGGCCATAAGTGGTGTCCTTTGACCGCGGTGACCAGAAATGCATTTTCGGAGTCATAAAAAACAGAAACGACATCTAATGGATGAATTCAGAGAAAACGTGCTCAGAATGACTTAAATTCACACGAAAAAAATAAAAAAATTATTTGTGACATGTAGGAGGAGACAGAACACCCATCAGACGTGCGGGGAGCACGGTACGACCGAATATGTTATCTAAAGCAGTTCGACACGCTCTAAAAGGGCGCATTGGGTGGTCAAAACTAGCTGAACGACCTCCAAATGTCATGAAATCATACGACAACAACCGTGGTGTGAATTGTAAAATAGTCGGGTAGATGGAACGTCAATCGAGGATGTAGTTTGACCGCAATGACTGAAAAAACATTTCTGGAGTCATAAAACACCGAAACGACGTCTAATGGTCGAATTCAGAGAAAACGTGCTCAGAATGACTTGAAATCAAACGAAAATAATAGGAATATTATTTGTGACATGTAGGAGGATATGAAATGCCAGTCAGACGTGTGGTGTTCACGGTATGACTGAATATGTCATTTTTAGCAGTTCGACATGCTCTAAAAGGTTGCATTGGGTTGTCAAAACCAGCCAAACGACCTCGGAATGCCATGAAATCATACGACAACAACCGATGTGTGAAGTTTGAAATGGTCTGGTAGAAAAAACAGAAATTGAGGGTGTAGTTTGACCTCGGTGACTGAAAATGCATTTCTGGGGGCATAAAACACTAAAACGGCATCTAACAGTCGAATTCAGAGAAAACATGCTCAGAATAAATTTAAATCACACGAAAAAATAGGAATATTATTCGTGACATGTAGGAGGAGACAATACGTCCATCAGATGTGCAGTGTGCACGGTACGACCGAATATATCATTTTCAGCAGTTCGGCGCGCTCTAAAAGGGCGTGTTGGGTGGTCAAAACTAGCCGAACGACCTCAGAATGAAATGAAATCCTAATACAACAACTGCAGTATAAATTTTGAAATGTTCAGGAAGACATCACGTTAATCAGGGGTGTCTTTTGACCAAAGTGATCGGAAATGCATTTTCAGAGTCAAAAAACACCAAAACGGGCTCTAATGGTCCAATTCAAAGAAAACATGATCATAATGTCTGGAAATCACACAAAACCAATAGGAATATTATTCGTGAAATGTAGGAGGAGACGACATGACCATCAGACGTGCGGTGTGCTTGGTACGACCAAATATGTCATTTTCAGTAGTTCGGTGCTTTCTAAAAGGGCGCGTTGGGTGGTCAGAACTAGCCGAACGACCGCATAATTCTATGAAATCATACAACAACAACCGTGGTGTGAATTGTAAAATTTTCAGGTAGACAACACGTCAATCGGTGGTATCGTGTTACCACGGTGACTGGAAAGGCATTTTCGGAGTCACAAAACACCAAAACGGCGTCTAATGGTCGAATTCAGAGCAAACGTGCTCATAATTACTTGAAATCACATGAAAACAATAAGAATATTATTCATGACATGTAAGTGGATACAACATGCTCATCAGACATGCGGTGTGCATGGTATGACCGAATATGTCATTTTCAGGAGTTCGGTGTGCTCTAAAAGGACGCGTTGGGAGGTCAAAACCAGCCGAACGACCACCACCGAATGCCATGAAATCATACGACAACAACCATGGTTTGGATTGTGAAATGGTCAGGCAGACGACACATCAATCTCGGGTGTCGTTTGACCGCGGTGACCGAAAATGTATTTTAGGAGTCATAAAACACTTAAACGACGTCTAATGGTCGAATTCAGAGAAAATGTGCTCATAATGACTTGAAATCTCACGAAAATAATTGGAATATTATTTTTGAAATGTAGGAGGAGACGATACGCCAATTAGACATGTGGTGTGCACGGTATGACCGAATATGTTGTTTTGAGTAGTTGTACGTGGTGTGCGCGAAGAACATTCCTTTTTAAACAACAAAACACTTTCACAAACTAAACCAAAGACTCCAAAACAAGGAAAAAAATCCTAAAATGACAACATTTCTTAAATTGGGGGTTTTAAATTATTATAGCACCCATTATTTGATGTCATATTTAATTTTATTATATGTATATAATAACTGAAAAAATATGTCTAATTTATGTCTGTTTTGTTTAGTTGTTTTCTTTGTATCATATTTTAGGCTTATTGAAGCAGGATGGAAATGGATAGGACTATTTGGATCATTGAGGCGCATCTATCATTTATTGTTTATGAAAATTAGGATATTTATGCTGTTTGGAATTGTTTTCTATTTTTTATGAAATTTTCCATTTTTTTGATTGGGTATCGTGAACTTTTAAAAAAAATTCTCCAGGAGAGCGACCGCCATTGGCGGTCGCTGTAGGCTAGAATTTTGGCCACCTTTAGAAACCGACATTATCAGTCACTGTAGGCCTACAACATCTGGCCTAGAGTGAATTACAATGGTTTTTGATGGGTGGACTCTAGAGGCCTTTAGCGACTGCCAATGGAGGTCGCTAAAGGTCGAATTTTTAGTAGTGATGATTTGGGCCAACCGTGAGACCATTTCCCGATTTAAAAACATATTTTGTTTCTTTTATAACTCATTCATTTTATATCTATTTTGACTCATTCTACTTCCCACTAGTCCTAAAATGACATATTAAAACTACCATATCCCTTTTCACCCCTTATAAATTCATAAGCTTGGTGAATTGGGGTTACTTATTTAGGTATTGGGCCAGCCCATGGGCCCATTTCCAGTTTAAAAAAAAATATTTTTTTTTTTATATATGATTAAACTTTTAATATATTTCGGTGATTCCACCTCCCACTCAAATCCAATACCCCTATCCTCACCCCCATTATCGATTTTACCCTTTTCGTGATCATAAGAGTCACAGATTAGGGAACACTCCTCAATTACTCTCAAATTGTCTAGAATCACAAAGGTAAATTCATTCATCAAAAAATCATTCCATTTGTACTCTTTTTCCCACAAATATTTTTTCCCTGGTTCTTACAGGCCTTAGAAGAATCTCCAAGACGTTTAAATCCATTAACTTTTCTCTAAGTGTGTAGATCTAATGGAAGATGAATAGTTTTCAAGTTGAAAAGGTGAGATCCCTTCTCCTTTCTCCTCCCTCTTCTTCTTCCTTTCATTATTTCTTGATTTTATAATCTCAAATAGTCATGATAGACCTTGGGTTCTTCTATACTATGATTTTTATGGGGGTTTTGTTTGTTTGGGTCTGTTCATCATAGGTATAGGGTTTGTAAACCCTCAGATGGTGATATTAGGTGTGCATTTCCATTATGCCAAGGATTTGAGGTAGGAAATCCCATGAACATGCCTTTATAATTTAAGTTTCATCATTTTCATTTTGTTAAAATCTGATATATATTTTTATTATTTTTTTCATCCTTTGGATAATTTTATTGGTGTGAAAAATGGTTGTTTGAGCCTTGTTTTGTGAAAGATAGAGTTGTTTTGTTATAAAAGTGCACACAAAATGTTTGTTTAAATATTCTTCTATCTTTCACAACTACTTTATGAGGTTTAAAACCTGATTTATGGTTTTATGAACAAGTTAAAGTATCTATAATAAAATATGTCATGAAATTGGTTTCTTATTTTAGGTCAAGTTCTTAAAATAAATTGTTTTGTTTAAAAAGATTATGTCATGTGTTTAGTGAATTGTCTGGTTGGATTTTATGTGTAATGTGTGATTTAAAATATATTTTTTAGGATTTATAAATTAATTTAAAGAATGTAAAATTTTATTTTTGGGTCTTGTTATGGATTTCCAATTTGGATTTGGTTTTACAAACAAATGGGTTTTGGTTTTCAACATGTTTTGGCCCAGGTTGCTACAAAAGGGCCCATTCCACATTCTTATGAACAGAGTTGTGTTTTGAATAAGTAACCTGAGTTTTTCAAGAGATTTAAGAATGTGGTTTGATAATATAAATAGTATGTATAAACCTCCTTAATTAAATTTAAATTCATAAATTTGTCAAAATTATGTTTTGATAAAATGTTCAAAAGCCCGTTTGGCCTTTCCTAAAAATGAAGATTTTAGTGTTTGACATGTATTTAAAATGTTGTGTAAACTGGGATTGTTTTATTTTCATGAAATGATTTTATTAAATGTTTTTAGGGATGCGAAATATGGTTGGGTATGGTTTTGTTGTGTGTTTATACTTAAAAGAGTGTTTTTAATGAGTTTTATGTGCAAAGCCGCAATACACTCCTTGAAATTATTTTACGAAAAATTTTAGTGGTTTACTGATTCATAAAAGAAATGTGAAGCAAGTTTGTGGGATGTTTGTGTTTATGTGATTTGGGAATGTAATTTTGATATAAAAAGTGTATTTTATAATATGTGTAACTTGATTGAGCACTAAAGGGAATCCCAAGTATCTAGGTGGGCGGACGTGTACTAGTATTCTAGTGATTCCCTGGGGTTTGGCTCTTATTTCACGTAACAAATTTGACGATGCCAAAACTAACTAAGCTATGATGATGATTTTGATGGGATACCACTATGTTATTGGTATTCTCCATAATAGTGTCTCGTATGCATGAGAATAGATATTTATTATGGTTACTTTCACTGAGATACGAGGTGCCTATGGCGCACAACTGACTAGTGCATATGGGTGTTCCAGTGACTTGTGGTCATTGTCTATTTTGTACTCACCATTGGCATACACTGTGTTTGGTTGGTAAAATCAGTAGTCTGTGTGATTTATTTTATTGTTTACATTCTTTAAAGCATCCCTCTTGAAAACTATTTTCATTTTGAAGTTGCACCTCTTTGAAAATTGTTACTAGCATTCTTGTTTATAAAACATGCATGTTTTTGTCTGTTAAATTTTTTCATAGCATGTGACCTCATTTGGAAAACATACCTTTATATTTGTATATTAATCATGAAATTTATGATTTTTTTATTTTAAAGGATGTGAATTGGGAATAGATTATCAGGCTAACCTACTGAGTTTTAATACTCACACCTATAGTCTTCTTCTGTTTTTAGCACTTGTGCAGGTTCAGGTTGAGTTCAATCGCCTTGGGTTATGTATGATCATTATATTGTAGAGTGACCACCAGGGTCACATGGAGTTAGTTGGTTATCAGGTTTAGTAATTTCAGTTGTTGTTTTAGTTGTACATTCAGTTTTTCATACAAATAATGTTATTTCATTTTTTATATAAATGTATTTTGGGCTATCCATTTCTTTCCGCTGTTTGTTTGATTGTGTATATATGGTAGAAATAGTTCCCTTGTGTACTCTATTGATGTCGTTGGTTCTTGTCACTATCCCGGGAGGATTGGTAATTCCTCTCAGGAATTATCGTGGGCTGGCCCTTGCCACCGGTTTAGGGTCGACTCGAGCTGGTTCGTGACACTCAGCCTACTGGCGGTTCAGGGGGTATGCGGAGGGGTTACGGTCTGGCAAGACTGATTCTTATGGAACCTATCCCCAAGCGACCTCCATGTCCTGGTTTCAATCCATGAACACTGAGGAATAGTAACCTTTGTATTTTAGCTAGCTTTCATTAATTTATTTATATACTAATTGTTTGATTATTTTTTCTTTTTTCATAGTTTTGCACAAGTAGCTTTTGGACAGCGGAGTGCTATCTTGTACAATTATTTTTTCTTAGCCATGGATCACATGGGAAAATATTCTGATTGATGTAAAACATGGAATGTTCAATAATTGGTTGGTATGTAAATAAATAATATTTATTTAGAAATTTATTTCATTAATAACTTGATATTATAAATTATTTACAGGTTTTATGGTATCCCATTGATGCTAGCATGCGTGATGCTATCCATGAGGCATGGGTGGTGTCTATGAATGAGCGTTTCCATCAGTTTTTTACAATTTTAAATGGACAACCATTAAGAAAGAATGAGAGAGAATATTTTATGATTCATGTAGATACCACCGACTAGAGTACATTTCATCTCATTTTTGGGATGGATTATGTTTACACTGGTAGAGTGGTGGATTTCAGAGGATATCTTCATTGGTCCGGAAGAACCAGGGGAGACAAGAGGGGACAAATCGAGTTGATAGTCGTACATTTAGTATGCATAGAGTGCATCTGGTAAGTATATATTTTAAATTTTTTATATGAAATCAAATATATACAGTTTATTTTATATTCATATAGGCAGTCCAGATTCCTGATATTACAGAGTACGACATTTTTCAGAGAATGTATAGTGATCCATCTATTAGAGAGATTAGAGGTGGTCGCCCGCATCAGATTGTATTTAGTATTATTATTTTTTCAGTTTGAAAATTTACTACATATAATATTTTCACTATTTTAATTTCAAATTGGAACTGAAGAATTCATATGAGGTTGCGACCTCTTAGACATGGGCTGAGAGTCAGGCTGAGATGACTGATCAGACTATTGCCCACCATTTCAATGAGGCGGCATGGATGCAAGAGACCCAGTATGCCTTCGAGAAGGGATCAATAGTTGGTATCAGCTCTCATTTGACTCATGGAACTTATTATGGCACTGTTGTGATGTCGGTGTCCATCTCGAGAGGAGCTCATGGAGAGGCATCATCTTCTGGATCATAGTATCAGGAGCAGTTGCGAGCTCAAAATAAGCTTATTGTGAGTTTGCAGAAGCAGTAGGAAAAGATGTGTCAGTAGCAGCAGCAGCATGAGGAGGACATGCATCGATTGCAGCAACAGTAGCATGATCAGATGGAGTACATGCACCGTCTGATTCATAGTTTAGGGATGGAGTTTCCCCCACCATCTTCTCCATCTCCTCCAGCTCCTCCAGAAGACAATACCCCCAGTGATTTTTTTTGTTCTGTTAAAAACATTTGAATTCAACATTTGTTGTAATATTAACTATTTACAGTTTTTGTCTTTTAAATTGGCGTGAATATTGCATAATTTTTTTTTTCAGATTTTAATATTTTATTATTTATTTTTAGTATTATAGTTTTTAATGTTAGTTTAGTTTACTAATAATAATATTTATTATAATATTTTATGTTTTTTATATTTTTTGTGAATATTGAGAATTTTTTTTTATTATTTTAATAATATTAATATTATTATTTCATTAATCATAATTTTATTAATTTATTTATTAAGTATTTATGACGGGGCCTTTTGTGACGGGGTCCCATTGAAAAAAGATTATATATATATTTTTAAAAATAATTTGCGATGGGCCCATTACACAAGGTTTAGGTATATATAACATATATAAATAGAGAACTATTTGCGATGGGACGATGGGGCTGTCGCAATTACTTTTTGCGATGGACCCATCACAACAGGGTATTGTATATATAATGTATTTAATTGGAGATCTATTTGCGACGGGAAGCAGTCCCGTCGCAAATAGTTATTTTTGCAATGGGCCCATCGCAAAAACTACTAGTTGACACGCTGTTATCAGAAACTTTTGTGACAGGGTCCCGTCGAAAATAGCCCGTTGAAAATAGCCAAAATTCTAGTAGTGGAAACACTGAACCCAACACCCAAACCCAAAAACCTAAACCCTATTCCCTTAACCCTCCACCTGAAACCCTATTCCCTACACTATAAAATCTAAACCGTACACCCTAAACCCAATACCCAACACCATAAACCCTAAACCATACACACTAAACCATAAGCTGTACTCCCTAAACCCTATACCCTACACAATAAACCCTTCGCCCTACACCCTAAACACAAAACCATACATCATAAACCCTAAACCCTAACCCACTAAACCCTATACTCTACACCCTAAACCCTACACCATAATGACTAAATCATATACCATACAACCCAAACCATAAACCTTGCACCATATACCCAACATCTGGTAACCTAAACCCATAACACTACATCCTAAACCCTATACCCTCCACCCTAAACCCAAAAACCTACACCCAAAACCCTATAACCAATACCCAAAACTCACAAACCTATACTCAAAACCCAATACCCTACACCATAAACCCTAAACCCTTCACCATATACCCTATACCCTACCCCCTATACCCAAAACCCTAATATTAATCACTATACATGAAAGCCTAAACCCTAAACCCTAAAACTTAAATCTTATATCCTACACCATAAGCCCTATACCCTACACCCTAAACCCTATACACTACACCCTAAATCGTAGTCCCCAAACCCGTAAAATGACCCTAAAAATAAAAAGACTAAATGATAAAAATCCAAAAAACCCAAAAAACCCTAAAACCCCCCAAAAAACCTAAACAGAAAAAATACCCTAGAAACTCTTAGAAACACTAAAAACATTTAAATAACATAAATAACCATAAAATTACCATAAAAAAAATTCAAAACCTTAAATTCCCAAAAAATTCAAAACCTTAAATTCCCAAAAAATACCTAAAACTCTAAATACTACAAACACCCTAAATGAACCTAAAACCCATCAAGGTGTTAAAACTTTAAAACTAGGTGAAACCCCTAAAAAATCCAAACAAACACTAAGAAACCCCTCAAAAGCATCAAAACCCCTAAAATCACAAATACACTAAAAACCCTAAAACCCATAAGACCTGTAAACCCAATTAAAACCCTAAAAAAACTAAAAACATTGAAAAATAAAAAACTAAAAAACCATTAACACCCCTAATCACTCTGAAAACCCCTAAAATACTTAATAAATGTAAAAAAACTGAAGTCCCTTAAAGAATCTAAGACCCTTAAAAACCCTAAAACCCTAAATAAAACCCTGAAAACCACTAAAAACCCTAAAAGTCTAAAAAAATATAAAAACCATAAATACAATAAAACCATAAAAATACTAGAAATACTAAAAATCCTTAAAACCCCCTAAAACCCCATTAAAACTCTCAAATCCATAAATTACTGTAAAAACCAAAAAATCCCAAAGCACCTAAAAACCCTAGATAACCTAAAAACATTAAAATTTCATAAAAATCCCTTAAAATAAATTAAACCCTAAAAATACTAAAAACCCTAAAATCCATAAAAAACCAATAAAACCATAAAAACATAACAACACCTTAAACCACTAGAAACCCTAAAAACCATTAAAATAAAAAAACACCATAAAGTCTCTAAAAACCCTAAACCCCTAAAAACCATAACACCCTAATAACCCCTAAAACCCCATAAAAGACTCAAAATCAATTAATACCCTAATATACTTTAAATAATCCAATAAAAACAATAAATACCCCAAAACCCCTTAATCACCTTAAAAATCCTTTAAAACTCTAAAACCACCAAAACGATAAAAACCCTAAAAACACAAAAACACAATAAATAATCCTAAAAATACCATAAATCCCAGCAAACCCTAAAAACCCTAAAATAATCCTAAATCCTATAAATTCACAAAAAACTCCTAAAACCCTGAAAACTATAAAAAAAACCCTAAAACCCCAAAAAACCTTAAAACCATAATCACCATAAAATCCTTAAAAACCCTAAAGAACTCTAAAAAGAACTGAAAAACCACTAAAACCACTAAGAATCCCTAAAATCACTAAAACCACGAAAAATCCATAAAAATTATAAATACTAAAAATATGATAAAACCCCATAAAACCCTAATGATCCCTAAAAACAATAAAACCCCTAAAAATAGTAAAAACCAAAAAACCCCTTAAAATAATAAAAACACCAAAACCAATAAACCTTCAAATCCAAAAAAACAATAAAAATCCTAAAAACCATAAAAACTCAAAAAACCCTTAATACTACAAAAAACCCTAAACAACCCATATAAACCTTAAAAATATTAAAACCATTAAAACCATAAAAACCATAAAACCCCATAAAATCCTAAAAACTAATTAATACCCCAAAAAATTGATTGAACCCCTTAAACCTAAATAACCCTAAAAATAATAAAACCCCTAACCCCCATAAAAACCTCAAATTCACACAAAACCCTAAAATCCTAAAACCCCCTAAAACCCTTTAAAATCAATGAAATCCCTTAAGACCCTAAAAACCAATAAACCCCTTAAAACCCAAAAACCCCTAAAAGACCCTAAAAAATTTAAAACCATTAAAATAACCTCAAAACCCTAAAAGATCCTAAAACACATAAAATTACTAAAAGGCCCTAAAAACACTAAAACATCGTAAATTCCAAAAACAATAAAAGACACTATAACCCCTAAAAAGACTATAAAATACCCCAAAAGTATCTTAAAAACCTAAAAACCCCTAAAGGACCCGAAAAAACCTAAAAAACTAAAAAACACCATAAAATCATAAAACCCTTAAAAACCACTAAAGGACACTGAAAAAACTAAAAAACAATGGTACCCTAAAAACCTAGAGGTCCCTAAAAACCCTAAACCCCCAAAGGACCCTAAAAACCCTAAAAACACTAACATATCATGAAACCCCTAAAAACCATGAAAAATAACCTAAAACCCCCTAAACACCCCAAAAATACCCTATAACGCCCATCAAACCAAATAATATCCTAAAACATTAAATGATCGTAATTGATCATAAAAACAAACCCCCTAAAAACCTTAAAAACCGTAAAAGACCCTTAAAACCATAAAAAATATTAAGCCACACTAAAAACCATTAAAACCCAAAAAAATGAAAAATATAACCTAAAAACACCGAAACACCAAAAAACCCCAAAAAAAACCCAAAAAAACCAAAATTCTAAAAAACCTAAAATCTATTAACCCCCAAAACCCCCTCAAACCCCAAAAAACCCAAAATAATTACTAAGAATATTAAAAACATATAACACCACAAAAATCCTTAAACCTCCCCACCCAAAAAAAATCCTTGAAATCCATAAGAACCCTAAAATCATTAAAACCCACCAAAAATACTAAAAACACCTAAAATCCCTAAAACCCATAAAACCACTAAAACATATTAAAATCCCTAATACACGTTTGAAAGAGGATGGCGGCGCACTCCCCTAGGATTCTCTCTCACTCGACGCTTCCTCCAGGCCTTCCCCTGGATCCAGATCGGAGCTTCCGTAGCAGTTCCTTGCTCCTTCCTAGTTCTTGGCGATGCCATGCCCTAGATTTGATTTTCGGCCTCAAGACGGTGGTTGCTTTCACGCTTCGACGACTTCGACCTCCTCGAGTTCCTTTGTTCTGGGTTTCGGACTTTGACGCGGCTTTGCTTCGTTGCTGGCGAGTCTGGCCTCCGACAACTATGGTTGTCGCAACGTCTTCAGATAAGCTTGATCTTGAATGGGTCGACATCTTCCAGTAGCCACGGGCTGTGGTTGATTTTTTAGATCTAGCGTTTCTTTAGGTGGGTCAACGCGGTCAAGGGGACTATTGGCAGGGTTGGTTGCTTCGGCGTCTAGGTTCTACTAGGAAGGCACTTCGTTCCGGCGGATGGTGCGACAATCTGTTCTTGCAGTGCTAGTCGGATCCTTCTCGATCCTGCGTTGCGGAAGGAGGTTTTCTCTTTGCCCTGGTTCGATTCTTCTGTCAGTTCATGAAGCAGCTGCAGGTGCGTTCTCAACCTAGTCTCTCAGCTTCGTCTCTGCTCTAGTTTGTTGATGCTTGTTTCGATCGGACCTTTTGGCATTCCATGTTCTCCTCCTGCTTGGTTGTGATTTCGGTTATGAATGAGTGCTAGTTGCTGGGTTTTTTGAGATGGGTTTGGCGATTTTTATGCAATTTCTGGTGGTATGCGGTTTGCTATGCTATGAGATGCAGAATGCTGAAAGTTGTTCGGATCAAAGACCATGACTGCTGGTTGTTGAGCTACAATTCCTTGTTTGATGATGGGTTAGGATGTGGTTGTGGTTTCTTTATGAGCTACAAGTTGATAAGATCTGGTCGACAAGGAGGCTGTGATGCTTTTGTTTCTGATGATGGTGTTTTGGTGCTATCGTTCTTTGGAGTTTGCTGCTTGTTTTCACTGGAAGTGGATCCTCCTGGGGAGGACATGGTAGTTTCTTGAAATGGTGTGATTGGGTTTTCTGGTTGTTGTTTGCTGGGAGGTGATGATGGATGCGTTTGGTTGCGGTGCTCGTGCTGTGGTTTCATGCTACTGGTTGTGAGTGGTTGCGATGTTGACTTTGGTGCTGTTGGTTGCTGGGACTGGTTGGTTTGGACGTGTTGCTGCTGCTGTGTTGCTGTGATGATGGGATGTGGTGGTGCTGGATGCTGGAATGCCTTGGATGAGGGAAATTGTGTTGCTGGATGCTGGTTGCTGCTGAGCTGGGAGTTTCTGAAGCTGTGGTTTATGATCGTGCTGCTGCTGGATGTTGATTTCTGGTTGAGTTTGAATGCTGGTCATTGGTTAGCTATGAGATGTTGGATGTTGGTTGATGTTGGATGATGGTGGTGGCTGCTTGGCTTTGTGTGCTTTTACTTTTTTCTCTTTGTTTTCTCTCTTTTGGGGCCTTTTTTGTTTTGGGTTGTAAGGGGTTTTTGGATGTGGGTCGTTTGACCCCTCCCCTCCCTTGTCTGCTGTGTCTCCTTTTTCTTTCTAATAAATTTGGGGGGGTCGGGAATATCCCGACCCTCATATCTTCCTTTCCCTAAAACTATGGAAACAATAAAAAACCCTAAAACCCCTTAAACAACCAAAAACCCTATAACAAACCTAAAAACATTAAAACCCCAAAAAACATCAAAAAATCATTAAACCCTAAAAAACTGGAAAATAAACTAAAACCTCTAAAAACACTAAAAGCCTAAAAGCCCTAAAGAAAACCTGAAATCCCTAAAACCCTAAAATGACCATAAGAAAATCCTAAAAAATAATAAAAACCCTAAGAAAATCATAAAACACCTGAAATATCAAAAAACCCAAACCCCCAAAAACCATAAAAACCCCCTAAAAACTATAACAAAACCCAAAACCCTAAAACACTAAAATCCTTAAGAACCATAAAAAACTATTAAAACCCTAGAAATATAAAAACCCTAAAACCCATGAAAAACCTAAAAAACCTAAAAAACCCAAAAATTATTAAAAACCCTAAACCCCTAAAAATACTCAAGAATATCCAATAAAACTCTTAAAACCGTAAAAACCCTATATCCATAAAACCCTAAAACCCATAAAACCCATAAAACCCTAAAAACCATAAAAAACAAAAAACATGGGAAAGTTAAAAAAAACCCTAAACACCCTAAAGCCTAAAAATAATAGACACCCTAAACCCCCTAAAAACCCCTAAAAACATTAATAACCCATAATAACCTCTAAAACCTTTTAAAAACTCTAAAAACCCTAAAAAACTGAAAAAAACCTAGAAGATGCTTAAAAATCTATCACAGGCCATAAAAACCCTAAAACCCTTTAAAAGACCTAAAAAATCCCTAAAACCCTAAAATTAAATAAAACCCATAAAAAATTTAAAACCCTTGATAAATATAAAAAAACCTAAAAACCCTATAACCCCTAAAAACAGTTAAAATCACCAAAACCCATAAAAATTATGTAAACCCTAAAAAACCCAAAAACCTCAAAACCCCTAAAAATCTTAAAACCATCAAAATTATTTTAAACCACTAAAATCTCCTTAAAACTTCTCAAACCACTAAAACCTAATAAAAACTCTATAAAACCCCTTATAAACCCCTAAAAATTCGGAAATCTGTAAAAACCCTAAAATACCTCAAAAATCCATAAAAGATCACAAAACCGTAGATAACCCCTAAAGATCCCAAAAATCATTAAACACCTTAGAACCCCTACGAAAATTAAAATACATGTAAAAAATCCCTAAAAACCGTTAGAAACTTAAAACACTAAAAACCCATAAAAACCCTAGAAAAAACAAAAAACCCCTAAAGGACCCTAAAACCGATAAAATATCCTAAAAACTCTAAACACCCATAAAGCCAATAAATAATATAAAAACACTAAAATACCATGAATAACACCATTAAAAACTTAATAGGCCTTAAAACCATTAATCACCCTAAAAACCTAAAAACCTGAAAACCATAAAAAAATCCTTAAATCCTAAATTCCCAAAAATCCCCCTAAACCCCCTTTAAACCCCCTAAAACCCGAAAACCCACTAAAGACACTAAAACCCTAAAACCCTAAAATTCATTAAAAACCCAAAAACTATAAAAAACCTAAACACATTAAAACCCCTAAACAATTATAACCCCCCAAACCCCAAAAAACCCATAATAATCAATAAAACAATAAAAAATCATAAAACACCCTAAAGCCCTAACAAGTCGCAATACCCCCAAAAAACTATAAAGAACCCTAAAACCCCTAAAACCCATAAACCCCTAAAACACATAAAAACCCAAAAATTATTTTTAAAAATTCAAAAAAATGTAAAAAATACTAAAACCCCTAAAAATACTAAAAATAACATAAAACCCCACATAACCAAAAACCCCTAAAATATACTAATATAATTTAAAACACTACAACCCCTAAAATACAATGAAAAACCCAAAAGACCCTAAAAACACTAAAAAACTTAAAAACAATAAAACCCTAATAACCCTAAAAAATTTGACATCATTGAAAAACCTGTCAAAATTTAAAAACATAAAAACCAAAATAATATAAAAACCCTAAAAACACATTAAATTCCTTAAAATATCTAAAAACCCAAAAAATCCGAAAACCCCAAAAAGTACCCTAAAATCCAAAAAACCATAAAAACCCTTAAAAATCTAATAAACCTAAAAACCTAAAAATCACTTTATAACTTAAAAGCAATGTTACTCTAACAAATGTGATACACTAAAATACCAAAAATAAATCATAATCATGTATAAGATTCAAAACCCCTAAAATTCCATAAAAGACACTAAACCCCTCAACCACCTAAAAGAGACTAAAACTTATAAACACTATAAAATAATCCGACAACCCAAAATACCCCAAAAAGCCAAAAACCCCTAAACGTACCTAAAAATATAAAAATCCCTTAAACCCCATAAAAATCCTTAGGGGACCAAAAAAACCAAAACCCCAAAAGGTAACTAAAATCCCTAAAAACCCTAACATACCATAAAACCCATTAAAACCCTAACAAAACCTAAAACCCAAAAATAAATAAATGGCCCTAAAACGAAAATAACCACAAAAACCTAAAATCCCTAAACCCCCTAAAAGGCCCCAAAGGACTATAAAACCCATAAAAGACCCTAAAAACCCAAAAAGAGAATGAAAACCTCAAAATCCTTAAAATCCCAAAAAACCCTAAAAAACATTAAGGACCCTAAAATTGTAAAAATCAGTAAAATTTCTAAAAAGTACTAAAAGTTTCTAAAACCATTAAAACCCATAAAACCAACAAAACTCATAAAACCATGATAAAAACCTAAAAACATTAAAAACATATAAATCTTGAAAAATACCTTAAACCCCTAAAAAATCCTAAAATCCCATAATAACCATGAAAAACCCTAAAAACCCTCAGACCCCTAAAAACCAAAAACCCCGCTAAAGACCCTAAAAACCAATAAAAACCCAAAAACCCCCAAACCCCCTAAAATAAAAATAAATTAAACCGTAAACATCCTAAAACCTCTAAAAACCCTTAACACTATGGAACACACAAAAAAAAACCCAAAAAACTCTAAAACCATAAAAACCCTTGAAAAACACTAAAAGACATAAACCCTAAACCATACACCATATAACCCATAACCTATACCCTAAGACCATAACCCAACACTATATACCCTATTCCCTTAACCTTAAACCCAAAATCATAAACCCTAAACCCTATACCCCTAACCCTAGACCCTATAAATTATTCCATAAAACCATAACCTACACCATAATCCCTAAAATGTAGAACCTAAACCCTATAACCTACCCCATAAACCCTAAAACCGACACCCTAAACCATATAACCTACACCTTAAACATAAAACATACACCCTAAACACTAACTGAAAAGGGGATTTTCATGTCATTTTTTTGTTTTCAACATCATTTACACCCATGATGTTATTATATATAACGCTAAAAATATGTTTTTAATGTATTTTAACAAAATATAATGCTTAATTATTTTTAATATATTTTTTTCCAAAAAAAAACATATAAAAAATCCTAAAAATATATATTGGGAATGGATTTTCATGTTGTTTTTGTAAAAAGCGATGTGAAGAAAAACTTTTAGAAAAATTTGACATGGTTATAAAATAAAAAATGTGAATTTTTCTTTAAATTTTGAAATATTTATTTTCAAACATCGAAACTGTATAGAAACAAACTAGAAAAAAATCACAGCAACATAATCCAACATCAAAAAATCAATGCATTTTATCGTTATAATTTTAAATTAAATCCTTACAATGTATATTAAAAAAATACTAAAACCCAATTATTAATATTAAATAATGAATAAAATATATTTTAAAGTGTCCTAGATCTTTTTTAGTATAAGGCCTAGAGTCATGGGAAAATTATATATTTAAAAAAAATAATTCATCTTATATTCTGAAAATAATGAATAAAAAATTAACAGAATTGTTTATAACAAAATCATACCTTAAATAATTTTCTAACATTCCCAATTAAGATTATTTCAAATATTAATATTAGAACATTTTATCCATTTTCATTCAATACATGAAGATTTCACTTAAGATAAAAAAATTCAATTTAAAATAACATTTTAAGTACTTGCAGCCAAAATATAGTAATTATAAACGAGAAGTTACTTTTACTCTTATATATTTGATCTTTATGCTCTTCTTTCCTATTATCTATATAAAGTATTATGATTCCTTATTTTAAAATAATATATATGAAATAAATTCAAATTTCATTATAATATATAAAATTATTCAAATATTCAATCTTATGTGTTCAATACATTCATTGAAATATCCCAATGTCAGTATGGATTGAGCATAGATAGTAACTTGTATTCTCCTTTGGAAAAAAAATCTATCATCCAATGGCCACAAATATAAAAAAAAATTTGGTTATTAGGTTGAGAGATATAACACATTATGAAATATTTGTTACATACTATTGAAGATAAGGAATCGTCTAACTCTAAATTTTATTTTTTTGAAATATTTTAGCAATATAAATTATTTTTTATACATCACTCTTTGTCATCACTATAGGTGAAATATATTTTGGTTCCATAAATCCATATGATGATGTCATATAATGATAAATACAAATGGTATAAAGATACCAAATATAAAAGAAACTTAATTATTGAGTTTCATTTAATTAAAATAACTGAAAGATATATGATAATTGACTTACATGGATAATATTTCCATCATTTTGATTCCCAACTGATCAAACTTTATAATCTCCATGATAACTTTTATTAAATTAATTTTTGTCATGGAAAATCCACATATTATGAAATCCATTGAAATTTAACCAACATACAACAAATTTTTTGAATATGTTAATAATCAGTAAAGTCTAGAAGATGTTGTATCTGAAGTTATAAAAACCAGTATTTGTATTTTCTATACATTATGTATTACCTTTAATGTATTCCTTTAAAAAATTGATAAATAAACAAATTTTAAAATGTTAATAAAAATTTAACATCAATATAAAATAAAGGATATAATATATTCATACCTCAATGTTAATTTGTTGGAAAAGTATAGATGGAAATCTAATAAATGGTTGATACATTGTCCCACTATAGTGACCCGGTCTAAAGAAAATGGTATTCACACAGATCTATCTATAATATCTTGTATAATGACCCTAATATAATCTAGATCTATTTTTTATGTTGAATGATATCAACAATATAATATATAATCCCATATAAAATAATATCTTATTGGGAATAATGACTATATAAATCGAAATAAATAACAAGTAGTAGATGAGTAGGTTTAGGAGTTGGATAAGCAGAAGGAGGTGGAGGAGTTGGATCTATATATGGAGGTAGAGGAGTGAGATATACAAGTTGGGATGGATAAGTGGAATATCCTGCCTATTTTTTTCATGTCTATAAACATCGATTATCCTAAATCATTGATCCCTTCCTCCATCATATCACCCATATAAGAAATTTTTTCTTCAAAGATTCTACATTATTTTTACATACATCCTCCTTTGAGTAATCTATAGAAATACCAAATACTTTGTTATGTAAAATCCTACCACATATCCATTTATGTGACCCAAGTGTTTGGGTTTTTCTAATAAGTAGATAAAATATTCTTCTTACCCTCTTTTATGAAAATCCCTTATGTTATCTACTCCTAAAGGGAATCTTATATAGAATATTGGAAAAAATAAATAGTGAATCACAACACATCATGATTTTAATTAACTTAAATGGAATAAATAAATTATTAAAATCCTATCAATTATATCCCTTGACTATTTTGTAAGATATTGGACCTTTATTCTCATTCAAGACATATTTAATTTTGCTTATCTATATGGGTGGGATGAGGGAAAACCACTGCAAAGCCTACATATTCAACTCTCAAATTCTAAAAAAATTCATCCATCATTTTTTCTTCCAATATCGTGCACCCAACACAAGATAAATCCTGAGGGTATACATTTTTGGATTGTATATATAGATGATCTCTCCTTGTTAACTATAAATTAGGAATAAAGAAAATTAATAATATGATCATTAATATATAAAAATCTTATAAAATATATCATTTCACTTACCAAAAATGATTCTTATAATCAAATTCGAATAAACAGTCTCCATAAATCTTCATCTAAATAAGGATATATATCACATGATTTTTTATTTTTTTCCCCTAAAAATACAATATGCTATTAGGGTTGATATAAAAACTCCCCATCTTCTAACAATGAAAGATAAAAATTTCTTCCCAACTTCCATAGTGTTTGGTTTATCTTATGTCAATTGATAAGCAGGAAAAAACATGTATTAGTATGAAAATCATGTTAAGTATAATACTAACAAATGATCATACAAAAAATATCTCCCATAATTATGGTATTGTTACTTTTTCAGCACTTTTATAGTCCAAAATAAAAATACTAACATTGTTATGAGATTTCATTGAAATAAAATCATTAAATTGTTTTTGAATTTAGACCCCTAAGAATATCGTTATCATGAAACACAACTGATATCCTCTGGTCTCAGCAACATGAAACGGATAATTTTGGTAAATGAATGCAACCACATTTACCAACCCTAGATTTCTTATCATCCCTTGTGGAAGTAAATAGATACTATGTAGAAATATGAGGAGGATCCCTAGAAGAATTATGTGTATAGTTCTCCCCATAGTCTCAAGCTGACATAGATGTTTGATATTTCATTAACCTACAAAACAATGTAACAAAACATTATTACATAAATATGTAAATCTAACAATAAAATATAAATTTACAGAAAAAGGAAAAATTATATAATAAAAAGTAAACTAAACTAAACACATTATTATTCATATTTTTATAGTAGTTAACTAAAATTATAAAAAAATTAATGATAGGTAGGGGAAATGAAATAAATTAAGGGAAAAAATAACTATTACATAAAAATATAAATTAAAATTTAAAAGGATACAAGAAAAAAAAAAAAATAATAAAACAATGATTGAGTTAAAATTAAAAAAATCCATCAGTTACATATAAAGTTGAATAATTTAGAAATGAAACAAAGAAATATAAACTAGTATAATTGTTTTTAACATCTTAGTTATAATTTGTGTTTAAGTAAAATAAAAAACTAATATATGTTAAGATGTTATGAAAGTTTTAAAACCTAAAACGAAATAAAAATATGTTACCGGTAATATTATGATGTTAGTAAAAGATAATTTTCCCATATTCCTTTCTCCAGATCATATTTTTATTTCACAAACCATTTTTATTATGTTCTCATCAATATTCTTTGTTAATTTTTCCATGGATGTAGGGATCTCACATAAATCAGTATCTTCATTAAATTTTTCATCACCAAAATACTAATTTTTTTCATGTAAAACGATAGACCAATATATATTTTATCAATCAAGAATATAGAAAAATGTATTTTCTTGTGTTTCAATGATAAAATTACAAGATGTGTATTCTAATATTTTGAAATTAACTGGTGTCATAATGAATTCATAATTTTGACACTTTTGTTACCATTAACCTATTTACAGTGAAACAATGGAACTCAAAATATAATATAATCAATCTCCCATATTTCATCAATGAATCGGTAATATGCACTTGATATAGGGATTTAGTTTTTGTGTTTGGAAATCAAAAAATTAATTGATTATATGAACAACAAGACAATACTATTCTAAATTTTACTTTTGTTGTCATGATCTATCATATGAAATGTATAGACATTAATTTCATACCAGGACCAGGTTATCAAATTTAATCTTTGTCTACCTACTAGAAATATCTATATATATATATGAATTTATTATACCACACATGTTCTCTTTAATACCTGATTTTTTATACTCATTAAATATCCACATATCGTTCTTATTTGGATAACATTGCTTTAACACATTATTAGACTATGTTATATAAGGATGAGAATCATTTATGTTATTCAATATGTATAAATGTGCTTTCTTTATCTGTTCACCTATCATGTATTTTAATTTCAAGCCATGAATCCCATTTACCTCATAATTTTCTCATCCATAGAGAGATTTAGGCAATTTGATATTCTTCACTGCAATCAAGTAGCTTGTAAAAAACTCTACAACATCCTCAAAAATATATCTCTCAATAATAGAGGCTCAGGTTGATATGGATTCTTAAAATACCACATCAATATCTTTATATTCCCTTAAAAGGATATATCCAACATAGATATATAGGTCTAAAAATAATTTTTTCTCATCCCAAATTAAATATTAAATGAACCATGATTTCAATATAATATGGAGGAAAATACATTTCCAGTTCAAAAAAGTATAAAAACTGCACTTTTCTTCAAATTTTTCAATGAATTCAGATAATCAATTTATAAAAAATTGAATTGAAAAAATAATACACCTTCCTGATAATCATTCTGACATGGATGGAAAATATTCCATGCAATGAAATTGGTAGAAGTTGATGCATCATGATTTCAATATAGTGATATTTCATGCATGCCAACTTCAAATGTTTCATGAAATTTAATTTTTTATATTTGAATAATAACTTGGTGGCACATTGATACCATGGAGACACTGAAAAAAAAAACAAATTTTCTCACTCTTGTATAATGTACGAAAATCTAGAGGAATGTATGTTCATATTAAATTAAGAGTAGGACCAAACTCCAAACATAATTCCCATTTTTAGTATGTATAATCTTTCATTCAAAACATCATTACTCTTTCTGTTAATATTTAATTATGTTACAATAATACTATCATTGATATTATTTTCCAAATGCATGAAATGAATTTTATGTTTGAACTCATGTTATCTTCAATTTTTAAGGTCAAAAAATATTTATGGTTTCATCCGAATATTTCTCCCATTACCATATTTTTTTCTCTATCTAAAGTTGATATCAATTTTTTTCACCGTCCCAAAATATTTATTGGTGTAAAAACGTTTTTATGAAATATAAATTTTTTTATCTATTTAAATACTTTATAAATATTCGATAATATTGATATATAGACAATAAAACTCCGATGAAGGATGTATATTTTTGTTACCCAATGTTATATTTAATAATATAAAATCCATTATTCAAATATTGGATAAGATTTATTCCCCTTAGCACAATATCAGGAAAAATATACATATTATGGAAAAAATTTATAGTGAACATAATCATTTAATGAAGTTGAAAATGTTCTATTTTTTATAAATAATAAACTTGAATGCCTTCATATCATAAAAGTTTCAAATCATCTATTAATGCGGACATGAAAACATAAATATCATTTATAGGTTGTTTTGGTCCATAAATCACAAAACTCAAAATGACATCTTCCAACTTAATTCAAATTTCAAGAGAGAAGTTATAAATTACCTATAAAATAGACCATGAACTATTTATTATACTATTTGTTAGGTATATATTCCATCAATCTATGCACAGTCCCTGTTTTATATTTTTAACAACATTTATGAATATTTGAAACTATTGATCAATTTTCTTCCCCAAGGGAAAATCCTCTAGATAATGTAACTCTTCATCAGATATTCACTCATACACATTTCATCATAATGTTTTTTTCATCATTTTAATATGAAAATAAATGTTTCAAATGAGAAATTATAGCAAGATACCAAATTTAATTGGAATGAGTCTCTGTAAATTATAAATTAGCCTGTGCTTTTTTTGAACTTATATCGTGATTTCCCACATTTAGGACACTCTAATAGAACTTCATATTTCTTACTACATAAAACATAGTCATTTGAGAAGGAATGTGTCTTCTTGTAACCAAAACCCATCAGGAATAATATTTTCATCGCATTATAATGTGAATATGGAAGATCATTTTCCTTAGAAATTATTCCTTTCATCATTTATAGATACATTGTAAATATCTTGTCACTCCATCCATTTTCTTCCTTCAAGTTAATCACTCTAAACAATGTTAAAAATCCATAAATTTCATACAACATAGATATAATGGTTTTTCTGCATCACCATATTAACAATTCATTCCCAAATGATTCTAATTTTATTTCATGAATCATTTCATAAATTTAATCAGACTTATCATCTTAAAAATCATCATCATCACAAGATATTTAAATCTACCAAATTTCAGCATGCTAAATCCAAGGGCTTTAAATGAGAAAAAAATAATGAATAATTAAATGATATTTTATTTCCCTACTTTTTAACTTCAAATTTAAACATTTTATGCATGGAGTTAAAATAATTAATTTCTTTTAACAATTAATCTAGGTGATTCCAATAACGAATCAACATCTTTATCTTAGTCATCACTTTATAAAAGTTTACCAATACAACATTGACTCATTATTATCTATAATAAATATCATGAGTTAAAAACAAGTTAATAAAACATATTTTATTGAAAAAAAATTCTCTTTAATTTATTTAATTATTAAAATTTAATAAAAAAATAAAAATGTACCATGCAGTCTGCAAGATCATCTAAATAGATATTATCAATACTTTATATTCAAACTTCATAATCCACTATACCATAAACAAACGCATTAAAAACATAGAAAAAAATACCTTATACACACATTAATAAGTCAATTAACATTATTTATAACATGAATTCAATAAATAATCACTTAATCAAACCTTCATCACAAAATGATCATATATGAATTAAAAAAACCTCATATGATTGAATAATTGAAACAAAAAATAAAATTAGAAAAGAGATGAAAAATAATAGTGAAGGTAGAGATCATTCCAAAAAACATCATCTAAATAAAATTCATCAATTTAAATATAACAAGATTCACGGAAAATCAAAAAAATAAAATAAAATCAAAAATATATACCAAATAGTGGATAAATGAGAAGTTGACGATAATGAAAATACGTTTCAGTGAGATACAAAGAAGTGGATGAGGAAAAATGAGGGTAGATGATGGTGATAATGTAAACTAAATGATAATAGAGCCACTGATTAAATAATCAAGGGTTATCATTTATTTCATGATAAAAATCTGATGGTGGTTGTGTCGTTTATGTAATAACCAATGTGATAAACCACATTTTCAATTCCAATTATCTAATAACCAAGTTCAAAAATAAATACTAGCTATTTTTCTTTGAGGTTATTTCATAACACACATGAGAAACAATTATTCATGACATATTTAAATAAATGACATGAAAAATACATTGCAATAAATTGATTTTTTATAAGTGATACCATATACCATACACCTTAAATACTAAACCCAAAACCCCAAACCTTAAAGCATACACCCTATCCCAAAAACAAACACCCTAAACACTATAATCTACACCCTAAATCCAAAACCCAACATCATAAACCCTATAGATAGAACCCAAAACCCTAATCCTTACACCTTAAACACTATACCATACACCATAATCCCTACACCATATACCCTATACCTGGCACCATAGACCCAAAACCTACTCCCTAAACCCTATACAATAAACCCTAAAACCCAAACCCTACAGCCTAAACCTTATACCCTATACCCTAAACCCTACACCATAATCTTTAAACCTGATACCCTTCAATATAAACCCTACACCCAAAACCCTATACCCTACACCCTAAACCAAAAACCCGACACCCTAAACCCTATAAATTACACTCTAAACCATATACCCTATATACCAAACCTTATATACTACCATTTACCATAAATCATACACCCTAAAACCTATACCCTTCACCCTAAACTATAAACCCTAAACCCTAAACCCTATACCCAACACCACAAACCCAAAAAACTAATAACCATAAAAAACCTATTTTTTTTAAAACCCCTAAAAAATAAAAAAAAACCCCAAAAACCCCTTCAAAAACTCTGATAATATTAAAAACCATAAAATCAAAAAAAGATCTAATTTTTTTAAAAAAGATGTAAAAACACTAAAAACACTAAAAATCCTGGTCATGCGACTTGGGAAGTTCCTGGGGGATGTTCTTACCCCTTTTCAGTTTGGTTTTGTCCCGGGCAGGAACATTCAGGACTGTCTGTTCATGGCCTCGGAGGGTATCAATGCTATGCAGAAGCGATCCAATCATGGAAACTTTGCTCTTAAGGTTGACATCTCCAAGGCCTTTGACACTATTAAGTGGACTTTTATCTCTCAGGTTCTAGAAAAATATGGTTTCTCGAGCAATTTTATTAGGCTCATCATGTCCATTATTAGCAGTGGGTGGGCCTCTATCCTTGTTAATGGATCCCTCAAGGGGTTTTTCCTTACTCTCGTGGAGTCCGACAGGGTGATCCTCTCTCAGAAATTCTCTTTGCGATCGCATAGGATTATTTAAGCAGGTGTCTCATTGATCTTTGTCAGGATGGTCTCTTCAGTCCTATCCGGGCAGGGAGGGACCTTTATGTGCCATCTCATCTTCTTTATGCAGATGATATCCTCCTGTTTGGTCAGGCTGATAAACGTACTTTAGAATCTATCATGATGATCTTCCGGCATTATGAACATGTTGCAGTACAAGCCATCAGCTGGAGTAAGTCTTTGATTGTCTTTGGGGAGGGAATCTCACGATCCCGGTGCATCTCCATTGCCATGTCCCTTGGTGTCAAGAGAGTGTCATTACCCTTTGACTACTTGGGTGTCCCCATCTTTTGGGGACGTGTCAAACGGTGTTATCTTGATAACATTGCCTCTAAAATCACTCATCAGTTGGCGAAATGGAAAGGGGAGTCCCTCTCGCAAGCTGGCAGGTTCTGCCTTATCAACTCGGTGATTACCTCCATGTTCACCTATGCTTTCTCCATTTACAGGTGGCCCGTTAATCTCATAAAGGACCTGCAGACAAAGATCAGAAACTTTGCATGGACGGGGTGCATCACCCATAGGAAACTGGTCACCGTGGCCTGGAAGGAATGCACCAAACCAATTGAGCTGGGGGGGCTTGGTCTCAAAGATCTCAGACTCTACAATGATGCCCTTCTTGCTAAGTACACGTGGGGGATACTATGCCCCACGGATTCGGGTCTGCTTTTCACTCGGGAAAGAATTGTGCCTAAGCTCTGCGATGGGTATGAAGGGTATTTTCTCTCTCCTGTTTGGCCAGCAATCTGGGCCTCATACAAGGCCATTCTCTTTCATTATCAATGGTTTGTCTTTGAGCACTCAACCTTGAATGCTTGGACTACGCCCTGGCCTGACAGGCCCTTGCAGGACTGTTTCAGCCCTCCTTCTGGCTTGAGAAGGCTGTCTATTGCGGAGTTCCTTCCAAGGCTTGATCATTTTGAGGGCTTACCACCTGCTGTCCTTCTCCAAATATAGTGTTATCATTTTATTCAGTCCGACATCCTGATCTGGAAGCCCAATCTGGTTGGACACCTCAATGTCAAGGACTTCTATCGGTTTAACTGTGCCAGGGGATCCTTTCCACTGACCTGGCTTTCTAAGTTCAAAAGGAATTTTATTCCTCCTCCAAATCACCTCCTTCTCTGGAAAATCTGGAGAAACCGTCTGCCCATGCAGTGCCAACTACAGAGGGCGGGTATCACTCTTGCCCCCGTGTGTTTTCTTTACCTTGCTGTCGAGGAAAGTGTCCAGAATTCTCTACTAGAGTGCAGTTTCAGCACTGAACTATGGGGCTATCTGCAGCAGATTTTTATGTTCTCAGCTGGTCTTGACAGGACCTTCTTTGAGCTCTTGGCGGATCTGGTTACTTGGGAGTATAGTGAGCAGGTCCGCAACCTCCTGCTAGCTGCGATTGCAGCTACAATTTCTTTTATTTGGACCGCTCGTAATGCGGTCGCCTTCAATAAGAAACAACTCTCTTTTCATGCTGGAGTTATGGGGATTCATAGGGCTATCTATGCGGCCTCCTGCATTCAGACATGACATATGGCGAATGACGTCCGTGAACTGATCATCCTCCGGCTACTTGGTGTGTCTGGCAAGGGAAAGAAACCCATGGTCCCTAGGTATATTAGATGGATTCCTCCACTCCCCTCTTGGATTAAGGTCAACGTGGATGGTGCGGCTCTTGGTTCCCCGGGCCCTGCTGGTTGTGGGGGAGTTTTCCGCACTTACCGGGGTTTTGTCAATGGATGTTTTCAGCACTTAATTGGCAATGGGTGTGCCCTTGAAGCTGAACTATGGGCTATTATAAAGGCGATTGAGTATGCTGTCAGTTTCGGGTGGACCTCCCTGTGGCTTGAGTCTGACTCCATGCTTGCTGTGAGTGCCCTTAAAAGTAGATCCAGGAGCGTCCCCTGGAAGCTCCTTGCTCCGTGGATGGACTTCCTTGCTAGGTTCCAAAGGCTGCACCTTACTGTGACACATACCTACCAGGAGGCCAACGCGGTTGCAGATGCTCTCTCCAAGTAGGCTATTGTGGATCATTGGTCGTTGTGGTCCTTTGTTGCCACGCCTCCCTGCTATTCATTTGTTGCCTCAGATATGAAGGGCGAGGTGCACACATGGTTAAGTAATTCCCCCTTATAGCACTTTGTTTTTATTTAATTTTGGGGGTGCCACTTTTTTGGCCCCGAACCTTCTTTGCCCCTATAACCCTAAAAAACATTTAAAACTCCCAAGGAAACTAGAAATCCCTCAAACCCAAAAATATCATAAAAACCCTCACTATACTAAATTCCCTATACACCCATAAACCTTAAAAAACATAAACCCTTTTAAAGACCCTAAAAAATATAAAAAATATAAATAACCTTAAAAACACTAAACAACCCTAAAATACCCTAAAATCAAGAAAAACTCAAAAATACCCAAATAATATAAAAACACCTAAAAGAACATAAGACCCCTTAAATACTAGAAGACCATAAAAATACCCTATAAACCCCCAAAAATCTCTAAAGACCCAACAAAATCTAATAGGATCCTAAAAACCCTAAGAACACTAAACCCCCCAAAAGACCCTCACCCCCATAAAAATCCATAAATGACCAAAAACCAATAAAAACCCTAAAGGGACCTAAAATCCCAAATACCCATTAGGGTCCCTAAAATCAGATAAAGGACCCTACAAAATCTAAGAAACTTATAAAAGAACTTAAAACCCTAAAACCCCTAAAAGATCCCTGAAATCCTGAAACCCCATTTAAAACACTAAAATCCCCCCAATATTCTAAAAAAACATTATAAAACACTAAAAAAACCTAAATGTCCCTAAAAGAATCTTAAAACCCCTAAAGGAAACAACAACCTAAAACCCCCTCAATAACCCTAAAATAACCATATAAACACTAAAATCCCTAAAAACCATATAATCACTAAAAACCTTAAAAATGTCCAAAAGCCCTAAAAAATATCAAATCCCTAAAAACTTAAAAAGACTATAAAAATCTATAAATCCCCCCTAAAACACAAAGAAACCCTAAAAATATTAACTGGTTAAAATTCAATAAAATCCACTAACAACCCTGTAAACTTTAAAAACCTAAAATATCCTTACAACCCCTAAAATTCCTAAAAACATTAAAAATAGAAAGACCCAAAATGCTAAAAAGTCCCTAAAAACCCAGAAAAATTACCAAATACCCTAAAAATCCTAAACCCCCTAAAAATTATAAAAATATGAACCCCCCCCCCCAAACACATTAAACCCCTAAAAACATTAAAAACTCATAAAAACCCTAAAACGCCTAAAAACTCAAAAAACCCTAAAAACCCTAAAACCCATAAAAACCCACAAAATAACCCAAAAAACCATCTAATATCCCAATAAACCCTAAATCCCATAAAAACCACGAAAAACTAAGAACACTAAAATCCATTAAAATATTAAGAAAACAAAAACCCCAAAAGGCAGTTAAAACCACTAAAAATGTTAACACCCTAAAAACCCGAAAAACCTTAAAAACCCCATAAAACACAAAAAACACAAAAAACACAAAAAAAACCCAGAAACCCCTTGAAAACCCTAATACATCAAAACTCCATAAAAACCCCCAAACCTTAGAAAAACCCTTTAAAATAATCTAAGACCCCAAAAAAACTAAATATCTCTAAAAATACCTAAATACCATAAATAACCTCATAAAAATCCTAAGTACCATTAAACACCCTAAAACCAGCAAAAACCTTAAAGAACATAAAACCCAAAAACAAAAAAAAAACCAAGAACTACAAAAAACCTAAAAACCATAAAAATCTCTAAAAACCCCTAAAACCCTAAAAAACATTAAAACCCTAAAAAATCATAAAACATCAAAAAATAAATTAAATCCCCATGAAACCCCTAAAATACCATAAAAACTCAAAAAAAACCCTAAAACACCCAAAAAACACAAAAAACTCTAAACACCATAAAATACCCTACACCCAAGTAATAAAAAAGCCCAAAACAATCCTAAAACACCCAAAACGCCTAAAAATATGAAAAACCATATAAATCCCTAAAAACCATAAAAAATCTAAAAAATTAAAAACCATAAAATCCCTAAAATTCCATGAAAACCCATAAAAACACTAAGAACCTCTTAAATCACATAAAATACCTAAAAACCTAAAACCCTAAAACACCCTAAAAATCCATAAATCCTAAAAATCCCAAATAAACACTAAAACCTAAAAAACCCTACAAACCCTGAAAACCCTAAAACCCCATATAAATTCTAAATAAACTTAAATTACAAAAAAACCTAAAACCACTAAAAAACCCTTAAACCCCAAACAAGAAAATTTGAAGACCCTAAACCCCAAAAAACCATAAAATTCATAAAACACCCCAAAATTCCCCTAAAGACCCTAAAACCATAATAACCTAAAAATACACAAAACCTTGTCAGAAGACACCCTAAAAGACCATAATAACCCTAAAAACCCCTACAACACACTAAAACTTTAAAAGACTATAAAGGACCCTAAAAGGCCTAAAATACCCTAGAAAACTCTAAAAATAATAAAGACATAAAACAATAAAAACTCTAAATGAAACAAAAACCCTAAAAAAATTAGATAAACCTAAACACTCAAAATCCCTATAGGATCCTAAAATCCCATATAATTCATAATGTACCCTAAAACAATAAAAATCCTAATGGACCCTAAAAATCCAAAAATATCCTCAAGTAAATTAAAATCCCTAAAACCATAAACACCCTAGAAAAAATAAAAAATGGTAATAAACCTAAAAATCCTATAAAAAAAAATCCTAAACCCACCTAAAACCAATTAACGACCCCCAAAAGCATAAAATTCACAAAAGACCATACAAGGCATAGAAAACCTAAAAACTAAAAAACATTAGAGGACCTAAAAAGACTAAAAGATTCTAAACACTAAAAAAAATTAAAATACCCTAAAAACACATAAAAACCATTAAAACATGAAAACCCTTAAACACCATAAAAACCCTAAAACCCTAAAAACCCTTAGAAACTCTAAGAAAACCTTAAAAACCAAAAAGATTTAATACCCATAAAAACTTAAAAAAGATTAAAACCCAAAGCCCCTAAAAAACAACACCAAAACCAATAAAAACCAGAAAATCACCTAAAAACCCAAAAATCCTTAAAACACTAAAAACCCTAAACACCCCCAAAAACTATAAACCCCCAAAAATCCCTATACCCTAAAAAACCTAAAAAACCATAAATCAATAAAACCATAAAAACACAAAAAATTACTATGGACCCCCAAAAACCATAAAACTGATAAATCCGTAAAAATATAAAAAACAAAAAAATCCTAAAAACACTAAAACTAATTAAAAACACTAAAAAAACATAAAAACCACTTAATGTCCCTAAAAACCATAAAAGACACTAAAATTTCAAAATAACCAAAAATACCCTTAAAACCCTTAAATAACCTAGAAACCATATAAAAACCCTAAAATTCACTTGAACACCATAAATAACCTAAAACCACTACAAACAAAAAAAACACAAAAAACCTAAAACCCATAAAAACCCTAGAAAATCAAAAAAGAAAAAGAAAAATCCTAAAAACCTATAAAACCCTAAAAACACTAAAACAACTAAGAAACCACAAACCCCCAATACCGCTAATCCCCCCACCCAAAAAATACACTCAAACAACCTCAAAAACCCATAAATCCCCTAAACCCCTTTAAAAACCCCAAAAACCCCGAAAAACCTTAAAACATCATAAAAAACTTAAAACAAAAAAAAACCCTAAAAATCTTTCAAACCCCTTAAAACCTAAAACAGACCTAAAATTGAGAAAAATGACTAAAAGTCTAAAAAACCCTTGAAACCTAAAAACCCTAAAAAAACCTAAGACACTAAAAACCCTAAAACTCTGTATAAACCCCAATAAATCCTAAAAATCCATAAAAACCAGAAAATGGTAAAACCCCTAAAATCCCAACAAAAACATAAAAACAACAAACACCCTAAAAAATCATTAAAACCCTAACAACCTTAAAACACCTAAAAACCCCTAAAACCATAAGAAACACATAAAAAACATTAAAAACATTAAAACCCCCCAAAAAATAGATTAGAACAAAACACTATGAAAACTCTAAATATCGTAGAATTACTAAAGAAAACCCTTAAAAACCTAAAAACACATAAAGTCCCAAAAAACCTATAAACTATAAAAAATCATCAAAACCCCTTAAAAACCCCCAAAACCCCAAAAAATCATTAAAACCCTGAAAACCTAGAAAAACACTAAAACAATAAAAAACTCCAAAATAAACCAAAAAAACCAGGAATCCTTTAAAAAGAATAAAAACCCCAAAAAACCATAAAAAATAAAAAACATAAACACCCCCCCCTAAAAACATTAAAAACCCAAAAAGAACCTCTAAACTCTAAATCCCCTAAAACCCTCGAAAAAAAACCCTAAACCCTAAATCACAAACCATAAACCATACAACTTATACTATATACCAGGTACCCAATACCCAATACTATAGACACAAAAACCAATACCTAGTACCATAAACCATAAACTCCACACCTTATAAACTATACCATATACTGTAAACCCTTACCCATACACCCAAAACCCTATACCCAACTCCATAAAAGATAAAAACGTCACCATAATCCCTACCCTACACCTTAAAACAAAAACCCTACACCCTAAACATTATACCCTACACCCTAAACCAAAAACCCTAAACACTACACCCTAAAACCTATAGCATACACCCTGAACCCTAAACCCAACACCATACACCCTAAGAACTATACCGAAAAACCTAAACCCAACTCCCAAAACCCTCTACCCTACACCCTAAACCCTAAAACCAACACACAAAACCCTATAGCCTACACTGAAATCCCTTTACCCTACATCCTAAACTATATGCACTACACCCTAAACCCTTAACACCAAACATTAAACCCTATACCCTACACCCTAAACCTAATAGCCTACACCCTAATTTCTATACCCAAAAACCAACACCCTTAACTATATAACCTGCAAGCTACACCCAAAACCCTTCACCCTAAAACCAATACCCTAATATCTAAACAGTAATACCTACATGATAAAACCTATATCATACACCATAAGCACTAAACACTACATACTAGACCCAATACACTACACCCTCAATTGTATATCCTACACCCTAAACCATAAACACTACACCCTAAACCCTAATCCCTAGACCGTACACCATATACCCTATAACCAAATACCAATACCTTAAAACCTAAACCCTAAACAATGTAACACACACCCTAATCCACATACACTAAAACCTATACCCTACAGACCAAACCCTAAAATCAAAACCCTGAACCATATAAAATATATCCTAAACTATAGAACCTACATCTTAAACCCTATAGTTTTCACCATAAACCCAAAACTCTATACCTAACAGCCTAAACCTCCAACCCTACACCCTAAACACTATACCCATCACCATAAACTCTATACCCTTCATATTAAACCCCAAATCCAACACCATAAACCGTAGACCGAAAAACCAATAACCTACACCCTATACCCTAAACCCAACACCACAAAAACTTATACCCTAAACACTAAACCATATACCCTACACCTGAGACACTATACATTATACCCTAAACACTAAAACATAAACCCAACACCCCAAACCCTAAATGATACAGCCTAAAATGTATATCATACAACCTAAACCCTAAACCATACAACCTTAACCATATACCCCAAATCCGAAACACTACACCATAAACCCTATACCCTATATCCTTAACCCTAATCCCTCTCACAAAAATCTATACCCTAAACCATAAACCGTAAAACCTACACCCAAAACCCTATACCCTACACCCTAAACCCTATACCATACACCTTAAACCCTAAATCATACACCCAAAACCATATACCCTACACCCCAAACCCTACACCCTAAACCCAATACGCTACAACAGAAACCCTAAGCCATACACCCTAATCCCATTACCCAAAACCCTAAACCATAAACCCTACATTATAAACCCAAAATGATACACCCTAAACCATTAACCCTACACCCTAAACCATATACCCTCCATACTAAACCCTAAACCCTACACCCAAAACCCCAAAACCTACCACCTAAACCCTATGCGCTACACACCAAAACCTAAAACGTATAAAGTAAACCCTATACCCTACAAACACACCCTAAAACATACACCGTAAACCATGTATCATACATCATAAACACTATACACTGCACCATACACCCAAAACCATAAACCATACACTCTAAACACAATAACCTATACCCTAAACCCAATACCGTACACCATGATCCCTATACCCAACACCATAAACCCTAAACCTTAAAACAACCCTAAAAACCCATTAAAAATTAAAAAAACCATAAAACCATAAAACCCACCTAAACACTAAAAACATTAATAAAACCCTAAAACACTAAAAACAATATAAAACCCCAGAAAACCTTAAATACCATAAAATCCCTAAAATCCCCTAAAAAATCTAAAACCCCTAATACAACCTTAAAGCATTAAAACCCCAAATCCCTTAAAAACAATATGAAAGACCTAAAACCCCTAGATAAATCACTTTAATGACCAAAAAACCTATGAACCCTAAAAACCCTAAAACCACATGAAAAATCCCAAAATACAAAAAACCACAAAACACTAAAATACCCAAAATAAATAAAACCTCGAAGAAACCATAAAAGACCTAAAAAACGTTTACAAACGGGTGAACTGTAAAAAAGCCAAATATCCCAAAAGCCCCTAAAACCGTTCAAAAAATTGGAATGCCTAAAAAACCATAAAAATATTAAAAAATTTAAAAAATTATAAAATCCCTAAAAATCCCTAAAAACTGCTGAAAATGCTAAAAAACCCAAAATAACCCTATAAACTATAACAAACCCCAAAAATTCAGAAAACCCCCAAAAGTCTAAAAAGCCCAAAAAAACCATTGAAAGACTTAAAACCCCTTTAAAAGTCCAAAAAACCCTAAAAACATAAAAACCCCATAAAAATTTCTAAAAGACCCAACAAACCCAACAAACCCAAAAAACCTTTAAATCCTTTAAACACATAAAATACAATAAAATACCTTAAACCCTCAAATCCATAATAAATCATAAAATCCAAAAAATCCTAAAATACCATAAAAACATTACAAAACAATAAAAATGATAAAAACTCTAAAAAATATAAAAACCCATAAAACACCGTAAAACAATCCTAAAAGACATTAAAACCCATAAAAACACTAAAAATCTGAAAATAACCTAACAAATTCGAAAGAAACCTAAAAAATACTAAAAATAATAAAACCTCTTTAACTCTTAAAAACCCCTAAGAATCCATGAGATAACCTAAATCATATAAAACCCCAAAACCCCTAAAACCCGATAAAATCCTTAAAAACCATAAAAAACCCATAAATCCCAAAAAAAATCATTAAAATCCCTAAAAACACTAAAAAACATAAAGAACATAAAAATCCACAAAACCACTAAGAATCATAAAAACCCCTAAAAACGTTTAAAAACCATAGAAATACCTAAAAAACTAAAAAACACCAAAAACCATTAAAATTATAGAAATATTAACAACCATAAAAACCCTATGAAACCTTAAAACACCTTAAATCCCTAAAAACCCCTTAAAAATCATAAATCCCCTAAAAAACCTAAAAACACCTAAAAATTTGAAGAACCTAAAAAACCATGAAACCTCTTTAAAACCAAAAACCTGAAAACCCCTAAAATCCACTAAAGAAACATAAAAATAATAAAACCCAAGGGACACCCTAAAATCCCTAAAATTACCTGAAACCCAAAAAAACCTTAAAATACCATTAAACCAATGAAAAATTTCAAACCCCTAAAAACCTAAAAGAAACTAAAGAACCCTAAAAGCACCAGAATACCATTAAATAATGGAAAAACATTAAAAGTCCCAAAAATTACATAAGGATTTAAGAAAACCTAAAAATTGCTAAATGAACCTAAACCCCATTAAAATATAAAGGCCCCCAAAACCATAAAGGGACCTAAAACCCCTAAAAATGATAAAACACTCTAAAACACATATAAAATACCTAGAGGATGAAAAAATTCCAAAAAAAACCCCTAAATAACCAAAAAACCTCTAAAAATCATAAAATAACCTAAAACCCCATTAAATCCATAAAAGATCCAAAACCATAAAACCACCAAAAGCTCCCATACGCCACTAAAATGTCCATAAAGACCCAAAAACCATCTAAAATTTGGAAAATACCCTAAAAACCCTAGAAAACCAAAAAATACCCCCAAATGGTAAAAATCCAAAAACTTCATTAAAAGATCATATACCCCAAAAGGACATTAAAGGACCTAAAAACCTAAAAACCCATATAACCACTAAAAATACACAAATCTCCTAAAAACCATTATGCCTATAAAAATTGTAAAAACCTAAAAACCACTAAAACCCGTAACAAAAAATAGAAATCCCAAAACCCCTAAAAACTATAATATGCTAAAAACCTCCAAAAACTAAACCCCAAACCTAAAAAACACCTAAGAAGCCTAAAATCATATAAAACCCCTTAAAATATAAAAAAAATAGAATATCTAAAAATCTTAGAAAAAGAAGAAATCATTTTAATCCCCTAAAACCCCCAAAAAACTCTAAAACCACAAAACCCAAAAAACCTAAATTTTCTAAAATCCATAAAACCCCTAAAAACACTAAAAAATCATAAAAATACAAAAAACCAGCATAAACCATTTAAACCCCCCAAATCCCTAAAAATGTAAAAACCCACATAAAAATCCTATAAAAACACAAAAAACCCTAAAACCCCGAAAACCCACAAAATACCTAAACACCCTAAAAACACCAAAAAACCTTTAAAATGCAAAAAGCACTAAAACAACCCTGAAACCCCTAAAATTATAAAACCTTTAAAATCATCAAAAACATTAAAAAACCTAAAAACAAATCCTAAAAACCCATAGAGGGCCTAAAAACCCAAAAAAACACAAAAACCCTAAAAACCAATAATACAAAAAAACATCAAATCCATAAAACCATAAAACCCCTAAAATACCTATAAAAACCCCAAGAAACCTAAAAACCTTAATAAAACACGATAAAACACTAAAAACCTAATACAACCCAAAAATCCCAAAAAGACATAAAACCCTATGAAATCCTAAAACCCCCCCAAAATCATAAAAACATTAAAGACCCATAAAAAACCCTAAACCCCAAAACGACACCCAAAAACCCTAAAAATTATAAAACAACACTAAAAATCCTAAAATTCTAAAAACCCCATAAATCCAAAAAAACCAAAAATAAACACTTAAAACACTACAAAAACTAAAAATTCCATAAAAAATAAAAAAAACCTAAGACCCCCAAAACATCCTAAAAACCCCTAAAATCCACAAATCAAAATACCAAGAAAGCCACTTAAACAATTAAAAACCATAAAAACAATCAAAACCGAAAATAATCTCAAAACTATGAAAATCCTAAAAATCATAAACCCGAAAAAAGACCCTAAAACCTCAAAACCTGAAAATCTATAAAAACCAAAAAAATATAAACCCATAAAAATTAGTTAATATGCTAAAAATCATTAAAAACTCAACAAAATTAGAACCTATGAAACCTTAAAAAACTCAACCAGGCCTTAAAAACCCGGAAAAACCCTAAACCCCTCAAAAAACAGAAAAACCATTAAAATTATTTAAATACATAAAAACACATAAAAACCCAAAAAAACCTTGAAAAAACCTAAAAAAACACAAAAACACCAAAAATACTTTAAACACCTAAAGCCCCAAAAAACATTAAAAATTCTTAAAACCCTAAAAAATGTTCAAAACCCTTGAAAACCATAAAAAAATAAAAAACCTAAAAAATTCCCTAAAAAGTAAAAATCCTAGAAAACCCGAAAAAAAATCCAAAAACCTCTAAAAACATTAAAACTGCATTAAAGCCCTGAAAACTAGAAAAAATACCTAAAAATACCCTAAATCCACTAAAAACATAAAAAAACCTTAAACAAACGAACACCACTAAAACCCTAAAGACCCTAAATTTACCTATAAAAACACAAAAGACCTGAAAACCCCTTAAAAAAACAAAAAGCCTATAAAAACCCTAAAACCCTAAAAAACCCTAAAAACACTAAGAATATTTAAAGATTCCTAATACCCCAAACCCCTTAAGACCCCCAAAACCATAAGAAACCATAAAAATCTCATAAAATACCTGAAAAACCATAAAAGACCCCAATAACACTAAAACACCTAGATAACCTAATAAAAACCATAAATGCCATAAAATCCCTTAAAGGCCCTAAAAATTTTTAAATACCATAAAACCTTAAATAACCATAAAAAACATTGAAACCCCATAAAAACCTAAAAATACTTTAAAAACCTTAAAACCATAAAAAATAAAATAAGCTCAAGAAACACGAAAACCCCAAAAAAAACTTTAAACCTTTTAAAACAATGAAACCTGAAAACCCCCTAAAAATCTAGGAAAAAAACCTAAAATCAATAAAAACTCCAATTAACCCTAAAACCCCAAAAAAACATTGGAATACATAAAAATTCCAAAAACCCATAATAAACACTAAAAACCCTTAAAACCCAGAAAATCCAAAAAAACCCTAAAAACCCAAGACCATAAAAAACTAAAAAACCCTAAAAACTACTTAAACCCCCATAAATCCCTAAAAACTCTAATAACCACGAATTTCACTAAAAATAATACAACTATAAAAAATCAATAAAAAAATTAAACCTATCAAAAACCCATAAACCACCTAAAAAAACCCAATAAAACCATAAAATCCAACAAAAAACCTAAAAACCCTAAAACCATAAAACCCCTAAAAATATTGAAATACAGTAAATCCCTTAAAACCCCATGATCCCTAAAAATCAAAAGAACCACTAAAACCGATAGAAAATACTAAAAACCATAAAACCTCTAGAAAACCCAAAAACCTAAAAAACATTAAAAAACCATAAAGTCCTAAACCCCTTAGAAACCCTATAAACATAATAAAATCTAAAAACATAATAGAAACTAAAAAATAGTAAAACCTTCAATGATATTGAAGCCCTTAAAAGTATCCTTAAAGACATAAAAACACAAAAAAATATAGAAGTCACTAAAATCCCATAAAATACCATAAAATAACCTAAAAATAATGAACTACTATACAAACCCAAAAACCCCTAAAGGCACCTAAAACCAATAAAACCCTCAAGAAGTCCCTAAAACCCCTAAAAAGTAAAGTTCAGATAACAAACATAAAAATACTAAAGGAAACTAAAAACCCTAATGAATCCTAAAAACCCTAGAAACCCTAAATAACCCTGGAAACACTGAAAATCTCTAAGAGAACTTAAAATCCTGAAACCCTAAAAGATGATTAAAACACTAAAAACCCTAAAAACCATACATACTCTAAAACCCATTAGGAACCCTAAAACCCATAAATAAAATAAAATTCCTAAAAACATATAAAAGGCCCAAAAACTATGAAAGACCCTAAAACTCTAAAAGGCCCTAAATAACTAAAAAACATTAAAAACCCTAAATATCCTTAAAATACCCTAAAACATAATAAATTAGATGAACAAAAAAACAAATAAAAACCACTGAAAGCCCCAGAACACTAAAAGCTATTAAAAATCATAAAACCCCCAAAACTATTAAAACCCCAAAAACTATAAAAACATTAAAAACCATAAAAAATAAAAATACTAAAAGCCTTTAAAAAACATTAAAAAACTAAACCTCTTAAAAACAATAAATCCCCCTAAAACCCTACAAACCCCTAACACACCTAAACCCCCCAAAACCCATAAAACCTTGAAAACCCCTAACAAATGTAAAACCCCCAAAAAAGTTAAAACCCTTTAAATCCTAAATACAATAAAAAATCTAAAAAACCAGTAAGACCCAGTAAAACCCTTAAAACCCCTACATTACCTAAAATAACTAAATATTTAAAAATCCCTAAATGGACCTCAAAACCATAAAAACCCTAAAAGTCGCTAAAAACCACAAAAATAACCAAAATCACACTAAAACCCCTATATACCCCAAATACCATTAAAAATCATTAAAAAACCTAAAAACTTAACATCCTTAAGAACCCTAAAACCCCTGAAAATCCTAAACTCCCACTAAAAACTATAAAAAACTCTAAAACCCAAATACCCCTAGAGAAAAATAAAATCCTAAAAAATATAAATGATCTAAAAACCATAAAATATACCAAAACCCCAAAACCCTTGAAAAACCTAAATGCCCATAAAAATTGAAAAATCATAAAAACTCTAAGAACCCATCACACGTCATAAAAAACCACTAAAAACTTAAAAATAATATAAGATCCTAAACCCTCTAATAAACCCATAATAGACCATAAAAAGTATAGAAAATCCAAAACAACCCTAAAATATGTTTAGACCCCTAAAACGTCAAAACACTCCAAAAATGTTAAAAACCCAATAATACACTAAAAACCTTGAAAACACATTAAGAACCCTAAACCCCCATACCCCTAAAACAACCCTAAACCCCATGAAAAGAACCAGAAAACCCTAAAACATACAACATAAACCGTATACCTTACACATTAATCCCTAAGCCCTATAATCTACATCATATACCTTACACCCTAAACCATATACCCTGCAACCTAACCCTTATACACTATGCACTAAACCCCTTACCACACACCTTAAACCTATAACCTACAACCTAAACCCTACACCATATACACTATACCCCATAACATAGACCCTAAACCATACACCCTAAAGAATATACCATAAACCCTAAACCATAATACATACACTACTAAAAAATAGGACTTTAACAGTGCTATAAATGGTGTTTACCAGCCCTAGAAAAGTGATGAATAAGTGAGAAATGTTAAAACCTTAGGAAATTTATCAGCACTTTTAAAAGTATTGATAAATGGAACCTTTATCAATGTTTTTCAAATAACTGATAAAGGACCTATTTATCAGTGTTTTTAGTTAGCTCCACTAAAGTAACCCTTTATCAGCACTTGTTGAAGTGATGATAAATGTTTCATTAATAAGTTCTTTTATAATTGTTGATAAAGGTTCATAATACAGTATGTTGTTAAAGCACACTTCACCACCACTGTAGTGTGTTATAACATCACACTGTAGCATAAAAAACATAGTATAAATAAACCAGATATCAACAAAAATAATTCCCGGTACATAATTTAAATGAAATGAAATTTAAAAAATAAATACTAGAAAAAACACTATATTGTAAACATTTCAAATATTTATTTGTACAATTACATAAATAAAAATTATTACATACATTCAAAAACAATTATAACTATAAATTTTATAAAGATTTTCAATTACTTTCTTTATTGAACTGCCAACATTGCATGACTAGTTTCAAAAAAACCACCTCTACACGAAAAAATAATCCACCTGTATAAGAAAACAATTATTATGAGTAATACTAAAATGAAATAAATTAAACATAAATATGAAATAATGCATTAGTTATACAAAAAAATATTTTACAATTCAAATATCAAGAATACCTCTATGATTGAGAAATGGATTGAACATGAAGGAAAGTGATAAATTTCAATACTACAAGAGTGAAAGGTTTTGTGGGAGATAAATTTTGTTGATGTTTTTGTGTAGAATGGGATGAAATATGGATAGAGAAACCCAAATCGTACAAAAAATCCCCCCGTATAAGAAACAATTATTATGTTTTTAATACTAAAAATAAATAAATTAAACATACTTTCGAAATAATACATTAGTTCTATGTAAAATGATTTTACTATGAAAAGGACAAAATTACCTCTATCATTGAGTAGGGGCAATGTTGTTTCTCTTCTTTCAAATGAAGTGGAAAGAACTTAAAGGATAGTGATAAATGCAACACAATAGGGGTTAATAGGTTTTGAGGTAGATGAAGTCTACAAATGTTTTGGTGCAGAATGGGATGAAATATGGACATATCACCCCAAATCGAATAAAATAATCCAACTATATAAGAAAAAAATTATGATGTTACTAATACTAAAAATAAATAAATTAAACGTATATATGAAACAATACATTAAATATATGGAAAATTATTTTATAGTGAAAACATAAAAATTACATCTGTCATTGAGTAGAGGAAGCATTGTTTCACTTCCTTCAAATGTAGTGGAATGAATTTTAAAGAAAGTGATAAATGAAACATTATGGCGGGTGAATAGGTTTTTAGGGAAAATAATTAAGAAGATGTTTTGGTGTAGAAAGAGATGAAATATGGACATAGAACTCTAACTCGAACAAACTATTCTACCTGTATAAGGAAGAAAATATGAGATTAATACTAAAAATAAATAAATTAAACATAAATATGAAACAACAGATTAATTCTATGTACAATTATTTTATTGTGCAAACATGAAGATCACACATGTGATTGAGCAGAGACAACATCTTTTTTCTTCTTGAAAAGGCATGTCACATGGAGAAAAATATTCTAAAATAAATGAAATTGGAATGAAATGATGAATATTAAATCAACATTCCATTATATATTTTTTTGGTAAAATAGAGAGTGTATATTTTAGCATTACATTTGCATCTATCCAATGGGTTTCCTTCATTATAGTTTATTATTCTATTGTATTGGTAACATAATCATGTGAAGAATAGATTATCTGCATGAGTATTAAAAAATTTAATTTAGATGATGTTAATGTAATAGAGAACATATAATATTATGAAGAAAAAAATAATATTTTAAAAAACACTTTTAACTTCTCATTAAACTGTATTTATTTTTAATAGTTTCAAGGATTTGGTTCCTATTTTGAGAATCCAAATCCTCTATTTTTGGTCTCCTCTAACATACAAGACATTTGCTACATTAGGCCGACATGAAATGATTGTGATTTATCAATGAAATGGTCATTCTCTATTGTAATTTAATCTGACTCAAAAAAAAATTTAGTCAGTAGCAGGAAAATCGACCAATTAATGTTTGTTGGATTAGAGACATAAAATACTTTCACTACTTGTGATACCATTATAATTGGAATGTCTTTTTCTCCTTCTAAGCTAAAATTCAACATCACAAATCTCATTTCATCAACTTTCAATCCATTGATATTATCAACCCATTTGCAACCGAAAATAGGATCTTGGAATGTTGTATAATCTAACTCATATATTTTTTTTCAATAATCCCAAAATATGACATATTTTTCATAAATTGGATTTCTATCATTGGAACCAGATATGTACATCACTTCAGACACAAGTGTAACACCATCATTTTTCATCATACTAAAGGGATTATGTTCTTCTTTATAGAACATATAACCTGTGATTACAAAATTAGTGTACGATATAACATTTTCATTCGGTCCTTTGGATATCCATTAAAGTTATTTGGAAATTGAATTCATATTTCCAGATAACTCCGTATAAATTTTATCTCTAAACCATTATATAATTTTTTGATTAAGTGTATTATATATCCATCCTTCATCACTTGATGTATTAAAATATCTAAGAATTTCATTGTGGGGTTCAATGTATGGATCAACATCTTCACTGTTATGTAATATGTAATGATGAGATTGATCCTACCCTATCAAGGTAATTGTAACAACATCTCTTCTAGAAATCCCTTCTCCCATAAGGAATTCACTGTGATGATAATTTGGGATACCGATGCTTTCAACATATGATAGGTAATTGCTACAGAATTGAATAGTTTCTTCAAAAATATATCATTATTCAATACAACCTTTTGGATGAATTTTATTCTTGACATACCATTTCCAAATATTCATATAACGTTTAATGGGGTATATCCATATGTAATGCACATGAAAACATAGTTGAACCTCTCTTACCAAGTGAACCATCAGGTTCACCATTATATCAAATAATGATTGTGGTAAAAACATCTATAATTCACATAATATGATTACAATATCTGAATTCATGATGTGAATCTTTGTTGAGTCTAAAACATTACCACATATGACTTTAAAAAATAAGTAGAGTCTTGTTAATGTATGTCATAAATTTTGAGGAAGAATGAAATGACAAGAAATAGGCATTAAATCTTGCATCAAAACATGACATTCGTGTGATTTTAGTCCTTGTAACTTCAAATTACTCATTGAAACAACATTCTTGATATTTTATGAATACCCCTATGGAACTTTTACACTAATAAGGAAAAGGAAAAATTGTAATTTTTCCAATCTGGATAGATTGTAATCTCTTGGAGAATGAAAATCATACCTTTTACCCTTCACTGGTGCCAACACTTCTCTTATCCCCATTTCAATCAATTCCAACATAGCCTTGATGGCATAATTAATTTTTAAGCAACATTTAGTAACGTTCCAATAACACTATCAAATACATTTTTTTTCTACATGCATGGCATCGAGAAATTTTTTGATATAAAAACAATTCCAATATGAAAATTCAATGAAAATTGATCTCTTATTCCAAATTGATTTCATAAGGTTTTTCAAAAATGGTTTACCAAAAACTATGTTAATCTTTTTTACTTTTTTTACAATTTATCACCCATTTTTGTAGACAGTGTTGTACCTTGTTCGATATTCCCATAGAATGCTTTCTTCTAGGATCAGTATTTATGTCATTAAGGTAAAAATATTTGATATCCTAAAAACACAGTCTTTGAGGAATGTTTCAGTGCAATAGAGTATGTTCAATTTTTACAAATGGAACACCCCAACATTTCTTTAATGCTATAGCATGATATATTTCCATAAGTGTAGAAATAATTTATCATTCGGTAAAACACGACCCTCATTGTGAATTCATTACTTACATGAGCATAACAAATTGTAACATCTATATCCCACATCAATTTTAGATCTTCAATAAATGTATCCAATTAGACATCAATATCATTATCGGGTTTCCTGGGTACAGATATAAGAAAAGAAAACAAAATTTATTTGTGATTCATGTATATCCATGGAGACAAGTTATAATTTACCAATATAATGGTCCATGTTCTAGGAGTAATACTATATACACAAAAAGGATTTATTCTATATGTAGATAACATAAGATGAATTTCTGTCAGATCATCTCCAAATTTAGGAAACTCGTAATCAATTTTCTTCCACTGAGGAGAATATGCTAGATGAAATAGGTTCCTATCTTTAATTCTTGTATCTTCATGCCATGTCAATTTAATTGTAGTTTCCTGACATCCATATAGTTTTCTAAACATTATAATGATATGAAAGTTCCATACATATTTTGAAGGACATGATTCATTTTTCTTATATCGATATACACACACTTAGGGACTTGTATGAGGGATTCATGGCCCTTTTGAAAGCAATATTCAATCATTTAGACAAGAATGTGTTTTTTTGGAGAACATTCCCATTAAATGTGACATTCATTTACATCATATGTTCGGAATGGTATTTCATTTTCTTTTGGTATTATATCTTTCAGAAGACCAAGTAGTTATGTAGAGTTAGTGTCACTCCATCTACTTCCATCTTTCAAATTATATAACATAAATACAACTCACAATATTGTGTATTTAGTACAGCTGGTATAAAATGGTTTCTTGTAACAACTATTTAACTTCTCATACAACTTTGGGAAATCATGAAGGTCAAATTCAATTTTCATTGTCATTTCTTCCATGAAATCTCCATCATCTTTTATAGAGGTATTCATATAAAATTATTCATAAACCATAGTATCATCCCAATTGATGTCGACATTACGTTTTTTCCCATGTATAGTCCATCATTTATAGCATTGATCTATTCTATGATAAAGAAAATGTTATTCAAACTTTTTTGGACTATTTGTCTTGAAAAACAACAATGTATACACGAATAAATGATTTTAGAACGTTCATCTACTTGCTCTCTTGCAAATTGGATGAACTCTTTAACTCCATATTCCTATTTGTTTGTCAAATAATTAGTGTTAATCCATATTAGGTTCATATCCATCCTATTGGGATATTAAAATATTAATTTTATAAAATATATAAATAAATACACATAAGATATTAATTATAAAAAATGAATGTTATAGATAATTCTAGTAAGGAAATATGGATGTTTTCTACTAGAATATCTGGGTTCCTAGATATTCCAATGCCAACAATAAGTGTTGTTTGAATTTAAATAAAATGGAGGGAGATAAAGGCATATAATAATTGATATTATCACTAATCTATATAGGTGTGAACTAGAAGACGGATAGTGAAATGACCCTAGCTTGAATTATCAATACAACAGTAGGTCAGATCATCGTATGACCTCTAACACACATCAATGTCACCAAAGGATAGTTTAAACTTTGGGTGCAAAAAAACCATAAATGGTTGGTGGTCCACCCCCCAAATTGAAACAATTACTACCAGAGGTCGAAGAAATTCTAGCATGACCATTGGGATCAATGGACATGAAGACCCAAAATCCTTATTACCTGATAGAGGCATACCTGTTAGAGAAAAAACTATGGAAATAAATTATGAAATACTTATATAGACCCACATACATGTCATTATAGTATAAAACCTCACTTATAGTCTATAAGAAATATCAAATGGATAAAAACAAGATATTAAAATATAAAAATAACTATAAAGGAACCATAATGGTTCAAAAAGAGAAGGCCTAATGTGATAAAATATAATTCTCATAACTAGGGATAACCCCTTTGAATCTGCTCCATTAAAAAACTAAGGAAAATAGTGAATTATAAGATGAACTAGATCCTATGTTACGTGTATCCAATAGAGGAACATACGTCACTCCACTAACATGGTTTAGAAACAATATCTTTTGAAGCTGCATGTCCACTGAGATTTCTAGGAATGGTGTCAGTATATATATAATCATTAGGGAACCACGAACATTCCTAAAATCGGTATTCAATAAAAAAGAATATACATGAAAATTTCTACAAATTTATATACATATATGAAAATTTTATTTAGTAAGAAGTTATAAAATATAATAGAAAAACAACAATGAATAAATCCAAGGTTTAGTGTCAGATATAAATAACAGATCAAACATTGGTAGTCATAACAAACAATTGACCACAAATCATTCAATAAACAACGGATCACAAACAGATCCTTAAAAAGGTATCATAAACAAATCACAGAAGAAGAAATAAAAAATGAAACAAAAAATAAAAAAAGAAAGTAGGAAGGAATACCACACTAGGTTGAAGAAAAAATGAGACCCTCTTCAGAAGCCCTAACTATAATCGAACACCAGATATTGAATGAGATGCTGGACTAACTGGAGGCAGTCGAGTGGTGTGATTCAACCTTTAATTCACTAAGGAGGAGCACTAGCAGTGGGTGGCTTCCACAAAAAGCTTCTATATCATAATAGGTTCACAAATGGCTAGGGTTATAAAAATATATCATGACACTTTTATCAGCACTTATAAATAAGCACAAATAAAGATGATATTATGAGTGATTATTTCTGAATCACTGATGAAGGATTTATAATTATAATTATAAATATATATATTTTTGAATATTTATATATACTAAATATATATATAGAACATATTGTAATGACCCAATGTTTTATTAATGGAATTACCTTCTTATATTTATGCCTTATCGTATAATCACATTACAAATGACATGTCATGATACTAAATACTATGTTACCTTTAAACATAATATTTTTACCTTAGTGATTTGAATTTCCCAAATCTGACATACATGGTTGTGATCAGTAAGATGTTTGGAGACTAATGGAACAAACCTAATTTTTGGTGAATAGTAGCCTATCCTTATAAATAAGAACATACCCTTATGAATAGTAATATGAACCTTATGAAGAGTAAATTACCCAAAATAATTGTAACCTCATACATGATTGTATAAATAAAATTTTGGCATATTTTAATTGATAATATGACCCTAGTAAAAGAATTGGTATTTTTTTAAGTCATAAATAATTAATTAAAATTAATTAATTAATTTAAAAAAAATATTTTCATAAAAGGTGTCCATAAATTAACAATTTCATGTCTTTTGGATATAAGATAATTTTATAAGACCTCCTGTAATTTGTGAAAACCTTATAGAATCAGTGATAATATTAAATCTCTATTTTTCAAGTCAAATATGATTTTACTTAAAAATTAAATTAATCATGTTTAGAAAATTAATTTTGAAAATTTTAGTTCATTTTTGGATTCTACACATTGTAAAATGGTTATGGTGAACTTTTGGTATTTTTATGAAATGCAAGGTTTTTTTATGAAGAGTTTTGTACGATAATTCATGATAAATGCTAAAACCTGAATTTATGCATCATGATTGTGTAATGGATGATGTAATAGGACATTTTTTCAAAATTACATGAAAATATTACTATTTTTTCACAATAATCATTACAATTTATTGTCTTATGGAAAAATAATAAACTAATGATTAAAATATTAAGAAAACAATCCTCCCCTCCAATATAAAAACCACATACTCTCCCCTCTTCTATTCACTCCTCTCAAGCCTTGTGAATTCATTAAATTCTTCCCAAATATCTCCCCATGATCTTCCCCCGCATCCATAAGCCTTTGATATCCTCAAAAGACCAAATCCTCTCCCCTTAAAGGCTCTCAAGGAAGATTAAATTAAGAGGTAAAATCCACTTTTCTTTTCTTTCATTTTCTTTGCATGTTCTATTGTTCTCTTTTCATTACTAACCTATCCTCATCCAAATGGTATGAAAAATATAATACCATAAATTTAATGAATGTTTTTTATGATAATGGTATATATTCATTACCATATCTCCTTTCCCATTCATTTATACAAAAGAAACGAAAACACCATCTGAGATGTGTTAATTTATCATATTCAAGGATGACGGTTTATCAATTTATATTTCCATATTAAATTCTGTTCATGAAACCAATTTTATGGTTGAAACAAACAATTAAATATTAATTTTATCTTTTTTATGTTCTAAAATCCTTTTTTACACATAATGTAAAATAATAATACAAAATAAGTTAATTATGAGAAAAACCGCCAAATTAATTTATGCGTTTATCATTGATGTTTTATATAATGATTCTCCTTCAATAAAAATAAAAAAATGAATTATTTAACCATATAATATTATGGATATTAACTAATAACATATAACTTCAATTCTGGGAAACCACCCTCTTTTTACAAGATTCTACATTCATGAAAATTACCTGACTAATTGTAAAAACCAAGAAAACAAACGGACCCGAACAATGAAATTGAACCGCTTAACCCCTAAAAAAGACCATTAAAGAACATAAAAAGGTTATAATAAATATATTAAATATATAATAGGTTATATAATTCTTTAATTGATATACCAAATTTGATTATTTAGGTCATTAAAATCATATGGGGAACACGTTTGGACTTAAGGTAATAGATCCTCTCTATTTCACTTTTATTGAAAAATGTCCTCTATGATATGTCCTTTTATGTGTAATACCTAATTATGGGGTATGATTTCACACCTCCCCAATAAATCCCTCATTATTTATAAATGATGAGAAGCCCCCTTTATCTCTCATTAATCCCTCTTATGTAAACCTGATACCATGCCGATAATCCATAAGGGATTCTACCCGAACCTCCTTTATTCCTTCAGGTTTCTTCGTATTTATTATTACCAAAATTAAATTATCATATATTTGTATGTGAATCTTACAAATTAAATTTACATGTAAAAATTTATCAATAAATACCCTTATACATTAACTTTTGGGTATATACATGTTTTAAGTGATTCCCTCCTCAATACTTCCCAACAAGAAAACTTGTTTTAAGGGAACTTTCTGAATTCTTACCTGATTTCAAGTGCACTATATCTTCTATTTTAAGCCAAAATTTCTTTTATAAAATCATTCTTTAATTATGAAAACTTGTTTGGTTCACTTCTAGTTTTATATAAACTATTGTTCACTTTTCTATTTTAAATTATCTATAGTACTTTCCTTAAAACTGCACATAAATGTTTTAATGCTAAAATTTCATAAATACTTTTCCTACATGTTGTCACTTCTACTTGAAATCACTTACCATGATAAATGAATATTTCACTTATTAATTTACATATATATTTTTTGTTCCTTTCCTTCATGTACACTTTTGTGATACGCCTATTTGTTATTTTTTATGACATGATTTTGATACCCACTTCTTTCCATGGGTAACCCTTATATTTAAGTATGATGGATTATGTATGATTATTTTGGAGGAAACATATTAATGAACATGTTAATATGGGTGCTCCTAGATATCTCTCCAATAAATTGGGAAAATTTTAGTCTCATGATAAATTATGTGCAACGGTCTGGGCGGTTAGACTTGACTAGTGCTACCATGTGCAATGTTCTTAGTGGTTAACCTTGACTTGTGCTCATATATGTACAACGATCGTTGACTCATGATAAAGTCATGATTTATGTTTTTGTCAAATTACAATAAATTCATGTTTATATGATCCCATGTTTATATGTTATGATTCTATATGTCATTTTATATCATTATTTCATGATCTCTAATCATTGTGCTAAACCCTTATTCTTATGTTTTTCCTTACCGAGCTTTTAGCTCATCCCTTTGTTCATGTGATCCCTAGGGTACCATATGCAGATGTAATGGATCAAACAAATTTATGAGCTATAAATGAATATTAAATAAAGAAGTTTTGTTATACCGATTTTTTAATTTTTTTGTACCTATTATTCCAAGTCACTAGACTTCACGATCCTTGGATTGTATTATGATGTATAATTATGCTTAAAATCATGTAATGTTATGTGTAAAATTCTAGACTAGATATAGTTGGTATCATAGTGTAGAAAACCAACCCGGGATACCCTCAAACCTGACACCCAGCCCAATCCATCACATACCCAAAGGAAAATCCCTATCCCCATGGGCCGACAACAAGCACTCCGGCATTGAACAACAAAACTGAGGGACCAATTTCTACCATGATGAACAACCACATAACATACATATATAGAGAAAAAAATAATATTAGAAGAATAAAAAAATATATGCCATAATTGAAAGAAAACAGTGAAAATAGAGAAACTGTAACAAAAGCTAAAACCAAAAAAAAAATCTGACTACAAAGGACTAAAAACCAAAAAGCGACTCCAACCATCTCACCACTAGCTACCCATCCCGTCTGACACAAGCCTCACCGCCTCACTACAACGCCTTTCCTTTCCCTACACTGGAAGATAAACAGAGGTCTACACACCACTATAGTAGTGCACAGGGTGTGAGATAACATTCTTAGTAGTATCCCACCCATGTGTTCCATAACAAGTCTCTGTATAACTAATCATGTTTTATCATTTTAAAATAAAACCTCGCATGATAAGCAGTAAAGAAGTTTTATAGAAAACATGTAAAATTTCCCTTTTTCTATAGTTCTAAACAAAAGAAGGTATAACAATTCCAAAGAAAAGTTTCCATTTCATTTTTCAAAAGCAACAACATGCACATCATGGCTAACTCATAAAGCCATGAAATACCAAATAGAAGCACATGTATCACACAACAAGGAATTCTATAGGTCTTGGTAGCATACTACTCATATCAAAATAATCAAGTGCACAAAAACTAATCCTTGAACAATGGTAATAGGAAGTAGAGGAATACCCCATTAGTACACCCCCCTAAAGTCACTATCAGTACCCTAGAACAACAAGCCTAAGAGAGAGAGGGAATCCCCAAGACAAACCTACTTGATAATCACAACGAAATGGACAATGTCCTCAAGTTAACCTTTAACCAATGTAACCAAGGTAACCCATGTTCTTTTTTTCACAAACCAATTTCAATTCCTCTGAAAACCATTCAAAAAAATTTCATAATCCATTTCAAAAGCCAAAGAATAACCATTTTTCTTTCAAAAACCCTTTTTAAACATAGAAAAACAACCATGAAAATTTCATAAATTTATTTTTAAAGAAATAGAAAAATGGATCATTATCATAGGCTTAGAGATGGAAACACCTAACTCAAATTTAGGGTCACACATGACCATAGCAGGATCCAAAAGCAACTAAACCGAAAAACACAGTCAAAAAAGGCCCTTGAATAAAAAATACACCTGAAATGATTAATTCAAAATATAATAAAAGGTGTTTTTAGATAGAATAAAGTCCACGTACCTCAATATTGAACGTCTGATGCACCACAACTAGCCAAGGAAAGGCCTTTTAGACAAGATCTCACAATGGATCTTGAAGAATATGGCAAGGATTGGCCAACTTATATCAAAGGATATGATAACACAAGGTAAGGACATTATCATGGTCTACTCTAAAGAAGAGATAGAAAGAACACTAACCCAAAGGGATGAACCATAGAAGAAATAATAAAACAGATCCGATCGGTTTGATCTGGAAGGTGATATGCCTATTAAAATCTCCTAGTATAATTTTAGGGTCAGGATCCAATAGGTTCGGGAGAAACAGGCCGAGCGAAACTGAAAAATATGTGACTTAAATCTAGGTGCGGGCCTCGCCACGATGTATAACCATGGGTCACGATGTGTATGTCTTTTTGGATAAGATTCACTGAAAAACCCATCGCCTCGAGTTGAAAACCCAATATTTATTCCCTAAATTATATGTACCTTAGGCACACGACGTGTAATAGCTCATAGCATGAACCTCCAATTTGTGACGTGATCTTCCGGTCCTCGACATGCAACCAACACCAAGTACACATCGTGTAATTTAGGTACACAGTGTATACCTACACATCAGTATGAAGTAAACCCAGAAAAATCAAATAAAAGGATTTTTAAAACATGGAGGGAATGTAGAAAAGGTAAACTTACCTGGACAAGTTAATAGGATGTTACAAACTCCCCAGTATAAGGAATTTATGTCCCCGTGAAGTCATGTGGAAGATGTAATCCCTGGAAAAAGATGAGTCCATTTCTCCCTCATCAACAACTCACATTCCCAACTCTCATGAGAATTTGATCCTGGTTTCCATAGAACAATGACCAATAGAATTGACTTCCCATGAAATAATTTTTCTTGAGAGTCAACAATCTCGACTGTTTTCTCCAGAATAGAAGCATCCAGCTCTAACTCAATTTTTTCCCAACTCAAAACGTGAGTTGGATCATGGTGATACTTTTTCAGATGAGATATATGGAAAACATCATGAATGAACATCAATTGAATCATAAATTCTAACTGATAAGAAACCTTCCGGGGATGTTTTGTGATGTCAAATGGTCCAACATATCTCAGAGAAAACTCTCTCTATTTTCCAAGCCGATGGTGACCCAACCAAGGAGAAACATTCATGAAAACCCAATCACCAACGGAAAACTCTATAGGATGTTTCCGCTGATATGCATACTATTGTTTTTGCCTTTGGTCTATAACCAGATGTCATCGCACCTCTTGGATCTTTTCCAACATCTCCTGAACCAGACTTGGCCCAACCAAATCTACGTCACCCACCTCCTCCCATCAAAGATTTGATCTGCATGGATGAGCATACAACACTTATAAGGGATCCATTAGAATAAAAAACTGATAACTATTGTTGTAAAAAAACTAAACATGTCCTAGATGGCTATCACACGATCCACCAAAATCCATGACATAGGCTCGAATCATATCTTCTAGGATATGAATCACCAAATCTGTCTAACCGTCTATCCGTGGAGGGTATGTTGTCAACAACATGACCTGATACCCCATTACCTCTTGAATACTTTTCCAGAACCTTGAGGTAAACTTAGGGCCCTTATCCAAAACTATGTCATATGAACTGACATGAAACCTCACAATCTCCTACATATAAATCTTACCCAGATCATAAAAATTAATGGTGTCTCTGATCAGAATGAAATGAGTAGACTTCAACAACCAATCAACAACCAACCTGATAGAATGTTTACCTTGGGGCATCTGAAAAAACCCAACAAAAAAATCCATGGACACCTCCTCTCATTTCCAAACTGTTACTCAAATAGGATAAAATAAACTAGAGGATTTAAAGTGCTCTTCCCTTATCCGTTGGTAGGTGTAACAGTGGGACACAAAATCTACAGTGTCAAACTTCATACCTAGCCAGCAGAACCACCTTCTCATGTCATCATACATGTTTTTTGCACCTGGATGAATGACCCATGAAGATATATGTCATTCAAACAATATTTAACTCCTCCAAGATTCTGGAATGACCAATCACTTTCCAAAGTGAAGTATTCCATATAAAAAAAATACCAACAAGGAATGGTCTCCCCACCATAAATTCTTTCCAGAGTCTTCTAAAACTCATCATTCTATAGTTAACATTGAAAAATAGACATTAGGAGATATGATGATAAATGAACACTGAACCATACCTAAAGCATCATCTTGAGTGTCAAAGTGAAACTGAGAAAAAATCCCCATAAGACTTCACTCATCCATTGATTCCATAACAACCTGTGATTGTATTATCCAACTTATAGTTCCCGCAACAACATTCCCCTTTCCCCATGGTGTAGGTGATTTCGAAGTCAAACATATAGAGGTATTCCACCCATAACATTTATCTGAGATAAAATTCTTTCTGAGAAAAGATATAGCTCAAACTCTTATGATCAGAGAACACCATGAACTTCTCCCCAAAGAGACAGTGTCAACAACACTTAAGTGTGTGCATCACCACAGATAGCTCTTAATAATTAGTGGGGCAGTTCTTCTCATGCGGTCAGAGCTGATGAGATCTGTAAGCTACCACATGATCATCCTACATTAGTATGATTCCTAAACCAGTGTTAGATGCATCAAAAAACACCATGTACCCCTTACCGAATCAGGTAAGATCAGAATAGGTTCTGATTTCAGAAGTAATTTCAGTTCATCAAAAGAAGACTGACACATTGCATCCCACAAAAATTTCACCACTTTCTTGGTAAGGGTAGTCAAAGGTGATGCCAACTTAGAGAAATCCTTGATGAACCATTGGTAGTATCCTTCAAGACCAATGAAGCTTAATATCTCAAAGACATTATATGGTTCGTTCTAGGAAAAAACATCTTTGACCTTCTATAGATCAACTGACAAACCATGCTCAGAAATTATGTGTGCCAAGAATTCCACTTATTGAATACATAAACTACACTTAGAAATCTTTCCATACAAATAATGATTTCTCAGATCATCAAAAACCAAACTCAAATGGTACTCATTCTCACACTCAGATTTTAAATATACTAGAATATCATCCATGAACACAACCACACAAGTGTTAAGATACTGATGTAATATTCGATTAATCAAATCCATAAAAAATATAAGAGCGTTATTCAGACCAAAAGGATTCACAAGGTATTCATAATGGCCATACCTACTCTTGAAGGCTGTCTTTAGTATATCTGACTCTTAAACTCTGAACTGATGATAAACTGACTAAAGGTCAATCTTCAAGAACCACTTTTCCCCCATTAACTTGTCAAATAATTCATCCACACATGGAAAAGGGTATTTGTTTTTAACCATTACTCGATTAAACTTCTTATAGTCCATACACAACTGAAATGAACCATCCACTTTCTTATAAAAGGGCACAAGGTCTTCCCAAGGAGAAGAACTAGGTAAAATGAGACCTTTCTCTAATAGGTCATCCAATTAAATCTTGAGCTCTTTCAACTCCACCGGTGCCATATGATAAGAAGGCATCGATATCGGTTACAAACCTGGAACCAAGTCAATCATAAACTCTAACTATATCTCTAGAGGAATACTAGAGAATTAATCTGATAAAATGGAAGGAGAGTCACAAACAACAACAGGAAGATCACGAATAGAAGAAAATTCATTAATCTCAAATGAAACAGCAAACAAAAAACTTAAGAGCTTGGGGTGGGAATGCCCTACACGACCTGAACTCGGGTCCCAATCTCCCTAACACACATAAGATCTCCAATCAGTAGCAAGAAAATAACATTTTGATGATAACAATAAGAATCATCTTGATCAGAGACAAGCCAATCTATACCGATGATGACTTCAAACAGATCTAGATCAAGAATGAGAAAATCCCAGACTAACTCCATATGATATATTGTCAATGAACAAGAAGGACACCAAAACCCCTACTATTTCCTCATTCCAAGAGGTTTCTCTAAATCCATTGAAAAGGGAATAAGTTTTATTAGATGTTTAATAATATCAACAAAACGGAAAGATATAAATGAGTGGGAGGCACTTGTATCAAAGAAATAAATTGCTACTGAAGCTGCAATAAGGAGTGTACCACTCACTCTTTCAAGACCTACATCAACTTCCATTAGATAATAATCTATTGTTTATAAATGCTTCACCCATGAGGAATTTTTCTGGAGCATTGTAATCTTTGAAGCTTTTGACTGCATCGTAGTAGCCTTTAGAGCCGACGAACCACGACCATAATGAGGTGTATTCATCTCCTAATAGAAACTATACAAATGACCAACACGTCCACAACTATTACATGTATTTTCAATCATAGGAAAAAATGTATAGTCTCTCCCCCCTTCCCACACTGATAACAAGTAAGAGGCCCAATTCCAACTACAATGGAAAGTGCAGATGAGGTTTGCTACTGAGACCCACCTCCACCACTTCTGCGACAGTCCTGCCACTTTCTCATCATACCATGCATGCCACTAAAGTTGTAACCTATTGGAAAAGAAGAGGCGGTAAAGTTGACTTTTCCTGCCATGTGCATCTCTTATATAATTTCTCTATCTACCATCTTTGCATAGATAGAAAGCTTCAACATGAACACCAGTGGTCAAATGTTTAGTCACAAAACCTACAAGTACTAATGTACCTTCAAATCACCATTCTTTACCATATTTGGAGAAAAATGTACAAACTCTACAAAACTATTTGGGTATGCTGACACCTAACATTCTCCCTACTACAATGATAGGAACTCTAGAGATTTTTCCAACAATAGATACTTTGGACAAAACTGCTGAAATAACAGGGTCATGAAACCCTTCCAATCCAAGCCCACATGTGAGTGTACCTGGACCATAGAGTCCACCCAATGATTTTTGGAACCCTTGACTCTGAACATTGAAAACTTCACCCTGATATCCTCAAGTCTCTCTGGAAAGAATAATATTTGATTGATCCTATCCATCCAATCATCCACCTCTTGAGGTTCAGTAGTCCCTTTAAAAGATAGTGGCTTCTCATGCTAGAACTCCCGTGATTGATCTCTTTCCCCTCCTGCTACTGGATGTACCCTTACCACTAAATTATGAACTCATGGAACATCCTGGTCAATGACATGGACTACCCATATGATAGTCTCAATATGATTTTAAACCATAGGTGGATTTCCTTGAGGAGCATCAGCTGCACCCTCCAGAGGAACCTATTTCAGATGTCTCAAAGGCCTATTGCTACACACCGAAACATAAGAACAATTAGACACAGAATAAATCTGAGTTCAAGCTAGAAAACCCATAAGAAAAACTGAAATTTTAAAATAAAAAACCAACACTAGAGAAACATATCCCAACAACCCCTGGTAACTTGAGTCTCATTACAACAAGATCTAGATGGGTACATATCACAATATACCTCCCATGTCATGAAAATCCAATCTATAGTTTAAAAAAGTCCCAAGAAAATGAATCTTTAGGATAAACATCACCTTTGATACCAAACTTTAATGAACCGACCCTAGTTACCCTCAAACCCGACACCCGACCCAATCTATCAAATACCTGAAGGGTATTCCCAATACCGTCGATATGTCGACAAGTACCCAAGCATCGAATGATATAACTGATGGAATGATTTCTCCCAACCTGAACAACCACATGGCATACATATATAGAGAATAAAAAAAGAACAATGGTAGACTAATAAATATATATGCCATAACTATAAGGGAAAATGTGGAAACCAAACTACTATAACAGTAGCTAAAACCCAAAAGAAAAGTTCAACTTTATAGGACTAAAAACTAAATAGCAACTCCAATGATGGCATGGATGAACTCCAACCATCTCACCACTACATATCCATCCTAGCTGACAAGAAACTCACCACCTCACTATGACACCATGACTTTCCCTACATTGGAAGACAAATAAAGGTCTACGCACCACCATAACAGTGTGTAGGGTGTGAGCTAACATGCTTAGTAGGATTCCACCCAGGTGTTCCATAATAAGTCTCTGTATAACAAATCATGTATGATCATTTTAAAATAAAACATGGCATGATAAGCAGTAATGTAGTTTTATATAAAACGTCGTAAATTTCCTTTTTTCCACAGTTCTAAATAAAGCAGGTATAACAGTTCCAAATAAAAATTTTCATTTAATTTCTCACAATAATCAACATGCACATCAAGGATATCTCAAAAATCCAAGAAATAAAAAAGAGAATCACATGCATCACACCCCAACGGATACTACATATCTAGGCAGCAGACTACTCATACTAAAATATTCATGTTCACAAAAACAGATCCAAGAACAATGATCCTAAGAAGTAGAGGAATAACCCATGATTAAATGCCCCCCAAAGTCACTATCAGTCCCCTAGAACAACAGGACTAGGGAAAAGAGGGAATACCCCATACAAACCAACTTTATAATAATAAATAAATGGATTATGGCCTCAAGCTAACCTTCCACCTAAGTACCCAAGGTAACCCATGTTCTAATTTTAACAAACCATTTTCAATAAAATTGGAAACCATTCAAAAACCATTTTGTAATCCATTTAAAATTCTAGGGAAAACCATTTTTCTTTCAAAAACCCTTTTTCAACACACATAAACAACCATGATAATTTCCTAAATCAATTTGTAAAGCAATAGAAATTTGGCTCATTATCACAGTCATAGAGATGGAACCACCTACCCCAATGTCCAGGTCGCACATTCCCATAACGGGATCAAAATGCAACTAAACCCATCAAAACTATCAATGAAGGCCCTACAATCAATCCCACACCTCAAAGTATTGATTCAAAATAGAATACAAGGTGTTCGCGGATAGAAGAAAGTCCATGTATCCCAAGAATGAACGTCTGATACACCACAACTAGTCAAGGAAAGGCCTTTGAGATAATATCTCACAATTAATCTAGAAGAAGATAAAAATGATTGATCAAATTATATCAAAGGATCTGATAACAAAAGGCTAGGGCACTAAAGTGGTCAACTACAATGATGAATCAGAAGGAACACTTACTTGGAAAGATACGCCATAGAAGAAATGATACAAAGGAGTTGATCGGATTGATCAAAATGGTGAGATGCCTATGAAAATCAACTAATATATGTTTTGGGTCGATATCCAAGAGGTTCGAGGGAAAAGGCCAAGTGAAACTAAAAAATGCGTGACTTTAACTTGGGCGTGAACCTGGTCAGGTCGTGTACCCCTGGGTCACGACGTGTATGCCTTGTGGGATAAGTTATGCTGAAAAACCCATCACCTTGGGTTAAAAAACTGATAATTATCCACTAAACGATGCGTACATTAGGTACACAAGGTGTACCATCTCATGACATGATCCCCCAGTTCATGACGTGATCACTCAGTCCATGAACGAGAACTAGTAAAAGTTAATGGGACTTTATGCACTCTTGGATTGACACTCTCGGGGGATATGCTTTCTTAAATTCATGATCATGGTAAAAACCATTATTAAGGGAATAAAAAAATATCCCATAAGAATATAAGTTATGAAATATATCAAGGATAACCTAGATTGAATCCAAGTGAATCACAAGTTTGGATATACTTCTCCTTTATATGTTTATATTCTTATGTTTAATGTTTCCTTTTTATTCTCTATAGTTAAGTATTCAAGACCTCAAATTGTACATTATTTATCATAATTAATGGATGCAAATAGAAGAACATGTTACAACAATCAATGGGGTAGGCAATGTGATTATTTCACTAACGAGATGCCTGATATGTTGGGAAGAGGTGATCAAAACTTCATGACATTACTTTCTCAGCTTGCTCAAATTATGAATGATATATTTAATCACTTGGAACACCCTCCTCCCCTAATGAAAGATATTTTTTTTGAATCCTTAAGGCAGAAAATTCTTCCCATGTTTAGTGTATCGTATGATCCCCTCCTTACAAAACTGTAGATTAACTCTATTGAAAAGATATTATCTGTCCTCTAGTGCTCAGAAGAAGAGAAAGTCGTACTGTCAGTCTATCATTTTGATGGGGAAGCTGATCAATGGTGGATACTGATCAAGAATATAAAGCCCTAGGAGGATATTGATTCCATGGATTGGGAGGAATTCAAGAGAATGTTTTTCAATAAATATTTTCCCTGAACCCTCCATCTCAAGATTAAAAGAGATTTCCTCGGACTTAAGAAGAAGGAAGATGAGTCAATCAGGGCATATAAAGAAAATTTTACAAGTATTTCAAGGTACACCTCTTTCTTTATAATGAACACTGAAAAAACGTGGATCACTTATTTATCATACTAAAGCCTAGTCTTCAAAAATAATTAGTGATTGTTACTTTCACAATTATGAGAAGATTTTCATTATGCCCTCAAGGTTGAAATGGAGTTCGGAGACTCTCAATGGTATCGTGGGCCCATTGACAAGAAGATGAAAATTGAATCTAATTTGGGTGGTCCTAAAAAAAATTCCATGATGGAAAAATCTTGATAATCCTAAATGTCAAAATTGTGGGATGAAGCATCATGGAAACTTTCTAAATGGAACCTATAATTTCATATAATGTTGAATGTTGGGAAAATATGGCTAAAAACTACCAAAGAGATATGAAAAATCCCAATAATGTGGGAGAAGAAAGGAAGGTTTAGATCAGCACTTAGCCTGTAGTTCAATGTTTCAACTTCAAGGTGTAGGGGAATTATGTGAACAAATTCCCTAAACTGGGGGTTTTGAAAGGAAATAAACAACAACATCTAAGGAAATAAGGAAGTTCTTATGCAATCACTACTGCTGAGGTGGATCCGGAAAATGATGTGGTGACAGGTACGCTAGTTATTCATTCAAGAATATTGAATTCACAATTTGATTCTCATTCTACACATTCTTTTATATCTTGAATGTTTAGTGGAACTATTCAAACACCTCCTCAAAATTTGGAGGATAAGTTATCTGTGAGAATAGAAAATGGGGAAATTATTGTGTCCATGGTTTATAAATCCTCCCCAGTTAATGTTATTGGACTTAACCTACCATAAAATTCTGTCATAGTTCCTTTAGTGGAGTTTGATGCTATCATGGGCATTGATTGGCTATCTTTATACAAATCCAACATCAACTATCGAGAAATGAAGATCACTCTTCATATCCCGAAGCATCCTCCAATTCTGTAAAAGTGTGAGGAGGAAGTTGATTCTCCATTAGAATCATTATCTCAAGGGTCGATATTTTTCATTATGAGTAAGCATATCTAGAAAAAATTATTGAGACAAAGGAGAGAATCATGCTCAAAGATATGCCCATCATGAGGGATTACACTGATGTATTTCCTGAAGAGTTTCCAAGTCCTCCTCCTGATTGAGAGTTTGAGTTCTCAATTGAACTTGTTCCAGGATCTTTGCCTATATCAAAGACACCTTATAGAATGGCCACCATAGAGCTGGAGGAGTTGAAGAAGCAGTTATAGGATAATATAGAGAAGGGTTTTATATGTCATAGTAATTTACTATGGGGTGCGCCAGTTCTCTTTTTCAAGAATAAGGATATGTAAATGCACCTCTATAATGATTATTGTGAGATCAATAAAATAACAATAAAAAACAAGTATCCCCTACCACAGATAGATGTCTTGTTTGATTAGCTTTGTCGAGCCTGTTATTTCTCTAAGGTGGACCTTCGGTCGGGATATGACCAACTAAAGCTGAGGAAAGAAGATATTCCCAAGACTTCCTTTTTAATGAGGTATGGACACTATAAGTTCATAGTGATTCCCTTCGGGCACACTAATGCTCTAGAAATATTAATTGATTTAATGAATAGATTCTTTATAGATTACCTCAAAAAATAGGTACTCTTTATTGATGATATTATGATATACTCTAAGTTAAAGGAGGAACATGAGGATAATTTGAATACTATGTAAAAGAATTAGTGAAGGGAGAAGCTGTATGAAAATTATAGTAAATGTGAGTTCTAGATGGAGGATGTTTCATTCTTGGGTCATGTTATCACCAGTAAAGGGATGTCTGTGGACCCTTCCAAGACAAAGGCAATTGAAGAGTGGCCCAGAACAATATTTGTAATGGAGATCTATAGCTTTCTACATATACCTGGGTATTATCGATGATTTGTGAAGAAATTTTCACAATTCTCAAACCCAATAACCATGATGACATGGAATTGAGAAAAGTTTGTCTAGACTCAGTAATGTGAAGACTACTTTAAAGAGTTGGAAAAGAGGCTAATCACTATGCCAGTACTCATATTCTGAAAAAGTGGATAACTCATTTTGGTGTACAATAATGCTTCAAAGAAGGTATTTGGATGTGTTCTGATGAAAAATGATAATGTGATAGACTACACCTCAAGGTACTAGAAAATCCATGAGAAAAAAAATCCTACGCATGATCTGGAGGTGGAAGATGTGATCATTGCGTTAAAAATCTGGAATCATTATCACTATGGGGAGAAGTGTGAGATATATACTAATAAAAATAGTTTCAAAAATATATTCACACAAAAAGAGCTTAATATGCACTAGAAAATATGTATATATCTATTCAAGGATTATAACTGCTCAATCAACTACCATCCTGGTAAGGAAAATAATGTGTCAGATGCTCTGGGTAGAAAAGAACCTACATCATTATCAATTATGAGAATTGAAAAGGATCAGATCTTCATAGATTTTGAGAGGATATAAATGGGAATAATTAGTGGAGGACCATCATCAATACTTTATCAAATTATTTCTTAACCATTTCTCATGGAGAAAATAAAGGATGCTCAAAGAAAAGATGTGGAAATTCAGAAAAGGGTGAATGCTATTAGAAATGGGAAATCCTCTGTGGTCAAGATGGATGAGGATGGATATGTATGATTAGTGTCATAATTATGGGTACCATATGATCTATAGATAAAGAAGGAGATTATGAATGACACACATAGATCATCCCTCTCGATTCACCTAGGGAGAACAAAGATGTATCGAGATCTCTGAGAGAACATTTGGTGGGATAAAATGAAGAAGTATATTACTGATTATTAATAAAAGTGTCTGGTATGTCAACAATTGAAGGATAAAAGACATAATTATAAGGGGATTATTCAACCGATACAAAAACCTACATGGGAGTGGGATAACATAACCATGTAATTTTTCATTGGACATCCAAGGACATCCAGAGGAGACAATTCTATATAGGTCATTGTGGATCATCTTCTAAAGACAGCTCAATTTACTGAAATTCAAGAGGACTTCACATTGGACCAAATTTCATGGATATATATCAAAGAAGTGATAAGGATGCATGGAGGACCACTATCTATTGTATCCGATGAAGATCTGAGATTCACCTCAATGTTCTAGAAAAGTCTCCAAGATTCTCTAAGCACTAAACTAAACTTCAGTACAGCCTAACATCCCCAAAATGATGTCCAATATGAGCGAACTATTTAGTAATTGGAAGATATTTTGTGAAAATGAACTATGGACTTCATAGATGGATGGTACCAACACCTTCCACTTTTCTAATTCTCCTACAACAATAGATTCCACTCAAGCATTCGAATGGAACCATACGAAGCCCTTTATGGGAAAATGTTCATAACACCGGTGTATTGGGATAGAGTGGGTGAGTGTAAGCTTCTAGGACCTGAAATGGATAAATAGATAATGGAGAAGGTGAAAACCATTCATCAGAACATCAAGGCATCCAATAGTCGATAATAGAGTTTGACGGACGGTCATCGATGTGACTTTGAGTTCAATATTGGAGACATGGTATTTTTCTACATATCCCCATGGAAAAGGTCCTGAGATTTTGGAATACGGGAATGTTATGTCCTAGGTACATAGGCCCCTTAGAGATCTTTGATTGAGTCAGACTTGTGGCCTATCGACTGTCATGTCCACCTACCATGTCTACAGTACATAATGTCTTCCACATATCCCTCTTAAAGAATAACATACTAGAACATTTACATGAACTCTCTTCACAGGTGGTTTAGTTGGAGGATGATCTTTCTTACGAGGAGAAGCCAGTTAAGATCTTTAATCATAGAGATAAATTTATATGTAACAAGACTACTCACCTAGTCAAAGTACTATGGTGGAACCATAAGTAAGAAGAGGCAACATGGGAACAAGAGGAGGAAATGAAGGAAAAGTACCCACAACTATTTTTGGCTCAGAATGTAAAACGTAATTTTGAGGGAGAAATTTCATAAGAGGGAATAATGTACTGACCTAATGTTTTATCAACGGAATCAAATTATTATATTTGTACATTATAATATAATCACATTAGAAATGACATATCATGACACTAAATACAATGGGACATTTAAACATAATTTTTCCACCTCAGGGATTTGAATTACAAAAATCTTACATACACAGTTACGATAAGTAAGATGTTTGGAGTCTAATAGAACAAACCTATTTTTTGGGGAATAGTAACATATCCTTCTGAATAGTAACCTCCCCTTATGAATAGTAATATTACCTTTATAAATAGTAAATCTCCCAAATGAATAGTAACCTCATCCATGATGGTATAAATAAAATTTATGCCTCTTAAAGGTGGTAATATGCCCATAGTAAAAGTATTGGTATTTTTGTAATCCCTAAATAATTAATTAAAATTAATTAATTAATTTAAAAGATTTTTTTTTCCTAAAAGGAATAAATAAATTAACAATTTTATGTCTTCTGGTTTTAAGATAATTTTATAATAACTTCTGTAATTTTGGAAAGCATTATAAAATTAGTTATATTATTAAATCTGTATTTTTCATGTAAATTATGATTTTAATTAAAAATTAAATTTATAATATTTTGATTTCTTTTTTAAAAAATGGAGTTCCTTTTTGGATTCCACATGTCTAAGAATGTTTAAGGTTATTTTTTTTGGAATTTTCTTAAAATACTTAATTTTTTTTATGAATAGTAATGAATGATAATTCACAATAAATGCTAAAACCTGAATTTCTGCATCATGCTTGTGTCAGGGATGATGTTATTGGACATTTTTTAGAACTCACATGCACATATTACTATTTTGGGTCAAAATAATCATTAATATTTTTTGTCTTATTCATAAATAATAAACTAATGATTAAAATATTAAGAAAACCCTCCTCCCCGCCACTATAAAAACAACCCTCACTCCCCTCTTCTCTTCAGTCCTCTAAATACTTTTTCCTTACTTAAATTATTCCCAAATATCACCCCAAGATCCTCCCCCACGTCCATATGCCTTTTGTCTCCTAAAAATACAAAATCATATCCCATTAATAGGCTCTCAAGGAAGATTAAATCACGAGGTAAACTCCTCTTTTTTTCTTTCATTTTCTTTTCATGTTCCTTTGTTCTCTTTTATTTCTTGACCTATCCTAATCCAAATGGTATGAAAAATCCAATAACATACATTTAATATATATTTTTCATTATATTGGGTTAATAAATAATAATCTCTCCTTTCCCCTTCATTTATACGAAATAAATAAAACCACCATATGAGATGTGTTAATTTATCACATTCAAGGATGCTGATTTATCAATTTATATTACTATCTTCAATTTTAGTAAAGAAATAATTTTTAAGGTTGAACTAGACTATTATAAATTTATTTTATCTTATGTGATGTTCTGGAATCCTTTTTCACACATGATGTAAAAAAATAATACAAAACAAGTCAATTATGAGAAAAATCGTCAAATTATTCCAAGCATTTATCATTAATGTTTTATATAATGATTCACATTCACTAAAAAGAACCAAATGAATTATAAAACCATGAAATATTATGGATGTTATCTAATAATAAATAAATTCAATTCTGGGAAACCAACCTCATTTTACATGATTCTCCATTCATGAAAATAAGTAAACCAATCATAAAATCCAAGAAAACAAATAGACCTGAACAATGAAATTGAACCACTTAACCCATAAAAAGTCCATGAACAAATAGAAAAAGGTTAAAATAATTATATTACATATATAATAGGTTATATAATTCTTAATTTCAAAACCTAATTTGATTATTCAGGTCATTAATATCATGTGGGGAACACCTTCATACTTAAGGTAAGGGATCCTCTCTATTTCACTTTTATTGAAGAATGTCATCTATGTTATGACCATTTATGTGTAATAAATAATAACGGGGTATGATTTAACACCTCCCACATACCTACCTCATGATTTATATGTGATGATAAACCCCCTTTATCTCTCATTAATCCCTCTTATGTACACTAGATACCAGGCTGATAATCCGTAAGGGATTCTACCTGAACCTCATTTATTGAATCGGGTTGCTTCAACGTTCTTATTACCAAAATGAAAATATCATATATTATTATATGAATATTAATAATGTATTTTAAATTTACAAAATTCATTTATCAAGACCCTTAATCATTCTCTTTTGGTTATATACATGTTTTTAAGTGATTCCCTCCTTAATAATTCCGAATAAGAAAACAAGTTTAAGGAAACTTCACGAATTATTACCCAATTTCAAGTGTAATCTATCTAATGTTTTAATCCAAAATTTTCTTTATAAATTCAGTATTTTTATTATTAATACATTATAGTATCACCTCTGGTTTTATATACAATATTGTTCCCATTTCTATTTAAATGGCTCTATAGTACTTTCCTTAAAACCACACAAAAATGTTTTAATGCTAAAATTTATTAAATACATTTCTTACATGTTGTCACCTATGCTTGACATCAATTACCATGATACATGAGTATTTACCTTATTAATGTTCATATATATTTTTTGTTCCTTTCCTTCATGGAAACTTTTATGATTCACCCATTTTTTATTCTTTATGACATGATTATGATACCAATTTCTTTCCATGGGTAACCCTAGTGTTTGTGTATGATCGAGTATGTATGATTGTTTATGTGGAAAACATATTCATGAACATGTTAATATTGGTTTGACCAGATAGTTCTCTAATGAATTGGGTAATGTTTAGTCTCATGAGACGTTATGTGCAAGGGTCTGGGCGATCATCCTTGACTTGTGCTACCATGTGTAACGATCTTGGTCGTTAACCTTGACTCATGATCCTATATGTTCAACCAGCCTTGAATCGTACTAATATCATTATTTATGATTCTTCCACATTACTAGGAATTATTGTTATTATGAACCCATGCTTATATTTTATGATTCTATATTCCATTTTATATCATTATTTCATGATCTCTAACCCTTATGCTAAAGCCTTATTCTTATGTTTTTTCCCTTATTGGGCTTTTAGCTCATCACTTCGTTCAGGAGATCCCCAAGTAACCCTATGCAGATGTAAGGGCTCAAATAATGTTAGGATATATTTATTAAGATTAAATAAAGAAGTGTTTTTTTATTCCCATGTATTATGTTTTATGTACCTAGTCTTCCATGAAACTATACTTCACGATCCTTGGCTTGTATTCTGATGTATAATTATGCTTAAAATCATGTAATTTTATGTGTAAAAGTATAGGGTCTCTATACATATATTCCATTTTAAATATATTCTTTATAAATTTATAATTAATTATTTATAATTATAGATTTTTTTAAATATAATATTTATATCATTATATATATTTATATAATTATACATATATTTTTAATAAATATATATAATTATAAATATAGTAAATATATTCATTATTTATGAAAATTTATTATAAATTTAATAATTATTTAAAAATATATAATTATTTATTAATTATTTAACATGAGTAATGAATATCTAATTTTATGTGCTTGAATATATGTAAAAAATGAGTAAAATTGAATAAATTAAGAATAAATACACTTTAACAATACTGAAAAAATAATTTTGAGTTTTTTGGGGTATATTAAAATACATTAATTACATATGTGTGACACCAATATAACACACATTTTATCTATATTTAATTTAAAAATCAAATGTCATTCAATTATATGTCGAGTACTAATCAATTTGACAATATTTTTAATTCATATTAATTTTTAATTAGAAACCATTATTCAATAAATATGTGACTATTTAACGTAAAGTGCATAAATTTTTTTAATATATATATCATATTTATATAAATTAATATATATATATATATATATATATATTTAATATATACAATTTAATAATAGTAATTATCATAATTATCTAATTAATAAAATGTTTAATACTTAAAAATGTATAATCAATCTATTAATTTTTATCAATGATTATTTAATTAATAAAATTTGTAATATATTTTTAACAAACACATATTTTCCTTTTAATTTATTTAATTATTTCATTTTATTTATTCAGACCATTATCAGTGCTAAAAATGTTCTGATGAAATAAATATTTATCAACTCTACAGGTAGAGAGCTGATAAAAGATGCCCTTTATTAGTGCTAAAAATAAATCACTAATAAATGATACACTTTATGAGTGGAAAAAAGAAATAACTGATAAAGTTTCCCTTCATCATTGTTAAAACAATCATTGATAAAAGGTCAAATTTATCAGTGCTTTCTTTAGTGCTGATAAATATGCCATTTATCATCATTTTTTTAGCAAGGATAAATACCAACCTTGTCAAAAGCCTATTTCGTAGTACTGATAAACCCTATGACCTATACCATACACCATAAACCCCAAAACCTATGCCCTATAACATACTCCATACACCAAAAATTGTATATTTTACACCTTAAACCCTATACACAAAAACCTAAACCCTACACCCAAAAAATTATACCCAACACTCTAAACCCAAAAACCAAAAACCGTAAAACCCTATTCTCTAAACCATAAACCCTATACCCTACACCCTAAACCCAAAGCCAAAAATTATATACCCTGCACCCTAAACCATAAACCCTATACCCTATACCCTATACCCTAAACCACAGGCCCTAAACCCTAAAACCTAGACCTTAAACCATATAACCTACACCATTAACCCTGAACCCAAACACTAAACCCTAACTCAAAACCCAATCCCCTAAACCCTATACCCTATAACCTACACCTTATACTAAAAACCCTATATCCAAAACACTATAACATGATCACAAAACCCTAAATACTATACCATAAACTTATAAATTCCACAAAAAACCGAAACCCTATTCTCTACATCGTAAACCAAAAACGCTACATCCTAAACCCTATACCACAAACCCTAAACCCTAATACCTAAACCCTACACCCTAAAAACATTACCGTACACCCTAAACCCTAAAACATTTCCCCTAAACCTTAAACCCAGAACCCTACAGCCTAATCCCTATACCCTACATTAAATTCCTTAAACCCCACACCCTAAACTCTATACCCAACACCCTAAACCCTATACCCAACTCCCTATACCCTCTACCCTACACCCAAAACCATACACCCAATAACCTAAACATTATAACATACACCTTAAACCCAATACAGGGAAGCCTAATCCCTAAACCATTAAAAATCTAAAACAACGTTAAAAAACCTTAAAAACCTTAACATACTAAAAAATAAAAAGAAACACTAAACATAAAAAAAACTAATAACCCCTAAATCCACCAAAAACCTAAAAAACATAAAACCCATAAAACCCTAAAAAATTCTAAAATACCTAACAAACCATAAATTTATTAGGAAAACACATAAAATCCAAAAAAAAAACAAAACAAAATTCAATCCCCTATGAAACTTTAAAAAAATTAAAACCACTCATAAAACCAAATAAACCCTAAAAACTCTTTAAAAATCAGAAAAACTCTAAACCCCTTAAAAACCCACAAAACCCAACAAACCATAAAAACCATAAAACCCTAAAAACCATTAATATCATTAAACCCCTTAAAATAATACAAATCCTAAAACCCTAAAATCCCCTAAAAATCCTATAATCCCAAAAATACCAAAAAAATACCTTTAAAAACCTAAAAAACCTAAGAAAACTAAAGAACCAAAAAAACCCAAAACATCACAAAAATATAATAGCCCTAACAACTCAAAAAACCATAAAAATACTAAATATCCCTAAAACCCTGAAAACCATAGAAGAACCTAAAAACCTAAAAGACCGTAAAGAGCCTAAAAAGACTCTAAAATACCCAAAAAACTATAAAAAAAACTTTAAACCCTAAAAGACCATAAGACACCCTAAAACCCTAAAATAAAAAAGGAAATTAAAAACAAAAAAAGAACTAAAAACACTAAAAAAACCCATAATATAACTTAAAAACCATAAAGGATACAAAAAAACAAAAAAACCCCAAATGATCCTAAAAACTGAATGCTCTAAAGGACCATAAAAACCCTTAAAACCCTAAAAGACCCTAAAACATATAAAATACTAAAATAACCTAAAACCCCCCAAAAGCCCCATAAGAACATAAAAAACCCTTAAAAAACACTAAAAACCCTAAAAAACATAAAAAAACAAACAGTAAAAAACCTTAAAATCTCCTGAAACCCTAAAATACCCTAATAATCATTAAAACCCATAAAAGATAATAAAAAAAATTAAAACCCCTAAGAATCCCTAAATGTCCTAAATTTTTTTAAAAACCCAATATATTCTTAAAAACATTAAAAGACACAAAAATCATCAAAACCCCTAAAAAGCCACAAAACCTGAAAATTCCTAACAACCCTAAAAATAATAAAAACTATAAAACTTATTGAAACTCTACAAATCCTAAAAACCCAAAAACTCAAAACAAATTCCTAAAAATACTAAAAACCCTAAAACCCTAAAACTCTAAATTCTGTTACAATCACAAAAAACAACTAAAACACTAAAAATATTTAAACCCCATAAAAACAAAAAACTTTTAAAACATTTAACCTCCCCAAAACCTAATAAACTCTATAAAACTCAACAAAACCTTAAAAACCCCTAAAACTCCTAATAAACTAAAATCCCATAAAATTACATAAAATACCCTAAAACCCCTAAATAAACAATAAAAGCACTAAAAAATCTAAAACCCTTAAATCTAAAAAGAACATAATCACCCATAAAACCCCTAAAAATTTCATAAAACAAAAATCCTAAAAACCCTAAAATCCCTATAAATTGTTATAGAACACTATAAATCCTAAAATTACTAAAAACTCTAAAAACCCCTTAAAATAATTAAAACCCATAATAAAACTAAAAACCTTAAAACCCCATAAAACACCCTGAAAATATTAAAAACCCCTAAAACTATAAAAAATCCTAGAGACCCCAAAACACATAAAATACCCCAAAGGACCCTAAAGACCCTAAAAATCATAAAAGACCCGAAAAACCCTATAAAAATTACTAAATAACTATAATGACCATAAGAACACAAAAAAACAAAAACCCAAAAATTTATAAAAACATAGAGAACCCTAAAAGAAACCCTAAACCATAAAAAACCCTAAAACCCCTTAAAACAAATATACCACAAAACAACCCAAAAATCCAAACAACCATAAAATCCCAAAAAAATTTAAAAATTCCAAAAAAATCCTAAAAAATGCTAAAATCCATAATAAAATCCCTAACCCCCCAAACCCCAAACCCCAAAACCCAAACAACCCTAAGAAAATTCTAAAACCCTAAAAAACCCTAAAAACCCAAAAAATAACAAAACCCACAAAGCGTCCCTGAAAAGGATAAACTATAATAAACCCTAAAAATAATAAAACCCATAAAACATTAAGAACCCCTAACATAACCCTAAGACCCCTAAAAATATTAAAAAAACAAATGAATCTAAAAACCAAACAACCCCAAAAATATCTAAAAAACCTAAAAAGAATAAAACCACCTAAAAATTCTAAAAGTCTATAAGATAAACCTATAAACCATAAAATAACATAAAACCCCTATCTCCCCCAAACACTTAAAACCACAAAAGAACCCTTAAAACCTATAACTCCGTAAAAATCCTCAACCTCCTAAAAAACCTAAAACCAAAAAACGACTAAAACATACTAAAACATTATGAACCACAAGAAATCTATAAAACCCTAAAAAGTCTAAAACACTAAAAAATACTAAAAATGATAAAAACTTACAAACCACTAAAACAGTAAAGAACATGAAAAATTTTTAGAACCCTATTTCAACCCAAGGTAGAATTGTATAGGAGTGAAAGAAATGGATAAATGGATAACAAATAATTACCTGCTATTCTGGCGAGTCTCATGTCGGGTTGATCATTTTAGTTTCAACCTAATTTTATTTGTATCCCTTTCATGGACTGAGGTGGTACCATGAGTAATGGGCAGTTTCTCCTTTTTATTTTGTGAAGGAGTTTCCATAGTTGAATGGTCCTAGTGGGAGATTGTTGGGGGTTTAGTGTTCATGCAATCGTCTCATGTCATGTATGATGTCCACAGAAGGTCTCCAATAGGATTATTCGTAGAGCCAAATACACCCAAAAACCCTTTTATCCATGATTCATGGATCTACTTTCCAAAGTTAGGCACTCATTGGATGATTTGGATAACGACACTTAAGGACTCCATTGGTTGAGAGGATGGGAGGTTGGGCTCACCACACCCTTTTGGGGGGAATTATTTCATATTCCAAGAATCTCTTATATTTTTAAGCTATGTTCATATTTTTTTGAATCCTTGGTTAATTCCCAAGCATGTTTCCATGGATTACTCCAGGATGCAAGATAAATCATAGATATATAGGGGTCAGTAATTACCGAGTCAATGATATCTTAAGCCATGTGATGTGGAACTATGTAGTTTATCGTTATCCATGGTGGATAAGAGTTGTTTCACTATCGGGATCGAACCCATAATATGGGATTCAAACGTATCCTTGTGAGAGGAATCAGAACCCATGTAGTTTGATGCCATTTATCTAGGAACATCGCCTTTTAAGGTCATGTGACAGGGACCCATCCAGAAATTTTAGTTTCATGTGGAATGAATGTCTAGGCGAAAGGTGACTTATTATGGTTTGGTGCGGTATATATGCCAGAGTGGCCGAGATATGGTCTCCTAAGTGGATCTGACCCTATAGGGGATATCACCTAGTGATCATTAAGTTTATATGGGTGTTGATTTTTTACCTCAAGGAGGCTTCCTACATATCCTCTTTGGTTAGGAATTAGATCCCATGTAGTTCGGTAAGATTCGGGACTTACACCCTCAAGGAAGCCCATAATGGGGGCATGACGTGGGATTTACAATGATTGAGAAGGGACTTTTTTGTTCCATATTTGGGACATACACCATAAAGGAGTCTTTGATGAATTGGGGGTTCATGATTTGGGATAACATTTAAAAATGATCACCATTGGGCTTGGGCCTTAGACATGCATCCTACATATCCCGTTTTAGGTAGGAATTAGAGTTCTCATAGTTCAATGCATTTGGGGCTTACACCATGAAGGAGACCCACTCTTTGGGGTCATGCGGTTTCATGATATCTACCAACCACTAATCCCATGTGATTCATGATTGGTGTGAGAAACAAGAGGAGGTAGTGGATCTAAAGATCGCACATCCCACATCACCAACTGATAGAATTTACTGGAGCCCAAAGATAGAGGGAGAGAAGGCGATGATTGTGACCATATCCTATTATGTTTTCATAACCTGGATAGTCATGTTAACATATCCATGTATGTCTTGGGAGGAGTGTTGACGCTCCTTTTTTCACAGATTCTAAAGATTGGAAAAGGGGAATATCATAGCTCAAAGTGATTCAACCTTTGGACAAATATCAAAAATTGACAAAGGAAGGAATAAGAAGAACATTGTTTAAGGGTCGCACAAGTTTTACAATGGTCGCGCAAGTATACTTGTGCGCTGAAATGGTCGCGCAAGTACACTTGCACGCAGAAGTTGGTCGTGCAAGTCACTTGCGTGCCCTAAAGGATAACCGCTCGGGGTATTCTCGAGCCTATAAATAGACCCTGTGGGCCCCCCATTCGAAAATGATTTTTTTCCAGAAACTCAGATTTGAGATCTCGGCGCCCTAGTCTCTTTTCAAAGATTCCGAAACACTTTTAAGGTAATTTCTTACCTATAACGGATGATCTAAAGAGGGGGAGGAAGGACTAAGTGTTGAAACTCATCAACACTTGCGCGCCTGAGTGGCCAGCCCTTAAGGGAAAAGGGACACACTTGCGCGCCGCCTTACTCCTTCAATAGATCTTGTGCACCCCTCTTCTGGAAGAACCTCAAAAGGATTATAAAGTCTTTAATGAAGAGTCACTCAAGTATTACCCAGCTGGTTAACCGTCACGTAAGTACATCATGTGTTGCGCAGGCGTATACCTGTGCGACCAAAACTTGTGCTCCCACACAGTACCTGCGCGCCTGCCAGGACTTGCGCAACCCTGCCTTTTTGGGTGCCTTTCTTGCTCATTTCACCCATCTTAGTCCATTACACCTTTCCTATTCAAGATTCAGTCTTCAAGACACTCTTCAAATCCATTTTATGGCATGATTTCTTGATTTGACTTCCTTATCTGAAAGGAATTTTGTGGAATATCTCTCAAAACCTAGTGATTTACACATCTTTATGTCACTAAAGATTGAGATTTCATTCATTCAACCTCATCCTTTAGGTTGAGAGAATCCTTAACCTGGGTCTCCTTTTTAGGAATAATCCCCAGTCAAAAGTCCTCTAATATGGGCATCCTCTTTAGGAGTAAGCCCCATGTCCCTTAATTTTTGGGCATCCTCTTAGGAGTAAGCCCCATATCCCCTAACCTGGGCTTCCTTTTCAGGAGTAAGACACAGTCTCAAGCTTGGCCATATTCCATAGGAGTAAGCCCCAATTCTTAAAATTCCAAAATATGGGCATCCTCCTTAGGAGTAAGCCCCAATCTCCTAATTTGGGCATCCTCCTTAGCAGTAAGCCCCGAACCTTAATCCTTGACCTAGGCCTCCTTTTCAGGAGTAATCCCCAGTCTTAATTTCTCTTAACCAGTCCTAATTTACCTTTGATCTGGGATTCCTTTTTAGGAGTAAAACCCAATCATAAGTCTTCTCCTAATTTGGGCCTCCTTTTCAGGAGTAATCCCCAAGTTAGAGTATTAAAAATCTCAATGAAGCACATATACCTTTATGGACCCTGTTCTTGGATTTCTTCCCTAAATTAAATCCTAACCTTCATTTATCTGGGCAGTCATACATACATAAGCCCCACATTATTTCTTATGATTGCATCTTTGATGGCACAATTTTCTAAATTTTACCAATACCTCTTGTTTCTCAAACCGAGCATGACTCACGTGAGCTTAGAGTGTAAAAGTAATTGTGACATCCTTCATTGATCCATCAATCATAAACATCATACTCCCTTACTCGAACTATGTGGGTTCTGATTCCTTTTCTAAACAAAGGATATGTATGTAGCCCATCTACGGGTTTGATCCCAACTCTAAAATAATCCATGTCCTTCTGAATGACAATAAACTTCAAGTGCCCCACTGAGTGGCTTTAAAACCAGCATGGTCATCATAATGACCAAGAGACTTCTGTATAAATGTGTCGAAGGTTACCATTGACCAAGAATCTCTAACAAATATAGAAGATTCTCTATTGATGAAGAACCTCAAATACATACAAAAGATTCTCTAAATTTCCTACATATTTAATCATTGATTGTTAGATCTGAAGGAAAGCCCATTTTATACTTGGTAATGTTATAAGGATTCACGAACATAACTTAAATATATAAAGAGAGTCCCGGAGTAGACAATAATTCCCCTCAAAAAGGTGTGATGAGTCCGACCTCCCATCCTCTTGACCAATGCAAATTCCTAAGCCTCACTAATCCACAAACTAATGAGAACCTACCTTTGGAAAGTAGGACCGAATGGATGTGGAATCATTGGATGTTTCCAGTTCTACAAACAAACCCGTTTGAAACCGATCGGAATGATTGAACCTCCCATCAAGGTGGTCATCCCTGGATTACGAGGGTAAAAAAAATGGTGAACCCGACGTGAATCCTTAACAAAGTTAAAATGATGTTTTAACTATTTGTTAGGCCCCTATTTAAAACTCAATGAAAGGGCCAACAAAAACAATCATTGACATATGTAATCATCCAAAAGATGTAGTGGCTGAATTTATCTTGATTACGTCTGTTATATCAAATTGGAACTTTTTTTCCAAGATCTTCTGCATTTCTAGAATGGCTACTCTCAAGTTCACTCCTGTGAATACTGCTGCTGTAAATGCCACTGCTGCTACTCCTATTGGATCGTCGTCCTCTCTTAGGATGATATCACCTACTCAGCATCTTCAATGCTGGGTATCAAATGCACTGGTTAAGGAGTACATTAAACACAGTACCATCCCAACTCTGGAGGCAGCCCGACAAGACCTCCATGTAAATAACTCACATCGGTCGTTCGGACAACGACGACCAGTGATCAAGAAGCCGGAGGTGCTGACTACCATCTCCAACCGTTTCGGGTCGTTATCCCCAGAATGCAATCACCATTCGCTCCATTATGCTGGGGAGGTGAATGAGCAGGTCCCTCAGGACCTTAATTCAAACAGACAAGAGTCCTTCCTGAGGGCTCCCACCAACAATTGATGCCAGACCCGTGCGGCAGTGCGCCTTCAACATGATGAGGGTACCGACTCCAGGCATTCGGCTTAGGTTCCTCGAACCCAAGAAAGAAAGACGAACCACCATAGGTGGAATCCGGTCAACAGTGAGCAGGTTCTCATCTCTGCCATCTCCGGAGAAGTCCACCAACCTAACTTGGTGGCAAGCAACGAGCAGGCACATACACCTGCCCATTTTAATTCCGCTGTCCAGCAGACTCATCTGGCAGCATCACGCCAATCCTGCCTGGCAATTCCGGAGGAGTACTATAGGCAGGAACATACACCTGTTTATACATCATCAGCTAGTCAACAGGCTCGTCTGACTACATATGATGGATCTCGTCAACCACGTTTGGCAAAGTGCAATCAGCAGGCACATACAACTGCTAGTATTAATCAAGCCTACCAATAGTCTTGCTAGGTATCATTCAGAGAAGTTAGTCGGAAAGCCCCGACAACAAATAGGAGGCAGACTCAACTCTCTTCCCCCACACTTGAGTACTATCAGGATTCACTGGCAGGAAAAAGAGGACAGGAGCAGGCACATACACCTACTCCAAGCCCGGAATGGACGTATATTCCCGTTCCGGTAACTGAAGTCACCAAGCATATTCTATCAATGGTGAAAGAGCAGACGCAAATCCCTACTCATATTCTGGATTCCTGTCATTATAGTATAACAAATTCAGCAGCATCTCAGCAAAAGACACATAAATCTATCCCTACCAGTGGAGTGATACATCAATAATTCACTACGGAATAGACACACACATCTGTTCCAGTCCAATAGGGTTATGGGGCACACTCCCCCATATCATACGGACGACCAAGTCCGGAATATACACCTGATTTGAGAGGAGATTGTCAGCCTAACCTGACCATCTTTCCTGATCAGGCACATACACTTGCTTAGAGTAGCCAGTTTCATCAACAAGTGGTTTCCAAGCCGAGTAAGAATGCATCTAAGAAAAAGACCCTCCCATCATAGTTAGGAGATCAAGAGCCAACCTGTAACAAAGCCTTGCTCGATGCGAGAGTTCTTGAAGCCCTCAGACAATTATATGTTGGAATTCAAGATTCTACTCCCTCAGTTCCCAATAGTGGGAACATTAATTCTGAAGGTCTTCAACAGACAATTCCTCATGAAGGCTTGCATCATGACAAATCGGTCAATCTCGAAGTTTCATCTTCATATGAGAACCACAGGAACCCTCTGTGTGGTCAGAAGACCAAGGAGCAAGAGATCTCATCTTTTGCTGTAACCCATTATGGTGGTCCTCCCCATGATGATGAATTTCGCTGCAAAAGTCCTCTCCGCAGTAGTAATACACATTTCCCGGAAAATGCTCCCGTGGACAATGTAGTGCCGAGAAAGCCCTCTTATCTTGAGGCACTTGAAAATGTGAAACCAGTCATGTCTGAAGCTTCATCGCTAGCAGGTGAAATACTTTCTCAATCAGAAGATAGCCCATGGTGTGGGTCATTCTCCAAACCACCCCTAAGTCATGCATCTTCTAGTTTGATCAATGATTTCTCTACCAATCCTGTTGAATCTAATGAATCAACAAGGAAACACCAACTCTGGTCAAATCAGGTAGAAGAATCTTCATCAAATGATAAAGAAGAAATGCTGAATATGAGAAAACAACTGGCGAAAGGTGAAGTGACAGTCATATTTTGGCCTCTTGCTGACTCTCAGTATAATATTCCATAAATGGTGACGGAAGATGAAATTCATGATATTCATCTCAACATATGGAAAACTCTTTGTCATTTGAAAAAGAAAGTATTATCTTATGATGAATATGAAAATCATCTGAAGATAATAGAAGGGTTACAACGTTAGATTGATTTGGTGTCTCTATCAGTCTCTCAATATCCGAAGGCTAAAAAGAAGCAGAGAGCCCTTCAACGTTCATGCTTTGGCGCACTAAGAAGATTGCATCAATTAATTGCCAATGCCCCATCTGGTATTTGTATAAGAGGATGGGGTGTTCATGGAGCACTGCATTTCACGGTGCTCTCCAGTCAGCAATGCCCTCCGAAAATGGTCTCATGCAATGTTATTGCCCATGGCCGGCAATAGTCAATGGGATTTGTTTGTAATCAAAATCTTGCCCAAGAATAGGCTTCAACTAGTTCCTCTCAAAATAAAGAATACAGAGAACAAGTTGTTGAATTACTCTTGCATCAAGAAAACAAGAATATTGAACATGCCTCTCGTTTGGACCAAGCACGTCACCAAATGACAGAAGTGTCAGAAATCATCCAACGGTCTTTTGAACCGGGTGATAAAAGCGGATACAGATTAATGCATCCAGCCAATTTCTGGACTAAGGTTCTTAAGATCAGGAGGACTTTCAAGAAAGTCTCAGACATAGCATGTCAAGAACCACCCCAGCTCGCCAGACTAGGGACTCTTTTAAACCAACCCTCGGAATCAACAAAAAGGATTTGGGGAGTTGAGCAAGAATAGTAGGAACAACACCAGTCCACTGGACTGGGGACTTTTTCAAATCATCATTCCCCTCCTTAAGGAAATTCGGTCTTTTCTCGATTGGGGAAGAAACCTCAAGAGGAACAAAGAGACAATTATCAGGAGATTCCCTCCAAATTACGGTTCATCAAGAAGTTCCTGAGGGATTGAATCAACAAAAGGAAATGTCTCATCAAAGACATGGAAGAAGACAATATCATAGAAATGCTGATAGAAGGGATGCGATGAGTTATGCATCAATCAATGTCATCAATGCCGTTGTTGCTGATCCACCAAATGAGGCTCACTCAGGGAACTCATATGAAGAGGTTCCTACTCAAGAAGATGTACGCTCCGACAAAAATGAAGAAGGTGTGCATACACGAAGTCAAAGGATTACTCAAAACTTAGGTAATCCTTCGAGTAACCCACTTCCCCCTCTCCGAAAAGGATCCAGCAAAGGGAAGGGAAAGAACCAGGTTACATATCCTTCCTCTGGAGAAGGTCAATCGCTCTCACTAGAGCAGAGATTTGCACACCAGGAGGAAGAAATGAAAGAATTATGAAGGATGAATGCAAAACTACTTCAGAGTAGTCTTCTTCTTAAGCATGCTAGAGTCAGTCAACCAAATCAATTTTTTGCAGCTACTGAGATGGATCAAGAATATCTTCCTCTATTAGTACACCCTCACAGGTCTAATCCTATGGGTTAAGTGCAACAATAGTTGGAAGTTCTACCATCAGTTGCAGGACCAATCGCCACATCTGTCCAAGCTCCAGTCATGGCACCTACCCAAGTCCAAGTTCAACCGGATGTTTCTCAAAAGTTAATAACTACTATTTAGTCATTAACAGCTCGGTTAGAAACTATGGAAGGGAAGCGTGCGCAAGTTCAACTAGAAAATAAAGTTTACACTAAATGGGTAGATTCAATTTCTCCTCCATCCAGTTTTGGGAACCCTGAATTCCCTATTTTCAATGGATCAGCCGATCCAGAACAACATTTGACGCATTATGTGTCTTGTTTCGATCCTATGATGGGAAATCCGGAGCTGCAAGAAGTAGTGAAACTTAGATACTTCGTGCGAACCTTGTAAGGACCATATTTTGTTTGGTATACAAGCTTGCAATCCCGGTCAATTACCAGATGGGAGGATCTTCGGAAAAAATTCCTCCTTCAGTTTAGCTCAACTTTGCCAAAGACAATAGTTTTCGATCTTACAAACTGTAAGCAAAGGGATAAAGAAACGGTCTCTAATTTCATTTCTCGATGGAAGGGATTAACATATTCTTTGAGTTTAGCACTCCCTCAAGAAGAATTGTTTCCAATCTGTGTGGAAAATCTGCGTGACGAATTACGCACTCCATTAATCCCTATGAAATACATAGGAGGGTTTCGAGACCTTACTTCAATCGCTTAGTAGATTGAAGATTCCATTATACAGGCTAAGGCTAAATCTCGTGTAATTCCATTATCTCCATGAAAAAGAATGAGTAAGGCAGAAACTGCTACAGTTATGCTTAAACAAGCACATGTACCTATTTCTACCTCAAAACCTTCATCTTCTCGAAGGGCTCCACCTTCTAAGTGCAAAAAACAAAGGCCTTTTTGTCCAGATGATCAAAAAGATCAAATATGAAAACAATTTGAGGATCTGAAGAGCAAAAAATATTCTTTCCGAAATGAACAAATTACTGGTTATTTCATTTCAGCTCTGGAAAACAATTTGATTCAATTGCCAATACCCTAGAGGCCAAACAAGAAATGAGATGAAGACCGTCCTAATTATTACCCTTTTAATCAAATATTGGGGCATCCCATCCAGGAGTGTTTTGTCTTCAAAGTCCTCCTGCAAAATATGGTCAACTCGGGATAGGTCACATTGAAAGGCTCCTCAGCCTAGGTAGCATGTGTCACTGCTACAGTTCCAGAGGAGGAAGATGAATGGCAGGAAGTCAAAAGAAAAAATTCACAAATGTATGCTGATTGGATGGTCAGAAAGACAATCAATCGAACTCATGCTATTTTGCGAACACAATTAAGGAAACCAATTGCGTCTTCTGCCATGAATGTTGCGAAAAAACCCTCTTTGTCAGAGGGAAAGTCCTCAAAGAAACGACATGATTCAAATAAAGAAAAAGAATCAGAAGAAGATGAGTATGTGTCAAAGCCTAAGTTGTCTCTAACTTTGGCAGACTTCATGCCATCTACTTCAAAGCCATGGGCACCGCCCCACCAAACGGCAAAACCTAAATAGGCTAATCAGGCAGAGTCTTCATTAGACGAAGAGTTAATCTTCGGTTCTATTAATATGATTCAATTAACAGATCCATATGCCAGTCGTAGTTTCAATTTTTATGAGCCTGAATTCCATGTATCAAACAGAGGAATCATAGCAAGTTCCAGGGGCTCAGGATACAGGGGAAGACGTGGATTTTTCAGAAGCCATTATTCCAATTCCACCCCTGCTAGAACTGTGTACGCAACAGAAACTCATGGGAGAGCCCTTCAGCGAGATCAGCAAGAACAAGAAATTTCTTCTACCAATAGAAAATTCAGTCCTGGAACAGTTATTTTGGAAGACCGGTTGAAGGTTCCATCTTCTTCTTCTCATCAAGTAAATGGATCTAATCAGTCTAATCTTCCAAAACCAGGAATATTGCCAACTCCTATACAAGATGCATCAACTTCCAAAGCATCTTCTTCCAAGGTACCTACTAAACCACATAATCTTATTGGGAAACGCAGACCTCTAGATCAAAAGTATGATATATTGAAAAACTTGGCCCAAGTACCAGCCAAGTTATCAATTCTGGATTCTTTGAATCTGTCAAAAGATCATCGGGAAGCACTCAGTGAGGATTTTTCAAGTCCTCAGGAGTTTGAAATTGAAATTGCTGTAGGTGAAGTCTATCACATAGAGAATAATCCAACAGAATTCCATGCAATAATATCCTTTACTGATGAATATGAAGATGATGTTGTGCATGGACATATTAGACCATTGTACTTGTCTGGAAAAGTCAATGGTGTGGATGTTCGAAGAGTTTTCATTGACAATAGTTCAGGAGTCAACCTCATGACCATTCGTACACTTCATCGATTGGGCCTCATGGAATCTGATTTATCTCCCTCCACCATGATGCTACATGGATATGATAAAAATGAACAAGAACCACTGGGTGAAGTTACACTCAAAACTCAGTTGGGAGATCTTGTATCCAATTCATATTTCATGTTTGTTGATCAAGACTCAACCTTCAACATTTTTCTTGGAAGACCCTGGTTACATCAACATGCGGCTATCCCTTATTCCTACCATAAATGTCTCAAATATTGTTTCTATGGTCAAGTTGGGACATTTTATGGTGATAAGGCCTCGTTCAGGACATGTGAGTCTCAATACATTGAGGCAGAATTCTATCACATGAAGCAAAGGGAGAAATCCATAACAAAGGAGATTACCAAAGTTAATGATCCATATGGTTTGGAAAAAATTCCAGTAAATCCATTTACACATGTGAGTACAGATTATGTGTTTCCTATCAGTCAAATTTACAAGATAGAACCAAATCAAAATACTCTTATGGAAAGATCCATAATGTCAATTACGGCAATCGAGCCAGACAACATGGGAGAAATTGGTAGTCTACCAAGCAGTGATGAAAGCACAAATGGTGACATCTTCATTTCATCTGCTGAAATCCAACAAGTCTATGCTTCACCAATTAGGCCAGAAGAAGTTATAGAAACATTGGATGTGAACAATGATGTCGATTCTCAATCCATCATCTCCTCTTTATTACCCAAATAAGACCCTTCAGCATCAATCGGGTTGGAAATGGAAGCCTCTTCTTCAAAATATGAAAATTTTGACATCTCTTCAGATCATGATAATTCTACTTTATCATCTACAATGTATGTAGAAATGGAAGAAATAACACATGATGAAGAAGAAGAAGAAAATCATAGAGATTCTCCTCCATCATTTGAAGAGGGTATCTCTACCACTGTGGATGAACTCAGAGAAATAAATCTGGGTACAAAATTAGATCCACGCCCCACTTTAATCAGTGCGGCCATGACTCTTGAAGAGAAAGAGATGTATATTTCTTTTCTAAAAAAAATAATGATATATTTTCCTGGAACTATACAGAAATGCCCGGGCATGATCCTGATGTTGCTACTCATCATTTGGGTTTACCAGAAGAGCATCAAGGATTTAAGGAAGCCACGAGAAGAACACACCCAACTTATGCTTCCAAAATTGAATCTGAAGTGGATAATATTATCAAAGATAACTTTGTCAAAGAAGTTCAATATCCCAAATGGTTGGCTAATATTGTCCCTGTAAAGAAAAAGAATGGAAAAATTAGAGTTTGCATCGATTTAATAGATCTTAATCGGCATTGTCCTAAGGATGATTTCCCAGTTCTAATTACAGAACTTCTAATTGATGCAACAGCTGGCTATGAAGCACTTTCCTTCATGGATGGATATTCTGGATATAATCAGATCCGAATGGCCCCAGAAGACAAGGAATCTACAGCCTTCAGAGCCCCTCAGGGTGTGTTTTTCTACCGGGTAATGCCCTTTGGCTTAAAGAATGTAGGTGCAACTTATCAGCGTGCCATGCATCGTATCTTCAAACCCCACTTAGGGAAGTTTGTTGAATGATATGTAGACGATTTGGTAGTTAAATCCAAACAACTTTCTAATAACTTGGCTGATTTGGAAGTCATATTTTGCAAGCTTTGACAACATAATTTGAAGATGAACCCCTTAAATTGTGCTTTTGGGGTAACCTCAGGAACATTTCTCGGCTTTTTTGTACGCCATCGTGGTATTGAAGTCGATCCTGAGAAGACCAAGTCAATCCTTGGTATGTCACCTCCTCAAAATTTGAAATAATTAAGAGGACTTCAAGGACACTTAGCCTATATTCGGCGTTTCATCACCAATTTAGCAGGTAAAAGTTTACCCTTCACTAAATTGATGAAGAAGGGAGTCACTTACCAGTGGACTGAAGAATGTCAAGAAGCATTCTATATTCTCAACAAATACCTCTTGATTCCACCGGTACTCATGCCACTTGTTGAAGGAAGACCACTTATCCTTTATGTGACAACTCTAGAGAGATCGTTAGGTGCCTTTCTTGCTCAAAAGAATGATGCTGGGAATGAAAACAGCCTCTACTATCTCAGTCGAACCATGCTTGAAGAAGAAACCCGGTATTCAAGTATTGAGAAGTGCTGCCTGGCATTAATCTTTGCAGTTCAGAAGTTGAGACACTACCTGTAACATCACGAGGTCCAATTGGTATCTCACAATAACCCGCTCAAATTTATCCTAAGTCGTCCAATGCTTACAGGACATTTGGGAAGGTGGGCTGTTATTTTGCAGAAATTCGACATTCAGTATGTGTCTCAAAAGGCGATAAAGGGCCAAGCTCTGGCTGATTTCCTAGCTGAACAACCTTTAGTGGAAGACACATCTTCAGATATTGAACGCCCTGATGAGTAAGTCTTCTCTATTCAAGAAAGTCTTCAAGCATGGGAAATGTATTTTGATGGTGCTTCCAGAAGTCCAATAAGGAGGAAAATGGAAAATCCTAAATTCAACAAAGTTGGCTTAGGAATTGTGCTCATTTCTCCAGAAAAGGCAGTGTTACCTTATTCCTTCTTATTGTGGGAAGGTGGTACCAATAATGAAGCAGAATACCAAGCTCTCATCGTAGGTTTGGAATTAGCACTTCAAGCACAAGTGAATCACTTAAGGGTGAAAGGTGATTCAGACTTGGTAATCAAACAAGTCAATGGGGATTATGCCATCAAAAAATAAGAACTAATCCCTTTGTATGATTACGGCAGAGAGTTAATGGCGGAATTCCCTTTGGAACCGACATTTTCTTATGTCCCAAGATCACAAAATTCTCAAGCTAATGCATTGGCTAATATAGCCATAGTTCTGGAAAATCCAAATCGGGACAAGAAAACCATCAGTATTGCCCACCGTCGTGCAATTTCACCTTATGTTCGAATCAGGAGAGAGGAAATTAATGTAATTTGTCCCATTCCTGAACCATATGGTCATACTACAGGATGGATGTCACCTATCAGGGAATACCTTCAAAATGGAACACTTCCACCTGATAGAGCTGAGAAAGAACAAATCCAGCAACGTGTGGTTAATTTTACTCTTTATGATAGCCCAGGTCACCTAGAGAACATTCTCTAAAAAAGTGGTTTTGATGGATTTCTCTTCAGATTCATTGATGGTGAAGAGACTATGGCTGTCATAAAAGAAGTGCATGCAGGATTCTGTGGTGCCCACCAGTCTGGACATAGACTGTTTGATCAGGTTCGAAGGCTTGGATACTTTTGGCCTTCAATGATACGAGATTGTGTTGATTTCACAAAGAAGTGTCATTCATGCCAAGTACATTCCAACTTCATTCATCAGCCTCCAGAGTTGCTTCATACAACTAAATACTCATGGCCATTTGCCACATGGGGAATGGATGTGGTGGGACCTTACCCTTAGGCTACGGCTAAGCAGTTTAAGTATATTCTTACTGCTACTGACTTCTTTTCCAAATGGGCAGAGGAAATACCTCTCAAGGAAGTCAGTTCTAAATGCATTGTTATCTTCATAAAGTCTAACATCATTATCATATTCGGCGTCCCTCATACCATATTGAGGGACAATGGCACCAATTTCTGTTCATCTGAGATTAAGAAGTTTTATCAAGAATACAACATCAAATCCAACCATTCATCTCGATATCATGTAGCGGCCAACGACCAGATAAAAGCCTTTAACAAGACTCTTTCAAATATACTGCAAAAGATGGTGGATAAAGATAAGAGGTCATGGACTGATAAACTCTTTCATGATTTATGGGCTTATCGGACTACCACCCGCACTACAACTCGGTCAACTCCATATTCATTGGTATATGGAATGGAAGACGTCTTTCTCGTTGAAGTTCAACTACCCTCACTCAGAGTTGCCATTTGTGATCAATCATCTACAGATGAACAATCTCAAAAGCGATTGAATGAATTGGAACAGTTAGATGAGAAAAGATTGTGCACTTTGCACCACTTGGAAGTCTATCAGAATCGAATAGCATGAGCTTTTAACAAAAAAGTTTGTCTTCGTTCATTCACTCGGGGAGAATTGGTATTAGTTCTCAGAACTCCAATGATACCAGGAAAGAAACCTTCCAAGCTTGAGCCAAAATGGGAAGGATCTTATTCAATACATAGGGTCTACTCCAATGGAGCTTATTCATTAATCTCAATGGATGGGAAACTCATCACTACTCCAACCAATGCCATATTTTTGAAGAAGTATTTTGTATAAACTACAAAGTCCATATTTTGTCCCTAAAACATGACACTAAATTGTGCGGCACCTGTTCGTCCTTGCTATATGACGTTAAACTATACAGCAACGGTCCATACATATGACCTTAAACTATTTGTACTTTCATCCCACACGATGTTAAACTGTGAAAAAGTTCCCTCAATGGTCCAGTATGACCTTAAACTGCAACTAGGTCCTATATGAACTTAAACTACATCATCAACGATACATGAATATGACCCTAAACTATTTGCAAGTCCCTTACATCCAGCAAGACGTTAAACTGTGACATCCTAACTACATGACGCTAAACTGTATAAAAGCCCCTTATGCCCGGAAAGACGTTAAACTACATAATCATCAAAGGTCCTGTATGACCTTAAACTACACCACCATCCAGCATGACATTAAACTGCACCATCCACTGTCCACGCATATGACCTTAAACTATTCACACTTTCATCCAACATGACGCTAAACTGTATCGTCCATTTTTCCTCCAACATGACGCTAAACTATATCATCCCTTTTTCGTCCAACATGACGTTAAACTGTGGAAAAAATCCCCAATGCGTCCAACATGACGTTAAAATGGTGCACTCTTTTTTCCTCACTGCATGACATTAAACTGCACAGTCCCCCCCTTTCTTCCAACATTATGTTAAACTCTATTGTCCCCATCGTCCTAACTACATGAAGCTAAACTGTACAGAAAGTTCGTGATATGTCCTACATGAGATTAAACTGTATCTTGTCCCTTCTACATGACACTAAACTGTGCAACACCAAATGTCCTAACTGCAAGACTTTAAACTGCATAGTCCCTTTATATGTCCTACATGACATTAAACTATGCATCGTTAAGTTTGTTTTTACCTCTTGTTTCTCACACCGAGTATGACTCACGTGAGCTTAGAGCAAACCACAACCATAACACTCTCTCTGGGCCGCTAACCATGTGTAAGTCCCAACATCATTTTTTAGGTCGTTGTCCCCAAGAACAAATTGATCATTAATTCATTATTTAATTTAACTACATAGACTTTGATCCTTGCCTTCCAGGCTGGGTACGTAGGCAACCTCCCAAGGTTCAAGACCAAAACCAATCTCTTCACGTCAGTTCATCTCCATCTCATACGATGTTAATTCGTGAAACCGCCCTTAGAATCATCATCTTTACATTGGTTCACTTTCGTCCTTGTTATACGACGTTAAACTATACAACACTTTTGTCCAGTATGACAATAAACTACAAATTTCTTTGATAACCTCACCTGAGAGGGAACCATTATTTTTATAGATTTTTCAATCATGTTTAATTTCAAAGACTACGTGCATACATGGAAATGCCCGAACATTTTATCTTGGGTTAAACCATCATTTCACTAAAGTCCCCTTTCACCCTTCACATGTACGAACCAAATTTGTACAAAGGGTAGTTCTAGAACTACATGGGCTTGATTCCCATCCTTATGGGATACGTAGGAACGTTCAAGTGTCCCTTGAATCCAATCCCAAGTCTTTGGGCCTAACCCCAAATTCCACTTTCAGTCCCTTGGCTGAAAAGTCCCCATGAAAACACACACTGTGTATTTCTTACAATGGTCCAAGCTCTATGCCCCTAAACTAACATCTCTAATACTTTTGTCCCACACGAAGTTAAACTATAGTTTAAGAACTACGTAAGGCTTGATTCTCATCCTTATGGGTTACGTAGTGAAGTCCAACATTTCAATTCAGGACCCATCCACAACATGATTATGGTTAACATTGATCTATGTATCTTTGTACACATTGAAAAATACCCATCTTTATGTGTTATAATCCTAACCTTAAATATTTTCTGATCCTCATAACCCTTTTCATGACTTCTAGTCACAAAAATGTCAAACTTCTGAGAGTTCTTTTATCTGACTATGCAGTACGTGCCCATAGGCAGCCTTGCATAAACAGTCTACATAACAGACTTGTTAGCCAAAAGATACTATTATTTGACTATGCAGCCAATGCCCTTAGGTGTCCCTACCTAATTCAACCCCCTAACGGGTTTTTCGGATAGTGTTAACTTCATTCTTTGGAAGAATGCCTCTTTTGTCCTTATTTTTCTTAAATGACAGTATGTAGGGATCTGCAAAAATAGCCATCCTTAACATATTTGTCCCATATCCTTTTTCATGATCTGAAAGTATTCAAGTCTATGGTTTATATTCTCCTTCCCTACGTTTGGGTCAGACCTTTGTAGGAGTGATATTCATCCAGTTCCTCGATAATCTTTTTTGGAAATATCTTCTCCATATTCAAGTACCTATTTCCATATACCAATCTCTATACTTTGGAAGATTTGAATCTCCATAAATATTCACTGGCTTTTAGCACTAGGAATGTAAATTTCTGAGAGTTCTTTTGCCTGACTATGCAGCACGTGCCCATAGGCGGCCTTGCATAAACAGTATAAATAACAGACTTGTTAGCCAAAAGATACTATTTTATTTAACTATGCAGCCAATTCCCTTAGATGGCCCTGCATAATTCAACCCCCTAACGAGTTTGTTAAATAATGGTAATTTCATTCTTGGAAACTACTTCTTCTAATACCTTTTAGCTCTTTTTCATATCATTCCTTAGATTCAAATATTCTTAAGTCATAGCTTACATATTTTCCCACCCTTATACTTGAGTATGGTAATATGTTTTCAGATGAATTTTCAAGGAATTGAGTCAATTCTAATTCATTCGGTCAAAGCTATTTCGACATTAAACATTATCCTCTTTAGTTCTGAAATGCATGACTATAAACTGCCAGTAACCACAAAGACCCCTGGTTTCTCTTTTTTTTTCCTCAGAGTCAAATCCTCTTTTCACTCCGGATCCAACTCTAAGGGGGGACTTTTGTTGACGCTCCTTTTGTCACAGAGTCTAAAGATTGAGAAAGGGGAATATCATAGATCAAATTGATTCAACCTTTGAAAAAATACCAAAAATTGACAAAGGAGGGAATAATAAGAACATTGTTCATGGGTCGCACAAGTTTTACAATGGCCGCGCAAGTATACTTGCGCACCGAAATGGTCACACAAGTACACTTGCGTGCTGAAGTTGGTCACGCAAGTCACTTGCGCACCCTAAAGGATAACCGCTCGGGGTCTTCTCGAGCCTATAAATAGACCATATGGGCCCCCCATTCGAAGAGGATTTTTTTCCAGAAACTCAGATTTGAGATCCCGGCGCCCTAGTCTCATCTCAAAGCTTCTAAAACACTTTTAAGGTAATTTCTTACCTAGAACGGAAGATATAAAGAGGGTGAGGAAGTCCTAAGTGTTTCAACTCATCAACACTTGCGTGCTTGAGTGGCCATCCCTTAAGGGAAAAGGGCCACAATTGCACGCCGCCTTACTCCTTCAAAAGATCTTGCGCGCCCCTCTTCTAGAAGAACCTCAAGAGGATTATAAAGGCTTTAATGAAGAGTCGCTCAAGTATTACCCTACTGGTTAACCGTCGCACAAGTACATCATGTGTCGCACAGGCGTATACATGCGCGACCAAAACTTGCGCGCCCACGCAGTACCTGCGCGCCTTCCAGGACTTGCGCGCCCCTTCCTTTTTGGGTGCATTTCTTTCCCATTTCACCCCTCTTAAGCCATTACACCTTTCCTATTCAAGATTCAGTCTTCAAGACACTCTTCAAATCCATTTTATGGCATGATTTCTTGGTTTGACTTCATTATCTAAAAGTAATTTTGGGGAATATCTCTCAAAACCTAGTGATTTACACATCTTTATGTCACTAAAGATTGAGATTCCATTCATTCAAACTCATCCTTTAAGATGAGAGAATCCTTAACCTGGGTCTCCTTTTTAGGAATAATCCCCAGTCATAAGTCCTCTAATATGGGCATCCTCTTTAGGAGTAAGCCCCAAGTCCCATAATTTTTGGGTATCCTCTTAGGAGTAAGCCTCAGATCCCCTAACCTGGGCTTACTTTTCAGGAGTAAGCCCCAGTCTCAAGATTGGGAATCTTCTTTAGGAGTAATCCCCAATTATTAAAATTCCCAAATCTGGGAATCCTCCTTAGGAGTAAGCCCCAGTCTCCTAATTTGGGCATCCTCTTCAGGAGTAAGCCCCAAACATTAATCCTTGACCTGGGCCTCCTTTTCAGGAGTAAGCCTCAGTCTTAATTTCTCTTAACCAGTCCTAATTTACCATTTATCTGGGATTCTTTTTTAGGAGTAAAACCCAATCATAAGTCTTCTCCTAATTTAGGCCTCCTTTTTAGGAGTAATCCCCAAGTTAGAGTATTCAAAATCTCCATGAAGCACATATACCTTTATTGACCCTGTTCCTAGATTTCTTCCCTAAAGTAAATCCTAACCTTCATTTATCTGGGAAATCATACATACATAAGCCCCACATTATTTCTTATGATTGCATATTTCATGGCACAATTGTCTAAATTTTACCAATACCTCTTGTTTCTCACACCGATCATTACTCACATGAGCTTAGAGTGTAAAATTAATTGTGACATCCTTCTTTGAGCCATCAATCATAAAAATAATACTCCCTTACTCGAACTACGTGGGTTCTGATTCCTTTTCTAAACAAAGGATACGTAGGTAGCCCGTCTACGGGTTCGATCCCAACTCTAAAATAATCCATGTCCTTCTGAATGATAATAAACTTAAAGTGCCCCACTGAGTGGCTTTAAAACCAGCATGCTCATCATAATGACCAAGAGACTTCTGTATAAATGTGTCTAAGGGTACCATTGACCAAGAATCTATAACAAATACAGATTAATCTCTATCGATGAAGAACCTCAAATACATACAAAATATTCTCTAAATTTCCTACATATTTAATCATTGATTTTTAGATCTGACGGAAAGCTCATTTTATACTTGGTAATGTAATAAGGATTCACGGACATAACTTAAATCTATAAAGAGAGTCCCGGAGTAGACAATAATTCCCCTCAAAAAGGTGTGATGAGTCTGACCTCCCATCCTCTTGACCAATGAAAATTCCTAATCCTCATTAATCCACAAACTAATGATCACCTACCTTTGGAAAGTAGGTTCGAATGGATGTGGAATCATTGGATGTTTCCGGTTCTACGAACAAACCCGTTAGAAACCGATTGGAATGTTTGAACCTCCCATCAAGGCAGTCATCCCCGGATTCTGAGGGAAACAAGGAGGTAGAGAGGATCACTGATGAAACTCCTATAAGAAAATATAGGGCTTAAATTAGTGGGAGTTCCCTGAAATTTGTTTTGGGAGAGGGGAGGAATGATTCTTCTTGTCAAAATAAATTTAAATCATGATTTACCTCAAATATCATTGACCCTCATCAAAGGGAAATAATAGTTATTACCCTTTATTCCTAGAATGGTGAGAATAATATTAGTATCCTATGGTTGTATTCTAAGATACCATGGTAATGAAAACTTATGGACATTCCAAAATTCTTCATTGTAGTGTGGATTACCAACATGAATCAGCCTACAATGGGTATGTAACTCAAAATTGTGTTTTGATGTTCCCAATGTTTTTATCATATGGTTATAGTGGATTTGGAAGTGTCTTTGACCTAATACTATAGGACTATTTTGTGGAGGGACTGAAGATGACGTGACAGAAATGGAAGGAAATGATTGGAGGTGAAGGGTGGAAGGCTCAAAGGTACCCCATTCCATGTACCATTTTTTCATGAGGGATGGGGTATCCCTCGCATAACATGTTGTTATGATGGTGGATATGTTTTCCATATACCGATGTGGTATTTGGACCTTGATGTTTTCTGTGTAAAATGGTGGTACACGACCCCAAGTTCCATCAGCATAGCACGGTGCTATATAGTGCTGGATGATATCCTCGTAGAGGGATTCTATAAAGGGAAGGGTTTTGTTTTCATAGTGATGTTCTATGTTGGATGTTGAATTAAATAAAGTTAACAGATCCTATGGTTCATGGCAATGTCATATAACATCAAGATATGGTTCGGAGTTCTCCAATTAGCTACATGGTTTTCCAATTAATATTATTTTTCCTTCTTTTATGGTATGAAGAAAGATATACCTACAAGAAATCATTAGATAAGTCTGTCTTTGCGGTAATTTCTTCTTTTTTTTCCATCAAATCATGGAAATCCATTCTCCACATGTCTCCCTATATCCCTTTTCTGGTATCTCTTTTTTTCGCTCGCTTGAGATCCTTTTATAGAGTGTTGAGGAAGCTAGATCTATGGGTCTCATGACATCTTTTGTGAAATACCATGAGTAAATAACCTAACCCATAGATGACTCGGTCAATAGAGGCCCGCGGGATTGTGATTAGTAGTAGTTTAAATCACATCCTAAATTCCTAAAATGAATTTGTATTGTTCCAGACACACGATCAACTTATCCTCACCTACAAATTGTTTAGTTCGTGTAGATGATATATGGGGGGAAATTTCTTCGTCTCTATTCTATTAATGACACGGTTCTTGGTGTATGTATGCAGACATGATTTTTCCACCTCCATTCCACCAATGACAAGGTACGCGGGAGTTGGCAACATTATATTTTTTGTGAAAACCACTTGGTTTGCAGATTCTTTGTGCAACTGAGGACTACCATGCAGAGCGAATGTCCGTGATGGAATTTCAGTTCATGGCACCTCTCCTTCACTTTTCTGAATTATGATTCATTGAAATTCATTATCCAAATTGTATTTCTTTCCTTTTCAAAAATTATTGGATTATTTACATTCCCATTGCAAATTTCTTAGGACCAATCAAATTCCCCTTATTAGAATGGGCTTTGATCAGGACAAAGAGAAGGCTATTTGGATGTAGAAAGCAGTCCTAACATGAACTAGTTTTGGTATAAAGGTGGACACATAGGGGGAACCCACCTATATATAGGGTGTCTAGTTCATTTTTCATTTACCACTTTTCTTGGGTAAATATACACTATCCACTTTAATTCACTCACCTTCTTATATGAACCATCTTCCCTTATGGATGCTGTCATCTGTGAACTGATCTTTTCATCCTACAAACTAGAAACACTTCCTTGTCACCTTCGTCTGTGAAAAAAAATTTAAATTCGAGAATGGGACTTTGAATCATTGAATAGTGATTTTGGATTTCCATGTAGCATGGTTCAATGCATGAATTTATTTTTCTATGAATTGTTTGGTTCGCTGGCCAATTCACCATGGGCTAGAACCTCATAGGTTTCCGTGAAATTTCGGTTTGAGGTCAACACCTTCCCTGTATCAATTTTGGGTTTCATTACCTAGAGAAATTTGAGTTTCTTTCAAATTTTATTGGACTAACCTTTATCATGGTATCTTGATGCAGGTAAAACAATGGATCCTCTACAGGTAGTTTCTAAAGCTGTTGTTGTTTCTAGCACTGCTGCCACTCACCTTTCAGTTAATGATGAAATGAGGAAGGATATGATGATCTATGTTGATGAAAAGGTCCCTTTTATCCCATTAAATTTATCCTTGTTGAACCTACTTACCATAGGTTAGATGGAGTATCTAATTTTAGATAGTGTTCTTATTTATGGAATTGGTCTTCTGTATGATATAGTGATTCTTAAGCTACATCTAGCCAACCAACCTGTTGCTAAGAAAAAGAAAAGCACCATTCCAAAGGACCTTATATCATCAAATTGATGATTCATATAGAAGGATAATACTATTGGGTCCTTATTGAACTATGCCCCTTGATCTCCAGAGGATGCACAATGAAAGCCAGATGACAAGGACCATTTTACCATAGTATTGCACGGAGGTCCACAACAAATGAACAACAGGGTTGGTCATCAAAACAAGACCTTCATTATAGAGGTTCATTTGGTTTGGAGTATGGGTGGCTTCCCTAGGTTCATTGAAGTTATAAGAAAATCTGGGGTGAATTGCATACCATGGGGTTGTATGAGGCTATTTGGGTGTCCCAATACTATAATCATCAAACCAACACCCTCATTTTAAAGATTATGAGTATATGGATTCCGGATACCAATACCTTTCATCTAGTCTACAGTGAGGCTAGTATTAGCATCTAGAATATCAGGCTGATGTATTGGGTTCCTATCCGTGGAGATATGTATGATGAATTTTTAACCCCTTCCTCCACCTAAGATGATGACTAAAGGATTCCTCCTTTGGAAAAGAGACTTATCGCCCAAGAGAAGACCCTTTCAAAGGATACCAGTCATTGTTTGAGGAAATAAATCTGTTTATCGGACTGGATTAATTCCTTTTCTAAGTGAAGTGGTCAGGAGCCCATTGTGCACAGACATAAGTCATTCCCAACCAAGGACACCTGAAGGCAAGTAGCTTCCAACTTTCCTATCTTGGAGGAAGGACAATTTGAATAATGTGTATAGGAACATGTTCCTAATGTAGATTGATTATTTTGGTTGGGGGCCTTCTTGGACATGTTTTTGAGTTGTTGGCTTCTCCTAGTACGTGACTCTGGCAGTGGGAGAGTCACATCCTTTGTCAGGGAAGCCCAGCTGGCCACTAGAAAATGCATCAACCTATCCATTTTGGTATTGTCCACAATATATCGCTTAATTGGAATGGTCAGATATGGGAGGCCACCTCATCAGGTAGTTGGTCATTTCCAAATACTTTGGGGGTAGATAAGATCCCACATGGGAGTTTATACATTTATCAATCCCCTACTAAATCCAAATGATGTTCTTCAGCCATATCATTAGATCACTATGGGGTCATTCCAAAGGGATATGCCACACTAGACAAGATGGAAGAGCAGAATGAAAGGAATAAACAAGAAGTGATGACTCAAATCAATTGAAATGACCTCTTTACTTATAGTCCTTATGCTTCCCCTACTAGTACCATAGTGAATTCTGAATTAGGGGAATTCATTAACTAAATATATCTCTTTTCATTAAAAGAATGTATTTTAGTTGCCTGTATTGATGGAAAAATTATTTGTGAGGGGTATGCACCTCGCAGATTTGGCTGTCAGTTTAACTATTTCCAGATGCTATATCTGCCCACCCTCAATGGAACATTCCAGGAAAAAAATTTCATGATATCCAAATTTTTTGACTAATGTTCACCCAATAAGATACATAGTGGAAAATTAATCTTCCGAATTCTAAGGATTTTCTACCTACTCTCACATGAGGTTACGCAGATGCTTGGGTTCAATCATTCCCAAATGGCCAACTAGTGGAGCCAGATCCAACTGTTATAACCCCTAAGACATATAGGGATAAGGGGAAGAAAAAGGAAATTGTTGATCATTTCTAACTAGGGAAATATCTTTGTAAGAATCTCATTTCTGAACCCCTAAGGAAGGTCTTGATAGATTGGGGTGTGACCTCTCAGGCTATTGAGGCTACTAGTGCTACCACTGAGAATCAGATGTTTATCCCTCCTAATGCTTATTTTCAAGTGGCCTTGAGGTAATGTGATACTTTGAGAAGTCTCTAATCATTTCAGGCTCAATACCCCATGCTTTGTGGTGCTTTATCTAGGGTAATGACGTTTTCCTTACTGGAATTGGCTATGGGTCAGTGCCTACTGAAATCTCTTTTAATGATGATCCTGGAAAGGTGGATCTTTACTTATGGAATCTTGAGACCCTAATCCATGCTCGACAGGGCCATTTCAAATCTTATATTTGAGTAGTGGACTTGATAAAGCGTGAGGTCAATGATGACTATAATGCCTCCTGGGTTGAAAATATTTCCAATTTTCTGACTGCAATTAGAGTCATGGAGATTACTAGTCCATGCCTATAGCCTCACAAACATCCCTCCCCCAGGGGTTCCACGGTTTCATAGGCACCTATGAAGTAGTTTTGATTGGTGGAACCTGATTCACTTACTTAAATTAACCCTCAATATTTATCCATTCCCATTATGGATACCTTTCCAAAGTCCTCGAAGGTTTGGGATGGCTTGAGGGGGAATTTTTCTAATGAATACATTTGAGAGTTTATCCTATATGAATGCTTATATATTCTGGTTTTGGGAGCTACCATCACCCCCTCATGGATTTCTATTCATGAATATCAAGAATAATTAGCCATAAATCTGACCGAGATGGATAGGTTCTACCATTCTTCCAAATACAAGCTTCATTAGTCTGACCGAGTAGCAATGATGTCGATATCATCAGATTTAGATGACACATAAAAAGAGGTAATTTTATTTGCTAACCCCACCGTTAACATTAATTTTTTGTAAGGATCCTCACATTATTCCTTAACCTTATAGGTTTTAGAGGAGGCCTAGGAGACAGTTCCTTCTTGAGTGTACATCCCCAAAAGTTACTTCTACTAGGGAACATTCCCCTTCAGACATGGGAGTCACTATAGAAGGTTCTCCTAGAGCTGAAAAACACATGGAGGAAGTTTTCCCAAATTCCACTGGGGTATTCCATCCTATGGTTACACTTTATATTCTCATTAGGGAGCCATTACCATGGCGTACCATGAAACTTCAATAGGCGTATCAACTATCGATACACATCCAAATGAGGATTACAAGTAAATACCATAACTATTTATCTGGTTCCCATATCAAGTTAATCCATCTAAGAGACCAATTATTATGCGCACCTCTTGACATAGAACTAATAAGTAACTAAACAGCCATTTCCCAGACATCCATTGATCCTTCCTCCTTCGAATTTTAGGATATACTGCCAGTGGGTATAACTGAACAAGGTAGTGAGACCAGTCCAATCAAGGGGGTTGGTGGCATTTCTGTTTCAGATCAGACAACTGCCTCGATAGTGAGATAGTCCTTATAAGTTTAACCCTCAATTTAATGTGATAATTATATCATTTCCTATAAGGATGGGAAAACATTGATAACCCCAACTGACTTGCGCAAGGATCCCCCATTGTTAGAGGATATCAGAGGGGTTCTCGATCTTGAGGAATTTACTTCCCCAAACAATATGAACCCCACCCTTTCATAGTGAGTTTATTTGAAAATCAGTTCCCCAATTTATCATTCTGATCCAACTCTACCAGAGGACAGAAACATGGGGGAGACATTGATTCTGATTCTGGAAGACATAGAATGAGCCATCATGCATTTTTTTAGACTGATTATCCCTGTGGTCACAATTTCTATATTTTATCTTCTAGATGTTTCTGATCTAGCCGAGCATGGACTTAAGCCACATGTTTTTTAAATGACCATGATTCTCAATTACATGTTAAAGATGTATAATTATCTCAACCGGGTGGAAATACCACAAAGGAAATCAAATGTTTTGATACATCGGCTAGTGGTGGTTAGTTTTACAATCCTCCTACAATTTTTATTTTTTTTGTTTACCTTCAGGAATAGATAGTGTTCACTTGTCTCACTCTTGATTTCAGAATCATAGTCTCAATCACTTGTGACTGTGGTTGGTATCTCAACCCTTCCTCTTGGAAAAACTACTAGAGATGCAGCTGCAGAGGGGGCAGGCCACATGAAAGACATTTAATAAAGGCCTCCTCTAGTAACATATATCCCTAAATATATTCTTTTATTATGGAGAAACATTGAAACCAACTAAGAGGTCTTGTCCAACCTTCTTCCCATTCTTCAAAGAGCGTTGAAAAATATTTGAGGGTTGATTTCAAAAACACCTCTGGAAGACATGATGGTAAAGATTCTCATATTATATTGCCTATTTTCAATATTGGGGTTTGGAGGGTTTGATTATTATGGAATTTACAACATAGTGAAGAAAGTGGTCATATCTAGAGAAGAAAATGGAATGCTCAAATCTCATCATTCCACTTCATAATCTATAGATAATCTTGATGATGCCTGAAAATATTTACAAATGAAGCTACCGAGTAGCCTGGGGTACTCACAAGGCTACAGAGCGAACTCAAAAAGAAGAGGTCCTTAATAGAGAAACATGATTAGGATGTGGAGAAGCAGAAAAAATAACTAGAGAACCATAAACAGCAACCAGACCATGTTATAGTCGTCATTGATGAGGGGTAGCAGCTAGTGAAAGAGGGGGAGGGGAAGGATGTACATGATCCATCAAAGTAGGCAGAGGTATTTCAGACCAATGTAGAGGATGATACTAATAATTTGTTTAATATCTTACAAAAAATCAAATAATCAAACCAAATGTTGATACAAATTTATAAATTTACTAAACAACACTTGTAATTGTCATGACCTGCTTCCATAGAGAGGCTCTAAGTTGTGGATTACCTTTTAATTTGCTTTTAATGGAATGAAATAATTTTTCTCTCCATTACATCTCCTTTATCTTTTCCTGAAATGTCAATCATTTATAATCAACTATATTTAAAGTGTAATTTCAACAATATTTCAATTTGAATTCCAATCTAGGATAACTAATTTGAAATACTTAAGTCATGATCTTATTTTTTCCTAATCCTAGGGACTTAGATAGTATACTTTGTATATTTCTAGGGTTATATGGAAAACCCTACAAAAATTATATCTTTTCTGTTATAAACCTAATTATTTCCTAATCCCATTATAGTGTGGACTAAGAAGGTATAAATTGACTATTTCATAGGCCATTATTGGTGGATTTTTAACCTAATAATCTTTGTGTCTCTTTATTTTTGTTTGCTCAAAATTTTTCCTAAACCATACATAGTAAATGAGGAGAAATCCGGCACTATACTTCTATCCAGGGTTCCCTTCATGGGTTTTCACCATGGTTTGTAGGGAAAGGGCCACCATTTAGTACCCGTTAACCAAGAATCTCCCAATAAATTTTAAACATGGATATGGGAATTTTCTTAGCCCTGCATTTGTATTTCTTAGATATGGAACATGATATGGGGCATGGAATCCATTTGGTATATTGAATTAGGTAAAGCCTCTCTTGAGGAAATTTTTTTCCTTTGGTTAACAGACCATTATTCTAGGCCATTTATGCATAGATTTTAGGGAATTTTGTGTATTATTCAAACAAATTTATCTTTAACTCACTGACCTCCCATTTCCGATGGCTAGGTAGATTTATAGAAACATGGATTTTTTGGGTTTTTAAGACCACGATAGATGGTATTTTAATGAAATGATTTATAAAAAAGATACATACATTTTTATTGGTTTTAGATTATAATTCCACTCCCACGTGAATTTTAATTGTGTAAAGTGGGGGCTAAGGAATTGTTTAGATTAACATTGTGCAACCAGGACACTTGAGACTCTTGATTTATAGTCAACATACCCTAAACTAGAAGTGGTGTAAATGAATCATCCCTTCCATAGTAGTTCGACCAACAATGATCCATCATCTTCAGGAATGAGGGGGAGGAAAGGATGTAAACTATAATCTAGAGGGTTTCTGAATCCATGGAATGAGATGAGAAGTAAATTTCATAGAGAATATGAAAGTGGGAAAATCCTCTCTTTAGGATGAGTTTTCCTTCAGTTGATGGGTCACTTTGTGGGAAACTTATGCAGATCCACGAGGGAATTGTGTTCATAGTCAAATAATGTTATCCAAAGGACACTAACCTACCATCTCTGATATCCATAGTGGATTATGGGGATTCAGAACATATCAACATAGAGTTTGGGTCATGAAAAGGGGGTTTCTGAACATGAAAGGGAGGTATTTCAAGATACAATCTCCTATGAATAGGTAAATATGTTCTCTTCATATAGGTGAGGGGGTTCCTTACATAGGTCTTACCCTTTTTTAGTAATGGATGGGATGATTTCGTTGCATGGCTCGACTCGAGATATACGACTCATGTGTCACTATGTATCCTTATGATGATAGGAATCAATCAAAATATAGTTCTTTTAATGTTTTTTCATATGAAGATATGCTTCACACATATGGGTGTGAATTTTCGTTTCGTGTACGACCTTTTTCAATAAGTTAGAACTCATGTTGTACATTCCTATGTGGATTCATTTCATGCACAAGATCATGAAAGGAAGAAATTCTTTAGCATATCAAGGCCTGAAAATGGACATTGAGTATTTGGTACCACACAGTTTTAATGTCATGAAATTAGGACATTGATATAGTGGCCTTAAGTAACTAGAGGATAATCGGGTCGAGGTATTCTGACATGTTCAATGCATGAGTAAGAATGAAAGTGTAAGCCACAATTTCAAGGGATTTTAGATCGGGAGAAATGATAAAGGGATTGGTAACCATTGGTTATATAGAGGTAGGAGACTCCTCTCATGAGGATGAATTTTCCTTTGGTTAACATGCCATTTTTGTTGGCCACTTATGCAGAGCCGTTGAAGCATTGTGTTCATAGTAAAAAAAGGTGTCAGAAGGACATTGACCATCAATTTTTGATGGTCAGGGATGATTATGAAGACCCAAAATCACTCAAAACATGGAGTTTGGTGAATGGATTAGATGTTTCTGGATATTATAGAAACATTCAGGCTATGATTTTCTATAGAGTTAGAAATTATCCTACATAGATTTGACTCATATATAGGTTATGGAATTCCGAATCCTCTAATGGAGCTAGACCCGGGTTTGATAATCAAGGAACCCAAGAATTATACTCTCTTCATAGGTTTTATCCATACATAGGGGGAGGTAAATTTTATCAAAATTTGGGATGCCTTTCAGTTTAATTTCACACAGTTAGGAATTCGGGGTCTCTATCTTGGGGTAAAGACCCATGACATTTCTTTTAATTCTGTACAGCTAGGACAACTTATCATGGGTTTATTTTATATGGATATATTTCGAATCCCTTATCGAACATCCTATGCTCACGAAGTTTGTTCCTGATGCTAGAGAAACTGGGTGGAAAGGGTTTCAATTCACCAACTAGGGATGACCTAATCAACGAAAGGATCGTTTTATACTCGGTTGATGTTGTTCAGTTTATCATCATGTAGCTGGGAAATTTCATCATACAAATTAATCTCATATGATTAGGAACATTTCTGTATAGTTTAATATTGTGTGGAAATGATGTAGGTGAACAAACGTGAAAGGGGGACATGTGCTTATTCTTGAGGCAGTCATGTGAATATGACCAATTTGGGAGCCATCTGCTTTGACCTAGTCTATGTGTAGAAGGGAAATTTTTTCCACGTTATACAGGCTAATCTAGGTCATAGGATCTAGGTATTACTATGTATCCCATGGGATGATAATAATCACAAAACTTGTTGTTACTTATAGAAAGTACTCTACATAAGTCTGACACATACACACGATGATATTCCAGGTTGATATTCCAGGTGTCTCAATGTATCATGGGAGGGAAGAAATCAATAAGAATATAGTTCTAAGACATGGCATGTTTGGTGATTAATTTTGGATGAAATTTCATATAAGGTATGATCATTTTTGGGCCATGCAATTTAACATCATGCGGTGAAGACATTGGTGGCTCGAAATGAATGAGATAGATGTTGTGGATATATGTATTTTTAGGTATTGTCGAAAAGAAATTGGCAGAATAGTTTTACATAATGTTGAGGGGTCTAAATTTCAGAGAAAGGTCATGAATATGTATGGGCTATTCGGTTCAGAATATACTAGCATGCCCCAAGTGTGAGGGGGGTGAATGTGTAACCAAGATCCTAGGAACCCTCAGATATGGAATAAAGATATGGATCATGGGATCCATTGGGAATATTGATGTAGTAAAATTCTCTTATGAGAATGAATTTTCCTTTGGTTGATAGGTCTTTTTTAGGCAACATATGCAGAGCCACCGGGGCATTGTGCATATAGTCAAACAAAGGTGTCCACAGGACACCGACCACCCATTTTCGATAGTCGTGGATATATATGGTGATATCAAATATCCTGAGTTATAGAGTTTGATGGATGAAAATGATATTTCTAGTTTAATGGAGAATATATACATGGTTATTGGTTATCAAACATGAAATCTCATACATATATCCAACCTTTTCGTAAAGGGAGCATGATCCTTTGACAGACCCTTGCTGTGCGAATCTTGGTTTGGAATCTCCTACCCATCTTTTTATTTTCGTGCAGGATATGGGGACATTTTCATTTTCCCATTTTGTGTAGCTCAAATCATGTTTTTATATATTTAAATCACTACATATCTCATTATACTGGAAATCATTCCACACATAGTTCTTGGGGTACCTTTCAGTTTAATTTCATGTGGTTAGGACTCGGGCCATGTAGTTTTAAGTCTTGTGGTAAGGAATTGGGCCATGCAGTTATATGTCTTGGGGTAAGGACTTGGGCCATGAAGTGAATTTATATATCTATTAGGAAACCTTTTATAAAACTACTAATCCTATGTGAGAGGAACTCAATGAGAAACAAGGGACATAAAAGGATTATATTTCCACACATGGGGGGTCTTGTGAAGGATGTAGCATTTTTTTCATGAATAATTTTCCATAACCATGCCCATGTTCGAAGACCCGGGTGCTGATTACATAACCTGTGTGCATAGGAATCAATATGAATAAAGTCATATGGATTTTACTATGTAATTTGAACCAATATGTAGGGAAATGGAATTTTGATCTAGTGGTGGATGAGCCCAAGGATGCGAAATTCTGGTGTCACTATGTATCCTATGATGATAGTAATCAAGACACACATAGTTCTAAGATGGATGTTCTCTATAGTGGTTTGACCCATGTGCATAGAGGGTGAATATCTTGTTTTAGGTAACGGTTGGGTCAGGATATAAGATCTATGTGTCACTACATATCTTGCAAGGGCAGGAATCAAGTCATACGTAGTTCTATAAGTAACATCCTTGTATATGTTTGATCCATATTTAGGGGAAAGGGGTATTTTAATTTTGGTAGTGGTTATACCAGGAGGTACGATCCAGGATTCCATATGTATCTGGAGTGGGTATGAATCAATCCACACATAGTTATAATTTTCCCTATACCGGCCGATCCTCTACACAGGGATGGGTCATTTTTTCATTTTTATGAGCATATATTTTACCTTTACCATTTGTTTTTGTGTGGGGGGATCCTTTACCACCATTCTTAAGCTCATGTGATCTATGATCAGTGTGAAAATCAAGGAACAACAAGGGTTTACTATCACAATATAGAGGTAATTGGAGGTACTATAGAGGCATTGTGTAACATGTGGTGGCTGGACCAAGACCTCAGATCAAGGTGCCTCTGCATATCGCTTTGGAAGATAGAAATCAATCTGTATGTTGTTCTATGAAGAGACCTCCTCACATAGGTTTGGTCCATACATAAAGAGGGGGAGTATCTTTGTTTGGTGGTGGGTTGTGGATGAGTCTGGGATAGGCGTCATTGTGTATCCTATATAGATTGAAATCACACCACACTTATTTCTTAAAGAAACTCCCTACATTGGTCTGTTCCATACACAGGTATAAAAGGGAATTTTTATTTTCTGTTCCATGGTGCATGACTAGGTCATGGAATAAGATCTAGGAATCACTATGTATCCTATAGCAGCAGGAATCAGGCCGCATGTAGATCTAGAGAAATTAATCCTATGCGGATTTGGTACTCACATGGGACACTTACGTGGAAGCTGGGGTAATTCTTCCTTTCTCTAGCACATTTCTAACTCATGTGTGGAAAATTGTTGTTCAGCATAGAATAGATCCTGTATAGTTTAAAATCTTGTATTTTGGATGATAGATTCCATGCAGTTTAATGTCATGCAGTTAAGAAATCAGATCATGCAGTTTAAGGTCATGCAATTAGGAAGAAGTTCACCCAAAGTGAGTGGAACGAATTTTTTTATCCATGTAGTTTAATGACATACAATTAAGGAACTTAGTCATGTTATTTAAAAACATACAATCAAGATGAAGGTTCCAATAAATTTAATGTCTTACAACATATACATACATGGCGCTATGTAGTTTATCATCATAAATCTAAGATGAGGATATAATAATTACACACATTATTTCTTTAGGAACCTCGCATTGCATGAAGCTATGGTGAGTTGTTCATCCATTAAAATTAAGGAATATTATCCTTTGGGGTAGACCCTATGTATGACATATGGTTCTTCCCATATTGGATCCAATTTTAGAGGTTTCTTTCTAAGTATCATTAGAGTTATGAAGACCAACACCATTTCTCCTTTGAGGAAAGACCAGAGGTGAAACTTTTTGTTGATGACCGATAAAATTAGGTTTTGGTAGACTTCCAAATGGTACAGAGTACAGAATATTTTCTCATCTAGTTTTTCCAACTCATCGAATAGTTTTTGGGATTGTTCATGTGTGGAAAGTTGATCATAGATGGTGACGTGGAATGATGGATATTTATCTTCAATGGGTAGAAATTCCTCCATAAAGTATACTAATGAGTATGGGTTTTCTTGAGTGGCAGTGCGAGTCATGGTCTGGTAAGCTAACAAAGCATGGATGATCTTATCTGTCCAGGATTTCATGTACTTTTCTGCCAAGTTCTGGAGTATACATGATAGGGTCTTGTTGAAGGCCTTTATATGCCCCTTGGCCACTGCATGGTACTGGGATGAACAGTTGGCCTTGATTCCAAACTCCTGAAAAATATTTTCCAATTCAATAGAGAATAAATTGGTACCATTGTTCATTAGTATTATATGGGGGACACCAAATCTAGTGATGGTGTTGTCTTTCACTAATATCACAATGCTTCTTTCCCAATCCACTTTAATGGGTACATCCACTTCTCATTTGGAAAAGAAGTCAGTGGCTATGAGAATATACTTGACTTGTCATGTTTTGGTAGGAGGATATGGTACCATGACTCCCATTCCCCATATGGAAAAAAGGCAGGAGTACATGGTTGTGTGAAGAAACTCTGGTGTACGGTGGATGAAAATGGAATGAACGTGGTGGGAGTTGCACTTCTTGGAGAACTAAGCACAATACTACATCATAATGGGCCAATAGTGCCCAAGCCTTTGAATTTGGTGAGAGATGTTGGATGTTGATTGATGCATTCCACAAGCTCCGACATGAACTCATTTCATGAAGGTGGAGGTCTCTTATCCAATAATGCACCTGAGAAGGACTCCATCAAGGCCCCACATATAGAGAACCATTTTCTTATTTGTTTCATCATACTGGAGGATGTTGGTTTCCCATATCTGTATCTATTCCCTTCCATCCCTATCTGGTGAGAGTTCTCCCTTTTGAAGGTAATATGAAATGGGATTCATCTAGACAGTGGTAGGAAAATGTGCTCAAATATGGGATTGATATAATTGATTTCTTCCATTTTTATCTGGACATATAGTAAACCATTCGGTGGAGGGAAATACTAATAACCATTTAATTCCGATCTGGGTTGGCCAAGGTTGTGGAATCATTTTCTAATGTGTCATCTTGCACATTTTGAGACCCAGTGACATAAGTCAATATTGACTATGATGGTAAATCTTCCATCATTTTTTGAACAAGGTTCATTAAAGGGATCAAATATTCTTTCTTGATATAAAAGTATCCATTGAATTACTTGATGACCATCTCAGAATAACATTTTATCTTTAGGTGTTCGACTTGTACTTGAAGTGCCTGCTCCAGGCCTGCAATAAGGGCCTGGTATTCTACTTCATTTTTTGTGAACCCCTCTGATATTAGGAAGGCACATGATAGTATTTTCTTTTCTGGATATATGAGTATGACTCCCACCCCCACTTTGTTGAGCCCAAGATCTTCCATTATTTTTCCTATTGGGCTTCTAAAGGCATTGTTGATGTGTATTTCCTATATCTGGGGATTCTTCTGAACAGAGTACACTTCCTCATCATGTATCTTAGAATCTAATGGATCCACCTATATTAGGGAATGCTTTTTCAGGGAATTCGTTAATGCCTGGAATTTGATAGATTTCTATGGTATGGACCATATATCGAACTGTTGTAGTATGACCACCCACTATTACAGGCTCCCATTTAATATAGGATTGATGAGAATATATTTGAGTGAGTTGATACATGAGACTAAATGAAATAATGGTGATACAAGTAATGCCTAAGATTTGGGATGGAAATGATCAAAGCTAGGAAACTCTTCTCGATATTTGAAAAGTGACTCTCAGTATCAATTAGGGTTTGGCGGATATAATAAATAATATTTTCACTACTGGTATCATTTTTATAGGCCGGGAAGGTGCCTAAGGATCACTCCAAGACAATCACATACAGAATTAGTGGTCTTCCTTTAATATGTTTCATTAGCACTGGTAGCCATAAGAGATATCTGTTGATATTTTAAAATTATTTCTGAAAATCATCATTTCATGTATATTCTACCTCTTTTTCATGATTTTGGTGAAGGTAAGACATTTTCCTGTGAGGATGGATATAAAGCATAAAATGTAGTCCATGTGTTCTTAGATTCCTCTCAGCAAAGTGAGGTTTCGAGGAGGTGACATACCAAGGAAAACCTTTGTCTTCTCGGGGTCAAATTTAATTCCATGATGGTGTATGACGAAGATGAGGAATTTTTCATAGGTGACACCGAAAACACATTTTAGGTGGTTTATTTTCAGACTTTGCTATCATAATTTTCTGAAAATGATATCAAGATATTATAGGTGATCGAAGTGAGGTCATGACTTAACCATCAAATCATCCATATATAAATCTATGAACATTCCCAGGAAGGGTTTGAAGATGCAGTGCATGGTTCATTGATATGTAGCACTGACATTTTTCAAACCAAAGAGAATCCCCTTATAGACAAATACTCCCTAGGGGGGTGAAGGTGATGGATTATTCCTCTTCTTAGACTGTTAGGATCTGTCGATATCCTGAATAGAAATACATGAATGAGAGAGTCTTGTATCTAGTAGTGGCACCAATCAACAATTCTATGATTATGATCGAGAAATCATCTTTCGAACAATGATGATTGAGATCCCTAAAATAGAGGTAGACTCTTATTTGCCCATTTCTTCATGAAGGGAACTATTTTTGACAACAATATGGGATATTGAACCACCCAAATGAAGATATATCTAATGATCTTGTCAAATTCAGCCTTTATTTTGGCAGCATGTGTTGGGTGAGTCCTTCTGGATGCTTTATTGTATCCACGATGGTTTTACGGAAGGATCGGGTGGTGAGTAGACACATTAGAATGGAGGTGTAGAATTTCCATATAGTTCCAGGTAAAAACATCTCAATTATTCTTTAGAAAGTAATTATATATCATATTCTATTCAGAATATATGGCCACACTAATCAGAGTGGGTTACGATTCTTCTTTAGTAACAAGGTTTATTTCCCTATCTTCATCAACAGTGGTAGAGAAACCCTCCTCGAATGTGGGGGGGGGATCCCTAATATCTTCCTCCTCCTCCTCCTCCTCAACATCCTCCCTATCCTCATATTCCTCCGATGGGGAGAAAATTCTTGAGATGATTTGTTCAAAATTGGGAGAGGAGTCACAATTCTTGTCTTTGGAGGCTGAAACATCTTCTTCTGTCCCGTTTGACTATGGGGAATTCTCTGGAGAGGGTGGAGTGAAAGGTGTAAGAGTGTCCTCACCTTATTTTGGTTATGATGCATCCTGTTTTTCCTTTTTGGTTAAGGTAAGAAATACCTGGATCCCTAAAGATGGGTTGAGGGAGTGTTTATTTGAGCACTCACCATCATCCAGGGGCCAGTGAACTTTTCAACGCTATTGGGATCAACATTCATGACCAAGATCATGAAGATAGATAAATACATGTCTTTATTTTGACACATTCACTCCACCTGATTAATGAGAAGTACATATTCTTCATTGAGATTCCTAAGAGGGTCAGTGGGGATCACCTTCAGTTAGTTTGGAGTGGTGACCCAATCAATCCCATCTTCTGAAGGTTATTTCCCTTTTGTCTCTAAGAATACTTCATCGATGTAGTTTGACTCATAAGATTAAAATGATATCTTAATAGCATGAAATGTCCCATTAGTTATATTAATGTGATTTATGATGTACTGATAGTGTGATGAGGGAATTTATGCATACTAATTCACCCATGGCCTTCCTAGTAGGAAATTGAAAAATGTGTTTTTTAGGACCACTAGAAATATTGAGTCAGAAATGAAGTCACCAAGCCATATTTTGAGCTTTGGAACAATGGATTCTGCACACCATTATCAGAAACCAACTTGTTCATATTTCAGTGCGTGAATTTTACTCATTATAGCCAAGCCGGTGAAGTGTCCATAGTGGAATGAGATTAACTTCGAAGCGATTGTCATTGAAGACTTTTCAAATGTCGACACCATTTATCCTACAAGAAATTTATAGGGATTTTATGTACCCATTCATACCAACGTCTTTATCTTGATCCATCAAGATGATGATAGAATGGAATTCTACAGGACCATTCTATGTCCAATAGTCTTTAGTGGCAGCTACATTAGCTTTAAAATCTTGTGGGATCAGCAGAGCTTTAATGAGTTATTCCCTGAGGTTTGATGAAATATTTGGTGCATCCATGATTGATAGATTGGCTGGTACCAAGGTTAACTATTTCAAGATTTCATATATATGCTCTAAATTTAGGAACTTGCATTCTTGGGGATTCTCTTTGACAGGTTTTTTAGAGGCCTGAGCAATGGGTACAGAGGGAACGACTCCTAAGGATGGAGTACGTGTTGCTTCTATGCTTTGTGGGTTTGTCCGAGAGGGTATTCCAACAAGCTATGAGAGGTTAGACATCTATTCCACTTAAATGGATACTCTATTATGATCAGAACAGAGTTTCATATAATGGGGGATGAGAAACTTTCATGTTCCTTCTAGGTCCACTAAAGGGATCTTTTGCGAGTTTCTTCAACATTGACGGGTTGAGAGGAAATGGAGCCAAGAATATGGTTTCTACCATGGATGCATCTATCCATGTATCTTTGACTTTGATAACGTCTTTATTAGGATAGCTGATTTGGTGTGGGGAATTTGGGTTCATGTTTATACTCTTCATCGAAGAAAGGATCCACTAAGTGAATGACATTGATGGATCCGAAGATCAGTTCCCCATATAATGATTATTTTTCTTAATCAACTTCTTCCAATGATGTCATTTGGCAGGGCGATGCCCCTTGATCTATTTGGGGGGGGGGGGGGAGGGTGATACCCGTATCATCAGATCTATTATCAGGAAATCTGAGTGTGCCATATCCAACTCTATCCTTGGTGAAGATTCATCTTCTTTCACTTGATTGGCTCGACCCTTGAAGGATTGTGGGGATGAGGATGTTGGTTGTGCCGCATCTGGAGCTATTTGGGGTACTTTCGGTTGCCTCAACTACACTTGAAGGATACCATGGGATCAGTTGTCTATTTTCTGAGTCATACTACCATCAAACTTCTACTCCTTTTTTCTGAAAACAATTTTACATTCCCCTTATTCATCATCGTCGATGGTGGAAACATACGCCACTTGTGCTGGTGGTGGTCTCAACATGAATTTTTCAGAATCTATCATCTTTTTTAGGAGTTCTTTGAATATGAAACACTCAAGGATGGTGTGTCCCAATATCTAGATGTAGATACAATAATTTGGCTAGTCAACAAGACCTACTTCATCATCCCTCCTCATCTCTGGTAGCTGAAGCAAGTTTCAATTCATGGCAGCTACAAAATTGCCACAGACTTGATAATCTTGGAATGTATACACTTTATTCCTTCACTCATGAAATTGATTTCTTCTAACTCTCCTTATATCATCTTATCATGGTAGGGGAAACTGTTGACGTCCAGGGGGAATGTATAGTTTGGTGTGGGTCTTAGAGCTATAGCTGGTGCAGAGGGTGGCTTAAGCGTAATGGAAGCCACTTCATCTCTTCCCAACCTTTTACCTGTGGTTGATGGGGTTACTCAGGACATGATATTAGTCTATTTCAAGGAATCCTCTATTCCATGAGAAATGGTAGAGAAATTCCGAAACCAACTTTTATACTTCATCGAGATGAGTGGTGTTCATAGTTCATCATGGATATTATCGATTCACATGGAAGGAATCCAATCTTGGGGGAGAGGTGGGTTACTAGAGTAAGTCAAAAATTTCCATCTAGTAATGAAGTTTGAAACTCTTTTGTTCTACTTATGTTTGCAGTTCTTGAGGACAATGACTATTGTTTTTGGCAATGTTGAACTGAAATGGAAGAGGAACTTCCACCAAAGGACCTCTGAGTATGTTATAGAATTATCTAGTAGGATGGTATACCATATAATGGATGAACCTTTCAAGGTTCACAGGAAGTATCTATGTTTCAATTATTTTTTCTGTTCTAGAGTTCCCATCATGGGATTATAGTAATATGTGTAGTGCATTAGATGTTGCTCTGGGTCTCTTGATCAATTTAACATTGGGAATACAGGGTTCTCAAAATTTGGTGGTGGAAAGGTGTTTCTCACCCTGTTGAAGAGGGGATTTCATTCTAATTTTATCAGTGAACTCCATCCTTCCATTTCTTCTAATAAATACTTCAATGAATCATTCGTTTTCATGAGATCTTGATGTATTTCCTATTGACCCAGAGCATGAGAGTGTGTAGCAGGGGGCAAGATTGGACATGTCATCAGTGCTGAAACTTGAAGAGGAAACCCAGTTGGTGGAATCCTTTGTGGATTCAGCTGATCTGTTCTAGTTGCATCCCCAAACGATGGAAATCATTATATCCTTTTAGTATTGGGTTCTGATATACTAATAGTCCCAACACAACCTTGAATGATCTTTCTGGCCTTGCTTCATTTGTTGGGATGAGCCCTAGTGTAGAGGCACCACTGTTAGAAGTGTGTGCTAGACCTCCCCATGAGAAGCATATCTAGTTGGATGGATCACTTGTAGCTTCTCAACAATGACTCACCTTAGTTCTTTCATTTCATCCTCTTACTGAGAGAATATGTCTTAGAGATTCAAGGATGCGTTCTCATTAGGAGGAGGAGGTTGGTGGTATGAAAACATGCACTTAATCCTCTATTTGTTATGGAATCATAGGGGAGGTAGTGATATATTTTCCAAGGGTGAAACCAAATTTAAGGTGGCCTATGGGTTCTTGGTACGCACTCCTTCAAGATCGATGTGGACCGACTCTGGGAGGGAACCATCTTTTCATGCATCCCCATAATTTGTATTATCTTAAGTGGGGTCTTTGGGATTGAAATCCATGGCATTCACTGATGTATACCACATTGGGGGTGGCATAATAGGTTTTGAATGGTTAGATAGATTCTTGTGTCCTTTGTTGGATAATCTCCTTCCATTATGATGTCCTCTTTGGGTTTTTGATGAAGGGTAACTCAAAGAGAACCTTGACATGACTTAGTTGGGTGTCTCCTTTCCGATAGATATGAATTATGAGGCGGTATGTAATAGCTAACCCATATGTTCGATGTTCTCCCTATATAGGAAAATAATGACATTCAATAGTCATGTTGTTTAGGTAAAAATGCCCCTATCCCTACTAACTGGGGTTTCTCCTGTTCCTTGGTCATTGTGCCATGGACTGGAATTACTGGTCTTTTTGGGAAATTTTGTGTTAAAATTCCACCAAACCTGTGGGATGGGGTTTCTCCCATACTACATAAGTTGCTCCATATATGGCCGTTTTCTTCATATCATGAATTCCCACTTGGGCATGAGATGGATTTAGTGGTGGGTCTTCTAGTGAATTTCATTCTTCTGAGGACATGATAAGTGCTCATTAATTAGTCTGCCTTATGAGAGAAGCCTGCATAATGTTCTTTGTGGCCTTCTTCAGGAGACTCTTGATGAATTTTTCTCATCAAGCTTGACTCTTTTGAGACTTAATCAAGGAAAGTTCATACCAGGCCTACCATATTCCACAAATAGGTACTTCAATTTGTTTCTGTATGGGGAAAATGACATTGTAAGATTCCATCTCTAGTGGGATCTTCTAGATGAGGCATGGGGTGAAGTGTAATTCTCCATGCTCGTCCCATTCCCAGATATGTACACCAGATGATGTGTCACCGATGAGAAAACACAACTTGTTCAGTGCATGGAGATAGGCCAGTTCAAGGACTTCCTTCTGCCTCTCTGAATGTGGATTTTGTGTAGATGGAAGAGAATCTAGGTTGATCTAATGGAGGATCTCCCCTAATATATTTACATGGTCTACATACCGATCATAGGGAAAAAACATTTCTTTCAACTAGAGTATATTTTTCTAGATATTGAGGTGAAAGTTATGCATGAATTCTTCAGAAAACTCTCTTGGTATGTCGAACTAAGAAGTGTTCATGGTCCAATACATCATGAATAAGTCATCCCTACCTATTTTTCTTCTAAAAAACTACATGATTTTTTGTTGTTCCGCTAGGGACTTATCTTCTTGATCTTCCCAATTTGAATACTTTTTAGTGATTTCATTCCAAGTATTGGGGATAGTATGAGCTTCATTTATATGTGAGCAGCATGGGGTGTCTCATAGAATGAGCATGGACCCATACCACTCTTTGGTTTATAATGGATTTCGATCATCATAGATAGAGTTTCTAACATGTCTAAGTCCATATTTCTAAGTGAATCATCATATGAGGGTTTCCTAGTATTTGGTTCAGCAAGGGGAGGACCTTTTTGTCAGTGTAGATTTTGAATGGGGTGAGGATCTTCATATTTGGTCTTACAAAGGTGAGGGAAACCATTTCAACTTACTATACAACCACGGGGAGTGTCCCTATGGTGTATACCCTGGGGATGACCTTCAGGGCGGACCATAACAAGGGGAGGGTCTTCTTGCTTCTTGATGTCATTGTGGGGAGATCCTTCACATAGTGATTACCATTATGGATAGTGCTTCCATCATGAATTGATATCAATATTCAGGGAGAATATCTTCAATGTACATTCTGGGGAGGACCTTCAAGATGTACAATAATTAGGGGAGGGACTTCTCTTTATATCATGTCACTATGGGGAGGTCCTTCGCAATGATTTCCATTGTGGAAAGGACTATCATTATATCTTGATATCTCACTACAGGGAGAATATAAGTAGTGTACATTTTGGGGGGACCTTCATGATGTAATACAATGAGGGGAGGTCCTTCTCATTGATTTATGTCACTATAGGTAAGGCCTTCGTAGAGGATTCTATAATGGCAAGGACCAACATCATAGCTTAACATATAAATATAGGGAGAATAATATCTACTGTGTATACCCTGGGGAGGACCATCTTGGAGGATGATAGAAAGGTAATGAACTTATTTTTTTTTCAATATTTTGGTCAACGGGAGGGATACCCTAACACACATCAAGAGATACTCTCTCACGATCGATTGTTTCTAGCCTATGAAGTAAGGCCCAACAAGTGCTCTGGGGAGGACCATCAGAGATTCTAGTAGAAAAATTGCAGGGAGGACCTTTTCAACTACTAAAACCACTTCCATAATTGGGTAATGGATAGATAGGATCTTGAGATTCTATTGATATATATTATTCCGTCAAGAACTATAGCTTTTAGTAGAGAATATTCATGAGTATTCTCTTCATTTTCAAATTGACTCAGGAACAATTCATTTTTGGGAACTCTCTTGTGGTAAAATGGGGATGCCTATTGTTAGTAATGGCCTTTATATGAAAATCAAGTTTTGTTTGGTTCCCCTGTTGTTTCCAGGATATTCCAATTAGCATCTTGAGTTTTATTAGGGTTATATGCCTACCCTAGAGAGGCCACCACACTGGTCTGGTGTCCCTCAGTTGGAATGGGTATTGGTTCCCAATATGGTTGTACATGTATTGTGATATATGGTCATCGAACCTCCTGGACTGGAGTAAGAATGAACGTCTTCTCTGTAGTGACTATCCAATTTTTTAGATTAGTCACCCAACTCTGGGAGACTGGGTCCTGGGTCTGACTCATCACCTTTTTCGTAGATGCAATTATGTCATGAAGGATTTAGAGAATATGATCTGGGATTGATGTATAATCCTCGATCATTTCTAGGATGTGTTGAGATACGTATTTTGGCTGGAACTGGTATAAATTTCTATTATGATGCTAGAACAAAAAGAATTTCCTTCTCCTTTCCTCTTTGTGTTGCTAGTGGGTACTGGCAGTTCTCTTGTGTTAGGGTAGAGGAACAAGTTTTCACTTGACTTGTAGCTACAATACACTAGTTTCTTTCTCCAGCTACTACCATATTTGTATGGTGGGATTTATATTTGCGAACAAGAATTTTTGTCTACTCATTTTCCACTATATTTGTCTCACTGTCTTGATATACATTCACAAGAATTTGACTCCTCTTATATATTCTTTTCACCATATTTGACTAGCAGGATTTGTTATGGTAGGATGGAATTAGAATCTACCTATTCATTTCCATTGCATTTGACTTGTGGGATTCATATGCATTGGTATTATTGTATGACTACCCATAGTTTTCCACCATATTTTTATAGTGGTTTTTGGGTGAATCAGTAGGAATTTGTGACTTCTTGGAAATAGTTTCTACCCTATATGGATGATAGGCTTCTTGTGCATTGGTGGGGATTTTCATCTGCATATAATTTGTTACCCTATCTATACAGCGAGACTGGTGATCATTATAGGGAATTTGTATCAACTTATATTTTGACTCCTTATATCCGTGGTGGGTTTCATAAGAATTATCATGAATATACATTCACTCAGAGGTTTTTGTCGTATTTCTGTGGTAGGATTTGAAAGAGAAGGCATAGTTGTATGTCCACTCGTGGTATATAGTTGTGTTTGAATAAAGGATCTCCTCCTCAGGATCCCAGTTAATGACCTACTATTGATTTTATGTTTTCCACCATCGGTGGGCAGCCCTAGGGGACCATGTCCGTTGGACTTCAGTTGGATCTCTCGGTGTGGTATCCTCCTCAGAGTGAAGATAATGGGTTGTGCCATGTTTGTAATAGCATCTTCCCATATGGGTCTATAAGTTAGCCCTCTATAAATCTAGGGTGAAGTCGTCAATACTAACCTTATCTTCTACCTTATTATAATGGAGATACAGGTTGTCATGTTTAAGGGACATGCTCCTGAAATAATTGTAGACAGAAAGTAGAGATTCATGGTTCTAGAGTGCCAACTGTGGCTGAAGAGGTGGTAGGTGATCTTTCACCAATTATAGGACATGTCTTACAGACTACACAATGGAGAGAGTACCATTTTTTTGGTACTCATTGATAAGTGCATTTGAAACCCAACGTTGAAGAAGTTGGGTAGGTGATGGATTCCATTTCATTTTTGGGAACCCAGCTGCCTCTACGGTCGTTAACATGCATATCTGAGAAAGTTGTCTAGATGCTATTAAATTGATTGTAGATTTGTGAATCACCTACAATATATATGGAAAGTAAAAAAAACAAAACACTTTCAAGGTATCATCTATTTATCACATGTATAATTGATGATCTTTCTTGGCCCTCTTCCTTTTGAATGTCAAATGGGCTTGAGGTGAGGTAACCTACCACCTTGGTGAAGGATTCACATAGAGATCACCATTTTTGTTTCGAACTAAGGTGGTATTGTATGGGAGAAAACTAAATTGACTGAAGAATAAAAACTAATTTTCTATTGTTGTAGAGAGTTTCACGGTAGGTTCACCAATTTTTTTCCAACCAGATTCACATCATACAACTTTCATGGACTGAGGTGGTGTTGCTGGGATTGGGCGGTGTGACCTTTTTTTGTTATAAATGAGGTTCCATAGTTGAATGGTCCTGGAATGTGATCTTAGGGGTTTAAGGGTTTGGGTAATTAGACCATTCTGGGTATGATGTCCTCATATCATCTCTAACGAGTTTGTTCACAAATCTTAAAACACCCAACGACCCTTTTATCCATGATTCATAGACCTAATTTCCATGGTAGGATCTCATTGGATGATTTGGATAATGAAACTTAATGAATCCATTGGTCTAGAAGATGGGAGGTCAACCTCGTCACACCCTTGTGGGGGGAATTATTGCCTATTTTGGGAATCTCTTAATGATTTATACCGTGTTCATATATTCATAAATCCTTGGTTCCTTCCCAACAGTGTGATTGTGGATTACTAATGGGTCACAAGATCACCATAGATATACATGGGTCTAGAATTACGGAGACATCACTAGACTAAGCCATGTGATGAGAAACTTTGGAGTTTACCATCATCCAAGGGGATATAAGTTGTTCCAATATCTAGATCAGACCTATAAGATGGGATTCCTATGTATCCTAGCAAGAGGAATCAAAATCCATGTTGTTCGATGTCATTTATCTGGGAACATCACCTTTTAGGATCATGTGACAAGGACCCATCCATGCAGTTTAATGTAATGCAGTTTGGATTTCTAGGAGAAAGGTTCCTAGTCCTATTTTGGTGTGGGACTTTTGCTAGAGTGGACCATGATGTTTAGAAGAGATTCCATCTCTTGGGTGGATATGACCTTGTCTAGGATATGAACTAGAGAACAATAGGGTGATATGTGAGTTGAGTTTGGACCTCTGAGAGGCTTCCTACATATCCTAGTTGGTTGGGAATCCTATCCCACGTAGTTTAGTAAGAGTTGGGACATAAAACCTTGAGGAAGTGCATAAAGATGTCATGACGTGGGGATTAAATCAGTAGATAAGTCCCTTTTTGAGCCAGATTTGGGACTTACACAAAAAATGAGGCCTTGATCAATTGATGGTCATGATTGGGTTTAAACATTGAGAAGGTCACCTTCGACAACATTCCTTAGACAAGCTTACTACATATTTTGCTTGGGGAAGGAATCACGGTTCTCATAGTTCAACTCATTTGGGGATTACACCTAGGATGAGTTCCAGGCTATGGGGTTATGCGGATGTAATGATTGCTTCCAACCTCTAAGACCACATGAGTCATGCTCGGTGTGAGAAACAGGAGGAGGAAATGGATCTAAAGATTGTACATCCCACACCATCTATTAAGACATGGTACTGGAGCCCAAAGGGCGAGAGAGATAGGGGTGGCATTGAGTGTACCCATATCCTATTTTTTCATAACATAGATAGTTATATTAACCTATTCAGGTATGCCCTGGGTGGGGGAAAATAGGAGAACTAATGCAACCACTTATAAGAAAACACAGGGGATTACCTATGTGGGAATGACAAGAAATTGTTTCTGGGAAAGGGGAGTAATGTTGCTTCTTGTAAAAAGGAAACACAATCATGATTTCCCTCTGATATCACTGACCCTCATCAAAGGTAAAGACCATTAATTACTATTGATCCCTATATCAGAAAGGTTCATGTTAGTATCCTAAGGCTAAACCCAAGGATACCATGGGAATGTAAAATTATGGTAATTCTGGGTGTATACACTGTTGAGGGGATTACCCACAAGACACTGCTTACCATGGGTATGTAAACTAAAAAGGGTGCACTGATGTGACCAATGGTTTTATCATACGAGTCTGGTAGCATTATAATAGGCTTTGGCTTAATGGCATTGGACTAGTTTGCGGAGGGACTATGGACGAGGTGGCAGAAATAGAAGGAAATGATTGGATCCTGATGGTGGAATACCCAAACGTACCCCATTAAATATACCATTTGTCCATGTGGGATGGGGTATCCCTCACATAGCTCATTTCTATTTTGGTGGAGAGGTTTTCCGCATAACGAAGTGGTATGTGGACCTGGATATGGTCCATGTACTGTGGGGGTACACAGACCAGGATGTGGTCAATGTACCAGGGCGGTACCTGACCCCAGGTTTTTTCCATATAGTGTGGTGATATGTGGAGTGGGATTCTATCCACATAGAGGGATGATATATGGGGAAGGGTTTCATCTGTATAGCGATGTGCTATGTGGGATGATGGATCGAAGAAGGGGAATTGATCATGCGCTTTGTGGGATGTTCATCCACCTAGAGGATATGGTTTGTGGTTTTCCAATTATGTTGATGGTTTTCTAATTAATATTATGTTACCTTATTTTATGGTATGCAACAAGCAATACCTGTAAGAAACTATTAAAAAAGTCCATCTTTGTAACACTTTCTTCTTCCATCCCTTTGATGCATATAATTCGATTTTCGTAAAGTCTCCCTATCTCCATACTCAATTCTATCTTACATTTTTGGCTTCCTCTAAATCCTTTTATAGAGTTTCGGGGAATCTGGATCTATGGGTCACATGAAAACTTTTACAGAACCCCTATGGAAATCACCTGACCCACAGACGACTCAGTCAATATAGGCCCTCGGGGTTGTGTTTCACAATGTTGGAAATCATAAACTCAATTCTATGAATGGATTTGTCTCATGTTTGGGACACTATCGAATTCTACTCAACCGTGAACCATTCAGTTTTCAGGGATGGTTTGTTGGGGAGAATTTCTCCATCAATATTCATCCAATGACACTGTTTGCGGGGGGCTGTATGCGGAGTATATTTTTCTACCCACATTCCTCCAATGACACAGTTCATGGGATCCAGTGTTGTCATCTCTATTATGAAAAAAGCTTGGTTTGTGGATTCTTTGCATGATTTTGGACATCCATGTGAGGTGGTGGTATATGAAGGATTTTCAGTTTGCGGTGCCTCTCCTTCCCTTTGATGAATTTGGATTCTTTTACATTCTTCTTTAAGTTATTCATCCAATTTGTTTTCATCCCTTTACCAAAATTATGGGAGTTTTTTACTTTCCCTTTTCAAAATTTTCAAGACCCAACAAACCCTAAAAACAAAAAAAAATCCTAAAAATCCCAAAATCTGTAAATAAGCTAAAGAATCCTAAAACCCGGACAAACCCTAAAAAATGTAAAATTCATAGAAAACCCGAAAAATAATAAAACCCTTAAAACACCCATAAAACACAGAAATATCATAAAAACACTAAAAATAAATAAAACCACTAAAAAAAATAAAAACCCTAAAACCCCTAAAAACCTTAAAACTCCTAAAAACTCTACAACACCCTTAAAAACCCTAAAACCCTAAAAACAATAAATCCCCTAAAAGACACAAAAAATCCCTAAAAATATTAAAAATCTTTAAAACCATGAAAACCGTAAAAGACCCTAAATAACCCCATAAAAATAAAAATAAACCTAAAACCATTAAAATCCCAAAAAATAACAATAAAAAGAGATATAACCCCTAAAAACCCTAACACCCCCCAAAAAACTATAAAGTTCCTACCCTCTCCCCCTCTAAAAGTGAAAAAAACCCTAAAAATACCTTAAACCCTAAAATCCTAAAAATGTTATAAAAACAACTAAAAAACCAAAAATACTAATAACTGTAAAAACCAAAAATTTCCCAAAAAACCGTAAAACCCCTAAAACCACATCCTAAAAACACCAAAAAACCAAATACTCCAAAAACCAACAAATTCCTTAAAAACCCCAAATACCTCTTCAACCCCCAAAAAATCCAAAAACCCCCCAAAGCTATAAAAATTATGAAATTCCTAAAAAACATAAAAAATCTAAAAACCCTAAAAACCGTAAAAAGCCACTAAAAACCCTAAAACCCCCAAAACCCTAAAAAGCATTAAAACCCATTAAAAACCTAAAAAACCATAAAAAACAAAAAGGATAAAAATTCTAAAACACTAAAACCCAAAAAAAAACACTATACCCCCTAACAAACCTAGTAACCCTGAAATAACATTCGGACCCCTAAAAACAAAAAAAAAACCTAAAACACCCAAGATTCATTTAAAACCCTAAAAATCCAAAAAAACCATAAAATCCCTAAAAATCGTAGAAGACACTAAAAATACTTAAAACCCCTAAAGTTAATATAACCCAAAAACACTCTAAAAATACCAAATCCCAAAAAACACTAAAAAAATGTGAAACCCCGAAATATATTCAACAAACTAAACTACTAAGAACCCCTAAAATACTTTTAAAACCCCTTTAAACCATAAAAACCCAAAACCCCTTAAAAACATTAAAAATCAATAAAACACTAAAACAACCTAAAAATTATAAAAATCACTGAATAACCATACAAAACACTGAAAATCATAAAACACACTAAGAACCAACAAAACAGAAAGACCCTAAAAGTCAAAGAAGCACCAAAAAAAACAAAAAATGATAAATACCATAAAATGTCAAAAAAACCACAAAAGTCTCTAAAAACCCCCAAAGAAAATCCAGAAATTCCCTAAAAATCTAATGGACCCTAAAAAGAATAAAGGACCCTAAAACCATAAAAACCCTAAAAACCCTAAATGACCCTTAAACCATAAAAAGGATAAATGATCCTAAAAACCCCAAAACAAACCAACCCCTCCCCACCTAAATACTAAAAGAAATATTAAAAAACTAAAAGTGCCTAAAACCCATAAAAATCACAAAGCACAAAAAAAACCAAAAAACGCAAAAAAGTCTTATAATACCGTAAAAATTAAAAACACTAAAAATCCTAAAAAATATAAAAACCCCACCCAAATCTAAAATCGAATAAAAACCTTAAAACTTTAAACCCCCCCAAATACCCTAAAAAACTCTAATACCCCTAAACCACCTATGAACCCAAAAAACCACCTATAACACCTAAAGTGTAGAAAAACCACTTAAACACCAAAAAAACCCTAACCCACCTCAAAATCTTTAACCCCATAAAAACAGAAAACCCCTTAAAATCCCCATAAACGCTAAAAAACAAAAATATCCATAAAATTACTAAAATACCTAAAAACAATAACATCCAAAAAAACCCTTAAAACCATCAAAACACCTAAAACCCTGAAAACCATTAAAGTCCTAAAAGACAATAAAAACCTAAAAACCAATAAAAACACCTAAAACCCCTAAAAACACTAAAAACCCTAAAAGACCCAAAAAACCCTTAAAATCCCTAAAAACCCTAAGAGACCCAAAAACCCAAAAACCTATAAAAATTATAAAAACACCAAAAACCCTTGAAATTATATAAAAGAGTATTTTGAATCCTTTAACCCCCCTAAAAACCCTAAAAATTCTAAAACATCAATAAAACCCAAAAAAACCCAAAAAATTCCTACCCCCACCCAAACCCAAAAGAACACTAAACCCTATAGAACTACTAAAAACCACTAAAAATTTTAAACCTCTAAATAACGCCAAACCCCAAACCCTATACCCTACCTCCTAAACCCATAACCCAACTCTCTTAACACAAGACCCTACACCCTAAACCCTAAACCCTATACCCAAAACCCTAAGACCTAAACCCTAAACCCTAAACCATAAACCGTACACCCTATACCCAAAACCATACACCCTAAACCTATTACCCTACACCTTAAAATTGATACCCAACAACCTAAACCCTAAAGCCTACACCCTAAACCCAGCAACCTAAACCCTATACCTCACAACCTAAACCATAAACCCTTCACAATAAACCTTAATCCCACACCCTAAACACTACACCCCATACCATATACCCTACACCCAAAACCCTAAATCCTAAACACAAAATCAAATATCCTACACCCTAAACCACACGCCGTACACCCCATACCCTTAAAAATATACTAGAAAATATAAACCCTATACCCTAAACCATATACCAAACATCATATACCCTATACCATAGACCCAACACTATAAACCCTATACCCCACACCCTAAACCTAGCTCTTACACCCCAATATATATACCCTACACCCTAAACCCAATACCATACACCCTAAACCCTATCCAAAACACTCTAAACCACACACCATACACCCTGAAACAAATATCCTACACCCTAAACCCTAAATCCAATACCCAAAACCATAAATCATGAACCCTAGACCCTATAACATACTATATAATCCCTAAACCCAAAACCCTATATACTTCACTATAAACCATAAACCCTAAACACTAAACCCTCAACCCTATACCATATACCCTAAACCCTTTACCATACATCCAAGACCCCTATACCTTATGACCCAAGCACTAAAACCTATACCAAAAGCCCCAAGACCTAAACTATACAACATAAACCTATAGCCTTCATCTTAAACCATATAACCTACACACAAAGCACTAAATCCTATACCCTAAACACTATATCATACACCATATAACCTAAATCCCACACACTAAAACCTATACCCTACATAATACACCATAAATGCTAAACCTTAAACCCTATACCCAATACCATAAACCCTAAACTCTACACTTTTAACACTATACCTTAAACCATAAACCATACACTCTAAACCCTATACCCTACACACTAAACCCTAAAACCACACCCTAAACCTTAAACTACATACCCAAAAAACTATACCCAACACCCTAAAAGCAAAAAACATTAGCCTAAACCACATGACCAACAACCTAAACCTTAATCCCTAAACCCTAATCCTTATACCTTACACCTAAAACCGTACACCATAAACCCTATTCCATTCACCAGAAACTCTAAAATGTACAAAAAAAACCCAATATCCTCCACCTTAAACCCTAAAACCCATGCCTGATACACTATACACTACACCCTCTACCATAAACCATACACCCTAAACCCTATACACAGACCCTAAACCATAAAAAACATCATACAACATAAGGACTAAACCCTATAGCCTAAACCCTATAGCCTACACCCTAAACACCAAACCCAACACCTAAACACCATACCCTACACCCTACACTATAAACCCAACACCTTAACCCATATACCCATAACCCAAAACCCAAAACCCAAAACCCTAAATCCCACACCCTAAACCCTAAACTCTATACTCTAAACCTTATACACCAGAACACAAATCTTATACCCCATACCATAAACCCTATACCATAGAACCTAAGATGTATACCCTAAAAACCTAAAAAAAGATGAAAAAACCCTAAAACCATTAGAAAACTCTAAAATCCATACAAACCATAAAACCCTAAAAATTCTAAAAAAAATAAAAATATAAAAAAAATCAGAAAACCTTAAAAATCCAAAAACAATATCAATAAATAACAATAAAAATTAAATACCCAGAAAAATCCATAAAATCCTTAAAAAACTAAAACCCCAATAAAACTCAAAAAATCACTAGAAAGTCCCAATAAAAACCTAAACATCCCGAAAACCCCTAAAAGTTCCCTAAAAACAATAAACGAACCCTAAATGAAAAAAACCCTAAAAATAATAAAAACCCCTAAAGACTCTTAAAAACTGCAAAAATCATAAAAAACTATAAAATCCCTAAAGTCCTAAAAACATAATACCCATAAAAACACATAAAACCCCTAAAAACCCATAAAACACTAAAAAAACACTAAAAATAGGAAAACCACTTAAAACCCTAGAAACCCTAAATCTCTAAAAACCCCTAAAACCAAAAAAATCTCTAAAAGATCCTTAAAAAGGCCTTAAAACCCTGAAATCCCTAAAAGTCCCTAAAAACCCATAAAAATCCTCTAAATCACAATAAAATCTAAAAATACTAAAAAATCATAACAAACCCTAAAAATAAACTAAAAACCAAGAAATCCCTTAAATATCTAAAACTTCCCATAATACCCAAAAACACTAAAGACCCCTAAAACCCCTAAAAACCATAAAAACCAATAATCAAAGAAAACCCAAAAATCCCTAAAAACTCTAACAACACTAAAACTAAAAAAATAAAAAATTAATATGAAATATGAAAATAACAAAAAAATCTAAATTAATCAATCAGAAACATTAGAAATTCAACGAACCATTAAAAACCCTAAAACCCTAAAACAGAAAAACACCTAAAAACCCTAAAAATGTAAAAAATACAAAAAACCTAAAATATAATCAAAACCTTAAACCCCCATAAGAATCCTAAAAACCATAAAAACCATAAAAGACTGTAAAACCCCTAAAAGACCAAAAAATCCCTAAAATAATCTAAATACCAAATAAACACCCTAAATGACACTAAAACCCTCAAACACCCAAAAATCCCCAATATACACATAGAAGAACCTAAAAACCCTAAAACCTATAAAACCCCATGAAAACCCTTAAAACCATACAACCCCAAAAAAACTCTAAAAACGTTAAAAAAATACATAAAACCACAAAAACCCCTAAAACCCCAAAAAATCCATGAAAACTGTTAAAACATTAAATTCCATAAAACACCCTAAAACACATAAAAAAATAAAAATACCCAAAAAACTTTAAAACACCCTAAAAGGAAAAAACACTAAAACATACCAAAAACCCAAAACACCATTAAAATCCATCAAAATCATTTAAAACCCATATAAACCCTAAATCCATTCAAAACATAAATTATTGAAAAAAAATTAATAATCACAAAAAACCCTAACAACCATAAAAAATACTAAAAACCCATAAAGATACATAAAAACCCTAAACAACCTAAAAACCCCTAAACAATACTAAAATCCCCAATACCGACTAGAAACCCCAAGAAACCCTAAACCCCTAAAAATACTAAAAACCTTAAAAACATTTAAAACCCTAAAACCCCTAAAACCCCCAAAAATCCATAAAACCCTACAAAACCCACTAAATGATCCAAAAAACATTAAAATACTAAAAGGTCCTAAAACCCATAACCAACTATAAAAATCATAAAAGACACAAAAAATTCAATAAAATCTCTAAAAACCCATAAATTTTTAAAATTACCTAATATTCATAAGACCCCTAAACTTCCATGAAGTTCCTAAAAACCCAAAAACCAGTAATAGACACTCAGATCTCTAAAACTCCCTAAAAGAACTTATACCCACCAAAAAATTATAAAATGCTACAATACCTCCTAAAGGACCCAAAACCCCCATAGAAAACCAGAAAAGTCCCTAATACTCTTTAGAAATCTCAAAAGTCACAAAAAAGACCTTAAAACCCATTAAATAACCTAAGACATGTAAAAACCCTAAAAAACCTAAAACTATATGTTACCCTAAAACCCTAAAATTCCCAATAAAACCCTAAAAACACTTTAGATCAAAAGAACCCTAACCCCCCCCAAAGCATAAAACCGTAAAAACCAAAAAACAACCAAAACATCCTAAAAACACCCCAAGACACTAAAAACCCTAGCCCTAAAAAGTCTTAAAAACCAAAAGAGACCATAAAACCCCATAAATCTCTAAAAACACTATAAACACTAAAAACCTATAGACCAAAAAAACTCGAGAAAACTCTAAAAAAAAAAAATTTAAAACTACTAAGGACCCTAAAAAATCCTAAAAACATTTAATGAGAAACTAAATGGCATAAAATAATAGAATTCCCTCGAACACTAAAACCCTAAAAAACATAAAAATCCTTAAAAACCCTAAAAAAAATTACAAAAATAAGTAAATCCCTAAAAACATAAACACCCAGAAACCCAAAAAATATTAAAACCCAAAAAACCCAAAAATTCCCAAAAACCATAGAAACCCTAGAAGCCATGAAAAATCATAAAAACACTAAACCAAAAAAAACCCAAACCCCCTTAACCACCACAAAACGAAAATAACTATTAAATACTAAAATCCACTAAAAACACTTAAAACCCCTAAAAACCCTAAAAATCCCTAAAACCCTAAAAACACTAAAACCCATACAACCCCATAAAATTAATAAAAAACCTAAAACCCTAAATAACATAAAACCCCAAATCCCATAAAAACAATAAAAACCCTTAAATACTATAACCTAAACCCTAAACCTTAAATCCATTATCATACAATATAAACCCTAAATCCTACACCAGAAATCCTATACCCTACACCATAAACCGAAAAATCTGCACCCTAAACACTATACCCAAAACCCTGAACCCTAAACCCTACACCATAAACCCTATACACTAAACCCCAAATATTAAACCCTACATCCTAAAACCGATCTCCAAAACCATAAAACACAAACCCTACACACTAAACTCTAAAACGTATACCCTTAGTCCTAAAAACCCTATAAACAAAAATGAACCACCCAAAATACCCTTAAAAACACTAAAAACCCTAAAATCCCTAAAATACCCTGAAAATTCATGAAGAACCCCAAAAGACCCTAAAACCCCTATAAAACTCAAAAGACCCAGAACCCCTTTAAAAACACTAACTAACCATAAAAAATCCTAAAACCCCTTCAAACACCTTAAAACCCTAAACCCCCTAAAAGCATGAAAAAATTAAAAATACTAAAAAACCTATAAAACTAAAAATCCTAAAAAAAAATTAAAAACCCTAAAACACATAAAATCCTTAAAAACGGAAAAAACCCTAAAATCATAAATAAACCCCCAACCCCCTAAAATCCCTAAAATCCCTAAAATGACTAAAAAGATCCTAACTCCCAAAAAACCTAAAAATATCATAAAAACTCAAAAACTCTATAAGTCCCCCAAATGTCCAAGAAAACCCAAAAAATACCATAAGAAACCAATTATCCCAAAAAACACCCTAAAGCCTCTAAACCCCAAAAAACCTAAAGAACCCTAAAAACGCTAAAAATCACAAAAACCCAAAAAAACATTTAAAAAATAAGAAAGGATAAAAAACATAAAATGACCATAAAACCACCAAAATACCTTAAAACATCATAAAATACTCTAAAACACTAAAACACTTTAAAAACTCTAAAAATTCTAAACCCTTTTAAACCCCTTAAAACCATAGAAACACTGAAAACCCAAAAAGGCTCAAAAAACACCATAAAACACTTGAAAACCATAAAAACACCATAAAACCTAAAACAAATAAAATTCCTTAAAACCCTAAAAATTTAAAATGTTAAAAGGCCCAAAAAACCATAAATACCCAAAAATACCATAAAGCCACTAAAAATACAAAAACACTAAATAACCATAAAAAATTATAAAACAAGACTAAAAACAATCAAAAACATAAATACTCTAAATCTCTAAAAATCCCTAAGAACCCTAAAGATCCTTAATATCCCCTAAAATAAAGAAAACCCTAAAACCCTAAATACCTCCAAAATACCTTAGAACCCTTGAAACCCCTAAAAACCCTAAACCCCTAAACCATAAAAGGACATAAAAAGTATTAAAATCCCATAAAACCAATAAAAATCTTTAAAATACCCCATAAATATAAAAAAATCCTAAAACCCTTAATACACGAAAAAACCATAATCCTAAAAATATCAAATACCTTTAAAACCCCTAAAAAGACACTAAAACACCCTAAAATTCCTTATGCCCCCAAGAAATCCTAAAAGAATCCTAAAACCCCTAAAAATACCCTATTAACAATAAAAATTATTAAAGGAAAGAACAAACCCTAAAACCCCCAGAAGACCCTAAAAACCATAACAATACCTAAAAGACTCTAAAAACCCAAAAAGACTCTAGAAACTGTAAACCCCCAAAAAAATTATAAACCCCCTAAAATCCCTAAAAGACCCTAAAAAATGTAGGAACCCAAAAAACCCTAAATGACCCCAATACCCCAAAAATTTTCTAAAACCCTTAAAACCCTAAAGAAATGTAAAACCCATCCAAACCATAAAAGACAAAAATAACTAGAAAAAATCTTAAAGGACATAAAAATATCCCAAAATCTCCAAAAAATTCTAGAAGTCCATAAAGACCCTAAAAACATTAAGGACTCTAAAACATATAAATAACTAAAAACACTAAAAAATATAAACCCCTGAACCCAAAAAAAATCCCAAAAATCATAAAAAACATAATAAATCATAAAAACCTAAGAACTATAAAAAATATAATACCCCAAAAACCCTAATAAATAAAAAAAGAAAAAATATATAAAAACACTAAAAATGAAAAAAACAAAAAAGAACATAAAAATCCTTAAAAACAACCAAGACCAAAAAAACCTCTAAAAATAATATAAATTCTAAAACCCCTAAATACTTTAAACCCCTTAGAAACATAAAAACACATAAAACCCTAAAAACCAAAGAAACATCCAAAAACCCTTAAAACCGGAAAACAAAATCCAAAACCATAAAAATCATTAAAAACCCTGAAACGCTAAAAAACTCTAAAAACACTAATTCCCCATAAAACCCTAACAAATTTTATAAACCTAAGAAAACACTAACAATACCTAAAAACAAAGAAATTCATGAAAACCCGAAAACATGAAGAAAACCCTAAAAATACTAAGAAGCCTAAAAACTGTTAAAAACCCCAAAAACATAAACCCTATATCGTGTACCCTAAACCCTAATCTCTACACCCTAAGCTTGATACCCTACACCCTATACCCTACCCAAAAATCCCTATACCCTACACCCAAAACCCCAAACCCGACACCCTATGCCCTATACCCAACACACTAAACCATAAACCATAAACCCTGCCCCATAAACCCTACACCCTAAACCTTAATTACAACACTCCAATCCCTCTAACCTATACCTTAAACCTTAAACCCTACACCCAAAAAACTAAAACATACATCCTAAATCGAAAAAGACCGTAAAATACCAAAAAGAACCTAAAAAGAACATAAAAACCTTAAAAGACCATAAAAACCCAAAACCCCCAAAATACCCCAAAACTACCTTAATACCCCAAGTACCCATAAATGACCTTAAAAATACTTAAGAACCCTAAACACCGAAAACACCATATAAACCCTAACCCCAACTAAAAAAATCCTAAACCCCCTAAAACCCAATTGAACAGTTAACAAACCCCAGAAACACTAAAAACCCAAAAAAACATAAAAATAATAAAAAATATAAAGAAACAAAAAAATCCCTAAATCCCTAAAAACCCAAAGAAAAACCTATAAAAACCCTAAAAACCAGAAAAGACACTAAACCCAAAAAAAACCATAAAAATATCCTAAAACCATATAAAACACTAAAACCACCTAATAACCCTAAAAATCCATAAAACCATTAAATCAACAACAACCCAAAAAATTATTAAAAAAATGAAAAAACACTAAATTCCTTTAATACCCTTAAAAAACTAAAAAATCCTAAAAATACCAAAAAAATGCCATAAAAGTACACTAAAACCATAAAATTCTGAAAAACCCCTCATTAAACCATTACAACCTTAAAACCATAAAAACCCTAAAATACCATAAAAATTTAATAAATATAAAAATCCCTTAAAAATCAAAACAAAAACAAATACCCTAAAAATTGTAAAAATTCCTAAAAAATAAAATCCCTTAATACCATGAAAGAAGATAAAACCCATAAAAGTCTTTAAAGGACCCTAAAAATCATTAAAGAAAATTAAAGACCTTAAAAACCCTAAAACCAAAAACCTCTAAAAACCCAAAAAAAATCTAAAAACCCTAAAACCCTAATAACATTAAAACCCCATAAAACCACTAAAACCATACAAAAATAAAAACACCAAAAACCCCTAAACCACTAAGACCCCTAAAACACCAATTAAATCCATAAAGGGCATAAAACACCTAAAAACTGTAAAAAACCCTTAAACCCCCTAAAAACCATAAAAACAATATAAAACCCTCAAACCCATGAATGCTCTAAAATCACCTAAAAATATAATAACCGTAAAAATCATAAACAACCTTAAACCCTGTACTCTAAACCCTAAACCATATATCATACACCATAAAACCAACACCTGAAACACAATACCCTGCACCCTAAACCCAAAAACCCTACACTGTAAACACTATATCCAACACCCAAAACCCTAAACATAAAATCCTATAACCTACACTATAAACATTAATTGTTATACCTTAAATCCAACACAATAAACAATATAGCTTAAAACCTATATCTTACACACTAAACCTTAAACCATATATGCTAAAGCAGAAAAGACCATAAAACATTAAAAACACTAATATAACCTAAAAATTTCTAAAAGACCCCAAAATATTAAACCCCCCCTCAAAAGCCTAAAATACCCTAAAATCCAAAAAACACTAAAAGAGATTAAGAACCATAAAATACTCTAAAACCCCATAAAAACACCATAAATGTCACAAACCACTAAAATATTCTAAAATTCATAAATACATAAAAGATATTAAAACCCAAAAAAACCTAAAACCCTAAAAATCCTACAAACCACTTAAAATCCTAAACTCCTAAAAAACACTAAAACCCATAAAAAATCCTAAAAAAAATAAATAATTTAAAACCCCTAAACCCCCCTAAACACCCAAATCCCTAAAAGAACCTAAAATCCGCAAACCATAAAACCCCTGAAACCCCTTAGAACCATAAAACCCATAAAACCATTAGAACCTAAAAACCCCTAACACTGAAAAAAATACTAATACACCCTAGAACCCCAAAAAACCCTAAGAACATCCTAAAAAACCCAAACCCAAAAATTCCCTAAACCGAATAAAACCATTAAAAGACACTAAAACACAATAAAAACTCTAAAACAACCTAAAAACCATAAAAATCATTAATACTGGAAAAACCTTAAAAACCCTAAAATGCCTAAAAACCTAAAAAATCCAAATAATTGTAAAAATACCTAAAACTCTAAAAGGGCCTAAAAACCCTAAAATTCCTAAAATAAAACCCTAAAAACACCATAGAACACCCTAAATAAACCGTAAAACACTTAAAAACAAACACCCCTAAAAACCATAAATCCCCCAAAACAATAAAACTCTAAAACCCTTAAAATTATAAAAAACCTAAAACCATAAAATCCTAAAAACCCTAAAAAAACATAAAAACCCTAAAACCCTTAATATAATAAAAAAGACCCCAACAAATCCTAATAAGAAAAAAAACTATAAAATAGGCACCAAATATTAAAAATACACTAATCCCCTTAACAACATTAAACCCTCAAAAACCCCATAAAACCCCATTAAATAACCGAAAACACTTGAAAGCCTTAAAAATGTTAAATACACGCTAAAAACATAAAATTACCTAAAAAACTAAAATTCCCTAAAACCCTAAATCCCTATAACAAACTCCAAAAACAAAAATGAGTCATAATACCCCTGAAACCCCTAAAAACATAAAGAGACTTAAACCCCTAAAAATACCACCAAAACCTACGAAAAACAAAAGGATCCTAAAACCCTAAAGACACTAAAAATTCCCTAAAGGAAACTAAAAACCCAAATCCCCGAAAAACATTAAAAATAATTAGATGATCATAAAAACAGTAAAAACTATAAAAGTACCTCAAACCCCTATACAATCCTAAAATCCCTAAAACCAATAATAAAACCACAAAACCCTTAAAATTGAAAAAATCCCTAATTTTTATTTAAACCCTAAAACCCTCTAAAAGTCCCTAAAACACACTAAAACACTTCTAAAGAACCTAAAAAACCATAAACCCCCTAAAAAATCTTAAACCCCTATAAAACACCAAAAAACCATTAAAACCCACTAAAAATGATAAAACATCCTAAAACACATAAAACCATAAAACCCCTAAAATACCCCTAAAACCCTAAAAACCCTAAAAACCCATAAATAACCTAAAACACCTTAAAATCTCTAAAATCACTAAATCCCATCAATAACCCTAAAACCATGAAAACCCTAAACCCCCTAAAAACTCTAAAAACACTAAAACCATAAAAACCCCTAAAAACCCTAAATATCTAAAAGTCCCTAAGAAAATATAAAACCCGTAAAAATCTTTAGAAACAATAAAACTCTTCAAAACCATTAAAACCCCCTAAAACACAAAAAAAATGAAAACCCAAAAAACCCAAAAAACATTAAACTCAAATAACCCTTAAAAACATAAAACCCCCTAAGAGACCCTAAAACAATTAAAGATCCTAAAAACCTATACGACCCTTAAGTCCCCTTAATTTCATTAAAAAACCTAACAAAATTCTAAATCCATAAATCTCCTAAGAAACCCTTAAATCCCAAAAAAACAGAAAATAATAAAAAAACTCTAAAACCCATAACACGGTAAGACGCCCTAAAAACCCTAAAAATATTAAAAATATATTAATACTAAAAAAACCTAAAACCCCCAAAAAAACTATAAAATCCACTCAAAACCATGAAAAAACCTAAAATAGTGCAACCCCTCAAAACCCTAAAAACCCAAAATTCAATAATAAATCCGTAAAAACACTAAAAATCCCTAATAACCCCAAAAATTATCTAAAAACTCTAAAAATCACTAAAATACTTAATAAACCTACAAACATTAAAAACATTAAGAACCTATAAAAAACTTAAAATACCTAAAACATAAAGATATTAAAATCCCTAAATCCACTAAAGTTTCTAAAAACCCTTAAAAAACCAAAAAGCCCTAAAAATTGATGAAATCCAAAAAATCAAAAAAATTAAAAACCCATAAAAACCATAACAACTCATAAAAACCCAAATAAAAGTAACAAGTATTTTTTTCCTAAAAACCCTTAAAATACTCTAAAACAGATAAGACCCTAAAACCCTTAAAAAGACGTACAATATGTTAATTCCCATATAATACACTAACACCCAATAAAACACATAGATTAACTTAAAAATACTTATATATAATTAAAACCCATAAAAAATACTAAAAAAATTAAAACATTAAAAAACCCTTAAAATCATAAAAACCCCTAAAACCCTTAAAACTCTTAAAAACCCTAAAAATTGATAAAAATCGGTAAAATTCTTAAATACATAAAAAATATAAATAACACTAAAAACCATAAAAACAATAAAATACCTAAAAACATTAGAAACCGTGTAAACCCCTAAAATCCACTAAAAATCCATAAAAATATAAAAACACTAAAACCCCATAAAATCCACGAAAAACCATAAAACCCCAAGAAATCCTAGAAAACCTTAATAATGGATACAAACCATATAAAAATTAAAACCCATAAAATATATTAGAACCCTAAAAACCAAGAAAATTATAGAAAAGTTAAATTACTTTTAAAAACCCCTAAAAACTCAAAAAATCCCAAATAACCGTAAAACGCCTAAATACTATAAACCCCCCAAAAGAATCATTTGTCCCCAAAAAACCCTAAATAACCTAACACTCCTAAAACCCCTTAAAAACATAAAAAATAAAAATAGAAAACACATTATCAAAACCTAAAACACTGATAAACAATAAAATCCAGAAAACCCATAAAACCCCAAAGATCCCTTAAAACCCTTAAAACCCATAATAAACACTGAAGGACCCTACAATCCATAAAATATTTAAAAAAACCCTAAAACCCTAAAAACCCTAAACCCCTAAAAACCACTAACAAACAATAAAAAACAATAAAACACCTAGAAACCCTTAAAGACCCTAGAAAACCCTAAAAACACTAAAACAACATGAAGAACCCTAACACCCCCAAAGACCCTAAAACCCCAAAACTCCCTAAAGATAATAAAACACCTAAAATCACTAAAAGACCCTAATAATCATAAAAGACTTGAAAAGAAAAATATATAGAGAACCCTAAGACACCATAATATTCCCTAAACCCCTGAAAGACTATAAAAACCCCTAAAAAGCTAAAAACCCTAAAAAAATAATCGAACATTAAAGAGCTAAAAAACCCATAAGGACCCAAAATACCATAAAGGACCCTAAACCCCCAAAAAACTATAATGCACTCTAAATACCCTAAAATATATAAAGGACCCTAAAACCCTAAAACTCTAGAGGAACCAAAAAATCCATAAAAACACCCAATGTCCCTAAAACCCCAAAAGACCCCAAAATCACATAAATACCCCAAACTAGCCTAAAAAACATAAAAGGTCCCAAAAATCAATACAACCCTATAAAAATCCTATAACACTAAAATACACATAAATTCTCAAAAATCCAAAAAAAAAAAGGAAAAACCAAAAAACCCATAACACCCCTAAAAATATAAATCCCTTAAACGAAATGAAAAATATAAGTTCCCCTAAAAACCCAAAACCACCCAAAAAACCCTAAAATACACTGAACCCCATTAAATCCCCAAAAATCACTAGAAACCCTAAAAGGCACTAGAAGCCCCTAAAAACCCTGAAAACCCTAAAACTGCTAAAAATCCTTAAAAGACATTGAAATTTGTAAAAAAACCAAAAAACTCCATAAATACCCCAACCACCAGAAAATTCCTAAAAAATAAAAATGACCATAACAAAACCCTAAAAAACCTAAAATCCCAAAAAACAAATTAAATCCCTTAAAAATAATAAAAATACTTTGAAAACATTAAAAATATAAAAAAACTCCAAAATCCCTAAAAACCCCTAAAACCACCAAATAACCTAAAAACAAGAAAAATGCACTAAAAATCTAAAAATGATAAAAATATTAAAAATATTATACCCATAAAAAAACATAAAAATACTAAAAAATATTTAAACCCCCCAAATCCCTTAGAACACTAAAAACCCTAAAACCCATAAATATCTAAAGATCCATTTAAACCCTAAGAAGTCTTCAAAAAACCAAATAACACTAAGAATCTCTAAATGATCCTGAAACCATAAAATAAAATACCTCGAAAGACCCCTAAAAACCTAAAAATGTACCTAAAAACATAAAATTCCCTAAAACCCAAAAAACCCAAAAATACACTAAAAACCTTTAAACCCCAAAAATACACTAAAAATGCTAAAAACCATGAAGACGCTAAGATACCCATAAAAACACTAAATGAAGATAAATACCCTATAACCCCTAAGGAAACTGAAAACCAAAATGACCCTAAAAACCAAAATGGCTCTAAACTCCACCCCAAAATCCTAAAAGACACTAAAAACCCGAAAGTGGACTAAAACCCCTACAACCCATTAAGGACCCTAAAACTCTAAAAATCCAAAAGGACCCTAAAACCCCCCTAAAACACTTGAAAACCCCTATGGAAACCTAAAACCCATTGAAGGACCCTAAATACCATAAAACCCCCCTTAAATACCCAAATAAAAATAAAGATCTAAAAGACACTAAATGCCACTAAAAACCATTACATACTCTAAAAACCATAAAAGAACCTGAAATCCCCAAAAAACCCCTAATGGACCCCAAAAAACTAAAACCCATAAAGGACCCTAAAACCCCCAAAAGACCTAAAGGTCCCTAAAACCCTAAAAAACTCATAAGAACCCTACAAACTTGGAAAAACCTAAAGGACCCTTAAAAAGATCTAAAATCCCTATAAGAGACTAAAAACCCCTAAAATAACCTAAAAACAGAAATATATCCAAAAAACCTAAAAACTCTATAATACCCACAGAAGAACATAAAAATCCCGACCCCCCCCCCCCCCCCACCTAAAGACTCTGAAAACCCAGAAATAAACATTAAAAACCTGTAAAACTCCCTAATATCCATAAAATACTATAAAACCCACTAAAATACTTTTAAAAACCCTAAAAACCATAAAACCCAAGAGACCATAAAATATCCTAAAACCCACAATAATCCATAAAAACCATAAAAACCCAAAAAATATTTTAAAAAACATAAAAATCATTAAAATAGACTAAAAATCATGAAACCCTTACAAAACCCCAAGATCCCCTTTTAAAATCTTTTAAAACCTTAAAAATCCAAAAAAACACAATAAAAAATCAAAAAGTCCCTAAAACCCAAAAAACACTAAAAACCCATAGAATGCATTAAAACCCAAAAAAATCTAAGACCCTTAATATCCTTAAAATATCTTGAACTATAAAAACATCTTAAAATCCTAAAAACTCCTTAAATCCCTGAAAACCCCTAAAGGACCCTAAAATCCATTAAGCACAAAAATAGAACCTAAAAAATTGATTCGCCACAAACACCCTAAAAACCTCAAAATCCATAAATCCCTAAAAACTCTAAAAATCCCTATATAACCATAAATAGCCATAAAAACATTAAACCTGTAAAAATATAAAAATCAAAAAACCCTTAAAATAATGAGAAATCTAAAAAACCCTAGAAACCCCAAAACTCTTAAAAATCATAAAAATCAAAATACTCCTTATATCCGTAAAAACCCTTAGTAGCACTGAAAAACCTAAAGTAATCCTAAAATAAACCCAAAATCCCCAAAAACCTAAAAACCTAAAAACCATAAAAGAAGCTAATAACAGTAAAAAACACTAAGAAACCCCTAAAACCCTAATAAAATCCTAAAACACCCAAAAAACGATGAAAAAACTAAAACCCTAAAACCCATAAAAACATACTAATATCCCTAAAAATTCATAAAAACCATAGAAGCCAAAAACCATTCTAAAACCCCCTAAAACTTTTAAAACTCAAAAAACCATAAAAAACCAAAAAATACTTTAAAACACCTAAAAATCTTAGGAGGTTTCAAAACCCATGAAACCATAAAACAACTAAAATATTTAAAAACCCAAAAACCACTAAAACCCTAAAAAACTAAAAATCACAAAAAACCCCTAAAAAATTAAAAAATCATTAAAAAAAATATATTGATGCTAAAAACCAATAAACAACCTTAATCTTCTAAAAACCACAGAACCCCCCTGAAATCCCATAAAAGGAGTGACAAACCCTAAAATAACCCAAACCCCTTAAATTCTCTAAAACACTAAAAGATCCTAAAAGTCCCTAAAGTCATATAAAAATTCTAAATGACCTAGAAAACCTCCAGACCCCATAAAAACAGAAAAACAAAAAAACCCCTAAAACCCCTATAAAAAAGATAAAATACTAAAAACATAAAAAACAAAGGAAAAGATATACAATCCTAGAAACCCTAAAAACCATTAAAAACCCCTAAAAACCATAAGACCAGAAAAAATCATGAAAAACCCTAAAACCCTATAATACATAAAAACCACTAAAAGGACTAAAAATAAGTAAAATCCATAAAAACTCAAAATTACTCTAAAAACCTAAAACCCTAAAAACCCTACAAACCATAGAAGCCTTAAAAAATCTAAAGCTTATAAAAAACACAAAAACCTCTAAAAATTCATTAAACCCCCCAAAATCCCTAATATTGTGTAAAACCCTAAGAACACTTTAAATCCTAAAAATCCCTAAAACCCCTAAATTCTACTAAATCCCCTAAAAACATTACGATCCATAAAATCCACTAAAACCCATTAAATGCTTATTAAAAACTAAAAAATAGTAAGTGACCCTAAAACAAGAAAAACACTAAAACTCGAAAAAATCCATAAGGACCTATAAAAGACCCTGAATACCCTCAAAATCCTACACATCCCTAAATACCACCTAAAAGACATTAAAACCCTGAAAACATTAAAAGTATCTAAAAACCATTAAAATCACTAAAAGTCTTTAAAACCCTTAAAATATATAAACTAAAACCCATATGACAAAATGGAAAGATGTCGCCGCTCACTTTTGGGTTCTTTCTCCCAGTGTTGCGATCTCCACAGCTGTATCTTCCCCTCAGAGGCATTATTTAATTCTTCGATCTTGGTGATGAGGATGGGATCTTGCTCGCATGGTCCTTACTCTGGGGTTGTGCTTACAGAAGATGAGGTAGATGATTGGTTGCAAAGGGATCTAACGGTTCTGTTTGGGCAAGGGAAACGATGATTTGGTTTGATTTTTGTGGCAGAAGGACTCTTCCTCGGCAGATTTGGTTTCTGCTTTCTCCGTGATTTTTCTCACTTGTGGTGGCGACATTTTCGTTGTGGCAATGACTTTGGACACCTCTATGGGTGGTGCGGTTATTATGACGGACGAATCCAGGAGGCTTGTGAAGTTTCTTGGTGAGTAGAGGCTTTGTAGTAGCCTAGTTGACGCGACCATCCCCTTTCCAGATCTAGGATTGGGAGGTCTCTTTCCTCAGCTTGGGTCATCAGGCGATGGTGTCGGTTTCTTGGATCCCTCAGTTTCCAGGACTCACGTTGGGGATAAAATGGTTTTGGCCCTTGGCGGTGGTGTTTTTAGGCGGTTCTGGGTGGCATCAGTCTTCGACAGTGGTGAAGTCCATGGAGGGGGGAATTCTTCTTCAGGTTTGGAAGATCTGAGTGTTGTTGGCTTGTCCGCGGGTCTAGTTTGTGCCGACATGGATAGATTTGGGATTCTACTATTCAGATCAGTGTGGGTTGAGAGGGGATCTGGCGAGTTGTGGAGTTTTGGTAGTGGGGTGGATCTCCGAATCTGGCTTATCGGGTGGTCTCGGCGTTGGCGCAGTATGGCTCCAAGCGTGACGGTACTATTCTTGGCTTGGGATGGCAAGGAATTTTTCACAGTTTCATCTTTGTCGTGCGATGCTCCATCTGTGGATAGGGTGCGAGGAGCTACGAATCTTGATTTCCTATGGTGGACAAGATGGTTGGCAGGCAGCATTTTTCTGGGACGGTTGACGATGGGCTGCATGACGGTCACATCTATGGAGTGGGGCTCCTGGTAGTGGAAAACAAGCTTGGAGGCCACCTGGTATGGTCTGCATGGTGGTGCTCAGGTGGCTGTCAAAGATATCGGTATGTGGTTTTTCCATTTTAGGTTTTGCATGATCTGCTCTTGGATTATTTTGTTGTTGGTGTTGGGTGAATCAGTGTATGCTTCTTTGGAGGATATTTTGATGTTGGTGATAATGGATTTGGATGAATCTGCTGAGGTCTCTAGGGGAAGATGTGAATGTTGGTGGTATGATATTGGCATGCTGGAAGTTGAATGGTTGGGAAGTGTTTCTTGCTGTAAAGGAAGTGCTGGTTGTTGCAATATGTTGGATTTGCTTGGTGGTGTTGCTGGAAGGTCTACTCTTAGAGGCAGTGCATGTGGTGGGGTTGTTGCATCGCTCAAGTGCTGGATGGGGCATGTGGTTGAATCGGTTATGAATCTATGGTGCTACTATTTTTTTGGTAGACATTGGTCTGATTGAGATGTTTGGTCTAGAGGCTCGGGATGCTTGGTTCGGTGATGATGGTTGCTGGATAGTGAGTAGTGGTATGATGGAATATGGCAGTTTAGTTGGTACTGGATGCTGGAGTTTGAGTTACTGGATACTAGTTGCTGATTGGCTGGGAGGAATACCCTGGTCCTGGAAAGCGTTGAAGGAGATGTTGGTACTGAAGGTGATTGATGATGGAATATGTGCAAGGAAAAGTTGGCTACTGATTGGATTGGAGGTGCTGATAGAGATGGTTATGGATGTCTTCTTGGTTTGGATTTTGTGTGTTTTTTTTGGTTTTGGGTTTTTATGGGTTTGGGGTTGTTAAAGGTTTTTGGGTGTGATTTTTTTGACTCCTTCCCTCCCTTGTCTGCTTGTTGTCTGTTGTGTCTTTTTTTCTAATAAATTGTGGGGGGGGGGGTTGGGAATAGCCTGGACCTCGCATCTTCCTTGACCTAAAATATATAAAAACCATTAAAACCCCAAAAGACCAAAAAATAACCTAAAAATTCAATAAATACTTTAAAAAATTAAAAGCAATAAAACAAAGTAAAAACCTTATAAATTGCTAAAATACCAAAAAAATATTAAAAAATCCTAAAATCACTGAAAGATCTAAAAAACATTGAAGTAAAAATCCATAAAAACTATAAAGGGGCTTAAAACCCTATGAACTCCTACAACCCTAAATTAACCAAAGAAAACCAAAACCCTTAAAATACCCTTAACACCATAAAACACACTAAAAACACTAAAACCCTTACAAGACCCCCACAATTCATAAGACACCATTAAACCATAGAAACCCTAAAAACCCTAAAAACCCTAAAAACCCTAAAACACTAAAAGCCATAAATTCCCTAAATCCATTAAAAACATTAAGAAAAAATAAAAACTATAAATCCCCCAAAAAATCCAAAAATCCTAAAAATCTCCAGAAAGTCTTAAAAAACCTAAATTCCATACATACCCACAAAAATTAAAAAAAACCTTAAACACCCTAAAACCCCCCAAAAACCTAAAAAACCCCACAATGTCTTTAAAACCCCTAAAAGACACTAAACACCTAAAACCACTCAAATACCCTAAAAACACTAAAAAATATCAAAAACCTCAAAACCCATAAAGACCCAAAATACCCTTTAAAACATTAAAATACCCCATAAACCCTAAAAGAAATTATAACCCCTAAAAGTATAAAAGACACTAAAACCTCTAGAAAACATTTAAAGTCCCATAAAATCCATAAAATCTTAAAAAATCATAAAACCCAAAAATACAAAAAAAATCCTTAAAACCCCAAACCCCCCACCCCCAACACTAAATACCCAAAAAAATCACAGATATCCTAAAACCATAAAAAACATAAAACCCATCAAAACCCCTAAAACCCTATAAACATCCAAAGTACCTTGAAAACCCATAAAAACACTTAAACCCCTAAAAATCACAGAAAATGTCCCTAAGAACTCTAAAATCCTTAAAACCCCCTAAAATGACTAACACCACTAAAAACCTTAATGTATCATATAAGGTGCTAAAAAAACACAAAGATTGTAAAAAATATTAAAAATCCAAAGTGACCCAATAAAACCTATAAATAAATAAAAAATCATAAAGATATATAAACTCCCGAATATACTATTTAAACCCCTTAAACACCCTAAAAACCCTAAAACTATAAAAAATACTAAAAAACACAAAAACTATAAAAACCCAAAATACAAAAAAACACCTTAAAATCATAAAAAAGTATAAAACCCTAAGAAAACCATATAAAACATTGAAAGACATAAATTTCAAATAAAAACATAAAAAACCCTAAAAACTATAAAACCCTAAAACTCCTAAAAAACATAAAATTCCTAAAAGACCATAAAACCCTAAAAAAACCTAAAACCCTAAAACCCTTAAATACAGTAAAAAAACCTACATAAACTCTAAGAAAACCTTTGAAAATCCAAGAAACCCAAGAAACCCCCCAAAACCATAAAAACCATAAAAACCATAAAAACCCAAAATCCCTAAAAACCCTAACAGAACCCTAAAACCCTTAAAACCACTAAAAATATTAAAAAACCATTAAACACTAAAAAAAATCATAAAACCCCTAAAAACAAAATAACACTATAGAACTTTAAAGGATACTTAAATCCCCTAAAATACCATAAACCCCCTGAAAAAGCAAAAATGCTAAAAACCCAAAAAAATGCTTAAATTACTTAATCATCCCTAAAATATCATCAAACCCCCAAAATTACAATAAAACCATCAAAAGTCCCAAAAACACCCTAAAACCCAAAAAAACCATAAAGTCATAAAAAACCAGAAAAAATAAAAAAAAACCATGAAAGTCATAAAAAAATCATAAAGCCCTAAAACACTAAAGATCCTAAAACCCTAACAAATCTAAAAAATCCTAAAATAACCTTGGAAACACAAAACCCCCAAAAAACATTCATTAAAATACCAAAACAAACGACAAGATCTAAAAACCCAAAAAATATCTGAGAAACATAAAAACCATAAAAAAAACCTAGAAAGAAAAAAACCCTAAAAGATGATTACCCTAAAAACCCTTTAAACAATAAAAAAACTTGTACAACCCCAAAAAATTAGAAAACATTAAAAACCTAGAAATAAATAAAATCCCTAAAAAACATAAAAACATTAAAACCCCTAAAATTAATAAATAACCCTAAGAACTCATAAAAATAATAAAACCCCAACAAACCCCTAAAATAACTTACAATCCCAAAAATTCCAAAATCCCCACTAAAATACAAAGATACACCTAAACCATAAAAACCCTAAAAACCCCAAAATAACCTTTTAGTCCCCTAAAAGGAAATAAAAATATAAAACCCCTAAAAACCATAAATGCCCTAGAAAAATAAAAATATCCAAAAAAATCAATTGAAACCTTAAATGATAGTAAAAATCTTTTTAGACACCCCTAAAACCCTTAAAACCAAATAACCTTAAAACCCCCAAAAGAACTCTAAAACCATAAAAACTCATAAAAACCCCAAAAAACCTTGAAAACCCATAAAATACCAAATCCCTAGAATATATAAAAACTATAAAACCCTAAAACTCTAAAACCCATAAAAACACTAACAAACAATTAAAAAACTCTAAAACCCTAAAAGAATCCTAAAACCCATAAATATGATTTTAAAAACCTAAAATCCAAAAAAGACCCCTAAATCCCAAAAAATTCCACTAAAAATACAACAAATATCCCTAAAAACCCAAAAACTCCATTAAAACCCCTAAAACCATAGCCCCGAGAAACCCTGAAACACCCAATAAACCCTAAAAAAGTAAATACCCTTAATTTCCCTAAAAACCTACTAACCTAAAAACTCAACACCCCCCCAAACTACCGAAAATCCTTAAAAATACCCTAAAATAGTAAAAAAACTAAAAATACCTAAAACCCTTAAAAACCTTAATGGACCCTAAAATCCAAAAAAGTCCCTAAAAATGCTTAACACCCTAAAAACCCTAAAAACCCTAAAACCACAAAAAACTGAAACCCCCCTAAAAAAATAAAATCCCCAAAAAATCTAATATTACCTCAAAACCCAAATATCTAGGTTCCTCTCGTGCTCAGGTTCCCTTCTAGTTATCTTCTCGTTGTTCGTCTCATCCAGCATGGTGGTGCCTTCTCTACTGCGATGGACTCTTAGGCGTCTGACTATAATGGGATACCACTTATTTCAGTGGTATGTTTGCTGGCATCGAACGAAGCCTTCTTTCTTGAACAAATGGGTCAGATCTGGTCTCCCAGTCTTGTGCGTTGCAGATTATTGGAGGTGTGGTCTGGTTCAGTTATTTCCTCGACACGGCGTTGCAAGACATTGGTGGAGTCGCTCAGATCTGGGACATTCGTCGTGCAGTTCTTCGATTCCTTGGAGGTGCAGGACAGATATGGGTGCTATGGTTTGCGGCTCTGCAAATATTTGTCCCTTTTCATCTTCAAGGGGAATTCTTGGTGGTGATGGGATTCGGTGGCCTCTTTCAATTTCATGGCGGCAGGGATCTCCCAGTTTCTTCGGTGGCTTCTCCGAACGGCGGCCTGGTGGATGATGGGTTAATCTTTCTTGATGTATGGCGCAACAATTCTTGTTGACATAGTGATGATTTGTTCTACCATCGTTGGTTGGGCCCTTCTTGGTCACCGACGAAGTGGCTGGTTCCAGGCTTGGTAGGGTTTTGCTAGCCTCTCCGGATTCACAACGGTGAAATGTGGGTGCGATGGGCTCTACGAAGTCCTGATTGTGGAGTGATTTCTCCCGTGCTTGGATATGTTTTTCCAGATCCATGTCTGGGAGGAGTTTTCTTGCTCTCATGGCTTCTTGATGGGTTTCGGTGGCTGCAGAGAGTGACAATGCAGTTTTGTGTTTCTGGTTCCTCAGTTTCCTCTTTGGTTTTTTCTACTGATGAAGTTCTAGCCAGGTTGTGTTGCATTCTGGTTGCTATGTTGGACTGCTTTCTTCTCAGCTATGGCTAGTGTGGTTGTGAGTCTTTACTGGTGCAAAATTTTACGCATGATGATATGGAAGTTGATGGTTGTGGTGCTTGTTTCGTTTTGAATCGATGTGGGTTCTGAATATTGGTTTTGTTGAGTGGTGTTGGATGTTGTCATACTTTTGGGTGTTGTGGATGTCTTCCTAGGTGTGCTACTAGGTGTGATTTGTTGGAATCTTATTGGATGGAAGGGGAGGGTTGTTGGAATCTACGTCTATGGTTTACGGATGATGCTTGGCTAGGAAGTGACGATAGATGCTTGTGTTTGGGGATGGTTTCTACTTCGCTGCGACGTGGTGAAGGTGAGACTTATGACTTTGATGATGGTGTTTATATGATGTTGGTGATGGATATGATTGTCCAAGAAGCTATGGGTGATAAAAATGGTGATGCGGTATGATGGTTTATATTTTTCTGGGTGATTTTTTTTGGGAATTCATTCATTTTTTTTACTTTTTCTGGTTGTTGCGTCTTTTCTATTTTTTGGAGACTTTTGGGATTTGTGGTGGTGTATAGGGTTTTTGGGTGTGGGTTGTTTGACCCCTTCCCTCCCATGACTGTGGTGTGTTTCTTTCTAATAAATTTTGGTGGGGGGGGATTTAGGAATAACCTGCCCTCGCATCTTCCATGCCCTTAAAATACTAAAACCCCAAAAATCCCAAGTACCTTAAAAAAATATATAACCCTGAATACCCTAAGAAACATAAAAATACAAAGAAACCCTAAGAACCGTATACAACCTTTAAAACCCTAAAAACAGAAAACCCCTAAAAACTAAAATACCCCATACGAAGCCTAGAAAACCAAAAAAACCTAAAAATTTCCCATAAAACCATAAAAACCCTAACCACCCTAAAAACCCTTAAAACTTTATAAAAATCTTAAAACCCTCAAAAATCTCAAAAACAATTAAAAACCAAAAAAACCATTAAAAACCGAAAAAATGATATAACATTTAAACATCACACTCTAAACCATAAACCATACACCCTACACCCTTATCCAAAAACCCTAAATCCTATATCCTAATCTCTAAACCATACACCCTTAAATTCGATACCCTATAACCAAATTCTAAACGCTATACCCTAAACAATATACCCTACACTCTAAACCCAAAACCCCACACCCTAATTCTTATACCACGCACCCCAAACCATAATCCTTACACCCTATACCCTATACCCTACAACATATAACCTAAACCCCATACCATAACCCTATACCCTACACACTAAACCCAAAACCCTACACATTAAACTCTATACCCTAGACCATAGAATATAAATCCTATACCCAAAACCTTGTACACTATACACAAAAACCTAAACACAACACCCGAAACCCTATACCCTACACCATAAACCCTAAACCCTAAACCCCACAGCCTAAACCCTATAACTAAAGCCTACACCCTAAACCATATACCATACACCACAAACCATACACCCTACACCATAAAAAAACTAAAAAAATCTTAAAAATCCCTCAAAATCTAAAAATGCTATAAAATTCATAAGAATCCATATAAAACCCTACAAATACTAAAAATCCTAAAAAACTTCAAATCCCTTGAAAATCATAAAAACCATAAAAACACTAAAAAACCAAGCCCCCCCAACACCTATAATAACCCTAAAAGAACACTAAAAACATAAAAGTACACTAAAACATAAAAAAAATAAAAGAACCTTAACCCCCTCCCCCCTCAAAAATACTAAAACCCCAATAAAAATACCCCAAACCCCTCTAAATCACAAAATCTCCTTAATAATAAAAAAAATTAAAATCCCATGAAAACCCCTAGAACATCGCTAAAAAACTAAAAATCCTAAAATTTAATAAAAAGCCTAAAAACCATAAATGTCACAAAAACCTAAAACCCCCAAAATTACCCTAAAAGAACATAAAACCCAAAAGTCCTTAGCCCATAAACCCCTAAAATATTATAAAAGTACACTCAAACGAACCTATAACCCCTAAAACCACTAAAATACATAAAAACCCAAAAAAATCCCTAAAATAACCTAACACTGTAAAAACCCTTAAAAACCCCATATATCCGTTTAAAACCCCTAAAACCCTAAAAACTCCTAAAACCTTAAAAACCATAAATAACAATACAACACAAAAAAAACATAAAAACCCTAAAAAACTCATAATAAAACCTAAGTTCACATAAAAATACCTAAAACCCATGAAAACCCAAAATCCACTAAAAGCCATAATACCATTGAAAAACCAAAATCTGTGAAAACCCCCAAAAAATGCATAAAACCCCTTAAAACCCCAAAACCCCTAAAAACCCCTGAAATGCTGAAAATGAAAAAAAGCCCTAAAAACCATTAAAAATTCATAAATGACCCCAAAACCCCTTTAAAGACCCAAAACCCCTAAAAGAACATTAACCCCCTAAAGACCATAAAAACCCTTAAAAGCTTTTAAATACACTAATAAAACCTATAAAAACCTTAAAATCCCAAAAAACTCTTAAACACCCTAAGAAACACTAAAAAACCCTCCATAAAAGACGTAAAAAATCAGAATAAATACTATGTTCCCTTGTAACCCTAAAACCCCCAAAAACCCTTAAAATGATAAAATCCATAAAAACTCTAAAACCCTAAAAAAATAAAACAATCATAAAAAAATAAAAATACAAAAATCCTTAAACCCTTTTAAAACCCCCAAAACCTAGAAATAAACTTTAAAACCACTAACCAACATAAAAATCCATAAAACCTCCTAAAATTCATAAAATACACTATAAAACCATTTAAAACCCTAAAAACCATAAATGACTAAAAAACTAAAAACACATGAAAAGCACTATATTCCCCTAAAATCATTAAAAGACCATTAAAAGTATAAACCAGATAAAAATCAAAACAACCCCTAAAAACTCTTTAAAGACCCCAAAATCGTAAAAAAAAACCCATTAAAACCCCTAAAAACCATGAAAAACCTAAAAAATCCAAAAAACATGAAAACCCATAAAACCCCTAAAAACCCTAAAACCCAAAAAACCCCAACTAGACTCCAGGAAAAACTACATATACTAAAACCCTAAAAACCATAAAAAAAATCCAAAACACATTTAAAACACAAAAAAAAAACAAAAACCCCCTAAAATCTATAAAAACCCCAAAAATTCCTAATAACACTAAAACCCCATAAAATCACAAAAAACATTAAATAACAACTAAAAACAAAAAAAATCCTAAAAACCCGAAAACCCCTAAAACCACTATAAACACTAAAACTTCTAGAAATCGTAAAAAAACCTAAAAATGCTAAAAACCCTAGAAACCATAAAACCCTAACAATCCAAAAGAACTATATCAAACCCCTAAAATCACTAAAAAAACTAAATAATTCTAAAAATCCTAAAATCCCTAAAAACTCTAAAACCCCCCAAAAACCATTAATATCCAAAAACCTTTAAAAATTCTAAATACCCATAGAAGACCCCAAAAATCCTAAAAGATGCTAAAAAACCAAAATGATACTGAAAATCCATAAAATCCTAAAAGACACTATAAACACCATAAAATCCCTAAAAGGCCATTAAAACCCTTAAGACACTATAAAATCCATAAAATCCTGACAAATCCTAAAAATAATATAAAATGATAAAAAAGACCTAAAACCCAAAAAGTTCTTAAAAACTCTAAAAACCCTAATAAATACGAAAAATTTAAAAAATTTAAAACACTAAGAAAATCCTTAAACCCCATAAAACACTAAAAACCCTAAACAGACATTAAAACATTAAAAAATATATTAAATCATAGAAAACCCCGAAAGAAACATTAAAATCATAAAATATCCTAAAAACCATGCAAACCCTAAAACCACAAAAAAACCTAAAAGCCTTAAAGAACCAAAAATAACTCAAAATACCTTACAAAAACGAAAAAATCCCAAGAAAATTGAAAAAACTCCAAAAAACCCTTAAAACATTGAAGAAAACTAAAATCTGAAAAACTCCCAAAACACCCGAAACCATATACCTTTCACCCTATAACCTACACCCAAAACCCTTAACCATACACCCTAAACCCTAAACACAACACCCAAACTCTAAACCCTACCCCATAACCAAAAACCCAAAACACTAAACCCTATACCCTAAACCATAGACTATTGACCATACACCATACACCCTAAAACAAATACCCTAAACTCTATACACTGCACCATACTCCATAAACCCTACACCATAAACCCTATAAGCTTCACCCCAAACCCTAAACCCTACACCCTAAACTCTATACCCTATAGCCAAAATCCAAAACCATACACCCTAAACCATAAACCCCACACCCAAACCCCTAAATGATAAATTCTAACCCGTAAAACCTAAACCCTACAACCAAAACCCTACATCGTGAACCCTATAAACTAAACACCAAACCCATTACTATACACCTTAAACCCTATAATCTACACCCCAACCCCAAAAACTACACCCAAAATTCAAAACCCTAAACAACCTACAAACCCTAAAAACCCATAAAATCCCTAAAAAACTCTAGCAAACACTTATAAATTCTATGAAACCAAAAAGCCTCTAAAAATCATAAAAAAAATAAAAACTAGTTTCAAAACCAAAAAACCATTCAAAAACCAAAGAACCCTAAGAAATAATGACAACCCTAAAATCCTATTAATATAAAAAAATCTCTAAAAACCCTAAAACCCTAACCAAATCCATGAAAAACCATAAAAACCATTAAACACCCTAAAATGCTAAAATGAAAAAAACTCTAAAAATGATATAAACCTTTAAAATCATAAAAACCCTTAAAAATCCTTGAATATTATAAAAACACTAAAAATACTTAAATACCTTAATAACCCAAAAAAAATACTAATACACTATAAACCCTAAAAATTCTTACCCCCACCCCGGAAAGCCCCAAAACGCCCTAAAACCCTAAATAAGCATCATAACCCAAAAGTACCCTCAAAACACATGAAATCCTAAACAACCCTAAAAACCCCTAAAAGAATAAAAACCCCTTAAAACCCTAAAACCATTAAAGACCACTAAAAACCTTAAAACACCTAAATATACAAAAAATCGTAAAATCCTAAAGGACCCTAAACAAATAAAACACTATGAAAGACCCTAAAAACACTAAATCCCCTAAAAGTCTATTTATAACCCCCAAATACCCAAATACCATAAAGACCCCTAAAAGTCAATAGAACCCCTAAAACCCCACAAAGATACTGAAATCCCAAAACTCCCAAAAACACCCTAAAAGACTCAAAAACCCCTAAAGGACACTAAAATCCATTAAAAACACTAAAAACAAAATGGGACCAAAAAACTGTAAAAAATACTAAAAGACCATAAAACCCTAAAATACCCCAAAAACCCTAACACCCCAAAAAGTTATTAAAAACCTCTAAAATCCATAAATTACTCAATTCACTAATAAAACCTAAAACCCATGAAAAAAATATAAAAAACCTAAAAACCCCTTAAAACTATAAATACATTAAATACCCCTAAAAACTAAAACCCCTAAAACCCCTAAAAATTCAAAAAACCCTAAAAACCTTTAAACCCATACAAAAAAATCCCAAAACACTAAAAACCTTGAAACCCCTAAACCCTTAAAAATAAAAAAAAACATATGAAAACCATAAAAAAAAAAGAAATACCTAAAATTATAAAAACCTATAAAACATAAAAACCCAGGAAAAACAATAAAAACCATAAAACCCCTTAAAAACTGTTAAAAACCTAAAATACTCCTAAAACACTTTAAAACTCTTAAAAACCTGAAAAACTAGAAAACCCCCAAAAAACCCAAAAAACCCAAAAAACTTAAAACACCTAAAATTTTAAAATAATATTAATATATAACAAAAACTATAAAAATACTAAAAATCCCCTAAAACCCTCAAAACCCACAAAACCCATAAAGTCCATTAAAATACTAAAAATCCCTAAAACCCCTAAAACTGCTAATAACACTAAAAATCCCAAAAGACCCATAAGAAAATAAACCCTAAAAATCCTAAAACCCTAACAGACCCAAACATCCAAAAAAAATATTAATAGAAAATAAAAACCCTTAAACCCTTAAAAACCCTAAATACACAAAAACATTAGAAACGGTAAAAACCTCTTAAAACCCAAAAAACCCTAAAACCTGAAAGACCTCTAAAAGACCCCAGAAACCCTGAAAAAATGTAGAAACCCTAAAAGAACCCAAAAAACACTAAATAACTCTATAAATATCTAAGAAAGACGAAATACCCATAAAGAACCTAAAACCTCATAAAAATCCAAAAACCCAAAAACCCCCAAAATCATTAAAATACATAAAAATTAATAAAAATAATAAAAACCCCTAGAAGACCAAAAAACCCTAAATAACCCAAACAGATCATAGAAACCACAAATACACAAAAAAATCATAAAGAAACATTATAATATCCTAAAATAACCTAAAAACACAACTATTGCAAAAAAAAACCATAAAAACCCTAATGCCTTAGAAAACCCCAAAACCCAAAAACACCCTGAAAACATTATAGAAAATAAAATCCACTAAAATCATGAAAATAATAAAAAACCAAAACCCCATAAATAATCCTAAAAAAACAGAAAAAACCCTAAAAACCTTAAAATTTAAAATTCCTCAAAAAACACTAGAACACTAAAACCTTCTAAATTTCATGAAAACCCTTAGAAATACTAAAAATATTTAAACCCCTAAAACCCATAAAATAATAAAAACCCAGAAAAATCTCAAAAGATATAAAATCCCTACAGAAACTAACATACCCTAAAACCAACCCCCCCCAAAGACCACTAAAAACCCTAAAACCCGTTAAAAATCCAAAAACCCTTTAAACCCCTAATAACCAAAAATATCTATAAAAACATAAAATCCCTAAAGACACTTAAAACCACTAAAACCATCAAACCCAAAAACCCTAAGAAAATAAAAAATATAAACACACTGAAAAACCCAAAAACACTAAAAATCCTAGAAACCCAAAAAACCCTAGAAATCATAATAACCCGAAAAACCCTAGAAATCTTAATAACCCCAAAAACCCTAAAAACATTAAAAACACAAAAAACATGGAAAACCTAAAACCCCATACAAACCCTAAACACCATTTGAAAAACCTAAAATCCATAAAAACCCAAAAAACCCCTTAAACCCCCTTGAAACCCAAAAAGCCATAAAAATCCCTAAAATAACTAAAAAAAATTAAAAATCACTACAAACCCGAAAATCCATAAAGACAAAAAAGGATCCTAAAAAGTCAAAAAAACATAAAATCCCATAAAAACCATCAAAATAAAAAAAATATTGAAAACCTAATAAACCCCTAAAACCCCTAAAAACAATAAAAACCTTTGTAACCCAAAAAAACCATAAAACCCCTAAAAGACCCTGAAAACACTAAAAAATCCATAATTACCCTCAAAATAAAAAAAACCCAAATGTCCCAAAAAGCAATCAAAGACATTAAAACCCCTTAAAGAATATAAAATACCATAAACAATCTAAAAATATACTAAAAACCCTAAAACCCTAAAGATTCCTAAACCCCATTAAAGGCCCTAAAAACTCAAAAAAACCATAAGAACCCTAAAAATCATTACTGACCCCAAAAACCATAAAAAACCTTAAAGTACCCTAAAAACACTAAACCCTACACCCTAAAACCCACAACCTAAACCCTAAACGCCACACCCAACATGCTAAACCCCACATCAAAAACCTAATACCATAAACCCAAAACCCAAAACCCAAAACCCAAAACCCTAGACCATAAACCATATACCCTATACCCTACCCTAAACAGTATAAACACAATACCATAAACCCTATACCCTACACCATGCACCATATATCCTAGACCATAAACCCTATAAGCTTCACCTTAAACCCAAAACCTACACCTGAAACCCCATACCTTACAGGTGAAATCCAGAACCCTACACCCTAAACCCTATAACCAACACCCAAAACCCTAAATGATAAACCCTAAACCCTAAACCATACACCCTAAAACCTAAAACCTAAACCCTAAACCATATACAATACACACAAAACCCTAAACCATACACCCTAAACCTAATACACTACACCCTAACCCATTAACTCTATACCGTAAACCCTATATAATACACCCTAACCTCATATCCTGCAGCCTAAACCCTATAATCTACACCTTAAACCCTAAATCCTCCACCCTAAATCCAAAAACCCTAAAACAAACTACAAATCCTTAAAATCCTTAAAAAAACTAAAAAAACTAAAAAACCTTTAAAAGATAAAAAAATCAAAAAACCCCTAAAACCATTAAATAATCCTAAAAACTCAGAAACCATTTCAACACGTAAAAAACAAAAAAACCCTAAGATCCCTAAGAAACAAGAAAACCTTTAAAAACCTATAAAAATCTATAAAAACCTTAAAAACTATAAAACTGCAAAGAAAACCCACGAAAACCCATAAACCACCTAAAACACAAAAAATAAGAAAAAACTAATAAACATATTTTAAATCCTTTAGAAACACTATAATCCCATAAAAACCCTAAAAAACCCGAAACCCTTATAAATTCCTTAAAATTCCAAAAAAATAAAAATCATTAAATCCCTTAAAAACACTAAAAATAATAGAACAATAAAAACCTTTAAAAACTTTAACCCTCTCCCCTAAGCCCCAAAATTTCCTAAAACCCTAAATAATCCTAAAAAACACAAAGTAACCTCAAAACACATGAATACCTAAACAACAGTAAAACAATCTAAAACCATAAAAAACTCTAAGAACCCTAAAAACCCTAAACACCACTAAAACCTATAAAACACCTAAAATAGTAAAAACCCTAAACCCATAAAAGACCCCAAACACATTAAAACCCATAAAATAACCTAAAAACCCTAAAACCAATAAAAGACTGTTTATAACCCCCAAAGAACCTAAGAAATATAAGAACCCCTAAAATACAATAAAAACCCCTCAAAACCTTTAAATACACTAAAAACCTAAAAAACTACAAAATAACCTAAAATACGTAAAAATTACTAATGGACTCTAAAAATCATAAAAATTCCTAAACCTTTAAAAATAAAAATGGGACCAAAATAATTTAAAAAACAGTAAAAGACCCTAAAACCCCTGGAAGACCCCCCAAAACACCTAAATTGTACTAAAACCCCTAAAATCTCTAAAATACCTTAAAACACTAAAAGACACAAAAACAATAAATAAATCTAAAAAATTAGAAAATCGGTAAAAATATATAACCCCTTAAATTCATAAGAATCCCTAAAGATCATAAAAATCATAAAAACCTCAAAAACATTAAAAAAACCCCTAAAACTCCTAAAAATTAAAAAAAACCAAAAACCCCATCAAAAAACCCTAAAAACCTAAAAACCCCAAAAGACTAAAAAATCCAAAAAATAAAAAAAACCAATAGCTTAAGAAATTCATAAAATTATAAACCTAATAAATACCTAAAAATATTAAAAACCATAGAAACCCTAAAAACCCTTTGAAACCTTAAAAACCTAAAATACTCTTAAAACCACTAAAAACCATAAAAACTTTAAAAAACTAGAATAAACTAGAAAAAACACAAATAAACCTCAAACCATAAAGAACTTGAAATATCCTAAGCACCTTAAAATATTCAAAAAAATCCTAAAAATATTCAAAATTCCCTACAACCCTCAAAACCACTAAAACCCTAAAACCAATTCAAATCCTAAAAACTACCAAAAAAACTCTAAAACCACTAATAACCCTTACAACACCAAAAAAACTAATAAAAAAAATCCTAAAAAACAATGAAACCCTAAAAAAATCCAAAAAACATAAAGAACATGAAAAACCAAAAACCCATAAAACCCTAAAGACCCAGAAACATTAAAAATCCTAAAAACTAGTTAAACCCCTAAAAACACTAAAACTATAAAACCCCCTAAATACTCTAAAACCTTAAAATACTCTAAATACCATAAAATATAAAAATAATCGCATAAAATACCAAATAATAATGAAATCCCTTAAAGAAACTAATACCCCATGAAATGCATAAAACCCATAAAATCAAAAAAAGGTAGCATTGCGGTTAATCTTGGCATCTCGAAGGCATTTGATACTATGAAATATAGATTTATCTTTAAGGTCCTCAAAGGATATGGATTTTCCAGTAGCTTCATCAAGATGATCTCTGCAATTCTCCACAGTTCCAGTGTCTCGGTCCTGACAATGGCTCCCCCATGGATTTTTCCATTGCTCCCGTGGAGTGCGAAAGGGTGACCCAATTTTGGGTTTTCACTTTTCAATCATAGAGTATTACAAGATTCGATGCCTCCTTGATCTTATACAGGAATGTATTTATTCACCAATTAAGGCAGGTAGGGACCTATGTGTCCCCTCACGCCTTCTCTATGCGGATGACATCCTCCTGTTTGGGTAGGCTGATAAGAAAACTTTGTCCACAGTCAAGCATATATTCCGTCATTATGAAAGAGTGGCTGGGAAATCTATAAGTTGGATGAAATCATCGATTTTCTTTGGAAATGGGATCTCTCCCGCTATACAGCTCCACATAGCCAATAGGCTGGCAGTTAAGCGCGACTCCCTACCCTGTACTTATCTTGGTGTTCCCGTTTTCTTGGAAAAAGTGAAGTGCAACTAATTTGAGAACATTGCTTCCAATATTACGCTTCAAATGTAGAAATGGAAGGGCATATGTCTCTCCCTAGATGCAAGGGTCTTCCTGGTTAACTCGGTAATATAATCTATGTTCGTGAATGATTTCACCATTTACAGATGGCTGGTTTCTCTCCTGAAAAGCCCGAATTCTAGTATAAGAATTTTTTTCTGGACAGGTTCTACCCGTGAACGGAAATTGGTCTCGGTGGATTGTAAACATTATACAAAGCTGTTTGAATTGGGTGAGCTTGGTATCAATGATTTAAGGAATTTAAATGATTCTATGATTGGGAAGTTTAACTGGAGTCTGCTTTGGCCTCAGAGTGGTGGCCTGGATTTCCTTAGGGAAAGATTCACAAATAGGTTATGTGATGGTTTCGATGGGTACATTTCGTCCCCAGTCTGGCCGGCTCTGCAATCCTCTTACAATGATATTATGTCTCAATAAAAATGGATCGTGCCACGGTCCTCCGCCCTGAACTGGTGGTCTATCACTTGGATGGAAGAGGTCATATTAGAGGTGATAAAGCCTCCCCAAGATATGCAGAATTTAACCATTTCTAGCCTCATTCAGCAGCAGAATGACCTGGGGACCTTGCTCTCGAGCAATATTGCTATGAAAATTCAGCGATATGCCATTGCTGACATTGATACCCTCATATGGCAGCCCATCATAGTGGGTAAATTCAATACCTATGATTTTTATTGTCTGGTGTGCCAGCATGGGATGACTCCCCCATCGTGGATGGACAAATTCAAGGATCCTTTCATTCCCCATTCACACTTTGTTCTGATCTGGAAAATTTGGCGGAATCGGCTTCCAACTCATGCTTTGTTGAAAGTGGTTGGCTGGCATATTGCTTCTTCCTGTTTTTTAGGCCGGACGTCGGAAGAGCACTGTGATCACATCTTCCTGAGTTGTACCTTTTCCTCAGACCTTTAGTTATATCTACTGCAATGCTTCCGCATGAGATACGGCCTACAAGGACTGATTAGCGATTTTTTGCGTGGCCTGATGGAGACGAAATAAAGGGATCAAGTTCATAACCTGCTACTTGCAGGTGTGTCGGAAATTATTCATTATGTCTAGGCTGCTAGAAATGCTTCCGCCTATAATAGGCAACCCCTTACGCTTCATGGAGGCATGTTCGCCATTCTCAAGATGATTCGCACTGCTTTGCGAATTCAAATAGGTTCGATGTGGAATGATGTTAATGATCTAACATTACTGCGCTCTCTTGGGGTTGCTGGCCGAAGCAGTAAACCAATGGTATTGAGGTTGGTTAGTTGTATTCCTCCAATTACAACATGTTTGAAAGTCAATGTTGATGGTGCGAAACTGGGAGCTCTGAGGCCCTCGGGGTGTGGCGATGTCTTTCGTACATCCAGAGGGTTCGTCAAGGGATGCTTATTTAATTTTATTTGGGATGGTTGTGCCTATGAAGTGGAGATTTGGGCCATTATAAAGGCTGTGAAATATGAAAGCCGTTTTGGGTGGCAGAGGATTTGGATTGAGTCAGACTCGATGGTTGTGGTTGCGTCTCTTAAAAATTTTTCCAGGGATTTTCCGTGGCGACTACTCTCACATTGGATTGAGTGCCTTGATATCTCCCAGTCCCTAAGATTTAGTGTGTCTCATGTTTATAGGGAGTCCAACTCAGTGGCGAATGCTCTCTCGAAAAGGGCAATTGAGGAAAGATGCTCGATGTGGTCCTTTGTGTCCCCATCCTTTGGTTCTCCCTTGGTTGACTCGGATATGAAAGGTGAGATTCACTCTCGCCCTTATCGACCCATCTTGTAATTATCTCTTTATGTTTTACTGATTTTTGGGAGGCTAAGCTTGCCTAGCCCTGAACTTATTCCACCCAAAAACCATTAAACCCCTAAAAATAATAAAAACCACAAAACCCCTAAAAGATAAAAAACCCCAAAAGACCCTAAAAACCCCAAATGCATTTAACAACATAAAGAAACCCAATAAAATCATTAAATACCCTAAAACCCCATAAATACCTTAATAACCATAAAACCATAGAAAATACTAAAAGTCCTATAAAACCCTAAAAACCCTAAAACACTATAAAAATCCACTAAAAATCTTGAAAACACTAAAAAACCAAAACCCAAAAAATCCTTAAATAACACTAAAACCTCTAAAAAACCTTAATGTTCAGAAAGCCCCAAAAGATACTTTAACCAAAAACCCACTAAATGCCATGAAAACCCGTAAATAGCCAAAAACTCTGAAAACCCCGAAAACCCCAAAAAGTAATTAAAAACCATAAAACTTCAAAAGAACAAAAAATTCTAAAATCCCTAAAAACAATAATAAATCCTAAAAATAAAATCCCCTAAATCCCTAAAAAACACTAAAAACCCTAAAACCATTTAAACTCTTAAAAACTTTAGAATCCCTAATAACCCTACAACCCTATAAAAAACATAAAACCCCTAAAAACACTTTAAACCCATAAAACCATTTTCCCAAAAAACAACTAAGACCCTAAAAACATAAGAACACTAAAAAACCCTAAAAACACTAAAAACCCAAGAAACTCTAAAAACACTAGAAGTTTTAATATCCCAAAAAACCATAAAAATTTAAAAAACCTACAAATCATGAAAAACTAAAAACCACTAAATCTCCAAAAAACCCATTAGAAAACCTAAAAAACATTAAGAATCATAAAACCCCATAAAGCCTATTGAAACCCACAAAACATTAAAAAACATAAAATCCATAAAAAATCTTAAAAAATTACTACGAACCAAAAAAAATTGTACAAACAATAAAGGATCCTAAAAACCCTAAAAAACATAAAACACCATAAAATCCCTCAATAACACTAATAATATTGAAAAACATAAAAATCATTAAACCCCTAAAACACTAAAACCATTTAAAACCCTAAAAATCCTAAAAACCCCTAAATGGCCATGACTACCCCCCCAAACCCAAAATTCCCTCAAAACCTAAAAAATCCCAAAAAACCGAAGAAACCATTAAAGACACTAAAACTCTTTAAATCCATAAAATATCCTAAAAACCCTAAAGGATTCTAAAAACCCTAAAACCCCTAAAGATACCTAAATACCCTTAAGGAACCTAAAAACCAAAAAAAATATATTTAATGATCATAAAAACCTAAAGGAACCAAAATCCACAAAAACCCTAAAAATAGTAAAAAACCATAAATAGAACTAAAAAATATAAAAATACCATAAACATAAAAAGGCACTACAAATCGAAAAAGAATCTAAAAACATTAAAAGACCCTAAACACCACTAAAAACCCAAAAACCCACTAAAAACCCAAAAAATACTCTAAACCCCATAAAAACATTAAAAACCCATTAAAGACCCTAAAACCCCCAAAACCCCTATAAAAACTAAAAACCCTAAAAATTGAAAATGAAATTAAAATAAATTAAAAGGTCTTAATATCGTAAAATTCACTATGAAACAATAAAAGAACCAAAAACCCATAAAAACCTAAACGACCCTAAAAACCCTAAAACCCTAAAAACCCTAAAAAACCATAAAATCTGTAAAACCTCTAAAAACATAAACACCCCTGAAAACCTTAAATTACTAAAAATCTAAAACACCAAGAAATTTAAACCCAAAAAAAAACCTATAAACCCCCCTCAAAACACCAAAATCACTAAAAATCCTAAAAAAGAATAAAAAAACAATAAAACCACCCTAAAAGTCCCTAGAGCCCAAAAATCCGTTAAAAGGTCCTAAAAACATAAAAACTGAAAATACCCAAAAACCCCAAAAAACTAAAAGACTTTAAATTTTTTGAAAATCTCTATTTGATGAAAAGGTACCCTATTAACCTAAAATACACTAAAAACCATTGAAACCTCTAAAGGACCCTAAAAACCCTAAAATACCCCAAACACCATAAAAACAGTAAAGGTCCCTAAGACACTGAAGAACCCGAAAACCCAAAAAACACTAAAAGGACCTAAAGAATACCTAAAACTTAAAGCACCTTAAAACCCCCAAAAAACCCGAAACAACCCTGAAAAACCATAGCAACCCCCCAAAACCCCATTTAAACACTAAAATACCCTAAAAATTAAAAAAAATACAAAACCCTTAAAAGACTATTCAGACCATAAAACCCCTAAAGGAACCTAATTATACTAAAAGCACTAAAAACCCCTAGAAACCCTAAATTTCATTAAACCCCCTAAAATGTTAACATAACACCAAACACACTAAAAAAATATAAAACCCTTAAAAGCACAAAAAACCCCCAAAACATATAACCTTCACCCAAAACCCAAAACTTACACCCAAAACCCAATACCATAATCTTTAAAACCTGACCCCTCAACCAGAAAGCCTACATTCTAAACACTATACACTATACCCAAGACCATACACTCTACATAATAAAACATATACCCTACTCCCTAAACACTAAACCATATACCCCAAACCCAATACTCATCACTCAAACCCTAAAAAAACCCATAAAAAACATTAAAAAACCCTAAACACCTGAAAAAATAAAAAATCCCTAACACCCTTAAAAACATGAAAATCTCTAAAAACCCATAAAAATAGTTAAAACACTAAAACCATGAAAATCCATAAAATACATAAAACCACATAAAAAACATAAAAACACGGAAATCCCTAAACACCCCTAAAACCATAAAAAACACAAAAACCTTTAAAACCCATAAAAACCTATCAACCTGAATAACCCATAAAAACTCAACAAAAAACATAAAAACCGTAAAAAACCGTAAATCCATTAATAACCCGAGAAACCTAAAAACCCTAAACCCATATAAAATACCATTAAAACTCATAAAACAATAAATCCATAAAAAACCAAAAACACCCTAAAAACACTTAAAATCATAAAACAATAAATCCATAAACCCCTAAAAGGACATAAAAAACCCTAAAAATAATAAAAACTAAAAACCCATTAAAACCCATTAAACACCTAAATATCCTAAAACCCCATAAAATACCTTAAAAGCCCTAAAAATTAAGCAAAACACAAAGAACCCCTAAATGAACTAAAAAATCCCAAACACCCCTAAAGGCCCTAAAAACCCTAAAACCCAAAAAGTCCCCTAAAAACCATAAAACCCCTTAAAACCCCAAAAGATCCCCAAATACATTAATGAAAGTAAAAACCTAAAATCTGTGAAAGACCATGAAATACCCTAAAAACCTTAAAAGACTCTAAAACTATAAAGGATCCCAAAACCCAAAAAAACCCTGAAGGGACCTAAAAACCCCAAAGGGCCCAAAAAACCCTAAAGACCCCTAAATACTAAAAACCCCTAAATGAACCTAAAACAATCTAAAACCCTTAAAGAACCTAAAAACCCCTCAAACCCCAGTAGGACCCTAAAAACCCTAAAGGACCCTAAGAAACCCTAAAATACCAAAAAGATCTGAAAAACCTAAAAACCCTTAAATGAACCAAAAAACCCTCATATCTGAAATATGTATAAAATCATTAAGAAACAATAAATGTATATAAAACTACCTAAAACCCCTAAAAACACTTAAAACCCTAAACATTTAAAAGACCCTAAGAACACTAAAAACCCTAAACCCTTAAAAGACCACTAAAACCATAAAAACATTAAAAGACATTAAAAAATTGTAATAAACCTAAAAAACCATAACTATCCTAAAATACCCTAAAACCCATAAAAACAATAAAACCCCTATAAAACTATAAAATCCCTAAAAACCCTAAAAAAACTCTAAAAAACAAAAAAAAAATTAAAGACCCCAAAAAACCCAAAAAAAAATAAAACCCCCAAAAAACCCTAAAAACCATAAAATTCCTTAAACATTCAAAAAATTGATGAAAATTTATAAAAAAGTTATAAACCCAAAAATGCACTAAAATCCTAAAAACACTAAAACCCAAAAAACCCAAAAACCCTAAAAGCACCTGAATATCCCTAAAACCCCTAAAACACTAAAAAAACTTTAAACTCCTAAAAACCATAATAACTCTTAAAACACCAAAAACCCTAAAAACACTAAAAAACCTAATACCATTAAAACTTTAAATACCCTAAAAAACCTAAATTCCCTAAAACACTAATACCCTAAAATACATTCAAATTATAAAAATATTAAAACAACCCTAAATACTGTAAAAATTAGTAAAACCAATAAAAATATAAAAAACCATACCAACACTAAAAATAGTAAACCCCCTTAAAAATCATAAAAATCCTACAAAACCTTAAAACCATAAAACACTAAAATCTATAAATTCACTAAAACCCATAAAAAAATAAAACACCATCAAAACCATATATAACCCCAAAAAACAAAAAAAAAACTAATATTACACAAAAATACCTAAAACCCCTAAATACATAAACACTACAAAAAATATTATACCCTATCAAAATCCTAAAGACAATAAAATTCCAAAAAATAAAAACCCACTGAAAACCATAAGAAATCTTAATAGCCATAAAATACCCTTAAAACCCATAAAACACTAAAACAACAGAAACCCTTATAAATCCTAAAAACCCAAAAGGCTTTAAAAAGACATAAAGATCATAAAAACCCCATAAAACCTGGAAAACCAAAAAAAGAATCTAAAACCCACTAAGAAGCATAAAAACCCATAGAACCCTTAATATCCATAAACACCCTTTAAACCACAAAACCCACAAAAATCCTCAAAACCCATAAAAGCATTTCAAAATATTAAAATTCATAAAAATCCCAAACCCTAACAACCATTATAAACCCTGAAAACCCCTAAAACCTCTAAAAAACCCAAAATAGTCTACAAATATTAAAATCCCCTAAAATTACTTAAATAACTAAAAATCCTAAAAACCCTAAAGACCCAAAAATCCTAAAAGAAAATTAAAAACACTAAAAACCCCTAAAAACTAAAAACCATAAAAACCATTAGTACGATTAAAACACTAAGAAACCATAAAAACCTATAAAACTGCTAAAATACCAAAAAAATCCAAAATAAACCCAAAAACCCTTAAAATAAAAAAAACAAAAACACCTTGAATAGTATCAAACCCTAAAAGACACTCGAAACCCGTAAACACCATAAAAACACAAAAAACCAAAATACCAAAAAACCACAAAAAACCCTAAAAACACTAAAACCCTTAAAAATATACAACCCTAATAAACACACAAAAACTCCAAGGACCTCTAGAACCCATAAAAACCATAAAAATCATTTAATGACACTAAAAATCCTAAAGCCCCCTAAAAAACCCTAAAACCCCTAAAAACCATAAAATACCCTATATAACCCTATAAAACCCCTTAAAGACCATAAAACCACTTTACCACAATAAAAACTAGTAAACCCTAAAAACCCCTAAATCCCCTTGAAAACACTAAAAACCCTAAAAATCATAAAAAACCAAAATCTGTAAAAATTAATAAAAACGCATGAAATACCCCCAAAAACCTTAAAATCCATAAAACCCCAAAAAACTACAAAAACAATCCTAAAAACCCAAAACCCTAAAACTCACTAAATACTTTAAGACCCCTAAAACCCATTAAAACCTATAAAAACCCTAAAACCAATAAAAAACTAAAAAACAAAAAATCCTAAAAATCTATGAAAAACCCTAAAAAACCTAAAATCCATAAAATAACTAAAAAAAATCTAAAAACCCCTAAAAATAACTAAAATACTAAAATCCATAAAATACCTAAAACCCTTAAAAACCTTAATAAACTAAATAAAAACCCCAAAACACTTTAATCCGTATAACCCCTAAAAATTCTAAAAAACCTAAGAAACCTAAAACCATAAAAATTAAAAAATTCCCTTAAAATTCATAAAAACCCTTCAAAATACATAAAATAAAAAAAACCCGTAAACCCATAAAAATTATAAAAACCATTAAAAACCCCTAAAACCCCAATAAACCTTAAAAATAAAAAACCCTAAAAGACCTTAAAATTTCTCCAAAACCACGTAAAACACGTTAAGTACCCTAAAAACATAAAACCCATAGAAACACAGAAAACCCTTAAAACCCCCATTCAAATCCATGAAAACCTATGAAAATCCCTTAAACCGTTATAAAACCCAACATAACCCTTTAAAGAACCTTTATAACACTTATAAAACCCTTAAACTGCTTATATATCCCATAATAGAAATGAAATACTATTAAAAGTCATTCAAATCCCTTTTAAACGCACTAAAACACCTAAAATCCATTCAAAAACCCTTTAAACCATTGAAAACCCTATACCCTTAACCCTAACCCTAAACACTCCACCCTCATCCCTAAACCCTCATCCCTAAACCCAAAACCCAAAACCCCAAAACATACACCATAAGCCCTTTAAAACTGAATGAATATCCTTAAAACCTATTATATATCATTTAAACTATTATAAAACCCTTAAAACCATGTGAAACCCAAACATATTCAATGAAAAATCTTCCAAAACCATTAAAAACTATTAACACAATCCAAACCCCATAGAAACATTCAAAACCAAAAACCCACACCCTAAACCCTAAACCATACATAATTAACCCTTTCCCCCTCCCTATTCCTTAAAAACCATTGAATGCCAATAAAAACCCAATGAAACTCATTAAAACTACCTAAAACAAAATTCAAATCCCTCAAAACCAATTTAAAACCCTTATAAACCATTAAATACCTTTATATCTATGTAGAAACCCATAAAAACCATTGAAACCACAAAACCAAAAACCATAAAACCTCAATCGTCATCCCTATAACCTAAAACCTAAACCATAAAACCTAAACCCTAAACCCTTAAACCTAAAAACTCCATTGAAGCCTTAAAACATATTATATACCCTTAAAATCCATAAAAACCATGTAAAACACAAGCAATACATTTAAAACCCTTACATAACCATTAAGAACCCTTAACACCATCAAAAACACCTTAAACCAATCAAAAATCTAAACCCTACATCCAAAACCATTAACCCCACACCCTTATACTTTGTCACAGCTCCCTATATCATAATAAATCATTGAAAACCCTTAAAACCGATTAAAACTTATTGAAGACCCTTAAAAACCCATTCAAAACCCTCAAAACCTATGAAAACCCATTTAAACCCTCCAAAACATTGAAAAAACCATGATAACAATTATTAAACCCTTTAAAAACCTTAAATATCTCTTTAAAACTCAAATAATAGCCTTAAAATTCGTTCAAAACCAATAAAAACCATTTAAACGCCTTAACTCCATGAAAAACCCCTCAAAAATAATTAAAAACCCTAAACCCTAAACCCTAACCATATTTCCTAAACCCTAAACGCTATACCCTAAACACTAAATCCCAAATTCTTAACCATACACCCAAAACCTTTAAAACCAACCGAGTTCCCTGAAACCCGATTATATACCCTTTAAACCCTTAAAACCATTTAAAACCACATCAAACTGTAAAAATACGTTTAAAACTCTTCCATAACCTTTAAAAACCCTCAACACCAACCAAATACCCTTAAATACATTCAAAACCATAAAACCTACACACTATACTCTAAACCCTACACCCATTACCCTTTTCCCTCCTCCCTATACCCTAAAAAAGAATGTAATACCATTCAAAGTAATTAAAAACCTATACAAAACCAATAAAAAACATTAAACCCATGCATAAAACCCCTTAAAACCCATCGATAACCCTAAAACCTAATCCCACAACCCCCATACCTCAACCCTCATCCCTAAACCCAACACCCTAAACCCTTTAAAACAATTTTAATACTGTAAAAACCTATTATATACACTTAAAACTATTTAAAACACACTTTAAACGCTAAAAATACATTGAAACCCCTTCCATAACCAATAAAAATCCTTAACACCGTCCACAAACCCATAAATACCTACAAAACCCTAAACCATACACCATTAGTACCCTAAAAATTTATAAAAACCCAAGAACCCAATTATTGTTCTATTAATGATAATAAACTAATAAACCCCCTAAGAAAACCCTAAACCCCTAAAACCCCTAAAACCCCCAAAACAATAAAAAACCCAAAATCCCAAAAAACACCCAAGAAATTAGTAGAAATGCTAAGAAAACCCTAAAAACCCCTAAAATTTTGAAAAAACCTATAAATCCTAACATACCCAAAAATTACCCAAAATCCCTTATAAAACCATAAAATCCATAAAAACCATAAAACCCCCAAAATACACCAAAAAAACCCCAAAAAACCCTTAATAACTAAAAAATACCAAAAACCCTACAACCCCTAAAAAACCCAAAAAAAATCCCAGAAAACCTAAGAAACAATAAACACCATACAACCTGAAAAACCATAAAAAACATAAAAGAAATGAAAATTCAAAAGACCCTATAAACCCCTATAAAATGATAAAAAACAAAAAAAAATTATAAAGACCTAGAAACACATAAATAAACACAAAAACATTTTAGAAACAATTAATAGCCATAAAACCATTAAATCCCTAGGAAACTCTAAATCACTAAAGACCTAAAAATAAACTAAAACACTATAGGGTCCTGAAAATTATGCCAAGGGAAAGAAATTACTCCCAAAAATTTGATAAAGGAATGAGATGTATGTGAGGGATGGAATGTTGAGAAGAATATTGAAGAAATCCAATTTGGAAAAGGACCCAAACTTGTTCCTGAACTGGTAACCCGGAAAGGTCCATAGAAGGCAGAGATTGAGAACCAAGCGATACATGTATAGTGTGAAAAATGCTATCCAATGAAGATTTTTCCAGTGAACCATGTTGTTTGTGGATGAGATGATAGTATTGAACCATGGTATCGTGAACTGCATCATTGGAGAAAACGTGACAGAGAAGTAAGTCCCCACATACTATCCCTGTGGACTAAGTAGTTCGTGGATGAGGTGACGCTGGCATCATCTAGTATACCTCATCATTCATAGGATTGAGATAGTGATTTTCGCCACTATGATCTGCAACACTACGAACCACAGTTGACCGAGTCGTGTGTGGGTCGGTTGGTCCTCCACGGGCTTCTGATGTTCCCATAGATACTACTTCCCTCACACTCTATAAAAGAACCACCATGGGAACTAATAGTGAGACACAAAAAAGAAGAGGAGAACAGATTTTTGGAGAGCTTGGATTTTAAGGAAACAATAATTTAAAGGGAATTGATCAAAAAATTATGTAACAATGAATGGTTTTCAATAAGTATAAACCCTCCATGGATCATAAAAAAGAAATCCTAAAAATAATCAACAGGCCACGAACCTAATTTGTGAACTGCGAACAATAGGCCCTTTTTGGATGAACTTACTGCGAACCGCAGGAACCGTGCCCCTCCTTTAGTTTGGAAAACTATGTGGCACATCATTATGTGGAAAAGTCATTGTGCTATATAGCACCACGCTATGTGTATGGAACCTGAGACCTCGTACCACCATGTTATGTGACAAATTGTATCTAGGATCGTGTACCAATTTGTTTTGTGTATGAAACCTTCACCCGCATATCAGTATGTTATGTAGGGAATACCCCATCATTCATTATAAAATGGTATGTGGGATGGGGAGTCTTTGGGTTTTCCACATTCTACTTCAAATCTTTTCATTCCACTCTCATCATTCCCCCTATAGACTCTATTATTATCATTATAATGGAATCAGGCCAATGCCCCATACAATGAAACCATATCATATGATTAAATGATTGGGTGAATCAGCATTCCCTTCTGAGTTTACATACCCATGGTAAGATGAGTCGCGTGGTAACCCCTACAATGGAGCAGACCCCTGGAATTTCCATAAGTCAAAATTCCCATGGTAACCTAAGGTCCAACCTTGGGTACCCAACATGAGCCTCAATATTCTAGGTATCAAAGGACATCATTGTATTTTCCATTCAATGAGGGATATTGATTAGTCAAAGGGATCATGCTTGGCATCCCTTTTGATGAGGAGTGATGAATCTCCCCTTTCCTAGAACTAGCTTTAGGGCACTCCAACCGCGGTAAGTCCCTAAACATTCCACCTGAGGTAGCATTTCTATTCTTCCTTGGATCGGTCTGGGATAGGTCTGGATAGAATTTCAAAGACGACTATCCTAAATATCAAAATGGGTGGGAGTTGGAACATTCAACCCCCCCCCCCCCCTCTCCTTTCAAACCGTCTCCCCAGTCACTTCCTCTGCCGTCTTCCTTTTCCATCAACGGGGAGGGGATGGTGTGTGGTTTGTCGAATCTACCACGTCCTCTTGTTTCTCACCCTGAGAATGACTCATATGGTCTTATAGGTTAATGATGATCACAACATCCACACCACCCCAAATGACTTACAAGAACTCTGATTCCTTCTCCAAATAGGATACGTAGGATGTATGTCTATGGCTAGAACTCAAAGGGGATCCTTTACAAAGGTTAACCACAATCATAACTTTCCAATTCATAAAGGCCTCCTTTATGGTGTAACTCCCAACTCCTCCTCTATAATGGAAACCTCTTTAGATGCGACTCTTCCAGAAAGGCCTCCTTTACGGTATAAGCCCCAACACAAACCGAACTATGAGAACATTGATTCCCAACTAATTGGGATACGTAGAAATCCTCATTGAGGTCCAAACCCAGCACCCAAACCACCCCAGTGTTCATTGGGCCATATCTTTAGTAGATCCATATTCACATAGGAGACCATGCCTCTCCTAAGCATCCTGGGTCACTCCAGTGTAAGTCCCACATGATATCTTAACCATGAATCCTCCACCATGGTGTCCTTGCCACATGACATTAAACAACATCAATGGGTCCCCATCACACAACCTTAAAAGGTGATGTGTCCAGTTATGTTGCACCAAACTATGTGGGTTTTGATTCCTATTATGAGGATACATAGGAATTCCATCTCATGGGTTCAGTCCCAATATCGAAGAATCTCCCATCCTCCATGGAAGAAGATAAGATTCGGAGCTCCTCATCATACGACTTAAACTAACATTGTCTCGGTAATTCTTAATCCATGCATATCTATGATTGATTTTGAAATTCAAGGGTAATCCATGTAAAAAATCTTAGGGAAAGATCCAAATATCCACTAACATATGAACATTTCTTAAGTCAATAAGATAGTCCCGAAGTAGGCAATAATTTCCCCCGTAAGGGTGTGATGAGCTCAATCTCTCATCCTCTTGACCAATGGAGTCCTTATGTGTTGTTGGCCAAATCTCCATCGAACAAGAACCTTTATTTGGAATGAACGTCTATGAATCATGGATACAAGGGTCATTGGGTGTTTCTATTTTCCCAAATAAACCTATTGGAGACCATCCAGGGACATCATACCCAATGCAGACTTATTGCATACACACTCAACCCCCTACAATCACCCACCCTTGAACTTAAAGGGAGGAACCTCTTTCGCAACATGAAAAGGACACACTACACAGTCCTAGTGTGACTATATATCAAACCAAGAAGGGCCACACCATGAATCAGGTTGAAGGGAAATGGTACAAATAACATGAAACTCTCTAATAGCAAGAAAGTCGCTGTTATACGTCGAGCCATTCCATCCACCCCAGTATGAAGTGAATCAGGATGAAACAAAAATAGTGAACCCAACTTGAATCTTTAACAATGGTGGATGTTTTACCCCAATGATAAAATACAATAGAATATGGCTCATCAAACCATTTTGATTTCCCCTCTACTCTACAACACAAATCGGGATGAATGAAAAATGGTAAACCCAATGTGAATCCTTAACCAATGTGGATCTTTTACCCTAATGATTACAAAAAAGAGGATATGGAACATCATAACATTCTCTTTTCCCCTATACACTATGATTTAAATTAGGTCCAAATAAAAATGTTGAACTCGACTGGAATCCTTAACCAAGGTGGTGGTATTATCCCACCACAATCCATTTTCATTCAAAAAAGGAACAGGGACAAGAAAAAATCATCAATAATGCATGTGATCATGAGATTCTACATTGAAAGTGTTTTTCTGTATAAATAATATATATATTGAAGGAATTTCTCCGAGATCTCTTTGATCCAAATAGCATATCAAAAAATTGCTCATACATGCACGTCAACATCTGCATGGGTGACCGGATCCCTGAAAAATAGGACTCTATCGCCTACCCAACATCTTTAACATTGGGTATCCAACATTATTATTAAATAGAACCACCAAAATGGTACTCTCCCTATGGAATAGGTTGTAAGGCAGTCCCTCCAATTGGTAAAATCTCTCCAGCCACCTCCTCACCCATGGTAAGCAATCCCGCAAAGGATGACTCCACTGGCCATCTCAAATCGTTTTGGGAGCCTGTCCCCAAAATGCGACAATGAATACCTCTCTTATCATAAGGAGAAATATTAAGTCAATGCCAATGACTTCAATCCAACTATACAGAACTCCACTCAAGGGGTCATATTGGAGGACGTCACCACCAGTGGCATACAACCCGATATCCTCACTGTGAAGAGGATTTATGTAGAGGGAATATGTTGAATTCCAATAAAAATAGGACTATTGGGCAACCCACTGAGGGAGGAAAATGAATAATCAAGAGTTGTTTATTAACCTTTTTCTGGAGGAGGAGGTCCTCTATAAAAATGTGGCAACATATAATGGGAAAGAATACAATTATTCACCTCCTAAATCCCACCAGGAAATACGGAGGAAATTTACAAGTGGATGAATATCCCTGATCGCTCCTATGAAGAGCATGACAGAAAATAGGGTGGAACAAGACAATAAAATTCACATTCCTAGAAGTTCATTCCAATACTCCCATGCAGATATAGTGGAAAATTATATGTAGACGCAAATCCCTTCAAATGCACAAGAGGCACATCATCCAAATAGGATGGCACCCAACTATAAGCAGGCACCATTCCTTGCCGACTCACACCAAGCCCACTATCCAAATAGTGCATAAAACCATGGGTAGACACAACACTTTTGATGCATATAAATTGTTCTTGTCAAATTCAGTGGCAATCCATAGGCAGATGAAAAATTCTAACTCCCACATTGAATTCCACCAGCCAAATATAGTGGCAAGAAAACATGAGAAGGGTCAAATTCCTACTGACGAAAATCAATACTGTGAGAAAAAATATAGCAAAAAATGAGGAGATTCAAATTCATTAAATCAAATATAAATCCCACTAGAAAAATACTATGGAAACTAGAGAAGAAAGTTGGAAAAAGACTTGTTCCTCTATTCTGGCATAGGAGAACTGCCAGTACCCACTGGAAACCCATTGAGGATCATAGTAGGAAAAAATCTTGCTCTGACATTTGAATGAGAATTCATACCCCTTCCATCCAAAGACGTATCTCAACACATCTTATATTTTATGGAGTATTATACATAAATCCCAAACTATATCCTCTAAACATGTCAAGTCATCATTGTGTCGGCTGAAAAAAGTGAGGGGTCGGGCCTACGACCTAATCTCCTTGGTCGGGGTGATTTATCCAACCAATCAGATAATTACTCTAGGGTAGACCTATATACCTTCTCTAGTATAGGATGGTAGAAGACTATATTATATGATACAAGGACAAATGGATTGGGAAAAAATACTCATTCCAACTTAGGGACATCGATCCAATGTGGTGTCCACTCCCGGGTAGATCGAAGCCCTTATAGTACTCAATAAGTTCGTCAATGTATCCCATTGACATCATGGGAACCAATAAAACATGATACCATACGTAAAGGCCACTACCAACAGTAGGTGGACCCAGTTTCCCACAAGAGAGCACAAAAAAAATGAATTTCGCTGAAGGAAACTGGAAAATGAAGAGCACACTCATGATTCTACTCTATCTGAAGCTTGCATTCTCGAAGCCATAAAACATATATATATAGTGTTTCAAGATCCTGTTAGTCCATTACCAAATTATAAAATTTTCAGTAGTGGTTTTTATGTTCATCCCCTCAATATCGCTACCAATAGCTCTGAAGGTCCTTCCTAGAGCACCCACGGGGTTTACCCCGTGGGCCATAACGATCCTTAATGAGAGCCTATCTTATGATTCGTATCAGGGTATATCTCTCCTTGGCCAGAGGATAAAACAAAAAGAATATTCATTCCTTATTTTCATATTCCCAGATGGTCCTCCCTTGGGTATATGTTGTAGATATGCTTCTCCATATAGTTATATGACAAGCTATCTTGATAGTCCTCATCGTGATGGAAGTCACTATGAAGGCCCACCCCGCGGTGACATCAAGAAATGATAACGCCCTCCCCTCATTAAATTATATCCTTAAGGCCATACCCAGAGTATAAATTGTTAATACTCTCCCTAAAGCCAAATTTATGATGGTATTCCTCGTTATGATAGCAGTAATTATTAAGGTTGTCCCCTCAAAGAGGCTAACTTTCAAAAACATCTCCCCCTTATTGTTGTCTAACTTAAGGTCCTCCCCAAGGTATACACTGTAGAAGTCCTCTTTATGGATAGACACTAATTTGTGATGGAATTCCTCACCATGGAACCAACTATGAAGGCCCTCCCTATATCAGAAATTTATACAAGCGAGAAGGTCCTCCCATGGTTGAGTCAAATGCGAGAAAGCCCTCATATGTCGTGGCACTTGGGAAAATAGAGTGAGATGCAATGGATAATATATCCATGAAAATTGATATTCTTTCTCAACCAAATGACGACCCAAGACCATGCTCTTCTTCCAACCCACTATTGTGTCATTCTCCTGTCAACAAGACTCCTTCTAACCCCGTTTCTTGGAACAAAATCATTAAAGAGAAGTCAAATTTTGAAAATGAAGTAGAAGAGTCCATATCAGAAAAACAACAAGATATGTTCATTTTGAGAAGTAAAATAGCTAGGGATGACATTAAAATGATTTATTTTCCCATGAACACTTCTCAATTCAACACTCCAAGAGAGTTGTAAGAAGAACATATGCCTAACATTCGACTCAATATATGGGAAACTCTCTGCCAGTTAAAAGAAATGTTGTTTCCTATAATATGGGCATGAAGATCATGTTAACATCTTCAGAGATCTTTTCCATCAAATTGTCCAATATTCCCTTCCATCTACATGGTGGCCCCAATCACAAAGGAGAAATAAAGACCTTGGGGTAGCCTGCCTCTATGTGCTGCACAAGATTCACTTACTTATTAGCAACACCCCATCTGATGTTCTTGTCTGGGATGAGGAGAACATAGAGCTCTACACTTTAACCCACTTCCTATCCAGAAAAATCCACTAGAGGTGACATCCTATAGTTTCTTCATCCCTAGATAGCAGTCAAATGAAGTCCCTTCTCAGGAAAGGTGGAATGCCTAAAAATATCTATCCTTGAGTAAGTCTCTGAAGAATTGGGCCCGACGAGAGCAATCCATCGAGAAGCTCCTTGAACATGCCACCAAGAACATCCATAAGGCTAAATATATAAGGGAATCCAATAAATTATCATTGATCATGTCCTCAAATTCAATTAATTCACATTTAGACGTGACACCATATCCTACTCACACCCATATGGGAATGCATGAGATCAAGAAAGTAGCAATGGAAGTAGCAGTCGGTGCAACAGAGGACTAGCCATAGCCTATGGATTTGGGGGAATTTTTAACTCAAAATGTCAGCATTATAATAGTATATCTAGGTTGAATAACGTCAACAGAGGAATGGGAGAAACCCCAACCCATAGAGCTGGGGGCATTTTTACCTCACATTCGCACCCAACAGATGTTTATCCTCTCTTATCGGTGGAGAACAATTGATAGAGGGATAAATTATTCCATTTAATCCCATGACTCACATCCGCTGAGATGGAGGAGTATTACAAGGTCATATCAGGGCTCCCTTCTAGTCACTCTTCTCTAAGAAACCCAAAGAGTATCACAAAATGGCCGTAGAAGATCCAGTAAAGGATCTAAGAAACTCTCCTACCATTCAGTACCTGGTACACCTAACCAAATGTGGTATGAATCGATAAACTTTGTAGATATAAAGATGAAATACCTTATTGAAAATGGTACGAATAATGAGGAAACAAGAGAAGTGGGTTCCCTCCCCAGGACTGTCCACAGTGAGCCTGGAGGTGCACACACCAGAAACCAAAGAGTTCCATTAAAATTTGGTGACCTATCAGTCAATCATCCATTACCTCCCATGTGAGTACTCAATAAGGAAAAGAATAATAGAAACGTCTATGTCCCATCTCATCCTCCCTGTGAATATGATTCCCCTATGCTTGAGGAGAGATTCACTTGACAAGAGGACGAAATGAAATATTTGAGGCAAATCAATGCTGAGATACTAAGACCAATATGTCTTATTTGGTAAATTCCTTGGGTGGAGCTTCAACACAACCTTCCATTAGATGTACCTCTTCCTCACAGGCTCATCCTGATGGATAAACCAAGAATTTAATTCTCATTCAAGGTATCATTCAGACCATCAATCTATCTAAACCCAATAATGGTAGCATATAAAGATTTCCCTACTTTACGGAAGCAATCGATATATTTTCAAGTGAATCCAAAAATGATTGACCTGGTCAGGTATCCACCCCACGTTCTAACAGTATCATCACATCCAATCTTTACCCCAAATGTACCAGTTCATGCTCAGGTCCAACAGGGCATGCATCAAGGGATCCTGATTACTGTCGAGTTATTAACGACCCAAATAGAAGAAATAGAAGGTTGACACTCTGCAATACAACCAAAATGGAATCCCTACCCCAACTGGGTGATCAATGTCCCTACATTTCCTAATTTTGGGAACCCCGTACTCCTAGTGTGCAACGGATTAGGGGACCCATAGTAGCATCTAATGAACTACTATTCTCATTTTGATCCCATTATGGGAAACCCAATTCAACAAGTAGTTTTGATGCATAGATTATTTGTGCAAACAATACATGGTTACTCTACTGTTTGGTACACTGGTATGCAAGATAACTCAATAATAGAACAATAGGATCTCTAGAACTAGTTCTTATTCCAGTTCAGTTCAACATTTCCAAAGAAAATTTTTAGTGATCTAAGGAACTAAAAACAGCAAGAGAATGAGTTAGTCTCAGACTTCATCACCAGATGGGATGTTCGGACTTAATCCTTGAATCAGCCATTCCCTCAAGATGAGATTCTTTCCATGTCCATTGATAATCTCCCAGATGATATGAGAACACCACTTATTCCTATGAAGTGTAAATGTGGGTTCTGGGAATTCTCCACCATCACTAAAAGGATAGAATATTCCTTGTAACTACCTAATATCAAGTCCTGGGAAGCCCCCTCAGCCCTAATAAAAAGATTAGTGAGAGATAAAGTCACTTCTATCATGCATAAGAAACCCCATGTACCATCTCAAGTTCCAAGGCCCCACCAAACCATGTTAGGCCCTCTGGATGTCAGTAGTCACCCCCTCCACCTCAAGATAGGTGGGGGGAAAAAGAAATCAATTCGAGGAATGTAGAAGTAAAGTATACTCATTCCAAGATGACCAATTCCAAGGATACTTCATAGCCGCCAGGAATTGAAACTTACATCAGCTACCAGATTTGAAGATAGCTGATGAAGTAGTTCTTGATGATCAGATAGATTACTATCCCTTCCATTAGATATTGGGGCACAACTTCCAGGAATGCTTTGTCTTCAATGACCTCCTACAAAAGATGACAGATTCTGGACAAGTCAAGCTGTGACCACAACTAGAAAAAGTTTCATTCATTTCCACCACTGATATAGAATAATAGGGGGAATGGTAAAATTTTATTAACAAAAAGGAGAAAAAGTCTGATAATTGGCTGAATCAGAAAACAATAAACTGAGACCACGATGTCCTTGAAGCAATGTTAAAGTAACTGATCATTCCTCCAAAAGTTCCTAATGAAATACAACTGACATCATTGGGACCAAAATCCCCCAAAGGTTAGCCACCCAAAAAAGAAGTTCAATCGGAAGGGTGTAAAACATGTTCAGGAAGAGGAAAATGTACTGAATCTAAAGTTGGATTTGACTCTCTCAAATTTCATTCCATCAAATCTGAACACATGGGAACCGCACCGCCAAACGGCACCACCAGTGGAAGATTATGAGGAAAAGACATTATTAAAAGAGAAGCTGATTTTTTCCACCTTCAATGTCATTCATTTTTTCGATCCCTTCTCCCAAGAAGATTTTTCTTATCAACGGGAATTCCCCGCACCCAACCAGGGAGCCAGAAGAAGAATCCACATATGTTAGGGATATCAAGGGAGATGCAGCCATGGCATAAATCCTTTATATGGCCGCACCCCCACCTAAATCATCAGTATTGTAGAAAACCACAGAAGAACCCTCCTATGAATCCAACATGGATAGAAAAATTCTTTAACCATTAAGAGATGCCACCCCAGTCCAATCCTTCTAGAATACCCACCAGAGGAAGAACATATTACTAATTACCCTTAGAAAGTGACTAGATCTGCCCAGCCAAATCCATAATGGATATAAGATCCTCTGCCTCTGACCCTAATGGCTGGACCAACTTCATCAAATTTTCAAGACCCTAAAGAAACTGTGAAATAGCATCGCCAATCTAGGAAGCAACAACCTATAGATAAAAAATATGACATTTTGAAAAAATCATCTTTAGTACCAGCTAATCTAGAAATCATGGATGCACTGAATATACTAGTATATATCTATGAAGCAATCATCAAAGCCTTTATATGTCCCCAAGAGATTGAAGATGAAGTATCCACTACTAAAGTCTACCAGATAGAGACGAGTCCTTTATAATGTCACACAGTTGTCTCCTTTGTGGATCTATATGAAGATACCACCATGAAAGGACACATAAAACCCTTATATGGGTCTGGAACAATAAATGGAATTGATATCTGAAATGTCTTCATCGATAATGGGTATGGGGTTACTCTAATCTCACTGTGGACTCTATGTTAGTAGGGCTGCAATGAGGATGATCTAACACCCGACACCATGACCCTGCTTGGCTACAAAAAAGTGAGTAGAATCCTTTAGGCCAAATCCAGATCTATAACCCAGTTTAGTGAACTCAAAGCTCACCCTGAATTTATGGTTCTTTGAAATAATATGGCCTTCCAAGCCCTTCTAGGGAGGCCCTCACTGCATAAACACTCAACAATCCTCTCCTATTACCATTATTGCCTAAAATATAGCATTAATGGTTAGAGTGGGACACTGCATGCTGATAAGTCCCCATTCAAGTCATGTAAGTCACACTATATTGATGTGGGGTTCTATTGACCAAAGGGGAAACAACGCTCAGCTGAAAAAATTGATTAGTTTGCCTCCCTAGACAGTTTCGAAATGGTTCTCACCTATTCCCTCAAGTAGATCGTAGAAAAATACACACTTAAAATCAATCAAATTGAAAGAACAAGTCCAAATTATAATGTTTATTTATTAGTCCTCAGGATATTGATTATAGAAGCTAATCCTAATGATGCTAAAAAGCTAATCAACTCCCATGATAATGGTGGGTATTCTGATGAAAATTCCACCAAACCATTACCAAAATTAGGGGAAATACTTGTCTCACCCATTGAGGTAGGAGGAAGTATCTCATCAATCAATGAAGATGAGTAAACTCTTTTTCCCCTCACTGCATCTTCTCCATAGAATCCCCTTACAATGGCCAAGTATGAAAGATGGTTTCACCTCCCATGCACCAAAATTGAAATTCTTTCCTCAACCATTGAGCATTTGTTTTAAAGATTGTTTCCCCATAAGAAGACATATTGGAAGATGATGAGGATACATGGGAAGAAGACAAAGACCTATGGCATTACCCTACATCATTTGAGGAAGGATTCTCTACCACCATTGATGAACTCAAGGAAATCAAACTGGATATGGAAGAGGACCCAAGACCCACTCTGATTAGTGTGGCCATGCACTCTGTAGAACAATATTTATACACCTATTTATAGAAATAGAATTGAGATATTTTATCCTAGAATTATATAGAAGTTCTAGGTCTCGATCCCAAGGTGGCCACTCACCACCTGGGCCGACCAAAGGACCGTCGTCGTTACAAACAAGCCTCCACAAGGATACACATGACACATGCTACCAAAATAGTGGTTGAAGTTGACAATAACATCTAGGATAACTTCTTTGGGGAGCTTCAATATCCTATATGGATAAAAAAAATTATCCTCGTCAAGAAGAAAAATGGTTAGATCATGGTCTTCATTGATTTCAGGGACCTCAATCGGCACTGCCAGAAAGATGATTTCCCAGTCCTGATCATAGAATTGTTGATCGGTGAAACTAATGGATACTAGGATCTCTATTTCATGGAAAGATATTAAGGATATAACCATATCCATATGGGCTATGAAGATGTATAAGCCACCACCTTCAGGGACCTATAGGGAGTTTTTTCTTACAAGGTGATGTCTTTTAGTTTGAAAAATGATGGTGCCACATATTGACGCGCCTTGCACTACATTTTCAAACCTTTCTAGGAAATGTTTTTGAATGATATATTAATGATTTGGTGCATAAATCACAACAATGATCAAATCATTTTGTAGATCTTGAAACCGTATTCAATAAACTACAACAGCATACTCTAAAAATGAACCCCTTTAAATGTGCTTTTCCTGTTACCTCAGGGAAATTCCTCAACTTCATTGTGCTCCCTCAAGGAATGAAATTCAACCTTAATAAGAAAAAATCCATCGTCAACATGTCACCAAATTGCATCCTCACTAAGTTGAGAGGACTCCAAGGACACTTGGATTACATTTGGCACTTCATATCCAACCTTGCAGGCACAAGATTTGTCTTTACCAGGTTGATGAAAAAGTGGTAGAATATCAATGGACTGAATACTATCAGGAAGCATTCTACAATCTTAAGAAATATCCCTTAAGTCTACATGTGATAATTCCACATGTTGAAGTAAGACCACTCATCCTATATGTAATCTACTTGGAGAGATCCCCGGGAACCTTCCTCTCACAGAAGAATGATGCCGATAAAAAATAGTCTCTATTACCTCATCTGAACCATGACTGATGATGAGAAATGTTGTTAGAATATTGAAAACAGCTTCCTTGCAATAATATTTGCGGTCTAGAAGATGAGGCATTACCTACATCACCATGAAGTCCATTTGGCCTAATGTAGAAATCCTATCTAGTATATTCTTAGCTATATAATGTTAAATGGACGTCTTTCATGGTGGGCGGTCATCATACAATAGTTCTATATATGGTTCATAGCACATAAAATCATCAAAGGCCAGACATTAGCAGATTTCCTAGTAGAGAGTTCCTCAATTGAGGTATCCTCCTTAGATGTTGAGATACCTGATGATGAAGTGTTCTCTATTCAATAGAATTACCAAATGTGGGAAATGCACTTCGACAGGGCCTCTAGAATCCCAATAGGAAAAAGAATTGAAGACTCCATGTTCAACAAAGTAGGTATGGGAATAATACTGATATCTCTAGAAAAATATGTTATTCCATATTCCTTCATACTTTCAAAAGGATGGATGAACAATGAAGTAGAGTACCAGACCCTCATTGCAGGTCTGGAATTAAAACATCAAGCACAAGCCAAACACATGAAGATAAAAGGTGATTCAAAACTGGTCATCAAAAAAGTAAATGGTGACTATACTATCAAGAAAGCGGAGATGATACCATTTATGAATCATGTACAAGAATTGATAATAGAATTCTTATTATATATGACATTGACTTATATCCCACGATCACAAAATGTGCAAGATTATGCATCGGAAAATTCATCCATAGCTCTAGAAGATCCAAATATGAATGAAAAAATCATCATTGTTGCCCACTACAAGATGTTTTTACCATACATGCAGGCCAAAATGGAAGAAATTAATGAGATCAATCCCATATTTAAGTCATATGGTCCTACCACTGGCTGGATGACTCCCATTGCCGACTATCTTCAAAAAGGAGAACTCCCACCAGATAGGGTGGGAAGGGAACCGATCCAAAGAAGAGTAGTCAAATTCATGTCGTATGATAGTACAAATAAACAAAATGTTCTCTATAAGAGAGGCCTTGATGGATTCCTTCTCAGGTTCATCGATGGAGAAGAGATCGCCTTCGTCATAAAACAAGTGCTTCATGGAACTTGAAGAGAACAACAAAAACATCCAATCTCTCTCATAAAATTTGAAGGCTTGGGTACTATTGGTGCACCATGATATGAGATTATTCTGATCTCACTAAAAGGTGTTGTCCCTGCCATGTTCATGAAAATTTCATTCATCATCCCCTAGATTTACTTCACATGTCTATGTACTTCTGCCCATTTTCCATATGGGGAATAGGTGTTGTGGGACCATCCCCTCCTTTTATGGCCAGAAAATTAAAATATATTCTCATAGAAACTATCTTATTTACCAAATGGGAAGAAGTTATACCCCTTAAAGAAGTTGGAGAAAAAAAAGCATTTTCATCTTTTTTAAAGCCAATATCATCACCAGATTTGGTTTCCCTCACATAATAATAATGGAAAATGGCACCAATTTTTTCTCTATTGATTTGGATAATCTCTACCAAGGGTATGGTATCAAATCCAACTGTTCATCTTGCTTCCATGAAACTGCTAACATACTGATAGAGGATTTAAAAAAGACCATATCTAACATAATCCAAAAGATGAAAGACATGGATAGGAAATAATGGTTGGGTAATCTCCTCAATGATCTATTGGATCACCAGACCATGACCCACACCACCACTCAATAAACCCCAAACTCATTAGTATATGGGATGGAGGCAGTTTTTTCCATCCAAATTCTACTGAAATCACTCCACATCACTGTTGTTGATCAACTATTTATAGATGAAAAATCCCAAAAATGTTTTGATGAGATGGAGAAGATGGATGGGAAAAAACTTCACACACTGCACTATTTATAATTTTACTATAATTGGATTACATGATCTTTCAATAAAAGGTTTTCCTCTGGTCCTTTCTTGTAGGGGAAATGGTGATGGTCATCAGAACCATGATGATACCTAGAAAGAAACCTCTAAAGATGGAACCAAAATGAGAATGTCATTATGTTACACAGAGGATATACTATAATGGAGTAAATGTCTTAATTTAAATGGATAGAAATCTCTCTCCAACTCCCACCAATGCAAGGTTCCTAAAATAGTATTTAGTGTAATCATATCGAAGTCGTCCATGATACATGATGTTAAACTTCTTAGTATATTCATACTGGTCGCATGATATAAAACTACAAGATGAACTAGTCTTAGCTGTAGGACATTAAACTACATAGTTCCACCTACACCCTTCCCACATGATGTTAAACTATACAGAAGATGTCCTGATTGCATGATAATAAACTGTATGATGATTTCATCTATACTTCATGATGTTAAACTGCTTAGCATCTTCATCATGACTGCATGAAGTTAAACTACATGGTGATCACTATGTCCTGAAAAATGAATTATCCTACATGAATCAGATGTGTGCAAGGGAAAGATAAAAACATGCTCCCCATCCTGGAATATGGCCCACGCCTATGCGAGAAGGGCCTCTTATATAACTACTTAGGGATTGATTCCTACAATCACAGGTTATGTAGTAATGCCTAGACTATACATCCTAGTCCAGCCATCAGTCAAAAATAAATAATTCCCCCCTCCCTACATACATGTTGGTCTTGCATAGGTAAATTCATAAGTCTTAACTGCATGAAGTTAAAATACATGTCCCCTATAATGTTCTTGCCTAAGGGGACATTGCCTCTAGTATCATTCATCTACAATGTCACACTCGAGAACTACGCATGGATTAATTAACATCTTCCTATGGGATACTTAGTGACACTAGGATCATTCAACTTGGTCCAGCCACCATAAAAAAAGAATAAATGATGACCCTATCTTTCCTTTGCATGGATCATACTGGTACAAGGAACATATTATTTTAAGAACTACGCCCAGCTTGATTCCTATATGCCTATGGATTACATAGAGACACATCAATCCTATATCTTAATCCAGCTGCCACATGGATAAAAAATTCCTCTATTATACTATCAAATGCCTCTATATCATGAGGGGAGACCATATACATTCCTTGTTTCTAACACTAATCATAGATCACTTGAGCTTAGGAATAGTGGTAAAGGTGTCCCCCTCGATGAGAAGAGGATATCAGTACACTACTAGTCAATCAATGAAAAATAAATGGTTAAAAATTCCCCCTCCCTATGTATAATCCAAACCAATATAGGGAGGAAGCTCGAGAACTACATGTGTCTTGATTCTGGTCCTCATTGGATACATAGCGATGCTCAGATCCTTCATCATGGTCCCACTGCCTTTCAAAAAAATGTCTGCTTCCCTGCATATAGATCAGACATGTACATGGAATTTCCTTCTCCGAACTTTATATGGATTGATTCTCATATGCCGATGGGATATATAGAGATACAGTGACACTAATTACTTGTATAACCACCACATGATACAAATTAACCCTCTAAATACACAAGTCAGACTAGCACGTACAGTTTTCAAGAACTAAATGTGGCTTGATTCCTTCCCTCGTAGGATATGTAGTGACGCCTGGATCCTCCATCCTCGTCTAGTAGGAATTTAAAAAAAAGACTACTCATTTTCTATGCATCTTTCAAACTAGAATATGATACATTTTTTATAATTGTATGGACTTGATTCCCAACTAATAGAGACATGTAGGAAACCTCCACGAGGTTCAATCCCGACACTTCACTCACCTCATCCTTTTCACATCGGTTCACTCTCTTCCTTACCATACGACGTTAAACTATATAGGATATCATATCTATGTTTGGTTTGAATATCATCCATTAATTGGACACGTAGTGACACCTGGGCCTTCTTGGATCCAGCCACCATGAAAAAAATGCCTCCCCCTGCATGTAGGACATACTTGTATAGGGAAATTCAAATGTCCTAACTTCATGATGTTAAATTCAATGGACAGATAAGTCCTAACCACAGGACATTAAACTATATGGTATCTCATGAACTATTTATGGCTTTACTCTTGATATGATGAGATACACTATGACCCTCGGGCTAGAAATCCAAGGTCCAACCATGCAGAATAAAAAGAAAGAAAAAAAATAAACCCAATATATTGCATGTGAAATATAGATAGATGTAAGGGATTTCAAATCTGAATTTTCACATCCATAAATTCTCAAAATTCCATGCTTCTTATTGCATATGAATTAGATCCATGTAATGGATCTTGTAACACAAAACTAATCATGTTATGGATATTTCCCACATACAAATACATCCCCTTTTCATCCATCAAAATCCATGCCTTGGGAAAATCGGATCACCATAATCACTCATGGCTATCAGAAATGGAAGGCCTATAAAACAAAGGAAAATTTTCCATGGGAGAGGTTGTTCCTACTTCTATACTCCCTTTGGATACCAGGACTCACATCATCCCTCCTGATTCGAGGACTCCTAGAATCATGGTTTAAACCATCTCCCCCCACTCATGTATGGGTATACCAGGAATACCTTGGACCAATTATATCATATTTAAGTATAATCCCTTTGATATTTTATCCCTACAACATGACGTTAAATTGTCCTATCAATGTTCTTTCAAAAAGACTGAAAACTACATGGACCCACAACAACTAGCTCATTCACATCCAGTCACCCACGTCCTCCCCGCATAAGGTTAAACTACATGGCCCAATAATGCTTTTTTCTTTGATTTGTTCATCTCTAGGTGGTTATGTAAAACCATTTCCACCCCTTGTTTATCACACCAAGAATAACTCATATAGGATTAGTAATTTGGACAAGGAAATCCCCACAATGTCAGGGTGAGTCAATTTACAATGACTAACCTTACTATGATGACATTGAAAGGAATATTAGCATTTCTCTCTCCATATTGGGAAACCTAAAGTCCAAACTATATGAAATTAAACTAAATCGTACCCCAAATACAACTAAGATTACCCCACATTTTAAGCATGGAAAAAACATGTTCTGTGAAACTGATATTGGGAAACCTGGATCTTCAAAACTAGGCCTAGATCCGACAAGGGAGTCAAAATTTCCCTCCTCACATATAGGTCAAATCTGTGTAATGATACTACCCATAACTTGAATAATTGAGGCCTGAGTGTTCCTAATATGTCCAAACAAACTCTCTAAATTCATCAATCTTTGCGCCTTAATTAATATTTGATCATCATAATCCTTCATGACCATCGGGAATGGAAGGTCAATGTCCTATAGACACCTTTGTTTGACTATTCATACAATTCCTCAATGGATCTGCATATGTTACCCACAAAAATGGCCTATCAACCCAAGGAAAATTCATCCCGAGGAGAGTGATTTCCTATTTTATTACACCTAAATGGATTCCAAGACCCATGTGATTTCTCTTGACCCAAGATCCCTCAAAACCATGGTTTATGCTCTCCTCCCTATCCACATCCTGGATATGTCCTAACATGATATCTCAATTAACCTCCAGTTACTCAAGGATTCTACATTAATGTCTTAATCACATGATGTTTAAACTGCATGATACTCGATTCTTGGTATTCAACCTTAGTCCATGTCACGTCAAAAGGATATTTCCCCTCATGACCATACACATGAAATGAATCCACATAGGAAGGTTTGACATACTCCTCACCCCATTGATTAATCTATATCCGAAACAAAAAAAACCCCATCCATATTCATGAATCAGATCAACATAGGAATGAGACTTAAAAGAACTACATACATCTTGATTCTTGTATTCATAGGATATATAGTGAAACCCAATTTTCATAACATAGATCCAGCTATGAAATATAAATGTCCCATCCATTCCCATGAAAGTTTAAGACCTACGTTTGGAATAAACTGCAAAGATGGGATAAACATTCCTTCACCAATTAACATTATACTGAGTAAATTTCGACCTGAAATGATCCATTTTCATGATTAAAAACCCATCATCACACACCATACTCTGTGTCTTGAAAAGATTTAATCCCCATAATCACCCTTGGCCATCAAAAATAAATGGTTAGTGTTTTGTAGACACCTTTGTTTGACTATGCAATCAAGGCACTGGAAGCTCTATATATGTTTCCCACAAAAATTGCCTATAAACCAAAGGAAAACTCATTATGAAGAGGGTATATTTACACGTCCATACTTTCATATTACAAATACATCTCACCCCTTTCCACTATTTTGGAAAACCCTTGGATTACAGTTTACATCTATCCCCTCATCATGCTTGATGGTTATAGAACAATGTCGGACAAACCATCATGGAAAAGGAAAACTCACCTCTTATGGGTAGGGTAAAAAAGGGTGGATTCATTAAATTATAAGTATCAAATGTTCTAGTTTTACAATGTTAAAATACACCATGCACTGTCCCTCCTTTGTACAAGTCAAATTCACGTGGGAGTGGTTTCTAAAGAAGAATCACTATAAATGACTCTTTACATTCAAAAATAACTCCCTTAACATGCCACCCACTATGGCCCTCAAAAGAAAAAGAAATACAATGTTCTATAAAAACTTCCTAGAGATCAGAAATGGAAGTTCAGTGTCCCACATACACTTTTTTCTAACTATGCACATTATGCCTCGGTGGCTCTACATAAGTTGCCCAAAAAAATGGCCTATCAACCAAAGGTAAATTCATCCTCAATAGAGGATTTAACTATCTATATATTACCCATATATTCTATTCCCCATATCATTTCCCATATCATGAAATCACAAGTTAGGGTCAAGAAATATCCCTCTTCGGTGTTTGAAAATTGTCGGGACATTATCAGTTAATGTGTCCTAAATTAGGGACTTTGCCCTGCAAGTCATGGTTAAAGATGTTTGACCTAAAAAATCAGTAATTATATTCTTGTTGTAAAGACACTAAATTGATAATGAGAAATACAAAACATTCTATATGGTGAAAACCCACTAAGGGTATCTTGGAAAAAAGTCAAGTACCTTCTTGTTAAACATATGTTACATACGTTTTAGGAAAAAATGTTGAGAAACCAAAAAAACAAGAGACAAATAGATTGTTACGTCGAAACCCTACAATGGGAATCCTAAGAAAATGTAATGTTATACATATTAAGCCCACACCATAACTGGATTAGGAAAAAATCAGGTTCATAACCAAAAAGGAATAATGTTTATAGGGTTTTCCTATATAGCCCCAGCTATAGTCGCACTAGGCTCGCTGAACCCCTTGGTTCATGCAAAAATTAGAGAATAACTTGATTATTTCTTTATCCTGGATTATGACTCAAAATGATATCTCGTTAGATAACTATTTAAAATGGTGGTGATCATAAATTACTCATATCACAGGAAAGGGTAAAAGAGGAACTATAGACGGAAAATGTTTTTATTTTATCAAAATAAGTGGGAATGTGGGGGGAACATCCACAATCTAGAGCCTCTCCCTGATGTCAATGAAAAGGTAGTATAAGGAAAGACAACATATTAAAATGAGGCATGACTCACTCTTTCTAGCAGGTCGATAACTTAACGATGAGGTATGTAAAGGTCATATTCTAAAGTATCCCTCCACTCATCTTAATCTTCAACCATCAAGCATGCTCGATTCATATCTGTAAGTCTTTCTCTTTCTATTAGACAGCTTCATAATTAGCATTTGATGATGCCAATTGAACTTTTAGTCTATTCATGAGAGCCTCACACTCGTACAGTTCCTCCATCTAGGTAATCACATGGTCATGATCACTAGATTCCTCAACTTCTAGATGATGCAACTCATCAGTAATATCCTAGTAAATCTATGATTTATAGTAATAATTTTTGAACTGAGCAAGGTCACATTTTCAAGTAACAAGATCCTCTCAAGGTATAATAATTTGGTGCACAAGGAGACACATGCATCACTAATCAAATCCTCCATAACCCAGATCGACAAATTGTCATTGAAAGTTACCCTCCTCATTAGAAAAATTTGTTAGGGGAGTTTCCATGGAAAGAGTATGGATTTGATTCCATGACCACATTTGCACATGTCGATTCCTCCTTATAGCAACAAAATCATGGTCCCCCTCCATCAAGATAGGTACACAATGAGGAAGAATCACTACATTAGATGGAAGCACCCTGAGCCGAGTCACCCAAGAATGGGGAATTTCCCTCCCAATAGATGGTTCTACCTTTAGGACTAAATGGGGGGAGGGTGGCAGTAAATTTGGGAACATCGGGGGATGTCCCCCTTAGATCATATTTGGTAGGACCATGGACCACATCAAACAATGATCCAATATCTGAATCACTCTATAAAAAAATGGGTTGTGTGGGTAAAACCGCTTCCAAATGCATGTGATGGTGGGTAGAATGCCTTCTCACAATAGGAATGGTTACATATGGTGAAACTTGAATGGTTAGGACATGATCAGAAACAACCAACAGTCATTGAACCCGTCGAACTATCCTTTCCAATACCCCATTAGGATAGAATGCTTCCCAAATTTTGGAATACTCTAATGATTGTTAAGCTGAGTTTATTGTGTGAGGAATGAGGAATTCCACATCAGCATTATCTTCCATCATGGCCAACCACAATTGACAAAGAAGTACAGGGTGAGTTTCCAACTTCACCAGGGTGGTGGGGAGAGATTTGATCTATTTAAGTCATAAAAGATAACTAGAAAACTAAAAAGGAACTTAAGGTTAACAAATGGACATCTTATATATGTGTGCAATAAATAATCCATCTCAAATACAATAATATATGAATGTTCTTCAGGGGAGCCTCTCCTAGTGTCTATCACTGGACCCTGGGGTGTTATGTAAGGAAAAAATAATAAGAAGGATGCATCACTTAGAAATTACATCATGTCTTCCACACTCAAAGATTTATCATGGATGAGAGAAATGATAAGAAAGGTTGGGTGGATGTTAGAATGAGGAACTATGGTTGTATGCCAATACTCATAGTAGGGGAAATTCTCTTCCATCCATCCATATAAAAATTGAAATGGATGCTAAGACAATGTTGGGGTTTCCCTTATTTTATTTTCCCTAACATTTAGTAGATTCAGGAGAGAGTAGGAACGAACAAGTTAATGGGAAGTCCCTCCGCCAATGTGGATGATACAATCAAAGTGTAGGACCTAACACTGGTATAAACCTCATGAGAGGGTAAGAGTCATCCACTAAGGAACATGGAAAAGAATCCTGCCTTCCTGATCTTAGGAGACATGTCTTGGAAGATTTCATAACCCCAAGCGGTGTATTGAACCATGTCAAGGGTAGCACAGTAAGAACTACGAATGAGCCATGCCTGCTAGGTCAGATCAGTTTAGCTATAATGAACTCTTAGCCTAGGCCCATTCACCTAAAATAATAGTCTAATCCAATCCTCAGATGATATAAGTGAGAAGTCATGAAGGGGATTACCAACTATCCTCTTTTCCATAGACAATAATTCTCCTACAAATGGGGATACATGCTCAAAATTTCTCCATGAATTGGACACTGGTAAAAAAATCATACATTTATCCAAGGACAGGAAGTCCCCCTATCTGGTAGATGTCTAATATACTGATCCCCAATTCACCATGGTATAAGTGAAAGGTGTTGGTGTCGAAACACTAGGGGCTGAGCAGATCTGACAGTATCTCACCTGGTAAATTGATAGTGAATTTGGAGACCCACACTACTTGATATAGATTGACAAATTCTAGTAGTATAGAGGTTTCCTAGCAATTTTGATGAACCCGGAATTCCCAAGACCACTTTTCATAAAAGAACCCTCCCAATTGGAGGTCCCATTTGGATCTCCATCCTCTATTTGGGTTACCTCGCGACAGGTTAATGATAGATGGATAATATTGGATAATGGAATCCAAGGAAATACTGTGAGGGAGTTGGATACTCTGATTCCACATAGATCCACTAAGGATGAACTCACTCTACTGACTCAAAGCAGTAACGATCTCTCCGTAGGTAGAGATGTTTTCTCTATTATGCCAATGGGATATTTTAGAATGTGTGATAAGGTCTCTATGATCAATTCCTGAAAAAGTAGTGTAATATTAGAGCCCAAAATTATAAATAGGTAGCATATTAGATAGTGGATATTATATTAGCTATAGAGATAGAAGATCTTGTAGAATACCCCTTTGAGGAACAATGAAAACATTATGATTATCTTCAACATTATTAACAATAGATTCCCTCCTCCTAACTGCTTTTATTATGATAAGAGGAAGATCCATTATCCATCATTAAAAAGAATGCATAAAGAGTTGGTCCAATTAAAATGATTGGGGTAAAAGACCAAAAATGTAAAATTAACAAATTAGTCCACCCAATGCAAGGTTTCTCATACTAAATCCTAGGAACGGTTCACAGAATGCATTCAATGTGGACCAACCGTACATGGAATACCTCTCAAGACAATGGCCCGCGAAGCAATGGCCAGTGAATCAATCAGTTCACAGAATGGGAAATCTATGTATCGGCCTTTGCTATGCCGATATTCAAAGTTCGTAGTTTGATGATTTGAAGTCCAATTTGTAAACTTAATGTTCATCTCACCATCATGAAGTTAATTCCTTAGGATAGTCAATATGTGTAGCATCTTACTATTCAAAAATGTGAACTTATGTTTTAAGTTTCAATGATCGGTTTGTGGATACAAAGTTTTTTTCATGGAATAAGTTGACTATCAAGAGTTCATAGTCCATAGAATTAAAGACATGGTTTTATGATGATGATTTTTTAAAAGAGTTTTTACGAAGAAGAGAAGAAAGCAGAGAGCGATTTACATAGAACTTTTTTCTGGGAAACCAGGTAAAAACAAAATGACTTGGGCCCTCGATATATAAGCGTGTTCCTCCCAATGGGTCAACCTTTATGCCACAAAATAGTTCAGTTCAGGACCATTTTCTACATCATAAGATCCTCTTCTTCATGCTGAGCAGACCCCATTTTATGGGGGGCATTTTTAGGGTCCCAAAAAATCCCCAAAGGGGAATCAAATACTCCAGAAAATTTGATAAAGGAATGAAATGCATGTGGGGAAGAAATTTTTAGGAGAATATTGAAGAAATAAAATTTGGAAAAAACCTAAACTAGTCCGCATACTAGTTACCAGCAGTGGCCCGCGAAAGGTAGATACCGCAAACCAAGTGGTATGCAGAAAACATGTGAAATTATAGCCCACGGAGCATTTTTCCAACCAACCAATCAATTCACAGATGAGATAAAGTAGCAAAAAAAGGCACCACAAACCGTGTTGTTGGGGAAAACACCACATAGAAGTAAGTACCCATCTACCATACCTATGGACTGAGTAGTTCTGGGACTAGGTGGAAAAGGTCGAATCCTGTGCACTACGTCGTTCATAGGACTAAGGTGGAAATTTCTACCATCATCAACTGCAACACCATGAACCTCAGTTGTCCGAGTTGTCTGCAGGTCGGATGATCCTCCATGGGATTTCTAAAAAGTTACCATGTGACCATAGATACAACATCCTTGGGCACTCTATAAAAGGACCACCATGGGAACTAAAAGGGAGATAAGAAAAATAAGGGGATATTATATTTTCAGAGAGTTGGATTTTATAGACAGAAGACTTTGAAGGAAACCGATCGACAAAGTATAGAACCATGAATGGTTTTCAGCAGGTATAAACTGACCGAGAGACATAAAAACAATGAAAATTAATAATAATAATAAACCGGTCACAAACCAAATTGGATAACTGCAAATCATAGGCCCTTCATGGTTGAACATACCATGAACTGCGGGCATTGTTATCCTCATTCAGTCTGGAAAACCATGTGGAACATCACTACATGGACAAGATCATGCGCCGCATAGTGCCATGTTATGAAAATGGAACCTGATACCATGTACCGCCATTTCATGTGGAAGCTTGCATCAAGTTCTGCATACCACTTCAGTACATAGATGACCCCTTCACCCATATAGCAATACGCTATGTGAGGAAACCCCTATCCTGCATGAGAAAATAGTATGCAGAATGGGTTTTATTTTGGTTTTCCACCCTCCAGTTGAAATATAGTCCTTCCCCTCCTGTCACACCCTCAATAGACCCACCTATAACCTGCCCATCGACATCATGCCAAAGACCCTTCTAAAGAAACTGGACCTGTATGATGAAACCATCGAGCACATCAACATTCCCTTTTGTTTTTGCATACCCATGGTAAGTGGAGTTGCGTGGGTAATCCCTAAAATGGTGCTGACCCCTAGAATGTCCTTAAGTCTACATTCCCATGGTATCCCAAGGTCCAACCTTGGGATAAAAACATGAACCTCCTCATTCTAGGGATCAAAGTAAATCAACAGATTTTCCATTCAATGAGGGATAATAATTGGTCAAATGGTTCATGCCTACCTTCCCTTTTGACAAGGAGCGGTGCTTCTCCCATTTCCCAAAACCAGCTTTAGGGAACTCCCACTGAGGTACGTCCCCAAACATTCCACTGGAGGTAGTGTTCCTACTCCTCTCAAGCTCATCCTGGATAAGGTTCAGATAGATTTTCAAACATGAATATCCTGGATATCAACATGAGTGGGAGTTAGAACGTTCAAATCCCCCCTCTCTCTCACACCCATCGAGCCATCACCCCAGCATCTTCCTATGTCATCCTCTTATTCCATTATAAGGAAGGGGAAGGAGTGTGGTTTTCCAGATATACAACGTCTTCTTCTTTTTCAAACTGATCATGACTCCCGAGGTCTTAGAGGTTAATGATGATCTCAACATTCACACCACCCCAAATGAACTATGAGAAATTTGATTCATCCTCCAAATAGGATTTGTAGGATGGCTGTTTAATGCCTAAGCTCAAAAGGGATCCTTTTAAAAGGTTAAACCCAATCATGATCCCCTAATTCATCAAGGCATCCTCTATAGAGTAATTCCCAACTACAAATACATAAGGGAATATGCTTTAGGAATAATACCTGAAATGACTCTTATTGAAAGGGATCATCTGTGGTATAATCTTAAAATAAAACCAAACTATGGGTACTTTGATTCCCAACAATTTTGAATACATAGGAAGCCTCCTTGCAGACCAAACCCAACACCCAAACTACCCATGTGTTGACTATGAAATATCCCTAGTAGGGTCATTCCCATCAAGGAGACCATACCTCTCCTATGTTTCCTGGTTCGCTTTGGTGTAAGTCTCACATGAAATATTGACTAGGAATCCTCCTCTTAGGCGTCCTTGCCGCATGAAGCTAAATTGCATGGATGAGTCCCCATCACATGACCTTCAATGGTGATGTGTACTAATAAGTGGCACCGAAATATGTGGGTTCTGATTCCTCTAATGAGGATAGATAGGAATCCCATCTCATGGGTTTGATCCTAATTTTTATGAAACACCATTCCTCCCTGGATGAGGATAAACTCTAGAGTTCCTCATTATATGGCTTAGACATGAATTGTCTCACCAATTCATAATCCATGCGTATCCATGAATGATTTTTCAAGTAAGGGGTAATCTGTAGACATGCTCATAGTGAAAAAACCAAGGATTCACGAACATATAAACATTTCTTAAATCTATAAGATAATCCTGGAGTAGGCAATAATTCCCCCCAAAATGGTGTGATGAGCCCAAACTCCCATCCTCTCCACCAATAGAGTCATTAAGTGTTGTTGGAAAAATCATCATCCAACAAGCACCTTCCTTTGGAAAGTAGGTCTATAAATCATGGATAATAGGGTCATTGGGTGTTTTCTAGATCCATGAATAAACCTGCTGGAGACCATCCAAGAACATTATACCTGACATGGACTGGTTTCACATATAATCATCCCCCCTGCAATCACCCACCCAGACCATTCAACAATGGCACCTCCATCACAGTATTAAAAGGACACACTTCCCAATCCTAGTACGACTATCTCAACCACCAAGAAGGGACATGAAGTGTATAACGTCAAAAGTAAATGGCACAATCGACATGAAACTCTATAATATCAAGAAATCAGATGTTATACGTCTGGACATTCTATCTGCCCTGGTGTGACGCGAATCCAGAAAAAACAAACACCTTAAAACCCTAAAAAACCTAAAATATTTTAAATACCCTAAAAAACATAAAAATCCCTAAAACACATAAAACCCCTAAAACCCATAGAAACCCAAAAAACCCCTAAACCACTATAAACAATGAAAACCCTTATAAACACCATTAAAACTCTAAAAAAAGTAAAATACCCCTAAAATCCATAAAACCCCTAAAACCAATGAAAACCATAAAATTAACCTAAAAACCGAGAAAACCATTAAAACCCCCCAAAACCTTAAAACCATTAAAAAACTAAAAAATCAAAAAGTCGACAAATAACCCTAAAAATTCAAAAAACCAAAAAAACCCTAAAACCCTCAAAACCCAAAATTACTCTAAAAACCCTAAAACCCTAAAAACCCTAAATACCCAACAATCCTAAAAACCCCAAAATTCCCATATTGTCCATAAAACCCAAAACCCCATCATTAAATCCTAAAAACCCTAAAATTCTAATATCCCCCAAAAGCTGTAAAAATCCCCAAAACTACTAAAACCCAAAAAACCTTAAAAACTCTTAAAAACACTAAAAACCCTAAAACCACCCTAAAAACCATAAAAATTGTTAAAACACATATTTTTTTTAAAACACATAAAACCATAAAAATCATATAATCCTAAAAACCTCTAAAAAATAAAAAAACTAAAAACCCTCAAACCCACCTCAAAAACCCAAAAAACCCCTAATAACGAAAAATATCCAAAAAACATTTAAAATTCTAAAAAAAATTCTAAAAATCATAAAAACCACGAACACCCCTGAAATTGCGAAATACCAATAAAACCACTAAAAAGCATAAATCCCTTAAAACCATTAAATACCTAAAAAACCAAAAAACAAAAATAACCCCAAAAATCATAGAAACTATAAAACCCAAAAAACAATAAAAAATCCTAGGAGACCCTAAAAACCCTAAAAAACATAAAACACTAAAAATAATTTAAAAAATAAATTCCCTAAAAGGACATAAAAATCATTAAAACCCCTAAAAGATGAAAATTTAACCAATAAAAGCCTAAAAGACCCGAAACCCCCTTTAAACACACCAAACCCTATAAACCCCCAAAAACCCTAAAAATATGAAAAGTCACTAAAAACACTTAAAAACAATAAAAAAAAATTAAAAAAAAATTACAATACAAATAAAAACCATAAAAATTAAAAAACCCATATAAACCCCAAAAACCCAAAACCCCCAAAACTCTAAAAACACAAAAAAACCCTTAAAACCCCATAAAACCCTAAAACCCCTGAAACCCTAAAAATCCCAAAAAAATCTCTAATATTCCATAAATCCACAAATATTGCTAAAATCCTCGTAAAACAAAAGAAATCATAAAAAATCCAAAACATAAGAACCCCTAAAAACCCTTAATCCCTAAAAAACTAAATACATTATTAACCCTAAAACCCTAAAAACCAAAACCCCTAAAAACTCTAAAACCCATGAAACACTAAATTCCAAAAAATGTGAAAACCCAAAAAAGACTATAAACCATAAAACCCCTAAAAACACCTTAAAACACTAAAATAACATAACCCCCCCAAACAATTAAAGACCATAACATATCCTAAATACTGTAAAAACATAAATACCACAAAACACTTAAAAACAACACAATATCCATTAAAAAATAAAACCCATAAAATCCCACAAAAAAACCTAAAACCCGCAAAAAACAAAAAAACCCCCTAAAATGTCATAAATACCCAAAAAACCTAAAACCCTACAAAACCCTTAAAACCCCCCAAAACACAAATACCCTAAAGGACCCAAAAAACTCTAAACACCCCTTAAGGAACCTAAAACCCATAAAGGTCAATAAAAACGCCAAAAAAATCATAAATAACCCTAAAAATACTAACATACCAAATAGACCCTTAAAATCCTTAAAACCCAAATAACCATAAAAAACCTCAAAAACATTAAAATACAAAAAAACTGTCGAAATACTCTAATAATCCAAGAAACCATAAAACCGCTAAAATACCCTTAATCCTTTAAAATCTCTAAAAAATAAAAACCCTTAAAAACCCCAAAACCCCAAAATAACCCTAAAAATACTAAATTACACTTAAAAATTTAAAACCTCTAGAAAACCAAAAAAACAAAAAGCCCCTAAAAACATTAAAAACCCAAAAAACCCCCAAAATCACAAAAACCAAAAAAATACACTCAAAAATACACTTATAGCTCCTAAAAATACAAAAAAACCTAAGTAACACTAAATCACAATAACCCCCTCCCAAAAAAAACTCGACTCTAAATTTTCCTGAAAACCCCCAATAACCCAAAATCCCTAAATACCCTAAATAATCTAAAAACAATAAAATTCCCTAAAACCCCTAAAAATAGGCAACCATAACAATATGAAAACCCTAAAAATACCATAAGTCCCTAAAAACCCTAAACACCCTCAAAAGACTCAAAACCCTAAAAAACACTAAAAAACCTAATAACCCTTAAAAACCTTAAAACCCATAAAAACACCTAAAACCCCATAAAATAATAAAAATGAATAAGAACAATTAAAATCCTAAAAGACCCCTCAAAACCAAAAAATACCCTAAAACTCAAAAAACCATGAAAACCCTATGAAACCTTAAAAACCTAAAAACCCTAAAATCCAGAAAACTCCAATAAAACCTTATAACCTAAAATTACATAAAACCAAAAAAAATCATAAAAATATTAAAACCCATTAAAACCATAAAAACCATTTGAAACCCCTAGAATACCCAAAAAAACCCCTACTCAATATAAACCGTAAAAACCGTAAAACCCCTAAAAGACCCTAAAAATTCTGAAAACCACCAAGGACTCAAAATAATCATATAAAAACATTAAAATACCCTAAATACCATTAAACACCCAAAATAACCCTAAAATCCATAACAACCATAAATCCCAATAAAACCAAAAAAACCTGAAAACCCAAAAAAAGTGAGTAAAACCCTAAAAATCATAAAAACTGAAAACCCATAAAAACCCAAAAATAATGCTAGAACTCCAAAACCCCTAAATTATCTAAAAAACATAAAATAATCTAAAACACCTAAAAACTAATAATGAAAAAATACATAAAACCCCTGAAAACCATTTAAAAACTTTAAACCCCTAGAACCATAAATAACATAAAATCCTCTAAAAACCCAAAAATACCAAAAAGCTAAAAATCTATTAAGACCCCAAAAACATTTAAAACCACTAAAACCCCTAAAAAAATTTTAAAACCCTAAATATCCTTAAAAATATTACAAACCCTTAAAAACCTTTAACTACCCTAAAACTACCAAAAAACGTAAAAACTCTAAAAACACTTACAAAACAAAAATACCAAAAAACAATAAAATCCATTAAAAACACTAAATTATAAAAACCCATTAAAATCCTTATTAGGTCAGGAAAAAATTTCAAGGGAGATTGAATTTATCACGTGGATTTGGTAAAGGAAGGAAAATTTCTTAATGAAAGAGATGAATGAATTATTTTTCATGGGGTGAAAATGGAAAGGGGAAAATCCAGTTCATGGAGTTTATACCCTTCACAGACTATTTCTCCATAGAGTGATCTGCATCATGAGATACCCACAAACTAAACTGTTTGTGGGAGGAATGCGGCGGTGCTAGTTCCTCATAGTTGAAATCAAATAAAAAAGAGGTGGAAATATCCACCTGGCACACGACATCCCCCGTGAATTCAAATGGTTCATGGGGAAGGCATGGTTGTTGGATGCTCATGAATGAAAGAATGTCATTCATTGGATATAGTTGGTGATTATTTCTACTAAATATGAAAACCTCATGCCCGAGTGACTAAGTCATCTATGGTTCGAGTTTCTTCTCTGGGATTCCACAAAAATTGGATCACAACCTCATCTCAGACGATCAACTATACTGGTGTCCAGTTCCCTGCTTCTCTATAAATAGAGTTTTGGGGGGAATTTGAAGGAGATATTTTGTAGAGATGGGAAATTAAGTAGATTGAAGAAGGCAAAAAAGATGAGATCACTGAAAAAGATGGGATCTTTTGCTGATTCCATATAGGTAAAGCCACGCCTCACACCATTAATGAGGAATAAAAATAAAAACCAATTGGCAGTCTATGAAATAACAGACCATTGTGGGAATATACCCTAAGAGGTGACAAATAAATTCCCCCTTTTAAACCATGCCTCCCCCATAAAAATATCTATATGGGTGGAACCCGGCCTCGCGTAATGAATCACTATACAGATGGAACCCAACTTCGCATAGCATCAGGCTTCATGGATGTAACTAGCTCTATGTATAAAAGAACTATGTAGATCAAACTCAGGTCTTCATACCACCATATTACATAGATATTCCCCCTACCCAAATAGAAATACGCTATGCTAAGGAAATCCCATACCGCTTAAGGATATTATATGGGGAATGGGGAGTCCTAAGGAGTTTTACCCTCTAGTACTATTCATTTCTTTCAATTTTGTCGCATCATTGGCAGTCTCTCCACAATACAGTCCAACAACATCAATCCAAAGCCTCCCCAAATCCACTGGACATGTATGATGTGACCATTGGGGTGAAAAATAAAGGCCCTATGAGTTGACATACCCATGATAAGTGGATTCACATGGGTTATCCATGCAATAATACAAACCCCAAAATGTCCATAAGTTTAAATTCCCATGGTAACTCAGGCCCCAAACTTGGACACTGACATGAACCTCTCCATTCAAGGGATCATGGGGAACCACTGTCCTAACAATTTGATGAGGTCTAGTGTTAAACATTCCTCCCATTCCCTGAAAACAAATTTAGGGAACTCCCACTGAGGTAATCCCCTGCCTTTCTTATAGGATGTGTCACACTTTCTACTCTATGTCTTAGCATGGGACATATCTATGTAGATCAATAAACATAACTATCCTATATATAATGAAAAAAGAGGTGACGATCAAACTCAAATCCTCTCTCTCTCCCCCTTATGTCTCTAGTATGATCTATCTGTAGATGAAGTGGGATGTGTGATCTTTAGATCCACCAACTCCACTTGTTTCTCACACGGAGCATGACTCACTTGGTCTTAGAAGTTGGTGGCGATCATGAAATCAATATGATCCCAAATAAATGGGCTTTCTCCATGTACGTAATCCCAAAATTCAATTCATATGGTCCTTCTTCATAGATATAATTCCTAATTTCAAATCAAATGGGCCTCCTTGAAGGTGTAAGCCCCGATCAAAACCCCCATCTGGGAAGCTCCCATGCATAAGCCCCAATCATTCCCCCTTAATGGGCCTCCTATAAGGTGTATGTCCCAACTAAAACTAAACTATGAATGTTTTTTTTACAAATAAATGGGATATGTTGGAAGCTTCCCTGACGTCCAAACCCAACACCCAAATCACCCTAATGTTCTATGGGACACATCCCCAGTAGGGTCACATTAACCTATGAGACCATATCTCTTTCGAGTATCTTAGGGTACCTCAGTGTAAGTCCCACACCTTATTTTCAAGGAAACATTTCACTTGGATTTCCATTCTACTTTTCATTAAACAACATGGTTAGTTCCTTGTCACATGACCGTAAAAGGTTATGTTCCCAGTAAAGAGACACCAGACTATGTGGGTTGTGATTCCTCTCATGAAGATACATATGATTCTCATACTATGGGATTGATTCTGATGTTGAAATTACTCATGTCCACTAGATTAAGATTAACTTCATATAACCATCCTATATGACTTAAAACTATCGTTTTCTTATTTAATGACTAATGAATTCATGATCTATCCACAACATAGTAACAATGATGAAGAACCTTGGATGCATACATATATCTTCATTAATGGATAACATCAGATACATATAGATAATTCTGAAACCATTCATATTTTTGATCGATCCTATCTAGGGGTAACCCATATACACATTATTAGGAGTGAACAAAGGATTCACGGACATATGAACATAGATTAAATCAATAATAGAGTCCCAGAATAGGTGATAGTTCCTGCTAAAAGGGTGAGATGATTCTGAGTTACCATCCTCTAGACCAATGAAATTTCATAAGTGTTGTTTTATAAACCATCTGATGAATTACTAAATTTAGAAATCAGGTCCATGAATCATATATAGAGTCGTTGGGTGTTTATGGATCTGTGAACAAACCCATTATATGCTATTCAAAGATATTATACCCAATGTGAATAGACTTCACGAAAACTCAACCCCCTGCAATCAATCAATGGTGAACTCAATGTGAATCCCTAACCAATGTGGCAGTGTTATACTTCCATAGGCCCATTTCAAACCCAAAAGGGAAGGGGGGAAAAAGGTCATAAATTATACATATAGTGATGAGATGATACATTGATGAGGTTTTTTTATATTAACTTACCCCATATATTGTAGGAATTATTTATAACTTACATCAATATAATGGAATACTAGAACTTCTTGCATACAATCATGTCGACCACCACACTGTTCGAGCCATCTATGAGGTGGAGGACTTCATTGTCCACCCAGAATCTCCAACGTTGGGTCACAAATTCACTAACCTGAGAGTACCACTAGAATGGTACTCTCCCAAAACTGGAGGAAGTGAGATATGACCTCCAACCAATGAAATTTTTCTAGATATAGACTCAGAAGTAGTTAATGGAATAGAACCAAGAAGGTCCACTAGCCTTCTCTAATAATTTCAGGAGATTAACCCCAGAACATGACAATGAGTACCTCCCTTATCTCAATGAGGTGGATGAAGTTTCCTCTAATTAATTTTTACTTACATCACAGGTGTCATATTTATGGGACCCTTCAAGAATATTTCACCAGAAATGCCATGTGGACCAATATCCTCATTCCGAGGAGGACATCACACTGCCATATTATACTAATGTTCAAAAAACGTAGGTCCACTATGCTTCCCTATAAAGAAGAAAAAATTATAATAAAAATTAGGCCATCAATATGATTCTAAAGGAAGAGATCTATCATCAAAATTACATGGAAAATTATAGAAATACATATATTATTTCTCCCTCTAATGAATCCTACAGTGAAAATATGGAAGCATATTACGATAAAATGTTTATTCATTCCAATTCTCAGAAAGGCCTCCATGCAAATAGGGAGGGTAATAATAGGTAGGTGGAAATCCCTACCGATGCACTGGAATCCCATCATCCAAATAGGGTGGAAAAATTCAAACAAGAATATAGCCCTTCCAATGGATATGAAGCCCTCCAGTCAAATACATTGGCAATCATGTATGGGTAGAGTCAAATCCCTTCTCCCTTATATCAATCCCATCAGTCAAATACGATGAAAATAAAATAAAAGAAGAGACAAATTCCTGCATATACACATCAAGCCCATCAGAAAAATATAGTGGAATATGAGCAGATGAAAATACCTAATTGAAAATATGATTCCCATCAGAAAAAGATGATGGAAACTGGAGAAAATAATTAGTGTATACCAGCTATAAGTTAGGGGTAGACTTGTCAAACTCCCTAGAACAGAAGAACTTCCAATACCCCCTAGATGAACATGGAGGATGAGAGTAGGCACAAAATACTACTCTGAAAATGGAAAGGTCATATATCCCCATTCCATCTAAATAAATATCTCAACATATCCTGGAAGTGAGGGATGATTAGACATCAATTCATGATCATATCCTTCAGACCTGTCATGACATAATCATGTTTGCAGCAATAACAAGGAGTTAGTTCAATAACCCCATATCCTCAAGTGGGGAGGCTCATTCACAATAGAATATGGACACTATGGAGAATACCTACATCCTTTCTCTAATCCAAGAGGTTTTTCGGCCATATTCCATGATAAATGAATAAACGGATCCTTAAAAAATAGCCATTACAATTGGGGGACACCTGTCCACCATGGAGGCTGCTCCAGAAAAACCATATATCCCTTCCAAAACTCATGATGATCATCAGTGTATCTTGGCTGCATCATGAGAACAATTCAAAAAATAACCTGTATATGTAGGTTGTTACCTATAGAAAGTGGGCCCCATCTCCTGGAAGTGAGCACACAAAAATGAATTTTCCAAAGGAAACTGAAAAATTATGAGCATAGTAATAACCATTATCTAATAGAATATCGATTTATTAATGTCATCAAACACATATCAATAGTGGATCAGGATCTTATCAATCCATTTCAAAATTATGGAATTGGATGTTGCGAAGGTCCTCCCCGCAATGTTGTAACATACAACTCTGAAGGTCCTCCTCAAAGTATCATTGAAGGATTGATTTATGGGAAAAAAATTATTAATCACGAGACCCTATCTCCTGATGAGTTTCATTGTATCCCTCCTCATGACCAGAAGATCAAATATAAATAAGGTACTCCCCTTACTTTCATTTTCCCTGATGTTCCTCCCCAGGGTTTGCACTACAGAAATTATCCCTATAGTCGGACATCAATCTATGATTATTTTCCACACCGTGATGGAATTCACTATGAAGGCCCTCCCCACAATGTAATCAAGCAATAAAAAGGTACTTACATTTTTAAAATCCATCTAGAAGGACCTCCTCCAGATGTACACTATAAAAATTATCCATGTAGACTAATACCAAGCTATGATGGTTTTCCTTTCCATTGTAGCACCAACTACAAAGGTACCATCCATAGTCAAGTTTCTTATTGGAAGGAAGTTCCTTCAGTTTATAAATGAAATGCATGAAATCCCTCATATGGTGAGGCACTTGGAAGGATGAGCTCAAGTATGACAAACACCCAACCAATAACAAGTGATATATTTTATCTATAAGGAGATGGTATGGGGACACACTGATATTCTGAGCCACCACTAGACTATTCACATGTTAACAAGACTCCTACTTTCCACACTTCTTGGGATAATGTAATCAAGACACATAAAAGTTTTTCAGATCAAGTAGAGTAATCTCTAGTGAAAGAAAAAACGGATATGTTTCTCATGAGATGACAATTATCAAAGGATGACATACTAGTTATGTTTTTGGCCCACAACCACTTATCAATTAGAAATACCAAGGGAATTATCAGAGGAATGCTTACATAACATTCACCTAAATCTCTAGAAAACCCTCTTCTGACTGAAAGAATTTTTTTTTTCTATGATGGGTACACAGACCATGCCAAAATAGCAGGAGATATTTTCATGAAAATCGACATGAAATCCCTTCTGTCTACATGATGAACACAATCAATGTAGCAGAAGAAAGATCTTTAACTGACCTACATCCATGCACTGAAAAATTTTAATTGCCTTATCGATGATTCCCCATATGGTGTCCATATCCAGGGTTGGGGAGTGCATGGATTTTTTCACTTGACCCCACTTTCAATCCAACATAACCAACTAGAAATGAATAATTGTAATTTCATTATCCCATGATGGAAATCAAATGAAATACCTATTCCAGGAAGGCGTCATGCTTGATAAGAAATAGCCATGATTAGGTCTCAAAATCATCATTACCAAGGAGAGAAAATCATTTAATAAATCATAATCCTGGAGACCCAGAATATTAGGATAACTTTTATCCTCAGGGAAGGAAATCAATAAGCATTTATCATTTCCTTAGAGTTAAATAACTCACATACAGAACTAATACCATATCTACCTCACGGTCAAATGGGAATTCTCAAGATCAAGAAAGATGAAATAGTATCAATAATCACTATAGTGTGGGATAATCCCCATATCATAAGTTTAGGGGAATTTTTAATATAAAATGGACTCATAAGACCATCAAATCTGAGATGATGAATTATAACATGGGAATGGAAGAAACCATAGCCTACAGGGTTGGTGTAATTTTTACCTCAACCACTCTCCTAGAAGACATTAGTATTTTCCTGACTAGGGATGAAAATGAGTAGGGAATTCCCCCAGTCCATCCCATCTTGTGATTCGTCTCCCCCATAAGGGATTCATATGACATAGTAATATCAGGTTTCCCTCTGAGTTACCCTTTATAAAGAAACATGAATAGTACCCTGAAATGGAAGAAGGATATCCAACAAAGGACAAAAATATCCTTCCTTCCACTCAAAATACAGTTTGGAATCAACAATTCGTTATGAATCAGTGAAAATCATATAATTCAATCCTAAGGACCACACAAAAAATGATGAAAATGAAGATGATGATTGAGAGAACTGTTCCACCTAGAATCTGTTTCACACTGAACCCAAAGCTGAACTTAGTCAAGACAAGGGGGATTCCCAAAATTTGGGAACTCCCCAGCTAATCCCTCATTACCTCCTTTGAGATGTTCTAATAAGTATAAGCACAAAATCATGGTCACATACAACTCCACCCTTCCTCCCAGTGAGAATGAGTCTCTCACGCATAAGGATAGATTCAGTTGGAAGGAAGAACAAATAATAGAGTTGGTGCGGAAAAATGATGAGCTACTCTAAGGAACCCTTCCTATGGAATATGCTCATCAGGTTCCTACAGTAGAGCCTCAATGTATACTTCTAGGAAGTTTTACCTCATCTATAAGGGTTTATCCTAGTGAATGAAGAATGTCCGGAATTCTCGTCCAAGACAGCACTGAGACCATCAGTCTTCCTAAATCATATCTTGAAAGGATATCCATATTTCCATCCATTGAGTAAACATTTGAAATTGATTTAAGAAAATCCATAATGGATACTACTATTCAGTTATCCACCTGAACTACCAGCACTGCCTGCATGACCAATTTCCCCCTACTGCACCTGCTTGTGCGGAGGTTCAATAGAACACACATCAAGGGATCATTAATAACACTATGTCATTTTAATATCGATTCAAATCCCTGGATGGTCGACACGCTCTGATACAAGTGGAATAGAAATACTTACCCCGATTGGATGAGTAATGTTTCGCCACCACAAAATTTTGGGAATCCCATATTCCCCATATTTAATGGATTAGGTGACCCATAACCACATCTGATGCATTATGCATCTTATTATGATCCCATGATGGGAACCCCAAAGAAACAATATGTAGTGAAACTCATATTCATCATGAAAACTCTACAGGTATCATTATTTGTATGGAATACTAGTATTCCAACTCGGTCAATAATATGATGGGAGGCACTCTGATTATAGTTATATTTTTAGTATCACTCAATGTTTCCAAAGATAATAGTCCATGAAATCATGAACTAAAAATAGTGGGTGAATGGGGGAGTATTATATTTCATTATAAGAGGGAATGGTCTAAACTACTCATTGAACTAGAAATTTCCCCAAGATCATATGCTTTATCTATTCATTTATCACCTCTATGATGAGCTACAAATTCCACTCATCTCAGTGAAATATACAAGCAAGTTTCAAGATTTGTCTGTAATTCCCCAAATAATAGAATATTCCTAATACCATAATAACATCAAGATCTAGGTAGCCCCATCATTCTAGGAATAAAGAGTGGGAATAGATGAAGTGTCCTCTATTATGCTTATGACACCCTTTACACCAGTTCCAGCTCCAAGTATTACACTGAATTGTGCAGGACCCCCTGGATGTCAAAAGCTATCCTATCCTCAACAATATGACCATTGGTGACCCAGGAGAAATAAATTTGAGGAACAATGGAATAAATTTTACTCATTTCAAGATGGCCATTTCTGTGGCTACCTTGTAGACACCATGAACTACAACTTACTCCACCTACCAGAGCCAAAGAGGGATGGTGAAGTCGGTCTCAATGAGTGGCCAGATTATAGTCCATTATATTGGATACTATGACACACCATCCATGAGTGTTTAATCATTAAATACTTCATATATATATTGATAGATTCTAGAACTTCCAATCTAGGACCACTACTAGCAAAAGTGGCATAAGTTTCCACCACTGACCTGGATGAACGAGAGGTGTGAAAAAAGTTGTTAGAAAAATGGGGAAGAAGTTTTATAGTTGGATGACTTGGAAAATAATCAAACAAGATTAGTAAATTCTATAAGCATAGTTTTAGTTACCTACTATTCCCTCAAAAACTATTAATGCAACACAGTCGACATCCTTGACCCCACAATTCACCAAGAGTTGACTTTTGAAGAAAAAGTTCAGCCATAAAGCTGGATAGAAAGATCAAGAATATGAAACCATGATAAAGAAAAAATATATCATTTACCCTATAATATTTATATGCCTAAAAATCTGAAAGCATGAGAACTACCCTTCCAAATGGAATCGACAGAAGAAGTCAATTAGGAAAACTAATCCTCAGATGAAGAACAGATATTTGGTTCAATTAATGACATTCACATAATGGATCCATTCTTTAATGATGAGTATGGTTATGAAAACATGTTCCCCACACCCAATAATTGAGTCATAGTAAGGGTTCGCTGGAACTAAGGATACTTAGGAAGATGTAGTCGTGGAAGAAACCAAATTTCTAGGTGCATCCCAGATCAAACAATCAATGGAAATATGAACAGTAAAATTCCCCTGCTCTTACGAGAAGACAATCTGGCTCGATCATCCTAGAGTACCCATCAAACGAAGAACAAATGTTTAATCACCCACGTCATGTAGGCAGCCTTTATCAACCCAGCCCACAAGGCACAAAAGCTCCACCATCTATTGTCTTGGGTGCCGATCCATCCTCATTCAATGTACATGACCCTAAAGCACCTATAAAGGAGCATCTCTAAGTTAGTAAGTTCCATCTTTTAGACCAGAAGTACAATATTCTAATCAAATTGGATTCAGTTCCAGCAAGTCTATCAATCCTAGATGCCCTGAATTTTTCAAAATATCTTAGGTAAGAACATATATAATCTTTGATAAGACCCTAGGAGATCAAGGCCGAAGTGACCACTACTGAAGTCTATTGGGATAAGACCAATCCTATAGAATTACATGTTGTAATCTCCTTCATAGATTGAGATGATGACGCCATTATTCATGGACACATCAGATCCCTATATGTGTCTAGAAAGATAAATGGTTTAGATATCTGAAAATTCTTCATTGATAATTGATTTGGTATTAAAATCCTCCCAGTATGAACACTTCATGACTATAGATACACTAAAGATAACCTAACACCCTTGGACACAACCCTTTCGGGTTTTGTAAAAAGTTATAAGAACTCATCAGGCCAAATCAAGCTCAAAATGTGATTTGGTGACCCTGTGTCTGACTCTAAATTTCTAGTGGTTTGGAAAAACACGACCTTCAATGTTATTATAGTAAGGTCCTGGGTGCATCAACACATGATGATTCATTGATCCTACCACTAGTACATGAAATATTGAACTAATGGGAAAAATGGTACATTGTACATTGATAAGGCCCTTGTTCGAATGATTCGAGTCACACTATATCGAGGTATGATTAAATGACCAGAAAGGGAAGTGACTATTAGTCAATGATATAGATTGGGTCACTACCACAAATGGTTTGTAGATGGTCCCTGCAAACCCCTTTATGAAACTCGACAAAGAATATGCACTTTCCATCAATAAGGTTGAGTGCATGAGTACCTATTTAGATTCTTATTCAACAGTTCTCATGATTACAGTCATGGTCACCAAGCCAAACAGTGGAGAAAAATTCATTGGTCCCACAAATGATGGTGAATGCTCTAATAGAAATTATATCAATCCATCCTCAAAGCTCTAGATAATCCATGCCTCTCAAAATAAGGTATAATAGAAGGAATAAAATTGTCATTCCATCACCCCATCCTCCCTAAGAAATTCCCCATTGTTTGTCAGGTCAGAAGAAGTCGCCTCATCCCCCAAATGCCAAAATCGCTACTCTTCTCTTAACTCTAAAGATCGCATCTCGAGAATTGATTCCCCATTAAAAGAAGAAGACAAAAAAAGGAGGAATAAGTCCTTATGGATTCCCCTACATCATTTGAGTAGGGTGTCTCTACAACCATTGATGTATTCAGGGAAATAAACCTCAGTACTATAGAAAACCCATGACCAACTCTAATTAGTGAAGACAAGTATTACGAAGTTAAAGAGGCATAAAACTCTATCATAAGGAAGAATCAAGATTTTTTCACTTCATAATATATAGAAATTATAGGCCTAGATCCCAAGGTGTACACTCACCACCTAGGGATGCCCGAAGACCACCGTGGCTATAAGAAAGAAGCTAGAAGGATGCACTTGACGCATGCTTCCAAAATAGAGGTTGAAGTAGACAAGATCATTGGATAAAAATTCATTAGAGATGTACAATATTCCATATGGTTGACCAATATAGTCCTTGTCAAAAATTTGAATGGTCATATCAGAGTCTGTAACGATTTCATGGATCTCAATCAGCACTTCCTGAAAGATGACTTCCTGGTCCCGATCCCAGAATTTCTGATTAAGAAACTATAAAATTATAGGATCTCTATGTTATTTATGGATATTAAAGATACAAACAATTCTAAAAGTCTTAATAAGATTATTAACCCACCTCCTTCAGGGCCCCTAGGGAGTATTTTTCTACAAGTCAATTCCCTTCATCTTGATGAATATCAATGCCACATATCAACTTTCCTTGCATTACATCTTGATACCATTCATGGAGAATTTCATTAATTGTTTTTTTCATGATCTGGTGGTAAAATAGCAACAGCAATCATACTATATATTAGATCTTGAAGTCGTCTTCAGAAAATAGTGATAGTAGAATCTGAAAATGAACCTCTATTGAAATGTTCTTTCAGTGTTACCACCGAATAATTCTTTCTCTTCGTCATATGCCATCATGGAATCGAATTCAACCCTAAGAAGATAATTTATATAATTGGTATTTCACCACCTCATAAACTCACATATTTTAGTGTACTTTAATGAAATCTAGCCTACATTGAGTGATTTATAGAAAAACTTGTAGGAAAATGTTTTACCTTCACCAGGTTGATGAAAATGGAGGTCGAATATCAATGGGATATTGATTTTCAAGAATTATATGACATTATCAAGGAATATATCACAATCACACTAGTTAAAATGCCTCCCATCTATTTAAGAAAACTAATTTTTTACGTGACTACCTTGGAGTGATCCCTAGGAACCTTCCTTGCATAGAAGAATGACACCAATAGTGAAAATAACCTTTATTATCTCATCCAAACCACGATCGATGTTGCGACTCAATATTCAAATATAAAAAAGAGCTATTTGGTGATAATATTTTCAGTCCAGAAGTTAAGGCACTATCTTTAGTACCATGAGGTCCATTTAGTCTCTTGAATAATCCTCCTCAAGTATATTCTCAGCAATCCAATGCTTACTAAAAGTTTTTCATGGTGGGAAATCCTCCTACGACAATTTTACATACAATTCATGCTTCATAAATCCATTAAAGGCCAAGTGTTAGCAAGTTTCTTATAAGAATTCCCCTTGGTAGAAATAACTCTATTGGATGATGAACTATTCATTGAAGAGTCTTTCTCCATTCAAGAGGACCCCAAACATGGGAGATGCATTTTAACATCTCATCCAAAATACTGATAATAAAAAGGATGGAAGATTCCAACCTCAAAAAAGTAGGGATGAGAGTCATATTTATATCCCCGGAGAAGGTAGTCCTTCCATACTACTTCATACTATTAGAAGGGTGTACATAAAATTAATTACAGTATCAAGCTCTCATTTTAGGCCTAGAGATGGAACTCAATGCACAAGAAGAACACATGAGGATAAAAGAAGACTCAGAACTGGTCATCAAGCATATAAATGGAGATTATGAAATCAAAAAGGAAGATATAATCCATTTGTTTGACCGTGTATAAGGGTTAGTGGAAGATTTACCCTCAGAGATGATGTTAACTCATATCCCTTTTTCTCAAAATGCATTGGGAGATGCATTAGAAAATGTGGCCACAACTCTGGTTGATCCAAACTAGGAAAAAACAGTCATCTCTATTGCTCACCTTCAGATAGTCTAATCATTAATTTATGCCAACAGAGAATAATTTTATGAAATTAGTCCCACCGAAAATAGAAAATGCGTACACTTCCAAACTTTTATTTCCATGTTCTAATTAATCGTGGTAGTAGAGAAATTTTTTCCATGGGTTTTCTATGTGCTGTGGAAACCATCTGGCCATATCAGGGTACCCCCACCTGAACTCCCTTCTCTCTCTCTATCAAACCACTTTCCCTACCTCTCAGATTATAGAACCCCTTTCACCACCTCTCACAATAGTACCCCTTCTGCCTTCCCCTTTCCCTGCCTCTTTCAGGATTAAACCCCTTTGCCTTCCCCTTCCCCTACGTATCTCAGATGATCAAACCCCCGACTACTCTAATGAAGAACCTTATTGGGTTTCCATTGATCTCCCTTTCCATTCCTTCCCAATCTCATGAATAAATCAATACCTCCCTACTATCGTGACATATTCTCATTAAAATTAAGTCTAATTGTTCCCTAATCTCATGATATCGGCTCTTACCCTCCCTAGATCTATAAAAGAAACCCTACCCACTCACGATCTCTCAGATGAACCCTATATACTCCCTTATTTTTTGATTCACCCATTACAGAAGGTAAACTAGTAAGGGTTACTCTAATTCTAGTATACCCTAACGTGAGATTTTTTCATTTGATAAGTAGGATGTTTTTCATGTCAAATGATAAACTATTACCTTTTGGAATGCGATGAAGATTATTCAATTGAATTGGATACAAGGTTTGGAAGAAATATTTCTTGGTAAACATTTTGTATAATTTCTGAAAATTATATTTGTTATTTTTTTTACACACCCATACCCATACAATATGGATGTTCTTTTTCTACATTAGGTGATGATGTTGTGTTAGAGTTGAAATGGTTTTATTATCAAATGAATTTTGATTGGTTTTTAACGTATTATAATATTCTAATTATGATATAAAATGTTTCCTCCACTTGTATCTCCTATATTTTAGTCTCTTATTTTTAGATAATTTATATCACTGATAATTATTATTTATTCATTTATAATATTTACCATTATCCATAAATCTGGGAACTTTCTACCAGTCTATGGTCGATCTGTCACGGTGTAATAATTGATAGTAAGATATTTCATTATGTATTCTCTTAACATGAGATAAATATTAATTAGTGTGTATGGGTATAGTTCTTATATGATTATGATTTATAGATCTCATATACTATAGTAAATGATACTGTTATAGTTGATGCATTAAGCTTGAATACATTTACTTATGTTTCTTGAGAATCATGTATGGAATATAAGCCTTTTAAATTACATGATTCATTATATTTAGATTTAGATAATGTTTTGGAAAAGGTATTATGTACTAGATTATGGTTTATTTATCTTTATTTTAGTAGGTTCAAGAGTTATTTCTATGAAGAAATGAGGTAAAAGTGTGGAAAGACTATTGTTTTGAGTTATTTAATGAAATATATTTTAACATCACTTTATTTACTAATGATTTTGTGTAATGATGAATTATTAATAATTAATATTTTTTAATTATTAATAATTAATATTTTTTAATTATGGAATGATACATATTTCGACACATGATTGTTGGATTTATAAAAAATACATGAGTTCAATAATTAATTAATTCTAATTAATGAGATAAAATTAACATGTATTTATGTCCATTGAATATTATATCAATGTCATTAGGTTTTGGATAATTTATTTAATTAGGTTGGTATTTTTAGAGTTATTTTGGAGTTGTTTACATGTATTTATGGTGGTTGAAAGGATTAATTCATGGGACTTAATTGGGAATATTATTAAAATAGATTTTTGGTTTAAAAGGTTATAATTATTATTTGGATATTAATTTTATTCAAAAGACACTAAGGGAAACTAAATAATTTATTTAATGAATTTTTGGTATTTAGTATTTATGATATTGATAATGAATATTTCCAGGTTAATTAAGAAGACTATAGAAATTTATGGAGTTTTAACCTACAATTTTTATGATAGTCATAATGGCATATTAGAAGAATTATTGAATTTTATTTTTGTGTTCCATGTAATTATGATGAATGTGTGATAAAAATATTAATATGAAGTAATGAATTTAGAGAAATTAATTTGGGGAAATAATTCTTGACATGATATTTGGGGATTAAGACATGGAATAATTGTTGGTAAAATTGATCAATTATGACTAAATTAGAGTAATAAACAATCAGTTCGTCTAAAATATATGAACTATTTGTTTCTGGTTCAACTCTTTTATGTAATGAGACTCTTACTTCAACTACTACTACTTGAGTAACACCTATATCATATAATATTTCTCATTCCAATCAAACATTAAACAAGCATATGTGAATTACCTATACTACATCATCTGTTTTGTACAAAAATAAAAACTTCACTTAAATATCTATAAATTTAATTAATTTTATCTATTCTATAATTAATGTGTCATACTTCTTAATTTATTAATATTTAGTATAATAAATTAATGATTCCATATAATACATTTCTTAATCATGAATGAGTTTAAATGTTTTAATTTACAATAAAAAAATTTACTAACTGTTTTCTTATTCATATTATAATGGATAGAAGTTGGATGTTTAATTTTGATCGGATCATTGAGGAGTTTCAGAAGGAGAAAGAATATTTTTTGGACTTTTCATTAAATAATGGTTCAGATGGAGGACTGATTAGATGCCCATGATTTTATTGCATTGTAATACCATGGTTAACATGTGAGTAATTATGTTACCACATCACTAAAAAAGGGTTTCCAAAAGAATATAATGTTTTGTATCAGTAGACACCATAAATTGAGTTCCATTCACTTTTCCGTAGAGTGAAGATATGATTATAAGATACAAAAAAAATGTCAAGAATGAGTGATGATGTTTTCACCATAAAGGAATAAGATGCAAGTTTTATTTCTATGTTCCAAAATACAAATCCATACAGATGGATAAGTGGAATGATTCCCCATCCAAGAGTAGGCAGTGGATTCCTAGGATCAATTTTGAAATGATGTCGACACATTAAATATAATTTCTTAGTTTCTTCTGAGACAACATGATGTATTTAACATCTCAATAAGTGTATATCTCTTCAATACCTTCAATTTGACTGGTCACAGAGCCCGAACAGACTTACGGATCAAAAGTTATGGCACTTGTAAGATGGATACATTTCATGAAGGTATCTACATAGAGGACCTACACGGAAGACCTATGCGGAGGAACAACGTGTAGGACCTATGAGGAAAATGAAATTTTATACCCCTATGAAAAAGACCTATGCGGAAGACCTACTTTGAGGACCTACACGAACAACTTACCTTAGACTAAGTCCCCTCCATGCCTATAAATATGACCCTTTGGCTCCCTATTTCAAAGGCAGAAAAAGTTAGAAAAAGTACCAATGCTCCCATTGCGTAGATATTTCACCATAATCCCTCAATTTTTCTTAGGTTTCTCTCTAAAACATCATAGAATGAGATAATTAAATGGGGAAACATGGGTTAAAGTCCCATCACAGTCTAGAACACATGGTGCACCTATGCACCGTATCTGCGCAACGCACCTGCGCGTTGTATCTGGGTGACCCACCTGTGTGAAGCACCTGCACGCCGCACCTGCGGGGAGCACCTCTGTGGAGAACTTGTACAAAGCACCTAAGTGGATTACCTATGCGAGGCACCTTGGAGGAGCACCTACACTACCCCACTGGTCCATACCACGGGGGTTGTGCCCCTGCACCCCTACTTGGGGTCAGTGCCAGACTATGGTCTCGGCCCTTTGGGCTGGTCCCTTTGCTTCCATCACTGACCCCCCCTGAAAAATGGAGAGTCACACCAAAAAATTTTCAGATCCAGTCGACGAGGTTTTCCATTGTGCCCTTTATGTGGCCCAACTTCCAACCTTTGAATACCAGGATTTGAGACACTCCATAACACTCAATGAACTTTCTGGAGTCAACATAGTCCTCTTGTTTCCATTCACATGTTGCGAGTTTGAACACTCCTTATGGATTCATCGAGTGCCTTGAATCGATACAATCCTCAAGAAACTCCTCAAACCTCATCACCCGACTCGAATGCCAGGTTAAATCTTAAATGGGAATCCTCATTAAGAGTAAGCCCCAACCAATTTTCAAATGGAAATCCTCCTTAGGAGTAAGCCCCAACCAATATCAAAATGGAAACCTTCCTAGTGAAATCCCCTCACCTTCACCTCTTCCTTATTACATTGGACCCTTTTCCAATGTAAATAGAACAGAGGGATGGCTTGTCATCTCACCCTCTTCCACTGTCGACACACCCTCTTCCATCATCCAGGGAGGATAAGTGTGAAGTGTAATTATTGAATCTTTCACATCCCATTGTTTCTCACATGGAGCATGACTCATGTGGGCTTAGAGATATGTGATTATTATAACATGTGCACAAACACTCACCAAATGAACTATGAGAATTCTGATTCATTTTTAAACCAGGATACAAAGGAAGCCACCTCAAGGCCCGAGCTCATTGAATATCCTCCTCAGGAATTTAATTCTAATTCCTTTAATCTGGGAATTCTCCTTGGGAATAATCCCCAAATTAAACCTTAAATCATCAAGGCATCCTTTTTCAGGAAGTAAGCCCGAACTCATCTTTCTCAGAGGACCATACTCTCCTATTAGATTTATAAAACTACGTGGGCTTTTGATTCCCATTAATATGGGATACATAGGAATCCACCTTGAGGTTAAAACCCAACACTTCAAATCAACCTTGTTCTGCTTGGGCTATATTCCCAATAGGATCTGATCCTACTTGGAAACCCCTATCCTTTTAAATATCCTCAGGCTGCTTTAGTATAAGTCCCACATTCTGTTTTGACCAAGCATATTTCTCTTATAGGTCCTTATCACATGACCATAAAAGTTATGATGTGTCCTATTAAGTGACATCGAACTATGAGGGTTCTGATTCCTTTCACAAGGATACATAGGTAGCCCATTTGATGGGCAAGATCCCAATATCAAAACAAACCTTCGTCTCCCTGGATGACAACAAATTCTAGAGTACCCCACTGAGTGGCATAAAAATCGGTATCATCAGAATGATGATTAAAATAATTTCTAATTAGTATATTAGAGGATACCATTGATGGAAAACCTCAAATACATATGAGTATATCCATTAATGAAGGACCTTGAATGTATACTGATGATTCATAATTTTACAGATGTTACTAAGTGATTGTAAATTCCAAGGGATATTTATGATATAATTGGTGAATTAATATGGATTCATGAAAATATTTAAATTTTAAAAAGAGACTCTCGAAGTAGATAATAATTCCCCCCCAGAAGGGTGTGATGAGTTCGACCTCCCATCCTCTTGACCAATGCATGTTCTTAAGTATCATAAAGGTCAAAACTTAATGAACGTCTGCCTCTGGAAAGCAGGTCCCCTTTGGATAAAGAACTATTACTAGTTTCTAGTTCTATAAATAAATCCAATGGAAACCACCTATAAGAAATGATTTTTAAAAATATAATACACGTTTCAAGTAACTACGAAATAGTATAACTATAGATAAAATGTTCAAATAGAGATTGACTTTGATTCATCTAAAAGGATCAAAATGGATAAATTGATTTCTGGACAGTTTCTATTTGTTTCTAAAGCCAACACTTCATGTAGAGAAGTATAATATAAAAGGAATACGAGAAAAAAAATTTCATCTAATAATCATTATGATGATGTTGAATGTGTTAGAATGTTGTTAGAAGATGTGAATACCCAAGTATACTAATCATGTGGAAAAATAACCAAAATGAATTTTTTAATGTGATTGTATCATGGGAAAAAATGTATGAATTTAGTAGCACTACTATCTACTATCTAATTACCCATTTAATGACTTTATACCTGATGATGCATGTATTACTAAAAATGATTATAAGTCATCAATGTTGGTTGAAAAATTCATATTTTCTAGTACTAAAATCCACAAATTTCATAAAGATTGTTGTCTATTATGGAAGGGTAATTCCATGTTAAATGAGTGAAAACAATGTGGTACATCGATATGTAAGACTAATAAAAATGGTACTCAGTCACGTGTACCATTGAAAGTAATGTGGCACTTTCCATTAATTCCTAGACTTTAGAAACATTTTATGTCAAAACAAATTGCTAAGAATATGAGATGTCAAGAAGATGAAATAAATAAGGATAATTATGTTATCGTTCATCCTACTGATGGGTTAGGATGGAAATTTTTTGATTTTTCAGTTTTCCCACATAATGTAAGATTAGGATTTTCATGTGATTGTTTCAACCCATTTCTGTGGATGCATAATGAACATTGTACATGGTCTATTTTTATTCATATTTATAATTTTATATCATGGATGTGAATGAAAAAGAAATTTACTATGATGATTACCTTGATTTCTAGACCCTATGATCCTAGAAATGATACCTACATATACTTTTATCCTTTAATAGATGAGTTCAAGGAGATTTGGACCATGGGGTTACATACATATGTTGCATTTAGAAAGGATGAAATTATTTTTCGGGCAACATTATCATGGAAAATAAATGATTTCTATTCATATGGAATGATGTCTAGTTAGAGTATAAGTGGCAGATTATCCTTCCCTATATGTATTAAAAATATGTGTTCTGATTGATTAAAGTTTTGGGGAACTTTTAGTTTCATAGGGCATCAACGATTTCTATAAATGGATCATCCATACAGGGAAAATAAAATATAGTTTTATAATTCCATAAAGACATATGAAATACCTCAATGAATTTTGGGGGGTGATTTCCATAAAAAACATGATGGTGTGATTTTTTTCTTTGAAAGGGTTAGTTAAATTCCATAAATTAGAAGAATGTTCCTTTGAATTCCAAAAATAATTGGGAAGAGGAAACTATATTCATTATGTTTCCATATTGTCATCAAATTTTCTAGATCACTACTTGTACATAATGAATATTGAGAAAAATGTGTGTGAATGTTACTTGAAATGATTTTAAATACAAAGAGAAAGACAAAAAATGATTTGTGATCACATTGTTATTTTATATATTAGAGTATAAAACCAAGACATTATCCTAATTTAATTGGTTAGAATTAGTGGAAAGTCCCTTTTTCTTGTTTTTTTAACACAAATGTAGAGAAAAAATAATTTATTCAATACTGGGAAAGATTACAGCTTCTAGATGGTTATCTGAGTAACATTTCGAAACAAGTAAATACACGAGATGTGAAACTAAAATCACTCAAAACCCAGAACTACCATGTCTGATTATAAGAATTGATTCTTATTTCTATTTGATATTTACATTCACATAATGTCACGGTCAATATGATTATATTATGTCACATTTATCAAGATATCTATTCTAAAATACTGAACAAAAGTGTTTTGAGAAAACTACAGAAAGATGTATCGATCATTTTTTGCAACTTGGAGAAAATATTTTCCCCCATCATTTTCACTTGTATGTTACATCGAACTGTGCATCTTTCTACAAAAGTACATTTCTGTGGTCCCATTTCTAGTCACTAGATGTATCCAATTGAAACAATGATGTTTATATTGAAATCATATGTGAGGGAAAAATAATCATGAAGGATCTATTGTTTAAGGTTATTTAGATCAAGAACGCATGGATTTTTGTTCAATGTATTTGGATAATGTCACCACGAGATCTAATCAGACCATTGGAACTAAAGATGAGGATTATGATCCCATTGAGCCAAAATTTCCATCACTTACCCAAACAAGGGGGATATTTGGATCATATAGGTTGTGTAATTTGAATAGGGATGAGTGGGAAATAGATCATCAGGTGGTATTATTCAACTACGGCATGGTTTATGATTAGATCAATTAAGGAAAATTATAAACATAAATATTTTTTTTGTGTATTTTCTTCATAGTTTCTGATACCATTAAATTTTCATATTTGCAAAAAATTTAGTGAAATTACAAAAAGATAACATTGTTCTTTATCTATTAAGAGGTGGGAGAAATTACACAATAAATAATTTTCTGCTTGGTTTAAGTTAAAGGTAACAAATTAATATTTTTATATTACAAAATCATTCTAAAATTTTCAATTTTCGTTGTCGATATACTTCCATTCCAATTTTTACCGATGGATGGTGTATCTTTTGAAATAAGGGCATTGTCAATTGGTCTGAAAAATGTGGTTTGTGATTGTAAAGCAATGGTTTTCAAGGGTTTTAATTCATTATAAATATTTCTGGAACAAACATGACAACACATCATGACAGTGTCATAATAAGTGCATCAAAAGATTGTTATGCTAATGAATAAGACATACAGCCTTGTTGAGAAAATATATCGTATAATGGGGTTGTTGAGATAATATTTTTATTAGATTACTATGCACATGGTCGTGTAACAATGATGAAATGTAAGTGATTTGATTCAGTGACACAAAAAGGCTTATATAAAGATGGTTTTGATTTTAGAGAGATTGATATGAAACTTAATCTTTGAATAGACGAGCCTTACAATCTTGCCTCACATGATAGAAAATTATATTATGTAAATGACCCTTGAAAACCACAATTTGGTGGTATGTTTCATGTTCTTACAAGACATATTTTTGATTAAGGATTCGATGATGGTGATGTTTTGGAAGAACAAGTTAGTATTCTCTCAAATGCATCATCTGGTGATATGAATGATTCAATTTTTAGAATGGATTGTGAACATGAAATTATAATAGATAATGAATAGATTTAAATGCTTTGAAGTATTTATTTTATATTTTTTATACATGGTATGTTTTTTTTTAATTTTAAAAAATGAAAAAATTTCATTTTGTTATGTATATTATCATAGTTATCCATTTTCATATTATTTTTATGTTTCTTACATGGTTGAATTTTTTTTAATTCATGAAAACTTTGTAAGAAGATATTTATTATAGTGTTAAATTTGTAAAATTTATTCTATATAATTTCAATTATTTGGTCATTTATACTTTTCTGAATGGCTCAAAGGACATATATATTTATTTATATTATTAATAATCCCCCCTTTACCTGAAAATCACATTTCATGGAACCCAGATGTTCTTGAGGAAAAAAATCCATTCATCATCCTAATAGAACATTAATCAATGATGGATCCACCTTCTCATAAATATCATTCTATTTTTTAGGGCTAACTAAGAAAAAAACCCAACATAAAAATGAAAAAAATTATTTAGATTAGTTTGAAATTAGAAGCGGTAACTTATTTTTTTGGTAATGTTTTCATTTTGTATGAAAACAACATAATGAAAAAAAAACATAATGGAATATGTAATGTATTGAAAAATAATATTAATTTTCTTGGTATCATTATAGTTTTTTAATGTAAATTTTTGTTTTTAAAATTTCCACCTCAATTTTAGAATTTTTAGGTTATTATGTCTTACGAGGAGGTTCATAGAAAAAATAGAGAAAAAAAGTCACCGGTTTAGGGAAGCTGACCTAAAAAATATGATTATTCCAGTGAGTGCCTTATTTATTTGTTGAGTATGTATGATCTTTAAAAATATCAAATTAATATGAATATGAATAAACAAGGAGGAAATGTGCCTTCAATGAGGATATTTCAGGCACTCTAGAATATTGTACTGGCCCTACATGCATCCTCCCAACATGTAGCACCTCATAGTCCATGGCTCTACAAACTCTGAGATTCTTTCCTACCATCATTCCCCCTACTTATAATTAAATTAAAAGTAGATGGTTATTTTCACACCATAACCAGATTAGAGTCTCATTGATCTTCTCTCAGGAAGAGTAACACCAAACACATTGAATACCTCTCATAGAAATTCAATTACTAGCATCCCACTAGACTAATTTAGAAGCTTCACACTATGGTCACCGAGTCTCATGGTGGTCTTCTTGCATACCTTGAGTCCCACAGGTTTGATGGATTCACACCATATATATAAAATAGTTTCTTTACAACTCTTACATGGATTTAATCAAAACAAAAACACTAGTGGTTAGACAACAATATTATTTGTTTTTCTGAATTTATCAAATCAACCAGATTATATAGAGAACTATTGATTGGAAATTAAGTGTCATATACACCACTTATTCTACTGAAGACCCATGATAAAGAGCCTTGATGAAATATTAAATGTCTTCAATACCTTTTTGAGTAGACAAAAATAAATATTATTATAGAAAAATATCGGAATTTATGTGATCTAAGATCTCCACTTATTTATCTATTTGTGATATTAAGTATTCGATAATGACATGCATCTCATAGATTGTCTTCTTCCATTGTTGTAGCATCTTCTACACATCAGTCATCAACTGGGTCAGAGATACTTTGTCATAAAAAATGTATCAAACACTATTATTACTAGGTAGTTGTTTCCGAGTTAGGAAATAACTTACATGATGTCATATAGCAGCTGATGGTTCATGCCTCAAGCCCCCAGATCCAAAATGAGCTTGTCTGGCAACACTCATAGCCACAATATATTTTATGAAAAATCTAAGTGATCATTATGTGAATCTACTACAATATTAGTCTGCATCGTGCCTGGTAATCTATTAATTATGGGCTAGGTACATCAATAGGTGGAATGATTGGATGAGTTGTTGAAGAAGTAAGATAGGAAGTCCCATTTGTTATGCTCTCAAATGATATATCTTTTTCCACTCATATTAAAGGAATATATTCCATAAAAAACTCTATCACAAATATGTTATCCGATTATATTTCTAGTCTTATTCCTCAAAATATATCCAAAAAATACATAGTTTACATTTTCTATAGCTATTTAAAATATCCAACAAATAGATCTTTTAGTGTGGAATTTAATTTATAGAATAACACTTCTAACAGAATCAATAAATCCTTAATATTTGTTCTATAAGTAGAAACATAATCTCATCTTAAATTTCATCTTTCAGTCTTGGTAAATTTTATATACTTCTATATTAGTTTCTCTCGAACACCCAAACAAACTCAAATTAATGTATGTAGGAAATGATAAACCATAACTTCAACATTGATGGTTCTTTAAGATAATTTTATTTATAAGTAAAATTATAGTTTTATATTATTTTTTTATTATGTACTAAAATAGAAATAATCTTTTATAGGATGCTCTTCAAGCTCTAGTCGTGATAGAACCAGACAAATTTGGACCAAACAATCATTTACATCAAGTTATAGGAGACGAGAATAGTGGCAGAGTTTATTGTAAACTTGGAATGAAAATCATGCCATCTATATATTTTTCATTAGGTATTGAATATTATAGAAATTTTGTAGGAATGGTAACCAAAGTAAAATTGCATTACACCATTGAGACTTCAATGAAAAAAGTTTTAAGAGATTCTCAAAACATGTAGAAGAATGAAAATGAACAATTATTCAAGGTTATATTAGATATATGATCTTCACATCCTCTAGAAGATGCAACAATATTGGATGGATGTTTATCGAGTATGTGCTCAATGTATGCAGATGGCGATGACTGTGTAGCTCAAGATTCTCGGGGAGAGGCTAAATATACTTGTGGAGAGGATGAAGATGTTGGTGGAGAGGCTGAAGATATTGGTGGAGAGGCTGGAGATGGTGCTGTTGGTGATGATGATTCTATTGTTGGTGGTACGCATGTTGATACTATTTATATTGATGATGATGAGGAGGAGGATTCAAATTAAATTTTGGAGTGAAATTACTGACAGTTTTTGTATCAATAATTTGGTTTTAATTTTTTATTAAACTCCAATATTATATGTATTATTTTTTTTATTTGTGTGAAAATGAGATTCTACAAGTGGTTTATAGAATTTTATATAGGTGTATTTTTATACTGCAGGTGTAGGTGTTTTCAGTAGGGTTATCTAGAATGGTATTTTTTTTATATGGGATGATCCTATGGTCGTAGTTTTAATTATAGAAATTGCTGCATACTACCACGTTTTTAACTATGGAAACAGGTCACCTACAACCACAGTTAATCCATGGAAATAAATGTCATATTTTCATGGTTTAAACCTTAGATGTAGGCCACCTATTTCCATGGTTAAAACCATGGTCTTAGGCCACCTATTTCCATAGTTAAACCATGGACCTAGGATAAATATTTCCATGGTTAAAACCATGGTAATAGGGTACCCCTACTTCCATGGTGTTATCTTCCATAGTTAATGAAAACCATGGCAATAGTCTATTGCAACAATTTTTTGGTCTACGTGCACAGTTTCAAACTATGGTTGTAGGTAAATTTTCTAGTTTTGCATCCTTGATCCATATGGTCCTACCACCCCTATATCACTCCCATTATGAATTACCTTAATAAAAGATGAACTCCCACTAGAAAAGTCTTGAAGGGAGTAAATACAGATATGAGAGATTAAGTTTTTTCTGTATTGTGCAAAAAATCAACAAAAGGGCCTCTATAAGAGTGGAAATTATGGGATCCCTCTCAGGTTCATTGATGGAGAAGAGACCAACACCGTTATGAAGGAAGTTCATGCAATATCTTGTGGGGAACACCAATATATATCCAATATCTCTCATAAAATTTAATGGTTGGGATACAACTACCCCGTTGTGAAGCAATATTGTACTAAATTTACAAAGAAGTTACATTCCTATCAAATTCATGCAAATTTCATCCCCAAACCCCTATGCTACTTCACACATCTAATACTCCCAACCATTTTGTATATGTGGAATGGGCATCATGGGACCATATCCCCCCTCTATATTAAAACAATTCAAGTATATCCTCACTACGATCAACTTTTTTTCCCAAATGGGTAGATGTTTTACCCCTCAAAGAGGTTGGGGAAAGAAGCATTATCACCTTTGTGAAAGGCAAAAGCATCAACATATTTAGTGTGCCTCATATAATACTAACATGAAATATTAGAAAATTCTGTTATATTGAATTGAAAAAATTGTATTAGGAGTATGGTATCAAGATTAACTATTCATCCTATTACCATTCAATGGCCAACAGATAGATAAAGGACTTCCACAAGACCCTATCAAATATAAAAAATAAGATGGAAGAAAAGGACAATAAATCATGGCTGGATAAGCTCCTCCATGTTCTGTGGGATTACTGGACCATGACATGAACGACCACTCAAACAACCCCATACTCATTAGTATATAGAAAATAGGCGGTTCTACCTATATAAGTACAATTACCATCAATATGCATTTCCATATGTGATCAACTACCCCAACATGAGTAATAACAAAAATTACTCGATGAGTTGGAAAAACTGGATGAGGTAAGATTGCATACCTAGCGTAATTTTTAGATTTAGGAGAACTAGATTGAATGAGCCTTCATAAAAAATGTTCTCCTTCAGTATTTTCTTGAAGGAGAATTGGGGTTGGTCCACAGAGCTCTGATGGTTCTTAGAGAGATTCCACCAAAGTTATAACCAATGTGGTAGGGACCATCTATAATAAAAAAGGTTTACTCCAATGGATCTTATTCCTTAATTTTAAGGGATAAAAATCTTATTACATCTCCTACCAATGCACAGTTCTTCAAAAAATATTTCATTTATACAAGAATATGTCTCGATCGCATGATGTTAAAATTTAGGATGAAAATTATTGATTGTATGACATTAAAATACATAAAAGACATCATACTCACTACATGAAGCTAAAATCCAAAGAGTATTCCCTAATCGCACAAAAATAAATTGCGCATGTGGTCCATACCCAGTGACCTTAAACTTAGAGTTTTTTTCCTTACCACAAGATGTTAAATTGTGCAGAGATCATTGATCCAATCAATGGTTCATAACACATGAGTGGGATCTATTCACGAGAAGGTTAAATACCCCTTTTCCTTTATGTATGGGTCATACACACCAGAAATATTTCCATTAGTAAATATGTATGGATTGATTACCACCGAATGGGATACGTAGTGAAGCCCAGATCTCTAAATCTAGGTCCATCCCTAATAAAGGTATGAATTTCCCCCTCCCGGTGTATGATTCATATATACAAAGGGAGATGTTTAAGAAATATGTATGGATTTATTCCCACTCCATGGGATATTTAGTGATACCTAGAACCTATGTCCATGCCCAGCTATCGCCATAAAAAAATTCCCCCTCTTTAAGCATGGACCGAACCAATGAAGAGAGTTTTCCTTCCCAAAATTACATATGGATTGATTCTTATTATCATAGGATATGTAAAGACGACTTGATCCTATATCTTGGACCATCCACTGCATGATGAAAAAATTACAATGATGTACCCTCAACTTCCTCTATGTTGTGATAAAAACAATTGATATTCCTTGTTTCTCACACCAGCCATATCTCTTGCGTGATTAGGAATCACAAGTGAGGGTTTCTCCCCCCCCCCCCCCACATGAACAAAGATTAATGGTACATAGAAGGCATAACATCTCCAAATAATGGTCATACATACCCCTCATTGATCATGGGTTAGATCGGTATAGGGGATACACTTTTAGAACTATGTGTGACTTTATTAGTTCCCTCATGGGATATGTAGTGATTCTCATATTCTACATCTTGACCCAGCCACTAAGAAAAAAGTAAATGCACCTCTTCCCTACATATGGGTAATACATGTGTAGGGAAGTTCATATAACTATGTACATATTGATCCTCATCCTAGAAAGAGTCGTAGTGTCACCTAGATCTCCATATTCGGGCCCAGCCGCAATACATGATTGAAATTAAAATGCCCCCCATCCCTGGTAACTTCATCTCTATATGGAAAACTAATCTTGTCCTATCCCTTTTTTCTTAAACTGAGCACAACTCCCGTGGTCTTAGGAGTTTCGGCAGGGGATTCCATATATGGTCCAGGTGTATCACTCCCCATCAAGCGTGTTATGGTCCCAATAGTAATACCTAAAAGGAACACTATATATTTACCCTTCACAATAAAGAATATACGCACTTACCATATGATACTAAACTACATAGTATTTCAAGATCTATGTGTGGATTGATTCTCTGTATAACTAGATATGTAGTGCCACTTGGTCCCTGTTCCCATATAAAGCCACACAAATAAAAATTACCCCATATCCTAAATATAAATGAAAATCAATGCTAGGGATTTGAAACCCTATATCCCAAATCAATGATCTATCAAAGAATCATTTACCCCTACACATGAGTCAGATTTATGTGGGGGAGTCCATACTTCATGAATTATTATGATTAGGATATTATTTTATGTCTTGAAACATCCTTTCCATTTATGAACCTCTATGATTTGGGAAATATCAGATCTTTATAACCCTCTAAATCAATTGAAAATGGACAGTCAGTGTCCGGATGACACTTTTTTTGACTATACACAATACTATCCAATGGTTTAGCATAAGTTTCTGAAAAAAGGACATTTAAATAAAAGGAAAATTATTCCTTCATAGAGTCTTTATCCTACCATCTCACACTCAATGGGTTCCATGCCCCGTTCCATCTCTCATAATCCAAAAGTCCTAGAACCATGGTTTACACTTTATTTCCCCTTCACATCTAGATTAAGTTAGAATATCCAAGCCTAATTATCCTCTACTAACTATGGATTTCTATGAAAATTCATCCATAAAACATGACATTAAACTATTTTTCCCATGTCCTCACCACGTGATGTTAAACTAGATGGGAAAAATGACCTCGTTGCATGAAGTTTAACTATGTAAAATCACAGTGTTCTCACCTGAGAGGACATTGCCTCATGTATTAGTAATGAACAATTCTATCCTCAATAACTACACACATCTCGATTCCTATCTATACTGTAAACGTGGATACACCTAGATTTCACATCTAGGTCCAACCACCTCCCCAACAAAAAATACCCACTTCTTATATATGGGCCAGACCTGTGTAGGGAACTTCAAGAACTATGTACAAATTGATTCATGACCGGGTAAGATATATAGTGGCAGAGAGACTCTAGTTATCATATATCCACCACAAGAGTAAAATTTACCCCCTTCATATAGGCTATACATAAAAGGGATGAAATCTATATAGAACTATATGTTTCTTGATTCTCATCCCATGGGGTATGTAGTGATGCCCAGATGCTTTGAACTGAGCCCAGCCACGGAAGAAAAGAAATTTTTTACCTCCTATGCATGAGAACCAAGACAAACAGGGGGATTTCCATACATTTTCTATTTTCCAGACCATTTCATGAATATGCACATTTCCCCTTTTCACATCAATCCATCTACGTATTTTTCATATGATGCTAAACTGTACATAAATCATCCTCAACACAAGACATTAAATTTCATGGATAAAATTTCCTTGTTATATGATGTTAAAATCTATGACATCATGATTTTCTCATTCATGATAAAATTTCTCCCAGTGTTAGTCACCCACCATGCTATGTTTTGGAACTATGTCTGGATTGATTCTTTTCCAATCAGGATACATAGTGATGAATGGATCTTCATCCAAGTCTAGAAAACTAAAAAATAAAATGATCATATACATGGTTATTCCCTCCCTTGTTTGTGGATTAAACCTTTTTTGTCCTCTGTTTCTCACACCGAGCATAGTTCATGTGGACTAAGGGACCTCAGTAGGGGATTCACTAGGGAACCATGGAAATTCTAATAAAATTCCCCTCTCCCTGTGCATGAGTCAAACCCATTCAAGAAGCATAATGTCAAGAACTATGTTTGGTTTTATTCCTATTATCACTAGATACATAGTGACACCCGAAACATCAAACTTGGGTTCAAATGCAACAAAAGAATCAAAACCCCCTATATAAGAGTCAGATCTATTCAGGGAATTCCCAACTCCATGGGTGATCGTGGTCTAAATGTTTCAAGTATATCTAGACACATCCTTTCCATTTATCAAACTCCATGATTCGGGTAATATCAAATCTTCATAAACCATCATGACCACCATAAATGGATGGTTAGTACCCTAAGGAAAACTCTATTTTACTATGGCCAATATTCCTTGGTGGCTCTACATAATTTTCCCAAAAAAAAGGTATGTCAACTAAAGAAAAGTTCTTTCTCATGGGAGGATTTTCCAACCTCTGTATACTTAATGGATTATAAGACCCATACAATCTATCCCAATCCGAGAACTCATGGAATCATGATTTACACTCTCCTTGCACCTAACATCTTGGGAATTTTAGGACATCCAAGACCATTTATCCTCTAGTTAATCAAAAATTATATATCAACATCCAAAATATATGACAATAAGACTACATAATGGTCGATACCTAATGTCTATCTTTGAGACCAAAAATAGTAATTATTGAAAATAAAACATCTCGATGAAAGTATTATACCTGAATGGGAAATTTATAGATAAAGCATAGGATACTCCTCCCATGGTCATATGCATTAATTAAATCCTCACACGAAAATCCAAAATGATCCCTACCCCATTGGAGCGATCGTATGCATGAAAAAAATGTCACACTCATATATGTGAACCAAATTCTCATACGGAGAAACCTTAAAACAACTAAATTTGGTGTTCTTCCTATTATTATAAGATATTTAGTGACACCCACATCCCATTCCTCATGTCTAACAAGGAAACAAAATTTTACCCACTTTTTTTGTTCCTGGTTCAGTCCTCTGCAAGGAACTTCCTTCCACCTATATGGGGAGAAAGTCTCTACCAATTTAAGGAAAATTTGAGATGGAAATTCCCCTATCATGATTAGGAAAATCCTTTTCACAAACCATACACTATGTTCATAATGATAAAAATCCACATAACCATCCTAGTCCATCATAAATGGAAGGTCATTGTCTTTAAGAAACATTTTTTTTGACTATTGACAATATGCTCTCGTGGATCTACATAAGTTTCCCAAAAAAGGTCAATTAACCAATGTAAAATACATAATCAGAAGAAAATTTTTCTACCTCCATAAAACCATAAAAAATTTACAACACACCTCACAACCTAGTTTTGGTAACCCACTAGATTTCACTTTACATATTTTCCCCCATTTTAGGCCTAAAATGATAGAACATTCCTTGTTAGACTACTGTGAAAATGCTAATTATTTTATCCCCATTTTAGAATAAAAAAATTAGATTGTAAGTATTAAATGTCTGAGTTTCACAATGTTAAATTACACTATGATTCATCCCTCCTTTACACAATACAAGTATGTATATGATTGGTCTCTCATTCACAATCACAATTGATACAAATGCCCACATACTTTTCAGACATAAATCCTTTGAAAATCCACCCCTAGTGGTCTTGTGAAATCAAAATTCCCATAAAATTATATGTCCATTCGAAGTAGACAATTAGTGTCTCGATGACACCATTTCTTATCTATGTACTATATGTCTCATTGGCTAGGCATTAAATTCCAAAAAAAAGGCTTTTCAACCAAAAGAAAATTCATCCTCAGGAGAGTATTTTCGTAATTCTAGATGCCCCAATGAAACCCATGCCTCATATCATGTCTCAAATCCTTAAATAATGAATCAGGGTCATGAAAAATCCACGATTCATCTCTGAAAAATATTTGGAAATTCTTAGATAATAATTCGTATTGGGGTGTTATCCCTATAATTGATTTTCAAAGATGTTTGACCTAAATAATCAATAATGTTATTCCAATTTTTTAAGACTCTAAACTACCCATGAAAAGAGAAAAAAATATCGCTTGGATAAAAACCGAAAAATGAAACCCTGGAAAAAATTAGATTACCATCTCGCTAAACCTATGCTTTCCACGGTTTCGAAAAAATAACAAAAAATGATGAATTAAAAGAGGCATAAATCTTGATAGGTAGAAAAACTGTATAAGGCGGCCTATGAAAAATCCATGTTATACCTGTTAATACCACCCTAATTGGGTTTAGTAAAAAATTAGTGTATTAATGGAAAATACAAAAAAAAATGGTTTTCTATATAACCCTTACAATAGAAGAACTATGATCATTGAATACCTTGATTTAGGTAAAATTAGTCCTTAATTTCATTATTTTAATTTAATTATCCTAGGTCCTAATTCAAATCGGTGCCTGGTGAAGATCATAATTAAAAGTACAATCAACTATGATTGATTAATTGTATAAATAATATAGATAAGTAGTGGAGAGAAAACAAAATATTATGTCATTAAATTAAGATAAAAGGAGCATCCAAAACCTGAAGCATCCCATCCATGTTAATAAAAAAATAAAGGGATGCACAAAACATAATAAATTTATTATAATGAATCCCGACTCAATTGGGTCAGCAAATTGAGCACCTTATAATGTGGTCCATCAAGAGATTGTTCTAAAGTATTCCTCTACTCAGCTTCAAATTCAACTTCTGGACATGCTTATTTAATGATGGACCTGAGGTCCTTCCCTTTCTGTTTAATTTCCTCAAGATTAGATCTTGGGGATGATCGTTGTACCTTCATCCTAGTGATACAAACCTCGTACTCCCACAACTCTTCAGTTTGGAAAATTATTTGGTTATTTTTCATTTGATTCCTCATCCACCAGATGATGAAACTCCTTGAAAATATAATGAATGTTCCCTACATGATGATAGAAGACATTGAATTGAACAAGGTCACCTTCACAAGAATTTATATCATCTCTATCAATGATGATTTGTTATGAAAGAAGTTTCATTTACTAATAGTTAAATCCAACTGATCCAAAATCAAGTAACAATTGTCGAAGGGTGTCATCCTGATCCGCAAATTCCATTAGGGGAGTTTCTACGATGAAAATATAGTTTTGAATTCATTCCAATCTCTGCATAGCCCAGTGACCCCTAATGGAATTGGGACCTGCATTTACCACCTCCAACATAATTGGTATACAATTAGGAAGTTTCACCACAACATATTTAGATTCCCTAATTTGAGTTACCCAAGTAGGATAACAGTTCAACTATGTAGTTGGTCCAATATCTGAAGATAATCACATGGGGTTCACTATAATTTCAGAAATTCCAAGTGATTTCCCACTTATTCAAGCCTCTGTAGGACCTCTTACAACATTAGTCAAATAAATGGGATCTGAGTCACTCTCTATAGTGATAGGATTCATAGACTAAGTCACATATGAATGTATGTGATGAAAAACAAAATGCCTTCTTAGAGTATGGATGGAGGAGTGTGGTGTAGTTGTAACATGATTGGAAACTGCCATCGGTCTTTGAACCCATCGAACTAACCTCATTAATACTTTATTGGGGTAGCATGAAACCCACATTTAAGCATACTCCCATTATATGTAGGTGAAAGTCGTTGTGGGTGGAATAAGTATTTTCATACTGGAGTCTTCATGCATCATCATCAGCCATTACTGTTGAAGGATTATTGGGTGAGATTCCCTATTAACTTGAGTAACTGGGAGAAGTGTCACTTGCAATAGAAATCCAAATTTAATGGAAATACTATAAGTAGTGTATGGTTTTAAGATTTTTACTATATTTTTACAAGAGATTAGGATTCCATCTCATTGTGTGATGATGTATGAACATTATTCTAAAGTACCCCTTCCAACATCTACCAATGCTCCATGAGTAATAGGGTGAGGCACAAAGAAAAATGAGAAAAATCAAACAAAAAATCAATTATGCCATCGGAACTAAAAGATTTAGGAAGAATAACGGTGATGTTGAGTAGGTCCAGTTGGAAATTATAATGTGTAACAAGCATGGAATGTCAATACTTATAGTAAGGGAAATGCTCAACCATCTAGCTGTAAAATAATTGAAATAGTCCGCTAAGATGATTCGTGGATCTCCCATCCTGTATCTACCTTAGTAATTTTTAAATATGGTCCAGGGTGGGGATGGATAAGTTGATGGGTTTTTCTTATGCTAATATAGTTTCAATAATTAAGGTGTGAACTCTGACACAAGTGTAAACATCTTGGGAGGGGAAAATCCATCCGCTTAGGAACATACTGATGAAACCCTCTATTCTGAGCTCGGATGATACGTCCGATTGAACCTCATAACCCGATGAGGTTTATCGGACTTCCTCATGGGTAGCAATGTATGAATCAATAATGAATTTTAATTTTTGTGTTGGATGCATCTTGTTATGGAGGAATTTTAATATCATTCTATTCACATTCAAAAACTACTTTATCCATGCTACCAATTGAATGAGGGAGCGAGCATGGAGGGGTTGACCAAGAAATTCACCATCCATGACCAACAATTATCTCACCAATGGGGAAACCTTCCAAACATTATCCTATGTATTATTTTCTTTTAATAATTTATCATACACACTTCCAAGAATAGGAATCCCCCCGATGTGGTAGATGTCTCACAAGATAATTCCTACTTCCCAATGCGAAAAGTGGACGGTTTTGGTTCTTGAACACCAATGACTGACCAGTTTAGGAAGCATCTCACATGGTGAATAAATTTTAAATTGAGAAACTCATGCTACTTGGAACAAGTTAATGGTATCCAAATGTTTGAGAAGTGCCATGTAGTTTTGGTGAACCTAGAATTCCCAATCCCACTCATTAAAAAATCACCCTCCAAACCTCTAACCCCATTTGGAGCTCCACCCTCCATTGGGATTACCTCATGAATGGATAACGATAGAAGGACAATCAAGGTTGAAATATTCCAAGGATTCATTACAACTGTGTAGATTATTCTATGTCCACATGGAGCTATTTAGAATGAATATGTTCTCTTGGCACAAACTAGTTACAATACACCCCATGATAGAAATATTTGAAAGATCATGCCCCCATGAACTCTCAAGAAGAACAGTAAGGTTGTTTCATTCAACTAGTTAAAAAGGAGCATCATATTGGAGTTTGAAGTTATAAAATGAGAATTTACTATATAATGGGTAGTCCATAAGTTCTGGTGGAAGAAGATCATTTAGAGTACTTTCAAGAAGGAAAACAGAAGACGAAAGATTATTTTAAACATTCTAGATCATAGTATCCTTAATTGTGGTAGAATTAATTTAAGTAAGATATAGATCCATTATCATTATTGAAATGGACTTGAAAAAGTTAGATTCTATTGAAATCTATAAAATATTGAAAGAAACTGGTCTGTAGAGGATATCAGCCCGTGATCCATCGGTTCATGAAGCACTATGCTGTAAATCATTGGCTAGAAAATTGATAATTCACAGAATGAGAAAACCCACACACCAAAGTCCTTCTATGTTAAAGGATTCACTCATTGTTCATGGATGGAATTTTTCAGTTCATGGATTCAATGTTTCAGTTCACGATCGAAGGCATCCGCAAATGGATGTGGTTCGTAGAAGAAAGGCACCCAATAGAATCTATAGGAGTGGTGAGTTTTCTGATAAATATGGTAAAGGAAAAATGAAATGGTACCTCTATATATAGTTTTGTTTACCTTCTATAGGTCCACTCATATACTAAAAACCCATTCAATTCAGGATATCTTTCTACATTGGAATAGCCTCCTCTTCCTACTAATCAGAACCCATTATGATGGGGGGAATTTTTAGGGTACTAAAAACATTTTAATGGAAATTAAAATTATACTGTGGATTTGGAAAAGGAAGGAAGAAAACATAAAGAGATATATGAAGGAAATAAGTTCGAAGAAGAGAAAATGGAAAAGGAAAAGTTCATGTTGTGGAGTATAAACACTTCATGGACCGATGCTCCATATAGAGATCAACTTGGTGAAATGCCGATAAACTAATCAGTTTGTGAGGGAAAGGCAGCGATGCTAGTTCCCTACAAACAATAGTATCTATGAAAATGAGGTGAAAATTTCCAACCCACACATTTCTTCCCCCACAAACTCAAATGTTTTTAAGGCAAGGTGAGTTCGTTGGCACCCTATGAATCAAATGAAGTTGTTCTCAAGGCCATGTTAGTGATTATCAACACCATAGATGATGACCCCACACCCCTGCTGACTATGTTAACAGTAGGATGGTTTTCTACTATGGGATTCCAAAAAGGGGGATCGTGCCCTCATATCAGAAAACTGGCTATGTTGGTATGCAGCTCCCTACATCTCTATAAATAGAGTGTCAGGGGGACTTTGGAGAAGGTGGTGTTTTGGAGATATATGATGTTTGATTGTTGAATAAGGAATAGAAAAAGAGAGCACAAAAAAAGATGGTCACTTTTGGTGATTCCATGTTGGTAAACCCCTATCGTATATCATTTAGGAGGAAAACAAATTAAAAACCAATTAGTAGTAGACAAACTAATATAAATATATGGTAATATTCCATTCAAGGTGCTAATTCAATGACTCTTTTGAAAATGGACATCCCTCAGAGAAGAGAGATATGTGGGAAGAACCCTTCCCCTCAAAGAGAACCATTATGTGGATGGAACCTAGCCCATTATAGCATCATGCTATGTGGATGGAACCTAGCTCGACATAGAAAAGTTATACCTAGATCAAAACATGGTCTGCATACCACCATGGTACACATACATTCCCCTACCCGTATAGAAATATTCTATATGGAGGAAACCCCATCCTGCAAAATTATATGCTCTGCAGAATGGGGTGTCCAATGGAGTTCTACCATCTGGTTCTAGTCATTTCCTTCAATCTCAATTGCATCATTGGTAGTCCCTTAACTATCCACTCCAACAAAATCAGAAAAAAGCCTCTCCCAAAGCCATAAAACTTGTATTATGATACCATCAGGTGCATTAATTCACCCCTATGAGTTTATATACCCATGGTAAGCAGAGTCACATGTGTAATCCCCGCAATAGGGAGAACACCCAGAATGTACCAAAGAATAAATTCCCATATTAACCTAGGTCCCAACCTTGGATACTTACATAAAAATCTCTATTATGGGGATAAATTGGAACTACTGGCCTTTCCCTCTGATGAGGGATAATGTTGAACATTATTTCTTTTTTCCTAGAACCAAATTCAAGGCACACCCCCTGAGGTAAGCGTCTAGCCTTTCTTGCAGGAGGTGGCACTCTTGCTTCTCTTCACCTCATCCTGGGATATATCTGGGTAGATCAAAAAACATGAATATCCTAGATATAAACAAAGGAGAGGAGGCAGGTGCACTCAAAGCCCCACTCTCTCCTCCTTTGACCTCTAGTACCATATATCAACTGATGAAGTGGGACATGTGATCTTTAATCCAATTCTTCCTCTTGTTTATCACACCAATCATGAATCACATGAGATTAAAGGTTGGTGTCGATCATGACATCTATATGATCCTAATGAAATGGTCTTTATCTATAGATGTAAGCCCCAAATTCAATTCGAATGGGCCTTCTCCATAGATGAAAGTCCAAATTTCCACTCAAATGTGCCCCCTAAAAGATGTAAGTCCCAATAAAACCCCCATCTGGGAATCTCCCATGCATAAGACCCAATCAATCACCCTTAATGGGCCTCCTATAAAGATTAAGTCACAACTAAAAATGATCTACAAGGGCTTTGATTCCCAACTAAATTGGATACATAGGAAGCCTCCCTGAGGTCCAAACCTGACACCCAAATTACCCTAATGTTCTTTAGGCGCCATCCTCAGTAGGGTCACATTCACCTAAGAGACCATATCTCTTTCGAGTATCTCAGGCTACCTCAACATAAGTTCCACACAATCTTTTATAGGTAACCTTTAACCGTAATGTCTTTTCCACATGATGTTAAACTGCATGGTTAGGTCATTGTCAGATGACCTTAAAAGGTAATGTCTCCAATAAAGCAACACCCCACTATGTGGGTTTTGATTCCTCTAATGTGGATACATAGGAATCTCATCTTATGGGATCGATCCTGATGTCAAAACAGGTCTCATTTCTCCTACATGATGATAATCTTCAAATCACCATCCCATATAGCTTAAAACTAGTGTTTTTTTAGTGAATAGCTAAGGGCTTCCTGGTCTATCCACAAATGGGTAACATTGATAAAGAACCTCAGATACATGTATATATCTCCATTTATGGAGAACCTCATATACATACAGATAATTATGAACCATTCATATTTGTGTTCTATCATACCTAGGGGTAACTTTATGACATATTATTGGGAATGAAACAAGGATTCACGAACATATGAACATTGCTTAAATCTATAAGAGAGTCCCTGAATATATGACAGTTCCCCTTAAAAATGTGATATGATCTCAAGTTCCTATCCTCTTGACGAATGTGATTTCTTAAGCGTCATTCTCCAAATCATACAACTAATGCATGACTTTGGAAATTAGGTCCATGAATCATGGATATGAGAGTCGTTGGGTGTTTCTGTCTCCCCAAACAAACCAGTAGGATACCATTCAATGATATTGTACTCGATGTGAATCGATGGCACAAAAACTCAACACCTACAATAAATCATAGAGCATAATATTTCCTTCAAAAAAATCCTAAACAATAATGTAAACCTCTCAAAACACATAAAACCTAAGGACCAAAATCACTCTAAAAAACCTTAATAACCCTAATAATCCTTTAAAACCTTGATAAACCCACTAAAACCCTAAAAAAATAAAAAAAATAAAAAACCATAAAACCCTAAAAAACTGTAAAGGACCCTAAAACTGCTAAAACCCCATAAAAACCATAAAACCCTAAAAACCCTATAACCCCTAAAAATCCTAAAACAATTAAAACCCTTAAAATATATATAATACCCCAAATACAATTAAAAAAATAAAAAAATAAAAATTCCTTAAGATCCTAAAACCTTTAAAACCCTAAAAGACCCTAAAAACCCCAAAACCCTAAAAGACCCTAAAAACCCTAAAACCATAATAGACCATAAAAACACCGAAATCAAAAAAATATAATGAAACCCATATAACCCCTAAAAGACCATAATATACCCTCAAACCCCTAAAAGACTCCAGAAACCTCTAAAACTCTAAAGGACCCAAAAACCCCTAAAAAATTAATTGACACAAAAAATCCTAAACATTAAAAGGAACCTAAAACACTAGAAAACCCTAAAGGACCCTAAAAACAATATAAAGTAAAAAAGTATTCAAAACCCCCCTAAAACTCTAAACAAACCAAAAGACCACTAAAAACACTAAAATAATCTGGAATACTCAATAAACAATAAAACCTCTAAATGACCTAAAAACCCATAAAAACCATAAAGAACCCAATAAATATGTAAAAACCCTAGAACACTTTAAAACCATAAAAATATAAAATTCCCTAAAAACCCTAAAAATCCTAAAAACGTTACTAATCTCTAAAAAAATAAAAAAAACCATAAAAACATAAAAAATATGCTAAAAACTGTAAAAACCCGAAACAACCCCTAAACACCAAAAAAATACCTAAAACTCTAAAAACCTAAAACCCCATATAAACCATTAAAAACTCTAAAAAAATTAAAGAAACCTTAAAAACCATAAAAATGAAACAAATTATAAAAATCCATAATACCCTTAAAACCTAAAAAACCCTAAAACCCTAAAAACCCATGAAAAAGCAGGAAAAACCCTAAAAACCTAATAAATGCATAAAAACACACAAATCAACTAAACTCTATAAAAACCTCAAAACAATTAAGTAACCAAAAGAAAACCCCAAACCCTAAAAACTAAGAAACCCAAAAAAGCCTAAAATCCCCTAAATACACTAAAAATTCTTTAAGCCCCTAAAAGAATCTAAAATACCGCAAAAACCCCTAAAACCAGGAAAACACCTAAAAACACTAAAAATTATAAAAAACCTAAAATCCTAAAATACCTTAAAAACCGTAAAATACCATAAAAATCATAAAAAACCTAAATCCTTTTAAATCCCCTAAAACACTAAAACCCATAAACCCAAAAAACTAATAAAAAACAAATGAAGAACAAAAAAAAACACTAAAAAACATAAAACTTATAATTCCCCGACCCCAGTTACCCTGAGTCGGTACATTATTACAAAAAATTAGCATGATCATAAGGAAATCATGTCTTGAAAGACCGATCAGTTTATTATTATTGGAAACAAGATTCATACATATGTTCAACATTACAACTTGAAAAGAAATACAACACAAATATATTCCATTGGAAACATCCAAGACTCCTAGATAATTCCTTAAAGTTACTCATAACTAACTTCTTCATATCCTGGGAAAATGAAACATACGAAAGCGGTGAGGTCAAATGCTTCTTAAGGGTAAGCAATGGAGTGGAATATAACATAAATATTAAGCATGATGAATAATTGAAACCTCATGCCTTTACCAATAATAAACATGAATACTTTTATGGTAGGAATATTATCTGAGTAAATAATGCCATAATAAAACATAATCATGGGTATTATACTAGCTGAATTACCACATGAACCATCAATATTATTTCCATAATTAGGGAATGTATAATGTTAGACATTCTAAATTTTTTGTCAAGTCCTTGGCCAAGACGCCTAAAAATTATTAAGGCCTCGGCCAAAACTATATATCAAATTGGGAAAGGCATTGGAAAATTCCACATCTAGTTGTCTCATGAGACCTACTGATGCATCGAGGAGCTATAGTGGGCTCCACCCGTCACATATTAAGTCCAATACATTCCTCATATGAAAAGGTTTAAACATGTCATAAACATTCATATTAAAACTATCATATGAAATGTCAATAATTTAACCAAAAACCATGAATGGTATAAAAATAGAACATCCACAATCAAACATATCAGAAAACATTCAATACAATATGTAAGTTTTGTATCAAAATAAATCAACTTCAAATAATCATAAAATCCATCAAAGGATGTTGACATAGATGGAATCAAAACCCTTTTTAGAGAAATATCCCTTTCTATTTTGAAATCATTTAAGAGTCACATAATTATAAAGAAAAAATTTATTTTTAAAATATTTTTATAATCTTGTAAGGGAATATTTTATGATGTTATAATGGCAGAAAATAGTCACACCCTCCGTATAAGTTAAAAAACATTCTTACCTTAATTTTTTCAAAAAGGTTAAAAAGGACCTCTTTTGGAAAACGATGGAAAGATTCCTTTATAAAAATCTTATAAAAAGTCAAAAAATATTATAAATCACTTCAAACCAGTGTATATTAAATAATAAAAATGTTATAAGATATTTTTTTATGAAACATGGATGTGGATGATAAAGAGGTCCCAATAGATAATTACGTACAACCAACCTCGGATAATGAAGAGATTGTGAAATAAAACCTTACCTTGTCCTTTTCCTTGGTCGATGGTAGGTTAAATTCCTGTATAATGGTGAAATAATTTTTATTAAATTATACAATAATCATATACATTAATATGATATCATATATGTTCTTTTAACATTGTTTTGTTAATAATATCTTAGTATTATCGTCGTTTCGGATGTTAACAGATTCGTTTTCATTTATATTATGTGTTATGTGAGTCATATTTTTTTGGATGGAATGTATCTTATTCATATCCAGAATGATATCAAGTCTTTAAATATTATTTTTAATCATCTAATGAAAATTATTCTTGAATGGATATGTTGGGGAGTGAATCTAATCGCGTTCATGGAGATGGTAATCCGTATGTACGCAGGAGGGACAATATCATTCTTATATATTAAAATAATATATAATTGGATGGTATGTCATATATATAGAATAATTATCATTTTATAGTTATTATTTACGTGAATTAAACATCATTATTATACCCATCCAAATAATAATGTATTGAATAACAATTACACCATGACGTGGAGACGGTAATCCGTACGTACACACTTATGGTGACATGTAATTCAAAGGATGGATAGAATAATGAATATGGTTGTACCATATTTATAATAACATCACAGTATATATAATATACTGTAGTTATTATTTTAGAATGGAAATAACAAATAAAGAAGAATTCGAAGAAGAAAGGAACTTGAAAGAGGTGATGAAATATTTACCTCTTCTTCGGGTTCTTCCTTTTCATTTGACCAAAAAGGATCCTCAGGTTGGCTTTCTGACTAAGTTATGGACTATAGGATGAAGGTAGGATAGTTGAGAGGGTATTTAGGTAGAGTTATGCCGAACCAAAAGGCTTTGAAGGTGTTAATTAGAGAGAAGGGGGAGTTCCATTTTATACGAGGGGTGAGGGGCACCTTATGAAAAGCTAGAAATATTATTTTATAATAAATTTATTTTCGGATTATAATGAATCCAAAAGAGATTATTTTAATTATAAGGTGGGTTTGAGTCTAAAAACACCAAAACAATAGGTTTTAGACAGGTTTGGGTCATTATATTAACTTTATCTTTTAGATTTAACTCTTAGTTAGATAGTTTGACATTTACCATATCTCATTGTATTTTTATATTATATGGTTAAGAAACTTACAATATACTTCTAAGAGAAACCTAAGTGGTTAATAAATGATAAAACTATCATTATATAACTCCTTTGGCCGAACCTTATATTTTTAAGAATAAAATATCAATTAATAATATAATATTTGTTTTAAAAACTCGTTTATGTCAATTTTGACACTATTTGGTATTTTGTTGTTGCTAAATTCATAATAGAATTATTACTTAGAAAGAAATTCATCTAACCAATCCTAATATGTCATATTAACCTAGAAAATTATTTTCATTCATAAAAAGTCTCAAATTACACTTATTTGGATATTTATAATATCAATTATTTTAATATTTCATTAATTTGGTAATTAATGCATCACCATTGTTTCATAAATAAATTAAATTATTTAAGGACTAAAAATTATAAAAAAATACCATTATGTAGGAATTTTGTTATCTTTATAATTAATATTTATAATCTAATTTATCTTATGTATTACCCTATATTAGAAATGTTTTAGTTATTAAACATTGATTTTAACTCTTTTAACTCTTCTTTGAATTAAATAATAATAAATGTCATAATCTAATCCAAGTGGACCAAAGAGGTTCATATTTTTTTCTTGAGGTTGTTTTTGGTCTAATTTTACTTATCCAATAGAATTAGGACATGTTTTATTGTAATAATAATATCATTTTTACCCTTAATTACCCTATTTACTTTTAACCTTGGTAAATAAAAGTAAAAAGTTACTATTCACCAAAAATTATTTTTATCTTATTGAACCACATTTTACTCCTAGATATTAACGATGTCTCTCAAATTTTCAAAATTACACTTACAAAAGCGGTAAGAATAATTTTAATTTGAATTTACAAATTCTCCTAGGAGGCGGGTAAAAGATGGTGAAAAGTTCAATAAAATTTTTTATATATGTAAAATTATTATAAACTAACTCCAATGGATTATATTGAACATATATAGGTATTATGTATCTATTTTGACCTAAAATAAATTTAAATAAAATAAATAATTATTTAAATAAAAATTTGGTTTTAAACTTTAACTCCGTGTTTTTTCATTATTCATAAAAAATTTAATGTTTTTAGAAAAATACCAAAAATTCACCCTAAGCTAATTTCGATATTCCGAATCCAAAAATGAAATCCATTTTGAAAGATTAAATTTTTAAATTTTTCCAAAAGTGGGTATTACTATTCATAATAACTAGTTTGATTGATTGTGGTGTGTTAGAACTCGAAGTTGCGTACAACACTGGCTACTATATTATTCAAAGAGAAGCGTACTGTGGAAGATTGGGGTGTTACATTATACTCTCCTTAAAATAAATTCATCCTCAAAATTTCTGGAATATTACTGCATAAAAAGACTTGTGTGGTTCTTCATCATAAGTTCCTCAGGTTCCCACGTTGCCTCTTCCATATTATGGTCTCTCCATAGAACTTTTACCAGATGAGTCATCCGGTTTCTCAGCACTTTCTCTCTCATATCAAGAACCTTGACAGACTCTTCGCAATAAGACAAATTGGGTTCTAGTTCAAATTCCTCATATGTGAGTACATGCGTTGGGTCTGACATGTATTTTCTCAACTTTGATGCGTGGAACAAATCGTGAACTTTGGAAAGAATTTGTGATATTTCTAGATGGTAAGATACAACTCCAATTTGTTCTAGAATTTAGAAAGGTCCAATGTTCATGGGACTCAATTTTCCCTTCTTACCGAAACATATAACACCCTTTCATAGAGATACCGTCATGAAAAAATGATCTCCTAAATGAAATTTGAAATCCCTCCTTCGATTATCGGCATAGCTCTTCGGTCTACTTTGAGCTTCTTTGATGTGGGTTTGGATTACCTTCAACTTTTCCATCATTTCTGTAACAATTTCATGGCCTACAAGTTTTCTTTCACCAACATCATCCCAACAAGTTGGTGTGCGACATATCTTTCCATATAACTCTTCATACGATGCCATCTGAATACTTTAATGGAAGCTATTGTTATAGGAAAATTCTACCAGAGGTAAATATTGATCCCACATTCCCTGAAAGTCAAGTGAGCAAGATCTCAACATGTCCTATAAGGTTTGAATAGTCCGTTCTGATTTTCCATCAGTTTGGGGGTGGTAGGAAGTGCTCAAACGAAGTTCAGTATCCAGGGCTTTCTGAAGACTTTTCCAGAATCTTGATGTAAAACATAGATCACAATCAGAAACAATCTATAGGGTTACTCCATGAAGTCTAAAAACTTCATTAATATATAGTCTTGCCAATCGTTCAAGTGGTAAATCATCTCTTATATCAAGAAAATGTGATGACTTGGTAAGACAATCAATAATGACCCATATTGAATCATTCCTTCTAGGAGTCTTTGGTATTCCCAGGACTAAGTCCATCGTAATATTATCCCATTTCCACTCAAGTATGGGAAGAGGTTGCAGGACTCCTCCAGGTTGTTTCCTTCCAACTTTAACTTGTTGACAAACCATACATCTTGACACAAAATCAGCAATCTCCCTCTTCATCATTCCCCACCAAAAAATATCCTTCAATTCTCTATACATTTTGGTGCTCCTAGGGTGTATAGAGAAGTTGTAACTATAAGCATCATCCAAAAATTACCTTTTTAGATTAGGTATATCGGGAACACAATGTCTCTTCCCAAACTTCAAAATTCCATCTTCATACACAAAGTCAATCAATCTCCCATCATTCACAACTTTAATATTCTTTTGAAACTCTTCATCACTGGTCTGAGAACTCTTTATCCTTTCTAGTAAATATGGTTTAGAAACCATTTGAAAATGAATTAATGTTTCACCTTCCATGGTTATTCTCGTATCCATCTTTACTAGATCCATATATAGAGGATCCTTTTCAACTCTCATCTAGTTCAAAACTCCATGATCCTTTCTACTCAAAGCATTTTCCACCTTATTTGCCTTCCCCGGGTGGTAGTGTATAGTGCAATAATAATCCTTGAGTATTTCAATCCAACGCCTTTGCCTCATATTGAGTTATTTCTGGGATAATATACTTCAAACTCTTGTGATCAGTATATATATCACATTTTTCACCATAGAGGTAGTGTCTCCATATCTTCAAAGCAATGATTACAGCTACTAAATCAAGATCATGAGTAGGATAGTTTTGCTCATGAATTTTTAGCTGTCACGATGCATAGGCAATAACCCTATCATTCTGCATAAGGACATAACCAAGTCCTTTCTTTGAAGAATCACTATAAATAACAAACTCATCATTCCCCGATGGTAGATTAAATATAGGAGCATTGAATAACATTTTCTTCATCTCTTCAAAGCATTTTTCACACTCTTTTGTCCAAACAAATTTAACCCCTTTTCGTGTGAGCTTCGTTAATGGGTTAGCCAATCGAGCAAAATTTTGGATGAAACGTCGATAATAACCTAATAAACCAATAAAACTACATACCTCAGTTATACTTGTCAGTGCTGGAAATTCTAGAATTTCTCTTGTCTTAGAAGGATCAATAGAGATTCCATCCGTAGAGACAATATGGAAAAGAAAAGAAATCTCATGAAGCAAAAATTCACACTTGCTAAACATCCCATATAATTAATGCCTTCTAAGAGTCTTCAGTATAATGTGCAAGTGATTTTACTGATCTTAATAGATTTTGGAGTCTACCATGATATCATCAATAAATACCACTACAAAGTCATCGATATATTCCTTCAAATATCTCTTCATTATATCGATGAAGACAAAGGGTGCATTAGTCAATCCAAAAGGCATTACTGTAAACTCGTAATGCCTGTACCTGGTTGGAAATGCTGTCTTCGGAATTTATTCCTTCTTGAAACACAACTGATGGTATCCAGATCGAAGTTCAATATTTGAAAAGTGTCGAGCTCCATGAAGATGGTCAAATAAATCATCAATGTGAGGTATGGGATACTTGTTCTTTATTATTATAGCATTGATCTCACTGTAGTCGATACATAACCTCATATATCCATCTTTCTTCTTAACAAAAAGGACAGGGGCTCCCCATAGAGAAACACTAGGGAGAATAAATCCCATATTACTCAATTCTTCTAGTTGTTTCATTAGTTCTACTATTTCCACAGTTTCCGTTCTATAAGGGGTCTTTGATATGGGCCTTGAACCAGGAATTAAATCAATGTAAAACTCAATTTCTCGTTCTGGAGTATGTCCAGGTAAATATTTAAGAAACACATCAACATATTATTTCACAATAGGTACATCCTCTCTTGGAACATTCCTTTCGTCACCCAAAGTTATTTCATTCTCTTCCTCCCCAATAATTTAATTTATTTGAGCTACTAGGGGTGGATCTAGATAAGAATCAGGTGGCGACGATTCAGCTCTAATGATAAGGTGTTCTTTATCATCGTCATCAAAAATCGTAACCACCTTTTTATTATAATAAATTTTCACATCCTGGTCTGAAATCCAATCCATACCGATGATTATATAAAATTAAATCATGGGTATGATGATGAGATCAGCCGATAAAGAACATTTATGTGCTCTAATGGGGACCGATTCACAAAAAATTATTGCAATGATACTTCCATTAGGAGTTCTGACTGAAAAATCACTTATTAAATCAAATTAGAAATATCTAATTTTCGTAGCAAACTGGGAAGATATTAAACAATGAGATGATCCAGAATCAAATAATGCATTTTCTAAACTTGAGGAAACCATTAAATTACCTGCCACTATGTCTTTCGGTGCTTCAACCTTGCCAGTAGTGATCACATATGCTTGGACTTTATTCCTTGGTCTTTTCTGAGGTAAGTTTACCTGATGCTTATGAAATTCATTTGCATAATGTACCATCTCCCAACAGTTGTAGCATTGAACATTACTAGTTTCTTTCTTTCCCTTACAATCACCAGCAATATGGCCTTTCTGTCCACATTTTACCATAATCCTTTTCCTTTTAGACAAGCACATGGGTGCTTCCTTCTACAATTATCACATGGTGGAAATTCAATTCTTCCCTTCTTCCCTGATTCTTTATTTCCTTTCTCATAGTGTTCAGAAGATATCTTCATCTATTGCTTTGATTTAATGTCATAAGACTTAGAGAATTCCTTTTCTGTCTAGATAGCACACGAGACAATATCTTCGTATGATGAGAAGGATTGTGATACTAAATCATGATGGAGAAATAATTTTAACCCATCAATGAAACAATAAATATTACTTCATGGGTTACGTATATGATCTGATGCATTCCTTGCTAACATTGTAATGTTAGCTTCATACTTTGCGACGTTCTCATCGTCCTTTTGCCTCAGACATAGAAATTTCCATTCAATATATGCTCGATGGTCATGAGGAAAGTATTTTTATATGAAAATCTCTTTAAACTCCCTCCATTCCATATTTGATACTTCATCATCTTCCTTTGTGTTTTGAATCAGTGACCACTATTGATCAACATCTCTAGTGAGGCGGTAAACTGCCATGAAAACTTTTCCGTTTCACTACTCCCCAAAGCATGGAATATTTTCTCTAAGGAATTTATCCGTTGTTCACCAACTAATGGATTTGTAATCCTATTGAATGTTGGTGGTTGTTGCCTCATGAAGTGATCTAATATTGATCCTCCACGTTGTGGATCAGGGTGCTCCATACGGGTAAGGTTATTATTTATATCCTGAGTGAGTTGTCCCAGTATGGTGATAAGCTGATCACCGCAAGTTGTATCACCAGCTACACTATAATTATCTTGAGCAGGAGGGAAATCCCTACATGGAGTGCATGCATTGATACAGTTTTCATTCCTTCCACTAGGTGTCATTTCAAAACAATGGAATAAACTCGATTAGATTATGAATCAAAATACATAATTCCAAACTTCTAGAACACTTAACTTAAATTGAATAGTTTATAGATATAATCCATAATCATAAATAATGTTTTCTTTGAGGAATTATATACTCATAAACCCTTCATAATGGTTTGTAAAGAAAATGAGAATTATCCTAAGCATATCCCTCGGGAGTGTCGTAACCAAGAGTGCAGCAAGGCCCGTTGTCGTGCACTAGTTCCCGTTCGAGTCTAGATCAAAGGGGTGTTTTCGGGTTTTACCCCTAGGTACATCTATGCCAGAGCCGCCTCTACCTGCTCGTATCTATACAGGGATGTATTTCCTGGAAAACTCGCAAAATTTATACAATACCAAAATTCTAGGAAGTTCTTCTATACTAATTCTCAAAGTCTATATTAGGGATATGTGCTCTAATCAGGGTTTATCTAGATCTCGTTTCCAAGGTTTGTACTAAACTTCCTCTTATTCCAACTGTAACGCCCTGACCTCAGTTACCCATATTCGGGGCATTATTACATTACATTGGCATGATCACAAGGAAATCATGTCTCGAAAGACCGATCAGTTTAGTATTATTGGAAACAAGATTCATACATATGTTCAACTTTACAACGTGAAAAGAAATACTACACAAATTTATTCCACGGGAAACATCTAAGCCTCCTAGATAATGCATGGAAGACCCTCATAACTAACATCTTCATATCTTGTGAAAATGAAACATATAAAAGTGGTGAGCTCAAACGTTCAGTAAGGGTAACCATTACAGCAGAATATTAAATAAATATTAAGCATGATTAATAATTGAAACCCCATGACTTTACCAATAATAAACATGAATACTTTAATGGTAGGAATATGAGATGAGTAAATAATAGCATAATAATATATAATCATGGGTATTATACTAGTCGAATGACCACATGAACCATCAATATTATTTTTATAATGAGGGAATGTGTAATGCCATAAATTCTGAAACATTTTCTCAAGGCCTCGGCCAAGATGTCTAAAAATGATTAAGGCCTCGACCAAAACTATATATCAAATTGAGAAAGGCCTCAGCCAATTCCACATCTAGTTGTCTCATGATACCTAATGATGCATCGAGGAGCTATAGCGGGCTCCACCCGTCACTTACTAAGTCCAATACATTCCTCATATGAAAAGGCTTAAACATATCATAAACATTCATATTAAAACTATCATACGAAATGCCAATACTTTAACCATAAACCATGAATCGTAAAAAAAATATCACATCCACAGTCAAAAATATCACAAAACCTTCAATACAATATGGAAGTTTTGTATCATAATAAATCAACTTCAAATAAATGTAGAATCCATCAAAGGATGTTGACATAGATGAAATCCAAATCCTTTTTATAGAAATATCTCTTTCTATTTTGAAATCATTTAAGAGTCGTATAATTATTAAGAAAAAATTTATTTTTAATATATTGTTATAAGCATGTAAGGGAAGATTTGATGATGTTATAATGGCGGAAAATAGCCGCACCCGCCATATAAGTTAAAAAAACATTCTTACTTAATTTTTTCGAAAAGGTTAAAAAGAACCTTGTTTGGAAAACGACAGAATGATTCCTTTATAAACATCTTATAAAAAGTAAAAAAGGGGTATAAATGACATTAAACCATTTTTTATTAAATAGTAATTTTTTTTAAAATATATTCTTAAGAAACATGGATGTGGATGATAAAGAGGTCCCAATAGATAATTACTTATAAACAACCTCGGATAATGAAGAGATTGTAAAATAAACCCTTACCTTGTACCTTTTCTTGGTCGAGGGTAGGTTAGCCTCCTGTATAATGGTAAAATAATTCTTATTAATTTATAAAAAAATAATATACATTAATATGATATCATATATGATCTTTTAACATTGTTTTGTTAATAATATCTTAGTATTATCGTCGTTTCAGGTGTTAAAGGATTCGTTTTCCTTTATATTATTTGTTATGTGAGCCATATTTGTTATGGATGGAATGTATTTTATTCATATCCAGAATTATATCAAGTCTTTAAAGATTATTTTTAATCATCTAATGAAAATTATTCTTGAATGGATACGATGGGGAATGAATATAATCGCGTTCGTGGAGACGGTAATCCGTACGTACAAACGAGGGAATATATCATCCTTTGATATTAACATAATATATAATTGGATGGTAGATCATATATACAGAATCATTATCATGTTATATTTATTATTTAAATTAATTACACATCATTATTATACCCATACAAATAATAATGTATTGAATAACAATTACACCACGACGTGGAGACGGTAATCTGTTTGTATGCACATATGGTGACATGTTATTCAAAGGATGGATATAATAATGAATATGGTTGTACCATATTTATAATAACATCACAGTATATAGAAGATATTGGAGTTGTTATTTTAGTATGGAAATAACAAAGAATGAAGAAGCGGAAGAAGAAAGGAACTTGAAAGAGGTGATGAAATATTTACCTCTTCTTCGGGTTCTTCGGTTTGATTTGATCAAAAGGGCTCCTCAGGTTGGATTTATAACTAAATTAAGGACTCTTTGATGAAGGGAGGATAATTGAGAGGGTATTTGGGAAGATTTTGGCTAAGCCAAAAGGCTTTGAAGGTGTGAATTATAGAGAAGGTGGACTGCCTTTTTATAAGGGGGGCGAGGGGCACCTTAAGAAAAGTTAGAAATATTATTTTATAATAAAATAGTTTTCGGTTTATAATGGATAAAAAAGATATTATTTAAAGTATAAGGTTAGGATGAGTCTAAAACCACCCAACTAATAGGTTTTAGACAGGTTTGGGTTACTATATTAACTTTATCTTTTAGATTTAACTCTTAGTTAAATAGTTTGACATTTACCATGTCTCTTTTTATTTTTATATTATATGGTTTATAAACTTACTATATACCTTCACGAGAACCCCAAGTGGTTCATTAATGATACGACTATAATTATATAAGTCCTTTGGCCGAACCTTAGATTTTTAGGAATAAAATATAAATTAATCATATAATATTTGTTTTAAAAACTCTTTTATGTCAATTTTGACACTATTTGGTATTTTGTTTTTTCTAAATTCATAACAGAATTATTATGTAGAAAAAAATTCATATAAACAACCCTAATATGTAATATTAACCTAGAAAATTAGTGAAATTAATAAAAAGTTTAATTACATTTATTTGGATATTTATAATATCAATTATTTTAATATTTCATTAATTAGGTAATTACTGCATTACCATTGTGTCATAAATAAATTAAATTATTTATGTCTAAAAATTATAAATAAGATAATATTATGTAGGAAATATGTTTAACTTTCTAATTAATATTTATAGTCTAATTTATCTTATATATAACCCTATATTAAAAAAAATTTAGTTATTAAACATTGATTTTAACTCAATTAACTCTTCTTTGAATTAAATAATAATAAATGTCCTAATCTAATCTAAGTGGACCAAATAGGTTGATATTTTATCCCTAAGGTTGTTTTTGGTCGAATTATACTTATCCAATAGAATTAGGACATGTTTTAGGGTAATAATAATATCATTTTTACCCTTAATTACCCTATTTACTTTTAAACGTGGTAAATAAAAGTAAAAAGGTACTATTCAAAAAAAATTACTTTTATCTTATTGAACCACATTTTACTCCTAGATATTATCCGCGTCTCTCTTTTTTTTGAAATTCCACTCACAGAAGTTGTAAAATTAAGTTTTATGTGAATTTGAAAATTCTCTCAGGAGATGGGTAAAAGAGGGTGAAAAGGTCAATAAAACTTTTTATATATCTAAAATTATTATAAACTGACTCCAATGAATTACGTTGAACATATATAGGTATTATGTATCTATTTTGACCTAAAAAAATTAAATAAAATAAATAATTATTTAAATAAGAATTCGGTTTTAAACTTTAACACAGTGTTTTCTCACTATTCATCAAAAATTTAAATTTTCCAGAAAAATACCAAAAATTCACCCAAAGCAAATTTCGATATTCTAAATCAAAAAATGAAGTCCATTTTGAAAGATAAAATTTATAAATTTTCTAAAAGTGGGTATTACTATTTATAATGGATAATTTGATTGGTTGTGGTGTGTTAGAACTCGATGTTTCATACAACACACGCTACTGTATTATTTATAGAGAAGCGTACCGTGGAAGCTTGGAGTTTTACAAAACCCAAAAAACCTAAATAAATGAAAAACCCCAAAAAAATCAAAACCCCCACTAAAAATCATAAAAACCACTAAACAAATTTAAAAATCCTAAATAATACCATAAAACCATAAAAACTATTAAAAACCTAAGAAACCATGAAACACCCTAAAAATCCTAAGAAAGTCCTAAAAACACCAAAAACCTAAGACCACTAAAAACCCTGAAACCCTAAAAACCATAAAATCTTAAGAACCCTAAAAACCCAAAAACCCAAAAACCCTTAAAAATAAATAAAAACCCTAAAAAAGCACCTTAAATCCCTAAACCCCCATAGTATAAAACAATTAAAATACCCTAAACAAAAAAACCCAAAAAACCCAAAAAAACACTAAAACACCAAAAGACACTAACAAACCTAAAAACCCCAAAAGACTCGAAATGAAACTAAAACCCCCCTAAAATACCCTAAAACAACATAAGACCCTAAAAATCCCTTAAACAATTAAATATTATAAAAACCCAAAAACAAAAACAAAACCATATAGACCATAAAAACCCAAAAAATCAGAAAACCCCAACCCCCCCCCCCCCCCCAAAAAAAACCAGAAACACATTAAAACCCCTCAAAAAATAAAATACCTAAAAACACTAAAAACATATAAACATGAAAAAACATAAAATTATAAATTCCAAAAAAAAATCTTAAAAATATCTAAATATTATAAAAATCCAAAAATAACTGAAAAACCTAAAACCTCTAAAAAATATAAAAATCACAAAAACCATAATAACATATTAAAACCCATAAAATACTCAAATCCCCTAAAACATCCAAAATATTTTAAAATATCAAAAAAAGTCTAAAACCCATAAAACCCCTAAAGACCCTAAAACTCAATAAAAACCATAAAACCCCTAAAAATCTTAAAAACTGTAGCACCATAAATACCCCTAAATCCATAAAAACCACTAACCCATAAAACTATAAAACAATTAAAAACCAAAAAAACCCTAAAACTCTATGAAACTTAAAACACATAAATACACCATAAAAACCATGAAACCCCTAAAAAACCATAAACCATTAAGACCCTTTAAGTACCCATAAAACACATAAAATCCCTAAAAATAATTAGAAACTATAAAAATCATAAACACACTAAAAACCATAAAATCCCTAGAAACTCTCAAAACCCTATATAACTCCTAAAAATTAAAAACCCATAAATAACAAAAAAAATCCAAAAAACCTTATAAAACCCTACCAGAACCTAAACCCCTAAAATACCTAAAAATACCAAAAACCCAAAATAAGACCTTGAAACCACTAAAAAACCATAAAACCCCTAAAAACCCTAAAAATCCAAGAAAACACTAAAAAATAATAAAATACATAAAATAAAATAAAAGAATGAATACAACCTCAAAAAAACCTAAAAACAATAAAATAACCCTAAAACCCAAAAAACCTGAAAAAACCTAAAAATCGTAAAAAACCTAACACTATAAAAACCATAAAAGAGACAAAAAGACATTAAAAAACCCTTAAAACATCAAAAAACCATAAAAAACACAAATAAACACCAAAAACTGTAACAAACCCAAAAAAACATAAAAACATTTTAAAAATTCCCAAAAAACCAGAGAAACTCCAAAAAAAAATTAAAACCTCTTAAACACTAAAATCCTAAAAAACCCAAAAAAAACCCTAAACCCTAAAAAACGATTAAACCTTAAATACCTTAAGAAAACATTAAACCCAAAAAAATCCTGAAAACCCTAAAACCCCCTAAAAACCATAAAATATAAATATACTGTAAACCCCCCAAAAAAACCTTGAAGGACCCATAAAATCCAATAAAATGTATAAAAACCCAAAAACCATTAAAACCCCATAAAACACCTAAAACCCATTAAACCACAAAAAAACCCTATGAAAACCCTAAAACCCCCCAATCCTATAAAAACACTAAGATCTTGTAAAACCCTTAAAATAGAAAACATTTCCTAGAAACCCAAAACCCTATACCTTACACCCCATGAATTTATACCATACACCCCTAACCCTATACCCTACAACCCAATCCCAAAACCCTCCACCCCAAACCCTATACCATACTCCCAAAACCCAATTACCTAGACCTTAAACCCTATTCCAGGCATCCTAAACCCTAAATCCTACACCCAAACCCTATATTCTATACTTTAAATCTTATACCCCCACCCTAAAACCAAAACTCTACACCTTAAATCCTAAAGCATACACCCTAATCCATAAACCCCATACCCTAATCCATAAAATCCCATAAAACAGTAAAATACCTAAAAGTACCTAAAAATTATAAAAGGGATTATAAACCTTAAAACTACAAAAAAAACTCTAAAAACCCTAAAAACCCTTAAAAATACTAAAATGGCCAAAAATGAAAAAAAACCCTAAAGACCCAAAAAACACTTAAAATACAGCAAAACCCCTGAACACATAAAATAACCCAAAACACTAAAAATTTAATAACCCCCAAACCATTAAAACTTCAAAAACACTACAACCCGCATAAAAATCAAAAATCCCAAAGAAACACTAAAAACCCTAAAAGCAATAAAAATCCATTAAAAGTCCAACCCCCCCAAACCCTAAAAACCCTAAAAATCCCTAAAAATTCCTAAAAGACATGAAAAAACCATAAAAACCCTAAATGTCCTAGAAATACCCCAAAAGCCTCTAAAAATCATAAAACCAGAAAAGGCCATAACAACCTAAAAAACAATAAAAAAACCATAAAATCCAATATAATCCTAAAAGACCCTATATAACCTTATAAATTCATATAAAACCCTAAAAGATCATAAAAATGTAACAAAGCTAAAAAAACCCCAAAAAATCCTAAAAGAATCCGAAATATCCTAAAAATCCAAAACCCTTTAAAAAGGCCATACTGACACAAAAAAGACCCTACAACAACCCAGAAATACATTAAAAACCAATAAATCCCCAAAATACATTTAAAAACCCAAAACCAATAAGAATACATAAAACCCTAAAAACCCTAAAATACCCTAAAAACCTAAAACCTCTAAAAACTATAAAAATCCTAGAAACAAAAATAAACCCTAAAATCCCCTTTAAAAACCTAAAAAACCTAAAAACCCAAAAACCCAATAAAACAAAAAAACATTATTACACTAAAAGACTCTAAAAGTCCCTAAAAAAAGTCTCGTAAAATCCCTAAAAACCTTAAAACCACCTATAAACCCTAAAACACCCTTGAAACCCTTAAACCACCCAAAAAACATAAAACCCTTAAAAACCATAGAAACCCTAAAAACATAAAAATAATAAAACATAAATTAAAACTAAAAACGATAAATACCAAAAAAAATTAAATCCCTTTAGACCCCTTTAAGCACCAAAAAACGAAAAAAGGATGAGGAAAACCCCTAAAAATGATAAAAATACAAAAAACCCCTAAAACACCATAAAAATAAAAATAAATTAAAAATACCCTAAAACCCTAGAGAACCAAAATACACTAAAACCACTAAAAAATTTAAACAATATAAAGGACCTAGAATAACCCTAAAATCCATGAAACATCCTAAATCCCTAAAACACTAAAAAAAACTAAAAAATTTTCAAAGCCCAATAATACCCTAAAACCCCCATAACAAAAAAAACCCCAAAAAAAACATAACAAACATAAAGAAAAAATAAAAACCCTAAAAACCTTAAACTCTCTAAAAATCCATAATAAAATAAAGTACGAAAAAAACCCAAAAAACCCTATTAGACATTGTTTCGCGCGGAATCTGGGGATGACCTCCTGGACGGGAGATTCAAACGTTCCGATCGGTTTCTAACGGGTTTGTTCGTAGAACCGGAAACATCCAATGATTCCACATCCGTTTGGACCTACTTTCCAAAGGCAGGCGCTCATTAGCTTGTGGACTAATGAGGCTTAGGAATTTGCATTGGTCGAGAGGATGGGAGGTCGGACTCATCACACCTTTTTAGGGGAATTATTGTCTACTCCGGGACTCTCTTTATAGATTTAAGTTAAGTTCGTGAATCCTTATTACATTACCAAGTATAAAATGAGCTTTCCTTTAGTTTTAACAATCAATGATTAAATATGAAAGAAATTTAGAGAATCTTTTATATGTATTCGAGGTTCTTCATCAATATAGAATCATCTATATTTGTTTAGAGATTCTTGGTCAATGGTATCCTTCAAAACATTTATATAAAAGTCTCTTGGTCATTTTGATGACCAGGCTGGTTTTAAAGCCACTCAGTGGGGCACTTGAAGTTTATCGTCATTCAGAAGGACAGAGATTATTTCAATGTTGGGATCGAACCCATAAATGGGCTACCTACGTATCCTTTGTTTTGAAAAAGGAATCAGAACCCACGTAGTTCGAGGAATGGGATATGATGTTTTATGATTGATGGCTCAAAGATGAATGTCATAATTACTTTTACACTCTAAGCTCACGTGAGTCATGCTCGGTGTGAGAAACAAGAGGTATTGGTAAAATTTAGACAATTGTGCCAAAAAAGATGCAATCATAAGAATTTGTTTTGGGGCTTATGTATAGATGACTGCCCAGATAGACGAAAGTTTAGGATTTACTTTTAGGGAGAAAATCCAAGAACAGGGTCCACAAAGTTATATGTGCTTCATGGAGATTTGAATACTCTAATCTTGGGGCTTACTCCTAAGGAGGATGCCCAAGTTAGGAGGGGACTTATGATTGGGTTTTATTCCTGAAAAGGAAACCCAAATCAAAGGTAATTTATGACTGGTTAAGAGAAATTTTAAGAGGCTTGGGGCTTACTCCTAAGAAGGATGCCCAAGATTTATGACTAGGACTTATTCCTGAGAAGGAAGCCTAGGTTAGGGGACTTGGGGCTTACTCCTGAAAAGGAAGCCCAAGGTTATGACTGAGTCTTATTCCTGAAAAGGAGACCCAGGTTAAGGATTAAGGTTTGGGGCTTACTCCTGAGGAGGATGCCCAAGATTAAAGCACTTGATTGGGGCTTATTCTTAAGAAAGATCCCCAAGATTAAAGGTTTTTATAACTGGGGATTATTCCTGAAAAGGAGACCCAGGTTAGGATTCTCTCATATTAAAGGATGAGGTTGAATGAATGAACTCTCAATCTTTGGTGACATAAATATGTTTAAATCACTAGGTTTTGAGAGGTATTTCACAGAATTCCTTTCAGATAAGGATGTCAAATCAAGAAATCATGCCATAAATGGCTTTGAAGAGTATCTTGAAGACTGAATCTTGAATAGGAAGGGTGAAATGGCTTAAGAGGGGTAAAAATGGGCAAGATGGGCACCCAAAAAGATAGGGGCGCGCAAGTCTTGAAAGGCGCGCAAGTCCTGCGGCGGCGCGCAAGTATTGGTCGCGCAAGTATACTTGCGCGACATTAGGGGTACTTGCACGATTTTCAACCAGTATTGAAATGCTTGAGCGACTCTTTATTAAACCCTTTACCATCCTCTTGAGGTTCTTCCAGAAGAGGGACGCACAAGTTATATTGCAGGAATTAAGTAGGCGCGCAAGTGTTTGATAAGTTTCAACACTTCGGCCTTCCTTTTTTCTCTTTAGATCTTCCGTTCTAGGTAAGAAATTACTTTAGAAGTGTTCCGGAAGCTTTGACAAGAGACTTGGGCGTCGGGAGCTTCAATCCGAGTTTCTGGAAAAAGATCCTCCTGAATGGGGGGCCCACAGGGTCTATTTATAGGCAAAAGAAGACCCCGGGCGGTTACTGGGCGGTTACCAGGCGGTTACCACATATGTCGCGCAAGTCCCTTGCACGAACATGAGGAGTCGCGCAAGTATTGAGGCGGCGCGCAAGTGTACTTGCGCGACCAAGAGGGAACTTGCGCGATATATGGGCATTGTTCTCCTTTTTTATCCCTTTGTCGATTATTGATGTTTTCTTCAAAGGATGAATCACTTTCAGCTGAGATATTCCCTTTTCCGACCTTTAGATTCTGTGACGAAAGGAGCGTCAACAAAAGTCCCCCCTCAGAGTTGGATCCGGAGAGAAATGAGGATTTGACTCTGAGGAAATCGAATCCTTCCAAAGGAAAAGGGAGGCGCGCAAGTTTTTCAGTGCGCAGAGGTCGGCGCGCAAGTCTGCGTCGCGCAGGCCTTAAAGCACTCTGGGTACGGCGCGCAGGTAGGCTTCCGAGCCTATAAATACATGGCCTCACCTCCGTACAAGTATCCGGATTTCCGGACATCATCCCTTCTCGAGCTCTCGCCGCGCAGGTCACCTTGACCGCGCAGGTTGCTCTGTTTTCTAGTGTTTTCCTCGATGTCGCGCCACTGTAAAGGTATTTGTACTTGCGCGGTTTATACTTGCGCGTCAAAAACTAGCGCGACACAAGAATACTTGCGCGCCATGTTTTAGACTTGCACGACTTAAATGCCTTAGCCATTTTTCCAAAATTTCTTTACAAATTTTATGAAAATAAACCCATTTAAGAGTTAGTTTATTCATCTTTTTTGCAGATTCAGTGGTTCCCAAGGGAATGAAAACGGCTGATGAACTGGCTAGAAAGCGGATTGATGACATGATGAACATTATTGGCCATGATTACTATGATATCTGCGACAGCACTTTCCCAGATTTGGATAAGTATTTGAAGAAATATCATCTTAATTTCCCACAGAGCATCTACCTGTCTCTGTGTGTTCATGGTCATCTGCAAGGAGTCAATGTTCCAAATGCAAACAATTATACACCTGAGATGCAGCTGCACTGCTACTTCTCTATTTCGGTTATGCTGTGAATTAAGAGTAACAACAATGGTGTGAACTTTCAAATTCTTCCTCCATGTCATTCCCTTGCAGATATGAAAATGGAAAACCCATGGGCTGAAATTTTTTCCACTGCCGGTTGGTGGAGAGAAGACAAACATGGTATTAGAGCAATATCTGAAAAGAGTACTCTCTCCAAATGGCTCTTTACTTCCAATGCTCCATTCTCAAATCCACGTATCCATCTTCCAAGTCTCTTGGACAGAAACAGAGTCACTGTTTGATCAGCAGAAAATTTTCTCAAACCGCACTCAAGAACATCCTTTTACAATTGTTCCAAGAAGAGCTGGTATCACTGCATCTCTTATTGTATCCAGTTGAATGAATGAATTCTAGGTGGTTTCTAATGAAGATCGGGATGTCGTAAATCAAATGAAGTGTTATGTTGAAAGCCTCTTGTAATTCTTGAAAGAAAAGAAGACACTCCAGTCTGTGGATGTCCTTCTAACTCTTGTGTATCAATGAAAAACACTTTTGTCTTCAATCATTTGTACCTGCATTCTTCCATTACCTGTTTCAAATTTACTTAAGCCAATGGACTTAGTAATCATAGTTTGATTTTTACTAGGATTATTACAAATAATCCTACAAACTTTGAACCTTTTAACTGCTCAATATTACCTAAATCATACAAAAAAAGTATATTTAGTGAGCTGGAACATGACATTTATTCAGAGTTCCTTTGTCTTTTGTGTGGGCAGTTTAAAGTCATGCACGCCGGACATAAAGTGGCTAATGTTTAAGGTCGAAATAGCTTTGACCGAAAAATGGATTAAAATGGATTCAATTCCTTGACAATTTATCTGAAAACATATTTACCATACTCAAGTATGAGGGAAAAAATGTAAACTATGGCTTAAGAATATTTGAATCTGAGGTATGATATGAAAAAGAGCTAAATAGCATTAGAAGAGGCATTCTTCCCAAGAATGAAGTTACTATTATTTAACAAAACCCGTTAGGGGGTTGAAATATCCAGGGCCACCTATGGGCATTGGCTGCATAGTCAAATAAAATAGCATCTTTTGGCTGACAAGTCTATTATGTGGACTGTTTATGCAAGGCCACCTATGGGCACGTGCTGCATAGTCAGGCAAAAGAACTCCCAGAAATTTACTTTCCTAGTGCTAAAAGCCAGTGGATTTTTATGGAGATTCAAATTTTCTAAAGCATAGAGTTTGTTGTATGGAAATAGGTACTTGAATATGGAGAAGATATTTCCAAACAAGAATATCAAAGAACTGGATGAATATCACTCCTACGAAGGTCTGACCCAAACGTAGGGAAGAAGAATAAACCATAGACTTGAATACTTTTAGATCATGAAAAAGGATATGGGACAAATACGTTAAGGATGGCTATTTTTGCGGATCCCTACATACTGTCGTTTAAGACAAATAAGGACAAAAGAGGCATTCTTCCCAAGAATGAAGTTACTATTATTTAACAAACCCGTTAGGGGGTTGAAAACATGCAGGGCCACCTATGGGCATTGGCTGCATGGTCAAATAAATAGCATCTCTTGGCTGACAAGTCTGTTATGTGGACTGTTTATGCAAGGCCACCTATGGGCACGTGCTGCATAGTCAGGCAAAAGAATTCTCAGAAGTTTGACATTTTTGTGACTATAAGTCATGAAAAGGGTTATGAAGATCTGAAAATATTTAAGGTTAGGATTATAATAAATAAAGATGGGTATTTTCCAATGTATATAGAGATACATAGGTCAATGAAAACCATAATCATGTTGTGGCTGGGTCCTGAATTGAAACTTGGACTTCACTACGTATCTCATAAGAATGAGAATCAAGCCATACGTAGTTCTTGAAATGCAGTTTAACGTCGTGCAGGATGAAAGTATGAGTGATCTTAGTTTAGGGTCATAGAATTCGGACCATAATAATGAATACACAGTGTGTGTTTTCATGAAGACTCTTCAGCCAAGGGACTGAAAGTGAAATTTGGGGTTAGGCCCAAAAGACTTAGGACTGGATTCGAGGGACACTCGAATGTTCCTACGTATCCCATAAGGATGGGAATCAAGTCCACGTAGTTCTAGATCTACCCTTTGTACAAATTTGGTTCGTACATGTGAAGGGTGAAAAGGGGACTTTAGTGCAATGATGGTTTTAACCTAAGATAAAAAGTTTAGGCATTACCATGTATGTACGTAGTCTTTTGAAAAATGAAAACCATGATTGAAAAAAGAATCAATGTTAATAATGGTTCCTTCTCAAATGAGGAAATCAAAGAATATTGTAGTTTATTGTCGTACCGGACAAAAGTGTTGTATAGTTTAACGTCATATAACAAGGACGAAAGTGAATCAATGTAAAGATATTGATTCCAGGGGTGGTTTCACAAATCATCATCATATGAGATGGTGGTGAACCAATGTGAAGAGATTGTTTTTTGGGCTTGAACCCTGAGAGGTTGCCTACATACCCAGCCTGGAGGGAAAGGATCAAAGTCTGTGTAGTTCAATTAAAGAATGAATTAATGATCAAGTTGTTCTTGTGGACAATGATCTAAAAAAATGTTGTTGGGACTTACACATGGTTAGTGGCCCAAAGGGAGTGTTATGGTTGATGTTCGCTCTAAGCTCACGTGAGTCATACTCGGTGTGAGAAACAAGAGGTAATAACAACCTTAACGATGCACAGTTTAATGTCATGTAGGACATATCAAGGACTTTCTGTACAGTTTAGCGTCATGTAGTTAGGACGATGGGGACAATACAGTTTAACGTCATATTGGACGAAAGGGGGATTGTGCAGTTTTAATGTCATGCTGGACTTTTGATGATTATATAGTTTAACGTCTTTCCGGACGTGAGGGACTTTTATACAGTTTAGCGTCATGTAGTTAGGACGTCACAGTTTAACGTCTTGCTGGACATATTTGCAAATAGTTTATGGTTATATACATAGACCAGGGATGATGCAGTTTAAAGTCATACGGGACCATTGCTGTATAGTTTAACGTCATATAGCAAGGACGAACTGGTGCTGTACAGTTTAAAGTCATGTAGCTAGGACTAAGGTGAACCAATATGAGGATATCAGTTCTGGGGATTTTTTACAGTTTAATGTCATGCTGGACGATGAAAGTGCCACACAGTTTAATGTCATGTTGCTAGGACACAATATAGTTTAATGTCATCTCGGACATATACAGTTTAGTGTCATGTAGGAAATATTAGTAACCAATGTGACAGTTTAACGTCATGTTGGACGATAAGGGAACTGAAACAGTTTAACGTCATGTTGGACGATGAAAGTGCCACACAGTTTAATGTCATGTTGCTAGGACACAATATAGTTTAATGTCATCTCGGACAAAATATAGGAACTTCTATACAGTTTATTGTCATGTAAGAAAAAATCAGGGACTATGCAGTTTAAAGTCTTGTAGTTAGGACTATTGGTGCTGCACAGTTTAGTGTCATGTTGTAGGGACATAAGTGCGAATAGTTTAAGGTCATATGCATGGACCGTACAGTTTATCGTCATGCTGGACGTATTATAGTTTAATGTCATCTCGGACAGAAGTGTGACACAGTTTAATGTCATGTTGGACGAAGTTGTAGTTTAAGGTCATACTGGACCATTGCTGTATGAACCAAATGTAAGAGTCTTGGTTCTGGGAACAATATTTTGTGTTTATACAAAATACTTCTTCAGAAATCTGGCATTAGTTGGAGTTGTGATGTGTTCTCCATCCATTGAAATCAGAGAATACGCTCCATTGGAGTAGACCTTATGTACTGAATAAGGTCCTTCCCATTTTGGTTCAAGCTTGGGAGGCTTCTTTCCTGGTATCATTGGTGTTCTGAGAACCAATACCAATTCTCCCTGAATGAATGAACGAAGACGAACTTTTTTGTTAAAAGCTCGTGCTATTCGATTCTGATAGATTTCCAAGTGGTGCAAAGTGCACAATCTTTTCTCATCTAACTGTTCCAATTCATTCAACCGCTTTTGGGATTGCTCATCTGTTGATAACTGATCACAAATGGCTATTCTGAGTGAGGGCAATTGAACTTCAATTGGCAAGACTGCTTCTGTTCCATATACCAATGAATATGGAGTAGACCGCGTTGCATTGCGAGTGGTAGTCCGATAAGCCCATAAAGCATGATAGAGTTTATCAGGCCATGACCTCTTATCTTTATCTACCATCTTTTGCAGTATATTTGAAAGAGTCTTGTTGAAGGCCTCTATCTGGCCATTAGCCGCTGCATGATATCGAGATGAATGGTTGGACTTAATGTTGTATTCTTGATACAATCTCTTTACCTCAGAAGAACAGAAGTTGGTGCCGTTGTCTATCAATATGGTATGAGGGACACCAAATCTAGTAATGATGTTAGACTTGATGAAGCTAACAATGCATTTAGAACTGACTTCTTTGAGAGGTACTGCCTCTGCCCATTTGGAAAAGAAATCAGTAGCAGTAAGAATGTACTTAAACTGCTTGGCCGTAGCTGAAGGGTAAGGTCCCACCACATCCATTCCCCATGTGGAAAATGGCCATGAGTATTTAGCTGTATGAAGCAACTCTGGAGGTTGATGAATGAAATTGGCATATACTTGGCATGAATGACACTTCTTTGTGAAATTAACACAATCTTGTATCATTGAAGGCCAGAAGTATCCAAGCCTTCGAATTTGATCAGACAATCTATGTCCAGACTGGTGGGCACCACAGACTCCTGCATGCACTTCTTTTATGACAGCCATTGTCTCTTCACCATCAATACATCTGAAGAGAACTCCATCAAAACCACGTTTGTAGAGAATTTTCTCGAGGTGGTTTGGACCATCATAAAGAGTAAAATTGACCACACGTCGCCGAATTTGTTCTCTCTCGGCTCTATCAGGTGGAAGTGTTCCATTTTGAAGGTATTCCCTGATAGGTGACATCCATCCTGTAGTATGACCATATGGTTTAGGAATGGGACTAATTTCATTAATTTCCTCTGTTATGACTTGAACATAAGGTGAAATTGCACGACGGTGGGCAATACCGATGGTTGTCTCGTCCCGATTTGGATCTGCTAAAGCTGTGGCTATATTAGCCAGTGCATCAGCTTGAGCATTTTTTGATCTTGGGACATAAGAAAATGTCGGTTCTGAAGGGAATTCCGACATTAAATCTCTGACGTAATCATACAAAGGGATTAATTCTTCTTTTCTGATGGCATAATCCCCATTGACTTGTTTGATTACCAGGTCTGAATCACCTTTCACCTTTAAGTGATTCACTTGTGCTTGAAGTGCTAACTCCAAGCCTGCAATGAGATCTTGGTATTCAGCTTCATTATTGGTACCACCTTCCCACAACAAAAAGGAATAAGGTAACACTGCCTTATCTGGAGAAATGAGCACAATTCCTAAACCAACTTTGTTGAATTTAGGATTTTCCATTTTCTTCCCTGTTGGACTTCTAGAAGCACCATCAAAATACATTTCCCATGTTTGAGGACTCTCTTGAATAGAAAAAACTTCCTCATCAGGGAGTTCGATATCTGAATACGTGTCTTCCACTGAAGGGTGTTCATCCAGGAAATCAGCCAGAGCTTGGCCCTTAATTGCCTTTTGAGACACATACTGGATGTCGAACTGCTGTAGAATAACCGCCCACCTTGCCAGACGTCCTGTAAGCATTGGACGACTAAGGATGAATTTGAGTGGATTATTACGAGATACCAATTGGACCTCGTGATGTTGCAGGTAGTGTCTCAGTTTCTGAACTGCAAAGATTAATGCTAGGCAGCATTTTTCAATACTCGAATACCGGGTTTTTGCTTCAAGCATAGTTCTACTAAGATAGTAGAGACTATTTTCATTCCCAGCATCATTCTTTTGAGCGAGAAAGGCACCCAATGATCGCTCTAAAGATGTCACATAGAGGATAAGAGGCCTACCCTCAACAGGTGGCATGAGTACTGGTGGACTTAAGAGGTATTTCTTGAGAACATCAAATGCTTCTTGACATTCTTCAGTCCACTGGTAAGTGACTCCTTTCTTCAATAATTTGGTAAAAGGTAAACTTTTGCCTGCCAAATTGGCGATGAAACGCCGAATATAGGCTAAGTGTCCTTGAAGTCCTCTTAATTCTTTCAAATTCTGAGGAGGTGACATACCAAGGATTGATTTGGTCTTCTCAGGATCGACTTCAATACCACGATGGCGTACAACAAAGCCGAGGAATTTTCCTGAGGTTACCCCAAAAGCACATTTTAAGGGGTTCATCTTCAAATTATGTTGTCGAAGCTTGTGGAATATGATTTCCAAATCAGCCAAGTGATCAAAACGTTGTTTGGATTTAACCACCAAATCATCTACATAGCATTCAAAAAATTTCCCTAGAAAAGGTTTGAAGATACGATGCATGGCGCGTTGATATGTTGCACCTGCATTCTTTAAACCAAAGGGCATCACCCGGTAACAAAACACACCTTGAGGAGCTCTGAAGGCTGTATATTCCTCATCTTCTGGGGCCATTCAGATCTGATTATATCCAGAATATCCATCCATGAAAGAAAGTACTTCATAGCCAGCTGTCGCATCAATTAAGAGTTCTGTAATCGGAACTGGAAAATCATCTTTGGGACAATACCGATTAAGATCTCTGAAATCGATGCAAACCCTAATTTGTCCGTTCTTTTTCTTTACTGGGACAATATTAGCCAACCACTTGGGATATTGAACTTCTCTGACGAAGTTAGCTTTGATAAGCTTATCCACTTCAGCCTCGATTTTGGAAGCATAGGTTGGGTGTGTTCTTCTCGCGGCTTGCTTGAATCCTCGATGTTCTTTTGGCAAACCCAAATGATGGGTGGAAACATCAGGATCAAGGCCAGGCATCTCTGTATAATTCCAAGCAAAAATATCTTTATTTTGCTTTAGAAAAGAAATATACATCTCTTGTTCTTCAAGGGTCATGGCCGCACTAATTAAAGTGGGGCGTGGATCTTTCTCTGTACCCAGATTTACTTCTCTGAGTTCATCCACAGTGGTAGAGATACCCTCTTCAAATGCTGGAGGAGCATCTCTAAGATCTTCCTCTTCCTCTTCATCATGTGTTATTTCTTCCGTTTCTACTTGCAAAGTAGCTGAAAAAACGAAATTCTCATGATCATAAGAGATGTCAAAATTTTCACATTTTGAAGAAGAAGCTTCCATTTCCGACCCTATTGATGAAAAAGGGTCTTCATTGGGAAATAAAGAGGAGATGATGGATTGAGAATCGACATCAACATTCACCTCTGGTGTTGCTATAACTTCTTCTGGCCTGATTAGCGAAGTATAGACTTGTTGGATTTCAGCAGACGAAATGAAAACGTCACCACTTATGCTTTCATCACTGCTTGGTAAGTTACCAATTTCTCCCATGTTGTCTGGCTCAATTGCCGTAATTGACATTATGGATCTTTCCATAAGAGTATTTTGATTTGGGCCTATTTTGTCAATTTGACTGATAGGTAACACATAATATGTACTCACATGTGAAAATGGATTTATTGGAATTTTTTCCAAACCATATGGAGCATTAACTTTGGTAATTTCCTTCATTGTAGATTTTTCTCTTCCCTTCATGTGATAAAATTCTGCCTCAATGTATTGGGACTCACATGTTTTGAACAGGGCCTTATCACCATACAATGTTCCAACTTGACCATTGAAACAGTATTTGAGACATTGATGGTATGATGACGGAATAGCTGCATGCTGATGTAACCAGGGTCTTCCAAGCAAGATATTGAAAGCTGAGTCTTGATCAACAATCATGAAATCTGAATTGGAAACAAGATCTCCAAACTGAGTTCTGAGCGTAACTTCTCCCAGTGGTTCTTGTTCATTTTTATCATATCCTTGCAACATCATGGTAGAAGGAGATAAATCAGATTCCGTGAGGCCCAATCGACGAAGTGTGCGAATGGGCATGAGGTTGACTCCTGAACCATTGTCAATAAAAGCTCTTCGAACATCTATACCATTGACTTTTCCAGATAGGTACAAAGGTTTTATGTGCCCATGCACAACATCATCTTCATCTTTATCAGTAAAAGATATCACTGCATGGCATTCTGCAGGATTATTCTCTATGTGATAAATTTCAGCTGCAGCAATTTCAGCTTCAAACTCCTGAGGACTTGACAAAGCTTCGATGAGTGCTTCCCGAAGATCTTTTGATAGATTCAAAGCATCCAAAATTGATAATTTGGCTGGTACTTGGGCCAAGTGTTTCAATATATCATACTTTTGATCTAGAGGCCTGCATTTCCCAATAGGAATATGCGGTTCAGCAGGTACCTTGGAAGCAGATGCTTTGGAAGCTGATGCATCTTGTATTGAAGTTGGCAACATCTTTGGTTTTGGAAAATTAGACTGATTAGATCCATTTACTTGCTGAGATAAAGAAGATGGAACCTTTAATCGGTCTTCCAAAATAACTATGCCGAAGCTGAGTTGACCATTGGCAGAAGAACTTGCTTGTTCATTTTGAGCTCGCTGAAGGGCTCTACCACGAGTTTCTGCTGCATATACAGTGCTAGCAGGGGTAGAATTAGAGTAGTGGCTTCGGAAAGATCCATGTCTTCCCCTATATCCTGAACCTCTAGAACTTCCTCGGGTTCCCTTATTTGATACAGGGAATTCAGGCTCATCAAGACTGGAATATGAATCTGTTAATTGAATCATATTAACAGAACCAAAGATTAAGTCTTCGTCTGATAAAGACTCTGCCAAGTTAGCCTGTTTAGGCTGTGCCGTTTGGTGGGACGGTGCCCGTGGCTTTGAAGTAGATGGCATGAAATCTGCCAGAGTCAAAGACAATTTAGGCTTTGATACATACTCATCTTCTCCTGATTCCTCTTTCTTCTTTGAATTGCGCTGCCCTTTTGAGGATTTGTCCTTTGATGGAGGCTTTACTGCAGCTTTTGTAGGAGACACAGTTGGCTTCTTCAATTGTGTTCGCAAAATGGAATGGGTCCGATTGATTGTCTTTCTGACCATCCAATCATCAAATTTTTTCGCAGTTTTGCTTTTGACTTCCTGCCACTCGCCTCCTTCTTCTGGATCTGTAGCGGTAATACACGCTACATGAGCTGAAGAACCCTTCAATTTGACTTGTCCCAAGTCGACCATCTTTTGTAGGAGGTCTTTAAAGACAAAACACTCCTGGATGGGATGTCCCAACATTTGATGAAAGGGACAACAATTGGGACGGTCTTCATCTCCTTCCTTGTTTGGTATCTTCGGCACTGGTAATTGAACCAAATTATTTTCCAGAGCTGAAATGAAGTAACCAGGAACTTGCTCACTTCGGAAAGAGTATGTTTTACTCTTCATATCCTCAAATTGTTTTCGTCGTTGATCTTTTTGATCATTTGGACGAAACATCCTTTGTTGTTGGTGTTCAGGAGGTGGAGCCCTTCGAGAAGATGAAGGTTTTGAAGTAGAAATAGGTACAGGTGCCTGTTTAAGCATAACTGTAGCGGTTTCTGCTTTACCCATTCTTCTTCCTGGAGCTGATGGAATTACACGAGATTTAACCTTAGCCTGCATAAGGGAATCTTCAATCTGTTGAGCGATTGAAGTAAGGTCTCGAAACCCTCCTGTGTATTTCACAGGGATCAATGGCGTGCGTAATTCGTCACGCAAATTTGCCACACAGATTGGCAACAATTCCTCCTGAGGGAGTGATAAACTCAAGGAATACGTTAATCCCTTCCAACGAGAAATGAAATCAGATACTCTTTCATTCTCCCTTTTCTTGCAGTTTGTAAGATCGAAAACTGTCGTTTTTGGCAAAGTTGAGCTGAACTGAAGAAGGAATTTTTGACGAAGATCCTCCCATCCGATGACTGACCGGGATTGCAAGCTTGTATACCAGACAAAAGCTGGTCCTTGCAAGGTTCGCACGAAGCATCTGAGTTTCACTGCTTCTTGTTGCTCTGGAGTTCCCATCATAGGATCACAACAAGACACGTAATGCGTCAAATGTTGTTCAGGGTCGCCTGATCCATTGAAAGTAGGGAAAATAGGGTTTCCAAAACTGGAAGGAGGAGAAATTGAATCTACCCATTCAGGGTAAACTTTCTTTTCAGGTTGAACTTGCGCCCGTTTCCCTTCCATAGTTTCTAACCGAGCTGTTAATGACTCAATAGTATTTATTAACTTTTGAGAAACGTCAGGTTGAACTTGGTTTTGGGTAGGTGCAATGAATGGAGCTTGGACAGCCGTGGAGGTTGGTGCTGCAACTAATGGTAGTGCTGCCAACCGTTGTTGCGTTTGAACCGTAGGATTAGACCTCTGTGGGTGTACTGATAAAGGAGGATATTCCTGATCCATCTCAGTAGTTACAACAAATTCCTTCGGCTGTCGGACTTCAGCATTCTTAAGAAGAAGACTACTCTGAAGTAGTTCTGCATTCAACCTTCTTAATTCTTTCATTTCTTCCTCCTGTTGTGCAAATCTTTGCTCTAATGAGAGCGATTGACCTCCTTCAGAGGAAGGGTGATAAGTAACCTGATTCTTTCCTTTCCCCTTATTGGATCCTTTTCGGAGAGGGGGAAGTGGGTTACTTGAAGGAATACCCAGATTTTGGGTAAGCCTTTGATTACGTGTGCGCACACCTTCTTCATTTAGGTCTGTGTGCGCGACTTCTTGAGCAGGAACCTCTTCGTCTGATCCCTCTGATTGAGCCTCATCTGGTGAATCAGCAGCAACGGCAGTGATGACATTAATGGATTCATATTGCATGGAATCCTTTCTATCAGCATTTCTGTGATATTGTCTCCTTCTATTTCAATGATAAGACATGGCATTCCGTTGACTTGATCCCTCAGGAATTTCTTGGAGAACCGTCACTTGGAGAGAATCTCCTGACATCTTGGCTCTTCGTTCCTCTTGAGGCTTATTCCCTAATCGAGAGAATACTGACTTTCTCTGAGGGAGGGATTGAAGATTTGAAAAAGTCCCCAGTCCGGTGGACTGGGGGTGTTCCTGTTGCTTCCGCTCAACTCCTCGAATTCCATTCGTTGATTCTGAGGGTTGGGTTAGAGAAGTCCCCAGTCTGGCAAGCTGGGGTGTCTCTTGACATGCTATGTCTGAGATCTTTTTAAAATCTCTCTTGATCTTGCGAATCTTAGTTCGGAAATTAGCTGGATGCATTAACCTGTATCCACTTTTATCACCTGGTTCAACAGACCGTTGGATGATTTCCGAAACTTCTGTCATTTGATGACGTGTTTGCTCCAGACGAGAGGCTTGCGCAATATTCTCGCCTGCTTGATGTTGGAGCAATTCAACAACCTATTCTCTATATACTTGACTTTGAGAGGAACTAGTTGAAGCTTGATCTCGAGCAAGCTTTTGATTATGAACAAAGCCCATTGACTGTGGCCGGCCATGGGCAATAACATTGCATGAGACCATTTTCGGCGGGCTCTGCTGACCGGAAAGCACTGTGAAATGTAGTGCTCCGTGAACACCCCATCCTCTGATATGAACATTAGATGGAGCATTGGAAATTAACTGACGCAATCTTCTTAGTGCGCCAAGGCATGAACGTTGAAGGGTTCTCTGTTTCTTTTCAGCCTTCGGATACCGAGAGACTGATAGAGATGCCAAATCAATCTGGTGTTGTAACCCTTCTATTATCTTAAGATGATTTTCATATTCATCGTAAGATAATACCTTCTTCTTTAATTGACAAAGAGTTTTCCATATGTTAAGAAGAATATCATGGATTCCATCATCCGTCAACATCTTTGGAATGTCATACTGTGAATCAGCCAAAGGCCAAAACATGACTGGTACTTCACCTTTTGCCAGTTTTTTCCTCATGTTCAGCATTTACTCTTTATCATTAAATGAAGATTCTTCTACCTGTTTGGACCAGAGTTGGTGTTTCCTTATTGCTTCATCGGATTCAACAATATTGGTAGAGGAATCACTATTCATGCTGGAAGATGAATGACCCAGGGAAGGTTCGGAGAATAACCTGAACCCCAAGCTATCTTCTGATGGAGAAAGAGTTTCACCTGCCGATAGTAAAACTTCAGACATGACTGGTTTTACGTTTGCAAGTGCCTCAAGATAGGATGGCTTTCTCGTCACTACATTGCCTTCTGAAGAATTTTCGAGACAATGTGAATCACTACTGCGGAGAGGACTTTCGCAGCGAAGTTCATCACCATGAGGAGGACCTTCATGATGGGTTACAACAAAAGATGAGATCTCTTGCTCCTTGGTCTTCTGACCACACAGAGGGTTCCTGTGGCTCTCATCTGAAGAAGAAACTTCAAGATTGACCGAATTTTCATGAAGCAAGTCTTCATGAGGAAGTGTCTGTTGAAGACCTTCGGGATTAATGTTCCTGTTATTGGGAACTGAGGGAGTGGAATCTTGAATTCCGACAGATAAATGTCTGAGGGCTTCAAGAACTCCAGCATCGAGCAAGGCCTTGTTGCAGATTGGCCTTTGATCTCCTGACTGTGCTGGGCGGATCTTTTTCTTAGATGCCTTCTTACTCGCTTTAGAAACCACTTGATGACGAAAGTGATTGCTCTGAGCAGGTGTATGTGCCTGATCAGGAAAGATGGTCAGGTTAGGCTGACGATCATCGCTCAAATCAGGTGTATGTGCCTGACTTGGTTGTCCATATGATATGGGGGAGTAGGCCCCACAACCCTCTTGGACTGGAACAGATGTGTGTGTCTGTTCCGGAGTGAATTGTTGATGTGTCACTCCACTGCTAGGGATAGATTTATGTGTCTGTCCCTGAGATGATGCTGAAGCTGTTATGATATCCTGGCAAGCATCCAGAATATGAGCAGGAATTTTCTTCTGCTCTTTCACCATTGACAAAATATGTTTGGTGACTTCAGCCGCCGGAACAGGGATATACGTCCATTCCGGGCTTGGAGTAGGTGTATGTGCCTGCTCCTGTCCTCCTTTTCCTGTCAGTGAATCCTGACAGTACTCATGTGTGGAGGCAGAGAGTTTAGTCTGCCTCCTGTTTGTCGTCGGGGCTTTCCGACTGACTTCTCCGTGCGCTACCAAACGAGACTGTTGGTAGGCTTGATTAGTATTAGCAGGTGTATGTGCCTGCTGATTACATTTCGCCAAACGCGGTTGACGAGATCCATCATATGTAGTCAGACGAGCCTGCTGACTAACTGCTGATGTATAAGAAGGTGTATGCTCCTGCCTATGGTACTCCGCCGGAATTGCCTGGCGGGATCGGCTTGATGCTGCCAGACGATTCTGCTGAACATCGGGATTAAAACGAACATGTGTGTATGCCTGCTCGTTATTTGCCACCAAGTTAGGTTGGTGGACTTCTCCGGAGATGGCAGGGATGACAACCTGCCTATTGTTAACCGGGTTCCGTCTCTGGCGGTTCATCTTGCCTGCTCGGGTTCGAGGAACCTGAGCTGAATGCCTGGAGTCGGTACCCTCATCATGTTGAGGGCGCACTACCGCACGAGTCTGGCGGCGATTGTTGATGGGAGCCCTTGAGAAGGACTCCTGTCTTTTTGAATTAAGGTCCTGCGGAACCTGCTCATTCACTTCCTCGGAGTAAGGGAGTGAATGGAAATTGCGTTCCGGGGATAACGACCCGAAACGGTTGGAGACGGTAGTCAGCACCGTCTGCTTCTTGATTGCTGGTCGCCGTTGTCCAGACGACCAGGTATAATTGTTAACTTGGAGGGCTTGTCGAGCGGCCTCCAGAGTTGGGATAGTACCGTTGTGACGGTACTCCTTAACCAGTGCATTAGAAACACAGCGTTGAAGACGCTGAGTTGGTGATGTCATCCTCAGAGCGGATGACGTTCCAGCAGGAGTAGCAGCATTGGTTTTCACAGCAGCAGACCTCACAGTAGAGGTGTTCCCAGCAGCAGTATTCACAGGGGTGAATTTAAGGAAAGCCATTTTTTGTAGAAGATCTTGAAAAAAGAGTGCCTGTTCCATGTAACAGACATAATCAAGATGAATCCGGCTACTACATCTTTTGGATGATCATATGTCAATGATTGCCTTGTTGGCCCAAAGGGCCTAACAGATAAGAAGAACATCACTTTAACTTGGTTAAGGATTCACGTCGGGTTCACCATTTTTGTTTCGCGCGGAATCCGGGGATGACCTCCTGGACGGGAGATTCAAACGTTCCGATCGATTTCTAACGGGTTTGTTCGTAGAACCGGAAACATCCAATGATTCCACATCCGTTTGGACCTACTTTCCAAAGGCAGGCGCTCATTAGCTTGTGGACTAATGAGGCTTAGGAATTTGCATTGGTCGAGAGGATGGGAGGTCGGACTCATCACACCTTTTTGAGGGGAATTATTGTCTACTCCGGGAATCTCTTTATAGATTTAAGTTAAGTTCGTGAATCCTTATTACATTACCAAGTATAAAATGAGCTTTCCTTTAGTTTTAACAATCAATGATTAAATATGCAAGAAATTTAGAGAATCTTTTATATGTATTCGAGGTTCTTCATCAATATAGAATCATCTATATTTGTTTATAGATTCTTGGTCAATGGTATCCTTCAAAACATTTATATAAAAGTCTCTTGGTCATTTTGATGACCAGGCTGGTTTTAAAGCCACTCAGTGGGGCACATGAAGTTTATCGTCATTCAGAAGGACAAAGATTATTTCAATGTTGGGATCGAACCCATAAATGGGCTACCTACGTATCCTTTGTTTTGAAAAAGGAATCAGAACCCACGTAGTTCGAGGAATGGGATATGATGTTTTATGATTGATGGCTCAAAGATGAATGTCATAATTACTTTTACACTCTAAGCTCACGTGAGTCATGCTCGGTGTGAGAAACAAGAGGTATTGGTAAAATTTAGACAATTGTGCCAAAAAAGATGCAATCATAAGAATTTGTTTTGGGGCTTATGTATAGATGACTGCCCAGATAGACGAAAGTTTAGGATTTACTTTTAGGGAGAAAATCCAAGAACAGGGTCCACAAAGTTATATGTGCTTCATGGAGATTTGAATACTCTAATCTTGGGGCTTACTCCTAAAGAGGATGCCCAAGTTAGGAGGGGACTTATGATTGGGTTTTATTCCTGAAAAGGAAACCCAAATCAAAGGTAATTTATGACTGGTTAAGAGAAATTTTAAGAGGCTTGGGGCTTACTCCTAAGAAGGATGCCCAAGATTTATGACTAGGACTTATTCCTGAGAAGGAATCCTAGGTTAGGGGACTTGGGGCTTACTCCTGAAAAGGAAGCCCAAGGTTATGACTGAGTATTATTCTTGAAAAGGAGACCCAGGTTAGGGATTAAGGTTTGGGGCTTACTCCTGAGGAGGATGCCCAAGATTAAAGCACTTGATTGGGGCTTATTCTTAAGAAAGATGCCCAAGATTAAAGGTTTTTATAAATGGGGATTATTCCTGAAAAGGAGACCCAGGTTAGGATTCTCTCATCTTAAAGGATGAGGTTCAATGAATGAACTCTCAATCTTTGGTGACATAAAGATGTTTAAATCACTAGGTTTTGAGAGGTATTTCACAGAATTACTTTCAGATAAGGATGTCAAATCAAGAAATCATGCCATAAATGGCTTTGAAGAGTATCTTGAAGACTGAATCTTGAATAGGAAGGGTGAAATGGCTTAAGAGGGGTAAAAATGGGCAAGATGGGCACCCAAAAAGATAGGGGCGCGCAAGTCTTGAAAGGCGCGCAAGTCCTGCGGCGGCGCGCAAGTATTGGTCGCGCAAGTATACTTGCGCGACATTAGGGGTACTTGCGCGATTTTCAACCAGTATTGAAATGCTTGAGCGACTCTTTATTAAACCCTTTACCATCCTCTTGAGGTTCTTCCAGAAGAGGGACGCGCAAGTTATATTGCAGGAATTAAGTAGGCGTGCAAGTGTTTGATAAGTTTCAACACTTCGGCCTTCCTTTTTCTCTTTAGATCTTCCGTTCTAGGTAAGAAATTACCTTAGAAGTGTTCCGGAAGCTTTGAGAAGAGACTTGGGCGTCAGGAGCTTCAATCCGAGTTTCTGGAAAAAGATCCTCCTGAATGGGGGGCCCACAGGGTCTATTTATAGGCAAAAGAAGACCCCGGGCGGTTACTGGGCGGTTACCAGGCGGTTACCACATATGTCGCGCAAGTCCCTTGCACGAACATGAGGAGTCGCGCAAGTATTGAGGCGGCGTGCAAGTGTACTTGCGCGACCAAGAGGGAACTTGCGCGATATATGGGCAATGTTCTCCTTTTTTATCCCTTTGTCGATTTTTGATGTTTTCTTCAAAGGATGAATCACTTTCAGCTGAGATATTCCCTTTTCCGACCTTTAGATTCTGTGACGAAAGGAGCGTCAACAGACATTAATAGAACCCAAAAATCCCAAATACCACTAAAAGACCCAAAACAACCCTGAAAACCCTAAAATACATTAAAAATATTAAAAACCATTAAAGAACCTATATAACTTAAAACACCTAAAATAGACTAAAATAAAAAGGACCTTGAAACCCCTAAAGATAATAATAACACAAAAGGACCCTAAAAACTCTACAAAAGTCTTAAAGGAGCTCTAAATAATTCTAAAGGATCCTAAAAACCCAAAAAATTAAAAGGACCCTTAAGAATCCTAAAACTCCTAAAGGACCTAAAAACCGTAACAACCTAAAAGGACCCTATAAACCCTATAAAACCCTAAATAATATAATCCCCTAAAACCTTGTTAAAAAACTCAAAGAACTATTAAAACCCCTTAAAACTCGAGAATGCACTGAAACCCTAAAAGAAACTAAAAATAACAAAACACTAAAATACCCTCATTCATCCTAAAAACCCTAATATCATTATAAATCGTTAAGGACCCAAACAATATTAAAAGAATATGAAAACCATAAAAAAATTAAAATTTCCTATAAACCCTAAAATCCTATAAAACCCACTAAAAACCCAAAAATCCCATAAATTATATTAAACCCAAAATAACCAAAACGAACCTAAAATATAAAAAAAGCCTTAAAACTGTATGAACACTACACAACCCCTAAATACACTATAACCCAAGATTATACTAAAACAAATTAAAACCACTAAAAACCTCCAAAATATATTAAAAACACTAAAAATCCTAAATGATCTTAAAATCCCTATAAACCTAAAAACCATAGAACCCCTAAAACATTAAAATGATATAAAAACCATATAAACCCTATTTTTTAAAAAAATCTTGATGGACAATAAAAACACTAAAAACACTAAAAACAAGCCCCAAACATCCAAAAAATAACACTTAAAACCCAAAAAAACCACTACAACCCCAAAAAACAAAACAAAAACCACAAAACAACATCAACCGATAATGATTTAAACAAAACTAAAACCCTTGAATCCCAAAAAATACCAAAAACTTTTAAACCCTAAAAGACTATAAAACCCCTAAATGACGATAAAACCCCCTAAATTACCCTAAAGTCCCTAAAAAGAATAAAAATATAAAAATCCACAAATCCCCAGAAAACAATAAAAATTCTACCTCCCCCCAAAGAAGAACCCCTCTACAACTTCACTAAAAGACCAGAAAACCTCTAATGAACATAAAAACCCAAAAGAATCCTAAAAAATACTAAAAAACCCAATAAAACCCTATAAACAATAGAAAACGCATAAAGACCCTAAAAACACTAAAAACCCTAAGAACACTAAAAAACCTAGAAATCCATAAAAACCTGAAAAAACTGTAGAAACCCTCTAAAACCCAAAAAACAAAAAAAAAAACTAAAACACCTAAAAACCCTAAAAACATAAAACTCTAAAAACTCTTAAAACCATAATAACATAAAACTAAGCTAGGAATATGAATGAATGATAAAAATAGTAAAGAAAATCCAAAAAACCATAAAACCACTTAAAAATAACTAAATATTTTTAAAAACATTTAAACCCCTATAAGCAAAAAAATCCTAAAAAACCTAAAAAAATAAAGTCCCTAATAACACTAAAATCCCCAAAAACCATAAAAAACCCTAAAAATGCTAAAATCTCTAAAAACATGATAAACAATAAAAAACCATAAAAACCATAATAAATTCTTAAAACCCAATAAATATACCAAGGAGACCTAAGAAAATAATAAAATCCCTAAAACTGTGAAAACTTACTTAATACCCTAAAACCCTGAACCCCCTAAAAGACCTAAATACCCTAAATACATTAAAAATTCTTGAGAAACTGAAAAAACCCAAAAAACCCAAAAAACACAAAAATCCATAAAAACCCGAAAATCCCCAAGAACCCTCCAAAACCCTAAAACCCCTAAAAAAACCTAAAACCCAAAAACCCAAAATGAATCCAAAAACCTCTAAAAGAAATAAAAAAACCTAGAAACCCTAAATAAACTAAAAAGCACAAAAAATAATAAAAACTCTAAAAAACTAAAAACCATAAAAAAAAATAAAAAACCCTAAACCCCTAAAAAAACAAAAGTACCCTAAAAATACTATATACCATAAAATCTTTTAAAACTATATAAGACCCTAAAGCCCAATTAAAACCCTAAAAACCCCTAAAACACCTAAATATCATAAAAAATAAAATAAAAATCTCAAAACGACCCTAAAACAAAAAAAACCAAATAAAACTCTAAAAACTCCTAAAAACTATAAAACTAAAAAAAAACCCAAAAAACCCGAAACACCTTAAATCCCTAAAAACCATAAAAATCACTAAATCCCTTAATGAACCCCAAAAATCTATAAAATCATAAATACACTAAAAACATTAAAAACCCTAAACCCAAAAAAAAACTAAAAAAATTGAAAAATCCAATAACACAGAAATCCCTAAAATCCCTAAAAATCCATAAAACGCGTGATAAATCCAAAAAACACCTTAAAAACTTGAAAACACAAATAAACCAAAAAACACTAAAAACCTAGAAATACAAATATATCCTAAAAATACTAAAACCCTAAAAACCCTAAACGCCTACAATCCATAAAAACCCTAAAGACCCTGAAAACCTATAAAAATCAAATGCACGTAAAACCCCCCCTGAACTAACTAAAAACACTTCAAAACTTTTAAATATTTTAAAAACCATAAAATACTAAAATCCCTAAAACCCCTAAAACCCATAAAACCCATAAAACCACTAAACCCCTAAAACCATAAAAAACCCTAACAACCAAAAAAACACCCATAAAAACTATAAAGACCAAAACACACTAAAATAACCTGAAATCCATTAGGAACCTCTAAAAAACTCTAAAACCCCAAAAGTCCCGAAAACCATTAATACTTTAAAAATCCATAAAAATTATTTAAACCACAAAAATCCCTAAATACCCCGAAAAGATATAAAAATTCAAAAAAAAACACTAAAACCCCTAAAAAACCATTAAAAACCATAAAACCCAAAAAACCTAGAAATCATAAAACCCAAAAAAACCATAAAACAAAAAAAAACACTAAATCACTTAAAAACCCTTAAAACCATAAACACCCTTTAAACCCATAAAAACCATAAAACAAACCTAAAGCACTATAAAACCCATAAAACACTAAAAAAAATTTAAACCACATTAAATCCCTTAAACCAATAAAACCATAATAACCATTAATATCCTAATAATCCTGAAAAAATCCAAAAAAACTAAAACCCCTAAATGATTCTATTAACCCTTGAACACACTAAAAACCATGAAAATAAATACCCTATAAACCCATAAAACCCTCTAAAAACACTAACCCCCCAAAAGAATACCCTAAAACCCTAAAAAGCCATAAAACCATAAAAAAGTTAATATAATTAAAAAATCTAAAACCCCTAGAAAACATGAAAACCCTAAAACCCTACAATATTTTGAAAACCCCTGATAACCTATAAAACCCAATTAAAAATCCATAGAAAAACCGAAACAAATTCTACAAACCATAAACCCTAAAAAACGTTGAATCCTTAAAAACATTAAAACTACTAAGAACCCCTAAATATTCCTAAAAACACTAAAACCCCAAAAAAACAATAAAAACCATAAAATTGTAAAAAAAACTAAAAACACATAATATCCCTAAAAACACTAAAAACTGAAGAAGAAAAAATCTAAGACCCTTGAAAAGAAATGAAACCATAAAACAAAGAAAGCCTTGTCAATACCCTAAAACTACTAAAACCTCTCAATACCAAAAAAAACATTTATAAACTAAATGTCACTAAAATTCATAAAAAACCCTAAAACCCCTAAAAACGTAAAAACACTAAAAACAAAAAAAACCGTAAAAAACCATTAACACCCCCCAAAACCCTAAAAATACTAAAACACCTAAAAATTCTAAAAATACCTAAAAGATCATAAAAATTCTAAAACCCCTAAAAAACCCTAAAAACCATATAGAATCCCAAAATGACTATAAAAACCTTAAGGGACCATAAAGGACCCAAAAAAATCCAAAAAATCTTAAAGGAACATAAATACCCTGAAAATGGTAAACGACCCTAAAAACCCAGAAAACCCTAAGAACCAAAAAACTGTGAAAACACTAAAGGAACTTAGAAAACCATAAAAAACTAAAATGACTCTAAAAAACCATCAAAACACTAAAGAATACCAAAACCCTAAAAACCATAAAAAACCCAAAAAATCATTAAAATGCTAAAACCCCATAAAACCCCTAAAATAACCTAAAACCACAAAAGACCCTAAAACCCAAAAACCCTAATACACCATTAAAACTCTAAAACCCTCAAAAGGCCCTAAATGTCTCAAAAAAGTCAAAAATGATTAAAATCCCTCCAAATCCTTTATAAACCATAAAAAAATCTATATATTGTAAAAATCATAAAAATCATAAAACCCCCTAAAACTCAAAATTCATAAAAACCTTAAAAATCTATAAAGAATATTACAAAAACACTAAAACCCCGAAAACCCTAAATATGCAAAAAACCACTAAAAATCCAAACAACACAAAAAAAATCCCTAAAACATTTTAAAACCTCAAATACCTAAAAAAAACCCCTAAAACCATAAAAACCCATGAAAACCCTAAAACAACATAAAATTTCAAATAATGCTAAATGATCTTTAAATCCATAAAACCCCAAAAGACCCTAAAAGAACATAAAATCCATAAAATCCCTTAAAACCCCAAATAAACAAAAAAACCTTAAAAAACCCTAAAAACAATAAAACACCTAAATATCATAAAAACATTTTAAAAACTTTTAAAAACCCTAAAAATTTTCACAAACCCTAAAAATCCATAAACCCATTAAAATGTATAAAACCGTTTAAACAATAAAAAATCATAAAACCCTAGAAAAAAACCTATAAGACCACAGAAAACCAGACCCCCTCCCCCTCGATGGCCCTAAAAACAATAAAAAATCATAAACCCCAAAACCCATAAGACCCAGAAACACTTAAAAACCACCTACAACATCTAAAACCCTTTAAAATACAAAAACCATAAATCCCCTTAAACCCTAAAAAATTCAAAAATAAAAAATAAAAACCATCTTGAAAACCAAAAAAAAAAATAAAAACCCTAAAACCCCAAACAACCCAATTACACTAAAAGATTATAAAAAAAATCTAAAACCATAAAAATCCAGAAAAATCAAAAAACCCAAAAAAACACAAAAAATTATTAAATAACCAAAATAACCCTAATAAAGCCTAAAAACCCAAAACCCCCTAAGAAGTTAAAAACCCTAAAACATTAAAAATACCTAAAAACAAAAGAAAACCATAAAAACCCATAAAACTCGTAAAACATCCATAAAAAACCCTAAACACCTCAATAACCTAAAAGATCCATAAAACCATAAAACCACCAAAATACCCAAAACCGCATAAAACCCCTTAAAATATAAAAAAACATAAAAACCGAACAAATACCAAAAACCCTAAAAGATAGTAAATACCATATAGAAACCCAATAATACACAAAAACCCCTCAAACACTCTACAATTCTAAAATCCATAAGACTCCATAAAACCGTAAAAAATATAAAAACAAAAAAAAAATCAATAAAAACCCTTAAAACTTATAAAACCCTAATAAACTCTATGAAAATAATCAAACCCAAAAAACCTAATACACCCCCAAAAAACCCAAAAAATTCCCTAAATACCATTTAAAAATCCAAAATTCACTTAAAACCCCAAACAAATCCCAAAAATGCATAAAATACTTAATACCATAAATACCCAAAACCCTACAAAATATGAAACCCCTAAGAACCCAAACAAATCTAAATGAAACAAGAACCCCTAAAAGAACCCTAAAAATCAATAAAAGTACATTAATAAATCCCTAAAAAAAATTAAAATTAAAAATCCATAAATCCATAAATAACCCAAAAAACATTAAAAATAATAAAAAGTCAAAAAAAACCTAAAACCCTAATGACCTAAAAAGTCCTTATACCCCAAAAAACCATTAAAAACTCTTAAAATAAAAATAAGTCCCCTAAAACCCCAAAAAACTAAAAAACCAAAAAACATATAAAACCCTGTAAATTATTCAGATAATATAAAAAAACAAGAATGACATAAAAACCCTAGATCCTATGAAAGGTCTGCAAATCTTAAAAAGACCCTAAAACACAAAATAAACCTAAAACTCTAAAACCCACAATTACCATAAGAACCCAAAAACAAATTAAAAACCCAAAAACCCCTAAAAACTACAAAAACCTAAAACCCCTAAAAACCTTGAAAAAGTAGAAAGAACCCTTAAACCATAAAAAACATGAAAACCCCTAAGAAAACGTAAAAAATCCTATAAGACCTAAAAACCTTAAATCCACATAAAAATCCTAAAACCCTAAAAAACCAATAACCCCCCCCCCCAAAAAAAACCCCTTAAAATTATTAAAAAACCCCAAAAATCACAAAAATCCCTAAAAACCCATAAAATCCATAAAAACCATTGAACCCGAAAAGTCCCTTAAAACCCAAAAAACCATAAAGACCCAAAGAACCTTATAAAACCTCTAATAGAACCTAAAAACCTTGAATCACCAAAAATCCCATAAAAAACTAAAAACATAAAAACCCTAAAAATACTATGAACTCTAAAAACCATAAAAAATAAAAAATTCCTAAAATCCCAAAAAATCCAAGAAATCCATAAAAACCCTCAAAAACTGGAAAAACCTCAAAACCCTTAAAAACACTAAAAACCCTTAAAAACCTAAAAAACCTAAAACCCTAAAAATATAAAAACCATAAAATTACCTAAAAACCAATAAATAACCAAAAATCATAATAAAACATTAAAATCTGTTAGGTCCACTAGGCTGAATACCCTGAGAGGGGGGGTGAATCAGGGTATGACTAATTAAAAATTAAAGCCCTTTCTGATCTTGTTTCGCTGTTAAGCAAAACACTCTTCTCTCTCTTTCCTGCTGCACAATATAAACAGAAAGTAAAGCAAGCACAGGACACAACAATTTTACTTGGTTCACCGCTAAGGGCTACGTCCAAGGAGCATACGCCGACAGGTTGCCGGTCGTACCAAGTCCACTAAACTTCACTAGCTGCGGATTACAATGTTCGGGCTAGATCACTTCTATGCCCAGGCTCACTGCCTATACAATGTTTAGGGTCAGCTCACTGCTTTCCCAAGGGTCACTCCCTGTTTCTCTCTCTCTGGCTCACTGCCGGTGGAGAGGATCACCTTCTTCCACTTCCTAAGCTCACTGCTCTTGGAAGGTATTCACTCACAGTTTATAGACCTGTAGGTCTCTTAATTTTCATGAAGGAATGCATCTTCCTCTGTATGTAGATGCTCTGTTGAAGTCCAACTTTCACCCGCAGATGAATCTCACTTTGCACCGGATGTACCGGGCAACCTCAATTTTTACGCGCAACCCTTACGGTGACTTGCGCGCAATTTCTATGATTTGCGCGAAATTCCTTTTTCGCGCAACCTCCAAATATTACGCGCAGCCTCGAAACTGCCTTGCGCGCAATTCACTGATTTTGCGCGAAATCCACTTTTCGCGCAATCTTCCTTTTACGCGCCAACGCCAACTTTCTGCGTAGCCTTTGTTTTTCGCGCAATCTGACTTTACGCGCAAACTTTAATTTTACGCGCAACACACTTTCTAACTTCAATTTCGCGAACCAGATCTCGGGTATCTTCTATGTATTGAACTCCTCCGAATGGAGGAGGGTCACTTCATATTTATAGGCAAAATCGACCCCGCGCGAAAAACCCTCCTTGAGCGCGTAATCCGCTTTGATCTTCCGCGCACAAACATTTTCCGCGCACTGCTCCATAATTTCGCGCACCTCATGCCTTTGCCATTTTACGAGCTTCGGACCTCGTAACACCTCTTGCGCGAAATACTTCATCCGCTATTTCGCGCGCCACTTCAATTTTCCGCGCACGCCTCCAAAATTTCGCGCGCCTCATGCCTTTACCGATTTTCAAGCTTTCGGCCTTGAAACATCTTTTGCGCGAAATACAATTTCGCGCAACCCGCTGTTTTGCGCGCCACACTTCAAGATTTCGCGCAACCCGCTAGTTTTGCGCGCCATGCTTGATTTTTCCGCACACCTCCTTCATTTCTCTCTCCTCAACCTTCGCCAACAACATATCACTCCATTTTACTTTGGCGATTTTCAGGCCCAAAAATTTGGCAAACACTGGAAAACGGCGCCACCTTGTACTGCTCTTTTGTACCGCCTCCAGATCGTCCTTTCCTTTGTCAAAGGTCTTTGTCAACATGGAATGTCAACAACTTCTCGGGAACTCGACAATTCTCCATGAAAACCTGCTTTGTCAACAAACACAATCAACCCAAAAATGCTGCAATGTTACCTTGAGGGATTTTTGCCCAACAATCTCCCCCTTTGGGTTTGTTGACAACTCTTCACAAATCTGCTCAGAAATATTTTCTGCACTTTGATACCTCACTGAGTCTTCTTCCAGCTGCTACCACCATTCGCCTCTTGCGATTATGATAGCGTTCAAGGATACACTTAACATGTACTCTAAGCCCACATGAGCAATGCTCGACGTGAGAAACAAGAGTAGTATGAAAAGTTCATCAATGAATCACTTCATGTCAGACCCCAATTGTCGATTCCACCCTGATACCAATTCTTAAAATAAAACCAGTTGTTGAACCACACTGATACCAATTGGTGAATTCTTAAGTTGATACCAATTGTTGATAGCTGGACACCGTCTCACACCATTCCAACACCACTGTTCTGCTTTTATCACGATCCTCAGCTGTCGTGATTTCTATGATTTGATCGATCACGTCTAGCATCGTCAGAATTCATACACTCCCCCTTTCTCATTGCTCCCCCTTTCTGGCTGCTCCACCTGTCAGCTTCTCCCCGTAACAAGTATGATTTATCAAATCTCCGCACTATTTTCTCCCTTGAACAAACACTTTTCTCCCCCTTTGTCAAGCACTTTTCAAGCACTTTTCTCCCCCTTTGTCAACGAACCCAAAGGTCACGCCTTTGTAGTCTGTAACATAGTAGAGAACACATATCAGCACATTAGGGAAAAACACACCATACCTCGGGGAGAGGGGGGGGGGGGTGGGGGACCCACATCCACACTATTTCAAGTGCGGGGAATCGACTGAACTCCCAGAGCCAGTCGATGCCTCTCAAAAGCTTCCTTGGGTAAGGCCTTTGTCAGAATGTCTGCAACCTGTAGTTCTGTAGGAACGTACTCCAACTTTACAATTCCCTGCTCAACCTTCTCCTTGATAAAATGATACTTAATCTCAATGTGCTTTGTCCTTGAATGATGGACGGGATTTTTGCTAAGATTTATAGCACTTGAGTTGTCACACTGGATTCCGATCAGAGACTTCACTTCAACTCCCATATCTTCAAGCTGCTGCTTCATCCACAATAACTGTGTGCATGCTTGAGTGGCCGCAATATACTCAGCTTCTGCGGTGCTCAATGAAATGCAATCTTGTTTCTTGCTTAGCCAAGAAATACACAATCCACCAAGATAGAATGCACCACCTGACGTTGATTTTCTATCATCGGCTGAACCTGCCCAGTCTGCATCAGTGTACCCCAATAACTCTGTCTGAGATTTGTCATTGTATGTCAAGCCGAAGTCCACCGTGCCCTTAATATACCGAAGTATTCTTTTTTACTGCGAGCATGTGACTTTCCTTGGGATTACTTTGATATCTCGCTGCTTGGCATGTGGCGAAAACAATATCAGGCCTTGTTGCGGTTAAGTACAACAGACTTCCAATGATTTGCCTGTATTCTGTGATATTAACTGCCTTGCCATCCTTATCTTTTGATAATTTCATCCGGGTAGCCACCGGAGTCTTCATCTCCTTGGAATTTTCCATTCCAAACCTTCTCAGGACCTCCTTGGCATATTTAGATTGAGAAATGAATGTTCCATTCCTTCCTTGTGTGACCTGTAGACCAAGGAAAAACGTTAGCTCTCCAATCATTGACATTTCAAACTCATTTTTCATGAATTCGGAAAACTGTCTGCACTGAGCTTCATCTGATCCACCAAATATTATGTCATCGACATAAACCAACACCATCATCCTTTGATTACTGTCATTATTGAAATAGAGATTGTAATCAACTCCTCCACGCTGAAAACCAAGCTTCTTCAAGTACTGATCAAGCCTTGAGTACCATGCCCTTGGTGATTGTTTCAGCCCATACAATGCCTTCTTCAGCCTGCAAACTTTGTTCTCATCCTCATGAATGAGAAAACCATCTGGCTGCTCAATATACACCTCCTCTTCCAGAACCCCATTCAAGAATGCGGATTTGACATCCATCTGGAACACTTTGAACTTCCTTTGCACTGCGATGGCTAGGAATAATCTTATTGTCTCCAGCCTTGCAACCGGTGCAAATGTCTCATCAACATCAATTCCCTCGATTTGGGAGTACCCCTTGCACACTAGTCGTGCTTTGTTCCGAATCACTGTGCCATATTCATTCATCTTGTTGCGATAGACCCATTTGGTCCCAATGACATTCTTGTCCGCTGGCCTCGAAACAATCTCCCATGTCTGGTTCTTCTCAATCTGATCAAGCTCTTCGTTCATGGCCTGAACCCAGTTTTCATCTTCAGCTGCATCAGAAAAACATTTCGGCTCCACTTGAGACAAAAACGATGCTTGCTGTGATGATTTCATTCTTCGAGTCTGAACTGGAGCTGTTTGATCACCAATGATATTCTGCCTATCAATCTCAGCTCGACTCTTTGTCTTCCTCGCAGACACCGACTTGACACTTTCCTCTTCATCATCAGTATCTTCTTCTGAGTCATCTTCTGCCACTTCTGCTCCCCCTGGGTTGCTTACCTCATCATCACTTTCATCCAGGAACTGTTCACTGGGTCGTTGAGCAGTCTGTTCATTTTCGACTATAGTGACATCATTACTCTCAACAATTTTTCCTAGCCTCTTGTTGAAGCATTTATATGCTTTGCTTTTCCCTGAATAGCCAAGGAATATCCCTTCATCTCCTCGTGCCTCAAACTTCCTATGATGTTCTTTGCTGAGAATGAAACACTTACTTCCAAAGATTCGAAAGTATTTCAACGTTGGCTTCTTTCCGTACCACAGTTCATACAGAGTCTTCCCTTGCTTCGGACATAACAGGGACCTGTTTGAAACATAGACCGATGTCAAAACTGCTTCCTTCCAAAACTTCTCTGGTAGGTCCTTATCAATAAGCATTGTTCTGGCCATGTTGTTAATGATCCGATTCCTCCTTTCTACCACTCCATTCTGTTGGGGAGTTCTTACTGATGAAACTTGATGCCTTATCCCATGTTTCTCGAGATAGTTTTCAACCTGACTGTTTGTAAATTCTGTACCGTTATCAGTACGAAACCTCAGAATTTTCTGCCCAAGCATCTTTTCTGATTCCCTCCTGTACTGCTTTATGCAACTGAACACCTCTGTCTTATGGGTAATGATGAATACCCAGGCCATTCTACTGTAGTCATCAATGAAAAGAACATAGTACCTTTGCCCATCTATAGCTCGTGGTGAGATAGGTCCACATACATCAGCATGCACCAATTCGAGCACTCGAGTTGCTTTTTGTTCCTTTGGCCTGTATGTCTTCCTGATGATCTTCCCTTTTTGACAAGCATCACACGTATGAGTGCGATCACGTGATAGTTTGGGAAGGTCTCTAGCAGCATCACACTTTACCAGATCTTCCATAGATGGTTGACATAGATGACCAAGTCGCTTATGCCACAGCTGATTTTCTTCTTCTCTGGATAAAAGGCATGAATCTTCTTCCCCACCTACCAGGTAAAGATTCCCCTTTGTTCGTTTTCCCTGAAGAATGACTATTCCATCTTTTCCTTTAACAATACCCATCTTCTTGGTAAAAAGTATAGAGTGCCCAGAGTCACATAGTTGACTGACGCTAAGCAAATTATGACTGAGACCCTCTACCACCAAGACATCAGCATGTCTCATTTCTTTGCCCCCAAACTTGGCTTTTCCTGAGCCAACAATCTTCAGGCCTTCATCATTTCCAAACTTGACAACTCCTTCTTTGTCATATTTTATGCCTGTAACCAGATCCTTATTACCCGTCATGTGGGATGTGCAACCACTGTCAAGGATCCAAACACCAGAACGATCTGATGCTTTAAGGGCAATTTCAGCAACTACGGCCTTCTCAGTTTTCTTCTTCCTAGTCCATACTTTTTCTTTCATACTCGGCATGGATTGAGGCTTCTGTTCTTTCTCAGAGTATGATGAACCAGCTTCATCTTGCAAAACTGCAAATCTGTTCTGAACTTTTAACTCATTTGTCGGTTTACTGATCTGCTGCTTGCGAACATTTTGATTCTGTTTTGGCACATTTTTCTGAATGGTCGGAGTGCAGTACCTAGCCATGTGTCCAAATCCTCCGCACCAAAAACAGTGTCCTTCAAAAAATGTTCTGGAAAACCGTTCTCTGTTTGGCTGCCATCTCTGTTCTTGTTCCCTTCGATATCTTTTGGCTATGGAACACACATACTGTGAATGTCCCATCTTTTCACAACAATAACACCTGATATAAGGTGCATTCCTTCGTGTTACTTCATCACTACGAGTTTCCCCTTTGGATCTCTGAGTATTTTGATCCTTCTTTGTGCTCAAATCCACTTTCAATCTCGGGACAGGTGCTTGCGGTCTAACTTCAACTGCCGCAGATTTTTGTTTCTGATTAAGTCGTGAATCAGCCTTAACATATGAGTTCAATTGCTGCTTCTTTCCTGCTGAACTACTAGGCTCTTCTTTCTTCTTTTCCGTCTTCGTAACGACCTGATTTCCCAAGAATGTGTTGGGATTCAAAGGTTTCTCCTGGTCTTTAACTTTTTTCCGCAGACCGACAACTTCCTCTTCAAGCTCTTCAATACGCTTGACGTGATCCTTCACTTTTCGACTCAAGAAATCGATCTCCCTTTTCTTCTCTTTTTCTGTGCGCTCTGGCCTGGAAGACTTAAGATTCTCAATTTCTTTCTCAAGCTCAGACTTCTCTTCTTCTTGTTGTTGCATGTAGAGTTTGGCATCACGTACTATCTTGTTGGCTTTCTTTGTTTTTGCTCGCCAAACATCTATCTCTTCAAGAGCTGCTTCTAATTCAGCTTCCATGTCAACTCTCCCTTCAATTTGTTCTTCTTCTTCATCAGTTTCGGTTTCTTTCTTTTCTAGAGCACTACTAGCAACAGCCACCATCGCATTTTGACCATGATCTTTGCAGTTTTCTATCTCTTCAACTTCTTCACCCTCAGACTCAGCTGAACTATCAATTTCTTGGGAAAGAAGATTCTTCTTCTTAAAGAAATTTCTCTTGAACTGCTTCTTCCCTTTCACATAGGATGAAGATTTTTTTATGGGAGTCTTAACTTCATCTCCATCGCTTTCTTCTTGAAACTTTTTGGGGCATCTTGCAGCAAGATGACCAACCTTTCCGCATCGGAAGCATGCTAGTGGAAGTTTCCCTTTAAACTTTCCTTTTCCTCTTTGCAGATTTGAAGAAAGGAACGACATCACCTCATCTGACTCTTCTTCCTCCTGAGAATCTTCAATAGTGAGCCTCTTCATGGCCTTAAATGCCACCTCTTTGGATTTCCCCTTTTCCACAGCATCGTTGTCATCATTTCTCATTTCATATGCAACAAGAGTGCTGTGTAGGTTATCCAATGTTAGCTCTTTCGGATCTTTATCTTCCAACACAGAAACTTTTGGATTGAACCGAGGTGGAAGCTTTCTCAAGATGCGCTTTACGATTTTAATGTCTTCGATAATTTCTCCAAGACCCCGCATGTCTTCTACCACAGCATTTACCCTGTCAAAGAATGCATCAACAGACTCATTCGGGTTCATTTTGAGATCTTCATACTTGTTCCACAACACTTGCAGCTTTGCCTCTCTGACTTTTGTATCCCCTTCATAAATATTCAAAAGTTTTTCCCACATGGCATGTGACGTTTTGCATGACATCACCTTTGTATAAATGGGATTAGAGAGGGCTCCACCTAAGGCGTTTATTGCTTTGGAATCAGCATCCAACTCTTTGTGCTCAGCTTCTGATAATGCACCACTAGTAATATCAGTTGTGATACCATGCATAGCTGCTGAAAACACATCCATTCCCAGAGATCGGAAATAGTGTTGCATTCGATTCTTCCATATCTGAAAATTACATCCGTCGAAGATCGGAATCCCTCTATGATTAGTGACCTCCATTGAGAGAAGACCAACTGTTAACCTTCCCTCTGATACCACTTGTTAGGTCCACTAGGCTGAATACCCTGAGAGGGGGGGTGAATCAGGGTATGACTAATTAAAAATTAAAGCCCTTTCTGATCTTGTTTCGCTGTTAAGCAAAACACTCTTCTCTCTCTTTCCTGCTGCACAATATAAACAGAAAGTAAAGCAAGCACAGGACACAACAATTTTACTTGGTTCACCGCTAAGGGCTACGTCCAAGGAGCATACGCCGACAGGTTTCCGGTCGTACCAAGTCCACTAAACTTCACTAGCTGCGGATTACAATGTTCGGGCTAGATCACTTCTATGCCCAGGCTCACTGCCTATACAATGTTTAGGGTCAGCTCACTGCTTTCCCAAGGGTCACTCCCTGTTTCTCTCTCTCTGGCTCACTGCCGGTGGAGAGGATCACCTTCTTCCTCTTCCTAAGCTCACTGCTCTTGGAAGGTATTCACTCACAGTTTATAGACCTGTAGGTCTCTTAATTTTCATGAAGGAATGCATCTTCCTCTGTATGTAGATGCTCTGTTGAAGTCCAACTTTCACCCGCAGATGAATCTCACTTTGCACCGGATGTACCGGGCAACCTCAATTTTTACGCGCAACCCTTACGGTGACTTGCGCGCAATTTCTATGATTTGCGCGAAATTCCTTTTTCGCGCAACCTCCAAATATTACGCGCAGCCTCGAAACTGCCTTGCGCGCAATTCACTGATTTTGCGCGAAATCCACTTTTCGCGCAATCTTCCTTTTACGCGCCAACGCCAACTTTCTGCGTAGCCTTTGTTTTTCGCGCAATCTGACTTTACGCGCAAACTTTAATTTTACGCGCAACACACTTTCTAACTTCAATTTCGCGAACCAGATCTCGGGTATCTTCTATGTATTGAACTCCTCCGAATGGAGGAGGGTCACTTCATATTTATAGGCAAAATCGACCCCGCGCGAAAAACCCTCCTTGAGCGCGTAATCCGCTTTGATCTTCCGCGCACAAACATTTTCCGCGCACTGCTCCATAATTTCGCGCACCTCATGCCTTTGCCATTTTACGAGCTTCGGACCTCGTAACACCTCTTGCGCGAAATACTTCATCCGCTATTTCGCGCGCCACTTCAATTTTCCGCGCACGCCTCCAAAATTTCGCGCGCCTCATGCCTTTACCGATTTTCAAGCTTTCGGCCTTGAAACATCTTTTGCGCGAAATACAATTTCGCGCAACCCGCTGTTTTGCGCGCCACACTTCAAGATTTCGCGCAACCCGCTAGTTTTGCGCGCCATGCTTGATTTTTCCGCACACCTCCTTCATTTCTCTCTCCTCAACCTTCGCCAACAACATATCACTCCATTTTACTTTGGCGATTTTCAGGCCCAAAAATTTGGCAAACACTGGAAAACGGCGCCACCTTGTACTGCTCTTTTGTACCGCCTCCAGATCGTCCTTTCCTTTGTCAAAGGTCTTTGTCAACATGGAATGTCAACAACTTCTCGGGAACTCGACAATTCTCCATGAAAACCTGCTTTGTCAACAAACACAATCAACCCAAAAATGCTGCAATGTTACCTTGAGGGATTTTTGCCCAACAAAATCTTTCAAACCCCTATAAACCGCTATAACCCCTTAAAAAACATAAAAACACTAAAAAGAATAAAAATGATAAAAACCCAAAAAACCATAAAACACTGTAAATTCATTAAAAACCCTAAAATCCAGAAAAAACTAAAAAACCCCTTAAAAGCCATAAATTCTAATAAAAACCACAAAAACTCTTAAAACCATAAAAACACTATAAATTTCTTAAAAACTATAAAAACCCCTACTAACCATAATAAAACATTAAAACCCTAAAAATACATAAATGATCTTGAAAACAATAAAACCCCGTAAAGGAATGTGAAATCCTAAAAAAACTATTAAAATTTCCAGACCCCTAAAAAATCGAAAGATCCTAAAGACCATAAAAAACACTAAAATACCCTAAAACCCTTATGCAAACTAAAACCCTAAATAACTAAAAACCTTAGAAAACCCAAAAACCAAAAAAACCCCAAAAATGTTCCCCATAAAATAGTAAAACCACTAATAAAATCTAAAAACGTACTAAAAACCTAAAAACTATAAAACAAAAAAAAAACCTATATGTCCCTAAAACCACATAAAAACACATGAAAATCCCTAAACCCCCTAAAAACCAACACAAAACTCTAAAAAACCCAAAATCCATTAATACCCCCAAAGTAACCCAAAGAACCCATAAAAACCCTAAAAAGTCCAAAAAACCCCAAAACCCAAAAGAACCTAAAAGCCTAAAACCCCGAAAACAAAAAAAAAAACCCTAAAAACCAAAAAACCCCTAAAAACTATAAAAAAATCTTAAAATATAAAAAACACCAGAAAACCCTAAAAACACTAAAAATCCTTAACACCCTAAAAAACCATAGAATACCCTAATAACTCTAAAAACATTAAAATCCCTTAAACTATATTAAAAAATCATAAAAAAACAAAACTCCTAAAAACCTAAAACCCGTTAAACCCCTTAAACATACTACAATATCTATAAACCCTACAAATCAATAAAAAACTGAAACCATAATAAACACTTGACACCACAGAAAAACTAAATAATCCTTCACACCCCTAAAAACCCTAAAAACCACAAACACAAAAAAACCTAAACCCCCCTAAAAACCCTAAGAACCTCTAAAAACACTAGAACCCTCAAAAACCATAAAAACTGTAAAACCCCCTAAATATATAAAAACACCTAAAACCCATTAAAGATCATAATGTCAATAAATGTTCCCAAAACCGTTCAGAAAACACTAAAAGACTATAAAATAATATATACCCCTAAAAGACTCTAAAAAACCCTAAAACCCATAAAGGACCCTAAAACCCCATAAAAACACTAAAAAGACCATAGAACACAATAAAACCCATAGAGGACCCCAGAAACATAATAACTCTAAACGATCTTAAACCTTACCCCCCAAAACTATAGAAGACCCTTAAGACTTCTAAAGGACCACAGAAAACAAAAAACCCTAAAGGACACTAAAAAACCATAAAGGACACAAAAACCCTGAAGTACCCTAAAATCCCTAAACCCCAAAAGAGACATTAAGCCCCTAAAAACCCCAAAAGACCAAAAAAGCCAGAAAATCCCTAAACCCCCTAAAACCAATAAACGACCCAAAAACCACTCAAAGACCCTAAAACCCCCTAAAAACCTAAACAACCCTAAAAATACTACAAGACTCAAAAATCCCTAAATACATTAAAAACTATTAAAATCCATAAAAAACCCTAAAAAACCAAAAAACATTAAAAGGCCCTGAAACCCAAAAAAAATACTTATACTCTAAAAATTCTAAAACCCTAAAAAATCCTAAAAACCATAAAAACCTGAAAACCCAAAAAATGATAAACCCCTAAAAACCCCAAAAACCGTAAATACCAAGAAAAATTTCAAAAAAAAACCCAATAAACCCTAAATGACACCAAAAACCCATAAGAAATCCCAAAAGGACCTTAAAAAAAACTCTTGAAACACCTAAATGACACAAAAAACAATAAAAACCCCTAAAGAACCTGACAAAAAATAAAATATCCAAGAAAAGCCCAAAACAATCCAAAAAAACCTAAATGACCCTAAAAACCGATAAAAATAGAAAACCCAAAAAACCATAAAATTATAAAAACCCATTAAAATATTTTAAAAACCCCTAAAACTATACAAACCATTAAAAATTCCATACATAACCTAAATACCATATAAATTCAAAAAAACATTAAACCCCTAAAATAACCTAGAAAATCACCTAAAAACCATAAAAACACCTAAAACCCCAAAACCCTCAAATCCCTTAAAAACCAAAAAAATATAAAATACTATAAACTCCCAAAGAAAATATAAACTTTAAATACCCTAATAAAACTAAAATCCCCAAAAAAAACCAAATAACCAAATACCCCAATTAAATGCTACAAATATCTCAAACCCCTAAAACCCCCAAAAACATGTAAAAATACAAAAAAAACTAAAAAACATAAAAAGAACTAATAAATCATTAAATAAAAAAAACCAATTAAATTCCCTATAACCATAAAAACATTAAAAAGTTGAAACAACACTAAAAACGTAAAAAACCCACTAACCCCCCTAGAAAACCCAAAAACCCAAAACCCCCCTTAAGGTACCTCTAACCAAATAAAAAACCTAAAATAATATTTAAACCCTTAAAAATAATTTTATACCTCAGAACACTAAAAATTTATAAATCGCATAATATCCTAAAAACTCAGAAGATCTCTAATACAACTAAAAAGACCCTAAAATTATAAAAAAACCAAAAAAATCTTTTAAAGTTATCAAAATATAATACAACCCTAAAAATCATAGAAGACACTAACAAACCTTATAAACCCTAAAAATACATAAAATATCTAAATGAAATCCTAGAAACCTCTAAAAACACTAAAAACTAATAAAAAAACCCTTTAAAACCTCAATAACATTTAAATAGAAAAAAACCCAAAATAAGAAAAAATCCTAAAACACTGTAAACCACCAAGACAGCCATGAAAACCATTAAGGCCCCAAAAAACCCTATAACCTCTAAAAACCCTAAAAATGCATAAAAAAAATTAAAATAACTAAAACCCTTAAAAGACACAAAAACCCCCATAAAAGTCCAAAATATTGAAAACCCATAAGACCCTAAAAACAATAAACCCATTAATAAACCATAAATAAACGAAATACATTAAAAATCTTTGAAAAACCAAAAAGTCAATAAAAATTCAAAAAAACCTTGAAACATTGAAAATGCTAAAAACACTGAAAACCCTAAAAACTAAAAAATAACCTAAAAACCCAAATATCCCAAAAAAAATTGAAAACCCTAAATCCCATAAACATCATAAAACCCCCTATAGGACCCTAAAAACCCTAAAAACATTAAAAATCACTAAATTCCCTGAAAAAACCAAAAAACCATTAAAAATAATAAAACCAAAAAACCCAAAAAAACCACTCTAAAACAATAAGAATCCCTAAAAACAGATAATAGACCCAAAAACCCTTAAAATTTTGAAAAGAACCTAAAAGATGTAGAACCCCTAAAAACCAAAAAAACATGAAAGGCCCTAAAAATACAAGAAAACCTAGAAAATACTAAAACAACAAAAAAAAACAAAAAACCATAAATATTTTAAAAACCATAAAAACCCATAAAAATCCTTAAAAGCCTAAAAATCCAAATAATCCAAAAAAAATAAAAACAAATAAAACCCAAAAAACCCAAAAAATCATTATACCCTTAAGATATAAAATATTACAAGAAAACATTAAAGCACCCTAAAACCCCAAAAATTCCCTAAGAAACTATTAAAAACCCCTAAAACCCTAAAGAACCTCCCAAAATAGATAGAAACCCAGAAAACCCTATTAAACCAAAAAAACCTCTAAAAACCCACATGAAAAAGAAAATACCCATAAAACCCCCTAAAAGCATAAAATCCGAAAAAAACACAAAAAACAATAGAAAACCTTAAACCCCCTAAAGTCCCTAAAAACATAAAAGACCAGAAATAATAGAAAAAACCCTATAAAAACCGAAAAACCAAAAAAACCCTAAAAACCATAAATTTTTTTAACAAACAATAAATATAAAAAAAACCCAAAAAAGACCCTAAAAGACCTTATAAACACCAAAAAACCCAAAAAATCAAGAAACCAAAAAACCATAAAAAATCCTAAAGCCTCTAAAAGAACCTAAAAACCCTAAAAAACTAAGAATACCTAAAAACCTAAAAAAGAAACATTAAATTCTCTAAAAACCCTAAAAGAAACATAAAACTGTAAAACCCATTAACCCATAATTAACATTAGAACCATAAAAATATCTATAAATCTAAAAACACTAAAACCCCTGAAAAATACGAAATATGATAAATATCTTAAAAAAACTTTAAAACAATAAAAACTATAAAACATCCTTATAAACCCTAACAAACCCTAAAAATAAAAAAACATAAAAAAATAAAATAACACAAAAAGACCTAAAGATGATAAAAAACATAAAGCACATAAAAACACTAAAACCATAAAAAAATAAAAAACACTAAATTCCGTAAAAAAACATAAAACACCCTAAATACCCTAAAACAACTAAAAGACCCTAAAACACATAAAAACATTAAAAGAAGATAGAACCCCTATAAAAACCCTAAAAGACCATAATAAATTTTAACATCCTAAAAACCATAAAACCAAACAAATGCTAAAAAAACCATAAAAATTTCTAAAATCCAAAAAACCTAATAAACATAAAAATCAAAAATCCTAAAATCACTAAAAACTACAAAAAACCACTAAAAACTTTAAGCAGATATGGAGGCTCTGGCGATTTGGCTCTCTCGCGATGGCGGCTTCCCCTCCCTTCCTAGTTGAAGATGATGGCGAATGAAGCCCCCCCCCCTCTCGGTGGGGGCGGACCCTCCCTCTAAGGACTTCCCTTCCTCATATTTCTCTTTCCCTGATTTTATTACCACATTCCCAGAAACGGTGCTTTGTCCGAAGGTTCTGGAGCTCTTTTAAGGTTGTACATAGCTTCCCCTCCCGATTTAGGAGTTCAATGATACCTCAGATCTACATCGCCTGACTCTAGTTGCGAGGTTTCCGATGTGGTGTCCTCTGGTGGCCTCTTTCGATAGGTTTGTATCTTATTTCTTGAAGCATAAGGATCACGCGACGGTGGGTCTGGTCGATAGTTCCCACATCATGATTCGGTTTGGGTCTAAGGAGGATCAGGTTCTGTCCTGGTTGGCGGCTCCTCGGATATGCCATAGCGATCGCTTCTCCCTTTTTCGGTGGAGCTTTGACTATCATCTAAAGAGGGACTCTCCGATGGTTGCGACTTGGTTGGAATAGGTCCCTTTTCCACCCTTTTTCTCCAAGGGACTTTGTTGAGGTTGATGCTTCAAAAGTTACGGTGGATGCTGTCTGGATTTCTGTAGGGGAGGAGCTCCGGTGGAGGCAACCGGTCATATTTGAGTAATGGATGGTTTTATGTTCTAACTATTGGAGCTTTGGGCATAATTCTCGGTTTGGTGGATGTGTTTCCCCCAGTAGGATTGGTTCATCTCCAGTTTAGATGAGTTATGGGGTGACCACCCACACTCTGGTGGAGGCAAAGGGAGCCAAGAGGGTGATTGAGACCTCGCCCCATCCTCTGGTAGCTGAAGTTTCTCATTTAACAGACCAGATTCCTGGGACTGGTCTAGAAGTTGCTTTGATGGACTTTGGTGGTTTTTTCGTAAGTCTAGTTGGAGATTCTTGTAATTCATGAGTTACCGTTGATGAGGTAGTTCTAATGGCTGAAGGGGTGGATTATCCCCGTGCTAAAGTGTTCTATGGATGTGGTGAAGGTTCATGGGGATAGTTGGACAAAGGGAAAGCGGTCGTGATGGAAGAGTGGGGCGGGAATGACCAGTTGGAGGCCCCTTCTAGCACAAACACGGGGAGAGGAGGATTTATTATGCAAGATGAGTATTGGGGGTGCTAGAAGTAGCAGACTCCCGGAGGGGTATGCTGTGTCTCTTCATAACCGGTTTCCAGATTTAGCCTCGGTTAAGCAGGCAGATGATGATGTGTTGGTGGGAGAGCTTTCACAAGGGGATATGGATGCGCAAGGTATGCGAGCTGGGGATGAGTGGAAATTGTATTTGGCTGATAAAGAATGGTTTGTGATAGAAGTGAAGTTTTGGAGTCCTAGGGTGCGACGCACTGATTAGCGTGATGCCCCCTGGTGTTTGTGGGGTGTGATGATGTGGGGAGTACTCTCTTGGGGGTAGTATCATCTCCTATTGCAGAAGGGACAAGAAGAGTGTAGGACCTGCCGTGTGCTTCTGTTGGGGATCCGAATAGGTTTTATCTGCCGCGACTCACTACTGTTTCAGGCGATATGGCCCCAAACCTACAAAGGTCCATGGTTGTTTTTGGTGTTCCATCTGCTAAAGATCATTGTGTTCTGCTGCATGATATGATGATGGTTGAATAGGAAAGGTTTCATCTTGAGGGGGAAGCTAAGAGACTTAGAGGGATATTTTCCAAGGATGACCACCAGATAAATGATGCTATGTCCCAGTCGAAGGATGAAAATAATAAGCTGTTAGAAGGGGTGCTGAAAATTCTGGGTCTGGAAGAAAAAAAGGGCACAAAAAGGCCTCAAGTGCAGCTAGTGATGGAGTCATTCGTGAGGAAGCAGTGCATGAGGATGGTTCTATCTCTGCTCCACTAAAGCGTAGGTTTCGGAAGGATTACTCTACCCTCCCATGATATATGGTGACCCGAGCCACCTCCAAGAAGGCCAAGCTAAACCTCAAAGTCAATTTGTGGGAGCGGCCTTCACAAACTGCTTAGTAGAAGAGGGCCAGAGAGAAGATTTTGTCGATACTCAAAATGCAGGAGGAGTACGAGTCGGGCTGGGATTCTATGGATATGGATGTTGAATTAGACTTCTACTTTACTAGTGTGGGTGTTGGCCTGGGTGCGAGCTTCGGTTTCCGCGGTGTGCAACAGGTTGACTTTGGTGGTGATATTGACTGACGCTCTTTTTTTTGTGTGTGTCTTTTCATTGGAACCTTTTCTGTCTGTTTTTCTTTATCTTTCTTTTTTTAGGGGTCTTTGGGTCTGGGGTTATTAAGGGTTTTTGGGGCGGGCCATTTGACCCCTCTCCTCCCTTGTCTGATGTTTCTCTTTTTTCATAATAAATTCAAGGGGGGGGGGGGATAGCCTGGCCTCAGACCTCTTCTGTCCTAAATATCCTAAAATCTAAAAGAAACCCTTAATCCCATGAAATATGGTACCCTAATACCCCCCAAACCCAGAAAATATTAAAACCCACAAAAATACATGAAAACATCTAAAACACATAAAACCCATAAAAACCATAAACACCAAAACACCATAAAAATTTCTAAACACCCAAAAATACCTATACCCCCACCCCAAAACAACCTTAAACTAGTAAAAACCATTATACCTAAAAAACCTAACAATCCCAAAAACAATTATACACCTTAAAATCCCTAAACCGTAAAAATCCCTAAAACATTTAAACCCCCAAAAAACTAAAACCCACATAGAAATAATAAATTCCATAAAAATAAAAAACCCTAATAACCCTATAATCCAAAAAACCATTAAAAACTTAAAAGCTATAAAAACCACAAAAATATTTTAACACTAAAATACCAAAAACGGCCTTGAAACAATAAAAACATAAAGCACTAAAAACCCTACAAATAATAAAAAACCCATAAATGGACCTCAAAACCCTAAAACAACTAAAAACTCATAAAAACCCAACAAACAAAAATAACATAAAAACCTAAAAAACACTAAAATCATTTAAAACACTTAAAGAATTAAAAATTATAAAAACCCATAAACCCCTAAAAGACACTAAAATCCCTAAAAACATATAAGACCTTAAAAACACAAAAATACCATAAAACCCTAAAACACCTAAAAGATCATAAAAGACCCTAATGCCCATACGAGAATCCTATTAAACCATAAAATATCCTAGACAACTTCAATGTTTATAGAAATCCTAAAAGGGAATTGAAAACCCCATAAAAGACCCTAAATTGACATAAGGACCATAAAACCCCAAAGGGCCCTAAAACCATAACAAAACACTAAACGACCTCAAAGACCCTAAAAGACCCTATAAACATTTGATCCCATAAAAGACACTAAAAAGCCAAAAAAAAAATCCAAAAGGACTCTGAAAAACCTAAAAAATCTTAAAATACCCTAAAAGATCATAAAAACATGAGAAAACCAAAAACCTCTTAAAAAATACCCTTAAAACCACTAAAACCCCTAAATGAACTTAAACCCCAAAATGACCCTAAAACCCCTTAATGTCTGAAAAACCCATAGAATCAGCTAAAAGTCACTAAAATTTTAAAAAACTATAAAGACCCTGAAAATTGGAAAAAACACTAAAACAATACAACCCTAAAAATAGTAAACACTTAAAAAACCTTAAACCCCTTAAAATTATAAAAATAATAAAATTAATAATAATAACCATTTAAAACCATTTAAAACCATAAAATCCCGAAAAAACCAAATAACCCAAAATAACCATAAGAACCCTAAAACCCTAAAACCCCGAAAACCCTAAATAACAATAGAAAAATCCAAAAACAATAAAAATACAAAACAACCCTTAAGATCCATAAAAATAAGAATTACCCTAAAGGTCCCTAAAAATAAATAGGATCCTCAAAATACCCTGAAAACCTTATAAAGGCATAAAAATTTCCCAAAAACCCTAAAAACCCTAAAAACCCAAAACACTAAAAAAAATATATGTCCCTAAAAACATAAAACAATTAAAAAGAATCAAAAATCCTAAAATCCTATAAACCACCCTAAAAACCCTAAAAACACTTAGAAAACCCAAAAAAACTCTAGATGCATTAAAAGACCCAAATAATAAGTAAAACTCTATAAAACCATAAAAATCCTAAAAACCCAAAACCCCCATAATACACCATAGAACGCATAAAATAAAAAAACCCCTAAATTTACATTATTCCATTAAAAACATGTGATTCCCTCAAATCATAGAAACCCTATAAACAATAAACTACCCTAATACTAAAAAACCCGTAAAAATTAAAAAAACCAAGCAATCCCCTAAAATACCACTAAAAAACCTAAAAATAATGAAAGCCTAAAATCTCTAAAAATATGAAAACCCAAAAACAATAAAAAAACTAAAACCTTAAATAACTCTAAAACCCTAAAACCATTAAAAACCTCTAACAACATGAAAACCCCAACCCCCCCCCCCAAACCCTCACAACCTCAGAAAATCCCTAAACCCCCCGAAAAAACCCAAAACCCCTAAGAACCCTAGAATAGTAAAAACCCATAAAAAACCCAAACACTCTAATACCTAAGAAGACAAAAAATAAAGAACCCTAAAAACCTCAAAATCACTAAATATCCTTAAATATCTCCAAAAATCCCTAAATATCTCCAAAAATCCAAAAAACCTATATAAACCGTAAAACAACTAAAAAAACCCAAACAACACTGAAAACCCAAAAATCCCTAAAACCCTTAAAAATACTAAAAAATCCCCTAAAAAATCCCAAAACAAAGAAATTGCTAAAAATACAAAAATATATTAAGATCCCATAAAACCCAAAAAAACCCAAAACACTCTAGAAGACCCAAAAACATAAAAACAAAACAATACACTAAAAACACAAAAATCCCTCAAAGACACGGAAAACATATAAAAAAAATAAAATAAACTATAAATCCTTAAAAACCTAAATATCCTAAAACCCCTAAAAAACCTTAAAGAACCCTATTGTACTAAAAAACCCAAGAAATACCTAAAATCCCTAAACACCAAAAAAACCCTAAAAACATGGAATTTTAAAAAAACAGAAAACACTAAAATAATGAATACCCTAAAAACCCCTAAAAACCCAAAAAACTTTAAAAATTCCCTAATCAACCATAAAAACGCAAGAAACCTCTAAAATCCAAATAATCCCATAAATGACCCATAAAACCCTAAAACAACTTAAAAACGCTAAAACCCTAAAAATCCCCTAAAACCCATTGCAAGCCCTCAATGACCCTAAAACCCATTAAACACCATAAAACCCAAATACCCCTTAAAATAAAAAACCCTAAAACCCTAAAAAACCCAAATTGAATCCTAAACCCCTAAAACCCTAAAACCCTAAAACAAACTAACAACCAAAAAAACTCTAAAAGAGTGTAAATACATAATAGTGACCCTAAAAGACCCTTAAAACCATTAAAACCCCAAAACATTCTAAAAAAAATAAATCCAATTAAAAACATAAAAACCTTATATAACTTAAAACCCCCTAAAACCCAAAAAACACTAAAAAAACCCTAAGGAAATTTAAAACTCTAAAAAATCCTAAAATCCTAAAAAAAATATAACACGTTAAGAACCTTAAAAAACCAAAACCCCCCCGAAAACATTTAAAATTTTCCATAAAAACCCGAAAAAACCTATAATATACTAAAAACCCAAAAAAACCCTAATAACCCCAAAATCCATAAAAAAATTTAAATAAGAAAATTTTAAAAAACTGTATAAGTCCTTTAAAACCATAAATCCCGTAAAACCCCTAAAAACCATAAATATTCTTTAAAAAACCATAAAACCCAAAAAGCATTGAAAAAACAGAAAAACCCAGAAACCAGTAAAACCCCTAAAAGCCCCTAAAACCATATAAAAACATAATACAATAAAACCAACAAAAAACACTAAAACACCCTAAAAACCTTTAAAGAAATATTAAACCCCAAAAATCTTAAAAACTCTAAAATACCTTAAAAATCCACAAAACCCAATAAAACCCAAGACCCCCTAAAACCCTAAAAGATCCTACAATCTTTGAACAACCCTAAAACATCTATAAAAACCATAAAGTCCATTCAAAAACGTTAACCACACTAAAACTCCCAAAAAATTCTAAAGATATAAAAAAACCTTAAACCATAAAAAACTCTAAAATGATTTAAAACTTTGAAATCTGTAAAATTACCCTAAACCTCCATTAAAACCCCCAAACCCCATAAAACCATAAGAAACCAAAAAAATATTAAAATCCATAAAACTCTAAAACTACTAAAAACCACAAAAAACATAAAAAAACATATAAATCCATAAAACCATTAAAAACCCTAAATCTCATAAAAACCTGCAACTATATAATCCCAAAAAACCCTAAATGATTTAAAATGTTGTAAAAACCACTAAAATAACTTAAAATCCCAAACGGCCATATTGACCCAAAAATCACTAAAAATCCATAAAGACCCAAAAAAATGAAACAAGATAAAAAATCCTAAAACCCCTAAATCTAACAAAACCCTTAAAACCCAAACAACACTAAAATAAAAAAAATGATAAAAATCCAAAAAATATAAAAGAATCTAAAAACACAATAATATCCTAAAAACCCCTAAAACTCCTTGAAAATCCCAAAAGACCCTTAAAATCCTAAAACCTATAAAAGAAACTAAAAACCCTATAAAACCATGAAAGAACCTCAAAACCCTTAAAACACAAAAAATCTAAACTATAAAACTCCTAGAAAACCTTTAAAACCCTAAAACTCCAAAAAACCCCAAAAAACATCTAAAGATTTTAAAAACCATTAAAAAAATTGAAACACTAAAACCCCATAAAAATACTTAAAACATAGAATGGTAAAAACTCGAAACCCCCTAAAACACCTCAAAACACTTAAAACATGATGAACCCTAAAAACACAGAAAATAAAACACTTAGAAATCCCTAAAACCTTCTAAAATACCTAAAAACCTAAAACCATTAAACTATTAAAACCTAAGAATATTAAATAACCTAAAATCCCCTAAAACCCCAAAAAACCATGAGAACCATAAAAAAATAATAAAATCCTAAAACTTCTGAAGAAACCTTAGAAAAAACCCAAAAAAACCCCTAAAAAACCTAAAAACCTAAAAACCTAAAAACCCTTCAGTACCCCTAAACCTTAAAATCCTTAAAAACCCTAAAACATCATATAATAACATAAAATCCTTAAAACAATTAAAATCCCTAAAACCATAAAAATCTAAAAAACCCTAAAAACACAAAAATCAACCCCCCCGAAATCTCCAAAAATCCTGACCCCCAAACCCAAAAAACATTAAAATACCTAAAACCCATAAAAACAAAAAAAACCCTAAAAATAAGAAAAAGAACTTTGAAAACCTAAAACCCCTAAAAACCTTAATATCTATAAAAACATGAAAAAAAACTAAATCACTAAAAAAATCTGTAAAAACAAGAAAAATCCTAACACCCAAAAAACACTAAACACTCCAAAAGTACTAAATTTTTTTCAAAACCCCTAGAAACTCGTAAATAACTATAAACCCCTTAAAACACATAAGGACATCTAAAAATCCAAAAAACCCAATCGGGGACCCGAAAATACTAAAACCCCTAAAAACCTAGAAAAATCGAAAAAGTCATAAAAAATCCTGAAAAGCCCTAGAAACCATTAAAAAATTAAGACCCCCTAAAAATAACTAAAACCCCTAAATGATCATTAAAGACATAAAAAATAATATAAGACCCTAAAAATTATAAAACCTCTAAAAGATCCAAAAAAGACTAAAAATAGTCTAAAACCTTAAAAGTAATTAAAAAATATTAAAACCCAAAAAGATATTAAAATAAAATAAAACCCTTAAAGACTCTAAAGAATCCTAAAATCTCTAATGGGACACCAAAAACCTAAAACCCCCAAAAATCCCTTGTATCCATAAAAATATGTTAAGAATATTAAAAACACTGAAACATCCTAATTGACCGTAAATCCACAAAAATCCCAAAAAATCATAAAACACCCAAAAAATCCAAAAAACCCTATAAAATCTATAAAACACCATAAAACCCCTAAAACAACCTAAAAGACCATAAGAGATCCTAAAAACCATAAAAACCCTAAAACACCCTAAAATACTGATATATTAAAAAAAACCCTAAATCCCTAAAGACCCTAAAATTAATAAAATCCCCATAAATATTTTAGAAACCCTAAAACCCCTACAAACACTAAATGAACATCAAAACATACCCCCCAAAATATCTAAAAGACCCCAAAAAACGTAATAATACTAAAATCCCTACAAAACCCTAAAAGATGGTAAATATCCCAAAAATCATTAAAAACCATGAAAACTATGAAACACCCTAAAACCCCAAAATACACAAATGGCCAAAAAACACAAGAAACTCATAGTAACCCTAATACCACAAAAAACCCAAAACAACCATAAAAACTACTAATAACCCTAAAAATCCCTAAAAACCAAAAAATATTGAAATCATAAAATAACTTATCAAAACTCTCAAAAACCATAAAAACCCCAAAAGGCTCAGAAAATCACAACACCCTAAAAGAATATAAATACCCTAAAACCCTAAAATGTCCTAAAATTTCAGAAACTATTGAAACCCCTTAACATTGATGAATACCCTAAAAGTCCCATAAAAACTCACAAAAACATGTGAAACCACTAAAACCCCTAAAAAACCTTAAAACATAATAAAACATACAACCATAAAGACCCTACGAACCATAAAAACATAAGAAACACTAAAAACCTTAAAGTGCCCTGAAATTCATAAAAACCCATAGATCCCTAAAAACCCATTCCCCCAAACCATTGTAAACCATAATACCCTTAAAAACAGTAAAACCCCTTAGAAAACCAATAAATACAATAAAACCCTAAATCCTATGAAAAACTCAAAAGGATACTAAAAACCTAAAATCCCTAAAAGGCCCTAAAAACCCAATAAAAACCCTAAAATATCATTAAAATTATTAAAGAACCTAAAACCTCCAAAACCTTTTAAAAAACTAAAACCACCCAAAGAAACCCTAAAACCCCTAAACACCGTAGAAACTGGAAAACACCCTAGACCCATAAAACAACCAAAAAACCCAAAAAAAAAACTAAAAAACTCATGAAAATCCAGAAAAAGCCTTAAAACTCCAAAAAACCCAAAAATCCATCTTAATCCCTTAAAACCCCATAAAAACCCTAAAATAAAAAAAACATTGTAGAAACCCTCAAAAACACATAAAAACTTTAGAAACTAAAAAACCCTTAAACCCCATAAATACCCCAACACATAAAATCCCTAAAAATTCTTAAAGAATTAAAAACCCTAAAACAGCCCTAGAAATCCAAAAACCTTAAAAACCCTAAAAATCTATAAACACCTCTAAAATCCAAAATACACATTAATCCCTTAAGGAAACCAAAAAATATAAACAAACCAAAAGACCCTATTAACCCAAAAGACACTATAATACCATAAACACCCAAAATAACTCTAAACCCCTATATAAACACAAAAACACAAAAAACACAAAAAACCCAAAGAAGACATAAAACAAAAAAAACCACAAAAACCAAAAATAACATAAAACCCAACAAACCATAAAGACAGAAAAAATCTAGATTCACTAAAATGCCCTAAAAAACCTAAAACCCCCCAAACCCCTAAAGAATCCTAAAAATAGTTAAACAAAAAAAACTAAAAACCCTAAAAACTGAAGAATTCCATAAAATTACCTAAAACATTAAAACCCCTAAAAATAGTAAAGCCCATAAAAAACACTAAACACCCATAAAAACCCCAAAACATCCAAAAACCCAAAAACACACTAGAACCCATAAAACCCTTGTAATTTAAAAACAAAAAAAACGCCTCAAATGCCCAAAAATATGACAAAACCCCAAAAAATTATTAAAAACATAAAAAAATATTAAAACACAAAAAACCCTAAATTATCAAATAACAAAAAAAATAAAAAACCTAAATAGCCCAAAATAACACTAAACCACAATACCCTTTAAAAAACTTCGAATATCCAAAAAACCCTAAAAAACCCTACGAACCCCAAGAAGCCCCTTAATCCTGGAAAAAAACTTAAAAACTTTAAAAAAAACTATAAAACCCTAAAACCCATAAACCCTACAAAACTATAAAAACACATTAAAGCCCTATAAAACTTTAAAAATTCCAAAAATAACCTAAAATAACAAAAAAATGCTAAAAACACAAAAAACACTAAACACTAAACACTAAACATAAAACCATAAACACTAAACCCTAAATGATGTACCCTACCCCCTAATCCCTATACTCTACACACTAAACCATATTCCATACACCAAAAACCTTATACGCTAAAACCTAAACCAATACCCTAAACCCTAAACCCTAACAACTACACTCTAACCAATATAACCTACACCTTAATCCTTAAACCCCACTCCCAAAATACTATACCCTGCACCCTAAGCCATTTACACTATAGTGTAAATTACATACACTCAACCCAAAACCCCAACCCCTAATCCCTAAAAACTAAACTGTAAAACGTACACCCTAAACCATAAACCCTATACCCTAAAACCTACACTTTACACCCAACATCCTATACCCTACACAATAAACCCTAACCCCTAAACCCAATACCCTACACCATAATCCCTATGTCGTAAACCCCGTACCTCACACCCTAAATTGATAACCTTATATCCTAAACCCACCCTATTCCCTAAACCCTAAACCCTACAACCTAAACCTTATACCCTACACCCTAAACCCTATACCCTTGATCGGAAACCATATACCCTACACCATATATCCTAAAAATACACCCTAAAATCTATACCCTACACCATAAAACCTAAAACTTAAACCATAATCCCTACACCCAAAACCATTTTCCATGAACCCAAAACCCAATACTAGACACCCAAAATCGTAAATCCTAAAGTGCTAAAACAACCCAAAAAATCCAAAAAACCTAGAAACCCTAAAAAATTTGAAAACCATAAAAACATAAAAAAATCCTTAAAAAACCATAGATATCCATAAAACCCATAAAACATTAAAAACTCTACAAACAATAAAATCTATAAAAGTCCAGAAAAACCCTAAAACCAATTAAAAATCTAAAAACCCTAAGCCCTTAAAAATCCATAAAATTCCTAAAAACCCCAAAAACCTAAATACCATAAATATATTCAACAGCCGGTAAAAACCCTGAAAAATCATAAAACATGAAAAAACAAAAAAAAAAACCTAAAAACCATTAATAATCCTTACAAACCAAAAAACAAATCTAAAAACCCAAAAAACCCAAAAAAACACAAAAAAAAAGTTTACAAAACCTACCAAATTGAAAAAACTGTAAAAACCCAAAAAAAATTCTAAACCCCCCAAAAAACATGATGAGAACCCTAAAACCCTAAAATAATCCTAAAAACATTAAAAACAGCTAAGATGGTAAAAACCTAAAATAGTTAAGCACCCTAAAAACCCTAAAATCATTAGAAAACCTAAACCCCCATTAAAACCCATGATACCCTTAAAACCCTAAAATACCCATAAGACTTGTAATCCCGCCCCCCAAACCACAAAACTCTGAAATGACCCAACAGACCCAGAAAAACCCAAAAACCCATAAAAATAATAAAAGAGTCTTAAAACTTATAAAAGACCCTAAAATGACCAAAAAACCATTCACACCATAAAAAACCCCAAATCCCCAGAACCTTAAAAACCATAAATCCCATAAATCGCATAAAACCCAAAAACCCTAAAAACATTAAAATCCCCTAAAACACTAAAAAACAATAAAACCATAAAAACACTAATTATATTGGAAAAAACTAAAAAACAATGAATACAATAAAAAACTATAAATACCCTAACAAACCTCAAAACACTAAAAACCATAAAAAAAAATCAAAACCCTAAAATCCCTAAAATCCACTAAAAACCTTTAAACCCCCCCAAACCCTAAAAATACATAAAAATCCCTAAAAAGTCATAAAAAAATTTAAACCCATTGAATCCCAGAAAACCCATAAATTACAAAAAAAACTAAAAACCCTAAATATCCCAAAACCAGAAAGACCCTACAATCTAAAAAATACCTAAAACCCTAAAAAACACTAGAACCCCAAACACCCTAATTTGTTTAAAGAATAATTTAATCCCCAAAAACCATAAATACCATTAAAACACTAAAAATGAAAAAAATCTACCAAAAACCCTAGAAATCCCAAAAAAGCATAAAAACCTAAAACCATAAAATACAGGAGAATCCCCCCAAACCCCCAAAACCCACAGAAACACTAAAATCACCCAAAACATAATATTACTAAATCCCCTAAAAAATCCTAAAAACATAAGGAATACCTAAAATTCTCAAAACCCTTAAAATCCCTAAACCCCTAAAACCCCAAATTGAACCCCTAAAACCCTTACAAACCATACAAAAATCTAAAAATGATAAATATCAAAAAAACCATAAAACAACTAAAAACAATAAAAACCCTAAAAACACTGAAAAAACTTAAAACCTCTAGAAACCCTAAAAATAAAAAAATCCAATTATGCCTAAAACCCCAAGAAAACCTGTAAAATAACTTAAAAAATTGAAAACCAAAAAAATACAAAATCCCCTTAAATGATAAAAAACCCTAAAACTTGCAAAACCCATAAAACAATAAAGAATAATAAATATTGTAAAGGACTAAAAAACCCTCAAAACCCTAAAAACCAAACAAAACATTAAAACACACTAAAACCCTAAATCCCTAAAAACCATAAAACTGCTAAAAGCCCTAAAAACCCTAAAATCATAAATCCCCAAAATAAAATTAAAGTCCAAAAAAACTGAAACTAACTAATAAATCCCAAAATGATATTACTGACCAAAAAAAATCCCAAAAAAACCCCTAAAAACTGTGAAACCCATAAGAAAACACTAAAAATCCTACAAAACCAAAAATCCATAAAACCCCATAAATCCCTAATAACCCTTAAAAAATATACAAACCCCAATACCCCAAAAACACTTAAAAACAAAAAAAAAACCCTAACAAGAATTGAAACCCTACAACCCAGAAAAACCCAAAAAACCACAACAAACCTAAAAAAACCCCAAAAACCCTAAAAAATACAAATTAGAACTAAAAAAATAAAATTTAATAAAACCATAAAACCCTAAAAGACAATAGATAATCCATTAAAAACCCAAAAATACCATAAAAACCCTTAAGAACCATAAAGACCCAAAAAACCCAAAACTAACCCCTAAAAACCATAAAAAAATAAAACATCCTAAAAGACATAAAACCATGAAAGCCTATGTACCCCTAAAAATATCTAAAATACTAAAATCCTTATAAACCCAATAAAACCCAAAAACCATAAAATGAACTAAAAACCATAAAAATAAAAACTATAGAAGACCATAATACCCTTAAAAGCCATTAAAAATACCATTAAACCCCTAAAACCCATTGAAAATACTTAAGACCAATAACAGGACCTAGAAACCAGACAAATCCCAAAAAAATTAACACCCTTACAAAACCATAAAAACACTCAAACCCTAAAAGAAGCATAAAACCATAAAACCCTAAAATAATCCCAAAACCTAGGGAAAAAACCCTAAAACCATAAAAACACTCAAACCCTAAAAGAAGCATAAAACCATAAAACCCTAAAATAATCCCAAAACCTAGGGAAAAAACCCTAAAACCATAAAAACCATAAAAGAACCATACTAATTGAAAAACAATAAAACTCCTAAAAACCATAAAAAATAACCATAAAACAAAACAAAACCCCCTAAAAATAGAATATTCTTTAAAACCCTAACCCCCAAACCCATAAATTCCTTAAAGGACCTTAAAACCCTCCCAAAGACCCTGAAAATCCCCATAAAAGACCGTAAAAACCATACAAATCCTAAAGGTCACAAAAAAAACATATAAACCCATTAAAAGACCCTAAAACTAAAAAAAGTCATCAAATGACCCTAAAACCATAAAATATCCTAAAAAATTAATCAAGATAAAAATCAAAAAACAGTAAAACCCTTTAAAATCAGAAAATTCCTTAAAAATCAAAAAAAATCCCTAAAATTCCTAAAACTCGCTAAAACCCCCAAAAAAAACCCAAACCCCTAAAACAACTCTAAAACACTAAAAACCAATAAATCCATAAAAAATATAAAAGAACCTTAAAACCCTAAAAACATCTGAAGCCCCAAAAAACCAAAATAAACCCTAAAAACTCTTAAAATCCAATAATCCAAAAAAACCCAAAAAATAAATAAAAAATCCTAAAAACCCCAAGAAAGATCCCTAAAAACACTAAAACCCCATTAAAATTATCAAATCACTAAATCCCCTCAACATCCTTAAAACCCTAGAAAACCTAAAAACCCAAAAAACCATTGAAACCCAAAAATTACTAAATAACCATAAAACCCTAAAAACACTATAACATCTAAAAAAACACTAAAAACAAACCCCCCCCCCCCCAATTCACAAAAACCCTAAAACCCCCGAAAACCCCAATAAAATCCCAAAAAAACCATAAAAACCCCTAAGATACACACAAATCCATAAAAAACCAGAAAAATCCTAAAACCCATGAAATTCCTAAATATCCTAAAATCATAAAATCTATAAAACCCTATTATAACCATAAAATAAGATAAAGACACTAAAACACACTACGAATCCGAAAAAACCCACATGAACCATAAAAAACTCAAAATTCATAAATACCCCTAAAAACCCTAAAAACACTAAAATAATCTGAAAAGCCCCTTGAATTGTAAAACCATTCAAAACCATAAAAACCAAGAAAAACACTACCCCCCCCAAAAAAAACCCTCTAAAACATTAAAAAACCTTTAAAACCAATTAAAAAACACTAAATAAAAAAATGATAAAAAACCTAAGAACCATTAAAAAATCGTAAAACCCCTAAAACCCAAAAAACATCCAAAAAAACATAAAAACCATAAAACACTAATAATATTAAAAAATATGAAATATCTCTAAAAAAATGAAAACCCCCCCAAACCCACTAAAACCATAAAAAACCTAAAACCCATAAACCCTTAAAAAATTCATGAAAACTCTAAAATCAAAAAAATCCTAAAAATATCTAAAACCCTTATGAAACTCTAAAAACATATAAAGCCCCTAAAAACCCATAAAAACCATAAAATACCATAAAACCCATAAACCCCCTTAAATAACATAGATTTCCTAATGCCCTAAATATCCCTATAACCTATAAAGAACCTAAAAAAAACTCTAAAATCATTAAAACCACTAAATGACACTAAAAATACTTTAAAACACTAAATAACACTTAGAAATTAAAATCCCAAAAACCCATAAAAATCTTAATATCACTAAAAATCCTAAAAAGATATAAACACCCATTCAAACCCAAGAACCCATAAAATACTAAAAATATAGAAAGAATAATAAAAAATACTTTAAATATGAAAAACTATAAAAAAAATTACAACACTACACACCCTAAAAATCCCAACAATCCGTTAAGGGCCCTAAAAACCTTAAAAACCCTAAAACCCCAAAAAACCATTATAATCTCATGAAACTGTAAAAAAATAACAAGAATAACACACCCTATATAACCTTAAAACCTTAAAACTCACAAAAAACATTAAAACCATAAAAGACCCTAGAAACCATTATGAAATCATAAAAACCTTAAAAGCTGTAAAAATACATAGATGATATTAAAACCATTAAATACTATAAAATACCATAAAATACCTTAATATCCTTAAAATTCTTTCAAAATTTCTTAAAACCCTAGACGAACGAAACCTTTATACCCCCTCAAAGACCCTAAAAACCCTGAGAAATCCTAAAGGACCTGAAAAACCCATGAAAACCATAAACGTCCATAAAAACCCCCCTAAGAACCATAATAGACAATAAAAACCCTAAACCCTTAATGGACCCTAAAACAACTTAAAACCCTAAAATACCCTAAACCCCCCCCCCCCCAAAAAAAAACTTAAAACCCCGTATACCCCCTAAAAACACTAATGGACCATAGAAAACACTAAAAACTCGTAAAAGACCCTAATAGTCTTAAAAACCCGTAAAAGACCCTAAAACCCCTAAAACCCTATAAAAACTCTAAAAACCTAAAAGATCCATCAAAACAATTAATAATTTAAATGGACCTAAAAATTTAAAAACCATTAAACCCCTAAAATATGAAAAAACCCTAAACCCCCAAAAAACCCTAAAAAACCCAAATACACCCAAAAACATAAAATCATTTAAAACCCTACAATATTTTAAAAAACATAAAAATCCTAAAAACCTAAAAAAAACAAAAATCACTGAAAAACATTAAAAACCTAAAAACCCTAAAAACCCTAAAAACCATAAAAACCCTAAAACCAAAAAACCCAAAAAATCCCTAGAGGGCCTTAAAGCTGTAAAGGTCTCAAAAAACCTAGTGTACATTAAAAACCCCAAAATCCTAAAGGATCCTAAAGCCCCTAAAAACCAAAAAATACCATATTAACCATGAAAACAATAAAACTCGCTAAAACCCCACAATTAACCCAAAAACCAAAAAACACCAAAAAATTAATAAAAACACATAAACCCTTAAATATAAAAAACAATAAAAAACCCTCAATAAACCATAAAACACCAAAAAACATGAAAAAAATAAAAACCATAAAAATCATAAAATCCATGAAAAGTCTGAAACCCATAAAAACGCTTTAAACACCCCAAAAACCAAAAAAACCTAAAAATAATAAAATCCCTTATATGACACTGAAAAACGATAAAACCCCCCCAAAAAATAAAACAAAAAAACCACTTCAGAACCATAAGAACAATGAAAAATCATTCAATTCCATAAAATCCTAAAACCCCTAAAATCCCTAAAATCACTGAAAACCCTAAAAACAATAAACCCTTAAAACCCCCCCAAAAAACCATAAAATATCCAAAAACACTTAAAACCCTAAAATATGAAAAAAAAACCCAAAAAAAAATAAAGTCTCCAAAAATAAATAAAACCCTTAAAAGACCCTAAAAACTCTATAAAACCTAAAAGGTACTAAAAACCTAAAAAAACATAAAGGATTATAATTAACCTAAAAATATGAAAGGATCCAAAAAACCATAAATTACTATAAAAACCCCTGAAAATGCTAAAAACCCTTGAAAACCCTAAATAAAAAAATACCCTAAAAACATTAAAAACCATAAAAACCCTAATACACCACAATACCCCCCAAAAAATAAAATCCAGAAATAAATAAAAAAACTGTAAAAATCATAAAACCCCAAAACCCCAAAAAATAGAAAATCCTCTAAAATCACTAAAATCCCTAAAACCCCTAAAAATACCTAAATTTTATAAAATAAATAATAACTCTTAAAACCTCTAAAACCATAAAATCCCTAAAAACTTCGAAAATACCCTAAAAATACTAAAACCCCTAAAGATCCACAAAACTCATAAAAAACCTAAATACTTTTCAATATGATAAAACACCATAAAGTAGTATATTAAATCCACAAAACACCCTAAAAATCCTGAATATCCCTAAAAACATAAAAAAATGATCTAACAATTCCCCTAATAACCCTTAAACTCCTAAAAACTCATAAAAGTCCCAGTGAAACTCAAAAACGCCTAAAAATACCTAAAACCATTAAAACCCTTAAAATACCATAAAACACACTAAAAATACATTATTACCCAAAATACCATAAATGACCATAAAAACTAGAAGACCCCAAACCCCATAAAAGACCCTAAAACTCTCTAAAACCACTAAAGATTGTAAGACCCATAGAAGGCCTTGAAAATGCTACGACATCATAAATTACCATAAAAACCCTAAAACCATAAGAGACACCAAAAAAAAATACTAAAATCCTACTAAAAACATTATAATCTTTAAATCCTCTAAAACCCTGAAAAATCCTAAAACCCCAAAAAAATATTAAAACCCCAAAACCCTTAAAAACTCTAACAATCCCAAACAAACCCTAAGAACCCAATTAAACCCCAAAATCCCAACATATCCATAAAAACCCAAAAAAACAACAAACCCCTAAATACCCTACATAATAGTATACACACAAAATCCCATAATGACCCTAAAGGTCCTCAACATCTAAAAAACCCTAAAACAACACCAAAACCCCCAAAACACCAAAAATAACTCTTTGAACCCCTAAAGAAATAATAAACCGACCAAACCCTAAATATCCATAAAAATCCTAAAAATTTATAAAACACCTAAAAATAATAAAAAACTGATTAAAATTAATTAAATCCTAAAAACCCCATAAAACCCCATGAAACCCCGGAAACCCCCAAAAAACAAAAAAAACACCCTAAAACCCAAAAAACCATAACAACCATAAAAACCCTAAAAACCCTCAAATACCCCTAAAGATACTAAAACCCTTAAAAACACTAAAATTACATAACACCCCTAATAATTCTAAATGACATTAAACTCAAAAAATACCATTGATGAACCTAAAGCCCCATATAGGACCCTAAAAACTCTAAAAAACTCATACAAGATACTAAAAACCATTAAATATTCTAAAAACCCTAAAAAATCAAAAAATTCATAAAACCCCTATGGCCCCTAAAACCATTAAAACCATAAAAACTCTAAAACAACTCCAAAAACACAAAAACCCATAAAATTAATAAAAATACACTAAACACCCAAAAAAATTCCTTAACAACCCGAAAAACTTCAACCCCTAAAAACCCATAAACCCTTAACGAACCTAAAAACCCTAATACCCCTAAAAACCCAAAATATCCAAAAAACCGCTAAGAGTGTTAAAGATTCCTTGAAAAATCCTAAAATACCTAAAATCCCTAAAATACTGAAAAAAACCCTAAGAAAACACAAAACCCCACAAAACCCTAAAATACCTAAAACCCATAAGACCTTAGAAAAATATTAAAATCCTAACAACCCTAAAAACCTTAAAAACCTATAATGCAATAAAATCCTAAAAAACCCAAAAATCCTAAAAGCCCATAAAAACCCCAGAAGACAATAAAACACCCTAAAACACCTATAAAACACTAAACGGACGTAAATACACTTAACACCCTAAAAACCTGAAACACTCTTAAGAACCCTACAACTTCTTAAAAACCATAAAAACCCTAAAACCCCTTGAAACCCGAAAAAACCATATTAAAACCATAAAACCCTCAAAAAAATTAAAAAATATCTAAAACAGCTATGAATATTCAAAATACCTCTAAAATATTAAAAAATTGAAAAAATCCAAAAAAAATTAAGTACCCTAAGAACATACCCTAAAAATCCCATAAAACCCTAAACACCATAAAACCCTAAAGATCCCTAAAAACCATAAAAACTCTTTAAAATACAAGGAACCTCATAAAAATACTTGAAAAAAGTAAAGCCCATAAAAAACATGAAAACCTCTTAACCCCAAAAAAAACCAAAACAACATAGAAAAAGGACCTAAAATGCCCTAAAACCAATAAAAACCCTAAAACCCTTAAAAAGTTAAAATAAAATCCCATAAAAACCCTAAACTCCCAAAAAACTATAAAAACTATAAAAAAATACTTACAACCTAATTGACCTAAAAAATCATAATAAATCTCTAAGAACCTTACAACCCATAGAAGAAACTAAAATACACCCAAACCCATTAATATCCAAATGACATAAAATCCCTATATGGTCTTAAAAACCATAAACCTCCAAAATTATAGTAAAAACCCTAAACCCCTTAAAAGACACTAAACATTACTAAAAACTGTAAAAGACCCTAAAATGACCTCACAATAATGAAATCCTCTAAATAATCCAAAAAAACTAAATGACCCTCTAAACACTAAAAACACTAAAAATCATAAAACCCTTAAAAGACCCTATAACCCTAAAAACCCTAATGGACACTAAAAGCCATAATTAACCTTAAAGAAACTAAAACCCTAAAACCCAATAAAGGACCCTAAATCGTCTAAAATACCCTAAATCCATAAAATCCTTAATGACTCTAAAAAATATCAAACAACCAAAAACCCTCAAATACCCCAAAACCCTAAAATACCAAAAAAAACCCCTCCAAACCACATAAAAACTATATAACCCACAAAATAACTTTAAAAATTGCAAACCCCCTAATACCAGAAAAGTCCTTAAAAGCCTAAAAAGAAACTAAAAGGCCTTAAACACTATAAAACTGAAAACCCCTAAAAAATAAAACCCTAAATCCCTTAAAACACTAAAAAATAGAAGTTCCTAAAAACCATAAAAACCCAAAAAAACTTTATAAACTCCTGAAAACCCTAATAAACTAAATACAAGACAAAACAAAAAAACCCCTAAAACCCTAAAAACACTTAAAATCCATAAAAACACTAAAATACCTAATGACCCATTAAAACACATAAAACCCTAAAAAACCCATAACCCCCCAAACCAGAAAAACCACTAAAACACCCGAACCACCTAAAATCTACTAAAACCAACAAAACCCCCAAAAAAACCAAAAAACCACTAAAAACCTGTAATCACCTAAAAACCTAAAAGACCTAAAAATTCTCTAGAAACTAATAAATATAGTAATAAATCCATAAACCAAGTTAAAACATATAAAACACTAAAATAATTTTAAAACCTATTAAAACATGAATAACCATAAAACCCCTAAATACAAAAAAACGCTCACACCCCTCCCAAAACATTCCAAAAAATCTTAAATTCCCCGAACTCCTTAAAACCCTAAAAACCTAAAAAACATATAAAACCATAAAATCATAAAAGGCTCTAAATTCCTTGAAAACCATAAAAACCATAAACCCATCAAAAACCCAACCCCCCCCCCCCTAAAAAAAACCCAAAACCCTCATAAAATCGTAAAAACCTAAAAATCCATTAAACTCCCAAAAACCCCTTACACACCCTAAAACCCCATAAAAATTCTAAAACACACCAAAATTCTCTAAAAACCTCCAAAATAAATAAAATACCATAACATTAAAAAAATCCTAAAACCACTTAAAACCCTAAAAAATAAAAAAAATATTTAAAACACCCAATTTCCCTTAAAAAACCTAAAATTACATAAGCACCCAAAGGAACCTAAAAACCATAAAAAATATGAAAAACCTAAAAAATCATGACAAACCCAAACCCCTATGCACCCTAACCCCAAAAAAAATCCATAAAACCCTAAAAGAACCTAAAACTGTAAACACCCTAATGATTAAAAACCACCAAAAGCTCTATAAAAGACACTAAAACCCTTAAAAACCTAAAAGACACTGAAACCCAAAAAATTACTTAAATACCCTTAAATCCCTGAAAGACTATAATAAATCCTAAAATAACACCTAAAGGACTCTACAAATCCAAACAAAAACTTAAAAATTGAAAGGAACCTAACGACACTTAAATCCTTAAGGGATCCTAAAACTATAAAAAACCTCTAAAGGACCATAGAAACCAAAAACACTCTAAAACACTAAAAAACCTAAAAGAACCTAAAACCCAAAAAAAATTATAAAAGACCCAAAAAATATTAATAACCCCTAAAAACCCAAAATACCCTAAAAGGAACTTTAAAATATGCTAAAACCTCCAAAAACCAATAAATACCCATAAAACCTAATGGCCCTAAAACCCCTAAAATACTAAAAATAGAAAAATAAAAAAATCCCTAAAAATCCCTAAAAATTCCTAAAACCTCTAAAAACTAAAAACATATAATGTACCGATAACCACTAAAACCCATAAAACCCCTAAAAACTCTTTAAAAACACTGATAACTCATAAAACCCCTAAAACCATTAAATCCCCTAAAAAACCAAAAAATATATAAAAACCTAAAAATAATAAAAGGGCATAAAAATCCTAAAATAAAAATAAAATTAAAAATACTCTAAAACCACTTAAAACCACTTGAAATCCCTAAGATATCCTAAAATGTACTAAAACACTATAAGGCCCTAAAAACTAAAAAAACCAAAAAACAATAAAAATTGTAAAAACACTAAAAGCCACTCAGAAAACCTAAAAATCCTAAAACCCCTAGAAACCACATAAACAGAAAAATAGAAAAACACCTCAAAACCATAAAAATTATAAAACACTTAAAAATACTTAAAAGTCCAAAAAAACATTAAAATCCAAAAAACCCATAAACCCCCCCAAAATCCAAAATCCTCCAATAAAAATCTATATATCCTAAAAACCCTAAATCTTATGAAGACAAAAAAACCTAACAAACCCTAAAACCCCTAAAAGACCATTAAAAATTTAAAAAAACCCTAAAATTCTAACACCCACTAAAAATCCCTAAAAAACCTAAAACCCAATAATAATCTCAAAACCCCTAAAACACTCAAAAACCATAAAATCCCTAAAATCACTAAAAACCTATAAACCCCTACCCCCAACCCCTAAAAATTCCAAAAACCATAAAGGCCCTAAATTACTAAAATCCCTAAAGGCACAAAACCCCTAAAATTACAAAGGACTATCAAAAACACTAAAACAAAACAATACCATAAATAACGCTAATAAACCCTAAAATCACTAAAGTTCCTAATAAACTAAAGATTCTTTAAAACACCCGAAAACCCAAAAAACACTTCAAACCCATAGAAAGTTAATAACCCTAAAAAAATAAAGACCCTATAAAAAAATAAAAAAATAACTATATCTAAAACCATGAAACCCTATAAAAACACAGAAAAATATTTTAAAACCCTAAATGTACAAAAAATCCTAAAACCCTAACATCTCTAAAAACCCTAAAACACTAAAATCCCAGAAATTATCAAAAAAATCTATGAGACACTAGAAATCTTATATAACCTAAAAGCCCTAAGAAAATCCCAAAAGGTCTTAAAAACTATAAAAAATCCCTATGAAGCTAAAGAAACCCTGAACTGCAAAAAACACTAAAAATCCCTAAAAACCATTGAATCCCTATAAACCCTTAAAACTCCTCACAAACCCTAAAAACATAAAAATTACTTAAAATTATAAAAACCATAAAACCCCCTAATATACCATAAATATCCTAAGATAACACTCAAATTCTTAGAAAAATACAACAACTAAATAAACATAAAAACCATTAAAACACTAAAACCCCTAAAAAGAAACGAAAACCAACAAAACACCTAAAAACCCTAAAAACAGTAATACCATAAATATCCATAAAACCGTAAAATCCTAAAAATACCTAATAAAACATAAAAACCTAAATAAACTCTAAAAAGTATAAAACCTCAAAAACCCTAAAACCCCACAAAATTCAAAAAACCCCAAAACCATTAAATCCAAAAATCCCTTTCAAGACACTAAAACCCCAAAAAACCTAAAAACTCTCAAAAACCATAACTAAATCCCCAAAAATCCTTGATTCACCCTAAAAAACTCTCGAAATAAAAAATAAACCTTAAATCCTCTTAAAACCTTTAAACTCTTAAACATCGCAAAAAAACCTTGAAACCCACTAAAACTGTGAAAACCCTTAAAAGACCTAAGGAATCACTAAAATATCTAAAATCTCCAAATCCCAAAATCTTTAATAACCCTAAAAATCATAAACACCATAAAACCCTTTTAAACCCTTAGAAACACAAAAATTCTTAAAACCCCTAAAACCCTAAAACCATAAGGACTACAAAACCAAATGACCATAAAAAACCATAAGAGACCGTAAAAACCTAAGACCCCTAAAAATCCATTAAAAACAGAAATACACTAAAACCCAAATAAAACCCTAAATAACTAAATCACCATAAACCACTAAACCCCCCCCCCCAAAAAAAAAACCCTAAAAGCCACAAAGACCCCTTAAAATTCCAAAATGACCCTAAAAACAGTAAGAAACCCTAAAACCCCTAAAATATCTATAAAATCCAAAAAACACTAAATCCCCAATAAAACCAAAAAAACCAAAAAAATCCCTGAAACCATAAATTAACTAAAACCCTAAAAATTCTGAAAAATCCTTTCAATGCCCAAAAAAAACTAAAACCTTCTTAAAACCCATAGAAACTCTACAGACCACAAAAATCATAAAACCCCCTAAAAAACTAAAATAACCTAAAACCCCCTAAAGCAACCTAAAACCCCTAAGAAACCCTAAAATTATAAAATGATAAAGAACTATAAAATTGTAAAAAAACCTATGAAATCCTAAAAAATAAAAAATAATCTATAAAAACTAAAAATGCTTTAAAACCCTAAAATAACATAAACCCTAGAAAACCTCTAAAGACTCCAATTTTTATGAAATACCTATAGACCCCTAAAAGACCCTAAACCCCCCCCAAACCTTAAAAGACAGTAATTACCGTTAAAACCCCTTATTAGGCCTAATAACCATAAAAATACAAAAGGACCTAAAAATCCAAAATACCCAAAATATACTTAAAAACCCCAAAAACAAAAAAAAACCTAAATTCCATAAAGGAAATCTAAAACACCAAAACACATTCAAAACCCCAAAACACTAAAACAAATAAAAACAATTAAATCCTCCTAAAAACCCTAAAACCTTATAAATCATTAAAAACCATTAAACCCAAAAAAAACTCAAAAAACCCATACAACCCTTTTAAAATCCAAAAAACATTATGAAACCCTAAGAAATCCTAAAAAACACATAAAACCTGAAGGACCCTGAAAATTTGTAAAAAATACTTAAAACCCTTAATAAATCTTAAAACCCCTTAGAAACCCTAAAACCCCTATAAAACCCTAAAAACTCATAAAAATTCTACCATGTCCTAGAAACCCAAAAAACCCCTAAAAAGCCTAAAAACCCTAAATTAAATTAAAAAACAAAAAAACCCAAAAAACCTTAAAACACTAAACACCTTAAAAAGGAACTAAAAAACCAACAAACCAAAAAACCACTAAAAACTCTAAAACCCCTAAAAACCATAAAAACATCTAAAAACCCATCAATCCAAAAAAATCCTTAATCCCATTAGAAGTTTCAAAAACCCCTAACATCCATAAAACCTAAAAACCCTAAACCCATAAAACTTAAAAAAAGACATAGAATACTGTAAAACGCCACGAAAACTATAAAAAACATAGAAATCCATAAAACCCCTTAATCCCCTTAAAAACACATGAAACCCCTAACAAACCCAAAAAAACTGGTAAAAACCCTAAAACTCACAAAAAACCCTAAAACACTAAAAAATTTCCAAATACCCTAAAATGCACCAAAAATACCAAGATAACATTAAATACCCAAAAACCCTTAAAAAGTTAAATACCATAAATCCCTTAAAACAATAAAAATCCCTAAATACCATTATAAACCTTAAAACCATAAAAACTCTAAAAAACACTTAAAAACCTAAACCCCATTTTGAACACCAAACTACCCCCCCAATCTAGAAAAGCACTAAAACCCATCACACACTAAAAACCCCTAAAACCTTAAACAACCCCTAAAAACCAAAATAATAGATAAAAACCATAAAAATGCTAAATAGCCCAAAAAACCATGAAAAATTCATAAACCCCTAAAACTAATAAAAACACTTAAAATATTAAAAACCCTAACAACCTAAAAACCCCTAAAATCCATAAAATCCAAAAAAAAAACTAAAAAGACTATAAAACCCAAAAACTCCCCAAAACCCAAAACAAACAAAAAATAGTTAAATTAGAAAGGATCCAAAAACAATTAAAAACCAAAAAACTCCAAAGAATCCCTAACAATTACAAAAATCTTAAAAATTCTAAAAACCCTAAAAGACATTAAAAATCCTAAAAAACCAAAAAAACCCTAGATAACTAAAAGAACCAACAAACCATAAAAATAAAAAAATAACATAAAAATACAAAAACCCCTAAAGGACCCTCATAACCAAGAAAACACTAAAACATCATGAAACTATGAAAGGCCATAAAATACAATAAAATACCCTAAAAACCCTAATACACTAAAAGAAACTAAAAACCTCAAAATTACTAAATGACCCTAAATAACCAATAAAATTATGAGCACTTAAAAACCATAAAAACCATACTAGTAACCTAAATCCCCTAAAAATAATAAATGAACCTAAAACCCCAAAAGGTCCCTAAAAACCCTAAAAACCCAAAATCACCCAAAACCCCTAAAATCTGTAAAGGGCCCTAAAAAACCTAAATGAACTTAAAACACCCTAAAAACTCCAAAAAATATTAATGAATCTAAAAGACTATAAAACCGTAAAAACCAATATGAAACTGAAACCCCTAAAAACCACTAAAATACCCTAAAACCCATAAAAACAAAAAACAGACAACAAATCTCTATTTTTGGTGGAGTGGTGATGATCCACAATAAGATACACACACCATCCCATCTTAAAACAGGTTTTATGTATTAATAATGTTAATGATCTAACTCTTTTTCATTCACTCGAAGTTGCTGGAAGGGGGAAGAATCCACATGTGATGAAATATATTTGATGGATTCCCCCGATCCCAGCATAGATAAAGTTCAATGTGGATGGTGTGGTGTTTGCTGCAATCATACCCTTGGGGTGTGGTGGGGTCTTCTGCATATACAAAGTCTTTTTAAATGTATTCTTTTACCATTTTATTGGAGACATATGTGTATATGAAGAAGGAGTTGTGGGTGATGATGAAGAAGGTTATGCTTTCTGCCCAATTTAAAGGGAACTCTCTTTAGGTTGAGTCTGAATCTATGCTCGTGGTGGATGCCCTCAAAAAAATAGAGTAAAGTACCATGGTGACTTCTACCACAATGGATTGAGTGCCTCACCATCTCTTAGACTCTCTTCCTATGGGTCTGTCGTGTCTATAGAGAGGCCAACTCGGTGGCAGATGCACTCTCTAAGAAGGCAATTGAGGAATGGAGTTTTTTGTGGTCTTTTGTGGCCCCGTATTTTTTATGTCGTATGTGGACTCTAATATTAAGTGTTAGGTCAAATATTGGATGTGTAAACCCTCCTTATAGTTTTTGTTTTTGTTTTTTTAAAAGTTTGGCAGGGCTGTCATCCCCGAACCTTTTTCGTCCTAATAACAGAAATCCCAAAAGGTGATAAAACCCTACAAAACATTAAAATTCCATAAAATGGTAAACCCCCCAAGATACCCAAAATACCCTCCAAAAACTAAAAACTATAAAAAACCACAGAACCCTAATACCTCAAAACCCCGTAAAAATGCTAAAAATACCTAAAATATTAAAATTTCATTAAGAAACCCAAAAAACCCAAAAAACCAAAAAAACTATAAAACCAAAAAAAACCCATAAAAATTCAAAAAACCATTATAAACCATAAAAACATAACAATCCCAAAAAACCAAAAAACTCTAAAACACCGAAAACACCAAAAACACCGAAAAACAACAAAACCCCCTAGAAAACCCCTTAAACCCATTAAAACCCCAAAGAAACCTTTAACCCCTGAAAACACATTAAACCCCCCATCACAAAAAAAACTAATAGAACCCCTGAAACACTAAAAAAAACTAAAACAACTAAAACTAAAAATACCCCTAAAACCAAAAAAATCACTAAAAACCATAAAAAATTCTAAAAACCCAAAAAATCTTACAAACCGATTAAAGACTCTAAAACCCCTAAAAGACCCAAAAATCCATATAAAAATGTAAAACCCAATAAAACCCCTTATTCAACTTAAGAACAATAAAACCCATAGAAATATAAAAACCCTAAAATCCATAAATACCCAAAACCCCCTAAAAACCATTAAAACACAATAAAAACTCATAAGAGCATAAAAACCCTTAACTTTTAGAAACCCAAAAAACCCTAAAGAGCCTAAAAACCATAAACCATAATGATATAAAAACCACTAAAACCATAAAAAATCCAAAATCCCTAAAACCCCTAAAACCATAAAAACCATAAAACCCTAAAAATAATAAAACCCCTATGAAAACCCTAAAATCTCTAAAAACCCTATGAAAATGCAAAAAACCAAAAACACTAAAAACCATAAGAAAACAAAAAAGCACTAAAATCATCATTTCTAACCCTAGAAATCCTAAAATAATCTGAAACCCTTAAACCCCCTAAAATGTATTAAAACCCATAAATCTTAAAAACCCATTAAAACCATAAAATAAATCAAAAATCCATTAAACCCTTAAAACATGTAAAAATAATAAAAACATCAAAAAACCTCAAGTAAACTAAAACCCCTAAAAACCTAAATCCATAAAAACCATATAACACAAAAAAATTTAAAACTAAAAACCCATATAAATACAAAAATCCCCCTTAAAAATACCCTAAAACACTAAACAATCCCTTAAAACCCGAAAACACTAAGAAGCCCTAAAAACCCCTAAACCCCAGAAAACTATAATAAACCTAAAAATAATTAAAAAAACATTAAAACCTTTAAAAACATAAAAATAAAAAATACCCTAAAAAGAACTCAAAACCCTGTGAAGTAATGAAAAACCAAAAAAACCAAAAAAACCCTAAAAACACTTAGAACCCCCAAATAATTGAAAAACCTAAAATTTCCTAAAAACCTTGAAACTAATTAAAACCCCTAAGGACACTAACCCATGAAAACCCTAAAATAACACAAAACCCTAAAATACCTAAAAACCTTTAAATTCGCAAGAGGCTCTAAAACCCTAAAGGACATTAAATAACCCTATAAAACCTTAAAATACACTAGAACATATTAAAAACCACAAAAATATCTAAAAACACTAAAGGACTATGAAACTAAAAATATTACAACCCTAAAATCCCTAATACCATAAAAACACTAAAAACTAAAAAAACTTAAAAAACTTAAAAAACTAAAACCTAAATACCCCTAAATCACTTAAAAATACTTAAAACCCTAAAATATTAAAAATTTCGAAAAATAACGTACCCCCCCCCCACCCAAAAAAATCGTAAAGGAACACTAAAAATCCTAGAAACCTCTTAAAACACTAAAACACTAAAAACCCTAAACCCCCTAGAAACATATAAAACCCCATAAAAGCTTAAAAACCCAAAAAAAACCATAATAACCCTAAAAAATCCTAAGAACCATAAAAAAACCCATAAAAATTCCTACAAGCCTGAAAAAATCTAAATACCCTAAAACCTAGAATAACACTAAAAACATTAAAACCCTAAATACTATAAAAACCATAAAACCCAATAGAACACCAAAAATTTTTAACAGCCCTAAAAACTATAAAATTTATTAAAATAGTAAAAATTATAAATTCCATAAAATATCTAAAAAAATAAAAAATTCTAAGACCCCTTAAAATACGAATAAACAATAAAAATATTGAAAATAAAAAAACCACCTTAAAAAAACTAATACCCAAATTAAACCATAAATACCATAAAACCATAAAACTTATCCCAAAAAACACATAAAACCCCCTCCCCCAAACAATAACAAACATTAAAACCCCATAAAAACACAAAAAAAACTCCTCAAAACACTAAAAACAAAAAAAACCCATGAAAGTCCCCAAAACCACTAAAACCCATAAAAACCATATAAAACCATAAAAACATTAAGACCCTAAAAACACTAAAACAACTAAAATACCATAAAAACGTTAAAAACCACTAAAAGTCCCTAAAAACCTAAATGATAATAAAAACCTAGGAAAACTCAATAGTCCCTTAAGAACCATAAAATCAATAATGACCCTAAAAAACCCCAAAACCAGAAATGTACCCCAATACCCCTAAACACCTAGGACCATAAAACCCCCCAAACCCTAAAGGAATATAAAACCCTAAAAAATATAAATGGCCCTAAAAATACCTAAAGGAACCTATAAAGACCAAAAAAATGGACCTAAAACACATAAGACCCTAATATAACGTAAAACCCATTAAAACTAAATGACCCTAAAAATGCTAAAAATCCAAAAATACCCTAAATCCTTAAAACCCCTAAAACAAAAAGTAACCAAAAACTCATAAAAATACCCTAAAACACTAAAACCGCTAAAAACCCTAAAAAAATCCTAGAAAAACCTAAAAACCATATAACACCCACCCAAACCCCCTAAAAATCCTGTGAAACACCAAATAAATTGAAAAACATGAAATCCCCAAAAAAATAACCTAAAATAATAAAAAAAAACCCCTATAAACACTAAAAACACTAAAATCATTAAAACCCCAAAATACCATAAAAACCCATAAAAATATAAAAACACTAAAAACACCTAAATACCTTAAAAATCATAAAAACCACAAGAAAACCCTAAAACCTCTCAAAACCAAAAAACACTTTCAAATAGCTAAAAAATCAAGAAATCACTTAAAACCCCATAGAAACCGATGAAAACCCTAGAAACCCTAATACCCCCAAAAAACCAAAACCCAAATAAACCAAAAAACTACTAAAACAATAAAAGCCCATGAAAACCTTTCAATATCCTAAAAACCCATTGAAACCCTAAAAATAAAAAAAATCCCAGAAAAACCCAAAAACCCTATAACACCCACCAAAACCCCCTAAAAATCCTATGAAAACCCAAAAAAATTGAAAAACATAAAAGCCCCATAAAAATAACCTAAAATAATAAAAAAACCCTATAAACACTAAAACCCCTAAAATCATTAAAACCCCAAAATACCATAAAAACCCATAAAAATACCCTATAAAACTAAAACCCCTAAAACACCTAAAAACCAAAAAAAATCCCAGAAAAATCCAAAAACCCTATAAGACCCACCCAAACCCCCTAAAAATCCTATGAAGCCCCAAAAAATTGAAAAACATGAAATCCCCATAAAAACAACCTAAAATAATAAAAAAAACCCCTATAAACACTAAAAACCCTAAAATCATTAAAACCCCAAAATACCATAAAAACCCATAAAAATATGAAAAATCTAAAAACACCTAAATACCTTAAAAATCCTAAAAACCCCAGGAAAACCCTATAAGCTCTCAAAACCCAAAAACACTTTCAAACACCTAAAAAAATTAGAAAATCACTTAAAACACCATAAAAACCCATGAAAACCCAAGAATCACTAATAGCCCAAAAAACCAAAACCCAAATAAACCAGAAAACTACTAAAACCATAAAAACCCATCAAAACCTTTCAAGATCCTAAAAACCCATTGAAATTCAAAAAATAAACAAAATACTAAAAATATCAAAAACCATTAAAACCTTAAAAACTCATAACATCACTAAGAACCCATAAAATAACTAAAATACGTTTAAACCCCTAAAAATCCATAAAACCCCTTCAAATGATGAAAAAAATACACTAAAAGTACTATAAATAATAAAGTACCTTAAATGAAACTATAGAAATCCTAAAAGACCATAAAAACATTAAAAACCCTAAATAACTTAACCCCCTAAAATCACATTAAAAACCCTAAAACCCTAAAAAAATTCAAAAACCATAAACACTTCAAAACCTTAAAAACACCTAAAAACCCTAATGACATTAAAAAACTAGCACCCTAAAACCTCAAAAAAAAACTCTACAAACACTAAAACCATAAAAAATCTTAAAACCGCATAAGACCCCCTAGAATCCCTAAAAACCCCTGAAAAACAAAAAACCCCCTAAAAACCCAAAAAATAATTAGTCCTCTAAATAATTATAAACCACTAACAAATTAATTGAAAACCAAAAATGACCTTAAACCCCCTAAAATTGTAAAACCCCGAAACCCCTAAAATTTCTTAATAAAAACTAAAAACCCCTAAAAGTCCCTAAAACCCCTAAGAACACTAAATATCCCTAAAACACACTAAAACCCCTAAAACCACTAAATAAACCTAAAAACCATAAAACCCATTAAAACCTCTGAAGAACCATAAATCCCCAAAAACCATTAAAACAAAAAAAAATACCCTAAAAACCCAAAAAACACTAAAATACCTAAAACACTAAAAACCCATTAATAAATTAAAACCCCTATAATCCAAATAACCCTAAAATCCCTAAAAAATTTAAAACCATAAAACCCTTAGAAACAAATAAAACCCGAAGAAACCATAAAAAAATAATCCATTTAAAACCCTAAAAAATGGAAAAAACCTAAAATATAGAAAACCAATAAAACCCCTAAAATCCATAAAAATTGATGAAAATATTAAAAATTAAAAAAATCATAAAAACCCAAAAAACACAAAAAACCTGTAAAGATAAAAAACAATTTAAACCCCATAGATACCGTAAAAACCCCAAAATACCTTGAAACCCTAAAACACCTCAAAGACCGTAAAATCCCTTAAAAGAACCCAAAACCCTAAAAGTCCCTAATAAACTTTATCAAATCCTATAAATACCAAAAATAACATAAAACAAAAGGACTATAAAATCCAAAAAATCCATAAAGACCCCAAAAACCCAAAAAAAACCCTAAATGTCCATAAAAATCCCAAAAACCTAAAGGACCCAATAAAAATATAAGAACCGTAAAGGGACCTAAAACACCATAAAACCTATAAATGGACCTAAAAACCCCTCATAAACCCAAAAGATACCAAAAAAATATAGTGGAACAGAAAACCCCTAAAACCCGGAAGGACCCTAAAAACCCTTAAACCATAAAAGTCCCTAAAAACCCTAAAAGTCCATTAAAATATAAAACTCACAAAACCCCTAAAAACCCCATAAAAAATAAAAAATAAAAAACCCTAGAAGGTACAAAAAATTTTAAAACCCACAAAGAGCCTAGAACCATCAAAATATCATAAATCCCCTAAAACCTATAAGAACCATAGGAACACTAAAAACCCTTAAAATAGAGGAAAACTCTAAAAAACTCCTAAAACCATTCAATACCAAAAAAATAATTGAAAAAACCTAAAAACCCTATGAAACCCTAGAAACCACAAAAAAACCCAAACGCCCTCCGCCTTCCAAAAAAAACCCTAAAAAATAAAAAAAACATTAAAACCCTTAATATCATAAAACCTTGAAAACCCAAAAAGTCCTAAATGAACCTAAAACCCTAAAAAATATACAGGACCTAAAAAAACCAAAAATATTCTAAAAAAACTAAAAGACTCTAAAAAACCTAAAACACCCAAAGAACACTAAAAGATTCTAAACCTACATAAACCCCCTTAAATTGCCATAAAAACCCAAAAGGAACCCTAATAGACCGTAAAAATCCTAAAAACATAGAATAACCTCAAACTCTTAAAAGACCATAAAAACCCTAAAATATTTTGGACCATTAAAAACTGTAAAAATCCATAAATAACCATAAAAACCCAAAAGACCCTAAAACCCTAAAAACCATTAAAAATATCCAAAACCCTAGAAACACTAAAACCATAAAAACCATTAAACACCCCAAACCCCCTAAAACCATTTAAACCGCTAAAACACATAAAGCCTTAAAACCCCTAAAAAATGAAAACCACATAAAACCCTTAAAACCATAAAATGTACCAAAAAAATTAAAACCCACCAAAAAATGATAAAACCCCCAAAACCCATAAAAACCCTAAAACCACTAAATCCCATAAAACCCTCCAAAAACATCAGAAATCCTAAAAACCAAAAAACAAACATAGAAACCCCCACCCCCTAAAACCCTAAAAATGTTGAAAACCCTAAAACACTAAAAATGATAATAATAACTAAAACTCTAAAACCCAAAAAACTAAAAAAATATTAAAAGACCCTAGAAACCATAAAAGTACCTAAAACCTAAAAAGACACCAAAAACACTAAAAACCAAAACCCCCAAAAAACGTTATAAACCCCATAAAAGACAATTAAACCCCCATAAACATACTAATGAACCTGAAAAAAACCAAAATAAAAACTGAAAAACCCCCACACCCCCTTATAATTCCTAAAAAATATAACAACCCTAAAAAACTTTATAACCCTGAAAATCTAAAAAAACACCAAAAAATAATAAAACACCTTAAATACCTATGAACCTTAAACCCATTAAAAACCAAAAAACCATAAATTAAACCGAACCCAATAATAAACCCTAAAAAATCCTAAAAACCACTAAAATCCCTAGAACCCTTAAATCCCTAAAACCCATAAAAACATTGAGAACCGCTAAAAATGCATTAGAAACCCCTAAAAAACTATTAAAAAACTTAAACACTATAAAACCATTAAAATCCCGAAAAACACTAAAATCCCTTAAAACCTCAAGTACACTAAAACCCTAAAATCCCTAAAAGAAACATGAAACCCTAAAAATCATAAAGAACCCCTAAAATCCCTTAAAACAAGAAAATACCCAAAACCCCTAAAAACTAAAAAACCTAAATGAACTCAAAACCCCAAAAATATCAAAAACCCCTAAAAACCCAAAAAACAAAAAAACCCTAAAACCCTAAAAACCCCCTAGAAACTAAAAAAACACTAAAAATACCAAAATCCCTAAAAAAAATCATAAAAAGTATAAAATCCATAGACCACTAAAAATCCTAGACCCTTAAAAACCATAAACCTTATGTAGCATCCTGAGAACTTTGAAAAGGGAATGTAAATACTCCCTTGATTTAGAAAGTTGAAGTAAAATAAATTGTATGTGTAATTTAGATGAAAATTGTTGATGAAGCCTAATTTTTAAAAGGAAAATAACACATCCATGTACTAATTCCTATAAATGGTTTTTGGAAGGAATTTCCCACGAACGGATCAGTATGTGGAATGAAGACAACAATGTCACGCACTATGAACCATGTCATCACCAAAATACATGTCATGATTGTCTCCCCAACATATGATGCATGCTACAAACTACATTGTTGAAAAAATGGAGGTGGAGAAACTCACCCCCTCATATTTCCCCCATGTACTCAATAGTTAGCAGATGAAGAAAATCCATTAGATCCCCATGAATAAGTCAATGTCGTTCATAGGATTGAGGTGGTGATTTTCATCACCGGGAACCGTAGGAATTTATTGACTGAGTCGTTCATGGGTCGAGCGATATCACCATGGGATTCCATAAAAGGTGAGGTGAGATCCATAGATTCGGCTTCCCTGGAACTCTATTGAAGGACCTTAAGGGGAGTTGAGAAGAGGATATAATTTCATAGGATTGAATGTAATTTTAAGATGGATTTCTGAAGATATTTATTGACGACGTGCAGAACTCTTCTGATGTTTTCCTGCAAGTATAAACCCAATGAATAACTTAAAAATGAAACATAATATTAATTGGTAGACCATGAACCTAATAGGTGAAATGTGAACCATGTCCTAGTGGAAGATGAAACTCCTATGAACCATTAGATCAATTCCCATTCTTTACTCTGGTGCCTTGTGTAGAACAAGGCTACATGGGTGGAACCTTGGGCCGCATAACACCACACTATATACACGGAACACAGTGTGGTGTAGAATCATGCTACGTGGACGGAACCAAGTCCTCCATATAAAAACACTATGCAAACTGTATATAGGTCCGCATACCATCATTTTATGAAGACAATTCATCCTCCCATGTAGAAACATGGTACATGGGGAGTCCCCCCATCCTACATGAAGAAATAGTATGTTGAATGGGGTACCCTCAGATGTTGCACCCTCTGTCTCTTATTATTTTCCCCGTTTGAATCACCTCATCTGCATCCCGTCCACAAACCTGTCCAATGACATTAGGCCAAATCATTTTCTAATTCCACAAGACCTGAATTACAAAACCACCGGGTGCATCATCACGCCCTTTTTATTTTACCTACCCATGGTTAGAGGAGTCATGTGGGTAATCCCGACAATGGTACAGACCCCTAGAATGTCCATAAGTTCACATTCATAAGGTAACTCGGGGTCCAACATTGGGATACTGATGTGAACCTCCCCATTTTAGGGATCAAGGTTATTCGATGGAATTTCCCTTTGAAGAGGGTTAGTAGTATTAGAGGGAAATTATTCTTTATTTTCCCTTTTACAAGATGTTTCATTCCTACCCTTTCCCAGAACAAATTTCATGGAACTCCCATTGAGGTAAGACCCTATCTCTTCTTGTATGAGGATGAATTAGTGCTCCACTCTACCTCTGCCCAGGGCATACCTAGATAGTTTAATCTGACTATCTAGGGTATGAATAAAGGGAGAAAATAGAAACATTCTGGACTCCTCTCCCTCTCACTTTGGGCTCCAGTACCATCTATCAATAGATGATGTGGGATGTGTGATCTTTAGATTTACTTACTCCTCTTGTTTCTCACATGGAGCATGACTCACATGGGATTAGAGGTTGGTTGTAATCATGATATCTACATAACCTCAACCATTGGCCGCCTCATGGGTGTATGTCCCAACTCCAAATGAATTACGAGAACTCTGATTCAGTTTTGATCAGGATACATGGGATGCCTATCTAAGGACCTAGCTCAAGGGGCATTCTCCTTAGAACTTAGTCCCAATATAATTCCCCCAAACTCTATAGGGAATCCTTTTTAGGAGTAAGCCCTGCCTAATTTCTCCCAAATGGTAAGATCCCATGTATAATCCACAAAAATGACCCCACAAATGGGCCACCTCTAGGGAGAAAGTCCCAATTACAACTGAACTACGAGGAAATTGATTCCTAAACAAATTGGATATGTAGGAAGCCTCCTGAAGGTCAAAACCTGACACCCAAGTCGCCCTTGTATTCTCCAGACCATATCCCCAGTAGAGTCATATTCACCTAGAAGACTGTATCTCTTCAGGACATCCCAGGATTCCATGGAAGAAGCCCCACATCGAATATTGAATAGGCACATTTCGCAAAGACATCCTTACTGTATGACATTAAATTACATGGTTGGATCCTTTCCGCATGACCTTAAAAAGTGATGTGTCCAATTTAGTAGCATAGAACTACGAGGTCTCTAATTCCTATCACAAGGATACACTGGGAGACCATCTTATAGGTTCGATCATGTCATCAAAACAACTTCTATCCCCCCTAGATGATGATAAACTCCATAGAAACACATCACATGGATTAAACCGACAATTTCGTTTTAAATGTTAAAGGAATACCTAATATATCCACAAAGGGGAAGTTTTTGAAGAACTTTAAATACATAGAAGTATCTTTAGAAATGGTTATCATCATATACATATATATGGATCCTGATTTATGTTTATCTAGGATTTATCTCACAACATAAGATTAATTTGCTAACATGTGCTTGGGAAAGAACCAAGGATTCACTAAAATATGAACATTTCCTAAATCTATAAGAGAGTTTCGGAATAGGAAATATTTACCCCCAAAATTGTGTGATGATCCCAACCAATCATCCTCTCAACCAATGGATTTCATAAGATTCGTTTTCCAAATCATTATCCAATGATCTCCTACCTTTGGAAAGAAGGTCCATGAATTTGGGGTAAAATTGTTATTAGGTGTTTCTGAATTTCCAAATAAACCTATTAAAGACCATATTAAGAAATCATACTCGGCATGGGCCACATTAAAAAAACACATAACCCCCATCAATTTCCCAATGGGACCACTCAACTTTGGAATCTCCTTCATGATACAAGAAGGATATTTTTCCAATTCTTGGTGCGACCATCTATCCCACCAAAAAAGGGTACAACGTGAATCAATTAGAAACAAAAATGGTAAAACCAATGTGAAACCCTACCTAAAAACACCAATTTGTTTTTATCTGTCGATCCATTTTGTTCACATCCATACAATACACCTTGGTTCAAAACAGAAATAGTGAATGTGACATGAATCCTTAACCAAGGTGGTGGGATACTCTACCTCAATCCCCTTTTACATTCAAAAGTAAAAGGGACAAGAATGATTATCAATTATGCATGTGATCATTTGATTATATTTTGAAATTTTTTTTTCCTTATATGTTATATCAATTTCAAATATTACATAGAGTTGTCTTCAATCCAATGGAATCCAAATAGTTTTCTCATACATGCGTGTTATTGACCACACAGGCGGCTGGGTCCCCGATGAAGAACATAACTCCCTCACCATCCCAGCATCATCAAAACTAGGTTTCAAATTCACTGATAAAATATTATCACCAAAACACTATGTCCCCATGGTGGAGGCTGCAAGGCAGGCCCTCCAATAAGTGAAAGCTCACCAGCTGCCTCTTCAGTTGTGGATAGAAATCCTGCACAGCACAACCCCACTGGCCGTCACCAATCATTTCTGGAGCATGTAACCATAATGAAACAATGATTAACTACCTTATCTTAGAGATGAAGATGAAGTCGACACCAATGAATTCATCCCAACTATACAGGAACCCCGCTCGAGGGCTCTTATCAGAGGATGTCACCACCAACATCGTACAACCCAATATCCTCAATCAAAATAGGATCTCATTTCAAGGGAACCTACTAAATTCAGATGGACATGGGAATCATGGGATTCCCACCAAGGACGGAGAATGAATAATATGAAGTAGGACTTTACCATGGTTCCTAAGGATGATATTTTCCATACAAACACATAGACATACCGTGGGAATACATACAACAATACCTCTATTTATGAATCCCACCATGGAAATACTACAGAAACCTATGTGTGGAAACATATCCCTTCTCCCTCTTATAAATCCCACCATGGAAACATTTTGGTACATTATGAGAAAATGCATATTTCTACTTACACTCACTAGTCCCTCCACGTGATGAGGGCAGAAAATTTTTGGCAAATGAAAATAACTTTCAACACATAAGAATCCCGCTATCCAAATAGGACAGAAAACAGCTACAAGCAGGCACAAATACCTATTTACATGGACCAATACCTCCTTCTAAATAGGTTGAAATTCTATGAGAAGTCATACAACACTACCAATTCATATGAATCCCACTAGTAAAATTTGATGGTAATCAATAGGCAGGCCCAAATTCATGCCTGCTAATATCAATCGAACTAGTGATATATGGTGGCAAGAAAAAATAAGAAGAGTCAAATTACTATGGATGAACAACAATAACATGAGAAAAATATAGCAACAAACAAGAAGATGCAAATTATGACTTGAAAATATAAAGGCCAGCAGTCAAATATAATAGAAACCAGATAAACTAGTCAACATATTTTGGATACTTGTTTCATGAAGACTCATTCCCCTACCTCGACATAGGAGAATTTCCAGTACCCCCTAGATACACATGGAGGACTGGAGTAGACACATACTCTTTATCTGACATTATAATGATAATTTATTCCCATTCCAGCCAAATTCTTATCTCAACACATACTAGTAATTATGTAAGATTGATCATCAATTCCAGAGAATATACTAAAAATATGTCAAGATGTCATTTTGTTGGAAAAAAAGCGAGTATTTGGGACCATGATCACATCTACTCAGGCAGGGTGATTCATCCACAAAATAATATGGTTACTCCGGAGAATACTTGCATCCATACCCTAGTACAGGAGGGTCATCAACTATATTATGTGATATAAGGACAACCAAATTGGGATAAAACACTTATTCCTGGTAGGGAACACCAGTCCAACATCGTGGCCGCTCCAAGGCAGACATAAATCAATTCTAGTACTCAACATGCTCGAAAGAATATCCTGGAGACATTGTGGGAACAAAATAAATAGTGACCCATAAATGATGGTCATTTCCAAAAGCAGGAATCCCCAGTTTCCCATAAGAGAGGACCAAAAAATTAATGGCACCAAAGGTAGCTGGAAAATGAAGATCACATTCAAGATTCTGATATGCTGAAAGATCGAGTTATAGATTCCATAAGACATATATCAATAAAGGATCAATATATTTTCAATCCATTACCAACTTATGAAAGCAGATGTATCATTTGTGAAGGTTTCCCATGAAAATTTTCTACAGGTAGCAAGGAACATCCTTCCTAGAGAACCCATGTGGGTTTACTCCATGTTCCAGAAACGATTGATCGTGAGAGACTATCTCTTTATGAGTGTTAGGGTATCCCTCCTCTTGGAAAAAAGATCATATAGTAATAAGGACTTCCCCTTGCTATAGTCTTCCCTAATGGTCCTTCCCAGGGTATACACTATAAATATTATTCTCCCTATAGTTGGAAATTAAGCTATCTTGATAATACCCACCGTGATGGAAGTCACCGAAAATTACCTCCCCGCCATTAAACCAAGCAACGATAAGGTCCTCCACTAATTTCAGTTCATCCTGAAGGTCCTCTCTAGAATGTAAAATGCAGATATTCTCCCTACCTCTAGATCTATGATGGTATTCCTCACCATAATAGTAGTTATTGTAAATGCCCTCCCCTCAATGATGTCGGGTATCTAGAAAGTCCTCCCCTTACTATGGTCCACCCTGAAGGTCCTCCATGGGGTATACGCCATCAAAAATATCTCTATGGTTAGACACTAATTCTTGATTATAGTTCTCTACATCATAATACCAACTACAAATTCCTTCCCCACAATTAAAATTTACACGTGCAAGAAGGTCATCCCCCCACTGGTCTAGATACGAAAAGTCCTCATATTCGGAGGTGCATGGAAGGACAAGGTCATATACACTAGAAACCCTATCAATGAGAAGTGAAAAACTTTATCCTCTAGGACAAATCTTGGGGCCACAAACATCCTCTGAGCCACCCCTGAACCATTCATGCATCAATGAAATCCATATTAGCCTTGCTACTCAGGATGAAATCATCACAAAGCATCCAAGTTGGTAACACCAAGTAGAGGAATACCTAATAGAATAACAACATAACATGTTTCTAGTGGGAAGAAAAGTAGTCTGAGATGAAAAACCAGTTATGTTCTATCCCACAACCACTTCTCATTTTAGCATTCCAAAAGAGTTATCACAAGAATATATGCAATAAAATCACCTTAATATATGAAAAAATCTCCGCCATTTTATAGAAATGTTTTTTCCCAATGATGGGTATGCATACCATGTTAGTATATTAGGAGAGTTTCATCAGAAAATTCACCTATAATTCCTTTTGTCTACCTGAAAACCACGATCAGAAAAAAAAAGAAAAACCTTGAATTGGCTAGCCACCACGTGATTAAAAAATTGGGTTGCCTCATCAGTGATGACTCGTCTAGTGTTCACATCCAAGTGTGGTAAAAACATGGAGCTTTATACTTCACCCCACACCCTTGCCAACAAAACCCACTATAAATGGAATCCTATAATTTCATCATCCCAATATGGCATTCAAAAAAGAACCTATTCATGAAAAGTGTCTTGTTAAACAAGTACGAGCCTTGAGCATGTCTCAAATCCATTAGACCTGATGAGGGAAATTCATCAAGAAGATCCTAAACCAGGTCCTCAAGAACGTTCCATAGGCTTCCCACCAATGGGAATCCAACTAACAAGCCCTGATCATGTCCTCATAAGAAAATAATTCACATGCATATCCAGTACCAAATCCAGCTCACACACGCATTGGAATGCGTGAGATCAAGAAGTCACCAATAGAATTAGAAACCATCGTAGTACAGGAGAAACCCCAGCCTATGGGGATTGGAGTATTTTTTACATAAATTTCCCTGGTAAGACCACAAAATCCGGGCCGAGACACATTAATGGGAGAACTAGAGCAACCCCACCCCATAGGATAGTGGGGATTTTTTTACCTCAACCACCCACCCATTAGAAGTTGACATTTTCCCACCCAGGGAAGAAAACAAATAGAGAAGTCGCTCATTCTATCACATCTTGCAACTCAGGTCCCCCGGTGTAGATGCACAAAAAATTATCATATCAAGGCTCACTTTTAGTCACTCTTTTCCCAGAAACACAAAGAGTGTCCTAGAATGACAAGAGAAGATCCCATAAAGGACAGAAGAAGATTTCCAACCATTCATCACCGAGTATGCCAATATTAAGTAACTTTTCGTTGGTGAACATTGTGGAAGTCAATCCCATGAACTATATTAAAAATAGTCCAAATGAGGAGGATGTAGGAGAAGATGGTTCCCTTTTGAAGGTGGTCTACACTGATCCTGGAGTTGTGCACACTAGGAAACTCGTAGATTCCCTAAATTTGGACACTCCCCCAGTTAATACCTCATTTACCCCTTGAGAATCCCCAACAAGGATAAAACTAAGAACAAGTTTTCATAAAATCCACCTCCTCCTTCTCCCAATGAAAAGAAATCACCAATGCTTGAGGAGATATTTTATCAATAGGTGTAATAAATGAAATAGATAATGAGAATAAATGATATGTTTCTATAAGATAGTCTTCATACCAGATATGTTCGTTAGGTAAAGCATCAACAGAAACTTTCAACAGAGGTTCATTTACCACTAAGGATCATTCTGAAAGATGAATCAAGGAATGAAAACTTGTTCAAGGAATCATCAAGACCATTAATCTACCTGAACCCAATCCCAAATGTATATAGAGATTTCCCTCCAGTTTGCGAAGCAACTAGAAAAAATTTAGGAAAATACACAAAGGATGCACCTGGCTGGGTATCCGCCTCAATTTTTAGTAGTACTAGCACATCCAATCTTTCCCCCTACTGCACCCAGTCATGCTCATGTTCAATAGGTATTGCATCAAGGAATTATTAATACCATAAATTCTTTTAATAATCGATTATAATCCCTAGAACAAAAACGCACTCTGATACAACTGGAACGGAAGCCCTACCCCAGTTGGTTGAGAAATGTCACGCCAAAATTTTTTTTTAGGAACCCCATATTCCCAGTATTCAATAGAACAGGGGACCCAAAGAAATATCTAAAGCACCACACATCTTAATATGATCCCATGATGGGAACCTTGGAGCAATAGAATCTAGGAAGATGAGATTCTTTTTTAAAACACTACAAGGTTCATCCTTTGTGTGGGGCACCTGTTTTCTAGATAACTCTATAAAAATATGGGATGATCTCTAGAAACTGTTCCTATTTTAGTTAAACTTGAAATTTCCAAAAACAACATTGAGTGACCTCATGAACTGCAAATATAGAAGGAACAAGAGTGTTTTAGACTTCATTTCTATATGGTAGGGTCAGACTTACTCCTTTAATCAACCACTCCCCCAAGATGAGATTTTGTCCATGTGAGTCGACAACTTACATGATGAGATGAGAACACTACGTATTTCGGTAAAATATATAAGCGGGTTTTGGTACTTCTCTACCATCACTCAAAGGATAGAATATTACTTGTAATGGACTAATCTCAAGCCTTGGGTAGCCCCATCAGACCCAGTAAAAAGAGAAGGAAGCGATGGAGTGGCTTCTTTTATGCTTAAGCCACCCCTGCACTAGCCCCAGCTCCAAGTCCCACACCAAATCGTGTGGGGGCCCCTGGACATCAACAGTCACCCCCACCTCATCAATATGATCCAATGGGATTCAATAAGAATCAATTTAAGAAATTAAGGAACATATTTTTTTCATTTTGGGATAATCAATCATTTGGCTACTTTGTACCTGCAATGAATTGAAATATGCTTCATCTACTAGAGCCAATGAAGGATGATTAAGTAGGTCTTGATGACAACCCATATTACTATCCATTCTACTATATCTTAAGGAAAACATTTATTAGTACTTTTCCTTCTAGGAAATACTACAACATTTGATAGATTCTGGACAAGTCAAGTTGGGGCCACCGCGAGAACAAGAGGTATATGCTTCCACCACTGATCCGAATGAAGGAGGTGAGTGGAAAAAAGTTGTTAAAAAGGAAAAAAATGTAGCTAGTTGTATGACTCATAAAACCATAAATTGATCCCCGATATACTCTAAGAAGAGTTAAAGTAATTGATTATGCCTCTAATAGTTCCTAATGCAACAAAACCGACATATTCATCCCTAAAATCTTCTAAAGGTCGACTGCCCAAATAGCAGTCTAATCAAAAGGGTTGAAAGAAAAATGTAGAAAAATGAACTTCCACAAAGACAATGTTGGATTTGACACTATCAGATTTCATACCATCAGATCTGAGAGTACAAGCACCACCCCACCAAATGGCACCATATGAGGAAGATTATGAGGTAGAGTCATCATCAGAAGAGGAGATTATTTTTGTATCCATCATGGTAATCCACTTAATGGATCCCTTCTCTGATGATGAATATGGTTTTCAATCATAATTCCCCACACCCATTTGGGGGGATGGAGGAAGAAGCTGCATAATACAAGGATCTCAAGGGAGATGCAGTCATGGTAGAAATCAAGCCTATGGATGCCCCCACTCTCAAAACCTCATTACTACATAAACCCAAGAAAGAACCCTCCAGAAGCTGCAACAGGAACTAGAGTATTTCTATTCTCCCACTAGAAAAAATACTGGATCAATAATCATAAAAATATTTATTTTAATGGGAATATATGTCCAATATCTCATGTCATGTGATCAGACCTTCTTGGATGAATCAAAAAAGGATAGAAGCTCCTTCAACATAGATCCCGAGGGCTGACCCATCATCAAAAATTCTCAAGCCCTAAAGAACCTATGAAATAGCATCCCCGAGATGAGAAGTGTCATCCATTACATTAGAAATATGATATTCTGAAGTAGTTAGCTTTGGTACCCGCCCAGGTGTAAATCATGGATGCACTAAATCTGTCATTAGATCCTAGGGAAGCACTCATATAGGATTTTCTATGTCCCCAAGAGTTTGAAGCCAAGGTAGAAACAATTCAAGTCTACCCGATACAGACCAAACCTGCAGAATTCCATGAAGTTATCTCCTTCATGGATCAAGATAAAGATGCCATCATAAACGAAACATCAAATCCTTATATTTGTCTGGAAAGATAACTAGTGTCAATATCTGAAAAGTATTCATTGAAAATGTCTCTACTGCTAATATCCTCCAACTATAGACACTTCATCAGCTGGGTTGTAATTAGGATTATCTGATGCCCTGCACCACGACTCTATTTGGTTATGAGAAAAGAGAGAAGAATCTATTTGTCCAAATTAATCTTGAAACCCAATTTAATGACCTCATAGGTCACCCAAAATTTTAAGTGGTCCAAAATAATATGGCCTTTAATTCCCTTCTAAGAAGACCCAGGCTATATCAACATGTAGAAATACCCTCCTCTTACCATCAATTCCTCAAATATATAATTAATGTATAGAGTGGGACATTTTATGCCGATAAGGCCCCATTTTACAACTGTGAATCACACTATATTGATGAAGGATTCTACAAGATGAAGGGGAAGAAAATTTTGGATTACAGTGCTGATTGGATTTCCATCCCAAATAGTTCAGAAATGGTTCCTGATGATCCCCTCAAGAAACATGAGGTAGGATACATACATCTCGTCAATCAGATTGGGGGCACAAGTCCAAATTCAAAAATGAATTTACCACTCCCCCTGATTTTAGTCATGACTGATGAGCTAGATAATTTTGAAAATCTCACTAACTCCAAATATAATGATGGGGGTTCGGATATATTTTCCCCTCAACCATCATCAAAAATCCATACAATCACTAACACAACCACTGAGGTTGGAGGAAGTGTCCCATCACTCAAAGAAGGTGAGGAAACTCTTTTACCCCTCACTACATCTACTCTAGAGAATCCCCGGCTAAAATTTGAGGCATAAGAATAAACATCACATTTGAAACATCAAAATTACAAATCTTCCCCAGATTATGGAAGAATCATCTCAAGAATTTTTTCCATATCAAAAGACAGAGAGGAATATGGTGATGATGAAAAGGAAGATGAATAAGACCTAAGGGATTTACCTCAACCATTTGAAGAAGGAATCTCTACCACAATTGATAAACTCAAGGAAATCAACTTGGGTATGGAAGAAGACCCATGACCCAGTATGGTTAGTGAAGTTATGCCTTATGAGGAGAAAGAAGTATATACCCATTTTCTAAAGAATAATTGAGATTTTTCATGTGGAATTATATAGAAAATCTAGGCCTCAATCCAGAGGTGGCCACTCATCACCTGAGCATTCCAGAAGACCACTAGGGTTACAGGAAAGTTTCCTGATGAACACACCTGACACATGATTCAAAAATAGAGCCTGAAGTCAACAATATCTTAAAACCTACCTTCATTAGGGAAGTCCAATACCCCATATGAATAGAAAATATTTTCCCCATCAAAAATAAAAACCGGAAGATCAGAGTTTTCATCGATTTTAGGGATCTCAATCGGCATTCCTGAAAGACAATTTCCTGGTCCCAGTCACAGAATTATTTATCAATGAAACTATTGGATATGATGATATATATTTCATGGATGACTATTCAGGTTATAAAAAAAATCAAAATGTCCTATAATATTAAGAATCCACTACCTTTAGGGCCCCCATAGTAGTGATTTTCTACAATGTAATCCCTTTGGGTTTGATGAATTCCGACGCCAAATATCAGCGCCCCATGCATCGAATTTTCAAACCTTTATTAGAAAAGTTATTTTAATGCTAAATTGATTATCAAGTGGTTAAGTCCCAAAAAATTATCATACCACCTAGAATATCTTGAAAAAATCTTCAATAATCTAGAACAACATAGTCTAAAAACAAACACCATAACGTTTCCTTTCGGTGTTACCTACAGAAAATTCATTGGCTTCATCATACGGTACTATGGAATCGAAGTTGACCCTGAGAAGAAGAAGGCCATATTTATAATGTCACCTCCTCAAAAACACATTGATTTGAAATAAATTCAAAGAAATTTGTCCTATATTCGGTGCTATATATCTATCCTTGCAGCAAAATTATTTCCCATAACTAGGTTAATGAAAAAATGGGTATAATATCATTGGATTGATTATTTTCATGAATAATTCTCTAATTTAAAGAGATATCTCTTAAGGCCCCCGATGTTAATGCCTTCTATCAAATAAATATCACTTATTCTATACATATCCGCCATAGATTGATCACAACGTGCCTTTCTTGCATAGAAGAATGACACCGGTAGAGGGAATAGACTCTATTACCTCAGTCGAACCATTATTGAGGTTGAGGCTCATTATTGGAATATAGATAAGAGCTAAATAGTGTTAATATTGGTGGTCCAGAAGCTAAGGCATTACTTGTATCACCATGAGGTCCATTTGGTCTCAAGTATAAACATGTTCATGTATATTCTCAGCTGTGAAATACTGGCTGGATGCTTTTTATGATGGGAAGTCATTTTGTAGCAGTTCAACATATTATTTATGCCTCGGAACTCCATCAAAGGCTAGGAGTTAGTATATTTCTAGACGAGTACCCATCTATAGACATGACATCATTGAATTCAAAACTACTTGATGATGAGGTATTATCTGTTCAAGAGGGTTCCCAAAAATGGGAGATGTATTTCGATGGAACATCCATAAGTCTGACAGGGAAAAGTATGTAAGGCCAAAAAGTTCAAAAAAGTGGGTCTCAGAGTCATACGTGCCTATTGGGGGGTGTGGAAAAAACAAATATAACCTAAGTTAAAAGGTATTATAGTGGGTTTACTAGGATGTCTCTAAATAGGAGTGCTCAACAATAGAGTTTGTCACTTAAAATTAGAGGAAGAAGTGATTTTGTTTTTGAAATTGTTTGATTTTGAAAATAAAAGAATGAAACCAAATAAAATAAAGAAGTTAAGTGAATGTTTTAAAAGAAATTGAAAAATTATTTGTTTTAAATAAGTGATATGAAATTGTGATCAGGATGGGGTCGGTTTTCAAATTGTAATTCTATCATAGTTCACTTTACCCAATTCTCTTCTGCCAAATCGTTTAGAGTGAGAATCCACAATCGTTTCTTCTCACTTCCATGGTGAAATAATAATGTGAGAATAATCCTTACAAAAACCTATGATTGGTATACTATCCTTACAATGTGTACAATATTTCTATAGAATACCCTTAATTATCTTCGGCAATTCCTGATCGGGTCTTATTTATCCCAAGCAATCAAGAACATTCACTACACCTCACACACGTACCGGTGATCACCGAGTACTTCACCACTAATTCATGGTCTATTCCATCATATATAAACTAGAACCTAGTGGAGGGAGATATTGATCATTTACCAAATATAAATAAACAATAGAATCTAAAATCAAAAACAATCATACATGATAATAAAAATTGTTATAAGAAATTGAAACTGATTCGCAGAAGAGAAAAAGGGATTTTAAAACATTAATAGCATGAACTCATGAAATACAAAATAGAAAACCCCTCCTTCCCCAATCACACAAAATTATAACCGACCATGGTAAGGGTAATTGAGAATAAGGGTCAATAAGAACACATTACTATACTAATAAGTGTAAAAAAAGAAAACAAACAACAGAAATTTGATCCTTCAGAATCTTTCCTCCAAAAGATTGTCTCTTTTATGTACACAATAAGGCCGAAACTCAATGAGGTCCCTTCTTATCGAATGTTTTTAATGATTTTTTATATCGACCCTCAAAATTTCAGTGTCTTTCGACATGTCTAAATAATGATATGGCCAAATTAATGACCATTACTTTTACGGCCACCAAAAACTGTTTCACCCACTCCACTTGGACGCGCCCAAAGGATGCCTTGATGAGATTCATATTTTATGAAATTTATTTTGAACAGTAATTTGAATTTTTTCTTTTTTACACAAGATTTAATCACCTTATTTTAAGTTATAAATAATGAAATATTGTAGATTTAATTTTGTGGGGTCCATTCTACTAGCCAGACTGAGTCTCTACTTTATTGATATTTCTGAACCATTGGGTTTTGAATTGGGTCTTGGTCCAGAAGACAACACTGAAGCCCATGAGCATATGAAGCCTAAAAAATAAATGACTTAAATTGGACCAATATTATTAAATTTATTCCCAAAAAACTGAAGCTATATAAAACTGTCAATTTTAAAGAATTACCCCATTTTCACATTTAATCCCAAAACACACCAAAAACACTTAAATGATAAAAATATACTCAAATTGGATAATTGAGAGGGATTAAATCATTGAAAAACATATTAATAATAATGAAAATATTAACTCTATCAATTCCTCCACACTTATCACCTGGACTCCTGGACAAGTCAGAATCAAAATAAAATCAACGATAATTCATATCACATATCCATGAGATCCACCAATTTGACAACAAGAAACAAAATATGTAATTCCACCTGAAAAAATATTATGTCACATTCTTAAATTCAGATTATTGAATATATTTCCTCTTCATTTCTCATCCCATGCACAAAAAACACTTACCTAACTTTTATTATCTCTCATCACAGAAATTTCAATTTTTTAGCAATTTCTTTCTCTTCCAAACTCATACAAGGGTCTCCATAGGCTTGATAAACTCCAATATATCCACCCGATGTGAGTCAAAGACATATGTTTATCATGAGTACTTGTATAGTTTGTTATGTGGGTTTAGGTTTTTAGGATTTAGATTTGAAAATTTTGAGGTTGAATGAAGAGGGCCTGGCTCTTTTTGAAGAAAAATTGCATTACTCTAATTTTCACACAAGTATGGTCTCCTCTTAACTCCACTTACTAGAAAATAAGCTACTTGATCATGGAATATCAACGAATGTTCACACAGTTCATCATTTCAGTAGAAAACATTTCAATATTCTAAAACATAATATTTCTTGAAAAATCCATAAAAGGCCCAACTTTCTTTCTTCATTAGATGCTCTAGAAAGGCACATCTTCTCCCATAATGAAAGATCCAGAAAAAGCACACCTTTCAGCAGAATGATTCTTTTCAGCAGTAATAACATCTCTTCAAAATTTTATTTTTACCCAATGTATCCCCAAATAAGGAATTATAATACATGACATCTTCCACCACACTTAAGTTCAACTAGATCATGCAATTTTACTTCAAGAGCAGGTTAGATAGGGAAAATTGGCTTGTTATGTGGCTATCCTAGCAGGTTGTTCATGGATTCTAAAGGATACAAGGATAAAATGTTCAAGGTAGGACATTATAAAAATGATTTTATTAATATGTGGGGCTTTAAATCCAAAGAAATTCCTCAGTCATTTAAAACACATGTACCTCAAACCCTAATGTTTTGATAGAAATAAATAAAATTCTGGTTAAATCAAGCATTGTTTGGTTCTCTCAAGAAGTGAGGTGAATGTAAAGAATATGAAAAAAATAGGTTCATGAGCCTCACAATAATGTGAATTCAAATATAAAGATAGTTATATGTGGCATGGGATTCAAAAATCAGAGTACTTTTCATGAAATTAACAAGGAATTGAACTTGAAACAAAGTCATTTTTAGCATTCATTTAAGCTCAATTTCATAGAATACATTATTTCTCCCACAGACATGGGTTTCAAAAATTTCAAAAACAATCATTTAAGCTCAATTTTTTTTTAAAAACTCATAATAAATTAAGAATAAACACAAAAAATTTGAAATGTACACATTTTTTTTTGAACAGATAGGAAAACAAACAACAAATAAAAATCCTAAACTGAAAAGGTTCCATCCCCCAAAATTAAATTATGCGGTGTCTTTAATGTATTAAAATGGATTTAACACATAAGAATATTTGAAATTGAATAAATGAAATCCAGAAAATATAAAGGAGAGGTACAACCTGATGGATTTTATTGATAAACAGGTTGGAGGAGTGTGATCTTCTCCATTGGCTCAGATGGCATGGTCCCAAGGAATTTCTTCCACCTGTGCCCATTAATAGTGAATAGATCCATCTCTCCATCCATTAAAATATTCACAACACCAAAATGGTATACATGAGTAACAATATATGGACCTTCCCACCTAGAATGATGTTAACATGGCATCAGCTTGAGTCTTTAATTGAATAATAACACTTTGTCTCCAGGGTAGAAGTCTTTTGGTTGGATTAGTTTGTCATGATTTACTCTCGTTATCTCTTTTTAAATCCAAGAATTTTCAAATAATTCCCTTATAATTTATCCCATCTCCTGTAACTGCAATATTCTCTCCTTCCCAGCACTTTCAAAATCCAAATTCATCTTCCTCCCAGCCCAGTATGCCTTGTGTTCCAATTCCACTGGTAGGTGACAACATTTCCCACAAATCAGCCTATATAGACTCATTCCAATTGGTGTTTTGTAGGCTATCATGTAATCCCATAATGTGTCTTCTAACCATTGGCTTCAATCCTTCCTATTTATATTAATATTCTTTTGCAAAATTTCTTTAATTTCCCTATTGGACACTTCAGCATGCCCATCAGTCTATGGATGATAGAGAGTTGATGTTTTATGATAAACCCCATACTTTTTCAACAAAGCATCCATTATCCTATTGCAAAAGTGAGTCCCTTGATCACTAATGATGGCTCTGAGAACTCCAAACCTACAAAATATGTTAGCCCGGAAAAAATCATAAACAACTTTACCATCATAAGTCTTGGTGGATTTTGCTTCCACCCATTTGGAAACATAATCAACAACATGTAGAATATATGAATTTCCAAATGACATTAGTAAAGGGCCCATAAAATCTATCCCCAAAAAATCAAAATTTTCACAAAAAATAGGTTTCTTTTGGGGTATTTATTATCTCTTTGAAATATTTCCTGTAAACTGACATTTTCACATTGTTTGAAAAATTAATGAGAATCCTTGAAAAGTGTTGGCCAATAATGTTCAGCTTCAAAAAAATTCCTTACTGTCCTTTGAGGCCCATAGTGGCCTCCGCAAGATAATGTGTGACAAAACATAAAAACTGATTGAATTTCATTTTTAGGAAAAGATCTTCTGATCATTTGGTCATTGAAAATATTCCAATTAAATGGATCATCCCAAATGTAATATCTAGATTCAGATTTCTATTTATTAATTTGGTGAGAAGTTAAATGAGATTGGACCAGAGATGTTACCAGATAATTTACCATGTCAGTATACCAAGGTACTTATCCTTCAATAAAGTACAACATCTCTCCTGGAAGGCGATCATTTAGTGGTACAATGTCTGTAATTTAAACTTCACCAGTATTGGGTAGTCTACTTAAGTGATCAGACACTTGGTTCTCAGATCCCTTCTTATCTTTGATTTATATGTTGTACTCCTGCAGTAGTAGCATCCATCTCACTAGCCTCGGTTTTTATTCAGCCTTCTTCATTAAGTACCTAAGATCTGCATGATCAGAAAACAAAATGACTTTAGTTCCAAGAAGATATGATCTAAATCTTTCAAAAGAAAAAATAAAACTCCTAAGAAATATTTTTTGTTGTTGTATAGTTGAATTGGGTCACATCTAATGTTTTTGAGGCATATTCAATGACTTGTGGCCTGCCCTCAATTCTCTAATAAAGGATTTATCCAACTTATTGGCTTGAAGCATCACAAAGTAGCTCGAGCGGTTCTTCCCAATTGGGCGGCGACATTACTGGTGGTGTAATCAATCTCCTTTTAACTCATCAAAGGCTTCCCTACATGAACCATTTAAATTGAAATCAGCATCTTTCAAAAGTAATCTAGTGAGAGGGAGATAAATCTTACTGAAATCCTTGATAATCCTCTTGTAGAATCCTACATTACCTAAAAATGATCTAACATGTTTCACACAAGTTGGATAAGGCAAAGAATTTATCACTTCAATTTTTGATTTATCAAATTCAATGCTTTCCTGAGAAATGACAAGCCCAAGGACAATTACTCTCTCAACCATAAAATGACACTTTTCAAAATTCAATACAAGGTTTCTTTCAAAAAAAATTCTATATTTTTCAAACAATGGTTATGAGAATTTCTAAAAGATCATGAAATCATCCAAGAAAACATCCAAGAAATATTCAATGTGATGAGAAATTATACTTACCATAGACCTCTGAAATGTACCTGGGGAATTACACAATCCAAATGGAATCCTTTTGTTTGCAAAATTCCAAAAGGACAAGTAATGTTAGTCTTATCATGATCCTCAGGAGTAATGGGTACTTGAAAATAACCTAGAAATCCATCCAAAGAGCAATAATGAGTTCTCCATGCCAATCTCTCTATAATCTAGTCAATTAAAGGGATAGAAAAATGATCTTTTTGAGTGACCTGATTCATCTTCTTATAATCACTGCACGCTCTCCAACTATTCTAATTCTCAAAGGGATTAATTATTTCTTTTCATTCCTCACAATGGTTATGCCAGTTTTCTTTCGAACTACATGGATGGGGAACCCCATTGTGAATCTGATATGGGATTGATGATCCTAGCTTCTAAAAACTTCTCAATATCTTTTTTCACAACCTCCATTAGGGTGGGGTTCATCCTCCTTTTTGGTTGTTAGATAGGTTTGGAATCTACATCATGAAACAATCTATGTGAGAAAAATTTTGGGTTTATTCCAGGGACATCACCCAAGCTCCAAACTATTTCATGGAAATTTTCTCTCAAAAGCTCAATTAATGATTTTTCTTGAGTTTCAGATAGATTATTAGAAATTATTACTATTAATTTCTCTCCATCCATAAGGTAAATATATTTTAAATCATTTGGGAGTGGTTTTAATTCTATATCAGGGGGATGATCAAGGAATGAAACTAAATTGAGATTCCCCACATCCAATGGTTTTATATCCTGTACACAAGAAATCATATCATCTTCATCATCATTTAAAAAATTATCAAAGAAATCAGATTTTACCACTTATTACAATAGGAAATTAGAACCTCCTAGAGATTGGGAATCCATATGGTCCAGTGATATTTTTAATGGAAAAATTCCTTCTTAATAATAAGAATTCATGAAACATACATGATTCTTAAATTTTTCTTGTACCATCTTCATGGGAGAGTGTGAAGAGTTAATAGTCATCTGATGGGTGCCTCATGGATTCAAAAATATGGAAGTCGACAGCGCTATCTCCAAACTCCATGGTAAGTGTCCCTTCATGGACATTGATGATGGTTTTGGCCATCTTCAAGAAAGGTCTTTGCAAAATGATGGGTGAGTGTGATGGGATCCTATCATCATCCATATTCAACACATAGAAGTTAGTAGTGAATAAAATATATTTGACTTTTACCAGGACATCATCTAGAACTCCTGCTGGGAAAACCATGGATCTATTTGCAAGCTGGACCACCACTCTTATAGGCTTCAAGTCTCCCATCTGAAAATAATTAAATACTTAGTGAGGCAATACATTAATTTATGTACCTAAATCACACAAATAATTAGAGAAATTTAATGAACCAATTGTGTATGGAATAGAAAATGTTCATGGATCTTGAAATTTAGTTGGCAATTGTGGTGTGATAAAGGTTGAGATGCTTCTTCCCAAATTGATCCTCTCATTCCCTTGAAGTATCCTCTTCTTGGTGAGAATATACTTCAAAAATTTTTTACTTTGGAATTTGTTTGTGTGATTCAATTAGAGGTATGTTGATTTCCACTTTCTAGAAGGTGTCCAGAATTTCTTTTAGTAGTGTTTCTTCTTACAACCTCTTTGAATCAATCATCCTTGATGAAAATGGTGGGGGCATATCTTTATTCTCCCTTTGTTTCCTTTTAAATGGTGTTACTTGTTTCTTCTTCCTAGGCCTATCCTTATCCTCCTCCTTTTTCATATCTTGTTCCTGATAAATTTTCATAGAATTGTCATTATTTACAACTTCATTCTCTCTCGGATCAGGTAATATTGTTTCAGGTTCTATGGATAATGGTGGTGGAAGTTATTTTCTACTTCGTGTAGTCATAATACTAACATTCACTTTTGGGTTTGGGATTGTTTGTGAAGGGATTTTACCTATATTTTCGGACAAAAAGTCCATGAGACTTTCAAACTTGTTGGAAAAATATTTAACAATGTATTTCAGTCCTTTAAACTCAGATTTATGTTATTGGTTTTGAATTTGATGTTGTGCACTGGTGGATAGATTCTCGTAGGGTCTTTCGAAAGTGTTTGGGTTTTGGTAAGAAGTCTGGTAATAATATTTTGTTGTTGAAATGGTGGTGGGTTCTAAAATTGATTCTGGAATGGTGGTTGGATTTGAAACTGGTTTTGGTATGGGGATCTACCTTGATTCTGCTGATTTCCAAACCCATATTGCACTTGGTTAGGATCTCTCCATCCTTGATTTTGTTGAATCTACCTTGGATTAAAGGTTTCTACACATGTTTCCATTCCCTGTATTTCAGAACATTGGTCAGTGAAATGATCACGTGATGAGCATAAACCACATACCTTATCTCATGCTTGTTGGTCACTAACTTTCTTTAAGGCCATCTATCTCACAAAACTAGTAAGCTATTCAATCTGAGTTTCTAATAATGTGATGGATGCGAAGTGCATACCTCATGAATACCTCTTGTTCCAATACCTCTTTTTCCAAACTGCTGCGAGTTCTAGGAAATCATCTCAATCAAGCCCTTGGCTTCTTCTGGTGATTTTTCAATCAATGCACCTATAGATGATGCATCAAGAAGGTTTATGTCATTTTCCATTAGTACTTGATAGAATAATACAATAAATTGATGTTCCTAAATGGCTTGATGCAGAAAACTGGCACATATCTTCTTAAATCTCTTCCAGTACTCGTAAAGGGTTTCTCCAGATGATTGTCGTATGAAACCGATTTCCATCTGAATGGATGTGCTTCTAGATGTGGGGAAGAATATTTTCATAAAATATTTTACCAGTTCATTCCAGTCATGCACGTCCCCTGGTTGTAGGCCATACAACCATTATTTTTCATCCCCATCCAATGAAAATAGAAATTCCATTCACTTTACCTGCTCCTCAGTAACTCCACGGGTTTGAAAGTTGATCACACATGTGTGAACTCTCTAATGTGTTAGTTTATATCTTCACCTGCCAATCCATGAAACTTTGGAAGCAAATTAATCATGTTAGGTTTCATTTCAAAGTCATTTTGTAATACTAGAATGAAAAGTTGATTGTTTTTATTAAGGAATTGCGGTGCACTGTGGTCTCTAAGTGTTAGGTTTTGATTTTCAGCCATGATGACAGGCTCAGAGTGAATACTAGATGTTTCACTTGATTCTTCAAGGGAAATTTCTTCAAATTCAGATTGAAAATTAGTTTTTGTAAGTCTATTAAACAATTTTCTTTCAATTTCAGGATCTATGGGTAAAGGATCAGTTTTTGAGGCTCTAGTCATGCAATGTTGAAGAGAAAAGATGAGAAGAGATGAAATAAAAGAAAAGAAATGTTGGAACTACCTCCCCGGAAATGGTGCCATATTTTTTCATGTACCTATCATGGGGTGTGGAAAAAACAAATATAACCTAAGTTAAAATGTATTATAGTGGGTTACCTATGTTGTCTCTAAAGATAAGTGATCAACAATAGCGTTTGTCACTTAAAATAAGAGGAAGAAGTGATTTTGTTTTAGAAATTGTTTGATTTTGAAAATAAAAGAAAGAAACTAAATAAAGATAAGAAATGAAGTGAAATTTTTTTAAAAAAATTGACAAATTCTGTGATTTAAATTATTCATATGAAATGGTGATCAGGTTAGGGTGAGTTTTCTAATTGTAATTCTATTACAGTTCACTTAACCCAATTCTCTTCTGCAAAATCGTTAAGAGTGAGAATCCACAATCATTTATTCTCACTCCCATGGTCAAATAATAATGTGAGAATAAACCTTACTAAAACCTCATATTGGTCTACTCTCCGTCCAATGTGTACAAGAGTTGTAGCGAATATCCCCAATTATCTTAGGCAATTTCTAATCAGGTCTTGTTTATCCCAAGAAATCAAGAACATTCACTACTCCTCACACACGTACCGGTGATCACCGAGTACTTCACCACTAAGTCATGGTATATTCCATCATATATAATCCAGAACCTAGTGAAGGGAGATATTGATCATTTACCAAATATAATTAAACAACATAATCTAAAATCAGATACAATCGTACATGATAATAAAAATTGTTATAAGAAATTGAAACTGATTTGCAGAAAAGAACAGGATTTTAAAACATTAATAGCAAGAACTCATGAAATACAAAATGGAAAACCTCTCCTTCCCCAATCACACAAATTTTTACCCCACCATGGTAGGAGTAATTGTGAATAAGGGTCAAGAAAACACATTATAAGACTAATATGTGTAAAACAAAGAAAAGAAAGAACGGAAATTTGATCCTTCGGAATATGTCCTCTAGAAGTTTGCCTTTGTTATGACCACTAGAAGGCTGAAAATCGCTGAGGTCCCTTCTGATAGAATATTTTTAATGACATTTTCTATCGACCCTAAAATATTTATTATCTTCATACTAGTGTAAATAAATATATGGCTAAATTAATGACCATTACTTTTATGGCCGCCAAAAACTGTTTCTCCCACTCCACTTGGACGCACCAAAAAGATTCCTTGATGAGATTCATATTTTATGAAATTTATTTTGAACTTTACTATGAATGTCTTATGTCGACAACAGCTAGAATCACCTCATTTTAAGGTCGGACGAATGATATATTGTAGATTTAATTCGTTGGGGTCCATTTTTCTAGCCAGACTGAGTTATCTACTTGATTGATTTTTCTGTACCATTGAGTATCGAATTGGGTCATTATCTCGAAGAAAAAACTGAATCCAAGGAGAAAATGAAGTCTAAAAAAATATTCACTTCAATTGGACCAATATTATAAAATTTATTCCCAAAACACATAGGCTATATAAAATTGTCAATTTTACAGAATTACCCCATTTTCACATTTAAGCCCAAAATTCACCAAAAACACTTAAATGAATTGAATATACTCAAATTGGATAATTGAGTGGGATTAAATCATTGATAAATATGTTAATAATAATGAAAATATTAACTCTATCAATTCCCCCACACTTATCACTTGGACTCCTGGACAACTCAGAATCAAATTAAAATCATTGAAAATTCAAAACAGATGTCCATGAGATCCACCAATTTGACCACAAGAAACAAAATATATCATGCCCCCTAAAAAAATATTATTTCAAGTTCTTAATTTCAGATTATTAAATATATTTCTCTTAATTTATCCTCCCATGAACACAAAATAGTCACCTAACTTTTATTATCTCTCATCACACAAATTTCTACTTTTGGTAATGTCTTTCTCATCCAAACTCATACAAGGGTCACCATAGGCTTGATAAATTCCTATATCTCAACCCGATGGGAGTTAAAGACAAATGTTTATCATGAGTACTTGTCAAGTTTGTTTTGTGTCTTAGGATGGTAGGATTTAGATGTGAAAATTATGAGGCTGAATGAAGAGGGCTTGGCTCTTTTTGAAGAAAAATTGCATTGCTCAACTTTTCAAACAATTATGGTCTCCTCTTAACTTCCCTTAGAAGAAAATAAGCTACTTCATCATGGAATATCAAGGAATGTTCACACAGTTCATAATTTTAGTAGTAAGAATTTCAATCTTCTGAAAAATAATATTTCTTGAAAGCTCCAGAAAAGGTACAACTTTCTTTCGTCATTAGAAGCTCCAGAAAGGCACAACTTCTCTCATCATGAATTCTCCAGAAAATGCACAGCTTTCAGCAAAATGATTTTTTTTTCAGAAGTAATAAAAACTCTCTAACATTTTATTTTCACCCAAAGTATCCCCAAATAAGGTAGTAGAATACATGTCATCTTCCCCCACACTTAAGTTCAAATAGATGATGCAATTTTACTTCAAGAGCAGGTTAGATAGGGAAAATTGGCTTGTAATGTGGCTATCCTAATAGTTTGTTCATGGATTATAAAGGCTACAAGGATACGATGTCCATGGTAGGCCATTATAAAAAGGATTTTATTGAAAATAGGGCTTTAAATCCAATGAAATTACTTAATAACTTAAAAAACATGTACCACAAACCCTAAAGTTTTGATAAGAATAAATCAAATTCTGGTTAAATCAAGCATTGTTTGGTTCTCTCAAGAAGTGAGGTGAATGTAACGAATATGAAAACAATAGGTTCAGAAGCCTCATTGTAATGAGATTTCAAATATAAATATAGTTATATGTGTCATGGGATTCAAAAATCAGAGTACTTTTCATGAAATTTCCAATGAATTAAACTTGAAAAAAAGTTATTTTCATCATTCATTTATGCTCACTTTCTTGGAATAAATTATTTCTCCCATGGTTATGGGTTTAGAAAATGTCAAAAATAATCATTTCAGCTCAAATTTTTATTAAAAAAACTGACAATAATTTAAAAATAAACACACAAAATTTGAAACACACACATTTTTTTAAACAAATAGGAAAACAAACAATAAATAAAAATCCTAAAATAAAAAGGTTACCTCCCCCACACTTAAATGATTCAGTTTCTACAATGCATTCAAATGGATTTAACACATAAGAATATTTGATATTGAATAACAACAATCAAGAAAATATAAAGGAGAGGTACGAATTGATGGAGGTTATTGATAAATAGGTTGGAGGAGCGTGATCTTCTCCATTGACTTAGATGGCATGGTACCAAGTAATTTCTTAAACCAGTGCCCATTAACTGTGAATAGATCCTTCTCTCTATCCCTTACAATCTGCACAACACCAAAAGGATATATATGAGTAACTATAAATGGACCTTCCCACCTGGAACGAAGTTTACCTTGCATCAGCTTGAGTCTTGAATTGAATAACAACACTTTTTCTCCAGGATGGAAGTCTTTTGGTTGGATTAGTTTTTCGTGAACCACTCTCGTTCTCTCATTGTAAATCCTAGAAATTTCAAATTCTTCCCTTATAATTTCTTCCATATCCTGTAACTGTAATCTTTTCTCTTTCCCAACAATTTCAAGATCGAGATTCATCTTTGTCATATCCTAGTATGCCTTGTGTTCCAATTCCACTGGTAGGTGACAACTTTTCCTAGAAATCAACCTATATTAACTCATTCTAATTTGGGTTTTGTAGGCTATCCTGTAATCCCATAATGTTTCTTCTATCCTTTGGATCCAATCCTTCCTATTTGGATTAACAGTCTTTTCCAAAATTCCTTTAATTTCCCTGTTGGACACTTATTCTTTCCCATTAGTCTATGGATGATAGGGAGTTGATGTTTTATGATGCACCCCATACTTTTTCAATAAAGACTCCATTCTACAATTGAAAAAGTGAGTCCCTTGATCACTAATTATGGCTCTGGGAACTCCAAACCTACAAATTATGTTAGCCCGGAGAAACTCACAAACACCTTTACCATCGTCAGTCTTGGTGGCTTTGGATTCCACCCATTTGGAAACATAATCATCAATAAGAAAAATATAATAATTTCAAAATGTCGTCGGGAATGGGCCATAAAATCTATCTGCCAGACATAAAAAATTTCACAAAAATTAAGTGGATTTTGGGGCATATCTTGTCTCTTCGAAATATTTCCTGTCAATTGACATTTTTCACATCATTTACAAAATTCATGAGGATATTTGAAAAGTGTTGGCCAATAATGTCTAGATTCTAAAACCTTCCTTGCTGTTCTTTGAGGTATAATGTGGCCTCCATAAGCTAATGTGTGACCAAACATAAAGACTGATTCAATTTCATTTTTAGGAAAACATCTTCTGATCATTTGGTCATTGCAAATATTCTAAAGAAATGGATCATCCCAGATGTAATATCTAGATTCAGATATCAATTTATGAATTTTGTGTGAATTTAAATGAGATGGGACCTTAGATGTTACCAGATAATTTACCATTTCATCATACCAAGGTACTTCTCCTTTAATCAAGTATAACTTCTCTCTTGGAAGGCGATCATTTAGTGGTTTAGTGTCTGTAATTTCAACATCAGCAGTGTTGGATAGTCTACTTAAGTGATCAACCACTTGGTTCTCATGGAATAAATCTTTCTAAAGAAAAAACAACTTCTAAAAACACTTTTTTGGTTGTTGTGTAGTTTGATTGGGCTGCATCTAATGTTTTTGAGGCATATTCAATGACTTGTGTCATGCCCTCAGTTCTCTGAGAAAGGAATACTCCAACTTCTTGGTTTGAAGCACCACAAAGTAGCTCAAATGGTTCTTCCTAATTGGTTGGCTGTATTTCTGGTGGTGTAATCAATCTCCTTTTCAAATCATCAAAGGCTTCCCTACATGAACCATTGAAATTGAAATCAGAAAATTTCAAAAGTAATCTAGAGATAGGGAGTGAAATCTTACAGAAATATTTGATAAACCTCATATAGAATCCTGCATGTCCTTAAAATGATCTAACATGTTTCACACAAGTTGGGTAAGTAAAAGAATTTACCACTTCAATTTTTGATGTATAAAATTCATAGAATTTTTGAAAAATGACATTCCCAAGGACAATTCCCCTATAAACCATAAAATAACACTTTTCAAAATTCAACACAAGGTTTTTTCAATGCAATTTTTCAAAACTTTTTCCAGATTTTTTGAACAATGGTTAAACGAATTTCCAAATACTGTGAAATCATCCAATAAAACCTCCAATAAATATTCAATGTCATCAGAAAATATACTTACCATACACCTTTGAAATATACTTGGGGCATTAAACAATCCAAATGGAATCCTTTTGTATGAAAAAGTATAGAAAGGACAAGTAAAGGTAGTCTTCTCTTGATCCTCAGGAGTAATGGGTACTTGAAAATTACCATAAAATCCATCCAAAAAGAAATAATGAGTTCTCCCAACTAATCTCTCTAGAATATGGTCAATGAAAGGAATAGGGAAATGATCTTTTCGAGTGACCTGATTCAACTTCCTAAAATATATGCACACTCTCTAGGTATTCTGAATTCTCATAGGGATTAATTCATTCTTTTCATTCCTCACAATGGTTAGGCCAGTTTTCTTTTGAACTACAAGGATGGGGATATCCCCTTGTGAATCTGATATGGGATAGATGATTCCAACTTCTAACAGCTTCTCAATCTCTTTTTTTCACAACCTCTATCATGGTGGGGTTTAGCCTCCATTGGGGTTGTCTGATAGGTTTGGAAGCTACTTAACGAAAAATTCTATGTGAGAAAATTTTTGGGTTTATTCCATGGATATCACCTAGGATCCAACCTATTTCTTTAATATTCACTCTCAAAAGCTCAATTAATTATTTTTCTTGAGTTTCAGATAGATTATTAGAAATTATTACTGGTAATTTCTCTCCCTCAATAAGGTTAATATATTTTAAATCATTGGGGAGTGGTTTTAATTCTAGATCAGGGGTATGCTCAAGTATTTAAACTAAATTGATGTTCCCCACCTCCAATGGTTTTACATATTGAAAAAAAATCATATCGTCTTCATCATCATTTCAAAAATTATCAAAGATGTCAGATTTTACCTCTTCTTCCGACAGGAAATAAGAACATCCAGAAGTTTGGGAATCCATATGTTCAGTGAGATTTTTAATGTAAAAAAATATTTCTTAATGATAATAATTCATGAAACATTCATTATTCATCAATTGTTTCTATACCATATTCATTGGAGAGTGTCATGAGTGAATGATCATCTGATGGGTTCCTCATGGATTAAATTTTTTTGAAGTGGACAGTGCTATCTCCAAACTTCATGGTAATTGTTCCTTCATGGACATTGATGATGGTTTTGGCCGTCTTCAAGAAAGGTATCCCAAAAAATATGGGTGAGTGTGATGGGATCCTATAATCTTCCATATTCAACACATACAAGTCAACAGGGAATAAAATATCTTTGACTTTTACTAGGACATCCTCCAGAACTCCTGCTGGGAAGACTCTAGATTAATTTACAAGATAGAACACCACTCTTGTGGGCTTCAAGTCTCCCATATTAAAATAGGTAAATACTTTGTGAGGCAATAAATTAATTGACTAACCTAAATCACATAAATCATTAGATAAATTTAATGAACCAATGGTGCGTGGAATAGAAAACGCCCCTGGATCTTGACATTTGGTTTGAAATTATGGTGTGATAAGGGCTGGGATGATTCTTCCCAAATTGATCCTCTCATTCCCTTAAATACTCCTCTTCTTGGTGAAAATATCCTTCAAAAATTTAGCATACTTTGTAATTTTTTTGAGTTCTTCAAGTAGTGGTATATTGATTTCCTCTTTCTGGAAGGTTTCCAGAATTTCTTTTTGCAGTTCTTCTTCTTGAAACCTCTTTGATTCAATCATCCTTGATGGAAATTATGGAGTTATATCTTTATTCACCATTTTTTCCTTTTGAAATTGTGTTTATTGTTTCTTTTTCCTTGACCTATCCTTCACCTCCTCCTCTTTCTTATATCCTTCCTGATGAATTTTAATAGAATTGTCATCATTTACAACTTCATTCTATCCCAGATGTGGTATTATTATTTCTGGTTCTATGGTCAATGTTTGTGGAAGATCTTTTCCACTAGTTTTTATAATACTAACATTCTATTTTGGGATTGGGATTGTTTTGGATGGGAATTTACTTGGATTTTTGGGTCAAAAAGTCCACGAGACTTTCAAACTTGTTGGAAAAATATGTAACAGTGTCTTTCAGTCCTTCAATCGCAGATTTATGGTGTTGGTTTTGAATTGGAGGTTGTGCACTAGTGGATGGATACACATAGGGCCTTTGTAAATTGGTTGATTTTTGGTAAGAAGGCTGGTTATATGAGTTTTTTTTTGAAATGGTGGTCGGTACTGGAATTGATTCTGGAACAGTGGTTGGTTTTGAAATATGTTTTGGTATCGGGGTCTACCTTAATTTTTCTGATTTCCAAACCCAAATTTGACTGGATTAAGATCTCTCTATCCTTGATTTTGTTGGAAATTTCTTGGATGAATGGTTTCAACACATGTTTCCATTCCCTGTAATTCAGAACAATGGTCAGTGAAATGAACAGGTGATTAGAAAAAACCACATACCTTAGCTGACACTTGTTGGTCACTAACTTGCTTTGTAGCCATATGTCTCACAAAACTTGTAAACTCTTCAATCCTAGTTTCTAATAAGGGTGATGGATGAGAAGTGTGTTCCTCATGAATACCTCTTGTTCCAATACCTCTTGTTCCAAACTACTGTGAGTTCTAAGAAATCTTCTCAATCACGCCCTTGGCTTCTTCTGGTGACTTTTCAATCAATGCACCTCCAGATGATGCATCAAGAAGTTTTATGTCGTTATCCAATAGTATTTGATAGATAAATACAATAAAGTGATGTTCCTCAATGGATTGATGTAGAAATCTGTCACATTCCTTCATAAATCTCTCCCAGTACTCATAAAGGGTTTCTCCAGATGATTGTCGTTTGAAAAATATTTCCTTCCAAATGGCTATGCTTCTAGAGGAGGGGAAGAATATTTGCATAAACCATCTTACTAGGTCATTCTAGTCATACACGTATATATTTTTTAAGCCATAAAACCATTCTTTTTCATCCCCATCCAATGAAAACAGAAATTCCTTTCAATTTACCTGCTCCTCAGTAACTCCACGTGGTCTTAAAGTTGAGCACACACATGTGAACTCTTTAATGTGTTTGTTTGGATATTCACCTGTCAAACCATGAAACTTTTAAAGTAAATAAATCATGTTAGGATTCATTTCAAAATCATTTTTTAATACTGACATGGAATGTTCATTGTTTTGATTAAGTAATTGTGGTGCACAGAGGTCTCTAAGTGTTAGGTTTTGATTTTCAGCCATGATGAGAGCCACAGGTGAACACTAGATGTTTCACATGAGTTTCCAAGGTTAATTTCTTCAAATTCAGATTTAAAATTAATGTTTCTATGTATATTCAACAAGGTTCTTTCAATTTCATGATCTATGGGTAAAGGTTCAGTTTTTGAGGTTCTAGTCTTGTTATTTTGAAAAGAAAAGATTAGAAGAGAGGAATGAAAAGAAAAGAAATGTTAGCACTACCTCCCAGAAAATGGTGCCACGTTTTGACACATTCCTATCATGGGGTGTGTAAAAAACAAATATAACCTAAGTTAAAATTTATTATAGTTGGTTACCTAGGTTTTCTCCAAATAAGAGCGCTCAACAATAGCGTTTGTCACTTAAAATAAGAGGAAGAAGTGATTTTGTTTTTGAAATTGTTTGATTTTGAAAATAAAAGAAAGAAACTAAATAAATTAAAGAAATTAAGTGAATGATTTAAAACAAAATGAAAAATTATGTGATTAAAATAGTGATATTAAATGGTGATCAGGTTATGGTCGGTTTTCTAATTGTAATTCTATCACAGTTCACTTTATCCAATTATCTTCTGCCAAAGCATTAAGAGTTAGAATCCACAATAATTTCTTCTCACTACCATGGTCAAATAATAATGTGAGAACAAAACTTACTAAAAACACATATTGATCTACTCTCCTTCTAATGTGTACAAGATTTGTAGCAATTACCCCCAATTATCTTAGGCAATTCCAAATCGGGTCTTGTTTATCCCAAACAATCAAGAACATTCACTACTCCTCACACACATACCAGTGATCACCGAGTACTTCACCAATAAGTCATGGTCTATTCCATATTATATAAACCAGAACCTAGTGGAGGGAGATATTTAACAATTACCAAATATAAATAAACAACAGAATCAAAAATCAAAAACAATCGTACAGGATAATAAAAACTGTTATAATAAATTCAAACTGATTCGCATAAGAGAAAAGGGGATTTTAAAACATCAAGAGCAATAACTCATGAAATAAAAAATGGAAAACCTCTCCTTCCCAAATCATAGATAATTTTACCTCACCATGATAAAGGTTATTGAGAATAAGGGTCATGAAGAACACATTACAACAATATGATGTGTAAAACAAAGAAAAGAATGAACAAAATTTTGATCTTCCAGAATCTGTCCTCCAGAAAAGTGCCTCTATTATGCCAACTAGACGGCTAAAACTCACTGAGTTACCTTATTATAGAATGTTTTTAATTATGTTTTCTATCAACACTCAAAATATTAGTGTCTTTGGATAGTTTTAAATAAAGATATGGCCGAATCAATGACCATTAATTTTTTGGGTGACAAAAAACTGTTTCACCAACTCCACTTGGATGCACCCAAAAGATGCCTTGATGAAGTTTATATATGATAAAATTTATTTCAAACCGTCATTTGAATGTCCCTTTTCTACACCAGCTGGAATATCCTCATGCTAAGGTTGGATGAAGGAGATATTATAGATTTAATTTGGTGGGGTCAATTCTGCTAGCCAGACTGAGTTCTCTACTTGATTGATTTTTCTGTGCCATTGGGTATCAAATTGGGTCTTGGTCCAGAATAAAAAACTGAATCTCATGATCATATGAAGCCTAAAAAAAGATTCACTTAAATTGGAACAATATCATACATGTTATGCCAGAAAAATAGAATCTATATAAACCTGTCAATTTTTCAGAATAACCCCTTTCACATTTAATCCCAAAATACACCAAAAATACTTAAATGATGAAAATGTACTCAAATTGAATAATTGATAGAGATTAAATCATTGAAAAATATATTAATAATAATGAAAATATTAACTCTATCACTCTGTAAATGGCATCCATTCCTTACCCCTTCCTACTATCAGAAGGCTGTGCAAACAACTTAGAAGAATACCAAGCCCTCATTATAGGCCTAAAGTTGGCACTCCAAGTGCAATCCAAACACCTGAAGATACAAGGGGATTCATAACTATTCATTAATAAAGTAAATGGTGACTATGAAGTAAATAATATGAGTTGATCCCTTTGATAAACCATGCTCGAGAGATGATGGAAGATTTTCCTCAGAGCCAACATTGGCTTATGTCCCCCGATTGCAAAATGTGCAAGCCAATGCATTGGAAAATGCAGCCACGGTTCTAGATGATCCGGATCAGAAATAAAAAATCAACATTGTTTCCCAATGATGGATTTCATTACCAATAATTCAGTCCAACATGGAAGAAATCAATGAAATTAGTCCCATCTCTGTGCCATATGGTTCTACCACTAGCTAGATGACCCGCATTGCATATTACCATCAAAGGGGAAATCTCCTACCAGATAGGGATGTAAGGGAATAGATCTGGAGATGGGAAACCAACATTCTCATGTACGATGGTGAAAAAAAAGGCAAATGATCTCTAAATGTGAGGCCTTGATGGAGTCCTTATTATATGAATTTATTGAAAAGAGACCGATGCTTCAATGAAAAAATTGCATTTCAGAGTTTGTAGAGCACATCAATCAGCATCCAAGATCTCACAGAATATTTGAAGTCATTGGTACTATTGGACCACCATGATGTAGGATTGTGCCACATTCAGAAGAAAGTTCCATTCCTACTAATTTCATGAAAATTTTATCCACCAGCCCCCAAAGTTACTTTTCAATACCAATCACTCCTTTCCATTCTCTATATGGGGAATAGATGTCGTGGGAAAATAACCTCCTGCCACGACCAAAAAATTAAAATAAATTCTCACAACAACTGAATTCTTTTCAAAATGGGCAGAAGTTGTGCCACATAAAGAGGTTAGTGAAGGAAGAATTTTTAGCTTTTTGAAATCCAACATCATCACCAGATTTAGTGAACCTCATACAATACTGATGGAAAATGGCCCCAATTTCTACTTTTTTTGAATTGGACAAGCTTTATCAAGAGTATGGTATTAAGTCCAACCCTTCATCTCGCTACCATGCAGTGGAAAATAAGAAGATATAGGACTTAAAAAATACCCTATGCAATATACTCTAAAAGATGGTAGACCAGGACAAGAAATCATGGCTGGATATCTACTTCCATGTTCTATGGGATTACTAGGCCATGAGCAATACCACCACTCACGAAACCCCATACTTAGTAGAATATGGGATGGAGGCAATTATACCTATTGATGTTCATCTACCATCTCTCAACATCATCGTCTGAAATCAACTGTCTACAAATAAATAATCTGAGAAATGATTGGTAGATTTGGAGAAATTGGACGAGAAAAGATTGTATACCATGCACCATTTTGAAGTTTACCAAAATCAGATCACATGAGCCTTCAAAAAAATGTTTTCATTCGATATTTTCTTAAAGGAGTGATGGTTTTCGTTCTTAGAACTTCGATGATAATAAAAAAGAAACATATAATATTGCAGTAAAAATGGGAAGGACCATATTTCATACACAAGGTCTACTCCAACTGGGTATATGACTTAATTTCAATGGATGGACAGCTCACCACAGCTCCCACCAATGTCAGGTTCTTGAAGAAGTACATTGCATAATTATACAATTATCTTCTATGTTTCAAAAATTTAAACTAAATAGCACCACCTATGTTCATTATACATGCTGATAAACTACTCGAAACCTTTGGCCTAACAACACGACATTAAACTACATGGCCAAATTATCCTAACCCCATGACATTAAACTGTACAAAAGTCATTGTGTTCTGAATAGTGATTCATCACATGTGAGTCAAATTCATGCAAGGGAAAGATAAAAATACCCCATCCTGTGTATGGGTTAGACCAACATGGGGAGTGTATATTAGAACTACATATGTCTTGATTTCCATTTGTTAATGGGACATATAGTGACACCAGGATCCTACATCCTGGTCTATCCACCAACATCAAAAAAATAATGATGAACCCCTTACCTGTACATGGGTCAGACCAGTAAAAGGAACATGTTTTATAGAACTACATATGAATTGATTCCTTCCCTCATAGGATATGTAGAGATACCTTGACCCTAACTCTTGATCCATCCACCACCACTAAAAAATTTCTCCCCTTATTGCCTATAGACTGAGCCTATGAATGGAGAGATTTTTAAAAAAATTTGTATGGATTGATTCATACCCTCATAGGATACATACTGATACCTTGAACCTATGTCTTGGTCCAGCCACAAAATGATACAAATCCCCCCATATCTGTGGATAGGTAATATTGGCATGGATATTTATCAAGAACTACATATGTATTGATTCCTTCCCTCACAAGATACATAGTGATTCCCGAATCCTTCATCCTAGTCCAGCCGCTATTCAAAAAAATGCCCCTCCCTCAACATGGATCAGGCTAGTATAGGGATCATGTTTTCATAAATACATAGACTTTGATTACCAACTAATTGGGATAAGAAAGAATCCACCCCAAGGTTCAAGACCGACACTTAAACCACCTCATACTTTTCACATCAGTCCACTGTCATCCTTACAGTATGATGTTAAACTATATGGGATACCAAAACTATGTGTGTCTTGATTCATATTATCATAATATACGTAGTGATGCCTATATCCCATATCCTAGTATAGCTTCCACAGAAAAAATTTCCTCCCCTTGCGTATAGGTCAGACTTTCATAGGAAATTCATGAGTCCTATTCACACGATGTTAAACTACATGTCCAAAGAAGTCCTAACTGCATGACTTTAAACTGCATGGCCAATGAAGTCTAAACCACAAAAAATTAAAATATAAGGTATCTAAATAACTATGTGTGTCTTGATTCTTGGTATAATGAGATATTTAGTGACACTTGGGCCTTATTGGGTCTAGCAACATTTAAAACAAAATGCCTCCATTCCTTGAATGATAATGTAACTCAATGCGGATGATTCCAAACCTCTATTCCTGCAATAAGGATTTGTCAAAAGATCATTCCCTCAACATGAAAATCGGATCTATATAGAGGATATCATACATCATAACTAATCATGGTCTAAATTTTTCTTACATACCTAGATATCCCTTTTTCTTCCATCAAAATCCATGCCCCAGGAAATATCTAATCCCCATAATCATCCACGACTATTGGAAATGTATTGTCAGTGTCTTGTGGATACATTTGTTTGACTATGCATAGAATGCCCTGGCAGATCTATATAAGTTTCCCACAAATGATCCTATTAACTAGAGGAAAAATTTTCCTTGGTAAAGGATTTTCCAATTCATGTATTCTTACTAGATTCCAAGCCCCATACCATCCCTCCTAGTTCGAGGTTTCCCAAAATAATGGTTTACAATTTCTTCAGCCACTCACATTTGGGGTGTACCAGGGATATCCTGACCAAATTAGTCCATGTTTATGCTTGATTCCTTTGATATTTTTTCCCTAAAACTTGAAGTTAAACTATTCTATCAACTTCATTTCTACAAGATGTAAAATTTCATGTACCCACAATAGCTATATCATTCACGTCGAGTCACCCGTATCTTCACCGCATGATGTTAAAATGCACGGCCCAATAATGATCCCTTATTTGATCCTTCCATCCCTAGTTAGTGGAGTGAAACCCTTATCTCTCCTTGTTTCTCACATTGATCCTAGCTCATGTGGGCTTAGAAATTTCGGTAGGGGATTCACCATAGAGACAGGGTGAATCAATCTACATTGTCTGATCCTACTGGCATGACTTTAAAAGGAGTATTAGAGTCTTCCCCTCTATCTTGGGAAACCTAAAGACCTGACCATATGAAATTAAACTTCAAGGTACCCCAAATATATCTAAAATGACCCACTCCCTACTCACAGGATAAAACTATGTAGGGAACCTAATTTTGGGACACCCAGATCTTCAAAATCAGGCATCTCCCAAGAAAAGGGATCAAAATACCTCACCCTTTGTGTGAGATATATTAGTGTAGGAGTGTTTCCATCTCTATGGGTTTTCACCGCCTGAAATTTTCTAATTTATCAAGACACAATTTTCAATCTACCAAAATACATGCTTCAAGGGATTTTGGATCCTCATATACCTCCCCGCCCATCATATATGGGAGGCCAGTTTCCAGTGGACACCTGTGTCTGACTATGCATATAATGACTTGGAGGCTCTTCATATGTTGCCCAAAAAATTGGCCTATCAACGAAAGGAAAATTCCTCCTCAAGAGAGGTTTTCCTATCACCAAAACTCAATGAATTAAAATCCTCGTATCATCTCTCCTAATGCAATACCCCATGATGTTGTGGCTTAAACTTTGCTCCCTGCCCAATTCATGTACATGTTTGAACAACCTAGCTCGATTACCCTCAAGTTACTCTGAGATTATATATCACTGTCTTAATGGCATGATATTTATAATACATGATACTCGATACCCAGTATTCACCCTTAGTCAAAGTCGCATCAAAGGATACTTCCCCTTATGTCCCCACATAGGAAACTAATCCTCACTATATGGTTTGGCATATCCCATATATCATTGTTGAATCTGTATCCAAAACAAAGATGATCCATCCATATGCATGAATCAGATCTGGATATGGAGAAAAATTGAAAATAACTACATATAACTTGATTCCTATCATTATAGGATATGAAGTGACATTTAAATATCATAATTTCGGGCCCATCCATGAAACAATATTATCCTATCCCTGCATGCACAAGGGTTATACCTACATAACGAAAGAACTCACATGGATAGGATACAAATGTCTCCACTTATTCTCTGTATTCCTAGTAAAGCTCAACCTAAAACATTCCCTTTTATATTAAGGAACACCCCATTTCATGAACCATAATATGTGTCTAGGAAGGTATGAATCCCAATAATCCCCCATACTCATCGAAAATGGTAGGCCAGTGTCTTAAGGACACCTTTTTTGACTGGGAACACAATGCCTCGATGGATCTGCAAATATTTTCCACCAAATGGCCTATAAACCACTTAAAAATTCATCCTTAGGAGTGGATTATTTTACCTCTTTATGACCATATGAAATTTATATCCCAACTCAATCCCTGGATTTGGAAAACCCCTAGGTTATAATTTAAACATTCCCCTTTTTCAATGCCTGAAGATGAAGAACATTTCTGGTCAAACTATTTTGAAAAAACAAATGAATCATTTTCCGTTCTCTGGGAAGAGAATAATGAGTTGAAATCACAAATAACAAATTTCCTAGTTGTACAACATCAAACTACACCATTAATCATCCCTCCTTTAGAGAAGAAAAATTTGTGTGGGAGAGATTTTTAATCCAAAGCTGATACAAATTCCATCATACTTTTAGAAAGTGTTCCCTAAAAAGGCCAGTCACTATGGCATTCAATAAGAAAACAAATAAAAATTTCTATAAAATTTTTTGGCCATAAAATATGGGAGGCCAATTTCTTAAGTACACCTTTTTTGACTACTTTTCACAATTCTCTGATGGGTCTTCATTGGTTTCCTACAAAAACAAGCTATTAACCAAAGGAAAATTCATCCTTAAAATAGGATTTCCCCATTTCTATATTCTCAATGAATTCTATTCCCCATAACATGTTTCATGTTTACTATCTGATAAGTTAGGGTAAATAAAAATCCTTTATCCATGTCTAAAAGCGATTGGGACATTCAAAGTTAATGATTCCTAAATTGGGGCCCTTTCCCTGCAAATCATGGACAAAAATCATCGACCTAAAACATCAGTCTTGGAAAAATATTTTCAACCTAAAAATAAGTATTTATAGTCCAGTTTTAATGTCTTTAAACTACCCATTAAAGAGAAAAAACTCTCTAGGATGAACACCCTAGAAGGTCGTCATGGATAAAAGTTGAGTTCCAACTCGCTAAACCAATGTCAGGTACCTTTTAGGAAAAAATGTGCGGAAGAAAAAAAATCAAGAGACACAAAGCCTGCTATATTGAAAACCCAAAAAGGGAGGCCTATGAAAAAGTCAATTTAATCCTGATAAATCCAAACAATAATAGGATATGTGAAAATTTAGGGTAATAATAGAAAAGATGAAACGTTCGTGGGGTTTTCCATGAAACCCTAGCAATAGTATAACTACACACGCTAAGCCCCTCAATTCCAGAAACAATTAGAGCAAGATTTTATTTTTTCCTTTATCAATGAATTTGACTCAAATTGATATCTGGTTTAGATTATAATTTCAAAAATAGTTGATCATGATTGATTGATGTTGTAGGGAGAAAATGAAGGAGAAGAATTGGAGAGAAAAACACCCTCATCACATTATATGTTGATGAGGAGGACATCCAAAACCTAGATTCTCTCCCCTGATGACTAAATAAAGAAATCAATAGCACAAGATAAATAGAAAGGATAAAAAATGGTTGATTAACTCTTTCAAGAAAATAAATAATTGTATGACACTATCCATCAAGATTTTTTTCCAAATCGGTCCTCTGTGAATCTTCTGCTTTGACTGATGGATGTACCCATTTCATGAAATCCTTGAGATCCAACCCTCTCTATATGACAACATCATAATATGTAGTTTTTGATGAAAGTTGTTCAATCATCTTGAATATACGATCCTCATACTCTCATAGTTTATATGTTCGTGTAATCACCAAGTCAGGAGCATTTACCTTCTCAACTGTTAGGTGGTGAAGCTCTTCAGTAAGATACCTAAAGGTCATTATTTAGTGGTGAAAATCATTAAACTGAGAAAGGTTGTCTTCACAAGTGGATAGGTCCTCTCAATATATGAAAATATGGTGCATGAGTTAGTACAAATGTCGGTAGTCTAAGCCACCAAAATCTGAGTCGGTAAATAGTTATAGAAGGGTGTCCTCCTCATCAAAAAACTATGGAAAATTAGTTCCATAAATAAATATTATAGATTTATTCCATTACCATATTCTCATGGTTTGATTTCTCCAAAAACTATTGGAACCCTACCACTTTTCATTTTCTGCAATATTTATATAGTTAAATATGGAACCATGACAGATAGATCCACCCTAGGATGGGTTACCCAATTGGGGGAGAATTATTTCCCCATAGGAAGTTCAATATTTGGAACCATGTTCATGGAGTCGACCATGACCTTAGGGTAATTAAATGAAATTCCACTCTGACCAGCTTCAGTTCGACAACAAAACATATTAGTTGAAGGCAGGAGGTCTGAATCACTATACACAAAGATAGGCTGAGCAGACAAATCCCCTTCTGAATGAATGTGGTGATGAATGGAACACCTTATTACAATAAAAATGGGAGATATGGTGTAACTAGAATAGGTAAAATGATACTAGAAGTATTCAAGGGTCTTTTCACCCATATGAATGTTCTGTCTAGTATATCATTAGGATAACATGTTACCCACTATTGGAAATACTCTGATGATAAGTAAGAATATGCCTCTATGGGAGGAATAAAGACATGAAAGCCCAAGGACTCCTGCATCATCATCAACCATAGTTGACAAAGGATTTCAGGGTGACATTCCCACCTAACTAGGGTAATCGAGAGGAATGTGACTCATAGAATACATTCAATCATTCTGGAAAATCAGTAGGGTGCATATGGTTCACAGACGATAATCCTATTTTCACGAGTTATTAGGATTTCATCCTGAAGTTCCATGTGGTATGAACATTCTTCCCAATATACCTACCCATCATCCTATATTATTCCATAAGGCATTGGGTAAGGTGAAAAAGAAAACTGAGCAACATCACTTAGCAGCTCAACCACACCGTCAAAATTCAATGATCAAGGGAGAGTGATGTAAATACTGAGAACAGTTGGGTGGAAGTTAGAATGAGTAACCATTGTGGCATGGTGATACTCATAGAATGGGAAATGATCTACCATACAGTCATATAGAAATTTAAAAATCCCACTCAGATGAGGTAGAGGCTTCACCTCCTGTATCTTCCCTAATAATTCATAGATTCGAGAAAGGGTGGTGATGGTTAAATTTATGGGCCACCCCTCCACTAATGTGGACACCATCATCAAAGTACAAGATCTAACTCCATTTTATAGATCGAAAGATGTAAAGATACACCAAATAATGAACATAGAAAAGAATCCTACCAGTATGAGTTTAGGAGATAAATTTGTTCGGACCTCATAACTCCAGGTGTTGTAGTGACCCAACTTGAGGGTAGCACAATATGAGTTAGAAATTTATTAGGACTGCTGAGTTGGATGAGTTCAACATTGGTGAATTTTTAAATTTAACCCACTAATCTTCAAGAACAATCCTATATAGTGTCAACTAAAATTAGTTAGTGGGAATGAAGTGGATGACTAAGAAATACCTCTTCTAGGACCAGTAAATCTCTCAAAAATGGAGGTACAAATTCATAATTCTCTTAATTATTGTATGTTAGGTTGAAATTGCTATAGTGATAACACAAGTGGGGGTGAATTGTGTTCTTTTAAGAATTTTGCAATTATTTCTATTCACATCAATAGTAGATATAGCTTTTGGAATTTCTGCAAGTGAATGTATATGTAGCAGTTAAATAACAGAGAACAAGGAACATCAATTTATAGTGGTTTGGGTTAAAATGTTCCCCTAGTCCACTCCACCAATCACCCTCTCTATAAGAGTGGTTAATTTCACTAGTAAGGTCCTTTTATAATAAGACCAATCCACAACTGGGTACATGCAGTTGTTACCCTTACAAACAAAATCCTACAAAACAGAGCCTTCAGGTTCTTTTATAGGGAACCGATAGAACCACAGCTTAGTGCGAGAAGCTGATACTCCACTATAACTAAATACAAGCATCTAAAACTCAAGATAAGATGATTTTTGATGAAAAACAGATGTATCTCATAGTTTAAATAGCACACAACTCTAAAAGATGGATCTTTCCTTCATAAGTATAATAAACTTGAAATATATCTGAAGAGATCCGGTTGCATAAAAATCATTGATTTTAGGAACAACAATAAAAACAGAGCCTCTTGTTACTAGATTTTAGCATGTATATCAGTAAAACATAGCCCTTGTTTCTAAGATGCTTGATCGCTATAGTATAGTAAAATAATAACATGTACAAGAAATCATGAAGAATAATAAATATCAATACAACCAAGAGATCTTCAGATCATCGTGAAAAAATATCTAACAAAAATAGATATATATAACAGTATATCTCATTGAAGGATTTTTAGATCCACAAAATATGCCAAATAAATTGATTTAATTTGAATTCAAAGAATATAGCTCAGAGTAGTCATAAATTCATTTAAGAATAGGAGGGAAAATCTTTACTATAAATGACTCTATAAATAATTTAAAATGTGCTTTGGATCAATTGAAATTGAGATTTTAATTTACCTAAAATTCCGCAAAGACTGTTGCAAAGCTCTACGATAAAGATGTAAATTCAAATTTCTGATGTTGAAAAGTGAAATGTAAGGTTCCTTTATAAAACAACAAAACAACAAATATAGGGTTGATAATCCATATGTTTATCTACGTCAATATAGATCACTAAATGTAACATTTATTATCCATTCGTCCACATTTCCGAATGTAAGGTTGAAAACATAGTGTTGATCATAAAAGTAAGGTTTATGATCTATACGTTTGTAAAGGTCCATACTTACATGGGGTTCTTTAACAATACTTTTTCGAAAAAACATAAGGCTCTTATCTAAACATAATGTTCCTTAACCATATGTTTATTTGAACATAAGGTTTTTTAATCATATGTGATGATCCATCCACATAAACGTACGGTTTTTTCCACACATTACTTTCTTTGATGAAAAATGTTTCTAGTAAATGAAAAATGTTGAACAGTGTTTTCAGAATATGCTTTAGAGCATTCCAAACACTTTAATTAAAATATTTTGAAAATAAATAGTTGGATATTAATTCAAGATAAGAATAATAAAGAATATAAATTTCCTAAAATACACTCAAAATAAAATCATTAGTAAAACAAACAATGGTATTTGTGATCATCAAAATCATTAACATTTATAGAGTATTTTTGAGAGAATATATGACCAAAAATCTCCTTTTTTTTGATGATCACAAAACCCATAAATTAAAATTATGTTCTTAGAAAAAAATTATAACTTTTTGAACATTAAAAGAAATTACTCCCATTTAAAATTATGAATTATTTCGATAAAAAGAAAATATTTGAATTTATCTAGAATAAAAAAATGTTGCATTTATCTAAATTTATCCATATTTTGTGATATCAAAAATAAAGTATAGAAACTGATTAAAATAGTTTTAATAATGAACAAAATTTTAAGTGAATGTTATAATTAATGATAATGTATAAAGGGAAATAGATTTTAGATATTAGACAAAATATAACATACAGATAGTAGACCAAGTCATTGATTAATAAAGACAGAAATATAATAGAGATTATTTCTGAGAAACAAAAACTGTCATTACCATGGGTAATGGTAGGAAAGAAAAAGAAGATTGAGGATTAGATAGATGAGAAATACATATAGCTTCAAACATGTCCTTCATATCAGCCATTTTCAATCTCAGATTCTTCATCAAACTGTCTCCATGCTCGATTAACAACTTACTAGAATCATTATTGACATACAGATTCTCAACAATGTTGACTTTCAAAAACTAATGAATACATTTATCTTTCTTCATTAATAGCTCAAGATTCTCTGAAAACATACCCAACATCAATCAAATACTAGGATCGCCCTGAGTTAACTGATCCGAAAGAAAATTTTGATTTTCCAATAAAATAGATAGAGGAGAACTATTGCACTAAAGTTCATGAAGTTGATTATTCATATCTGACACAACAGATGTAATGTCCTGAAATATTTTTATTAAATCTGGATTGGTTGTAGGGACAAGAGTAGATGTACTGGCCTGATTCACTGAACCTTTCACCGATTCAAACTGACTTCTTAAGTACCATTTTTATTCAGAAAAATCTGATTTTGACACAGCTTCAGTTCTGATCTTCCCAGCCTCATTTAACATGTCTTTCTTGAAGGCATCAAAAACATTTCTAGAAACAGTGTTCTCAGTAAGCTCTTGAATCTTTTTATATGCACTTTCTAGTTTCTTCCTCATATTGGAATTATCCTCTTGAGAATTATTAAATTTTTTCATAACTTTTTCTACTTGATGAGATTATGAATCAGATTTCCTCTCATCTATATTCATATCCTGATTTTAATTTTTAATGGGAAAGGAATATATCATTATTTTATTATAGATTATTCACAAGAAAATGACTGATTATCCAATACTTTAGTCTGTCCCTCAGAAATATGATTTGACTCTCCCATAGTTTGATCCACCATTAAAGTCTGATTTTTTGTAACAGATTATTATAAAAGCTTCCATTCTTGATCAAATGATTGTTTAGTAACATCCTCATTTGAAATATTAGATTGAACATTTTCAGATTGGGTATTCTTCTATTGAACTATTTCCACAAGAATGTTCTCTATTAATGATTCATTATCCCAAGATACAAACACAAGCTCTCTAGATTCACTAGTGTAGAAAAAAAATTATGACAGTTATTTTTATTTTTTACGTCAGATTTTGGCCGAAGTTATTACAGGAGACATTATAAATATTTTTTTTATGACAGTTATTTTAAAACCGATGTAAAAAACAATAATCTGAAGGGTTTTCACACCGGTTCATCAAAAACCGGCATGGAAAACTCTTCAAAGTCATTGTTTCGCACGGAATCCGGGGATGACCTCCTGGACGGGAGATTCAAACGTTCCGATCGGTTTCTAACGGGTTTGTTCGTAGAACCGGAAACATCCAATGATTCCACATCCGTTTGGACCTACTTTCCAAAGGTAGGCGCTCATTAGCTTGTGGACTAATGAGGCTTAGGAATTTGCATTGGTCGAGAGGATGGGAGGTCGGACTCATCACACCTTTTTGAGGGGAATTATTGTCTACTCCGGGACTCTCTTTATAGATTTAAGTTATGTTCGTGAATCCTTATTACATTACCAAGTATAAAATGAGCTTTCCGTTAGTTTTAACAATCAATGATTAAATATGCAAGAAATTTGGAGAATCTTTTATATGTATTCGAGGTTCTTCATCAATAGAGAATCATCTATATCTGTTTAGAGATTCTTGGTCAATGGTATCCTTCAAAAAATTTATATAAAAGTCTCTTGGTCATTATGATGACCAAGCTGGTTTTAAAGCCACTCAGTGGGGCACTTGAAGTTTATCGTCATTCATAAGGACAGAGATTATTTCAAAGTTGGGATCGAACCCATAAATGGGCTACCTACGTATCCTTTGTTTTGGAAAAGGAATCAGAACCCACGTAGTTCGAGTAATGGAGTATGATGTTTATGATTGATGGCTCAAAGAAGAATGTCATAATTACTTTTACACTCTAAGATCACGTGAGTCATGCTCGGTGTGAGAAACAAGAGGTATTGGTAAAAATTAGACAATTGTGCCATGAAAGATGCAATCATAAGAAATTGTTTGGGGCTTATGTATGTATGACTGCCCAAAATAGATGAAGGTTTAGGATTTAATTTTAGGGAGAAAATCCAGGAACAGGGTCCATAAAGGTATATGTGCTTTATGGAGATTTGAATACTCTAATCTTGGGGCTTACTCCTAAGGAGGATGCCCAAGTTAGGAGGGGACTTATGATTGGGTTTTACTCCTGAAAAGGAAACCCAAATCAAAGGTAAATTATGACTGGTTAAGAAAATTTTAAGGGGGCTTGAGGTTTACTCCTAAAAAGGAAAACCCAAGATTATGACTGGGACTTACTCCTAAAAAAGGATGCCCAGGTTATGACTGAGTTTTATTCCGGAAAAGGAGACCCAGGTTAGGGGACTTGGGGCTTACTCCTGAAAAGGAAGCCCAAGATTATGGCTGAGTCTTATTCCTAAAAAGGAGACCCAGGTTAGGGATTAAGGTTTGGGGCTTACTCCTTAAAAGGAATCCCAAAATTAGAGGACTTGATTGGGGCTTACTCCTGAGGAGGATGCCCATGTTAAGGAATTAAGGTTTGGGGCTTACTCCTGAGGAGGATGCCCAAAATAAGAGGATTTATAACTGGGGATTATTCTTGAAAAGGAGACCCAGGTTAGGATTCTCTCATCTTAAAGGATGAGGTTGAATGAATGAACTCTCCATATTTAATGACATAAGGATATTTAAATCACTAGACTTTGAGAGATATTCCACAGAATTCCTTTTAGATAAGGAAGTCAAATCAAGAAATCATGCCATAAATGGCTTTGAAGAGTGTCTTGAAGACTGAATCTTGAAAAGGAAAGGTGTGATGGCTTAAGAGGGGTAAAAAATGGGCAAGATGGGCACCCAAAAAGATAGGGGCGCGCAAGTCTTGCAGGGCGCGCAAGTATTCCATGGGCGCGCAAGTATTCCATGGGCGCGCACGTATGGTCGCGTAGGTATACCTGCGCGGCACATGGTGTACTTGCGCGATTTTCAACCAGCATTGAAATACTTGAGAGACTCTTTTTTAAACCCTTTAGAATTTTCTTGAGGTTCTTCCAGAAAAGGGACGCGCAAGTTATATTGAAGGAAATAAGTCGGCGCGCAAGTGTTTGATAAGTTTCAACACTTAGGCCTTCCTTCTTCTCTTTAGATCTTCCGTTCTAGGTAAGAAATTACCTTAGAAGTGTTCCGGAAGCTTTGAGAAGAGACTTGGGCGTCAGGAGCTTCAATCCGAGTTTCTGGAAAAAGATCCTCCCGAATGGGGGGCCCACAGGGTCTATTTATAGGCAAAAGAAGACCCCAGGCGGTTACCACTTAGGTCGCGCAAGTCACTTGCGCAACCAAGAGCGTCGCGCAAGTGTACTTGCGCGACAGTGGTATAACTTGCGCGGTGCAGTTGCTGTTGATCCTTTGTTCATGCCTTTGTCAATTTTTGATGTTTTCTTCAAAGGTTGAATCACTTTGAGCTCAGATATTCCATTTTCTGATCTTTAGATTCTGTGACGAAAGGAGCGTCAACAAAAGTCCCCCCTCAGAGTTGGATCCGGAGAGAAAATAGGATTTGACTCTGAGGTGAAAAGGAAAAAAACAAGAAATCTGGCAGTTTAAAGTCATGCATGTTGGACATACAAAGGCTAATGTTTAAGGTCGAAATAGCTTTGACTGAAAATGGATTAGAATTGACTCAATTTCTTGACAACTCATCTGAAAACATAGTACCATACTCAAGTATGAGAGAAAATATGTAAACTATGGCTTAAGAATATTTGAATCTGAGGAATGATATGAAAAAGAGCTAAAAGGCATTAGAAGAAGTAGTTTCCAAGAATGAAGTTACTATTATTTAACAAAACCCGTTAGGGGGTTGAAATATGCAGGGCCACCTATGGGCATTGGCTGCATGGTCAAATAAATAGCATCTTTCGGCTGACAAGTCTGTTATGTGGACTGTTTATGCAAGGCCACCTATGGGCACGTGCTGCATAGTCAGGCAAAAGAACTCCCAGAAATTTACTTTCCTAGTGCTAAAAGCCAGTGAAAGTTTATGGAGATTCAAATTTTCTAAAGTATAGAGTTTTTTGTATGGAAAAGAGGTACTTGAATATGGAGAAGATATTTCTGAACAAGAATATCGAATAACTGGATGAATATCACTCCTACGAAGGTCTGACCCAAATGTAGGGAAGAAGAATAAACCATAGACTTGAATATTTTCAGATCATGAAAAAGGATATGGGACAAATATGTTAAGGATGGCTATTTTTTGTGGATCCCTACATACTGTCGTTTAAGACAAATAAGGACAAAAGAGGTATTCTTCCCAAGAATGAAGTTACTATTATTTAACAAAACCCGTTAGGGGGTTGAAATATGTAGGGCCACCTAAGGGAATTGGATGCATGGTCAAATAAATAGCATCTTTCGGCTGACAAGTCTGTTATGTGGACTGTTTATGCAAGGCCACCTATGGGCACGTGCTGCATAGTCAGGCAAAAGAATTCTCAGAAGTTTGACATTTTTGTGACTAGAAGTCATGAAAAGGGTTATGAAGATCTGAAAATATTTAAGGTTAGGATTATAATACATAAAGATGGGTATTGTCCAATGTATATAGAGATACATAGGTCAATAATAACCATAATCATGTTGTGGCTGGGTCCTGAAAACCTGGACTTCACTACGTATCTCATAAGAATGAGAATCAAGCCATACGTAGTTCTTGAAATGCAGTTTTAACGTCGTGCAGGATGAAAGTATGAGTGATCTTAGTTTAGGGTCATAGAATTCGGACCATAATAATGAATACACAGTGTGTGTTTTTCATGAGGACTTTTCATCCAAGGGACTGAAAGTGAAATTTGGGGTTAGGCCCAAAAGACTTGGGACTGGATTAGAGGGATACTCGAATGTTCCTACGTATCCCATAAGTATGGGAATCAAGTCCACGTAGTTCTAGAACTACCCTTTGTACAAATTTGGTTCGTACATGTGAAGGGTGAAAGGGGACTTTAGTGCAATGATGGTTTAAACTAAAAAAGTTTAGGCATTACCATATATGCATGTAGTCTTTTGAAAATGAAAACCATGATTGAAAAATCAATGTCAATAATAGTTCTCTCTCAAATGAGGAAATCAAAGAATATTGTAGTTTATTGTCGTACCGGACAAAAGTGTTGTATAGTTTAACATCATATAACAAGGACGAAAGTGAATCAATGTAAAGATATTGATTCCAGGGGTGGTTTCACAAATCAACATCATATGAGATGGTGGTGAACCGATGTGAAGAGATTGTTTTTGGGCTTGAACCCTGGGAGGTTGCCTACATACCCAGCCTGGAGGGAAAGGATCAAATTCTGTGTAGTTCAATTAAAGAATGAATTAATGATCAAGTTGTTCTTGTGGACAATGATCTAATAAAAAATATTGTTGGGACTTACACATGGTTAGTGGCCCAAAGGGAGTGTTATGGTTGATGTTCGCTCTAAGCTCACGTGAGTCATACTCAATGTGAGAAACAAGAGGTAATAACAACCTTAACGATGTACAGTTTAATGTCATGTAGGACATAAAAAAGGGACTATGCAGTTTAAAGTCTTGCAGTTAGTACTATTGGTGCTGCACAGTTTAGTGTCATGTAGCAGGGACAAAATATAGTTTAATGTCATGTAGGACCTATCAAGGATTTTCTGTACAGTTTAGCGTCATGTAGTTAGGACGATGGGGATAAAATAGTTTAACGTCATATTGGACGAAAGGGGGACTGTGCAGTTTAATGTCATGTCGTAAGGACAAAATAACACACCATTTATGTCATGTTGGACGAAAGTGCGAATAGTTTAAGGTCATATGCATGGACCGTGGATGGTGTAGTTTAATGTCATGCTGGACCTTTGATGATTATATAGTTTAACGTCTTTCCGGACGTGAGGGACTTTTATACAGTTTAGCGTCATGTAGTTAGGACGTCACAGTTTAACATCTTGCTGGACATAAGGGATTTGCAAATAGTTTATGGTCATATACATGGACCCGGGATGATGCAGTTTAAGGTCATGCTGGACGGTTTATGGAACTTTTTCACAGTTTAATGTCATGTGGGACGAAGTTGCAGTTTAAAGTCATACTGGACCATTGCTGTATAGTTTTAATGTCATATAGAAAGGACGAACTGGTGTTGTACAGTTTAAAGTCATGTAGCTAGGACTAAGGTGAACCAATACGAGGATATCTGTTCTGGGGACTTTTTACAGTTTATCGTCATGCTGGACGTTGGAAGTGCCACACAGTTTAATGTCATGTTGCTAGGACATAATATAGTTTAATGTCATTTCGGACAAAATATAGTTTAATGTCATCTCGGACAAAATATGGAACTTCTGTACAGTTTAATGTCATGTAGATAGGACATAATACAGTTTAGTGTCATGTAGGACAATATCATGAACCAATGTGATTGTTTTGGATCTGGGAACAATATTTTGTGTTTATACAAAATACTTCTTCAGAAATCTAGCATTAGTTGGAGTCGTGACGTGTTCTCCATCCATTGAGATTAGAGAATATGCTCCATTGGAGTAGACCTTATGTATTGAATAAGGTCCTTCCCATTTTGGTTCAAGCTTGGGAGGATTCTTTCCTGGTATCATTGGTGCTCTGAGAACCAATACCAATTCTCCCTGAATGAATGAACGAAGACGAACTTTTTTGTTAAAAGCTCGTTCTATACGATTCTGATAGATTTCCAAGTGGTGAAAACTGCACAATCTTTTCTCATCTAACTGTTCCAATTCATTAAACCGCTTTTAGGATTTCTCATCCGTAGATAATTGATCACAAATGGCTATTCTGAGTGAGGGAAATTGAACTTCAATTGGCAAGACTGCTTCTGTTCCATATACCAATGAATATGGAGTTGACCGCGTTGCATTGCGAGTGGTAGTCCGATAAGCCCATAAAGCATGAAAGAGTTTATCAGGCCATGACCTCTTATCTTTATCCACCATCTTTTGAAGTATATTTGAAAGAGTCTTGTTGAAGGCCTCTATCTGGCCATTAGCCGCTGCATGATATCGAGATGAATGGTTGGACTTAAAGTTGTATTCTTGATACAATTTCTTTACCTCAGACGAACAGAAGTTGGTGCCATTGTCCGTCAATATGGTATGAGGGACACAAAATCTAGTAATGATGTTAGACTTGATGAAGCTAACAATGCATTTAGAACTGACTTCTTTGAGAGGTACTGCCTCTTCCCATTTGTAAAAGAAATCAGTAGCAGTAAGAATGTACTTAAACTGCTTGGCCGTAGCTGAAGGGTAAGGTCCCACCACATCCATTCCCCATGTGGAAAATGGCCATGAGTATTTAGCTGTATGAAGCAACTCTGGAGGTTTATGGATGAAGTTGGCATATACTTGGCATGAATGACACTTCTTTGTGAAATTAACACAATCTTGTATCATTGAAGGCCAAAAGTATCCAAGCCTTCGAATTTGATCAGACAGTCTATGTCCAGACTGGTGGGCACCACAAACTCCTGCATGCACTTCTTTTATGACAGCCATTGTATCTTCACCATCAATACATCTGAAGAGAACTCCATCAAAACCACGTTTGTAGAGAATTTTCTCGAGGTGGTTTGGGCTATCATAAAGAGTAAAATTGACCACACATCGCCAAATTTGTTCTTTCTCGGCTCTATCAGGTGGAAGTGTTCTATTTTGAAGGTATTCCCTGATAGGTGACATCCATCCTATAGTATGACCATATGGTTCAGGAATGGGACTAATTTCATTAATTTCCTCTGTTCTGACTTGAACATAAGGTGAAATTGCACGACGGTGGGCAATACAGATGGTTGTCTCGTCCCGATTTGGATCTGCTAAAGCTGTGGCTATATTAGCTAGTGCATCAGCTTGAGCATTTTGTGATCTTGGGACATAAGAAAATGTCGGTTCTGAAGGGAATTACGACATTAACTCTCTGACATAATCATACAAAGGGATTAATTCTTCTTTTCTGATGGAATAATCCCCATTGACTTGTTTGATTACCAGGTCTGAATCACCTTTCACCTTTAAGTGATTCACTTGTGCTTGAAGCGCTAATTCCATGCCTGTAACGAGAGCTTGGTATTCAGCTTCATTATTGGTACCACCTTCCCACAACAAAAAGTAATAAGGTAACACTGCCTTATCTGGAGAAATGAGCACAATTCCTAAACCAACTTTGTTGAATTTAGGATTTTCCATTTTCTTCCATGTTGGACTTCTAGAAGCACCATCAAAATACATTTCCTATGTTTGAGGACTCTCTTGAATAGAGAAAACTTCCTCATCAGGGAGTTCGATATCTGAATACGTGTCTTCCACTGAAGGATGTTCAGCCAGGAAATCATCCAGAGCTTGGCCCTTAATTGCCTTTTGAGACACATACTGAATGTCGAACTGCTGTAGAATAACCGCCCACCTTGCCAGACGTCCTGTAAGCATTGGACGACTAAGGATGAATTTGAGCGGATTATTTTGAGACACCAATTGGACCTCATGATGTTGCAGGTAGTGTCTCAGTTTCTGAACTGCAAAGATTAATGCTAGGCAGCACTTTTCAATACTTGAATACCGGGTTTCTGCTTCAAGCATAGTTCTACTGAGATTGTAGAGACTATTTTCATTCCCAGCATCATTCTTTTGAGTGAGAAAGGCACTCAATGATCGCTCTAAGCTGTCACATAGAGAATAAGCGGTCTACCCTCAACAGGTGGCATGAGTACTGGTGGACTTAAGAGGTATTTCTTGAGAACATCAAATGCTTATTGACATTCTTCAGTCCATTGGTAAGTGACTCCTTTCTTCAATAATTTGGTAAAGGGTAAACTTTTTCCTGCCAAATTGGCGATGAAACGCCGAATATAGGCTAAGTGTCCTTGTAGTCCTCTTAATTATTTCAAATTATGAGGAGGTGACATACCAAGGATTGATTTGTTCTTCTCAGGATCGACTTCAATACCATGATGGCGTACAACAAAGCTGGGGAATTTTCCTGAGGTTACCCCAAAAGCACATTTTAAGGGGTTCATCTTCAAACTATGTTGTCGAAGCTTGTGGAATATGACTTCCAAATCAGCCAAGTGATTAGAACATTGTTTGGATTTAACCACCAAATCATCTACATAGCATTCAACAAACTTCCCTAAAAGAGGTTGGAAGATACGATGCATGGCGCGTTGATATGTTGCACCTGCATTCTTTAAACCAAAGGGCATCACCCAGTAACAAAACACACCTTGAGGAGCTCTGAAGGCTGTATATTCCTCATCTTCTGGGGCCATTCGGATTTGATTATATCCAGAATATCCATCCATGAAAGAAAGTACTTCATAGCCATCTGTCGCATCAATTAAGAGTTCTGTAATCGGAACTGGGAAATCATCTTTAGGACAATACCGATTAAGATCTCTGAAATCGATGCAAACCCTAATTTGTCGGTTCTTCTTCTTTACAGGGACAATATTAGCCAACCACTTGGGATATTGAACTTCTCTGATGAAGTTAGCTTTGATAAGCTTATCCACTTCATCCTCAATTTTGGAAGCATAGGTTGGGTGTGTTCTTCTTGCGGCTTGCTTGAATCCTCGATGTTCTTTTGGTAAACCCAAATGATGAGTAGCAACATCAGGATCAAGCCCAGGCATTTCTGTATAATTCCAAGAAAAAATATCTTTATTTTGCTTTAGAAAAGAAATATACATCTCTTACTCTTCAAGGGTCATGGCTGCACTAATTAAAGTGGGGCGTGGATCTTTCTCTTTACCCAGATTTACTTCTCTGAGTTCATCCACAGTGGTAGAGATACCCTCTTCAAATGCTGTAGGAGCATCTCTAAGATCTTCCTCTTCCTCTTCATCATGTGTTATTTCTTCCGTTTCTACTTGCAAAGTAGATGAAAAAATGAAATTCTCATGATCATAAGAGATGTCAAAATTATCACATTTTGAAGAAGAAGCTTCCATTTCCGACCCTATTGATGATAAAGGGTCTTCTTTGGGAAATAAAGAGGAGATGATGGATTGAGAATCGACATCATTATTCACCTCTGGTGTTGCTATAACTTCTTCTGGCCTGATTAGCGAAGTATAGACTTGTTGGATTTCATCAGACGAAATGAAAACGTCACCACTTATGCTTTCATCACTGCTTGGTAGGTTACCAATTTCTCCCATGTTGTCTGGCTCGATCGCTGTAATTGACATTATGGATCTTTCCATAAGAGTATTTTGATTTGGGCCTATTTTTTCAATTTGACTGATAGGTAACACATAATCTGTACTCACATGTGAAAATGGATTTATTGGAATTTTTTCCAAACCATATGGAGGATTAACTTTGGTAATTTCCTTCATTGTAGAGTTTTCTCTTCCCTTCATGTGATAAAATTACGCCTCAATGTATTGAGACTCACATGTCTTGAATGGGGCCTTATCACCATACAATGTTCCAACTTGACCATCGAAACAGTATTTGAGACATTGATGGTATGATGACGGAATAGCTGCATGCTGATGTAGCCAGGGTCTTCCAAGCAAGATATTGAAAGCTGAGTCTTGATCAACAATCATGAAATCCGAATTGGATACAAGATCTCCAAACTGAGTTCTGAGTGTAACTTCTCCCAGTGGTTCTTGTTCATTTTTATCATATCCTTGTAACATCATGGTAGAAGGAGATAAATCAGATTCCGTGAGGCCCAATCGACGAAGTGTACGAATGGGAATGAGATTGACTCCTGAACCATTGTCAATGAAAGCTCTTCGAACATCTATACCATTGACTTTGCCAGATAAGTACAAAGGCTTTATGTTCCCATGCACAACATCATCTTCATCTTTATCAGTAAAAGATATCACTGCATGGCATTCCGCAGGATTATTCTCTATGTGATAGATTTCAGCTGCAGCAATTTCAGCTTCAAACTCCTGAGGACTTGACAAAGCTTCGATGAGTGCTTCCTGAAGATCTTTTGACAGATTCAAAGCATCCAAAATTGATAACTTGGCTGGTACTTGGGCCAAGTGTTTCAATATATCATTCTTTTTATCTAGAGGTCTGCGTTTCCCAATAGGAATATGCGGTTTATCTGGTACCTTAGAAGCAGATGCTTTGGAAGCTGATGCATCTTGTATTGAAGCTGGCAACATCCTTGGTTTTGGCAGATTAGACTGATTAGATCCATTTACTTGCTTAGATAAAGAAGATGGAACTTTTAATCGGTCTTCCAAAATAACTGTGCCAAAACCGAGTTGGCCATTGGTAGAAGAACTTGATTGTTCTTTTTTAGCTCGCTGAAGGTCTCTACCATGAGTTTCTGCTGCATATACAGTGCTAATAGGGGTAAAATTAGAGTAGTGGCTTTGGAAAGATCCACGTCTTCCCCTATATCCTGAACCTCTAGAACCTCTTCGGATTCCCTTATTTGATAAAGGGAATTCAGGATCATCAAGGATGGAATATGGATCAGTTAATTTAATCATATTAACAGAACCAAAGATTAACTCTTCGTCTGATAAAGAATCTGCCTGGTTAGCCTGTTTAGGCTGTGCCGTTTGGTGGGACGGTGCCTGTGGCTTTGAAGTAGATGGCATGAAATCTGCCAGAGTCAAAGACAATTTAGGCTTTGATACATACTCATCTTCTCCTGATTCCTCTTTCTTCTTTGAATTGCGCTGCCCTTTTGAGGATTTGTCTTTTGATGGAGGCTTTACTGTAGCTTTTGTAGGAGACACAATTGGCTTCTTCAATTGTGTTCGCAAAATGGAATGGGTCCGATTGATTGTCTTTCTGACCATCCAATCATCATATTTTTTCGCAGTTTTGCTTTTGACTTCCTGCCACTCGCCTCCTTCCTCTGGATCTGTAGCAGTAATACACGCTACATGAGCTGAAGAACCCTTCAATTTGACTTGTCCCAAGTCGACCATCTTTTGCAGGAGGTCTTTAAAGACAAAACACTCTTGGATGGGATGCCCCAACATTTTATGAAAGGGACAATAATTGGGACGGTCTTCATCTCCTTCCTTGTTTGGCCTCTTGGGCACTGGTAATTGAACCAAATTATTTTCCAGAGCTGAAATTAAGTAACCAGGAACTTGCTCACTTTGGAAAGAGCATGTTTTACTCTTCATATCCTCAAATTGTTTTCGTCGTTGATCTTTTTGATCATTTGGACGAAACAGACTTTGTTGTTGGCATTCAGGAGGTGGAGCCCTTCGAGAAGATGAAGGTTTTGAAGTAGAAATAGGTACAGGTGCTTGTTTAAGCATAACTGTAGCAGTTTCTGCTTTACCCATTCTTCTTCCTGGAGATGATGGAATTACATGAGATTTAACCTTAGCCTGTGTAAGGGAATCTTCAATCTACTGAGCGATTGAATTAAGGTCTCGAAACCCTCCTGTGTATTTCACAGGGATCAATGGCGTGCGTAATTCGTCACGCAAATTTGCCACACAGATTGGCAACAATTCCTCCTGAGGGAGTTCTAAACTCAGGGAACACGTTAATCCCTTCCAACGAGCAATGAAATCAGAGACTCTTTCATTCTCCCTTTGCTTTCAGTTTGTAAGATCGAAAACTGTCGTTTTTGGAAAAGTTGAGCTAAACTGAAGAAGGAATTTTTGACGAAGATCCTCACATCTGATGACTGACCGGGATTGCAAGCTTGTATACCAGACAAAAGCTGGTCCTTGCAAGGTTCGCACGAAGCATCTGAGTTTCACTGCTTCTTGCTGCTCTGGAGTTCCCATCATAGGATCACAACAAGACACGTAATGCGTCAAATGTTGTTCAGGGTCGCCTGATCCATTGAAAGTAGGGAAAACAGGGTTTCCAAAACTGGATGGAGGAGAAATTGAATCTACCCATTCAGGGTAAAGTTTCTTTTCAGGTTGAACTTGCGCCCGTTTCCCTTCCATAGTTTCTAACCGAGATGTTAATGACTCAATAGTAGTTATTAACTTTTGAGAAACATCAGGTTGAACTTGGTTTTGGGTAGGTGCAATGAATGGAGCTTGGACAGACGTGATGGTTGGTTCTGCAACTGATGGTAGTGCTGCCAACCGTTGTTGCGTTTGACCCGCAGGATTAGACCTCTGAGGGTGTACTGATAAAGGAGGATATTCCTGATCCATCTCAGTAGTTACAACAAATTCCTTCGGCTGTCGGACTTCATCATTCTTAAGAATAAGACTACTCTGAAGTAGTTCTGCATTCAACCTTCTTAATTCTTTCATTTCTTCCTCCTGTTGTGCAAACCTTTGCTCTAATGAGAGCGATTGACCTCCATCAGAGTAAGGGTGAGAAGTAACCTTATTCTTTCCTTTCCCCTTATTGGATCCTTTTCTGAGAGGGGGAAGTGGGTTACTTGAAGGAATACCCAGATTTTGGGTAAGCCTTTGATTACGTGTGCGCACACCTTCTTCATTTAGGTCTGTGTGCGCAACTTCTTGAGCAGGAACCTCTTCGTCTGATCCCTCTGATTGAGCCTCATCTGGTGAATCAGCAGCAACGGAATTAATGACATTAATGGATGCATATTGCATGGAATCCTTTCTATCAGCATTTCTGTGATATTGTCTTCTTCCATGTCCATGATGAGACATGGCATTCCGTTGACTTGATCCCTCAGGAACTTCTTGGAGAACCGTCACTTGGAGAGAATCTCCTGATATATTGGCTCTTCGTTCCTCTTGAGGCTTATTCCCTAATCGAGAGAATACTGACTTTCTCTGAGGGAGGGATTGAGGATTTGAAAAAGTCCCCAGTCTGGTGGACTGGGGATGTTCCTGCTGCTTCCACTCAACTCCTCGAATCCCATTTGTTGACTCTGAGGGTTGGGTTAGAGAAGTCCCCAGTCTAACAAGATGGGGTGTCTCTTGACATGCTATGTCTGAGATCTTCTTAAAATCTCTCTTGATCTTGCGAATCTTAGTTCGGAAATTAGCTGGATGCATTAACCTGTATCCACTTTTATCACCTGGTTCAACAGATCGTTGGATGATTTCTGAAACTTCTGTCATTTGATGACGTGTTTGCTCCAGATGAGAGGCTTGTGCAATATTCTCGCCTGCTTGATGTAGGATCAATTCAACAACTTGTTCTCTATATACTTGATTTTGAGAGGAACTAGTTGAAGCATGTTCTTTAGAACGCTTTTGATTATGAACAAAGCCCATTGACTGTGGCCGGCCATGGGAAATAACATTGCATGAGACCATTTTCGGCAGGCTTTGCTGACCGAAAAGCACTGTGAAATGTAGTGCTCCGTGAACACCCCATCCTCTGATATGAACATCAGATGGAGCATTGGCAATTAACTGACGCAATTTTCTTAGTGCGCCAAGGCATGAATGTTGAAGGGTTCTCTGTTGCTTTTCAGCCTTCGGATACCGAGAGACTGATAGAGATGCCAAATCAATCTGACGTTGTAGCCCTTCTATTATATTAAGACGATTTTCATATTCATCGTAAGATAATACCTTCTTCTTTAATTGAAAAAGAGTTTTCCATATGTTGAGACGAATATCATGGATTCCATCATCCGTCAACATCTTTGGAATGTCGTACTGGGATTCAGTCAAAGGCCAAAACATGACTGGTACTTGACCTTTTGCCAGTTTTTTCCTCATGTTCAGCATTTCCTCTTTATCATTAAATGAAGATTCTTCTACCTGTTTGTACCAGAGTTGGTTTTTCCTTGTTGCTTCATCGGATTCAACAAGATTGGTAGAGAGATCACTATTTATGCTGGAAGATGAATGACCTAGGGATGGTTCGGAGAATAACCTGAACCCCAGGCTATCTTCTGATGGAGAAAGAGTTTCACTTGCCGATAGTAAAGCATCAGACATGACTGGTTTTACGTTTGCAAGTGCCTCAAGATAGGAGGGCTTTCTCGTCACTACATTGCCTTCTGAAGAATTTTCGAGACAACGTGAATCACTACTGCGGAGAGGACTTTCGCAGCGAAGTTCATCACCATGAGGAGGACCATCATGATGGGTTACAGAAAAAGATGAAATCTCTTGCTCCTTGGTCTTCTGACCACACAGAGGGTTCCTGTGGCTCTCATCTGAAGAAGAAACTTCAAGATTGACCGAACTTTCATGAAGCAAGTCTTCATGAGGATGTGTCTGTTGAAGACCTTCAGAATTAATGTTCCCGTTATTGGGAACTGAGGGAGTAGAATCTTGAATTCCGACAGATAAATGTCTGAGGGCTTCAAGAACTCCAGCATCGAGCAAGGCTTGGTTACAGATTGGCCTTTGATCTCCTGACTGTGCTGGGCGGATCTTTTTCTTAGATGCCTTCTTACTCACTTTAGAAACCACTTGATGACGAAAGTGATTACTCTGAGCAGGTGTATGTGCCTGATCAGGAAAGATGGTCAGGTTAGGCTAACGATCTCCACTCAAATCAGGTGTATGTGCCTGACTTGGTTGTCCGTATGATATGGGGGAGTATGCCCCATAACCCTCTTTGACTGGAACAGATGTGTGTGTCTGTTCCGGAGTGAATCATTGATGTGTCACTCCATTGCTAGGGATAGATTTATGTGTCTGTCCCTGTGATGATGCTGAAGCTGTTATAATATCCTGGAAAGCATCCAGAATATGAGCAGGAATTTGCTTCTCCTCTATCACCATTGACAAAATATGTTTGGTGACTTCAGCCGCCGGAACGGGGATATACGTCCATTCCGGGCTTGGAGTAGGTTTATGTGCCTGCTCCTGTCCTCCTTTTCCTGTCAGTGAATCCTGAAAGTACTCAAGTGTGGAGGCAGAGAGTTGAGTCTTCCACCTGTTTGTCGTCGGGGCTTTCCGACTGACTTCTCCGTGCACTACCAAGCGAGACTGTTGGTAGGCTTGATTAGTATTAGCAGGTGTATGTGCTTACTGATTACACTTCTCCAAACGCGGTTGACGAGATCCATCATATGTAGTCAGACGAGCCTGCTGACTAACTGGTGATGTATAAGCAGGTGTATGTTCCTGCCTATGGTACTCCACCGGAATTGCCTGGCGGGATTGGTGTGATGCTGCCAGATGAGTCTGCTGGACAGCGGAATTAAAACGGACAGGTGTATATGCCTGCTCGTTGTTTGCCACCAAGTTAGGTTGGTGGACTTCTCCGGAGATGGCAGGGATGACAACCTGCCTATTGTTAACCGGATTCCGTCTCTGGCGGTTCATCTTGCCTGCTCGGGTTCGAGGAACCTGAGCTGAATGCCTGGAGTCGGTACCCTCATCATGTTGAGGGCGCACTACCGCACGAGTCTGGTGGCGATTGTTGATGGGATACCTCGGGAAGGACTCCTGTTTTTTTGAACTAAGGCCCTGAGGGACCTGCTCATTCACTTTCTCAGAGTAAGGGAGTGAATGGAAATTGCGTTCTGGGGATAACGACCCGAAACGGTTGGAGACGGTAGTCAGAACCGCCTGCTTCTTGATTGCTGGCCACCGTTTTCCGGACGACCAGGTAGAGTTGTTAACTTGGAGGGCTTGACGAGCGGCCTCCAGAGTTGGGATAGTACCGTTGCGATGGTACTCCTTAACCAGTGCATTAGAAACCCAGCATTGAAGATGCTGAGTTGGTGATGTCTTCCTCAGAGCGGACGACGTTCCAGCAGGAGTAGTAGCATTGGTTTTCACAGCAGCAAACCTCACAGTAGATGTGTTTACAGCAGCAGTATTCACAGGGGTGAATTTAAGGAAAGCCATTTTGCATAAGATCTTGAGAAAAGAGTGCCTGTTCCATATAACAGACATAATCAAGATGAATCCGGCCACTACATCTTTTGGATGAGCACATGTCAATGATTGCTTTGTTGGACCAAGGGGCCTAACAAAAAAAGAAGAACATCACTTTAACTTGGTTAAGGATTCACGTCGGGTTCACCATTTTTGTTTCGCACGGAATCCGGGGATGACCTCCTGGACGGGATATTCAAACGTTCCAATCGGTTTCTAACGGGTTTGTTCGTAGAACCGGAAACATCCAATGATTCCACATCCGTTTGGACCTACTTTCCAAAGGCGGGCGCTCATTAGCTTGTGGGCTAATGAGGCTTAGGAATTTGCATTGGTCGAGAGGATGGGAGGTTAGACTCATCACACCTTTTTGAGGGGAATTATTGTCTACTCCAGGACTCTCTTTATAGATTTAAGTTATGTTCGTGAATCCTTATTACATTACCAAGTATAAAATGAGCTTTCCTTTAGTTTTAACAATCAATGATTAAATATGCAAGAAATTTAGAGAATATTTTATATGTATTTGAGGTTCTTCATAAATAGAGAATCATCTATATCTGTTTAGAGATTCTTGGTCAATGGTATCCTTCAAAACATTTATATAAAAGTCTCTTTGGTCATTATGATGAACAGGCTGGTTTTAAAGCCACTCAGTGGGGCACTTGAAGTTTATCATCATTCAGAAGGACAGAGATTATTTCAAAGTTGGAATCGAACCCATAAATGGGCTACCTACGTATCCCTTGTTTTGGAAAAGGAATCATAACCCACGTAGTTCGAGTAATAGAGTATGATGTTTATGATTGATGGCTCAAAGAAGAATGTCATAATTACTTTTACACTCTAAGCTCACGTGAGTCATGCTCGGTGTGAGAAACAAGAGGTATTGGTAAAAATTAGACAATTGTTCCATGAAAGATGCAATCATAAGAAATTGTTTGGGGCTTATGTATGTATGACTGCCCAAAATAGATGAAGGTTTAGGATTTACTTTTAGGGAGAAAATCCAGGAACAGGGTCCATAAAGGTATATGTGCTTTATGGAGATTTGAATACTCTAATCTTGGGGCTTACTCCTAAGGAGGATGCCCAAGTTAGGAGGGGACTTATGATTGGGTTTTACTCCTGAAAAGGAAACCCAAATCAATGGTAAATTATGACTGGTTAAGAGAATTTTAAGGGGGCTTGAGGTTTACTCCTAAAAAAGAAAACCCAAGATTATGACTGGGACTTACTCCTAAAAAAGGAGGCCCAGGTTATGACTGAGTCTTATTCCTGAAAAGGAGACCCAGGTTAGGGGACTTGGGGCTTACTCTTGAAAAGGAAGCCCAAGATTATGGCTGAGTCTTATTCCTGAAAAGGAGACCCAGGTTAGGGATTAAGGTTTGGGGCTTACTCCTGAAAAGGAAGCCCAAAATTAGAGGACTTGATTGGGGCTTACTCCTGAGGAGGATGCCCAAGTTAAGGAATTAAGGTTTGGGGCTTACTCCTTAGGAGGATGCCCAAAATAAGAGGATTTATAACTGGGCATTATTCCTGAAAAGGAGACCCAGGTTAGGATTCTCTCATCTTAAAGGATGAGGTTGAATGAATGAACTCTCCATATTTAATGACATAAGGATATTTAAATCACTAGACTTTGAGAGATATTCCACAGAATTCCTTTTAGATAAGGAAGTCAAATCAAGAAATCATGCCATAAATGGATTTGAAGAGTGTCTTGAAGACTGAATCTTGAAAAGGAAAGGTGTGATGGCTTAAGAGGGGTAAAAAATGGGCAATATGGGCACCCAAAAAGATAGGGGCGCGCAAGTCTTGCAGGGCGTGCAAGTATTCCGTGGGCGCGCAAGGATGGTCTCGTAGGTATACCTGCGCGACACATGGTGTACTTGCGCGATTTTCAACCAGCATTGAAATACTTGAGCGACTCTTTTTTAAACCCTTTAGAATTTTCTTGAGGTTCTTCCAGAAAAGGGACGCGCAAGTTATATTGAAGGAAATAAGTCGGCGCGCAAGTGTTTGATAAGTTTCAACACTTAGGCCTTCCTTCTTCACTTTAGATCTTCCGTTCTAGGTAAGAAATTACCTTAGAAGTGTTCCAGAAGCTTTGAGAAGAGACTTGGGCGTCAGGAGATTCAATCCGAGTTTCTGGAAAAAGATCCTCCTGAATGGGGGGCCCACAGGGTCTATTTATAGGCAAAAGAAGACCCCAGGCGGTTACCGGGCGGTTACCACTTAGGTCGCGCAAGTCACTTGCGCGACCAAGAGCGTCGCGTAAGTGTACTTGCGCGGCAGTGGTATAACTTGCGCGGTGCAGTTGCTATTGATCCTTTGTTCATTCCTTTGTCAATTTTTGATGTTTTCTTCAAAGGTTGAATCACTTTGAGCTCAGATATTCCCTTTTCCGATCTTTAGATTCTGTGACGAAAGGAGCGTCAACAGTCATGATTAATTATAGAAGTTTTTAAATGACTGACAATGTATCTACTTTTTTATGTATTTTATAGAATAACTGACCTAATAAATAGAACCTCTTAAGTGTTTATCACATCGGTTATGTCCACAACATACGTGATAAACAAGTCTGCCCAGGGGTTTTTATGTCGGTTAAATGATAACCGACATGGAAAAATATATACTATGTAAGTTATTAAATAACCGACATCAAAAACCTATTTCATTCCATTTGTTAAATAATTTATCAAATTACCAATGTAGAAACTTATTTTTGCTCCATTTATTATGTCAGTTATGAAGCAACAGATGTAAAAACCCATTCCTATGTATTTGATACGTCGGTCTTCAAATAACTGATGTGAAAACCCATAAACATGAATTTTTAGGTTGGTTATAAAATAGCCAACGTAAAAATCATTTTTCTTAAAACCATTCAACTGCAACTATTCCTTGCATAGGTAAACCTGAAACAGACTAGAAACAGACCAAAAAATAGAACAAAACCAGACCAAAACTAGCCCATCCCACTAGACACCCCACACCCCTGAACGACCCCTGACCCTCCTAGATAGCCCCACCCCACTGGAAAACCCTCCTACACCACTGGACACCCCCACCCCTAGATATCCCCCGCCCCTCTTGGATAGCCCCCCACACCCCTAGACATCCCTCCCACCCTCCTGGACACCCTCCCATCCCCCATGGACACCGTGGACACCCCCACCCCACTGGACATCCCTGTCACAACCCTAGAAACCCCCTCCCCACTAGACACCCCCACACCCTTGGACACCCCCTGGATATCCCCCACCCTCCTGGAGAGCCGCCACCCTCTTGGACACCCTCCCACCCCCATGGACACCTCGGACACCCCACCCCACTGGAAAACACTTCGACACCCCCGACCCCCCACCCCACTGGACACCCCCCCACACCTCAATACCCCCTAGACAACCCCCACCACTTCTGTATATCCCCCACTCCTCAGAACAACCCTTCCATCCTCTTGGACACCCTCCCACCCCCATGGATACCCTGGACACCCCTCCCCACTGAAAAACCCTCCCACACCCCTGGAACCCCCCCTCCCACTGGACACCTCCGCGCACCCCTAGACACCCCCTGGATAGCCCCCACCCCCTAGACAGCCCCCACCCACATAGACACCCTCACAACCCCATAGACACCCTCCCATCCCCATGGAAATCCTGGAAACCCCCCACCCCACTGGAGAGCCATCCCACAACCCTGGAACGCCCCCCCCCCCCCCACCCCATTGGACACCCCCCACCCATGGACACCCCCTGGATAGCCCCACCCTCCGGGACAACCCCCACCCTCTAGGACACCCTCTCACCACCATGGACACCCGGGACACCCCCACCCAACTGGACACCCCTCCCACACCACTAGAACCCCCCCTCCCACACCCATGGACACCCTAGACACCCCCATATCCCTAGACACCCCTTGGATATCCCCCCCCCCCACCATCCTAGACACCCTCCCACCCCCATGGACACCCCAGAAACCCCACCCCACTGGACAACCCTCCCACACCCCTAGATACCCCCACCCCACTAGAAACCCCCACACCCCTAGATACCCCCGGGACAGCCCCCACCCCTCCTGGATAGCCCCCCACTCCCCTGGACAGCCCTCCCACCCTCCTGGACACCCTCCCACCCTCATGGACACCCTGTAACCCCTGACCCATTTTTATATCCCTCCCACACCCCTGTAAACCCCCACCCCTTGGACACCTCCCTACACCCCTGGACACCACATATACAGACCCCACCACCATGGACATCCCCCACCCTCTTGGACACCCTCTCACCCCCATGGACACCCTCCCACCCCACTGGATAGCCCTCCCACACCCCGGAAAACCCCCCATCCCACTAGACACCCCCACCCCTGTACACACCCTGGACATCCCCACACGCTCCTAGACATCACCCACCCTCCTGGACACCCTCCCACCCCCATGGACACCATGGACACCCCCACCCAACTCAACACCCCTCCCATACCCCTGGAAAGCCCGCACCCCACTAGACACCCCATACACCCCTAGATACCCCCTATAAAACCCTCACATCCCTCTTGGACAGCCCCCACTCACTTGTAGATCCATCCCACCCTCATAGACACCCCCCCACTGGATATCCCTCCCACAACCCTGGACCCCCCCCCCCACTGGACACCACTTTGCACCCCTGTACACCCCCTGGACAACCGCCACCCTCATGGACACCCTCCCACCCCCAGGGTCACCCTTCCACCCCCATGGACACCATGGACACCCCACCCCTCTGGAAATCCCTCCCACACCCTTGGACCCCCCCCACCCCCCCCACCCCACTGGACACCCCCACTCATAAACACCCCCTGGATAGCCCCCGCCCTCCTAGACTGTTGGGTTTGGTGTCCTAAGAACCAACTGTTTTTTACTTTAATTACATAAATGTATACTTATTATATATTTTTCATTGTTCTGAAAGACTATAATATAATAATGTAATGGAATTTTTGTTGCATTGATAAGGTCATGGAAGATCCCCTCTATGATGAGAACCTTGAAATGATATAACAATATTCTTAAATAAAGATCTACGATTGGATGACATACTATGATAGGACACATAGTATATAGACTATCATGTGTGAGCACTCGTAAGAAGACGAGACTCTCTCTCATGGAGTTTTCACTTGGTAATCTCCAAGATGGGAGATTATGAGAACAGACCTGCCAGTAGTAATTCCGCATGTTTTTGTTTCATCGGAAATTACTATCTATGAGCCTGTGTAGTTGTCCTTAGAATGGAAGATTATCATTAACTCATGTCATGACATGCACACTTAGATTTTCTGATGAAAACCATCATGAAGACAGTTGGCGGGAAGTAGGGTACGTTGGTTGCGTCACGAATGACATGTTGTTAATCGATAAGTCGAAGAAAGATTTGTCTCATTCATGTTTATAGAGGTAAATATCTCAGGTCCTTTGATTGAAATAGAACTGTCGCCCAAATTCCATGGTCATGGTGTCACGATGAGTTTATTACTGGAAGTCAAAGAATGAAAAACCAAGCATATAGGTTTATGAGCCTACCATGAAACCTACTTGATCAGATATTGATACAAATGGATTAAATTACACAGTTAGCATTCATATGAGGTGAGACACCAATGCAGAATCAACTTATTTCTCTTGGGTGACTTGACCTGTTCCTAGATAGTAATCTTGGACTTTAGAAAAACCCGCCTAATGCCAATGAGAAAGAGTCCTAGAGGGTCACACACTTAGTGTATTCAAGTATGTCAAGTAGAATAAAGATTATTCCCATACGTTGTTTAATAATTATTCAAGGAAGCCTAAATTGTTTTAATGTTGGAGGAAGAATAAAATGAAAACAATCACATGCCATGTATTAATGATTACACACCGTGTAGTTTTTATTTTGAAAACAAGTACACACTGTGTATTATTGAATGTACACGCCGTGTAGTTTTCATTTTGGAAAGGAAATGAATAAATGAAAATAATATATGCCATGTACATTGAATGTACACGCCATGTAGTTTTCAATGAAAAACAAGTACACACTATGTATTTATGATTACACACTTCATAGTTTTCTAGTCGGGATTTTGAAGAAATAATATTGTTTTATTAAATTATATTTATTATATTCAGTGTGGGTGCATGTCAAAGAATTAATGATTCGACGTGGGGTTTTCAAAAGAGTTAATAAAATAAATAAAATGCGTAAGAAGTTTATTTATTGTTATAACTCTACTAACTCAAACCCGATTATAAATATCCTCACAACCCTAACACTTTTCTAATGAATCATTGTGCCTAATAATTCTAGAGAATTATCTCAAGACCGAATGAACTCCATACTAAAAGAATGTCTCAAGACGGAGAGAGATCCACCTTCATCGGATCAAGGCGATCTAAGGCAGACAACGCAAGCAAAGGCTTCTCCATTATAGCACACAGAGATTCCTTTGGCGACGTCCAAAGATACGTGGTGCACGTGTGGATCACCGCTAGAGGAAATCTACAGTTGGCTTCTATGACGCAACAACGAATCACATCTGAACCTAATTAGAAATATCAATGAATAAAGAATTCCATAAAAGGTACTTATTTTCAATTACTTAAATTAATTATAATCAACCTGTGATGATCTTTCCATTATAGTTTCGGGGATTTTCTTATTCTTTATCTATTTCTATCATTCGATCCATGGAGTCTGGCATTTATCGTCGTATTGATCCTCGATTGATCATTGCAAATGAAAATAGCCATGTGGGAACATCCACCCACGAGCTTCCGCTGCGCCAGGACCATCAAGTGGTAATAGAGGGAGTCACAATGTTGATTATTTTTATTTAATTTTCGTTGATAATTTACCCGTTTATATTTGATTCAATTCTAGATAAATCATTTTATAAAACTGAATGAATGATATTTGTTCTTCCTCTTTCATTTCTTGACTCACATCATAGAAAAGACCATTTAATTTTAATTTTTACTAATTAAAAATGAGGAACTCATCTAGAAGAGCCTCTCTTTCTATCTGTACAACACAAGAATACACGACGTGTGGTGAAAACGACACGTCATGTACTTAGGTTCAATGAACCAGTACTGGTCCGCCAAACCACATCGTGTGAATTAAGTATACCTAAGTATTTATTACACCATGTTGACAAGAAATGAATGGCACATGGTACCGGAATACCCGGTGTTTATGTTTAATTAACGCGTCATATAGTCTGATCCGACCCAGGTAAAACTGGGTACAAGGAGAAGTCATGTTCCATGTACATGGGATCACCAGGCTGGTAAGCGCCTAACAAGGAAGTACATGTCGTGTTAGATTGATCTACATGCCATGTACTCCAAAATTACCAAAGTACATAAAACACACCAAAGCCCCCTGCATATACTTTGTATAAAGATTGAAAAATACACGTTGTGTAATATAGCCTACACACTGTGTACTTTCCAGAAATGGAGTTTCACCAGGTTTCCTCCAAAAGTACAAAGACCTATACAAGGAATATCGATGAGAAGAATCTCAAGGAAATTCATAAAGGAATGTAAGATAAAGAATTGATTATTTATAATATCGTAATTAATTGAATTCAAGCATGAATTATCATGAATAAAAGAAAAATTAAAAGAATTTGAATTCTAAATATATGTAAATGTCATTGCATGCTATGAATGATCATGATCTAGACCAAAGACCCTTTTTATGTGTGTATGGTATCATTTAATTTTGTTTAATTTAAATTCATTGGCCTATGAGCCTTTTTCCAATAAAATGTAGGGCATGTGTGCTATTGGTTTTTTTAATGTAAACCCCATGTAATGGAGGATCTCCCAAGCCAGTGGAGACAGTTCAAAAATCCGAAGCTGAGGTGAAACCAACCTAAGAAGATGAAAATGTGGACAGATGAGAGCTGCAAACCATGAACCATTGGGTTCAAGATTTTTTCCCTAGTTCAGGGTTAGCTTATGAAAACTGCTAGATAAGCTAACCAATTGAAGCTCATGATCATGCCATCTTATTTTATTTCTAGCTGATTGCATGGTTTATTTATTATGTATGTGTTTTCGCATTCACATAATTAATGAAATAAATTATCATGAAAAGATAGAATAAAATAAAAACTATACTATGCGTAAACATTATCAGAACATGGTTAATCACTTAAGAAAGCATCACTTAATATTAACAAGCATGTGATAATGAAAAACTACACATAAAGAATAAAATCCCTCAAATACCATATTAAGTAAGACCAAGCCTTCTGTTAATTGATTAAGGGAAAGACTCAATAAAACTATGTGTTGGGACAACCCTTGTTGGGACACTTACTTTTATAAAGGAAGCTCTTATGAAAGTTTCAGGTTGACTTAAACATTTTACATCAAGCGGTGTAGCCCTTCCTAGACGTGTTGTAAAATAGACGCAAGTGTTGAGGAAATCCAATTCAGGATTTTAGGATTGGGAAGTCCACTCAACAGATCAAGGAATTATAAGCTCGCAGTTGGTAAAGACTTGCATACCTAAATACCTTCAAATAGCTTGACCAACCCTTGTTGGGGTCATGTGAAGGGGAATAGGGATCCTTGCCACAAGAATGTCAAAGAAACTGGAAATTCAGAGTTCAATAGTGAGGGTCATTGGGACATGATAAAATAGTGGGAGACTTAATAAAATTTATTATTTCTCATAAAATGTAATCAAGAAAGTACTAATAAATCTGCTCTTTTAATTTGTAGAATCAATATGAAAAAATCATCAACCACCATTTCATTGTGATCAACTTTGGATAAAGACAATATCATCATTGCCAGTAACATTCAGGAATGGTTTACGCGCCTCCGGGTTCTCCTACTCCATGAATGAATGTTTTACGTGATGGAGTCTTCACTTCCTGATTCTCCTACCTAAGGGGGAGTGATGATGATTTCATGGTCTATGATAAACATTTGAGTGATTCACTCAACATTAAATGTTTGGTGATATCATCAATGTCAAGTGAGTTCATGAAGTCTCATGAATACATGGATCCCTATAGCATGCTCAAGCACCTCTGTGGTCTATACAAGGAGAGAGCAAGATATGAAAGGTTTGAGATCTCCAAGGCTCTATTTTAGAGCAATCTTAGAGAGGGTTCCCCAACTAGGCATCATGTCGCCAAGATCATTGGCTACATTGAGCGCTTGGAGGTTCTAGGGTTTAAAATCCCCAAAGAACTGGGTACCGATCTCATTCTCACATCAGTCCCCCAGATCATCTCCAATTTTGTTGTAAATTTCAACTTGAACAACATAGAGAAGAATCTATCTGATCTTCTTATCCTTAATCGCCATGTGGAAAATGATATGAAGCGTGAAAAACCTTTTGTACTTATGGTGAATAAAAGGAAAGGGAAGGCGAAGAGCTTTAAGACCAAAGATTCTTCAAGGCATTCTAAGAAAAGGACGATCAAAGGGGAGGCAAGAGAACATGAGGCTGTTTGTTTCGCATGTGGAAAGAAAGGCCACTAGAAGAAAAACTGCACCCATCCAAGGAAGCAAGGGGAAGCTTCAGGTGTGTTTTTTATCTAATGCAATTAATCGATTTCTACAAATTCGGTATGAGATACAACTTGTGGTGCTCACATATGTATCCAAATACAGGAACCAAGTAGATTTAGGATGATTGATTGAGGGGAGGTAGATCTAAGAGCAGCCAATGGAGCCAGACTTGATGTTGTAGCTGTCGAGGACTACCACCTCACATTACCTACTAGGATGGACTTAGTATTAAAAAGATGTTATTATGTACCCTCTATAAACAATAACATTAATTCAGTATCCAGATTAGATACTGATGGATTCATCTTAAAGTTTGGAAATTAATGTTGCTACTTTTATAAAGATAGAATTTGTTTTGGAAGGGTACATTTATATAATGTCCTTTATGTGTTAGACTACACAAACCAATTAATGAAAATCGATGACAAAGTTAATTCACATGACTCATACCACACCCAACTTTGGAATCACCGATTAGGTCATGTCAATGAAAAACATTTGACAAAATTACATCAAGATGGGTATTTAGATTCTTTCGAACTAAAACCACTTGGTGTATGTCATGCGTGTCTATAAGGCAAAATGACCAAAGCCCCATTTAGTGGGAAAGGTGAAAGGGATAAAGAGCATCTAGAATTAGTTCACAAAGATGTGTGTGGACCATTTCCAATTGAAGAAAGGGGTGGGTTCTTATACTTCATAACTTTTACTAATGATTTTAGTAGATATATATATATTTACTTAATGAGGTATAAGTCAGCTTCTGTTGATCAGTTCAAAGAATACAAGAATTAATTTGAGAACCATCTTGGTAAGAAGATTAAGAAACTCCACTTAGATAGAAGAGGAGAATATCTTAATCAGGACTTCATTGATTTCTTATAGGATTTTGGGATTCTATCTCAACTCACTCCTCCTTACACGCCTTAGTGGAATGGTGTAAGTGAAAGGATGAACCACACCCTGTTGGACATGGTGAGATCAATGATGAGTCATGTGATTCTTCCATTATCCTTTTGGGGATATGCATTACAAAAAGCATCAAACATAATAAACCAAGTACCATCTAAATGGATAAATGGTATTCCATATGAGTTATGGAGTGTATGCAAATCCATGTCATCAAATTTACATGTGTGGGGTTGTGAAGCATTTGTTAAGGCCTCTTCAGGTAACAAGCTAGCACCCCGAGACACAAACTGTACCTTTATAGGATATCCCAAGGATACAGGGGGATATTACCTATACAACCCCTCAGATAAAAAGGTAATAGTGGAAAGATACTCCATATTCCTTGAGAGGGGGCACATTTCCAAAAGATATAGTGGGAGCTAGATAGACTTCGATGAAGTCGGGGCTCAAGATACACATGAGTAGGTACAAGAACAGATTCTACAATGCCCCGGGGAAGAACAATCTGTTCCCAAGACACAAGAACTGTGTAGGATCACAAGAGAGGTAAGAGAACCATAACGATATGATTTTTTTGTCACCGATGATGGTGACTCATTATTGGTTGAAAATGATGATCCTCTTACCTACAAAGAAGTAGTTGAAGGCACAAACACTGCCAAGTGGCAAGAATCCAAGAATTCTGAAATGGATTCCATGTACCAAAACCAAGTCGGGATTTTGGTATATCCTTAAGATGATGTAAATCCTATTGGTAATAAATGGGTATTCAAGAATAAACTGGACATGGAGGGCCAAGTCAGAACCTATAAGGCACGACTGGTTGCAAGAGGTTTTAGATAGCATCATGGAATTGACTACGATGAAACCTTTTCACTGATTGCGATGCAAAAATCCATCAGAATCTTATTTTCCATTGCATCTTACCATGACAAAGAAATTTGGAAAATGGAGGTCAAAAAAACATTCCTTAATGGGAACCTCCAAGAGGATGTCTACATGACACAACCTGAAGGTTTTTTGACTCCAAAGGATGCCAAAAAGGTATGCAAGTTGCAGAAATCCATTTATGGATTAAAGAAAGCATCAAGGTCATGGAACATTCAATTTGATGAAGTTGTAAAAGAATTTTGCTTTGTTAAGAATGAATATGAGCCTTGTGTCTACAAAAGTTTTAGTGGAAGTGCAGTCGTTTTCCTAATAGTATATGTTGTTGACATATTACTAATTAGAAACAAAGTATATGTCTTAAAGTCAGTTAAGGAATGGTTGGTTAATGATTCTATATGAAAGACTTGGGAAAGGAATCATATATTCGTGGGATCAAGATTCATCATGATATATCCAAGAGAATGCTGGGACTAAGTCAATGTACATACATTAACAGGATAGTGAAGATATTCAGTATGGAATAGTCCAATAGGGGATTGTAGCCAGTGTCACATGGCATTCATATTTCCAAGAAAATGTGTCCCGAGACACATGAGGAAAGAGATAAAATGGCAAGGATCCCTTACGCATCTGCGATTGGGTCAGTCATGTATGCTATGCTACGTACAAGGCTAGATGTTTCTTATAAATTAAGTGTGGTTGGCAGATATCAATCTAATCCAGGAGACTTCCATTGGGTGGCAGTCAAGACTATCCTTAAGTATTTGAGGCATACTAAGGATATGTTACTAGTTTATGGAGGAAATGAGTAAATAGTCATCAGAGGACATGTAGATTCTAGTTTCTAGACTGATCAAGATGACATGAAGTTGTAGACTGGATACATCTTCAGTTTGAATAGAGGTGTAGTGAGCTGGAAGAGCTCAAAGTAAGGTGTTGTCACAGATTCTACAACAGAGTCCGAGTATATCACATCTTCAAAGGCAGCTAAAGATGCAGTATGGATGTGAAGCTTCATCCAAGATCTAAATGTAGTACCTAAAATTAAAGATCATATCACACTCTATTGTGATAATACTACAACGGAGGCACTTGTAAAAGAGCCAAGGTCACATCAGCGGAAAAAGCACATACTTCATAAGTATCATCTCTTGAGGGATTTCTCTCAGAGAGGTGATGTTCTAGTGATCAGTATTTCCATGGAAGTCAATGTGGCAGACCCCTTGACTAAAGCCTTGACTCAGTAGAGACATGATCATAATGTGAGGTCTAGCGAACTAAAAGTCATAGGCAGTTGGCTCTAGTCTAAGTGAGAGTTTGTTAGGGATGGTGTCATGAGAACCAACTATTTTGTACTTTGATTACATGAATGTACACTCATTATATATTTTTCATTGTTCTGAAAGACTATAATATAATAATGTCCTGGAATATTTTTTGAATTGATAAGGTCATGGAAGATCCTCGCTATGATGAGAACCTTGAAATTCTATAACAATATTATTAAAAAAATGTTTTACAGTTGGATCAGATACTACGATAGGACACATAGTATACATACCATCTTGTGCGAGTACTAATAACAAGACGAGACTCTCTCTCACGGAGTTCGCACTTGGTAATCTCCAAGATGGGAGATTATGAGAAAAGACCCTCCAGTAGTAATTCTGCATATTTTGGTGTCATCGGACATTGCTCTCTGTGAGCGTGTGTAATGGTCCTTAGACTAAATGATTATCATTAACTCATGTCATAACTCACTCACTTATATTTTTTGACAAAAACTGTCATGAAGATAGTTGGCTGGAGGTAGGGTATGTTGGGTGATTCACGAATGACATGTTGTTAATGGATAAGTCGAGGAAGGTGTTTTCCCTTCCATGTTTATGGAGGTAAATATCTTGGGCATTTTGATTGAAATAGAACTGTCACCCAAATTCCATTTCCATGGTGTCACGATGAGTTTATTTATGGAAGTCAAAGATTGACAGATCAAGCATATAAGTTTATGACACTACCATGAAACCTACGTGATGAGATATTGAGAAAAAGGGATTAAATTACACGGTAAGCGTTTGTATGAGGTGACACATCAAGGTGGTGTCAACTTCATTCTCATGGGTGACTTGACTTGTTACTAGACAGTAATCTTGGACTTTAGGCAAGCTCGCCTAATGCCAACAAGAAAGAGGCCTAGAGGGTCACACACTAGGTGTATTCAAGTGTCTCAAGTAGAATAATTATTATTACCATACGTGGTTTAATAATTATTCAAGGAAGCATAAATCATTTTAATGTTGGAGGAAGAATAAAATGAAAACAAGTACACGTCGTGTACTAATGATTACACACTGTGTAGTTTTTATTTTGAAAACAAGTACACAACATGTATTATTGAATGTACACACCATGTAGTTTTCATTTTGGAAAGGAAAGGAATTAATGAAAATAAGATATTCACGCCATGTACATTGAATGTACACTCCCTGTAGTTTTTAATGAAAAAAAGTACATGTCATGTATTTATGATTACACGCCGTGTAGTTTTTCCAATCGGGATTTTGAGGAAATAATATCATTTTATTAAATGATATTTATTATAATCATCATGGGAAAATGTCAAGGAATTAATGATTCTACATGGGGTTTTAAAAAGAGTTAATGAAATAAATAAAATGTGTAACACGTTTATTTATTGTCATCACTCTACGAACTTAGACCCGATTATAAATATCCTCACAACCCCATCACTTTTCTTAAGAATATTTGTGCACAACAATTCTAGAGAATTCTCTTAAGACCAAAAGAACTCCGTCCTCCAAGAATTCTCTCAAGACTGAGAGAGATCCACCTCCATCAGATTAAGGAGATCTAAAGCGGACAACACAAGAAAAGGCTTCTCCAAGCTAGCACCCTGAGATTCCTTTGGAGATGTCTACAGATATGTGGTGCACGTGTGGATCACCGCTAGAGGAAGTCTACACATGGCTTCTACGATGAAACGACGAATCACATCTGAACGTGATTAGAAATATCAACGAAGAAAGAATTCCATAAAAGGTACTTCTTTTCAATTAATTAAATTAATTATAATCAACCTCTGATGATCTTTCATTTATGGTTCTGGGGAATTTCTTCTTTTTTGACTATTTTTCTGATTCGATTTGTGGATTTTTGAGTTTATCATCATATTGATCCCGGACTGATCATTGCAAATGACAAATATCCAAGTGGGAACATCCACCCATGAGCTTTAGCTACGCCCGGGACCTTCATGGAAAACCCTCACCATCCTGGACACCGTCCCACCCCCATGGACACCCCGAACACCCCCACCCCACTAGGCACCCCTCTCATACCCTTGGAAACCACCTACCCCACTGGACACCACACACACCCCTAGATGCCCCTGGACAACCCCCTCCCCCACCCCTCCTGGACATCCCCCCACTCCCATGGACAGCCCTCCCACCCTCTTGAACACCCTCCCACCCCCATGGACACCCTGGACACCCCAACCACACTGAAAAACCCTCACCCACCCCTGGAAACCCCCCACCCTACTGGACATCCCCCAAACCCCTGGACACCCTTCCCCCCAAGACCAGAATCCACATTAGAAAAACCATTAGAACTAGACCAAAACAAGAATTAGAAAAAAATTAAACATCCACATATAAAACATTCAAAAATTCAATATCAACTAAAAAACCCTAAATCCAACCTAAACGACTACCAAAATACACAATTATAATGACAATATTCAAAATTACATTTTACACTACTAATAAACTTAAATCCAATCAAACCTGTAAAATAATTTAACCATTCCACTTTTAAGTGGTTGAAATCTTGAACAGTATAGGGTTGAGGGTCATCAAATTGCTACAAAGTAAAATGATATTAGTTAGCATGTATACTGAATAAATCAAATGAAATATTATGGAAATGTTTAAAAGGAAATCATAACAGGTCAAAGTGCACAAGTGTCCAGTTGTAATTATTTCATACATAAATATTATCATATAATATCTTCATTCAAAGATGCCTTGTTGTTCATGACAATTCTATTTAAATGAGTGTAAATTCAAAATATTTTTTTATGTAAAACAACAAAAAGTACAAATTATTAATGGATATTTACCTTTACTTTTACATATTTGATCTTGGCACTCCTTTTCTTTGTGTTTTTTTAAAGTATACCCATCCCTTGTTAGAAAATAATATGAATGGGATAAATTTAAAATGAATTATAATATATAAAACTATTAATAAATTGAAAAATTGTTTTCCAACATACTCTTAAAAGATTCCCGCACATCTCCATGGGCAGAGCAAATCCAATAAAGTGTTTTCTCCCTTGGGTAAAAACCACCTAACATCCAATGATCACTGATAAAATAATATTTAAGGTTAGTGGTTTTTTATGATAAACGATAATGAACACTTTTCCAGAGATATGTTTCATACCACTCACAAAATGGAATCATCTGACTCTGTGTGAATATATTCGGTTCAAATCTTTGGACAATATAATGAATTGTTTGCTCATCATCCAATTCATGTGCTTCAGGGGAAATAAAATGTAGGTCCATGAATCCATATACAAATGTCCGCTCATTCTTCTCGCACATTTTATAAAGATACCTAATACAAAACAGATATAAGTATACATTTTTAATAAATATAATGCAAGGAAAAGGTGTTAAGACATACATGGAAAACAATTTCACCATGTTGATTCCCAACTTATCTCCTGTAACAAGATCCATGATATCATTTTTCAGAATCCCCACATTAATTGCACATCCAAAAATCTGAGCTTCCATTAGAAACTCATAATGATCCACCAAAAAATTTGAATATCTTGACAATCTGTCAAGACTACTAGAACCTGCATCTAATGTCAGATCCATCTGTCTTTGTTGTTGTCTATACAATATTTATTTACCATTGAAGTATTCCTATAAAAATAAATAGAAAAATATATTAGTTTTCAAATGTTAAAAGAATTTTAATAAAATAAAATAAAATAGAAGATATAACATACATAACTCTATGGTAATGAGTCATAGAAGTCTGGATGGACAAACTAAAAAATGGATGATACTATCTCCAACTGTCATCACTGCATCTGTATGTAATGGTACTCGAGCTGATCTATCTATAATATCATGTACAATGACTCTATGATGCTCTAACTCTAACTATTGATGATTAACTGTATCTCCTATAAAATATACTATCCCATATGAAATTATATGATGTTCAAGATCATCAACATGAAACTCCTAATAGGTAGAAAGTTGCAACGGAGGATTATGATAAAAAATTCGGTCTGAAGGCTAAGGGGGGGATGGGAGCTACTGGTGGAGGTGGAGGATAAATAATGGGATCTATCGGGGGAGGTGGAGGAGTGGAAGCTGTAGTCTGAAATTGTCTTTGCATGTTTGAAAACAAAGACGGTACCAATGCTTTAATCATTTCCTCCATCGTCGCATAAATATTATGAACTTCAGCCTCCAAGGATTCTATTTTTTTTATAAACACCCTCAACGCAAGATGTTGAAAAACATGGAAAAACTTTTCTTACAGATACACTTTTCAGATATCCTTGTACACGACCCAGATGTTTGGGCATTACCAATGCTGTAGATAATATATATTGCCTCCTAGTAGTTGTAAATTCCTCATGTGAGCTCTGCTCCTCAAGATAATCCTATATTAATTAATAGAACATTTCTTTAATGATTCAAATTATATAAATAATATAGTTAACTTAAATAAATAAAATAAATATCTTACAATCCTCTCAGCTACGATTCTCGAATCTTCTGAAAGATATTGTCCCTTTTTTCCCATCCGAGCTCTCTTCCATTTATCATGTCTATATGGAGGCGATAAAGGGGAATCCTATCCAGGGATTGAAGACTCAGCTCTCAGTTTTTGTAATTTTTCTACCATCATTTGTTCTTCCAATTATGTATACCCTCCCCGAGATAAACTACGAGGGTATACATTTTTTTATAGGATCTCCTGATGAGATATCCTTATTTTTTGTAAATTAAGAATAAGAAATCATTAAGAAAACATTAATAAGATCATTTATATACGAAAGCTTATAAAATTTTACATTTACCTTACCAAGATTGAATCTTTTCATCTACTTTCAACAAAATAAGTCCATGTCTCTTCATCTATGAAAGGATATATATGACATGGATTGTTATGACTCCTATGACTAAAAAATAAATTAGATGTGAGGGTTGATTTGAAATACCTCCATCTCCTAGCATCCATCGATAAGAATTTATTTCTAACTCCTCCAGTTTCAGGAATATCAAATGTCATCTCATAAAGAAGAGGTAAAACATATTATACTAGAAATATTTAAATAATAGTCAAACAATATCAAAAGATCTTACCAAAATCATCTTCCTCAACTAAGATATTATCGCTTTTTCCACAATTCTCCAATCATCATACAAAATGCTTACTTTGTTCTTACCCTAAGTTGATACAAATCTATTAAAATAATTTTCATTTGGACCTCTTGGAATATCATTCTAATAAAATTCAATGATTATCCTCTAGTCCTGCGTACAAGCAAGTGATATTTTTGGTAAACGTGTACACCCACATTTACCAACTCTTGAACTCTTCTCTGTCGTTATGGGAGCACATGAGGAAGATTGGGGATCATCAAGAGGATCATGTGAATGTTTTTTACCAGATGTATGACCACTATGCTCATCTATAAAATCATGTGTCTGATCAACTGATTGATTTGTAATTATCCTTCTATTAAAAAAACAAACATTAGAGCACAAATATAAAAATTCAAATACTACTATACTAATGTAAACATAAAATGAAAATTGAACTAAGTAACATAATAGTAAACATGGTTAATATGGTAAGCATGTTAATCAAAATTTAAACATGGTTAACTATGGTAAACATGGTAGTGTAATTTTCATTCAACAAAATCAATAAATATATAAGTTACTTAAAGGTAATCTATGGTAAACTATGTTAAACATGGTAAACAAGGTATACATGGTAGACATGGTAGACATGGTATACATGGTAGACATGGTAAACATGGTAAACATGGTAAACATGGTAAAATAATTGTCATTCAACAAAAATAATAGCTATATAATTTACGTAATGGTAAACATGATAAATTAACTAAACAAAAATAAATTAAACAAAAACTTCTTTTTATTTGTTTTAATACACATTTTAATAAAGAAAAAAATTACAATATCTATCATTTTATGTAAATAATAAATTTAGACAATAAATAAACATATGTTACCTATGATATTATAATTCTAAAAATGGATTTTTTTCCCAAATTCCTTCATCATGATCATTCCTTATGGAACAAACCATGTCTTCCAGTAGCTCATCCTTATGTTCTACTAATCTTTCCTTGGAAGTATGGATCTCACATAAATCAGAATCTTCATCAAGTTTATCCTCACCAACATATTGTTTTTCCATTGTAAAACAACAAACCACTACATATTTGATTGATCAACTATATAGAAAATCTGTTTTCCATGTGTTTCTATTATAAAACAATCTGTAGTGTCTTCCAATCTATTCAGATTAACAACTGTCATACCAAATTCATTGTGTCTAACACTGTTGTTACCAATAAACCATTTTCAGTTAAAAACATGAACTTTAATTTTAATGTAATCAACCTCCCAAATTTCTTCAATGACTCCATAATATGCAGTTGATGTTGAAATTGGGTTTTTGTCTTTAGAACACGAAAAATGAATAACTTCTGCAAACACTAATACACCACTATTCTAAACTTCAATTCTATTGTCCTAACCTTTCATATAAAATTTATAGCCATTAATGTCATAACCATACCATGTTATCACATTTAAACATGGACCAACCAATAACCATATTAATGTCTCTGATACATCTGATCTATTAAGCAAGGTCTTTTTAAACCATGGAAAAAATGTTTTGTCGTGGTCAATAAAAATCCACATTTCTATATTCTTTGGATGAATTTGTTTCAACTCATTAATATGAAATGTGATATACAGTTGAGAATCAGATATGTTATTCAAGATGTATAATTCTAACTTCTTCATCTTTCCAGCTGATAATGATTTGACATTCAATCAATGAATCCCCTTTCCCTCATTATTAACTCATTCACGGTGAGATGGAGGAAAACCTATGTGCTCCGCCATATCCAAGTAGCTCGTACAAAACTCTATAACCTCCTTAGAAATATACTTTTCTATAATGTATTCTTCATGACGATATGGATGCTTAACATACCCATTCAATATTTTCATATACCTTTCAATGGGATACATCCAACGAAGATATACAGGCCCACAAAGCTTTATGTATTAAACCATATGAATCATTAAACGCACCAATATATAAAAAAAGATGGAGGAAAATACATTTCCAATTGACAAAGTATAGAAATTTCATCCTTTTCCAAAATGTACAAAGCATTCACATTAATCAACTTATTACAAATTGAATTGAAAAAATAACACAACATCATTATAGTCTTTTTGACACGAATGTGAAATCTTCCAAACAATGAAACTGGTAGAAGTTGTTGCATCATGAAGTGAAAATCATGAGATTTTATACCTATCAACTTTAAATCCTTCAAAGCGACAAAATTTTTTACATTTGAAGAATATCCTTGAGGCACTTTGATATCATGAAGACACTGAAAGAAGATAATTTTCTCCCTCTTGGATAATTTATGACAAACCGAGGGAAGAAATTTTAGTCTTCTTTTTGGAGTGGGAGCTAACTCCAAACATATTCCCATTGATAGTAAGTCTAATACTGCATTAAACCCATCTTTTGTCTTTCCTTTAATATCTAGAAATGTTCTAATCAAAATTTTGTAGATATTCTTCTCCACATGCATGACATTAATATTATGTTTCACTTCATGATATCTCTAGTATGGCAGCTCAAAAAATATTGACCTTTTCTTCCAAATATGTCTATCATTGCCAGATTTCTGTCTTTCCTAATGTCACATCAAGGTTTTACATTCCCTAAAAATACTCATTGGGGGATAATGGTTATTTATAAATATCAAATTCTTGTGAGCCATTTAATTCCTTTTTTAGTCTTCTATAAGAGTGATACATAGGCAAAAACCTTTGATGACCCATGTACACTATTTTCCTCCCATGATGCAATTGACAATATGAAGTCTGTTGTTCGCAAATTAGACATGATTTATTCCCCTTAACACATTATCTAGAAAAACTTCCATATGTTGGGAAGTCATCTATAGTGAACATAAGCACTGCATATAGTTGAAAATATACCATTTTATAAGAATCATACAATCGAATACCATCTTCCCCTAAAAGCTTCAAATCATAAATCAATGGTGACAAGAAAACATCAATATAATTTCTGGGTTTCTTCAGACCAGAGATAATTATAGTCAACATGACATATTTGCACATCATATAAACTTTAAGAGAGAGGTTTTAAATTACCAATAAAACATACCATGAACTATGTGTGCAACTGAGGGTTCGGTATGGATTCATTCCATCTGTGCACAACCCTAGTATGAGATTTCTAATTTCATTTCCAAATGAAGGATACTACTCATCAATTTTCATCCATTGTGTACAATCACTTGGATGACGTATTCTTCCATCACATATCCGCTCATCATCATTCCATATTAACATTTTTGCATCATGTGAATTAGCAAATAAACGTTTCAAATGATGAATTATAGGAAGATACCCAAATACCTTGGAAGGGATCATTGTAATCTCTACATCGTCCTGTGATTTTTTTTTCAACATATACCGTGATGTCCCACATTTAGGAAACTCTGATAGAAATTCATATTACTTCCTATATATCATACAGTCATTCGGGAAGGCATGTATTTTCTTGTATTCCAATCCCATCGGGCATAATATTTTCTTGGAATTATAATGTGAATCTCAAAGATCGTTGTCTTCTGGCAGAATTTATTTCAACAATTGTATCAGCTCTGTAAAACTTCTTTCACTCCATCCATGATTAACCTTCAGGTTATTCAATCATAACACCACTGAAAAAACCATAAAATTTGTACAACCACGATAAAATGGTTTTTTAGCATCAGCATATTGACGCGCAATTGTCAGTTCTATCTCAATTTGTTCTGCTGCAATATCACAGATCATTTCATCAATTCCATTGGAGTTACCATCTTATAAATAATCATCAACAGTAGATCTGACATTCTGTCAAGTTTCAACATGCCAAATCCAAGGGCTGTAACTTGTATTAAAACCATGAAAAATTAGATGATCTTTGATCTCTCTACTTTTCCACTTCTTTATATTCAAACATTTCAAGCATGGACAAAAAACATTTCACGGCTTGGAACATTTCATTTAGAAAATTCCAAAAAGGCATCAACATCTTCCTCGTGTTAATTACTCATTTGATGTGTCATAAACCAAAATCATCTCATTATTACCTATAAATAATATCAAAATTATACATCTTGTTAGGATAAGACATATATATATTTATATGAAAAATATCATAATTTGAATGTAAAAAATTTTGAAATATAAAACAAATCTATGCGTATTAGAAAAAACTATGCATTAAAATGATTTTAAAAAGAAAATATAGTTTGATATAACAGTTTTAAATTCATCTTGGATCCTTTATTCTTAAGGTAAACAAAAAATACATCCTGGTGCAACTGGATACCAAATTCACCCTTTCATAAAAAGGAAATATGAAGTGTAAATATTAAAATATGTATACATTAACTACTGAAAATTACACATATCCCAATGACTTGAAACCATTTAGATAGCCCCAGAAACCATTGGGATAAAATACCCAACAGTTTCACACATCATTGGCATGATGGTTGTTGTAATAGCCTTATACCAACGATTCTACAGGAATCGTTGGTATAGACTACCTGAAGTTAAAATATTCAAACAATTTCAATGAAAGTGTTGGGATATATATATACCAAGGGGGTGTCCTAGGGGGTAGTGGCTGTCTAGGGAGGTGGTGGGGGCTATCCAAGGGGGTAAGGACAGTCCACGGGGTAGGGGCTATCCAGGGTGTCCTAGGGGGTAGGGGGTGTCCAGGTGGGTAGGGGATGTCCCTATGAATTTTATTTAATTAAAAGATTCAATTGCTTCTAGTTTTAAATACAGGAAAATTAAAATAGTTTTTCTAAAAATAATCCTCATAAAATAATTTAAAACCAAGAATTCAATTTTACCAAAGAGACACACCACAATTAGGGAGCCTAATCAATAATGACATAATGAGGGAAATGGGTAAGCAGTATTTATGTAACCATACCTGATGAGGCACCTAGATTATCCTCCAAGAATAACAAATTATCAGAGAACATGGTAATACCTAGGATATTAGGGGAAAATATAGAACATATTTTAACATATTACATCCTTTTGGCATGCATGATGCAATCAAATATCCCTAATGCACGAGGGGAACCATCCCCAAAGCAGAGTGTGTTTATACTAATGGTCAATTACCCAGAGCATAATCATAAACTTCTATAGTGATCATTCTCGAATAATCCACTACCAATAATAGGTTACCATGTTATGTCTAAAATGGAGGTGATCCGAGGAGTATCAAACAACCAATAGGGTAAATGGTAAAAAATACATTTTTTAAAGAACTCGGGCAGTGATCACGGTTAGGCGTAACCCCCTAGAAACCCCCACCCCATAAACAGCACCCCGACCCCCTCTGGACACACCCAACCCCCCTAGACACCCCCACCCCCTAGATACCCCTTACCCCCTTGGACAACCCACTCACCCCTCCCCCTAAACACAACCCCCTGGACACCCCCCAATTCCCCTCGACACCACACCCACCGCCTACCCACTTTGACATCCCCCTAGACACACACACCCCCTGGATAGCCCCCTCACCCACCTCGACACCAACTGCACCCCCCAGCCACCCCTACCCTATTTGAAATCCCCCTCACCCCTGGAAACCCCCACCCCGACCCCATTGGACACCCCCCTTGACACCCCACATCCCCTAGACACCTCCACTCCCCTGGACAACACCATCACCCCCTGAACACCACCTCCAACCCCTGGACACCCCAACCCCCTTGGAAAGCACCCTCACCCCCCAGGACACCCCCACCCCGTTGGACACCCCGTGGACACCACCACCCCCTTGGACTGCCTACACCTCTGGACAACCCCCTTTCCCACCTCGACACCACCCCTTCCAACTGGACACCCCTACCCCATTAGAAAGACCCCCAGCCCCTAGATACCACCCACTCCCCCAGACACCACCACACCTTGGACATCCCCACACCCCTCTGGAAATCTCCCACCACATAGAGAACCCCACATCCCTCTGGGCAGCCCCCCCACCCCATGGGGACCCCCACCCCCTGGACACCCCAACCCCCTAGATAACCCACTCTCCCCCTAGACACCACCCCCACACCCCTGAGCACCCCTACCCCCTTGGATATCCCCTCACACCTGGACACCACCCCCACCCCCTAGACACCCCCAACCCCTGGGACAACTCCCCACCCCTCTGGATAGCCCCCACCCCCTAGACAGCAACCCAACCCTCTCAACATCCCCCACCCCTGGATATCCCCTGATCCCTCTAGGAATCCCCCCACCCCATGGACACCCCACCCTTGGACACCACCACCCCCTTGAACATCCCACAAACCCCCTTGTACCCCACCCCCACAACCCTGGACACCCCTACCCCCTTAGAGAGCCCCCTCACCCCCCTGGACACCCCCACCACCATTGACACCCCAACCCCATTGGACAAACCCCACACCCTCTGGACACCACCCCCACCCCCTTTCACACCCCCTGGACACCCCCACCCTACTAGACTGCCCCCAACCCCCCTGGACACACCCACCCACTTGCACACCCCCACCCCCTTGGAATCCCCCTATACGTGCACACACATATGATAGAACACAAAAAATTGTAAACTTTCACGATATCAATTCCATACGTTTATTTTACCAGAAAATAATTTAGCATGGTATAAATGAACATAATGAAACATACCATGATATCTTGAACAAAGAAAAATAACATCTCAAAAAATTAGTTTAGGGCATCATGGAAAATAAAAAATGAAACCAAGCCATGTGAGGCTTACTTGAGTGTAGCGAGCCGACCTGATAGATATGATGATAATAAATATGAATAATGACGTTTTCAAAATGAGGCTAGAGGGAAATACTTCTACCAATCGTATCTAGGTTTTCCGCATGATAGAGATGAGTCATAGGTCCCCTAATCGAAGAAAACAGAATGACTGAATACAGGATGCGATAAATCATTGAAAAGCTTTATCATGTTTGTTATTTAATAACTAATGTGGTAAACTATATTTTTAATGTTTATAACACCGATTATTTAATAACCGACATAGAAAACAATTTATCATGTCTGTTATTTTATATCTGATGTGATAAATGTCACTTTATCACGTCGGTTCCTTTAATAACTGACATGATACATTGCTAATATTACCTTTATCAGGTCGGTTATTTTATAACCGACATGATAAAGTTCCGAGATTTGATATATCATTTCGGTTATAAAATAATCGATGTAATAAAGCTAATTTTTGTTTTTATTGCGAAGTTTATAAAATAATCGACCAGATAAATCAGTTTTTACATCTTTTCGCGTTGGTTATAAAGAACCGTCATGAAAAATACTAACGTGTTAGACATTTTTTCTACTAGTTCCTGACTATCCACTCCAACTTCCTCTTCAATAAATTTTTCTTCCAAAATAACTGATAATGTTACTTCTCTAGAAGCCAAAAATTTCCGTTTAACCTGAGGAACATCTAATATTCTAGGTTTTGTCACAACTCCTTCCTGACTCAGATCATCCTCTTCTTCTTATTCAGTGTTAAATATATGTCTTTTTTTGGATGGTTGTGAACCTTTATCTATTCGATATTCAAATACTCCCTCTATTCTAACACCAGCTTTCTCCCCCTGAATAAATGCTCCTGAGCTCTGTTCTTACTCTACTCCAATAGGCAAGATATTTCCATTCACAGGGCTCTATAAAAATCCATGTTTTAATAATGTTTCACCATTAAACACATTACAATGATGATGTTTTACTCTGTCTTCAACTAATCTAATCATATATTTATTAAACAAAATCCTTGAAATTCATTGACCATAAGGATAAAAATTCATTCTCACATCTAGTGAACAATAATAATAACGATATATAAATAAATACCTCTAGAATTTTAATTTGATATCTATTAGAAAAAAAACATGATATACATGTATGGGTACATGATTTTCATCATCTCAACCAACCATGGTTCTATTCCAGTGTAAACAAATTTCAATAGAATCTTATGGTCGGGTTCTGAATCATTAAATAACATCATTCATATGTTTGCTGATTTGAACATAAAAGACATAATTTCTATGGAAGAATGATCCTTATCTCCAATCAACTTAAGGACAAAAAAAACTCCTTCATGAGGATAGTTCAAAATCATCGCAACCTTAGTAAACGAAATAGTGAAATCCATAACATCTATACTGGAAAAAAAATCAAGTCCTCTATATCTCAAAAACTAAAATAAACACTCTTATAAAAATAATTTAGTTTTACCTCATATAGAAAATCTGAGTTACTTCCATCAAAAATTTTCTCGAGACCTTGAAATGATAGTGCCCATTTTAGGAGCAATTTCATATGGTACAACTAATCCAGATCAATCACCATTCCCTGAATATTTTTTCTACTTGAAATTATTTGACGTTTCAGTTCACTTGCTTCTCCTTCTTTGATTCTCTTGGTTTTCTTCATTCTTGGAGATCTAAAAATCTGTTGTTTTCGATATCTAGGGTTTTGGAAGGATGAAGAGTGAGAGAATAGGTGAAATATATTTTGTATTTAAAAAAAATTATATTTGGGTAAACAGGATTTGGAAGAGGAGGGGTTCGAAAAAAACTATTTCTTACAAATGAAATATGTCCTCATTTCCCGTGTTGTAGAGTAATTATGAAAAAAAATTATAGTGTAAATAGATTTAAGATAACATGTATTAATTGAAATATCAAAAGATAAAAATAATAAAAGTAAATAACATTTATAGAAATAAATTAGGCATAAATTAAATAAACAGATAAAACAAAATAAATAATATAAAATAAATATTTAATTAAAAATTAAATTAACCTAAATCCCCCTTAATGAAATAAAAAAAAGCAGTGGGAAGAGGTTTAGTAAATATATCAGCTAATTGATATTTAGTGTTAACAAATTCCAAAGACATATCCTTTTTGAGATCATGATCCCTTAGAAAATGTTTTCTAATATCAATATTCTTAATTATAGAATGACTTATTTGTTTATTGGAAATTTTTATAGCATGTGTATTATCACATAAAATAGGTGTATTATTAAAATTAAGTCCAAAGTCCATTATAGTGTTTTTATTCTCATCACTTGTGCACAACAACTTCCTACAGATACATACTCTGCTTCGGCTGTTGATAGTGCTACCGAGTGTTGCTTCTTACTTGAAAAAGACAATAATGATTTTCCTAAAAAGTGAAAGGTTCCTGAAGTACATTTTCTATCTAATATACACCTTCCAAAATCTACATATGAATATTATAATAAATTAAAATCATAAATTTTAGGATAGATAATAGATTTAGTAATTATCCCTTTTAAATATCCAAAAATATTTTTTACAGTCGCAAGATGGGATTCTTTTGGATTTGATTGAAATCTATCACAAGGACATAATGAAAAAATAATATCAGGTATTCTAGCAGTATGTTATAGTAAACATCCAATCATACCTCTATATAACTTGTTTTCTATCAGTATCCAGCTTCATCCAAGTCAAGTTTAATATTTGTACACATGGGAGTTGAATATGTATTGCTGTTTTCAAGAGAAAACTTTTTCAATAAATTAGTAATGTATTTACATTTATTTAATACATTTACAAAATCTTTTTGATAAAATTTAAGTGTTAAAAAGAAATTTAATTCTCCCATCATACTAATTTCAAATTCTTTTTTCATAAGTTTGGAAAAATAATTATAATTTTTTTTTATTTTTTGATCGAAAAATAACATCATCATCATAGATTTTAACTAATAATAAATTATAACAAACTATTTTCTTAAAGGAAATTTGGTCTTCCAAGCCAAAAGTAAAACCATTTTTCAAAATAAATGATCTTTATATTTCATACCAAACTCTAGGTGCTTATTTAAGGCCATATAGTTCTTTAGTAAGTTTAAAAACAAAATCTATTTTTTTAGAATTTTCAAAACTAGGATGTTTCCCAACATAAACTTTCTCCATTAAATATCAATTTTAAAAGGAAGATTTTACATCCATCTAATATAATTTAATGTTTTTATGAGATTTATAGGCTACCAGAATTCTTATTGCTACTAGTCTAGCTGTTGACCAAATGTTTCATCATAATATATACCTTCTTCTTGATTATACCCTTTAGCTACCATTCTTGCTTTGTTTCTAGTTATAATTCCTTGATCATCTTGTTTACTCCTAAATACCCATTTAGTTCCTATAACTAGATAATTTGATGGTCTTTCCACTAATTTCTTTATTTTTTTCTTTTAAATTTATTTAAATCTTCTTACATTTCTAACAACTAACATTCGTCATCTAAGGCTTCTTCAAAAGACTTAGGCTCTTGCTGAGATATAAAAGTATAAAATTCCATTTGTTATCCTACACTTCATGTAGTTTTTATTATTATATCTAGATCTCTTATGAATGTCTCTAATGGGTGATTCTTTATAATTCTTTGCTTTCTAGGTAGATCACTTTTAGGTTCATTAGTATCATGTTCTTCTGAACTGGACTGAATTTTATTTATATTTTCAAAATCATTTTTAATTTTATCAAGTCTCATGTTGTTGGAATCATCAGCTTCATCTATTTGATTTTTCGATTTATTAAAAGGATTAGTTTAATCAAACTTCACACGAAAAAATTATTCAACAATCCTTGACTTTTTATTAAATATTCTATAAGATTTAAAAGTTGCAGAATATCCTAAGAATATTCCTTCATCAGCGTTTGGATCGAACTTTCCAAGATTATGCTTGGTTTTCAGGATATATACTTTGCATCCAAAAACCATAAAGTATATTACCATAGGAATTCTATTGTTCCAATGATAATAAGGATTCTTTTTTAAAATAGGTCAAATTAAAACACAATTTATAATATAGAAGACTGTTCTTACAGCTTCTTCCCAAAAGTAGGTTGGAGGAATATATTCATTTAGCATTGTTCTAACCATTTCTTGAATAGTTATGTTTCGTATTTCAATAAATCCATATTTTTGAGGTGTTCTTGGTGAATAGAAGGTGTGTTTAATACCCACATATGAACAAAAAGAATTGAATTCTTGATTCTTAAATTCTCCACCATGATCACTTCTTAATGAAATTATATTCAAACCTTTTTCATTCTCAATACTGTTGTAAAACCATTCAAAAATACAAAAAGCTTCATTTTTTAGTTTTATAAAATATACCCAAGTAAATATAGAATAATCATCTACTAAAACATATACATATAATTTACCATCCGAACATTTCTTATCTGGATGGTCAAAAAAAAATCATATGAATAAGTTCTATCACCTTTGAAGTAGAAATTTTTTTAACAGATTTAAAGGATGATTTGTGTTGCTTGCCGATTTGGCATGAATCACAGAATCTATCACAATCAAATTTGAAACTAGGTAAATCTGAAATTAACTGTTTCTTAGATAACATACATAATGAAAAAATATTGCACTAACCAAGTCTTATATTCCAAATCCATGACTCATTTACATTAGCAATTAAACAGTTCACTATCTTTTTACACAAGGAATTTAAATCCAAAGTGTAAAAATTATCAGTTCTGGGTGCTCTAAATTTATGTAAACTATTTTTAAACATAGAGCAATAATTATTAGAAAAATCAACATAGTATCCATCATCACAGAGTTAATATATACTTATCATATTGTTTTTCAATACTTTTACGTAGAGTACTTTATTAATTGAGACAGTATATGGATCTCCAACTGTTCTAAGTCTAATAATTTTTCCTTTGGAATTATCACCGAAGGTGACTATGCATCCATCTATTTTAGTCAGAGTAAAGAAATTTGATGAATTTACACTCATATTTGTTGAACATCCACTTTCCATATAACATATATGTTTTACTTTTCTGTGGCCCATTACCTAAAAGGTCAAATTAAAAAAAGATTTGTTTTGGTACCTATATGTTTTTGGGTCTAGCAATGTTAGATATCAAAGACTTAGAAATCCCCAAAAATCTATTTTTATCAACACTGTTATAATTAAAATTAGAAAAAACATTTGAATAATGAACATGTTTGACACCACATAATTGAGGTTTTATTAAATAGAAACCATTATCATAATTTACATTAATACCACAATAAAAACATTTGATAGTAGACATTTTTTTGTTGTTAGAACCTGGAAAAAATAGTTTTTTCTTAGTTTGGGTTTTTCACCCTTATTGCCTATACCAAATCATTCATTTTTAATTAAATTTTTAACAAGAATTTTATTTAGTGTGTTTTCTCCTTTTTTAAATATAATAGAATCACTTTTAGAAGTTTCTACTTTATCCTATAGTTTTTTAATCTTATTTTCAAGGTCAGTAAAGTTTGTTGTCGGTGAACTAAATTTCTTAATTAATTCCTGATGACGTTTAAGTAAAGTATCACTTTATCCTAAAATAGAATTATTAATATTTTTAAAGATTTCTATCTATTTAATAGAGATTCATATCTTTCTTCTTGTATAGTGTAGTAGGCAATCATTTTTTCATTTGAGTAACTAGAATTAGAATCATATTAATAATAGGTTTTTAACCATTTCTTCTTTAACCATAAAGCACATATTTTCTTCCAGATTCTATTCTTCCTTCTCTAAATTAGAGATTGACGAGCTGCTGGAGTCTTCATAAATACTCTATGTGGCCTTCATAGCTCTCCTTCCCTTTTCATCATAATTAGCACTCTTATTATATTTATTTTCTATTTTACTTTCAATTAAGGACAATTAGATCTTATATGACCCAATTTTTTAAATTCATAAAATCATAATTCCCTTGTGTCTTTATCATCCTTTTTGAAGGTGTTTCTGAATCCTTTATTCTATATATAAAATTTAGTGAATTTTCTAGCTATAAGAGCCATCTCAATTTTAGAGTTAGATGAGTCTGAATTTCATTCTACTTGTTTTAGTTTTCTGCTCTGTTTTTGGGATATGCCTTTTAATGACTTGTTAACCCTTTTTAGTAGGACTTTATGATCTTCAACTTTATATTCTATTTCAGCCTCATGCATAATTAATGTTCCAATTAATTCTCTCATTTTCAGATTTTTAACAGGTGTTGATTGGAGAATTGTAATAGAAATTCCATTCTAAATTTCTGGTAGAACTCTTTTATCTTTCAAAGCATGATCAGGTTGACTAATAGACTTACCTAAATATGTTATATTATTAAAAAATTTTGTTAGCTTTACATTCATATGTGTGATTCTATCTCTGTCATACATTATCAAAGTATCAAACTTCTGTTTTGTTGTAGCATATCACATTTGTCTAACATTTCCAGTACCTTTATAGGGTACTGCAATTGTCCGCCAAATCTCATAGGTTGTTGGGAATTGTGATACACGGTTGAATTCATCTGATCTAAGACCATAGATAATGGTATTCATTGCCTTCATGTCCATATCATACTCAACCTCTGTAGTAGTAGACCAGGTTTCATGTTTTTTAGGAATTATGTAAGGAGTGCCAATTTTTTAGTATACTCGAAATCCAATATTTTTTATGTAGATTATCATTCATGACTTCCATCATCCATAATTCTCACCATTGAAATATGGATCATGAAACATTGGTGTTCCTTCCTTGAGATTCCCCATTTCCATCACTAAAATTGATCTTATGCCTTTATCTTGTTATAGCTCTGTTGAAAAGCAAAACCTTTGATAGCAAGTGTTAGGTCAAAATAGCTATAGTCATAACACAAGAGGGGGTGAATTGTGTTCTTTTATGAATTTCACAATTTTTCTGATTTTCATCTACAACAGATAGAGATGTTTACATTTCTGTAATAGAATGTATATCCAGTGGATAAAGAATAGATAACAAGGCATAATAATTTGTAGTGGTTTGGGGCTTAAAGGTACCCTAGTCCTCTCCACCAATCACCCTCTCTATGGGCTTGGTGAATTTCACTAATATTGTCCTCATATCATAATACCAATCCATAACTGAGTATAGGCAGTTGTTACCATTAAAAAAAATCATACAAAATAGATCCATCTCGTTCTTTTATAGGGAAACGATTAAACCAAAATTTAATGTGAGAAGCTGATACTCCACCACAACTGAATATGAGCAGCCAAAACTCAAGATAATAAGAATTTTGATGACAAATAGATGTAGATAGTAGTTGTAGTAGCATGAAACTGATAAAAGATTGATATTTCCTTCAGAATAATAATAAACATGAAATGTATATTTAGAGATCCGGTTGCGCAGAAGATCATTGATTTTAAGAACATCAACAAAAATCGAGCATCATGTTTCCAGATTTGAGAATGTATATCTTTAAAACATTCTCCTTGTTTCTAAGATTCGTGATCGCTATAGTAAATTAAAAAAATAATTTGTATAATAAATATTCAAGAATAAGAAAAATCAATACAGCTAAGAGATCTTCATATCGACATGAAAAAATATATGACACAGAATGATATATATAACAGTATATCTCATAGAAGGATTACTAGATCCACAAAAGACTCATGATAAATTGAGTGAATTTTAATTCAAAGAATACATCTTAGAGTAGTCGTAACTTCCCTTAAAAATAGGAGAGAAAATATTTTTTGTAAATGAATCTTTAAATCATTTAAAATGAGCTTTGGATCAATCGAAATCAAGCTTTAAATTTCCCTGAAATTCTGCAAATCCTGTTGCAGAATCCTCCGATAAAGAAGTAAATTGAAATTTCTAATGATGAAAAGTCAAACACAAGGGTTCTTCAGAGAATGAAAAAATAAAAATTGTAGGGTTAATAGTCCATTAGTTTATCCAAGTCAGCATTGATCTCTGAATATAACATTGATTATCCATTCATCAAATTTTCCAAACCTAAGGTTGAAAACATAATGTTGATCATAAACGTCATGTTAATGATCCATACATTTGTAAAGTTCCATACATATGTACGTTTATTTTACCATACTTTTTCTTTCTGAAAAAAGTAATGTTCTTATCTAAACGTAATGTTCCTTAACCATACGTTTATTAGAATGTAAGGTTTTTTAATAATACATTCTGATCCTTCATCATAACTGTAAGGTTTATTCCATACGTTACTTTCTTTGATAAATAGTGGTTCCAGTAAACAACAAATGGTGAACAGTGTTTCTAGAATATGCTTTAGAGTATTCTGAACTCATTAATAAATATTTATCTTAGATAAATAGTTGAATATTATTTCAAGATAAAAATAATAAAGAATATAAATTTCCTGAAATACACTCAAAATTAAATCATTAGTAAAAAAACAAGGTTATTTATGTGCATCAAAATCATTAAAATTTATAGCGTATTGTTGAGAAAATACATGCCCAACATTGGATGTCGGAAAAAACTCATCCTACATGTTGCCAAGGATAAGAAGTCCCCCTATCTAGTAGAAATCTCATAAACAGATCCCCACTTCATAGTGGTACAAGTGAAAGGTGTTAGTTGATGGAAATTAGTGTCTAAGTTACCCAGATATTATCTTTCATGATGAATATATAGCGAATTGGGAGACCCACACCACTTGGTATAAGGTGACAGTTTCTAGCAACGTTGAGGCTTCCAAATAGTTCATATGTTCCCAGAACACCCATAACCACTCATCAAAAAATCACCCTCCAAATCGTAGATCCTATTTGGAGCTTCAACCTATGTTGTGATTGATTCATGACAAGTTAACAATATTCGGGTAGTCCTGGACAATCTATATAGAATATTTGGTATATCGTCATTTGATTTATCTTTGTCCACATAGATCTATTTATAACAAATATGTCATCTTGGTATGAAGTAGTCGTGATCTCCCTCGTGACAAGAATATTTTTCTGGTCATAATCTTGAGACATCTCAAGATGAATAGTGATTCTTCTCCAGTCAACCGGTGGCAAACGAACATCATCTTGGAGGCCGAAGTTGTAAAGCGGAAACTAGAAAGATAATGGATAAGCCATTAGCTCTAGAGATAGAAGATATATGAGGATAACCTCTTGAGGAATGATGTAGGAATGATGGTTTTCTTATCTATTCTCAACCATAGATTCCATCCTTATGTTCACTTATATTGAGATAATAGGAAGAGACATCTCTTTTCTGCCTCAAAAGACCATACAAAAGGTCAGTCGAATAAAATATTTTGGAAAAGGGTTAAAATAAATCCTCATAACAAATTAGTTTACATACTGAACCCAAGAAATGGTTCATGGAAGGAATTCCCAATGAAAAAATAGTTTGCAGAACGTCTCGCGAAGTTATTGTCCACAATGTTTTGTCCAGCGAACCAAACAGTTCATGGATTGGGAAAGCTGCACACTGATCCTTACTATAAGTCTATCCAATGTTTACAATGTGAATAATTAAAGATATTTTTTAAAATAAAACTTATGTTCGAGGATTTGAGAAACTATGTTTAAGGATGAGGGTGACCGTGAATATTTTTCAGTTCACAGAATGGAATGAACGGTTTTGGGATGAGGGAGACCACAAAGTGTCATCGGTATGCGGAATCAAGGGGAGCTGAGAGAAATTTATGGCTCTCTTTTCACCGAGAAGTCTAACAAATGAAAAATGAAATCCCCCCCCTTATATATAGGTGTGGCCCCCTATGTTTCCACCTCTCTACCGCAATAAAGATCAATATAAGACCAGATTTTGATGGATTGGATGGGATATTGAGATGGATTTATGAAGAGACCGATCAATGATGCATGTCCCCCTTCAGATGAATTCACATAGGTATAAACCCACTGCATAGCATAAAAATTGATGAAAAAATAATATTAATTGGAATACCACAAACCTAAATGGAGAATGGTGAACCATGTCCTCGTGGAAGATAAGATTCCCACGAACCATAATATCAATAACCCTTCTTCAATATGGTGCTCCGTGTAGCACAAGGATGTGCATGTGGGACCCTGCACTGTGTAGCACCACACTACACAGATGTAACTCAATGTTGCGTAGCTTCATGCTACATGGTCTGAACCTGATCTAGCATAGGAAAACACTACGCAGACTGCATATTGGTCTGCATACCATCATGGTACGCGGAAGATCCCTCCTACCATGAAGCAACACACTATTCGAGGAGGACCCCATACCAAATCAAGAAACAATAAATGGATGGGGTACCCTCGAATGTTCAACCCTCTAGATTCGATCGCTTCCCTCTATTTCCATCACCTCATATGTTGCCCCTCTCTGAACCATTCCAACAGTATCAGGCTAAAGCCTCCTCCGAAGCCACTAGACCCGTATGATAGAACCACTGCGTGCATCAGCACTCCCTTTTGAGTTTACATACCAATGGTATGCGGAGTCACATGGGTAATCCCCACAATGGTGCAGACCCCCAGAATGTACATAAGTTTACATTACCATGGTAACCCAGGGTCCAACTTTTGGATACTAATATAAACCTCCCCATTTCAAGGATCAAGGGTAATCACTGGCCATTACCTTCGATGAGGGTCAGTGGTATCAATGGTAAATCATGCATGTTTTTTCCCTTTGATAGTAAGAAACAATCTTCCCCTTACCTAGGAACTATTTCAAGGTACTCGACCTGAGTTAAGCCACTAGATTTTATTTTATGAGGTCACATCAATGGTCCTCTCTGCCTCCTCCCAAGGAATTCCTAGATTGGTTAATCTGACTATCAAGGGTATGAAAACTAGAGAGGAAATGAGAACATTCTGGACTCCTCTCTCTCTCTCTCTCTCCCTTTGGGATTCAATACCATCTATCAGTAGATGATTTTGGGATGTATGATCATTAGATCCATTGCCCTATCTTGTTTCTCATACTGAGATTAACTAATTTGGGCTTAGAGGTTGGTAGTAATCGTGGCATCCACATAACCTCCAAGAATGGACCACCTCAAGGGAAGTCCCGACTCCAAAAGAACTATGAGTACTCTAATTTCTGTTTTGATTAGGATACGTAGGACACCTTCCTAAGGACCTAGCTCAATGGAAATTCTCCTTTTAAGTCTATCCTAATAGAATTCCCCCCAAACTCACTTGGGAATCCTCTTCATAGGTAATCCCCAACTTTTTTCTCTCAAATGGGAAGCTCTCATGTGTAAGCCCCAATTAATCCCCTACAAATGGTCTGCATTAAGGGTGTAAGTCCCAACTCCAACCAAAATATGAGGGATTTGATTCCAAACCAACAGGGATATGTAGAAAGCCTCCCTAAAGTCCAAAACCAACACCCAAATCATCTTAGTATTCTATAGGCCATATCACTGGTAGGTTCATATCCACCCAGAAAACAGTATCTATTCTGGATAACCCGGGTCGCCTCAGCGTAAATCCCGCATCAAATATTGACTTGGAACCTTTCTTCTAGAAGTTCTTACAGCATGAAATTAAATTTCATGGATGGGTACTCATTGAAAAACCTTAAAAGGCGATGTGTCCAGTTAAGCGACACTGAACTATGAGGGTTTTGATTCCTCTCATGAGGATAAATATGAATCCCATTATATGGGTTTGATATTGACATTGAAACAAATTCTATCCCCCATGGATGACAATAAACTCTATAGCACCTTAACACATGGCTTAAACCAAAATTTTCTTAGTAAACTGTAAAGGAATTCATGATCTGTCAACAAAAGGGGAACGTTGATGAGGAACTTTGAATACATACAAGTATCTTAATCAATGGAGAACCTCAGATACATTTATATGGTTCTAGATTTATGTGTATCTAAGATCAATCTTGTAACTTAGGAGTAATCTTCAAAAAAATTCTTGGGAAAGATCCAAGGATTCAAGAACATATGAACATTTCATAAATATATATGAGTGTCCCGAAATATGCAATAATTCCCCACAAAATTGTGTGATGTGACCGACCTCCCATCCTCTTGACCAATGGATTTCTTTAGTTTCATTGGCCAAATAATCATCGAATGAGTGCCTTCATTTGTAAATAAGGTCCTTGAATCATGGATAAAAGGGTTGTTGGGTGTTTCTAGCTCCATGAATAAACCCATTAGAGACCATTTGAGGACATCGTACTCAACATGGACTGATTGCACAAAACATTTAACCCTCTCCAATCACCCACTAAGACAACTCAACTGCGGCCTCTCCTTCATGATAAAATAAGGGTATAATACCCAGTCCCGGTGCGATGATCTCACCCACCAAAAAGGGTGCGATGTGAATCAGGTCAGAAAAAAAGGTTTAACCCAACGCAAAACCCAACCTAACAACCCACTTAGTTGTTATCAATTGGGAAATTTTGTTAACTCTCATACAAGGAACATCTGGTCGAAACACCTTATACCATATACCCAAAATTGTAAACCCTCCAACCTAAACCCCAAACCCTACGCTCTAAAACCTAAATAATACACCCTAAACCCTACAAACAACACACTAAAACCTAATTCTACAACGTAAAATTTGTAAAAAAACATTAAAACACACAAAAAAACCTAAAAACACTAAATTCCACTTAACACATTAAAAACCCTAAAAGTCCATAAAATTTAAAAAACCCAAAATATCTAAGAAAATCCACAAAAAATCCTAAGAAACACTAAAAACTATTAAAACCCAAAAACACCAAAAATGATAAAATCCTAAAACCAAATTTTTTTTAATAAACCCTAAAAAATCCAAAAAACAATCAAAATCCCTATAATCCCAAAAAGACACTAAAAACTATGAAAACCATAAAAAAAATACAACCACCATAGAAAACCCTAAACCACATTTGAGTCACTAAAAACCCTAAAATACATAAAAATTATTAAAACTCCAAAAATCCTTAAAACCCCTAAGAAACCCCTATAACCCATTTGAACCACTAAAAACCCTAAAACCAAAAAAACTCAAAAAACACTAAAACACTAAAACCATTTTATGAACCATAAAAACCCAAGTAACCTAAAATCCTAAAAAGAACTAATAACATGAAAACCCTTAAAAAATAAAAAATACCAAAAAATACTCTAAAACCCTCTTAAAACTATAAAAACTCTTAAAAATAGAAAAACCATTAAAACCCTTAAAAACACTAAAACCCAAAAAAAAAACCCTAAAATCCCTAAAACCTATCAAAACCAAAAAACCACCAAAAAATCACATAACAACTCAAAAACCACAAACAAACTAAAAAATCTTGCAAATCACTAATATCTCAAAAAAAAACCTATAAACCCTAAAACCCAAAAAACCTATACCCCACACCCATAACACAAAACCCCACACCGTAAACCCAAAACCTGCACCATAAACACTATAACCCACACCCTAACCCCATAACCCTATACCATAAACTCTAAACCCAACACCCTAAAGCTAATACCCAACAACATAAACACTAAACCCAAAACGGTGAACCCTAACCCCTTCACATTAAACCCTAAACCCTACTCCTAATACCATATACCTTATAACCTATAACCGAAACCATATAGAACAAAACCTATACCGTACACCCTAAACATAGAAACCTACAACCCCAAACCAATTCTCCACACCCTAAACCCTACACACATAACCCAAAACCCTAAACCTTAAACCCTATATACTACACTCTAAATAGTATACCCTAAACATTATACCCTAAACGCTAAACCTTATAACATGAACCCTAAACACTATACCCTATACCCTATGTATTATAGCCTTAATTAAACCTAAACACCCCTTAAATGGTAAACACCCTAATATAAGCCTAAAACTCCTAAAAACCCAAAAAAATCATAAACACCATAAAACCCCTAAAACCCGAAAAACCCACAAAAGACCCTAAAAACCAGACAACCCCCATAAAACATAAAATCACCTAAAATACTAAGAACACTAAAAACCCTTAGACCCCATAAAATATCTAAACCCTCCAAAAAACCTCAAAAAAAACTCTAAAAACCCATTGAAACCCTAAAAACCCAAAGAAAACTATAAATAACTTAAAACTCAAAGAAATCCAGAAACACTACAAAAAACTGAAGAAAACCTAAAAACCCTTAAAAACCATATAACCCCAAAAAACCCTTCAAATACTAAACACCCTACAACACCTAAACTTAATAAAACACTTCAAACACTAAAAAATCAAAAACACCCAAAAATAAACTAAAATACCCCCACAAAACACTAAAAACCCAAAAAACTGAAAAACCCTAATAAACCCAAAAGCACAAAAACCCATTAAAGTCCCTAAAAAACTAAAACTTTCCTAAAACTATAAAACCCCCACCTAGAAAATCCTATAGACCCCTAAAAAACATAAAACCCGAAAACCACTTAAAACTGCTAAAAGCCTTAAAAATCTAAAACAACACTGAAAAACATAAAAATTCGTAAAAACTCCTTAGAACCCAAAAAATACTTGAAAACCCATACAACCATAAAAATATCAATCTACTTAAATTCCCCCAGAAAAAAATAACCCAATAACCATAAAACCCATTATAACCCCTAAATTCCATAAAAACCACTAAAAGTTCCTATATACCAAAAAAGCCTCAAAAAACAATAGAAAACCCAGAAAATACCTTAGAACACCTAAAAATCGTTAAAGGCATTAAGTAACCCTATAAAAACCCTAAAACCCTAAAAACCCTAAAACAACCTAAAAATCATAAAGCCCCCCAACCCTAAAAAACCTAAAACCTAATACATTTAAAACCCCTAAAACCCATAAAATCCATAAAAGATCATAAGAACACTAAATACCTTAAAATCCATAAACCCTAAAATCCTAAAAAACCATAAAAGTAGTAAAAACCCCTAAATCCCCAAAAAACCCTAAAAATGAAAACACACCCTAACCCCCCCCCCCCACAAAAAAAACTAAAAACCCTAAAAACCCAAAATAACCCTAAGAACCCCTAAAACCAACAAAAATCCCTAAAACCCCTAAAACATCCATAAAACCCCTAAGAACTCTATGAATCCCTAACCCCCTAAAAAATTAAAATGATAAAAAATACTAAAAACCTTATAAACCCAAAAAATACTAAATAACCTAAACCCCTTAAAAACCAAAGAAACCATTAAAAACCATAAATACCATAAATACCCTAAAAACACCAAATAATCTGAATAACACTAAAAACCCCTTAAAAACCTAAAAATTCTACATATCCTTACGCACCTTGATACCAAAAAAAAATCTAAAAATACTATATACCCTAAAACCCCTAAGAAACCTTAAATCCCCCCAAAACCCCAAAAAAATCCAAAAATTCCCACTAAATCCCTTAAAACACAAGAACCCTACATAAACCCTAAACCAACTCAAAACCCTAAAAACCCTAAAAGCATCTAATACCATAAAATCCCTACAATCATTAAAACTCCTAATAACCTAAAACCCCTAAAATCTATAAAAACCCAAAACAACCCAATAAAGCACCTTAAAACCCCTATAAGACTCTAAAAACCTAAAAACTAAAAATATATAAAAAAACCAACACCCCCTAAAAGACCCAACAACCATAAAAAACACTAAATGTATATAAAAACTCTAAAAAACTATAAAAAATACTAAAAGCACTAAAAATCCAAAAATATAATAACACTCCCTAAAACCCATAAAAGACTACAAAAGAACTAAAAACTATAAAAGACCTAAAATCCAAAAAAACCTAAATTTTCCTAAAAACATTGAAAATTTACAAGTAAAAAAAAATATAAACACCCCTAAAAAAATTAAAGCTCTTAAAGACCCCCAAGGATACTAAAAACATTAAAGAAACCTAAAAAACACCAAAATATCTAAAACCCCTGAATGACCCTGAAACCCTAAAATAACCTAAAAAACCTAATAAACCTAAATGACCAAAAATACCCTAAAACCCACTAAAATCCCTAAAATATCCCAAAAGAACCAAAAAATACATCAAACGAAAAAGAGCCTAAAACCACTAAAAATACTTTAAAATCTCCAAAATCCCCAAAAAACCCTAAATCTCCCAAAATACCCCAAATAACCTAAATCTTATAAAACCCTAAAGAGTCCTAAAGAAATTAAAATACCTAAAAATAATAAGTATCCTAAAAAACATAAAACCCCAAAATTACCTAAAACACTAAAACAACGTAAAGCACTAAACACTCATAAAACACAAAAAAATACCTAAAACTTCTAAAAACAATAAAATCACCTGGAAACCATAAAACCTCTTTAAAACCATTAAACACCAAAACTACAAAAAAAATCCTAAAACACTTAAAACCCATAAAAATGTAATAACCCAGAAAAAAATTAAACCACCCTAAAAATACTTTAAAACACTAGAACCCTTAAAAAAATATGAAAACCGTAAAAACCCTTAGAAAGTCCTAAAATCCCAAAAAACTCCCAAACAACAACAAATTCAAAAAACCCATTGAAAACCAAAAATACCCTACAAAACCCTAATATCCGTTAAAAATCCCTAAAACCCTATATATGCCAAACCTCTACAAACAATGAAAAACCCAAAAAATGCCTAAAAGATTTAAAAACCCTAAAAATCCAAAAAAAACACAGAAGATCCTAAAAACTATAATCCCCAAAAGACCTTAAATAGGACTCTAAAACCCTAAAACCCCAAAAACCCTACAACCCTTAAAACCCAAAATACCACAAAACCCCTAAAACCCCATAAAGAACCTTGAAACACCTATAATATCAAAAACCATGTAAAACCCTAAAAACCTTAAAACACTACAAAACAATAAAAACACTAAACCCCCTAAAACCATAAAAACATAAAAAACCTAAAGACCATTGAAAAAACTAAAAACCCTAAATCTCATAAAAACCCATAAACCCCTTAAAAATAACTCAAAATACCTAAATATCATAAAATTACCCAAAAAAAAACCATTTAAAAAAAACTTAAAACTCATAGAAATATCCTTAAAACCTAAATTCACCCAAAATCCCAAAATTCCTTAAAAAACCTTATACCCCTAAAAACCATTAACACCCTAAAAACCTTAAAACCAAAAAAAAAACCCATAAATCACCTAAAGAACCCTAGAAACTAGAAAACCCAATTAAGACCCTAAAAAACCTAAAAACCCTTTAAAACCCCTAAAATTAATAAAACCCTTAAAACACTAAAAATTCTTATAATCCTAAAACCCCTAAAAACCCTAAAATCATGAAATCATAAAAATCCTAAAACCCCTAAAACCATAAAAATCCATAAAAACCATAAAAATTATAAAAAACCAAATACCCCATAAAAAACCTAAAAAACCTAATCCGCTAAAACCCCCAAATCCCTAAAACATAGAAAATCAGTAAAAATCCCTAAAAACCCAAACACCCTAAAAACCACCAAAACACCATAAACCACCACCCCAAAACCCATTAAAAACCTAAAATACACTTAGCACTCTAAAAAACAAAATAAGACCCTAAAACCAAAAAAAATATTATAAGGCAATAATGACACAAAAAAATGTTCGTAAAACCCTAAATTCCTAAAATACCCTATAAAAACCTAAGATATTCTAAAAGAACCTAATAAATATAAAACTCCTAAAAGAAACTAAAAATGAAAAAATGTATACAAATACCATAAAGTACCCTAAACCCATAAATGAATCTATAACCACCAAAAACCTTTAAATACCATAAAACCCTAAAAATAAAAAATTTCCCTAAAACCCTTAAATTCCATAAAAGGACCCTAAAACCCCTAAAACACCTAAAGGAGCCTAAACACAATTAAATTGCTAAAGGTACCTAAAACAAATAATATACCAAAAAGGACACTAAAAACCCTTTAAGGAAACTAGTACTGATATAATAACCTAAAAGAACCCCAAAAACCCAAAAAAAACACAAAAAGACCATAAAAATTCCCAAAACCATAAAGGACTGTAAAAAAACACTAAACTCCCAAAAACCATAAAAAACATAAAAACCCTAAAAATAGTTAATGAACCTTAAAAAACCTCTTAATGTCCCACAACCCTAAAAATACAATAAAATCCACCAAAAACCTTTAAAAATAATAAATGACCCTAAAACTCCAAAAAACATTTACATACCCAAAAAATTACAAAACCCCCCAAAACCGCTAAAAACAAAAATCCTAAAAACCATAACATAACCCTAAACCCCTAGACCCCTAAAAACCGAAAACCCCAGAAAACCCTAAGAAACCTTTAAACCCTAAAGAAACCCTAACCCACACATAAAACCATAAAAAAACTAAAAACCACTAAAATCACAAAGAACCCCTAAAATCCCAAAAAACCCTAAAACCTTAAAAAACATAGAATAACGTAAAACCGCAAAAAAATATCTCTATATGACCCTAAAATTTATAAAAGACCCTAAAACACTAAAATCTCTAAAAGGCCCTAAAACCCTAAAACACAGAATACCCAAAATTCCAAAAAATACCTAAAAACCTTACAAGATCCTAAAATACCCTAAACCCCTAAAATAACCTAAAAACCCCTAAGAAAACCTCATAGAAATTTAAAACCCTAAACCCCTAAATGGACTTAACACCTAAAAATACATTAAATGTCGAAAAAAAATAACATAAAAAATGAAAAAACAACTAAAAAACAAAAAAAACCAAATAGACCATAAAAACTTGTAGAACCCAAAAAAAATAAAAACCCAAAATAACTAACAAATTCCTAAGACCCATAAAAACCCCACAAAACACCTAAAAACATTAAAATCACCATAAAATACAAAAAACCGCAAAACCCCTAAAACCACATAAAACCCTTAAATTCTTAAAAACCCCATCCCCCAAAACAGTAAACCCCCCCCCCCCAAATCTCAAACTCAAAAAAACTAATACTAAAAAAACCCATAAATTCCTAAAAACATTAAAAACCCTAAAACCTCTAAAACCATAAAACCCTAAAAATCGTAAAACCCCTAAGAAACCCCTAAAATACTAAAAACATTTGAAACATTAAAAATCCTGAAAACCCAAAACCCTACAAAACCATAAAAACAAAAAAACAATCATACCCCAAAAACCATAAGAAACCCAAAACCGCTAAAAGACCCTAAAAACCAAAAACCACTAAAATACCATAAAACACTAAAAACATAAAAGCCTAAAACTATAAAAAACCCATTAAAGACCGTTAAAACCTATTTAACACCATAAAACCCCTAAAAACCTGAGAGACCATAAAAATTGAAAAAATCATAAAAACCCTAAAAAACCTAAAATATCATACCCCCCTTAAAAAATACTAAATCCCAAAAAACCACTAAAAACACTAAAACGTATAAAAAAAATAAAAATATAGGAAATGAATCTAAAAAAGTATAAAAATTTTAAAATCCATAAAAGCTTAAAAATCCCTAAAAAACATAACTAATCGTAAAACCCTAATAAACCCACCAAATTTCTTAAACCTCAAAAAATCCCTAATAACCTTTAAAACCTAAAAAAACTCAAACAACCATAAAAACCCATAAAAGGATCTAAAAACCTATGTAACCCTTACAACCCTAAAATCACACAATCCCTAGAAAACCTTAAAACCATAATGAAACCCTAAGAACTGTAATATAAAGTAAAACCCTAATCCCCCTAAAAACCCTAAAACCCATTAAAACAATAAAAAACTAAAAACCTTAAAAAATAATAAAATCCAAAAGACCCCTAAAAACATTAAAAATCCTAGAAACGCAGAAAATCTTGTAAAATTCCCCAAAAGACTAATACACTATACCTAACCCCCAAAACCCTAAACCATAAAACCTAAAACCCAAACCCTACATGCTAAAATCCAAATCCTTCACCCTAAACCCAACACCCTACACCCTAAAAACTAATCCCTATGGCCTGTGTAAAACATAAAAACTAATAAAAAACCCAAAATAAAACCCAAAAACTGAAAATTCTCTATAAACAATAAAAAACTATAAAAAACCTAAAATATCTGAATACCCTAAAACTCTAAAAACTACCAAAATTCTAAAAATTTGTAAAACGCGTAAAAAATCCAAAAACCCTAAAACCCATTAGAAACCTAATAAACCATAAAAACCATAACAACCCCTAAAAATCACAACACCATAAAAACATTAAAACCCCATTAATATCCCTCAAAACCCTAAAAACCCCTAAAACCCAAATGAAACCACTAAAAACCAAGAGAAAATCCATAAAATCCATAAAACCCATTAAAACCATTAAACATCATAAAAACTCTAAAAAAACCTAATACCCCAAAAATTCTATATGAAACATAGAACCCTAAAATGCCAAAACCCTAAAATGAATAATAATAATAAACTCTTAAAAATCAAAAAACAAAAAAAACTAAAACCCTAAAACCCTACCAAATCCTATAAAACCCTAAAACCCCAAAACCCCTAAAATACTAAAATCCCTAAAACCACTAAAAACCAAAAAAACCATAAATCCCTAAAAATAGTAAAATTACAAAACAACTCTAAAATTCCTAAAAACTGACAGAAACCATAAAAACCCTAACCCCACCCCAAAAAAAAACCTAAACCATAAACCTAACACCATATAACCCAAACTCTAAACCCCACACCCAAAACCCTATACCCAACACCATGAACCCTAAACCCTACAACATAACCCCTCTTTTTTCACCCAAAACCATAAAACCTACAACTGAAACCCGATACACTAAACTATAGACTCTAAAACCAAACCCCTATAGCCTAAACCCTATACCCTAGACCCTAAACCATACACCATAAACCCTATACCCTACACCCTACACCTTAAACCAAAAATCAAACACCCTAAACCCTATGTACTAAAACCTAAAACCAATACTCAACACCTTAAAATAAGAACACTATACCATAAACCCTATACACTACAGCCAAAACCCTATACCCTACACCCAAAACCCAAAACCCTAGACCTAAACCCTAAAACAATTCAACTTAAACACTAAAAACTACACCATATACCCAATACCTTATACCCTACACTATAAACCTCAAAAGAAAACCCTAAAACCTAAACCCTATAATATAATCCCTACACCATAAACACTAAATCCCACACCCTAAAGCCTATACCAAACAATGAAAACATAAAACCCTACACCTGAAACCCAATACCATAAAGCATAAACCCTAAAAACTCAAACATAATCCATATACTCTACACCCTAAACCATAAACCCTAACCCCTAAACCCGATACTACACCCAAAACACTAAACCATATACCCTCCATTATAAACACTAAATCCTAGAAAAAAACCCTATACCCTACACCATATACCCAAAAACCCTAAACCCTAAACCATATAACCTATACCCTAAAGCCTAAACCATCCACCCTAAACCATATAACATACAACCAAAACACAATTATGTTCACCATAATCCATAATCACTATCCCCTAAACTCGACACCTTTCCCCATAAACCCCAAAAACTACACCCAAAACATTTAATTCTCAACTATAAACCCAAAAAACTACACCCTAAACCATATACACAACACTCTAGAAAATACAGCCTAAACCCTAAACCCTACACCATAAACCCCAAAACCTACACACTAAACCCTATTTACTACTCCCCAAACTCTAATACATTCACTCTAATCCCAATAACATACACCCTAAACCATAAAATCTATAGTATAATCCCTATACCGTAAACCCTAAACCTCAAAATCTATACCTCAAACCCAATACCCAACACTCCAAACCCTAAACCCTAAACCCATTTACTATATTAATTTCACCCCAACCCATATACCATAAATCCTAAACCCTAAACCTAAAATCCCCAAAAAAATTCATAAAAAACTCAAAAACATTAAAAAATAAGAAAATCCAAAAAAATCAGTAAAATCCATAAAAGCATGAAAACACTAAATAAAATTCTAAAACCCCAAAAACTCATAAGAAAACTACAAAACCATAAATAATTTATCAAAACCCCTAAGACACCTAAAAACACTTAAAAACCCCAAAAACATAAAAACCCTAAAGCACTAAAAACTATTAAAATCATTAAAAACCCTTAAAAACACTTAAAATACATAAAAATATTTCAATAAAGGAAAAATACTAAAAACCATAAAAACAATAAAAAATAATAAAACCACATAAAAACACAAAAAATCCATAAAAACTGAAAAACCCATAAAAGAACACTAAAAACCTCAAAACCAAAAAAGAACCCAAAACCCTAAAAACAGTAAAAGAATCCTAAACCCCCTAAATCCTTAAATTTCCAAAAACAATGAAAAACATAAAAACCAAAAAAACCTAGAACCCTAAAAATACGAAAAATCATAAAATACCTAAAAATAATGAAAACCCTAAAATAATATGAAGGACCCAAAACCCAAAAACCCCTAGAACCCCAAAAATCCCTAAAGGACACAAAAAGACCTTAAACCCATAAAATACCTTAAAGACCCTAAGGAACATATAAAAACCCCTAAAACCCCAAATAAACAAAAAAAAAATCCTAAAACAGCTATTAATAATAAACAATAAAAAACCCTAAAACTATCAAATTACCATAAAAAACATAAAACCCATAAATGGCCCTAAATCCCTATTTTTGAGGAAAATCATTTACAACCAATGATTGGTTATATGAATTTTGATGGAGTGAAATCAATGAAATCAGGTACAACATCTTCAAATAGTCTCTAATTGGTTTTTTTCATGGAGCTTGAAACACCCAACTACTTTCATATCCATGAATACTCATGGTCTTACTTTTTAAAGGCATGTGTTTTTTGGGGAACTTCACTAAAGACACTTAAAAAATCACATTGGTTGAGAGGATAGGAATTCAGGCTCATCACACCCTTTGGTGGTGGGACTATTTCCTATTATGGGACTCTCTTATAGATTTTTTATATTTTTTAGAATCCATTTTTCATCCCCATGTATGCATACATGGATCACCCTGAGTTAATGATCCTTTATTACTACACATGGGTCAAGAATAATTTGTATGAATTGGAGGTTCTCCATCAATGGAGGAATCATTATGTACATGAGGTTATCAATCAATGGTCCCTTTTGGTATAGACAAACAATTATTTTTATATTTTTTGGGATGATACTACTTTTAATCCATGTAGTGAGGTGATATGGAGTTTAATGTCATCTAGTGAGATGAAATTTATTTTGATGTTGGGATAAAACCCATAATATGGGCTTACTATGTATCCTCATGAGATGAATAAGAACCCACAATGTTTTGGACACTTAATAGATCACATCAAATTTTAAGTTCATATTATGAGGACCCAACCATGAAACTGAATGGATATAGCAAGAATGTATATGTGAAAGGTATCTGGTCAATGATGGTGTGGGACATATGTCGAGGCAGCCCGATGTCTCCAAAATAGATGTGGACTTCTAGGTATATATGACCCTACCAAGGATGTCGCCCGAATAAATTTAGGGTGGATTTGAGTGTTTTGTTTAGATCCTAGGGAGGATTCCTACGTATCCATGTTAGTTGAGAACCAAATCCCACATAGTTCTGTTAGTGTTGGGTCTTTTGAAATCTTACCATTTATGGGGGCATGATCGGGGCATATGCCTGGAATCATCTAATATGGGGTTGAATATGATTCGGTCTTATGTATAGAAGAGTACCATTTAGATTGAAGTTGGGGATTACATCTATGGAGATGGCCTACAATTTTGGGTATGGTTGGGACTTACATCGAATGGGAGTCCCAATTGTGTTTTTGGACCATGTGAATGTCATGATCACTGGAAACCACTAAGCCCATTTGGAACATACTTAGTGTGAGAAGTAAGAAGAATTAGTATATCTAAAGATCACTTGATTCCACTTTGTTCACTAGGGGATGAGGTGATGAATACTGATGGGGGAGGGATAGGTCATTAATTGTGACATTTCCCCTTTTATTTTGGTAACCAATATAGTCACATAATGTGATATATCATTCTATAGCCTATAATTAGGTGAAGAGAAGAAAAGGTATTGCATCCCGCAAGAAAGGATAATGGATTACTCTTGGAGGGATTCTCGTATGGTCTAGATGGGGATTTCTTCTAGGAGGTTTCCCATTTGAATTTTTAAATTCATCTCATAAGAATTTCATGAAGAATTTTTTGATTGATGGATAAGGCATCTCAATTTTTTCATAGGAGGATTCCAATATTACTTATATAGGGTATACAAAATATTAATTTCATATAGATAGAACAATAAAATGACTGTTTAATTTCATGTTGTAGGGATAATGGAAACACAATTTAATGTCATGGTGTGGGGAATAAAACTATGAATTTTAACATCGGGTTGTGAGGATGAGTTCCATAATGTTTAACATAATGTGGTCAGGATAACTATGAGGAATATTCCTAGTAAAGGTCAATTTAGAACATACAAAAGTGATCCACTTTCTAGTTCAACCTGAAATAGGAGTCAGGTTAAGGGATTTTGGGAGGTTCATGAGGAATGTTTCAAATCATTGTATTATATAAGGTTGACTTTAGATATGTATAAGTAGAAAACCAAAATTTCATCAACCCGGCTCGAAAAGTTCATTGTCTAACAATCCATTTTTCGTGGGGACAATGATGGTTTGAAAGGGACCAACCCAAAGGGCCGGGACAGTAGACTAGTATTGATCTTGAGTGAGGGTGCAGGGGTGAACCCCAACAGTATAGACCATCAAGTGCATATGGTTTTCTACTTAGGTATTGTAACATAGGATCTAGCCATAAAGGATCATCTACAAAGAAGCTGATCAAAAACGGTTGTCTGCAATGGAGCATCCCTAAAGAGTATCTTCTAAGGAGCGGGTCTCAAGGGTTTTTCCAAGAAGGAGCCTCCATGTATGAGAGTCCATGAAGGAGCATCTGTGAAGGAGAATCCATGAAGATTCTATCCACAATGGATTTTATGTGAAGGATATGATTGTGAAGGAGCATCTATGAAGGAGTTGGCCGCATAGGTGAATCCGTAAAGGATCATCCACAAAGGGTCAATCATTGATGGGGAAATTGTAAAATAGAATCCACGAAGGATGTCATGTGAAGGCCGCAAATGGTTTCTCTAAAAAGGTCCCATCCATGAAGCTATTTATTCATTTAAAGGGTAAAAAAATGGAATCTTATGTCGCAAACGACACTACCTCCACATGAAATCTTCTACAGAGGGTATTTCGTATATGGTTCATGAAAGTGTCACTTTGCTATGCAGGAAGGGGTCATCTGTAAAGGATTTTTGATATTCAGATGGTTATGTGATATTGATGATGTGAATGATTTCTCCAACACCTTACCTCGGCTTATCCCACATCCTCCCTTCGGCTCCCCACCCTTCTATTTATAATGTAGTGGCCCAACCAACTACTAAATTGTCCGGTCGCGGTGAGATGTGGAGCTCCAGTTTTTGTGATCCCAATAAGAACTTATAGTACTAAGAATGATTTAGTTCATGGGGGATGGAAAATACTGTCACGCCCACAAACAATTTTTCATTTCTGGGGTCAATTAACTAGGGTGTAAATAACCATCCATCCTCGAAAATGATGTCATTTCATTTTTGGGAGCTGATGGTTTGTGGGACACCTCACAGTGTGGTGTAATTCCATGTGGTGTGGTGCACTATTTATCATTTTGTTAATTTATGGGAACAAACCTTCCTCCAAGGCTGTCTTTTCCTTTGATCATTTTCTTCAAAATCTTTTTTGGTGTTATTATTTTACACTTTTCCAAATTCATGGAATTATTTCCTGGTCACATGTAGAATTTTCAAGACCCACAATACCCCAAAATCCCATTAACCCCTAAAAACCCATAAAATCACCTAAATGCACACAAAACACCTAGAAAAATTAACACCCCAAAAATTACATAAAGACTCTAAAAAACCTAAGAACCTAAAAAAACCATAAGAACCCTATAAATAGTAAACCCACTCAAGCCACCTAAAAACTATGAAAAATATGAAACCCGTAATAATCCTAGAAAATAGAAAAAAACCTAAAAAACCTTGAAAATCATTAACAAACCCTGAAAACCCTAAAAAACATTTGAACCCCTAAAAATATGGAAACCCCTAAATACCTTAACCCCCTCCCCCAAATCTTAAAAACACAAAAGTCCTAAAAACAACAAAACCAATAAAAAGCCTAAATACCTCAAAAGACCCCCAACTCCCTAAAATCCCAAAAATACCCAAAACCACCCAAAACACTAAAAATTCCTTAAACCCCCCCAAAAATATATGAAAACTCCAAAAATAAATTAAAATAATGAAAACCCAAAAAATCTGCAAAACCCCTAAAAAACTACAAATCTCTCAAATCCATAAAAATTTTAAACATCTCTAAAAAAAAACCCTAAAAACGTAAAATCTGTAAGAACCATACAATTCTAAATCCCTTAATAAACCCTAAAAACCCAAAAAACCCATAAAAATCCCAGTAACCCCTAAAACCCATAAACTCCATAATTAAATCATAAAACCCCCCAAAATCATTAAAACCCTAAAAAATCCCATAAAATCATAATAACTACAAAGAATAAAAAACACCAAACCCCTAAGGAATCCTAAAAACAATTAATGACCCAGAAACAATTTATGATGCTAAACCCCCCTAAAACCCTAAAACCCTAAAATCCCATAAAACCACCAAAAAACCAAAAAACCCCTAAAATCCTAAATTCCACTAAAATGCAAAAAATATCATAAAACCACTTAAACACATGACAACCCTAAAATCCCAAAAATACCAGAAAAACACCAAAACCCACTAAAAACCCTAAATGAACCTAAATCCCTAAAAACCCATAGAAGACCTGAAAACCATAAAATGCTCTTAAAATCGTAAATATCGTAAAACCCTTGAAAGACTCTGAATACCCAAAAAAACACTAAATAACCATAAAAACCCATAAAAACCCATAAAACACCAAAACGTCCCAAAAAACCCTAAAAAATGCCAATAGAACATAAAAATCCAAAATATCCTACAACCCTTAAAAGGGAAAAATAACATTAAAATACTTAAATAAATTGAAAAACTATAAATAACCCAAATACCAAGATACCTTAAAAGAACCTGGAAACACCAAAAATCCCTAAAAACCATACAAACCAAAAAACCCCTAAGAACGTTAAATCCTAAAACCCCTAAAACACAGTGAACCCTAAAAATTCACTAAAACCCTAAAACCCTAAGCACCCCCAAATCCCTAAAAAAACTAAGAAGTACTAAAAACATTAAAACACTAAAAACCATAAAAAAACCAAATACCAAAAAATAGAAAACCTTAAAACACTAAAAGTCATTAAAATAACTAAAAATCATTAAAACTGGTTAAAATCCAAAAAACCAAAAAACCAAAAAAACCCCCTAAGAATCAAAACCCCAAAATAACACTAAAAGGCCCTAAAACCCCCATTAAAACTAAAAATACAATAAATACAATAAATATACTAAAATAACCAGTAAAACCTAATTACCATAAAAAACTAAAAACATATAAATGATCCAAAGAACACTAAAAGGACAAAAAAAATCCTAAAATCCAAAATGACGCTAAAAAACCTAAAAAATCACTAAAATACCGTAAAAACACCTAAAATAGCCTAAAACATAAATCCCTATAATACTCTAAAACCCCCAAATGACCCAACAAATCATAAAAAACCTAACAGATAGTAAAAACCTTAAAAAATACTAAATTAAAGTAAAATCACGAAAAAAAACATAGATATCCCTATTAGACTGTTAAACCATAAAAAATAAAAGACCATAAAAACCATAATAAACCATATAACACATTAAACCCCTAAAATTACTAAAACTCATAAACCCAAATAACACTAAAACCCCTTAATATCAATAAAAAAATATAGAAAACACCTAAAACCCCAAAATACTATAAATTCCATAAAAACCATAAAAACCCATAAAAACCCCAAATAACCCTAAAACCCCAAAAGACATTAAAAGACCTTAAATGACAATAAAATACACCCCCAAAACTTAAAAATTCCTAAAAACTAAAAACACTTAAAAACCAATAAAACACTATAAACACTTTAAAACTACAAAAATTCCATAAAAATACCTTAAAATAAGAAAAACTAGAAAAAATTCGAAAAAGATCTAAAAACCTAAAACCCTATAAATAATAAAAATCCCTAAAAACACCTAAACCCCTAAAACCCATTAAAAACCTTAGACCACTAAAAACTCAATAGAACATAAAAACCATAAAAAAAACAAAAACCACTAAAATTCCAAAAAAAATGAATCCCAAAAAACCAAAAACCCTCAAAAAAACAATACAAACCCTAAAACCCAAAAAACCCTCAAACCCCCTAAAAACCCCTATAAACCAATAGAAGAACCTATAACCAAAAATCCCTAAAAAACCAAGATAACCTTAAATACCAATAAAAGCCTTAAATATACTAAGACCATGAACAACCGAAAAATACCCATTAAAATCTAAAATGATAAATCCCCCAAAACCCTTAAGTTCCCTAAAAACCCTAAAAACCATAACAAACACTAAAAAATCTTTAAACCACCAAAAAACACAAAAAACCATAATAATAAACTAAAACCCCCCAAAAAACATAAAAAACAATATACCCTATACTCTACAGCCTAAATCCAAAACCCTAAACCCTAGAGTCAATATCCTACACCCAAAACCATAAATGCTACACCTAAAACCCTATAACCTACACCCTAATCCCAAAACCATATTCCTTACACCATAAACGCTATGCCATAAACCCTAAACCCTAAACCCTACTCACTAATCACAAAATCCTATGCATGAAACATTAAACCTTATAAACTAAACCCTAAACACACAATAATTGTAAAAACACATAAAATAACATGAAAATCCCTAAAACCCTAAAAAACTAGTAAAAAACCCTAAAGCTCTAAGACTGCCTAAAAATAAAAAAAACACATAAAAACAAAAAAAACACTAAAAAACAGAAAACCCCAAAAGTCCCTAAAAACCCTAAAACACCCAAAGATATAAAAAAATATAAAACCCCCTAAAAATACTAAAAATCCCAAAAAACACTAAAATATTTAATAAACCACAAAAACCAAACATCCAAAAAAATAAAAAAAAATCATAAAAACCATAAATATGTGAAACACATTAGAATCCCAAAAAACATATACCCCTATAAAACCATTAAACAACTAAAAATCAACAAATCCTTAAACACCCCTAAAGTACCCTAAAACCCCTAAAAATACTAAACCCCCCATGACCCCCAAAAACCAAAAAACCACTAAAAGGATTTGAAAACCTCAAAACACTAAAGACCCAATAAACCATTAAAAGCACTAAAAATGGTTAAAAAATAGAGAAATAGTTATAGAACCTAAAAACCATAAAACCCAAAACATCCTAAAACCCACTAAAAACCCTATGACTCATAAAAACCCCTAAAATTCCTTAAAAACCCTAAAACCCATAAAAACCCGAAAACACCAAAAAACCCAAAAAACACTATAGAAACTCTAAAATAATCCTAAGAAATAATAAAAAACATTTTAAACCCTTAAAAAACAAAAAAAATATTAAAACCTATAAAATACCCTAAAAACCCTAAAAATAATAATAACTCATAAACCCCCTCATAAACCTAGAAACCTATAAAAACACCTAAAACACGTAATAACCGCAAAAATACTAAACTATAAAAAACCTAGAAAACACCTAAAAACACCTTAAACCTCTAAAAATCCTATAAAAATACTAAAACCCTCAAGGACCCCAAATGACTTAAAAAATAAAAAAAACCCTAAAAGATCGCAAAAACCTTAAAAATGTATAAAAAAAATAAACTAAAAAGACACTAAAATTTTTAAAGAGCCTAAAACCTTAAAAATTAAAAAAAAACTCTAAAAATTTTAAATCCCTAAAAACACGAAAATAACCAAAAAACCCATAAAAACTATATAATGTTTTCAAAAAATAAAGGAACCAAAAAACCCAAAACTCCTAAATGACCAAAAAACCCTAAAAATCCATAGTGAACCCTAAGAAAATTATAGGACCCTAAAAACCTAAAAAGTCACTAAAACCCCAAAATAGCCTAAGCAACGCTACAAACCATAAAAAACCCCAATGGCCCTAAAAACCATTAAAAATAATAAATCCCCCTAAAAAAATAAAAAATCACAAAATGCCATAATAATCGTAAAATACCCTAAAACAACACAAAAAACTAAAATTCCTAAAAAATGTTGAAATCCTAAAAACCCTAAAAAACCCAAAAAACCCCAAAATCATTAAAAAACATAAAACCATAAATACCCTAAAACCCAGAAAAACTTTTAAAAGTCCCTCAAATTCAAATAAAACCCAATTAAAACCCCATAAAAACTCAAAAAGGCCAAAAAATTTATAAATGCCCAAAAACACCTAAAAAATTAAAACCCCTTAAAAACCCATAAAATCAGTAAAAAACCTAAAAATCCCTAAAACCACTAAAATGTAAAAAAAAATATCCTAAAATAATAAAAACTATAAAAAACACAATTAAAACTATAAAATCCATAAATATCCTAAAAATCCTAAAATCAAAAAAATACCCAAAAACCCAAAAAACCCCAAAAAAAACTACTAAAACAAACTAAAATCCCTAAACCAATTTTTTTTAAAAACCCTATGAACCATTAAAAAAAATTAAAACTTTTTTAAACCCCTAAAACCCCAAAAAACAATAAATAATCAAAAAAAAAACATCAAAACTAGAAAATCAAAAATACCACTAAAAACCCAAAAAAAACTACGAAAAATCCATAAAAACCTTATAACCCTTAAAAACCCTAATAAATATTTTAATAACCAAAAAACACTAAAACCCCCATAGATACCCAAAAACTCTAAAAACCTCTAAAACATTGAAAGCCATAAAACTCATAAAAACCCCTAACACCCATAAAAATCATAAAATCCTTGAATTTCCTTTAAACTTCTACAATCCCTAAAAACTATAAAAAGATAAAGACTTTAAAACCAAATAAATACCTAAAAACTAAAAAATCTCTGAAATCCAAAAAAAACACTAAAAACCCTAAAAATCCCTAAAAATGATTAAAAACCCCTTACAACCCTAATATAGAAAAAAATAGAAAAAATTCCTTAAAACCAAAAAAGCTCCCAAAAATAATAAAAAATCCTAAAAACCAAAAAACCCTGAAAATAAAGAAAGGAAAAAAATCATATAAACCGATAAACCCAAAAAAACCAAAAAAACCACAATAACTCGTTAAATCACCTAAGAGTCATAAAATTCTAAAAACCCTAAAACCCTTAAAACATCCAAGAAACATAAAATACCCTAAAACCCAAAAAAACCCCATTAAACACCCAAACAAAATTCTAAAATGTGGTAAAACCCCAAAAAACCCTGAAACCCATTTTAAAATTCCATACCCTCCAAAACACCAAAAAACCAAAAAACCCTAAAATCCAGATAACCACCCAAAACCCATAAGAAGATTAAAAAACCAAAAAACCCTTAAACCCCCTAAAAATACACTAAAAACCAAAAAACTCATAAAAAAAACTAAAACCCCAAACACTTTACCCTACATCCTTAACCCTAGACTCTTAACCCTTAACCCTTCACCCTAAACCGTACACATGAAAACCTATACTCTACAACCTAAACCCCAAACCCTGCACACTAAACCATATAAAAAACACCCTAAACCCTATTCCATACCCAAAAACATTAATCCATACACCCGAAACCCTGAATCCTATATCATAAACCCTATACCCTTCACCCTTAAACCTAAACCTTATAACACAAACCCTAAATGACCCTAAAAACCTTAACCCTGCCTAAAAACTAGACAAAACCATAAAAACTCCTAAAAACCCTAACAAATATAAATAACCCATAAAAAATAAAAAACATTATACCCCAAAAAAACAAAAAAACCCTAAAATCCCTAAAAACCTAAAAACCCTAAAAACCATAAATCCCCTAAAATTCCAAAACACCCCACACCCCTAAAAAACCTAAAAACCAAATAAAACCCTAATTCCATAAACCCATAAAAACCCTCACACCCCTAAATCGATAAATAAAATTGAAAACTAAAAAACATAAAAAACACTAAAACTCTATAAATAAATAAAAATCCTAAAAAGGAAAAAATCCCCAAAAAACCCTAAAACAAAAAAACACTAAAAAAATAAAGTCCATAAAAAAGATAAAAACCATAATAACCCACAAAATAATAAAATTCCATAAAACCCAAATAAACTTAAAGTAACCTAAACCCTATAAGACCTTAAACACAAAAAAACTAAAAAACCAAAAAGCACCAAAAAACCATAATAATCTTAAAACCACCTAAAATTTTAAAAACAAAACAATAAAAAACCCAAAAAAATCCCTAAAAACCCTAAAACACATAAAAACGAAAAAAACACTATAAAATCCCCAAAATATCCATTAAAAGACTAAAAATCCCTATAAAAACCCTGAAAACATAAAAACACAAAAAACCATTAAAACCATAAAACCCTTAAAATCTCATCCCCCAAACACCCAAAAAACCCTGGAAAACCCCCAAGAAACCCTAAAAATCCCCTAAAAACACTAAAACATATAAAAACTACAAAAATCCCATGAAAAAAATAAATTCATTAAAGATACCTAAAATAAAAAATAAAACACTAAAAACCCTAAAAATTCTATAAATCCTAAAAAGATATCAAAAACCCTAAAAAACGTAAAATCATTAAAACCATAAAAATCATTAAAAACCCAAAAAATTAGAAAACCCCCAAAAAGAAAAAAACTTTAAAAACCATAAAAACCATAAATAACAAAAAAAACTATAAAAAAACATTAAAAACCTAAAAACCATTAAAAGCATAAAAATAACCTGAACCCCCCAAAAGAGTATAAAAACTCTAGAAACCCTAAAACCTCAAAAAACTAAAAAAACCCTATAAGAAACCAAATACACTTATAAATATATAAAACCATAGCACCCACACCCCACATTACTAAAGGATTGTAAAAACTGTAAAATATATCCTAATGGACCAAAAAACCCTTACCCCAAAAGGCCCTAAAAACACTTAAAACCCCAAAGGACCCTAAAAACCTCCAAAAACCCAAATTATCCCTGAAGACCCATAAAAACCCAAGAAGACCCTAGAAAACCTTAAAATACTTAAATTCAATAGAAAACCTAAAAATTCTGAAATAATTCAAAAACCCTAAGATACACAAAAAAATCACTAAAATAATTAAAATCCCCAAAAAAATTAAAACCCCCTAAATCCATTAAAAACCTTGAAAAAGAGTAAAAATTCAAACAAACCCTAAAATAAAAAAACCTTACAACCCTAAAAGACCCTAAAAAAATAAATAAAATGAAATACCCCAAATTTAATATTTTATTAATGGTTTTAATTTATTCATCTACCTTTATTTTGATCGTGATTTGGTTAGGGATTGTCTTTGGTTATTTCAGGATGTTTTTTAATAATTTTGAATGTTTCCGGGCTGTAAACTATTGGTGCATGGTTTTCCCAAATCGTGCACCTTGGTGAAAACCAAGTAAACCAAGACAGTCATTGTTTTCATGGTTGTCACACAGTTTAAAAAACTATGCACCCACTTTGAAGAAATCGCGTACCCCAATAGAGGGGTATATGGTTTGGGTGAAATTTTTTTATAATCGTATTGCCTTTCCCAGCTATAACCATACACATGAAACTTTTTAATTATGAAAATTTATTTAAATTTCCATAAACCACAATTTAAGTCACCACTAAAACCTAACTCAACCTATCTCAAATTAGAGGGCTTTTTAGGATCTCAAAAACTGATTTGACTCCTCCAAACTATATTTTTTATGAATCAAATTGCATGTGGAAGATTTGATCCCTCTTCTATAAGTGGATCTCCTCCCATTCAATCTCTCCCACTCTCTCTTTCTTTCTTCCATAGAGTTTAATATATCATCAAATGTATGATGGATCTATACTCAAATTTAATGGACATTAATTTTAGTTTTGGTTTATTTATCTTCGTTATCACCATTATTTATTAGAAAATCTCATTTCATGTGTTGTGCATCATTATTCCATGATTGAAGATATGTCATTCCATTTTATTTTTTCGATAAAATTTAACATATTTTTTCTTTATTTGATATATATTTCTTTCATTTGATTTATAAAACCCCAATTTGAGATGAATTTGAATTATAATTTGAATTGTCATCGAATGTTGGTAAAACCCTCAATCCTAATGGAATTGGAATTTAGGGAATATTTTGAAATTTATATAATTGATTAGATGACTTGAGAATTGATTTTAGAAAATGGATTAAATAGAATTGTTGAAAACCTATGATTTGATTTGTTTTGAAAAGGAATGAATATATAAAAATTAGTTATTTCACTTTTGAATGTGAATTGGACTTTTGAAAAGGGAAACCCCTATACAACCGGAAGGTACCCAATAACCCTATAACCACATAAAAGACTCAAAAAACCCTATACAGTCGGAAGGTACCCAAAAACCATTTTAATCCCTAAAAGCCCAAAAAAACTAAAAACAATAAAAAAAATATAATCATTAAAAACATTAAAACAATAAAAACATTTAAAACCCTAAATACACTATAAATTCACTAAAAAATCTAAAACCAATAAAATGAAAAAAAAATTAAATGAATAAAAAAATATAAAAAATACCCTGAAAACCCTAAAATAAACAGTTAACAAACCAAAAAAACATTAAAATACACAAAAATAATTTAATTCTCTTGAACACCTTAAAATTACTAAAACCCCTAAAAACCTATAAAAAACCAAAACCCTAAATCAACTAAATACCTAAAACCATAAGAAAACCTAAAGAAAACCCAAACAACCACAAATCCCAAAACAATCCTAAAAACCCAAAAATACTAAACTGATACAAACCAAAAAAAACCTAAAAAAACCTAAAAAAATATTAATCAATCCTAAAAACACCTAACCCCCAACCCTAAAAACCCATAAAACCCAATGAACCCAAAAAATAAATTAAAATAATGAAGACCCATAAAAACACCATAACCCAAAAACCCATATAAATTCTCTCAAATTCACAGCAACCCCCTAAAAACTCTAAAAAAATATATAATCAAAAAACACTTTAATCCCTAAAAAATGATAAAACCCTAAAACCCCCAAAACCAACAAAACCCCAAATACCATGAGATCCCATTAAAACCCATTGAAATCCCAAAAACCCATAAAACAATAAAAATATTTAAAGATATGAAAAAAAGAAGAAAAAAATAAAAACCCCAAAACCATTAAAAAAGAAAAATCCTAGAAAACATTAAAGAAGTTTAAAAATTAAAGAAAATACCCAACAACCCTAAAAACCAAAAAAACCAAAAGACCTCTCGAAACTCTAAAAAACAATAAAATCTCATAAAACCTTAAAAACCCAAAAAACCTAAAAAAATTATTAATCCTAAAAAACATAAATCCCAAAAAATAACCAAAACACATTAAAAACCCCCAAAACACAGAAAACCCAAAAATTATATTTAAACCCCCAAATCCCCTAAAAACAATAAAATCCACAAAAAACATAAAATACAAAAAAACCAGAAAAAATTAAAAACTTATAAACCCAAAAAACCCCATAACCCCTAAATGACACAAATAATCATAAAACCCTAGAATACCTTATAAACCCTATAAAGCCCTTTAAAACCCCTAAAATCCCATAAAAACCATGAAAAACCCCAGAACCCATAAAAACCTTAAGAACCTTAAATCCCCTAAAAACCCTATAGAATCCTAAAAAGCCTTAAAACCATAAAAACCCGAAAAACCCTAAAATAATTTTAAAACCCCAAAACACCCATAAAACCCCTAAAAACGTAATAACCTTAAAACCCTTAAACTATCCTAAAAACACTAAAACCACTTAAAACCCTAAAACCCCATAAAACCCATTAATAACACATAGAACTCTAATCCCATAAAAACATAAAAAACCAAAATTATCAAAAAACACTAAAAACCCTTAAAACCCCTAAGAAGCTTAAACCACAAAAAACCCTAAATATACCTAAAACCCCTAACAACCCTAGAAACCCATAATAAACATGAAAAAAATTAAAAGACCCTAACAACTGAAAAAACAACAAACTATTAAAACCCTAAAGAAACTTAAAACACTTTAAACCCTTAAACCCCCAATAAACACTATAAAAGTACAAAAAAACCCATAAAACCCAAAAAAACCAAAAAAAAACCCTAAGAAAACACTTAAACCATTAAAACCCCATTAAAAATACTAAACACCCTAAACCCCTAAAACCCCTAAAAAACAAAAAAAACATAATGTACCTTATAACCATAAAACCCTAAAAATACTAAAAACAATAGAAACCATAAAACCCTAAAAATTGGAAAACCCATAATACCATAAAAAACTAAATTAACCCAAAACACTAAAAATAACAAAACAACCCCTAAAACCCATAAAAATCATAAAACCTTGAAACACCTAAAACCCCTAAAATACCCAAACAATCCCTAAAACCCCTAAAAACACTAAAACACCTAAAAGGCACTAAAATACACTAGATACACTAAAAACACAAAATTACAATTAAAAATCATAAAACAATAACGATCCTAAAATAAAAAAACTAAAAGAGACTAAACCCCCCAAAACCCAAAGAGACTTAAATACCCTAAAATATGAAAAACTCCAAAAACACTAAATTCCCATAAAGGAACATGAAAAATTATAATACCCCCTAAAGGATCCTAGAAACCCAAAAGGATAATAAATACACTAAAAACCATACAATAATCTAGAAACACAAAAGGACCATTATAACATTGAAAACCCTAAAGGACCCAAAAACTAAAAAAATCCATAAAGGAACCTAAAAATACTAAAAGCCCATAAAGCACCCTAAAAACCCTAACCCCCAACCCCTCCCCCAAACAACCCCCTAAAACCAAAACTAAACCCTAAATTATATAAAAACCTATTAATAAAATAAATACTTTAAAACAAAAAAGGCCCCAAAACACAAAAATCCTAATAGACCCTAAAAATCTGAAAACCCCATGAAGACCCTAAAACCCATATAAAACCCATAAAATAAACATAAAACACCATAATCACCCTAAAACCCTTAAAAACCACCAAACCCCAAAAACCCATTAAAAATTCGAAAAGACCCAAAAACACTTATAACCCCTAAAAACACTACAAAAGTCTAAAATATACTGAAAATGCCTAAAACCCCCAAACCCATAGAAATCCATTAAAACTGTAAAACAAACCTAAAACATTAAAAACCACCAAAACTCTAAATACTTTGAAAAAACCCCTAAAACCCCTTAAAAACCCTAAAACCATTTTAAAACACTAAACACTATAACAAACCATAAAATCCCCTAAAATCCCTAATGAACCAAAAAATATGAAACAACACTAAAAACCCTAAAAACCCTAAAATCTCTATAAAAGACCTACAACCCTAAAACCCCTAAACACCATAAAATTTTAAAACCTAAATACCCCTAAAAGTGTAAAACCACCCAAAAAAATAAAAAAATATACATTAAAGGATAAAAAATCCTAAAATCCTAAATAACCAAAAAAACACTAAAAATATAATGAGATCCCTAAAACACCATAAAACACCAAGAAATACCTGAAAACCCTAAAATAATAGAAAATACTTAAAATACTAAAAAATACCTAAAAACAATAAAACCCAAAAAATCCCAAAAATCCCAAAAAACCCCTTAACCATATAAAACCCCTAAAAACCAAAAAAATCCCTGAAAACCCTTAAAACACCCAAAACCCTAAAAACTATGAAACCACTGAAACCCCATAAAATGTATAAACCCCTAAAAAACTTAATCCCTAAAAACACAAACCCCTAAAAATTAATAAAACCCCCAAAAACATATACACTACTCCCTAAATACTAAACCCAACACCCTAAACCCTACACCATAAATAGTAATCCCAAAAACCGACACCCAAAACCCTACACTATACACCATAAAACCTAAACCATACAACCAAAACCCTATACCATACCCCAAAACCTAAAATATACACCCTAAACTATACTCCCAACACCCTAACCCAAAACCACATTACCTTAAACCCCACACCCTAAATCATAAACCCAACCACCTTAACTCAATACCCAAGATTTTAAACCGTAAATAGTACACCTTAAACACCGTACCCTACACACTAAAATATTAACCATATAATCCAAACCCTATAGCATATAACCTAAACCCTATACCCTACACCCAAATCCCCAAACCCTACACCCTAAACCCTACCCCTTATACCCTAAACCCTACCCCATAAACCATATACCATAACCTTTAAACCCTAAAACCTAAACCCCACACCTTAAAACCTATAAACTACAACCAAAATCCAATACCCTACACCCTAAATGTTAAAAACAACACCATAAACCCTATACCCTAAAACCTACACCCTAAACACTAATCCGTACCCCTGATACCCAATATCTTAAACACTAAACACTACACCCTAAACATTATACTCTACACCCTAAACCCAAACCCAAATCCCAAAACACTAAAACATATACTATAAACCCTAAACCCAAAACCCTGCATCCAAAACCTTAAACACTCAACCCCAAACCCTAAACCCTTCAAACTAAACCCTATACACTAAAAAATAAACTCCAAACCCTACAACATAAATGTTGAACCCTAAACCCTAAACACCAAAACCTAATCCCTATACTCTACACCATAAACCCTAAATAATGTTTCCCTATACCCTATACCCCTACACCATAAACCCAAAACCCTATAACCTAAATCCCATACCCTACACCCTAAACCCTAAACTATAAATCCTAACCCCTATACCCTAAACCTTGAACCCCACACCCTAAACCATATACCCAACACATTAAACCCTATACACTACACTCTAAATTGTATACCATATTCCATTTACCCTATAACATATACCCCACACCCTATACCCTATACACTAAACCCTATACCCCAATACATGAAACCTAAACCCTATACCCAATACTATATACCCTATACCCAATATGTTATATCATAAACCATATACCGAACAACCTAAACCCTAGACCCCACACCATAAACTCTATACCCTCAAACACAAATCCTTAACACTACACTCTAGAACTTATAACTAATATCTTAAACCAAAACCCCTATATCATAAACCTTGCACCCTAAACCTTAAATCATAAAATCTACAACTTGAACGCTACACCCTACAACAAAAACCTTATGCCATATACCCTAAACCCTAAACCCTATAACCTAAACCATATACCATTTAATCTAAACATTAAACCATACACCATAAACCCAATAACATATACCCTAAACCCTATACCATGCTCCCAAAACCCTTTAACCTACACCCTAAACCATATACTCTACAACCCAATCCCAATTTTATACACCCCATACCCTATAATCAAAATCCAAAACCTTATACACTACACACTAATCATTTTAACCTACACCCTAAACATTATACCCTATAAACTCCAACCTAAATCCTATAAACCATTAAAAATTCTAAAAAACCATGAAACCCATAAAACCAAACAATTGGAATGAAACCCAAAACCCTAAAATCATAAAAAATCCAAAAAAACCTCTAGAAATATGAACAGCCATAAAAAACCCTGAAGACCCTAAAAACCCAAAAACCCCTAAATTCACTATAACCCCTAAATACTCAAAAAACTCAAAAAAAACACCTAGAACCCCAAACATCCCTAAAACCCCTACCAAAACCTAAAAATCCTGAAAAACCAACGTAAACACTCAAAACATTAAAAAACACCAAAACATTAAATTCCATTAAAAATATAATAAAACCTAAAACCCCGAAACCCTAAATAAACTAATAAAACTCCAAAACCCTAAAAACCCTAAAAACTATAAGAATCCATAAACCTCCAAAAACCATAATAACCCTAAAAACCTTAAAAATATAAAATCACAAATAATTATAAAAAAAATACTAAAACCCCCAAAACCTATAATAAAATAAAGAGAAAAAAAATAAAACCCCATAAAAACTCTAAGAAAATCTAAAAATAATAAAGACCACAATAACCCTGAAAACCCTAAAAATTTTAAAACTTGTAAAAACCCTAAAAACCATTAAACCCTAAAAACCTAAATATTCATAAAAACTCTAAAAAAATTGGAGCTTCAAAAAAACCTAATGACCAAAAAATATTAAATTATCCTAAAACCCTAAAATCTATAAAACCCCTAATGACCCTAAAAACCATAAAATTCTAAAAAACACAAAACCCCCCAAACCCAAAAAACCCAAAGAAACCCTAAAAATTCTAAAGCCACTAAGGTCCCCTAAAAACAAAAGAAGAACCTAAAACCCCAAAAGACCCTAAAATATAAAACCATAAATGTATTTAAAACTATAAACCCCCTAAAATACCCTAAAACCCTAAAAACCAAATGATAATTATTTTGGCCTCTAAGGTGGAATTTTTATTGGTTTAAAAAAAATGAATTGAATGGTCGAAAGGGTGATGATCATTCCTCATTTTTTCTAGATACCTCCCATAAACATATTTATATCTACCCAATATATATCATTATCCTTTATTAGGGGGTTTAATTGACTATGTGGGGACTAGATAGTTTATCCCTTTTACATTACGAAGAGGGTGCCAGGTCCAATGGTCCCCACAGGCGATTACAAGGGGTCATGTATTTGTGAAATCGGTCCTCTTAGGATATAACGTCCTCTGATGGTATCCAGTGGGTTTAGTCGTGGATCTAGAATCACCAAACGAACCTAGTATCCTTGATTCATGGACCTTCTTTCCAAAGGATGGCACTCGTTGGATGACGATTTGGACAACAACACTTGAGGACTACATTGGTCAATAGGATGGGAGGTCGGGCTCATCTCACCCTTTTGGGAGGAATTATTTCATATTCATAGACTCTCCTATAGATTTAAGTCATGTTAATATGATCATGAATCATTGGTTCATTCCCAAAGAGTGTATCTAGGGATTACCCCTGGTTTGCAGGATCATCATAAGCCTACATGGATTTGATGCTATAGGGGTAATGCTAACATAAGCCAGGAAATAAGGCACTCTAGAATTTATCATCCACTGAGTGGGGGCATAAGATGGCTAGATGTATGGATCATACCCATAATATGGGATTTCTACGTATCATCGGGAGAGTAATCAGAGCTCGCATAGTTTGAGAATATTGGGGATTACACATGGGAGATTCTCATTTGAAGGGACATGATTGGGTGAACCCTTTTGGAAGGGAACCCCTTTTGATCTTGGACCTTCAAGAAGGTGTCCTATGTGCACTTGTTTGAATAGAAATTAGAGTTCTTATAGTTCAAAATGGGTTGGTTGTGTTGATGTTGTAATCATCAAAAATATATAACCTCACATGAGTCTTACTCTGTGTGAGAAACAAGAGACTGTGAGAGATCTAACCAACCAAACACCTCCTCTATCTCTGATGGGAGAGGGAGGTCCTTTAGCGGAATAAGATGAGGTGAAAGTGAGTGAGGGATTTGAGCAATGGACCCTTTAATGTGGGATGACATTGGGGGTCTTGCAGCTCAGCCCTCGAAAGGTTAGGGACTTACGTAAGCAAGAGTTCCCCATAACGCATTCTGGGAAAGGGGAGGAATGTCACCTCTCATAAAAAAGAGAATTTAACATGAGTTCTTCGACTGATAATCATTTATCAATGAATGGAAAAGAAAGTGGTCACCCTTAAACCCTAGAATGCGGAGGTTCACATCAGCATCCCAAGGTTGGACTTCAGGTAACCACGAGAATGTAGACTTAAAAACATCCGTAGAGTCTCAAAAATTTTTGGGAGAGCCTTCATGACTCCACTGACCATGGGTATATAGACATAATGGGGCATGATGATGCACCTGATGATTTGATCATATGGGTCTAATGTATTTGGAGAAGGTTTTGGCCTGATGTTGGGGGATTGGTTTGCGGATGGGCTCTGGAGGATTGGATGGTAGTGCAAGGTGAGATTGGATCTAGAGGGAAGGACACCCAAAGTATCCACATTATGCGTACTATTTTCTCATGTGAGATGGGGGAGCTCCACATACCAAAGTGGTATGTGGGTAGAGGGGTCATCCGCATACCGAAGTAGTATGTGGGCTTGGGCATGGAAAACTGCACACCACAGTGGTACGCAGTCTTAGATGAGGTCATACACACCGCTTTGGGTTCCATATATGTAATGATGCAGTACATGGAACGATGTTCAATCGGCATAGTGATACACTACACAGAACACCGTATTGAAGGAGGGTCCTAGAACCTGTCATTCCTAGTAAGTTTATCCGCGAGGAATTTGTGGTTCCTGATTACACCAATTAGATTCTTGGTTTTCCCATTATTGTTATGTTCCATCCTTTTATGATTTTTAGTTAGTTATACTTGAGGAAACACGATTCATGGTTTTAACTTAATTGATGATTTGAAACCAATGTTTTAACCATCTTCGAGTTCATTCTTCCATCCTTTGGGGCCTCCTCTGTGATTTCTTCATCCATCATTCAATGTCCCCTTTCTCAATTCCTTCAGTGCTCCTTTTATAGGGCATTGGGGAGAATCATATCTATGTGAATGTGAAAAAATTTGTGGAATCCCATGAAAATATATATCAATACATGGAAGACTCGGTCTACTGGGGTTTGTAGAGGTTGTGGTTCGCGAGTCATGTTTTGAAAAACCCTATCGGTCGCTTTGTACGCAAACTTCTGAGTTTGTGACATGGTATGTGGATGGCCTTTGCGTGATTTATTACACTAATGATGTGGTTCACAGGTTCCTTGGTTCATTGGACATCACTCTATGGGCCAGTGCCTCATGGGTTCTTTATCATACTGGTGGTCTAAGTTTTATGCATTCTGACAAACCTTACCAATGATGGTACACTGGTTACTTTAAACTATTTGAGATATTCAATTTCTTCAACTTTATTCCAATGTTTTCAACTCAATTTGCATCCATTCATTTTAATAGAGCTATAGAAATTCTTGATTCCTTCTGAAAAGTGATTTTGGGAGTATTTTCTTCCCTTCGATAAGTTTTCAAGACCCTACAAATACCCCCCATTGGAATGGGGTCCGTTTGGAATGAAGAGAATCCTATTCCAATGTAAAAGAGACCCTGAACTGAAGTGGTTTTTGGAAGTAAAAATATGTCTGTTAGGAGGGGACCACCCCTATATAGAGGGGCCCATCACATTTTCCCTTTACTGTTTTCACCATGAAAAGTACTCTCGAATCTCTATTGGCTTTCTTTACATCTATGTACCATCTCTTTTGTGTAAACTGTATTCGTAAACTGCTTTGTATGTGACACAATCTAAAATCTTCACAATTACTTATTCCCGCGAACCAGATTTTGGGTTTCGCGAATTGTGTTATGGAATTTAGAACTAAAATCTGGATCTTCACGTAGGAGGATGCTATGTGGCTTGTGTGTTCTTCACACTGAACTTAAATTAGCAAACTGAACTTTGAGCCATGTTAATCCAAAGTTAAACTTTTAAACACCAACATTGAATATCAACATGGTGAGGCCTTGGTTCGTAGTTTATTTATTCAATGAACCCGTCTACTATCTGGACAATTCATTGCAGGACAACACCTCAAGGGACATTCACATACCACAGCTACACATGGTATAATGATTCTACATACCATATCAGTATGCGGGGATTTATTCCACATATCGTACAATGCACGGGAAATGCCTGTTGTGTACCATTTTTGGGAGAATTATGTGTAGTCCCATGAGGAAGATCTTGTAAATAATTTGGCCTTTTTATTCCTTTATTCAATAATTTTTGCACTATACTGATTTTATTTTGGCATTTAGATATTTTTCATGCAGGCTGCAATGAATCTTCCATAGATTTTTTGAAAAATTGACCAAGACAACAGAAACCATGGTCCAGGACAGTAAGGACCATATTTTATCCTACCTTGTTCCTCGTCACATCTTCTTAAAATATATCCTTACTCCAGAGCTCATATCTTACCCATTATCTCTGCAGTTGACAAATTATAACATTTTTTTTCCTGATGATGTTATTTTTGCATTGGATGACCCCAATACTCCTTTCATTCTCCAAGAATCACCACATGGTCATGATCATGGAAAATATTTCCTCAATATTAGAGGTCATATCTATTCCGATTCATGATAATTTGTTCATATTAGAAGGCTCTGTGTGGATATAGGGAAATCGCATGTGTCGCAACACTTCCATGAGACTAGTCTCCCAGGAGTACCCATCCATTATCAACCTTTCCTGATAAATCTCTAACAGTGGGTGGAGCACCAAATGGGACCTTCAAGCTAGAGGATGCATCTTCGATGAATGGGCTTGGGAATTTTGGGTACAACAAACCTGTTTAGAGTCTCCTTATCATTTTTAGGTAATGGGACTCTATCAGGAAGCTTGGGTTTCCTAGTTTGTAGCTTTTTCTCCAGGTAAAATCTTTCATAAATTGTTGAGCCGTGGGTGTTCAAGCACCAAAACCATCCATTTTTCACATGGGTAGGTGGGAATCATCTTATGGTACATCCACCAGCACTCAAAGCTCCACATCCTTGGAAATATGTATGAAAATTTTCTTCCAATAACTAATAATTGGGATGATACTGACCATTTGTCCCCATTGATATGGAGCCTACTAGTTATGGAAGAGGGATTACTTGATCACCCCCTCTAGGCACATTCTCTTATCCCGTTTGAGACATGGATAAGGCCATTTATATAGGTGAATGGGACTAAGCTGAGAGCTCTCTGTAGTCGAAATCATCTATCCAATCAGTCTTGAGAAATTACATGGTCATATTGTGCCACCCTTGAAGTGGGACGATATACTACATTGGGATATGAGCTTCAACCAGACATGAAACTTATGCTTATATTAGTAGGTTTATTTTTCATGTTTTTGATTTGATGGATCTTCCCATTCTGTGATGTATATACCAGGGTTAGGGCGTGCACTCAAATGATGGAGGCTATGCTGGAAGAGGGTCGACCAATTAAACTAGACACTCCTACTATTGCCCACATTTTTGAGTTTTTGGGGCAGATACAAGAAGGTATAACTATAAATCGTCTCAGTAGAACGTTTCAATTATTCTATGGGTGGATAGAAGAACACTTCCCTTGATATGAATATCAACACACCGTGAGGGTTCCTCACTCCAGCTTTCAACCTTCCCTTCTCAACATTGTCATTGTTTGTCCCATGACTTTAAGCATTAGAGATGCAGTCATGCTTCTGAATGATGCTTCTTGATTTTCATTTTCACTACACTGCTACCCCTCATGGGTTATTAAGGGGTGGAATGGGTGGATATTTCGAGGATTTCTAAAACATTATCGTGCTCTGGTATGAGATGATCATTTCTCGCATAGATTGAGTGGTCATTTGTGACCCATACCTCCCTTACTAGTTTTCCATGAAATTTGGATGACTTCAAAAAATTTCCCTTCTTTCTTCCATTCAGTTAAGGGTAGAATCTCATCTTGTAATTATTTTCTAGTTATGGATTTTGATAATGAGGGAAGGTTCTTCTACGGATGTTATCGTACCTAATACGATAGGATCCACTTTTCTATCACTGGAAAATGCCCATCTATTTGTGGAATGTTACATTGATGGGGTGCTGAGAAGACCCATTCGATGGGTCCAGAAGCCACTAACCATCCATCGCCCCGTCTTGACATTGAAGTTCATGCCATATATTTATTCTCCTATAGTGAGTGTGATGTATATATCTTCTATTCTTATCCTTATGGTGACTATGATGGCTACACCATATGTTCCTATCTTTATAGTGAGAAGATACTTGATTATTCGTCATATGTGTCTGGAAGGGGATTCATCTGTGCTGCCTACCTTGGTGGGGGTGTGATTCAGACTGCTCCTCTCCTGTGGATACTTCCCATGACCCTAATGAAGATGGCCCTAATAGAGTGTCACCAAATTCCCATGAAGTTATGACCAGTTCCCCATGTCTGGCTTTAATAGTCAAACCATATGAGGGTAAGGCGATCCCCCCATCTTGGGTAACCTATGTTAGGTCCCTTACCACACCTATAATGACCCTTCCTGCCTATAGACCTATTGCGGTGGCGGAGTATCAAGGACTTGATACTAAAAGGAGGCATCATGAATTGAAAAAACAAGTGTGGAATCAGTCATGATCCATTGCTACAGAAAACCCTCTGGTTAGCTTTACTGACAAGACTGACTGATTTCAGCAGTTATTTACTGAGTTGAAATCTAGTGGAATTGATTACTAGCATCTACATATTATTATGTACCAGATTGTCAAAGCCTTGGAATACCTCCCTTCTTATGAGGATAAACTTTCCAAATTCAATTCCTCCCATTAAGTGGTAATGAATTTATGATATGTTTCGGAGGGACATGATCACATGATATTTGAAGAGGTGAAGTCTCAAGATTTGGTGATCACTCAAATGGAAGAGCTTCGAGAACACGAGGCTTGAATAGAAAGGATGAAGGCTCAACTAGCCTCTTTAGGTGTCTATTATGAATCTATCCAAACAAAAGTGTGGGACCTTAATGTCATCATTGAACGTGTGTTCCCAATTTTCAATGTTTAAGATGATGAGAGAGATTCTTTAGAAAAAACTCTAGGTGGATCGTGGATGTCTCATTCCATTTTTTTTGGAAAGGGCATGCCAAGCCTTACTGTAACTTTCCCAAATCATGATTTACACATTTTCTTTTGATACTATGGAGAGACTCTGAACTGGGGATGTTCCTCCATTTTTTTATTGAACTTAATGGAACTAATTTTCCTTCTAATACTTTTTCTTTTCCTTTTACTGTCATTTCAATTAATCAGAATCAATCATATAAACATCATTTCAATCTGGTATTAATTTTAAAATTTGATTTGAAACTAGTAAATTGATATAATCAAAGAGGGCTCTAATTTTTTTTCCCGAGCTATGGGACTCAGTGAAAATAGATCGAAAATTTATAGGGTTTCATGGAAAACTTCTCAAAATTTTCTATATTTTTCATTATTAGCCTATTTTTTTCCTAATATTGTTTGATACGGGGTTAGAAATTATAAATTGACTTTTTCTTAGGCCGCCCTTTGTGGGTTTTTGACCTAACAATATTTATATCTCTTTTGATCATTTTATAGTTCAACACATTTTTTCCCTGAACCATACACAGTTTTGCTTGAACAATCTGATACTAAACTTTTATCTAGGGGTTCCCTTTGTGGGTTTTCACTCTGGTGAGTATTGAATATTTTTCATTCGTGGTTTATAGTCCTTCCAATCAGACTTATTACTGATGTATTAGAATGAACTATTTTGACCAAACTTGATAGGGTAGGGTCCCCAATTTTGGATTCATCAGTTAGTAATGTCATAATAATATCAGACATAAATGTGGGATATTTCTTAACCCTGAAATTGTGAGGTTTGGATATTTATGAGGTTTGAGAGTCATTTTAGGAATACATAGGTGGGAGAGGACTCTATTGGGGATACATTTTCCTTTGGTTGATGACTGTTTTGTAAGAGACATATACAGAGCCATTGGGGCATGATGTGCATATTAAAATAATGGTGTTTGCAGGACAATGTCCTTCCATCTCCGATGGACAGGGAGTATTTATAACACTTTGGGTTTATTTTTGAGTATGGGGGCCATAGTGGGTGTCCAATCACATGAAATATATCTGAAAGTATTAGGGTCATTTGTATCGACTTTGAACAAGAAACCACTCCCAATTGAATTTATCTCGTGTAAGGGAGGGTCAATGAATTGTCAGTTCAATTAAAAATCTTTTTTATGTATGGGAATTTGAAAAATAAAATATATGTAATCTGTTATCCATGGGGTTTTCCAAATATGAGGAGTGAGACAAGACATAAATGTCTTACAATGATATAAAAACTGAAAAGGAATCTCTTGAGGACTAATTTTCCTTTTATTAATGGTCATTTTGAATGAAACATATGAAGAACTTCTGAGGCATGATTTTCATAGTTAATGGATTTCATAGGACATTGGCCTTCCATAGCCAATGGCTATGAAAACTTATAGAGGTTATGACCTTTTTGGACACGACATATGGCCTCTAAAAAGAGGTGTTCATAATCCTGAAAGGGGACATTTATTTGGATGAACTTTTCTAGAAAACTTGGAAATCGGTGGGGGAATATTATTTTCATACATGAATCAACTTCACACATGTGGAAAGGGTATCCTTATTTAACAAAATCCTCATGAAAGACCATAGGTGAAATGGTCTAGGATGTTTTGATATATCTAGGATGTGGGTATGAAAGAGAATGTAAACCATGAATCTGAGAGATTTTGAATCAAGAGGAATGACATAAGGTTCAGAAGTAATTGGTCTTACTGAGGTAGGAGAGGAATCTCTTGAGGTTGAATTTTCCTTTGGTTGACAACCATTTTGTTCACGAGATATGAAAAGCCTCTAGGGCATGATGTTCACAGTCAAACAAATGTGTCCATAGGACAATGGTCTTCCATATCCAATGTCCATGAAAGATTATGGAGATTCAAGACTATTAAAATCATAATTTTTGAGGTATGGAAGGACTGTATCTAAATATAGTAGAAAATTTAGGGATATGATTCACTCGTGGGATTAGGTAATACCCTACATAGATCTTGTTCATATACAGGGAGAGGCATTCATCCCATATTTGGAGTACAATGTAGAGTAACGTCATACGGTTATGAACCGAGGATCATTATGGGGAATGGAACCATAACATCCTTTTAGGGTCATGCTATTAGGACTAAACTCCTTGACTGATTCTCCATGGTGTCACAGTGGATCCCTGACTGTGGTCCTCAAGCTCACATGAGCTATGATCGGTGTGAGAAACAAGGGATTACGAGGATTCTAGATCACCACATAATAATAATAGCATATTCAATTGAAGGTGGAGTTTTATACTTAGTCCAGTTCTATGAAGATTAACGCCATGAAATAGGGTTGAATTCCATGTAATTTATCATCATGTGGGGCAGATGCAGATCAATCTCGATGTGAAAGAAGGGAAATACAACTTCCCTTAAGCAGCCCTATAGATATGACTTGTTTGGGGATTATCTGCTTTGATGCAATTCAGGTGAAAAAATGGAAAATTTCAACACCTTCTGTGGATGATTCCAAATTGTTGAATTCGGGTCCACCACACATCTTCTCAGAGGAGAACCAATTTATGCAAGATTCTGAATGAACAGTCCTTGTTGAAGTTTTTTCCTTACATGGTAAGGGAAACCATTTTGTTTGAGGAGGCCATGCCGAGATGAGAATCTAAGAATTTACATTGTGTGTTGTAGTTTAATTTCATGCAACTGGGCCCCTTCTGTACTTTATATTAGCATCATGCAGTGATGATGTTGGCATCACAGTTTATCATCATGTTGTAGAGACAACTGGTCACAAAGACTATAAATCACTTTGAGTTAATTATGGTCAGGATATTCTATCATTCCTTAAACATGAGTGATGAAATAAGGGGAAAAATATAATCCAAGGGGGGGTCTTAGATCATGGGGATGACATGGGGCTTGGAATCCATTGGGTGTACTGAGGTAGATAGGACTCTCCCAAAGCCGAATTTTCCTTTGGTTGATAACTGTTTTGTAGGTTACATATGCAGAGACACCAAGGAATGATTTGAATAGTCAAAAGAGGTGTCTACAGTACTCTAGCCTTCCATCTCTAATGTCCAAGAATGTTTATGGGGTCCCAAGCATTCTCAGTGTACGAAGTTTGAAAAATGGGAATGAAGTATCTGGGAATGTAAGAAATATCCAGAAAGTGATCATCCATGAACCAATAAATCTTATACATAGATCTGACTCACATATTGGAGGAATCATGATCTTTTGACTCCTTATGAGTTTCAGAATTCAGAATTTTAATTTTTTTCATATCTTTGAATTTTTCGTGCAGGAAATCAGGGGCATGTTCGACATCCCATAACGCTGAGAACAGAGCCACACATGACATATGAGGAACCTTGCAGTTTAATGTCATGTGGCTAGGACCTTTCATCGATTCCCATGTACATGTATGAACTATTCATAGAGGAAAGGGGATTTTTTTTAAATTGGTCGTTGGGTCGGGATGTCAAATCCGGGCATCACTACATATACTACAATGGTAGGAATCATGCTATATATAGTTCTTAATTTTCCCTACAAAGTCTCAGTCCTTGTTTAGGGACATGATAGTTATTTTTTCCTTTTCTTTTCATTCCTTTTTTTGGTGGTTGGGCCCTGATGTCTAATCCATGGGTCACTACATATCCTTCAAGGGTAGTAATCAGTCCATACATAGTTCTTAAGGTTCCCTGTACCGATATGACTCTCATGAAGGAGTAGCAACATTTTTTTTATTCCTCAACGAGTTTGAGTTCTATCATATTACTCCATAGTTTTTTATGTAATGGAATCCTTAATACCAATCCAAATCTCATGTTAGTTATACACAATGTGAGAAACAATGGGTGGAAAGGATTTACCACATAATACAAGAAGATATAGCATACAATAGAGGCATTGTTTTCTTGTGAGGTTGGGCCATGATCGAGGGTTGATGTGTGGCTATGTATCCCACTGATGAATGGGAATCAATCCATATGTAGTTCATTGGGGACTTTGTATATTATCATAAATATATTAGGATTATTTATGCTATGTGGTTTAACATATTGCAGCTAGGATGCTATGTTTTGCAGTTTAAGGTCATGAAGCATGGAAACTAGAATCCCAATTTATAGTCACGTTCTAGAGAATAATACTATACAGTTTAACATCATGTGGTTATGATGATGACTCATAGTCTAGGGTCATTGATTTTGGACCACATGTGTTGCTGTTATGTGATGTAATTCTTCAGAAACCATGCATTGGTGGGAGTTTTGATGAGCTGTCCATCCATTTTCATCAAGGCGTATGATCAATTGAAATAGACCCTATGTATGAAAGATATTCCCTCCCACTTTGAATCAATATTTGGGGGCTTCTTCCTAAGTATCATCAGGGTTTTTAGGACCATCACCATATCTCCTTTGCGGAAAGACCAAAGTAGAACCTTTTTGTTGAAGGCTCGTGTGATCCAATTTTGGTAGACATCTAAATGGTGAAAAGTGTGAAGCCTTTTTTACATCGAGATACTTCAACTCATAAAATCATCATTAGGGTTTCTTATCCATGCACAATTTATCACAAATGGCCACATGGAGTTATGGTACTTGAATTTAAATCGAAAAAAATATCTCTTCATCATAAACTAGTGAGTATGGGTTTTCCTGGTTAGCAATGAAAGTCGTGGTCTGGTAAGGCCATAAGGAATGAAGGAGATTATCTGGCAACAATTTCTTGTCCTTATCTAACAAATTTTTGAGTATGTTGTATAGAGTCGTGTTGAAATCCTCTATCTGCCCATTGGTCACTGTATGGTTGGGGGATGAATAATTGGCTTTGATTCCATTATCCTAGTATGACTTGTCCAACTCAGCAGAGGAGAAGTTGGTGTTGTGGTCTGTCAGTACAGTATGAGAGACACCAAATCTGGTAATGATGTTGGCCTTCACTAATATAATAATAATTTTCACCATGAAATATTTAAGGGGCATGGCTTCTGCCCATTTTGAAAAGATGTCGGTTACTATGAGAATGAACTTGAATTGTCTGGATTTGGTAGGGGGATATGGTCCCATAACATCCATCCCCTAGGGGGAAAATGTCCAGGAGTACATAGTTGTGTGAAGTAGCTCTGGGGGTCGATGATTAAAATTGAAATGAACTTGGAAGGAATGGAACTTCATGGTGAATATGGAACAATCCTATACCATAGTGGGATAATATTATCCAAGACTTTGAATTTGATTCGATAGATTGGTTGATGATTGGTGCACTTCACAAGCTCTGGCATGCACTTCTTTCATAAAGGCATCAGTCTCTTCTCCATTGATTCACCTATGAAGGACTTCATTGAGGCCTTGTTTGTAGAGAACCTTTTCTTGGATTATTCCATTGTATAAGACAATGTTGACTTCCTGCCTCCAGATCTATTATCTTCCAACCCTATCTAGTGGGATTTCCCCCCATAAGAGGTAATTTGTAATGGGGGTCATTCAGCTGGTGGTGTTACCATATGACTCAAAAATGGATCCAATATATTCAATTTCTTCTATATTGTTCTGAATATATGGCATGACCCTATAATGATGGGTAATGCTAATAACTATTTCATAATGGTCTGGATCCGCTAGGGTTGTAGTTGCATTCTCCTATGCATCGTCTTGATCATTTTTTGACTGGGGGACATAGGTCAGTGTTGGTTCTGATGGGAATTTTTCCATTAGTTCTCAATCAAGGTTCATCAAGGGGACAATACCTATTTATTAATGGCATAGTCACCATTAACCTATTTGATGACTACATTTTAATCTCCTTTTATCTTCAGGTGTTTGGATCATTCATGAAGTGCCATATCTAGGCCTACAATGAGGGCCAGGTATTCTGCATCATTATTTGTGCATCCCTCGGAATGCAAGGAATAAAATATGATGTCCTTCTTGGGGGATATGAGTATAATTTCAAGCCATACTTTTTTGATCTTGGGATCCTCTTTCCTTTTTCCTGTTGAGCTTCTGGAAGAACCATCAAATTATATTTCCCATACCTGGGGGCCTTCTTGGATGGAGAATATTTCATTATCTAGAAGTTAAACATACAATGGGGTTGTTTCTTTCAAGGGGTGCTCCTCCAGGAAGTTTGATAATTCCTGGTCCTTTATGGAATTCTAGGGAATACACTTTATGTAAAATAGATGCAGGATGACTACCCATTATGATTGGTGACTAGTTAGCATGGGACGACTAAGTATATACTTGAGTGGGATGCAGCGTGAGACCAGATGAACCTTATGGTGCTGCCGGTAATGCCTGAAATTATGAACTGTGATGATTAGGGATTGGTAGTTGTTTTCAATTTCTTAATATCGAGTCTCATCATCGATCACTATTCGGATGAGGTAATAGAGACTATTCTCACTACTGACATAATTTTTTTGTACATGGAAACTGTTTAATGACCATTCTGAGGCAGTTATGTACAAAATGACTGGCCTCCCCTAAACTAGTGTCATCTTCACCAGTGGTATTAGGATATATATTTTTATATTTTCAAACTCTTCTTAACAATTATTACACCACTCATATGTAACCCCTTTTTTCATTCACCTGATGAAAGGTAAAACTTTACCCACCAGGATGTCTATGAAGTGTCTACTATTCTCCAGGTTCCACTAGAGACCTCTCAACCCAGTGAGGTTGTGAGGTGGAGACATTCCAAGGATAGATTTGTTCTTCTCAGGGTCATCTTTGATGTTGCGTTGGTGTATGATGAATTCAAGGAATTTCTCTTAAGTAACTCTAAAAGCACAATTTTGGGGATTCGTCTTTAAACTATGTGGTCACAGTTTGTTGAACATAGTTTCAATATTGGTTAGGTGGTTTGAGAACTATCATGATATAACCACCAGATCATTGATGTTGCACTTGATGAGAAATCTTAGGAAGGGCATGAAAATGTGATTCATGGAACACTGATATGTAGCGCTAAAATTTTATAGACCAAATGGAATCACCTTATAATAGAACAATACCTAAGGGGTCCTGAAAGTAGTAGCATCTTAATCTACTTGAGCCCTTCAGATCTGGTTGTATCAAAAATAACCATCCATGAAAGAGAGGGCCTCATATCTGGTGGTTCCATCAATCAACAATTCTATGATTGGTACTGGAAAATCATCTTTTGGGCAGTGCCAATTGAGGTCCCTAATGTCAATGCAGAATCTAATATGTCAAATATTCTTTTTCATAGGGACTATGTTTTTCATCCATATCAGATATTAGGCTTCCCATATTAATTTATCATTGATTACCTTGTCAGCGTTAGCCATAATTTAGGAATCATGTGTTAGGTGGGTCCTTATATAAACCCCCTTATATCCACGATTGACTTTTGGCTGATCTAAATGATGAGTGGAGACCTCAGGATCAAGGCCTGGCATATCTGTGTTGTAAGAGGAAAATACATATCAATTATTTTTTAAGAAGGAGGTATATGACTTTTTCTCCGGGAAAGGCATAGCCACACTAATCAGAGTTGGCCACATGCCATCTTTGGTGCCCAGGTTTATCTCCCTAAGTTTATAGATTTTGGTTGAGACACTTTCTTTGAATGTAAGAGGGGAATTTTTGAGGTCTTCTTCTTCTTCTTTTTCTTCATACTCTTCATCATATTCTTCCTCTTCTGATGGAGAGAGGATTCTTGATATGAAATATCCACCATTGGGAGAGAAATTGTATTCTGCATTAGTGATTAAGGCAGGAACTTTCATCGGTCCCAAGGACAATATGGGAACATCTTTTTTTTGGATTTCCCTAGTGTCATAGGAGTTGGCATGCTCTTCAGTGTATTTAGACTTAGCATCCATAAAAAAATCATGCATATGGTTGAGTCTGTATCCGATCCTGAATGAATACATTCAACTTGGTTAATGGGTAATATATACTTTTCCCCAAGCTGTTGGAGGGGATTGTCCGGAACCATTTCCAATCCATTCGAGGTAGTGATCAAGTCAACTTTGTCATCCAATGACTTCTTCTTTTTTGGTTCATAGAACCATGCATCTATGTAATGAAACTCCTAGGATTCTAATGGGGATTTATCAATGTGCAATACTTTTTTTCCATTAGAAAAATATTTGATGCATAGATGGTATAATGATGGATTTTAGTTTGATGATTCAACAAGGGAATCCCTAAAAGGATGTTGAAGGTCGTACATTTCCGCACATCTGGAAACTTGAAATTAAACATAAGGTCTCTAAGCCCAGTTTTAATCTAGATTCATCCCAACAGCTCCATATCGCTTTTGTCATATCACAACAGAGTTGTGCTATAGGGTGTTAAACATTCCCCATCATAGCCCAACCAATAAAGTGTTCACAGTGGGGGGAGGTTCACTTCAGAGCTGTTGTCGATGAAAATTCTTTGAACATCAATATCATTTATCTTGATGGACACATATAATGGTTTGATGTGTCCTAGAATGATGGAGTCTTCATCCTAGTCTGTGAAGGAGATGGCAACGTGGAAATCTTTGGGATTAGTCTCTGTCCAAAAGAATTCGGTTTTTTCTACTTCGGCCTTGAATTACTAGGGACATAGTAAGTTTTCTATGAGTTCCTCCCTTAGGCCTTTGGACAAACTCAAGGAATCCCAGATCGATAGATTTGCTGGTAATGAGTCGACCAACTTCAGAATATCATATTTCTTCTATAAATGTCGGTGCTTCCTAGCATTGGGGTTCTCTTTCATGGTCGCTTTAGGGGATTGAGCATTGTACGTAGATGGTTCGACCTCTGTGATAGGATCTGGTTGAGTTGTGGACCTTTTTTAGTTCAAATGAACTGATCGGCCTGTATTCCTTGGGTAGTTGGATATTTATTCCTCCTCTAATGGATACTCCAAGATGATTGGGCTTAAATTTCTTCCAGAAGGGGTGAAGGAACATTCCAGTTCCTGTTGTTTCTGTTTGAGGGTTATTCTACAAGTTTCCATAATATTAATGGTTTGAGATAAGGTGTGTCTAGGAATTTGACTCTTGCCAGGATCATACCTTACATGAACTCCTCAACCTTTGTGGCCTCTTCCTCTAGCCCTCTGGTTGGACATGGGGAATTTGGATTTTTAGTCGAAGTATCCATCAAAGAATGGTTCCATCAAGTGATTGACATTAATAGAGCCAATTATTAGTTCTTGATCCGATAATTCTTCTGTCTAACTATCTTTTTTTGGTGGTTCTGTTTGGCGGGGTAGTGCCCTTTATCCCGTTTTGTGGGGTGATGCCCATTGTCCCACTTGGCAGGGTGGTTCCCGTTGTGTTGTTTGGTTTGGAGGTTCCCATTGTACCATGTCTAATGGCATAAAGTTTGAATGTTTCAATATTGGCTTTGGATTTTGTGCCATCTTGTCTTCTTGCTCTTGCTTTATTCCATTATGTCTCATAGAGGACTGTAGGGATGAGGATGATAGTTTTATTACATCAGGAGCTATTGGGATCATGGTTGGTTGCTTCAACTATACCTATAGGATTCCATGATCATGGTTGACTGTTTTTTAGGTCATCCAAGTATCAAAAAATTTCCCCTTTTTTATGGTGACTGATTTCCATTACACTTCCTCTCCAGGATCTAAGGTGGATACATACACCACTTCTACTGGTGGTAGACCCAACTTGACCTTCCAAGAATCCACCATATTTTTCATGAGATCCTTAAAGATGAAGCACTCATGGATGGTGTTCCCCAGTATTCGGAAATAGGGAAAATAATTTGGACAGTCGTCATGACCCACTTCATCGGCTCTCTTTGGTTCTGGTCATAGGAGAAAGTTGCAAGTCATGGCGGCTATAAAGTACCCATAGACTTGTCCATATCAGAATGAGTAGACTTTATTTCATTTTTCCTCAAACTCCTTTCTTTTAGAAAATCTTTTCTCATCATTCTGAGGTGGTGGTGGTTGTTGGCATCTCGGGGATCCCGCACGTTTTGGTAGAGGCCTCACGATTGGAGCTTGTACCGAGGGTGTCTTAAGCATGACAATAGTGACTTCTGCTTTTCCTAATATTTTTCATTGGGTTGATGGGATCACACAGAACATGACATTGGTCCACTGCGGGGAGTATTCTATCCTCTGGGAAATGGAGGAGAAATCTCAAAACCCACTTATGTACTTCACTAGGATGAGTGGTGTTCGCATTTAATCATGAATATTATCGATGCACATAGTGATCATTTCATCATGGGAGAGAGGTTTGTTTTGGGAGTAATTCGGGCCTTTCCATATAGAAATGAAGTTTAAAACTCCTTTATTCTCTCACTATTTGAATTCATGAGAACACCGACCATTGTCTTAGACAATTTTGAACGGAACTGGTATAGAAAATGTCACTGGAGTTCCTCCTAGTATGTGATTGAGTTCGATGGAAATCTAGTATACCATATGAAGGCTAAAATATATAGGGTTCACACAAACCACCAGAGTTTTTTTTTCTTCTTTCTTATTAGGATTTACCATCATGGCTTCATAGTATGATACGTATTGAATTAGATGTTGTTTCGTGTATCCCGAACCATTGAACACTGGGAATAAGGGGTTTTTGAGGTTTGGATGTGGTGGGATGCTTCTCATCCAATCAATTTAGGGTTTTTGCTCTAGTTTTATCAGATATTTCCATACTTCCATGGATTCTAGTCAAACTATTAGTTTCTCGATAGTATTCAAGATCCCTTAATACATATCCTACCAGAATTGAGCTTGTGCGGTTTCAGTTGGGGCCACAACTCGACATGCCAGTGTTGCTAGAATTTTGGGTGGATACCGAGTCAGGGGGATACATTTTGGGTTCAACTGAGTATACTCTGACTGATTTCCCAGTGGAGGTAAGTCTTGATGTCCTTCCAAGACCAATTTTATGTTGGTCGATGGTCTCGATGAAGGATTGGATGGACATTCGAGCTTGACTTTATTTACCAGGATGAGTGCCTATGGGAGGGGCACCTCTTCTATGAACAACTATTGACATTCCACAAGGATAACACATCTATAAAGATAGATCCCTCAACACATCGTGACATTAATTCCCCTCAGCTCATTCATTTATTCATCTTGCTTTGTGAATCTTTCTTCGAGAGTGAGAGACACATTCTTAGGGGGAGACATAGGTGGGTCATAGGTGACATGAGATTTATTATTATCCGTGTTGGGGTTTATCAAGGGAGGTAATGAAGGATTAACCGAGGGGTGCCCAAATTTAGAACAACTTCCTAGTTCCGAGTATGCACACCATGAGGCTCGGAGTGGGATTCTTATGGGGTGGAACCATCCTCTCCTTCATCCTCTCCCTTTGTATGATTTTCTATGAGATATGTGGGGTTGTATTTTACCATGTTCACTAATGCATACCACATTATGGGTGGTGTACCCATTGCTAAATGGTAGGGCAGATTTCTGTGTCCTTTGTTGAATTTTCTCCTTCAATTCTATGGAATTTCTTGGGTTTCTTGGTGAAAATTGACCCGACGGGAGCCCTGATCAGACCTCGCAATGTGCCTTTGTCATGGAGGGTATGAACCATGATAAAAGGTGGAAAATTTTACCTTTATACTCATAAATCTTCCTAGACATGAGAAGATAATGTCTATTGTACGGAAACTTTAGGTAAAAATTCCCCTAGCCCTACAGGCTGTGGTTCCTACCATTCATCCTTTGATGTAATACAGCTTGGATTTGTTGGTCTTATGGGGGGGTTTCCAGTTAAAAATTCCCCCAACCCTACGGATTGGGGCAGTTCAAACATTACGGCAGTATCCACAACTATTGCTAGTTTTTTATTTCACACACTCTCGAGTAGGTCTGAGCCGAGTATGGTGCTGGATCCAGGCGAGATTTATTATCGTTCAAAATCATAAGCACTACTTGTTAGTTAAATTTCCTTAGGAATAAATCCTACTTAATTTTCTCAATTTTTTATATCTAAAGCTTTTCGATGTCTTGATCTCATCGGGCCTCGTGCTTTTGAGACTTACTCCGGGCCCGTTTTTGTTGAGTATTACACCTTTCCTGCATATGTATTTAATTTGATTGCTACCATTGGATAATTACATTGAAAGATATCATTTCCAATGACGTGTGTTGGATGGGATATGGGGTGAAGTGTAAAGCTCCATGTTTTCCCCATCCCCAAATATAAACACTAGATGGGGTATTTCCAATGAGGCAATGAAACTTGTGCAGTACATGGAGGCAAGCCAGTTCAATGTCTTTTTCTCCTTTCTAATCATGGATGTCATGCAGATGGTAGTGATTCCAAGTTGATTAGATAGAAAATATACCCTAATATGTTGACGTGGTCTACATACCCTTCATAAGGAAAGATAATTTCTTTTACATGGTAAAGATTCATCTAGATATTGAGGTGAATGTCATGCATACATTCCTCAGACAAATCCCTTATTATGTCAAAGTGATAAGTGGTCATGTGCCAATACATCACTGGTATATTATCTTTAGCTAGTAATCTTCTAACAAGAAACATATCTTGATGTTGTTATTTCGGGGACTCCTCTACTTGATATTCCCATCTTGACTTCTTATTAATAATTTTGTTCTAAGTAGCCAAGATAGTGGGAGCCTCATTGATATGTGAATGACATGGGAGTGGCTCAGAAGATGAGCGTGGCCCCAGACCATTCTCTGGTTGAGAAAGGATATCAATCATCATAGATAAAGTGTCTGATATGTATGACTCCATCTTTCTGAGTGCCTCATCAAATGAGGGCTTTCTCACATTTTCCTAACAAGGGGAGGGCCTTCTCGCCAATATAAATTTTGATTACGAGTAGGACCTTCGTAATTGGTGCTACAGTGACTAGGGCTACCATTTCAACTTGATTCCCAACCTTGGGGAGTATCCCTACAGTATATACCCTGGGGAGGACATTCATGGGTGGATAGAGTGAGGGGAGGACTTTCTGGCTGCCTGATGTCATTGAGGGGAGGACCTTCTCGATGACTGATATGATAGGGAGGAATACTATCACAACTTGATACATAGATGTAGGGAGAATTTTTACATTGTAAATCCTAGGGAGGGCCTTTAGGATATACTAAAATGATTGGAGGACCTTCTCATTAAATTATGTTACTATGAGGAGGGCCTTCACAGTAACGTCCAATACTGGGGGGGCCTTCGTAATATCTATCATCATGGCGAGCAATACGATCATGACTTGACATCCGACTACGGGGATAAAAAAATATTCATCGTATACCTTGGGGAGGACCATCAGGGTGAATGAAATCAAGGGGATGACCTCCTTGTTGTCTGGTCTTCAGGTCACGGGGAGGGATTCCCTGATACACATCAGGAGATAAACTCCTATTATTAATCATTCATGGCCCACGGTGTAAGCCCCCATGGGTGCTCTAGGGAAGACCTTCAGAGCTGCTGGTAGTGACATTATAGGGAAACCCTTCATAACTTCTATTGTCACATCCATAATTTGGTAATTGACTAATAGGGTCTTGTTCCACTATTGATATATGTTTGAGGTCGTTAAGAACTCCAGCTTCCAGCAGAGTAGGATCATGTATGTGCTCTTCATTTTCTGATTGCCTTTGTAGAATTACTTTTTTGGGAGATCTATTACAGGTAACTGGGGATACCTGTTGTTAGTGACAACCTTCATATAAAAGTCCATGTCTTGTGGCTTCCCTTGATGTCACTAGGATATAATGATGGGAATCTTGAGCTTTGGCCAAGATATATGACTGCCCTGGAGTGGCAGCCACATTGGACCGGTGACCCCAAGTTGGAATGGGTATTTTTTCCTAGTTTGGTTTTCCATTTATCATGGGATATTTTCATCGACCCTCCTAGAGAGGAGTATAGATTCATAACTACTATAGAGTGGCTAACCCATTTTGTGAGTAAGTTATTCCATTCTAGGAAACTGGGTTGTGGGCTTGGTTCCTTTCATTTTCCACCGATGCAATGATATATTGGCACGTTTGAGTATATGTTCTGGAATCAACGTCTGATCTTCCATCATTTCCATGATGTTATATTATAAATCATTGGTTTACATTGGTACGAAGTCCCATTCAGATGTCGAAGTAGGAGTTTGTGCCTTCTACAGTCTAGCATAGGTTTCAAGTATATACTGGTAGTTCTCCTATGCCAGGATAGAGGAATGAGTCTGACGCTGGTTTTCTTCTCCAGTTTCCACCGTATTTCACTGGTGGGATTCATATTCAGGAGTGGTAATTTTCATTTGATCTCTTGCTGCAGTATTTTTCTCACGATCTTTGTTTTAATTCACAGGAATTTGACTCGTGTCATATTTTCATGTTGCCCTATTTTGATGGCAGGCTTGATACACATCAGTAGGTATTTCTTTCCTACCTGTAGCTGGTTATTGTCCTATTTGGATGATAGGCTTCTCATTCGTTGATAGATATCTACATCTGCCTATAATGTTCCACTCTGTCTATACAGAGGGACCGATGAGCACTAGATGGAACATGCACATGCTCATATTTATCCACCCTATTTATATGGTGGGTTTGAGTTGAGGGGTAGAGTTTTATATCTTCCTGTTCAATGTCGTCATTATTTATGGCAGCGTTTCTCTTCAGGAACAATGGTGATAACATGTTCATGATTATATATTTTCCTTCCTTGGTGGGAAGCTCAAGGGGCTCGGGACTTCTTCACTTTAGTAGGTTCCCTCAGTATAATATCCTCTTTAGAGTGAGGATACTTGGTATCCCGGTGTTGGAGGTGACACTCTCTGGAAGGGGCCCATGAGTAGGACATCTATGTAGTTGAGATAAATTCATCATCATTGACTTCATATGGATCTCTAAGATAAGGGAGGTACTCACTATCACCCTCTGAGGACAGGATCTCGAAATGGTTCGAGGTGACCATCAGGGCCACCGTGTGTGGGGGTGCGAGCCATGGATGAGGAAGTGCCTAGTAATCTTTTTCAAACTAGAGGTATTGTCTTACGACCTCTAATGTGGGAAGAGTACCATTCCAGTGGTACTATATGATCAGTCTATTGGATACCTAGCATTGAAGATGCTATGTTGGTGGGGGTATTGCTCTTCATCAGGGCCCCTGCTACCTATGGTATCGCTGAGGCTAGTGTCTACACAGATTGTCGGGATATCATTTGGATCAGAGGTTTCTCTATGGAAACTACAACATATATATATATATATATATGACATATATAGACAAAAACCCCCCGAAAAAGTAGCATCAATTGATCATATACATATTTAACGATTTATCTTGGCCTCCTTCCACCCTTTTTGTTGTGAGGTGAAGGGGATTGAGTGGGTTAAAACCCCCACCTTAGTTAAGGATTTACGTTAGGTTCACTATTTTTTCGGCCTTCAAGGCAGTACATTTATGGGTTTTAAATAACGCAATGAATGGTCCGACGAGTGAAGATCATTCGTCTATTATTGTAGAGACCATACCATCACCATATATGTTTCAACCCAAACCGCATCATTATCATTTAAGGGGGGATTGGATTGACCCTGTGGGGATTGGGCAGTTTATCACTTACGTATTATGAAGGAGGTGCTGTAGTCAAATAGTCCAATCAGGTGATTTCATGGGGTCATGTATTTGTGCAGTCGGTCCTCTTAGGATATAACCTCCTCGAAAAGTTTCTAGTTAGTTTATTCAGGGAGCTAGAAACACCCAAAATCTCTAGTATCCATGATTTATTGACTTTCCTTCCAAAATCATGAACTCGTTGGATGAAGATTTGGACAACGACACTTAAGAACTTCATTGGTTGAGAGGATGGGAGGTCGGGCTCATCACACCCCTTTGGGGGGGATTATTCCCTATTTTAGGAATCTCTTATAGATTTCATTTGTGTTCATATGTTAGTGAATCCTTGGTTTATTCTCAAAAAGTGAATCCATGGGTTACCCCTTGTTTTCAGGATCATCATAGGCATACATGGATTTGATTATATGGGGGAAGTGATGACTTAAGCCATGCAATAAGGAACTCTGGATTTTATCGTCCTCTAGGGGGATGGAAGATGGTAAGATATTGGGATCTGACCCATAATATGGGCTTCATAAATATCATTGTGAGATGAATCAGAGCCCACATAGTTCGGGAAACATGGGGCCTATGCATGGGAGCTTCCCATTTGAGGGGACATGATTGAGTGAACCCTTTTGGGTGGGCACCCCTTTTGATCTTGGGCCTTCAAGAGGGAATATTATGATTAAAAAAAGAGGAAGTGGGAGATCCAAGATACTACAAACCTCTTATCTCACTAATGGGAGAAGGTGGGCCTACAATAGATGAAGATGAGTTGACGGTGGTTAAAGGCAAGGGGCAATGAACCCTTTAACGTTGGATGACATTGGGGTCATGCAGCACATCCCTCAGAAGGTTAGGGACTTACCTCAGCAGGAGTTACCAAGATTGTGTTCTGGGAAAGGGGAGGAATGTCACCTCTCATCAAAAGGAAAAGCAAACATTATTCCTTTGACTGATCATCATTCCTCATTGAATGGAAAATAATGTGACCAGCCTTAATCCCTAGAATGGGGAGGTTCAAATCAGCATCCCAAGGTTGGACTATGGGTTACGATGAGAATTTTGACTTACAAACATCCCTGGAGTCTGAATCTTTGTGGGGAGAGCCTTTGCGACTCTACTCATAATTGTTTTGTAGACTGAAATCGGCACACTGATGCACCCGTTGATCTGATCATATGGGTCTGATGGCTTTGGAGGAGGCTTTTTCCGGATGTCGGGGGAGTAGTTCGCCAAGGGGTTATGGAGGAATATACAGTAGTAGAGGATTGATGTTAGAGCCATAGGGAAGGGCACCTAAATACTCTACATTATGTGTACTATTTTCTCATGCGGTATGGGGGGAGCTCTGCAAACAGTACTGGTTTGTGGGTAGAGGGGTCATCTGAATACCAAAGCAGTACAGAAGCTTGGGCATGGACCACCGCACACCATAGTGGTACGTGGTCCTGGATGCGGTCTACCCTGTCGCTATGGGTTTTATCCACGTACTGATGTAGTATGCGGCACGGGGTTCAATCTATATAGTGATACACTATAAAAAATTTTGTATTGAAGGAGGGTCTTGGAACATGTTGTTCATGGGGTGTTCATCTACTTGTAATTTTTCGTTCGCAATTACACCAATTAGGTTTGGGATTTTCCCATTATTATTAAGTTACATCCATTTATGAATCGCGACTAGTTATACCTACAGAAATGTGGTTCGCAGTTTGAACTTCATCGATGATTCGAAACTGAAGTTGGAAGCCTCCTTGAATTCCTTCTTCCATCCTTTGGGTTCTCCCGCATGCTTTCTTCATCTGTCCTTTGTCGTCCCCTTCTTTAATTCCTTCTATGTTCCTTTATAGAGCATTGGGGAAAATCGTATCTATGAGAACAGAACACCATTTTTGGAAGCCCATGAAGAGATATCTTGATCCATAGAATACTCAGTCAACCGGGGTTTCCGAAGGCTACAGTTCATCAGTCATGGTTTGCGGAACCCTGTCGATTTTCTTTGTCCTCAAACTGTTGAGTTCACGAGATGTTATGCGGATGACCTTCGCGCACTTGATTCCTCTAACGATGTGGTTCGTCAGTTCTTGGGTTAGCTGGCCATTTCTCTGTGGGCCAGTGCCTCACAGGTCCTTCCATGTACTGGTGGTTCACGGTTTAGGAATTCCATGAAACCTTCTCGGTGATGATTTTCGAGTTACATAAAACTCTTTGATAAAATCAATTTCTTCATGTTTCTCCTGAATTTTGAAACTCAATTTTCATCCATTCATTTTACTGGACCTCTATGAATGTTTTCTTCCTTCTGCAAAGTGCTTTTAGGAGTATTTTATTCCCTTTGTGATGTTTTTAGGACCCTAAAATAATAAAAGCGTCAATAAACACTAAAAGTCTCTAAAAATCCTAAAGGACTCAAAAAACCATAAAAGAACAAAAAAACTATAAAAAACAAAACGCACTTAACAAACCTAAAAGAACATAAAAATCCTAAAAATACCTAAAACCAAAAAAAACACTAAATGAACGTAAAACCATAAAAACACAAAAGGACCCTAAAAACACTAAAACCCAAAAGGGACCTAAAAACCATAATAAAACAATATAAAACTAAAAACAAAAAAAATATCTTAAACACAACCCCCAAAAAATTCCCTAAAGCCCCTAAAACCTTAAAAATCCTAAAATTCTCATAAATCCCTAAATGACTTTATAAAATCAAAAAAAGCCCTAAAAGATCATTAAAACAACAGAAGAACCTAAAAACTGTAAAACAATCCAACAATCCAAAAAGACCCTAAAAACCCTAATACCCTTAAAAGACACATAAAGACGTTTAAGAACCCTAAAAACCCTCATTAACCATAAAAAAAATTTAAAAACAAAAAAAACCATAAAAACCATAAAATTACTACCCCTAATAAATACATAATAAACCATAAAACCCCATAAAACCCAAAAAAACCAAAAAAAACCCAGAAAACCAGAAAACCTCAAAAAACGTTAAAAGCCTCAAAAAAGCCTCCAAAAAAAACTTAAAAAGATCTAAAAAACATAACCATAACCAAAAAGACACTAAACCCCCCCAAGATACCATAAAAAATATAAAATCCCAAAAAACATTAAAATCATAGAATACTCTAAAAACCCGGCAAACCCTAAATGACCATAAAAAACCCTAAAACCCCTACAAACATTAAAAGAGCCTAAATACCCATAAAACCCACTTAAAACCCTGAAAGTCCATAAAACCCATCAAAAACCTAAATTTCATTAAATACCTTGAATACCCTTAAAACACACAATCTTTAAAATACATAAAACCATAAATAATTATAATAAACTCTTAAACACCTAAAAACCCTAAAACCAAAAAAAAAACCAAAAACCCCATGAAACCTCAAAAAATCCTAAAAAACCACTAAAAACCCTGAAACCCGTAAAAAATTTAAAACCTATAAAACCCTAGAAAACACTAAAACCCCTAAAAATCCTAAACACTATAAAATTTCTAAAGAGACTAAAAGTCACTAAAACCTCTGAAAAACACAAAAAACTCAAAACACTCTAAAATCCAAGAATTCCATAAAACCATTAATACGCTAAAACCCTAAGAAACCCTAAAACCCTAAAACCATTTAAACTTTAAAAACCCAAGGAAAACCCTATAAATCCCATAAAATTAAAAAAACATAAAAAACATAAAATATTTTAGAAGGAACTAAAATATCATTAAAGGTCATAAAACCCTATAAAACCTTAAATACAAAAAATCCCCTAAAACCCTAGAAACAATAAAAACCCATAAAGAAACATAAAGACACCCTAAAAACCATAAAAAAATAAAAATCCTAAAAACCCAAAAATCCTAAAATACATTAAAACCCCAAAAACTCAAAAAAAAGAGAAAAACACAAAAAACCCTCAATCATATTAACCCAAAAAAATCATAAAAAACATAAAAATTATCTAAAAACCTAAGAAACCCTTAAAACCCCTAATATACCTACAAAAATACAACCCTAGAAACCTAGATAAATCAATGAAAATAACTAAAATGCCTGAACCATTGAAAAACTAAAAATTAATCTTCATACCAAGAAACCCTGCATAAATCCTCTAAAACTCAAAAACCCGAAAAACCCGAAAAACCCAAAAAAACCAAAAAACCAAAAAACCCCTAAAACCTATATAACCTTTAAAACCCCATAAATACCTAGAAAAAATAAAAAAAAATCACCCACAATATCCTAAAAATAGGAACACCCCTAAAAACACTAAAACCCTAAAGACTGAAGAATGAACCTAAAAACCCTAAAAAATGCTCAAACCCCTAAAACCCACTAAAATCCCAAAAACAGTTAAAACCCCCAAAACATCATTAACAACACTAAAACCCTTAAAAAAAATTTAAACTCTAAAATACCTATGAACACAAAAACACTAATTACCCTAAGAAACCCAAAAAACTCTCAAAACCCCTAAAAAACCTAAAAACCATAAAACCCATAAAACCCCAAAACACCAAAAAATACTAAAAGCCCATAAAACCCAAAAAACCATTAAAAACCATTAAAAACTGAAAAATCCATAAAATCCATACAACCCCTAAAAATGAAAAAAAAACACCTTAAAGACTCAAACAACACTAAAAAACCCAAATAATCCTAGAAAATTTAAAAACATAAAAAATCCTAAAAGACCATAAATAAAAATATAAAACCCCTACAACTCCCTATAAAAACATAACAACATAAAAATACTAAAAACCTTAAAACCCCCAAAAAAACCAAATCACCTATAAGACCCCAAAATAATCAAAACACTAGAAAACCCTAAAATGTCTAAAACTCAAAAAAAACATCAAAAGTCTCTTAAAAACCATAAAAAACAAAAAAAACCTAAAAAAAAAATAAAAACATAAAATCACTTAAAAAAATTAAATCCTAAAATACTCTAAAACCATAAAATACCCAAAAAACCATAAAAAGGCCAAAACACCCCAAAAAAATCTTAAAATCCACTAAAACCCTAAAAACCAAAAAAATAATGAAAACCCCTAAAAATAATTAATAAACCTACAAGCCCCAAAAATCCCCCAAAATAACTACAACCCCTAAAAACACTAATCCCCTAAAACAAAAACACTAAAAAACCTAAAAAAAATAAAAAAACACTAAAGACACTAAAAACACTAAAAACACCAAAAAAATAAAAAATCTTAAAATAATTTAAACACCCTAAAACTCCTCTAGACCCTAAAACCCCCTAAATAACTTAAAATACTGAAATCCTTAAAACTCCATAAAATAGTAAAAAAAATAAAACCCTAAATCCACCAAAACCCTAATAACCAATAAAACCTCAAAAACAACCAAAATACAAAGAACCTAAAAATAATGAAACCCCTAATACCCAACAAAAACCTTTAAACCCCAAAATAAACTAAAACCCTTTAAAAATATAAAGACGATACAGATCCTTAAAAATCTTTAGAAGACCCTAGAAAACCCTAAAACCTCATAATCCCTCTAAAAACCCAAAGAGACAATAAAAACAACTAAAAATCTAAAGAGGCCATAAAATACCCAAATACCCCCTAAATGGCACTGAAAACCCTAAAACCTGATAAAGGACACAAAAATATGAAAAGCAACCAAAAAACCATAAAGGACCCAAAAATTCATAAAACCCCTAAAGGACACTAAAACACTAACAAACCACGAAAGTCCCAAAAATCCCTTAAAAAACACCCTAAACCATACACCCTAGACCATAACCCCTATACGTTATACCCTAAACCAGTTACCCACACCCTATACCTTATACCCTTCACCTTATAACCTATACCCTAAAACCTAAACTCTAAACACAACACCCAAACCCCATATCTTATACCATAAACCGTAAAATGTACATCATAAAACTTGTAACCTACTTCCCAAACCATAAATCCTATACCCTAAACCATATATCCTACACCTTAATCCCTATAACCATTACCCTTAACCCTATACCCCACACCTTGAATACTATGCCCTGTACCTGAAACCCTAAACCCTACACCCAAAACCCTGAACCTTATACACTAAACTCTATACCCAACAACCTATTATCCTAAAACCGACTCCATAAAATCAATACACTCGACCCTAAACCCCAAACCCTACACCTTAAACCCTTTACCCTACACCCTAAACCCTACACCAAAAAACCAATACCCACCACCATAAAAACAAATAAGATAATCCTAATAACCAGAAAATTAATAAAAAAATCCTAAAAAATATAAAAAGAAATAAAACCCCCAAAGACCAAAAAACCCTAAAATTCTAATGAAACCCTAAAAACCCTAAAACCCCTAACGCCCTAAAACCATTAAAACCCCTTAAGAACCTAAAAATTCATAAAAACCTAAACACTCTAAAGCCTATATAAATCCCTAATGAGACCTAAAAAAACCCAAATACCCTAAAACCCATTAAAACCCCAAAAAACACAGAAACCCTAAAACCCTAAAAATACTAAAACCCCTAAAAGTCCATAGAAACCTAACCATTCTTAAAAACACAAAAAAAAAATCAAAAACCAAAAAAACACATATAAAAAATTTAAAATGATAAAAACTATAAAAAAACATAAACACTGAACACCTTTAAAGACCCTAAACCCTTAAAAATCCCCAATAACCCAAAAAACCAAAAAACAAAAAAACCCCAGAGAAATCAAAAAACACCTTCAAAAAATACCAGAAAATCCCAAAAACCCCTTTGAATCCTCAAAAGACACTAAATCAAAATAAACGCTCTAAAAATATTTTCGATCCTTAAAACCCATAAAATTAATAAAAACCCAAAAAAACTAAAAAAACCCTAGAAAAACCTAAATCACCTAAAAACCCCTAAAATCACTAAAATTCCTAAAGTGGCCTAATACACCTATAACCTAAAGTGGACCCTAAAAAACCTAAAACCCCTTTACACACAAACAACAATAAAAAATCCCTAAAATACACAAAGAATCTTAAAACACGTAAACGACCCTAAAACCATAAAAAAACCTTAAACCCCACAGAAAACACTGAAAACCCATAAAATACAATAAAAACAATAAACTATATGCCATAAACCCTATAACCCAAAGCCTAAACCCTAATCCCTATACCCTACAACCTAAATAATAAACCCTATATGCTAAAATCTAAAAGACCAGAAAACCCTAAAATAAAAAAAACAACCTAAACCCCCCTAAAGACCCTAAAAACCGCAAAACCCATAAAACATAATACTTTAAAATCCCATTAAAACCAAATGAACCTAAAAAACTAGTAAAATACTAAAAGTCCCTAAGAACCTTAAAAACACCAAAAATACCATAAATCCATAATATCATAAAATACCCTAAAACCATAAAAATACTTATCCACCCAAAAAAATCTAAAACCCATAAAATATAAAGAACCCTATATAACCTAAAAAACCTTAAAATCCTTAAAATCCCAAAAAAATCCCCATGAAAATTCTAAAAACACCAAATCCCCTAAAAACCATATATATCACTAAATAAGAATTAAAATGCCAAGAAACCCAAAAAACATAAAAGAACACTAAAACCCCTAAAAAGATGAAAAATGCTAAAATATTGTAAAACCATAGTATTTCATAATACACCATTAGAAACCCAAAACATAAAAACACTAAAATCACGAAAAACCCCAAAGACCTATAAAAACCTAAACCGATAAAAACCATAAAAACCCCAAAATCACAAACACCTAAAATCCCATTAAACCCTAATAAAATAAAAAATACCTAAAATCGCTAAAAAACCTAAAACCCCTATAAATACATAAAATACCTTAAAAACCATTAAAACCCCAAAAGTCCATAAAAGACCCTAAAACCCTAAAAATTCCCAGAACCCTTAGAAAACTATAAAAGTACCTAAACTCATAAAAGAACCAAAAAAACCATAACAAACCTAAAAAAACCCTAACCCCCCCAAACACCAAAATCCATAAACTCCTAAACACACCTAAGCGTCACAAAAACACCCGTAAAAGACCTGAAACCCACCTAAAACCCAATAGAAACAAAAAAATCTGAAAAAACCTAAAAACCTTATAATGAAAAAAACCACAGGAAACCTAAAATCCCCTAAAACCCTTAAAACCCATTAAAAATCCCCAAAACGCATAAAGACCCCTAAAACCCATTAAACCCCTTAGATCATAAAAACTGTTCAAACCCTGAAAAACCCTAAGAAAACTAAAAACCTCTTAAAACTCTAACACCCCTAAGAGTCACAAAAAACAAAAAACCCCACTTAAACCATGAAAACCCTTATAAATCATAAAAGAACTAAAAATCCTTTGAAAACCATAAGAACGCTACAAACCTAAAAACCCCTAAAAACCCTAAACTGCCTTAGAACCCCTAATAAAACAAAAATCCCCTAAAACCCCTGAATCCCAAAAAATTATCTTGGAAATATAAAAAACACTACTACAACAAAAAAAACATGTATACCCAATCCCACCCCCAAAACACTAAAAGAACCATGCAAACCATAAAAATCCATAAAGAGCCTAAAAAACTAAAAACCCCTAAATCACCTTAAAGACCCTAAAACCCTAAAATACTAAATGAACCTAAAAACAATATAAAAACCCTAGAAGATCATAAAAATACTTAGACACACGTATTACCCATAAAAACACTAAAATACATAAAAATACTTAAAGAACCCTAAAACCCCTAAAAAACTAAATGTACTAAAAAACTCTAGAAACATAAAAACCCTAAAAATCCTAAAAACTCATAAAACCCATAAAACCCATAAACACAATTTAACCCCCCCCCCAAAAAAAAACTAAAAAACCCTTAAAAACCATATAACCACTAAAACCCTTAAAAAACCAAAAAACCCTAAACACCTTAAAAATTCAGAATGGCCCCAAAACCCCTAAAAACTCTAAAAACCCTAGAAACCTTATAAGCACCACGAAGCACATAAAAACCCTAAAAAACATAAAATTCAAAAACCTTAAAAACCCTGAAAACCCCTAAAACATGTAAAAAACCTAAAACACCTTCAAAAATTAAAAAAACCATAAAACAGTAAAACCATTAAAAAACCTAAAACCTAATTACATTAGATAAACCTAAAAACCTAAAAACCCACAAAAACCATAAAAACTTCTAGACAAAATCTAAAACCTAAAAAGACTCTAAGAACTATAAAACCCCAAGAAGACCTTAAAAACACTAAGAAACATGAAACCCATAAAAACACAAGAAAATCCCTAGAAGAGCATAAAAACCATAAAAACACAAAACCATAAAACCATAGAAAAATAAAATCACTAAATAACCCTTTAAACTTCTAAGTACCCAAAAGCACTAAAAACAATAAAACCACTACAAACCCAAAAAAATCGAAAAAACCATAAAAACACTGAATCAGACCTAAAAAACTAAAAACTGTAAAACCATAAAACCCACAAAAAACCCTTTAAAACTAAATTAACTCCTAGAAACTGAAAAAAAAACCCAAAATACCAAATAAAAAACCCAAAAAACCCCCAAACCCCCCCAAAAAAATACCCAAAAATCTAAAAACCCCGAAAACACCCACAAGCCCTATTAAAACCTGAAAAAACTGAAAACCATTAACCCTTAAATCCTCTAAAAATCATAAAAAATCCAAGGACCCCTATTAAAATAAAAAACCATAAAAAAAATAAAATCCTTAAAGGTCCCTAAAACATATAAAATTCATAATAACCACAAAAAACCCAAAACCCAAAACCCCCTAAACACTCAATGAAAAACCCAAAACACCTAAAATTCTAAAAAACCCTAAAATAACCTAGAAACACTAACAACACTAAAAGACCGTAAAAACTCTAAAAACATAAAATACCCTAAATACACAAAAAACCCCTAAAAGGCCGTAAAAACATAGACCCCATAAAAGATATTAAATCCCCCTAAAAACCCTAAAAACCCACTAAATAACTTGGGAATCCAAAAATACAATAGAACCCATAGAAACCTTAATGGAACCAAAAAGACCTAAAAATCCCTAAAGACCCTTAAATCAAAAAAATCATAAATGAGCATAAAAGGGATTAAAACCCCCAAATATGGTAAGAGATCCTAAACCATAGTAAAAACCTAAAGCACCCTAAAAACTATTAAAACCCCGAAAAGAACCAAAAACTCTAAAAATCACTAGACAACCCTAAAACCCTAAAACCACCCAAAACGCCAAAACACCTCTAAAATTACAAAAAAGAATAAAAGACTATAATAACCCTAAAACTCCTAAAAGACCCAAAAATGCTAAACTATCCTAAAACCCCATACAATATAAAAAGAACATTAAAGGGCCCTAATAACCTTTGAAAACATTAAAAGACCCTAAAAACCTCTGAAAAACTTATAATACCCAAAAAACCATAAAAGTAATAAAATTCTCTAAAAATACAAAAAAATCTGATAAATCGATAAGGCCTAAAACCCATATAAAACACTAAAACACTACAAACCATAAAAACCCTAAAACCATTAAAACCTAATTATAAAACCCCAAACCCCCCAAACCCCTAACAAGACATTAAAAACTCTAAAACCCTCAAATACACAAAATCTCCAAAAAACCAGAAAATCCCCTAAATCCCTTGAAAGACCCTAAAAACCTAAAAAATCGTCGAAAACCCTAAAACCCCTAACAAAACCTAAAAACACTAAAAGACACTAATATAATAAAAAAACGCCAAAAACTCCTAACAAACCCTAAATAAACTAAAATGGTTTAAGATCCTAATAAACTCAAAAACCCCAAAAACCGCTAAAATGCCTAAAAAGACACTAAAAACTGAAACCCCTAAAAATCTCAATAACCCACAAAAAATAAAACTATAAAAAACATAAAAATCCTAAAAAACACTAAATCCCTAAATCCCCTAAAAAAAATTAAAATCCCCCAACACCCAAAAAATGCTTAAGCCACAATATATTCCCCATCACTCTAAAAACCTATAAACGTCCTAAAACCCTAAAACCCCTAAAAACCAAAAACCCCATAAAACACATAAAACCATATATAAACCATAAAAATCATTAAACCCCCTTAAAACCCTAAAACCCCCAAAAATCTATAAAACCCCTAGAAACCATAAAAATCATTGAAAACCTTTGAAAATCGTAAAAACTCCTAAAACCCCCTAAAATACCATAAAAACCAAAAACAACCAAAAACACAAAAAAAAACATAAAAACCAAAAAAAATTATAACAACCCCTAAAACACCCAATTAGAATAAAAACCCTTTAATCCCAAAAACCCTTAAAATACCTAAAACCCCATAAAACACTAAATCCCTTAAAGACTCCAAAAAACAAAATGACAGTCAAAACTCTAAAACCAGCCTAAAAGAGCATAAAAATCCAAAAAGACCCAAAAAACCCCTTAAAACCCATAAATGCCATTAAAGACCCTTAAAAACTATTAAAAATTAAAAACCTTAAAATACAGTAAAACACAAAAAACCCTAAAAAACCCTAAAAACCAAAAAAAACCAAAAAACACTAAAACACCCTAAAAACACCAAAATCCCTATAAAATCCTAAAAACCATAAAATAACCCTAAATCTTTATAATCCCTAAAAACCCTAAAAAGAAATAAAAACCTAAAACCACCCTAAAAACCCTAACACCCTTAAAATCTGGAATAAACCATAAAACTACTAATAAACACTAAACCCCCCAAAAAACCTTAAAAACATAAAAAACATAAAAATCCTTAAAATCCTTAATATCTACAAAACCCAGATTTTTTTCAAAACCTTGAAAAAACATAATAACCCCACAGAAAACCCAAAAAAATCCAATAACCCCTATCTTTTAAATCACTTAAATACCCTAAAAACTATAAATACCATTAAACCATAAAACCCCTAAAACAGCTAAAAACCCTAAAAACTATGACAAACCTAAAAAACATGATAAAACCTAAATCCCCTAAAAAACCATTTCAACATTTAAAATCCCTTAGAAACCCAAAAACCCTAAAAAACCAATATAAACCCTTAAAAACCTAAAAACCCTAAAATGACAAAAACATCATAAAACTCATAAAAACCAAATAAATACCCTAAAACCCCCTTAAACACAAAAAAACCATAAAAACCTAAAAATCCATAAAACCAATAAAACCCCTAAAAACTTTAAAATGAATTAAAATCTATAAAAACCATTAAACCCTCTAAAATCCCTTAGATATTCTAAAATCCCTTTAAACCGCTAAAAACCCTTAATACTATAAAACCCTCCTAAAAATCTAAAAACCCTTAAAACTCAAAAAGATTCGAAAACCATAAAAAACTAAAAACCCAATTTCTGTTAAAACCCGTAAATCCCTTAAAGACCAATGAAAACCCAAAAAAACCCCAATGAACCATAAAATCCCAAAAATCCATAATAATCTAAAAACCTCTAAAAATCTTAAAACCATAAAATAATATTGTAAAGTCTAAAGACAACAATAACATTAAAACTCATAAAAACTCTAATAAATATACAAAAAAAAAACCTAAAAACCCCTAAAACCCCCCCAAAACCAATATAACACTAAAAACACCCAAAACCCTAAAAATACATAAAACCACAAAAAACAATAGAAACCCTGGAAACATAAAAAAATTCACGTAAATTATTAAAAATATTAAAACACCAAAAAAAATAAAACCTATAAAATCAATAAAAGGCCAAAATACCAGAAAATACCTAAAAACCAAAATCCCCTAAAAACCTAAAACCCTCATGAATAATAAAAAACCCTTCAAAAATCAAAATTACCAAAAAACCAATAAAAACAATAAAAATCATAAAAAACATAAAAACTATTAAGAGACACTAAAAACACTAGAAGACCCTAAAACACTTAAGCACACTAAAACCCACAAATATAGTACAAAAACTAAATATTATAAAAACCCTAAAACATTAAAAAGCCCTAAAACCCCTAAAAAATCGAAAACCCCTAAAAACTTTTAAAACATCATTAAAACCATAAAAATCCTTGAAACACATAAAAATTGAAAAAAAAAACTCCTTAAAATCCCTAAAAACCCAAACAAATCCCAAAAAACCTAAAAATAGTAAAGCCCCTAAAAATAATGAAAACCCGTAAATTCCATAAAAATCCATAGAAAGTCTAAAAACTCTACAAAAACTCTTAAAACCCCCAAAAACCAAAAAACCCTAAAATCCACAAGACCTTAAACTCTATAATAACCGTAATAATATAAAAAATAATTAAAACCCCTAATTCCCTTTGAAAACACTAAACACCCATAAAAACCATTAAAAACAAAAAACCATTAAAACCTATTAAGACCATAAAACCCTTAAAACTTCTAAAAACCCTCAAAACCTTGAAATACAAAAATGAAGCAAAAAAATATAAATACCATTAAAACCATAAAAACCACTAAAAACCATAGAAATCCTAAAAAACATAAAACCCATAGAAAATCCAAACCGTAAAAGCCTAAATTTTTTGAAAACCCATAAAATACCATAAATCCCATAAAACCCTCAATGACCCAAAAAACCCTAAAACCCCCCAAAATCCCATAACAACCATTAAAAACATAACAAATTCCTAAAACCCCTTAATATCCTAAAACCCCTAAAAGGCACTAAAACACTTAAAACCCCTAAAATACTATAAAATTCCCAAAATCCCAAAAAAAGACTCTAGGAACCCTAAACCGCTAAAATACCAGAATAACCTAAAACCCAAATAGACCGTAAATCCCCTAAGGGATTTTAAAACCCTAAGGCCCTAAAATCACAAAAATCCCAAAAGACCCTAAAACCCATGAAGGACCTTTAAAACCGCATAGAACCCATAAAGGACCCCAAACCCCCTAAAACACCTAAAGGTTCCTAAAAAACAATAAATTACACTAAAGACCCTAAAAGACAAAAAAAACCATAAAACCCCTAAATGATATAAAAACCATAAAAAACTAAGAAACCCAAAAATCCAAAAAAAATCCTAGAAGACCCTAAAACCCTTAAAAGACCCTAAAAACCAAGAAACATTAAAAGGAACTATAAATTATAAATACTTTAAAAAATCATAAAATCATTAAAAACCCTAAAACCCCTATATACCATAAAAACCCCAAAAAAATCTAAAAAAACCATAAAGGCCCTAAAACCTAAAAGAATTTGAAAACCCAAGTGAACCCAGAAAACCCCCGAAAACCCCTAGTAACTCTAAATATCTTAAAAGAGTCCTAAAACCCATAAAACACCATTAAAACCCCTATATGAACCTTAAAAACAAAAAACCTAAAAGAGAAAAGACAACCTTAAAATACCTTAAATCCATTTAAAACTAATAACTGTAAATAATATTAATATATTCTAATAACTGAAAAAACAATACAAATCCCTAAAATATAGTAAAATGTTAAAAACCATAATACCCCTAAGCATAAAAAAAACCTAAAACTCATAAAAACCTTCTAAAACCCCTGAAAACACATAGAACCCTAAAAACCCATAAAAAACCTAATAACCATCATAAGCATAAATATCCTATAAAACATTTAAACACATAAAAACCATTAAAACAATAAAACCCCAAAAATCATTAAAGAGCATAAAAACCCAAAAAACCCTCAAAGACCATAAAAAAATTAAAACCCATAAAATTCCTTTAAAACCCTTGGCACCCCCTAAAAACCATAAAACTCGAAAAACATTAAAAAATATAAAAACCCCTAAAATTCTGAAAACATGAAAACACCACAAATACACTAAAAATATTCAAATACTAAAAACCATAAAAGAACCCTAAAACACATTTAACCCCTAAAATCCCTAAAAATCATAGAACAAAAAAAACTCTAAAAACCTCTTAAAACCCTTAAAAAGCCTTAGTAACCCTAAAAATAAACAAAGCCCCTAAACCAACTCAAAAATCCAAAAAATCCAAAAAACCCTAAAAACCTATAAAACCAAAAATCCCTAAAAACAATAAAAACACCGAAAACTATAAAATACCCTCAAAACCCTACGAAAAGCATAAAAACTCTAAAATACTAATAAAACCCTAAAACCCCCTTAAAACCCAAAAAATAATAGAAACCCTAAGAAAATGCAAGAGAACCTTGAAAAAACAAAAAACCCAAAATGAAACTAAAAACATTAAAACCCTTAAAGACAGTAATGCCCTAACCCCAAAAGGAATATAAAAACATCAAAAACATGGAAATAACGTAAAACCATAAAGTCAAAATAAAAATAAAATACCCAAAACCCTATAAAACCTAAAAACCCTAAAATAACTCAAAACACTAAACACCCTAGAAACCTAAAAACACAAAAAAACCGTAAAAAACAATAAAAACATTAAGAAAACATAAAAAAATTTAGGAAACATAAAAACATAAAAACATTAAATACCAAAATAACCCTAAAAACACTAAAAAACCTAAAAAGGGCCAAACACCCAAATCATTAAAAAACCATAAAAACACTAAAGGATCTTATAAAACCCTAAAAATTCACAAAGGAACCAAAAAACACAAAACCCTAAATTCCCTAAAACACCTTAAAAACCATAAAGACATGGAAAATCTATATAAACCCTAAATCACCTAAAACCCCTAAAAGACCATAAAAACCCCTAAAAATTCTAAAACTCCTAAAAACCATAAATACCGTTAAAAATTTGAAAACCATATAAACCTTGAATCCCCGAAGAAATATCTAAAAAAACTCAAAACACAAACAAACCATAAAACCCCTAAAAACTCATTAGAACCCTTAAACCCATAAATAACTCATTATAAACCAAAAACCCATAAAAACCTTTAAAATCCCTGAAGAACAATAAAAATTATAAAAACCCATAAAATCCATAAAAGCCTTAAAAATAATAAAAAAACTAAAAACTTTAAAAACTACTAAAACTGCATAGAAACTCTAAAAACCTCAAAAAATCCAAAAAATTGTAGAAACGCATAAAACCCATAAACCTTACAAATCCAAAATATATTAACAAACCTAAAAACCCTAAAAACTATAAAAATAATGTAAAAACACTAACCCCCTCCCCCCACACCCCCAAAAAACTAAATGTCCCTAAAAACCCAAAAATGCTAAAATCCCATAAAAATCCTAAAAACCCATAAAACCCCTAGAAACCATAATATCCATAGATAACATAAAAAACCCTTAATCCCTCAAAACACCCTAAAAATACATAAATCCCGTAAAACTCTAAAAGTATGGAAACCCTTATACACCCTATGACACCCTGAAAATACCTATGATATCATAAAAACCCATAAAACCATTAAAAACCCTGAAAACCCCTAAAACCCCTGAAACTCATGATAACCCTTAAAAACCTTCAAAAAACCCCAAAATCAAAAAAAAATCCTAAAAAAGTAAAACACACTAAAACCCCTAAAAAATCCAGAAAAACCATTCAAGCACCTAAAATTCAAAAAAACCCTAAAAACATAAAAAACACTTTAAACCAATAAAAACCCAAAACCCCATGAAACACTGAAAACAAAATTAAACCCTAAAACACTAAATAATCCTCTAAAACCCTTATTAAACCCAAAATACACATAAACCAAAAAACCCTAAAAAACCATAAAACCATAAAAAAATCTTAAAAAATCCTATAACACCAAAAACATCCCCTAAAACCCTTAAAAACCTAAAAAACACTAAAACTACTAAAACACCCCAAAAACCTTAAAAATCCTAAAAAAACCCCTAAGAACCCTAAAACCCCCAAAAATAATCTAAAAGATCTCAAAAATCCTATAACCTCTAAAACCCCATAAAAACCATAAAACACCCTATACAAGTTTGAAACCCAAAACCCCTAGAAAAAACCCTTGAAATCTCCAAAAAAAACCATAAAACTTTTTTGAAGCCATTTAAAACCCTTAAAACCATGAAAAATACTCAAAACCCCAAATAGCATTAAAATTAAATAAAATAAAGCCTTTTAAAATTGCAAAAAACCCAAAACACCCCTAAAAACATTAAAACTCCTGAAACATCTAAAAAATCTTCAAAAACCATTTTAAAAGAATAAAAAACATAATAAAACTAAAAAAACATAAAAACTGATAGTAACCATAAAAAAAATAAAAAAACCATAAAAACACTGAGACCCTGAAAATACCTAAAAACTATGAAGACCATATAATTCCTCAAAACCCTCTAAAAATTCTAAAACCTCTAAAATCTTGAAAACCCCTAAAAATTATAAAAATGGCACAAAACAATTTAATACCATTTAAAACCCTAAAAACCATAAAAACCATAAAACCACTAATATACCCTTAAAATACTAATTCTCCTAAAAACAAAAAAACAAAAAAAACCCTATAAAACACCCCAAATATACCCTAAAACCACTAAAACGCAAAAAAACCTTTAAAAATTCAAAAAACCTTCAAACACCCTAAAAATCATAGAAATTATAAAAACATCTTACAAACCAAAAGCACCAAAATACTCTAAATCCATAATAACACTAAAAAATCTAAAAACCAATAAACATTATAAAAACACTAAAACCCCCCTTAAAAGCCAAAACCCCCATAAATTCCCCTAATAAATCTAATAAATCCTAAAACAAAAAATATCCAAAAAATCTGAAACACAATTAAAAATCTATAAACAAACCCAAAAAATATTAAAACCCCTAAAACCTCTAAAAATACCTAAAATTACTAGAAAACCCAAAAGAAATTCAAACCCCCTAAATAACCATAAACTACATAAAATCCCTATAAACCTCCAAATCCCTAAAAAATATAATCCCCCTTAATCCCAAACCCCCCCAAACCCTAAAACCCCCTAAAAGTACCATAGTTAACCCTAAAACCCAATAAACCATTAAAAAACTACAACTAATAAAATCCGTTAAAACCAAAAGGAACCTAAAACCCTAAAAATACCCTAATAACCTTAAATACACAAAAAACATTAAAAATATAAAAAACCCAAATCCCACAAAACCCCCAAAACCCTAAAAACCCTAAAGATCCTAAAAAATAAAAAATAAAAAATCCCCAAAAAAAATAAAATATCTATACACCCCTAAAACCATAAACACCTAAAAACCCTAAATCTCGTAAAATCCATAAAATGAAAAATCCTAAAACACCAAAAAACATAAAAAACCTTAATACACTAAAACACCATAGAAACCATAAAAATCCCTAAATGATAACAAAATCCATCATCATAATAATAACTCTTAAAGAATAGAAAACCCCAAAATGACCCTAAAAGACCCTAAAACACCCAAACAAATCATCGGAATAATAAATGAACCTAGAAAACCTATAAACATACAAAATAACAAAAAACTGAAAATAATAAATAACATTAACACCCTTAAAATACCTTAAAAACACTAAAAACCAAAGAAAAACATACAAACAATAAACCCTATGAAACCCTAATAAAATCTAATAAACCCTTAAAAACATTAAACAATGAGTTATGAGTGACGTGGATTAGTTCTAGGTGTGGGTGTGAGTGGTCTTGTGTTTCTGGTTATGCAAAAAAGTGTGAAATGCTAGAAACTGAATGGTTAGGAGGTGATGGTTGCTGGAAGAAATGTTTATGTGTGATGGTTGATTCTTGGATGGGATGTGATGAATGGGATGCCTATGATTTTTATGGTAGTGGTTTTGAGTTTCTGGTGATGGATCATCTTGTAAAAAAGGCGATGGATGATGGAAACTGTGCTGATGGGTGATGGTTGCTAATTGGCTGGGAGCTACTGCTGGAGATGACTTTGAATTTCTTTATGTCTAGTTATTTTTTTGTTTTTAGGGTTTCATGGGGGTTTTCTTCGTTTCTTGGGGATGTCCATGATTTTTTGAGTGTGGGTTGATTAACCCCTCACCTCCCTTGTTTGCTTTGTCTTTTTTCTAATATTTTTTGTGGGGTTAGAATAGACTGGTCATGCACCAACTTTGACCCAAAAATCCCAAAAAACCTAAAACCTATAAAAACAAAAAAACCCAATTTTTTTAAAACCCTAAAATCCATTAAAACCCAAAAAAACCCTAAAATCCAAAAAAAACACTAATGAGAACAAAACTCTAAAAACATAAAAACTACTATAATCCCAAAGAACCATAAAAACCCCTAAACCCCCTAAAAACCATGAAATCCCATAAAATAAGCAAAACCCCTTAAAACAATGAAAAATCCATAAAACCCCCTAAAACCCATAGAAATCCTAATAACTATAAAAATCCTAAGAACACATAAAATACCCTAACCATATAAAACCCTAAAAGACCCCAAAACCCTAAAAACTGTAAACATCCCAAAACCCTATGAAATCCATAAAAGACCCTAAAACCATAAAACACACAAAAAATACAAAACCTAAAACATCCTAAAAACACTTTTAAACTCTATAAATCATAGTAATACTTCTAGACTAACAAACATAAAAAAATCAAAAAACTATTAAAAATATTAAAACACCCCAAAGAACTATAAAACCCGTAAAACCCAAAAATAAAAATCTTCAAACCGTTTAAAATCCTAAAACCCCTAAAACCATTAAAATCATAGAAATAAAACTAAAAAAAAACTAAAACCACTAAAACATCTTAAAAAATAATTAAAGCCCTTAAATACTCTAAATCCCCAAAAAATTGTTAAACACCAAAAAAATTAAATAACATAAAATCTTCTAAAAAACTTCAAAAATTTAAAAAACCCTAAAAGAACAAAAAAAAATTTATATTACCCCTAAAAATAAAAAATAACACTAAAACCCCTAAAAATTTCTAAAACACCTAAAAATCCCATAAACGCATAAAAACATAAAGATTGTAAAGCCAATAGTCTACACCGTACACCCTAAACCCTACGCCCTATACCCTATACCCAACACTCTAAATCATAAACCACAAACCCTAAACTGTATACCATATAACCTAATCCCAAAATCATACATTCTACACCCTAAACCCTACAAATTAAAAACTACACCCTAAATGAAAAACCCTACACCCTTAACCATAAACCCTTTACCAACCCCCGAAACCCTAAACACCACACCCTAAACCCTATAACCTACACCCTACACCCTAAACCCTAACCCCTCCACATGAAACCCTATATCCTACACCATAAACCCAAAAACCTACACAGTAAAACATATACCCTACACCCTAAACACTAAAAGCTAAACCTTAAAACATATAACATACACCCTAAACACTAAACACTATACCCTCAACCATATATCATAAAACCTATAACCTACACCCAAATCCCTATGCCCCAAATAATAAACCCTATACCATGCACCTAAAACACACTATTCTACACCCAAAACCCTATAACATACACCCTAATCCCTATAACCTTAACCCTAACCCTAAAATCTACACACTAAATCTTATACCCTACACCCTATACCCAAAACCCTGACCTTAAAACAACAAACCCTATAACATAAACAACAATCCATTCACCATAAACCCAATAACCATCATAATAAACCCTATAAACAACACCCTATACCCTATACCCTACACCATAAACCGTAAACTCAAAACCCTACACCCAAAAATATAATCCCTAAACTCTATACCCAAGATCCCATAGCCTAAAGCCTAATCCTTACACCGAAAAACCTATACCCTTCACCCTAAACCCTAAACCCTAAATTATATAACCTATACCATACACCGTAAAACCACTACTTTAAAAAAATGGTAAATCCTTTTAAAAACATTAATATCCACAAAAAACCATAAAACCCTAAAAATCATGAAAAATTCTAAAACCCATAAAAGCCACAAAACCCCTAAGACCCCTAAAATATCCCTAAAAACCCTAAAAACCACTATAACCCTTAAAAATCTCAAAAAACCCTTAAAACTCATAATAAACCATAAAACCTTAATAGTCAAAAAATCCCTAAAAAATATAAAGACCCTAAAACCATATAAAATTCAAAACACCTAAAAATTTTAAAACCACTTAAAACACCTAAAAACCATTTAAACCCATAAAAACACTATAACCCTAAAACACTAAAAAATTATTTAAAACCCTAGTGGCCCCTACAAAAACATTAAAATTATAAAAACTTAAAAAAACCCATAAAAACCTAAAAACCATAAAGAACCATAAAACAGTAAAAACCCATTAAACTTCATTAATGTTATAAAAATCCTATAGACCACTAAACCACTGAAATACCTCGAAATACCCCAAAAGTCCAAAAATTTCACAAAAAACCCTAAAACCCTAAAAACAATAAAACCCATACAAGAACCCAAAACCCCTATTAATTCATAAAATACACTAAAAATATGAAAAACCATAAATACCCTAAAACCCCTTCAAGACACTAAAAATATTAAAAAACCTAAATGACCATAAAATTACTAAAAATCTATAAAAGTCACTAAAAACCCCTAAAAACTATAGAGGATATAAAATACCCTTTAAAACCCTAAAATAACTAAAAAACCATAAAAACCATGAAGAACCCAATAATCCAAAAGACCCTAAACACCCTAAAACCCCAATTAGACCCTAAAAACCCTAATGGGCCTTAAAATTCCATCAAGACCCTAAAAAACCTTAAAGACCCTAAAGAAAACATAGAAATCCCCAAAAACCATAAAACAACCAAAAAACTATAAAAGGAACATAAAACGATAAAATATATTCCATGAACCCTAAAACCATAACCATATGCCCCAACCCTAAACCTTAAAAGCTAATATTTGAACCTTAAATCATATAGTTTAAACTCTATACCCTACGCCGTAAACACTAAACAATATAATCTCAAACCTAATGATCCTAAAATCCCTAAAAACACAAAAAGAACAAAACCCCCCTAAAAAACCAAAATATAATTTAAAACCCCAAAAAACTATAAAATACCCTAAAACCCCTAAAACGCCAAAAATACCCTAAAAACCCAAAAGACCTAGAAGACCTTAAAACCCCTAAAACCCCCAAATGACCATAATAACCAAAAAAACATAAAGGAACCTAAAACCCTATAAAAACTTGAAAACCCTATAACTATTAATACCCGAACACCATAAAAAACCCATAAAAGACATAGAAATCATAAAAACCCATAAAGATTCTAGAAATCCCTAAAAAAATAAAAAACCCAAAAGACCCCTAAAATCCATAAAAAACATAAAACACCTAAAACATTAAAAATACTAAAATTAATAAACCCCTTTAAAACCATTAAAATCCTAAAATCCATTAAAAACCACCAGAAGGCCCTAGAAACACTGAAAACCCCCAAAACCCCAAAAAACCCAAAAAAACGCAAAAAGGACCCAAAACCCTATAAAACCATAAAAACACCAACCCCCCCCCCCCCCCCCCACATAAACCCCAAAAATAACTCTAGAACCCCCTAAAACCCAAAAAGGCAAAAAAAATAAAAATTCCCTAGAACAAATAAAAACCCAAAAAAGACCACAAAAACCATAAAATGACTATAAAATCCCTTAAATAAACCATAAACCTCTAAAACCATGAAATCCCTACGAATGTAAAAAAAATCAAGAACCATAAAAACCTCTATAAATAAAAAATCATAAAACCCATAAAAACATATATAGACTCTAAAAACCTAAAAACCCCTAAAAACATAAAATCTCTCAAAAAATAAATAAACAGAAAAATGAAATAGACCCCAAAGCACTAAAAGACCATAAAGGATCCTAAAACCCCTAAACAGCCCTAAAAGACCCTAAAACCCTAAAAATCCAAATAAAACACTAAAAATATATAAAAACTAGAAAACAAGCCTAATCCCCCAAAAAATAATTATCTAAAAAACCTAAAAACCAAAAAAACCCCATATGAACAAGAGAAACCCCTAAAAACTAGTAAAAAGCCTAAAAATGATTACAAGGCTAGAAAATCCCTACAATACTAAAAAACCCTAAAAACTCACACAAACATTAAAAAATCCTAAAAAATCCTAAAAAACATAAAGACTCCCTAAAACCCAAAAGGCATTAGAAATCCCAAAATCGCATAAAAATCCTTAAAAATCCCTAAAAATTCCTGAAAAATAAAAAAACCCAAAAAACACAAAAAAAATCCTAAAAATCCTATAAACTCATAAAACCCCTAAATAACCTAAAAGACACTAAATCATGAAAAAACCTAAAAGACCATAAAACCCTTAAAACATCTAAAATACCATAAAACACACAAAAAACAATAAAACCCCCAAAATACCTAAAAACTATAAAAACCACAAAAAACACATAAACCCTAAAACTCTAAAAATCATAAAAAAACATAAGACCCTTAATATCAATAAATACCCTAAAATGCCTAAGAACTGATAAAAAACCCTAAAAACACCTAAAACCCCAAAACCCACTAAAAACGATAAAAGCCTATAAAACCCCCAAAATTCCCCAAAACACTATACCATTAAAAACTGTAAAACCCTTAATATCCCATAAAACCACTAAAGACCCAAAACCCTAAAAACCCTAAAAACCTAAAATCTTTAAAATCCAAATAACCATCAATTCCCCAAGAAAATATGAAAAAACCCTTAAACACCCTAAAAACATTAAAACCACTAAAAACCCTAAAACCCTTAAAAGTCCCAAAACCACTAAAAACCCAAAAAATGCTAAAACCTATAAGAAAAACCTAGAACCCAACACCCCAAAAAAAAAATTTAAAAACAAAAAATACCCCAACCCCCCCCCCCCAAAAAAAACCTTTAAAAACACAGAAACCCTAAAACCCCATAAAACCCCTTAAACCCTAAAAAAAACCTTGAAACCCTCTTCAAACACATAAAAACCATAAAAACCCTTAAAAAAATAAAACCCCTAAAAGTCTATAAAACACTACAAGACCCTAAAATCCCAAAAGACCCTAAAATACAAATAAAACTCCTAAAACCCTAAAACTTCATTAAACACACTAAAAACCCATAAACCCACTAAAAAACCTAAAAACAGAAAAAATACTAAAAAACATAAAACCCACTAAAAATACCTAAAAATATCAAAAGACTCTAAAACCCCTAAAAATTAAAAACCCTAAAAGAATACTACGACCCCTAAAAAAAATTACTAAAAACCACAAAACCAAAAAAAACCCATAGAAAATAAAAACTCTAAAAACCCAAAAAACAAAAAAAACCCAAAAACCATTATAAATAGGGGAAAAATAAATAACCCTAATAACCCTAAAAACCATAAATTTTTTTAAAAAAACCAAAAAAAAACATAACACACCTATAGAAGTCTAAAAAACCAAAAAACCCTAAAACTAAAAAATCCTATAACATTCCCTAAAACCTAGAAAACCATAAAGTCCCTAAAACTCCTATTAAAAACATAAAAGTTTCTAAAATCCTTAAAATCCCTAAAAAACCAAAAAAAAAACTAGAAAAACCTTAAAACCTAAAACATGAAAAAAGTGAAAAAACTCCTAAAAATCTAAAATAGTTCTCAAACCCCTAAAAACAATAAAACCCCTAAAAACAATAAAACCCATAAAACCAAAAAAAACTCAAAACCACTAATAACTTAAACATCCCATAAAAATCTATGAAAAACCAAACCAAAATTCCAAAAAACCTGAAAAAACTCATTGAAACACACTAAACACACTAAAAAATAAGGATTAAATCCCAAAAATCACTAAAATCCATAAAAATCCCAAAAACACATAAAAATACAAAAAAATAAAAAATTACAAAAACCCTAATCTAACCCTAACTTACCCTAAAACCTTTGAAATCCCTAAAAAACAAAAAAAAACCCAAAAACCCCTTAAAAAACAAAAAACACAAAAAGAATCATTTAGAAAATCATAAAAACATAAAAAAACATAAACCTTAAAAAGTGAGAAAACCCATTAAATCCCAATGAACCCCTATAGTAACTATAAATCCCTAAAATACCAAAATGACCCCATAAATCATTAAAAACACTAAAAACCATAAAAACAATAAAAAACCATAAAAACCAATAAAAACACTAAAAATCCATAACCTCCCCCCCCTAAAATAATCCCAAAACTCCCTTAAAGCATCATAAAGCATTTAAACCCGCTTAAAACACCCATAAACAGCAAAAATATCCTAAATCCCCTAAAGAAACCCAAAAGGTCCATAAACATCCATAAAAAGCCATAAAACCAAAAAAATAATAAAAGGAACCAACAAACTTTAAAACTCTATGAGACAATATAATACAATTAAACACTATTAAAATAAATAAATAACCTAAAACCCTCAATGTCCCTAAAATCCATATAAACCAAAAAAGACCATAAAACATTTAAAAAATCTAAAAGGCCCTTAAAACCCCTAAAACTGTAAAGGACCCAAAAACCTAAAAATAACATAAACAAAACAAAACCCACTTCATCTAAAATAACCTCAAAGCCCCAAAAATCCTAAACTAACCAAAAACCCCTAAAAATATTCAAAATACCCCAATCAATAAAAACACTAAAAGAACCTAAAAACCATAAAAAACATTTAAAAGCAATAAATACTCTATAAAATCCATAAAAAAATCATAAAAATGAAAATAGTAGAGAACATAAAAATTATAAAAAACCCTCAAAACCTCATAAAATCCCTAACAAACTCCTAGATATAAAAAAATACAGCTAAAAATCTCTAAAAACCATAAAAACATAATACCCAAAAAACCCCTAAAACCTAAAAACCATAATAAATAAAAACCCTAAAAACCCAAAAGAACCCATAAAAACAAAAAGACCCATTAAAAACACTTTAAACCCATAATAATACAAAAAAACCATAAAACCTAAAAAAATACTAAAAACTGAAAGCACTAAAAACCATAAAACCCCTAAAATCCCAAGAAATACATAAATTTCTAAAAAACCTAAAACAATAAAAAAATCATGAAAACCCTTATGAACCATTAGAACATTAAAAATACACTAAAAACCCTTAAAATTCTAAAAACATGTAAAAATGATAATAACCCTGAAATCCTTAAAAACCCTAATAAGACCCCAAAAACCAAAAAACCCTCAAACCCCAAAAAACAAAAAAAATATTAAAAACCCCGAAAATACCTAAAACCCATAAAAATAAAAAAAAATGCAATAACCATAAAAATTATAAATTATCATAAAACCCATAAAATCCGAAATAAATTTATATCCCTAAAATCCCAAAAAACCAAAAAACCCCTTAAACTCCATAAAAGACCCTAAAAAAGAAAAATCATAAAGAATCCCTAAAAATTCTAAAATCCCCTAAAAGGTCCTAAACCCCTCAAATCCCTGGAAAGAAACTGAAAACAATAAACAGCATTAAACACCCAAAAACCCCTAAAAACTAAAAAAATATCATAATTATCTAAAAATACCTAAAAAATATTAAAACCCTAAAATCCATATAACCCCTAAAAATGTAAAAAACCCAAAAAAAACCCTAAAAAATCCTTGAAAACCTAAAATCCTAAAACTATCCAACCCCCCCCCCCCCCCACCCAAACAGTTTAAAATTATATATCCCCTAATACCCCATAAAACCCCTATTGCACCCTCAACATTCTAAACACCCATTAAACCCCAAAACCCCCATAAAAATCACAAAAAACCCCAAAAAATATATAAAATGAAAAAAGCTATAAAATGAAAAAAAAACCAAATCTCATAAAACCCTTAAAAATTCTTAAATACCTAACACATCATAAAATAAAAAATAAAATCTATAAAAAAAATTTAATCCAAAAATGACAAAAAACCGCTAAAAACCTTAAAAACCATAAAACACTTAAAACTACTTAAAACCCCAAAACATCCCTAATAACCCTAAAACCCTAAAAACCCGAAAATAATGGTAAAAAAGTCCCAAACCCTCTAAAATACCTGAAAACCCCAAAAGTCCATAAAAATTAGAAATCCCAAAATGAACATAAAACCCTATAAACATTAAATGACTCTAAAATCCCTTTAAAACCCTAAAAACTCTTAAAAACATAAACACCTTAAGTCCATGAAAACCCTAAAACCGTAAAATCCCTAAAACCCTAAAACCCCTAAAACCCATAAAAAACCTAAAACCCCCAAATAAATCTAAAAGACACTAGAAATCCTTAAACAATCCAATAACACAAACATCCATAAAACTCCTTAAAACCCTAAAACCTTGGGAATCCCTAAAATCCTAAACATTCTAAAAAACCAAGATTCATTTTTTTATCCCCAATACCATTTGGGTTTTGAATGATATTTTTTGGTGTTTGTGGGAAACCCTTTATTTCACAAGAATAAATTGATTCCCATTTATTTCAGTTTTCAATGGGGTTTGTTCATGGGATCAGAAACACCCAATGGATATCATATCTATAGTGACTCATGGTATTGCATTCCAAAACTAGGTGTTTTTTGTGTATCTTGGACAACGTTACTTAATAACTCATATTGTTCGATAAGATGATAGGTATGGCTCATCATGACCATTAAGGAGGAACTATATCCTACTTTGGGACTCTGTTATATATTTATGATATGTTCTTGAGTCCTCCATTAATTCATGAGTATGATACGAGTTTCCTTTTAATTAACAATCAATTATTAGCATGTTGGGATTTTATAATCTATAGGCATCCAAGGTTATTACATTCTGAAGATATGAGTATGTAATTGGGGCTCTCCATCAATGGTACACTTTTATGAGTAGATTTTAGATTCTTTTGATATTTATTTTTAAGGTTCTAATTTTGAGATGTGTAGTGGGAAGATCTACAGTTTATCAATATATAAGGATAAAGGGGTCATTTCGATGTTGGAATTAGATAAAAAGATGTATTTCCAGTGTATCCTTGCCCAAGGAATTAGGACCCAAGTATTTCAGTGTCACATAATGTGACAAGGACCAATGCAAGCATTTTAACATCATGTTACAAAGACATTTAGGAAAAAGGTTCCTAGTCAATGATTAGTGTGGGTCTTATGCTGAGTTGGAAAATGGGACATGTAAGGGATATAGGATCCCAATATGGATAATACCCTAATGGGAATGTTGTTGAAAAAGAATTAGGGTTGGTTTTGGGGTGTTGTGTTTAGACCTCATGGAGGCTTCCTACATATCCACATTGGATAAGAATTAAATCCCATATAGTATTTTATGAAGAATTATGCCACGCCTTGACCCTAGTTACCTAGTGTCGGTGCATTATTACATAACATTGGAATGATCACAAGAGATCAAGAGTCGAAAGACCAGTTATTTTAGAATCCTTGGAAGTAATAGACACATATATAAGTTTTACAGTACATCATGAAATAAAAAAACAACAAAATTGTTTCCCATTTAAATACACTAATGTCCCTTAGCCTATCCCTGCAGGTCAATCATAATAAAAAATTTCACATCCTGGGAAATAAGAAAAAATAAGAAAGGGGTGAGATTAGATGCTCACTATAGATAACAATATAGAATAAACTTTTATAAATAAGCATAAACATTTATGGCAATGTGGAAGACTAAAAAACAAGCCTTTTAAACAAAAAATTCAGTATAATATGGAAAAAATAAATCAAATAATGCCATTTACTTATTCACATGGATAATCTTCAAGCAGAATAATCACATGTAATATCAATATCTAATTTTATAATGATGGAATGTATAATTCCATACATCATATCCACATAGTCATGGCCCCGTGCCAAGTCTACAAATAAGATTTTGTCAAGGCCTTTTGCCAAGACAGTAGATTGTCTCATGAGTCCTACCAATGCATCGAGGGGCTATAGAATGCCCTGCCTGTCACATACTAAGTCCAATGCATTCCTCATAAGAAGAGGGTGAAACATAATATAATAATTCATCTTAAAAATAGACTACGAAATTTCAATACTATAACCAATAACCATAAATGGTATAAAAATAGCACATCCACGGTCAAACATAACCCATTAAATACAATATGGAAGATTGTATTATAATAAATCAACCTCAATCAAGAATAAAATACAATGAATAATACTGACATATATTAAAATAATCAGTAAAAATATTTTAGAGAAATAAACCTTTTTTCTTGAAAACATTTAAAAGAAACACTATTTATCAAAAAAGTTGTTAAAAATAGATTTTTGAATCAAAGTGTCACATACCACATTGAAACTTTTAAAAATAATTTTAATTTTAAAACATTCATGTCCATATAAATAAATCCTTAACCATATTTTAAAAAAATGGACATTAATGAAAAATATTTAGAACAATAAATCCTTAAATCATTTAAAATGATATTTAAGTTAGAGTTCTTAAAAAAATCACTACAGGAGAAACGACATATACCCACGGTTCAAAACCGTGGGTATAGCCCCCAAACCTGTGGGTATAGGATATACCCACGGTTTTGGGAACCGTGGGATTGAAAGGAATTGCAATAGAGGCCCTCACCTATAACCATGGTTTACTAAACCATGGGCACATTGATTAAATTGTGTGGCACAATGCTGTAATTACAGTTTTCAAACCGTATGTTAAAAATTGATGAAAACCGAAGCTGGAAGAATTCAAACTCACGCCTCCCACATCCTGCACACGCACTGTGACCAACCTAGATAATACCTCTATTGATATATATAGATAATTTTATTTTAATATATTAATATAACTCCTATAATTGAAAAATGAGGATCCGAGGGGGGGAAATGTCGCTAGCCGAATTCGAACTCGCGGCTCCCGTATTCTGCACATGTACGACGACCAACTGAGCTAATACCGCTATTGATATATATAGATAATTTTACTTTAATATATTAATATAACTCCTATAATCGAAAAATGAGGATCCACAGGTTTTCAAACCCGCAACCTATGCGGATGGATTTCATGTACTGGCCAACTAACCTATGAATACTATTGGTTTATATATATACATCTAATTACTAATATTAATATTACTCATATATTTGAAAATATAGAATCCGTAGGATTATATCAGGGACTTCCTCATGAAAACTGAATATCTAAACCAACCAACCTAAAGAATTTATACGATTTAATATTTCTATCCGTATAATTATATTATTAAAGATCGTCTTCCCACCCAAAAAAATTTATGTCCCGCAGAATTTTTTGTTCTCGCCATAACACGGGAAAGATATACCCAGAGTTTTTAAAAACTTTGGGTATGGGTCTTTGAAAAAAATACCACCTATACCCACAAATTTTTAAACCGTGGGTATAGGTATGCATAACAACACCTTTACCTACGGTTTTGCCAAAACCATGGGTATAGGTCTTCAGAAAACACCTATACCCACGGTTTTTCCAAGAACCATCGGTATAGGGGACCTATACCCACAGTTTTGGAGAACCGTGGGTATAGGTACCCATACTATCCCTATACCCATGGTTTTGGGAAACCGTGGGTATAGGGGGGCCCATACCCACGGTTGTGCAAAAATTGTGGGTATAGACCAATTTTCTAGTAGTGAATGAGAGACGCTTGAATACAAATAATTAATTTATTAAAAACTTTATAATATCATGAGAATAAAGAGATTCATGATATATTATGTCAAATTACAGTATGTACACCATATAAATGTGAATTGGCACATAACAACAAAGAAGACTCAATGGAATGTAAATTGAGAGGAAATCCCTTTTAAAGACTGTATCCTTAGTTGAAGGATAAATCAATGAAATAATTATGTGTGAAAATATAAATATACTCAAAATGAATGGTTATTCAGTGTAAATCAATTTGAGTACATTAACACATATTCTTTTAAAAACAAAACCAATGACTTGAATGTTTATCTCAATGACTGGAAATTAAGTTAAGATTACCCTTATCAGGTTCATATCAACGACACGAGAATTTATAAATGGATTTATTATGTGTATAAATATTATATCCACACAAGGGGTAGTTTAAATTACTACATAAATAAATAAATAGTGATTTCACACATAATCTTGGAGTAAAATAATCCAAGAAGATTCCATACAACCTAATGAGTGGAAATTGAAAATAGAAATTCACTCACCGATTTGGTAACTTATGAAAAATACACCCCATTAAAAAGGATAATACAATGAATATGTAAATAACCATAAATTAAAGTATATTACACAAATAATACAACCATGGGTAGTACATACACCACCCAAAGGAAAATAGTGGCGTTATAGCTTGAATCTTATAAGAATAAGAAGTGAGATAAAAACCCCATACCTTGTACTTTTCCTTACTAAAGGGTATGTTAACCTCCTTTATAATTGTTAAATAATTGTTATTAAGTTATAAAAGAACAACATACCTAAATATGATATAATATATGGTCATCTATTATTTCTTTGTTAATAATATTTTAGTAGTATCATTGTTTCAGGTGTTAACTGATTCGTTTTCCATATTATGTTTTATTATATAAGTCATTTTTCTTATGTATTGGATGTATTTGAATCATATCCATAATTATATTAATTTCTTAAACATTATTTTAAATCATATAATTAAAATTATTCTTGAATGGTTATGATGGGAAATGAATCTCATCACGTTCTTGGAGACGGTAATCCGTACGTACGCATGAGAGGCAATATAATTTTATTGATGGTGTAATCATATTTAATTGGATGGTATATCATATATAAAGAATAATTAACATGTTATATTTATTATTTAAATCAATTATACTCATTATTATACCTATTTAAATAATGAATTGATGAATAACAAACTACACTACGATGTGAAGACGGTAAGCCATATGTACGTATGCATGGTGACTTTGTCGTTCATAGAATGGATAGAATAATGAATATGGTTGTACCATATTTATAATAACATCACAGTATGTATAAGGTACTTGAGTTATTATTTTGGTATGGAAACAACAAATAAAGAGGGAGTGGAAGAAGAAAAGAACTCTGAAAGAGGTGGTGGAATTATTACCTCTTCTTCAGGTGCTTCCTTTTGATTTGATCAAAAAGGATCATTAGGTTGGATTTATGATCAAAGTAAGGCCTCAGAGTTGAATCGAGGGTAGTTGGAAGTATATTTGAGTAGGGTTTGTCTGAGACAAATGGATTTGGATGTGTGAATTTTAGAGAAGGGGAAGTACCTTTTTATAAAAGAGGTGAGGGTCACTTTAGGAAAATCATGAAACATTATGTTATTATAAAATCATTTTCGGTTTATAATGGCTCTAATTTGATTTATTTAGAGGATAATATGAGGATGGGTCGAAATATTCTCAACTAATAGGTTTTAGACAAGTTTAGGTCACCATATTAACGTTATCTTTTAGATTTATTTCTTAGTTAAATAGTTTAACTTTTACCACATCTTCTGGTATTTTTATATTACATGGTTAATAAACTTACTATAAAATGTCAAGAGAACCTCAAGTGATTAATTAATGACATATCTATCATTATATAAGTACATTGGACGAACCATGTATTTTTAGGAGTATTATATCATTTAATAATATATATTTGTTTTAAAAACTCATTTATGTCAATTTTGACACAATTTAGTATTTGGTTTTTGTGAAAGTAAAAATAACTTTATTAATTAGAAAAAATACATTAAGTCAACCCCAAAAAGTCATATTAACCAATAAATTTAGTGGAATTCATCAAAAGTTTCAATTTACATTTATTTTAATGTTTATAACATCAATTATTTTATTCTGTCATTAATAAGGTAATTATTGCATCATCATTATGTCATAAATAAATTTAATTATTTAAAAAATAAAATAAAATTATGTAGTAAATCAATTTATATTTATAATGAATATTTATAGTTGAATTTATCTTCTGTTTAACCCTATATTAAAAATGTTTTAGTTATTAAACATTGAATTTAACACTTTTAACTCATCTTTTAATAAAATATAATAAATATCCTTATCTGATCCAAATGGTTAATAAAGAATCATATTTTTGTCCTAAGGTTGATTTTGGTTAAAATAAACTTATCCGATAGAATTAGGACAAGTGTTAGGGTAATTATAATATCATTTTTACCTTTAATTACCATATTTACTTTTAACCGTGGTAAATAAAATTCAAATGTTTATATTAACCAAAAATTATTTTCATCCTATTGAACCTCATTTTACTTATTGATTCCATCTGTGTCTCTTGGATTTTTTAAATTCTGTCCATAGAAGAGGTAAAATTATTTTTTATGAAAATTTTCAAATGTTCCAGGAAGGTGGGTAAAAGACAATAAAAAGTTCACTAAAATATTATGTATCTAATCTTATTATAAAATGACTTAAATTAATTAAATTGGACTAATATTGGTATTATGTATCTATTTTGGCTTTTAAATAAATTTAAATTAAAAACAATTACTTAAATAAAAAGTCAGTTTTAAACAATAACGTAGTGTTTTCACTATTCATCAAAATTGAAAGTTTTTAGAAAAATACCAAAAATTCACCTGAAGAGAATTTTGATATTCCAAATTCTAAATTTTTTTCTATTTTTGAAAATTCAAAATATATATTTTCTGTTAATTAATTTGAAAAAATATTCGCTTTGTCAAAACCAGAAAGTTGATTTTTGAGAAGTAAAAACTATCAAAAATTTGATATCTATTTATGTCTAATTTAAATGTAAAATTACCTCAAATGAAAAAAATTGGATTAAATTAAAATATATATAATCTAATTATACATCAAAAACATTCAAATGTATAATTTAACATGATAAATTATTTTAATTTTAAAAGTTTTGTTCAATTAAAATATAGTATTTCTCACTATTCATCAAAACTGGAATGTTATCAGAAAAGCACCAATATTTTATCCAAACCAAATTTTTTTGTCCTTCTTCAAAAAAATCAATTTATTTTTTCAAAATGAATATATAAAATTGTCAAATATTGGACATAAAAAATTGTTCTCCATTAAAAGGTGGTAAAATTTCATTTTTGAAAAATACTTCATTTATGTGAAAAATGAATTTGTTCTTATATAATTTATAAGAAACACATAATATAAATGTTAAAATTATATGGAGTATATAAAATTTAAAATTCAGTAAATAACATTCAATATGTCTTTTTGAACGACTAGTTTGGTAAGTCATGGGGCGCTCGAACTCAGTGTTGCGTATAGTGCAAGCTATTGAATTACATTAAAGAAAATAACTTACTATGAAATCGTGGGGTGTTACATTCTTCCTCCCTTTGGGAAATTGCATCCTCACAATTTTAAAATTGGTGTTTGGAACTTCATTAAAGGTCCCACATTAGAAAAAGGGTCTATAAAACAATCACTTAAAAAAAATAATTATAAAGGTCACCCGATATAACCCATAATAGGATTCCATGTAGAAAAAAATGGATATAGAAGATAAAATAAGTGTCATGTTCTGATGAAGAGTGATATAAAACAAGACCATAAAAAAGTTAACAACAAGAAAAACATAAACTTTTGATAGGTTAAACGGTCATTAGTTTCCGAGTAGGAAAAATAAAAGGAAAATGTTTTTTTATTTTAAGTTCAATTTTGTAAAGTTGAGGAATTTATTTATTATATTGACTAATAACATAAAGATATAAAATTACTTTCCATGTAGAGTTTAATCATTTAATAAATTTCTACCACTAACTCATCTTTTATCCAAATGATGATAATTACAGATGACTTGGTCACACCTGAAGTGCTAGAAACAATTTGTTGAGAATAACATAATCCCCAAAGGATGAAAAATATATTTCCCTTGTCTTTAGTGATTAACCAAAAACAAAATGGTTAGTACGAGATCATATAATCCCCAAAATGGATAATCCTTTATAAAAACAAATACTAATATTAATTTCCAAAATTAATCAAACAAAACCCAAAGTTCAATAAAGACTATTCAATAAACAATTGTCCTTAAAATCCTTCATAATAATCCAAACTATGATTGAAACCTGAAAACTCATAAAAATTTAATCAAATAGTCTTTCATATTAAATTGTAACATTTATCTCCAAATAACATCAACTACTCTTAAATTATCATACTGAAGTGTAATTAACCAAATAAAATTTTCTCTATGATAGGTTAATAATTTCCCTTAATAACCGAATAACTATAAAAAACATATATTCATCCAAAAAATATCCACCATTACTCCTAAAATGAAATCCCATAGTATTCTATTTTCCTTAGGCATATAGTGTTCCCAATAGAGCGAATGTCTTCCAAAATAACATTTATCACTTAATCACCAAATCATTTTCCTATTTCACAGATATCCATTTGATAAAACATAATATCCCTAATCAACTTATTATTAATCAATAAAATAATTTGACTAAAAATAATTAGTCACACTAATGAGGGACTACACGTAGTCCCATGGTAGGTGATAAATCTCAGTCACACTTTGGTTGTGTGTTCGATTCCCGCAACATTGTACGAAGTGATGGGTTGTCACACGGTTTGTGTGTTGTCCTTGCTCAAAATAAATATTTTATAACATTCCCAAAATGAGATAAATTCATCAAAATAACCATAACATAATTTAATCACAAATGTTATCTCATACCTCACATTTTCATCCCAAAAATTAATAACCTCTAATTGCCTCAAATTCAAGGATCATATAAACCCAAATGGTTCTTTACAACTATATCCACAAAAGAAAAGACAATTCTTCCTCAAATACCATTTTAACATAACAAATTTCAAGGTTACACATATAAGATAAAAGTCATCCTAATTAATCCCATCAATAAATATAATTAATACTTTTAATCATTTCTCCATCCAATTATTTCTATATAGGTCCTACCTTGACCTAGTGGTTATCCTATAGAATAGTGAATTGACTTGGGTAATGCCCAGGTCCCCAAAATATACAATAAATTGTTGTAAATAGATTCTTTGGATCATTTTCATTTTCTTCCATAGTACTCTTAATTTTTCCTTGGTAATTATTTACATTATGTCCTTCTTTCCCACACATAGAGAATTTCTTTTTTCCATTGAGACACATTCCATGGCGTCTCCTTCCACATTTCTTGTATGATGCAAGTTGATCTTTCTTTTATCTACGTTCTCCACTACTGGAGTTCTTATCATTCTCCACCTTTCTCTTATTTTTAGTTTGGGAGTAGGTTAATGTATATGTTGTTGATCATAATTTTGGAAACCTAATTCACAATGAACACAATATATTTTATACCTATCTACATTAAATTTAGTTTCTCATTTCCACCATCGTGCCAACCTTGAACATCATGTTCATTGTTACAAAGATATCCTTGGAATCCAGCCGTTGACTAAAACCAGAAAGCATAATGTGAGTAAAAATAGTTATAAAATCATTTAGAGAATACCAGGACACCTTATTTTCAATCTAAAACACCTTAGGATTATTAAAGGTTATTTATTATCATCTTATATTAAAATCTTCCAAATCTGTTTGTAAATAAAATATGAATTATCCTAAGAATATCCCCTAGGAGTGTTGTAACCAGAAGTACAGTAAGGCTCATTGTCATGCACCATTTCCCATTCGAGTGTAGATTGAAGTAGTGTTTTAAGGTTTTACCCCTAGATACATCTATTCAAGAGTTTCCTCTACCTGCTCGTATCTAAAAAAATATGTATTTATTGGAAAATTCACAAAATAAATTCATTACCAAAATTTGACGAAATTATTCTATACTGATCCTCAAATTCTATCTTAGGGTAATGTTTTCTAATAAGAGTTTTTCTAAATAAAGTTTCAAGGTTTTTACTAAACATCCTCTGATACCAACTGTAATTCCCCCACCCTAGTTACCTAGAGTCAGTGCTTTATTACCTAAGATTGACATTATCACAAGAGATCATGTCTTGAATGACCTATTAGTTTTGAAGCATTGGAAGTACTAGATAGATACATAAGTTCTACATTACATACGGAAATAAAAAACAACAACATTTTGTCCCATTTGAACACACTCCTTTCCCCTAGCCTATCCCTGGAGATCAATCATAGTATACTTCTTCACATCCTGGGAAAAATAAAACATAATAAATGGGTGAGATCTGATTCTCATTAAGGATAACAATATTGCAGAAACTTTCATAAATAAGAACAAACATTTAGGGAAATGAATAATATTAAAAGAAATGCCTTTTAAACTTAAACATAAGTATAATATGGAAAACATAAATCAAATAATGTCATTTACTTATTCACATGGATATTCTACTAGTCGAATAATCACATGTAATATCAATAGGAAATTTCATTATGATGGAATGCATAATTCCGGACATCATAACCACATAGTTAAGGCCTCGTGCCAAGACTACAAATAAGATTTTGTCAAGGCCTTATGCCAAGAAACTATTTTGTCTAATGTTACCTACCGATGCATTTAGGGGCTATAAAGGGCCATGTAGGTCACATACTAAGCCCAATTCATTCTTCATATGAAGAGGGTGAAACATAATCTAAACATTCATATTAAAACTAGCATAAAAAATGTAAATACTTTAACCACAAACCATGAATAGTATAAAAATATCACATCTAAAAATAGAAATAACTCATTCAATACAATATAAAGGATTGTATTATAACAAATCAACCTCAATAAGGAATAAAGTACAATAAAGGATATTGACATAGATGAAAATAATCAGTATAACTATTTTAGAGAAATATCCCTTTTTTATTGAAAACATTTAAAAGTCACACTAGTTATTACTGAAGTTGTTAAAAATATATTTTTGAATTGAAGTGTCTCATACCACTTTGAAAATTTTAAAAGGAATTTTATGTTTAAAACATTCATGTCTATATTATTAAATCCTTAACACCATTTTTAAAACATGGACAATAATGAGAAATATTTAGAAGAATAAATCTTAAAAAAATTTAAATGATATTTTAGTTAGAGTTCCTAACCAAATGAGAGATGATTGAATACAAATAATTTAGGTAATAAAAAAATAATAATATCATGAGAATAAAGTTATTGATGATATACTATGTAAATGTACAGTATGTACACCATATAAAAGTGAATTTGCACATAACAACAAAGAAGTCTTAATAGAATGTAAATTGGGATGAAATCCCTTATAAAGACTGCATCCTTAGGTTAAGGATAAATTAATGACATAATTATGTTAGACAAATATAAATACACTCAGTATGATTGAATATTCATTGTAAATCAATCAGAGTACAATCACACATATTCTTTTAGTAACAATACCATTGACTTGGATGTTTAACTCAATGAATGGGAATTGAGTTAAGATTACCCTGATCAAGTTCATATCAGTGACATGAGAATTTATCAATGGATATATTATGTGTATAAAAAGTACATACACACAAAGGGGAGTGGAAGTTACTACATAAATAAAAAAATAGTGATTTCACACAGAATCTTGGAGAAAAATAATCAACGAAGTTTGCGTAAAACTTAATGAGTGGAAATCGAAAATAGAAATTCCCTCACCGATTTGGTAACTTAGAAAACATACACCCCATGAAATAAGGATCATACAATGAATATTTAAATACTCATAAATTATATTATATTACATAAATAATACAATCATGGGTAATACATACACCACACAAAAGGAAATAGTGGCAATATATAATGAATCTCACAGGAATAAGAAGTTAGATGAAAACCCCTTACCTTGTAACTTTCCTTAGTCGAGGGTACGTTAACCTTATTTATAATAGTTAAATAATTTTAATAAATTATACAATAACCACATACATAAATACAATATCATATCTGATCTTCTAATATTTCTTTGTTAATATTATTATAGTAGTATCATTGTTTTGGGTGTTAACTGATTCGTATTCCTTTATATGTTTTGTAACATAAGACATGTTTTTAAAGATAATATGTATTTGATTCATATCAAGAATGATATTAAGTTCTTAAACATTATTTTAAATCATAAAATGAAAATTATTCCGAAATGGTTACGATTAGAAATGAATCTTATCGCGTTCGGGGAGACTGTAATTTGTATATATACACAAGCGACAATATCATTCTTATTGATAGTAAAATCCTATGTAATTGGATGGTATATTATATATATATATATATAATAATTAACATTTTATATTTATTATTTACATCAAATTATAATCATTATTATACCAATCTAAATAATGAAGTGTTGAATAACAAACTACACCACGACGTGGAGACGGTAAGCCATACGTACGCACGTATGGTGACTTTTTCATTCATAGGATAGATAGAATAATGAATATGTTTGTACCATATTTATAATAATATCATAGTATGTATAAGGTACTAGAGTTATTATTTTGGTATTGAAACGACAAAGAAAGTGGAAGTGGAAAAAGATAATAACATTGAAAGTGGTGGTGAAATTACTACCTCTTCTTCGGGTGCTTCTTTTTGATTTGATCAATAGGGCTCCATAGGTTGGTTTCATGATCAATGTAAGGACTCCAAGTTGAATTGAGGGTAGTTGGGAGGATATTTGAGTAGGTTTTGGCCAAGCCAAATGGCTTTGGATGTGTGAATTTGAGATAAGGGGAAGTACCCCTTTATAAGATAGGTGAGGGTCACTTTAGGAAAAGCTTTAAATTTTATTTTATTATTAAATCATTTTCGGTTGCTAATGGTCCGAAAATGGATTTATTTAGAGGATAAGGTGGGTATGGGTCGTATTATTCTCAACCAATAGTTTTTTGAAAAGTATAGGTCACCATATTAACCTTATATTTTCGATTTAATACTTAGTTAAATAGTTTAACTTTTACTATGTCTTCTTGTATTTTTACATTACATGGTTAATAAACATAATATAAAATTCCACGAGAACCTCAAGTGGTTCATTAATGACATATCTATCTTTATATAAGTCATTTAGCTGAACCTTATATTTTTAGGAATATTATTTCATTTAATATTATAGTAATGTTTTAAATACTTATTTATGTTGATTTTGATAGTATTTTGTATTTTGTTTTTTTGAAATTAAAAAATACTTCATTACTTCGAAAAAATACACTAAATCAACCCTAAAATGTCATATTAACCTAGAAAATTTGTGGAATTCATCAAAAGATTCAATTTACATTTTTTTAAATTTATAACATCAATTTTTTCATTCTCTCATTAATAAAGTAATTACTGCATCATCATTGTACCCTGAATAATTTAATTATTTTAAAAATAAAATACAATTATGTAGTAAATATTTTTGGTTTTATAATGATTATTTATAGTCGAATTTACCTTATGTGTAACCCTATATTAAAAATGATTTAGTAATAAACTTTGAATTTAACACTTTTAACTCTTCTTTAAATAAAATATAATAAATGTCCTAATCTAATCCAAGTGGATCAAAAAGGATCATATTTTCGTCCTAAGGATGATTTTGGTCAAAATACCCTTATTCAATATAATTAGGATATGTGTTAGGGAAAAAATAATATCATTTTTACCATTTATTACCCTATTTATATTTAACCGTGGTATATAAAATTCAAAAGTTACTATTCACCAAAAATTCTTTCATCCCATTGAACCAAATTTTACTTACTGATATCAACCGTGTCTCTCAGATTTTTGAAATTCAATCCACAGAAGTAGTAGACTTATGTTTTATGCAAATTTTCAAATGTGCCTAGGAGGTGGGTAAAAGGTGGTAAAAAGTTAAATAAAATTTTATATATTTAATCTTATTATAAAATGAATTAAATAAATTAAATTGAACTAATATAGGTATTTTATATATTTTTAGACTTTATAATAAATTTAAATTAAAAATAATTATTTAAATAAAAATTCGGTGCAGTGGTTTTCACTATTCATCAAAAATTGAATGTTTTTAGAAAAATACCAAAAAATCGCCCAAAATATAATTTTGATATTCCAAATTCAAAAATGATGTCTATTTTACCTAATTAAAAACATAATTTGTATTAATTAATTTAAAAGAAATATTCCCGTTGTCAAAACCAGAAAGAGGGGTTTTTGAGAAGTAAAAACTATCAAAATATTGATATGTGTTTATGTCCAATTTAAATGAAAAATTACTACCAATGAACAAAATTGTATTAAATGTTAGAAATATAATATAATTATACTTCAAAACCATTAAAATTTTAATTTAACACTATAAATTATTTTAATTAAAAACATGTTTTCAATTAAAATTTAGTATTTTAACTATTCATCAAAATATGAAAGTTATCATAAAAGCATCGACAATTTATCCAAATTAACTTTTTATTCCCTGCTTCAAAATAAGAAGTTTATTTTGTCAAATTGAACATGTAAAGGTGTCGAATATTGGATTTAAAAGGGGTTCTCCATTAAAAGGATGTAAAATTTCATTTTTTCAAAAATACTTCTTTTATTTGAAAAAATGAATTTGTTCTTATATTATGTCTAAGAAACATAAAATATGGATGTTAAAATTATATAGACTATATAAAATTCAAAATGCAGTTAATACTATTCATAACTGCTTTTTGAATAGCTAGTTTGGAAGTCGTGGTGGGCTCGAACTTGGTGTTGCGTCTAGTGAAAGCTATTGAATTAATTCAAAGAAAATTACATTTTATGAATTCTTGGGGTGTTACAAATTAAACCAATTGAGGACCTTTAAAGGTTTCTCACATAGAAAATGTGTCCATTTGAGATGATTAATATGGATTTTATACAAAATGGGAGGCCCTTTAACTGGCTTCATCAATAACATGACCCCTTTGAAGATAAATGAATGGTTTTGCAGATTAACCTATATAGAATGATTCTCTTTTTCTAGATATATGGCCTTGAGGACCCATGAATATGGATCCCCCTATGAGGAAATGTGAGAGGATGATATAGAAAATATTCTCTACCGAGACATGCATTTTCTATGTAGATACCATGATCATGGATATATTTTAATCCCACAAGAGTCGTGATTGAATATGAGAAACAACTGGTAGTATAAGATCTATAAAAACACATGATCTTCTTTATCCATAGGTTGTTGGGGGCAGGGCGATGGGAGAAGAAGATATGGATTTGATGTGCATGCATCCTCCTATTTTGGTAACCAGGATAGTCACATAGGACTACCATCAATGTTATTACCCATAATAAAAGTTTGTGGGCTTAATCTAGGAGGAATAACATTCTCTTAATTCTAGATATGAGAGAATGATATGTCATTAAACATCAAAGGGAGTATAAATAATGATCCTCACACTCCACTTTTGGAACTGGGGGCCCCTAGTCATAGAGATGATGATTTAAGGACATGGCCTTAACCCTTGTACCTAAGATGGGGAGCTTCATGAAATCCCCCTTAGGGTTGAAGGCCTCGTGACAGATGGGATTCATAACAAGATTCAACCTGAGGGCATTTCCCTCTTGATAGTAAAAGTGGAGGACACATTTGACCGATGAAATGAATAACTGACTAGAATACATATTGGTTTGTCTATCTCTATGGTCGTTCCATTCTAGATGATTCTATGGAGGATTCCATTCGTCCCACCTCAGATGAGTGATCCATTTAAGGGGATCCCTTACATTAGTGTCTTGCGTGAGGGCATGGACGGTTCCTTTCATTGGTCAAGTACTATGAGAAGATGGTTCTTCATGCTTGCTGACCTAGGAGGAGCTAGAAGTGCTTCACACAAGGTTCAAGGATTGCTCAAGATAAAGATTCATTAAGAAATGGAAAACCTGGGAAAAACACTTTTTAAAGGCTATTCTCTAGGCACCAATGGTTTCCTAAAGTTTCCCTAAAAGGGTCTTGTGTAGGTCCCACATTTATGAAAGAACCTTCACTCTAGTTCGTTTCAACTACGGGGAATGGTGTCTTCAGGTATGTGTCTTGTGTTTCATACACTATAGGGACATTTAACCCACTATCCCCCCTAATTTACACTTCTCTTGGGTTTGATATACCTACCTATGGGTTTTTTGAGAACCTTGGTGAAGTGGTTGCGTGACCAGAGGATAGAGGATTCTTATGTTTTTTTAATCTATAAATTGAGAAGCCCTAGGGTCCTAGTTTATAGGTAAATATGATACCATGGTTGAAGGAGGTTGTCTTCATTGCTACCCAGCATTGTTACACAACACAGGTACCCCATATAGGGGAGGATGATCCTTTAGATTTGTGTAGGTCAAAATAAAAAGTGTCGTCTGTGAGTATCATGAAATGGAGGTAGCTAATATTTCTAGTTTGTGCAGGAAGGGCCTACACGAGACACTTGGCATGCAGGCTGTTTGTGTATTAGACCACTTGGGTGAACCTGCTACACCATACCGTACAGGTTACACCCTCACACCCCCTCTCAGGATTAGTTTCGGGCTATTGTATCGACCATCTGTGCCAGTCCTTGGTTACCTTCACTAACTACCATTAAAAATGGGAATTCACACTATAGACTTTTTGGGCTGGGTCGAGGATGTTCTGGGTCACGATACATACAACCCCACATCCCATTCCAAGTCCACAACCTACTCTCAAAGAGATGTTCTCAACACCATGCCCTTTCATTTTGAAGCGTTTCTGAGGAATCTTCATCCCTTGATTTGTGAGAATTCTTGTGGCACATGGAAATCAAATCTGCTACTTATTCCATCATAAAGATGCATTCCTACTCAAACTTGACATTTTTTTCTAGATCACATCATGGATTTTGTAGAAAAGTTTGTTGGACATATTTTTATATGTAAACATCCATGAAAAGCTGAAAAAATGTGAAAAACCCCTAAAATTAATAAAACCCCCCAAAATCCCCTAAAAATCTATAAAACACCCTAAACCCCCCAAAAACCTTAAATACCCTAACAAAAAATAAAAAACAATAAAACCCTAATAACCCAAATACCCAAAAAACCCTAAAACCAAAATAACCACATAAAATTTTAAAACCATTATAAATTGATAAAACCACAGGGCCCTTAAAAACCCTAAAACCCCTCAAATCTCTAAAATCCCCAAAAAAACCTAAAAACCCAAAAAATCCAAAAAAATAAAAAACCCATAAAATCCCATAAAACCCTAAAAAACCTAAAACTCTAAAAACCCCAAAACACTAAAAATCTATAAAATACCATAAGACCCCCCAAAAATCCAAAACATCCTAAAAACCATAAAAAAATATATAAAATACCCCAAAACCCAAAAAGGACATAAAATCCCTAAATAACAATAAAAGACACTAAAAACCCATAAACAAGCATAAAGACCATAAAATACCCTACAAAATATATAATATATAAATCCTTAAAACCCCTAAGCGTCCTTAAAACCACTAAAATCCAAAAAGGCCCAAATAGATGAAAAAACCCAAATGGACCCTAAAAATCCTAAAAGTCCCTTAAAACCCTTTAAAACCCAAAAGTACCCTAAAACCCCTAAAAATCATGACAGAAGATAAAAAACCTAAAAACTTACTAAGGAAACCTAGAAACACATAAAGTCCTCTAGAAAACCCTAACATAAAATAAAGGACCCTAAAAATGCGTAATAACCCCACAACCCCCCCCCCCCCCACATTTAATGACATTAAAAACCCCTTAAATACCCTAAATATGTTAAAGACTCCAAAAATTTACAAATAATAAAACCCTAAAACAATAAAATAGCCCAAAAACCATTATAGACCCTACCAAACTCTAAAAACCCTAAAAATATATAAAAAATAAACCAACTGAAACCCCTAAATACCCTAACAAAACCATAAAACCCTTAAAAACCACAAAAACCATAAAACCCTTAAAACATCTATAACCCATTAAAAATATGAAAAACCTCTATAAATCACTAAAACATAAAAAAACAATGATTGTATCTAAAATACTAAAAACAAAAAAGACCCAAAAATACACTAAAAACACTTAAAATCCCAAACCCCCTAAATACTCTAAAAGATCCTAAAACCCCCAAAAACCCTAAGTTACCCTAAAACTCCTAAACATCATAAAATACACTAGAAACCCATAAACCCCTAAAAACCATAAAAAATTAAAATTCCCTACATAAAATAATTACACATTAAAAGAATCTAGAAAATTACAAAAACCCAATATATCCTATGAATCACTAAAATACTCTAAAATCCATTAAAACTCTAAAACCCCCAAGAACCCTAAAATCCCAAAAAACCTCTAAGAACCCTAAAAACCCAAAAAACACTTCAAAACCTCCAAAACCAAAAAAACCCTTAAAACCCAAAAAAACCCTAACACTCCCAAAACCCCTAAAACCCCAAAAAAATAAAATTGCCTAATAAATCTAAATACTCGAAAACATAAAAAATCCTTAAAAACCCATAAAAACCCTTAAACCTAAAACACAATCGCCTAAACACTAAACTAAACAACCTAAACCCTAGACCCTAAAACCAAAACCCCAAACCATACACCCTAAACCCTACCCCCAACACCCTAAACCATAAAATATAAACCAAATACCATACATCCTAAACCCTACACCCAAAACCCTATAACCTAGACAATAAACCATAATCCATAAACCATATACCCTACACCATATACCCTAAAATATAAACCGTATACCCTATACCCAACACCCTAAACAGTAATACCTATACAATAAACCCTTAAAAAGAATAAAATAATAGAAAGCACTAAAAGAACATGAAGTCCCAAAAAAACCCTAAAAACCATAAAAACTAGAAAAACATGAAAAATAATAAAATATCATAAAATCATAAAAACCCCCTAAAAGATCCGAATAACCCTAAATTCCACAATTAGATCCTAAAATATCCTAAAAAACCCTAAAAACAAAAAATACCTCAAACCGCTAAATACCCCTTAGAAACACTAGAAATGCTACACAACCTTAAAACCCCTAAAAATCATAAAAACAACAAACCCTTTAAAAACCAAAAAACCCCAAAAATCCATAAAAACACTAAAACCCAGAAAAACTTTAAAAACCACAAAAACCAAAAAACAAAAAAACCCTAAATTACATAATCATGCCTAAAAACCTTTAAAACAACGCTTAAAACCCTTAAAAGACCTTAAAACTGCAAAAAACCCATAAAAATAATCTAAATTGCAAATAACAACCTAAAATGACCCTAAAACAACCTAAAAATCCATGAGAAACCATAAGGCTTCTAAAAATTATAAATCCCATAAGGAAACATAAAAAATCAATAATACTCTAAAAATCATAAAAACCCCAAAAAACCATAAAAATCCGAAATAATCAAAAATGACACCAAAAAAGGCCCTGTAACACCTGAAAAATACCATAAAACCCATAAAAACTTAGAAACACACTGAAACCCCTAGAACCCCATAGAAACCCTAATAACCATAAATACTATAAAACCCCCCCAAAACTCTAAAAAATCATAGAATCCCATAACATACTAAGGAACCATAAAACCCCTAAAATCCTTAAAAACCATTTAAATAATAAGAATCCCAAAAACCAAAATACCTTTAACTATAAAAAAAAATCCAAAAAATCCTAATAACCCCTTGAAACCCTAAAAAACATTTAAAACCATAAAACCAAAAAAACAAGTCTAACCCTCTCAACCCTTAAAAATTACTAAAATCACCCAATACCCTAGAACCCACTAAAACCATTAGTAACCATAACCTCTCCCCCAACCAAAAAACCCCCAAAACCCCAAAAAATCGCTAATAATCCATTAAAAACCATAAAATAATATAAAACCATAAAAATTCCAAAACCCCTAAAAATAACTTGAAAATAGTCAAAAACCCTAAAACTCCATAATGACCATAAAAATACTAAAAATCCTAAAACCACTTATCCCACTATATTGACCCAAAACACACTAAACCCCCAACAAACCTAAAACAATACAAACCAAAAAAAACCCAAAAAACCCAAAAAATACCATAAAATCTAGATTAAACTAAAACCATAAAAACCTAAAATACACTAAATCCCCAAATATTTTCTAAAAGGCCTTAAAATACCTTAAAATACCCTAAAAACCATAAAGATTCCAAAAAGACCCTAATACCCTAAAAAAAAATTAATACCCCAAAGATAGCCTATAACCATAAAAGATCCTTAATAAGAAAAAACCCCTAAAAGACTCTGAAAATCCAAAAAAACCTAAAAGACACAAAAAAAGGGTAATACTCTTAAAATATTGAAATCATTAAAAACAATAAAAAACCTAAAAACCCCAAATATCCGTAAAATATATAAAAAATTATTATCCTAAAATTAATAAAAAAAACCTACAAAACCCCAAAACCCTAAAAAACATTAATAATCAAAAAACCCTAAAATCCCTATGATAGTAAAAAACACCTAAAACACTAAAAAGCCACTAAAGACCCTCAAAACTGTGAAAACCCCTAAACACAATTAAAACACCTAAAACCCTAAAAACCCCTAAGACCTTAAAATCCTAAGAAAAACTCTAGAACCCCATAAAACGAATAGAAACACCAAAACCCTAAAACCCCCAAAACCTAAAAATGTTATAAAATCCTAAAACCCCTAAAACCCATAAGAACCCACAAATTAAAAAAAACCGAAAACAAAACACTAAAAATCCTAAAAAAATAAAAAAAATAAAAACCCCTAAAGACTATAAAAACCCACTAAAACCCATATAACCCAAAAAAACACTAAAACCCCTAAACAATAAACCATAAACTGAAATCCCTACACCCTAAAAATTATACCGCACACCCTAAACCTTAGACCTTACACCAAAACACTATACCTTACACTATAAATCCAATGCCATACACCCTAAACCCTATAACCTACAGCCAAAACCCTACACCCTAAACCATATTCCCTACACCATAAACCTCAAACCCAACACCCTATACCTTAACACCTAAATCATATAACCTAAATCATAAAACAAACATACTAAACACTAAAAAAACCTACAACCATAATAAACCCTAAAAGAACCCAAAAACCCCTTAAATAAGCTAAAAACCCACAAATCACCTAAAAGGCCATAAAAACGCAAAAAAAAACTTGACCCCCCCCCCCTCGGACCCCCTAGAATATCATAAATATAATAAAAAAGACACCAAAAATCATTAATACCCTAAAACTTCTAAAACACTTTAAGAACCAATAAAACCCATAAACCCTCAAAACACCCTAAATAAACTAAATCCTTAAAAACCATAAAAACATAAAAACACTATAATATCCAAAAAGGACAGAAAAAACAAAAAAAACCTGTTAAATAACCCAAAAAACACTAAAAAGGTAAAACCACTAAAACACCTTTAAACCCTATAAACCCTAAAAATACCAAAAAACTATAAAAACAACAAAACATAGAATGGCCCTAAAAATGAAAAACAAACCATAAATGGCACTAAAACCCCTAAAACACTAGAAGAAATTTAAAACCCTATTAATAGATAAGAACACATAAAACCCTAAAAGACCCCAAAACCCTGAAACCCTTAAAAACCATAAAAACCAAAAAAAAACACAAAAAAAAAACAAAAAAAATCCTCTAAAACCCTGAAAAAGATCCTAAAACTCATAAAAGGACCCAAACCCCCTAAAATTCCTAAAACACCCTTAAATTCCTTAAAAATAAAAAAAACTAAAAACCCCCTTAATAACCTTGAAAACCCTAAAAATATTTAAAAACAATAAAAACCTAAAAGTCCATAAAAACACTAAATTTCATAAAAACTATAAAAACACAATAATACCAATGAAACCTAGAAAAACCCTAAAAACATAAAAACTAGAAACACCCCCTAATACCCAAAAATCCAAAACCAAACTAAAATACCACAAAAACCAATAAAATACCACAAAAGACACTAAAATACCTAAAAGACCCAAAAAATCACAAAAGAATCCAAAAACCCAAAAACCTCAAAAAACTATAAAAACCCAAAAAAATCTTAAAATAATCATAAAATTCATAAAAACACTAAAAAACTCAAACAAACATTTTAAACTCTAAAACCCCAAAAATAACCTAAAACCCCATAAACCCTCAAAAAAATAAAAACCCCAAAACCCCCTAAAAACACTAAAAATCACTAAAATCCTAAAAAGCCCAAAACAATAAAAAAACAATAAACTCCAAAATAACCTAAAAACTATAAAATCCCATAAAAAATAAAACCCTTAAAACCCAATAAATATAAAATATTAAAAAATGTAAAGAACACTAACCACTATACCATACTCCATAAATCCTAAACCCTACACACCAAACCCTACTCCCTACACCCTATACCCTACACCCAAAACCCTATACCCTAAACCTTAAACAGTTAACCTTACACCCTAAACATTATACTTAATACCTTAAACCCTATACATTGAACCCTAAACCATAAAAGATACACCCTTAAACCTATACATTATACTCTAATCCCTGAAACCTATACCTCAAAACCCGAACCCTACACTATCAATACCTCACCCCACACTCTAAATCCTAAACCCTACACCCTTTACCATATACCCAACTCCTAAAGCCCAAATCATAAGGCGTAAACCCTATTCACAAAACCCAACACCATACACACTAAACCCTAAAACCTAAACCCTAAAACATATACCCTACAACAAACACCCAACACCTGAAACCCTAAAACCTAAAACCTATACCCTATACCCTAAACCTTAAACTGCAAACCCTATACCCGACATCCTAAACCCATAAACTATAACATAAACTATCCACCCAACACCCTAAACTCGACCCCCTAAACCCTATACCCTAAAACAGATACCCAAAACCAGAAACCCTAAACCATATACCATATAACCTAAACCCTAAACCATAAACCGTAAACCATATAACAAGTACCCTAAACCCTAAACTCTAAACCTAAAACCCAAAACCCTAATACATGCACCCTAAACCCCAAACCATACACCCTAAACCCTATACCATACAACCTAATCCTTAAATCCTAAACCCTAAACCCCCTACCCTACACCCTAAACCCTATATCCTAAACCCTAAACCCTCTCCCTACAAATTATATCATAAATCCTAAACCCTAAACCTTACAACCTACACGTACTTCTAAGCCCTAAACTCAGAAACCTAATCCCTATACCCGACACAATAAACCTTAAAACATAATCCCTATACCATATACCCCACAACCTACAGCCTAAAACCTACACCATAAACACAATACCCTTCACTATAAATCCTATACCACACTACGTAAACCCTACACCATACACATTAATCATTATAAACTACACTATAAACCCTAAACCCTAAAAACCACAAATAACCGTAAAAGATACTAAAGCCCTAAAAATTCTAAAAAAACCCAAACCCCATAAAAACACAAAAAACCCATATAATAAATAGAAAACCTAAAGACCCTAAAAACCTTTAAACCCATAAACAACCTTAAAAACATTAAAACACTAATAAAACATTTAATATACTAAAATCCTAATTCCCTTAAAATCCTAAAAACCCAAAAAGAAAACCCTAATAAAATCTAAAAACCCTAATAAAAAAACCTAAAAAATGTTATAAAACCCTAAGAGACCCTAAAAACCATAAAACCCCTAAAAATCCTACAAATAACTAAAAACATAAATAGACAATAAGCCCTTAAACCCCTAAAAACTGAGAAAAGAAGAGATGCTGGCTCCGACGATTTGGCTCTCTCACGATGGTGGCTTCCCCTCCCTTCTAGGTTGAAGAAGATAGAAAATGAAGCCCTTCCCACCCCCATATCTACGGGGTAGGACCCTCCCTATGAGGAATTCCCTTCCTCGGATTTCCCATCCCCTAATTTTCTGCCCTCTTTCCCAAAAATGGTGCTTTGTCTGAAGGTTCCAGAGCTCTTTGAAGGCTGTCCACAGCTTCCCCTCTTGATTCAGGAGTTCACTGAAGTCCCAGATCTGCACCGCCTGACTCTGGTTGTGAGGTTCCTGATGTGGATCCCCCTAGTGGCCTCTTTTGACAGGTTTGTCTCTTATTTATGGAAGCTTAGGGATCGCACGACGGTGGGTCTGGTTGATAGTTTCCACATCATGATTTACTTCGCGTGTGAGGAGGATCTGGTTTGGGCCTCATCAGTGGCTCCTCAGATTTGTAATGGTCTTCACTTCTCCCTTTTTCAGTAGAGCATTGACTTTCATCTAAAGCAGGAATCTCCAATGGTTGCGACCTGGGTTAGATTTCTTGAACTCCCCCTTCCCTTTCAGAATTTCTCTATTCATTCGATGCTTGGAAATCTGGTGGGGAGGTTCCTCTGTGTGGATAGTAGGACTAGGGCCCTTTGCCTCCCCTTTTTGCCAAGGTCCTTTGTTTATGTTGATGCTTCAAATGATCTGGTGTATGCTGTCTAGATTGCTATAGGGGAGGAGCTCCGATGGAGGAAACCGGCCATTTCTGGGTCATGCCCAGTTTTTTGATCTAACTGCAGGAGATTTGGGTATAATGCTCAGTTTGGCGGATGTGTTACCCCTAGTAGGATTTGTTCATCTCCAGTTCAGATGAGTTCTGGGGAGACCACCCACAATATGATGGAGGCAAAGAGATCCAAGATAGTGATCGAGACCTCACCCCATCCTCGGGATGCTGAAGTTTCCCATTTGACAGAACAGATGTCTGGGACTGATCTGGAAGTTTCACTGATGGAATCGGGTGTTTTCAGCATACGTATGGATGGATATTCTTGTAATTCAAGAGTTTTCTTTGTTGAGGCAGTATTAATGGCTGAAGGGGAAGATCAACCCCGTGATGAAGTGGTCTGCGGATGTGGTGAAGCTTCGGGGGGGGGGGATAGTTGGACAAAGGGAGAGAGACCATGATGGAAGAGTGGCACAGGAACGTCCAGTTGGAGCCCCCCTGGCGCCAACTATGGGAGAGGAGGATTTGGTCTGTAAGATGAGTAGTGGGGGTGCTAGCAGTAGCAGACTCCCGGAGGGGTATGTTGTCTCTCTTTATAACAGGTTTCAGGATTTAGCCTCGGCTAAGCATGCAGATGATTATGTGTTGGTGGGAGAGCTTGCGCAAGGTGAGATGGATGCAAAAGGTACGCGAGCTGGGGATGAGTGGAAAATGTCTTTGGGTGAGAAGGAGAGGTTTTTGATAGAAGGGTAGTCCTGGAGTCCTAGGGTGCGATGCATCGATTGGAATGATGCCCCCTGGTGCTTGTGGGGTGTGATGATGTGGGGATTACTCTCTTGGAGGAAGGCTAACCTCCAATTTCGGAAGGGACCGACAAAGTGGAGGACCTATCGAGTGCTTCTATTGTGGACCCGACTTTTTTTTCTACACCGTGACTCACTACTATTTTAGGCAATATGGCCCCAAACATGGAAATTTTCATGGTTGTTTTTGGTGTCCCATCTGCTGAAGATCATCGTGTGATGCTGCATGATATGATGATGGTTGAATGGGAAAGGTTTCCCCTTGAAATGGAAGCTAAGAGACTCAAAGAGAGATTTTCTGAGGATGACCGTAGGATAAATGTTGCTATGGCCAGGTCAAAGGGCAAAAAGAATAAGTTGTTATAAGGGGCTGCTGAAAATTCTGAGTCTGGAAGAAAAATAGGGCGCAAAAAGGCCTCATGTGCCGCTAGTGATGGAGTTATTCGTGAGGAAGCAGTGCATGAGGATGGTCCTATATTTGCTCCACTGAAGCATAGGCTGCAGAAGGATTACTCTACCCTCCCGCGACCTATGGCGACCCCGGCCACCTCCATAAAGGCCAAGCTAAATCTCGAAGTCAATTCTCTGGAGCGGACTTCACAAACTGCTGAGCAGAAGAGGGCTAGATAGAAGCTTTTTTCGATGCTCAGAATGCAGGAGGTGTACGAGTCGGGCTGGGATTCTATGGATACGGGTGATGAATCGGACTTATACTCTACTGGTGTGGCCACCGACCTGGGTGATAGCTTTGGTTTCTGCAATGTGAAGATGGATGACTTTGGTGGTGATATTGACTGGCGCGCTTTTTGTGTGTGTGTCTTTTCTTTTGGACCTTTTCTGTTTGTTTTTTCTTGATCATTCTTTTTTTGGGGTCTTTGGGTCTGGGGTTGTTAAGAGTTATTGGGTGTGGGCCGTTTGACCCCTCCCCCCTTGTCTACTGTTTCTTTTTTTTCATAATAAATTCCGAGGGGGTCGGGAATAGCCTAGCCTCACACCTCTTCTGCCCTACAAAAATGAAAAAACCCCTAAAATACCCTAAAATCCCAAATAGAGTCCCACCCCCCCAAAGAAACCTAAGCCCCCTAAAAATACTAATAACCCTCAAAATATTAAAAGAACCCTAAAACCACAAACACCGCAAAAAACACAAAAACAAAACAATGCCCCGAAACAACTATAAAGACCCCAAATAACCCTAAAAATTCATAAAACACAACAAAACACTAAAAGCTGTAAAATGTTACTAAAATATCTAAAATAATAACAAACCCTAAAAGACCCTAAAAACAATAAATAAATATAAAATACACATAAAATAATTTAAAAAGATCACAAAACCTCCAAAACCCCTAAAAATCCTAAATACCATTAAAATCATAAAATCTATAAAAATGATAAAAGACCATAAAAATCCTAAAAAATAATAAAAACCATAAATACCCTAAAACCTTTTTAAAACCCTAATAACCCTAAAAGACCATAAATCCCCTAAAAACACCCAAAACCCCCTAAAACCGAAAAAAATCTAGAAACACCCTAAAACCCATCAAAACCCCCAAAAACCTAAAAATGTGAAAACCCAATAAAACTGATGAACACCAAAAAACAATAAACAAATAAAAAACCCTGAGAAACCCAAAAAAAATAAAAACAAAAAAACCCTAAAAACCCTAAAGAATCCCTAAAAACCTAATAAAATCACTGATTCCCTGAAAACCCTGAAAACCCTGAAAACCCCTCAAACCTAATAAAAACCCTAAATATATTAAAACCCTTAATGACCCCAAAAAACCACTAAACTGTTAAAAACCCTAAAAAGCCACAAAAATCCATAAATTTAAAATACCCTAAAAGCCACAAAAAAGACCCTAAAACCATAAAAATCCCTAAAGACCATAAAAGACCCTAAAAGACCAAAAAACCATAAAAACTATTAAAGACCATAAAGGACTCGAAAAACTCAATAAAAATCATGAAAGGACCTAAAACTCAAAAACTCAGAAAAAACCAAAAAATCCAAAAAGACCCTAAGTGCCTTAAAACTTTAAAAATCCATAGAAAACCCATAAACAACCTAAACCCCGTAAAAACCATTAAAATCCTAAAAATCATTAAAAACCATAAACCCAACAAACCATAAAACACTAAAGCAATCCTAAAAACCCCATAAAATTTCTAAAAACGTTATGAATCCTATAAAACACTAAAAGCATAAACCCCCATAAAATTCCTTGAAAGAACTAAAATCCATAAAAACCCTAAAAACCCCTAAAACCCTATAAATTTTAAAATGACCTAAAAATATAAAAAGGTTAAAAGATCCTAAAGACCTTAAAAACACTAAATATCCTAAAAATCATAAAACCAAAAGGAAAAAAGAACTCCAAAGAACCCTTAAAGTCACCTAAAACCTAAAAAAACTAGAACCCATTAAAACCCCTAAAAACCACTATAATCCGTAAAAATCCCCTAAAACCATAATAATTTTTTAAACCCCAAAACCATAAAAAACTGAAAAAACCAAAAGATTCATAAAAACCCTAATAGACCATTCAAAAACCTTAAAACCCACTTAAAGCCTAAAACCCATAAAATATATAACCCCCCACCAAATACATTAAAACCCTAAAAATATAATAACCCTAAAAACCTAAATAACTAAAAAAATTAAAACCATAGAGCCCCACTAAAATAAAATTAATACCATAAAACTCCTAAATGGAAAAATAAAACCCTAAAACCACTAAAATAACCTAAAAACACTTAAAACTATAAAATGTTCTAAAAGCTCTAAAAACCTATAATACCATAAACACCATAAAATCCTAAAATAAAAATAAATCTCCTAAAATCCCTAGAATATCATAAAATCCCTAGAAACACCTAATGGGCTATAAAACACATCAGAACCCATAAAATAACCTAAAAAGCCTAGAAATCCTAAAGGACTCTAAAAACCATAAACTCCATAAAAACCCTAAAATACAAAAAAAACTGAAAAACCTTAAAAACCCTGAAACCAAAAAAACACTAAAACACTAAAATATCCTGAAACTCGATACCAATAAAATTCCCAATAAATACATAAACCCATTAAACACCTCAAAACTTCTAAAACCCCTAAAAATCCATAAAAACCCAAACAACCCTAAACACCGAAAACTAACTAAAACCCCCTAAAACCCTAAGAAAACCTAAAAACACTAAAACCCGAAAGACCCTAAAACCCCATAAAAGATCATAATATATCCTAAATTACCCTAAGAACTCTCTAACCCCCCCAAGCCCAGATAACACTAAAAAGTCAAAAGAAACCCAACCAATCCATAAAACCCATAAAACACTAAAATCCATTGATAGATCAAAAAAATACAAAAAATACCTTAAAACCCCATAAAATCCCTAAAAACCATAATACCATACAAACCAAAAAAAACCTAATACCCTAAAAAACAATAAAGCCTCCCATAAAAATACTACAACTCTAAAAACCTATAAAAACAAAAATAAACCCAAAAAAATACATAAAACCTAAGAAAACCCTTCAAACCCCTAAAAACCTAAAAACCATTAAAACCATATAAACCCTACAAAAACCTAAGACCATTAAAAACCAAAAAAAAACTGAAAAACCCATAAAATATCCTAAAACCCCTTAAAAACCTGAAACTAGAAAAAACCCTAAACCGACCAAAAACCAAAAAAACACCGAAAAATCCTAGACACTATACCCAATACCCTAAACCCAAAACTATAAACTATAAACACTATACCTTATAACCTAAATCCTATACCCTATACCTTAAATCTTACAACATTAACCCAAAAATGTACAACCGAAATCCTATACCTAACACCCTAAACCCTAAACCCCACAACCTAAACCCTATACCCTACACCCTAAACCTTAAAACCAACGTACCAACCCCTAAAACCAACGTACCAACCCCTAAAACCAATACCTTAAACACTAAACCCACCACCCTAAACAAAAATAATATTATCATAAACCCTAAAAGTCCCAAAAACAATAAAAAACCATAAAAACAATAAAACCTTTAAAAACACTTAAAACCACTAAAATAACCAAAATTCCCCAAAAACCCCTAAAAAACCCAAAACCACTCAAAAAACCCAAAAAACCTCATTCAAGATCCTAATCCCCCTAAAAACATATAACTCCACAAAACCCACAAAACCCCAAAAACCCCGCTGAAAACCCTAAAACCCCTAATAACCCTTAATACCCCACTAAACCACTATAATCCCAAAAATCCCAAAAATCCCATAAAATCTTAGAAACCAAAAAATTACTAAATACCCTAAAATGAAATAAAAACCTAAAAAAATTTCGAACCCCTAAAACCCTAAAATTACAAAAAACAAAAAAAACTAAAGGTGCTAAAAACTCTAAAATCCATAAAAAATTTATAAAAACAAAAAAACCCTAAATATGAAATAAGCCCCTAAAAATATCCTAAAATGAATAAAATACCTTAAAAGACATTAAAAATATTATAAATCTTAAAAACCCCTAAAACCCATAAAATTATAAACAAAATTAAATAAATATAAAAACCCTATAAAGCCCTAAAACCCTTAAAAATCATAAAAACCCTAAACTCTAAAAAAGACCCTAAAACACCAGAAAAATACACTAAATCCATAAAAAATTCTAAAAACTATTTAAAACCCCTAAAACACTTAAAAACTATAAGAACCCCTAAAACCATTAAAACATAAAAAAACACTAAAACCACTAAAAACTCTAAAAAACCAAAAAAAACATAAGGCCTAAAAAATCATGAAAATCCTAAAAACCCATAAAACCACTAAAACCCCAATAAAACCCCAAAAAGATCCAAAAACCCTAAAAAGACCCTAAATGAACATTGAATCCAAAATACCCTAAAACACACTAAAAAAGAAAAAACACCTATAATCCCATAAAACCCCTAAAACAAGGGTAAGTCCACAAAAATCCATTAAAACACCTAAAAACCAAAAAAAAATTATATCCAAAAATAATTAAAAACATAGAAAATAGTAAAAATAACCTAAAACCCCTAAACCCAAAGAACCAAAGAAACCCCAAAAACCCATCAAACAAAAAAATTCCTAAAATCCCAAAAACACATGAAAACACTTAAAAATCCCCTATCCCCACCCCCAAACTGTAAAACCTCAAGAAAAACCTAAAAGCCATAAAATCACCAAAAATCCATATACCCCTTAAAAAATCATAAAAATCCTTACAAACCCATAATAACCCTAAAATCCATAAAACCCTTAAAAATTATAAAAAACACCATAAAGGCCACTAAGAACCAAAAAATACAGTAAAACCCCTAAAACGACCCTAAAACCCTAATGACCCAAGAACTCAAAACCCCTAAAAATTCTAAAAAAGACTCAAAAACTATAAAACATATTAAGAACCCTAAAACAATCAAAACAACCTAAAAGTCACTAAAACCCAATTAAAACCCTAAAATACCCAATGACCCCAAAAAGACTCTAAAAACCCTAAAAACCAAAAAGGACCCTAAAAGTCATAAAAATTTTAAAAGACCCTAAAATCCGTATGATATCTTAAATTACCCTTTAAACCAGAAAAGTCTATAAAATCCATAAAATAACCTAAAACCTGAAAAAATTCTATAAACTGTAAAACACACATAAACCCAAAAAACCATAAAAACATAAAAACCCTAAATCCTTAAGTAACACTAAAAACCCTATAAACCCTAGATATAAGAAAAAACATAAGCAGCCCTAAAAGGAATTTAAAACAACTAAACACTAGAAACCTTACCCCCCCTCAAACCCCAAAACCCATTAAGGTTCACCTAAAACTCTAAAAACTCTAATACCCCAAAAATCACTAACCCCCCCCCCCCCAACCCCTAAAACACCCACACCCCAACCATTATACCACCTCCAGCCCCATAAAAATCACTATAAAACCATAAAACACCAAAAAACCATAAATCCATCATAAACTATAAACCCCATAAACTCTAAACCCCTAAAAAACACTAAGAACCCTAAAAATCAAAACACCCCCAAACACCAAAAACTCAAAAAAAACCCCTGAAACCATAAAAACCATAAAACCATAAAAAACCTAAAATCCTAAAAAACAAAAAAACTATAATATCTAAAACATAGTGAAAAAATTAAACCCTAAAACCTACTCCTTAATCCATACATCGAAATATGTTTACCCGGCACCCAAGACCCAAAACCCTACACACAAAACCCTATACCCTACACCCAAAAACACAATACCCTTCAACGAAAAACATATACACTACAACATAAACCCTAAACCATGCACCATAAAACCTATACCCTAAAACCTAAACTTTAAACCGTAAACACTAATCCATATACCCTACACCTTAAACCTCAATCCCTAAACCCTAAACCCTATACCCTAAATAGTCAATGTTCCAAAAGAACACTAAAATGCCCAAAATGCCCCTAGAAAATAAAAAATACTCTAATACCACTAAAAACCCAAAAATACACTAAAACCCCTAAAATATACTAAAATCACTAAAAACATAAGAGGCCTTAAAACCGCATAAACACCAAAACCCCCCCAAAACTCCCAAATATACCCCAAAACCCAAAAAACCACCAAAAAACCAAAAAACCCCAAAAATACAAAACACAAAATAAATATTTAAAATAGTTAAAAAATAAATATTTTTAAAAATCCAGAATTTGCTAATAGACCCTAAAAACCTAAAAGACCCTAAAACCCATATTGTCCAAGAAAGCCCTAAACCCCCTAAAAACACAAACAACACAAAAAAAATCCTCAAAAACTCTAAAAACATTAAAAATCCTAAAAACCATAAAATACAATAAAAACCCTAAATCCATAAAAACAATAAAAACACCTTAAAACCCTAAATGGATCCAAAAAATAAAAAAACCCATAATCCCCCCCCCCCAACTAAAATAGCCCCAAAAAAACCTTAAACTCGAAAAAACTTGTAAAAAAAACCTAAAAACCCCTACAAAATCCCCAAAAAACCTAAACCCCTTAAAAGGATCCCTAATACTAAAAATTCTCTAAAACAGCATAAAAATAACTTGAGCTCCGAGAAACCCCAAAATCACTCTAAAATACCTTTGAAAAACCCTATAAAAATCATAAAACCCCTAAAAATAACTAAAACTATATAAAAGTTTTAAAAAATAAAAAATCCTAAAAAACTACACAATCCCTAAAACACCCTCAAAACCCCTATAGGACCCTAAAACCCCTAAAAGACACTAAAGACTCTGAAACCCAAAAAATACTAAAAACTCTAAAAACACCTAAATCCTTAAAACAATAATAAAAGGTCCTAAAAATCCCAAAACCCTTAAACCCTATAATAATAGCCTAAACCCCCCTTAAAAAACATATAACCCATAAAAAAATTCTAAAACCCTAAAATCAATAAAATACCATAAATCCCATAAGACCCCTAAAAATCCCAATACCCCTTAAACACCTCAAAACCCCCTACATCCCCTAAAAATACAAAACCCCCTGATAACCCTAAACACCCTAAACATACCTAAAACCTAAAAATACCCAAAAATACCTAAAACCCATGAAAACCCCTAAAACCCTAAACCCCTAAAAACATTTAAAAGACTGTAAAAGACCCAATGACCTCTAAAAGACCCATAAACCACTAAAATCACTAAAAAGACCACAAAACCCCTAAAAGACCCAAAAATAACCTAAAACTATAAAAAACTAAAGAATCTAATGTCCTTAAAACCTCTAAAATGCAACAAATACACTAAGATACCCTAAAACCCCTAAAGAACGTAAAAACCATGAAACCCTAAAAATAGATAAAACCCCATAAAAACCCCAAAATGTCTTAAAACATTAAAAACCCTATGAACCCTAAAAACATTAAACCCCCAAAAGACTAAAAACATAAATACCCTGACACCACTAAAAACTGTAAAATCCCTTTAAAAACACTAAAGAATCCCCAAATACCTACAAATACCTATAAACCCTATACACTCCTTAAAACACTACAAACCCGTTCAAACCATAAAACCCCAAAAGAACCATAAAACCCATAACAAACTTGAAATAACAATAAAATAACCCTTAAACCACAAAAAGTCTGTAAAATAATCCTATAAACCTGTAAAAAACCTAGAACCCCTAAAACCCCGAATAACATTAAAACCCCTAAAAACCTTAAAACCCTAAAAAAATAAAAATCCAAATACCCAAAAAACCCTAAAAAAAATTAAAAACCCAAAACCCCTGAAAGACCCAAAAATTCAAAAAACACCTAGAATATCATAAGAACCATATAAACACAAAAAAGACCATAAAATCCCTAAAAGACCATAGAAACCCTGAATGGCCCTAAAAACCAAAAAAAACCATAAAAGACAGTAAATATTATTAAACACCCTAAAAACCCTAAAATCAATAATACATTTAAAAAACCCTAAAACCTATAAAATAATCCTAAAACCCCTAAAAACCCCTCAAAACCTAAAAACACCTATAAAACCTATATCCCATAAATATACCCAAAAAATCTAAATCTCAAAAATCCAAAAAATATCCATGACAATCCTAAAATGAGAAAAAGTCCCTAAAACCCAAATAACATGGAAATAACCTAAAAACCATTAAGACCCATAAAACCCTTATAAAATTCTTAGACCCCCAGAACCCTAAAAACCCAAAAAACACACTAAAACCCCCCCAAAAACACTACAATACCAAGGAAATCCTTAATACCCTAAAACACCAAAAAAACCCTAAAATCTAAAAAAACCCCTAAGATCCCTAAAAATCCCTAAAACCCCCTAAAAACTAAATACACCGTCGAAGACCTCAAAACACCCTAAAAAACAAAAAACCATTGAACCCCATAAAGACTCTAAAAACCCTAAAAGAAATAAAATATGCTTAAAACCCTTAAACATTCTAAAACCCCTAAAACCCTGTTACACCGTACAAAGAAAAAAGACCTTTAAATCCTCAAAAAACATGAAAACAATAAAACCCTAAACCCCTAAATTACTTTAAAACAACCAAAAAAACTAACAAAACAACATACAACCTTAAAGAATCCTAAAACCCCTTTAAAGGCATCTTAAAAACCAAAAACCCCCATAAATCCCAAAACATGACTAGAAAATCTGTGAAAAACACAAAACAAATCTAAAACATCAAAATATCCCAAAAACCCCCAAAAAACCCAAAACAACTAAAAACCCTTAAAAACCCTAAAGACATCATAAAAACCATTAAAACCCTAAAAAATAAAACTCAAAAAATATAAAAACCTTTTAAAAACACAAAACTGAAAAAACCTGAAAAATTCATCTAACCCCTAAAAACTGTAAAACCCTTAAAATCCATAAAAATCCCTAAAAATCCTAAAAAACCCTAAATACTATAAAAAACCTAAAAACACTAAAAAATCCTAAAAATCATAAAAAAACCCTAAACCCCTAAAAATACATAAAATACCAAAGAAACCATAAAAATAATAAAACCCTAACATCCCTAAAACCTCAAGAAGACTTTAAAACCCTAAAACCTTTAAAAGATCCTAAAATAATATATAAACATTAAAAGAACCCCCCAAAAAATTAAAATATAACAAACCCTCCAGAACCCTAAGAGACATGAAAATCCCATTAACCACCTAAAATACCCTAAATACATTAAATTCACTAAAATACACTAAAACGCCTCAAATAATAAAAAACTATAAAATCCCTAAAATAATCTTAAACCCATAAAAAATGAAAGGAACCTTAAAAACCTAAAGAACATAAAAACCCTAAAGGACCATAAAAACTCATAGAAACCCTAAAGGTCCTAATACCCCATAAAATTTCCAAGGACACTAAAAACATATAAAACCATAAAACACCGTAATAACAATAAAAAACCTAAGAGTCCCCCAAAACACTAAAACCACAAAAATTCTCTAAATACCATGAAAAAACATCAAAACCACAAAAAAACTAAAACAAAAAATGAACTTAGACACCATAAAACACTTTGAAAAACAATAAAAACACATTAACAACTAAACACCATAAAAGTCCCTAAAACCCTAAAAACCCCTAAAGACCCTAGAAACCATAAAAAAACTTTATTAACCCAAAAAATTAAAAACTACCCAATAAAAATTAAATTACCTAAAAATAATAAAAATCCTAAAAACACTAAAGACCCCTAAAATAACTAAAAAAACTAAGAACCCAAAAACACCAAACCTGAAAAACAATAAAAAATATTTTAAACACGAAATTCCCAAAAACAAAAATTGTTCCTAAAAACCCTAAAATACCCAAACAATAATAAAAATATTTAAACCCCTAAAACACCCTAAAACCCCATAATCCCCCAGAAAAATATAAAACCATGAAAAAAATAAACCCCTAAAACCATACAAGACATTAAAAACCCTAGTGACCCGAAAAAATCCAAAAAACCAAAAAATCCTAAAAAAACACTATAAACCAAAAAACCCCATGACCCTAAAAACCCTTTAAACACCACCAAAAATCCATAAAATCACCAAAAACCCTAAATCCTTAAAAACATCAAAAAACCCTAAAACCCAATAAATCCCTAAAACACTGAAAACCCTAAAACCCTAAAAACACAGAAAGATTGTAAAAACACTAAAAACAATTAAACACTAAAACCCAAAAAAACCAAAAAATTCCAACCAACATGAAAAACGCTAAAACCCATACAAATCCTAAAAAAATTTGAACTCATAAAAATCCTAAAAACCATTAAAACACCTAAAAACACTAAGAACCCTTAAATCCCTAAAAATTAAAAAAACCCATAAACAGCCCTAAAAGACCTTATAAACCCTATAATCCCAAAAATATCATAAAAACTCTAAAGGACCATAACACACATAATAGAAATAAAAGACCATAAAAGACCCTAAAACCATATAAAAACACTTAAAGACACTAGACACCCCTAAAAACCCAAAAACCCAAAAACCCTCAAAACCCCAAAACAACCCTAAAATCCTTAATTACCCTAAAAACCCCTACAAACCCCAAAAATAATAAAAAAAATCCCCAAAACCTTAAAACACATAAAATCCATAAAAAATATAAAAACAGCTGACTACCATAACAACCCTAAAACCCTTAAAACCCTAAAATCCATAAAAAACAAAAAACTCAAAAAACTCATTAAAAATAATAACACCCTAAAATCCATAAAAACACTAAAAACTATAAAACCCTAAAAACAGATAAAACCCCTAAAAACTCTAAACCCCATTGAAAACCCGAAAACCTCTCAAAACCCTAAAGGGCTTAAAATCCCCTAACAACCCTAAATCCCCAAAAATCCCCTAAAACCACTAATGGACCCTAAAAGTCTTAAAAATACTAAAGAACCCTAGAAAGCTAAAACAAAAAAAGACACTAAAAACAAAAAAACCCATAAAACCTCTAAAAATACTCAAATATCCATAATAACCATAAATATATGAAATGATTTGAAAACCCCCTGAAAAAACATGTAACCCAGTAAAACCCAGATAAACCCTACAAACCCTAAAACGATTAAAACCCCTAAAAATAATAAAACCAAAAAAATCATTATAACCCTAAGAAGTATCAGAAACCTAAAACCCAATGAAAATCCAAAAAAAACCAAAAACCATGAAAATATTAAAAAACTCTTAAAAACACTAAAAACACTAAAAACCATAAAACCCCTAAAAACCCTAAGACATGAAAAAAACCAAAATCCCTAAAACCCTAAAAAGCATTGAAACCCTAAAAACAGAAAAATACCTAAAATACATCAAAAACCCTAAAAGGCAGAAAATACCTAAGGAAATTAAAAATAAAATAAAAAAACTAGATCACTATAGCACCCTAAAAACCATATAACACCAAAAAAATAAAACACCTAAAACATGTAAAAACACAAAAACACCTAAATATCCTTAAAACAAAATGACCCCTAAAACCCAAAAAAGTATAAATATAACTTGCTAAAAACCCTAAACAATCCTAGAAATGAAAAACCTCTTAAAAGACACTAAAAATAATTTAATATATAAAGAACCCAAAAAACCATTAAAAGTCCTAGAAGACCCTGAAAACATAAAAAACCTAGAAACAAATAAAATACAAACAAAAATTGGAAATAGTAAAACCCCTTAAAACACCTCAAAAATCAAAACTGCTTAAAAAATAAAACACCTATAAATGCCTGAAAACACTAAAAACCTTTAAAACCCCAAAAACAAATAAATTCATAAAACCCTTAAATCCCCTGTAGGGTATCGAAAATTATGAAAAGGGAAGAAAAATACTCCCACAATTTGGTTGAAGTAAAGACATACATGTTGGATTGAAAATTTGAGAATAAATTTGACAAAATAAAATTTTGAAAAGGAATCAAACATTTCCACATACCAATTACTAGGAATGGTTCTAAAAGGGAATAAAATGCAAACCATAGGTATGTAGATAGACTGCGATGCACTGGCCTGTGAGGCATTGTCCAACGAACGAAGCTATTCGTAGTGAATTTCCACCTGTGACATGAAATTGATGTGAACATTTTTCACTATTGAATATACGATGGAGGTATGCCCTGCACACTGTCCCCATAAATCATGTAGTTCACGGATGAAGTGAAGCTAGTGGCATCCCACACCTCCAAAAATCGTGGTTGATTGAGTCATCCGTGAGCTATATTTCCTCCATGGTCTTACAAAAAAGGTGCCTCAAGAATCACATATGCATCTTCCCTAACACTCAACGAATTGAATGCTAGGGGAACTAGAAAAGGGGGTGGAAGAAGGAGGATAAAGAAATCTGATACTGCTGAAAACGGGACGAAGAATATAGAGGGTGTGGGAGAAATTTCTCCCACACCAAAATCTGTTTGTAAATTCCATCCCCTGAACCATAATCAGTTTAAGGATTCCATCCCATGAATGATATGCATTTTGTAGAATCCATATTGGGAGCTATATGCTGGTGTCACTTCATAGAACTTCTTCCCAAAAACCATATTCAGAGAAACCTCTGCAGCCAACCAGAAAAATTAATAATATAAATAATAAAAATGGATTGTTTATGCTCTTATGTAGGCAATATACTTCCTAGAATCCATATGTAGAACACAGTACACGACCAACTCTTATCCAGCCAATGGTTCATGGATTTCATATGCCAAAAATATTCTGCATACTATCTTTTGTGGCCAACTCTTTCTGGAATAGCATCATTCACATAAAAAAAATTCATGGCCACTCCTATGCAAACGCTCCTAAGCGACCATTTCCTACATGGAAATCCCTATGAAAATAACAGTTTGCACCCACCGGTCTATACCATAATGGATGTGTCCCCACACCCCTACTCGGGATTACTGACAGCCGATGGTCTCGGCCCTCCAGGACTATCCCTTTTCAACTATCACTATACCCCATGAAAAAATGGAGAGCCACACCACGAATTTTTTGGTTCGGGTCAATGAAATTTACCATTTCACCCTTATATCATCCCAGCATTCATCCCTAAAATACCAAGTGTCAAACCACACCTCATAAGATTCCTAAAACTTCATCACCTTCCTCCTAATATAGGTTGACCCAGAACTACATGGAAAATCATATCCTGAATGTTTCATAGATGATCAGACACATCCTTTCCATTCATCACACATTGTGTCCCTAGTGATTCTGGATCCTCATAAACCTTCATGGACATCAGAAATGGGCAGTAAATGTCATGTAGACTATTTTTCTTTACTATGCACATTATTCAAGCTTCTCTGCATATGTTACCTAAAAAAATGGCTTTTCAAACAATGGAAAATTCGTCAATCGGAGTGGCTTTTCCTTCTTCTGTATTCCTAAATTCATCCATTCCCCATATCATTTTTCCGGATCCGAGAATACCCAGAGTCACTGTTTACACTTTCCTTCCCTTTCATGTATGAGGAATGTCAGAACATCCCAGCCTTATTATCCTCTTATTAATAATGGATCCTATAACAAACGGTCCAAACTCTATGACTTTAAACTATGATTTATCATCCTGACGACATGAAGTTAAACTATATAGTATTTTTCCACAAAACATGACAGTAAACAATGATGCCATCTTCTAAGATATATGTCTTTAAACTATAGTGTACTAGGAAATTTTGAATCTTCGTAAACATCCCGGACCATCAAAAATGGATGTTCAATGTCCTAAAGATATCTCTTCTTGAAAATGCACACAATTCCCCGGTGTCTCTACATATGTTTCCTACAAAAACGACATGTCAATGAGATATAAATCCATCCCCAGGACTAGCCTATCCAACCTTTATATGCCTCAATAACTCCCATTTCTCATATATTTTGTCCTTATCTGATAGCATCCATAATAAGGGTTTACACATTCCACCCCTCATGTCCGAGCCATGTCGGAACATCCAAACATGATTTTCCTCCCGTTAATCATGGTTTATATAATATTTAGTTATCGTATGAAACTAAAATACAAGACCCCAAATAGTCATATCCACATGAAGTTAAACTATATGGTACCCATACCTACAACATGACATTAAACTGTGGCACCATCTTCCAAGTTGTATGACTTTAGACTATAGTATACCTCATATGACATATCAAGGGAACTCATCCTGAGGTAAGAACCTAGCCTTTTATGAGAGTATTAAACCATCACCTTCTATTATCATCTGGTGATGTGTCTAGATAGATCACCATGATGACTATCTTTGATATCAATATAGTTAAGGGTTTCATGCTCAAAGACCCTCACTCTCTCCCGGTTTTAGTACCATCTATCAGCAGGTGATGTAGGACATGCGATCTTCAGATCTGATACCTCCTCTTATTTATCACATTGAGCATGGATAACATGGTCTTAGAGGTTGGTGGTAATCATGAAATCCACATTTTCCCAACTAATTGGACTCTTCCTAGGCGTAAGACCCAACAAAAACTTCAAATCATCATGAGTTGAGATCCTCCTCATGATTCCAATAAAGGGGCACTCTCACTAAGGTAAGAACCTAACCATCTGAGAGCCAATCTACATGATCTCCAATGTCATCCAATATTGAATGGTTTATCACTCTGCCACCTATCCCACCATCTATTCAACTTCTTCCACCATAGGCCCAACCTCTTAAATTAGTGAGAGAGAAGATGTCTGGTTAGTTGAATATCTCACATCCTCTTGTTTCTCACACCGAGTGTGGCTCTCATGGTCTTAGAGATTCATGATGATTACAAAATACACACAACCAACCAATACTAAACTATGAGAACTCTAATTCATGTTCAAACGAGGATACGTAGGACGCCTGCTTGAAGGCCCGATCACAAAAGGGTTCCCTTCCAAAAGGGTTCATCCAATCATGTGCCCCAGATGGGTATCTTCCATGCATAATCCCCAAACCATAATGAACTATTATAACACTAATTCTTGTTCAAACCAGGTTATGTAGGATGCCTACTTCAATGATCGAGCTCAAAATGGGTTCCCTTCAGAAAGGGTTCACCCAATTATTCCCCCAACAAATGGGCCTCCTCCTAGGTCCAAGACCCAAGCTAATCGAACTATGTAGGATCTATTTCCTCTCCCAAGGATATATAGTAATCCCATATTATAGGCCCTATCCCAACATTAAGCCACCTTACGTCCCTCCTAGATGACGATATACTCTTATTACATGGCTAAAGTCATCATTACCTCTGTATCATCAAATACATGTATATCCATGATGATCCTGCAAACTAGGGGTAACACATGGATAAACTCTATTAGAATAAACCAAGGATTCTTGAACATATGAACATGACTTAAATCTATAATAGAGTCTCAGACTATGCAGTAATTCCCCTCAAAAGGGTGTGATGGGCCCAGCTTCCTATCCTCTTGACCAATGGAGTCCTTAAGAGTCATTGGACAAATAATCATCCAACAAGCACCTACCTTTGGAAGGAAGGTCCATGAATCATGGATATCAGGGCCGTTGGGTGTTTCTTGCTCCACAAATAAACCCATAGGATACCATCCAATGAATTCATATCATAAGAGTTCTGATTTCACACATACGTAACCCCATGAAATCTCCAACTGGTACCATGTGATTGTGGCACCTCCATCATAATGTGAAAGGGATAAATTATCATGTCCTTATGGGGTCAGTCCAATTGCCCCTCAATGATAACGACATGGATCAGGCAAAAAAATGGCGATGTGAAAGTCTCTCTAATAACATACTAATTCATGTCTCTCGTCAGACCATTTTGTTTTTCCAAAAATGCTTCAACGCGGTGTGAAACAAAAGATGTTGAACATGGCATGAATACTCAACCAATGTAGTAGTTCAACCCCACTCAATCCCCTTCACCTCAAAAAAGGAGGATGAGGGCCAAGCTGAATCATCAAATATGCATATGTTCAAGCGATGCCACTTTGAAGGGGTTTTGTTGTCTGTATATGTCATATATATATATATATTACATCTTCCAACAAAAAAACATTCATTAAAAATGATATCCCAAAAACCAATCCAGATGCACATCTCAATGAACCCACAGGTGGCTGGTCCTTGATGAAGAGCAGGACCCCCTCAAAAAGCCAAAATCATCATCGATGGGTATCCAACATGATGATTAATAGTGTACCATAGAAATGGTACCATCTTCATAGTGGAGGCCAAAATAAAAGCCCTCTAGTCTTCAATAGATCGCTAGATTCCTCCTTAGCTGCATCTGACACCACATCACAAGGTGGCCTCGATGGTCATCTCGAACCGTTTCAGGAGCCTATCCCTAGAGTGTGAAAAATAGTACCTCCATTATCTTAGGGATATAAATGAAGTAAATACTGATGACTTCATCCCAAAAACATCAGTTTCATACTCATAGATCCCAGCTAGAGAGCATCACTTCCAACACTGGGTGACCATGTATCCTCATTTTTAAGAGGATCTTATACTGAGGGAACCTACTGATGTACAAAAGACATAGACCCCTCTAGACTCCATCCGAGGGAAAAAAATATACAATCAGGAACTAGCTATCACCCTGATTCCTGAGGAGTGTCTCTACAATACAAATACAGATTCATTCAATGGGAAAAAATACCACTCTTCTGCCTTAACTCAAGACCACTACAAAAAATGGGTGGCACTGTATGAGCACTTGCACATTTCTTCTAGTGCTCTCTAGTCCCACCGTGCAGATAGAGTGAAAAATTACAGGTAGATGCAGATATATGCCGATGCACAATAAGAAAATCATCAAAATAGGATATCAATAATCTATAGGTAGTCACAAATACCTAATTATGTGTATAAATCCCATCATCCAAAATAGGGTTTTAAGAAAATATGAGCAGGGTCAAATTATTATGGATGAATACAAAGCCTATGAGACAAATACAACAGTAAGAGAGCATATGAAAATTCTCACACATGAATATGAAGCCCACTAGTCAATACGGTGGCAACCAGAGAAGACAGTCGGTGGCAGAATGGTTCCCCTATCCCGACATATGATAATTGTTAGTATCTACTGGTAACCAATAAAGGAATAGAGCAGGCACAAACTTCTGCTCTGACATTAGAATGGGGCTTTATACCCATTCCATCCAAAGATGTATCTTGACACATCCTAGTAATGATTGAAGATCAAACATCGATTCCATACCATATCCACCAAACATGTGAAGATATCATTTCAACGGTGGAAAAGGTGGTGAACCAGGCCCAAGACTTGATTTCCTCAAAAGAACTGACTTAGTCGCAAAATGGGTTACCCACTTCAGAGTAGTTATGCATCCCTTATCTTGTCTTGGAGGGTCAATGATAATATTCCATTATACATGGACAACTGGATCAGGGAAAAATACATGTTCCAACTGAGGGATGCCGGTCTAATGTGGTGGCCACTATAGTGCAGACTTATATCCCTTCCAAAACATAAGATGTCCATCGATATATCCCAGGGGAATCATGGGAACAAAAAAAACAAGGACCATATATGAAGGTCCTTACCAATAGAAGACTTACCCGGTTACCAACAAGAGAGCACCCAAAAATGAAACGCGCCAAATACAGCCAGAAAATGAAGAGCACAGACATGATACCTCTCTACTAGAAGTTGTGGTTATTAACAACCACAAGAATATATCAATAATTTCCTAAGACTCTATCAGTCCATTACCAAATTATGGAAGTGGAAGTAGTAGATGTGAAGGCCCTCCCTGCAATGTTGCTACCAGTTTCTCTGAAGGTCCTCCCCAGGGAACCCACATGGGCTTACTTTGTGAGATAATAATGAAAAATTATTAGAGTCTATCTCTTAATGTGTGTTAGGGTATCCCTCCCTTGACCTAAATATTAGGCAGAAAGAAGGTTATCCAATTTCTTTCATCCTCCCTAATGGTCCTCTTTAGGGTATTCACTAAAAATATGATTTTCCCTATACTCAAACGTCAATTCATCATGGTAGTCCTCACCATAATGATATCTATTGAGAAGGCCCTATCCGTAATGGCAGTTTCTTTGAAGGCCACCCCCATCGTAACATAAAGCAATAAGAAGGTGCCCCCCTCATTGCAGTACATCCTGAAGGCCCTCCCTAGGATGTACACTGCATAAATTCTACCTACATCTAGATATCAAGCTGTGATGGAAGTTCTCTCTATCATAGAAGTCATCGAGAAGGTCCTACCCTCAATGACATCAACCATCCAGAAGGGCATGCCCTCACTGTAGCATGTCCTAAAGGTCCTTCCTATGGTATAATCCATAGATAAATTCCCCTCGATTGGGCATTAAGTTTCAATGGTATCCCACACCATTGTACCACCCGTTATGTAGTTCCTCCCTACAATCCAAATTTATACTGGCAAGAAGGACCTTCCCTTATTGGAAAAAATGTGAGAAAGACCTCATACGATGAGGCACCATAAAAGATAGAGTTTGACATATCGGAAACTATATATAGGAAAAGTGATATATTTTCTCAAATAGAGGATGGTCTGGGGCCACACTCATCTTTTGAGCCACCCACACTCCTCTCACACATCAATGAGGATCTTACTAGCCCAAATCCTTAGAACAAAAACATTAAGAAGCAGTCAAGCTGGGAATATCAAGTAGAGGAGTGCTCGAAAGAGCAAAAATAAGACATGTTTCTTGTTAGAAAACAACTTGCTAAGGATAATATACCAATGATGTATTTGTCCCATGTCCACTTCTCACTTCAACATACCAAGGGAGTTGTCTGATGAATTTATGCATGACATTCTCCTTAGCATTTAGACGACTCTTCCCCAGCTAAAATATAAGTTCTTTCCCTATGAAGAGAATGCATACTATGTAAACATATCAAGAGTTCTCTTCCATATAATAAACCTAAAATCCCTCCCATCTGTATGGCAGCCTCAATTATAAAGGCAAGTGAAAACCTGTTAACTAGAATGCATCCACGCACTACAAAAGATGTGTTTCCTAATTGGAGATGCCTCGTCTGAAGTTCATATTTGGGGATGGGGAGGAAATGGGGGTCTAGACATAACCCCATTTCTTGTTCAGCAGACCATATTGAAAATGGAATCTCACAATGTCATTACCCAAAGGAAACAATCAATTGAAATCTCTACGTAGGAATGCTGGAACACTCAATAAGAACTGGCCTTGAGAATGTATAAAAAACATTAGGCCGTATGAGATCAAGACATCAAGAATATCTTGAATCAGGAAACCGATAACATATAGTAGGCTTCCAACCTTAGGTAATCCAACCAGCAAGCAGTGATCATGTATTTAAAAGAAAATGAATCCCATGAAAATCTAGTGCCATGCTTATCTTAGACCCATGCAGAAGTGCATGAAATAAAAAAGGTGGTAGTATTAGAAGCTATCACTGAAATTCAGGAATAGCCCCAGACCATAGGGGTGGGGGCATTTTTAACTCAAAATTCCTCTTTAAGACTAAAAAATCTAGTCCATATTGTCTTAATGTAAAAATAGGAGCAACCTCAGCCCACATGGCTGGAGGAATTTTTACCTCAAATTTCCAGATATTATATGTTTGTCTTCTCCCATATGGGAATAAAGATAAATATAGAGGTCACCCATTCCCCCCATCTCTAGGTTCATACCCTCCGAAACATAGGCATATTGTGATGTCAGCTCATCTATCCCTCCAGTTTTATAATCAACAAGAAAGGGTCAATATTCTCCAAGAAAACTGAAGAATTCTGCGAATAGGAGGAGAAAGTCCAACGAAGGATGTAGGAAGCTTTCTTACAATTCAGCACTGTGTACACCACCCCCAATGTGTTATGCATAGGTGAAAACTGTAAATTTCAGCCTCACAGATCTTTTAGAAAATGAAAAAAATGGATAGGACACAAGAGAAGATGGTTCCTTCGCAGAGGCATCCCACACCGAGCCTGATGGTCTGCATACCTGGAACCAGAGATCTATCCTAAATTTGGGGACCCCCACAGTTAAACTTCCATTACCTTCCACATGATTCCCCAACAAGAAGAAGAATAAATCCCATGTCTTTTATGACCCAACTACTCCTCCCCCTGAGAATGTGCCCCACACAATCGAGGACCGATTTTCTAAGGAGGAGGAATAAATAAAAGAGCTCAGGTGAATCAATGTCGAGCTACATCGAGGGAGATATATTTTTGGATGTGTTCCTCAAGCGGAACATTAAAATGTGTTCCCAGAAGAGCTACCCCAACCACAGCTGATCATCCTGGTAAATGAAATTAAGCTCGTTTGCCCATAAAATCTAGTACCGGTACCATAAAACTACTTGAATCCATCCCCAGAAGGACATAAAGACTTCCCTCAATTGGGAAGGCAGCCATAGTATATTCAGGTGAACCCACAAAGGATACCCTTGGCTGGGTATCCACCCCAAATACCAGTAGTGCCAACACGTCCTTTACACCTTGTTGTACCCCCCTAGATCAAGTCTAGTAGGATATGCATCAAGGGATCTTGAATATCATTAAGAAACTGACTTCTTGACTAGAAGCCATGGAAGGGTGATGCACTCCTATTTAATCAGAGCACAAACCCTGCCTTGATTGGGGGAGAAAAATTTCCGCCACCACAAAAACATTGGGTACCCCATATTCCCATTGTTCAATGGTTTGAGAGACCAGAATAGCATCTAATTCACTATGACTCTTAATGTGACCCCATGATGGGAACCCTATAGCAAAAAAGAAGTACTAAAACTTAGGTTCTTCATGTGAACTCTATAGGGTTCAGCCTTTGTGTGGTACACTATCTTGCCAACTAATTATATCAGAGGCTGAGAGGACCTTCACCGATAGTTTCTCTTCCAGTTCAACTTTAAATTACCTAATACAATAATCATTGATGACATTAACTACAAGTACTGAGACAATGAATGAGTTTTAGAATTCATTTCTAGATGTAATGTCCTAACTTACTCCCTGAACCGACCACTACCCCAGGATGAAATGATCATTATGTGCATCGATAATCTCTCTGATGAATTGAAAACACCTCTCATCCTATTGAAGTACCCAAATGGGTTTTTGATATTTCTCCTCCATTGCCCAATGTATAGAGGACTCCTTCCAGTAGACCAATCTCAAGTCCCTAGTGTCCCCATCAGCCACAAGAAAAAGAATGGGAAAAGCTATAGCGACTTATGTCATGATTATGCTGCCCCCAATGCCAGCTCTAGTTTCTAGGCCTCCACCAAACCATGCCAGATTCAACGGCCGTCAAAATTACAATCTCTATCACCAAATATTGGGACACACCATCCAGTAAGTCATCGTCTTCATAGAACTCCATTGAAAGACACTGAATTCGAAACAAGTCAAGTTGGGTCCGCCGCCAGCACAAGTGGCGTATTTTTCCACCATAGACCCAAGAGATGAAGAATAATGGAAAACATTCACAAAAAAAGGATAAAATATTTGATAGTATGATGAATTATAAAACAATCAATCAAGATCATGGCATCCATTAGGCGTAGTTGAAGTAACCAATTGTGCCCCCAATAGCTCTTAATGCAACACAACCGTCATCCTTATCCACAGAGTCCTCTAGGGTCCAAAAGGGCAGAAAGCAGGGGCCATAAGACAAGACGACACCAATGATGAATCCAATATTGACACTTTTGGACTTCATTCCAATTGACATGAGATAACATTCACCGCCATACCAAATGGGACAATGGGAACCGCTCTTCCAAATAGGAAAAAGGGAAATACTCCACCAAACGGGTCTATGGGCACCGCCCCACCAAACAGGACAATAGACACAACCCTGAAAAATGGGACAACTGGAACCTCCACACGAGACAGGACAATGGGGACCCCACCTAAACGAGACAATGGGTACCACCCCACTAAATGGAACCATCAAAAGAAGACACTCCAAAAAATTATTATCGGATCAAGAAATTATCTTTGGCTCTATTAATGTCATTCACTTGATGGACCCCTTCTTTGGTGGAGACTATGGCCACAAAACCAAATTCCCTACATCCAACCACTGAGACATAGGATGAGGCCGTAGAGGCCGAGGGTTTTCTAGAAGGCATGGTCATGAAAGGAGTCAAATTTCTACCCATGCCTTAACTCAAACCGTTATCCTTGCGGAAACCCATAGAATAACCTTCCAATGACAAAACAGGAACCAGAGTGTTTCTCCACCCCCATTGGAAGAAATTCAATCCCAATCATCATAGATTTTCTATCGAATGAAGAATAGGTGTCCAATCACCCAAGGCATAGAGGCAAAACAATTCGGCCAAAATCAGAAAGCATAGTAGCACCATTATCTCCTATCTCAGAGGTTATACCATCTACATCCAAAGTTCAATAACTTAGAGAATCCACAAAAGATAATCCCCAAGTCAAAAAGTGCAAAATTTTAGACAAGAAATATGATATTTTAAAGCATCCAGCCTCTTTACTAGAAAAGATATCGGTCATAGATTCCTTGTGTATGTCTGCAGACCTCAGGTAAGCACTCGTCAATGCCTTACTAAGTCCCCATGAATTTGAGCCCGAATTAGTAGCTTCTGAATTTTATCAGACAAATACTAACCCAAATAATGACACACTATAATCTCCTTCACAGACCAGGATGAAGAATCCATCTTTCAAGGAAACATATAACCCTTATATGTGTCTTTCAAGATAAATTGAACTAATATTCAGAGAATTTTCATTGACAATGGCTCTGGAGTCAACCTCCTCCCACTAAAACACTTCATTAGTTAGGCTATGATGAGGACAGTATGACAACCTACACCAAAACTCTGCTGAGATATGAAAATATTGAGCAGAATCTGTTGGAAGGAATTGAACTTAAAACTCGGCTTGGTGACCTCATGTGTTATTCCGAGTTTTTGGTAGTACAACAAAGTATGACCTACATCGTCTAATTGGGAAGGCCTCCCTACATATTCACACAATGATCCCCCCATCATACCATATGTGTTTCAAATATTTTTCTAATGAAAAAAATGGGGCATTTCATTCTAATAAATCCCCATTCGAATCTTGTGAGTCTCATTACATAAACGTAGGGTTCTATGAACTGAAAGAGAATCAGTCTTTGGCTGATGATGTTGATTGGATCACCACCCCAAATGGATTGGAAATGGATCCCTCAAATACCCTCAAACATATTAGGAAAGATTATGTTTTACCCATAAACCTATTTGACTATATATGTTCATGCTTGGATATAGACTCAACCATCTGCATGATTTTCGTTATGGCCACCATGTCCAAAGACACTGAAAAGAATGATGTCCCCAATGATGATAGTGATGGCCCAAATAAAGATAGTATTAGACCATCCTCAAGATCCCAAATGATCCAAAACAAACTCACTATGGTATGGGATGATGTCTTGTCACTAAAGGAAATAATTTAAATTCCATCCTCTTCATAAGATTCCCTATAGTCAGTAGGGAAAAAAGGAGCTGTTTTGGTTTCCATAAATCAGAGCTGCGATTTCTCTCCAAATGATGGAGAGTTCATATTTAGAATACTCACTCCATTAGAAGAGGAAGAATCAGAAGAGAAAAAAGACAAAGAATAATAATAATAATACCTCAAATATTCCCCTCCTATATTCTAAGAATGTGTCTCCACCACAATTGATGAACTTAGTTAGATAAACCTGGTCACCGAAGACGACCTGCGACACACCCTGATTAGTGTGGCTATTCTTTTCGAGGAGAAAGGAGAATAAACCTCCTTCCTAAAGAAGAATTGTTATTTTTTTCCTATAATTACACCAAAATTCAAGGCCTCAATGTTAAGGTATCCACTCATCATTTGGGATTTCTGGAAGACAATTGTGGCTATAAGTAGGCTACCATAAGGACTCACCCAACACATGCTATGAAAATAGAAGTTGAAGATGACAAAATAATCAAAGCTAAATTCATTCAAGAAGTATATATCCAATCTTTCTGTTAAATATTGTCCATGTAAAAATTGATAATGGACATAATAGAGTCATCATTGACTTCTGGGACAACAATCGGCATTGTTCGAAAGATGATTTCCCAGTCCCAATCACAAAATTGTTGACCGATGCGACCGCCAGATATGAGGCCCTATATTTAATGGATGGCTATTATAAATAAAAATATATACAAATGTCCTAAGAAGATTATAAAGCCATTTCTTTTATGTACCCCAGGGATTGTTCTCTTATAAGGTGATTCCCATTCATCTGAAAAATGCTAGCACTACATATCAGTGTTCCATGTATCGTACTTTCAAGAACTTTGTGGTAAAATTACCTGAGTGATACGTCGACGATCTAGTGGTTAAACCACAATATAATTCAAACCATGTGATAGTTCTTGAAACATTATTCCATAAACTATGACATCACAGTTTAAATTTTAATCCCATAAAGTGTGCCTTCGATGTTACCTCTGGGAAATTACTCAGCTTTTTCATACGCCATTACGGCATTGAAGTTGACCCTGAGAGGACAAAAAAATACTTGGAATGTATCCACCTCGTAACCTCATTTAACTGAGGGGCCTCCATGTGAACTTGACCTACATTCATCACTTCATATCCAACCTTAAAGAAAGGTGTTTTCCTTTCATTAGATAAATGAAGAAAGGGGTTGGAGACAAGTGGGATAATAATTGTCAAGAATAATTCAAAAATATCAAAATATATCTTCTAATAGCACCGATCATGATTCCTCCAGTTGAGGGAAGACCACTCATTTTGTACGTAACCACCTTGGAATGGCCATTATGTTCTTTCCTCGCACAAAATAACGATTTTGGTACTGTGGGCAATCTTTATTACCTCTATTGAAAAATGATTGATGCTGCAATTCAATATTCAATAATCAAAAAGAAATGTCTAGCCCTAATCTTTGCAGTTCAGAAATATAAGAATTTACTACAGTACCATGAGGTCCATATAGTCTCCCACTACAACCCACTCAAGTATATCCTCATCCAAATCATATTAACTGGATTCCTATCATAGTGGATAATCATCCTGCAACAGTTGGACATACGATACATGCCACAAAAAGACATCAAAGGCCAATCATTAGCATAATTCATGTAGGAGCACACTTTAGAAGAAATGACCCCATTGGATATTGAAATTCGTGCTAATAAAGTATTCTCTATCCAAGAAGGCCCCCAGGAATGAGAATTGTACTTCGATGGTGCTTCCAAAATCCCAACAGGGAAAATGACAGAGGATCACAAGATCCAAAAAGTTGGGCTATGTGTCATACACATATCCCCAGAAAAGTTCATCTTGCATTACTCCTTCCTTCATTCATAATAGTGAAAAAATAATGATGATGAATAACAAGCCCTCATTTTAGGTCTAGATCTGGCACTTCATGCATGAGTCGAACACCAAAAGATAAAAGGTGATTCATATCTGGTCATCAAGTAGGTCAATAGTGACTATGAAAATAAGAAAGATGTATTAGAACCTTTGATGAACCATGTATGAGAGATTATGGAAGAATTACACTTAGAACCAATGCTGAATTATATCCCCCAGAAATAAAATGATCAAGCCGATGCATTGGAAAATAAATCTACAACCTTGGATAATCCAGACTAAGATTAAATAGTCATCATTATTTCCAACCGTCAGAAGGTCTTGTCATTCATTCTGAACAATAAAAAGGAAATCGATGAGATCTGCCCCATTTTTTAGCCTTATGGTAACACCACTGCCTGGATGACTCCCATTGAAAATTAAATATGGAGGGGGGGGGGATTCCACCAGATAGAGTTGGAAGAGAATAGATCTAGAGGCGGGCAATCAATTTTTTCTTGTACAGTGGTGCAAATCAAGAAAAGTTTCTCAAAAAATGTGACCTTGACAGAGTCTTTCTTAGGTACACTGATGGAGAAGAGACTATTGTCTTCATAAAACAAGTACAAACCAAATATTGTGTATCCAACTGATCAAAAACCAAGCTCTTCCATAAAATTTTAAGGATTGGATACTATTGGACCACTATGATAACGGATTTCTCCACATTCCCCACGAAGTTCCATTACTACCAAGTTCATTCAAATTTTATTCACTATCCCCCAGAGCTACATCACACAACTATGTACTCCTAGCCATTTTTTGTATGAGGGATAAATGTTGTGGGACCATATCTTCCCACCACATCCAGACAATTCAAGTCTATTCTCACAACAACTGACTTCTTCTCCAAATAGGCCTAAGCCAAACCGCTTAAAGAGGTTATGGTGAAAATCATCGTTAGATTTGTGAAATCCAAAATAATTTATAGATTTGGTGTCCCTAATATAGTAATTATGTGAAATGGCACCAACTTCTGCTCTGCTGAGTTGGACAATTTATACAAGGAGTATGGAATCAAAGCCAAAAGTTCATCCCGATACCATGAAACAACCAACATGAAGTTAGAGGCTTTCAAAAAGACCCAGTCTAATATAATCCAAATGATGGTGGGAAAGCATAAGAAATCATGTCCAAATAATCTCTTTCATGTTTTATGGGATTAAAGTACCACGATCTGCACTACCACCCAGGAAACCGCATACTCATTAGTATACATGACAGAGGCTGTTTTTCCCTTCAAAATTCAAGTTCCATCACTCTGCATGGACATTTTTGATCAAATGACCATGGATGAGAAATCCCAGAAATTGATTGAAGAGTTGGAGAAGCTAAATAAGAAAAGTATACGCACTATGCACCATTTGGAATTCTAAAAAATGTGGATCACATGGGCCTGTAACAAAAAGGTTTTCCTCTGGCCTTTCCTCAAATGAGAGATGGATTTGGTCCTCATAACCCCAATGAAACTCTGGAAGAAACCCCTAAATCTTAATCCAAAGTGGGAAGGACCATATTTCATTCATAGGGTCTACCCCAATGGATCATATTCCTTAATATCAGTGGATGGTAATCTCATCACAAATCCCACTAACTCAAGGTTTTTGAAGAAGTACTTCGCGTAACAACGACAAAAAATTCATCACTGCATGACTCTAAACTGTACATCATAGAGTCCTAGCTGCTAGATATTAAACCACATAGAATAAATCATCCTAATTGCATGAAGATAAACTATAGGGTCAAAATTTTCCTAACCACATGATATTAAACTGTATGGAGTCCATCCTTAGTGCAAGATCTTAAACATTACAGTTTTCAAATAACTATGTATGGCTTGATTCTCATTCATCTGTGGGATTCATAATGATTTCATGACACTCGATCTTGGAAAAACCATCATATGAAACAAAATTCCCCTGTTATATCTTCTATCATCCCATACTATAAAGGATATACTTGTCTCTCCTTGATTCTCACATCGAGTATAACTCAATTGAGATTAGGATTTGTGGAAAGGATTCCTTTACATAAATAAACCACAAAGGAATACGATAGACCTGACAAATATTGAAGATAAAAGAAAAATTCCCCTACTCCTTTTTCAAAGTCAGATTGATACATGGAACATTTATAACTATGTATGTCTTGATTCCTTCCCTAACAGGATACGTAGTGATGCCCAAATTAAAACATCAGGGTCTAATAACTAATTAATGAAAAATTCCCTCTCATTTCCAAACATGTGGACATGATCTCTATAGGGAACTTTTAGAACTAAATATGGCTTGATTTCTGCCCTAGCCAGATATGTAGTGACACCCAGATCCTCTATCCCGGTCCAACCACCCAAACAAACAAAACCCCCCCATCCCCTATGTATAGGTTTGAATTGAATATGGGAATCCATGAAAGGACCTACATGAATTACATTAAACTGCAAGGTTCCTCAAGAGACTTGTGTGACCTGATTCTCATCATTACAAGATCTTGAACATGCCCCTAATTTCTTGCCCAACAAGTTCAAAGAGATGATTTAAATTCCATGTTTGAATTCAAACAACATAAGGAGTCAAAATATCATGCTTCCCCCTACATATGAGTCTGGTCAATGTAGAAGCTTCATTAGTTCATGGCTAATCACAGTCTATATATTATTACATTCCCAGACACATCTTTCCCATTTGACAAACTCCATACTCCAGGAAATCTTGGATCTCCATAAACATACATGGCTAGAAGAAATGGAAGGCTAGTTTCCTGTGGACACCTTTGTTTGACTATGTACATCATGATCTAGTGGATCTACCTATGTTTCCTAAAAAAAGGCCTTAAATCAAAAGAAAATTCATCCCCAAGAGAGTCCTTTCCTATTTCTATATTCCCAATGGCTTCCAAGCCCCGTGTCATTCCTCCTAATCCAAGGCCCCCCATGAGATTATGTTTTAAGCCATATATCATCACTCATGTATATGGAATACCAAAATAAACCAACCATGATTAACTCAAATCTATTTATGGTGTTTGTAAAAATTATTCTCCGCAGCACACTAATGAACTGTGCTGCCAATGTCCTTACTGCACAATGCAAAACTACAAGGCCATAAGGGTCTCGATTGTATGACATTAAACTACACCACACAAAGGAAATGATAAGGTTCTTATATTGGCTTGGCCTCCCTAACCAAAATGCATTCCCTTACCACACAAGGTTAAAAACTCTACAAGTAATGTTTATTGGGAATTCTGTGTAACTTGTCTTCCCCCAGAAATGATGTCTGGTGGACCCGAAGTCTACGATTCGAACCCAACCATAGAAGGTTTTAAAATTTACCCTTTTATTTTCATTAATTAAATCAATGTGGAGAATCCCCAGGAAATTCACCTTTATAAGAATGATTATGGTTAATAATATTTCCATTCTCTCACGTCAGGATTACCCTATGCCCAAGCCACGTGATGAGAAATTGTGTGGAATTCTTCCTCACTGCGTGATGTTAAACTACATAACATTAGTTTAAGTATATAATTCTCCCTACTATTGGTTATGAAATTCTTAAGTGGTGACCCGAAATCCTTGTAATCCCTTGTTTCACATACCTAACATAGATCACTTGAGCTTAGGGACCTCAGTAGGGGATCCATCATGATATCTTGGAAGATCAGTTTAGGATTTTATTCCTAGAATAACAACTCTAAAAGGAATGGTATGGTTCCCTTTCCCATATCGATCCTTGGGTCCTATCAATACAGTGTTAAAATATATGGTACTTCAAAGATGGGAGGAAATCCTCACTCTAGATATGAATCAAATCTATGTAGGGGATTACTTGATCCCATGGGTGAATCACAACCTGGACATTTCAATTGTATCTAGATACACTCCTTCCATACATCAAACTCAATGCATTGAGTAATATTGAATCCCCATAATCCTCCACAACCATTTCATATGGGAGGCCAATGTCCTATAAACACCTTTTTTTGACTACGCAAATCATGCCCCAGTGGCTCTGCATATGTTTCCTACAAAATGGCCTTCAACCAAAGGAAAATTCGTCCTCAGGAGAGTCCTATCTGACCTCAGTATGCCTAACGGCTCCCAAGCCATGTGACATCCATCATGATTCAAGAACCCTCAAATTCATGGTTTACATTATCCTTTATACTCACATACTAGATATATCATAACATCCTAGAATGATTCACCTCTGGTCTCTCTTGATGCTTCTACAAAATAAAGATGTCGCATCCCTATGCATGATTTTATCCGCCTATGAAATAATAAAATTCCACCACCTATTTATAGTTTCCTAATAATTTTTACCAAAGAAATGACCCATTTTATGTTTAGGTGAACCCCATTTAATAATCCATACATCATTTCTTGAAAAGGTCTCAATCCCCATAAATCTCTTAGGCCATCAGAAAGGGGAGGCCAGTGTCTTGAAAACACCATTTTTTAAATATGAACATCATATCGCGGTGGCTCTACATATGTCACCTAAAAAATGGCCATCAACCAAAGGTAAATTATTCCATAGGAGAGTCCTATCCAATTTCCATACTCCCGCATGAGATTTATGTACCATCTCTATAATGACCCATAATTTACATACATTGTTATTACTTCAGAATTGAAGAATACTTAATAAAACGTATAACAAACCCATGATAGGACTGTATAGGTATAGTGTCTTTAGAAACTGGGAAACATAAACAAATGGTTCATAAATTATCTACATTTTCTCCCATTTATTTCATCATATCTAGAGTCCCATTTGGAATATCCTAATTAATAGAATTATTCCTGGCCTAGGGAAAAGAAAACATACAAAAGGGTGATCTCAAATGCTCAGAAAGGGTAAACAAAGGAAATATCAATCATATCATATTCATAAGAACATAAAATTTTGAAAATCTTAACATGAAAAAGAGATCATAATATCATAACATGGGATAAATCATAGTAGTGAAATGTAATCAAAATAATCATAACATAGAACATTATAATTTGTGTCATACACACATAATCATAGAAAATCATTTCATATTATTCAAGGCACATTGTCGAGACTATCATAGCAGACAAAGTCAATTTCTGAACCGAGTTCACACCTCATTATAGTCCTTCATCACTGAACCAGATTAACATATCGTTCCAGCCATATCTATATCATGAGATAAAAATAATTACCCAATACATTGGAGGGAGATATAGGTCCCACTCATCTCATAATAAAACCATTCTTATGTGTTCCACAAAACAATAAATCATACATCATAGCATAACCTATGTAATAAAAATGGGATTCTTAAACATCATGTCATCATAACATAATCTATAAAAGGTAAAAGAACTTCATAAAAATAATTTCATCATAACATAATCAAATAAATTTAATAAATTGGATAGAAACATAACCCTATATTATCTTAGTTGGAAAATAATTTTGATAAAACGCTTGAACTCCATTCCTGAGGAGAATATCCTTTATACTTAAAAAACATTTTTCCTTTCTCAACACATTAGATAATTTTAAACTAAATAAGTTAATTGAAGATAAACATGAAAACATTTATAGGAAGCTTCATTGAAATAATTTTATATGAAATCATAAATATCCATTCATTTCTTATAAATTAAAAAAACATTCTTCTCATACTTTGGCCGGAAAAGTCAAAAAGTATCTCGTAATGAAAACGACAAAAGATTCCTTTCATATCATTTAATAAAAACCCACCAATAGTTAAAATTGGATTTAAATTTTTTTTAGGGGAATTGAAATAATATTACATATTAAGTAAACATGGATGTGGATGATAAATATTCCCCAGTAAATACCGAAGTATAAACAATCTCAGAAAAAAAATGAGATTACGGAATTTTCCCTTACCTTAGGTCTGATATGCCTTGTATGTATCAAAACCTATTGTATAATGATTTAGATAATGTCATTGACTTATTATATAATCATACTCATTGTTATGATATCATATATGGTCGTATTATTATCTTCTTATTAGTAATATTTCATTGCTACTTGTTATTTGGGTGTTCATTGCTTTATGTTCTTATGAATTTTTTGTTGAATAAATTCTTATTCCTCTTTTTAGGTTATAGATAAATCATTTAAAGAATGGTATTAGTGTAATACATGTCATATTTATTCATTCAATTTATTTATATAATCATTATTCAATGAAGATCATGTAGAACGAGTCACCTCACATCGTGGAGACGGTAGGTCGTACGTACACTTGAGCGATGATATAATTCCAATGATTGTGGAATTGAAATAAAGTGTATGATAGAATATCTCATAATTAATATCATTTCATAATAACCATATATAGTTATTCTTTAAACCATTATACCCATCCATGTAAGGAGGTGGTGGAAAAACAGACTACACCACGGCGTGGAGACGGTATTCCGTACGTACGCACGCGTGGTGATTTCATTTTACGTAGGATGTATAGAAGGTGAAATAGGGTTGTTTCATTTTTATAATCAGTTTATGAGGGATACTAATGTTATTAATTTATAATTAAACAAATAAAGAAGATTAAGTAGAAGAAGAAATAAATGTGAAATAATCGGTAAAGGATATTAACTCTTCTTTGACGTGCCTCTTCTAAACCTCCTCATAGGACACTAAAGTTGTTCTTTGAAGAAGACCAAAACCTCTAGTATAATTCTAGGGAAGTGTAGAAGGTAAATGGACAGGTTTTGGACGATATTTAAGGCTCAAAATGTTGTAAATATGAGAGGGAGGAGGTGCCTTTTATAAGGGAGGAGAGGGGCACCTTAGGAAAAACTTAAAATATTATTTTATAATAAAGTCATATTCGGTCTATAATGGCTCCAAAGTGACTTATATCGAGGCTAGGGAGAGGATGTGTCTAAATCAACTCAACCAATAGGTTTTAGACAAGTTTAGGTTACCATTGTAACCTTATTATTTAGATTTAACTCCAAGTTAAATAATTTAAATTTTACCGTGTCTTCTTGTATTCTTAAACTATATGGTTAATAAACTTACTATAAACTGCTAATAGAACCCCAATTGGTTAATTAATGTCATATATATTATTATATAAGTCTTTTGACCGAACCTTATATATTTAGAAATAGAATATACATTACTAAATTAATATTTGTTTTAAAAACTCTTTTATGTCAATTTTGACACTATTAGGTATTTTGTTTTTTCAAAATTCTTAACAGCATTATTAATTAGAAAAAAATCATCTAACCAACCCTAATATGATATAGTAACCTATAAAATTATTTCAATTCATAAAAAGTCTCAAATTACATTTATTTGGGTATTTATAATATCAATTATGTTAATATTTCATTAAAAAGATAATTATTGCATCATCATTGTATCATAAATAAATTAAATTATTTAATGTATAAAAATTGTAAATAAAATACAATTATGTAGGAAATACTTTTATCTTTTTAATGAATATTTATAGTCGAATTTATATTATTTATAACCCTATATTAAATTTTTTTTACTTATTAAAAAATTATTTTAACTCTTTTAACTCTTCTTGGAATTAAATAATAATAAATGTCCTAATCTAATCCAAGTGGACCTAAATGGTCATATTTTATTCCTAAGGTTTTTTTTGTTAGAATTAAACTTATCCAATAGAATTAGGACATGTGTTAGGGTAATAATAATATAATATTTACTCTTAATTACCCTATTTACTTTTAACCGTGGTAAATAAAAGTAAAAAGTTACTATTCACCAAAACATTATTTTTATCTTATTGAACCACATTTTACTTACTGATATCAACCATGTCTCTTGTATTTTTTAAATTCCACTCATAGAAGTGGTAAAATTATGTTTTATGTAAATTGGCAAATTCTCCTAGGAGGTGGGTAAAAGACGGTAAAAAGTTCAACAAAAATTTTATATATCTAAAATTATTATAAAATTACAACAATGAATTACATTGAACTTATATAGATATTATGTATCTATTTTGACATAAAATAAATTTAAATAAAATAAATAATTATTTAAATAAAAATTCGGTTTTAAACTATAACTCAGGGTGTTTCACTATTCATAAAAAATTGAATGTTTTCAGAAAAATACCAAAAATTTACCCTAGGCTAATTTCGATATTCCGAATCCAAAAATGATGTCAATTTTGAAAGATAAATTTTTTATAATTGCAAAAAGTGTGTATTACTATTCATAACGGCTAGTTTATGTAATATTTTAATAACATATCATTGTTTAGTGAAACTCGGTATTGCGTATAACACAAGCTGTCAAGGAAGGTTGCTCCTGCCTGTAACACAAGCCAAGATAGTGTTGTGTGTAGTGAAATATTCCTTTTGTGTTTCATATAAAATAATACATAAAAACAAAATATTTCTCATAAAATCTCAGGGTGTTGCATTCTACCCCACTTAAAAAAAAATTGCCCTCGAAATTTGTCACTTAGTAATAAACAAATGAGAATACCTCTCCCTAATCATATCCTCAGGTTCCCATGTAGCTTATTCTAATTGGTGGTTCCTCTATAAAAATATAACCAAGTGACTGGTCTTGTTTTTTAGAACTTTTTCACTATGATCCCGAATTTCTATTGGCTGTTCTCCATAAGAAAGGTCTTACTCCAGTGGTACAACTTCTGAGCTTAGTACATGTAAAGGATTGGGTGTGTACTTTCTCAGGAGAGATACATGGAACACATCATGAAATTGAGAGAGATTCGGTGGAATCTCCAATCGGTAAGCTACCTTCCCAACATTATCCAATATTTCAAAAGGACCAATATACCTAGGCCTCAGCTTTCCCTACTTTCCAAATCTCATTACTCTCTTCCAAGGAGATATTTGTAAGAACACTTTATCACCCACTTGAAACCCAATGTCTTTTCTTCGGTTGTCGGCATAACTTTTTTTCGACTCTGAGATGCTCTTATATGTTTTTGAATAGATCTTACCTTTTCTGCCATCTCATCAACAAGATCAGGTACTAATATATTTCTTTCGCCAACTTCATCCCAGCAAGTTGGAGTTATCCATTTATTTCCATAGAGAGCTTCATATGGATCCATCTTAAAACTGGAGTAAAAGATATTATTAAAAGAAAATTACACCAAAGGTAGGTGTTGATCCCAACCACCTTTTAAATCCATAGAGGAATCTCTCAACATGTCTTCTAGAGTTTGAATAGTCCTCTCAGACTGACCGTCTATCTGAGGATGATAAGCAGTGCTGAAACTCAAATCTGTATCTAGAGTATGCTGAAGACTTCTCCAAAACATCGAGGTAACCCTCGGATTCGGATTATATATAATGGAAAGTGGTACTCCATGAAATCTTACCACTTACTTCACATATATCATGGCAATATAATCAAGAGATAAATCTTCTCTAATAGCAATGAAGTGTGTCGAATTCGTAAGATGATCAACAATAATGCAGATAGCATTATAGCCTTTGTATGTTTTAGAAGTATAGTGAAAACGTCAATAGTGATGTTTTCCCATTTCCATTATGGTATGGGTAATGGTTGTAACATCCCCTTAGACTTTTGTCTCTCAGGTTTAACATGCTGACAAACCAAGCATCGATAGATATATTCAGACACATCTCTTTTCATGCCATCCCACCAGAAGTACTTCTTCAGGTCCCTATACATATTCATGATTCTAGGGTGAATAAAGAATGAAGAACTATGAGCTTCATCCAATATTTCCTTCTCTAATTCTGGGATGGGAGGAACACAAACCTGATTCCTGAACCTTATTATTTCATCACAATCAATGTGGAAATCAGGAACATTTCTCACCTTCTTTTATAACTCTTCATTTTCTTTTCTATGCCTATTTAATCTTCACATGTATAGATGGTTGAACATTCATTTGAGAAAGATAAAATTTTCCCCTTCCATTATAATTCTAAGATCCATACTTCATAAATCAATAAATATTGGATCTTTTGTGATCCTCATCATGGATAATCTAGCATGGTCTTGTCGACTTAATCTATCTGCCACCTTGTTTTCTTTCCCATGATGGTAATTAATTGAGTAGTCGTAATCCTTAATCAGATCCAACCATCTTCTTTGGCGCATATTAATCTCATTCTGTGTGAGAATATACTTTAAACTTTTATAAACAATATAAATATCACACATTTCACCATAAAGATAATGCCTCAAAATCATTAAGGAAAAGATTACCGCAGCAAACTCCAAATCATGAGTTGGGTAATTTTGCTCATGGATTTTCAACTGTTGTGTGGCATAAGCTATCACCATATATTTTTTTCATGAGAACACACCCCAATACCTTCTTGGATTCATCACTATAGATCACAATCCTCTCTCCACTACAAATTAGTGTGAGCACAAGTGTATTAGATATCCTTTTTTAACTCCTTTAAATTCTCCTCACACTCCTCCGTCCAAACAAACTTAACACCTTTTCAAGTAATCTTGGTGAGTGGATTAGATAATAATGAAAAATATTTCAGAAAATATTGATAATATCCATCCAAACCAAGAAAAATTCGGATCTCAGTTACTATTATGGGTCTCGACCATCTTTCAATAACCTCTGTTTTTGCTGGATCCACATATATCCCCTCTTTTGAGATTATGTGACCCAAAAATAAAACTTTTTGAAGCCAAAATTCACACTTGGTAAATTTTTCATAAATCTTCTCCATTCTTAGGGTCTTTAATACAATTATAAATTGATCTTCATGTTCTTCCTTGCACTTTGAATAGAAAAGAATATCGTCTAGAATGACTACCAGAAACTAATCAAGATAGTCTCTAAAGACTCTATTCATTAGATCAATGAAGATAACAGGAGCATTGGTAAGACCAAATAGAATCACTATAAATTCATAGTGTCCATACCTTGTACAGAAAGCCATCTTTGGTATATCTTCCCTTTTGACCCTTAATTGATGATACCCTGAACGAAGATCAATCTTGGAAAAGTATTGAGCTCTACGTAGTTAGTCAAATAAGTCATCAATGCATGGGAGAGGATATTTGTTCTCGGTAGTGATCTTTTTAAGTTCTCGATAATAAATGAAGAGCCTCATAGATCCGTCTTTCTTCTTAACAAACAGAACAGGTTCTCCCCAAGGTGATGCATAAGGGAATATGAATCTCTTTTCAAGATTCTCTTGGAGTTTCTTCTTCAATTCCTACAACTCAATTGGGGCCATTCTATAAGGTGTCTTTGAAATGGGCATAGCACCTAGTATGAGTTCTATTTAAAACTCAACTTCACGATTTGGTGGAAGACCATGTAATTTCCTTGGAAAACATCATCAAACTCTTGTACAATGAGAATATTCTTAATCGTGAGTTTCTCTCCAACCATTTTAGATAAATAACCTTCATTTATTGGAATCAAGACCCATAAGATGGAAGAAATTTCCACTGGAAGGTTATATTCACCCTTTCATCGATAGATGATCATAGATTGATCAGGAATATGAAATGTGACTTCCCTTCATTGGAAATAGATATAAGATCCATATAATGAAATCCAATCCATGCCAAGAATCACATCAAATTACACTATAGGAAGGATCACAAGATTTGCAGGAAGCACTTTCCCACAAACATCAATTGGAGACGAATTATAAACCTTTTATGCAACCTTTGTGCCATTAGGAGTTGTCACAGCTAACTCAACAGTTAATTTTTGAGGTAGTACGGAGATATATTTAGAAAATTATTTAGAAAATTATTTAGAAATAAAAGGGTGGGTGGATCCAAAATCAAATAAAACATTTTCTACATTAGAGTGGATTGTAAGTGTACCTTTCACCACTTCGTTATCTTACTCCACATCGCCGATAGAAATTGCATGTGACTTTCCTTTGTCTTTGGCCTTAAGAGTTTGTTTACGTCAATCATCATCAAGAACCCTTGGATTAGGGCATTGATTAGCATAATTCTACCATTATTTGCACTTGTAACATTGAAGTGTAGGAGGTGCATTCTGTGTAGCCTTTTATTTGTTCTCTTCAATATACTCCTTTTTCCCATCATTGCGGCATTCAAATGCCTAATGACCTTCTTTTACACATTTAAATCATTTACTTGTCACTTCAAGAAAATTCCATCCATGTTTCTTTCCACACTTTGCGCATAAGGGAAAACTCACCTTCTTTTCAGTGTGGTCTTTAGATTTACCTTTGAATTACATTTTCCTCTTCTTATAAAACCCATATGACGGATGAGATACTCCAATCTCCATATCAACCTTGAGACCACATCATAAAATTTCCTCGTTGCTATTGAATTCCCTTATATCTAATTCCCTTCGAATACTTGGTTTTAAGCCACTAAAGAATATATCAGTCTTACTCTCAGGTTGGATAATAATTCCGGAAGCATACCTTGCAAGACTTGTAAAATTTCCTTTGTAGGTACCAATAGATTCATCATCATTTTTCTTTAGTTCAAGAAACTCCTTCTCCATCTTTGTTCTAAGAATACGAGGGAAGTAATTATTGAAAAATATGTTCTTGAACTCATCCCATTTCATAGACTCAATTTCGTCTCTTTGCCTCGTATTCTTGATAAGATTCCACCATTGATCATATTCACCTTCCAAATGATATACTATTAAGATGACTTTATCATGTTCAGAACATTGAAGAACTGAAAATATCTTTTCAGTGGTACTGATCCATTGTTCAACCACTAATGGATCAGTAAACCCACTAAATGAGGGTGGACGCTGCCTCATGAAGGATTCAACAGATTTTTGCTCCTTCCTTTGCTCATTTGTAAGTCCTGCATTATTCATAGCTTGAGAAATTTGTGTGAGCATGGATAAAAAAATTTCATTCCATCTCCTTTAACGTTTGGTTTCTCAGGGGGACAATCATTGCATTACCCGTCACATTCAGTATTAACACAGTTCCTTCGGGTTCCAGCCATTGACTAAAACCATGAAGAATAGTGTGAGAAACACTAATTACAATAGGAAAACAACATAATAAGTATTAGAATTTCACACTTTAGGTCTTATCATAGGTTACACATGGCCATTTCTAAAACACTAAGATTGTGTTCTAAGATTAAACATATCCTTAGGGTTATTACAAAGGCTTTCACATCCTAGTTTCCAATGGTTTACTATACCTTTCCTTTAATACCAACTATAACACCCAATACTTTTCATACATTATTATTACTTCATAATTAAAGCATACTTATTACAACGTATAACAAAACCATTATAGGACCGTATAGGTATAGTGTCTTTAGAAAATTGGAAACATAAACAACTAGTTCATAAAGCATCTGTATTGTCTCTCATATATTTCATCATATCTAGAGTATCTTTTGGAATATCCTACTTAATACCCTTCTACCTAAGATGGGGAATAGAAAACATACAAAAGGGTGAGCTAAAATTCTCCGTAAGGGCAAACAAAGGAAATATCAATCATATCCTAATCATAAGAACATAACATTTTGAAAATATTAACCTGAAAAAGAGATCACAATGTCATAACATGGGATAAATCATAGTAGTGAAATGTGATCCCAATAATAATAACATAAAACATGAAAATTTGTGGCATACCCACATAATCATATAAAATCATTTCATATTAGTCAAGACTCATTTCCAAGACTATGATAGAGGAAAAAGTCCATTTCTAAACGGAGTTCACTCCTCGTTCTAGTCATGTATCACTGAATTGGATTAACTTGCTGTTCCAGCCATGTCTATCTCATGAGATAAAAATATTCACCCAATGATTTGGAGGGACATATAGGTCCCACCCCTCTCATAATGAAACCATTCTTATGTGTTCCACAAAACCATAAATCATACATCATAGCAAAACCCATGTAATAAAAATGGGACTATTAAACATCATGCCATCATAACATAATCCATAAAAGATAAAAGAACTTCATAAAAATAATTTCATCATAACAAAATAAAATCAATTTAATAAGAAGGATAAAATCATAACCCAATATTATCTTATATGGAAAATAATTTTGATAAAATGCTTGAACTCCATTCCTGAGGAAAATATCCTTTCTAAATCAAAAAACACATTTAATTTCTCAACACTTTAGAAAATTATAAACTAAAAGAAGTTAATTGAAAATAAACTTGAAAACATGTAAAGGAAGCTTCATGTAAATAATTTTATATGAAAGAATAAAAATTCGTTCATTCCATATAAATTAAAAAACATTCTTCTCATACTTTGGCTGGAAAAGTCAAAATGTATCTCGTACTGAAAACGACAAAAGAATCCTTTCTTATCTTTTACTAAAAACTCACCAATAGGTAAAATTGGATTTAAAAAATTATAGGGGAATATTAATAATATTACATATTAAGGAAACATGGATGTGTATGATAAATATTACCCAGTAAATATCGAAGTATAAACAATCTCGAATGAAAATTGAGATTGCGAGATTTTCCCTTACCTTAGGTCCGATATGCCTTGTACGTATCCAATCATCCTGTATAATGATTTAAATATTGTCATTGACTTATTATATAATCATAATCATTGTTATGATATCATATATGGTCATATTTTTATCTTCTTATTAGTAATATTTCATTGCTACTTGTTATTCAGGTGTTCATTGCTTTATGTTCTTATGCGTGTTTTGTCGAATAAATTATTATTTCTCTTTTTAGGTTATAGATACCTCATTTAAATAATGGTATTAGTGTAATATATATCATATTTATTCATTAAATTCATTTATATAATCATTATTCAATGATGATCATGTAGAACAAGTTGCATCACATCGTGGAAACGGTAGGCCGTACGTACACATGAGCGATGATATCATTCCCCTGATTGTGAAATTTTATTGAAGTGGATGATAGAATATATAAGATTTAGTATCATGTCATAATAAACACATATAGTTATTCTTTACACCATAATACCCATCCATGTAAGGCGGTGGTGGAAAAACAGATTACACCACGGTGTGGAGATGGTATTTCGTACGTACACACGCACGGTGATTTTGTTTTCCTTAGGATGGATAGAAGGTGAAATAGGGTTGTTTCATTTTTATAATCAGTATATGAGTGATAATTATTATATTACTTTATAATGAAACAAATAAATAAGTGTAAGTAGAAGAAAAAATAAATGTGAAATAATCGGTAAAGGATATTACCTCTTCTTAGACGCGCCTCTTCTAAACCTCCTCTCAGGACACTAAAGATGGTCTTTGAAGAAGACCAGAACCACTAGTATGTTTCTAGGGAAGTGGATAATGGAAATAGACAGGGTTTTTTCGATCTTTAATGCTCAAAATGTTGTAAATATGAGAGGGAGGAGGTGCCCTTTTATAAGGGAGGAGAGGGGCACGTTAGGAAAAACTAAAAATATTATTTTATAATAAAGTAATATTCGGTTTATAATGGCAATGAAGTGACTTATTTAGAGGATAGGGTGGGGATGGGTCTAAATCCTCTCAATGAATAGGTTTTATACAAGTTTTGGTTACCATTTTAACCTTATCATTTAGATTTAACTACAAGTTAAATTATTTAACTTTTACCATGTCTTCTTGTATTCTTAAACTATATTGTTAATAAACATACTATAAACTACCAATAGAACCACAATTAGTTCATTAATGTCATATATATTATTATATAAGTCTTTTGGCTGAACCATTTATTTTTATGAGGATAATATCAATTAATAATTTAATATTTGTTTTGAGAAATCTTTTATGTCAATTTTGACACTATTTGGTATTTTGTTTTTTCTAAATTCATAAAAGCATTATTACTTCGAAAGAAATTCATCTAACCAACCCTGATATGTTATATTAACCTATAAAATTAGTTTAATTCATAAAAGGTATCAAATTACATTTAGTTGGGTATTTATAATATCAATTATGTTAATATTTCATTAATAAGGTAATTACTGCATCATCATTGTTTTATAAATAAATTAGATTATTTAATGTCTAAAAATTATAAATAAAATACCATTATGTATGAAATATTTTTATATTTATAATGAATATTTATAGTCGAAATTATCTTATGTATTACCCTATATTAAAATTTGTTTACTTATTAAACTTTGATTTTAACTCTTTTAACTCTTCTTTGAAATATATAATAATAAAAATCCTAATCTAATCCAAGTTGACCTAAATGGTCAAATTTTATTCTTAAGGTTGTATATGTTGGAATTAAACTTATCCAATAGAATTAGTACACATTGTTGTTTAGTGAAACACGATATTGCGTACAATGCAATCTATCGAGGAGGGTTTCTCCTGCGTGTATCGCAAGCCAAGACAATGTTGTGTGTAGTGAAAGATTCCTTTGGTTTTGCGTATAACATAATACATAAAAAAAATATTTCTCATAAAATCTAAGTTTGTTACAATCTCACTCCTCTGATTTAAAACCCCCCCTAGAATATGTCTTATATATATATCCCCTTTCAATTTCCCAGAAACGAAATGAATTTCTGATTGAACTGATGATTCACTGGCTCTCCCCTACACGAGAAAAATTCAGGTGGGAGAGGATTCCCATCAAAGCTGACACAAAATTCCCCTAATACATTCAAAAATTATCCCTCATAAAATCCAACCACTATGGTTCTCAACCTAAAAACAAATCCAAATTGATATAAACCTCCCATGATATCAGAAATAGAAGTCCATTTTCCTTCAAACACATTTTGTTTAACTATTCACATCATGCCCCGGAGGTTCTGCATATGTTGACTACAAAATGACCATCAATAAAATGAAAATTTGTCCTCAGGAGAGTCCTCTCCTACCATCGAACACCTAAAATATCTCCCAAGACTCATATACATCCAAAAATCACAAATTTAGTGTCAAGAAAAATCTATCATTCATGTTTGAGATTATTAGGACATACCTGGTTGATGAATCCCAAATTGGGGCCCTTGACCCATCATGTTTTTTCAAAGATGATCGACCTAAAACATCAGTAATAATTATAATTAGAATGACTATAAATCTCCAGTGAAAAATACACAATAATCGCCAGAGTGGAAACTCACAAAGGGAACCCATGGATAAAAGTCTAGTACCAGATCGATAATATTGTACCATGTATGGTTTAAGGAAAAATATTTGAGTTATAAAATAAAAAAAAGAGACATAAATCTTGTTGGGTTGAAAACCATCAAAATGAGGCCTAATAAAAAGTCATGTTATACCCACTAAGACTATACCAAACAAGGTTAGGAAAAAAATTAGGGTAATAATCGAAAAGATGCTAAATATCGTGAGGTCTTCCATAGAAAGATTTGAACTGTTCTCATTGAGTCACTTAGCTCAAAAAAATTAGTGCATCATCCTACCATTCATGCCAGGACCACTTCTACATCATAATAACCTCCTATTAATTTTTATGGGATACCACTTTGATGGGGGCATTTTTAGGGTCCTAAAAATTTAGCAAAGGGAAGGAAAATACTCCCGCATGTTGGGAGAAGAAATGAAACACATGTTGGATTGAAAATATAAGAATAAATTTGAACAAATAAAATTTTGAAAATGGATCTATCTTAGACACATACCAATTACTGGGAATGGTTTGTAGAGTGCATAAACTATGAACTACATGTATGCATATGGCCTACGACGTGTTGAACCATGAGGCATTGGCCAACTAATAGAGCTGTTTGCGGTGAATTTCCTCCCACAAACCGAAAATGCTATGAACCATTTTTTCGGTTGAAAATTCGATGGAGGTACACCCTACACACCATCCCTACGAATGATGTGGTTCATGGGTGTAGAGAAGACTGAGGTATCCCACAGCTCCACAAATTGTGGTTGACCAAATCATCAATGGGCCAGATTTCCTCCATGGGTTTCTAAAAAAGTTGTTAAATGAATCACAAAAATAGCTTCCGCAACACTCAATAAATTGACCACTAGGGGAACTAAAAAGGGGGTGGAAGAAGGGGGAGAGAGATATATAGGATGGTTGAAATGGGGATAAAGAACATAGAGGGTGCATTCCCCCTCACCCAAATCTATTCGCAGATTACATCCCGCAATCCATAAGAAGTTCACAGATTCCTTCCAATGAACCATAGGTAGTTCTAAGAATCTATCTCATGAACCATATGCAGGTTTCACTTCATTGAACTATATCTTGTGAACCTTATTCAGAGGAACCTTTGTAGACAACTATAAAAAAAATAAAAAATAAAATAAAAATTGTTTATGGATGCTTCTATTCGGGCAACACAGTTCGAGAATCCATATATGGAAGATAGTATGTGACCAGCTCTTATTCATCGAACTGTTCGTAGAGGCTCCTATATCGAAAATAGTCAATGTACCATCCTATGTGGTCAGCTCCTTCGCAAACATCATCCTTCGCCGATAGACAATTCATCTCCAGATCATATGTAAACACACTTATGTGACTAGATCCTACGTGGATAGACATATGCAGAAAACCGTTCGCGCCCATTGGTCCATACCATAGGGGATGCGCCCCCGTGACCCCACTCAATATCACTACCAAGCTGTGGTCCCCACCCTCCGAGATGGTCCCTTCACTACCTTCACTACCCCCCATAAAAAATAAAGAGTTTCACCATGAACTTATTGGGCTAGTTCTATGGTATTTTCCATTGCAACCTTATGTCATCCAAACATCCATCTCTTAAATACCATGATTCGAACCACCCGTCAAGAGACTCCTAAAGCCTTATAACCTGCCTCCTATGCCAAGTTGACCCAGAAATCCTTGAAAAATCATATCCTAAATGTTTATTAAATTCCCAAAAACATCCTTTACATCCATCAAACTATATGTCCCTGGTGATTCTAGATCCTCATAAACCTCCATGGCCATAGTAAATAGATAATCAGTGTCCTGTAGACACCTTTTCTTGACTATGCACAGCATTCCCTGGAAGCCCTACATATGTTTCCTATAAAAAAGGCTTGTCAACCAAAGGAAAATTAGTCCCCATGAGAGGATTTTCATTCTTCCATATGCATAATGGATTACATGCCCTTTATCATTTCCCCGGATCTAAGAATCCCCAAAGTCACAATTTACACTTTCCTTCCCTCTCATGTTCGAGGCATGTAAGAACATCCCAAACTAATTATCCTCTAGTTAATAATGTATCCTACAAAAAGCATTCAAAACTCTATGACCTCAAACTTTCAGTTATCATCTTGACCACATGACGTTAAACTATGTGGTATTAGTCCATGAAACGTGACTTTAAACTGGAATATCATCTTCCAAGATATATGATATTAAACTGTAGTATACTAGGTGATTTTGGATCTTCATAAACATCATCGTCCATAAAAAATGAATGATTAGTGTCCTGAAGACACCTTTTCTTGACTATGCACACAATTCCCTAACAACTCGGAGAAAAATTTATACTCAAGAGAGGCCTCTCCTACCACCGTATGCCTCAATGGATTCCATGCCTCAAATCATTTCTCATGATTTGAAATCATCCATAATCATGGTATACACATTCCTCCACTCTACAGTTTGAGCCACATCAGAACATTAAAATAATATTTACCTCCCATTAATCATTGTTCATATAACAATTGGTTCTCTTTGTATGAACCTAAAATACAATACCCCAAATAGTTTTATCCATATGACGTTAAACTATATATAACCCATCCCAATATCACAACATTAAACTGGGATTCCATCATCCAAGTTGTATGAATTTAAATTGTAGTATACCCCATATGACATATCATGGGAACTCATCCTGAGGTAATCCAATAGCCTTTTGTCAGAGGTGTCACCCTTCACCCTCTTCACCTCAGCTCAGGATGTGTCCAAATTGATCACCAAGATTTGAATATTCTAGATATCAATATTGGTGAGGGCTATGTGCTCAAATCCCCTGCCACTCTCCCAGCTTTAGTTCCATATATCAGCAGGTGATGTAGGCCTTGTGATCTTCATATTTACTACCTCCTCTTGTTTCTCACATCGATCAGGACTCATATGGTCCTAAAGGATAGCGGTAATCATTACATTTTTTTAGTCCCAACTAATGGGCCTCCTCCAAGATATAAGCTCCAACCAAACCTTCAAATTGTCACGGGTCAAGATCCTCCTCATGATTCCAACAAATGGGAACTCTCACTGAGGTAAGTCTCCAACCTTTTGAGATCTGCGATGAATGATCTCTAATGCCATACCATATTGAAAGGTTCATCTCTCCACGCTCTCACCCACTATAACCTTGGATTCTTTTGTCCTAGGCCCGACCTCATTCATTAGTGGGATAGAATATGTGTGGTTTGTTGAATCTCTCACATCATCTTTTTTCTCACACCGAGTGTCACTCACATGGGATTAGAGATTTGTGATGATTACAAAATCCACACAGCCAACCCATATTGAACTATGAGAACTCAGATTATTGTTCAAAACAAGATATGCGTGATGTCTGTTTGAATGCCCAAACTCAAAAGGGTGCCATTCAAATAGGATTCACCTAATAAATTCCCCCCAAATGGGAAGCACCCTTATGTAAGAACCAACCCATAATGAAGTATGATAAATCTGATTCTAGTTCAAAATAAGATATGTAGAACACCTTCTTGAAGGCCTGAGCTCAAAAGGGGTGCCCTTCCGAACGAGCTCACTTAATTATGCCCCCAACAAATAGGTCTCCTCCCAGGTCCAAGCCCCAAACTAACCAAACTACATGGGCTCTGATTCCTATCTTGAGGATATGTAGGAATCCCAAATTTCGGGCCCGATCCCAACATTAAACCACCTTTCATCCCTAATTCATGATGACAAACTCCAGAGCACCTTATTGCATGGCTTAAGTCAGCATTGCCTCCATAGCAGCAAATACATGTATATCTGTGATGATCCTACAAACCATATGTATCCCATGCATACATTCTTTAGTAATGATCCCAAGATTCAAAAATATATGAACACGACCTAAATCTATAAGAGAGTCCCAGATTAGGAAATATCTCTCACCCAAACGGTGTGATGATCCCAACTTCTCATCCCCTCGACCAATGGAGTTCATAAGTGTCATTAGCCAAATCTTCATCCAATGAGTGCATGAATTTGGAAAAAAGGTCCAAGAATAATGTATACCATGGTTGTTGGATGTTTCTGGATCAACAAATAAACCCATTGGAGACTATTCAAGGAATTCATATCCTAAGAGGATCGATTTCACAAATACTTAACCCCATGAAATCGCCCGTTGGGACTACTGACTGTGGAACCTCCTTCATAATGTGAAAGGGATAAATTTCCTATACTCTGCAGGGTCAATACAATTTCTATTGAAGAATATTGATGTGGATCAGGCCGAAACAAGAATGGAGACATGAAAGTCTCTCTAATAACAGACAAATGCATGTCACCCATCAGACCATTTTTCCCAAAAACACATCACCTCAATGTTACACTACCTAAAACCACATAAAACCAGAAAAATAACTAGAAACCCCTAAGGTACCAAAAAATATGTTAAAACGCCATAAATTCCAGAAAACATTAAAATCTATGGATACCCCAAAAACCTAAAAAATTACTAAAAATATCTAGAAACTATTAATCCCAAAAATTGATAAAACACTAAAAAATATGAGTACCCCTAAAAATCCTTTAAAACCCAAAATACAAAAAACCCCTAGAAATATTCCAAATCATTAAAAATCCAAAAAAAACAATAAAACCATAAAACCCTTAAAAACCCGGAAAACCATAAAAACAATAAAACTCCTAAAAACAAGAAAGAACTAAAAAACCTAAAATCCAAATGGGTTGTAAGAACCTTACAGAACTAAAAAACCCTATAACATAATAAAAACATAAAAACCCTAAAAAACCCGTCAAACCCCAAAAGACCCTAAAAATCATAAAAACCCCAAAAGGCCCAAAAAACACTAGAAACCCATAAAAACCAAAAAACTCTAAAAGTACCTAAAAACCCTAAAATCCATTAAAACCCTTAAAAACCAAAAATTCTATAAAGTACCCTAAAACACTAGAATAATCTAAAAACTATAAAAATCCTAAGAGGACCAAAAACACTACAGGACTCTAAAAAAACTAAAAACCCCAAAGAACCCTAAAACCCTATAGGGCCCTCAGAAACCCTAAAACCCCCTAATAGACCCTAAAACCCCCAAAAGTATAAAAAGGACGCTAAAAAAATTAAAACTGTACAAAAGGAACATAAAACCCATAAAGGTCCCTACCCCCCCCCCCCAAAGACCCAAAAAATACATAACATTCCCTAAAACTCCTAAAAACACCAAAATAACACTAAAACCCCCAGCAACCCTAAAAGAACCAAAAGCCATAATGGACCCAAAAAACAATAATAGACTCTAAAAACACTTAAAGCTACTAAAAACCATCAAATTCCTATAAACCCTTAAAATAACTAGTGATCCTAATAAAATTAAAATGACCCTACATTCCCATAAAATATCCATAAACCCTAAATCTTTTAAACTCCTAAATCACTAAAAACACTAAAAACCCAAAACAAACACTAAAAAGACCCTAAAAGAACCTAAAAACCCAAAAAAAATTCTAAAAAACCTAAAAAGACCAAAAACTCTTACCCCCAATTCCTAAAATCAATAAAAAAATTCAGAAACCCTAAAAATAATAAAACCCTTAAAACCCAGAAAACATAAAGTACCCTAGGAAACTTGAAAAATGACCTAAACCCAATAAAACCATAAAATAAAAAAAAACCTTAAACAAAAAAACCCCTTAAACAAAAAAAAACAATAAAACGGCCCAAAAAAACCAAAAGACACTAAAACACTAAAAAAAATTATTGACCAAAAAAACAAAAAAACCCGAAAAGACCCTAAAAACCTAAAAACACTTTAAAAACTAAAAATATTAGAAATACCTAAAAAAACTAAACACAATTTAAAATACTCTAAATAACATAAAATGTTTAATACCCTAAAAAACTCAAAACCACTATAAAACCATTAAAAACTATAAAATACTAAAATCCCATAAAACCCCTTTAAAACCCTAACAAAACCCAAAAAATAGGAAAAAACCAAAAATACCCTAAAAAACCTAAATCCATAAAACCCAGAAAATAACCTAAAACCCTTAAAGTCCCTAAAACCCATAAACCCTTAAATAGCCCTAAAAGCTCTACTCCCCACCCCCGCCCTCCATGACACAAAAATATCTTAAACACCATCAAAATCTAATAAAACCCAAAAAAACCATAAAGAAACAATAGAAACCAAAAAACCCTAAATTAATGATACAAACCCATGAAAAACCATAAACTTTATAAAACCCTAAAACCCCTAACAACTGAAAAACCCTAAAAAATCCCTAAAAGCCTGTAAAATAGCAATGAAAAACCAAAAAACCAAAATATATATATATAAAAAAGGAAAAATCAAAAAACCCCTCAAAGCCCCTAAAAACCCCAAAAATTCCTTAAAACCATTAAAACCGCTAAAAACCCTAAATCCTAATATAATACCAAAAAAACCCTTAAAAACTCTAAGAGCCCCCCAAAACCCCTAAATCCCCTAAAACCCCCAAAAACCCTCAAAAACCGGTAAAACATTAAAAATATCTAAAAAATAAAAAAACCAAAAAGACTATAAAAACCCTAAAAATCATATAAAACCCCTAAGAGTCCTGAAAAATCCTTAGACACCCTAAATCCCTTAAAAACCTAAAAGCATAAAATTCACTAAAAACCCAAAAAAATAATTAAAACCCCTTGAAACCCTAAAAATCTTTAAAATATTATTATGATCATGAAAACCATAAAATACCCTAAACCCCTAAACATATAAAAAACTAAAACCCTAAAATAATCCTAAAAACCATTAAAAATCATTAAATCCATAAAATTCATAAGACACCCCAAAACCTAAAAAGCCCTAGAAAAGATTGAAAAACTATTAATAATTCTAAAACTCTTTAAAAATCCCTAATAACCGAAAAACCCCCTAAAATATCTAAAAACCCTAGTAATCCCATGAAATTCTTAAAATCCCAATACACCCTCAAAACACATAAAATTTTTAAAACCCCTAAAACCATACAAATCCACTAAAAATCCTACAAAACCAAAATAAATATTTAAAACCCTAAAAACACTAATACCCTCTAAAAACCATAAATAACCCTAAAACACTAAAAATAACTAAATCCCCTCCCCCAAGAAAAGTTATTAAATCAACCAACATCCTTCAGTGGATTCTTTTGACAGGTTCAATTTTGGGAATTGGGGTCTTCAAGATCGCACTATAGTTTGGTTTATTTGAAGGTCTTCATATCATTATTCAATTCACGATAGAGGAGGACCTGACACTCGTGTTGTCTATAGCCCCTTGAAGCTTCAACAAATCCCAATTCCTCCATTTTAGGTGGAGTTTCGATCATTATATGGATCGTGATTTACCCTTGATTTCTACATGGGTGAGTTTCTGGGAGTTACCCCTTCCTTTTTAAAATACCTATATCATTGGTATGCTTGGTAATATTGTGGGGTGTTACCTTTGCTCAGACAGTAGGATGTGTGCAGTGTGCCATCCTGTCTCTCCAAGAGTTTGTGTTGATGTTGATGTGTCGAGAGTACCTATTGAGTTATTGTGGATTGTTGCTGGGGAGGAATTTCGTTACAAGAAACTGGTGATCTTCAAATTGTACGTGTATTTGTGTTCTCTTTGCAGGAATCTGGGTCACACCAGCTCAGTTTGTTGGTGTGAGAGCAAGAGCACCCGTGATATGAGTTTGACTAATGTGGCACCTGATGCAGGTGGCTTATCTGTTGTTAAATAGATGTTTATTGCTTCTATAGGGGAATTCTTTCCTCCTGAGATGAAGGTGGATACTTCTTCTGTGAGGATGAACCATGGGATGTAGTATGGATATGATAAAGTGGTGATGGAATCTAAAAAATGTAACAAGAATATGGATATTGCACTGATATGTGATGAGGGAGTAGTGGAAAATGCTTCAGATGTGCGGGAATACACTAGTTTCGTGGATACATCGGTCCAAGTGGAAGAGATGGGACATGGGATATCTTCACCTATTCACATTGGAAACACGTCACATTAACAAGTTGTAATCCCCTTATGCAACTGATTTACTTGTTTGGATGTTGAGGAGGTGAGTTCAGAGTAGTGTAATCAGGGGATGGATAATGCAGTGGGGCCTCGAAAAAATGAATCTTGTAAAAATGAGGAAAGGTGATTGGACTGCAGGAACATGTTTAGGGATGGTGGTTTTGTGGGTCCTCTTCCTATTTCAATATTCCCATTGGGTGATAACTTTCACACAAAAAAGTCATTGCAGGATTCATCATCAAATCCACTGGTTTCTAATGTTATCAAGAGATTAAACATTGAATTGGGAATTATTGTGGCTGGTAAGCCTGAGTTTTTTGGATAATTATGTGGTTCGGTATGGATCTGTTACTTTTTGTTCTATTAGTGCAATGTGTGTCTATGTTGAGCAGGATCAAAGAGTGGCGCATTCTAGGGCAGTTTTGTGTGTGCATATACCAACACCCATTGATGATGGTGAAGTTCAAATGGTGGTGTAGGACTTGTCTTTGTTTCAGTCTTGTGGTGATGGTGCTCAGAATGAGGAAGGGTTTCCGCTTGGGGTTATCCAAAAAATACCATCTAGATATGTGTATGAAAAGGCACTAGAAATCTTGGAGTAGCTGGATAAGATTTCCATGGATGTGCATGAGGGAGGTGCCTGGCCCTTTTCTGATGCAGGGGTTGTTTCAAATGCGCAGGGGCTAAAACCCGGGGGTGATGATGAAGTGTAGGGGGAGAGGTCAGGAAAGGGGGAGGTAGCGGGGTAGGATGAAGTTGTGGATGGATGAAAACTGACATGTTAGGGGAAGTACTCCATCATAGTGAGGTCCATGACAGGTGATCCTAGATATGTGGTTTTTCATGACAGGGAGGTGGAGGAAAGATTAGGTGATTCCAGGATGGTGAAAAAGCAGGATGATGGTTCCAACTCTGCTCCCTCAAAGAGGAGGATGAAGTGGGATTAGTCTACTCTTCCCTGACCCATGGCTACCCAGGCGTCATCAAAGGAGGCCAAACTTATTGTCAAAGTTAACAAACATGAGCAGTCATAGTGGACCTCGGAGCAAGAAAGACGCAGGGAGGAGCACTGGGCACTCCTAAAACTTCTTGAGGATTTTAAGTCAGGATCGGAATCTATGGACACAAGTGCAGACTTTGACTTTTTCTTTGATGGATCTACTTATGAATATGGTGTGGAGGGTGACCCTTATGGCGACGCTTTTGTTTTTGAATTTGGTGGTGATGTTGACTGACTTTTTTCTCTTTTGGGGTTTTGTCTTTGGTTTTTGTGGGGTTGTTAAGGGATTTTGGGTGTTTGTTGATTAACTCATCCCCTACCATGTCTGTTGTGTCTCTTTTTCCTAATAAAATGGGGGGGGGGGGGTTCAGGAATAGCCTGGCTTTGCAAATTCCTTTCCCTAAAAAATGTAAAACCCTAAAATCCCCTAAAACCTCAAAAGACCATAAAAACCCTTTAAAATATTAAAATGCTGTAAAAGAACAATAAAACCCAAAAAATACCAAAAGAGACCACAAAAAACCTAAACACCCCTAAGAGAATCTAAAATCTATGAACACCCTTAAATAAACTAGGAACCCTAAAAACACTTAGAAGACCCTAATTACCATAAAAATAGTAAAGACACTAAAGCCACATAGAACCCTTAAAAGACCCAAAAGAAACACTAATGCCCCTAAAAGACTTTAAAAACCTTAAAAAACCGAATGGAAACTAAAAATCCTAAAGAAACCTAAAAACCATAGAAACACTAATGGAACCTAGAAACCCCTAATAATAATAAAAGGCCTCGAAACCCATAAACACCATAAAGAGCCCTACAAACCATAAAATACCCAAAAAACCCAAAAAAAAACTCTAAAATATATTAAAAATATAAAAAAAACAAAAGACCATAAAAACACTAAAATCTGTAAAATCACAATGACCTATGAAAAAATATAAAAAACCCAAAACAACCTTTATAACTCTAAAATACCATTCAAACCCTATAAATATTAAAAGTCCTCATGAACCCTAAAAAACAAAAAAAACCCAAAAGACCAAAAAACCCATAAAGGACTTAAAAACCGTAAGAAACATTGAAAGAACATAAAACCCCTAAAAAATATAAAAACCAAAAACCCGTTAAAAATCATAAATAGCAACAAAAAGTAATAACCATAAAAACCATAAAATCCATGAAACCCCTAAAAACACTATAAACCCTAAAAACACTAAAACCCTAAAACCCAAAAAAATGATAAAACCATAATAATTTATTAAACAATCCCTAAGAAACCCTAGAAGATCCTAAACACCCCACAACCCTAGAATACCCCAAAAAACAAAGAAACCTAAAATCCCCCTAAATCATCCTAAAACCTTTAACGAAACTAAAAAACCTAAATATCCCTAAAACCCTAAATACTATAAAAGACATCAAAAAATATTAAACCCTCAAAAACCCCAAAAAATCCCCAAATCCCACAAAACACTAGAAAATAAAATAACCCACAAGGCCCAAAAAACCTAAAAAAATAAAAACTCTTTAAACACCAAAAAAAACCCACCCCCCAAGACTTAAAACCCTGTAAAAACAATAAACTACCAAAACACCTAAATCCCTAAAAACCTTAAACCCTAAAACACCTAAAAACCATAAAAATACAAGAAAATGTAAAAACCTCAAGATAACAAAACAAAATTTTAAATCTCCTAAAACCCTAAAAACCATTAAACCCATAACAAACCATGAAACCCATAAATCCGTAAGACCCCCTAAACCCACTAAGCACCTTTAAAGACCCTATAAACCCTAAAAGTACTTAAAATACAAAAAGGGCCCTAAAACCCTAATATACCCTAGAATCCATAAATTGCCCCAAACTCTCCATAAAACATAAAAGAAACTAAAACCCCTTAAAGACCCTAAAAACTCTAAGATACCCAAAAAACCCAAAAAATCCTGAAACCCCCTAAAATACCACCAAAACCCTAAAAAATCAAAACTCCTAAGAAACCCAAAAAACCTCAAGAACCATAAAACAACTCTAAAACCCTCCATAACCCATTAATACCCTAAAACTCTAGATGACCATAAAACTAATAAAACACTAATAAATCTTAGACCCTAACCTCCAATGAAACCAAAAACCTTAAAGCATCCTAAATACCCCAAAAGTACACTAAAATACCATAAAAACATAATACCCTAGAGTACCCTGAACCCCTTAAAAATTATAAAGGACCCTAAAACCCTAAAAACCCCTTGATGACCCAAAAATACCAAAGCCCAAAAATTCCTAAACACTACAAAAGAATCCTTAAAGACAAAAAAACACTAAACCCTCTAAATGACCTACAATCCTTTAATAACAATTAAAACTAGGATACACTCTAAAAACACAATAAACCCATAAATATCTTAGAATCCTTAAAAATTGAAAAACCATAAAAAACCATAAAAACCACTAAAACCCCAATGAATCCTAAAACCCCTAAAAATATTTAAAAACACAAAAAACACTAAAACCCACTTAAAACCCAAAAAATAAATCCTAATAACCCAAAAACTATAGAAACTCCCAAAAACCAAATAATCAAGAAAATACCACTAAAAATAATAAAAAACCATAAAATCAACATAAAATCCTAAAAACATGAAAAAACTTTTGATATGTCAAAAACCATTAAAACCATGAAAAACCCTAAAATCAAAAACACTGAAAACCATAAAATGCATTACAAAACCTTAAAAACCCCAAACCCCTAAAAACAATAAAAACATGAAAAACCAAAATAACCCTAAACAATATAAAACCAAAATCGCTTAAAAATGATAAAAACTATCCCTAAAAAAATAAAGAACCCTAAAGATTCAAAAAGGGACTCTGAATTCCCTTAAAATCCCTAAATAACCCTAGAACCCTAAAGAACCTCAAACACTATACAAACCTAGAAGACCCTAACGAACCTCAAACACCCTAAAAATACTAAAAACCGAAAAACAAAAAATACCCTAAAAATAAAAATAAAAACTATAACCCCTTAAAACCATAAAACCCATAAAAATAATTAAACCACAAAAAATCCTATAAACATTATAAAACTCAAAAAGACCCTAAACACCATAAAACCATCCTTAAAACCCTAAAAATACTCTAATGACTCCTTCGAAATGTAATAATCCCTTGAAACCCCTAAAAATCATAAAATCCTAAAATCCCGCAAAAAATAGAAAAAAACATAAAATCCCAAAAGATCTTTTAAACCCTAAAAATCTCTAAAACCCCTAAAATCCCTTAAACCCAGAAAACCTAAAAACTATAAATATCCTAATAACCCAAAAACCTAAAACCCCCTTAAATCCCTGAAAACACTAAAATACATTTATACATAAAATTCCTTAAAATATACTTTATACTCATAAAACCCTTTAAAAACCCTAAAACCCCTAAATCCATTAAAATCTCTAAAAGCCAAAACAAATCTGAATGCCACAGAAACCCAAAAAACCCTAAAAATGATAAAAACTTAAATGTAACCTAAAAATCCTTGAAGATCCTAAATAAAAAAGGCCCTAGAAATAATAAAAAAAATCCATACATGACACTAAATACCCTTAAACCATTAGAATTCCATTAAATACCATAAAACCGTAAAAGTCTCTAAAAAACCTGAAAACCCAAAATAACTTTTAAAACCAAAAAAACCCCTTTAGGACCCTAAAAATACTAAAAAGAATTAATAGTGCATAAAAAATCCCGAAAAAACCTTATAGTCCCTAAGAAACCAAAAATCTTGTGAAGGTCCATAAAATTTTAAAAAACTCCAAGTAACCCTCATTCACTAAAAATCCCTAAATGAACTTAAAAATATGTAAAGGACCCAACAACCTATAAAACACCTAAAATACCTTAACCCCCCCCCCCAATATAAGCATCCCAATAACCCCTATGAATCTTATAACAACCCTACCCCAACCCAAATAAACCCTAAAACCTTAAAAGACCCTAAACCCTGTTAAAATACCCTAAAACCCCTATAAAACACTCAAAACCCTAAAACCCTAGATCGCCACAAAAAGACCATAAACACCCACAGAAAATTTCAAAGACCCTATGAAACCATAAAAACCCCTAAAGACATTAAAAAACCTACACCCCTGAAAAAACACTAAATCCGCTAAAACCCTAAAAACAAAAAAACTTAACAAACCCTATAAGGTTGTAAAAAACTGGGAAACCCTAAAACCTATAAAAACATTAAAAATCTTTAAAACCCCTAAAAACAAAAACAATTATAGAACATCTAAAACCCCTAAAACTTAAAAATACCCTAAAGAACCCTAAATCCACGAAAAAAACATAAAAGATACTAAAACCCCTAAAAACCCTAAAAGACCCTAAAAACACCTTGAATCCCAAAAAAACCAAACACCCCAAAAAGACTATAAAAGTACTTAAACCCGTACAAAACCTAAATGACCTCAAAAACCCTTAAAATCTAACAGCACTAAAAAATATTAAAATACCCAAAAACCTTAAAAACACTTTATAACACCCTAAAACCCCATAAAACCCCCTCAAAAACCCTAAACGCCACCAAAAAACTGAAAAATATATAATCCCCTAAAAACCATTAAAGAACCAAGAAAAAACCAAAAAAACCCCTAAAAAAACTAAAAATAAAAAAACACTAACACCCACTAAAAATCATAAAAACCCAAAAAAACCATAACAACCCTAAAAAACCCTAAATCCAAAAAGAATCCCTTAAAACATATAAAAGACCCTAAATCCAAAAAGAAGCAAAAAAAGACCATAAAAACACTAATAGCCTAAAATACCCTAAGATCCCCAAAACCCCCAAAACACCTTAAAACACTAAAAATAATTTAAAATACTAAAAATTTTAATACTATCCTAAAACACTTAAAACCCCCTAAAACCCAAATACTACCATAAAATCCAAAAAAGAAAAAAACAAATATTAAAACCCCTTAAAAACCTAAAAATCCAAAAACAATTTAAAACCTAATTAACCCCTAACACCCTTGTAAACCCTAAAAACCTCAAAACATAGAAAGATCCTAAATACCCCTTAAATCTAAAAAAAACATAAAACCCCTAAAAGGCCTAAAATCCCTATAAAACTCTATGAAAACACATAAAACCCCGAAAAAAATACACAAACCACATAAAAAACTCAAAAAATACCTAAACATTCCTCAAAACACATAAAAAGAAAAAAAAACCCCTAAAATCCCAAAATGATATTAATAAACCCTGAGAAAATTATAAAACCAAAAAATACCCTAAATACCCTACAAATATTAAAATCACCTAAAAACATAAGTAATCCTAAAATCCCTAAAACCCCGAAACAACCCTAAAAAATAAATCCATTAAAAGACTCAAAAAACCAAAAACCCTAAACCACTAGAAATCATAAAACCCCTAAAAATAATAAAAAAAATTATACCCCTAAAATTCTAAAAAAGCCAAATAACACAAAAAAATCCCTAAAAATATATAAAACATAAAAATGGTAAAAACCCTAAAATAATTAAATTCCCTTACAACACCCTAAAAATACTAAAGGGATCTAAAACACTAAAAATCCATAAATTATCCAAACATCCCTTAAAAACCCTAAAATCCCTAAACACCTTAAAATAATAACAACTCTTAAAAACCATACATGACTATAAAAATCAAAAAAAATCTCTAAATGAACCAAAAACAAATAACACAAACCATAGAAGACCATAAAAACCATAAAAACACTAAGAACCCTTAAACCCATAAAATCTTTAAAAATCCTTGAAAATGACGAAAACACGTAAACTTCGAAAAAAATCCTAAAAACCCTAAATACATAAAATACCTGAAACCCCTAAAACCCAAAATACATTAAAAATAAAAAAATTTCCACAAACCAAAATAACCATGAAAACACCCAAATACCAATCAATCCTAAAAACACTAAAAACATCAAAAACCCGAAAAACCCCTAGAAACATTAAAAACCTGAAAACCCTAAAATCACAAATAACACTAAAAAACCAGTAAAACCCAAAAACTATAAAAACTCCAACAAATATGAATGTTCCTAAAAAACAATAAAAAATTGAAAACCTAAAAACCACTAAAAATCCTAAATTCCCCAAAACAACCAAAAAACCCTCTAAAAACCCTAAAAGTCCTAAAAACCCTAAAAATCCTAAAAATCATAAAAACCCTAAAAATCACAAAACCAAACTAAAATACAGAAAAACCCCTAAAAACCCATTAATGAACCTAAAACACTTAAAATACCCTAAAAAATTAATAACCATATAAAAACCATAAAAGTCCCAAAAATCCAGTTAAAAACCCAAAAACACAATAAACCTTAAAACCATGAAGACACTAAAAACCATAAAAACCATAAAACATTAGACAAACATGAAATGATAAAAACCCTAAAAACATTTTAAAAAACATAAAACCCTATAAAACACTAAAAACCATAGACAACCAAAACCCTCAAATAACCCTAAAGACCCAAAAGTCCAAAAAAATAATCAAAATCTAAAAACATTAAAAAAACCAAAAAAAACACTAAACACCTAAAAATATAAAGAAAAAACTAAAACCACCAAAAATATAACAAACCCGAAAAAACCCTTAAAACCATAGAAAACAATTAAAATCCCCAAAACCTAAATAAAACTAATTACCCTAAGAAAATTAAAAACTCCTAAATTTTTTAAAAACCCATAAAACCCTTAAAATCCTAATTGTCCCTAAATTCCCCAAATAACCATAAAATCCATAAACACTTTAAAAACCATTAAACAACCTAAAAACCTAACAAATTGAATGAAATCACTAAAACTCATGAAAAATTGATATCATCACAAAAAACCCAAAAAGGACCCCCAATCGTATAAACTGTGAAAACCTATAAACAATAAAATCTCATTAAAACCATAAAACCCCATAAAAACCAAAATTAACCACAATATCCCTAAAAACCCTAACAACCCTAAAAACTCAAAAAACACTTAAACCCCCCCAAAACCATAAAACTCTAAAAAACTTCAAAACACTAAAATCCATAAAAGCTTAAAAATCCTAAAATTTATATTAAAAGACTTAACAACTCTAACAACCCCTGAAAATACCTGAAAAAAATGAAAGAAACATAAACACTCAAAAAACCCCTACAAAACCCCTAAAAAACATGAAAACACGTAAGACCCCAAAAACCATAAACCCCCTAAATCCCCCTAAAACCCCTAAAAATATTGAACAACCAAGAATATATCAAACACATATGAAACCGCAAAAACCCCTAAAATCCCCTAAAAATTGGTCAAATTCTAAAAACCCCTTACAAATATATAATTCATTAAAAACCCGAAAGACACATTTAAAACCCCAAAAAATCATAAACCCCAAAAGGCTAAAAAACTTAAAAAACTATAAAAATTCAAAAAATACCCCTAAAAGTCCCTAAAACCCATAAACCCCATATAATCCTTTAAAACCCAAAAAACTCTAAAAAACCGCAAAGGCCCCAAATTACCCTATAAATGCTCTAAAAGAAACTAATATACCATAGACACCCTCAAAACCAAAAAAAAATCCTAAGAACACCTTAAAACAATAAAACCCTTGGATATTAGTAAAAAAATAAAACCCTTCAAACACCTAAAATGAAAAAACCCATGAAATACTTTTAAACCTAAAACCCCTTAAAAATCCTATAACCCTAAAAAACTTATATATACTTAAAAATTACTAATAAATCCAAAAACCCTTAAAATCTATTGAAACCTATAAAACCCCCTCAATCCCATAAAAATCCCTAAAACACTAAAAAAATCAAACCCCCAAAAAATCCTTAAAAACACCTAATCTTCTAAAAACACTAATGAAATAAAGTACCTTAAATAGATTAAAACCCCTACAAACTATGAAAACAAAAAATCCTTAAAAATCCTAAAAACACTAAAACTAGTTAAAAACCAAAGAAACCATTGATACCACTAAAAAACAAAAAAACCCCGATAAAGCTAAATAACCTTAAAACCATAAAAGCCCTAGAACCCAAAAACCCCCACAAAACTTAAACCCAATTAAAACTCAAAAAAAATCATAGAAACGCTAAAATACCTAAACCCATAAAAAACCTAAATCAATATAAAAAACCTAAACCCTAAAAACTGTAAAAATCCTTAAAACCATAAAAACCACTATAACCCCCTAAAAACCCTAAAACCCCTTAAAACCCCTAAAACCCAATAAAAATCTCAAATACTCCCAAGAAACTAAAAACCCTAGAAACCCTTAAAATGCTAAAACACTCTAAAAACCACATAAACCCATAAATACACTAAAACCCCAGAAAAACACTAAAACGCCAAAATGACCCTACAAAACCCTAAAAATCACAACAAGACCCCAAAAACCTTTAAAAACCATAAAAGAACATAAAATTAATTAAAACCATAAAAACATAAAAGACTAAAAACCCTTAAGGACCCTACAAACACCTATAGAATCCTAAAAATCCCTATCAAACCATAAAATCATAAAGGACACTAAAAACCAAAAAAACACCTAAAGTAACCTATGTCCCTAAAAACTCTAAAGGATCCTAAAAACCCAAAAATATACTTAAGGGCCCTAATAACATTATAAACCATGAAAGACCATAAAACCCCAAAAAATCCAAAAGATCCTAGAAACCCCAAAACCCAAAAATAACCTAAAACATCATAAAAATCCTTAATACACCCTAATATCTCTTAAAACCCGAGAAATACCTAAAAACGGAAAAACCCTAACGGACCATAAAAACAATAAAAATTCAAAAACCCCTTAAAATACACTAAAACCCTTAAAATCACTAAACCACAAAAAATAATAAGAAAGCCCTAGGAATCACCAGAAGACAGTAAAAATGTATAAAGCACCTAAATACCCTAAACAAACCTAAAAACCCCTTCAAACCCCTTCAAACCCCAAAAAACATCTAAAATCAAAAAATCCCTTAAACCGCATAAAATACCTAAAGATCCTAAAAACCCATAAAACATGAAAAGATACCAAAAACCCAAAAAACCATTAAACCCAAGAAACCACTAAAAACCCAAAACACCATTTAAAGAGTAAAAACCCCAAAACCACCAAATAACCCCACATATACTAAAATCCATAAATAAAAAAACATCTAAATTCAAAAAACACCCAAAAATTTCTAAAAACCCGTAAAAACATAAATAAACCAAAAATAAAACTTTTAAAACCTATCAATCATCCTAAAATCTCTAAAAACAAAACATATCCCTAAATCCTCTAAAATTACAAAAAATCTCAAAAACAATTAAAATCCCTAAAAATCCATAAAACCATTAATAATTAAAAAACTCTAAAACCCCTAAATACCCACAATAGACCTTATAAACCAAAGGAAACCCCTAAATTACTGAAAACCCTAAAAACACACTAAAACCTAAAAAACCTGAAAACCCCAAACCCTTAAAACTTTTAAATAAAAAAAATCTAATGCACTGTAAGAACCCCTAAAAATCGTAATAACCCTTAAACAAAAATAAAACCATAAAAATCCCACAAAGCTCTAAAAAATAGAAACAAAAATCAAACAAAAACCCCTAGAACCCTTAAAACCCAAAAAATGCCTAAGAAAATCATTTAAACCATTAAAAATCATAAAATTCAAAAAACCCTAAAAACCCATCAAAATCAACAAAAAACCCTAAAAACATAAAAAATGTAAAAAACATTAAAAACCACTAAAAATTATAAAATCCAATAAACACATAATAACCATAATGTTGTACCCCACACTCTTTTATTTTCATGATCACAATCACATTCATATGTGTTTAACTTTGTTTTAAGTGTTTTTGAATGATAGGCACAAGATTGCCAAAGGATTGGCCCAAGAAAGCTGACAAATGGACTGAAATTCAGTCCACCGGCCAACCGGTGGCTTGACCACCGGCCAGCCGGTGGACCTGGCAGAGGCATTGCCCACTGCCAGGCTCCACCGGTCAGCCGGTGGCTTGACCACCGGCCAGCCGGTGGCACCTGCACTCAAAGGGAAGCTACTGCCTACCCACCGGCCAACCGGTGGCCTCAGCACCAGCCAGCCGGTGGAACCCTCTCCCAACAGTGCCAGCTACTGTCTTGCCACCGGCCAGCCGGTGGCTCTGGCACCGGCCAGCCGGTGACCCCTGGACAAGAATCCTATGCCATTTTGCACACACCGGCTAGCCGGTGGGACTGTACCGGCCAGCCGGTGGAGCCAGTCAAACTAGCCGTTGGGGCTTTGACCAGGCTGCTCCACTTGCCTCCCAACGGCTCCGAAAGCCTTTACAACGGCTCCGAAGACCTCCAACGGCCATATGAGGGTTCCCCCTCTATAAATAAAGGACCTTGAAGCCCCGGAACAATTGCCGGACCATAATTAAGCATTGTGAAGCCAACGAACTCAATTCTCCTCATTTGGCAAACCTCCGGCGGATTGCTCCAAGGGAACCACAACTGCTCCAATCCAATTCCACATCCAAGGAGCACCAACATAGAAGCTTGGGAGTGCACGTCTTCAACTCCATTCAACCTTTGGCGCCCAAGGCTTCTCAACAATACGGGTTTTATTGTTTTACTTTTTATTGAGCTTTAAAATTGAGTTTGTGCCTACAAACTCCCACTTTTCTCATCCCCTCTTTCTCTTGGGTTCTCACACCACCATTAAGGTGTGAAGAGGTTTCTTCAAGCCTTTCCTTTTAAAAGGCTTGAGTTTTCAGTGAGCTAGCCTTCACCCGTTAAAAAGGCTAGTGGGTTCTTGCTAAACCATCAAAAGCAAGTGGGTTCTTGCTAAACCACAAAAAGCAAGCTGTAATAGGTCCTAGTGCTACCTCAAAGCCTAGTGGGTTTCTTGCTAAAACCATTGAAAAGCAAGCGGTAGGAATCTCTCAACGGTTGAGTTGGGAGCGGAGACGTAGGCCGGGTTTTGGTCACCTCACAAGAAAAGGGCCAAGAAGAAGAAGAAGAAGGCTTTAAAGAAAACATGGAGTGATAGCTCCTCCTTCTCTGCTTTCTCCTCGAGCGACAATGGTAATAATTGCCTAATGGCAAAACACGAGGTAACTTCTTCCGATTCCTCATCCTCCTCCTCTAGTTCTTCTAATTCATTTAATCATTTATCATATGAGGAACTCCAACATGCTAGAGACCAATTAGAAAAAGGTTTTCATGAGCTTTCTTCAAAATTTGTTTCTTTGAAAAAGTCTTTCAAAAAACTCTCCTCCGAAAAAGAACAACTTCTCAAAGAGAAGGAGGAACTCACCCTTAAAATCCAAAATTTTCCAAATGTTGATTCTATGGAATCAACCATCAAAGACCTAAGGGAGACCCTAGCTAAGTTCACCCAAGGGGAACAAAATTTGAACAATATCCTAGGTTCCCAACGAATTTCTAGAACCACCCAAGGGCTAGGCTACACCAACCAAGCCTCGTCCTCCCATGCTCCCACTGTTTTTGTAAGGGGGAGCTCTAGTTTTAAATTTTGCAATTATTGTAAAAAACCCGGGCACATGATATATGAATGTAATTGCAAAAACGCCCGGTATGGAAGGCCCAAATCGATTTTTTATTCGGATGAATTCTATAGGAGAAGACCCGCTACAAGGCAAGTGTGGATTGAAAAATCCCTCTTAGCGAGTCTCTCCGGGCCTAAAATCATCTCTTTTCAAAATCCCTCTCCCCGGTGATTTATTGTTCTTATTTAGGGGGAGTTAGGGTTGTTTAAGCTTTTTGTTTCAATTCAAACTTTCAATTTCAAATTAAGCCCTTTTGATTTTCAATTTCAAAATTTTCGATTCCAACTTTCAATCTCAACTCTTGGTATCAAATTTTTCATTTCAAAATATTCAATTCGAATTTTTCATTCAAATCTTTCAATTCATTTTTGATTCAAAACTCTCAATTTCAACAAATTTCATTTGGTATCAAAGGGATAATTTGAGTAATACCTTAAAAGGTTTCAAATTCAAAGATCCTATTTTTTTGATGGCTTCTACCGCTTCTTCCTCTCAATCCCCCGAGGGCTACTCTTTGGATCGTGCTCCATTCTTTGATGGAGCCGATTATAGTTTTTGGAAAACCCGCATGACCACATTTCTTAAAAGTATTGGATATCCTATTTTTAAAATTGTCATGCACGGTTATACTCTCTCTAGTAAAGATGAATCTCAATGGACCCCCGTAGACATTGCAAATTTCGAGCTTGATGGCAAAGCCATGAATGCTCTACATTGTGGGTTAGATATAAATGTTTTTGATCATATTTCTTCTTGCACATCTTCACATGATATTTGGAAATGTTTAGAGCTAACCTATGAAGGTACTAGCGAGACTCCAAAGCAAGAACCCGCTCAAAAGCAAGAACCCGATGCAAAATCCGTACCCAATTGCCCACTCCACAAGAAAAGGGCCAAGAAAAAGGAGAAGAAGAAGGCTTCAAAGGCAACATGGAGTGATTGCTCTACCTCTTCACTCTCCTCCTTCTCCTCGAGCGACAAAGGTAAAAAATGCCTAATGGAAAATCATGAGGTATCATCTTCCGACTCTTCCTCCTCCTCTTGTTCTTCAAATTCCAATTCTTTAAATCATCTTTCTTATGAAGAACTCTAACATGCTAGAGATCAATTAGAAAAAGGTTTTCATGAGCTTTCTTCAAAATTTGTTTCTTTGAAAAAGTCTTTCAAAAAACTCTCCTCCGAAAAAGAACAACTTCTCAAAGAAAAGGAGGAGATGTCCCTAAAAATCCAAAATTTCCCCAATGTTGATTCTTTGGAATCAACCATCAAGGACCTTAGAGAGACCCTAGCCAAGTTCACCCAAGGTGAACAAAATTTGTCCAAACTCCTAGGTTCCCAACGAATATCTAGAACCACCAATGGACTTGGCTACACCAACCAAGCTTCCTCCTCCCATGCTCCCACTGTTTTTGTAAGGGGGAGCTCTTGTTTTAAATTTTGTAACTATTGTAAAAAACCCGGGCACATGATATATGAATGTAATTGTAAAAACGCCCGGTACGGCCAACCCAAGTCTTTTTTCTTTTCGGATGAATTTTATAGGAGAAGACCCGCCATGAAACAAATTTGGATTGAAAAATCCCTTTTGGCAAGTCTTACCGGCCCAAAATTTGTCTCTTTTCAAAATCCCTCTCCCCGGTGACTTTTTGTTTTTATTTAGGGGGAGTTAGGTTTGTTTAAGCTTTTTTCAATTCAAACTTTCAATTTCAAATTAAGCCCTTTCCATTTCAATTTCAAAATTTTCAATTCAAACCTTCAATTTCAACTCTTGGTATCAAAATTTTCATTTCAAAATATTCAATTCGAATTTTTCATTCAAATCTCTCAATTCTTTTTTGATTCAAAACTCTCAATTTCAAAAATTTCATTTGGTTTCAAATTTCAAATTTCAATTGGTTTTTGTTTCAAAACTTTCAATTCAAACTGTTATTCAATTTTCATTTCAAAATTTTCAACAATTGATATCATTTTCAATTGATTTAAAATCTCGTTTTTCATCGTTTCCCTCAATCAAGTTTTATGCCCCATTCTATTTTGATAATCACAAAGGGGGAGAAATTTCTTGATTGATTGGGGGAGAATCTTTTCTCTCATGATTAATATTTATTTTCATTTTTTCATTTAAAGCATGCCTTCATTTAAGTTTTTACATTGCTTAGATAAGTGATTGTGATCATCAAAATAGGGGGAGATTGTTGTACCCCACACTCTTTGATTTTCATGATCACAATCACATTCATATGTGTTTAACTTTGTTTTAAGTGTTTTTGAATGATAGGCACAAGATTGCCAAAGGATTGGCCCAAGAAAGCTGACAAATGGACTGAAATTCAGTCCACCGGCCAACCGGTGGCTTGACCACCGGCCAGCCGGTGGACCTGGCAGAGGCATTGCCCACTGCCAGGCTCCACCGGTCAGCCGGTGGCTTGACCACCGGCCAGCCGGTGGCACCTGCACTCAAAGGGAAGCTACTGCCTACCCACCGGCCAGCCGGTGGAACCCTCTCCCAACAGTGCCAGCTACTGTCTTGCCACCGGCCAGCCGGTGGCTCTGGCACCGGCCAGCCGGTGGCCCCTGGACAAGAATCCTATGCCATTTTGCACACACCGGCCAGCCGGTGGGACTGTACCGGCTAGCCGGTGGAGCCAGTCAAACTAGCCGTTGGGGCTTTGACCAGGCTGCTCCACTTGCCTCCCAACGGCTCCGAAAGCCTTTACAACGGCTCCGAAGACCTCCAACGGCCATATGAGGGTTCCCCCTCTATAAATAAAGGACCTTGAAGCCCCGAAACAATTGCCGGACCATAATTAAGCATTGTGAAGCCAACAAACTCAATTCTCCTCATTTGGCAAACCTCCGGCGGATTGCTCCAAGGGAACCACAACTGCTCCAATCCAATTCCACATCCAAGGAGCACCACCATAGAAGCTTGGGAGTGCACGTCTTCAACTCCATTCAACCTTTGGCGCCCAAGGCTTCTCAACAATACGGGTTTTATTGTTTTACTTTTTATTGAGCTTTAAAATTGAGTTTGTGCCTACAAACTCCCACTTTTCTCATCCCCTCTTTCTCTTGGGTTCTCACACCACCATTAAGGTGTGAAGAGGTTTCTTCAAGCCTTTCCTTTTAAAAGGCTTGAGTTTTCGGTGAGCTAGCCTTCACCCGTTAAAAAGGCTAGTGGGTTCTTGCTAAACCATCAAAAGCAAGTGGGTTCTTGCTAAACCACAAAAAGCAAGTTGTAATAGGTCCTAGTGCTACCTCAAAGCCTAGTAGGTTTCTTGCTAAAACCATTGAAAAGCAAGCGGTAGGAATCTCTCAACGGTTGAGTTGGGAGCGGAGACGTAGGCCGGGTTTTGGCCGAACTCCGTTATCAATTTTGTGTGTCTTGCCTCTTTATTTCCGCTGCACTTTCACTTTGATTTTAATTTGTCAATCAATTTTTTAAAAGGCAATTCACCCCCCCTCTTGCCATCTTTTCCCCGTTTTTCCGACCCATCACATAAAACCCATAAAAATTCAAAATTGTATAGATTAATCTCTAAATACCACACCCCATACGCTACACCCTCAACCCTGCATCCTAAACCCTAAAACATACACCCTAAACCCTACAACCTATGCCCAACACCAAAAAACCTACACTATAAACCCTACACCCGACACCCTTACCGATAAACGCAAAAACCAAAACCTTATACCGTACACCCTAAACCTTACACCCTATACCCTATACCATAAAACCTAAACCCAAAACCCTAATCATTGCACCCAAAACTATATACCATACACCCTAAACCTCAAACCCTAAACCTAAAACCATATACCCTGCACACTAAACCGTAAAACCTACACCCTATATCATAAACCCTATCACTTGAACCCTAATCCCTATACCCTACAGTCTAAACACAACACCCTATGCCTAAAACCCTACATCCTGAACTCTAAACCATTGACCCTAAACAAAGTACCCTACAACATAAACCCTAAATCGTAGATCATAAAACCTATTCACTATGTGCAAATACCTATACCCTAAACCCTATACCTATAGCCTAAACCCTAAATTCTACTCCATAAAACCCCTAAAATCACTAAAAACCCAAAAAACCTTAAAACACAAAACATCCAATAAAGACAATACAAATACAAAAAAATCCCTAAAAATACCAAAATCACTAAATATTCTATAAACCATAAAAGTCTTAAAAATGATAGAAACCCCCAAAAAACACTAAAACACCAAAAAAACATGAAAACCCCCCAAAACCCTTAAAACATTTAAAAACAATACAAATCCTAAAATCCAAATAACATAAAAATCATAAAAAACCATAGAATGCATGAAAATCTTAAAACCCCTAAAACCAATTAAAACCCTATAAACCATACAATTCTATAAACACTAAAACATTATAAACCAACTAATGAATCACTAAAACCCCCAATGACAATAAAACCCACTAAAATCCCAAAAACAACTACAACCCTAAATACATTAAAACCCATAAAAACCAAGAGGGAATCTAAAACCCAAAACAAAATCATAGAATCCATTAAACCATTAAAAACCATTAAACCCCAAAAAACCTATAATCTAGGAAACCCCCATAAAACCCTATAAAATCGATAAAACACTAAATCCTTTAATTACAAAAAAACCCTAAAAGATGCTAAACACCTAAAAACCAACAAAGACCCTTAAAACCTAAAAAATATTAACAGAACCTAAAAAACCTAGAGGACACTAGAAAAGATAAAACCCCTAAATGACTATAAAGTTACTTAAAACCCCCAGACAACTACAAAATCTCTAAAACACATAAACGACCTTAAACACACTAAGTACTTAAAAACCCCAAAAAACCATAAAACCCCTAAAGGACCCTAAAAACCCTAAAATCCCATTAGGGACGTTAAAAATCTTAATGTGCATTAAAAAATTTTAAACCCCATAAATTCATAAAATATCTTATAACCCTTAATCTTTATTGTGTACATTATAATCCATAAACCCTACACACTTAACCTTATACCATATATCAAAAACATTAAACTAAATTCTCAAAACCATAAACCATATTTTTTATACCCTAAACCCTAATCCCAAAGACTAAACCATATACCCTAAACCCTAAAATATCCTAAAAACCCTACACCACTAAATAAACCTAAAACCCATTAAAAGACCCCGAAAATCAATAAAACCCCTATATGAACCTAAAAAATGTAGAAGTCCCTAATGACATTAGAACCCCCTAAAAGACTCTAAAACCTCTAAAAACATTAAATACCCTAAAACCCATTCAAATGTATCAAAACCTAAAAAACCTAAAAAACATTAAACCCCTTAAAATCATAAAAACCCTAAGATCAGTAAAATCACTAACAGTCCAAGAAATTTCAAAACAAAATTTAACCCCCTAAAACACTACATAAAAAAACAAATCTAAAAACCTTTATATTCCATAAAAACGATAAAATTATTAAAAACACTAATAGAACCCTAAAAACCTAAAATCACATTAAATACTCTAAATTAAAAAAATCAAAAAACACTAAAAAGACCCTTCCTCCAATAAAAACCCAAAACCTCTAAAAACATTGAAATCCTAAAAACTCAAAAAACCCGTAAAAACCTAAATAATCATAAAACAAAAAAGAGACCCTAAAACCATAAAGCACATTAAAAATAAAATGAAACACTTAAAATAATTGATATGATCAGTAAAATAACATAAAAACATGAAAACACCTAAAAACACTAAATAAATTTAAAAAACTCTAAAAATATTTAAATCATAAAACCTTTAAAACCCATAAAAATTCCATAATACCCCTAAAATTTTGAAAATCATAAAAGTAACTAATATCCTAAAATCCTAAGATCCCCAAAAGTCTCTAAAATAAAAATAAAAACCTAAAAACAAAAACAAATCCTAAAATCCATAAAATCCATTAAAACCAATAAAAAAACTAAAAAACATAAAACCCTTAAATACCCATAAATAATTAAATCACTAAAAACTCTAAAAGTCCAAAAAACCATAAAATTATTAAATAAACCGAAAAAACCATAAAATCCAAAAAAATCCCTAAATGAGCATAAAACGCTTGAAAATCCCAATAATCCTAAAAACCTATAAAACCCCCAAAAAACCTAAAAGACCTAAAAACATAAAAACACAAAAAAGACCATTATTGAAACTAAAACCACTAAAAATTGTACAAACCCTACAAATCTAAAAAATTCCAGAAAACCCTAAATGACCCTAAAACCCTAAAACCCTTAAAACCCCTAAAAACTCTAAAACAAAAAAATAACCTAAGATTACAAAAATAAAAACCTTAAAGACACAGAAATATTCTCCTAAAAACCCAAAAAAAACCTATAAATACCTCAAAAAACCTAAAATCCCTAAAAATTCAAAAGCCCCTAAAAACCCTAAAGTCCCTAAGAACCCTAAAGCCCCTAAACCCCTAAGAAACTTTAAAACCCTCCTAGAAGACCTAAAAGACCCTAAAAATACTAAAACCCTTTTAAAACACCTAAAACCATTTTAAACCCTTAAAATCCCTATAAATCCTTAAAACCCTAAAAACCACAAAAACCCTTAAAATCCCAAAAAAACCCCAAAAACCAGAAAACCTATAAAACTAAAACCCCTCCAAACCCTAAAACCCCTAATGAATTAAAATCCTAAAAAACTAAAAACATTAAAAAACCAAAGAAAAACTCAAAAAACTTTAAACCCCTAAAACCCGTCAAAACATGTAAAACCATAAAACCCCTTAAAAAGACCAGAAAACCCTTAAAAATCCAAATAATAATTTAAAACCTGAAGAGACCATAAAACCATTAAGAACCTAAAACCCCTATAAGAACCATAAAATAAATTAAAAATACTTAAACACCATGAAAGCCCATAAAATATTTAAAAAATAAATAACAATCAAATCATAAAAAACATTAAACCCATATAAAACACTAAAAACCCTAAAATCATTTAAAAACTATAATGCTCCTAATATCCTTTAAAATAAATAAATCCCTTGAATATCCTTAAAAACCCAACAAAAACATACCCCTCCCCCCTAAAAAGTGATAAAGGACCTAAAAACTCGAAAAATCAAAAAAAACCCTAAAACCTGAAAACCATAAAAACCCTAAAATCCATTAAACCCCTACAACTAGAAAACCCCATAAATCACTAAAATCCCTAAATACCCCTAAAAACCTAAAAACCACCTAATATCTTAAAAACCCCTAAACACAAAAAACCTAGAAAAAAACTAAAACACCTTAAACCCCTAATATCCCTAAACACAACAAAAACCTCAAAATACCCAATACACCCCAAAAGTACCCTAAAACCTAACCGACCTCCTCCCCACAATGATAGTAAAACACTAAAAACCATAAAAAATCGTAAAATCCCTATAAAACCCCAATATGATCCTAAAACTCCTTTACCGACCAAAAAACCCTAAAAACCTAAAAACCTTAAATAATCCTTAAATACCCTGAAAACCTAAAAAACATAAAAAACCTAAAAAAATCTAAAACCATAAAAAACAATAAAAACCCTAACCCCCCCCCCCCCAAAATAAAACCCCTTAAAACCATAAAAGTCTTAAATCAATCCTTAAAACCCAAAACCCACTAAAACCCGTAAAAACCATAGTAACCCTAGAAACCACTAAAAACTGAAATCCCACTAAATAGCCATGAAAACACTAAAAATACACAAAAAACCCCTTGAACATAAAATTCCTTAAAAATAATAAAGTGAAATAAAAAAAAACCTAAAACCTTAAATACTCTAGAACCGTTAGAAACACTAACAAAACCAAATAGACCCTAAGACACTAAAAACTCTAATAACCCAAAACACCCTTAGAATAATGAAAATCATAAAAACATTAGAAGATCATAGAAAACCATAATAACCCCTTAAAATGCCTAAAAACACCTAAAAACCATAAAACTCCAAAAAGGATCTAAAACCCCTAAAAGTTCTTAAAAATCCTAAAAAACTGAAACCCCATCTAAACCCATAAACCCCCCCCATCAAACACAAGAACCCCAGAAACATTGTAAAACCCTAAAACCCTAAACACCCATAAAACTCCCCATAAACCCGAAATTACCCTAAAACCCCTAAAGAAACCATATACTACCATAAAACCCTTAAAGTAAATGAATCCCCAAAAACTCTAAAAGAAACAAAAAACAATTAAGAACTCCTAAAAGGCCACAAATTACCATTAAACCCTAAAAGGCTATAAAACACTAAAAAATCCAAAAAACCGCAAAAACCATAACAGACACTAACATTCAATAAAAACCATAAAAATCCGACAAGAACCTAAATACCCAAAAAATCCAAAGGGACCATAAAATCCATGAATGACCCAAAAACTCTAAAAATAAAAAATCCCCCTAAAACCACACCGAAAAACCAAAACACCCAAAAACACTAAAATTCCTCAAAAAACCCTCAAAAAACTTTATGACCCTAAAAACCCTAAAACAGTAAAAACTCTAAAACTATCAAAGTCCCTAAAATCATAAATCCCTTACAAACCCTAAATCCCAAAAACCCTAAATATTCATAAAAACATAAACCGCTAAAAGACCCTAAAAGACTGCTAAAAGACCCTATATCCTCCTAAAATCCCAATAAATCCCTTAAATCCCCTAAAAACCCTAAAACCCCTAACACCCTATTAAAACTAAAACTCCAAAAACCCCTAAAAACACTAAATAAATAAAGTTCCCAAAAATTCCCTCAATAAACCAAAAAAATTTCGCAGCTCAAATAACATGAAAAGACAACAATAAACCTAAACCCCTAACAAAATCCTTAAACCCCTAAAAACAGTACAAAATAAAAAATCCCTAACAAACCTAAAAACACTAAAAACATGAAAAATGATTTAAGCTCCTCAAAACCCTACAAACTCCTAAAATTCTAAAAACCCTTAAATCCATAAAACTCTCTAGAAGACCGAAAACCCCTAAAAAACCTAAAAATATATAAAACCCCTCAAAAGACCCTAAAACCCATAAAGACACCAAAACCCCATAAACCCCTAAAATATATTAAAACAAACAAAGATCCCAAAAACCAGAAAACCCCTCAAAATATAAAAAACATTAAACTCTAACTGAACAAAAAAAATCTTAAAACCCTAAAAAACAAAAAAACCATGAAAACTTAGAACCCCCTACAAACCCTAATAAGGTCTTAAAAACATGAAATACTAAAAAATTCCTAAAAACCCTAGATAAATAAAAAAACATAAAAATTTTAAAAACCATAAAAACTCATAAGATTCATAAAACCACCTAAAAACCCTAAAAACAACTAAAAACCCCAAAACCCATATTTTTTTTAAAATCCCTAAAACTCTAAAACCCTAAAAACTGTAAAACCCCATAAACCGTAAAAACATAAAAACATGAAAAACCATACAACACAAAATAATCTTTTAAAACCCTAAAATTCCCTAAAACCCCATAGTACCCATTAAAATAGTAAAAACCCCTTTATTCCACCTAAAACCCAAAACATCCCTAAAAACAATAAAACCCCTAAAAACCATATAAAACCTTAAAATCTAGAAATAATTCTCAGATACCCAACAACCCCCAAAAATAACCTAATAACCAAAATAACCAAAAAAACAAAACCCCTAAAAATCATTAAAACAACTATTACACCCCAAAAAGACCCTAAAAACAATCAACATGGTAAAACCCCTACAACACCCGAAAACCCTAAAAACCATGAAAACTCTAAATATATGAAAAATACTTTAATACCAAAAAAACTCAAAAACCCCTAACCCACCCTAAAAACTATAAGAACAAAAAATAACTAAAAATATATAAAACCCTAAAAAATGATGAAAACACTAAATAATATAAAACCCTTCAAAACCCTAAAAATCATAAAAACTACTAAACTCCATAAAATCCCTAAATACACTAAAAACTAATAAAAATTACGAACCCCCCTAAAATCCCTATAACCCTAAAAATCAAAAAAAAAACCCTAAACTGTTACAAACCATGAAAACTCTATTAACCTTAAAAAATCAAAAGTCCCTAAAAATCTAAACAGCCAAAACACATTAAAAAAAATCCAAAAACCCCATAAAAATCCTAAAAAACAGAAAAAAACCATAAAATCCCCTAAAATACCTAAAACCCCTAAAACCACTAAAAATGATATAAACTCGAAAAAAACCTTGAAACCCCAAAATATCATTAAAACCCTAAAAAACTATTAAACACAAAAGCACCCTTAAAACACAGAAAAATCCAGAAATAATTGAAATACATAAAAATATTAAATACCCTAAAATAGAAAAAACCTTACAACCCCCCCCCCCAAATAACTGAGAATCCCATAAAAGGCCATAAAATCCGTAACAACCCTACAAAGTCTATGAAACAAAAAGACCCTAAAAACCCTAAAGAAAACCAAAATATCCTTAAAAACACCAAAAGGAATTAATATCCTAGAACCCCTAAAAGACATAAAAACACTTAAAACCAAAAAAATGAAATAAAAGTCCCTTAAACCATAAAACCTATTCAAGACTAGAAAACCCCTAAAAACCTAAAGTACCCAAAAAACCCTAAAACCCCTAAAGGCCAATAAAAATCCTGAAAACTCTAATAGACCTTAAAATCAAAATGACCCTATAACCCCTATAATCACTAAATTAATCCTAATAAAACCTAAAAACGCCTCTATGACACTAAAAACCAAAAACAAAATACCTTAAAAGTCCCTAAAACCCCTAAATCCCTAAAGTCCCTAAAAGGACCTAAAACCCTATAAAACCCTAAAGACCATAAAAATGTAAAAAAACCCAAAAAACTCTAAAAGACCATAAAACCCTAAAAACATTTAAGAATCCTATATATCATAAAACCCAAAAAAATAAAACCGATGAATTCCATAAAAACTCATAAACCAAAAAAAACTATAAAAACTAAAAACACCCTTCAAACCGTAAAAAATTCTAAAACCAATAACCCCCCAAAAAAACTGAAAAACCAAAAAAAAATGAAGGGCCCTAAAACTCCCCAAGAGCACCAAAAGTGCATAAAAAGAACAGACAAACCATAAAATACCCCAAACCCCATTAAAAACCCAAAATCCACCAAAACCCCCTAAAAATACTAAAAGTCATAAAAATACCGACTAACTCTAAGAGTCCCTAAAAAAATAAATTCCTTAAACTCTTAAAACCCCTTAAAATTATTAAGACCATAAAAACCCTATGAAAATTAAAAGAGCCTAAAAACCATAAAAAAGCCTACAACCCAAAAAGCAATAAAAACCATAAAAGATAAAAACCCAAAAAACCCAAAAAACCCTAAATACTCTAAAAAACCCTAAATACCGTTTAAACCCCAAAAAACAATGAAAATTTAAAAACCCTAAAACCCTAAAGACACCCAATACTCAAAAAACCCAAAAAACCCAAAAATCCCTAAAAACCCCCCAACCCCAAAAAAACACATAAAAAGACATTGAACCCCTAAAAATCCTAGAAACCCATAAAAAACCTAAAAACACTAATCCTATAAAAAAATGTAAACCTAAACCCCCCCCCCAAAGCCCCTCAAAACACTAAAAATACTTTAAAAACACAAAACATCCAAAAATACAAAAAAATATATTAAAATCCCATAAAAACCATAAAACCCATAAAAGACCTTAAAGAAGATAACTCCCCTAAAAGAACCTAAAACCCCTAAAAACAATTAAAGTCCTTAAAAATTCCTAATGATCTAAAAATAATCCAAAAATAACTAAAACCCGATTAAATTCCTAAATCCCATAAAACCTTAAAACAACCCTAGAACTCTTTAAAACATTAAAAAATTTGATAAAACCCAAAAAAAATAAACCCACTAAAACCAGATGAACATTAAAAATCATAACAAACATATCCTAAAAACATTTAACTAATACTACAAAAACTAAAAACTCTGCACCCCATACCCTCAAGAAACCCCAAAAAACCTAATAACCACTAATAACCCCCAAAAACGTGAAAACCTCAAAAAACCCTAAATATTTAAACAGAACCTGAAAAATTGAAAATCCCTTAAAACCCAAAAACGATCTTAAACACATAAAACCAATAAAACCCCTAAAAACCTCTAAAAACACATAAAATAGTAAAAAATGTAAATCCCCTAAAAACACTCAAGAAATATAAATAAACTATAATACACAAGAACCCTAAACCCCTAAAAATTAAAGAAACTCTATAAACCATAAAAATCCTAAGAACCCCCAAACCCCAAACTATCATAAAAATTCCAAAGCCTAAAAAATTCCAAAAAACTTCCCTAAACCCCTAATAAACCCCAAAAAATAAAAACTCTAAACATTATAAACATCAAAAAAACCTAAAATTATGGAAACCCCCAAATAACTCTAAAATCCCTAAAACCCCATAAAAACTATAAAAACACTAAAAAAATAAAAGAGAAAAAACATAAAAGGACCCTAAAACCGTAAAATACCCTACTAAATCATAAAACCCCCTAAAAGTCATGGATATCATACAATGATCAATGAAGACCCTAAAAACCCCATAACACCAAAAAACCCAAAAACCCTAAAAACATGAAAACCCTAAAACCCCTAAATATTTCTTAAAATCACAAAAAAACCCAAAACCCTAAATATCCTAAAAAAATATAAAAACCATTAAAAAATCCTAAAAGCCCTATGACCCAAAAACCCCTAAAAACATTAGAAGCACTAAAAACTCTAAAATTCATAAAAACTCCTAATAAACCCTAAAACCCCAAAAAATTGAAAAAATGACTAAAGATTTCTAAAAACCCTAAAAAAGTAATAAAACCCCTAAATCTCATAAAGACGATAAAAAACATTAATAGCCCTAAAATTCCCAATATCACTTTATACCGTAAAGTCATTAAATCCCTCAAAAATGATAAACATTGTAAACACCTAAAATACTCTAAGACCCCTAAAATCCATGAAAATAGTGAAAACCATAATACCCTAATGGACCATTAAAACATAAAACCCTAAAAAAACTCAAACCCTAAAAGCCCTAAAACCCCCTAAAAGACCCTAAAACCATAGAAACCCATAAAACTATAATAAAACCCAAAAAACATAAATATCTAAATAAACCATAAGACACTAAAAGACCGTAAAACCCCTAAAAACATTAGAAACCCCATAAAATTCCTAAAAAACCAAAAAAACATTAACCCACTAAAAGATTAAAAAACCCTAAAACTCCAAAAAAATATAAAAACCTTAAAAAAACCTAAAAATCCTGAAGGACCCTATAAACCCCAAAACCATAAAGGACACTAAAACCCCATATAACCATGAAGGACCCTAAAAAAATTAAAAAATCTTTCAAGAAACATATAAAACCTAAAAACTCCTAAAAGACCCTAAAAACCCATAAAACCCTACCATCACTAAATAACCCTAAAAACCCTAAATACGCTAAATTACTCTAAATAACCCATAAAGGCCCAAAATTACCCAAACACCCACAAAACCTATAGACCGTAAAATAATCTAAAAGCCATAAATCAATAAAAGAACCTAAAAACACTAAAAGAACCAAAAAGGACAAAAAACTTCTACAAACCATATAAACCCTAAAAATAATAAAAATTCCTAAAAACCATACAAAACTATAAAAACCTTAAAACCCCATAAAATAATAATACCCATAAAATCCATTGAAATTCCTAAAAGCCCTTAAAACCCCAAAAATACATAAAAACCCACAAAAAACATAAAACAGCCTTAAAAACCTTAAAAAACATATAAACAGTATAAACACCGAAAAACACTAAAAGACCCTAAAACCACATAAAATCCAATAAAGTCCCTAGAAGACCATAAAATCCTCAAAACCTAAAAAGAAACCAAAACCCTGTGAATGAACCAAAACCCATAAAAGACACTAAAACCCCAAAATCCCAAAGCGACCCTAAAAACCCAAAATCACTAAAATCCATAAATATTTTAATATAACCTAAAACCTTAATAAATGGACCGAAAACACAATAAAAATAACAGAAAACACCAAAATACTATAATACCCAAAAATCCCTAAAAAATCCTAAAAACACTATGGAAGCTAAGAAAACCTGAAAACCTCTAAAAAGCCTAAAAACTGTTAAAATACAAATAGCCTATAAAAACCACTAAAAGACCAAAAACCCTGAATATTTTGAAAACCCTTTAAAACCCTTAAAAACTATAAAAAATTTTAAAATCCTTAAAAACACCGTATAAACCCAAAGAACCCCGGGAACCCTAAAACCCCCAAAAAAACAAAAAAAACCCAAAGAACCCAAAAAACACTAAAACCCCCAAAAAACATTAAAAACAAATAAAAACCTAAAAACCCTAAAAATCCTAAAATACACTAAAACCAAAAAAAACCTATAAACCCACCATGAACGGAAAAACAAAAAACCCCATAAAACCCAAAATATTCATGAAAACCCTAAAAACCCAAAAACATCAAATAAAACACTTGACACTCCAAAATACCTTATAAAATTAAAATCCCTGAAAGAACCTACAAAACCAAAAGACCCTAAAACCCCAATAAGAACACTAAAATACACATAAACCCTTTAAACACCTTAAAAACCATAAATCCCCTAAAACCCTACAAAACCAGAAAATTCTAAAACCCTTAAATCTGTAAAACACATTGAAAACCCTTAAAACTATTAAAAGAAAAAAACATAAAATAACCCTAAAGACATGTAAAACCCCAAAAACATATAAAAACCAAAAAAACATGAAAAACCCTAAAACATAGATAAAATTTAAAACCACTAAAAGATTCTATAAAATGTCGGAAAAACATAAAATCCATAAGTACCATAAAAATATTAAAAACTCCTAAAACCTAAAAAAACCCCTGAAACCCCCAAAAAAACCATAACAAATCACAAAACCCATAAAAACCCTAAATCCCAAAGAAACCCCTTAATACCCTAAAACCACTAAAAGCCCTAAAAAATCTAAAAAACCTCCAAACCACCACAAAACTATAAAAAAATCTAAAATATAATGAACTATAAACAAACACTAATAAACCCTAAAACCCTAAAAACCTTAAAAAAACAAAAACCATTTAGTACTCTCAGATAACCCTTAAAACCCATAAAAACACAACAAACCCTAAAACCCCTATAAACCCTCCAAAACCTGACAAATCTAAAAAACCATAAAACCCTTAAATCACATGCCATGCATACTAAACCATCGAACCTACCCCCTAAACCCTACCCCATAAAAACAAATCCCTAAACACTAAAAATTAAACCAATAACCCTATAATCAAAACCATACACCCTAAACCTGATACCCCACACCCTAAACCCTGAACATTAAACCCTATACTCTATATCCTATACCATAAAAACTACACCATAAACCTTATACCATACACCCAAAACCCTAAACCATAACCCCTAAACCCTATAACGTACACCCTAAACCAAAATCAATACACCCAAGTACATAAAAGAACATAAAAAATCTTTAAAAAATAAAGGAACATAAAAAGCATAAAACCTGTAAAAAATAAAAATTTGTATAAAACCATAAAACCCCTTAATAAACTAAAACCCCTAAAGAACCACTAAAATATCATAAATCCAATAAAAATAACGTAAAACCCTTTTCAATATTAAAAAACACCAAAACCCTGAAAAATCATTAATAGCCCTAAAAAATTCTAAAATCCCAAAAAACCCCAAAAATTCCTAAAACCTGGAGAAACCCTCAAAACCCCTAAAAACCTCAAAAAAAATAATAAAACCCCTAAACATCATTAAAAAACCTATAAGACCATAATGAAATTGACAACCCATAAAAACTCTAAAAACCCAAAAAACCTAAATAGAAAAAGAACCCTAAATACCCTAAAATGAATGTAAGAACCAAAATTACACCCTAAAACACTAAAAGTTCCTTAAAATACAAAAAACCATAAAAGAAACTCAAACCCAAAAAACCCAAAAAGGTCCAAAAAACCCTATGAAACCCTAAAAACAGCCTAAACAGCTAAAAATGCAAAAAAATACCCTAAGGAACCCAAGAAATCCTAAAAAACATAAAACCTAAAAACCCAAAAAACCAGTAATAATACACTAAAAGTTCGTAAAAATACCATGAAACATAAAATCGTTTAAATTACCCAACCTCCCCCCCCAAACATTAAAACCCTATAAACACTAAAACACCTAAAAATTTTAAAATACCTTAAAAACCCAAAAAATCCAAACAATCCCTAAAAACACTTCTAACCCTTAAAACCCTAAAAAATCCTAAAAACTGTAAAAACCATAGAAATCATAAAGGACTCTTAAAGTCCTAAATACCGTAAAATAACCTAAAAACCCTAAAAATTAATGAAAACAATAAAAACCATCAAAAATCCAAAAAACCAAAAAACCCTAAAAGCACAAAAACCCATAAAACCCTAAAATGCCAAAAAAAATCACGAAAACACTAAAACCCCTAAAATTAAGAAAAAAAACTATAACAAACAGAATGAATTATAAAACACCATAAAAAATTCTTAAACCCCCCAAATAGATATTAAAATACCCTTAATGTCCTCAAAATACCATAACCCTTTAGAATGACCCAAAAGACCAAAAAACCCCCAAAAATTCTAAAAGACCCAAAAAACCCTAAAATTCATAAAATACTCTAATACCCAAAAAAAACTTAAAAATTAAAAATATACCTAAAAACATATACATGACCTAACCTTAGAACTCACTTTAAAACTCTAAAATTACCTGACAACCAAAAAATAATGAGAATGATCCTAAAACCCCCAAAACCCTAAAAGGCTATAAAACCCTAAAGACCCTATAAAACCATAAAAACTTCTAAGTATCTAAAAACAACTGATTGACCCTAAAAACTCAAAAAAAACCTAAAATACACCAAATAAACCTAAAATCCCTAAAAGGTCCTAGAGGACCATAAAACCCCTAAAAACCCCTAAAACCCCCAAAACCCATAATAACTCAAAAAGGAAAAAACCCCATAAAACTACTCAAAACTAAAAAACATCTCAAAAACATTAGAAAAACTAGAAACTCAATAAAACCTATAAACCCTAACAACCACAAAACCCTAAAAAAATTGAACACCATAAACACCAAAAAAACGTGAAACCCTTAAAAAATCTAAAACCCATTAAAACACATAAACCACTAAAAACCCCCAAAACACTAAAAACCATAAAGCTCCTATAAAACCAAAAAAAACCCTTAAAACCATAGAAATACCTAAAAAAGTAAAAACCCTAAAAAACAATAAAAATCCAAAACCCATAAAAATACTAAAACCACTATGAACTTAAAAAAACCCCAGAAACCTATAAAAACTAAAATAACCTAAAACCCATAAACAATAAAACCTAGATCCAAGACCTATACCCTAAACCGTAAAAACTACAAACTAAATCTGGAACCCAACACATGAAACTTTACCATAGACCATAATCCAAAAAACTGACACCCAAAATCCTAAACCCTACACCTTAAATCCAACACCCTAAACCCTACACCCAACTACATAAACCTAAATCCCTACACCATAAACCCTATAAGCTACACCTTAAACTAGAAACCCTACACCATAACCCCAAAACCCTACTCATTAAACCCTAAAATACCCAAAAAAACACTAAATACACTAAAAATACTGAAAACAGCCAATGAAAATTAAAACCCTAGAAAACCCCTATAATACCATAAAACACTTAAAACCCTTAAAACCCATAAAGATAAATATAAAATTGAAAAAACTAAAAGAAACTAGAAATACCGAAACCCCATAAAAGATCCTAAAAATCCTAAAAACCATAAATGTATATAAAAATGATTAAAACCCTAAAACCCCAAATACAGCTTCAAACAAAAAAAACACAAAAAATAATTAAACCCCTTTAAACTCTAAAACCCTTAAAAGCTTGAAAATATTAAAACCCATAAATACAATTAAAACTCCTAAATTATCTAAAATAACCTAAATATACCTAAAACCTTAAAACCCCCCAAAACCTAAGAAACACAAATAAAACCTAAAACCCCATAATACCCCTAAAAACCTAAAACCCGTAAACACTCTTAAAATCACTAATACCTATTTAAATTCAAAAATTCCATAAAAACTATAAAAAATATAGAATCATAAAACCTAGATAAAAACCTAAAAACCCTAGAAAGAACCTTTGAACAAAAAAACCCCTAAAATACCTAAAACCTAAAAACCCTAAAAGAACCTAAAAACTATATAAAAACCTAAAAAATAAAAAAACCTTTAAAACCAATAAAAAGAATATAAAACCCAAAAACGAAGCTAAACACCCTAAAATTATTTAAAACCCTTAAAAACACTGAATGAAACACTTTAAAATACTAAAATACCTAAAATACCGAAAACCCTAAAAGACACTAAAAGAACCTGAAAACCCTAAAAGTCCCAAAAAAACCCCTAAAGACACTAAAAATATACAATATTATAAAATAATTAAAACACCTTAAACAATCCAAAAAACCATAAACCTCATAAAAAACCAATAAACCATTAGAACCATAGAAATTCCCAAAAACCCAAAAACCCTAAGAACCCATAATAACACTAAAACCCGTAAAACCATTAAACCCCTAAAAATCCATAAAACACCATAAAATGCTGAAAAATCACTAAAACATCCCAAAATATAAAAAATCAATCAAATAACTAAGCACCCTAAAACTCAGAAACCCTAAAAACCCCTAAATCATCTTAAACCCCTAATAAACAGTAACCCCCGAAACTTTATACACTACACTCTAAACCCTAAAAACATAGAAAACATAAAACCCCCTAAAAAAGACTAAAAACCCAAAGATCCCTAAAAATCTAAAAACCCTAAAACACCCTTAATGTAACCTAAAACCTATACAAACCTAAAAAAATTAATAACCCCTAATGGGACCCTAAAAACCATAAAAACCCTAGAAACATAAAAACTACAAAAACCCTAAAACATAAAAAACCCCTTATAACAACTAAAATTCCTAAACATTCTTAAAAAACCTACAAACCATAAAATACTAAACCCCTAAAAACAAAAAAAAACACTAAAAAGCACTAAAACCCCTTAAATCCCCTAAAAAATAAAAAACACATAAAAATCCATAAAAACCCAATAAAACCCAAACAACTCTATAAACACATAGAAAACCCCTAAAATCAAATAAAAATATAAAATCACATAGAAACCAAAAATACCCAAACAATTATAAAAACCTCGAAAACCTAAAAACCCTAAAAGAACCATAAATAATATAAAATACAAGAAGAAACCATAATCCCCAAAAAAAACATAAAAACCCTAAAAACCGTAAAGGGACCCAAAGATTTATTAAATACACCTAAAAAACAAAAAAAAATGCTATAAAACCCCTAACCCCCCATGATGGTGATCTCGGTGTCTCAGTTCCCTCATGATTGATACTTACCTTACCTCCCAAGTTGAAGAGGAGGTCAATCCAAGAACCTCTCCCCCTGTCTTTGGGGGAGGATTCTCCTCCTGAAGACCACTCTTTCTCTCTTTTCTAATCCACTAACTTGCTACACTCATTTCCGTGGACAGTTCTTGGCACGATGGTTTCAGAGATTTTTGAAAGTCAACCGAAACTCCCTCTTTCACTACATGAGTTCAACAGATCTTCAGATCTTCATCGATTGACTTTTTTTTCAAAGTTCCTGAAGTGGCGCCTCCCAGTGGACACTTTTGACAGGTTTGTTTCTGAACTTTGGAATCTTCAATATCGTGTAACGGTGGGTCAAGTTGACGGCTCTCACAACATGATTTTCTTCAGGTCTGAGGAGGATCTGATTCTCTCCTAGTCCGCGACATCTCGAATCTATAATGGCTCCCGCTTCTCCCTATTTTGGTGGAGTTTTGACTTTCACATGAAGTGTAACACCCCGATGGTTGAAACTTGTGTTTGATTTCCCAAACTTCCCCTTACCTTTAAAAATTTATCTATTATTCAAATACTAGGGAATATGGTGGGGAGGTTCCTCTATGTGGATAGTAGGACCCAGGCCGTCTGTCATCCTATTTCACCAAGGGCCTTCATAGAGTTTGATGCTTAAAAGGATCCGGTGGATGCTGATTGGATTGTAGTGAGGGAGGAACTCTGTTGGAAACAACTCATGATTTTTGAATCGTGGCATGTCTTTTGTTCTGTCTGATGGAATTTTGGGCATAATGCTCAGTCTATCGACTATTCTGACTTTTGTAGGATTGGTTTAAATTTGTCACAGTTTAGTTATTGTGAGAGCATTCAAATTTTAGTGGAAGTGTAGGAGGTAAAGAGGGTGATCGGGCCATTTCACATTTAGCCAATGGTTGTTGCAGTCCTTGATTGACTCTAGATAAATGTGGTGATTAGGAGTGATATGGTGGTGAAAATTATTGACTCGGGTGGTTTAAGTATGAATTTGGCTGGAAGCGTTTGTGAATCGGGAGTTGTTGTCTCTGAAGCTGTGCACACGATTGAAGGGGAAATCTGTCTTGTATAGATTAGGTTTTCTGGAAGTGGTGAATTATCAGGGAGAGTGATAGAGAAGGGGGAGGTTATTGAGTAGGCAGATTGGCCTGGACATGACCATCAGGAGGCCCCCTGGCACTATCCTTGGATGAAGAGGTAATTGACTAGGGTAAGGGAAGTGGGGGTTCTAGTAGAATCTTGCTGCCATACGTGAATGGTGTTGCTCTATAAAATAGTTTTCAGGACATAGCCTCGACTGAGACGGTTGGTGATGTTGTTGTATAGGTGGGAGAGACTGAGCCAAGGGTTGTGGCTGAGATAGAAATGAGAGATGTGGATGGGTGGGAGCTGATTTCGGTTGGGCAGGAGATGATCTTGGTAGACGAGTAGAGCCGTGACCCTGGGGAGCGACGCCCCAGTCGGAGCCTATACCCCTTGATGTTGTCCAATTGGAGCAGTGACGTAGAGAGGGTTGACATGGGGGTTGTGCCAGGTTATCTTTATGGTGAGACTGTCACTATTTTTGTAAAGGTCTTGGTTGGAATTCCCCCATCAGAGCCCAATTTTGGCTCTGCTTATGTGGAGGATCAGGCTAGGATCCCTCTACCGGAGCCCAAAATTAATGAAGGTGGGTTGGCCCCAAACATGCAGAAGTCCATGGTTGTTTATGGTGTTCCATATGTTAAAGACCACTGTGTACTTCTCCATGACATGATGATGGTTCAATGCGATAGGTTTCCCCTTGATGATGAGGCTAAAAGTCTTGGGGAGAGGTTTTCTGAGGATGACCACATTATAAATGATGTTATGGACAGGTCCAAGGAAGAAAGGAAAAATGCTTCAAAAAAGGGGTGACACCTCTCCTGGGACATGAAGAAAAGATGGTAACAAAGATTTCTCAAGTGCATCCAGTGATGGATTCCTACATGAGAAAGCAGTTCTAGAGGATTTCTTGATCTCTCCCCCAAAGGAGGTAGCAGAAGGATTACTCTACCCTTCCAAGACCCATGGAGACCCGGGCCACCTCCAGGGTGTTCTAGCTAAATTTTAAAGTTAATAATAGGGAGAGGCCTTTGTGAAATGCCAAGAAGGAGAGGGCCATAGTGAAATTATTGTCTATGTTAGAATGTAGGAGGATTACGAGTCGGGCTGGGACTCTATGGACACATGAGTTGACTCAGACTTTTGCATTACTGACTTGGACACTGGTCTTGGTGTATGCTTTGGATCTCTCTGTGTGGAACTGGATGATTTTGGTGGCGACATTGATTGATTTGTTCTCTTTTGTGTTTTTTGGACTTTTATTGGGGTGTGGGTCTTAGGTTGTGTTGGGTTTAGGGTGTGGGCTGTTTGGCCCCACCCCTCCTTTGTGGCGTCTGCTTTTTCTTTATATATTTTTGGAGGAACATGAATAGAGGGCCCCACATCATCCATGCCCTAACCCCCCACCCATCCAAAAAACCCCAAAACACAAAAAAAAAACACAAGTAATTCTAAAAATAGTAAAACTCCTAAACCCCATTCCCATGGCCCTAATCCATAAACCTTATAACCTAAACCCTATGATGTAGACAATAAATACTACATCAAGCACTGTGAACCATAAACCCTGCACCAAACAACTGAAACCCTAAACCCCACTGCATAAACAATATAAACTACACCCAAAACACAATGCCTTGCACCTAAAACCTATACCCTACATTCCACACCCTAAACCCTACACCCTAAATCATATACGCTCAACCTTGAACCCCGAAAACTATACCCTAAACCATAAACCCTACACTTTAAACCTTATTCCATCACCTGAAACCTTATACCCTAGACCCTAAACCCAAAACCCAAATCCCAAATCCCAAAACCATACACCTTCTACCCTATACACTACACCATAAACTCAATACCCTTCACCCTAAACACTATACCCTAAACACTATACCATAAACACTAAACCTTATACCCGATGCCCTAAATGCTATACCCTATAACCTAAAGTCTAAACCCAACACACTATACCCTATAACCTACATCATAAACACTAGACACTCCACCCTTAACCCTAAACCCACCACCCATAACCCTATACCCAACACCATATGTCGTACACCCAAAACCCTTTACCCAACACCTTAAACCCTTAACCATACACCCCAAACCCTAAACCCTATACTACAAACCCTAAACCCTACACCAGAATCCCCATACTCGACAAACGAAACCCCAAACCCAAAACCCTAAAACCTAAACCCTAAATCCTTCAACACAATTCCCAAACCATAGACACTAGACTCTGTATCGTACAACCTAAACTCTAAACCCAAAACTATAAACCCTATACACTACTCCTTAAACCATACCCCACAAACCTTATACCCTACACCACAAACCCTAACCCCTAAACCCTACACCCTATACCCCAAACCATAAACCCATACACCCTAAACCCTATACCCAATAAACTACAAACAACACCTGAAACCCTATACCCAACACCCTAAACCCTAAGCCCTATACCCTAATCCCTATACCCTACAAACTAAATCCTAAAACCTACATCCAAGATCATACACCCAACACCGCAAACAATACACCATTAACCCTAAACCCTAAACCCTAAAACCTAAACCTTGAACTCTAAACCCTTAACCCTAAACCCTAAAATATGCACATAAACCTAATTCCTATACCGTATACCCTATACCCAATACCTTGTACCCTAAACCCTAAACCCAACAACTTACACCCTAATCCATACACCCTAAACCATAATCAATACACCATAAACCCTATACATCTCACCCTAAACTTTAAACCCTACACCCTAAACCCAATTCCCTACACCATAAACCCTACACCCTAAACCATACACCCTAAAACCTATACCCTATATCTTAACCCTACACCTAAAACCTTATACCCTACACACTAGGCTCCAATCACTACAGCCTAAAACCTATACCCTACAACCTATACCATAAAACCTACAACCTAAACGTCATACCCTACATCCTAGACCCGAAACACTACACCCTAAACCATATACCGACCATTATAAACCTTGTACCCTACACCTTAAACCTTATACCCCTCACCCTAAACCGTATAGCATACACCCTAAACCCTTGATAAAAACGCTAAAACAACCCTAAAAACCCATTAAACATTTGAAATTCCAAAAAAAACCTAAAACACTAAAAAAGTATAGTCCATTGAAACCCACAAACCCCTAAAAACACTAAAAACCCAAAAATCCAAATAAAGCCCTTAAAAACTCTAAAATACCCTAAAAATCATTATACAATAAAAATCCTGAAAACCCTAAATCTCCCAAAAGAAACCTAAAAACCTTAAAAACCCTTAAAAACCCTAAAATACATAAAATAATAAAATAACCCTAAAACTCCTAAAAACCATAAAAACCCTAAAAAACTAAAAAAATCCACAAAACCATAAAATCTAAAAAAACCCTTAAACATTCAAAAAACCCTAAAAACCACTAAAACCCCTAAAAATTAAAACCCTTGAAAAGAAAATAGAAACCATAAAACCCCTAAAAACCAAAAAAACCTGAAATACACCAATATGACCCCGAAAATACCTTAGAACCACTCAATTAAATTATTAATAAAAACAATAAAAAATATGAAAACCCAAAAAAACTAAAAATCCCCAAAACCCCTTAAAACAATAAAATACACTAAAACCATAAAACCTCTTAAACCCCTAAAAACCATAAAAGACACATATAAGACCATAAAATCCCATAAAAACCATAAAAACCCAAACAACTGCTAAATGCCCAAAAAACTCTAAAAACAAAAAAAACCCTATAAGACCCCATACAATATATAAAAACCATTAAAATCCCATAAACCCTAAACCTAAAACCGCAAAAAATCCCTAAAACCCAAATAACCCAAAAAAATATTTTAAAACAGTAAAAACCCAAAACAAATCCCTAAAGAACTATAGACCATACAAAACTAAAAAACCTAAAAACCATAACAGCCTAAAAACCATAAAAACCATAATAACCTAAAAAAATTAACCTCTAAAACCCTTAAAAACATATAAATCCAAAAAAACACATAAAACATTTAAAAATCCAAAGAACCAAAAAGACCCTATAAACCCTGAAACTAAAAAATACCCTAAAAACCCAAGAAGTCCCTCAAACCCTTATATTCCCAAAAAAATCCTATAAACCCCGAACACCCCTAAAAAACCTAAAACCCATAAAAACACTAAAAATAGGAGAAAAAATATATAAAAATACTTTAAAAACCTTATAACACAAAAACCCTAAAATTCATAAAAACAATTAAAATCCATATAACAAAAACACCTACAAAACAATCCTAAATATCCCTAAATACCCAAAAAAACTCCCTAAAATACTAAGAACCATAAAAGTTCATCAAAACCATAAAATCCTTTAAAACCCTAAAATTTCTAAAACCTCTAAAACCTTCAAACCTTTAAATTACACAAAAATGAAAGGACCCTTGAAACCGTAAAACCCTAAATACATAAAAGTAAAAAAAAACAAAAAACTCTAAATTCACTAAGAGCCATCGTAAACCCTATAAAACAATAAAATCCCTAAAGAGTCCTAAAACCCCAAAAAACAAAAAACACCTTAAAGATGCCTAAAACCCCAAAGGACTATAAAACACCAAAAACATCTAAAGACCCAAAAACCTTCTAAAAACCAAGAAACCCCTAAAATACCTAAAAACCAAAAAATGCCTAAAATATATAAAATAAAACTAAAATAACAAAAAAACCCTTAAAACTCTAAAGATACTATAAAACCTTAAAATATCTTAAAAATTCTAAAATCTATAAAAGGAAATAAACCTAAAAATAAAAATAATACCTTAAACACCCTAAATGGCCCTAAAAACCAAAAAAAAACTAAAAAATCAAAAATCATAAAGGGACCTAAAAATCCTAAAACCTAAAAAATTCCCTGAAAATCATAAAATCCTTAAAATACCCTAAAAATGGTGAAAACCCTTAAAAATCTAAAACACCCTAAAATAACCTAAACTTAATAAAACCCCAAAAACCCTAAAAACCAACAAACACAAACCTCATAAAGTCCCTAAAAACCCAACAACCCCAATAAACACAAAAAACCAAAAAAAATGGTAGTCTAAAACCCTAAAAATCCTAAAAAACATTGATCCCCAAAAAAAACACTAATACCTCTAAAACCCATAAAAATGATAAAAGACCATAAAAGATTAAAAATGACTCTAAAAATTAGAAACCTCTACAAAAACTAAGATACACAAAGAAACTTTTAAAGCCAAAAAACCTAACACCAAAAGACCAGAAAACCCCTACAATCCTTAAAACCACAAAGAACATAAAACCTATAAAACCCTATATAAATAAACAATTCATAAAACTCTAAAACCATAAAACCCCCAAAACCCTAAAAAATCCATAAAAACCTTTAACCCCATAAAAAACCTAAAAACACATAAAAACCTATAACCACTTAAACCCTAAAACAACTAAAACTCCAAAAAGCTTTGAAAATACATAAAACTCCAAAAGCCCATAAAAATCATAAAACCCCTAAAAATTGTTAAAAAGATAAAAACAGTAAAAACCTTAAACACCATAAAACCCCATAAAAATACTTAAAACCATAAAAACCTAAAAACTAATAAAAACCCTAAAACCCAAAAAAACCAAAAAAACCAAAACTACCCCTAAAAACCCTAAAACAATTGTAAAAAACCATGAACCCTTTACCCTATAACCTAAACCCTAAATCCTACACCCTAAACCCTATACCCAAAACCCTAGGCCCTATACCCTAAAACCAAAACCTTACACCCTAAACCACATACACTACACCCTAAACACTAAACTTGTCACCCTATAATGAAAACCATAAGCCCTACACCCTACACCCTAAACCATACACCCTAAATCCTAAACCCTGCACAATAAACCCAAAACCCTATACCCCAAAACCTAAAATATACTAAAAAAAAACATGAAATGAAACAAAAAAACCAAAACCCCTATAAAAATCTTTTTAAACCACTGAACACCCTAAAATACATTAAATACCCCAAACATAATAATATAACAGAAAACCCAAAAAAATCCACAACCCCTAAAATCCCCAGAAGACCCCAACAACTCTAAAAACATAAATTGACCTAAAATAAATTAAAACCTCTAAAGCCACCTCAAATCCATAGAAACCCTAAAAACCCTAAAAACCCATTAAAACCCTAAAACCCTAGAAAACCCAAAAACATTTAAAATTCCTAAAACCCTAAAAATCTTAAAAACCTATAAAAGACACTAAAAACCCTTAAAAACATAAACCCCCTTAAACCCATAAAACCCAAAGGCCCAAAAACATTTAAAACCCATAAAACCTAAAAAACTTTAAAAGGACAAAAAACCCAAAAACGCATTAATAAACCTTAAATGATTCTAAAACAAAAAAAAACTAAAAGACCCTAAAAACAAAATAAAGCCCTAAAACACACTAAAATCTTATAAAACCGTAGAGAACCCAAAGAACACTAAAAATCCTAAAAGGTGAAAAAACCCTAAAAGCACTTAAAATCCTAAAATGACTGAAAATAATAATCGACCCCAAAACCCTAAAAAGTACCCAAAACACACTTAAAGTACTCTAAAACTGCTACAAGACCCTTAAAACCCTTAAAACACCCCAAACCCATATAAACCCTAAAAATCATAAAAACAATAAAACCCATCCAAACTCTAAAACCCCATAAAAAGTCTAAAACCCCTAAACAACCTAACACCCCTTAATGTTCGCAAAATGACCCAAAAAACCAAAAATACAGTAAAACGCTAAGAGACTATAAAGTCGCTAAAATATGTCTAAAACCCCTAAAAACCTTAAAAACCCTAAAAACCCAAAAAATACCCTAAAACACCTATAATCCCTAAAAAGTATAAAACCTATAAAACTTTAAAACCCTTAACAGTACCTTAAAACCCTAAAACCCCCTAAAACCTGAAATCCCAAATAAAATTAAACACCCATAGGAACTCTTAGCAGTAAAACATCCCATAAAATACAAAAAAAACTTCGTAAAATTTCGTGAAGAACTTAAAAAACTCTAAAATTCCTAAAAATCCCTAAAATACTTAAGACATCTGAAAAACTTCAAATCCATTAAAATCACAAAAATTTATAAAAACCCAAAATCACATAAAACCCTAAAGACCCAAAAATACCCTAAAAGAACCTAAAACCCCAAAACTCCAAAAACCTATAAAAAGACCCTAAAACTCTAAAAGGACCATATAAATGCCTAAAGACCATTAAAACAGATAAAAGACCCTAAATTGATTAAAATACATAAAATACCCAAAACCCCTAAAAGACATATAATACCCTAAAAACGCTAAAATGCAGAAAAAACACTAAAACCCTTTAAAACACCAAAAGGCCTTAAAAACCTTTAACCCCCCCCAAAGACCCTAAAAGACCTTAAATACACTAAATAACTCTATGGAACCCTAAAAGACCATATTAGAACCTAAAATCCTAAAATAGTCTAAAATCCCCAAAAAAAAGTCCTAATGGACCCTAAAAACACTAAATGACCATAAAAACCATAGAAACATTAAAGTCCCTAAGAACCGTAAAAAACCAAAAAACCCCTAAAACACCCTAAATCCCAAAAAACTCTAAAAACCCTAAAATATATTATAACCCAAAAAACAACGAAAACTGATAAAAACTTCTAAAACCCCTTAAAACTCTAAAAATACAAAAATCTGAAAACACTAAAAACTCTAAAACCCCAAAAACCATAAAAACCCAAGAAGTCCCTAACAACTCTGAAGCCCCTAAAAATCCTAAAAATATTGAAAACCCCAAATCCCCATAAAAACAAAAATCCCTAAAAACCCACTTAATCCCCTAAAAACTCTTAACACATCATAAAACCATGAAACCTGCTAAAAATCATAAGAAACCCTAAACCCATCCCCAGGGAAAAAACTTTAAACATCCCCACCATTAAAAAATTAGTAAACCCAAAAATTGCTAAAAACCATGAAAAAACCTAAAAACTAAAACACATACTAATCAATAAAAACACTAAAAAATTATAAAACCCCCAAAAACACTAAAACACCCTACCGACTTTAAATCCATAAACATTCCTAAATCCCTAAAAGATCTAACAACCCTATAATGCCAAAAAATACTTGAAAACCATAAACCCTATACCTTTCACACTAAATCCTAGCCCCAACATCCTAATCCCTATACCCTACACCCTACACCCTAAACCCTACACTAGAAACCCTATACCCCACCCCATAAACCCTAAACACTATACCTTAAAGAATATATCCAATACCTTAAACTGTAATCCCTAAACCCTATACCCTCCACTATAAACCTTAAACCCTACACCCTAATCCTTATACCCTACACCTTAAACACTAAACCCTATACCCTAAACTCTAAACACTACACCATAAACCTATGAAGACCCAAAAACCCTAAAATAACCAAAATAATCTAAAAGAACCTAAAAAACCATCAAATCAATAAAAAAAATAAAATACCCTAAATACCACATAAAAACATATAAGACCCTAAAATATACTAAAAATTCTAAAAATCCAAAAACCATAAAAACTCTAAAAGATATTTTAAACTTGAAAAAACATAAAATACCCTAAAACGCCTTCAAAAACCTAAACATCCTAAAATTAAAAAAACAAAAACCCCCTATAACCTAAAAAACTATAAAGATACTAAAATAGGCCTTAAACCTCTAAAAAACCTTAAAACCTTTAAAAATACCAAAATACAAATATACCCTAAAATACTAAAATATCATAAAACACTAAAAACCCATTAAACCCCCTAAAACTCTAAAAACTTCTAAAAACCATAAATCCCTAAAAACCCTAACAATCATAAATCCCCCAAAACACATTAAAAACCATAAAAGAATCCAAATCCCCTCAAAATCATAAAAACATAAAAAACCATAAAAACATTAAAACCCGTAGGAAGAACCAAAAACAAAAACAAATCTTAATAATCATTAAAAATTTAATAATGATATAAAAACACAAAAAGCCTAAAAACCCATAAAACCCTTAAAAATACCCTAAGTCCCTATAAAATTATAGAAACATAAAGACCCTAAAAATCCTTAAAACCCCCCAAAAAACTAAAAATCCCTAAAAACCACAAAAACGCAAAAAAAAAACTTAACCCCTAAAAACTATTAAAATAACTAAAAGGATCATAAAAACCATAAAGTCCCTAAAAATGTAAAAACCCCTAAAACCCATTAAAACACTAAAACCACTAAGAAAACCCATAAAAACATTAAAACCCAAAAAAATATAAAAATCATAAAAACCCAAAAAAGTCACTTAAAATTTTAAAAACCATAAATGAACATAAAAACACCTAAACACCCAAGAAAATATCCAAAACCCCTTAAATCATAATAAAATATAGAACCCATAAAATCCAAAAAAAATAAATCTCTTTAAATCCCTTAAAAATCTCAAAAACTCAATAAAAACCTAAAAAATTCCTCAAAACCCAAAAAACATCAAAAGCTCAAAACACCTAGAAATACCAAAAAAATCCCTAAAACCCCTAAAAATCATAAAAATCCACCAAAACAATATAAATATATAAAAATACCTAAAAATACATAAGAATCATAAATACTCTAAAAGTTATAAAATATCCCAAAATCCGAAAAAGTTCCTAAAAGACCGTAATAACCATTCAAGAATATAAAAGGACCTAAAAACCCTAAAAAACACTATAAACCCTAAAAACCCAAAACACCCTAAAACAAAAAGACCCTGAAAATCCTAAAAACCCTAAAAATCCCATAAAACACCCAAAACCCCAAAAATTTGTAAATCTCCAAAAAACCCTAAAAACCATAAAATACCTTGGACCCCCCCCCCCACACACACACACAAAACCGTAAACCCACAAACCCCTAAAAACCATTTAAACACCCATAAAACCCCCAACAATACCTAAAAACCATAAAACCCCTAAAACTTTTACAAAACCATTAAAACCATAAAATACCCCAAAACCCCTAAAAATTCTAAAAATTCCTCAAAAACCTAAGAAAATTAAAAACCCTAAAATGCTCTAAATGACCCCAAAACACTAAAAGACATAAAAGACTCTAAGAACCCAATATGACCCTAAAACCCATAAAATCCCTAATAGGCCCTAAAAACCATAACAAATCCATTGAAAACACTGAAACTCTTAATCACACTAAATACCCTTAAAATAAATAACACCTACAAACACTAAAAACCTTAAAAAACATCTAATATCCCTAAAAAACCCTAATACCCCTAAAACCATAAAACAACTATAAAACCACTAAAACATTAATAAACCCCATAAAACCCATAAAAACCTAAAACCCATATAAATACCTAAAACCCTAAAATCACATAAAATATCGCTAAAACCCTAAAAAGCACTAAAGACCTGTACACCCCTAAAAAGCCTTAAACCCTTAAAATACCTAAAAACTATAAATCCCTAAAAACCCTAAAAACAATAATACACATTAAAATAACTAGGAACATATAAACCACTAAAAACATGAAAACCCAAACCCTCATAAAAAACACTAAAACTACAAAACCACTAAAGACAATAAAAAAATCTATAATCTCTAAAAATCCTCTAAAAAATTGAAACCTTTAAATTCCTACATGACTCCAAAAAACAAAAATTCTAAAACCATATAAAACCATTAATTATTATAAAAATAAAAAAAAAATACTACAGGACCCTAGAAACCCTTAAAACCCATAAAACCGCTAAATCACACAAAAAACATTAAAAACCTTAATAGAACTAAACCCCTATAAAACCCTATAAATCCCAAAATATTCCCTCATAATCCTTGATAATCAAAAAACACCCCTAGAAATCCTAAAATCCTGAAAATTAACTAAATAACACTAACCACCCCAAAAACCCATAATTCCCTCCCCCACCCCCAAAGCCTAAAAATCCATACAAACCCTATAAACCCCTAAAACAATAAAAATCCTAAAAACCAAAAAAACACTAAATCCACTAAAACCTCTAAAAACTTGAAAAACACTAAAAACACTAAATACCCAAAAAAACATAATAAAAATAACTAAATCACTAAAAATTACTAATAAATATTAAAACCATTATAACCGAAATGACTCCGAAAATCCTAAAACACAATACAAACTCTAAATGACACTCAAAATCCTAATCCCCGTAAAACCATAAAAACTCCTAAAACATGCATAAAACACATAGAACCCCTAAAACCCCTTAAAACCCAAAACACACTATAAAAATCATTAGAACCCCTTAAACCCCATAAAAATTCCTAGAACCCTCAAAAACCCATAAAAACCATAAAACTATATAAATACCATCAAAATACCCAAAACCACAAGACCCAAAAAAACCTAAAAACCTAAAAACCCCCAAACCCTTTAAAACCCGCACCAAAAACCCTAAAAATCCCTAAAACACCTAGAAAACCCTTGAAAACACTGAACCCCACCAAAAAATCACTAAAATCCCATTAAACCCAAAAAATCATAAAACCTAAAAACCCTTAAAACACATAAACAACCATAAAACCAATGAAAATCCCTAAAATCCTATGAGGTCCCAAAAAAATTATAAAAATACCCCAAAACCATAAAATAAATAAAAAACATAAAATCCCTAAAATCCTAAAAGGCCCTGAAAACCATAAAAGACCCTGAAATGAACACTAAAAACCATAAAACACATAAAAGAATAAAATTTCTAAAAACCCAAAACCCCCAAAACCATAAAATTCCCTAAAACCATAAAAACACTAAAAACACTAAAAAGCATAATGACCTAAGATCCCCTAAAAAATATAAAATACACCAAAACCCCTCAAACCCTCAAATAACCCTAAAACCCCAAAAGACACGGAAATCCATTGAAAGTTATAAAGGTTTATAAAACCATAAAAAACTCTAAAACCCCTAAAAACCATCAAACACCTTAAAAATCATAAAAACCCCTAAACCCCAAAAATCCCCTAAATTGAAAAAAATTATAAGAAATCATAAAGACCCTAAAATCACCTAAATCCCTAAAACTGCAAAAAATTAATAACCTAAAATCTTCGAAAATCCGTTAAATACCCTAAAACCCACAAAACAAAACAAAACAAAAATAAAAAAACCTAGATACCCTAAAAACAGTAATATCCCAAAATACCATAAACACCACAAAAAACCAAAAAAAATCCATGAAGCCCTAAAATCCCAATAAAATACCTAAAAACTCTAGAAACACATAAAACACCTAAAACCCCTTAAAACCTAATAACCATAAAAACTATAAAAACCTCTTAAACCCCCTACAAACCCTAAAAACCAACCTCTCCCCCCAAGACCCATAAAACCCCCAAAACCCTTGAAAAAACCAAAAACCATAAAAAAATTTAAAAAACCTAAGCCATATACCCTACTCCCTAAAACATTATCCCTACAGCCTTAACCATATACCATACACCCTAAAACCTAAATCCTACACCTGATACCATATATCATACTCCTTATACCCAACACCATACACCATAAACCCAATACACTACCCCTTAAACCCAAAACCCTACAACCTAAACATTATAACCAACACCATAGAACCTACACCCTACACCATACACCCTAACCCTATACCCAAAACCTTAAAATCTAAACCTACACCCTAAACCCTAAACCCAATACCTCAAAACCTAAAAGACACTAAAAAAACTCTAAAAGATCCTAAATACCCTAAATAACCCTAAAAGACTTTAAAAAAATAAAACCTATCAAAGGCACTAAAAACACAAAAAACTCCTAAAACACAATAAAAACCCACATAATTCCAAAAGAAACTAAAACTCATATAAGATCCTAAAAATCCAAAAGACATAAAACAACCTAAAACTGATAAACCCCTAATACACCCTAAAACCCAAAAAACCAAAATATACCGTAAAAATCATAAAAACATTAAAATAACCTAAACACTAAATGCCACTAAAAACCCTTTTAAAACCCTAAAACCATAAGAATTGCCTAAATTTGTTAAAACCCTTAAATACCCTAAATAACAATAAAATACTATGAACCTAAGTCACCCTAAAAACCTAAAAAAATTCAAAAATCCATAAATCCCTCTAAAAGCAATAAAAATCATTAAAAACCCTAAAAACATAAAAACCCTAAACATATAAAAAAACCATAAAAACATAAAAAACTGATAAAAACAAAAACAAAATCCATTAAAATATTGTAAATACCCAAAAAACACTAAAACACCGTAAAATCCCTATAAAACCCAAAAAACAAAAAAAAAACCCCAAAACCCCTAAAAGTACAAAGAACCCAAAAACCATAAAAACACTCAAAATCCACAAGAATCCCATGAAAGATCTAAAACAATTGAAAACATAAAAGAACCTAAAACTCTAATAAGACCCTAAAACAACCTAAAAATATCCTAAAACTTTTATAAATCCTGACTACTTTAAAAAAACTTAAACACAAAGAAACCATTAAACAAATAAAATTCCATAAAACCCAAAAAAACTAAAAAAACTATAAAAATACCTAAACCCTTTAAAAACTAAGATAATACTAAAAAATAAATAAAATACATAATAAAATAAAAACCCATAAAAACTCTAAATCCCTTAAAAGATCATAAAATACCCAACAACCCTAACAAACCCTAAAAGTCCCTAAAACTCAAAAAATTCATAAAACACTGAAAAATATAAAACAAAAATTATAATCCTAAAAGTACCTAAAAACCAAAAAAACATTAAATCCCTAAATAATTGAAAATAATAATAACAATATTAAACCTTTATAATCATAAAAACACATCAAAGGCCCCTAAAACCCCTAAAAACAATAAACCCCATAAAACCTCTAAAATATTTAAAAACCCCAAAAACCATAAAACCCTAAAATCACTAAAACCCTAAAAAACATAACACAAAAAACCCTAATACCACTTAAAGCACTAAAAATCATTAATTAACCTAAAACACAAAAAGACATTACGAATCCTAAAAATCCATAAAAGGACCCTAAACCCCTAAAAGGCACCAAAAGACCCTAAACACACTAAAATCCTAAAATACCATTGAAAATACTGAAATACACCATTAACCATAAAAAACCATAAAATACACTAAAAATGATAAAAGAACTTAAAACACTAGAACACCCCTAAACCCTAAAAAACCAAAACCCCCCAAATCCCCCAAAACACATAAATACCCAAAAAACATAAAAAACCATACAAAACATTAAAAAAACATAAAAACATAAAAATCAATAAAAACCCTACAAATCAATAAACACCCTAAAACCTTAAAATCCATTTAAACACATAAATCCCACAAATATGACCTAAAACCCAATCTCCGAAAAATCCTACAAAATTCTAAAACCTCATAGAAACATTAAAAAAACATAAAATCCATAGAAAACCATAAAAACCCAAAAAAACCTAAAATAACCATAAATACCTAGTAGATTTAAATTATCCCCAAAACCCTAATATAATCATAAAAACCCCAAAAATATATAAAAGAATCATGAAAACCAATAAAACCCCTAAAATACAAAAGACCAAAAAAACCCAAAAAACAAAAAAAAACCAAAAAAACACTAAAATCCTTTAATGGACACAAGAATCCATAAAAACATAAAATACACTAAAACTTTTAAAAACCCCAGAATGAAGAAAAAAACTCTAAGATACCCTAAAACCCCTTGTTAAGTCCTAAGAACTTTTCAAAGTAAAGAGAATTACTTATGTGGATATTGAAAAGGATGGAAAAAATAATGGTATAATTAAAGAAGAATAGTTCAAGACAAAAAAAATATGAAAAGAAAAAAAGGGGATTTCATGAAGAAAAATCTTTCATGGGTAGCTGCTACATATAGCCGCCAGCTTTACAAGGTATCCATGAACTAAATAGTTCACTAGATGATGTTGGTGGCATTATTCCCCCACAAATGCAATCATTTGCATGAAGAAGGCAGAGAAAGCCTCCCAATATATGACATCCCCCATGATGTTCAAGAAGAAACTGAAAAATTCCCTCAAAGATGAGGCATTAATTCTCTCCTAAGTGTACGATGAACCTATTACACCTCTGACCAATTGTTCTACAGGCTATGATGATTCCATGGGTTTTGAAAAAGGACGCTCAAGACTAAACAACCCAATGTCTCATCCTCTGTATAAAAGGACCCCAAGGGGATGGAAAGAAAACGGGAGGAGGAGGAAGATGCATATTGTTTGGGGATCGATGGATGAAGGAATGAAAGAATAGAGTGACACATAATATGTACTCTTTCGATAATTCCCTATAGGAAAAACCTACTACATACCATTGATGGAGGAAAACTAAACTAATTGTAAAACCATGAACCCAACATCCTTTGTGGAGGAATTTACCACACGGTACAAAACCAATTCTACCTTTTCCATCAGGTTTCCCACATATCTAAGAGTTATCCATGTGGAACCCAGCATCGTGTAGTGAATAACTACAGGGAAGGAACTCACCACCACATAGAATATATCTATGGGGACAAAACATGGACCAACAGAGACAAATTCTACCCTGACCAAACCTCATTCCACAAACCACCATGGTATGAGGATATCTCCGTCACCTATATAGAAACATGATATCTAGATGAAACCCCATCCCACATAAGGAAATGCTATGAGTAATGGGTAATCATTGGGTGTTCCACCCCTGGATCAAATCATTTCCTTATGTTTTTGTTGCATCATCCATTGTCCCTTCATGATCCAATCACATAGAATTTGGACAAGGCTTATTAAAAAAACCACCATATGTATATAATCAAATCATTGGGTGAACTAGAAATCCCTATTTATTTTACATATCCATGGTATGTGGAGTCACGTTGGTTACCCCCAACAGAATCACAGACCCTTGTAATGACCTTATGTTTACATTCCCATGGTAATAGGGATTCTGACATTAGGATTATGACATGTACCTCCCAGTTTTATGGATTAAGGGAAACTATCTACCTTCACATTGATTATATATGATGTTGAACATTCTCCATTTTCCCAAGAACTAATTTCAGGGAACTCCCACTGAGGTAATCCCCTAGCTTTTCTTGAGGGAGGTGGTACCTTCGCTCCTCTTCACCTCTACCTAGGAAATATTCAAACTGATCTTCAAATATGACTACCCTGGATATGAAAACAATTGAGGAAATGGGTGAACTCCAAGACCCTCTCTCTATCCCCCCCTTAGGCTCTAACATCATCTACCAGTAGATGGGGAGGGTTGTGTGATTATCAAATCTACTACTTTCCCCTATTTCTCACACCGAGCATGACTCACATCGAAATAGAGATTAGTGGTGATCATGATATCCACACGAACCTAAATATAAAACTGGATTTCACCACAAATAGAAGTCCTAAACACATGGGAATATTCCATGGGTAATCCCAAGCCTTCATATTTATATGGACATTGATTCAAAATTAACAAGGATATGTAGGAAATCTCCCCGAGGTTCGAACCCATCACCATCATTTATCACCTTAGTCCACTCTCATTCTAACTACATTATGTTAAATTGTATGAGTCACTAAATTATGTGGGTTATGATTACACTCATGGGGATACATAGGAAGTCCATCTTACAAGTTTTATCCCAATATTGAAACAATTCCTATCCCCCCAAGATGACGATAAACTCCATAGTGCCTCATCGCATGGCTCAAAATTGTGTTGTCTCAGTGAATTATTAAAGAGTTCATGGTCTGTCCATAAGAGTGTAACATTTATGGGGAACCGTAGATACATACAGATAATTTAGAACCCATGTGAATTTATGACTGATCTTGCATAGGGGTAATCCACATAGACATTATTGGGAATAACCCAAGGATTCACTGGCATATGAACATGTATTAAATCTATAAGAGTGTCCTAGAATAAGAAATATTTCACCCTAAAAGGGTGAGATGATCCTAAGTTCCCATACTCTAGACCTACGTGAGATCTTAAGTTTTTTTGGCCAAATCATCCAACAAGAACCAACCTTTGAAAACAGGCCCATGCATCATAGATGTGAGTGTTTATGGGTGTTTCTGGATCTACAAATAAACCATTTAGAAACACTATGAAGTCATTATACCCTATAATGACTGATTGCAAAAAAAATTATAACCACCTACAACCACCCATCAGGCCCAACAATGTGCTTAGGGTCGAAACCAAAATAGTGAACTCGACATTAAACACTAAACTATAGAACATCCTTTGTAAGATGAAATGGACATAATTCCCAGTCCCCATTAAACCATTTTTTCGTTAATAATGCACTTTGGGTCAAAACAAAAATGGTGAACCTGACATGAATCCTTAACCAAGGTGGCGATGTTCCCTACCTTGGGCCCCTTTCATATATGAAAAATAAGATGTAAAAGAAATATTATCAATTATACATATGGTATTGAGATGCTTATATGAAGGGTATTGTTGTCTATACTTGTCACATATATTTCATGCATTTTTCATAGCTTCCTTAAATCCAATAGCATCTCAAAAGTTCTCAAAGGCACACATGTCAACCAACACATGAGTTAGGAACTCCATGAATTAGAGGACTCAGTTTCCCACTGAGCATATCCAACACTGGGTTTCAAACGCACTGATCCAAGAGTACCATCAGAATAGTATTCTCTCAACACTAGAGATATCTAGACATGTCCTCTAGTCAATGAAATACCACCAACCTCCCTCTCAGAAGTGGTCAGTGACCCGGAACTGGTATGATCCACAAGCCATCTCTAATAATTTTGGGATCTTATCCATTGAATGTAAAATGAGTTTTTACCTTATATTAATGAGGTGGATTAATTTTTCTCTATTGAATTTTTCCATAATACATAGTGTTCACACATAAGGTCCCATGCTAGAAGATGCCCTCTCCAACACCACACATCCAATTATCCTCATTCTGAAGAGGTTATCATGTTAAGGGATCTTGATGAAGTTTGACGAACATAGATCCACGGGCTTCCCTCCAAGGGTGAAGAAAATTTAATCAATAATTGTTCATCACCTTGGTTTCATAGGAAGTGATCAGCCATGAAAATATCATAGAAAACTAAAAGCATGCATACATTCTCACTCCCTCTTCCAAATCTCACCATAAAAATAAAACAAAAAATTATGATCAAGTGAAAACTCCCTCAAATCCTCACCAATGACGCCATGTAAATAGGGATGCGAATTATAGGCAGACGAATATCCTTGCTAATGCACATGAAGCCTATCATCAAAATAAGGGCCAAAACTAAAGGTGTCCACATATCCCTACCATGGAGTATAAATTCCATTAGTCAAATATAGTGGGAATCAAATACATAAATAGTAAAAATCTTGCAGATTCATATCAAGACCTTATAAAAAATATACTAGAAAATGAGTAGATGGAAATCTCTAATTGTGAATATGAATCTCATCAATAAAATACGATGGAAAGTAGATAAAATAGATGGTTTATCCTAGGTATAAATTAGTGGCATACTCGTTCCACTACCCCAACACAGGAGAACCCCCACTACCCACTAGAAAAACATAGAGGACCTTAGAAGGCACAAAATCCTTCTCTGACATCAGATTAGTCATATACCCCTATTCTAGTCAAATATGTATCTCAAAACATTCTATAAATTATGGAGGACCAGACATCAATTCCTGATCATAGCCTCTAGACCTGTCAATATGTGATCCTATTTTCAAAAATAACAAGGATTCGGTCCCAAAAAATGGTTTCCCCATGTGGGGTGGTTAATCCATAAAATAATATGGTCACTCGGGAGTAGAATTACATCCCTACTCCAATAAAGGAGGGACTTTAGCCATATTCCATGATAAATTTACAACCATATTGGGCAAAAATACTTTTTCTAACTAGGGGACATTGTTCCACCATAATGGCTTCAGCTGGGTAAGCATATATCCTTATGAGAAATAAGGATGCTCATAGAAGCATCCCAAATGCATCATGGGAACCACTCAAATAGGAACATGTATATTAATGTCATTACCAATAGAAAGTGTCCCCAGTATCCTGTAAGAGAGTTCCAAAAAAATAAATCGCAACAAAGGAAACTATAAAATAAAGAGCATATTCATGACCCAACTCAACTGGAAGCTAGAGTTCATGATTCCATGAAACAAATATCAATAGAGGATTAGGATATTATTAGTCCATTAAAAATTATATAAGTTTTATTTTCATTTGCTAAGTTCCTCCCCAAAATTTTTTTACATGCAAATCTGATGGTCCTCCTTAGAGAACCCATTAAGGCTTACTTATTGGGAAAGAAATGATTGATCATGAGTGCCTATCTCTTGATGAGTGTCACGATAAACCTCCTCTTGACTAGAAGGTTTGATAGAAATAAGTACCTCCCCTTGTTGTCGTCTATCCTAATGGTTCTCCCAAGGGTATATGCTACATAAATTCTCTCTACTGTCAAACATCAAGATATGATGGTTGTCCTATCCTTGATGGTAGTCACTGCAAAGTTCCTCCCTATAATTACATCAAGGAGAAATAAGGTCATACCATTGTTTCCATCCATCCTGAATGTACTCTCCATGATACACACAACATAAATTTTCCCCACAGATGGATACCAAGCCACAATGTTATCCCACACCATCACATCATGTGAAGGTCCTCCCTGTGGTGGCATCCTGATTCAGTAAGAAGGTCCTCACTTTATTTTCCTCTTCTATGATGGTCCTCTATAGGGTATATTCGACATAAATTTTCCCAAAAATCAGACATCAAACTACGATTTTCATCCTATCCATTTTATCACCAACTACGAAGGTCCTCCCCACAGTGAAGTCCCATATCGGTCTGAACGTCCACCACCTACCGAATAAAATACAAGAAAGACCTCATGTGATTATATTATTAGAAGGATGGGGTCGAGTATATCAAACATCCTTCCAAAAAAATGATATGATTTCTCAATCATGAGATAGAACAGGGACACACTCATCCTATGATCCACCTCTAGACAACACACATGTTAATAAAACTGTTACTAGCCCTGCTACTTGGAAAATTTCATCAAGAAATATCCATGTTTGGAAGATCAAGTATAGGAATCTCGGAAGAAAGAAAAAATGGGCATGTTTCTTGTGAGAAGAAAATTATCCAAGGATGAAATACCACTTATGTTTTTCCCACAACCAATTCTCAGTTCCACATACCAGGGGCATAGTCAGAGGACTGAATACATAACATTCACCTCAATATCTTGAAAACCCTCTTCCATCTCAATGAAATGTTATAGACCTATTTTGTTTACTCATACTATGTCAAAATAGTCAGATAGGTTCACCTAAAAATTGATTTGTAATCTTTATTATCTGTGAAATGGACACCCTCAAAGTGGTAGAAGAAAGATCTTGAACTAACTTTCCTTCATGCGCTACACATGTTGTCTTTATTTATCAAAGATTCCCCATCTGGTGTTCATATCTGGGGATGGGGAGAGCATATATCATTGAAATTAACCCCACTTCTTGTCTAGCAGAACCCATTGGAAATGAAATATTATAATTTCATTATCCCAATATAACAATCAAAATAAATCCATATTTAGTATAAGTATCATTCTTAATAAGAACTCACCTTGAGTAAGTCTCAAAAGTATTAGTCTTGATGAAAGTGATCCATTGAAAAACTCTTTTACTAGGTGACCAAGAACAATCATCAAGATTATCTCCCAAGTAAATACAATCAAAAAGCATTTCTCATGTCCTCAGAAAAAAGTAATTCATGTTCATATCTGGCAGCATATCCATCTCACACTAGAATTGAAATGTGTGAGATCATGAAATAAAAAATATAAGCAGCAATGACTGTAATATTGGAAAAGCCCTAGCCTACAGAGCTAGGGTCATTTTTATCACAAAATGCCATCGTAAGGCCAATATCTAAAAGACGATTCATCATAACAAGGAAATAGTAGTAACCCCAGTCCATTGGACTGGGGTTATTTTTACCTCAACTGGCATCCCATTTAACATCAATATTTTCCTAATTGGGAAGGCTGATGAGTAGGGAAATCCCCCATTCCATCCTATCTCATGATTCTTGTCCCCGATAAGGGAGGTATACATCAAATCTATATAAAGTTTCCCTATGATTTAACAATTTTCAATAAACATTAAGAGGACCCTGAAATGAAAGGATATGATCCAACAAAGCATGCAAAAAATCTCTCCCACCAATTGGAACCTGGTGTGGAACCCACAATGCGCTATTGGTTAATGAACACTGTGGAAATCAATGTGATGTAACACACTAGAAATGATGAAAATGTAGATGAATAGGGACAAGTTGTTTCCTCGTAGAATATAATCCACACTGAAATCAAATGTTTGAATACCTAGAACTAGAGAGCCACCCTAAATATGGGAACCCCCCTAAGCCAATACCTCATTACCTACCTTTAGAATAGAAAACATAGAGAAGAATAAAACCATGTTCAAACAAGACCTGCCTCCTCCTTATTATGAGAATAACCCCCTGACACATGTGGATAGATTCTCCTAGTTGGAGGATGAAATGAAGGTGTTAAATAAAATCAATGCATAGAATCTCCAAGAAACATGTCCTCTATAATATTATCCCCATGTTCCTCTAGTATAGCCTTAATGTACACTACCAACAGGTGTACCTCATCCACATGGGTTTATCACAGAAAATGAGGTAGGGAGAGAATGATAATCTAAGATAGAACTAAGACCATTAGTCTACCTAAATCTAATCTCAGAAGGATATCAATATTTCCCTCCACTGAGGAAACCACCAAAATTTATTCAAGAAAATCCACACAGGATACCCCCAATTGGGTATCCACCTCAAGTACCAGTAGTTTCTTCATAACTAATTTTCCCTGTAATGTACTCTCTCATGCTCTAGTTCCACAGTACACACATAAATGGATAACTAATATTATTGAGTCATTGGTAGATCTACGCTAATACATAGAAGGAAGGTGCACTATGATAAAACTATAATGGAATCTTTAACCTAATGGGGTGAGTAAAATTACACCACTAGATAATTCTAGGTATCTTTTGTTCCCCGTATTCAATGGATCAAGTGAACTTGAACAAAAAATGATGCATTATTCATCTTATTGTGACCCCATGTTGGGAACCCCAAAAAACAATAAGTAGTTAAACTCACATACTTTGTGAAAAAACTACTAGGTTCATCCTATGTTTGGTAAACCAATTTTCTAGCTCATTCAACAATAGGATGGGAGGATCCATAGAGGAAATTTATTTTTCAGTCCAGCTGAACGTTTCCAACGACAACGGTCAACGACATCAAGAAATGAAAAAATCATGATAATGAGAGAGTATTATATTTAATTTACATATGGAATTTTTGGACTACTCTTTAAACTGGTCACTACCCCAAGAAGATATTCTTGTTATTTTCATCAATAAACTCTATGGCGAGTTGTGAATGCCACTCCTCCCTGTGAAATATATGAGTGGGTTTTAGGATTTATTGGACATTTCCCAAATAATAGAATATTCCGTTCAGATAACTAACGTCAAGTCTCATGTATCCTTATAGGCCCTTGGAAAAATATCAAGAAGAGATGAAGTGTCCTATGTTATGCTTAATCTATCCCTTGCACTAGTGTCAAATCCAAGGCTTACACCGAATCATACAGGACCTCTTGGGAACCAATAGAAACCCCTACCCATATAAGATAAGAATAGGGGACCTAGGAAAAATAAAGTTGAGAAATAGAGAATTAAAGTGTACTTTTTCTAAGATAACCAAGTCTATGAATACTTTTGAGCCACCAGGAATTGTAATTTTCTCAGTCTACCAGAACCAAAGAGGGATGATTAAATCGACCATGATGACCAGTTGGTATATTGTCCCTTCGACCAAATAATTTGAAACACTATCCATGAGTGATTAATCATCACATATCTCTAGAAAAGGATGATATATTCAGGAAAAGTCAAACTGAGACCACCAGTAGGACAACTCACATATGTTTCCACCACTATCCATGATGAAGGAGAGGAGTGGAAAAAAGTTGTTACAAAAAGGGAGAATAATTTTGATGGTTTCATGAATTAGAAAATATTTAATTGATCTCGTGGAATACTTTAAGAACAATTGAAGAAACCGGATGTTCCCCCAAAACATCCTAATTTAAAGCAGCTGACACCCTCATCCCCACAACCATCCAAGGATCGAGCATCCAAAAATTAGTTTGAAAAAAAATGAAGATATGAACTGAAAAATGATGAAACCATATTAAGTAAAAAGTTATCTTTGACCCACTCAGATTTTATGCCAATGGTTATGAAAGTGCGTGCACCATCCAACCAAATGGAACAACCATAAGAAGTCAATCAAGAAAACTCATCATCATATGAGGAACTGATCTTTGGATCCATTAATTCCATTCACATAGTGGATCCATTCTCTAGTGAAGAGTATGGATATGAACCTGATCTCCCTACACCCAATCGAGAAACTAGAGGAAGAGGCTGAAATGGACAAGGATATGCAGGAGGATGTAGTTGTGGCAGGAAATGATTGTTTGTCACACCCCAGATCAAACCGTCAATATTGAAAAAACCCACAGAAGAGCACTTCAGTGAACCCAATAGGAATAAGAAAATTCCCATTCTCTTTATAGAAATCACTCTGGCCCGATCATCCAAGAATATCCATCATAAGAAGAAAAACCTTATTATCACCCATGGAATGTAGGTAGGCCTACTCATCTAAACCCACTAGGTATAGAAGCACCATTAAATACTGTATTGGGACATAGTATATCCTCATCTAATACACAAGTCCCTATAGCATCTATGAAATACATTCCCCAATTGTAAGCATTAGGATTTAGACCAGAAGTAAGATATTCTAAAGACATTAGAATTAATACCAGCCAAAATATCAATCGTGGACACTCTGAGTTTGTCAAAATGTCTATGGGAAGCACTTATAAAAGATTATCTATGTACCAAGGAGTTTCAAGATGGAGTGGCCTCCACTTAAGTCTATCATACAGATACAGATCATATAGAATTTCATGTGGTTATCTCCCTTTATAATCATGATTAATACTCCATTATGTAGGGACACATCAATCCCCTATACGTGTTTGGAATGGTAAATGGTATTGATGTTCAAAATACATCATTGATGATGTCTATGGAGTTAATCTCCTCCCAGTGCGAACACTTCATCATCTAGGATACAAAAAAGATAACCTAACTCCCTCAACCACAACCCAGTTGGGTTATGATAAAAGTGAGAAAAACCATTAGGAAAATTTAATATCAAAAATCAATTTGGAAACCTTGTAGATGACTCATAATTTCTTGTGGTTCATAAAAACATGACTTTCATCATTCTATTAGGAAGGAATTCATTGTATTAGCATGCGATGATTGCATCATCCTACCACCAGTGCATCAAATATTTAACTAATTTACATAATGAGACATTATAAACTGATAAGGCCTCGTTCGAGTCATTCAAGTCACACTGCATTGATGTAGGATTCTACAAGATGAAAAAAAGTGACCCTTGGTCGATGGTGTTGATTGGGTAATCGCCCCAAATGGTTTAGAGATGGTCCAAACCGAGCCCTTTAAGAATATTTCTAACGAATACATACTTTCCATAAATAAGGTTGATTGAATGAGTTTAAATTCGAACACATACTCAATAGTGCTCATGATTTCCATCATGGATACCAAGACTAAAATTGAAGCAAAAATCCACTAGTTTCCCAAATAATGTTGAATTCATGAATGGAAATGCTATAAATCCATTCCTAGAGATCTATATAATACCATTATTTTCATATAATAAAAAATAGAAAGAATACATTCCATTGTCCATCAATTCACCCTCTTAATAAAATTTCATTCTATCTATTGGGTCAGAAGAAGTTGCCTCAACCTTCGATTTCCTAAATCACAACTCTTCTCTTAATTCAGAGGAGCTCATCTCAAGGATTGTTTCACCATTATAAGATAAATACTACATAGAAGAGGAATATGAAAATACCTTAGGTGTTCCCCTCTATAATTTGAGGAATTTGTCTCTACCACCATTGATGAACATAGGAAAATAAACATGGTTACCGAAGAATACTTTCAACCCACTCTAATTAGCACGAACATGTCATCTGAGTATATAGGGGAATACACCTCCTTCTTGTGGAATAATCGAGATATTTTCTCTTGGAAGTAGACAAGAATTCAAGGCCACAACCAAGAGGTGGAAACTCACCACGTTGGCATGCCAGATGATAATCATGGCTATAAGAATGAAAACAAAAGGATGCACCAGAAACACGCTGCCAAAATAGAGGCTTAAGTCAACAAGATCATCAAATAAAATATCATTAGGGAGCTCCAATACCCCATAATGTTTTATAATTTTCCCCCATAAAATATAGGAATGTAAAAATCATATTTTTCATACACTTTAGGGATCTCAATCAGAACTATTCAAAAGATGACTTCCCAGTCCCGATCATAAAATTGTTGATTGATGCAACTGCAAGATATCAGGCTCCCTATTTCAGGGATGGTTATTCATGACACAACCAAATATTAATGGTCTATTAATATGAATAATACACCACCTTTAGGGTCCCCAAGGGAGTATTTTTTTACAAGGTAATGCACTTAGATTTGAAAAATACTAGCACAACATATAAATGTTCCGTGAATCTCAAAATCAATCACTTCTTGTGGAGGATCGTTGAATGATTTGTTGATGAATTGGTGGTTAAATCAATACCATGCTTAGACCACCTACCATATCATGTAGCTGACATCAACAAAATATGAAAACACTGACTGAAAATGAACCCCTTTCAATTTTCTTTTGGAATTAACTCAAGAAAAGTTTTCAGCATAATCGTAGGACATCATTGCATCAATGCTGAATCTGAGAAAATGAAGGTCATCCATGGGATGTCACTGCATCGTAGCCTCACAGGGTTGAGATGACTTAAAGGGAATATGTGAAACATATGACACTTCATAACCAACCTTTCAAGAAAATGTCTACCCATCACCAATTTGACATAAAAGGGGGTTGAATATAAATGGATTGATAATTTTTAAAAAACATTTGACATCCATTAGAAATATTTATTAAGTACTCCTATGATAATGATTTCCATCAAAGGGAGACCACTAATTTTGTATGTAACTACCTTGGAATGATTCCTAGGCACCATACTTTCATAGAATAATGACATCAGCAGTGAAAAAAACCTTTACTATCTCATCCAAACCACGATCGATGCTCAGACTCAATATTCAAATATCGAGAAGAGCTTTTTAGAACTAATATTGACAGTACAGAAACTGTAACACTACTTGTATCACCACATGATCCATTTGGTGTGACGTAGAAATATTCTCAAGTTTATTCTCATCCCTCCATTGTTGACTCGACATATATCATGGTGGTAAGTCATCCTATAGTAATTTTACATATAGTTCATACCTTATAAATCCATAGAAGGCTAGACATTAGCATATTTCCAAGAAGAACGCCCCTCAACCTAGAAGACTCCATTCGATGTTGAAGTACCCAATGAAGAGGTGTTCTCGGTAAAGGAAGATTCACAAACAGGGGAGATTCATTTTGAAGGTTCATACAACATCCTTATAGGAAAAAGGATAGAATATCCCAATGTCCATAAGTTGGGACTGAGAGTCGTATTCAAATATCTGGAAAATAATGTCTTACCTTACTCCATCCTGTTGTGAGAGGGGTTCACAAACAATGAATTAGAGTATCAGACACTCATTACAATCCTAGATTTAGCACTTCAATCAAAAGTAAAACACTTTAATATCAGAGGTGACTCATAACTATCCATCAAGAAATTCAATGTAGATTATTATATAAAAAAGGATTATGTAATCCTTTTGTTTGACCACATATGAGGGTTAATGACAGAATTCCCCTCAGATATGGAATTTACTCATGTCCCCAAATCAAAAAACTCACAAGATAATCCATCCACCGCTCTAGCTGATCCATACATGGATGATACCTTCATCAACATTTCCCACCATAAAAATGTCTTACTGTTCGTTCAATCCAACACGAATGAAATTAATGAGTTCTGTCTCATCCCTGAGTAGTATGGTCTTACAACTAGTTAAATAAATTCCATTGTATATTACCTTCAAATGGGAGAGAATCCACTAGGCAGTTTCATATGAGAGAAAATAAAAAAATGAGTAATTAATTTTGTTTTGTATGATGGTGTAAATAAAAAAATACCTTTATAAGAGAGGCCTTGATGGGATCCTACTCAGATGCATTTTGGAGAAGATACCACCACCTTTAGGATGAAATTACAAGCCATAAATTATGGGAAACACCAATAATGCTATAAGATCTCTCATAAAATTCAAATTCTTGGATACTACTAGACCACTTTGATGTAATATTTCACTAAATTCACTAATAAGTGTCATTCCGGACAAGTTCAGACCAACTTTATCCACCAGCCACTGGAGCTTCTCTACATAGCTAATTACTCATGGAAGTTTTCAATATGGGGAATGGACATCATGGGATTAAATCCACTTATGTAGACTAATAAATTCAAGAATATCGTCAAAGAGAACAACCTCTTTTCCAAATGGGGAGAAGATGTAACACTCAAAGAGTTCATGGAAAGATGTAGTGTTTGCACTGTGAAAGCCAATACCATCACCAGATTTGGTATCCATCATACAATACTAATGGAAAACAACACTAATTTATATTATTATAAATTAGGGAAATTATATTAGGAATATGTTATCATGAAAAACCCTTAATATTACTACCATGAAGTGGCCAACATATATATATATAGGCCTTCAAAAAGACAGTATCCAATATACTTAGAAGATGGTAAACAAGGACAAGAAATCATGGTTGTAAAAGATCCTCCATCCTTTGTGGGCTTACCGGACCATGACCTGCACCACCACCCAAGCGACCCCAGACTAATTACTACAAGTGAGAAAGGAAGGACTACTCTTTGATGTTCAATTACCCTCACTCTGTGTTTCCATATGTGATCTAATTTCAATATATAAGAAATAACATAAACTAGCTCGATGAGTTGGAGTGAATAGATGATAAAATTTGCATGACTTGCACTGTTTAGAAGTTCACCAGAACCATATTGTATGAGACTTCAACAAAAAGGATTTTCTTTGGTCTTACCTTGATGTAGAATTGGTGTTGGTCCTTATAATTCTGAATATAATCATAAATAAACCCCCATAATTGGATCCAAAGTGGGAGGGGACATATGTAATACTAATGGTATACTCCACTGGAGAATATTACATAATTTCAATGGATGGGAAGCCTATTTTAACTACTACAAATTAAAGGTTCTTCATAAAATACATCATGTATCTAAAATAATGACATGATCACCTGACATTAAAATATAGGATAAAATGTCCTTATTGTGTGACATTAAAACATCATAACTTATATCTCCTCACCACATGTTGTTAAACTGTCTATAATTCATCCGTGCATCATGACATAAAAATGTGATGCCAACATCCACAAAACATGACATTGAATTGTGCTGCCAACATCCTTTACACGTGACTTTAAACTGTATGGCCACATGTCTTTGTTGCATGATGTTAAACTATACAACACCATGATTTTCTCACATAAGAGGACATTTCCTATGGCACAGTTCACATAATAAGTCATGTTACAAAACATTGCTTGTCTTGATTCCTTCCCTTGTGGGATACGTTTTTACAACTAGACCATGTGTCCTGGGCCCATCCATCATCTAAAAATTTCCCCTCCTTGGGCATGGATCAAACTAATGCATTGAAGTGTCTTAAAAAAACTACATATGAATTAATTATCATGTAAAATGAGATACAAAGAGACATCTTGATCTTATATCTTGGTCTAGACACTACAAGATTCAAAATGCCTCTAATATACGCTTTAATGCCTCTAAAGCATGATATAAACCATTTTTATTCCTTGTTTCTCACACCGATCACAGCTCACGTGAGCATAGGAATTGCAGTGAGGGTTTCCCCCTCCCAAAAAAATGTAATGGAACATGATGGTCCCTTCACCTCAAAATAATGGTTAGACATGCCCCATCCCTGTTCATGGGTCCAACATATACAGAGAACAAACCTTAATAGAACTACATGTGGCTTGATTCTTGTTATCATATGATCCGTAGTGATTCCTGGATTCTACATCTTTCTCCAATCACACCTAAAAAAATACCCATTTCCCTTTGTATGGAAAAAACAATGTAGGAATTTTCTTTTATAACTATGTGTCGATTTATTCCTATTATCATTAGAAATATAGTGATGTCGGATTCAATATCCTAGTGAAGCCGCCACCAGAAAAAAATGACCCTTCCATGTGTATTGGGCAGGCTTACGTAGGGAAATTCATAGGACTATATATGGATTAATTCTTTTCATAAAAAGAGATGTACTGACCTATAGATCTCCAAACCTGATCCTAGAAGTGAAAAATGATCGTATTTAAAATGCCCCTATCTCTTTCACAAAAATGAAAATCTATGTCGGAGATTCCAAACCCTAGATCCCACGGAAGGGGTCTATTAAATAATCATTCACCCTTATATATGAGTTATATTTGCGTAGGGAAGTCCAAAAAATCATGACTAATTACAATATGGATATATAATTTTCATTTCAGGATACACCACTTCCCTTTATCGAGCTCCATGATTTGGCCAATCTTATATATTCATAAACCTTCACAGCTATAATAACTGCATGGTCAGTGTTCTGAAAACACCTTTGTTTGACTATGCACAACATGCCTCGATGCCTCTACATAAGTTTCCCACAAAAAGGCCTTTTAACTATAGATTAATTTTTCCTCAGGAGAGGATTTTCCTACATTCATAATATTAATGGATTCTAAGCCTCGCACCATCTCTCCAGATTCGAGAACCCCCAAAACCATTGTCTACAACTTATTTTTCCATCACATCCAGATTATGGAAGAATATTCCAACCTAATTAGCCTCCAATCACTCATGGTTTCTATGATAATTCATCCCCAAAACTTGACATTAATCTGTTTTGCCGACGTCCTTACCACATGACATTAAATTTCATGGCCAACATGTCCTTGTTGCATGAAATTAAACTTCATAACACCATGATGTTCTCACATGAGAGGACATTGCATCCAGCATTGTTCATCTACCGTTATGTGTCACAGAACTACATACGACTTGATTCATATCTACATAGGATATATAGAGCCATCTATATTTTATATCCATAACTCCCTAACAAAAAACACCATTTTTCCCTTCCTTGTGTTTGGGTTAGACCTACATAGGGAACTTCATGAACTACATGCAACTTGATTCTTGACCAAACAGGATACATAGTGAATCCAAGACATTCATCCTAGATTATCCTCCTCAAAATTAAAATGTCCCCCCTACATATATGACATACATACATAGGGTTATTCTTATATAGAACTAATTATGAATTGATTCCCATCCCATGGGGTACATAGTGACATCTAGATCCTATGATTTATGACCATCCATGGAATAAAATAAAAATATTCCCTCTTCTACATAAAAACCAAGTCAATTTAGGGGAATCTCAAATGGGACCTATTTTTAAAACTTTTTCAATAGTACACACATTTCTCCTTTTCACATTAGGTCATCCACATCCTTTTCACATAATGCTAAACTATATAAAAATAGTCCTTATCATATGTGGTTAAACTAAATGATAAAATATCATTGTTGTACGACATTAAACTACATTACACCATGATGTTCTCACCTAAGAGGTAATTGTGTCTAGAATTGGGGACATACCATGTTTAATCATAGAACTATGTATGGATTGATTCCTATTCAAGAAGGATAGGTAGTGACTCCCAAATTTTAATCATATTCCAACAACCACAAATACAATATTCTCCTACCCTTTGTTATTCCATCCCAAGGTGGAGGAACCCTTTTCTATTCCTTGTTTCTAACACCGAGTATGACTCATGTGAACTTAGGGACCATGACAGGGGTTCCCCAATAGAACCATTGTAATGGAAAAAATCTTCCTCTCTATGTGCATAGGCCAAACATGTGCAAGAATTCTATTGTAAAAAATTATGTGTGGTTTGATTCCTTTTATCTCAGGATATGTAGTTACACTAGGATATTCAAAATCAGGTCTATCTACAAAAAAGTAATCAAATTACAAAATATGGGTCAGATATATGTAGTGAATTACAAACTCCATTGTTAATCATGGCCTTAATGTTTCTAATATGTCCATAAAAACACTGTCCATTTATAAAACTCCATGTTTTTGGGAATCCCAGATCTTCATAAACATCTCAGGCCCTCAGAAAAGGATGGTCCACATGCTAAGGACACCCTTGTTTGAAAATGAACAATATGTATCAGTAGATCTACATAAGATTCCCAAAAAAGGCCAGTAAAATAGATAAAAATTCTTCCTCAGGAGAGTCATTTTCTACCTATGTACGCTCAATAGATTCCATGCCCCGTACTATCTCCCCCAATCTAAATATTCCCAAAAACATGGTTTACACTTTCAACCCCTCAGGTATTGGGCATTCTAGGACATCTTGGCCCGATTATCATCCAATTAATCAAGGATTGTATATCAACTTCCTAATCATATGACAATAAGATTTCATGATGGTTGATACCCAATGTTCACCTTTGGGACCAACCATAGAAATTATTGAAAATACCACCTCCTCATGTATGGATTAGACATAAAAGGTAAATATCGAGGAAAAGAAAAAGATACACCCCCATGTTTCTATTCATGAAATAAATCCACATAGGAAAGTATGATATGATCCACATCTCATTGGTCAGATCATATAAAAGACCGAAATGTCCAACTCCTATGAGTGAACCAGATATGCATATGATGAAACCATAAAAAAACTATATATGTATTGATTCCTATTACCATAAGACACATAATGACACCTGAATCTCATACCAAGGGTCTATACATGAAACAAAATGTTCCCATATTCTCTAGCCCCTGGGTCAGACCCATGCAGGGAACCCCATCACACCTTCATGGGGAGAATGTATCTACCTATTCCTATGAAATTTTAGTTTGAAATGCCACTTTAATGTTCAGGAACCCCCTTCTCACAAACCATATTTTGTGTCTGGAATGGTCTGAATCTTCATAACCATCCACGACCATTGGAAATGGAATTTTAGTGTCCTGGGGACACAATTATTTAAATATGTACAATATGCCCCTAGGTCTTAGCAAACGTTTCCCATAAAAAATGTCTTTTCAACCAAAGGAAAATTTATCCTCAAAAGAGGATCTATCTTACCTCTTTACACCACTATGAAATTAATGTCCCACCTCACTCACTGGTTTTGAAAAATCCTCAGATGACAGTTTACACGTTTCTTCCCTTTCATTCCAGAAGATAATAGAACTTTCCTGGACAGAATACCACGAAAAGGAAATTTTTTTGTCCCCTTGTTCAAAATTAAATGACAATAAATCATAAGTCCCAAATTTCCAAGTATCATGATTTTAAACAGAAAAATTAATTAACCCCCCTTTAAACAAGAAAAATATTTGTTGGAGTGGTATCTCATTCATGTTCACATTTGAAACAAATTCCCTTATAATTTTCAGACACCACTCCTTTGACAAGACACCCATGATGGGATTGATACATCAAAATTCCCATAAATTTACTTAGTCATTGGAAGTTGATGTTCAGTGTCCTGAGGAAAAATTTGTTTGACTATTCACAATATGCTCCAGTGGATCTTCATAAGTTTCCCACAAAAATTATTTGTCAACCATAAGAAAATTAATCTTCAAGAGAAGCTTTTATTACTTTTATATGACTCAATGGATCTCATTCATCATGTCATGTCTTACATAATTAAATCAAAAATCATGTTCAATAAAAATCTCTCTCATATGTATGAAAATTTTAGGGACATTATTAGTTAAAAAACCTATTTTGGGGCCCTTTCCCCACAATTCATGGTCAAAACAGTTCCACCAAAAATATCAGTAAATATAGTCAGGTTTTCAAGACTCTAAACTTCCCATGGAAAGAGACATGAAGCGTTCTTGGATGAAACCTCACAAAGGGAACCTTAGAAAAATGTTGAGTATCATCTCACTAGACCAACACATTTTATGGTTTAGGAAAATTATTGAGAAATAAAAAAATAAAAAGATACAAAAATCATGATAGGACAAAAAATCGGAAAGGTTGGCCAAAGAAAAATTCACTTTATTCTAGGTAATATTTATCATAATAATATTAGGGTGTAATATAAAAATTTATAAAGCTTTTAGTGACTTTTATGTTACCCTATAAATAGTTAAGTTACGCTGATTAGTCCCTCGTCCTAGAAAAATATTAGAGCACACTTTGATTATTTCAAAATAATTACCTCAGATCATGACTCGTACTAATATATGGTGGTAATTATTTATAGAAATATAATTACAACTAATTGAAATTGTAGGAAAAGATAAAGTAGAAACATGGAGAGAAAACATGTTTTTATTCAATTAAGGAGAAATGGAGGAATATCCATAGCTTAGAGTCTCTCCTTATAAGCGGTTCATGATAATTATAGAATTCATTAAGTGGATTTAAAATTGTATATTAATTCCCAATTTGACTCTTAAATGGCTTGGAGGAGTTCAGAAAAATATGTAGTCTCTCCCTTTGCACCATACCTTAATGCCTTCGCCTCCACCATTGCATCAATCACAGCCTTATAATCCTCCTCTATTATCCACTTCCCCTCATTGACTGCCACTATGGAACATGCCCATTATTTCTCAAGTTGATCTAATTCATGGATATACTACTCCAATTATTGACCAAGACACTCCTATAAGGAAATGTTCTTAATGTGGTCACCATGTCTCCTCACAGTTGCACTAGCATTCTCAACAACTTCATTAATAAGGATCCATTTGGTAGTGAAAATATGAGACACTAATTCTATTGAAGAAATATTTGAGTCGAGCATGCTAGTTCTCTCTCTAGAAGTAACCACTTGCTTTACTATATCATAGATTCCATGATTTTCAAACCCTCTATACCCAATAAATAAGAACCTGTGGTGTAATTTGGAAAATTTTAATGGAAGGTTTGCATGGGTGTCTAAGATATCAACTTCCAAAATGTTTTTGATGGGTAGTAAAAAGGCCATTAATGTCCTCTGGATCTGCCTTGGAGTAACTCTTAGAAGTTTGGATATATTCATGAATGAATTCCACTAGGGAAGTCCTTGATTCAATAACTGTGGTGCGACCTGAATCCTCAGCTACCACTCCCTTTGTGGCATCGATAGAAGGAAGGATCAAAACATTAAATGAAACTCCCGATGCTTGTGTTTATGATCATTAAATTAGAAGATTAAAATAAGTAGGACTTCAAATCCCAAAAATGAAAAGAAGATTAGGGGTGGTTGAAAACCAACTTCCGCCTACCGGAGCATCCACACCTCCTACCTCCATTGTGGTGTCACCACCTGGTAAAGTTGGTGTTGCATCCTCAACATGAGATTGAATATCAGGGTTGCCCAAAGGTACATGTGGCTTGGGGCAATGCTCAACTGGGTAAAAAATTTCTAGAAGGATTCTCATATATACCATACTAATAGGGAAAACCATTAGAGAATTAGGAACTATGGAAAGTTCTAAACCACCCTCATCCAGAACAGATCCCTCCACCATGGTTTTATTCCCTAAATGAGAAGGATCGGTGTTCTCAACAAGGGTGTTATCTCCTGAAGATACTCCCTCTATAAGGGTAGGATTCATTTGGTTCAGGATGCTCAACCTCTTAGGACTTGCAATACCCCATTGGTTCATCGGTGACTGGGGCTCACTATCTCTCTCATATGTCACTATCAACGTTGTCCCATCCTTCTTTAGAAAAGAGGGGTCAGCAATCTCAATTATTTTTTTGACATATGTATACCCCCCCACTATTGGAGAAGGGGACATCTGATCTAGAATAGGTGCTCTTTAAAGAGTAGGAAAGCCTCCAATATCCTCGTTTGGCCTTTCTTCCCTAGCCTGTTCAGGTGTAGATGCTGATGCTATCTCTCGTAGTTCAGAAGGGGTGGAAGCTTTATATTTCGGAGTAATTGATACCTAGTTTCTTATCGGTCCCACATAAAAACATTTTCATAATAATTGGCCCTTAAATGAAATCATTTAGTATGAAAATCAGATTGATATATATAGAAGTTACTTATAATCCTTGATTTTATATTTATTGATAGATGTGATGTCAATAGATGTTTCATGGTACACCACAGGGGATATCTATATAAAAGAATAAGGAAGTGGAATAAGAGGAAAAAACACCCAAATAGGATTTTCAAGGACTATATCTATGTGCTCAGTAGTCCTAGAAGAACCCTTTTCCGCATCCCCCATGTCCAAGAGAGCATGTTCCCCAGCTACAGTACCTCAACGGGTATACACCGGAGAAAGTGTCACCTCTTGATCCTCCTTAGACTCCTACAAGAGTAAGGGATAAATTTTAGGATCCTCCAACAAAGAAAATTAAGGTTGTGGTTATAAAATATAACTACCAATAATTAGATATTACATAGATCTAGATTCACAACCATATATGCTACCCAATTAGACCAATACGACATTCACTTTGATTAATGAAGGAAGGTGTCCATCTCATTCAGATACAATGCTACTTCATGTATATTATCGTGAATAAATATCAAATTGGGGTAAATTGATCCTCAAAATCCTAGAAGATAAAATGGTTCTTCTTGTATAATATCCTAGATATCTTCATTATAAGTTTTTTCCCTTAAGTCATCTCATACCTTCTAGGCCTTTGGGAATGCAGTTGGGCTTGGAATGGATAATAAGGGGGGATCTTATTGGGTAATTGAAGCAGCTTCCATTAACTATAATCGCTTCCTAGGGGACTCTGTGGCCTGAGAACTCTCATGGGATAGACTCTTGTATGGAACTTACCACAGATGTGGAATTTACCCTTATTCAATTATTGTAGGAAAATTGGCAGTAACTTCTCCCCTGGAGAGTGACCATCATCATCATCTTCTTCTTCATTAACCTCTGATGTCTAAAAATAAAGTACTTGTAAAGAGTATTTATAATTATTCCACCTAGAATGAATCGTGGTTTCAATATCCTAGAGGTAAAGGTTCACCTTTTTAGGATCATTATCATATAAAATGACAACAGGATCTGACACGTATCTAAAATTGGTAAGAGAAACCTCTTTCTCTTGAAGAAATTTCCACAAAGAGCGAGGTGAATGAGAATAAGAATATGGACCACCCATTAAATAATACCACTTCCACCAGGGCATGGGAAATGAATCATTAGGGGGATGGGTGTTAGTACCTCAGCAGGAGAACCAGTAGCTCGAGAAGTCGAACCCCAAGCTCTCAAAACCGTCTTCAGAGATTCAAAAACAAGAAACTTACACTATTGTTTCCTAGGCTTGGAATTCCAATGTTTTTCATTTATTTACCTTTATCCCAATATTATTTAGGGGTCATGAAAATGGTTATTGTATTTTCTAGCTGATCACTTGCATACAAATGAATCCAAATAATGACATAACATTTTGAGAGTTGGTTGAAAAAGATACTAAATCTGGAAGCTTAATCATGAACTATGTATCTTCATGTGTAAACATTAGCCACAGTTTTCGGGTTATCATGAAATGTTTTTATCGGCATGATTTGATAATCATAGGAGGGAAAAACATTTTGAAATAGTTGAATTGATGGATAAATCAACAAAGTGAATATCCCTTAAAGATATTTTCTTTGTCTATTTAGGAATCCAAGACACTCTCCCTCAGATAAAAGAGGTATCCCCTCTTAAAAAAGTCATCTGATTCATCATTCACTAAAACACCAGTGGGGGAAGAATTAGGATTATAAGTAAAGTGATCATGGAATTTGATTTGAGTCATCAATTCTTGTTCAATATGTTCACCATATTTACCTGACTCATCATGCCTATATTGTACGACCGTTTCCATCAGTATGACCCTAGTTATGCACTACGGATACTGCTAGATACCAGGACCCTTAATTGGTTGAGGATAGATAAATGTGAAACCTCCCATATGGGCTACCATACTACCCTAGAATATTTGGAATGGACCAACCAGCTGGTGAGGTGGTTACACCTCACTAATCTGGCCCATCAAGTGATAGTTATTCACTAATACCAGAATGTCCAGGTTGATGCATCTACTAGTGGCTAGATGAGCCACCAAGATAAAGGTTGTATCTCTAAACTTGGAACTAGAATCATGTACTTGTTGAATCCAACCACTAAAAAAATGGATAAGAAGGCTTCCAATTGAAATAAATGGTTGACATGAAGAAAAAGTTATCATCCCCATCCACAAAACTAACCCTCCCCCAAGATAGGATAGTAGGAACCTTCTCCCCATCATGTGTCAATTTTTGGCAGGACCTTGGTCTACGTGCACATGGATCTTAACCACTTTGCATAAAAAAGATGAAAATCCAATCAGAAAAGGGGATGTATTTCTTAAGAATAGGGTCAGCATCATTTAAAAGGTCTTTTGATTTATCTATTATTTTCTTGGAAAGGGGAGGAGTCCTATCCTCATCATACCAAGAAGAAGGGTGTGATAGTATTTCTTCATACAGGTCTCTAAAAATGGGAAATTCTGAAATCATTTGAATATCTTATAAGCTAATACCAACCTCTCCATGGACCAAATGAAATGTGTTGGTATCTAGGATCCATCTACTCATGATCTAGAGAAGGAGAGAGTGGTTTCGATGAGCATAGGTTTGGGATACCCAAACAGCTCCATATAGCCCCATAGTCTGCAATTTGGTTCATAATTCCTCATAGAAATTGTGAACCTAAAAAGGACACCCCAATCCAAATCGATAGAATATTTAGAAATAAGGTCCCATTTCGATGACCAACTATATTGTTTATTCATTGTGGCCTTCTATGAAATGCTATGGTATAGATGGGCCTGGTCATCCACCCCTCATAGTGCATCCTCTAGTGACCAAGGGCTATAGTTCAAAAAAGACCTAGTGGCGGTGTCTTTATATATGAATCATCACTTCAATGAAATAAGATCTCAAGAAATAGTGTTGTTATAAATTATCAAAGATGCAGGTTGGATGGACCGATGTGGTGCTAGATTCACAACATCAGATGGTAGACCAAATACATAAATGGAAAATCCATCTCAAGTTGGATATTATTTTTGACCCATATTAAGGTGTTTTTCTAAATATTGATACAATAGGATGATAAGGTTATTGTTTTTGGTAGAGTATATCATGTCCATCCCCCTTTCATCCACAACCAAAAGGGGAGCGACAACAATGAAAGCCCTAAAAGAAACCTATGAACGATCCATCCCAGTGTGCATAAAATGATCAAGAAAAAGGGTTAGCCTACAAAATAGAAAAATGACTAAATTTATTATGCATACTAAATGTCTTGAGAATGAATGTTCTACGGAATACCCCATCTGTGAGCTAACTATTCACGGAAGCTCGTAAGGTACTGGCCCATGAATCATTGGACACCAAATTATTAGTTAATGGAATAATAAAACTACTTACAAACCCAAGCTAGGAGAACTCCCAAAATCACCATTCATGGATGAAGTTTTTTAGATCATGGATGAAAAGTTCAATTCATGGGTAATGGCATCTGCAAAAGAATGTAGTTCATGACATCAAGTAGTTGAGAGAATCTATGAGAGTGCAAGGTTCACTAAGAAATACAAAAAAAGGAAAGTGAAATGGCCCCATATTTGTAGGTGTGGTTCTCTCCTATGGATACACTCTTATGCTAAAAACCAATTAACTTCATGATATCTTTCTTCATCATAATTAACTCCTCTTCCTTTTGAACAGAACCCATTCCGTTGGGGGGATTTTTTGGGTCTTGAAAACATAGAAAAGGACATATATGTATTCTTGTTTATATGGAAAAGGAAGTAATAATTGAAGGTATAATTAAAGAAGAATGGTTGATGAATCCCAAAATATGGTAATGGAAAAAAGGGGGTTCCCCAAAGCATAGTCCTTCATGAACTGCTGATCCACATAGTGCCTTGATTCGCAAAGAGTTCATGAAAAAACAAGTTCTTAGGATTAATATAGTGGTTTCAGTCCCCCATAAACACAATTGTTTTTGGGAAGAAGGTGGAGAAATATACCTCACATATGACATCCCCTGAAAACTCCAATGGTTCATGGGAAAGGATAAATTGATTGATTTATGCGAATGAAATAAGGTTTTTTTGTGGGACAGGGTCATTAATTATCACCTTCATAGATGAAAACCCCATGCCCACACTAACCAAGTCTTCCATAGGATAGTTTTCTTCCATGGTATTCCACAAAGGATGATCATGACCTAGACACCCAATGACACTACCTATTTATAAAAGGACCCTTAGGGGATGACTTGAAAAAAGGAGGTGGATTAAAAGGACTATTTTTTAGAGATTAATCGATGAAGTCATGGAAGAAGGGAGAACAACAAAATACAGACTCTTTCGATGATTCCCTAAAGAAAAAACCTTACACGTAGAATTAAAGCATGAAAAACAAAGATATTTGGTAAACTGAAAACCCAACATCCTTTGTGGATGAATTTACAAGAAGGAAAAAAACCAATTCCTCTTTTGTAATCTGGCATCCGACATAGCCAAAAGCTATGTGGGTAGAACCCTACACCACATAGAGAATCACTACACTGACATAACTCAGTACTGTGTGTCAAATCAATACATGGATGGAACCTAGACCTATAAAGTAAAACACTACATGAGCCAAACCCCTATCTTCAAACCACCATGGTATGTAGAAGGTCCCCTTACCCGCATAACAACATGATTGGTGGAAAAAACCACATCCTGCATAAGAAAATGATATGATAAATGGGGAAACTCTTGGAGTTGCACCATCTAGCTACAATCATTTCCTTCTGTTTCTATCGAATCATCCATAGTCCATCTGTGAGCCAATCTCTCAACCTCATGATATGGAGTACTGCTAATCCACCGGAAATCTATGATAAAATACCAGGGTGAACTAGTGTTCCCTATTGAGTTTACATTCCCATTGCAACCTGAATCATGTTGGTTACCCCGGTAGTAAGAAGAACCATCATAATGACCTTAAGTTTACATTCCCATGGTAACGAGGGTTACAAACATGGTATGATCATATGTAGCTCCCCATTATAGGGATTAAGAGAAACCATAATCCTTTCCCATCAATTATATCTGCTGTTGAACATTCTCATATGTTCCCTAGAACCAATTGAAGGGAACTCCTACTAAGGTAAGCCCCTAGCCTTTTTTGATGGAGTTGGCACCTTCACTCTTTTTCAACTCAGCCCAGGACATATTTGGCCAGATCTCCAAATATGAATACCCAAGATATGAAAACAAGGGAGGAAATTGTTGCACTCTAAGACCCTATCACCCCCTTGGGCCCTAGCATAATCCTTTAGTGGATGTGGAGGGTTTTGTGATCATCATATCTTCTACTTTAACTTGTTTATCAGACTGAGCATGAGTCACATGAGATTAGAGATTTTTGGTGATCATGACATCTACCTAACCCTAAACATCAAATGGGACTTGTCCATTGATATAAGTCCCAACCACATGGGAAGATTCCCAAAGTAACCCCAGCCTTCAGAACTATATGAACTTTGATTCCCAAGTGACTGGGATGCATAGGAAACCTCCTTAACGTTCAAGCCCAACACAATCATTTTTCACGTCAGATCATCCTAAATGCATGATGTTAAACTTTACAGGGCATTGAACGTTGTGGGTTCTGATTCCACTAGCATAGATATATAAAAATCACATCTTATGATTTGAACCTAACTTTGAAAAAATTATCGTCCCCTTGGATGAAAATAAAATCTAGAGTTCCTGGTCAAATGTCTTGAACTAGAATTGTCTCAGTGAACGATTAATGAGTTTTCGGTCTGTCCATAAGAGGGTAACATTGATGGAGAACCTCAGATATATTCATATAATTCCAAACACATGTGAATTTGTGATTGATATTACTTAGGGTAATCTATATACACATGCATGGGAATGATCCAAGGATTCATGGAAATGTGAACATGGATTAAATCTATAAGAGAGATCTAGAATAAGAAATAGTTCCACCCAAAAGGGTGAGATCATCCCATGTTCCCATCCTCTTTACCAATGTGAGTTATTAAGTTTTTTTTGGTCAAATCATCCAACAAGAACCTTCATTTTGAAAGCATGTCCTTGAATCATGGATGTCAGAGTTGTTAGGTGTTTCTAGCTCTGTGAATAAACCCATTGGAGACTATCTGAGGATATTGTACCTGACATGGATTGATTGCACAAAAACATAACACCTTCGGTCACTCATCTAGCCCCACAATGTGCTTCAGGTCAAAACTAAAATGGTGAATGCGATGTGAAACACTTAACTATGGTACCCCCTTCGTAATTAAAAAGGATACACTACCCAGTCCCATCAGAACATTTTGTTCCGGGTATAATGTGCTTCTGGTCCAAACACCCCTAATATGCCCAAATGAGCCTCAAACCAAAATAAAATCCCATAAAGACTCTAAAATACTTTGAACACCCCAAAAACCCAAAAAACCCATAAAAATCATAAAACTCCAAAAAAAATTAAAACCCACAAATACATTGAAACTGGTAAAAATCATAAAAAAATATAAAAACCATAAAAGACCCTAAATCCCCTAAAAACACTAAAAAAAATATAAAAACCATAAAAATACTAAAAAACAAAAAAACCCTTATAAATCATAAAATGATGAAGGAGGTATAGGCCTGGATTTGCAGATGGCCATGGAGGTTCATGGAACCTTATCCCCTAAAAACCATTGTGTGGTCTTACATGACATAGTGGTGTTGGAACTGCCAAGGGTATTCATTGAGGATGAGGTTAAAATATTAGGGGAGATTTTTACTGAGGATGACCGCATGATATACACCATTATGCCCCAATTAAGGAAGGAAAGAGCTAATCAACGAGATGCTTCTCAAAAGGGGGATAGAGTGTCCTCTGGATAGGTGAACAGAGATGGTGACAAAGGGTCCTCAAATGTGGCCAGTGACAGTGTCCTATACTAGAAGGTAGCTCATGTGGATGGTTTCACCTCTACCCCCGGAAAAAGGAGGTTGAGGAGGGATTATTATTCTCTCCCTCAGCCCAAGGTTACATGGGCTACCTCAAGGGTGGCTATGATAAATATAAAATCCAACAAGATGGATCGACCTCCACACACCTCAGAGCTGGAGAGGCTTAGGGAGAATTACTAGACTCTTTTTAGACCACATGAGGACTTTGAGTCAGGATGGGAATCTATAGACACTGGGATGGACTCAGACTTCGGCTTTGCTAATGTGGTTGTGGGATATGGGTTGGATGATGACCCTTACAGTGCAAGCTTGATTTATGATTTTGGTGGCGACATTGTCTGACATGTACTTTTTCAGTGTTTTTTGTCCCTTTAGTGGTTTTGGTTTGTCGGTGGTGTTTTGGGGATTTTAGGTGTGGTTCATTTGATCATTACCCTCCCTTTGTTTGTGTGGACTATTTTCTTTTTTATACATTGGCGGGGGGGATAACCTGATCATGCACCTTCCTTTCCCCTAAAACCCTAAAACCCTTAAGAAGCCCTAAAATGCCAAAAAAGCCTTTAAATACCTAAAACCCTTAAAACCTAAAAATCATAAAACCCCTAAAAAAACATAAAACGTAAAAATCCTATAAGATCATATAATCCCAGAAATCACTAAAAACAATAAAAATCTTAAAAACCCAAAAAAACCACTAAAAACCCAAAAAACCCAAAAACTGAACAAAAAACAAAAAACCAAAAAAACCAAAAAAACCAAAACACAAAAAAAGATAAAATTTTTCTTAAAAACCAATAAAACACTAAGAAAATCATTAATACATGGAAATAACCCAAAAACCCCTTTAAAACTATAAAAACACTAAAAAAATTAATGACCCTAAAAAGCTTATAAAAACCCTAAAATACACTAAAGAAATTAAAACATCCTAAAACCCTTAAAAACAAAAAAACATAAAAACTATAAATCCTATAAAAGTCATAAAAATTATAAAAAAATCCTTAAAACCCTAAAAATATAACAACCCCTAAAGCCCCTGCAAACTCCTAAAATACCAAAATATACAAAAAATCATAAAAACTGATAAAACCATAAAAAACAAAAAAAAAAAGAACCCTAATAACCATAATATAATTCTAAAAACCTAAGACCCCTCTAACCCCCAAACCCTTATAGTCACTAAAATCCCATGAATGCCCTTAATCCCCTATAGAGTCCCTAAAACCCCAAAAAAATTTTAAAACAACATAAAAAACTCTAAAAACCCAAAAAACCCATTAAAAACAAATTTAAATTTTAAAACTCTATAACCCCTAAAAACTTAAAATCAAAAAACACCCTAAAAACTCAAAAAAACTCTGTAAAAAACTTAAAATCCTTAAAAATACTAAAAACCCTAAAAACATCAAAAATCCAAAAATCCCTAAGAACCCTAATGGTTCCCTAAAACCCTGAAAATCTTAAAGGACCCCAAATAATGCACGAAACCCTACAAAACCTAAAACCAATAAACCCCTAAAATTCCTAACACCCCTAAAGTTATTAAATACCATAAACCCCCAAAAAACATTAAAAACCATAGATATGCTAAACACCTAGAAAACATTGAAAACCCTAAAAAAACCCTACCCCCCCCCCCCCTAAAACCCAGTAAAAGACCTTAGAACCCATAAAATACCCCCCAAAACCGTTATAAATCCTAAAATAGAGATAATAACAACTAAAAATCCTTTAAAGACACTAAATACCCGAAAACCTAAAAGACACAAAAACCCTAAAAACCCAAAAAAAAACCTTAATGCCCCTAAAGTCATTAAAATCACAAAAAATCCCCTAAATTACCCTAAATTACACTATAAGTACAAAAATATTCTAAACACACTTAAAACCACTAATGGATCCCAAAAATTATAAAAAACCATATAGGACAGTAAAAAACTATAAAACCCAAAAGTACCAAGAACCCCCTTAAAACCCTTAAAACCATAAAAACCTAGAAAAAACATTAAAAACACAAGACCCCCTAAAATATTAAAAGACCTTAGAAACCCTAAAAACTATAAAGGACCCATAAAACCCCTTAAAACTATAATATACCATAAAAACCTAAATACACTTATAACTATAAAACCCCTAAAAACTGTTAAAAGACTCTAAATACCCTAAAAACATTTAAGGACCATAAAAACCCTTAAAACTGTAAAAAACCAAAAAAACCATAAAAACTCTAAAAGGCCATAAACCCCTAAGAAAACATAAACCCCTAAAAACCATTAAATTCCCTAAAACCATTAAAAATAATTAAAAAACATAAATACCTCTAAAACCTCTAAAACTCATGAAACCCCTAAAACTCATAAAAACCTATAAAACCAAATAACCCCTAAAAACAAAAGAAACCCAACAAACCTAAAAACCTCAAAAGATCCTAAATATGCTAAAAACCTAAAAACCCTAAAACCTTAAAAAATCATAAAAACCCCAAAGTATTTTATATGATTCTAAAACCCATAAAAACACTAAAAACACTAAAAGTCCCCAAAATACCCAAAACATATGAACACACTAAAATCTCTAAACAATCCTAAAACTCGTAAAATTCCATTAAACCTCATAGAAAATTCTTAAAACCCCGAAAATGACTAAAAACCAAAATCCTATAAAATTATCCACAAATATTGAAAATAAATTAACTCTAAAACCATAAAAAAATATAAAAACTGATAAAACTAATAAAAACCCTTAAAAAATTAAACACCAAAAAATACCCAAACCCCTAATAAATCCCTTAAAAAATATAAAACCCCCTAAAACCATAAATTCCCCTCTAAACCCTAAAACCCTTAAAATCCCTATGAATCCCAAAAAAAAACAACCAATAAAACACCATTTAAAGCCTTAAAACCCCATAAGAGAACCTAATACACTAAAAACCATAAAAACAATAAATGACTATAAAAACTGAAGAAACCCAAAAAACTGTAAAAATATTAAAAACCCTATAAAATCATTAAAACCCTAAAACCCCTAAAATCCAAATAAAACTAAATACCTAAGAACGCTAAAAATCCTACAAACATGAAACCCTAAAAATCCCCTAAAACATTCATTTAAGACCCTAAAAATCCTTAAAATTCCATAAAAACCCAAAAAACCCTAAAAGATCATAAACCCTTAAATGTTACTAAAGGACCCCCAAAAAAAATAGAAACCCTAAAAGCAAAATAAAAACAATGAAATATAATAAAAAAATTAAATGTACTAAAAACTAAAAAAACCCCAGTAAAATCTCAAAAACCCTAAAAACAAAAAAATCCAAAAATCCCATTAAAAACACTAAAGAACACTAAAACAATATAAGAACCATAAAATCCCAAAAAACTCAAAAATCTTCAAATTGTATAGAATATTTCAGAAAATATAAAAATACTAAAAATCATAGAAACCCCTAAAAATCCTATAACTCATAAAAACCTAGAAATCACTAAAAACAATAAACCCCTACAACTCTAAAATCTCCAAAAACACTAAAAACCTTTAAACCCCAAAAAATCTTAAAAACCCCTTAAAACCCTATGAAACCCAACAAATTCCCTAAAAATCATAAAAACTAGAAACGTAATAAATCCTAAAAAACACAAAGAACCATAAAAATCCTAAAAAGAAGACAAAATAAAAAAAAACCTACAAAACACTAAAACCCATAAAACTAATAAGAAATTAAAAACACATAAAATAATAATAAAAACCATAAAAATCCTAAAAACTAAAAAAAACCCACAAAAGACACTAAAAACCCTAAAAACCCTAAAACCCTAAATCCCTAGAAATATATAAAAACTTTAAAACCCTAAAATGATTAAAAATATAAAGACACTAAAAACCTAAAATCCCCCCAAAAGACCCTAAAACCCATAAAACCTTAAAATACATAAAATACATAAAATACCCAAAATCACAAAAATTAGTAAAACCCCTAAAAAACCTAAAACCATTAGAAACACTAAAGACCCTAAAACATCAAAAACCCTAGAACTCCTAAAATTTTTTAAATACCCCAAAATCCATAAGAACAATAAAAACCCCATTAAACCCCTAAAACCCCTTTAAAACCCTAAAACCCTAAAAAACCCCAAAACACTAAAAAACGCAACAAACCTTAAAAAACACTAAAAACCCAAAAAAGACTAAAACCCCTAAACACACCCTAAAACCCCCTAAAAATCCTAAAAATCCATAAATCACCAAAAAATACAAAATCCTCAAAAAATCACTAATAAACTCGAAACACTAAAAAACCTAAAACTAATGAAAATCCTTGAAAACAATAATATAAACCTAAAAACCCTAAACACCACAAGAAACCCTATAAACAATAATAACCCTAAAAACCCACAAAACCCTTAATATCATAAAAAGCATAAAAACACTATAAAACCTTAATAATCCCACAAAACCCAAAATCACATAAAATACCTAAAATCCCAAAAAACCATAAGAACACTAAAAGTCACTAAATCCCCTAAATGACATGAAAACTCTTTAAAACCCATAAAATACCAAAAACTCAAAAACAATCTCAAAAACCTAAAAACCATAAAGAAACAAAAAAACATAAAGAACTCTAAAACCCCCAATAAACCTCAATACCCCTAAAATTATCCTAAAAAAAACTAAAATACCTAGAGAGACACTAAAACGATATAACCCTAAAAAATACTACAATCCCCTTGAAACCCCATTAAATCACTAAAAATCCTAACCCCCCCCCCCCCCCCCACAATCTCTAAAAATACTTAATATATCTAAAAACTCTAAAAGAAACTAAAAACATAAAAACCAAAAAACCAAAAAAACAACTAAAAACACTAAAAGCCCTTAAAACCTCTCAAAATTCTTAAAACCCCTGAATGAACCCAATAAATAAAAAAATTCCTACAACCCTAAAATTATCTAAAACCCTAAACAACCCTATAAACCATTAAAAACATAAAATAAATAAATAAAATATTAAAAACCAGTAAATTCATTATGCAAGCATTAAAAACCATGAAAACCTGATAACCATGAAAACCATAAAAACCATTAAAATCTGGAAACCCCTAAAATCTGTACAAACTCTAAGAACCCTAAAAATCACTAAAAAACCTAAAAACCCTAAAAACCCATAAAATACCTAAAAATATCTAAAATCCCTAAAAACACTAAAAACCTAAAAACCATACAAAATATAAAATACCCTAAAATACCTTCAAATCATTAAGAAACCTAAAACACCATAAAGACCCAAAAACCCCTTAAAGACCAAAAACCATAATAAAAACACTAAATGACCCATAAAACCCCTAAACACCACCAAAACCAAAATAACCCTAGAAACCCTAATAAAACCACAAAACCAAAAATCCCCTCAAAACCATAAAAACCCTAAAGAATCGTAAAACACCTTCAAACCTTAAAAACCAGAAAACCCCTTAAAATGAGAAAAAACCAAAATAAACTCTAAAAATCATAAAACCCCAAAAGGGGATCTCACGACTAAGACTGATGATGCTATTACGGGGGCTGATGATACCGTTGTACCTGGTGCCAGTGCTATAGTGGATGAATCTGATGGGCTTGATGGTGTGCACGCTACTCAGCCTGCTTGTGCTGAGGATCTGACATGTGTTGTCGTGGCATGCACTGATCTTCATGAAGCATGTTATGCTGATAATGGGCATCCAGTCCTAGTCGCAGTGGATTGTTCAAATGCGCATATTCCCAAAGGGATACTCAATGCCTAGATTGATGAGGATGGACAAACATGATCTGTTTTCCTGACCAATTTACTAAAGGACATGACCTTGGAGGTATCAAATGTGATTCCAATAGGAGTGCATAAATACATCTTACAAAAAGAAATGGATTTACATGGAGTAATGGCTTGGGGTGAGGGTTCTGATGATGAATCAAGAATGAACTTCAACATGGCACAGATAATGAAGGAGAAGGCTATGCTTGGGAATGAACTCCGTCTTGGGAAAGAGAACCTTACAGGTGGTTCATCTGGGGAGGGGGCTATTGAGGGGTCAATCCCCACTGTTTGCTATATGAATAAAGAGGACACTATCATCCCCATTCAGGATAAATTTTCTCCTAGTGTCACATCTAACCCACGAAAGAGGAAGCTAAGGAAAGACTATTCCTACCTACCAAAGACAGTGGCTATTAGGGCATCCAGTAAAGCAGTGAAGAACTCCTCTGTCATGGTGGGGCGGTCTGCTAAGAAGCAGCTGAATGTGGAGCAGGTGCCGCTTGATGTGAAGCAGCAATGCCTCAGAGATTACTACAACACCTTCCGTAAACAATATGAATCATCTGAATGGGAGTCTATGGAGTCAGATGCTTCCACTGGATATGGTGCTGATGGGGACCCATATGGAGATGGAGACTTCTGACCTCTAAATTGATGTTCCTACCTCTCTCTCTTCTACTCTCTATGTGGTTTTCCTTTTTTTTTATCCTTTTTTTGGCCTGGGTTGTAAGGGATTTTTGGGTGTGGGTCATTTGACCCCTCCCCTCCCTTGTCTATTGTGTCTCTTTTTTCTTTCTAATAAACCTGGGGGGGGTTGGGAATAGCCCAGCCCTCGCATCTTCTTTTCCTAAAAAATCATAAAAATAAATGAATCCCTAAAATCAATAAGAAACCCCTATAAATCCATAAAAAATGCAATAATATCCAAAAAACTCTGACTACCCCTAAAAACCAAAAAAACCTAAGTAACTATAAAAACCATGAAAAAACAGTAAAAACCCCTCAAAACTATAAAACATAAAAGACACTAAATCCCCCTAAAACCCTAAAATAGCCCATTAAAACCATAAAACCCATATATAATCCATAAACACCTTAAAACACCTAAAAACATTTAAAAAAATTACAATCACAAAAAACACGACCCCCCACCCACCTGAAAAAACCTCAAAATATAAAAAAAACCCATAAAAATCCAAAAAACACCAAAAGTAACTCTAAAATAACCAAAAATAACTACCCCCCCAAACCAAAAATCCCCCAATAAAACTAAAAATTCCCCTTAAACCGAAAAAAACTCTAAACCCCTTCAAACCACTAAAATATTTAAAAATCAACAACCCTAAAAACATAAAAACACTATAAAACCTAGATAAACCTTGTAAATTATAAAAACCCATAAAACCTGTAAAAACCATTTTAAATCATAAAAAATACCAAATAACCCCAAACCCCCCGAAAAACCCATGAAAAATAATAAAATCCCGAAAATCCCATAAAAACACTATTAACTCAATTAAAACTCTAAAAACCACTAAAATAACTAAAATCCTAAAATCCTAAAACCCTAAAACTCTAAAAACCCCTTTAAACCATAAGAACCTATAAAAACCTCTAAAAACACTAAAAAAATAAAGCCTTAAAAACCCTAATAACCTAAAAACCCTAAAACCATTTAAAACCCTAAATATCCTAAAATAAAAAATAACTCCAAAATTCCTTATAAAACCCTAAAAAAACCTAAAACCTCGAATAGCCTAAAAACCCTAGAAATCCCTAAAACCCCTAAATTCCAAAAAAACCCATATAGGACCCAAAAACCCCTATAAATCCTAAAAACCCAAAAAATCCTAAAAGACCCTAAAACACATAAAAAACACCTAAAACCCATAAAAACCATATAAGACTTTAAAAACCTAAAAACGTCAAAAAAAAGACACTAAAATACATTAAACCCCTAAAAAATTAAAAAAACGAAAAGAGAATAAATAAAAAATGGCCATAACCCCCCCCCCCCAAACTCCAAATGGCCATTTTGAAACCTAAAAACCCTAAAGAACCATTAAACCAGAGAAAACCGAAACGACCTTAAAAAATCCTAAAACCCCAAGACGTCGTTAAAAATCCAAAAATACCAAAAGGACCATAAATCCCCTAAAACCTAAAGGAAATTATAAAGCTCTGAAAATGTCCAAAAGGACCCTAAAACCACTAAAACCCCTAAAGGAACCTAAAAACTCCTAAAACCTATAAAGGACCCTAAAAACCCATAAAAACAAATAATACCCTAAATAATCAAAAATTCCCTAAAATTCTGAGACCCCCCTAAAAATTCCAAAATATCACAAAACCATTAAAACCCATAAAGACCCTAAAAACCCTAGAATCCTAAAATCCCAATAAAATACAAAAAACCCTTAAAACATGAAAATAACTTTCAAAGACCCTAAATCTGTAAAAATCACCTAAAAATCCTAAAAAACACAAATCCCCTAAATCCCCTAAAATCCCTAAAAACACAAAACTCTAAAATACCATAAAACCCATAAACAACCCCAAAAAACATGAAGACAAATAAACCATAAAAATATTAAATCCCTAAAACCCCAAAATACCATGAAATCCTCGATAATTTCCTCAAAAACCTAAAGGCCAAAAAACCCTAAAACCATAAAATGCCTAATGAAACCCTCAAAACCCTAAATAACTCTCCAAACCCTAACCCCCCCCCCCCCCCCACATAAAAAAAACGAAAACCCCTAAAATACCTTACAATCCTAAAAAATCCTAAACAAACCTAAAAAATAAAAACCCTAAAAAACAAAAAATACCTTAAAATCCATAAAATACCCTTAAGACAAAAGAGATCCTAAAAGGAATAATTTATTTTTGAAGACCCAAAAACCTGTAAAGCTACTAAAATCCTAAAAACCAAAAAGGCCATAAAAACATAAAACCCTAAAAACCTAAAAATCCTAAAAAAATTAAAAACCCTATTAAAATCTATAATACCATAAAACCTATAAAACCGTAAAAAACGTTAAAACCCAAAACGAACCACTAAAAACAGAAAAAACACTAAAACACTAAAAACATCTAAACACCCAAAATCCACTAAAAACCTAATACCACTATGACCCCCCCCCCCCCCCGCATAAAAACCCTAAAATTACTAAAGCTCTTAAAACCCAAAAAGACTATCAAATCCCATAAAACCCCAAAAATACTATATAAACCCTAAAACCGTAAAACCCCCAAAACTCTAAAAGCTAATAAAAGACCCTAAAACCCCAAAAATACCCTAAGAATTCTAAAACCCCAATAAATATCCTAAAACCCCAAAAAACCCAAAATGACTAAAAAAATAAAAAAAACATTAAGCAACAATATGAAAACTAAAAACATCCAAAAAGGCACAAAAACCCTAAAAATCAGAATATTCCATAAAATACACTAAATCAACTTAAAAGAATCTAAAACCCATAAAACCATAAAAGGCCATATAATCCCCCTAAAATTCTAATGAACCTAAAAACCCTATAAAACCCTGAAGGTCATCAAGAAACAAGGAAAACCCTATTAACCCCTAAAAAACCAAAAAAATCCCATTAGAACCCTAAAATCCTAATAAATCCTAAAGGACTCTAGAAACCATAAAAGACCCCAAAATACCCAAAACCCTAAAATCCAAAAAAAAATGAAGATAAAAAATCACTAAAAAATCCAAGAAAACCTTAAACCCCCTAAACTACCCTAAAAGATCCAAAAATCCTAACCCTTAGAAACCCTAAAAAACCTGATAAACACTAAAATACCATAAAAATCTTAAAACTCACTAAAAACAAAAACAAAATCCCCTAATGACCCTAAAAACATCTAAAAATATTTAAAGACCCTAAAACTAATAAAAATCCTAAAAACATAAAAACACCTAAAAATACTATAAACACTAAAACCCCAAAAAATCCTAAAAAACTCAAAACCCTAAAAACCCTAAAAACATAAAAAACATAAAAGCCATAAAAACCAACAAAAAAACATTAAATCCATAAAATACATAAGACTGATATGTCCTATAAAAACCCCTAAAAACAATAAAAACCCAAATTATACAAAGAAACCCTAAAGGATCCTAAATATTCTTAAAATCCTGAATGACCATAATAACCATAAAAACCCTCCAGACCCTAAAATTTACCAAACCACCCAGAAACAACCTAAAACCAGTAAAAGACATTAAAGACCCTAAAAATTACTAAAATACCCTAAACCAACCTAAAAGACCATAATTAAAATTAAAACCTTGAAAACCCCCAAAAAAATTAAAATAACTTTAAACCCCATAAAAACTATAATAGAAATTAAAAACCCAAAAAAACCCTATAAGACCCTAAAAACCCCTAAAAACCTTAAACACCCAAAATAACATTAAAATCCAAAAAATAATCAAGGCCAAACAAATTAATAAAAACTCAAAAAACACAAAAAAAACCCCTAAAAAGACCCAAACACCCCATAAACTCCTAAAAACCTTAAAAACTATACAATCACTAAAACCTAGAAGAAATCCTATAAAACCAAAAATCACATAAACCCCCTAAAATTCAAAAAACCATAGAAACCCAAAATAATCTAATATCCAAAAATAACCTAAAAACTCTAAAACACTAAAACCATAAACACCAATTAAATCCCTAAAACCCCCTAAAACCCTAAAAAAACAAAAAAAAAACCAAAATTCCCTTTAAAAAACTAAAAACCCTAGATCCCCCAATAAATAAAAAAACCCTTAAATCGAGAAACACAAAAAATCAACAAAAAATACTAGAAAATCCTAAAAACACCTACAACCCAAAAAATACTCTAAAACCCTAAAAATATTAAACATCCTTAAAACACTATGATTCCCAAAAAGATCGTAAAGCCTATAAAACCACTAAAATAACGTAAAATAAACTAGAAAATCCTAAATAGACCCTAAATAACCCTAAAAGTCCCTTAAACAACCTAAAACACCTAAAAACCCTTAAAATCATAAAATCCAAAGAAACATACAACCCTAAAAACCATAAAAAAACTTTAAAACACCCAAAAATACCAAAAATACCTTAAAATCCATAAAAATATAGAAACAATAAAAAACCCTAGAAAATTTAAAACCCAAACCCCCTCCAAGACCCCAAATATATTTGAGAAAAACAAAAAACTACTAAAACACCAAAAAAACTAAAATTTAATAAAAGCCATTAAAACCCTATAACTCGAAATAAACCATAAAAAACTTTAAAAATAAAATAATAATAAAACACTAAAACACATAAAGACATAAAAAACCCAAAATAACCAAAACAACCCTATGAAAAACCATAGAGACCTTAAAACACATAAAAACACAAAAAATACAAAAAATACCAAAAGAACCCTTTGAACCCAAAAAATAACATAAAAACTGAGAATCACCAAAGAAGCCTAAAAATCCTAAAACCCTTAAAATCTCATAAAAATCTAACACCCAAAACAACCAAAAAATTCTAAAAATCCTAAAATATATACCCTAAACCCAAAACCCTACACCGTAAACCCTATACCCTACACCCTAAACCCTAAACCTCACACCCATATACAAAAATACAAAACCCTACACCATATTCCATAAACCACAAACACTAAACTGTAAACCTAATACCCTACACCTAAAACGCTAAACCATACTCCCTAAACCCTATTACATTCACCCTAAACACTAAAACATGAACTATACACCTTATACCATACACCCTAAACCAACTACCCTACACTTTAAACCCTAAAACCTACACTTGAAACCCAAAACCCTACACCATCATCCCTAAACCCTGCATCCTACACCTTATACCCAACACCCTAAACCCTAAACCCTAAACCCTAAACCCTAAACCCTAAACCCTATGCCCAATGATCTACACCATAAACCATGCACCCTAAACCATATAATCTACACCATAATCCTCAATCTATAAACCCTAAACCCTATATTCTATAACATAAACCCTATACCCAATAACTAAAACCCTATAACCTAGACACTAACCATATAACCTAAACCCTAAATACTAAACCCTCTAACCTGAACCATATACCCTAGTTAGGAATCCTGAAACCATATACCACAAACCATAAACCATACACCCTAAACCCTATATCATACACCTTAAACCCTACACCCTAAATCTGATACCAAACATCCTAAGTATTATACTCTTCACCCTAAAACATATACCCTCACAAAAAACCCTATACCCAATACCCCACACTATAAAACCTAAATCCTACTACATGAAACCTATAATTTACACCCTAAACCCTACAACCTAAACCAAACACAATAAAACATAAACAAAAAACCCAATACCTAACACCATAAACACCGTACCCTACACCCAAAACCACATACCCTGCACCATAAACCCAACTCCCTAAACCCTATACCATACTACATAATCCCTAAACACTGTAACCTAAACCCCATAAACTACACCATAAACCCTAAAACCTTCACCCAAAAAACTATAACATGAACCATGAACCCTAAACCCTACACCCTAAACCCTAAACATTACACTCTAAATAATATACCCTACACAGTAAACCCAGAACCCTATACCCCACACCCTATATCTGAAATCCAAAAACCTAAAGCCTATACCTTATACCCTATATGCTAAACCTTAAACAATACACCCTAAACCCCAAAATCTACACCCTATAACCTATACCCAACACATGAAACACTATAACCTACACCCAAACCCTATACACTATATCATTAATCCTAAACTACGAAAACACTAAAAAAATCCAAAATACACTAAAAAATCAAAAAATACCTTATAGTCCCTAATACCTTAAAATCCACAGAAAACACCTAAAATCCCTAAAAACCATAAACAACTTGAAACACCCTTGACCCCCTAAAACCCCATACGAAAACATTGAAAATCTTATTAACCCCATATAAACCTTAAAAATCATAATAAATCATAATAATTTTAGAAAAATCTAAAAAAACTACCAAACCCTAAACTAGGAAAACACTATAAAACCATAAAAATCATTAAACCCCCTAAAAATTATAAAACCCCTAAAAACCCAAAAACCTAAAAAAGATCTAAAAACCATAAAATAAACCTAAGAACATCTAAAATAGTATAACAAACCTAGAAATCCCCAAAAAAATCCCAAAACCCATAAAACCAGTTAAATACCATTAAACCACTAAAAATTGCTAAAACCCAAAAAAATATAAAAAACCCAGAAAATGCCTAAAACCCCTTTAAAATACCAATGTACCACTAATGAAACTAAAAGGGATTAAAACCAAAAAACCCCCCCTAAAAGACCCTAAAACACGTAAAGCCACTATAAACACAAAAAAACTCCCAAAACATCACGAAAAAACCTAAAACCCCTAAAATGAACCTAAAAACACTATAACCCTTAAAACCCCTAAAAACCATAAAAATTCTAAATCCCCCTAAAAACCTTTAAAACACTAAAAACCATTAAAACCATAAAAACCCTATAAAACCTTTAAAACATTAAAACACCATAGACCCCTAAAATCCATAAAATTCATGATAAATCTCTAAAACTATTGAAAAACGTGTAAAAATCATGATCAAATGATAAAAATACTAAAAATACTAAGAAATAAAACAACCACTGAACCTTTAAACATAAAAACCCAGTAAAGAAACTAAATAACCTATAAAACCCCTAAAAACCATACATACAGTAAAATCCCTAAAACCCCTTAAAGACCATAAAACCCTTAATAACCATAGAAATACCTAAAATCCTAAAATCTAAAAAAAAGACTCTAAACCATATAAATCCTGAAATTATATAAAAACACTATAAAACCCCTAAAAGACTTTAAAAAACTCCAAAAAAACACTAAAACACCTAAAAAGAAAAAAAATCCATAATACACTTAAAACCCTAAAGACCCCAAAAACCCTAAAAACCGTAAAATCCCTAATAAGACGTAAAACCCCTAAAATTAAAAAAACCCTAACAACCCTTAAGAATCCATTAAAACAATAATACCCCCTAAATCCCCTACAACCCATAAATATCCCTAAAAACTCTAATGATTTTTAAAGCACCTAAAAATGATAAAACCCATAAAAACCTAAAAGACCATAAAAAATAAAAATACACCAAAACCCTAAAAAACCTAAAAATTTATTTAAAACCCACAAATACCATAAAAGAACTAAAACCCACTAATACCCTAACTACATTAAACACCAAAAAACATTGAAACCCCCTAAAAATCTAAAAAAAACCATAAAACCCAAAAGGACCCTAACACACTAAGGAGTTGAAAAAACACCTAAAACCCCCAAAACCCCTAAAACCCAAAAATACCCTAAAACCCAAAAATACTCCAAAAACACCTAAAACAAGAAAAACACTTTAAATCCTTAAATGACCCATAAAAAATGTAAATTAAACTCAAAAAACCTAAAAAACTATAAACCCAAAAAGAAACTAAAAAGCTCTAAAAACATATAATACCCTAAAACAATAAAAGAATATAAAAAACCCAAAACCCCTAAGGAACAAAAAAAACATTAAGAACATTGAATGACCCTAAAACCCGTAAAGGACCCTAAACCCCTAAAACCCCCTAAAAACCCTAAAAGTCCAAACCCCCTAAATAAAGATAAAAGTCCCAAAAAACCGTAAAAACTACTAAAACCCCACAATGACTCTAAAAACCCTAAAACCTTAAAAAATAATAAACACTAAACCCAGATAATAACCCTTAAAACCATAAACCCCTAAAATAAAAAAACTCCTTAAACCCCCTAAAAACACTAAAAACCCAAAATACCCAAAATACCAAAAAAACCCTAAAACAACCTAAAAACACTAAAACCCCTAAAAGACAATAAAACCCAAGAGGACTTAAAATTCCATAAAAAAACTAAAACCATAAAAACAATTAATAATCCCTAAAAACTCTAAAGAACCTAAAAATAATCAATCCCATAAAAACTCATAGAACTCCCCTAAAATACCCTAAAACCCTTAAAACCCCTAAAAATCCAAAAACCCCTTAAAACCCATGGAAATACTAAAATACTAAAAACCCATAAAAACCCAAAACACCATAAAAACAAAAAAAAACGTATAAGAACCCCTAAAATATCCAAAAAATCACTAGAATCATAAATGATTTAAAAAACATTAAACACCATAAAACCCCGAAATCCACATAAAACTACAAATACCTTAATAAAATAATAAATATACTAGGAAAATCTAAAAACTCTAAAAACCCTAAATGAATCTAATTCCCTAAAAACCCTAACATCCAAAATCTCCCTAAGATCCTAAAAACCAGAAATAAATCCTAAAACCCCTAAAATTTTAAACAAACCCTAAAACCACTAAAAACACATTAAAACATCCAAAATCCTAAAAACACTAAAAGATCTTAAAACAAAATAAAACCTAATTAGTCCCTAAAACCCATATAAAACATGAAAAACACAATAAAACCCCTAAAACAGAAATAAACCATAAAAAGGTACTACACATAACACTAAAAAACCTAATCCCCCCCAAATACCAACAAACCCCTAAAAACCCTAAAATCCCTTAAAACCTAAAAATACTGAAAACCCTTAAAAATACACTAAAAACACACAAGGATGCCCTGAAACCCATAAAACCCAAAAAACCCAAAAAAATCTAAACAACTATTAAACCCTAAATTATGTTAACACGTCTAAAAATTAAAAAAACCCCTAAAACCATGTTACCCGATACAACTCCCTACAACACCTAAGTGATCTTAAACGGCCGAAAAAAACCCTCGATGGCCGAAAAAATTAGAAACCAAAAACCCCTAAAAACCCGAAAACACTAAAAAAACCTAAAAACCAATTAAACCCCAAAAAGAAAATAAAAACCCATGAAACCCCTGAAACCATTAAAACCCCTAAAAATACCTAAATATATAAAAACCTCTAAAAATATTAAAAAACTTAAAAACATTAGAAAATCCAAAAAAACCCATAAATATTCTAAAACAATAAAGAAAATCCTATAAAACCTAATAACCCCCCAAACCCCCAAAAACATTAAAAAGACCATAATTGATTGTAAAAACTCTAAAATCTATATAAAATCAAAGAAGACCATGAAAAACATTAAAAATCCCTAAAACCATAAAAAATATGTAAACCCCCCAAAACACTAAAACCTATAAAAACATCTAAAAATCCAAAAAACCCCTAAAATCCCTAAAAGATTCCAAAAAACCTAAAGGGATCTAAAACCCTTTAAAACCCATGGAAAAAAACAAGCCTAAAACCCGTTAAAACCTCATAATAGGACCAAAACCCCAAAATACTAAAAGTTCATACAAGTTATAATAATCACTAAAAACCCAAAAAGACCTAAAATAACCAAAAAACCTAAATGACGACGAAAACTATAAAACCAAAAAAGACCCTAAACCCCCAAAAACCATAAAAGAACTTAAAAAATTTAAAAATCCTATTGGAACCTAAAAAAACTAAATCCTTTAAACGACCCTAAAAACCTTATATGAAACTAAAACTTTGTAAACAACAAAAAAACCCTAAAACTCAAAATACTAAAAAACTCTAAAAACCCTAAAACCTTACAATACCTAAAATACTTAAAGACCCCAAAACCATTTAGAACACTAAAAATAATAAAAACCACTTAATCCCCTATAAACACTAAAACCCTAAAAAAATAAAAAACCATAAAAACCCAAAAAAACATAAAACCCCTAAATACCATAAAAAATTTAAACACCACAAATACACCATTCCCCCACCCAAAAAACCCTAATCCCTATAAATCCCTAATAACTTTAAACACAACTAAAACCCCTAAAAACCATAAAAACACCTAAAAGAAAAAATAATCTCCTAAATCCCTAAAACCCTAAATCCATAAAAATCCTAAAAATAAAAAAACACTAAGAAACCTAAAAACCATAAACAACCCCAATAGACCCTAAAAAATATATCCTAAACCCGAATACATTCACCCTAAACATTATGCAATACACATTAAACCTTACACCCAATACCCTATACCCTACAACCTAAACCCAAAACCCTATAAAAAACATACACCAAAGACACTAAACCCTAAAACATATAACTTAATCCCCATAACCTACACAATAAACCTTAAACCATAAAACATAAACTCTATACTCTCCAACTTAAACTCAAATCCTGGAACCCTACACACTAACCCTTAAATGACACTAAAACCCCTAAAATCATAAAGATCCTAAAAACCCCTAAATAACCCTAAAACACCTTAGAAAACTGAAAATACCCTAAATACACTTAAATCACCAAAAACCCTTAATGACCATAAAAACCCAAAAAAAGACCATAAAAACCATTAAGCCCCGAAAAGATCTAAAAAACCCTAGAAAACATAAAAGACCCAAAACCCTCTTAAAACCCTCTAAAGCACAAAAACACACTAAATCATAAGAATAAACCCTAAATAAATCCTAAAAGATATAAATATCCTAAAACCATAAAACCCTTTAAAACCCCCCACATTTCAACAAAAACCATTAAAACCCCAAACAACCATAAAACCCCTAAAACCCATTAAAACCCCTAAAACCCATTAAAATCCCTAAAACTCGTAAAACCACACAAAAAACACTAAGAACATTAAATAAACCCTTAAAATCCCAAAAAACAGTAAAAACCATAAAACGCCAAAACCCAAAAAACTACTTAAAAACACTGTAAACCAAAAACATAAAAACCCCTAAACCCTATGGAAGGACCTTAAAACCCCCCAAAAAATCAATAAAACCCCAAAACCAAAAGTAACATTAAAAAGAACCTAAAACCCTTAAATCCAAAAAACCCATAATCTCAAAAAACCCTAAAAAATGAAAAATCCCTCAAAACATAAAAACCCAAAAAAATAACATAAATTGGTGTCGTGAAACAAAAAAACACATAACAACCATAATATCCTTAAAAACACATAAAACACTAAAAATATCGTAAACCCCTTGACAAAACTAAAACATAAAAAACCCAAGATACAGTAAAAAAAAGTAAAAAGAAACTGAAAACTCTAAAAACCGTACAACCTAATAAGACCATAAAAACCATAAAACCCAAAAAACCCCAAAATCCCTAAAAACCAATGGAAAAACTAAAAGACCCTAAAAATACTAAAAGACCCTAAGGACCCTAAGGACGCTAAAATACCCTACAGACCCAAACAATCCTTTAAACCCTAAAAAATATTGAAGCCACTAAGAACCTACAACAATCTTAAAATCCCCAAAAACTGAAAAAATTCAGAAAACCCTATAATCCCTAAAAACACTAAAATACCTGAAAACTTCTATGACCCTAAAACCCATAGAAAACATAAAACCCTCAAAACCCCTAAAACCAAAAGTAAATCATAAAAACTCTAAATATCCCAAAAACCTATAGAAACCCTAAAAATACCTAAAAACACTAAAAATCTCCAAAACACCTTTAAACCCATAAACCCCCTAAAACCCTAAAAAATAAAACCCCTAAAAACATGAAGAAAACACAAAAAAAAATCCTCTAACAGGCCCTAAAACCTTAAAATACCTAAATATAAAAAGACCCAAATAAATCAAAAAGACCGCACAACCCTAAGACCCCTCAAATACCATAAAATGATAAAATACACTAAAAACTGCAAAACACCCCAAAACGCCAAAAACCATAAGAACCAATAAAATACCCTAAAAAGCATAAAACACTATAAAACCTCTAAAAAATCAAAAACCTATTAATCCCATTAAAAACATTTAATTCTAGAAAACCCAAAAAATATTATAAAAACCCTATAAAACCCTATAAAAAACTAAAAAACTCTTAAAATCCTTAAAACACCTTAAAATACTTTCAAATCACAAAAAAACAAAAAACCCCAAAATAAATGTAAACCCCCCCAAAAATATTAAAACAACCCTAAAACTCATAAAATATTTCTAAAAAATATAAAATAAAATTAAAGAACCCAAAACCCCTAAAAACTGAAAAACCCAAAAAACACCTAAAAACCCTAAAAACCATAAAAACTATAAAAAACTATAAAAAACCTAAAAATACTTAAACTCTATAAAATATATAAAAAACTGTAAAATGTCTAAGAACAATAAACCCTAATATATATATATGAACCCATAAAAACTCTAAAAACAAAACAAACCCAAAAAACCAAAAAGTCCCTAAAAACCCAAAACCCCTAAATAACATTTAAAATATTAAAAACCCCTAAAAGACCATAAAACCTCAAAAAAGACACTAAAAACCCTAAAAAACATAAATTATCCTATTACCATAAAAAATATTTTAAATAAACTAAACAGATTTAAACACTAAAAAAATCCTAACCCCATAAAAACGCAACCATAAAAAAATTAAAACCCATAAAAAATAAAACAACTCTAAGAACACAGATATCTTGAAAACAATCCTAAAACCCCCAAAAGCCCTAAAACCTAAAAACACCAAAATTCCAAAAAAACGTAAAACATCAAAAAACCCAAAAACCCCATAATCCCCTTAATCCCCTTAACCCACCCAAACCCTTCAAAACACTAAAACCCCTAAAAATTGATCAAAACCCCAAAAAACTCAAAATCCTTGAAAACCCATAAAAACCCAAAAATACTAAAAACCCATAAAACCCTAAAAATCTAAAAACCCCTTAAAACACAATAAACAATAAAAAACCAAAAATACCCATACCACCACCCCCACCAAATCCCTTCAAAACAATAAAAACACTAAAACCCATAAGAAATCATGAAAAATCTTAAAACCCTAAAATCCCAAAAAAAACCTTTAAACCCCTAAAGACCCTAAAACCCTAACATCTGTAAAACCCCTTACTTACAAACTATAACACCCCTATAAATATCATAAAATACTCTAAAAACTCCTTAAACATTATAAAATCCCCAAACCCCCAAAACTACAAAAAAACGAAATAAACCCTATAAACTGAAAAAACATTAAAAACCCATAAAACAGCTAAAAACCATAAAAACCCTATGAATACCATAAATAATATAAAGACCCTAAAAACCTAAAAATTCTAGAAATTCTAAAACCATAAAAAAAATAAAAATTACTAAAAATATTTAAAATCCCTAAAATCCTAAAAAACTGACAACCACAAAACCCACTAAAACCCCCCAAACCCCCTAAAAATACATTAAGCCCCTAAAACCCCTAAGACCCCCTAAAACCCCTTAAAACCCCCTAAACCCCCTAAAAACCCCACCTAAACACCATAAAAACCATAAAAACCGAAAATTGCTTAAAATACATAAAAGCTAAAAAGTATAGAAATCCTATAAACACTAAAAAACTAAATAATCTAAATAAAATAGTAAAACCCAAAAACAATTAAAACACAAAAAATTTTAAAAATACCATAAATCCCTAAAAATCATAAAAATACCCAATAACCCTAAATAAACTAAAACCCCCAAAAAATATTAAAACCCCTAAAGGGCCCACAAATAACCCTAAAATCACTAATAAACACTAATAACTCAAAAAACCCAAAAAACCCTAAATACCTTTTAAACCCCTAAAACCCCTAAAATATTATATATGTTACTAAACCCCCCTAAAACCCCTTAAAAGAATCTAAAACCTTAAAAACTCTAAAAGACCCCAAAATCCCTAAAAACCAAAAATGAGAATATAACCCCTAAACCCCCTAAAATTAACTAATAACCCTAGAATTATTTAAAATACCCTTAAAACAATAAAAAACGATAAAAGACACTGAAAATGAAAAAAACCATAAATGACACTAAAATACCCTAAAATAACCAAAAAACACTAAATTTAACTAGAAATTTCTAAAGGAACCTAAAACCCTAAAAATACTAAAAAATTAAAAGACCATAAAACCCCTAAAAGATCCTAAAAGACCCTAAAAACCTTGAAACTCATCAAAACCACTAAAAAATTAAATATAATAAAACCCCTGAAAACACTGAATGACACTAAAACCCCTAAAACATAAAAACCATTAAAATCCTAAAACCCCTAAATATCCTAAAATTATAAAAAAATATGAAAAACCATAAATCCAAAAAAAAGCAGTAACAGACCCCAAAAAAATCAAAAACAATTACAGTCCCATAAAACCAAGAAAACCTTAAAGAACCATAAAAACATTAAATGACCATAAAAATCATAACCCCCCCCCCCCCAAATATAAAACCACTAAAAACCCTTTAAAACATTAGAAACCCCTAAAACACCATAAAAACACCCTAAAACCCCAACAATGTTTTAAAACCCCATTAACCCAGTTAAAACCTTAAAGATCCAAAAAGTTTCTAAAACCACCTAAAAACATATGACCACTAAAAGAACCTAAAATTAACACCCCTAGAAAACCTTAACACCAAAAAAAACATTAAAACCCCAAAAAAGACCCTAAAACCCATAAACCACTAAATTTCATAAAAACACTAAAAAAATTCTAAAATTACTAAAAACTCACCCAAAGAATCATAAAAACCAATAAAAACCCCTAAAATTTTAAAAATCCCAAAAACCGTAGAAAAATCATAAAAAAATAAAAAAATTAAAAACTTCTAAAATCCCTAAAACCCAAAAATCTCTAAAAACCTCTAAAACCCCAAAGAAGTACAAAACCCCTAAAAACCCTAAACCCCCTAAAACCCAAAAAACCTAAAACCCCCTTATAACCCATAAATCACAAAAAACATTAAAATTGTAACGCCCCGACCCCAGTTACCCAGAGTCGGTGCATTATTACATAACATTGTTATGATCACAAGAAAGATCAAATGTCGAAAGACCGATTGGTTTAGTAGTCTTGGAAACACTAGATATATTCATAAGTCTTACATTACATCATAAAATGAAAAACTACTACAACAACATATTGTCTCCATAATCCACACCCATATCCCCACATAATATCCCTGCAGGTCATTCATAATTTACCTTATCACTTCCTGGGAAAAATAAAACATAGAAAAGGGGTGAGCTCAAATGCCCAGTAAGGATAACAATATAGTGGAAAATTTCATAAATAAGAATAAACATTTAAGGCAATGTATAACTAAAACAACAGCCTTTCAAACTTGAACTTTCAACATTGTATGGCATAAATAAAATGAAATAATGTGATTTACTCATTCACATGGATATTCTACTAATCGAATAATCACATGCAAAATCACTAACCACTTTCATAATGTTGGAATGCATAATGCCAGACTATCATAACCACATAGCCAAGGCCTCGTGCCAAGACTACAAATAAGATTTTGTCAAGGTCTTGTGCCAAGACACTAGTTTGTCTCATGAGACCTACCGATGCAATTTTTTAGAAGATACTTACGTTTAAAATTGCTCAAATATACTCCAGTGTTTTTATGAAAACATTATGCAATCTTATGAAAACAGAATAACTAATTCTGAGACTGCTCGACTAATTACAGGCCATGATGGGTCCACGCCCAATCCCTTCCTTTCTACCATACTCGAGAGTCAGATTTTCTAAAAACATTTTTAAGCTTGCGTTAAATACGTATACATTTGCACTGGATTTTCATATATGTGAGAGAAATATCTATTTTTTGAAATCATTTAAAAGTTATATATTTATAAAATAAAACATTTTCTTTGAAAATATTCTTATAAGCTTGTAAGGGAAGCTTTGAAGATTTTATAACGGCGGAAAATAGCCACACCCGCCGTATAAGTTAAAAAAAACATTTTTACCTTAATTCTGTCGAAAAGGTTAAAAAGGACCTTGTTTTGAAAACGACGGAAAGATTCCTCTTATAAAAATTCAAAAAAGGGTATAAATGACTTTAACCCATATTCTTGTAAATAATAAAAATGTTTTGAAATACATTATTAAGAAACATGGATGTGGATGATAACGAGATCCCAGTAGATTATTACGTATAAACAACCTCGGATAATGAAGAGATTGTGAAACAACCCTTACCTTTTACTTTTCCTTGGTTGGGGTAGTTTAACCTCCTGTATAATGGTGATATAATTGTTATTAAATTATACAAGAATCATATATATTAATATGATATCATATATGATCTTTTAACATTGATTTGTTAATAATATCTTAGAATTATCGTCGTTTCGGGTGTTAACTTACTGATTTTATTTTATATGTTTTGTTACATAAGCCATGTTTGTTGTATCTTATTCATATCCAGAATGATATCAAGTCCTTAAACATCATTTTTAAATCATCAAATGATAATTATACTTGAATGGATACGATGGAGAATGAATCTCATCGCGTTAGTGGAGACGGTAGTCCGTACGTACGCACGAGCGACAATATCATTCTTTTGATATTAAAATAATATATAAATGGATGGTATATCATATATACAGAATCATTAACATGTTATATTTATTATTTACATGAGTTACACATCATTATTATACCCATCCAAATAATAATATATTGAATAACAATTACACCAGGACGTGGAGACGGTAAGCCGTACGTACGCACGTATGGTGACATGTTATACAAAGGGTGGATAGAATACTGAATATGGTTGTAACATATTTATAATAACATCACAGTATATGTAAGATACTGGAGTTATTATTTTAGAATGGTAAGAACAAAGAAAGAAGAAGTGGAAGAAGAAAGGAACTTGAAAAGGGGTGGTGAAAACATTACCTCTTCTTTGGGTTCTTCCTTTTGATTTGATCAAAAGGGCTCCTTAGGTTGGCTTTCTGATCAAACTAATGCCTCTAGGTTGTAGTGAGGGATGTTGGGAGAGTATTTGGGCAGAGTTTGGCCGAACCAAAAGGTTTGAAGGTGTGAAGAAATGAGAAGGATGAGTGCCCTTTTATAAGAGGGGTTAGGGGCACCTTTGGAAAAGCTAGAAATATTAATTTATAATAAATTCATATTCGGTTTATAATGGCTCCAAAGTTGATTATTCAAATGTTAAATTAGGGATAGGTCTAAAACCACTCAACCAATAGAATTTAGACAGGTTTGGGTACTTATATTAACCTTATCTTTAAGTATTAACTCTAAGTTAATTAGTTTCACTTTTACAATGTCTCTTTGTATTTTTATATAATATGGTTAATAAACTTACTATATACATCCAAGCGACCACCAAGTGGTCCATTAATGATTACCCTATCATGATATAAGTCTCTTGGCCGAACCTTAGATTTTTAGGAATTAAATATCAATTAATAATATAATATTTGTTTTAATAACTCTTTTATGTCAATTTTGACACTATTCAATAGTTGATTTTTTTGAAACTCATAACAGATTGATTACTTCGAACAAAGTCAATTAAATCAATAATAATATATCATATTATCCTAGAAAATTAGTTTAATTCATTAAAAGTTTCATATTATATTTATTTGGGTATTTATAATATCAATTATTTTAATTTTTCACTATTATAGTAATTACTGCATCATCATTGTGTCATAACTAAAATAAATTATTTAATGTCTAAAAATTATAAATAAAATATCATTATGTAGGAAATAGTTTTATCTTTCTAATTAATATTTATAATCTAAAATCCAAAATATATAACCCTATATAACAATTGTTTTTCTAAAAGATATATGCTTGTGTCATTTTTGTATTCATTTTAACTTAATTAAAATAAAGTGTCATTATCACTTACAAGTGGATCCATGGGGTCCCAAAATCGACCCAAATATGCCCATGGTCGAACAGGTATCAACTAATAAGTCTAGGACACGTTTTAGGGTAATTTAATATTATTATAATATTATTGTTTAACCCTTATTTACCGGATTTACCCTTAACCATGGTAAATAAAATATTTACCGCAGTAATTATTCAAAATGTCTAAAAATAAAAGTTACCTATTTAAAAAATTTGAACATCCTGATTCCAAATATGGAATCCATTTTCCTAAATTCAAAACACAGAAGTAGAAGAAATTAATTTAAAATTAATTCCCGCTGTCAAAACAAAAAGCGTGTTTTTAAGAGATAATAACTATCAAAAGATTGACACTTGTTTATGTTGGGTTTAATTGTAAAATTATGTCCAATGACCAACATTATATTAAATGGTAAAAATATATTCTAAATATACTTTAAAACTACTAAAATTCATAATTTATCACTATTAATTATTTTGATTAAAAAAGTTGTTTTTAATTAAAATTTAGTAATTTTCACTATTCATCAAAATATGAAAGTTATCCGAAAAGTACCGAAATTTCACCTTAGGCTAAATTTGATATTCCGAATCCAGAAATGAAGTCCATTTTAAAATATAAAATATATATAATTTCGAAAAGTAGGTATTACTATTCATAACGGCAAGTTTGATTGGTTGTGGTGTGTGTTAAAACTCAAGGTTGCGTACAAAACACGCTACTGTATTATTCAAAGAAAGCATACCGTGGAAGCTTGGGATGTTTCATTTTAAATTTTTGATGTCCCCATTTAGTCAAAAAGTTTAAAATATTGTATTTAAAAAGGGTTCACTATTAAAAGTTGATAAAAGTGCAATACTGAAAATGAATTTGTTCTTGCATTATATCTAAGAAACTCTTAATATGGATTCTAAAATTATAAGGATTATATAAAGTTTAAAATTTAGATAATACTATTCATAACCTCTTTTGAATGGATTTTTTTTGTAATTCATGGTGTGATTGAACTCGATGTTGTGTGTAGTGCAAGTTATTGAATTATTTTGAAGAAATAACACACTATGAAATCTTGGGGTGTTACATTCTCCCCTCCTTCAATAAATTGCGTCCTCGCAATTTGAAATTGTTCTTCGAAAATAAAAGGTTGAAAATAGAAAATATATTTGTGGGAAAACCCACATCGGAAATTGGGTTACTAAAATTTAGTCTTAATATGAGGAAAAGAGAAATGAAAGGGTCACCACCAAATTATGATCTCGATTAGGAGAACATTGGAGGCAATTAGAGACATATAATTGGAGGAGAAACGTAAATATTTATAGGTAGTGATTGAGGTCATCAATCACAAACAAGTATGAAATTGAGGTCCTTAAATTCATCAATCTATGATGATTTGAAATACCATCGGTTCAACAAAACATAGGGAATTAGGATAACACATTTTTGACGTTTCAAAATATCTTAGTTGAAATCCCACATCGAAAAATGAATTAATGAGGCCTCTATTTAAAATAAAGAGTCGAAAGTATGAAGATTACTGAAAATAACACATACTAGGGTTCCATGTAGGAAAATATGGATATGGAAGAAAAATCTAACCATCAATTATCTGATGGAGAGTGGTAGAGAACATGGCTATGAAAAGGCCAACAATCCCAAAGCCATAAATTAGTGATGATTTAAGGTACCATCTAGGAAAAAAATTTTGTTCTAAGTTGCTTTTCTTAATATTGAGGAATTTATTTATGAGATTGGCTAAGATCATAAGGAGATATACTTACTTTATAATTATAGTTTTATCCATTAATAAATTTCTACCACAAACTCATCTTTCACTCTAAAAGATAATAGAATGTAAAAAAATTCTATTTACACTATTCGTATAGGGTTCCAAAATAAACGAATTTATAATTCATCAACAAGATCTTTTAACAAAAACTACATTATTTAATCCAGGACATCTCGTGGGCCAGTGGTAGGTGATACACCCTTGTCGCCCTTCGGTTGCGGGTTCAAGTATCGCAGCCTTGCCGGAAGCGACGGGTTGTCTCCCGACCTCCGGGTTGTCCTTTTATGGCAATCCAAAATAATCCAAACTAGAACTATCCAAAATACTTCTGTCCAAACTCACAGTCCAACATTTATAAGGAAGGTAAACATAATATAGATCCTTTTTACCCCATAATAGCATATGAATACCTTCATCATGTATTACCATATTCCTTATTGATTACATTCATGCTCCCTTATTCCATATAGAATGCTGGATATACTTCATTAATCCAAAAATGTTTTAAACCCCAATAATGATGGAATATACAAATCATTAATCAGTTCCAAGGTAGTCAAGAATATCCAATATAATTTATCCAAAACAATCACATATTATTCCAAAATCACTACCTCAGTATCAGAACTATATTATGATTTATCATTCTCTCAACCATATATTTTCCAAAAATTTATCCTGCTATTGAGTCACTTTTCTTTGTTCCACACAATCTCAAGTCCTTAATGAAATAGTACTGCAGTACAATCCTTATATACTCCATAATTATTATAACAAGTACATTGTTGATACAACACTCAATTGACATAATCAACATAAGAACTCTAATCATTCCTCTTCATCTGTGGTAGTATCATAACTTGATTATTATCCAATAACATCATTTGCGGCATAGTCTGATGACTGGGACATAGGTTCGCGTAGTGTCCAAACTCCTTGCAAATGAAGCATTGTACATTTAAAACCATTTTCTTACCCTTGCAGTCACGTACTTTGTGCCCTTTTCCTCCAAACTTATAACAAACTCCCATTCCTTTCAGGCAAGTTCTAGGGTGCTTCTTTCCACAGTTACCACATATGGGAAAATTCTTCTTTTCCTTCTTCCCTTTATCCATCTTTCTCTCTTCCATCATTTTCTTCTCTTGCTTCCCTTCAAAGCCATAGGACTCAGTAAACTCTTTACTTATATTATCAACACATGATATTATTTCTTCATATGATGATAATACATGGGAGACTATTTATCTTATAAATTCTAGCTTAAGACCATGAAAGATATGATCCTTCCTTCTCTTTGGATCATGTGCATTTCTGGAGTTCTCATTCCTTTTACTGGGCGCCATTTCTAAACAATGGCATAAACTAGATCAGTTTATGAATCAAAATACATAATCCCATACTTATAAAACACTTAAAATAAATTGAACTATTTATGGATATAATCCATAATCATAAGAATGTTTTCATTGAGGAAGTATATACTCATAATCCCTTCAAACTGATTTGTAAAGAAAATGAGAGTTATCCTAAGCATATCCCCGGGGAGTGTCGTAACCAAGAGTGCAGCAAGGCCCGTTGTCGTGCACCAGTTCCCGTTCGAGTCTAGCTCAAAGCGGTGTTTTCGGGTTTTACCCCTAGGTACATCTGTGTCAGAGCCGCCTCTACCTGCTCGTATCCAGACAGGGATGTATTGCTCGGAAAACTCACAAAATCTCTACAATACCAAAATTCTAGGAAGATCTTCTATACTAATCCTCAAAGTTCATCTTAGGTCTATGTGCTCTAATCAGAGTTTATCTAAATCTAGCTTCCAAGGTTTGTACTAAACTTCCTCTGATACCAACTGTAACGCCCCGACCCCAGTTACCCAGAGTCGGTGCATTATTACATAACATTGCTATGATCACAAGAAAGATCAAATCTCGAAAGACCGATTGGTTTAGTAGTCTTGGAAACAATAGATATATTCATAAGTTTTACATTACATAAAAAAATGAAAAACTACTACAAAAACATATTGTATCCATAATCCACACCCATATCCCCACATAATATCCTTGCAGGTCATTCATAATTTACTTCTTCACTTCTTGGGAAAAATAAAACATAGAAAAGGGGTGAGCTCAAATGCCCAGTAAGGATAACAATATAGCAGAAACTTTCATAAATGAGAATAAACATTTAAGGCAATGTATAACTAAAACAACAGCCTTTCAAACTTGAACTTTCAACATTGTATGGCATAAATAAAATGAAATAATGCCATTTACTCATTCACATGGATATTCTACTAATCGAATAATCACATGAAAAATCACTAACCACTTTCATAATGTTGGAATGCATAATGACAGACTATCATAACCACATAGCCAAGGCCTCGTGCCAAGACTACAAATAAGATTTTGTCAAGGCCTTGTGCCAAGACACTAGTTTGTCTCATGATACCTACCGATGCAATTTTTTAGAAGATACTTACGTTTAAAATTGCTCAAATATACTACAGTGTTTTTCTGAAAACATTATGCAAGCTTCTGAAAACAAAATAACTAATTCTGAGACTGCTCGACTAATTACAGGCCATGATGGGTCCACGCCCAATCCCTTCATGTCTACCATACTTGAGAGTCAGATTTTCTAAAAACATTTTTAAGCTTGCGTTAAATACGTATACATTTGCACTGGATTTTCATATATGTGAGAGAAATATCTCTTTTTTGAAATCATTTAAAAGTTATATATTTATAAAATAAAACATTTTATTTGAAAATATTCTTATAAGCTTGTAAGGGAATCTTTGAAGATTTTATAACGGCGGAAAATAGCCGCACCCGCCGTATAAGTTAAAAAAAACATTTTTACCTTAATTCTGTCGAAAAGGTTAAAAAGGACCTTGTTTTGAAAACGACGGAAAGATTCCTCTTATAAAAAGTCAAAAAAGGGTATAAATGACTTTAACTCATATTCTTGTAAATAATAAAAATGTTTTTAAATACATTATTAAGAAACATGGATGTGGATGATAATGAGATCCCAGTAGATTATTACGTATAAACAACCTCGGATAATGAAGAGATTGTAAAATTATCCTTACCTTGTACTTTTCCTTGGTTGGGGTAGTTTAACCTCCTACATAATGGTGATATAATTGTTATTAAATTATACAAGAATCATATATATTAATATGATATCATATATGATCTTTTAACATTGATTTGTTAATAATATCTTAGAATTATCGTCATTTCGGGTGTTAACTTACTGATTTTCTTTTATATGTTTTGTTACATAAGCCATGTTTGTTGTATCTTATTCATATCCAGAATGATATCAAGTCCTTAAACATCATTTTTAAATCATCAAATGATAATTATACTTGAATGGATACGATGGAGAATGAATCTCATCGCGTTAGTGGAGACGGTAGTCTGTACGTACGCACGAGCGACAATATCATTCTTTTGATATTAAAATAATATATAAATGGATGGTATATCATATATAAAGAATCATTAACATGTTATATGTATTATATACATGAGTTAAAAATCATTATTATACCCATCCAAATAATAATATATTGAATAACAATTACACCAGGACGTGGAGACGGTAAGCCGTACGTACGCACGTATGGTGACATGTTATTCAAAGGGTGGATAGAATACTGAATATGGTTGTAACATATTTATAATAACATCAAAGTATATGTAAGATACTGGAGTTATTATTTTAGAATGGTAAGAACAAAGAAAGAAGAATTGGAAGAAGAAAGGAACTTGAAAAGGGGTGGTGAAAACATTTCCTCTTCTTCAGGTTCTTCCTTTTGATTTGATCAAAAGGGCTCCTTAGGTTGGCTTTCTGATCAAACTAAGGCCTCTAGGTTGTTTTGAGGGATTTTGGGAGAGTATTTGGGCAGAGTTTGGCCGAACCAAAAGGTTTGAAGGTGTGAAGAAATGATAAGGAGGAGTGCCCTTTTATAAGAGGGGTGAGGGGCACCTTTGGAAAAGCTAGAAATATTAATTTATAATAAATTCATATTCGGTTTCTAATGGCTCCAAAGTTGATTATTCAAATTTTAAGGTGGGGATAGGTCGAAAACCACTCAACCAATATAATTTAGACAGGTTTGAGTACTTATATTAACCTTATCTTTAAGTATTAACTCTAAGTTAATTAGTTTCACTTTTACAATGTATCTTTTTATTTTTATATAATATGGTTAATAAACTTACTATATACATCCAAGAGACAACCAAGTGGTCCAATAATGATGAACCTATCATGATATAAGTCTCCTGGCCGAACCTTTGATATTTAGGAATTTAATATCAATTAATAATATAATATTTGTTTTAAGAACTCTTTTATGTCAATTTTGACACTATTCAATAGTTTATTTTTGTGAAACTCATAACAGATTGATTACTTCGAACAAATTCAATTAAATCAATCCTAATATATCATATTATCCTATAAAATTAGTTTAATTCATTAAAAGTTTCATATTATATTTATTTGGGTATTTATAATATCAATTATTTTAATTTTTCACTATTATAGTAATTACTGCATCATCATTGTGTCATAACTAAAATAAATTATTTAATGTCTAAAAAATATAAATAAAATATCATTATGTAGGAAATCTTTTTATCTTTCTAATTAATATTTATAATCTAAAATCCAACATATATAACCCTATATAAAAATTGTTTTTCTAAAAGATATATGCTTGTGTCATTTTTGTATTCATTTTAACTTAATTAAAATAAAGTGTCATTATCACTTACAAGTGGATCCATAGGGTCCCAAAATCGACCCAAATATGCCCATGTTCGAACATGTATCAACTAATAAGGCTAGGACACGTTTTAGGGTAATTTAGTATTATTATAATATTATTGTTTAACCCTTATTTACCGGATTTACCCTTAACCATGGTAAATAAAATATTTACCGCAGTAATTATTCAAAATGTCTAAAAATAAAAGTTACCTATTTAAAAAATTTGAACATCCTGATTCAAAATATGGAATCCATTTTCCTAAATTCAAAACACATAAGTAGCAGAAAATAATTTAAAATTAATTCCCGCTGTCAACACAAAAAGCGTGTTTTTATGAGATAATAACTATCAAAAGATTGACACTTGTTTATGTTCGGTTTAATTGTAAAATTATGTCCAATGACCAACATTATATTAAATGGTAAAAATATATTCTAAATATACTTTAAAACTCCTAAAATTCATAATTTATCACTATTAATTATTTTGATTAAAAAAGTTGTTTTTAATTAAAATTTAGTAATTTTCACTATTCATCAAAATATGAAAGTTATCCGAAAAGTACCGAAATTTCACCTTAGGCTAAATTTGATATTCCAAATCCAGAAATGTAGTCCATTTTAAAATATAAAATATATATAATTTCGAAAAGTAGGTATTACTATTCATAACAGCAAGTTTGATTGGTTGTGGTGTGTGTTAAAACTCAAGGTTGCGTACAAAACACGCTACTGTATTATTCAAAGAAAGCATACCATGGAAGCTTGGGATGTTTCATTTTAAATTTTTGATGTCCCCATTTAGTCAAAAAGTTTAAAATATTGTATTTAAAAAGGGTTCACTATTAAAAGTTGATAAAAGTGCAATACTGAAAATGAATTTGTTCTTGCATTATATCTAAGAATCTCTTAATATGGATTCTAAAATTATAAGGATTATATAAAGTTTAAAATTTAGATAATACTATTCATAACCTCTTTTGAATGGATTTTTTTTTGTAATTCATGGTGTGATTGAACTCGATGTTGTGTGTAGTGCAAGTTATTGAATTATTTTGAAGAAATAACACACTATGAAATCTTGGGGTGTTACATTCTCCCCTCCTTTAATAAATTGCGTCCTCGCAATTTGAAATTGTTCTTCGAAAATAAAAGGTTGAAAATAGAAAATATATTTGTGGGAAAACCCACATCGGAAATTGGGTTACTAAAATTTAGTCTTAATATGAGGAAAAGAGAAATGAAAGGGTCACCACCAAATTATGATCTCGATTAGGAGAACATTGGTGGCAATTAGAGACATATAATTGGAGGAGAAACGTAAATATTTATAGGTAGTGATTGAGGTCATCAATCACAAACAAGTATGAAATTGAGGTCCTTAAATTCATCAATCTATGATGATTTGAAATACCATCGGTTCAACAAAACATAGGGTATTAGGATAACACATTTTTGACGTTTCAAAATATCTAAGTTGAAATCCCACATCGAAAAATAAATTAATGAGGCCTCTATTTAAAATAAAGAGTCGAAAGTATGAAGATTACTGAAAATAACACATACTAGGGTTCCATGTAGGAAAATATGGATATGGAAGAAAAATCTAACCATCAATTATCTGATGGAGAGTGGTAGAGAACATGGCTATGAAAAGGCCAACAATCCCAAAGCCATAAATTAGTGATGATTTAAGGTACCATCTAGGAAAAAAATTTTGTTCTAAGTTGCTTTTATTAATATTGAGGAATTTATTTATGAGATTGGCTAAGATCATAAGGAGATATACTTACTTTATAATTATAGTTTTATCCATTAATAAATTTCTACCACAAACTCATCTTTCACTCTAAAAGATAATAGAATGTAAAAAAATTCTATTTACACTATTCGTATAAGGTTCCAAAATAAATGAATTTATAATTCATCTACAAGATCTTTTAACAAAAACTACATTATTTAATCCAGGACATCTCGTGGGCCAGTGGTAGGTGATACACCCTTGTCTCCCTTCGGTTGCGGGTTCAAGTCTCGCAGCCTTGCCGGACGCGACGGGTTGTCTCCCGACCTCCGGGTTGTCCTTTTATGGCAATCCAAAATAATCCAAACTAGAACTATCCAAAATACTTCTGTCCAAACTCACAGTCCAACATTTATAAGGAAGGTAAACATAATATAGATCCTTTTTACCCCGTAATAGCATATGAATACCTTCATCATGTATTACCATATTCCTTATTGATTACATTCATGCTCCCTTATTCCATATAGAATGCTGGATATACTTCATTAATCCAAAAATGTTTTAAACCCCAACAATGATGGAATATACAAATCATTAATCAGTTCCAAGGTAGTCAAGAATATCCAATATAATTTATCCAAAACAATCACATATTATTCCAAAATCACTACCTCAGTATCAGAACTATATTATGATTTATCATTCTCTCAACCATATATTTTCCAAAAATTTATCCTGCTATTGAGTCACTTTTCTTTGTTCCACACAATCTCAAGTCCTTAATGAAATAGTACTGCAGTACAATCCTTATATACTCCATAATTATTATAACAAGTACATTGTTGATACAACACTCAATTGACATAATCAACATAAGAACTCTAATCATTCCACTTCATCTGTGGTAGTATCATAACTTGATTATTATCCAATAACATCATTTGCGGCATAGTCTGATGACTGGGACATAGGTTTGCGTAGTTTCCAAACTCTTTGCAAATGAAGCATTGTACATTTAAAACCATTTTCTTACCCTTGCAGTCACGTACTTTGTGCCCTTTTCCTCCAAACTTATAACAAACTCCCATTCCTTTCAGGCAAGTTCCAGGGTTCTTCTTTCCACAGTTACCACATATGGGAAAATTCTTCTTTTCCTTCTTCCCTTTATCCATCTTTCTCTCTTCCATCCTTTTCTTCTCTTGCTTCCCTTCAAAGCCATAGGACTCAGTAAACTCTTTACTTATCTTATCAACACATGATATTATTTCTTCATATGATGATAATACATGGGAGACTATTTCTCTTATAAATTATAGCTTAAGACCATGAAAGATATGATCCTTCCTTCTCTTTGGATCATGTGCATTTCTGGAGTTCTCATTCCTTTTACTGGGCGCCATTTCTAAACAATGGCATAAACTAGATCAGTTTATGAATCAAAATACATAATCCCATACTTATAAAACACTTAAAATAAATTGAACTATTTATGGATATAATCCATAATCATAAGAATGTTTTCTTTGAGGAAGTATATACTCATAATCCCTTCAAAATGATTTGTAAAGAAAATGAGAGTTATCCTAAGCATATCCCCCGGGAGTGTCGTAACCAAGAGTGAAGCAAGGCCCGTTGTCGTGCACCAGTTCCCGTTCGAGTCTAGCTCAAAGCGGTGTTTTCGGGTTTTACCCCTAGGTACATCTGTGCCAGAGCCGCCTCTACCTTCTCGTATCCAGACAGGGATGTATTGCTCGGAAAACTCACAAAATCTCTACAATACCAAAATTCTAGGAAGATCTTCTATACTAATCCTCAAAGTTCATCTTAGTTCTATGTGTTCTAATCAGAGTTTATCTAAATCTAGCTTCCAAGGTTTGTACTAAACTTCCTCTGATACCAACTGTAACGCCCCGACCCCAGTTACCCAGAGTCGGTGCATTATTACATAACATTGTTATGATCACAAGAAAGATCAAATCTCGAAAGACCGATTGGTTTAGTAGTCTTAGAATCACTAGATATATTCATAAGTCTTACATTACATCATAAAATGAAAAACTACTACAACAACATATTGTCTCCATAATCCACACCCATATCCCCACATAATATCCCTGCAGGTCATTCATAATTTACCTTATCACTTCCTGAGAAAAATAAAACATAGAAAAGGGGTGAGCTCAAATGCCCAGTAAGGATAACAATATAGTGGAAACTTTCATAAATGAGAATAAACATTTAAGGCAATATATAACTAAAACAACAGCCTTTCAAACTTGAACTTTCAACATTGTATGGCATAAATAAAATGAAATAATGCCATTTACTCATTCACATGGATATTCTACTAATCGAATAATCACATGCAAAATCACTAACCACTTTCATAATGTTGGAATGCATAATGACAGACTATCATAACCACATAGCCAAGGCCTCGTGCCAAGACTACAAATAAGATTTTGTCAAGGCCTTGTGCCAAGACACTTGTTTGTCTCATGAGACCTACCGATGCAATTTTTTAGAAGATACTTACGTTTAAAATTGCTCAAATATACTCCAGTGTTTTTCTGAAAACATTATGCAAGATTCTGAAAACAAAATAACTAATTCTGAGACTTCTCGACTAATTACAGGCCATGATGGGTCCACGCCCAATCCCTTCCTGTCTACTATACTCGAGAGTCAGATTTTCTAAAAACATTTTTAAGCTTGCGTTAAATACGTATACATTTGCACTGGATTTTCATATATGTGAGAGAAATATCTCTTTTTTGAAATCATTTAAAAGTTATATATTTATAAAATAAAACATTTTCTTTGAAAATATTCTTATAAGCTTGTAAGGGAAGCTTTGAAGATTTTATAACGGCGGAAAATAGCCGCACCCGCCGTATAAGTTAAAAAAACATTTTTACCTTAATTCTGTCGAAAAGGTTAAAAAGGACCTTGTTTTGAAAACGACGGAAAGATTCCTCTTATAAAAAGTCAAAAAAGGGTATAAATGACTTTAACCCATATTCTTGTAAATAATAAAAATGTTTTGAAATACATTATTAAGAAACATGGATGTGGATGATAACGAGATCCCAGTAGATTATTATGTATAAACAACCTCGGATAATGAAGAGATTGTGAAATAACCCTTACCTTATACTTTTCCTTGGTTGGGGTAGTTTAACCTCTTGTATAATGGTGATATAATTGTTATTAAATTATACAAGAATCATATATATTAATATGATATCATATATGATCTTTTAACATTGATTTGTTAATAATATCTTAGAATTATCGTCGTTTCGGGTGTTAACTTACTGATTTTATTTTATATGTTTTGTTACATAAGACATGTTTGTTGTATCTTATTCATATCCAGAATGATATCAAGTCCTTAAACATCATTTTTAAATCATAAAATGATAATTATACTTGAATGGATACGATGGAGAATGAATCTCATCGCGTTACTGGAGACGGTAGTCCGTACGTACGCACGAGCGACAATATCATTCTTTTGATATTAAAATAATATATAAATGGATGGTATATCATATATACAGAATCATTAACATGTTATATTTATTATTTACATGAGTTACACATCATTATTATACCCATCCAAATAATAATATATTGAATAACAATTACACCAGGACGTGGAGACGGTAAGCCGTACGTACGCACGTATGGTGACATGTTATTCAAAGGGTGGATAGAATACTGAATATGGTTGTAAAATATTTATAATAACATCACAGTATATGTAAGATACTGGATTTATTATTTTAGAATGGTAATAACAAAGAAAGAAGAAGTGGAAGAAGAAAGGAACTTGAAAAGGGGTGGTGAAAACATTACATCTTCTTCGGGTTCTTCCTTTTGATTTGATCAAAAGGGCTCCTTAGGTTGGCTTTCTGATCAAACTAAGGCCTCTATGTTGTATTGAGGTATGTTGGGAGAGTATTTGGGAAGATTTTGTCCTAACCAAAAGGTTTTAAGGTGTGAAGAAATGAGAAGGAGTAGTTCCCTTTTATAAGAGGGGTGAGGGGCACCTTTGGAAAAGCTAGAAATATTAATTTATAATAAATTCATATTCGGTTTCTAATGGCTCCAAAGTTGATTATTCAAATTTTAAGGTGGGGATAGGTCGAAAACCACTCAAAAAATAGAATTTAGACAGGTTTGGGTACTTATATTAACCTTATCTTTAAGTATTAACTCTAAGTTAATTAGTTTCACTTTTACAATGTCTCTTTGTATTTTTATATAATATGGTTAATAAACTTACTATATACATCCAATCAACCACCAAGTGGTCAATTAATGATGAACCTATCATGATATAAGTCTCTTGGCCGAACCTTAGATTTTTAGGAATTTAATATCAATTAATAATATAATATTTGTTTTAAGAACTCTTTTATGTCAATTTTGACACTATTCAATAGTTGATTTTTGTGAAACTCATTACAGATTGATTACTTCGAACAAAGTAAATTAAATCAATCCTAATATATCATATTATCCTATAAAATTAGTTTAATTCATTAAAAGTTTCATATTATATTTATTTGGGTATTCATAATATCAATTATTTTAATTTTTCACTATTATAGTAATTACTGCATCATCATTGTGTCATAACTAAAATAAATTATTTAATGTCTAAAAATTATAAATAAAATATAATTATGTAGGAAATCTTTTTATATTTCTAATTTATATTTATAATCTAAAATCCAACATATATAACCCTATATAAAAATTGTTTTTCAAAAAGATATATGCTTGTGTCATTTTTGTATTCATTTTAACTTAATTAAAATAAAGTGTCATTATCACTTACAAGTGGATCCATGGGGTCCCAAAATCGACCCAAATATGCCCATGGTCGAACATGTATCAACTAATAAGTCTAGGACACGTTTTAGGGTAATTTAGTATTATTATAATATTATTGTTTAACCCTTATTTACCGGATTTACCCTTAACCATGGTAAATAAAATATTTACCGCAGTAATTATTCAAAATGTCTAAAAATAAAAGTTACCTATTTAAAAAATTTGAAAATCATGATTCCAAATATGGAATCCATTTTCCTAAATTCAAAACACAGAAGTAGCAGAAATTAATTTAAAATTAATTCCCGCTGTCAAAACAAGAAGCGTGTTTTTAAGAGATAATAACTATCAAAAGATTGACACTTGTTTATGTTCGGTTTAATTGTAAAATTATGTCCAATGACAAACATTATATTAAATGGTAAAAATATATTCTAAATATACTTTAAAACTACTAAAATTCATAATTTATCACTATTAATTATTTTGATTAAAAAAGTTGTTTTTAATTAAAATTTAATAATTTTCACTATTCATCAAAATATGAAAGTTATCCGAAAAGTACCGAAATTTCACCTTAGGCTAAATTTGATATTCCGAATCCAGAAATGAAGTCCATTTTAAAATATAAAATATATATAATTTCGAAAAGTAGGTATTACTATTCATAACGGCAAGTTTGATTGGTTGTGGTGTGTGTTAAAACTCAAGGTTGCGTACAAAACACGCTACTGTATTATTCAAAGAAAGCATACCGTGGAAGCTTGGGATGTTTCATTTTAAATTTTTGATGTCCCCATTTAGTCAAAAAGTTTAAAATATTGTATTTAAAAAGGGTTCACTATTAAAAGTTGATTAAAGTGCAATACTGAAAATGAATTTGTTCTTGCATTATATCTAAGAAACTCTTAATATGGATTCTAAAATTATAAGGATTATATAAAGTTTAAAATTTAGATAATACTATTCATAACCTCTTTTGAATGGATTTTTTTTTGTAATTCATGGTGTGACTGAACTCGATGTTGTGTGTAGTGCAAGTTATTGAATTATTTTGAAGAAATAACACACTATGAAATCTTGGGGTGTTACATTCTCCCCTCCTTCAATAAATTGCGTCCTCGCAATTTAAAATTGTTCTTCGAAAATAAAAGGTTGAAAATAGAAAATATATTTGTGGGAAAACCCACATCGGAAATTCGGTTACTAAAATTTAGTCTTAATATGAGGAAAAGAGAAATGAAAGGGTCACCACCAAATTATGATCTCGATTAGGAGAACATTGGTGGCAATTAGAGACATATAATTGGAGGAGAAACGTAAATATTTATAGGTAGTGATTGAGGTCATCAATCACAAAAAAGTATGAAATTGAGGTCCTTAAATTCATCAATCTATGATGATTTGAAATACCATCGGTTCAACAAAACATAGGGTATTAGGATAACACATTTTTGACGTTTCAAAATATCGTAGTTGAAATCCCACATCGAAAAATGAATTAATGAGGCCTCTATTTAAAATAAAGAGTTGAAAGTATGAAGATTACTGAAAATAACACATATTAGGGTTCCATGTAGGAAAATATGGATATGGAAGAAAAATCTAACCATCAATTATCTGATGGAGAGTGGTAGAGAACATGGCTATGAAAAGGCCAACAATCCCAAAGCCATAAATTAGTGATGATTTAAGGTACCATCTAGGAAAACATTTTTGTTCTAAGTTGCTTTTCTTAATATTGAGGAATTTATTTATGAGATTGGCTAAGATCATAAGGATATATACTTACTTTATAATTAGAGTTTTATCCATTAATAAATTTCTACCACAAACTCATCTTTCACTCTAAAAGATAATAGAATGTAAAAAAATTCTATTTACACTATTCGTATAGGGTTTCAAAATAAACGAATTTATAATTCATCTACAAGATCTTTTAACAAAAACTACATTATTTAATCCAGGACATCTCGTGGGCCAGTGGTAGGTGATACACCCTTGTCGCCCTTCGGTTGCGGGTTCAAGTCTCGCAGCCTTGCCGGACGCGACGAGTTGTCTCCCGACCTCCGGGTTGTCCTTTTATGGCAATCCAAAATAATCCAAACTAGAACTATCCAAAATACTTCTGTCCAAACTCACAGTCCAACATTTATAAGGAAGGTAAACATAATATAGATCATTTTTACTCCGTAATAGCATATGAATACCTTCATCATGTATTACCATATTCCTTATTGATTACATTCATGCTCCCTTATTCAATATAGAATGCTGGATATACTTCATTAATCCAAAAATGTTTTAAACCCCAACAATGATGGAATATACAAATCATTAATCAGTTCCAAGGTAGTCAAGAATATCCAATATAATTTATCCAAAACAATCACATATTATTCCAAAATCACTACCTCAGTATCAGAACTATATTATGATTTATCATTCTCTCAACCATATATTTTCCAAAAATTTATCCTGCTATTGAGTCACTTTTCTTTGTTCCACACAATCTCAAGTCCTTAATGAAATAGTACTGCAGTACAATCCTTATATACTCCATAATTATTATAACAAGTACATTGTTGATACAACACTCAATTGACATAATCAACATAAGAACTCTAATCATTCCTCTTCATCTGTGGTAGTATCATAACTTGATTATTATCCAATAACATCATTTGCGGCATAGTCTGATGATTGGGACATAGGTTCGCGTAGTGTCCAAACTCCTTGCAAATGAAGCATTGTACATTTAAAACCATTTTCTTACCCTTACAGTCACGTACTTTGTGCCCTTTTCCTCCAAACTTATAACAAACTCACATTCCTTTCAGGCAAGTTCCAGGGTGCTTCTTTCCACAGTTACCACATATGGGAAAATTATTCTTTTCCTTCTTTCCTTTATCCATCTTTCTCTCTTCTATCCTTTTCTTCTCTTGCTTCCCTTCAAAGCCATAGGACTCAGTAAACTCTTTACTTATCTTATCAACACATGATATTATTTCTTCATATGATGATAATACATGGGAGACTATTTCTCTTATAAATTCTAGCTTAAGACCATGAACGATATGATCCTTCTTTCTCTTTGGATCATGTGCATTTCTGGAGTTCTCATTCCTTTTACTGGGTGCCATTTCTAAACAATGGCATAAACTAGATCAGTTTATGAATCAAAATACATAATCCCATACTTATAAAACACTTAAAATAAATTGAACTATTTATGGATATAATCCATAATCATAAGAATGTTTTCTTTGAGGAAGTATATACTCATAATCCCTTCAAAATGATTTGTAAAGAAAAGGAGAGTTATCCTAAGCATATCCCCCGGAAGTGTCTCAACCAAGAGTGCAGCAAGGCACGTTGTCGTGCACCAGTTCTCGTTCGAGTCTAGCTCAAAGCGGTGTTTTCGGGTTTTACCCCTAGGTACATCTGTGCCAGAGCCGCCTCTACCTGCTCGTATCTAGACAGGGATGTATTGCTCGGAAAACTCACAAAATCTCTACAATACCAAAATTCTAGAAAGATCTTCTATACTAATCCTCAAAGTTCATCTTAGGTCTATGTGCTCTAATCAGAGTTTATCTAAATCTAGCTTCCAAGGTTTGTACTAAACATCCTCTGATACCAACTGTAACGCCCCGACCCCAGTTACCCAGAGTCGGTGCATTATTACATAACATTGGTATGATCATAAGAAAGATCAAATCTCGAAAGACCGATTGGTTTAGTAGTCTTGGAAACACTAGATATATTAATAAGTCTTACATTACATCATAAAATGAAAAACTACTACAACAACATATTGTCTCCATAATCCACACCCATATCCCCACATAATATCCTTGCAGGTCATTCATAATTTACTTCTTCACTTCTTGGGAAAAATAAAACATAGAAAAGGGGTGAGCTCAAATGCCCAGTGAGGATAACAATATAGCGGAAACTTTCATAAATGAGAATAAAAATTTAAGGCAATGTATAACTAAAACAACAGCCTCTCAAACTTGAACTTTCAACATTGTATGTCATAAATAAAATGAAATAATGCCGTTTACTCATTCATATGGATATTCTAATAATCGAATAATCACATGCAAAATCACTAACCACTTTCATAATTTTGGAATGCATAATGCCAGACTATCATAACCACATAGCCAAGGCCTCGTGCCAAGACTACAAATAATATTTTGTCATGTCCTTGTGCCAAGACACTAGTTTGTCTCATGAGAACTACCGATGCAATTTTTTAGAAGATACTTACGTTTAAAATTGCTCAAATATACACCAGTGTTTCTCTGAAAACATTATGCAGGCTTCTGAAAACAAAATAATTAATTCTGAGACTACTCGACTAATTACAGGCCATGATGGGTCCACGCCCAATCCCTTCCTGTCTACCATACTCGAGAGTCAGATTTTCTAAAAACATTTTTAAGCTTGCGTTAAATACGTATACATTTACACTGGATTTTCATATATGTGAGAGAAATATCTATTTTTTGAAATCATTTAAAAGTTATATATTTATAAAATAAAACATTTTCTTTGAAAATATTCTTATAAGCTTGTAAGGGAAGCTTTGAAGATTTTATAACGGCGGAAAATAGCCGCACCCACCGTATAAGTTAAAAAAAACTTTTTTACCTTAATTCTGTCGAAAAGGTTAAAAAGGACCTTGTTTTGAAAACGACGGAAAGATTCCTCTTATAAAAATTCAAACAAGGGTATAAATGACTTTAACCCATATTCTTGTAAATAATAAAAATGTTTTGAAATACATTATTAAGAAACATGGATGTGGATGATAACGAGATCCCAGTAGATTATTACGTATAAACAACCTCGGATAATGAAGAGATTGTGAAATAACCCTTACCTTGTACTTTTCCTTGGTTGGGGTTGTTTAACCTCTTGTATAATGGTGATATAATTGTTATTAAATTATACAAGAATCATATATATTAATATGATATCATATATGATCTTTTAACATTGATTTGTTAATAATATCTTAGAATTATCGTAATTTCGGGTGTTAACTTACTCATTTTATTTTATATGTTTTGTTACATAAGCCATGTTTGTTGTATCTTATTCATATACATAATGATATCAAGTCCTTAAACATCATTTTTAAATCATCAAATGATAATTACACTTGAATGGATACGATGGAGAATTAATCTCATCGCGTTCGTGGAGACGGTAGTCCGTACGTACGCACGAGCGGCAATATCATTCTTTTGATATTAAAATAATATATAAATTGATGGTATATCATATATACAGAATCATTAACATGTTATATTTATTATTTACATGAGTTACACATCATTATTATACCCATCCAAATAATAATATATTGAATAACAATTACACCACGACGTGGAGACGGTAAGCCGTACGTACGCACGTATGGTGACATGTTATTCAATGGGTGGATAGAATACTGAATATGGTTGTACCATATTTATAATAACATCACAGTATAGGTAATATACTGGAGTTATTATTTTAGAATGGTAAGAACAAAGAAAGAAGAAATGGAAGAAGAAAGGAACTTGAAAAGAGGTGGTGAAAACATTACCTCTTCTTCGGGTTCTTCCTTTTGATTTGATCAAAAGGGCTCCTTAGGTTGGCTTTCTGATCAAACTAAGGCCTCTAGGTTGTAGTGAGGGATGTGTTGGGAGAGTATTTGTGCAGATTTTGGCCGAACCAAAATGCTTTGAAGGTGTGAACAAATGAGAAGGAGGAGTGCCCTTTTATAAGAGGGGTGAGGGGCACCTTTGGAAAAGCTAGAAATATTAATTTATAATAAATTCATATTCGGTTTATAATGGCTCCAAAGTTGATTATTCAAAGGTTAAGGTGGGGATAGGTCGAAAACCACTCAACCAATAGAATTTAGACAGGTTTGGGTACTTATATTAACCTTATCTTTAAGTATTAACTCTAAGTTAATTAGTTTCACTTTTACAATGTCTCTTTGTATTTTTATATAATATGGTTAATAAACATACTATATACATCCAAGATACCCCCAAGCGGTCCATTAATGATGAACCTATCATTATATAAGTCTCTTTGCAGAACCTTAGATTTTTAGGAATTTAATATCAATTAATAATATAATATTTGTTTTAAGAACTCTTTTATGTCAATTTTGACACAATTCAATAGTTGATTTTTGTGAAACTCATAACAGATTGATTACTTATAAAAAAGTCAATTAAATCAATCATAATATATCATATTATCCTATAAAATTAGTTTAATTCATTAAAAGTTTCATATTATATTTATTTGGGTATTTATAATATCAATTATTTTAATTTTTTACTATTATAGTAATTACTGCATCATCATTGTGTCACAAATAAAATAAATTATTTAATGTATAAAAATTATAAATAAAATATCATTATGTAGGAAATCTTTTTATATTTCTAATTAATATTTATAATCTAAAATCCAACATATATAACCCTATATAACAATTGTTTTTCTAAAAGATATATGCTTGTGTCATTTTTGTATTCATTTTAACTTAATTAAAATAAACTGTCATTATCACTTACAAGTGGATCCATGGGGTCCCAAAATCGACCCAAAGATGCCCATGGTCGAACATGTATCAACCAATAAGGCTAGGACACGTTTTAGGGTAATTTAGTATTATTATAATATTATTTTTTAACCCTTATTTACCGGATTTACCCTTAACCATGGTAAATAAAATATTTACCGCAGTAATTATTCAAAATGTCTAAAAATAAAAGTTACCTATTTACACAATTTGAACATCCTGATTCCCAATATGGAATCCATTTTCCTAAATTCAAAACACATAAGTGGAAGAAATTAATTTAAAATTAATTCCCGCTGTCAAAACAAAAAGCGTGTTTTTAAGAGATAATAACTATCAAAAGATTGACACTTGTTTATGTTCGGTTTAATTGTAAAATTATGTCCAATGACCAAAAATATATTAAATGGTAAAAATATATTCTAAATATACTTTAAAACTACTAAAATTCATAATTTATCACTATTAATTATTTTGATTAAAAAAGTTGTTTTTAATTAAAATTTAGTAATTTTCACTATTCATCAAAATATGAAAGTTATCCAAAAAGTACCAAAATTTCACCTTAGGCTAAATTCGATATTACGAATCCAGAAATGAAGTCCATTTTAAAATATAAAATATATATAATTTCGAAAAGTAGGTATTACTATTCATAACGGCTAGTTTGATTGGTTGTGGTGTGTGTTAAAACTCATGGTTGCGTACAACACACGCTACTGTATTATTCAAAGAAAGCATACCGTGGAAGCTTGGGATGTTTCATTTTAAACTTTTGATATCCCCATTTAGTCAAAAAGTTTAAAATATTGTATTTAAAATGGGTTCACTATTAAAAGTTGATAAAAGTGAAATACTGAAAATGAATTTGTTCTTGCACTATATCTAAGAAACTCATAATATGGATTCTAAAATTATAAGGATTATATAAAGTTTAAAATTTAGATAATACTATTCATAACCTCTTTTGAATGGCTTTTTTTTGTAATTCATGGTGTGATTGAACTCGGTGTTGTGTGTAGTGCAAGTTATTGAATTATTTTGAAGAAATAACACACTATGAAATCTTGGGGTGTTACAAAAATGTCATGAAAAATATAAAAAACCGAAACACACTAAAACCTCCTAGAACCCCTAAAATCTCTAAGATCCCTAAAACCCTAAAAACCATAAAACATCCTTAAAGGATAATAAAAACAAAAAAATACCCAAAAAACCATTTAACACCCTTAGAAACTCTAAAACCCCTAAAATACTAAAAAAAAACCTAAAACAATTAAAACCCTTATACCCAAAAACCACTAAAAATACATAAAAAACCACAAAAAACCCTAAAACACTCAAAACCCCATAAAGACCCCTAATAAACCTAAAAACAACAAAAACCTTAATAACCCTGAAACAACATTTAAACCCAAAAAATAGTAAAAATTGAGAGAACCCTAGAAAACATAAAAACCTTAAAAACCATACAGAACATTTAAAAACCCTAAAAACATTAAAAACTATAAAAATACTAATAACCTATAAGAATGCAAAGGAAATTCAACCCCCACCCCCTAAAAACTGAGAAAACTATATAAAACCCTAAAACCACCAAAAATCATAAAAATCCAACAAATCTCTAAAAACCATAAAACCCTAAAAACTCAAGAAAAACATAAATATCCTAAAAAACCCATAAAACCCATAAAAAACCACAAAACCCTAAAACTCATTAAAAACCCCACATAATCCTAAACACAACTAAGACACCTACAACCCCTAAAAGAACAACAAAATCCTAAAATAATCCAAAAACACTAAAAACACTAAAAAACATAAAATCACAAAAATCACTAAAATCCATAAAAATCCATAAAAATACAAAAAAAATAACTCTAAATAACCTAATAAGTACTAAGAATTACAAAACCCCTAAAAAAACTAAATACCACAAAACCATAAAAACTCTAAACCCCAACCCCCAAACCCCTTAAAATCCATAAAATCCCCAAAATAACTTTGTTTTGGGTCGAGGTGATGCATTTGGGGGAATGAAAAATGGTCCAACAGGTGAGAAGAATTTTTCTATTATTATAGAGGCTTTCACATTTCCGTTTTATGTTTCAGTCTAATCTATGTCATTATCCTTTAGGGGGAATTGTATTGACCCCACAAGGATTGGAAATTTTAACCATTTTTTATTAAGAAGGAGTTTCCATAGTCAAATGGTCCCAACAGGTGATTGTATGGGGTTAAGTATTCATGTAATCAGTCCATATAGGATAAAATTTCCTCAGATGGTCTCCAATGGGTTTATTCATGGAGCCAGAATCACACAACAACCCTTATATCCCTGATTCATGGACCTGCATTCCAAAGGTAGGTTCCCATTGGATACAAATTTTTCCAACGGTACTTCAAGACTCCATTGGCTGAGAGGATGTGATTTTGGGCTCATAACAGCCTTTTGGGTGGAATTATTTCCTATTCCGGGACTCTATTATAGATTTAAGTCATGTTTATATGTTCGTGAATACTTGTATAATTCCTGAAGAGTGTATCCATGGATTACACATGGGCTGCAAAAACCATCATGGATATGCATGGGTCAAGAATTGCTAAGGCAACACTGGTGTGATCCATGTGATGAGGAACTCTGGAGTTTATCATCATCTAGGAGAGAGGAAAGGTGGTCTGATATTGGGATCCAACCCATGAGATGGGATTCTTATGTATCCTCTTGAGAGGAATCAGAATACATGATGTTTTTTCTGCCACTCAACTGGACACATCACCTTTTAGGTTCATCTAACAAGGACCCATCCATGTAGTTTAATGTCATGCGGTAGAGACACCTAGGAAAAAGATGTCTAGTCGTGATTTGGTGTGGGACTCATGTCAAGGTAGCCTGAGGTGCCCATGAGATATGTGGTCTTTTGGGTGGACATTAATCTACCAAGAATATGGCCCGGAGAACATTAGGGTTGATTTAGGGGTCAGATTTGGACCTTAGGGAGGCTTCCCAGATATCCTGATCAAATGGGGAATCAAATTTCATGGAGTTCTATAAGAATGAGGACTTATGCTCTAGGGAAGCCCCGCACGAGGGTATGATTTCTTGGGACTTATGAAGAGGTGTTACCCATTTGGCGGTACATGATTGGGGCCTACACTATAGAGGAGGCCTTAGAGTGGTAACATCATTGGGACTAACTTAGGAGACCATCCCTTGAGCTCAAGCCTTAAAGTAGGTATCCTATGTATCCAAGTTGAAGCAGGAATCAGAGTTCTCAAAGTTTGTTTATGGGTTGTGAATTTATTGGGTCTTACGCATTGGAGCTTCCTCTCAGAAAGAATAGAATTTGTACATATTCCTTAAGAGGACTCCCTTTTTAGGAGACATTGTTGGGGTGACCTTTTTGAAAGAGGGTACCTTTTTTAGAAAGGTCCTTCAAGAAGGCGTCCTATTTATCCTTGTTGGAGCAAGAATTAGAGTTCTCATAATTTGTTTAGATTGGGGCTTATACATGGGGGGATTCCCATTTGTGAGTTTTGAATTGGGACTTACTTCTAAATAGGATTCCCTTTTTTGGGGGGGGGGGAATAATTCGGTTTACCTTTGGGAAGGGAATCCCTTTGATCTCGGGCCTTCAAGTAGGCATCCTATATATCCTGGTAGGAGTAGGAATCAAAGTTTTCATAGTTCTTATCTGAGTTGATGAATGTTGTATCATCGCAAACCCCTAAGACCATATGAGTCGTGCATGGTGTGAGAAACAAGTGGATGTGATCGATTCAACAAAGGTGCACTTTATCTTCTCTATGGCTAGAAAAAGAGGATGACAATGGAGGAAGAGGCCGTGGCTTTGAAAGCAACGAGAGAGGGAAAATGGAGCGTTGGACATGCAAACCTCACCCGTGTTGATATCTAGGATAGTCAAATCATGGTTATCTACCTAGACACATCCCGAGTTGAGGTAAAGATGGTGAATAGTGATTCCTTTCGTAAATGGTTAGGGTCTTACCATTTTTTTAGTTCCCAGACACGAATTAGGGGAAAGGGTAGGAACATCAAAAAGAAAATAGAGCATGATTCCTTTGATAGATCACCAAACCTCCTTGAATGGAAAAGTGATCATCCTCGATCCCTAGAATAGGGAGTTTCACATCAGTATACAAAGGTTGGACTCTAGTTTACCATGGAAATGTAGACTGAAAAAATATTCCTAGAACCCATACAGATGCAGGGATTACTTTCGTGACTCTACTTACCATGGGTATGTAGACTTAGAGGGGTGCATTGGTGCGCCTGATGATCTAATCATATGGGTACAATGGATTTGGATAATACTTTGGCTTGATGTTAGTATATTGGTTCACAGAGATGTTTTGGATGACTGGATGGTAATGGAGGGGTTTGATTGGATCCAGGAGGAAGGACACCCAAAGACACCCTATTCTGCATATTTTTTTCTTCTATGGGATAGGGGTAACCCTGTATAGTGTGTTGCAATGCTGGTAGAAGGTTCATCCATGTACCAAAGTGGTAGGAGGTCCTAGATATGGTCCTCATACTGGAATTTTATGTGGAGCTGGATGTGGTTCTCCATGTTGTCTCAGGTTCCATCTACATACTGATATAGTACACAACACAGGGATCGATCTTCATAGTGATGCACTATGCAAAGTGTCATATTGAAGAAGGATCATAGAGCCTATGGTCCTCTGGGAATTCACTAGAGAGGGATTTTTTGTTTTTGATTGAACCAATTATGTTTTTGGTTCACCAATTATTATAATGTTCATTCTATTTTGTTGTTCATGGGAGGATATACATGTGGGAAAAGTGTTTTGGTTTCACACTTCACTAATAATTTGAAACCAAAGTTGAAATATTCTTTGTATCTGAATTCTTTCTTCGAGCCCCTAGGGTCTCCTTTGTTCTCTCTACCACTAGCCCCTTTTCAGTTTTTCTAGCCCTCCTTTTTATGGAGCATTGGGGAAATCATATTTATGGGAATGTAGCACCATTTTCTGAGGACCATGAAGATATACCTCAACCCATGGAATACTTGGTCAACCAGGTTTTGCGGAGGATATGGTTCACAAGATGTGGTTTTCAGAACCTGCCATCATACTTCACCTTCGAACTGCTTAGTTATGTGGGGCGGTATGAGGTGGCATTTCTCTGCTTGTTTCCACCAATTGACACAGTTTGCGGTGTTCTAGGTTTGTTGGACACCATCCCACAGGCTATCTCCTTGTGGATTCTTTCGCATATGAATGGTTCGTGGTTTATATGCCTTGTGAACCTTTCCCAGTGATGGTATGCAGTCAGCCTAAAACCCTTTACAATTTATGATTTATTCAAGTTTATTCTCAAAATTTCATTCCAATTTGCATCTATTTTCCTTTTTGAATATGTAGGGATATTTTCATTCTTATGAAAAATACTTGGGGGAGTATTTACTTTCCTTTTCATAGTTTTTAGAACCCTACAAATCCCCCCATCAAAATGGGGTCCGATCTGAAAAAAGAAAGTGTTATTCTGATGTAGTAGTGGTCCGGAATTGATGTGTTTCGCGGTTGAGTGGGTAGGCTTAGTAGGAGACCATGCCTATTTATAGGGGGCCATGTTATCTGTCTTTTATCGTTTCTCAAGGTGATATGGGATCTCAACCTCTCCTCACCATACTTCACTTTTGCATACATACTCCTCTATGAAATCCGCATCCGCGAACTATCTCGTACATTCTGCGAACTGAATTCATCCTAGTTTCCATTTTTTTGGACCGAATTCGAGTCCTTGAAATATGTTGTTGAATTTAAAACTACGGTACACCTTCTATGTAGTAATATTATTACATGGTTTTCCTATTCTTTTCACTGAAAATTAAACCATTGAACTAAACATTAAACTCTTTTAAATCAAACTTCAGATTTCAATTGGAAAACTCGGAACATTTGCATCGTGTGGCCTCGGTTTGTGGATTTTTCATTACGAAAACCACATAATTCACTGGATAATTCTCTATGGGCCAGTTCCTCAAGGGAATTCCACACACCAAGCCCATACATGGGATATTACTTCCGCATTTCATTGTTGTACAGGGGAAATGGCTTCCACATACCATTCTTGGGAGCATTATGAGGTGCCCCATACAAACCATATTTTTAAGTCCCATGACAATTTTTTGGATCTTTTCCGAGAATTTTATCCTTGGAATGACATTTATATGTCCTTTTGGATCTTTTTGTGAAGACTAAAATGGAACATCTTTTGATCCTGGGGAGTGATACTAGAAGGTGATTGAATATGGTTGAGAACATTTAAGAGGACCTTCAATCTTTCATCATCCCCTAGGAAGGTAATCTAAAATATCTTCTTATTCCATATCTCTTGATGTATCCATCATCAATAAAACTTCCACTTTACTACTTTGGAATTTCAAATGATTTTCCTTTTCCACTGACTGACTAAAATACCTTTATTGTACACCTGAAGACTTCCTGGGGGCATTATTAGGCCAATATTTTGTTGATGGAGAAATTAGAACTACTCCTGCTCATAAGAATGCATTCACCCTGGGGGGATCTATGTGATCTCAAAGAAATCACCACCATCACGAAACTTCTTTGGAACCAGCCATCCGGGATTATCTATCCATTACTAATCTTTCTTGGAACAAACCTAGAAATGGGTGGTCCACTAAATGTGTCTTACCATCCAAAGGATGTTTCTCTAACGAGTGGGCCTAGGACTTTTGGTTGAATCATTTTTTCATGGATACCCCTAGCTAGTTAGATGAGGTGAACCTATATTAGGCAATGTGGTTTTACCAGTATGTGATCAATTCACCTGGTGAGATATTTCCTGAATTTATTAGTTATTGGTGTTCAAGCACAAAAACCTTCCATATGTCTCCTGGATAGGTGGGGATTAGCTATGGGAAATCTATCCACTTGGAGGGATCCCCATTATGGGAAATATGTAAGATGAATTCCTACTAGAGGCCAATACCTGGGGTGACATCAACTAGGTATCCCATTTGTCAAGGAACTTATTAGTCATGGCTGGGGAACTACTCAATCAACCCCTTAATGCATGTTCCATCTTTTCATTCAAGGATTGGATATGATTGTTATTTAATGGGAACTGGCCTAGGACAAGGGTCGGCCATAGTTGAACTCGTCTAACCCAATAGTCCCATAAAATTATATGGTCGTACAATAAGACCCTTGAAAAAGTCCAATACACCACCTGGGGATACATAATCCAATCATATGTGCCTCCTAATCTCAAGTCGGTTTGATTCATTGATATGTTTTTGAGTGGATGGATTTTCCACTCCTAGGACGTATATTCTAGTGTTAGAGCTTGTAATATAGTGATGGAATCCATGTTTGCAGAGGTCCAACCCATAAACATGTCCTTCACCACTCTTTCTCGACATTACGAGCTGTTAGGGAGGATACAGAGAGAGAGGCCACCACATCGCCTGAGTGGGTCATTCTAATTTTTATATGGATGGATGGTAGAACACCTTTCCAGGTAAGAATATCCTCATATTATAAGGGACACTCATTCTAATTTTCATTCAAATATCTTCAACATTGTTGTTTTTCACCCTCAATCCATGAGTATTAATAAGAAAATTGAATTTTTGAGTTATTTCTCCCGCTTCTCTTTCACACATTACCTTGTTCCCCACAGAGAAATGGAAGATATTTGAGGGGTTAACTGAAAGAAATATCATACCATATTTTACTTTGGGATGGAATGATGGTTGAACACATAGACATGGTGACCATTTGTGAGCCATATACCACTTACCAATTCGCTAGGCAGTTTGGATGCCCACAACAAATCGTGCACCTCCTGGCAACTCAGTTGAAGGGAGAATCCCATCCCGTGATTCTTCACAAATTATGGCTGATAATGATATGGTAGGATACTATCATGGAGTTCATGATTCCCCATGTGGAGGATTCAAAATTTATATCATTGTATTATTCCCAAAAATGTGTGACTTACTCCCTAGATAGGGGGTTGGGAATGCTGGTTCAATGGGTTCAGTGGCCGCTGAATGTTTCTTGTCTTACTCAGACTATACTAGATACGCCATATGCATTTATACCCATTGTGACAAGATGATCCATCTACTATCAAATGCATTTAGAAAGTTATTCATCTGTATATTCCATTTTAGAAGAATGTGATTCAGACTATTTCCCCCTATGGACACCTTTTTTGGTCCTAATGAGACTTGCCCAAGCAGAGTGTCACCAGATATCCCCGAAGTTGTGGCAAGACCCCTATGTTTGGATATTGGGTCTGAAATATCATTTAGGGGGGAAATACCCCCTTCTTGGGTAAAATATCATAGGGCCCTTCCAACTACAACAATTATGCTTCATATATATATATATCCATTGTAGTAGGGAAGTAAGAAGGTCTTGATGACATGAGGAGGCATCAGGCCATGCGAAAACAAGAGTGGAATCAATTATGCACCCTTTATGTAGAAACACCTATGGCTAAATTCACCAACTAAGAGGATAGATTCTAGAGATTATTTTCTAAATTGGGATGAGGTGTCTTTGATCACCATGATTTACACATTCTTATACACCTGGTTTTCATAGTCTGGGAAGACCTCGATTCTTGTGAGGAAAACCTTGAAAAATTCAATGCCTCACAACATCAGGAAATGAAATTCTAAGATGTTTTGGAGGAACTGAATCATATGGTGTTTTAGGAGACAAGATCTCATGATTTGGTAACCACCCTGATGGAGAAGCTTTGAGAATGTGAGGCTTTTGTGTCCAGGCTAAAAGCACATCTAAAATTTTCTAGTATCAATTATGAATACATTAACCAGAAGGAGTGGGACATCAGAGATTTTATAAAGCGAGCATGTCGGGTGGTTGAGGATGACAATAAAAAGAGGTATAAATTAGGGAAGGACTTTTATAATTAATAATAGAAAATTATTAATCTATTAGAAAGGGTGATCCTGGTTTCATTGTGATTTCCCCAAAATGTCTCTATACCTCCCCCCCCTTCAGATATCATGGAGGGGCTGCAGACTGGGGATATTTATCCATTTTATTTCTTGGAATAGAAATGTGATTATTTTCTAGTGACGCATCTTCATTTTTTAACATAATTTAATCAAAATTAATCATATAAATATAATTTTGACCAATTATTAACTTAAACTGAAACCAATAAATCAATTCATCCTATAATTTTTTCCAGAGTCAAGGGACTCAGTCAAAGTAGTTTGGATGTTTCTAGGGTTAAAATAAAAAACTCAAGAAAATTGTTCCCTTTTCATTATCAACCTAATATTTTTTTTAAGCATGTTTGGTATGGTCTTATCATCCTTAACATGATTTTTTAGAAGGCCACCATTTGTGGGTTTTCGACCAAAAGAGCTTGATGCCTCTTTGGAATATTTTATTACTCAACATTTTTGCCTAAACTATACATAGTATAGGTTTAGTGAGCTGATAATCAAATTTTAAACAAGGGTTCCCTTTCCTAGTTTTCACTCTGGTGAGTATTACATCTTTTTCAATAGAGTTTTAAATTTTATCCAATCAGACATGATACTGAAATTTAGGGTTGAACATATTTGACCAAAATTAATGGGGCAAGGGCCCCAATTTTTGATTCATTATCTAGGAATGTCCTAATAACATTCAGACATGAATGAAGGATTTTTATTGACCCTGGATTTTTTATTTTTGTATTTATATGGGGAATGGGATCCATTTTAGGTGTAAGAAGGTAGAAAAGGATTCTCTTAATGGTGAATTTGTCTTTCGTTGATTGTTGTTTTGTAGAAAACATATGCATAGCCACCATGGCATGAAGTGAATTGTCAAACAAAGATGTCGGAAAGACTCTAACCATCAATTTCTCATGGCCTATGAGATTTTTAAGAATTCTAGATTTATTTTTGTGGCATAAATACCACAGTGGTGGCCTATTAAAAGAGAGATTTCTAAAACTGGAAAAAAAAATTATCAGTTTTGAATGAGAAACCGCTCCCACATTGATTTTTCTTGTGTAAGAGAGGGCCAAAAAATTGTATAATTTAGAATCATACAAATGGGACACTTGAAACTAGTTATGAGGTATCATTTTACTCTATCCTTGAGAAAGTAAATGATTCATCAGTTCAACTAGAAATGATTTTGATCTTTCAACATTTTAAATGGGAAATACATAAATTGTAAACTGAGGGGATTCCGAATACAAGGAGTGATATGGGACATAAATTTCATATGGGTGTAAAAAACAAGAAAAATAATCTCTTGAGGAAGAATTTTCCTTTGGTTGACATTTTTTTTAGAGGAAACATATGCAGATCCATTGGAGCATGATGTTCATAGTCAAACAAAGGTGTTCGTAGGACACTGACCTTCCACCTCTGATAGCCATGAATGACTATGGGGATTGGGAACATTTTGGTCACATAGTATGACTTGAGAATTGGGTTGTTCTTAACTATAAATGGGGACATTTATTTGGCTGAACTTTACTGAAGAAACTAGAAATATGTAAGGGTATTTTTTTTGTCCGTATACATATTGAGTTCATGCATATGGATGGGGTATCTTAATTTTTCATAGGCCTTGAGTAACCAGAGTTTAGTTGGGCTATTATACTTTTAAATATCTAGGAACTTGGTAGGAAATTTAATTTAAACAATGAAATTGAGTTTTCTTGAATCATTAGGGATTTCACAAGGCATGAGAACCGTTAGGTGTACTGAGGTATGAAAGGACGCTCATATGGACAGATTTTCCATTGGTTATTGTCTGTTTTGTGAGAAAAATATACCGATCCACTAGGGCATGATGTGAATAGTCAAAAAAAGGTGTCTGCAGGACACTGGCCTTCCATATCATATGGACATGGAGGATTATGGGGATCCAAGATTTCTCAAAATATGGATATTGATGTGTGGCAGAACTGTATCTGAATACATTAGAAAATTCTGAGATGTGATTCACCTGTGGGACTAAATAATCCCCTACATCGATCTTCCTCATATGTAGGGTGAGTCATTTGTTTCATATTTTGAGTACCCTATAGTTTAAGGTCATATGGTTAGGACTTGGGGTTCCTTATTATGGGGGGGGGGGGACCACAACATGCCTTTTAGGGTTTTACTGCTAGGACCAAATTCCTAGACTAATTTTCCATGATGTTATGGTGGATTTCCTATTGAGGTCCCTAAGCTCATGTGAGATATTCTCGGTGTGAGAAACTGGGGATGGCATGAATTTCGGCTCACCACATAAGAATGGTGTGATCAATAGAAGTGGGAATTTTATGCTTATACCAACATTGTGTAGTTTAACATTGTGTAGAAAGGATGAATTCCAAACAATTTATCACCATGTGTGGTGGATGTAGAGTAATCCAAATGCGAAACAAAGAAATATAATTACCCTTGAGTAGCCATGTAAATAGAACTTGTCCAGGGATTCTATACTTTGACTCAATTTATACACAAATAAGGGGACATTTTAGAACTTTCTATAGCTGAGTCCCGATCATAGGATCCAAGTATCACCATGCATATCATCAGGGGGAACCGAGTTATGCAGGATTACCAATGAACATTCCTTGCGGAGGTCTAGCCCAAACATAGGATGGAAGGGATTTTTTTGTAAGGCCTAGGCAAGATAAGAATCTAATCATTTCCATTGTGCGGTGCAGTTTAATGTTAGGCAGTTGGGACACTTCTAGCCTTCCAGTTTAACATCATGCAGTAAGGATGTTGGCAAAATAGTTTACCATCGTATTGTGATGAAAAATTGTTATAAAGTCCATAAAAACTATGGGTTGATCATTGTTAGGATATTCTAATATTCCTTTGACATGAACGATGATAGAAGGTGTACATAATAGTCTCAGGGGCCCTCAGATCAAGAGGAATGACATGGGACTTTGAAGGCATTGGGCATATAGACGTAGAAAAATCCTCTCTTGAGGAAGAATTTGGATTTGATTTACGGTCATTTTGTAGGTAACATATGCAGAGACACCGGGTAAAGATGTGCATTGTCAAACAAAGGTGTCCCCGGAAACTAGACTTCAATTTTGGATGGATATTAATGTTTATGGGGACCCAATCTTTCATGGAGTATGGAGTTTTAAGAATGGGAAATATGTGACTGGGAATGTAAGAAATATCCAAACTGTGATTAATTGTAAACTATGTAAGCTTCTATATAGATCTGACTCATATATACGGGAAATCGGGATATTTTGACTCCTTCTAGTTGTTGTAATTCAAAATTGGAATTTCCATCATCTCTCTGCATTTTATTGTGTAGGAAATTAGGGGGTTGTTTGAGAACTTGTAACACCAATAATTAGGCCTCACATGATTCATGAGAAACCTTGCAGTTTAATGTCATGTGGTTAGGGCCTTTACTTGATTCCCTTGTGTAAGTCTGACTTATAAACAGAGGAAGGGGGATTTTTTTTAATGGAGGTCAGACCAAGAAATAGGATCCATGCATCAATATATATCATGTAAGGGAAGGAATCAAGCCACTTGTAGTTATGTACATTTCCTCCCTATAAAGATTTGGTCCATGCATAGGGAGGGGGAAGGAAGTTTAAATGATGGATGAACTGGTATATGAGATCTGGGCATCACTATGTATCCCAATGAGATAGGAATCAAGCCATATGTAGTTTCAATAGGCTCCCTGTAGTTTAACATCATGCGGTAAGGACAATGGTAAACTGATGTGAATTTTAACCATATTGTGGTTGGGACCAAATCCCAGGATCTCGGAATCACGACTTATCCCACTAAGATAGGGATCAATTCATATGTTGTTCTTCAAATTCCCTCCCTATATAGGTCCAGTCCATTCATAGGGAGGGTGTATTTTGTTCTAGTCTTGATAGATGGGCCATGATAGATGATCCCAATGTCACTTGATATATTCAAAAGTAGGAATCAAGTTGTACATAGTTCTATAAGTTCTCTAGAGGGGTCTGGTCCATGTGTAGGGAATCTAGAGGTCATTTTTTTAAATGGTGACTAGTCTAGGATGTTAAATCTGGGAATTCCTACATTTACTACAAGGGCAGGAATCATGCCATGAATATTTTTGTACATGTTATTCTCCCAGTTCCAATCTGACTTGGGCATTAGAGTAGGAGAATTTCTGTTTCATCCTCTACAGGTGTTGGGTCTATCATATTCCTCTATTATTTATTTATGCTATAGGACCCTTACAACCTATCCTAATCCCATGTGAGTAATGCTTAATGTGAGAAACAAGTAGTGATAAGGATTTTAACTTGTAGTATTTGGTGGTAGATGATATAAAAGGGAAATTCTGTTTCATTTTATGGTTGGGACAACATCGAGGGTCAAGGCATCGCTACTTATCCTACCAGTGAATGGGAATCAAGCCACACAGGGTTCTAAAATTCCTTTCCTATTTTGGCCTGACCCGTGCTTAGAATGGTGGAGGGTGTTGATATCATTTACTCACATGAATTTTACTTATATGACATTGATTTCTTGCTATAAAACAATTGATACCATGCAGTTTATTGTTTTTCTATAAGGAATAAGATGTTATATAGTTTAGTGTAAGGAATAAAGGATGATTTGGGCCTTTCATTTTAACGTCATGTGTTGAGGATGATTGATCATGCATTTTAACATCATGAAATGAGGACGATTTATATTGCTGTTAAATTTTACATCTTGCATCTAGGATGGCCTCATCATTATATATAAAATATTTCTTGAATAACCATGAATTGGTAGTGGTTATGGTGATCCACCCATCCATTGAAATCAAGGCATATGATCCATTGGAGTATACCTTCTATATGACATATGGTCCCTCTTATTTTGGCTCCAATTTTTTGGTCTTTTTCACGAGTATCATTAGGGTTCTGAGGACCAACACCATCTCTCCATCGAGGAAAGACCAAAGGTGATATTTTTTATTGACGGATCATGTGATACTATTCTGATAGATTTTCAAATGGTTCAAGGTATGAAACCTTTTCTCATCCATTTTCTCTAACTCATCAAACTTTTTTTCAGATTTATCATCTATAGAAAACTGATCAAAAATGGAAACACAGAGTGGTGGAACTTGAACTACGATGTGAAAAACTGCGTTTGTCCCATATACTAATGATTATGAGGTTTCTTTGGTGGTAGTATAGGTCATGTTCTAGTAAACCCATAAAGCATAGAGGATATTGTATGACCATTACTTCGTGTCTTTTTCTACCATATTCTAGAGTATGTTGGATATAGTCATGTTGAAATCATTTATCAGTCCATTGGTCGTTTCATGGTAGCGGGATGAACAGTTGGATTTGATTCCATATTCCTGGTATATATTTTCAAACACAAAAAATAATATGTTGGTTCAGTTGTCTATTAGTATTATATGAGGGACACCAAATCTATAATTGATATTGGCTTTCATGAATCTGATAATGCTTCTTACCCCGACCTCTTTAAGGGGTACAACTTCAGCCTATTTAGAGAAGAAGTCAGTTTCTATGAGAATGAACATGAATTGTCTGGCTGTGGCAGGAGGATATAGTCTAATGAAATCCATCTTCTATATAAACTAATGGATAGGATTAATTATCTCTTTTAATCAACTCTATGGGTTGTTGGATGAAATTGTCATGAACTTGTTAGGAATGTCACTTCTTGGTGAATTTGGAAGAATCATGTATCATATGGGACAAAAGTATACAAACCTTAGAATTTGATGGAAGATCACGTATATTGATTGGTGTGCTCCAAAAGTTCTGGTGTGCAATTCATTCATGATGGTACTGGTCTCTTCTCCATTAATGATCCTGAGAAATACATTGTCAAGGCCTCTCTTGCAGAGAACCTTTTCTTGGTTTGTTCCATCGTACAAAACAAAATTTATTTCCCACCTCCTAATCTATTCTCTTATAGGTCATTTGAAATGGGATTCATCCAGCATGTTTTGTGACTTTAAGACTCCGGAATGAGGGTAATCTCATCGATCTCTTCTATGTTTTTTTGAATGAATGGAAAGACCATCCGTTGGTGGGAAATTTTGATGACTATTTCATCCCGGTATAGATTAGCTAGGCCTATTGCTATATTTTCTAATGAATTGGATCGAGAATTTGGTGAATGGGGGAAATAATTTTGTGTTGGGTTTGATGGGAATTCTTCCATCAGTTCTCAAACATGTTTCATCAATGGATCTAATACCTCATTTTTTATTTCATAATCACCATTTACCTACTTGATGACCAACTTCGAACCACCTTTTATCTTTAGGGGCTTGTCTTGTGCTTGATGTTCAATCTCTAGGCCTACAATTAGGGAATGGTATTTTTCCTCATTATTTGTGCACCCCTCAAAAATTAGGAAGGAGTAAGGTAAAATGGCCTTTTCAAGAGATATGAGTATAACTCCCAGTCTCACTCTGTTCAACTTGGGGCCTTCCATCCATTTCACTGTCAGGATTCTCAAAACACTATAGAAGTACCATTCCCATTCTTGTTGGTCTTCTTGGATGAATAATAATTATTAATAAGGATTTTTAGTATTGAATGTGGTCATTTCTACTGAGGGGTATTGATCGCACTATGATTCACTATTTCATTTTCACCCTGACACCACTGTGTTAAACTAGATTTGTATAGAAAATTATAAAAAAAATAAAAAAAATTCCAATTCATGTTTGATTCTATTTAATATTTTTTATTAAAACCATAAAAATGTCAATATTTAATTTGATGATAATTCCATTTAATGTGGAGGGGATTTGGAGGGCCCTTGATGAAGTCCAAGAAAAATGGGACAAGGTGCATAGGATCCAAGCACACCAATTTACTAAACTGCATTTTTTTTAACCGTGCATCAAAATGAGATTAATTTTTTTGGGTCAGAAATTAATTTTTCTACATTTCATATGAAGTAACCCAAGCCACATTCAGCCATATGGTGGCCCAACGGACCTGATCGGTCCATCACACTAAATTTGCACAAAGTCAAAAGTGGTGTGCTGTGATCTATCCATATCTTGAGCTATAGTTGTATAAAGGGTGCCAAATATTCTATTGAGACATTAAATATGTGGGGAAACGTGTTTCTAGTTTTTTCCAAAGTGATATTCAATTTTCAAGTGGTCAAAAACCATGGTCCATGTGGTTTTACACAATCTATGTGCCCAAAACTTCCTTCATATTTGACTATAAAATAGATGTTTGGGATCCTCATTTGCAAGTTCTCCCAAGGAGTGAAGTGATTCCAATTTGGAGTTCCATAGTTGTCCTCTACAAATAGTAGAAGTTCTTGAGGCCCCTATACTCATATGGGGGTCAAGAATGAAGAAGGATCCCCCCCCGAGCTTCCTTCTCCTCCCAATGTCAAGCCAAACGATGGGTGTTCATTGTGAGGGAGCTACACAAATGTCAAGGGAGTTGAAACACATATATTATTTATTGTTTTAGAGTTATTTGGGTTTTAAATCATTTTATTCCATGTATCTTACATTATTTCATATTTTAATTCATGTTTTGATACATGTGATCATTATGCTCTTAATTTCTAACCGATCGGTGTGATGTTTTGAGTGTGTGATTTTTATTTTTCCGATTGGACAAAACAAGAATTCTTTTCCTACCCAAATTATTGAGATTTAAATCTGATTTGGAATATCTTATTCCATGAATATGTTCTGGACCATGATAATACAATTGTTTTTTCAAGGTTTGGTTCATTAAAAATTGAAATAAAAGCTTAGGAATTAATTGGGATTCCAACTAATTTCAACCAAAGAATCACTCCAAAAATGAATGAATCTCTAAGAATAATTAACATTAAATGTGTTTGGTGAAATCACAATGACCCCTTTGTCTCATATTTTTCAAAATATACATGGTTTTTCAACTATTAACTCTTTAAGTTGTGTTATTTTCTTAAACCTATTTTCAGAATCACCCCCATATTTTAGTAATCTTTATTAAAAATACACACTATAAGTTACCACAGCTCCTTGAGAGGTGACATAGGGTCTTCCCTGGACTATAAATCAACTTTAAAATTGTAATAAAATCTATGTTTCATGACAACGTGGTCAATTTTTGGTGTCTTTTCTATGGAGAGCTTTGGTTTTTAGTGGGTCTTTTTTATAAGATTTTTGTAATTATTATGAATATTTATTTATTTTATCTTTTAAATTTTCAATCCTTTTGTGTTTCGATCAGTTTATTTTCTAGTTTTTGTGCATGAAATGTTCTAATATAGGATATTTACCACCTTTTTAACCCAAACTAGAGAGAATCTTACATCAGTGACCCCAAGATGCACAAGGAAACCATTTGAAGGAGGACACACCACAACTAGTGATTTTCTAAACCCCTCTTCTTCTAGAAAAAAATTAGAACATGAAATTAATGTGTTTAAAATGGATGAAAACAGTCAAACACTAAAATAAGTAAACTCATCTGATGATGATATCCAACCCACCTATATTCAAATACAAGGCGAGGCACTTGGTTTTGAACTAAAATTCGGTCTAATTCATCTATTACCAAGATTCCATGGACATTCTAGAGAGGATCCAAATAAGCATTTAAAAGAATTTCAAATTGTGTATTACACATTAAAAATTTCAAATATGGATAAAGAACAAGTAAATATTAAGTTATTTTTTTCATTAGAAGACACTACAAATGACTAGATTTATTATGTTAATTCCCCAATAAAAGGTTGGGAGGACATGAAATGCCTTTTTCTAGAAATATATTTCCTAGAATCTCAAATTGAAAAAAATAAGGAATGAAATATGTTGTATAATAAAATCTCAAGGGGAAACACTTCATTAATATTAAAAAATATTTAAAATAATAGGTTCATGTTTCCCAAACCACTATATAAGTGATCAAATTTTAATTCAGTATTTTTATGAAGGTTTAATTCCAATTGACCGTAAAATGATTGATGCTGTTGTAGGTGGTGTTCTACTAGATAAAACCACAATCTCTGCAAGGAACCTAATTGAGAACATGGAACAAAACACTCAAAAATTTAGTTCACAGTCCAATTTCCCCATTTGATGTGTCCATGAGGTGCAAAGTACTAAATTTTAGAAGAAGGTGGACACAATGTTTGAAGATGTAAGTACCCTTCTTCGAAAACTCTCTCTCTCTCTCAAGGAAAATCCCAATCTCCTTCTCCCATCCATTGTGGTATATGGTCTTGTGATACCCACTACTCTGACCAATGTCCTTAATTGTGAGAGTCTTATGAGAGTTGTGAGACTATTTTTCTAGGACTCCCCTATATGCAACACTTTAGGAAATAACCCTACTTTTAATCCAACCCTGAGTTGAAATAAAACCATGATTATAGGAAAGGGGGTATTCAAACCAGTCTCAAAAACAATTGAACCAATTGGGTCAGAGTAATCCACCACCAACACACAGAAATGTTCAACCACCCCAAAGGCCTTTACAACAACTCCCTCCAAAACCCTATCCTAGACTAGAAGATGTGATGAAAAAATGGCTTACAACAATCTCCAATTCCAACAAACCACTCAGTCATCCATACAAGACCTCAAAACCCAATTAGGCCAACTAACTAACTTAGTGGGTGAAATTCAAAAGTCACTTGTCAGGTAAACTATCCTCTCAACCAGTATTTAAACCTAGGGATAAATGAAATGTTAGTTACATAACACTTAGGAGTGGTAAACAACTTAAAAGTGAAATAAACTCTCTTTTAGAGTCATCCCCTCCTAGGAAAACCACCATCCCAACTGCTGAAAATGGTCAAAGAGAAAAAAAATCCTTGTCCTGAGAGAATCACTTCCAATGTAAAGAGTGTTTCTATTGATGAGTCACCTAGAAAAAACATTCCTCTTTCATTTACTCAAAGGGAAACTCAACCATGAAAACAAAAGGAAACTGAACCTGATAAGGAAATTTTATAAACTTTGAACAAAGTGCAGGTTAACATCCCCTTGATTGATGTTGTGAAGTAAATTCCATGGTATGCCATGTTTCTAAAGGAGATGTGTAATCAACGAAGGCAACTTCATGGAGATGAAAAGGTTATCTTGGGGAGGAATTTATCATCACTAATAGATCCTTCACTTCCCACCAAGTGCAACGATCCTAGGACATTTTTGATTATATGTACCATAGGGGTGTATTATTTTTCTAATTCTATGCTTGATTTGGGTACCTATATTAATTTTATGCCTCACTCCATTTACTCTGATTTTTAGGTTGATGAACTAAAGCCCACTGGAATAGTCATTTCGCTAGCAAATCAGAGTACATCACACCCTTCTGGGGTGTTAGAGGATGTTCTTGTGAGGGTGAAAATTTTAATTTTTCCTGCTGATTTTTATGTGCTAAAAATGGAAGATGATCAGATGAATGGACATGCCCCAATTATATTGGGAAGACCATTCTTAAAAACCACCCAAACCATAATTAATGTCCATAATGGTACATTATATATGGAACATGGTGATGAAAAATTCCTTTTCAACATCCTTGATGCCATGAATCACCCCTCACAAGAACAAAACTCTCTCTTAGTAAATTTAATTGATGTACTTACTTCCCTTGAAAACACTTCTTTTCATTACCCAGATCCCCTTTCTATGTTTTCATCCTTGATTGAAACTCATTGTATTAAATCATGCATTGTTTGATGTAGTGGTCCAGAAAATTGTCCTGCATGTTTATTAAATGATAGTTTCTTGAACACTGAGGATCCAATGACCATCGATGATGCTGCCAAGCATGTAAAATCTCATTCCTCATCCAAGGATGATACCCTTGAGCAATTAGATGAGATCAGAGACCTCTACCTTCCATACACACTCCCATAAATCCAAAATCCACCTGAATTAGAACTAAAACAATTTCCTCAAGATTTAAAATAGTCATATATTGAGAATAGAGAAAAGTTACTCATCGTTATTTCTAGTTCACTCCCTCATAAGCATGAATTACGACTACTTGAACTTGAGGGAGTATAAACAAGCTTTGAGATGGACACTTTCTGACATTTCTAGTATTATCCCATCAATTTTCACACATCATATTTTATTAAATGATGAGGCTAAACCAGTGAGGTAGGAATAATGTCGACTAAAACCAAACCTCCTAGAAGTAGTGAAAAATGTATTAACAAAATTATTGTCTCTGGAATCATTTACCCCATATATGATAGATAATGGGTCAGTCTTGTTAAATTAGTTCTTAAAAAACTATCCTTATAGTGATCAAAAATAAAACAATGAATTGGTTCTAACTCATATGCAGAATAGTTGGCGTGTCTGCATAGACTATCACCGACTAAACCAACAGACTAGGAAGGACCATTTCCCTTTTCCATTCATTGAACAAATTCTATAGAGGATAGCAGATAAGTCTCACTACTATTTCATTTATGGGTATTATGGATACTTTTAGATCCATATTTCCCTGAGGACTAGGAAATGATGACCGCCACTTGCCCCTTTGGCACATTTTCATATAGAAGGATTCTATTTGGTCTTTGCAATGCTCCGGGTACATTCTAGTGATGCATGGTTAGTATTTTTTTGGATTACCTAGATAATTGAATGGATATATTCATGGATGATTTCACTATTTATGGATCCACTTTTTATGAATGTTTGAGTAGTCTTTCTTTAGTCCTACATCACTATATTGAAAATACAGTCGTATTAAATTTTGAGAAATTTCATTTCATGGTGCAGCAAGGTATAGTTTTGGGGAATATAATTTCTAGGTATCGTATCCAAGTATATAAATCAAATGTGGATGTCATTTCTTCCCTACCATTCCCAAAAAATTTATGGTATTTTTAGTCTCTTCTATGTCATTCTGGATTTTACCATAATTTCATTTGTGACTTTAGAAATATTGAACTCCCCCTCTCCTAGTTACTCTAAAAAGAAAAGGAATTTTTTTTGATAATGAATGTGAGGAATATTTTAATAAGTTAAAATTGAATCTCATGCCACCCATAGTAATCCAGCCACCATGGTGGGATTTACCATTTGAGCTCATGTGTAATGCCTCTAACTATGCAGTTGGGACAGTCTTGTCACAAAGGGTCGACCGAGCTCCACATGTCATTTTCTATGCCTCACATACTTTGGACCCTTCCCAATAAAACTACACAACAACTGAAAAATAATTTCTTGCCATTTTTTTCCTTGGATAAATTCAGTTCCTATCTTTTAGGATCCAAATTCATTGTGTTCTTAGACCATACAACCCTCCGGTATCTCCTTAATAGACTGGAAGCCAAACCACATCTCATTCACAGGATGATCCTCCATCAGAGATTCAATTTAGAAATTAGAGATAAAAAAGGATTAGATAATGTAGGGGCTGACCATATCAGTAGGATCCACCAATCCTTGGATATTGACTCATCCCCTTGTATTCTCAAAAATGACATGTTTTCGGATGAGAAATTGTACTGAGTACAATATTATATTCCTTGGTATGTTGAAAATTTAAATTATTTGGTAGTATCTTTCATTCCTACTAATTTTAAAAAATTGGCTGACTTTCTAAAACCTGAGTCTTGTTGGAACATTTGGGATTACCCTTACCTTTAGAACACATATAGTGACCATGTCCCTAGGCATTGTGTCCCTGATAGTGAGTTTTAGTCCATCCTTAGTTTCTTTCACACTCTTTTTTATGGGGACCAATGGTCCCCAATAGACTACTCGTAAGGTCCTCAATTCTGGTCTCTTTTGGACCACATTATTCTGGGATGACCATTACTTATGTAAATCATTTCATCACTATCAAATAATAGGGTATGTCTCTAAATGAAATGAGATTCCACAAAAACCCTTTCTCTTCCATGACATATTTAATGTTTGGGGAATTGACTTTATGGGACCATTACCCAATTCATTTGGGAACCTATAATTTATTTTGGTAGTGGATTATGTTTCAAAATTGGTAGAGGCACTTGCTACAAGGATTGATGATTCTATGGTAGTAGTGGAATTTTTGAGAACCCAAATATTCAGTAGGTTTTTATTACCTAGGTTTATCATCAGTGACAAGGGTTCTAATTTCTGCAACCAAACAATTCAATAACTTTTTCATCGGTTTGGGGTCAGGCATGGAGTGTCTACAACATATCACCCACATACTAATGGTCAAACCAAGGTGTAAAATAGGGAGGTAAAAAAGTTTCTGGAAAAAAAGACCATCCTAATAGAAAATATTGGATTCATAGACTTGATTATTCATTATGGTTTTACCGTACTATATTTAAAACTCCCATCGGCATGTCACCATATTATCTAGTGTTTGGAAAGAGTTTACACATCCCTATTGAGATTGAGCACTAGATCTACTAGGCCATCAAACAATGCAATTCTAATATTTTTGTTGTAGGTTCTCAAATGAAGTTACAAAATCAGGAGACAGAGATAATGAGAAGAGATTCATATGAGAACTCTGAGATTTATAAAAAGAGAACCAAGGCTTCCCACGACCGTCTCATCCTTCATTGTCAGTTCCACAATGGGATAAGGTCCTCCTCTACAATGTAAGGTTGAAGTTTCATCCATGTAAGCTTTGTTCCCACTTGTTTGAACCATAAACTATTACTATAATTTTTCCATTTGGTGTTGTCCATGTTCAAAATAAAGAAACCAAGAAAACCATCACTTTCAATGGGCAGCAGATGAATCAGTTCCACAAAGCCCTTCCAAAGTCCCTAATGGAGGAACTACAAGTTCAAGAAGCTGTCTACGAATGACACTGACCAAGTTTTCTCCTTCCTTCCCACATTCTATTTTATTATAGTTAGGACACTGCACACTCTAGGTTTATGTGGATGGGTATATTCCTGGGTTAGTTAGAAATTTTCATCATCATTCTTATTTTTCCCTTTTTATCTGACCGAATTGTATTGTTACTTTCCCCCAATTTCCCCTCATTTCCCCCCTCACTTTAGTGCCAAAATGTAAATTTTTTTATGCCCACTTTATCATGGAAAATTATTCCCATTTAATAATGGATGTAATTGAAAATTCATATGGAATTTTCTTATTTCATGTTGTTTTAACCATAAAAATTATGATAAAATGTTCATTTCTGAAAGAATTAAATACTCTAATGTGACTTTATTTTGAAATTCTGTTGTTTGTGGATTATATAAATGGGTTTATCATTTTGTAACCTTTGATAAGAATGATGCACTTTTTGGGAAAAGTTTAAGGGAAAATTGTGTCACTTAATTTCTCCACAAAACTATGCACCCAACCATGAAGTGTGAATATTTCTACATAATAAAAGGTAAATATAAGTTAGGATACTTTTTCTCTTCTTTACTAAATCATTTTCCATACATTTGTCCTTTTCCGATCTATTTCATTACTGTACCAGATTGACCTATGCATGTGTACCTTTTATCTGACTATTGTACACCCTAAAAAAATAAATATAAAAAACGGTTGTATATTGGTTAGGTCAAAAACAACACTTCCTCAATGTTTGATCTTGTTATAACTATTAAAGTTAGTGTTGTGATGAGATAATACATGGGTTGGCAGAAGAGTGTGAGATTTGTTCTAAGTGAAGCTTTAGAAAAAAAAAATTAGGGGAGTGATGAAATGATCAACATATAGGGATATCTAGGTCGAGAGATTATAGTTTGACTTCTGGTAATACTTAAATGAGTGGGTATTGAAATTTTAATGCATAGGATATAGGAAAAGTTTAGTAGAAATGATCATATAAGTAGATTTTTTTTAAAATAACTTATATTTACTTGAATGAAATTGGAATGAATATCATGGAATGGTTGTCACACAAAAATGTGGAGAATTAGTGATGTGGATATCTTTTGAACTATTTTCTCAAATGACTATCATTCAACTCCGGGAATTTTGTGCTGATATAATTTTAGAGACGTGTTTTTTTATCACTGAGAATTACTCCTTAGTGTCATTTTTTCTGTGATATCTTTTCTATTACGAATTAAATTTTCATTGAATGTTAAATATTTATGAATTTGGAAATATATACATTCATAACTTCCGAAAATATGAATTTTCCTAGGAGTGAAAATGTTTAGGTGTGGGGGTGTGATCACATTGTGATTCACTGTTTCATTATCACCTTTACACCACTATGTTAAAATAGTTTTGTATTGAAAATAATAAAAATAATAACAAATTTAACTTCATGATTTATTCCATTATTTTGTTTTTATCAATGTTAAAAAGTGAAATTTCACATGTTTTGATAATTTCATTGAAGTGGAGGTGATTAGGAGGGCCCATGATGAAGTCAAAGAAAAATGGGACAAGCTGCGTAGGATCCAAGTAGACTAGTTTACAAAGCCACATACTACTACTTAACCGTGAAATCAAATGGGATGAAAGTTTTTGTTCTGGTAAAAAATTCATCAGTATACATTTCATATTAAGGAACCCAAGCCCCATTCAGCCATCTGGTGGCCCAAACGACCTGATCTTTCCTTCACACCGAATCTGTAAGAAGTCAAAAGTGGTGTATTGTGATGTGTCCATATCTCAGGATTTAGTTGTCAATAGGGTGACAAACATTCATTGGAGACATTAAGTATGTGGTAAAACATGTTTATAGTTTTCTCTAAAGTGATATTCGACATGAATATGGTCTAAAACCATGTTCCAAGTTGTTTTACACAATCTGTGTGCCCAAAACCACCTTCCACTTTGCCTATAAAATGGAATCTTGGGCTCCACATTTTCATGTTCTTCCAAAGAGTGAAGTGATACCAATTTTGAGTTCCATAGGATTCCTATCCTAATAATTGAAGTTATATAGGCTCCTATCCCCATTGGAGTATCAATAATGAAGAAGGAGTTCCACCCGAGCTTCCTCCTCCTCTTGATGCCAAGCTAAATAGTGGGTGTTCATTGTGAGGGATCTACACACATGTCAAGGGAGTTACAATGAATATATTAGCTATTGGTTTGGATTAATTTGGGTTCTAAAACATTTCATTTCATTTATCTTACATGATTTTATATTTTAATGCTTGTTTTGATACATGTGATCATTATGCTCTTAATTTCTAACCGATCGGTGTGAGGTTTTGAGTGCATGATTTGTGTTATTCAGATTTGATAGCACTAGAAAACATATCATACCCACATTATTGATATTTCAATATGCTTTGAATGATATTACTCTATTCATATGTTCTATACCTTGATAATAATATTTTTATGTCAGGGTTTGGTTCATTAAGCATTGAAATAAAAGCTTAGGAATTATTCGGGATTCCAATTAATTTCAACCAAAGAATCTCTCCAAAATTGAATGAATATCTAATAAAAATGAACAAGAAATGTGTGTGGTGAAATCCCAATGACCCATTTGCCTCATATTTTTCAAAACCCACATGTTTTTTCAACTATTAAACTCTTTATGTTAAGTTATTTTCATAAAACTGTTTTCAAAATCACCCCCTCTTTTAGAGATGACCTAGGGTCTACAAAAATATATAAATTAAACATAATATCATAATAAATTTCATGTGTCATGAGAACGTGGTCAGGTACTCTTCCAAGAAATCTACTAACTCTTAGAAATTAATGTCTTTCTAGAGAACATACCATATGTCAAGCTACTATGGGATGAACTCCCACTATGATTAGTGTCTAGTTAACAAAGGAAAGCTGGGGATAAACTTAAACAGGTTGCATCGGGAGACCAGATGGACCTTATGGAGCTTTATGTGATGCATAAGTTTCTGAACCACAAAGATTAGAGCTATGATGCTCTTTTTGATATTTTAATATTGAGTCTCAACGTCGATCATTGTTCGGATGAGGAAATAGAGATTATTATCACTACTGAAATCATTCTTCTGTATGAGGAATTCACCCAGTGAATGTTCCAAATCAGTCACATATAGATTGAGTTTTCATTCCTCGAATGGTGGAATTAGAATCGGTGTGATTAGGAGAAACCTTTTAATATTTTTAAACGCTTATTGACAATCATTATCCCACTATTATTAAATCCCTTTCTTCTTTAACCTGGTTAAAGGAAAAAACATTCCTACAAGGTTGGATATAAAGCATCGAATGTAGGAAATGTGCCCCTGGAGACCCCTCAACTTAGTGAGGTTGTAATGTGGTGACATGCCAAGGATGGTTTTTGTATTCTCAGGGTCGACATCATTGAAACGATGGCGTACGATGAAGCCGAGTAATTTCAGAGAGGTGACTCCAGAAGCACACTTCAAGGTATTCATCTTTAGACTATGTTGTCATAGTTTATTGAAGAGAGTTTCGAGATATAACTGGTGGTTCAAGCACTATTGGGATTTAACCACCAGTTCTTCAATTTAACACTCAACAAAATTTCCCAGGAAGGTCTAGAAGATGTGATGCATGGGGCACTGATATGTGGAACTGACATTTTTCATATCGAAGGGAATCACCTTGTAGCAGAATACTCACTACGGGGGCCTGAAGGTAGTGGATTAATCATCTTATTAGGATATTTAGATCTGTTTGTATCTATAGTATCCATCCATGATAGAGGGGTCCTCATATCCATTTTTCGCATCGATTAGAAATTCCATGATCGAGACTAGAAAATCATCTTTCAGGCAGTGCTGATTGACATACCTGAAGTCAATGTAGGATTTGATTTGTCCATTATACATTTTCAAAGGGACTATTTTTTCTATCTGGATCACATATTGTATTTCTTGAATAAAGATATTTTTGATTATCATGTCAACTTCAGCCTCTATTTTGGTATCATGTGTCAGGTGGGTCCATCTGGCAACCTGCATGTAACCACAATAGTCTTCTGGCATACCCAAACGATGAGTGATGACCTATGGATTGAGGCTTAAAATTTATATGTAGTTCTAAAAAAAACATATAGATTCTTCTTTAACAAGGAGGTGAGTTCCACTCTCTCCTTGAAATTCAAATCCACACTAATCAGGGTGGGTCATGGGTCGCCTTCAGTGCACAGGTTTATCTACCAAAATTCATCAATTAGGGTGGAGATACCTTCTTTAAATGTGGGAGGGGAATCTTTGAGATATTCTTATTGTTTATATTCTTATTCATCCTCTCTTCCATATTCATGATCGTATTTCTATTTTTATGGAGATATGATTATTGATATAAACTCTCCAACATTGGGAGAGGAATCACAACTCCGATTTCAAGAAACTGAAGAGGTTCCTTTTGCCCCGGCTGACTATAGTGAATTTTTTTGAAGAGGATGGAAGAGTTGGAGGAATATCCTCACATTATTTTTGGGATAGGACATCATCTTCTACATTAGTGAGTATGTCAATAATGGTTTGGTTCCCCAAGGATAGGCTTGGGGAATTTTAGTTTTGATCAGTCGCCATCATCACGGGGGACATCACGCGTTTTAGTATCCTTGGACCCAGCAACAATTCAAAAGATCTTGAAGATGACTGAGTCCATGTATGAGAATCAACTTATGCATCCAACCTGATTGATGGGTACTACATACTCTTCCCCATGCTATTTTAGGGGATCAGTGAGATCCATTTCTAAACCATTTGGGGTCATCAGGAAAAGACTGCTTCTATTTTAGTTCATAGAATTATGCATCAATGTAATGTGACTCGTAGGATATTAATGGGTATTTATCAGCTTGAAATGTCCAATTTTTTCAATTAGTTTAATATTTGATGTACTAATGGTATGATGATGGGATTTTAGCGTTATGATGAACCAAGGGGCTCCCTAACATAACGTTGAAGGCTATATTTTTCCGCACTACTAGAAAAGAAGAATTATACAAAAGGTCACCAACATAAGTTTTAAGCTTGATTCATCCCAATGGATTCTAATCAATTTTATCATATCCTATAAGAGTTTTGGCGTAGGGTGTCATATTGTACTCATCCTAACCCAACCAAATAAGTGTTCTCAACAGGAAGAGGTTGAATCCAGATCCATTGTCGATGAAAATTTTCCAAAAATCAATTCCATTTATTTTTTCGAACACATATAACGTTTTGATATGTCCCTGCATAATGGTGTATTCATCCAGATCTGTGAAGGAGATGATATCATAGAATTCTATTGGGTTGGTCTCTGTCTGATATACTTCGATAGCTGCTACATCGGCTACAAATTCTTGGGGACTTAATAAATCATCGATGAGCACCTCTCGAAGGTCTACTGACAGATTCAATGCATCCAGGATCGATAGATTTTCTAGTACTGAGGGTCAATGCTTCAAAATATCATATTTTTTCTTAAAGTTATAGTGATTCTCATCTTGAGGATATTCTTTCATAGGTTCTTTAAGGACTTGATCCCTATATGTGGATAGGCCGACCTCTAGGACGAGAACTGATGGTGCTCCTGTGATCTTTGGATTTGGCCCAACTGGTCGTCCATCATGATTTGGGTGATTATACATATGTTATTTCTCTGGTATATAATCCATGATTATTGGGCTTGGATTTCTTTTGGTAAGTGTAGATAAACACTCTGGTTCTCATTGTGTTTGTTGGAGGGTCCTTCTACGAGTTTCCGCAACATGAATGGTTTGAGTTAAGGTGTGGCCAGAAATTTGAATCTTGTCACGACCACACCTCCCTGGAAGCCCTTGGCCTCTGTGTCCAATTCCTTCAGATCTGTAGTTGAACATGGGGAATTCGAGTTCTTATCCATAATCTTCAATAGAGTTGGGGTCTATTATATGAATGACATTAATGGAGTTGAATATCAGTTCTTGATCCAACAATGATTATTTGTGACTGTATTCTTCTAATGGAGAAGTTTGGCAAGGAAATTACCATTTTACTGTTTGTAATGGTGGTGATCATACTTTCAATTTGGTTGGTATGAAGTAAAAAAGTGATGAGGTTGACTTTGGTCTTGGTGTAGGTTCATCTTCTTGCTCCTACTTTCTACATTTTTGATCATACGATCTCCGTGAAAGCTGAACCATGGAGGGTTGTGGGGAAGATGATGATGGTTGTGTTGCATCCTGATCTATTGGGTGTATGGTTGGTTTCTTCCACTACACCAGAAGGATACCATGATCTTGGTTGACAATTTTCCAAGTCATACACCTATCAAATTGTTTCTTCTTTTTGCAGGTGACTGTTTTCCACTCCCCTTACTCACTTGGGTCTAAGGTAGAAACATACACTACTTGTGCTGGTGGTGGTCCTAACTTGAGTTGTCTAGAATAGACAATATTTTTTATGAGATCCTTGAATATTAAGCACTCCTATATGGTGTCTCCCAGTATCCTATGGTAGGGACAATAATTTGGATGGTCATCGAGACCCATTCATTATCTCTATTTGGCCCCAGTAGTTGGATAAAGTTGCAATTCATGGAGGCAACAAAGTAGCTATATACTTGGTTATCTCAGAATGAGTAGAATTTATTTATTCATTCATAAAACTGATATATTTTGGAACCCCTTCGCTCATCATTCCAAGGTGGGGGTGGCTATTGGCGTCTAGCGGGACCTGCATGGTTTGGTGGAGGCCTTGCGGCTGAAGTTGGTGCTAGGGTGGTTTAAGCGTGATAGAAGCTAATTATGATTTTCCTGTTCTATTTCCTGGGGACAATGGGATCACTCCAGACTTGAGATTGGTCTACTAAGATGATTCTACTATCCTTTGGGAAATAGTGGAGAAATCTCAAAACCCACTTGTGTACTTCATTAATATAAGTGGCATCAGCAATTCATCATGGAGATTATCGATGAAAACATCGATCAATTAATAGGGGTGGGTGGCTGGTTTAGAGAGTAAGTCTGGCCTTTTCATCTGGTGATGAAGTTTTATACTCTTATATTTTCTCACTACTAGTAGTTCATGAGATCACTAATTGTTGTTTTAGGAATTTTTTTACTAAAATAGATGGGAAAAAATCACCAGAGATCCTCCAAGCCTTTTATTGAGTTAGCCTACTTTCTGTTATACCATAAGAAGGCATAACCTTGTAGATTTTGCAAAAAAATATAAGCTTCACATTCTCTTGCTTCTCTGGAGTTCCCATCATGGGATCAAAATAGGATGAGTAGTGAATTAGGTGTGGTTTCAGGTCCCATGATCCATTGAACACTGGTAATATTGGATTCCTAAAATTTGGTGTAGGCGGGATGTGGCTCACCCAGTCGGGGTAAGGCCATAGTTTTGGTTATACTAGGGAACACCTCCCTTCCATGGTTTACTATTGAAATATCGATTTCTCAACAGTATTCAAGATCCCTTGATTCATATATTGTTGGAATTTAGAAGGAATAGTTTTAGTAGGGGAAATATGAGATGTGCTGACGTTACTGGGCCTTGAGGGGGATACCCCACCGAGTGCATCCTTGGTGGATTCGCCAGAATCTATTCTGGTTGCATCCCTAATAGAGGGAAAACATGATATCCTATTGGGATTAGGTTCAGGTAGACTGATAGTCTTAGAACAACCCCGGACGAGCCTTCCACCCTTGCTTCATCTTTCTGGATGATCTTCTGAGGCAGAGTAACATCTGACAGAATTATGTGTTGACACTCTACCTAAAGAAAATAACATGTAAGAATGTTTTCTATTAACAGATCAGCATTGATTCACCTCAAGTATTTCATTTCTTCCTCCGGTCAAGAAAATATCTCCTCAATCATAGGGAAATCATTTTCATGGGGAGGAGAAGGTGTGTCATATACCTAGATCTAATTATTCTCCTTATTGAGGATTATTGTGGGAGGTAAAGGTGTATTGATTTAAGGGTGCCATGTTTAGGGAAACTCTCTAGTTTCGGGTATGCACACCCTCAGGCTCAGTGTGGACCGCCTCTAAGAGGGAACCATATTCTCTTGGATCCTCTCCATTTGAATCATTTCTGGTGAGGTCCATGGGACTGAAGTCCACCACGTTCACTGATGCATACCGAATTGGGGGTGGTGTAACGAGTGCCAAATGGTAGGAGTATTTTTTTGAATCCTTTATTGTACTTTCTCATTCCATTCTATGGTATTATTCATATTTATTAGTGAAGGGATACCCGAAGGTATCCTTGATATGACCTCTCAATATTCCTTCATCCCAGGGTGTATGACCTGTGAGACGGGGCTGAATAGGTGACCTCTCTGCTCATCATTATTCTCATACCAGAGAATATTGGCATCCGATGTGTGGGAATTTGAGGTAAAAGTCACCCATTCTCTACAGGATGGGGTTGATACCATTATTCCATTGATGTTATATCGACCATATTCATGGGTCTTACATGGTCATTTTTTAGTTAAAAATGACCCCAGGACTATGGGCTGGAGATGTTCCTGTATTGTAGTAGCAGCAACTTCTATTGTCACATTGATTTCACACACTCCAACACAGGTGTGAACCGATCATGGTGTTTGATTTTCACAGGATTTATTTGCTTCCGAGGACATGGGAATTGCTCATTGGTTGAATTACCTTAGGGGAGAAGCCTTCTAGATGTTCTCGGTTTCCTAGATCATGATCTTCTCAATGGTTTTCTCTCATCGGTCCTAACTCTTTTGAGACTTACTCAAGGCCGATTCTTGTTGATCGTTCCACCTTTCCTGAGTAGGGAATCCATTTTATTGCTTCCTTTAGGTAATGAAATTTCAAGATGTCACTTATACTTAGTTATGGTGGACATGAATTTGGGTGAAGTGTGGAGTTCCATGTTCTCCCTATCCCCGAATATGAACTTTGTATGGGGCATCACCGATAAGGCCACACAACTTGTGTAGCGCGTGGAGGCATTCCAATTAGAGATCGTTCCTTCACCTCTCTGATTGTGGTTTCCATGCAGACGAGAGATCTTCCAAGTGTTTTAGATAACCATGCTTTCCGGGTATGATGACATGGTCATCATATCCCTCATAGGGAAGGAAATTTTATTTTAGCTACTAGATACATGTCAATATATTTAGGTGAATATTATGTGTACATTTTTCGGAAAATTGTTTTTGTATGTCAAAAAATGAAGTGTCCATGGGACACTATATCATTTGTATGTCGCCCATATCTAGTTGTATTCTCATGAGAAACATATCCTACTATTCCTCTTCCAAAGACTCCTTTTCATGGTATGACCAACTTGAATGCTTCTTAATTTCATTTTAATAATTGGGTCTTGTAGGAGACCCATTGTTATGTGAGAGGTATGAGGGTGGATCAGAAGATGAGTGTCTTTGAAAACCATCTTCATATTGAGAAAGGATATCACCCATAATAAATGGAGTGTCTGACATAACTAACTCCATTTTTTCGAGCACCTCAACATAGGAGGGCTTTCTCACATTTTCCCTAGAAAGGGGATGAACTTACTGCTAGTGTGAATTTTGACTGTGGGGAGGACCTTCACAATCAGTACTATAATGGTGAGGACTCCCATTTCAACTTGATTCCCAAACATAGGGAACATCCTTGTGGATTATAACCTAGGAAGGACCTTCCGGGAGGGTGACATTAGTAGGAGGACCTTGTCGCTTCTTGATGTCACTGAGGGGAGGACCTTCTCAATGACCCCAATGATGGAATGGACTACTATTACAGCTTTATATCCAGCAACAAGGATAATTTTTACATTGTAAATTCTGGGGAGGGCCTTTAGGATGTACTGCAATGGGGGTAGGACCTTCGTGTTGCTTGATGTTATTGTGGGGAGGGCCTTCACAACAACTACCATTACAGGGAGGGCCTTTGCAGTGGCTAAAATCACAGAGAGGAATACCATCAGGGATTGAAAACCAAATGAAAGGATAATCATATCTATAGTGTATAACCTAGGGAGGAACATCAGGGCAGACAATGGAAAGGGTAGGGAATTATAGCTGTTTGATCATCTGGTCAAGGGTAGGGCTACCCTGACAACATCCGGAGATAGACTCTCATGATCGATCATTACTAGCACACATATTAAGCCCTCACGGGTTATCTTTGGAGGGACTTCACAGCTTTTGGTAGCAACATTATGGGTAGGGCCTTCTAACTAGTACTACCACATCCATAATTTTGTAATGGATCGACATGATCATGAGCTTATATTGACATATTCCTGATTTCATCAAGAAATCCTCCTACCATTAGAGTAGAATTATGAATATTCTCTTCATTTTCTAGATTACATTGTGGAATTTAATCTTGGGGTTCTATCTTATAGGAAACTAGGGTCGTTTTCTATTGGTAACGGCCTTCGTATATGGGTTTCTATTTTTTTGGATCCCATGATGTTGTTGGGATATGCCGATGGAGATCTTATGTTATGGCAGGGATATATGCCTAACCTGGAGTGGCCCCTAAATTGGACCAGTGTCCCCAATTTGGAACATGTATATTTTTGCATATCTAGTTGTCCATGTATCAAGGGATATTTTCATAGACCCTAATAGACTAGATAAGGGATTCATAACTGCTCCGTAGTGACCAACCCATTTTGCAGATGAGTCATTCTGTTTGTGGGAACCAGGTGGTGGGCCAGGTTCCTTGCGTTTTCCACCGATGCAATGATATCCTGACAAGTCTAGAGAATATGGTTTGGAATTTATGTCTAATATTCCCTAATTTTAGGATTTAATGAGATATATCTTTGGCTGGAGCAGGTATGAATGCTCATTCCGATTGCAAATTAGGAGTTTTCACCTGCTCTAGTCCTCCATAGGTTGCTTGTGGATACTGACAGTTCTCCTATGTTGGGATAGAGGAACAAGTCATCCACTGGTCACCTTCTCTAGTTTCCACTATATTTTACTACTGGGATTCATATTTATGAGTAGGGATTTTCATCTACTCTCTTTCCACTATGTTTTTTCACAGGCATTGTATGTATCCACAGGAATTTGACTCTGCTCATACTTGTTTGCCGCCCGATTTAGATGGTGGGCTTGATATGAATCAGCATGTGTTTGTTCCAGCTGGTAGCTAGTTGGAGTACTATTTGGATGATGGGATTCTTGTGCATTGACATATATTTTAATCTTCCAGTAATTCGCTGCTCTGTCTACACAGCAGAATCAGAGAGCTTTAGTAGGAATGTTCCGGTGCTCGTATTGTGCCACTCTATTTATGTGGCGGGCTTGAGTGGAGTGGGAAGAGTTGTATGTATGACCATGGAATGACTCCATGTTTGTATGTAGGGTTTCCTCATCAAGATTTAGGGCGATTACCTACTCCTAGTTTTATGTTTTCCACCCTCAGGCGAGGATACTTGGTCGCCTATCATTGGTGGAGGCACTCTCGGGTTAGGGAACATGGGTAAAACCTCTGTGAAACTAGAATTAAATCATCACCATCGAATTCATCTGTCTCTCTAAGATAAGGGAGGTACATGTTATCGCGCTCTAAGGATAGGCTCCCGAAGTGATTGGAGACGACCAGTGGGGACACCCTAGGTTGGGGTGTCGACCATAGCTGGGGTGGCGACTGGTAAGATTTTTCAGATAGGAGATCATCTCTTACATCCTCCACTATGGGGAGTTCACCATTTTGTTGGTACTCTCTAATCAGTGTGTTGGATTCCAAGAGTTGAAGATGCTGGGTCAACGAGGGGTCCTACTCTTCATCTTGGGCCCAACTGCCTGTGGATTCATTGGGGTGTATGTCCGAGATGGTTTCTGAGTTTCATTAGGATCGAAGGTTGCTCTGGAAACCTTATATATATATATATATATGACACATACAAAAAACAATACCCATTCAAAGTAGCATCTCTTGATCACATGAATAATTGATGATTTATCTTATCCCCCTTCTTTTTTATGAGGTGAAGGGGCTTGAGTGGGGTAAAACCACCTCCTTTGTTTAGGATTCACGTCAGGTTCACCATTTTTTTGCTCTAGGTGATGTGTTTGGGGGAATGAAAAATTGTCTGATGGGTGACAAGCATTTGTATGTTATTATAGATATTTCATGTCACAATTTTTTTTGCCCGATCCACATCATTATTCTTTAGGGTTAAACTATCTAGTCCCCATGGGTTCATTACAATTCCCTCAAAATGATAATGATGTGGATTGGCCTGAAACAAAAATGGTGATGTGAAAGTCTCTATAATAACAGACAAATGACTGCCGCCCATCAGACCATTTTGCATTCCCACAAAAGTGTCACCTCAGGCCGAAACAAACTTGAATACCAAAAAAATCCCAAAGGACCCTAATAACTCTTAAACACCTTTAAAACTATAAACCCCTTATAAGTCTACAAAACCCTAAACCCCTAAAAAGACCCTAAAACCCATAAAACCCCAAGAAAACTACTAAAACACATTGAAAACCCTAAAACCCCAAAAACCCAAAAACCCCTAAAACCCATAAAACCATTTAAACCTCCAAAACCCCCAAAAAACCCATTAAAACCCGTAAAAATACTAAAAACTCTAAAAACAATAAGGAACCCTAAATACCAAAAAAATCATAGAAACCATAAATCACCTAAAAACCATAAAAATATCTCAAAAAACAAAAAAATCATTAAAAGGCCCTATAAAACCCTAAAAACCACCAAGACCCATAAAAAACCTTAAAACCAGAATAGCTCTTGAAAAACCCTATAATACACTCAAATCCTAAAAATGCAAAAACAACTAAAAACCCTAAAACCCCTAAAATCCCTAAAACTTTTAAAAACCAAAAAATCTTATAAAAATATAAGCCCAAATAACCATGAAAAACCTAGAAACCCTAAAATACCCATAAAACCCATAAAAGTCCCTAAAACCCTAGAAACCCTAAAAACTCTAAAAACACTAAAAGACCCTATAACCAAAAAGACCCAAAATAATAAAATAAATACCTCAGAAAACATAAAAAACATTAAAATCCTAAAACACCTGAAATACCTAAAATCCCCTAAAACCCTATAAAAATACTAAAAATAATAAAAATCCTAAAAACCCTAAAACCCTTAAAAAACTAATCAATCCTAAAACCCCTAAATATCCTAAAAACCCAAAAAACACCTAGATACCCTAAAAACGTAAAACCCCCTAAAAATCCATCCAAACCACTAAAAATCCCTAAAAATATATAAAAACTAAAACCCCCTAAAAGTCCTAAAATCACTATTAATCCAAAAAACCAAAGACCACTAAAATTCCATAAAATCCCTAAAACCCCCCCAAAACATTAAATAATCCTTAAACCCCTAAATAATTCATAAATTCCTTATAAATCGAAAACCCCTAAAATCCCATAAATCACAGAGAAGCCTAAAATATCCTAGAAGAAACCCTACAAGCAATAAAATCACTAAAAACCCTAAAAATACCTAAAAATCCCAAAAAAAATCTTAGAACCATAAAAACCTATTAAAACCATTAAAACCCCTAACAAACCCTAGAACCCATGAAATCCATAACATATCTCAAATCTCTAAAAATCATAAAAACACTAAGAATACTAAAATCCATAAACATATCTAAAACTGTAAAAACCTCAAAAACCATAAAAACCACAAAAACCATAAATAACGCTAAATACCCCTAAAAACCATAAAACCCCTAAAATACTAAAAAGACTTAAAACCCCAAAAATCCCAAAATTTATAAAAAACCCCAAATATCCTCAAAACCCTAAAGACTATAAAACACCTAAACACTACAAAAAGTGAAATCCATGAAGCCATACAAACCCATAAAACCACAAAGACATACAAACTTTTAAAATATCATAAACTCTAAAATCCTCTAAAACACCCTAAAAACCCAAAATACCATAAAAACCCAAAAAGACCCCAAAAATTTTATAAAAACCCAAATAGACACATAAAAACACTTAAAGACCCAAAAACTGTAAATACCTAAGAACGACTAAAAACCATAAAAACACTAAAAACAACCAAACTCACAAAAACCCTCAGTAAAACACTTAAATCACTAAAAAGACTAAAAAAATAAAAACATTGAAACACTAAAAATCCCTAAAAATACAAAAAAACACACACACAAAACCTAATGAACCAAATAACCCAGAAACCTCCAAAACACCCAAAACCCCATAAAATTCCCAAAAACCCCTAATAGGCCATAAAAATCTAAAATTCCCAAAAAACCCTAACAATTTTCAAAACCCTAAAAGACCATAAGACCCAAAAAACTCCTAAAATATCCAAAAACCCCTTCAATCCCCTAAAAACCGTAAAACCCATTAAACCCTAAAACCCCTAAAAACCCATAAAATCCAAAAAACACCAAAAGTCCTAAAAAATCCCTCCAAACCAAAAAAACCCTAAAAATACTATAAAATAAAAAATTCAAAAAATATGTAAAATCACTTAAAAAACTAAAATGTAAAATCCCTAAAATGACTCAGAAAATCCATAAAAACCCTAACAAATCGTCAAAATGAACAAAAACCCTAAAATCCTTAAAAACCCCTAAAACTCCTAAAACAATAAATAATCCTTGTTAAACTCCTAAAATGCTTGAAAACCACATGAATAATCAAATAAAAACCTAAAACCCTAAACACCCAATGAAAACCATGAAAACCAGAAAACAACTAAAAACCCATAAAAATGAAAACCCCTAAAAAACTAAAAAAACTCGGAAAACCCAACAAAACCTAAAATTCCTAAAATCCTAAAACTTCTAAAAACTCTTAAAATCACTATAAAACACTAAAATACTATAACAAACCATATCCCCAAAAAATCCACTAAAATACTAAAGGCATCCAAAATTGACAACATGGTCGGTACTTGGGACAATTTTTTCAATAAATCATACGTTCGGTCCAAAGGTCTACATTTAATAGTATGGAGATGAAGTTTTTTAGGTGCCTTGGATGTTAATGCTTTTGATATAGATGTACCCTGTGTTGGAGAAAAAGATAAAAATACTCCTATATTTGGTAGATTAGACTGATTTGGTCTATTTACATACTCATAGAATGATGGTGTGACTTATAATCGGTCCTCCAAAATAATCATGTCAAGACCAAACCTATCTTGTGTGGAACAATATGATTATTCTTGTTGAGCCCGTTGAAGGGCTCTTCCATGAGTTTCTTCCACATACACGGTTCGAGAAAGGGTAGAGTTAAAATATTGGCTTCTATAATACCCACGTCTTCCCATTTTTCATCAACCTTGGCCTCTTTCTATGGTTCCATAATTATGTAAAAGGAAATCAGGCTCATTATAATTAGAATCACCATTGGAATAAGATTCTGTTAAGTGGATGATGTTGATGGAACCAAAGATAAATTCTTCATCTGATGAATATTATTCTTATCAGGGTGGTTCTGGTTTTACTGTTTGGTGGGGCAGTGCCTGTACATTTGAAGCATATGGCAAGAAATCTTCCTGGGTCATGGAAAACATTAGACATAATATGAGCTCATATTCTTATGACTGGACTTTATCTTTATAATCATGTTGCTTCTTTGAGGATTGTCCTTTTGATGAAGATGATTTTGTTATGAAAGTTGTAACCGAAGACACAATCTATTGTTTCAACCGTGTTCTTAGAATGGAATGAGTTCGTTTGATTATTTTACTGATCATCCAATCATCATATTTTTTCACATTTTTACTTTTTTCTTCCTACCATTTTCCTTCTTCCTCTAGATCAGTAGCAGTAACACATGATACATAAGCTGACGAACATTTCAATTTCACTTGTCTAGAGTCTAAAATTTTTGTAGGAGTTACTTGAAAACAAAGCACTTCTGAATGGGATGCCACAATATCTTGTGAAAAAGGACAATAATTTTTAATATCTTTATCTCCTTGTTTGTTTTATTTCCTCAGCCTTAGAAACTGAACAAAATTGTTTTCTAGAGCTGAGATGAAGTAACTGAGAACTTGTTCATTCTAGAAGGAATACACATTGATCTCTAATTCCTCAAACTATTTCCACCTTTGATCTATTTGATCATCTTGATGAGGCGGTCCTTGCTGTTGATGCTCTAGAGGCAGAGCCCATCGAAACAATGAAGGTGTTTGAAGTGGAAGCAGGTAAAAGTGATTTCTTTGGTGTAATGCTAGTAGCCTCTTCTTTCCCTATTCTCCTGCCCAGATCTAATGAAATTACATGTGTTTTAGCCTTATTTTATATAATATAATCATCTATCTATTGAGAAATTGAATTAAATTACCCAAACCCTCCTTTTTATTTTACATGGATCAGTAGTTTACGTAACTTATCACATAGATTTTTTACACAAATTGGCAACCACTCTTCTTTAGTGAGTGCCCGACTTAAAGAAAATGTTAATCCTTTCCACTGAGAAATGAAATCTGAAACTCTTTCATTTTATCTTTTTTTGAAATTAGTATGATAAAAAACTATTGTCTTCGGTAATTTTGAGATGAATTGAAGAAGGAATTTCTAATGGATATCTTCCCATCCAGTAATTGATCAGGATTGAAAACTTGAATATCATAAAAAAGCTGGCCCTTTTAATGACTACCTAAAACACCTATGCTTTACTGCTTCTTGTTGTTGAGGAGTTCCCATCATGGGATCACAACGAGAAACAAAATGTGTTATGTGTTGTTTCAGATCTCCCGAACCATTAAATATTATGAATGTGGTATTCAAAAAATTTGGTGGGGGGGAAATCTGATCCACCAATTCAAGGTAAGAATTAATTTCTAGCTAAACTAGTGCACATCATTCCACCATAGAATCCAATAAAGATGTTAATGACTCAATTGCGATCATAATAATTTGAGGAATATACGAATGAATTGGAACATGTGCAGGTACAAAAACTGGTGCTTGAGCTGGTGAAATGACCAAAAAAAACACCAGTGATGGTGCTGGTATTTTCCATGGATAAATGATGGGAATAGGCTTATCAGGATGTGTTTGATCCTTCCCAGACTGTGTACCCAATAGAGGGATTTCATTATCCTCTTCTATAGTTACCCCAAATACTCTTTGCTGGGGAGCTCGTACAGGATGATAAAGTTAAGGATCTGCATGGGTAGTATGTCTAGCAGAAATGATTCTTCGAAGTAAATCTATATTGAGTATTTTCAAATCATTAATCTCCTCTTATTTCTATAAAAATCTCTCTTCAAGAGAAGGAGACTTACCTTCTACAGTGGAAAAGTGAGGCACAATCTAACTTTTACCATTACCCTTGTAAGATTCCTTTTAAAGGGGTGGGAGTTTTTTATTTGAAGGCATACATAGATTCTGGGTATGCCTCTTATTTTGGGTGAATACACCTTCTTCATTTGCTTCTGTGTGTACCATATTATGGATAAGAACATCAACCTCTGATTCACCTAAACTAGACTCATTTTCTGGAGGATCTTCTGCAATGGTGTTAATGAAATTTACTAACACATAATGCATTGATAAAATTTAGTCAGTAAATTTTTAAGGTTGTCTCCCTCTGTTTCTTCCATAAAACTCCTCTCTCTTATATGATGGATTCTCAGGAGCTGTTTGGAAGATAGTAACCCGAAGGGAATCCTCAGATAGTTCAGTTGTGTTCTATCTTTGTGGCTTCTTCCCTAATCGATAGAAAACTGACTTCCATTGAGGATGGGATTTTATATTTTAAAAATACTCCAGATCTGTAGGCTAGGTTCATCCAGTTATTATTCTATAAACCTTTGAGCTTTGTTTAATGAACTTGAAGGTTTAATTAAATAAGCCCCCAGCCCTGCAAGATAGGGTGGTTCTTAAACTACTATGGCTGGGATTTTTGCAACTACTATTATGATTTTATAAATTTTTCTTTATACATTAGATAGATTCATTATCTTACAACCACTAAAATCACCTATTTCGGAAGATCATTGTGCTATTTCAGACAATTTTGTTATCTGATGGTTAACATTCTCTAATCTGGAGGCCTACGCAAGATTCTTAGATGCTTGATGTAAAAGAAATTCAACTGTTTTATTTCTTTGGGCCTAACTCTAATGAGAGATAGTTGAGGCATGTTCTTGAGTGTACATCTGATTAAATAAAAAAGCTATTGATTGTAGAAAACTGTGGGCAAAAAAATTTCATGATACCACTTTTTGAGGGATTTTCTGATTCTGGATTGTAGTGAAATTCAATGATCCATGTGCACCCCATCCTCTGTTACGAACACCAGATGGGGAATCAGAAATTAATTGACGTAGCCTCTTTAGAACGTTGAGGAATTCACACTAAAGGGTTCCTTACTTCTTTTCAACATTTGGATTTTGGGATACTAAGAGTGATTCCATTTCAATTTGGAAGTGAAACCCTTCTAATACCTTTACATTATTTTGATATTAATTATATGGTAATACGTTGATTTTAAAATGAATATGATTCTTCCATAAGTAGAGCCAGATATCATGACTGCATTTTTCTTCCATAAATTCTGGAATGTTTTACTGAGAATTTTTCAATGTCCATAACATGAATGGTATTTCTCCTTTAGAAAATTTTTTCCTCAAGTTTAACATATCTTAATCTTCTTTTACTAGATATTTCTCTACTTGGTCTGAAAAAAGTGAACACTCTGTACTAGAAGATAAATGACCCAATGAAGGTTTGGATAATGACCGTTTCCCTAAGATGTCTTATGGTTGAGAAAGTGTTTCACCCGTAAATGAAATGGCATCATACATGACTGACCTTGTGTTTTCAAGTGCCTCGGGATAGGAAGGCGTTCTCATCGTTACATTATCAATTATATAATTATCTTGATAATGAAAAATACTACTATGGAGAGGACTTTCGCAGAAAATTCCATCATGGGGGGGGGGCACCATGGTGGATTATTGAAAGGGATGAATCTTCTTTCTCCTTAGTCTTATATCCATATAGAGGGTTGTCGTGGCTCTCATAAAAATATGGGTTCTCTAGATTGACTGAATTTTTTTGAATAAATACTTCATGATTAAGTTTTCAATGGGGAAATTCAGAATTACTACTACCACTCCCATAATTTGGTAATGATAGTGTAGGATCTTGAGCTGCAACAGATAAATGACTGAGGGCTTCAAGAACTCCATCATTAAGAGGATCCAAATTGCAACATGACTTTTGATTTTCCAACCATGTTTGGAGAGACTTCTTCCTGGATGTTCTCTTACACATAGTTGGGACCACATGCTAGTAGAAGTGGTTGTCATGGGATGGTGTACATGCTTGCCTTAGAGTGGTTACCGGAACAGATCGATTACCTCCAATTGGAATGGGTGTATGTTCCTGATCTTGTTGTTTGTATGATATGGGGGAGTATTCCCCATGACACTCCTGGACTGGAAAAGAGGTGTGTATATTCTTCAGGATGGCATGCTGATGTGTCATCACATGTGTTGGGACATATTTATGTTTCTGTTTTCCTGGTACTATTGATGTAGTTGTTATAATATCAAGGCATGCATCCAGAATATGGGCTGGAATTTGTGTCTGCCCTTTCACCATTGATAAGATATGTTTGGTGACTTCCACGGCTAGAACGGGAATATATGTCCATTCCATATCAAGAGTAGGTGTATGTGACTTCTCCTTTCCTCCTTTTCCTATCAATTGGTATTGACAGTACTCATGCATGGGGGAGAGAGTTTGGTCTGCCCCAGTTTTGTCGTCGAATATTTTTGACTGACTTCTCTGAGTGCTGTCAAACGAGACTGTTGGGAATCATGCTGAACACTGATAGGTGTATGTTCCTGCTACATGTTTTCGGTCAAGTATGGTTCACATACTTCTTTCAATACTAGCAGATGAGACTACTAGATAATTGGGGATTGTAATAAAGTGTATGTTTCTGTGTACCGATTTCCACCACATTGGGTTGGTGGGCTTCATTAAATGTTGTCAGACGATCCTACTAACTGGATAATAACTTGTAAGAATGGTTATGTGCTTGTTCATGGTAATCCAGAAATTTTAACTGGTGGGATTGGTGGGTTGCTGCAAGATGAGCCTATTGTATAGGAAAATTAGGATGGACAGGTGTTTGTGCCTTCTCATTATTCTCCGTAAATTTAGGTGGGTGGACTTATTCAGAGGGAGAATAGGTAAGAAACTTCTCCCTTTTTACTGGAATTTGTCCCCAATGATTTTTCTTTCATGCCCAGGTCTGAGAGACCTGGGCCGAATGTCCAGAGGCAACACCCCCATCATGTTGGGGGTTTTTCTACTGCACAATTATGCTGGTGGTGATTGTTAGTGGGAGTACCCAAGAAGGATCCCAATATTCATGGTTTGAGGCCTCGGGTGACCTCTTGATCCACCTTCCGATAGTACGGGGGAGAATAGTCGTTGCGTTTCGTGGATAAGGACCTAAAATGGTTGAAAATGATGGTTGGCACCATCTGTGTCTTGATCATCAGTCGTTGTTGGCCGGATGATTGAGGATTGTTATTGACCTAAAGGTCATGTCAGGCGGCCTCCACTATCAAGATTGTACCATGATGGTGATAATACATTACCAAAATGTTGGAGACCCAGTTTTGAAGAGATTGGTTGGGTGATAATTACCTTCCCATAGATGAGTATCTAGCCTGAGCAGTGCTTAAGAAGTTTATAGATATCATCTTGAAGAAATCCATTTTGGACTGAAGGAAGTTCTGAGGAAAAGTTGAAAACACTAATAAACTCCATTAAAGTGAAATATTTTAGATGGATGATGCGTGATTGATTCCTTTGTCTGGCATTCCTTTATCAATTTATAAAGTCCTGAAAAAAGGGAAACATTTTTAACTTGGTTATGTATTCCCATCTGGTTCATCATTTTTGTTTCATTGTTCCTTGAAACGTGTGTTCTAGTTTTAAGAATCTTTTCTTCCATGTGGTTTCCATTGGATTTATTCATAGAACTGGAAACATCCAATGGTTCTTTATCCAAAGGGTACTTGTTTTCCAAATGCAGGAAATTGTTATGTTTGAACATTACAGTACTTAGGAATGTGTATTGGTCGAGAGGATGGGAGGTCAGACTCATCACACCCTGTTGGGGGGAATTATTGTCTGCTCTGGGGACCTCTTTATAAATTTAAGATATTTTCATGAATCCATATTAATTCACCATGTATAACATAATTTTCCCTTGGAATTTTCAATCACATATTAACATGTGTATAAATTAGAATAATCTGTATGTATTTGATGTTCTTCATAATGGAGATATCTGTATGCATTCAAGATTCTCCATCAATGGTATCCTCTCATATAATATATGGATATTCTTTTAATCATATTTAGGAAGACATTAGTTCTTTATCCACTCAGTGGGCACTCTATAATTTAGTGTCATCCATGGAGATGAATGTTTGTTTTGATATTGGGATCATACTAATGAAATGGGTTAGCTATGTATCCTTGTAAAACAATAAAAACCCTCGTAGTTTGGTGCCTCTTAATGGGACACATCGTACCTTATAAGGTCATGTGGTAAGGGCCTAACCATAAAATTTAATTTCATGTAGTAAGGAAATCTAGGAAAAAGGTTCTTAGTCAATGTTTGGTATTGGACTTATGCGTAAACAGCCTAAGGAACTTGGAATAAATATGGGTTTCCATGTAAGATTAGGCCTTGTTGGAAATATGGCCCAAGGAGAACATGGTTGATTTGAAGGGTTGGGTTTAAACCTCATGGAGTCTTCTGACGTATCTCATTTGCATGAGAATCAAAGCCTACATAGTTCAATAAATCTCATAGAAGAGTAAAGTCCTTTGAGAGAGATCTGTTTGGGCTTACACCCTAAAAAGGATTCCTTGACGATTTTGGGTGTTTAATACGGGTATTATTCCTAGGGGAGATTCCCAGATTATGGGAATTAATGTTGAATTCCTGAAGAGGAATCCAGTGATCTCAAGAAATAGAAGGGCTTCCTACGTATCCCAATTATCGTGGGAATCAGAGTTCCCGTAGTTTATTCCCCATTGGTGTTTTTGCAGGCGTTGTAATCATCAAGAATCTCAAAGCCCACTTGAGTCATGCTTGGTGTGAGAAACAAGAGGATGTGAAAGATCAACAATGACACACACACTTTTCCTCCCAAACTGGTGGAAGAGGGAGTCACTACGGTGGCGAGGGTGTACGAGGGTGAGGCGACGATCCATACCTCTATTATCATAACATTAGACAATGGTCCAATGAAAGGAAGAAGGGATGAAGGTTTACGGGATTACACTAGGATGGCTGCCCTATAATTGATCCTGGTAGGGGATGGGAACTTTTCATTCACTTTCATGGAATAGAAAGTTTAAACCTTACCTTCCTTACCAGAAATTTGAGGTTTCATCTCATTGAGAAGGGAGAGGTTGAGATGTAAACCCTAATTCTTAAAACCGGGAACTTCCCAACATCATTTCTAGTAGAAAGATCTATGAAACTATAGATATAAAAACCCACAAAAACTCCATGAATCCTAATCCCATTGTGAAAAAAATGTGGGAAACCTATGACTAAGGATATACAAACCCAAATAGAAGACACGCTGATGTATCTTTTCCAACGTTTTGATAAGTAATGAGGTTTTGGTGGAGGCTTCAACATAGTCCCTTTCAAATAAGGGAACCAAGAAAGGAGATACCCTACCATGAATGGATTTAAAGACGGTACTTAAGTTTGTATGTAGGATTTATACCATGATTTTCCGTGTAGGTACCTCGCACAAGTGTGCTGCGTAGGTACCCCACATTACTACGCCGTGCAGCTGTACCATGCAGGTGTGTCGCGTAGGTGTGCCATGGAAGTTTGTATGATTACTGAAGAAAATATTTCACATAGGGGAAACAAACCTATGTAAAAATTTAAAAATACTTTCAAAACATGATTATCCCATTTAGTTATCTCTTCTCTGGTACTTTAGAGAGATACCTAATACAATTTGTGGGATCTAGGCGAAAGAGATATGCAATGGGAGCTTCAGGGAGTCTTTTAACTATTTTAGTCTTTGAAATGGGGAGCCATAGGGTCATATTTTTAGGTATGTATGGGGCTTAGTTGAAGGGATGTTTCTGCGTAGATCCTCTGTGCACGTTCTCCGCACTGTTCTGTCATGTAGGGGTACAAAAATTATGATGTGGTGTAGGTATACCGCACAGTTCTGTCGCCCAGGTCTGTCGTGCATCCCTTTAGAGGGTTTGGATTTCCATTGAATTCTTCGAACCTCTCTTTGGGATTTTGAAATATCCAGCGTTATCATCATAGTCTTTTTGTATTATTAAGTAGTGTCAAAAATAAGGTTTTTAGTTTTTTAGGGTTTTAAGGGATTTTTAGGTTTTTATTGTTTTATGGGTTACAATGTTTTTATAATTTTTAGGCATTTTTAAATCATTTCAAGGTTTATAATTTTAAATTGCTTTGTGGTTTTCAAGGTATTTTATGGATTTACTGACTTTTTTTGGTTTTGGAAGTTTTATGGTTTTTAGTGATTTTTTGGTTTCTAGTTGTCTATAAAGGATTTTCTTGGGGTTTTTTGGGTTTTTAGGGATGTTTAGGTGTTTTAATGTGTTTTAAGGTTTTATTGGTTTTTTTTGGGTTTTTTTGGAGGGGGTTTATTTTTTTAGGGGTTTAAAGAGTGTTTAATAATTCTAGGGTTTTAGGGTTTTTATGGGATTTTTGGTTTTTAGTTTTTTATGAAATTTTATAGGTTTTACAAATTTTTTACGATTTTATTTTTTTAGGGTTTTAGGAGTATTAGGGGTTTTTATGATTTTTGTGGGATTTTACGGTTAATGGATTTGTTATGGTTTTTAGGTTTTTCTTTGGTTTTTAGGGTTTGTGGTGTTTTTTTGGTTTTTTGTGATTTTTGTGAATTTTTGTCTTTCATTAGATTTTAGGGGTTTTAGGGGTTTTACATTTTCCAGGTTTTCAGGGTTTTTAAATATTTTACTGTTTAAGGGATTTTTCAGTTTTTTTAATTTTTTATGGTTTTTTTGGTTTTTAGAATTTTTTTATGTTTTTTATCTTTTAAATTTTTTCTTGTGGTCTTTTTAATGTTTTAGGGTTTTAAGGTTTTATTAGGGTCTTTTGTGAGATTTGTATGGTTTAATAGGGGTTTTAGTTTTTTTAGGGTTTTTTGGGTTTTTGGGTGTTTAATGGGTTTTAAGTGTTTTTATAGGGTTTTTAGGATCCTTTGGCGGTATTATAGGTTTATAGGATGTTTTGGGTTTTAGGGGTTTTAGTTTTTTTGGGTTTTCTATAATTTATTGAGGTTTTAGGGTTTTTAGTTTTTAAGGGTTTTGGGGGATTAGGGTTTTAATATTTTTTGGGGGTGTTATATATTTTTATGTTTTATAGTTTTTGTGAATATTAGTGTTTTTAAGGGTCTATTTGGGTTTTATTGAATTTTTTGGGACTTCTAGGGTTTTTTATGGGCTTTCAGGATTATTAGTATTTTTAGAATCATTTTGAGTATTTTAGTGTTTTAGGGTCTTTTGGGGGTTTCTAATTTTTTTTGTGTTTTTAGGGGGTTTTATATTTTTAGGGGTTTTTTGGGTTTTTACGGGTTTTTAGTGTTTTTTTGGGTTTTAAGATATTTTTTGTTTTTTGTGGTTTTTGGGGTATTTTTGGTTTTTATGGTTTTTATGCATTTTAGGGTTTTTATTGTCATTTAAGGTTTTTACTAATTTTTAGAGATTTTATTATTTTTTAGACCTTATGGTCTTAGGGTATTTTAAGGCGTTTTAGTGATTTGTAGGGGTTTTAGGATTTTTAGACATTTTAGGGACTTTTATTTTTTTTATTTTAGGGTTTTTAACATTACTTTTTGGATTTTTAGGGTCTTTTAAGTTTTTTACGAGGTTTTAGGGGTTTTATGAGTTTTATAGGTTTTTTGGGACTTTTAGGGTTTTTAGGGTTTTAGGGACTTTAAGTGGGTTTTATCTTTTCTTAGGGTTCCTTTAGTGTTTTAGGTTCTTTTAGGGTTTTAGGTGTTTATATGTCCTATATGGTCTTTTTGGGGGTTTAGGAACTTTTTGGATCACTTCGGGTTTTAAAACTGTTTTAGTTTTTTGGTGTTTTAGGGGATATAGGGTGTTTTAAGGTTTCTTATTACTAATTTAGGGTTTCCATGAATTTGTGATTCTCTAGGGGTTTTTAGGGTCCTTTAATGTATTTTTAGGGTTTTTTGGGCCATTTAAGGGTTTTAGGGGTTTTAGGATCCTTTTAGAGTTTTTAGGGATTTTAGAGTCCTTTAGGGGGGTTTAGTGTATTTTAAGGTATTATATTATTTTTAGAGCTGATTAGTTTATTTTTAGATTTGTTAGGGATTTTAGGGTCCTTTAGGGGTTTTTAGGGGTTCAGGATCCTTCAGGGTGTTTTTTTTATTTTTTAGGGTCTTTGGGGTTTTTAGAGTTGTGAGGGTCTTTAGGTTTTTAAGGTGTTTTAGGGTTTTTTAATTTTTCAATTTTTATATTTCTTTAGGAATTTTAAGGATTTTTTGGGGTTTTTACGATTTTATGGATTTTTTAGGATTTTAGGAGTTTAAATTGTTTATATTTATTTTAGGTATTTTGTGTTTTTTACGGTTTTTTTGGTTTGTATTGTTTTTTATTTATTTGTATTTTTAGCAGTTTTAAGGGGGGTTTTAGTGTCTTTTGGGCGTTTTTATATATGTTAGGGGTTTTACTGTATTAATAGTTTTGGATTTTGTTTATGGGTTTTTAAGGTTTTTAAGGCTTTTATAGTTTTAGAGGTTTTTTTTGAATTTTTATGGTTTTTTTTTGGTTTATTAGGTTTTTAGGGGTTTTAAGGGTTTTAAGGGTTTTTATGGTTTTATTGTTTTTTAGGGTTTAAATGATTTTATATTTTTTAGGGTTTTATACATCTTATGGGGTGTTATTATTTCTTAAATTTTATCATGTTTTATATTTTTTACTGAATTTTATGTTTTTATAAGGGCTCTTGGGTTTCTAGGCTTTTATGATTATTTTTAGGGTTTTTATGTTTTCGAAGGGTTTTAGAATTTTTAACATTTTATGGAATTTTATGGTTTTATGGGATTTAGGGTTTTTATTTGTTTTAGGGGTTTAAATGAATTTTTGGGTCTCTAGGGTTTTTAGGTTTTTAGTATTTTTCATATTTTGGGTGGTTTAGTGCTATTTTAGGGGGTTTACCATTTGAAGGGGTTTTGGGGGGTTTTAGGTGTATTTATGGTTTTGGGGTTTTTATTTTCTTTTTGGGTTTTATAGTATTTATGTGGTTTTATGAGTTTTACTATTTGTTAGGGTTTTCATAATTTTTTGGTGGTTTTAGGGTTTTGTTGGGTTTTTAGAGTTATTTAGAATTCATAGGGGTTTTAGGGTTTTAAGGGATTTTATGGTTTTTAGTTTTTTCTAATGTTTTTGTGGATTTTTGGGGATTCATTTTTTATGTGTTATCAGGGAATTTTAGGGTTTTAGGGATTTAGAGTTTTAAAGGATAGTTTTTGGTTTTTAGGGTTTTTTAGTATTTCAGAGTTTTTTGGATTGTAGGGGTGTTATGGGTTCTAGGGACTTTTTCCTAGTGTTTAGTGGTTTGTGGCTTTTAGAGGATTTTTTTTGGGTTTTTTTGGGTTTTTTGGGGTTGTTGAAATGTTTTTAGCATTTTGGGGTATTTTTGGTTTATTCATGTATTTTTTGAATTTTTAGGGTTTTAAGGTTTTTAGAGTTTTTATTGTTATAAGGGTTATTAAGATTTTTAATTTTTTTGGATATTTTTGTATTTTGGGTGTTTTTTATATATCTTAGGGTGTTTACGGGGTTTTTAGGGTTTTAGGGTTTTTAGGGTTTTTTCTAAACTTTTATATTGTTTTAGGGGTTGTTAGGTTTTTAGGGTTTTATGGGTTTTGAGTGATTTTATTGTTTTTATGGGTTTTATAGATTTTTATGGATTTTTGGGGTTTTATGGTTTTTAAGGTATGATTTGTGGTTTTTATGGCGATTTTGGATTTTTTGGAAGTTTTACGGTCTTTTATGATTTTAAGGGTTTTTAGGGTTTCCTGGGTTTTTAGGGGATTTATGTTCTTTTAATTTTTTTAGGGGTTTTAGAGTCGTTTAGGGGTTTTAGGTTCACTATGTATTTTAATAGTTTTTAGGGTGTTTAAGTCCCTTTAGTTTTTTTATGTTTTAAGGGTTTTGGGGTTTTGGGGTTTTTTAGGCTTTTAGAGTTTTTAGGGTTTTCAAGGGTTTGAGGTTTTTCAATTTTTGTGTTTTTTGGGTTTCTAAGTGTTTTTAGAAGCTTTTTATGGTTTTTATGAAGTTTAATGCTCTTAAGGGTTTTGGTTTTTTTTATTGTTTTTTGATTTTTTGGCATTTTTTGGTTTTTACATTTTTAAGGTCTTTTAATGTTTTTAGAGTTTTCCTTCATTAATGGGTTTTAAGGGTTTTTTAGGGTTTTAATGATTTTTAGGGGTTTTTGGGCCCTTTAGGGTGTTTTTAGTGTTTTAGGGCCCTTTAGTGTTTTTTAGTATCTTTAGGGTTTTTAATTTTTTATGGTTATTATGGTCATATGGGTTTTCCGGGTTTTCAGTGTCCTTGAGTGTTTTTAGGGTTTTAGTGGCTTTGGGTTTTTATCATCCCATAAGGTTTTTAGGATTATTTAGTTTCCATTATTTTTTAGGGTTTTATGGGTTTCTAGGGTAGTTTGTAGTTCTTCAAGGTATTTAAGGTTTTTAGTATCCTTTAAGGTTTTAAAGTATTTTATGGTTGTTTAGGGATTTTTTTTTTGATTTTTAGGATCCTTAGAGGTTTTAAGGGTTTTATAGTCTTTTACAGTTTAAATGTTCTTATGGACTTTAAGGGTTTATTATTGGTTTTAAGGCCTTTAGGGGTTTTGGGGGTTTTTGGGTCTTTTTTGCATTTTTAGGTTTTTAGTATCATTTAGGGTTTTTAAGTTCTTTTAGAGGATTTTAAATTTTGGGGAGTTTTTAGGGGTTTTAGGGTTTTTATGGTCCTTTATGGGGCTTTAGGGGTTTCTTAGTTTTTTTGGATTTAACAATTTTCAAGGGTTTTAGGGTTTTAGGGTTTTTAGGTTTTTTAGGGTTTTCAAGGGTTTTTTTGGTTTTTTTGGGTTTTTTGGTTTTAGCATTTTTCTTGTGATTTTACGGGTTTTTTGGGTTTTTATGGTTTCAGTTTTTTCATTTTTTTTACCTTTTTAATTGTTTTATGGTTCTTACAACTTTTATTTCTTTCATTGTTTTTAAGGATTTTTATTATTTTAGGGTTTTAAATGGATTTTCGTATTTTTTTATGTTTTTATGCTTTTTAATTATTTTATGATTTTTTAATTTCTTTAAATTTTTTATGGGGTTTATTATTTATATGGTTTTTAAATTTTTTGTGGATTTTTTTAGGATTTTTATGTATTTATAGGATTTTAGTGTTATTAGGGAGTTTCGAGTTTTTAGGGGTTTTTTGGGTTTGAAAAGCTTTTAAGTATTTTTAGACTTGTATTACTATTTTTAGGTTTTTAGAGTTTTATATTATTTTTATGGTTTTCCGGGGGTTTCAATTATTTTTAGTTTTATAATGGTTTTGCGGGGTTTTAGGGTGTTTATGTGAGGGTTTAATGTCTTTTGGATAGTTGGGGGTTTCATGTTATTTTAGGGGTTTTATGGTTTTCTTCGTTTTTAAGGGTCTAATGTTTTTCTTGGTTTTTAGAGGATTTAGGGTTTTAAATAGATTTTTGTTATTTTAGTATTATTTTGGGTTTTAGTGTTTTTAGGTTTTTAATGTATTTTTTTGTAGTTATAGTGTTTTTAGTGTTTTTAGGGTTTTGAGGTTTTGGTTTTTTCTTATTTTTTAAAATATTTTTTTTTAAGGTTTTCATGATTTTTATGATTTTTAGTGGTGTTGGGTTATTCGGTTTCTTTAGTTTTTTAAGGGGTTATGATGTTTTAGGGGGTTTAGGGGTTTTATGTTTTGTGAGGTTTTTAGGGTTTTTAGTGTTTGTAATGGTTCTTAGGGATTCTTTGAGGTTTCGTGCTTTTTTTAGGTTTTTTGTTATTTTTAGGGGTTTTATTATTTTTAAGGTTTTTAGGTTTTGTAGGGTATTTTTGGATTCTTCATGAATTTTATGGGATTAATGGTTTTCAATGTTTCTTCGGATTTTAGGGATTTTAATGTATTTACGTTATTTTGGTTCTTTTGGGTTTTTATGATTCAGTTGTTTTTAAAGAGTTTTTTTTTGGGTTTTTTGTATATTTATAATTGTTAGTTGTTTAAGGGTTTTGGGGGGTTTTTGAATTTTTAGATGATTTTATGTTATTATGGGTTTTAAGGGTTTTAGGTTCTTTTAGGGTTTTATAAGTTTTTTTTGTTCTTCAAGTGGTTTTAGGGTCATATAGGGTTTTATGGGTTTTAGTGTGTTTTATGTTTTATCTATTTTTAAGGTTTTTAAAGGTTTTATTGGATTTAATGGGATTTGGGGTTTTTAGAGTTTTATGGTTATTAGGGGTTTTAGGGTTTTTTAGGGTTTTAAGGGGTTTTGGAGTTTTGGAGTTTTTATTGATTTGAAGGCATTTTATGGGTTTTTAGGGTTTTAGGGTTTTAAGAGGTTTTAGGGGTTTTATGTTTAAGGGTTTACATTTTTTAGCGTATTATGCTATTCTTAGGGGTTTCTTGGTTTTTTTTATGTTTTTAGACCTTTTTATGTGTTTTAGGATTTTTAAGGGTTTTTAGGGTTTTGGGGGGTTTTAGGGGTTTTATATATTTTTTATGTATTTTTATTTTTTTAGTGTTCTGTGGGGATTTTGATGGTTTTTTGGGTTTTTTGAGAGTCTTTTTGATTTTTTAAATTTTTTTAATTGTTTTTAGGGGTTATAGGTGTTTTAAGAGTTTTTAGACTTGTTTAATGTATTTAGAGTTCCTGGGGTCATATTAGGGGTTTAGGTTTATTTTAAATTTATACATTTATATACTTTTTAGGGTTTAGGGTTTTTTAGGTTTCTAGGGTTTATAGATTTTTAGGTGTTTTTTGGGGACTCTTAGGGTATTTAGTGGTTTCATGGGGTCTGTATTTATTTTTAGAGTTTTTTGGAGTTTTTTTGGGCTTTTAGGGGGTTTAGTGTTTCACTATTTGAAAAAACCAATGCTGTGGTGGATTTAAATGTCATAACTAAATATTTTAGGAAATATTATTGTGTCAAAATTTAAAAAACCTCCCAAAAATATTTTTTGTATTTTTTTTATGGTTTCAGTTTTTTGGGGGGATGTTTAGAAAAATCATTGCGAAATAGGGGCAGTTTTTAAAAACCCACCATGAAATTAATGTGAAAAATTTGAAATATTTAATATATAATTTATTAATAATAATAATTATTTTCTATTTATAATAATTTATTTTCTTATGATTTACAATTTCGATTAATTATAATGTCATAATTATTAATTATTTATGATTAATAGTTAGAATTTATTTGAATCTTAAATTAATTTTGGGATAAGTTAAAAATTAGTCATCAGTATAAAATGACCATAACATTTGATTCAAGTGTTTGTTTTAGCCCCACAACCAGCTGAATTGATGCTTGAGAAATGAGATATATTGAAAATTGATAATTAGTTGGTAATAATTAATAGAATAAAATTTATTACAGTATACTAGGGAGTTGAAAATTGACCTTCATATACAATGACCATAAATTTTGAACTGATTGTCTATTTGGGCTCTATCACATATCAAATCAATGAATTTTATGATCGATACAATGTGTTAATAAAAAAAACCTCAGTCACTTGATTTTGAGGTCAAAAAACCTAATAATTCCTCAAAAAGAATTTTTTTATTTCGGATACCATGAAATTTGAACATTCAATGAGATTTTATCTTTGTTTAAGAGTGTCCTTATATACTTGATAAGTCTTCTATGATTTTATTCCATTTATTTAGATTCTTATTGATTTGATGAAATTGATTTTTTTTTTGTTTTTCCCCATTTTTTTAATTTGTTATCTATTATATATATGTTTGTATTTATACACATTTATGTATATTTACCTATACATTTTATACATATCAATATTTATTTAAATTTATATATAATTGTATCTATTAAAGGATATTTACATGTAAATATGAATATTTTTAAATATGTATATATATAGGTTTACATATACATTAGGTGCTTAGGGGTTGTAGGGTCCTAAAAACATTGCAAGGGGAAGTAAATACTCTCACAAGAACATTGAAGAAGGAAGAAGACATTCCTATAGGTCCTACAAGGAAAATGGATGCAAATTGAATTGAAAATTTGAGAAGAAACTTGATGAAATCAAAATTTTCAAGAGTTTTAGTGACCCACATACTATCCCCAAGAAAGGTTCGTGGAGCGAATGAACCACGAACCACCAGTATGTGGAAGGTCCCATGAGGTGCTGGCCTGTTGAGTGATGAACACGAAACCTAGGATGTTTTGAACCATGTCTTTGGTGGAATAAATCACAGGAATGCCATCTGCAAACCATCCCACGTACTTAGTAGTTCGCGAATGAAGCAAGCTGGTAGGGTTCTGCGAACCACGTCTCACAAACCATATCCTCCGCAAACCCCAGTTGACAGAGTCTTCCACAGGTTGAGATATAAATTACTGGGCTTCCACAAAAGGTGCCACATGCCCACATATGTGATTTCCCCAGTGCTCTATAAAAGGAGCACATTAGGAATTGAAAAGGGGACTGATGAAGAGAGAACAGAGAGGGTTGAAGAGAGCATGAAGGATACTCTAGAGACTGGAAGAAAGAATTCAGACGGGATTCCAACTTCAGTTTCGAATCATCGATGAAGTGAAAACCAAGAAACACTTTTCTATTGGTATAACCAACCTCAAACTATAAAAAGAAGGAAATTAATAATAATCGGTGAACCGAAAACCAAATTGGTTCCATCGCAAACCAAAAATTCATCGCACATGAACTCCCCACGAACCATAGATTTCAGTTTCCTTATTCAATACAGCGTTCCACATAGTGAATCACTTTGTAGATTGAACCCTGCGCCATGTAGTAAATCTATATGTGGATGGAACCCGAAGTGGCATGACAAACCACATCCAGGACCTTGTACCACTTTGGTACGTGGTGGTCCATATCCACATCTGTGTACTACTTCAGTATGTAGATGACTGATCTACCCACATAGAATTACACTATATGCGGCTTACTCTATCCCGCATGAGAAAATAGTATGCAGATTGGGGTGTCTTTAAGTGGCCTTCCCTCTGTTTCCAATCATGCCCCTTCATTATCGTCCTATAATCCATAGATCTTTTGAAAATCAGCCCATCAAAATCTGGCCAAAGCCTACTCTAAAGCCATTGAACCCATATTATTAGATCATTGAGCATATTAGTGAAAATTTATATGTATATATACCCAAGTTAAGCAGATTCACGATGTCTATCCCCACAATTGTTCAAACCCCGATAATGCTTCTATGTTTACATTCCCATGGTAACCTGGTATCCAAACATGGAAACAAACATTAACCTCCCATTTCTAGTGATTAAGGATGATCACTTTCTTTTCCATTAAATGAGGAACAGTGATAATTCACGGGAATCCGGCTTTCATTTCCTTTTGACAAGAGGAAACATTCCTCCCCTTTTAACAGAACACATTTTAGTGTACTCCCACTGAGGTAATTCCCTAATCTTCTAAGAGAAAACCCACATGACCTCCAATGTCACCCCACATTTAAAGGTTCATTGCTTTGTTCAATCACCAACCGTTGGTATGACATGGGACCAAGAAATGGAGTTGGCACACCCAATGCTCATTCCCTCTCCCGTTGAGCTCATAGCCACAACCTCTTTTGCACTCATCGTTCTCCTTTTCCATCATAAGTGAAGAGAAAGTAACCCTTTGTTGAATCAATCACACCCTATTTTTTATGAAACTTAGTAGTGCTCAAACAGTACTTGGAGTTTGTGACGATACAAAATTATCCCACCGATAAATTAACTTTGAGAACTCTGATTACTATTCAAACCAGGATACGTACGATGCCTGATCATGTGCCAAATCTCAAAGGGGTTCCCTTCCAAAAAGTTTAACGAAATTATTCACCCAAAAAATATGCCTCCTCTATGGGGTAAGCCCAAATCATGTCTCCCTAAATGGGAAGCACCTCTACATAAGCCCTAAGCAACCATGAACTCATGTTGGGCTTCCTGGGAGTGAAAGTCTGCATTCTTTTAGAACTTTATGGACTTTTATTCCCCATTTAACAAGGATACATGGGAAGAATCTCTAAGGTCCAAATATGACCCTAAAATAAAACCTAATGTTCTCCGGGCCATGTGATTGGTAGGGTCATGTCTACCTAAATGAACACATATCTCTTGGGAACTTTGGGTTGCCTCGACATGAGTTCCACACTAAGCCATGACTGGGCATCTTTCACCTAGACGTCCTCGCCGGATGGCGTTAAACTGCATGGATAAGTCCATATCACATGACTTGAAATGGCGATGTTTCCATTTATGTGACACCAATCAACATGGGCTCTGATTTCTCTCCAGAGGATACATAGGAAGCCCATAATATGGGTCCAAACCCAACATTAAATCCCCTTACAACTCTCCAGGATGATAATAAACTCTAGAGACCCTCATTTCATGGATTAAGTTAGCATTACCTTCATAGAATATAAAATGAGGATTCATGAACATATGAAGATGGCTTAAATTTATAAGAGAGTCACGGAGTAGTCAATAATTCCCCCCAAAAGGGTGTGATGAGACCGACCTCCCATCATCTTGACTTGTGGAGTCCTGAAATTTCATTGGACAAATCGTCATCCAATGAATGCATGAATTTGGAAAGCAGGTCCATAAATCATGGATAGAAGTGTCTTTGGGTGTTTCTAGCTCCATGAATAAACCCGCTGGAGACCATATGAGGAAATCGTATCCCAAAAGGACTGATTGTACAAATGATTAACCCCCTACAATGAACTGTCGAGACTATTCGAATATGGTACCAACTTGACAATACAAAAGGTATACACTACCCAATCCCCTACATGTTCAACTTAATTCAATCCACCCAATAAAGGATATACAGTGTGAATCGGTTCGAAACATAAAATGGACTATCTGACGAGAAATTATATAAAATAAAAACAAATGTCTATCACCCGTGAGACTATTTTTCATTCCCCTAGTTGCATCACCTCGGGAAGAAAAAAATTGTGAACCCAATGTGAAACCTCAATGAAGGTGGTAGTTTTTCCCTACTCAAGCCCCTTCAACTCACAAAAAAAGGAAGTCGGCCAAGGGGAATCATCACATATTCATATGATTAGGAGATGCTTCTTTGTTGTGGTTTTTGTTGTCAGTACATGTAATGTATATATATATTACATGTTTCTGTAGAGAAACCTTTGATACAAATGGAATCCTGACTACCAATGTAGACACGCACCTCAGTGATCTCACAGGTGGCTGGGGCCCCAATGAAGAGAAGGACCCCCTAGCTAACCCATCTCTCCAATACTAGGTATCCAACACATTGATTAAATAGTACCACAAAAATGTTACTCTCCCCATAGTGGAGGTTGCAAGATAGGCCCTAAATTTTGCAAAAGCTCACCAGTTGTCTTCTTAGCCGTGGACAGCACCCCAACACAAGGAATCCCTGATGGTTGTCTCAAACAGTTTCAGGAGCATGTCCTTAGAGCCGGACAACAAGTACCACCTTTATCTCAGGGAGGCAGATGATGTTAGTTCTTATGACTTCATTCCAACTGTACAGGGGTCCGACTCACAGGTACCTACCTGAGAGTGTGACCTCCATCACCAGAAATTTATGTATCCTAAATATGAAGAGGATCTGATACTGGGGGAACCTACTGAAGTCCAACAGACAAGGGCCCCTCAAGCATCTCACCGAGGGAAGAAAACCAACAATCAGGATTAGGTCATCATCCTGATTCCTAAGAATAAACTTTTTTGTACAAACACAATGACATTCAATGGGTAGAAATAAAAATATTCCCCCTCCACTCAATCCCACCACAAAAATAGGGTGGCACAATATGAGCACATGCACATTTATTTTAGTACTCACCAGTCCCACCGTGATGACAGAGCGGTGAATTATAGGAAGATGCAAACATCTGCCGATGCAGAAGAATCCCATCATACAAAAAGAATAGAAACCAGCTACATACATGCTCAAATAAATATTGATGTACATCAAGCCTTCCATACAAATATGGTGGTAAAAAATATGATTAGAGTCAAATTTCTGAAGATTCATACAAATCCCATGAGAAAAATATTACGGAAAGTGAGAAGATGAAAATTCCTAATAGTAAATATGATGCCCACTAATAAAATATGGTGGAAAATGGAGAAGAAAACTAGTGGCAGACTCGTTCCTCTATCCTAGAATAGGATAAATACTAGTATCCATAGCCAACCGATGGAGGGCCAGAGTAGGCACAAACTCCTGCTCTGACATCAGAATGGAAATTTATACTAATTGTAGCCAAAGATATATCCCATAACATCCTAAAAATAATGGAATATCAGACATCAATTCTATAACATATCTTTTAAATGTATCAAGATATCATTGCATCGACAAAAAAGGTGAGAAACTAGGCCCACGACCCCGTTTCCTCAAACGGAATGACATACTCGCAAAATGGGTTAGTCACTACAGAGTAGTTATGTATCCCAGATCCAGTCCTGGAAGGTCGAGAGTAATATAATGCGACACATGGGCAACTGGATTAGTAAAAAATGACTATTCTAACTTGGGGACATCGGTCTAACATGGTTGCCAATCCAGGTAAGGTATATATACCTTCCATAACTCAAGATGTCTTACGGTGTATCCTGGGAGCATCACAGGAACAAACAAAATAGGAACCCATATATTAAGGTCATTATCAACAGAAGAAGGCCCTAGTTACCCACAAGAGAGAGCCCAAAAATGAAATGTTCCAAATGCAACTGGAAAATTAATAGCATATACATGATCCTACCCTACTGGAAGCTTGAGTTCTTGGCTCCCTCGAGAAAATATAAATAGAGGCGCAAGATCCTGTCAATCCATTACTAAATTATGGAAGTGGCAGTATCAGTTGTGAAGTCACTCCCTAAAATGTTTCTACCACCATCTCTAATGGTTCTCCCTAGAGAACCCACGAAGGATTACTTTGTGGTCCATGAATGATCGATCATGAGAGAATATCTCATGATGTGTGTCAGTGTAGACCTCCCCTAAACTAGAAGAACAGACAAAAAGAAGGTCCTACCCTTGTTGTTTTCCTTCCTAAGGTCCTTCCCAAGTATATTCTATAGATATGCTTCTCCCTATTGTCAGATGTCAAGTCATAATGGTAGTCCTTTCCCTGATGACATCTATTGAAAAGGTCCTCCCCACAATGGTAATTGATGCAAAGGCCCTACCCATAGAAACATCAAGCAATGAGAAGGTCCTCCCCTCATTACAGTACATCCTAAAGGCCCTCCCTAGGATGTACACTACAGAAATTCTCCCTTCAGCTAGACATCAAGCTATGACAGTATTACCCTCCATCATAGCAATCATCGAGAAGGTCCTCCCCCCAGTGACATCAAGCAGCAAGAAGGTCCTACACTAATTGCAACCCAACCAAAATGTCCTCTCCAAGGTATACACTATATGGACATTCTCTGTGGTCAGGCGTCAAGTTACAATGGTATCCCTATCTGTTGCAGCATCGATGGCAAAGGTCCTCCAAGAAATCAAAATTCACACTAGCAAGAAGGCCATCCCCTTTCTAGAAAAAATGTGAGAAATCCCTCTTACGACAAGGTTTTTAGAAAGATGGAGTCAGACATGTTAGACACTCTATCTATTTAGAGTGATATCCTTTATCAACCAGAGGATGTTCTGGGACCACAATCATCTTCTAAACCACCCCTATGCCACTCACATACTAATGAGGATTCTACCATCCCCACTACATTAAACGAAATCATTAATAAGTAGTCAAGTTGGTAATATCAAGTAGAGGATTCCCTGGAAGAACAATAATGAGATATGTTTCTCATGAGAAGAAAACTGTCAAAATAGTGCAGGGCCCACAGGAAAATCACAATAACACCCTTAGGCAAACAGGTAACTGGGCCATGCCCAACATATAAAAATGCAGTAAACAAGCAATTCCTCTCAAGGAAATTATACAATTACTACATTAAAGGAATACCCTCGGGTATCCTGGCCAAACGACTAAACAGTGGAATGCACCCCCGGGGTGGTTCCGGATCCAAGTAACGATCCCAACAAGAATTTTATTATCACAATTTAATCACCTATGCAATTCTAGGAATTCAATATAGCAACGGCCTCAGCCACACGACACCCAAACATGTGTTCATGGCACGAAAATGCATAGAAAAACGCACGACAGTTGGAAATTTACACCAAGAAACCTACCTTATACGCCAACAAACATTATACCCGAACACTGACTCTAGAAACGCCCATGAACGACATAGATCTAATGAAGAAAAAAACCCATTCAAACATAAATAACTCTCTAATGGGAAATAATTGGTAAGAGATACGCTAGGAGAAAAGAGGTCTTACCCGTGCGGTTCCAACAAGATCGTCCGAAGCTGAATCAGATTCCAGACGAACACCCGACGGATCATCAATGGTTTGGCCATCCTCCTTGGCTCCAAAATGGCTCAGATGCCTCCTCTACCAAATGAGGAGGCTACTGCCTATTTTAGGCCCAAAAAAAAGTACACTGTGTGTACATATGAGTGCACGACGTGTACTTCCTTCATTTAATTGTTCCTCTAGCGGCACCGCCACACTGTTCAGCCGTCGACATGAGTACACGACATGTACTCTTGAGTACACACCGTGTACTATCCCCCAACTGTCGGCTGCTCCATCGCCTTGCTGTTTTGGCCTTCCGACTGACTACACGGCGTATAAGTACCACTACACGGTATGTAGTCGGTTCCTACACCCCTCATCACCGACAAGGCTACATGCCTCGTGTACTCATCCCCAAACGGCCAGAAGTACACGACATGTGGAAAAATTACACGGCATGTAGTTCCAAAATTTAGTATTTTTCCTTATTTTCCCATATTTTCTCAAAAACACTTAAGGAAAAGGAAAAAGAAAAAACCTGTACCTCAAAACTAAGAACTGGGTTCTTAAAAACTTCCCCCTTATAGCAATTTGTCCCGAAATTTCCCTTCCAAGGGTGGCGAAGATAAAGATCAGAACAGCTCTAACCACTTAGCATGTACTTCGGCATCCCGCTCCCAGGTCTCATCCGGCACTCGTCCATGCTGCCATAGCACCCATACAGGGGGAACTGACCGGCCTCAGAGAACCTTCATGCTCTTGTCAACGATATGGACCAGATGCTCTTCAAAGGATGCATTATGATGAAGCTTAACCTCCTCTGGCTGAAAGGTGTGATATGGGTCTGAATGGTAGCGACGCAACTGAGACACGTGGAAGACGTCATGCATGGCTCGGTACCGCTGCGGTAACTACAACTGATTGGCAACCGGCCCGACTCTCTCTAGAATCTCAAATGGCCCCACATACCTCAGTGAAAGCTTACCCTGTCTCCTGATCCGCTTGTGTCCAAGCCTCGGCGAAACATGCAAGAAAACCTAATATCTGACCACGAACTCTAAGGGTCATCTGCAGCGATTATCATATGACTTCTATCGAGACTACGTGGTATCCATCCGCTTCCGAATCAACTGGACCTGCTTAGATGTCCCCTGAACAAGTTGTGACCCCAGTAAAGCTGCCTCACCTGCCTCTAACCAGCACAAAGGTGATTGGAATAGCCTACCATAGAAATCCTTGTATGGTTCCATCTCGATAGTTGCCTAAAAACTATTGTTATAGGCAAACTCGACTAAGGGTATATGCTTCTACCAAGAGCCCCCAAAGTCTAGGACGCATGCATGTAGCATTTACTCAAGCACCTGTATCGTCCTCTCTGACTGGACATCTGTCTGAGGGTGGTATGTTGTGCTCAGAAGCATCTGAGTACCCATTTCCCTCTGAAAACTCTGCCAGAAACGAGATGTAAAGCGGGCATCCCTATCAGAAAGGACAAAATGAGGGACCCCATGATGGCATATGATCTCTCAGATATACAGCCTTCCGACCTCGTCAACACCAAAGATCTCCTTGATCAGCAAGAAGTGAGCAACCTTCGTGAGTCTTTCCACAACAACCCACACGACGTCATTGCCACGAGGTGACCTCGGTAATCCCACCACGAAATCCATCACGACATCATACCATTTCTACTCTGGAATGGGTAACTGTTGTAACAGCCCAGCTGGCCTCTAGTGCTCCGCCTTCACCTACTAACAGGTGGAACACCTCGTAAAAAAACCAGTTATCTCTCTCTCTTCATACCCGGCCACCAGTACTGACGCCTTAAGTCACGGTACATCTTGGTAACCCTGGGATGAACTGTCCAAGATGAAGCATGAAACTCCCGCATCAGATCCTCACGTATATCCCCTGGAACCCACACACGTCCATGGAAATGGAAAATTTCATCATCGCCTATCGTCCACCTAGGAGGAGGGTCCTCACTTTCCACCGACTCCTGTAGAACTAGGCCTTATGAATCCGATAGCTGTCTCATCCTCACTCTGTCCAGGAGGGTAGAAGTCACAACTAAAGATGAAAGATAAGTCTACCTCTAACTGTCGTGCACCTCCAAATGCATCTCAGAGAACAAGGCCATGACCTACCACTCACCACTGGCCTCCTGCACTGCCTGTATCTGAGTCTTCCTGCTCAGTGCATCGGCTACTGCATTACCTTAACCAGGTGTATAGGAAAGCTCAAAATCAAAGGTCTGAAGGTACTCGACCCACCTTCTCTGCCTCATATTCAGGTCACGCTGAGTAAAGATATACTTGAGGCTTTTGTGGTCGGTGAAAACCACAAAATTCTCTCCCAACAGATAATGTCTCTAACAGCACAACGCATGCACAACTGCATCAAACTCAAGATCATGCGTTGGGTAATTCTGCTCATGTGTCCTCAACTGTTGAGACCCATATGCAACAACTTGGTCGCCCTACATCAAAACTGCTCCTAGCCCAATCCCTGATGCATCATAGTAAACTGTATAGCTCTTCCCCTACTATGGGAGTATCAAGATCGGTGCTGATGTCAACCTTCCCTTCAGGTCCTGAAAAGATATCTCTCAAGATTCTGACCAAACGAACTTCACACCCATCTTAGTCAGACCTATCAACAGTGCTACTAAGCGGGAGAAGTCCTGTATAAAGCGTCTTTAGTAACCATCCAGCCCTAAGAAACTCTGTATCTCAAACACGTTCTTAGGCTACTCCCAGTAAACTACTACTCTCACCTTCTCTGGGTCTACTGCAACTCCTGCCTCTGAGATGATATGACCTAGGAAGTGAATTTGGTCCATCCAAAAGTGGCACTTCGAGAGATTAGCATATAGTCGATGCTCTCTATATATACTCAATACGATCTCAAGATGGGTGGCATGGTCGTGTCGAGTGTGAGAGTACACCAAGATGTCGTCCATGTATACTACCACAAAATAATTGAGATACGGATGTAACACACGATTTATCAGAGCCAGGAAAACTGCTGACGCATTCGGGAGTCCAAATAGCATAACAAAGTACTCATACAGACCATATCTTCTCCGAAAAGTTGGAAGAGGTATATCTGATGGTATCACATGCAGCTGATGATATCCTGATCTTAAGTCAATATTCGATAACACGCATTCTCCACGGAGCTGATCAAACAGATCATCAATCCTCAGAAAGGGATATCGGTTCTTAACCGTCAACTGGTTCAGATTCCGATAATCCACGCAAATTCTAAGGGTACCATCTGCCTTCTTCACAAAAAGGACCAGAGAACCCCAAGGAGAAGTATTGGGTCGGATAAATCCATTTTCTTGTAACTCCTCTAACTGCCTCTTAAGCTCCTACAACTCTGGAATGGCCATCCTATAAGGAGGAATGGACACCAGTGCTGCTCTTAGCACAATCTCGATAGAGAAATCCACCTCTCGCAGCGGAGGTACGCCTATAAAGTCATCCGGGAAGACATCCATGGAACAATAAATAACTGGAGGGAAATATGTATGACAAGTCCACTAGTCATCTAGATATAAACTAGCAATCTAGGCTATGAATCCACCTCGCCCATGATGCCCTGGTCCAACTCGACTCTCCTGAACATCTCATTTGCCCTTGTATAGAAACTCTCTGCCCTCTGGTGATGTGAAACACACCCTGCGATGATAGCAGTCTACAAAGGCTCGAATGGGAACCAACCAGTCCATCCCGAGAATGACGTCATAGCTCATCATCTCTAAGACATAGAGGTCCCAATGGATGTCACACCCTCCAACCTTAAGGGGGAACTCCATACACTGATGTACACCAGCTGTCCTAGTCCCCAACGGAGTGTCTAGTGTTATGATATCAGAAGAAGAAACACCGAGCCCAAGGCTCTCCACAATGGGTACATATATGAAACTATGTGTAGCACCTGTATCAAAAATCACTGAAAACAAGACAAAAGCTACTAGAATAGTACCTATGATTGTAGAAGGTCCGGGATCCTGCTCCTGCTGGGTCTATTGCACTGCATATGCCTACCTAGTGCCACGGCCCTACGACACAACATGGCTACCCTGAGCTATCCCACCCTATTGCCTCTGAGATCTTGGTGTCTGGATACCACGGACACGACCACCATCTCTGCCTTCACGCCCTGACGTATTCCAGTTCCCCGACTAGTAAGAAGTCACTGGTCCCGCTCCAGCACGCAGAGTCTGCACAGAACCCCTCTCACTAGCTGCTGGTGGAAACGCCCTACAAAAGCACTGTAGATGACCCAACTTTCCGCAATCTTGGCACTCCACTAGGTCTCGTGGACTCTGTGGCCTCTTGTGCCCCTCTCTACCATGCTGGTAGCACATAAACTGGCCACCTGAAGCATTCTTCTGACTGGTACTGCCGCCCTGAGAGAAGTCCATCTGTCTCTTCTTCCTGCCAACAGAAATAATACCAGTAACTGGTGCTGAACCGCCTTGGACCACACCACTCGATTCCCACAGGTTTCTCTCAGTAATAAGTGCCTGGATCACAATAGCATGTACAAAAGGCCACCTGAAAACATTCACCAGCACTCAGATGTCATACCAAACACCATCCTCAAAACTTCTGGCTCTCAACGTCTCATCACCCACCAGCACGGGTGAAAAACGCTGAAGCTCCGTAAAACAAGCAAAATTGTCCATCACCGACATAGCGCCCTACTGCAGATTCATGAACTCCCGATCTCTATCTGCCCTCAGTGTCTCGGGAAAGAATAAGTCATAGAATAATGCTTGAAAAACTTCCCACGCCATGTCTCTGTGATGCTCTGACTGGGTGGTAACATCCCACCACCTCTTGGAGGAATCACACAGCATATACGTCGCGAGCTTGACCCTCTGCCCTGGAGGCATCTCAAGATTCTCGAAAATAGTCTGCATCGACCCCACCCAAGACTTCGTAGCCTGTGGTCCTCCATCCCTTGAAAACGTAGGCAGATGCTGCTAATGGAAGATACGAGTGAGTTCAGCCATAGATGTGGCAGCCTACGGTGCTCCCTGAAAGGTCTGCATAAACCGCATAAAGCCTTCACGGAACTGCGCCTCCACGCCTGTGTCCGGTATAGCAGATGGCACCGCATCTGTCTCTTCTGGAGGATCCACTGGTAGCCCATGGCCCACCATCTTTAGATTATAATCATCTCCACTCTCCTGGCGAACAACGCGCGGTCATCTAGGCGTCATGACACTACAAGGTCAAAAGCACGCCTTAGAATCAATATTTATCAAGACAGTATGCGAAGGAACCAAAAAGGGAACAAGAAGAAGAAGGCATTTCAAAATTTTCAAAACAAGACTACACGATGTGTACAATATCAACACGACATGTACGTGACTCCCCTTCCCCTGCCCGGGTCCTTACACACGGCTAAGCCACACGACATCCGTTCAACAGAAACAACACGGCGTGCAAATAATCTACACGGCGTGTATGGTGTTATTTTCCAACTGCCCGTGTAATCTGTGACTTGGCTGACTACTCATCTTTCAACTACACGGCGTGTGACACCCATACATGAAGTGTATTGCACCCCGTTTCCCAGCCACACGGCTAACACTACACGGTCTATCCTCGGACAAGACTACACGGCATGTCCCAAAGGTACACGGCGTGTTCAGGGAGAGGTGACACCGACCCGTGTTGATAGTTACACAGCCGAGTCCCCAGGTCACACTACACGGTGTGTAAATTTGGTGCACGACGTGTTTTACCCAATCCTTTCCCTACCTCGTGTCGCCGTCAACACGGTTTGTGACACGGGAAGAGACTACACGGCGTGTACTCCGGGTACACGGTGTGTACTCAAAAAGTTCATTTTTTTTCTTCCCGAACAGAAGAACATACGCAGCGTGTATAAAAATACTACACAGCGTGTATACTGGGTTTCTGGAAAGTATGCCTCAGAAACATCCCCGGAACCCCGAAAATACTGAAACCAACCCCTAAGTGTCAAATTCCGACCCGTGGGGGCCCATTCTCCCCATGAATCAAAGTTTGACACCTTATATGCGTTATAAACAATAAACAGTCAATGATCCACCAAATTCCGGTCAATGGGGGCCCATACTCCCCAAAAACCAAAGTTTGGTGTCCATTCTATAAACAAGATCACCCAAAGAATATCCTATCATAGAGCAGGTATTTATCAAGCATCTCTCACAACATCATGCTTTTCTAGCACAACAACTATCACAACAACATGCGAATTTGTAATGCACCTACATGGCATGGAAACTATGCATGGCATGTGATTTCTAGCATGTGCCTATATGATGCATGAGATGGTATACCCTCATCTCATCGGGTTGCAACTAACTAGAACCCATAGATAAAATATAACCAGCACAATCTCAAGTGCGTCACACAATGGTGAAATCAAATCAACTGTAAATTGCAAAATCAGTAAAATTTCAACACAAGGTAAATTGGATTTTCCCTTTACGCGGGTTAGCTATGCCCAGGCACAGCTTATTACCAACTACCGTTCGTCATATCCCTGACTACGGCTCCAAATAGTAATTCAAAGAAAATAACCCCTCTGATACCACTTTGTAATGCCCCAGACCAGGGTTCCACGCAACGGGTTCCCCGAACCTGGTTCTCCACATTACCTAAAGCACATTTCCCCAAATTCCAGAGGCTTCTGACTAGCAGTGAGGGCCCAGGTCTGATAGTAGGGAAACTATGCCCTCATTTGTCAAAGTGTAGCGCATCGGAATTGAAATAAAACATACAACAAACAGCAGAAGTAGTAAACCTTACACAATTGAAATAATCAAAAGTATATATATAGTGATTCTACATGTCTCAAGTACTAAGAAAACAGCCATAACATGTTATACATCGATACAGTACAAACAAAATACAGAGTACAGCAAAACAAGCAAAACAGATGGAAGCGGCATCGTGAGTCTAGGCTCGGTCCCATTCCCCCTACTCCTCAGCAACAGTCATGTACCTGTATAGGGACTCATTCCCCTATCTACACCTACAGAAACATAATCTGTTTGGGCTGAAAAGTGTGACCCAAACAGGGTGTGAGAAATATATCTCAGTAGGCACCCACCAAAGGCCCGTGCCCAACTGCGTGCTAACATGAAACAATAATGTGTAGTGGTAAAAAGCAATAAAGTAAGCAGCACTACAAATTAACTAACTTAACAGTTAAATTTCCATTTAATTATTCATTTAATCCATTTTATATAAGAAATCACCACAGTGCATTTCTAAGTCAACAACTAGTGTCCTCAGACACGTAAACTCCTACCCTCGGGTAACGAGTATCTAACACCAGAATCTGCTCTCAGACATAATGGAGTTTTCCCTCAGGCGTAGGTAGTGTCGCCCATAGGCACAGAATCAGCTCCCCAAAGGCACGAAAGAAGTTTCCCTCAGGCCAAAATAACTACTGCCCACAAGCTAAATAGTGCAGTGCCCACATGCTAATCACAACAACTCCCTCAGGCTAACAGGTAACCAGGCCATGCCCAATATATCAAAATGTAGTAAACAAGAAATTCCTCTCAAGGAAATTCTAAAATTACTACATTAAAGGCATTCCCCCGGGTATCCTGGCCAAACAGCTAAATAGTGGAACATACCTCCGGGGTGGTTCCGGATCCAAGCAACGATCCCAACTAGCATTTTATTATCACAATGTAATCACCTATGAAATTCTAGGCATTAAATATAGAAACGGCCTCAGCCACACGACACCCCAACACGGGTTCGTGGCATGAAAATGCATAGAAAAACGCATGACAGTTGGAAATTTACACCAAGCCACCTACCTTATACGCCAACGAACATTATACCCGAACGCTGACTCTAGAAACGCCCAAGAACGGAGTATATCTGACTAAGAACAAAACCCATTCAAATGTAAATAATTCTACAATGGGAAATAATTGGTAAGATATATGCTTGGAGAAGAAAGGGCTTACTCGTGCGGTTCCAACGAGATCGTCCGAAGCCGAATCGTATTCCAGACGAACACCCGACAGATCTTTAAAGGTTCGTCTGTCCTCCTTGGCTCCAAAATGGCTCAAATGCCTCCTCTGCAAAATGAGGAGGCTACTGTCTATTTTAAGCTGAAAAAACAAAGTACACGACGTGTACTTCTAAGTACACGACATGTAATTCCTTCATTTAACTATTTTTCTGGCGGCACCGCCACACTGTTCAGCCTTTGACATGAGTACACAACATGTACTCTTGAGTACACGGCGTGTACTGTCGCCCAGCTGTCGGCTGCTCCACCGCCTTACTGTTTTGGCCTGCCGACTGACTACATGGCGTGTAAGTACCACCACACGGAATGTAGTAGGTTCCTACACCCCTCGTCACCAATAAGGATACACGCCCCGTGTACTCATCCCCACATGGCCGGAAGTACACGACGTGTGGAAAAAGTACGAGGCTTGTAGTTCCAAAATTTAGGATTTTTCCCCATTTTTCCATATTTTCTCAAAAACACTTAAGGAAAAGTAAAAAGAAGAAACCCGTACCTTAGAACTAAGAATCAGGTTCTTACAATCAGTCCCAAGGATCTCATAAGAAATAATAAAAATGTGGATAATGCAAGAGAATATGGTTCCCTCACAAAGGCATCCCACACTACGCGTGATAGTTTATATACCTAGAATCAGGTAGCTTCCATAAATTTGAGTGCCCCTCAACAAACCCATTACTACCTCTCTCATGAATCCCAAATAAAGGAAGAATAAATCCAAGGTCGTCTATGACCCAGATCCTACTCCCCCTAAGAATGTGTCCCTCATGCTTGAGGAAATATTCTCTAAGAAGGAGGAAGAAATGAGAGAGCTCAAGAGAATCAATGTTGAGCTGCATCGAGGAAGTTATCTTTCCAGATGCATTCCTTAATATGAACGTCAAAAATTGTTCCTAGAAGAGGTTCCTCTACCATAACATCTCATTCCAGTAAATGAAACCAATCTCGGATGCCCATCCAATCCAGCACTGAGACCAAGAATATACCTGAATCTGACCTCATAAGGACATCAAAACGTCCCTCTACTAGGAAAGCAGCCGGAATACAATCAGGAGAACCCACAAAGAATACCCCTATATAAGTATCCACCCCAAATACCAGCAGTTCCAACACATCTAGATTTTCCCCATACATCACCCACCCATGCTCATGTCTGAAAGGATATGTATCAATGGCTATTAAATACCATTGAGCAATTGACATCCCAACTGGAAGACATGGAAGGGAGGCGCGCTCTGATACAACCAAAATGAAAAACTTACCCTGATTCGATGAACACCATACTGCCACCTAAAAATATTGGTAACCCTGTATTATTATTGTTCAATGGTTCAGGAGACCTAGAATAACATCTAATACACTATTCATTTTACTGTGACCCCATGATGGGAACCCCAAAGAAACAATAAGTAGTGAAACTGCAGTGCTTCATGTGAACTCTGTCTGGTTCAACTGTTGTTTGGTATACTAGTTTTCCATCTAATTCAATCACAGGCTGGGAGGAACTCTGGTGATAGTCTCTCTTGTAGTTCAGTTTAACATTGCTTAAGAAAATAGTCAGTGATCTCATGAACTGTAAGCAGTGAGAGAATGAAATAGTTTTACACATCATCACTACATGGAAAGGCATAACTTTCTCCATAAATTGACCACTCCCCAAGGATGAAATTCACACTATGTGAATAGATAATTTTCAAAATGAATTATAGACACCACTCATCCCAGTAAAGTAAAAAATGTGGGTTCCGATATTTATCCACCATTTCCCAAGGATAGAAGAATTCACTATAACAAAACTGGGTTTTCGCAGTGCCACCCTATAACAACGCTAAAAAAGCACTAATAAAGGGCATGCATTAATCAGTGCTAAAAAAGTGATGATAAAGGAAAGTTTTAACAGTGCTGAAAATCACTGTTAAAAGTGACCCTTTACTAGATCTTTTTTAGCACTAATAATGCCCCCCCCCTTAATAAGATCTTTTTTTAGCGTTGTTAATGGGGACCCCTTTATCGGTTCTTTTTTAGTAGTGCTGATAAACGGGTGCTTTATCAGGTCTTTTTCCAAGCACTGATAAATTTAAAAAAGAATGATGAAAAATAATATATTATTATATATGTATATTTATATTGATATAAATATAATATATATTTTTTAAATATATTTCATATAAGTATAAATATACAATTATATTTAATATATTATAAATTTATTGAAAATGTATTTAAAATATTTTAAAAAAATATCATTAAATAATAATTTGATAATTATCATCGATTAATAATCATTTAATAAAAATTTGAAGACAAAATAAATAAAAAAATTAATAAAAGATCTACAATAAGTTGAAAATATAACTCAAAATTCAAACGAACATAACTTTTGATCAGGGAGTCTGTTTGAGCTGCACATCATATCAAATCAAAGATTGTAATGATCTATACCCATTAGTGACCCAATGGAACCTTCTGTCACATTTTTTAGGCCCAAAAGGCCTAGAAGGCCTCCAAAACTGAGTTTATTGTCTGGATACCCCGATGTTTTAACATTCAAACCGGTATAACTTCTGATCTGGTTGTCCTCTAGGTCTGTAACAAATATCATATCGAATATTGTTCATTTTATTTGATTTGACAGGATGTGGATTTGAAATGGACTTCTGGATTAGAAGTTATGGTCATTTTAACATTCTATTGCTTTTCAGACACACACACACACACACACATATATATATATATAAGTGTGTTTATATATATATATATATATATATCTGTGTGTGCGTGTCTATGTATGTTTGGGTGTGTGCGTGTAGTATATATATATATGTATGTATTTACATATTTATTTATTTATAAACACACTTAAAAAACATATTTTATAAATGTATTTAAAACTAATCTTATAAATGTATTTTGATATACAATTAAATAAATAGATAAAAAATTATAACTATAAATATATATAAAAATAAAAATAAAAATATATTAATATAAGAATATATATATATACAAATATATGAATAAATATATATGTATTAATATAACTAAATATATTAATATTAATATGAATCTATATTAATATACAAATTAATATAATTATATATATAAAAATATAAATATATATTAATATACGAATAAATATATATATATATATATTAATATATGAATAAATATATATGTATTAATATAACTAAATATATTTATTTTAATATGAATATATATTAATATAAAAATAAAAATAACTATATGTATATATAAATAGATATATCATTAAATAGAGAAAAAAAGTAAACAACTTAGTGGTAAAGATACAGGCGCGCAAGGGGGGAGGTCTTGGGTTCGAGTTCGGGTGGAAGTAGTGGCATGTGGGAAAGTGGGGGATGCGAAGGCAAGTGTTGTGCGCGGAGAATGAGAGAGGGTCTGCCTAGTGCTGATAATGGGGGGGGGGGTCAAGTGCTATTAAAAGCTCCCCCCGAGCATTGTATTTTCTTTTTAACTTTTTTTAGTTTTTTTTACTTTTATCAGTGCTAGAAAAATCCCTGATAAAAGGGAAATTTTATCAGTTCTAAAAAGCGCAGATCAAGGATCTTTTTATCAGTGCTTTTTTAGAGATGATAAAAGGGTTCCCCTATCTTCGCCTCGATTAACAACTCTTTTCTAGCACTGTTAATGCCCTGTTCTAGCACTGATAAAGACCATATTTCTAGTAGTTCTCCTTGCAGCGGACCAATATCAAGTCCTAAGTGACCCTAGGAAAAATAACGAGAAATATGAAGTATCTTCTATCATTACAAAGCCACCCCAACACCATCTCCAGTCGCTAGGCCTCCACCAAACTGTGGAGGACCCTATGGGTGCTAATAGCCACCCCCACCTTAGCAAGATGAGTGAAGGGGTACAAAAAAAATAAGTTTAAGAAATGAAGAAATATGTTCTACTTGTTTCAAGATGACCATGTCCATGGATACTTCATAGCCATCATGAATTGTAAATTTCTTCGGTTATTAGAGCTAAATTGAGCCGATAAAGTGGGTCTCGATGACCGTCCAAATTATTGTCCCTATCACCAGTTACTGGGACACAATATCCCGGAGTTCTTCATCTTCAGGGATCTCATTCAAAATATGGGGTATTATATAGAATCCATGTTGGATCTACCACAATCATAGGTGGAATATATCTCCACATTAGACATAAGATAGGAAGAGGAATGAATGGAAAACAATCACCAACAGAAGGAAGAAAAACGTTGATAGTTAGATGACTTAGAAAAAAGTCAACCAAGCTCATGGAATCCTTCAGGCATAGTTGAAACAACCAAACATGCCCCTAATAGCTTCTAATGCAACACAACCATCATCCTTAACCCCACAGTCCTCTAAGGGATAGAAGGGTAGAAAAAGGAGCAAGAAGATGAGCCTGCACCAAATCTGAAACCGGTCTTGACACTTTTGGACTTCCGGACAGAAGACATGATAGCATGGGTACCGCCACAAAAAATGGAACAATGGGCACCACCCCACCAAATGAGACAATGGGCACCGCCCCTCCAAATGAGACAATGGGAACCTCCCGACGAAATGACACCATTATAAGAAGATATTCAGACAGAATCATTATCAGATCAAGAACAGATCTTTGGATCCATCAATATCATTCACTTGATGGTCCCCTTCATTGGGGGAGACTATGTCGATAAATCTGAATTCCCCATGTTCAACTGGATTGCTAGACGAAGTGGTTGTAGAGGATGTGAAATTTTGGGATGGCGTGATCATTGCATGAGTCAGATTTCTGGACACACCTTAACTCAATCCATTAACAATGTGGAAACTCACAGAAGGACGCTCTAGTAGACATAATAAGAACCAGATTTTTTCACTACCCCTACAAGAAAAAATCTCATCCCAACCATCTTGGAGTATCTTTCAGAGAAAGGAAAAATTTCCAATCTCACAAGGCACATAGGTAAACCAGTTCAACCAAACTTGAAAAGTACTACAACACCATCATCTCCTATCAAAGAGGCCGAACCATCTATGTCCAAAGATCAAGACCCTAATGTGACCTTGAAAGAACTTCCCCAATCCAGGAAGTGTTGACCATTAGAACATAAATATGATATTATTAATCAGCTAGTCTTAGTACCAGCAAATATTTCATTCTTTGATGCCTTGATTTTATCATAATACCTTGGGAAGGAACTCATCAAAGCCTTAATAAGTCCCTTGGAATTCAAGGCTGATGCAGCAGCTATGGAAGACTATCAGACAGAGACCAATCTAGAATAATGACATGCTATCATCTCCTTCACATATTAGGATGAATACACCATCATGAAAAGACACATAAAACCCTTATATGTGTCGAAAAAGATAAATGGAATTGATGTTTAGAGTTTTTTTCATCGACAATGGCTCTAGAGTCAACCTCCTCCCACTTCGAACACGTCATCAGTTGGGATATGGCATGGACAGTCTAACACCCTGAACCACAACTCTGTTGGGATTTGAAAGAATTAAGGAGAATCCATTGGAAAAAATCATGCTTAAAACTTTCCTTGGTGACCTCAAGTTTGATTCAAAGTTTCTAGAAGTGTGGAAAAGAACATACTTCAATGTCGTATTTGGGAGGCCCTGGCTACATCAACATGCTGAAATTCCCACATCATACCATCAGTGCATAAAATATCATGTTAATGGAAAAAATTGAGACATTTCACACCGATAAATCCCCATTAAAATATTATTAGTCACATTACATAAACATAGGGTTCTATGAACTGAAACATAAGTAGTATTTGGACGAAGATGTTGGTCGGATCACTGCCCCAACCAGATTGGAAAAAGATCCTATTTATCCCCTTAAATATTTTAGTTAAGAGTATGTATAACCCATCAATAAATTTGAGTTCATATGTTTCTTCTCAGATACTTACTCAGACCTCTTCATGATTTCTGTTATGGCTACCTAGTCCAAGTATGCTAAAAAATGCGCTAACCCCTATGATGACAGGGAGGGATCCAGAAAAAAAATCACATATCCTATCCTTGGGGCCCTAAAAATTTTATTCTTTACACAAGGAAGAAGACTATATCATTTCACTAAAAGAAATCAAGGAAATTACATCCTATTTAGATGATTCCCCGCAGTCAGTTGGGAAAAAAGGAGCTATTTCAGTTTCCATAAATTAGTGTTTTGATTTCTCTCCAAACGCCAGAGAGTTCATCTTGAGAATACTATCTCTATCAAAATAGGAAGAAGATGAAGAATTGGATGATGAAGAAGAATAATAATACCTCAATGATACCCCTCCCTCATTTGAAGAAGGTGTCTCCACCATGATCAATAAACTTAGGGAGATAAACCTGAGAACTAAATATGGCCCACGATCCACTCTGATTACTGTAGTTGTGCCTTTCATGGGGAAAGAGGCATATACCTCCTTATTGAAGAATAATTTAGATTTTTTATGGAACTAGATAGAAATTTCAGGCCTCGATCCTAAGATCACCACTCATCACCTAGGTGTTCTAGAAGACCATCGTGTCTATAAGCAAGCTTCCAGAAGGAACCACCTGACACATGATTCTAAAATAGAGGATAAAGTTGAAAAAATAATCAATGATAACATCATTTGGGAAGTCCAATATCATATTTGTCTCAAACATATAGTCACTATCAAATATAATAATGGACTTATTAGAGTCTTTATTGACTTTAGAGACCTCAATTGGCACAGCTTAAAAGATAATATTCCAGTCCCGATTACAGAATTGCTGATCGATTCAACTGCCACATATAAGGACCTCTCTTTCATGGATTTATATTTTGGATACAATCAGATCTGAATGGCCTGATATGATGATGAAGACACAATTTTCAAGGCCCCCATAGATTATTCTACTATAAGGTGATTCCCTTTGGTTTGAAAAAATCTAGTGCTATATATAAGTGTGACATGAATTTCATTTTCAAGCCCTTCATGGGAAAATTTTTCAGGTGCGACATCGACGGCCTGGAGGTTAAATCATGATTGCTCTCAAATCACCAGACAGATCTTGAAACTATCTTCAATAAAATATAAAAAAATAGTTTTAAAATGAATCCCATAAAGTGTGCTTTCGACGTAACCTCTTGGAAATTACTCAACTTCTTCATACACCATCAAGACATCGAAGTCGACCATAATAAGAAAAAATAAATCCTTTCCATGTCACCTCTTCACAACCTCATCGAGTTGAGGGGTCTCCAGGGTTACCTGGCCTACATTCAGCACTTTATATCCAACCTTGTTGGTAAAATTTTTCCTTTTACTAGGTTGATGAAGAAAGGGATCACATACCAGTGAGACAATGATTTCCAAGAAGCATTTGAAAATCTCAAAAAATATCTCTTAAGCCCACCAATGATGATGCCTCCAGTTGAGGGAGTTCCATTCATTTTGTAGATAACCACCTTGGAACTGTCATCAGGAACTTTCCTCACACAGAAGAATGATACCGGTAGTGAGAAATTTCTCTATTACCTCATCCAAACAATGATCAATGTTGAGACACGATATACAAGAATCAAAAAGAACGTCCTAGCCCTAATCTTTGAGGTTCATAAATTTTGGTATTACCTGTAGCACCATGAGTTCCATCTGGCCCCCACATCATCCTACTCAAGTATTTACTCAGTTGTCCTATGCTATCTGGATTCCTATAATGGTGGGAAGTCATCCTAAAACAGTTTGACATACGGTACATTCCCTAAAAAGTCATCAATTTATAGACATTATCATATTTCTTGGCTAAGAACCCCTTGAATTAAATGACCCCATTGGATACTAAACTTCTTGATAATGAAGTATTATCTTCCCAAGAAGGCCCCTAGGAATGTGAAATGTACTTAGATGTCACTTGCAAAAGCCTAACAGGGAAAAGGATGGAGGATACCAAGATTAACAATGTATGGATAGGAGTTTTGAACATATCTCCTAAAAAGACTTCTTCCCATATTCCTTCATGCTTTCAGAGGGGGCCCCAAATAATGAAGTAGAATACCAGTCCCTCATTGTAGGCCTGAAGCTAGCTCTTCATGCATGAGCTGAATGCCTAAAGATAAATGGTGATTCAGATATGGTCATCATGCAGGTCAATTCTTACTATACTATTAATGGGTTTTATTTTTTGGGGGTGGGGGTTTAGTTTTTTTTGGATTTAGGTTTTTGAAGTGTTTTATTACGGTTTTTAGGGGTTTTTATTGTATTTTTTGACTTTTTAGGGTTTTTATGGGTTTTATGGTGTTGTAGGTTTTTAGAGATAGTAAGGGGTTGGAGGTTCATGATGGGGTTTAGGGTTTTATTTTATGTTTTTAGGGTTTTAAGGGATTTTAGGGTTAATTATGGGGTTTTAGGTTTTCATATTGTAGTATAGTGTTTTTTGAACTTTTAAGGGGTTTTAGGGTTTTTCAAGTGTTTTTAGAAATTTTATGTTATTTTTTTGGGTTTTAAGGTTTTTTATAATTTTAGGGTTTTTAGTGTTTTTAGGCTTTGTAGGTTTTTTATTCATTTAGGGTCAATAATAATTTTAAGGGGGTTTTATATTTTTTAGGGTTTTAAGGGGATTTATGTTTTAGGGGTCTTTTATAGGTATTAAGGGGTTTTTTATGTGTTTTATAGGTTTTAGGGTGTTTAGGGTTTTTAGGGTTTCATCTATTTTTACGTTTTTGAGTGTTTTTCGAATTTTTATGTTTTTAGGGTTTTTAGGTTTTCTTTGGTTTTTTGATAGTTTTATTTTATTTAAGGGGGGGGGGTTTATTTTTTGGATATTTTAGTGTTTTTTAGTGTTTTAGTGTTTTTGGGATTTTAGGGTGTTTTAGGGTTTTTAGATGTTTTTATGGATTTGGGGTTGTAGTGGATTTTATGGATTTTAGTATTTATACTGTTGTTTTCTGGGTTTTAATTTTTTGAGGTTTTAGTGTTTTATGTTTTTATGTTTTTTGTATATTTTTAAGGGTTTTAGTGTTTTATTTTGTTTATGTTTATTAAGGTTATTTGGGATTTTTATGTTTTTAGGGGTTTTTGGGTTTTTGGTTTATCAAGACACTAATGAGAAATTAATGATTTTGAGTGTTTTTGGTTTTTTAGAGTTTTAGGGTTTTTATTATGTGAGGGTTTTTACAGTCATTTATGATTTTTAGGTTTTTTAGGGAGGGGTGAAATTTTTTGTGGATTTAATTATAGTTATTGGGGTTTTAGGGGTAATATAGGGTTTTTAGGGTTCCTAGGGTTTTATGGTTTTTTTACTAGTTTTAGGGGTTTTGGATTTTTTTACCTTTTAGTCGTTTTTAACATTTTTAGGTTTTTTGTGGTCTTTATTGTTTTTAGGGTTTTATGATTTTTTTATTTATTGTTGAATTTTGTAAGGTTTTTATGTGATTTTAATTTTTTTTATGGTTTTTATGGATGTTAGTATTTTTTAGGGTGTTTATGGATTTTAGGGTTTTAATGGGTTTTTATAGGTGTTTTAGTATTTTTATGGTTTTTTGGTTTTTTATGGTTTTTACGGTCTTTTTTGGGTTTTTTTACCGTTTTAGGGTTTTTTTGGGTAGTCTGGTTTTTTTGTATTGATAGGGATTTCAGGGGATTTTAGTGGTTTTAGTTTTTTTCATATTTTCTTGGGATTTATGGGGTTTTTATTTGATTTAGGGATTTCAGGGGTTTTTGGATTTTTATAGGATATGAGGGTCTTTTAATGTTTATTATGTTTTTAGGATCTTTTAGGATTATTATTTGTTTTACGGTTTTAGGTTTTTTTACAAATTTTTATGGTATTTCAGGATTTCTATGGATTTTGAGATCATTTAAATTTTTTTGGGGTCTTTTATGGGATTTCAGATGGTTTTAGGGTGTTTTGGGTTTTTATGATTTTTTATGTCTTGTAGCTATTTGTGGGTTTTGAGGTCCCTTAGGGTATTTAGGATTTTTATGTCCCATTGGGGTTTTATAAAGTGTTTTCGGGCCCTTTAGTGTTTATAGAAATTGATAGGTTATTTTAGGGTTTTTAGAGTGTTAAGATAATTAAAGGTGTATTGGGGTTTTTGGTGTTTTAGGAGTTTTAAAGTCATTTTAGTTGTTTTGGGGGTTTTATGGGGTTATTGAATTATTTAGGGAGTCCAGAAAGGATTTTAAACACCCTAAAACCCCTAAAAATCCAAATAAACCTAAAAAACTCTAAAAAACCTTAAATGAAATAAAAATAATAAAATCCATAAAAAGCCCAAACTCTAAAGAACCCTAAAAACCCTAAAAATACCAAAAAATCACGCTTTAGTCTCCTAAAAATGTTAAAAAGAAAGGAAACCCTTTAATAAGCTAAAAATACTAAAATAGATCTGAAAACTCTAAAACCCAAGAAACACCTAAAATATCTAGAAAAACCTAAAAACCCCATTAAACCATAAACCCCTAAAAACCCTAAAAAAATCCTAAAACCACTAAACAATATAAAAAACTCAAAACCCTTTTAAGCCTAAAATATAATAAAATCCCTAAAAAACCAAACAAAATCCTAAAAACCATAGAAATACAAAACACCGTAAAATGATTAGAAAATCCTAGAAACATTTAAAAACCCTATGAGACCCCTAAAAACCCTAAAACCCCTAAAAACCATTAAACCCATAAAAAACATATAAAACCTATAAATTGATACACTAAAAACCCCTAACAAACAAAAAAAACTGTGAAAAATCCTAAAAATATTAAATACCCTGAAAACCCTTAAAAATACATAAAACCACTAAAAACCATAAAAACAAAAAAACCATTAATGAATTAAATGAACTAAACCCCCCATAACCCCCCAACCAAAAAACTATAAAAAACCTAAAAATTCTAAAACCCTAAAAATCACTAAATGCTTTAAAAGGCCCTATAATCCTAACCCCCCCCCCCCCAACACTATAAAACTTTTAAACCACTAAAAAACCTAAATTTAAAATAACCATAAAAAAACTGAAAATATTCAAAACCTTCAAAACCCTAAGAAAACTCAAAAACCCCTAAACCACTAAAAACCCTAAAACCACTAAAAACCAGAAAACCATGAAACCCTAAAATCCTAAACTCCATAAAAATATAAAAAGTCCATAAGGACCCTAAAGAATCTAAAAACTCAAAAAAACCTATAATCTAAGAAAAACCATAAATACCATAAAACCCTAAAAACTCTTAAACTTTAAAAATCCTAAAATCCCTAGAAACCCTAAAAACTCTTAAAAGAAACTATAAATCCTCTAAAACCATAAAATAACATAAAACCACTGAACCCTAAAAGACCAAAAATCCCCTGAGAACCATAAAAGGCTCTAAAACCATTAAAACACACAAGAAGAACATAAAATCCTCAAACCCCCTAAAAGACTATAAAAACATAAAACACCCTAAAGAACCCTAAAACCCCAAAAAGACTCCTAAACCTCTAAAACCTTAAAAAACTAAATCCCCCCAAAACTCCCTAAAAGGCCTTAAAACCCTAAAACCCTAAAACCCTAAAGGACCCTAAAGGACACTAAAAGGCGCAAAAAACCATAAAACCCCTAGGGACCCTAAAACCCTTAATAAACCCTAAAGTACCCTAAAACTCAATAAAACCCCTAAAATAACCTCAAAATCTAAAAAACACTAAAAGACCCTAGAAACCTAAAATCACAAAAACAATCTAAACCCCTCCCCTCTAAAAATCGTAAAAGCCCCAAAAACCCAAAAAACCCAAAAAACCTAAAAACCAACCAGAAACCTTAAAATACCCTAAAAAACTAAAAAACCTTACAAATATAAAACCCTAACAGTCCCAAAAAATCCTAAAAAACATAGAAGACCCAAAAACCATAAGAAACCAAAAAACCCCTGAAAACCCTAAAAGAACCTAAAACCCCCTAAAACCGATAAAAAACGTAAAAACCCTATAACCACTAAAAACACTAAGAACCCTAAAACCCATAAAATACATAAAACCTAAAACCCTAAAAACCTGAAAACTGAAAAATAAACCTAAAACCATAACAACCCATAAAAACTATAAATACCCTAAAACCCTAAAAAAACATAAAACCCATACAAACCCTAAAAACCCTAAAAACCATTATACCCCTATTAAACTAAAAACTCTAAAAACCCGTTAAAACCCTGAAAACAATAAACAACACTAACAATGTCTATAGCTTCTTTAAAATCATTAACAAGGCTTTAAAGACCCAACAACCCAACACCCTAAAAATTCCTAAAATCCCTACAAGCCTAAAAACCTAAAAATTATAAAAACCCCAAACAAACCCTGAACACCCTAAAAGACCTAAAAAACCAATAAATGAAAACAAAAAAAAAAGATAAAAACCAAAAACAAATCCCATATAACACCTGATAACTGAAAATCCTAAAAACCTAATAAACCCCTAAAACCCTAAAAACTCGAATTCCTCTAAATATATTGAACCCCAAAACCCCTAAAAACCATATAAAACCCAAACTACCCAATACCCAAAAATACATTAAAAAAACCAAAAAAGAAAAAAATCCTAGAAATCCTAAAAACACCTAAAAACACCTAAGACCCTAAAAACCATAGAACCCCAAAAAATTCAAAAAAATCTAAAACCCCAATACCCCAAAACCCTTAAAATATCTAGAACACCTAAAAACCTTAAAATCCCTAAAATCTCTTAAAAACTAAAAAACCCTAAAGAAAAAATAAAAACCCTAAAACACCCAAAATACTATAAAACCACTAAAAGTCCGTTAAACACCTTAAAAGACTTTAAAAAATCTGACAAAACCTCACAAAAGGTACTTAATACTCCTTAAACACCCTTAAATCACCAAAAAAATTAAGATACATAAAAAAATAAAAACAAAACAAAATCTAAAAACCCTAGAACCCTAACAACAATAAAAACCATTAAAACCCCTAAAACAACCCTAAAACCACTAAAAACACTAAAACATTTAAAAATAAAAAACCCCCAAAACCCAAAAGAAACCATAAATCCCCTAAAAATCCTAAAAAACCCTAAAATCCAAAAATTACCATAAAGACACTAAAGTCCCTAAAAATATAAAACCCCCTAAACCCCCTCAAAGAGCCTAAAAATCCATGAAATCCCTTCAAACCTTAATATAACTAAAAAAACCTTGAAAGTCCCTAAATCCCTAACCCCCCATAAATTCACTTTAAATCCCTTAAAACCCTTAAAATATATAAACCCCTTAAAGCACTAAAATTCCATAAACACTAAAAATGACTTCAAAATCCAAAAAGACCTAAAAATTCCAAAATAACCCAAAACCCCAAAAATCCCCAAAACCCCTAAAAACTATAAAACCCTACAACACTAAAAAACCAAAAAAACCCCAAAATCCTAAAATACAAGAAACACATAAAACATAAAAGTCCATAAAAAAAATTACCCTTAAAATCTACTAAAAAAACTTAAAAATATTTTAAACAAAAAAAATTACTAAACAAATATAAGACACACTAAAACCCCCTAAACACCTAATGACCTAAAGTCCTAAAAAACTAGAAAATAAAACCCTAAAAACTAAAAAACCAACTAAAACCCCTAAAAACCATTAAATACCTAAAAACTAATGAGAAATATATATATATATATAAACCCTAAAACCCTAATAAATTAATTAAACCCCTAAAGAACCCTAAAACTTTAAAAAATATTTAAAACCATTAAACCCTTAAAGCAACATAAAAACATAAAAAAACATAAAAACTCTAAAAAACCTAAAAACACATAAAACCCTAGTAAAACCCTAAACCCAAGAACTCATTAAAACCCTAAAAACCCCATGAACACCCAAAAAACCCCTAAATACCTTAAACCTCATTCAGACCACAAAAAACCCATCAAAAGGAAAAAGCCCCTATAAAACCCTATAAATCCTTAAACCCCTACGAAATCCTAAAAGACCACTAAAAACCATAAAATAAACCTAAAAAATAAAAGAACCATAAAACGTTAAAACACATAACGGAAACCTAGAAACCAAAAAAACCCTGAAAAAAAAAACACCATAAAAACCCTTAAAACTCAAAAACCCGTAATAACCCTAAAACCCCAAAAAACCAAAAACAACTCTAAAAATGATAAAAACCCTAAAATAACTTACAATACCATAAAATATCGAAAAATGTCCAAAAAATACCTTAAAACATTGTATAAATAAAATCCAAAATAAAATCCTAAAAACACAAAAATCCAAAACAATCCTTAAAAACAATGAAAATCTCTAAAACCCCTTAAATCCATTCAAACCCCAAAACACCCTAAATTCCATAAAAACAAAAAAAACCAAAAACCCTAAAAATACTTAATCCTCTAAAACACTAAAATCTCTAAAAATCAAATGAAATTTAAAACCCCTAAAAATCCTTAAAACCCTAAAAATACCTATAAGGATATAAAACCATAAAACCTATGAAAACCATAGAAAACCATAAAACCCATAAAAACCCTAAAAACCCATAAACCCCCAAAACTACATAATAACCCTAAAAACTCTAAAAACCCTAAAAATCCATTCAAACTCCTAAAACCCAAAAAAAATCACTAAAACCCAAAAAACAATGAAAACACTAAAACCATAAAAATGATAAACACCCTAAAAACCATAAAGACCCCTAAAACCCTAAAAAAATACTAAATACCTTTAATAAGCCTAAACCCTATACCATACACCCTTAAACCTAAACCCTACACCATGAACCCAAAAACCAACACCCTAAACCCTATGAAAAAGACCAAACACCCTAAACCCAAACACCTACACCATAAAACCTATACCATAGACCCAAAACCCTACATCCAAAACCCTATACACTACACCCAAAGCCTTAAACCCTGCACTGTAAACCCAAATCCAATAGTTCAAACCCTTAATCCTATATTCTTAACCCTAAACCCTATACCCTAAAAATGAAATGTGATTTAAACCCCTATGAAATCCAAAAAGGAACCTAAAGAACCATTTAAACGCCTAAAAACATAGAACACTTTAATAACCCCTAAAACCACTAAAATACCATAAAACCCTAAAATTACATAAAATTTCATAAAAACCATGCAATACCCACAAATCCTAAAAACATAAAATAACCTAAAACACTAAAACCCTGAAACCCCTAAAAACCTAAAACCCCCCAAAAACACTAAATACAATAAAAACGTAAAAAAACGTAAAACAAACAAATATTAAAAACCCAAATAATCCCCAAAACCCCAAAACCCACTGAAAACCAATAAACCTCTAAATAATCCCTAAAAACCTAAAACCCCTAAAAAGACCATAAAACCCCCCATAACCGGAAAATAACTTTAAAACTAATAAGACACTAAAAGACCCTAAAATCCTTATAAAACCCTAAAACATGCTAAAAACCATTTAAAACCGTAAAATTAATATTAAACCTTAATACCCCTAAATACTTTAAAAACTCATCAAGGGCTAAAAAATAATAAAAACCATAAAAACCATAAAAACTCAAAAAATACCATAAGTAACATAAAAATTTCATAAAATACTAAAAACCACTTAAAATCCATAAAACACCAAAAACACATAAACACCCTAAAAATACAAAAAAAAAACCCTAAAAACTCAAAAAAAACCAAGAACATTTAAAACCATAAAGAGACTTAAAAATTCTAAAAATATCTAAAACCCTAAAATCCAAAAATATAATAAAATAACGTAAACCCAAAAATGGCCTTATAAGTCCCAAAAAACCATAAAACAAATTGAAAACTATAAAACCCCTAAAATCATAAAATAATACTAAAAACCCTAAAAATCCTAAATCCTTAAAAAACCTAAAATCCAAAAAACTGTAAAAGTAATAAAACATTAATAAAACCCCCCAGAAACAAATCCTAAAAAAACCTAAAACCCCAAAAAACCTCTAAAATCCCTAAAAAATCTAAAAAACTGTAAAATAATAAAAACCCTAAAACCCTATATATTCTAAAACACCATAAATCCCATAAAACTACAAAAAGATTACAAAAACTACAATAAAACACTAAAGGAACCTAAAACCCCAAATCCCCTTAACAATACTAAAAGACAATAAAATCCCTAAAATACCCTAAATAATGTAAAAAACCCAAAAGACCATAAAACCCTTAAAAACCATGATATTCGGAATAACACTAAAACCCCCCAAAATAATAAAAAACACCAAACCCCTAAAAATCATAAGAAAACATAATACCGATGAAAACATCTAAATCCCCTAGAACCATAAAACCCTTAAAAACACTAAAAAACCAAAAAAACACTAAAACCCCTACAAACCCAAAAAACCTAGAAAGCTTTGAAACCCCAAAGAAAACTAAAAACCTAAAAAATAGTAAAAAACATAAAACTCCCTAAAAACACTAAGAATCCCTTAAAAGGACTCTAGATATCATATAAGAACCCTAAAACCACTAAAATACAAAAAACCATAAAAATCAGCAAACCCCTAAAACCCATAACCCTCCCCCCAAATCAATAAAACCCCTAGAATGATAGGAAAAACCATAAAAATTTGGAAATTATAAAAATAAAAAAATCCCTAAAAAACCTAATAACCCTAAACCCACTAAAATCCAAAAAACCCCTAAAATACCCAAAAAACCCCAGAACCACCATAAAATACCCCTAAAAACCAAAAAATCCAAAATTCCTCAAAAAACCATAAAACCCATACTAACTCGAGAAACACTAGAGAGGCCCTAAAAAATACCTAAAACCCTAAAACCACTAAAAACTTCTAAAACTCCGTAAACCCCCAAACAACTAAAAAAATTTGAACCCCCCCCCCCCCCCCAAAAAAACTCTAAATCCACTTAAATCCCTACAGACCTTAAAACCACTAAAATCCTAAAAAACCATTAAAACCATGAAAACCATATAAACCATGAAAAACTAAAAAACCTATGAAATCATTGAATTACATAAAAACCATGTATACCATAAAATCCATAAAACCATAATACCACATAAAAACCATAAATCCCCATAAAAATCCTTACCCCCTAAAATCCACTAAAGTCTATAAAAACCCATCAAAACTATAAAACCCTTAAATGACCATAGAAAACCTAAGAAACCTAAAAACCCAGAAACTCCTTAAACCCTAAAAGACCCAAAATGACCCTAAAACCCTAAACCCCTCAAAAACTATAGAAAACCTCCAAAATATTAAAATCCCTAAAAACATTAAAAAACCATTAAACCCCAAAATACCCTAAAACCCTATAAAATAAAACCCCTTAAATGGTTAAAACCCAAAGAAATCCCAAAAAAATCTAAAAACTATAACAACCTATACAAAATGCTAAGAAACCCCTAAAACCATAGACGAAACCTAAAAACCCCAAAAATATCCTATGGACTAAATAACCCTAAAACACTAAAACAGTAAAAATGTTAAAACACTTAAAATCCCTAGAAACCTAAAACCATTAAAACCCCTAAAAAACTAAAATACATAAATGAAAGTAAAACCACTAAAAACCTAACAATATCCTAAACCACTAATACATGAAAACCCCCAAAAAACATGAATAAAAATCCTTTAAACACATAAAAGTCCCTAAAAGCACTAATACCCCTAAAATAATCTAAAACCCCTTTAACACCCTATAATACCCCTAAAATAATTAAAAATCATAAAACACCTAAAAACATTAAAACAAAAATACCCTAATAAATCTAGGAACCCTAAAAGACCCTAGAAATCCATAAAATCATAAAACACATAAAAACCATAAAACCCCTAAAACCCCATATACCCCCAAAAATCTATAAAATTTGAAACCCCCGAAACCTTAAAACACCTAAAAACCAAAAACCCCTAAAACTATAAAAACATCAAAAATCCTAATACCCCTTCTAAAATCCCTAAAAACACCTAAATAACTTTCAAAAACGTAAAACCAAAATTCCTAAAAAATATCTAAAAACCCTAAAAATCCATAAAACCATATAAACCAAAAAACCATTAAATACTCAAAAAATCCTTCAAAAATATAACACTAAACACCCTAAAACCCTGAAAACATTAAAACCTTAAAACCCCCCCAAAAATCCATAAAGCCACTAAAAGCATCCAAACCCCTAAAAACCCAAAAATTCTATAAAACCCTAAAACAGTAAAACCACTAAATAAACAAAACCCTAAAAACCTATAAGAATACTAAATACCCAAAAAACCAAAAAACCCTAAAACACTAAGAAACTCGAAAAAAACCTTAAATCCCCCAAAGAACATCAAAATAAAAATTTATTTAAAACCCTAATAAACTCTAAAACCAATAAACCCATAAAAAACTAAAAAAACCAAAAAAATAAAAACAAAAAACCCTTAAACCCTTAAAAAATCCTAGAACAACTCCAAAACCCACAAAAAAAAATAATCCCAAAACCCAAAAAAACCTTGAAGACCCTAAAAAACTTAAAAACGTCCTAAAAAAGAATAAAAATCTATAAGAATTTAAAACCATAAAATCCTAGAAACACTAAAAACCCTAAAACCACCATAACAAATAAAACCTAAAAACCCATAAAACCCTCAAAATCCTTAACGAACCAAAAAAATAATACAACCCATAAGCCCCTAAAAAAAACCTAAAACCCATAAACCCCAAGAAATACTAAAACTCCTGGGTTTGATACTACCTTCCCTAGTCCTGGGAAGGACTGCCCGCCTTTGGCCCTCCTATCACCGACTGATGATTCCTTTATGGTTGTGTCCTTTGGTAAGGCTACATGGCGAAACAGGGATATGAGTACCTCCCCTGTGACACTCTTCCCCCTGAACAAGTCCATCCATCTTAGTGGTATCTTCTAGGATGACGAGGCTGAGGAGAAAAATGATGATGTGGCAGAAGAATCCTCCAAACCGGCTGACGAGGACCTGCCACATGAGGTTGGCGATCAATCTCTGGATGATTCAGGACTGAAATATCGGATCATTGAAGCCACCGATCCTTCCACTAAGTAGAACACCGTTGGTAGGCCCAAAAATAAGGGGGAAAGGGTAAAGGTAAAGGCAATGTATCTGAATGCAAACCCCAGCCCTGTGAGAGGGGCGGCTCTCATCTAATTAAATGAGGATCCTCTTCTGGAACTGCCAAGGGATTGGGAATCTTCCCACTGCCTCAGCCCTTAAGCATTTTCTCATTTCTTTGATGCCTATGATTCTTGGAATCGCTGAACCAATTATCTCGTTTGATAACTGGATGGGGTTCAACTGGGGTAACCTCAGATACTCCTATGTCACCAAGACTGCTAATGAAAATGGTATGGACACCTTATGGGTGCAGAAGCATGATGACATCCAGTTGTTATCTGTGGATGTGAGTACCCAGATCATCACCTTGTCTGCTATATGAAGTGCACCCAGCTTGCCTGGACAGGCCTCTCTTCAAGCTCAGGGGCGACTTGACCAGTTTGGATTACAGTGAATAGGTACGTAACCTCCTAATAGTTTCCGCTGCAGCCACCATCTCTATATTTGGACTGTTCGGAATTTGGTTTCCTTCAATAAGAAGCGTCTCTCCATCCATGGTGATGTGGTGATGATTCATAAGTTTGTCTACGTGGCGTCCTACATACAGATAGGCTCAATGGGGAATGATGTTAGTGAACTCATTATTCTTCAGCTTCTTGGCATCTCCGGAAGGACCAAAAGGCCAATGGTTCCCATGTTCATCTAATGGACCCCCCACTCCCCACATGGATTAATGTTAATGTGGATGGTGCAGTCCTGGGTGCGCCGGGTCCTTCTTGGTTTGGTGGGGTATTTTTCACCTGTCGGGGCTTCGTTAAAGGATGTTTCCATCACTTCATTGGTGATGGTTGCGCCCTAGAAGCTGAAATGTGTGTTATGATGAAGGTGATTAAGTATGATGTCAGCTTTGGATGGAGCTTTCTATGGCTTGAATCTGATTCCATGCTTGCCATGAATGCCCTTAAAAGCATATCTTGGTACGTTCCCTGGAGGATCCTTCCACAATGGATGGAGTTCCTCACCCTGTGTCAAAGGATGAACCTAACTATGACACACGCTGTTTCGCGCGGAATTCGGGGACGACCTCCTGGACGGGAGATTCAAACGTTCCGATCGGTTTCTAACGAGTTTGTTCTTAGAACCGGAAACATCCAATGATTCCACATCCGTCTGGACCTACTTTCCAAAGGCAGGTGCTCATTAGTTTGTGGACTAATGAGGCTTAGGAATTTGCATTGGTCGAGAGGATGGGAGGTCGGACTCATCACACCTTTTTGAGGGGAATTATTGTCTACTCCGGGACTCTCTTTATAGATTTAAGTTAAGTTCGTGAATCCTTATTACATTACCAAGTATAAAATGAGATTTCCTTTAGTTTTAACAATCAATGATTAAATATGCAAGAAATTTAGAGAATATTTTATATGTATTCGAGGTTCTTCATCAATATAGAATCATCTATATTTGTTTAGAGATTCTTGGTCAATGGTATCCTTCAAAACATTTATATAAAAGTCTCTTGGTCATTTTGATGACCAGGCTGGTTTTAAAGCCACTCAGTGGGGCACTTGAAGTTTATCGTCATTCAGAAGGACATAGATTATTTCAATGTTGGGATCGAACCCATAAATGGGCTACCTACGTATCCTTTGTTTTGGAAAAGGAATCAGAACCCACGTAGTTCGAGGAATGGGATATGATGTTTATGATTGATGGCTCAAAGATGAATGTCATAATTACTTTTACACTCTAAGCTCACATGAGTCATGCTCGATGTGAGAAACAAGAGGTATTGGTAAAATTTATACAATTGTGCCATAAAAGATGCAATCATAAGAATTTGTTTTGGGGCTTATGTATAGATGACTGCCCAGATAGACGAAGGTTTAGGATTTACTTTTAGGGAGAAAATCCAAGAACAGGGTCCACAAAGTTATATGTGCTTCATGGAGATTTGAATACTCTAATATTGGGGCTTACTCCTAAGGAGGATTCCCAAGTTAGGAGGGGACTTATGATTGGGTTTTATTCCTGAAAAGGAAACCCAAATCAAAGGTAATTTATGACTGGTTAAGAGAAGTTTAAGGGGACTTGGGGCTTACTCCTGAAAAGGAAGCCCAAGGTTATGACTGAGTCTTATTCCTGAAAAGGAGACCCAGGTTAAGGGATTTGGGGCTTACTCCTGAAAAGGAAGCCCAAGGTTATGACTGAGACTTATTCCTGAAACGGAGACCCAGGTTAAGGGATTTGGGGCTTACTCCTGAAAAGGAAGCCCAAGGTTATGACTGAGTCTTATTCCTGAAACGGAGACCCAGGTTAAGGGATTTGGGGCTTACTCCTGAAAAGAAAGCCCAAGGTTATGACTGAGTCTTATTCCTGAAACGGAGACCTAGGTTAAGGATTAAGATTTGGGGCTTTCTCCTGAGGAGGATGCCCAGATCAAAGGTTTTATAACTGGGGATTATTCCTGAAAAGGAGACCCAGGTTAAAGATTCTCTCATTTTAAAGGATGAGGTTGAATGAATGAACTCTCAATCTTTGGTGACATAAAGATATTTAAATCATTAGACTTTGAGAGATATTTCACGTAATTCCTTTCAGATAAGGATGTCAAATCAAGAAATCATGCCATAAATGGCTTTGAAGAGTATCTTGAAGACTGAATCTTGAATAGGAAAGGTGAAATGGCTTAAGAGGGGTAAAATGGGAAAGATGGGCACCCAAAAAGATAGGGGCGCGCAAGTCTTTAAAGGCGCGCAAGTCCTGCGGCGGCGCGCAAGTATTGGTCCCGCAAGTATACTTGCGCGACATGAGTGGTACTTGCGCGATTTTCAACCAGCATTTAAATGCTTGAGCGACTTTTTAGAAAACCCTTTACAATCCTCTTGAGGTTCTTCCAGAGAAGGGACGCGCAAGTTATATTGAAGGAATTAAGTCGGCACGCAAGTGTTTGATAAGTTTCAACACTTAGGCCTTCCTTCTTCTCTTTAGATCTTCCATTCTAGGTAAGAAATTACCTTAGAAGTGTTCTGGAAGCTTTGAGAAGAGACTTGGGCGTCGGGAGCTTCGATCCGAGTTTCTGGAAAAAGATCCCCAAAATGGGGGGCCCACAGGGTCTATTTATAGGCAAAAGAAGACCTAGGGCGGTTACCGGGCGGTTACCAATTAGGTCGCGCAAGTCACCTGCGCGACCAAGGTAGTCGCGCAAGTATACTTGCGCGGTAGTGGTATCACTTGCGCGGTGGATTTGCTGTTGATCCTTTGTTCATGCCTTTGTCTATTTTTGATGTTTTCTTCAAAGGATGAATCACTTTCAGCTGAGATATTCCCTTTTCCGATCTTTAGATTCTGTGACGAAATTAGCGTCAACAAAAGTCCCCCCTCAGAGTTGGATCCGGAGAAAAATGAGGATTTGACTCTGAGGAAATCGAATCCTTCCAAAGGAAAAGGGAGGCGCGCAAGTTTTTCAGTGCGCAGAGGTCGGCGCGTAAGTCCGCGTCGCGCAGGCCTTAAGCGCTCTGGGTGTGGCGCGCAGGTAGGCTTCCGAGCCTATAAATACACGGCCTCCTCTCCGTTACATGCATCTGGATTTCCGGATTTCTCGAGCTCTCGCGGCACAAGCCTTAGTCGCCGCGCAAGTCTCCTGTTTTCACTGTTTCCTCGCTGCCGCGCTACTCTCAAGGTAATAAGGCTTGCGCGGAAATACTTGCGCGAAAAAAACTTGCGCGGCCCATGTACCACTTGCGCGACATCTTTATACTTGCGCGCCTTAATGCCTTAGCCATTTTTTTCCCAAATTATTTCACAAATTTTATGAAAAAATAAACCCACTTAAGAGTTTAATTTATTCAACTCCTGTGCAGATTCAATGGCTCTTATACCTGGATTAATTGATGAACTGGCTAGCAAGCGGATAGATGATATGATGAATATCATTGGCCCTGATTACTATACTGTCAAAGACAGTACTCTTCCAGATTTGGCTAAGTATCTGAAGAAATATCATCGCGACTTTCCTCACTGCACTTATCTACCTTTGTATGGTCATGGTCATCTGCAAGAAGTCATTATTCCAGAAGTAAAGAATTATCTTCCATTTTCTTGGTTTCAGAATTATACCAATTTTGCTTCAGCAAATATCTCAGGCGGAGGATCATTTCAAACTGCTGGAACAGTGGAGAAGGCTTATGTGATGCATCATAGCCCTTGCACACCAGATCTGAAAAAACATACACCTGAGCTTCAACCACATTGTCATCCTTCAATCTTCCGAAATGATCAGATGGATCAATCCAAAGGCTGGAAGAAAAGTTGGGATTTCCGTCCTGGGGGAGGTGTGAAGCCAACTTGGATGTGGGTATACTGGGTGCGACAGACTTGCGCAGAGTTTATTGAGGATCTGAAGAGAGCTGCAATATATGAGGCTCTTTGGGTTGGGAAAACATATATTTACAGACATGATATCTTCGTGCCAGAGATACTCAGCCATTGGAGCCCAGCGACTAATTCTTTCCATTTGACTCATGGAGAAGTGGGTATTAGTTTGTGGGATGTCCACAAGATTTCAGGAGCTCCAATCTTGGGCGATATGTATGATGAATTCATTCCTCCCAAGGTGACTTGGAATGATCCAGAGAAGACTCCTGCTTTGGCTCGAGAATTATTTAAAATCTTTCACAAGCTCAAGAGTTCAGAGACCTCATTAACTCATTTTAGAAAAGATATCCATCCGGAAGAATGGATGAATGTGTTTCTAACTGAGAAGAAAGGGATGGAGCCAAAAGAAAAAGGATCCAAGAAGAAGAAATCCAAGGATACCCGGCCCAGGCGTCCTACCACTTGTCCAAAACCTGAGAAGAGAGGAGCTCCTGGCACATTCTGGACAACTCTAGAAGCAGGAGAGTTTGAAAAATGGGGCTATGAAGTGAATCAAAGAATTCCAAAGAAAACTCGTCTGGCGGGTTTTTTGGCAATGTGGCTCAGTGTTTATCTCTTTCCGGTCAGGGATTCGAAGGGAGGCGTTAGGCCAGGGACCTTCGTCATTACGGCCAAGTTGGCTGAGGGAAAAATGGTTGGGTTAGCTACCCCCATTTTAGCAAAGATTCACAGGAGTTTACTTCACGTCTTCCAGGGTAAATATACTTTAAGAATAGTGGGACCATTCTAGGTTTTGTGGGGATGGATCGCCACTCACTTCAGGACTTACAATGTACAGAATGGATTAAAATTCCTAGAAGCTCTTTCAGACCGTCAGTGCAAGCATTCTCTGGAATTGCTCCATTAGAGGTTAATGGTTATGACATGAAAGTAAGACTAAGCATGTATAAGGAATTCAAATTCTTTCCTTATGGAAGTCCGCCATTTGGGCGGTTTGTTGATGATGGGAAAGCCCATTTGGATTTGAGGGCATACATGCTAGCTTGCAGGGATGGCGTGTTAGTAGCCAGGATTGATGGAGAAATCATATGCGAGGCCTGTGCTCCATATAGATTTGCACGCCAATTCAAATGTTTGCAACAGATTTTTGTATCCCCTCCAGTACATGTCAGGTTAGAGCAACATCCGATGGTTGCTCGACAACTATGGTTGCTGACATCAAGAGAGAAGACTGGGGCAGTATTTGATCTACCAGTTGAAAAAGCGGCACATTATCTGACTACATTTTATGCCGAACACTGGATAGCATCATACCCTAAAGGGATATTGAATCACCCAGTATATCAAGTGGGAAATAGGAAGAGGACTGTAGAGAAAGAAACTCTTCCTCATGAAGGTGACTCTTCTCCACCTGAAATAGGTTCAACAGACTCCTCTTCTAGAACTGATTCATCGGATTATCACGATGGGGATGATGAGGCACAACCGGCAGCAAAACGGTTTCGTGCACGATACAATCCTCCGGCCAGAGTTAAAAGACCCACTCCATCAGCTCCTGGTGAGTTATTTGATGGTAATAACTTCAATCACTGCTACTTTTTAAAGTAATAAGTCTCACTTTCTTATTCTCTATCTGTAGTTGCAGGAGTCGGGAAGAAATTAAAATCAAAAATTGTAGGACCTTCCTCACAGCCTTTATATCTAAGACCAGAGGCTGTTCAGCTATGGCAGAGCTTATACTGTGATACTGAGACCGCCTGGCTGGATTTGTGTGAGGGCCTACAACTTCCTGGGATAGGATATCTTCTAGCTTCTAAAGACCTTCAATACGGAGATAACCCCAATGAAGTGCGAGCTTACATCAGAGAGCTGGAAATGCTCATATATGCCACCGATAATTCAGTTCCTATCACCAGGCGGGTGAAGGAAATGATTGATCGTGGAACCACTGAGGGGGCTGGTGGTTCTGGAGATGAGGAATGGCAAGAGTACGTGGCTCCTGAAGATGTAAGTTTTCCTTCCTTATTTTCATTGCAACTTGATTTTAGTTGAAGCTTTGTTACTTAAGGAAGTTATTTTCTTCATCTTGCAGCTTGCAAAGAAAGGAACCGGGGTTCCTTCGCCACAATATAGCCCTGGTGGTACTGCTATCGGGGCTGCTGCTGATTCTCCTCACGAACCAGGCGAGATATCTCCAGGCCACCAGGCCATGAATGAGGCACTGGACATAGCCTTTCATTCGCCAATCCAAGTGCCAATTAGGGAGACTACTGATACTCCGAAAAAACAAAAGAATCCAAGGGAACGAAGGAGGAAATCCCTAGCTAAACGTTTCATTAGCAGTGGTAAGTCCTTTGAACAATCATGAGTTTATACCCATAATCATATGGTTACTCATATTTCCGAGGATTACAGGGGCTTCTTCAATTTCTCCCTTGAGGGAAGGGACTGATCCTTCTTCAAAGGTCGTGGAGGGTGCTGTAGAACAATCACAGACTCAGGCTGATTTGGTTGCTCCTGGAGAAGAGCTACCATCCATTCCCAGTATCCCTCCTATTACTGAAGATGCTGTCCAGGGTCAGGGGTTGCAGGACATAAGTCGGCAAGAAGACGTAGCAAATGCTCCCACTGGTGAGACTAATCAAGATTCTGAAGTATCATTGGATGAAATGATGAATCAAGGAATGACTTTTGAAGAATTTTATAATCATGCTGAGTTGTCATGTGATTTAGAAGACCTTGGGCGTGAGTGTTACCCTTCGCCCAAATTTTTTCTTAAAAAAAATATACTTCTAACCATGATGTAAAATAATATGCAGTTTCTTTCGTAGAAGCCGCTGAACTGCCAATGCCCGAAGAGGGTGTGGACACTGATGTCAACCCTATCATTGCAGAAACATTAGCTCAAGTAGAGCTAAATCCAATAAACTCTCCTGAGACCCATCTTGAAAATCCTGTTGAAACTGGGAAAGATAAGGAGAAGTCTTCATAGGTTGCTGAACCACCATTGGGTAATGGATAACAATATTTGTGATTGTACTTTATTCGCAAGACAATCCATTCTTTTCTTATCCTTTGAAGCTGACTAAATCTTTCAATTAATCATGCAGGACCATCAACTGCAATGACTAGACCCGAAGATGAGGCCTCAGCCTCTGTCCCAACGGGAATTGAAAGTGAAGAAGCACAAGTCAGGGGGGAAAGAGCAGGACAAGGCACCTCCCTAAGCGCGCTAATTCCAGATTACATACCCCCCTCTGACGATGATATTGAATCAGATCCAGATATGCTTAAAGCATTCAGCTTTTCACGACGTAAGGCATGGAATAACATATGGAACATCATATCGGGGGTGCCTTTAGAAGAGCTACCATCAAAAATTTCCCGATTGTCATCCCAATTTGTTATAATGGGACTTGGTGGTTTTGGGTATGAAAAGATCCATGCTGCGGTGAAACAAATCATTTTCAGGAGGGAGCAAATGCAGATAAGTCGCGAAGATTTGACCAGAGTGAAATTGTCAGTCAACATAGGCGAATTTGAGGCTGCGATATCCCAGGCTGAAGCTGATTATGCTGTCAAGATGAAGGATCTGAAGCAAAAAATCAAAGAAAAGATCGTCCAGCAGGTGCAACTCCAGCAACAGTTAGATGCTGTTACTGGGGAACTTGATCAGCTTAATAAATCATTGGATGAAACTCATATGAATGGCATGAAAGCCATTGCAGATGCTAAGAAGGCACTTCAGCAAGCTGAAAAGAGTGAAGCTGGTCAAGTGCACGAGCTTCAAGTAACTATTGATAAGGCTCAGGATGCTATACATCAAATGAAGACTTATGTTGACAATCTTCTGTAATTCTTGAAAAAGAGAAGAGATTCCAGTATGTGGATGTCCTTCTAACTCTTGTGTATCAATGAAAAACACTTTTGTCCTCAATCATTTGTACCTGCATTCTTCCATTACCTGTTTCAAATTTACTTAAGCCAATGGGCTTAGTAATCATAGTTTGATTTTTACTAGGATTATTACAAATAATCCTACAAACTTTGAACCTTTTAACTGCTCAATATTACCTAAATCATACAAAAAAATGTATATTTAGTGAGCTGGAACTAGACTTTTATTCAGAGTTCCTTTGTCTTTTGTGTGGGCAGTTTAAAGTCATGCACGCCGGACATAAAGTGGCTAATGTTTAAGGTCGAAATAGCTTTGACTGAAAATGGATTAAAATGAATTCAATTCCTTGACAATTTATCTGAAAACATATTTACCATACTCAAGTATGAGGGAAAAAAAATGTAAACTATGGCTTAAGAATATTTGAATCTGAGGAATGATATGAAAAAAGAGCTAAAAGGCATTAGAAGAAGTAGTTTCCAAGAATGAAGTTACTATTATTTAACAAAACCCGTTAGGGGGTTGAAATATGCAGGGCCACCTATGGGCATTGGCTGCATAGTCAAATAAAATAGCATCTTTTGGCTGACAAGTCTATTATGTGGACTGTTTTTGCAAGGCCACCTATGGGCACGTGATGCATAGTCAGGCAAAAGAACTCCCAGAAATTTACTTTCCTAGTGCTAAAAGCCAGTGAAAGTTTGTGGAGATTCAAATTTTCTAAAGCATAGAGTTTGTTGTATGGAAAGAGGTACTTGAATATGGAGAAGATATTTCCAAACAAGAATATCGAAGAACTGGATGAATATCACTCCTACGAAGGTCTGACCCAAACGTAGGGAAGAAGAATAAACCATAGACTTGAATACTTTCAGATCATGAAAAAGGATATGGGACAAATATGTTAAGGATGGCTATTTTTGCGGATCCCTACATACTGTCGTTTAAGACAAATAAGTACAAAAGAGGCATTCTTCCCAAGAATAAAGTTACTATTATTTAACAAAACCCGTTAGGGGGTTGAAATATGCAGGGCCACCTATGGGCATTGGCTGTATAGTTAAATAAAATAGCATCTTTTGGCTGACAAGTCTGTTATGTGGACTGTTTATGCAAGGCCACCTATGGGCACGTGCTGCATAGTCAGGCAAAAGAATTCTCAGAAGTTTGACATTTTTGTGACTAGAAGTCATGAAAAGGGTTATGAAGATCTGAAAATATTTAAGGTTAGGATTATAACACATAATGATGGGTATTGTCCAATGTATATAGAGATACATAGGTCAATGATAACCATAATCATGTTGTGGCTGGGTCCTAAATTGAAATTTTGGACTTCACTACGTATCTCATAAGAATGAGAATCGAGCCATACGTAGTTCTTGAAATGCAGTTTAATGTCGTGCAGGACGAAAGTATGAGTGATCTTAGTTTAGGGTCATAGAATTCGGACCATAATAATGAATACACAGTGTGTGTTTTCATGAAGACTTTTTAGCCAAGGGACTGAAAGTGAAATTTGGGGTTAGGCCCAAAAGACTTGGGACTGGATTCGAGGGACACTCGAATGTTCCTACGTATCCCATAAGGATGGGAATCAAGTCCACGTAGTTCTAGAACTACCCTTTGTACAAATTTGGTTCGTACATGTGAAGGGTGAAAAGGGGACTTTAGTGCAATGATGGTTTTAACCTAAGATAAAAAGATTTGGCATCACAATGTATGTACGTAGTCTTTTGAAAATGAAAACCATGATTGAAAAAGAATCAATGTTAATAATGGTTCCTTCTCAAATGAGGAAATCAAATAATATTGTAGTTTATTGTCATACCGGACAAAAGTGTTGTATAGTTTAACGTCATATAACAAGGACGAAAGTGAATCAATGTAAATATATTGATTCCAGGGGTGGTTTCACAAATCATCATCATATGAGATGGTGGTGAACCAATGTGAAGAGATTGTTTTTGGGCTTGAACCTTTGGGAGGTTGCCTACATACCCAGCCTGGAGGGCAAGGATCAAAGTCCGTGTAGTTCAATTAAAGAATGAATCAATGATCAAGTTTTTCTTGTGGACAATGATCTAATAAAAAATATTGTTGGGACTTACACATGGTTAGTGGCCCAAAGGGAGTGTTATAGTTGATGTTCGCTCTAAGCTCACGTGAGTCATACTCGGTGTGAGAAACAAGAGGTAATAACAACCTTAACGATGTACAGTTTAATGTCATGTAGGACATAAAAAAGGGGACTATGCAGTTTAAAGTCTTGCAGTTAGGACTATTGGTGCTGCATAGTTTAGTGTCATGTAGCAGGGACAAAATACAGTTTAATGTCATGTAGGACCTATCAAGGATTTTCTGTACAGTTTAGCGTCATGTAGTTAGGACGATGGGGATAAAATAGTTTAACGTCATATTGGACGAAAGGGGGACTGTGCAGTTTAATGTCATGCAGTAAGGACAAAAGAGTGTACCATTTTAACGTCATGTCGGACGAAGGTGCGAATAGTTTAAGGTCATATGCATGGAACGTGAATGGTGCAGTTTAATGTCATACTGGAATTTTGAGATTATATAGTTTAACGTCTTTCCGGACGTGAGGGACTTTTATACAGTTTAACGTCATGTAATTTAGGACGTCATAGTTTAACGTCTTGCTGGACATAAGGGATTTGCAAATAGTTTATGGTCATATACATGGACCAGGGATGATGCAGTTTAAGGTCATACTGGACGGTTTAGGGAACTTTTCCACAGTTTAATGTCGTGTGGGACGAAGTTGCAGTTTAAAGTCATACTGGACCATTGCTGTATATTTTAACGTCATATAGCAAGGACGAACTGGTGCTGTACAGTTTAAAGTCATGTAGTTAGGACTAAGGTGAACCAATATGAGGATATCAGTTCTGGGGAATTTTTACAGTTTAACGTCATGCTGGACGATGAAAGTGCCACACAGTTTAATGTCATGTTGCTAGGACAAAATATAGTTTAATGTCATCTCGGACATTGAAGGTGACACAGTTTAACGTCATGTTGGACGAAGTTGCAGTTTAAGGTCATACTGGACCATTGCTGTATGAACCAAAATGTAAGAGTCTTGGTTCTGGGAACAATATTTTGTGTTTATACAAAATACTTTTCAGAAATCTGGCATTAGTTGGAGTCGTTATGTGTTCTCCATCCATTGAGATCAGAGAATAGGCTCCATTGGAGTAGACCTTATGTATTGAATAAGGTCCTTCCCATTTTGGTTCAAGCTTGGGAGGCTTCTTTCCTGGTATCATTGGTGTTCTGAGAACCAATACCAATTCTCCCTGAATGAATGAACGAAGACGAACTTTTTTGTTAAAAGCTCGTGCTATCCGATTCTGATAGATTTCCAAGTGGTGCAAAGTGCACAATCTCTTCTCATCTAACTGTTCCAATTCATTCAACCGCTTTTGGGATTGCTCATCTGTTGATAACTGATCACAAATGGCTATTCTGAGTGAGGGCAATTGAACTTCAATTGGAAAGACTGCTTCTGTTCCATATACCAATGAATATGGAGTAGACCGCGTTGCATTGCGAGTGGTAGTCTGATAAGCCCATAAAGCATGAAAGAGTTTATCAGGCCATGACCTCTTATCTTTATCCACCATCTTTTGCAGTATGTTTGAAAGAGTCTTGTTGAAGGCCTCTATCTGGCCATTAGCCGCTGCATGATATCGAGATGAATGGTTGGACTTAATGTTGTATTCTTGATACAAATTCTTTACCTCAGAAGAACAGAAGTTGGTGCCGTTGTCCGTCAATATGGTATGAGGGACACCAAATCTAGAAATGATGTTAGACTTGATGAAGCTAACTATGCATTTAGAACTGACTTCTTTGAGAGGTACTGCCTCTGCCCATTTGGAAAAGAAATCAGTAGCAGTAAGAATGTACTTAAACTGCTTGGCCGTAGCTGAAGGGTAAGGTCCCACCACATCCATTCCCCATGTGGAAAATGGCCATGAGTATTTAGCTGTATGAAGCAACTCTGGAGGTTGATGAATGAAGTTGGCATATACTTGGCATGAATGACACTTCTTTGTGAAATTAACACAATCTTGTATCATTGAAGGCCAGAAGTATCCAAGCCTTCGAATTTGATCAGACAATCTATGTCCAGACTAGTGGGCACCACAGACTCCTGCATGCACTTCTTTTATGACAGCCATTGTCTCTTCACCATCAATACATCTGAAGAGAACTCCATCAAAACCACGTTTGTAGAGAATTTTCTCGAGGTGGTTTGGACCATCATAAAGAGTAAAATTGACCACACGTCGCCGAATTTGTTCTTTCTCGGCTCTATCAGGTGGAAGTGTTCCATTTTGAAGGTATTCCTTGATAGGTGACATCCATCCTGTAGTATGACCATATGGTTCAGGAATAGGACTAATTTCATTAATTTCCTCTGTTCTGACTTGAACATAAGGTGAAATTGCATGACGATGGGCAATACCAATGGTTGTCTCGTCCCGATTTGGATCTGCTAAAGCTGTGGCTATATTAGCCAGTGCATCAGCTTGAGCATTTTGTGATCTTGGGACATAAGAAAATGTCGGTTCTAAAGGGAATTCCGACATTAACTCTCTGGCGTAATCATACAAAGGGATTAATTCTTCTTTTCTGATGGCATAATCTCCATTGACTTGTTTGATTACCAGGTCTGAATCACCTTTCACCTTTAAGTGATTCACTTGTGCTTGAAGTGCTAACTCCAAGCCTGCAATGAGAGCTTGGTATTCAGCTTCATTATTGGTACCACCTTCCCACAACAAAAAGGAATAAGGTAACACTGCCTTATCTGGAGAAATGAGCACAATTCCTAAACCAACTTTGTTGAATTTAGGATTTTCCATTTTCTTCCCTGTTGGACTTCTAGAAGCACCATCAAAATACATTTCCCATGTTTGAGGACTCTCTTGAATAGAAAAAACTTCCTCATCAGGGAGTTCGATATCTGAATACGTGTCTTCCACTGAAGGGTGTTCAGCCAGGAAATCAGCCAGAGCTTGGCCCTTAATTGCCTTTTGAGACACATACTGGATGTCGAACTGCTGTAGAATAACCGCCCACCTTGCCAGACGTCCTGTAAGCATTGGACGACTAAGGATGAATTTGAGTGGATTATTACGAGATACCAATTGGACCTCGTGATGTTGCAGGTAGTGTCTCAGTTTCTGAACTGCAAAGATTAATGCTAGGAAGCACTTTTCAATACTCGAATACCGGGTTTCTGCTTCAAGCATAGTTCTACTAAGATAGTAGAGACTATTTTCATTCCCAGCATCATTCTTTTGAGCGAGAAAGGCACCCAATGATCGCTCTAAAGCTGTCACATAGAGGATAAGAGTCCTACCCTCAACAGGTGGCATGAGTACTGGTGGACTTAAGAGATATTTCTTGAGAACATCAAATGCTTCTTGACATTCTTTAGTCCACTGGTAAGTGACTCCTTTCTTCAATAATTTGGTAAAGGGTAAACTTTTGCCTGCCAAATTGGCGATGAAACACCGAATATAGGCTAAGTGTCCTTGAAGTCCTCTTAATTCTTTCAAATTCTGAGGAGGTGACATACCAAGGATTGATTTGGTCTTCTCAGGATTGACTTCAATACCACGATGGCGTACAACAAAGCCGAGGAATTTTCCTGAGGTTACCCCAAAAGCACATTTTAAGGGGTTCATCTTCAAATTATGTTGTCGAAGCTTGTGGAATATGATTTCCAAATCAGCCAAGTGATCAAAACGTTGTTTGGATTTAACCACCAAATCATCTACATAGCATTCAACAAATTTCCCTAGAAAAGGTTTGAAGATACGATGCATGGCGCGTTGATATGTTGCACTTGCATTCTTTAAACCAAAGGGCATCACCCGGTAACAAAACACACCTTGAGGAGCTCTGAAGGCTGTATATTCCTCATCTTCTAGGGCCATTCGGATCTGATTATATCCAGAATATCCATCCATGAAAGAAAGTACTTCATAGCCAGCCGTCGAATCAATTAAGAGTTCTGTAATCGGAACTGGAAAATCATCTTTGGGACAATACCGATTAAGATCTCTAAAATCGATGCAAACCCTAATTTGTCCGTTCTTTTTCTTTACAGGGACAATATTAGCCAACCACTTGGAATATTGAACTTCTCTGACGAAGTTAGCTTTGATAAGCTTATCCACTTCAGCCTCGATTTTGGAAGCATAGGTTGGGTGTGTTCTTCTCGCGGCTTGCTTGAATCCTCGATGTTCTTTTGGAAAACCCAAATGATGGGTGGCAACATCAGGATCAAGGCCAGGAATCTCTGTATAATTCCAAGCAAAAATATCTTTATTTTGCTTTATAAAAGAAATATACATCTCTTGTTCTTCAAGGGTCATGGCCGCACTAATTAAAGTGGGGCGTGGATCTTTCTCTGTACCCAGATTTACTTCTCTGAGTTCATCCACAGTGGTAGAGATACCCTCTTCAAATGCTGGAGGAGCATCTCTAAGATCTTCCTCTTCCTCTTCATCATGTGTTATTTCTTCCATTTCTACTTGCATAGTAGATGAAAAAAAGAAATTCTCATGATCATAAGAGATGTCAAAATTTTCACATTTTGAAGAAGAAGCTTCCATTTCCGACCCTATTGAGGATAAAGGGTCTTCTTTGGGAAATAAAGAGGAGATGATGGATTGAGAATCGACCTCAACATTCACCTCTGGTGTTGCTATAACTTCTTCTGGACTGATTAGCGAAGTATAGACTTGTTGGATTTCAGCAGACGAAATGAAAACGTCACCACTTATGCTTTCATCACTGCTTGGTAAGTTACCAATTTCTCCCATGTTGTCTGGCTCGATTGCCGTAATTGACATTATGGATCTTTCCATAAGAGTATTTTTATTTGGGCCTATTTTTTCAATTTGACTGATAGGTAACACATAATCTGTACTCACATGTGAAAATGGATTTATTGGAATTTTTTCCAAACCATATGGAGCATTAACTTTGGTAATTTCCTTCATTGTAGATTTTTCTCTTCCCTTCATGTGATAAAATTCCGCCTCAATGTATTGAGACTCACATGTCTTGAACGGGGCCTTATCACCATACAATGTTCCAACTTGACCATCGAAACAGTATTTGATACATTGATGGTATGATGACGGAATAGCTGCATGCTGATGTAGCCAGGGTCTTCCAAGCAAGATATTGAAAGCTGAGTCCTGATCAACAATCATAAAATCCGAATTGGAAACAAGATCTCCAAACTGAGTTCTGAGTGTAAATTCTCCCAGTGGTTCTTGTTCATTTTTATCATATCCTTGCAACATCATGGTAGAAGGAGATAAATCAGATTCTGTGAGGCCCAATCGACGAAGTGTACGAATGGGCATGAGGTTGACTCCTGAACCATTGTCAATAAAAGCTCTTCAAACATCTATACCATTGACTTTTCCAGATAAGTACAAAGGTTTTATGTGCCCATGCACAACATCATCTTCATCTTTATCAGTAAAAGATATCACTGCATGACATTCTGCAGGATTATTCTCTATGTGATAAATTTCAGCCGCAGCAATTTCAGCTTCAAACTCCTGAGGACTTGAAAAAGCTTCGATGAGTGCTTCCCGAAGATCTTTTGATAGATTCAAAGCATCCAAAATTGATAATTTGGCTGGTACTTGGGCCAAGTGTTTCAATATATCATACTTTTGATCTAGAGGCCTGCGTTTCCCAATAGGAATATGCGGTTTAGCAGGTACCTTGGAAGCAGATGCTTTGGAAGCTGATGCATCTTGTATTTGAAGTTGGAAACATCTTTGGTTTTGGAAAATTAGACTGATTAGATCCATTTACTTGCTGAGATAAAGAAGATGGAACATTTAATCGATCTTCCAAAATAACTGTGCCGAAGCTGAGTTGGCCATTGGCAGAAGAACTTGCTTGTTCTTTTTGAGCTCGCTGAAGGGCTCTACCACGAGTTTCTGCTGCATATACAGTGCTAGCAGGGGTAGAATTAGAGTAGTGGCTTCGGAAAGATCCACGTCTTCCCCTATATCCTGAACCTCTAGAACTTCCTCGGGTTCCCTTATTTGATACAGGGAATTTAGGCTCATCAAGACTGGAATATGAATCTGTTAATTGAATCATATTAACAGAACCAAAGATTAACTCTTCGTCTGATAAAGACTCTGCCTGGTTAGCCTGTTTAGGCTGTGCCGTTTGGTGGGACGGTGCCCGTTGCTTTGAAGTAGATGGCATGAAATCTGCCAGAGTCAAAGACAATTTAGGCTTTGATGTATACTCATCTTCTCCTGATTCCTCTTTCTTCTTTGAATTGTGCTGCCCTTTTGAGGATTTGTCCTTTGATGGAGGCTTTACTGCAGCTTTTGTAGGAGACACAATTGGCTTCTTCAATTGTGTTCGCAAAATGGAATGGGTCCGATTGATTGTCTTTCTGACCATCCAATCATCATATTTTTTCGCAGTTTTGCTTTTGACTTCCTGCCACTCGCCTCCTTCTTCTGGATCTGTAGCGGTAATACACGCTACATGAGCTGAAGAACCTTTCAATTTGACTTGTCCCAAGTCGACCATCTTTTGCAGGAGGTCTTTAAAGACAAAACACTCCTGGATGGGATGCCCCAACATTTGATGAAAGGGACAATAATTGGGACGGTCTTCATCTCCTTCCTTGTTTGGCCTCTTGGGCACTGGTAATTGAACCAAATTATTTTCCAGAGCTGAAATGAAGTAACCAGGAACTTGCTCACTTCGGAAAGAGTATGTTTTACTCTTCATATCCTCAAATTGTTTTCGTCGTTGATCTTTTTGATCATTTGGACGAAATAGCCTTTGTTGTTGGCGTTCAGGAGGTGGAGCTCTTTGAGAAGATGAAGGTTTTGAAGTAGAAATAGGTACAGGTGCCTGTTTAAGCATAACTGTAGCAGTTTCTTCTTTACCCATTCTTCTTACTGGAGCTGATGGAATTACACGAGATTTAACCTTAGCCTGTATAAGGGAATCTTCAATCTGTTGAGCGATTGAAGTAAGGTCTCGAAACCCTCCTGTGTATTTCACAGGGATCAATGGCGTGCGTAATTCGTCACGCAAATTTGCCACACAGATTGGCAACAATTCCTCCTGAGGGAGTGATAAACTCAAGGAATACGTTAATCCCTTCAAACGAGCAATGAAATCAGAGACTCTTTCATTCTCCCTTTTCTTGCAGTTTGTAAGATCGAAAACTGTCGTTTTTGGAAAAGTTGAGCTAAACTGAAGAAGGAATTTTTGACGAAGATCCTCCCATCCGATGACTGACCGGGATTTCAAGCTTGTATACCAGACAAAAGCTGGTCCTTGTAAGGTTCGCACGAAGCATCTAAGTTTCACTGCTTCTTGCTGCTCTGGAGTTCCCATCATAGGATCACAACAAGATACGTAATGCGTCAAATGTTGTTCAGGGTCGCCTGATCCATTGAAAGTAGGGAAAATAGGGTTTCCAAAACTGGATGGAGGAGAAATTGAATCTACCCATTCAGGGTAAACTTTCTTTTCAGGTTGAACTTGCGCCCGTTTCCCTTCCATAGTTTCTAACCGAGCTGTTAATGACTCAATAGTAGTTATTAACTTTTGAGAAACGTCAGGTTGAACTTGGTTTTGGGTAGGTGCAATGAATGGAGCTTGGACAGACGTGGTGGTTGGTGCTGCAACTGATGGTAGTGCTGCCAACCGTTGTTGCGTTTGACCCGTAGGATTAGACCTCTGTGGGTGTACTGACAAAGGAGGATATTCTTGATCCATCTCAGTAGTTACAACAAATTCCTTCGGCTGTCGGACTTCAGCATTCTTAAGAAGAAGACTATTCTGAAGTAGTTCTGCATTCAACCTTCTTAATTCTTTCATTTCTTCCTCCTGTTGTGCAAACCTTTGCTCTAATGAGAGCGATTGACCTCCTTCAGAGGAAGGGTGAGAAGTAACCTGATTCTTACCTTTCCCCTTATTGGATCCTTTTCGGAGAGGGGGAAGTGGGTTACTTGAAGGAATACCCAGATTTTGGGTAAGCCTTTGATTACGTGTGCGGACACCTTCTTCATTTAGGTCTGTGTGCGCGACTTCTTGAGCAGGAACCTCTTCGTCTGATCCCTCTGATTGAGCCTCATCTGGTGAATCAGCAGCAATGGCATTGATGACATTAATGGATGCATCTTTCATGGAATCCTTTCTATCAGCATTTCTGTGATATTGTCTCCTTCTATGTCCATGATAAGACATGGCATTCCGTTGACTTGATCCCTCATGAATTTCTTGGAGAACCGTCACTTGGAGAGAATCTCCTGACATCTTGGCTCTTCGTTCCTCTTGAGGCTTATTCCCTAATCGAGAGAATACTGACTTTCTCTGAGGGAGGTATTGAAGATTTGAAAAAGTCCCCAGTCCAGTGGACTGGGGGTGTTCCTGTTGCTTCCGCTCAACTCCTCGAATCCCATTCGTTGATTCTGAGGGTTGGGTTAGAGAAGTCCCCAGTCTGGCAAGCTGGGGTGTCTCTTGACATGCTATGTCTGAGATCTTTTTGAAATCTCTCTTGATCTTGCGAATCTTAGTTCGGAAATTAGCTGGATGCATTAACCTGTATCCACTTTTATCACCTGGTTCAACAGACCGTTGGATGATTTCCGAAACTTCTGTCATTTGATGACGTGTTTGCTCCAGACGAGAGGCTTGTGCAATATTCTCGCCTGCTTGATGTAGGAGCAATTCAGCAACCTGTTCTCTATATACTTTATTTTGAGAGGAACTAGTTGAAGCTTGATCTCGAGTAAGCTTTTGATTATGAACAAAGCCCATTGACTGTGGCCGGCCATGGGCAATAACATTGCATGAGACCATTTTCGGCGGGCTTTGCTGACCGAAAAGCACTGTGAAATGTAGTGCTCCGTGAACACCCCATCCTCTGATATGAACATTAGATGGAGCATTGGAAATTAACTGACGCAATCTTCTTAGTGCGCCAAGGCATGAATATTGAAGGGTTCTCTGTTGCTTTTCAGCCTTCGGATACCGAGAGACTGATAGAGATGCCAAATCAATCTGGCGTTGTAACCCTTCTATTATCTTAAGATGATTTTCATATTCATCGTAAGATAATACCTTCTTCTTTAATTGACAAAGAGTTTTCCATATGTTGAGACGAATATCATGGATTCCATCATCCGTCAACATCTTTGGAATGTCGTACTGGGAATCAGCCAAAGGCCAAAACATGACTGGTACTTCACCTTTTGCCAGTTTTTTCCTCATGTTCAGCATTTACTCTTTATCATTAAATGAAGATTCTTCTACTTGTTTGGACCAGAGTTGGTGTTTCCTTGTTGCTTCATCGGATTCAACAAGATTGGTAGAGGAATCACTATTCATGCTGGAAGATGAATGACCCAGGGAAGGTTCGGAGAATAACCTGAACCCCAGGCTATCTTCTGATGGAGAAAGAGTTTCACCTGCCGATAGTAAAGCATCAGACATGACTGGTTTTACGTTTGCAAGTGCCTCGAGATAGGAGGGCTTTCTCATCACTACATTGCCTTCTAAAGAATTTTCGAGACAACGTGAATCACTACTGCGGAGAGGACTTTCGCAGCGAAGTTCATCACCATGAGGAGGACCATCATGATGGGTTACAGCAAAAGATGAAATCTCTTGCTCCTTGGCCTTCTGACCACACAGAGGGTTCCTGTGGCTCTCATCTGAAGAAGAAACTTCAAGATTGACCGAATTTTCATGAAGCAAGTTTTCATGAGGAAGTGTCTGTTGAAGACCTTCAGAATTAATGTTCCTGTTACTGGGAACTGAGGGAGTAGAATCTTGAATTCCGACAGATAAATATCTGAGGGCTTCAAGAACTCCAGCATCGAGCAAGGCCTGGTTACAGATTGGCCTTTGATCTCCTGACTGTGCTGGGTGGATCTTTTTCTTAGATGCCTTCTTACTCGCTTTAGAAACCACTTGATGACGAAAGTGATTGTTCTGAGCAGGTGTATGTGCCTGATCAGGAAAGATGGTCAGGTTAGGCTGATGATCATCGCTCAAATCAGGTGTATGTGCCTGACTTGGTTGTCCATATGATATGGGGGAGTATGCCCCATAACCCTCTTGGACTGGAACAGATGTGTGTGTCTGTTCCGGAGTGAATTGTTGATGTGTCACTCCACTGCTAGGGATAGATTTATGTGTCTGTCCCTGAGATGATGCTGAAGATGTTATGATATCCTGGCAAGCATCCAGAATATGAGCAGGAATTTGCTTCTGCTCTTTCACCATTGACAAAATATGTTTGGTGACTTCAGCCGCCGGAACAGGAATATACGTCCATTCCGGGCTTGGAGTATGTGTATGTGCCTACTCCTGTCCTCCTTTTCCTGTTAGTGAATCCTGACAGTACTCAAGTGTGGAGGAAGAGAGTTTAGTCTGCCCCCTGTTTGTCGTCGGGACTTTCCGACTGACTTCTTCGTGCGCTACCAAGCGAGACTGTTGGTAGGCCTGATTAGTATTAGCAGGTGTATGTGCCTGCTGATTACACTTCGCCAAACGCGGTTGACGAGATCCATCATATGTAGTCAGACGAGCCTGCTGACTAACTGATGATGTATAAGCAGGTGTATGTTCCTGCCTATGGTACTCCGCCGGAATTGCCTGGCGGGATCGGCTTGATGCTGTCAGACGAGTCTGCTGGACAGCTGAATTAAAACGGGCAGGTGTGTGTTCCTGCTCGTTGTTTGCCACCAAGTTAGGTTGGTGGACTTCTCTGGAGATGGCAGGGATGACAACCTGCCTATTGTTAACCGGATTCCGTCTCTGGCGGTTCATCTTGCCTGCTCGGGTTCGAGGAACCTGAGCTGAATGCCTGGAGTCGGTACCCTCATCATGTTGAGGGCGCACTACCGCACGAGTCTGGCGGCGATTCTTGATGGGAGCCCTTGAGAAGGACTCCTGTCTTTTTGAATTAAGGCCCCGAGGGACCTGCTCATTCACATCCTCGGAATAAGGGAGTGAATGGAAATTGCGTTCCGGGGATAACGACCCGAAACGGTTGGAGACGGTAGTCAGCACCGCCTGCTTCTTGATTGCTGGTCGTCGTTTTCCGGACGACCAGGTAGAATTGTTAACTTGGAGGGCTTGACGAGCGGCCTCCAGAGTTGGGATAGTACCGTTGCGACGGTACTCCTTAACCAGTGCATTAGAAACACAGCGTTGAAGACGCTGAGTTGGTGATGTCATCCTCAGAGCGGATGACGTTCCAGCAGGAGTAGCAGCATTGGTTTTCACAGCAGCAGACCTCACAGTAGAGGTGTTCACAGCAGCAGTATTCACAGGGGTGAATTTAAGGAAAGCCATTTTTGGAGAAGATCTTGAAAAAAGAGTGCATGTTCCATGTAACAGACATAATCAAGATGAATCCAGCTACTGCATCTTTTGGATGATCATATGTCAATGATTGCCTTGTTGGCCCAAAGGGCCTAACAGATAAGAAGAACATCACTTTAACTTGGTTAAGGATTCACGTCGGGTTCACCATTTTTGTTTCGCGCGGAATCCGGGGATGACCTCCTGGACGGGAGATTCAAACGTTCCGATCGGTTTCTAACGGGTTTGTTCTTAGAACCGGAAACATCCAATGATTCCACATCCGTCTGGACCTACTTTCCAAAGGCAGGCCCTCATTAGTTTGTGGACTAATGAGGCTTAGGAATTTGCATTGGTCGAGAGGATGGGAGGTCGGACTCATCACACCTTTTTGAGGGGAATTATTGTCTACTCCGGGACTCTCTTTATAGATTTAAGTTAAGTTCGTGAATCCTTATTACATTACCAAGTATAAAATGAGCTTTCCTTTAGTTTTAACAATCAATGATTAAATATGCAAGAAATTTAGAGAATATTTTATATGTATTCGAGGTTCTTCATCAATATAGAATCATCTATATTTGTTTAGAGATTCTTGGTCAATGGTATCCTTCAAAACATTTATATAAAAGTCTCTTGGTCATTTTGATGACCAGGCTGGTTTTAAAGCCACTCAGTGGGGCACTTGAAGTTTATCGTCATTCAGAAGGACATAGATTATTTCAATGTTGGGATCGAACCCATAAATGGGCTACCTACGTATCCTTTGTTTTGGAAAAGGAATCAGAACCCACGTAGTTCGAGGAATGGGATATGATGTTTATGATTGATGGCTCAAAGATGAATGTCATAATTACTTTTACACTCTAAGCTCACGTGAGTCATGCTCGATGTGAGAAACAAGAGGTATTGGTAAAATTTAGACAATTGTGCCATAAAAGATGCAATCATAAGAATTTGTTTTGGGGCTTATGTATAGATGACTGCCCAGATAGACGAAGGTTTAGGATTTACTTTTAGGGAGAAAATACAAGAACAGGGTCCACAAAGTTATATGTGATTCATGGAGATTTGAATACTCTAATATTGGGGCTTACTCCTAAGGAGGATGCCCAAGTTAGGAGGGGACTTATGATTGGGTTTTATTCCTGAAAAGGAAACCCAAATCAAAGGTAATTTATGACTGGTTAAGAGAAGTTTAAGGGGACTTGGGGCTTACTCCTGAAAAGGAAGCCCAAGGTTATGACTGAGTCTTATTCCTGAAAAACAGACCCAGGTTAAGGGATTTGGGGCTTACTCCTGAAAAGGAAGCCCAAGGTTATGACTGAGTCTTATTCCTGAAACAGAGACCCAGGTTAAGGGATTTGGGGCTTACTCCTGAAAAGGAAGCCCAAGGTTATGACTGAGTCTTATTCCTGAAACGGAGACCCAGGTTAAGGGATTTGGGGCTTACTCCTGAAAAGAAAGCCCAAGGTTATGACTGAGTCTTATTCCTGAAACGGAGACCCAGGTTAAGGATTAAGATTTGGGGCTTACTCCTGAGGAGGATGCCCAGATCAAAGGTTTTATAACTGGGGATTATTCCTGAAAAGGAGACCCAGGTTAAAGATTCTCTCATTTTAAAGGATGAGGTTGAATGAATGAACTCTCAATCTTTGGTGACATAAAGATATTTAAATCATTAGACTTTGAGAGATATTTCACAGAATTCCTTTCAGATAAGGATGTAAAATCAAGAAATCATGCCATAAATGGCTTTGAAGAGTATCTTGAAGACTGAATCTTGAATAGGAAAGGTGAAATGGCTTAAGAGGGGTAAAATGGGCAAGATGGGCACCCAAAAAGATAGGGGCGCGCAAGTCTTTAAAGGCGCGCAAGTCCTGCGGCGGCGCGCAATTATTGGTCGCGCAAGTATACTTGCGTGACATGAGTGGTACTTGCGCGATTTTCAACCAGCATTGAAATGCTTGAGCGACTTTTTAGAAAACCCTTTACAATCCTCTTGAGGTTCTTCCAGAGAAGGGACGCGCAAGTTATATTGAAGGAATTAAGTCGGCGCGCAAGTGTTTGATAAGTTTCAACACTTAGGCCTTCCTTCTTCTCTTTAGATCTTCCATTCTAGGTAAGAAATTACCTTAGAAGTGTTCTGGAAGCTTTGAGAAGAGACTTGGGCGTCGGGAGCTTCGATCCGAGTTTCTGGAAAAAGTTCCCCAAAATGGGGGGCCCACAGGGTCTATTTATAGGCAAAAGAAGACCCAGGGCGGTTACCGGGCGGTTACCAATTAGGTCGCGCAAGTCACCTGCGCGACCAAGGTAGCCGCGCAAGTATACTTGCGCGGTAGTGGTATCACTTGCGCGGTGGATTTGCTGTTGATCCTTTGTTCATGCCTTTGTCGATTTTTGATGTTTTCTTCAAAGGATGAATCACTTTCAGCTGAGATATTCCCTTTTCTGATCTTTAGATTCTGTGACGAAAGGAGCGTCAACACACGCCTATCGGGAGGCGAATGCTGTTAAAGATGCTCCTTCCAAACATGCTATTGTGTAGAGGAGTTCTATGTGGCATGTTGCCTCGTCGTCTTTCTCTTTTCTTGTGGATTCTGACTTGAAGGGTGAGTTGGACACCCGGTAATGTAACCCCTCCTTGTATCACTTTGTTTTTTCCTCTTCTTGGTATAAATTTTGGGGGGCCAGGCTAGCCTGGTATCTAGTATTACTTTCCCCTAAAAGACTGTAAAACCCATAAAAACTCTAAAAGGACCTAAAAACCTAGAATATCATAAAAACTATATAAAACCCCAATATACACTAAAAACCCTAAATACCCAAAAAATCCTAAAATATATTAAAACGCCCTAAAAAGAATAAAAAAAATATTAAAACCCCTAAACACCCAAAGAAATCACAAAACCCTGAAAACCCCTAAAACCCCTAAAAAACCTAACGTGTGTTTAAACCCTAAAAACCCTAAAAACACTAAAAACACTAAATCCCTAAAACAATTCCAATAACCCAAAAAAACATTTATAACCACTAAAAACTCAACCCCCCTCCCCTAAAACCCTGAAAAACCCCAAAAACCATTATAAACCATAAAAACCTAAAAAATAAAAAAACCCCATGAAGTCCCTAAAACCATATAAATCCCAAAAACACCTTAAAACCCCTAAAACACATAAAACCCACTAAAACCCCAAAAAACTAAACACACCCCCAAAACCTCCTAAAAACCCAAAAAACAAAAAAAAAACACTAAAGCCCAAAAAAAACTATGAAATCCTTATGAACCTATAAAATAAAACAAAACCCTAAAACCTTATATAAACCTTTAAATCCCAAAAGACCCATAAAAACCATAATACCCAAAATACCATATAAACCCCTTAAAACCCCTAAACCACCTAAAAACACTAAAACCCCTAAAATCCTTAAATCCATATGAATCCTTATAACTCATAAAAATCCTAATTCTAAAAAATTCCTCAAATCTAAAACAATCCAAAAAACCACTATGAAAACCAAAAAACCCATAAAATGGTAAAGCCCTAAAAACCATAAAAAACTCTAAAACCCTAAAAACCCATAAAAACCCAAAAAACAAAAAAAACTAGAATCCCCAAAACTAGAAAAAAAACTTAATGTCATTAAAAACCCTCCAAACCCCCTAAAAATCCGTAAATATCCCTAAAACATCCTAAAATCCGAAAACCCCACAAAACCCCCAAACACCTAAAAACCCCTAAAACCTTAAATACCTTGAAAAACCTAAATAACCCGTAGACCTCTAAAATCATAAAAAATTCCAAAAACAATAAATCCCCATACAAACCCTAAAACCATAAAACCAAAATAACCTTAAAAACCTTAAAACCACCAAAACCCACTAAAAATAAAAAAACACCGAAAAATATTAAAAACCCATAAAACCCATAAAAATATAAAAATACTCTAAACATTGTAAATAACTTAAACACCATTAGAAACCCCAACAGACCATTAAACCCCTAAAACCAAAAAAGTAATAAAACCCTAAAAACCCCTAAAACCCCAAAAAACCCTAAAACCCCCTAAATCTCTAAAAACAAAAAATGTCCCTAAAAGTATTAAAAATACCAAAAGACCCTAGATAGTGTAAAAGACAATAAATGCCCAAAAATACATTAAAACCCTGAAAAGACTCTAAATCACTAAAAATTCCCTAAAACCCATAAAACCCTAAATAATCCTAAAAACCAAACAAAACCCTAAAAGACGCTAAAAATACTAAAAGACCCTAAATACCCTAAAAACCTATGTGACCCTAAAAATCATAAGGGACCCAATAACACTAAATACTCTAAAAGACCCTAAAACACAAAAGAAACACGAAAGGACCCTAAAACCCTAAAGGATTGTAAGAAACCATAAAAGACCCTATAAACTCTAAAACACTAAAACCCCCTATAAAAACACTAAAGAGCATAAAACAATTAAACCGCCTAATGAATCTTATAAACCCCTTAAAACATGAAGAAAATATAAAACACTAAAACCCCCTAAAACCCTAAATGACGCAAGAAAACACTAAAATCCAAAAAAAAATAACCTATATCCTTAAAAATACTAAAAACCTAAGAGAACCTAAAATCCCCAAAACCCTAAAAATCATTAAAAACCCTAAATATCCAATAAAATCTTATAAACATTAAATGACCCTAAAACACTAAAAAACTAAAATTGAATTAAATAGCATAAAAACCATAAAAACATTAAAAACCTAAAAAACCACAAAATAACTTAAAAAATATAAAACCCAAAATCCAAAACAACCCTAAAAATACCTAAACCCCTTAAAACCATATCATCCTTATAACCCACTAAATACTAAGAACCTAATAAACCCTAAAAAACCAAAAATCGAAAAAAAACATCTAAATAACCCTAGAAGATCTTAAACTCCAAAAACCCTAAAAGACATTAAAAACCACTAAAAACCAATTAATAATAAAAAACTAATAACACGTGAAAAAAAATTAAAAATATAAAAACTAAAAAATAACCTAAAACCCGAAAAACCCATAAAAAACCTAAAAGAATATAAAGACCCAATAAAATAAAAACAACAAAAAGAACCTAAAATCCCAAAAATCATAAATATCCTTAATAACTATAAAATCCACTAATGATACCTAAAATCCCTAAAACTGTGAAAACCCTAAGAACCCCTAAAAACCATAAAAATCCTAAAAACCGTAAAAACATAAAATTATATAAAATCCATAATCACCCCAAAATTACCTTAAAAATCCAAAACCCCCTAAAATTCCTTAATAACCCTAAAACCCTTAAAAGGCCAAAAACACCCCAAAAACCCTTAAATAGACAATAAAAACCTAAACCCCTTAGAATAAACTAATATACTTTAAAAGCCACTAAAATTCCAAATAAACACCTAAAATACACTAAAACCCCCCTCAAACACCATAAAACACTAAAAATTCTCTAAACCCCTAAAAACCAAGGAGACCCAAAACCCTAAAAACCCTAAAGACCTTTAAAACCCCGTAATCCCATGAAATCCTTAAAAACCCTAAAACCCACAGAAAAACCTATAAACCATATATCCATAAAAACAATAAGAACCCAAAAAAATCTAAAAAACTTAAAAAGCATGAAAAAAACACTAAAACCCGTAAAAACTCCATAAAACCGTAAAATCCCTTAACCCCCCTCCCTTCAACACATTTAAAAACCCATTAAAATTCATTAAAGTCCCTATAAACTCGTAAAAGTCATTAAATCCACTAAAAACCCGAATATACCGAACACCCTGTAAAACCATAAAAAAACCAAAAACTATGAAATCTTATAAAATGCCAAAAAACATAATAACCCCATTTAATATCCTAAAAAAGCGTAATAATCTATATGAACACCTATAAAACATAAAAAACATAAAACACTAAAAACACTAAAAACCCATAAAAAGCATAAAAACCCCTATGAATAATTAAAATGCCACCAAAACCATAGAAAAGACTTAAAACCCCGAAAACCCCTAAAAGAACCATAAATAACTAAAATAACCATAAAACGCTAAAAAAACAAAAACCCCTAAAACACTAAAACACCTAAAACACTAAAAACATTTAAAATTCTAAAAACACAAATAAAATACTTAGAATACTAAAAAACTTAAAACCACTAAAAACACCATGACAAGGTAATTTTTTAATGTAAGGGGTTTTGGTAAATAATTGATAGATCATGTGTCACTAATAATTTAATAATGGTTTTAAAACCCACTGTGAAATGATTTAGTAGTGGTTTTTTGAATTTTGAATTTTTTTAATTTTTTACTTACATATTTAAAATTTAATAATTAAAAATTATTTATTTATAATTTATTTTTTTTATTCATTAATAATGCATGAAGTCATCTGCCATATATTCCTTGTATAAATTTAGTATGTATATGTATTGGGTGAGATTTGAACCATTTAACTATTGGTTATTATGAAAAGACATAACCACTCCACAATTGTATTCATGGGGATTGTAAAAAAAATTAAATATATTTATATATATATATATATCAAATAAGAATATTATTGAATAAAAAAATTAATAAAAAAATTAAAAAAAAATAATACATAACATATAAATATGAAATAAATAATTAATAATTAATAATTAACAAAAACGACTAATAAATAAAAATATAATATTGATATGAATAGTAAATAATAAATTACAAATAATAAATATTCATTAATAATAAATTATAAATTAAAATAATAATAATAAATAACAAATAATATTTAGTTAATAATAAATAATAAATAAATGACAATAAATCACTAATTTTTAATTATTAATTATCTATAATGTAAATAAAAAATTAAAAAAATTAAAAAACTATCACTCAATCTTTCAGCAATGGATTTCCAAACCATCAATAAATCATTAGAGAAAAAATGATTTAGTTGTGGTTTCCCAAAACCACTGTTACTGAATTATTATTTTGGCATATTTTTTATGGATTGTAGGTTTTTTAGGTTTTTAATTGTTTTATTACTGTTCTATAGTTTTTATGGAATGTAGTTGTTATCATTTTTTTGTCATTTCATAGTTAGTTTAGGGGTTTTAGGTTTCTTTTATGGTTGTTTAGGGTTTATAGGGTTTCAGTTTTTTTGTGTTTTTTGAGTTTTTGTAAGGGTTTATGGTTTTTGTAGGGTTTTAAGGTATTTTCATTGTTTTTAGAGTCCATTAGGGTTTTAAGTGGATTTTTAGGTTTTTAGGGATTTTTAGGATTTTTAGGATTTCTAAGGGTTTATTCCTATTTTTAAGTTTTTCTTGGGGATTGTTTGGGGTTTAGGGTTTTTATTGTATTTAGTATTTTTTTATTTTCAAGGGTTTTAGGGTGTCTTAAGGGATTATATGTTTTAATGGGTTTTAAGGTTTTTAAAATCATGTAAATGGTTTTACTGTTTTATAGTTCTTTAATCGGTTTTAGGGTATTTTATGAGTTTTAGGGGCTTAATGGGTTTTAGGGTGTTTTTGGATTTGTTAAGGAGTTTTTAGTAATTTTATGGTTTTTAGGGATTTTAAGTGTTTTTAAAGGTTTTTAGTGTCTTTATGGTTTTTATAGGTTTTGTGGAATTTTAGTGTTTTATAGAGTTTAATATATTTTGGGGACTTTAGGGTCTTATATGTATTTTTAGTGTCTTTTATAGTATTTCAGTTTCATTAAGGATTATTTTGGACTTATAGGATCATTATGGGTTTGGGGAGGTTTTAGGGCTTTTGGGGGTTTAATGGTCTTTTAAAATTTTAAGGGGTTTCTGGGTCTTTTATGATGGTTTAAGGCGTATTTTTTATATTTTTAGAGTTTTTAGGATTTTCTAGGGTGTTTAGGGGTTTAGGTTTTTTGGAATTACATGGGTTTTTGGTTTTTAGGGTTTCTAGGTTTATTTAGGGTTTCTATTGCATTTTTAGGGTTTTTATGTTTTTAGGGGGTTTGTGGGGTTTTGGGTATTGTAGGATTTTTAAAATATATTAGGGTTCTAAGGGTTTTTAGAGCTTTTAATATTTTTTTTCTTATTTTAAGGGTTTTTATATTTTTTAGGGGTTTGTTTTTAGTATATTTTGGGTATTTAAAGGTTTTATGGTTTTTTTTAAATTTAGTGGTTTTAATGTGTTTTAAGGGTTTTTAGGTCTTTTAGTGCTTTAGAATCTTTAATGTCTTTTTAGTGTTTTTAGGGGTTGTAGGGGGTTTGGGGTTTTTAGGATTTTATTTGGGGTTTAAGGGTTTTTATGTGATTTTTGATTTTCTTAGTGTTTTTGGGTTTTAATTGTTTTTGGGTTTTTTATGTTTTTTACAGTTTTTATGGGTTTTTATAGGTTTTAAGGGTTTTTAGGGTTTTAGGTATTATTGGCCTTTAGTGATTTTGTATTTTATGATATTATGGTCTTTTAGTGTTTTTTATGGTTTTGTGACTTTTAGGTTTTTTATGGACTTTTAGGGTTTTAGTGTTTTTTAGAATATTTAGGGTTTTGGTGGTTTTTATCATTTTTTAGTTTTAAATGATCTTTTAGTGGTTAAAGACTTTTTATGGTATTTAGGTTCTTTTATTATTTTTATTGTATTTCTGGTTTTTAAGGAATTTTTGTGTTCTTGTGGTTTTCAATGTTCATTGACACACACCATCCATGGGGTTTGGAAAGAGCTATTTAATTTCCCCATAATGGTGTAGTATAAGTTGAGAACAATATCATCTCTAAACAGTAGATCTTTTAATGAAGTTGTAATGAGTCTAAAATTGAATAAAAGAACAGTAATCTAATAATGTGGCAGTAAAGAACTTTGTTTGTGAAATTCATATTAGAGAATTCTTATTTGGGTTAGGCTTGTATTTTCTTCTATAATGCTATTGTGGTCCCTTAAAAATGAATCCTTTGTATTTATTAATTGGTTAAATTAACGGATTTACAATCATTTATCCATTTTCTACCATGATTAATGTTCATATATAATGTATAAATAATCCACACAATTTCCTTGAAAATACAATTTTCCTTCTAATGTGTGATGCCATAGTGGTCACCTTTAGATCACTTAGGTGATACCAAAGTAGTTATTGAGGATCTCTAGTGTCCAAATTAATCCACTATTTCCTCCCCATGTGTTTATTAATCACCAAAATCTTCTCCACTTGACCCTAGATCACCCAATCAGTGTCATCCAAAATCAGAAAGAGGGAGAAAATTTTTCTAAATCAATGTAAATTATAATATTCGATTTTGATATAAAAATACAATTTCACCCCATTAAAATTATGAAGTCATAAATTGAAAACCATTTAACAAATAAAACTATATTAATAGACAATGAATATATATATTTTTAAAGATATTAAGCATTGAATCTATTAAATTCCCCAGTGTTTCCAAATTTCGATGTTCAGACTAATTGTTAGTTATGGTATATCAAATTTATTGTTGGAAAAATTTTATATGACATGTATAATTGGAAGAAAACAATACCAATTATTTAATCAATAATACAAGAAACTTCAGTCTTATTCATATAGCCTGAATAGAGGAAGTATCATTAGCAGCATATGTAAGGAAGACACATCTCATCTTTAGTTACTCCAATTTATTTTGGTACTAATGATAGATCACATCTACCATTTCACCAATGTTAGATCACATCCACCATTTAATGGTGCACATGGTAGTGCGGTAGTTCCCATGACGGATTTCTTATGGTTGAATTCTCATGAGGTTAATCTTTATCTAATGGAATTTGGTCTCCAACTAAAGATATGGAAGGTCTTATTAATGGTGGAAATGGTGGCTCCTCTGAGTTATCATGCATGGAATAATCCATGGTTTAGTATAAGGATACAAAAAAAAGAAACCTAGGTTTTTAGTGGTGTCCTTTTCAATTATTTATGATTGATCTTGGGATTCATATGCCCATCCATGGTGGTTTTCTAGTGACAAAAGGTCGCATTCAGTGGTGCAAGGTAGTGGATAGTGGCAGTGAAATAATAGAGTTAGAGTGAAACAATAGTGGTGAAGGATTTATTCATATCGACCATGAGACCAACAGTATATCATATCTACCATTGGATCAACTGTGGATCATGTGATATCATTGTCCCAATGGAAGTATATTCTACAATTAATGCACTTGTATCATGTGCTATTATTGGTGTACTAGTAATATGTTCTACCATTGGTGAACCAGTAGCATGCGCTACCATTAGAAGTTCATGGTCAGTGTGACATTGATTTTGTTCATATTTCATAGGTCATTCATGAATTTATTTTGGGTTTATCATCAATGTAGTAGAATTTTCTGCATCACCTCAGTGCTCTGTAGAGGTGTAAATAGATCATTTAGCATCTATAAAAAACATCATTTCTCACAGTGGATGAAGGAAGCACTAAATTATATTTCATGGGGTCCTGGAGTTGATCAGTGGTGCATATGAGATTCTTTATTGTTGATCCTATTGTGTTGGATCCTTAAGGAGGTTTTCCATGGAGTTCTTCTGCATTGTAGTAGTGGATAGATTCAATGAATAATTTGGTGAGTGGTGAAGTTAGTTGGAAGCGTGTTTCTAAGAACAAGGGAAGCGAAGGCGATACCCAATTGCACTGTTTTCTTTATGAACAATACACATATCAAATTACTCCCAAATCCAAATAGAGACAAATAACCAATATTGTTTTAAAAAATAATTCTTGGAATAAGAGGTCCTTGAAGTTAGATGGGGTTTAGAGGACCCCCACCCACCGCCATGAACCAACCCGTCTGGGTGAATCAATCCAACCACAACTTCATGGGATTGACCACCACAAGATAGTTCCCACACAAGATTTTCTACACCTATAAATTCTATATTTTCCTCCCTATGGGCCACTATACAACCCTGATCCCCAATGCAGCCCTTTCGGCTTGAGCAGGCCCTCTCAATAGTGGACTAGCTGGCTGCCCCCTTGTAGGCTGTCTATATGGTGGGCTACCACTTATTGATGGAATATATTTATAATGGACCATTTTATTGGGTAAAAAACTAAAAATAATAAAAAAACTCTTAACATTACTTCAATATAATGTTAAAATAAAATCTTTAAATCCTTAACAAATAATTAATTTAATATCTTTTTAATTCCATATTTTATTTTTCCCATATTTAATTAAAACATTTAAATTTATATCCATTATTGATTAAAATCATTCAAAATAATTTACAAATGTTAAAGGTTATTCATGAAAATTGAATAAATAAAACACCCCACACTTAAATCATGTTTGCCCTCAAGCATAAAATCTCAAAATTAAAAATTTGATTGCATCAATGTTATCATTATTTAAATATCAAAATAATAAAGTAAAATTGATACCAATGTTAAATAAAACATTAAAAAATATACATAAAATATCAATTTAACTTCCCAACTTTCAAAGAAATAATGCAATCAACTATTTTTCCTTACCCATTTTAAAATCTGAGGAACATATCTTTTAATTAATTAATGTTTCTTAATTAATTATTATTAAACATGAAAATTCATGATTTACCATTCAATTGAATCTTGTCATTCATAACTCTTTATAAAATTTATGTAGTGTTATACTCATATCATGAGAGCATGCTCCATATCTATAGGCTTGTAAATGAACTACTTTATCCACTTTGTAATGTTAAAAGACATGTAAACCCTTGATAGAATGCAATAATGTTTAAAATCACTATAAGGAGTAAGGTTGGAATGAATTTATTTTTTAAAAATTATGGCTTAAGGAGAAGGTTTCTCCCAAAAGTACAATATATGATATGAAAAGTAAAAAATTATTGAAATTATCCCCTCTAAATAATAAAACCCCACTTTCCCAAAACTCAATAAGATGCTATGTTTAAATAAAGCATAATGAATGATTTGTGCACCCTCTTTATTTTTTATTATATGTTTATAATATATTTCAAAAGTTATGTTTATAGTGAATATAAAAACCACCACCTAACAACATATGATAAAAATGATCATTCTAGTAATGGTTTTTTTATTCATTCTAGTCAAAACTCATTTCAATTTTTTCTTTTAGGAGGGGAAAGCAATAAAGTATAACAAATAAATCAAAAACATTTAACAATACGCACATTAGAACACCAACTCTTTTCATTACAATTTATTTCATCCTTTTCCCCATAACTCCCTTACCCAACACACTTCAACTTAAAAAAAATCATGAAAATACTGAGAGAAGGGTAGAAGTGGATAAAAATTGAAGGAAATATGGATATTCCGTAACATGGTCATTCACAGTTCATATGGTTTAAAAAAGGGATGATTTAAAATCAATCTTGTAATGACTAATAATAAAAATCACAATTCACATAAATTTACAAAAATAAAAGCATGAAAAATTGTAAGTAAATTTCATTTACCCAAGTCAACTAATTTCCTCAAATAATGAGTCCTAATTTTAAATCCAATGATTCAATTTTAATCATTTAATTATCAATTTTATTACTTAAATATAATTATATTTTTTTTGGGAAAAAACCCTTCAATGTATCATTGAAGCATTTTTGAGGTGATTGTGTTTGTTGAAAAAGTGGACAACTGTGTTGTGATTGTTGAAAAAGAAAACCATGACATACAAATTTGCTGACAAAGGGGAGTTTATGGTAGCATGTCGAGTTCAAGGGTTGTGTTTAATGATCCATGGTTTATTCAATAACATCGACAAAGGGATGGTTGATCTGGAGGCAGTACAAAAAGAACAGATACAAGGTGGCGTCATTTTCCAGTCTTTGCCAAATTTTTGGGCCTGAAAATCGACAAAGGGAGAAAAGTGGTTTTGGAAAAGGGACTTGTGCGCTGTTGACTTGAAGTAGAGTAAACTTTCACACCATATGTTTTTCATGATAAGAACATCAAAATATGGAAAAGGGATAAGAGGCACCCAGGTTTTAGGGTTGGTTGCGCAAGTTCTTTGCGCGGAAGAGACTTGCGCACCGAAATGTGCACTCCGAGAGGAGACTTGTGCGCCATCACATAGGGTGTCCAATTGCCTATAAATAGAGGTCAACCCCTACTCATTCTGTACAAGTTCAACACTTAGAAAAAATCAAATCTCTCGTCGTGCAGGTGTGGTGGTCGCACAAGTGGTGGTGTGGTCACACAAGTTAAAGTTGTGCGTCAGGTGATAGTTGTGTGCCCAAGGTGGTTTGGGCGAGAAAGGAAGTGAGTCACCCAAGTTTAGAGTTGAAGAAGGAGGTGTCATGCAAGTGATTGAGGTGGAATTGTGCACCAGGTTTTGAATAAGTGTGACAGTTTATGGTTGCACGCCAATATTGGTTTGAGTGTAAAAGGGTGTGAGTCGCGCAAGTTTGGAGTTGCAGAAGGTTATGCCACGCAAGTGGTTGAGGTGGACATGTGTGCCAGTTATAACTTGTGCACCGATACTTGTGTGCCGAATTAGAGAAGGGATCCAGGTATGGTTGAAGTACGGTAGTGATTCCGGGCTACGTGGAAGCTGGAAGCTTTCCCAATACCTTCGATGCAAAGTAAGATTCATCTACAGATGAAAGTTGTACTTCAACAGAGAATCTACATACAACAGAGGATGCATTCATTAGTGATAATGAAGAGACCTATAGGTCTATAAACTATTAGTGGATCCTTTCCAAATTAGTGAGAAAAGGAATAGGAAGAAGGAGATCCTCTCCACCGGCAGTGTTCCAGAGAGAGAGAAACAGGGAGTGACCCTTGGGAATGCAGTGAGCTGACCCTAAACCTTGTAAAGGCAGTTAGCCTGGGCAGACAAGTGATCTAGCCCGAACCTTGTAAACAGCAGTGTTCTTATAGTAGATTTGGTACATCGGTACATTGCCGGTGTATGAAACTTGGATGTATCCCAGTGAGGGTGAACCAAGTAAAATTGTTGTGTCATGTGCATGATTTACTTTCTGTTTATATTGTGCAACAAGAAAGAGAGAGAAGAGTGTTTTGTTTAATAGTGAAACAAGATCAGAAGGGGCTTTAATTTTAAATTTTTCATTCCCTGATTCACCCCCCTTCTTAGGTTATTCAGCCTAGTAGACCTAAAACTTTTAAATATAAAAATATTGAATCACAAGATTCCAAAGAAACTCATGTCTCCTCGAAAATTCATGTAAATAAATAGATTCAACCATGGTTATGAAATTTTCATGTCAACATAGCTGATGGGATTAATAAATTAAAAAAAATTTAAAAACATGGATGGAGTTGTAAGCATGAAGAATGAAAGAATGAACTACCTATTCTCATTATATTTTTCTGTACGTTTATAACATTTTTTGGGGATTCATGTTGAATTCCTTCAGTGTTTGTTTGATAAAACAACTCATACCAGTGTAGGAACCATTCCATTAAATATTAAAGGGATAGAGGTAGAGGTAAATAAATACTAAACTTTATAAATCCTATTAAAATATAGAAACTTGGGTATCCTCTTGAAAGATCCTTTGGTTAATGTTGTTTTCTCAACCTAAACTCATAGGACAAAATCATTAGATAGGTTAGAGAAGTCTATGATCCTACACCCGCTATTGAAGAATATTACCATGAAATTTTTCAACATTTTCCCATTGATAGTGAATGGGTCTCCTTCATCTTCACTACTAATATGAATGTCACCAAAGGGGTATAAATTATTAAATATAAAAGGTATTTCCCACCTAAATGAATCTTTACATGTATTATATTATGTTTGTAATTGTAGAGTATAACTTTTTATATAGGTTGAATGGTCTTTATTGGATTAGTTTTTCATGTTACACTATGGTTATCTCTTGTAGAATCATTATTTTTTTGGTACTCTCTTCAGATTTTCACTAGTTCTTGTAATTCGATATTTCTCTCAATCCCATCACTCACTGAATCAAAATTCATTTGATTTATATTCAAATATTAATGGTTATCCAACTCCACTAGGAGATGATAACTCTTTCCCTAAATATTTTGTTAGGGAATCATATATATATATATGTGTGTTTTTTATGTTATTTGGTATGCCCATAATGATTCTTCATACCTTTGGATCCAATGCTTTCAAGATATTTTAATAGTTTTATCCAAAATACCTTTTTTATATTCATTTTGGATAGTTCATATTGGCCATTGTTTTGGGGATTGGTATGTTTTAGATGGGTTTTGGTGCACCCTATACTTATTACGCATTCCATTTATCTTTCTCTAGAAAAAAATGAGTCCCTCTGTCAATGATGATGGACCTTGTCACTCTAAAACTACAAAATAGGTTGGTCCTAATAAGATCACATTCAAATTTGGCATAATCAGTCTTGGTGGACCTAGATTCCATCCACTTATAGACATAATCTATAGTAACTAAGATGTAAGTATTCCTAAAAGATATGGCGAAGGACACCATTAAACAAAAAACACATATTTCAAATATTTCACAAAAAATGATTGGGATTTGAGGTATCACCTGTATCTTCAAAATATTTCTAGAATATTTCCATTTATAACATTTTAAAAAAATAAAGAGCATCCTTAAATTTGATTGGCCAATAAATTCCAGATTCAAACACTTTTCAATTCATTATTTGAGGTCCAAAGTGGCCTTCGAAAGAAAATTCTAGAATAAATTCCAATAAATATTCTATCTCACTTACCTGTAAGCACAACATTGTGACTTTATCATTATATATTTTCCATATAAATGGATCTTCCCAAATATTGATTATTTCTTCAGCCTTAAGATTGCTTTTTAAGATAGTTAAGGTGAAAATGTAGTTGATAAGTGGCTAAATAATTTACTAAATCGACATAACATGTTACTTCACCATCCAATGTGTAGATTCTATCTCTCAGTATGGGATCATTGATCAATATCATCTCTATAATATCTATTCCAATAGTGTTTGTGAGCCTAATGAGGTGATCTTACACATAGTTTTCCACTCCCTTCTTATCATTTATTGTTAGGTTGAAATTTTTTCAAGATTTATATCCATATCACCAACCATGGTATGTCTCTATCATTCTTAATCAAGTACCTAATTTCTACATGATCACCAAAACTACTTTAGTTCCCTATATGTAAGATATAAATTTATTCTATGTGAATACAATAGTAAGGAATTTTTTCCAGTTGTTTTTTAATTGTGACGAGTTTAATATAATGGGTAATATGCATATGTTATGAGTTTTTGTCTTCGTTAAATTATTCATAGAGTAATTATCACATATCTTGGTTGGATAAATCATAATGAAACTAAAATGGGGGATCCCATTGTACAAGATTCATAATTATTGGGATAATTAACTTTTCCTTCATTTTATCAAATGCCTCTCTACAATTATCATTGAAAAAACTCAGATTATTTTAAAATTAATATTTAAAGGGGAAGAAAAATCTTATTAATGACCATGATTAATATTCGATAAAAATCCACATGGACAAAAAATGACATAATTTTTCCCAAATTGGTGGGATATTGAAATGATTTTATTACTTCAACTTTAGACTTATCCTCATCGATAGTTTTTTTTGAAATTATATGACCCAACACTATCCTGTTTTTAACCATAAAGTGAAACTTATCAAATATAAAAACATGATTTTTATCTATATAGGTTTTAAAAAAATGTTCAAGGTTACATAAGAAATGATTAAAGGAGTGTCCAAAAATACTAAATATTTCAATAAATTCCTCTAGATAGTCTTCCATATGATCTGAGCAAATACTTACAATACACCATTGAAATGTACCTAAAGAATTTTATAACATAAAATGAATCCTCCTGTTGGAAAAGTTCATGAAAGTGAAGATGAATGTTTTTTATCTATTTCTACTATTGAAAAGGGCACCAAAAAATAACAAAAAAAACTTCCAAAAAGTAGTAATTTATCATACCTGATATCCTTTGCCACATTTAATCAATTAATGTGATGAGGAAATGGTTTTTCAAGTGAATTGGTTCATCTTTTTATAGTGACTTCATACCCTCAAAATATTTTTAACTCTAATTGAAATTAATTCATTATTCTCATTTGTCAATATTGTGAATCTAGTTTTATTGCAAACCACATGAATGGGGATGAACCATTGGGAGTTTTAAGTGGGGTATATTATGTAGGTAGCCGATAATTTTTCAATATCTTTTTTAAAAACATCCATAATGGTGGTGTTGATCCTTATTTGTGGTTTGAAAACAAAACTAGATTCACCCTATAGAAATATTTTATAAGAATTGAACTTGGGATTAATTTCATGGATTTATCCAAGGCCCTGTCCTATGTCTTGAATATTTCTTTTCCAAAGGTCAATTATAATTTTATCTTGGTCTTAGGACTGGTGGATAGAAATGAATACTGAAAATTTTTCTCTTTCCAAAAGATACACATATTCTAAGTCACATGGGAGAGGATTTAATGAATGACTTGGGGGTTGTCCTAGAGATTATATTGAATTAAAATATCTTACTTCAAATGATTTAATCTCATTAAAAAATGATATCATTTCAGTTTGTTCTATAAAATTATTAAATAACACATATGTTATTTCTTCTTTAACATAAAAAACATATTTTCTAGATTATTGAGTAATCATTTGTTACTTTTTATTTTTAACAGATAGGTGATCTTATATGGAAACAAATTCTCAATATTTTCCTAAGTCCTCAATGGGCTCAATACCTTCTTCATGGAAAACATTGAAGAGTTAATGATTGTTTGATGGGTTCCTCTTGGAGTCAAGAACATTGATGTAAACCTTTCTGTCACCTAGCTCTATGGGGATAGTTCTTTCATTTACATTAATGATCGTCTTGTTTGTCATTAGGAATATTCTTCCTAATATAATGGGTGAATTCCCATGTGATTTATCTTCCTACATAGTGAGAACATAAAAAACCATTGGAAAAACCAATCATTGAACTCCCACGAGAACATCCTCCTAAACATTTATTGGAAAGATGGTGGATATTTTTTCCATTTGGAAAACCACTATTATGGGATTACGTATACCTGTTTTTAATGAGGAAAAATATATTTTGACAGGAAATTAATGGAGGCAACAATACCAAAAAAGACATAAAAAATTTTCAATTAATGAATGATGGAGAGGATAGTGAATTTCCCAAGGTCAAGAAATATTTTGTGAAATAGTGGTGTCATTAGGGGTGAAAACTTCTTAATAGATTAATTATTTAATTCCAATATTACCCATTTCTATTTTTCCAAATTTAGTTGATTAATTTATAATATTTCAGAATTTTATGATGGGTTCTAAGAGGGATATGTTAATTTCAACCATTTTAAATTTGTCTTGGATCTCTCTTTGAAGTTTTTATTGCTTAATTTTCACGAATTCTATAAACCTAGAAGGGAATTAAAGTGGGATATATTTCCTCTCCCATTCCATTATTTGAAATGGAGTTTTTTTTTCTTTCCTTCCAAAATATTATCTTTAGTTATTCCTCAATCTTTTATTCTTCTTTTCAAGGTGGGCTGGTTTCCTCTTTCAAAATATTCCCAGAATTCCCTGACTCACTTCCTTCTTGTTCAGATTTAGCTTCCATGAATTTTGGTGGCAATATATTATTTCCACTCCTTGTGATGATCATTCTTACAATTTATCTTGGTTTTGGTATTGTCTACGTTGGGTGTTTTCTAGGGTTATTGGATATCATGTCCACGAGATTCTAAAATTTATTTGATAAACCCTGAATTGTATTTTTCAGCTTCTCTATCTCTTTTAATTGGATTTTTTATTAGCGTTTCACTATATTATGGTCTTATATGGGATTTTGGTCAAAATGGAGGTGGTTGATAGGATTTTTATTGGTATTTCTTCTTTTATGTTTGTTATACAGGGGGTGGATTTTGGAATTACTTCTAGAAAGGGTGTTTAATATGATTTTGTTGACCTAGAAATCCATGTTTGGATGTCTCTCCTTTCCATTGTTGGTTATGTTGATACTATCTTGGATGTAATGTAGCTATATAGATCTCCACATCCAGAACTTCAATACAATGATTAGTTAAGTGATATGGTGAAGAACATAAACCACATACCTATGGTGGAGAATATTGTTTATTCACATGTTTCACTTACATCAATCTTATAGTCTTAATAATTCCTCACGTTTGGTTTAATTTAAGGGTGATGAGTTAGAATTTTTTTACCTCATAGATGCCTTTGATTCTTATACCTCTTGTCCAAACTATTGTGAATTTTGTAAAATATTATTAAGTAGGGTATTTGATTCCATTGGAAACTTTTTGATAAAGTTTCTCCAAATGATGCATCTAAGAAGTTTATCTCATTGTCTATCATCCTTCAGTATAAGAGGATTACGAATTGATTATCTTCTATAGGTTAGTGAGTAAATCTTGTACCCTACTTTTTAAATATTTCAAAATATTCATAAATGGATTATCCAGATGATTCTATGATGCTGTAGATCTCTTTATTATTATGGTTCTATAGAAATCTATGATGAATCAATACATGAATCCTATTATTAGTTCACCAAATTCATGGACCTATCTAGGTTTCAGGCTGTATAACCACTCTTCGGAAGCTATAGCATGTGAAAAGGGGAATTCCATCCACTTGACTAGTTCCTCATCCCGTTCACTTGGCTTGACTCTTTAACAAACATTGATAAACTCTTGAATGTGTCAATTTGGGTCTTCACTTACCTGTCCACGAATCATGGGTAAAATTGAAACCATATTGACTCGCATTTCATTGAAATATTTTTTTACATGCATATTAAATTGTTTATTTTGGTTAGACAATTGTGGGACACAAAGGTCCCTTGGGCTTTTTTGTGGGTTAATTTCCAAGTTTTTTTGTTCAGATCACGCACTTTAGGTCTCACTGGAACCTTATATTTTTATTTTTTTCAAATTTATTTTCCTTATTAAGATTAATAGGCCTACATTGAAATATTCTCTCTATATTTGGGTCAATATAATGTAATTACTCATTTTAGGTCTTAATAAATCTATTTAAGTGTAGTATTTTACTCCTACTCCCTCGCAGCAGTGTTATGTTTTGACACACACTAGTCATAGGGTGTAGAAAAATATAATTTCCCCCCTAATATTGAATTAGTAGTAGTGACCAATGTCATATTCATAGAGTAGTGTTTTTAATAATGTTTTCATGTGTACACAATTTAATAATATAATAGTTATTTAATGACTTGGAAGAAAATTACTTGGTTTGTGAAAATTAGACGAAAGAAAGGTGATGGGGTTTACGCTTGGATTACCTTATGTAATGCTGTCATGGTCCCTTAAAATTATATCATTTATCTTTATTAGTTAGTTTAAATAATTTATTGATTATCATTCATCATTTTTACCCTTGATTATGGTGGATATAAAATGGAAATAATATAAAAAGTTCCCTTGGTTGGACTATTCTCTTTCCCATTTTTTAGGGACATACTGGGGTACTTTTTACCACCAAATAAATACAAAATTTGGAATTGAGGGTCCCAACTGTCCAAATTAGTCCAATATTTATTCTACATGTGTTTAGTGACCACTAAACACTCCTTTAAATGACCCTAGATCAACCAATAAATGTGATCCAATGTTAGGAAGAGGGATAGAAATTTTTTTAATCAAGGGAATTTATAATAATGTGTTTTGAAATAAAAATACACTTATATCCCATTGAAATTCTGAAATAAATAATTAAAAACAAATTAAAAAATATAAATATATTATGAAAATTGATAAATCTAGGACTTGAGTATTATATTAGGTCATGTATCCTTCACCCAACCAAAAAATGTTATACCCCTCATTTAAAAGGTAAACAATGGATCTAGATGAAAAAAAGTCATAATAAAAGTAAAAAAGAAATAAAAGTATCTAAAATAGAGTATCTAGAAGTAGTAAATATTGTTATCTCTTGATCCCACAATACCTCTTCAGTGGTTTACTATCCTGGTATTTATAAAGGGAGGTAACCACTTAATATCTCTTATTTGAATATTTTGATATCTTCACAGATCTTTAATATATATATTTAAATATATTCCACTTTTAATCTACTAAATTCTTGAGTGTTTAGAAATTCCATTACTGGGATATAATTTATTTGTGATGGTGGACCACATAAACCATTATAACAATGATAGATCACATATATAATTGTCAGTAACCAGCACCAATAATTTCTACAATCATCCAAGAATCTTATTCCTTTTTCATGTAGCATTAATCATGGAAATATCATCAGCAGAATATGCAAGGCAACAGTGACTCATCTTCGTCATCTCATTTGTTTAATTGTTGTACCAATGGTGGATCACATATATCAATGTTCCAATGATATATCACATACACAATTTCATGTTGCACATTAAAGTGTGGTAGTACCCACCGTGGATTTCTTTTGGTTGCACTGTTAGTTGGTTACTATTTAGATAGGGACACTAGGTCTCTAGATCAATATATGGTAGCGATGGATCCTCCCATTGATCATTCATAAAATCATGAATGGTGTACAATTAGGATACCAAAATGAAAAAAAGGTGGTCAGGGGGGATTTTAAAGCACTTCATGCTCTACATATAGATTTTTGTGGCCTACCATGCAAATGTTTTGGTGAAAAAAGGTGGTTTCCCTAGATGAAAGACAGTGGACATCAGCTGTATACTGGTGGAGTCAGTGAGAAGAATAAGTGGTGAAGGATTTATCTAGATCCAACATTAGCCCAATGAAATATCATATCTACCATTATCTCATTGGTCGAACACATGACACCATTGGGATAATGGTGTCATGTACATCCATTAGAGCAATGGTAGCATGTTGTACCATTGGTGCACCTATGAAATGTGCTATCGTTGGTGTACTACTATCAAGTGATACCATTTTTTGTGCTTGGAATACATGGAACTGATGTCATTCATTGTTCATAGTAAGTACATAGAGGTTCCTAGATCATTCATGTCAGTAGTGGAATAGTTGCATTACCTCGGTTCATGGAAAAGTTGGATGTGGTGCATTTGATCTCTATCAAAACCTCTAACATTCATTGTTCTTGGAGGGATCTTGAAATAATATTGCATAGGGTCCCTAAGATGAGTAGTGGTGCTCCAAGACATTTGTGGTGGTGATCACATCTTTCCTAAGCTTGAAGGTGGTCAGACATGATAGTCACTAATGTTACAGTAGTGGGCAGAGTCGATGATGAAGGCATAGAGAGGCATAGTCAGGTGGAAACATGTGTCCAAGCATGGGAAAAAATGAATAAGAGGTGCAATGATTCCTTTTGGTTATTATGAATAGTATTAATATTGATTTTATACCACATTTAAATGAATATACATAACCATTATTTTTTAAATAAAAATTTATCGAATATGAGGACATTATAGTCAGATAGGGGTTAGAGGAACCCCAACTGCCCCTACGGACCCCCCCATCCCGACGAAGCTCCCCTTCTGCCCATCATGGTCTTGACCACCACAGTACCATGCACACATGGGCTTTGAACCACCTATACATACCTCAGGTTCCTCCATGTGGTACTCTTCATGATTCGAATCTCTCATGCAGCCCTAAAGTCTAGATCAGACCCTCCTTGTGGTGGCCTAGCTGATCAGCCCCTTGTGGTATGGTTATGTGGTGGGATTCCACTAGTTGATGGGATATCTTGAGTATAGACCATTTTTTGGGTAAAAAAATGAAAATATCTATAACACTCTTAACATAACTTCAATGGAATGTTAAAATAAATAATAACATTAAATCCTTAATAAATTATTCATTTTAGATCATTTTGATCCCATGATTGAATTTACCTATACAATAGTAAAATATTGAAATACATTGTATTTTTTCATTAAAATCCATCACCATAATTTAAAAATAATGATAAATATTATTCATTGAAATTAATTTCATTAGTGATATAGGTTTTTCAGGTGTCTTAGGGTTTTTAGAGTTTTAGGGGTTTAATGGTTTTTAGGATATATATAGGGGTTTTCAGGGACCTCAATGGATTTTGTAAGGTTTTGGGATCTTTTATGGTTTTGGGGTCTTATAGGTTCCTTTGGGGTTTTTAGTGTCTTTTAAGATTTTTTGGGGTCCTTTAGTGGTTTTAGGGTTTGGTAGAGGATTTAAGTGTTTTTAGGACCCTTTAGGGTTTTAAGGTTTTTATTGAGTCCATTAAGGTTTTAAAAACTTTTGAATTTTGTTTGGGTATTTAGGGTATTTTATGATTTTTATTATTTTAAGAATCATATAGGTATTTTATGGATTTTTTTATTGTTTCATAGGATTTTATGATCTTTTAAGTGTTTTTACAGTCTGGTTTGATATTTTAGAGTTTTTAGAGAGACTTTAAGGGTCAATTAGGATTTCCTAGTTCCTTTGGGGTATTTTATTGGTTTTGATTGTTTTAAGGGTTTTAGGGATTTTTGGAGTTTAATGGGTTTTAATTATTTTTATGTTTCTTTTGGATTTTAGGGTCCTTTAATGTTTTTATTGATTTTTGGGGTATTTAGGTTATTTATTGTTTTTAGTTTATTATAAATAGGTTTTAATGGTTTTTAGTTTTTTTCGGTTTTATATATTTTGAGGGGTTTTATGATTTTTAATGATTTTTTGGATTTTTTGGGGTTTTAGGGTTTTTACAGGTTTTTAGGGTTTTTAGTGTTTTTTGGGGATTTAAGTGTTTAAAATGGGTTTTAGGATTTTGAAGAAGTTTTAGGGGTTTTGAACATTTTTTTTCTATTTTTTAGGGTTTTTAGTGATTTATGGGGCTTTAAGGGGGTCATAGGATATTTATGGGGGGTTTTGGTTTTTAGTGTTTTGATAGTTTTTAATGGTTTTTATGGAAGCTTTGTTTTGGTATTTTTACGGTTATTATTATTTTAGGTGTTTTTTGGGGGTTTATGGGATTTTATGGTCTTTTCGGGTGTTTAAGGGTTTTAACAACTGACAATACTTTTAGGGGTATTAGAGTCTTTTAATGTTTTTTTTTTGTTTTAATGGGTCATTTAATGTTTCCAAGTGTTTCTGGGGTATTTCATAGTAATTAGGGGGGTTTAGGGGATTTTGATTTTTAATGGGTTTCTTGGGATGTTAGGGATTTTAGTGTCTTTTATGGTTGTTACAGGTGTTTCAGGATCTTTTAGAGTATATTAGGAGTTTTGGGGGTGTTTTAGGGTCCATTAAGGATTTTAGTGTCCTTTTGGGGATTTTAGATTGCTTTAGGATTTTAAGGGTATTTAGGTCCCTTTAGTGGTTTTAGATTCTACAACGGTTTTTAGTGTATTTTAGGGTTCTTACAGGGGTTTCAGGGTCTTTTAGAGTCTATTAGGGGTTTTGGGGGCGTTTTAGGGTCCATTAGGGTTTTTAGTGTCCTTTTGGGGATTTTAGTTTGCTTTAGGATTTGACGGGTATTTAGGTCCCTTTAGTGGTTTTAGATTCTACAATGGTTTTTATGTTATTTTTGGTTATTTTGGGGTTTTAGTGTATTTTTTGGTTTATTTGGGTTTTTTAGGACATTTATTATTTTGCGTTTTTTGGATTTTTAGGGATTTTCGGTGTATTTATGTTTTTAGGGGTATTTTTGTCCTTTTGGGGTTTCATATTCTTTTCTGTTTTAGTGTTTTTTATGTTTTTTTTATTTTTAGATGTTTCAATGGTTTTAGGATATTCTTAGGGCTTTAGGGGTTTTAGGGGGTTTTATGGTCTTTTTGGGTTCTTGAATTTTTAGGATTGTTAATATTTTTATGGATTTTTAGGGTTTTTAGGGTTTTGAGTAAAGCATTTTTAGTGTTTTTTGTGAATTTATGATTTTTATAGTGTTATAAGGATTTATATGGTTTTAAGAGGTTTTATGGTTTTGGGGTGTTTTTAGGGGTTTTTAAAGTTATAGGGGTATTTATGAATTTGAGGTCTTTTAACGTTTTTTTGGGTTTTTAGTGTTATAAATTTTTTTTATCATTTTTAGGTTTTTTAGGGGTTTTAGGTATTTTTAGGTGTTTTAGAGGTTTGTATGGTTTTAGTAGTTTTAAAGGTCTTTAGAGTGTTTTAGGTTTTTAGTGTGTTTATAGGGTTTTGTATCTTTTAGGTTTTTTAGGGTTTTAGGGCCATTTGGGGGTTTTAAGTTATTTTAGGGATTTTTGGGTTATAGGTGCTTAATATATTTTAATGTTTTTAAGAGGTTTTTTCCTTTTCTTGGGGTTTTAATGGTTTTATATTTTTATGGGTTTTATGATTTTTATGGTATTTTTTATTTTTATGGGTTTTTTTGGGTTTTAGGTTTTTTGCAGGGTTTCTAGGTTTATTGACTTTTTAGTGGTTTTTAGATGTATTTTGTGGTACTAATGGTTTATATGACTTTTAGGTTTGTTTTAGGGTTTTTATAAATTTTTATGGCTTTTGGGGTTTTGATGATTTTTAGTATTTTTAAGGGTTTTAATTGTTTTTATTGTTTTTAGGGAGTTTAGGTTATTAGGTTTATTTGATTTTTTAGGATGTTTATATTTTTGAGAGTATTTTTTTATTTCATAGAGTTTTCTTGGTCTTCAAGCATTTTTTGGGTCTTCAGAGGTTTTAGAGACTTTTAGAGTGTTTTAGTTCTTTTAGGGTTTTAGGTTTTTTGTATTTTTAATGGGGGTTTTAGATATTTTTGGGTTATTAGGGGTTTTTTTAGAATTTTCGGGACTTCAAGGTTTTTAGTGTTTTTATTGGTTTTATAATTTTTATAGTTTTCTGATTTTTGGGTTTTTTAGTGTTTTAGGGGGTTTAATAGTGTTTTATAGATTTTGGGGGTTTTCTATTGTTTTTTGGGTTTTTGGGATTTTTTATTTTTTGGGGTCTTTTAAGTTTTTTGGTTTTATATATTTTTAGGAGTTTGGGAGGTTTTATGGGGTTTTAGTATTTTTTTTGTGTTTTTTGTTGTTTTTATGATTTTTTTGGTTTTTTGTTTTTAGTGTTTAAAATGTTTGTTTGGATTTATCTAGGGATTTTTAGGTTTTTTAGAGTTATTAGGGATTTAGTATTTTGAAGGGTTTTTTGGATTTTAGGGTTATAGAGGGTTTTGGGAGATTTTAATGTTTTTTTGGAGGTATTTAGTTTTTTATGTTTTCTAGTGTTTTTGGGTTTTTTGGGTTTTTTAGTGGGTTTAGGGTTATTAGGGTTATTAGGTTTTTTGGGCATTTTTGGGTTTTTTGGGTGTAATTAGTTTTATTAGGTGTTTTTATTATTTTTGGGATCTTTAAGTGTTTTTTTGGGTTTTACGATATTTTAATATATTTAGGAAATTTCAGTTATTTTAGAGGTTTTTAGGGGTTTTAATATTTTTAGGGACATTAAGGGATGTTATAGGTTTTTAGTATTAATTGTGGTTTATTGTTTTTATTGCCTTTTGGGGGGATTTGTGGGTTTATTTTTTGTTTTTTGTTTTTTTAGAATTTTGGGTTTTTATATTTTTTATATTTTAGAATTTTTATATATTTTTAGGGGTTTTAGGAATTTTTAGTGGTTTTATGATTTTTAGAGGTTTATTGGTTTTAAATGTTTTTTGGGTTTTTAGGATTTTGTTAGACTTTTTTTGGTTTCTCAATAATTTTTGGGTTTGTTTTTTGGTTTTTTGATTTTTAGGTTTTTAGGTGTGTTTAATGTTTTTAGGGGTTCTTTGAGATTCTAGGGTATTTGGGATTTAAGTCCCTTTCAGGTTTTGGGGGTTTATGGACTTTTAGTTGTTTGTGTGTTTCTTAGGGTTTTTAGGGGTTTTATAGTTTTCAAGTTTGTTTTTTTTCTTAGGTTTTTTTGGGATTTTTTTGGGGGCTTAGGGTTTTAGGGTTTACAATATTTGTAGGGTTTTCAAGGCCTTTTCATGTTTTAGTAGTTTAATGTACTTTTATATGATTTTTGGTTTTTGGTTTTATGAATTTTTAGTTTTTTTTATTGGTTTTATTATTTTTAGAGGTTTAAGAGTATTTTTTTGTTTTTATGGATTTTTAGGTTCTTAGGGGTTTCAAGGATTTATGATTTTTAATGGTTTATGGATTTTTAGTTTTTTAAAGTTCTAGGGGTTTTTAGGGTTTTTGAGGGGTTTTTATGGTTTTTATGCGGTTTAAAGGTTTTTAAGGGTTTTTATTTTATTAAAGGTTTTTTAGAATTTCATAGGTTTTATGGGGTGGGGGTTTTAGGGGATTTAGTTGTTTTAGCATCTTTTGTTTTGTTTTTATGGTGTTTTATGGTTTCTAGGGTGTTCTAGGGGTTTTATAGTTTTCATAGTTTTAAGGGTTTAAGAGGTATTTTAGTATTATTAGGGTGCTAGGGTTATTTTAGGTTGTTTTAGTGCATTTTGGTCCTTTTCGTGATTTTAAGTTCTTTTAGGGGTTTTAAGGGGTTTTTAGGGGTTTTTGAGTTTTTAGGATTTTTTTGGGGTTTTTGGTTTTTTATTGGTTTTAGGATATTTTATAGTTTTATGGGTTGAAGTTTATTTTTTTGGTTTTATTGTTTTTAGGGTTTCACGTGTTTTTATGAATTTTTTTTTGGGTTTTGGGGGTTCTAATTTTTAGGGTTTTTATGGGTTTATGGTATTTAGGGTATTGAGGGGTTTTTTGGATTTTTTGGGACCTTAATGGATGTTTAAGGGGTTTTTGGAAAACTTTTTGAGTTTCTTGGTGTTTCTTAGTTTCTTTAAGGGGTTTTTATGGTTTTTAGGGGTTTAGGATTTTTTTAGGGTTTATTGGGTTTTCAGGCACTGCAAGGGTTTTATGGTTTTTATGGGGTTTAAATGGTTTTAAGGTTTTTAGGGGGATTTATTTTTTTATAGATTTTAGGATTTTTAAAGGTTTTTTAGTTAAAGTGATTGTTTAGGATGTTTAGGGGGTTTATATCATTTAGCATTCTGTGGTTTTTTTAGTTTTTTGGGTATTTTAGGGTTTTTTGGTTTTTAGGGTTTTTAGGATATTTTGGGTTTTAAGGGGGATTTAGTGTTTGTGGTTTTTAGGGATTTTAACGTTTTTAGGGTTTCAGGGTCTTTTAGAGTTTTAGGTGTTTTTAATAATTTTAGGTGTTTTTAGTTTTTAGGGTCTTTTAGGGGTTTTAGAGGTTTTGGGGAATTTCAAGGGTTTTAGGGTTTGTAGGGTATTTTTTGTTTTTTTGGGGGGCTTAGGATATTTTTGAGTTTTTAGGGATCTAGGTTCTTTTAATTTTTAGGTTATATAGGGTGTTTTAGGGTTTTATGGTCTTTTAGGGTTTTATAATGGGTTTTTGGGTTCTTCGAGATTTGGGGGTATTCTAATGACTATTTGGGTCTTTTAGGGTTTTAGGGGTTTAGGGTGTTTGGGGGGGTTAGGGTTTTAGGGATTTTAAGGGTATTTTTTGGGTTTAAGCATTTTTAGGGGTTTTAGGATTTTTAGTTTGCTTTCTATTTTTTACAATCTTTCCGGATTTCATAGGGATTTTTTGGCCTTCTTCGGTGTCTAATGATTTTTAGGGTCTTTTAGAGTTTTTAGGGGTTTTAAGGCGTTTTAGGGTTTCAATGGATTGATAGGTTCTTTTTTTTGTTTATTTGGTTTTTCGACTCTTTTAGAGTTATTTTCAATTTTTACGTGTTTTTATGATTTGTTTTTGGTTTTTTTGAGTTTTTTGGGTATTTTGGTTGCTTATGGTTTTCTTGGGGTTCTTTCAAGTTTTTTGGATTTTTAGTGGTTTTAGGGACCTCTAGGAATTTTTATCATTTTATGATTATTATAGTTTTTAGGTTTTTTATGATTTTAGGGGGTTTAATGGGTTTTAGTTTTTTAATATTTTTTGGGTTTTGGGGTTTTTTGGGTTTTTAACTTTATTTAATGATATCAATCTTATTAGGTTTTTTAGAAGTCTTAGGGGGTTTTACTGTTTTTGGGGTTTCTAAATATTTTAGGGTTTTTAGAAGGTTCATTGGAGTTTTTAGAGTTTTTTTGAGTTTTTGGGGGTTTTAGTGTTTTTTATGTTTTTATTAGTTTATATGGATTTGTAGGGTTTTTTGGGTACTTTAGGATTTTTAAGGTTTTAACAGTTTTTAGGACTTTTAGGGGTTTTAGAGATTTTATAACTTTTTAGGGTTTTCCCAGGTTATTTTTGGGTTTTAAAGTTTTCTTAGGGTTTTTAGGTGTTTCCAGGGTTCTATAAGTGTTTTAGGTGTAATTACGGTTTTTCATAGTCTTAGGGATTTTAGAGTTTTTTGAATTTTTAGGGTTTTTTGTGATTTGAGGGATTTTAGAGTTTTTCGGATATTTATGGTATTTAATGTTTAATGGGGTTTTCCCTAGTTTTAGTGGTTTTAGGGTTTTAGAGCTTTTATTACTAATTTAGCATTTCTAGTTTTTTAAAACCATTTTTCCATTTTTTAACTTTTTTATCGGGTTTCAGGGGTTTTAGTGTTATTAAGGTTTTAGGTTTCTTCATGTATTTTAGGACATTTATGTATTTTACGGTCTTTAGGTTTCTTAAAATGGGTTTTAGGTTTTTTTGGAGTATTATTGTGTTTTTTGGGCTTTTAATAGGTTTTTGGATGTTTACAATCTTTTAGAGTTTTTGGGTTTTATGATATTTTAGGGGTTTTATGATCTTTTAGGGTATCTTATCTTTTATCATTTTTTGGGTGTTAGGGTTCTTAGGATTTTATACTGTTTACTTTGGTTTTGGGGGGTTTTATGTATTTTTGGGTTTTAAAACATCTTTGGGGTTTTTAGGGTTTTTATGTTTTTATGTTTTGGTATTGTTTTTAGGGTTCTTTAGGGGTTTTATGGTCTTTTATAGTTTTTATCATTTTAGGGGTCTTATAATTGGGGGGGGGGTTAAGGGGTTTTTAGGGTGTTTTAAGGGTTTTAAGTTACTTTTAGGGTTTTATCTGATTTTTCGGGTCTTTTAGGGGTGTTTAGGTTTTTTGGGTCCTTTAGTGGTTTTAAGGGTTTTTCTGTTATTTTTGTGGTTTTAGGGTTTTAATGTAATTATGGTGTTTTAGGGGTTTTATGTGTTTTTAAGTGTTTTAAGGGGTTTTTTCGAGCTTTTGGGTTCTTTGGGGTTTCACAATTTTAGGTGTATTTTTTGGGTTTGGGTGGTTTTTTTTGGGGCGTTAAGTTTTGTAGGTTTTTATGTTTTTAAGGATCTTTTAATGTTTTTAGGGACTTTTAGGTGTTTTTATAGTTTTTTGGGTAATGTAGGTATATTTTTAGAGTTTTATTTTTTTTGAGGTTTTTAGGGTTCTTAGGCCTATTATAGTGTCCTTCGATGTTTTAGGGCTTTAGGTGTTTTAGGGATTTTAGGGTCTTTTATGTTTTTTAGTGTTTTTTGTACTTTTAGGGTTTTTAATGTATTTATAGTATTTTTTGGATGTTTTAGAAACTATATGTTTTTTTGTGTTTTATGAGCTTTTAGTGTGTTTTTGGGTTTTCTATGTTTTTGGGTTTATTAAGTGGTTTTAGGGTTTCTAGGGTCCTTTAGTTTTTTTTGGGATTTTTGGGGCCTTTTGCCTGGTTTTTGGATTTTTAGGGACCTTTAGGGGTGTAATGGGGTTAAAAGTATTTTGGGGTTTTTATAGTATTTTATGGAAATTTAAGGGTTTTTAACTGTTTTAGAGCCTTTTTTATTTTATGTTTATTTTATAGATTTTTAGGGCTTTAGTTTCTTCTATATTATTAGAATTTTGAGGGTTTTTTGGGGTTTTCAGGATCTTTAAGGTGTCTTTGGGTTTCTAGGACATTTATTTATTTTATTATTTTTAGGGCCTTTGTGGGGTTTTTAGAGTTTTTAGGGGTTTGAATGTTTTATGGGGTTTTGGGGTTTTTAGATACTTTTGTTCTTTTGGTGGTTTTATGGGTTTCAAGGTATTTTTTGGGTTTTTATGGGTTTTTCAGGTTTATAGTTTTTTAGGTCCTTTAGGGATTTTAAGGGTTTTATTCTTTTTATGGGTTTTATGTGGTATTAATGGTTTTTTGGGTATTTAGGTTTTTTTTGGGTTTTTATGTTTTTAGCGTATCTAAAGTTATTTGGGATTTAAGGGTTTTTATAGGTTTTTAATATTTTCTTTTTTTCATGCTTTAAGGGGATTGAAGGATATTTATGGGGTTTTAGGGATTTTTAGGGTTTTTTATATTTTTAAGGTTTTTAGGGGTTTTAGGTTTTTTTTTTATTTTTAGGTTTCTATGGTTATTAGGGTTTTTAGGGATTTAAAGGATGCTTGGGTTTTTAAGGGGTTTCACGATATTTAGGGTTTTAGGGGTTTCAGGGGCTGGTAGGGTCTTTAAAGAATTTTTTGGAATTTATAGATTATATGGGTTACACGGGTTTGGATTGGGGGGGGGGGGTCAAGGTTTTGTGGTTTTTTGGGTTGATGGGATTATTTTGGGTTTTTAGAGGCTTTTTGGGGGTTTTATATCTTTTAGAACATTTTATTGTTTTATGGTGATTTTGGGGTTCATAGATATTTAGGGAACATTAAGGATTTTAGGTGATATTATGGTTTTTAGGTTTTTATATGCTTTCAAGTAGATATATGTATTTTTACGGTTTTATAGTTTTTAGGGTTTTAATTTTGGTTTTTAGGATTTTCATAGGGTTTTTAGGGATTTTAGGGTTTTATGGTTTTTTTTGATTTTAGTGGTGTCAATGTTTTTTTGATCTGTAGGGTTTTTGGATATTTTGTGTATTTAGGGTTGTAGGGTGTTTTGGGTTTATTAGGTGTTTTAATGTTTTTTGTTTTTAGGGGTAATTAGGATGTTTTAGGAATTTTAGGGGTTTGACGGGTTTTAGGGTCTTCAGGAGGTTTTATGGTATTGTAGGGTTTTAATGGTTTTATTATTTTAGTGGTTTTAGCATTTTTAATGGGTTTTAGGGGACATTTATTGTTTTTATAGTGTTTTCAGGGGTTTTAGGCGTTTTGTGTCTTTCAAGGTGATTTTGTGGTTTTATTGTTTTATGGTTTTTAGGGGTTTTTTGTTTCGTAGTATTTTTATGCTGCTTAAGGGTTTTTTTGGTATTCATGTATTTTATAGTGTTTTGAGACTTTTATGATGTTTAGGTTCTTTCAGGGATTTAGGGTTTTTTGGATTTTTTGGGATTTTAGGTTTTTTAGAGTTTTTATGTGTTTTAACATTTTTTAGGGGTTTTATTTTTTTTGAAATTAATGGGTTTTAGGCGTTTTGGAGTTGTTTTAGTGTTTTTAAAATCATAAAGAGGTTTTAGGGGGTTTTTAATGGTTTAATGGTTTTTATGGTGTTTTTTTTGGGATTTGAGTGTTTTTAGGGGTGTTATGGGATTTTACAGTTTTTATGGTTTTTAGAGTTTTAGGGTGTTTAAGAGATTTTAAGTGTATTTTATGCTTTTCCTAGGGGTTTTAGGCTCTTTTAGTGATTTTAAGGTTTTTAGTATATTTTAGGGAATTTTAGGGGTTTTATGGATTTTATGTTCTTTTGTTGGATTTATGGGGATTTTAAGGTTTTTATGGGTTATTGGGTTTTTAGGGTTATATGGTTTTTTGGGTTTAATATGGGTTTTATGGGTTTTGGTGTATTTTTTGGGTTTTGTGGTTTTTTAGTATTTGAGAGTTTTTTTACTTTTAAAACATTATAGTCGTTTAGGGTTTTAGGTTTTTTAGTGTTTTTTGGGTTTTTAAGGGTTTCGGGGGTTTTGCGTTTTTTTTGGATTTTTTTGGACATTTTGTGTTTTTAGGACATTTAATATTTTTAGGGTTTTCCAGGATTTGGGGTTTTTAGTGTTTTTAAGGATTTAATGTTTTTTAGGGATGTTATTCGTTTTATGATTTTCTGGGGATTTTAGCATTTTTGTAGGGTTTTAGGGGTTTTAGGATTTTTTTGGGTTTGGTGGTATTTTAAATGGGGTTTAGGGGTTTTAATGGGTTTTTAAGTTTATATGGTTTTTAGTGGTTTTTATATTTATTTGGGGTATAAGAGATTTTAGGTTTCCTGGGTTTTTAGGGGATTTGAAGGTTTTTTGTCTTTATTATGGATTTAGAGTTTTCTTTATTTTTTGGGGTTTTGGAGTTTTTGTGTATTTATGGGAATTTATGGGTTTGGTAGTTTTAGGAGTTTTAGGGTCTTTTAGTGTTTTTTGGATTTTTGGGTATCTTAATGTTTTAGGTGTTTTTAATGAGTTTTTGGGGGTTTTAGAATTTTTCGGGGTTTTAGGGTCTTTTATCATTGTTTTTTTGTTTTTTTGGGTTGTTTATATTTTTTGGAACTTTTGGGGGTTTTGGGTGTTTTAGGGAATTTCAGGTTTTAGGGTTATTAAGGTCTTTGAGGTTTTTTCATTTTAATGACCATTAATGTTTTTAAGGTCTTTTACGGTCCTCTAGGTTTTTTAATGTTTTTCGATACCTTTTGAGTTTTTTGGGGTTCATTGGGGGTGGGGGTTTAGCATGCTGTACTTTTTTGTGTTTTTGGGTTTTTTGGGGTTTTGGGTTTTTAGGGTTTTTATGGTTTTAAGGGTATTTTGTATTTTTAGTGTCTATTTGTTTTTATGGGGTTTTAGGGTTTATTAATATTTTTTGTATTTTTAGTTATTTTTAGTATTTTTTATAGGTTTTTAGGGTTACTAGTTTTTTTACAATTTTTATGGTCTTTAATAATTTTTAGGGTTTTATATTATCTTATTGGTTTTAGTGTTTTTAGGGTTTTTAGGTTCTTTTAGGGATTTTAGGGTTGTTTATGGTTATTAGTATCTTTTAGGGGTTTTATGGGGTTTTATGGTTTTTAAAAGACCATTTAGGGGATTTCATTATGGGTTTTAGGGCCTTGTATGGATTTTAGGGTATTTTTCTTTTTTTTGTCCTTTCGGGTTTTAAAGGTTTTTTTGGGTCCTTTAGGGTTTTTATACTTGTTTACGTTTTGGGGGGTCTTAAGGTCCATTAGTGGATTATGGGTTTTTAGGGTCCTCATGGATTTTTAGGGACTTTTGGTTAATTTAGTGTTTTGTATGATTTTAGGGATCATTTCGAGTTTTAGGGATTTTAGATACATTTAGGGTTTCACGGTGTTTTATGGTATTTTAGAAGTTTCTTATGGATTTTATGTTTTTTAAAGTCTTTTAGTGTTTTTTGGTTTATTTTGGTTTTTATGGTAATTTATGGTTTTGGTGTATTTTGGGTGTTTTTAGGACTTTTATGGATTTCATGGTTTTTAGGTTTTTTAGGTTTTTATGGGTTTTATGTTTTCTAGAATTTTATATATTTTAGTGTTTTTAGGGATTTTGAAGGTCTCATGGGATTTTTGGTTTTCAGTTTTTTAGTGTCCTTTAGGTATTTATTTTGATTTTATGGTTTTAGAGTTTCAGTGTTTTTAGGATTTTTTGTGTTTTATACTTTTTTAGATTTTTCATATTTTTAGTGTTTCTAGGGGTTTAAAAGTTTTTTGGGTTATTAGAGTTTTAGGTTTTTGATGTTGTTATTGTCTTTAGTCTTTTAACAGTTTTTTTGTTTGGGAGGGGGGATGGGGGGGTTATGTATTTGGAATGTTTTCTCAGTTCTTTGGATTTTTTTAGAGTTTTAAGGGTTTTTATGGTTTTTAGGGGTTTTGGGGGGTTTATGGAATTCATGTATTTTTCTTTTTTTAATGGGATTTTTTATTAGGTTTTTTATGAGCCCCTCAAGTTTTCACAGTTTTATAAAAAAATTTAAGAGGTTTGTATAGTTTTATAGTTTTTAATATCTTTCAGAACTTTATGGTTTATATTGTTTATATGTATTCTTGTATTGATTTTGGGTTTTGGAGGATTTTACATTTTTTGGGTTTTTTATATTTTTTATGGATTTTTCAGTTTTTAGAGTTTTTTGGAGTATGAGGTTTTTTTAGGATTTTAGGGATTTTAGGGTTTTTTTATTTTTAGTTTTTTTTGGGTGTTTTAGGAATTTATTGGTTTCTATTATTTTTGATTATTAGGGTATTATAGAATTTTAAAGGGTTGTTAGGACGTTTAAAGGTTTTTTGGTTTTTAGGGATTTTAAGGCATTTATGGGTTATAATGTTTATTATGTTTTTTATGTTTTTATGTTTTTTAATACGTTTATTAGGGGGTTTTGGGTTTTCTGATTATTTATGTGTTTAGGTTTTTATGATTTTTAGTGGTTTTAGTGTTGTAATAAGATTTTTTATCTTTTTAGAAGTTTTTTGGGTATCTTAGTGATTTTAGGGTTTGGGGGTGTTTTGAGGTATTCTAGTATTTTTATGGGTTTTAGGGGTTATAGGGGTTTAAGGGGGGTTTAGGATTTTATAGGTTATATTATTTTACGGTATTAGGGTGTTTAAGGTCTCTAATGGTCTTTTAGGATTTATATAGGGTTCTTAGGGTATTTTAGGCTTTTTTGGGTTTTATGGGTTTTTGGGGTTTTAGGGTGTTTTAACTTTTATAGGGTTTTTTTGGGTTAAAGGGGTTTTATGGTTTTTATGGTTTTTAGGGTTTTAGGGTTTTAGGGTTGTTATATTTTTAGGGATTTTAAGGGGTTTAGGTCTTCAAGTTTTTTTTATGATTTTTAGAGGTTTCTTTGGTTTTTAATGGTTTTAATGGTTTTAGGGTTTTCAGGGTTTTTGTGTTTTAAGGATTTTTAGGGATGGGGGGTTTAGGGGGTTTTGATATTTTTTAACGTTTGTAGTGGGTTTTTGATTTTTAGAGATTATAGTGGTTTTAAATTGTTTTTTAGGGCTTTCAACTTTTTTTCTAGTTTTTATTGGTTTTTGGTTTTTAGGGATTTAACGGTTTGTTGTGTTCTCTTAGGGGTTTTAGGGTACATAGTGTTTTTGTGGGTTTATTCGGATTTTATGTATTTTTATGGTTTTTAGGGTTTTGTACTATTTTTATGGTATTTTAGTGATTTTTGGGGTATTAGGGTTTTTTGGTTCTTTTATTGTTTTAGGGGTTTTATGATTTTTTGGGATCTTTTAAATTTGTTACAAATTTTTAGGGTTCTTCATGGGCTTTAGGGTATTTTTATGATTTTTGGTATTTCTTTTGTTTTTTAGATTTTTCTTTTGTTTTTCAAGGTTTTTTGGGTTATTATGTTTTTAGTTTTTTAGGGATTTTAATGGTTTATGCATTTTCAGGGTCCTTTATGGTTTTTATGGGGTTTTATGGTTTTTAGGGTTTTTAGGGTTTCTGACGTTTTTTGGGTTTTATGGTTTTTATGGTTTATGTTTTTTATGTTTTTTAATGGTTATTTGGGTTTTTTCAAGATTACTGATTTTTGGGTTTTAAGGGGTTTTAGTGTTTAAGGGTTTTTAGTGTTTTTAGGATTTTTTTAATCATTTAGGGATTTTAGGGGTTTTTTGGTTTTTATGGTTTTTAGGTTTTTTAGGTTTGTAAGGGTTTTTTTGGGATTTATGTTTTTTATGGTTTTTTATGTTTTAAAGTTATTTTTCGGTTTCATGAATTTCTTGTGATTTTATGGATTTTTAGGATTCTTTTATGTTTTACGGATTTTTTAAGGTTTTAGGGGGGTTTAGGTTTAAAAAAATTAAACGGGTATTAAGTTTTTAGGTCATTTTATGGGTTATTAAGATTTTTTAGTGTTTTTTGAGATTAGGGATTTTAATACTGTTTTAGGTTTTTTAGGCATTTATAGCATTTTATGGTGTTTTATGGTGTTTTATGGTTCTTAGGGTTTTTATGAGTTTTAGGGGTCTTCGAGAGTTTTATGGATTTTTGGGGGCTGGGGGTTTAGTGATTTTAGTGTTTTCTATTTTCTTGAGGCTTACTTAGGTTTTTATGTTTTTTTGGGTTTTATGTATTCTATGATTTTTAGGGTTCTTAGGTTTCATAGGTTTTTTTAGGGAAATTGATTATTGATTATTTTATTTAGTGTATGTTAGGTTAGTTTTTAAGTTTTATCATTTTAAAAAAATTTTACTGTTTTTAACGTTTTAGGGTTTTTAACATGTTTTAGGATTTTTTTTAAGATTTTAGGATTTTTAAATATTTTTATGTTTTTATTGTCTTACATTTTTTATGGAGATTAAGGAATTTTAAGGGTCTCTTTGTATTTATAGTGCTTTTTGGTGACTTTTAGTGTTTTTAGGTTCTTCAAGGTGGGTGGGGGTTTGGGTTTTTTGGGTTTTATTGGTTATTGGGGTTTTAGGGTTTTTAGGGTCTTAGGGTATTTTATGGGTTTTTGGGTTTTATAGTGGTTTTAGGGGTTGTTAAGGTTTTTTGGGGGTTTTTTATGTTTCTAGGATTTTTTAAAGATATAACAGTTATAGGTATTTTTATATTTTTTTATGTTTTTAGGGTTTTTATTTTCTAGGGAATTTAGTGTTTTTTAGGTGTTTAGGGATTTTAGGGTATCTATATGTTTTAGGGTTTTTTATGGTTTCTTGGTTTTTAATGGTTCTGAGAGGTTTTTAGTTACTTTTTGATTTTTAGGGTCTTTGGTGGGTTTTACGGTTTTTATGATTTTAGGGGGTGTTAGAGATTTTAGGGGTATATAAGTTTTTATTGGTTTCAGTGTTTTCAAAGTCTTCTGGGTTCGTTTAAGTGGTTATATGTTTTTTAGTGTTTTTCGGATTTTTTGGACTTTTGGGTTTTAAGGGTGTTTGTGGGACTTTTATTATTTTTAGGGTTTTTTAAGGTTTTTAGTGTTTTTATGGTTTTTATGGTTTTACAGGTTTTTAAGTCATTTAAATTATACTAGTGTTTTAGTGTGTTTTATGTTATTTAATTTTTTTAATGTTTTTCAGGGGTTTTAGATACTTTTAGGGTTTCTTAGTATTTTTAGTGTTTTTAATATTTTTAGGGTCCCTTAGGGGTTTGGGGTATTTAGGGTCTATTAGGTGTTTAGGTGTTTTAAAAGTTTCTTAGGGTTTTTTTGGTATTTTAGTGTCTTAGAGGGTTTTAGGGGTTTTAGGGATGTTAGGGTAATTTGGGTTATTTTAAAAAAAATTAATGTTTTTGGGGTTTTGGGGGGTTTTAGGGTGTTTACCTTTTTTAGGTTCTTAAGGATTTTTTGGTTTTTAAGGGTCTTTATGATATTAAGATATTTTAAATTTTTTAGGGTTCTTAGGGTTTTTACTATCTTTTAGGGATTTTAGTTTTTCTGGTGTCTCTTTAGGTCTTTTAGGGTATATAGTGGATTTCTTGATTTTTAAGGTTTTTACTATCATTCAGTGGTTTTAGGGTATTTTAGGCTTGTTTAAGGGTTTTAGTGTCCTTTATATTTTTTAGGATCTTGTATTGTTTTTTGGGGTTTTAATATACTTTAAGGGTTTTAGGTTCATTCAGGGTTTTTGTGGTTTTAGTTACCTTTATGGTTTTTACGGTCCTTCAGTGTTTTAGTGAGTATTAGAGGCATTTAGGATTTTTAAGATCCTTTAGGGTTTTTATAGTATTTTTATCGTTTTTTGGATATTTTGGAGACTTTTAGGGGTTTCTTTTGGGGTTTAGGGTCTTTTAGATATTTTATTTTTTGAGTTTTTCCCATTTTATGGGTTTTCAGCCTTTTATGGGATTTTTTCTTCTTTAGAGTTCTTTAGGGATTTAGATAAGTTAGGATTTTTATGTTTTTAGGGATTTTATGGTTTTGAGGATTTAGTGTTTTTATAATTCATTAGGTTTTTTATAATTTTCTAGTGATTTTAGATGTTTTATGGTTTAATGGTTTTTAGGTTGTTTTAGGGGTTTTGGGGTTTTAAGGGTATAGATGGGTATTTATGGTTTGTATGGTTTTAAGGATTTTATTATTGTTGAATGTTTTAATGGGTTTTACATTTTTAGGGTTATTAGGGGTTTTAGGGTTTTATAGGTTTTTAGTGTTTTTTTTGTTTTTTGATTTTTTAGCATCTTTAGTGTTTGAGGGTTTTATAGATTTATGAGATTTTTTTAGGTTTTTAGTTTATATATATATATATTTCTGGTCTTATGGTTTTCTAGGGTTTTATGGGTTTTTAGGGTTTTCATTGATTTTATGATTTTTAGGGTTTTTGATGGCTTTTTATTTGTTTTTTGATTTTCAAGAATTTTAAATGTTTTTAGGGGATTTAAATGTTTTTTGGGTTTATATGGTTTCTTATGATAGAATATTGGTATATTATTGTTTTAATATTTTTTATGTTTTTAAAATTTTTTATAGTTTTAGGAGAGTTTAATGTGTTTTGGAAATTTCAAGGGTTTCATAGTTTATTAGGGTTTTAGGGATTTTATTTTTTAGTTTTTTGGGGGTGCAGATGGGGTTTTAAGTTCTTTTAGGGTTTACCTGGGGTTTCATGGTATTTTATTGTTCTTAATGGTTTTTTGGGTATTTTTTTTAATTCAATGTTTTTAGGTTTTTTATAATTTCTAAAGTCTTTAATGGGTTTTGGGGGGTTTTAGATGTTTTAAGGATTTTAAAAGGGGTTTTAAAGGGGATTTTTTTTAATGTTTTATCATAGTTATTTTAGATATTAAGAGTTTTGAGGGGGTTTTAGTGTTTTTAGAATTTTTATGGTTTCATAGTTTTAGGGGTTTAAGGGTTTTACATTACATTTAGGGTTTTAAGGTGGTTTAGGGGTTTTAAGGTTTTTTGGGTTTCTATGTGGTTTTACGGTTTTTAAGGGTTTTACGTGTTTTTATGGTTTTTCCAGGTTCTTTATGGATTTGAGGGTTCTAATGGGTTTTAGGTATTTTTTAGGGTTCATTATGTTTTTCAGGGGTTTAGGGTTTTTATCTATTGGTATGGGTCTTCATCTTTTTTTAGGGGTTTGTCGGGTTTAAGGGGTTTTAGTGATTTTAGGCATTTTTATTGTTTTAAATATTTTTATGGTTTTTAGGGTTTTGGGTATTTTTAGGATTTTTTAAGGGTTTTTAATTATTTTTATAGTCTATATTTTTTGGGGGGTTTTTTGGTTTTATGATTTTTTTAGTTTTTTTGGTTTTTAGAGATTTTCGGTTTTTTGGGGTTTTAAGTGATTTTAGGGTTTTATGGGGTTTAACGATATTTTCGGTGTTTCATAAGTTGTTTTTGGGTATTATAAGATTTTAGTGTCTTTTAGGTTTTTTAGGTACTTTAAGGGGGTCTTATAGTTTTTAGGATTTTATAGGAGTTTTTGTGTTTTTAGGTGTTTTTGGGGTTTTATGGTTTTTAGGGTTTTTAGGGGTGTTTAGGGTTTGAGGGGTTTTATGGGTTTCTATGATATTTTAGGGATTTTAGTGGTTTTAATTTTCTTTAGGTCAGGGTGGATAGGGATTATAAGGGTTTTTAGAAAATTTAAGTGGTCTTAATTTTATTTAGTTTTTTAAGAGTTTTTTAGTTTTTTTGGGGTTTTAGGGTCTTTATTAAGGTTTTAGTGTTTTTACGATTTTTTAGATATTTTATGCTTTTTAAGGAATTTAGGTTCTTTAGAATTTTTAGTGGTATTTGGGGTTTTTTAGTGTCATTTAGTGGTTTTTAGGATTTTAGGTGGTTTTAGGGGTTTTAGAATTTTAAGGGGTTTATGGTTCTTCAGTGTTATTAGGGTATTCATGGTTCTTAAGGGATTTTTTTATACTATAGGGATTTTTCTGTTTTCAGGTGTTTTAGTGTTTTTTGTGTTTTTTGTGTTTTTAGGGTATTAATTGTATTTTTAGGGGTTTTATGGGTTCTTTTAGTGATTTTTTGGTTCTTTTTTATGTTTTATGTTTCTATTGGGTTTTCAGGGTTTTTAGTGTACTTTATGGTTTTAGGGTTTTTATGGTTTTTAGGGTTTGTTAGGGGTTTTAAAGTGTTTTTAGTGTTTTTAGGGGTTTTAGGTTTTTTAAGGTTTCTTTGGTTTTTCTTAAGGTTTCCTAATGTTTTTGTAGGGTTTTTAGGATATTTTAAGGGTTTCATAGGGGTTTGGGGGAGAGGGTTAGGTTTTTTTTTTTGAGTTTTTAGCATTTTTATTGGTTTTTGGTTTCTATGGTATATTAGGGTATAATGGGTATTTAATGTTTTTTCGGTTTTTATATTATTTTATTATTTCTAATTTCTTTAGGAACTTATTGTGGTTGGGTCCTAAAATTTTGGTGAAGGGAAGTCAAATATTCCCATAAATTTTTCAATGGAAGAAAAATTAACCAACTGAAGACTTGAAGAATAATATATAAATAAAAAATCAGTAAATGAAAAGGTCATATCATGAAGGGAAAACATCCTTCATAGGACGCTTCTCTAAATTGTGGTGTGTTCCATGAACCATCTGTAATAAAATGGTTCTTGGTAGGCCGACGGTGGCACTAGTTTGTTGTGAACACTATCTCTCATGGAATGTAGGTGGAGAAATTCACCCCACATACTATTTTCCACATAGTCAGACAGTTTTCGGGCAAGAAAAAGTAGATGGTGTCCCATGAATAATTTTGTTTGTAGGACTGAGGTGGAAATTTTCACCTCCATGAACCACATCCATGTGGACCTCTATTGATTGATTCATCCACAGGCCGGGTTTTTCTTCCTTGGACTTCCACAAAAGACGTGGTGCGATCCACCGATCTAGCTCCTCCACCCCTCTATAAAAAGACCCTAAGGGGAGCCATGAAGGGACTGAATTTCTAAGGGCGGAAGAGAGTAATTTTTTAGGTGATCGATCGATGAAGACACAGAAGTATATAATACCACAAAGATAGACTTTTCCTATAGGTATAACCCACACATACCATGAAAGGAGAAAATATAATAAGAATTGGTAGACTGCAAACACAACTTCCTTTGCGGATGAAATTCCGGCGTAGTGCAGAACTAATTACCCTTCTTAAAATATACACCCCATGTAGAAAAATACTATGTTGGAGGAACCCTTCATCGCATAGAAAATCACTACGTGGACAGAACATAGCCCTGCATACCACCACGGTACACTGATAGATCTCAGCCCCTTGTACCACAATGGTTAGTGGCCGGAACTCAGTGTCGTATACCACCATTGTATGCTTCTAGAACTCAGCCTCGTGTACCACTATGATACATAGATGGCTCTCATCCTCTTTTATTACCATAATAATTTTCTGGAACATAGCCCCGTATACCACCACAGTATGTGGCCAGAACTCAGCCTTGCGTAACAAATCACTACACAGGATGAACCTGGATCCGTGTAGCAAAACTCTATGAGGACCAAATCCGGGTCCTCATACCACTATGGTACGTAGAAAAACCCATCACCCGCATATCAATATATTATTCAGAGTAAACCCCATCCCACATAATGAAATGATAATTGGAACAGGGTATTATCGGGAGCTCCACCCTCTCAGTTTGATCATTACCTTCTGTTTTCATCGTATCAACTATATCCTTTCCACAAAAAAGTCCAATGAAACTAGGAAAAAGCATCTTAAAAATCCACCAGACCCATATGACAAAACCAATAGGTTCATTATCAGGCAATTATGAGCTTACATACCCATGGTAAGTGGAGTCACGTGGGTAATCCCTATAACGGTGTGGACCACCAGAATATCCCTAAGTTTATATTACCATGGTAACCTAGGGTCCATCATTGGGATACCGATCTGAACCTCCCCATTCTAGAGATTAATGGTAATCACTAGAATTTCCATTCCATGATATACAATGATAAATGAAGGAGATCATGCTTGTGTTTCATTTTGATGAGGAATGATGATGCTCCCCTTTCCTTGAACCGATATAAGGGAATCCCTCTCAGAGTAAACCCCCTTTGATGATAGGAGGATATTCTCTCATCCTAGCTTCTTCTGTCATCATCCTCATACTTTTCCATCTACAGAGAAGGAATGATGTGTGGTTTGTTAAATCTCCCATATCCTTTTGTTTCTCACACCGTGCATGACTCACTGGGCATAGAGGCTGGTGATGATCACAATATCAACACAATCTACTCAAAAAATAAACTAAGAGAACTATGATTCCCAACATAATTGGGATATGTTGGAATAATTCATAAGGCCTGAGTTATAAGTCATCTCATCTATGAAATGAGAAACCTTATCCCCAAAAATGGGCCACCTCCAAGGTTTATGCCCCAAACAATGAACTATGAGAACTTTGATTCCCAACGTAACATGTATACATAGGAAGACTTCATAATGCCTGAGATCCATGTCATCTATTATATGGAATGATAAACCATACCCACACAAATGGGGATCCTCATAGATGGAATCTTCGAATAATGAACTATGAGAACATGGAATCCTGCTCTACTAGGATACGTAGGATTCCTGTATAAATCCCAAGATCAACTCAAACATGCCTCTTATTTAGGGTAATCCCCTATCATGACTCTCCTAAAATGGTCCAATTCGTTGTAAGTCCCACAATGAATCTTGACGAGTCATATTCCTCTAGGATGTTGTTACAGCATGAAAGCGTCCTCATCGCATGACCTTAAAAGGTGATGTGTCCAGTTAAGTGGTACATAATTATGTGGGTTCTGATTCCTCTAACGAGAATATGTAGTAAGCCTAATTCATGGGTTTGATCCTGACATTAAATCAATTGCCTCCTCCTAGATGATGATAAGATCAGATCAAATCGTCATATGAATTAAAATAGAACTGTCTTGATAAATGAAAAAGGAATCGTTGTTGTGTCCACAAAAGGGTAACATTGATGACGAACCCAAACATATAGAGTGTTTTTATTTGTGTAAAACCTCATATACGAATATATTATTCCAGACCCACGTGTATTTTTAATTGATCTTGTAACCCAGGGGTAATCAGAAAACACATTAATAAGATAGAACCAAATATCCAAGAACATATGAAAATAGATCAAATATATAAGAGATCTTAGAATAGGCTATAATTCCCCCCAAATGGGTGTGATGGTCTCGATTTCTCATCCTCTCAACCAGTGTGAGTCCTTAATTTTTTTTTCCAAATAATAGTCCAATGAGCACCTAGATTTGGAATGAAGGTCCATGAATCTTGGATTAAAGGATCGTTGGATTTTTCTGGATCTTGGAATAAACCCATTGGAGACAATCCAAGGATGCCATACACGATGTGGAGTGATTGCAAGGACACTTAACCACCTGCAATCACATTTTGTGACCACTCAACTGTTGAACCTCCTTCATAATAAAAAAGAATATACCACCCTAGTCCCCCATAGACCATTTCCATTCATGGGTATAATGACACACCACGGGTCAAAACAAAAAAATGGTGAACCCAACATGAATCCTTAACCAAGGTGTTGGGATACCAAGCATCAATCCCCTTTTTCATCCAAAAGGAAGAGGGAAAATATGGATTATTTATAATGCATGTGGTCATGAGATGATACATTGTCAGGGGGTGTAATTTTCATATATATTGTAAGTAATTCTCAAGGAAACCTTCAATACAATGGAATACTCAAGGTTCTCATAAACACGGATGATGATCAATGCACCATTTGGGTCCTCGATAAAGAACACGACACCATCTCCGACCCAGCATCTTCAATGCTAGATTTCATATGCACTGATCAGTGAGTACCATCAAAATGGAACTCTCCCCACCATAGAGAGAGTAATGAAATCCCTCTAGGCCATAAAACCCTGTAATCTAACCACCTAGAAGTAACCAACTTCCCAAAGCCAGCTGGCTCCACTTGTTGTCGACTACTGCATTGAGAGCCTATCCCCTGAATAGAACAACGAGTACTTCCCTTATCTCAAGGATGGAGATAAAATCGTTATCAATGAATTCATTCCTATTACAAAGGGTTCTGGCTCAAAGTCCCCTACCGAATGATTCCATCATCAACAACGTGCGAACCAATATCCTTTTTCTGAAGAGGATATCTCATTGAGGCCCCCTACTGATTTATATTGGACACATGCCCCTTGGAAAACCCATTGAGGGTGATGAAAATATTATCAGGAGAAGGTTATCACCCTAGTTCCTGAGGAGTTCATCTTCTATATAAACACGGTGGCATGTTATGGGTTGGTATACAATCCTACACCCTTTATTAAAGCGCACAATAGATATACAGGGGGAAACTAAGAGCAGGTGAAAGTTCCCACAAATTTTCACCAATCCTGTTTTTCAAATAGAGCGTAAAGTTGTAGGAAGATTCAAATATGTACCGATGCACAAGAATCCCATGATCTAAATAATGTGGCCAACTATGGTCAGTCACACAACATTGCCAATGTACATACAACCCACGTGTCAAATACAGTGGAAATAAAAAAGTATATGAAAATTCCTTCCTACCAAAAGGAATCCAAACAATCTAATAATGTGGCATGAAAATATAAGTAGATCCAAATTCTTATAGATTTGTATCAAGACCATGAGACAAATACAATGGAAAATGAGCAGATGAAAATTCCTAGTTGTAAATATGAAATGCATCATCCAAATAGGATGAAAAAATGGAGAAAATAGCTAGTGTATTCTAGCTATAAACCAGTGGTAGACTCATTCTTCTACCCCAACACATGAGATATTCTAGTACCCACTAGCAACACATGGAGGACTAGAGTTGGAATTAAATTTTTATCTGAAATTAGAATGGTAATTTATACCCATTCCAGCCAAATACAAATCTCAACACATCCTTGAAATTATATAGGATCAGATATTGATTCCAGATCATATTATCTAGACCTGTCATGATATAATTTCATCCATTGAAAAAGAAAGGAGTCAGGCCCATGACCCCGCCTCCTCAAGTGGAGTGATTCATCCAAAAAATGAGATGGTCACTTCAGATTATACTCTCATCCCTTCTTGAGTCTAGGAGGGTCGATGACCATATTCTATGTTACAAGGTAAAATCGATCAAGAATAAATACCCACTCCAAATTGGGGACACCGGCCCATCATGGTGGATACTCTTGGGCAGACATATTTTCCTACCAGATATCAAGATGTCTATCAGTGTATGCTGGAATAATCACAATAAACACTCAAAAAGGTACTTGTATATGATTTTCACTACCAATAGCAGGCATCCCCATTCACTCGCAAGAGAGTTCCCAAAAAATTAAATGCTCTGAAGGAAAATATAAAATGAAGATCACATTCATGATCCAACATTGTTGGAAGATGGAGTTCATGATTGCATAAAACATTTATCAGTAGAGACTCAAGATATTGTCAATACATTACTAAATTATGGATGTGTCAGTAGCATTTATGATAGTCCTCACCAAAATTTTGTTACCAACACCTCTTAAGGTCCTCCCTAGTGAACCCATGAGGGCTTACTTCATGGGAAAAAATGATTGATCACGAGAACCCATCACATGATAGGTGTAATTATAACCCTTTCCTTGAACAAAATATCAATAAAAAATAAGGTGATACCCTTTATTTTCATCTACCCTAATGGTCCTCCCAAGGGTATACACTGTTAAAATTCTCCCTGTAGTCCTACATCAATCTATGATGGTTTCCCTCGCTATGATGGCAGTCACTGAGAAGGCCCTCTCGACAGTGAAATAATACAAAAAGAAGGTCCTACCATAATTGTAGTACATCTTAATAGTCCTTATTAGGAATTAAATTATATATATTCTCCATGAAGTTGGATATAAATATGTGATGGTAGTCATCACCATGATAGTTGTCATAGCAAAGGTCCTCCTGTCAATGAAAACAAATAGCAAGAAGGTCCTTCCCTTATTGTGGTCCACCTGGAAGGTCCTCCCTAGGGTATACGTCATAGAAAGTCTACCTTCAGTTAGACACTAATCTGTGATGGTAGTCATCACCACCACTACATCGACTACAAAGGTCCTCCCCACAGTTAAAATTCACACAAACAAGAAGGTCCTCCTCTCACAGGATCAAATGCGAGAAAGCCCTCGTATTCTATGGAACATGTAAGGATGGGGTGAAATATTATTGAAACCCATTAAATAATAGGATACATAATTACTCATCCATATGATTAACTAGGGCCACATTCTTCCTTTGATCTACCTCCATACAATTTATATATTAATAAAATTCCTACTCGCCCCACTAATCAGGATGAAATCATCACAAATCATCCAAGTTAAGAATACCAAGTATAGGAATCCCTAGAAGAAGAGAAAAATAATAAGTTACTCATGAGAAGAAAATTAGTAGAGGATGACATGCCAGTTATGTTTTGAACCACAACCACTTCTCAGTTCGACATACCGAAGTACTTGTTTGAGGAATTAAAATGTAGAATTCCTCTCAATATCTGGAAAGATCTCTTCCATATGAATGAAATATTTTACCCTATAATGGGTATACAGACCATGTAAATTTAGTGGGTTAGATGAACCTTCAAATTGAACTAGAATATATTTTTTCTATTTGTTAGACACAATATGAGAGGTGGAAAAATGATCTGAAACTGATCTTCCTCCACTTGCTACACAAGTTGTGTTTCCTTATCAAGGACACACCGTCTGGTCTTCTTATCTGAGGTTGGGGAGAGCATAGATCATTGCACTTCACCCAACTTCTCATTCCAAATAGACCACTATAAATGGAATCTTTTAATTTCATTATCCCAATATGACATCTAAATGAAATACCTATTCAAGAAAGGTAGCCCGCTCAACAAGAACTGGACTTGAGTAAGACTCAAATGCATCAGGCCCAGCAAGAACAATCCATTCAAAATCTCTTAAACCAGTCTATAGAAAACATTTAGTAGGAATCTATCCAAAGGGAATCCAATCATCAAGAAACACTCATGTACTCAAAAGAAAATAATTCATATATAGACCCAACACTATATTCACATCACGCTCAAATGGGAATGTGTGAGATCAAGAAAGCGATGATAGCAGCAGTAACTATCATGGTATGAGATCAACCCCAACCCACAGGATTGGGGGCATTTTTAACACAATGTTCCCCCTAAAACCAAAAAATCCAGGCCAAGTTACAATGTAAAAGGAATGTGAGAAACCCCAACATATAGGGATGGGGGAATTTTTACCTCAACCACATTCCTAGTTGATGTCATCCATTTCTCTCCTTGGGAGAATAATGAAAAGAGAGGTTACCTATTCTATCCCATCTCTTAGATAATATACTTTAGAAAGGAGACATACAACAAGGTCATGTCAAGTTTACCTTCATGTTACCCTTCATCAATAATCCCAAAGCAGACCCTGGAATGGAAGGAGAATATACAAAAGAGGATGCAAGAATCTATCCTACCATTCAGCACCTGGTACGCCACCTCTAATGGTTTATGCATCGGTAAATTTCATGGATGTCAATCCCAAAAACCTCATAAAAAATAATACAAATAATGAGGATTCATGAGAAGATAGTTCCCTCTCGGAGGTGTTCCACACCGAGCCTGAAGGTTTACGTGCTTGGAAGCAGCGAACCACCCTAAAATTAGGCGCACCTTCCGCCAATGAATCATTACCGCCATTTCGAATCTCCAATAACAAAAAGAAAAAAAACAAGGTTGCGTAAAACCAACCTCCCCAGTGAGAATGACTCCCTTGCGCTTGAGGAGATATTTTCTCGATGGGAGGAAGAAATGAAAGAGTTGTAGAGAATAAATTTTGATCTGCTCTGAGCATGCCGTCCTATCAGATATGTTCCCCAAGAATAGATTAAACATACAATTCAAGTAGGTGTTACTCTTACACAAGGGATTATACCTGAAAATGAAGTAAGTTTGGAAATCTCACCAAATACATCATTGAGATAGTCAGAATACCTGATCCCAATATTAGAATGATATCAAGATCTTCCTCTATTGATGAAACAACTTGAAAAATTTCATGAAAATCCACAAAGGATTCCATTAGCTAGGTATCCTTCCCAAATACCCGTCGAGCCATCATCTCCAATCATTCCCCCTATTGTACCAACCCAAGATCATGTTCAAAAATACATTCATCAAGGGACCAAGAACCCCATAGATTCATTGGTATCTCGATTGGAATACATGGAGGGTAGGTGCACTCCCATGCAACCAAAATGGAAACCTTACTCCAACTGGGTAAGAAATGTACCACCACCTCAAAATTTCAGGAACCCTTTTTTCCCAGTGTTCAGTGGTCTAGTGGAACCAGAGAATCATTGGATGCACTTATCCTCTTATTGTGATCTCGTGATGGGAACCCTATATCAACAGGAGGTAGTAAAGCTTATATTCTTTGTAAAAACCCAACAAGGTTCATCCTTTATATGGTACAATAGTTTTCCATCTCACTCGATAACTATATGAGAGGATCTACATGGAAATTTTCTATTCTAGTTCAGCTCCATATTTCCCAGAAAAACAATTATCGACCTCATAAACTACAAATAATGCGAAAATGAAATATTTTCAGACATCACTGAGATTTTTAAAGGTCTAACCTACTCATTGAACCATCCACCCCCTAAGATAAGATGCTTGCTCCGTGAATTGAAAATATTCTTAATGAGTTGTGAACACTGCTTATTCTGGTAAAATAAATATATTTTTATCATATTTTTCCACCATCAACCAAAAAATAGAATATTCCTTGTAACATAATAACTTCAAGTCTCGAGTGGCCCCACAATCCTTAGGAAAATGAGTGGGAATATCTGAAACAACATTTGTTACTCTTAAACCACATCATACACTAGCTCCAACTCTGAGGCCCACACTAAACCATGTAGGATTCCATAAATGTCAATAGCTACCCCCGCATTTCAATGGTGAGACCATAGGAACCAGTAGAAATCAATTCAAAGGATGTAAGAATAAATTTTACTCATTCCGAGATGGTCATGTCCGGGGCTACTTTGTAGCCTCTATGAATTGCAACTTTGTTTTTCTTCCATAGCCGAATAGGGATGATGAATTATGTCTTGAGTAACAGCTAGATTATTTTCCTTTTAACCAGATACTGGTAAACATTATTTAATATTTTTTTGTCTTCAAATTAAACCTACAAAGAATTATACATTCTGAGAAAGTTAGGTTGGGACAACCATCAGCACAAGCGGTGTATGTTTCCCCCACTGACCCGGATGAAGAACGAGAGTGGAAAGAAGTAATTAGAAATAATAAGTAGTTTTTCTATAGTTGTATGACTTGGAATAAATTAAAATTATCTCAGGTCATACTCTAAGCATAGTTGAAGAAATCGATGGTTCCCCCCAATAGCTTCTAATGCAACACAACCAACATCTTCAACCCCATAATAATCCAAGGGTAAACCATCCAAAAAAAGTTAGACTATAAAGGAAAAGAGAATGTGTAGGAAGATGAGTCTTCAAAAAGGACAATGTTGGTTTAGACTCTCAAATTTCATGATAGAATATCTGAAGAAATAGGAACCACCCAGCCAAATGACACCTAGGAAAAATTCAATCAAGCAGACTCATCACCAGACGAGGAACTGATCTTCAGCTCTATTATTGTCATCCACTAAAAGGATAGTTTATCCAATGAAGAATATGGTTATGAAATATAGTTCCCCACACCTAAATCTGTGGATAGAGGAAGATTCTTCCAGATCCAAGGATTCCTAAGAAGATGAAACTGTGGCAGAAACTTTTCTTATGGTTGCTCTCTAGCTCAAACTATCAACATTATAGAAACCTACGAAATAACACTTAAGCAGACCCAATAAGGATATGAAAATTCTCCTACCCCCACTCTAATTAACTTTGGACTGATCATCATGGATTATCCATTATAATAGAAGCAGATGTATCGTTCCCCCACAATATGCCGAGAAAATAGCTCAGCCAAATTCCCAAAATACAGAAGCCTCAACTACTCTTGTCCAGGGAACCAAACCATCTTCATCTAATGTTCAAGACCCTAATGTGCCTGTGAAGTAGAATCCCTGAGTGAGTAATCACTGGAACTTATATCAAAAATATTATATTCTAAATCAATTAGTTCAGTACCATCCATGATATCAATCATGGATTCGTTGAATCTGTCATCGTATCGCAGGGAAGCACTTCTAGAAGATTTAATAATTCCCCAAGTGTTTGAAGATGAAGTGGCTGCTGCCAAAGTCTATCAGAATGAGACCAATCTGACATAATTCCATGTGATTATCTCCTTCATGGATTAAGATGATGATTCCATTTTGTTGGGACACATCAAACCCCTATATGTGTCTAACAGGATAAATGGTGTTGATATTCAAAAAGTATTCCTTGATAATGTCTCTAGAGTTAATCTCATCCCATTGTGAGCACTTCATCGATAAGGCTGTAATGAGGATAGTCTGACACCCTACACCAAAACCCTACTGGGGTATATTAAAAGTGAGAAAAATACACTAGGTAAAATCAATCTAATAACTCAATTTCGCTACATCATGGCCGACTCAGAATTTCTGGTGGTTTAGAAAATCACAACCTTCAACGTCAAGCTAGGAAGGCCCATGTTGCATCATCACTTAGTGATTCCATCATCATACCATCTGTGTGTAAAATAATTCACTAACACATAAATGGGAAAATTTCTTGCTGATAAGGAACCATTTGAGTCTTTCTATTCACGCTATATCAATGCCAGATTATATGTGCAGAAAGGGAATCAACCCTCAGTCGAAGGAATTGATTGGGTCACTTACCCAAACATACAAGAAGATGTCCCCACTGACCCTCTTAGGCATCTCATGAAGGAATACATGTGTCCCATTAATCAGGTGGAGTTAATGTGTCCAAATTCAAATGAAGATTAAATAGTGTTCATGATTTCAGTTGTATCCGTTGAGCCTCATAGTGTAAAAAGTTACACTAGCCCCCAAAAATGGAAAATGCTCGAATGAAATTTCCCTCAATCCATTTACAGAGAACCAGATGATCCCTGCCTCACCCACTGAGGAAAATGACAAAGAATACAGTTTTTATTACCTCACTACATTCTCTCCAGAATATTCCCCACCGCCATTTGAATTAGAATGAGTCACCTCATCCTATAAATGCCAAAATTAGGAATCCTCAATTAACTATAGAGAACTCATATAAAGAATTATCTCCCCATTATAAGGGGAAGAATATTATGAGAATGATATGGATGAAAAATAAGAATAATACCTTAGGGATTCCACTCCATCATTTATTGAGTGTGTCTCTACATCCATTGAAGAACTAAATGAAAAAAACCTGGGTACCATAGAGGAATCATGTCCCAATATGATTAGTGAATCCATGTATTATGAAGAGAAAGAGGTGTACACTTCCTTGCTAAATAATAATTGAGATTCTTTATCCTGTAACTTTATAGAAATTCCATTCCTCATTCTTGAGGTGTCCACTTACCACCTAGGCCTTCCGAAAGACCGTCATGGTTTCATGAATGTCATCAAAAGGATGCACCCAACACATGTTGTAAAAATATATGTAATAGTCAACAATATCATCAAAGAAAACATCATTATAGAGGTATGATATCCCATATGGATAGAAAAAATAGTTCCCATCATGAACAAATAATGGTATGATCAATGTCTACATCAATTTTAGGGATCTCAATCATCACTGCATGAAAAATGATTTCAAGGTTCTAGTCAGAGAATTGTCAATCGATGAAACTGTAGGATACAATGCTCTCTCATTCATCGATAGATATTCAAGATATAACCAAATTCAAATGTCCTATGAAGATAAATATTAGACCATTTTAAGCCCCTCCTAGGGAGTATTCTTCTATAGGGTGATTCTTTTTGGGTTGAAAAATATCAACACCGCATACAAACGTGCCACGCAATGCATATTCAAGATCTTCCTGGGAAAGTTCATGGAATGATATGTTGATGAATTGGTGGATAAATCACAACAATGGTCATACCAACTGAATATCATGAAATATTCTTCAACAAATTATGATAACATTGTTTGAAAATAAACCCAATAAATTTTGATTTCAGTATTACCTCATGAAAATTCCTCAACTTCATCATATGCCACCATGAAATTAAACTCAACACTGGAAAAAAAGGGATATCCTTGGTATGTCACCCCATCTCAACATCACAATTTTGTGAGTAATTTAAACACATTTGTCCTACATTAGGCACTTCATATCTATCCTTGAAAGAAAATGGTTTCCCTTCAATGGGTTGATGAAAAAGTGGGTCGAATATCAACAGTCTAATGATTGTTAGGAAGCATTTGACACCCTTAAGAAATATCTATTGCTACCACCAATGATAATGTAGACCATCAAAGGGATACCACTCATTCTATATTTGAATGCTTTAGAATGATCAATCGGAATATTCCTTACACTAAGGAATGATTTCAGTAGTGAGAAAAACCTTTATTATCCTTGTTGGACCAAGATTGATGTGATGAATCGGTATTAGAATATCAAGAAGAGATTCCTAACCTTGATATTTGTGGTAAAAAATACGAGGTATTATTTTCACCACCATAAAGACCATTTGATCTCTCATAGTAACCCGTTCAAGTATATCATCAACCGTCAAATGTTGACTAGAAACCTATCATGGTGTGTAGTCATCCTACAGTAGTTTGATATACAGTTCATAACATAGAAATCCATCAATGATCAGTAATTAAAAGATTTACTGGTAGATCACCCCTCATCCAAAATAACCCCATTGAATGAGTAACTAACTAATGAAGAGGTTTTCTCTATATAGAAGGAATACCAAACATGCGAAATTCATTTTGATGGTGCATCTAGATATGTGAAATGAAAAATAATGGAAGACCCCATGCTCATCAACGTGGGTCTAGGATTCATACTCATATCACTAGAAAAGGTGTTCTTCCCTCACTCCTTCCTAATGTTAGAGGTGTTTAATAACAATGATTCAAAGTATGAGGCTCTCATCACATCCCTAGAACTCACACTTTAAGAATTGTCCGAACGTATGAAAATAAAAGATTATTACAAACTGGTTATCAAGAAATTCAATGGTGACTACACTATCAAGAAAGAGGTGTTGATCCCTTTCATAAACCACATTCGAGGGTTAGTGGAAGATTTTCCTTTAGAACCTACATTAACTCATGTCCCTCGATCGCAAAATGTGAAATCATATTCCTTAGAAAAGGAATCCACATCTCTAGATAACCCATACTAGAATGAGACAATCATCAGCATTTCCCACCATTGTATGGTCTTACCATTTATCCAAACCATGAAAGAAGAAATCGATGTGATTATCCCTATCATAGAGCTTTATGATTCCACCACTAACTGGATGACTCCCATAAAAAATTACCTTCAAAAGGGAGAACTCCCACCAAATAGGGTTGAAAGGGATCAAATTTGTATATGGACAATCAACATTGTTATGTATGATGGAACCAATTAGAAAACGGTCCTTTACTAGTAGGTCCTTGATAGGATAATTCTCAGAAGCATTAATGGAGAAGAAAATATTGTCATCATGGAAGAAGTGCATGATGGATCTTATTCCACACATCAATCAGGATTCCAGAACTCCTATCAAATTTTATGTTTTGGATACTATTGTCCCACTTTGATACAATATTTTTCCACATTCACCAAAAGGTTCCATTATTGTCGGGTTTAGTATAATTTCAGCACACATCCCCCAGAGTTAATTCACATAGCCAAGTACTCTGGAACATTTTCCATATGGGTAATAGACATCTTGGGACCATATCCTCCCGCCACAGCCAAGAAATTCAAGTATATTCTCACAAAAACTGACTTCTTTTCCATTTGGGAAGAAGTTGTTCCACTCAAAGAGGAAAGAGTAAGAAGCATTGTCAGCTTTAACATCACCACCAACTTTAGTGTCCCTCATATAATATTGACAGAAAAAATCATGAATTTTTACTCTGTTGGGTTGGATAAGATATATCAGGAATGTTGAATCAAGGCCAACCATTCGCCCTATTATCATGTAGCGGCCAACAGACAGATAGAGGTCATCAAAAATACCCTATCTAGTATAATATAGAAGATGGAATTCAAGGATAATAAATCATGGCCGGATAAGATCCTCCATGATCTATGGGATTATTAGACCATAACATATACCTCTACTCAAGAAACCCTGTATTCATTAGAATACGAGACATAATCAGTTTTACCTATTGAAGTCCGACTACCCTTGATCAACATTTCCTTTAGTGATAAGTTATACACATATGAGAATTCATAGAAATGACTCAATTAGTTGGAGTGATTGGATGAGAAAATATTTCACACCCTACACCATTTGGAATTTTACCCCAACCAAATTGCACAATCCTTCAACTAAAAGGTTTTCCTCCGATCATTCCCTTAAGTAGAAATGGCATTGGTGATCAGAACCCCGATGATACTCATGAGGAAACATCTATAATTAGAAATAAAGTAAGAAGGAACATATTTAAAACAAAAGGTATAATCAGATGGAACATATTTTCTAATTTCAATAGAATTCCATCTTACCAAAGCTCCTAATAATTAATGTTTCGGAATAATTATTTTGTGTAATCATATAAAGTTCATCTTATCTATAATATGTTAAACTCTGTAGAACCATATACAACCATGTCTTACAATGATAAACTTCTAGGAATAATCTTCCTCATTATATGAAATTAATATTAATTTTAATCATTACATCTTGACCAACGATCCATCGTAGATGATTCAGATTTATGCGGGAGAAATACAAAGTTCCCTTGTTCGTATGTGATATTTAGACCCACATGGGATCTCTATTCCCCCAAAACAACATGTGGCTTGATTCCTATTGTCATAGGATATGTGGTGACAACTTGAATCCATTCCTTAGGATCAACCACATCCAAAATAAATTCCCCCCTCTTTTCATATGGACTAAATCAATGAATTAGAGAGTATTCACAAAACTATGTACGTCTTGATTCTCATGTTTCAAAGGGATACATAGAGATGCATTATCCCAACGTCTTGTTATAGAAACCACAGAGTAAAAATTCATTAATTGATCCCTCCACTACCCCTATATTGCAAAAAAATATTTTTCTATTCCTTGTTTCTCACACCGAGCTTGGTACACATGATCTTGGAAATGGTAGTAAGAATTTTCCCCATAAAAATAGGGAGTAAAGGTAAAAGACGGGACCATCACTTTAAAAGAATGATTTAAAGTCCCCCTATCTATAAATGGGTAAGACTATTACATGGAGTTTCATTAAGAACTATGTGTGGCATGATTCATACCATCTATGGATACATAGTGATGCCAGGATTCCATATCCTGGTCCAACCGCCATCCGAAAAAATGTTTCCCCTACATATGGGTCAGACCAGTAATGGGGGAATTAAAAAAACTCTATTTGAATCTCATCATAACAAGGATATGTAGTGGCACCCAAATCTCCAAATTCGAGCCCATCTGCAAAAAAAAGGTCAAAAAGTAAAATGTCCCCACTCTTCATAATGTTTTCCCCATGTGACTGAATACACCTCAACTGCCCCCCTGAATCTCACATTTAGCACCACTCACGTGGGATTAGGGGTTTGTCTGCGAATTCCTCCCATCATCAAGGAATACCAATATGTGGTAGTGTATCAATGGTCCTAGTGTACCAAACATAATCAGCACAATAGGGTCCTCACCTCCACATTAAAAAACCCAAATCATAACTACAAGATGTTAAACTGCATGGCACCCCTATAACTACGTGTGTCTTGATTCCTGGTCTTACATGATACATAGTGACACTTGAATATTAAATCCAATTCTAGATACTATAAATAAATGAATTCCCCTCCCCTTGTGTAAGGACCGAGTTTAGGTAGGGTGACCAATTTCCAAAACTATGTGTGGCTTGATTCCTATTGTCATAGGATATGTAATGATGTTTGAATCTCATATCTCTGGTCTCGCTTCAAAAAATGAAAAAGAGACAAATGTTTACAATCTCCTACACATAAATGTATATCTATATGGGAGAGTCCAAATCTTGATTTCTACAAAAAGGATTTCATAAATATCATTCCACCTGCATACGAGTTAGATCTATGTAGGGGATTTCATATTTCCCAACTAATCACAGACATGACATTTCCTACATACCTGGATATCTCCTTCCATCCACCAAGCTCCATGCCCTAGGAAATATTGGATCCCCATGACCATACATGGCCATTAGAAATGGACGGTGAATGTAATGAGGACACCTTTTCATTACTATGCACACAATTCCCTAACATCTATGCATATATTGCCCAAAAAACGGCATGTCAATCAAAGACAAACTTGTCTTTAGGAGAGGCTTTTCCTAAATTCGTACGCCTAATGATTTTCAATCCTCATGTAATTTCTAATGATCTGAGATACCCCAGAGTCATGGTTTACACTTTCTCCCTCCCTCACATCTAAAGTATGAAAGAATATCTTGGCCCTATTATCCCTTATTTTCTCATGGTTTCTATGAAAATTATTCTCTATAAGGTGATGATAAATTGTGTATCTAGTTTCCTTACTATAAGACATAAAACTGTAGGGATCCCATAATTTTGTCACCATTCCTGTCGAGTCTTCCAAGTCCATTCTACATGGAATTAAACTACACAGTCTATCCATAATTACATAAGGATTGATTCCATCCATCACAGTATTTATAGAGATTCCCAAACATTAATCTTGGTTTAGCCACCACGAAGTAAAAATTGTATTTCCCCCTTTTTTATGAGACATACCTACATAGGAGTGAGATCACATTAAAATAACTGTATTCAACTTGATTACTACTCAGATAGGACACATCATGACACTCAGATCCTATGATCCGGACCCATGCACAAAATCTAAAAAAATACCCCTCCTTAAGTTAATGTAGGTAACTCCCAAATTTACTCCATTCGAGGGGTCATCTCATGAGAAATATAATGTCTCCTTTTCACATCAGGTCATCAATGTTCTCAGCGCATGACAATAAACTGCATGGAATCCATGCCATGTCCACACAATGATAAAATGTATGAGGATTTTCCTAGTTGTATGATGTTAAACTGCATGATAAAGGGTATTTATTGTACGATTCTAAACTACACAGCATCACTCCAAGTATGAAATGTCCCTTTCATTAATTATACTATCCATATTTGTGGAATTTAACCCTTTCCGCCCCTTGTTTCTCACACCAAGAATAGATCATGTGGGATTAGGGACCTTGGAAAGGGAGTCCCCACAAAACCATAGAAAATAAATCCACAATGGTTGGACCTGGAGGAATAACCTTAAAAGGAAATTCAGGGTTATCCCCTTCAAAATTGGGAAACCATGGTCACAACCACTGGATGTTAAAATGAATGGTATTTAAAGAACTATTCTTGGCTTGATTCCTATACACGTAGGATACATAGTGACGATGTGATAAAAAATTACAGGCTCATCCATCCCTATAAAGAAAAAATATAAAATTAATATGACCCCTCTCTAGGTACAAACCAAACCTATATAGGGAGTTTAATTTCAGGACACTTGAATCTTCAAAACATGGTCTATCTACAACAAAGTAATCACAATTCACCACTCTATGTATGAGTAATATCTATATTGGGAGGTTCCCAATTCCATATATAATCACGGCCTGAATTTTTATAATATTTTTAGACATAATATTTCCATCCATAAAACTCTATGCTTCAAGAGATTTTGGATCATCATGAACCTACCAAGCCATCAAAAGTGGATGGTCAGTGTCCTACCAAAACCATTGTCTTCCTATACATTATGCCCCAACGAATCTACATACATTTCCCATAAAAAAGGATTTTTCGACCAAATAAAAATTCATCCCCAGGAGAAGAATTCCATACTTCCATACATAAAATGGATACAAATCCCCATATCATTTTCCTGATCCAAGAGCACTCATATCCATGGTTTACACTTTCCTTCCTACTAACATGTTGTACATGTATGCACATCCCGACCTAGTTATCCTCTAGTTAGTCATGCTCTTATATCAAAGTCCAAATCACATGACATAAAAAATTCATGAGGCATGACACCTAATGTTTACCCTTGGGCTTAGACTGATCAAAGGGTATTTCTCCCATGATCATGCGTGTGAAAAAAATCTATAAAAGAAAATCTGGAATGAGCCTCATCTCATGGGTGAGCTCATCTATAAGATAAAATTTCTTTCTTACTACGTGCGAATCAGATCCACATAAGAAGAAAATTTAAGATAACTACATATAGGATGATTCATATTATCATAATATATGTAGTGACACATGAACCTTACATATCGGGTCTAGACATGAAATAAAATTTCCCCCTCTTCTCAGTGCATGGGTCAAACCTGCGCAAAGAGCCTCTTAACATCTATGTGGGGAGAACGTCGGTACCAAATTCCCATAAATTCTAACTTTAAATGCACTCTTTATTTTTTAGGTACCCTATTTTTCACAAACCATACTCCATGTCTAGAAATTTATGGATCCCCATAATCATCTAGATCCATCAAAAATCGGAGGTTAGTGTCCTTTCAGATACCATTGTTTGGTGATGCACACACTGCCCCAATGGATCTTCATACATTGACCAAAAAAATGGTTTATCAACACAAGGTAAATTCATTATTATGATATGTTTATCCTTCCTTCTTACACCTCTATAATTTTTACATCCCACCTCACTCTTGGTTTCAAAAACCCCCAGACTAGAGTTCATAGATTCAATCTTAATTTTTGCATGAAGATGATAGAACATTCTTAGTCAGACTACCGTGAAAAAATAATTGATCATTTATCCCCTTGGTGAGAGAAGAATTTAATTAAATTTTAATTCTCAAACTTCCTAGTTTCATGACATTAAACTGCCCCATTCTTTAACCCTCCATTAGATAGGGCAAATATGTGTAGGTGTAGTCTTTCTTTCATGATCATCATTGTTAAAAATTTCCTTGTGCTTTTTAGACACCACTTCATCAACAAGACACCCCTGGTGGTTTTGAGATGTCCAAATTTTCATTAAGTTACCTAAACATAGAAAATTTAAGGCTAGTGTCTTGAAGAATCCTTTGTCTTACCATGCACACAATGCCCCAGTGGCTCTGCATAAGTTTCCCTGAAGAAAGGCCTATCAACCAAAGGAAAATTCATTATCAGAAGAGGGTTTTCCTACTTCCTTGCACCCCATGGATCTCATTTCAAATATCATGTCTTTTATCTACGTCCTATATCCATAAATTTTAAATTTAGGGTCAAGAAGAATATATTATCCATGTCTAAAAAGTATTTGGACATCTGTAGTCCACAAACCCTAATGGGGGCTCTCACTCCATAAGTTGTTGTCTAAGATGTTCAACCTAAAACATCAGTCGTGGTCAAAGCCATTTGACCTAAAACATCAGTAATTGATGTTTGGTTTTCAGGACTTTAAACATCCCATTAAATTGATATGAAACCCACCCTAATGAAAACCTATAAAGGAAATATTGTAAAAAAATTTACTAACAACTCACTAGACCAACACATTGTATGATTTATTAAAATATTGATAAATAAAAAAAATTAAAAGAGACAAAAATCATGTTAGGTAAAAAACCAAAAAAGGTTGTCCAAAGAAGAATCCCTGTTATACCCACTAAACCAACACCAAATTGGGTTTATTAATAAATTATGCTGATAATGAAAAAATATGCATAGTTTGTAAGGATTTATAAATAACCCTATAAATAGTCAAACTATGCTTGTTGGGTCCCTCAGTTCCAAACAAAATTGGATCATGATTTTATTATTCTTAATTTAATTATCCTAGATCATGATTCATATTGATATCTAAAGAAAGAAGATCTCCTATTGTATCCTCTTTAGGGATGATTCATGAACGAAGGTTGTAGTCAATGTTCTTGACCATAGGCACCCTTCTTCTTGTCTCACCCATTGAGATAAGAGGAAGATTAATTTAAGTCTTCATAAAAGGACCATGCTAAAGGTTAGTCAAACAAAATTTTGGGAAAGGACCAAAATTATTCTGCATACTGAAGTCCATGAACAGTTCGAAAAAAGAACCATCCATGAACCGATAGTTCGTGGAATCTGTAAAGCTGCCATCCCATGATGAGTTGGCTAGAGAACTGATGGTTCAAGGAAAAGGAAAGACACACACTGACCCTCTCTATTCCAGAATTCAATCTCACCAATCACATGTTCATAGTTATGTTTGTGGATTATAAGTCCAGTTCATGGACAATGGTGATCATGGAGGGTTTTAATTACATAGAAGCAAGTGAGAGATAGATCCAAGGGAGCACATAAGTCACGAAAAAATGGAAATAGACAAATTAGATGTCCCCCCTGTATATATTCATGGTACCCTACTTCATTAATGACCTTATACCACAAACCTACTTATGTCAGGACCGCTTTCTAAATTGGAATATCCCCCTATTTGTCCTGACCAGACCCCGTTTCAATGGAGGCATTTGTCGGGTCCTGAAAATTTGGCAATGGGAACTAAAAAGTTACCATAAATTTGGAAATGGAAGAAAAATGATCCAATTTAATACTTGAAGAAGAATATTTAAAAGAGAAAAATCATCAATGTCAGAGGTCCGACTGTGAAGGGAAAACATCCTTCACTTACAAACACTCTGCATGGCATTACTCACCACAAGCCATCTACAAAAAATGGTTTGCAGAAGGAATATTATGTTACTGGTCCCCTGAAAATGATGTCGTTCATAGAATTAATGTGGATATATTCACCCTATTAAATATTTTCTGTTGATTTGGATAGTTCATGGGTGAGGTGAAGTAGATGGAGTCCCATGAATGATGTCGTTAGTGGGACTGAGGTAGTGATTTTCACCTCTGTGAATCACATCCCGATAGGTATCATTTGACTAAGTAATCTATGGTCCTAGAATTTATTCCTTGTTCTTCCACAAAATATTCCATCTGATCCATGGATCAATTTGATATGCCCATCTATTAAAATACTTCGAGTGGAGCCAAAAAAGGTCCGAATTTTTGATGGTGGAAGAGAAGACATTTGAAGGTGACCAATAAAAGAAGGAATGGAATAAAAGAGTACCACAGAGACAGAATTTTATGGACGGTATAACCCGACACATAAAATTAAAGAAAATATAATAATAATTGGTAGACTTCAAACCTTGCTTCCTTCTTGAATGAATTCTTACGAAGCACGAGATTGGTTCCCCTTCTTCAAATTGAAACCATGTGTAGAAAAATATTGTGTGGGGGGATCCATTAACCCCATAGAAAATTTCTATATGGATATAACATAGCCATGTGTACCACCGAGATACACGAACATAACTCATCCATGTATATTACCATAGTAAACGGCTGGAACTCAACCCCGTGTATCACCAAAGTATAAGGATAGAACTCATTCCCATGTTGCAAATCGCTACACAGGAAGAACCTAGTTCCACATAGAAAAATGCTACACAAACCAAATCTAGGTCTATGTACAACTATGGTACATGGATGGCCCACCCACCAATATAACAATATGCTATGCGGAAGAAACCCCATCCCATATAAGGAAATTCTAGGTGGACTGGGGAATTCTTGGGAGTTCTACCCTCTGGCTTCGATCATTTCCTTTCATTTCGGTCACATCACCCCTAGCCCCTCCACAAACTAGTATAATCATACTAGGCCAAAGCCTCTTCCAAATCCATCAGAACTGTATGATAAAACCACAAGGAACTTTAGTGCACCCTTCTAAGTTTACATCCCCATGGTAAGGGGAGTCATATGGATAATCCTCATAATGATGCAGAACCCCATAATATCCCTAAGTTTATATTCCCATGTTAACCTGGGATCTAAATTTGGGATATCGAAAAGAACCTCCTCATTCTAGGGATTATGTGTAATCACCGTCTTTTCTATTCCATGAGAGCTAGTGATAAATGAAGGATTTCATGCTTGTGTTTTCGTTTGATGAGGAATGATGTTGCTCCGCTTTCCCCGAAATGATATAAGGGCATAAATCTCCATGTAAGTCCCCTTTGATGATAGAAGGATTTCCTCTCATCCCCGCCTCTTTTTCCATTTTCCGCCCCCTATTCGATTATCAGATAATAAAATATATTTTTTGAATCTACCATATCACCTTGTTTCTCATACCAAGGATGACTTACATGGGCTTAGAGGCTGGTGATGATCACAACATCAATAAAATTTACCCAAACATTGAACTAAAAGAAATATGATTCCCACTATTATTGGGATATGTAAGAATCCTTCCTAAGGACTGAGCTCCATGTCATCTAATATATGAAATGAGAAACCATACCCCAAAAAATGTGCCTCCTTCTAGGTGTAATCCCAAAACATTGATCTAGGTGAACTCTAATTCGCACCATAACTTGGATACGTATAAAGAATTCATGCAGCCCGATTTTCATGTCATTTCATATTTTAAATGAGAAACCATACCCCCATAAATGGGCTTCATCCATGGTGTAATATGTGAACAATGAACTATGAGAACTAATATTCCTTCTCTAACTAAGATATTTAGGACACCTATATAAGGCCTGAGTTCAACTCAAAGGGGCCTCCTATTCATGGTAAAACCTAATAATTCGCCTTCCCCCTCAAATGGGACACTACGGTGTAAGTACCACACTAAATCTTGACTATGAATATTCCCCCTATATGTTCTTTCTGTATGATGATAAACTGTATGGATGAGTCCTCATCACCTGACCTTAAAAGGTGATGTGTATAGTTTAGTGGCCCCAAACTATGTGGGTTCTGATTCCTCTTGCAAGGATATGTAGGAATCACAATTAAAGGGTTAGATACCTACATATAATCAATTCTCATTACCCTATATAAGAATAAGCTCTAGAGGACCTCATCATATGGATTAAACTAGCACTCTCTCGATAAATTTCAATGGAATCCCTGATGTGTCCACAAAAGGGTAGAATTAATTATGAACCCTTGTATGCAGAGGTTTTTATTGATGGAAAGCCTCATATACATATAGATGATTCTAGACCCATGCGTATATATGATTGATCTTGTAACCCAGGGGTAATCCATGGACACATTCTTGGGAAAGAACCAAGGATTCATGAACATATGAACATTGCTTAAATCTATAAGAGAGTCCCAAAGTAGGCAATAATACACCTCAAAAGGGTCTGATGAGCCCATGTTTCCATCATATCAACCAATGTGAGTCCTTAAGTGTCATTGGAAAAATAAACATCCAACGATCACATTACATTGGAAATAAGGTCCGTGAATCATGCATAACTGGGTCTTTGGGTGTTTCTGGCTCAACGAATAAACCCATTTGAGATCGTCTGAGGACATCATACCTGACATGGAGATATTTCACAAACACTTAACCCCTAGAAATCATCCACTAGGACCACTCAACTATGAAACGTAATTCGTAATATAATAATGATATAACACCCCATTCCCTGATGGAAAATTGTTTCCTTAGGTACTAAGATGTTTCTCAGGTCGAAACGACGGTTTTTATTGGTTTTAGAGTTTTTCATATTTTATACAGTTGTTTAATATTTCTCTTTATTTTTTTGGATTTCTATTTATTTAGGGTGTTTAATGGGTTCTAGCATTTTTATGGTTTTTATAAATTTTACAGGGTATCAATTTTTTTAGGATTTTAGGGTATTGATAGTGTTTTATATTTTTTAGAGTTTTTTTGTGATGTTTACAATTTTTCTGGGACTTTTAGGGTTTTTAGTGGATTTTAGTATATTATCAATATTTTAGGGTTTTTAGGTTTTCAGGGTCATTTAGGGGGGTTTTATGGGGTTTTATGGTCTTTTACAGGTTTTAGGGGTTTTAGGGCCTTTTGGTGTGTTTTAGGGCATTTAATTTATTTTTGGATTTTTACAGTTTTTAAGATTGTATAGGGGTTTTAGTGTATTTTATGTTTTTAGGGTTTTTAGTTTTTTTTTTGTTTTTATGGGTTTTTATGATTTTTGGGGTATATTAGGGTTTTTTAGGGTTTTTTATTTTTTTTCTGTTTTTTATAGTTTTTCCTGGATTTTTAGACCTTTTTTGGATTTTATGATTATTTTACTATTTGTGATGTTTTTCATTTTTTTGGGGGGTTATAATTTCTATGGCTTCTTGGGTTTTTTTTTGTTTTCATGTTTTTTTAGGTTTTAGAGGTTTAAGGTGTTTTATAAATTTTCAGGATTTTGGGGGTTTTGTGGGATTTTAAATTATTTTTAAGGTTATTAGGGATTATAGTGTTTTAATTATTTTTATGGATTTTAATATTTTTTATGGGTTTAATAGTTTTTAGGAGTGGTTTTGGTTTTTATTTTTTCTAGGGTTTTTAGGGTTTATAAGGGGTTTGTATATTTTTTTATAATTTTTAGGGGTTTCAGCAACATTAGGGTTTTTATGGAGTTTTAGTGTTTTTGGGTTATTAAGTACATTTAGGGATTTAGGGTTTTTAGGATAATTTAGTATTTTTATGTTTTTTGGGGGTTTTATGTTTATATGGTATTTTGTGGTTTTCATGGTTTTTAAGGGGTTTTGTGGTTTTTATTATTTTTTGATATTTTTTGTGGTTTTAGGTTTTTTAGTTTTTTTCAGGTTTTGTGGTTTTTATAGATTTCTAGATCTTTTAGGATTTTTTTGGCTTCTTATTTTTTAGGGGATTTTATGGGGGTTTAGGGAGAATAGGTATTTTATAGTTTTGTGGTTTTAAAAATTTATTATCTTTTATGGTTTTTTATTTTTTAAGGGGATTTTGGGTTTTTTGGGTTGTTAGGTTATTTTTTGATTTTTAGTGGTTTTTAAGATTTTTTATGGGTTTTAAGGTGTTTTAACTCTCTTTATGGGTGTTTTATTGTTTTTTAGGGTTACTAATGTTTTAGTGTTTTTAGGTACTTTTAGTTTTTTTAATATTTTTTTGTTTTTATTGGGTTTTAGGTTTCATTAAGGATTATCAGAATTTTTAGAGTCTTTTAGGGGTTTTGTGTCTTTTTTAGGGTTTTAGGGGGTTTATGGTTTAGAGGGTATTGGTGTATTTGTGGTTTTTTTGGATTTTAAGGTGTTTTAACTGTGTTTCTATAGTTTTTGGTAATTATAGACATTTTTAGGCCATTATGAGTTTTAGGTCAATTTGGGATTTTAGGATCGTTTAGGGTTTTTAGAACTTTTTGGCGTTATTTAGAGTATTCAGAATTGTTTGGGTCTTCTTTTGTTTTTAGGGTCCTTTAGTTTTTTATTTTTTTTGTTCCATTGGTTTTCAGGTTGATTTAGGTTCGTTTTTTGGGTTATTTTAGGATTTTTAGTGGTTTTAAAGTCCTTTAATGGTTTTGGGGGTTTTAGAGCCTTTTACGAAATATTATTGTATTTTATGGTTTTCTTAGGGGTTTTGGGGAATTTAAATATTTTTAGAGTCTATTAGGGGGTTTTATATTTTTGTTTTGTTTTTATGGATTTTAGAGTTTTCTGAGAGTTTTTATGACTCTTAGGTTCTGTAGGGTTTTTGGGGGTTTTATTGGGTTTTAGAGTCCTTTAAGGGTTATAGGTTTTTTTGGGATTTATTTTTTTAAAGGTTTTCAGGGATTTTAGGGGTTTTAAGTGTGTTTAGGGGTTTTAAATATTTTTATGTTTTTGACATTTTTTTATGGGTTTTAATGGTTTTCATGACTTTAGGGTTATTTGGAGTTTTTAGGGATTTAGTTTTTTTAGGTTTTCAGTGGTTTTTAGTTTTTTGGGTTTTTAGGATTTCTAGGTATTTTTAGGGTTATCTTGTTTTTGATAGTGTTTCGCACGGAATCCGGGGATGACCTCCTGGACGGGAGATTCAAACGTTCCGATCGGTTTCTAACGGGTTTGTTCGTAGAACCGGAAACATCCAATGATTCCACATCCGTTTGGACCTACTTTCCAAAGGCAGGCGCTCATTAGCTTGTGGGCTAATGAGGCTTAGGAATTTGCATTGGTCGAGAGGATGGGAGGTCGGACTCATCACACCTTTTTGAGGGGAATTATTGTCTACTCAGGGACTCTCTTTATAGATTTAAGTTATGTTCGTGAATCCTTATTACATTACCAAGTAAAAAATGAGCTTTCCTTTAGTTTTAACAATCAATGATTAAATATGCAAGAAATTTAGAGAATCTTTTATATGTATTCGAGGTTCTTCATCAATAGAGAATCATCTATATCTGTTTAGAGATTCTTGGTCAATGGTATCCTTCAAAACATTTATATAAAAGTCTCTTGGTCATTATGATGACCAGGCTGGTTTTAAAGCCACTCAGTGGGGCACTTGAAGTTTATCGTCATTCAGAAGGACATGGATTATTTCAAAGTTGGGATCGAACCCATAAATGGGATACCTACGTATCCTTTGTTTTGGAAAAGGAATCAGAATCCACGTAGTTCGAGTAATGGAGTATGATGTTTATGATTGATGGATCAAAGATGAATGTCATAATTACCTTTACACTCTAAGCTCACGTGAGTCATTCTCGGTGTGAGAAACAAGAGGTATTGGTAAAAATTAGATAATTGTGCCATGAAAGATGAAATCATAAGAATTTGTTTGGGGCTTATGTATGTATGACTGCCCAAAATAGATGAAGGTTTAGGATTTATTTTTAGGGAGAAAATCCAGGAACAGGGTCTATAAAGGTATATGTGCTTTATGGAGATTTGAATACTCTAATCTTGGGGCTTACTCCTAAGGAGGATGCCCAAGTTAGGAGGGGACTTATGATTGGGTTTTACTCCTGAAAAAGAAACCCCAATCAAAGGTAAATTATGACTGGTTAAGAAAATTTTAAGGGGGCTTGAGTTTTACTCCTAAAAAGGAAAACCCAAGATTATGACTGAGACTTACTCCTAAAAAAGGAGGCCCAGGTTATGAATGAGTCTTATTCCTGAAAAGGAGACCCAGGTTAGGGGACTTGGGGCTTACTCCTGAAAAGGAAGCACAAGATTATGGCTGAGTCTTATTCCTGAAAAGGAGACCCAGGTTAGGAATTAAGGTTTGGGGCTTACTCCTGAGGAGGATGCCCAAAATTAGAGGACTTGATTGGGGCTTACTCCCGAGGAGGATGCCCAAGTTAAGGAATTTAAGGTTTGGGGCTTACTCCTGAGGAGGATGCCCAAAATAAGAGGATTTATAACTGGGGATTATTCCTGAAAAGGAGACCCAGGTTAGGATTCTCTCATCTTAAAGGATGAGGTTGAATGAATGAACTCTCCATATTTAATGACATAAGGATATTAAAATCACTAGACTTTGAGAGATATTCCACAGAATTCCTTTTAGATAAGGAAGTCAAATCAAGAAATCATGCCATAAATGGCTTTGAAGAGTGTCTTGAAGACTGAATCTTGAAAAAGGAAAGGTGTGATGGCTTAAGAGGGGTAAAAAATGGGCAAGATGGGCACCCAAAAAGATAGGGGCGCGCAAGTCTTGCAGGGCGAGCAAGTATTCCGTGGGCGCGCAAGTATGGTCACGCAGGTATACCTGCGCGGCACATGGTGTACTTGCGCGATTTCAACCAGCATTGAAATACTTGAGCGACTCTTTTTGAAACCCTTTATAATTTTCTTGAGGATCCTCCAGAAAAGGGACGCGCAAGTTATATTGAAGGAAATAAGTCGGCGCACAAGTGTTTGATAAGTTTCAACACTTAGGCCTTCCTTCTTCTCTTTAGATCTTCCGTTCTAGGTAAGAAATTACCTTAGAAGTGTTCCGGAAGCTTTGAGAAGAGACTTGGGAATCGGGAGCTTCAATCCGAGTTTCTGGAAAAAGATCCCCCTCAATGGGGGGCCCACAAGGTCTATTTATAGGCAAAAGAAGACCCCGGGCGGTTACCGGGCGGTTACCACTTAGGTCGCGCAAGTCACATGAGCGACCATGAGGCAGCGCGCAAGTCTACTTGCACGACCAATAGGAAGCACGCAAGTACTTTCACGACCACTAGGCGGCGCGCAAGTATACTTGCGCGACCATGAGGGAACTTGCGTGACCTATGGGAAATGATCTCCTTGTTCATCCCTTTGTCGATTTTTGATGTTTTCTTCAAAGGATGAATCACTTTAAGCTCAGATATTCCCTTTTCCGATCTTTAGATTCTGTGACGAAAGGAGCGTCAACAAAAGTCCCCCATCAGAGTTGGATCCGGAGAGAAATGAGGATTTGACTCTGAGGAAATCGAATCCCTCCAAAGGAAAAGGGAGGCGCGCAAGTCTTCAGTGCACAGAGGGTAGCGCGCAAGTGTGCTGGAACATGACTTTTATTCAGAGTTCCTTTTTCTTTTTTGGGCAGTTTAAAGTCATGCATGCCGGACATAAAGGGGCTAATGTTTAAGGTCGAAATAGCTTTGACCAAAATGGATTAAAATGGATTCAATTCCTTGACAATTTATCTGAAAACATATTACCATACTCAAGTATGAGAGAAAAATATGTAAACTATGGCATAAGAATATTTGAATCTGAGGAATGATATGAAAAGAGCTAAAAGGCATTAGAAGAAGTAGTTTCCAAGAATGAAGTTACTATTATTTAACAAAACCCGTTAGGGGGTTGAAATATGCAGGGCCACCTATGGGCATTGGCTGCATGGTTAAATAAATAGTATCTTTCGGCTGACAAGTCTGTTATGTGGACTGTTTATGCAAGGCCACCTATGGGTACGTGCTGCATAGTCAGGCGAAAAAACTCTTAGAAATTTACTTTCCTAGTGCTAAAAGCCAGTGAAAGTTTATGGAGATTCAAATTTTCTAATGTATAGAGTTTGTTGTATGGAAAGAGGTACTTGAATATGGAGAAGATATTTCCGAACAAGAATATCGAAGAACTGGATGAATATCACTTCTACGAAGGTCTGACCCAAACGTAGGGATGAAGAATAAACCATAGACTTGAATACTTTCAGATCATGAAAAAGGATATGTGACAAATATGTTAAGGATGGCTATTTTTTGCAGATCCCTACATACTGTCATTTAAGACAAATAAGGACAAAAGAGGCATTCTTCCCAAGAATGAAGTTACCATTATTTAACAAACCCGTTAGGGGGTTGAAATATGCAGGGCCACCTAAGGGCATTGGCTGCATGGTCAAATAAATAGTATCTTTTGGCTGACAAGTCTGTTATGTGGACTGTTTATGCAAGGCCACCTATGGGCACGTGCTGCATAGTCAGGCAAAAGAATTCTCAGAAGTTTGACATTTTTGTGATTAGAAGTCATGAAAAGGGTTATGAAGATATGAAAATATTTAAGGTTAGGATTATAACACATAAATATGGGTATTTTCCAATGTATATAGAGATACATAGGTCAATAATAACCATAATCATGTTGTGGCTGGGTCCTGAATTGAAATTTTGGACTTCACTACGTATCTCATAAGAATGAGAATCAAGCCATACGTAGTTCTTGAAATGCAGTTTAACGTCATGCAGGACGAAAGTATGAGTGATTTTAGTTTAGGGTCATAGAATTCGGACCATAATAATGAATACACAGTGTGTGTTTTCATGAGGACTTTTCAGCCAAGGGACTGAAAGTGAAATTTGGGGTTAGGCCCAAAAGACTTGGGACTGGATTCGAGGGACACTCGAATGTTCCTACGTATCCCATAAGGATGGGAATCAAGTCCACATAGTTCTAGAAATGCCATTTGTACAAATTTGGTTCGTACGTGTGAAGGGTGAAAGGGGACTTTAGTGCAATGATGGTTTAACCTAAAAAAGTTTAGGCATTACCATGTATGCATGTAGTCTTTTGAAAATGAAAACCATGATTGAAAAATCAATGTCAATAATAGTTCTCTCTCAAATGAGGAAATCAAAGAATACTGTAGTTTATTGTCGTACCGGAAAAAAGTGTTGTATAGTTTAACGTCATATAACAAGGATGAAAGTGAATCAATGTAAAGATATTGATTCCAGGTGTGGTTTCACAAATCAACATCATATGAGATGGTGGTGAACCGATGTGAAGAGATTGTTTTTGGGCTTGAACCCTGGGAGGTTGCCTACATACCCAGCCTGGAGGGCAAGGATCAAAGTCCGTGTAGTTCAATTAAAGAATGAATTAATGATCAAGTTGTTCTTGTGGACAATGATCTAATAAAAAATATTGTTGGGACATACACATGGTTAGTGGCCCAAAGGGAGTGTTATGGTTGATGTTCGCTCTAAGCTCACGTGAGTCATACTCGGTGTGAGAAACAAGAGGTAATAACAACCTTAATGATGTACAGTTTAATGTCATGTAGGACATAAAAAAGGGACTATGCAGTTTAAAGTCTTGCAGTTAGGACTATTGGTGCTGCACAGTTTAGTGTCATGTAGCAGGGACAAAATACAGTTTAATGTCATGTAGGACCTATCAAGGATTTTCTGTACAGTTTAGCGTCATGTAGTTAGGACAATGGGGATAAAATAGTTTAACGTCATATTGGACGAAAGGGGGACTGTGCAGTTTAATGTCTTGCCGTAAGGACAAAATAACACACCATTTATGTCATGTTGGAAGAAAGTGCGAATAGTTTAAGGTCATATGCATGGAACGTGGATGGTTCATTTTAATGTCATGCTGGACCTTTGATGATTATATAGTTTAACGTCTTTCCGGACGTGAGGTACTTTTTTATAGTTTAGCGTCATGTAGTTAGGACGTCACAGTTTAACATCTTGCTGGACATAAGGGATTTGCAAATAGTTTATGGTCATATACATGGACCAGGGATGATGCAGTTTAAGGTCATGCTGGACGGTTTATGGAACTTTTTCACAGTTTAATGTCATGTGGGACGAAGTTGCATTTTAAAGTCATACTGGACCATTGCTGTATAGTTTTAATGTCATATAGCAAGGACGAACTGGTGCTGTACAGTTTAAAGTCATGTAGCTAGGACTAAGGTGAACCAATACGAGGATATCAGTTCTGGGGACTTTTTAAAGTTTATCGTCATGCTGGACGTTGGAAGTGCCACACAGTTTAATGTCATGTTGCTAGGACACAATATAGTTTAATGTCATTTCGGAAAAAATATAGTTTAATGTCATCTCGGACAAAATATAGTTTAATATCATCTCAGACAAAATATGGAACTTCTGTACAGTTTAATGTCATGTAGATAGGACATAATACAGTCTAGTGTCATGTAGGACATAAAAAAGGGACTATGCAGTTTAAAGTCTTGCAGTTAGGACTATTGGTGCTGCACAGTTTAGTGTCATGTAGCAGGGACAAAATACAGTTTAGCGTCATGTAGTTTAGGACGTCATAGTTTAACGTCTTGCTGGACATAAGGGATTTGCAAATATTTTATGGTCATATACATGGACCAGGGATGATGCAGTTTAAGGTCATGCTGGACGGTTCATGGAACTTTTTCATAGTTTAATGTCATGTGGGACGAAGTTGCAGTTTAAAGTCATACTGGACCATTGATGTATAGTTTTAATGTCATATAGCAAGGACGAATTGGTGCTGTATAGTTTAAAGTCATGTAGCTAGGACTAAGGTGAACCAATACGAGGATATCAGTTCTAGGGACTTTTTACAGTTTATCGTCATGCTGGACGTTGGAAGTGCCACACAGTTTAATGTCATGTTGCTAGGACACAATATAGTTTAATGTCATTTCGGACAAAATATAGTTTAATGTCATCTCGGACAAAATATGGAACTTCTGTACAGTTTAATGTCATGTAGATAGGACATAATACAGTTTAGTGTCATGTAGGACAATATAAAATGAACCAATGTGATTGTTTTGGCTCTGGGAACAATATTTTGTGTTTATACAAAATACTTCTTCATAAATCTGGCATTAGTTGGAGTCGTGATGTGTTCTCCATCCATTGAGATTAGAGAATAAGCTCCATTGGAGTAGACCTTATGTATTGAATAAGGTCCTTCCCATTTTGGTTCAAGCTTGGGAGGCTTCTTTCCTGGTATCATTGGTGCTCTGAGAACCAATACCAATTCTCCCTGAATCTCTAGAACCTCCTCGGATTCCCTTATTTGATACAGGGAATTCAGGCTCATCAAGACTGGAATATGAATCTGTTAATTGAATCATATTAACAGAACCAAAGATTAACTATTCGTCTGATAAAGACTCTGCCTGGTTAGCATGTTTAGGCTGTGCCGTTTGATGGGGCGGTGCCTGTGGCTCTGAAGTAGATGGCATGAAATCTGCCAGAGTCAAAGACAATTTAGGCTTTGATACATACTCATCTTCTCTTGATTCCTATTTCTTCTTCGAATTGCGCTTCCCTTTTGAGGATTTATCTTTTGATGGAGGCTTTACTGCAGCTTTTGTAGGAGACACAATTGGCTTCTTTAATTGTGTTCGCAAAATGGAATGGGTCCGATTGATTGTCTTTCTGACCATCCAATCATCATATTTTTTCGCAGTTTTTCTTTTGACTTCCTTCCACTCACCTCCTTCCTCTGGATCTGTAGCAGTAATACACGCTACATGAGCTGAAGAACCCTTCAACTTGACTTGTCCCAAGTCGACCATCTTTTGCAGGAGGTCTTTAAAGACAAAACACTCCTGGATGGGATGCCCCAACATTTGATGAAAGGGACAATAATTGGGACGGTCTTCATCTCCTTCCTTGTTTGGCCTCTTGGGCACTGGTAATTGAACCAAATTATTTTCCAGAGCTGAAATGAAGTAACCAGGAACTTGCTCACTTCGGAAAGAGTATGTTTTACTCTTCATATCCTCAAATTGTTTTCGTCGCTGATCTTTTTGATCATTTGGACGAAACAGCCTTTGTTGTTGGCATTCAGGAGGTGGAGCCCTTCGAGAAGATGAAGGTTTTGAAGTAGAAATAGGTACAGGTGCTTGTTTAAGCATAACTGTAGCAGTTTCTGCTTTACCCATTCTTCTTCCTGGAGCTGATGGAATTACACAAGATTTAACCTTAGCCTGTATAAGGGAATCTTCAATCTGTTGAGCGATTGAAGTAAGGTCTCGAAACCCTCCTATGTATTTCACAGAGATCAATGGCGTGCATAATTCGTCACGCAAATTTGCCACACAGATTGGCAACAATTCCTCCTGAGAGAGTTCTAAACTCGGGGAATACATTAATCCCTTCCAACGAGCAATGAAATCAGAGACTCTTTCATTCTCCATTTGCTTGCAGTTTGTAAGATCGAAAACTGTCATTTTTGGAAAAGTTGAGCTAAACTGAAGAAGGAATTTTTAACGAAGATCCTCCCATCCGATGACTGACCGGGATTGCAAGCTTGAATACCAGACAAATGCTGGTCCTTGCAAGGTTCGCATGAAGCATCTGAGTTTCACTGCTTCTTGCTGCCCTGGAGTTCCCATCATAGGATCACAACAAGACACGTAATGCGTCAAATGTTTTTCAGGGTCGCCTGATCCATTGAATGTAGGGAAAACAGGGTTTCCAAAACTGGATGGAGGAGAAATTGAATCTACCCATTCAGGGTAAACTTTCTTTTCAGGTTGAACCTGCGCCCGTTTCCCTTCCATAGTTTCTAACCAAGCTGTTAATGACTCAATAGTAGTTATTAACTTTTTAGAAACATCAGGTTGAACTTGGTTTTGGGTAGGTGCAATGAATGGAGCTTGGACAGATGTGATGGTTGGTGTTGCAACTGATGGTAGTGCTGCCAACCGTTGTTGCGTTTGACCCGTAGGATTAGACCTCTGAGGGTGTACTGATAAAGGAGGATATTCCTGATCCATCTCAGTAGTTACAACAAATTCCTTCGGCTGTCGGACTTCATCATTCTTAAGAAGAAGACTACTCTGAAGTAGTTCTGCATTCAACCTTCTTAATTCTTTCATTTCTTCTTCCTGTTGTGCAAACCTTTGCTCTAATGAGAGCGATTGACCTCCTTCAGAGGAAGGGTGAGAAGTAACCTGATTCTTTCCTTTCCCCTTATTGTATCCTTTTCAGAGAGGGGGAAGTGGGTTACTTGAAGGAATACCCAGATTTTGGGTAATCCTTTGATTACATGTGCGCACACCTTCTTCATTTAGGTCTGTGTGTGCAACTTCTTGAGCAGGAACCTCTTCGTCTGATCCCTCTAATTGAGCCTCATCTGGTGAATCAGCAGCAACGACATTAATGACATTAATGGATGCATATTGCATGGAATCCTTTCTATCAGCATTTCTGTGATGTTGTCTTCTTCCATGTCCATGATGAGACATGACATTCCGTTGACTTGATCCCTCAGGAACTTCTTGGAGAACCGTCACTTGGAGAGAATCTCCTGATAGCTTGGCTCTTCGTTCCTCTTGAGGCTTATTCCCTAATCGAGAGAATACTAAATTTCTCTGAGGGAGGGATTGAGGATTTGAAAAAGTCCCCAGTCCGGTGGACTGGGGATGTTCCTGCTGCTTCCGCTCAACTCCTCGAATCCCATTTGTTGACTCTGAGGGTTGGGTTAGAGAAGTCCCAAGTCTGACAAGCTGGGGTGTCTCTTGACATGCTATGTCTGAGATCTTCTTAAAATCTCTCTTGATCTTGCGAATCTTAGTTCGGAAATTAGCTGGATGCATTAACCTGTATCCACTTTTATCACCTGGTTCAACAGATCGTTGGATGATTTCCGAAACTTCTGTCATTTGATGACGTGTTTGCTCCAGACGAGAGGCTTGTGCAATATTCTCGCCTGCTTGATGTAGGAGAAATTCAACAACTTGTTCTCTATATACTTGATTTTGAGAGGAACTAGTTGAAGCCTGTTATTGAGAAAGCTTTTGATTATGAACAAAGCCCATTGACTGTGGCCGGCCATGGGCAATAACATTGCATGAGACCATTTTCGGCGGGCTTTGCTGACCGGAAAGCACAGTGAAATGTAGTGCTCCGTGAACACCCCATCCTCTGATATGAACATCAGATGGAGCATTGGCAATTAACTAACGCAATTTTCTTAGTGCGCCAAGGCATGAACGTTGAAGGGTTCTCTGTTGCTTTTCAGCCTTCGGATACCGAGAGACTGATATAGATGCCAAATCAATCTGACGTTGTATCCCTTCTATTATCTTAAGACGATTTTCATATTAATCTTAAGATAATACCTTCTTCTTTAATTGACAAAAGGTTTTCCATATGTTGAGACGAATATCATGGATTCCATCATCCGTCAACATCTTTGGAATGTCGTACTGGGAGTCAGCCAAAGGCCAAAACATGACTGGTACTTCACTTTTTGCCAGTTTTTTCCTCATGTTCAGCATTTCCTCTTTATCATTAAATGAAGATTCTTCTACCTGTTTGGACCAGAGTTGGTGTTTCCTTGTTGCTTCATTGGATTCAACAAGATTGGTAGAGAGATCACTATTCATGGTGGAAGATGAATGTCCCAGGGATGGTTCGGAGAATAACCTGAACCCCAGGCTATCTTCTGATGGAGAAAGAGTTTCACCTGCCGATAGTAAAGCATCAGACATGACTGGTTTTATGTTTGCAAGTGCCTCGAGATAGGAGGGCTTTCTCGTCACTACATTGCCTTCTGAAGAATCTTTGAGACAACGTGAATCACTACTGCGGAGAGGACTTTCACAGCGAAGTTCATCACCATGAGGAGGACCCTCATGTTGGGTTACAGCAAAAGATGAAATCTCTTGCTCCTTGGTCTTCTGACCACACAGAGGGTTCCTGTGGTTCTCATCTGAAGAAGAAACTTCAATATTGATCGAATTTTCATTAAGCAAGTCTTCATGAGGAAGTGTCTATTGAAGACCTTCAGAATTAATGTTCCCATTATTGGGAACTGAGGGAGTAGAATCTTGAATTCCGACAGATAAATGTATGAGGGCTTCAAGAACTCCAGCATCGAGCAAGGCTTGGTTACAGATTGGCCTTTGATCTCCTGACTGTGTTGGGCGGATCTTTTTCTTAGATGCCTTCTTACTAACTTTAGAAACCACTTGATGACGAAAGTAATTGCTCTGAGCAGGTGTATGTGCCTGATCAGGAAAGATGGTCAGGTTAGGCTGACGATCTCCACTCAAATCAGGTGTATGTGCCTGACTTGGTTGTCCGTATGATATGGGGGAGTATTCCCCATAACCCTCTTGGACTGGAACAGATGTGTGTGTCTGTTCCGGAGTGAATCGTTGATGTGTCACTCCATTGCTAGGGATAGATTTATGTGTCTGTCCCTGTGATGATGCTGAAGCTGTTATGATATCCTGGCAAGCATCCAGAATATGAGCAGGAATTTGCTTCTTCTCTTTCACCATTGACAAAATATTTTTGGTGACTTCAGCCGCCGGAACGGGGATATACGTCCATTCCGGGCTTGGAGTATGTGTATGTGCCTACTCCTGTCCTCCTTTTCCTGTCAGTGAATCCTGACAGTACTCAAGTGTGGAGGCAGAGAGTTGAGTCTGCCTCATGTTTGTCGTCGGGACTTTCCGACTGACTTCTCTGTGCGCTACCAAGCGAGAAAGTTGGTAGGCTTGATTAGTATTAGCAGGTGTATGTGCCTGCTGATTACACTTCGCCAAACGCGGTTGATGAGATCCATCATATGTAGTTAGACGAGCCTGTTGACTAACTGGTGATGTATAAGAAGGTGTATGTTCCTGCCTATGGTACTCCGCCGGAATTGCCTGGTGGGATTGACGTGATGCTTCCAGACGAGTCTGCTGGACAGCGGAATTAAAACGGACAGGTGTGTATGCCTGCTCTTTGTTTTCCACCAAGTTAGGTTGGTGGACTTCTCCGGAGATGGCAGGGATGACAACCTGCCTATTGTTAACCGGATTCCGTCTCTGGCGGTTCATCTTGCCTGCTCGGGTTCTAGGAACCTGAGCTGAATGCCTGGAGTCGGTACCCTCATCATGTTGAGGGCGCACTACCGCACGAGTCTGGCGGCGATTGTTGATGGGAGCCCTCGAGAAGGACTCCTGTTTTTGTTTTTGAACTAAGGCCCTGAGGGACCTGCTCATTCACTTCCTCAGAGTAAGGGAGTGAATGGAAATTGCGTTCTGGGGATAACGACCCGAAACGGTTGGAGACGGTAGTCAGCACCGCCTGCTTCTTGATTGTTGGCCGCCGTTGTCCGGATGACCAGGTTGAGTTGTTAACTTGGAGGGCTTGACGAGCGGCCTCCAGAGTTGGGATAGTACCGTTGCGACGGTACTCCTTAACCAGTGCATTAGAAACCCAGCGTTGAAGATGCTGAGTTGGTGATGTCATCCTCAGAGCGGACGACGTTCCAGCAGGAGTAGTAGCATTGGTTTTCACAGCAGCATACCTCACAGTAGAGGTGTTTACAGCAGCAGTATTCACAGGGGTGAATTTAAGGAAATCCATTTTGCAGAAGATCTTGAGAAAAGAGTGCATGTTCCATATAACAGACATAATCAAGATGAATCCTGCCACTGCATCTTTTGGATGAGCACATGTCAATGATTGCTTTGTTGGCCCAAGGGGCCTAACAAATAAGAAGAATATCACTTTAACTTGGTTAAGGATTCACGTCGGGTTCACCATTTTTTTGTTTCGCACGGAATCCGGGGATGACCTCCTGGAAGGGAGATTCAAACGTTCCGATCAATTTCTAACGGGTTTGTTCGTAGAACCGGAAACATTTAATGATTCCACATCCGTTTGGACCTACTTTCCAAAGGCAGGCGCTCATTAGCTTGTGGGCTAATGAGGCTTAGGAATTTTCATTGGTCGAGAGGATGGGAGGTCGGACTCATCACACCTTTTTGAGGGGAATTATTGTCTACTTCGGGACTCTCTTTATAGATTTAAGTTATGTTCGTGAATCCTTATTACATTACCAAGTACAAAATGAGCTTTCCTTTAGTTTTAACAATCAATGATTAAATATGCAAGAAATTTAGAGAATCTTTTATATGTATTCGAGGTTCTTCATCAATAGAGAATCATCTATATCTGTTTAGAGATTCTTGGTCAATGGTATCCTTCAAAACATTTATATAAAAGTCTCTTGGTCATTATGATGACCATGCTGGTTTTAAAGCCACTCAGTGGGGCACTTGAAGTTTATCGTCATTCAGAAGGAAATGGATTATTTCAAAGTTGGGATCGAACCCATAAATGGGCTACCTACGTATCCTTTGTTTTGGAAAAGGAATCAGAATCCACGTAGTTCGAGTAGTGGAGTATGATGTTTATGATTGATGGCTCAAAGATGAATGTCATAATTACCTTTACACTCTAAGCTCACGTTAGTCATGCTCGTTGTGAGAAACAAGAGGTATTGGTAAAAATTAGACAATTGTGCCATGAAAGATGCAATCATAAGAATTTTTTGGGGCTTATGTATGTATGACTGCCCAAAATAGATGAAGGTTTTATGATTTATTTTTAGGGAGAAAATCCAGGAACAGGGTCCATAAAGGTATATGTGCTTTATGGAGATTTTAATACTCTAATCTTGGGGCTTACTCCTAAGGAGGATGCCCAAGTTAGGAGGGGACTTATGATTGGGTTTTACTCCTGAAAAGGAAACCCAAATCAAAGGTAAATTATGACTGGTGAAGAGAATTTTAAGGGGGCTTGAGGTTTACTCCTAAAAAGAAAAACCCAGGATTATGACTGGGACTTACTCCTAAAAAAGGAGGCCCAGGTTATGACTGAGTCTTATTCCTGAAAAGGAGACCCAGGTTAGGGGACTTGGGGCTTACTCCTGAAAAGGAAGCCCATGATTATGGCTGAGTCTTATTCCTGAAAAGGAGACCCAGGTTAGGAATTAAGGTTTGGGGCTTACTCCTGAGGAGGATGCCCAAGTTAAGGAATTTAAGGTTTGGGGCTTACTCCTGAGGAGGATGCCCAAAATAAGAGGATTTATAATTGGGGATTATTCCTGAAATGGAGACCCATGTTAGGATTCTCTCATCTTAAAGGATGAGGTTGAATGAATGAACTCTCCATATTTAATGACATAAGGATATTAAAATCACTAGACTTTGAGAGATATTACACATAATTCCTTTTAGATAAGGAAGTCAAATCAAGAAATCATGCCATAAATGGCTTTGAAGAGTGTCTTGAAGACTGAATATTGAAAAAGGAAAGGTGTGATGGCTTAAGAGGGGTAAAAAATGGGCAAGATGGGCACCCAAAAAGATAGGGGGCGCGCAAGTCTTGCAGGGCGCGCAAGTATTCCGTGGGCGCGCAAGTATGGTCGCGCAGGTATACCTGCGCGGCACATGGTGTTCTTGCGCGATTTTCAACCAGCATTGAAATACTTGAGCGACTCTTTTTGAAACCCTTTAGAATTTTCTTGAGGTTCCTCCAGAAAAGGGACGCGCAAGTTATATTGAAGGAAATAAGTCGGCGCGCAAGTGTTTGATAAGTTTCAACACTTAGGCCTTCCTTCTTCTCTTTAGATCTTCCATTCTAGGTAAGAAATTACCTTAGAAGTGTTCCGGAAGCTTTTAGAAGAGACTTGGGCATCGGGAGCTTCAATCCGAGTTTCTGGAAAAAGATCCCCCTCAATGGGGGGCCCACAGGGTCTATTTATAGGCAAAAGAAGACCCCGGGCGGTTTCCGGGCGGTTACCACTTAGGTCGCGCAAGTCACATGAGCGACCATGAAGCAACGCGCAAGTCTACTTGCACGACCAATAGGCAGCGCGCAAGTACTTGCACGACCACTAGGCGGCGCGCAAGTGTACTTGCGCGACCATGAGGGAACTTGCGCGACCTATGGGAAATGATCTCCTTGTTCATCCCTTTGTCGATTTTTGATGTTTTCTTCAAAGGATGAATCACTTTGAGCTCAGATATTCCCTTTTCCGATCTTTAGATTCTGTGACGAAAGGAGCTTCAACAGATAGCTTTTACTCTTTTATGGTTATTTGGTTTTTATGTTTTTTTGGGACATTTATAGTTTTCCATAGATTTTTTGGGATTTTAGGGTCTCGATGAGTTTTTAGAGTTTTTTTGTCTTTAAGGATTTTCTAAGTGTTTTAGGGATTTTAAGAGTTTTTAAGGTATCTTATGTTTTTTGTTTTTTTTTAGATTTTTAGTGTTTTAGGGTTTTCCAATTTTTAGGGGTGTTTTTTTCTTTTTAAAGGTTTTCAAGAAATTTTGATTATATTCATGATTTTAGGGTTTTTAATATTTTTAGGGATTTTTATTTTTAGGGTATTTAGTTTTTATCACTTTTAGTGGTTTATTGTATTTTTAGGGGTTTTAGGGACTTTTAGGTGTTTTACTGGGTTTTATGGTCATTAAGTTGTTCTAATTGTATTTTTCTAGTCTTTTAGATCATTAAGGGTTTTTAGTGTATTCTAGGCAGTTTTAGGGTATTTTAGGGGTTTTAGGACATTTCCCATCTTTATTTGGGTTTTGAGGTTTTTTAGTATTATTATGATTTTTAAGGTTTATGGATTTTATGTTGTTTTAAATTTTTATTTTATGTATGATGGTTTTTTTATTGTTTTTTTCTCCTTGGGATTTGAGGGAATTAAGAGGTTTTTGGGTTTTAAGATGTTTAGGGTTTTTTATTTTTTCTATTTTTTATGGTTTTTTTGTTCTTATGGTTTTTAAAAGTTTTAGGTTTTTTAGGTTTTAAAGAGATTTTAGGTTTTTAGTTGTTTAAGGGTTTTAATAGGTTTCATGCTTAATTTAGGGCCTTTATGAGTTTTAGTATTTTTTTCATTGTGGTTTTAGGGTTATTCATGAATTTTTGGTGGATTTTATGCTTTTGGGTGTTTTATAGCGTTTTAGGGTTTTTTGGGTTTTTTGGGGTTTTTGAGGGTTTTATTGTTTTTTGGGTTTTTATTGTTTTAGGGGTTATAGTATTTTTTTGGTGTTTTAGGGATTCTAAGGGTTTTTGGTGTTTTTTGTTTTTATCATTTTTAGTTTTTTAGGGTCTCAAGGGGGTTTATGGTGTTTAAGTATTTTTACGATCATTAAGAGTTTTATACGATTTTTATGATCATTTAGGAATTTGTTAGGTATTTTAGGGTTTGAAAGATTTTTATTGTTGTTTAAGGGGATTTTTATAGATATTATTGGCTTTAGGGTTTTTATGGTGTTTAGGGGTTTTAGATTTTTTTAGTTTTTAGGGGTTTTGGGGGTTTTAGTGTTTTTAGAATTATTTTAGGGTTTTATGGGGTTTTTTCGATATTAGGATTATTTTGGGGTTTTTTGGGTTTTATAATTTTCTAGTGTTTTAGTGTTTTCATGGTTTTATGGGGTTTTATGATTCTTTTAGTGAATTAGGATTTTTGGGGTTTAACGGGTTTTTTGGTTTTTTGGGAATTATTTTGGGTTTTTTGGTTATCATGGGTTCTAATGAGTTTTGGGTGTCTAAGGGTTTTTATGGTATGATATGGTTTTATAGTCCCTTAGTGTTTTAAAATGTTTTATGGTATTTGAGGATTTTAAGAGATTTTTTGGATTTTTTGGGGTTTTGGGTTTTTAGGGTATTCATGGGGTTTCAATTATTTTTTGGGTTTTATTGGGTTTTCTAGATTTAGGAATCTTTGAGTTGGTTTGGTCATTTTTAGGGTTTTTAGGTTTTCAGGGTTTTTAATGTTTCTTTATGTTTTTAGCAGTTTAGGGGTTTTTAAGAGTTTTTTTTGTTTTTAATGGGTTTTTTATTATATTTAGTTTGTTTAGTTATTTTTTGTTTTTTAAAGGGGTTTAAGTTCTTTTAATGGTTTTTAGTAATTTATGGGAATTTTAGGGTGTTTATGGGTTTTTTGGGAGATTTAGGGTATTTGAAATTTTTCTGGGTATTAGGGTTTTTCATCTTGTATGGACTTAAGAGTTTTTTAGGTTTTAGGGTCTTTATTATTTTTATAGATTCTTATTGTTTATTTGGTTTTTTGTATTTTTACTATTTCTAATATTTTTTGGATTCTTATTGGGGTTTTAGGTTCTTTAGAGTTATTTTAGGATATTTTGGGTTTTAGGGTTTTGTAGGGTATTTAGGATTTTTTAGGGTTTCAAAGGGTTTAAAGGGTTTTGGTTTTTTAGTTTATATGGTTTTTATGGTTTTTATGGTTTTAGGGTTTTATTTTTTTTAGCATCTTTAGGGGTTTTAGGGTTTTCATAGGGGTTTTAGGGTTTTTTTGATTTTTTAGGGTTTCAGGGTTATTTTGGGTTTTTAGTTTTTTTAGAGTAATGAAATAGTTTTTATGGATTTTATAGGTTTTATGTATTTTACTGTATTTATGGTATTTATGGTTTTTAATGGTTTTTATGATTTTAAATGTTTTAAGGGGTTTCAAAAATTTGATGTTTTTTATAGAATTTTTGAGTTTTAGGGATTTTCAAAAAATTTATAGTTTTTTCATTATTTTTGTATACTTATGGTTTTGAGGGGTTTGGGTTTTAGGGATTTATAATTACTGGGGGGGTTAAGATTTTATATGTGTTTTTAGGTGTTTTTTTGTTTCTAGGGTTTTTAGGGGTTTTAGGGGTTTTAGTTGTTTTTATAATTTCTTTGGTGTTTATGGTTATTGGGGCCTTTTAGGGGTTTTAGGGGGTTCTGATGCCATTTAAGATTCTTAAAGGGTTTTATTTCCATTTATGTTTTTTATGTTTTTTTTATTTTTAGGGTTTTTAGAGAATTTAGGGTATTTTAAGGTGTGTAAGTGGTTTTTAAGACATTTAGGGGTTTAGAGGCTTTTAGTGGTAGTTTAGGACTTTTTAGGGATTTATATTTATATAGGGTTTTATGGGTTTTTAGTGACTTTGGGGATTTTTAGGGTAGGTTTTTTAGGGTTTTTATTTTTTAAGTTGTTTAGGGGTTCATATTATTTTTAAGATTTTATGGTTTTTTGGGGTTGTTTGGTTTTTTTAGGTTTTAGGAGTTTTATCTTTTTTAATGGTTTTAGGGGGTTTAGTGGTTAATTTTAATGTGTTTGTATGTGTTTTAGGGGTTTTATGGTTTTTTAGAGTTTTTATGGGATTTGAGTTTTTTTTTCATTTTTTTGGTATTAAGGGGGTTTAAGGGGTTTTTGAGTTCTTAGGGTTTTTGGGTTTAGTGTTTTTTAGGATTTTTATTATTTTATGGTTATTTATAATTTATGGGGTTTTTAGGGGTTTATTGTATTTTTTATTGTTATTTGGGTTTTTGGGTTTTTTTGTTGATTTTAGGATTTAGTGGTATTTAGATTTTATCAGGGGGTTTTTAAAAGTTCTTTTGGGTTTTTATGTATGGTAGTATTTTTTATGGTTTTATGGTTATTACGGTTTTTATATTTTTAGTTTTTTGGGGGGTTTTAGGGTTTTTATGGTCATTTTCGGTCTTAGGGTATTTAGAACCATTTATGTTTTTAGGGGCTTTGGGGGTTTAAATGTTTTCTATCATTTACTTGTATTTTTTGGCGTTTTAGATTTTATTTATTTTTCTAGTTTTTAGAGGTTTTGGTTTTTTGGTTTTCTTTTTGTTTCTTTAGGGTTTTTATGGGTTTATGGTTTTTAGGGTGTTTTAGGTGATTTAGATTTTTAGGTTTTTACTATTTTTTATGTACTTTTAAAAATTTTAGTTTTTCAAGGGTTTTAAGAGATTTAATGGTTTTAGGTCTTTCAAGGCCTTTTAAGGGTAATAGAGTTTTTAGGATTTTTGGTATCCTTCAAGGATTTAGAGGTTTCACTGTATTTTAGTATTCTTGTAGATTTTTTCATTGATTTTAGTTTTTAAGTGTCTTGTAGTGTGTTGTAGGATTTTTATGGTCCTTTAGGGTGGTTTGGGGGTTTTTAGCATCATTTACTATTTTTAAAATTTTGATGGTAATTTGGTGTTTTTATGGGGTTTTGGGTACTTTATGGGTTTTAATATTATTTATGGGTCTTATGGTGATTTAGTGTCTTTTAGTGTTTTTAGTGTATTTTATGGGTTTTATCGTTTTTAGGTTATTTTAGTGTCTATTAGGGGTTTTAGGTGATTTTGGGGACTTTTAGGCCCATATATACATTTAGGGGCTTTATGGTTTTTAGGGTTTTTAGGGTATTTTAAAGGGTTTCTAGGATTTCATGGGGTTTTATGGTTTTTTGGGTTTTAAATGTTTTAAGGTTTCTATAGTTTAAGGGGTTTGAATGGTAATTTTAATGGATTTTATGGGTTTAAGGAGTTTAATTATTTTATGGTTTTTATGAATTTTAATGGGATTTAATAGTTTTTATGGTTTTTGGGGTTTTAGTGTTTTTATGGGGTTTTGGATTTCAGGGTCTTTAGTGTTTTTAATGTTTCCTGGGGTATTTAGGGTTTTGTGGTTTTTCGTGATTTTTAGAATTTGTTTCATGATTTTAGGTCCTCTATGTTTCCTTTAGGTTTTTAGGGTATTTTAGGAGTTTAATGGTTTATTTATTTTTAATGGTTTTTATTATTTTTATGGCCTATGGTTTTTAAGGGTTTTTAGGGTATTCTATGATTTTTAGAGTTTTTGTGGTTTTAGGGCTGTTATGGGTTTTTAGAAGTTTTCATGGGATTTAAGGGTTTTTTGGTTTTAATATTATTTTAAGCATTTTAGGTCCATATATGATACTTATGTGATTTTATTATTTTTAGGATTTTTAGGGTTTTTTTGGGTTTTTTTGGGTTTTTAGAAGCTTTAAGGGGTTTAAGGTTTTTAGGGTTTTTACCTATTTTAGGGGTTTAAATTTTTTATAGGTTATTTTAAGGGTTTTGTTGGGTTTTAGGGTCTTTTTAGTGTTTTTTCAATTTAGTGTCTTTTTAGAGTTGTTGGGTATTTATGGTCTTTTTAGGGTTTTAGGCATTTTAGGGATCCATGTATTTTTAAGAATTTTGAGGGTTTATTTATGAATTTTAGGAGTATTCGGTGTTTTCACAGTTTTGAAGGTTTTTATGGTTTTTAGGTGGTTTAGGCGTGTAAGGGTTTTTAAGAATTTTAGGGATTTAGGGTTTTTATGGGTTTTAGTGGTTTTAAGGGTTTAACAGGTTTTTTGGTTTCTAATATTTTTTAGGAGTTTTAAGGGGGTTTTATGGAATTATCTTATTTTAAATTTTTTAATTTTTTTAGGGTTTTTAGGCCCTTTTATGCTTTTTTGGTCATTAGGGTTTTAGTGAATTTATGGTATTTTCGTATTTCTATATATTTTTAGGGTCTTTTGGGGTTTTGGTATTATTTTAGCAGATTTGGTGTTTTTATGGGTTTTAGGTTTTAGGGTATAGGTTTTTGAGATTAAGGTGTAATTTTTAAGATTTTGGATGTAGGGTTTAAGGTTTAGGGTTTAGGATGTAGAGTTTAGGGTTTATGTTGTAGGGTATATGGGTTAGGGTGTAGGGTTTTGGGTTTTGGGAGTATAGAATAGGGTTTCAATTGAAGGTTTTAGGGATTAGGGTATAGGGGTTATGGTATATGGTTTAGGGTATAAGGTTTAGGGTGTAGGGTCTAGCATATAGGTGTTTTAAGAATTTTAATGTTGGGGGGGGGGGTAAGGGAATTTTTGGGTCTTTATTGTTTTTATGATTTTTTAATGTTTGTAGGATCTTTATGGTTTTTAGGGTTTTAGGGTATTTAGGTGTTTTAATGGAGTTTCAATGATCTTTTAGTTTTTAGATTTTTCAGTGGATTTTAGTGGTGTTTTAGGGTCTTAGGGGTTTTTATGGTTTTTTGGGTTTTAATGATTTTTTGGGTTTTAAGGGGTTTTTTGGGTTTCAGGGTTCCTTATTGTTTTTTTGTGTATTTATAGTTTTTCATGTTTTAGGGGTTTAATTGTTTCAGTGGGGTTCTATGGTTTTTAGAGATATTTATTTTAAAAAATTTCTTGGGTTTGTAAGAATTTTTATGGATTTTATGGTTTTTAGTATTTTTAGGGTTTGTAGGGAATTTTTAATTTTTTTAGGGAAATATGTTTTTAAAGTTCTTATAGTTTTTTAATGGTAATTTATAGTCTCTTATATTTTTTAAGTATTTTAGGTTTTTTGGGGTTTATTAATGTTTTATGAGTTTTTAGGGTTTTTATGGGTTTGGGGGTTTTCATGGTTTTAATGGTTTTAATGGTTTTAGTGGTTTCAGGTTCTTTACGGGGTTTGGGATTCTAGGGTTCTTTTAGGGGATTTAGGTTTATTTTATTAGATTTAGTGTTCTTTTAGGATTTTTTGGGGTTTTTGGATTTTTTAGGATTCTTTGGGTATTAGTGTTTTAATAGGTTTTTTGGGTTTTGGTTTGTTTTTTGTGTTTTTAGGTTTTATTTATTTTACAATTTTTAATGTTTTAATTTTCCTTTAGTTTTATAAGTATTTTTAAAAGTTTTAGATTTTTTTATTTTTTAGGGTTTTAGGGTCTTAAGGTCTTTTTGATTTTTTGGTGTTTTTAGAATTTTTCAAGTTTTCAGGGTTTTGGGGGTGTTTAATGTTTTCTTAGGGGTTTTAGGGTTTTTAGGGTTTTTGAGTTCTAGTGTTTTTAGGGTTTTAGGGGTTTAAGGTATTTTTTGGGATTTAAGGGTATTTAGTATTTCTATGGTTTTAGGGTTTTAAGGGGATTTAGGGGTCTTATGTGTCTTTATGATATTTTTTGGGGTTTACGGGATTTAGGGTGTTTTTACGGTTTCTTAGGGTTTATCAGATTTTATGGTTTTTAATGGGTTTTAATTTTTTATATATTTTTGTAGGTTTTTTAGGGTTTTTATTGTTTTAGGGGTCTTAGGGGTTTATGGTTTTAAGGGGTATTTGGGGGGTTTTGTGGGTTTTTTAGGGATCTTAGGGGTTTTGGGGTTCCATATTGGTTTTATGGATTTTGGTTGTTTTTTAGGTTTTTTAAATTTTTACTGTTTTTATGATTCATTCATAGAATCATAGGGTTTTAAGGGCCTTAGGTATTATTAGAATTTTTATGATTTTTATAATTTCAAGGAATTTTTATTGATCATTAGGGATTTATAGGGATATTCAGATTGGTTTGGTTTTTAAACATTTTTAGTGTTGTATTTATTTTTAGGATTTAAATAGTTTTTTGGGATTTTTAAGATTTCATGTGTTTTTAGAGTTTTATAGGATTTTTTTTTTATTTTTTAACGTTTTATAGATTTTCATATTTTCCATGGGTTTTAGAGTCTTTTTGGTATTTGAGGATTTTTAGTGTCTTTTAGGGTTTTAAAGGGTTATTTCGGGTTCATTTTAGTTTTATAGGGTTTTTATGTTCATTTAGTGTATTTATGTGTTTGTATTTTTTTTTGTTTTATAGGGTTTTTAGGGTCTTTTAATGGGTTTTAGTGTTTTTACGGTATTTAGGATTTCAGAGTTTTTTATGGTTTTTAAGGGTCTTATTATTTTAAGAGTGTTTTTATTTTTAGTGGTTTCTAGGTTTTTAGGGGTTACATGGTTTTAGGGTTTTTGTTGAATTTTTAGGGGGGGTTACTTTTGGAGTTTTTTATGGTTTTTGCACTTTTTCATATTTTTAATGGTTTTAATGGTTTTTATTGTTTTCCATGTTTTTGTGTTTTCTAAGGGATTCTTGTGACGTTTAGTGTTTGTAGGATTTTTGTGGTGTTTAGAGTTATTTTTAGGGTTTATTTTTTTTAAATGCTTGGGAGTAATTTAAGGTTTTGGGGTTTTTTTGGGGGTTTAGGGGTTTTTATAGTTTTTAGGGTTTTTAGGGGTTTTTAGGGGTTTTAAAATTTTTAGGGGTATAATGCCCTTTTTAGGCTATTAGGGTATTTTGGGTTTTCAGATTTTCATATTTTTTTAGTTGTTCGTGTTTTTAGGGGTATTTTGGTTTTTATAAGCATTTAGTGGTATTTATGGGTTTTTAGGGTTTTATGTTGTTTTAGGGTGTGTTAGAATGTTTTTAGGGGTTTTAAGGTTTAGGGGGGTTAGTGGATTTATATTTTTTGGTTTTTAAAGGGGTGTTTACGGGTTTTAATGGTTTTAAGGGATTTTTATGTTTTTTAGTATTTTTAGGTTTACTTTTGGGTTTTCAGGGGGGTTTTTTTTTGTTTTCTTTGTTTTTAGGGGTTTATTATTTTTTCTGGGTTTTTAGGAATTTTATGGTTTTATCTGGGATTTTAGGGGTATATTTTTTGGTATTTAATGATTTTTGTTGTTTTTAATGTGTTTTACAGGTTTTTAATATTTTATGGTTTTAGGGGTTTTATGGGATTTTGGGTTTAGTTATGGTATTTTTGTTTTTAATGGTTTTTAGGTTTTTTTTATTTTATAGTTTATAGTGCCTTTTAGGGTTTATAGGATTTTTTTGGGATTTTTTATGATTTTTAGTGTCTTTTTATGTTTTTTTATATATTTATAGACTTTACAATTTTTATGGATTTAGGTTTTTTAGTGCTTTTGTGTCTTTTTGGAGTTCATGTGTCCTTTTAGTGGGTTATGATTATTTTATGTTTTATGGGGTTTTAGGATGTTTTGGGGTTTTAGATGGTTTCAGGTCTATTATGGGTTTTAGGATATTTACATTACATTAGGGCCTTTTTGTTACTTAAGTATTTTTATGGTTTTTATGGTCCTTTGGGGTTTGTTAGGTTTTTTTAGTTCCCTTTTGGGGTTTTCGGGTCTTTTAAGGTTTTAGGGTTTTAGGGTCCTTTATGGTTTTTATATTTTTTAGAGTCTTTTTATGGATTTTAGTTTACATTAAGGTATTTTAGGATTTTTATTATCTTTTAGGGTTTTTATGATATTGGGGTCTTTTGGGGTTTTTAAGGGTTTTAGTGTGCTCTATGGGTTTTATAGGTTTCAATGTATTTTTCGGGATTGGGGGTGAAGTTTTTTATGGGTTTTAGGGTCTTTTAAGGGTTTCTAGGGGTTTTTATTATAATTAGGGTTTTTATTGGTTTTTAGGTATTTTAGGGTTTTTAGTTTATTTTGCAGGTTGTCATTTTTATGGATTCATAGGATTTTTATATGGCTTTTAATATTTCAATGATTTTTTACAAATGTAAAGGTTTTTCAGGGTTTCTATTTTCTAATAGGGTTATAAGGGTTGTTCATGTTTTTAGGGTTTTTAGTGTTCTGAGTGATTTTTTGGTTTTTTGGTTTTTAATGTTTTTTGGAGTTTTAAAATTTTTATTGTATTTAAATTTTTTTCCGGTTTTTAAGGGGTTTTTAGGATTTTATGGGTTCATGTATTTTTGTGAGTTTTGATCAATTTTATGGGTCTTTAGCGGTTTTTAGTGTTTTAGGGGTTTAAGGGTTTTATTAGGATTTTAATATTTTTTTGGGCATTATGTTTTTTAGGTTTTTAGAGATTTTTAGTGTCCTTTTGGTATTTTTGGGGTTTTCAATAATTTTTTATGGGTTTTAGTTTCCTTTAAATCTTTTATGGACTTTTATATATTATAAGTATTTTCTAGTATTTTTCGGCACTTTTAGGGTTTTTATGGATTTTTAGGGATTTTATGATTTCTAGGTTATTCTAGGGGTTTTAAGGGGTCATAGATTTTTTTTTTGGTTTTTGGGATTTAATTTGGTTTAGTATTAATATTTTTTTAGTTTATTTAAGGGTTTTTAGAGTCCTTTAGGGTTTTCTAGGTTCTTTTGGTTCCATTAGGGGGTTGTTGGGTTTTTTGATCCTTTAACATTTTTTAGTTTTATAGGGTCATTTAGAGATTTTCGGTTTTTATGGTTTTAGGTTCATTTAGAGGATTTAATGGTTTTAGGTCCCATTAGGGGTTTTAGAGGTTTTAGCACCCTTTATGGTTTTGGTTATTTTATGAACTTTACGTATTTTGGGGGGTTTATAGACTTTTAGGGGGTTTAGGTTCTTTTAGTGTTTTAGGGTCTTTTAGAGGTTTCTATGGTCTTTATATTTTTTATGTACTTTTAGGTTATTTTAATGTTTTAATTATTTTTAGGGTCTCTTATTGTCTTTTAGGGGTTTTTAGGGGTTGTAGGGTTTTTTTAATATTTTAGTGTTTTTAGTTTTTTATGTATTTTATGGTCGTTAGGGGTTTTAGGGGTTCTTTTAGGGTTTTTAGGGTAATTGTTTTTAGGGTTTTAGGTTTTTTATGGTTTTCAGAGATTTTCCGTGTTTTTTTTTGTTTTCTGGGGTTTTAATGGGTTTTAAGGATTTAGTCTTTTTAGTCCTTTCTTAGTGTTTTTACGGTTTTTAGAGTTATTTGGGTTATTAGGGTTTTAGTTTTTTATGTTTTTATTATTTTTAGGGTTTTATCATTTATATAGTTTTTCTGGGTTTTGAGGAGTTTTATGGTTTATTGGGGTTTTAGGGTTTTTTGGGTATTTAAAGGTTTTGAAGGGATTTTAGGGATTTTAGGTGTTTTTAGGGATTTTACGGTTTTTATGGTTTTTAGGGATGTTAGATTCATGGTGGTTTTTATGTGTTATAGGGTTCTTTTTTGGGGGTTAGGCTTGGGGGGGGGGTTGGATTTTTAGTGTTTATAAGGTTTGGGGAGTTTTTTTTTTGTTTTTTTAGTATTTTAGGGGTTTTAGGGTTTTTTTTTGTGTTTTTAATGGTTTTTATATATTTTTAGGGTATTTGGTTTCTTTGCGGGTTTTTTTTGTTTTTTTTGTTTTTTAGTGTTTTTAAGGGTTTTTAGGGGTTTTATGGTCTATATGGATTATGGAGTATTTGGGGGTTTTAGGGTATTTGGGGGTATTTATATGGTTATTTTGAGACTTATAGGGGTTTTAATGACTCTTGGGGGTTTTAGGGGGGTTACAGTTTTTTTTTAAAATCAAGGGTTTCAATGATGCTTATGTTTTTATGGGGTTTACGGGTTTCAAGGTATTAAGGGGATTTTAAGGGTTTAGGGTTTTTTTTGGATTTTCCATATTTCTAGGTTCTTCAATTTTTAATAATTTTATAATTTTTTGGGGTTTTATTGTTTTTTTGGTGTTTTGGATTTTTTATGGTTTTTAGTGGTTTTTAGGGTTTTAGGAGTTTTAAGGCTTTTAATGATTTTTAACAGTTTTTACGATTTATAATGTTTTAAGGGTTTTCAGGTCGGGGGGAGGGGGTTATGTATATATTGAATTTTTTTTGTTTTAGGTATTTTTTTAGGTTTTTATGTGTTTTGATGAGGTTAGGTTTTTTTTATTTTTTAGAGGTTTTAGTGGTTTTTGGTATTTTTTGGATTTTAGGGTGTTCTTGTTTTAATTATTTATAATTTTTATAGGGTTTAGTGTTTTGTGGGTTGTTAGGTATTTTTATACGTCTTTTGGGGGTTTTTATTATTTTAATGGGTTTATAATTTTTAGGGTATTTTCGATTGTTTGTTAGTTTTTAGTATTTTGGGATTCTTGGGGGGAGGGGGTTAGAATATTTAAGATTTTTAGGGTTTTTGTTATTTTTAATTGTTTTTAGGTTTTACCGGTTATTTTAGGGGTTTCAGGGTTTTTTGGGTTTTATGTAATTTTAGTGGCCATAACGGTTTTTAGGAGTCTATTAGGGTTTTTATTGTTTTTATTTTTTTTATGGTTTTTAGGGTTTTGGGTCTTTTTGTGCTTCTTATTATCTTCAAGGTATTTTAAGGTTTATTAGGGGTTTAATGTATTTTGGGTATTTTTATGTATTTTTTTGGGTTTCTTATTTTATTTTTGGTTTTTAGGGTTTTTAGGGGGTTTGAGGGATTTTGGGGGGTTTTGGGAATTTTAAAGGTTTTTAATGGATTTATATTTTCTACGGGGTTTATGGTTATTTTATAGTTATTAGCGTTTTCATGGTTTTTAGGGCCTTTAGGGATTTCAGGGTTTTTTTATATTTTTTATGGTTTCTAAGGTTTTTAGGATATTATATGGGTTTTAGGGTTTTTATAGTATTTAGGGTTAGATAGTATTTTTTAAAGGTGTTTATGGTCTTTATGGGTTTTTCAAGGTTTTTTATGTTTATTTAGTGTTTTTTATTTTTTTGGTGTTTTTTGATGTTTAAGGGTCGTTCAAGGTTTATGGTTTTTTTCTGGTTCGTTAATTTTTATAGGGCCTTTTAGTATTTTTTGGTTATTTATGGTTGTTTTTTCTGTTTTTAGGGTTTCATGTTCTTTTATGAGTTTTTTAGGGGTTTAAGGTTCATTTATGGATTTTTAGGTTTGTTTTATTCTTTGAGGATTTTTAGGGGTTTTATGATATTTTAGGGGGATTTAGGGTTCTTATGTTTTTAGGGGTTTTTAGGGCCTTAAGGGTGTTGTGGGGACTTTTACTATCCTTTTTGGTTTTAGGGAAATTTACAGTGCTTTTGGTTTTTTAGGAGTCTTTATGGCCCCTTAGGGGTTTTAGGGTTTTTGGGGGAGGGGGTAGGCATTTTTATGGTTTCTTAGGTTTTAGTAATCAGGGGGTTACATATTTTAGGATTTTTAGTGTTTTTTGATTCTTTAAGGATTTCTAGGGTTTTTAACATTTTTAATTTTTTTTTGTGTTTTTAGGGTTTATATGGGTTTTTATGGTTTTTAGGATATTTTGGGGTTTTTCATTTTTTCTTCCTTTATGGTTTTTAGGGACGTTTAGAAATTCTTGGGTTTTAGGATAGTTTATGGATTTTTGGGTTTTCGGATTTTTTTGGGTTGTAGGACCCCTTATGATTTTTAGGGCCATTAGGGATTTTAGGAGTTTTTTCACCTTTAGGGATTTGGGATTTTTTAGAAACCATTAGGTTTTATGGGTTATTATAGTATTTTTGGTGTTTTTTGGTTCTTCATTGTCTTTTAGAGTTTTCTAGGGTTTTAGTTTCTTTTAGGATTTTTAGGGGTTTTAGGGAATTTTAAGATATTTTAGGATTTTTAATGTTTTTGGGTGTTTTATTGTCTTTTTGGGGGGATTTTTGGGGGTTTTTGTTCTTTTATGGTTTTTTCATTTTTGTTTGTTTTAATGGTTTTAGGGGATTTATAAATTTTTAGGGATTTTAATGTTTTTTGGGTTTTTATTTGTTCTATATAACTTTAGGGTTTTAAGTTTATTATGGTTTTTAGGGGTTTTTTAGGTTCAAAGATTTTTTATGTGTTTGGGTGGGTTTAATGGGTTTTTCGTGGTTTTAAGTGTTTTTGGGGTTTCATGGACTTTTAAGGTTTTTTGGGGTTTTACTGTCATTAGGGGTTTTTAGGGTTTTAGGGTTTGCAATTTTTTTAATTTTTGTAAATGTTTTAAGGTCTCTTAGGTATTTTTAATGTTTTAGGGGTTTCATGGTTTTTAGGGTATTATTGTATCTGGGGTATTTAAATGTTTTTAAGGGTTTTGAGGTTTTTTAGGGTTTAAAGGGTTCAAATAGTTTGTTAGGTTTTTATGTTATTCAGTGTTTTTAGGGTTTTATGGTGTTTTAGGGTTTTTAGTGTCTTTATATTTTCTTCAGGGTTTTGAGGTATTTTTCAGTGATTTTTTGGGTTCTTTTTATTTTTTATTAAATTCAAGGGTTTTAAGTGTTTAACGGATTTTTAGTGGATTTAGTGATTTTATGTGGGTTTAGGGTTTTTATAGTTTTTACAATGTTTTAGGGATATTTAGTGGCTTTGGTTTTTAATGAAATATATAGGGGTTTACAGTTTTAAATGGGTTTTAGGGTTTTTGAGGGTATTTAGAATTTTTTGGGTTTTTTATGGGTCTATTAGAGTGTTGGGGTTTTAGTATTATTATGGAATTTTAGACGTTTCTAGGGTATTTTTGTGTTTTTAAATAGTAATTTTGGGTCTTTCGGGGGGTTTAGGTTTTTAGTGTCTTTTGGGGGTTATACAGGTTTTTGGGTTTTAATGAATATTAGGGACTTCTAGTGTTATTTGTGGTTTTAAATAATTTTTAGGGTTTTGAGGAGTTTTAAGAGTTTTTTCATATTTTTAGTGCTTTTAGGGTTTTTATGATGTTTTATGGTTTTAAAGGTAATTAGGGTATTTAGTGTTTTTAGGGGTTTGGGTTTTTACCACTTTATTTTGGTTTTCTGGGGATTTTAAGGGTTTTAAATTTTTTATTGGTTTTTATGGATTTCTAACGATTTTCAATGTTTTTACGGTTTTTATTATTTTTTTGGAATTTTTTTTGTTTCTATGGGTTTTAAGGGTTTTGGTAGTTTTTGTGGTTTTCTAAAATTTTATGGATTTTAGGGTTTTATGGTTTTAATTTTTCTTATTGCTTCTTATGGTTTATTATTTTTAAGGGGTTTAAATGGTTTTTAGGGTTTTGGGGGTTTTTAGTTTTTTTTATTATTTGATTGGATTTTACGTCTTTTTATTATTTTCATGGATTTTAGTATTTTTACTATTTTTATAGGGTTTTATGGATTTTTGGGGTTGTAGGGTTTGAAGAAATTTTTATGGTTTATAGGCTTTTTAAAGGTTTCTATGGGTATCAATGGTTTTTAGGGTTTTTGTGTTTTTACAGTTTTTAAGGATTTTATGTTTTTTAGTTTTTAGTGGTTTCATAGGGTTTATATGGTTTTTTCATGGTTTTTAGGGTTTAAGGGTTTTTATGGATTTTGGATTTTTTATGACATTTCATAGGGATTTTAGGGGTTTTAGGGTTTTGTTAGGATTTCCTAGGGTCGTAGTGGTTTTTAGGTATTTTGGGTTTTTTATGGTTTTTAGTGGATTTTTACCGTTTTTTGTTTTTAATGTGTTTTAAGAGTCATAAGAGTTTTTAGGGTATATTTAGGGTTTTTATCAGCTTCTAGAATTTTTTGGTATTTTTCCATATTTTTTTTGGTTTTGGGTTCCCATGGTCTTTTTAGGGTTTTTATCATTTAAAGGGGTTCTTGGGAGTTTTATGGTTTTTAGGTTGGGTTAGAAATTGTTGAGTTTTATGGGTTTTATTTTTTTATGTTTTTATGGTTTTTAGGGGTTTTTTGTTTTTTGGGGTTTTTATGGATTTTTGGTTGTTTAATGTTTTTATGAGTATTTTAGTGTTCTTTTGTGTTTTTAGGGACTTTTAGGGTTTTTATTGTTATAAGGGTCTATTAAAGTTTTTCGGGTGGTTAATTACTTTTGGGGTTAATGATTTTTAATGGTTTATAGTGTTTTTATTGGTTATTTGTATTTTTGAGATTTTAATGGATTTTAGGGGGTTTTATTGTTACATTTTGGTTTGGGGGGGTTAGGTTTTTAAAATGTTTTTAGGGTTTTTAGGGTTTTATGGTTTTTAAGGTGTTTTGGGTTTTATGGATTTTTTGTTTTTTGGATTTTAAGAATTTTAAGAATTTTATATATTTTATGTAATTTTAGTTTTATTATGGTTTTTGTGGTTTCTATTTTTTTGAGTTTTTATGGTTTTAGGGGACTTAAGTTTAATTCGGTTTTAATGGGTTGTTAATGGTTTTTGTTATTTTTAGGATATTTTTTCTTTTTATGATTTATTTATTTTTTTTTTCGTTTTTTGGGTTTTTTTGGTTTTTTGTGTCATTTTGGGGTTTTAGCAATTTTACCGTTTCTTTGGTTTTTTGTGTTCTTTTAGAGATTTAATTTATTTTAAGGGATTTTTGGAATTTTTTTAGTTCTTTTATTGTTTTTAGGGATTCATTGGGTTTATGGTTTTTAGTGGTTTGGAGTTCTACAAGGTTCTTTTTGGGGTTATTAGAGGTTTCTAGGGGTTTTGATATTTTTTCGAGATTTTTAGTGGGTTTATGGATTTTAAGAAAATTTTGTGGATGTAGGGTTTTTTGTGTTTTTTTTTTGTTTTTTGGGTTTTTAGTGTTTGTTTTATTTTTAGTGTTTTTATAGATGTCTAGGGTTTTTAAGATATTTAATGTTTTTAGAGTTTTTAGGGTTTTTTAGGTTTATTCTTTTCATGGTTTTTAGGGAATTATGTTTTTAGGGATTTTCATTGTTTTTTGGCGTTTCAGTGTGTTTTGGAGGTTTGGGGGGTTTTAGAGGGTTTTCATTATTTAATATATTTTGGTGGTTCCTTGTTTTTTATGGGTTTTAGGGGATTTATTTATGTTTTAATGAATTTTTAGGGTTTTCAAGGATTTAGGGGATTTTTATGGATTTTTAGTGTTTTTAGGGGTGTTTTATGGTTTTTGGGGTATTCAATGTTTTACGGGTTATTTGGGGGGGTAGGGGTTTTAGAGTTTTCTCTAGGTTTTAATGTTTTATTTATCATTTTTAGGTTTTTAGGTTTTTTATTGTTTTTTTGGGTTTTTAGTGTTAAATGGTTTTAGGGTTCATATATGTTTTTAGGGTTTTTAGGTTCTTTAGGGATTTTATGGTTTTTTGGTGTTTTATGGTTTCCTTTTACGTTTTAATTTTTTATGATTTTCTTGATTTTTTTAGGGTTTTAGGCATCTAGGGGGTTTATGGGTCTTAGGTTTTTTTCTATAGTCTTTATTGTTTTTCGGTTTTTTCGGGTCATGAAGTATTTTTAGGGGTTTTTGTGTCCTTTAATGTTTTTATGGGGTTTTCAGGTCTTTTAGTGTTTTTTAGAATCCTTATGTGTTTCTTTGGGTTCTTTAGTGTTTTATAGTTTTTATTATTTAACGGTTTTTAGAATTTTTAGGGGTTTTAGGGTTTTTAAGTGTTATAGGGGTTTTAGGTAAATTTTTTTAGTTTTAGGGGTAATGGTTTTTTTTTGAGTTTTAGGGTTGTTGGTGGTTTTAGTGTTTATATACTTTTTAGGGGTGTTATGGTTTTTTGGGATTTTTGGGGTTTTATTGTTTTTATTTGGGGGGGGGGTTGAGGTTTTAGGGTTTTAGGGTGATTTACAATTATTTTTGGTTTTTTGGTGTTTTTGGAGTTTTAGGGGTTTTAGAGGTATCAGGGTTTTATGGGGGTTTAGGGGGTTTATGGTATTTATGAGTTTTTATGTTTTCTAGGGTTTTAAAGAATTTATATTCATTTTTAGATGTCTTAGAGTTTTTATAGTGTTTTAATGTTTTTAGGTTTCTTGCAGATTTTAGGGGGTTTTTGACGTTTTTGGGTTTTTTTGGTTTTCTTGTTTTTTGGTTTTTTTATATTTTTATAGTTTTTTGGGTTTTTAGGGGTTTTTAAAGATAATAGGATGGTCTAGTATTTTATAAGGCTTTTATGGTTTTATGGCCTTTTAATGTATTTAGGATTTTTATAGTGATTAGGGTTTTCATTGGTTATTAGGGTTTTTAGGGTTCTTAAGGATTTTGGGGTGTTTCGGGATTTTTATAGTTTTATTGTCTTTTAGGGTATATATTTTTTTTAGGTTTTTAATTGTTTTTTAGGGGATTCAGAGTTTCTAAGAATTTTTATTATTCTAGGGTATTTTAGGGGTTTTAAGAATTTGTAGAAGCCATTAGGGGATTTAGAACCCTTTATGTGTTTTCGTTTCCTTTAGCGTTATTAGGTGGTTTAGAATTCTTTTCTATTTTTTGAGATTATTAATGGGGTTTTAAGAGTTTTTGGAGTTGTTTGTATTCTTTAGGATTTATAGGGTTCCAGGGTTTTTTTTTCTTTTTAGGTATTTTAGGGGGTTTTAGGTGTTTAGGGTTTTAAGGCATTTTAAGAGTTTTTAATAGTTTTATGAATTTTATGGTATTTTTTGTTTTTTGGGTTTTTAGGGATATTTATGTTTTTTAGGGTTTTTAGTTATTTTTGGGTTTTTAGGGTTGTTTATGATTTTAGGGGTTCTAGGGATTTTTAAGGTTTTTTTGTTCTTTTAATATTTTTGGGGGTTTTATTTTCTTTTAAGTTTTTTCAGATTTTTTGGATATTGTTGTTTATTTTTGGGTTTTATGGTATTTTTGGATAATATTTTATATTCTTGGGTCTTTTAGGGGTTTTAATGGGATATATGGTCATTAAGGTTTCTAGGTCTTTTAGGTTTTTTATGGTTTTTGGGTTTTTAGGCCCATTTTTTATATTCTTGGGTTTTTTAGGGGTTTCAATGGGATTTAGGGTCTTTAAGGGTTCTATAATATTTTATGGTTTTAGGGGTTTTAGGGTTTTTCAATGGTTTTAGGGATTTTTATGATCTCTTTGGGTTATTTTTTAATTTTAGGTTCTTGAAATATTTTTAGGGTTCTTTTGGGTTTTTGGGGTTTCTTTGGTCATTTTGGGTTTTTAGTTACCTTAGGGGGTTTTGGGAACTTTTGGGTTTTTAGAGAGATTTAGGGTCTTCTAATGGTTTTTAGGGTTCTTTAAGGGGTTTAGAATTTTTAAATTCTTTTACTGTTTTTAGGGCGTTTTGTGGGGTTTATGGGATTTTAGTGTCTTTTATCTGGTTTTCTGGTTTTTAGGGTCTTCTGTGTGTTTTCTAGGGGGTGTAGGATTTTTTTGGAGTTTTTAGGGGTTTTAGGGTATTTTTGGGTTTCAGGGTCATCTTTGGGTTTCACGGATCATTAAGGGGTTTTAAGGTTTGTAAGGGGTTTAGGTTTTCTTATGGCTTTATAATGTTCTTTATGGTTATGGGTAGTTTTTAGGGGGGGTTTGGTGGTATTAATGGGTTTTAAGGGTTTTAGTGTTTTAACGAGTTTTGGAATTTTTTTTTGCTTTTTAGTATTTTGAAGCTATTTAGGGTTTTTAGTGTTTTAAGACCTTATAGTGTTTTATGGTTTGTAGGTATATTAGGGATTTTTAGTATATTTTGGGGGTTTTATGGGTTTCAGGGTTTTTTTTGATTCTTAGGGTTTTTAGTGTTTTTAATGGGGTTTTAGGAGTTTTACGATTTGTAGGTTTTTAGGGTTCTTAGGGGTTTATGGGTTTTAGTATTTTTTGGTGTTTTGAGAGTTTTTATGGATTTTATATTTTTTTATTTTTTTTTACTTTTTTATGATTTTTATGGGTTTGGGGGTTTTTATGGGTTCATGTTTTTTAAGGTTTAAAGGGTTTTTAGAGTTTTATGGGTTTTAGGTGCTTTTATGTCTTTATGGATTTTAGGGTTTAAATGTTTTTGGGGGTTTTCATGTTTTTTGGGATTTTTATTATTATTATAGACTTATTTATAGTTTTAGGGCTTTTAGAGTTTTTAGGGTTTTTAGAGTTTTTAGGGGTTTTAATAATTTTTCAATGGTTTTTGGTTTTTTTGGAATTTTAAGGTCTTTAGTGTGTTTTAGTGTTACAAGGTTTTTTTAGAGTTTTAACGGTTTAAAGGGGTTTTTTTGGGTGTTAAGGTTGTTTTGGGTTTTTTGGTTTTTTGGTTTTTTGGGGGTTTAAAGTTTTAGGTTTTTTTGGGATTTTAGGGGTCTTAGGGTTTTTATGGGGTTTAGGGGTTTTAGGGGTTTCATATGTTTTTAATTTTTATGGTTTTATGAAATTTTATGGATGTTTATGGGTTTTATGTTGTATTATGTTTTTTTGGTTTTGTTTCTGTTTTTAGTGGGTTTTTGGTGGTTTTTGGTGTTTTGGGTTTTTATTAGGCTTTTTAGGGTTTTTTTGGGTTTTAGGGGGTTTAGGTTTTTTAAGAATGTTTATGGTTTTTAGTGTTTTTAGGGTTATTCGGATTTTTAGTGGCATTTTTTGAGTTTTTTTGGTTTTTGGGGGTTTTAGGGTGTCTATGGGGTTTTTTTATTTTTATTGGGTTTTTAGGGTTTTTATGCATTTTTAGTGTTTTAGGGTTTTTAGGGTCTTTGAGAGGTATTTATAGTTTTTTTGGTTTATGGTGTGTTTAATGTTTGGGTTGGATTGTATGGTTTTAAGGTTTTTTTGGTTTTTTTTGTGTTTTTAATGTTACTTGTGTTTTTAGAGTTGTTGTTACCGGGTTTTAAGGGTTTTAGTGTTTTTAGGATTTTTATAGGGTTTTCATCATTTTTGAAGTTTTAGGGATTTTAGTGATTTCTAAGGGTTTTTAGTTTTTTTAGGGTGGTATATATTTTTTAATTATTTTTTAATGTATTAGGATTTTGTTAGGAGTTTTAATAGTTTTTATGTTTTTAACGGTTTTATGGGTTTTAAGGTGTTTTGAGGTATTTTTAGGCTTTGAAGGGGTTTAAGGATATTTAGGTGTTTTTAGGGGTTTTAGGGAAGATAGAGTTTGGGGGTTTTAATATTTTTAAGGATTTTTATGGTTTTAGGGAATTTTAGTGTTTTTAGTGTCTTTTAGTATTTTTAGATATTTTTATGGATTTTTTGGTTTTTTTGGGTTTTATAGATTTTATTTTCTATTTTGAGGTTTTTAAGGATGTTTAGGGTTTTGAGGGTTTCTAGAGATTTTGGGGATTTTTAGTATTTTTTAATGGTTTTAATAGTTTATATGGTTTTAATCCTTTTTTGTAGGAAATTTAGGGTTTTAAAGTTTTTTAGGGTTTTTAGTGTTTTTTATGGGATTTCAAAAAATTTAGGGTGTTTAGGGTTTTTTATGTTTCTCAATATTTTTTTGGTATTATTTTTTTATGGTTTTTATGACTATTTTGGGGGGTTTAGGTTTTTATATATTTTATATTTTTCATGGTTTTTAGGGTTTTATGGTTTTTAGGGGTTTTACAATCATTTTATGGGTTTTTTTCTAGTTTTTAGGTATTTTTCGGTTTTTAGAATTTTTGGGAGTTTTATTATGTTTCGGGGTGTTTTATGTCCTTTTTGGGTTTTTATGGTTTTATGAAGCTTTAATTTTATTAGGTTTTCATATGTGTTTAATGTATTTCAAGAGTTTTTAGATTTTTTAAGCGGATTTAAGTGTTTTTGGTAGTTTTATAGTCGTTTATGGTCTTTATTGTTATTTTAGAGTTGTTGGGGTCTTCGGGGTTTTTATGGATTTTAATTATGTTTAGGGTTTTAAGGGGTTTTTGGGTCCTTATCGGTGTTTTAGGAGTTTTTGGTTTTTTTGTTATCATGGTTTTTGGGGGTTTTATGGTTCTTATTCTATTTAGGGTTATTTAGGGTTTTGGTATTTTATAGTTTTTAGGGTTTTTATGTTTTTAATTGTTTTGATGGGTTTTATGGTGTTTTTATGGTTTTATGGGTTTTGGGTTTTAGGGATTTTAAAGTAATTTTAAGAGTTTTTATTGGATTTTAGGTTATTGGGGTTTTAGGGGGTTAAGGGGTTAAGGGTTTTTTTTGTGTGTGGGGGGGGGGGGGTTAGGTTTTTTTGGGATTTTTAAAAGTATTTTTATGTTTGTTATGATTTTTAGGGATTTTATTGTTTTCATGGTTTATAAAGTTTTTTTGTTTTTTTTTGTGTTTTTGTGTTTTTAGTGATTTTTATAGTTTTTAGGGTTTTAAGGGGTTTAATGTGTTTTTAAATGTATTTCAGGGTTTTTTGGGGTTTTATGGTGTTTTGGGGGTTCCTAGATTTTTAGCCCTTTGGGGTTATTTTTTGGACCTTTCAGGGTTTTTAGGTTTTTTAGGATCATTTAGTGTTTTTAGGGATTTACAGTTTAATAATTTTTTTATATATTTTTGGTTTTTAATGTATTTTTTGGGGGTCTTTAGTTTTTTCCTGGTATTTTAGGTATTTAATGGTTTCAGGGGCCTTTCAGGGTCTATATGGGCCTTTTGGTTTTATGTATTTTTAGGGTTTTTTGGTGTTTTTTATTTTTCACTGGATTTTTGGGGTTTTAGTGTCTTTTATTGTTTTAAATATTTTTAGGATTCTTTTTTGTTTTGTAGAGATTTCAATGGGTTTTAAGGGTTTTATGATTTTTAAGGGTTTTTATGTTTTTTACAGTTTTAAGGGATTTTAGGGATTTTAGTTTCAATTAGGGTTTTTATGGATTTTTATGGCTGATTAGGGTGTTTGTGGTTTTTAGTTTTTTGGTTATTTTTAAGGGGTGTTTTGGGTTTTTAGTGTTTTTTCATGTTATAGGTATTTTTTTGGGGTTTAGTGGTTTAAATGTCTTTTCATGGTTTTTCGGGTTTTAAGTATTTTTATGGATTTTAATTTTTTTATGGGTTTTTAGTTTTTTATTATTTTTTTGGGTTTTCATGGATTTTTAAGGATCTACAATTTTTAGGAATTTGTAAATTTTATGGTCGTTTTTAGGGGTTTTAGTTATTTTTATGTTTCCTTACGGCCTTTTTTGGGTTTTTTAGCGTTTTTTTAATTTTTATGGTTTTAGGGGTTTTAGCATTTTTATGTGTTTAATGAGGGTTTTAGGTGTTTTTAGGAATTTTAGGCGTTTTTATAATTTTTCTAGGTTTTAGGATTTTTAGATTTTATTTTGATTTTTTGGGTTCTATGGTTTTCATAACATTTTAAGGGTTTTATGGTGTTTTACAACTTTTATGGTTTTTATAGGTTTGAAGGGTTTTTATTGATAACAAGGGTTTTAGTTTTTTTTTTTGTTTTTCTGATATCTTGTTTATTTTAGAGAGTTTAAGGTTTATATGGTATTCTAGTTATATTATAGGATTTTATGGTCTTTTATTATTTTGAGGGCCTTTTAGTGTTTTTTAGGTTTTTAGTATGTTGTTGCGTTTTATGATTTTTAGGGGATTTTTGAGATTTTAAGGAGTCTTATAGTCTTTTAGGGGTGTTGTAAGGGTTTGAGGGGGTTTATTCTTTTTATGGTTTTATATTTTTATGGGTTTTTAGTGTTTTTAGGTTTTTAGGAATTTTGTGGGTTGTTTATGTTTTTTACTATTATCGGGGTTTTGTGATTTTTAGGTGTTTTTTAGTATTTTTATGTTTTATGGTGATTTTAGGGTTTGGTTGTTTTAACATTTTAATGTTTTTTCGTTTTAGGGGTTTTTAGGTTGTAGTGGTTTTAAGGGGTTTTATGTTTTTTTATAGTTTCTAAGGGGTTTTTTGGTTTTTAGGGGTTTAAAGGTATTTTTGGGATTTATAGGTTTTTATCGGCTATTCGAGTTTTTATGTTTTTAGAGGTTTTATTGGTGTTGGGGTGTTTAAATGTTTTTTTTGGGATTTTAGGGTTTTTAGATTTTTTATGGATTTAATTGTTTTTATAATTTTTTGGGTTTTTTGGTATTATGGCGTTTTTATGTATTTATGGTTTTTAGGGAATTTAAGGGGATTATGGGTTTTCAAGGGTTTTATGGGTCAATTAGAAGTTTTAGTATATTTTTTGGGTTTTAGGATTTTAAAATTTCATTTAGGGGTTTTAGTAGAATTCAGGGGTTTTAGGATTTTTATAGTTATTTAGGTTCTATAGAGTTTTTAGGGTTGGATGTTGGTTTTTCGATGTTTTTGAGGATTTCAGAGATTTCTAAGGGTTTATGGGTTTCAAAAAATTTTGGGTCTTAGGATTTTTATGTTATTTTAATGGTTTTGAGGTTTTCTTAGGGTTTTTTGTTTTTAAAGGATTTATGGGTTTTAGGTTTATTAGGGTTTTTAATTATTTTTAGTGGTTTTCCATTTTATTTTTATTTTTTAATGTTTTAGGGATTTTTAAGTGTTTTTATAGTTTTTGGGAGAATTTTATTATTTTTAAGGGTTTTTTATTCCTATAGAGTTTCAGGGGTTTTATGTTTTTAGGGTCTTTTGTGGTTTTAAGTGTTTTTATAGTCTTTTAGGATATTTAGGGATTTTAGTGGGTCTAAAAGTTTGGTTTTTAGGTTCCATTAGGGTTTTTAGGCTCATTTGGGATTTTTATTTTTTTGAGTCCTTTTAGGTTTTTAGGGGTTTAATAGTCCTTTTGTGTTGTTTTGGAACTTTTAAGTTATTCTAGGGGCTTATAGTCTTTTATGTTTTTAGGGTCTTCTTGGCTGTTCAGTTATTTTTTGTGTATTTTAGGTTTTTTAAGTGTTTTTGGGTCTTTTAGGGGTTTTACTAACATTCCGGGTTTTCTTTCTATTTTAGGGTCTTTGGGGTTTTTATAGTTTGGTGGTCATTTAGGGGTTTTTTTTGGTTTTTTGCGGTTTTTAGGGTCTTTTTGGTTTTGTTTTGTTTTATGGTTGTTTAGAGGGTTTTATAGTTATTTATGTCATTTAGGGTTTTTATGATTTTTTTATAGTTTCTTAGGGTTTTAATGATTTTAGGGGGTTTAATGGATTTTTTGGTTTGTTTTTCGGTTTTAGGGTTTTTAGTGACTGAACACCATTTGCATATAGTTTCTTAGGGTTTTAGGGTTTTTAGTGACTCACTTTTTGGGTTAGGGACAACTTATAGAATATCAGACATAACACCATTTTCATCGCTGGTATCTAATCCCTTCCACCTCTCGATATCATCAACGACATTCACCATCGTTGTTGTCATGTTATCGTCGGGAACACCAACCACCACAAACCAGACAGCCATTCACCATTCCACAAATTCACAAGAACCAACGAAAAACCAAACCACAATCACAAATTCATCCAACATCCTGTAAAACTGCCACAGCAAGTCCATGAAATATTGTTCTGCCACCGTGAAGCCATCACAGAACGCTGCACATCACCCGAAGCCAAGGTTTTGTTCACCAAGCGTGAATCACCGGTCGCTGGAATAGAAGCCGAGTCCACACCGTGTGCCGCAAAAACCATCGCACCACTAAACCAAGAAAAACACACAGAAAAAAGATAACAAACTCAAATCAGAATAGATCTCGCTAGTAGGGGACCCCTCCGCAAGCCTATGTCGTAAATCTCGTCGCCGTCTTCAAACCCTCACCAAGAGCCAGATCTACCCATCACACCCATAGATGACACGAATCGCAACTACCACACCCAGACCGCAGCATCTGAAGCCAACCTGGACTACCATCGCAGCGCCATGGAAAGCCCTAGCTAGAGAAATGGATAGGGTCCTTGCACCGTAGCAAGGACGTTCTCAAAAAATGGAAAGCCACCGACACTAGAAGATCTCGCGAACCACGAGTGCGCCGAGCAAAAGGGCCAAGGCAGATCTGCAATAGGGAAGAGGAAGGCAGCGACGAGTGGAACCCTAGCATCGAGAGGTCCCTTATGGGATCATCGTACCAAAATAGAAAGTCTGATCTTAGGGTTTTAAGTTGTTTTGCGGTTTTAGGAATTTTTATGATCCATTAAGGTTTTTAGTTTTTTAGGTTTTATTATGTTACATAGGGGATTTAACATATTTTTACGGTTTTAGTGGTGTTTATGGGTTTTAAGGGATTTTAGTGTTTTTATGGGTTTTTAGGTGTTTAGGGTATTTTAAGGGTTTTAGGTATTTTTAGGGGTTTTATGATTTTTATGTTTTTAATGGGGTTTTGGAAGGTTTAGCGTTATTTGTGGGGTTTACTTTTTAGGTATTTTAGGGGTTTTGGGTTTTTTGGGTGTTTAGGTTTTTTAGAGTGTTTTAGGGATTTATAAACTCTTTAGTGAATTAAGGGATTTAAATGGATTTTAGGGGTTTTGGGGGTTTTTGGGGGTTTTTGGGGGTTTTACTAAATTCTAACGGTTTTCATGGATTTTTGATCACTTTAGGATTTTTGGGGGGTGTTTGGGTATTTCGGTTTTAATGGATTTCAGTTGTTAAAGTTTTTTTATAGGTTTAATGGATAGTTTTATAGTTTTTAGGGTTTTTAAGGATTATAAGATTTTAGATTTTTTATATTTATTATTGTTTTGGGGGTTTTTAATTTTGTTTACTGTTTTATAGTGTTTTCTTGGACTTTTAGGGTGTTTTTCGTTTTTTAATATTTCAGTGGTTTTAGGGTCTTTTGGGTTGTTTTATGGTTATTTGGGTTTTTATGGTGTGTGTGTGGGGGGGGGGGGGGTAGTGATTCTTTATTTAATTTTAGTATTTTTTTTGGTTTTAGGGAATTTTTAGGGTTTTATGGGGTTATAGGTGTTTATGGTAAATTTATGGATTTCATGGTTTTTTATCAGATATTATGGTTTTTAGGGTTTGTAGCATTTTTATGGTTTTTTGGCGTTTAATGGGTTTGTAGGATTTTATTTAATACTATTTTCATGTTTTTATGGGTTTTAGGATCCTTTTAGGGTTTTAGGATTTTTAAGTGTATAATGGATTTTTTAAATTTTTTTCTCTTTTTGTAAGATTTTTGGTTTTAATGGTTTTTATGGCCCCCTTTTGTTTTTTGGGGGTTTAGGGTCCATTAGGGATTGTTTGGTTTTTATGGTTTTTTGGGGTTTTAGGGACCTTTTGTAGTTTTTTGTATTTTTAGAGTATTTTAGGGATTTTAGGTGATTTTATGTTCACTTAGGATTTGTAGTGTTTTTAGTGCCTTTTAGGGTTTTATGGTTTTTAGGGATGTTGAGGGTTTTTAGGTTTTTCGGACCATTTATAGATTTTGGGGTTTTTAGGGATTTGTAAGGGTTTTTTGGGGTTTTATGGTTTGTATCGGTATTATATACTTTTAAAGGGTCAATGGGTTTTCATTTTTTTTAGGGGGTTTAAGGTTTTTTTTTGGTTTTAGGGTTTAAGGTTTTTATGGTTTTTAGGTGGTTTTCATCATTGGCAGGGACTTTTAAGTGTTTTAATAGTTTAAGGGTTTCTATGGGTTTTAGGGGTTTCTAAGTATTTTACGGTGTGAAGGTTTTTATGTTGTTTCATGGTTTATACAGCTTTTTCTTTGTCTTTATGGGTTTTAAGTGATTTTTAAGGGTTTTTTAGTTTTTAGGGTTTTTTAGGATTTTTTGCGGTTTAAACGTTTTTGTGATATTTAGTGTTTTTAGGTTTTTTATAATTTTCTTGGTTTTTATAGTTTTTAGAGTATTTATGCTTTTAGTGGTTTTAGGGATTTAAAGGGTTTTTAAGTGTTTTAAGGATTTTTAGTATTTCTAGGGGTGTGTTTGGGTTTTAGGGGTACATTAGGTTTTTAGTGTTTTTAGGTATTTTTTTTCTATTTAGGTGTTTTTTGGATTTTTATGGGTTCTAAGGTGATTTAGGATTTTTAATGTTTTTTGGGGTTTTTGGTTTATGTGTTTTAGAGGGGTTTCTGGGCTTCTGGGTTTTTAGTATTGTTTTATGGTTTGTTAGGGATTTTTTTTTGGGTTTTTAGGGTTTTAGTGTTTTAGGGTTTTACGATTTTATGTGTTTTAGAGTTTTTAAGTTCTTTATGGGGTTTTAGGAGGTCTTGTTGGATTTTAGTTTTTTTATATTTTTTTTGTTTTTCAATGTTTTTTAGGTTTTTTATGGGTTTTAGGGTTTATAGGGTTTATAGGGTTTTTTGGGTATTTATGGGTTTTAGGGTCTGCAGTGGTTTTAGTTCTTTTAGGTCACTAGTGTTTTTTGGGGTTTTTGGTTTTTAGGGTTTTTATGGTTTTTAGGGGTTCTTAGGGTTTATTATGGTTTTTACGGAATTTTTAAGGGTTTATGGGTTTTTTGGGGGTTTAGATGTTTTTATTAGTTTTAGGTTTTTTTGGGTTTTCATGGATTTTTTTTGGTGGTTTAGGGTTTTTAGTTTATTTTAGGGTTTTTTGTTTTTTTGGGTTTTGGGTATTAATGGGTATTTATGGAAATGAGGGGTGTAATTAGGGTTATAGGTGTTTTTAGGGTAGTTTTAAGATGATTATAATTTCTAGGGTTTTTATAGTTTTATTAGTTTGTTTGGTTTCAAGGATTCCATGGGGCTTTAGTTTTTATAATTTTTTAATGGTTTTTAGTGTTTTAAGGGTTTTCATGGTGTCTTATGGATTTATAGGTTTTTTGGGTATTTTGGGGATTTTTTGGTTTTTAGGGTCTTTTAGTGTTTTTAGGGGTTTTAGGGTCTTTTAACATTTTAATGATTTCTAGTTTTTTTGGGGTATTTAGGATTTTTTAGGTTTTTTATTTTTTGTAGGGTTTCAGGTGATTTTAAATTATTTACGGTTTTTGGATTTTTAGGGTTTTTTGGTTTTTAGGGTTTTAGGGGTATTATAGTCTTTTACGGTTTTTAGAAATTTTTATATTTTTAATGTTTTTTCAGAGATTTAATGGATTGTATGGTTTATTGGGGGGTTTTAAAGTGTTTTTTCGTTTTTTTGGTTTTTAGGGTTTTTTGGATAATTTGGGTTTTTTGGAGTTTTAGGTTTTAGGGTCTTTTAGGGGGTTTAAGGGGTTTTATTGTATTTTAAGTGTTTTTTGGGTTTTTTGGGTCTTTAAATATTTTTAATTTATTTTATGGGTTTTAAGGTTTTAAATGGTTTATATATTGTCTATGAATTGTAGGGTTTTGTGGGTTTTAGTGTATTCAAGGAGTTATTATAGTTTTTTGGTGTTTTAAGGGGTTTTTAATGTTTTTAATTGGGTTTAGTGTTTGACTTATTTTTGAGTGACTTTGTTTTTGTTTTTAAAGTTTTCTTTCGATTTTTAGGGTTCTTTTAGAGTTTTTAGGGTTTTAGGGTTTTAGTGTTTTTTTGGTTCATCAATATATTGTAGTTTTTAGGGTTTTGGGGGGATTTTTGATCTTATTGGTTTTTAGGGTTTTTATTTTTCTTAAGGTTTTAAGGTTTTAGGGGTTTCTTAGAGGTTTCCAAGTTTTTTAGGATTTTGTAAATATTTTTATGTATTTTAATGATTATTAGGGTTTTATGTATTTCTAGGGGATTTAATGTTTTTAGGGGTTTTTAGATATTTTGGGGGGTTTTAATGATTTTAGGGGTTTAAAAGTTTTTTTAATCCTTTTTAAGGTTTTTATATTTTTAGGGTTTTGGTGGTTTTTTGGGTTTTTCAGTGTCATTAGGGGTTTTCTCAGTTTTTAAGGATTTTTGGGGTTTTAGGGTTTCTTATGGTTTTTAAGATTTTGATTAATTTTTATTATTTTAAGTTATTTTATAGTCTTAAATGTTTTTTGGATGTTTATGGGTTTTTAGGGTCTTTTATGTATTTTATAAGATATTTTAGGGTTCCATGGTTTTTTTGGTCTTTTATGGGTTTTAGGGTTTTTTGTCCTCTTAGGGTCTTTAGGGTATTGTAACACCCCAAGATTCTACGGTGCGCTTCTCTTTGAATAATGTGATAGCGTGTGTTGTACGCAACACCGAGTTCTAACACACCATAACCAATCAAACTAGCCGTTATGAATAGTAATACCTAATTTTCGAAATTATATATATTTTATATTTTAAAATGGACTTCATTTCTGGATTCGGAATATCGAATTTAGCCTAAGGTGAAATTTTGGTACTTTTCGGATAACTTTCATATTTTGATGAATAGTGAAAATTACTAAATTTTAATTAAAAACAACTTTTTTAATAAAAATAATTAATAGTGATAAATTATGAAATTGAGTGGTTTTAAAGTATATTTAGAATATATTTTTACCATTTAATATAATTTTGGTCATTGGACATAATTTTACAATTAAACCGAACATAAACAAGTGTCAATCTTTTGATAGTTATTATCTCTTAAAAACACGCTTTTTGTTTTGACAGTGGGAATTAATTTTAAATTAATTTCTGCCACTTCTTTGTTTTGAATTTAGAAAAATGGATTCCATATTTGGAATCAGGATGTCCAAATTGTGTAAATATGTAACTTTTATTTTTAGACATTTTGAATAATTACTGTGGTAAATATTTAATTTACCATGGTTAAGGGTAAATCTGGTAAATAAGGGTTAAAAACTAATATTATAATAATAATAAATTACCCTAAAACGTGTCCTAGACTTATTGGTTGATACATTTTCGACCATAGGAATCTTTGGGTCGATTTGGGGACCCCATGCCGCCACTTGTAGGTGATAGGGACACTTTATTTTAATTAAGTTAAAATGAATACAAAAATGACACAAGCATGTATCTTTTAGAAAAACAATTATTACATAGGGTTATATATGTTGGATTTTAGATTATAAATATTCATTATAAATATAAAACGATTTAATACATAATGATATTTTATTTATAATTTTTAGACATTAAATAATTTATTTTATTTATGACACAATGATGATGCAGTAATTACTAAAATAGTCAAAAATTAAATTAATTGATATTATAAATACCCAAATAAATATAATATGAAACTTTTAATGAATTAAAATAATTTTCTATGATAATATGATATATTAGGATTGATTTAATTTACTTTTTTCGAAGTAATCAATCTGTTATGAGTTTCAAAAAAGTCAACTATTGAATAGTGTCAAAATTGACATAAAAGAGTTCTTAAAACAAATATTATAATATTAATTGATATTAAATTCCTAAAAATCTAATGTTCGTCCAAGAGACTTATATAATGATAGTTTCATCATTAATGGACCACTTGGGGGGTCTATTGGATGTATATAGTAAGTTTATTAACCATATTATATAAAAATACAAAGAGACATTGTAAAAGTGAAACAAATTAACTTAGAGTTAATACTTAAAGATAAGGTTAATATAAGTACCCAAACCTGTCTAAATTCTATTTTTTGAGTTTTTTTCGACCCATAACCACCTTAACCTTTGAATATTCAACTTTGGAGCCATTGGAAACCGAATATGAATTTATTATAAACTAATATCTCTAGCTTTTCCAAAGGTACCCCTCACCCCTCTTATAAAAGGGAACTCCTCCTTCTCATTTCTTCACACCTTCAAAGCCTTTTGGTTCGGCCAACCTCTGCCCAAATACTCTGCCAACTTCCCTCACTACAACCTAGAGGCCTTATTTTGATCAGAAAGCCAACCTATGGAGCCCTTTTGATCAAATCAAAATGAAGAACCCGAAGAAGAGGTAATGATTTCACCACCCTTTTCCAAGTTCATTTCTTCTTCCACTTCTTCTTCCTTTGTTGTTACCATTCTAAAATAATAACTCCAGTATCATATATATACTGTGATGTTATTATAAATATGGTACAACCATATTCAGTATTCTATCCACCCTTTGTATAACATGTCACCATATGTGCGTACGTACGGCTTACCGTCTCCACGTCGTGGTGTAATTGTTATTCAATATATTATTATTTGGATGGGTATAATTATGAATGTGTAACTCATGTAAATAAGAAATATAACATGTTAATTATTCTGTATATATGATATACCATCCATTTATATATTATTTTATTATCAAAAGAATGATATTGTTGCTCGTGCGTACGTACGAACTACCGTCTCCACGAACGCGATAAGATTCATTCTCCATCGTATCCATTCAAGTATAATTATCATTTGATGATTTAAAAATGATTTATAAGGACTTTATATCATTCTGGATATGAATAATATACAACCTATCCATTACAAACATGGCTTACATAACAAAACATATTAAATAAAACAAGTAAGTTAACACCCGAAACAACGATAATACTAAGATATTATTATCAAATCAATATTAAAAGATCATATATGATATCATATTAATATATATGATTCTTTTATAATTTAATAACAATTATTTCACCATTATACAGGAGGTTAACCTACCCCAACCAAGTAAAAGTGCAAGGTACGGGGTTTCCATCTCACTCCTTATTCCCGTGAGATTCATGCCATATTACCACCATCACCTTTTGTGTGGTGTATGTACTGCCCATAATTATATTCTTTGTGTAATACACTCTAATTTATGTGTATTTACATATTCATTGTATGATACCTCTTTCATGGGTTTTATGTTTCATAAGTTACCAAATTGGTAAGGGTTATTTCACAATCTCTTCATTATCTGAGGTTGTTTATATGTAATAATCTACTGGGATCTCTTTAGCATCCACATCCATGTTTCTTCAAAATGTATTTCAAAACATTTTTATTATTTACAAGAATATGGGTTAAAGTCATTTATACCCTTGTTTGACATTTTATAAGAGGAATCTTTCCGTCGTTTTCAAAACAAGGTCCTTTTTAACCTTTTCGACAGAATTAAGGTAAGAATGTTTTTTTTAACTTATACGGCGGGTGCGGTTATTTTCCGCCGTTATGAAATCTTCAAAGCTTTCCTTACAATATTATAAGAATATTTTCAAGAAAATGTTTTATTTTATATGGCTCTCAAATGATTTCAAAAATAGAAAGAGATATTTCTCTAAAAAGTGTTTTGATTTCATCTATGTCAACATCCTTTGATGGATTTTACGCTTATTTGAAGTTGATTTATTATGATACAAAACTTATATATTGTATTAAAGGTTTTTTGATATGTTTGACTGTGGAGGTGCTATTTTTATACCATTCATAGTTTATGGTGAAATTATTGACATTTCGTATGCTATTTTTAATACGAATGTTTATGTTATGTTTAAACCTTTTCATATGAGAATGCATTGGACTTAATATGTGATGGGTGGAGCCCGCTATAGCTCCTCGATGCATCGGTAGGTCTCATGAGACAAACTAGTGTCTTGGCACAAGGCCTTGACAAAATCTTATTTGTAGTCTTGGCACGAGGCCTTGGCTATGTGGTTATGATAGTCTGGCATTATGCATTTCAACATTATGAAAGTGGTTATTGATTTTGAATGTGATTATTCGATTAGTAGAATATCCATGTGAATAAGTAAATGGAATTATTTCATTTTATTTATGCCATACCATGTTGAAAGTTCAAGTTTTAAAGGATTTTGTTTTAGTAATTCATAGCCTTAAATGTTTATTCTTATTTATGAATGTTTCTGGTATATTGTTATCCTTACTGGGCATTTGAGCTCACCCCTTTTCTATGTTTTATTTTTCCCAGGAAGTGAAGAAGTAAATTATGAATGACCTGCAGGGATATTATGTGGGGATATGAGTGTGGTTTATGGAGACAATATGTTGTTGTAGTATTTTTTCATTTTATGATGTAATGTAAGACTTATGAATATATCTAGTGTTTCCAAGGCTACTAAACCAATCGGTATTTCGAGATTTGATCTTTCTTGTGATCATGCCAATGTTATGTAATAATGCACCGACTCTGGGTAACTAGGGTCGGGGCGTTACAGTTGGTATCAGAGGAAGTTTAGTACAAACCGTGGAAGCTAGATTTAGATAAACTCTGATTAGAGCACGTAGACCTAAGATGAACTTTGAGGATTATTATAGAAGAACTTCCTAGAATTTTGGTATTGTAGAGATTTGGTGAGTTTTCCGAGAAATACATCCCTGTCTGGATACGAGCAGGTAGAGGTGGCTCTGGCATAGATGTACCTAGGGGTAAAACCCGAAAACACCGCTTTGAGCTAGAATCGAACGGGAACTGGTGCATGACAATGGGCCTTGTTGCACTCTTGGTTACGACACTCCCGGAGGATATGCTTAGGATAACTCTCATTTTCTTTACAAATCATTATGAAGGGTTTATGAGTACATACTTCCTCAAAGAAAACATTTTTATGATTATGGATTATATCCATAAATAGTTCAATTTATGTTAAGTGTTTTATAAGTATGGGATTATGTATTTTGATTCATAAACTGATCTAGTTTATGCCATTGTTTAGAAATGGCGCCTAATGGAAGAAATGGAAACCGTATCAATGCACGCACTCCATGTAGGGATTTCCCTCCTGCTCAAGATAATTATAGTGGAGCTGGTGATGCAACTGGTGCCGATCAGCTAATCACCATACTGGGACAACTTACTCAGGTTATGAATAATAACCTTACCCGTATGGAGCACCCCGATCCACAACGTGGAGGATCAATGTTAGATCGATTCATGAGGAAACAACCACCAACGTTCAATGGGAGTACAAATCCCTTAGTAGCTGAGCAATGGATAAATTCCCTAGAGAAAATATTTTAGGCTTTGGGGAGCAGTGAAAGGGAAAAAGTTATCATGGCAGTTTACCGACTCACTGGAGATGCTGATCAATGGTGGTCATTAATTCAAAATACGAAGGAAGGTGATGAAGTATCAAATATGGAATGGAGGGAGGTCAAAGATCTATTTTTAGAAAAATACTTTCCTCGCGACCATCGAGCAGATATGGAAAGACAATTTCTAAGTCTGAGACAGAAGGAGGATGAGAATGTCACAAAGTATGAGGATAACTTTACAAGGTTAGCAAGGTATGCTGGTGATTATATACATAACCCAAGAAGTAATATTGATCGTTTCTTTGATGGGTTAAAACCATTTCTCCATCGAGCATTAGTCTCACAATCCTTTTCGTCGTACGAAGACATTGTCTCATGTTCTATCAAGACCGAAAAGGAATTCTCTAAGTCTTATGACTTTAAAGAAAAGCAAGAGAAGAAGAGACCTGCTGATCAATATGGGAATGGAAATAAGGGGAAGAAGGGAAAGGTTGAATATCCATCCTGTGGTAAATGCGGGAAGAAACACCCTGGTACTTGCTTGAAGGGAATGAGAGTCTGTTACAAGTGTGGTGAAAAAGGACACCAAGCTCGTGATTTCAAGGGGAAGAAGGAAGCTACCAACGTTCAGTGCTACAATTGCAGGGAGATGGGGCATTATGAAAATGCATGTCCTAAGCGTCAGGAGAACTTACCTCAGAAAAGGCCAAGGGATCAAGGCCAGGCTTATTCTATCACTACTGCTGAGGTAGAAGCTCCGAAATACGTGGTGGCAGGTAATTTAATGGTTTCCTCAAGTTTAGCAAATGCATTATTTGACTCTGGATCATCGCATTGTTTCATATCTTCCCAGTTTGCTAAGAAAATTAGATATTTCCAATTTGATTTAATAAGGGAATTGTCAGTTAAAACTCCTAAGGGAAGTATCATTGCAACAATGTTTTGTGAATCAATCCCCATTAGAGCACATAAATGTTCTTTATATGCTGATCTCGTCGTCATACCTATGATTGAGTTTGATATAATCCTCGGTATGGACTGGCTGATTTATTGTAAGAAGAGAGAGGTTACGATTCGTGATGATAATGATAAGGAACACCTTATTTTTAGAGCAGAATCGTCACCACCTAATTCTTATTTAGATCCACCCCCAGTATCTCAACTTAATTCAATTATTGGGGAGGAAGAGAATGAAATAACTGTCGGTGAGGAAAATAATGTTCAAATAGAGGATTTACCTATTGTGAAAGAATTTGTAGATGTATTTCTGGAAGATTTACCTAGACATCTTCCAGAACGAGAAGTTGAGTTTTCCATTGATTTAATTCCTGGATCAAGGCCTATATCGAAGACCCCTTATAGAATGGCCACTGTAGAATTGTTTGAACTAAAGAAACAACTAGAGGAATTGAGTAATAAGGGATTTATTCGCCCTAGTGTTTCTCCATGGGGAGCCCCTGTTCTTTTTGTTAAAAAGAAAGATGGATCTATGAGGTTATGTATCGACTACAGGGAGATCAATGCTATAACAATAAAGAACAAGTATCCCCTACCACGCATTGATGATTTATTTGACCAACTGCATGGAGCTCAATACTTTTCAAAGATTGACCTTCGATCTGGATACCATCAGTTGTGTGTGAAGAAGGAAGACATTCAGAAGACAGCATTTCGAACCAGGTACGGGCATTACGAGTTTACTCTAATGCCGTTTGGATTGACTAATGCACCCTCTGTATTCATGGATCTGATGAATAGAGTTTTCAAGGAGTATCTTGATGAATTTTTGCTGGTATTTATTGATGATATCTTGGTATACTCAAAAACCTACGAAGATCATGAAAATCACTTGTGCATTATCTTGAAGACTCTGAGGAGGCATGAATTATATGGGAAGTTTAGCAAGTGTGAATTATGGCTTCAAGAGATTAATTTTCTTGTCCATATTGTCTCTAAAGATGGAATCTTTGTTGATCCTTCTAAGACCAAGGCAATCCAAGAATGGCCAGCACCTACGAGTATAACTGAGGTACGTAGTTTTATTGGTTTGGCAGGTTATTATCGACGTTTCGTCCAGAATTTTGCCCGATTGGCTAACCCATTAATGAATCTCACACGTAAAGGGGTTAAATTTGTTTGGACAATAGAGTGTGAATAATGTTTTGAAGAACTGAAGAGAAGATTAGTCAATGCTCCTATATTGACTCTACCATCGTGGAATGATGGGTTCGTTATTTGTAGTGATGCATCAAAGAAAGGACTTGGTTGTGTCCTTATGCAGAATGATAGAGTTATTGCCTATGCATCATGACAGTTGAAAATTAATGAACAAAACTATCCTACTCATGATCTCGAGTTAGCAGCTGTGATCTTTTCTTTGAAGATATGGAGGCACTACCTCTATGGTGAATAATGTGAGATTTATACTGAACACAAAAGTTTGAAGTATATTTTCTCACAAAAAGAACTCAACATGAGGCAAAGGAGATGGCTTTAATTACTCAAGGATTATGATTGTACGATACACTACCACCCGGGGAAAGCAAACAAGGTGGTAGATTCTTTGAGTAGAAAAGACCATGGAGTTTTGAACAATATGAGAATTGAAAGGGATCCAATTTTCATGGATCTAGTGAATATGGACATGGGAATAACCAGGGAAGGTGAAACATCAATACTTTTTCAAATGGTTGCCAAACCATCTTTACTAGAAAGGATTAAGAGTTCTCAGACAGATGATGAAGAATTTCAAAAGAAGATTAAAGCTGTGAATAATGGGAGATTGAGAGACTTTGTGTATGAAGATGGAATTTTGAAATTCGGGAAGAGACTTTGTGTTATCGATTTACCTGATCTAAAAAGGGAATTGCTGGATGATGCTCATAGTTAAAATTTCTCTATACACCCTGGGAGCACGAAAATGTATAGAGATTTGAAGGAACATTTTTGGTGGGACAACATGAAGAGGGAGATTGCTGATTTTGTGTCAAGATGTATGGTTTTTCAACAAGTGAAAGCTGGAAGGAAACAGCCTAGAGGAGTCATGCAACCTCTTCCCATACCGGAGTGGAAATGGGACAATATTACGATGGACTTTGTCATGGGGATACCAAAGACTCCTAGAAGGAATGATGCAATATGGGTTATTGTTGATCGTCTTACCAAGTCAGCACATTTTCTTGCTATAAGAGAAGATCTACCCCTGGAACGTCTAGCAAGACTATATATTAATGAAGTTGTGAGACTTCATGGAGTACCCCTATCGATTGTTTCTGATCGTGATCCCCGTTTTACTTCAATATTTTGGAAAAGTATTCAGAAATCCATGGATATTGAACTTAATTTGAGCACTGCTTACCACCCTCAGACAGATGGACAATCAGAACGGACTATTCAGACCTTAGAAGACATGTTGAGATCTTTCTCACTTGACTTTCAGGGTATGTGGGATCAATATTTACCACTGGTAGAATTTTCCTATAACAATAGCTTCCATTCGAGTATTCAGATGGCACCATATGAAGCGTTATACGGAAAGAGATGTCGTACACCAACCTGTTGGGATGACTTTGGAGAAAGAAAACTTGTAGGCCCAGAACTGGTGGAGGAAACGGTGGAAATGGTGAAGGTAATTCAAAATCACATCAAAGCAGCTCAAAGTAGGCAGAAGAGATATGCCGATAATCGAAGGAAGGATTTGGAATTTAAAGTCGGTGATCATGTTTTCCTGAAGGTATCTCCATGGAAGGGAGTCATACGTTTTGGTAAGAAAGGTAAATTGAGTCCCAGGTACATCGGACCCTTCTAAGTTCTAGAACGAATTGGGGTTGTAGCTTACCGATTGGCAATGCCGCCAAGTCTCTCCAAAGTTCATGATGTGTTCCACGTATCTCTGTTGAGGAAATACATGCCTGACCCAATGCATGTACTCACCTATGAGGAATTAGAACTGGAACCCGATCTGTCTTATTGTGAAGATCCTATCAGGATTCTTGATACAAGAGAACAAGTACTGAGAAACCGGACGACGCGTTTGGTAAATGTTTTGTGGAGAAACCATAAGATGGAAGAGGCAACGTGGGAACCCGAGGAACTTATGATGAAGAACCACCCGAGTCTTTTCATGCGGTAGTATTCTAGAAATTTCGAGAAGGAAATTATTTTAAGGAGGGGAGAATGTAACACCCCAAGCTTCTACGGTATGCTTCTCTTTGAATAATGTGATAGCGTGTGTTGTACGCAACACCGAGTTCTAACACACCATAACCAATCAAACTAGCCGTTATGAATAGTAATACCTACTTTTCGAAATTATATATATTTTATATTTTAAAATGGACTTCATTTCTGGATTCAGAATATCGAATTTAGCCTAAGGTGAAATTTTGGTACTTTTCGGATAACTTTCATATTTTGATGAATAGTGAAAATTACTAAATTTTAATTAAAAACAAGTTTTTTAATCAAAATAATTAATAGTGATAAATTATGAATTTGAGTGGTTTTAAAGTATATTTAGAATATATTTTTACCATTTAATATAATGTTGGTCATTGGACATAATTTTACAATTAAACCGAACATAAACAAGTGTCAATCTTTTGATAGTTATTATCTCTTAAAAACACGCTTTTTGTTTTGACAGCGGGATTTAATTTTAAATTAATTTCTTCCACTTCTGTGTTTTGAATTTAGAAAAATGGATTCCATATTTGGAATCAGGATTTCCAAACTGTGTAAATAGGTAACTTTTATTTTTAGACATTTTGAATAATTACTGTGGTAAATATTTTATTTACCATGGTTAAGGGTAAATCTGGTAAATAAGGGTTAAAAAATAATATTATAATAATACTAAATTACCCTAAAACGTGTCCTAGCCTTATTGGTTGATACATGTTCGACCATATGCATCTTTGGGTCGATTTGGGGACCCCATGGTGCCACTTGTAGGTGATAGGGACACTTTATTTTAATTAAGTTAAAATGAATACAAAAATGACACAAGCATATATCTTTTAGAAAAACAATTATTACATAGGGTTATATATGTTGGATTTTATATTATAAATATTCATTAGAAAGATAAAACGATTTACTACATAATGATATTTTATTTATAATTTTTAGACATTAAATAATTTATTTTATTTATGACACAATGATGATGCAGTAATTACGAAAATAGTGAAAAATTAAATTAATTGATATTATAAATACCCAAATAAATATAATATGAAACTTTTAATGAATTAAAATAATTTTATATGATAATATGATATATGTTTATTGATTTAATTTACTTTTTTAGAATTAATCAATCTGTTATGAGTTTCAAAAAAATCAACTATTGAATAGTGTCAAAATTGACATAAAAGAGTTCTTAAAACAAATATTATAATATTAATTTATATTAAATTCATAAAAATCTAATGTTCGGCCAAGAGACTTATATAATGATAGTTTCATCATTAATGGACCACTTGGGGGTCTATTGGATGTATATAGTAAGTTTATTAACCATATTATATAAAAATACAAAGAGACATTGTAAAAGTGAAACTAATTAACTTAGAGTTAATACTTAAAGATAAGGTTTATATAAGTACCCAAACCTGTCTAAATTCTATTGGTTGAGTTGTTTTAGACTCCTCCCCACCTTAACCTTTGAATATTAAACTTTTTAGCCATTGGAAACCGAATATGAATTTATTATAAACTAATATCTCTAGCTTTTCCAAAGGTGCCCCTAACCCCTCTTATAAAAGGGAACTCCTCCTTCTCATTTATTCACACCTTCAAAGCCTTTTGGTTCGGCCAAACTCTTCCCAAATACTCTCCCAACTTTCCTCACTACAACCTAGAGGCCTTAGTTTGATCAGAAATCCAACCTAAGGAGCCCTTTTGATCAAATCAAAAGGAAGAACCCGAAGAAGAGGTAATGATTTCACCACCCTTTTCCAAGTTCATTTCTTCTTCCACTTCTTCTTCCTTTGTTGTTACCATTCTAAAATAATAACTCCAGTATCATATATATACTGTGATGTTATTATAAATATGGTACAACCATATTCATTATTCTATCTACCCTTTGAATAACATGTCACCATACGTGCGTACGTACGGCTTACCGTCTCCACGTCGTGGTGTAATTGCTATTCAATATATTATTATTTGGATGGGTATAATAATGAATGTGTAACTCATGTAAATAATAAATATAAAATGTTAATTATTCTGTATATATGATATACCATCCATTAATATATTATTTTAATATCAAAAGAATGATATTGTCGCTCGTGCGTACGTACGGACTATCGTCTCCACGAACGCGATAAGATTCATTCTCCATCGTATCCATTCAAGTATAATTATCATTTGATGATTTAAAAATGATGTCTAAGGACTTGATATCATTCTGGATATGAATAATATACAACCTATCCATTACAAACATGGCTTACATAACAAAACATATAAAAGAAAACAAGTAAGTTAACACCCGAAACAACGATAATACTAAGATATTATTATCAAATCAATATTAAAAGATCATATATGATATCATATTAATATATATGATTATTTTATAATTTAATAACAAATATTTCACCATTATACAGGAGGTTAACCTACCCCAACCAAGTAAAAGTGCAAGGTAAGGGGTTTTCATCTCACTCCTTATTCCCGTGAGATTCATGCCATATTGCCACCATCACCTTTTGTGTGGTGTATGTACTGCCCATAATTATATTATTTGTGTAATAAACTCTAATTTATGTGTATTTACATATTCATTGTATGATACATCTTTCATGTGTTGTATGTTTCATAAGTTACCAAATTGGTAAGGGTTATTTCACAATCTCTTCATTATCCGAGGTTGTTTATATGTAATAATCTACTGGGATCTCTTTATCATCCACATCCATGTTTCTTAAAAATTTATTTCAAAACATTTTTATTATTTACTAGAATATGGTTTAAAGTCATTTATACCCTTGTTTGAATTTTTATAAGAGGAATCTTTCCGTCGTTTTCAAAACAAGGTCCTTTTTAACCTTTTCGACAGAATTAAGGTAAGAATGTTTTTTAACTTATACGGCGGGTGCGGTTATTTTCCGCCGTTATGAAATCTTCAAAGATTTCCTTACAATCTTATAAGAATATTTTCAAGAAATTTTTTTATTTTATATGGCTCTCAAATGATTTCAACAATAGAAAGAGATATTTCTCTAAAAAGTGTTTTGATTTCATCTATGTCAACATCCTTTGATGGATTTTACGCTTATTTGAAGTTGATTTATTATGATACAAAACTTCGATATTTTATTGAAGGTTTTGTGATATTTTTGACTGTGGATGTGCTATTTTTATACCATTCATAGTTTATGGTGAAATTATTGACATTTCGTATGCTAGTTTTAATACGAATGTTTATGTTATGTTTAAACCTTTTCATATGAGAATTCATTGGACTTAATATGTGACGGGTGGAGCCCTCTATAGCTCCTTGATGCATCAGTAGGCCTCATAAGACAAACTAGTGTCTTGGCACAAGGCCTTGACAAAATCTTATTTGTAGTCTTGGCACGAGGCCTTGGCTATGTGGTTATGATAGTCTGACATTATGCATTCCAACATTATGAAAGTGGTTATTGATTTTGAATGTGATTATTCGATTAGTATAATATCCATGTGAATAAGTAAATGGAATTGTTTCATTTTATTTATGCCATAACATGTTGAAAGTTCAAGTTTGAAAGGATTTTGTTTTAGTAATGCATAGCCTTAAATGTTTATTCTTATTTATGAAAGTTTCCGGTATATTGTTATCCTTACTGGACATTTGAGCTCACCCCTTTTCTATGTTTTATTTTTCCCAGGAAGTGAAGAAGTAAATTATGAATGACCTGCAGGGATATTATGTGAGGATATGAGTGTGGTTTATGGAGACAATATGTTGTTGTAGTAGTTTTTCATTTTATGATGTAATGTAAGACTTATGAATATATCTAGTGTTTCCAAGGCTACTAAACCAATCGGTCTTTCGAGATTTTATCTTTCTTGTGATCATGCCAATGTTATGTAATAATGCACCGACTCTGGGTAACTAGGGTCGGGGCGTTACAGTATTTTAGGGTTTTAAAGGATTTTTATGGCCTTTTAGGTGTGTTTTAAGGGTTTTTGGGATTCATGAGGGTTTTGCATGTTTTTATTATTTTTAAAGTTTTTTTTGGGGGTTTTGGGGTCTTAAAGGTGTTTAGGGATTTAAAATATTTTTTCTTTATTTTTAGGAGGTTTTAAGGTTATATGTTGTTTTGGATTTTTTTTATATCATTATTTTTTTTAGTGTTTTTAAGGGTTTTTAGGTTTTTAGGGTTTTAGGATTTTGAACGGTGTTTGGTGTTTTTTAGTGTCTCTTTAGTGTTTTAATGATTAATGGGGGTTTTATGTTTTTAGGGGTTTTAGAAGACTTTTGGGGTTTTAGGGGTTTTTTATGGTTTTGGGGGGTTTTAGGATTTTAAAGGTTTTTTGGGTTTTTAGGTTGGTTTGGGTTTTATCATCACGTGTATTTCTGCAACCGCGGCGGTTAGGTTTTTGTTGTAATATAAAGTGAACGACACACATACATTCCCTCACCATCCTCCCTTTCTCTCTATAATGGAGGATCGACGCTTCTCCTGCCTGTTTCGATCCTCCTTCCTCTCATGTCGCTCCTGAAACCGATCTGACGCCATCGGAGACTCGATTTCCGTTTCCGCCGCCCATTGCTCCACCTTTAGGGTTTGTAATGATTTTCTTGGAATTTTTATTCTTTTAAATAGTATTAATGGTTTTTTGATTTTTAAGGGATTCATAGTTTTTATGCATTTTTAATGGTGATTTGTTTAGGGGTTTTTACGGTTTTTAGGGTTTTAGGGGTTTTTTTCATTTAGGTGTTTTAGTGATTTTAAATTTTTTTATGGATTTTAGAATTTTTAGTGGTTTAAAGAGGTTCTAGTGACTTTGAGGGTTTTCATAGTGTTTTAGGCTCTTTTATTGGTTTTATGGTTTTAGGGACTTTTGTAATTTTGAGGGTCCTTTTGGTGTTTTTTGGAATTTTTAGAGTCCTTTATGGTTTTTATAGGTTTTAGGTTCCTTTAGTATTATAATATTTTTAGGGAATTTTAGGGGTCTTGGGGTCTTCTATTTTGTTTCTTAATTTTTATTGACATTTAGGGGCCATAAGGTTTGGGGCTATTTTTGAGGTTTTAAAATTGTTTTAGGATCTTTTGAGAGTTTTATGGTTCATTGGTGTTTTTATGGGTTTTACGGTAGTTTAGGAGTTTTGGGGTCCTTTAGTGGTTTTAGGGTTTTTAGGCTACTAAAGTTTTTTTAGGGTTTTTATTGTGTTATAGGGTTTTGGGGTTGTGAGGCTCCACTTGAGTTTATTGGGTCATTTAGAGTCCTTTAGCATTTTTAGCATCCTTTAAATTTTTTGATTCATTTATGGTTTTAAGGTTATTTATTGTTATTTTATGATTTTTTAGTATTTTTTGTACCTTTTAGGATTTTGATATTTTTATGGTCTCTTAGATGGTTTTAGGGGTTTTTTTTTCTTTTGAGGTTTCTAGTGTTTTTATGGTATTTTTGTTTTTAAGGGTTTTTTGAGATACTTTATGTTCCTTTAGGGTTTCTTGGTTTTTAGGTAATTTTTGTAGTTTAAGGTTTTATTATTTAATTTTATACTTAATTAGGGGGTTTAGGTGTTTTTACGTTCTCTTAAGGGTTTTATGGTTTTTTGGGTTTTCGGGGATTTTCTACGTTTTTAGTGTTTTTACTAATTCAGGGTTTTTAGGGTCCTTTAGGGTGTGATGTTTTTTTATTTTTATGTTTATATAGGTTCTTTAGTGGTTTACGGTATTTTTAAGGGTTTTTTGGGTTTCCTATATCTAAATGTGTTTTTTTTTGTTTTAAGGGGCAAGGAAGATGCGATGGTCGGGCTATCCCCCCCCCCAAATTTATTAGAAAGAAAAAAGAGACACCGCAGACAAGGGAGGGGAGGGGTCAAATGACCCACACCCAAAAACCCCTTACAAACCCAAGACGCAAAAAAAAAACCCAAAAAAGAAAATCAAAAAAGAAAAAAGAAAACATGCACAAAGCCAAGCATCCACCACTACCATCCAACATTAACCAGTATCCAGCAGCTCACAGATAACCAAGGACTAGCATCCAAACTCACAAAATCCAGCATCCAGAACCTTCTCACCAAGAAAATCCACCACCAATAGCATAGAATCATCAGCACCATATTCATAAGTCTCACCTTTATCACATCAGAGTGAAGCAACACCCCTCTCCAAGCACCAGCAGCAACAATCACCATCAAACCAATCAGCCTTCAGCAACTCACACCTAGTAGCACACCCAGAAACAAATCCCAGGGCAGCACTGCCACCACCAATGCAGGGCCACCAGCACCAAACATATAAGCCACAACTCAGCCCATCAACAAGTAGCATCCAACGCCAACACATCCACCAGCATCACAGAACTAACATCACCAAACTAAAAATCACAAGCTTCATCACATCACATCGAAGCAGCGAACATAACTTAGCACCATTCCTGACCCCCATCATGTAACACCCGATATTTTAATGAGAAATATTTTGTTTTTATGTTATATAGAACATCAAAGAAATATTTCACTACACACAACACTAGATTTTCTTTCTTTACACTCAATCATGACCTTCCTTGATAGCTTGCATTGTACGCAATACCGAGTTTCACTAAACAACGATATGCTATTAAACTATTATTACAACTAGCCATTATGAATAGTAATACCCACTTTTTGAAATTTAATAAATTTTATCTTTAAAAATGGACTTCATTTTTGGATTCGGAATATCCCAATTATCCTAGGGTGAAATTTTCATATTTTTCTAAAAACATTGAATTTTTGATGAATAGTGAAAACACTATGTTACTATTTAAAAACTGAATTTTTATTTAAATAATTATTTATTTTATTTAAATTAATTTTAGGTCAAAAATGATACATAATACCTATATAAGTTCAATGTAATTCATTGGAGTCGTTTTATAATAATTTCAGATATATAAAAATTTTATTGAACTTTTCACCGTCTTTTACCCACCTCCTAGGAGAATTTTCAAATTTACATAAAACTTAATTTTATTGCTTCTGTGAGTGGAATTTCAAAAATCCAAGAGACATGGTTAATATCAAGGAGTAAAATGTGGTTCAATAAGATAAAAATAATTTTTGTAGAATAATAACTTTTTACTTTTTTTCTACGGTTAAAAGTAAATAGGGTAATTAAGGGTAAAAATGATATTATTATTACCCTAAAACATGTCATAATTTATTGGATAAGTTTAATTCGACGAAAAACAACCTTAGGAATAAAATATGACCATTTAGGTCCACTTGGATTAGATTAGGACATTTATTATTATTTTATTTAAAGAAGAGTTAAAATAGTTAAAATCAAAGTTTAATAACTAAAAAATTTTTAATATATGGTTATAAATAAGATAAATTCGACTATAAATATTCAATAGAAAGGTAAATATATTTCCTACTTAATTATATTTTATTTTTAATTTTTATACTTTAAATAATTTAATTTAGTTATGACACAATAATGATGCAATAATTACCTTATTAAGGAAATATTAACATAATTGATATTATAAATACCAAAATAAATTTAATTTGAGACTATTTAAGAATTAAAATAATTATAAAGATTAATATGACATATTATTATTGATTTAATAAACTTTTTTCGAATGAATAAAGCTGTTATAATTTTCAAAAAAATCAATTACCAAATAGTGTCAAAATTGACATAAAATAGTTTTTAAAACAAATATTATATTATTAATTCCTATTTTTTTTCCTAAAAACCTAATATTCTGCCAAATGACTTAGATACAGTTATATATATTAATATTTAACAACTTGGGGTTCGTTTGCCTTTTTATAGTAAGTTTATTAACAATATAATGTAAGAAAACTAGAAGACATGGTAAAAGTTATATTATTTAACTTAGATTTAAATCTAAATGATAATGTTAAAATAGTAACCTAAACTTGTCTACAATATATTGGTTGAGAGGATTACGACCCATCCTCACCTTATATTATAAATAAATCAATTTTGAGATATTAAAAACCGAATATGACTTTATAATATAACAATATTTTAAGTTTTTTCTAAGGTGCCCCTCTCCTCCCTTATAAAAGGACACCTCCTCCCTCTCCTCCTCACACCACTTTGAGCCTTCAAGCTCGTCCAAACCCTGCCAATTTCCCTTTTAAACTTCACTAGAAACATCCTAGAGGTACTGGTATTATTCAAATACCATCTTTAGTGCCCTAATAGGAGGTTATGAAGAGGCACTTCAAAGAAAAGGTAATGTCTGTTACCAATTCTTTCAACTTTATTTCTTCTTCTACTTATTCTTAATTAGTTGTTTCATTATGATGTAATAACATGAGTATCACTAAAATAATTATATGTTATTATAAGTATGAAACAAACCTATTTCACCTTCTGTACATCCTATGGAAAACAAAATCACCGCGCGTGCGTACGTACGGAATACCATCTCCACGCCGTGTTGTAATCTGTTTTCCACCACCACCTTACATGGATGGGTATAATGGTGTAAAGAATAACTATATTTGATTATTTTAAAATTATATTGATTCTGAAATAGTATACATACACTTCAATACAATTCAACGATCATGGGAACGATATCATCGCTCGTGCGTATGTACGACCAACCGTCTCCACGATATGATGCGACTTGTTCTACATGATCTTCACTGAATAATGATTATATAAATGCATTGAATGAGTAAATATGATATATATTACACTAATACCATTCTTTAAATGAGGTATCTATAACCTAAAAAGAAGAATAAGAATTTATTCGACAAAACACGCATAAGAACATAAAGCAATAAACACACAAATAACAAGTAGCAATGAAATAATACTAATAAGAATCTAAAAATATGACCATATATGATATCATAAAAATGATTATTATTATGAAATAAGTCAATGAAATTATTTAAATCATTATACCGGAGTTTCAGACACGTACGAAGCAAATTGGACCTAAGGTAAGGGAAAATCTCGCAATCTCATTTTTATCCGAGATTGTTTATACTTCGGTAATTAATGGGGCATATTTATCATCCACATACATGTTTCCTAAATATGTAATATTATTTATATCCTCCTAAAATTTTTTAAATCCAATTTTACCCTTTGGTAAGTTTTTAGTAAAAGATATGAAAGGAATCTTTTGTCGTTTTTCGTACGAGGTACTTTTTGACTTTTCCAGCCAAAGTACGAGAAGACTGTTTTTTTAAACATATACGGCATCAATGGATTTTTAGAAAATTATTTCCATGAAGAATCCATTACAAGTTTTAATGTTTATTTTTAATCAACTTCTTTTAGTTTAAAATTATATGACATTTTAAGAAAGTAAAAATGTTTTTGAAGTAGAAAGGATATTTTCCTCAAGAATGGAGTTGAAGCATTTTATCAAAATTATTTTCCATATAAGAAAATATATGGTTATGTTTCTAACCCTATTTTTACATTGATTTGATTATGTTATGATGGAATTATTTTTATGATGTTCTTTTATCTTATATGGATTATGTTATGATGGCACGATGTTTAAGAATCCCATTTTTATTACATGGGTTATGATATGATGTATGATTTATGATTTTGTGGCACAAATAAAAATGGTTTCATTATGAGATGGGTGGGACCTATATCTCCCTCCAATTCATTGGGTAAAGATTTATATCTCATGAGATAGACATGTCTGGAACGGAAGGATAATCTGGTTCAGTGAAACAGGACTGAAATGAGGAGTGAGCTCGGTTCAGAAATGGACTTTGTCCGCTAATATAGTCTTGGCAATCAGTCTTGACTACTAAGAAATGATTATCTATGATTATGTGTGTATGACACAAAGTTTCATGTTTTATGTTATGATTATTTGGATTACATTTCACTATTATAATTGATCCCATGTCATGATATTATGATCTCTTTGGGAGGATAATATTTTCAAAATGTTGTGTTCTAAAGAATATGATATGATTGATATTTCTTTTGTTTACCCTTACTGAGCATTTTAGCTCACCCTGTTGTATGTTTTCTTTTCCCCAGGTCAGGAATAAGGGTATTAAGTAGGATATGCTAATAAGGGACTCTAGATATGATGAAATAAATGGGAGACGACGTAGATGATTTATGAACCAGTTGTTTATGTTTCCTAGTTTCTAAAGACACTATACCTATACAGCCCTTTTATGGTTTTGTTATATGTTGTAATAAGTGTGATTCAATCTTGAAGTAATAACAATGTATGTAATATATGGGTCATTATAGTTGGTATTAGAGGAAAGGTATAGTCAACCTTTGGAAACTAGGATGTGAAATCCTTAGTAAGAACCCTAAGGATATGTCTAAGCATAGGAAAAAATATTAGTGTTTTAGAAATGTCCATGAATAACCTATGATAAGACATAAAGCGTGAAATTTTATTCTTGATTATGTGGTTTTACTATTATTAGTGTTTCTCACACTATGCTTATTGGTTTTAGTCAATGGCTGGAACCTGAAGGAACCGTGTTAATTCTGAATACGACGGGCAATTCAATGATTTTCCCCCTGAGAAACCAAACATTATGGGAGGTAGAATGAAAAATATTGTAGCCATGATCACACAACTTTCTCAAGATATGAATCATGCAGGAATTCCAAACGAGCAAAGGAAGGAGCAAAATTCTGTTGAATCCTTCATGAGGCAGCGTCCACCCTCATTCAGCGGGTCTACTGACCCATTAGTTGTTGAAAAATGGATCAGTACTACTGAAATGATATTTTTATTTCTTCAGTGTACTGAACGTGATAATTTCATCTTTGCAGTTTATCATTTGGAAGGTGAAGCTGATCAACAGTGGAATCTTATTAAGAATATGAGGCCAAGTGATGAAATTGAGTCCATGTAATGGGACGAGTCCAAGGACTTATTTTTCAATAAGTACTTCCCTTGTATTCTTCAAAAAAATATAGAGAAGGAGTTTCTTGAACTAAAGCAAAAGGATGATGATTCTGTTGGTATCTACGAAGCAAATTTTACAAGACTTGCAAGGTACGCTTCTGGTATTATTATCCAACCTGAGAGTAAGATCGGTCGATTCTTTAGTGGCTTAAAACCAAGTCTTTGAAGGGGATTAGCTATAAGGGACTTCAATAGCTGCGAGGATATCGTTCGATGTGCTCTCAAGGTTGAGATGGAGATTGGAGTAACCCATTAGTCATATGTGTTTGATAAGAAGAGGAAAATGAAATTCAAAGGAAAATCTAAAGAGCACACTGAAAAGAAGATGAGTTTTCCCTTATGCTCAAAGTGTGGAAAGAAACATGGAGGTAGTTGTCTTAAAGGGAAAAGTAAACATTACAAATGTGGAAAAGAAGTTCATCGGGCATTTGAATGTCGTAATGATGGGAAGAAGATGTCTAGTGATGCGAACAAAGAAAAGGATACACAGCGTGCATCTCCTACACTTCAATGTTACAAGTGCAAGGAAATGGGGCATTATGCTAATCAATTCCCTAATACAAGGGTGGTTGATGATGATCGACGTCAACAAACTCTTAAGGCTAAATAAAAATTAGAGTCACATGCAATTTCTATCAGCGATGTGGAATATGATAACGAAATGGTGAAAGGTACACTTACCATCCACTCTAAGTAGAAAATGTTTTATTTGATTCTGGATCAACCCACTCTTTTATTTCTGAAGAATTTTCTAAGGGTATCACTGTATTACCTCAAAAATTAGATGTTGAGTTAGCTGTGACAACCCCTAATGGAACAACAGTCGCATCAAAAGTTTACAATTCTTCTCTGATTGAAGTTTGTGGGAAGTGCTCCCTGCAAATATTGTGATCCTTCTTATAGTGGAATTTTATATGATTCTTGGCATGGATTGGCTTTCTTTATATGGAGATCATATCAATTTCCATAGAAGTTAAGTCACATATCATATTCCAGATCTATCTATGATCATCTATTGATGCAAGGATGAACTTAACTTTCCAGTGGAAATTTCTTCCATCTTATCGGTCTTTATTCCACTAAAAGAAGGTTATTTATCTCAAATGGTTGGATATAAACTCACGATTAAGAATACTCCCTTTGTATGGGAGTTTTATGATGTCTTTCCGGATGAATTGACAGGTCTTCCACCAAATCGTGAAGTTAATTTTTCAATAGAACTCATACCGGGTGCTATGCCCATTTCAAAGACACCTTATAGAATGTCCCCAATTGAGTTGCAGGAATTGAAAAGAAACTCCAAGAGAATCTTGATAAGGGATTCATACACCCTAGTGTGTCACCTTGGGGAGCACCTGTTCTATTTATTTAGAAGAAATATGGATCAATGAGACTCTGCATTGATTATTGAGAACTTAACAAGATCACTATCAAGAACAAATATCCTCTCCCACACATTGATGACTTATTTGACCAACTACACGGAGCTCAATACATTTTCCAGATTGATCTTCATTCAGGGTATCGTCAATTAAGGGTCAAAAGGGAGGATATAGCAAATACGGATTTCCTTAAAAGGTATGGACACTATGAATTTATAGTGATGCCATTTGGTCTTATTAATGCCCCTGCTATATTCATGGATCTGATGAATAGAGTCTTTAGAGACTATCTTGATCAGTTTGTGGTAGACTTTATAGACGATATTATTGTCTATTCAAAGATTAAGGAAGAACATGAATATCACTTGAGAATTGTATTGAAGACCCTGCAAAAGGGGAATCTTTATGCCAAATTTACCAAATGTGAATTTTGGCTTCAAAAAGTTGCATTTTTGGGTCACATATTCTCAAAAGAGGGGATATCTATGGATCTAGTAAAAACAGAGTCTATTGAAAGATGGTCGAGACTGACAACAGTAAATGAGATCTGAAGTTTTCTTGGTTTGGATGGATATTATTGACTTTTTGTGAAATATTTTTCATGATTATCTAACCCACTCACCAAAATGACTCGGAAAGGAGTTAAGTTTGTTTGGACAGAGGAATGTGAACAGAATTTCAAGTAGTTAAAAAGAAGGTTATCCAGTGCACCTGTGCTCACACTTCCTTGTAGTGGATAAAGGTTTGTGATCTACAGTTATGAATCCAAGAAAGGGCTAGGGTGTGTTCTCATGCAAAATGATATGGTGATATCTTGTGCCTCATGACAGTTGAGAATCCATGAGCAAAATAATCCAACTCATTATTTAGAGTTAGCTGCGGTAATCATTGCATTAAAGATTTGGAGGCATTATCTTTATGGTGAAAGATGTGATATTTATACTGATCATAAAAGTTTAAAGTATATTTTCACACAAAAGGAGCTGAATATGTGCCAAAGAAGATTGTTGGATCCGATTAAGGATTATGACTGCTCAATTCATTATCACCCAGGGAAAGCAAACAAGGTGGCAGACACATTAAGTCGACAAGACCATGATAGTTTATCCATGATGAGGATCACAAAAGATCTAATATTTATGGATTTACAATGGATGGATCTTGGAATTATAATGGAAGGGGAAAGATATTATCTTTATTAAATGAATTTTCAACCATCTATACATGTGAAGATTAAAGAGGAACACAAAGAAGATGTAGAGTTACAAAAGAAGGTGACAAATGTTCCTGAATTCAACCTCAATTGTGATGGGATAATAATGTTCAGGAATCAGGTCTGTGTTCGTCCCATTCCAGAATTAAAGAAGGAGCTACTGGATGAGGCTCATAGTTCTTCATTCTCTATTCATCCTGGAAGCATGAAGATATATAGGGACCTAAAAGAGTACTTCTGGTGTGATGGCATGAAAAGAGATGTTTCTGAATATGTCTCTCAATGGTTGGTTTGTCAGCAAGTTAAAGATGAGATACAGAAGTCTAAGGGGATGTTACGACCATTACCCATACCAGAATGGAAATGGGAAAACATCACTATGGACTTTGTCATTGGACTTCCTAAAACATTCAAAGGCAATAATGCTATCTGTGTTATATTTTATCGTCTTATGAAGTCGGCACACTTCATTGCTATTAGGGAGGATTTATCTCTGGATCATCTTGGTAGGATATATGTAAAGGAAGTGGTAAGATTTCATGGAGTACCAATTTCCATTATATCTGATCAGGATTCGAGGTTTACCTCGAAGTTCTGGCGAGGTCTTCAGCATACTTTAGATACAGAGTTGAGTTTCAGCACTGCTTATCATCCTCATACAGACGGTCAGTCTGAGAGGAAAATTAAAACTCTAGAAGACATGTTAAGAGCTTTCTCTATGGATTTCAAAGGTGGTTGGGATCAACACCTACCTTTGGTGGAATTTTCTTATATTAATAGCTTTCACTCCAGTATTCAGATGGCTCCTTATGAAGCTCTCTATTGAAAGAAATGCAGGACTCCAACTTGCTGGGATGAAGTTGGGGAAAGAAAGCTATTAGGAACTGATCTTGTTGATGAGATGGAAGAAAAGGTCAGATCTATTCAAAAACACATAAGAGCATCTCAGATTCAACAAAAAATTTATGCCGACAACCAAAGAAAAGACCTAGAGTTTGAAGTAGGTGATAAAGTGTTCTTAAAAATATCTCCTTGGAAGAGAGTAATGAGATTTGGAAAGAAGGGAAAGTTGAGCCCTAGGTATATCTGTCCTTTCAAAATACTGGATCATGTTGGGAATGTAGCTTAGCGATTGGCGCTTCCACCGAATATCTCTCAAGTTCATAATGTGTTCCATGTATCGCTCCTAAGAAAGTACATACCCGATCCTTCACATGTACTCATCTCAGAAGTTTTACCGCTAGAGAAAGATCTTTCTTATGAAGAACAACCGATAAAGATCTTGAATCGTAGCAAAAAATCATATGGAACAAGACCACTCGCTTGGTGAAAGTTTTATGGAGGAACCACCAATTATAAGAAGCTACATGGGATCTTGAGGATATGATGAGGGAGAGGTATCCTCATCTGTTTGTTACAGAGTGACGAATTTCGAGGGTTAAATTCATTTTAAGGGGGTAGAATGTAACACCAAATATTTTTAGGAGAAATATTTTGTTTTTATGTTATATACATCATCAAAGTAATCTTTCACTACACACAACACTATCTTAGCTTGCTTTACACGCAATTGTGACCTTCCTTGATAGCTTGTGTTGTACGCAATACTGAGTTTCACTAAACAATGATATGCTATTAAAATATTATTAAAACTAGCTGTTATGAATAGTAATACCCAATTTTTGAAATTTTATAAATTTTATCTTTCAAAATGGACTTCATTTTTGGATTCGGAATATTGAAATTAGCCTAGGGTGAAATTTTGGTATTTTTCTGAAAACTTTCAATTTTTGATGAATAGTGAAAACACTGGGCTACTATTTAAAAACCGACTTCTTATTTAAATAGTTTTTTTATTTTATTTAAATTTATTTTAGGAAAAAATTGATACATAATACCTATATAAGTTCAATTTAATTCATTGGAGTAATTTTATAATAATTTTAGATATATAAAAATTTTATTGAACTTTTCACCGTCTTTTACCCACCTTCTAGGAAAATTTTCAATTTTACATAAAACATAATTTTACAACTTCTGTGAGTGGAATTTCGAAAATATGAGAGACAAGGTTATTATCAAAGAGTAAAATTTGGTTCAATAAGATAAAAATAATTTTTTATGAATAGTAACTTCTTACTTTTTTTACCACGGTTAAAAGTAAATAGGGTAATTAAGGGTAAAAATGATATTATTATTACCCTAAAACATGTACTAATTATATTGGATAAGTTTAGTTCGACCAAAAACAACATTAGGAATAAAATATGACCATTTAGGTCCACTTGTATTAGATTAGTATATTTAATATTATTTTATTTAAAGAAGAGTTAAAATAGTTAAAATCAATGTATAATAACTAAAACATTTTTAATATAGGGTTATAAATAAGATAAATTTGACTATAAATATTCATTAGAAAGATAAAAATATTTCATACATAATGGTAGTTTATTTATAATTTTTATACTTTAAATAATTTAATTTATTTATGCCACAATGATGATGCCGTAATTACCTTATTAGGGAAATATTAACATAAGTGATATTATAAGTACCCAAATAATTGCAGTTTGAGACTTTTTAAGAATTACACTAATTTTATAGGTTAATATGACATATAAGTATTGATTTAATTAACTTTTTTCGAAATAATAAAGCTGTTATGAGTTTCACAAAAATCAATTACCAAATAGTGTCAAAATTGACATAAAAGAGTTTTAAAAAAATGTTATATTATTAATTGTTATTTTATTCCAAAAAATCTATGATTCGGACAAATAACTTATATAAGTTTATATATATTCATAATTAACAACTTGGGGTTCTTTTGGCTTGCTATAGTAAATTTGTTAACCATATAATGTAAGAAAACAAGAAGACACGGTAAAAGTTAAATTATTTAACTTAGAGTTAAATCTAAATGATAAGGTTAAAATAGTAACCTAAACTTGTTTAAAATATATTAGTTGAGATTATTTAGACCCCTACCCACCTTATCTTCTAAATAAATAAATTTGGAGCAATTAAAAACTGAATATGGCTTTATAATAAAATAATATTTTAAGTTTTTTCTAAGGTGCCCCTCTCCTCCCTTATAGAAGGACACCTCCTCCCTCACCTCCACACACCACTTTGAGCCTTCAATCTCGGCCAAACCCTACCAATTTCCCTTATAAACTTCCCTATAAACATCCTAGAGGTCCTGGTATTCTTCAAAGACCATATTTAGTGCCCTAAGGGGAGGTTAAGAAGAGGCACTTCAAAGAAGAGGTAATGTCCGTTACCGATTCTTTCAACATTATTTCTTCATCTACTTCTTCTTATTCTTTAGTTGTTTCATTATGATTTAATAACATTAGTATCACTCATATACAGATATATTATTATAAGTATGAAACAACCAAATTTCACCTTTTATCCATCCTACGGAAAACGAAATCACCGCGCGTGTGTACGTACGGAATATCGTCTCCACGCCGTGGTGTAATCTGTTTTCCACCACCACCTTACTTGGATGGGTATAATGGTGTAAATAATAACTTTATATGATTATTGTAAAATTATATTGATTATGAAATAGTATACATACACTTTAATAAAATTCCACGATCATGGGAATGATATCATCGCTTGTGCATACATACGGCCTATCGTCTCCACGATGTGATGCAACTCGTTCTACATGATGTTCATTGAATAATGATTATATAAATGAATTGAATGAGTAAATATGATATATATTACACTAAAACCATTCTGGAAATTAGGTATCTATAACCTAAAAAAAAGAAAAAGAATTTATTTGACAAAACATGCATAAGAACATAAAGCAATAAACCCACGAATAACAAGTAGCAATGAAATATTACTAATAAGAAGATAATAATATGACCATATATGATATCATGACAATGAGTGTGAATCTTGAATAAGTCAATTAAATTATTTAAATCATTATACAGGATGTTTAGACACGTACGAAGCAAATCGAACCTAAGTTAAGGGAAAATCTCACAATCTCATTTTTATCCGAGATTGTTTATACTTCGGTATTTAATAGGGAATATTTATCATCCACATCCATGTTTCCTCAATATTTAATATTATTTCTATCCTCCTACAATTTTTTAAATCCAATTTTACCCTTCGGTAAGTTTTTATTAAAATATATGAAAGGAAACTTTTGTCGTTTTTCGTACGAGGTACTTTTTGACTTTTCCAGCCAAAGTATGAGAAGAATGTTTTTTAACTTATACGGCATGAATGAACTTTTAGAACATTATTTCCATGAATATTCCCTTACAAGTTTTGATGTTTATTTTTAATCAACTTATTTTAATTTAAAATTATATAACATTTTAATAAAGGAAAACAATTTTGAAGTAGAAAGGATATTTTCCTCAAGAATGGAGTTCAAGCGTTTTATCAAATTTATTTTTCATCTAAGATAATATAGGGTTATGTTTCTATCACTATTTTAACATTGATTTTATTATGATATGATGGAATTATTTTTATAAAGTCCTTTTATCTTATATGGATTATGTTATGATGGCACGATGTTTAAGAATCCCATTTTTATTACATGGCTTATGCTATGATGTATGATTTATGATTTTGTGGAACACATAAGAATGGTTTCATTATGAGATGGATGGGACCTATATCTCCCTCCAATGCAATGGGTAATGATTTATATCTCATGAGATAGACATGGATGGAATGGAAGGTTAATCTTGTTCAGTGAAACAGGACTGAAACGAGGAGTGAAATCGGTTCATAAATGTACTTTGTCCACTAAGATAGTCTTTCCAATGAGTCTTAACTACTATGAAATGATTCTATATGATTATGTGTGTATGCCACAAAGTTTCATGTTTTATGTTATGATTATTTGGATTACATTTCACTATTATGATTGATCCCATGTCATGATGTTATGATCTCTTTTTCATGATAAGATTTTCAAAATGTTATGTTCTTAAGAATATGATATGATTGATATTTCTTTTGTTTACCCTTACTGAGCATTTGAGATCACCCTTTTGTATTTTTTCTTTTCCCCTGTTCAGGAAGAAGGGTATTGAGTAGGATATGCTAAAAAGGGACTCTAGATATTATGAAATAAATGGGAGACAACATAGATGATTTATGAACAAGTTTTTTATGTTTCCCAGTTTCTAAAGACACTATAACTATACGGTCCTTTTATGGTTTTGTTATATGTTGTAATAAGTGTGATTAAATTTTAAAGTAATAACAATGTATTTAAAGTATGGGTTTTTATACATCACCTCCTTGTCAACCAGACCCACTGCCAACAACATAGAACCGCCAGCATCATCGAACCCCAGAACCTCCTCACCAAGTAGATCCACCTCCAGCAACGCAGAACCACCACTATCAACCTCACAAACCTCATATTTTACCCATTCTAGTACATCAACAAGCAGTAGCCCACACCACTATTTCCGACAGCCATCATATCCAACTACATCTTGCGAGCAAGAAGCAGCAAACAACATAAACCAATAAAAGGCACATACCAAGTGCCACAGTAGCATAAATGAATCCAGACATCCCATAGCCAAATCAACAAAAAACTCGAGCAGAATTTCCCTAACTAGATGAAGAGAAAAAACAAAACACCAATCCCCGAGAAGAAACATCCATAACAGCGGATAAAGGAAACAACTGCAAAGTCAAAGAGACCTAGATCAATAGGCCTATATCACACCAGGAAATCATGGGATCCACATTGTAGAAGAAAAAAAATACCGTAGCTGGGACGCTGTCAGAGAAGAAATCGGACACCAAATCAGCAAACCAGAGTGACCCCACTGCAGCTTCTGGATGTCATTCCCAAAAGAACCAAGCATGCCATCACCAATATGTCGAAAACCCCTCAGCATGCACCAATCGCACTATCAAAGCCTTTTAGTATTTTTAGTGTTTTATATTATTTAAGGGGGTTATATATTTTTTAGGGTTTTTAGGAGATTTTAAGGGATTTTGGGTTCTTAGGGGTTTTATTTATATTTTTTTGGTTCTAAAGGGTTTTCAAGGTTTTAGGATTCATAGGGTTTCTAGAGTTTTTAGTGTGTCTAAGGATATTTTTAGTTTTTTAGGGGATTATAAGATTATTTTATGATATTTAGTGTTTTATAATTATTTTAGGGACTTAGGGACCTTTTGGGGTTTGAGGGGTTTAAATGTTTTTTCTTGGGTTTTAGGGGTTTTTAGGGATTTTTAGGTTTTTGTATAGTTTTTTATGTTTTAAGAGGTTTTATGTCTTTTTGGGGTTTTAGGGTTTTAGTGTTTTTCCGATTTTTTGGTATTTTAGGTTTTTGATTAAGGTTTAGTGGTTTTTACGGGTTTTAATGTTTTAATGTATTTTTGGGGGGTTTTTGGTTTTTAAGGTTTTTTGGGATTTTTGGTTTTTAGGGTTTTTTAGTGTTTTAGGGATTTTATAGAGTTTTAGGGATTTCCGGGGTTTTACGATTGTTTTAATTTTTTAAGGGTTTTGGGTTTTTATGGGTTTAGTGTATCGGGGTCTATTTAGTGTTTATGGGTTTTTTGGTCTTTAGGGCTTTACGGTTTTTATGATTTTAAGGGGTTTTATGGTTTTTAGTGGTTTTTAGATTTTTAAATGTTTTTATGGATTTTAAGTTCATTATGGGATTTTTATGGTTGTTTTGGTGTTTAGGGTTTATAAGTGTTTTTATTGTCTTTGGGGGTTTTATGGTATTTTGGGATTTTAGGGTTTTATATTAATTTTATGGAGTTTTTTGGTTTTTAGGGTGGTAGATTTTTTAGGTATTTTTGGGGTCTAAGGGGATTTATTGTTTTTAGGTGTTTTAGGTTCTTCTAGGTTATTTATCATTTTTATATTTTTTAGGGTTTCAGGGATTATTAGGGTACTTAGGTATTTTTAGTTGTTTTAGGGTGTCTATGGATTTTTAGGGATTTTATGGGTTATAGGGTCTTTTGGGTCTTAGTGATTTTAAGGGTTTTTTGTGTTTTTATGGGTTTTTAGGATTTTTAAGGTTTTTAGGGACATTGGGGATTTTATAAGGGTTTTTAGGTATTTGAGGTTGGGTTGTTTTATGTTTGTGGGGTGGGGGGTTAGTGCTTTTTTGTAGTTTTAGGGATTTTAGATATTTTTGGGGTTATAAGGATTTCTTAGGTTTTTTAAGGTTTTCAAGGGATATTAAGTGTCTTTTGGGGTTTTAGGGCATTTGGTTTTTTGGGTATTTTAGTGTTTTAGTGATTTTTGTCGTCTTTTTTAGTTTATAATGTTTTCTTAGGGTTTTCATGGGATTCTCATGATTTTTTGGATTTAAATGGGTTTATGGTTTTGAGAGATTCTTTAGGTTTTATTTATATTTATATGGATTAAGGGATTATTTAAGCATTTTTAGGGGTTTTATGGGATTTCCAGCAGAAATGTTTTGCAACGGAGAAATTTTTTCATCACAAATAATGATTATTTACAAAAGAATAATTTCTCTATCACAAATAGTTTTGTAAATAATTCGCACCACCCAATGATAAATGTAGTAGCTATGAGAATTTGTGATGGACTCCTACTTTCATCACAAATTCCCATTGACTCAAAAGTATTTACAACGAGAATACATTCCCATCGCAAATACTTTTAACCCAATAACTATTTGGGAAATAATTAATTCTACTGCAAATAGTCTATTGCAATAAATCTTTTCATTTAACCTATATGACTCTTTCTTGTTCCTCCTCCATTCTTTCTCTTCCGCAACACCTCTCCAATGCTCCCTCTATAGTAGATGTACCGTAGCGCTGCTCCGCTGCTCCACTGCTCCCTATCCTGAATGGTGGCACACCCTCTCCATCATAGCTACGACACATCATCGCCTTGGGTTTCCCCACTCAGATCTGGAAGGTACAGACTCTTCTCCTATCCTTCTTCAATTATATTCCCATATTTTGGTTCAATATTCTAAATACTGGTTTTATAAAATCGTAAATTAATATATTTACCCACTTTTTATTATTTATTTGATAGTTATGTATAAACTATATTTATTACTTCTTATTTGGGTTTCAATTGGTTCCACACAAGTTGATTTCATTTTATTTGACGTATTTTTCTAATTGTTTGATCATTAGATATAATAAAAAAAATTTGTGTTTAGTGTAACTGCAAGTTTATTTCTTTATATTATTATTTAAAATATTATGATTCAAAAAATTATTTACAGGGATGTTTGATGGTAATGAAATTTATATAAAAATGTTTAATTAGTAAATTTTATTACATGGTTATATTTATATAATTTTATATGAATTATTGTAATTCTTGGATTGTGACATTTATGTGAGAGATTTTTTTTATATTATGATTTCTTTTCATTTATTTAAAACATATAAATTTTTTTTTACAAACGTTAGGAAATATATATATATATATATATATATATATATTTGTATTTATTTATATATATATTCGTGTGTGTCTTAACATGTTAAAATACATATATAAAAGTTTTAAAAATAACATGTAAGGTTTCTGATATATATATATTTGTTTGTGTGTGTGTGTTTACGTGCACGTGTATGCATGTTTATAGATTTGATATGTTCATTTTTTTTTAAATGTTTAAAAATAAATTTCACCTATATATATTTTATTAAGAAAGTATGTAATACACACACACACACACACATATATATATTTAACATATGAAAATAAATTGAAATTTCTTTTTTTAATAATGTGAAGAAAATTAATTTAAAGATTTTTTTTATAAAAATGTTATTTATAACATTTTTTTATAAAAATGGTAAACAATTGGTTTAATGAAAAAAATAACAATTTATAATATGTAATATTTATTAAAAACATAGTTAAGATTAATTAAGATAATTTTTTCTCATACTTTTTTAAAAAATATATAAAATATAAAGAATTAATAAAAGATCATAAAAATAGTAATTATAAATAATGTAGTGCCAATTTAAAAAATTAGTTAAAATCATTAAATAATTTATAATATTTAAATATTATCTCGTAATTATTATTAATAAATTGTAAATATTTTTGTTTATTATAAAATAATTGAAATAATTTGTAAAAAAATATAACAACTATTAGAAATTCATAGTAATTCATATAATTGTTGTATTAATTAATATAATTAGTATTAATAATTCGTATAAATGATGTAAAAAAACTCGATGCAATGAAATTTATATAATGTTTCTTGGGAAAAATAAATTAATTAAAAATAAATATTAATTCAAAATTATTAACAAAAAAGATTTTTAATTTATTTAAATAAATTATTAATTTCATATAAACAAATTTATTTATAATCAAAATTAATTATAAGTAAAATTACATATAAATTATATGTATATGTATATATATTTGTTTATACATATTTTATATACGTATATTTTTTAAAAAAAGAGTTAGAAAATATATTTAATGTATTTATATTAAGTAAAAAAATTATTTATATATATAGTAATTATTAAAAATGTAATGATAATATTAATAATTAATAATAATCATTATATAATTAATAATAATTAACAATTAATTAGTAAATATTATTAATAAAGAGTAAATATTAGTAATAATTTTAAAATTTGAGTAAATTATGAAAATATTTAATAAAATTTAAAATATAAAAATTAAATACTAATAATTGTTATATATTAGAAATATTTATTATAAATTCAGATATAAATAATAAATATTTATTATTTCTTAACAAATTAATTTTATCAACTACTAAATGTTTAAAAAAATATTTTTTTAATATATACTAAATTTTTCATCACACCTTTTCAAAAAAATATATAAAAAATAATAACTATTATAAATTCACAATAATTCAAGTATATTTTGTATTAATTTGAAAAAAATTTGTTAATAATTTGTATAAATGTTGTAATATATATATATATATATATAATATCAATAAAATAATAAAAACAATACCCTCATGTACAATGTTACCAAACACCCGATACTCATAAATGTTATCCCGCACCAAGGGAAAACCCAACATTCTTGATATAATAGTTGTCTCGTATGTTTGATATGATACACCATTACTAAAATATTCCAATTTTTTGCAAAAAATTAATATAAAAATACTAAATGATATTATCATCAATCATGATGTTACCAATTTCTGGATTCACAAAAATGATATGATGTATTTAGGGTAAACCCCACATCTTAGACCAATGATGGTCAATGATTTTTTATATAATCCAAAAAATTTGAGATACATACATTTTTTATAAAAAGTTATAATACAAATATTAAACGAATTACACTCACATATCATATAACCAAATACCCAAAATGTAAAAATGTTATGTCATTCTAAGGGTAAAATAATCATCCCTAATCTAAATATAGTCGTAGATTTATAATATGTTACACCGTTATGAAGATACTTCAATTTTTAGTAAAATATTTTAATAAAAATTCTAAATGGAAATACAGTCATGTGTGATGTTACTAAACAATCAACCCATATAAATTTTTCGTCGCATTTAGGGTAAACCCCACATCCTAGGCATAACGATGGTATCTGATTTCTCATCTAGGACACTATTCCATAGATATTATATTATATTCAAAAAATAGAATGTTTATTATATAATATATTTTTTATTTTTTATTCTATTTGTACCATGATTCTGCAGGCCCCGTAATCCAGTGCTAATCTAGTGCCTTACTCAGATAATATTTGACAAAATATTTGAAGGTGATAAAATATAATAATAATTTAAAACTAATCAAAATGATTATTAATAATTTTTTTAATTTAAGTTGTCTTTTTAGATAACTATGGAATCAGGATGTAGACACCAGTTTCTATTACGCAATTGTGATTGGATAAATCATCCCAAATTTTCTAATTTTTCTAGTATAAACCATATATAAATTGAAGGAATTGAAACCTTTATATCATTTACATTGTATAATTAAATGTTTTTTTCTAAAGGATCAATTAAATTTCCAAGTCATAAATGCGATCTTAGGGATTTGATACATAAAACAATTTTGTACGTGATCAATAGCATTTTGGGTGTCGGAAAGATTATATTTTTTGGAATCAACATAGTAAAAATAATTCCGTATAAAATACAATATATTTATTGTAGATCTATCATTTCAGAATTTAGTACATGAGTTTTCAGTTCTTTCTATTCCTGAAACAATAACTCTGAATGATATTCCAAATCCTAAATTAGAACCTTCTCAGTTCTACAATTTGTTAAAATATGTTGAGGATTCCTTATATCAGGGATTCCAAATAAAAAATGTGAAGCTATTATAATATTTAAGGATATTAAATCCAATTTTGGAATGTAAAATAGTTGTTTTAATCAGGTTTTATATTTGGTTAAATCTTTCTTTCCTAATGGAAATACATTACCTACAAATTTCTACAAAATTAATAGGTTGGTTCATAATTTGGGTCTTATTTATCAGAATATCCTTACATATTAAAATGATTTTGTCATATATTATGATTATTATGAATCCTTGGTTAATTGTACAAAATTTAGAAAATTAAGGTATAAAGAGGAACACGAAGGAATGTACAAAGTTCCTATGAAATATTCGAGGTATTTTCTAATTATACATTATTTACAGTGTTTATTTACGTATCACAATGCAGATTTATTCATGAAATGAAATGAATCAAATATTTGTTTGAGTAAAATAATATATCATCCATGTGATGGTGATTAATGGAAACACTTTGACAAGACACACCCTTCTTTTTCTAAAGAACCTCTAAACATATGGTTGGGCCTTTATACTAATGGTTTGTGGCAATTTGGTTTTTATAATAGTCAAAATTCTTATTGTCCTATTTTCATTACTCCTTAAAACTTACCACCTTGGATGTTGATGAAGTTAATGTATATATATATGGTTATATTAATTTGAGGACATCTAAAAAAGAATATTGATACTTAATTGAAACCACTAATTGATGATTTAATTTCATTATGGAACTACGGTGTGACTACATTTGATATAGTTACATAACATAATTTTATATTGAAGGTTGTATTAATATAGATGATCAGTGACTTTTCGATATATGGTAAGTTATCTAGATAGAGAAAAATTTTCTAAAATCATGTATGCACTGCATAGCTATGAACAAAGAATTTATTCTTGGTAAAGGGATAAAGATCAATTACTTGGACTGTCATCAGATTTTTCTTCCTAGTGATCACCATTTTTTAAGGAACATAAATAATTTTTTCAAAGTTCTAATTGAAATAGACTAGCTTCCAGTAGTTTTATTAGTTAATCGGGTAAAATATATTATTGCTTCATTACTTCATGTTACTTATATACCACCCATAAACGATAAAAAACTAAATGGATTTGGGGGTGATCATAATTGGATAAATAAGAGTACTTTTTGGGACCATCCATATTGGTTGGATTTGTTGATTCATCACAATTTAAATTAAAGGCATATTGAGAATATTTTTTTTGATAACCTATTTTATACTGTGGTGGACACACCTAGTAAAACCAATAATAATGTAAAGGCGCAGTTAGATCTTGCCCAGATTTTCTGACGTCCTAAACATTAATTATTTACAGATGAAAGATCATATAAATTAATTAATATAAATGTATCTTACTCACTTAATAAATAAAATTATTTATTATTCTTACAATGGATTATATATTTGATTTTACCATTTGGTTAGGCTTCTAATTTTTCTCACTTCATCAATAAAATGGGAAATTTACAGGGATAGAAAGTCATTAATTCCATTTCATAGTTGTAATATTAATACCTATTTGTCATAGAGTGAAGATAAATCCTAAAATATGGGATGTGGTGACAATAATGTCATATTTTATCTGAGATATTTTAGTAAAATTTTTGAATTAGGATGCATTGATTTTTTAAGAAAATAATTCTATATTAATTTTATGTAAATTAGAGAAAATATTCTTGTTAGGATTCATTGATTCAATGGAAATTTTAATATTGAATTTTCTTAATGAAGATAAATGTGGAGGGATATTACAATTCTCATGGGTGTATCTCTTTGAGAGATGTATATTAAAATTAAAAAAGAAATTATGTAACAAAGAATCAGTTGATGGGTCGATTGTATAAGTATACTTACAGGAAGAAATTTCAATTTTCCTATATTATTATTTTCAATATGAATATATTTCAGAAACTAATTATATGGGTTTCAATGAGAAAAAGGTTGATAATGTCCCAGACCATCAGTTGTCAGTTTTTAATCCACCCAAGCATGGTTTTGGGGGTTATGATGAATGATGGCTTACAGATGAAGAACTTCATAGAGATCATACATATGTTCTAATGAATTGTGACAAAATGATATTATTTTGGTAGTAAGTATTACTTATTATTATTATTTTCAATTTTTATAATAGATACATTTATTTATATTATTTTTTTGTAGACTGTATGATGACCATATCCAAAACAATTATAAAAATTACAAATGCTTCTCTTGAAGATCATCATCATCCAAATTTTTTATATTGGATTTGAAGACAGGTAAGTTAAATTATTTTTTATTGAACATTAAAGCATTTTTTTAATGGTATTTATTGTTAATTTTAATGTTTGTTTTGAGGCATCACAATATGAACGTAAAATTGATAGCTGGTTATTTTTCACAAAAATGATCCATCGAAATTGGTAAAATATTATAATGGGAACTTGTTTAGTGGATTTCATTTCCATACATGAATATATGGTGAATATAAAAATTAATTGAATAGTGGAACTTTTTTTAAAGGTTATCATCATAAAGAAAATAAATTTTATTTTATTGTCATACTGGATAAAATAATTGAGTTTTTTTATCTTGAAATTTTTTAAACAATGATTAAATTTCATTGATTTTTTACAGATTGGGGGTTTCTAGTTCATCCACAACATGACATCATTAAAATTAAATTTTAGAGTCTTCTTATATCAAATGAACCATTTATGGTATCACATCTAGAACATCTTGTTTACTATGATAATTACTGTGATGTTTTGAGATATTTGAATGGACAGTGGAGTGTAATAAAAACTAAATCTTGCATAAATAGGTTTATTGAATGTGAATATGGTTTTTTGGAAGTGAAACATATTTAAATCATTCAAGAAACATCTCAAAATATATCTCTTACCCAATGTGAGATAAATATCGATGATAAAACACCCCCAATTAAGGGATGATGATATTTAAAATGATGATGAAATAATAAGGGATAATGAAACTAAAAGTTTCATCAATGTTGATGATGAATAATATAAAGATAAAGACATTGTGCTTCTTCTTTCTAGGAGATACTTTTTTGAGGAGGTCTTCATCTAGATGTTAGATCTAGGGGAGGAAAGAGGTCACATATAGGGCCCTATGTCGTATGTTTGGCATACATCAAAAACATATGGTATGTAATATTATTTATTAATATATATATATACATTAAATATAAAATGTTTTTTATATTATATAGGCCAATATTGAGCCGTCCATTACATATTTTCAAGTTTCTAAGATGATGTATTTTGATCCTTGTATAAAAGAAGTTGTAAGCGACTGATAGTTCTATATTATGGGTAGAAATTGTTTTATAAAATTTCATGAATATGAATTTTATTGTTTTTATAATATGTCAGTATATTTAAAAAATATATATGATTTTGCGACATCTCATTCATTGGAGAGTAAATTCTAGAGAGAACAATATTCCACTGTTGATTTGAGTTTTGATGATGGGTACTAGATATAGACAACTTTTCATGGTGTTAAGAAAGGTCGGGTGATTGGTATTGGTTACTGAATGACACCTATGAGTTATTAGGGTACTTATTCTTTGTCATTAGTGAGTGTGAAGGGAGCTTGTGGCGATTCATGATCGATGCCATCAGTTTCTACATAGTATGTGGATAGGTTAAAATCTCATGATTATATTGTGCATCAGATGCATAGAGAGAGGTAGGAGGAGCATGGGAAGTAGTGTCGTAGAGATGAGTAGATGTAGGAGTATATTAGGTGACTATCTTGTGGCATTTGTATGAAGTTTCCTCCCCCTGAAACTTCTTGTGATATTTCTCCACCTACTGATAATTGATGATTTGTAAAGTTTTATGACTGTTTTGTTATTTTGGATGAAAAATATATTATGATAATTGTATTAATTTTATGTTTGTTTTAATGATGAATAATTATATTCAATTTTTATTATTTTTTATTTTGTAAAATTATTATTAATTTTATTGATATATTAATTTATTGTTGAATTTTTTAATTACTTATAATTTTTTAATATTTCTAATTATTTTTAATTTTTTAATTTTATATTTTTTAATATTTTTAACTATATATTAATATTTTAAATTATATATCAATATTTCTAAACATATGTAAATTTTTTTAATTTTTTTAATTTCTATAAATTTTTTATTTATTTTTTTCAATAAAATTATTAGAATTTATGACGGATCAATTGGCCATAACAAATAATTTCATTTGAGATGGAATGTTGTAAAATATTTTTTAGAAAAAATATTAAATAATTTTTTGATGAGTATCTTACCTATCACAATAAATAATTATTTGTGGCATACCATCGTAAATATCTTCATTTGGAAATTTGTATACTACAACGGCGTATTAGCGATGGAATCCCACCACAAATGACCTTTTTTGATAGAAACCCATTCCAAATATGACACCACAAATAGTAAAATATATAATAGTGTGTCTAGGTATTTTAAGGGTTTTTATAATTTTTTGGTTTTTAGGGATTTTTGGGTTTTTCGGATTTTCGGATTTTAGGGGTTTTCAGGGCCTTTTTTGGATTACAAGGCTTTTTTTTTGGGTTTATAGGCGATTTCTATGATTTTATGATTTTTATGGGTTTTATGGTTTTTTCGGATTTTTAGGTTTTATTTTGATTTTAACAGTTGTTATATATTTTTAGGTTTTTTCAGGGTTTTTAGGGGATTTCAGTCATTTTGGGGATTTTGAGTTTTTTAGGGGGGTTTTCGGGTTTTTAGGGTTGTTATGGTGTTTAGGGGGTTTTATGGATTTAAAGGTTATTTTATAGGATTTTAAATAGATTCAGTGATTTTTGTTTGGGGTTTAGGGATTTTAGGTTCCTATTGGAAGGAGTATTGGGTTTTAGGGTGTTTTTAGATAGTTTAAGGGTTTTTAGAGTTTTAGGGTCTTTTACAGTTTTTACAAGTTTTGGATTTTTAGAGATGTTTAGGATTTTATTTTTGTAGTGTTTTTTGTTTTTTTAGTTTTTTAGGTATTTAATTGTTTTTATGGGTTTAGGTTATTTGTAAATGTTTTAGGGGTTTTCAAGGTTTTTAGGGGGTTTAATCATTTTTAGGGATTTTAGGGGGGTCTGGATTTTTGGATTTTTCGTTTATTTTTATGGTTTGTAGTGTTTTTAGGGATTATTTTTTGGTTTTAATGGTTTTTATATTTTTTAGTCGTTATTTTGGTTTTTAGGGTTTTTAATGTTATTTTGGTTTTTTATGGTTTTTAGTGTTATCTCTATTTTTAGGATTTTTTTCAGGTTTTTTGGGTTTTAATGAATTTTTATGCTTTTATGGTTCTATGGTTTTATGGGTTTAAGGTGTTTTTAGTGTTTTGTGGGGGATTTTGGGTTTTCAAAAATTTTGGGTCATATTTGTGATTCATAGGTTTTCTTTCATATTTTCAAATGGTTTTTAGGGTTTTAGTGGGTTTTTAGGGTATTTAGGGGTTTTAGAGTTTGCTAGTATTTTATGGTTTTTTTAGATTTTAGAGGTTTTAGGGTTTTCCGGGGAGTTATATGGTTTTTTTGGTTTTTAGGGTTTATTTAGTTTCTAGGTTTATTCTTGTTTTTAAGTGTTTTTTAGGGATATTATTTTTTTGGGTTTTAGTTTTTTTAGGGTGCCTTATGGTTTTAGGGTTTTTTCTGGGTTAAATGGGTTTAAGATGTTTTTAGGTATTCAGAGTTTTTAGTTTCATTATGTTTTTAGGTTTTTAGGTTGATTAAGAGTTTTTATGGTCTTTTATGGTGTTTTATATGGTTTTAGTGTCATATAGGTGTTTTAGGGCCTTTTAGGATTTTTTAAGGTTTTTGGGTTGTTTAGGGGTTTTAGGAATATTGTGACATTTTGGGTGTTTAGGGTTTTTAGGGGTGTTTAAGTGTTTATTAGGGGTTTTGGTATTTTTAATGATTTTTATGATTTCGAGGGGTTTATGGGTGTTAGTTTTTTTAAATTTTTTTAGGGGATTAAATGGTTTTTAAGTATATTAGGGGATTTAGGTATTTTTAGGATTTTATTGTATTTATGGTCATTTATGTTTTTTTGAGTTTTATGTTTTTTTAGGGTTTTTATGATTTTAATCATTTTTATGATTTCAAGGATTATTTTTTTCTTAAAGGGTGTTGTGGTTTTTGATATTTTTAGGGGTGTAGCATTTTTTAGGGTTTTAGGGGGGTTAGGGTTTTAAGAGTGTCTATTAATTTAAGGGGTTTTAATCATATTTAATGGTTTGCGGTTTTATTTTTTTTATGGTCATTTATAGTCTTTAATGGTTCTTTTGGTTTTTTATAATTTTTAGGGTTTTAAAATTTTTAGGGTTTTAAAATTTTTAGGGTTTTAAAACCATTTTAGGGGTTTCATGGAAATTTTTTTAGGGTTTTTATAGTCTTTTTAGAGGGTGTTAGTGGTTTTTTGATGTTTTTTTCAGTATTTTTTTACCTTTATAGTGTTTTAGGGGTTTTAGGGCCTTTTAAGGGATTTTAGGTTCTTTAAAGGGCTTTAACGTTTTTAGGGCCTTTTGGTGTTTTACGATCTTTTAGGTTTTTGGGGTTTTTTTTCAGGTTTTGGGTGGTTTTTATAGTCCTTAGGGTTTTTAGGTTCCATTAGGGTTTCTATGGTACTTTATGGATTTTTATGAGTCCTTGGATGCTTGTAGGGGGGTTTGGGGTCTTTTAAGATTTTTAGTGGTTTGGGGTGTTTTAGGTTTTATATGGTTTCTATGGAATCATAGGGGGTTTTAATGTTTTTTGGGTTATTTTTGGGATTTTAGGTTTCTTTTATGTCTTGAGGGTCTTTTGGTATTTTAAGGTTTTTAACATTTTTAGGGTCTTTTAGGGGTTGGGGGTTGGTTTCTTTAGGATTTTAGTGGGTTTTTTGTTTTTTAGGTATTTTGGGTTCTACGGTTTTTAGGGTGCTTTAGGGTTTTGGGTTTTTTAGATTCTCTTATGTTTTTTGGGTCTTTTGCGGTCTTTTACGGTTTTTTAGTGTCTTTTTGGGTTTTTAGTGTTTTATGGTTTTATAGTATTTTGGATATTTTAGGAGATTTTAGGGGGTGTAGGGTATTTTATGGTTTTTATGGTATTTTTGGGGGGTCAGGTTCTTTTATTTTCTTTAAGGGGTATAAAGTTTTTAGGTTGTTAAATGTGTTTTATTATTTTTAGGATTTTTGGGTATTTTAGAGGTTTTTATAGGTTTTAGGTTTTTTTAATGTTTCTTGGGGTTTTTGAGGATTCATAGGGGTTCTTTGGTTTTTATGGGGTTTTGGTTTTTTCAGTTCATTAGATAGTATTTTTATTGATTTTATGGTTTTTATTTATTTTAGGGGTAATATTGGGGTTTCTTGGAGTTTTTAGGGTTTTAATAGGGTTTTGGGGGTTTTAGGGTTTTCTATGGATTTCATGGGTTTTTAGGTTTTTATGGGTTTAAAGATGTTTTTAGGGTTTTTAGGGATTTAATGTGTTTCATGTATTTTAGGGTTTTCTGGGGTTTATAGGGATTTAGGGGTTTAAATTTTTTTAAGTAGTTTAGGGGTTTTGAGTTAATAATGTTTATTGGGGTTTTAGGGTGTTTAAGGTTACTTGAGGGTTTTATAGGGATTTGGGGCCCATTAGGTTTTTTCTAGATTTTTAAAGTTTTTGGTTTTTTTGGTTTTTTGGGGTTTTTAGGGGGACTGGGGATTTTGTTTTGAGTTTTTTTTTGTTTTTATGGGGTTTTTAGTTTTTAGGGGTTGTAGGGGGTTTTAGGTGTTTTTTGACTCTTTAGGGGTTTTTTGTGATTTTAGGGAATTTAGGGTTGTTTGGGTTTTTACTATTTTAATGGGTGCCTATGTTGTCAATTTTTTTAGTATTTTAGTTTTTTATCAGGGTGTTTGGGTTTTATGGAATTTTTTTTGGGTTTTAGGGTGTTTCCGTTCTTTTTATCAGTTGTCAAGTTTTAATGTTTTTAAGAGTTTTTAAGTTTTCTAGGATTTTGGATTTTAATATTTTAGGGGTTTTAGGGTTTTTTGCGATTATTTTAATTTTTTTACGTTTCTTGAGTTGTTTTATAGTTTTTAGTGTTTTTAGGATTTTTTTGTTTTGTTGAGGTTTTTAGTGCCTTTTGGGTTCTACAATATTTTAAGGGGTTTTTTTGGGTTTTTAGTGTTTATAGGGTCTTTTATGTTTTTTAAGGAGTTTTAGGGTTTTCTAGTATTTTATGTATTTTTATGGCCTTTAGGGTATTATAGGGTGTTTTAGGGTCTTTTTGAGGGTTTTAGTATTTATTAGGATTTAAAGGGTTTTAGGGTCTTTTGGGGGTTTTAGGGTCTTTTATGAGTTTTTAGGGTTTCATGGGTTTTTGGTTTTTTTATTTTTATAGGATTTTAGGTATTTTATGTTTGTTAGATGTTTTTAAGTTTTTATGGTTTTATGGTGTTTAGGGTTTTTAGGGTTTCATAGGTTTTTTGGGTTTAATGATTTTAATGGGTTTTTTGGGTTCTTTTATGGGTTTATAGATTCTTTTAGCATTATTTTACATTTTTATGATTTTCAAGGTTTTTTTCTAGTTTTATTTTTGTTTTTTGATTTTCTTATAGTTTTTCAGGGGTTTTAGGGTTTTGTATAGTTTCATGGGGATTTTGTAGTTTGGTAGTGTTGTTATTGTCTTGTAGGGTTTTTAGGGGATATTATGGGTTTTAAGGGGGTTTTCAGGTTTTCAGGGTTTTAGGGGTTTTATGGTTGTTTTAGGGATTTTAAAGGGTTTTTAGGTATTCTAAGGGTTTTGGGGGTTTATTGGGGGTGTTTTATAGTTTTTAGTTGTTTTATGGGTTTTAAGCGGTTTTAGGGGTTTTTAGGGATTTTATCATTTTTAGGGGTTTTATGGTTTTATGGTTTTATAGATTTTTTAGGGTTTTAATGGGATTTATGTTTTTTTTTGAAGATTTAATGTCTTTTTTGTTTGTTTTTAGTCTTTTAGGGTTATTAGGGTTTTCTATAATTTTCATGTTATTTTTGTTGACTTTAATGTTTTTAAGATCATATTAGGGATTTTATAGTTATAGGGTATTTTAAGTGTTCTTTGGGTTTTTAATCATAGTTTCTTGTGGGATTTATGGATTTTGATGGTGTTTTTAGGGTTTATAGTATTTTTTAGTGATTTTGACGTAATATTATTGTTTTGGGGGATTTTAAGGGGTTTTATGAGTTTTAGGGTTTTAATAGTTTTAGGGGTTTTAGAGGGTTTTAAGTGTTTTGGGTTTTTATGTTTTTAGGGGGTTTTACGGCTATTTTGGGTTTTTAGAGCATTTAGGAATTTTTTTAATTTGGGAGTCTCTACGGTATTTTATGGTCTTTTAGGGTCTTTTAGTAATGTTTATGGTTTTTTGAGTTTTTTTTGTTAATTTATAGGTTTTTAGGGTTTTTTTATCTTTTGTAGTTTTTGTTTTTTTTTTATATTTTTCGGGTTCGATTGTTTTTATGGTTTTTGGGGTTTTATGGTTTTTAGCGGTTTTTTGGGTTTTTATGGGATTTTAGGTTTTTAGAAGTTTTAGAGAGTTTTTAGGTTGTTTTCGATTTTTTTGGGATTTTAGGGATTTTATGGATTTTGGTATTTTTGGGGGGTTTAAGGGGTTTTTATGGTTTTGGGTGTTTTAGGGTATTTAGGGTTTTTAGAAGTTTTTGTATTTTTAGGGTTTTATAGGGTTGTAATATTATTTTTATGTTTTTTGGTTCATTTGATTTTTAGGAAATTCTCAGGACATTAGGATTTTTTTTGTTTTTAGGGGTTTTTGTGTTTTTAATGTATTTTCAATATGGTTTAATGATTTCAAGGGTCTTAGGGTTTTTTGTGTCTTTTGGGGTTTTGGATTTTTTAGGGTTTTTTGGAATTAATAGGGTTTTTAACTTTTTAGGGATCTTAAAGAATTAAATGATTTTTAGGGGTTTTATGGGTTTTACGTCTTTTTTGTGGTTTTAGAGAGTTTTTGGGTTTTTTAGTGTTTTTAGGTTTCTTTTAGTTTTTTTATTGTTTTCTATATATTTTTTTCTTTTAGGGGTTTTAGGTTTTTTGGGGGGGTTTAGGGTCTTTTATGGTGTCTAATGGTGTTTAGGGTATTTATGGGTTTTTAGGTTTTTATTGCCTTTTTGGGCATTTTATGATCTTTTAGGGGTTTTTATTATTTATGGTGTAGGGTATAGGGTCTTTTAGTCTTTTTGGGTTTGTCGGGACGTTTTACTATTTAGGGTGTTTACAGTCATAGGGTATTTTTACATGTTTAGGGATTTTTTTGTCTTATATGGGCTTTTTTGGGTATCTAATGATTTTTAAAGGGTATTTAATGATTTTCATGGAAATTTATGGATTTTGGAGTTTTTAAGGATTTTTAGGCTTTTTGGAGTTTTTTAGTTGTTTCAGGGGTTTAATGGTTTTTATGTTTTGAGGGTTTTTAGGGATTTTTAAAGGTTTTAGGGTTTATGGTGCTTTTAGGTTTTTAAGATTATTTTGGTTTTTGTGGGTTTTTGGGTTCTTTTGTGTCTTTTAAGGGGTTTTAATAACTTTTAGGGTCTTTATGTGTTTTTTCTTTTTGGGTTTTAAGGGATTTTTTGGGCATAAAGGGTTATTATGGATTTTTAAGAAATTAAGCGTATTTTGGGTTATTAGAGGTTTTTAGTGTTATTTATGGTTATTAAGGTTTTTTATTGTTTTTAGGGGTTTTAAGGGTGATAAAGGGTTTTAGGGTTTTAGGGTATTTGAATGGTGTTTCAAGGCCTTTAGTGTTTTTGGTTGTTTTTTGTTGTTTTTTGTGTTTTTAGGGTTTTTTGATTTTTTTAATCCATTTAGGGCATTACAGTTATTTCAGGTTTTTAGGTGTTTAAGGTACTTTAGGGGTTTATGGTATTTTATGATTTTTAGGGTCTTTATGGGCTTTATTGGGTTTTTAGGGTCTTTTAAGGGGTTCATCTGGTTATATGGTATTTATAGGTTTTTTGGTTTTTATCATCTATTTAGGATTTTAGTGTTTTATAGTATTTTGGTCTTTTTATGGATTTGGGGTTTCATTAGGGTTTTAGGTGTTTAAGGGTTTTTATGTGTTTTTAGTGTTTTTGGGTTGTTCGGGTTTTTAAGGGTTTTTCTAAATTTTAAGGTTTTTATTATATTTGGGGTTTTTATTGGTTTATTGGGTTTTAAATTGTCTTTAGGGCCTTTAGGGTTTTATGGGTTTTTACTTTACTTTATGTTTACAAAGGTTGTAGGGTCTTTTAGGGTATATTAAGAGTTTTTTGGGATCATTTTGGGTTTTAGGGTTTTTGAGGCATTTTATTCTCTTTAGAGGTTTTAGGGTTTTTATGGGGTTAAAATATTTTTAGGGGTCTCAGGGATCTTAGGTTATTTTAGTGTTCTTATAGTGTTTTTAATGTCTTTCAGTATATATATTTTAGGGTTTAGGGTTTCAGGTGTAGGTTTTTGGGTTTAAGGTGTAGTGTTTATGGTATAGGGTATAGGGTTTTTAGTTTTGGGTCTAGAGAATGGGGTAAGTATTTGAGGTTTTAGGTGTAGGGTAAGGGGTTTATTGTGTAGGATTTAGGTTTTATGGTGTAGGGTATAGTGTATAGGGTGTAGGGTTAGGGGATTAGGGTGTAGGGTAAAGGGATTCATGAATATCATTTAGGGTTTAGGGTGTAGGTTATAAGGTATTCAGCGTAGAGTATAAGGGTTTTGGGTTATTTTATAATTTTTGGTGTTTTTAGGGTTTTTTATTATTTTTTAGAATTTTAGTGTTTTTTTGAGTTTTAGGATTTTTGGATGTTTTTTGGGTTCTAACTTTTTTAGGGGTTTTAGGGATTTTGGGGATTTTAGGGTTTTAAGGGTTTCTAGTGGCTTTTTAGGTATTAATGGTTTTCAAATGATTTCTTGGTTTGATGGTTTTTAGGGTTTTTATTGGGTTTTTAGGGTTTTTATGTGATTTAGTATTTTTAGAGATTTTTAAGGGGTTTTATAGATTTTATGGTTTTGGGGTTTTTATGGGTTTTTAGTTTTTTTGTGGTCGTTAAGGGTTTAGTGTTTTTATTGTTTTGTGCTTCTAGGTTCTTTTAGATTTTGTGATTTCTGGGGTTATCAGTTGTTTATAGGGAATTTTAAGGTCTTTTTATACCATTATAGAATTTTAGGTTTTTAGTGTCTTTTTTGATTTTTTTAGTCCTTTATGGTTTTAGGTTTTTTTATCGGTTGTTTTGGGTTTTAGGGGATTTTGGATTTCTATTGATTTTTAAGTTTTTTATGGGTTTTATGTGACTTCATCTTTTTTATGGGTTTTTTAGGTTTTTTACTGTTTTATGGTCTTTTGTTGATTTTTTGGTGTTTTGGGGTCTACTTGGTCTTTGAGGTTTTACTATTTTTTTGGGTCCTTTAAGAATTTCTAATGGTTTTAAAGGACTCTTAGGGGTTTTTTGGTTTTTAGCATCCTTTAGTGTCCTTTGTGGTTTCTAGAGTATATAGTTTTTAGGATATTTTTGTGTTTTAGGGGTTTTTATGTCTTATAGATTTTAGGGTCTTTTAGATTTATTAGGATTTTCAAGTTCTTTATGGTTTTAAGGGGTTTTAGAGTCATTATAGGTTTTTAGGTTATTTTGGGGATTTTCTAGTTTTTAGGTTCTTTTGAGCCTTTTATGGTTTTTAGGGTAATTTAGGGTTCTTTAGGGGATTGGTTTTTTATGATTTTTATAGATTTTAAGGGATTTTTTATCATTTTTAGGATTTTTATGTTTATGTAGGGGTTTTAGCTTTTTTTTATTTTGTAGGGAGTTAATTTTTTTTGGTATTTTAGGTTTTTTATTATTTTTATGGTCTTTTAGGGTTTTTTTGGATTCATTATGATTTTTAGTGTTTTTTTTGTTTTTAGGTGCTTTTATGGTTTTTAGAGGTCTTAGGTTTTTTAGGGGTTTAATATTTTCATGCGTTTTATGGATTTTTAGGGGTTTTATGGTTTAGAGGTCTTAATTGATTTTTTTGGGGTTTTATGATTTTTAGGGTTTTTGGTTTTTAGGTTTTTATGTGGTTTTTAGGGTTTATTGGTTTTTAGGGTTTTTTGGGTCTTTTAATGCTTTAATGAATTTTAGTTGTTTTTAGAGTCTTTAGATATTTTAGTTTATTTGGGGTTCTTTAATGGTCATAGGTTCTTCATGTTTTTGAAGGGTTTTTTGGTTTTTTAATTATTTTAGGCGGTTTTAGAGAGTTTAGGGCATTTTTGGGTTTTTAGGGATTTATGGGTTTTTAATTGTTTAGGGGGTTTTAGAGTGTTTAATACATTTTAGGGTCTTTAGGTTTTTTATAGTATTTTCGGGGTTTTGGGATATTTTAGGGCACTTAGGGGTTCTAGGGTATTTTGATGGTTTTAGGGACTTTTAGGGATATTTTATGGTTTTTAAAGGTTTTTATCGTATTTAGGTGTTTTATGATTATAAATATATATTAGGGTTTTGGGGTTTCAGAGGTTTTATATAGTTTTAAGGGTTTTTTGTTTTCACCTTTATATGATTTTTATGGGTTTTCAAGGCACCTAGTATTTTTTAGGTTTTAGGGGGTTTTGGGTTTCTAGGGGGTTATAGGGGTTTTTAATGTTTTTATGGATTTGTGGATGTTTTGGGTTCTTTAGGGTTTTGAGGGTTTATTTAGATTTTTTGTTTCTTCATATTCTTTAAGGTTATAGGTACTTTATGGGTTTTTAGAGGTTTTTAGGGGTTTTAACGATTTTGTGGACTTTTGGGTTTTTAAAGGGTTTTTTTTGGGTTCGTAGTAGATTAGGGGTTTTAGGGATTTTATGGTTTTAGGGTCTTTTAGGCTTTTTATGATTTTTAGGGTATTTTTTGGGTTTTAGGGTTTTATATCATTATTCGGTTTTTTAGGGATTTTATGTTTTAGTGCATTTAGGGGTATTCGAGAATTTTTAGAGTTTTAGGGTTGTTTATGTATTTTTATGCATTTTTACTATGTTGTTTTATAACTCTTAAGGGGTTTAAAATGATTTTAAAGGAATTTTACAGAATTTTGGAGTTTTTTGGGATTTTTAGGTTTTTATTGGTGTTTAGGATTTTTAGTGGAATTTTATGTTTTTATGTGTTTTAGGGCTTTTAAATGTTTTTAGGGGTTTTGGTATTTTGGGTGTTTTTAGGGGTTTTGGCTGGTTTTTTGTTTTTTTGGTTTTTCATATTTATCTAGGGTTTTGGGGTCTTTCATGAGTTTTTATTATCTTTTGCGTATTTAGGTTCATCTATGTTCTTTGGGTATTTAGGGTTTAAATGGTTTTAAATATTTTTAGGGTATTTTAGGCTTTTAGGGGTTTTTCTTGTTTTTATGGGTTTTAATGTTTTTTCTGGTTTTAATGGTTTATGGGTTTTAAAGGGTTTTTATTGTTTTAGTTTTATATTAGAATTTTTCAACAACTTTTTTAGGGTTTGTAGGGTGTATTGGGTTTTTAGAATATTTAGGGGATTTTACGGGGTTTCTACAGTTTCAGGGTTCTTTTGGGGTTTTAGGTGTTTAAATAATTTTTGGGGTTTTAGGGTGTTTTGGGTATTTTTAGGTTCCTTTATGATTTTTATTGTATTTTATACTCTTTTAACTATATTTTTTGGTTTTTAGGTTATATTTATGGGTTTTTGGTATTTTGAGGGTATTTCGGGTTTTTGTGTGTTTAGGGTTTATTTATGGTTTTAACGGTATTATGGTTTTCTGGATTTTTAGCATTTTTAACATTTTTTAGGTTTTAAGGGGTTTAGGGTTTTTAGTTTGTTTATCCACTTTATGGTTTTTTATTTTAGGGTTTTTCATTTTTTTTATAGGGTTATAAATTATTTATAGGGTTTTATGGGGGTTTTTAGGTTTTTTTTTAGTGGTTTTAGGTACTTTTATGGGTTTTTATGGTTTTTTGGGACTTTAAGCGTTTTTAGTGGTTTTAGATCCATTCATAATATTTATGTATTTAGGGTTTTTATTGTATTTAGGTTCCTTTAGTGTTCCTTTTGTGTTTTTAATGTCTTTTAGGATTTCTGGTTTTTGGTTTTTGGTTTAGGGTTTAAAAACTAGAGTTTAGGGTTTACGGTGTAGGGTTTAGGGTTTAGGGTGTAAGGTATAGGGTTTATGGTATAGGGTTAAGGTTTTATGTTTAAGGTTATGGGGTACAGTGTGTAGTGTTTAGGGTTTAGGGAATAGGATATAGGGTATATGATGTAAGGTTTAGGTTTTAGTATGTAGTTTATCTGTTTCTGTTATTAGTATTTAGGTTTTAGGGTGTTGAGTACAGTGTATGGGGTGTAGGGTATAGGGTGTTGGGTATAGGGTATAGTATTGTTTTTTTGTTTTTTCTAGTTTTTTGGGTTTTATGGTTTTTTGGGGTTTTAGGGTTATTAGATATTTTAGGAGTTTTAGGGGATTTTATGGTTTTTATGGTTTATAGTATCTTTTGTGTTTTAAGGGTTTTATAGTATCTAGGGGTTTTAACAAGTTTTAGGGGTGTTCAGGTTTTTTAGGTTTTTTCTTATTTTTTAGGGTTTTATGATGTTAGGGGGTAGTATACATAGGTTTTTTATAGGTTATTTTGGGTTTTAATAGTTTCTAGTGTTTTATGGGTATTTATAATTTTTAGGGGTTTAGGGATTTTTGTGATTTTTAATGTTTTATAGTTTTTACGATATTATTTTTTTCGAGTATTTTGTGTTTTTGGATTTTTTGTGTTTTATGTTGTTTTTAAGGCCTTTTGAGTATTTTAATTCCTTTTACGGTTTTTAGGTGTTTTGTGTTGTTTCCCTAAGAACGTGTGTTCGGGTTAGGAATCGCTATTTCAGAACGGTTTCCAATGGATTTGTTAATGGAACCCAAAACACACAATGGTTATGTATCCATAAGGACCTTCTTTCCAAAGGAGGTACTCATTAGGGATTTTGACCCACAATGCTTAGAAACTCCCATTGGTCAATTGGATGGGAGGTCGGGCTCATTTCATACTTTTATGGGGAATTTTTTCCTTCTTTGGGACTTTCTTATAGATTTAAGATATGTTCATTAATCCTTATTAATTAAGCAAATGTAATGTTGGTTTCACTTGAAATTTACAATCAATTATTAGCATGTGTGGAATTTTGAATCATTTGTATGTATTCCTGGTTCTTAATCAATGGAAACATATTAATGTAATAAAGGTTCTCCATGGATAGTATCCTATTATATACTACTTGGATATAATTTAGTCATTGTTATGATGATCCTGGTTTTTAAGGCATTCAGTGGGTAACTCTATCATCATATAGGGAGACATAAGTTTTCTTTGATGTTGGTATCAAACCTATAGATGGGCTTCCTACATATCCCTATGAAAGGAATCATAACCATCATAGTTTTTTCCACTTAACGAGACACCTTCGACCTTTTAATGTTGTGTGATAAGGACCCAACTGTACAGTTTAATATCATGTGGTAAGGACATCTAATCAGAAGGTGCCTTGTAAAATCGTGGTGTGGGACTTATTCCTAAGAATCCCAATAAACATGGAAGGAATATGGGATTCTATGTTGAATTATACCCTACATGGAATGTGGCCTGGAGAGAACAGGTTTGATTTTGAGTGTTGGGTTTGAACCACAGGGAGGCTTCCTACGTATCATGTTTGGATTGGAATCAAATCCCACATAGTTCAGTAAGTCTCTCAAGGAAGTAGGGATTTTTGAGAGAAATATGTTGGGGCTTACTCCTAAAGAGGATTACCTTATAATAGGGTCCATAAGAGTTATCTTAACTCAAGGATATTTAGGGGGCTTTATTCAGAGCTTATTCCTAAGAAGGATGCCTAGATTAAGGGAATTTGGGTTCGCTCTTGAGGAGTATGTCCAATGAGCTCAATTTATGGGTGAAAGATTACTACATATACCATTTTTGGTGGGAATTAGAGTTCTCATAGTTCATTCATTTGATAGGGGAGTATGGCTCATTGAGAGAATTAAGATGGGGATTAATTCTAAAAATGATTCCATAGTAAATTTTGGGTTTTGATTGGGGCTATATTTGGGGGAGGATGTCCCTTGAGCTCAGAAATTAAGTATTCATACTACGTATCCTAGTTATGGAAGGAATTAGAGTTCTCATAGTTCAAGACATAAGTTAGATTTTTTGGATGTTGTGATCATCACAAATCTCTAAGTCCACGTGATTCATGCTCAGTGTGAGAAATAAGAGGATGTGAAATATTCAACAAACCACACAAACTTTTATTCCATTGCCAGTGGTAGGGGATGGGGAGATAATGGAAGATTCTGAGGCTATGGCGGAGGATTCTAAATCAAAACATCTTCCCTCTCTTCACTTTACATTGTACATGGGTCCAATTTAAGGAAGGAGCAAAGGTTTAGGGTTTACAAAAGAGATATAATGCAACTTACTACGTGAAAGACTAGGGGCTTACTCTTGGATGTATTCCCTCAAATGGGTCCTGTAATTGGAAGTGATACTTTTCATTTTTCAAAAGTAAAATCAAGTGTGAATTATACCCTCTTTATTTGGGATCAGAGGCTCTAGATATTAGAGTCAATAAGGGGAGGATAGAGTTTCATCCCCAGAATCCAAGGAAGGGAACTCTGCAACAATGTCCCGGGAGTAAGGCTTTATGTGACCATAGATAACTAAATATACAGACACCCTGGAGATCCTTAAACTCTAGTAGTATAAGTGTGGAAAACCTCTAACCATAGATATCCAAATCTAAATGGGATACATGTTGATGTTCCTTTCCCAATGTTCTGAGAAATACGGAGGTCTTGGTGTCGATTTCAACTTGGTCCCTTTAAGAAAAGGGATACAAAGAAGAAGAAGATCTATTGTAAGTGGGTTAAAAGAGGGCTTAAAAGATAACTCGTGTAGGTCCTATTCGTAGGTGATCCGTGAATGTATGTTGCGTAGTTATGCCACATAGGTCCTAGGAAGAACTGAAAAACACATAAAACGGGAAGGATAATCTTGTGAAATCATGATATTCCTTGGTCAATGGAGTACTAGGAAAACAACACATGGGAGAATTCTTAACATAAGCACCCTGGGTGTCCCTTTATGTCCTTGGAAGAATCTCATTTAGGACTTTTCTTATGAAAATGACCATGTTTAGGTGAATTCTTATTATGAAAGGAGGTTCTCAGAGAAGTATCTTGTATTTTATACCCTGAAGAGACTTTTATATTGTTTATCCCTTTTAATTATCTATTCTCACATGTTTTAGAGAGAAACCTAAGAATATTCGAGGGATCTTGGTGAAGGAGATATGCAATGATAGCATATATGGTTCATTCAACCTCTTTAGTTGATTAAAAGTGGAGTCCAAGGGTCATATTTATTGGAAATAAGTTAACCTAGTCAAATGATGTTGTCAGTGTAGGCCTGAGGCATAGGTCCATAGTATAGCTCCTCCACACTAGGGTTTGAAAATTAAACAATTGCATAGGTCTTCAGCGTAGATCCTTGGTGTAGTTCTTTGGAGTAGTTACCTAGTGTGGGTACCTCACATAGGTCCTCATCATAGATCATTGGCGTAGGTCCTTAGTGTAGGAGGCTATGCCTTTTAGCTGCACTGGCCAGACCAGTGTTGGTCTTCTTGAATGCAAGTGTCCTATGTTTGGATATATTTTTATCTTTTTCTAAAATTTCCTTGATATTGTAAAATATCCAAAGTGTTATTCATAATATTTTGTTCATCCCGCATTTTTTAAAAGCTATTGTCAACAAAATATCTCCCTCGGGATTAGAACCAAAAAAAATTGCGGGTCTAGTCCTGAGGGAATACTATGGGGAAAAGATTACGAAGAAGTAATGACAGGTCATACAGACCCTCTATGTAGCTTTCCCACTTAGGTCCTCTTTGTAGGTCATTCAACATAGATCAGTGGTGTAGGCTAGCAGTGCCTATAAATATCCCCATGCCTTTTTCATTTTCTTTACCTGCATTTTTTATTTTGATCTCATCACGCAAATCATTTTTCCAGCTACATTTCATTGTTCTCCTATGAAGGTCCTTCAAAGGTTTTATCAAGGTATAGATACTTATGCAATGAAGTTGTGTGGGGTCACTTTTTCGAATGAATCTGTATAGAAGGACCTCATCGTGTGACCAACGTTGGATACCTTGTCGATGGACCTGTGTGGGGTTCCTCATCAAAGGACCTATAGAGAGATACTACTTTGACAACTTTTTTATTTCCTCGGAGTCAAAACATGGACTTTATTGAGTTAATATTCCAACTTATGAGAGAAATTTGTTCTTCTTTCCAGATTAAAAAAGGCTAGATTAATGCACTCAACTGAGGAATATTCTTTTCACTAGACTGAAATGGTGAAATATATTACACCATACTATTATACAATTGTTAAGAGTACTCTTCTTGAACTGGATATAGCCTTAATTCTATATCAATGTGAATGTCCACAAAGAAACTATCTACATCTGTAAAGGAATGGGATTTTGAATGATTCTCATATTCCAACAAATAATAAATATTTCCTGAAGAATTTTTTTATACAACACATCACTTATACTTGTTTTAATATCTCAACGATGGATGTCTATATTAATGAGGTAAAATTTCTTATCAGATTCTTCCTACATCAGAGTAGTTGTACTCCTGATAAAAAGAATCATGTTGTAGATTTGAAGCGTCATTTCTATGATTCGACTTGTTGTGCTTCAAATATAGATCAATATAATGTCTAGAAATAATACTAGGATCTATGCTCTGGAGGGGAGTAAGACCTGAATAGATGTGGGAATTTTGGGTACACCAAAATTGTACTGAGTTTAATAAAGAGCTGCAAGATGGTCACGTTTATGAAGCAGTCTGGGTATGACAGAATTATATTAATAAAAATAACATCATTCTCTAATTACTAAGGCAATGGATTCGACAAACAAATTCTTTCCATTTAAATAATGTTGAGGTTAGAACCAGTTTTTTGGGATGTATATCAAAATTATTAGGCTCTCATTCTCAGGGATATGTGTGATGAATTTATACCACCAAATAAAACATGAGATAATTCTGAGAGGACACCACCATTAGATCATGAGCTATTAAAAATAGCAAAGGATCTCTATAAAGAAAAGAAATATCCTCATCCTAGATCTAACATCCATATGAATGTGTGGCTGGAATCTTTTTTAGAATTAGTGAAAGATAAGGGTCTTACATGCAGACATCCTACCATTTTTTCTTCTTCAGATAACTGTGGTTCCTCGATCATGTTTTGGACCACATTGGATAAGTATGATTACAAACATTAAGGATATAAGGTTAAACCCAGGATTGATGAAAAACTACACTGGGACAACTTTATTTCCCTATGGATAACTATTTATAGGATTCCAGTCCATGTGTCCGGTGGTGGTGTGAGGCCAATGACTTTTTATATTTCATCCAAGATAGTAGAGAAGAAGTAAATTGGGTTGGCCACCGTTGTGTTGGTAAGAATCTATCAATTGTTTTTATTTATACAATGGGAAAGCTCTATTTAGACTTTAAGGGACATTTCAAGTGTTGTGGGGATGTATTTCATCACATTTCAGTTCATATTCAATGCTAAATACTATCAAGATCCCCAATGGTCAATTTACCCAGTTTGTTTAAAAAAAATATTGGATTCATCCTTTGAGCCTGAAGCCTGATGAGGTGCTGAAGGCACTGAATGTATCTGGAAAATTCAGCTTCTTTCCATTTGGTAACCCACCAACCAAAAAATTTGTTGATAATGGTAAGGATGATAATTATGAGATTATGGTGTACATGATGGAATTTAGTGACATTGTATTAGTTTTATTCATTAGTATTTATATTATCTATGAGGCTTATGTCTGTTACATGTTTTCTGTCCAATTCAAATTTATTCAACAGTCGATAACCTCTCTCCCACATATGTTAGGCATGAAAAAAACTCAATGTTATCCCATTAATTATGGATTCTAATGGCTTTATAAGCATAAAAATTTCAATTACGCTACCTTTATTAGAGGAATCAATTGGATTAGTGGCTAGATATGCTAAATCATGGGTTTCGTCATACCCTCAAGTGGATTTAACAAAATTAACATATCAGGTAGAGGCAATAGAAACTGTTGGTTATGGAAATCATTGGAAAGAATACTAGAACCAAAGATAATGAAGAGAATTCAGAGCCTTAAAAACATTCTCATAAAAATTATACCATGAAAACTATGGTTAGTGAGACAACACCCCTAGTATTAATGTGGTCTAGTCTCGATCATCAAGAAGAAATTACCATTTCATCCCCTGGTTCTTCTGAATAAGATGGAACACCTAAAGAGAATTTCCAATCATAGGGTGTTGATTTCTCCCCAAATCTTGCCACAAAAAATCAAAACAATGTATGACCCTCAACCATCAAATATTGGGAAAGCATGACTTGTAACCTCAGGGATGCATGGTAATTTCTCCAGCATGGACTTTGAATTCCAGATTTGGGTGATGTTAAATCACCCTATAATTTTCATCCAGATAGTAATTTGAATAGAGTAAAGGAGTACTTAAAAAAGATGTAAATTTTTATATATGAAACTGATGACCAATTCCCATCCTCGAAATGAGTATCCAACATGATGGATCGAAGAATACTTGAAGGGGTAATTGATCACCCTAAGAAGGAATGAGACTTTTATTTTAATAATTATAATGTATTTCTCTTTTATTTTTTTTTCTAATCCTTTATCCAAAATCACTAATTTTGATGGGATTTTATTTCTTAGCTTAAAATAATAGAAGGATAAGTTTCTGTAAAGGTTCCAGAGTCCCCATAGCATGGGCCTATGTGCACCCCCATCGATACATTGGATGAATCCCTTGGGTATCAAGAGATTTATCATAGAGGGAAAACCATGACGGAGGTAATAAAAATGGAAAATCCTCAGCTATTACCTTAGGGTTTTGTTTCCAAAGAGATTAGTACAATCTCTCCAATATCTTATGAAAAGAAGTAAAATAGATCATTAATGTTGGTCTAGCAAGTACATCAAAGTTTGTATTTTCACTGACATCTTCTATTACAACTTTATTGACACACTTTCTAACCATGTTCATCTTATCACAAGATCTAAATTTATTTATTACCTTAAGGGATTTTGTACCTGTCCTTCACATATTGAGATAGAAACCCTGGGGAAGTACAGATTTGTGCTAATAAGTCTTTCACCTTGACGGAAAAAGTGTCAATGCATGTGGCTGCATCTGCTCCCAATTTTATAGAGAGAGATGAGGGTCACGATAATGTCAAATGAACTTCTTCTAGTGTTCCTATGATATTTATAACATTATTCTCCCCATAATATCTCAAATATGTTACTTGTATTAGAGAATCCTGCAGCAGTTAGTGATGATATTCCCATTACTCTTGGAGGTAGAAAGAAGGTTCATGGGAAGTCGGGGGAAGGTGTCGGTGTTGATCATGACTCAACAAGGATTAATTTTAGTGCATTAATTGAAAACTGGATGAGTTAAATGTTAGTGAAGCCGATGTGGGTAATTGTTATCATTTTATGGATATATTAATTGGTGAGGGTTCTATGATATAAAAATCCATATACACTGAAATGTTGGATGAAATTAATCCAAACATTGATATTCCAGGTCTTTTAAAGGAGTTTAGGGACATTAACAAGGAACTTAAATGATGTTAGTTTTCCCATTGCTATATTTTTCATACATTGTTGTTATTTTATCTGATATTTCATATCAATGTTCAACTTGTGCAGCATTTTCTACAGAGAATGTTGCAGAGGATTTTCATGAATGGGGAATCCCACTCCATCCTACCTATACTGATATTAGAGAAGTATATATTGAGAATACATAATTGGAGGATGATATAGATCCATTAAACATGAACACTGACCAATCTTAAGATAATTTCCTCCACCAAGAAATATCCATCCATAATATTGAAGATGAGAATTCTAGGGAATAATATAATCAAAATTCTAAGGTATTACAGGGTAAATATCATTGACTATATTGATCATGTTTCATTCTTACTATTTTTTTTCTATTTAAAAATGATTATGATTTATCATTTTAGGATTATTATCTTCTTTGGATAGGTTTGAAGGTGATGCGTTCTTGGCTCAACCGACAATAGAAGCTGAGGCATCCACTGCTTGAGAGGGAGCAGAGCGAGGTACTTCCTTGAGTGATTTGATTCATAACACCTCCTACCTCATGGAAGTGACACTGATTTAGACATAGAGTTATAGGTTTCCCTCAGCATCACACATTTCATGACATGGCATATGATTTGGGAAATGACCTATAAGAAGCCTTTGGAAGAGCTACCCTAACATTTTGGCTTCCAGTACTATTTAGAAAACTAGTATTTGGTGGATTTGATTATCATCTAATTTATAATGCAGTGATGGAGACCATTCATTAGTTGGAACAAGAGCGTAAACATCGACATGACCTTATAAAGGAAAAATTGCATACCAATGTTGAGGGTTTTAGAGCTGTAGTATCCCATGAAGAAAGAATCCATAGTACAAAGTTGGCAGAGTTTGAATGTAAAATCAAGGAACAATCAATTAAAGTATATCACCTTCAACAAGTGGTGTTTCACCTTCTGCAAGAGTTAGATTTCACTCAAGTGGGACTTGTAAAACTCCATCAATCATTAAGATAATCCTAGCTGGAAGGATTATCTAACATTGGGGTTTCCATTGAACACTTCATAAAGCTAAGGAAACTGATTCCATCCAACTAGATGATCTTTAACAAGTGATTGATAGGGATTAGGAGGTTTTCCAGTAAATGAAGAGTCGTGTTGAATGTTTCTTATAATACTGGACAAAGAGACTCTATTATATGGATGTTTCTCTGATTTTGTTACATAAATAAAAATTATTTTGTCTCCAATCATATATGTCTTCACCCCTACTACTTTTCCAATAATCATAACATCCAATATGATTTTCATTGCATTATATATTCATGCCTGCTAATCATAATTACAATGATAGTGATGGGGTGCTCTAATTTTTTTTTGTCTAAGATAATAAGACTAGTGAGCACTGTTTGACTATTGTTAGGGTCATATGGAAAACTCGAAAAAATTTGTGTCTTTTGAATTTTTATTGATCGATATTGCATAAACCATACAGAGTGTAGGTCTCGCAAGCTGAGAATCAACTTTTTTCCAGAATTCCCTTCATGGGTCTTAGCCTGGTGAATACTATATCTATTTTTGAGGTAGTTTAAAGTAATTCTGATTAGACTAATAATTCTTGTTTTTTAGGTCAAACATTTTTTACCATGAATTTTTAAATTAGAATCCAAACAAGGCTTGATGGATAAGAATGTACCAATATCCTTCATTATAGACACTTCCAATAGGAATCTTTAGACAAGATTTTTATGGTCACCAAATTTAAAATTTGAAATATAATAATAGAGGAGGTATCATAGAATAGCAAAGTTATTACTATTTGAAAAACCAGTTTTGTAAAGACCCGGAAATTTCAAGGGAAATTTTTTTTCTACATTTTCTTTGGAATTTTACAAGAACGCAGTTTCTGACGGCACCTGATTCAGAGGCCCGGTGTGCCCGGAATCATTTTTCAAAGTTTGGCTCGGGTACGTTCAGTGAACGGACAAGCAGGTTTTTCTAACTTTTGAACCGGTGCCCAGAATCAAATTCTGAGGGCACTGATAGAATCGCAGCGCCGGTACTTGCTTAGAAACGCCTCTTCCAGAGTTGCATTTGCTCGGGTGTGGTTTTTAATTTTCGGGCTTAAAGTTAAGAAATAAAATAATTGTACGACAAACTTTATTTTATTTCACTTAAGCCACTTGGAAGCCACTTGAAGCCACTTAAAAAGGCTTAAGTTGAGTTTATGCGGATAGGGTGCTATCCAAAAATATCCTACCCTCTTGGTAGGATATTTGTGGGGTGGGGCCCACAAGAGCCCCACCGTTTCTTTCCGCTAAGTAACGCACCCGCGAAAACCCGTCATTATGGAAGTCAACTGACGCGTTTTCTTAATTTCTTAACGCACCAATTAATTGTGCGGTTTTATTTGTTGAATTAATTGGGCGGTTTTATTCATTGAATTAATTCTATGAATTAATTTAATCGTTTCTTAACCTTTTTTCAATCCGTTGGCGTAATAATAAAATAAGACCAACGCACGACTTCTGGAAAAAAATGTTCGTTGAGAGGATTTGACAGAAACCAAGAGTTCTTTATCCTCCTTCACGAAGAACGCGAAGAACACGAAGAACGCGAAGAATGTCGGCCTCCGACTAATAATGCTGAAACCATAGAGATCAGCGACACGATGCCGTGTACCGCGACGCCGACGATTCTCCCTCTGCGACGCTTCTTCCACGATGATCCAACCCCGTGACAACCTTCGATCGACAACGACAAGATTGTCGATGCGACGCCCTTCCGCGACGCCGACGATTCTCCCTCTGCGACGCTTGTTCCGCGACGGTCAATTCCGTGAAGAACGCACGTTCGACGAGGTAGGGTTTTTAATTGAGAATAATAATACCCTTTTTCCTCGGATGTTTCCTTTTGAAAATAAAGAACGCGGATCAACTCAATACTAAGTTGATCCGCAGGAAGTTTGGTTGTGGGATGAGTATTCTTGATTGCGGAAAATCGGTAGGGGTTTTGTTTGTGAAAGATTAATTTTATTACGTGGTTGTTTCCATTCAAAACAATGAACCCGGATCAAAAGTACAATTTTAATTTATTAAAATTGTATCCTGTTACGTTTTCATATGATAATCTATTTCCCCGACTATTATCATCTAAAGCGGAGGGTGCGGGCCCAACGAACACGGCCCGACTACCCTTCGCAGTTCTTCGTTGTTGTGCGGATTTGACGGGCAATGACAAAATGTTCCGCAAGGGCGATTTGATATTTCCGCAGTGAAGAACGGGACCTGGGAGGAGCAGCGGCGCAGACGGGAACGGAATCGGACCACCGGAGCGACTCTGGTGGCCCGCGGAAGCCACCGGCGGCGCGGGTCACCGGAGGAAGCCGCGGCGGCGCCAACAGCGCCAGCGGACATGCCGTCGCGCGGGTCCGGGGAACGCGGGATGCAGCCTTTGCCGTGTCCGTTGACCAGGGCGGCCCCCCGCGGGGGCCGCGGTGCTGTCACGCGGGGGCAGCGAGCCCCCCGCGCTGCTCGGCCGCTCGGCCGAGCCGAGCCGGACCAGCCAGCCGAGTCGGGCCGCGCCCTGGCCCGGCCGGACCGGGTCCAGCCGGGTCAGACCGGGTCGGGTCGACCCTGTTCGGCCGACCCAGGGGGGGTCGGGTCGGGTCGGTCCGGGCCCAGACCCTCGTTTCCGGACATTTTCGGTCTTTTGCTCATATCTTGAGCTGCGGGCCTCCAAACGACGCGCCGTCAGCGGCAACGCGATCCTTGGATCGAGACAGTCATTTCAGTATATTACACTCAAGGTTTCGGAATACTTTGGGTTCGTCCGGGTTGGTTCATCCAGAAACCAACCGGGCCCTCGGAGCAGAAACGCTCATATCTTGAGCTCCGGACGTCCGATTGACGTGCCGTCGACTTTGATGGATTCCTCTAAGGGAGAAGGATCTTTTGTCTTACTCCGCTCGAGGTTTGGACGCAGTTGGAGTACGGTCGGGTTGGTTTTGACTTAAAAACCAACCGGGGCCCCGGGACGAAAAAGCCAATAACTTCTAGACCGGACGTCCGATTGACACGCCGTCTGTTGCGTTGCGTTCCTGTTGACGATACGGAACTTTTGGCATCCTCTGCCCGAGTTTTGGATGCAGTTGGGTTATGGCCGGGTTGGATTGTATCCGAAATCCAACCGGGCCCCTGGAACGGAAAAAGATGATATCTTTCAGACTGGATGTCCGTTTGAAGAACCGTCAGCGGCATTGGTGATCACGTTGAGAAACGGTCCCTATGAGTTTACCCTATGAGAGTTTGGGGTACAGTTCAGATATGGCCGGATTGGTTCACACACGAAACCAACCGGGCCCCTGGGACGAAAAGGCTAATAACTCACAGGTCGGGCGTCCAATTGATGCGCCGTCTGTTGTGTTGAGACCCCTGTGACGAGGAAGTTCTTTGAGATACTTCTTCGTGGGACTTGTGATACTTGGAGTATCGACCAGTAGCTCGTGGAGCGGACCCTCCTGGAGATGAGCGTGCGGAGTACGGAGACCGTGTAGCCGGCTGAGACCTGATGACTGCTTGTCCGATTCAACTCAGAGTGACTTGCATAGCCCAGTGGGGAGCACTACTTTGTGAGTTGGTAGACCCACGGCGGAGGAGCACTACTGTGTGAGGTGGCAGACCCATGGTACTCGATAGGAGGAGTACCTCTGTAGGCTATGAGGGGGAGCACTATTGTGTGAGGTGGCAGACCCATGGCGGGAAGCACTACTATGTGAGGTGGCAGGCCCGCAGTAATCGACAGGAGGAGTACCTCAATAGTCTTAGGTTAGTGAGCAGTACCTCGAAGTCGTGACAGGACCACTTTACACACTAGAGACGAGGTTCTTCGGCAGTTACGGTTTCGATGATGAAAATCCTGGTTTGAGATGAGACTCTTGTCCTTTGTGTTTACCTCATGATTGAGATGGGTCACTTGTTAACTTAGGTATATGTATGGGCATATACCTGGGTAGTGGTTATCCGTTGATTTCATAATCCTTGTGTTTCCTCATGATTGAGATGGGTTACTTGATAACTTAGGTATATGTATGGGAATATACCTAAGTAGAGGTTATTTGTTGAGATCTTTTTTGTGGTTATCCTTTTTGGTTTTAGTAAGACCTTGAGGGTCTCGGGGTCCCTACTGAGTATCGTTATACTCACCCCTGCACGGGCTATGCCCGCACCTCATTGTGTTGGTTGCAGATGACGGGCAGTGCTGACAGAGGCCGAGTGTTCGAGGACTGGATGGTACCCGGAGGTGGACTACATGACGAGTCAGTACCCGGATGTGGACTACACGGCGAGTCAGTATCTGGTGGAGGTTGACGGGCGAGAGCGTTGAGGAGGCTATCCGAACCTACCCTTCAAGTAGGATCTGTGGCGGATGATCCAGGAGCTGCGCTATCTGTACCTACCCTTCAGGTAGGATCCGAGGAGGACGACCTAGGAGTTTCTTCCTTCTTCCAGCTGTTTGTCTTTTTCTATTGTACTTTCGTTCAGTTGTAGCTGCACTTTCAGTTGGGTTTGTATTCTGGCCAATTTACTTTTCAGAACTTTCTTTTATACTTAGTGTTTTGCTTCCGCTTGTACTCTGTGGTGTTTTGTTTACTTTTATAAAGCAAATGCCTTCCCAGTTATCTGGATTTACGCCTTTGGTGCTAGTCGCCATCCCCTGGCCTATGGAAGGTGGGCTTGGGGTAGTCACGGCACGGGCCCTGAGGACGGGTCGTGACAAATTGGTATCAGAGGAGTCGGTTCTACCGCAGAACTTATAACTTTGATATTTTCTTTCTGTGAAGCAATAGTGTTAAGAGTACCGAGTGTGGTTTTCAGTTCAGGGAGTCCAGTGTTGGTGCGGGCGGCCGACGTATCCATACACCAGGACCCTGACAACTGATTTCTGACTTTTTGCACCAAAACACTGATTGCATGTGTGTTTCCAGAAGTTTTATTTGAATATCAGCTCAAACCAGGTCAGCTCACCAGGTATAAATCGTTTGACTATGTCACGTTGTTCCTTTCAGGATGCCTCCCCGTGGACGACCAGCTAGAGCCCCGAGAGAGGTTCATACTGACAGCCCGCCGAGCGACATGGCCTCAGTACATGGCCCTTTTCAAGTTGAGGCACCAGTGGAGGCACCAGCGGTACTACTACCCGTTGGGCCACCGATGACACCAGCCCCAGCAGCAGAGGATGCACGTCGCTTGAGCGCACTGCATGAGTTGCAGCGCCAGAGGCCACCTAGGTTCCAGGGAGGGACGGACCCGCAGGCAGCTGAGGATTGGCTGGAGGCTGTGGTGAGAGTCTTCAGGCTAGTGGGGACGCCAACAGACTTCATGGTGATCCTTGCTGCCATCCTTCTTCAGGTAGAAGCAGGCAGATGGTGGAGCCTGATGCTCCAGATGCATGACGAGGCGACACTTCTTTGGGTAGACTTCAAGAGCCTGTTCTGGGCAGAGTTTGTACCAGCCACCCTTCGAGCGGTGCGTATACAGGAGCTACTCCAGCTGCGGCAGGGAAGCATGACAGTGGCACAATATTCAGCGAGGTTCACAGACCTCTCGTGCTACTCCACAGATATGGTACGGGACCCATTATTCAGGGCCCGAACCTTTGAGCAGGGGCTCAGGAGAGAGATTAGAGCTTCTGTTGTTTCTCACAGCATTCCGACGCAGACAGGGGTGTTGGAGAGATCCCTCTTAGTGGAGAGTTTCCTTGCTGAGCAGTCTCCAGCAGTAGGACCCACCACTAGCCGGCTTGCGGCAGAGTCTTCTGCAGCAGGCAGTAGATAGATTACGCAGAGGTCCAAGAGGACCAGACCTACAGGTGGTCAACCGCGTGACTCAGGGTCGGTAGTGCGAGGCACCAAGGGAAGTGATAGAGCCAGAACTTCCATGAAGTGTTACTCCTGCGGCGGGATTGGTCACATGGCACATGAATGTCTGACCTGCCATATAGATGACCAACAGTTAAATGAAGAACCTCCCAGGCAGAGGCAGAGGTTCGATCAAGGCAGAGGATCTGGCCGAGCAGCAGGTGGTGGACGACGCTTCGAGGTGTTTCCAGCACCACCACCAGGAGGTCCGCCCCGACCGCAGGGATTTGGTGGACATGGGAGAGCTCAGCTTCAGGCAGCTGAGGCCTACGATCATGGAGCTCCGGAAGCGGATGAACGGGAGAGGGACTAGCTCCAGACCTGGAGACTTTTATTTATGTTGCTTCTAGCTTTGTTGATGTTTGTTGTAGTTGCTTGTGTCTTTGTACTATGAGCTGCAATAATGAAAAGACACTTATCTTGTAAAGTTTGCTTTCCTATCCTTTTTGTTGGGTTGATACTGACAGGTCCCGGTTAAAACTATTGACTTGACCCTCACTTTTGAGTTTTCTACTGGAGGAGACCCAGTTACCACACACTGATTCCGACAGTGTGACTCAACCCTTGGAGGCGAGAATAATGGTTGGATCTATTGGTAGTAGCATCGAGGCCTTACAAAATCGTCCTTAGTATGGATTAGTATCATTCATGTCGGGATTGACTATATTTGGTGATGAACGTGGTTCATCCAGGGGATGAGACCAGATTTCTATTATCGGAAAAGAAGAAATCATAGCAGCTCTTGTGGGACCAGGGATGGTCCAGGCCACGACAGAGAAGGTCCAGGTCATCCAGGAGCAGATGAGGATAGCTCAGAGCCGGCAGAAGTCTTATGCTGACAGGAGGCGGAGGCCACTAGAGTTCGAGGATGGCGACCACGTCTTCTTGCGTGTCTCACCTCGACATGGATTACAGAGATTTGGAGAGGTGTCTTAACGCCTGGCTCTGCCACCTCAGTTGCACCAGGTGCACGACCCGACGCATATCATCGACCATGAGGAGCTAGACAATGGCGATGGGGTATCTTTCACGGAGGTTCCAGTAGGGATCGAGGATCGACAGAGCAGATCCTACGAGGACGATTGATTCCTCGGGTGCACTTTCTTTGGAAGTACGGGAACCTCCAAGTGAGCACATGGAAGCGGAAGGCTCAGATGCGTGCTCTGTACCGCTTTTGTGACCCTAGTTTATGTTGAAGCTTTACAGGGACGTAATGCCCTATGGTGGGAGTAATATAAAGACCCAGAAATTTCAAGGGAAATTTTTTTTCTAAATTTTCTTTGGAATTTTACAAGAACGCAGTTTTTGACGGCACCTGATTCCAAGGCCCGATGTGCCCGGAATCATTTTCCGAAGTTTGGCGCAGGTACGATCAGTGAACGGACGAGCGGGTTTTTCTAACTTTTGAACCGGTGCCCAGAATCAAATTTGGAGGGCACCAATGGAATCACAGTGTCGGTACTTGCTTAGAAACACCTCTTCTGGAGTTGTGTTTTCTCGGGTGTGGTTTTTAATTTTCAGGCTTAAAGTTAAGAAATAAAATAATTGTACGACATACATTATTTTATTTCACTTAAGCCACTTGGAAGTCACTTGAAGCCACTTAAAGCAGCTTAAGCTGAGTTGATGCGGATAGGGTGCTATCCAAAAATATCCTACCCTCTTGGTAGGATATTTGTGGGGTGGGGCCCACACAAGCCCCACCGTTTATTTCCGCTAAGTAACGCACCCGCGAAAACCCGTCATTATGAAATTCAACTGACGCGTTTTCTTAATTTCTTAACGCACCAATTAATTGTACGGTTTTATTCGTTGAATTAATTGGGCGGTTTTATTCGTTGAATTAATTCTACGAATTAATTTAATCGTTTCTTAACCTGTTTTCAATCCATTTGCATAATAATAAAATAAGACCAACGCGTGACTTCTGGAAAACAATGTTCATTGAGAGGATTTGACAGAAACCAAGAGTTCTTCATCCTCCTTCGCGAAGAATGCAAACAACACGAAGAACGCCGACCTCCGACGAAGAACGCCGAAACCGTGGAGATTAGCGACGTGATGCCGTGTACCGTGACGCTGACGATTCTCCCTCTGTGACGCTTCTTCTGCGACGATCCAACCCTGTGACAACCTTCGATCGACAACGAGAAGATCTTCGACGCGACGGCGCGACGCCCTTCCGCCACGCCGACGATTCTCCCTCTGCGACGCTTGTTCCGTGACGGTCAATTCCTCGAAAAACGCACGTCCGATGAGGTAGGGTTTTTAATTGAGAATAATAATACCCTTTTACCTCAGATGTTTCCTTTTGAAAATAAATAACGTGGATCAACTCAATACTAAGTTGATCCGCGGGAATTTTGGTTGTTGGATGAGTATTCTTGATTGCGGAAAATCGGTAGGGGTTTTGTTTGTGAAAGATTAATTTTATTCCGTGGTTGTTTCCTTTCAAAACAATGAACCCGGATCAAAAGTACAATTTTAATTTATTAAAATTTTATCTTGTGCGGATTTGACGGGCGACGACAAAACGTGCCGCAAGGGAGATTTGATGTTTACGCAGTGTAGAACGGGACCCGGGAGGAGCAGCGGCGCAGAAGGGAGCAGAATCGGACCACCGGAGCGACTCCGGTGGCCCGCGGAAGCCACCGGCAGCCGGAGGCGGCGACGCCAGCGGACCCGAGGCCGCACGGGTCAGGTGCACGCGGGACGCGGCCTTTTCCGCGTCCGTTGACCAGGGCGGCCCCCCTCGGGGGCCGCGGTGCTGTCACGCGGGGGCAGCGAGCTCCCCGCGCTGCTCGGCCGCCCGGTCGAGCCGAGCCGGACCGGCCGGCCGAGCCGGGCCGTGCCCTGGCCTGGTTGGACCGGGTCCAGCTGGGTCGGACCGGGTCGGGTCAACCCGGTTCGGCCGACCCAGGGGGGGTCGGGTCGGGTCGGCCCGAGCCCAGACCCCCCGTTTCCGGACCTTTTCGGTCTTTTGCTCATATCTTGAGCTGTGGGCCTCCAAACGACGCTCCGTCAGCGGAAACGAGATCCTTGGATCGAGACGGTCGTTTCGGTATATTACACTCATGGTTTCGGAATACTTTGGGTTCGGCCGGGTTGGTTCATCCATGAAACCAACCGGGCCCTCGGAGCGGAAACGCTCATATTTTGAGCTCCAGACGTCCGATTGACATGCCATCAACTTTGATTGATTCCTATAAGGGAGACGGATCTTTTGGCTTACTCCGCTCAAGGTTTGGACGCAGTTGGAGTACGGTCGGGTTGGTTTTGACTTAAAAACCAACTGGGTCCCCGGGACGAAAAGGCCAATAACTTCCAGACCGGGCGTCCGATTGACGCACCGTCTGTTGCGTTGCGTTCCTATTGACGATACGGAACTTTTGGCACTCTCCTACCGAGTTTTTGATGCAGTTGGGTTATGGCCGGGTTGGATTGTACCCAAAATCCAACCGGGCCCCTGGAACGGAAAAAGATGATATCTTTCAGACTGGACGTCCGTTTGACGAACCGTCAGCGGCATTGGTGATCACGTTGAGAAACGGTCCCTATGAGTTTACCCTATGAGAGTTCGAGGTACAGTTGAGATACGGCCGGATTGGTTCGCACACGAAACCAACCGGGCCCCTGGGACGAAAAGGTTAATAACTCACAGACTGGGCGTCCAATTGACGCGTCGTCTGTTGTGTTGAGACCCCTGTGAAGAGGCGGTTCTTTGAGATACTTCTTCGTGGGACTTGTGATACTTAGAGTATCGACCAGTAGCTCATGGAGCGGACCCTCCTGGAGACGAGCATGCGGAGTACGGAGACCGTCTAGCCGGCTGAGACCTGATGACTGCTTGCCCGATTCGACTTGGAGTGACATGGATAGCCCAGTGGGGAGCACTACTTTGTGAGGTGGCATACCCACGGCGGAGGAGCACTACTGTGTGAGGTGGAAGACCCGCGGTACTGGACAGGAGGAGTACCTCTGTAGGCTATGAGGGGGAGCAATACTGTGTGAGGTGGCAGGCCCATGACGGGAAGCACTACTATGTGAGGTGGCAGGCCCGCGGTACTCGACGGGAGGAGTACCTCAGCAGTCTTAGGTTAGTGAGCAGTACCTCGGAGTCGTGACAGGACCACTGTACACTCTAGAGACGAGGTTCTTTGGCAGTTACGGTTTCGATGATGAAAATCCTGGTTTGAGCTGATACTTTTGTCCTTTGTGTTTACCTCATGATTGAGATGGGTCACTTGTTAACTTAGGTATATGTATGGGCATATATTTGGGTAGTGGTTATCTGTTGATTTCATAATCCTTGTGTTTCCTCATGATTGAGATGGGTTACTTGATAACTTAGGTATATGTATGGGCATATACCTATGTAGAGGTTATCTTTTGAGATCTTCTTTATGGTTATCATTGTTGGTTTTAGTGAGACCTTGAGGGTCTCGGGGTCCCTACTGAGTATCGTTATACTCACCCCATCACGGGATATGCCCGCACCTCGTTGTGTTGGTTGCAGACGGCGGGCAGTGCTGACAGAGGTCGAGTGTACGAGGACTGGACGGTACCCGGAGGTGGACTACACAACGAGTCAGTACCCGGAGGTGGACTACACGGAGAGTCAGTATCCGGTGGAGGTTGACGGGCGAGAGCGTTGAGGAGGCTATCTGTACCTACCCTTCAGGTAGGATCTGTGGTGGACGATCTAGGAGCTGCGCTATCTGTACCTACCCTTCAGGTAGGATCCGAGGAGGATGACCCAGGAGCTGCTTCCTTCTTCCAGCTGTTTGTCTTTTTCTGTTGTACTTTCGTTCAGTTGTAGCTGCACTTTCAGTTGGGTTTGTATTCTGGCCCATTTACTTTTCAGCACATTCTTTTATACTTAGTGTTTTTCTTCCGCTTGTACTCTGTGGTGTTTTGTTTACTTTTATAAAGGCAATGCCTTCACAGTTATCGGGATTTACGCCTTTGGTGCTAGTTGCCAGCCCCTGGACTATGGAAGGCGGGCTTGGGGTAGTCACGTCACGGACCCCGAGGACGGGTCGTGACACGTTTTGGGGGCTATATTTTACAGGGCCATTTGGGGCATATGCAGCATTGCCAAACAATGGAATCCATTGGAAGATATGCCCATTATGTGGTAAAATTATGCAAGGCCAGCTGAGGAAAATACTACATAGTCAGGTAAAGGATTTCTTAGAAATTTTGACTATATATTACTGATAGACAATGGGGTGTAAGATTTTTATGCCACAAGACCACAGTGGGTGGACTTTCCAAGTAAAGGTGTTGGAAAATAAAAAGGCCCATCTATACCGACACATTCCATGAATAGAAAAACCACTCCTACACGAATTTGGTGTATGAAGGAGGGTATATGTTTTTAAATCATAATATCAATGGGAAAATGCTCTTTTCCAACAATGGATGATAGTTCTGTGAAGTTTAATGTCATGAAACAAGGACATTAAATTATTTTTTATAATATGATATGCAGTTTAAATGAATTTAGAAAGGACATTGCGGGGATATGCAGTTTGAAGTCATGAGACAAGGAAATTATGATGTGCAGTTTAATGTTGTGCAATAAGAAAATTAAGGGGATTAATGTCTTTATATTTGACCAAACATTTTATGGTTTTCCAATATTTAGTAATTTATCTGGAAATGTGCTACCATATTCAGGTATGGAAATAGAGAATTGTAAGCTGTGATTTAAGGATTTCAAAATCTAAAGAATGAAATAGTAAAAGGGCTAATGAAATTTAGAGGAGGTCTCTTCCATGAATGAAGTTATTTCTATTTGAAAAAATGGTTATGGGGGCTGTATTATGATGGTCCAATTAGAAAATGTGCTCCATGGCCAAGAAATGGAATACTCAGGTTGACATGACTATTATATAGGTAAATTTTATGAAAGGCCAACTGGGGCATGTACTGCCTAGTCAGCTAAATGAGCTCTCAAGAATTATGGAATTATATTTTCTAAAATCCAATAAATGTTAATAAAGATTCATAATTTTTTAATCACGGAGTTTGGTTTTATGAAAAAAGGTACCTGAATACAGAAGGGATATTTCTATCCATGATTTCTAAATAATTGGAGGAATAGGCTCTCTATGAAGGTATGACCCAAACGTAGTAAGTATGGTGCCTTTTTTAGTTCATACTACTAGTACCATAATTTTATGGAAAAATGGTGGATATGTAGTCGACTGGACCATGGTAATTTCAATACACCTTGAACATATGAAGAGGGAAAATATAAACAATGGTCTTGGAGACTTTGAGGTTGGGAGAAAAGACATGAGACAAATACACAAAGGATGAAAGCTTAAATTGTAGGTTTCTTCATACCATCATTAAAGCTTAAAGAGAAAGAAGATACTTCTCCCAAGAATGATGTTTCCGCTATTTGAAAAACCCATTATGGGGTCTGTATTATATAGGGGAAACTAGTGCATGTGTTGCATATCCAAAAAGAGGAATCTTTTGGCTGACATTCCAATTATGTTGGTGAATTTTATGCAAGGATAATTAGAGCATGTACTACATAGTCATGTGATGTAGCTCTCAGGTATCATACATTCTGCCACCAGAAACCGAAGAATGATTATGAAAATTTGAATGTATTTAAAGATTAGGGACATGACATGAAAAAGTGGAACTGTCCAATGCATAAAGGAATTGTTTGATCTAATAATGGCCATGAGTTCAGAATACCTTACATAGATCTGACTCATATGTATAAAAGGTTACATCTCTAGTTTCCATGATGGGTTCTATGAGGATAGGGCCCAAAACAAATGATCCCGTATAGATTTTGATATGCAGGAAAGGAGAAATTTTCATTTATTTTGGGGTTGGGACTTAGATTTGAGGCCTAGTTTTCACTACATATCTCAAATAGGATTAGAATAAATCCATATGTAGTTCTATGAATACTATGAATTTTAATGTCATGTTGTAAGGACTGTTAATTACTCGATATGAAGGGAATGGGTGGGTCTTTGAAGTTTTATGTCATGTGGTAAGTACATTGAGGGGGATATGAAATTTAAAGTCTTGCAGCAAGGACATTAGGTGTCTTGACATGAAATTTCAAATGAAAATGAAGCTGAAATAGGGCATAGGGTTCAAATGTCACTAAGTATCTTATCGAAGTAAGTATCCAGACACACATAGTTCTCATAGATATGAGTTCACGTGTAAAATGAGAACTCATATTAGACTTCTTTATATGGATCTGACTCATACATGGGAGAGTAGAGGCTTGTTTTATATGTTGTGATGTGGCTAGGCCCAATATTGAAAATCTAGAAGCCACTACGTATTTCATAAGGGTGAGAATCATGCCACACATAGTTCTTGAATGAAGGTTTATACAGTTTATCATCATACGGTGAGGAAATATAGTGTGACTTTTATGGTCATTCAACCAAGACCATTGATAACCCCAGTATAAATTGAGACAACTTATTTATGTAGACAAGTTATTTAACCAAATTTTAATCCCACATGAGATATGATTTATGTGAGAAAAAAGGAGAAGGAAAGGTTTATTCTTCAATAAAAATGAAAAAAAAATTGAAGGATAAGGGTACAATTATTAAGTGGTGGCTAAGATAGAGTATAAGAATCGGACATCACTATGTATCTTGTTGGAGCAAGAATTAAGCCACACATATTTATTGAAATTTTTTCCCATATTGATCAATTTTTGACGTGGGGAAGATGTTTTTTTATAATATTCTGGATGATGTTTGAGACTAAATAAAGAAGTGTAGGCATTATCATGTATCTTATTGTAATAAGAATCAACTCACAAGTCCTGGAAGATATCCTTATACAGATCTAACTCATGCAAGAGGAAAAATAAGTGGGTTTTCTCTTCCAAAATCATGGTTGGGACTATGTTTGGAGATCCAAGCATTACTACCTATATCATTGGAATGTGAATCAAGCCACCCATTATTCCTAAAATGTTCCATGTGCAGGTTTGATTCGTGCTCACAAGGAATGCAATATTTTATTATATTTGTGGTTGGACCCCATGTAAGAAAATCTGGGTATCAAAAACTTATGTTATTAGAATTATAATCATGCCCCACATGGTTCTGGATGATGATTCCCCACACAAACTAATTTTTGATGTGAATAATGGGTTTTCAGTCACATTTGGGTACAATATTGGATTTCTAGACGTATCTACATATCTCATTGGAATGGGAATCAAGCCATAAATAGTTCTTTTCATGTAGTTTATATTAATGCGGCAAGGACCTGTGTGAGATGATGTGAAAGAATTATTATGGATGGACAAGGGGATATGACCTAGGTGTCACTACGTATATTTTCCGGGTATGAATCAAGACACATTTAGTTCTTGAAGGTGCTCCCTGTGGAGGTTTTATTTTTTTCACATAGAGGGTGTAGGGACTTTTTCAACATTGCGGTTGGACCCGAGATAGGAGATCTGGATGCCACTACATATCTTGTAGGGGTAATAATCAAGACACATATATTTATTGAAATGTTCCATCTTGTTTAATGTCATGAAGTAAGGATAATGATTAACTGACATGAAAATATTGAAATATGGCAGTTGGACCAGGGGATATGACTCCAAGTGTCAGTACATATCTCATTGGAATGAAAATCATCCTACATATAGTTCTTGATGATGGTTCCCCACATAAATTGAATATTTATTTTAGAAACGATGGCTTTAATACTTTCTATAATAATGGTTGGTCCTGAAATACAAAATGATATGAGAATCAAGACATGTTTTCTAGAATGATTCCTAGTATATAATTAACTCATTTAAAAGGGAAGAGGAAATTGTTTCTTTTATTATTATAGTTGGGCCCAAGATAGGAGATCTGGGTGTCACTAGGTTTCTCATTAGACTGAGAATCAAGCAACACATAGTTCTTGAAAAGGAGTCCAAATGTATATCAGATTCAATCATTGGGAGAAATGGGTTTCATTTCCCCCTATGTAGTTGCAATGATGAGAGTAATGCATATGCATGAAAGATACTCTTCATTTAAGGGACCAAAAAGAATGTGGATTTGTCGTATCTTGGTAGATTTATAACGTCAAATGAATGAGATTTTAACCATAAAGTTTATTGTCATGTGGTGAGTACAAATGGTGATTTTATATTTTAGGTCGTACGACTAGGACCTCATGTCATGAAGTTTAAGGTTGTACAATAAGTATGAATATGCTATGCAGTTTAACATCATAGAACAATTATGTATGGTTATATGCTGTTTAACATCATGCAACTAGGATATTGGTTGTTATGAAGTTTGATTTTATACAACCATGATGAACTGTGTGTGATTACAAAAATTATTTCATCAAGAACATTACATTATATGGAGTTTTAGTGAGTTTTCATCCATTTAGATTAATGAATAAGTATTATTATAGAAGAAATTATGTGTGGAGTAAGGTCTTTCCTACTATGGATCAAGTTTTAGAGGATTCTTTCCTGGTATCAATGGGGTCCTAAAGACCAATACCAATTCTCCTCAAATAAATGAATGGAGGCTAACTTTCTTGTTGAAACATCATTCTATTCAGATCTGATAGACTTACAAGTGATGCAAGGTATGTAATATCTTTTCATCCAATCACTCCATCTCACCTTGTCACTTATGAAAATGCTCATTTGTAGATAAATATTCACCAAAAAAAGCTCAGAGTGAAGGAAATTGAACTTCAATAAGTAGGACTGATTCTGTTCTATATACCAATGAGTATAGAGTTGACTATGTGGAAATATAGGTAGTATTCTGGTAATCCTATAACAAATTCTATATTTTATCAGGACAAGACTTTTTTATCATTATACAACATGTTATGGAGTGTGTTGGACAAGGTTTTTTTAAATACACTATCTATCAATTAGCTACTGTATGATAGCCGTATGAATAGTTGGATTTGATATTATATTCCTTATATAACTTCTCTACCTTAGCAGAACATAAATTGGTTTCGTTGTCCAAAAATATGGTTTAAGGGACACCAAATATGGTAATGGTATGAGCTTTGACAATGCTAATAGTACTTTTGGTTCCAACTTCATTAATAGGTATTGCCTCATCCCATATATAGAATAATTAAGTAGTAGTAAGAATTTACTTGAACCTTATTGAATTCTATGAAATCCCATGTCCTTGAAGTCTAGAAATATCCATTCCTTCAGATTTGATCAGAATGTTTGTACCCATACCGGTGGGCGCCATAGGCTCCAACTTGTACTTATTTTATGAAAGCCACAGTTTCATATCTATCAATGCATCTAAAGAGAATTCCATCAAATACTTATCTATAAAGGATCTTTTAGTGATTTGGGCTATCATAAAGAGTGAAATTAACTACTCACCTCTAGATTTTCTCTTCACCATCTCTATCCAGTTTAAATTCTCCATTTTGGAGATATTCCAAGATAGGTGTCATCCATCCCATGTTAGGACCAAATGGTTTGGGAATGGGACCTATTTCCTTGATTTCCACTATCCTAATTTGAAACAAATATGAAACAACTTGAAAATGAGAAATTATGATGATATTATCATCTCAGTTTGGGTCTTCCAAGGTTGTGGGTACATTTTCCAATGCATTTGCCTGAGCATTTTATGGTAGCGGGACATAAGGAAATGTTGGTTCTAAGGTAAATTCATCCATTAACCATCAGATATAATTAAATAAGGAAATTAGTTCTTATTTTCTTATTGCATAATATCTAGTGATTTGTTTTATTACCAATTATGAATCACCCTTCACCTATAGGTGATCCACTGGTACTTGGAGTAATAATTCCAATCCTGCAATGAGAGACTGATATTCTACATCATTGTTGGTGCCACATTATGATACCAAGAAATAGTATGGAAACACATACTTTTATTCAGAGATAAGTACAATCCCTCACCTAAGTTTATTGAGTTTAAGATCTTTCAATCTATTCCCCGTTGGACTTCTAGAAGCACCATCAAAATACATTTCCCATGTCTGGGGGTTGTACTGAATAGAGAATATTTCTTCATCAAGTAATTCGGTATTTAGTGATGGTTCATTTATAGATGGGTGCTCAGTAATGAAGTCCTCTCAATCATGGAATTTCAATACTTTATAAGGCACAAAATATATATCAATCTATTATAGAATAACTACCCACATTTCCAGATGTCCTTTAAACATAGGGTGACTTATGGTATATTTGAGTGGGTTATTACGAGAGACCAAGTGGACCTCATGATGCTACAGGGAGCGCCTTAGCTTCTGAACCGCAATGATTAATGTTAGGTAGCTCTTCTCAATATCTGAATATTGAGTATATGCATCGAGCATGGTTCAAATGAGATAATAAAGGTTTTTTTCATTCCCTGCTTTGTTCTTTTGTACAAGGAAGGTGCCTAGCGATCACTCTATGGCTGTCGCATAATGAATGAGTGGTTTTCCTTCAACAAGTGGAATCAATACCGATGAACTCAATAGGTTTTTATTGAGTGTATCAAATGATTCTTTTTAGTCATTGGTCCATTGATATGTGACCCCCTTCTTCATTAATTTGAGGAAGGGAAAACACTTTCCTGCCAGATTTTCTAGGAAGCATTGGATGTAGGCTAAGTTTTCTTGAATTTCTCTCAACTCTTTCATGTTTCAAGGAGGTGACATGCCCAGTATAGCTTTAGTATTTGCAGTATTAAATTTGATACCACAATGGCATACTACAAACTATATAAATTTTCTAGAGGATGCCCCAAAAGCACATTTCAAGGGGTTCATCTTTAGATTATGTTGTCTAAGCTTGCTAATCATGGTGTCCATGTAAGTCAAGTGATCATAACATTGTTTTTATTTTACCACTAGATCATCAATATAGAATTCAAAAAAAAATCCCCAATAAGGGTTTAGAGATGTGGTTCTTTGCATATTGACATGTTACACTGGTGTTCTTTAAGATAAATGGAATTACCCAATATAAAAATACAACTTGATGGGATGTGAAGGCCATAGATTCTACATCTTCAGGGGCCATCCTAATTTGGTAATATCCAGAGTATCCATCCATGATGGAGATAGCTCTGTATCAAGCTATTTCATTAATCACAAGTTCTATGATTGGAACTGAAAATTCATCTTTGGGATAATACTAGTTTAGATATCTAAAATAAATGAAATCTATGATTATCCCATCCTTCTTTTTCACCGGGTAAATATTGGATAACCTGTTTTGATATTGCGCCTCTGGGATGAAATCATTTTTGATAAGATTTTCAACTTCAGGCGTAATCTTGTAGTTTTGAGTCAGGTGCATTATTCTTATTACCTTCTTATATACCTAATTATCCTATGATAAACCCAAATGATGGGTGGCCATCTTGGGGTTAATTCCTAGAATCTCTATGTAATTCCATTCAAACAAACCCTACTATTGGTTAAAAAAAGTATACACTTCTTTCCCTTATTGAGTCATGGGTGCACAAATCAGAGTGGGTTTTAGGTTTTCCTCTGTACCCATATCTATTTATTCGAGTTCATCCATAGTGGTGTAGATTCCTTCATAAAATGTTGAAGTGGAATCCTTGAGATATTACTCCTCTTTTTATCCATCATGTTTTTCTTCTTCATCCTCTTCTTAAATGGTATGTGATGAAACAAGACTTTCATATCTAGGGAAGGAGATAGTATATGGACATCCTGAATAAGAGGGAACCATTCCTGTCCCAGCTAATGATAAATGGTATTTTTTTGTTTTTAATGGAAGATGATAGGATAGTAATCAACGTCCTTGTCTTTTTCCATGAGTGTGATAACTTCTTCTAGCCTGGTTAATGAATCAGAGACTTGATGAAGTTTGGAAGATGGAATTAAGAAATCTATGTGTATGATTTCATCACTATTTGATGAATCAATGATTTCTCTTGTGTTGTTAAGATTAATTCCCACAACTCATAGTATGGAATCTATTGAACAAGTGCATGGATTTGTTCCAACCCTTTAAATTTGATTAATGGGTAACACATATTCTGCACAAAAATTATTGAATGGGTTAGCTGGGATATTTTAGACTATTTAGAGAATTGATTATAGTAACATCCTTTTTCATGGATTGTTTTTCCTTTGTGTGATTGAACTCCATAACAATGCACTGATATTCACAAGTTTTTGATGAGGCCTTATAACCTTACAATGTTCCAATTTGACAATTGACATAATATTTGAGACATTAGTGGTACGATGATGGAAGTTCCACCTATTGATGTAGCCATTCTCTCCCCAAAAGAATGTTAAAATCTATTTCATTTCAGAAAAAAAAAATGAACTATGAATCAGATATGAGATCCCCAAACTGAGTACTAAGCATAATATCACAGAGAGGTTATTTCTTATTCTCATCGCAACCCTATAACATTAAAGTGGCGGGAGAAAAATGGAACTTAGTGAGGCCCAATTGATGAAGTGTCTAAATGGGAATGAGGTTGAATCATACACCAATATCAGTGAAGGATCATCAGACAGAACTATCATTAATATTTCTAGATAGATAAAAGTATTTTATTTGTTCATGTACGACAACCTCCTCATCCGGGTTTATGAAAGATATGACTACATGTCATTATTTGGGGTCATTATCCATATGGTAAACCTCTGTATTAGGAAACACACTTTTAAACTCTTTTGGGCTTGACAATGACTCAATAAGTGCTTCCTAGAGATCTTTTGACAGATTCAAAGCATCCAAGATTGATAGTTTGGTCAGTACTTGGGAAATTGCTTCAACACATCAAAATTTTGATCCATAGTTTTTTGTTTTCAAGTATGGAGATTATATCTTTTAGGTTCTTTAGAAGATTATGCTCTTGATGTGGATGGACCAATTGTCAGGGAAGGATATGAAAATACTTATTCTATTTGTGGATTACGCTAGCTAGGTCTTCCCATTCGCGGAGAAGGTGGTGGTATAACCTCTAATAAATCTTCTAGGATGATCATGTCAGGGAAGACCCTTTCATGTGTGGGAGAATTACCTTGTTCTTGTTGAGCCCACTGGAGGGATCTCCCATGGGTTTCTACTACATATACAGTTTGAGAAGGGGTGTGGTTGTAATAGTGGCTTATAGCATACCCACATCTTCTCCTATATCCTCAACCTTATCGACATCTTCCCCGAGTTCCCCAATCACGTATGGGGAACTCATGGTTATAATAAGAATCATCATTTTCATAGGGATCTATTAAGTGAATAACATTAACAGAATTGAACATCAACTATTCATCTGATGAATATTTTTCCTAACTGTTCAATTTTTATTATTCCATTTGGTAGGGTAGTGCCTAGGCTTTTGAGAAGGTCATCATGAAATCTGCTAATGTCAAGGAATTTTTTCCATTGACAAAAAATCATATTCTTCCACTCCCTCTTTATTCTTCTGAACATTATTCTTCATTGAGGACCGAACTTCAAAGACTGGGCTTTTGATGAAGTCAGATTTGCAAAAATGGAAGCATCATGAGACACAATTGGTTGTTTCAGTTTTATTTTGTCTAATGACATGAGTTTGGTTGATTGTTTTCTTGACCATCCAATCATTGAATGTTTTATCATTCTTAGTTTAGACTTCCTAAAACTCTTCTTCTTCCTCTAGATCGGTATAAGTAACACTAGATACCTAGGCTAGTGAGTTTTTTATATTCACGTTTCTGAATTATACCATCTTTTGTAGGAGGTCCTTCAAAAAAACTCTTGGATGGGCTTCCAAAACATTTTATAGAAATGGAAATGGTTTGGGGGGTCCTCATCTTCTAATTTGTTAGTTTTTTCCTATAAACTAAAATAGGTTGTTTTCTAAAATTGAGATGAAGTATTTAGGGACTTAATAATTTCAAAAATGATAGACCTTCTTTTTCAAATCTGCAAACTATCTCAGTCTTCGATATTTTTGATCATATTGGTGAGTTGTTCATTTCTTTTAATCCTCAATAGGTGGTGACCTATGGTATGATGAGGGATTTAAAGTAGGAGAAGGTACAGGGGCCTACATAAGTGTAATTGTATTCATCTCTGATTTTTCTTTCTCTTCGTCCTAGATCTGATGGGATTACTTGGGATTTGTCTCTAGTCTCTATGATGGAGTTTTCCACCTGTTGATAAATCAAGGACAGGTCCCAAAACCCTCCTATGTATTTCATTGCGAGTAATGGTTTGTGCAAATCATCACAAATATTTTCAACATAAATAAGAATAAAATATTCATTAGGGAATGGTATATTTATGAAATATGTTAATCCTTTCCATCGAGAAATGAAATATGAAACTCATCCATTCCCCCTTTTCTTGTAGTTTGTGAGATCGAAGACTATTGTATTATATAATGTTTAGATGAATTAGAAAAGGAACTTTTGACAAAGATCTTCCCATCCAAAGACTGACCGAGACTGCAAACATGTGTACCATACAAAGGTTATCCCCTGTAGTGACTATACGAAGCATATGAGTTTCACTACATCTTGTTTCTCAGGGGTCCCCATATGGGGATCATAGTTAGAGTTGAAATGGTTCAAGTGATACTTCAGATCACCTAATTCATTGATTATTGGAATTATGGGATTCCCAAATTTTGGTGGAGTGGTCAGATCCACCCATTCTGGATAAAACTTCTTCTCTGGTTGTATTGGTGCACACCATCCTTCCATAGCTTCCAATTGATTATTTAATGACTCAATGGTGTTCATAAGAATTCAAGGAATATTTGGATGAACCGATACATGTACAGGTACAATAGCTAGATCCTGAACTGGTATTACAATTGGAAAGACCACTGGTGGTGGAGGTGCTACTATTTTCCTTGGATAACCCATGAGAATAGACCTATAAGGATGTATCTAACACTAATCTAGTTTTAATGGAAATTGATGGAATTCATTGTCTTCATCAGTATTTGAAACAAACCCTCTATTCTGATGTGATACTATTGGCGGTTCAAGATGAAGATCTTCTGGTAGGGAACATCTAGTTGGAAGACTACCTCTGAATAACTTTGTGTTGAGTCATCTTAACTCCTTCATTTCTTCCTCTTTCTATGAAAATATTTCATCAAGTAAAATGGATTGACCTTATCTAAGGAAAATTTGAGACATGGTCATACATTTACCTTTTCACTTATTAGGTTCCTTCTGAAGTGGTGTAAGTTTATTATTCAAGGGAATACCTAAATTTTGGGTAAGCCTATGATTTTGGGTGCACACGCCTCCTTCATTTGATTCAGTGTGGAATGTATTATGAAACAAATATTAATACACTAACACCCTTAAAATGGAATCATTTTTTGGAGGGTCTTCCCTGATGTCATTGATGATGTTCACTAATTCATAATGTATTGCTGTCATTCTATCAGTATCTTGGTGAGATCACCTTATTCTTCATCCTCTATGAGACTTTGTTTACCTATTTTATAGTTCCCCAAAAACTGTTTGGTGGAAAATATTCTAAAGGGAATCCTTGGATAGTTCCATTGTGTATTGATTTTACAACTTCTTCCCTAATCAGGAGAAAGTTTACTTCCACTAAGAAGGTGATTGTGAATGTGAAAAATACTCTATTCCTACGGGTTGGGGATATTCATGTTCTTCTTTCTCAACCCTTAAAAATCTATTTTTTCCTCCAAGTGTTAGGTTAAAAACTCTCATATCCCTGTGGTATGGGGTAGATTTTGAACTTCTATGGTTGATACCAGTGCAGTTGGTCTTCCGGCTTTACAAATTCTGGTCCCTGCGTTAGCTAAGTGCATTATCTGGTACACACATAAATTTCATGTTTCGAAAGACCATTATGTTATTTCAGAAAGTTTTGTAATATTATGACTAAAATAAACTACGTGGGAGTCTTGGTTGATATTCTCAAACACTTGAGCCCAAAGTATCTTAATAACATGAAATCTATGAGCCTAGCTTTGGTTGAAGTTAGTTGAGTCATGTTCGTACTGAGCATCTCTTTGGTCATTAATAGAATTTTCTTGGTGTAGTAGGCTTGGGGAAATAACATTGTATGAGACCACTTTTGGTTGTTTTATTTGGATTTAGAGTATAGTGAAATGTAATGCTCCATTTTTACCCTATACTCTAATATGAACACCATATGGAGTTCCTACAATCAATTGTTTCATCCTCTTTAATGCATCAAGTCATGCACATTGAAGGGTTATATGTTTCTTCGTGATCATTGGATTTTGCGAAACCAGGAGAGATGACAAGTCAATTTGGAACAGAAACCCTTCTATTACCTTGATGTGACATTGATATTATTAATAAAGTAAAACTTTCACCTTAATACAATGAATATTCTTCTATATGTTGAGGTGGATATCATGAAAACAATTATCTACCAGCAAAACTGAAATTCTATATTGAGAGGTGCCCAAAGACAAGAACATGACTTGTATTTCACCCTTAGCCAATTTGTTTCTAATTTTTATCATATCCTCTTTCCCTTTAATCATAGGTTTCTAAACATGGTCCAACCAGAGTGGTTTCTACTCAGTTTTTTTACCAAAAACAATGGGATTGGTTGTAATTTTCTATGTTATAGTAAAAGGGATGTGGCCCAAGAGTGGTTTGGAGAATGACTATTAACATGGGATTTCTTCTATCTAAGATTGTATTTCACCTTCTAGTGATAAGGAATCATACATGAATTACCTTATATTCTCATGTTACTGAATATAAGGGGGCTTTCTCATCACTACATTGTCAAATGAAACATTATCTTGATAATGTGAATCACTATTGCAGAGAGAACTTTCATAGTGAACGCCATCATGAGTAGGACCATCATGTTGGATTATAGTAAGGTATAGATCCACTTTCTTCTTAGTATTCTATCCACATGGAGGGTTTATTTGGATCTTATCCAAATATAGGTTCTCAAGATTGACTGAATTATCACAACGTAATACTTCATGAGGAAGTGCCTGATGATGAGCTTTAGAGTTACTATTAATGATCCCATAATTTTGTAATGGTATGGTATGATCTTGATCTAAAATAGATAAATGATTGAGGGATTCAATAACTCCAACATCAAGAGGATACAGATCACAAATCGACTCTTTATTACCTAACTGTGATTTGTGAGACTTCTTACTAGACACCTTCTAACACGTAGTTGGGTCTACTTGATGGGAGTAGTGGTTATCATGGGCAGGTGTACATTCCATCCTTGGATTTTCCATCAAAATAGGTTAATTATCTCCAATTGTAATGGGTATATATTCACAATTTGGTTTTTTTATGATATAGGGAGTGTTCCCCATAAACCTCATGGTTTAGAATATAGGTGTGTATCTGCTCTGGATGGCACGCTGATGATTCATCCTTGGTATAGGGACAGAACTATGTGTTCTTCCCCCTGATACTACTGAAGTTTCTATTATGATATTCTGACAAGCTTCCAGGATATGGTTAGGAATTTTTGTATACCCTTTAACCTTTTTAAAAATGTGTTTGGTTACTGTAATGGTAGGAATGGGAATATACATCCATTCTATATATTGAGTAGGTGTATATACCTAATCCTATCCACCCTTTCGTATTAGTGTATACTGATAATACCTAGGTTTTGGGGAAGAGAGTTGAGTCGGCCCTAGTTTTGTCGTCGGATCTTTCCGAATGACTTCTCCAAGTGATTCCAAACAAGACTATTGGTAGGCATGTAGGATCATGGAAGGTGTATGTTCATGCTAGATATTTTCCACCAAGAATGGTCAATGGAATTATTTATGTGATTCCATAGGAGACTTCCGTCAGGAATGGTTGGTGTAATAAATTGTATGTTATTTCATAGAAATTGCCACCACATTTGGTTGGTGGGATTCATTGAATGCATCAAGATGAGTCTTATTGACCAGTTGAAAGATTTTAAGCAAGCGTATGCTAATTCTCATGGAACACTTCCAAATTTGGATGGTGGGAATGGTTGGGTGGAACAAGACAATTCTATTGGCTGGTTGAATTAAGGTGGGTGAGTGTATGTTCTTAGTCATTGTTTTCCACCAAATTGGGAGGGTAGAATTATCTAGATGGGGAAGAGGTAGGAACCTGCTCCCTGTTAGCTAGCTATTGTCCAGGGTTGTTTTTCATGCATGATCACGTCTGAAGGACCTAGGATGGACAACCGAAGATAACAACCTCATCGTTTTGAGGGTTTTTTGTCATGTGGTGTTGGTGGATATTATTTTTGGTAGTATCCTTTAGGATGAGGCCATGGGTTGCCTCTTGGTTATCCTCCATGGAATAGGGGATTGATTGGTGATTGAGTTCCAGGGATAAGCACCAAAAATGGTTGAAGATGGTGGATTTCACCATCTACATCTTGACCACTGGTCATCTTTGACCAGACAATCGAGGGTTATTCTTGATTTGTAGGGCCTATATGGTACCCTCCAAGGTTGGAATGGTTTTGTGTAGACAATACTCTTGAACCAATGCGTTAGAGGCCCAACATTTAAGATTATTACTTGGTTATTGAGTCCATCAAGTGGACAATGATTTAGCATGAGTAGGAGACGGGGTGTTCATGGGAATAAACATGAAGGAATCCATTTGAAATGAATTGAGTTCTTGGAAGAAAGTTATTGAATATATGAAAAATAAGAACAATGAACTCCAGAAAATTAGTATCTTTTTAACATATGTGTGATTGATTTTTTTGTCTAGTCCTATTTTACCAATTTACAGGGGCCTGGAAAATTTGTAACACTATCATCTTGGTTAAGGATTAACATTAGGTTTACTATTATTTGTTTCCCTTAGAATGTGTGTTTTAGCTTGGAATATCTATTTCAAAATGGTTTCCAATAGATATTTTTATGGAACTAGAAACACCTAATGGTTCTATATACTTAATGACATGCATTCCAAAGGAAGGCACTCCTTAGGGATATGGACTAAAGATGCTTAATAACTCCCATTCGTCGAGAGGATGGGAGTTTGTTCTCATCACACCATTTTGAGGGGAATTATTTCCTACTACGGGACTCTCTAATTTATTTAATATATGTTCATGAATCCTTATTAATATACAAAGTGTAATGTAGGTTTCCCTTGAAATTTGTAATCAATTATGAGCTTGTGTGGAATTTAGAATCATCTCTATATATTCTAGGTTACTCATCAATAGAAACAAATTTATGTATTCTAGGTTTTCCATTTATAGTATCCTCTTATATAATACTTATAAATTCTATAGTCGGTGTTATGATCATGCTAGTTTTTAACCCACTGAGTGGGGAACTCTTGAATTTATCATCATCTACGGATATTTTTTTGATGTTGGGATCAAACCCATAGATGGGATACCTGTGTATCCATTTTAAAAGAATAATATCCCTCATAGTTAGGTTCCACTTAATGCAAAATATCATACCTTTTATGGTTGTGTGATAAGGGCCCAACCATATAGTTTAATTTCAAGTGGTAAGGACATCTAGGCGGAAGGTTCCTAGTCAAAACTCGGTGTGGGACTTATGCCAAAGTATCCCAAGATACATGGAATGAATATGAGGTCCTAGGTTTAATTATATCCTACTGGTAATGTGGCCTAGTGATAATATAGTTCATTTTGAGTGTTGGGTTTGAACCTCAGGGTGGATTCATACTTATCCTATTTTGATGATTATCATAGCCCATGTATTTTGGTATGTCCCGAAAGGAAGTATAGCCCTTTAAGTGAAATAGTTTGGGGATTACTTCTAGAGACGATTCCCTTATAAAAGGTTCTATGAGAAATTTCTTCACTCATGGAGATTTAGGGGGTCTTTAATCGGGTCTTATTCCTAAATAGGATGCACAAATTAAGGGAATTAGGGTTAGACTCCGGAGGAGGATGTCCAGTAATCTTGGACCCTAGGTGAAGGCTTCTTACATATCCTAGTTGTGGTGAGAATCAAAGTTCTCATAGTTCATTCGTTGAATAGGTTATTATGGACCATTAAGAGAATTAAGTTGGGGATTAATCCTGAATATGGTTCCCAATTAAATTGGGGGTTTTGATTGGGACTATATTATGAGGAGATTGTCCCTTGGGTATGAACCTTATTTAGGCATCCTACATATCCTAGTTATGATATAATAAAAGTTCTTATAGTTCAAGAGATGATGTGGATTTTGTTGATGTTGTGATAATCAAAAATCTCTAAGCCCACACGAGTCATTCTTGGTGTGATAAATAATAGGATGTGAATGATTCAAAAAAACACACACAATTTTCCTCCTTTGTTGGTGAAAGAGTTTGGGGCGATGGTGGTAGAGGTTCTGGATATGGCGGAAGATGTTAAAGCAATGGATTTTCCCCATATTCACTTTACATTGGAAATGAGTCCAATGTAAGGAAGGATTGAAGGTGAAGGGTGTAGAGAGGATTGAGACTACAACCTCCTATGTAAAAGATAAGGGGATTACACTAAGATAGATTCCCTCAAAAGGTCTTATATTAGGGAGGGAGACTTTTCATTTTTCAAAAGAAATAACAGGTGTGAATCTTACCCACCCTACTTCGGACTATATGCTCTAGATATTAGAGACAATAAGGGGAAGATAGAGTTCTATCCTCAGAATCCAATACTGGGAACTCCTCAATAGTATCCCTAGGGTAAGGGTATATGTAACCACAAATATATAAATCTTTGGACATCCTAAAGATCATTACCATCTGGTAGGACAAGTGTGGAAAACCTATGTCCATAGATATCCAAATCAAAATTTGAGACATGGAGATGTGCTTTCCCAAAGGTCTGATAAATTAGGAGATCTTGGTGGAGGTTTCAAATTGGCCCCTTCCAGACAAGGGAACTGAAGAAAGAGAATCTCTGCCATTATTGTCTTAAAATAGGGCTTAAAGGATAACTCGTGTAGGTCCTAAGCGTAGGTGATTTGTGTCGGTATGTCGTTTAGGTATTCCATGTAGGTATTCTACATAGGTCATTGGAGGAACTTAAAAATGATTAACATAGGAAGGATAAGCCTGTAAAGATTTATATTAATTGGGTAATGGACTACTAGAACAAAAAATCTTGGGTGAGGTTTTAACTTAAGCACCTTGAGTGTCCCTTGTTGTCCTTGTAAGAATCTCACACAGGACTTTATTAATGGGAAAAAACATGCATCTATGACTTATTCTTATAAAAGGAGGGTTATCAGACAAGAATGATATATTATATACCCTGAATGGACTTTCATCTTTTTTATCCATTTTAATTATCTATTCTATCTAGTTTTAGAGATCTAACTTCAAAATTTTGGGGGATCTAGGATAAGGATTTACACAATGATAACATCAAGAGTTCTTCTAAATTTTTTAGTTTTCAAAATGGGGATCCAAAGGGTCTGATTTATAGGAAAGGTGGGAACCTATTCGAAAGATGTTTTCGGCATAGAACTTAGGCATTGTTCTACAATGTTTCTCCTCTGTGTAAGGGTTTAAAAATTAAAAAGTATTGTAGGTCTTCATCATAGGTACATGGATGAGGTCCTCAGCATAGATCATTGGCATATGTCCTTAGTGTAAGAGGTTGTGGATTTGGGATGCACTAAAAGGACCTATGTTGGTCTCCTTGTGCACAAGTATTCTATGTTTGGACTGATGTCTTTTATTCTTCTCAAATTTGTTTGATACTATAAGATATCCATATTTCTTTTCATAATTATTTTTCAATACACCCCCTTTAAAAGGGAGTGTCAACATGTGTGTTATGTGGTTGTTTTTTTGTATTAGGGTTTTTAATTATTTTTTTGGGTTTTGTGGGTTTTTCATTTTTTTTATTTCATTTTAGATTTTTAAGGTTTTAGGGTCTTTTTAAAAAATTTAGGGTTTTATGGTTTTTTACTATTTTAGGGTATTTTGATGTTTTTTACGGTTTTACATTTTTTTTGGATTTTAGTTTTTTGTGGTTCTTTAGTATTTTTTATGTTTTTTAATGAATTTTAGGGTTTTTATGGTTTTAGGGTCGTTTAGGCCCCATTAGGGTTTTTAGAGTCTTTTATGGATTTTTAGGGTATATTAGAGTTTTAGTGATTTTTATTGTTTTTAAGGGTTTTTAAGGTCTATTAGATCTTTTTTGGATTTTTGAGGCTTTTCAGATTAGTTTAGGGTTTTGGGGGGTTTTATGGGATTTAGGCATTTTAATATCATTTAGTTTTTTTTGTGAAATAGTATATTTTTTGGTTTTTTGGGTTTTGGGGACTTTTAAATGTTCTTTAGTGTTTTTAGGTTTTAGGGTTTTTATAGATTTTAAAGGAGTTTTAGATTTTTTTTGTTTTTAGTTTTAATTACAGTATTTAGGATTTTTAGTATTTTCAAGGTTTTAAATTTTTTTAGGGGGTTTAGGTTTCTCTATGGGGTTTAGGGTTCTTTATAGTTTAAAAGTTAATTTTTTTAGTGTTTGTTTGGGTTTTTATAGGATTTAGTGTTTTCAAGTGGTTTACTATTTTCAATGGTTTTCAAGTGGGTTTTTATGGGTTTTTATGGGTTTTTAGGGTTTTTATGGTTCAATGGTTTTAAGGTGTTTTTATGGTTTTGTGGCTATGAGGGTTATTTTTGGGTTTTATGGTTCATAGGTTTTTTAGGGTTTTAGTGGTTTAATTATTTTAGGGTCTTTTAATGTTTTTGGGGTCTTTAACACATTTTATGGGTTTTTATATTTTTTTGATATTTTTAGGTATTTTTTATACATTTATGTTTTTTAGGATTCTGTGTCTTTTTTGAGTTTTTTAGGGTTTTTGTCTTGATTTAGGGGATTTTACAGTTTTTATGGAATGTTTCAATTTTTAAGGGTTTTATGGTTTCATTTTCTTTTAGGGAATTTTAGGTGTTTTATCATTTTTATAGTGTTCAATGGGGTTTTAGGGTCTTATAGGATTTTAGGGAATTTTATGGTTTTTAGGGGTCTTGGAGGTCTATGGTCTTTTAATGGGTTTAGGACATTTTAGGGTGGGTTTAGGGTTTTCATGGGTTTTTAGGGTTTTTGGGTTTTTAGGGTTTTTAGAGAATTTTAGAGTTTTTATGGTTTTTAGAATTTTTTAAAATGATTTTTTGGGTTTTTTGGGTGGATTTTTTTTGTGTTTATATGGTTTTTATTATTATTATGGGTTTTCAAGATTTTAGGGTCTTTTGGGTTTTAGGGTTTTTTGGAGTTTTTATAGTTTTTAGGGGTTTTTAGTGGTTTTACGGTTTCTTAGGGTTTTTTGGGTTCTTATGGGTTTTTTGGTTTTGGGGGGTTTTTAAATTTATATAGGTTTTAGGAAGTTTTATCGGTTTTTATAGTTTTTAGGGTTTTAAGGGTTTTTTAGGGTTTTGGGATCTTTAATGATTATTTATGATTTATAGGGTTTTATGGGTTTTAGGGATTTTAGGGTATTTTAGGGGTATTTTAGTGGTTTTTAGTGTTTCCAGGATATTTATGATTTTTTAGATTTTTCTACATATTTTCTTTTGTTTTTAAGATTTTTAGTGTCTTTTTGGGTTTTTAGTGTTTTTAGGGGTATTATGGGGTTTTAGGATTTTAGTGATTTTGGGGGGATTAGGGATATTAGTGTTATTTTAGGGGGATTTAGGGGGTTTTAGGGCCATTTTAGGGGTTTTCGTGTTCTTTTATGGTTTTGGGTTCTTTCAAGGATTTTCATGGTTTTTAGGGTTTTTAGGTTTTTTATGGTATTTTATGGTTTTTATGGTTTAGTAGGGTTTTGTAATAATTTTATGGGATTTTAGGTTTTTGATAATTTTTAGGGTTGTTAGGGTAATTTAAAATTTTCTAGGTCATTAACTTTTTTAGGATTTTATGTATTTTTAGGGTTTTTGTGGTATTAAGGGGTTATGGTTATTTTAGGGTTTTTACTATTTTGGGTTAAGTGGGTATGCTATTAGATTTAGGGTTTGGGGTATAGATTTTTAAGGTGAAAGGTATTGGGTAAAGAGTGTAGGGTATAGGGTATGTGATATAGGGTTTAGGGTGAAGGGTTTTAGGTTTGGGGTTTAGGGTTTTGGTACTGGGCTCTATGGTTTACGATTTATAGTGTAGGGTATACAGCTTTGGGTGTATGGTTTAGGGTATTGGGTGTAGATAATAGGGCTTAGGGTGTTGGGTTTAGGGTTTTTGGTGTAGGGTATTGGGTTTAGGGTATTGGGTGTAGGGTTTATGTTGTAGGGTATAGGTTTTAGGGTGAAATGTTTATGGTTTGGGGTGCAGGGTATATGGTATATGGTTTAGGGTTTAGGATATAAGCTGCATAGTGTAGTGTTTAGGATGTATGATTTAGGTTTTACGATGCATGCCATAGGGTTTAGGGAGAAGGGATTAGGTTTTAGTGTATAAATTATGGGGTTTAGGGTGTAGGGTTTAGGTTTTAGGGTGTATGATATATAGTTTAGGTTGTAAGTTTTAGGGTTTAGGGTATAGGTTTTTGGGTTTTGGGTATTGTGTTTAGGGTTTAGGTTTTTGGGTATAGGTTGTCGAATTTTGGGTTTTGGGTTTAGGGTATAGGGATTAGTGTGTAGTGTTTATGGTTTATAGTGTCAGATATAGTGTTTAGACTATAATATTTAGGGTTTAGGGTTTAGGGTGTATGGTATAGGTTTCAGGGTGTTGGTTTTATGTTTTGAGGTGCATGGTATAGGTTTTCGGGTCTCGGTTTTTGGGTTTAGGATTTAGGGTATAGTGTATTCAGTTTTGGGTTTAGGTTTTTAGTTTTATTGTTTAGGTATAGGTTTTGGGGTGTAGTGTACAGGGTGTGGGTTGTAGGGTTTAGAGTTTTCATTGTAGGATATAGGAGTTAGGGTGTAGGGTTTATGGTTTACAATGTTTGATATAGAGTTAGGGTGTAGGGTTTAGGGTTTAGGTTGTACGGTATTGGGTTTTCGTTGTAGGGTATAAGGTTTATGGTGTAGTGTATAGGGTTTCAGCTACAGTGTTTAGGGTGTAGGGTGTATGGTTTAGGTTGTAGGGTTTAGGGTTCATTGATTTGGGTTTAGGGTGCATTTTATTGGGTTTTGGGGGTAGGGTTTTGGGTTTATAAAACAAGGTATATGGTTTAGGGTGGAGGGTGTAAGGTTTAGGATGTTGGTTATTGGGTATAAGGTTTAGGGTGGGGGTTTAGGATTTAGGGTGTAGGTTATTGGGTTTCGGATGTAGGTATTATGGTGTAGGATATAGGGTTTTGGTTGTAGGGTTTAGAATGTAGGGATTAGAGATTGGGGTTAAGGTGTAGAGTATAAGGTTTAGTGTATAGGGTGTTGGATTTTGGGTGTAAAGTATTGGGTTTTAGTTGTAGGGTTTAGGGTTTAGGGTTAAAGGTTTAGGGAATTGCGTTCAGGGAATTGGGTTTAGGTTTTAGGGTGTGGAGTATAGGGATTAGGGTATTGGGTTTAGGACCAATTGTGTAGGAAAAACGGTATAGTACCATTAGGGTTTATATGGTTTTATTGGATTTTGTGGGTTTTATGTTTTTTAGGGTTTTTTTATTATAAAGGATTTTAGATATTTTTTTGGGTTTTTAGGGATTTTAGGTTTTTTAGGTTTTTTATGTTTTCTTGGGCTATTTTGTTCTCTTTAGGATGTTTTCATGTCTTTAGTGGGTTTTATCATTTTTAGGGGTTTGTGGGGTTTTATGGGTTTCAGGGTTTTATTTATTTTGGGGTTTTTATGTTTTCTTATGGGGTTTTATGGTTTTTATATGTTTTCTATGGATTTACTATGGTTTTTACGTTTTCTCTATGGTTTTTTGGGTTTTTTTTTCATTTTTAGGGTTTTAAGGGTTTTAAGAGATTTTATGGTTTTAAAATTTTATAGGGTTTAGGGTTTTTATGGGATTCCAAGGTTTTTAGGGTTTTTTTGGTGGTTTTTTGGTTTCTTTATGGTTTTTTATAGTTTTTAGTATATTATTTTTGTTTTTTTTGTTTTTTATGGTTTTTATGGTTTTCATGGTTTTTAGTGGTTTTAAGATTTTTTAGGGTTTCTTGGCATTAGGTTTTTAATGGTTTTTGAGGGATTTAGAGTTTTTAGTTTTTTAGGGGTTTTAAGGGTTTTCGGTTTTTTTATATTTTTATGATGTCTAAGAGTTTTTATGTGTAATTTCATGTTTTAAAGGGGTTTTATGGTTATTTACGGGTTTGGGGGGTCGGGATTTTTCTTTCTTTTTTGGGTTTTAGGGTTTTTTAATTTTTATGCTTTTTTCTTTTTCAATGGTTTTAGGTTTTTAAGGGGTTTGGTGGGTTTTTATTCATTTTATGCGAGGTTTTGGTGTTTTTAGGTTTTTTAGAGTTTTATGGGTCTTTAAAGTACTTAGGGTTTTTTTGGAGTTTTTAAGCGTTTTTAGGTTTTCTAGCAGTTTTTAGGGTTTTTAGGGGTTTATTATTTTTAGATATTTTAGTATTTTTAGGGGTTTTATGAGATTTCCATGTTTTTTAGGGGTGTTTAGGGATTTTAGGGTATATTAGATTTTAGTGTTTTTTTGGGTTTTTTGGATCTTTTGGGTTTTTTGGGGTTTATAATGTTTTTAGTATTTTAGGGGAATTTTAATGTTTTTATGGTTTTTAGAGTTTTTATGTTATTTTAGGGTATTTTAGGGTTTTAGAGTCTTTTGGGATTTCAAGGGTTTTTAGGGTCATCTATAGGTTTAAGGGGTGTTAGGGATTTTTGATTGTTAGGGTCTTATGGTTTCTTAGGGTATTTTAGGGTTTTTAGGGTCTTTTATAGTTTTTAAGGTTGTTAATGTCCTTTAGGTTTTTAAGTTTTTTAGGTCCCTTTAGGGGTTTTGGATATTTTAGTTGTTATTAAGGTTTTTATAGGTTTTTAGGTGTTTTAGGGGGGGGGGGCTTCTTATTTTTTAGTGGATTTCTTGGTTTCTAGTGTTTTGTAATATTTTTAGGGTATTTTGGGTTTTTTGTGTTTTTTTTTTGGGTTTTAGGGTCTTTATGGTATTTAGGGTTTTTAGTATTTTTATGATTTTTATGTTCCTTCAATGTTTTCATAGTTTTTTTATAGTAGTTTATGGTTATTTAGGTTTCATTGTCTTTTAGGGTCTTTTAGGTTCTTTTGATGTTTTAGGTATATTCAGGTCATTTAGGGGTATTAGGGTTTGATGAATCTTTTAAGGGATTTTAGGGTATATATAGTGTTTAGGGTCATTTGGGGGTTATTTTGTTTTTTAGGTTTTTTATGGATTTTTAGGGCTTTCAAGGATTTTTTGTAGTTTAGGGTTTTTAGGAGTTTTTAGGATTTTTTAGTGTTTTTTGGTTTTTAGGGTTTTAAATGTTTATAGTCTTTTTAGGGGTTTTATCTTTTTTAGTGGATTTATGATTTTTTAGGTTTTTACTATATTTTTTTGGTGTTTTTGTGTTCTTAGGGCTTTTGGGGTTTATTTTAGTTTTATGGATTCTTAGTATTTTTAGCATGTTTTTATTTTTTATTATTTTTAAATGTTTCTTCGATTTTAGGAATTTTTAGGGATTTTTTGGAGTTTTAATGATTTTTAGGGATTTTTATGGTGTTAGGGAGGTTTGGTATTTTTTTATTATGTTTAGGGTATTCCATGGAATTAATAGGGGAATTTAGGGGTTTTATGGGTGTTAAGGGTTTCAATCATTTTGAGAGTTTTAAATGGTTGTTCAGGATTTAATGTGTTTTTATGGGTTTTAATATTTTTATGAATGTATTACAATTTTTGATTTTTTGAGTTATTTGGGATTTTTAGGGTTTTTATTGTTTTTATGGTTTATAGGGGTTGTAGGAATTTTAGGTTGTTTAAGGGTTTCCTACGGTCTTCTTGGCATTTTTTATGTTTTTAGGGCCTTTTAGGTGTTTTTCGGGATTTGATGGTTTTTTGTTATTAGGGTTTTCCCAAGGTTTGAGGGATTTTAGTTTTTTTTTGGATTTTTAGTGTCTTTAAGTATTTTAGGTATTTTAATGGGTTTTTTTATGTATTTTTATGGTTTTTATGATTTTTAGTGGTTTTAGGGGTTTTTAGGGGGGGGGGGGTTGGGATTTTTAGGGTTTTAGAGTTTTTATGTCTTTTTATGGATTTTAGGGGTTTTATGTCATTTTAGTGTTTTCAAGGGATCATTACTGTTTTAAATTTTTAGTGTTTTTAGAGGTTTTAGGAAATTTAAGGCTTCTAGGGTTTTATGGTTTTAGGGGTTTAGAGGTTTAGGGGTTTAATGGTCATTTAGTGTTTCTAGGGGTATAAAACGGGTCAAGGGGTTTTGATTTTTTTTAGGGTTTCTTAGGTGTTTTTAGGGTTTTTGGTTGTGTTTTGGGGTTTTATAGTTTTTAGGATTTTAGGGGCTTTTAGAGTTTTTTGGGTTCCTAGGAGTTTTTAATTATTTTTGGAATTCTATATTTATTTCTTGTTTTTATGGTTTCGAGGGTTTTTTTTTGTTTTTATGTATTTTTTAGGGTTTTATGCTTTGGAGGGGTTTCAAGATTTTTAGGAATTTTATGGTTTTTAGGTTCTTTTAAAGAAATTTAGGGTTTTAAATGTATTTTATGGTTTTTCAATTTTTATGGGTTTTTAGTGTTTTTAGGGATTTAGGAATTTGACATACATTTTTGATTTTTAGGGGCTTGTAGAGTTTTATAATGTTTTTTAGGGTTTTTAGCATTTCTAGAAGTTCCTATGGTATAAGGGTTTTTTTGTGTCTTTAAGTGTTTTTATTTTTTTTAGGGTCTTTATGGTTTTTAGGGGTTTTACAGTGCTTTTAGGGTTTTTAGGTTTTGAGTGTCCATTAAGGCATTTATGGATCTTTAGGGTTCTTTATGGTTGTGGGGTTTTACGGCCCTTTAGGGTTCTTTGTGGTTTTTTTGGCCATTAATGGGTTTTAGGGTTTTTATGGTACATTAGGTATTTTTAATGTTTTAGAGTCTTTTGCGGGTTGTAGGGTCATTTAGCATTGTTTAGTATTTTCAAAGTATTTTTGGGTTTTTATGTTCTTATGATCTTTTATGGGGTTTTAAGATTTTTAGGTCTTTAGGGGGGTTTAGGGTTCATTAGTATTTTTATGGTCTTTTGTGTTTTTAGGGACATTTAGGGTTTATAGGGATTTTTAGTATCCTTTAGATGTTTTAATTTTTTTGATATCCTTTGGGTTTTTACGTGTTTTTAGTGTTTTTAGATCCCTTAATGGAATTTTAGGGTCTTCTAAAGAGTTTTAGGGATTTAATATACTTTTAAGAGTTTTAGGGTATTTTAGGGTTTTTAGTGACTTTAAAGGGTTTTGATATTTTTACAGTCATTTAGGGGTTTTTTGGGTGTTTTGGGTTTTTGGGTTTTTTGTGGTTTTTAGTTGTATTAGTCTCTTTCAAGGGATTTTAGTTTTTTGGGGTCTTTTAATTTGTTTCAGGAGTTTTAATTTTTTTTTCAGGGATTTTAGTGTTTCTAGCTGTTTTAAAGAATATTTTATGATCTTTGGGTTTTTAGTGATTTTAGGGTTTTATGATTTTTTAATGTTTTGGGTTTTTAGGGTCCTTTAGTGTTTTTAAGGGTATTGGGGATTTTATCTTTGATAAAGTTTTAAGGGAATTTTTATGGGTTTTAGGGGACTTATGGATTTTTAGGGTTTTATGGGGTTTTATGATTTTTATGTTTTTATTGTTTTAATTGTTTTCTTTCCTTTTAGAAACATTTAATAATTTTTAGTGTTTTTAGGGTATTTTTAGGATTAATATTTTTAAGAGTTTTTTTGGGGTGGTTTTTTGGGGTCTTGTGTTTTTTGGGTTTTATTTTTTTAGGGGTTTAATGTTATTTTTTGTATTTTAAAGGGTTTCAGGTGTTTTATGGATTTTAGTGGTTTTAGGTTTTTAAATTTATTTGTGAATTAAGGTTGTTTTCAAGGTTTTTGGGGTTTTTGGGTTTTTAGGTGTTCTTTGGGTTTTAGAGATATTAGATTTGTTAAGGTTTTTAGGGTTTTAAAGGTATTTTAGGGGTTTTTTGGGTTTTTAGGTATTTACTTAATTTTATCTTTTTGGGGGATTTTTTAGTTTTTTGTGGTTTTAAGTGTTTAATGTTTTTTTCTCATTTTTAGTGTTTTTGGTATTTTTTGGGTTTTTAGGGTTTTTAGGGTTTGTAGTGGTTTTAGGATTTTTAAGACTTTTTAGGAAGAAAAGGTGTGGGATCAGAAAAAACTGATCCCATGATTTATTAAAGAACATAAAAGTAATGTACAATGCATTAGAAAGGAGGCTTTCATATCCTAGTGTGGGTCTTCCCCATCATATCTGAGTCAATTGAAGACAAACAGAAGTCTGGAGTGCTGAAAGACCATACCGAAGTCCCTTCATCAATCGATCTCTTGAAAAGAGTATCCGCAACCCAGTTTTCCTCCCTATATGCATGTGAGATGCTCAGGGTTAGAGACTTGGCAGCATCGAGGCACTCGATCTAGTGTTGGATAAGTCGCCATGGTACAAGACGTGACTGCTTCCTGAAGGCCTCCACCACCAATGATAAATCAGATTCAATCCAGAGCCTATTCCATCTGAAATGCTTATTCCATAAGAGGGGGTTTTATGGTTTTAATAGTTTTATGTTTTTTCATGGGTTTCGAAGGTTTTTAAGCCTATTTATATTTATTTTAATTAGTTTTAGTGTTTTTAGGGTTTTTCATGTTTTTAGGGGTTTTAGGGGTTTTAGGGATCTTTATTGTTTTTAAATATTTTTTATGTCTTTTTTAGAGTTTTTAGGTTTTTTATAAGTTTGGGTGTTTATATATTTTTTCATGTGTTTGAAAGGTTTTAGGTTATTTTTGAGATTTTTTAGTGTTTTTATATTCCTTTAGGGTGTTTTTGGATTTTAGAGTTCTTTAGGTTTTGTTGGGGATTTTAGGGATTATAGTGTTTTTGGAATTTTAGGGATTTTAGGGTCTTTTATGTGGTTTAAGGGATTTTAATGTATTTTGGGTTTCTGAGTTAGATTATGTTTTTTAAGATTTTTATATTTTCCATGAACTTTATGGATTTTTTCAATTTTTAGAGTTTTTAGGTCATTTTGGGTTCTTATGGTGTTTAGGGGTTTGTAGGATTCATTTATGGGGGATTAGGGTTTTTAGGATGATTTTAGGGTATTTAGATGTATTAAGGTACTTTTAGGGTTTTAGAGTTTTGGGTTTTAGGTGTTTTATAGGGTTTTAGTGTTTTTAAGGTTTTCCAAAATATTTAGGTGTATTTAGATCTTATTATGGTATTTAAGGGGGTTTTAGAATTTTCGGTTTTTAGGGTTTTTATTGTTTTTTGGATTTTTAAATTTTCTATGTTTTTAGGAGTATTTATGGTTTTATGGTTTTTAGGGGATTTTAAGGATTTTAATGATTTCAGGGTTTTTATGGGTTTTATGTTTTTTAGGGGTTTTGAGGTTTTTGGGACTTTTATTGTTTTTGGTTTCATTACGATTTTAGGGTCGTTTTCATATTTTATATAATTTTAGGGTTTTATAATCTTTTGGTCTTTTAGAATTTCTATTTTTTACTATGGTTTTTTTGTTTTTAGAAATTTTAGATTTTTAGGGGTTTTAAGGCATTTCTGGTATTTTTTATTTTCTTTATTTTTATGTATTTTATTATATTTAATGTTTTAAGGGGTTTATGGGTTTTTTCGGGTTTTTAGTGGGTTTAATGGGTTTTTACGGTTTTATGGGTTTTAGTTTTGTTTTATGGTTTATATGGGTTTGAGAGTATTTAGGGTATTTTGAGTTTGTTAAGTTCTTTAACATATTTTAGGTTCTTTAAGGGGTTTTAATGTCTTTTATACACTTTTAGTTTTTTTATGGGGTTTAGGATTTTTTAGGGTTTTCATGGGTTTAGAGTTTTTTTTGGTTTTAGGGGTGTAAGGGTTTTTTTTTGAGTTTTTAGGATTTTTCGTGTTTTTAGGGATTTTTGAGTTTTTCGGGTGTTTTAGTATTGTTATGGTCTTTTAATATTTTTAGGGTTTATTTTGGTTTTAGGAATTTTTGGGTTTTTGGGTATTTCATTTTATTTTAGGGACTTTTCTTGTTTTATGGTATTTTTTTGATTTTTATGTATTTTTTGGGGTTTAATGGTTTTTTTGTGTTTTTAGGATTTTTATTCATTTTAGCATATTTAGAGTTTTATAGTGTTTAATATTTTTTGGAATTTTTAGTGTTTTTTGTGTTTTTAGTTGATTAACAGGGATATTAGTTAGGGGTGTTAGGTTTTTAGGAATTTAGGGTTTTTAGGTTTTTAGGGTTTTTAGGGTTGATTTAGTTGTTTTATGGTTTTTATGGTATTAGGGTAAATTTATTCTTTTTTTATGGATTATTATTTTTTATGGTTTTTATGGTTTTTAGGGTTTAGGGGTTTTTTGTATTTTTTTTGAGTTTCTAGGGTTTTATATGCATTCAGGTGTTTTATGGGCTTTTAGGGGTTTAGTTTGATTAAGGTTTTCAGGAAATTTAATGTTTTGTGGGGGTTTACAAGACATTTTAATAGGTTTTATGTGGTTTTTTGGAATTATAGGGGGTTTTATGGAATTTTGTTTCTTTAAAACATTTTATGGGTTTTTGGGTCTTTTATCATTTTTATGTTCTTTTAGGGGGTTTTTAAGGTTTTTATGGTCTTTAGGGTGTTGGGTTTAGATTTTAGGGTGCATTGTTTAGTGTTAAAGGTGTTGGGTATAGGTTTTAGGTTGTGGTTTTTAGGGATTATGGTGTAGGAAATGGGGTGTATTGTCTAGGGTTTAGGGTTTAAGGTGTAGGGAATAGGGCATGGGGTTTATGGTTTTCGGTTTAGTGTGTATCGTACAGGGTTTGAAGTTTAGGTTTTAGGGTTTAGGGTGTAAGCTAAATGGTTTAGGGTGTAATTATTATGTTTTATGGTGTACGGTATAGGGTGTTGGGTTTTTTTTATTATTTTAGGGGATTTTAGGGGTTTGGGGGGTTTTGGGGATTTTTATGGTTTTTAAGGTTTTGGGGTTTTATGATATTTAGAGTATTTTTATGGATTTTAAAGGTTTTTATGGAATTTATGATTTTTTTTGAGTTTTTTAGGGTTTTATGGTTTTTAATGTTTTTTGGGTTTTTATGATTTTTAAGGTTTTTTTGGGTTTTTTTAGTTTTCAGGAGTTTTTGGGTTTTAGTATTTTATGTATTTTATGTATTTTTTTCGCTTTTAGGTGTTTTCAGGGGTTTTGTGATTTTTAGTGTTCTTTGGGTTTCTATGTGATTATTAGGGTTTTATGGGTTTTTGGGGTTTTTTTGTTTCATTTTTTTAATTTCTTTATGGATATATGGTTTTTAGGGTATCTAGGTTTTTCAGGATTTTTTAGTGGGGTTTAGTGTTTTAAAGGGATTTTTGTTTTTTTGGGTTTTTATAACTTTTTATGGTTTTTAGGGTTTTTATCGATTTTAGGGTTTATTTATGGTGTTTAATGGTTTTAGGTTTTTTTATGTTTTTAGTGGTTTCTATTTAATTTTATATCTTTTAAGGGTTTTAATATTGTTAGGGTCTTTATTATTTTAATTTTATTATGGTTTTTAGGGTCATTTAGGGTTTTTTGGGTCTTCTAGTTTTTTATGTTTTTTAGGGTTCTTTATGGTGTTTTAGGGTTTTTAGAGTCTTTTAGGGTTTTAGTGTTGTTTGGGAGTTTTAGTTTCTTTTATGGGTTTAATAGTTTTTTTTTGTTTTTTGTTTTGTTATTAGGGGCATTTGGATATTTTAAGGTTTTCAAGTCTTTGAAGGGTTTTGGGGGGTTTAGCATCTATTATGGGGTTTAAGGACACTTTGGTGTTTTAGGGTTCTTGAGATGTTTTTGTTTTTTTAAGGTATTTAGGGTTTTCAGGGTCTATTAGGTATCTAAAAACATTTTAATGTTTAGTTTTTTAGGTTTTTAGGTGTTTTAGGGTTTTGTTAGAGTTTTTTGGATTTTTTGATGTCTTTTTAGTGTTTTAGAGTTTTTAAAAGTTATATTTTTTAGGAATTTTAGGATTTTTGTTAATGTTTTTAGAGTATTTGAGGTACTTTTTTCTTTTTACGGTTTCAGGGTTTTTTTGCATTTTGGGGTTCTTTTGGGGTTTTTGGTGTGTTTTAGAGTTTATAGTGTTTTTTTTATTTTTAGGGTTTAGTCTTACTTTTTTAGTTTTTAGGGTTTTTATGGTTGTTAGAGGGTTTGAAGGGTTTTAGTATTTTTTTGGTCTTTTAGGGGGTATTTATATCTTTTAGGGCCTCATAGGATTTTTTTTAGGAAATTTGGTTTTTTTTATTTTTTTTGGATTTTTTGGTTTTTTGGTGTCTTTATTGGTTTTAGGGGTTCTAGAGTATTTATGGTTTTTATGGGTCTTTATTTCTTTTTATGTTTTTAGGGTTTTTAGGGTTTTTAGGTATTTGTAAGGTTTTTATGGTGTTTTAGTGGGGTTTTTTTGCATTTTAGGGTAATTTTTGGTGTTTCAGGTACTTCTTAGGGGTTTTAGGTTGTTTTAGGGTTTTTATGATTTTTAGATATTTTTGGGGTTTAGGGTTTTTATGAATTTTAGGGTGTATTTTTGGTTTTTAGGGTTTAGGTTCATTTTAGGGGTTTATTGGGTTTTAGGGTCTTTTGGGATCTTTTGAGGTTTTTATTATTCTTTAAGTGTTTTAGGGTTTATTTAGGGATTTAGGGGTTTTCATTTTTTTTTTGGTTTTTTATTTCTATAGGTTTTTTTCTTATTTAGTATTTTTTAAAAAATTTATTAGGGTTTTTACAGTTTATTAATATTTTAATTCATTTTTATGGTTTTATGGTTTCTCAGAGTATTAAGGGGTTTTATGGTTTTTTGATGATTAATGTATTTTTAGGGTCTTTTATGGTTTGGGGGTTTTTATGGACTTTTAAGTGATTTTTAGTTTTTTAGGGTCTTTTATTGTTTTTGGAGATTTGGTATTTTAGGATTCTTTAGGGGGTTTAGTGTTTTATAAGGATCATAATAAATGTTAGGGAAAAGAAGGCGTGTGGCCAAGCAGAAGGCTTGGTCCCTCAAATATATAAATGAAAAATAGAGTGCAAGTAATTACAATGGGGACTTATACAACCGGGTACGGATAGCACCCTTCATGTCTGAATCCACAATGGATGAACAAAGAGAAGGAGCAACGAAAGACCACCATGAGCATCATTCTTCAATATCCTTATTAGAATTCACATCATCCACCATATTGACTTCCCTGTATGCATGAGTGATCTTAAGAACCATATTCTTGGATAAACTTATGCAATCAATCCATTGGGGTAAAAGCCGCCAGGGAACCGTCATTGAGTTTTGACGAAAGGCCTCGACCAGGAGCATTGAGTCAGACTCAATCCATAGGTGCCTCAAACCAAACAGGTTTGCAAACCATACCGCCTTGATGATATCCCAAAGCATTGCTTCATAAGCACAACCAATTCCAATGAAGTGGTAAAAACGCCCTTGACAAAACCATTATAAAGTACGAAAGACACCACCACAGCCCAAAGGCCCTGGTGAGCCTGTTGCCGCACCAACAACATTGACATTGATCCAAGACGGTATATGTGGAATCCATTAGATTGACTTCATCAGCAAAGGTTTTTTTGCACCTACTAGAGACACCAAGAGTGCAGAGAGTGATGAGATCAGTAAAACAATTTTTCATCGCACCTATTTGAATGCCCCCAGCCATCCAAACAGCACAATGTATGGTAATAATACCCTCATGAAGGGAGCTTGACTTATTCCGGAACATAGCAGAATTTCTAGCAGCCCATAAAGAAGCCACAATGGTTGTCGATGCAGCAAGGAGAAGGTTGTAGAGTTGCTCAATGCACCTTGATTCCCTGATGAGAGACATCATCTGGGAAAAGGTTCGACCCAAGGGGAAATAAAGACAAAAAACATCTTGCAAATACTTCCACAGACCATAAGCAAGCTTTCATTCAACAAAGAGATGCTGCACATTTTCAGCATCCTGCATGCATAGGCAGAAGGCTGAGGCAAGATGCCAACCAGCTTTTTGAAGTTGTCCATGCAAGGGAAGTTGATTCCTCTAGATCCTCCAGATGAGAAGGAAATGTATAGGGGCAATAAATTGACATTTAAATATTAGGATCCATGAGGGGGGATCCATCCCTTGCCGGAATTTTTGATTGTAGAAGTCCTTTGTAGTAAGAAGACTGATCAGATTCGGTTTCTAGATAATAGTCTCATAGTCAATGTAATTGTAGAATTGAATCTCAGAAATGATATGGGTAGGTAAAATTCCATCCAGATCAAGAAGCCTGGTATTGAGGTCATTAATGGACATGTGTTGAAATCCGTGTGGGACCTATACAGATTCATGCAGCGGAAACACAAGCCAAGGGGTGAGCCATCAATTCAAGTTGGATTTCTTCGAGACAACCCAAGTAGATTGGGAGATGATTTTTTTATATGAGGATTTAACTGTTGTCCAGACAGAGGAGAACATGTAACGAGTATAACCATTTCACAATTTCCCAGTAAATCTTTCTTTAAGAAATTCCAAATCACCCTCCCTGTGTGGGAAGAGATTCCAAGTGAATTTGGCCAACAAGGCATCATTGAAGACCCTAAGATCCTTAATGCCTAGTCAACCAATTTCAAGGGGTTTGATGCACTCCTTCCAAGCAACAGTGATCAATTTTCTTTCATTAATGCAGCCTGTCCATGTAAAGTTCCAGATCTTGGCTTGAAAGGACTTAATTAGGATTACTGGCCATTTATAAATGGAGAAGGTATGAACACATACCATGCCTTCTTGTGAGAGGGACATACCCTTCCATTTGGCCAGCTGATGAGTGATATTAACAGAGATTCTTTCAAGGTAGAAACGTTTAACCTTACCCCAAAATAAGGGAACCCCAAGGTAGTTGAAAGTAAAGGATACTTTTTTGACACCACAGCATCTGAAAATTTTGTTCACTCTCGTAGAAGAGATCCCTTTCCTAGACACAATAGATGATTTACTCCAACTGATGGCTTGTCCAGCAACATCCTCGTAATGTATGAAAATTTTTTGGATAGAAGATATGATCTGCATATTAACCTGCCCAAAGAGAAGGATATCATCAGCATATAGAAGGTGTGAAGGAACAAATGAATTCTTCCCATCTTTAATGGGGCTGTAATAACCAGCCAGCATAGAACTAGTGATAAGGTGACTCAGGTAATCTTCAGCAAGTGTAAAAAGGATTCCGGAAAGAGGATCCCCCTGTCTGACCCCCCGTGAGCACTGAAAGAACCCTTTTGGAGCTCCATTAATCAGAACAGAGATTCTGGCACAATTCTGTATAGTCGAAGTCATGCAAACAAATTTTTTTGATAAACCATACATGCCAAGAATCTTGAACAGGAATTGCCACTTAATGGTATCAAAAGCTTTGGATATATCTAGCTTTAAGGAAAAGGACCCATACTTCGGTACCTTCCTCAAGGAATTCACTCCTTCAGAGGACATATAGAGGCAGTTCTGGATGCTTCGTCCAGGGACCAAACCAAATTGATTAGGTGTAATCAAATTTCCAACAATCTTCCCTAGTCGGATAACAAGGATTTCTCTAATAATATTAGGTATTGTGTTCCCAATAGAAATCGGCCAAAAATCACATATCTCAATTAAAGCTTCCTTTTTAGGAATAAGAGAAATAAAATTAAAGTTGACTCCATGAGGAATTGACCCAAAGAGTAAGAATTCCCTGACGACATTAGTGATTTCTGCATGAAAGATATCCTAATAAAAGATGAATAATTTATTGGTAAATCCATCCGGTTCGGGAGCACTATCCGAGTTGAGAGAAAAAAGACCAGATCTGACTTCATCCTCCAGAGGAGGAGATGTCATATCATTATTCTACGAATCATTAACACATTTCTCAACACATGCAGCAAGTGGGGAAGCAGAGGAAATTCCATCATCATTATAAATCACTTTGTAGTGGTCCACAAAAGCATCATAGATCTCTTTCTCATCAAAAAAGGTATTACCATTGATACAGATATGATTTGGTCCTTTATGAACTCTTTTCTCCCATTGCAAGCGGTAAAAAAACTTTGAGTTTCTATTACCATCTTTTATCCAGCGAACATTGAATTGCTGTTTTATCAGGCTCTCCTTAAGTGCCAGGAGATCATCAAGATTTTTATGAAACTCAAGCTCCTAGATAGTAGGAATGTCCCCTTGCTGGTTATTCTCCTAGATAGACTCCAACTGATATTATGCATCTTTAATTTCATCATCAAGCCTTGAGAAGGAGATCCTGATCCAGAATTTTAAGAGGCTTTTGATCTTCCAAAGCTTGAAGGCTAACACAAAGTGATGAATCCCATGGAAGGTAGTGTTCCATCCATCAAGAACGACTTCCCTACAACATGTAATTGAGAGAAATTCATTATTAAATATAAAAGGTAAAGGGGTGAGCTTCCTGCTTTCCTCCTGAATGTTGACAACAAGAGGGTTATGATCAGAATTGAATTTTGGGGGAGAAAATTCTGAGATGACAGATGGAGAGCTGGTGTCATTGATTTTCATGAAACACCTATCAATATTACTAGACTATCTAGCATTAATAGTTAACCTTCCCCATGTAAATTTGGCACCCACAATAGGGACTTCAGTGAGGTTGCATTGATCTACACAACAATTAAAATCATTTGCAGTAGCTCGAGAGAAATGAGGACCAATTTTTTCAACTGGACAAAGAATAGCATTAAAGTCACCGATTATGACCCAGTTGTGATCTATATTCTCAATTAGAGCAGATAATTCATTCCAAAGTTTTCTTCTTCTGATGTAAGAGCAAGAAGTATAAACAAAAGAGAAATTAAAAGAAATATCCTGCAGTCGGGTGCAGACTGAGATTATTTTTATGGGTTTTAGTTTGTTTAGGGTTTTGTGTTTTTTTATGATTTTTATGGTTTTTATAGGATTTCTGTATTTTTTTGGTTTATATGGTTTTTTAGGGTTTTATGGTATTTTAGGTATTTTATAGTTCATAGGGTTTTTTTCTAGTTTTAGAGTCTTTTTAGAGTTTTTTTTGTTTTTATGTTTTTTTGGAGTGTTTAGGATGCTTTAGGTTTTTTGGGAGTTTCTTGGTTAATTTATGGTTTTCTATGGACTACTGGGTCCTTTAATGTTTTTAGAGTCATTTAGGTTTTTAGGATACAGTAGGATTTTTATGATCCTTTATAGTGTTTATTTTTTTTGGGTCTTTTTAGGTTTTATGGGTTTTTTTGGTTTTAGGGTTTTAGAGTTTTTATGGTATTTTAGGGTTTTTGGGCCTTTTAGGGGTTCTTTAGGTGTTCGGAGTTTTTTTTAGGTTTTTACAGGATTTTAGGTTTTTACGTTTTTAGTGGTTTCTTATGATGTTTAGTGTTTTATAAATAGATTAGAGACATTAGTCATATTCATGGTATTCTTTTTTTATATTTTTAGGGTTTTGTAGGAATTTTTAAGGTTTTTTAGATTTTAATATTTTATGGATTTTTATATTTTTTATGTTTTTTGGGTTTTTTCAGGTTATTTATGTTTTTAATGGTTTTTAGGGGTTTTGGGTTTTTAGGTATTATTATATATATTTTTAGTGGATTTTATGACTTTTTATAGTTTTTGTGATTTAGGTAACTTTTGGGGATTTAAGGGCTTTAATGGTTATTAGGGGTTTTGGTATTTTGGGGGTTTAGGGTCATTAAGGGTTTTAATAGTTTTCATGGATTTGAAGGGGTTTAGGGTTTGGGTTTTGTAGGGTTTGTAGGGTTTTTAATAATTGTTAGTTTTTTGTATGGTTTGAGGGTTTTGGGATTATTTTTGGGTTTTAGAGTTATTTTAGGGTATTTTTACGGTTTTTAAAGGTTTTTATGACCTACATGGTGTTTTATATGGGTTTTTGGGTTCTTTTATGGATTTTAGGGTCTTTTATGATGTTTTAGGGTATTTAGTTTTTTTAGTTTTTCAAGGATTTTATGTTTTTAGAAATTTTTTAGTGCTTTCATTATGGAGTATAGGTTGTCTTAGAGTATTTAGTTATACTTTAATTTTTTTGGGTTTTTTGGGTTTTTGGTTATTTTTGAAGTTTTCTACTACATTTAGGGTTTTATGGTTTGTAGGATTTTTTGGATTTTAGGATTTTTTTGTTTTTTAGGGGTTTTATATTTTTTATTATTATTTAATTTTTTTTGGGGTATTTTGTGAGTATTTATTGGATTTTAGGATTTTAGGGTCTTTTTCAGGGTATTTTATGGGTGTTTAGGGTTTCTTTATGTATTTAGTGTTTTTTGTTTTTCTAGTTTTTTAGAGTATTTTGGGTTTTTAGTGTCTTTTTAGGGATTTGTGTGTTTTTTAGGGTTTTAGGATATTTTAGGTTTTTAAAGATTTTTAGGTGTTTAGGGATTTGAGGGGTTTTATGGTTTTTGAGTATTTTAGCGTGTTTTGGGATTGGGGGGTAGCTGTTATAAGGGTTTATTTAGGAATTTAGGATTTTTTTTAATCATTTTTAGGTTTCTTTTAGGGTTATTTTAGGGTTTTTAGGGTGTTCAGGGTTCTTTTAGAGGTTTTAGTGGTTTTAGGGTTTTTTTTGGTTTTATAGGTTATTTTAATATTTTTTAGGGTTTTGTTTGTTTTTTTATGTTTTTTTTTGGATTTTATCATTTTAATGGCCCTTTATTTTTTTTTTGTTTTTGAATTTTTAGATTTTTTAAGAATTTTTATAGATTGGGTGGTTTTCTAGGGGTTTGAAGGAATTTTTTGGGTTTTCAAGTATTTTTATGCCTTTTAATGTTTTTTGGGGTTTAAGGTTTATGATGTAGGGTATATGGTATAAGGCGTGGGATATATGTTTTAGAGAGTATAGTATAGGTTTTAGTGTGCAGGGTTTTGGTTGTAGGGTTTAGAGTGTAGAGTTTGAGCAGTAGGTTGTAGGGTATAAGGTTTAGGGTTTAGGGTTTAGGGCATAGAGTACAGGTTTTAGGATCTATAGTTTAGGGTTTATGTTTTAGGTAATAGGTTTTTTGGTGTAGGGTCTAAGTTTTGGGGATTAATGTATGAGATTTAGGGAATAATTTTAGGCTTTAGGGTGTAGGGTGATGGAAATAGTTTATAGGGTGTTGGGTATTGAGATTAGGGTGTAGACATTACGGTTTAGGGTGTTGGGTATATGGTTCAGGATGTATGGTTTAGGGTTCAGGTTTTACGGTATTGGGTTTTGGTTATATGGTTTAGGATTTATAATGTAACGTATATAGTTTAGGGTGTAGGGATTAGGGTTTAGAGTGTAGGATTTTGGGTTTATGGTGTAGTATATTGGCGTTATGTTTTAGGGTATAGTATTCAGGGTGTAGGGTTTAGGGTTTATGTTATAATGTATAGGGCTTAGGTTGTAGGGTTTAGTGATTATGGTGTAGAGTATTGGGTATAGGGAATAGGGTTTTGGGTGTATGGTATGGGGATTAGTGTTATTGGGTTTTGGGTTTTATGTGTACGATATTGGGTTTAGGGTGTTGGGTTTAAGGTGTAGGATTTAAAGTGTAGGGATTACAGTTTTGGGTTTAGGTTCAATGTTTTAGATTTTATGGTGAAGGGTATAGGGTTTTGTGTGTAGGTATAGGGTTTACGGTGTAGGGAATAAGGCTCATAGTGTAGGTTTTAGGGTTTATGGTGTAGTGTATAGGATCTAGGGTGTCGGGTTAAGGGTTTCATGTCTAGGATATACGTTTTAAGGTGCAGTGTATATGATTTAGGGTGTAGGGAATAGGGATTAGGGTGTAGGGTATAGGGTTTAGGTTTTATGTAATATGGTCCAGGTGTATGGTGTAAGGTTTAGGGTTCTGGGTGTAGGGTTTATGATGTATGGTTTAGGGTTTAGTGGATAGTGTACTAGTTTTATGATGCATTTTTAGTGTTTAGGATATATGGAACATGGTTTTGGGTGCAGGCTGCATGGTTTATTGTTTTGGGTGTATGGTTTATGGTTTAAGGTGAAAAGATTATGGTTTTGTGTGAAGGGTATAAGGTTTTAGTTCAATGGTTTAGGGAATAGGGTATCAGGTTTAGGGTGTATGGGTATGGGTGTAGGGTTTAGCGTTTATGCCGTGGGGTATAGAGTTTAGGTTATATGTTATAGGGTTTTTAATATCGGTTTTAGTGTGATGGGTTTAGAGCATGGGGTATAGTTTATATGGTTTTAGGGGTATATTGTTTTTAGGGTCATGTCGAGTTTTAGAGTTTTTTTTGTTTCTTGGTTTTTAAGTATTTTTTAGGTATTTAGTGTATTTAGGGTTTTTAGTCATTTTAATGGTTTTTTGGGATTGGGGTGGCGTTAAGGTTTTGAAGGGTGTTCAAGAGTTGCCAAATATTGTTTATGCTCTCTATGAGTTTTTTGAGTTTTTTCTATGGTTTAAAGCGTTTTTATTTTTAGTTAGTTTTTCAATGTTTTTTGAGTTTTGGGTTTTTTGTGGTTTAATAGGGTTTTCTAGCTTTTTTAATTGTTACCTTTGACTTTTTAGGATTATTTATTGTTTTAGGATTTTAGGGTTCATGTTTTTTAGGATTTTAGGGTTTTTAGTTTTTTTAGGTATTTAGGGTTTCTTATGTTTAATAGGTGTATTATGATTTTTTAGGTTATAGTGTTTTGAGCTTTTATTTGGTTATTTTAGGTTTTTTATGTATTTTTATCGTTTTTATAATATTAGGGGTTTTTAGAGATTTCATGTTTTTCTGGGGGTTTTTAGCTGGTTTAGTTTTTTCGTGGTTTTAGGGTGTTTTCACATTTTTTGTTTTTATTATTGTTTTGGATTTCTAAGATAATTTAGGGTTTTTAAATGGTTTTTATGATATTTTATAGTTTTAGGGATTTTAGGGTATTTATAGTTTTATGGGTTTTATAGTTTTTAGGGTTTTTTAGGTTTTTAGGGATTTTAAGGTTTTTAGGGGTTTCTAGGGTTTTTATGGGTTTTTGAGTTTTTACTTTTTTTAGGGTTTTTTAGTATTTTAGTGTTCTTAATAAATTTAGTTGTTTTGGGGGGGGGGGTTAGAGATTTTTTTTATTTTTTAGGGTATTAAGGGTTTATAGGGTTTCTTGGGGTGTTTAGGGGACTTTTTGAGTTTTTTGTGGGTTTTATGGGGTTTTTATGTGTTATGGGGGTTTTAGGGTTCTTAGTGGATTTCATTGGTTTTTAAGATGTTTTATGGGTTCTAAGGGTTTTCGAGTTTGGGGGGGTGTTAGGGGTTTTACTAGTTTTTATGATTTTGCGTTTTCATGAGGTTTTATGGTCTTTTAGAGGTTTGAATGGTTTTTAAGAGTTTTATTGTTTATATTTTCTTTTACATTTTTGATGTTTGTATGGTTGTTGGGTATTTTGGGTCTTTTTAGGGTTTTTAGGGTTTTTAGGATTTTTAGGGGTTTCTGCAGTTTTAGGGTCTTTATGGTTTTAGGGTGTTAATTATTTTTTAGGGGTTTTTAGGGGTGTTGGTTTACTTAAGACTTTTAGGGTCTATTATGGTTTTTAGATATTTTAGGGTCATTTAGTGTTTGTAGGGTTTTAGGGATCTTTAGGGTTTTGGGGCCTTTAAAGGGTTTTAGGTTATTTAGGGGTTTTAGATATATTTTAGGGTATTTGAGAGTGTTGGTTTTTTTGGGGATCTTAATTATTTTTTTGGTTTCTAGGGTTTTTGGGTTTTTGGGTGTTTAATGGTTTTTATGGTTTTTTTTATTTCTTGGATTTTTATGGTTTTTATTGTTTTTTTGGTTTTAGGGTATTTTAATGATTTATGTCCTTTTTTGGTCTGTTCTCAGTTTATAGGTTTTCTGGAAATTTATCATTTTTGGGGTTTTGTGTCTTTTATGTTTTTAGCATCTTCTAGTGTTTTAGGGTTTTGTGTATTTTGGGGTTTTTATGGGTTTAAGAGTTTTTAGGGGTTCTTACAGTTTTCTAGGTTTTGTTGGGTTCTAGGGGCCTTATGGGTAATTTTGTGTTTTTAGTGTTATTTGGGTTTAGGTATTTTTAGTTTTCTTAGCACTTTAAATGGGTTTAAGGTTTTTTATTATTTTTATGAATTTTTATGCTATTAAGTGGTTTTATGGGTTTTTATGGTTATATATTTTTTAGGGTTTTTTTGGTTTTTTATGGTTTTTAGGGGTTTTTAGTTTTATTATAGTTTTTAATGTTTAGTGTTTTAGGAAATTCTATTTATTTTTAGGGGTTTATAATATTTTTATGTAATTTGAGGTGTTTGCGGATTTTTAGGTTATTTAAGGGTTTTTTAGGCTATTCTAGCGTTTTTTATTGCTTTTTAGGGGGTTTAGGGGTTTTAAGTTTTTACAGGCTTATAGGTTTTTTAGGGATTTAATGGGTTTTTAGGTTTATTTCTGTTATAATCTTTTTTAGGATTTTTTTTGGTTTTTTAAATTTTTTTAGATTTGGGTTTTTTAGAGTTCTTATGTTTTTTGAAATCATTTGGGGGTTTAGGGGTTTTTAGGGTTTTTACTGTTTTTAGGGTTTTTTTGATTTTTTGGAAATTTTTTTGTGTTTGGGGGTTTCTCAAGAACTATTAGGTTTTCATATGATTTTATCTTATTTTAGTGCTTTAGGGTTTTAAGGATCATTAAAGAGTTTTAGGGGTTTTAGGGGATTTTTGGGTTTTTATGGTCTTTCTATGTTTTTGGGGGTGTTATGGTTGTAAAGGTTATTATCGTTTTAGGGTTTGTATTTTTTTTACTTCATGGGGTATTTAGGCATGTTTATTGTTTTAAATGCTTTTGGGGGTTAGTTTTTTAGGTTTTTATGGGTTTTTAAGGTTATTAGGGATTTTTTGGAGGGTTTATGAATTTTAGTTTTTAGGGGTTTTTTGTTTTATAAGGGGTTTTAGGGTCTTCAAGGGTTTTGATTGGGTTTTTAGGGACATTTAGGGTTTAATGTTTTTGTGTTATTTTAGGGTTTTTAGGATTTTTTGTGTTTTTAGGGTTTTTAGGGGTTTTGAAGATTTTCAAGGTTATTTTTCTTTTTTAGGGATTTTAATGTTTTTTGAGTTCTATTATTTTTACGAGTTTTCAGGGTTTTTACGGTTTTAGGTGTTTTCAAGAGTGATTATGGTTTTTAGTAGTTTTTTGAGTTTCAAGGTTTCTATGGGTTTTTATTGGTTTAATATTTTTCTTAGGATCTTAATGGGTTTCTAGGTTTTTAGGGTTTCCAGTGTTTTTATGGGTTTTAGAGTATTTTAGGGTGTTTTGGGAATTTCAGTGGATTTTGGTTTTTTGGGGGTTTTATCTGTTTTTATTATTTTACAATGGTTCTTAGGGTTTTCATGGGGTTTTCAGGTCTTTACAGTATTAGGGATTATATACAGATTTTAGATATTTGGTAGTTTTAAGAGAGTTTATTGGTTTTTTAGGGTTTTATAGGGAATCATTTTTTGTGTCTGTTTTTAGTGTCTTGGGGGTATTGTATTTGGTTTTTTTTTGAGCTATTGTTTTGGTATTATATGTGGATTTATGGTTTTTAGGGGTTTTATAGTTTTCTAGGGTTTTTATTTCTATTGGGGCTTATAATTATTTTTCAATGTTTAAGGGTATTTTTAATAGTTTTTCTAGGGGGTTAGGGTTTCTAGGGGTCTTTTATCATTTTTGGGTCTTTTGTGTTTTTTTAAATTTTGTTTTGGTGTTTTAGTATTTTTTGGTTTTTTAGTGTTTTTTTGGTTTTTTAAATATTTATTTGGTGTTTTAGGGTAATTTTAGGGCGATTTTGTGGTTTAGGTGTTTTTAAAGTTTTAAGATATTTGGGGGGTTTAGTGGAGTTTTATGTTTTTTAATGATTTTAGGTTTTTATGTTTTTAGGGGTTTCCTTATGCTGAAGGGTTTTGGGGGTTATTTGGGTTATATAAGGGTTTTGGGTTTTTAGGGGGTTTGGGGTATTTTTTGGGTTTGGAGGTTTTGGAAGGTTCTAAGTGTTTTCTTTTTCATTTGGAGATCTCTATTGAGTTTTAAGGCATTGATGGTTTTGTAGGGATCTATTGGGTTTTTATAATTTATATGGTTTTCAGGGTTTTTGGGGGGTTTTGGGTTCTATTGGATTTAAAATGGTTTTTAGGGTTATAGGATTTTCATAGTGTACTCGAGGTTTTTGGGGGGTTTAGGGGTTTTTAGGGTTTTAGTGATTTTTTGGGTTTTAAGTGTTTTTATTTTTTAGGTTTGTTTTGGTTTACTGAAGTTTTATGGGTCTTTTGGGGGTTTATGGGTTTTTAGGGGTTTTAGGGTTATTTTTTGTTTATATATAGTTTTAGGGATATTTAGGGGTTTTAGGGATGTTATTCATTTTAATTATTTTTTAGCGTTCTTAGGGTTTTTAGTGATTTTATGGGGTTTTATAACTTTTTGGGTTTTTACGGATTTTTATAGTTTTTAGGGGTTTATGGTTTTTCATGGGTTTTTTTGGTTTTAGGGTTTTCTAGTATTTTTTGGGTTTTAAGGTTTTTAGGGTTATTTTGTGGGTTTCAAAAATTTTTATAATGTTTTTAGGATTTTCGGATTTTCTTTTCTAGTTTTAGAGGGGTTTAGGGGTTTCTTATGGTTTTTAGGTACTTATTTACAGGTTTTAGGGTTTAATATGTCTTTTATTTGATTTTTATGATTTTTAGGGTTTTTAGGGGTTTGGGTTGTTTTTTATTTTTTGCATTTTAGGGTCTTTAAGGTGTTTTAGGTTTCTAGGGGTTTTTTAGTGTTTTTTAGGGTTTTTGGATTTTTAGGGGTTTTATGTATTTTAGGTGTTTTAGGGTTGACAAATATATTTAGGGGTTTTACGATTTTTCTATTTTTATTAGTGTTTTTATTAGTTTTTTGGTTTTAGGGTCTTTTGTTATTTTTATTGGTTTTAGGTTTTTTTCATGTTTGTTTGATTTTTTAGTGTTTTTAGGATTCTAGGGATTTTAGAGTAGTTTTTAAGGGTTTTTAGAGTTTTTATGAATCTTTAGTATTTTTTATGGTTTTTGAGTTTTTAGGGTTATATGCTTTTTATGGGTTTTTAGGATTTTTTAGAGTATTTATGGAATTTAAGGGGTTTTATAGTATTTCTATTGTTTTATTTCATTTTCTTGTTTTCTTGGGTCTTTTAGGGGTTTTAGGAACTTTTGGGTTTTTAGAGTCTTTTGAAATTATTGGGCCTTTTAGGGGGGTTTTAGGGGTTTTAGGGTTTATGGGGGGTTATGGTTTTTAATAGTTTTTAGGGTTTTATAATGTATTTATGGTTATTCGTGTTGGGTGAGGTGTAGGATATTTAGGAAAAGAAGGAATGGGTCCAGGCTATTCCAGGAACCCCCCAAAATTTATAAACAAAGGATATAGACACTGCAGGCAAGGGAGGGGAGGGATCAATCAATCCACACCCAAAACCCCTTACGACCTCAGCCTGAGGGCCACCAAAGGAAAGAAAAAAAGAAACAAAGCGCAAGACCAAAAAGGACACAGTGACCAAAAGAAAATCACACACAGAGAAGGTCAGTCAACATCACCGCCAAAATCCTCCAGCTCCGCATCACGAAACCCCATGCCAACACCAAAGCCGCCGCCATCATCAACAATGCTAAATTCTGATTCATCACCCTGGTCCATTGAGTCCCATCCAGAGTCAAAAGATTCATGCATGCCAAGTCTAGACCGCAGCTTCTCTATAGCTTTTAGCTGCTCAGCAGAAAAATAAGGCCTCTCTCTCTTATTCACCTTTAGATTCAATTTGACAGCTCGTGAGGAGGCCCTAGTTGCCATTGGCCGTGGGAGGGTAGAGTAATCCCTCCTCCTTCTTCGTCTTGGTGGGGCAGAGGAGGTTCCCGCAGCAGACATCTTTGTTCCATTGCCACCATCACTAGTGGCTAATGGTGCCTTGCCCTTCTTGCGTTCTGCCTCAGGAGTTTCAGCACCTCCGCTGATTTTGTTCTCCCTTGATGTGACCATAGAAGCATTTATCCATTGATCAGCCTCAACAATTCTCTCCCCAAGCCTCCTTGCCTCACCTTCAAGAGGGAACATTTCCCTTTCAACCCATACCATCTCATGGAGCTGCACACAAAAGTCTTCAGCAGAGGGAACATCATGAAGGATCATCGCCCTCTGCAGGTCCATGGAAGGACCACCGGCATCACCAGCATATCGTAGCTGGTCACTAGGAAGGTCCTCAGCACTGCCGTCAGAGGGGTATGATAACCCAGGCCCCATTCCAGGTCCCCCCACGCCAGGATACCCATGCAGGACCAGCAGGGCATCACGCCAGTCTATATCCCCATCCAGTATGGGATTTTTCTCAGCTGAGCATGAAATCTAGTCATCTCCGGATCTGGTTTCTTGAGAAACAACATCCTCCTTTGCAGCATCTTCCACCCGTACCCCACCCATAGCAGGCTCAGCCAAACCTGCAGCCTTTGAAACATTCACAGGAGCCTCATCCGTTAGAGCAGACCCACCAGCATTCTCATCAACCTTTAAGCCAGTTGTGTCATCCCATCCCAGATCCTTGTAGGAATTTTTCACATTTCCGGGCAAGACATCCATCAGAATTGTCCTATCTATCTCAGTTTTCTTCCTAATATCTTCACCAGACCCGTGAACACCTTCAACAGAGACATGAATTCCTCCCTCAGCGAGCATGAATTCATCTTCAACAGTATTCCCTGAGACACCGGCACTTGCTTCCAGACTCACCAAGAAGCCAACTGAATCCATCAGAGATATTTCTAACCCATTACCAGCCAATAGAGGAGACGAGCAGGGCACATCGGTAGCCACAGAGTGGGAAACATCCCCAATCTTCCCCTTCACCTCCACCCGAGGGAGGCCGCTCCCACCAGCAGACATATATTCACCACCCCTAGAAGAGCCAGAACAAATTACAGAATGGTCACTATGCCCAAAGCTCCAGCACAAAGAGTAGAAGACTGTCCATTGCTCAAAGACAACAGATTGTCTCTATCTGAGCTCCTCTCCAACAGCAATCCAGACAGAGTCCACAGGGGGTTTCGACGCATCAATTTCGACAAAATCCCTTGGAGCAACTGGATGATAGAGGGCCCTCGTCCTACTATCCACACAGAGGAATTTCCCCACCAGGTTTCCAAGCACTGAAATAATTGAGAAATTCTGAAAGGGGAGTGGAAATTCAGGAAAACGCACCTAGGTAGCAGCAATCGGGGAGCTTCGCTTCATATGAAAATCAAAGCTCCATCGAAAGAGGGAGAATCGAGCGCCATTGCATGACCGAGGATCCGCTGACTAGGAAAGGATGAGATCATCCTCCGTTACAAACTGAACCATGATATGAGAGCTTTCGAGCAGGCCCACAGTCGCGCGAGCCCTAAGATTCCAGGAAGCCATAACGAACCTGTCGATGGTGACCACCGGGGGTCATCGCCTTAGAAATCTTGCAACCAGAGTCAATCGGTGAAGATCCGCTCCCTCAGTGAACTCCCGAATTGAGAGAGGAAGCTAAGGGAAGCCATCGAAGAACTTCGGAACCTTCGGGCCAAGCACCGTTCGCGGGATGGCGGGTAACATATCAGAAGAAGAGAGCGACGAGAAATCATCAGGGAGATGATTCTCCCCCGTAGAGATAGGGGTAGGAGCTTTGATTGCCATCGCCTTCAACCCGAGGGGAAACCGCCATTGCAGGGGAGCAGAATCGCCAGGAGCGCCCGAGCTGCGATCCTTTTTTCTGTAGGATATTTAGGGGTATTAAGTTATTATATCACTTTAGGTATTTTTATGGGTTTTCTGGTTTTCCATGTTTTCAAGGTTTTTTGGATTTTTTATGATTTATGAATTTTTAGGGTTGTATGGTTTTTTATGATTTTCATGGGTTTTTATAGGTTTTTTAATATTTTTTGGGTTTTTCGAGTTTTAATGGTTTTTAGGGGCTTTTAGGGGTTTTTATAAAAAAAATTAGATTTTAGGGTTTTATGGTTTTTTTCTCGTTTTTAGGGTTTCAAGAATTTCTTAGTATGCTTAGGGTTTTTTGTTATTTTTTGGTTTTTTTGTTTCTTTTGTGTTTTTTTGGATTTCCAATGTCTTTGAGAGGGTTTTGAGGTTCTTTTAGGGGTTTTCAATGTCCTATAAGTACTTATAATTTTTAGGGTCTTTTGGGGGTTTTAAGGTTTTTAGGGGCCTTAAGGGTCATTTAGTGTTTTCAGGAATTTTTAGAGACTTTAGGGTTTTTAGTGTTTTTAGGGTCCTTTATGATGGTTTAATTTTTTTAGGTTTCATTATGGGCTTTTAGGATTTTAAATGTCCTCTATGTTTTTAGGGTCCTTTATGGTTTTTAGGTTTTTTTGGGTCCTAAAATACTTTTTAGGGTTCATTTGGGTGTTTAGAGTGTTTTATGTTTTTCAAAGGTTTTATGGTTTTTAGAGTTTTTTGGGGTTTTAAGGTATTTTAAGGTGTTTTAGGGTTCTTAGTTTCTTTAATAGTTTTTAGGGTTTTAGGTTCTTTTAGAATTATTTTAGAGTTTTTGGGTCTTTTAGGGGGTTTATAATTTTTTTTTGTCTTTTAGGGTTTTTAGACTTTTTTATGGGTTTCAGGATTTTTTATAAATTTTTATGGTTTTTTTGGGTTTTTATTGTTTTTAGGGGGTTTTAGGGGGTTTTATGTTTTAAAGGTATTTTAGGTTTTTTAGGGGTTTAAGGGTACTTTTTGTGTATTAGTGGTTTTAAGGATTTTTTACTTTTTTAGGTTTTTTGGGTTTTTAATGTCTTTAGAACTTTATACGGGTTTTGGTTTTTTTTAGGTTTTAAGGGGTTTTAGTAATTTTGGGTATTTTATGATTATTTTATGCTTTAATGGGTTTAATGGTTTTTATGTGTTTTTAGGTTTTTGTGTTATTTAGGGTTTTTTTTGGGTTTTTTTAGGATTTTAATGGATTTACTGGTTTTTAGGTATTTTATGGTTTTAGGGTGTTTAATAGTATATAATAAATTTATCCCTTTTTAAGGATTTCAGGTATTTTGAGAAATTTTTAGGGTTTTGGGAGTTTTAGGGGTTTTAAAGGGTTTTAATTGATTTTTAGGTGTTTAAGTGTTTTAGGTATTTTTATGGTTTTAATGGATTATAGGGTTTTTTAGAGTTTTATGGTATTTTATGATTTTTAAGGGTTTTAGGGTTTTTAGGGAATTTAGAGATTTTTAAGATTTTAGAGGTTTTTATAGTATTTTGGGTTTTTATATTTTTCAGAGGTTTTCATGGGGGTTTAGGAGAATTTTGAGGTTCTATGGGTACATAGATTTTATGGTATTTTAGAGTTTTCTAGTTTTTTTAGAGGTTTTCAGATTTTTAGTTTTTTTTTTTGTGGGTTTGGGGTTCTTAATGGGATTTTATTTGTTTAGGGGGTTTTAGGGTTTGAAGTGGTTTAAAGGGAAAGGAAGATGTGAGGGTCGTGCTATTCCCCCCCCCCCCCCCAAATTTATTAGAATGAATAAAGAGACTCAGCAGACAAAGGAGGGGAGGGGTCAAACAACCCACACCCAAAAACCCCTTACAACCCACGCCACAAAAAGAAATATTAAAAAAGAAAAGAAGAAAAACAAACCCAAACAGAAAACACACAGCAAAAAGTGGAAACCCTCATCATCACCATCATCAACCAGCATCCAGCAGCTCACAACCAAGCAACGACCAGCCACCAATCTCGCAATGTCCAGCATCCAACATAATCGAGTCATCACAGCCACAACATCGCTTAGCAGCATCTCCAACAGCATCACCCAGCCAAACAGAACAAGCATCCCATAACACCGACCAGCCTCCAGACTCCAGCAACTCCTCCTCCATACCAATAGCCAGCTCAAGCGGGTGCCCACTGCCTACCCCGCCACAGCAATCCAACCCTGTCAGCTACTCACAACCAAACATCTAGCCACATCCAGCATCACAGCCAATCCAGCCACCATCATTTTCGTTATAGAAATCAAAAACTCCCAACCATTCCACTTTCATCGAGGCCGCATCAAGAATCCAACAGCTCCAACTCCAGAATTCACTACCAGCATCAGCCCACTCCAAACCCCATAGCAGCATCAAAACCATCAAAAAAAGAAACCATCCCAGCCAGCAGCTCATTCAGAACCATAACCAGCACGCAACCAACGAACCAAGCCACCAGCGAAGCGAACCAAAGAAACAAATTGAACCTGCAGAGCAAAAAACCAAGATCTAACAGCACACCATAACCAGAGAAAAATCACAGAAACAACTCCATGAAAGAGGAAACATACCAGATTTGCATCGACATCAAGGAAGCATCCCTGAAATGGAACCAAAGCGGTAAAACAGGAGAGTTGACCAACATCCAAATAGGCCATATCCCACACCGCCAATGTGATCCCCTCCACCACTTCAAATGTGCCTCCTGCAACCTTAGTGAAGAACCGGAATCTCCCGCAGCATCAACCATAAAGCGGGTTATTTCAACACAGATCCACCCAAACAACAACCTTTTCACAAACCGCTGCCAAACCGAACTTGTTTTCACCTCCTCGCCATGACCGCATCGTCGCTGAGGTGCCTGGATTTGCTCAGCCCGAGGCAAACCCAGATCTGAAAAGTCAACTCTGAAACACAGTAGATTCCCATCAAGGATTTCGACCGCCAAAGAGCCATCAGCAACTTCATAGACTAGATCCAACCGATCTAAGACCGTAGAATCCCGCATGAGCTCCAAGCCCGATGAATCCCAAACATATCCCTAAAAAAGTCCTTCCGAAGCTGCGAGCCGGAGCATGGGACGAGGAAAAGTAAGCTGCCAAAGACAGGAAGCCACCGTCATCTTGGATACAAAGAACGCGCCCAGAGAGCACCGCCGCCGAGGAAGACCATCGCTGAAAGCCATGGGAGGAATCGCCGAACGAGAGATAGAACCTGGAGAGACCACCTCCATCATTTCTAGTCGTGGTTTATAGGGGGTTTAGGGTTTTTAGTTTTACAAATAAAATTTGTTTTATATGTTTTTTATGATTTTATTAGGTTTTCCAGGTTTTAATAGTTTTAAATGTTTTTAGTTAATTTTTATAATGTTAGGGGTTTTAGTGTTTCATTAGTTTTAGGGTGTGTTTTTTGTTTTTAAGGATCTTAGGGTTTTTAGTGTTTTATATTTTTTAGGATATTCCAATATTTTTAAGGTTTTTTGAGGTTTTAGGCTTTTTTTAAGGTGTTTAAGGTTCGTAGGGGTTTTATATGTTTTTAGGGAGTTAATATTTTTTATGATTTTCTATAGTTTTTAGTGGTTTTTTGGATTATTTGGGATTTTTATGGGTTTTAAAAGGTATTTAAGGGTTTTTTGGATTTTTTGGGGGGTTTTAAAGTTTGAAGTCTACTGATGATTTTTTTCATTTTAATGGGTTTAAGGGTTTTAGGGAGTTTAGTGTTTTGGATCTATTCACGGGTTTTAATATTTTTTATGATTTTAAGTGTTTCGGTTTTTTTATGTTTTTGGGGTCTTCATTGTATTTAGGAGTTTTAAGAGTTATTAAAGTTTTTATTTTTTAGGGGGGGATTTAGGGATTTTATGGGTTTTAATAATTTTTTGGTGTTTTTATTATTTTTATGGTTTTTAGGGACTTTTTTTGTTTTTTGGGTTTTTTTGTTTCTTTTTGGGGTTTTATGGGTTTTAGGGTTTTGAAGGTTGTCTTGGGGGGTTTAGTGTTTTTAGAGCTTTTTAGAATTTTAGGGTTTTTGGGGGGCTTTTAAAATATTTAGACGTTTTAAGGGATTTAATTATTTTTATGGGTTTTTAGGTTTTTGTTAGGTATTTAAGGGTTTTTATGGGGTTTCACAGTTTTCAGGGTATTATAGGTCGTTTCTAATTGTGAAAAAATTTAAGTTGTTTTACCATTTTTAAGGTCTTTTATTTTTTTTTTTATTTTTTTGAATCTTTTAATGTTTTTTATGGATTCCTTATCATTATTTTCGGTTTTTACTATTTTTAATTTTCTTTTATATCTTTTTATAGTTTTTAAATTATGTTTTAGGGTTTATAGGGAGTACTAGAGTTTTTTGGTTTTCAAATGTTCTTTAGAGTCTTCTAGAATTTTTAGTTTCATTTAGAATTTTTAAAAACCTTTAATGTTTCATTAGGGTCCTCTATGGTTTTAGGGTCCTTTTAGGTTTTTTGGGATCTTGGGGACCCTTTGAGTTTTTAGGGTTTTAGGGTTCCATAAGGGTTTTAAAGGTTTTTAGGCCCTTTAAGTATTTCAGGTCTTTGAGTATTTTTTTAGGGTGCTTCTAGTTTTCTAGGACCATTAGAGGTTATTAGGGTTTTATGTCATTTTATCGTATGTTAGGGTTTTTAGTGTATTTTAGGTATTTTAAGGGTTTTTAGGGACTTTTCGATTTTTTAGGGGTCTTAGGGTCTTTTTGGGATTTTATAGGTTTTTAGTGTTTTTAGGGCTCCTTGTTAGTTTTTAAGCGTTTTAAGGTTTTTTGGAAGTTTTTATTTTTTTTGGGTTCTTCAAAAAATTTATGGGGTTTTAATGATTTTAGGTTATAGGGTTTTTATGGTTTTTAGTATTTTTTTGTTTTTTAGTTCTTTTAATGGTATTTATTGTTTTTAAGTTTTAAAGGATTTTTAGGGATTCATTGGGTTATTAGGAATTTTATGGGGTCTAAGGTATTTTATGATTTTTAATGTTTTTTAGTGATTTTTGTGTTTTTTAGTTTTTTAGGTTTTGAGTGGTCTTTAGGATTTTTTGGAATTTCAGGTTTTTTTCGGATTTTAGGTTTTATGAGTTTTAGGGGAATTTTTTATTTTTGGGGTTTTATGGTGTTTTAGGTTTTTTAGGTTTTTTTGTTTTTTGTATTTTTAGGGGTTTTTTGTTATTTATTGGTTTTACAAGATTTTATAGGTTTTAGTGTTTTATAGGTTTTCTTAGTTTTAAATGGGTTTAAAAGTTTTTTATGATTTTTATAGTATTTTAGGGTTTTTAGGGTTTTTAGTGTTTTAGGATTGTTTCAATAGTTTCAGTTTTTCATTCGTATTTAGGGATTTTTATGGTTTTTTAAGGTTTTTGGATTTTTAATGGTTTTAATAATGTTTAAGGGTTTTAGGGTATTTGATATTTTTTATGATTTCTAGGGAATTTTTGGGAGTTTTAATGGGTTATGGGTTTTTAGGGGTTTTAAAAATTGTATGGTTTTTAGTGTTTTTCTAGTTTTTTGGGGGGTTTCTGTTTTTCTTAGTGTTTTTAGGGTTTTCTTGGGTTTTACGATTTTTTTGGTTTTAGATATTTTTAGGAATTTTTTTATATTTTTAAAGGATTTCTTTTGTTTTAGTGTTTTTAGGGTTTTTAGGTGTTTTTATAAGTTTTCTGGTTTTTTAGAGTTTTATGATTTTTAGGGTTTTAGAGTTTTTAAGGAGTTGGGGATTTTTTGGATTATTATTTTTTTGGTTTTTAGTGATTTAGGATAAAAGGTTGTTTTAATGTTTTTAAGGGTTTTTTAGTGTTTTATGGTTTTCATATATTTTGATTGATTTTATGGTTTTTAGTGTTTTAATGTTTTTTTGGGCGTTTTTTGGGTTTTGAATATTTTTAGGGGTTTTAAGGGTCTTGTGTGATTTTTGGGTTTCTTCAAAAAAAAATTAATGGTTTTTATTTTTTTCATATGTTTTAGGTTTTTATGGTGTAGGGATTAGGTTGTAGGGTGTAGTGTTTATTGTGTAGGGTTTAGTGTTTATTATTTAGTGTATAGTATTTTTGGTGTAGGGTTTAGTGTTTATTGTGTTGGGTTTACTGTTTATTATTTAGTGTATAGTGTTTTTGGTGTAGGGTTTAGGGTATAGGGTTTTGGTTCTTGGGTTTATGGTTTAGATGGGATATTGGGTTTAGGTGTAGGGATTGGGGTATAGGGTGTATGTAATAGGGTTTAGGATGTCCAATTTTTTGTATAGGGTTTAGGGTATATGGTATGCAGTGTAGGGTAAAAGTTTTAGGGTGAAGGGTTTTTTGGTTAGGGTATAGGGTTAAAGGTTTACGGTGTACATTTTTGTGTTTAGGGTGTAGTGATTAGAGTTAAGGGTCTAGGGTTTATGGTTTAGGTTATAGGGTATATGGTGTAGGGTGTATGGTATATGGTTTTGGGTGTAAGGTTTTACGATTTAGGTTTAGGGTTTGGGGTTTGGGGTTTAGTTATAGGATTTATGGTTTAGGGTGCAGGGTATAGTGTTTGGTTTTTTTGGGTATTAATGTTTTTACAGTTTTAGAGTTTTTAGCACCATTAGGGGTTTAATGTTTTATTAGGTTTGTTTGGGGTTTTATTGTTTTTAGGGTTTCTTGAGTTTTTCGGGTTTTTTAGTTTTTTCGGATCTTTAAGGGTTTATAAGTCTTTTTTGGGTTTTATGGTCTTTCAAGGAGTTTTATTGTTTTATTGTTTTTGTAAGGTTTTAGTGGTTTTTTTTTCTTTTTATGTTGTTTGAGGGGTTTTAAGGTATTTTAGGGTTTCTATGGGACATTAGTTTTTTCTTGGGTTTTTAGGGTTTTGGGGTCATTTAAGGGGTTTTAGGGTCTTTTGGGATTTTGTGGTTCTGTTATGTTTTTAAGGGTTTTTAGATCATTTAGAATTTGTTATAGTTTTTAGGATCCTTTAGTTTTTTTAGCAGTTTTGGGTTTTGGGTTTCCTTTGGTGGATTATGGGTATTATGTTACTTTTGGATTTATAGGTTTATAGTGTCGTTTAGGGTTTTTCAGGTTTTTAGGGTTCTTTATGGGTTTTCATGTGTTTAGAGGAATTTATAGGGTTTAAGGTTTTTTATGGTATAGTAATATTTTTAGGGTATTTTTAGGTCTTTTAGGGGTTTTAGGGGTTTTTATTATTTTAATGTTTTTAGGGTCTTCTTGGTTTTTAGGGACTTTAGGACCGTTTATGGTTTTGAGGGGTTTTAGTGTCTTTTATGGGATAAAAATGTTTTTAGTGGTTTTATGGTATTTTAGGGTTTTTAGGTATTTTATATTTTTATTTGAGGGGGGGGGTAGATTTTTTATAAAGATTAAGGGTGCTTATTATTTTTTAGGTTAATAGGTTTTTTAGGAGTTTTAAGGGGTTTTAGGGGTTTTTATGGTTTTAGAGTTTTTTTTTGATGTTTATATGTTTTATGGGTATTAATGTTTTAGTATTTTAGTATTTTTAGGGGTTAGGGGGTCGGACTTTTAGGTTTTTTGGAGTTTTTAAATTTATTTTGGGGTATTATTTTTTTAGGTTTTTTTTAAGATTTTATGGGTTTTTGTTTGTTAGTTTATTTCAAAGATATTAAGTTGTTTAAAGGGGTATTTTCAAATTTTATTTTATTTTTTAAAAACATAGTTTTTTTAGGGAGTTATAATATTTTTTGGGTTTTTTTGGGATTTTATGGTATTTAAGTATTTTTAGGTGTTTAGGATATTTTGGGGGTTTTAGGTTCTCTTTGGGTTTAGGTGTGGGGGTTGGTTTTTTTGGTTTTTACAGTTTTTAGGATCATTTAGGGGTTTTATATTTTTAGGGTCCTTTATAGTTTTTAGGTTCCTTTAAGGTTATTTAAGGAAATTTAGGGGTTTTGGAATTTTTAGGGTTTTTATGATCCATTACGCATTTGTAAGGTTTTTTGGAAGTTTAGGGGATTTATGATATTTTATGGTGTTTAGGGTTTACAGGGACCCTTAAGTGTTTTAGGGGTTTTTTTGGGTCTTTTTAGGATTTTAGGTTACTTAATGTTCTTTTAGAGGTTTTATTTTCTTTTTTACTTTTATGGGTATTTGGCTATTTTAGGGTGTTGGGGGCTTTTTAGTGCCTTTGAAGGTATTTTTAGGATATTTAGTGTATTTTAAGATTTTTTTTTTGTTTTTAGAGGTTTTAGATTTTTTAGGGTTTTTAGGGGTTTTGGGGTTATTAGGGGTTTTAGGGTTATTAGGTTCTTTTAGGGTTTTTAGAGTATTTTGTAGTTTTGGTGTTTTATTATAATTTTTGTGTTTGTATTATTTTTTAGGATTTTTACTAATTATGGTGTTATAAGGGTTTTTTAAGGGTTTAGGGTTTTTATGGTCTATTTGGTTTTTAGTGTTTTTAATGTTTTTGGAGGTTTTTTGGGTTATTAGAATTTTTGAGGATTTGGGAGTTTTTAATATTTATATATTTTTATGGTTTTAATGGGTTTTTAGATTTTTAAGAGTTTTTTATTGTTTTAAGGGTTTTCAGAGTTTTAAGGGTATTTGGATTTTTTAGTGTTTTTATTTTTTTAGTTTTTTTAGGGTTTTTATGCTCTTTAAGGATTTTAGAGTATTTTAGGGGTTTAAGGTATTTTGAATATTTTTAGCCAAAGAAGGCTCGGGTCCAGGCTATTCCTGGAACCCCCCAAAATTTATTAAACAAAAACACACAAACACTGCAGACAAGGGAGGGGAGGGGTCGAATGAACCACAACCAAAAACACTTACAACCCACGCCAAAGAAAGAAAAACAATGAAAGAAAAAGACACAAAAACAGAAAAAACCGCAGCATCATCACCTCACATCAAGCTAGTACCAGTATCAAACAGCACTACATCCAGCGTTAACCAGCATCCAGCTGCTCAGAGCTAACCAACAACCAGCATTCAGACTACAGCAGCAAACAACATCCAGCAGCAACCAGCCAACCAGCATCCACAACAAACCAGCAACCAGCATCCTCATTTTCAGACAGCCAACACCTCTTTCGACCACCAAACATCTCCCAGCATCCCACTTCCACTCCAGCAGAATAGCAGCAAACTCATCGACAACAGCAGCAAATACCAAACAGCCACACATCATCCAGCATTTACCATACACCATCCACTCAAAACCAACAAAATACCCACATCCAGCACCCAGTACCTTCTCACCAAGAAGGCCCCTTTCCAACAAAATAGAAAAAACAACATCAACAGAACATGAATCATCGCCACCCAACAGAACCGGTAGCCTGCATCCACAACAAAGCAAAAAAACCAGCCAAAAAGCAGCACCAATCCTTCTCCCCAACAACAGCTTTCGGGGAGGCCATGAATGAATATATTTAGGGACTGTAGGGTTATTAGGTGTTTTTGGTTTTTTTATTTTCTCATGTATTTATAGTATTTTTAATGGTTTTAGTGTCTATAGGTATTTTTTTTGTTTTTTTAGATGTTTTTAGGATTTTAGGGGTTTTTTGAGATTTTAGGGGTTTGGGTTGTTTTATGGTTTTCAGTGTTTTTAAGGGTTTTAAGATTTTTAGGGCGTTTAGGGGTTTTTATTATTTTTAGGTCCATTTTTTAGAATTTTTTATGGTTTTTAGGGTTTTTGTGGGTTTTAGGGTTTTATGGGGTTTGATGGTTTTCTTGGTCTTTTGGGGTATATATGGTTATTTATTGTCTTTTAGTGATTTTTGGGTTTAGGTATTTTTAGGGGGTTTTAGGGGTGTTAGGGTTTTTAGGATCTTATGTATGGATTTTATGGGTTTTATGGGTATTTAAGGATATTAGATGTTTTAAGGGGTTTTAGGCGTTTAGGATTTTTAAGGGATTTTGAGGATATTAGGTTATTTAAGGGTTTTATGGTATTTTATTGTTTTTATAGGGTTATTTAATGTCATTTAAGGTTTTTTTTGTTTTTTTTTTTTTGATTTTTTTAGAGTTTCTAGGGTTTTTAGGGTTTTTAAGTGTATTTAAGGTTTTTTGGGGTTTATATGGGTTTTGGGTTTTTAGGGATTGGGGTGGGTGTTTATTATTTTTAGGGTTGTCAAGGGTTTTTTAGGGTTTTAGATTTTTTCTAGCAATTTTTTTTTTTAGGAATTTAAAATTTTTTCTTGGTTTTTATGATTTTTAAGGGTTTTTATGTGTTTTAGGGTATTCGGATTTTTATTTATTTTTGAGTTTTTTTGTATGTTTAGGGGATTTATGGTATTTATTTTTTTAAATTTATGATGAATATTTAATGGGTTTAATGGTTTGTAGTGGTTTAATGATTTTTTAATTTTTAGGTGTTTTTAGGGTTTTTATGGTATATTAGGTTTCATTGGGTTTTTTAGTATTTCTATGATTCTATGGGGTTTAGTAGTTTTTCAGGGTTTTTACAGTTTTTAGGATTTTTTAGGTTTTTATGGATTTTTAAGGGTTTTAGGGTTTCTTTGGGGTTTTAGGGGTTTTAGGGATTTATAGGTTTTTTAGGGGGAGTGTATTTAGGGTTTAGGGTTTTTTATTGTTTTTATGGGTTCTATGATTTTTTAGGGGTTCTAATGTTTTGAGTTTATTTTGGTTGTTTGGGGTTTAATGGAATTGTTTGTGTAATTTTAGGGTCTTTATTTGTATTTAGTGTTTTTGGGTTTTTTGGGTGTCGTGGATTTCTTAGGGTTTTTAGTGTATGTAAGGGTTTTAGGATTTTCAAACGGTTTTTATGGTTTTTAGTTATTTCATTAGGGTTTTATGGTTTTTTACGATTTTTAGGTTTTAAAATTGTTTTCATATTTTTAAACTTATTTATGTTTTTTGGGTTTTAGGGGGTTTAGTATTGTTTTATTGTTTTTTGAATTTTATGGGTTTTTAGGGTTTTCTATGGTTTCCATTATGTATATAGTTTTTAAGGGTTTCAATCATTTTTATTGTTTTTGTGGTTTTTAGGGTTTTTAGGGTTTGAGTGTTATTCGGGGTTTGTAGGATTTTTATGCATTTTAAGGACATTTAGGTTGTTTATGATTTTTATTGTTTTTAGAGGTTTATTTTATTTACAGTTTTTCTAGTATGTGTTGGTTTTTAAATTTTTTTAGTTTTTTAGGGTTTTTTGTGTTTTAGAGGCTTCTTTTGGGGGTTTTACGTTTTTTTGTTTTAGGGTTTTGAGGTGTTTTTAGGGGTTATGGGGGTTTCATAATTTTAATGGATTTTAGGGTTTTTTGGTTTCTTTAGGGTTTTTAGCAGGTCAATGGAATTATTTATGGTTTTTCAGTTTTTTTGGGGTTTTAAGGGTTTTTAGTGCTTTTAGTTTTTTTTGGGATTGAGCATGTTTTAGGACTTTTAGGGTTTTTATATATTTTGAGAGTATTTAAATTCTTTTAGGGTTCTAGGATATTTTCAGGTTTTTAGTGTTTTTATGAATTTTTTGGCATCTTTTAGGAGTTTCAAGTATTTTTAGGGTCTTTTACGGTTTGGGGATGTTTTGGGTTCTCCTATAGTTTCAAAGGTGATTTTTGTGTTTGGGGGGGATAGGGTTTCTTTGGGTCCTATTGGGTTTAAGGTTTTTTATTCTCCTCTTGGGTTTCTAGGGGACTTTAGGGTCCTTTAGGTAGTCTTATGTTCCTTAAGTGGGTTTTATGGGTTTTCAGATCATTTATGGGTTTTAGGGAAATTTAAGTGTTTTAAGGGTTTGTCTGGTATTTGAGGGTTTATAGGGACTCTTCATGTTTTATAGTATTTTATGAAATTTTATTGATATTTTAAAGGGATTATAATTATCTAGTGTATTTTAGGGTTTTATGGTTTTATGGGTCATTATTAAAGTTTTTAGGTTATTTTAGGGGTTTTTAGGGGTCTATGGGTTTTGAGGTTTTAGGGTTTTTAGTTTTTTTGAGGTTTTGGTATTATAAAGTATTTTTTTTTGTTTTATGGTTTCAAGTAATTTGGAATTTTTATGTGGTTTTAGGGTTTTTTAGGGTTTTTGGGTTTTAGGGTTCTCAATTTTTCTAGAGTTTTTATGTTTTTATTGTTATTCAGGTTTTTAGGGTTTTAAAGGGATTTTAGTGTTTTTTATTTTTTAAGGTATTTATGGTTTTTCTGGGTTTTATATTTTTCTAGGGTTCATAGGGGATATTTGGTTTTATTAGGGTTTTACATGTTTTTAGGTTTTTAGGGGTTTTAGTGGTTTTAAGGAATTTTTTTTCAAATTTATTTAATTTCTTATTTTTTAAAATTTTTATGGGATACTTATGGGTTTTATGGGTTTTTAGAGGTTTTATGGGTTTTAAATTTTTTTGAGATTTTAAGGGCCTTATAATTTTTAGGGGTTTTATTATTTTTAAAGGAATTTTATCATTTTTTAGGGTTAATAGGTTTTTATTAGTTTTTATAGGTTTTTTTAGATTTAAGGTGTTTTTAGTTTTTTCGTGTTTTTATATTTTTTAGGTATCTAGGGGTTTACATGTTTTTGAGTTTTTTTACAAGTGTTAGTTTTTTAGGCCTTTTAGGGGTGTCATAGGGTTTCATTGGTGGTATTTAATGTTTTATTAGGGTGTTTTACATATTTTTTGTGTTTTAGGGGTTTTTACAGTTTTATGGTTTTATATTATTTAGGGGTTTAGGGATTTAATGAGTTTTGTGGATTTATATGGTTTTTAAGGGTTTTATGTGTTTTAGATTCTCTCAAATATTTTTGGGGAGTTTTGGGGTCATTTATGGTTTTTTTCAAATTTTTATGGTTTTTATGGTTTTAGGGTTTTTTTCGAGTTTTTAGGGTATTGTGTTTAGTATGTAGGATATATGGTTTTGGTTATAAGGTATAAGGTTTAGGGTATATATTTTATGGTGTATAGTGTAGGTTATAGTGTTTAGTGTGTGCGATTTAGGGTTTAGGGTGTAGGGTATATGGTTTAGGGTGTAGGGTATAGGGTTTTGGGTCTAGGGTATAGGCTTTAGAGAGTAGGGTTTAGGGTTTACAGTGTAGGGTTTAGGGTTTAGGGTGTGGGGTAGAGGGTTTAGGGTGCAGAGTTTAGGGTTTAAGGTTTATGGTTTGGGTTTGAGGGAATAGGATTTAGGGTGCATGGTTAAGAGTTTACGGTGTAGGATATTGGGTTTAAGGTTATGGGTTTACGGTTTATGGTGTAGGGTATTGAGTTTAAGGGGTAAGGTTTAGGGTTTGTGGTGTAGGGTTTAGGTTTTAGGGTGTAGGGTTTTTTTGAGGGTGTAGCGTATATGTTTTCAGGTGCATGTTTTAGGGTTTAGAAAGTATGGTATAGGGTCTAGGGTGTAGGGTTTAGGGTTAAGAGAGTAGGGTATAAGAATTAGGATGTTGGGGTTTAGCATTTTGGGATTAGGGTATAAGGTTTAGGCTGCAAGATTTAGGCTTTATGATTTAGGGTATAAGTTTTTGGGTCTAGGTATTAGGGTTTAGAGTTTAGGGTATAGGGTTTGGTTTTAGGGTTTTTTATTTTGGGTATATGGTATAAGATTTTGGGTGTTGGTAGGGTTTTATAGTTTTTAGGGTTTGGTAGGGTTTTTATAGTTTTAGGGATTTTTGTTTTTTTGAGTCTTTTAGTGTTATAGGGGGTTTTTTATGTTTTTTAGTTGTTATTAGGCCCTTTTAATGCTTTTAGGGTTTTTAGGTTTTTTTAATTATTTTTTGGGGGTTTTAAGTCTTTTCATTTTATTGGTACTTTTATGATTTTTTAGTTACCTTTGGGTTTTAATGGTGTTTTTAGGGTGTTTTGGGGTTTTAGTGTTTTTTTGGGTGGTCTTGGATTTTTATGGGTTTTAGGGACATTTAGATATTTTTATGACCCATTACGATTTTCTAGGGTTTTTACGGTCATTTTGAGTATTTAGAAGTTTTAGGGACCTTTGGGGTTATTTATGGATTTGGGGATCATTAGTGTTTTAGGGTAATTACTATTATTTACGGGTTTTTTAATAGTCTTTTAGAGTTTAGTGATTTTTATGGTCTTTATGTGTTTAGGGATTTTTATTGTTTTTTGGGATTTTACAATATTAAGGGATTTTAGGTTTTTTATGGTTTTAGTGACTTTTAGGGGTTTATTAGTGTTTTTCAATATTTTAGGGGTTCTGGGGGTTTCATGGAATTTTATGGGTTTTTAGAGTTTTTTATGGTCTGTTGGGTTTTTTGGTATTTAGGTGGTTTTTAGGGTTTTAGGGGTTTTATGTGGTTTGGGTGTTTTTTAGTGTTTTTTAAGGGTTTTGGTTTTTATGGTTTTAAGGGTTTTAGGTTTTTATGGATTTTAAGGATATTAGGGTTTTCTGGTTTTCAAGAGTTTTTAGGGTTTTAAGGTTTTATAGGGTTTTTTGGGATTATTGGATTTAAAATGGCGTTTTTATTTTTTAGGGGTTTTTAAGGTTCTTAGGGGTTTCCTGGATTTAGGTGTTTTTAGAGATTTTTAGCGTTTTAGGTGTTTTACAGGGTATTTAGGGTTTTATGGTTTTGATACCTTTTAGGGTATTTCGGTTTTTTTAGGTCGTCATGGTATTTTATGGTTTTAATTTTTTTAGGTTTTTAGGTTTTTGTGTTTTCTAGGGTTATTATGGTCTTTTAGGGGTTTTAGTGTCTTTTAGGTATTTTTTAAGGGTCTTTTGTCATTTTTAGTGGGTTTTAGGGTTTTTTGGGTTTAGTGGTTTTTTATGATCATTTAGGGTTTTTTGGGTTTTTAGGATTTTTGAGGACCTTTATTATTTTTAGCAGTTTTTAGGGTCCATTAGCCGTTATTAGGATTTCTAGGCTAGTTTAGGAATTTTTAGGGTTTTATGCACTTTTTTAGATTTTAGGGTTTTAGGGCCCTTTAGTGTTTTTAGGGGGGTTTAGATTGTTTTTAGTGTATTTTACAGTATTTTATGGTTTTTAGTATATTTTAGATGGAACGTTGGATTTTTTAAGAATTCTAGTGATTTTATTGTTTTAGTGTCCTTTTGGTGATTTTAGTGTTTTTAGGGTGTTTTGGGTTTTTTGGGTAATTTATGTGTTTTAATGGTATTTAGGTGTTTTATGATTTTAGGGGCTTTAGTGGGTTTTTGGCTTTTTGGGTTTTTGGGTTTTATGGGGTTTTAGGTGTTTTAATGATTTTTAGGGGTTTTCTATGGATTTTTTTTTGGTTTTTACAGTTTTCTTGGGTTTTTAGGGTTATTAAGTTTTTCTGAGATTTTAGAGTTTTTTAGGGTTTTTAGGGATTTTAATTTCCTTTGGGGGAATAATATATTTTTAGTGTTTTAGAGATTTTTTTAAAAAAATTTGGGGTTTTAAGGGTCTTTGGTATTTTAGTTATTTTAAGGATTTTTAGTGTTTTTTTTTTGTTTTTAGGGGATTTTTGGGTTTTTAGGGTTTCTAGTGTTTTTAGTATATTTACAATTAATTTATTGTTTTTTAAGGGGTTTTTGGTTTTTGGGTTTTTTTAATAGTCTTAACTATTTCTTGGGGTTTTTGGGTGTTTTGGTTTCTTATGGTTTTTAGGGGTATCTAGCGTTTAGAGCGTCTTGTAATATTTTTTGGGCATTTTGGGTTTTTTAGGGTTTTTAGGGTCTTTTGGGGATTTTATTATGTTTTTTGTATTATGGTGTATTATGGTCCTTTTGGGTATTTTTAGTGTTTTTATGGTGTTTTCAGGTTTTAGGGCCTTTTTTGGGTCTTTTGGTGATTTTTTGGCGTTTTAGGCGGTTTTAGGGGTTATGTATCGTTTTTAGGGAATTTGTATTTTTTAGGTATTTTTTAATTTTTAGGGTATTAGGGGTTTTTGTTTTTGGGGTTTTTTATGGTTTTAGTGTTTTATATGTTTTAGGTTTTTTATGATTTAAATGGTTTTTTTTGACATTTTTAGTGATTTTGGGGGGGTTAGTGTTTTTATGGGGTTTTTAGGTTTTTAGGGTTGTTATGGTTTCTCATTTGTTCTATTTGTATGTGTTTTTATGTTTACAAATATTTTATTATTTTATGGTAATTAGGGTCTTCTATAGTTTTTCTTTATTTTTAGGGTTTTGAGGGTTTGGGTTTGAGGTTCTTTTTGAGTTTTTTCGGGTTTTTATGATTTTCGGATCATTTAGTCTATTTAAGGGGTTGTTTGGGTCTTTGAGCATTTTAAGGGGGGTTCAGTGGTTTTTTGGGTTTATTAGTGTCATTTAGGGGTTTTTGTTTATTTTTGGATTTTTAGGGGGTTTAGGGTCATTTTGGGTTTTTAGAGTATTAGGGTTCTTTAAGATCTTTCAGGGTGTTAATGATCCTTTAGGTTTTTTAGATTTTTTTAATTTTTGTTATTGATTTTTAGGGGTTTTAATCTTTTATGGGGTTTTAGGGTTTCATTGGGATTTTTATAGGGTTTTCAGGGTTTTGTGGGTTTTGTGGGTTTTCAGGTTTTTAAATGTTTTTTGGGCCTTTTAGGGGTGTTAATGTTCTTCTGGATTTTAGAATTTTTTTTAAATTATTGTTTTTAGTGCTTTTAGGGTGGTTTGGGGTTTTTTGGGTTTTCAAGGGTCTTTAGGGATTTTTATTATGTTTTTGAGATTTTTAGGGTTTTTAATTTCTTTTAGGGGTTTTCGGTTTTTTTGGTTCCTTGAGGGATGTTTGGGTCCTTTAGGGTTTTTATGGATTTTAAGGGTTTTTAGGGCCCTTTAGGGTTTTTAGGGTTATTTAGTGTATTTAATGGTTATAGGGTCCTTGATTGTTTTTAGGTCCCTTTAGGGTTTAAAAGGTTCTTAGTGTCTTCTCGGGTTTTTTGGGTCCATTAGGGGTTTTTAGAGTCTTTTAGGGGTTTTGGATATATTTTTTTCTTTTGGGGAATTGAGGGGTTTTGTGTTTTTTAGGGCAAGGAAGATGCGAGGGTTGGGCTATTCCCCCACCCCCAAATTTATTAGAAAAAGGGGACACAACAGACAAGGTAGGAGAGGGGTCAAACGACCCACACCCAAAAAACCCTTGACAACCCCAAACCCAAAAAACCAAAAGTCCCAAAAAGAATAGAAAAACTAAAAATTCCCCAACATCACCTCCCAGCCAATCAGTAACCATCAGTCATCATCACCAAACCATAACAGAAGCTTCATCAACAATCATCAGCAGGATATCAAAAGCACCACAGTAAAGCCTAGCCACGACAACAACTTATTTCATCACCATACCAGGATTGACAACCATCATCCTGTACTCCAAAAAAAGTTTATAAAGCCTACACCCCTTAAATATACCACCCCGCTGAGACGCACCCTTGACGCCGAGCTGAACCACTTACACCATCCCAAAACCGACCCATACACCATCAAGCCAGACCAAGATGGGGTCTAGAGTGTTGGGAAGGGAAGTAAGAGTAGAGGTGGGTTCACGAGTCAAGGGGAATGACAACGGTGAGCAGCCACTCACCAGCAGCCAATTTCAGCATTCACCCAACAGATCATCCAAATATTTGTGCACCAGCACTACCACTTGGACCTTCCAACTATCAAACGATAATTAATGTAAAAATAAAAGCAGAGCATGAGCACCAACACCCACGCCTATAACCAAGCCACAGAGCCCAAAGTCCATCCAGCAACCATCCACTCATAACCAGCATCACCCATTCATAAGAAAGAAAAGAATGAACAGTAGCACCTGCAACCTGGTCCAAAATGCAGCAAAAAATCAAGCAGCATCAATTCACACCATTTTCAGCTTCCATCACCTCCTCCACAGGAAGATCCATTGCTAGAAATGCAAAACCATCCGCTCCAGGCTCCTTCCAGCAGCCAAAATTCCAACAGCCAGCAACTCCTTCAATGCCTTGTCAACAAGCAGCAAAAAAACACCCACTCTATCCTCCTATTACACACCGAAGGGATTAGAAACATCAAAAAAATCAAGAAAAACTTAATCAAAACATCTAGGAACCTCAACAGATCACAACCATGCCATTCAAAACACAGGAAAACACAGACCGGATTAGCTGCCGTAACACATCGCAACTTAGCGAGCCCATCATCAAAAGCATGAAGCAGATATAAGACACCAGAAGAATGAACCTGTATCCTCCGAACACACCGAAACCACCTTCTTCTCCAATGAAACACATAGTCCTACTAACCCATCCATGGAAATCCCAGATCTAGAATAACCTTGATCTGCATCTGGAGACCAGAACCAACAACCTCGTTGACTTCGTCTTCCAGACCGGTACAATCCGCATGCCGAAGATCCTCTAAAGCCATCAACACATCTAGCTTGAGCCTCAATAGTGTAACTAGAGAACGATGTCTCCTAAAACCAAGGAGAATCAAGTATCCAACACCAAATCTCCAAGAAAAATCAAGAAAAAGACCTGGAAGAGGCATCGAGTGAGCGAGAGGGCCGGGGGAGTGCACTGCCATCTTGTGTTTTTAGGGGTTTAGGGTATTTAAGTGTATTTTTAGGATTTATAGGGTTTTAGGATTTTAGGTTGTTTAGGGGTTTTTAGTTCTTTTGAGGCATTCTTTAGGGTTTTAGTATCTTTCAGTTGGTTTTTGGGATTTTTGGGTGTTTATAGTTTTATAATTTTAACGATGGTTTTAGTGTTTTCAGTGGTTTTTAGGGTTTATGGTTTTTTACGAATTTGGGGGGTTTAAATTTTTATAGGGTTTTAGGTGTTTTAGGGTCATTTATGGTGTTTTATGGATGTTTGGGTTGTTAGGTTTTTTAGGGTTTTTTATGTTTTTAGGGGTTTAGAAGATGTTTAGGGGGGGTTTTTTATTTTTAAGGGGATTAAGGGGTCTTAGTATTTTTAGTGGTTTTTTGAGTTTTTAAGGAATTTAAGGGAATTAATATAATATTAGGGTTTTAAGGGTTTAATTTTATATAAGTTATTTATATGGTTATTATGAATTTTAATGGTTTTAGGGTTTTCAATGGGGTTTAGGGTTTTATATAATATTTTAGGATTTTTTTGTTGTTAGGTTTTTATTAGTGTTTTTATGGTTCTAGGGTTTTTAGAGTGTTTAGTGTTTCTTAGGGTCATAGGATTTTTTTGGGTTTTAATGGGTCTTTAGTTTTTTGGGTTTTTAGTGTTTTTATGGGTTTTAGTGAATTTTAAAGCTTTATAGGGGTTTTTAGGGTTTTTTAATTTTAGGTATTGTTTGGTATTTTAGGGGTTTTAGGTATTTTTAGGGGTTTATTGATTTTTATGCGTTTTCATGGTATTTTTAAACGGTTTTAATAGTTTTATGGGTTTTTGGGTATTTATGGTTTTATTGGTTTAGGGTTTTTTGAATTGTTTTTGGGTTTTTTTCTTCTTATCCCCCTTACTTTATTATATTTTTTTAATTTTTCATAGGTTTTTAAAGGTATTTCTAGGTTTAATGATTTTAATGTTTTCGTTGGGTACTTAGGTTTCATGGGGGTTTTAGAGTTATTAGAGGTTGTAGGGTATTTAAGCTTTTTAAGGGTTTTTACTATATTAAGGTTTTATGGTTTTTAGGTTTTTTGGGGTGTTAATAGTCTTTAGGAGTTTTTAATGTTTTTTACAGTTTTTAGTTGTTTTTAGGAATTTTTAGGGTGTTAGGGGTTTTTGGTATTTAGGGTTCTAATGGGATTTTTAGGGGTTTTAGGTAGTTTTCATGGATTTTTAAGGGGTTTATTGTTTTGGTTTTTTCAGTTTTAAGGTGTTTTTCAATTATTTTTAGGATTTTTTTAGTGATTTATTGATGTTTTTAGTGTTTTAGGGATATTAATATTTTTACGGTTATTATTATTATTTTTAGCGTTTTTAGGTTTTTTCAGATTTTTAGGGTAGTTTCTTAATTAAAAGGTATTTGTTGTTTTTATATGTTCTTTAGTTTCTTTTATAGTTATTTTGGCTGGTTTTTGGGTATTTTCTTGGTTTTTAGTGACTTTTAATGGGTTGTTCAGGATATAGTATTTTTAATAGTTTTTATGGTTTTTATAGGTTTTAGGGGTTGTATGGGTTTTAGGTTTCTTTGGGGTTTTAGAGATTTATCGTTTTTATGGGTTTTTGGGTTTTTTGGGGTTTTTTTGTTTTTTGGGTTTTATTAGAGGTTTCAATGGTTTCAAGTGTTTTCCGGTTATTTTCAAAAAAAAATTATTTTATTTTAGATTTATTAAAAATATTTAAAGGGTTTTTGTTTTTTTTTGTGTTTTAGGGATCTTTTGGGTATTTATGTAATTTCATAAGTTTTTAGTGCTTTTTAGGTGTTTTGGTAATTTTTAAGGCATTAGGGTTTTATGTGATTTTAAGTGTTTTTTGGGTTTTCATATTTTTTATGGTTTTTAGTGTTTTTTTTTGTTTTGGGGGGATTTAAATGATATTAGATGTTTTAATTGTTTTTATGGGTTTTTGGTTTTTTAATTGTTTTTTGTGTTTATAGTGTTTTTTAGGAGTTTTTATGAGTTTATTGGGTTTTAGAGTTCTTGGGGTCTATTTTGTTTTTTAGGGGTTTTATGATTTTTATTGTTATTTTTGGTTTTTATAGATTTTTAGTGTTTTTATTTTTTTGGATTTTATGGGGATATAGTGTTTTTTATGGTCATCTAGGTGGTTTTATGGCTTTTAGAGTCTTTTAATAGATTTTTGGGGATTTAGGGATTTTTAGAGTTTTAGGAAGTTTGAGGTTTTTAGTGTTTTAGGGTCTTTTGGGGTGTTTAGTGGTCCATAGTTCCTTTTAGTGTTTATTTGGGTTTTTTGGGTTTTTTTATGTTTTTTAGTTCTTTTAGGGTTTTAAATGTTTTGATCGATTTTAGGGTTCTTTAAGGGGTCTTTTATGGTATTTAGGGATTTTTTTTGTTTTTAGGGTTTATGGGTTTGTTATATTTTTTTGAGTTTATTATAAGTTTTACGGATTTTTATTGATTTTAAAGGATTTTTAGGTTCTTGTATGTTTTTAGGGTTTTTAGGGGTTTCTTAGTGTTTTTGTTATCATTTTCATAGGGTTTTATGTTTTTTTGTTTGTTGATTTTCGTTGGATTTTTATGGTTTTTAATTTTTTTTATAAAAATTATGGTTTTTAGGATTTGCAAGGTTTTGGGGGTTTTAAATATTTTTTAGTGTGTTTAGTATCTTTTCTATTTATGGGTTTTTAGGGGTTTTGGGATTTTTAGGATTTTAGGGGTTTTTACGATATTTTGGTGGTGATTTAGGGTCATTAATGGAGTTTGAGTTGTTTTTAGTGTTTCTATATTTTTATTATATTTTTAGGGTTTTAGGGTTTTTATGGTTGTTTATGATTTTAAAGGTCCTTTAGTGTTTTTAGGGTTTTAGGGGTATTAGTGACTTTTATATTTTTTGGGATTTTTAGGATCTTTTTCTGGATTTAATAGGGTTTTACAATATTTTTAGGTGTTTTAAATTCTATTAGGGTTTAGGGGTTGTTATTTTGCCTAATGTTTCAGGGGTTTTAGGGTTTTTCTAGTATTTTTATTTGGTTTTAGGGATTTTAGTGATTTTTATGGATTTTTATGGTAGTTCAGTAGTATTTGGTTTTTATGGGATTTATGTTTTTACGATTTTTAGGGGGGTTTTAGGATTTTTAAGTGGTGTTAGGGTTTTTATTGATTTTAGTGTTTTTTTGGTTTTTGGTTTTTCATGGTTTTAAATAATTCAAGTTTAATTTATTTGTTTATAGTTACAAATGGGTTTTAGTAAGGTTTAGGGATTTTCATGATTTTAATGGGTTTTTTTGGATTTTTTATGGGTTTTATGGTTTTTAGTGTTTCTAAAGTTATGTTGTATTTGGGGGGGGGGGGGGGGTTAAGGTTTTAAAGACATTTTAGTTTTTTAAGAGTCTTTAATGGTTTTATGCTATCTTTTGGGTTTTGGGTATTTTTGGTTGTTGGGATTATTTAGGTTTTCTAGGATTTTAGGGGTTTTCATGCTTTTTAATTTGGTGTTTTTAGGGATTTTAGTTTTAATTGGGATTTTAGGTTTTTACGGAATTTAAGGTGTTTTAAGGTTTTAGATGGTTTTAGGTACTTTTAAGGGATTTATTAGGGGTTTATAGTCTTCTAGTGTGTTTTTTTGTGTTTTTGGGTTTTTAGGGTCTTTTAGGGTTTTTTTGGGTTTTTAGGTTCTTTTAGATTTTTAGGGGTTTTAGGTTTTTTAGGTATTGTGGGGGTTTTAGTCATATTTAGTGTTTTAAGGTTTTTTGGGGTTTTAAAAAGATTTTTTTGGATTTTTTTTATTTAACATTTTTTGGGGTTTAGGTGTTTTAGGGTTTTTAAAAGGGTTTTAGGGTATTTTAATTATTTTAGGGTTTTTAGGATATTTTATGGGTTTTTGGATTTTTAGGGTCTTTTAAGAGATTATGGGGGTTTTAGTGTATTTTAGGGTTTTAGGGGTTTTATGGTTTTTAGGGACATTTAGGGGGTTTTAGGTTATTTTATATTTTTTAGGGTATTTAGGGTCCTTTATGTTTTAAGGATAGGGTTTAGTGTTTTAGATATATGGTGTTGGGATTATGCTATATGGTTTAGGGTTAATGATATAGGTTTTAAGGATTAGGGTGTAGGGTATTAGGCATCTGGTGTATGGTTTAGGGTTTAGGGTATAGGGAATAGGATTTAGGGTGAACGGTTTAGGGTTTAGGGTATAGTGTATAGGATTTTGGATGAACGGTTTAGGGTTTGGGGTTCAGGGTTTAGGGTTTAGGGTTTCAGTTGCATCTTTTATCATTTATGGTGTAGGTTATAGGGTTTAACTCATAGGGTTTATGGTTTTGGTTGTAGGGAAACTGGTTTTTTTATGATTTTAATGGTTTTTATGATTTTTATGGGTTTTTAGGGTTTTTATAGATTTATGGGTTTTATAATTGTTAGTGATTTTAGGGGTTTATAATTTTTAGAGGTCTTTTAGTATTTTTAGGTTCTAAGATTTTTTTGGTTTTTTGGTTTTCTAGTGTTTTTATTATTTTTTAGTTTTTAGGGGGTTTTCATGATTTTTATGGATTAGGGGTTTTCTGGGTTGTTTTAGGGGTTTTAATGGTTTTTTAGAATATTTTTTAGTTTTTGTAATGTGTTTTAGTGTCTTGAGGATATGTTAGGGGATTTAGAAACTTTTAGGTTCTTTATGGATTTTTCGGTTTTTTAAGGGTTTTTATTTTTTTATGATTTTTGGTTTTTTTTTTTGAAATTTATGGTTTTTAGTTATTTTTAGAGTTCATAGTTGTTTATAGTGTTTTTATTATATTTCTAGGTATTTATGGTTTTTGGGGGATTTAGTGTTCTAGGCATTTCAATGGCTTTAGGTTATTTTTTTTTGCTGTTTTAGGGTGTTTTTTGTGATTTAGGTTTTCATTTGGGTTTAATGGGTTTTTAGGGGTTACTAGGAGGTTAGAGGGGGTGGATAGGTCTTTTACGGTTTTTACGGTTTTTAGGTTTTATAGGGGTTTTAGGGTCTTTATAGGGTTTTTTAGTTTTTATTGTACCTTTTGGGTTTTGGGGTATTTCTTTTGTTTTAAAGGGTTTTAGTGTTTTGTTAGTGTTTTTTATGTTTTTTATGTTTTTTTGGTGTTTTAGGGTTTTTTAGGTTTATTAGAATATTTATGCTTTTAGGGGTGGTCATGGATATTTAGCTGTTTTTGTACATCTGGTATTTTTAATTATTTTAAGGGTATTTATGGTTTTTAGGATGTTTGTTTTTTTAGGGTTTTAGGCTTTCTAGGCCTTTTAGGTTTTTAGTGTTTTATAGAGATTTGGGTGTTTTAGATTTTTAAAGTTTTTAAATTAAATTATGTTTTTAGGCCTCTTAGGATCTTTTTTGGGATTTTTATGAATTTTTAGGTTATTTTAGATGTTTTTATGGGTTTTAGGGGTTTCAGGGTATTTTATGGTTTTTTGGGGTTTTAATGAGTTTTAGGGTCTTTAGGTGTTTTCTAGTTAGTTTAGTGGTTTTAGGGTCTTTAATCATTTGGGGTGTGGGGTTTAGGGTGTAGGGTTAATGTTTTAGGGTGAGGGGTATAGGGTTTAGGATGCAGGTGTTTTTAGTTTAGAATGATTAGTTTAGTGTTTAAAGTGATGGGTTTTGGGTCTAGCCTGTAGGGTATATGGTTTCGAGTATTGGGTTTATGGTTTAAGGTGTAGGGTATATTTTATATGGTGTAGGAATTAGGATTTAGGGTTTAGGATGTAGGTAATAGGGTTTTATGTTTTTTATATTTTTTTGGTTTTTTGGGGTTTTATGTTTTTAAATATTTTTTTGGGGTTTTAGGGTTTTTAGGGGTTTTGATGGGTTTTAGTGTTTTAGGGTTTTTTGAATTTTATTATTTTTGTTATGGGTTTTTTGTGTTTTTGTGTTTTTGTGTTTTTAGTGTTTTTTATAGGTCTTAGGTTTTTTAGCATATTTTTAATGGTTTTTTGTTTGATTTTCTATTTTTTAGGGTTTAGGAGTTCTTTTGTTATTGTTAGGTTTTTATGGTGTTTTAGGGTTTTTATATTTTTTACTTTTTGTAGAGGTTTTTATGTATTTTTAGAAGTTTTTAGTTTAAATGTTTATTATTATTATTATAGTTTTTATCTTTTTAGTGGTTTTAGGGTTTTGAGGGGTTTTATGGTGTTTTACAGTGTTTTTCTGGTTTTTTTTATGGTTTTATGGTTTTTTAAATTTCTCTATATTTATTGGATTTAAAATTTTTATAGTTTTTGGTAGTATTTTCTGTGTTTAAGGGGATTATTGAGTACTTAATGGATTTTATAGGGTTTTTAGGGTCTTTTAGGGTTTATAGGTTTTTTTATTGTCTTTTAGGTTATTTATATTTTTTAAGGCCTTTGTGGGGTATTAAGGTTTTAGGAATTTTTAGGGGTGTTTATGGTTTTTAGGTTTTTTTAGTGTTTTAGGGGGTTTTTTGGGTTTTTTGGTTTTTAAGGGGTTCGTGATTTTTTTAATTTTTTGGGGTTTTATGATTTTTAGGGTTTTTGGGTTTTATGGATTTTATGGGATTTTATGATCTTTTATCATTTTTACGGTTACTTGGTTTTTTTGGTTTTCTTATTTTTCATGGGGTTTTAGTGTTTTAAGATGTTTTAGCGGTGTTGGAGTTCTAAGAGGGTTTTATTGTTTTTCGTGTTTTTAGGGGTTTTGGTCTTTTTTGGTTGTTTAATTTTTTTTGGGTTTTTAGTGTTTTTCGATGTTTTTTAGGGTTTTTGGGATTTTTGTTATTTTTTTGGGGGTTTTAGTGTTTTTATGATTTTCAAGGGTTTAAAATGGTTTTTAGGGGTTTGGGGTTATTTTCTCAATTTAGGGTTTTTTTGGGTTTTTATGGTTTTTAGGGTTTTAGGGTGTTTTCTGATTTTTTTAGGGTATTTTTGGGATTATACTGTTTTAGGGTTTTTTAGAATATTTATGTTTTGTTTTTCGGTTTTTAATAATCTCTATTGTTTTTACATTTTTTAGGGTTTATGGGGTTTTTAGTTTTTAGTTGTTTTATGGGTTTTTTGAGTTTTTTGGGTTTTATGGATTTTAATGTCTTATTTGGGTTTTATGGTTTCCAAGGTCTTAGGGGTTTTATGTTAATTTATGGTGTTTAGGGTTGTATGAATTCCATTTAGTTTTTAGAGGGTGTTAATGGGTTTTCATTTTTTATTGGTTTTAGGGAATATTAAAGTTTATTTTTTTTATGGGTCTTTTAGGGGGAGTTTAGGCATATTTATGGTTTTTTGGGTTTTAAGGTCTACTATTTTTTTTGTATTTTTAGGGAATTTTATTGTTTTTAATTCTTTAGGGTTTTTTTATTTTCGGGTTTGTAGAAGGTTTATGGTTTTTTAATGTTTTTTGGGGGGGTTTAGGAGTTTAGGGTTTTTAGGGTCATTCACCATCTTTTACAGTTTTTAGGATTTTTCATAGCCTTTTAGGGTGTTTTACCATTTTTTGAAGGTTTTAGGGACCATTAGTGTTTTAATGATTTTTAGGTTCATTAGGGGTTTTTGGGGTTTCTAGATTCGTTTAGTGTTTTTTTTATCATTTTGATGGTTTTTAACGTGTTTTACTGTTTTTAGGGGTTTTAGGGTTTCCTCATATTTTTAGGGATCCTTAGGTACTTTTACTGGTTTAAGGGGGTTTAGTAATTTTTATGCGTCTTAGGGGGTTGTTAGGTTCCCTAGGTATTTTATTTGTTTTAGGGGATTTGAGGGGGGGTTTAGGGTTTTAGTGTTTCTAGGGGGGTTATGTGTTATTAGGGTTTTGAAGAGTTTTATTAGATATTGTTAGGGTTTTCATAGGTTTTTAGGGTTCTTATGGTTGTTTACGGTTTTACAGGTTTTTAGGTATTTTAGGAATTTTAGAGGTTTTATTGTTTTTACCTTTTTTTGTGATACTTCTGGTTTGTAGGGTTGTTTTACTGGTTTTATGATTTTTTAAGTCTTTATATTTGTTTAGTGTGTTTTAGGGTTTAAAGAATTTTAGGGTGCTGGGGTTTTTTAGTTTTAGGGTTTTTAAGGGTTTTAGGGGTTTTAGGGACATTAAGGGGTTTAAGTGTATTTTAGGGTTTTTATTTTATTTTAGGGGATTTAAGTGTTTTTGGGTGTTTTTTAATTTATTAGGGTTTTAGGTTCTTTAAGGTGTTTAGTGTTTTTATATATTTATGGGTGGTATAAGTGGTTTTTTAGGTTTTCTGGATTTTTAGGTTTCTAAGGTGTTTTGCGGTTTTATTGTTTTTATGGTTTTTGGGGTTTATGGTTTTTAGGGTTTTTAGGGGTTTTTTGGGTTCTTTGGGTTTTATGGACTTTAGTGTCTTTTGGGGTTTTTAGATTGTTTATTGTTCTTTTTTTATTTCTATGTTTTTTAGATTATATAGGGGTTATTTTGGTGGTTTTAGTTTTTTTAGGGTTTTTAGGTGTTTTCAGGTTTAAGAGGGTTTTAGGGTTTTTGACACTTTTGGGGGGTTTGGGTTTTTAGGTTTTTTGAATTTTTAAGGTTCTGAAGGGGTTTTGATGGTTTTTATGTTTTTAGGGTTTTTAGTATTATTAGGGTCTATTAGAGGTCTTCAGGGTTCTTTTAGGTTTTTATGGTTTTAGGTTCTTTTTGGTAATTTTTATGTATATTAAGTATTTTTAGTGGTTTTGGGTCATTTATGGTTTTTAAGGTCATTTAGGGGTTTTAAGATATTGGATGGTATTTAGGGGTTTTTTGGTTTTTTGGGTTTTTTGGGTTTTTACGGTTTTACGGTCTTTTACATGTTTTAGGATATTTAGGAAATTTTAAGTGTTTTTAGGATTTTAGGGTTTTATAGTCCTTTATGATTTTATGGGATTTTTAGTTCCTTTAGGATTTTTAATGTCATTTGTTTTTTCTATGGTCATAAACATTTAAGGATTTTTAAGGGACCTTTAGTGGATTTTAGGGTTTGTAGGGCCTGTTAGGGTTTTAGAGTTTTTTATATTCTTTTACTGGGTTGTGGTTCTTTAGAATCCTTTTGGTGTTTTAGATATTTTTAGAGTCTTTTAGGGTTTTAGTGTATTTTACAATCTTGTAGGGGCTTTGGTATTTTTAGTGTCTTTTAGGGTCTTTTGGGTTTTAAGCTATTTTAGGTTATTTTGATGTTTTTGGTGTATTTTATGGTTTTATTTTATTTATGTGGGGTTTTAGGGGTTTTTATGGTCATTTAAAGTGTTTTCAAGGTTTTTAGGATTTTATGTTTTTTTTTGTTTTGGTTTTATGGAATATTTATGGTTTTTGGGGTTTATTAGGGTTTTATGGTTTTTAGTCCTCTGATGGACTTTTAGGGTTTTTAGGGTTTATGGTCTTTTGGGGTTTTAGGGGTTTGGGGTTCTTTTAAGGGTTTTAGGTATTTTAGAGTCTTTTGGGGTGTATTAGGTTCTTTATTGTTTTATGTATTTTTTGGGATTATAGCTATTTTTATAGTTTTTATGGGTTTTTTGGTTTTCAGGGTTCTTAGGGTCCATTTGGGTTTCTATGGTTTTTAGTAGTTTTAGGTAGTTTATTGCTTTTTGGTGTTTTTAAGGTTTCAGGGATTTTTAGTAGTTTTAAGTGTTTTAGGTTTTTTGGGGGGGTTTAAGTGTTTTTAGGGGTTTAAAGGGTTTTATAATTTTTTAGGGTTTTCAAATTTTATTATTTCTTTATAGTTTTTAGGGATTTTAGGGATTTTAGGATTTTCATTGTTTTTAATGAGATATAGAGTTATAAAGTGTTTTTTGGAATTTTTAGGGTTTTTAGGCGTTTTAAGTATTTTATGATATTTATGGTTTCTTAGGGTATTTAGTAATTTTTAGGTATTTTATGATGTTAGGGTTTATAAGGGGTTTATGGTTATTATGTGTTTTTTAGGGTTTCTCAGCACTTTTAATGGGATTTTTGGTTTTTAGGTTTTTTTTTATGTTTTTTGGGGTTTTAATGGTTGTTAATGTTTTAGGTTTTTTTTATTTTTATATAGTTTTAGAGTTTTTTGGTCTTTTGTGATTTTTAAGGTTTTTAGATTTTTTTGGTTTTTTGGTTGTTTCAGGGCTTTTATGTTCTTTTTGGATTTTTATAGGGGTATTTAGGATAATTTTGGAGGTTTAAGGTGTTTTAGGGTCTTTTATAGTTTTTTAGGTTTTTTATGTTTTTTTGGGTTTTTTCTGGTTTTTAGGTTTTTAATATCTTTTGGGAGTTATTTGGGTTTTTAAAGTTATAAATGGGTTTTTGGGTTTTTTAGGTTTTTAGGTGTTTTTAGTTTTTTAAAAGGGTTTTAGGGATTTTAAGGGTTTTAATGGGATATATGTTTTTTTAGGAATTTTAGGGAATTAAGGACTTTTAGGGGTCTTTTGGGTTTTAGGGTTTTTAGTTTTTTTTTGAGGTTTTTTTGTTTTTGTAGGGTATAAAAGGCTTTCAGGGAGGTTTTTTGGGGTTTTTGGGCTTTTTAGGATTTTTCAACGTTTCTAGGTTTTTTTGGTCTGTTACAATTTTTATGGTATTTTATGGTTTTAAAGAAGTCTAGGTTTTTAGGGGTTTTAAATGGTTTTTATGGTTTTAAGGGTGTTTTTTGGGTTTATATGGGGGTTTTGGTTTTTTGGTTTTCTTGTGTATTAGGGTTTTTTATTATTTTTATGATTTTTAGAGGTTTTAAGTGGATTTACTATTTTTACCATTTTTATGATTTTTATATTTTTTAAAGGGTTTAGTGTTTTGGGGTTTTTTTTTGTCTATTTTATAGTGTTTTAAGTATTTTTTAGTGTTTTTTAGCATTTTAGGTGGTTTAAGTATTTTTTTTCAGTTTTTGGGTTTTTTAGGTTTTTTGGGGATTTTAGGGATTTTATTTTTTTAGGGGATTTAGGGGGTTTTAGGGGTTTTGAGAGTTTCGGGGTTTAGGGGGTTTTATATTTTTTATGATTTTTCGGACATTCCTCATGTTTTTAGCATTTTTTTTCTTTTTATAGGTTTTATGGATTTTATGATTTTCTTGGGGTTTTTAGGGTTTTTAGGTTTTTTAGTGTTTTGGGTTTTTAGGGTCCTTTAAAGGGGTTTTAGGGTTTTAATGGATTTTATTGTTTTTAGGGTTTTTTTATTATTTTGAATTTCTTGGTATTTCAGGATTGTTTAGGGTTTGGAGGGTTATTTTAGTGTTTTATTTTTTTTAATATTTTTATATATCATTTTAGGGGTTTTAGTGGTTTTATTATTTTTAATGGGTTTTATGGTTTTGGGGACTTTTATATTTGTAGATTTTTTAGGATGTTTAAGGGTGTTTATGGTTATTTAAGTTCTTTTATTATGGTGTTACGATATTTTGGGGATTTAGGGTTTTTAGTTTATTTTAGGGGTTTTAGGGACTTTTACATGTTTTATATTATTTAGGATTTTTAGGGTTTTGTTGGGAAAAAATCCCTCAAGGCATCATTGAATCATTTTTGAGGTGATTGTGTTTGTTGACAAAGTGTACATCTGAGTGGTGATTGTTGACAAACCAAAACAATGGACCACCCCTCTTCATTCTGAACCGGAGTTCAACACTTTGAGAAATCAAAGCTCTCGTCGCGCAGGTGTGGTGATCGCGCAGGTGGTGTGTGGGTCGCGCAGGTGAACTTGCGCACCGGTGTGATAAGTTGCGCGCCAGTTGGCAGTTGCGCGCCAACATTGGTTAGGGCGTAAAAGGAAGTCAGCTGCGCAGGTTTTGGGTTGAAGAAGGCTGTGTCACGCAAGTGTCTGAGGAAGACTTGCGCGCCAATTGTGACTTGCGCGCCGATACTTGCGCGCCGAGATTGACTTGCGTGCCAAGTAAGGTTTATTTCTAGCATTGATTTTCGGGCTACGTGGAAGCTGGAAGTTTGCCCGATACCTTCGGTGCAAAGATAGATTCATCTACAGGTGAAAATTGGGATTCAACAGAGCATCTACTTACAGAGGAAGATTCAGTCTGTCATGCAAATGAAGAGACCTATAGGTCTATAAACTGTGAGTGGATCCTTTCCGGAGCAGTGGGCAAAGGAAGAGGAAGAAGGTGATCCTCTCCACCGGTAGTGAGCCAGAGAGAGAGAATCAGGGAGTGACCCTTGGTAAAGCAGTGAGCTGACCCTAAACTTTGTAAAGGCAGTGAGCCTAGTCATAGAAGTGATCTAGCCCAAACCATTGTATCCACATCTAGTGAAGAATAGTGGAATTAGGTACGACCGGAAACTTTTCGGCGTATGCTCCTTGGACGTAGCTCAGTGAGGGTGAACCAAGTAAAAATCTCAATATCTGCCTGCTTAATTCCCTGCATTGCATTTAAAGCATCATCATCAGATAAAGAAGAAAATAAGTGATCATAATAAACACACAAGTGCAAATGAAGTTGCCCTTGTAATAAAGAGGTCAAGATCCAGTGGGACTGGAAGAACTTTGAAAAAGAATATCCATACCCTGATTCACCCCCCTCTCAGGGTATATAGGCCCCTATTGGTCCTAACAGGTTTTAAGGCTATTTATGGTTTTAATGGTTTTTTATGGTTTTATTCCTTTTCATGTTTTGAGGGGTTCTAATGATTGTAGGTGTTTTATGGGTTTTTAGGGTTTTCATTGGTTTAAATTTTTTTGGGTTTTTTAGTGTTCTAGGGATTTTATGGTCTTTCTGGGTTTCGAGGATTGGTTGGATTTTTTTGGTTTTCTGGGGTTTTATTAGTTTTTTAGGTTTACTAGTTTTTAGTGGTTTAAGGATATTAGTGTTTTAATTATTTTAGGGGTTTAATGGTTTTTTGTGTATTTGGTGTTGTTATTGTTTGGATGGTTCTTAATTTTTAGTGTCTGTTTTAGTTTTAAGTGTTTTTATAGTTTTTAATGATTTTATGCTGTTTTATGGGCTTTATGGTTTTTAATATTTTATGTTTTTTTACATTTTTTAGGATCTTTTATATTTTTAGGGTTTTTTCATGTTTTTAGGATTTTATAGGGGTTTTAGGGTTATAATAATTTTTTGGGTTTTAGGCATTTTTTGGTTTCTTAAGGTTTTTAGGAAATTTTATGGTCTTTTGGTTTTTTTATTCCATTTGGGGTTTCAATATTTTTTTTGTTGTTTAGGGTTTTATGATATTTTGGGGTTTTTTATGGGTTTGTAGGGTTTAATAATTTTAAGGATTTTAAGGATTTTTTTTCATTTTAGGGTGTTTTAGGGTTTTACTGTTTTTAGGGTTTTAGAGGGTTTTAGGGTTATTAGGGTTTTTTTTAGGGGCTTTTAAAGTTTATAGTTTTTTTAGAGTTTTTATGGTGTTTTAAGGGTTTTTAGTGTTTTTAGGGTACTTATTGTTTTTATTTTTTTATGGTTTTTAAGTATTTTTTGTGGTTTTAGGGGTTTTTGAGGAGTTTGAAATTTTTTATGGTTTTTAAGGTTTTTGGATTTTGTAGTTTTTATTTTATTAAGGAGTTTTTGTCTTTTTAGGGCTTTTTTCTCTTTTAGGGGGATTTTAGTGTTGTAATGGTGTATATGTTTGTTTAGTGTTTTTAAAATATTTCTAGTGTTTTTATGGTTTTTAGGATTTTTTCTATGGGGAGGGGGGTTTAGGGTTTTTTGGGTCATTTTTTAGGGGTATTAAGTGCTTTGGTGATTTTTTGATGGTTTAAGGTTTTTGGAGTTTTTAGGGACTTGTTATGTTTTTTAGGATTTTTAGGGTCACTTGAGGTTTTAGGGATTTAGTTTTCTTTAGGATTTTTATGTATTTTTATGACAATTTAGGGGTTTTACATCACTTTTGGTTTTCAGTGTTTTTAGGCGTTTTTGTGTTTTTAGAGTTTTTTAGGATTTCTTGGGATTTTAAGGGATTTTATTTAATTTTTGGGTTTTTACGGGTTTTAGGCGTTTAGTTTGATTTTTTGTTTTTAGTGGTTTTTATGGTTTTGGGGGGTTTTAGGGTATTGTTGGTTTTAAGGTTTTTACAGTTTTTATGATTTTAGGGTTTTTTGTCATTTTTTGTTTTAGATTTTTTAGGGTTTTTATGTTTTAAGGTATTTTATGTTTTGTTGGATTTTTAGGATTTTTAGGGTTTTAATTGTTTTTTTTGGGGGGGGGGGTAAAGGTTTTTTCTGGTTTTAGGGTTTTTTGGTTTAAAAGTGATTTAAAAAGTTTTTTATGGTTTTTTTGGTTTTGTGAATTCCTATGTTTTTCAGGGGTTTTAGGATTTTTAGAATTTCAGGTTTTAATGGTGTTTAGGGATTTTAGGGTTTTAGGGTCTTTTGGGTATTTTGAGTTTTAGCGCTTTTTAGGGAGATGTGGTTTTTAGTTTATTATAATTTTTATATGATTTTTAGGGACATTTGGGGTTTCCTAGTTTTCTATGATTTGTATGGTCTTTAAGGATTTATGTTTGTTTATGGAATTGTAGGGTTTCATGGTTTTTTTGGGTCCTAGATGTTTTTACAGTTATTAGGGAATTTTACAGATATTTATTTTTTTAGGATTCTGTAGGGGATTTTGGTTTTTTATAGTCCTTTATGGTTTAAAGAGGTTTTTAGGCCCTTTACGGCTTTCAGGGTATTTTTTGGGGGAGGGGGATTGAATCTTTTTAGGGGTTTTAGAGCTTTTTCTGGTTTTTAATTATTCTTAGGGGTTTTGGGATTTTTTTTTATTTTTTAGGATTTTAGAGACATTTTATGGATTTTTGTGTCTTTTAGGATTGTGTAGTGGTTTTAGGTATTTAACTATTTTTTAGGCTCTCTTATATTTATTTAGGGTTTTTATTGGTTTTACAGTTTTAGGGGTTTTTCAGTTTTTTAAGGGCCTTTTAGTACCTTTAGGGGTTTTAGGGTTATTTTGGAATATTAGGATCCTTTAGTGTTTTTGGGGTTTTTTAGGGTTGTTTAATGTTTTTATGATTTTTTAGTGTCCTTTATGGGGTTTTTTCTTTTATGTTTATTTATGGATTTTCAGCTTCCATTAGGGTTTTAGTGGGCTTTTTGGATTTGAGGCATTTTAGGATCCTTTATAGGGTTTCAGGGTTTTAGGATCCTTTTGGTGTTTTGGGGTTTTAAGATTATTTTAGGGTTTTAGGGTATTTTATTATATTTTATAGTTTTATAGGTTTTTAGATCCATTTAGGGTTTTGGGTGGTTTCATGGTTTTTAGGTTTTTACTGTTTTTTTGGTAGTTTATTTTTTTGGGTTTTTAATGTCTTTTAATTTTTTTTATGTTTTTAGGGTATTTTATATTTTTTGTGTTAAAGGGTTTTAGCAGTTTATAGGTATTTTTAGGGTTGTTAGCGGTTTTTAGGGTTTTTATGGTTTTAAGGTTCTTAATGGGATTTAGGTTTTTTAGAGTTTCTAGGGTTTTTAGAGTTTTTCAAGTTCTTATGGATTTTTAGGGATTTCTAGTGAGGTTTTCAAGTTTAGGGATTTTCGAGGATTTTTGGGTTTTATGGTATTTTTAGGGATTCTTATGGTTTTTAAGGGTTTTCATGGAATTCTTAGGGGTATTAGGGTGTTTAATGTTTTTAGGTATTTTTTGGGGTTTTTGGGGTTTCTAGGGTTTTTAGAGAATTTTAGGGTTTCTAAGGTCTTTTATTTTTTTTTACAATTTTTTGGTTTATTAGCTGGTTTTAATGGGTTTTATGTGTTTGTATGGGTTTTATGAATTTTAAGGTATTTTGAGTTTTTTTGTTTTTCGATTTTTTTTAATGATTTTTAAGGTGTTTACGTTTTTTAGGGTCTATTAGGGTTTTAATATGGATTTTCAGGTATTGTATGGGTTTTGAGGGTTTTAGGATATTTTAGTGTTTTAGGGTTTTTTAGGCTCTTTTATGGTTTTTTATAGTTTATTTGGTTTTTAAGGTTTTAGGGGTTTTAGGGTTGTATGGAAATTTAAGTTTTTGGGGTTTTTTATTGGTTTTTGTTTTTTTAAGGTTTTTATAGATTCTTAAGGTTTTAGGGTTTTTAAATGGGTTTTTTGGTTTTTAGGTTTTTTATGGTTTTTTTGGGTTTTATGTGTTTTTGAGACATCAGGGTTGTTAGTGTTTTCTTATTGTTTTCAGGGTGTTTCAGGGGGGATTTTTGGGTTTTCAATGTTTTTAGAGTTTGTAGGGATTTATTAATGTTTTTCTTGTTTTTAGTGATTTGCGTTATTTGGGTATTTAAAGGTTATTAGTTGTTTTAATGGTTCTCTGGTTTTAGGGATTTTATAGTTTTTAGTGGTTCAAGATTTTTTTTTGTTTTAAGAAGTTTTTAGGGGTTTTAGGGTCTTAGTGTTTTTTATTGTTTTATGGATTTTAGGGTTTTTAAGTATTTTAAGGCAGTTTTGGGGGGTTTAGTGTTTTTTTGGGTTCATTGATATTATTTATGTTTTTAATGGATTGATAGAGACTTTTAGATTTTTAGGACTTTTAATTTACTTTTATGTCTTTTTAAGGGTTTTAGTACTTTTAATGATTTAGGGTGCTTAGGGATTTTTGGATTTTTTTGGTTTTAAGGCTTATTTTAGGGATCTCAAAGGTTTTTGGTTTTTAGGGTTTTTAGATAATTTAGGGGTTTTTAGGTTGTTTTAGGATGTGTTAGGGTTTTGGGATTTTAGGGGGGGGTTGGTTTTTAAGGTGGTTTAAGAGTTTTAAGGATTTTAGTGTACTAGGTTATTATGGTATTTTAGTTTTATGGGTATTTATTTTATTTTAGGGGTTTTACATGGCTTTTATGGTACATTTCATTTTTTTTTTGATTTTTTAGGTTTATTTAGTGGTTTAGGATCTTTTAGGGGTTTTATTATTTTTTAGGTTCCTTTTGGGTATTTTATGATTTTTGTGTGATTTAGGGTTTTTATGGTAATTTTTATTTTTATTGTTTTTAAAGATATGTTATGGTTTTGGGTTCTTTTAGGGGTTTTCAAGGTTTTAAGGGTTTCTAAAGATTTTTAGAGGTTTTAGTTGTTTAGTGTTTTCTAGGATGTTACTTTCATTTCGATTGTTTTATTTATTTGAGGGATTTTTAGTGGTTTAGTTTTTTTAGGGGTTTTAAGGGGTTGTAAGGGTTTTAATTGTTTTTTGGTGTTTTAGGATTTTTTTGAATATTTTTTATGGTTTTATGGATTTTTGAGTTTTAGGATTTTAGGGGGTTTGTGGGGTTTTCTGGGGTTTTCATGGTTTTTAATGGTATTTTCATATTTTTAGGTTTTTTTATTGTTTTGGGGTTTTTCTATAGTGTTTAGTATTTTTTATGTTTTTTGGTTATTTGTGGTCTTTTAGGGTTTTTTAGAGTTATTAGGGATTTTTTGGATATTTTAAGATCTTTTAGGGTTTTTTTATTTTTCAGGTCTTTTAGGGTTTTTAGGGTTTTAAGGTATTTAGGATTTTTTTGGATTTTTTTATTTTAGGGTTTATGGGGTTTTATGAATTTTATAGTTTTTAGGGGTTTTAGGGTTTTAGTAATTTTTAGGCTTTTTTAATGTTTTTACAGTTTAGGGGTTTTAGGTTTTTTATGTTCAATTGAATTTTATGTTATTTATAGGTTTTTATGTTTAAGAGTTTTTAGGATTTGTAAGGGTTTTTATGAATTTTTAGTGTTTTTTGGGACTTTTGGGTTTTTTGAGTTTAAAGGGGTGTTTAAGGTTTTTAAGGATTTTTTTGGTTATTTTAGGTGATCTTAGGGATATTATGGGTTTTTAACGTTTATAGGGGCTTGTAGGGTCTTTTAGGTTCTTTATGGATTTTAGGGATTTTAGGGACCTTTAGGGTTTTGTGGGGTATTCAGGGTCCTTTAGAGGTTTTTTGGGTTTTAGGGTCTTTTATAGTATTAGATGTTTTCGGGTTTTTCTGTGGGTTTTGGGTGCTATAGTGTTTTTTATTGTTTTTAGGGTTATTTAGGGGTTTTAGGTTTTTATGATCCATTAGTTCGTTTATAGGTTTTAGGTTCCTTTTGGGGGATTTAGGGTTTTAAGGGTCCTTCATGGGTTTTTGGGAGTTTTAGAGACCTTTTGGGTTGTTAAGAGTTTTTAGGGTCCCATAGAGGGTTTAGGATTTTTAGGATCCTCTAGGATTTTAAATTTCATTTGATTCCTTTAGTTTTTTTAGGTTTCGTTTTAATTTATCTGTGGTTTTAGGATTTTTTTGGGTTTTTAGGTCATTTACTAGATTCTACGGTGTTTTAGGGATTCTAGGCTGTTTTATGGTTTTTCTGGTTTTTAAGGTCTTAAATGTTTTTATTGTTTTATGGTTTAGGGTTTTTCAAGGGATTTAAAGAGGTTTTAGGTTTTTAGGGTGTTAGAGGGTTCTGGAGGTTTTATGTTTTTTTTTGGGTTTTAAAATTTTATGGGTTTTAGGGTTTTTGGAGGGTTTTAGGATTTTTGGGATTTTTGGATTTTAAGGAGGTTTAGGGGTGTTTTATTATTTTAGATTATTTTGATGTTTTTTTCAGATTTTTTGTGATTCTCATGTATTTTTAGGAGGGTTTAGGGTTTTTAGGACTTTATTACAGTTTTTGGGTATTTTAGTATCATTTGGTTTATTTAGATTTATTTAGGGTTATTTGTTTTATTGGTGGTTTTTGGGTTTTTGGGTTTTGGTGAGTTTTAGAGTTTTAAGGGGTTTTGGGTCTTTTAGTATTTTTAGGGTTTTTTGTCTTTTAGGGTCTTTTTAATGGATTTTAGGGTTTTATGGGCTTTAAGGGATATTAATGTTTTTGGGTTTTAAGGGGTTTTAATGGGGTTTTTGGGTTTTAGTGTTTTCAGTATTTTTAGGGGTTTTCATGTTTGGGGGGGGGTTACTATATTAATGGGTTTTAGTGTTTTTATGGTTTTCAATGTTTTTCTAGGGTTTTAGTTGTTTCAACATGTTTTAGGGTTTTTTAGGTTTTGAGGGAATTTTTGGGTTTTGATGATTTTAAGGGTTTTAGTATTTTTTAGAGTTTTTAGGGTTTCATGTATTTTTAGAGATTTTAGAGTTTTTTGGGGTTTAATAGCTATTATATTTTTTTAAGGGTTTTAATGGTTTTTTAGGATTTAGGTACTTTTAAGGTTTTCAGGGGGTTTGGGGATTTTAGGGTTCTTTTAGGGGTTTGGGGGGAGGGCTTTAGGTATTTTTTAAATATTATATGTGTTTTAACGTTTTTAGGGGTTTTAGTATTTTTTATGGTTTTTATAATTTTTTAGGCTTTTATGGTTTTTTGGATGTTTTAGGTTTAATTAATATTTTTATGGTGTTTGGGGTTTTATGGTCATTTAGGGTGTTTTTGGATTTTTTGTGTCTTTTAGGGGGTCTTATGGGGTTTTATAGGTATTTATGGTTTTTAGTGTCATTTTACGGGCATTTATTGTTTTAGGGTATTTTTCAATTTTTATGGTTTTTAAGGATTTTTTGTGTTTTTAGTGTTTTTTTTGTTTTTGTGGTATTCATGATTTTTTTCTTTTCAGAGTTCTTTGAGTATTTTTTTTATTATTTTAGGGTTTTTATAGTTTTTCAGTTATTTAGGATTTTTTTGGGTATTTTAAGGTTTTGGGGTTGTGAAGGGTGTTGTATTGTTGGTTATGGTTTTGAAGGTTTTTAAGGTTTTACCCTGTTTAAAGTGGGTTTTATGGGTTTTAGGATATTTTAGGGTTTTTATGTGATTTTTGGTGTTTTAGTGTTTTTTATGTTTCTTAGGATTTATTATGGTTTTAAGGATTTTTTTAAAGTTTTTAAGGATTTTTAGGATTTTTTGAAATTTTTTGGTGTTTAGGGATTTTGGAGATGTTTGGATTTTCAGGGATTTTTATAGATATTAGGGATTTTATAATTTTAGGGGATTATAGTTTATTGGGGTTTTAGGTTTGTTTTAGATTTCCTAACAGTTTTAAGCTCTTTTACTGCTTTTTATGATTTTAGGGTTGTTTATGGTGTTTTTTTGTGTTTTATTTTCTTATGCCTTTTAGGTTTTTTTTGGTTTTTAGGGGTTATAGAGGTTTTTACGAGTTTTAATGGTTTTAGGGTTTTTAGGGTTTTACGATGTTTTAGATTTTTTAGGATGTTTAAATGGTTTTGTGGTTCTTTTTTGGTTTTTATAGGGAACTATGGGTCTTTTAGGGATTTTAGGATTTTTTGGGAATTTTATAGGTTTCAATGTTTTTAGGGTCCTTAGGGGTTTTAAGACCTTTTAGGGTACTTCTGGGTTTTTTTAGTTTTTAACGGTTTTTTGGGTGTTTAAGGATTTTTATAGTCTTTTATGGGGTTATAGGGTTTTTTAAGGGTTTTAGGGTCTCTAGGATAATTTAGGGTATTAGAGTTTTTAATGGGTTTCAGGGGGGTTGGGTATTTTTAGGGGTTATAGGATTTTCATGAATTTTTAGAATGTATTTGGGGTTTTATGTTGTTTCTAGGTTTTTTGGGGTCTTTAACGATTTTTTGGGTTTTAGTGCATTTTGGGGGGTTTTAGGGTCTGTATGGGTTCTCAAGGGGTTTTTCGGTTTTTATGGGTTTTGGCGATTTTGGGGGTTTTTAAGGGTTTTCAGGTATTTTTAATGGTCTATTAAGTTTTAGTGTTTTCATGTTTTTTAGAGTTTTTTAGTATTTTTTAGTGGTTTTATCATTTTCAATGTGTTTTAAGGGTTTTTAGGTTTATTTTGGGTTTTTATGGTCTTTTATGGTTTTTATGGGTTTTTAGGTTTTTAGGATATTTTATGTTTCTTTATGGTTTTAAGGGTTTTTTATGAATTTTAGGGGTTTTAGGTTTTTTAGGGTTTTTATGTTTTTTTGGTCTTTTTGGATTTTCTATGTTTTTATGGTTTTTTGGGTTTTAGTAGTTTTTACAGTTTTTTATTTTTTAAGTGTTTTTAGAATATTTTGGATTTTTATTGTCTACAAAAAATAAGGGGTTTTATGTTTTTTATGTTTTTTGGATTTTTATGGTGTTTAAATTTTTTTCATGTTTTAGGGGCTTTAGTGGAGTTTTCATTTTTTGGGTTTTAGGGGGTTTTAGGTCCTGAAAGGGTTTTTGTGGGTAGAGGGTAATGGTTTTTAGGTTTCTTTATAGTTTTTTTGGTTTAGGGGTTTTAAGGTTATCTTTAGGGTTTTTAGGGTCTTTTAGAGTTTTCATAGGGTTCTTAAGGGATTTAGGGTGTTTTATAGTTTTATGGGTTTTCTAGTTTTTAGGGTCCCTTAAAGTTTTTATGTGTTTTTAGGGTCTTTTTGGTTTGTATGGGTTTTTAGGGGCCATTACAGTTTTTATTATTTTTATTCTCCTTCAGGGTTTTTAGGGGGTTTAGGGTTCTTTATGGGTTTTATATTTTTTAGGTGTTCAAGTGTAATTTAGGGTAATTTTTGTGTTTTTATTATTTTTCATGTCTTTTATAATTTTTTTTAGTATTTTAATGGTTTTTAGGTTATTTTTTAGATATTATGGGTTTTTAGTGATTTTAAGTATTTTTTGGACTTTTAGGGCCTCCTATGATATTAATGATTAGGGTCTTTTAACAATTTTTAGGGTTTTAAGGAAATTTAGTGGTCTTTAGTGGTGTTTAGATTTTTTCAGTGTTTCTTATGGTTTTTAAAGATTTTTTAGTGTATTTTGGTTTTTAAGGGTTTTAGGGTTTTAGGGTTTTAGGGTTTTAATGTTTTTAGGGTCTCTTGGTTCCTTTGTGGGTTTTAGAGTTTTTGAGGGTCTTTTCATTTTAAGGGTATTTTTAAGTGTTCTGGGGTTTTTAGCGGGATTCAACATTATAGGGTTGTGAAGGGTTTTTTAGGATTTTTAGGGGGTTTTTAGGTTTTGTACTTATTTTAAGGGTTTTATAATTTTTAGGATTTTTAGCAGTTTTAGTGGGTTTTTTTGTGTTTTTTAATGGGTTTCATGGGTTTTTTGGATTGTTTTAGATTTTTCTTAGAGTTTTTGGGTTTTTGTTGGTTTTATGGATTTTAAGGGGTTTACCTATGTTTTTTATGGATTTCTAGGGTTTTAGTCTTTTTTTTTGGTTTTCAGGGTTTTGAGGGTTGTAAGTTTTTTTTGGGGATTTTGGATTATTAGGGGTTTTAGTGATTTTTAGTGGTTTTATAGGTTTTAGGGATTTTAGGTATTTTAGGTCCTTTAAGGGGTTCTCAATGTTTTAAGTGTATTAAAGGTTTTTATTATTTTTATAATGTTTTAGGTTTTTTTATATTTTTTAGGGTTTTTTGGGTATTCTTGTTTTTTGGGGTTTTAGGGGTTTTAGTGTTTTAGCGTTTTTAGGGATTTTGTGTGTTTTTTGTATTTTTAGGGGTTTTAGGATTTATAGGGGTATTTTGGTTAGTTGGGGTACTTAGGTTTTTTATTATTTTTAGTATTTTAAGGGTTTTATGAGTTTTAAGGGTTTTTTAGGTGTTTTGGGGTTTTGGGGTTTTTAGGGCAAGGAAGGTGCGAGGCTAGGCTATCCCAGACCCCCCCAGATATACACAGATGAGAAAAGGAGCTACAAACAAGGGAGGGGTGGGGTCCAGTAACCCACACCCAAAGCCCTGAACACCCCACAAAAAAGTCCAAAAGCCCAATATACAAGACAACTATGGAAAAAAATCAACATCACCATAGGTATCTCAATTAACGCCATAGCACGAGGAAGCATCTGAGTCCACCAACTCCCATTCAGAGGATTCATATTGCTTGAGGAAGGATGAACAATACCTCCTGAGTTCGGCATCTGGTTTCACATTGATATCCCGATCTCCCCTGCCATGTGCATTGCCTTTCCCTTTATTGGACTTAGAGAAACCCTAGTCGCCTTAGGCCTAGGCAGGGAGGAATAGTCCCTCCTAGCCCTCCGTTTCACTGGAGGGTCACTCTGGATCTTTCTCTTACTTTGAACTGAGGTGGAAGGCACAACCATGTCATCCTGCTTGCTACATTCTGGGTCAGACCGTGGCCTCCTCTTCGGCTTACCACCAGAGGAATCAGAGAGACCCGTCTTCTCCTGCACCTTCTTTATTTTGTTCAAGATTACATACATGAGATCATCATGGTCCCCAAGAATTTCTCCAAGACTTATGTGCTCATCATTCTCATCTCCAAGTAAGATCACCGGCTGCATATCCCTCTTGTGGAAAATATCATAAATATGCTGCTCAAAGCATTATTTTTGAACAGTCCATCATAATCGGGTCATAAAATACAACACAGGGAGGAAGCTTCTCAAATAGAACAAGAGCCGAGGTCTTTTCAGGCTACTCAGTGCTCCACTTATCAGGGCAAGGGTTTCCAAGGGATTGCATGGGCAAAGGGGCATCATGCATATCAAGCCCAGGCACAAAAAGGTCCAGCAACACATGCTTCTGAGGGGACACAGTGGGAAGGGGTTACACATCCAAAGCCCAAGAACCAAAAATAGGGGAAGGCAGGTATGCATCCTGAAGGATATCATCAACTTCCAACTCCTATAGGACCAGCCTCCCTTGGCCCCTTTCCTCAGTACCCATAGAGGCAACATGATTCATACCAATGGACCGATTCAAAAATAAATCCATCTCATGACTACATCCAGCATCCACACAAGGGCTTGACAAAGGCACCATCTCAATTCCAAGACAGGCTCGCCTTGAGACCAAGCTCATGCCCCTACCAGGATCTGGCTGTAAGGCAAAATCCCGAGATTCATCGGGAATAACATCCCCCATTTCAGAAGAGGCTTCTCCCCCAAGTACCAGGTCACCCTTAACTTGTGTAAAGATTCTCTTGACCAAAACAGGCTCCCCAACAGCAATCCGGGGGGATGATCCCTCATCCTCCATCTTTCCATATCCCCGAACATCCTGCAGAGGATCCCTAGGGGCATCATTTTGTGCCTCTATTTCTCCTGTTGAGATAACCATCGAGGGGATAGTCTTCTTGCCAAATCTAGCCACCACGCCATCCCTTCGACCACAATCCCTTTTCAAATGAAAAAGGGAAAATCAAGAGGTGCAGTAAGTTTCCCACAATTCAAAAACCAACGGTTGTTTCCTACGAAGCTCTTCGCCAATCTCAATCTAGGTGAAATCAACTGGTTCTTTCAAAACAACAACTTCAACACAAAACCTCAAAGCAACTAGGTAACAAAGAGCCCTGTTCTGACTATCCACACACAGAAACCATCCAACCAGATTTCCCATCATGGAAATAATAGATTAGTTTTGGGTTTTAGGGTTTCTAATTGTTTTTAGATGTTTTTTTTTCATTTTGGTGGATTTAGGGATTTATTGGTGTTTTAAGTGTTTTAGTGGGATTTAGGGTTATTTTATGGTTTTAGGGGGGTTTAGGGTTTCTTTAGTGTTTTTAAGGAAGATTTATGGTTTTAAGGTTTTTATTATTCACTTATGGTTTTTATATTTTTTTGGGGGTTTTCAGAGGTTTTTGGGTTTTTTAGGGTTTTTTAGGGTTTTTAGATTTTCTTAGGGTTTTAGGGTTTTTTTGGGGTTTTTAGTATTTTTATGGATATTTATGGGGTTTTAATGTTTTTACAGGATTTTTATGGTTTTAGGGTTTTAAATATTTTTATGGTTTTGAGGTTTTTTAGTTTTTAAGGGGTTTTAGGGGTTTTTAGTTGTTTAATGGCAGTAGAGATTTTTACAATTTTTATTGGTTTGTATGTTTTTAGTGGTTTTATATATTTTGAGTTATTTTAGGATTTTTTATGGGTTTTAGTGTTTTTAGGGACCTTTAGTGTATTTTAAGGTATTTTATAGTTTTAAGGGTTTCTGGGGTGTTTATGGTATTAGGTTCTTTTTAGGGTTTTTTTGGATTTTATGGTCTTTAGTGTCTTTTAGGGGATTTAGGTTTTTAATGTTTTTATGGGTTTTAGTTGTTTTTTATTTTTTTAGGGTTTTAGGGGTTTCTTGGGGGATTTTATGGATTTAAATTTTTTTAGGGTTTTCTTAGTTTTTAGGGGGTTTTAGGGGATTTTATGATTTTTATGGTTTTTTGGGTTTTAAGGGGTTTCTAGGGTTTTATGGGTGGTGTGTGTATATAAAACATAAATAAATACAATTTATATAATATCATAGAATCAAATACCATCCTTTGGGTTCACAATAAGGCATTAACAAACTCACATCCTTAAGACCAGTCCTCACAACACCACCACTTTCACTACAGCCACTAAATCCAAAAAATAAAACAACAGGCCATAAGAAAAATTCCAAATTATTAATTACCAACCCATTTCGTTTAAAACCCCAATTCATAACAATATTTAGATCACATTCATCTCATTATCTCATACCGTTAGTTCACATTTAACAACAACCTCATTTAACCACTCAACCTATTCTTATTAATTTATTCAATAATCATTCAACCCATTAATCAAACCAACCCATGCCATTTAAAAACATTATTGACCAATTCCATTACTACCTAGAAAACTAGCACATCACAAAACCTCACAAACAAAAAAACATCATACTCATCATTCCAACTAACCCCACATCCCCGTCATATGCAACCACATCCACTTCCTCCTTAAGAAGGTCACATCACAACTACTTTTTCCATCACAATAATCCCATAACATGACCACAAAACCCATCACATAACCTCCCAACATCATTACTACACATCACTTCAGCGCAATACAACCCCACCCCAACACATAACCCCCCCCCCCCACACACACACACACATACACACTATAACCATACATTTCAACACCTTTCACATCACAACACATAAAATTTTGTAGTTTATCAAGGGGGTTTTCATCAATTTCACTTATTTGTTTGGGGAATTCTCACACAACGATGAATCTACAAGGGAAGAAATTTCATTAGTTGGATATAATTGATGATCTAATTACATTTAAAGTTATTTCAACAAACAGAACAAAAAATGTCCCATATCACATGTCAAATTAGAACAAAATAATCTCCAAAAGATGAAAATATTTAGTGGGAGGAACTGGATGTTGTGTCTGGGAAAAGGAGAGGTTAAGGTAGTGGGGATTAGGATCTGGAGGGAGGCAGATAGGGTGGAACGGGAGACACAGGGGGAGCGTGGGGAGAGAATCAGGGTTACAAGTGGCGAGGTTGACACAAGAAGGGTAGGGGGAGTAGGGGTGGTGTGACATGGGAGATCAAAGGGGTAGAATTGGACATTTAAAAAAGAACAAAAGATAATGAGGCTTAAGGGGTGGTTTTTACAACTGTCGTCTAAAGTAACCACAATGAGGTGCGGTTCAAACTGCCCTTAAATCCCACAACTAGTGGTTGTTTAGGTTATAAAGACCACTAACAGAATAATTTTTAGTGAATTTAAGTCAACATTAGAGGGGTTTAAACCCACACAATTGTAACCTCTGCTAAACTCACAATGACTTTACCAATGATTCCTCAGAACTGCCTCTACTGATAGTAAGTGGTCACATTAGCAGTGGTTCCTGAAAACTGCTGCTAATGTATTTAGAAGGGGTTATAACCCATTATAATGTCAAAAATAACACCATATAATGTAACCATTGTTTTTAGTGAGGGTATCCAACATATCTTTCCCAATAATTATCCGCTATCACACCCCAACATCGTATGTCCTGATGCTCCTAACTCTTTCATATCACATGATTCCAAGTACACTCGCTGTAGAGACCTGAAGCTTAACGTACATGGACATTACATTGATTTTTCGGAATACTTAGTACATAACAAAAACACACACACAAGGATCGTAATAGTTTAGTGTCTTTGGAAACTCGAAATATAATCTTCTAATCGTGGTGAAAGATATTCAACATCTCCCATAAAGATCTTCCCTTTTTTAACCTAAAACCATTATTTATATCCTGGGGAAAAGAAAACATAAAAGGGTGAGCTCAAATGCTCAATAAGGGTAAACAAAAGAAATATCAATCACATCATATTCATAAGAACATAACATTTTGTAAATATTAACCTGCAAAACAGAGCATAATTTCATAACATGGGATAAATCATAGTAGTGAAATGAAATCCAAATAATCATAACCTAAAACATGAAACTTTGTGGCATACACACATAATCATAGAGAATCATTTCTTATTAGTCAAGACTCATTGCCAAGACTATCTTAGTGGACAAAGTCCATTTCTGAATCGAGTCACCCTCGTTTCAGTCCTGTTTCACTGAACCAGTTTAACCTACCGTTCCAGCCATGTCTATCTCATAAGATATAAAATCTTTACCCAATGAATTGGATGGATATATAGTTCCCACCCATCTCATAATGATACCATTCTTATGTGTGCCACAAAATCATAAATCATACATCATTGCATAAACCATGTAATAAGAATGGGAATCTTAAACATCTTGCCATCATAAAATAATCCATATAAGATAAAAGGACATCATAAAAATAATTCCATCATAAAATAATCAAATAAATGTAAAAATAGGGATAGAAATAGAACCCTATATTATCTTATATGGAAAATAATTTTGATAAAACACTTAAACTCCATTCTTAAGGAAAATATCCTTTCTACTTTAAAAACATTTTCCTTTCTTTAACATGTCATACAATTTTAAACTAAAATAATTTGATTAAAAATAAAATTGAAAACTTGTAAAGGAGGCTTCTTGGAAATAATGTTTTAAAAATCTATTCATGCCGTATAAGTAAAAAAAACATTCTTCTCGTACTTTTTTCAGAAAAGTCAAAAAGTACCTCGTACGAAAAAATGACAAAAGATTCCTTTCATATCTTTTACTAAAAACTCACCGAAGGGTAAAATTGGATTTAAAAAATTGTAGGTTGATTTAAATAATATTAAATATTGAGGAAACATGGATGTGGATGATAAAATACACCCCAATAAATTCCAAAGTATAAACAATCTCGGATAAAAATGAGATTGTGATATTTCCCTTACCTTAGGTCCGATTTGCTCCGTAAGTGTCCGAACCTCCTGTATAATGATATAAATAACGTCATTGACTTATTCCAGAATCATACTCATTGTTATTATATCATATATGGTTCACTTATGACTTTATATTACCCGTTCTTTTGTAAATTCCATGGTAAAGAGCGTTTTGGGTAAAATTGTTTCATTTGTCATCCGTGTTTTGACTTGTAATTATTCATATGATTACTTAGATAGTGATTACTTAATTACAGAATATAAAACATGATTTATATATAATATATATTCAGAATATACATATATATAATAAATCAGTAAATGGAAAGAAATACACCGTTCATGGAGACGGTAGGCCGTACGTACGCATGAACGCTGTTTTCGTTTCCTTATTGAGTTGAATGGAATTAAGTAGTTGACATACATATATATACAAATAAATCCAGTATCATTATTATGACGTATATTTCATGATTACTTATTATATATACTTTATAATCATTCATGAATGGTTAAAGTGGAGAATGAATCTCATCGCGTCGTGGAGACGGTAGTCCGTACGTACGCATGAGCGATGATATCGTTCTCATGATCGTGGGACTGTATTGGAGTGTATATATACTATTTAAGAATCAATATCACTTTAAATTAATCATATATAGTTATTATTTACACTATTATATCCATCCAAGTAAGGTGGTGGTGGAAAATAGATTTCACCACGGCATGGAGACGGTATTCCGAACTTACGCACGCGCGGTGATTTCATTTTCCGTAGGATGGAAAGATGGTGAAATAGGGTTTTTTCATAAATATAATAACATATCAGTATATGAGTGATACTGATGTTATTACTTCATAATAAAACAACCTAATAAGAATAAGTGGAAGAAGATATAAAGTTGAAAGAATCGGTAACGGACATTACCTCTTCTTTGAAGCGCCTCTTTGAGATCTCCTTTTAGGGCACTAAAATTGGTCTTTGAGGAAGACCAGAAACTCTAGGATGTTTCTAGGGAAGTGGAGAAGAGAATTTGTTAGGGGTTGTCCGAGCTTGAAGGCTCAAAGTGGTGTGAGGAAGAGAGGGAGGGGGTGCCCTTTTATAAGGGAGGAGAGGGGCACCTTTGGAATAACTAAATATATTATTTTATTATAAAGCCAAATTCGGTTTAAAATAGATCCAAATTGATTTCTTTCAAATCTAAGGTGGGTTTGGGTCGAAATAATCTCATCCAATAGAATTTAGACAAGTTTAGGTTACTATTTTAACCTTATCATTTATATTTAACTTTAAGTTAGATAATTTTACTTTTACTGTGTCTTCTTGTTTTCTTACACTATAACTATATCAAGCCAAACGAACCTCAAGTTGTTTATTATTAATATATATAACCTTATCTAATTCATTTGGAAGAACCTTATTTTTTTAGGAATAAAATAACAATTACTAATATAATATTTGTTTTAAAAACAATTTTATGTCAATTTTGACACTATTTAGTAATTGATTTTTGTGAAAATCATAGCAGATTGATTAGATCTAAATAAGTTAATTAAATAAATATTAACATGTCATATTAACCTATAAAATTAGTTGAATTCATAAAAAGTATTAAATTACATTTATTTGGGTATTTATAACATCAATTATGTCAATATTTCATTAATAAGATAATTACTGCATCATCTTTGTGTCATAATAAAATATAATTATTTAATCTCTAAAAATTATAAATAAATTCCTATAATGTAGATAATTATATTAGATTTCTGGAGACTATTCATGTTCAAATTTTCATGAATTTTATCACTAAATTAATATTATTATACTTATAAGATTTAAGAAAGTGACATGTTGTCACATTCTTTGGTTTTAATAATAATTAAATTATTTTCATGGAAAAAAGTCCATTAAATGAATCTAATATGACTCTTAGGTGATATGGGTCTACTGTTAGTCATCCAATAGGATTTTGACATGTGTTACTATAATTTTATAATATTATATTTACCCTTAATTACCCGATTTACCTTTAACTATGGTAAATAAAATTTACCATAGTTACTATTCATAAATCCCAAAAATAAAAAGTAGCTTATTAACATAATTTGGATCCACTGATTCCAAATATGGAATCCATTTTTACAAATTCAATACATAAAAGTTTCAGAAATTAAATTAAAATTAATCCCGTTGTCGAAAGAAAACGGGTTTTTCTTTAAACCATTGCAAAAGATTGAATTGATTTATCCTACGAATTCAAGGTAGAATCAATGCTAATGACATAAATTATATTAAATGGTAAAAATATATTCTATTTATACTTTAAAACCATTTAATATTATAATTTAACCATATAAATTATTGCGATGAAAAAAGTTGTTTTTAATTAAAATATAGCGTGTTTTTACTATTCATCAAAATATAAAAGTTACTAGAATAATATGAAAAATTTATCCAAAGTAAATTTTTATTTCATGATTCCAAAGATTATTTTTATTTTGTCAAATTGAACTTATAAAAATTTCAAAAACTAGATTTAAAGTGCGTGCGCCATCAAAAGGCCGCAAAACTGCATTTTTTTAAAAATACTTATTTTACCCAAAAAATTTATTTTGTTCTTATACCATGTTCTAGAAAATGTGTAATAAGAATAATAATGTTATAAGATTCATAATTTAGTTAATACTATTCATAAAGGCTAGTTCATAATAATATTATAATAATATATCGTTGTTTAGTAAAACCCGGTATTGCGTACAACACACGCTATCGAGGAAGGTCGTGATTGCGTGTAATGCAAGCCAAGTCAGGGTTGAATGCTGTGCAAGAATCCTTCGTTGTTTTGTATAACATAATCCAACCATATTTCATTTATACATTGAATATATATATATATATACTTAATGTTGCGTAGAATAACTATTATCAAAATTGTGTGTAACACGATCCAAGAATAGTGTTGCGTATACTGTAAACTAATACGGTGTTGCGTATAGCACAAGGTAATCTTGGTGTAACATACAACACAAGACATTAATGAAATTAAATGAATATTTTTCATAAAATCTCGGGGTGTTACATTCTACCCCCCTTAAAATGAATTTCTCCATCGAAATTCGTCGGGGTTATAAATGGTTTACTACTCGAATGTTTGTTTAATAGAAACCCACAATGTAAAAAGGAATACCAAAACATGGATTTAAAAACTAAAGTATGAAATGTAACGGTTACCCAAATTAACTCATCACTGGGTTTCCACATAGGAGAACATAGGTGAAAATATGGTTATGGAAGAAAAATCTAACCATCAAGTTCTGATGGAGAGTGGTAGAGAACATGGCTATGAAAAGCCAGCAATCAAAAAGCCATAAATTTGTAACGATCTAAGGTACCATCTAATCCATCAGATATAAGAGCACTAGGACAACATTCTTGGTTTTCAAGATCATTTCCATAAAGTTGATGAAATTGGAATTAGAAGAAATACTTTCGTGATTTTGGTATAGTCTCACCGTTTTTCGTTCTTTGGACAATTTCCACTTCATCACTTAAAAAAATGAATTTGAATTTTTCATTCGTGATGTGTTAGCAGATCATGTGATAGAATTATGGGTCATTCCATCTGTCTCAAACAAAAGGTTATAAAAGTTATCAAAAAATACATAAGTCCATCTATAGTGAGATTAATCATATATAGTTCCTAAAATGGACTTATACTTCATATATCATACTGCATAATACAATAAAACTAGTTTCTACTAAACAGGGACATCCTGTAGGACAGTGGTAGGCGATAAAGGCCAGTCGCACTTCGGTTGTGGGTTCGATTCCCACAGCCTTGTCCGATGCGATGGGTCGTCGTCCATCCTGCAGGTTGTCCTATTTCTAAAACTACATTACTATAACATCACATAAACAATATCAAAAACAATTCTATCCTTAAACAATACTAACTTATGGTTAACATAATCCATTCCAATCTTTAGGCTCATCTAAAATACTTCGGTCCAAGCTCATAGTATACAGAAAACAATTACTTGAAATGTCATCAACCAAGCATGTGAATACCATCATTTATCCCCCATATATCTTTTTGGTCACATTCCAATCATGTGAATACCTTAATCATGTATTCTCTTAAAAATGAACTCCCATTAAACCTTAGTGAAAACATGAATTCTGTAAAAATTAAACTCTTTCCACATACCAAAATCCAAAAATTCTATATACTCAAACCATGATATAACCTTCTCCTTATATCAGTCATGAGCTCATGAATACTATCAAACATTTAATTTTCTCCTTATCCCTTCATTATGCGCATATCATCTACATTCCAAAAATATCTGAATAACATTTCATGGATAATGGTACCATTAATCATATACTTTTAAAACTCAAGGAAAGAAAACAGTGTAACAATACTTAGATGTGTCTTTATTCCATAGTACCATGAGATTACTTATACAACATTATACATGATAAACATGTAATCATTCCACTACATTCTTAAACCATTGACCAAGCTTCAACAATTCTTTCATCTCACATATTATTTGTAGTCTCTTCATCATCATAAACATAAATACTACCCATACGACCATACTAATTCTCTTCATGAGACATTCCCTTAGGGCATTGGTTCGCATAATGCCCGTACATTCCACATTTAAAACATTTAACCATTGTTGATGTCATAGAAATACCATTATCCTCATCCCTGGTGTTAACTGAACCTTTTCCTTTGCACTTACTGGCTTTGTGTCCTTCTTTTCCACATCCAAAGAATCTTCCAGTTCCTTCAAAACATTCTCCTTGATGCCTCTTCCCACATGATTTACATAAGGGAAATTGAACTTTCTTTCCTCTATGATAATCATGAAACTCCATCTTTCTCTTATTAGCCGATTCAGGAAACTTAACCAATTTTACTTTATTGATCATATTATGAGATTGATAATTCGACATAATAATGATGCTTGGACTTCCAAATCCCATTTCATTTGGTTGCTCATGAAAAATATCATTCCATTGTCCATCATATCCTCCATTATCGTGAATCATCTTGTTTCTAGCCATTTTCTAAAACCCAAAAAGAATAGTGTGAGAGGCGAAAATCATAATAAAGGGTGAGTAACATCAATATCTAACATCTTTGGTTTAATCTAATATCGTTACCATAGTTCTAGTACTATATCTTATACGTATACTTATCCTTAGGGACATCCCTAGTCATACCTTAGAAATATCTCTAGGGATCTCACTAATGTTCTCGCATCCTAGTTTCCAAAGGTTGACAAAACCTTTCCTCTGATACCAACTGTAGAGACCCGAAGCTTAACGTACATGGACATTACATTACTTTTGCGAAATACTTAGTACATAACAAAAACACACACACAAGGATCGCAATAGTTTAGTGTCTTTGGAAACTCGGAATATAATCTTCTAATCATGGTGAAAGATCTTCAACATCTCCCATAAAGATCTTCCCTTTTTTTTACCTAAAACCTTTCTTTATATCTTGGGGAAAATAAAACATAAAAGGGTGAGCTAAAATTCTCAGTAAGGGTAAACAAAATAAATATCAATCACATCATATTCATAAGAACATAACATTTTGGAAATCTTAACCTGCAAAAAAGAGCATAATTTCATAACATGGGATAAATCATAGTAGTGAAATGAAATCCCAGTAATCATAACTTAAAACATGAAACTTTGTGGAATACACACATAATCATAGAGAATCATTTCTTATTAGTCAAGGCTCATTGCCAATACTATCTTAGTGGACAAAGTCCATTTCTGAACCGAGTCACCCTCGTTTCAGTCCTGTTTCACTGAACCGGTTTAACCTACCGTTTCAACCATGTCTATCTCATGAGATATAAAATCTTTACCCAATTCATTGGAGAGAGATATAGGTCCCACACATCTCATAATGATACTATTCTTATGTGTGCCACAAAATCATAAATCATACATCATTGCATAACCCATGTAATAAAAATGGGAATCTTAAACATCATGCCATCATAAGATAATCCATATAAGATAAAAGGACAACATAAAAATAATTCCATCATAACATAATAAAATAAATGTAAAAATAGGGATAGAAACATAACCCTATATTATCTTATATGGAAAATAATTTTGATAAAACACTTCAACTCCATTCTTAAGGAAAATATCCTTTCTACATTAAAAACATTTTCCTTTCTTTAACATGTCATACAATTTTAAACTAAAATAATTTGATTAAAAATAAACTTGAAAACTTGTAAAGGAGGCTTCTTGGAAATAATGTTTTAAAAATATATTCATGCCGTATAAGTTAAAAAACATTCTTCTCGTACTTTTGTCGGAAAAGTCAAAAAGTACCTCGTATGAAAAAACGACAAAAGATTCCATTCATATCTTTTACTAAAAACTCACCGAAGGGTAAAATTGGATTTAAAAAAATGTAGGTAGATGGAAATAATATTAAATATTGAGGAAACATGGATTTGGATGATAAAATACACCCCAATAAATTCCAAAGTATAAACAATCTCGGATAAAAATGAGATTGTGATATTTCCCTTACCTTAGGTCTGATTTTCTTCGTAAGTGTCTGAACCTCCTGTATAATGATTTAAATAATGTCATTGACTTATTCCAGAATCATAATCATTGTTATTATATCATATATAGTTCACTTATGACTTTATATTACCCATTCTTTTGTAAATTCCATGTTAAAGAGCATTTTGGGTAAAATTGTTTCATTTGTCGTCCGTGTTTTGACTTGTAATTATTCATATGATTACTTAGATCATGATTAATTAATTCTAGAGTATAAAACATTATTTATATATAATATATATTCAGAATATACATATATATAATAAATCAGTAAATGGAAAGAAATACACCGTTCATGGAGACGGTAGGCCGTACGTACGCATGAACGCTGTATTCATTTCCTTATTGAGTTGAATGGAATTAAGTAGATGACATACATATATATACACATAAATCTAGTATCATTATTATGTCATATATTTCATGATTACTTATTATATATACTTTATAATCATTCATGAATGGTTAAAGTTGATAATGAATCTCATCGCGTCGTGGAGACGGTAGTCCGTACGTACGCACGAGCGATGATATCATTCTCATGATCGTGGGATTGTATTGGAGTGTATGTATACTATTTCAGAATAAATATCACTTTAAATTAGTCATATATAGTTATTATTTACACCATTATACCCATCCAAGTAAGGTGGTGGTGGAAAATAGATTTCACCACGACGCGGAGACGGTATTCCGTACGTACGCACACACAGTGATTTTGTTTTCCGTAGGATGGATAGATGGTGAAATAGGTTTGTTTCATACTTATAACAACATATCAGTATATTAGTGATACTGATGTTATTACTTAATAATCAAACAACCTAATAAGAAGAAGTTGAAGAAGATATAAAGTTGAAAGAATCGGTAACGGATATTACCTCTTCTTTGAAGCGCCTCTTTGAGATCTCCTTTTGGGGCACTAAAATTGGTCTTTGAGGAAGACAAGAAACTCTAGGATGTTTCTAGGGAAGTGTAGAAGAGAATTTTGCAGGTTTTGGCTGAGCTTGAAGGCTCAAAGTGGTGTGAGGAAGAGAGGGAGGGGGTGCCCTTTTATAAGGGAGGAGAGGGGCACCTTTGGAATAACTAAAAATATTATTTTATTATAAAGCCAAATTCGGTTTAAAATAGCTCCAAATTGATTTATTACGAAGCTAAGGTGGGTATGGGTCTAAATAATCTCATCCAATAGAATTTAGACTAGTTTAGGTTCCTATTTTAACATTATCATTTATATTTAACTTTAAGTTAGATAATTTTACTTTTACCGTGTCTTCTTGTTTTCTTACACTATAAGGTTAATAAACTTACTATATCAAGCCAAAAGAACCCAAAGTTGTTTATTATTAATATATATAACCTTATCTAAGTCATTTCGCTGAACCTTAGATTTTTAGGAATAAAATAACAATTAATAATATAAATTTTTTTTTAAACTATTTTATGTCAATTTTGACACTATTTAGTAATTGATTTTTTTTGAAAATCATAACAAAATGATTAGTTAAAAAAAGTTAATTAAATCAATAATAACATGTCATAGTAACCTATAAAATTAGTTTAATTCATAAAAAGTCTTTAATTACATTTATTTGGGTATTTATAACATCAATTATGTCAATATTTAATTAATAAGATAATTACTGCATCATCTTTGTGTCATAATAAATGATAATTATTTAACCTCTAAAAACTCTAAATAAATTCCTATTATTTAGATACTTGTATTAGATTTCTGGGGACTATTCATGTTCAAAGTTTTCATGAAGTTTATCACTAAATTAAAATTATTATACTTATAAGATTTAAGAAAGTGACATGTTGTCACATTCTTTGGTTTTAATAATAATTAAATTATTTTCGTGGAAAAAAGTGCATTAAATGAATCTAATCCGACCCTTAGGTGATATGGATCAACTTTTAGTCATCCAATAAGATTTTTACATGTGTTAAGGTAATTTTATAATATTATATTTACCCTTAATTACCTGATTTACCTTTAACTATGGTAAATAAAATTTACCGTAGTTACTATTCATAATTCCCAAAAATAAAAAGTAGCTTATTAACATAGTTTGGATCCACTGATTCAAAATATGGAATCTATTTTTACAAATTCAATACACAAAAGTTTCAGAAATTAAATTAAAATTAATCCTGTTGTCAAAAGAAAATTGGTTTTTCTTTAAAACATTGCAAAAGATTGAATTGATTTATCCTACGAATTCCAGGTAGAATCAATGATAATGACATGAATTATATTAAATGGTAAAAATATATTCTTTTTATACTTTAAAACAATTTAATATTATAATTTAACCATATAAATTATTGCGATGAAAAAAGATGCTTTTAATTAAAATATAGCGTGTTTTTACTATTCATCAAAATATAAAAGTTACCAGAATAATATGAAAAATTTATCCAAAGTAAATTTTTATTTCATGATTCCAAAGATTAATTTTATTTTGTAAAATTGAACTTATAAACATGCCAAAAACTAGGTTTAAAGTGGGTGCGCCATCAAAAGGCGGCAAAACTGTATTTTTTGAAAAATACTTATTTTACCCGAAAAATTTATTTTGTTCTTAAAACATGTTCTAGAAAATGTGTAAGACGAATAATAATGTTATAAGATTCAAAATTTAGTTAATACAATTCATAAAGGCTAGTTCATAATAATATTATAATAATATATCGTTGTTTAGTAAAACCCGGTATTGCGTACAACACACGCTATCGAGGAAGGTCGTGATTGTGTGCAATGCAAGCCAAGTCAGGGTTGCGTGTTGTGTAAGAATACTTCATTGTTTCGTATAACATAATCCAACCATATTTCATTTATACATTGAATATATATATATATATACTTAATGTTGCGTAGAATAACTATTATCAAAATTGTGTGTAACACGATCCAAGAATAGTGTTGCGTATACTGCAAGCTAATACGGTGTTGCATATAGCGCAAGGTAATCTTGGTGTAGCATACAACACAAGACATTAATGAAATTAAAAGAATATTTTTCATAAAATATCGGGGTGTTACACTCGCCTACAACTAGCTATCACATCACATCTCATCATATTTGTCCCATAGACATGTGGCCCATCAAGTCACATCAAAACCATAAACTATAATAGTAGGATATCATAAACATGATGTTCATTAACCTCATTCCCTCCTCTTGCCATTTATAACCCCCAATATAGGAAATATCATCACATTGAATCTCTACCAAAGACAAATGGTCAATCAAATCACATCTCACTCGAAGACACTTAGTTCATCACATCACATCACCAGAGTACACTTTTTAAATTTTTCTATCTCAACCTATGCATGTCAATATCTTCTAGAAGAGATAATAGCTAAGAATGGGTAGTTATCTATCCATCATCACCACCATTATGTTGGGAAAATCACCCATAAAACATTTGGTTGTCATCGTAATGTAATTGACTTCGGTGGAGAGCATATTGAAATCATAAGGAAATACACTATAAATAACATCACAACACACAATCCCAACCTATTGGTTCAAAACAAGGCACCAACCAACTCTTAACATTAAAAACCAACCTAACAATAACGCCACATTCACTACCATCACTAAATGCACAACACCAAACAATATTCCACAAGACACATTCCAAATTATTCATCACCAAACCATTTCTTTTAAAAAACTAATTTATTTTTTATTTCCAACCCATTCATCTCATTATCTCATCCTGTTATTTCACATTTCATGTTAACCCAATTTAACCCCATATCCCAGTATTATTCATTCATTCATTATCCACTATACCCATTAATCAATCCATCCCATGACATTTCAAAACATTATGTACTAGTTTCATTACTAGCAAGTAAAATATCACTTCACAACACCAAACAATCAAACAACACATAAGACTTGTCAAGATAACAAGACCCACATAACCACCATACATTCCACATCCACTTACTCTTTACCATAGCCACATCATAAACATTGTTTACATCACAATACCCCATACCATGACCACACAACCGATAAAATAACTACCCCACATCATAAATTACAAAACATAACCCAAAACATGACCACACCACAACACAAGATAACTACACACTAAAAATACACATCACAACACATACATTTTTTAGATTAAGAAGGGGATGTTCATAAATTCTAGTTCTTTATTATAGGGGCATCGTCACACCACCACAGATCTCCTAGAGAAACCATTTCATTAGGTTAATGTAATTGAATATCTGTTTACATTAAAAGTGAAGTCAACAAATACACCAAACTAGGTCCCACTACACATTCCAAATCAACACAAAAAAATCCATGAACTACCATAATTTTCAGAAGGTATTTTATCCCGTATAATCAAAATATGAATATAATATAAAAATCTATAATAAATGTGAATCAATTTCATTTCCTTTCAACATCAATTAAAAATTACATTACATTTATTAGGCCAATGTAAACCATATTCCCACATGTTAACAAGAGTAAAACCTAAACTTCATTATACATTAAATGAGAAAAGTGGGATCCTCTAACTCAAACAATGATTTTTGATCTGTTTCACAATGTTGGATTGATGAAAAGTATACCACCAAACACTATAAATAATAATATCACCTTGATCATCATAAACATTGAAACCTCATCATCTACTTTCCAAAAATACCATCAAATAATTAGTTTCCTGATAGCATCCCTTCCGAGATGATGAAATAGGAAGAAATTAGGAGGAAAAAAGGGAACTTGCCTAAACCACCATAGATCAATATCTAATGTATAGGGTTGAATGACACTAATAAGGGATCAAAAGGCCTCCTTGAGATGCACTTGAGTCACCCAATAAATAGGAGAGACAATATAAAAGTGATCGGGTCCAAGGGACTCTAGGAATTTATTCCACCCCTAAAAAACACAGGACCATAGTGCATCCACCTAGACCACACCATGGCATTTTTAAAAATAGAGGGAATATGGAACAAGTCCCATAACTATGCTGTAATAATTTTTCTCAAATAAGATCTGTGTTTTCATAATATCCTTTAATTTCATATTCTATAAAAGGGTAGGGGAACCCATGGTATAAGAGAACACACCATGTTGCACACACCCTAGAAAAAATCATCTCCATACTACAGACGCTCTCCACACTACTGGGGTACCATTTTAACAAAATCTTCCAAACCACCCCACATAGTTCTATGATGCATTCAGATCCTCTTACACCACAAAAACCACCAACATTATGCCATAGTTGGGTTTATTTTACATATCCACTCATGGGAGAACTCACCTTCATGCTAGAATACTTCTCCATTCTACAATTATGACTTAAACAGTTGAATCACCTAATAGGATTTACCCAATCCACTACACCATAGTTAGCCACCCTACCCCACAACCACTCCCTTATGATTCATCTGTCATCTCTATACCATAAAACATCTATCAACTAAATTTTCATACTACAACCTCCCCTTTCCTTCAACTACCCTTGAATCCTCCTCCATATACCTCTACCATAAGAATTCCTACAAAGTAATGGGCTGAAAAGTCCATCTTGTCACATCTAGTGTTTTTATTGTTTTTTGGATTTCTATAGTTTTTAGGTTCTATCATGGTATTTATGGATTTTAGGGTTTTTTTGCCTTTTCGGGGGTTTATCAATTTTTAATGGTTTTTATGGTGTTTTAGGGTCTTTTTTGGGAATTTATTGACTTTTTTTGGATTTATAGGGGTTTTAGGCTCTTATGGTCATTATTATTGAGAATTTAAGACTATTAGGGTTTATTTTGGTTTTATAAGTTTTACCTTTTTAGGAGGATTTTGGGTTTTTATATTATTTTATAGGGTTTTTTGTGTGTTTTTAATGGTTTATTGGTTTGTAGGTTCTTTTAGGTTTTTTTAAATTTTTTGGGTATTTTTAAAAAAAAATTGGTTTTTAGTCTCTTTGTAAGATTTTTAGGGTTTTATGGTCTTTATAGTTTTTGGAGTTTTAGGTTATAGGGTTTGGGGGTTATTAATGGTTTTTAGGGTTTTTATGGGTTTTTAGTGTTTTTATAGATTTTGAGGTTTTTTGGATTTTTTAGGGTTACTATGAATTTTTAAAGTTATGAGGATTTTTTTGTGTTTTATGGTGTTTTTAGTGGTTCATAGGGTTTTAGGGTTTCTAAGGGTTTTTTAGGGTTTTTATATTTCTCGGTTTTTAATGTTTTCTAGGGTTTCTTTAGGGTTTGGGGGTTTGGGGGGGTCTTTTATGATTCTTAGGGGGTTCTAGGGATTTTTAGGGGTTTTAATCATTTTTTAGGGTTTTGGGGATTTTGATTTTATTATTGTTTTTAGGGTTTTGAGGTTCTTTTAGTGTTTAAGGTCTAGGGTTTAGGGTTTTTGTTGTAGGGTGTAGGGTGTAGGGTATATGATTTATGCAGACATGTATAGGGATTAAGCTTTCTAGTGTATTTTATAGTGTTTAAAGATTAGGTTTTTGGGTTTAGTGGGTAGAGTATTGGGTTTCATGAGTAGGTTTTATGGTTGAGTATGTTGGTTTTAGGTCTTAGGGTTTATTTTATAGGGTTTTAGGGTTTTTTACTATTGCGGGAGGGTGTAGGGGTTTTAGGGGTTTTAGGGTTTTAAGGGGGTTTTAGATGGGTTTAATGGTTTTTTAGTATTTGGTAGGAGGTAAGGTTTTATGTTTTTATGGAGTTTTGTTGTTTTTATTGTTTTTAGGGTTTTCATGTTTTTTATGTTTTTTGGGTTCATAGGGTTTTTCATATTTTTAGGGCTTTTTTTGGGTTTTTAGAGTATTTGGGTTCGTTGTGCATTTTGTGGGTTTCATGTTATTTTATGGTTTTTAGTATTTTTGGGATAATTTAGTTGTTTTATGATTTTTTGTGGTTTTGAAACGTTTATAGTATTTTTGGGGTTTTTACTGTTTTAAGGTTTTTTGGGTTTTATTCATTTAGTGGTTTTTATGCTTTTTAGGTTTTTTTTGTAGATTTTCGCGATTTTTAGAGTTTAAGGGTGTTTTAGGGTATTTTAAGTTCTTTTATGGTTCTTTAGTGTCTCATGGGGTTTTTAGGGGTTTTGGTGTTTTTTGGGTTTTCTATGGTTTAAAGTGGTTTATGGGTTTTATGTTGTTTAGGGTTTTTAGGGATTTTAGAATTTTTTGGGTTTTTAGAGTTGTTATGGTTATTATGTCTTTTAGTATTTTTATTGAATTTCTTTTAATTTGGGGTTTTTATGGGGTTTTTTGTATTTCATGGTATTTTATGTTTTTAGGGATTTTAAAAAAAATTACGATTTAAGGCTCTTTAAAGGTAATTTATGGGTTTTAGGGTATTTTATATTTTTTGGGTTTCTTTTATTTTTAAGGGTTTTAGGGTTTTTAAGTCCCTTTAATATTTTTAGGTTTTTTTGTATTTTAGGGGTTCAATGGTTTTTATTGTCCTTTTATGTTTTAATGGTTTTTATAGCCTTTTATGGGTTTTAGGGTCTCTAGGATCTATTGGGTTTTTTTAGAATCTTATAGGGTTTTAGGGACTTTTATGTGTTTTTTTATTTTTATGTATTTTAGGGGTTTATGTTTTTTATGAATTTTAGGGTTTTAATATCATTAAGTATTTTTAAGGCCTTTCAGGGTTTTTCAGGGTTTTAGTGTTATTGGGGTTTTAGGTGTTTTAGGGTTTTAGGGATTTTATGGTTTTGAGGGGTTTTAGGGTTTCATGTTTTCTAGGTGTTTTTAGTGTTTTTATATGTTTTAGGGTTTTATAGATTTTTGGAGGGTTTAAAGGTTTTTAAGTGGTTTAGCGCTTTTCGGGGTTTTTAGGGTTTTAAGGATTTTTTAGGGTTTTCATGTTTTTTCTAATTTTTAGGGTTTTAATTATTTTTTTATTTTTTAGGTTTTTTTATGTTTTTTTGGATTTTACACGATTTGGAACATATTTTAGTGCGTTTTATGGTTTTCTTGGTTTTTTTTGTTTTTAGGGGTTTTGGGGTTTTTTTGGGTTTATATTGGTTTTCGGGTTTTTAATGGTCTTATGGTTATTTAGGGGTTTATCATATTTTAGGTTTTTTTGTTTATTTAGCTTATTATGGTTTTAGGGATATTTATGTATTTTCATGGGTTTTTATGGTATTTGGGATTTTATGGTTTATATTTTTTTAGAGTTTATTTATATTTTCATTGTGGTTTTATATTTTTTTTGGGTAATTTGGGTTTTTAATGTTTTTCAGATTTCATATGATTTCTAATGGTTTTTTGGGTTTTATGGTTTTATGGGTTTTTATATTTTTAAGGTGTTTTGGGGGGTTTTTGGGTCTTTGAAAATTTCAAGGTTTTTAGGGGTTTTATGTTTTTTTGGTTTTCTTACTGTTTTTAAAACATTATTGGTATTTTAGAGGTCTTAATGGGTTTTATGGTGTTTAATGGTTTTTAGTGTTTTTAGGGATTGATAAGGTTTTAGGGATTTTCAGGTGTTTTAGTGTTTTTTGGGGGTCTTTCAATTTCTTTTTGTTTTAGAGTTTTAGTTATTTTATGTTGTTTTGCTGGTTTCTATGTGTATTTTATTGTTTTTATAGTGTGTTTAGGGTCTCTATGATTATTAGGGGATTTCACATATTTTAGGGTTTTAGTGGTTTTTGAATTTTGGGGATTTTTTGAGGTTTTTAGGTGGGGGGGTTATGTTTTTAGGGTTCTTAGTTTTTTAAATGGTTTCTAGGATTTTAGAGGTTCTATGGGGATTTATGGGTATTTGGGGTTTTGTGGTTTTTATGGATTTTAGGGTTTTTAGTGTTTCTAGGGTCTTATGGTTTTGTAGGGTTTTAAAAAAATTAGGGGCTTTTATGGTTTTTCAGGATCTCACTGTTTTTACAGGTTATAGGTTTTTTAATTTTTTTTTTTTGTTTTTAGGGTTATTATGGATTTTTTGGGTTTTAGGGTTTTAAGGGGGTTATACCCTTTTAGGGTTTTAGGAATTCTTTAATGGTTTTTTGTGGTTTTTTATGGGTTTTATGGGTTTAAAGAAATATTATGGTTCTTATGGTTTTAGGTTTTATTATGTTTTTTATGGTTTTATGGTTTTTAGGATTACTTTGGGAATTTAGTTTTTTTAGTGCTTTTTAGGTTTTCCGGGCTTTTTAAAAGTTTTATGGTTTTTAGTGATTTTTGGGATTTTTGTGGCTTTTAGCAGTTTTTAGTGTTCGGTGGTTTTTATTATTTTAGTGTGTTCTGTGTTTTTAAGGTTTTTATAGTTTTTAGGGGATTTATGGTTTTAAGGGGTTTTAATGTTTTTAGGGTTTTAGGGTTTTTTAGATTTTGGGGTTTGTTGAGTTTTTTGGGGGTTTTAGAGTTTTTTGTGGGATTTAATTGTTTATAAAATTTTAATGGGTTTTATGGTTTTTTTGGGGTTTATAAATTTTTTAAGGTTATTTTCATATTTTTAAGGTTGCAGAGGTTTTCAAGATTTTTTGTGGTTTTCAAGGTTTTTTTGTGTTTTTGGGTTCTTTGGTTTTTAGGGAGTTTTAGGGTTATAATGGTTTTTAGTGTTTTTCTGCGGTTTTGGAGTTTTTATTATGGTTATTATGTTTTTTCATGTTTTAAGAGAAGTTTAGGGGTTTGAAGTTATTTTCTTGGGTTTTAGGGACTTTTACGGTTTTTTAGTGTTTTATAGGGTTTTAAAAATTTTAGTGTTCTTTTGGTATTTTGTTGGTTTTTATGATTTTAGGGCTGTTTTGGAGTTTTTAGGATTTTTGGGACATTGAGGGATTTAATTTTTTTTAGGTTTTGAGTATCTTTTAGGCTTTTAGGTATTTTATGCTCCTTTAATGTTTTTAGGGTGTTTATGTTCATTTTGGTTTTTTATGGTTTTATAGTCATTTCGGGATTTTTAGGGTATTTTTTATCCTTTATGGTTTTCAGGGTTTAACGGGTTTTATGGGTTTAATTGTACAGGTTCCTGAAAACATCGAAATGGGAAGTAAATACTCACAAAAGCACATTGCACAAGAAAGAAAACATTCCTACAGGTCCAACAAGGAAAATGGATTCAAATTGGATTGAAAATTTGAGAATATACTTGAAGAAATTAAAATTTTCTAGAGTTTTTTGTGTAATGTATACCATCACAGAGAAAGGTTTGTAGGGAACATGAACTGCGAACCATTGGTACATGGAATGACCAGTGAGGTGCTGGCCTGCGGAGTGAGCGCCAACAAACCTAGCACACCGTGAACCATGTTGTTGGAAAAATCAAGCGTAGAAACTTCATCTACATAGAATCCCTCAAACTAATAAGTTCATGAACAAAAAGATCTAGAAGGGTTCTATGAACCATAGCCTCTACAATCCCCGATTGACCGAGTCTTAACAGGTTGAGATATATCTTCATGTGATTTTAAAAAAAATTCCACATGCCAACATATACGATTTCCCATGCGCTATATAAAATAATAACAATAGAGATTGGAAGGAAACAAATAGGAAAAAGGTAAGAGAGCATGAAGGCGACCCTAGAGGCAGGAAGAGAGAATTTATATATGGAGAAGATTCTAAATTCGATTTCAAATCATCGATGAAGTGCGGACTTAAAATCACTTTTTTGTAGGTATAAGCATCCACAAACCAAAAAAGGAACTTAATAATAATTGGCGAACCAAAAACCAAATTGGTGCCACCGTGAACGATAAATCCCTCACAGATGAATTCCCTGTGAACCATAGGATCTAGGACCCTTCTTCAATTTTGTCCTCCGCATGCCACATCGCTATGATGATCGATCCTTGCACCTATTACTACATCAGTACATAGATGGAAACTAGAGTGGTGTTGAGAACCACATCTAGGACCACATACCACTATGGTATGTGGTGCTCCATAACCACATTCTCATACTTCTTTGGTATACGGATGACCCCTCTACCCGCATAGCATTATTCTATGTGGGGCTTCCCCCATCCTACATGAGAAAACAATATGCAGAATGGGGAGTATTTGGGTGTCCTTCCCTATGACTCCAATCATTCCCCTATATCACCATCCATCCCTCCATAGCTCCTCCGTGAACCAGTCCACCGGCAATAAGCCAGTTCCTCCTCCACATCCATCAGACTCGTATTATTAGATCATCAAATGCACCATCATGCCTTTTTGAATATACATACCAATGGTAAGAGGAATCACGAAGTTTGTCCCCACAATGGTTTGGACCCTCAGAATGTCTCTAAGTCTACATTCCCAAGGTGACCTGAAGACCACCTTTGGGATGCCAATGTGAACATCCCCATTCATGGGTTGAGGGGTAACCACTGGACCTTCCCTTCAATGAGTGCCAATGACAAGAAAAAGGTCACTTTTTCATTCCCCTTTGACAAGGGATGACACTCCTCCCCTTTCCCAAAACCCGAAAAAGGGAACTCCTCCTAACGTATGCCCCTAGGATTTTGTGATAGGTATCACTCTTCAACCTCTTCAGATCTACTCGGGATGTGTCTGGATAAACCACTAGACATGAATACTCTATATTTAAACACGGTGAGGGTTTCATGCATAAATCTCTCCTTTACCTCTCCCATTGGGTGTGTATCCATGGCCACATCGACAATCACCATCCTCCTTTTACCTCAGCGGAGAATATAAAGTGTTACTTTGTTGAATCTTCCACATCCTCTTGTTTCTCACACCAAGCATGACTCACATGGGCGTAGAGGTTTGTGATGATAAACCATTCTCCCACTCAAAAATGAACTATGAGAACTCTAATTACTTTTTCAACCAGGATATGTAGGATGCCTTCTTGAAGGCCTGATATCAAAAGGGTTCCTTTCGAAAAGGTACTACCAATTATACCCCCAAAAATGTACCTCCTCCCAGGTGTGATCCCTAAGCCAAATGAACTACGAGAACTCTGATTCCCATCATAACTGTGATACTTAGGACTCCTTCTTGAAGGCCTGAGCTCAAAGGGGTGCCCTTCCAAAAGGTTCGCCCAATTATTCTCCCCAAAAATGGTCCTCCTCCCAGGTGTAAGCACTAAGCTAAATAAATTACAATAACATTGATTCCCATAATCGGGATATGTTGGATGTTTGTCCAATTCCCGAGATCACTGGATGTTCTCCACATAAGTCATTCATGATAAAATGATCCCCTAAATTCGAAAGTGATTCCTCCTAGGTGTATGTCCTAATAAACAAACTACATGGACTCTGATTCCTCTCTTGAGGATATGTAAGAAACCCATATTATGGGTCCAACCCCAGCATTAAACCACCTTACATCTCTCTTGGATGATGATAAACTTGAGACCGGCTCATTGCAAGGCTTAAGTCAGTATTGCCTTCATTGCATTAAATCCATGTATACCCATGATGATCCTGAAACCCAGGAGTAGACCATGGATACACTCTTCGAGGATGATCTAAGGATTCATGAACATATGAATATGAATTAAATCTATAAGAGAGTCCCATAAATGTAAATAATTACCCCAAAAATCTGTAATGAGCCCGTCCTCCCATCCTCTCAACCAATGGAGTCCTTTAGTGTTGTTGGCCAAATCATCATACAACGTGAACTTCCATTAGAAATTAGGTCCATGAATCCTGGATATTGGGGTCATTGGGTGTTTTTGGCTCCATGAATAAACCCATTGAAGACCATTTGAGGAAATCATATCCTAAGAAGATCGATTGCAAAAATAATTAACCCCCTGAAATCACCCACTGGGACCATTTTACTGTGCCACCTTCTACATAATGAAAAAGGGATAAACTAACTATTCCCCATGGGGTCAATAGAATTCCCTATAAAGTAAAACAATATGGATCAGGACAAAACAAAATGGAGAAATGGAACTCTCTACCATAACAGATGAGTGTGATTCCCGTCGGACCATTTTTCATTCCCCCAATTTCATTACCTTTGGTCGAAATAAAAAAACCTACCTTAGGTACAAAAAAATGGTGAACCAGATGTGAAACTCTCTACAATAATATATGAGTGATGATTACCATCGGGACATTTTGATTCCCCCCCCAAAAAATCACTTCAGGTTGAAAACAAAATGGTGAACCCGACGTGAAACACTCTACAATAATAGATGAGTGATGATTCCTATTATACGATTTTTCCCCCCAAAAAACATCACCTTTGGTCGAAACAAAAATGGTGAACCCAACATGAATCCTCAACCAAGGTGGTAGTTTTACCCCACTCAAGCCCCTTCGCCTCATAAAATGGAAGGTGGCAAAGCCGAATTGTCAAATATGCATACGATCAAGAGATTCTACCTTGGAAGGGTATTTTTGTTTCTATATGTCATATATATATATATATATACATATTACAGGTTTCTAGAGAAACTTTTGATCTAAATGGAATCCTAAACACCAATGCAGACATGCACCTCAGTGATCCCACAGGTGATCGGGGGCCCCGATAAAGAGAAGGACCCCCTTGCCTAACCAGAGTCTTCAACACTAGATATCCAACACACTGATTAGAGAGTAACACCAAAATGGTTCTCTCCCCACAGTGGAGGCCCCAAGAAAATCCCTTCAATCTGAAAAATCATGCCAGCTGCCTCCTCATATGCGACTGGCATCCCAACAAAAGGCAGCCCCATTTGTCCTCTCGAATTATTTTGGGACCCTATCCCCAGAATGTGACAACAAATACCTCCCTTATATTAGGGAGGTAGATGAATTCGATACTGATGACTTAATCCTGGAGGAATAGGGACTTACTCATGGACCCCTATCATAGAGCATCATCACCAACACTGGGCGACCATGTATCCTCACTATTAATAGGATCTTATACAGAGGGTAGCTACTGAAGTCCAATAGACATGGTCTCTTCAGGTTTTCCACTGAGGATGGTAAATGTTCAATCAGGAATAGCCCATCACCCTGATTCTTGAGTAGGAACTCTATCATACCAATGTGGTAGCATTGAATGGGAATACTTAAAACTCTACCCCTCCACTCAAGTCTACCACGGAAATAAGGTAGCACAATACGATCACATTCACATTCCTTCCAATGCTCGTCGGTCCTTCCATTCAGGAAGAGTGAAGAATTACTGGAAGACGCAAATATTTGTCGATGCACAAGAATCCCATCATTGAAATATTATGGAAACTGGCTACAGGAAAGCACAAACACCTGCTGATGCATTCCAATCCCACCATCCAAATATGGTGGTAAACAAATAAGAGCAGAGTCAAATTCATACTGATGCATACAAAGCCCGTGAGAAATATATAGTTTCAAGAGAGTATATGAAAATTACTACTTGTAAATATGAATCCCACCTATCAAATACAAAGGAAACCATAGAATACAGACTTGTCACTCTATCCTAGAACAATAGAACATCCAGTATCCACTGGAATCCTATGGAGGACCGAAGCAGGAACAAACTCTAGATCTGACATCAGAATGGGCCTTCATAACCATTCTATCCACATGTTTATCTAATCATATCGTAGTAATTATGGAATATCAGACGTCGATTCTAGACCATATCCTCCTTACATATCAAGATATCATTTCATCGGCAGAAAAGGTGAGGAACTAAGCCCAAAACCTAGTTTCCTTGAACAGTATGACTAACCCAAAAAATGGGTTGGTCACTCTGAAGCGTTTACGAGTCCCTGATCTAGTTTAAGATGATCAATGGAAATATACCATGATACAAGGACAAGCATATTAGGAAACAATACTTGTTCCAACTAGGGGATATCGGTCCAATGTGGTGGTCACTCCATGGTAGGCATATATCCCTGCCAAAACTCAAGATTCCCATCAGCGTATCCTAGAGGCATCACATGAACCAACAAAACCAGGACTCATATATGAAGTTCATCACCAAAATTATAAATCACTGGTAACCTGTAAGAGAGCACCCAAAAATAAAATGTACTAAAGGAAAACGGAAAATGAAGATAATATAAATGATTCATCTCTGTTGGAAGATGGAGTTCTTGATGCCCTCGAGCATATATCAATATAGGCCCAATGTCCTATCAATCCATTACCAAATTATGGAAGTGGTAGTAGTATTTTTAAAGGCCCTCCCCACAATGTTGCTACCAGCATCTCTGAAGTTCCTCACCAGGGCACCCATCGGGGCTTATTTCGTGGTCTAGGAATGATCGATCATGAGAGCATATCTCTTGATGCATGTTAGGGTATCCCTCCACTTGACCAGAAGATTAGACAATGAGAAGGAACTCTCCTTGTTTTTGCATTCCCTTATAGTCCTCCTTAGGGTATACGCTACATATATGCTTCTCACTATAGTAGGACTTCAAGTCATGATAGTAGTCCTCACTATGATGATAGCCATCCCAATGTCCCTCCCTGAAATGTTAGTTGTTGTGAAGGCCCTCCCCATAGAAACAGAAAGCAACGAGAATGTACTCCCCTCCTTTTAGTACATCCTGAAGGCCCTCCCCACGACGTGCACTACATAAATTCTCCTTAAATCCATATATCAAGCTGTGATGGTAGTCCTTGACATCAATGCATTCATCAAGAAGGTCATCTCCTTTTTGGTAACAAGTAGCAATAAGGTCCCCCCCTCGTTGTAGCCCGTGTTCAAGGTCCTCCCCATGGTATATGCCGCAGGGACATTACCAGTGGTCAGGCATCAAGTTTCAATGGTAACCCTTTCCATTGTAACACCAATTGTGAAGGTCCTCTTCATAATCAAAATTCACACTGGAACGAAGGTCCTCCCCTTTCCAGGACAAATGTAAGAAATCCCTCCTAAGATGAGGAACTCAGAAAGATGGAGTCAGCCATGTCAGACACTCTGTCTATGATGAGTAATATACTTTCTAAACTAGAGGACAGTCTAGGGCTATGCTCATCTTCCAAGCCACCCCCTCACCACTCACATATCAATGAATCTCCTACTAGCACTACTTCTTGGAACTAAATCATTAAGAAGCAGTCAAGATGTGCATATCAATTAGAGGAGTCCCCCAAAGAACAACACCATGATATGTTGCTCTTGATAAGAGAAGTAGATAATAATGATATACGAGTGATGTATTGGCCCATGACCACTTCAAACTTTGACATACCAAGGGATTTGTATGAGGAATGTATACATAACATTCACCTCCATATCTAGATGACTCTCCACTGGGTAAAATAAATGTTCTTTCATTATGAACGGTATGTAGACCATGTCAACATATTAGGAGATATTTTCCATCTAATCAACCTAGAAGTCCTCTCGTTTTTATGGTGGACACAATCAGAAAGGAAAAAGAAGAACCTTGAACTGGCCTACACCCACGCACTGCACAATTTTCATTACCTCATTGGGGATGCCCCATCCGGAGCTCATATCTGGGGATGTGGAGAACATGGATCTCTAAACTTCACTCCATGTCCCATTCAGTGGACCTCATAAGAAATAAAATCTTGTAATTTAATTACCCAAAGTCATCCATTGAATGAAATCCCAATTCAATAAAGGTGGAATTCTCAACAAGAACCATCCTTAAGTAAGCCTCAAAAGCATCAATCCCAATAAGATCAAGCCATCAAGAAACTTATAACCTAAAAAACTGAGAACATTTAGCTAGAATCCTGCCTATGGGAATACAACCAAAAAGAAGTGTTCGTTCCCTCAAAAAGTAAAAAATTCGTTCACAGACCCCACGCCATAACTATCTAACTCCAGAGCGGGTGTTCATGAAATTACGAAGGTGGAAATAGTGGTGGATACTACTAAAATATGGGAACATATCTAGTCTATAGGGATGGGGTCATTATTAAATCAAAATTACCCCATAATACTAAAGAATCCAGGCCGTAGTGCATCAATGGAAGAACTAGAGAAACCCCATCCCATAGGGATGGGGGAATTTTTATCTCAAATTCCTGCATGACAGATGTGTGCCTTCTCCTGTTTGGGAAGAATGATGAGCAGAGAGGCACCTGTTTAGTCTTGTCTCATGATTAATACCCCCAAAACAAAGGTATATTTCATGGATAGATCCAGGCTCCCTTAGGGTCAATCTTCTCTATGTAATCCCAAGAATACCATAGAATGGAATGAGAAATTCGAACAAAGGATTCAAAAATCTCTCATACCATTCAGTACCAGGTACACCACCCCCAATGCAGTATGCATCAGTGAAGATGGTGAATGTCAGTCCCATGGATCTTATAGGAAATGATAAAAATAGAGAGGATGTAAGGTGATATGGTTCCCTCCTAGTGGTGGTCCACAACATGCTTGAGGGTGTGCATTCCCAGAACGAGAGAGATTCCCTAAATTTGGGCACACCCTCATCAAACCCACTACTACCTACCTCATGAATCCCTAACATGGAGATGACTAAATCCTATGTTGTCTATGACCCACATCTTCATCCACTTGAGAGTGTTCCCTCACACTTGAGGAAATATTATCCAACCAGTATGAAGAAATAAAAGTGCCAAGGTGAATCAAATCCAAGCTGTGTCGAGGAACCAGTATTGTCGGATGTGTTCCCAAAGTGGAACGTCAATAGGTGTTCCCAGAAGAGGTGAATCTTCCATAGGCACTCATCTTAGTAAATGAAACTACGGTTAGATTCCTATCCAATCATGAATTGAAACCATCATCCTACTTGAATCTGGCCCCATAAGGACATCAAGACTTCCCTCTAATAGACAAGTAGCCAAGATAAATTCATGCGAACCTGCAAAGGATACCTCTGGATGAGTATCTACCCCAAATTCTAGCAGTACCATCACATCCACTTTTTTCTCCTACTGCACCACCGAATATTAGGTTCTGTAGGATATGCATCAAGGGATCTTAAACACTATTGAGCAATTTACAACATGACTGCAAGCCATGGAAGGGAGGAGCGCTCTGATGCAACTTGAACAAAAACCTTACCTTGATTGGGTGATCAATGTTCTGCCACCTCCAGACTTTTGGAACCCTATATTCCCAGTGTTAAATGGTTCAAGAGATCTGAAATAGCATCTAATGCACTATGAATCTTATAGTGACCCCATTATCGGAACCTTGGAGAAATAATAAGAATTCAAGCTCTGGTTCTTCATGTTAAATCTATAGGGTTTATCCTTCATGTGTGTTTCCAATAGAATTGGGAATTAACTCATTGATTTAAGATTCAAACAATCCAAGAGGTTTCTAATGGATTTGTTTGTAGAACCAGAAACATATAATGATTCCATATCCATTTGGACCTACTTTCCAAAGGTAGGTGCTCATTAGTTGTGAACTGATGAGACTTCAGAATTTTCATTGGTCGAGAGGATGGGAGGTCGGACTCATCAAACCTTTTTTAGGGGAATTATTTTCTACTCCATGACTCTCTTTATAGATTTAAGTTATGTTCGTGAATCCTTATTACATTACCAAGTATGAAAATGAGCTTTCCTTTAGATCTTCCTATCAATGATTAACATGTATGAAATTTGGATAATCTTTTATATGTATCCTAGGTTCTTCATTGAAAGAGAATAATCTATATTTGTTTAGAGATTTTTAGTCAATGGTATCCTTCAATATGTTATATAAAAGTATCTTTGGTCATTATGATGACCATACTGGTTTTAAATCCACTCAGCGGGGCACTTGAAGTTTATTGTCATTCAGAAGGAAATGAATTATTTCAGAGTTGGGATTGTACCCGCAGATGGGCTACCTACGTATCCTTTTTTAGAAAAGTAATCAGAACCCACATAGTTTGAGTAATGATGTATGAGGTTTATGTTTGATTGATGGATCAAAGAAAGATTTTATAATTACTTTTACACTCTAAGATCACGTGAGTCATGCTCGGTGTGAGAAACAAGAGGTATTGGTAAAACCAGACAGTTGTTCCATGAAAATATGCAATCATAAGACATGATGTGGGGCTTATGTATGGATGACTGGCCAAAATAGATGAATATTGGGTTTTACTTCAGGGAAGAAACCCAGGAACAAGGTCCATAAAGGTATATGTGCTTTATAGAGATTTGGATACTCTAACTTGGGGATTACTCTTGAGGAAGGTGCCCAAGTTAGGAAGGGACTTATGATTTGGTTTCACTCATGAGAAGGATGCCCAAATCAAAAGTAAATTAAAACTGGTTAAGAGAAATTATGACTGGGTCTTACTCTTAAAAAGGAAGCCCAGGTTAATGAAATTCAGATTTTGGGAACTTGAGGCTTACTCCTAAGGAGGATGCCCATATTTGGGAAATTATGACTGGGGATTATTTCTGAAAAGGATGCCTAGGTTAGGGGACTTGGGGATTTTTCCTAAGGAGGATGCCCAAATTAAGAGAACTTTGACTGGGGCTTACTCCTAAAAAAGTGGCCCAGGTTAAGGATTCTCTCATCTTAAAGGATGAGGTTGAATGAATGAAATCTCTGACCTTAGTGACATAATGATATGTAAATCACTAGGTTTTAAGATATGTTCCGTATAATTCCTTTGAGATAAGGTAGCCAACAAGGAAATCATTCCATGAATGAATTTTGAGAGAGTTAAGAAGGCTTAATCTTGAAGAGGTGAGGTGGATAGGCATAAGAGAGGTGAAATAGGTAGAAGAGGCACCCAAAAAAAGATGGGTAAGCAAGTCCTATGTGGGCGCGCAGGTCCTGCGTGGGCGCGCACGTCCTGGTCACGCAGGTGTACCTGCGCGACACATGGGTACTTGCGCGGTGGTCAACCATTAAGGTAATTATTGGGTGAGACTTGACTCAAGCCCTTAGTACTGTCCCTAAGGGCTTCTAGAAGGGTGGTGCACTAGTTCTGTTGAAGGGGTAAGGCGGCGCGCAAGTTTGGCCATTTCCCTTAAGGGATGGTCACTTAGGCACGCAAGTTTTGATGAGTTTCAACACTTAGGTCTTACTCCCTCTCTTTAGATCTTCTGTTCTAGGTAAGAAATTACCTTAGAAGTGTTACGAATCTTTGAGAAGAGACTAGGGCGCCGGAAGCTCAAATCTGAGTTTCTATAATTTTTCCTTCCTAAATGGGGGGACCACAGGGGATATTTATAGGCTGGAAAAGACCCTAGAAAAAATTCAAATAAGGAGCGCAAGTCACCTGCACAACCACTGGGTGGCATGCAAGTATACTTGCATGACCTTGGTGGAACTTGCGTGACCCAAGTGCATTTGAAACTTTGTTCATGTCATTGTCAATTTATTATATTTCTTCAAAGGATGAATCACTTTGGGTTCAAGGTATTTCCCTTATCAATTCATTAGACACTGTGATGGAAAGGAGCGTCAACAAAAGTCCCCCCTCAGAGTTGGATTTGAAAGAAGTGAGGATGTGACTCTGAGGTAAAGAAGAAAACCATGGAACATGTGGTGCGCAAAATCTGTTGAGCGCGCAGATTGCGGCATGCAAGTGGGAGCCGCACAGGCATTTAGGCGCGTAGGGTTGCGGCCTGGCCTATATATATGTGGCCATTCCTCGCGCAAAGCACCAAATTTCAAAATTTCGAGCTCCTTCCGCACAAGTTCCTTTATCCGTGAAAGTTTCTCTTTTTTCCACTGTTTCTTCATTGTCGTGCTACTGTAGAGGTATTTTTACTTTCTCGGTGATACCTGCGCGCCAAGACTTGTGTGGCACATCCATACTTGCACGCCAAAATTAGACTTGAGCACCTTAATTCCTTAGCCATTTTTTCACATTTCATCAAAAAATTTATGAAAAATAAACTTAATTAATAGTTAATTATTCAACTTTTTTGCAGATTAAATGGCTCCAAAGTGAATCAGAATGGCTGATGAGCTGGCCAGCAAGTGGATTGATGGCATGATGAACATTTTTGGCCATGATTACTATGATATCTGTGGTATCACTCTCCCAGATTTGGATATGTACTTGAAGAAATATCATCTTAATTTCCCACAGAGCATCTACCTGCCTCTGTATGGTCATGGTCATCTGCGAGAAGTCACCATTATAGAGGCAAAGAACTATATTCCTGAGATGCAGCTGCACTGCTACTCCTCTATTTTGTTTATGCTGTGCATTACGAACAACAACAGTGGTGAAAAATTTCAAAAAAAAATTCCATGCCATTTCCTTGCAGATATGAAAATGGAAAACCCATGGGCTGAAATGTTTTCCACTGCTGGTTGGTGGAGAGAAGACAAATATGGCATTAGAACAATATCTTAAAAGAGTACTCTCTCCAAATGGCTCTTTACTTCCAATGCTTCTTTCTCAAATCCATGTATCCATCTTCTAAGTCTCTTGGATAGAAACAGAGTCACTGTTTGATTAGTAGAAAATTTTATCAAACCGCACTCAAGAACATTCTTTTAAAATTGTTCCAAGAAGAGTTGGTATCACTGCATCTCTTATTGTATCCAGTTGAATGAATTCCAGGTGGCTACTGATGAAGCTCGGGATTCCGTAAATCAAATGAAGATTTGTGTTGAAAGCCTTTTGTAATTCCTAAAAAAGAGCAGAGACTCCAGTTTTTGGATGTCCTTCTAACTCTTGTGCATCAATGAAATAAACTTTCATCCTCAATCATTTGTTCATACCTTATTTTTCTACCTGCTTTAAATTTTTACATAATCCAATGGGCCTAGTAAGAATAGTTTTATTTTTACTAGGATTATTATAAATAGCCCTAAAAACTTTGAATCTTTTCATTGCCAAATATTACCTAAACCACACGAAATGTATGTTTAGTGAGATAGGAACTTGACTTTTTTTCAGAGTTCCCTTGTCTTTTGTGGGAAATTTAAAGTCACACACGTTAGACATAAAAAAGGCTAATGTTTAAGGTCTAAATAGCATTGACCGAATAGATTAAAATTGACTCAATTCCTTGACAACTTAGCTGAAAACATTTTACCAAACTCAGGTATGAAAGAAAACATGTAAATTAATACTTAAGAAATTTTGTATCTTAGGAATGATACAAAAAAGGTCTAAAAAGCATTAGAAGAAGTAGTTCCCAAGAATGAACTTACCATTATTTAACAAACCCATTAGGGGGTTGAATTATATAGGGCCGCCTAAGGGAATTGGCTGCATAGTCAAATAATAGTATGTTTTGGCTAAAAAGTTTGTTATGTAGATTGTTTATGCAAGGTCACCTAAGGGCACGTGCTACATAGTCAGGAAAAAGAACTCTCAGAAATTTAGTTTTCTACTGCTAAAAAGCCAGTGAAACATTATGTGGATTCAAATTTTACAAAGCATAGAGTTTGCTGTATGGATAGTGGTGCTTGAATAGGGATATGATATTTCCAAACAAGATTGTCTAAGAACTGGATGAATGTTACTCCTACAAAGGTCTGACCCAAGCGTAGGGAAGGAAAATATAAACCACAGACTTGAATACTTTCATATCATGAAAAAGAACATGAGACAAATATGTTAAGGATGACTATTGTTTTGTGGATACTTACATATTGTTGATAAGACCAATAAGGAAGAAAGATTTTTTCTTCCCAGGAATGAAGTTTACATTATCTGACAAACCCGTGAGGGGGTTGAATTATGTAGGGCCACCTAAGGGTGTTGGCTGCATAGTCAAATGATAGTATCTTTTGGTTGAGAAGTCTGTTATGTAGACTGTTTATGCAAGGCCGCCTAAGGGCATGTGCTGAACAGTCAGGCAAAAGAACTCTAAGAAATTTGATATTTTTGTGACTAGAAGTCAAGAAAAGGGTTATGAAGATATGAAAATATTTAAGGTTAATATTATGACACATAAAGATGGGTATTTTCCAATGTATGTAGAGATACACAGATCAATGCTAAACATAATCATTTTGTGGTTGGGTCCTGAATTGAAATGTTGGACTTCACTACGTATCCCATAAGGATGGGAATCAAGCCATACGTAGTTCTTGAAATACAGATTAACATCGTGTGGGACAAATTTATGGGAGATCTTAGTTTAGGTTCATAGAGATCGTACCATAATAATAATACACAGTGTGTGTTTTCATGGGGACTTTTTAGCCAGAAGTCTGAAAATGGAATTTGGGGTTATGCCCAAAGACTTGGGGCTGGATTCGAGGGACACTCGAACTTTCCTACGTATCCTATAAGGATGGGAATCAAGAAGCACGTAGTTCTTGAAATACCCTCTATACAGATTTGGTTTGTACAAGTGAAGGGTGATAGGGGACTCTAGTGCAATGATGGTTTGACCCAAGATAAAAGGTTCAGGCATTACCATGTATGCACATAGTCTTTAGAATATAACATGATTGGAGATCAATGTAAATAATGATTCCCTCTTAGGTGAGGGTATCAAAGAATGTTGTAGTTTATTTTCATACAGGACAAAAGTGATGTACAGTTTAACGTCATGTAGTAAGGACAAAGGTGAACCAATGTGAAGAGATTGGTTTTGGGCTTGAACCTCAAGAGGTTGCCTACGTACCCATCCTAGAAGGCAAGGATCAAAGTATGCATAGTTCAACTAAAGAATGAATTAGTGATCAATTTGTTCATGGGGACAATGAACTAAAAAAAGGTGTTGGGACATACTCATGGTTAGCGGCCTAGAGAGGGTGTTGTGGTTGAAGTTTACTCTAAGTTCATGTGAGTCATACTCAATGTGAGAAACAAGAGGTAGAAACAACATTAACAATGCACAGTTTAATGTCATGTAGGACATATGAAGGGACTATGCAGTTTAAAATCTTGCAGGGAGGACTATTGGTGCTACACAGTTTAGTGTCATGTAATAGGGACAAAATACAGTTTAACGTCATGTAGGACATATTAAGGGACTTCTATACAGTTTAGCATCATGTAGTTAGGACGATAGGGACAATACAGTTTATCGTCATGTTGGATGAAAGGGGGACTGTGCAGTTTAATGTCATGTAGTAAGGACAAAGAGGACACAGTTTAACATCATGTTGGATGTATTAGGGATTTATTCCACAGTTTAACGTCACGTTGGATGAAAAGAATGAAAATAGTTTAAGGTCATATTCATGGACTGCAACTGATGATGCAGTTTAACATCTTGATGGATGTAGGGGACTATGCAGTTTAAATTCTTGCAGCAAGGACAACATAGTTTAACGTCATGTTGGACGAAATGGGTGCAAATAGTTTAAGGTCATATGCTTGGACTGTCGATTTTTTAGTTTAACATCTTGCTAGACGATGGGGAAAATATAGTTTAACGTCATGTTGTATGAAAGGGGGACTGTACATCTTAATTTCATGCAGTAAGGACAAAAGACGACACAGTTTATTGTCATGTTGGATGTATTAGGGACTTTTCTAGTTTTATGTCACGTAGGACGAATGAGAAGTACATTTTAACACCATGTAAGAAAAATATAGGGACACAGTTTAATGTCATTTTGGACATTAAGGGTGCTGTACAGTTTAGTGTCCTATAGCTAAGACGATGGGGAAAATACAGTTTAACGTCATGTTGGATGATATGGATGTGAATAGTTTAAGGTCGTATGCATGGACCATTGATGCTACAGTTTAATATCTTGCTCGACGATAAGCATTTGTGTTACACAAAATAATTCTTCAGAAATCTAGCATTGGTTGGAGTATTGATGAGTTCACCATCCATTGAGATTAATGAATAAGCTCCATTAGAGTAGACCTTATGTATTGAATAAGGTCCTTCCCATTTTGTCTCAAGCTTGGGAGGTTTATTTCCTAGTATCATTGGAGTTCTGAGAACTAATACCAATTCTCCCTGAACGAATAAATGAAGATGAATTTTTTTGTTGAAATCTTGTGCTATTCGATTCTGATAGACTTCCAAGTGGTGCAGGGTGCATAATATTTTCTCATCTAACCATTACAATTCATCCAATCGCTTTTGAGATTGTTCATCTGTAGGTGACTGATCACAAATGGATACTTTGAGCGAGGGTAACTAAACCTCAATGGGAAAGACTTATTGTGTTCCATATACCAATGAATATGGAGTTGACCGCGTTGCAGTGCGGGTGGTGGTTCGATAAGCCCATAAAGCATGAAAAAGGTTATCAGGCCATGATTTCTTGTTTTTATTCACCATATTTTGCAGTATGTTTGAAAGCGTCTTGTTGAAAGATTCTATCTGGCCATTTCCACTGCATGATACCGAGATTAATGATTGGATTTGATGTTGTATTCTTGATACAACTTCCTCACCTCAGATGAACAGAAGTTGGTGCCATTATCTGTTAGTATGGTATGAGGGACACCAAATCTGGTAATGATGTTAGACTTGATGAAGCTAACAATTCATTTAGAACTAACTTATTTGATGGGTATTGCCTCTGCCTATTTGGAAAAGAAGTCAGTAGCAGTAAGAATATACTTCAACTGCTTGGATGTAGCCGAAGGATAAGGTCCCACTATATCCATTCCCCATGTGGTAAATGGACATGAGTATTTATCTGTATGAACCAACTCTGGGGGTTGATGAATGAAGTTGGAATGTACTTGGAAATAATGAAACTTCTTTGTGAAATTAACACAATCTTGTATCATTGAAGGCCAAAAGTATCCAAACCTTCGAATTTCATTAGATAGTCTATGTCCAGACTGATGGGAACTACAGACTCCTGCATGTACTTCTTTCATTACAGCCATTGTCTCTTCACCATCAATGCATCTGAAAAGAACTCCATCAAAACCACGCTTGTAGAGAATTTTCTCTAGGTGATCTGGGCTATCATAAAGAGTGAAATTGACCATACGTCTCCAGACTTGTTCTTTCCCGACTCTATCAGGTGGAAGTGTACCATTTTGAAGGTATTCCCTAATAGGTGTCATCCATCTTGTAGTATGACCATATGGTTCAGAGATGAGACTAATTTCATTGATTTCCACTATTCTGGCTTAAACATAAGGTTAAATTGTATGACGGTGGGCAATACTGATACTTGTCTCGTCCCACTTTGGATATGCCAATGTTGTTGCTATATTAGCCAGTGCATCATCTTGTGAATTTTGTGATCTAGGGACATAAGAAAATGTGGGTTCCAAAGGAAATTCCACCATTAACTCTATGATCTAATCACACCAAGGGATTATTTCTTCTTTTCTGATTGCATAATCCCCATTGACTTGTTTGATTACCAGGTCTGAATCACCTTTCACCTTTAAGTGATTCACTTATGCTTGAATTTCCAACTCCAAGCCTGCGATGAGAGATTGGTATTCTGCTTCATTATTTGTACCACCTCCCAACAATGAAAAAGAATAAGGTAGCACTACCTTTTTCTGGGGAAATGAGTACAATTCCTAACCCATCTTTGTTGAACTTAGGATCTTCCATTTTCTTCCCTGTTGGACTTCTGGAAGCACCATCGAAGTACATTTCCCATGTTTGAAGACTATCTTGAATAAATAATACCTCATCATCAGTAAGTTCAATATTTGAAGATGTATCTTCTACTGAAGGATGTTCAGCAAGGAAATCAACTAGAGCTCGGCCCTTTATTTCCTTTTGAGACACATACTGAATATCAAATTGCTGCAAAATAACTGCCCACCTCGCCCGACGTCCTGTAAGCATGGGACGACTAAGGATGAATTTGAACGGGATATTGTGAGATACAAATTAGACCTCGTGATGCTGCAGTTAGTGTCTCAACTTCCGAACCGCAAAGATTAATGCTAGGAAGAACTTCTCAATATTTGAATATCTGTTTTCTGCTTCAAGCATAGTCTGATTGAGATAGTAGAGGCTGTTTTCATTCCCAGCATCATTCTTATGAGCAAGAAAGGAACCCAATGATTGCTCTAAAGCAGTCACATAGAGGATAAGTGGTCTTACTTCAACAGGTGGGATTAACATCGGTGGACTCAAGAGATAATTCTTGAGAATATCAAATGCTTCTTGACATTTTTCAGTCCACTTGTAAGTGACTCCCATCTTCATCAATTTGGTGAAGGGTAAACTTTTTCGTGCAAAATTGGCGATGAAATGCCGAATATAGGCTAAGTTTCCTTGAAGTCCTCTCAATTATTTTAAATTTTGAGGAGGTTACATACCAAGGATTGAATTTTTCTTCTCAGGATCGACTTCGATACCATGATGGCATACAAAAAATCTGAGAAATTTTCCTGAAGTTACCCCAAAAGCACATTTTAAGGGGTCATCTTCAAATTATGTTACCGAAGTTTATGGAATATGATTTCCAAATCATCCAAATGATTAGAACATTGTTTGTATTTAACCACCAAAACGTCCACATAACATTCAACAAACTTCCCTAAAACGGTTTTGAAGATACGATGCATGGCACGCTGATATGTTGCGCCTTCATTATTCAGGCCAAAGGGCATTACCCGATAGCAAAACACACCCTGAGGGGCTCTGAAGGATGTAGATTCTTCATCTTATGGAGCCATTAATATTTGATTATATCTAGAATATCCATCCATGAAGGAAAGTGCTTCGTAGCCATCTATTGTCTCAATTAAGAGTTTTGTAATCAGTACTGGAAAATAATCCTTAGGACAATGCTGATTAAGATCTATGAAATCAATACAAACTCTAATTTTCCCATTATTCTTTTTCACTAGGACAATATTATCCAACAAATTGGGATATTGAACTTCTCTGATGAATTTAGCTTTGGTAAGCTTATCCACTTCAGCCTCAATTTTGGAATCATAGGTTGGGTGTGTTCTTCTAGAGGTTTGTTTGAATCCTCGATGTTCTTCTGGAAAACCCAAATGATGAGTGGAAACATCGGGATCAAGACCTGGAATCTCTGTATAGTTCCAAGAAAATATATATCGATTTTTCTTTAAAAAAGAAATATACATATCTCTCTGTTCAAGAGTCATGGCCGCACTAATTAAAGTGGGGCATGGGTCTTCTTTTGTACCCATATTTATTTATCTGAGTTCTCCACAATGGTAGAGGTAACCTATTCAAATGATGGAGGAGCATCCCTGAGATCTTCCTCTTCTTCTTCAACATGTGTTTTTATTCTATTTATACTTGCATAGTGGATGAAGAAGAGGAATTTTTGTGATCAGAAGAGATGTTAAAATTTGAACATCTTGAAGAAGAAGCTTCCATTTCCAACCCTATTGATGATGAAAAGTCTTCCTTGGGTAATATAGAGGAGATAATTGACTAATAATCGACATTATCATTCACCTCTGACATTGATATAACTTCTTCTGGCCTGATTGATGAATTATAGACTTTCTGGATTTCAGTGGATGAAATGAAGACATCTCCATTTGAGCTTTCATTATTTCTTGGTGGATCACCACTTTCTCCCATGCTATCTGGATTATGTTCCATAATTGACATTATGGGGGTTTTCATAAGATTATTTTGATTTCGGTCTATCCTGTCAATTTGACTGATAAGAAATACATAATTTGTACTCACATGTGCTAATGGGTTTACTGGAATCTTTTCTAAACCATATGAAGCATTAACTTTGGTAACCTCCCTTATTGTGGATTTCTCATTTCCCTTCATGTAATAGAATTCTCCCTCAATGTATTGAGATTCACATGTCTTTAATGGAGCTTTATCAACATACAATGTTCCAATTTGACTATCAAAACAATATTTGATACATTGATGGTATGATGAAGGGATAGCCGCCTGTTGATGTAGCCAGGGTCTTCCAAGCAAGATGTTGAAGGCTGAGTCTTGATCAAAAACAATAAAATATGAATTAGATACAAGATCTCCAAAATGAGTTCTGAGTGTAATCTTGCCCAGTGGTTGTTGGTCATTTTTATCATATCCTTGTAACATTAAAGTAGAAGGAGATAAATCAGATTCTGTGAGGCCCAATCAACAAAGAGTACGAATGGGAATGAGGTTGACACCTGAACCATTATCAATGAAAACTCTTAGAACGTCTACACCATTAACCTTTCCAGATAAGTAAAAAGGTATAATATTTCCATGCACAACATCATCTTCATCTTCATCAGTAAAAGATATCACTGCATGGCATTCTACAGGATTATTTTTTACATGGAATACTTCAGCTGCATTGATTTCAGTTTCAAACTCCTGAGGACTTGAAAAAGCCTCAATGAGTGCCTCCTGAAGATCCTTTTATAAAGTTATATCATCCAGAATTGATAACTTGTCTGGTATTTTTTCCAAGTGTTTCAATACATCAAACTTTTGATCCAAAGGTCTGTGTTTACCAATAGGAACATGTGGTTTCGCAGGTGCCTTAGAAGTTGATGCTTTGGAAGATGATGCATCTTGTACTAGGATAGGAGTTGGTAACACTCCAGGTTTTGGAATATTAGACCGATTAGGTCTATTTTCTTGATGAGAAGAAGAAGGTGGAACCTACAACCGATCTTCTAGAATAACTATGTCAGGACTGAATCTGCCATGTGTAGAAGAACTTTCTTGTTCTTATTGAGCTCGTTGAAGGGCTCTTCCATGAGTTTCTGCTGCATACATAGTTCTAGCAGGGGTAGAATTAGAATAGTGGCCTCTGAAATATCCATGTCTTCCCCTAAACCCTGATCTTCTGGAACTTCCTCTAATTCCTCTATTTGATACGGGGAACCCAGGTTCATCGAGTTCGAAACTGTGATTGGCATAAGGATTTGTTAAGTGAATCATATTAACAGAACCGAAGATTAACTCTTCATCCCATGAAGACTCTGCCTGACTAGCCAATTTTGGTCGTGCCGTTTGATGGGGTGGTGCTCATGGCTTCGAAGTAGATGACATAAAATCTTCCAGAGTCAAAGATAATTTGGGCTTTGACACGATCTCATCTTCTTCTGATTGATCTTCTTTCTTTGAATTATGCCAACCTTTTGAGGATTTTCCCTCTGATGAAAAGGGTTTTGCAGTGACATTCATGGCAGAAAACACAATTGGTTTTTTCAATTGTGTTCGCAAAATATAATGAGTTTGGTTGATCTTCTTTCTGACCATCCAATCATCATATTTTGTGCATTTTGGTTCTTGACTTATTGCCACTCGCCTTCCTTCTCTGGATCTGTAGCAGTAACACATGATACCTGAGATAAAGAACCTTTCAGTTTGACTTGTCCCAAGTCGACCATTTTTTGAAAGAGGTCCTTAAAAACAAAACTCTCCTGAATGGGATGCCCCAACATTTGATGAAATGGGAAATAGTTGGGACAGTCTTCATCTCCTTCCTTTTTTGGCCTCTTGGGCCTTGGCAAATGAACCAAATTATTTTCCAGAGCTGAAATGAAATAACTAGAAACTTTTTCATTTCGGAAAGTGTAAACTTTACTCTTCAGATCCTCAAATTGTTTCTGTCTTTGATCTATTTGATCATCTTGATGAAACGAACTCTATTGTTAGTGCTCAGGAGGTGGGGCCCTTCAAGAAGATGAAGGTTTTGAAGTAGAAGTAGGTGCAGGTGCTTGTTTAAGCATAACTGTAGAAGTATCTGCTTTACCAATTCTCCTTCCTGGAGCTGATGGAATTACACAAGCTTTATCCTTAGTCCTTATAAGAGAGTCTTCAATCTGTTGAGCTATTGAAGTAAGGTCACGAAACCATCCTGTGTATTTCACAGGGATCAACGGTGTGCGCAACTCATCACATAAATTTTCCAAACAAATTGGCAACAATTCTTCTTGAGGGAGTGCTAAGCTTAGGGAATATGTTAATCCCTTCCAGTGATAAATGAAATCTGAAACCCTTTTATTCTCCCTTTTCTTATAGTTTGTAAGATAAAAAATTGTTGTCTTTTGCAACATTGAGCTGAATTGAAGAAGGAATCTTTGTCGTAGATCCTACAATCCGGTAATTGACCAGGATTGCAAGCATGTGTATTAGACAAAAGAAGGTCCTTGTAATGATTGTACGAAACACCTGATCTTAACTGCTTCTTGATGTTGAGGGGTTCCCATCATAGGATCACAACATGAAACAAAATGTGTTATGTGTTTCTCTGGGTCTCCTGAACCATTAAAGATTGGGAATGTGGTACTGGAAAAATTTGATGGTGGAGGAATTGCGTCTACCCATTCAGGGTAAGATTTATTCTCTGGTTGAACCGGTGCATTCTTTCCTTCCATAATTTACAATCGATATGTTAATGACTCAAAAGTAGTTATTAACTTTTTAGAAACATCCGGTTGATCTTGGACTGGAACGGGTGCAATGACTGGAGCATGTATAGATGCGGTGGCTGGTACTGCAACTGATGGTAGCACTGCCGAATTTTGTTGCACTTGACCCATAGGATTAAACCTGTGAGGGTGTACTGATATAAGAGGATATTCTTGATCCATTTTAGTAACCGCATCAAATTCCTTTGTTTGACTGACTCCAACACACTTAGGAGGAAGACTACCTTGAAGTAGTTCTGCGTTAAACCTCTTCAATTCCTTCATTTATTCCTCCTGTTGTGAAAATATTTTCTCTAGTTAGAGCGATTATCCTTCTCCAGAGTAAGGGTTTGTAACCTAATTCTTTCCATTACACTTATTGGAAACCTTTCAGAGAAGGGTAAGTGGGTTACTTGAAGGATTGCCTAGATTCTGGGTAATCCTTTAATTTCATGTACGCACACCTTCTTCATTTTTGTCTATGCATACAACTTCTTTAGCAAGAACCTCTTCATCTGATCCCTCCGAGTGAGCCTCATCTGGTGGATCAGCAACAACATCATTGATGACATTAATTGATGCATAATGCATTGCATCACTTCTATCAGAATTTTTGTGATATTGTCTTCTTCCATGTCCCTGATGAGACATTACCTTTTGTCGATTTGATCCCTCAGGAACTTCTTGACGAACCGTAATTTGGAGGGAATCTCATGATAATTTGGCTCTTCGTTCCTCTTGAGGCTTCTTCCCTAATCGAGAGAAGACTGACTTTCTCTGAGGAAGAGATTGATGATTTGAAAAAGTCACCAATCTGGTGGACTGGGGCTGTTCCTGATCAACTCCTCGAATCCTATTTTTTGATTCCGAGGGTTGTGTTCAAAGAGTCCTCAGTCTGGCAAGTTGGGGTCTCTCTTGAGATGCTACATCTGATACCTTCTTTAAAGCTCTCCTAATCTTGCAGACGTTAGTCGAGATATTAGCTGGATGCATCAACCTGCATACACTTTTATCACCCGGCTCAAAAGACCATTGGATGATTTCTGAAACTTCTGTCACATGGTGATGTACTTGATCCAAACGAGAAGCCTGTTAAATATTATTTTTTGCTTGATGTAGGATTAATTCAACAACTTGTTCTCTGTATGCTTGATTTTGGGAGGAGCTAGTTGAATCATGTTCTTGGGAAAGCATTTGATTACAAACAATTACAATTGGTTGTGGCTGGCCATGGGCAATAACATTTCATGAGACCATTTTCGGTGGGCTTTGCTGACTGGGGAGCATAGTGAAATTTAGTGCTCCATGAACACCCCATCACCTGATATGAATACCAGATGGGGAATTGGTAATTAACTGGAACAATCTTCTTAGTGTTCCAAGTCATGAATGCTGAAGAGTTCTCTGTTATTTTTCAGCCTTTGGATATCGAGAAATTGAGAGAGATGCCAAGTCAATTTGGAATTTTAACCCTTTTATTATCTTGACATGATTTTCATATTCATCATAAGATAATATTTTCTTTTTCAACTGAAAAAGTGTTTTCCATATATTGAGACGAATATCATGAATTCCATCTTCCGTCAACATCTCTGGAATGTCATAATGAGAGTCATCCAGAGGCCAAAACTTGACTGGAACTTCACCTTTTTTCAGTTGTTTTCTCATATTCAGTACTTCCTCTATCATTCAATGAAGATTCTTCTACCTGATTAGACTAGAGCTGGTCCTTCATTGTTGCTTCATCAGATTTAACAAGATCGCTAGAGAATTCACTGATCAAACTAGAAGATGAACGACCCAGGGGTGGTTCGTAGAATGAACTACACCCCGAGCTATCTTCTGATTGAGAAATTGTTTCACCTGTTAGTGGTAAAGTATCAGATATGACTGGCTTCACATTTTCAAGTGCCTCAAGATAAGAGGGATTTCTCATCACTATATTGTCCATTGGAGCATTTTCCAGACAATGTGCATTATTACTGTGGAGAGGACTTTCGTAGCTAAATTCATCATCATGGGGAGGACCACCATGGTGGGTTACAGAAAAAGATGAAACATTTTGCTCCTTGGTCTTCTGACCACACAGAGGGTTGATGTGGCTCTCATCTGAAGATGAAACTTCGAGACCGCCCACATTGTCATGAAGCAAGCCTTCATGAGGAAGTATCTGATACAGACCTTTAGAATTAATGTTCCCACTATTGAGAACTGAGAGAGAAGAATCTTGAGTTGCAATAGATAATTGTCTGAGTGCATCAAGAACTCCATCATCGAGTAAGGCCTTGTTACAAGTTGTCCCTTGATTTCTTGACTGTTCGGGGTGAGTCTTCTTCTTATATGCCTTCTTAATAACTTTGGGAACCACTTGTTGAATAAAGTGGTCATTATGGGTAGGTGTATGTGACTACTTAGGATAAATGATTAGGTTAGTCTAATTATCTCTACTCAAATCAAGTGTATGTGACTGACTTGTTTGTCCGTATGATATGGGGGAGTACGCCTCACAACCCTCTTGGACTGGAACAGATGTGTGTGTCTATTTCAGAGTGAACTATTGATGTTTCAATTCATTGGTAGGGATAGATTTATGTGTCTTTCCCTGAGATGCTGCCGAAGCTGTTATAATATCCTAACAGGCATCCAGAATAAGAGCAGGGATTTGCTTATGCTTTTTCACCATTGATAGAATATTCCTGGTGACTTCAGCTACTAGAATGGGGATATATGTCCATTACATGCTTGGAGTAGGTGTATGTGCCTGCTTCTGTCCTACTTTTCCTACCAGTGAATTCTGACAGTACTCATGTGTGGGGGAAGAGAGTTGAGTCTGCCTCCTGTTTGTCACCGGAGCTTTCTGACTGACTTCTCCAAATGCTACCAAACGAGACTGTTGGTAGGCTTGATCAATACTAGTATGTGTATGTACCTGATAATTGTACTCCGCCGAATGTGGTTGATGAACTTCCTTCAATACTGACAGACGAGGCTGCTGGCAGGATTGATGAGTGTAAGCAGGTGTATGTGCCTGTTTACCAGTTGTCAACACATTGGGTTGGCGGGCTACATCGCATGTAGTCAGACGAGCCTGCTGACTAGATGATGATTTATAAATAGGTTTATGTTCATGTCTATGGTACTCCACTGGAATTTCTTGGAGGGATTTGCGTGCTGCTTCCAGATGAGTCAGCTGGACAGCGAAATTAAAATGGATGGGTGTGTGTGCCTTCTCGTTGATTTCCACCAACTTAGGTTGGTGGACTTCTCTGGAGATGTAAGAGGTGAGAACCAACTCAGTGTTGACCGTATTTCACCTCTGGTGGTTCGTCTTGCCATATCAAGTTCGAGGAACCTGACCGAACGCCTGGAGACGATACCCTCATCATGTTTAGGGCGCACTGTCGCACGAGTCTGGCGGCGATTGTTGATGGGAGCCATCGGGAAGGACACCTATCTCCTTGAATTAAGGCCCTGAGGGACCTGCTCATTCACCTCCCCAAAATATGTGAGTGAATGGTGATTGTGTTCTGGGGATAACGACCCGAAATAGTTAGAGACCGTGGTTGGCACCACTTGCTTATTGATTACTGGTCATCGTTATCTGGATGACTAGGGTGAATTGTTTACTTGGAGGGCTTGTCGAGCAGCCTCCATAGTTGGAATGGTACCGTGTTGATGGTACTCCTTATCCAGTGCATTTGATACCCAGCATTGAAGACACTATGTAGGTGATTTCGTCCTCAGAGCGGACGATGATCCAGCAGTAGTAACAGTAGATGCATTCATAGCAGATGTTTTCAGAGTAGAGGCATTCACAAACATGAACTTAAGAAAATCCATTCTCGTAATGTAGAAAATCATGGAAAAGAGTGTTTGTTTGATATAACAGATGTAATCAAGATAAGTTCGGCCACTACAACTTTTGGATAAGAACATATGTTATTGATTGCTTTTTTGGCCCTCTCATTGAGTTTTAAATAGGGTCCTAACAGATAAGTAAAACATCATTTTAACTTGGTTAAGGATTCACATAGGGTTCACCATTTTTTTCCTCTGGAATTGGGGATGATCTCATTGATTTAAGATTCAAACATTCCATGCAGTTTCTAATGGGTTTGTTCATAGAACCGGAAACATCCAATGATTCCAAATCCATTTGGATCTATTTTCCAAAGGTAGGTACTCATTAGTTGTGAACTGATGATACTTAAGAATTTTCATTGGTCAAGAGGATGGGAGGTCAGACTCATCACACCTTTTTGAGGGGAATTATTGTCTACTCCAGGACTCTCTTTATAAATTTAAGTTATGTTCGTGAATCCTTATTACAATACCGAGTATGAAAATCAGCATTCCTTTAGATCTGAAAATCAATGATTAACATGTATGAAATTTAGAGAATCTTTGATATGTATTTGAGGTTCTTCATCAATAGAGAATCATCTGTATTTGTTTAGAGATTCTTAGTCAATGGTATCCTTAAATACATTATATAAAAGTCTCTTTGGTCATTATGATGACCATACTAGTTTTAAAGCCACTCAGCAGGGCACTTGAAGTTTATTGTCATTCAGAAAGACATGAATTATTTCCGAGTTGGGATCATACCTGTAGATGGGATACCTACGTATCCTTTGTTTTATAAAAGGAATCAGAACCAACGTATTTCGAGTAAATAAGTATGACGTTTATATATTATTGATGGCTCAATGAAAGATGTCATAATTACATTTACACTCTAAGCTCACGTGATTCATGCTCGGTGTGAGAAGCAAGAGGTATTGGAAAAACCAGACAATTGTGCCATGAAAAGAAGTAATCATAAGAAATGATGTGGGGATTATGTATAGATGACTTCCAAAAATAGATTAATATCGGGTTTTACTTCAGGGAAGAAACCCGTGAACAAGGTCCATAAATGTATATGTGCTTTATGGAGATTTGGATACTCTAACTTGGGGCTTACTCTTGAGGAAGGTGCCAAAGTTAGGAAGGGACTTATAATTGGGTTTTACTCCTGAAAAAGAAGCCCAAATAAAAATTAAATTAAGACTGGTTAAGAGAAATTATGATTGGGGATTACTCCTAAAAAGGAAGCCTAGGTTAAGGAAATTCGGGTTTTGGGAACTTGGGGATTACTCTTAAGGGGGATGCCCATATTTGGGAAATTATGACTGGGGCTTATTCCTGAAAAGGATTCCCAAGTTAGGGTACTTGGGGCTTTTTCCTAAGGAGGATGCCCAAATTAAGAGAAATTGGACTGGGGCTTACTTCTGAAAAGGAGGCCTAGGTTAAGGATTCTCTTATATTAAAGGATGAGGTTGAATGAATGAAATCTTTGACCTTAGTGACATAAAGATATGTAAATGACTATGTTTTAAGAGATGTTCCACAGGATTCCTTTCAGATAAGGTAGCCAGAAAGTAAATCAAGCCATGAATGGATTTGGAGAGAGTTCTAAAGGCTTAATCTTGAAGAGGGGTGGTGGATAGGCATAAGAGAGGTGAAATAGGTAGGAGAGGCACCCAAAAAGAGAGGGGCACACAAGTCCTGTGTGGGTGTGCAGGTCTTGCATGGGCGCGCAAGTCCTAGTCACACAGGTGTACCTGCGTGACATATGGGTACTTGCGTGGCGGTAAACCCTTAAGGTTATACTTGGGAAAGACTTGACTCAAGCCCTTAGTACCGTCCCTAAGGGCTTCTAGAAGGGTGGCGCGCAAGTTCTGTTGAAGGGGTAAGGCGGCGCACAAGTGTGGCCATTTCCCTTAAGGGCTGGTCACTTAGGCACGCAAGTGTTGATGAGTTTAAACAATTAAACCTTACTCTCTCTCTTTAGATCTTCCATTCTAGGTGATAAATTGCATTAGAAGTGTTCGGATGCTTTGAGAAGAGACTAGGGCGCCGGCAGCTCAAATCTGAGTTTCTGGAATTTTTCCATCATAAATGTGGGGCCCACAGGGGGTATTTATAGGCTGGAAAAGACCCTGGATGAAATTCAAATAAGGCGCGCAAGTCACCTGCACGACCACTAGGCGGCGCGCAAGTATACTTGCATGACCTTGGTGGAACTTGCGTGACCCAAGTGCATTTGAATCTGTGTTCATTCCTTTGTCAATTTTTGATGTTTCTTTAAAGGATGAATCACTTTGGGTTCAAGGTACTTCCCTTTTCAATTCGTTATACTATGTGATTGAAAGAAGCGTCAATAGTGTGGTATATTAGTTTTCCATCTATCTCAATCATAGGCTGGGAGGACCTCAAGATACTGTTTATCTTCTTGTATAGTTCAATATTCCCTAAGACAACAGTCAGTGAACTCATGAACTATAATTAGTGAGAGAATGAAAGACTTTCAGACTTCATTGACAGATAGAAAGTCCCGACTTACTCCCTGAACTGGCCACTCTTCCAGGATGAAATGATTGTTATCTATATTGATAATCTCCATGATGAATTGTGAACACCACTCATCCCAGTAATGTAAACAAGTGGGTTTTGATATTTCTACGCCATTTCCCAAAGGATATAATACTCTTTGCAGCAGACTGGTCTCAAATTCCATGTGGCCCCCTAATCTATAAGAAAAAGAAATGGAAAATATGAAGTAGATTTTGTCATACTTAAGCCACCTTTGACACCAGCTCTAGTTTCTAGGGACCCATTAAATCATGTTGGACCCCCTAGATTCCAACAACGTCCCCCACCTTGGAAAGATGAGGGAAGGGGTGCCAAAAGAAATCAGTTTGAAGAATAATTAGATAATGTATTCTCATTCTGTGATGACCAGGTCTATGGCTACTACGTATCATCCTTGAATTGCATCTTTCTCTAGATACCAGATCCAAGGAAATAAAATGAAGTGTGTCTCGATGATCGTACAAATTATTGTCCTTACCACCTGATATTAGGACACAACATCTTGGATTTCTTTATCTTCAAGGATCTTATGAAAAAGATGGTGGATTCCAAACAAGTCAAGTTTGGTCCCCCACTATCACAAGTGGTGTATATCTCTACCTTAGACCCAAGAGAGGAAGAGGAGTGAAAAATAGTCACCAAAAAAAGGATAAAAAGTTAGATGATGGGATAACTCAAAAAATAGACAACTGAGCTCATGGAATCCTCCAGGCACTATTTAACCAACCAATCGTGCCCTGAATAGCTCTTGATGCAACACAACCATCATCCTCAGTACCAAAATCCTATGAGGGGTGAAAAGATAGAAATCATGAGTGATAATATGAATCCAAACCAAAGTTGAAACTAGTCTTGATACTTTTTTACTTCATGTTAGTACACTTGAAAGCACGGGCAGCGCCCCACCAAATGGGACAATGGGCACCGCCCCTCCAAACAACATCATCATAAGAAGATAGAAAGACATAATTATTGTAGGATCGAGAACTGATCTTTGGCTCCATTAACATCATTCACTTGATGGACCCTTTCTCTGATGAAGACTATGCCCATGAACTTGAATTCCCCATGTCCAAATGGACATCCAAAGGAATAGGCCAAAGAGACTGAGGGTTTCCATGAATGTGTGATCATGGAAGGAGTCAAATTCATTATACAAATTATTTCAAACCATTAATGTTGCGAAAACTCATAGAAGTAACCTACATCAGATAAAAAAAAGAACCGAGGTGTTTCTCTACCTCTTCTGGAAGAAATCCTATCCCAATCATCTTGGAGTATCTGTCAGAGGAAGAGAATTTGTCTAATCACTCAAGGACTGTTATAAAAACAGTTTGGAAAAACTCATAAAGCACAACAGCACCATCAAATCCTATCATAGAGGTCAGACCATCTAAATCCAAAGATCAATCCCTTAAACCTCCCATGAATGTGCATCACCATTCCTGGAAGAGCCGGCCTTTAGAGCAGAAATATGATATTCTGAAGAAGCTATCCTCATTACTAGAAAATCTATCAGTCCTGGATGCCTTGAGTCTATCAGTATACCTTAGGGAGGCACTCTTCTAAGCACTACTAAGTCCCCAAGAATTTGAGGCCGAAGTAGCAGCAGCGGAAGTCTTTCCTACAGAAACCAATCTCGAATAATTCCACACTGTCATCACCTTCACTGACTATGATAAATATGCCATCATACAGGGACACATGAAACCCTCTTATGTTTCTGGAAAGTTAAATGGAATTTATGTCTTGAGAATTATCATCGACAATGGATCTGGAGTAAACCTTCTCTCACTATGAACACTTCTTCAGTTGGGCTATGATGAAGACAGTATGATAGCCTGCACCACAACTCTGTTGGGATATGAAAAAAGTGAGAAAAATCCATAGGTATGAATCTAGCATAAAACATGACTTGGATACCTCATTTCTAATTTTGAGTTGCTAGTAGTGCGGAAAAGTATGACCTTGAATGTCATATTGGGGTGGCCCTGGATGCATCAGCACGCTATGATCCCCTCACCATACCATTATTGCATCAAATATTGTTCTAAAGGGAAAAAAGAGGAATTTCATGCTGATGAATCCCCATTAAAATCCTACGAGTTTCATTACATTAATGAAAGATTCTATGAATAGAAAGAGATAGAGTATTTGGTCGATGACATTGATTTGATTTCGACCCCAAACAGACTGAAAATAGCTCCCACTAATCCCCTCAAACAGCTTGGGGAAGAGTATGTATTACCCATTAACCATTTTGAGTGCGCATGTTCCATCATAGATGAAGAATCAGCATCCCGCATGAATTTCGTTATAGCTGCTAAGTCCAAGGATGTTGAAAAGCATGCTAACTCCTTGATGATAGTGAGAGATCAAACAAAAATGCTCCCAATCCATCATTGGGGCCTCAAATAGTTCCCTCCTTACTCAATAAGGCATAAGACGTTGTCCTTTCACAAAAATAAAGTTAATAAAATCATCCACCCCCAACATGCTCTTCAGAATATTCCCCATAGTCAATCGGGGTAAAAGGATCTATTTCATTTCCTATAAATTAGAGATGAGATTCCTCTACCAATTATAGAGAGTTAATATATAGAATCCTTTCTTCATTATAAGAGGAATAATATGATGAAGAGGAAGAATAATAAGAATACGATCTCAAATATCATCTCCCACATTTGAAGAAGGCATCTCCACCACGATCGATGAATGTAGGGAGATAAACATGGGCACTGAAGATGACCTGCCGCCCACTGTGATTAGTGTGACTATGCCTTTTGAGGAGAAGGAGGCATATACCTCCTTCCTAAAGAATAATAAATATTTTATTTCATAAAACTACATAGAAATGACATTCATTGATCTTGAGGTCGCCACTCATCACCTAGGTCTTCCGAAAGGCCATCATGGTTACCAAATAGGCTGCTAGAAGGAACCACCTAACACATGCTACCAAAATAGAGGCTGAATTTAACAAAATAATAAAATATAACATCATTCAAGAAGTCCAATATTTGATATAGTGTAAAAAATATCCCTTGTTAAAAGGAATAATGGACATATCAGGTTCTACATGAACTTTCGGGACCTCAAACAGCACTGCCCAAAAGATGACTTTCTGATCCTGATGATGGAATTGCTCATCGATGCGACCACCGGATATGTGGCCATCTCATTCATGGATGTCTATTCTGGATACAACTTGTTCTGAATGTCCTAATAATATGAGGAATACACTATTTTTAGGGACCCCTATGGATTAATTTTCTATAAGGTGATTCCCATTGTTCTGAAAATTTTTAGCACTACATATCAGTGCACCATGTAACACATTTTCAAGCCCTTCCTGGGAAAATTCATCAAGTGCTATGTAGATGACCTGGTGGTTAAATAACTATAGTGCTCAAACCACCTAAGATATATTGAAACTATCTTTAATAAACTATGATAAAATAGTTTAAATATGTATCCCATAAAGTGTTTCTTCGGTTTTACCTCTGTAAAATTCCTCAACTTCTTCATACACCATCATGATATTGAAGTAGACCCTAAGAAGACAAAAAACATCATTGGAATGTCTCCACCTCACAACCTCACTGAGTTGAGGGGCCTCTAGGGGAACCTGGACTACATTCAGTGCTTCATTTCCAACCTTTCAGGTAAGTTTTTGCATCTCACTAGGTTGATGGATAAAGGGGTTTCATACTAGTGGGATAATGATTATTAAGAAGCATTTGAAAATCATAAGAGGTATATCTTAAGTCCACCAGTGATGATGATTTCAGTTGAGGGAATACCATTCATTTTGTATGTAACTTCCTTAGAATGGTTACTAGGCACTTTCCATATACATAAGAATGATGCAGGTAGTGAGAGTAGTCTCTATTACCTCAGCTGAAAAATGATCAATGCTGAGACTCGATATTTCTGAATCGAAAAGAACTGCCTCACTCAAATATTTTTAGTTCAGAAACTCAGGCATTACCTAAAGCACCATGAGGTCCATTTTGTGTGTTGTTGTTACCCATTCAAGTATATTCTCAGTCTTCCTATACTAACTAGACTCCTATCGTGGTGGGAATTCATCCTTCAACAGTTTTATATATGGTATGTCCCCTAGAAATCCATAAAATTCTTAATGTTAGAATATTTCCTAAGGGAGAACCCCTTAGAATAAATGAACCCATTAGATGTTGGTCTTCCTAATGAAGAAGAATTATCCCCCCAAGAAGTCCCCCATGAATGGGAAGTGTACTTCTATGATGCCTCCATAAGCCCAATAGGGAAAAGGATGGATGATCCCATGCTCAAAAAAGTGGGTAAGGGATTTATAATCATATCTCTAGAAAAGGCCTTCTTTCCTAACTCCTTCCTACTTTCAGAGGGTGTACGAATAATGAAGCAGAATACCAGGCCCTCATTGCAGGCATGGAACTGGAACTTCATGCATGATCTTAACACCTATAGATAAAATGTGATCTAGAGTTTGACATCAAGCAATTCAATGGTTACAATTCCTTTAATAAATAAGTATTTGTTTCATTAATGAACCATGTTTGAGAGATTATTGAAGAATTCCCATCAGAACTAACACTTACTTATGTCCCTCGGTTACAAAATGATCAAGCTAATGCATTGGAAAATGCAACCAAACCCTGGCTGATCCAGACTGGGGGAAACAATCATCATCATTTCCCACTTTTGGATGATATTTTCATTCATTCAAAACAATAAGGAAGAAATCAATGAGATTATCCCCATTCATAATCCTTACGGTCACACCACCGGCTAGATGAATCCCATTTCAAATTACATCTAGAGGGGGAACTCCAACCAGATAAGGATGGAAGAGAACATATCTGGAGGTAGGCAGTCAATTTTTTTGTGTACGATGGTGCAAACCAAGAAAAGGTCCTCTAAAAACAAGGGCTTGATAGAGTCCTTCTGAGGTGCATCGATGGACAAGGGACTATTCCCACCATGAAAGAAGTGCACATCAGAACTTGTGGAACACACCAACCAGTATCCAAGATCTCCCATAAAATTAGAAGTCTTGGATACTATTTCCCCACTATGATGGATGACTGCTCCATATTCTCCAAGAAGTGTGATCCCTTCCAAGTTCATGCCAATTTCATTCACCAAACCCCAAAACTACTTCCCATAGCTATGTACATCTGGCCATTTTCCATTTGGGGGATGGATGTCATGGGACAATATCATCCAACGAAATTAAGATAATTTATGTCCATTCTCACAGAAACCAACTTTTTATCCAAATGGGATGAAGATGACCCTCTAAAGAGGTCAGGTATAACAAACCTGCTCTTTATTACACACATAAATATGATTTATTACATAAAATTGCACTTAATAAAACTCTGAGGATCAGGAGGTCTAGTGTATTTGGAAAATAAGAACATTACATAACAACATAGAACATAAAACACAACATCTTTATTGAAAACTTCTTTTACATGACCACAACATTCCATCATACATAGCATTTCATGGGATAACCTGAGGATATGCATAAGAAAAGGGTGAGATATAAAGCCAAGTAAGGGATTAAACAGGGCATAACCTGAAGAATAAAATACATGTTAAGAAATAGGCATATCAATGGATCACAAGAGAGACATGAACATAAATTCATGATATAGCATTATTATCAAAACTTTGAAAGGTGGAAACAACATTTCATGTGATATTAGCATGATTTAAGGCTCACTGCATATGGAGCATGAGTAAACCCTCATTTCAATTAAATTTTCGTGAGTAAACCCTCATTTCACTTGACGTATCATGATACTAATATTTACCCAATGCATTGGAGTGCTATCAGGGTGCACCCTTCTCAGTCATTACATTTCATGCATAAGTGTGCCACGTAAATCATACAACATGAATTCTTTAAAATCGTCATTTATTCCATGATAAAGGAATGTGGAATTCATACACGAAACACTATAATCAATAAGTAAATGTGAAAAAAGTTTAATACACTTGATAGATAAATGGGCATGTTATTCACTACATAATTACTTTATCTTGGAAAATCACGGTGCAATTTACGTAGCATAACAGCGTGAAACAAGAATTCATAAAAATGGTTGATGAGAGAGAAAGTGGTATATCATCATATGTACATGAAATGGAAAGTAATGGGGGTGATATAGATACATGTCATGACATATGTAATGTAATTTAGATTCATAATAAAAAATAATTGTTTGATTGTAAATGAGAAGAGAGAAATTCGTTACCGAATTTTGGTATGGTAACAGTTGTACATAGGAGGCATTAATGAGAGGGAAAATAGGTCTCCCATAATTCAAAAATAAGGAGGAATGTATAGGGGATGTAAAAAATCATACCACAAAATTTTAATTGAAAAAATGGGTATAGAAACCTAAAGATGTTTGGAAAAAATGAGAATGGAAGAAATTACTTACTTGAAAGTGTGATCCCAAAGGCTTAGGAGAGGATTGAGAGAGCCTTTTTGGAGAATGGGTCTCCTTGGGATGATTCTTGAGAGAGGAGGTAAGTGTTTGGTAAGTCTAATAATGGTTTTAGTTAAGAGGAATGGAATATTGAGTGGGATTATATAGGAAAGGAGAGGGAATTCACTATAACTTACGTTTTGGACACCACACATTAAACTAATAAAAATCACAAACCATCCCATGGTTTTTGCCCATGGTTTTTTCCAATTTGGAGTGGAAAAAAATATTTTAGGAGGAAAATGGCCTAAATTATTAAAATATTAGGATTTATTATGTTGAAGTGAGTCACACTCTCCAGGAAATCATTTTAAAATGTTAAAATGATTTATAAGTCTTGGAGGGTCCACTAAGGCATTGTAAAATAAATCAAAAAAACAAAAATCAAATTACATTAAAGTAAAAAAATGTATTGTCCTAAAATACCTTTTATAGTATTTTTTTACATCACTATTGGGTCATTATGATGTCATAAAACAAATTATGTATTTAAACGGTATTTAATTTTTTCCCAAAAATTCGACTATCTCTAAAAATTATGAAAAATTCACCGTTAGATAATTTAAACATCCTAAATCCAAAAATGGTATTGTTTTTACATATATAATTTTCTAAATATGTGAATTTTTACTTTAAAACTTAAAACCTTTATTTATAAAAAATACCTGGGTTTTGACAAAAACAATATTCAAACCTTAATAAAAAATACAATTATATTAATAAAAATTATATGATCATTTATATTTAAAAAAAATTAATTTAGAAATAATATTTTATTAAAATATTATTTAATTAAAAATTCCATTAATTCATGAAAATTGATTTCTTAATGGAATATTAACCAAAAAATATATTTCTGCTTTAAAAACTATTTACAAAGTAAAAATAATAAAATGAATGTATATTATTTTTTCTATACGAAAATAATGTACATAATCATTATTCTAGGGTATTGTCACATAACCCCTTATAACACCCGCATAAGACCTAAGGGTAAGGTGTGTAATGGTGACAAACTCTTGGGGTGGCTCAGATATCATTGTTCAGGTGGTAATCTCTATCAACTTCCACTTCTCATGTAGTCAGTTCTGTTCAAGCTTAACATGTTGAAGATCATCTTGGGATTGTTCAAGAGCGAAGTACCATGACACCACCTTATTTCTATGATCTGACCAATGGGATTTGTAAGTATCAATTCTACTAGAGGAGGCTATCACTTCCTTTTTCTGAGTAAATTGGATTTGTTAAATCCCTATATTTATACTAATCATGTGATCACTGTTCAATGACTAGATTAGAAATGGGAAAAATTATTAATGGTATTTTAAAATACAAAAACATAAAACCAGGAAAGTACATATGTTTTATATAGCCATTTTATATAATAAGACAGTTAATTATATCAAGATTAATTTCCATTAATAAAAGTTTTGGTCGATACACTCTTCCCCCCTTAAGAAATTTCTCCATAGAAATTTCCTTTTACCACACTAAAACGGATAAGGGTAACACTTCTTTATCACTCCTCTGATTCCCATGTTTCTTCTTCAAACCTGTGGTTTCGCCACAACACCTTTACAAGGGGAATTGTTTTATTTTTGTAGAACTTTTTTTCTATGATATAAGATCTTCACGGGCTTTTCATCATAGGAGAGGTCAATCTCCAATGGTACCACCTGTAGATTGAGTTCATGTGATGGTTTTGGTATGTACATCTTCAAGAGTGATATATAGAATATATCATGTAATTCATATAGGTTCTATTGGAGTGCTAGTTGATAGTCCACCGCTCCAATGTGATCAAGGATCTCAAAAGGGCCGATATACCTTGGACTAAGCTTTCCCTTATTCCTAAATCTCATAACTCTATTCCATGACAATATGCGGAGGAATTACATGTCTCCAACATCAAACTCTAGGTCTCATCAATGATTATCATCATAGCTCTTTTGTTGACTCTGAGTAGCTTCAATGTGCTACAAGGTGGTCTTCACCTTATCCACAATTTCCTTGACCATTTCCTGACCTAGTATTTTTCTCTCCCCAACTTCATCCCAACAAGCTGGTGTTCTTCACCACTTCCCATATAGGGCTTCATAAGGAGCCATTTGGATGATTGAGTGGAAACTATTATTGTAAGAGAACTCAACCAAAGGAATATTTTGATCCCATCATCCTTTGAAGTCCATTGAGCATGATCTTAATATATCCTCAAGTGTTTGGATAGTCCACTCATATTGTCCATAATTTTGAGGATGATAAGCCGTACTAAAGTTCAACATAGTACTCATAGCGTATTGTAGACTCTTCTCGAACTTAGAGGTGAATCTTGGATCTCGATCAGATAAAATAGATAGTGGTACTCCATGTAGACTTTCACCTTCTCTGATGTATATCCATTCCAGTTGATTTAATGATAAATCCTCTAGAATTGCAGTGAAGTGTATATTCTTTTTAATATGATTCACAACAACCCATATAACAATGTTTCCTTTGGATATCTTCGGAAGTCCAGTGACAATGATTATGGTGATGTTCTCCTATTTCCATGTTTGTATGGGTAATGGTTGCATCAACCCCTTAGAATTATAGCTATCATCCTTCACTTTCTAACATACAAGGCACTTTGATATATACTCTGAGATCCCCTTCTTCTTAATATCACACCAATAATGCTCTTGGAGATCTTGATACATCATTGTGTTTCCTGGGTGAAGGGAGAAACTCAAACTATGTGAATCTTCCAAAAGTTCATTATTTAACTTCAGATTTGAGGGAACAGATTGTCTTTACCCAAATCTCACAATTCCTTCTTCATTAACATTGAACTCTAAGGATAACCCTTTTTATAGTTTCCAATTTCTTCTGAATTCCCAAATCATCCTTTTGAGCATCCCTTAACCTTTCCAAAAGAGACGGTTGAGCAATAATTTGTGAAATGTTTGATGATGTTACCTTATTTATGATTCCCATTTCCATCTTCATCTAACCTAAGAATATTGGATCTTTTTCGATTATCATCAATGATAGAATCATTGGGTCCTTTCTACATAAAGAATATGTCACCATGTTTGCTTTCCCAAGGTGGTAATGGATTAATCATTCATAGTATTTGGTTAGCTCTAGAAATCTTCATTGGTGCATGTTTAATTCTTTCTATGTGAATATATACTAGAGGCTTTTGTGATCCTTATATATTTCAAACTTCTCTACAAATAGGAATTTCCACTAAAATTTTAAAGCGATGATTATTGTAGCCAACTATGGATCATATGTTGGATAATTTTTCTCATTAAATTTCAATTTCTATGAAGCATAGGCAATGAATTTTTCATTTTTCATCAAACAAACATCCCATGACCTTCTTTAAAGCATCAATAAATACTGGAAAAAAATTTCCACTTGAGGGATGTGTGAGAATGGGTGTAGTGATACGCCTCCTTTTCAACTCCATGAAGCTCTCTTTGCATTCATCACTCCAAAAAAACTTGACTACCTTCCTAGTTAGCTTGGTAAGATGTTTTAAAAATTAGGATAAATTTCTCAATAATTGGCGATAATATCTATCTAATATAAGGAAGTTATGGATATACATCATATATTTTGTCCTCATCCATCCCTAAATTTCATTTTTTGTGGAGGGATCCAAAGATATACCATTTCGTATGATGATATGATCCAGGAATGATACCTCCTACAACTAGAACTCAAACTTGTGGTAATTTTCATAGAGATTCTCCTTTTGCAAGGTTTCAAGTATAGTTCTTAGATGATCCTCTTGATCCTCCTTGATTTTGGAGTATATTAGAATATCATCTATAAATACTACCATAAATTTTTTGAGGTAATCTTTAAAAACTCTATTAGTTAAGTCCATGAAGATTGCAAGAGCATTAGTGAGTCCTAAAGGCATTACTATGAATTCATAGTGCCTATACCTTTAATGAAAAGTAGTCTTGGGGATATCATCCTTCTACACCATTACATGGTAATATCCTGACCACAAATCCACCTTGTGAAGTAGTATTGTGCTCCACAAAGCTGATCGAACAAATCATCAATTCGTGGAAGGGGGTACTTGTTATTTTTCCAGATTTTTTTGAGCTCATGATAATCAATGCAAAGGCACACTGGCCCATCCTTTGTATTGATGAAGAGGACTGGTGCATCCCATGGTGAAGCACTTCGGTTTATAAACCCTTTATCCAGATTCTCATATAGTTGTTTCTTCAGCTCCTCAAGCTCCACAACCGCCATTCTATATAGAGTCTTGGATATTATAAATCACCCATGTATAATATCAATTTAGAATTCAACATCTAAACTAGGATGAAGACCAAGTAATTCCATGGGAAACAATTCAGTGAGTTCCCTCGTAATAGGAATTCTTTCATGGATGGTTGCTTCCTTAGACTCAATCATTTGAGAAAGATACGCATGCTAATTGGGCATTAATATCCATTCTTGAGATGTTGGTGATAAAGAAGATTCATCCTCATCCTTGCTCTTGTACAGAATCAGTGATCGATTCTCCATTTATAGATTGATTTCCCTCTCATGGAAATTTATGTCGGATCTATATAGGGAATGACAATCCATGTCAATAATTGAATAAATTCCACCCAAAGGAGTATGAAGAGGTTTTCTGGGATATTCGATCCAAAAATTATGATAGAGGAGGAGTTAAATTCATGGGTTTCAATGATTTATCCATTTTTCATTCTAACCAGCATATCTACTTCAATGATTTTTGGTGATGTTGGGATTGTTCAACTAAACTTTCGAGATATAATAGAATTCATAGAACCAGAATCAAAAATTATGTTCACTATTCTTGAATGAATAACTAGTGTACATGTCACCACTTCTTTGTAAGGGTTTTTTTGTGGTAGTGATGGAAAAAGATCTCCCTTTCTACATTAGAGGTTTTTGGTTGCTCGGATAACCCTTGGCTTAGGGAAATAGTTTGAAAATTGCCCTGGTTCTTCGTAGTTGAAGCAATGAATAATGCATTGAGGGTCGAACTGAGCATTCCTCTCCTCTATTACAGTAGTAGGTTTTTCATGTTGGCAGTTAATAGCTAGGTTCCCTTATCTTCACACACCTTAATAATTTCCTCATCCCCTTCGAGAAATTTATGGGGTTCTTATTTCTGCACCTTTGTAAAGTGGGGTATTGGATTTTCTTAGCACCATTGGATTTATCCATCCAGCCACCATAATTAAATTCCAACATACACTTATTATCCCTATTATAACCCTGTGATTCTTCTATCTCCATTTCTACTTTGAGTGCACATTGGACAATTTTCTCATAGCTCTCAAAGTCATGTATAGATGGATATTTCCAAATACTAGGTTTTATCCCACCAAATAAGTGGTTAACTTTGCATTCAGGGGTAATGAAAAAACCAAAGGAATATCATGAAAGCCTTGAGAAGTTTTCTACATATGCTCTAATGGATTCTTCATCTCTTTACGTGAGGGAAAGGAAGTCCCTTTCCATCTTATGTTGGATGGTGTGAGGAAAATATTTATCAAATTTTTTTTTGGGAATCCTTCCATTTCAGCAACTAGATCTCCTCCTCAGGAGTCTTATTTTTAATCAATTTCCACCATTGATTAGCTTAACCCTCCATACGATAAGTAGCCAGAAGTACCTTCTCTTGTTCAGAATATTTAACGATGGAGAATATATTCTCAAAGGAGTTGATCCATTGTTCGAGGATTGAGGGATCAGATGATCCATCAAATGTTAGAGGTCTTTGTCTCATTAAGATCTCGATTGCGGCTTGTTCATTCTTTGGGGGGGGGTTAAATGTTCCTATTGACCACATATTTATATTCAAATCATGAGTTAACTAAGAGAGTATCATGATAAATATTTTGATTCCCACTCCCATCAGTTTGGGAATCTCATTAGGATAGTCATTACATTTATCTTTGCATCAATTGTTAGCTTGAGTAATCATATTACCATCCATTGGATGGAATAAAAGGAAATTTAGGGGTAACACATAAAGGTTAATCCAATTAAAAAAGAGATAACTTATAAATTACATTTATTTCCTTAACTTATCTATGTTATCCATGAACTACTATGCAACATATATTCTTAGGAGATTTTTTTAATTCCCTTAATAATGATTCATAATAAAATTATGAATTCACCAAAGCATTTCCCCTAGTAGTGTCATAAACAAGAGTGAAACAAGTCCAGTTATCGTGCACTAGTTCTCGTTCGAGTTTACTCAAAGTGGTGTTTTAGGGTTTTAATCCAAGAGACATCTTTTCCAGATATGCCTCTACATGATCGTATCTAGATGGGGATGTATTTTCTTGATAAACAACTTAATCAATACTCTCCAAAATTTAGGGATTTTTTTATTATACTCAGTCTTACCTCTATGGTTTTCACTAGGTTTTTCTAATACTAATCCCAAAAATAACTAAACATATCCTCTGATAACAACTATATTAGCCTTTCTTTTGATTACACACATAAACATGAACATAATATAACTTAGAGGATCAAGAGTTCTGGTGTCTTGGAAAATTAGGAACATTACGTAACAACATATAAAATAAAACACAACAACTTTATTAGAAACTTCTTTTACATGACACCAACATTCCTTCATACTTAACATTTCATGGGATAACCTGAGGAAATGCATAAGAAAATGGTGATCTATAAAGCCCAGTAAGTGAATAAACAAGGCATAACATGAAGAATTCATTACATTTTAGTAAATTGTCAAATCAATGGAGCACAAGAGAAACATGAACATAAATACATGATATAGCTTGATTTTCATAACATGGAAATGTGCAAACAACATTTAACATGATGTTAGCATGAGACAAGGATCATTACTCATGGAGAATGAGTAAACCATCATTTAACTTGAATTATCATGATTAAACCCTGATTACACTTTACATGTCATGATACTAATATTTATTCAATGCATTGGAGCGCTATCAAGGTGAACCCTTCGTAATCATTTTAGTTCATGCATATGTGTGCCACATAGATCATACAACATGGATTAATTAAACATCATAATTTATTCAAAGATAAATTAATGTGGAATTAATACATGAAAATATTTAATCAATAAGTAAATGTGAATAATGGTTAATACCCTTGATAGAGAAATGGGCATGGTATTCACTACACACTAACTTTGTCTTGGAAAATCATCGAGCAATTTCGGCAGCATAACGGTGTGACATAAGAATTCATAAAAATGGTTTTAGAGAGAGAAAGGGGTATCTTGTCATATGTAAATGAAATGGATAGTAAGGGGGTCATATGGATACATTTTTTTCACATGTAAGGGAATTTATATTCATAATATAAAATAATTTCTTGAATGTAAATGAAATGTGATAAATTCCTTACGGAATTTTGGCATGGTAAAAAGTGTACATGGGAGAAATTAATGGGGGGTAAAGAGGTATCCAATCATTAAAATATAAGTATGGAAGTATGGGTAGGTTCAAAATCATACCTCAACATTTTTAATTGAAAGCAAAATGGTATAACAACATAAAGAAGTTTGGACAAAAATTAGAAAGGAAGAAATCACTTACATGGAAGTGTGATCCCAATGGATTGGGAGAGGCTTGAGAGAGGTTTCATTGGAGATTGGGGCACCTTGGGAGGATTATATAGAGATGGGGGTAGTATTTGGTATATATCCAAATGGTTTGAGTGAAGATGAATGGGATATTGATTGAGTTTATATGGAAAATGACAGGGAATTATTTATTATTTAGGTTTTGGAAACGACACATTAAACTAATAAAAACCACAAACCATACCATGGTTTTTGCCCATGGTTTTTGAAAATGTGGATTGGAAAAAATTATTTTATAATTACAATGGCAGAAATTATTAAAATATTAGGATTTAATATGTGGAGGTGAGTCACACTCTCAAGGAAATCATTTTAAAATGTTAAAATGTTTTATAATTCTTGGAGGGTCCCCTAAGAATTTTTAAAATAGATAAAACAAACCTAAAATCATATTATTTTAATTATAAAACATATATTGGATGAAAATACCTTTTAAATAATTTTATTACATCACTATTGGGTCATTATGATGTCATAAAACACATTATGTATTTAAATGATATTTAATTTTTACCCAAAAACTTGTCTATCTAAGAAAACTGTGAAAAATTAACCATTATATAACTTTGATATCCTGAATCCAAAAATTATATTAATTTTATCTAAATTATTATATATTTATTTGAATTTTTACATTTAAAATAAAAATTGACATTTATCGAAAATTCATGCGTTTTGACAAAATGATACTTTAAAACTTAATAAAAATTACAATTGTATTCATTAAAATTATATGATCATTTATATTTAATAAAAAGTAATTTAGTAATAATATTTTATTAAAACATTACTTAATTTAAAAATATATTAATTCATCAAAATAGATTTCTTAATTGAATATTAACTAAAAATAATATATGTGCTTTAAAAACTATTTACAAAGTAACAAAAATAAAATGAATATATATTCTTTACTCTACAAAAAATAATGCACATAATCATAGTGTTGGGGTCTTGTTACATAACCCCTTATAACATCAGCATTAAACCTAAGGGTAAGGTGTGTGATGTTGATTGACTCTTGGGGAGGCTCATATAACATCGCACATGTGGGAATCTATATATACTTACACTTCTCCTATAGGTGGTTCTATTAAAGATTAATGTGTTGAATTTCTAATTGGGCTTGGTCAAGAGAATAGCCTAGTGGGGCCACCACCTTTATGATCTCTGAAAAATGTTCATCATACAGAGTAATTCTACTAGATGAGGCCATCACTTCCTTTGTCTGAGTAAATTGTATTTGTTAAAGCCCTTTATTTATAATAATCATGTGATCACTGTTAAATGGAAATATTAGAAATGGTAATAATTCTTAATAGTATTTTAAAATAAAAAAACAAAAAACAAAGTATGCGAAAATGTTTTATATAAACTTTTTACAGAATAATACATTTAATTAGATCAAGAAGAATTTTCATTAATAATGTTTGGGTCGTTACATTGGGGCAAGAAGCAATGTTATCTTTGTAAAAGCTAAAATCATTACCAGATTTGGTGTCCCTCATACAATACTTATGGAAAATGGAACCAACTTATACTCTACTATGTTGGAAAAGTTATACAATGAGTATGGAATCAAATCCAACCGTTCATCCTACTATCATGAAGTAGCCAATGGGTAGATATTGGCTTTCAACAAGACTCTTTCCAACATAATCCATAATATGGTATAAAAGGACAATAAATTGTGTCCATACAAGCCCCTCCATGGTTTATGGACTTACTGGACCACGACCCACACTACCACCCAGGAAACCCCACACTCAATAGTATATAGGACAGAGGTAGGTTTTCCCATCGAAGTTCATGTTCTCTTGCTCCGTATTGCCATTTGTGATCAATAGTATGTGGATGGGAAATCCTAGAAATGGTTTGATGAGTTGGAGAAACTGGATGTGAAAAGGTTTCACACTTTTCAACATTTAGAAATCTACCAAAATTGTATCCCACAAGCCTTCAACAAAAAGGTTCGCCTTCAGTCATTCCTCAAAGGAGAGATAGTGTGGGTCCTCAGAACCCCGATGATACTTTGGAAGAAACCCCCAAATATTGATCCAAAATGGGAGGGACCATAGGCCCTATATAAGGTCTAATCCATGGGAGAATATGACTTGATATCAATTGATGGACATCTCATCAAAAATCCCACCAATGCAATGTCTTTGAAGAAATACTTCGCATGATAGTGACACAAACATCTTAACTGCATGATGTTAAACTGCATAGTAACACAAAGTCATCCTTGCTGTATGAAACTAAACTACATGGAATCTTCATCCTTATATCATGATGTTAAAATAAAAGGTCAAAGTCTTCCTTTCTACATTATACTAAACAGCATGGAATCTTCGTCCTAACTGCAGGACATTAAATAAAATGGTTGGTATTGTGTTCCAGCTAACAATCTGTCACATTTAAGTCAAATTATTGATAAGAAAATATATAAATACCTTCCTTGTTTCTTTTTATGGGTTAGACCAACACAGTAAGGTAATTCTAGTACTATGTGCTTCTTGATTTCAATTCATCAGTGGGATACGTAGTGATGCCTAGACTATCGATATTGGCCCAACCATCACATGAAACAGATTGAGCCTATTATATACTCTATCACCTATACAAAATGGTAAATACTTTTCTCTCCTTGTTTCTCAAATTGAGTATAACTTACATGATCTTAGGATTAGTTGTAAGGGTTACCTTGTGTAAATAAATCATATAGGAATATTATCGACCCATCACCCATAGAGGATGAAACCAAAATTCCCCTACACTTGAGTCATATTGGTACATGGATCATATTATGTCCAGAACTATGTAGGTCTTGAGTATTTCCCTTGAAAGATATGTACTGACAACTAGATTTATCAACCTGGACCAGCCACCAATCAAAGAAAAATTCCCTCTCATTTCCCTACACATGGACCAGACCTCTCTAGGGAACTCTTATAACAATGTATGGCTTGATTACTACCCTTGTAGGATACGTAGTGACATTGGGATCATCTATTCTTCCCTAACCATCATCACTAGATAAAAATTACCCCTCCCTATGAATGGACTAGACCTATACAGTTAGGTAATTTGTAGAACTATGTATGGATTGATTCCTATCTCAGTAGGGATACATAGTGATGCCCAGATCCCAAGACTCACCCCCAACCGCATTATGGTTATAATTCATGTCATTTTACATTCATCCTTATTGTATTAAGTTAAACATCATGTAATCTATTATAAATATGTATTTATTGATTCCCATATCATTGGGATATGTAGTGCTTCTCGGATATCATATCTTGGTTCATCCATCATTTAAAATTCCATCCCCCCTATGTATGGACCAAACTGTTAAAGGGAGGATATGCCCAAAACTATGTGTGGCTTGATTCTTACCCTTGCAGGATATGTAGTGACATCTTGATCCCAAATCCTAGTCTAGCCACCAAGAAATTGAAATTCCCCTTTTCCCTAGTATGGGTCAAACCTATATAGGTAATTCCTTTCCAGGACTATGTGTGGATTGATTCCTTCCCTTAGAGGATATGTAATGATGCATGAATCCTTCATCTTGGTCTAGATTCCTTTTTAAAAAAAATTGTAAAATTCCCATTCCTCTATGTATAGGTCAAAATTCCATAGGGTAATCCATGAAAGGTCCTAACCACATGACATTAAATTTCATGGTTTCTCAAGAATCATTTGTGGCCCGATTCTCTATGTTACGAGATCCCAAACATGCCCTCAATTTCCAACACAAAAAATGCAAAGAGATGATAAAAATTCCATGTCTGAATTCTGACACCCAAAAGGAGTCAAAATATCATGCTTCCCCCTCCATACGAGTCATATCTATGTAGAATCTATTGTAGTTCATGGCCAATCATGGTCTAGATATTTATTACATTCCCAGACACATCTTTACCATTTTCTAAACTCCATACTCAGAGAAATCTTGGGTCCCCATTAACATTCACAGCCATAAAAAATGGATGGCCAGTTTCATGCAAACACCTTTGATTGACTATCCAAATCATTCCCTAGTGGCTCTGTGGATATAGCCTATGAAACGGGAATGTTAATCAATGGAAAATTCTTCCTCAAGAGAGTACTTTCCTATTTCTATGTTCCTAATGGCTTCCAGGCCAGAATTCATTCCTCTTGATCCAAGGTCCCCCCCCCCAGACTATGATGTACACCTTATATCATCGCTCATGTCTATAGAATGTGAGAATAATATGACCACAATTAACTCAAATCTATTTATGGACTTTGTGAAAATATTTCTCCACAACACAATGGTAAACTATTCTATCGATGTCCTTACTACTTGATGTTAAACTACAAGGTCAGAAGTGTCCCGACTGCATGACATTAAACTATACCACATAATGGAAATGACTAGATTCTTTTCTTGGTTCAGCATCCTCAAACAAAATAAATTTCCTTCTTATGTATGGGATAGACCTCCACAAGGAATGTTTATTAGGAATCCTGCGTAACTCAGTTTTCCCCTAATAAATGTTTGGTAGACTCGAATCCTACGATCTGGACTCAACCATAGAAATTATTGATATATACTCTTCTCTGAGTATTAATTTAATTAAGGAAGAGAATCACAAGATAAATCCTATTTATGGGTACTCTTAAGGGTAATCATATTTCCATTCATTCACGATGGGATTACCCAATGTCCACCCCACATGATGATAAATTATGTGGAAATCGTCCCTAATGCATGATGTTAAATTACACAATGTTGGTCTGAGTATAAAATTCTCCCTTCCATTGATTATTCCATTCTAAATTGGTGACCCTAAATCCTCATAATACCTTGTTTCTCATACTAGGCATAGCTCACATGAGCCTAGGTACCTCAGTAGAAGATCCACCTTGACGACGTGGAAAATCATTCTAAGATTTTGGTCCTAGAAGCATGACCCTAAATGGAATGTTATGGTTCCCTTGCCCATAAGGAACCTTGGGTTATGGTCATACGATGTTATACTATAGGGTACTCTAATGAAGAGACCTATGCTTCACCATACATATGAGTCAGATCTATGTAAGATGTAAGTTGATCCCATTAGCGAAACATAGCCCGAACATTTCTAATGTATATGGATACGCTACTACCACACATCAAACTCTGTGCTTTGAGAAATCTTGGGTCTCCATAACCCTCCATGATCATTGGAGATGGAAGGATAGTGTCTTATGGATTCCATTGTTTTAATCTGCACATCGTGTCCCGGTAGCTCTACATATGTCACCTACAAAATGGCCAACAACCAAAGTCAAATTCACCATCAGGAGATTCCTACCATACCTCAGTATGCCTAATGGCTCCCAAACCCCATGAAATCCTTCCTAATTCAAGAACCCTCAAATTCATAGTTTACATTTTCTTTCCTACCCACGCCCTAGATATATCAGAACATCCTAGCCCGATTGATCTTCGGTCTCTCAAGGATTCTTCAAAATAAAGATTCCCCATCGATATGCACAAATGTGATCCGCATAAAAAATAAAAAATTCCCCAAATTATTTCTAGTCTTCCCAGTAATGTTCAACCAATTAAATTACCTATTTCATGTTTAGTTGAACCCCATTTCATAATCCAATCACTATTTCCAGAAAGGTCACAATCCCTATAATCCTTCATGGATATTAGATATGGAAGTCCAGTGTCCTGCAGACGCCTTTTGTTGACTTTCCACATCATTCCCTGGTGGCTCTTCATATGGCACATATGAAAAGGCCATCAAAAAAGGCAAATTTTACCTCAGGAGACTCCATTCCCATTTCTGTATTCTTAAACAACATTTATATCCCATAACATTCCCCAGATTCATAAGCCCCCTAAATTATGGTTTTCATAATTTTTCCCTTTCAAATTCCCAAATATAAAAATCATTTCTATTTAAACTGATTAATCATTTACCCTCTCTTGGATATAGTAAAATGATATTCCATAATAAGTCTCAAGTGTCCTGGTTGTTTGACATTAAACTATACCATTCACTGGCTCTCCCTAACCCATGAGAAATTAGTGAGGGAGTGGTTTTCTATTGAAATATGTTACAATGACCCTAATGATTTCAGATGTCATCCCACGGATAGGACACTCACTGTGGTACCTAACTTCAAATCAAATTCAATGTGTTATAAATCCATTAGGACATCAGAAATTGATGACCAATATCATGTGGACACCTTTTTATGACTATGTACATCATGTCCTTATGGATCTGCATATGTCTCCAACAAAAAAGTTGTCAACCAAAGGAAAATTCATCATCGTGAGAGTTTTTTCCAACCTCTATATGCCTAAAATGGATTCCAATCCTCATATACCTCCAAAACAGGCAAATTCAGGGTCAAGAAAAATCCTACATTCATGCCTTAGATTTATTAGAACATTCTCAATTGATGAATCCCAAATTAGGTCCCCTGCCCTGTTAATTTTGGTCAAATTTGTTTGACCTAAAAATTCAATAATAACTCTGATTGGAAAGACTATAAACAACCAATGAAAAATATGTATTACTCACTAGAGTGAAAACCTTCCAAGGGAACCCCTAGATAAATGTTGAGTACCAGCTCATTAAACCTATATTGTGTATGGTTTAGGAAAAAATTTGACTAATAAAATATTTAAAAGAGATATAAAGATTTTTGGGTTTAAAACCAACAAAGGGTGGCCTAAGAAAAAGTCAATTTATAACCTCTATTCCCATAGAAAACAGGCTTAGGAAAAAATTAGGGTAATAATGAAAAAAGTACAAAAGTTCGTGAAGTTTTCCAAGTAACCCCATCAATAGTTGAACTACACTCATTGATTCCCATATCTTAGGAAAATATTAGTGCTTTATTCAATTATTTCAATTTACCGATTTTGAATCATGGTTTCAAATTAACACCCGATCGAAATTATGTTTAAATAGTCGATTGTGATTGATTGACATTGTAGAAAAAAGAAAAATGAGATTCATTAGAGGGAGAAATAGTTCCATTAGTTCCAAAAAAAGGAGGAACATCCCTATTTTGGAGTCTCTCCTTTGTATCAAAATAATGTGAGTACATCACAATCATGAAAAATAAGAGTTAGGCTTGGATCAACCCTTCCAAAAAAATAACAGGCAGCTAATATGGGTTGTCAAGGGTTTTCTCTTGAGTAGCTCTCTCTTCTACCTCACCTTCAACCATCAGGCGTACACATTTCATAACGGCTTTGACATCCCACCCTTTCTACTTGATAGATTTATAGTCAGCAACCAAGGAGGCCAGTTGAGCCTTCAACCTTTCCACACAAGCCTCATATTCTCGTAGCTCTTCTGTCTGGGTGACAACAAATTCATGAACCTTTTCCTCCTTAGTATTAAGATCATCTAGTTCCTCATAAACATATCGGAAGGTTGTTTCCGAATGATGATAAGAATTGAATTTGTAAAGGTTGTACTCACATGAAGAAAGGTATTCTTCGGCTATAAAAATATGGCAAATAAGAAAGTGTAGATGTTCATAATCAAACCCACCCGAACCCAATACATAAAATAATTGCTTGTAATTGTCATTTTTATTGGTGTTGTAAGCGAGATGATTTTCCATGGAAAGGGAACATAATTGATTCCATGACTATTCTCACATCGCTTGATGCCTCCTCATAGCACTAGGACCTTGTCCCTCTCCCACTAGAATAGGTCTACATATTGGAAGTATCATTATATAAGATGGAAGAGACCTAAGATAGGTTACCCAGGCATGGCCACCCTCCCTCCCCACAGATTGTTTGAACCCTGGATCCAAAAACTTGGGTCTGGATATGACATCTGGGATATCCAATGACACTCTACTAGGTCTGGTCTTATTAGGGTCTAGAACAGCATCCACAATATAGGAGTAGTCTAAATCATTCCCTACCGAGATGGGCAGCCCAGATGAAGCACCTTCCAGACACATATGATGGAGGATCACGCATATTCTCACTATAGGTAGAGGAATAGATGGCATGGTTGTTGTGGTAAATATAGGGAAAATTAAGGATAATGGATTTTGGTCCAATCTAATTGGTCTTCCCAGCACCATATCAAGATAACAGTCCACCCACAGTTGGGCATACTCCAATGATACAAAGGTGGATCCCATCATATTAGGGATGATGAAATCCATCATGGAACCTTCCCAGATAATTATAATACATAATTGGAAAATAATTATAGGATGAGATTCTCCCCATAATTGAACAGTAGGAAGAAGCACGGTCTATTGAAGGCATTTAAATTTCCTAGCAAACCGATTGGGGATGTATGCCTCACAAATAACTACTCTATCTACAAGAGCAGTTAGAATAACATATCAAAGTGAAATGATATATGATATATACTCTGAAGAACCACCTCCATCAGCCATTAATTAACCTTGAGGTGTAGGGTGCAGTGTAAAAGAAAAGTTAGAAGCATCATTCCCCAGGTTGACCAAATTGCTAATTCTTAAGGTCATAGGACAAACATCAGAAATGTTAAGAAGGGCGGGGTGAAAGTTAAAACGAGGAACCCTCACAGTATGTTTACATTCCTAGAATGGTAAATATTCTACTATCCACCCATATAAAAATTGAAATGGTCTGTTGAGATGATGTGGAGGTCTACCTTCCTATATCTGCCCAAACCCCTCGTAAAGTGAAGAAAGAGTAGGAATGGCCAGATTGATTGGTTGCCCCTCCTCTAATGCAACTACCTTCATCAGAGAGAAAACTATGATTCCTATGTATACATAATAGGAGTGAAAGATCCATCCTCTTAAAAACATGGTTAAGAAAGCAGCTAAGCAAAGATCAGGTGGCACGTCTGATCAAATCATGTATCCTCGAGTAGTGTATCATCCTTCATCAAGGGTAGTACAATATAACACTAGAATTTTTCAAGATTGTCAGGTTGGATGAGTACGACTATGGAGAGCCCTCACCCTAGGCCCATTTTCCTTCAACAATTACCCTATCCAATCCCCAAATGAGATAAGGGAGCAAGCATGAGGGGTTTGACCAAGAAGTCCCTGTGCTACAACCACCAAGCTTCTGGCTAGTGGGGATACCTGATTGGAATTGTCCCAAGTAGTATCTACTAGAGAGAACTAATTGTACATATTTATAAGAATGGGGATCCCTCCAAGATGATATATATACCATAAGATGATCCCCACCTCTCCATGTGATAAATGGAATGTATCGGTACTTGAGAACTAGCAGTTCAACATTTTGGGTAAGATTTTCCCTAGAGAGAAAGTTAAAAATTGGGAGACCCAAGCTACCTAGTACAAGTTCACCGCTTCCAACTGATTAGGGTACTCCAAATAGATTTTAGGTACCCAAAATTCCTAGGCCAATTCATTGGAAAAGAGTTTTCCAGATCATAGGTCTCATTTGTTACTCCACCCACCATTTGGGTTTTCTTGGGAAAGTTTTATAATAGATGGGTACTTCTTGGAAATTTGTCTCAAAGAAGTGTTGCAACAACTATGATTTCGCTAATTCCAAGTCAATCCTCTTAGTGTGAACACATATTCTTGAATAGGTATAGTTATGATTTATCCTATTGAAGAAATATTGGTTCGATTACGCCCTTTGGGTCCTTCTATAAGATTGAAGGGAGTATTACGATCATCCAATGTAAAAGGGAGTCATTAGAATGACTAAAGCCGTATACCGAAAGTTGCATGGATAATGGGTATGCTAGAAGATCTGGTGTAATAAGATATTTTGAGGAACATTCCTAAAGAAAAATTTAATATTTAATATGGTCCTTAGTTCCCTCAATCATGGCCTCTATTGTCCAGGTTGATTATGTCGAGATCTGTGAAAGAGCTGTTACAGTCTACACAGAAGGATCCAAAATGCAACAAAAAATTCATCCCAATGATAAAATTGGTGGATAAGATCCACAAATATGGACAAGGGACATAAAAAAAGTTGGTATTGATGGTCTTCTATGTAATTTTCATAGAAATGGTATGCAAAAGTCTTTTCTCACATACTCCATTGGTACACGTAAGCCATTTCCATCATACAGACTCTGTATACAGAAGTCCTGTGAGGAACTTTCCCATGGAACATTGGACAGAAAACTATGTGGTTTGGGGAATGAGGAAACCATGAACTGAGGCCTCACTATGAAAATGTTCAATGTTTTTCTGTTGAAATTTTAAGTTTGGTTTAGTAAATTTTAATGTTCAGTTCACTAGTTTAAAGTTCAGTAAATCGTGTAGCATTCTCCTAAGTAGAAGTCCAGACATAAGTTCTAAATTCCATAGTGCAGTTTGTGGATCCACAATTTTGTACACAGGAAGAAGAAATTGAGAATAGATCGGTTCTTGGAACATACAATGTATTTCACGTATATGTATTTCTCAAAGGAGTCGATACGCAGACGCAAAGGAAGCCGGGGAGAGGTTGAGAGTTATTTTCTCCACAATAAATAGTAAAATACAAATGAACCGGGCCCCTATAAATGGGTTTGGTCCCCCTACCATACCTACATGTTCTACCATAAACTACTTCAGTTCAGTACCTCTTCTACATCGGAATAGCCTTCTCTTCATTCTAATCGGACCCCATTCTAATGGGGGTATTTTTAGGGTCATAAAAACATTTCTAAGGGAGTTAAATATGACCATAATCACATTTCATAAGGAATGAAACATTCCTAGAGGTCCAACATGGAAAATGGATGAAAATTGGATTGAAAATTTGAGAAGAAACTTGAAGAAATCAAAAATTTCAAGAGTTTTTAGTGCAATACGTACCATCACTGGGAGAGGTTTGTTGGGAGAATGAAACTCGAACCATTGGTATGCAGAATGACCTGCCAGTCACTTCCATGCGGGATGATGGAAAACAAAACCAGGATTCTGTGAACCATGTCATTGTAAAAATCGAGCATTGAAATGGCATCCACAGACCATCCAGTGAACTAATCAGTTCACGAACAAAGAATGCTGGTAGGGTTTTGCGAACCATAGCCTCCGCAAACCCCAGTTGACAGAGTCTTACGAGTGTTCAGATATATAATCAAGGTCTTCCAAGAATGGTGTTTCCCTCGCAAAGATATGATTTTCCCCATGCTCTATAAAAGTAGATCAAGAGGGATTGTTGGGAAATGAACAGAAGAGAGAGAAGATAGAAAAAAATGAGACCCTAGTGTCAGGAAGAGAGAATTTGGATATGATGAAGATTTTTAATTCGGTTTCGAATCATCGAAAAAGTACAAATCCTGAATCTCTTTTCTATATGTATAACCATCCATGAACCATTAAACAAAGGAGCTTAATATTAATTGGTGAACCAAAAATCTAATTGGTGTCATCGTGAATCATAAATCACTCACGGACAAATTCTCTGAAGACCATAGTCTCCAAGACCCTTCTTCAATTCAGCGCTCCACATAGTGCATCATTATGTTGATCGAACCCTACACCGTGTACTACATCATTACATAGATGGAACCCATATCTGTGTAGAGAACCACATCCAAGACTTCATACCACTATAGTAGGAGGTCCTCCATACCCACATCTGTGTACTACTTTGGTATATATACGAACCCTCTACCTGTATAGCATTATGCTATGTGATGATGCCCCCATCCAGAATGAGAAAATAGTATATTGAATGGGGCTTCGTTGAGTGTGCTTCCAAATGGCTCCAATCATGCCCCTCCATCACTGTCCATCCCCCCATAGAACCTCCATGAACAAATCCACCGACATCAAGCCAAAGACTCCTCAAAAGCCATGATACCCATATGATCAGATCATTGGGTGCACCATCGCATCGTTCAGAATCTACATACCTAAGGTAAGCAGAGTCACGAATTTTGTCCCCAAAACGATTTGGACTCCCAGAATATCTCTAAGTCTACATTACCAAGGTGACTTGAGGACCAAATTTGGGATGCCAACATGAACCTCCCCGTTATTGGGATGAGGGTTAACCATTGGAACTTCCCTTCAATTAGTGTTGGTGATAAGAAAAAAATTCACTCTTTCCTTCCAATTTGACTATGGATGATTCTCCTCCCATTTCATAGAACCTGACAAAGAGCACTCCTCCTGACGTAAGCCCCTATCCTTTTGCGAGAGGTGTCGATCTTAACCCTCTTCAACTCCTCTTGGGACATGGTAGGATAAATCACTAGATTCTACTACCCTGGATATCAACATGATCGAGGGTCACATGATTAAAGCTCCTCTTTCCCTCTCTCATTAGGAATGTAGCCATGGCCTCTTCTGTTGTCATCATCCTTCTTTTCTATTGGCGGAGAAGAGAAAGTGTACCTTTGTTGAATATTTTACATAATATTATTTCTAAAACCAAACATCACTCATGAGGGGTTCGGGGTTTGTGACGATACAATATTAGCCCACTCAAAATGAACTTTGATAACTCTGATTCATGTTTCAATGAGGATACATAGGATTCCTTCTTGAAGGTCTGAGCTTAAAGTGGTTCTCTTCCAAAATGTTCACCCAATTATGCCCCAAATAAATGGCCTCCTCCCATGTGTAATCCCCATTCTAAATGAACTACACGAACTCTGATTCCCATCATAATTGGGATACGTAGGATGCCATCTTGGAGGCCTTATCTTAAAGGGGTGCCCTTCCAAAAGGTTCACCCAATTATGACCCAACAAATGGGACTCCTACTAGGTGTATTCCCCAAGCTAAATGAACTAATATAACTCAATTTACTATCATAATTGGGATATTTAGTACACCCATCCAAGGCCCAAGCTCAACTTACATTCTTCTCAAAAGTCATTCCTGATGAAATATTCCCATAAATTCGAAAGGGATTCATCCTAGGTGTAACTCCCAACAACCAAAATATGTGGTATATGATTCCTATCCTAAGGATATGTTGGAATCCCATCCTATGGGTCCGAACCCAACTTCAACCCACCTAACATCTCTCATAGATGATGAAAAACTCCATAGAACCTCATTACATGGAATAAGTCAGCATTGCCTCTGTAGCATCAAATCCATGTATATCGATGATGATTCTACAACCTAGGATAGCCCGTGGATACACTCTTCAAGAATGAACTGAGGATTCAAAAACATATGAACATGAATTACATCTATTAGAGAGTCCCAGAATAGGAAATAATTCCTCCCAAAATAGTGTGATGATCCTGACATCCCATCCTCTCGACCAATGGAGTCCTTAATTGTCATTGGCCAAATCGTTATCCAACGAGTTCCTTCCTTTTGAAAGGAGGTCCATGAATCATGGATACCAAGGTCGTTGGGTGTTTTTGGCTCCACGAATAAACCCACTGGAGACCATATGAGAAAATAATATCCTAAGAGGATCGATTTCAAAAAAAAACTAAACCCCAAGAAATTTCCCGCTGGAACAATTTTACTGAGGAACCTCCTTTATAATGCAGAAGGGATACATTGCCTAGTCCCTACAGGGTTAATCCAATTCCCCCTAAAAGATAACGACATGGATTAGACTTAAACAAAAATGGAGAAATGGAACTCTCTAACATAACAGATGATTGATGACTCCCATTGGACCATTTTAAACTCCCTAAATGCATCACCTTTGGTCAAAACAAAAACACCCACCTCAGGTCGAATAAAAAATGGTGAACCCGACCTAAAACTCTCTACAATAATTGATGAGTGATGATTTTTTCTGGACCATTCCTCCCCCCAAACAAATCACCTCAATTAGAAACAAATTGTTTTTAGTTTTTTTGGGTTTTTAGGTTTTTAAGGGGTTTTAGGTGTTTAGTGTTTTTATGTTTCTTAGTGTTTTTTCTATTTTAGGGTTTTTAGTTTTTTATGTTTTTTGGTGTTTTATGGTTTTTATAGTTTTTTTTGTTTTTCTTGGTTTTTAGGGGATTTAGGGTTTCATTGGTTTTTAATGTTTTTTTAGGGTTTTAGGGTTTTATGTGTTTTTAGGCTTTTAGGGGTTTTAGGGGGTTCAAATGTTTTTAAGGGGTTTTAATGGTTTTATGGTATTTGAAGGATTATTTAGGATTTTTATGGGTTTTTTAGGTTTTTAAGGAGTTTTTGGTTATTAGGGTATTTTAAATATTTTTGTTTCTTTTATCGTATTTAGGGTATTTTTAGTGTTTTCTATCAGTTTTGAGCTGGGTTTAGGGTTTTTAGTTTTTTACTGGTTTTAGATTTTTTTGGAGTTTCAAGGGTTTTTTAGGGTTTTCACGTTTTTTAAAGATTTTATTGGTTTTTTCAGGATTTTTATGGGTTTTGGGTTTTTAGGGTGCTTAAGGGTTTTTAGGACTGGTTAGTCATTTTAGATTCTTTTTTTAATTATTAGGGGTTTATAGTTTTTATGGTATTTATAGCATTTTATGGTTTTAAGGTATTTTAAGGTTTTTAGTGTTTCAAAGGATTTTAAATTTTTTACAATTTTAAAGGGGTTATAAAGGTTTTTGTAGTGGTTTTAGGGGTTTATGGTCTGTTATTAATTTATATGGTTTTTGGATTTTCTCATGGTATTTATAGATTTTTATGGTTTTTAGGTTTTTCATTTTTTTTAGTGTATTTGAAGATTTTTTAATTTTTTTGGTTTATTGGGATTTTTAGGGTACTGAGGGGGTTTTATTTTTTATATAAATTTTAATGTTTTTTTGGGAGTTTAAAGGTTTTTAGGGTTTTAGGTGTTTTTATGGAATTTAGGTTTTTTTGGAGTTTTGAGGTTTTTTGGGGGGTTTTGAAGGGTTTTCAGGGTTTTCGGTTCTTTAGGGTGTTTAGGGTGTTTTTTGGGATTTCGCAATTTTCTATGGTTTTTACAGGTTATTAGGGTTTGTAGGGGTTTTAGAAGTTTTTATTGTCTTGAGAAATTTTATGAGTTTTAAGGTGTTCCATGGTCTTCTTAGGGTATTTAGGGATTCTAGGTTATTTTATTGTGTTTTAGGGTTCTGTATGGTTTTTTTATTTATTATGTTTTTTAGAGGTTTTATGGGTTTAAAGGGTTTTTTAGGTTTTTATGGTTTTTAGGGCAAGGAAGATGTGAGGGTGAGACTATTCCCGACCCCCAAAATTTATTAGAGAGAAAAAAAGAGACACAGTATACAAGGGAGGGGAGGGTTCAAACGACCCACACTTGAAAACCCTTACAACCCATGCCAAAAAAGAAAAATCAAAAAAGAAAAGAAAAACCAAAAAAGAACACCCAGGTCCAAGCCGCAACCATCACCATCATCCAGTAGCATCCAACATCCAGTATCTCACTACCAATAAATGACCAGCTTCCAACCTCACATATACCAACATCCAGCACCTTCATGCCAAAACGAGCCATCACCAGCAGTACATAACCATCAGCACCAAAATCACATAATAGCCAGCAACCAGAGTTCACTTCCATACAACAACCATCATCCATTCTCGCAAGATACAGAATCTAGCACCTCCTCACTAAGAAGGTCCACCACAAGAAGCACAGAGCCAATCACACCAAATTCCAACCCATAAACATCATCACATTACATCCAAACATCATCTATCCATCATACCTAAGTAAACCAACAAGTAGCAGGTGTCCACCTTCACCATAGATCATCCAAAAAAATCGTACCCAGCAGCAGTCAAGGGAAAAACCAACCACATCAAAAACACACCAACTTAAACAACCCTTCTAACATTCAAGACCGCTTATCCTAGCATCCTCCACCATGCCGCATGTAGAAATACATCCAGTAGCACAACAGCCAACAACACAGGGCCACCAGCACCCAGGATTAGAAACAACAGCTTCATCACATCCCAGCTCACTAGCAAGCATCAGCCAACACCATATTTTCCGAAAAGCACCAAAACCATTCACGCCTTGCAAACAAGTAGCAGCACAAAGAAAATAATCTCACCTCGGAACACATCAAATTCAATAACCAACACCAGAATTGGTTCGCATCTAGAATAGCCACAATCATAAAGATTTTATTGGTTTTTGGGATGTTTTAGGGTCCTTTAGAAATTTTTATGGTTTTACAGTTTTTTAGGTTTTAAAGGGGGATTTTTGTGTTTTTAGGGGTATTTATAGATTTTTTTAATTTTATGGTATTTTGGGGGAGGTTTAAAGGTTTCTAGTGGTTTTAGGGTGTTTTAGGTATTTTTTTGGTATTTAAGGGTTTTTAGGGTTTTAGGGGTTTTATGTAAATTTTATGGTCCCTTAGGGGTTCTATAGGGTTTTAGGATTGACAAGGGATCATTTTGGTTTTTAGTACCTTTTTGAGGATTAAAAGGGTTCTATATGGTTTTAAATGTTATTATGGTTTTTATTTTTTTGTGGATTTTTAAATTTTTTTATGGTTTTTTGTGGTTTTTTTGGGTTTTTTGGGCTTTTTATTGGTTTCATGTTTTTAGGGGATTCAAGGTGGTATTAGGGTTTTGGGGGTGAGGGTTATTCTAGGGGTATTCAAATTTTTATGGGTTTTAGGGTTTTAAATATTTTAACATGTTTTAGGAGTTTCTAATGATTTTTTGGCGTTTTAGGGTTTTTTAGGGTTTGTAGTTTTATCAGTAGTTCTAGATATTTATAAATATGTTTATGGTCTTTTAGGATGTTTAGGAGGGGTCTTAGGGTGTTGAGGGTCATTTATGGTCTTAATTGTTTTTAGGGTTTTCGGGTTTTAAGGGGCTTTATGACGATTTTAGGGGATTTATAGTTTTTATATATGTTTTAGTGATTTTAGGGTTTTAAGGGATTTTATGGTTTACTAGGGGTTTAATATACTTTTTTAGGTTTTTATGGTTTTTAGGATTTTTAGGGGGGTTTATGGTTATAGGAATTTTTTAGAGTTTTTTATGTCTTTTAAGGGGTTTTTAGGGGATTTGAAGGATTTTTAGAGAATTTAGTATATCTTAGAATCTTTTTGGTCTTTTAGGATGTCTTATGTATTTTTTGTACTTCTAGGATATTTTATGTTGTTAGTGTTTTTTATGATTTGAAGGGTCTTTTAAGGGGTTTTGGGGTTTTGGGGGGTTTTAAGAGGTTTTAGTGTTTTTAGGGTTTTTGGATTTTAAGGCTATTTTATGTGTTTTTATGGTATTAGGTATTTTTAGGATTTTTTATGGGTTTTTGAGTTTTTAGTAATTTTTTAGGGTTATTTTAGGTATTTCAAATTTCTTTTATTGTTTTATGGTTATTAAGTATTTTTTTATGTTTTGATATGATTTTAGTTTTTTATGGTTTTGTAGTTGTTTTTAATTTTTTTGGGTTTTCTAGTGTATTTTAGTGTTTTATGGGTTTTAAGTGTTTTATTACTTTTGGATTTCTTATAGTTTTTATGGTTATTTGAATTTTTTATGATTTTTGGGGTTTTGAAGGGTTTTTTTTGTGTTTTTGAACTTTTAGAACTTTTTAGGGTTTCTAAAGTGATTAGGGTTTTAGGGTTTTAGGGTTTTTTGAGGGGTTTTAGGGCTTAATGAATTTTAATGTATTTTTGGGTTTTAAGTACTTTCTATTTTTAGTTTTTAGTGTTTTATGTGTTTTTTGGGGTTTTTGGGGTTTTTGGTTTTTTGTAGAGTTTTGGGGTCTTTTGGGGTTTTTATGGTATTTATGGTTTTTAGTGATTAAGCGTTTTTATGGTCTTTTAGGGTTTTTAAAAAAAATTTATGGTTTTGGGGCATTCAGTAATTTTAGGGGTTTCAGGGCCTTTTAGGGACGTTTTAAGTGTTTTATGGTTAGTTGGGTTTTTTAGGGTTTTAGGGGTTTGTGGGTTTTTATGGTTTTATGTTTTTTATTTTTAGGGGAATTTGGGGTTTTTTGGTATTTAACAATTTTTCCAGTTTTTATGGGTTTAATTGGTTCTTTGAATTTTAGGGTTTTGGGGGTTTTAGTGTTTTGTTAGTTTTTTAGTTTTTAGGGGTTTAAGGATTATTTTAGTGGTTTTCAGAGTTTTTAGAGTTTTAAGTGGTTTTAGGGTCTTTTAGGGTTTTTAGGTAATCTTTGGTAGTTTGGGGATTTTCAGTGTCTTTTGGATTTTTAATGATTGATTATGGAATTTAGGGGTTTTAGGAAATTTTCAAGCTATTGGGGAGTGGGGGTTATGTTTTTATTGGATTTAGGGGTTTTTATAGATTTCAAGGTTTTTGGTGTTTTATCGTATTTTAGGATTTTTAGGGCTGTTAGGTTTTTCTTGCATTTTAGGGATTTTTATTTTTATTTTATAGTTTTTTTGGTATTTTATGATATTTTGGACTCCTTTTAGTGTTTTACAGTATTTTACTATTTTAATTGTTTTTAGGGTTTTATTGGGGTTTTAAGGTTATTAGGGTTACTTTGGGTTTTTATGGGTTTTAGGGTTTTATTGGGTATTTAGTGTATTATAATTGGGTTTTTTTGGGTTTTCATTGTCTTTTTGGGTTTTTGGGTCTTTCACAGGTATTTTTTGGGAGGGGTTAATGTTTTTTATGTTTTTAGGTTTATTTTAATGCTTTTATGTTTTTTAGGGTTTCAGTGGATTTTAAGGGGTTTTAGGGATTATTTTGGGGTTGTATTGTTTTTTTAAGGTTTTAGGGTATTTAGGATTTTGTTGGGTTTTAAGGAATTTTTTAGGATTTTTATTGTTTTAGGGTTTCTTGTGGTTTTAGAGTGTTTTAGGGGTTTTATGTTTTTATGTATTTTATGTTTTTAGAATGTTTAGAGGTTTGGGGAAGGTGTTCAATTTTTTTTGGTATTTTAGTATTTTTTTTTTGGTTTTTTGGGTTTTTTGGTTTTTTGGGATCTTGGGGTTTTTTGGGTTTCAATGGGTTTTTAGGTTCTTTAGGGTTTAGGGTTTGAGGTTTAGTATTTAGGATTTCGGTTTTTGTTTTTATGGTGTTAGGTGTAGGTTTTAGGGTGTAGGGTTTAAGGTTTAGGATTTAGGGTACTTTGTTTAAGGTGTATGGTTTGAGGTTTAAGGTGTTGGGTATATGGTTTATGTTGTAGGGTTCTGGGTTTTGGTTGTCGGGTATAGGGTTTTGGGTGTAGGGTTTGGGGTTTAAGGTGTATGGTATAGGATTTTTGTGTGTTGGGATTATGTTTTAGTGTGTAGGTTTTAGGCTTTAGTATTTTTATGTTTTTTAGTGTTTTTAGGGTTTATTTTATTTTTTTTTATAGTTTTTAGGTTTTTAGGGTTTTTTTTGTTTTTAGGGGTTTTTGGTTTCTGGCGTTTTGGGGGTTTTTAGGATTTTTGGATATTTTTATTGTTTTTTTTAGTTTTTTGGGTTTTTTTATTTTAATGGGTTTTTATTTTTTTTTATTTTTCTAATTTTAGGGTTTTAAAGAATTTTATTTTTTTAGGGTTTTAGGGGATTCTATGGTTTATGAGTTTTAAGGGTTTTGGGTTTTTAGGGGGGGTACGTTTTATTGGTTTTTAGGGGTTTTAGAGTTTTTCGGTTTTTTATTATTATTTATGGGTTTTAGGGTTATTTCATGCTTTATGGGTTTTATGGGTTTTTATTCTTTTAGGTTTTTAGGGTATTTAGTGTTTTTAGGGGTTTTAGGGTCTTTTAATGGTTTTTAGGTATTTTATGTCTATTTAGGGGTTTTAGGATTTTTTTAGGTTCCATTAGGATTTTGTATGGTTTTTAGTTTTTTTAAGGGGATTATCGAGTTTTTTTGGGTCCTCTTGGGTTTCTAGTGGGTTTAAGATTAGGTTAAGGTATTACGGTATTTTAGGGTCCTTTAAGGGATTTTTATGGTTTTTAATTTCTTTTATTGTTTTAGGTTATATTTTTTAATGTTTTTAGGGGTTTTAGAGTTTTTAGGGTATTTTAGTGTTTTAGGGATTTTTGGTCTTTTAGGGTGTTCTAAGGGTCTTTGGGGGGGTTATAGGGGTTTAGAGTGTTTAAGAGGGTTTTAGAGTTTTTAGGGTATTTAAGATTTTTAGGGGGTTTTAAGTATTTTTAGGGTTTTATGGTCTTTTTCATGCTTTTAGGGACTTTTAGTGGTTTTAGGGTCTTTTTAGGGGTTTTAAGGGTTGTTAGTGTTTTTTAGTATTTTATGATTTTCTAGGGTATTTTTGGGATTTTAGGGGTTTTAGGATTTTTAATAAGTTTTATGGTTTTCTTAGGGTTTTAGGGATTTTGTGATTTTTAGGGAATTTTAGGCTTTTAAGGGAATTAAGGGTTTTTAGGGATTTTAAGGGTATTAGTAGTTGTACAATTTTAATGCGTTTTATGGTTTTTATGGATTTTGAGGGTTTTAGGTTTTTTGGGTATTTTAGGTATTTTAGAGTTTTTATGGGTTTTTAGGGATTTCTTTTGGGTTTTGGTTGTTTTTGGTGGTTTTAGGATTTATGTGGTGGTTTTTAATGTTTTATGGGGCTTAGAGATTTTTACCTTTAAGGGAATCTAGTATTTTTACCAGTTTATGGTTTTTTATGGTTTTTAGGGGTTTTATATTTTGATGGTTTTTATGTATTTTCATGGTTTTAGAGTCATTTGGTAGTTTTCAGTTTTTAGGTTTTTCAGGGGTTTTAAGGTTTTAGGTCCTTTTATGGTATTTGGGATGTTTTGATTTTCATTATTTGGGGGGGGGGTAGGATTTGGAAGGTTCATTATGGAATTTAACGTTTTTATTTATTTAGGGTTTCTTAAGTTTCATTAGGATTTTATAGGGATTTTACGGTGTTTTATTATTTTATTTGGGTTTTGGGGTGTTTTATGATTTTTTGGTTTATATGTTCTTCTAAGAGTTTTGGGGTTCGATAAAAATTTATGGCCTTTCATATTTTTAGGTTTTATAGTTTCTTGAGGGTTTATTTAGGGTATTAGGGTATTTGGGATTTTTAGGTTTTTTGGGTTTTTAGGATCTCTTGAAGGTTTTATGGGGTTTTATGGATTTTTAGGTTTCTAAGTATTTTTTTGTGGTTTTAGTGTTTTAAGAGATTTTTATGGATTTTTTGGTTTTTAAATGGGTTTTAATGAATTTTAACTATTTAGTGTATTTAGGAATTATTTGGGCATCTCTATGGGTTTTAAGGGCATTTTAGGGATTTTAGGGTTTTTAGTGTCATTTAGTTGTTTTAGGGGGTATCAGTGCATTTTATGAGTATTTTCGGTTTTTTGGAATTTTTTATTTTTTTTTATTATTTTTGGGTTTTATAGTTTTAGGGTCTTTTAGTAATTAGGGTATTGGGTTTCGGGTTTCGGGTTTATGGGTTATGGTTTAGGGTTTAAGGTGTAGAGTTTGGGGTTTGGGGTTTACGGTGTGGGGTATATGGTTTAGCATGAAGGGTTTAGGGTTTAGGGTGTAGTGTTTAGGGTTTATGGTGTTGGTATAGGGTTCTCAATGCAGGTTTTTGGGTTTAGGGTCTAGTGTATAGGGTTTTAGATGTAGGGTTTAGGGTGTTGGATTTGAGGTTTGGATATTTTTTAATGTTTTAGGGTGTAGTGTTTTGGGTGTAGGTCATAGGGTTTTTAGGGGTTTTATGGTTTGAGGGTAGTGTTTTTTAGCGTATTTATAGTTTTAGGGTTTTTAGTGGTTTTTAGTGGTTTTAGGGTTTCTAGGTTTTTTATGACTTCTAATGATTTTATGTTTTTAGTGGGTTTTAGGGTTTTTAGGGTTTTATATGTTTTGTCTAGTTTTCATGGTTTCAAGTAGTTTTTTGGGGTTTTTGAGGTTTTGTGTTTTGTGGTTTTCATATATTTTTGTGTTTTAAGGTGTTTTATAGTTTTTAGGTATTTGAATGGTTTTATGGTTCTTATGGGGGGCCTTAATGGGGTTTTGTGAGGTTTTAGTGTTTTTATGGTCTTTCAGTGTTTAGGGTTTTAGGGATTTTGAGTTTTTTTAAGGTTTTTAGGGTTTTGGAGTTTTTAGGGTTTTTATGGTATTTACTATTGTTACGGTTTTTTTTGGATTTAGGGATTTAAAGGTTTTATTTTTTTTGGATTTAGTGTTTTATGGTTTTTTGTGAATATTGAGTTTCTAGGGTGTTTTATTTTTTTTGGATTTAGTGTTTTTATGGTTTTCATGTTCCTTTAGGTTTTTCTGGTTTTTTAGACATTTAACGGTTTCATGGTAGTTTACATTCTTTTAGGGATTTAGGTTTCCTAGTATCTTATATGTTTATTTTTGGTTTTTATGGGATTTAGGCTCATTTTTTATTTTTAAAGGGTTTTAGGGTTTTTTTGGTTATTTATAGTTTTTAGGATTTATAGGTTCATTGGGATTTTAGTGTCTTTTAGAGTATTATAGGTTTTCTAGTGTCTTTTTATTAGTTTTTGGGTTTTCATTGTCTTTTAGGGGTTTAGGGTTTTAGACATGTTTTATGGTTTTTTCATTTTTTGGGGTTTTATGAGTTTATGGTTTTTAGTTGTTTTATGTTTTTAGAGGTTTTAAGGGTTTGGGGGATTTATGTGTTTTTAGGGGGTTATAAGGTTTTAAGGGGTGTTTAAGGTTTTATGATTTTTCAAGGTTTTAGGTTTTTTTGTGGTTTCTCGTTTGTTTTTGGAATTTAGATTTTTTAGGTTTTTTGGGGGTTTTCGCGTCTTTAGGTTTTTATTGGTTTATGGTTTTACGTGGGGTTTGGTAGTTATTAGCGGTTTTACATTATTTTTGGGTGTTTATAGGGGTCTTATTGTGGGTTTTTTATTGTTTTTTTTTTGGGTTTTAGGGGTTTGAATATTTTTTACATTCTTTTAGGGGTGTTTAGGTTTTCGTGGGTTTTAGGTTTTTAGAATTGTTAGGGATCTGTAATGTCTTTCAGGTTCATTTAGGAATTTAAATATTTCTAAGGTTTTATAAGGTTTTTTAGGTTTATTTTTCTTTTAATAGGGGTTTTAGGTTCTCTTAGGGATTTCTGTTTATATAGGGATTTTTTGGGATTTTTGGGATTTTAGGGGTTTTATGGGGATTTAGGGTTTTTATATTTTTTAGTATTTTTATGATTTTTTTATTGGTTATAAGTATATTTAGGTTTTTTGGGTTTTATTGTTTTAAGGGTTATTTATTGCTTTTAGGGTTTCTAAGGTTTTAGGGGTTTTAAGGGGTTTTAGGGGATTTTTGAGTTGTTTGAGATTTTTTATGGTTTTTAGGGTTGTTAGGGGTTTTAGTGCGTATTTGGAATTTAAGGGTCTTTTAATTATTAATCGGGTTTTAGTATCTTTTATGGTTTTAGGTTATATTATGGTTTTTAGGATCTTTTGGATCTTTTGGGTTTTATTTGGGGTTTTTTTTCCGTAATTCTAGTTTTTAGGGGTCATAGGGTTTTTAGCTGTTTCAGGTTTCTTACTGGGTTTTTGGGACTTCTTTGGATCTTTTGTGTTTGATGGGGTTTTCATGGGCCTTTTGTGGTTTTCAGTTTTCTTAGATTTTTTAAGTTTGTAGCCATTTCTTAGGGTCTTATGGTTTTATTGTTTTTTTTGTTATTAGGTTTTTTATGGTTTTTATGGTTTTTATAGTTTTTAGTGTCTTTAGGATTTGTTACTGTTTTTGAGGATTTTTAGGTTTTAGGATATTTATGGGGTTTTAGGGGTTTCAAAGGGTTTTCAAAGTGTTTTTGGGTTTCTATATTTTTAGATATTTTAGGGATTTTTTAGAATTTTAGGGGGTTTTGGGTTTTTGGTATTTTCTTTGTTTTTAGGGGTTTTAGTGTTTTTATGGTTTTAGGGTGTATAGTGTTTTTATGGTTCTTAGGATTTCTAGGGAATTTTATGTTTTTACTAGGATTTAGGGTTTTTAGTGTTTTTATAGTTTCTATGGTTTGTATTGTTTTTAGGGGTTTATGGGTTTGGGTTTTTTTAGTTTTTTTAGTTATTTTTGGATTTTAACTGTTTTTTGGGTTTTTTAATAGTTTTTAGGTTTTTGGGGTTTAAATGGGTTTTAGGGTTTGGGGGGGAGGGATGGGGGTTTTTTAACTTCTAATGAGTAAATGGTTGTAACGTTTTTTAGGGTTTTTATGGGTTTTAGTATTTTTGGGTTTTAAAGATTTTATGGTTTTTGTAGTGTTTTTGGGATCTTTTGGGGTTTTAGGGTTTCTTTGGTTTTTAGGGTTTTTAATGTATTAGAGATTTTAGGGTATTTTATGGGTTTTAGGGTTTTTATATGTTTTCTGTTCATTTAGGTTTTTAGGGGGTTTTATGGTGGTTTATGGTCAATAAGGGTTTTATGGTTTTTGAGGTTCTTTTTAGGGTTTTAGGTTTTTTGGTATTTTTGGGGGGTTTGGGGTTTTCGGTTCTTATAGGGTTTTAGGTTTTTTGGCCGCTTTTATTTTTTTATTATCTTTTATTATTTTGTGGGTTTTATGTCCATTTTTAGTTTTTAGGGTTCTTTATGGGTTTTAGGGTGTTTAGTGTTTTATAAGTTTTTTATGATTTTTGGGTTTTCATAGTTTTTATTGTTTTTAAGGGTTTATGGATTTTATGTTTTTTACAGTTGTTATGGTTTTTAGGGTTTTAGTTTTTTTGGGGTTTTAAGTGGGTTTAGGGATTTTTTTGGGTTTTTTAGTTTTCTAAGGGTTTTTAGGGGTTTTACTTTTTTATGGTTTTTAGGGTTCTTGGTTGTTTTTTGATATTTAGGGATATTTATGTATTTTTTATTGTTTTAGGGTTTTAGGATGCCTATAATTTCTTTTAGGGTTAGGGGTTAATGGTTTTTAGGTTTTTTTACGAAGTTTTCAGTTTTTACGGTTTTTTTGGGTTTTTTGGGGTTTTAGGGTATTTTCAAGATTTTTTTGGATTTCTAGGGTTTATAAATGTTTTTAAGGGTTTTATGGATTTATAGTATTATATGGATTTTTATATGTTTTATGGTGTTTAGACAGTTTAGGGTAATGAATTTTTTTTAGGGTTTTAAGGACTTTAAGCGGGTTTAAGGATTTTTTGGTTTTTTATGTGTTTTGGATTTTCCTAATATTTTTATTAGTTTTATGGAAATTTTTGGTTTTTTTCTTTTTTAGGGTTTTAGGGGTGTTTAGGGTTTTTTGGTCTTTTAAGGTTTTTTAGGGTATTAGGGTCATTTGGGGTTTTTTTGTTTTCTGGGTATTTGAGGGTTTCTAAGGGGGTTTAGAGTTTTTATCATTTTTAGGGTTTTATTATTTTTTACGGTTTCTTAGGTTCTATTAAGTTTTTTAGGGTCCTTTTTGGTTTTTAAGGTCCAATAGGGTTTTTTTAGTTTTTTATGATTTTTTTTATTTTCTTAGGGTTTTAGGTTTTTCTAGGTTTTATTGGGTTTTAAAAGTTTTTTATGTTTTTAGATTTTATAGGGAATTCTGATTTCTTTTATTATTTTTATGGTTTTTATTTTGTTAGATTTTTTAGGTAATTTTGGAAAGGTTTTGGATTTTATGTGTTTTAGGGTTTTTAGGGTCATTAAGGGTTGTTTTGGAATTTTTGGGTTTTATGGGCTTTAGGGAATTTTAATGTTTTTATGGTCTTCTAGAGTTTTTATTATTTGTATGGTTTTTGGCTCTTTTATGGTTTTTATGGGTTTTTACAATTGAATATAATATTTTAGGATTTTCTATAGTCTTTTATGGTTTTATGGTGTTTTGGGTTTTTAGTGTTTTTTGGGCTATTTAGGCGGTTTTAGGGTCATAATTGTTTTCATGGTTTTTATTATTTTTAACAGTTTTAGGGTCCATTATAAATTTTTAGGGTTTTTAGGTTCCATTTGATTTTTAGGGTACGCGATTGATTTTAGGTTTTTTAGGGTTGTATGGGTTTTTTATAATTTTAGGGTCATTTAATTTTTTTATGGATTTTTAGGACCCTTTAGGGTTGTATTGGTTTTACGAATTTTATGGTATTTTATGATGTTTGTAGGGTTTTTACATGGTTTTTAGTGTATTTTATGATCTTTTAGGTGTTTTAGTATTTTTATGGGTTTTCTGGCCTTTTAGGAGTCTTACAGATTTTAAGGTCTTTTAAAAAATATTAGGGTCTTGGTGTCGTTTATAGTTTTTAATTTTTTTGGGTTGTTCAGGGGTTTTTAAGATATTTTAGGGGTTTTAGTGTTCTAGGGTGTTTTAGGGGGTTTTTTAGGTTTTTTAGGTTTTTTTAGTGTTTTTAGTTTTTTATGTGTTTCAACAGTTTTTTGGGGGTTCATTGATTTTTGGGGTATTTGGGTTTTCAATGGTAGTGTTTTTAAGGATTTTAGTGTTTAATGTGTTTAGGTTTTTTAAGGTTTGTAGTGTTTTTAGTGTTTAATTCTTTTTACGGGTTTTGTGGTTTTTATGGGGGTTTTGTGGTGTTTTAAGGGTTTTCTATATTTCCTTCGATTTTTTTATTTTTAGGGTTCTTCTGTTATTTTTTGTTTTTTGGGCATTTTAGGACAATTTAGGCATTTTATACTTCTTAGGGTTTTTAGGTATTTTTTTTGGGTTTTGGGGGGTTTTAGGGGATTACTGATTTTTATAATTTTTAGTGGTTTTTCTAATTTTGAGGTGTTTCCATGATTTTTAAGAGCTTTATGGATTTTAGTTGTTTTTAGAGGTTTTAGAGTTTTTATTCATTTTTTCACGTTTTAGGGCTTTCTTGGGTTTTTTGGGATTTTCGGGTTTCTTAGGATTATTTTAGGGTTTTTTAGTATGTTTATGAAATCTTAGGGTTTATTTTGTTTTTAGGATGTTAGGGTATTTTTATATATTTTAAGAGTTTTTTGAGTTTTAAATTGTTTTTTTGGGGTTTTTAGGGTTATTATGATTTTTACGATATTTAGGGATTTTTAGTTTATTTATGGATAAAAGGGTTTTTTTGTTACTATGATGTTTTAGGGTTTTTAGGGTTTTTAGGGGTTTCTGGGGTTTTAATGGTTTTTGGTATTTTCAAGGTTTTTAGTGTTTAAAGTTTTTAGGGTTTTATGGTATTTAGAGTTTTAAGTGTTTTTTATGGTTTCAATAGTTTCTATGGTTTCTTATGGTTTTTAGGGGGTTTTTTGGGGTTTTTAGGTTTTTTAGGCATTATAGGGGTTTTTGGGAGGTTTAGGGTTTTTTTGGGTTTTTTGGGGTTTTTAGAGTTTTCATGGATTTATAGGGGGTTTAAGTGTTTTTATGTCTTTAGTATTTTTTAGGGGTTGAAGGGATTTTTAGTGTTTTACGGGGTTTTTAGGATTTTAGGGGTTTTAACAACATTTTTGGGATTTTAGTATTTTTCAAGTTCTAGGGTTTTGTGTGTTTTTTTACACTCTTTAAGGGATTTTTAGTGTATTTTAGCGATCCAATAGTGTTGTATGGATTTTTTGGGTATATTTATTGGGTTTAATGATTTTTAAGTTTTTTGGGTTTTTCAAGCTATTATGGTTTTCTTAGGGATTTCAGTGTTTTAAGGTTTTTATTATTTTTAGGGATTCTTTATGTTTTTAGATATTTTTTACGGTTTTTTATTTTTAGTGGTTTTAGGGATTTTTATGGTCTTTTATGGGTTTGAGGTTTTTCAGTGTCTTTAAGGGGCTTTTAGGGGTTTTTAACGATTTTTATGGCCATTTAAGTGTTTCGTATTTTTAGGGTATTTTAGAGGTTTTTTGGGGTTTTTTGGGGTTTAATTTGTTTTTGGGTATTAAGATTCTTTTTATATTTTCTAAATTATTTTTAGAGTTTTTAATTTTTTTAGGGTTTTAATGTTTTTAATGTTATTAGGGTTTTTCTGGGTTTTTTGAGTTTTTTTTCAGTCATTAGATTTTTTAGTGTTTTTATGGATTTTTATTTTTTATACTTTTCGTTACAGCATTTTATTGGGTTTTTGGATTTTTAAGTGGTTTAACTGTTTAAATTTTGTTTTAGGGTTTTTAGGGTTTTTAGTGTATTTATGATTTTTTGGGATTTTTAGGGATTTTTGGCTTTTAGAGTTTTAAGGGTTCTGGGGGTTTAATGGTTTTAAGTGGTTTAAAATTGTTTTGGGGGTTTATAAGGGTTTACAAGGTCTTTTAGGGTTTTAGGGGTTTTTATGGTATTATGGGTTTTAATTTTTTTAAGGATTTTTAGGGATGTTTAGGGTTTTATGGGTTTTCAAGGTTTTTTCATTTTTGGGTTTTTTCGGATTTTGTAGGGTTTTCATGGGTTTAAGTGGTTTTAGGGTTTTTAGGGGGGTTTTTGTTTTTTATATCATTTAATGGTTTTCTTGTTTTTTGGGATTGTTTTTGTATTTTTTAGAGTGTTTTAGGGATTTTAATGTTTTTAAGGTTTTGTTAGGGTTTTATGGTTTTTAAGGGGTTTTTGTGTTTGGGAGGTTTTTATGGTTTTAGTGTGTTTTAGGTTTTTAGGGGTTTTATAAATTTTAGTTTCTTAAATTATTTTTACATTTTAGGGGGTTTTAGGGAGTGTTAGGGGTTTTTATGTTGTTAGTAACCTTTATATTTTTTAGTATATTTTGGGTTTTTTGGGTATTATGGGTTTTAGGGTTTTTAGAGTCATTTAGGGGGTTTTTCTATTTTCATAAGGGTTTTAATGATTTTTATAATTTTTAATGTTTTAGGGTTTTTAGGATTTTTAGGTTTTTTTGGTTTTTAGTGGGTTTCTATAGTTTTTAGGGTTTTATGTATTTTCAGTGGTTTTTCTGTTTTTATGGGTTTTAAGGTTTTTAGGATTATTTTAGGGAATTTTGAGTTTTTTATAATTTTTTAGGTTTCTAGAGTTTTTAGGGAGAATAAGGGTTATTTAGGGTCTTTTAAGGATTTTTTGGGTTGTTAGTGTCTTTTAGGGTTTTAGGGTTTAGTTGTGTGTTTTTGGATCTTTTATGGTTGTTAGGGTCTTTTAGGGGTTTTGAGGGTTTTAGTATAATTTAGGGTTTAGGGTCTTTTAGGGGGTTTAGGGATATTATTTTTTAGAGATTTTAAGTTTTTTTGGGTTTTTGTGTTTTGTATGGTTTTTAGAGATTTTGTGGTTTTTAGGGGGGGGGGGGTCTTGAGTTTTTAGGGTTTTAGGGGTTTTAGGTTTTTTTAGGATTCTTTTAGGGTTTTTAGGGTTCTTTAATGGTTTTAGGGTTCTTTAATTGGTTTTATGGGTATAAAGGTTCTTTTAGGATTTCAATTTTTTTTTTTGAGTTTTTAGGATTTTGTAAATTATTAGGTTGTTTAAGGGGTTTTGTGGATTAATAGAGATTTTTTTTGGGTTTTAAGGGTTTTTAATGGTCATTAGGGTTTTTATGTTTTTTATTGTTTTTATGGGTTTTAGGGGTTTTTTTGGTTTTTTGGTTTTGAGGGAATTTTAGTAGATTTAAGATTTTTAGTGATTTTTTGTGTTTTTAGTGATTTGAGGTTTTAGTGTATTTAAGGTTTTTAGGTTCTTTTTGGGTTTTTATGACTTTTTATGATTTTTGGGTTTTTAGGGCCTCTTATGGGTTTTTGTGCTATTTTGGGTTTTTTTGGGCTTAGAGGGTATTTTAGGGTATTTTAGGTTTTTTAACATTTTTTGGGTTTTATGGTTTTTATGATTTTTAGTGTTATTAAAGATATTTAAGGTTTTTTATGGATTATTAGGTTTTTTAGGATTTTTTTGTTTTTATGGATTTTCATGGATTTTTAGGTAGTTTAGAATTTTATTGGATTTTATAATTTTAATGGTGTTTTGGAAAGTTTTATGGTTTTTAGGGTTTTTAGGATAATTTTTATATTTTTATGGGTTTTTGGAATCATTATGGGTTTTATAGTTTTTAAGGTCTCTAGGGTCTTGGTGTTTTAGGGATTTTAAGTTCAAATATAGGATTTTAAAGGCTGTTAGGTGTTTTGTTAGGTTTTTAGGCTTTTATAGATTTCCAATGGTTATATTTATTTTTAGGGTTTTATGGTTTTTTGAGGTTTTAAGGGTTTATAGAAATTTAAAGGGGGTTTAGGGGTTTTTAAAGTTTTTTAGAGTTTTTAGATATTTTATTATTTTTATAAACTTTTATGTAATTATGGTTTTAAGGGATATTTTGTTTTTTAAATTGTTTTTATGTTTTTTGAATTTTTAGGATATTTTAGGGTGTTTTAGTGTCATTTTGGGAGTTTAGAGACGTTTTAGAGTTTTAGGTGTTTTAGGGTTTCTAGAAATCATTTTGAGTTTTTTATGGATTTAAGGTTTTCAAGGGTTTTTATGATTTTTTTTTGGGTTTTTAGGGTTTTATTTGGTTTTTAGGATTTTTAGTTTTTTGTTGGTTTTTTGGGATTTTTGGGTCATTTTAGGGGTTTGTGATTTTACAGTATTTTTAGAGTTGTTACAGTTTTATGATTTTTGTTGGGGTTTTAGGGTCTTTTTTGGGATTTTATGTACTTTTAGGGGTTTTATTCATGTTCATTAAGGTTTTTAGGATTTATTAGGGGGTTTATGGTTTTTATGTTTTATTGGTTTTTTAGGTTTTGGGATTTTTATTTTTTTTATGGTTTGTTGGGATCTTTGGCTGTTGGGGTATTTATAGGTTTTTAAGGGTTTTAGTTTTTTTGGGTCTTTAATGGTTTTCGGGGTTTTTTACAGGGTTTTATGGCATTTATATTTTTTAATGATTTAGGGTGTTTTGGGGGTTTTATCATTTTTGGAATTTTAGCATCTTTAATGTTTCTAGGGTTTTAAGGATATTTTGGGGGTTTAGGGTCTTTAGAGTTTCCATAGGGTTTTTAGGTATTTTAGTTTTTTGGTGGGGGTGTTGGGGGAATTTTGGGTTTTTAGTGTTTTTAATAGTTTTTAGTATTTTTTATGGATTTTATGTTATATAAGGGGTTTTAGTGTTTTTAGGGTCTTTTATGTTTTCTTTTTAGCATTTAGAGTTTAAGGTAGATCATTTTGTGTTTTGATATAGGTTTTAAGGTTTAGGGTGTGGAGATTAGGGTTTAGGTTGTATGGTATACAATTTAGGATATAGGGTTTTGGGTTTAGGGTGTAGGGTATCGGGATTCTGGTGAAGGGATTATGGTTTATGATGTATGGTATAATGTTCATGGTGTAGGGATTAGAGTTTCAGGTTTAGGGTATATGGTTTAGGGTTTTTAGGGTTTTTTTGTAGTTTTTATGGATTTATGGTTTTTTATAGTTTTTAATGACTTTTAATAGTTTTTAGGGCTTTTGATATTTTATGTTATTTAGGGTTTTTTTGGGTTTTTGGTGGTTTTATGTGTTTTTTAAGGGTTTGGGGGGTCTTTTAGGGGTTTTAATGTTTTATGTGTTTTATGGGTTTTAGCTTCATAAAAGGCATGTTGGTTTTAGAAGTTTTTATGGATTTAGGGGGTTTCTGGGTTTTAAAACATTTAAGGATCTCTTAGGTTTATTATGGTTCTTCTTATTTTTATTTTTAGGGTTTTTTTGTTTTTTTTGTTTTTAGTGTTTTTTAGTTTTGTTTTGGTTTTTTGGGTTTTATGTTTTTTAGGGATTTAGGTATATTGTTAGTTTTTTAGGGTTTTTTGGGGGTTTTAGGGTATTTAGTGTTTTTTTATTTTTAACATTTTTTGGCTTTTTACAATCTTTTAATGTTTTTATGGGTTCTAGTGTCTTTTATGGTGTTTTATTTTCTAAGGATCCTTTAGGTATTTTTAAGTGTTTTTAGATTTTTTATTTTTGTCTATGGGGATTTTTTAGGTTTTTTGAGTCTTTTAGGGGTTTATAGAGTACTTTATGGTCGTTTGGGGTTTTTAGTGTCCTTTAGGGTTCCAGGGTGTTTAGGGTCTTCCAGGATTTTAGGATTTCAAGATTTTTTGTTTATTTAAGGATTTTATAGGGTATTTCATGGGTTTTTATCATTTTTAGGATTATTTATTTTTTTAGTGTTACTTAAGGTTTTTATAGACTTTTATGGGTTTTAGGATCATTTAGGGGTTTTCAGGGATTTCAAGACTTTTAGGGTTTTTAGGGTTTCTAGTATATTTTAGTGTTTCTATGGTATTCTTAGTCTTTTTAGGGGATTCAACCTCTTTTTTTGTTTCTAGGGTATTTTTTCATGTGTTCGAGTATTTTTAGGGTTTAAGGGGGTTTAAGGGATTTTAAGAGGTTCACTACTAGAAAAGGGGGCATTGGAGCCCCCCAGACTCGGGAGACCGCCATTGGCGGTCGCTATAGCTCACCATTAGCGACCGCCAATGGCGGTCGCTAACCTGGATAAAAAAATCCGGGGGGTTTCTGCGCCCCCCCCCCCCCCCCCCCGCGCCCTCGATCTCCCTCCGCCCTAGCTAACCCCCTCCCTCCCTCGCCGCCCTCCCTCGCGCCGCCCTCCCCTCCCCCGCCGCCCGGCCTCCCCCGCCGCCCGGCCTCCCCCGCCGCCCGGCCTCCCCCGCCGCCCGGCCTCCCCCGCCGCCCGGCCTCCCCCGCCGCCAGCCCTCCCCCGCCGCCTGCCATCCGGCCTCCGGCCGCCGCCCTCCGCCCTCGGGCCTCCGGCCACCGCCCTCCGGCCTCCGGTCGCCGCCCTCCGGCCTCTCGGCCCTCCCCCCCCACCCCGGACGGCACCCGCACCCCGGACAGCCCCCGGCACGCACTCCGGACCGCCCCCCGCACCCCGGATGCCTCCCCGCACTCCGGACAGCACCCCCCGCGCACTCCGGACCGCCCCCCGCACCCCGGACGCCTCCCCGCACCCCGGACACCCCCCCCCCCCCCCCGCGCACTCCGGACCGCCCCCCGCACCCCGGACGCCTCCCCACACCCCGGACAGCCCCCCCTGCACTCGGACACCCCCCTCCGAACCCGGACAGCCTCCCCGCACCCCGGACAGCCCCCCTCCCGCACTCGGACACCCCCCCTCCGAACCCGGACAGCCCCCCCGCACCCCGGACAGGCCCCCCGAACCCCGGACACCCCACCCCGCACCCCCGACAGCCCCCCTGCACCCCAGACAGCCCCCCCTCCCCCGCACCCCGGACACCCCCGCACCCCGAACACCCCTGCCCGCACCCCTGACAGGCCCCCGACACCCCGGACACCCCTCCCCGCACCTCGGACAGCCCCCCCCCCCCCCCCCCCCCCCCCGACCCCGGACACCCCCCCCCCCCTCGCTGCCCGTCCCCCGTCCCCTCACCGCCTCCTCTCCTCCAACTCCCCGCCGCCGCCGCCGCCCGTCCCCTCCCTTGCTGCACCGCCTTTGGCTCCGGCTCCCCTTCGCTGCCTCCTCTCCCTCGCAGCACCGCCTTCGGCTCCCCTCCCTTTCAGGTTTGTAGCTTAATCAGGTAACATGAGCTTTCAGTTACATTATTATTTTATCAATGGTTCATAAACAAATGGTTAATATTTATTTTGAATATAGTTGATTTGAAAAATGTAAATGTAATAAGTATTGTGTAAATGTTTGTTATACAGATATTATTATGGATAAGAGTTGGATTGATCTTCCAAATCGAACGTCTAGAGAATATTTCAATGGCATTGTGCAGTTTATTGACTTCACGAGAGGATTTGAAAGTGACTATATTAGTTGTCCATGTAGAAAATGTGCTAACAGATATCAATTCACACGAGATACTGTGAGGGAGCACCTTTTCTTTAATGGATTTCTGAAAAATTATAAGAGTTGGACTCGTCATGGAGAAGAATATGTTCGTTGTCAAAATACAGATGCAGCTCAGATGGATGTTGATGCAAGGATGACTGATCCAATGCATGAAATGCTTACTGAAATGGTACGTGGGTTTGATCCTGAAGGCATTGACATCCAGAATCTTGAGACCGGTGAGATAAATCTTCGCTCTGGTGCAGATCGTGATTCGAGGAGGTTTTATGAAGTACTTGATGATGCGAAAACAGAATTATATCCTGGATGTACTTCTTACAATAAAATGTCGTTTATCGTGGAGTTGTTGCATTTGAAGACTTTGAACAATTGGTCAGACACATCATTCGACATTCTTTTGGTTTTATTGAAAAAAGTTCTTCCTGTCGACGCTAAGATTCCTGAGTCGTATTACTATGCTCGTAAGTTGACAGAGAACTTAGGTTTTACATATGAGACTATAGATGCATGTGCAAACAACTGTATGTTGTTTAGAAATAAAACTGCTTATTTGGATATTTGTACGGTTTGTGGCGCTTCCAGGTGGAAAGAGAACAGGGGAAATAAGACTCATCAAAGTCAGATTGCGATACAGGGGAAACTGATTGCCGTAAAGCAAATGCGTTACTTTCCCCTTAAACCGAGGTTGAAAAGATTTTTTATGTCATCTAAAGTTTCTAATTTAATGAGATGGAATGCAGAAAGAGTTCATGAAAGTGACATGTTAACCCACCCGGCAGACTCTCATGCATGGAAGGATTTTGATAAGAGACATCCCGACTTTGCTAAAGATGTTCGTAATGTCCAATTGGGATTGGCAGCAGATGGTTTCAATCCATTCAAGTCTATGGTTGGTGCAACTCATAGCACATGGCCCGTGGTGTTGGTTCCATATAATCTTCCTCCGTGGATTTGTATGAAGCAACAATTTATATTACTTTCCACTCTTATTGATGGACCTAAAAGTCCGGGGGATAAGATTGATGTTTACCTTCAGCCATTGATTGATGAGTTGAATGAATTTTGGGGCGATGGTGTGATGACTTATGACTGCGAAACGAATGAAATGTTCAAACTGCATGCTGCTTTATTGTGGACAATCAATGACTTCCCAGCTTATGCAAATTTATCAGGCTGGAGTACGAAAGGGGAATTTGCTTGCCCTTGTTGCAATAAAAGTAAAAAATCTGTATGGCTTAAACATTCCAAAAAATGGGCATACATGGGTCACAGGCGTTTTCTCCCTCCCCAGCACAGGTTCAGAAAGGACAGAGTGGCATTTGATGGTTCTAGAGAGTTCAGCCCAGCACCAAAGATCATGATAGGAGTCGAAATGTTATCGCAGATTGAGGAAGAAAACATCCGCATGGTATATGAAATTCAGGATTTGGTGGCTCCTCCAGTACGTAATATTCGTGCTGCGGGTAGGCAGCACAGTCACAATTGGAAAATGAAAAGTATTTTTTATAGTCTTCCGTATTGGAAAACTAACATGTTGAGGCATAATTTGGATGTCATGCACATTGAAAAAAATGTTTGTGATAACATATTGTGGACCATTTTAGGTGTCAGTGGAAAGTCAAAGGACCATGTTAATGCACGCCGTGATTTGGAAGAAATGGGTTTAAGGAAACAGTTGCATTTACAGTTAGCTGAGGGAAACAAGGCATATATGCCTGCTGCACAGTATTCGATGACTACAGAGGAGAAAGAGACATTTCTTTCCATTTTGAAGATGGTCAAGGTGCCTGATGGTTACTCTTCTAATATTTCAAAGTGTGTGAATCTGACGAGCAAGACATTGCAAGGGTTGAAAAGTCATGACAATCACATATTACTTCAGCAGTTGATTCCAATCGCAATTTGTGATTGTTTATCCCCCAATGTTGTTCAGCCCTTGATTGAGATGAGTAATTTTTTTAGACAGCTTTGTTTAAGAAATCAACGAATGAGTGATTTAAAAAGTTTGCAGGACCGAATTGTACTTACGCTTTGTCACTTTGAGAAACTTTTCCCCCCCTCATTTTTCGATGTTATGGTCCACTTGACAGTGCACCTAACTGATGAAGTAATGGCTGCTGGTCCAGTGCAATTCAGGTGGATGTATCCTATTGAACGGTATTTGAGTACATTGAAAAGATTTGTACGCAACAGAGCTCGTCCAGAGGCATCAATAGCCAATGGTTATTTGATGGATGAGTGTACTACCTTTTGTGCAGAATATCTTACGGATGTTGAAACAAAATTAGATAAGCCCTCTCGGATTGATGATGGTCCAGTTGGAGAAGGAACCACATTTGATATGGACAACATCGAGTGGATACAAGCACATCGATATATCTTGTTCAATACTCCATCAGTTGCACCATTAATGCAGTAAGTATCTTATCAATGTGCTTGTATAACTTTTACATGTTTTCTTTGCATAAGTTGATCTTTTAAACATCGCGTAATCATTTGCAGGAAATACATTAATGAGATAAAAGAAGAGATGCATCGTGCGACTGAGTTGCAAATTCAACAATCTCATTATGCGGCATTTCATGATTGGTTCAAGGATTATGTATGTATAAATTGATTTTCATTATGAGTGAAGTATTAAACTAATTCTTTCTGCACATATCAGTATTGATTTTTATAAATTATATAGGTTCGTAAGCTGAGGGAGTTAGGGGACCCCACGCTACCTGAAGTATTTATCCAACTGGCTGAGGGTCCATCTATAACGGCTCGTCGTTATAAAGCTATTGATGCTAATGGTTTTCGATTTCGCATTAAAGATGTTGACGACAAACGAGCAACACAAAACAGTGGCATCGGTTGTCCCTTTGTCGATTCTGGTTATTACTATGGTCAATTGATAGACATCATTGAAGTTGTATACACACACGGTTTGAAGTACATATTGTTAAAGTGTAATTGGGTTGATCCAGTGCGTGGATGTAAAGTCGATCAATATCAGTTTTCATTGGTGAATTTTAACTATATGTTATACAGAAATAATGAACGAGTTGAGAATGAATCTTTCATTTTGACATCACAAGCGGAACAAGTATTCTTCGTTACTTTGCCTTCAGATCCAAGTTGGCAAGTTGTTGTCAAAATGTCTCGGCGAGGAGTGTTTTTATTTGAAGAAGATGAACCCGATACTGTTCCGTTTGTTTACCAACAACTTGATCAACATACCGTAGTTCAACGTGAAGAAGATATTTATTGGGTCAGAGCGGCTGTTGAAGGAGAAACGGTCGATTTGCATGTTTAATGAAAGGTATAATTGTTTTCCCGCTATTCAGTAGAATGTCCTAGGATATCATAAATTATCTAATCATTTTATAAATCCTTATAAGTTTTAATCCTCACTTTTGTAAGTTAATTCAGTCATAAATATTTAGGTTGATTAACTTTATGATTTTTTAAAATTCATTCACAACTAATTATTCAATCCATTTTTTGTTTGATTAACAGTTGTACAAGTTTGATTTATTAAGAACAATCCAATTTATCTTTTAAACACTTTGGACTCATTACTGATATTTTGTATGACTACACACATGTCAGGGGAAGAGGCAGAAAATCCACATCATCCATCTGAGGCATCTACGTCTCAGGGTCGAGGTATGTTTGAATGTCATTGTCTATATTTTTTATGTAATTGACATATATATATATATAACATTTGTCAATTTATATATAAAATTGTTTTCAACAGGATCAGACTCGGCTAGTTCTTCCTCTCGCAGGAGAGGCCCTGGTCGTGGCATATTATCATGGAATTCCGACACGACGACAGATGTTTCATTTGATGAGGTATTTCATCCCGTGGGACCGAATGCCCCGGCATTTATTCGTCATCTGGGTCATATCATACGTGACCCACATCGATTTCCATTGACCACGCGTGATTGGGCTTCTATCCCTCAGGACACATTAGATCGTCTATGGAGGGAGGTTCAGGTAAGAAAATAATTTTACTTTATTTTCTATTTATAAATAATACTAATATGTTTGATTATTTTCATTATAGCAAAATTTGAAAGTATGCCCTGAAGAGTTTCGGCCCGTGTGTATGAGAAAATTCCGTAAGCTATGGAAAGATTATAAAGGCAAAGTGAAGAGGGACCACTGGGTACCAAATGTGGGTGCCCTTGACATTTTGGAAAAAGTCCCGAGAGGTGTCCTCCCGGATCAGTGGCGTGACTTGGTTGCATATTGGTCTACTGAGGGTGTTGCGGTTTGTATATTAATTATTTTGCTGTATATATATTTTCAAGAATATGTGATTTGTTTGAAATTTGAATGAATTGAATGTAGGAGGTGTCAACACGCCATTCGGAGAATCGAGCGTTGCAGGGACCAGCTCACAGGCTCGGGACTCGTCACGTGTCTCAGATCCGACATGAGGTATATATTATTCATTTTTTAATTTATTAATTAATATGGTTTTGTGTTTATATTCTTTTAATATACAGTTGCGAGGGAAAGGTGCAGCAACTGATAAAATGTCGGTGTGGATAAGGACTCGTGATCGCAATGATCCAGAGGTTGCAGCATTGATAGTAAGTGTCTGTACTTACCAATAATTACATAAATCTATATATTAACATATATATATTTATATATATTTAAATATTTCACAGGATCAATTTGAAGCTGAGTTAGAACATCTGCCAGAGGACCAGCGACAGCTTCCCATGCGACGGGATGAGATCTTTCATCGCATTATTGGTCGGGACGGGCATGGCTATAGTTTGACCTATGGAGCAGGGATTCCTCGTTCTATAGTGTCACGCGCTGCGGTTGTCGGTCCTGCTGTTGCTCATATGACACAGCAGATGTCAGATTTTGAGGCACAGCTGCGCGCTTTCGAGGAGACAAATGCGCAATTGAAAGCTGAGGTTAGAGCACTGCGGGAATATGTGCGTCGAGCTGATGGTACAGGGGATCATACGAAGCAGGTATATACTGTATTTATTTATTTAATTTAAATTATTTTTGTTATTAAAATATTTATAATGTTTATTTGTTGTAGGCACCTGGCCCACCAGAAGGAGGTAGCAGTGATGGCAACGCGTGACGCACCATATATTCACGAGATATGTTTTTTGTTTTTACTGGTAGGGTTGATATTGATGTACTGTATTTATTCATTTAAGTAATGAATTATTACCATCCATGGTGGTCTTTTAAATATTTTATACACATATTGAGTTTTTGATCAGATAATCTTGAATGATTCTACATTTGAAAAAGTCGAACTAATTCCAACAGATCAATAAATCTGATATTATAGATTATGTATTATCCAATATATTTTTTATAAATTTCAATATGGTATCGATAAAAGAAATATGTATTAATTAGATGTTATCACTTTTATTTTTCACTTTTGTAATCAATGGGATGGCCTTTGCACCCCCGGAGAGCCCCCCGCACCCCCGTAGAGCCCCCCGCACCCCCGTAGAGCCCCCCGCACCCCCGTACACCCCCCCCCCCCCCCCCGCACCCCCGTACAGCCCCCCGCACCCCCGTACAGCCCCCCACACCCCCGTACAGCCCCCCGCCACCACCGTACAGTCCCCCGCACCCCCGTACAGCCCCCCCGCACCCCCGTACAACCCCCCGCACCCCCGTACTGCCCCCCCGCCACCCCCGTACAGGCCCCCGCCACCCCCGTACAGCCCCCCGCACCCCCGTACAGCCCCCCCCCCCCCCCCGCACCCCCGTACTGCCCCCCGCACCCCCGGAGAGACCCCCGCACCCCCGTACAACCCCCCACACCCCCGTAATGCCCCCCGCCACCCCCGTACAGGCCCCCGCCACCCCCGTACAGCCCCCCGCACCCCCGTACAGCCCCCCCCCCCCCCCCCCCCCGCACCCCCGTACTGCCCCCCCGCACCCCCGGAGAGCCCCCGCACCCCCGTACAACCCCCCGCACCCCCGTACTACCCCCCGCCACCCGCGTACAGGCCCCCGCCACCCCCCTACAGCCCCCCGCACCCCCGTACAGCCCCCCCCCCCCCCCCCCGCACCCCCGTACACCCCCCCGCACCCCCGTACAACCACCCGCACCCCCGTACTGCCCCCCGCCACCCCCGTACAGCCCCCCGCCACCCCCGTACAGCCCCCCGATACCCCCGTACAGCCCCCCGCACCCCCGTACAGCCCCCCCCCCCCCACCCCCGTACAGCCCCCCGCACCCCCGTACAGCCCCCCGATTGTGTCGTTTTCAGCAGCGCGGCGCGCGCTGAAATGGCGCGTTGGGGGGTCAAAACCACCCGAACGACCTCCGAATGCCACGAAACCGTACGAAAACATCCGGGGAGTGAATTGTGAAATGGTCGGCCAGACGGCACCTCATTCGGAGGTGCCGTGTGACCGCGGCGGCCGGAAACGCGTTTCCGGCGCCGTTAAACACCAAAACGGCGTGCAGCGGTCCGATTCGGAGCAAACGTGCTCCGAACAACCTGAAACCGCACGGGAACGATAGAAATATTATTCTTGAGATGCAGTAGGAGGCCGCACGTCCATCGGACGTGCGGTGCGCGCGGCACATCCGATTGTGTCGTTTTCAGCAGCGCGGCGCGCGCTGAAATGGCGCGTTGGGGGGTCAAAACCACCCGAACGACCTCCGAATGCCACAAAACCGTACGACAACATCCGGGGCATGAATTGTGAAATGGTCGGCTAGACGGCACCTCATTCGGAGGTGCCGTGTGACCGCGGCGGCCGGAAACGCGTTTCTGGCGCCGTTAAACACTAAAACGGCGTGCGGCGGTCCGATTCGGAGCAAACGTGCTCCGAACGACCTAAAAACCGCACGATAACGATAGAAATATTATTCCTGAGATGCAGGAGGAGGCCGCACGTCCATCGGACGTGCGGTGCGCGCGGCACGTCCGATTGTGTCGTTTTCAGCAGCGCGGCGCGCGCTGAAATGGCGCGTTGGGGGGTCAAAACCACCCGAACGACCTCCGAATGCCACGAAACCGTACGACAACATCCGGGGCGTGAATTGTGAAATGGTAGGCCAGACGGCACCTCATTCGGAGGTGACGTGTGACCGCGGAGGCCGGAAACGCGTTTCCGGCGCCGTTAAACACCAAAACGGCGTGCGGCGGTCCGATTCGGAGCACACGTGCTCCGAACGACCTGAAACCGCACGGGAACGATAGAAATATTATTCCTGAGATGCAGGAGGAGGCCGCACGTCCATCGGACGTGCGGTGCGCGCGGTACGTCCGATTGTGTCGTTTTCAGCAGCGCGGCGCGCGCTGAAATGGCGCGTTGGGGGGTCAAAACCACCCGAACGACCTCCGAATGCCACGAAATCGTACGACAACATCCAGGGCGTGAATTGTGAAATGGTCGGCCAGACAGCACCTCATTCGGAGGTGCCGTGTGACCGCGGCGGCCGGAAACGCGTTTCCGGCGCCGTTAAACACCAAAACGGCGTGCGGCGGTCCGATTCGGAGCAAACGTGCTCCGAACTACCTGAAACCGCACGGGAACGATAGAAATATTATTCCTGAGATCCAGGAGGAGGCCGCACGTCCATCGGACGTGCGGTGCGCGCGGGCACGTCCGATTGTGTCGTTTTCAGCAGCGCGGCGCGCGCTGAAATGGCGCGTTGGGGGGTCAAAACCACCCGAACGACCTCCGAATGCCACGAAACCGTACGACAACATCCGGGGCGTGAATTTTGAAATGGTCGGCCAGACGGCACCTCATTCGGAGGTGCCGTGTGACCGCGGCGGCCGGAAACGCGTTTCCGGCGCCGTTAAACACCAAAACGGCGTGCGGCGGTCCGATTCGGAGCAAACATGCTCCGAACGACCTGAAACCGCACGGGAACGATAGAAATATTATTCCTGAGATGCAGGAGGAGGCCGCACGTCCATCGGACATGCGGTGCGCGCGGCACGTCCGATTGTGTCGTTTTCAGCAGCGCGACGCGCGCTGAAATGGCGCGTTGGGGGGTCAAAACCACCCAAACAACCTCCGAATGCCACGAAACCATACGAAAACATCCGGGGCGTGAATTTTGAAATGGTAGGCTAGACGTCACCTCATTCGGAGGTGCCGTGTGACCGTGGCGGTCAGAAACGCGTTTCCGGCGCCGTTAAACACCAAAACGGCGTGCGGCGGTCCGATTCGGGCAAACGTGCTCCGAACGACCTGAAACCGCACGGGAACGATAGAAATATTATTCCTGAGATGCAGGAGGAGGCCGCACGTCCATCGGACGTGCGGTGCGCGCGGCACGTCCGATTGTGTCGTTTTCAGCAGCGCGGCGCGCGCTGAAATGGAGCGTTGGGGGGTAAAAAACCACCCGAACGACCTCCGAATGCCACGAAACCGTACGACAACATCCGGGGCGTGAATTGTGAAATGGTCGGCCTGACGGAACCTCATTCGGAGGTGCCGTGTGACCGCGGCGGCCGGAAACGCGTTTCCGGCGCCGTTAAACACCAAAACGGCGTGCGGCGGTCCGATTCGGAGCAAACGTGCTCCGAACGACCTGAAACCGCACGGGAACGATAGAAATATTATTCCTGAGATGCAGGAGGAGGCCGCACATCCATCGGACGTGCGTTGCACGCGGCACGTCCGATTGTGTCGTTTTCAGCAGCGCGGCGCGCGCTGAAATGGCGCGTTGGGGGGTCAAAACCTCCCGAACGACCTCCGAATGCCACGAAACCGTGACGAAAACATTCGGGGCGTCAATTTTGAAATGGTCGGCCAGACGGCACCTCATTCGGAGGTGCCGTGTGACCGCGGCGGCCGGAAACGCGTTTCTGGCGCCGTTAAACACCAAAACGGCGTGCGGCGGTCCGATTCGGATCAAACGTGCTCCGAACGACCTGAAACCGCACGGGAACGATAGAAATATTATTCCTGAGATGCAAGAGGAGGCCGCACATCCATCGGACGTGCGGTGCACGCGGCACGTCCGATTGTGTCGTTTTCCAGCAGCGCGACGCGCGCTGAAATGGCGCGTTGGGGGGGTCAAAACCACCCGAACGACCTACGAATGCCACGAAACCGTACGACAACATCCGGGGCGTGAATTTTGAAATGGTCGGCCAGACAGCACCTCATTCGAAGATGCCGTGTGACCGCGGCGGCCGGAAACGCGTTTCCGGCGCCGTTAAACACCAAAACGGCGTGCGACGGTCCGATTCGGAGCAAACGTGCTCCGAACGACCTGAAACCGCACGGGAACGATAGAAATATTATTCCTGAGATGCAGGAGGAGGCCGCACGTCCATCGGACGTGCGGTGCACGCGGCACGTCCGATTGTGTCGTTTTCAGCAGCGCGGCGCGAGCTGAAATGGCGCGTTGGGGGGTCAAAACCACCCGAACGACCTCCGAATGCCACGAAACCGTACGAAAACATCCGGGGCGTGAATTGTGAACTGGTCGGCCAGACGGCACCGTCATTCGGAGGTGTCGTGTGACCGCGGCGGCCGGAAACGCGTTTCCGGTGCCGTTAAACACCAAAACGGCGTGCGGCGGTCCGATTCGGAGCAGACGTGCTCCGAACGACCTGAAATGAGATTATTTCTTGAATCGAAGTCTTTAAATTATTATAGCACAATGATTTGATATTATATATATATTAAATATATATTAAAACATTTAAAATATATTATATATATATATATATATATATATATTTAAAATATTGTATTTAATAGTATATATATGAATATTTTTACACACATATATATATATATATATATTTATATTCAATTCAATAAAAAAAATTTTAAAATTTTTTTTTTTTTAGAATAGCAACCGCCAAGCGGTCGCTGAAGGCCGACCTGCCGGGCACCTATAGCGACCACCATTGGCGGTCGCTAAAGGCCTCTAGCGACGAGGCAACAGCGACCGCCAATGGCGGTCGCTGCGCGGCCGCTAAAGCCCTTTAGAGACCGCCAATGGCGGTCGCTAATGGGCTTATTTATAGTAGTGGTTATTTAGGGGTTTCATGGATTTTTAGGGTTCTTATAATGTATTTTAGGGGTTTTTATTATTTTTTCGGGTTTTAGTGTTTTATGTTGTTTCTAGAGATTTTTGGGTGTTTCTAGGGCTTGTAGGGGCCTTTAAGAATGGGGGGGGGGGGTTGAGTTTTTAGGGTTTTTATTGATATTATAGATTTTAAGGGTTTTGGGGTTTTAGGATTGTTTTAGGGGTTTTAATGGGTTTAGGGTGTTTATTGTGTTTTCAGGTCCTTTTATGGTATGTATTTCCATTTAGGGTTTTTTGTGATTTTTTTGGTTCTTATGGGAATTGGGTGTCTTTATGATTATTAGGATATTTTAGGGTTTTGAGGGGGTTTTAGGGGGTTTTCGTTTTTTATGGTGTTTAGGGGTTTTGATGGGTTTGGGGGGGTTAATAGTTTTTTCATGGGTTTCTAGAGTTTTTAAGTTACTTTTAAGGGGGTTTATTGACATTTTAGGGTTTTTGGAGCTTTTGGGGGTTTCAATATTTTTATGGTTTTTGGGTTTTTTGGGGTTTTGTCTAGTTCGTTAGGTTTTTAGTATTATTTAGGGTTTTATGATTTAATGGGTTTTGGGGGGTTATATTTATTTTGGGGTATTTTTGGGAATATTTTGTGGTTTAAAGTCTTTTTTAGGGGTTAAGGTTTTTTTGGGATTTAGGGACTTTTTTGGATTTTTAGTGTTTTTAAGGTTTTTAGAGTTTTATGAGTTTTTAGGGTTTTTATATATTTTCATGGTTTTTAGGTTTCTAACTTATTTGGGGTTTTAATGGGTTTTAGAGTTTTGTGATTCTTCAAGATTTTTAGGGTTTTTTAGGGATTAAGGCGTTTTTTGGGTTTTTATGGTTTTTAGGGATTTAGGAGTTTTAAGATATTTTATGGTATTTAAGGTTTTTTAGAATTTATAGGGTAATATTGGAATTATTAGGGGTTTTATTTGTTTTATGGGTTTTTAGGTTTTTTTAGTCTTTTAGGGTCGTTTTATGCGGTTTTTGTTTATTTTTGTGTTTTTGGGTTTTTAAGGGTTTTGGGGGTTTTAGGTTCATTTAATGTTTCTTAGTGTCTTAGGGAAATTTTGTGTTTAAGGAATATATTTTAGGGTTTATGGTGTAGTGTTTATGATTTATGATGTAGATTTTATAGTTTAGGGTGTAGGGTTTATGGTTTAGTGTGTGGGGTATTGGGTTTATGCTATATGTTTTATGGTTTAGGGTTTAGGGTATATGGTTTTGGGTGTTGGGTTTTTAGTTTAGGTTATAGGTTGTAGGGTTTCAGGTGTGGAGTTTTGGGAGTAGTTGGTAGAGTTTATGGTGATGGGTTTGAGGTATAGGGTATAGGGATTATGGTTTAGGTTTTATTTGTGTTTTTTGTGGTTTTATTTTTTTAGGTTTTTAAAGGCTTTCCAGAGTTCTTAGGGGTTTTTAGGTTTTTACACGGTTTTTAGTGATTTTTTTGGTTTTAGGGTTTTAGGTTCTTTTAGGGGATTTATGTTTTTTGGGGGTTTTATGTGTTTTAATGGCTTTTAGAGTTTCAAGTGGTTTTATTATTTCATGGGCTATTAGTTGTTTTTTGGATTTTTTGGGGTTTTAGGTTTTTCTATAGTTTTATGGTTTTTATGGGTTTTAGGGTATTCTATGTGTTTTTAGGGTTTTCTTTTTACAGTGTTTAAAAAATATTATTGTTTTTTCAGGTTTTAATATTTTTGGGGGGTTTTAGGGATTCTTAAAATTTTATGGGTTTTAGGTTTTTTAGAGATTTATTGGGTTTTTAATGGTTTTTTGGTTTTTTGGTTTTTTAGGGTTTTTAGGTTTTTTTGGGGTGGGTGGAGGGGGGGGGGGGTTTGTGTGTGTGTGTGGTAGGGGGTAATGTTTTATAGTTTTTAGGTTTTATTAGGGTTTCTGAGTTTTGGGGTTTTTTGGGTTTTTATGGTTTTTTAGGTTTTTAAGGGATTTTTATGACTTTAGGGTTTTTTAATATTTTTATCAGTTTTTGGGTTTTTATGGATTTTATGTTTTTTTCTAGGGGTTTTAAGGGTCTGAATGTTTTTTAGGTTTATTATGGTTTTTATGTGCTATTAATATTTTTAAAAGGATTGTGGTCTTTTATGGGTTTTATGGTACTTTAGGGCTTTTAGGGTCTTTTAGGGGTTTAGGGTTTTTAGTTCTTTTAGTGTATTTAAATATTTTTAGGGATTTTAAGGGGTTTAGAGTTTTTAGGCTTTTTCAAAACCTATAGGATTTTAAGATTTCTTAGGCTTCATAACGGGTGCTTTATGTTTTTATGTTTTTAATGGGTTTTTGGGATTTTAGAGTTCTTAAGGGTTATTTGGGGTTTTAGGGGGGTTTGGATTTTCTGGATCTTAAACTTTTTAGAGTTGCTTATATATATTAGGGAATTTTAGAATTTTTAGTCTTATTCATGGTTTTTTCATTTAATTTTTAGTGTTTTATGGTTATGAGGTTATTTTGGGTTTTGATGTGTATTTTAAACGTTTTTTGTTTCATAGATTTTTTTATTTTTTAGTGATTTCTATGTTATTACATTTTTTGGGGTATTTAGGGGTTTTAAGGGACTTTAGGGTTTTTATGGTCATTAGTGTTTTAAGTGTTCTATAGGTGTTTAGGGTATTATAAGGTTTTCTTGTGTTTTCAATGTATTTTATGATTTATTATGGGTTTTAGAAATTTTTGGGGGTTTAGGACCATTTAAGGGGTTTTAGGGACTTTTAGGGGTTTTAGTATTTTACATATTTAGTTTTTTTATCATTTCTAGCAGTTTTAGGGGTTTTCATGTCTTTTATGGGTTTTAGTTTTTTTATTGGTTTTTTGGATTTTATATGGATTTTAGTAGTTTTTTGGATTTTTTTTGGGAATTTTAGTGTTTTTTTGTATTCTTTATGGTTTTTAGAGTTTTTGGGTTTTTAAGTGTTTTTAGGATTTTTGAGTTATTATTATTATTTTTGGGGTTTTAGCATTTTTAGGGTTTCTAAGGGTTTATATTATATAGTTATTTTAGGTATTTTAGGGTTTTTAGTGGTTTTTATTTATTTTTAGAATTATTTAGGTTTTTTTTGGTTTTTAGGGTTTTTTAGTGTTTTTAGTATTTTTAGGTTCTTTTTAGTGTTCTATGATTTTTAGAATTTATAGGGGGTTTATTTATTTATGTATTTTTTAGTATTTTTAGGGTTTTTTGATGTTTTAGGGACTTTTAGTGGGTTTAGGGGTTTAAAGCTACTTTTGGGTTCTTTTAGGAGTTCTAGTGTCTTTTTAGGTAACTTAGTGTTTTAGTGTTTTTAGTTGTTTTTAGGGGTTTTAGGGTTTTATGGATTTGAGTGTTTTTTTTTTGGTTTTTAGGGGTTTTTATAGTTTTTTTGGTATTGTATGTTTTTTGGGTCTTATAGGGGTTTTTAGGTATTTAAGGATCAGGGATTAGGTTCTAGGTTGTGGGTTATAGGGATTAGGGTGTAGGGTTTAGGGACTAAGGTGTAAAGTGTATGGTTTAGAGGGTCGGGTATCGGTCTTAGGCTGTAATGTTACAGGTTGAGGGTGTAGGGTAAATATTTTAAGGTTTAGGGTGTTGGGTACAGATTTTATGATATAGGGTTTTTGGTTCAGGGTGTAGGGTATTGGGTTTATGGTATAGGGTATATGGTGCAGATTTTAGGGTTTAGGTTGTATAGTATAGTTTTTTAGGTGTTGGTATTTGGGTTTGTGGTGTATGGTATTGCGTTTAGAGTATAAGTTATAAGGTTTAGAGTTTATGGTTTTTGGTATAGAGTACAGAGTTTAGGGTTTATGGGTTAGGGTTTACAGTGTAGGGTATAGGATTTTGGGTACATGTTTCTTGGTTTAGGGAGTAGGGTATAGGGTTTATAGTGTATGGTTTAGTGTTTAGGGTGATGGGAATTGGGTATAGGGTGTAGGGTTAAGGGTGTAAGGTGTAGGGTATTGGGTTTTTCCTGTAGTCCTTATGGTTTAGGGTGTATAATATAAGATTTAGGGTGTAGGGTATAAGGTATAGGGTGTATGGATTAGGGTGTAGGTTATAGGGGTTAGGTTTCATGGTTTAGGGTTTGATGCATAGGGTATATGGCTTAGGGTGTAGGTTTTAGGATTCAGGGTGGTGGGTACATTTTTTAGGGTGTAGGTTCTAGGGTTTAGTGTTTTGGGTATAGGGTTTAGGTTCCAGGGTTTATATTTTATAATGTTGGGTATGTGGTTTAGGGTGTAGCATTTAGGGTATATGGTGTATTGTATTGGGTTAGGTTGTTGGGTTTAGGGTTTAGTGTTTAGGGTTTAGGGTTTAGGATTTTTGGTTTAGGGTGTAGGGTACCGATTTTAGGGTGTCCTGTTTAAGGTTAAGGGTGTAGGGTTTAGGGTATTGGGTTTAGGGTGTGCGGTGTAGGGTTTAGGGTTTAGGGTTTTTGGTGTAGGTTATATGTTTTGTGATCTGGGGTTTAGGTTTTAGGGTGTTGATTATAGGGTAAAGGGTGTAGGATTTTTGGTTAGGGTGTATAGTATAGGGTTCTGGGTGTAGGGTATAGGGTTTTTGGTGTAGGTTATAGGTTTTGGGGTGTATCGTATAGGTTTTTGGATGTAGGGTATAGTTTTTGGTGTAGGGTATATGGTTTACGGTGCTATATTTTTGATTTAGTGATTAGGGTGTAGGGTATAGTCTTTAGGCTATAGGGTATAGGGTTTAGGGTGTAGGGTGTAGGGTATAGGCTATAGGGTTTAGGGTTTAAGGTGTTGGGTATATGCTATAGGCTATATGGTTTAGGTTGTAGGGTATAGGGTTTTGAGAGTAGTGCTTAGGGATTAAAATAAAGGGTCATGGGTTTATGGTCCATTTTTTAAGGTTTATGATGTAGTGTATAGGGTTTCTGGTATAGGGTTTAGTGTTTAGTGTGTAGGGTATAGGGTGAAGGGTGTAGGGTATAGGGATTAGGGTGTTTGGTATAACGTTTAGGGTGTGGGCTTTTAGGTTCAGGGTGTATATTTTAGGGTGAAGCGGTTAGGGTATAGGATTTTTTTATTGTTTTAAAGGTTTTGGGGTTTTTATGTTTTTTAGGAAATAGGTTTCTTAGGGTTTTTTAGGGTTTATGATTTTTTTTGTTCATAGTTTTCTAAGGGGTTATAGAGTCATAAAGTTTTTCACAGGGACTTTTGCGTTTTCTTATGGGGTTTTATCGTTTTCATGATTTTTATGGTGTTTGGTTTTAAATTTTTTTATGGATTTTTTCATTTTTATTGTTTTTTCAATTTAGGGGGGTTTTGGATTTTTACTGTTTTAAGGGGTTTTCTTGGATTTTTTGGGGTTTTTTCTATTTTTTATGTTTTTTGGGTTTTTTGGGTTTTAAGGGATTTAAGGTTTTACGTGTTATTAGGGTTTTAATGGGTTTTTGTAGATATTTGGTTATTTCAGTTTTTTAGTGTTTTTATTTATTTTTAGGGGTTTTTTAAGGATTTTAGTGTTTTCAGTTTTTATGGTCATTTATATTATTGGGGTTTTTACTATTTTGAGGTTCTTTTAAATTTTTTATTTGTATGGGTATCTTCTTAGGTTTTCTGTGTTTTTAGGGATATTTTGAGTTTTTATGGTGTTTTGGGGTTTTGGGGTTTTTAGGGTTATTTAGTGGTTTTATGGGTTTTTGCTTCTTTGAGGGTTTTGGGTTTTCTTTAGGGTTTTGGAATATATTTTTTGTAGTTTTAAAGGTGTTTAGGGGTTTGAGGGTTTCTAGGGAGCTTCAGGGTATTTTTGGGTTATTTAGCGGATTTTAGTGTTTTGAGGTTCCTTTATAGTTTTGTGAATTTTGGGGAATATTAGTGGTTTATAGTATTTTGGTGTGAATTAAGATCTTTTGGGATTTCTATGGTTTTATTGTTTTAATGTTATTATGGGTTTTTAGTGAATTTAAGGGTTTTAGGATCTTTTCGTTTTTTTGGGTTTTAGGTGTTTTAGTGTTTTCTGGATTTTATGGTATTTTAGGGGTCTTATGTGTTTTAGAGTTTCTTAAATTTTTGTATATTTAAACTTTTTTATACTTTTAATATGGTTTTAGTGTTTTCTAGGTTCTTTATTACATTAGGGGTCTTTTAGGTTTTTTACGATTTTTTGGGTTGTTTAAATTTTTTAGGTTTTCTTAGGATTTTTTGGGTTTTAGGGGGTTTAATGTTTTTTAGGTTATTTTACATTATTTATATTTTTTATAGGTTTAATGATTTTTGGGTTTTTTAGGATTTTTTAAGGAACTTTAAGGTTTTTAGGGTCCTTTAGGGTTTTTAGTGTTTTTCTGTTTCTTTAGGGTTTTTAGGGATTTAGGGTCCTTAAGGGGGTTTTAGGTTTTTTATGGGTCCTTTAGGTTTTTTGGGGTTTTTATGGGATTGAGGGTCATTTATGTGTTTTGTGTTTTTTAGGGTCCTTTGGGTTATTAGGGGTGTTTTTGGAGATTTTTTCGTGGAACACCACCTCGTGTTTAGTTGTGACACTGACGTTTCATTGAACGATGCATTCCTACTTTCCAAAGGCGGGTGGAATTCATCACTTTTTAAGAGATGTTTTATCTTTGATTGAAATAGAATGATGGGATGTATTTTCCTCTATCCATGGATTCCTCCTTGGAACTCAACTCCTAATCTAGGTCTCCCTTATATATTAAGACATGGTTTGGGAAACTTATTCACAGTGTCCTCTCTTTGTGGATGCCTATTAATTACGATGCTTATGTATGAACATTCAAAAGGGTATTGATATTTTTTCAACCTTAAATTAGGGGAGTATTAGTGTTGGGCATAATTGGCATGTTTGGACGCTGAAACATTGGTCACCTGTATTGTTCCTCATTATATGGAATCTCATGGATACATCTCAGGCATGGAACCTCAAACAACCCATGTTGACCTTGAGGTATCTTATTCCAAATGCATGTCTTGTGAGGTTTTCTTGAGGAATCATGTGTTTAACATGAGGTAGGTTATGAGTTTAACATCTTGTATAGTTGGAGATAGTCTGATCATAATTCCCAATAAAGGTGGATTAGAGAAGTGAAAACCTAGGAAGGAGCACCTGGAAGGTTTTCTAGATGGATAGATGAGAATTCACAACAAGAGTGGACCCAAGGTGGCGTGTCCCATAAAGGGACGATGTCACATCATGAATGGGTACATCTCTAGGAGTTATGGACTAGGTTTTACCATATGGATTGAACATAACACGAAATGAGATACCACCAAGGGTGGCATGTCCTATAGAGGGAAGATGTCACACAATGAATGTTGATTTGAACGTCGTTGATGGTGGATCCGGGAGGTGTGCCCCTAGGAGGGAGACGCCAAAGATTACCATTGGTTGGGACTGAAACTCATGTAGGCATCCTATGTTTCTTATTTATGATATAGGTATCAAAATCCATGTACTTCGATAGATGGTGTGGTTGATTATGCATGAAAGATGCTGCTTCGCATGAGGATTTCTCCTGGTTGGAATAAATGGATTGTATGGTTCTTATGAATTGGGGATTCCAGGAATGATTCTAGTAGAAGCGATGATGTGGTTGGGGATTATACAAAGGATTGGCCCATATATATGGAATTATCTCAATGGAATGTGGTAGCCCGGGTAAAATTAGGATAGATGTAGTTGGTGTTGGGTGGAGTGGATGGAATGGATGGAGTGTTTTGGGGGAGTTGGGATAGAACATCAAAAAGGATTCCTATGTATCCCAGTTGGTTATGAATAAAAGTCCCCGTAGTTTGGGAAATGGGTGTTGGTAAACCTAAGGAGTTGGACCACGGAAGTGGAAAATATCGGTGGGGATTATGCATGGAAGCTACCCAGATGAGAGGGGCATGGTGGGGCTTACACCAGTAGTGTTTCCCATTGGACATGTTGGGGATTACGTATGGAAGCTACCCAAATATGGAGATGGATGATCATGGTTGTTGCTAACCTCTAGGCCTACATGAGTCATTCTCACTGTGAAAAACAATTGGAAATAATATACATGAGTTTCGAGTCCCAAAATATGCGTTGATGAGAGATGGTGTGGGTATTTTGTATGTGAGATGCCAAAGGAACACATCATTCTATGTGATGAGGAACTCATTCCATGTGAGGAAGATATTGTTCCATGTCAACCATACACTGATTATCCTATGAAGGGTGTGAGGGGGCCTATGTGTGGAAACATCTCAAGGTTCACATGGAGACAAATTCCAAAGGGATAGGGATGGAAGATTGAATGAGTGGTAAATGAAAGGATCTCGGTGACCAGAACCTCTCTGATTCTATTTGGAGGATTTCAATCCATGTGAGGGGGTATCATTATATATCAATCATACACAAGGAAATCTTGGGCTTTCCCCACTGGGTGAGATCATATTTTAATGTCATGTGTTGGGAATGTTGGTTCTAGGTAGTTTTACATCATGAATATTGGACGTGGGGTATTCACCCCCACCATGTGGGCTTATATAACTATAGAACATGCACCCTTGGGAGGGAAATGGATTCTTCAATGCCAAGGTGTAATGGTGTGGATGAATGAACAATCCTAAGGTCCATGTTAGCATACATATTCTGAAATGAAAAATTCATTAGCATACCTATGATGAAGAAAAGACATAAACAAGAATCTCGGGCCCCACATGAAGTGGGGTGGGCCACAGGAATGGATAGCGTATGTCACATAAGGACTTGAAGTGCAATTGAACCAGCACTAGATGGAAGGGGAGGTTTTAAGCACACAACCTGTGTGAAATGTGTTAACGGAAGGGAGGAAACATGGAGATTCATAAGAGAAGGGTTTTATGAAGCAGTGGGATTCACTAAAAAGTTATTTGTAAAGCTAAGGTGCTTCATAGAAAATAGAGGTTTCTCGAAGGGGAGGGATTCATAAAACATGGTGACCCTACCAAGGCACGAAGTCCCAAATTGATAGCTGAGTGCTCCTTGAAAGCATAATTATCCACAAATACTCAAGTACCCTTGAGGGCCTTCTTCCTTCTCAAAGGGAATAGGTATTTGTGAAAGAAATCCCCAAATTTGGTGGTGGTATTTAGGAATAAATAAGTGGGGGTTTCATGATACTCTAGTACCTTGTATGATTCATTGTCTGTCTGGTTTTCATTTCTTGGTGCTCATGTGCTTCATGATTTGGGTGGTCATAAGTTGAAAGGTTGGGGTAGTCATACCTTTGAGGTGGAATGAGTCAAGTATTTATAAAAGAAATGGGGTTTTGTGATGCTTGTAGGTGCGCATAAAATCAATGTGGGATCCCCAAAAGGTCACATATTAATTGGTCTCACGTAGCCATCTGTCAAATACATTAGAATATTATGGAGTTTTTCAATCTTGTGGGAGATCTATATCGACATCATGTGTTCACAGTAGGGAAGGGATCTCCATGAAGGTTATTTTTAAGGTAGATCATTTGAATGATGTTAGGGTCATTTAATTTTTGATTCTATCTCGAATGGATGGGGAACCCTTCAACTTGTCATGGGGCATGTATTTTGATGCCAAAAAATTCCCCCCTCAGAATTAGAGCTGACTAGAAAGGACGGTCAGATTATGGGGTAGAATCACTAAAAATATGAAAAACTAGTCATTTTTTAGGAAGCTCAATTGTCATGAAGGCTCATGATGGACATGGACATATGATACGACGTGATTCCCAGTGCCTATAAATACCATGAGGGACCCTTAAATAGTAAAATCCTTCATGTGAAGACCAGAACACACTATATTTTCACGAATCTACTTTCCTACATGATTTTTCTCCATGAACACAGTCTTTATAAACCAGAATCCTTAAACCCTTTCTCTAAAAATTATTTCTAGAAGATCAGACATTAAGATCCCCTGTTTTATTGAGAAACACATAGAGTACGTCTAGGCTCTATGATATGATGATCCATGAAAAACCCATCGAAAATTATATACATGAATAGACTCAGAAATTATCCTAAGTATTGGATTATACGGCTTCTCAGGAAGATTCTTATGAGGTCCATGCAGATTTTGTCTGAAGGGAAGGAATTGAAAATATCATGATTGGGTAGTGCATTAAATGCCATTCAAATCATGAATCCATACTATAGTTAGTGTCAGAAGATCAGAGGGAGTGACCCTTGTGAGATAGGTTACCACTATACAACATTGGTCTAAGGGATGATGTATTCATCCTACTGGTGAATAGGTATGGAACGGCTTATTGGGTCAGAGGCACACTGGGGTAGTACTAGTGGCACACGCCTACTATCAACCACATATGGAAGGACCACAAACCCATAATGGAAAAATTTATTTATAATCATACTAACATTATGATGGGAGGAAATTGGATACTAAGGCGTATTAACCGAAATATCAAACAACCATCAATGCGGGGTTTGGAAACCTAGAGAAGAGATGGACCGATGAATGAGATTTGTGTCGGGTGATAACATCACCCATCATTGGGCCCAGTCTTATTGGGCTTGAACATCTTGTGAAGATTTTGGGGTGGAACTGAAGTGAGTAGGCCTATATGAGCCAACATGGGTTTACCAATTCCATGTATACCAACTTCTAGAGATAATTCTAGAGTTGTTGAGAATATGGTCATCAGGGATCAACGCATTCCATTTTCATCATAGGGGGGGTGGAATCATACTATGGGACATCTATAATATCTCTAAAATCCCAATTGAAGGGGTTAAGTAAAAAAGAATTTCTCCGTGAAAAGAATTTGTAGAAGAACAAGGATAATCTAACATGTCTGTTGAAGGTTATGGTGGATCCAGTGCTCAAAACTACCAAAGAAAAGTCATTGATAAGTGATTTCTATTCCAAGAAGTGGTTCAGTTATTAGATAAACATCCTAATAGAGGAGTATACTTAGAGGAAAGAAAAGGCAATAAAATTTACAAAAAGTACCTATACTTTCTTAACAGGAATCTAATGAGGCTAAGAGGGAAATTACAAGTGCATCCTGGAGGAGATCCAATGGTAAATATGGGGTTACAACATTAAGACCAAGCCTAGATCTATAGTCAGGTTGGATGTATTCATTACTGAACTTTTCTATGGGTGGATGCTTCTAGTGAGGGACTCACAGATGGGGGTGTGGAAAAGTACAATAATCATGACCATGGTGTTGGAAATACGTTCAAACATAAATATTGGGACTCTTGTGCTAGTGATTCTATATTATGTACTTTGACATGTCAGGGAGGGAAATAAGTAGTTGTACATGTCCAAATTGCCCCATTTCCTATACAACTGGGTGGTTGTGCACATGGGAGGCAATGAGTATCATAACTAGATATCACCTCTCAAGACAAACTTTTGGTGGGAAATTCTCAATATCGTAGTAATTTTCTCATTCAATATGGGCTTGACTATAGTATTGAGAAAAGTCAGGTTGGTAGATAAATTTACCTTTCACCCATTCCCTCTACTAATGGGGGTAATAACATATGATAATTTGGGAAAACGGAGCAACACTAATATCTTTTAACATTCTGTAGTGGAATTCTTGTGGATAGAGTGGATTGGGAGAATATTTTAAATCCACACAACCCACACTAGTTTAATAGGAAATTTATGTGCCAACAGAGGATGACTCTAAAGGTATACACAATAGTACATCATGAAAATCATATGTCAGTGATGTGTTAGCTATGTATTTTGTTCACATGTGAATATGGAAAGATAAAGAATGAGATTCCATCTCCCACTTCCACATATGGTGTGTCTAAGAATACGTAGAGAGATAGGAGGATTCCTATCTAGGAAAAAATTGAGTAATATGACCATACGAGCCAATGAGGGAGAATGTTAGGGCCAAGTCTGAATGATTGAAAGAGAGTGTTGTAATAGAAATTTTGGGGTACATCATGGGGATTTATAAGCATTAGTGGATCCAATAGGTCCAAATCTTGTACCAACTAGATGTAAAAGAGGAGCATCAACACCAGACCCAACACTCTAAGTCATGAAGACTTAGGAGGAAGAATAAGCATCAAGAGGGTTCCTCAGTATCCCTACCAAAGCTCACAGGAAGTGATAACATTGCATGGATATTTATGAGGACGTCATCTACCTCAAGGATTGGGAAATTTGAGATGTCAACAAGAATTTTTGTTGATCCTTATGGGATGTGGGACCCCCTAAACTGATATGGGATGGAACATGGGAGGGTTGTTTATTCCAAAGTTTTATTATACATGTCCCATGAAGAGGGGGAATGATATGTGGTGGAGTTGGAGGAGCTAGTGCACTCTCAACGCACTGTATGTTTGATGGTAGATCGGGTGAAGGTATTTTTAGACCTGACCTCTCCCCCACTACTATAATTTTCCATGATGACAGTGTTCTATCACATAACTAAGGTATCTGATGATTCTTAGGGAGAATATTTCAATGAAGGGATCCCTTAGTATAACAGTGAAATTGAAACGTCCTTGGGAGAGTTCTCTAAACTCTTCAAAGTAAGATTTAACTCTATTTCTCCCATGTTTACAATTAAATTACCCATATCTAGGTTTCTAAAATGAGATCCATTACATATAGAAGGATCATCCAAAAGGGACCCTGACTATTGGGGATAAAATACAACAAAAAGTGTAGAGAAGAACACTCCAAGGTCTGTGCTCGAGGTAGAAGAAGTCGGTGGGTCGGATGATGTTTGGTAGGTCATATAAGCAACCCTGTAATCCTTTTAGTAAACAATCATTTTTGGGGGTACACATCCTAGTATCCAAATGATGAAATACTAATAGGATGATCTACCACCACTTGGATTCTATAAGTTTCTTGCCTTATAGTGTCATACTTATTGATTTCTTAATCAAGTTGACTGAAATTTCCCTATCTGAATAATGATGGGAGTACTAGGCACTATATTATGGGAAATGGATGGAGGATCAAGGATTACTTTCTAGACAATAATTATATTCCATAAGGAGTTGGCTGTTTGAGCTAACCGGGCCATGGAACTTAGTGAATGATCAGTTGTGGCTGCAAGTGATTCCACTAGTGGGGAGGAACCCGAGGCTGGTAGGGACAATCTTATTGAGGTGGGGTCATGTGAAGATGAACATTTTAATGACATGAATCAAAGCATGTACAACATGATTCTAAATTATGATCCTACTACTGAAATCCTCATATTTCATTTGGAGTAATAGCCTCTATATCTTGAAGAGTTGGATGAGTCTAACTCTGATGCACTTGAGGAAAAATGGATCATCTAGTACAGAGCATGGAAGTTCATCAATTGTTTCACTAAGAAAACTCCATAATCATAATGGGTAAGCTGGATGGGTTTACTTTTCTAGTAGCTGTGTAGTATATACACTAGTTGGAAGGATGCCTAAGGCCTTCATATGTTGATCTGCTACTATTTCGCCAATAATATCGGGGAAAGTAGTTAGCACCTGGACATCTCTTGGCATCAGGAGAAGTCCATCAACATCTAGAAACTAATCGAGGCCAACCAAAAGGTTCAATGCTGGGAAGAACAAAAAATGAGTTTTCCACTTCATTTTCTCCCAATTTGAGCTCATCATAAAACTAAGGGACCAACTGGAGGCGAACGTGCAGAAAATAAGACATGCATTATGTCATGTGGCTGATCTTAGAGCCGAGCGACACCAAGGATAGATGATGGAAGATGATCTTCACCAAGATGAAGATGAGGAAGAAAGGGAGATCGGGAAGTGATAACAGATTATAGAGGCCACATGCCAAAGGTTAGCATAGTTGAAGCACCCAATTATAGGAGCGGTGCTATAGGGGAACTTTCTAGGACTTCATTAGAGGCTCAATCATATGGATTTCCCTTACTATATCTATCAATTTTCCATTGAAACATTATTTTCATAGACACATTCTTTGATTACTTAAATTATTAAACAACAATCATACTTTCTAAACAAATAGTGAACAACACCTAAGCCAATGTCGGTCATGACCAGTGTGAGAAACAAGGGATGAAAACATAATTGTTCAATTTGTATAAGAGTTCTAGATTATTGTTGAACACTATGGTTCTACTGTGGTTGAGTAAAAACCGAGCACATTCCAGATGAGAGAGGTTATGGATAGATAATAGAGCTACCAGGGAAACCAAATTACTATTCCCAATGTGCTCTGGTGCACAAATGGGAGAACACCAGGGGTGTTGGAATCGTTCCGATCAAAGAGGAAGGAAGAGTGTGAATTGTGATGCCCAAAATTAGGAACACTAAGAGGATGTAATGGCAATACTGGTTGACTGCTGACTATGTTCAAAACACAGTATCCATACCGCTAAACTAATATTGGAAAAAATATGATGTTAGACTGCTAACCATGTTCTAAACATGAATCCTAACTTGAAATGTATTCTGAAATCCTTGGGAACACTAGCCCAAAATAGTAGGTGAGCCAAAGTAGAATAATCAGTCCATTAGGGGGTCCTTTCAGACATGAAAGAGGAGGATAATACAAATGAGGGGCACAGAAATCATGGTAGTGGAGTCATGGAAAGTTCATATGGTTTCCAAAACTCTCAAAATTACAACACCATGGATTTTAGAACATTGGTGTGAGTGTATTGGTTTGAACAATGATGAAACATATCTTCTAGGGTGGACCTTTCAGGGGAGGTACTTGGGTGTCTTGTAGTTTTACATCATTCAAAATAGGATGATGAACACAACATTTAATGTCATACATTAAGGACAATTAAAGGTACAGTTTAACATCGTATGTAGGGTATATAGATTACAGTGTAATTTTTAAGGTTTTGGGTCCATGGTATATGGTTTAGGGTGTAGGGTTTAGAGTATATGATGTATGGAATAGGGGTTTTAGGTGTGGGGTTTTGGGTTTATGGTATATGGTTTAGGGTTTTAGGTTTAGGGTATAGGGTTTTAGGTTCATGTTATATGGTTTATGTTGTGGAAATTAGGGTTTAGGCTGTATAATATATTGTATATGGGGTTTTTATAGTATTTAGGGTATTTTTATTTTTATGGGTTTTTAGATTTTTATGGGTTTTATGGTTTTAGGCCATTTTTAGAGGTTTTAAATGTTTTTAGTGATTTTCAGGTTTTATTTAGGGGATTTATAATTTTATGTATTTAAGGGGTTTAAGGGGTTTAATGGGGTTTTTGGGGTTTTTTGAGTTTTTTAGTTTTTAAGGGTTTTTTAGGTTTTTTGATTTTTTAGGTCATTATGGGATTTTTGGGATTTTTCTATGTTTTTATGGGATTTTTATGGTTTTTAGGGGTTTTAGAGTTTCTATGTTTATTAGGGTTTTTAAGGTTATTCGGTGTTTTATTTTTTTAGTAGGTTTTTAGGTTTTTAGGGGTTAAAGGGTTTTTATGTTTTTTAGGATATTTTAGGGGTTTTAATGTTTTTTATAGTGTTTTTAATTTTTATAGTTTTTAATTGATTTTAGGGGTATAAGGCTTTTTTGTTTTTATGGATTTCTGGGTTTTGGGTTTCTTAGAGTTTTTAGGGTCTTTAGGGATTTGTAGAGATTTTAAGGTTTTTAATGAATTTTATGTTTTTTTAGTTTTTAGGGGATTTTGGGTTTTTAGGTATTAAAGGACTATTTTAGGGGACGAAGGGTTTTAGAGTTTTAATGACTTTAAGGTTTTTAGGGTTTTTAGTGTTTTTTGGGTTTTTTTTATTTTTTCGGGGTTTTAGGTTTCATTGGGTTTTTGGTGGTTTTAAAGGGTTATTATGGTCTTTTATGGGTGATAATGGGTTTTTAGAATCTATTAGGGTTTCTATATGGTTTTAGGGTAATTTAATGTTTTTAGAGTTTTTTTAGGGTTTTCTGAATTTTATGTTTTTTTATTTGTATGGGAGGTTCAGTGTTTTTTGGGGTGTTTGGGGTCTTTATGGTGTTTAGGGTATTTATGGTTTTTAGGGGTTTTCAGGTTTAATATTGGTTTTATGGATTTTTCATGTTTTTTCTGTGATTTTATGTGATTCCAGGGTTTTTATGGATTTTCCATATAATTTTAATGTTTTTTATGGTTCTTAGAGAATTTTAGGGTTTTTATGGGGTTTCAGGGTTTTAGGGTTTTAGGTTATTTAATGGTTTTGTAGGAATTTGTGTTTTTAGTGCTTTTTAGGTTTTTAGGGGTTTTAGGTATTTTTATGGGTTTTTGTTTCTTTTTAGGGGGTTCCGGTTATTTTAGTTGTTTAATTGATTTATGGATGTTTTTTGGTGTTTTAGGATGTTCTTTTTTTATTTTTATAATTTTTTATGATTTTATGTATTTTTAAGGATTTTTATGTTTTCTAGGGGTTTAAGGTTTTTAGTGTGTGTTAGTATCTTTTATAGGTTTTTAGATTCTTTGGATCTTTTAGGAGTTCTATGGGTTTTATTGGGTTTTTTAGTGTTTTGTTTTTTTTTGTTTTTACTGCCTTTTTAGTGATTTAGTTTTTGTGGTTTTTTTGGTTTTTTGGGTTTTCATTGTTTATAGGGGGTTTTAGGGTTTTCTGATATTAATTGGTTTTAGGGGTCTTCTAGGGGTTTTATGTTTTTTTTTTTGGATTTTTAGTGTTTTAGGGTTTTGTATGGGGTTTTTGGATTTTTTAGGGATTTCAATGTTTTTTACGGTTCCGTAGGGTTTCCATGTTTTATAAGGTTTTTAGGGTTTTCAGGGTTTTATGGTTTTAAATTTATTTAGTATTTATAAGGAGTTTTAATAGTTTTTATGGTTTTTGTATATTTTTTACAATGTTTAGGTGTTTTATTTTTTTTGGTTTTTGGGTGTTTTTAGAGTTTTAGTTTTTTTATGGTATTTCAAAGATTTGATGGGTTTTTAGGATCTATAGGGGTATTAGAGGTTTTTGTTTTGTTTTTAAGGGTTTTAGGGGTTGTTTGGTTTTTTAGGGTTGTTTGGTTGTTTAGGGTTGTTTTGGTATTTTTATGGTATTTTGGTTTTTTAGAGTTATTTTCGGAATATTGAGGTTTTTTGGGTTTTAGAGTTTTTAGAGTTTTTTATGTATTTTGGGGTGTTTTATGGTTTTTTGAGGTTTTCAGGGTTTTTAATTTTTTTTAGGTGTTTTTGTGAGTTCAAGGGTTAAAATAGTTTTAGTGTGCTTAAAGGTGATGTGGGTATTTTAGTGGTTTGATAGTGGTTTGAGGTTCTACAGAAGTTGTTAGGGTTCTTAGGTAGTTTTATGTTTTTTTTATTTTTCGGGTATTTTAGGGTTTTAAGTTCATTAGGGTCTTTTAAGGGTATTTTAGTTACTTTAGGGGTTTTAAGGGATTATATTTTTTTAGAGGTTTAGGTTTTTTAGTGATTTTAAGGGTTATTTATATTTTTATGGTTTTTAGGATATTTACGATATTTTAGGGTTTTTAGGTTGTTTTCGTTTTTATTGTTTTTATGGTTCTTTTAGGATTTTGGGGTTTTTTGGATATTTAGCGTTAATAGTGGTTTGGGGGTTTTAGGGGTTTTAATTTTTTAAGGGGGGTTTAGTGTTTTTTTTGTTTTTTTTTGATTTTTTTGGTGCATAAATGATTCTATGGGGTTTAAGAGATTTTATGGGTTTTGGGGGTTTTATGGATTTTATGGTTTTTTTGGGTATCTGGGTTTTTTGGGTTTTTGGTGTTTTTTATTGTTTTTAGGCCGTATATGGTTTTATTATTTTAAGGGGGATTCATGGTTTTTAGGACATTTGGGATTTTTCTTAGTTTTTAGGGTTTTAGTGTTTTTATGAAGTGTATGGGGTTTTCAAGTATTTTTGGATTTATATGTTTTTATGTACTTTTCTAGTTTTAGGGTTTTTAAGGATATTTTAATGTTTTTTAGGGTTTTCTGTTTTTATGGATTTTTGTTTTTTATGGGATTTTGGTTTTCTAGTTTTTAGGGTATTATTGGTTTTATAGGGGGTTTAGGGTTTTTAGGATTTTATGGTTTTTATGGTTTATAGGGTTTTTTGGGGTTTTTTAGTTTTTTTGGGTTTATAGGGTTTTTATGTGTTTTATAGGTTTTTTATAGTTTTAGGGGTTTTAATGTTTCAATGGTGCCAAGAGTCTTCTAGGGTTATTTGTGGACTATTAGGGATTTAGAGTGTTTTAGGGAATTTTTGGGTTTTTAAGGGGTTTTATGATTTTTAAAAGTTTTTTCCAGGGTTTTCAAGTGCTTTCGGGTCATTAAATGTTTATTTGATCTTTTTGGGATTTTTAGGGTTTCTTAGGTCATTTAGGGTTTCTATGTGTTTTATTTTCTTTTAGGTTTTCTTAGATTATTTGGAGTAGTTTGAGGGTTTTTTGGGTTTTTTGGGTTGATTAAAAGTTTTTAGGGTTTTTAGGACCCTTTTGGGGTATTAAAGATTTTATAGTCCTTTAGGGTTCTTGGGTATTTAAGGGTTCTTTAGGGGATTTTATTGTTTTTTAGTATTATAGGGTTTTAATGGTATTTTAGTGTCTTTTAGATTTTTATTTATTTTATTTTAATTTATGATTTTTAAGGTTTTAGGGTCTTTTAAGGGTTTTTATGGGTTTTAGGGTTTTTTAGGTTTTTAACGGGTTTAGGGATATTTTGTTTTTTATTTGGGATTTCAGATCTTTTATGATATAAATGGGTTTTGGGGTCTTTTGGGGTTTTATGTTTTTATGATCTTTTATGTTTTTAATGTTTTTAGGGTATTTAGATTTTTTTAGGGTGTATAGTTATTATTTGGTATTTCGTGTTTTGGGGTTTTACAGCTTCTTTGGGGTTTTAATGATTTAATACGTTTTTCGGTTTTTTTAGGGTTTCTATGTTTTTTAGTGTTTTTGTAGTTTTTTAAGATTTTATAGTTTGTAATGTTTTCATGGACCTTTAGGTAATTTTAGGGATTTTATGTGTTTATAGGGTTTTTAGGTTCTTTTGGGTATTCGGGTATTTTAAATGTATTTAGAAATTTTAGGGAATTTATGAGTTTTTATGGATTTAAAAAGTTTTTTATGTTTTTATTGGTTTTTTTGGGGTTTTGGGATTTTTATGGTTTTTATGGTTTATAGGGTTTTAATAGAATTTTTTGGTGTTTTAAGGGTTTTATAGTTTTAGTTGTAGGGTTTTTATTATTTTTGGGATTTTTAGTGTTTTAAAGGGTTATCTTTTGGTTTGTTGTGTTTTAGGTATTTTTTGTCTTTTATGTTATTATGGGTTTTATTATTTTAAAGGTTTTTATCAATTTTTTTAATATTTTTTTAGGTCTATTATCATTTTTTAGGGTTTTATGGTTTTTAAGGTTTTTATGGGTTTATGGGTTTTTATTCGTTTTAGGGATTTTTAGGGTTTTTAACAATTTTTTGGTTCTTATGGATTTTAAGGGTTTGTGGGGGGTTTTAATTATTTGTGGATGTTTAAGGGGTTTAAGGGTCTTTTGGGTTTTTATTGGGTTTTTGGGGTTATTTAGTTGTTTTAGGGTTTTTAGGGTTTGAGTGGTGCTTATGGTTTTAGGGTCTCTTAAGGAGTTCAAATTTTTAACAGGTTTTAGGATTTGGGGGGTGGAGATTTTTGGAGTTTTTTTCTATTTTTATCATTTTTGGGGGGTTTTGGGTTTTTTGGGAGTAATTAGTTTTTAAGGGTTTTTTCTGTTTTTTATTGGTTTTAGGGTTTTTTCATATTTGTTAATTTTAAATGGTTTTTTGGGTTTTTAGGGTTTAGGGGTTTTAATTTTTTATGGTATTTTATGGTTTTTCTGAGGTTTTAGGTATTTTGTAGGTATTTTAGAGATTTTTTGGGTGTTTTAGGGTTTATATGGAATTAAGGGGTTTTTAGGTTGTTCTGGGTTTTTAGTGTTTTATCATCATTTAGTATTATTTTATGAATTTTAGTGTTTTATAGTTGTTTTTGGGTTTTTAGATTTTTAGTGGTTTTAATAGTTTTTTTTTGGGTTTTTTGGGGTTTTACTAAAAACATTCAAAGACCCTAAAAATATAAAATCCATAAAAACACAATGAAATCTAAAACACCTAAAACCCATAAAAACCATAATAACTATAAAAACCCTAAAAACCCTAAAACCCCAAAAAATCCAAGAAAAAAACTGATGGTAGCCGAATCACCTGGTTCCTCTTGCGCTCAGGTTCCCCTTCAAGGTCTCTTATCATGGTTTGTCTCCTCCGGCATGGTGGTGCCTCCTCGACGGTGATGGACTCTTAGGCGTCAGTCTTCACTGTGCTATCGCTCCTTCCGGTGGTTTTCTAGCCGACATCAGATGAAGGCTTCACCCTTGGATGATAGGGTCATATCTAGTCTCCCTGTCTTGTGGAATTGCAGATTCTTGGAGGTATGGTCCAGTGCAGGTCTCTCCCCGGTGCGGTGTTACTGGAAATTGGTGGTTCCGCTTAGATTTGGAACTTTAGTCGTGCAACGATTCTGTTCCTTGGAGGTGCGGGACAGATCGGGGTGCTACATTTTGTGGCCTTGCAGATCTCCGTCCCTCTTCTTCTATGAGGGGCGTTCTCAGCGGTGATGGGATTTAGCGGCCTATTTCTGTTTCATGGAGGCTGGGATCTCCCAGTTTCTTCGGCGGTTTCTCCGAATGGCAGTCTGGCGGTTGTTGTGGTTCTTCTCTCTCGGTGTCTGGTGCAGCGGCCCTTGTAGATGGTGAGACGATTTGGTCTGGAGGCATTGGTTGGGATCTTTATGGTTGCCAGTGAAGCGGCTAGTTCAAGGCATGGGAGGGTGGTGTTGGACTCTCTTGATTTGTGGCAGTGAAAGGTGGTTACGGTAGGCTCTGCTACGTCTTGGAAGTGCCATGCTTGCTCTCATGCTTGGATATGTTTTTCTAGATCTAAGTCTAGGAGGGGTTTTCTGGTTATCATGGCTTCTTGATGGGTGCTGGTGGCTACGAAGAGTGAAGATTCAGGTTTGTGTTTCTGGTTCGTCAGTATCATCTTTGATTTATGTAGTTGATTATGTTATGGACAAGTTTTGTTGCATTTTGGTTGTTATGTTGGGTTGTGGTTTTCTGAGCTGTGGATGGTGTGGTTGTGAGTCGTTGTTGGTGTTGGATTTGAGGCAAGATGATGTAGAGGTTGAGGGTTGTCGTGCTGGTTTCATTTTGAATCGTTGTGGTTGCTGGATATTGGTTCTGTTGACTGGTGCTAGTTGTCGTCCTGCCTTTGGGTGCTGAGGATGTGTTCTTGCGTGTGCTACTAGGTGTGAGATAAAAGAAGCTGATTGGAATGAAGTTTCTGTAGATGGTTATCGTGTTGTTGGATGTTGTTTACTGTTTGACAAGAATTTGTGAGTTTGGATGCTGGTTGCTGCTTGGCTGTGAGCTGTTGAATGTTGGTTAATACTGGATGATGATGATGGTTGATGCTTGGTTATTGTGTGTCTTTTGTTTGGCTTTGTTTTGTTTGTTGACATTGTTGGGTTTTCTTTTTCTGGGTTTTGGGTGTTTAAGGGTTTTGGGTGTGGGTTGTTTGACCCCTCCCCTCCCTTGTCTGCGGTGTCTTTTTTCTAATAATTTTGGGTGGGGGGCATGAATATCCTGGTCTCGCACCGCTTCTGCCCAAAAACCACCAAAACCCAAAAAAACATAAAAACCCTAAAAACCAGAAAAACCCCAAAAAACCCTTAAAACACTGAAAACACAGAAAACAATAGAAACTTAAAAACCCATAAGACACCCAAAACAACCAAAAACCCTATATAACTTTAAAAAACCCTAAAACCCCTAAAAATAATAAAACCCATAAAAACCGTAAAATCGTAGAACTCTAAAAAATCCATTAAAACCTGAAAAAACCCAAAACACAAGAAAACCCTAAAACCCCATAAAACCCATAAATCCCCCAAAAATAATAGAAAGTCATACAACCCTAAAAAACCTCAAAACCCATAAAAAATTTAAAAATCCCCTAAAACCACTAGAAGATCCTAAAACCACTAAAAACCATAAAAATAATAAAAGATCCTAAATTTCTAATAAAAACATAAAAGACACTTATAACCCCTTAAACACCCTAAAACCCCAAAGCCCCAAAAAACCGCTAAATCCCATAAAAACCCCTCAAATATATAAAAACTCCAAACCCCCTAAAAACTAAAAAACCTTAAAACCCCTAAAACACCCAAAAAATTAAAACCCATAAAATAATCCTAAAACTCTAAAAAACCCTACTTGTTTTGTAAATATCATGAAACCCCTGAAAAACTAAGAACCCCTAAAACCCTTTAAAACCCTTGAAACCCTAAATGTATCAACAAACCCAAAACACAATAAGAAAACCTAAAATCCTTGAAAAAACACAAAAATCCCTAAAACCCCTAAAAGTGATAAGAAACCTCTAAATACCCATAAACCCTATGAAAACTCGAAAAAACCCTAAAACCCTTATGAAATCACTAGAACCATAAAAACCCTAAAGAAATTAAAAACCATAAAAATACCTAAAACCCATAAAACCCTAAAAACCCTAAAAGAACCGTAAAAACAATAAAAAAACATAAACCACCAAAAAACCGTAAAACCTCTAAAATGTTATAAATCCATAAGCAACTATAAAAATCCTTTAAAAACCTAAAAACTAAAAAACCATAAAACCCTAAAACCCCAAAACACCCATAAAATCATAAAAAACATCAAAACCCTAAAAACCCTAAAACCACTAAAAACCCTTAAAAAACCTAAAACAACTTCAAACCAAAAACTAATAAAATCCACTAAGGTACCATAAAATAATAAAATCTTGAAAATAACCTCAAATATCATAAAAAACCCAAAAATACACAATAAAAGACCTAAAAGTCACTAAAAATTCAAAAACACCTAAAGGACCTTAAACAACCCAAAAATCAAAAATAACCCAAAAATCCAATAAAAAACTAAAAGGCACTAAAGAAACTAAAATCTGTAAAAGTACATAAAATACACTAAAAACCATAAAAGACTCTAAAAACCCCCAAAACCTATAAAGGAAACAAAAAACCCAAAAACCCACTAAAATCATAATGACCCAAAAAACCTAAAGGGACCTAAAAAACCTAAAATGCTGACTAAATGCTAAAGGAACCTAAATACCCTAAATAACTAAAAATTCTAAGGACCCTACAAACCCAAAATATCATAAAAGTCCCTACAAGTGTAAGGAAATCCTAAAAACCCTAAAATCCATTAAAACCCTATATACCCTAAAATGTTGAAAAATCCCAAAAAACCCAAAAAACATAAAAATACCTAAAAGAACCTAAAATGCATAAAAATCCCTAAAACCCTAAAAAACTAAGAGTCCCTAAATCCATAAATACCATAAATACCCTAAAACTATAAAACCCCACAAAACTCTAAAAACCCAAAAAACTTTAAAAGACCCCACACACCCCTAAAAACACAATAACGCCCTAAAACAACTAAAAATACCAAAAACTCATAGAAAAAATATAAACCATAAAAACCATTAAAACGGTCAAAAATCTATAAAACTCATTAAACCAAAAAAATCAACAAAACCCTAAATCCCAAAAAAAATCATAAAATCCCAAAGAACCCCTAAAAACACTAAAACCACAAAAAACCCTAAAAACATTAATACCCCTAAAAATTCTATTAACTCATAAAAACATTAAAACACTAAAAACCCTAAAAACCCCCATAAAACCCATAAAACACCCTAAAATTCCAAAAACCCTAAAAAACCTACCCCCCAAACCCCAAATAACTGAAAAACATTAAAAACACTAAAAACACAAAAAAACATGAAAACCCCAAAAAATCATAAACCTCCTCCTCCAAAAACCCTCAAAACGCCTAAAAACAATACAAAACCATAAAGACCTAACGACCTATCCCTCCCCACAATATATAAAACCAACTAAAAATCCTAAAATATCCTCAAACCCTTAAAGTACTTTAAAACTCTAAAAAAACTAAAAAACTCGAAAACCCTAAAACCCCCCTAAAACCCTTAAAACATTCAAACCCCCAAAAAATACATTAAAACCCATAAAAACATGAATAACATGTAAAAACCAAAAAAAAATCTATAAACCCCTTAAGAACCATAAAAACACTAAAAACCATAAAAAACCTAGAATACAATAAAAACCCTAAAAATCTATAAACCCCCTAAAAACCTTTAAAATACCCTAAAAGACCCTCAAATCTCTAAAAACACTAAAAGAAACTAAAAACCACTAAAGTAACCTAAAAAGGGATAAAACACAAAAAAGATAGTTTATAACCCCTACAAAAATAAAACCCTATAATGACCCTAAAATCCATAAAACCGTAAAATAACAGAAAAAACCATCGAAAGGCTAACACACCATAAAAGTCCTAAAACTCATAAAAATCCTAAAACCCCTTAAAACCGATAAAATCCCAAGAACAACCTAATAAAATATAAAATTCTAAAAACCATAACACCCAAAAAACTCAGTAAAAACCCATAAAAAATCTCAACACTCCTAAAAACCCTACAACACCTAAAAACGACTAAAAACCCTAAAACACTAAAATTGATAAAAACCCTAAAAAACATTCAAAATTTAATAAAACCATAAAAACACTAAAAACCCTAAAAATACTAAAATATTAAAAAATTCATAAAACCCTTAGAAACAAAAAAACTGTAGGAACCAAAAAAATACTTCAAAATATAAAAAACCTAAAAATCATAAAACGTCTAAAAACTATAAAATCACTAAAAATCCCTCAAACAAATAAAAATTCTAAAAACCATGGAAAACACTATAAAATCAGAAAACCAGAAAAATTCCTAAACCCCTTAAAAACTCTAAAAAAATAAAATCTTTAAATACCCGTAAAAAACCATTAAAAACCCTAAACCCACAAAAAACCCTAATAAAACTATAATAACATTAAAACCCTAAAAAACGCTAAAAACCATAAAATTCCCAAAATACCCCATAAAACAATAAAACACTAAAAACCATAAAAACCAAAAAACTATAAAAACCATAAAACCATAAAATCTTATAGGAAATTCTGAAACCAACTAAAAACACCTAAAATCCCTAAAAAACTTAAAAATTATTTATAATACAAAAAACCCCTAAAACCACTTAAAACAATAAAAACCCTTAAAATGAAAAAAGATATAAAAATTGAAAAACACCACAAACTAATAAAGAACTAAAAAATCAATAAAAACACTAAAAACCCACAAAAACCATAAAGATTTTAGAAAAGTTAAAACCGTAAAAATGTTAAAACCCTAAAAACTTCAAAAAACCCTAAAACATAAAACCCCACAAAAAAACCTATGAAATCCTAAAAACCCTAAAACCAATGAAATACCCTAAAAGTCCCTAAAAATCATAACACTCCTAAAACCCCAAAAACAATAAAACCAACAAAAACAATAAAACACCTAAAATCCCTAAAACCTCAAAAACCCCAAAAAACACCAACACACCTTTAAAAAACCCCGAAAACCCAAAAAAAATACCGAAAGACCCAAGCACCCAAAAAAATCACTAAAAACCCTTATAAGACTATAAAGACCATAAAAACCTTAAAGGGCCCTAAAATCCATAAAACCCCCTAAAACCCTAAAAAATCTTAAAACCCCTAAAAACACTTGTGCTGGATGCTGGTTTGGAGGTGAGGGGCGACTTGGTTTCGGGTCTGAACATGGTGGTTTGGATGATGCGGTATGGTTTGAGGAACAGAAGCTGGTGGTCCTATTCTGCTACTGCTAGGTGTTGGTCAAGTGCTGCTTGCTGTCTGACTGGTCAGATGTGTGCTGGCCGTTGGAACCTGAGATGTTGGATGGGTGATTGGATGGATTGTGAGGATACTAATGTTTATACTTGGTTAGGTGATGTTGGTTGCTGGAATATGAGCTATAACATGCTGGAAGATGTCTGGTTTGGTATTACTGGATGTTTCTGGATGTCTGCCTTGGTCGGCTGTTGTGTGTTTTTTGGTACTGGTGCTGGATGCTGGTGTTGGCTGGTCTGGTTATGTGGATGCTGCTGGATGCTGGTGTTGGCTGGTCTGGTTGTGTGGATGCTGCTGTGATGGTTGGTATTGGTTCTGGATGCTGGTGTTGGATGAACAAGATGTGTGGAAGCTGCTGTTGTGTTTTGTTTTGTGTCTTTTTCTTTGTCTTTGTTTTCTTTTTTGATTTTCCTTTTTTGGGTCTTTTACTGTGAAGGGTTTTTGGGTGTGGGTCGTGTGACCCCTCCCCTCCCTTGTCTACTGTGTCTTTTTTCTTCGTAATAAATTTGGGAGGGTCGGGAATAGCCCGACCCTCGCATCTTCCTTGCCCTAAAAACACTTTATAAACCATAAAAAAATTAAAACCAATAAAACCCCATAAAAACTATAAAACCCTTAAAAACCCCTAGTAACCATAAAATCCCCAAAACAATTTAAAATCCATAAAAATCCTAAAAACCCATGAAACCCTTTAAATACTAAAAATCATAAAAACCATTAAACACCATAAAACACCCAAAAACCCAAAAACATGAAGAACCCTCAAAACCACCTTATACTCATAAAATCCCTAAAAATACTAAAAACCCCTAAAAGACCCTAATACCCAAAGAAAACCCAAAAAGACAATAAAAATCCATAAAACCATAAAAGTCTCCAAAAACAAAAGAAACCCTAAAACACCCTAAGACCCAAAATGTCCCTAAAACCTTAAAACACTAAAGGAACCTAAAAACCGTAAAAACTCCAAAATACCTTAAAAACATAAAAACCATAAAGGACCATAAAAACCATAAAGGAAACTAAAACTGGCAAAAAAATGGAACCAAAAACACTAAAAGACAGTAAAAATCATATAACCCTAAAGTCCCTAAAATTCAAAAAAAATATTAAAAACACTAAAACCCCCAAAAAACAATAAAACCCCAAAAAATATAAAAACCCTAAAAATTATAAAAACCCTAAACTACCCTTAAAATTATAAAATATGTTAAAAGACCAGAAAAAAATTTAAAACTCAAAAATCCCCCTAAAACTCATAATGACCCTAAAAACATAAAAACACTAAAAACAAAATAAATAAAACCCTAAAAAAACTAAAACACTAAATCACAAAATACATCAAAAACCCTACCCTCCCCCCAAACAAGTAAAAACCATAAAAAACTAAAAATTGTAAAAACTCTGAAAACCGTAAAAACTATAAAAAATATCAAAAACAACTAAAGGAACATAAAACCCCTAAAAGACCCTAAAAACCCTTTAAAACCCTAATGACCCAAAAAACCCTAAAACCCCTAAGAAATCTCCAAATCCCTAAAAGACTCTAAAAATCAAAAATTAACCTAAAAACCCAAAAACATATCTAAACAATGTAAAAAAATATAAAAAACCCTAAAACCCTATAAAACCCAAACCCTAAAAACCCAAAAAATATTAAAAGATCCTAAAACACATTAAACCCCCTTAAATACCCAAAAAATCTAAAAAAATTGTAAAAAAACCAATACCACTAAAAATAACCTAAAATCCTTATGAAACCCCTAAAATTCCAAAACACCTAAAACCCTTTGAATCCACAAAAGCATAAAAAATACTAAAAACTAAAAATACCCAAAAAATCCAAAAAAAATCTTAAAAACACTAAATATTCTAAAACCCCCTAAAAATTCTTTAAACACCTAAAACCTATTAGAAAATAAAAATCCAAAAATAATCATAAAAACCCCAAAAACCAAAAAATCTCATAAAGTCCGTAATAACCCCAAAACACCATAAAAAACAAAAAGTCCCAAAAACTCCTATAACCCATAAAAAGACTAAAATCCTAAAAAACTAATGCCCTCCCAAACCCTAAAAACACTAAAACCCATAAAATCACTACATCCCATAAATAACCTAAAATACCAAAAATGTGGAAAACTCTAAAAACCCCTAAAACTCTTCAAACCAAAAAAATATAAAATACCTTAAAACATCCCATGACCCATTAAAACCATAAAAATGTAGGAACTGCCAAAACCCTAAAAATTTATAAAACTCTAAAAGCCTAAAATAACATAGAAACACCTAAAAACTATTAAAAGACTTCGAACAATGATAAACTTCTAAAACCACCCAAAACCCCTAAAAAAGAAAACAATACCCCCCCCCCCCAAGAAAACACCAAAATAATTCCGTAAATCCGTAAAAACATTAAATACCAAAAAAACCGTAAAACCCCCCAATATAACTTAAAAGCCAAAAAAACACATTAAATAATAAAACTCCTAAAACATGAATAAAAAACACTAAAAATATGAAAATCCCCTAAACAGTAAATAAATCCCCCAGAACCCTAAAAAACTATAAAATCCAAAAAAAATTACCATATAATCTCTAAAATCCTTATAAACCCTTTAAAACACTAAAAATGTTAAAAATCCTAAAAAACCTAAAAACCCTCAAAAAACCCTAAAACCCCAAAAAAACTAAAAACCAAAAATAACCTAAAGTCTCCTCGAAAGCATAACAACCTTTTAAAAAATGATAAACGAAAAAAAAATCTTGAAAAAAAGATAAAAACCCTAAAAACAACTAACACCAAAAAACCCTGATCAAATTGAAAAATAAAAAAAACACAACCCCCCCCCCCCAGAAAACCTAAAACCCATAAAACTCCAAAAAAACCCTGATAACTCAAATTAAAACCATAAAACCCCTAAATTTTCTAAAAACACTAAAAACATAAAACCCTTAAACCCTTAAAACGTGAAAACCTCCCAAAACACTAAAAATGATAAACATCTTTAAAACACCAAAAAACACTAAAAACACTAAAAAACACAGTAAACCATAAACCCTTAAAATATAAAAACACTAAAAAATATTAAAGCCCCTTAAAATCCTTAGAAACACTAAAACCCATAAAACCACTAAAACCCCATAAAACCCCTTTAAAACCCCTAAAATCCTAAAACACAAAAAAACCTAAAAACTTTAAAAACCCTAAGGGACCCAAAAAAACTACTAAAATACCTTGAATCTTTTAAAACCCCTAAAACTAAAAAAAATACAAAAACCCTAAAATATACCTAAAAACATAAAAAAACCAAAACAACCATTAAACCGCCAAATAGACCCTAAATTTCAAAGAACCCCTAAAAGATGCTAAAAATCCTTGAAAACATTAAAAGGCCTAAAAACCCCAAAGTCCCAAAAAACCATAAAATACACTAAATTCCATAAGAATTTGAAACCTATATAAAATTTCCAAAAACCCTAAAATGATCAAAAACCCCAAAAGGAACCTATAAACCCTAAATACCATAAAACCCCCAAAACCCTAAAGGGTCCTAAAAACTGTAAAACCCCCTAAAGGACCCAAAAAACCAAAAAACCATAAAAACTATTACAAACCCCTAAAACCCCCCAAAAAACACCAAAAATTACAAAACCCCCCTAAAATACAAAAAGGCCCTAAAGCCCCAAAAAACCTGAAATACCCTAAAGAACCCTAAAATCCCAGAAAATAAAAAAGACCCAAAACCCTTAAAAGAACCCTAAAGGATAATAAAACCACCTAAAAAAACATATAAGACCCTAAAAACCCTAAAAGACCCTAAGAACCATAAAAGTAGATAAAAACCGTAAAAGAAAATGAAAACCTCAGAAACCATAAGAACTGAAAACATTAAAAACCATAAATGACACTAAGCCACAAAAAAGCTTTAAAAACCATAAAACAATAAAAAAGAACCTAAAAATACAAAACCATTCAAGGACCCTAAAAGCTGTAAAACCACTAAAAAATATTTTAAAATCTAAAAGAACAAAACACCCCAAAACCCCTACAAAATTTAAAAACAATAATAACCAAAACCGCTAAAAACACTAAAAATCGCTAAAACGCTAAAAACCACAAACACCCTAGATGCCCTAAAAATTTCATAGAGACCCTGAAAACCTTATAAATATAAAAATACTAAAAACAATAAAAATATAAAAACTCTAAATGTCCCTAAAAAACAAAAAATCCTAAAATACACCAAAAACCATAAAAGAATAAAATAACATAAAACCATTAAACTGCTAAAAGGTCTTAAAACTAGATGAAAAACTAAAATTAATTTACCACCCACAAACACCCAAAAACCCCTAAAACACCTAAAACCCATAAAAACCTTGTAAAACAAAAACATTGATATAAAATATTTTAAACCATAAAAACGTCTAAAGACACTAAAAACACCAAAACACTTAACCCCCCCTCCAACTATAAAAACCCTAAAAACCCTAAAACCCAAAAAACCCTAAAAAAACCTAAACCCCATAAAAAAACCTTCAAACCACTTACACCCCTAAATGAACCTCAATCCTCTAAAACCCTGAAAGACCCAAAAACCCGTAAAAGACCCTAAAACCCTATAAGAACCCCTAAATACCCTTATAAACCCTTAAACACCCTAAATACCCAAAAAAACCTAAAAACCATTAAATCCATAGAAATCCTAAAAAATTGTATGAAACCTTAAAATTACCTAAAAACACTAAAATGATAAAAAAAACCCTAAAAACAATTAATATAATATAAATCAAAAAACAACCCTAAAACCCATAAAAAAACTAAAAACACTAAAAATGCATAAAACTCCAAAAAATGATAAAACCATGAAAACATCAAAAATTCCCTAAAAACCTAAGAAAACCCAAGAAAACCAAAAAACATTGAAATCACTAAAAAAAGTAAAAACTCAAAAATATCCTAAAAATAAAAAAACCCTAAACACTTGAAAAACCTTAAAATCCCTAAAAATAATGAAAACCCTTAAAAACACAAAAAAAACTAAAACGCTTAAAACCACTTAAAACTCTAAAAAAATGGTAATCTTTAAAACCTAGAAACCTTAAAGACCACGAATCTGAAAATAGGTCGTGATACACCTTTTAAAACTGTAAAAACATGAAAACCCTTAAGACCCTAAAAACCCTTTGAAACTTATAAAACCCTGAAATACCTAAAGGAAACTAAACAACCCTAAAACACTAAAAACTCTAAAAACCATAAAAACCATAAACTGCTAAAACACCCTAAAAACACTAAAAACCTTAAACCCCATAAAAATACTAAAACCCCAAAAAAAACCAAAAAAAATACTTTAAAATCCTTAATACCATAAAATACCCTAAATAACCATATATATCTTGAAAAACCTAAAACCCACAAACCCTAAATATCCTAAAACACTCTAAAGAACCTAAAAGACCCTAAAAGACCCTAAAAGACCTTAAAACTAGAAAAAATCTATAAAATATTAAAACCCCAAAAAACCCCAATATGAACATAAAATAAAATAAAACCAATAAATGACACTAAAAACCCTAACAACACTTAAGAACCCTAAAACCCTAAAATACCCTAATAAAACTATAAATGACTCAAAAAACCTAATGATCCTATTACAGTCAAAAAACCCTTAAACCTTAAAAAACCATAAAACCCTAGAAGACCCAGAATAAACCATGGACAGATTTAAAAGGCCCGAAAACAACACAAAAAAAAGAATAAAACCCATAAAACCCTTAAATACCTTAAAGAATCTAAAAAACCCATAAAAACCCTAAGAACACAAAAACCATAAAAACACATAAAATAACGAATAACCCTAAAAAACTAAAAAAACTAAAAATCCATAAATACCTAAAACACACTAAAAACCTTAAAACACCTAACACACATTAAAAATAACTAAAAAATAAAAAAAATCCATAAAGTATCCTAAAAATATCTACAAAAATAAAAAACATAAAGGATCATAAAAACAATAAAAGATTCTAAAAACCCTAAAAACATTAAACAACCGTAAAACCCCGTAAAACCCCTAAAACCTCTTAAAATACTGAAATATTCTAAAACCCCCAATCCCCTAAATGTCCCAAAAAATCGTAAAAATACAAAAATACTCTTAAAACCCATAGCCCCAAAAACCCATAAAAAGGATTAAAACCATAAAATACATTAAATGTCCCTAAAACCGGGAAGCACCCTAAACCCCCTAAAATTACTAAAAACCCTAAAAGATATTATAACCACTTAAAACATCAAAATATACAATTAATATAAAACCCATAAAAACATAAAAACCTTAAAACCATAAAAACGATAAAAATATAATGTCATCAAAACCTAAAATGACCTTAATACCCCAAAACACCAAAGCACTAAAAACTCATAAAACCCCCTAAAATCCTGAATACCCCCCAAAACCTAATAAAACCCATAAACCCCTAAAAACACTAAAATGGCCCTAAAACCCCAAAAATCCAAAAAAACACTAAAATCATAAAAACCAATACCCCCCCCCCAAACTATTAGAAACCCTTAAGATCCTTACAACCCCTAAAACCCCTAAAAACCTGAAATGGCCCCAAATACCGAAAACCCCCAAAACCCAAAAATTTCATATAACCATTAAAAACCCAAAACCCCCAACCCTTTAAAATCCCTAAAACCCAAAAAACCCTAAAACACTAAAAACCCCCCCAAAAATAAAAAATATCCCCTCAAATAATACGAACCTTAAAACCCTATAAAAATATAAAAATGTGTAGAAAATATTATAATTATAATAAACTATAAAAACCATCAAAACCATAAAACTAAAAACACCCTAAAACCCCAAAAAACCTAGAAAAAAATCTCATAAAACCCTAAAAGCTAATAACATTGAAAACATAAAAATCCAATTTTTTCTAAAAACACTAAATAATTTCTTCAAAATCTAAATGACCCAAAAACCCCTAAAAGATCATAAACCCCTAAAAACCCTTAAACTGCTAAAAACCACTAAAACCACTAAAAAATCTAAAAAACCAAAAAACTCTAAAAATCACAAAAAACATAAAAACCCTAAAATCCATAAAACCCTCCGCGAAAAACCATAGAAACCTCAAAACCCCAAAAAACCGCTAAAAACAATAAAATATGTAAAATAATAAATACCCATAAAACCCCTATGAAAACCCTAAAACCCTATAAAAACCACAGAAAAATGATAAAATAAAAAAAAAAACTTAAAACTCTACAGCCGTAAAACCTATAAAACCACATAAAAATCCTAAAACACTGAAAACCCAATAAAAACTAATAAAAACCCTAAAACCATAAAAACAATAAAATACTAAACAACCCCTAAAACACCTAAAAACATAAAAACTAGAAAAACCCAAATAAACCCCTTAAAACCCCTAAAAACATAAAAAACACAAAAAACATAAAAAACCCAAAAATCCAAGAAAAAAAATTAAAAACCCAAAAAATAATAAAAAAACTAAAACCCTAATAACACATAAAACCCATAATGACCCTAAAAACCCTAAATACATAACCAAATCCTGAAAACCCTTAAGAGCACTAAAAAATCATAACAGACCTGAAAAAAACCCATAGACACTAACATCCCATTAAAAGCCTAAAAACTATAATAACCATAAAAAGTCATAAAAACCTAAAAATAAAAAAAACATAATTCCCTAAAACCCTTAGAATTAATAAAATAATAAAAACTTTAAACCCCTTAAAACCCCAAAAAACCCAAGACAATCCTAAAACCCTGAAGTACAAAATAACTCCATAAACCCCCAAAAACCCTAAAATCCCATAAACCCCTAAAACACCCAAAAAAGTTCAAAAACTCCCAGACCCCTAAAAACACTAAAAAATTGAAAATATGAAAAAACTATAAAAACCCTAAAACCCCCAAAAAGAAACTAAAACTCTGAAACTCCCAAAAAACCCTAAAACCCCTAAAAGACCTTTAAACTCTTAAAACCCCTGAAAGACCCTAAAAAATAAAAAAAATCCATAAATGTCTCAAAAGAAAACCATAAAATCAATAAAAGTCCATAAAAACTCTAAATGAAACAAAAAACTCTAAATCCCCTAACATACCATAAAATACACTTATAATCCTAAAAGACTCTAAAACCCTCGGGACCCTGTAAATGACACTAGAAGATCCTAAAACCACAAAAAAAATTCTAAAGGACCCAAAAACCCTAAAAATACCTAAAGGAGACTAAAAAACCTAAAATAAGTAAAACCCCATAAAACCCTAAAACTCCAAAATTCCCTAAAAGGCCCTAGAAACCTAAAACACCTAAAAGTTTCTAATGGAACAAAAAACCCACCAAAAGTACTAAAATATAATAAAACTAATAAAAGAACCCTAAAGGACAATAAAAATCCTAAAAAGACCCTAAAAGAACCTAAAACCCAAAAAACCCTAAAAGTCCTAAAAAATCCTAAAACCCCCTAAAATTCCATAAACCCCATAAAATACCCTAACGCCCCTAAAAATAACTAGAAAAATCCTCAAACCAAAACCTCCCTAATAAGTCACCAGAACCCAAAAAAAATCCTACAAATCCTAAAAAACCATAAAACACCCAAAAATACCCTAAGAGACCTCAAAACAATAAAGGGACCTAAAATTTGATAAAAACAACTAAATATTCCTAAAACCCCTAAAACTCACTAAAAACCACTGAAAATACCAAAAACCAACAAACCCCCAAAAACATAAAACCTTAAGAACCTAAAAACCATAAAAAACCATAAAAACTCAGACCCTCCCCAAAACCCTAAAATACTAAAAAAATTAAAAGACCATAAACCACAAAAAAAACTGCAAAGGACCCTAAAAATGCTAAAACACCTGGAAGAACCAAAAAATAATTAAGACCCTAAAAACTCCAAAAAACCACTAAAACAAATTTAAAACCCAAAAACCTTACAAACATTAACAACCACTATAAAGTATTAAACACACTAAAAACCCTAAATACCAAAAAAACACTAAAACCCATAAAACCCATTAAAATCTAAAAAACCATAAAAACACTACAACCCGAAAACTCCTAAAAGACCCTAAAACCCCTAAAAACCTTAAAGTACATAAAATCCCTAAAATACACAAAAAACCATATAAAACCATAAAAGTACCATAAAACTAGTCAAACACCCAATAAACCCTTGTAACCCATAAAAAAATAAAACCCATAAAACCCACAAAAACCATAAATATCCCTTAAAACTCCTAAAAACTATAAAAACCCTAAAAACTCTTTAGACATGTGTCCTACTTATCTTGATTGGGGAAGGAATTAGAGATCTCGTAGTTCATTTAATTGGGGGATAAACCTTCGAGGAAGCCCATAAATGGAGAACTTAATTTGATTGAGGATTACATTTTATAGGAGGCCCATTATTTTGGGATCATGCAAATTTCATGATCATCGTCCACCTATAAAACCATATGAGTCATCCTCAATGTGAGAAACAAGAGGAGGTAGTGGATCATAAGACCCCTCTTCCCACATCATCTGTTGATAAATGGTACTATAGACTTTAGGGAGAGAGGGAGGGGCATTGAGTGTACCCATATTCTGTTTTTTTCATACCCTGGATAGTGATATTAACATATCTAGGTATACCCTGGGTTTAAGAATAGAGGATAACAGATGAAACCTCCTACAAGAAAGGGTATGGACTTACCTCAGTGGGAGTGCCTTGGAATTTGTTATGGGAAAGATGTTGAATTTTTTATCACGTCAAAAGGAAAAGAGATCATGATTTTCCTTATACATCATTTAATATCATTGAAGGGAATGGAAGGTGATTACCCTTGATCCCTAGAATAAGGAGGTTTATGTTAGTATCCCATGGTGGGACCCTAGGTTACCATGGAAATGTAAACTTAGGAACATTCAAGGGATCCACACCACTGTAGGAACTACTCAAGTGAATCCACTTACCATGGGTATGCATACTCATAAGGGCGAGATGATGCATCTGATGGTCTTATAATATGGGTCTGGTGGATTTGGAAGAGGCCTTGGCCAGATTCTAGTAGACTGGATCATGGAGGGACTATGGATGACACGATGGGAATGGAATGAACTGATTGGAGCTAGAGAGTGGAACACCCAAGAGTACTCCATTTCACATACCATTTTCTCATATGGGATGGGGTTCTATCTTCATTTAGTGTTACTATGTAGGTGGAGGAATCATCCACATACAATAGTGGTATGATAACCTAAATTTTGTCTAGGTAGCATTTTTTTATTCAGGAAAATGTTCTGCCCGTGTAGCACTTTGCTACGTAGGGATGAGAATCACATGCCTACCATGGTGGTATGCAGGGCTAGGATCTGGCCATGTTCCATGATGGTAGGTGGGGTTTAGTTTCATTTGTGTTTAGATTTTCTATGCGGTGCATGGTTCCATCGACATAACACATTGATATGTGGGAATCCGGTTTTAAGAATGGGCGTTGGTCTTGCGGTTCGCAAGAAATTCATCTGCGGAGGAAGCTGATTCGTGGTTTGGTCAGTTATTATTATATTTTATTCTTTCATGGTAGGTAATGAGCTATACCCATAGGGAATCATCAAAAAACTCTGTCCCTATGGTAATTTATTCTTCCATGCCTTCGAATCTCTAAAATCCATTCTCCACAAGTCTCCCAGTCTCCGTCCTCTTTTCTCCTCCACCAAGGTCATTTCAAAGATGGGCGTAAGATCTGAATAGATAGGTCACATGGTACCTTTTGCATCATCCCACCGAAGAATCACTCGACCCATGGAAAAATCGGTCAATAGAGACCCGTGGGGGTTGCAGTTTGTGGAGGCTCAAATCACAACCTCGATCCCATGAACGACATAGTTTGTGGGAATCTATTTGCTTCACCTCGCCCATGAACTATCTGATTCTTCAGAAAATGGTACACAAGGATTAAATTATCGCCTCTATTCCATGAAAAACATAGTTCTCAGAAAGTCAGTGCTCAAAATTTCCTTCCATGAACCATTTGGTTCTCGAATGGTTCGCAGCATGGGCCACAATGCAAAGCGGTGGTTCATGCATGATGTTTTTTCCTTCATGGTCCGACCTTTTCCTTTGTCGATTCTGGATTCTTGAACCATCTTATTTGATTCTTCTGGTAAATTATTTTCCTTCCTTTTCCAAATCCTTGGGATTATTTTTCTTTCACTTTGTAAGGATTTCAAGACCCAACACCCCTAAACACCTAAAAACACTAAAAACCCTAAAAATTCTAAAACTTCTAAAAACCCTAAAATCCTCTAAAAACCCTAAAATTTTTAAAAAACCTAATATTGATAAAATAAACTGATAAACCCTAAAAAATATGAATAACTCGTAAAATCCCATTAAAAACCAGAAAACCCTAAAAGCATTAAAAAGCCTTAGAAAGACAATAAACCACTAAAACAAACCTCAAATCCCTAAAACCCCTAAAATTACTAAAAAATCCTAAAATACCTATGAAAACTCTAAAACACCCTAAAAACCCTATGAAAACCCCTATAACCATCAAACCACCAAACCCCAATGATAACCATAAAAAACCCAAAAAACCCACTAGACCACTAAAAATCCATAAAAACATTAAAACCCTAAATAATTATTAAAATAAACTAAAACCCAAAACACCCTAAAACCCAAAAAAATAATAAATACCCTAAAACCAAAAAATAAACTTTAAAACCCATTAAAAATAAAAATTAAAAAACCCCCAAAACCCATAAAACCCCCCAAAACCGTGAAAATCCCCAAAAACAAATGACTCCTAAAAAACCCAAACAAAACCCTAAAACCCAAATACCCCAAAAAACTATAAGAAAATTACAAACCCTAATAAACCTAAAACCCTAAAAACCCTAATACCCCCAAACCCCTTAAAATAACCCAAAAACCCTAAAAACAACAAAAGACTAAAAATACCATAGAAACCCAAAACTACCCTAAATCCCCATAAACCTCTAGAAAATCCAAAAAACCATAAATATCCATTAATCCCTCGGACCCCCTAAATTACCCTAAAAACCCTAAATCACCCAAACCACAATAAAACCATAATATAGCATAAAATAGCATAAAATCATTAAATGAAATAAAAACCCCAAAGGACTTTGAAAACCCAAGAAAAAATAAACCCGTTAAAATTTTAAAGGACCCTAAACAAACCCAAAAGACCCTAAAACCCCATAAAACTCCAAAAAACCCCTTAAAAGACCCTAAAATTCAAAATTCCTCAATGATACTAAAGGGTTCAAAAACCCCTAAAGGACCCTAAAACACCTAAAAACCCTAAGTACCCTAGAAACCCTAAAAATCCCCAAAAAACCCTAAAGCACTATAAAAAAACTTAAATACACTAAAAACCCAAAATCTCACTTAAAACATCTAAAATTCCCTAAAAACCCAAAAACAACGTAATAGACCCTTAAAACATTAATAGACACCAACCAAACCATAAAAATCCTAAAATACCCTAAAAACATAAAAACCATAAAAAACATAAAAAGAAATAAACCCCTGAAAGTCCCTAAATAACATAAAGATATTTAAAAACCATTAAAACCCTAACATCCCCAAAAAACCCCTCCAAAAACACTAAAAATATCAAAAAAAAAATCCCTAAAAATCATAAAACCCATTAAACACCTAAAACCCAAAAAAATAATTAAAACCCTTTAAAACCCATAAAACCCAAAAACCCCTAAAAACCCCAGGAAACCCCAAACCCACCCCCCCAAAAACCTCAATACCATAAAATCCCTAAAACCCCTAAAACCCAAATAAAACCATAAAAACCATAAAAACTCTAAGAAACCTAAATACTTAAAAAATATAGAAACACTAAACCCCTAAAAACTGAAAAAAAACACTTAAACCATAAGAATAATTATTAACCATTAAAACCCATAAAAATAACTATAAACCATAATAATCTTAAAAACCTAAAAACCCATAACAAATACTAAAAAACATAAAAATCATAAAAAAAATAAAATATCCTGAAAACCTTGAAAACCATAAAATCCCAAAAAATAACTAAAAGACCCTAAAACCCAAAATATCTTAAAGGCCTTCAAAGCCCTAAAAACACTAAAAGACCCTAAATACCATAAAACCCATAACGACCCTAAAAAAAATAAAAACACTAAAAGTCCCTCAAAACCATTTTAAAATAATAAAAACCCTAAAATACCCTAAATTACCTAAAAATCCTAAAAACATTATGAAATTAATAATCCAAAAAATCCTAAAAAAACCCTTGAGTCTATTAAAATCCTTTTAAAACCATAAAAAACCCAAAAAATCCTAAAAGGCTGAAAACCCCCAAAAAACAAAAAAAAACCTAGAAAAATTAAAACCATAAGACTCCAAAGAAGAACATAAAAAACTAAAAAATTATAAAGATCCTAAAAACCTAAAAAACAAGAAAAAAACCCAAACAATCCTTAAAAACTCAAAAAAACCCAGAAAACTAAAAACCCCAAATACTATAAAATAACTAAAAACTCAATATAATATAAATTCCACTAAAAGTAATAAGAAAAACACTATGAAGAAGATTCCTCCGCTCTCTCATGGGTTCTCCATTTTGAAGTCGTGATTTCCATGGATTCCTCTTGGATCCACGCTCGGTGGATTCGTAGATCTCTTCTGGTTCGAGCCTTGTGATGCAGATCAGGTTCTTTTTACACGGTCCTCCCCTGGTGTTGTGCTTGTGGGCGAAGTGGCAGTTTTCTGGTCGTGATGGGCTCTGGTGGCTCTGTTCGGGAAAGGGTGGCTTTGGTCTGTCATGGATCTTGCAGCCAAATGGAACTTCCTCGGCGGATCTGGTTACCTTTTTTCTTCGGACATTTCCTTTCTTGTGGTGGTTCCTCCTTCGACGGATCATTTCACTTGATCAACGCTGTAGGCGGTTCGGTTATTGTGGCATGTGAATCTAGGTGTCTTGCATGCCTTCATGGAGAGTCGGGGTTTTCGGCAGATTTGATGCGGCCCTCCCCTTTCTGGACCTGGGTGGGGGACATTTTTGGTGGTCTTCTTGTCTTAGTGACTGTTCTTGGCGACCGGTGCATGATTCTACTTTGGGAGGCTCCAAATATGCTCCTTGGCTTGGGAATTTGAGAGATGGGACTGCTTCCTTGGATCATGTCTCAGTCTTCAGGACATGTACAATGGATGAAGGTTTGTTTAATGCTCTGATTTGGTTTTCTTTCCAAATCACGCAACAGATTTAGGTGCGTATGTTTCTGCCCTTGCTACTTGTTGTTGATGATGGTTCTGGTTGGAAGTCCTTGAATCTTAAGACCTATTGTTTATTGGTTGTTGTGCTGGTCATGAGCCATTGCGGGTTCCAGTTTCTGGATTTGTTGGGAAATTTTAGGCGTGGTCTGGTGATATTGTGCAATTCTGCTGGGTCGATTTCCTAGAGCTAGGTTCTGTCATTTGGGTGCTAGTTACTACGGCCTAGTCCTGGGTATGGGTGATGGTGGTGTGTTGTTTGCCCTGCTGTGGGGTTCGTATCATCGAGATTTGTTTGCCATAAGATTCTTTGGTGCTGGATGATGTACTCTGCTGAACTGGGATGTGTGGAAGCTGATGAGTTTGGTGTTTCTGGATCTTTATTGCTGGCAGTGGATCTTCCTCACAAGAAGGTGCTAGAAGATGTGCACAGTGTGAATGGTTGCCGTTTGTTTCTTGGCGGTGTTGTAGACCTAGATATGGGTGATGGTGTTCCTATTTTTTCTCTGAATTGGTGTTGTTGGGTGCGAGCTGGTTGTTGCTGGATGCTGTTTGGCATGGATGTGATGGTTGTTGGATGCTGAGCTGCTAGTTAGGGGATGCCGCTGTCCTTGAGGAATGTTCACTGGGAACCACTGAAATAGGTGTTGGCTATCGGAATATGATGGGTTGGGCGTTGGCTACTGTTTGGCTGAGATGTGATGTTGTTGATGCTTTGGAGGTGATGAAGTTGCTGCATATGGTGATGGTACCGCTGCTAGATGTTGGTTACTGCTTGGTTGGGAATGCTGCTGGATCTTTCTTTCTTGGCTTTGTGAGTTTTTTTCTTTTATGATCTTTCTTTTTTTGGGGTCTTTTGCGTCTTGGGTTTGTAAAGGGTTTTTGGGTGCTGGTCTTTTGACCTCTCTCCTTTCTTGTCTTATGCATCTTTTTTTCATAATAAAATTTGGGGGGTCGAGAATAGCCTGATCCTCGCATCTACCTTTCCCTAAAACTAATAAAAACACTCAACCACCATAAAAAACCTAAAAACCCATTAAACCCCTAAAAATATGAAAAACACTAAAATTGTTAAAAACACAAAAATCTTAAAAAGAACCCCTAAACACCCATAAAATCATAAGAAACACTATAAAACATAAATACCCGAAAAAAATAAAAAACTAAATGCCCTAAAAACCATAAAAATCATTAGACCCCCAAAACTGTAAAAATCTAAAAATCATAAAAATATCCCCTAAAATCCATAAAACCGCTAAAAATGATAAAAATCCTAAAAACCCTGAAAACCCCTAGAAAACTCTAGAAAAATATAAAAACCCAAAAAAATATCTAAAAACCCAAAAAACACATAAAAACCTAAAATCTCTAAAAACAATAAAAAACCCTAAAATAGTAAATCCCTTAAAAACCTAAAAACATTAAAATCCTAAATACCCTAAAAACTGCTTAAAAACCACAAACCCCTAAAATACCTTTAAACCCTATAAAACTCTAAAAACATGGAAACCCCTAAAAACTGATAAAATTATAAAAACACCATAAAATACTAAAAATTCCACAAAGCATAAATAATTAAGAATCCCTAAAAACCCATAGAACCCTACAAACCCAAAAACCCAAAAATCCCTAAAACCCCTTAAAATATTAAAATAACCTAAAAACTTGGAAAAACTATAAAAACGCTAAAACCCAAATAAAACCCATAGAAACCCATAAAAAGACCCAAAACCCTAAAAACCCTAATAACCCAAAAAAACCAAAAACCACAAAAAACCCTAAAACCCAAAATAAAACAATAACACCCCTAAAACCATAAAACACCTAAAACTATAAAAACCTTAAGAAATCCCTAAAACACCTAAATACATACTAAACCCCTATAAAAAATAGAAAACCCAAAAATTAAAGAACCATAAAACCTTAAAACCCTTAAATACAATAAGTGTCCAAAAAATCCTAAATCCCATGAAAACCCCTAAAAATCCCTAAAACAAAAAAACCCTAAAGACAACAAAACCCTTAAAACCCTTAAAATCCCTAAAACATCCTAAAAGTCTCTAAAAACCGAATAAACATTAAAGGATCCAAAAATCAAAAAAAAATGTAAAAAACCCTAAAAATAATAGAACACATAAAACCCCTGAACACTATTAAAATTCTTATGAACCCTAGAAACCCTAAAACCCCTTAAAAATCATAAATATCCCAAAACCACCTTAAGATCCATAAAACATGTAGACCCCAAATATCCATTAAACCCCTTAAAACTTTTAAGTTCCTAAAAACCCTAAAAGTCCCTAAAACCCTTAATGGCCCTAAAAACCATAAAAAACCATAGTAGTCCCTAAAAATACAAAAGACCTTTAAATACACTAAAAAATAACAAAACCCTAAAAGACAAAAAATACCATTAATATCATAAAAGAATCTAAAACCTCCTAAAATTCCAAAATGACTCTAAAATGATAATAACATTAAAAAAACCTAAAGTGTCCTAGAAACCATAAAAACCCCTAAAAACCATAAACACCCTAATGGAATCTAATAACCCTGAACGACCCCAAAAATTCCTAAAACACCAAAGGTCTTTAATACCTATAAAAAATCTAAACAAAAAAAATACCTTTAAAATCCTAAAGGACACTAAAAACCCTAAAATCCTGAATTACCCTAAAAACACTAAAATCCCTAATAGACCCTAAAACACCTAAAAACACATTAAACCCACAAAAACCATTAAGGACCCTTAACCCCCTAAATGAATCTACCCTAAAAGACCCGAAAATACCTGAAATTCATAAAACCTCTGAAGGACCCTAAAACCTTATAAACATTAAAAGACACTAAAAACCCATAAAACCATAAAGACCCTCTAATCAAAAAGATCAGTAAAAACCCTTTAACCCTAAACACTTAAAACCCCTAAAACCATAAAAACCATAAAACCACTACATCACAACAAAACCCTTAAAACTATAAGAAATAACTAAAACACTAAAAAATCAAAAAATTACCTAAAATTTAAAGACACCTAGAAAATTCTAAAAAAATTAAAAATAAAAAAACCCTAAAGGACTGTAAAAACGCTAAAATAACCTAAAAACCATAAAACACCTAAAATAAACTTAAACCCATAATCCCCAAAAAAATTAAATGACATTAATAACCCTAAAATCCCTAATAAAACTTAAAACCCCTAAACAACCATTAAAGATCATAAAAACCCTAAATCCAAATAAAAAACTAAAAAACCTAAAAACCCTAAAACGTAATGAAAAAATAAAAAAAAACATTAAAAGATTCTAAAACACCGTAAAAACCCTAAACCCACCCAAAAAGTCCATAAAAACACATAAAGCATTGAAAACCCCAAAATCCTTCAAAACAATAAAAGACTCTAAAACACTTAAAAACCATATAAATCTTAAAAACCCAAAAAAATTCAAAACCATAAAAACACTAAAAACCCTAAAAATCCCTGAGATGCATTAAAATCCCCCAAAAACACAAAAAAAACGAAAAACAATTATGAACTCTTAAAACCTCTTAAATTCAAAAAACACCTATAGGACCCCTAAAATTCCCCTAAAACCATTTAAATACTTAAACCCCTAAAAACCAACAAAACCCAAAAAAAACTAGTAAAAACACTAAAAAACCTAAAAAAACTGTAAACCCCTAAAATAGTAAAAGAACCGTTAAAAACCCTAAAACCCTAAATCCCCTAAACCCACTATAAACCTAAAAACTCTAAAAACTAAAACCCGTAAGAACCCAAAATAAGTACAAAAATATTTGATAAAAACCAAAAACCATAAAAAGATAAAAACCCCTAAAACTATAAAAGATCCAAAAAACCCTAAATACTCGAAAAACCCCTAACTGCTTTCCCCAAAATTAACCTAGAAACCCCTAAAACAGCAAAAACCCAAAAACCTTGAACACCCTAACTAACCGTAAACACGAAAAAACATAAAAAACCACATTAAATCCATAAACCCCCGAAAGAACCTAAAATCCTTAAAATCACTAAAGGACCCAAAAACACACTTAAAACTATTAATACTACAAAAATAATAAAACAACTTGAAAACACCTCAAAAATCATAAATCCCATAAAAATCATAAAAAACCCCTAAAACCCAAAAAAACAAAAAAACCTACCCCCCCCCCCCAATTTAAAACCCATAAATTCATAAAAAAACATAAAGCCCTAAAATCCCTAAAAAACATAAAACTCCTAAAAACCATAAAAAACATTGGAAAACCCCAAAATACATAAACCCAAACAAATACCTAAAACCCATTAAAATACTAAGAAAACCATAAAACCATAAAAACCCTAAATACACTAAATACACTGATAACCAAAAACCATAAATAACCTAAAACCCTAAAATCATTAAAAACCATAAAACAACAAAAAAATAACAAAAAACCATGAATCCCCAAATAAGTTGTAAAAAACTAAAAATCCTAAAAAACCAGGTACACTAAAAAACCCAAAAAACAAAAAACCCTAAAAATCTAAAATATCCAAAATATCAATAAAAATTATAAATCCCTAAAAACCCAAAAAACCCTAAAAATATTAAAACCAAAAAAAAATCCATAAAACCATAAAAACCTAAAACCCCTAAAAATCCTAATAACCCAAAATCCCTTTAAAACCATTACAAAAAAAAGAAATAAACCAAGAAAACACTTAAAACCCTTAAAAACCCTAAAAACCGTAATAACAGTAAAGACACTAAATCATTAAAAACTCTAAAAACATTAAAACCCTTGAAAACATAAACCCTTTTAAAACTCCAAAAACACTGGAACCCCAGAAAACACTAAAACCTTAAAAGACCCTAAGTCCCTCTAAAAACCCTTTAAACCCCCTAAAAACCCTAAAACCCTAAAACCCCCAAATAATCCTAAAACCAAAAAAAATGAAGGACCCTAAAAACCCATAAAAAAAATAAAACCACTAAAAAAATAAAAAAACCATAAAAAACCATAAATGTACTAAATCCCCTAAAAACCTAAAAAGCACTAAAACATTAAGAACCCATAAAACCACATAATGGCCCTTTAAGGAACCTAAAAATATTAAATACCCTAAAATACCCTAGAAATTATATAAGATACTAAAAACCCTATAAAACCCCTAGAGACCCTAAAAACATAAAAAAAACATAAAAGACACTGAAAACCCATAAAAGTCCTTGTTTGCTAGATTTTGAGCTATGATATCTTTGGAGATGATGGGTTAGGATGTGATGGATGCTGGATTTTGACCTTCTTTTTTATAGGAGCTGGTAAGATTGGAGGCGGTGATTATTATGATGTTTATACTGGTGATTTTGTTCCTGGTTGCTAGGATTTAATGAGATGGTTGCTGGCTTTGATGAGGATTGTTGGTCGCTGCTTATGTGTGATTTTCCTTGATGATCTGCTAGGTGATTGTTGGATTTGGATAATGGAGTGCGGCTGCCCACCTGTCATTCCCCTTGACTTTTGTGTCCACCTCTGCTCTTGCCTCCCTCCCTGTCATATTGGACCCCATCTTGGTTCAGTATGATGGCACATGTGGAGGCTTTAGGATGGTGTTGGTGGTCCAGCTCAGCGTCAAGGGCACGTCTTGGTAGGGTGGCGGTGTTAAGCGGCGATGGATTGTGAAGCTCAGTTTGATGTTTTGGATGATGGTTGCTGATCTCGGTTCAGTGATGAAATATGGTGATGTTGTGGCAAGGTTTTTATGGTGGTGATGATTTTGTGCTGATGTTTGTTGATGAAGTTTCTGATGATGGCTATGGTGTTGTTGGATGAAAGGTGTTGAAACTGCTGCAGTGTTTGGTCTCTTGTGCCTTTTTCTTCCTTTGTTTTCCTTTCGGGGACTGTTTTTTTGGTATGGGTCGATTGACCTTGCCCCTCCCGTATCTGCAGTGTCCTCTTTTTTCTTAATAAATTGTGGGGGGCCTAGAATAGCCCGACTCCCGCATCTACCTTGCCCCCATAAAATCCCTAAAACCCCTAAATCCCCCCATAAACCCCCTAAAAGAACCTAAAACCCTAAAAAGCCTCATAAGACCCTAAAACTCAAGAAACTAATAAATGACCATAAAACCTTATTAAATCCCTAAAATAACCTTAAACCCCCTTAAAACCCATAAAAAATAAAAAAAATATAAAAAACCATAAAATCCTAAATCCCTAAGAACCACTAATAACTCTAAGAGGCCCTAAAAATTCCAAGAAACCTTACACAGAAAAAACCCCTCAAACTATAAAAACCCCTAAAAACATTTAAATTTAAAAAAAAACCTAAAGAAAGCCAAAAACTTCCAAAAAATCTTAAAACCAAAAAAAATACAAAGAAACCTAAACCCCTAAAAAATCTTAAAATCCCTAAAACCCTAAAAAACAAAAAAAACATAAAAAAACCTTAAATACAAAAACTCCAAAAAACCTAAAAAACAATAAAATCCATAAAAATCCATAAATCCCATAAAATCCCCTAAAATATCCTAAAATAATAAAACTATAAAAGAGCCTAAAATACCCTAAATCCATATAAAGACCCTAAAAATATAAAACCCATAATACCCATAATGACCTCGAAAACACTAAAAACCCATAAAACACTTAAAACCACAAAAAATAAAAAATGATAAAAAAAATTACAGAAAACCTAAAATCCATTAAAAATCCTAAAAATCATAAAAACCAAAAAAAACATGTAGAACCCTAAAACCTTAAAAACCATAAAGACACTAAAAATCCAAAAAACCCTAAATGGAAATAACACCACCCAACACATATAAACACATAAAACCATATAAAACCCAAAAGACCCTATAAAACCTTAAAACCCATAAATATTTAAAAACTAAAAAAATTCCCTAAAACCACCAAAAATCCTAAAAATACACTAAAACCACATAAAAGAACATAAAATCCAAAAGACATTAAATGTCCTTAAAATCCATAAAATCTCTAAAAGTCCTTAAAATCATTAAAAACAAAAAAAAAGAAACTAAAACCCCCAAAAAACCCTAAAAGTACATAAAATAACCTAAATCCCCTAAAAGGCTCAAAAAACTCCAATAACCCCCTTAAGGACCCTAGAAACCATAAAAACACCAATGGACCATTAAATAGTAAATCAACTTAAAGAACCCTAAAACCCATACAAAACATGAAAATCTTTGAAAACCCCCTAAAACACTCTAAGACCGTAAAAACCGTGAAAACCCTAAAACCACCTAAACCCCTAAAAGACTATAAAACCCTATAAAACCCCTGAAAGATCTCAAAGCACCCTAAAATCCCTAAAACTCCAAAAAAACCCTAAACAACCAAAAAGTCCCTACAAACCTAAAGCACCTAAAAGACCCTAAAACCGCGTTCAAATAACTAAAACACCCTTAAAAACTATTAAAAATTCTAATTCCTGTAATTCCATAAAAACCAAAAACCCACTAAAAACCAGAAAAAACCATAAAACCGTAAAAACCTAAACATACTAAAACCCATAAAAACCTTAAAACCCATAAAATCCCAAAAAATCCAACAAAAACCTTAAACCCCAAAAAAATCATAAAACCCCTAAAAACCATAAAAATACTAAAATAACCAAAAATCCATAAAACTGCCAAAAAGACACAAGAACCCTAAAAAACCCTAAAATCCTGGAAAAATACATAAAACACCATAAAAACCCACAAAACCCCCTAAAAAATAAAAATTCTAAATCCCTAAGAAAGCCTAAATATCCCTAAAAACCCTTAAACACCTTCAAAACACTTAAATGGTAAAAACATTTCAAATGATAAAAACCCTTAAACAACTCTAAAAACCCCAAAACCCCTAAAAACATAAAAATCCCTAAAACCATAAAACCCATAAAACAATAAAAACTTATCCAACATAAAAACACAAAAAAAATCATAAAATCCCTAAAAACCATGAAAACATAAGAAACCCATTAAAACCCTAAAACACATAAATACACTAAAAACCCGACCCCCACCCCAAACACATTAAAATCCTAAAATTTTAAAACCCATAATAAACCATAAAAACCCTAAAACCACCAAAAATATAAAAAAAATGAAAACATAAAGACCCTAGAATGCTCTTAAAACCCCTAAAATTAAAAAAAACTAGAAAACTCCAAAAACCAAAAAACCCCAAAATGCCCTTAAACCAGATTAAGACCCTCAAAAATATTAAAACACCTAAGAACCCTAAAAACCCAAATAACATTGCAAATTTTAAGAAACCTCAAAACCCCTTAAAAACACTAAAACCCATATTACCATTTATAACCCCTAAAACCCTTAGAACCACTAAAAACCCTTAAATCTCCCCAAAACACTGAAAACCCTAAAAAACCCCAGACCCTAAAAACCCTAAAAACTGTAGAACCCTAAAAACCTAAGAACCCTATAAAAATAAAAGCATCCAAAAGACACTAAAAATACTAAAAAAATCAAAAAAAACACTATAAAATATCCTTAAAACCCATATAAGCTTCCAAAAACCATAAAAATCCTAAATGGGCCCAAAAAACCCCAAACCCCTAAAAGATACTAAAAATAAAAAATTACCAAAGGAACGTAAATAATAATAAAGGACCCTGAAGACCCCTAAAATCCATTAAACCCCCAAAAACCCATAAATGGGAACTAAAAACCCAAAACCCCCAATAAAAAACCTAAAATTCACTAAAACACCTAAAACGTAAAGACTCGAAAAACCCTAAAAACCGAATGGACCCTAAAAATCCTAAAAATGGTAAAGGACCCTAAAAAACCTAAAATACCTAAAAGAAAAAAACTACAAAACGCCTAAAACTATAAAAACTGAAAAACACCATAAAACTCCTTAAATCCATTTAGAACCCTAAAAGACACTAAAAACAAAAAAGACCCTAAGAAACATAAAAATCCCTAAAACCACGATAAATCCTAAAATACCCTAAAACCCCTAAAATCATTAAATGTCTTTAAAACCAAAAAAAATACTACAAAAAACCAAAATAAATACCTTAAACCCTATTAAAACCACTAAAAACCTAAAAATCATAAAAACCCCTAGAAACACTGAAAGACCTAAAAACCCTAAAAACACTAAGACCCCCCCCCCCCCCCCCGCAATACCCCAAAACCCCTAAAAATACCTAAGACCCATTAACCCCTTAACCCCTTAAAAATACAGAAAAACTTGAAAATCAAAAAAAACTAAAAATAACCGAAAAACACTAAAAAAATAAAAAAACATTAAAATTTCCAAAAAAATACCTAAAAACCCAAATAACCCTAAAATCCAAAAAAAAATAAAAATACTAAACACAAAAAAATATTAAAAACCATTAAACAATAAAAAACCTAAAAAATCCCTAAAAACCTAAACATGCCAAAAAAAAATGGTAACCCCTAAAATCCCAAAAATACCTTTAAAAAAATATTCAAAAAACCCAAAACCTCTCCAAATACCTAACACCACTAAAAGAACCTAAAACCCATAAATTTCCCCAAAAAACCTAAAACCCTAAAAGTCCCTAAAATCTTGATAAAACACCTAAAATAAACTGGAATCCATTAAACATCCTAAAAACACTAAAACCCCTAAAAATACCTTTATCTGTAGAAACATAAAACCCATAAAACCCATTAACCCTAGAAACACTAAAAATCATAAAATCCTTTAAAACCCAAATAGGCCCTAAAACTCATAAAATATTTAAAAACCCAAAAAAGAACATAAAATCCCAAAAAATACCCCAAAACCCATTGAAAACAATGAAAACCCCCAAAACAACACAAAAACCTAAAAAAGATATCCCTATAATACCTATAAACCCTAAACCCCTAAAAATCCGAAAATCCTAAAAACCCTAAAAACCTAAACACCACTCAAAAACCAAAAAATCATAAAACCCCAAAAAAATTGAAAACCCAAAAAACTTCTAAAACACTAAAAAAATTAAAAACTTTGAATACCTAAAAACATTAAAATCCCTAAATCATAAAAGCCACTAAATCCATAAAAGTACTAAAAACACAAAAAATATGATGAATTTTTAAAACCCAAAAAACCTAAAACCCCTAAATTCCATAGAAACACTAATACCTAAAACCATAAACTCCATAAAATCCCTGAAAATTCCATAAAATTACTAAAAATCCATAAAATTATAAAAATCCTATAATTCTCTAAAATCTTGAATCCCAATATGGGACTCTAAATATCCATAAGAACCCTAAAACCCCTATAGAAATATAAAAACATAAAAATTACCTAAAAACCCTAAAACCCTAAAAGGCCTTTGAAACCCTTATAAATCTTAAACAAAATACTAAAAACTGTAAAACCTAAAACCCATAAAGACATAAAAACTTTAAAAACCCTTAAAATTTAAAAACATCTTAATATACTTGAAAACATTAAAAACCCCTTAAACCCCTAAAAACCCAAAAACTATTAAAAATGATAAAAGTACCCTAAAACTCCTAAAACCGTAAGAAACCCAAAAAACCCTAATAATGCCTACCCCCCTCCCCCACCCCCAATACCCTAAAACCTAAAAATGCAAAACCCCTTAAAACCCCTAAAAACCGACTAAAAAATCATGAAACCCTAAGAACCCAAAAAAACCTAAAGACCTAAGAAAAACCCTAAAAACGTAAAAAAATATAAAAAATCCTATAATCCCTCAAAATCCATATAAAACCAAAAAATTCCATGAATCCCTTAAAATCATAAAAACCACTAATAAAACTCTAAAACCATATAAAACACTAAACAACCCTATAAACACATAAAAAAATGAAGACCCTTAAAATCCCTAAAACCCTTTGAAACCCAAAAAAATCCTAAAACCAATAAATAATAGAGTAGCCTAAAAGTCCTAAAAAGTGAAAAAATCCAAAAAGAATGATAAAACCCCAAAAAACTATAAAAACTCCTAAAACAACACAAAACTCTTTAAAGAATAGTAAAAACCCTAAACCCCTAAAAATCACTAAACCACTAAATCCCCCTATAACATTACAAATTCTTAAAAACTCTAAAAAAACCTAAAACCTTCAAAATACCCAAAAATTCTATGAAAGACCCTAGAAAAACTTTAAAACCCATAACCCTAAAAATAATAAAAATCCATAAAAATCCTAAAAACCCCAAAAAATAAAAAAACCAAAAAATCCTTAAAAACCCTAAAACCTGCAAAAAACCTAACAAAATATTGAAATCCATAAAAACCCATAAACCCCTGAAAACTATAAAAAGGATAAAACCCTAAAACCCCATAAAATACATAAAACTATAAGAAACCATTATAACCAATAAAAGCCTAAAAATACCTATAACAAAAAAACCCCTATAACCCCCTAAAATCCCCCAAAATTATAAAATCTAATAAAACCACTAAAAATAATAAAAAAACCTAAAATAATAAAAATCTATAATATCCATTAGAAACAATAAAACACTTAAAAACACTAAAACCCATCCCATTGTCCTCATAGCAGTGGCACTTCTACTTCCCTAGCATTGCTAGGGTTCTCCTTTGGTTCTTCCTCCTTCCCCCTACGATGTGGTCTGACATTGGTGTTCGTGGCTTCGTCCTCGAATGGCGTCAATGGATGTTTCCCCCTGTGAATCATTGCTTCGTTTTTGATCTAGTGTTGTCTTTCTCATGCCTTGTAGCTTCGGGATCTTGCTACAGATTCAGATCGATCGTTGTTGGATTTGGTTCATGTGGAGTTGACTCCGATTCTCCTAGCTTCGGGACCCCTGTCTGGTTTCGGTTTGCACTTTGATTTTGGGTTTCCAGATCGGTCTATGACTTTATAGATCTGGGTTCTTTTTGTGGCTTCAGGAGCTCGGTGTTGGTCTTGATGTTCCTGTTAGCTTCTTCGGTGCTCCCATATCCTTCGGATCTCATCGTGGCTTCTGTGCGTTCATCGCCGGCTCTGGTTTTTTCATTTTTGGTTGCGGTGGGTTCCTACATGGTCTCGAGATCCAGTCGCGGGTGCAGTGTTCTTGGATTTTGGCTTCGATATACATGATCGACTTTTTATCAGCTTGACGGTGGTCCTGGTGTGCTCTGGTCATCTCAGGCTCGGCTTCATTGGCTTTGAGGGGGGAGGCCATGTTTTCTGTTTCCTCTGGTTTCCTGTGCTCCTGATTTTTTGTAGTTAGTGACTTGTTTTGGTATGTGATTTTGGTGTTTGATGATGTTGGTTGCTGGCCACAATTTGATGGAAGGTGATTATGCTAATTGATGGTGAATGTTGTGATGGTGTCTAGCTTGGGGCTTCAAGTGGTGGATGTTTGTGGCTTTGTGGTGATGAAGGTGGGTTTATGAAGTTGCTGCTTGTGGTCAGGTGCTGCGGATTGTGGGTTCTGATTGGTTTGGAGGCGATGTTGGGGATTTTTACATTTCTTCTTTTTTTATTTTGTCTACTTTTTGGTCTTTTGGTTTGGGATTTTTGGGTTTGGGTTTATTAGGGGTTTTTGGGTGTGGGTAGTTTGACCACTCCCCTCCCTTGTCTCCTGCATCTTTTTTCAAATAAATTTGTGGGGGGGGGGGGGTCAGAAATAACCTGACCCTCGCATTTTCCTTGCTTAAACCCTACCCCCTGAGAAAACCCTATGAAAATTCAGAAGAACCCTAAAACCATAAAAGTCCTTAAAATCCCTAAACACATTTAAATGCCTAAAAAACATTAATCCCTATGCCATACACCCTATACCTACAACATAAATCCTATACTCTAAACAAAAAACCCTAAACCCTAAACTGGAAACCCTATTACCAAAACCCAAAACCCAAAACCCTACAACTTAAATCTTAAACCCTATACCCAAAACCGTATACACTAAACCCCATACCCTATATTCAAATCCTTATAACCTATACCCAAAACCATAAACCCTACACTTTAAACCATGAAAGGACCTAAAAACCCTAAAACCCCTAAAAAACACTAAAAATACTATAAAATTCAAACAAAAACTTCTAAAACACTAAGAGAACATAAAACCCCAAAACCGCAAAAGGACCAAAAAACCAAAAAACCCCGAAAACCCCAAAACGCCAAAAAACATAAAATACCCTATGAACCCTTAAAACCCTAAAAACCTAAAACAATAATAACCCTTAAAACATAAAAACCTAAAAAATATAAAAAACCACAAAAACATTTAAAAACCCTAAAAATCCTAAAAATCCCTAAAATCACTAAATACCCTAAAACACCAAAAACCCCTAAAACCCACTAAAATAAATATAAACACCTAAATAAACCCAAAAAAAATTTCATACCCATAAAAAGACTAAAAACAAAAAAATACCCTAAAAATCATAGAAACCCCTAAAACCTCTAAAACCCATAAAACCTTTAAAACCCCCCAAAACCCCTAAAAACCCCTAAAAACCATAAAACTACTAAAATATCCTAAAGAACCTAAAACACCATAAAACTCCTTAAAACCCTAAATCTATATAAAATACCATAATCCCTAAAAGCACTAAAAACCATATTACCTATACAAATGCCTTAAAAACCCAAAAATCCTAAAACCCCAAAAAATCCTAAAAACCCTTACTACCCCTAAATATTCCTAAAAACCCTAAAAACAAAAAAACCCAAAAACAAACTTATAAGACCCTAAATTATCACAGAAAACCGAAAAGGCATAAAAGACCCTAAAGACCCTAAAAATATCTAAATAACAATAAAATCCAAAAAAAATCAAAAAAACACTTAAAACCCTAAAAACACTAAAACCCAATAAAATTCTAAAACCCCCAAAAAATGCTATAAACTCCTAAAAATACCTAAAAACATAAATTTCTAGTAGAATCCTAAAAATCTATAAAATACCATCAAAATGATAAAACCCATAAAAATAGAAAAACCCATAAATCTCATAAAGGGCCTAAAAAATCATTAAAGGACACCAAAACCCCCTAAACCACCAAAACCCGCTAAACCCCTAAAAATCCTGAAACCCCAAAACACATAAAAATATCTAAAACACACTAAAAACTCAGAACCCTCTAAAACCCTTAAAAATAATAAAAATACCCTTAAACCCTAAAAACCCATAAAACTCTTAAAAACACTTAAGAATTTTAAAAAATCCTAAAATACCTAAAGCCCACAAAAGAAATCCTAAAACCTCCATATATCCCTAAAAACAGTAAATATCATGAAAAAATCTTTAAACCCCTAAAAACAGTAAAAACCCAAAAAAACAAAATATCTATAGAAACCATAAAACTCCATTAAAATACCCAAAAATATTAAAGACACTAAAAATCCTAAAACACTAAAAATACCATAGAAACCCTAAAGAACCTAAAATAAATAAAAACCCAACAATACATAAAAACCATTAAAGTACATTTAAAAACATAAAACCTTGAAAACCCTTAAAATACAAACAAATATCTAAAAAACCTTAAAACCCATAAAAATCTAAAAGACCCTAAAAACTGTTAAAACCTATAAAAGACACCAAAAGGTCCCCAAAAACCCCAAAACCCCTAAAAGATTCCAAAAACCTAAAATCCCATAAAAATAACTAAAAAACCCTTAAAATAATGAAAATAATTGTAAAAAATTATAAAACCCTGAAACCATCAAAAACCAATAAAATCATAAAATAATCCTAAATCACCCTAAAATCATAAGAACCCAAAAAATCATAAAACCCTAAAAATGATAAAACAATAAGAACTCTAAGAAATCCCTAAAATTAAAAAAAACTATAAAACCCCATAAAAAAATAAAAAACCTAAGAAAACCCCAAAACCTCTAAAAACCTCAAAACACTAAAAATCCTACAAAACCAAAAAGTTTCTAAAACCCCTGAAACCCTAAAATATACTAAAACCCATAAAAACAAAAAAACACTAAAAAACTTAAAACTACTAAAAACCAAAAAAACCCTTAAAACCCTCAAAAAATCCTAAAATCCTAAAAACCCCTAAAAAATAAATACCCTAACACACCAAAAAACAATAAAATTCAAAAATCAATAAAACCATAAAAAAAATTTAAGTCCCCTGAAAACCCTAAAAATTCCTAAAAACACTAAAAACATAAAAACCATAAAAACCTTAAAACCCATAAAATACCAAAATTCCCTTAAAATGATATAAATCCCAAAATCCATAAAAACTCTTAAAACCAATTGAATACTATGGAAAAATCATAAAAACTCTGAAACTTATTAAAGCCACTAATATCATATAAAACCCCTAAACCCCTTAATATCCCTAAAACCCCTTAAAAACTCTAAAAACACCAAAAACCCTAAGAACCCTAAAACCACTAAAGCCCCATAACCCCCAAGAACACTAAAAACCCTTAAAACCTTAAACCCAAAATACTATTAAAACCCAAAAACCCAAAAACACTAAAAACCCTCAAACCCCCTATAAACCCATAAAACCCCATTAAAAAAATTAAAAACATAAAAAAATTAAAAACATAAGAAAATATAAAATCCCCTAAAAACCCCTAGATACCATAAAACCGATAAAATCCCTCAAAAACACTGAAACCCAAAAAGTCCAAAATGGCTAGAAAAACTATAAAACCCTTAAAACCCTAATAACCATAAATAACCTAAATCCCTAAAAAATCTAAAAACCCTAAAACCCAACAAACACCTAGAAACTCATAAAATCCCATAAAAACCAAAAAACCCTAAAATCCATAAAACCTGATAAAAATATTGATACCCCTGAAAAACATAACAAAACCCTAAAAGCCAAAAAAACCCAAAAAACCCAAAAAACCCTAAAAACATAATAAAACCATAAAATAATCTAAAAACACTAAATCATTGAAAAACCTAAAATCCCTAAAAACATAAAAATTAAAAAAAAACCCTAAAAAACCCTTAAATATGTAAAAAACATAAAAAATATAAAACACCTTAAATGACTCTAAAAATCATAAAAATATTAATGGACCCAAAAAACATTAAAACCCAAAATCCCCTGAAAATAATAAAACACTTGAAACCCTAAAAATATTTAAATACCCTATGAATCCTAAAAACCATAGTAACCCTAAAAATAATCCAAAATAACTAAAAATCCAAAATACCTAAAAATCCCATAAAACTCATAAAAACCCTTAAGACCGTTTAAACCTCTTAAAACCTATTAAACCCTTTAAGAGACCCTAAAACCCCAAAAATTCCATAAAATACAAGAAAAAATATAAAAAACCCCTAAATGACCACACAATACCATAAAACCTTAAAGACCCTAAAAACGCCTAAAATCCCTAAACGACTGTAAAAATCTATTAAACATTAAAAGACCTTAAAACATTATAAACCCTAAAGGACCCAAAAACCCTAGAAATCTAAAGGATTCTAAAAACATAAAATGTCCCTAAAATTCCAAAAAAACATAAAGGTATATAAAAAATATAAAAACCCTAGAACAAAAAAACCATTAAAATTATAAGGGAACCAGAAAACACTGAAAATCTAAAAGTCACTAAAAATTTATAAAAACCCAAATACGCCATAAAACTAGAAAAAAAAAATTAAAACCGCCTAAAACCTGTAAAGGATGCTAAAAACCCTAAACGACTTTAAAAAACTATAAATAAACTAATTTTTTTGAAAATCCTATAAAATTCCTCAAGGTTCATATATCCTTAAAAATAATAAAACATCCAAAACACTAATAAAAACCATAAAAACCATAATCCCTAAAAGACCATCAAATCCCTAAACACTCCCCTACAACACTAAAAACCCTAAAAACCATAAAACATTGAAACCACTAAAACCTTTAAAACAATAAAACACCCCCTCAAACCCCTAATAACTCAAAAATCTCTCAAAACCAAAAAAACAATACAAATATAAAAAACCTAAGAACCCTAAAAAATCATAAATATAATAAAAAAAATCCTAATGGACTATAAAAACCCTAAAAGATAGTAACAACCCTAAAAACACTAAAACCCCTAAATAACCCTAGAAAACCTAAAAAATCCTACGATTCACTTAAAAACCCTAAACCCATCTAAAAAACATAAACCCATAAAAAACCCTAAAATTCCTGGAAAACCCCAAAAAATATTTAACAGACACTAAAATGGAGTAAAATTTATAAAAACCAATATATCCTAAAACCCCTAAAATAATTTAAAACCCCAAAAGGCCCTAAAAGCCCCCAAAAATTGAAAGACTTATAATATTCATGAATATTAAAAAAAAAGTAAACTCTTAAAACCCATAGAAACATTAAAATCCCAAAAAACCCCAAAAACCATAAAAACACTAAAAACCATTAAAAAATCCAAAACCCATTAGACCCCCCCAAACCCCTAAAAATATTCTAAAACCCCTTAATACCCTTCAAACCCATAAAATCCAAAAACACCATTAATGAATAAAAACTCCCTTAAACCCGTTTAAAATCCCTAAAATTCAAAAAACCAAAAAACCCCATAAAACACTAAAAAACTCTAAAACCCCGAAAGACACTAAAAACCCTAAAACCCCTAAAAACCCAAAAAACCCTAAACAATAAAAACAAAATAAACCCTTAAAACCCATTAAAACCCTTGAAATGATAAAAACCCATAAAATAAAATAAAACATAAACAAAACAAAACCATCAAAAAACCCAAAAACCATAAAACCCTATAAAATCCAAAAACCTCTTGAAAACCCTAAAAACCGTAAATTAACCTAAAACTCATAAAACACTAAAAGAAACTAAAACCCACTTAAGAAAAAAAAATGATAAAATCAATAAAAACCACTAAAATAATAAAAACCTGAAAAATTATGAAAATTCTCTGAAACCCTAAATAATTAAAAAAACAAAGTAAACTTTTGAAAACCCTAAAAACCAATAAAAACCTAAAAACCCCCAAAACACGAAAATCCCTCAAAACCATAAAAATAATTAAAACCCCTAAAATAATGATAAAACTCTAAAATGAATATAAACCTTAAGAAATGCTAAAAAATATTTAGAATCCAATGAAAACCCCTGAAAACCCTAAATACACAAAATCCAAAAAAATCATAAAAAAATAAAATCCTTAAAATCAATGAAAAGATATAAAAAACCCTAGAAACACCCAAAACATCTGAAAAAAAATAAAACAATAAATAACCTTGAAAATCGATAAAAGTAATAAACAACCAAAAACACTAAAAAATCCAAAAAACCCCAAACCACCTAAAAATAAGAAAAAATATTAAAAACAATAAACACCATAAAAGTCCCACAATACCAAAAAACAAAAACATCACTAAAAACCCAAAAGCAATAAAAATCCTATAATCCATAAAACCCTGAAAACCCTAGAAGCCCTAAAATCATGAAAAAAAAATTCTACAAACAAAAAACCCTTAAAACCCATAATCATTAAAAATATAAAAAAACTAAAAAACCCTAAAGTGACTAAAAACATCTTAAAACCACAAAAAACAAATAAACACTAAAACAACTAAAACCATAAGAACCCAAAAAAACCCTAAAACCCTAAAAATCTCTAAAGGTATCTAAAAATACATAAATTCTGTAAAAATGGTAAAAAAAACCCTAAAACCCCTAAAACCCCTAAAACCCCTAAAAACACTAAAAACCCAATAAACACTAAAACACTAAAACCCTTAAGAGTCCTAAAATTAAAAAACAAAATTGAAACCCAAAAATATCCTAAAACCACTTAAAGAACCTAAAAACGATAAAAGACCCTAATATCATAAAAGATCCTACCCACCGCCCCCAAACACTGAAATATAAAAAAACCATAAAACCCATATAAAACCCAAAAAACACCAAAGAAGATCTTAAACCCAAAAAAATTAAATGAACCTAAAAACTGTAAAACCCCTTAAAATACTAAAAACCATAAAAGACCCTTAAAAATACTAAAAACCCTAAAATTTCTAAAAAAACTAAAAACTATAAAAACACCTAAAACCACTAAAAATATATGAGACACTAAAACCTAAAAAATCATAAAAACATAAAAGAACCTAAAAACAAGAAAAACCCCAAAAAAGACAGTAAAAATATTACACGACCATAAAACCCCTAAAACACCCTAAAACTATTAAAACACAAATAATATCCAAAAAATGATAAAAAACCAAAAAGACACTTAATAAAACTTAATCACACCAATAAAACAAAAAAAACACCTTGAAATCCAAAACCCCAAAAACCCTTATAAAGCTTTAAAACCCTAAAAACGTAAAATATGCTAAAAACCCTTAAAACCCCTAAAGACCACTAAAAACCCTAAAACACCAAATAAACGCATAAACCCCCCAAAACAATAGAAAACCCTAAATCCCCTAAAACTCATAAAATCCCTAAAACCCTAAAACCCCTAAAATCCCCCAAAACCCCATAAAAGACCCTAAAAACCCTAAAACCCCCAAAAGACCATAAAAATTTAAAACCCCTAAAAGGTCCTAAAATCAGTATAAAAACACTAAAACACCCTAAAAACCTTAAAAAACCCTAAAACCCCTTAATACCATAAAACCCTAAAACCCCTATAACTCTTGGCCACCCTAAAAATCAATAAAACCCCTAAAACGTCTTAAAATTCATAAAATGTTAAAAACACCTAAAACCCCTTCAAAATTATAAAAACCCTGAAACAAACCTAAAAACCCATAAAACCATTTAATATCCAAAAAAATACGAAAAAATAAAACCCTAAAAACCCTTAAAACACTAAAATCCTTTAAACCCCTAAAACCCTAAAACCACTAAAAATGATGAAACCCCTCGAAGTCATTAAAAGACCCTCAAAATGCTAAAAATCATAAAATAACCTAAAATAACCTAAAACCCATAACGAACCCTAAAACCCATAAACCCCCATAAAAACCCCAAAACACCTAAAATACTATTTATAACCAAAAACTCCCTAAAATGTGAATAAATAATAAAACACTAAAAAACCAAAAAACCCTTTAAATCCCCCAAAAAATATAAAAACCCTAATAATATTTATTGAACCCTAAAACCCTTAAAAAACCTAAAATCCCAAGAAACCCTAAAACCCAATAAAACTTGTTCAAAAACACAAAAACCCCTAACACACCTCTAAACCATTTTAAAATCGCTAAAACACCTAAAAACCCAAAACAAAGCCTAACCCCCCTAAAAACCTTAAAATACCTAAAACACCTACAAAACACTTGAAAACCCTAAAAATACTATAAAAACCTAAAAATTATATAAAAAATAAAAAATCCTAAAAAACCCTAAATCCCTTAAAAACATTAAAAAATCCAAAATAACACTTAAAAGACTATGAAAACCCTAAAATCCATAAAGACCCTAAAACTCAAAAAAATCATAAAATACCCTAAAACTCCCTAAAACTCCCTAAAAACTAAAAAACCTTCCAAGAACCTAATAAACCTGAATCCTTAAAGACCCTAAAAAATTAAAAACCCAAAAGACACTAAATATACAAAAACAATCAAAAATGAATATAAAATATTCTAGTAAACCCTTAAATACTCTAAAAACCCAAAAAAACTCTCTTAAAGACGCTAAAACCCCTAAAGTAACCTAAATAATAGTTAAACCCTTTAATGGTACCTAAAACCCCTAAATTACCATGAAAGAAACCTAAAACATCGAAAAAACCCTACAACCCCTAAAACTCCCAAAATACCTTAAAACACAAAAAACCTACAAATATCATAAAGCATACAAAATCTCTAAAAATCATAGAAGGTCCTAAAACCCCAAAATCATATAAAATTCCTAAAACCCCTAAAATACTCTACAAATATGATAACATCCCTAAAGATCCTAAAAATAATTAAATTCGCAAAAACCCATAAAACCAAAAAAGGAATGAAAACTGTAAAAAAAAATGAAAACCTGAAAAACCCAAAAAATCCAAAATACCGTAAAAAATCATAAAAACTTTAAAAACCCAAAAAACCCCAAAAATAACCAAAAAAACAATAATAAAACCATTAAAACCCAAAAAATCCTATAAAAGCATAAAAATTATACCCCCCAAACACCTAAAATATGTAAAACCCTAAAAGACACGAGAAAGCAAAAAACCCACTAAAAGACCCTAAAACCCCTATAAACCCCTAAAATACCCTTAAAACCCCATACTAAACATCATAAAAACACCTAAAACACGAAAACCACAAAATCCTGAAAATCCTCAAAAACCATTAAACCACTATGAAATCCTAAAAATCACTAAACCCCCTAAGACACTCTAAAAACCATAAAAACCCATAAACAACCCAAAAATCCTAAAAACACCTTAAAACCCCTAAAGAAGAAAAAAATATGAAACCCCTTAAAACCCTAAAAACCCTTAAACCACCCTTAAACCATGAGGTCCCAAAACCCTTTAAAAACCCTAAAAACACTTAAAACACTCGAAACCCCTAAAAACTAAAAACCCAAAACGGAGTAAAATCCCTAAATCCAAAAAAAACCGAAAAATCCTAGAAACCGAAAACCCTATGAAAAATCTTAAAATCTTAAGAAAACCCAAAAAAACTAAAACCCCCCAAAAACCATAAAACCATAAAACCTTTAAAACCCCGTAAAAACTGAAATCCCAAAAAAACATGGAAAACAAAAAAAAAACCCCAAAATACCCTATATTTGCCTAAAACCCCGAAAAACCCTAAAAACCCCAAAAAAATCCTAATACCTCAAAAAACCCTCAAAACACTTAATACTATAAAACCCCTAAAATCCCAAATAATCCCAATAATCTGGAAAAACTGAAAAAATCGTAAAATCCCTAAAAACCCTACAAACCTATAAACCCTTAAAAACCCTAAAACCCCTTAAATCCAAAAAAACTAAAAATACTACAATCCCTAAAAACAATTAAAAACAATAAAAAACATAAAAAACCCTAAAGACCCTAAAATCCTTAAAACACTAAAAAACTATAAAAATCCCAAAAAATCCAAAAAATCCTCAAAAATCCTAAAACCCATAAATGACCGTAAATATCACTAAATACCCAAATGTCACTAAAACCACAAAAAACCTAAAGCACCAAAAAACCAGGAAAAACCTAAAAGACCCTAAAAACAAAAATACCCTAGAAACCCTACAGTACCCTAAAAACCATAAAAACTGTGAAAACCTCTAAAACACAAATAGACGATAAGAAACCCAAAACCCTACCTAAAATTTTTAAAAGACCTTAAAAAACTCTGAAACCCCAAAATAAAATAAAAACCCTAAAGGACCCTAAAAACAAAAAAAAATATTAAAGGCCCCTGAAACTGTAAAGGAACCTAAAAGATCCAAAAAAAGACTAAAAAACTCTAAAAATCCAAAACACTCTAAAAACCCTAAAAATACCCTAAAAAACACTAACATACACTACAAACCATTAATGAACTCGAAAAACATGAAAAATCCCCAAAACCCTTGAAAACCTTAAATGACCATGAAACCCAAAATACCAGGAAAAAACCAAAAAATTATAGAAACTATAAAAAAACTTAAATTCCTATAGAGACCCTAAAACCCTAAAAAAACCTAAAACCCTAAAAATAATAAATACCTTAAAACTCCAAAACCATTTATAACCCCTAAAAACACAAAAAAAAATCATAAAAAAACCTCTAAAAACACGAAAATCCCTAAAACCCTAAAAACACCAAAAATACAAAAACATGAAAAACCCTAAAACCTCGTAAATACACTGCAAATTACTAAAAACATTTGAATACCCTAAAATATTAAAAACATCCTAAAACCGTATAATCCCAAAAAAAATTTAAACCCCAAAAAACACTAAAAACCCAAAAAACATGAAAACCCCCCTAAAACCCCTAAAAACCTTAAAACCCTAAAATACACAAAAAAATTACAACCCCTAAAAACCCATAGACCCTAAACCCCTAAAAATTCAACAAAACCTGGAAAACCAAAAAAACCCTTATAATACCCCGAAAAACATTAACATGCCCACTAAAACTCCAGAAAACATAAAAAACCCTACCCCCCAAAATACACTAAAGACCCCAAAAAACCAAAGAAGACAAAGAAATACTAACACACCTAAAAAATATAAAAAACCAAAAAACCCTAAAAATCATAGAAACCCTAAACAACTAAAAAAGAAAAAATATCATAAATTCAATAATAAAAACTAAAAGCCCTAAATGGTAAAAAATAAGCATAAAAACCTAAAAATATTAAAAAACATAAAAATACCAAAAAACATTAAAAACATAAAAATCCTTACAACCCATAAAAACCCAAAACCCCCTTAAAACCCCTAAAATCACTAAGAACATAAAAACTCCTAAAGACCATAAAACCCCTTAAAACCAAAAACCCTTAAAAGACACAAAAACCATGAAACACTAAAAGGCCCTAAACCCCCTAAAACATGAAAATACCATAAAACCTGATAAAACCCTAGACGGCCAAAACCCTCAAAATACCCAGAAAAACACAACTAACGCCCAAAACCCACAAAATACCCTAATAACCTAAAAACCCTAATAAACCATAAAACCCATAAAAATGAAAAAACCCCTAACAAACCACTAAAAACTCTATAAACCATAAAAATATACAAAATTCCAAATAAAACACTAAAACACTAAATAAGCCTAAAAACAATGGAAACCCATAAAACCCCTACAATAACCCTCATAACTCAAAAATTCCTAAAAACCCTAAGAACCCCTAAAATACCCTAATACCCCTAATAAAACATTAAAAACATATAAAAACCCTAAAACCATAGAAACTTTAAAAACCTTAAAACCCATAGAACCCTACAAACCCTAAACCCCCAAGAAACCCCCCAAAAATAGCTAAAAAATTAGGACACAAAAAAACACTAAAACTCCACAAAAAAAATTAAAAACATAAAATGTCCTAAAATCTAAAAAAAAACCCAAAAATATTTATAATCCTTTAAAGGAGTCCTAAAACATTAAAATAACCAAAAAAAACTAAAATAACAGTAAACCCACAAACCCCCCTAAAACCCTACAAACCTAAAACCCTAAAACATTAAAAAAAAACCTCAAATAATAAAACCCCTAAACCCACTAAAAAGCCCAAAAAGGCACAAAAAGACCCTAAGATATCCTAAAACCCCTTTTAAAATCCTAAAAATCCATAAAACCATAAAAAGAAAAGAAACCATAAAACCCCTAAAAACACTAAAAACCCTAATAAAACCAAACAAAACCTAAAAAACATAGAAACCCCAACCCCACTAAAAAATATAAAAATGATAGAAACCCTACTAAATCCCTAAAACACTAAAAAATTAAATCCTAAAAAAATACCCTAAAAACCCTAAAAACATGAAAAATGATAAAGATACATAAAATCTACTAAAACTATAAAATCCCCAAAAACACCTAAAAACACTAATAACTATATAAACTATAAAAACCCAAAAAACAAAAAAAAAATCCACTAAAGACACTAAAAACACCAATAAACCTTCAATCCCCCCCCCCAAAAGCACTATCAAACACCTGTGAAAATCAACGAGACCCCAAAAATCCATAAATGACTAAAAAATCCAAAAAACCCTAAAACCCCGAAAAATCATAAAAACCCTAAAAACTCTAAACGCCCTTAAAATCATAAAAAACATTCAACCATCTATGCTAAACCCTAAACCCTAATCCCAAAACCCAATGACGGAATCCATATAACCTACAACAAAAACCCAATGCCTCACACCATAATCCCTAAACCCCAAACCCTAAACCTGATACACTAAACCCTAAAGCCTAGACCTTATACCATATACCATGTTCTGTAAACTCTACACCTGAAACCCAAAACCCAACACCTTAAATTGTAAACACTACACCAACAACTCTAAACCATATACCCTAAACTATAAAATCCCATAAAAAACCTTAAACCATTAAAGAACCTAAAAATCCTAAACCCCAAATACCTTTAAAAACCCTAAAATACCCCAAAACCCCCAAAACCTGAAAAGACCACAAAACCCTAAAAAACCAAAAGGTCGTGAAAATCCTTAAAACCCAAAAAGACACAAAAACACGAAAAAATAAAAATACACTAAGAACCCTTAAAACCCCTATATCCCTAAAATCCCTTAAAATTGAAAAAAAAAAATATAAAAAACACAAAATACCCAAAAAAAATAAAAACCCCTAAAAAGCCTAAAACCCCATAAAAATCCTAAAAACCTATAAAATCATTATAACACATAAATAACCCCTAAAAAAACATCAAACCAAAAAAAACTCTTAATGAACATAAAAAAAACCCCTATAAAACCATAAAACACCTGAAAACCCCTAAAGCCCTGAAAGGAACCACAAAACAAAATAAAACACTAAATAGACGTTAAATCCCGTATAAAACCCTAAAACACCAAAACCCATTAAAACACTAGAAAACCCAAACACACCCAAAACCCCTAAAATACCATAAAATCCCAAAAACCCATAAAAAGAGACCTTGAAAACCCATAAAATAATAAAAATGCTAGAACCACATAAAAAACATAAAACCCTAAAAATGATTAATGCACTGAAAAACTATGAAACACTAAAAATACCACAAAAACCATAAACACCCCTAAAAATCATAAAAACTTTTAAACCCCCAAAAAAACCTAAAAACAAAAAAATCCATAAAACCCCAAAAACACCCTAAAAACCTCTAAATAAACTTCAAAGTAATAAAACTGTATAAAAAACACTAAAACCCCCTAAATACCATAAACCCCTAAACCCCCTAAAACCCCATAATAACCTAGAAACCGATGAAAAATCTAAAAAACCCCTAAAACCATTAAAATCCCAATGAAACACTAAAAATTATAACAAATCCATAAAGTACCAAAACCCCTAATACCCAATAAAACCTATAAAACCCCTAAATGACTATAAACACCTATTAAACCTCTAAAACCCCTAATACCCTTAAAAACACCAAAATCACTAAAAATCTAAAAATCTCTAAAACACCCTACAACCCTAAAAACCACTAAAGACCTAAAACCCTAAATAACAATAGAGCCTAAATCCCCTAAAACCCCTAAAACCCCAAAAAAACCCAATACAATTAAAAAACATAAAAACTTTAAAAACATAAAATCCCAAAAACACCATAAACACTAATAAACCATTAAATCCCTAACAACCCTAAACGTCATTAAAAACCATAAAACATTTAACAACCCTTAAAACACGTAAAAAATAAAAAAAACACTTATAACCCTTAATAACCTTAAAACCTTTAAATTAACCAAATACATTAAAGAGACTAAAAACTACAATAAAAATCCAAAACCCCCAAAAAAAACTTCAACACAAAAAAACCTAAAAATATATAAAGCCTTAAAAACCTTAAAATAACCTACAAACAATAATAATAATAATAATACCTAAAATACTTTAAAACTACCTAACAACAATAAATAATTATGAAATACCCTAAAACCATTCAAAATCCTAAAAGACCCTAAAAGACCTCCAAGAACCCTAAAACCCCAAAAGGACTCTAACAACATAAAACTCCAAAAAGACACTAAAAACATTAAAGAACCCAAAAAGATCATAAAATGCCCTAGAAGACTCTTGAGAACCTTAAATAATCCAAAAAATCATAAAGAACCAAAACCCCCTAAAAGAAACTAAAACCCCTTAAAACCCTGAAAAGGGCCCTAAAACCCCTAAAACCCCTAAACGACCCTAAAACCCCCAAAGGAAAAGAAGACCCTAAAAAAATTTAAACACCCTAAAATTCCATAAAAACCTAAAAACATTAAAAGCCCAAAAATAACTCTATAAACCCTAAAACGTCATAAAACCCCAAAAAGAGTCTAGAAAACCCTAAAACCTATAAAAGATAATAAAATCCAAAAAATAGTAAAAAACCCTAAAAGACACTAAAAACCAATAAAGACCCTAATAATCATTAAAACCCCTAAAGCGCTTAAAAACCAAAAAACATTAAAAGACCCTAAAAATACTAAAAAAAAGTAAAAAACCATAAAAACCCCTAAAATCCCCAAAACACCTAAACACCCCTAAAACCTATAAACCCCCCCCCCCCCAAAATCTATAAAAACATGAAAACCCCATAAAACACCCAAAACCTAGAAAAATAAAAAACCCAAAAAAAGATTAAAAAACTTGAAAACCCCTAAAACATCTTTAAAAACCCTTAAACCCCTAAAACTCTAAAATTTTATCAAGAACCCTAAACCCCAAAAAACATAAGAGACCATAAAAACCCTAAACATCAAAAACCCTTAAAAATAATATAATCACTAAAAACCTAAAATTCCCTAAAACCCCTTAAAAACCTTAGAAAACTAATTTTTTTTAAAACCGTACTAAACCAGAAGACACCAAGAAAATTAAAATCCCAAAACAAAACCAAAAAACAATAAAAAACCATAAAAATTAAAAAAATCCTAAAGACCAAAAAAATCATAAAAAACATAAAAACCCATCAAAAAACCCAAAAACCCATAAAAACCACTAAAAACACATAAAACCCATAAATCCCCTAATCCCCATGAATCCGTTAAAAACGCCTAAAATCCCTAAAAGTCTTTAAATACCCTAAGAACCTAACACCCCACAAAAAACCCCAAAGCACCCTAAAACCTTAAAATCCCTAAAACACCCTAAAAACCTAAAACCCCTAAAAACACCTAAACCCCAAAAACCCAAAAACCCCCAAAAATCCCAAAAATATATAAAACTCGTGATAAACCATAAACTGATAATGGCACTAAATCCCTAAAACACTAAAAACAAAAAAATCCTCAAAAACCATAAAACCCCTAAATAACCCTAAAAACATAAAACCCCTAAAAAAATAGAACCCCTAAAACACCCCCAAAATAACCTAAAAACCTTAAAAGGTCATAAAAATCCTAAAAATTCCATAAAAGACCCTAAATCCTATAAAACCCCCTTAAAACCATTAAAACCTGACAAGAAACCTAAAGACCCTAAAAAAACTATAGACACTAAAAACCATATAAAATCCCTTCAAGATCCAAAGACACCATTAAAAATATTAAAGTATAAAATGCCAAAAATAACCCTCAAAACTCTAAAACCCATGAAAGCCACTAAAAAATTATTAAAATCACAAAATCCCTAATACCGTGAAAAACTAAAAAATTATAAAAAGTCTAAAAAAACCTAAAAACTATAAAATAATCTAAAAAAATCCTACAAAGATGAAAACCCTAGAATCCCAAAAAAACCATAAAACCCCCTAAAAACCCTAAAATCTCAAAAACCTTAAAAACAACTCTAAAACACCTATAGAAATCTTAAAAACCCAAAAACCCCTAAGAAAACCATAAAAAACACTAAATACCCTAAAAACCCTACAAAACCTGAAAAAATACGTAAAAAATGAAAACTCTAAAACCCCATAAAAAATCTAAAAAAGTAACAAACACTAAAAACCCTAAAAATCCTAAAAAAACCTTAAAAACCCCCCAAAAAACCATGATACCCAAAACCACCAAAAAAACATTTAATAATCAAATACCCTAAAAGAACTGTAAAATAAATAAGACACTAAAAACACTGAAACCCGTATAAAAAACAAAGACGCTAAAAAATCTAAAAACTCTTAAAACCCTAAAACACTAAAAATACATTAAATCCAAAATTCACTTAAAATGATATTTCAATGAAATATTTTAGTAGATGGTGTATTTTTTTTGCTTAGCATCCATTTAAACTGCCTCTATTTTTTTTTTGCTAATCATTTAGCAGCAGTTTTCAAAAAAAGTATGAGACAATTTATTGTTGGTTTTAAAAAAATGGGAGATCATTTAGCAGTGGTTTAAACTACTTATAAATAGTTTCGTGATTAGTTTCATTAATTTTTTTTTCTATTTTTTATTTTTATTTTCTTAATTAATAATTTATATATAAGAATTAATAATTCACAATTTATTTATTATTATTATTTTTTATTATTTATTTACTACTATGCATTTTCCATTTATGCCATGTTGAAATTCACTATATATATGTGATGGGTGAGATCTGAACCCCTTATCACTTGGTTATTTTTCAATGACTTTACCACCCCGATAAGCTATTCATTTGGTGAGTAAACATAAATTAATATATATATATATATATATATATATATTAACACATAATAATATTAAATAGTGATAATAAGTAATAAAAAAAGGAAACCAAATATACATAACTAATAAATAAGAACAAAATAATTACCAATTAATAAACAAGTGATAAATAAATAAATAAATAAATAATAAATCAACAAATAGTAAATAATAAAATATAAATAATAAATAATCATTAATAATTAATAAGTAATAAATAAATAATAAATATTGATAAATAAATAATAAATAATTAATGAATAAATAATGAATAATTTTCAAATTCTTTCAAATGATAAATCATTATATGATAAATCAATAATAAATTAATAAATCATAAAATACAAATCATAAATCATAAATCATAAATCATAAATAAATTATATATATATATATATATATATAATGAACATATAATAAATAAGTAATAAATAAATAACAAATAATACGTTAATAATAAATTAATAATAAAATAATAATAAAATAATAAAATTAATAATGAATAAATATGTAATAAATAAATAAATTGTAAATTTATAATGAAAAATAAATCAATAAAAAATAAATAAGAAGTAAATAAATAATAAATTAATAAATAATAAATAATATATAGTACATAAATAATATGTCAATTATAAATTATTAATAAATAATAAAAATTTAAAAATAATTATTAAAAATTTAAAAATAAATTTTAAATAATTTGAAATAAGATATAATATATATTAAATATTAATTTTAAATGATTTAATAATAAATAATAAATATGTTATAAATAAATTAATCTATAATAAATAATAAATGAATAATTATTAGAAGGATATAAATATCTATATATATATATAATGAAATTTACATAAATATATATAGACACACATTTATGTTATATAAAAATATATAAACACTCACATATATATAGTTGTATATTAATATAAATATATATATAAACACAAGAAAATATAAATATTTCTATTCATATATAACCATATAGTATATAAAAATTTATAAACCTAAATACCTATAAATATTTTCAAATGTATATATCCATAAAAATATTTATAAATACATATAAATAACCATGAATAGATACAATTTTATATAATTTTAAATAAATATTGGTAAATAAATATAAATTATTAATAGATTTACCTAAATTTATATAAATACATACCAACATATATATATAACAGAAAATAAATCACCAAATGAAAGAAAACCATAAAAATTATAACGCCATAAAATAAATTAGAATGTAAATACATAGAATAAAATCATATAAAACCTAAGAGGCATGTGAAGACACTCCTAAACGAAGTTTAAATCTCATTAAATCTTCAAAAATCAGAATATACAATATAAAAATCAATTTTTGAGGCCTTAAATGGATTTTATGACAATACAAATACTGATTGGGTGTATACCTGGTCAACATGGTGTAGAGACCATCACATGATTTGATTTGATGTGTTATAGAGCCCAGATGGACACCCATATCAATAGTTATGATAATTTGAAGTTGATGTACAATTTTACGATTCTCATAAAACAGTAATAAATTTATTATATTAGTTTTTACTGAATTATTATTGAATATTGTGGTATCTATTTTCATAAGATTCAATTTGACGGCTTATGGAGAAAAAACAAACAGTTAAATAAAAAGTTATGGTCATTTGATAATGATGTATGTTTTTTTAACTTATCTAAGAATTATTTTCAGTCTCAAATAATTAATAACTAGTAATTATAAATAATTAATGTGTAAAACTTTGTAATTAATTAAAATTGTAGATGATAAATCCCTAAAATACACTAAAGACCCCTGAAAGACCCTCAAAACTCGTAAAACCCCTTAAAAGACCATAAAACCCCTAACAAACCTAAAAACTGTAAAAAAACCCTAAAACCTAGAAAAAAATAAAAACCCTAAACAATCAAAAACCTATAAAACATCTAAAAACTCTAAAACCCCTAAAACTCTAAAACAAACCTAAAACCCCATAAAAATATTACAAACCCCAAAAAAACATAAAACCCCAAAAACCTTTAAAAGGGTTAAAACTCTAAAAAACTATAAAAAAATCCAAAAACCCCTAATAACCCTTAAATCCAATGAAAACATTAATACCCATTAAAATCCCTAAAAATAAATAAAAACCCTCAAAACACTTTAAGATTTCTAAAAACACTGAAAAAGTCCTAAAAACCTAAAAACCCTAAGAAAACCTTGATAAACCCTAAAAACCATAAAAGCACTAAAACACCTAAACCCCAAAACACCAAAAAACCGAAAAAACCCAAAAAATTACAACAACCATAAATACCCATTAAACCCCCTAAAAACCATAAAAAACAAATAAACCCCATAAGAACCCCTATAAAAACATAAAAAAAACCCTAAAATACCCAAAACCCCCAAAAAACCTAAAAACCATAAAATACACTAAATTTCCTAAATTGCCCTAAAAACATAATAAATACCTTAAAAGACCCTAAAACCCCTTAGACACCCTAAAACCCAATTAATACCACTAATTAAACCATAAAAACCCTAAAAATGTTAAAAATCCAAAAAAAACTCATAAACCCTCCTAAACAACATAAAAACCCTAAGAGCCCTAAAAAACCCAAAAAATCCAAAAAACCTCCAAACCCACTAAAACCCCCAAAAAAACATAAAACACTAAAAAACAAAAAAACCACTAAAAACCATAAACTCCCTAAAAATTTAAGAAGATCCCTAAAAAACCTTAAAACTCCAAAAAAACCCTCAAATGATAACAAACACAAAAAAAACCCTAAAAATCCCTAAATTCTCTTAAAAACCTAAAACCCCATAAATCGCTAAAAATCCCTAAAACCACTAAAATACCCCAAAACAATGAAAAACTAAAAACCCCAAACCCCATAAAACACTCAAAAACATAAAACAATAAAAATTCCAAAACCACTAAAATTTTTTAAAACCCTTAAAATCATAAAACTTTAAAACCCCTAATAATAATAATAACTAAGATTTTTTTTAAAAAATTCCAAAAAAAACCATATAAACTTGAAAAAAAAAAAAAGACCAAAACCCTAAAAACCCCTAAAAGACCTTAACAACCCTAGAGAAACCAAAAAAAATCCTAAAATGCCCTATAAAACCCCTAACATACCATAAACTCCCTTAAAAATGCTAAATACCAAAAAACCTAAAAAAACTAAAGTACCATAAAAACTCTAAAACCCTAAGACACTAAAAACTTAAAAAACCCGAAAAAAGTAAACCTAAAACCCAAAAAAAAATATAAGAAACACTAAAAAAATAAAATAATCCTAAAAACTCTAAAAACCATTAAACACCTAAAACCCCATAAAACCCACTAAAATGATAAAATTCCCTAAAAACCATAAAAACTTATATACCCCTAAAACCACATAAAAACCCTAAAAAATAAAAAAAACCCTTATAAACCCAAAAATTCCCTTAAAACAATAAAATCCATAAAAAACTCTTAAAACACTAAAAAACCTAAAAAATGAAAAACCGAAAAACTATAAAAACACAAAAAAAATATAATACCCCCTAAAAACCTAAAAAAACATAAATCCATAAAAATCCATAAAATATATAAAAAGTTTAAACAATCTATTAAAACTCTAAAAATACCAAAAGCACTAGTAAAAACTTAAAATACTAAAAACCCTTCAAAACACTAAAAAAACGAAAAACCCATCATAACCCTAAAAACATAAAAAAAATACTAAAACCCTAAAACCCTATAAAAGATAAAAAAAACTATAAACCATTAAAACCAATAAACCCCTTAAAATCCAAAAAACATAAAAAAACTCTATAAACCCCTTAAGGATAGTAAAAACCCCTACAAACCATAAAACCTCTAAAACCACCTAAAACCCCTAAAAATCGAAATAATCATAAATCCTGTAACACATTAAAAACCCCTAAAAGCCTAAAAACCATAAAATTCCCTAAAAGTGTTAAAAATTCTAAAAACCCCTAAAATACTATAAAACCCCTAAAAACTAAAAAAATACATCAAAAACAGTAAATATAAACACCTAAAACCCCAAATAACTCAAAAAACTATAAAATCCATAAAATTATAAGAACCCTAAAAGACCCTAAAACTTCGAAAAAACCCTAAAATTACCATAATATACCCTTAAATCCCCAAAAGAACTATTAAAAACCCTAAAAATCCTAAAAACCATAAAAACCTAAAATCCATAAAAACACTAAAAACCCTAAAAACACTAAAAACCCTAAAACCCTTACAACACTAAAAACCCAAAAAAACCCTAAAACCCTTAAAACCCCAAAATACAATAAAGACACTAAAACCCTATGAAAATCCCTAAAAGTCATTAAAACCCCTCCAATATCCTAAAAACCCTAAAACACCATAAAACCCTAAAATACCATAAAAACTCTAAAAATCCTAAAACAATTTTGAAACCCTAAAAACCCTAAAATCATAAAAACACTAAAAAATCATAAAAACCATAAAACACCTATAAAATCTTAAAAACACTAAAACCCAAAAACTCCTATAAACCTTAAACCTCTTAAAACCCTAAAATCCATAAATCCCTAAAACCATAAAAATTTTCTATATACCATGAAAAGCCCCAAAACCCAATAAATACCTAAAAGTCTAAAAAACAAAAAAACACTAAAACCACCAAAAACCCATAAAAATCCTTAAACCCAATAAAGACCCTACAAAGACCCAAAAGACTCAAAGGACCCAAAAAAGACTAAAATACTATAAAATTATAAAAAATCCTAAAAATTTCCTAAAAACCAAAAAACCCTAAAAAGACCATAAAACCCCTAAAACCGTAAAATACCCTAAGAACCCTAAAACACCCAAAATTACTCTAAAACCCCTAAAAACCTAAAATTACAAAAAAAAAATAAAATCCCTTTAAACCATTAAAAAACTACAAATCATTAAAAACCATAGAGACACAAAAAAATGTTAAAATCCTAAAAAATGTAAAAAACCCAAACAATTCTAAATCCCTAAAAACCCATAAACCCTTAAAATCCCTAAAACCCATAAAAACCATGATATCCTAAAAAACGAAATCAATGACATAAAAACCCAAAAAATCCTAAATATCTGAAAGGAGCCTAAATATCATAAAATAACACTTAAAACACAAAAACATTGAAATCCCTAAAAAACCCTAAAACCCTAAAAACCCTAAAACACTAAAAAACCTATAAAATCCCAAAAAACCCTAAAACACCTAGAAAACACAAAAAACCCTAAAATAACACTAAAACCCTAAACCACTAAAAAAACAAAACAACCCTAAAAAACCTAATAAAAATAAAATTCCATGAAACGCCATAAAATACCTTAAAACCCTAAAACCCATAAAAGGTACAAAAATCAAAAAACTAAAAACCATTAAAACATTAAAAACACCCAAAAACCATAAATATTAAAAATATTAAAACACTAAAGAATCCCTGAAACCCTAAAAAACCATAAATCCAGCTAAAATCATTAAAATATCTAGGAAATCCAAAGAGACCATAAGCCCGTAAAACCCCTTAAAAACCTTGAAAATACTCAATAACCATAAAACCACTTAAAAACCTTGAAAACCCCAAAAATACATAAAATTACAAAATACCATAAACATTATAAAAATCATGAAAACCTTAAAAAATCCCAAAAAGCTGGAAAGCAGTAAAAACCTCTAAAAACATAAAAACTCAAAAAACAATAACTCAAAAAAATACTATGAAACTCTAAATACAATACAACACCCTTAAATCCCACAAATCCCTTAAAACTCTAAAAACAAAAAATACCTAAAAAACCCCTGAAATCCTCTAAAATACCCTGAAATCTCCAAAAACCAAAAATGACTTTATATCTCATTAAAACCCCTTAAAATACCATAAAACACACAATATATCATAAAAACCCTAAAATAAAAAAAAGACTAAAAAGTTACTAAATGAACCTCAAAATACATAAACATGAAAAAAACCCCAAACCCCCAAAACACAATAAAATCCTCATAAAACACTAAAAACTATAAAACCCACTAAAACCACCAAAAAATATTAAAAAAACCTTAATCCCCAAAAACCCTAAAAGATTCTAAAATAACGTTAAAACCCCCAAAAACATTTTACAAAAACCCTAAATACCCTAAAAACCGAAGAAGGATTTAAAACCCCTTAAATACCTGGAAAACCTTTAAACCCCTAAAAACTCTAAATCCCACTAAAAACCATAAACACCCCATAAAACCCTAAACCCCCCTAAAAATGACTAAACTCCATTAAAATCTCTTAAATATCAAATAACCCTAAAACACCCTAAAGACACGGATAAAATAAAACCCCCATAAAATCCTTGTACACTAAGAATAACAAAGAAACCTAAAACCCCTAAAACCCGTAAAACCCAGAAAAATTATAAAACCCCCTAAAAACCATAAAACTCCATAAAAACCTAAAAAACCTTTAAAACTATAAAAGATCCTAAATGATCCTAAAATTCAAACACTAAATGATCCAAAAAACCCTAAACTCCCCCCAACAAAATCCTAAAAGACCTTAAAACCCTTAAATAACCTAAAAACCCCAAAAACGTAAAAAACTATAAAAAACTAAAACACCCTAACAACCTTTAAACCCTAAAACCATTAAAACCCACCCCCTCCCCAAATCCCCCAAAAAAGTCTTGAAAACCCAAAAACCCCTAAAAAAATTCCCTAAAAACCACAAAAAACCTAAAAACACTAAAAATCATAGAAACCCTAAAATAACAAAAAACTGTAAATACTAAAAAAAATATAAAACTACCTAAAACACCTAAATACCATTTAACCCTCTAAACAGCTAAAAGACCATAAAACAATAAAAACATTAAAACACCATAAAAACTCTAAAAGACCCTAAACCCCTCCAAAACCCCTAAAATACCCCAAAACCCCTTAAGTACTCTAAAAATCTCCAAAACCCTAAATACACTAAAAACCTACACACTACCTAAAACCCCTAAAAGCTAATAAAATCACTAAAACACTAAAACCCCCAAGAAGCTCCAATAAAACCTAAAAATCATAAAAACCATAAAAACCTAGAAACCCCTTAAATTCCTAAAAACTCTTTCAGAATGATAAAAACTCACAAAAAAAACCTAAACCCCTAAAAACGATAAGAATACCTAAAAATCGATAAAACTAAATAAGACCCCTAAACCCCTTAAAAACCATTAAACCAATAAAAATAATATAAAAACATAAAAACTCAAAAAACCCTAAAAATGCTAAAATACATTAATAATACCCTAAACCCACTAATGAAACTCCAAACCCTAATACTAAAAAAACCCTAAATTGATATAAAACCCTAAAACCCCAAAGAACAATGAAAAACCATAAAATCTAAAATTTCCAAAAAAAACCAAAAATCCGAAAAGCCCTTAAACCCTATAAAGACCCCAAAACCCTAAAAAACCTAAGACCCTATATGACCTTAAAGACCCAAAAATAAATAATTTGATAAATTACCCAGAAACCCATAATAAACCCCTAAAAGGTCCTAAAAATCCATAAATATATAAATTTTTCTAAAACCCTACAATAAACTAAAAACCCAAAAAACCCCAAAAGATCCTAAATCCCTAAAATAATCTAAAAACCCATAAAGGTCCATAAAAATAAAATAAAACTTAAAGGATAACAAAGTCCCCTAAACCCCCTAAATGACCCAAAAACTCAAAAACCCTAATGGATCCTAAAAACTCTTAAAACCAATAAGGACCCAAAAAACCAAAAGGACCCTAAAACCCCCATAAAAGAGGCTAAAACCCTAAAAAACATTAAACGACCCTAAAAACAAAAAAAAACAATGGAAGAAATCTAAAACCCCATAAAAACCCTACAAGACCTTAAAACACTAAAACCAAAAAAACCATCTAAAAGTGATTAAAACCAATTTAAAACCTAAATGTTTATAAAAGTCCCAAAAAGGTTAAAATACCTTAAAAACCTCATAAAATATAGAAACCTAAAAACCCTAAAAGACCATAAAAATCCCTAAAACCCTAAATCCCTCAAAACCCCTAGAAACACTAAAATATCAAAAATACATAAAAAATAAAAACCCAAAAAACCCCTAAATGAACATAAAACTATAAAAAATACTAAAAAACAAAAAACCCAAGAACAATATAAAACAACTTAAAACCACTAAAATCCACTAAAACCCATAAAAGATCCTAAAAACCCTAAAAACCATAATAGACCTCAAAAAAATAAAAACAAACTAAAAACCTAAAAACCCTAGAAACCTCTAAACCCCTTTAAAGAACTAAAACCCAAAACAAGGACTAAATACTTTTACAACACCTAATTAACCCTAAAACCCCTAAAAACCCAAAACCCATAAATACTAAAAACCCATAAAAGACCAAAACTGAAAAAAACCCATAAAAACAGAAAATATCCAAAAAACCCCTAAAACCTCATAAAACCCAATAACCTAAAAAAACTCTAAATACTCCTAAAACCACCGAGAAGACCCTGAAAAGACCTAAACACCATAAATAAACCCTAACCCCCCCCCCCCCCACCCCCAAAACCCCATAAACTACTTTAAATACCTAAAATCTTCTGAATTCCTTAATAAAGCCAGAAAACCCCCAAAACCCAAAAAAATCCCAAAATATTAACCCACTGAAAAACCCTAAAAACCATAAAAAACCTAAAAACAAAATAAAACCCAATAACCGAGAAAATGCCAAAAAACCCATAAAATCCCTAAAAAGACGAAAACTCTAAAATACCATTCAATCCACTAAACCCATAAATATTCCAAAAAACCATAGACACTGAAAAACTCTAAAAATCATACACCCACAACCCTAAAAACACTATAATACCCTAGAAAAACCAAGAAAGAAGAAAAGACCCAAAAACTCATAAATTAAATTAAAACACCTTTAAAACTCCTATAAAAAACCAAGATGGACAAAAACCCATTGAACACACTAACAAATCTACAATACACAAAAAACTTACAAACCCTAGGAAAACCATAAAAACCTAAAAAGACACTAAAAACCCTAAAACCCACTAAAATGCAGTAAACCCCCTAAAACAACCTAAAACCCCTAAAAATACCAAAAAAATATAAAACTCCTAAAAACCCATTAAACCCCCTAAAAACTCTAAAAACAAATAAACACCCTTAAATTCCATAAAACACTAAAAACCGTAAATCTCAAATATCCCTAGAAACCCCAAATCCCCTAAAACCCCTTGAAAACATAAAACCCATGAAAACATGAAAAATTATAATGAACCCTAAAACTAATAGAACATCCTAAAAACCCATAATACCCAAAGAAAAACTATAAAAACCCAAAACCCCCCACTAAAACCCCAAAAATAAAAACAACTAAAAAACCCTAAAAACCATAAAACCCTAAAACGCTAAAATATCCTTAAAACCGTAACAAACCTTTAGGACACTTTAAAACCCCTATAAAACCATACAAATAGAAAAAAAACCATAAAAACCTAAAAACCCATATAAAACAATAAATATAATAGAAAACCCAAAAAGAACCCTAAAACCATAAAAGAAACCCAACACCCCCTAAAGATTCTAAAAACACTAAAATAATCCTAAAAACACAAAAATCATTCAAACAGATTTTAAACATATAGAAAACTCGAAAAATCCTAAAAACACATTAAAAACCCTAAAACACAAAAACCCATTAAAACTAGAAAACACTAAAAACCCTAGAAAAATCCCTAAAACACTCATAAAATACCCTAAAATATCCTTAAAACCCTAAAAAATAACAAATTCCTAAAAACCTTATAACCCACTAAAACCCCTAAAACCACCCTAAAACACCCTAAAAACTCTAAAAACTCCTAAAAACCTAAAAAACCTAAAAACCTATATCAAACATTAATAACAATTAAAATCCAATAAATCCCTTTAAAACCCATAAGAATATTTAAGACCCTAACAACTCTAAAAATCCTAAAAACCATAAAACCCCTAAAAACCCTAAAACCCCTATGAAATGTAAAGATACTAAAACCCCCAAAAATACCAAAACCACTAAAAATCTTAAAAATCATAAAAACCCAAAAAAACCACTAAAACCATAATAATAACCTCCCCTTAAAACCCATAAAACCCCTTAAAACACATAAAACCCCCAAAAGGACCCAAAAAATCTAAAACAACCATTAAAACCCCTAAAACCAAAAAACCCATAAAATACACAAAAAACTCTATAAATACACTAAAAACTGTAAAAACACTTCAACACCCAGAAAACATAAAAAATCTAAAAAACCTAAGACCACTAAAATGCCTAAAATCCCTAAAAGTCCTAAAACAATCCTAAAAACACCTAAATACTCTAAAACCCATAAAAACCCTAAAAACCCCTAAAAATTATAGACACCCTAAAAACATTAAAAACCCTAACACCTTAAAAATAATAAAACCGATAATGAACCCTATGAAACCCAACCCCCTAGAAATCCAATAACCCAAAATATCCAAAAAAAAACCTCATTAAAACTAAACAACTTTAAAATCCCTAAAAATCCATAAAAACACCAAAAAACTCCAAAAACCCTTGAAAACCTAAAATCCTAAAAACCCTAAAAACATTAAAATCATAAAAACATTAAAACCCCTAAAAACCCTACAAACACCTTAAAACCTTAAAACTCATAAAAAACCTAAAAACCCAAAAACCATACTCCCTGAAAAACTATAAAAATTTAAAATCACTATAACTATAAAAAACCATTTAAAACAATAAAACCCTAAAATCCCCCAAAAACCTAAAAACCCTAAAACAATAAAAACCCCTTAAATCCTTAAAACTATTAATAACCTAAAAACCCTAATAAAACACAAAAACCATAAAAAACCGAAAACCCCTAACAACCCACAAAAACTGTATAAACTGTAAAAAAACCAAAAAATTTAAATAAAACCCTAAAAACGTAAAACAGAACCTAATAAATACTGAAAACACCAAAACCCCTATAAAACACTCAAAACCATAAATTCCTAAAAACCCTAAGAAATCCTAAAATAACCTAATATCCCTAATAAAACCCTAAAAACAAATAAAAACCATAAAACTCTACAAAGTGTAAAAACCCTAAAACCCATAGAACCCAACAAACCCTAAAACCCTAAAAATCCCCAAAAATACCTAAAAATCTTTCGAACCCAACAAAACACTAAAACTCCACCAAAACAATTGAAAACCTAAAAAGTATTAAAATCTAAAAAAAACCAAAATTATTTATAATCCCTTAAAGGAGACCTAAAACACTAAAATAACCAAAAAATCCAAAAAGAACACTAAACCCACTAAAACCCCCTAAAACCCTAAAAAACTAAAACCCAAAAACATTAAAAACCTCAAACAATAAAAACCCCTAAACCCACTAAAATGCCCCAAAAGGCGCAAAAAGACCCTAAGACATCCTAAAACCCCTTTTAAAACCCTAAAAATCCATAAAACCATAAAAATCAAAGAAACCATAAAACTTATAAAAACACTAAAACCCCTAATAAAACCACACAAAAACTAAAAACCATAAAATCCCCTACCCTCTAAATTACTATAAAAATGATAGAAACCCTAATAAATCCCTAAAACACAAAAAAAATTAAAAACCTGAATAAATACCCAAAACACCCTAAAAACATGAAAAATACAAAAGACACATAAAATCTACTAAAACTATAAAATCCCCCCAAATCAACTAAAAATAATAAAAACTATAAATACCCAAAAAACAAAAAATCCACTAACAACACTAAAAACACCTATAAACCTTCAACCCCCCCAAAAAAACCCACTATCAAACACCTATGAAAATCAAAGAAAACCCAAAAGATCCATAAATTACTAAGAAATCCAATAAACCCCTAAAACCCCAAAAAACCATAAAAACCCTAAAAACTCTAAACGCCCTTAAAATCATAAAAAAAATTAAACCATCTATGTTAAACCCTAAACCCTAAACCCTAAACCCAATGTCAGAAGCCATATAACCTACAACATAAACCCAAAACCTGACACCATAAACACTAAACCATATACACTAAACCCTACACCCTAGACCCTATACCATATACCATGTTCTTTAAACTCTACACCCAAAACCCAAAACCCAAAACCCAACCCCTTAAATTGTAAACCCAACACCATAAACCCTGAAACGTATACCCTAAACCATAAAATCCCCTAAACAACCTAAGAACCATGAAAGAACATATAAACCCTAAAACCCCTGATACCTTTAAAAACCCTAAAATTCCCCAAAACTTCCAAAACCCCAAAAGGCCACAAAACCATAAAAAACCCAAAGGTATTGAAAATCCTTAAAACCATAAAATTATTTAAAAACACTAAAAAATTAAAATACACTAAGAACCCTTAAAACCCATACAACCCTGAAATCCCTTAAAAATGAAAAAATATAAAAAATGCTAAAAACCAAAAAAATGAATAAAAAACCACTAAAAAGCCTAAAAACTATAAAAATGATAAAAAAAACCTAAAAACCCCTAAAAACATTATAACACCTAAATAACCCTAAAAATCCATCAAACCCCAAAAAACTCTTAATGAACATAAAAACCAGAAAACCTTATAAAAACATAAAAGACCTGAAAACCCAAAAAGTCCTTAAAGTACCCAAAAAAAACAAAACCCTAAATAGATTCTAAAACCCCTATAAAACCCTATAACCCCTCACCCATAAAAACACTAGAAAAACCAAAAACCCCCAAAATCACTAAAATCCCATAAAATCACTAAAACCCATAAAAGAGAACCTGAAAACCCAAAAAATAATAAAAATTATAGAACAACAAAAAAACATAAAACCATAAAAATGATTAAAGTACTGAAAAACTATAAAACACTAAAAATACCCCCAAAACCATAAACACCCCTAAAATCCTAAAAACCATAAATCCCCCTAAAACCCCTAAAACCCCTAAAAACATAAAAATCCATAAAACCCCTAAAACACCCTAAAAACCTTAAATAACCTTCAAATTACTAAAAATGTCCAAAAAACACTAAAACCCCCTAAATTCCATAAACCCCTAAAAACCCATAAACCCTCATAATACCCTAGAAACCAATGAAAAATATAAAAACCCCGTAAAAACATTAAAATCAAGATGAAATACTAAAAATTCATAAAAATCCATAAAACACCAAATCCCCTAAAACCCAATAAAACCTGTAAAACCCATAAAAAGACCTTAAATGATTATAAACACCTATTAAACCTCTAAAACCCCTAAAACCCTTAAAAACACCAAAATACCTAAAAAAATAAAAATATATAAAATATTATAAAACCCTAAAAACTACTGAAGCCCTAAATCCATAAATAACCATAGACCCTAAAGCCCCTAAAAACCCCTAATACCCTTAAAAAACATAAAAACACTAAAAAACATAAAATCCCTAAAACACCAAAAACACTAATAAACCATTAAATCCCAAACAACCCTAGAAATCATTAAAATCCATAAAACATCTAACAACCCTTGAAACCCCTAAAAATAAAAAAAACCCCTTAGAAACCTTAATACCCTAAAAACATTAAAATAACCAAATACAGTAAAGAGACTAAAAACTATAATAAAAATCCAAAACACCCAAAAAAAACATCCAGCCCAAAAAACCTTAAAAATCTATAAAGCCTTAAAAATATTAAAATAACCTACAAATAATAACAATAACAAAATTACCTTAAATACATTAAAACTACCTAACAACCTCAAATAGTTCTCAAATACCCTAAAACCATTCAAAATCCTAAAAGGCCCTAAATCACCCATAGGAACCCTAAAACCCATAAAAGACTCTAATAACATAAAAATACAAAAAGATTCTAAAAACATTAAAAAACCCTAAAACACCATAAAATACCCAAGAAGACTCAAGATAACCTTAAATAATTCAAAAAATCCTAAAGAACCAAAAACCCTTAAAATAAACTGAAACCCCTTAAAACCCTGTAAGGGCCATAAAACCCCTAAAACCCTTAAACGACCCTAAAACCCCCAAAGGCAAAGAATAACCTTAAAAAATTCAAAATACCTAATAGACCATAGAAACCTAAAAACATTAAAAGCCCAAATATAACTCTATAAACCCTAAAACCTCATAAAATCCCTAAAAGATCCTAGAAATCCCTAAAACCTATAAAAGATAATAAAATCCTAAAAACACTAAAAAACCCTAAAAGATACTAAGAACCCATAAACTCCATAATAATCATTAAAACCCCTATAGCGCCTAAAAAGCATAAAACATTAAAATACCCTAAAAATACTAAAAAAATGGGAACAAACCATAAAAACGCTTAGAATCCCTAAAACACCTAAACACCCCTAAAACCCATAAAATCCCCCAAAAATCTATAAAAAAAGAAAACCCCTAAAACATATTTAAAACCCCTTAAAACCCTAAAACACTAAAATTTTATTAACAACCCAAAACCTCAAAAAAATATAAGAGATTATAAAAACCATAAACCTCAAAAAAAACCTTAAAAACACTAAAATCACTAAAAAGCTAAAAATCCATAAAACCCCTAAAAACCATAGAAGCCTTATTTTTTTAAAAAAAACATACTAAGACGCTAAGAAAATTAAAATCCCAAATCAAAATGAAAAAACAATAAAAAACCAAAAAAAATTAACAAATCCTAAAACCACAAAAATCATAAAAAACATAAAAACCCTTCGAAAAACCAAAAACCCATAAAGACCACTAAAAATGCATAAAACTCATAAATACCCTAAACCCCCTAAGACCGTTAAAACCCCCCAAAATCCCTAAAAACCCTCTAAATACCCTAAGAACCTAACACCCCACAAAAAAACCTTAAATCCCCCCAACAACCCTAAAAACCATAAAACAACGTAAAAAACCTAAAACCCCCAAAAAAACATAAACCCCTAAAATAGTAAAAACCCCAAAAATCAATAAAATATCTAAAACCCAAAATAAACCATAAATTGGTAAGGGCACTAAATCCCTATAACCTTAAAAACAAAAAAGTCCACAAAAACCATAAAACCCCTAAATAACCCTAAAAAATAAAACCATTAAAACAATAGAACCCCTAAAACACCCCAAAAGAACCTAAAACCCCTAAAATGTCATAAAACCCTAAAACCCGTAAAACCCCCTCCAAATTATTAAAACCTAATAAGAACCCTAATGGCCCTAAAATCACTAAAGGAAACTAAAAACCATATAAAATCCCTTAAATATCCAAGGAAATCATTAAAAAATATAAATGTATTAAAAACCCCAAATAACCCTCAAAACCCTAAAACCCCTGAAAGTCACTAAAAACCATAAAAATCCAAAAATCCCAAAACCCTGAAAAAATAAAAAATGATAAAAAGACTAAAACAACCCTAAATACTCTAAAAGAAACTAAAAAATCCTACAAACATGAAAAGATACTAAAACCCCATAATAATCCTAAAAAGCATAGAAAATATAAAACATTGAAAACAATAAACACCCCTATAAAACCTTTGAATCCCATGAAAACCATAGAATCCCAAAAAAACCATAAACCCCCCTAAAAACCCTAAAATCTAAAAAAACCTAAAAAGCAACTCTAAAACCCCTAGGGAAATCTTAAAAACCCAAAAACCCTTTGTAAAACCTTGTAGAACACTGAATACTCAAAAAACACTACAAACCCTAAAAAATACCTAAAACAATGAAAACTCTAAAACCCTATAAAAACAACTAAAACTGTAACAAACACTAAAAACCCTAAAAATCCTACAAAAACCATGAAACCCCTCAAAAAACCAAAATACCCAAAAAAAACCCAAAAAACATTATTAATGAATCCAAACCCCTAAAAGAACCGTAAAATAAATAAGACACTAAAAACATTTAAACCCTTATAAACAATAAAAACACTAAAAAACCTAAAAACTCTTAAAACCCTAAAACACTAAAAATACACTAAAACCCCTAAATCCAGTTAAAATGATATTTAAAAGAAATATTTTAGTGGTTGGTGGATTTTTTTGGTGGTTAGAAACCGTTTAAAATGCCTCTAAATTTTTTGGTTCTAATCATTTAACAGCAGTTTTCAAAAAAAGTATGAAACAATTTAATGCTGGTATTTAAAAAATGGGAGATCATTTAGTGGTGGTTTAAACTACTTATAAATAGTTTTGTGATGGGTTTATTTAATTCATTTTTTTCTCTATTTTTTATTTGTATTTTATTAATTAATAATTTATATATAATAATTAATAATTAATAATTTATTTATTATTATTATTTATTTATTACTATGCATTTTTCATTTATGCCATGTAGAAATTGACTATATATATGTGATGGGAGAGATTTGAACCCCTTATCACTTGGTTATTTTTCAATGACTTTACCACCCCAATAAGCTATTCATTTGGTGAGTAAACAGAATTTAATATATATATATATATATATATATATATATATATAAACACATAATAATATTAAATAGTCATAATAAGTAATAAAAAATAGAAAACCAAAAATACATAACTAATATATAAGAACTAGGTAATTAACAATTAATAAACAAGTAATAAATAAATAAATAAATAGATAATATAGTAAAAATTAGTACATAATAAAATATAAAATATAAATAATCATTAATAATTAATAATTAATAAATATATTATAAATAAATAAAAAATAAAAAAATATTGATAACTAAATAATAATTAATTGATAAAGATATAATAATAATTAATTAATAAATAAATATTAATTATTAAATTATTAAAAATGATAAGTTATTATATAATAAATAAATAATAAATTAATAAATCATAAATCACAAATCACAAATCCTAAATAATAAATCATAAATAAATAATATATATATAACGAACATATAATAAATAAGTAATAAATAAATGATAAATAATACGTTAATAATAAATTAATAATAAAATAATAATAAAATAATAAAATTAATAATGATTAAATATGAAAGAAATAAATAAATTTTAAATTTATAATGAAAAAATAATCAATATAAAATAAATAAGAAGTAAATAAATAATAAATTAATAAATAGTAAATAAATAATAAATAATATATAGTAGATAAATAATATGTCAATTATAAATTATTAATAAATAATAAATAATAATAAATATTTATTAAAAATTTAATAATAGTTTTTAAATAATTTTTAATAAGATATAATAAATATTAAATAATAAGTTAAATATTTTAATAATAAATAAGTTGTAAATAAATTAATCTATAATAAATAATAAATAATAAATAATAAATGAATACTTATTAAAATTATATAAATATCTATAAATATATATATATATATATAATGAAATTTACATAAATATATATAAACACACATTTATGTTATATATAAATATATAAACACTCACATATATATAGTTGTATATTAATATAAATATATATATAAACAGAAGAAAATATAAATATCTCTATTCATGTATAACCATATAGTATATAAAAATATGTAAACATAGACACCGATAAATATTTTCAAATGTATATAACCATAAAAATATTTATAAATACATATAAATATTCGTGAATTGATACAATTGTATATAATTTTCAATAAATATTGGTAAATAAATATAAATTATAAATATATTTACCTAAATTTATAAAAATACATACAAATATATATATATAATAGAAAATAAATCAACAAAAGAAAGAAAACCATAAAAATTATAATGCCATAAAATAAATTTGAATGTAAATCTATAGAATAAAATCATATAAAACCAAAGAGGCATATGAAGACACTCTTAAACGAAGTCGAAATCACATCGAATCTTCAAAAATCTGGATATCCAATATAAAAATCAATTTTTGAGGCATTACATGGATTTTTTGACAATAAAAATACTGATTGGGTGTACACCCTATCAACATGGTGTAGAGATCTTCATTGGATTTGATTTGATATGTTCTAGAGCCCAAATAGACACCCATATCAACAGTTATGGTCATTTGAAGTTGAGGTCCAATTTTAAAATTCTCATAAAACAGTAATAAATTTTATTATATTAGTTCTTACTGAATTATTATTGAATATTGTTGTATCTCTTCTCATAAGATTCAATTTGACTAGTTATGGAGCTGAAACATACACTCAAATCAAAAGTTGTGGTCATTCGATACTGATGTTTGTTTTTTAACTTATCCAACAATTATTTTCAGTCTCAAATATTTAATAACTACTAATTATTAATAATTAATGAGTAAAACTTTGTAATTAATTAACATTATATATAATAAAACCCTAAAATACATTAAACACCACTAAAAGACCCTCAAAACCCCTGAGACCCCTTAAAAGACCATAAAACCCCTAAGAAACCTAAAAACTGTAAAAACTCCTAAAACCCATCAAAAAATAAAAACCCTAAACAATCATAAACCTATAAAACATCTAAAACACCTAAAACTCTAAAAAAACCTTAAAAACCCATAAATTTTTTTACAAACCCCAAAAAACATAAAACCCCAAAAAACCATTAAAAGGGATAAAACTCTAAAAAAATATAAAAAACCTAAAACCACAAATAACCCTTAAATCTCGTGAAAACAATAAAACCCATTCAAATCCCTAAAAATAAATAAAAAACCTTAAAACACTTTAAAATTCCTAAAAACACCGAAAAATCCTAAAGACCTAAAAACACAAAGAAAACCTAAATAAACCCTAAAAACCATAAAAACACTAAAACACCTAAACCCCAAAACACCAAAAAACCCAAAAACCCATAAAATTCCAAAAACCTTAAATACCCTTTAAACCCCCTAAAAACCATAAAAACCCATAAGACCATAAAAACCATAAAACCCATAAAAACCCCAATAAAAACATAAAAACCCAAAAAACTCCCTATAAGATCCAAAAGACCCTAAAATCCTAAAAACCATAAAATACACTAAATTCCCAAAAATGCCCTAAAAACATAATAAAAACCTTAAAAGACCCTAAAACCCCTTATACACCCTAAAACCCAATTAATACCACTAATAAAATAATAAAAACCCTAAAAACGCTGAAAACCCAAAAAAACTCCTAAAACCTCCAAAACCACCAAAAACCCTAAGAACCCTAAAAACCCTAAAAAATCATAAAAACCACAAAACCCACTAAAAACCCGAAAAAACGTAAATTTCTAAAAAACAGTAAAACTGTTAAAAACCACAAACCCCCTAAAAATATAAGAAGGTCCCTGAAAACCTTAAGAGTCCATAAACGCCCTAAAATGATAACAAATCCAAAAAACCCTAAAAATCCCTAAATTCCCTTAAAAACCTAAAACCCCTTAAATCCCTAAAAATCCCTAAAACCACTAAAATACCCGGAACCCCTAAAAAACTAAAAACACCAAACCACCTAAAACACTCAAAAACATAAAACAATAAAAATTCAAAAACCACTAAAAAATCTTAAAATCCAAAAAAACATAAAACTGTAAAACCCCATAATAATAATAATAATAACCTGAAATATCCTTTAAAATTCCAAAAAAACCATAAAACTTGAAATACACATAAAAAAACAAAACCCTAAAACCCCTAAAAGACCCTAACAACCCTAGAGAAACAAAAAAAAACCTAAAATGCCCTATAAAAACCCTAACATACCCAAAAGACCCATAAACACCCTAAATACCAAAATACCTAAAAAACAAGAGTACCATAAAACTCTAAAATCCTAATACACTAAAAACCTAAAACAACTCGAAAAAAAAAGTAAAACCCTGAAACCTTAAAAAATATAAGAAACACTAGAAACCATAAAATAATCCTAAAAACACTAAAAACCATTAAAAACCTAAAACCCCATAAAACCCACTAAAATAATTAAATTCCTTAAAAACCACAAAAACCATGTATACCCCTAAAACCACAAAAAACCCTAAAAATATAACCCCCCCCCCATAAACCCAAAAATTTCCTTCAAACACTAAAATCCATTAAAAAAACTCTAAAAACACAAAAAAAGCTAATACTCCTAAAAACCTAAAAAATATAAATCCATAAAACCCCATAAAATATATATAATGAAAAAAATCTCTTAAAACCCTAAAAATACTAAAAGTAATAGTAAAACCTTAAAACACTTAAAACCCTTCAAAACACTAAAAAACCAAAAATAGCTCAAAACCCTAAAAAAATCAAAAAATAATAAAACCCTAAACCCCTATAAAAGATAAAAAAACACTAGAAACCATTAAAACCAAAAAATCCCTTAAAATCAAAAAAACATAAAAAACTCTAAAACCCCCTTAAGGATAGTAAAAACCCCTACAAACCATAAAACCCCCAGAACTCAAAAAAAATTAAATAATCATAAACCCCCTAACACACTAAAAACCCCTAAAAAGTCTAAAAACCATAAAAATCCCTAAAAGTCTAAAAAACCCTAAAAACCCCTAAAATACCCTAAAACCCTAAAAGACTCTAAAAATCAATAAAAATATGTAAATATAAACAACCAAAACCCTAAATAACTCAAAAAACTATAAAAACAATGAAAATTATAAGAACCCAAAAAGACCCTAAAACTCTGAAAAGACACTAAAATTACCTAAATATACCCTTAAATCCCCAAAATAATCGTTACAAACCCTAAAAATCCTAAAAACCATAAAAACCTAAAATCCATAAAAACAATAAAAACCCAAAAAACACTAAAAACCCAAAAACCCAAAAACCATTAAAACCCCAAAAAACTCTAAAGACACAAAAAACCAATAAAATCTCTAAAACCCCCTAAAATACTAAAAAATACAAAAAACCCTTTTAAAACCCATAAAAATCATCTAAAACCCCAAAAACCATTGAAAAAAACCAAAACCCTTAAAAATGCTAAAACCCATCAAAAACATAAAACTCTAAAAAATTTAAAAACCAAAAGAACCCTAAAACCATAAAAAAAATGACCCTGAATAACACTAAATATCCCAAAAAAATGAAAACCCTAAATACCATAAAACCCCTAAAAACACAAAAAATCCCCCCAAACAATAATAACCCTAAGAAAACCCTAAAAAAACCCCAAAACCCCCTAAAACCCCAAAAACCCTAAAGATACTAAAACCCTAAAAACGCTCATATCATAACATAACCTAAAACCCCTAAAAACCAAGAAAATTCTAAAACTCAAAAAAACCTAAAAGGCCATAAAACCCCTAAAACCCTAAAAGACCCTAAAGACCCTAAAACCCGTAAAGTAACTAAAAAATGTTAAACACCCTAAATCCCCTAATAACCATGAAATACCCTAAAATACCATAATGCTCCTAAAATCCCTAAATACGTACATAAAAACCTTTCAACCCATAAAACCCCAAAAAATCTAAAAAATCCTAAAACAACCAAAAAACCCAAAAAACCCTTAAACACCTAAAACCCTAAAAAGCCAAAAAAAATGTCTTAACAACCCTAAAAACCCCTAAAACCCTATTAAAGGGCCATCAAAACCCCTTAGGATCATAAAATAATTAAAAACCCACAAAAACAAAAATCCATAAAAACATTAAAATCGATAAAACCCCTAAAAATTTAAAAGACCAAAAAATTATAAAAACTCATGAATCCCTAAAAATCATTAAAACCCATAAAACCATAAAAACCCTTTAAAGAACTAAAACCCAATAATAATTTAAAACCCCTAAATACCCTAACGAAGCATAGAATCCACAAAAAACCCTAAAACCTAAAACCCCCCTATACCATAAAACCCTAAAAAAACCTAAACCCATAAAAACCCAAAAACCAATAAAAATTGTAAAAAATATAAAAATCCTAGAAATCCTTTAAAACCATAAAAACCCCAAAAGACCCCAAAATCCATGAAAATCCTAAAGGACCCAAAATACCATAAAACCATAAAAACCCTAAAAAACCCAATAACCCTTAAAAATAAAAAAGGACCCTATCCCCCCTCCCCCAAACCCCCCAAACCTGAAAGGACCATAAAACCTATAAAATAACCTAAAACAATAAAACCCTAAAAAATTCTAAAAGTCCCAGAAAAACCCAAAATCCCAAGAAACACCCTAAAACCTTTAAAACCCATAAAAACTATTAAAACCATAAATCCCCTAAAAATAATAAAAAGTTAAAAACCTTAAATAATACTAAAAACCCAAAAAACCCTAAACAACCTAAAAACCCTAAAACACCTTTAAAACTATAAAAAAGATGTAAAAAATATAAAAACCCAAAAGCCCTAAGAATTCAAAAATACCATCAAAATTCCCTAAAATCCTAAACCCCCCTAAAAACCTAAAAACACTTCAAAAAACTAAAAACTATAAAAATCCTAAAAACACTTGAAAACCAAAAAACTCATTAAAATCCTTTAAAACCCAATGAATCCCAAAAAACACTAAAAACCTTAAAACCCCACATAACTCAAAAAAATCCTTAAATGACTAAAAATATACTAAAAATCATAAAAACCCCCCGAAAACCCCTAAAAATCAAAAAATTCTAAAAACCAAAAAAGTGTAAAAACCCTAAAACCCCCCCTAAAACACTAAAAAATAAAAATCACTAAAACATCAAAAACCCTTAAAAACCGATAAAACCCCTAAAAACTAGAAAATCATCAAAACCCCTAAAAAACTAAATCACCCAAAACCCTAAAAACTATAAAACCTATAAAACTCTTAAATACCCAAAAAACATAAAAAAAAAACTCCCAAACAACCCTAAAAACCCATAAAACTAATCAGAAACCCTAAAACCCTAAAAACCGCTAAAATCCTAGCCCCCCAATTCTTAAAAATGATAAAAATCTTAAACCTTATAACCTAAAACCTAAACCCAAAACTCTATACCCAACACCATACACACAAAATCCTAGACACTAAACCTTTTACTCTACACTATTGATCCTAAACCCAACACCTAAAAACCATATACCCAACACCCAAAACATTAAAACCTAAACCCGAAAACCATTTTCCTTAAAAAATAAAACCTACATGCTAAACAATAAAACCTATATCCAAGACCCTAAAGGAACCAAAAAACTTAAACACACCAAAATAGACTAAAAACTATAAAAATCACAAAAAAACATAACCCCCCCCAAAACCCTAAATAACCTAAAACCCCTAAAAGACCCTAAACTCGTAAAAGACCCTAAAACCCCTAAAAGACCACAAAACACCCTAAAACCAATAAATAACCCCTAAATTTCACTAAAAATCCTAAACGACTCTAAGACCCAAAAAATCCCTTAAACCATAAAACCAATTAAAAACATAAAAACCCTAAACCCCCTATTAAACCCTAAAAACCCTGAAAACCCAAAAAATCCTAAAACCTTCTTATCCATAAACCTATATACTACACCACAAACTCTAAACCCTTCACCCAACATCCTAAACCTTAAACCCTATACCCCATACCATAAACCCTGAACCCCGAACCCTATATGCTAAACAATATACCTTACACCCTAATGCTTATATCATACACCCTAAACCATAAACCCAACACCCAAACCCTAAACTCTTACACCCTAAACCCTAAATCCTACACCGGAAACCATATAACTTACACCTTAAATACAAAATCCTAGACCAAAAACACTAAACCTTACACCCTATACCCTTAAACCAACGCCTTAAACCCTATTCCCTACACCCTAAACCCTAAAACCTACACCCTAAACCCAGTACCCTACACCCTACAACCTATCCCCTACAAACAAAAACCTATACACTACACCCTTAAGCATGTAATCTACACTTTAAAACCAATACTCCATACCCTAAAGCCTATACCCTAAACCCTAAACTATTATCCTAAACCCTAAAACATAATCATTATACCCTAAATCCTTTTCCCTACACCCTAAACCCAAAACCATAAACCATAAACCCAAAACCCTAAAATCTAAACCCTAAACTCTATACACTAAACCCTAAACCCTACACCCTAAAACCAATACCATACACCATAAACCCTATACCCTACACCTTTAACCCTATACCCTAAACCCTAAACCATAAACCGAACACCTTACACATTAAACCCAAAACCCTACACCCTAAACCAAAGACCACGCCACCTAAATTCTACATAATAAACCCAATACCCTACACCCTACATCCCAAACCCTAAACCCTAAACCCAATATACTTCACCCTAAACCCTAACCCCTTATCCCCATACCATCACCGTAAACCCTAAACCCTACACCATAAACCCTATAAACTAAATCATAAACCCTAAGCCCTAAACCCTACACCTGAAACCCAACACACTTCACCCTAAACCCTAAACCCAACATTTTTAACCCTATGCCCTACACCCTAATACCTAAATCCTATTCCCGACACCCTAAACCCTACTACAAAAAACATAAACCCAATACCTTATTCCCTAAATCTTAAACCCTACACCCTAAACCCTATACCCCAAACCATATATCCAACACCCTAAGCCCTAAACCCTAAACCCTACACCATATACCCCCTACACCCTAAACCATAAATCCTTCTCCTTAAACCATATACCAAAAGCCATAAACCCTATACCATACACCCAAAACACTATACCGTACACCTAATCCTTATACCCCTAAAACCCAAAAAAAAGCCACCCTAAAACAACAAAAAATACCTAAACCACCTAAAAACTCCTAAAAATCTTAAAACACCCTAAAAATATAAAAAAAACAAAAAAAATCCTAAAATTGTTTTAAAAACCATTAAAAACTCTAAAATCCCTAAAAAAAACACTAAAAAATTACTTCCCTAAAAACCCTAAAACCATAAAAACTCTAAAAACCCCATAACCACAAAAAAAACCCTAAAACCCCTTTGAAAACCCTAAAAACCTTATGAAAACCCTATAAAACCATAAAGACAAAAAAATCCCTAAAAATAGAATAAAAACTAAAATCCATAAAAATACTAAAAATCAAAAAACAACCAAAACCCCTAAAAAATCTAAACGAATCTTTCAAAACCTAAGAATTCCCAAAAACCCCTAAAACTATAAAAACCTAAAAAACCTCAAACATTCAAAAACCCCTAAAAACCTCAAAAACACTAAAACCCATAAATACATACTAAACACCCGAAATTTATAAAAATCCCTAAAAATCCTAAAAAAACCCTAAAACCACTTAAAATCCCAAAAAACCATACAATCACACTAAAAGCACCACAAACCCCCTAACCCCAACCCAAAAAAACACCCTAAAAACCCCTAAAATACATAAAAATTATTAAAAACCCTAAAACATAAAAAGTCATTAAAACCCCAAAAACCCATAAAATTCCTAAAAATTCCCAAAAGCATAAAAAAACCTAAACCCTTAAAAACTGAAAAAAAAAAGATAAAACCCCCACAACACTAAAGAAATTATAAATAACCATAAAAACTCTAAAAACAATAAAAACCATCAAAAACTCAAAAAACCTAAAAACCATTAAACACAAGAAAATTCATAAAAACCTAAATAGTCACTAAAACACCTAATAACCACTAAAAAGTATTCAAAACCTCTAAAAACCCAAAAATCCAAAAAAAAACCCTAAAAATTGAAAATATACAAAAAAAACCCTAATACCACTAAAATCCTAAAAATCCATAAAAACATCTTAAAAACCATACACCCCCCAAAACCCCTAAAATCTCTAACAACCCCAAAAACCATAAAAATAAAAAAATAACAAAAATACCTAATATTCTCCAAAACTCTATGAAATCTTAAAACACCCTAAAAATCAAAAAAATCAAAAAATACTAAAAACCCCAAAAACCAAAAACCCTAAAAAATATTTTAAAAAATAAAAATATTTTAAAAATACTAAAACCCAAAAAAAAACATAAAACCATCTAAAAACCTTAATATGCATTAAAATTATAAAATTCCAAAAAAACCGAAAAACCATAGAACCCTAAATAAATCTAAAACCCCATGAAGGATTAAAAAAACCCTAAAACCCCTAAAACTCATAAAAACCCTAAAATACAAAAAAAATACAAAACACTGTGAAAAATATTCAAAAATAAACACCCTAAACACCCCCTAAACCTCATAAATGACCCCAAAACACTAAATTTCCCTAAAACGTGAAAACCCCTTAAAAATAAAAAACTCATATAACCCTAATAACTCTAGAAGACCCTAAAAATTCTAAAATTCACTAAAAACGTTAGAAATCATAAATTGCTCTAAAATACACTAAAATCCCTAAAAATTTCAAAAAAACACTAAAAACCAAAAGGAAAGTAAAACCCACTAAAAACACTTAAAGACCCTAAAAACCCTATAACCCCTAAAAGACCCTAAAAATGAGAATACCCATAAAAACTCTAAATACCTAAAAGAAAATAAAAACCCTAAAACCCAAAAATCACCTGAAATCCTAAAAACCCATAAAACCCTAAAGTCCATGAAAATAAAAAAAAATCAAAAATAAAAAAAACCATAAGACCCTAAAACACCACATAAGACCATAAAAACACCATAAAACTCTAATACCCCCGAAAACACTAAAAATATATGAAACATAAAACCCTAAAACACTAAAAACCCTAAAATCCTAAGAAAACCCATAAATACTTTAAAATCCCTAAAACACACAAGAACTCTATAAACCCTAAAAACCTAGAGAGCCCAAAAAACCCAAAAAAAAACAAAAACCCCCAAAAAATCCCAAAAACACAAAAAACCATAAAAACTCTAAAAATTTACAAATATCCTAAATCACTTAAAAACACTAAAAACCATAAAAACATCTAAACCGCATAAAAATTTTAAAAACATATAAAATATTTAGAAAAATAAAAAACTCTAAAATCCAAAAAATGAAAAATTGCCCAAAAAACCAAAAAACCCAAAAAACAATAAAAACATATACCACCAAAAAAATCATAAAAAATAGTAAAACCCCTAAATTACCAAAAATATTCAAAAAACCCTGAAAATATTAAAACCCATAAGACCCAGAAAACCCCCCAAAATTCCTAAAAATTCTAAAAATAGTATAAAACCCTAAACCTTATACCCTACACTACAACCTCTAAACCCTACAGCCGAAACCCTATACCCTACACCATAACCCCTAAACTATACACACAAAACCCTGCACCCTAAACCCTATACCCAACACCATAAATTGTAAACCCTACACCCTAAACCGTATAACCTACACCCTGATCCATAGACTATACACCCTAAACCCGGAACACTACACCTTAAACACAAAATCCTACACCCAAACCCAAAACCAAAAACCCTAAAAGACACAAAAATCCAAAAACTTTTAGAATACCATAAAACACTTTATAACCCTAAAACCCCTAAAATACACTGAAATACAAGAAAAAACCTAAAGATGCTATGAGGGGTGTATTTTCGGGCACTGTAGCAGTACTGTAGCAGTTGTGGAACTGTAGCAGCGACGACACTATAGCGGTGGAGGGACTGTAGCAGGCACTGTCGTGGTGGTGGTTACTATAGCAGCTATTGTACCAGCGCGGTACTGTAGCAGTACTGTTTACCGAAGGGTCCTTTGGGAAAAAAATTGGGCTTTCAAGCCTTGTATTCAGGCCACTTGGCCTTGGGCCTTCAGGCTATGTAATGGGTCACCCTCTACCCAGTCTAAAGAGGTCTTTGATTTAAATAATAAATTGAGGCTTCGGCCCCAACCTTTTAAAAAAATCCATAATGACGCTAAAAACCCTAAAAATCATAAAAGACTCTAAAACCCCTAAAAGAAAATATAAAATCTAAAAAAAACAAACAAACCCTAAAAACAATAAAAAAATAAAAATACCAAAAAATACTTTAAGACACTAAAAATCCCATAAAATTCCTCAAAAGTCAAAAAACCCTTAACAACCCTAAAAATCCCTAAAATGCCTAAAAATTCTAAAAATTCATAAAAACCACAAAAAAATACATAAATAAACCCTAAAAACCTAAAATACCCTAAAAATAATAAATACTAGAAAACCTTCCAACAAAGACCCCAAAACCAATAAACCCAATAAAAACCTAAAAGGCCCAAAAAATTCTAAAAACACAAAACACCCTAGATAAACCTTAAAACCCCTAAAAAATAAAAAACATAAAAACAATTAAAACCCCTATAAATCTTAAAAATAATAGAATCATCCCTAAAAACCATAAAAACCATCAAACCTAGAAAACCATAAAAATATATAAAATTATTAAAACACAAAAAACCATGAAAACCCATAAAACCCGTAAAAATACCTAAATCAACCCTAAGACAATAAATACCCAAGGGACCCTAAAATCTTTAAAACCCAAATAAAACTCTAAATGTCCCTAGTATCCTTATAAAACCATAAAAAACCTCCTTAAACCATAAAAACCATAAAAACACTTCAAAAACTAAACTCCCTAAAAAATACTAAAAACCTAAAAAATCCATAGAAATCCTAAAATCCAAAAAACCCTAAAACACCATAAAAACACTAAAGAGACCGTAAAAAAATAAAAATATCCTAAAAACATAAAAACATGTAACAACCCATAAAACCCCAAAAGACCTAAAAACCATAAAAAATCCTAAATCATTATAAAAAGGCTAAAAACCTTAAAAGCTCCCTTAAACCCTGAAAAACACTAAAACCCTAAATGCCTCTAATAGTCAAAAAAATCCTAACACTCTTAGAGCCCATAAAAACAATAAATGATACTAAAATCCCTAAAAGAACCTAAAAGGCCTTAAAACCTAAAAGAACCTAAAAATCCTAAAAAAACCTAAAAGTTATAAAAACCCTAAAAACCCAAAAACAATCCAATAAATCCTAAATACCTATAAAATGGAAAAAGACCCTAAATATTAAAATAACTAAATACACTAAAACCCGTAACAACACTAACAACACTATAAACACCAAAAAAACCCTAAAACCCCAAAATAAAAAAAAAACCTTTTGAAAACCCTAAACAACCCCAAAATCCTTAAAACCTAAAAGTACCTAAAACAATAAAAATAAATAAAACCACAAAAACAAAAAAAAAACACTGAAAACCCTAAAATCATTAAAAATTTATAAAACTCCCCAAAAAGACCATAAAACCCAAAAAAAAGATACTAGATACCTAAAAACCCTAAAATTGCCCTAAAACCATAAAAAACCCTAAAGACCCTAAAACTATAAAATACCAAAAAACCCAAAACCACTAAGTTTCCTTCAACATGATAAAAACCCTAAAACCCTTAAAAATAAATAAAAACACAAAAAAAAACATAAAAACCATGAATACATAAAACCCCCTAAAACCATAAATCCCAAAAAACCCTAAAATACCTTAGAAAATCCTTAAAAATTCTTAAAACCCCTAAAAACACTAAAAACACTAAAACCATCAAAAACACCAAGAAACCCCTATAAAACCCTAAAACCCATACAATGATTTTAAAAACCATAAAACCCTAAAGAACCCAAAAACCATAAATTCCCTAAAAGAAACCTAAGATACCTAAAAGAACTAAAAAATCCTAAAACCCATAAAATAATCCTATAATCCCCTAAAAACACTTAAAAAACAAAAAACCATTAAAAAACCTAAAAACAATAAAATAAATTAATTCTCATAAAACACCCTTAAAATACCCTAAAAATCCTAAAGATCATAAAAACTCAGAAACCCATAAAAACCCTAAAAAATACTAAAAATCTAAAAGACCCAAAACACCTCATAATCACATAAAAATCCTAGAAACCCCTAAAAACCTAAAAAAACATAAAACCCCTAAAAATAATTCAAACAACTAAAAACCCCTGAAATACATAAAATTAATTGAAAAGATAAAAACCCTAAATATCCTAAAACCCTAAAAACCCAAAAAAACTCCAAAAAACAATAAAAATCCCTCAAACCACTAAAAATACCTAGAAACCCAAAACCAGTTGAAAACCTTAATAATACCAAAAACACTAAAAATACACTTAAACCACTGAAACTACAAAAAAATATAATAACCCCCAAACCCCTAAAACTCCAAAAACCCTTAAAACCAAAGAAAACCAAAGAAAATCCTAAAAACCCTATAAAACCATAAAAAAGCTAAAACCCCAAATACTCTTAAAACCCATAAAAATATTTTAAATACCATAAAACCATTAAATACTCTAAAAACCAACTAAAAAAATAAAAAAGGCTAAAAAATTCTTAGAGACCAAAAATCCCTAAAAATACTAGAAAACCTAAATACCCTTTAACAACCTAAAAAACTAAACGCATTATACCCCAAAAAACACTAAAAACTCTATAAAACCCTAGAACTACTAAAAATCACTAAACCTCCCAGAACTCCCTAAAATTCATTAAAATCCCAAAACAATAAAAGATCCTAAAACCCTAAAACACCTATATGGCCCTAAAACCCTATAAATCCCTAATTAGACCTTAAAACCCACTAAAGACCCAAAAAACCCTAAAACCCCTAAAACCATAATGAACCCTAAAACACTAAAAAAACAAAAACCCCATTAAACCCAATTTTTTTAAAAAAAATATTTAGAGCACCCTAAAAACGATAAAAACCCCTTAAATCCCCGTAAAAACCCCTAAAATACATAAAACAACCCTAAACACCAAAAAACTATAAAAAATCCTAAAAAAATTCCTAAACCCCTTAGAGAACCCTTAAAACCACTAAAAATCTAAAAAACCCAAAAAACTGCAAAATACATTAAAACCCCTAGTAAACCCTTAAAAATCCAACAAACCCTAAAATCCCTAAAATACCTTAAAACCCCTAAAAATCCATAAGAACCAAAAAACCACTAACGCAAAAAAAGAACTAAGAAAATACAAAATTATAACAACCTAATAAATCCATAAAAACTATAAAAACATAAAACTCCTAAAAATATTTAAAACACTAAAAACCCCTAAAAATTTAAAACCCCTAAAAACCATGAAAAATAATAAAATCATAAAAACCCATAAAACCATTAAAACCCCTATAAACCATAAAAACAAAAAAAACTACAGAGAACGCTTTTACAAACTATAAAAATCCATAAAAATCTAAAAAACCCCCAAACCCCCTAATACCCATAGAAAAAAACCCCATGGAGAGAAGGCCATTGAGCAGCTGCGCCTTCCCCGTTGAGTTCTCCGGTGGCGTCTTCCTCTCCGCATCTCCCACTTCCTCCTTTGGTTGCTTCGGGTATCCCATCATTGGCTGGTTCTTCCTTGGTTCGGCGCTGGTTCTTCATGCTTCTCCCAGATCCTATTGCAAGATGTCTTTTTAGGAGTTCCTTCATCGTCGATAGATCTGGCTTCGATTTTCAATCGATGACTGATATAGTGTTATTTTGGCATGGATTTGGCTTGAGGACCTCATATCACGGTTGGGGTGGCTTAGTATCTGCTTGGGATCTGGCATCTACCTTGGTTCTATGATGGATCCGGCGTCTTTCTGCTGCCAGTTTTGGTGTGCTTTTAGCGTGGTAATCTTCAGGTCCTTGGGTCGATGTCAGTGTAGCTTAGTCCTTCGTATTTCTCTCTCCTTGGAGATGGTGTTTTGGATCTGTAATTGACCTCTTCTTGGTGACAGATCTGGTGCCGATCTCATTCTGGTGTGCTCCCAATGTAAGTTTCGTTTCATTTCCTTTGGTGGGAGTTGACTCTTCTTGGCTTGCTCTTGGTTACGGACATCTTTCTCGCAGATTCTCTTGCACAATTTCCGAGGTTTTGGTGGCAGTGCTACCATTTACCTCAGATTGGCATCGGTCCTGGTGTGCTTCCAATGCTAGGAGGGTTTGTTTGCTGATCCTGTGTTTTCTCAATGGGTCTTGGGATGGCTGAATTGCCTTCTAGGATCGTCTTGGCGTCGGCTATGGTGCGTCTTGGAGGGGGGAGGTAATGGTTTCCTTTTTGTTATTCTTGTTCATTTTTATGGTGTTTGAAATGGATCAAGATGCTGAATTTGGAATATAGTTGGGTGAGGGTGATGTTGTGCTGCTTTGGGATGATGTATGTTGAAGTTGTTTCTGGGTTTGTGGTGTGATGGATGTTGAATGGTTGGGAAGCTTTCTGTGAAGAAAGAGATAGTTATTATCTTGGCTGTGATGCTAGATGTGGCTGGATTATTAGCTAGACATGCTAAAAGAATTTTGTGGCTTTGATGATTGGACATGATACTGTTGTATGCTGGTTTTGCTTGGATTTGATGTGTTGAAGTTGCTGTTGTGTCCGGTTTTTTGTGCCTTTTTATTTCTTTGTTTTCCTTCTTGGGGCTTGTTTTGGGTATGGGTAGTTTGACTCTTCCCCGCTCCTGTCTCCACTATTATATTTTTTCCTAATAAATTTTTTTGGGGGGGGGGTCTGGAATAGCCTGACCCCGCACCTCTTCTGCCCCTAAAACCCTATAAAACCTTAATTCAAAAAAAATCCTAAGGAGCCCTAAAACCCCATTAACTACATACCCTACACCCTAAAACCTAAACCACATACCCTAATCCCTACACCCTACACACAAAACCCTAAACCCTACACCCCAAACCCAAAACCATACACCATAAACCCTAAACCCTAAACACTACACACTAAACCCCATACCATACACCCAAAACCCAAAACCCTACACCCTAAACCCCATAACATACACCATAAAACCTAAACAGTGTCCCTATATCCTATACTATAAATTCTACACCCTACACCCTAAACCTCATACCATACAACCTATGCCCCATACCTTACACAATAAACCATAAACTCTACACCATAAACCTTATGCGCCACAACCTAAACCCTAAAACCTACACCCAAAACCCAATACCAAAAACCATAAAAACAAAACCCTATATCCTAAACCATATACACAACACATGAAATCCTATACCCGGAACCATAAACCCTATATCCAATACCCTAAAAATATACCTTACACCCTAAACATTAAACCCTACACCATAAACCCCATACCCTAATCCTTAAAACCTAAACTCTACACCCTATTCACTATTCCCTACACCATAAACCTTAAACACTAAATTCCACACCCTAAACCCTATACCTACACCCAAAAACACTAAAACACACACCCTGAGCCTTATAATCTACACCTAAAATCCTAAAACATACACCCTAAACACTATAACCTACAACATAAACACTAAACATACACCCTAAACCATATACCCTGCACCATTAAACCTAAACCCTATACACTTAACCCTATACCCTATACTTTCTACTCTAAACCCTATTCCCTAAACCTTATACCCTACAGCGTAGACCATAAACCCTATAACAAAATATCAATACCATGCACCCAAATACCTTAAAACTACATCCTAAACCATATTCCCTCCACCCTAATCCCTAAACCCTAAACCATACCATACACCCTAAACCCTACACACTACACCCAACCTCATAATCCATACACCCAAAAAGTTACACCCTACACTCTAAACCTTAAACCCTACACCCTAAACCATATACCCAACACTATAAACCATATAACCTATACAATATATATTGTACCCTACCCCCTAAATCCAATACCGCACACACTAAACCATAAATCCTACAAACCCTAAAATAACCCTAAACACCCTAAAACCCCATAAACCCCAAAACTCAGGGAATTCCATCGTGGTTTCCAATAAGGCACCGTCATCTGATGAAACTCCTCAGGATGCACGGACCCTGGTTAATGATCTTACGAGTCGGGCAGTGGAGCAGCCTTTACCTATTCTCGCTCAGGGAGTTACAGAAACTGAATGATTCACGACAGTTACCTCAAAGAAATGAGTGAAGTGGAACCCTGAAGGAAAAACCATACATGAAGGAATGTTCTCTTTGAACACATTCTCTCCATTATCAGGTAAATTTTGAGAAGATGACTCGGATCAGGCACAAGGAAAACATGAAGATGATAGGGAGAACTTGGTTATTGAATCCAAGCCTAGCAAGAGACCGGCGGATGACCACCCAAGAAGAAGGGTGGAAAGTTACACCATTAGGATCAATGAAGATACTATATTGGAATTGCAGAGGACTTGGGAACTCCCCAATGGCTTCTTCTCTAAGATATTTTATTTCTCATTATAAACCAGGGTTGATTGCAATTGCAGAGCCCAAGGTTGAGTTTAGTAAATGGAAAGGCTTCAGTTGGAGTTCCCTTCATTACTCCATAGGGGCGCATAATGGGGATGTCAATGGATGTGAATCATTATAGATCCATAACCATCATGAGGTTAAACTTCTTTCTGTAGAAGTATGCCCTCAAAACCATACAAAACCATAGAAAACCCTAAAAACAACTCAGAACCATACCACCCCTATGCCCTCTAAAACCACAAAAAGAATAATAAAAACCTAAATGAACCCTAAAGGAACTTGAAAACCCTATAAAATCCTAAAAACCATAAAAACCTGAAACTCCAAACAAAACCCTAAAAACAAAAAAATTCATAAAAATACACTAAAACCTCTAAAACCCATAAAACCCCTAAAACTCCACAAAAATCCCTAAACGCCATAAAAGATCCCTAAAATACATTAGAAACTCAATAAAATCATAAAATACCGAAAAACCACAAAACCCCTAAAAATATAAAACCCATAAAAATCATAAAAATCCTAAAACCCTAAAAAGACCAATGAAACCATAAAAAACCATAAAACCTTAAAAAACCTAAAACTACATAAAATACTCGAAAACAACCAAAAAACCAAAAAAAACAGTGAACCCTAAAAGACACTTAAAACACAAGACCCCCTAAAAACACCTAAACCCTAAAACCCTTAATAACCCCTACAATTTTAAAAATAGTAAAAAACACCTAAAACCATAAAAACCCCTAAAAACAAAAAAAACCCTAAAAACCCTAGAAACACTAAAAACCCTAAAAACACCATAAATTAACCTTAACCACTAAAACCTCTTAAAAGACTCTAAAAATCCTAAAACTCCTAAGGACGTTAAAACCCCAAAAACCCCTGAAAGTCCCTAAAAACTGAAAAACCTCTAAAATAGCCTAAAACCATATAAAAATCCAAAAACACCCAAAATACTCTTACAACCCCTAAAAACCAAAAAATATACAAAAATAATAATATTACCATATAAAACTTAAATCCCCTATAATCCTATAGAAACCCTAAAAAAATTTAAGACCCCTAAAAACAATAAAAACTATAAAATACCCTAAAAATTAAAATCCCTTAAAATAATTCTAAACCCCTGTTGACGCTCCTTTCGTCACAGAATCTAAAAATCGGAAAAGGGGAATATCTGAGTCCAATGTGATTCATCCTTTGAAGAAACATCAAAAATCGACAAAGGGATGAACAAGGAGAACATTGCCCATAGGTCGCGCAAGTTCCCTCATGGTCGCGCAAGTACACTTGCGCGCCGCCTAGTGGTCGTGCAAGTACTTGCGCGATGCCTTATGGTCGTGCAAGTGACTTGCGCGACCTAAGTGATAACCGCCCGGTAACCGCCCGGTAACCGTCCAGGGTCTTCTTTTGCCTATAAATAGACCATGTGGGCCCCCCATTCGAGAGGATCTTTTTCCAGAAACTCGGATTGAAGCTCCCGACGCCCAAGTCTCTTCTCAAAGCTTCTGGAACACTTCTAAGGTAATTTCTTACCTAGAACGGAAGATCTAAAGAGAAGAAGGCCTAAGTGTTGAAACTTATCAAAAACTTGTGCGCCGGCTTATTTCCTTCAATATAACTTGCGCGTCCCTTTTCTGGAAGAACCTCGAGAACATTCTAAAGGGTTTAAAAAAGAGTCGCTCAAGTATTTCATTGCTGGTTGAAAATCGCGCAAGTACACTATGTGTCGCGCAGGTATACCTGCGCGACCATACTTGCGCGCCCACGAAAGACTTGCGCGCCTTGCAAGACTTGCGCGCCCCTATCTTTTTGGGTGCCCATCTTGCCCATTTTTAGCCCTCTTAAGCTATTTCACCTTTCCTTTTCAAGATTCAGTCTTCAAGACACTCTTCAAAGCCATTTATGGCATGATTTCTTGATTTAACTTTCTTATCTGAAAGGAATTATGTGGAATCTCTCTCAAAGTCTAATGATTTAAATATCCTTATGTCACTAAAATACGGAGAGTTCATTCATTCAACCTCATCCTTTAAGATGAGAGAATCTTAACCTGGGTCTCCTTTTCAGGAATAATCCCCAGTGATAAAACCTTTAATCTGGGCATCTTCCTCAGGAGTAAGCCCCAAATTCTTAAAGTTCCCAATATTGGGCATCCTCCTTAGGAGTAAGCCCCAATCAAGTCCTTTAATCTTGGGCATCTTTCTTAAGAATAAGCCCCAAACCTTAATCCCTAACCTGGGTCTCCTTTTTCACGAATAAGACTCAGTCATAATCATGGGCATCCTCCTCAGGAATAAGCCCCAAACCTTAATCCCTAACCTGAGTCTCCTTTTTCAGGAATAAGACTCAGTCATAACCTTGGGCTTCCTTTTCAGGAGTAAGCCCCAAGTCCCTTAACCTTGGGTCTCCTTTTTAGGAATAAGCCCCAAGTTCCCTTAAATTTCTCTTAACCAGTCATAATTTACCTTTGATTTGGGTTTCCTTTTCAGGAGTAAAACCCCATCATAAGTCCCCTCATAACTTGGGCATCCTCCTTAGGAGTAAGCCCCAAGATTAGAGTATTCAAATCTCCATGAAGCACATATAACTTTATGGACCCTGTTCATGGATTTTCTCCCTAAAAGTAAATCCCAAACCTTCATCTATCTGGGCAGTCATCCATACATAAGCCCCAAACAAATTCTTATGATTGCATCTTTCATGGCACAATTGTCTAAATTTTTACCAATACCTCTTGTTTCTCACACCGAGCATGACTCACGTGAGCTTAGAGTGTAAAGTAATTATGACATTCATCTTTGAGCCATCAATCATAAACATCATACTCCATTTCTCGAACTACGTGGGTTCTGATTCCTTTTCCAAAATAAAGGATACGTAGGTAGCCCATTTATGGGTTCGATCCCAACTTTGAAATAATCTCTGTCCTTCTGAATGACGATAAACTTCAAGTGCCTCACTGAGTGGCTTTAAAACCAGCCTGGTCATCATAATGATCAAGAGACTTTTATATAAATGTTTTGAAGGATACCATTGACCAAGAATCTCTAAACAGATATAGATGATTCTCTATTGATGAAGAACCTCGAATACATATAAAATATTCTCTAAATTTCTTGCATATTTAATCATTGATTGTTAAAACTAAAGGAAAGCACATTTTATACTTGGTAATGTAATAAGGATTCACGAACACAACTTAAATCTATAAAGAGAGTCCCGGAGTAGACAATAATTCCCCTCAAAAAGGTGTGATGAGTCCGACCTCCCATCCTCTCGACCAATGCAAATTCCTAAGCCTCATTAGTCCACAAGCTAATGAGCACCTGCCTTTGGAAAGTAGGTCCAAACGGATGTGGAATCATTGGATGTTTCCGGTTCTACGAACAAACCCGTTAGAAACCGATCGGAACGTTTGAATCTCCCGTCGAGGAGGTCATCCCCGGATTCCGTGCGAAACAACCCCTAAAGACCATAAAAACTTAAAATCCTCTAAAAGGCAGTGGAAATCCAATAAATACCCTAAAAACCCTAAAACACCCTAAAAACTCTATAATCCAATAAAAATACAAAAATACACTAAAAAATTAAAAGACTATAAAAATCAATAAACCCCTAAATAAACTAAAAATACTAAAACCCCTAGAACCATAAAAGACCAAAAAAAACCCATAAATCCCCTAAAAATACCTTAAAATTGTAATAACCCTCAATAAATCCTAAAATCCTGTTGAAAATGCAAAAATCCTAAAAAACCTAAAACACCCAAAAAAACTCAAAAAAATCCTAAAATTCCCCCAAACCACTAAAGAATACAAAAAAATTAAAGGACCCTAAAACGCTAAAACATCTAGAAAAATAAAAAATCCCTAAAAACCATAAAAATAATAAAAATTGAAAAACCCCTAAACATCATAAAACTATTTAAAAAACAATAAAACCCCCTAAAACTATAACAACCCTTAAAATAACATATAACCTATATAACCCCAAAGAGACCTAAAACCCCATAAAATTCCTAAAAGACCATAAAACCCTTTAAAACCCTAAAATAACCTAAAACCCTAAAAACTTTAAAAGACCCTAAGACTATTAAAACCATTAAAAACACCTAAAATACCCTAAAATCCATTAAAACCCATAAAAACCCTTAAAATAACTAAAACCCCAAAAAAACATAATAACCCTTAAAAACATGAAAACCTACCACCATATAAAAATTAGAAACTATAAAACCCCCTAAAACATTAAAAACCCTAGAAACCTTAAAAACTCTAAAAAACATTAAAAACATTAAATGACCAATAAGACCCTAAATGCCCAAAAAACCCAAAAAAACCTGAATACAGTAAAATTATAGAAAACCATAAAAATCCAAAAAAAAGTACTAAAAACCCTAAAAACCCTAAAAACACTAAAAAAATTATAAACCCTAAAAGCCCGCTAAAAATCCTGTAAAACCCTAAAAATCATAAAACCCTAAAAACTTCTATAACCCATAAAACATAAAAAACACTAAAAACAATAAAAAATGTAGAAAACCCAAAAATCACTAAAAAAAGAAAAAACCTTATCAAAAATTAATACCCAAAAAACAATATAAAAACTAATGAATCCAAAAAACGATAAAAACCAAAAACACCTTGAATACATGGACCCCCGACCCCCACCCAGAAAAACCCTAAAACCCCTTAAAACACATAAACACCCTCAAAACCCTAAAAGTCCATAAAAACCATAAAAACCCATAAAAAACCTTTAAATCCCTGAGACCCTAAAACCCTAACCCCCCCCCCCTCCCTCAAATCTTGAAAAAATCTATAAAACCTAAACCCAAAACCCTACACCCTAAACATTACACATGATATTCTATAACCTACACCCTAAACCCAAAATCCTACATCATAATACATATACCCTAACACTAAAACCTAGATCTTACACACTGTACTCCATACCCTATACCAAAATCCAAAAACCTTAAACATTATACCCTAAACACTAATCCCTTAGACTTAAACCCTAAAACCTAAATCCTAAAACCCAAACACTTTACCCTATACACAAAAAGACAATAAAAACCATAAAAACACTACGATGACTTAAATGCTAAAAAACCCTAAAACCATTAAAAACACCTAAAACCCTAAAATTCCATAAAAGCACATAAAATCCAAAAATATCCTAAATACACAAAAATATCATAAAAGACCCTAAACCCCTTAAAGAACCCCAAATGGGCCCTCAAAATCTGAAAAGGTTTTAAAGACCCTAAAAAGAGTTAGAACCATAAACCCCCCTTAAACCATATAACCCAAAAATAATAATAAAAATTTCCAATCCCTACACTAGACCCGAAACCCTATACCATAAACCATACACCCTACACCATACACCCTAAACTCTAAACCCTAAACCCTAAACCCCACACTCTAAACCCTATACCTTACACCCTAAACCTAAAACCCAACACCATAAAACCTGTATCATATACCCTAACCATAAATCCAATATCCTAAACACTATACCCATCACCCAAAACACTAAAACGAACACACGAAACCCTATACTTGACATCCTACACCATAAACCCCACACCTAAAACCCTATCCCATACACTTTAAACCCTATACCTTACACTATAAACCACAAACACAAAACCCAAAACACTATACCGTACTGCATAATCCTCAAACCCTACACCCTAAACCCTATAACCTACACCATAAACCATATACCGTAGCCCTTAAACCATATAAACTGAACCAAAAATCCTATACTCTATAACATAAACCCAATACCCTCAACCATAAATCTTTTACCCTACACCCTAAACCCTAAGACCTAAAACCAAAACCGTAAAACCTAAACCCTACACCCTATAACCTACACCCAAAACCCTATATCATACACCCAACATAGTATACATTGAAAAATAACACTAAACCCTACACCCTGAACCCAAAATGTTATACACTACAACCTAAACCCAATACCATAAACCATATGCCCTACATGGTAAACCCTAAACCCCACACCCTACACCCTATACCCTACACCCTAAACCCTGCACCCTAAAGGCTAAACCCTACACCCAAAACCATAAAACATAAAACCAAAACTCTATACCCTACAACTTAAAACCTACATCATAAACCATATACCTGCACTCTAAACCCTAAGACCTACACCCAAAACCATATACCCTACACCCTAAACACTAAACCCTATACACTATACCATATACACTACACCCAAAACACTAAACAATACACCATAAACACTATATGTTGCACCCAAAACCAAAAACCCTATACCATCCATCCAAACCCTAATCTGTAAACCAAAATCCCTAAACCCTATATCCTATACTGTATACCTTAAATCCTAAACCCTAAACTATGCATCCTAAAACTTGTACCCTACATTGTAAACCATAAGCCCTATACCAAAAACCCTATATCCTAATCTCAAAACCCTAAACTTTACACCCTAAAACCTATACCCTACACTCTAAACCCTTAACCAAACTGCCAAAACACTATACACTACACCCTAAAAATTAAACCCTACATCCTGAACCCTATACCCTAAACCTTAAACCCTCCACCCTAAACCTTAAACCCCACACACTAAACCATATAACCTACACCCTAAACCCTAAACTCTACACCCTAAACCCTATAAGAAATAAACTAAACCCCAAACCATATATCGTACACTCTAGACCCTATACCCAAAAACTATTAAAAGACCCTAAAAACACTAAAACACCTAAAAACACTAAAACCAAAAAAACCTTTTAAAAATCCAAAAAACAATAAATACCTAATAACCCTAATTGACCCTAAACCCTATAAAACCCCATTAAAACCCAAAAACACTCAAAATTATAAAAGACCCTAAAAATCACTAAAAACCCAAAAACCCATAAAAACACTAAAAACCCTACAAATCCCTAAAACCCCTAAAAATCCTAAAACACATAAAAACCTTAAAATAACCATAAAATATAGAAGGAACCCTAAAAACCTTGAAATAACCCTAAAATCCACAATAAACCCTAAATATAAAAAAACCCAAAAACCCAAACCTCCCCCCCCCCCCAAATATGAAAAAAATAAAACCCTAAAACACACTAAAAACTCTAAAAATACTAAAAACCCTGAAAGACATAAAAAATAAAAAACCCTAAAATACATAATGCACCAAAAATAACCATAAAGACCACAAAACCCCTAAAACCCCCTAAAATTATAAATCACCCTAAAACCCCTAAAAATCACTAAAAACCCTAAAAACCTCTTAGACCACTAAAAATACCCCCAAACCCCGAAAAACCAAAACCCCCCAAAAGTACTTAAAACCCAAGAAAAACACTAAAAACCATAAAATACCTAAAAACCCTAAAAAACCCTAAAACCGATAATGAACTTGAAGAACCCTTAAAAATAAAAAAAATCTGGGAACTTCCAAAACACTAAAAACTCTAAATAACCTAAAACCCCTTAAAAACCCCTAAAAACTCCAAAAATCCTAAAAACCATCTAAAACATCTAAAATTCATAAAACCACTAAAAACCATAAAATATTAAAACCCTCAATAAACCCCCCCAACCACTAAAACCCATAAATCCCCTAAAATCCCCAAAAATCCTAATATCCTTGTAACCCCCATAAAACCCACTAGAAACCCATAAAACCCTAAAAAATCGAAACCAAAATAAAACAATAAAAACACCATAAAGCCCCTAAAATACTTTAAACCCTCTTAAAATTCCAAAAAATATTTAAAACCATAAAACCCCTAAAGATTCCTAAAACCCTAAAAGACACTAACAATCCCTAGAAACCCAAAAAAAAACTAGAAAACCTAAAAATTACTAAAAAAACATAAAACACCTAAAAATACTCAATTCCAAAACACCCTTAAACACCCTAAATTTCCATAAAAATCCCATAAACCCCTAAAGTTCCTAGAATCCAAAAAACACAAAAAGTGACTAAAACACCAAAAACTCCCTAAAATACCCTAAGAGTTTTTAAAATTCTCTAGAAAACATTAAAACCCACAAAATTAAAATAAAGACTACTAAAAATAAAAATTTTAAAAGTGCTAGAAGCCACTTTTAACAATGCTAGAAAAGCACTGTAAATCGTGGAGAAGATATTGGGGGGTTCCCTTTAACAGCGCTAAAAAAGAGCTGATAAAGAGGGCCCTTTATCCACCCTAAAACACACTAATAAAGGTCCACCCTTTTATCATCACTTTTTTAGAGCGGATAAATGGCCACCTTTATCAGTGCACAAAATAGCATCGATAAAGGCTTAGTTTCCTGGGATGTGCTGTTTATTTAATAGCGCACCCAACACCTACACGCCTGCACACAAACAACACCTACACAAAAATAAAACCTGCAAAAATAGCACAAAACAACACGTGCAAACAAAACAGCTGCACAAAATGGCACCTTCACATAAACAATGATTAGAAGAACGAAATAGTGCACACAAGAGTTTTGAAAACATTAGTATATACATTTATTTGACGTCATGAATACAAAAATAAAAACTTCTATATACATTTCAAACAATTATTTATATGGTAACAATTACAATTATCCAATAAATAGTGGAAACATTAAGGTTTCATCCTTTTTTCCTCTGTGATCCCCTATCAAAAATTGTCATCCATGGTATTAGTTGTCGAACAAATCATATGAACTCAAGAAAAGATTTACACCTATATTAGAAAAAAATATTATGTTAGTAATACAATAATGAAATAAATTAAACATTAATATGAAAGAATACATTAATAAAATGTCATTTTTAATAAAAAAAAGACACATTTGGAGTTATACCGGTCACACTGTGCATCGTATTAATGTGGGGTTGATCCCTAAACATCAAAAATGATTCATAGATCATTGTTTTAAAATATTAAAACAATATGAATGGGTTTTCTCAGTTTTGAGTATGTCACTTTTTCTTTTGAGTAAGTCAGGACTGGGTAGAGATACTATGTTTGGGTGCTTTAATCCCCATTCAGAGGGAATAAAATAAGTTTCTCATACCAGTAAATTGATTTTTTACTTCTATATTTAACATTTGATATGATTTCCACCTCAGGTAGCACACTTGGTTGTGATATTTAGATATTTTGTTGATTTTGACTCTTGGCCTAATATGGTAAGGGAGGTTTGATTAAGCATAATGATATGAACTTAGTATTATATGATGTATGCTCTCTTTTTATTTTTATTCGGAACTTGGATTGAGCTAAGAGTGGTTGGACTGTTTAAAGTTTCAACAAAGAAGCTAAATAGTGTTTTCTCACTAATCCTCTTTTGGTGGTATTCTACTATGCCAACCCAAATATTTTGTTCTAATTAGATTTTTATGTGACTTTATATGCATCTAATATATGGTCCTAACCCTGATAATGGTAGACATAGATGATGATTGGGGGTGATTTTTTTAAATTGTCAACAAAGAAGCTAAATATTGTTTTTTGTATAGACTTTTTACTGGATTTATACTCAGCTAACCTGAATTGATACCTGAGATTTGATGCTTGTCCTTATCATGGGTGGGAAAGGGTTCATGAGGTTGTATTATATGTGATGCCTGACTCTAATGTGGGAAGGTAGGAGTCCATAAGACTAAATGATACTTGACACCTGACCTTGATATGGTTAGGTAGGTGGCCTTGAGACCAGATGTTTTGTGACATGGTGTGCTAAGGGAGTGTAAGGGTGATGAGATATGTTACCTATTACTTAGTCATTAGTTAGAGACACAAGATTGTGGTTGTCCTGCCATTTTTTGTCAATAGAATGAATTTTTTTCTCTCAAATGCTTCTCTTTTTTATTTTCTTGCAATGTCAATCAATCATGATTAACTAAATTTTGATCACATAATCTCAAATGGATGTCAAATTGATTCCCAATCTGTGATTAATCAAACTAAAATAAAAAAACATGCTCTAATTTTTTTCTAAGCCAAGGGACTGAGGAAGTGTAACTTAACTTTCTATTAGGATACACGCGTGACCCTATAAGATTTATGTATTTTTTCTATTATAACCCTATTTTTTCCCTTAATCCTAGTATGATGTGGGCTTAGAAGGTATAAATTGAATTTTTTTAGACTTCCACTTATGAGTTTTTGACCTAAAAATATTTGTGTCTCTTTTGATTTTTTGATTTCTCACCTTTTTTTTAAACCATATAGAGTTTAGGTTTAGCAAGATGGTACATGAATTTTGTCTAGGGTGCCCTTTACGGGTTTTTAATCTAGTGAGTTTGGTATCTTTTACATGTGTAGTTTAATGTCTGGAAAAATGGACTATCATTACTAATGTTTTAGTTCAAACAAATTAGACCAAGACTAATGTTTTAGGTCAGATAACATAGATGGTGACTTATGGGGTGAGGTCCCCAATTAGAGTTTATGGACCAAGGATGTCCCTATACTTTTCATACATGGATGAGGGATTTTTCATGACACTTATTTTTAGGTTTTTGGATATAAGACATGGATATGAGACATGATATGTGGAATGGGAGCCATGGGGAATACAGAGGTAGGAAAAGACACTCCTAGGGAAGAATTTTCCTTTGGTTTATGGTCCTTTCTGTAGGTAACTTATGTAGATCTACCAGGGTATTATGTTCATGGTCAAAGAAATGTGTTTACAGGACACTGATCTTCCATTTCTGATATCCAGGTAGTTTTATAGTAATTTATATTTGTTTGGGGTTTAAAAGACCACATTATGTGGCCTTTCTATGAGATGATGTATGAGATTAATTAGGGAATATATATCAGCTTCAAATGGGAATGTCACTCCCACATGAATTTGGTATGTATAATGGATTTTAAATCATGTTTTAGTTTAATATCATGAAACTAAGACATTTGAGATTTGTGGTTTAGTGTTTCATTACCCTAATCCAAATTGGGGGGGGGGGGTAAGCGATTCTTCCTTTTCATGATAGTCTGAAAAAAAATGTCTTGTTATCTTTAGGCATGAAGGGGAGAAAGGGTGTAAACTATAATCCATATGGTCTCTGAGACCAGGGAATGGGGTGAGACATAAATGTCATAAGGCATAAAAAAGTAGGAAACTCCTATCATTAGGATGAATCTTCCTTTTGTTTATAGGACTTTTGTGGGTATATTATGCTGCTCCACTGAGGAATTATGTTCACAGTCAAAAAAAGGTGTTTGTAGGACACTAAACATCCATTTCTAATGGCCATGGACGGTAATGGGGGTTTGGACCTTTCTGGACACAGTGTGTGGTTTGTAAAGTGGGAGTGCCAGAACACAAAAGGGGGAACTTTACGCCAAAAATTACCAGGAAAAGGTATATATGTACTTCCCATATAGTTGTGAGAATATCCCTAGTTCAAGGATAATCCTTTCACAAGAAAGGTGAAATCATTTTTCACAGATGGACTTGAGGTATGAGAATTGAAGAGTCACTATATACACTATAATGACAGTAATCAAGATGGGCATAGTTCTCTTAAAATTTATCCATATGAGAATATAATTGACACATAGGAGTGGGACATTCTTATATTGTATATTGGATTTCAATTGAGTCAAGAATCATGTTGAAAATTATTGAATGGCTTCATTTCATGTACCATGTAGTTTTAATGTTTTGTAATTAGGACACTGACATTGGAGCCTTGATTGACCAGAGGATAACTATGCTAGGATGATCTCACATGTCCTAAACATGAGTGGAATTAAATGTGTGAGACTAGGCTTTATGGGATCTCAGATCGAGAGAAATGATGTAGGTGCTCGTTGGATGATGATTTGGTCAATGAAACTTAAGGACACACATTGGTCAAGATGATTGGAGGTCAGGCTCATCGCCCCCTTTTGGGGGGAATTTTTTCATACTATGGGACTCTCTTACAGATTTAAGCAATGATCATATGTTTGTGAATCCCTAGTTATTTCACCATCATGTTTCCAGGGATTACTCCTAGGTTACAAGAACAATCATAAATACACATGGGTCTGTAATCATCTGTATGTATATGAGGTTGTCCATCGAGGAATATATCTGTATGTATCCAAGGTTCTTCATCAATGTTACCCATTTGTGGATAAATCAATATTTTAATTATCATTTACTGAGACATTGTCAGATTAATCCATGTGAGGTGGCGCTCTGGAGTTCATTGTCATCCAGGGGGTAGGGAATTGTTTTGATATCGGGGTCGAACCCATAAGATGTGATTCCTTTGTATCCCCATGAGAGGAATCAGAGCCCACATAGTTTAGTGCAACTTAACTGGACACATAACCTTTTAAATTTTTCTATGGCGAACCCATCCATGTAGTTTAAAATCATACAGAAAGGATGTCCTGGCAGAAGGTTTTCAGTCAATATTTGATGTGGGACTTATGCCAAGGAAGCCCAAAATACCTAGATGAAATGTAGTCTTCAGGTTAAAGAGTCAACCTATCCTGAATATGGACCATAATGCGTTATGGTAAGTTTTGATGTTGGGTTTGGACCATGGGGAGGCTTCTTACGTATCTCAGTTGGTTGGGAATCAGAGACCACTTACTTTTTTGAGATAGGAATTACACATAGAATATTTCTGTAAAGGATGCATGATCTGGGGCTTACATTTGTGGAGAAGTCCCCTTTTGAGTTGGATTTGGGACTTATACAATAAATGAGTCATTAATGAATAGGGGTTCATGATCAAAGTTAACCCTTAATAAGGATCCCCTTTATGCTCTGGCCTTAGACATGTGTCCTACATATCCTGATTGTGGAAGGAATTAGAGATATTGTAGTTCATTGAATTGGGGGATACACCTTCTAGGAGGCCCATAAAGGGAGAACTGAATTTGATTGAGGATTACATTTTATAGGAGGCCCATTATTTTGGGATCATGTGGATTTCATGGTCACCTTCCACCTCTAAACCCACAATAGTCATGATAAATGTGATAAACAAGAGGTGGTAGTGCATCATAAGACCGCTCTTTACACATCATATGTTGATAAATGGTACTAGAGACTTTAGGGAGAGAGGGAGGGGCATTCAGTGTACCCATATTCTCTTTTTTCTCATACCCTGGATAGTGATATGAAAATATATAGGTATACCCTGGGTGGAGGAAGAGAGGAGAACTGATGAAACCTCCTACATGAAAGGGTAGGGACATACCTCAGTGGGAGTGCCATGGAATTTGTTCTGGGAAAGAGGATGAATTTTTTATCACGTCAAATGGAAAAGAAATCATTATTTCCATTATACATCATTGAATCTCATCGAAGGTAGTGTAATGTGATTACCCTTGATCCCTAGAATGAGGAGGTTTATGTTAGTATACCATGGTGGGACCCTGGGTTACCATGGGAATGTAAACTTAGGAACATTTAGGGTATCCACACCACTGTGGGGATTACTCACATGATTCCACTTACCATGGGTATGTATACTCATAAGGGTGTGCTAATGAACCTGATAGTCTTATCATATGGGTCCGGTGGCTTTGGAAGAGGCCTTGGCCAGATTCTAGTAGACTGGATCGTTGAGGGACTATGAACGACACGATGGGAATGGAATGAACTGATTGGAGCTAGAGAGTGGAACACCCAAGAATACCCCATTTCACGTACCATTTTCTCATACGGGATGGAGTTCTATCTTCATTTCGTGTTATGATGTAGGTGGAGGGGTCATCCACATACAATAGTGGTATGATAACCTAAATTTGGTCTATATAGCATTTTTTATGTGGGAAAAGGTTCTGCCCATTTAGCACTTTGCTACGCAGGGATGAGAATCACATGCCTACCATGGTAGTATGCAGAGCTAGGATCTGGCCATGTACTATGATGGTAGGTGGGGTTGAGTTTCATCTACGTTGTGATTTGCTATGCGGTTCATGGTTCCATCCACATAAAACATTGCTATGCGGGAAGCCTATTTTAAGAAGGGGCATTAGTCTTGCGGTTCGCAAGAAATTCATCTGTGGAGGAAGTTGATTCGTGGTTTGGTAAATTCTTATTATATTTTCTTCTTTCATGGTAGGCAGTGAGCTATACCTATAGGGAATCATCAAAAAACTTCGTCCCTATGGTACTTTCTTCTTCCATACCTTCAAATCTCTGAAATCCATTATCCACAAGTCTCTCAGTCTCTTTCCTCTATTCTCCTCCACCAAGGTCATTTCATAGATGGGCGTAAGAGCTGAATAGATAGGTCACATGGTACCTTTTGCAGAAGCTCACAGAAGAATCACCCAACCCATGGAAAACTCGGTGAACAGAGACCTGTAGGAGTTGTGGTTTGTGGAGACTCAAATCACCACCTCGGTCCCATGAACGACATAGTTTATGGGAAGCTATTTGCTTCGCCTCGAACAGGAACTATCTAATTCTTAAAAAAATGGTACAGAAGGGAGAAATTCTCTACCTCTATTCCACGAACAACATAGTTCTTAGAAATTTAGTGCTCCAACTTTCCTTAGGCGAACCATTTGGTTCTCAAATGGTTCGCGGTATGGGCCACAATGCAAAGCGGTGGTTCATGCATGATGTTTTTTCCTTCATGGTCTGACCTTTTCCTTTGTCAATTCTGGCTTCTTCAACCATCTTCTTTGATTCTTCCTGTAAATTCTTTTCCTTCTTTTTCCAAATCCATGGGAGTATTTTTCTTTCACTTTATAAAGAGTTCAGGACCCAACACCCCTAAACACCTAAAAACACTAAAAACCCTAAAAATTCTAAAACTCCTAAAAACCCTAAAATCCTCTGAAAACCCAAAAAAATTAAAAAACCTAAAAATGATAAAACAAAACTACAAACCCTAAAAAAGATGAAAAACCCGTAAAATCCCATTAAAAACCAAAACCCCTAAAAGCATTAAAAACCCTTAAAGCCAATAAACCACTAAAACAAACCTCAAATCCCTAAAACCCGTAAAATTAATAAAAAATACTAAAATCCCTATAAAAAATATAAAACACCCTAACAACCCTATGAAAACCCTTATAACCTTAAAAACCCCAAACCCAATGAAAACCATAAAAAAACCCTAAAAACCCTTTAGACCACTAATAATCCATAAAAACCCTCAAACCCTAAAAATTTCATAAAATACCCTAAAACCCATAAAAACATTAAAAACCCTAAAACCTAAAATACACTTTAAATCCCATTAAAAAATAAAAACTAAAAAACCCCAAAAACCCATAAAACCCCCCAAAACCATGAAAATCCCCAAAAACAAATGACTCCCAAAAAACCCAAACAAAACCCTAAAACCCAAATACCCCAAAAACTGTAAAAAAATTACAAACCCTAACAAACCTAAAACCCTAAAAACCCTAATACCCCCAAAACCCCTTAAAATAACCTAAAAACCCTAAAAACAACAAAAGATTAAAAATACCATAGAAACCCAAAAATACCCTAAATCTCCTTAAACCACTAGAAACTCCAAAAAACCATAAATATCCTTAAAACCCTTGGACCCACTAAATTACCCTAAAACCCTAAATCACTAAAAACTCAAAAAACCCTAAAGTATCATAAAAAAGAATAAAAACCTTAAATTACTTTAAAACCCCAAAGGACTCTGAAAACCCCTAAAAAAAATAAACCACTTAAAATTTTAAAGGACCCTAAACAAACCTAAAAGACCCTAAAAACCCATAAAACCCCCAAAAACCCCATAAAAGACCCTAAAACCCAAAAAATCCTAACAGATACTAAAGGACTCAAAAAACCCGAAAGGACCCTAAGACCCCTAAAAACCCTAAGGACTCTATAAACCCTAAAAATCCCCAAAAAAACCCTAAAGCATTAAAAAAACCCTTAAATACACTAAAAACCCAAAATCTCACTAAAAACATCTAAAATTCCCTAAAACCCAAAAACAACCTAATAGACCCTAAAAACATTAATTGACACCAACCAAACCATAAAAAAAACCAAAAATAGCATAAAAACATAAAAACCATAAAAAACATAAAAAGCAATAAACCCCTAAAAGTGCATAAATAACATAAAGATCTTTAAAAACGATTTAAACCCTTACACCCCCCCAAAAAACCCCTCCTAAAACACTAAAAAAATAAAAAAAAATCAAAATCCCTAAAAATAATAAAACCCATTAAACACCCTAAAACCCGAAAAAACAATTAAAACCCTTTAAAACCCCTAAAACAAAAAAACCCATAAAACCCCACGAAGCCCCAAACCCCCCCCCCCCCCCAAAATAAACCATAATACCATAAAATCCTTAAAACCCATAAAAATAAAATAAAACCACAAAAAGCATAAAAACTCTAAGAAACATAAATACATAAAAAATCTAAAAACACTAAACCCCTAAAAACTACAAAAAGCACTGAAATCCTAAGAACAGTTATTAACCATTAAAACCCATAAAAATAACCATAAACCATAATAATCATTAAAACATAAAAACCCATAAAAAATACTAAAAAACCTAAAAATCATAAAAAAAAAATAAAACAGCCTGAAAACACTGAAAACCATAAAATCCCAAAAAATAATTAAAAGACCCTAAAACCCAAAAGATTTTGAAGGACCTCAAAGACCTAAAAACACTAAAAGACCCTAAATATCCTAAAACCCATAACGACCCAAAAAACAATGAAAATACTAAAAGTCCCTTAAAATCATTTTAAAATAATAAAAACCCTAAAACCCCTAGAAGACCCTAAAATACCTAAAAATCCTAAAAAAACATTATGACATTATTAATCCAAAAAATCCTAAAAACCCCTTAATACCATTAAAATCTTTTTAAAACCGTAAAACAACCCTAAAATACTAAAATGTTGAAAACGTCCAAAAAACATAAAACCCCTAGAAACATTAAAACCATAAGACTCCAAATAAGATCATAAAAACTAAAAAATTATAAAAATCCTAAAAAGCTAAAAAACAAGAAAAAAACCAAACAATCCTTAAAAATGTGAAAAACCCCAAAAACCTAAAAACCCCTAAAAACCATAAAATTCCTAAAAACTCAATATAATATAAATTCCCCTAAAACTAATAAAAACACTCAAACACCCTAAAAGACCTAAAAACCCATCAAACCCCTAAAAATACGAAAAACACTAAAATTGTTAAAAACCCAAAAATCTTTAAAAGAAACCCTAAACACCCATAAAATCATAAGAAAAACTATAAAACATAAATACCCAAAAAAAATAAAAAACAAAATGACCTAGAAACACTAAAAATCCTTAAACCCAGAAAATGGAAAAAATCATTAAATCATAAAATTATCCCCAAAAATCCATAAAACACCTAAAAATGATAAAAATCCAAAAAACCCTGAAAACCCCTAGAAAACTCTTGAAAAATATAAAAACCCAAAAAATACCTAAAATCCCAAAAACCCCCTAAAAACCTAAAATCTCTAAAAACAATTAAAAACCCTAAAAATAGTAAATCCCTTAAAAACATAAAATCCTTAAAATCCTAAACACCCAAAAACTCCGTAAAAACCTCAAAACCCTAGAATACATTTAAACCCCATCAAACAATATAAAACCCTAAAAACACTAAAACCCTTAAAAACCTATAAAATTATAAAAACACCATAAAATACTAAAAATTCCAAAAACCATAAATAATTAAGAAACCCTAAAAACCCATAAAACCCTAAAAAGCCTAAAACCCCTAAAAACCCTAAAATCCCTAAACGCCCTAAAAACTGAAATATAACCTAAAACCTTAGAAAATATATAAAAACTCTAAAACACAAATAATACCCATAGAAACCCCTAAAAAGACCCAAAACCCTAAAAACCCAAAAAACCCAAAAAAACCAAAAACCACAAAAAACCCTTAAAACCGAAATAAAACAATAAAACCCCTTAAACCATAAAACACCTAAAACTATAAAAACCCTAATAAAACCCTAAAACACCTAAATACATACTAAACCCCTATGAAAATATAAAAATCCCAAAAATTAAAGAACCATAAAACCTTAAAACCCTTAAAACAAAAACTGTCCAAAAAATCCAAAATCCCATGAAAACCCCAAAAAACCCAAAATTCAAAAAAAAATCCCAAAAATACAAAAAAAACCCTGAAAACCGTTAAAACCCCTAAAAATCATAAAAGGATATAAAAACTGAAAAAACATTAAAGGATCCAAAAATCATAAAAAAATCATAAAAACCCTAAAACCTCTAAAAACAATAGAACACTTAAAAACCATGAACACTATTAAATTACTATGAACCCTAAAAACTCTAAAAACCCTTAAATATCATAAATATCCCTAAAACACCTTAAAATCCCTAAAACCTATAAACCCCATAATTCTATTAAAACCCTTAAAAGTTTTAAATCCCTAAAAACCCTAAAAGTCCCTAAAAACCTTTAATGACCCTAAAAACCATAAAAATCGTAATAGTCCCTAAAAATACAAAAGACCTTAACACACACTAAAAAATAACAGAACCCTAAAAGACCAAAAAATAACCTTAATATCATAAAATAATCTAAAACCCCTTAAAATTCCAAAATGACTCTAAAATGCTAAGAATGTTAAAAAACCCTTAAAGTGTCCTAAAAACCCTAAAAACCCCTAAAAACCTTAACCATCCTAATGGAACCTAATAACCCTGAATGATCCTAAAAATTTATAAAACCCCAAAGGTCTTTAATACATATGAAAAATCTAAACAAAAAAAAATACCTTTAAAATCCTAAAGGACACTAAAAACCCGAAAATCCTGAATGACCCTAAAAACCCTAAAATCCCTAATATACCCTAAATCTCCTAAAAACACTTTACACCCCCCAAAAAACCATAAAGGACCCTTAACCCTCTAAATGAATCTACCCTAAATTACCCAAAAATACCTGAAATCCCTAAAACCTCTGAAGGACCCTAAAACCTTATAAACTTTAAAAGACACTAAAACCCCATAAAACCATAAAGACCCTCAAATAACAAAGATCAGTAAAAATCCTTTAACCCTAAACACCTTAAAACACCTAAAACCATAAAAACCCAAAAACCCCTACATCACAACAAACCCCTTAAAACTATAATAAATACCTAAAACCCTAAAAAATCTGAAAATTCCCGAAAATCCAAAAAACATAGAAAATAATAAAAAAAATACAAAATAAAAAAAACCCTAAAGGACAGTAAAAACCCTAAAATAACCTAAAAACCATAAAACACCTAAAATACACTTAAACCCATAATCCAAAAAAAATTAAATGACATTAATAACCCTAAAACCCTAATGAAACTTAAAAACACCTAAACAACCCATAAAGATCTTAAAAACCCTAAATCCAAATAAAAAACTAACAAACCAAAAAACCCTAAAAAGTAATGAAAAATGAAAAAAAAACATTAAAAGATTCTAAAACACCTAAAAACCCTAAACCCACCCAAAAAATCCATAAAAACTCATAAAACATTGAAAAACCCCCAAATCCCTCAAAACACTAAAATACCCTAAAACCCTTAAATTCCATAGAAATCCTAAAAACCAAAAAAAACTTCAAAACCATATAAACACTAAAAACCCTAAAAATCCCTAAGATCCATTAAAATCCCCCAAAAACCAAAAATAACCTAAAAACTCTTAAGAACTCTTAAAACCTATTAAATCCAAAAAAACACCACTAAGACCCCCTAAAAATCCCCTAACACCATTTAAACACTTAAACCCCTGAAAACCCACAAAACCCAAAAAAAACTAGTAAAAACACTAAAAACCTAAAAAACTCTTAAACATTTTAAATAATAAAAAAACCTTAAAACCCCTAAATCCCCGTAAATGACTATAAACCTAAAAACCAAAATAATCTAAAAACTTTAATAACACATAAAAATTATAAAAATATTTGATAAAAACTAAAAACCATAAAAAGATAAAAACCCCTAAAATTATTAAAGATCCAAAAAACCCTAAAAACTCATAAAACCCCTAACCGCTTTCCCCAAAACTAACCTAGAAACCACTAAAACAGAAAAAACCCAAAAAACCATGAAAAATATAACTAACCGTAAAAACTAAAAAACATAAAAAACCCACATTAAATCCCTAAACCCCTTGAAAGAACCTAAAATCCTTAAAATCACTAAAGGACCCAAAAACAAACCTAAAACTATTAAAACAATAAAAATAATAAAACAACTTGAAAACACCTCAAAAATCATAAAACCCATTAAAATCATAAAAAACCCCTAAAACCCCAAAAACAAAAAAAAAACTAAGCCCCCCCCCCCAAATTCAAACCCATAAATTCTTAAAAAACATAATTCCCTAAAATCCCTAAAAACATAAAACACCTAAAAACCATAAAAAACATGGGAAAACCCTAAAATACATAAACCCTAACAAATCCCTAAAACCCATTAAAATACTAAGAAAACCATAAAATCATAAAAAAACCTAAATACACTAAATAAACTGATAACCATAAAAGCATAAATAACCCAAAAACCTAAAAACTTTAAAAACCATATAACAAAAAAAATAACAAAAAACCATGAAACCCCAAAAAAGTTGTAAGAAACTAAAAATCATAAAAAACCAGGTACACTAAAAAACCCAAAAAACAAAAAAAACCCTAAAAATATTAAATATCCAAAATATCCATAAAAATTTTAAATCCCTAAAAACCCAAAAAATCCTAAAAATAGTAAAACCACAAAAAATACATAAAACCATAAAAAACCAAAAACCCCTAAAAATCCTAATAACCCTAAACCCCTTTAAAACCATTACAAAAAACAATAAACAAAAAAACCCTTAAAACCCTTAAAAACCCAAAAAACCGTAATAACTGTAAAGACACTAAATCATTAAAAACTCTAAAAACATTAAAACCCTTGAAAACATAAACCCCTTTAAAACTCTAAAAACACTGGAACCCCAGAAAACACTAAAACCTGAGAAGACCCTAAGGCCCTCTAAAAACCCTTTAAACCCCCTAAAAACCCTAAAACCCTAAAACCCCAAAATAATCCTATAACCAAAAAATCTAAAGGACCCTAAAACCCATAAAAAACTAAAACCACTAAAAAATATAAAAAACATAAAAAACCATAAAATTATTAAATCCCTTAAAACCTAAAAAGCACTAAAAACATTAAGAACCCATAAAACCACATAATGGCCCCTTAATGAACCTAAAAATATTAAAGACCCTAAAATACCCTAGAAATTATATAAGATACTAAAAACCTAGAAAACCCCTAGAGAACCTAATAACATAAAAAAACCATAAAAGACAATGAAGATCCATAATAGTCCTTGTTTACTAGATTTTGAGTTGTGATCTCTTCGGAGATTATGGGTTAGGATGTGATGGATGCTGGATTTTGACCTTCTTTTTTATAGGAGCTGGTTGGATTGGAGGCGGTGATTATTATGATGTTGATACTCGTGATTCTGTTCCTGGTTGTTGGGATTTAATGTGATGGTTTCTGGATTTGATGAGGATTGATGGTCGCTGCTTATGTGTGTTGTTCTTTGATGATCTGCTAGGTGATTGTTGGATTTGGATGATGGAGTGCGGCTGGCCTCCTATCATTCCCCTGGACTCGTGCGTCCACCTCTTCTCTTGATTCCCTCCCCATCATATTGGACCCCATCTTGGTTTGGTATGATAGTGCATGTGGTAGCTTTGGAATCGTGTTGGTGGTCTAGCTCGGCCTCAAGGGCGCATCTTGGTTGGCTGGCGGTGTTAAGCGGTGACAGCTTGTGAAGGTCAGTTTGGTGTCTTGAATGATGGTTGTTGATCTAGGTTCAGTGATGAAATATGGTTATGTTGTGGAAATGTTTTTATGGTGATGATGATTTTGTGCTGATGAATGTTGATGAAGTTGCTACTGATGGCTATGGTGTTGTTGGATGAAAGGTGCTGAAGCTGCTGATGTGTTTGGTCTCTTGTGTCTTTTTCTTTATTTTCTTTCCCATAGGGGATTGTTTTTTGGGTATGGGTAGATTAACCCTGCCCCTCCTCTATCTGCAGTGTCCTCTTTTTTCTTAATAAATTTTGGGGGGCAGGAATAGCCAGGATCCGGCAGCTACCTTGCCCCAATAAAAACCCTAAAACCCCTAAATCCCCCATAAAACCCCTAAATCCCCCATAAAACCCCTAAAAGACCCTAAAACCCTAAAACCCTTAAAAGACCCTAAAACTCAAAAAAACTCATAAATGACCCTAAAACCTTATTAAATCCCTAAAATAACCATAAACCCCCTTAAAATCATAAAAACCTCAAAAAATATAAAAAATCATAAAACCCTAAAGCCCTAAGAAACCCTAGTAACTTTAAGAGGCCCTAAAAATTCCAAGAAACCTTAAACAGAAAAAAAACCCTCAAACTATAAAAAACCTTAAAAACATTTAAATTTAAAAAAACCTAAATCAAGACCAAAATTCAAAAAAAATATTAAAACCCAAAAAATACAAAAAAACCCTAAACCCCTAAAAAACCTTAAAATTCCTAAAACCCAAAAAAACATAAAAAAATAAAAAAAACCTTAAATACTAAACCACCTAAAAAAATAAAATCCATAAAAAATCCATAAATCTCATAAAATCCCCTAAAATATCCTAAAACAATAAAACTATAAAAGAGCCTAAAATACCCTAAAACCAGATAAAGACCCTAAAAATCAAAAACCCTAAATTCCAATAAAATCCCTAAAAACACTAAAAACCCATAAAACACTTAAAACCAATAAAAATAAAAAAAATGATAAAAATTTACAAAAAACCTAAAATCATTTAAAAATCTAAAAAAGCATAAAAACATTAAAAAACTTGTAGAACCCTAAAACCTTAAAATTTATAAAGACACTAAAAATCCCAAATCCCTAAAGGTAAATAACACAACTAAAACACATATAAACACATAAATCCTTACAAAAACCAAAAGACCCTATAAAACCTTAAAACCCATAAATATTTAAAACCTAATAAAATTCCCTAAAACCATTAAAAATCCTAAAAAGACCCTAAAACCACATAAAAGAACCTAAAATCCAAAAAACATTAAAAGTCCCTAAAAGCCCTAAGATCTTTAAAAGACCATAAAATCATTAAAAAAAGAAACTAAAAAACCCTAAAAGAACATAAAATAACCTAAACCCCTAAAGACTCAAAAAACTCCAAAACCCCCCTTAAGGACCCTAGAAACCCGAAAAACCCTAATGGACCATAAAATAGTAAATCACCTTAAAGAACCCTAAAACCCATAAAAACTTGAAAATCATTGAAAAAACCCTAAAAAACTCTAAGACCGTAAAAACCGTGAAAACCCTAAAACCCCCTAAACCCTTAAAAGACCCTAAAACCCTAAAAACCCTGAAAGATATCAAAGCACCCTAAAATCCCTAAAACTCCAAAAATACCCTAAACAACCTAAAAGTAACTACAAACCTAAGGAACCTAAAAGACCCTAAAACCCCATTATGAAAAACTAAAATACCCTTAAAAACAATTAAAAATTCAGATTTCTGTAAAACCCTAAAAATTGTAAAAACCAAAAACCCTAAAAAACAAAAAAAAACCCTAAAACCTAAAAAACCATAACATATTCAAACCCATAAAAACCCTAAAACCCATAAAATACCAAAAAACCAAGAAAAACATTAAACCCCAAAAAATCATAAAACCCATAAAAACCATAAAAATACTAAAATAACCAAAAATCCATAAAACCGCCAAAAAGACACTAGAACCCTAAAAAACCCTAAAAGCCCCAAAAAATACTTAAAACACCATAAAACCCACAAAACTCCCTAAACAATTAAAAACCCTAAAACCCTAAGAAAGCCTAAATATCCCTAAAAACCCTTAAACACCTTCATAACCCTTAAATGGTAAAAACATTTCAAATGATAAAAACCCTTAAACAACCTTAAAACCCCAAAAAATCCATAAAAAAATAAAACCCCTAAAAACCTTAAAACCCTTAAAACAATAAAAACTTATTCAACTTAAAAACACAAACAAATCATAAAATCCCTAAAAACCTTTAAAACATAAGAAATCCATTAAAACCCTAAAACCCATAAAAACACTAAAAACCCGACCCCCACCCCAAACACTTTAAAATCCTAAAATTGTAAAACACATAAAAAAACATAAAAACCCTAAAACCACAGAAAATATAAAAAAATATAAAACATAAAGACCCTAGTATACTCTTAAAACCTTTACAAATAAAAAAAACCTAGAAAACTCCAAAAAACCCAAAAACCATAAAAACCCCATTAAACCTGATAAAGACCCTCAAAAACATTAAAACCCCTAAAAACCCTAAAAACCCAAATAACATTGAAAATTTTAAAAAACTTAAAAAACCCTTAAAAACCCTAAAACCCATAAAACCATTTATAATCCCTAAAACCAATAAAACCCCAAAAAACCCTTAAATCACCTCAAAACACTGAAACCCCTAAAAAACCCCAGACCCTAAAAACCATAAAAACTCTAGAACCCTAAAAACCTAAGAACCCTATAAAAATAAAAGCATCCAAAAGACACAAAAAATACCAAAAAAATAAAAAAACATTATTAAATACCCTTAAAACCCATAAAAGAATCCACAAACCATAAAAACCCTAAACGGGACCAAAAAACCCCAAATCCCTAAAAGACACTAAAAATAAAAAAAATAGAAAAGGAACCTAAATAATAATAAATGACCCTGAAGCCCCCTAAAATCCATGAAACCCTCTAAAACACATAAATGGGAAGTAAAAACCCAAAACCCCCCCATAAAAAACCTAAAATTCACTAAAACCCCTAAAAACATAAAGACTCTAAAAACCATAAAAACCAAATGGACCCTAAAAATCCTAAAAAGGGTAAAGAACCCAAAAAACCCTAAAATACCCTAAAATAAAAAAAACTACAAAATGCCTAAAACTATAAAAAAACATAAAACACCATAAAACTGCTAAAATCCCTTGAGAACCCTAAAAGACACTAAAAACCAAAAAAGACCCTAAGAAACATAAAAATCCCTAAAACCCCCAAAAATCCTAAAATAACCTAAAAACCATAAAATCATTAAAAGTATATAAAATCCAAAACACAATAAAAAAGCTGCAAAAATCAAAAATAAACACCCTAAAACCCATTAAAACCACTAAAATCCAAAAAACCATAAAAACCCCTAGAAACACTGAAAGACCTAAAAAACCTAAAACCACAAAGAACCCAACCCCCCCCCCCCCCCACCCACCCTCCACCCCCCAATACCCCAAAACCCCTAAAAACTAAAAATACCTAAAACCCATTAACCCCTTAACCCCTTAAAACCCCGTAAAAACATGTAAAATCCAAGAAACCTAAAAATACCCTAAAACACTAAAATAATAAAAAAACATTAAATGTACCTAAAAATACCTAAAAACCCAAAATAACCCTAAAATCCAAAAAAAAATAAAAACCCTAAACCCAAAAAAATACTAAAAATATTTAAACAATAAAAACCCTAAAAATCCCCTAAAACATAAAAAATCGAAAAAAACCCAAAAAACCATTGTAACTCCTAAAATCCACAAAATACCTTTAAAACAAAAATATTCTAAAAGCCCAAAAACCTCTCCAAATCCCTAAAACCCCTAAAATAAACTAAAACTCCTAAAAGAAACAAAAACCCCTAAATGTCCCCAAGAAATCTAAAACCCTAAAAGTCCCTAAAATCTTGATAAAACACCTAAAATAAACTTGAATCCATTAAACATCCTAAAAACTCTAAACACCCTAAAAAACCTTAATCTATTGAAACCTAAAACCCATAAACCCCATAAACCCTATAAACAATAAAAATCCTAAAATCCTTAAAAACCCAAATATTCCCTAGAACTCATAAAATATTTAAAAACACAAAAATGAATATAAAATCCCTAAAAATACCCCAAAACCCATAGAAAACAATAAAAACCCCAAAAACACTTAAAAACCCTATAAACAAAAAAGATATCCCTATAATCCCTATAAACCCTAAAAACCCCTAAAAATATGAAAATCCTAAAAACCCTAAAAACCTAAACACCCCTCAAAAACAAAAAATTCACAAAACCCCCAAAAAACATGAAAACCCAAAAAACATCAAAAACACTAAAAAATTAAAAACTTCAAATACCTAAAAACATAAAAATCCCTAAAACATAAAAACCACTAAATCCCTAAAAATACTAAAAACACTAAAAATATAATGAATTTTTAAAACCCAAAAAACCTAAAACCCCTAAATTCCATAGAAATATTAATAACTAAAACCATAAACCCGGTAAAAAACCTTAAAATTCCATAAAATTACCAAAAATCCATAAAATTATAAAAATCCTAAAATCCTATAAAATCTTGAATCCCAATATGGGACTCTAAATATCCATAAAAACCCTAAAACCCCTATAGAAAGATAAAAACATTAAAATTACCTAAAAACCTTAAAACCCAAAACCCCTTTGAAACCCTTAGAAATCCTAAAAAACTGTAAAACCTAAAACCCATAAAAGTCATAAAAACCTTAAAACCCTAAAAATTCAAAAACACCTTAATAACCCTGAAAACATTAAAAAACCCCTTAAACCCCTAAAAACCTAAAAACTATTAAAACGCTAAAAGTACCCTAAAACTCCTAAAAACATAAGAAACCCTAAAAACCCCTAATAATGCCTAACCCTCCCCCTAATACCCTAAAACCTAACAATGTAAAAACCCTTAAAACCCCAAAAAACCGACTAAAAAATCATGAAACCCTAAAAAACCCAAAAAACATAGAGACCTAAGAAAATCCCTAAAACGTAAAAAAATCTAAAAAAATACCATGAATCCCTAATAATTGCGAAAACCACTAATAAAACTCTAAAACCACATAAAACACTAAACAACCCTATAAAAAATGAAGACCCTTAAAATCCCTAAAACCCTTTGAAACCCAACAAAATCCTAAAACCCAATAAATAATAGAGTAGCCTAAAAAGTCCTAAAAACATGAAAAAATCCAAAAAGAATTATAAAACCCCAAAAAGCTGAAGAAACTCCTAAAAGAACACAAAAACTCCTTAAGGAATTGTAAAAAAACCATAAACCCCTAAAAAACCTAAAACACTAAATCCCCCTAAAACATTACAAATTCATAAAAACCTTAAAAACACCTAAAACCTTAAAAGACCCTAAAATTACATGAAATACCCTAAAAAACATGAAACCCAAAACACTAAAAATAATAAAAACCTTTTTAAATCCCTAAAAATCCAAAAAAATTCCAAAAACCCAAAAAATAAAAAAAAACCAAAAAATCTTTAAAAACACTAAAACCTTCAAAAAACCCAAAAAAATATTGAAAACCATAAAAACACCTAAACCCTCAAAAACTATAAAAAGGATAAAACCCTAAAACTGCTTATAACAAAAAAACCCTAAAACCCCCTGAAACCCCCTAAAATCACCAAAAATTATAAAATCTAATAAAACCACAAAAAAATAATAGAAAACCCTAAAATAATAAATATCTATAATAGCCCTTAGAAACCATAACAAACATAAAAACCTTAAACCCCACCCCATTTACCTCAGATCGGCGGGTCTTCTTCTTTCCTTGCGTCGCTAGGGTTCTCCTTCGGTTCTTCCACTTTCCCCCTCTGACGTGGTCCGACATTGGTGTCCACAGCTTCGTCCTAGAATGCCATCAATGGAGGTTTCCCCCCGTGCATCATTTCTTCACTTTTGATATAGTGTTGGCTTTGTCATGCCTTGTAGCTTCGAGATCTTGGTACGGCTTCATATCGATCGTTGATGGATTTGGTTCATGTGGAGTTGACTCCGATTCTCCTTGCTTCAAGACCCCTGTCTGGCTTCGGTTTGCACTTCGATTTTGGGTTTCTAGATCAGTGTATGCCTTTCTAGATTTGGGTTCTTTTTGTGGATTTGGGAGCTTGTTGCCGGTCTTGGTGTTCTTGTTCGTTTCATCGGTGCTCCCCTGTCCTCCGGATCTCATCGTGGCTTCTGTGCGTTCATCGTCGGCTCTGGGTTGTTCGTTGCCGGCTACGGTGGGTTCCTCCTTGGAATCTACATCCGGTTGCGGCTGTAGTGTTATTGGATTTTGGCTTTGATATCCATGCTCGGCTTTTTCTCGACTTTACGATGGTCCTGGTGTGCTCGGGGCATCTCAGGCTCAGCTCCATTGTCTTGGAGGGGGGGAGGCCATGTTTTCTGTTTCCTCTGGTTTTCTATGCTCCTGATTTTTTGTTGTTGGTGACTTGTTGTGGTATTTAATTTTGGTGTTTGATGATGTTGGTTGTCAGCCACTATTTTATGAAAGTTGATGATGCTAATTGATGGGGAATGTTGTGATGGTTTCTAGCTTGGGGATGCAAGAGGTGGATGTTTGTGGCTTTGTGGTGCTGAAGTTGGGTTGATGAAGTTGCTGCTTGTGGTCAGGTGCTACTGATTGTGGGTTCTTATTGGTTTGGAGGCGATGTTGGGGATTTTTCCATTTCTTCTTTGTTCCTTTTTTCTTCTTTTTGATCTTTTGTTTTGGGATTTTTGGGTTTGGGTTTGTTAGGGGGTTTTGGGTGTGGATCTTTTGACTACTCCCCTCCCTTGTCTGCTGCATCTTTTTTCCAATAAATTTCAGGAGGGGGGGTCAGAAATAGAATGACCCTCGCATCTTCCATGCCGAAATCCCACCCCCTGAGAAACCCCTATGAAAATCCAGAAGAACCCTAAAACCATAAAAATACTTAAAATCAATAAACACATTTAAATGCCTAAAAAACATTAATCCTTATACCATACACCCTATACCCTACAACATATACACTATACTCTAAACAAAAAACCCTAAACCCTAAACCGGAAACCCTATTACCTAAAACCTAAACCCAAAACCCTACACCCTAAATCTTAAACCCTATACCCAAAACTGTAGACACTAATCCCTATACCCTATATTCAAAACCTTATACCCTCTACCCAAAACCTTAAACACTGTACTTTAAACCATAAAACATACACCATGAACCCTAAATCCTATAACCCAAACCCTAAAGTCCCCTATAAACAATGAAAGACCCTAAAAACCCTAAAACCCCTTAAAAATACTAAAAATACTATAAAATTAAACAAAACTCCTAAAACAATAAGAGAACATAAAAACCCCAAAACCGCAAAAGGCCCAAAAAACCCCAAAACCCCTAAAACCCCAAAACCCCTAAAAACATAAAATACCCTATGAACCCTTAAAAACCCTAAAACCCTAAAACAACAATAACCCTTAAAACATAAAAAACCTAAAAAATACAAAAAACCATAAAAACATTTAAAAACCCTAAAAATCCTAAAAACCCCTAAAATCACTAAATACCCTAAAACACCAAAAACCCCTAAAACGCCATAAAAACAATATAAACACCTAAATAAACCCTAAAAATATGTCAAACCCATAAAAGGACTAAAAACCAAAAAATACCCTAAAAAATAATAACACAAAAAAACCCTAAGAAGACCATAAAACACAATAAAACAATAAAATACCCTAAAATCCCTAAAAACCCCTAAAACCCCTAAAACCCCTAAATCCTCTAAAACCCCAAAAAACCCCTAAAAACATACAACTCTTAAAATATCTTAAAGACCCTAAGACACCACATAACCCCTTAAAACCCAAAATTTATATAAAATCCCCAAATCCCTAAAATCATTAAAAATCCTAAAACCTATAAAAATGGCTTAAAACCCCAAAAAATCCTAAAAACCCTTACTACCCCTAAATATTCTAAAAACACTAAAAACAAAAAAAACAAAAACACACTTAAATGACCCTAAATTATCACAGAAAACCTAAAAGGCATAAAAGACACTAAATACCCTAAACACCCTAAAAATATCTAAATAATAATTAAATCCAAAAAAATCCAAAAAACTTATAAACCCTAGAAACACTAAAACCCAATAAAATTGATAAAAACACCAAAAAAAATTCTAAAAACTCCTAAAAACAACTAAAACCATAAAATCCCCATAAAATCCTAAAAATCCCTAAAATACTATCAAAATGATGAAACCCATAAAAATAGTAAAAACCCATAAATCTCATAAAGGGCCTAAAAATCCTTAAAGGACAACAAATCCCCCTAAACCTCTAAAACTCCCTAAACCCCTAAAAAATCCTAAAAACCCAAAAAGACATAAAAATATCTAAAACACACTAAAAACCCAGAACCCTCTAAAACCCCTAAAATTAATAAAAATACCCTTAAACCCTAAAAATGCATAAAAATCATAAAAACAATTAAGAATTTTAAAAACCCTAAAATCCCTAAAGCCCACAAAAGAAATCCTAAAACCACTATATATCCCTAAAAACACTAAATATCATTATAAAATCTTTAAACCCCTAAAAATAGTAAAAACCTAAAAAAACTAAAAATCTATAGAACCCATAAAACCCCATTAAAATACCCCAAAACAATAAAGACACTAAAAATCCTAAAACACTAAAAATACCATAGAAACCCTAAAAACCTAAAATACATAAAAAAACCTACAATACATTAAAACCCTTAAAGTACATTTAAAACCATAAACCCTAAAAAACCATGAAATACAAAAAAATATCTAAAAAACCATAAAATCCCTAAAAGTCTAAAAGACCCTAAAAACTTTTAAAACCTATAAAAGACACCAAAAGGGCCCCAAAAACCCCCAAAACACAAAAAAAACTCAAAACCCTAAAATCCCCTAAAAATAACTAAAAACCCTTAAAATAAAAAAAATAATTGTAAAACATTATAAAACCCTGAAACCATCAAAAACCAATAAAATCCTAAAACAATCATAAATCCCCCTAAAATCATAATTACCCAAAAAAATCCCTAAAACCCTTAAAATGATAAAACCATAAAAACTCTAAGAAATCACTAAAAACAAAAAAAAACTATAAAATCTCCTAAAAAACTAAAAAACCTAAGAAAACCCCAAAACCACTAAAAACCTCAAAACATTAAAAATCCTAAAAAACCTAAAAGATTCTAAAACCCATGAAACCCTAAAAAATACTAAAATCCATAAAAACACAAAAAAAACTGAAAGCCTTAAAAACACTGAAAACCAAAAAACCCCTTAAAAGCCACAAAAAAATCCTAAAATCCTAAAAAACCATAAGAAATAAATACCCTAAAACCCCTAAAAACAATAAAATTCAAAAAACCCTAAAACCATAAAAAATCATAAGTCCCCTTAAAACCCTAAGATTTCCTAGAAACACTAAAAACATAAAAACCATAAAAACCTTAAAAACCATAAAATACCAAAAATCCCAAAAAAATGATATAAATCATAATATCCCTAAAAACTCTTAAAACCAATTGAATACTATGTAAAAACATAAATAATATGAAAATTATTAAAGCCACTAATATCATATAAAACCTCTAAACCCCTTAATATCCCTAAAACCCCTTAAAACTCTAAAAACACTAAAAACCCTAAGAACCCTAAAACCACTAAAGCCCCAAAACCCCTAAGAACACTAAAAACCCTTACAACCTTAAACCCAAAAACTGTTAAAACCAAAAAACCCAAAAATACAAAAAACCCTCAAACCCCCTAAAAACCCATAAAACCCCATTAAAAAAATAAAAAAAACATAAGAAAACATAAAATCACCTAAAAACCCTAGAAACCATAAAACTAATAAAATCCCTAAAAACACTTGAAGCCCAAAAAATCCAAAAAATCTTGAAAAACTTTGAAACCCTTAAAAACCCTAATAACCATAAATAACCTAAATCCCTAAAAAATATAAAAACCCTAAAACGCAAGAAACCACTAGAAACACATAAAATCCCATAAAAACCTAAAAAACCTAAATCCATAAAACCTGATAAAAATATTGATACTTCTAAAAAACATAACAACACCCTAAAAAGCCAGAAAAACCCTAAAAACCCTACAAACATACTAAAACCACAAAAAAACTCTAAAAACACTAAAACATTTAAAAACCAAACATCCCAAAAATCCATAAAAATCCAAAAAAAAATCTAAAAAAATCCCAAAGCCCCCTTAAACCCCTTTAAAACCCCTAAAATACATAAAAACATAAAAAACCAAAAGAAACCCTAAAAACTTTTAAATCTGTAAAAAACATAAAATTATAAAACTCCGTAAATGATTCTAAAAACTATAAAATATTAATGGACCCTAAAAACATAAAAACCCAAAATCCCCTAAAAACACTAAAACACATGAAACCCTAAAAATCCTTAAATACCCAAAGAATCCTAAAAACCATAGTAACCCTAAAAATAATCCAAAATAACTAAAAATACTAAATACCTAAAAATCCCATAAAACTCATAAAAACCCTTAAGATCGTTTAAACCTCTTAAAACCTATAAAACCCCTTAAGAGACCATAAAACCCCAAAAATTCCTTAAAATACATGAAAACATATAAAAAACTCCTAAATGACCACACAATACCATAAAACCACAAAGACTCTAAAAACACCTAAAATCCCCAAAGGACTATAAAACTATATTAAACATTAAAAGACCCTAAAACATTATAAACCCTAAAGGACCCAAAAAAAACCCTAAAAAAATCTAAAGGATGCTAAAAAAATAAAATGGCCCTCAAATTCCAAAAAAAATCATAAAGGACTTTAAAAACTATAAAAACCCTAAAAAAAAAACCATTAAAATTCTAAGGGAACCTAAAAACACTAAAAATTTAAAAGACCCTGAAAATTTATAAAAACATTAAAAACCTCTAAAACCTGCGAAGGGAGTATTATGCTATGACACCATTTGAGTCTTCTGAGTGGGACTCTGCAGATCTTGATGTTGCTGACAGCAACAGTGCAAATGGAGACCCCTTTGGAGCTGGGAATGAGTATGATGACTTTATAGCTTGAATTTTTCGCTGCTTCTTTCTTTTGTGTCTTTCTTTCCTTGCATTCTTCTCTTTTTGTACTCCTTTTGGACTTGCTTCCTTTTATTTAATAAATTTTAGGGGGCCAGGAATAGCATGATCCTCGCATTTGCCTTCACCCTAAAAACTCTAAGACCCATACAACACTAACAACTCTAAAAACCATAAAAACTTGAAACCACTAAAACCCCTTAAAAATATAAAACACCCCCTCAAACCCCTAATAACTCAAAAAAACCCTCAAAAACCAAAAAACAATAGAACTATAAAAAACCTAAGAACCCTACAAAATCATAAATTTTATAAAAATAAAAAAATCTTAAAGGACTACAAAATCCTTAAAAGACAGTAAAAACCCTAAAAACACTAAAAACCCAAAATAACCCTAGTAACCCAAAACAATATTACAATTCACTTAAAAACCCTAAAATCGACTGAAAAACATAAAGCCATAAAAAACCATAAAATTCCAGGAAAACCCAAAAATATATTTAACAGACACTAAAATGGTGTAAAAATTATAAAAACCAATATATCATAAAACCCCTAAAAAAACATAAAACCCAAAAAATCCCCAAAAACCCCAAAACATTGAAATACTTATAATATTCATGAAATCAATAAAAAAAATTAAACTCTTAAAACCCATAGAAACCTTAAAATCCCAAAAAACCCCAAAAACCATAAAAACACTAAAAACCATTAAAATCCATAAATTATTAAACCCCCCAAAACCCCTAAAAAAATTTTAAAACCTCTTAATACCCTTCAAACCCATAAAATCCAAAAAACACCATTAAATACTAAAAAACTCCCTTAAAACACTTTAAAATCCCTAAAATTCAAAAAACCATAAAACCCCAAAAAACACTAAAAAACTATAAAACCCCGAAAGACACTAAGAACCCTAAAACCCCTAAAAACCCTAAAAACCCAAAACCCTAAAAAAATAAACCCTTTAAACCCCTTGAAATGATAAAAAATCATAAAATAAAATAAAACATAAACAAAAAAAACCTTCAAAAAACCCAACAACCATAAAACCTTATAAAATCCAAAAACCTCTTCAAAACCCTAAAAACCCTAAAAGAACCTAAAACACATAAAACACTAAAAAAACCTAAAACCCTCTTAAGAAAACAAAAAATGAGAAAAAAACCACTAAAATAATAAAAACATGAAAAATTATGAAAAATCCTTAAAACACTAAATAATAAAAAAACAAAATAAACTTTTGAAGACCCTAAAAACCAATAAAAACCTAAAAACCCCAAAAACCCTAAAATCCCTCAAAATCCTAAAAACACTGGAAACCCCCTAAAATAATGATAAAACTCTAAAATGCATATAAACCTTAAGAAATCCTAAACAATATTTAGAATCCAAAGAAAACCCCTAAAAACCCTAAATACACAAAATCCAAAAAAAAATATAAAAAATATAAAATCCTTAAAATCAATGAAAAGATATAAAAAACCCTAGAAACACATAAAACCCATAAAAAATAAAACAATAAATAACTTTGAAAACCAATTAAAGTAATAAAAAACCAAAAACAATAAAAAATCCAAAAAACCACAAACCCCCCAAAAATAAGAAAAAATCCTAAAAACATTAAACACCATAAAACTCACAATACCAAAAAACACAAACACCACTAAAAACCCAAAAACAATAAAAATCCTAAAATCCATAAAACCCTAAAAACCCTAGAAGCCCTAAAATCATGAAAAAAATTCAACATAAAAAAACCCTTTAAACCCATAAAACATTAAAAACATAAAAAAAATAAAAAACCCTAAAGTCACTAAAAACATCTAAAAACAATAAAAAACACATAAACACTAAAAACCCATAAAACCCCCTAAAACCCCTAAAACCATAAGAACCCAAAAAACCCTGAAATGGTAAAAAGCTTTAAAGGTATCTAAAAATACATAAATTCCCTAAAAATGGTAAAAAAAACCCCTGAATCCCCTAAAAATAGTAAAAACCCAATAAAAACTAAAAACACTAAAACCCCTAAGTGTCCTAAAATTCAAAAAAAAAATTTAACCCAAAAATATCCTAAAACCACTTAAAGAACCTAAAAACCATAAAATACCCTAAAATCATAAAAGATCTTACCCACTTCCCCAAACACTAAAATACAAAAAAACCCTAAAACCCATATAAAACCCAAAAAACACCATATAAGATCTTAAACACAAAAAACATAAATAAACCTAAAAACTGTAAAACCCCTTGAAATACTAAAAACCATTAAAGACCCTCAAAAATCCTAAAAACCCTAAAATTTTTAAAAAAAACTAAAAACTATAAAAACCCCTAAAACCCCAAAAAATATATAAGACACTAAAACCTAAAAAATCAATAAAACATAAAAGAACCTAAAAAATAAGAAAAAATAGATAAAGACCCTAAAAATATTACATGACCATAAAACCCCTAAAACCCCCTAAAACTATTAAAACTCTAATAATATCCAAAAAGTTGATTAAAATCCCAAAAGACACTTAATAACACTTAATCAAACCAAAAAACACAAAACCACATAGAAACCCAAAAACCCTTATAAAGCTTTAAAACCCTAAAAACATAAAATACACTAAAAACCCTTAAAACCCTAAAGACCACTAAAAACCCTAAAACACCAAATAAACCCATAAACCCCCAAAAACCATAAAAAAACCCTAAATCCCATAAAACCCATAAAATTCCTAAAAACCTTGAAAACCCTAAAATCCCCCAAAACCCCATAAAAGACCCTAAAAACCCCAAAACCCCAAAACCCCAAAAGACCATAAAAACTTAAAACCACTAAAAGATCCTAAAAACTCTATAAAAACACTAAAACACCCTAAAATCCTTAAAACCCCTAAACCCCCTTAATACAATAAAACCCTAAAACCCCTAAAACACCAGGACACCCTAAAAATCCCAAAAACCCCTCAAACATCATAAAAAATCATAAAATGTTAAAAACACCTAAAACCATTCAAAATTAAAAAAAAACCTGAAACAAACCTAAAAAACCCATAAACCTTTTAATACCCAAAAAATTAAAATTAAAAGTAAAACCCTAAAAACCCCTAAAACCCTAAAATCCTTCAAACCCCTAAAACCCTAAAACCACTAAAAATGATAAAACCCCTCAAACCCATTAAAAGACCCTCAAAATGCTAAAAAACATAGAAGAACCTAAAATAACCTAAAACCCATAACGAACCCTAAAACCCCCAAACCTTTAAAACCCATAAAACCCCATAAAACCCCAAAACACCTAAAAGACCATTTAAATCCAAAAATCCCCTAAAATGTGAATAAATTCTAAAACCCCAAAAAAACCTAAAAACCCCATAAATCTCTAAAAAATATAAAAACCCAGATAATATTTATTGAACCCTAATACCCTAAAAATCCCTAAAATTTCAGGAAACCCTAAAAACCAATAAAACTTGATCAAAAAAACCCTAAAACCCCTCTGAACCATTTTAAAAGCGCTAAAACCCCTAAAAACCCACAAAGGAGCCTAAACCCCCTAACACCATAAAATCCCTAAAACACCTTCAAAACACTTGAAACACCTAAAAATGCTATAAAACCCTACAAATATTTTAAAACCCAAAAAAATCCTATAAAACCCTAAAACCCTTAAAAACATTAAAAAAACCCCAAAAACCCCTTAAAATACTATGAACACCCTAAAACCCATAAAGACCCTAAAACTCAAAAACATCATAAAATACCGTAAAACACCCTTAAAGTCCCTAAAAACAATAAACCCTTCAAAGAGCCTAAAAACCATGATTCCTAAAAGACCCTAAAAAATTAAATACCCAATAAGACACTAAATATACAAAAAAATCAAAAAAGAATATAAAATAGCCCAGTAAACCCTTAAATACTCTAAAAATCCAAAAAACTCTCTTAAAGACCCTAAAACCCCTAAAGTAACCTCAATAATAGTTAAACACATTAATGGAACCTAAAACCCCTAAATTCCCCTGAAAGAAACCTAAAACATCGAAAAACCCCACAAACCCTAAAACACCAAAAATACCTTAAAACACAAAAGAACCTAAAAGATCATAAAGCATGCAAAAACCCTAAATACCATAGAAGGTCCTCAAACCCCAAAATCATATAAAATTACTAAAACACCTAAAAAACTCTACAAATAAGATAACATCCTTAAATAACCTAAAAATAATTAAATTCCCAAAAACCCATAAAACCAAAAAAGGCATGAAAATTGTAAAAAAAAATAAAACCTGAAAAAACCTAAAAATCCAAAATACCTTAAAAAAATCATAAAAACATTAACAACCCAAAACCCCCTAAATAACCAAAAAAAATAAGAAACCCATTAAACCCCAAAAAATCCTATAAAACCATTAAAATCATACCCCCCAAACCCCTAAAATACCTAAAACCCTAAAAGACACTAGAAACCTAAAAACCCACTAAAAGACCCTAAAACCCCTATAAACCCCTAAAATACCCTTAAAACCCCATAAACATCATAAAACCACCTTAAACTCAAAAAAACCCAAAATACTGAAAATCCTCAAAAACCATTAAACCACTAAGAAATCCTAAAAATAACTAAACCCCCTAAGACACTCCAAAAACCATAAAAACCCATAAACAACCCAAAAATCCCAAAAACCCTTAAACCTCTAAAAACCAAAAAAATATGAAAACCCCTTAAAACCCTAAAAAAACCCCTTAAACCATGAGGTCCAAAAAACCATTAAAAACCCTAAAAATCTTAAAACACTCGAAACCCCTAAAAACTAAAAAACTCAAAACAAAGTAAAATCCCTAAAATCCAAAAAATCCCGGAAAAACATAGAAACCTAAAACCCTATGAAAAATATTAAAATCCTATGAAAACCCCAAAAACACTAAAACCCCCCAAAACCATAAAACCCTAAAATCTTGAAAACCCCATAAAAACTAAAATCCCAAAAAAAACACTGAAAACCCAAAAAAACCCCTAAAATAACTTATATTTCCCTAAAACCCCGAAAAACCCGAAAACCCCAAATAAATTCCTAAAACCAAAAAAAAAACCCTCAAAACACTTAAAATTATTAAAACCCTAAAAATCCCAATAACCTTGAAAAACTGGAAAAAAAAACCGTAAAATCCCTAAAAACCCTACAACCCTATAAACCCTTAAAAACCCTAAAACCCCTTAAATCCAAAAAAAACACTAAAAAACCTAAAAACCCTAAAAATAAATAAAAACAATAAATAACTTTAAAACCCTAAAGACCAAAAAATCCTTAAAAGACAAAAAACTATCAAAATCCCAAAAAACCAAAAAACACCAAAAATCCTAAAACCCATAAATGACCTTAAATATCCTTAAATACCCAAATGTCTCTAAAACCACTAAAACCCTAAATCACCAAAAAACCCATGAAAACCTAAAAGACCCTAAAAATACCCTAGAAACCCTACAGGACCCTAAAAACCATAAAAACTTCGAAAACCTCTAAAACAAAAAAAAGACACTAAGAAACACAAAACCCTACCTAAAACTCTTAAGAGGCCTTAAAAACTATGAAACACTAAAATAAAATAAAAACCCTAAAGAACCCTAAAAAATATTAAAGGCCCCTGAAACTGTAAAGGACCCTAATAGATCTGAAAAAGACTTAAAAACTCTTAAGAGACATTAAACCCCATAAAAACTCTAAAAATCCAAAACACCCTAAAAACCTGAAAAATACACTAAAAATCTTAAAATACACTACCAACCATAAATGAACCCGAAAAACATGAAAAATCCTCAAAACCCCTGAAAACCCTAGAAGACCATGAAAACAAAAAATACTAGGAAAAAACCATAAAAGAAAAACCAAAATCGTCTAAAGACCCTAAAAACTTAAAAAATCCTAAAACCCTAAAAATAATAAATAACTTAAAACCAAAAAACCATTTAAAACTTATAAAGACACAAAAAATCATAAAAAAACCCACAAAAACACTAAAATCCATAATATCCTAAAAACACCAAAAATACAAAAAACCATGAAAAACCCTAAAACCTCTTAAAAACACAACAAATTCTTAAAAACATTTGAATACCCTAAAATATTTAACACCTCCAAAAACCGTAGAATCCAAAAAAATAATTAAACCCCAAAAAACACTAAAAACCCAAAAAAACCCAAAAAACTTGAAAAACCCCCCTAAAACCCCTAAAAACCCTAGAACCCAAAAATGTGCAAAAAAATTACAACCCCTCAAAACCCATAAACCCTAAACCCCTAAAAATTCAAAAAAACATGGAAACCCAAAAACCCCTTATAATACCCCCAATCCCTAACATGCCCACTAAAAACTACAAAAAACATAAAAACCCTAACCCCCCAAAAAAAACACTAAAGACCCCAAAAAACCAAAAATAAAAAAGAAATACTAACTCCCCTAAAAACTATAAAAATCCAAAGAACCCTAAAAATCCTAAAACCCCCAAACATCTAAAAACCCCAAAAAAATCGTAAAAATAATAACAAAAACTAAAATCCCTAAATGGTAAAAATAATCCTAAAAACCTAAAATTATTAAAACACGTAAAAATACCTAAAAACATAAAAAAATAAAAATTATTACAACCCCTAAAAACCCTAAAACCCCCTAAAACCCCTTAAATCACTAAAAACATAAAAAATACTAAAGACCATAAAACCCCTAAAACCCCAATATGACCCTAAAAACCCAAAACCCTTAAAAGACCCAAAAAACCCTAAAAAACTAAAAGGCCTTAAAAACCCCTAAAACATGAAAATAGCCTAAAAACCAGATAAAACCCTAGACGACCCTCAAAACCCTTAATCATCCAAAAAACAATAACCCCCCCCCCCCCCAAATTCCCTATAATCCTTAAAATCCCTAAAAAAACATAAAAACCCCTAAAACCACCAAAATCCATAAAAACCCATAAAACCCTATAAAACCCTAAAAACCCTAAAACCCCTAAAATAGAATAAAATATTTAAAAAATCATAAAATCTCTAAAAATATCCAAATAACCAAAAACTAAAGAAAAACTAGTAAAAACCAAAAAAAATAAAAAGCCTAAAAAACGAAGATATCCCTAAATACCATAAATCCCTTAAAACCCTAAAAATCCTAAACCCATAAAAGCCTATAAAAAACACTAAAAATCCTCTAACCCCAAAAACCCCAAAAAACCCTAAAATAACGAAATATCACAAAAACCATTAAACCCATAAAATTTCCCAAAACCCCTAAAAACACTTATTAACATTCAATAAACGAAAATCCCAAAAAAAACCCAAAAACATAAAAACATACGAAAAACAAAATACCCAAAAATCCCTAAAAACACTAAAAACCCTTAAAGCCATAAAAACCATAAAATTCCAAAAATCCATAGAAATCCCTAAAATGATAAAAAAAACCAATGAAACCTTAAAAATGAATCTAAAAATCCATAAAAACCATTAAAACCATAAAACCACTAAAACCCTAAAAAACCCCTAAAATACTTAAATTCCCTGAAAATCCATAGAAATCATACAAATCCCAAAACCCTATAAAAACCATAAAAACCACTGAAACCTGTAAACCCCCCATAAAAACACACAAAACCCTAAAAATCCTTAAAACACTAAAAGTACTTAAAAAAATAAATACCCTAAAAACCTCTAAAAACATTAAAGAGAAACCAAGAACACCTAAAACCCTATGAAACCCAAAAAACACAACTAATGCCCAAAACCCTCAAATACCCTAATAACATAAAAACCCTAATAAACCATAAAAACCAATAAAACCCAAAAACCCCTAACATCCCACTAAAAACTCTATAAACTGTAAAAATACCCAAAATTCCAAATAAAACACTAAAACCCTTAAAAAGCCTAAAAATACTAGAACCCCCTAAAACCCCTACAAAAACCCTCAAAACCCATAAATTCCTAAAAACCCTAAGAAACCCTAAAATAACCTAATATCCCTAATAAAACCCTAAAAACATATAAGAAACCCTAAAACCATAGAAACTCTAAAAACCCTAAAACCCATAGAACACTAAAAACCCTAAAACCCCCAAAAACCCAAAAATACCTAAAAATATTTAGGACCCAACAAAACACTAAAACTCCACAAAGAAATTAAAAACTGGGAATAAGCACTGGATCCCTTCTCGGCCCTTGCTTTTGGAGGTAGATCCTGGAAACAATGGTCATAAATAGCGTTCTCTGGTTCAATGTTGGAAGGTGTTCTGCGGTGGCCTCCTCTTCGTCGAGCAGCGACCTTGATTTGGAATCCGTTGACTCTAGAAGAGGTGCAAATTGGTTTTGGTTCTCCCTAGCAGGGGTCGTCAGGTAGCGATGACTCTTCCTTCTTTCATATCTCATGTTCTTGATCCCGCGTTGCAAGAGGTTTGTTCTATTCCCTTGTTCGATACTTTTGTCGATTCTTGAAGCAGCTGCAGGTGTGTGCTCTACCTAGTCTCTCAGCTTCGTCTTTTCTCTAGTTTGTGGATTCTAGATTCAGTCAGAACTTTTGACATTCCATGTTCTCATAATTCTTGGTTTTGATTTTGGTTATGAAAGGGTTCTGGTTTCTGGGTTTGCTGAGTTGGGTTTGGCGATATTTGTGCAATTGTCGGTGGTATGTGGTTAGCTATGCTACGAGGTGTGGAATGCTGAAAGTTGTTTGGTTCGAAGACCATGACTACTAGTTGTTGAGCTATGATTCTATGTTTGACGATGGTTTAGGATGTGCTGGTTGTTGCTTTATGAGAAGCAAGTTGATAGGAGATAGTCGGCATGGAGGCGGTGATGCTTTTTTTGCTGATGCTGGTGTTTTGGTGTTTTCGTTCATTGGAGTTTGCAGCTTGTTTCTTGATGCTGGTGGTCCTGTTTTACTGGTAGTGGATCATCCTAGGGAGGACATGCTAATTTCTGGAAATGGTGTGAATGGAGTTGATGGTCATTGTTTGTTGGGAGGTGATGATGGTCGCGTTTGGTTGTGGTGCTCGTGTTGTGGGTTCATGCTGCTGGTTGTGATTGGTTGCGATGTTAGTTTTGGTGATGTTGGTTACTGGGGCTGGTTGGTTTGGATGTGTTGCTGCTGATGTGTTGCTGTGATGATTGTATGTGGTGTTGTTGGATGCTGGAATGCACTGGATGATGGAAATTGTGATGCTGGATGTTGGTTGCTGCTGAGCTGGGAGTTGTTGAAGCTGTGGTTTATGATCGTGCTGCTGCTAGATGTTGTTTGCTTTTGTAGTTTGAATGCTGGTTGTTGGTTAGTTGTGAGCTGCTAGATGCTGCTGGGTTCTCGATGGTGGTGGTGGTTGCTTGGCTTTGTGTGTTTTTTTTCGCTTTTGATTTTTCTTTTTTTGGGGTCTTTTGCGTCTTGGGTTGTAAGGGTTTTTTGGGAGTGGGTCATTTGACCCCTCCCCTCCCTTGTCTGTTGTGTCTCTTTTTTCTTTTTAATAAATTTGGAGGGGGGGGGGGGGGAATAGCCCGACCCTCGCATCTTCCTTTCCCTAAAAACACTGAAAACCCTAATAAAACTAAACAAAAACCTAGAAACCATAGAAACGCAAACCCCGCTAAAAACTATAAAAATGATAAAAATCCTACTAAATCCCTAAAACGCTAAAAAAATTTAAAACATAAAAAAATACCATAAAACACCCTAAAAACATGAAAAATGATAAAGATACATAAAATCTACTAAAACCATAAAATCCCCAAAAACACTTAAAAACACTAAAAACTTTATAAACTATAAATCCCAAAAAAAAAACAAAAAACAATCCACTAACAACACTAAAAACACCTATAAACCTTAACCCCCCCCCCCCCACAAAAAACCACTATCAAACACCTATGAAAATCAAAGAAAACCCAAAAATCCATAAATGACTAAAAAAATCCAAAAACCCCAAAAACCCCAAAAAACCATAAAAACCCTTAAAACTTTAAACGCCCTTAAAATCCTAAAAAACATTCAACCAACTATGAAAAAACCTAAACCCTAAGCCCAAAACACAATGACAGAAGTCATATAACCTACAACATAAACCCAATGCCTCACACCATAAACCCTAAAACCTAAACCCTATACACTAAACCCTAAACCCTTGACCCTATACCATATACCATGTTCTTTAAAATCTACACCCAAAAACCCAAAACCCAACACCTTAAATTGTAAACACTACACCATAAACTCTAAACCATATACCCTAAACTATAAAATCCCAAAAAAAACCTAAAACCATTAAAGAACCTAAAAATCCTAACCTCAAATACCTTTAAAACCCCTAAAATACCCCAAAACTCCCAAAACCCCGAAAAGACCACAAAACCCTAAGAAACCAAAAGGTCATGAAAGTCCCTTAAAACCCTAAAAGACCCTAAAAACAATAAAAATTTAAAATACACTAAGAACCCTCAAAACCCCTATAACCCAAAAATCCCTTAAAATTGAATAATTATAAAAAATGCTAAATAACCTAAAGAACAATAAAAACCCCTAAAAATCCGAAACCCCATAAAAATCATAAAAACCCCTAAAATCATTATAACACCTAAATAACCACTAAAAATCAATCAAACCATAAAAAAACTCATAACGAACAAAAAAACCAAAAACCCCAATAAAACTATAAAAGACCTAAAAACCCCAAAAGCCCTGAAAGGACCCACAAAACAAAATAAAACACTAAATATACGCTAAATCTCCTATAAAACCCTAAAACCCCAAAACCCATAAAAACACTAGAAAACCCCAAAACCCCAAAACCCCTAAAATCCCATAAAATCCCAAAAACCGATAAATATAGACCTTGAATACTAATAAAATAATAAAAACACCAGAACCACATAAAAAAACAAAAACCTAAAAATGATTAAAGCATTTAAAAACTATGAAACACTAAAAATACCACAAAAACCATAAACACCCATAAAAATCATAAAAACCTTTAAACCCCCTAAAACCCTAAAAACAAAAAAAAAATCCATAAAACCCCCTAGAACACCCTAAAAACTCTCAAAATAACCTTCAAAGTAATAAAACTGTCTAGAAAACACTAAAACCCCCTAAATACCATAAACCCCTAAAAACCCATAAAACCCCATAATACCCACGAAACCAAATAAAAATCTAAAAAATCCCTAAAACCATTAAAATCCCGATGAAACTCTAAAAATTATTAAAAATCCATAAATCACCAAAACCCCTAAAACCTATAAAACCCCTAAAAATACCCAAAATGAATATAAACACCTATTAAACCACTAAAACCCCTAAAACCCTTAAAAACACCAAAATCCCTAAAAACTAAAAATCTCTAAAACACCCTAAAACCATAAAAACTACTAAAGCCCTAAACCCCTAAATAACCATAGACCCCTAAATCCCCTAAAAACCCTAAAAACCCTAAAAACCCTAAAAACACAAATACAATTAAAAAATAAAAAAACATTAAAAAACATAAAATCCCTAACAACAATAAAAATAATTAAAAACCATAAAATGTCTAACAACCCCTAAAACACCTAAAAAATCAAAAAAAAACCCCTTAGAACACTAAATACCCTAAAAACCTTTAAAATAACCAAATACATTAGAGAGACTAAAAACAACAATAAAAATACAAAACCCCAATAAAGACCTTCAAGCCAAAAAAAACCCTAAAAATTATAAATCCTTAAAAACCTTAAAATAACCTACAAAAAATAACAATAACAAAAATACCTAAAATAATTTAAAACTACCTAACAACAATAAATAATTCTCAAATACCCTAAAACCATTCAAAATCCTAAAAGACCCTAAAAGACCCCCAGGAACCCTAAAACCCCAAAAAGACTCTAACAACATAAAAATCCAAAAAGACACTAAAACATTAAACAACCCTAAAAGTCCATAAAATACCCTAGAAGACTCTTTAGAACCTTAAATAATCCAAAAAATCATAAAGAACCAAAAACCCCTAAAAGAAAATAAAACCCCTTAAAACCCAGAAAGGGCCCTAAAACCCCTAAAACCCATAAATGACTCTAAATCCCCCAAAGTCAAAGAAGACCCTAAAAAAATTCAAAAACCCCCAAAGACCATAAAAACCTAAATACATTAAAATCCCAAAAACAACTCTATAAACCCTAAAACCTCATAAAACCCCAAAAAGACCCTAGAAAACCCTAAAACCTATAAAAGATAATAAAATCCAAAAAATAGTAAAAAACACTAAAAGACACTCAGAACCCATAAAGACCCTAATAATCATTAAAACCCCTAAAGTTCTTAAAAACCATAAAACAATATAAGACCCTAAAAATACTAAAAAATTTAAAAAACCATAAAAACCCTTAGAATCCTTAAAACACCTAAACACCCCTAAAACCCCTAAAACCCCCAAAAATCTCTAAATAAAAGAAAACCCCTTAAAACCCCCAAAACCTAGAAAAATAAAAAAACCAAAAAAAATAAAAAAACTTGAAAACCCCTAAAACATCTTTAAAAACCCTTAAAACCCTAAAACACTAAATTTTATTAAGAACCCTAAACCCCAAAAAACATAAGAGACCATAAAAACCCTAAACCTAAAAAACCCTTAAAAAAATATAATCACTAAAAACCTAAAAATCCCTAAATACCCCTTAAAACCTTAAAAACCAATTTTTTTTAAAAAAAACCCATACTAAACCCTAAGATACTAAGAAAATTAAAATCCCAAAAAAACCAAAAAACAATAAAATCCATAAAAATTAAAAAAAAATTAAATATGACAAAAAATCATAAAAAATATAAAAACCCACCAAAAAACCAAAAACCCATAAAAACCATTAAAGACACATAAATACATAAATTCCCTAAACCCCCTGAAACCGCTAAAACCCCCTAAAAGCCCTAAAACACTTTAAATACCCTAATAACCTAACACCCCACAAAAAAAACCCCAAAGCCCCCCAAAACCTTAAAAACGCAAAAACACTTTAAAAACCAAAAACCCCAAAAACCCCTAAACCCCAAAACACAAAAAACCCCAAAAAACCCTAAAATATCTAAAACCCAGGATATACCATAAAATTGTAATGGAACTAAATCCCTAAAACCCTAAAAACAAAAAAGTCCTCAAAAACCATGAAACCCCTAAATAACCCTAAAAACATAAAACCCCTAAACACAATAGAACCCCTAAAACACCCCTAAAAACAATAGAACCCCTAGAACACCCCCAAAAGAACCTAAAACCCATAAAAGATCATAAAAACCCTAAAAATTCCATAAAAGACCCCAAAACACCTAAAACCCCCTTAAAACAATTAAAACCTAACAAGAACCCTAAATACCCTAAAACAACTAAAGACAATAAAAACCTTATAAAATCCATTAATGATCCAAAGAAACCATTAAAAATATAAAATTATAAAAAACCCAAAAGAACCCTCAAAACTCCAAAACCCCTGAAAGCCACTAAAAAACATAAAAATCATAAAATCCATAAAACAATGAAACACTTAAAATTGATAAAAAGACTAAAACAACCCTAAAAACTATAAAAGAATCTTAAAAAATCCTAGAAAGATGAAAAGATAATAAAACCCCATAATAGCCTTAAAAATCATAAAAAAATAAAAACATTAAAAACAATAAACAACCCTATAAAACCGTTGAAACCCATGAAACCCCTAGAATCCAAAAAAAACTATAAAACCCCCTAAAAACCCTAAAGTCTCAAAAACCTAAAAACAAATCTAAACCCCCTAGATAAATCTTACAAACCCCCACACCCCTAAGAAAACCTTACAAAACACTAAATACCCTAAAAACCCTACAAACCCTAAAAAATACATAAAATAATGAAAACTCTAAAATACCATAAAAACAACTAAAACCTTTACAAACACTGAAAACCCTAAAAATCCTACAAAAACCTTGACCCCCCCCAAACCAATATAACCTAAACCCCCAAAAAAACATTAAATAATCCAATCCCTTAAAAGAACTGTAAAATAAATAAGACACTAATAACACTGAAACCCTTATAAACAATAATAACAATAAAAAATCTAAAAACTCTTAAAACCCTAAACCACTAAAAATACACTAAAACACAGAAATCCACTCAAAATGATATTTCAATGAAATGTTTTAGTGTATGGTGTTTTTTTGTGTTTAGTATTCGTTTAAACCACCTCTAAATTTTTTTGGGAAAATCATTTAGCATCAGTTTTCCAAAAATGTATGAAACAATTTAGTGTTGGTTTTAAAAAAATGGGAGAACATTTAAGGGTGGTTTAAACTACTTATAAATAGTTTTGTGATTAGTTTCTTTATTTTATGATTTTTCTATTTTTTTTATTTTCTTAATTAATAATTTATATATTCGAATTAAAAATTAATTTTTTTTATTATTATTATTATTTATTACGTATTATTATTTATTTATTACTTTGCATTTTTTATTTATGCAATGTATAAATTCACTATATATATGTGATGGGTGATATTTGAACCCCTTATCACTTGGTTATTTTTCAATGACTTTACCACCCCAATAAGCTATTCGTTTGGTGAGTAAATAGAATTTAATATATATATATATCTATATATATAAACACATAATAATATTAAATAGTGATAATATATAATAAAAAATAGGATACCAAATATACATAACTAATAAATAAGAACAAAATAATTACCAATTAATAAAAAAGTGATAAAGAAATAAATAAATAAATAAATAAATAATACTGTAAAAAATAGTAAATGATAAAATATGAATAATAAATAATCATTAATAATTAATAAGTAATAAAAAAATTATATATAAATAATAAATAAAAAAATATTGATAGATAAATAATAAAAAATTAATGAATAAATAATGAATAATTTTTAAATTATTAAAAATGATAAATTACTATATAATAAATAAATCATAAATTAATAAATCATAAATCACAAATCACAAATCATAAATCATAAATCATAAATAAATAATATATATATATATATAATGAACATATAATAAATAAGTAATAAATAGATAACAAAAAATAAGTTAATAATAAATTAATAATAAATTAATAATAAAATAATAATAAAATAATAAAATTAATAATGAATAAATATGCAGTAAATAAATAAATTGTAAATTTATAATGAAAAATAAATCAATATAAAATAAATAAGAAGTAAATAAATAATAAATAAATAATAAATAATATATAGTACATACATAATATGTCAATTATAAATTATTAATAAATAATAAACAATAATAAAAAATTATTAAAAAATTAAAAATAAATTTTAAATAATTTTAAATAAGATATAATAAATATTAAATAATAATTTTAAATGATTTAATAATAAATAATAAATATGTTATAAATAAATTAATCTATAATAAATAATAAATAATAAATGAATACTTATTAAAAGTATATAAACATCTATATATATATATAATGAAATTTACATAAATATATATATACACACATTTATGTTATATAAAAATATATAAACACTCACAAATATATAGTTGTATATTAATATAAATATATATATAAACACAAGAAAATATAAATATCTCTATTCATATATAACCATATAGTATATAAAAATATATAAACATAAATACCTATAAATATTTTCAAATGTATATATCCATACAAAAATTTATAAATACATATAAATATTCCTGAATAGATACAATTTTATATAATTTTAAATAAATATTGGTAAATAAATATAAATTATAAACAGATTTACCTAAATTTATAGAAATACATATCAATATATATATATAACAGAAAATAAATCACCAAAAGAATGAAAACTATAAAAATTATAACGCCATAAAATAAATTTGAATGTAAATCCATAGAATAAAATCATAGAAAACCTAAGAGGTATATGAAGACACTCCTAAACGAAGTTTAAATCTCATCAAATCTTCAAAAATCAGAAGATCCAATATAAAAATCAATTTTTGAGGCCTTGAATGGATTTTCTGGCAATACAAATATTGATTGGGTGTATACCCAGTCAACATGGTGTAGAGATCATCATAAGATTTGATTTGATATGTTATAGAGCCTAGATGGACACCCATATCAATAGTTTTGATCATTTGAAGTTGATGTACAATTTTACAATTCTCATAAAATAGTAATAAATTTTATTATATTAGTTTTTACTGAATTATTATTGAATATTGTTGTATCTATTTTTATAAGATTCAATTTGACTGGTTATAGATCCAAAACAGACACTCAAATCAAACGTTATGGTCATTTGATACTGATGTTTGTTTTTTAACTTATCCAAGAAATATTTTTGGTCTCAAATAATTAATAAATAGTACTTATGAATAATTAATGAGTAAAACTTTGTGATTAATTAAAATTGTAGATAATAAAACCCTAAAATACACTAAAGACCCCTGAAAGACCCTCAAAACCCCAAAAACCCCTTAAAACCCCATAAAACCCCTAAGAAACCTAAAAACTGTAAAAAAACCCTAAAACCCATAAAAAAATAAAAACCCAAAACAATCAAAAACCTATAAAACACCCAAAACCCCTAAAAACCCTAAAACTCTAAAACAAACCTAAAAAACACGCTAAAAATTATTACAAACCCCAAAAAACCATTAAAAGGGCTAAAACTCTAAAAAATGATACAAAAAATCCAAAAAACCCCTAATAACCATTTAATCCAATGAAAACATTAATACCCATTCAAATCCCTAAAAATAAAAAAACCCTTAAAATACGTTAAAATTTCTAAAAACACTAAAAATATCCTAAAAACCTGAAACCCCTAATAAAACCTTAATAAACCCTAAAAACCATAAAAACACTAAAACGCCTAAACCACAAAACAACCAAAAAACACAAAAACCCAAAAAATTCCAAAAACCGTAAATACCCATTAAACCACCTAGAAACCATAAAAACAAATAAAACCCATAAAACCCCCCTATAAAAACATAAAAACAAATAAAACTCCCTAAAAGACCCAAAAAACCCCTAAAAACCTAAAAACCATAAAATACACTAAATTTCCTAAAATTCCCTAAAAACATAATAAAAATCATAAAAGATCCTAAAACCCCTTAGACACCCTAAAACCCAATTAATACCACTAATTAAACCCTAAAAACCCTAAAAATGTTAAAAATCCAAAAAAAATCCTAAAACCTCCAAAACCCCATAAAAACTCTAATATCCCTAAAAACCCCAAAATCCTAAAAACCACAAAACCCACTAAAACCTCAAAAAAAACTTAAAACCCTAAACGACACTAAAATCACTAAAATCCATAAACCCCCTAAAAATTTAAGAAGATCCCTAAAAAACCTTAAAACGCCATAAAAAATCTAAAATGATAACAAACCCAAAAAAATCTAAAAATCCTTAAATTCTCTTAAAAAACTAAAACCCCTTAAATACCTAAAAATCCCTAAAACCACTAAAATACCCCAAACCCCTAAAAAACTAAAAACCCCAAACCCCCTAAAACACTCAAAAACATAAAACAATAAAAATTCCAAAAAAACTAAAAAATTTTAAAACCCTTAAAATAATAAAACTATAAAACCCCTAATAATAATAATAACTAGAAAAAACCTTTTAAATTTCCAAAAAAACCATATCAACTTGAAAAACACAAAACCGACGAAAACCCTAAAAACCCCTAAAAGACCTTAACAACCCTAGACAAACCAAATAAATCCTAAAATTCCCTATAAAAACACTAGCATACCCAAAACACCCTTAAGCATGTTAAATACCAAAAAACCTAAAAAAACTAAAGTACCATAAAAACTCTAAAACCCTAAGACACTAAAAAACTAAAAAAACCTCGAAAAAAAGTAAAACCTAAAACCCAAAAAATTTATAAGAAACACTAAAAACCATAAAATAATCCTAAAAACTCTAAAAACCATTGAAAACCTAAAACCCCATAAAACACACTAAAATGATAAAATTACCTAAAAACCATAAAACCTTATATAGCCCTAAGAACACATAAAAACCCTATAAAATAAAAAAAACCTCTATAAACCCAAAAATTCCCTTAAAACAATAAAATCCATACAAAATTCTTAAAACACTAAAAAACTAAAAATTGAAAAATTGAAAAACTATAAAAACAAAAAAAAAATCTAATACCCCTTAAAAACCTAAAAAACATAAATCCATAAAAACCCATAAAATATATAAAAAGATAAAAAAATCTCTAAAAACCCTAAAAATACTAAAAGCACTAGTAAAACCTTAAAATACTAAAACCCCTTCAAAACACTAAAAAACCCCTCATAACCCTAAAAACTCAAAAAAAATCCTAAAACCTTAAATCCCTATAAAAGATAAAAAAACAATAGAAACCATTAAAAACAAAAAAAACCTTAAAATAAAAAAAACTAAAAAACTATATAAACCCCTTAGGGATTGTAAAAACCCCTACAAACCATAAAACCTCTAAAACCACATAAAACCCCTAAAAATCGAAATAATCATAAATCCCCTAACACAATAAGAGTTTTTCGGAGATGGTCTTCCTCAACGGCGGTGCTCTCTGGGCGCGTTCTTCGGATCCTAGACGATGGTGGCTTCCCGTCTTCGGAAGCTTTGTTTTCCCCATCCTATGCTCTCTTCGGAAGGATTTATTTGTAGATGCACTTCGGATTTGTCAGGCTTGGAGCTTGTGCAGGCTTATTTGGTCTTAGATTGCTTCGATCTGGTCTGCGGACTTGCTGATGGCTATTTGGCAGTCGGAATCCTCGATGGGTATCCGCTGTGGTTCGGGGTTGACTTTTCATATCTGGGTTTACCTTGGGCTGACCAAATCCGGGTATCCCAGTGACGATGTGGTCTTGGAAAGGAGGCGCAAAAGAGTTCGGTTTGGCAACGGTTTGCGCAAAGGATGTAGTCCGAGTGGATTTGTGATGGAATAACACACTTGGAGGTTGATGGTGTGGGAGCTTTCGGTTCTTCATCGAGGTTGCAAGAGGCACTTTTGAAGCGGTGGAGGGGATCACATTGGGGGTCTGGGATATGGCCTCTATGGATGTTGGTCAACAATCATGTTTTACCACATCGGTTCCGTTACACGGATGATTCCTTGATGTCGATTCAAATCTGGTACACTTCCTCTTCTATGGAATTGTTTCTGCGATTTTTCTCTAGTTTTGGTGTCCCGTTAGATCGTGGTTTTTTTCTCTGTGGGTTCAATCTGTTTCTTTGGTTCACTTTGCTGATCGATTGGTTCGTTGGTTGCGCTCTGGTTATTGTTCTGAATGAGCTGCTAGCTGGGATGGTTTCTTTTTTGATGGTTTTGATGCTGCAATGGGGTTTAGTGTGGGCTGCTGCCGGTAATGATTTCTGGAATTGGTGATGTTGGAAGCTTGATGTGGCCTGGATGAAAGTGGAATGGTTGGGAGTTTTTGGTTTCTGTAATGACAATGCTAGTGACTGGCTTGGCTGTGATGTTGGATGTGGCTGGGTGTTTTCCTGTGAGTTTCTGACAGGGACGGCTTGCTATGGCGGGTTTGGCAGTGGGCATCTACTAGAGCTGGCTGTTGGTAGGGAAGAAGAATAGCTGGGGTCTGGAGGCTGGTCGGTGTTATGGCTTGTTCTGTTTGGCTGGGTGATGCTGTTGGAGATGTTGATAAGTGATGTTGTGGCTGTGATGACTGGATAATGATGGATGCTGGACTTGGTGAGATTGGAGGCTGGTTGTTGCTTGGTTGTGAGTTTCTGGATGCTGGTTGATGCTGGTGATGATGATGGTGGATACTTGATGTTGTGTGTTCTCTGTTTGGGTTTGTTTTGCTTCTTATCTTTTTTTATTTTTCATTTTTTGTCAGGGTTGTAAGGGGTTTTTTGGGTGTGGGTTGTTTGACCCCTCCCCTCCCTTGTCTGTTGGGTCTCTTTTTTTCTTTCTAATAAATTTGGGGTGGCGGGAATAGCCCTACCCTCACATCTTCCTTTCCCTAACACAATAAGAACCCCTAAAAAGCATAAAAACCATAAAAATCCCTAAAAGTCTTAAAAACCCTAAAACCCCTAAAATACCCTAGAACCCCTAAAAACACTAACAATACATAAAAACCAGTAAATATAAACACCCAAAAACCCTAAATAACTCAAAAAACTATAAAATCCATAAAATTAAAAGAACCCTAAAAGACACTAAAACTCTGAAAAGACCCTAAAATTACCAAAATATACCCTTAAATCCCCAAAAGAACAGTTAAAAACCCAAAAAATCCTAAAAACCATAAAAACATAAAATCCATAAAAACACTAAAAACCCTAAAAACACTAAAAACCCTAAAAACACTAAAAACCCTAAAACCCTAAAAACACTAAAAACCCAAAAAACCAAAAAACCCTTAAAACCCCAAAAAACACTACAGACACTAAAACCCGTGAAAATTCCTAAAAGTCTTTAAAACCCCTCCAATATCCTAAAAATCCTAAAATACCCTAAAACCATAAAATACCCTAAAAACTCCAAAAATCCTAAAACAATTCTGAAACCCTAAAAACCCTAAAATCCTAAAAACACTAAAAAATAATAAAAACCCTAAAAACACCTATAAAATCTTAAAAACACTAAAACCCAAAAACTCCAATAAACCTTAAACCTCCTAAAATCCTAAAATCCATAAAACCCTAAAACCGTAAAAATCCTCGATATACCATGAAAATCCCCAAAACTCTAAAAATACCTAAAAGTCTAAAAAACCAAAAAACACTAAAACCCCCAAAAATCCATAAAAACCCTTAAACCCCATAAAGTCCCTATAAAGACCCAAAATACTCAAAACACCCTAAAAATCCTAAAATACTATAAAATTATAAAAAATCCTAAAAATTCCCTAAAAATCAAAAAACCCTAAAAAGACCATAAAACCCCCTAAAACCATAAAAGTCCCTAAGAACCCTAAAACACCCAAAAAGACTCTAAAACCCCTAAAAACCTAAAAGTACCAAAAAAACTAAAATCCATTTAAAACATTAAAAAACCTAAAAATCATTAAAAACCCTAAAGACACAAAAAAGCGTTAAAATCCAAAAAATCGTAAAAATCCCAAACAACTCTAAAACCCTAAAAACCCATACACCATTAAAATCCATAAAAATTATAAAAACCATGATAACCTAAAAACCCCATTCAATAACATAAAAACCCAAAAAAATCCTAAATATCTAAAAGGACCCTAAATATCATAAAATAACACTTAAAACATAAAAAACATATAAATCCCTCAAAAACACTAAAACCCTAAATACCCTAAAACACTAAAAAACCTATAAAATTCCAAAAAATCCTAAAACACCTAGAAAACACAAAAAACCACAAAATAACACAACAAAACCTAAACCTATAAAAACCCTAAACAACCCTAAAAAACCTAATAACCATGAAATTCCATGAAAACACCATAAAAGAACTTAAAACCCTAAAACCCATAAAAGGTGCAAAAAAACTAAAAACCATAAAAAATATTAAAAACTCCCAAAAACCATAAATATTAAAAATCTTAAAACCCTAAAGAATCCCTGAAACCCTAAAAAATCATAAAACCCCCTAAAATACTTAAGAACTCTAGGAAATCCAAAGATACCATAAGCCCCTAAAACCCCTTAAACCCTTAAAATACTCAATAACCACAAAACCAATTAATAACTTTGAAAACCCTAAAAATACATAAAATTACAAAATACCATAAACATGCTAAAAATCCCTAAAACCTTAAAAAATCCTAAAACCCCTGAATGAAATAAAAACACCCAAAAACATAAAAACCCAAAAAAAATTAATAACTCAAAAAAAATACTATGAAACTCTAAAAACAATACAACACCCTTAAATCCCATAAATCCCTTAAAACTCAAAAAACCCAAAATACCTAAAAAACCCCCTTAAAATACCCTAAAACCCATAATATATCATAAAAAACCCTAAAATAAAAAAATACTAAAAAGATAAAAATGAACCTAAAAATACTTAAACATGAAACCCCCCCCCCAAACCCCAAAACACAATAAAATCCACATAATATACTAAAAACTAGAAAACCCACTAAAAACCACCAAAAAATATAAAAAGCCCCTTAAACCCCAAAAATCCTAAAGGATTCTAAAATAACGTTAAAACCCCTAAAACATTTTAAAAAACCATAAATACCATAAAAACCTAAGAAGGATTTCAAACAACTTAAATACCTGAAAATCCTTTAAACCCCTAAAAACTATAAAACCCAATAAAAACCATAAAAACCCCTAAAACCCAAAACCCCCCTAAAAATCACTAAACTCCATTAAAATCCCTTAAATATCATAAAACCCTAAAACACTCTAAAGACACGAAAAACAATAAAACCCCCCATAAAACCCTTGTACACTAAGAATAACAAAAAACAACTAAAACCCCAAAAACCCAAAAACCCATAAAACCTTAAAAAATTATAAAACCCCCTAAAAACCCTAAACCCCCATAAAAACCTAAAAACCCTAAAAACCCATAAAAGATCCAAAAAGACCCTAAAATTAAAACACTAAAAGATCCTAAAAACCCAAAACTACCCCCCTCCCCCACCACAAAACCCTCAAAGGCCTTAAAAACCCTTAAACAACCTAAAAACCCTGAAAACTCAAAAAACTATAAAAAAAAACTAAAACACCCTAAAAACCTTTAAAACCTAAAACCCCCTAAAACCATTAAAATCCAACCCCCTCCCCAAACCCCCCATCTTGAAAACCCCTAAACCCCTAAAAACAAAAATACCCAAAAAACCAAAAAAAACCTAAAAACACTAAAAATCATAGAAACCCTAAAATAACAAAAAAACTGTAAATACTAAAAAAATCTAAAACCACCTAAAACACTGAAATACCATTTAACCCCCTCAATGGCTAAAAGACCATAAAACAATAAAAACATTAAAATATCTTAAAAATCTAAAAGACCCTAAACCCCTCCAAAACCCCTAAAATACCCCAAAACCCCTTAAGTACTCTAAAAATCTCCAAAACCCTAAATACACTGAAAACCTTCACACTACCTAAAACCCCTAAAATCTAATAAAGTCACTAAAACACTAAACCCCACAAAATCTCCAATAAATCCTAAAAATCATAAAAACCATAAAAACACAACAACACCTTAAATTCCTAAAAAATCCTTAAGAATGATAAAAACTCACAAATCACCTAAACCCCTAAAAACTATAACAATCCCTAAAAATCCCTAATACTAAATAAGACCCCTAAACACCTTAAAAACCATAAAACCACTAAAAATACCAAAAAAACATAAAAACTCAAAAAACCCTAAAAATGATGAAATACATTAATAATACCCTAAACCCTTTAAAGAACCTCAAAACCCTAATACTAAAAAAACCCCTAAGTGGATCTAAACCCCTAAAACCCCAAAGAATAATGAAAAACATTAAAAATCTAAAATTTCCAAAAAAACCCAAAACCCTAAAAGCCCTTAAACCCTATAAATACCCCCAAAACCCTAAAAACCTTAAGACCCTATCTGAACCTTAAAGACCCAAAATTAAATAAATTTATAAATTACCCAAAACCCCATAATAAAGCCCTAAAAGGTCCTAAAAATCCATTAATATATAAATTTCTCTAAAACCCAACAATACACTAAAAACCCAAAAACCCAAAAAAGATCCTAAATCCTTAAAATACTCTAAAAACCCATAAAGTTCCATAAAAATAAAATAAAACATAATGGATAATAAAATCCCCTAAACCCCTAAATGACCCAAAAACTAAAAAACCCTAATGGATCCTAAAAACCCATAAAGACCCTAAAAACCAAAGGACCCTAAAAACCCCCTAAAAGAGCATAAAAACCCTACAAAACATTAAAAGACACTTAAAAAAACCAAAAACACTAGAAAAAATCTAAAACCCCCTAAAAACCCTAGAAGACCTTAAAACACTAAAACCCTAAATACAACCAAAAAAATGATTAAAACCCCTTAAAAATATAAATGATTATAAAAGTACTAAAAATGTTAAAATACCCTAAAAACCTCAAAAAATATAGAAACATAAAAACCCAAAAAGACCATAAAAATCCCTAAAACCCTAAAGCCTCTCAAAACCCCTAAAATCACTAAAATATCAAAAATACATAAAAAATAAAAACATAAAAAACCCCTAAAATAACATAAAACTATAAAAAATACAAAAAAACTAAAAACCCAAGAACAATATAAAACACATTAAAACCCCTAAAATCCACTAAAACCGTTAAAAGATCCAAAAAACCCTAAACACCGAAAAATACCACACAAAAATAAAAAAAAACTAAAACCCTAGAAACCTCTAAACCACTTTAAATCACTAAAACCCAAAAAAATACTAAATACTTTTACAACACCTAATTAAACCTAAAACCCCTAAAAAACCCAAACCCATAAATACTAAAAAACAAAAAATGACAAAAAATGAAAAAAAACCATAAAAACACAAAATATACAAAAATACCCTAAACCTCCTAAAACCCCAAAACCCTAAATAACTCTAAATACTCCTAAAACCACCTAGAAGACCCTAAAAAAACCTAAACACCTTGAATAACCCCGAACCCCCCCCCCACACCCCAACCCCTGTAAACTACTTTAAATTCCTAAAATCCCCGGAATTCCCTAATAAATCCAGATAAACCCCAAAACCCCCAAAACATTAACCCCTTGAAAAACCCTAAAAATCATAAAAAACCTAAAAACAAAATAAAACCTAATACCCGAGAAAACGTCAAAAAACCAATAAAACTCATAAAGAGACAAAAACTCTAAAATACCATTCAAACCACTAAACCCGTAAATAATCCAAAAACCATAGACACCGAAAAACTCTAAAAATCATACCCCCCATAACCCTAAAACCACTAAAAAAACCCTTGAAAAACCAAGAAACATGAAAGGACCCTAAAACTCATAAAAGAAATTAAAACACCTTTAAAACTCCTATAAAAGACCTAGATGAACAAAAACCCATTGAACACACTAACAACTCTAAAATACACTAAAAACATACAAACCCTAGGAAAACCATAAAAACTAAAAAAGATCCTAAAAACTCTAAAACCCACTAAAATGCAGTAAACCCCCTAAAACAACTTAAAACCCCTAAAAATCCGAAAAAATTACAAAACTCTAAAAAACCATTAAACCCCCAACAAACTCTAAAAACCAATAAACACCCTTTAAATCCATAAAAAATAAAAACCCATAAATCTGTAATATCCCTCGAAACCCCAAATCCCCTAAAACCCCTAAAACCCATAAAACCCATGAAAACATGAAAACTTATAAAGAACCCTGAAACAAATAGAAAATCCTAAAAAACCCATAATACCCCAAGAAAAACTATAAAAACCCAAACAACCCCACTAAAACCCCTAAAATGAAAAAAACTAAAAAACCCTAAAAACCCTAAAACCCCAAAAAATCCTTAAAATCGTAACAACCCTTTAAAACACTTCAAAACCACTACAAAACCCTACAAACAGATAAAAAACCTTAAAACCCTAAAAACCCATATAAAATAATAAATACAATAGAAAACCCAAAAAGAACCCTGAAACCATAAAAGAAACCTAAAACCCCCTAAAAATACTAAAAACACTAAAATAATCCTAAAAACAAAAAACCCATAAAACAAATTTTAAACATATAGAAAACTCTAAAAATCCTAAAAACACATTAAAAACCCTAAAACACCAAAAACCCACTAAAAACTAGAAAACAATAAAAAACCTAGAAAAATCCCTAAAACCCTCCTAAAAGCACCTAAAATAATCTTAAAGACCTAAAAAATAATATATTCATGAAAACCTTATAACCCATTAAAACCCCTAAAACCAAAAAACTCATAAAATACACAAAAAAACTCTATAAATACACTAAAAACTTTAAAAACACTTCAACACCCTGAAAAACATAAAAAATCTAAAAAACCTAAAACCACTTGAATCCCAAAAAATCCATAAAAGTCCTAAAACAATCCTAAAAACACCTAAATACTCTAAAATCCCTAAAACCCCAAAAACCCCAAAAAATTATAGAGACCCTGAAACCATTAAAAACCCCTAACACCCTAAAACACATAAAAACCATAAAGAACCCTATGAAACCCAAACCCCCCTATAAATACAAAAACCCTAAAAATCCCAAAAACCCTAATAAAACTAAACAACCTTAAAATACCTAAAAATCCATAAAAACACAAGATAACTCTAAAAAAACTTGAAAACCTAAAATCCTAGAAAACCCTAAAAACATTAAAACCCTTAAAGACCCTACAAACCCCTTAAAACCTTAAAACTCCTAAAAAACCAAATAACCCAAAAACCCTTCACCCTGAAAAACTGTAAAAAAAATTAAAATCACTATAACAATAAAAAACCATCTAAAACTGTAAAACCCTAATAACCCTAAAATCCCCCAAAAACCTAAAAACCCTAAAACAATAAAAAAAACCCTTAAAACCTTAAAACACCTAATAACCTAAAAAACCTAATAAAACAAAAAAACCCTAAAAAACCAAAAACCCCTAACAACCCACAAAAAACATTATAAACCATAAAAATTCCCAAAATTCCAAATAAAACCCTAATAACGTAAAAAACATAATAAATACTAAAAACCCCAAAAACCCCTACAAAACCCTCAAAACCATAAATTCTTTAAAACCCTAAGAAACCCTAAAATACCCTAATATCTCTAATAAACCCTAAAAACATATAAAATCCCTAAAACCCTAGAAAATATAAAAACCTTAATACCTATAGAACCCTACAAACCCTAAAACCCTAAAAATCCCTAAAAATACCTAAAAATCTTTCGGACCCAACAAAACACTAAAACTCCACAAAAACAATTGAAAACCTAAAAAGTCTTAAAATCTCAAAAAACCCAAAAATATTTATAATCCCTTATAGGAGACCTAAAACACTAAAATAACCAAAAAAAACCCTAAAAGAACATTAAACCCCCTAAAAACCCCTAAAACTCGAAAAAAACTAAAACCCTAAAACATTAAAAAACCCTCAAACAATAAAAACCCCTAAACCCACTAAAAAGCCCCAAAAGGCACAAAAAGACCCTAAGACATCCTAAAACCCCTTTTAAACCCCTAAAAATTCATAAAACCATAAAAATAAAAGAAACTATAAACCCCTAAAAACACTAAAACCCCTAATAAAACCAAACAAAAAATAAAAACCATAAAATCCCCTACCCTCTAAATTACTATAAAAATGATAGAAACCCTAATAAATACCTAAAACACTAATAAAATTAAAAACCTGAAAAAATACCCAAAAACACCCTAAAACATGAAAATTACTAAAGATACATAAAATCTACTGAAACTATAAAATCCCCCAAAACAACTAAAATTACTAAAAACTATAAAAACTATAAATACCCAAAAAACAAAAAAAAATACACTAACAACACTAAAAACACCTATAAACCTTAAAACCCCCCCCCCAAAAAAAACCCACTATCAAACACCTATGAAAATCAAAGAAAATCCAAAGATCCATAAATGAATAGGAGATCCAAAAAACCCTAAAACCCCAAAAACCATAAAAAACCTAAAACGCTAAACGCCCTTAAAATCATAAAAATCATTCAACCATGTATGCTAAATCCTAAACCCTAAACCCTAAACCCAATGACATAAGCCGTATAACCTACAACATAAACCCAAAACCTGACACCATAAACCCTATACCCTAAACCCTAAACCATATACACTAAACCCTAAACCCTAGACCCTAGACCAAATACCATGTTCTTTAAACTCTACAACCGAAAACCAAAACCCAACACTTTAAATTGTAAACCCTACACCATAAACCTGAAACTGTATACCCTTAACCATAAAGGACCCTAAATAGACTAGAAACCTTGAAATAACCTAAAAACCTAAAACCCCAAATACCTTTAAAAACCTTAAAATACCCCAAAACTTCCAAAACTTGAAAAGACCACAAAACCCAAAAAACCCAAAAGGTCCATAAAATCCTAAAAACCATAAAAGTCCCTAAAAACACTAAAAAATTAAAATACACTAAGAACCCTTTAAACCCCTATAACCCTGAAATCCCTTAAAATTGAAAAAAAAATAATAAATGATAAAAACCCAAAAAAATCAATGAAACCCCCCTACAAATCCTAAAAACCCATAAAAATGATAAAAAACCTAAAAACCCCTAAAAACATTATAACACCTAAATAAACCCTAAAAATCCATCAAACCCCCAAAAAATGTTAATAAACATAAAAACAAGAAAACCCTATAAAACCATAAAAGACCTGAAAACCCCAAAAGCCCTGAAAGGACCCAAAAAAAAAACAAATCCCTAAATAGATGCTAAAACCCATATAAACCCCTAAAACTCCAAAACCTATAAAAACACTAGAAGAACCAAAAATCCCAAAAACTACTAAAATTCCATAAAGTCACTAAAACCCATAAAAGAGACCCTGAAAACCCATAAAATAATAAAAATTCTAGAACAACATAAAAAACTTAAAACCATAAAAATGATTAATGTATTGAAAAACTATAAAACACTAAAAATACCCCCAAAACCATAAACAACCCTAAAAATCCTAAAAACCATAAAACCTCCTAAACCCCATAAAACCCCTAAAAACAAAAAAACCCCTAAAACCCCTAAAACACCCTAAAAACCTTAAATAAACTTCAAAGTACTAAAACTGTCCTAAAAACACTAAAACCCCCTAAATACCATAAACCCCTAAAAACCCATAAAACCCCATAATACCCAAGAAACCAACGGAAAATCTAAAAAACCCCTAAAACCATTAAAATCCCAATGAAACACTAAAAATTCCTAAAAATCCATAAAACACCAAAACCCAATAAAACATATAAAACCCCTAAAAAGACCCTAAATGACTATAAACACCTATTAAACCTCTAAAACCCTTAAAACCATTAAAACACCAAAATCCCTAAAAAACTAAAAATATCTAAAACACGATAAAACTCTAAAAACTTATAAATCCCTAAAACCATAAATAACCATAGACCCTAAAGCCCCTAAAAACCCTAAAAAACTAAAAACCCCTAATACCCTTAAAAAACATAAAAACTCTAAAAAAATAAAATCCCTAAAACACCAAAAACACTAATAAATTATTAAATCCCAAACAACCCTAAAAATCATTAAAAACCATAAAACATCTAACAACCCTTAAAACCCCAAAAAATCAAAAAATATCCTTAGAACCCTTAATACCCTAAAAACATTTAAAATAACCAAATACTGTAAAAAGACTAAAAACTATATTAAAAATCCAAACCCCCCAAAAAAACATGCAGCCCAAAAAACCTTTAAAATATATAAATCCTTAAAAATATTAAAATAACCTACAAATAATTACAATAACAAATATACTAAAAATACATTAAAACTACCTAACAACAAAAAATAATTCTCAAATACCCTAAAACCATTCAAAATCATAAAAGACCCTAAAACACCCATAGGAACCCTAAAACCCCTAAAAGACTCTAACAACATAAAAATACAAAAAGACACTAAAAAAATCAAACAACCCTAAAAGACCATAAAATACCCTAGAAGACTCAAAAGAACCATAAATAATTCAAAAAATCCAAAAGGACCCAAAACTGTTAAAAGAAACTGAAACCCCTTAAAACCCTGAAAGGGCCCTAAAACCCCTAAAACCCATAAACGACCCAAAAACCCCCAAAGTAAAAGAATACCCTAATAAAATTCAAAATCCCTAGTAGTCCATAAAAACATAAAAACATTAAAAGCCCAAATATAACTCTATAAACCCTAAAACCTCATAAAATTCCTAAAAGAGCCTAGAAATCCCTAAAACCTATAAAAGATAATAAATTCCTAAAAACACAAAAAATACCCTAAAAGATACTAAGAACCCATAAAGACCATAATAATCATTGAAACCCCTATAGCGCCTAAAAACCATAAAACATTAAAAGACCCTAAAAATACTAAAAAGGGTAAAAAACAAAAAAACCATAAAACACTTAAAATCCCTAAAACACCTAATCACCCCTAAAACAGATAAAACCCCCCAAAATATCTAAAAAAGAAAACCCCCAAAACCAATAAAAATCATAAAACCCCGAAAAAAATTAAAAAACATGAAAAACCCTAAAACATCTTTAAAACCTTTAAAACCCTAAAACACTAAAAAAACTTAAGAACCCAAAACCCCAAAAAACATAAGAGACCATAAAAACCCTAAACCTCAAAAAACCTTAAAAACACTAAAATCACTGAAAACCTAAAAATCCCTAAAAACCCCTAAAAACCTTAGAAACCGTAATTTTTTAAAAAAACCATACTAAACCCTAAGACACTATGAAAATAAAAATCCCAAAACACAGCAAAAAAACAATAAAAAACCAAAAAATTAAAAAATCCTAAAAACCACTAAAAATCATAAAAATCATAAAAACCCTTAAAAAACAAAAACCGATAAACACCACTAAAAACTCATAAAACCAATCAATCCCTTAAACACCCTAAAAATACTAAAAAACCCTAAAATACCTATAAATACCCTAAGAACCTAACACCCCACAAAAAACCTCAAAGCCCCCCAAAAACCCTAAAACACCCTAAAAACCTAAAACCCTTAAAACACTAAAACCCCCAAAAATCAATAAAATATCTAAAACCCATAATAAACCATAAACTGATAATGGAACTAAATCCATAAAACCCTAAAAACAAAAAAAGTACTCAAAAACCATAAAACCCCAACATAAACCGAAAAACATAAAACCGCTAAAAACAATAGAACCCCTAAAACACCCCAAAAGAACCTAAAACCCCTAAAAGATCATAAAAACCCAAAAATGCCATAAAAGACCCTAAAACCCCAAAACCCCCCTTAAAACCATTAAAACGTAATAAGAACCCTAAATACCATAAAATCACTAAAGGACACTAAAAACCTTATAAAAACCCTTAAATATACAAAGAAATCATTAAAAATATATAAATGTATTAAAAACCCCAAATTACCCTCAAAAATCCTAAAACCCCTAAAATACACAAAAAACCCATAAAAATCCTAAAATCCCAAAAACCCTGAAAAACTAAAAAATGATAAAAAGACTAAAACAACCCTAAAAACTCTAAAAGAAACTAAAAAATTCTTATAAACATGAAAAGATACTAAAACCACTTAATAACCCTAAAAAGCGTAAAAAAAATATAAAACATTAAAAACAATAAACACCCCTATAAAACCTTTGAAACCCATGAAAACCCTAGAATCCCAAAAAACCCAAAAAACCCCCTAAAAACCCTGAAATCTAAAAAACCTAAAAAAACTCTAAAACCCCTAGGGAAATCTTAAAAACCCCAAAAGGCCCTAGTAAAACCTTACAGAACACTAAATACCCTAAAAACCCTACAAAACCTAAAAAATACCTAAATCAATGAAAATTCTAAAACCCCATAAAAGCAACTAAAACCGTAACAAACACTAAAAACCCTAAAAATCCTACAAAAACCTTAAAACCCCCCAAAAAACCAAAATACCCAAAAACCCCAAAAAATCTTTAATGAATCCAAACTCCTAAAAGAAGAGTAAAATAAATAAGACACTAAAAACATTGAAACCCTTATAAACAATAAAAACACTAAAACACCTAAAAACTCTTAAAACCCTAAAACACTAAAAATACACTAAAACCCCTAAATACACTTAAAATGATATTCAAAAGAAATATTTTAGTGGCTAGTGGATTTTTTTGTCTTTAGAAACCATTTAAACTGCCTCTAAATTTTTTGGTTCTAATAATTTAGCAGCTGTTTTCAAAAAAAGTACGAAACAATTTAATGCTGGTTTTTAAAAAAATGGGAGATCATTTAGCGGTGGTTTAAACTACTTATAAATATTTTTGTGATGAGTTTATTTAATTTATTTTTTTCTCTATTTTTAATTTTTATTTTCTTAATTAATAATTTATATATATAAATAAATAATTCAAAATTTATTTATTATTATTATTTATTTTTTATTATTATTTATTTATTACTATGAATTTTTCATTTATGCCATGTAGAAATTCACTATATATATGTGATGGGTGAGATTTGAACCCCTTATCACTTGGTTATTTTTCAATGACATTACCACCCCAATAATCTATTCATTTGGTGAGTAAATAGAATTTAATATATATATATATATATATAAACACATAATAATATTAAATAGTGATAATAAGTAATAAAAAATAGAAAACCAAATATACATAACTAATATATAAGAACAAAATAATTAACAAGTAATAAACAAGTAATAAATAAATAAATAAAAAAATAATACAGTAAAAAATAGTAAATAATAAAATATAAATAATAAATAATCATTAATAATTAATAAGTAATAAATAAATTACAAATAATTAAAAAATAAAAAATATTAATAAATAAATAATAAATAATTATTAGTTACTAAATTATTAAAAATGATAAGTTATTATATGATAAATAAATAATAAATTAAAAAATCATAAATCCCAAATCAAAAATCCTAAATAATAAATCATAAATAAATAATATATATAAATAATTAACATATAATAAATAAGTAATAAATAAATAAAAAATAATACGTTAATAATAAATTAATAATAAAATAATAAAATTAATAATGAATAAATATGCAATAAAAAAATAAATTTTGAATATATAATGAAAAGTAAATCAATTTAAAATAAATAAGAAGTAAATAAATAATAAATAATATATAGTACATAAATAATATGTCAATTATAAATTATTAATAAATAATAAACAATAATAAATATTTATTAAAAAAGTAATAATTTTTTTTACATAATTTGTAATAAGATATAATAAATATTAAATAATAAGTTAAAATAACTTTAATAATAAATAATAAATAAGTTATAAATAAATTAATCTATAATAAATAATACAAAATAAATAATAAATAATAAATGAATACTTATTAAAAGTATATAAATATCTATAAATATATATATAAATAATGAAATTTATATAAATATATATAAACACACATTTATGTTATATAAAAATATATAAACACTCACATATATATAGTTGTATATTAATATATATATATATATAAACACAAGAAAATATAAATATCTCTATTCATATATAACCATATAGTATATAAAAATATATAAACATAAACACCTATAAGTATTTTCAAATGTATATAACAATAAAAATATTTATAAATACATATAAATATCTGTGAATAGATAAAATTGTATATAATTTTAAATAAATATTGGCAAATAAATATAAATTATAAATAGATTTACCTAAATTTATAAAAATACATACAAATATATATATATATAAAATAGAAAATAAATCACCAAAACAAAGAAATCCATAAAAATTATAACGCCATAAAATAAATTTGAATGTAAATATATTGAATAAAATCATATAAAACCTAAGAGGAATATGAAGAAACTCTTAAAAGAAGTTGAAATCTCATCGAATCTTCAAAAATCAGGATATCCAGTATAAAAAACAATTTTTTAGGCCTTACATGGATTTTTGACAATAAAAATACTGATTGGGTGTACACCTGGTCAACATGGTGTAGAGATCATCATAGGATTTGATTTGATATGTGCAAGAGCCCAAATAGGCACCCATATCAACAGTTATGGTCATTTGAAGTTGATGTCCAATTTTAAAATTCCCATAAAATAGAAATAAATTTTATTATATTAGTTTTTATTGAATTTTTATTGAATATTATTGTATCTCTTTTCATAAGATTCAATTTGACTAGTTATGGAGCTGAAACAGACACTCAAAAAAAACTTATGGTCATTTGATACTGATGCTTGTTTTTTAACTTAACCAAGAATTATTTTTAGTCTCAAATATTTAATAACTAGTAATTATAAATAATTAATGAGTAAAAAATTGTAATTAATTAAAATTATAGATAATAAAACCCTAAAATACATTAAAGACCACTGAAAGACCCTCAAAACCCATAAGACCCTTTAAAAGACCATAAAACCCATAAGAAACCTCAAAACTGTAAAAACCCCTAAACTCCATAAAAAATAAAAACACTAAACAATCATAAACCTATAAATCATCTAAAAACCCTAAAAATCTAAAAAAACATAAAAAACCCCTAAATTTTTTTACAAACCCCAAATAACATAAAACCCCAAAAACCCATTAAAATGGATAAAACACTAAAAAACTATAAAAAACCTTAAACAACTAACAACCCTTAAATCCCGTGAAAACATTAAAAGCCATTTAAATCCCTAAAAATAAATAAAACCCCTTAAAACACTTTAAAATTCCAAAAAACACTGAAAAATCCTAAAAACCTAAAAACCCATTGAAAACCTTAATAAACCCAAAAGACCCATAAAAACACTAAAACACCTAAACCCCAAAACACAAAAAAAAACCCAAAAACCCAAAAAAAATTAAAAACCTTAAATACCCTTTAAACCCCCTAAAAACCATAAAAACCCATAAAACCATAAAATCCATAAAACCCATAAAACCCCTATAAAAACATAAAAACCCAAAAACTCCCTAAATGATCCAAAAGACCATAAAACCTAAAAACCATAAAATACACTAAATTTCCTAAAATTCCCTAAAAACATAATAAAAACCTTAAAAGACCCTAAAACCCCTTAGACACCCTAAAAACAAATTAATACCACTAAAAAAACCAAAAAAACCCTAAAAACGTTAAAAACCAAAAAAACTCCTAAAACCTCCAAAACCCCCTAAAACCCCTAAGAACCCTAAAAACCCTAAAAAATCAAAAAAACCACAAAACCCACTGAAACCCCCAAAAAACATAAAACCCTAAAAAACACTAAAACTGGTAAAAACCCTAAACCCCATGAAAATAAAAGAAGATCCCTGAAAACCTTAAAACTCCATAAAAACCCTAAAATGATAACAAACCCAAAAAAACCCTAAAAATCCCAAACTTCCTTAAAAACCTAAAACCCCATGAATCCCAAAAAATCCCTAAAACCACTAAAATACCTTAAACCCCTAAAAAAATAAAAACCCAAAACCTCCTAAAACACTCAAAAACATAAAACAATAAAAATTCAAAAACAACTAAAAAATCTCAAAATCCAAAAAATCATAAAACTGTAAAACCCCTAATAATAATAATAACCCAAAAAATCCTTTAAAATTCCAAAAAAACCATAAAAACTTGAAAAACACATAAAAGACAAAAACCCTAAAAACCCCTAATAGACCCTTACAACCCTAGAGAAAACCAAAAAAATCCTAAAATTCCTTATAAAAACCATAACATACCCAAAGGATCCTTAAACACCCTAAATACCAAAAAACCTAAAAAAAACTAAAGTACCATAAAAACTATAAAATCATAATACACTAAAAACCTAAAATAACTCAAATAAAAAGTAAATCCCTGAAACCTAAAAAAATATAAGAAAAACTAAAAACCATAAAATAATTTTAAATACTCTAAAAACAATTAAAAACCTAAAACCCCGTAAAACCCCCTAAAATAATAAAATTCCCTAAAAACCACAAAAACCTTGTATACCCCTAAAACCACATAAAACCCTTAAAAATATAAACCCCCCTATAAACCCAAAAATTTCCTTCAAACACTAAAATCCATAAAAAAAATCTAAAAACACAAAACACCTAATACACCTAAAAACCTAAAAAATATAAATCCATAAAACCCCATAAAATATATAAAAAGGAAAAAATCTCTTAAAACCCTGAAAATACTAAAAGCACTAGTAAAACCTTAAGATACTTAAAACACTTCAACACACTAAAAAACCAAAAAAAACCCTCCAAACCCTAAAAAAATAAAAAAACCCTAAAACCCTAAACCCCTATAAAAGATAAAAAACACTAGAAACCATTAACACCAAAAAACACCTTAAAATCCAAAAAAAACATAAAAACCTCTAAAAACCCCTTAAGGATAGTAAAAACCCCTACAAACCATAAAACCCCTAAAACCCCCCAAAAATTGAAATAATCATAAACCCCCTAACACACTAAGAACCCCTAAAAAGTCTAAAAACCATAAAAATCCCTAAATGTCTTAAAAAACCTAAAAACCCCTAAAATACACTAAAAACTCTAAAAGACTCTAAAAATCCATAAAAACATGTAAATATAAACACCCAAAACCCTAAATAACACAAAAAAACAATAAAAGAAATAAAAATTAGAAGAACTCTAAAAGACCCTAAAACTATGAAAAGACCCTAAAATTACCTAAATATACACTTAAATCCCCAAAAGAATCATTACAAACCCTAAAAATCCTAAAAACCATAAAAAACTAAAATCCATAAAAACACTAAAAACACTAAAAACCCTAAAAACCCAAAAAACCCTAAAACCATTAAAACCCCAAATAACTATAAAAACACAAAAAACCAATAAAATCTATAAAACCCCCTAAAATACAAAAAGAATACAAAAAACCCTCTTAAAACCCCTAAAATTCCCCTAAAACACAAGAAACACGGGAAAAAAACCCAAAACATTAAAACCGCTAAAACCCATCAAAAACATAAAACTCTAAAAAATTATAAAAACCCAAATAACCTGAAAACCAAAAAAAAGACCCTAAATAAAACTAAACATCCCAAAAAAACTGAAAACCCTAAAAACCTCTAAAAACACAAAAAACCAACCAAAACCTTAATAACCCTAAGAAAAACCTAAAACCCCCTAAAACCCCAAAAACCCTAAATGAGGATGGAGCGGGGGCCTTTTGTTTCTTGTTTTCTTGCATTGCTTTGGTTTGATGGGTTGTTTGGTTTGTTGAAATGGTTTGATTTGATCTGCTTGGGTCAGAATTTGCTGGTAATGTTGGTGTTGGTGAAAAAAAAATTCTGCTGGAGTGGAAGTGGGATGCTGGGGGATGTTTGGTGGTCGAAAGAGGTGCTAGCTGTCTGAAAATGAGGATGTAGGTTGCTGGTTTGTTGTGGATGCTGGTTGGCTGGTTGCTGCTGCTGGATGTTGTTTGCTGCTGTAGTCTGAATGCTGGTTGTTGGTTAGCTGTGAGCTTCTGGATGCTGGTTAACGCTGGATGTAGTGCTGTTGGATGCTGGTACTGGCTGGATGTGATGTGATGATGCTGCAGTTTTGTCTGTTTTTGTGTCTTTTTCTTTCTTTGTTTTTCTTTCTTTGGTGTGGGTTGTAAGGGTTTTTGGGTGTGGGTCATTCGACCCCTCCCCTCCCTTGTCTGCAGTGTTTGTGTCCTTTTGTTTAATAAATTTTGGGGGGTGCCAGGAATAGCCTGGACCCGAGCCTTCTTTGCCCTAAAACCCTAAAAACACTCAAACCTTAACATAACCTAAAACCCCTAAAAACCTATATAATTCTAAAAACTCAAAAAAAAAACCTAAAAGGCCATAAAACCCCTAAAACCCTAAACGACCCTAAAGATCCCAAAAACCGTAAAGTAACTAAAAAATATTAAACACCCAAAAACCCCTAATAACTATAAAATACCATAAAATACCATAATTCTACTAAAATCCCTAAATAACCTCAAAAAAATAAAACTCTTAAACCCGTAAAATCCCTAAAAATCTAAAAAAGCATAAAACAACCAAAAAACCTACTAAAACCCTTAAACACCTAAAACCCTAAATAGCCAAAAAAAAGTCCTAAAAACCCTAAAACCCATTAAAGGGCCATCAAAACCCTAAGGATCATAAAAAAAATTAAAAACCCAAAAAACCAAAAATCCCAAAAAACCCTAAAATCAATAAAAACCCTAAAAATTTAAAAGAACCAAAAATTATAAAAAATTCATAAATCCCTAAAAATCTTTAAAACCCATAAAACCATAAAAACCCTTTAAAGCACTAAAACCCAATAATAATTTAAAACACCTAAAAACCATAATGAAGCATAAAAACCACAAAGAACCCTAAAAACTAAAAACCCATATACCATAAAACCATAAAAAAAACCTAAACACATAAAAACCCAAAAACCACTAAAAATTGTAAAAATCCTAAAAACCCTAGAAATCCTTTAAAACCATAAAATCCCCCAAAAGACGCCAAAATCCATGAAAATCCTAAAGGAACCTAAATACCATAGAAACCATAAAAATCCTAAAACACCCTAAAACCCTTAAAAATCCAAAAGGACCCTAACCCCCCCCCCCCAAACCCCCAAAACCTCAAAGGACTATAAAACCCATAAAAGAACCTAAAACCATAAAACCCTAAAAAATTCTAAAAGACCCAAAAAAACCATACATCCCAAGAAACACCCTAAAACCTTTAAAACCCATAAAAACGCTTAAAACAATAAATCCCATAAAAATAATAAAAATGATAAAAAAAACTTAAAAAATTCGAAAAAACCAAATACACTAAAAACCCTAAAATCCCTAAAACACCTCTATAACTATAAAAAATATGAAAAAAATTATAAAAACCCAAAAGCCCTAAGAATTCAAAAATTCCATCAGAATTCCCTAAAAGCCTAAACCCCCCTAAAAACCTAAAAACCCATAAAAACACTAAAAACTGTAAAAATCCTAAAAACACTTGAAAACCAAAAAAAACCCTTAAAATCCTTTAAAACCCAATGAATCCCAAAAAACACTAAAAACCCTAAAAACCAAAAAAACTCAAAAAATCATAAAATGACTAAAAATGTACTAAAAATCATAAAAACCCCCCGAAAACCCTAAAAAATCAAAAAAAAATATAAAAACCAAAAAAGTATAAAAAACCTAAAACCCCACAAAAACACTAAAAAAATAAAAATCACTAAAACCCCTAAAACCCTTAAAAACACATAAAACCCCTAAAAATCAAAAAATTGTCAAAACACCTAAAAAACTAAAAACCCCCAAAACCATAAAACCTCTAAAACTCTTAAATACCCAAAAAAATTAAAAAAACTCCCAAACAACCCTAAAAACTCATAAAACTAATAATAATCCCTAAAACTATAAAAACAGTTAAAACCCTAGCCCCCAAATTCTTAAAAACGATAAAAATATTTAACCCTACACCCTAAACCCTAAACCCAAAAACCCTATACCCAACACCATACACACAAAATCCTAGACACTAAACCTTTTACTCAACACTATTGATCCTAAAACCTACACCTGAAAACCATATACGCAACACCCAAAACCTTAAAACCTAAACCCAAAAACCATACATCTTAAAAAATAAAACATACACGCTAAACTCTAAAACCTATATCCAAGACCCTAAAGGATCCCAAAAAACATAAAAACACCAAAATAAACTAAAAATTTCAAAAACACTAAAAACATAAAACACCCTAAAACCCCTAAAAGACCCTAAACCTCTAAAAGACCCTAAAACCACTATAAGACCATAAAACACCCTAAAACCCCTAAATAACCCTAAAATTCACTACAAATCCTAAAACGACACAATGACCCAAAAAATCCCTTAAACCATAAAACCCATTAAAAACATAAAAACCCTAAAACCCTTTTTAAACCCTAAAAACCCTGAAAACCCAAAAAAATCCTAAAAACTTCTTATCCATAAACACTATATACTACACCTTAAACTCTAAACCCTACACCCAACATCCTAAACCTTAAACCCTACACCCTACACCATAAATCCTAAACCCTAAACCCTACATGCTAAACACTAAACCTTACACCCTAATGCTTATATCATACACCCTAAACCATAAACCCTACACCCAAACCCTAAACTCGTACACCCTAAACCCAAAATCCTACACCTGAATCCATATACCTTACACCTTAAATCCAAAATTCTACACTAAAAACACAAAACCTTACACCCTATACCCTTAACCCAACGCATTAAACCCTATTCCCTACTCCCTAAACCCTAAAAACTACACCCAAAACCCAGTACCCTACACCCTACAACGTAACCCCTAAAAAAAACCTATACATTACACCCTTAACCATATAATCAAAACTTTAAAACCTATACTCCATACCCTAAAACATGTACCCTAAACCCGAAACTATTACCCTAAACCCTAAAACATAATCCTTACACCCTAAATCCTTTTCTCTACACCCTAAACCCAAAACCATAAACCATAAACCCTAAAACCTAAAATATAAACCCTAAACTCTATACCCTAAACCCTAAAACCAATAGAATACACCATAAACCATATACCCTATACCTTTAACCCTATACCCTACACCCTAAACCATAAACCAAACACCTTACACATTAAACCCAAAACCCTACACCCTAAACCAAAGACCCCACCACCTAAATTCTACATAATAAACCCAATACCCTACACCCTACATCCCAAACCCTAAACCCTAAACCCAATATCCTTTACCCTAAACCCTAAACCCTTATCCCCATACCATCACCGTAAACCCTAAACCCTACACCATAAACCCTATAAACTAAATCATAAACCCTAATCCCTAAACCCTACACCTGAAACCCTACACACAGCACCCTAAACCCTAAACCCTACACTTTTAACCCTATTCCCTACACCATAATACCTAAATCCTATTTCTGACACCCTAAACCCTACTATAAAAAACTTTAACCCAATACCTTATTCCCTAAATCTTAAATCCTACACTCTAAACCCTATACCCTATACCTTATATCCAACACCCTAATCCCTAAACCCTAAACCCTACACCATATACCCCCTAAACCCTAAACCATAAAACCTTCTCCTTAAACCATATACCAAACACCATAAACCCTATACCATACACCCAAAACACTATACCCTACACTTAATTCTTATACCCCTAAAACCCAAAAAAAGCAACCCCAAAACAACTAAAAATACCTAAACCGCCTAAAAACTCATAAAAATCTTAAATCCCCCTAAAAATATAAAAAAACAAAAATAAATCCTAAAACTAGTTTAAAAACCATTAAAAACTCTAAAATCCCAAAAAACATAAAACACTAAAAACATGAAATCCCTAAAAACCCTAAAACCATAAAAACTCTAAAAACCCCATAACCACAAAAATTGCTAAAACCCCTTTGAAAACCCTAAAAACCATATGAAAACCCTATACAACCATAAAGAAACAAAAATCCCAACAAATAGAATAAAAACTAAAAACACTAAAAATACTAAAAATCAAAAAACAACCAAAACCCATAAAAATTCTAAAAGAAACTTTGAAAACCTAAGAGATCCCAAAAACCCCAAAAACTGTAAAAACCTAAAAAAAACTCAAAATCCAAAAACCCCTAAAAACCTCAAAAACACTAAAAACAATAAAGACATACTAAACACCCTAAAAATTATAAAAATACCTAAAAATCCTAAAAAATACCTAAAACCCCTAAAATCTCAATAAAACCATACAATCACCCCAAAAGACCCACAAACCCCCTAACCCCCAACCAAAAAAATCCCTAAAAACCAGTAAAATCCACAAAAATTCTTAAAAACCCTAAAACATAAAAAGTCATTAAAACCCAAAAAAACCCCTAAAATTCCTAAAAATTCCCAAAAGCATAAAAAACCTAAACCCTTAAAAACTAAAAAAAAATATAAAACCCATAGAACACTAAAGAAACTATAAATAACAAGAAAAACCCTAAAAACTATAAAAACCATCAAAAATACAAAAAAACCTAAAAACCCTTAAACACAAGAAAATTCATAAAAACCCTAAATAGTCACTAAAACCCCTAATAACCACTAAAAATTATTCAAAACCACTAAAAACCCAAAAAACCAAAAAAACCCTAATACCACTAAAATCCAAAAAATCCACAAAAACATCTTAAAAACCAAACACCCCCAAAAAACAACTAAAATCTCTAACAACCCCAAAATCTATAAAAATAAAAAAAATCACAAAAATACCAAAAAAGCTCTGAAACTCTGTGAAATCTTAAAACATCCTAAAAATCAAAAAATCAAAAAACACTAAAAACCACAAAAACCAAAAACCCTAAAATCAATTAAAAAAATAAAAAATATTTTAAAAATACTAAAACTCCCCCAAAAAACATAAATCCCTATAAAAACCTTAATACCCATTAAAATTATAAAATACCATAAAAAACCAAAAAACCATAGAACCCTAAATAAATCTAAAACCCCATGAAGGATAAAAAACCCTAAAACCCCTAAAAACCCTAATGCTAAAAAACCCCGAAAATCTAAAAAAAATCTAAACACCGTAAAAAAGTCTAAAAAACTAAACACCCTAAACACCCCCAAAAACTGATAAATGACCAAAAAACACTAAATGTCCCTAAAACCCGAAAACCCCTTAAAAACCCAAAACTCATATAACCCTAATAACTCTAGAGGACCCTAAAAATTCTAAAATACACTAAAAATGTTAGAAAACATAAAATACTCTAAAATACACTAAAATCCCTAAAAATTTCTAAAAACACTAAAAAACCAAAAGGAATATAAAAACCACTAAAAACAGTAAAAGATCCTAAAAACCCTATAACCCATAAAAGACCCTAAAAACTAGAAAACCCATATAAACCCTAAATCCCTAAAAGAAAATAAAAACTCTAAAACCCAAAAAAAGCACCTGAATTCCTAAAAACCCATAAAACCCAAAAATCCATGAAAATAAAAAAAAACCAAAAAAAAACCATAAAACCCTAAACACCACATAAGACCCTAAAACACCATAAAACTCTAAAACCCCAAAAAACACTAAAAATATATGAAATCTAAAACCCTAAAACATTAAAAAACCATAAAATCCTAAGAAAACACATAAAAACTTTAAACTCCCTAAAACACCCAAAAACTCTATAAACCCTATAAACCTAGAGAGCCCCAAAAACCCAAAAAAATGAAAACCCCCAAAAAATCCAAAAAACACGAAAAACCATAAAAACTATAAAAATTTACAAATACCCTAAATAACCTAAAACACTAAAAACCATAAATACCTATAAACCACATAAAAAATAAAAAACATATAAAATCTTTAGAAAAACAAAAAACTCTAAAATCCTAAAATTGATAAATTTCCCAAAAAACCCAAAAATCCAAAAAACCATAAAAACATATTACACCAAAAAATCCTAAAAAAAATATTAAAACCCCTAAAATAACAAAAATCATCAAAGAACCCAGAAAATATTAAAACCCATAAAACCCAACCCCCCCCCCCCCACCCAAAAAAAAATCCTAAAAATTCTAAAAACAGTATAAAAACCCCAAACCTTATACCCTAGACTACAAACTCTAAACCCTATAGCCAAAACCCTATACCCTGCACCCTAAACTGTAAACTATACACACAAAACCCTGCACCATAAACCCTATACCCAACACCCTAAATTGTAAACCATACACCCTAAACCATATAACCTACACCCGAATCCATAAACTCTACACCCTAAACCCAGAACACTACACCTTAAACACTAAATCCTACACTCTAAACCCAAAACCAAAAACCCTAAAAGACACAAAAAACCAAAAACTTTTAGAATTCCATAAAACACTTTATAACCCTAAAACCCCTAAAATACACTGAAATACAAGAAAAAACCATAAAGACACTAAAAACCCTAAAAACATAAAAGAATATAAAATCCATAAATGAACCTATAAACTCTAAAAAACACAAAAAACACTAAAAACATAAAAAATTTACCAAAAAATACTTCAAAACAATGAAAATACCATAAAATGCCTCAAAACCCGAAAAACCTATAACAACAATAAAAATCCCTAAAACCCCTAAAAATTCATAAAACCCCTAAAAAATACATAAATAAACCATAAAAACCTAAAATCCCTTAAAAATACTAAAAACTCTTAAACCCTCCAGAAAGACCCCAAAATCAAAAAACCCAATAAAAACCTAAAAGGCCCTAAAAATGCTAAAAACATAAAACACCCAAGATAAACATTAAAACCCCTAAAAAATTAAAAAACCTAAAAACAATTAAAACCCTTATAAATCCCATAAAAATTGTAACATCCCTAAAAACCATAAAAACCATCAAACCTAGAAAACCATAAAAATATATAAAATTATTAAAACACAAAAAAAAACCTGAAAAACCCATAAAACCCCTAAAAATCACTAAATCAACCCTAAAACAATAAAAACCCAAGGGACCCTAAAACCATTGAAACCCAAATAAAACCCTAAATTTTCCTAGGATATTTATAAAACCATAAAAAAATTAAAACCTACTTCAACTATAAAAACACTTCAAAAACTAAACCCCCTAAAAAATACTAAAAACCCAAAAAATCCATAAAAATCCAAAAATCCAAAAAACCAGAAAACACCACAAAAACACTAAAGAGACCCTAAAAACAATAAAAATATACTAAAAACGTAAAAACACTTAACAACCCATAAAACCCAAAAAGACCTAAAAACCATAAAAAAATCCTAAAACATTATAAAAAGGCTAAACACCTTAAAAACTCCCTTAAACCCTGAAAAAAACTAAAACCATAAAAGCTACTAAAATTCAAAAAAACCCGAACACTTTTAGAGCCCATAAAAACAATAAATGATACTAAAATCCCTAAAAGACCCTAAAAGGACCTAAAACCTAAAAGAAACTAAAAATCCCCAAAAATCCTAAAATCTAGAAAAACCCTAAATACCCTAAAACAATCCAATAAATCCTAAATACCTATAAAATGAAAAAAACCTGAAATATTAAAAACCCCTAAATACACTAAAACCCATAACGACACTAACAACAATAAAAACACCAAAAAACCCCCTAAAACCCCCAAAACAAAAAAAAACCATAATTTTTTTTGAAAACTCTAAACAACCCCAAAATCCCCAAAATCCCTAAAAATACCTAAAATAATAAAAATATATAAAACCCCTAAAACCAAAAAAAACACTGAAAACCCTAAAATCATTAAAAATGCATAAAACCCCCCAAAAATACCATAAAACCCAAAAAAGATACTTGATACCTAAAAACCCTAAAACTGCCCGAAAACCATAAAAACCCTAAAGACCCAAAAAACATAAAAGTCTAAAAAACCAAAACCACTAATTTTTTTTCAACACCATAAAACCCTAGAACCCTTAAAACAAAAAAACCAAAAAAACATTAAGAACCATGAATACATAAAACCCACTAAAACCATAAATCCCAAAAAAACCCTAATAAAATGTAAAAACACATAAAAACCCTAAAATACCTTAGAAAATCATTTAAAATTCTACAAAAACCCTAAAAAACTCTAAAATCACTAAAATCCCCAAAAACACCAAGAAACCGCTATAAAACCCTAAAAACCCACAATGATTTTAAAAACCATAAAACCCAAAAGAACTCAAAAACCATAAATTCCCTAAAAGAAACCTAAGATACCTAAAAGAAATAAAAAAATCCTAAAACCCATCAAAGGATCCTACAAACCCCTAAAAACACTTAAAAACATAGAAACCATTAAAAACCTAAAAACAATTAAAATAAATTAATTCCCATATAGCACCCTTAAAATACCCTAAAAATCCTAAATATCATAAAAACTCAGAAACCCATAAAAACCCTAAAAAATACTAAAAACCTAAAAGACCCAAAACCCCCCATAATCCCATAAAAATCATTGAAACCCCTAAAAAACCTAAAAAAACATAAAACCCCTAAAACTAATTCAAACAACTAAAACCCCAAGAAATACATAAAATGAATTGAAAAGATAAAAACCCTAAATATCCTAAAACCCCTAAAAACCCTAAAAACACAAAAAACTCTAAAAAACACTAAAAAAATCCCTAAAACCACTGAAAATCCCTGGAAACCCAAAACCACCTGAAAACCATAATAATACCAAAAACACTAAAAATACCCTTAAACCAATGAAACCAAAAAAATATATAATAACCCCTAAAACCCTTAAAACTAAAAAAACCCTTAAAACCCATGAAAACCCTAAAAACCCCATAAAACCATAAAAACGCTAAAACGCTAAAACCCCTAAAACCCCTAAAAATATTCTAAATACCCTAAAACCCTTAAATAATCTAAAAACCAAGTTAAATACCCTAAAAATAATGAAAACCTCTAAAAATAAAAAAGGCTAAAAAATTCATAGAGACCCAAAATCTCTAAAAAACACTATAAAACCTAAATACCTTAAAACATCCTAAAAAACTAAACGCATTATACCCCATAAAACACTAAATACTCTATAAAACCCTGGAACTAATAAAAATCACTAAAAAATCCCAAAACTCCCTAAAAGTCATTAAAATCCCATAAAACACTAAAAGTGCCAAAAACCCTAAAAACACTAAGAGACCATACAAACTTATAAAGCCCTAATTAGATGTTAAAACCCACTAAAGATAAAAAAACACCTAAAATCCCTAAAACCATAAAGAACCCTAAAACACTAAAAAAACTAAATCCCCATTAAACCCAATTTTTTTAAAAAAAATATATAGAACACCCTAAAAAGGTAAAAATCCCTTAAATACCCCTAAAACCCTAAAATACATAAAACAACCCTAAAACACCCAAAAAACTATAAAAAATCCTAAAGAAATCCTAAACCCCTTAAGAACCCCAAAAACCCCTAAAAATATAAAAAACCCGAAAAACCGAAAAATACATTAAAACCCCTAGTAAACCCTTAAAAATACAACAAACCCTAAAATACCTAAAATACCTTAAAACACCTAAAAATCAATAACAACCAAAAACCCACTAAAACACAAAAAGAACTATGAAAAAAAACTAAAAACCTAATAAAATCCATAAAAACTATAAAAACATAAAACCCCTAAAAATATTTAAAACACTAAAAACCCCTAAAAATTTAAAACCCCTAAAAACCGTGAAAAATAATAAAAACATAAAAACACATAAAACCATTAAAACCACTAAAAACCATAAAAAAACTACAGAGAACGCTTTTGAAAACTATAAAAATCCTTAAAAATCTAAAAAACCCCAAAACCCCTTAAAACCAATGAAAAAACCCCAAGGAGAGGAAGACTTTGAGCAGCTGCACCTTCCCCTATAATTGCTTCGGTGGCGTATTCCTCTCTGCATATCCCCCTTCCTCCTTTGGTTACTTCGAGATACTCAGCATTGGCTATTTTGTCCTCGGTGCGGTGCTGGTTCTTCATGATTCTCCCTAATCCTATTGCACGACGTCTTTTCAGGCATTCCTTGCTCATCAGCAGATCTAGCTTCGATTTTTGATTGATGACTGATCTGGTGTTCTTTTGGAATGAATTTGGCTTGAGGACCTCAGATCAAGGTTGGGGCGGCTTAGTCTCTGCTTGGGATCTGGTGTCTGCCTTGGTTCTGCGACGGATTTGGTGTCTTTCTACAGCCAATTCTGGTGTGCTTTCAGCGTGGACATCTTCAGTTCCTTGGGTCGACGTCAGTACAGCTTAGTCCCTCGGCTTTCTCGCTCATTGGCAATGGTGTTTTGGATCTGGAATTAACCTCTTCTTGGCGACAGATCTAGTTCCAATCTCATTCTGGTGTGCTCCCTATGTAAGTTTGGTTTCATTTCCTTGGGTGGGAGTTGGAGCTGCTTGGCTTTCTCTTGGTTACAGACATCTTGCTCGCGGATTCTCCTGCACGATTTCTGATTTTTTGACAGAAGTTCTTCTGTTGACCTCATATTGGAATAGGTCCCGGTGTGCTTTCGATGCTAGGATGGTTTGTATGTTGATCCGGCATTGTCTTGATGGGTGTTGGGATGGCTGCATTGCCTTCTTGGAATGGCTTGGCATTCAGCTATGGAGCGTCCTGAAGGGGGGAGGTAATGGTTTCTTTTTTGTTAGTATTGTTCATGTTTATAGTGCTTGAAATGGAGTAAGATGCTGACTTTGGAATGGAGTTGGGTGAGGGTGATGTTGTGCTGCTTTGGGATGATGTATGTTGAAGTTGTTTCTATGTTTGTGGTGTGCTGGAAGTTGAATGGTCATGAAGCATGCTGTGAAGAAAGTACTATTTATTGGCTTAGATGAGATGCTGGATGTGGCTTGATGATTGGCTAGATGTACTGAATGAATTTTGTGGATGTGATGATTGGACATGATACTGTTGTATGATGGTTTTGCTCAGATTTGATGTGTTGAAGTTTCTTCTGTGTCCGGTTTATTTGTGTCTTTTTCTTTCATTGTTTTCCTTCTTGGGGCTTGGTTTGGGTATGGGTCAGTTGACTCTGCCCCGCTCATATCTGTATTGTTCCCTTTTTTCCTAATATATTTGGGGGGGGGGCTGGAATAGCCTGGCCCTGCACCTCTTCTGCCCCAAAAACCATATAAAATCATAAATCACAAAAAAAAATCCTAAAGATCCCTAAAAACCCATTAACTACATACCCTACACCCTAAAACGTAAACCATATACCCTAATCCCTACACCCTACACCCTATACCCTAAAACCTAAACCCTACACCCCATACCCCAGACCATAAACCATAAACCCTAAACCCGAAACACTACACACTAAACCCCATAACAAAAACCCTAAAACCTACACATTTTCCTTATATCCTATACCATAAATTCTACACCCTACACCATAAACCTTATACCATACACCCTATACCCCATACCATACACAATAAACCATAAACTCTACACCATAAACCTTATGCGCTACAACCTAAACCCAAACAACTACACCCAAAACCCTATACCATAATCCTCAAAAGCAAAACCCTACACCCTAAACCATATACACAACACATGAAATCCTATACCTGGAACTATAAACCCTATATCCAATACCCTAAAAATATACCCTACACACTAAACATTAAACCCTACACCATAAACCCCATACCCTAAACCTTAAAACCTAAACCCTACACTCTATTCCCTATTACCTACACCATAACCCTTAAACACTAAATTCCACACCCTAAACCCTATACCTACACCCAAAAACACTAAACCACAAACCCTGAGTCTTATAATCTACACCTGAAACCCAAAAACATACACCGTAAACCGTATAACCTACAACATAAACCCTAAACATACACCCTAAACAATATACCCTACACCATTAAACCTAAAACCTATACACTAAACCCTATACCCTATACTCTATACTCTAAACCCTATTCCCTAAACAGTATACCCTACATCCTAGACCATAAACCCTATAACAAAATCTCAATACCATGTACCCTAAAACCTTAATTCTATATCCTAAACCATATTCCATCCACCCTAATCCCTAAACCCTAAACTATACCATACACCCTAAACCCTACAAACTGAACCCAACCTCATAATCCCTACACCCAAAAAGATACACCCTACACTCTAAACCCTAAACCCTACACCCTAAACCTTATACCCAACACTATGAACCATATACCCTATAAAATAAATATTGTACCCTACCCCCTAGATCCTATACTGCACACACTAAACCATAAACCCTACAAACCCTAAAATAACCCTAAAAACCCTAAAACCCCATAAACCCGCTAAAAATTCTTTAAAAAAATAAAATCCATAAAAACAACTCTAAAAACCTAAAAACCCTAAAACCCCTACAAAACACTAAAATCTATAAAAATACTAAAAACCATAAAAAACATTTAAAACCATAAAGGAATCCTAAAAAACCTAAAAAATATTACAAAACAATAAACCCCCTAAAAACCATACAAAATGGTGGCTCGGTTTGGGAGGAACTGACCCTCTATCAATGTATTCGACAGGTTTGTTGCCTCTTCCTGGAACGTCTGTGAAAGGGCTGTTGTAGGGTTACTTGATGCCCACCATTTTTTGGATCGATTTGAGAACAAGGATGATATGATCTTGGCCTGGGCTCTGGCTCCACGGATTGTCATCGGTTTTCGGTTCTACTTGTTCTGGTGGAGCATTGATTTCCACTTGAATCGTGACCCTCTGAGCGCGGCGTTGTGGGTAACTCTTCCTAGAATTTCACCCCCCTTCCAGAATCTTGCCATCCTTTGCGTCATTGGTAATCTCATTGCGCGATTTCTTTCTATGGATGCACGAATGATCACTTCATTTCACCCCTTTGTGCCACGGATTTTCACAGAGGTGGACGTGTCCAAGCCCCCGTCAATTTAGTTTGTGTTAAGATTGAAGGTGAACTCCGGTGGAAACAGCAGGTCTTCTTTGAATCTTGGGTCTTCTTCTGCTCGAATTGCTGTAGGTTAGGCCATGATGCATCTGTGTTCCGGCGTGGAAGAAGCTCCTCCTCTTCTGTGTCTGGGCCGTCTGTTGTATCTCCTTCAACGTTTGTTGAGATTGTGGTTGGGGAATCACCTCTGCATAATATGGGAGGGTCGGCTCCAAATAATAGTTTGGCTAGCTACCCTGTGAGTCATGCTTCTTCTGGTGGTGATGGGAAATTGGTGGCCACTCAGGAGGTCTGAGCTTCATCCATGGAGCCTCATAATGAGCAGGCTACCTCCCTGGCATCTGGTCCTGGTCAGGAAGTGGTAGCTAGGTAGGGGGCAATGCCTTGAGAGGAGGAGTTAGTTTGTGTCGGGTCTGGGGACACATCGCTGAAGAGTGTTCCGCGTCAGCCATCAGTTTCTAAGATTAGTTAAGTGTTTGATAGGCTGAATAATGATCTAGGAATAGTTTTTGGAAAAAGAGGGAACGCTTTTGAAGCTTGAAGTAGCAATCTTGAAACTGTCTGGGACTCTCAAGATGACCTGGACGTGGCTATACAAGCGACACAGGAGAGGGATGGGGTGTTGGGAAAATGTGCAGGTGGGCGGGGCATGGAAGTTCCTATGAACAACCGATTTGACAGGCTGGCTGAGGAATTGGGTCTAGGCAGGGGCTTGCTGGGGATATGGTGACTTGGTCTGCTGAGCAGGGTCACACTGCTCGGGTGGATTGGAAGGAGGGTGATGATTCACTGGCAGTGTTGGCCTTCCCTGTTTTGCATGATGATTGTTTTCATGAAATGGGGTCTCTGGTCCCAATTGCGATAGACGTGTCAGACGCATGCACGCATGAAAGGGCACCGGATGGTAAGATAAATGAGGCTGGGCAGATTGAAGATGAATACAAAGGGAAGTCAATATACCTATTTCTGAAAGACAGGGCTTTGGAGGACCCCAATGTGATGCAAGCACCAGTGCAAGATACTTTCTTGCATGAGGATTTGAATTCCCGTTATCATTTGTTATGGGAGGATGGCTCAAATGATAGTTTCAGGATGACATCAAATATGGCTCAGATTTTGAAAGAAAGGTCCCTACTTGGGGAACCTTTCGGGAAAGTGAACTATGAAAATGGCTTGCCCGGGGAGAAGGTTTTTGTAGGGCCAGCCTTTACCGTTTTCTCTCTCAATCTGGAAGACAGTGCAAATATGCCCGAGTTCAAAATTATGAGGTGTGAGCTTTCTAATTGTGCCTTTAACCAAGAGGTCATGAATATTACCATACAGAAGAAGGACTAGGAGTACATGAAAATACCCTCTCAGGGGACACATATCTCGTCTGGGACTCGGAAAAGAAGGGCAAAGAAGGATTATTCAACGCTGCCTAGGACTGTTCAAACTAGGGCCTCGTGCAGGGAGAAAGAGAGGCAAAGGGAGTATTATGCTACGACACTGTATGAATATTCTGAGTGGGACTCAGCAGATCCTGATGTTGCTGACAGCTACGGTGCAGATGGAGACCCCTTTGGAGCTGGGCATGAGTATGATGACTCTATGGCTTGAATTTTTCACTGTTTCTTTCTTTTTTGTCTTTCTTTCCTTGCTTTCTTCTCTTTTTCTACTCCTTTTGGACTTGATTCCTTTAATTTAATAAATTTGAGGGGGCCAGGAATAGCCTGGTCCTCACATCTGCCTTTTCCCTAAAAATCTTAAACCTATAAAAATCATAAAAATCCTAAAACCCTAAAAACACCATAAAACCATAAAAAACCTTAAAACCATAAAAACCCTAAAACCACAAAAAATACTCGAAAACCACCTAAAACCCTAAAAAAAGTGAACCCTAAAAGACTCCTAAAACACAAGACCCCCTAAACCACCTAAACCCTAAACCCCTGCAATTTTAAAAATAGTAAAAAACACCTAAAACAATAAAAACCCCTAAAAACCCAAAAAACCCCCAAAAAACACTAGAAACACTAAAACACCTAAAAACAACACAAATTAACCTTAACCTATAAAACCTCTAAATAGACTCCAAAAATAATAAAACTCCTAAGGACCTTAAAACCCCAAAAAACCCTGAAAGATTTAAAAAAAATGAAAAACCCCTAAAAGAGCCTAAACCCATATAAAATACCAAAAACACCCAAAATACTCTTACAACCCCTAAAACCCATAAAAGAAACAAAAATAATAAAATTAGCTTCTAAATCTTAAATCCCCTATAATCCTATAGGAACCCTAAAAACATTTAAAACCCCTAAAAATAATAAAAACAATAAAATACCATAAAAAATAAAATCCCTTAAAATAATTCTAAAACCCTAAAACACCTAAATACCATAAAAACCTAAAATCCTATAAAAGGGAGTTGAAATCCAATAAATATCCTAAAAACCCTAAAACACCCTAAAAACTCTATAATCCAATAAAAAAACCAAAATACCCTAAAATATTAAAAGACTATAAAAATAAATAAACCCCTAAATAAACTAAAAAGACTAAAACCACTATAACCCTAAAAGACAAAAAAACCATTAAAACCCCTAAAAATCCCTTGAAATTGTAATAACCCTCAATAAATCCTAAAACCCCGTTGAAAACGCTAAAATCCTAAAAAACCTAAAAAACCCAAAAAAAAGTCAAAAAATGACCTAAATTTCCCCCAAACCCCTAAAGAATACAAAAACATTAAAGGACCCCAAAACCCTAAAACATCTAGAAAAATAAAAAATCCCCAAAAACCATAAAAATAATTAAAATACAAAAACCCCTAAACATCATAAAAATATTTAAAAAACAATACAAACCCCTAAAACTATAACAACCCCTAAAATAACCTATAACCTATAAAACCCCAAGGAGACCTAAAAACCCATAAAAACCCAAAAAGACCCTAAAACCCATAAAAACCCTAAAATACCATAAAACCCTAAATCCCATAAAAGACCCTAAAACTATGAAATCCTCTAAAAACACCTAAAATACCCTAAAACCCATAAAAATCAATAAAAACCCTTAAAATAACTAAAACCCAAAAAAAAATAAAAACCCTTAAAAACATGAAAACCTACCACCATAAAAAAATTTGAAACTGTAAAAACCCCTAAAACATTAAAAACCCTAGAAACCTTAAAAAACTATAAAAACATTAAAAACAATAAAATACCAATAAGACCCTAAAAACCCAAAAAACTCAAAAACCCCTGAATACAGTAAAATCATAAAAAACCATAAAACCCCAAAAAGAACTAAAAACCCTAAAAACACTAAAAAAATTAGAAACACTAAAAACCCCAAAAAAACCTTATAAAACCATTAAAATCATAAAACCCTAAAAACTACTAAAACCCAAAAAACATAAAAAACCCCTAAAAACAATAAAAAATGTTGAAAACCCAAAAATCACTAAAAACAGAAAAAACCTTATAAACCATTAACACCCACAAAAAACAATATAAAAACTAAAAAATCCAAAAAAACATAATAGCCAAAAACACCTTGAATACATGGAACCCCCCCCCCCCACCCAAAAAAACCCTAAAACCCTTTAAAACACATAAAAACCCTCAAAACCCTAAAAGTCCATAAAAACCCTTAAAAATCCTAAAACCCCTAAAACCCTAACCCCCCCCCCTCAAATCCTGAAAACATCTATAAAACCTAAACCCAAAACCCTACACCCTAAACATTACACATGATACCATATAACCTACACCCAAAACCCAAAATCCTACATCCAAATTCATATACCCTGACACTAAAACCTAGATATTACACACTGTACTCTATACCCTATACCAAACACCCTAAACCTTAAACACTACACCCTAAAAACTAATCCCTTAGCCTTAAACCCTAAACCATAAATCCTAAAACCCAAACCCTTCACCCTATACACAAAAAGACAATAAAAATCATAAAAACACTAAAATGACCTAAACAATAAAAAACCCTAAAACCATTAAAAACACCTAAACCCCTAAAATTCAATAAAACCCCAAAAAACCCAAAAATATCCAAAATACACAAAAATCACATAAAAGACCCTAAACCCCTTAAAGAACCCCTAATGGGTCCTCAAAATCTGAAAAGGTTTTAAAGACCCAAAAAACTAGTTAAAACCTTAAAACCCCCTTAAACCTTAAAACACAAAAAAATACTAAAAAATTCCAATCACTACACTAGACCCTAAACCCTATACCATAAACCATACACCCTACACCATACACCCTAAACTATAAACCCTAAACCCTAAACCACACACTCTAAACCCTATACCTTACACACTAAACCTGAAACCCAACACCATAAACCCTATATCATACACACTAACCATAAATACTACATCCTAAACACTATACCCATCACCCAAAATACTAAAACCAACACTCGAAACACTATATTCGGCATCCTACACCCTGAACCCCACACTCGAAACCCTATACCATACACTTTAAACCCTATACCTTACACTCTAAACCACAAACCCAACACCCAAAACACTATACCGTACACCATAATCCTCAAACCCTACACCCTAAACCCTATAACCTACACCATAAACCATATACCATAGACCTTAAACCATATACCCTGCACTAAAAAACCTATACTCCATACCATAAACCCAATACTCTAAACCCTAAATCTTTTACCCAACACCCTAAACCCTAAACCCTAAAACCAAAACCATAAAACCTAAACCCTAAACCCTATAACCTACACCCAAAACCCTATATCATACACCCAACATAGTATACATTGAAACATAACACTAAACCCTACACCCTGAAACCAAAATGCTATACCCTATAACCTAAACCCAATACCATAAACCATATACCCTACACCGTAAACCCTAAACCCCACACCCTACACCCTATACCCTACACCCTAAACCCTACGCCCTAAAGGCTAAACCCTACACCCAAAACCATAAAAAATAAAACAAAAACCATACACCCTACACCTTAAAACCTACATCATAAACCATATACCTGCACTCTAAACCCTAAAACCTACACCCAAAACCGTATACCCTACACCCTAAAAACTAAACCCTATACACTAAACCATATACCCTACACCCAAAACACTAAACAATACACCATAAACCCTATATGTTTCACCCAAAACCCAAAACACTATACCATCCATCATAAACCCTAAACTGTAAACCCAAATCCCTAAACCCTATAGCCTATACCATATACCTTAAACCCTAAACCCTAAACTATGCATCCTAAAACCTATACCCTACACTGTAAACCCTAAGCCCTATACTGCAAACCCTATATCCTACTCTCAAAACCCAAAACTTTACACCCAAAAACCTACACCCTACACCCTAAACCCATAACCAAACTGCCAAAACACTATACCCTACACCATAAAAATTAGACCCTACATCCTGAACCATATACCCTAAACCTTAAACCCTTCACCCTAAACCTTAAAACTCACACACTAATCCTTATACCCTACACCCTAAACCCTATAAGAAATAACCTAAACCCTAAACCCTATACCGTACACCCTATACCCTATACGTAAAAAGCGATAAAAGGCCCTAAAAACACTAAAACGCCTAAAAACACAAAAACCATAAAAACTTTTAAAAATCCAAAAAACCATAAAAACCCTAAACCTTTAATAGACCCTAAAACCCTATAAAACCCCTATCAAACCCCAAAAACCCAAAGAATCCTATGAAAACACTAAAAATCCTAAAAGACCCTAAAAATCACTAAAAAACCCAAAACCCATAAAAACACTAAAAACCCTACAAATCCCTAAAACCCCTAAAAATCTTAAAACAGATAAAAACCTTAAAATAACCATAAAATATTGAAGGAACCCTAAAACCCTTGAAATAACCCTAAAATCCAAAAAAAACCCTAAATATCAAAAAAAAAACCAAAACCCAACCCCCCCCCCAACTCTGAAAAAAATAAAACCCTAAAACACACTAAAAACCATAAAAATACTAAAAACCCTAAAAGATATAAAAAATAGAAAACCCTACAATCCATAAAGCCCCAAAAATAACCATAAAGACCCCAAATCCCCTAAAACCCCCTAAATGTATAAATCACCCTAAAACCCCTAAAAACCTCTAAAACCACTAAAACACCCCAAAACACTGACAAACCAAAATCCCCAAAAGGTACTTAAAACCCCAAAAAAACACTATAAACCATAAAATACCTAAAAAACAAAAAACCTAAAAAACCCTAAAACTGCTAATGAACTTGAAGAACGCTTGAAAATAAAAAAATCTAGGAACCTCTAAAACACTAAAAACTCTAAAAACCCTAAAACCCCATCAAAAAATTCCTAATAACTCTAAAAATACTAAAAAAAACCTAAAACCTATAAAATCGTAAAACCACTAAAAACCCTAAAATCTTAAAACCCCCCAATAACCCCCCCCCCCAACCCCTAAAGACCATAAATCCCCTAAAATCCCCAAAAATCATAATATCCTTGTAAACCCCCATGAAACCCACAAGAAACCCATAAAACCCTAAAAACCTAAACCAAACTAAAACAATAAAAACCCCATAAAATCCCTAAAATCCTATAAACCCCCTTAAAAACCCTAAAAATATTAAAAACCATAAAAACCCTAAAGATTTATAAAACCCTAAAGGACACTAACAATCCTAGAAACCCAAAAAAACCTAGAAAACCTAAAAATGCTAAAAAACATAAAACACCTAAAAACACTGAATTCCTAAAAACCATTGAACCCCCTAAATGTCCATAAAAATCCCTTAAACCCCTAAAGATCCTAGAAACCAAAAAACAAAAAAAGTGACTAAAACACCAAAAACTCCCTAAAATACCCAAAGAGTTTTTAAAATTCTCGAGAAAACATTAAAAACCACAAAATGAAAATAAAGACTACTACAAATAAGGATTTTAAAAGTGCTAGAATCCAGATTTAATAATGCTAGAAAAGCTCTATAAATCGCGGTGAAGATAGGGGGTTCCCATTAACAGTGCTAAAAAAGAGCTGATAAAGGGGGCCCTTTATCTGCCCTAAAAATGCACTAATAAAGGTCCCCCCTTTTATCAGCACTTTTTTAGAGTGGATAAATGACCACCTTTATCAGTGCACAAAATAGCGTCGATAAAGGCCTAGTTTCCTAGGAGGTGCTGTTTATTTAATAGCACACCCAACACCTACACACCTGCACACAAATAGCACCTACACATACATAGAACCTGTAAAAATAGCAAAAAACAACACCTGCACACAAAAAAGTTGCACAAAATAGCACATGCACATAAACAAAGCATAGAAGAACGAAATAGTGCACACAAGAGTTTCGAAAACATTGGTATATACATTTACTTGACCTCATGAATACAAAAATACACACTTCTAAATACATTTCAAACAATTTTTTATATGGTTACAATTACAATTATCCAATAAATAGTGAAAAAATTAAGGTTTCATCCTTTTTTCATCTATGATCTCCTCTCAGAAATTTCCATCCATGGTATTAGTTATCGAACAAAGAATATGAACTCAAGAAAACATTTACACCTATATAAGAAAAAAAAATATTAAGTTAGTAATACAATAATGAAATAAATTATGCATTAATATGAAAGAATACATTAATTAAATGTCATTTTTAATAAAAAAAAAAGACACATTTGGAGTTATAACGGTCACACTGTGCATCGTATTAATGTGGGGTTGGTCCCTACACATCAAAAATGATTCATAGATAATTGTTTTAAAATATTAAAACAATCCGAATGGGTTTTCTCGGTTTTGATTATGTCACTTGTTCTTTTGAGTATGTCAGGACTGGGTAGAGATATTATGTTTGGGTTCTTTCATCCCCATTCATAGGGGATAGAATAAGTTTCCCATAGCAATAAATTGATTTTTTACTTTTCTCTTTAACATTTGATTTTATTTCCACCTCAGGTCACACACTTGGGTGTGATATTTAGATATTTTGTGGATTTTGACTCTTGTACTAGTATGGCAAGGGAGGTATGATTAAGCATCATGATAGGCACTTAGGATCATATGATGTATGCTCTCTTTTTATTTTCATTGGGAACCTAGATTGAGCTAAGAGGGGTTGGACTGTTTAAAGTGTCAACAAATAAGCTAAATATTATTTTCCTACTAAGCCTCTTTTGGTGGTACTCTACTCTTCCAACCCAAACATTTTGTTCCAATTAGATTTTTATGTGACTTTATATGCATCTGATATATGGTCCTAACCCTTATAAGGTAGACATAGATGATGATTGTGGGTTAGTTGTTTAAATTGTCAACAAAGAAGCTAAATAGTGTTTTTTATATACTCTTTAGTGGATTTACACTCAGCTAACCTAAATTGATACATGAGATTTGATTCTTGTCCTTATCATGGGTAGTCAAGGGTTCATGAGGCTAGATTATATGTGATGCCTGACTCTAATGTGGGTAGGTTGGGGTCCATAAGACTAAATGATACTTGACACCTAACCTTGATATGGGTAGGTAGGTGGACTTCAGACCGGATGTTGTGTGACATGGTGTGCTAAGGGAGTGTATGGGTGATGAGATATGTTACCTGTTACAACCTTTTTTATTATAAATACATATTTGTATCAACAATACCTTTAGTTTTCTAGATTATCTTTTCTATTTATCTCTCCATATGGAGCGGTAAATCCATGTGATCCCTTTTTTCATATTTTCAGGGCATTCATCTAAAACATAATTTTCTTCAGATTTGGGTAAATTTTGAGGATGATATCAAATTATTGAGCACATACTAGTACAAGTTAGGTGGTTCCCATCTTTCTCCTTGATTTTGTGAGTGTTTTGGGGGTGCATTCATATACACTAGTGGAAATACGGGCTTTAACATCGTCGTAATAACGTCGGTTTTTTAAAAACCGACGCGAATAGTATGTGCGGGGAATTTTTGGCGTCGGTTTTACAAAAAACCGACGCGAAAAATAATTATGCGTTGATATTTCGCGTCGGTTTGGAAGAAAACCGACGCGGAAAATATTAGTATACATATTATCCGCGTCGGTTTTCCTAAGAACCGACTCGAATAATATTATGTGTTGATTTTTCGCGTCGGTTTTTAAGAAAACCGACGCGGAAAATATTAGTATAGATATTTTCCGCGTCGGTTTTCCTGAGAACCGACGCGGAAAATAAATTTTTAAAATGTTTCAGCGTCGGTTTTCATGAAAACCGACGCCGAAACTCATAAAAAAAAATATATTCCGCGTCGGTTTTCCTGAGAACCGACGCGGAAAATAAATTTTTAAAATGTTTCGGCGTCGGTTTTCATGAAAACCGACGCCGAAACTCTTAAAAAAAAATATATTTCGCGTCGGTTTTCCTGAGAACCGACGCGGAAAATAAATTTTTAAAATGTTTTGGCGTCGGTTTTCATGAAAACCGACGCCGAAAATTTTAAAACAACATTTTGGCGTCGGTTTTTCTTAAAACCGACGCGAAAAGTCTTTTAAAAATATTCACGGTCAGAAACCCTCATTTTGTTCGTCCATCGAAATCGAGTTCCGCTGTGGCGCTTCGGACTCCCGACGACCTTCGAACTTGATTTGCGATCTTGGACGGCCATTGTTGAAGGTTTTTTGTCGTCTGCACGATTTTGGGTATGTGTTCTTCCTATTTATCTCTTGTTTCATATCCCATTGTTTATTTCTTTATCAATAACCCTATTTTGAGTGATTTTGATTATTGGTTAGATTTTAGTTGTAATTTATCATTATTTTTTGTTTGTATTATCATTGTTGGTGTAGATTTGATATTGTTTGTTTTTGGAAGTAATTATACCGGTCGCAGTTTGGATTTAACATCTCCATTCGGGTTGAACTTCAAATTTTTTGTTTGTATTATCATTATTCCTGTTTAAAATGATCTTTCATTACATTATGAAGTACTATATTTTTAATTCCATTTCCATTTTAATAAATTCTTCTTCAAAAAAATAATTTTATTGTGTTAAATGAATTCACTCACATTTTTGCATGTAGTTTGTTGTTATTTCATTCCTTCTTGAGATTTACCATGCCAAATTCCTCAATTCTTTTTGGTTCTCATCATTTAACTAAGACATGAATAATTACCACTATATATTATGTTAAAAAAAATTGAATAATTATTTTCATGCCATTATATAATAAATAATTTTTCTTGCAATGTCCATAATACGACTAGAATCATAATGTATTGTAATTATTTCTTCGTAGATAATAATATAATCATTATCCCTCTATTAATGTTCAAAAATACCTTTCCACTTTCATATGTAGGGTTAGATTCATGCATTTTTAATAAATGTCCTCTTAAACTAATCTCATTCCATTGATTATATTTATTCATCTTTCTCTCCCTCTAAATAATAGTCATGAAATGATTTACTTCCCCCTCTAAGTCATAGGCTGCAAATAAAACATTCTCATGATCTAATCTTTCATGGATGGATAATATATTTCTCTTCATGTTGATCCATTCCTTGACATGTTTTGCTGCAATAGACCCATGGATGGGGGTGTAAGTTGTCACCTACAATATGCAATGGAATTTTTATCCCTCCATAATGAATTTATATGTTCATAGTTCCCTATTATAAAACTCATGGATTGAGGGAGTTTAGTTATCATAGTCACCAAAAATTGTATCATGTCTCTTAATACACATTGTCTTAAATAAGGATAGTTATTGCACTATTTTTCACATTAATTTTTCTATGATTCATTCATGTTACATCAAATGAATAAAAAAATAAATATAGTGTGATCAATAGTAGTCATAGTGAGAAATCATATTATCTTGTATGTCATTCATATAATATTTATATCATGAAACTTTATTTTCAAAAAATGAAACCTTTGATTTAACCATTTTGTCCTTGTATTTCAATATAACACACATGTATATAATATTAAAATTAACTGTTTACTGTATTTGTAAACGTGTTTCATATCTGATGTCTTTTATCTGATTATCAATAGTTTTTATGGAATATGTTTTTGTTTACAATTTATCTGATATATATTTAAATGTTTTTATGTTTTAATATATTCATCAATTATATTGTGATATCAGGTATTAATGGATCATAATTGGATTTATCTACGAAGAACTACTAGTGAATATGAAAAAGGAGTTGACAATTTTTTGGAATTTGCTAAATGGCATAATCAAAATATTGATTTGATTTTCGGTCCATGTGTGAAGTGTGTAAATATGAGAAAGTTAAACTTCAGAGAAATCAAAGATCATCTCATTTGTTATGGTTTTAGCCTTAATTATACACTTTGGATCTTGCATGGTGAAAGAACTGAAAATTCAACATCCAATGTTGATGACGATATTCATAATGAGGCAGAGGATCGTATTGAAGAATTAATTCATGATTTAGGTGTTGAAACCATCGAAAAAACACCAACTGTTGAACGATTGTATGGAGATTCTGAGAAACCATTATTCCCAGGTTGCAGTAAATATACAGTGTTATCAGCAGTTTTGAGATTAGTTAACTTAAAAGCAAAAAATGGGTGGAGTGATAAAAGTTTCTCCAGTTTACTTGAGCTTTTAAAAGAGCTTCTTCCAGAAGGCAATGGGCTTCCAGATTCCAATTATGAGGTGAAGAAAATATTATGCCCAATGGGATTGGGGTATAAAAAGATACATGCTTGCCCCAATGATTGTGTACTGTATAGGAAAGAAAATGAACATTTATCAAGTTGTCCTACATGTGGAACATCGCGCTATAAGATGGATGAGAAAGTCAACTCAGATTCATTTTCAGGTGATGTCATGTAACGTTATGAAAAATCAATTTTTTTACTTTCCAATGATATCATCCAATATTTTTTTCAAACAATTCTGATAATTCAATTCTGATTTATTTTTAGGTACCAAAATCAAAACTCCATCTAAAGCATTTTGGTACCTTCCAATTATTCCTCGTTTGAAGCGTCTATTTGCAAATTCAAATGATGCAAAAAGGTTAAGATGGCATTCAGATGAGTGCATTTCTGATGGTAACTTACGTCACCCTGCCAATTCACCACAGTGGAAGAGTTTTGATAAAAAATTTCATGATTTTGGAAGTGAAGTTAGAAATCTCAGAATGGGATTGTGTACTGATGGAATGAATCCATATCGGAGCCTCAGTAGCCAACATAGTTCATGGCCTGTTTTGCTGGTACTTTACAACTTGTCCCCACATCTATGTATGAAGAAAAAATATGTTATGATGAGCTTGATGATTTCTGGACCAAAACAACCGGGAAATGATATTGATGTGTATCTTACACCATTGATTGAGGATTTAAAACTGCTATGGGAGAAAGGTGTTACAGTTTTCGATGCATACAAGAAAGAGTATTTTCTTTTGCGTGCTATGATAATGTTCACTATAAACGACTTTCCTGCGTATAGAAACTTATCTGGATATAGTGTTAAGGGACATAAAGCATTTCCAATTTGTGAAGAACAAACTTCATATTATCAATTGCAGAATGGAAGAAAGACAGTGTACATGGGACATCGAAGATTTTTGCGAATTGATCATCCTTATCGTAGATTGAGAAAAGCATTTAACGGTTTACAAGAATACAACCTCCCCCCTCAACCATTGTCAGCTGAAGAATATTATGACAGAGTGAAAGATATTGATTCAACATTTGGAAAGAGAAAAAGTTCTGGTTTACAAAAACATATCTGGAAGAAGCAGTCTATTTTTTTCGAACTACCTTATTGGATATTTTTAGAGATAAAACATAACATTGATGTTATGCATGTTGAGAAAAACATATGTGATAGTTTGATTGGAACTTTGTTAGACATAAAAGGAAAGACAAAAGATGGATTACATGCTAGATTGGACTTGATATTAATGCGAATACGTTTGGAGTTAGCTCCCGCTGTGAAAGGAAAAAGAAAATATTTACCTCCGGCTTGTCACACATTAAGCAAGATTGAAAAGATGAATTTTTGTCAGTGTCTTCATGGTATTAAAGTACCCAGCGGTTTTTCTTCAAATGTGAATAATTTTGTGTCATTGAAGGATTGTAAATTAATAGGTATGAAATCACATGATTTTCATGTGTTAATGCAACAAATTCTACCAGTAGCAGTGCGTGGTATATTACCGAAAGCTGTCAGGAAGACAATCATCAGGTTATGTAATTTATTTAAATCCATTTGTAGCAAAGTCGTTGATCCAAATTTGTTAGATTTTTTGGAGAATGAAGCAACTCTTATTCTTTGTCAACTAGAAATGTATTTCCCACCTACATTTTTTGATATAATGGTTCATCTATTGGTTCATTTGGTGCGTGAGATAAGAATGTGTGGGCCTGTTTATTTAAGATGGATGTATCCTTTTGAAAGATATATGAAAATTTTGAAAGGATATGTTAAAAATCCTTATCGACCAGAGGCCTCTATTGTTCAAAAATATGTATCAGAAGAGGTGATTGAGTTCTGTACTGATTATTTGAATGAGGTGGAGCATATTGGTCTCCCTCTATCTCGACATATGACAGTTGATAGAGAAGGTAGAGGGGTTTGAGGCTTAAAGGTAAAGTTCATTCCACGTGATGAAGTGATGCAAGCACATTTATACATTTTGAACAACATAGATGAGGTTCAACCATATATATCCTCACATATTGCTGAATTAAAGTTATGATATCAGAAAAGAAATGAAAAGTGGTTGATGATTGAGCATAAGAAGACATTTGTTTCATGGTTTAAAGAGAAAGTCACCTCAGATATATCTGTATCAGAAACATTGAAGTGGTTATCAGGGGGACCATCTTTTAATGTGATCACTTGGTCTGGTTTTGATATCAATGGCTACACATTTTACACAAAAAACCTGGATGACAAGAGTACCGTTCAGAATAGTGGTGTGATGGTATTCGCTGAAGCAGTGCATTTTTCGAGTGCCAAAGATAAAAACCCAATTTTTGCATCAACATCATATTTTGGAGTTATTGAAGACATATGGGAAATTGATTATATTAAATTTAGAGTCACTATTTTTAAGTGCAATTGGGTTGATAGTAATAGTGGCGTGAAACATGATGAATATGGGTTTAAACTGGTTGATTTGAAAAGATTTAATCACAATGAGGAACCATTTATCTTGGCGACACATGCAAAACAAGTATTTTATGTCATTGATCCGTCGAATGATCAGTGGTCAGTTGTTTTGCAAGGGAAAAGATATCATTTGGGTGATGATGATGATTCTGATGATGCTAGTGATTTACATGAGCGTTATTCATCTATTATGCAATTTTCAGATGATTACAATGAATATAAGACAGACATAGTGCATGCAGTACGTACCGATCATGATGAAGGGACGTGGGAAAACACTAAATTAGTCTCCTAATTTTTTTGGTAAATATTTATATTTTGTGTCTATTTTTAAAACTTACAAATGCATGCCTCTATTTTTACATATTTATTTTTCATTTCCTTGTTTCTAATTATTCAGTTTTCTAATGATATGCAGGTACCCAAAATTTCATTACACTTTCTAGTAGCAATGTCAAATACAGATAGAGATGAGCAGTTACCGAGGTATATCTATTTTTACATATTATTAAATATTCAGTAATATACATATTTAATGAAATAAAACTGTTAATTTATTAAAAAAAATTGCAGGACTACTGATGCGTCCTCGGCGGAGGAGACTTCTCCAGTTACTACTGAAAAATCAAGTTCTCTAGTTGGTAAACGTGGTATTACACGTTTACCAAAACTATCACTCGCTCGTGATGATAACAAATTACACATCCGTTTTGATGATAATAATAATGCAGTTGGCCCAAATGCAGTTCAGTTTTTCAGTTATATAGCGATGCAGAGCCGTTGCAGGATTAGTATTTTATATCCTGATTGGAAGTCAGTGGACAGGACGGCGAAGCAACAGCTTTGGGAGGCCGTGACGGTAAAATATCTTTATTTATTTATTTTATCTCATTTTTTTAATATTATATAGTTTAAATGACATATTTAATTTTTTCAATTACAGATGACATTCAATTTTGAGGAAACCAAAGAAATTAGGAAAAGACATCTCTCTTTAGCGGCGGTTCGACGGAGAGATTTTAAAAACAAACTGACGAAAGATTATGTTTTTGGAAAGAGAAGGTTTGAAAGCCCATGTCTTAAGTATCCATATATAGATGAAGAAACATGGAAGTGATTTGTTGATAGTCGTCAGGAAGAGAAATTTCAGGTATTGTAATTGTTTTATATTTTAAAATTTATGCTATATTTTCCTTATTACTTATGTGTTTATTTTTATGTAACAGGCCTCCAGAAGATCTCATCAGGAGATCCAGTTGAAAAACGTATACCCTCATACTTTATCACGTGGAGGATACTCGTATTTGGAGTAGAAAATTATTGAAGAAAAATTTGAAGCATTAAGAGCTCGATCAAGTAGTGGTTCAGAAGAGGTCCAGTATGGTCCTCCATCTCCTCCCACTCGCCATGATAAATGGAAACGAGCAAGAAGAAGAAAAAATGAACAATATCTTACAGACGAATCTCATCAAGTGGCTGATAGAATTGTAAGTAAATATTAATTCTTTGTTAACAATTTTCCTTTTTTATAATTTATAAACACTAATATAAATTTTTTATTTTTCATTTCAGGATGAACTTCAGGAGAAAGAGACACAGGGCTCTTTTATCCCCGAGGGTAGGATGGATATCCTAGCCACTGCTTTGGGAAAGACTGAACACCCCGGCCGTGTTAGAGGATATCAGGCGGGTGTTAGTATTCGGAAGGTTTTTGGTAAGAGTAAGCAACCAAGAGACCCGGAAATCGAATCCTTAAAAGAAGAGCTGCAGGATATGAAACGGTCTATGGGTGATCAAATTCAAGCAGCAGTACAGAAGGCTTTATTAGAACACTTGGCAAGACAGTCACAGTCTGCTCATCCTTCCGAGGTATATTATTTACTGTTAACAATTTTTCTTTTCTATAAATTATAAACACTGATATAACTTTTTCATTTTTCAACATTCTCAGCCTACTCACTCAGACTATCATGCCTCATATGCTTACCCAACACCGTCTGGGCAGCCTTCCGAGGTATATTATTTAATTTCATCAATTTGTCTATTTTATAAATTATAAACACTGATATAACTTTTTCATTTTTCAACATTCTCAGCCAACTCACCCGGACTACCCTGCCTCATCTGCTTACCCTGCCCCGTCTGCGCAACCATTTGAGGTATATTATTTTATTTAATTTTTAATCAATTTTTCTATGTTATAAATTTTAAACACTAATATACCCTTTTCATTTTTCTGACTTCTCAGCCTGCTCACCCTGACTACCCTGCCCCACCTGCTAACTTTGAGCCTCCACCTCCTCCATCGGATCGAACCTTATATTGTGAGTTGTTTGCGGGAGATCCTCATGTACATATTGTTGCGTTAGGATAAGTGTATTTTTTGGGGGACTCGGTACATCATCATCCTATGCAGATGGGTCAGGTTAGAGTATCAGTACTTGTTATTATAGATCCTACTGCTCTACTACCATTTCCTACTGCGGAGATCACCAGTGTTGGGGAATGCATGGGCCATTTTTTACTTTGGCCAACTGCACTTCTTCGTTATATTTCACATGAGGTATGAGTTTTTTAACTAGTAATTAGAAATGATTCCAAATTACTTATAATGTTTTCTGACATTTAACTTATATAGGAATATCTGAAAGCAAAAGAAACTGTACAAATGCAGCAAAATGTTCAGAAACAGTCGGCTGTAGATACTTCTGATATTTCTTCTGGGTTGAAAAGATTATCTCAGTGCTCTTCTTCCTTGAATTTTATCTATGAGTTTCGGATGACGTCCGATATATGTGGAAGAAATTATAAATTGAGAATATTGAAAGAAGATATCATGAATTTAGTTAATTTTGAAGAGATCGGGCTGAATGTGGTGCAGTTGTTTTCCATGTAAGTAAATTGACGTTTGAATTGCTATTTCTTTAATAAAATATTGTTATGTCATTGACTAACTATATTTTCTTTTTAAATTAGGTATCTATACAGGATTCTTCTACAAAATGAAACTACAAGCATTTATAGCTTTATAGATCCAGAGTACATTTCCTTGGAAGTCAAACATGTGAAAAATGATGAAAGAGTTCAATATATATCCGAGAGATTATCACAAACAGAGATTCAGTGCTGGTTTTTGCCATTTCTTGATAAGTAAGAATATCAACATAATTTTGAACTCATGATCATTATAATGTCATTAATTATGAATTTTTTGTATTATAGGGGGCATTGGATGTTAGGTGTATTTTTCCCAAATGAATGCACCTTATATTGGTTTTGCTCTTTATTAGGAAAAGTGCGTAAACCGTTTTCCAACTTATTAAACAGGTAAGTTGTTTTTTTATTTTTAGAAGTTTGTTATGTTTAATTTTAATTGTTTACACAAGTTTTATTAGTTATTATATAAAAAAATGCAGTTCATGGAAACATTTTACAAATGAAAAGAAACCAACGAAAATCAAATATGTGTAAGTACAGGTAATTAGTTTTTATATTTTTGTTATATATTGGGTTTCATTATTAGTTAAATGTTTTATAACTGCAGTGTCATCGTCAAAATGGAAGCGTTGAATGTGGTTATTATATTCTACGATTTATGTACGAGATAATCACAACTGGGGAAACTACTGATTTTCATAAGGTTAGTTGTATTAACTTTTTTATATATTTTCATCCACTTTCTTCTATTTATTAATTTCATATCATTCAATATTATTGTAGGTATTCAATGATTCACAGTCATATTCTCAATCTGATATGATTCATATTCAATCTACTTTTGTGGACTATTTGTTAAGTCTGATTAAGATTTGAGGTATGTATACTAATATTTATAAATAATAATATATATGGGTTTAAAAAACTAACTCTTATGATATATTATGTGTTTAAACCTACTAATAATCAAATGAATGCTTCAACAATAACAAACAATGAGCATGTCATATATTTTAGGTACGTGTATTTTAATTCTGCTTTACTGAGTTTTCTCAAGTGCCTCTGCAAAAATTGTTTTATTGAATCTACTAATAATCAAATGAATCCTTCAACAATAACCAACAATAAGCATGTCGTATATTTCAGGTATGTGTATTTTAATTCAGAATTAGTTATTATATTTCTTTTCATTGTTATTTCTTAAAATCATTTGTCTGTACAGTGACAGATCTGTAGGGTGGTACTTGGATCATGAACATAGAGATTCGTATAGCGAAATAACATTCACAAACACTAAAAATTGTCTCCCTTGAATGCACAGCAATATCTTCTAGGCCTTTTTATTTTTTATGCAAATAAATATCGAAAAATGATTGCCGAGAAGCATATCACATAATACCTGAAACAGCGCTTAGTGGGTTTGCACAAAGATAAAATAGAAGGCGTCAATTTTTAAGGTATGTTTCTTTATGTCTCTTCAATCTGCATTTGATTTCAATTTTCTAACCTATTTTTTGCACTCAAACTTATTTCTCTGTTATTCCATAACTTAAACAAATAACAATAGTGAATGGGTAATGCACGTCTATACAGAGCAAATATAAAAACCTGAGGTTGGGGGTGGTGGGGATCCTATGGTGAAAAGACACCCCCAACATCTTCAGTGGGGGAGGTGAGGAAGAGGTTGCATCGGCTGAGTGTTCCTGGAATTTTGATCAGGAGTCGTAACATTTCATTTTGGTAATTTACTTTGTGAAAAAATGAATGATTCAAATAAATTACACATTTTCATTTAATGTTTATTCATTGCACTAATATCTTGGATTTATTTTTTCACGCACATCTCCTTAGTTTCATTACTGTTTTGACAGGATTGGTGCTATCTATGGGAGGAAACTTACAATGATTGATACTGAGTATGGTTAGATTAAGAAAATGCACCATGTAGGTACGTGTATTTTAATTCTGCTTTACTTTGAGTTTTCTCAAGTACTTCTGTTAAAGCTGTTTAATTGTTTTTGTATACTTCGTTATTTTTTTTCAGGGTTCCGATTTGTTTGGAGGAGAAAATATATGTATTTTATTTAAAAAAAAAAAATTACGGCGTCGGTTATTTTAAAAACCGACGCCGAAAGGGTTTTCCGCGTCGGTTTTTAGAAAAACCGACGCGGAAAACCTAGTCGACTATATTTTCCGCGTCGGTTTTTTAATGAACCGACGCGGAAAATAATGTCTAAATGTAGCTTCAGCGTCGGTTTTATAAAAAACTGACGCCGAAGCTCATAAGCGAATTATTTTTCGCGTCGGTTTCTATGAACCGACGCGAAAACTATATTTTTAACGTCGCCTATAAAGACGTCGGTTTATAACCGACGTTAAAAATTAAAAAAAACCGACGCGAAAAAGTGTTTTTGCACTAGTGATACACTATGTGGGTTATTCAAGAAATAACATAATTAATTAATTACATGATTATTAAATTGTTCTAATGGTTATATGACAAGTCTATGGGCATGATCTTTCTCCACTATGATTGGTTAAGCTGGGTAAGAGGTTTGGAATAACTTGGAATGTTTAGGCCGAGTGTAAATTTGAATTAAAACGAATTGTTATATTGTTTACTTGAATCTATGGGAATGTAATGGGATTGGCCTTAGGATTGTGGTGGGTGCAAATCATTTGGATTGAGGTGATGTTGTTCATGAGGTGGGGCTTGGCTTAGATACTTGGAGTGACGATGATCACCAGGTTGAGGTGACTTAGTCAACGGGATTTGAGGTGATGGATTATTTAGGAAATGTTCATGGCTCTTAAGACCTAAGATGGTGTTGATCATCACGATTTTAGGGACATGGACATAGGGGCATGAGGTTTTAGATGACAAGGATTAGGTTTTTTGGTGATTTCCTCTCATCATTTGTTGTTTGATGTCCTGTTGAAGTCATGTTCACATAGACCAGACTTAGTTGAGGTGGTTTTAACCACTCGTTAGGAGTGGAGGCCCCTATAGAATATGAAGTTAGGTTATGGTGTTGACCATCAGTATGTCAATTGTGTTTTTTTCTAAAATTAATATCAATTTTAAATAAAAATTGATACTTTGAGTCATACCGGTTGCATTGTGTATTGAATTTAAGTGTGGTTGATTCCTAAAGTTCACAAATGACTTATGGATTGTTTCCCTAAATTATCAAAACATTAAAAATATGTTTTCTCAGTTTTCAGTATGTCAATTGTTCTTTTTACTAAAAATAATTTCAATTTTAAATAAAAAGAGACACTTTGAGACATACAGGTCTCATCATGTGTCATATTGAGGTGAGGTTGATTATTAAAAATTTCAAATGACTTATGGATCATCTCATTAAAGTATCAAAATAATTGAATGCATTTTCTCGATTTTTAATAGGTCAGTTACTCTGATACAAACTATGATGACCTAAACATTTCATATATTGATATCACATATGAGTAGATTAATATTCCTTACTTAAAAAAATAAATAAAACAGAAATATGAAACAATGCATTAATTCTATGGATAATGATTTTATTATTCAATCATCAACATTACCTCTGTGATTAAGAAGACATAGCCTCATTTCTCTTCATTCAAATTCATGTCACATGGACAGAAATCTTATAAAGTAAATGAACCCTGAAAGGAATAATGAAAATAAAATCAATGTTTTGTTATATAATTTTTTTGTTAAAATAGAGATATTATATTATAACATTACCTTTACATGTTTCCAAAGGTTTTATTTGGTCCAAATATTAGATAATAACAAAACTAAGGATTATTTACTAATATTGTTTAACTACCTCTCTTTTAGAAATTTCTTCACCCTCAAGTCGCCCAGTGTGACGTGATTTTGGTAGGCCAGTGTTTTCCACACTAGATAGGTATTCCGTACATAATTCAAAGGCTTCATCAACAATATATCACTCCATAATAAAACCCTTTAGAAGACTTCAATTTTTGACATACCCTTTCAAAATATTCATATACCATTCAATGGGTTACATCCATATATAATTTATAGGACCCCATAGTCGAATATCTCTCACCAAATGAACCATCATATCAAAGAATATCGGTGGGAAGAACATTTTCAACTCTCATAACATGATGGAAATTTCTCTTTCCACAGTTGGAAATTTTTTCGGGTCTATAAATTTTCTGCATATAGATTTGGAAAAGAAATAGAGATTCATTAATTTATGGTAGAAATTCATGAGAAAAATGAAATGTAAAGCTACAGTATTTATATCTTTCATAAAAACATGTTAGTCATGTGATTTCATTCCCTTTAACTTTAATTCGCTCATTGAAATGATGTTCTTGATATTTGATAAATACCCCTATGAAACCTTTACACCATTGAAGAAGTTTCATATCAGATATCTCTCATTACTGGAAAGAGTGTAAGAAGCAAGAGGAAGAAATTTTCATTTTTCACCCTTCATTGGTGCCAACTCTGCTCATATTCTCATCTCAACCATATCCAAACTAGCCTTAATTCTATCCTTTGTTTTTTCAGGTGAATTTAGCAATGTGATGGTGACACTATCACATACATTTTTTTCAACATGTATATCATCAAGAAAATTTATGATATACAGAAAATTCTAGTATGGTAATTAAAAAAATTGATCCCTTTTTTCAACCTGTTTTTGTAAGGTTTTTCCAAAATGGTTTACCAAAATTAGTGTTCCAATATTTTCATTTCTTAATCAATTGATCACCTATTAGTAGAGATAGTGTTATACATTATTCTGGACTTCCATTGAATGATGTATTCCAAGATCGTTACTTATTCCATTGGGGTAGAAGTCTACAATGTCCTAGAAACATGGTTTTTGATGAATGTTTCAACCTAATTGACTATATACCTTGTTCACAAATGGGACACCCTTGAGTTCCTTTAATTCTATATCCTGAAAATTTTTAATAAGCTAGAAAGTCATTTATCATCCCATACAACATGGATCTCAAAGGTAAATATTAATTTTTTAAGCATCATACAACGTAACACCAGAATCCCACAATAATTTCAAATCCTCGATCAATGGGGAAAAATAAACATCAATGTCATTATCCAGTTGTTTTGGTCCTGATATAAGTATAGATAACATGATGTATTTTCATTTCATGCATAACCATGGTGGTAAGTAATAATTTACCATCATAACTAGCCATGTACTGTGACTACTGATTTGAAAACCAAAAGGATTCACTCCATCTATATATAATGCAAGATGAAGGTTTATCAGCACATTTTAAAATTCAGGGTACTCGTGATCAATTCTCTTCCACTGAGGAGAGTCTATCAGGTGACATATTTTCCCATATTTATTTCTTGTATCTGTATTCCATGTTAATTTTCCTAGAGTTTTATCGCTTCTATATATAAGCCTAAACCTTGGAATGATTGGAAAGTACCATACATCTTTCGTAGGGCTGGATTCATCATTCTTGTATCGAGAAGAACTACACTTTGGGCATTCTTTAAGTGATTTTTGATCCTTTAGAAACAGTATAAAATAATTCATGTATGTGTGTATTCATTCAGAGATCATACCCATCGATCGTAGCATTTATTTGGCATCATATGTTCATCTTGGGAGCTCATTATATTCTGAGAGCATGCCATTCAGGAGAGCAAGTAGTTTCATAAAACTGACATCACTCCACCTATTGCTTGCTTTCAAATTATATAGACTCATTACGACTGAAAATGCTACATATTTAGTGAAACCAGCATATAATGGTGTCTTTTTTACAAATCTTTAACTACTCAAACAATTTTGGTAAATCAAGAAGTTCATCTTCAAATATCCTTGTCATTTCCTCAATACGATCCTCATCATCATTCACATCTATAATCACATCATCCATATGATTGTCTTCATTATTCTTGCTTGTAATAATATCAGATGATCCATAAAATGTAGTGTTATCCCAACAACTACCTACATTCATTTTTTCTTAGTGTTTATTTCAATATGTATAACATTGATTTATTTAGTGATTGATCAGGTGTTCTTCCAACTCCTCTGGACTAATTTTTCTTGAATAACAATAGCGTAAACACGGACAAAGAATTTATGAAGGTTCATATGCATGATCTTTTTCGAACTGTATAAAATCTTTCATGCCATATTCATACTCTTTTATCATCCAATTGGCATTCATCCATTCTTTATTCATATTAATCCAATTTGATTCAGTAATATTAATATTTTACAAAATAATTACACAAAATTTGTTCAACTAGGGTAATCATACAACTATAATAAATGTAACTAGATATGTTAAAAAATACCCTTACCTCAACATGCATTACTTAGGACCAAAGTAGATCACGCCCATCTTCCCAAATACCTGATAAAAAGAACTCGTTATGAGAATCCCTTACACTAGAATGTTTTAGTACCCCACATGTGATCTATATGCATTGTTGTAAACAGGATTTTAGTGTTTCTCAAGAAATATAATGTCTCAAGTTAAGAAATATGGTACTAAAATAATATATGTTATGATTTTCAATAGATTTATTGTGGGTGTAAGGATTCAATACATGTGTTGTTATGGTTATTTGACTAGGGTGTCCATAAAGTGCCCCATAAAGTCCTACAGTGAAGTGGTTTTCTAGGATTCAGTTGAATTGCACTGGTAACAAAGTGGTGGTTCCATTGAAATGGGTAAGTTTTTTATTGATATTCAATGGTTGAGGAACTAAAACATGGAAAAAAATGGTATACCAATCATTCCAACAACCGCAACACCATAAAAACACACAATCGTGCTCACAATCGCAACACCATACAAACCTAAAAAATTCAATTTTAGATTTTAAAAATCATCCCTTATTCAATTCTGTTTGTTAATTCAGGGGTTATTATAAAAGTTTTGTCATCCTGGGGAATTCATTCATTATCCAAGTATACGTAAATTACCAATTTTTATTTTCAAATGTCCAACAGGAACTAACCAATATGCAATTAATTTAGTGCGCAATCAAGGACCACCAAAAGTAATGATTTTAAGTGGGGAGTTTATCCCGTACATTTCACAACATAAACAAAAATATAAAATAGTAATAAAATGAGAACAAGAGGAAAATAATAAGTAAGAGGAGAAAACTCAATGTGAAGGTTTCGTTCAGCGTGTGGTATAGGTGTGTTCATGGAAGAGGAGATGTGCGTGACAGAGGAGATTTACAACTGAAGAGAAAACATAAAATGAGAAATCATATGTTATACCTATCCAAAATATGTCCAATTAGATTTAGGAATGGTAAATATATGGTTAAAAAAATTTATTGTTCAATAGTGGGATATTATTTTCCATCTATGATATCTACTTCCTGTTTATTTATTTTTTGTGTATCTAATATTTTCTTAGATTTTCAACTTATGAATGGAACATGTTTGGTTTTTAGGATAAATATCATATTTAATTTACTCTTATTTAGTCGTAAGATATTCCACCTTAATTGTATCTTTTTTATAGGGGATTTTTACTATCCCGTAAGGGTCATGAACACATCTTAGGTTAGTGGAAATTTAGGTTAGTTGTTTCTTATGATATGAGCCTAGGCCGTATCATTACATTTCATATTGTAACTAAACCATGTCCATTTAAATATAGTATTTGAGGGTGGTCAGACACTAATTTATCCCCAACTCCACTGGTGTTCCTATAGGGTTGAGTCCTGATAGTATCATATCTGAGAAATCTTTTATAGATTGGACATTAGAGTAGTCACTGCTAAGGATTTATTCATTTATATGGTAGTAATGTTTGTTGAACCTAGTGTGTGAAGTAGAAATCAGAAAATAATAAGTGATTAAAACATATGTGATGACGTCATAACTTATGGAAAAATATATAGGAAATATCTTACAATTATCATTTAATCTTAATATGTTTGGTTTCATTCATCATATAGTTACAAGTGATGTGGAATGTGTAAATGATAATCTTGGGGGATGAATGATGTGTAGATGTTGATGGAAATGATTAAGTTGAAGTGTTTTTAAATATTCATTATATATTTTAATTAGAATGAGGTTGTTTTAAGTAATTATATTTAGTTCAGTTGTGTTATTCCATCACAAGGTTCAATAAAAAGAGGTTCATCAAGCATCCAAGCATCAAATGGAAATAATCAAAAAGAACCTAAATATAAGGGAGAACAATATAAGCATCACAAAAAAACACATTTGAAATATGGTAAAACATGCATCACAACACAACACATAGGGCCATGTCACAATGAGTCCCAAATGAGAATGACCTACGACCCAAAGGAGATGGCCACACCATAATGGTTTCTAGAAATAACACATCTAGAATCCACGTGAACGGTCAACAATAATATCATATAATCTAGGGTAAATAAACTATGATTCATTGGTTATCACTACACCATAACCTCTAATCCCTTACACACCAAATATCATCCTCTGATTCAGCCTAAAATGGGTGAAAATGAGAAACCAAAAAAATGTAAAACAAAAAAGGCATATTAGCTTAACCAAGTGTAACATTTTATGACAATAAAATAAAACTAAAATAGAAATAATAAGATAGGTAAAATTATCCTAGTCTCTCCAATACAAGTGATGAAAGATGAAACATACAACAGGTGAGGTAGAACCACCCAAGAAGAGAAAAGGGGGAGGTTGGCGTAGCACGGAGGGGTTTTGGATGAGAAAGGGAAAAAATCTACTAAAACATAAAAGTTTCAGACGGTATTTTTTGTAAAACATCACTTTTTAAAGGGTTTAAAGGTTTTAACATATTGTTTTCAAAACAATGTGCAAAATATATAGACTTCACTGTATAGGAATCACCATTTAAAACCAAAAAACCCAAAAAACCCAAAAAAAAACCCAAAACAATCACTTAAAACAATAAAAACCCAAAAAAAAAATAAAACCCCAACCCCCCCCCCAAAAAAAAACCTAAACACCCTAAAACCCTAAAAAATATTTAAAACCCTAAAAACCATTAAAACATTGAAAACCCTAAAGACCATAAATGACCCCTAAATACCCTAAAACACCATAAAAACTCTAAAAATCCTTAAATTCCTTAAAAACCCTAAAATAATAAAGAAACACTAAAGACCAAAACAACACAAATAAATACTGAAATATCCTAAAAACCATTAGAACCCCTAACAATTCCTAATGAAGAAGGGGATGACAGCTCTGGCGACTCCGGCAACTCGGATCTTCCACGATGGTGGATTCCTTCTAGGTTGAAGACGATGGAAAATTAATCGCCTCCCCCCTTGTTGTGGGGGAGGATCCTCCCTTGGAAGACTGTTCTTTCTCATTACTCTATTCTAATGATTTGCTACCCTCTTTTTCACAAACTGTGCTTTGCCCGAAGGTTCCAAAGTTCTACGAAGGTCGTCCACAGCTTCCCCTCTCGATTCAGGAGTTCACTGAGGTTTCAGATATGCACCGCCTGACTCTGGTTTCAAGTTTCCTGATGCGGCGACCCCTGGTGGTCACTTTTGACAGGTTTGTCTCAGCTTTCTGGAATCTTAGGGCTCGAGCGACGGTGGGTCTGGTCGATAGCTTCCACATTATGATTCTCTTCGCCTCTGAGGAGGACCTGGTCCTTTCCTGGTCGGCAGCTCCTTGGTCATGCAATGGCACTTGTTTCTCCCTTTTTCAGTGGATCTTTGACTTCCACCTGAAGTGGAGCTCCCCGGTGGTGGCTACCTGGGTCAGATTTCATGAACTTCCCCTTCCCTTACAAAATTTCTCTATTACTTCGATGCTTGGGAATCTGGTTGGGAGGTTCCTCTGTGTGGATAGTAGGACTAGGGACCTTTGCCATCCAGTTTCCCCAAGGGAATTTGTTGAAATTGATGCTTCAAAGGATCCCATGGATGCTGTCTAGATTGCGGTGGGAGAGGAACTCAAGTTGAGGTAGCATGTTATCTTTGAACCTTGACCGGTGTTCTTCTCTACTTGTTGGAGCTTTGGGCATAATGCTCAACCTGGAGGACGTTTTGGTCCTAGAAATAGTGGTGTGAATCTAGCTCATACGTCTTTTGGTGAGAACACCCTTCCTCTGGTGGAGGTTAAGGGGACAACAGGGGCTTGAGCCCTTGTCCTCCCATCCTCCAGCCGCTAATGTTCCCTGTTTGTCTGGCCTGATGGTTGGACATGATTTGGCGGTTTCTTTGATGGATTCAGGTGGCTTTAGCATTATTCTAGCTAGATATTTTTTGTGATTCGAGAGGTTCAGTTGAGGAGGCAGTGGTTTTGGCTGATGGGGAAAACTGGGTTTGTGCTAAAGATGTTTGTGGATGTGGTGATTTTTCAGGGAGGCAGTCAGATATTTGGAATGCTATTGTGATGGGAATCTGGAAAAGTAATGATCAAATGGAGGTTCCATGTGCCCTGGCACCAAGAGGGGAAGTCATTGAATGCAAGAAGGGTAATGGGAGTACCTCTAATGCTCAGCTTAGTGGATGTGTTGCCCCTGGTAGGACCGGTTCACCTCTGGTTCATATGAGTTATGGGAAGACTACCTACACTCTGGTGGAGGCGAAGGGAGACAAGAGGGTGACCGCTGAAGTTTCCTGTTTGAACGACCAGATGCCTGGGACTAATCTGGAAGTTGCTCTAATGGACTCGGGTGGTTTTAGCAGTCTGGATAGTGACTCTTGTATTCCAGGAGTTTCCATTACTGAGGCAGTGCTAGTGGTTGAAGGGGAGGATCAGCCCCATGCTAAAGCTGTCTGTGGACGTGGTAAGGCTTTTGGGGAACAGTTGGACAAAGGGAAAGCAGCCGTGATGGAAGAGTGGTGCGGGAATGATCAGTTTGAGGCCCCCTAGCGCCAACACTGGGAGAGGAGGATATGGTATGCAAGATGAGTATTGGGGGTGCTAGCAGTAGCAGACTTTCAGAGGGGTATGCTGTGGATGTTGATGCGATGGTGGGGGAGCATGCGCAAGGGGATGTGGGAGCGCACGGTTTGCGAGCTGGGGATGTGTGGCAAGGCACTGATTGGCGTGACGCCCCCTTGGTGCTGGTGGGGTGTGAGGATGTGGGGAGTACTCTCCTAGGGGCAAGCTCGCCTCTTTTTGCGGAAGGGGCCAGTGGAGTGGAGCACCTGCTGTTTAATCCTGTTGTGGAACCGATTGGGGTGTTAGGCGATATGGCCCCGAACCTGCAAAGGTCCATGGTCGTTTTTGGAACCCAATATACTGAAGATCATTGTGTGATGCTCCATGATATGATGATGGTTGAATGGGAAAGGTTTCCCCTTGAGGGGGAAGCTAAGAGACTCGGAGAGAGATTTGCTAAGTATGACCACAGGATAAATGCTGTTATAGCCAGGTCAAAGGAAGACAAGAATAAGCTGTTAGAAAGGTGTGCTGAAAATTATGGGTCCAGAAAGAAAAAAGTGCTCAAAAAGGCCCCATGTGAGGCTAGTGATGGAGTCGTTCGTGAGGAAGTTGTGCATGAGGATGGTTCCATCTCTACTCCACCAAAGCTTAGGCTATGGAAGGATTACTCTGCCCTCCCGCGACCTATGGTGACCCGAGCCACCTCCAAGAAGGTCAAGGTAAATCTCAATGTCAATTCGCGGAGGCGGCCTACACAAACAGCTGAGTAGAAGAGGGCCAGAGGGAAACTTTTGTCGATGCCCAGAATGTAGGAGGAGTACGAGTCGGGCTGAGATTCTATGGATATGGGTGCTGAATCAGAATTCTGCTTTACTGGTGTGGGTGCTGGCCTAGGAACGATTTTCGGTTACTATGGTGGGGAGCTGGACGATTTTGGTGGTGATGTTGACTGATGTTATTTCTTGTGTGTGTCTTTTCTCTTGGACCTTTTCTATTTGTTTTTCTGGATTTTTCTTTTTTTGGGGTTCTTGGGTCTGGGGTTTGTTAAGGGTTTTTGGGTGCGGGCCGTTTGACCCCTCTTCTCCCTTGTTTGTTGCATCTTCTTTTCTAAAAAATTTGGGGGGGGGGGGGGTCGGGAATTGCCTGACCATCGTATCTTCCATTCCAAAAGAATTCCTAAAACCCCCAAAAACCCTAGAAATCCCAAAAAACCATAAAAAAGACTAAAACCCTAGAAATACATAAAAATAATAAAATCCCTAAAAAAACTAAAACAAATCCAAAACACCTGGAAAATATAAAACCCCCAAAGATAATTAAAAACAAAAAAAAATACCTAAAATACTAAAAACCTTGATAAAAACTAAAAACACTTTTAAATATCTTAAAATCACTTAAAACCCTTAATCAATCTAAAAAACCTAAAAACCCTACCCCCCCCCCCCCCCAATAAAACCTTAAAACACAAGAAAAAACAAAAAAATATAAAAACCCTAAAAAACCTAAAACCCCATAAAAACACTAAAAATGCTCCAAACCTGTAAAAAATCCTAAAAACACTAAGAACCCAAAAATAGCCTAAAAACACTAAAAACCATAAAAACATAAAAAACCCTTAAACCCTAAATCCTACACCTTAAATTCCAAACCTTAAACCCTACACCCAAAATCATAAACCATAAACAATATACCCTATACCCTACCCCCTAAACCCAGAACCTTCCACCCTAAACCCTAAACACTACAACTTAAACCACATACCCTACCCCCAAAACCACACACACTACACCATGAACCGTAAACCCTACCACTGAAACACTAAACCATAAACCCTAAACACTAAATACAAAAATTAATTAAAACCTTGAAAACTATAAAAACCCTAACCCCACCTCCCCCAACCCTAAAAGACCATAAAACCACAAAAATTCCCTAAATACCCTAAAAATATCTAAAATTACCACAAAAAATCCAAAATGATTTACATACGCTAAAAAATATTATACCCCTTAAAAACAAAAAAAAAACTGACTAGCACTTAAAAACGAACCCAAAAAAACCCTTACAATAGTAAAAACACCATAAAAACATTAAAACCTAAAAACCATAAAATCCCTAAAAATCTTGAAAAATTCCCTAAAACCCTTAAAAAACATAAAAAATATATATATAAACCATTAAACCCTAATAAACACTAAAACTCCTAAAACATTAAAAACCCTAAAAAAATACCCTAAAACCCAAAAGGAAATAATAAAAACAAAAAATTCCCTAAAAACTCAACAAAAACCTAAAACCAAATAAAAATTCATAAAAACCCCTGAATTCTAAAACCCATAAAAAATCCAAAAAAAATCATAAAAAGTTTTAAAAAGTCTAAAAACCATAAAACAACCATAATACACCCTAAGAGTACCCTAAATATCTTAAAAATCCAAAAAAAAAAATTTAGAAACCCTAAAAAATCCTAAAAATCTTAAAAACCCCATAAAACACTGAAACCACTAAAAATTCTAAAAACATTAAAAGATACAAAAACCCAAAAACCACATAAAACACCTAAAAATTAAAAAAAACCACTTAAAAGACCCTAAAGGACCCTAAAAGTCCCTAAATCCATAAAAGATACTAAAAGCACATAAAACCCCAAAAAACTCTAAAATCCATAAAACCATAAAACACCATGAAACAATCATATAAACCCTAATAACCTAAAATACCTAAAAACCCTAAAAACCCTCTAAAAACTAAAAAAATCATTAAACCCCTACAAACCCCTAAAACCCCTAAAACACTAAACTCTCCAAAGACCCAAAAAATGTAAAACCCTAATAAGCACAAACACACCTTTCAAACACATAAAACCCTAAAAACTCATTAAATCCCTGAAAATTTAAAAAAATCTCTAAAAATGCATAAAAACATAAAAATATAAAAAAAATAAAAAACCCTAAAACCCCCAAAAAAATCCTAAAAAACACCGAAAACACTAAAAGTATATAAAAGACCATAAAAGATCCAGAAAAGACCTTAAAACCCATTAAAAGATACTAAAAACCCTAAAATCCCTAAAAAGACCCTAAATCCCAAAAGACCCTAATACTCTAAAAGTCCCTAAAAACCCAAACCCCCCCCCCCTAAAATATGCTAAAACCCCTAAAATACCTAAATTAACCTACAAACTGTAACATACCCTAATAACATAAAGATATAAAAACCACTTAACACCCTAAAAACATAAAAAACCCAAAGGAGCTCTAAAACCCCTAAAACCCTTTAAACCTTAAAAAACCAAAAAACCCAAAAAAACCCTAAAACCCATTAAAACCGTAAAAGTCCTTAAAATAATTATAAATACAAACAGATCCAAAATAAAACTCAAAAACCTAAGAACCCCTAAAATCATTAAAAATCACAAAACATCCCTAAAACCCAAAAAACACCTAAAGAACCCTATAAATCTAAAACAACCCTGAATTCACTCAAAACCATAAAATAAACATAAAAACCCCTAAAACTCCAAAATACCCTTAAAACCCTAAAACACAGAAAAAGTCTAAAAACCCCTAAAAACACTAGAAACCCAAAAAAACAAAAAACCTCTAAAACACCCCTATAAGACTCTAAAAAATGAAAACCCCAAAAAGTATCTAAAACTATAAAAAAACCCCTAAAATCCCTAAAACACGTAAAAATCCGAAAAACCCCCAAAAACAAAAAGGACCCAAAAACCCTTCAAACCCATAAATCCTGAAAAACCCTAAAAACCCAAAATAAACCTAAAACCCCTAATAACCCTTTTGAAACCCCAAAAAGTCCTAAAAACACCAAAACCCTAAAAAACCTTGAAAACCCTTAAATTCCTTAAATAACCTCAAACCCTAAATAACCATAAAAACAATAAAAACCCCTAAAAACCCTAATGCCCTTAAAACCCATAAAAGAGCCTTAAAACCCCTAAATACTTAACACCACTAAATATCTATTAAACCTTACAAACCCTTAAAAACCCCTAAAACTATAAAAAACCTAAATTCCCCATAAAATCCCCAAAACCGTAAAAAAACCCTAAAAATAATTAAAACACCTAAAATATTTAAAATCCCAAAAAATCCCAAAAAAACACTAAAACCACTTTAAATCCCTTAAAATACCCTAAAATACCTAAAAGTCCCTAAAACCCTAAAATACCTTAGAAACATAAAACCTCTAAAAGACCATAACTAACCTATATAACCCTAAGAGACCCTAAAATCCCTAAAATCCCTAAAACACCCAAAAACTACTTAAACACCATATAAAACTAAACATAACAAAACAAAAAAAATTCCTAATAACTCTAAAAATAAGTAAAAATAAATAAAAATAAAAACTCCTAAAAACCCTAAAAATTCAAAAAAATAACTTTAAAAACATAAAACTCGTAAAAATAATTAAAACCCTAAAACCCTAAAACCATAAAAACTTGAAAAAGCACTAAAAACCCAAAAACAATCTAGAAACCCTAAAACCACTAAAAACCAAAAAAATATCTTAAAAACACTAAAATAAAAAACCTATGAAAACACTACAATACAAAAAATTTATTAAACACAATAAAAATTTTAGAAAACCTAAAAACCCTTAAAACACTAAGAAAACCTAAAACACCCTAAACACCTTAAAAATAATAAAAACCCTAAAACCCCAAAAAATATTAAAAAAATATAAAAACCCTTAAACACAACAAAAAATACCTAAAACCTAAAGTAATTCAAAAAAAAATATTAAAAAACATTAAAATCCCCCAAAACCCGTAAAAACCGTAAAAACCCTTAGAACCCCAGAGAATCCCATAAAAAAAACCTAATATAAACATAATAAAACCCTAGAAGATCCAAAATCCATATAAATTATAATAAGGCCCTAAGAACCAAGAATAACCCTAAGAGACACTGAAAACCTTAAAAACGCTAATGGGCACTAAAAACAATAAAAATAACCAAAAAGTACCAAAACCCTAAAAGAATAAAAAATATACTAAAGGACTCTAAAAACTATGAAGGGTCATAAAAACCTTAAAACCCTATAAAGGATCCTAAATACCCTAAAAACACTAAATTTTCATAAAAATAGTAAAAAACCAAAAAAAACCCTATGGGACACTGAAAATCCTAAAATCCCTGAAGGAACCAAAACAACCCAAAAACCCCATAAACTTTCCTATAAACATAAAAATCCAAAATGTCTCTAAAAACCATACAAAACCCTAAAAGTCCATAAAACCTCGAAAACACCAAAAACCTTAAAAAGCTCCAAAAAAACACTAAACCCCCTAAAACCCCTAAAATTTCTAAAAAACATAAAAGTCCCTAAAAATACCTAAAACCCCAAAAATAACCCAAATTACATTTAAATGCCAAAAAAGCCTATAATAAAATAAAATTTTAAAAGACCCTAAAACATTAAAAATTGAAAAAAACCCTAAAAGTCCATAAAATCTTAAAAATATTAAAACCCCATAAAACCACTAAACCCCAAAAAACCCTAATAAACCCTAAAAATATAAAAACCATAAGAAATCCCTAAAATTTAAAAAAAATCAAAATAAAAACCCTGTAACACCTAAATATCCCAAAAAACACCGAAAACAATAAAAATCCAAAAAAATCCAAAAATCCAAAAAGATATTAAAACCCCTTAAAACACCTAAACCCACTAAAATATAATAAAACACCCAAAAATACCAAAAACCCCTAAAACACAAAAAACTCTAAAACATTGAAAATCCATAAAAATACTAAAATCCCCTTATAATTTTTTAAAACCCTCTCATAAACCCTAAAAATCATAAACCCCTAAAATCCCCCTAAAACTCCTAAAAAATCTAAAATCTATAAAACCACCCAAAATCCTAAAATAACTTCCAAATAACCAAGAAAACGTAAAACCAACTAAATACACTAAAAATATGTAATAAAACCCTAAAACCTGACAACCATAAAAACCCAAAAAACCCAAAAAACACTAAAAACTCTTAAAACCCCTAAAACCCCTAAAAGCCCAAAAAAACCAAAAACTCCAAAAACCCTAAAAAAACATGACAAAACTAATATCCCCAAAAAAACCTAACAAATCCATTAATCCTCTAAAGAACCATAAAATCCCTAAAATCTCTAAAAACCCTGAAAATCCTAAAAATGTAAATGACCATCAAAACCCTATAAATCCTAAAAATCCCACCCCTCCCCCCCCCCATAATAAAAATCACTAAAGTTCATAAAAACCTAAATAAACCTAAACAAATATAAAGAACCCATACAATCCTAAAACCATATAAAACCCATAAAATCTCCTAAAAGTAAACTAAAATACCTTGAAAACACTTTAAACCCTTAAAATACCCTGAAAACCTAAAAACCCTAAATGTCCTTCAAACCATTAAGAACCCTAAAAGACCATAAAAACCTTTTATAACACCAAAATACCCTAAACAATTAAAAAATATAAAAACATGAAAATAAAAAAACCCAAGAAACCCTAAATACACTAAAACACCCAAAATCCCTAAAAACCCTAAAAAAATAAAAAAATCCTAAAAACTATAAGAACCCTAAAACAAACCTATTTTCTAAAAATATATAAAACTATTAAAAATCCCTAAAACCCCCTAGAAACACCAAAACCCAGTAAAATATGTAAAACCACTAAAACATTTGAAATGATAAAAAAATCCCTAAAATCCCCTAATACAGAAAAAAACCAAAAACCAAAAAAAATAAGAAAAATGTAAAACTCTATAAAAACATTAAAACCCACTTTAAAACATAAAATTATTGAAAAACCTAAAAACCCTAAAAACCCTTAAAAATCCATAAAAACACAAGGACCAATAAAACCATAAAAACTACAAACAAATCCAAAAAACCATAAAAACCTAAAAACCCTACAAAACCTTAAAACCTCTACAAAATCCCAAATCCACTAAAAACCCTAAACACCTTAAAAAGTCCTAAAAGATATAAAAAACCCCTAAAAACACTAAAACCTCTAATAAACATTAAAATCCTACAAACCCTAAAAACACATGAACCCCTAAAAAGACACTAAAGCACTTAAAACCCATAAAAACACTAAAACCCCTAAGAACCCTTATAAAGCTCTAACACCCATAAAAGCCTAATTGAAATATAAAACCTCCCTAAAAGACCCTAAAACCTATAAAAACTCCCTAAAATAACATAACACAATATAAAAACACTAAACCCCCTAAAAACATAAAACCTAATAAATAAAAAACCCATAAAATCACTAAAAATCCTAAAAACCTCAAAAACCACTAAAAACCGTAAACCACCTAAAAACTCTAAAAACCCATTAAAATAACTAAAAAGAATAAAAACTCTAAGCACCCATTAAACCCCTAAAAACCCCAAAACCCCAAAAACTCCATTCCAAAACCCTAAAAACACAAAACTTCAAAAAACCCTAAAAATACCTAAAAACACCTCAATGTCCAAAATACACTAAAAATACCCTAAAACCCATGAAAACCTTTGAAAAGATTTATAAATTCCTAAAAACCCTAAATACCTTAAAAACCCTAAACCCCTAAGAAAATCTAAAAATCATAAAACACTAAAAAACCTAAAAACCCCTAAAAACCAGAAAGAACACTAAAATACTTTAAAAACCTAAAACACCAAAATTAATAAATAAACCCAAACCACCGAAAACACAAAAACACCCCTTAAAACCTTAAAATTTCCAAATAACTCAAAAATATCCTAAAACCCCATAAAACATAGAACCCTAAAATACCCTAAAAACACAAAAAAACGAAAAAAACCAATAAAATCACTAAAATACCCTAAACTACCACCCCTTAAAAACCCTATAAAAGCCAAACCACTAAAAAATCAGAACCTAAAAACCATAAAACCCTAAAAATCCTAAAAACCCTGAAAAACATAAAACCCCTAAAAACATAAAGGCCTACCAACCTATAAAAACCCTTAAAATCCTTTAAAACCTTAAAAATCCATAAAAACCTAAAAACCCTAAACCCCTAAAAATTATAACAAACATAAAAATATAAAAAAACCCATAGAAATAAAAAACCCTAAAATCTATACAAAACCTAAAAATTCAAAAATCCCTAAAACCCCTAAAAATATACAAAAACCTTGAAACACCCTAAAAATATAAAAATCCTCTAAACCCTCGATGAAAACAATAAAAACCCTATAAAAACCTAAAAACCCCCAAACCCCATAACATCACTAAAAATACCTAAAACCCTAAAAACCATAAAAACCATAAAATAACATAAAAACATAAAAAATATAAATATACCCTAAAATAACATAAAACAAAAAAACCCCTAAAATCCCTAAAGCGTCATAAGAAAAACTCTAGGAAAGATGGCGGCCGAATCCCCCAGATGCTCTCACGCTCGCCTCCTCTCGTGATGCTTCTTCCACAGCGCAACGGTTATTTCCTTTTGGTTGTGGCTTCTCAGGAGTTGGTTTCCATAGTGTTGTAGCTCCTTTATCTCACAGTACGTTTCTTATGGATCTGGATCAGTGCTGACCTTGCAGATTATCTAGCGTCGACCCCAGATGAAGAAGTCAACATTGGAGGAATGGGTCAGATCCAGCCTCTCCAGCACATGGATTTGCAGTTTCTTGGAGATGTGGTCCAGTTTTTGTTTTTGGTGTTGCAGATCCACGGTGGAGCTACACAGATCTGGTCTTCTTGGAGTGTGGTGTTCCTTGGAGGTGTGGTTCAGATCCGGTCTCTAGTGGATTCATCTTCTCCAAGTGATTCCCGAGTCTCTGGTCTTGGTTTTCATCTCGGTTCGGCTCTTGAGGTGGTGTGTCTTGGATTTAGCAGTTCTAGAAGTCGTGCGGAGAGTCGTGGATTTGTGGGGGAGGGGGATTCATCAGTGTCTTAGAAGATGTCAGGGTGAGGTTTCATCTTGCTATTTCGAACTCGGGGTGGATTGGTGGTTTCCCCAGCTTTGTGATGGTTCAGGGACAATGGTGTACCTTGCTATGTTTCGGGATTTCAGATCTGCTCAGAAGGTGGGTTTGGCTTTGCACTGTTTTGTGTGGAAAATACAGGTTTGCCTTTTTGGCTTCTCTCTTTCTGATCTGTCTCATGATAAGGCTGAAGGGATCGTTATGTTTTGTTTCTTTTTTGATACTTTTTTGAATGGTGGTTTTCTGTGTGGTGACTATTTTTCTTGAGTTTTGTTGTGGATGTTGGTTTTTAGTTTTGTGGAGTGGTGCGGGATGCTGATTTGGGTGCTATAGTTGGGTCAGGGAAATGGGTGCTGGTTGACCCCCATGTTGTCACCGAAGTGCTGGTTCAGTTGTGTTGTTCCATGGATGTTATATTGAACTGTATTCCTCTGTGTTTTTGCGGGTCTCATTGTGAATTGGTGTGGATGTTAGAATTTGTTACCTGGGCATGCCACTAGGTGTGAATCTTCGGAAGCTGACTGGAATTTGCTGCTTCGCAGTGAGTAAGAAAAGGTGAGACCTTTGATTTTGATGTTGGTGGTTCTATGATACGGGCGATTGATATGCTTGGTAAGGAGGTGACGGTTGGTGAAATTGGTGCTGAGTGATGTTGGATGCTATCTTGTTAAGAGATGTTGTTGGAGATTATCGTTTGTTTCTGCCTTTTCTGTTTTTAGTTTGCCTGTATTTTTTGTTTTTTGGGTACTCTTGGGTTTTGTGGGGTTGTCCAGGGTTTTTGGGTGTGGGTTGTTTGACCCCACCCCTCCCTTGTCTGTTGTGTCTGTTCTACTACGTCTTTTTATCTAATAAATTTGTGGGGTCGGGAATAGCCTATCCTCCATGTCTTCCTTGCCCCAAAGCATCATAAAACATCCCAACACCCTAAAAACCCGAAAAACCATAAGAGCCCTAATACCCCTAAAAACAAAAAAACCCTAAAACCCCACAAAACCTAAAAACCATTTAAAACCTCAAAAACCCTATAATTTATAAACCCCCTAAAACCCTTAAGGAAAAATTATTAACACAAAAAACCCTAAATCTCTAACACCCCTAAAATTTTGGTCTTTTGGTTTTTCTGGTTTTGGAGTTGTTAAGGGTTTTTGGGTGTGGGTCATTTGACCCCTCATCTCCCTTGTCTGTTATGTCTCTTTTTTTCTCTTTCTAATAAATTTGGAGGGGGGGGGAATAGCCCGACCCTCGCATCTTCCTTTCCCTTAGAAACTTCTATGACACCAAAAACCCTAATAAACCCAAACGATACCCAAAAAGACCCTACGACTACTAAAAATCCTATAAACCCATAAAATACCCTACAGAACACTAAAAACCCTACAAAACCATAAAAACTAAAAAACCCCTAAAAACTGCTAAAAACTCTCATATAAACTAATACCCCTAAAAACATTAAATACCCTACAAAACCTGAAAAAAAAACATACAAAACCTAAAAACCCTAAAAATATTAAATAAACGTAAAACCCTAAAAGAATAAAAAAACCCTAAATACCCCTAAATACCCTAGAACCCAAAAAAAACTAAAAACCCAAATCCCCTTAAAAACCCAAAAACCACTAAAAACCCTTAAAAGACACTAAAACCCCTAGAACCCCTAAAAACCCAAAAGAAAACTCTAAAAACCGTAAAACCCCTTAAAAAATCGAAAAACTCTAAAAAACTGTCGAACCCATAAAACCTCTGAAAATACACTAACAACCCTAAAACACACCTAAAAAACTCAAAACCCCTAGAAAAATCAAAATAATCTTGAAAATACCTAAAATATTTTAAAAACCCCTAAAAACAATAAAAACACTAAAAACACAAAAAACACCCAAAAACCAAAGAAATATAAAAACCCCTAAATCATCCATAGAACCCTAAAACTGCTAAAATCCACTAAAACCCTTAAAACTCTAAGAACCCTAAAAACCACTAAACACCCGAAACACCCTAATAAGTCCTCAAAACCGCCCAAACCCCCTAAAATTCTTAAACATGTAAAAACCCAAAAAATACTTTAAAAAATCCTTTCAAACCCCTAAAAATGTCCCAATACCCCTAAAAACCAAGAAAACTACTGAAAAACCTAATAAACCCTAAAAATCCTCAAGAATAAAAAAAAACCCTAAACCTTAAAAAACCTTAAAACCATTAAAAATCATAAAAACTGTAAAACACCTAAAAACCCCTAAAAACCGTGAAAACCTTAAACCCATTAAACCCTATAAAAACCTGAAAAACCCACAATCCCTAAAATCCTCTAAAAACATTAAAATCCCTAAAAACCTCTAAAAACCTAAAACCCCATAAAACCCTGAATCCCTGAAAACCTAAAAACCCAAAAAAAAATTAAAAAACCTAAAAACCCAAGAATCACAAAAAACACAAAAATCACGAAACCATAAAACCTAATAAAAACCCTAAAATAATCATAAAAACACTAATAACCATAAAACCCATAATACCCAAAATATCATAAAAACCCCTAAAACCCTTAAAATGTTGAGTCAATAAGGTTTTCCTTATGACTTTTCCATTCCTTCTTGTTTTGAAAATCACAAACACCTTATCTTTAAGGAAAATCGCTTTTGTAAGGAAAAATGCTTTCTTAAGGAAAATTGCTTTTATAAGGAAAAATGCTTTCTTAAGGAAAATCGCTTTTATAAGAAAAATTTATCCTTATCATATTTTCATTAATATTTTTCTTAAGGATGAAATTCGGATTCACTTTCTCGGAATCATAAAAACTTTGATATAAAAATATTCTGTTTTTAGGATTCGGTTCTGAACAAGAACTATAAGGAAGTTTCATTCCGAATTCCGGATATGAATTCTGACTTAGTTCTATTCCAGAATCAGGATACGAATTCTGATGACGAATTCTCATTACGAATTCTAATGAAGAAATTCTATTCCGAATTCTCATTACGAATTCTGAAGAAGAATTCCCATTACGAATTCTGATGAAGAATTCTCATTACGAATTCTAATGAAGAAATTCTATTCTGAATTCTCATTACGAATTCTGAAGAAGAATTCTCATTACGAATTCTGTTGATGAATTCTCATTACGAATTCTGATGACGAATTCTCATTACGAATTCTAATGATGAATTCTCATTATGATTTCTGATGACGAATTCTCATTACGAATTCTAATGATGAATTCTCATTACGATTTCTGATGACGAATTCCTATTCCGAATTCCTATTCCGAATTCTCATTCCGAATTCACCTATTAAACAGAATCTGATTATCATTGTTTTATACACTCTGAATTTATTCACTCCGAACTTTCACTCCGAAATTTCTATTCCGAACTTTTATGTTAGAGTTTAAAACGATGTCGTACTTTCTGTTACACTTGTTTTGTTATAAAACGATGTCGTCCATTTTGTTATAAACTAACCGTTGTCTAAGTGACACGTGTACAGGTCCCTCCGAACTTTAAGGGAAATATGACCGTTGGAGAAGGATCCGACCTTACCTATAAATAGGAGCTCATTTGAAAAAGCTGGCTGCTGATGGATGATGCATATGCTGATTGCTGAAAAAGTGCTTACATGCTGTTGAAGTGATTTCTAGAGAGAAGAGTCTCTTATTAACTCTCAAAGCTTCGTGCGACTCCGAATGTTGGTGATTACATTCGAGGGCTTCCGGGGATAGGAAGACAGAGGTGCCGACTACCTTAAAGATCGAGGGCTTTCTTGCTGAGAAAGACAGAGGTGCCGACTACCTTAAAGATCGAGGGCTTTCTTGCTGAGAAAGACAGAGGTTGCCAACTACCTTGAAGTTGAGGGCTTGCGGGGATAGCAAGACAGAGACACCGATCTTCGTATCGAGGGCTTACCCTGGTGTGGGTAAGACAGACTTGCTTGAAAGTATAAATCAAGGGACCTTTATCCAAGGTTATTGGATACCCTTCTCTTTGGGTTAAAAGACTATTATCTTGTTACTAGTAGTTTTACTACTTGTCTTTATTCCGCTGAAATTTGTATCTTAAGGAAAGTATAACTTTCTTATACTTCCTTACTTACTCTGATTAGTTTAGATTCTATACGCTTTAAGGTAGAATCTCATATTGTAACTTTTGTTAAGTTTCAATTTCCGGAACCATATTTCCAGAACCTACTTTTGGAATCTCTTTCCAAGTTTAGTTCGGTGTTAGAGGTGTTGTGAATCTACTTAGTTTAACTTTGTTAAACTTAGTCCTTTCCTTTTCTTAAGGAAACTTTAGTTGTTCATAACTAACTTTAAAGGTTCCAAAGGAATTTTTAAAGTATACAATTCACCCCCCCTCTTGTATATTGAGCATCTCATATTATATTTCGATCCTACAATTGGTATCAGAGGTTGGAAACCTCTTACTCTATACCATTCTTACATTTGGTATCAGATCCAAGGTTACTGAAATACTTGTACTCACATACAAGTTTTTCTTGCTCACTTTCTATTCCGAAATTTTCTCATTCCGAACTTTTTGATTACGAAATTTTGCTACTAACAAGTTTGTATCCAAGTTATTATTTAGTATGGCAGGAATGAACGTTGGATCTATTGACAATCTGAATCCTACAAGACCACCTATCTTTGATGGTAATGATTATGAATACTGGAGAGATCGTATGAAGACTTTTGTTATCAATACTGGAGTAGATAACTTTGTCATGCTTACTGGTGATTATAAAATTCCTGACAAGGAAGTCAGAACCTTTACTAACCAGGAAAAGCAAGAATATCAACTCAACTATAAGGTACGCAATACTTTATTATGTTCAATGACTAGAAATATATATAGCCAAATTTCTTCTTGTGAAGCAGCTAACTGTATATGGAAGAAGTTAGAGGTTACACACTTTGGGACTTCTAAGGTGATTGAGACTAGAAGAGCTATGCTTAGAGCTGAATATCATGGCTTCAATTTTCCTTATGGAGAACCTATCTGTAAAGTTCAACAAAGATTCATGACAATTGTCAACAGTCTACAATCTATGGGAGATAAAGGTTTAGATGATGAAGCTCTTGTGGACAAGATAATTGACATAATGCCCAATGAGTGGGAATCCAAGAGAACAGCTATAGATGAGAACAGGAAGGTCACTCAAATTACTCTTGATGAATTATTTGGAACTCTTCTACAACATGAGACCAGAATGAAGAGAGATGCTGACAACATCAAGAAGAAGAATGGAAGTGGTACTGTTGCTTTTACTACAACTTCTAATCAGATGAAAGCTAAGACTCCTGAGAGAGTAATCAGATCCAAATCGAAGAAAGTCATTTTCCAATCCGAATCTAGTGAAAGTGAAGTTTCAGAAAATGAATTAGCCAATCTTGCTCGAAGGATGAACAAGATAGCTGGGCAAAGAAACTTTCAATCCAAGTATAAGAAGAAGGACAGGAAAGATAAGAAAGATGGAGAAGTTACTTGTTATGAATGTAAAAGAGCTGGACATATTAGACCTGATTGCCCTATGCTCAGAAAGAAAGAAAGGAAGGAAAGGCATTCAGAAAAGAACAGGAAGAAGTATTACAAAGCCAAAGCTAAGAAAGTTCTGAAAGCTAATGACACCTGGAGTGCCAGTGGTGGTGACTCTTCAGATGAATCTTCTGAATATGAATCTTCAGGACAGAAAAATCATGGTCTTATAGCCAGATTACCTATTAAAAATCATTGTCTTATGGCTAAGGTACGAAATGCTGAATCATTGACCAATGTTTCTTTAAATTCGAATGATAGTAAGTATTATAACTCTTCTGATGAAGAATCATCTTCTGATGAGGAAAATACTTTACCTACTTTTGAAGAAGTCTCTAGGTTTGCTGAACTTCTTGAGATTGAGAATTCCAAACTCAACAAGAAACTCGATAAGGAAAATTCTAGGAATTCTATTCTTACTAAATAGATATCAGATCTTTCTAAAGATCTTGATAAGAAAAATGCTGATTTTGAAAATATTTCAAAAAATCTTGAGGAAGTAAGTTCTGAGAAGAACAAACTTTCTAAAGAATTAGAAAAAGTAATTTCTAATAAAAAAGTTTTCGAGCCTAACTCTAGTTCAAAAACTAATGATTTTGAGGATAAAAATTTGGTTGTAAAACTCAAGTCCGAAATTTTTTCCTTAAAGAAGTGTTTATCAAACTTTACCCATGGTAAGGAAAATTTTGATAAGATGTATTCTCAAATACGACCTTTAAGAAATAAATCCGGATTTGGTTATACCCAAGCAAAACCTGTTTTCAGCAACAATTATTTTGTTCCTCAAAGTGCCCCATTTTGCACTAAATGTCAATGTGGTGGTCACTGGGCAAGAAATTGTTCCTTAAACAAAACCCAATCCTTAGGTTTTCATAAAGCTTACTTTTCTAAGAAAATGTGGATACCTAAAATTTTATTGTCTGGAAATCTCGGATCCAAACAAGTTTGGATTCCGAAAATCTAACTTTGTTCTTAATTTCAGGAAAATAAAGAAAGTTCCAGCAACAATATTTGGTACATGGATAGTGGATGTTCCCGGCATATGACTGGTAACAAAAGTTTTTTTGAAAAGATTATCAAAACGAAAGGAGGAAAGGTAACTTTCGGAGACAATGCTAAGGGAGAGATTGTTGGTATTGGTAATATTGTTCTTTTAGGTAAAACTTTGATTTCAAATGTTCTTTTTGTTAAAGGTCTTAAGCACAACCTCATTAGCATAAGTCAGTTATGTGATGAAGGTTACCTTATGAATTTTAGGAATGATAAATGCTTAGTTCACAATTCCAAGGAAGAATTTATTCTCTCAGCCAATAGGCAAGAGAATGTTTACACCTTAAACTTAGAAGACCTAAGAAGCCAAGATTTACCTTGCCTAAGTGCAATGGAAGATCATTCTTGGTTATGGCATAGAAGATTAGGACACTGTAATCTTAGGAACCTATGTAAACTCTCTAAGAAGAAACTTGTTAAGGATCTACCGGAGCTTAGATTTGATTCTTCTAAAGTTTGTGATCCTTGTCAATATGGCAAGCAACATAAATCTAGTTTTAAGTCAATCGGTGAAGTCTCAACAACCGATGCATTACAGTTAGTGCACATGGATCTTTTTGGTCCAACACAAACTGGAAGCATTGGAGGCAAATACTATGTGTTTGTTCTAGTTGATGATTACACTAGATTTACATGGGTCTATTTTCTAGCAAGGAAATCTGAAGCTTTTTCTTATTTCAAAAGTTTTAGAGCCCAAGTTAAAAATGAGAAAAACCTTCCATTGAAAACTATTCATAGTGATCATGGAGGAGAATTTCAAAATTCTGATTTTGAAACTTTTTGTAGTAAGAAAGGTATTACTCACAACTTTTCAGCACCTAGAACTCCTCAACAGAATGGTGTAGTTGAAAGAAGAAATAGAATTCTTCAAGAGATAACTAGAACCATGTTGAGTGAATATTCTATTGCTAGACATTTCTGGGCTGAAGCTGTAAGTACTGCTTGTTATACTATAAATCGAGTTTTGATTAGACCTTTTCTTAATAAAACTCCTTATGAGTTATGGAATGGTAGAAAACCAAGACTTTCCTACTTCAAGGTTTTTGGTTGCAAAGTATTCATTTTGAATACTAAATATAACTTACATAAATTCGCACCAAAATCTGATGAAGGAATTTTCTTAGGTTATTCCACAACCTCTAAGGCTTATAGAGTTTTTAATAAAAATACTTGTACTGTTGAGGAAACAGTACATGTAAAATTTGATGAATCAGATCCTTTTGTTTTTAAAACCTCCCAACCTACATCCTCGGATGTGTTTTCAAAAACTGATTATCAACCTTTAATAGAAGAACCTTCTGATAAGGAAATTGTTCTAGAAGATAATTCTGAAACATTTACCCCAGAAGACTTTCTACCTTATGTTGATGAACAGGTTTTACAAAACCCAAATCAGGTGTTTCTTAAGAATCATCCCAGTGATAGTATCATTGGTGATGTAAATCAACCTGTAAGGACTAGAAGTTCCTTAAGAAATGAAGTAGAACATCTAGCATTTCTTTCCCAATTAGAGCCTAAAAGCACTGATGAAGCTTTAGGAGATGATGATTGGATCAAAGCAATGCAAGATGAACTAAATGAATTCGAAAGGAATAAAGTCTGGACCTTGGTTGAGAGACCTAAGGAAACTTCTGTTATTGGAGTAAAATGGGTTTTCAGAAATAAATGCGATGAGAATGGAGTCATTGTTAGAAATAAAGCTAGACTTGTTGCTAAAGGCTATAATCAGCAAGAAGGAATAGACTATGAAGAAACCTATGCTCCAATAGCTAGACTTGAATCTATCCGTATTCTACTTGCCTTTGCAGCATTCTTTAATTTCAAACTATTTCAAATGGATGTGAAATGTGCTTTTCTTAACGGTTATGTTCAAGAGGAAGTTTTTGTTGAACAACCTCCTGGCTTTGAAGATACAAAACATCCTGATCATGTTTTTAGACTTACCAAAGCTTTGTATGGCCTTAAACAAGCCCCACGAGCATGGTATGATAGACTTACTGGATTTTTGCTTCAAAATAACTATGTTAAGGGAAATGCAGATCCAACCCTTTTTATAAAGAAAGATAAGAAAAATGTTTTGATTGTTCAAATTTATGTTGATGACATTATATTTGGTTCAACTCAGCAATCTTTGACTGACTCTTTTGCTAGTCTAATGAAATCTGAGTTTGAAATGAGTATGATGGGTGAGTTAACATTTTTCCTTGGTTTTCAAATTTCTCAAAAACCAGAAGGAACCTACATATCCCAACATAAGTATATTAAAGATCTTCTTAAAAAGTATGGTTATGACAACACTAAGAGTATAAGTACTCCCATTGGTACCTCAAACTCTTTAGATCTTGATGAAGCTGGGAAACCAGTAGATCAAACATCTTTTAGAGGTATGATTGGAAGTTTACTTTACTTAACAGCTAGTCGACCAGACTTAATGTTTTCAGTATGCTTATGTGCAAGATATCAATCCAATCCTAAGGAATCTCACTTAAAGGCAGTAAAAAGAATTTTTCGCTACCTTAAGGGAACCATGGATCTAGGATTATTTTATACTTCTGGAAATGATTTTGTTCTAAAAAGCTTTTCTGATGCTAACTTTGGTGGATGTAGAATGGATAGGAAAAGTACATCCGGAACTTGTCATTTCTTAGGAGATTCATTAGTTTCTTGGTCATGCAAGAAGCAACATTCTGTTGCACTCTCCACTGCTGAAGCTGAATATGTAGCAGCTGGAAGTTGTTGTGCACAAGTGTTGTGGATGCAACACACACTCACAGACTATGGCTTGAGTTTTACTAAAACTCAAATTTTGTGTGATAACACAAGTGCCATTGCCCTAAGTAAAAACCCTGCACATCACTCTCGTGCAAAACACATAGATATTAGGCATCACTTTCTTAGGGATCACACACTTAAAGGAGATATTATTCTTCAGTTTATCGGAACTCAAGATCAACTTGCTGATATTTTCACAAAATCTTTACCTTCTGATAGATTTGAATATATTAAACAGAAGTTAGGAATGATAACCGTAAGGTAATCTTCCTCAATTAAATTTCTGTTGAAAAATCTCCTTACAGTAATAAACTCCTTTTCATAGGGGGAGTACATTTGTTTGTTTATCTAACAAAGTTTTTCAAATTTTGTTTTCAAACTTTTCGGAACGAAAATTTCCGGAATGGAATTTCCGGAACAACAATTTTCCAGAAAGGATATTTTCGCACAGAATACTTCTGGAATGGAAGTATTCGTATTGAAAATTTCTGGAATGGAAAACTTTCGTACTGGTATTTTCATAACGGAACTTTCGTACTGAGTCTTTCGTATTGACTTTTCGTGTTTATCTTTTTCGTATTTACTTTTTCGTATTGATTTTTTTTCCGTATTAAAGTTTTCGTACTTAGTTTTTCGTATTGAATTTTTCGTAGTCGTCTTTATATTACCCATTACGAATAACTTTCCTAAGCTAATCCGAAAGGTATGATTTCCTTACTGAAGTTTTCGTAATCATATTTTACTTGCTGGCAATTTCTTATAGTTTGTTTTTGATTTTTGAATTTCTTAATTCTTTATTTTAATAAAACCTCAAAAAGATCGGATTCAAGCTTTCAACCGTTAGATCTGATCTCAGATCATTCTAAACCGTCAGATCAACCGAGGAAGTTGAACCGTCATCCCAATGCCTATATAAAGGGGATCCTATTTTCTCGTCCCACATCGATTTCAAGCTTTTGCGTGCTGAAGCTCTGACTCTCTGATTTAAGGCCATTACGAACTTCAGTCTTCTCAGTTCCGAACTTCTCAGAGATTTCAGATCCGAATGTCTACAGAGTTAGCTTCTCAAGAGATGTCTTCAACCAAGCCCATTTCTCAGTGGTTAGTCTACAGAGAGCGGTTAGTTCATCCGAATTTCTTCAGCAACTATGATTCTATCATTTCGAAGAATATCAAGTTGAATGGCTGGGAGGATGTTGCAATATCAAAAACCGGCAACCAAGATGAAGTTTACTCTGACTTGCTTGTCGAGTTTTATGAGACAGTTGCTTTCTTCGTGGAAGATAATAGAGAGAAGTTTTCCTTCAAATCGTATGGCAAGACATATAAGCTATCTTACACCAAGGCTGCAAGCTTGGTAGGGCTGAGTTATGAAGGGGAAGCTGAGTTTATCTTGCATGTTCTGCCAGACTCCTTGGGTAGTTTCAACAAGGAGAAAGCCTTAGAAATTCTCGGATTGGATGATGATAAGGCTCCGAAAATTGCAACCCTATCTACAAACTTCCGGATTCTGGAGTTATGGGTGCAAGGGCTTATCGTACCAAGAAAAGGAGACAAGGACAGCTTGAAGAAGAGTGAGATATACATCTTGGATTTTCTGATAAATCTAAGAAAGTTCAACCTGATGAAGCATATTCTTCTCAACATTGATAATTTGAAGAAGGGGAATCTGAGAGCTCAGATAGTGATGTACCCGGCAATATTGTCGAAGCTGATTGTTCGGTGCCTAGAATCCTTCAAGGTTTCTTGTAGTTCTAAGCCGAAAGTTTGCAAGATCATGTTGCTCAGTGATGCAACTCTTAAAAGGATGAATATAGCTTTTAACAAGGAGTCAGGGAAATTCATTGATCTACCGCCTCAAGCAGAAGTGACTCCGAAAGTGGCTGATCCGGAATCATCAAAGCCGGTAAGGAAGAGGAAACAGAAAGAAGTGGTAAGTGAAGCTGAGGAACCCAAGTCTAAGGAAGTCCATTCCGCACCTCCTAAGCCTAAGAAGAAGAAGACATATACTGATGAGGTTGCAGCGAAGTGGAGAGCTGACAAGGAGAAGAGGAAGGAAGGAGATCCGCAGTTCGGATTGGATCCTGCAGAGGCTAAGGCTCTGAAAGAAAAGGCTGCTGATGAGCTTGAGAAGCAAGCTAAAGAAAAGAAGCTGAAGAAGAAGTTGTCAGAAGCTGAGGCTGTGCAAGCTTTGTTGAAGTTTAATGAAATGGTTTCAGCAACCATTCCTGTTCCGAGATCTTTTTCTCTGGAATCTCTACCTGAGACTCCAGGAAGAAATCTTGTAACTCCGGAAGAGGCTGTTCCTACTGAGGAAGTAGAGCAAGTGTAAGAGGTTGAAGAAGCGGCTGAAGGAAGTGGTGAGACAGGAGATGTGCTCAAACAAGTAGATGAATATAAGGGAACTCCTTCGGATCACCTCTCGCTCCGAACATCTGAAGCTCAATCTTCAAAGCTTCCTACTCCTGCAATGGAAGAAGAAAAGGGAGAAGAAGAAGTTACTTGTCAAGAACATATTTTACTTGATGCTGCTCAGATGGGAAACGTGGAAGCCATTGTTCAAGAAGTTGCTGATGAGGAAGATAAAATAGTTCAAGTCTCTGATAGTGAGAACAGATCTCCGGAACAGGTTTCAATTCCGGAAAAACAAAAGGGAAAGCAAATTCTTGCTGATACCCCAAGTTCAGGAAAAAGTTTGAGGAAGGAAGCTGGTAGCTCTTCTAAGAGGAAGTTGGAACTTATTGAAGAAGAAAATTCTCCTAGCAAGATTTCTGATTCGGAGTCATCATCGTTGGGGCACGATTTTGTTGTTCAGTCCTTGAAGAAGTTGGTGGGAACTATTCCAACCTTCTCCAGTATTGACTCTCGGTGCCAGATGCTCCAACATACGATGAATCAGAAAACCGACTCCGTATCCATGGTTATGGATAAATGTGTTGAGATAGAAGCCCAGTTCAAAAATTTCTTTATTGGTTACGAAGCCCATAAAAGATCTTGCAAAAGGATGACTAGCTGGTCGAAGAAGAATGTGGAAGAGATGAGGTTGCTGGATGAGTTTCAGGAGAATGTTAAGGATGCATTTCAAACCGAGGACAAGAAGTTTCATGAGATGACTGCATCATTCGATGAGAAATTGACAGAGGAAAAGAACATTCGGAGTCAGGAAGTAAGAGATCTGAATGGAAAGCTCAACTCTGTTAATCAAAGTTGGAAATTTGAAAGGGATCATCGGATCAATTTTCTAGAAAGGATAAAGTCTCAGGAAGAGAAAATGGAAGCTCAGGAAGAAAAGTTGAAGGCTCAGGAAGAAATAATTGAAGCTCAGTCAGCAAGAATAGTTGCCTTAGAAAAGCAAGCAGAGGAAGATCATAAGGACCTCAAAAAGATCAAGACAATTCTCAAGGGGCTCATGTCGAAGGAGAAAGATCCGAAATGACCAATCCGATCTTTTTGTTGTAATCTGTTTTTGTTGCTGACATTTCAAATATAATGAAAATTGTGCTTGTTGTTTCTATTGCTGTCGTTACTAATCTTTTCAGGTACTTTGTTATTTTTTTCCATTCCCTCCAATTCTTTTTGAAAATCACAAAGGGGGAGAAGGAAAAGATCCTTAAGAAAAAGAGGAAATCTAATAAGTGCTTATCAAAGGGGGAGAAAGAAAAATACCCAAGGAGATAGAACTCTAATAAGAGTTTGTTTAAGGGGGAGTTTTTCTTAAAGAAACATCACTCCGGAAATATGAATACGATCCTTAGAGATTCAAAGCCTAAGGGGGAGTTAGTCGTATTCATCTATTTCTTAATCCAAGGGAGATAAGCTTTAATATGTCTCTTTCTTCTTAGAATAGCTTTTTCGTAAGGATGTTTGTGCTTTCCAAAAAGGGGGAGATTGTTGAGTCAATAAGGTTTTCCTTATGACTTTTCCATTCCTTCTTGTTTTGAAAATCACAAACACCTTATCTTTAAGGAAAATTGCTTTTGTAAGGAAAAATGCTTTCTTAAGGAAAATTGCTTTTATAAGGAAAAATGCTTTCTTAAGGAAAATCGCTTTTATAAGAAAAATTTATCCTTATCATATTTTCATTAATATTTTTCTTAAGGATGAAATTCGGATTCACTTTCTCGGAATCATAAAAACTTTGATATAAAAGTATTCTGTTTTTAGGATTCGGTTCTGAACAAGAACTATAAGGAAGTTTCATTCCGAATTCCGGATATGAATTCTGACTTAGTTCTATTCCAGAATCAGGATACGAATTCTGATGACGAATTCTCATTACGAATTCTAATGAAGAAATTCTATTCTGAATTCTCATTACGAATTCTGAAGAAGAATTCCCATTACGAATTCTGATGAAGAATTCTCATTACGAATTCTAATGAAGAAATTCTATTCTGAATTCTCATTACGAATTCTGAAGAAGAATTCTCATTACGAATTCTGTTGACGAATTCTCATTACGAATTCTGATGACGAATTCTCATTACGAATTCTAATGATGAATTCTCATTACGATTTCTGATGACGAATTCTCATTACGAATTCTAATGATGAATTCTCATTACGATTTCTGATGACGAATTCCTATTCCGAATTCCTATTCCGAATTCTCATTCCGAATTCACCTATTAAACAGAATCTGATTATCATTGTTTTATACACTCTGAATTTATTCACTCCGAACTTTCACTCCGAAATTTCTATTCCAAACTTTTATGTTAGAGTTTAAAACGATGTCGTACTTTCTGTTACACTTGTTTTGTTATAAAACGATGTCGTCCATTTTGTTATAAACTAACCGTTGTCTAAGTGACACGTGTACAGGTCCCTCCGAACTTTAAGGAAAATATGACCGTTGGAGAAGGAGCCGACCTTACCTATAAATAGGAGCTCATTTGAAAAAGCTGGCTGCTGATGGATGATGCATATGCTGATTGCTGAAAAAGTGCTTACATGCTGTTGAAGTGATTTCTAGAGAGAAGAGTCTCTTATTAACTCTCAAAGCTTCGTGCGACTCCGAATGTTGGTGATTACATTCGAGGGCTTCCGGGGATAGGAAGACAGAGGTGCCGACTACCTTAAAGATCGAGGGCTTTCTTGCTGAGAAAGACAGAGGTGCCGACTACCTTAAAGATCGAGGGCTTTCTTGCTGAGAAAGACAGAGGTTGCCAACTACCTTGAAGTTGAGGGCTTGCGGGGATAGCAAGACAGAGACACCGATCTTCGTATCGAGGGCTTACCCTGGTGTGGGTAAGACAGACTTGCTTGAAAGTATAAATCAAGGGACCTTTATCCAAGGTTGTTGGATACCCTTCTCTTTGGGTTAAAAGACTATTATCTTGTTACTAGTAGTTTTACTACTTGTCTTTATTCCGCTGAAATTTGTATCTTAAGGAAAGTATAACTTTCTTATACTTCCTTACTTACTCTGATTAGTTTAGATTCTATACGCTTTAAGGTAGAATCTCATATTGTAACTTTTGTTAAGTTTCAATTTCCGGAACCATATTTCCAGAACCTACTTTTGGAATCTCTTTCCAAGTTTAGTTCGGTGTTAGAGGTGTTGTGAATCTACTTAGTTTAACTTTGTTAAACTTAGTCCTTTCCTTTTCTTAAGGAAACTTTAGTTGTTCATAACTAACTTTAAAGGTTCCAAAGGAATTTTTAAAGTATACAATTCACCCCCCCTCTTGTATATTGAGCATCTCATATTATATTTCGATCCTACATAAAAATCCTATAAAAATAATAAAAATACTAAAAACCCCTAAAACCCTAAAAAATATCTAAAGAACACTAAAAATCCCAAAACTCCCTAAAAATCCCAAAAACAGTAAAAAAATCAAAAACGTCTTAAAACACCCTGAAAACTATAGAACCCTAAAAATTCCAAAGACCCCAAAAAACCCCAAATAAACCATCAAAACCCTAAGTACCCTAAAACACCTAAAACCCTAAAAAATAAAAATAACTAAAAACCCTTTAAAATCTCATTAAAATCCCTAAAACCCCTTAAAGTACTCTAATACACTAAAACTACCATAAAACTCTAGAAACCCAAAAAACCCAAATAAAACATAATAACCATAAAAAACAATAAAACACCTAAAAATCCAAAACACCCTGAAAACCCATAAAAAAATCCTAAAAACCTAAAAAAACTAAAACCCTAAAAACTCTAAAAACACTAAAATAGTGCTAAAATTTGCAAAACAAAGATATAACCCCCCTAAGACCCAATAAAAACACCAAAAATCCCAAAAACACAAAAAACAACATAAAATACCTAAAATACCATAAAAATTCATGAAAAAAATTATAAACCAAATAAACCCCTAAAACCCTAAAAAACCAAAAAATCCCTAAAATCCCTAAAAACCCATAAAAACCATAAAACTCCATAAAATCACAAAAATCCACCAAAAAATGAAATCTATGAAAACACTAAAAACCCACTAAAAATATAAAAACCCTAAAAAATTAAAAAACCCAATATCCTAAAACCCATAAACAAATTAAATATCCTAAAAACACTAAAACCAACCCTAAAACCCTTAAAACCCATAATAACACTAAAAACCCATAAAACACAAAAACACTTAAAACCTGTGTACCCTAAATACCCTAAGAACACTAAAAGTCATTAAAACCACTAAAGGAATTAAAAATATTAAATTCCCCCAAAACCCTTTGAAATCAAAAAACCCCTAAAAACCGTAAAAACCATAAAAACCCTAAAGGACCCTAAAACCCCTATAAGTCCCTAACACCCCTTAAACCCCCAAAAATATCCTAAAACATTAAAAACCCAAAACCCTAAAAGATTCTAAAAACCTAAAAACCCCAAAAATAACATAACAACTATAAATATCCTAAAATCCACTAAAAACCCATAAAAACCTAAAAGGACATAAAATACCCTAAAATCGCAAAAGCCTCTTAAAAGACTAAAAACCATTAAAGGGTCCTAAAACCCCTAAAATTCATAAAACCCTAAAGGTACCTAAAAACCCTAAAGAACCCTAAAAGAACATAAATGGCCATAAAGACACCTAAAACTCCCAACAAAATCCAAAACAACCCTAAACAGCCTAAAAAATCATAAAAACAGAAAAGACCCGAAAAACTATAAAAACCCTAAATTCCCTAAAAACCAATAATCCCTACAATAATATAAATCACCCAAAAAGACCCTAAATTTTTTAAAAGATCCTAAAAACCATAAAATACCAAAAATACTATAAAAGACACCAAAACCACAAAAACACTAAAAAATTCAAAACCCCTAAAAATATAACTTCATAAAAAATATTAAAAACTCCTAAAACCATAAAAAATTTAAAATACCTCAAAATCAATAAAAACACAAAAAAACCCTAAAACCCCTAAAAACATGGAAACCCCTAACAACACTAAACACCCTAAAAAATTAATAACCATAAAAACCCTAAAAAACCCAAAAACCCTAATGGACCATAAAAACCCTGAAGGCCCCAAACTCCCCAAATATACCTCTAAAACCTCAAAACCCTAAAGGATCCTAAATCCCATAAAATCCCTAAAGGGCCCAAAAAACACCAAACGGCCCTAAAAATCCCTAAATCCCATTAAAGATCATAAAACCCTAAAAATAATAAAAAACTCAAAATTACCTAAAAATGGTAAAATACCCAAAAACCATAAAAAAGTTAAAAATATAAAACCCCCTAAAATAACTTAAAAACCCTAAATCCCCTAAAAACCTAAAATTACTTAAAACCCCTAAAAACACAAAAAAAAATCCTAAAAATACCCCAATACCCTAAAAATAAAAAAAACCATTAAAAACCACGATAAACACTAAAACCTATTATAACCCTAAAAAAACATAAAATACTAAAACCCCTAAAATTTTTAAAAACCATTAAAACACTATAAATCTTTAAAGACACTAAAAAATTGAAAACCCTAAAAACCCCTAAAAGCATATAATCCCCCTAAAAACACTTAAACTCAATAAACCCAAAAAACCCTAAGACCATAAAACATAGAAAAATCCCAAACCATCCCCTAAAAAACCCCTAAACCCTACAAAAACCCTAAAAACACTAAATAAACAAAAAACATCAAACCTATTAAAACTCAAAAACCCATAAAAACACTAAAAACTCTAAAAACACTAAAAACATAAAAATAAACAACTAACCCCCCCCCCCAAACCAATAAAAATATTATACCCATAAAAAACCCTAAAAACCAAAAAACCTATAAAGGGGAAAGAAACCCTAAAAACCCCTAAATGGCCCTAAATACCCTAAAACCCCTAAAAAATCCACAACACCCTATAATTCCCTAAAGAATCCTAAAAAAACCCCCAAAAAGATTGTAAAAATACTAAAAACCCCTTAAACCCCCAAAAATTCCTCAAAGACCCTAAAAACCTAAATGACCCTAAAAACCCTAAAAACCCTTGAGACCCCAAAACCCGAAAAGTCACAAAAAAATAAAAAAAGTAATGGACAGTAAAACCCATAAAACTGTAATGGGCCCTAAAACCCTAAAAACCACAAAAACACAAAAATCCTAAAAGATCCTAAAAATCATAAAAACCCATTAAAACCCCTAAAACCCCAAACAATCCATAAAAACAATAGAAAAAACCCTAAAACCCCATAAAATCATAAAAACCTTGAAAACACCTAAAATAAATTTAAAGCCCCAAAAAACATTTAAACCCCGAAACTCCCTAGAAATCCAAAAAACAAGAAATACCCCTAAAACCATAAAATCTTAAAAACCTGAAATCCATAAAACCCCTAAAACCCTAAGAGCCCTAAAAACCTAACAACCCCTAAAACCCCTAAAATCATAAAAATATTAAAACCCCTGGAACCTTAAAACCCTAAAACCCTAAGACACATAAAAAACTCAAAAAACCCCAAAAACCCCCAAAAATAAAAAAAACCTAAGAAACCCAAAATACCCAAAAAAACGTAAAAAACATTAATTGCCCAAAAATCCTTAAATACCTCAAAAACTAAAAATACACATAAAAACAAGAAAATCTTAAAAACCTATAAAACCCCTAAACACCCTAAAAAATGTAGAAACACAAAAACCCTTATAAAATACCAAAAAATCCCTAAAGTCCCTTAAAATAACTAAAAATCCTAAAAATAGAAAAATCCATAAGAACCCAAAAGAAACCCTAAAGACACCAAAAACCTAAAAATCTAAAAATTATAAAACCCCTAAAATCCCATAAAAACCATAAAATCCAAAAACCCCTAAAAGAACCCTAAAACCATAAAAACATTAAAATCACTAAGTCCCTTAAAACCCTTATTCAAAAACCACTAACGATCCAAGAAATCAGAAAACCATAATAATCTAAAAAAATTCCTAACAAAAATAAATAAAACCCTAAAACCATAAAATTCTATGTAAACCTTAAAGATACAAAAAAAAAATATAAGCCCTAAAGACACTAAAAACAAAAAAAAACAATAAATAAATAACACTAAAACCCTAAAAACTCCAAAACAAATCCCAATAAACCCTTAAAATAATAATAATACAAAATACCCTAAGACCCTTAAAAACATTTAAATCCCCAAAAAACAACTTAAGACCCCAAAAAACCTAAAAAGCCTACAAACCCTAAACCTATAAAAACCCTCAAATTGTAAAAACATTAAACCTCTTAATGGCCTTTAAAAACATGAAAAACACTAATACCCTAAAAACCCTAAAATACTAAGAACCCTAAAACCTGAAGAAACCATAAAAATCCTGAAACCATAAAAACCCATAAAAACATTTAAAACTCTAAAAATCAATAAAATATTTGAGGACTCAAAAAACCCAAATAACCTCTAAAACCTGAAAAAACCCTAAAACCCCTAAACCTCTTAAAAATATAAAAAAAACCCATAAAATCCCTTGGAACACTAAAAACCCTAAAACCACAAAAAACCCTACAAAACACAAATAACCATAAACCCCCTAAAAACCCCTAAAACCCCTAAAAACACCAAAAATCCCTAAAACCTGAAAACCCAAAAACCCTAAAGATCCTAAAACCCCTAAACACCCTAAAACCCCTAAAATATAAAAAAACTCTTGAATTCCTTAAAAATCATTAAAAAACCTAAAACATCCAAAAATCCCTAATAATACTGAAAAATCATGAAACCACTAAAAACCCCATGAAACCAAAAAAAACCCGAGAAACCCCTAAAAAACTAAAAAACACTAAAAACTCTAAAAAACCTATAATACCTTAAAACCCCTAAAAATCCAAATGCACCATGAAACCATAATAAAATATAAAAAACCCTTAAAGCCTCAAAAACCATAAAACCCTAAACCCCCTAAAAATGCTAAAAATTAAAACCACAAATACCATAGACCCCCCCCCCCCTAAAATCCTTAAAAACCTAGACACCAAAAAACACCATAGAAACCTTAAAAACTCTAAAAACCTTAATAACATGAAGATCCTCTAAAACCCAGAAAAACTATAAGAACAAAAAACCCTAAAACCCTAAAAAACTCCAAAAACCCCTAAAAATAATAAAACCCCTAAAAATCCATAAAATCACCTCAAATCCCTTAAAACCCATAAAAATTTCCAAAACCCCCTACCCCCCCCCCCCCCCAAGAACCCCAAAAACCATAAAAACTATAAAAAACCTAAAAAATATAAAAAAACCTCAAAATCCCTAAAACCCATAAAAATCATAAAAAAACACACAAAAACCTTAAAACTATTAAAACCCTAAAACCCATAAAAAATCTAAAAAATCAAGACCATAAAACCCCTAAAAAACACTGAAATCTTAAAAACCCCTAAAAACATAAAATGGATAATAACCCTACAAACCACTAAAAGTACCTAAAACCCAAAAAAAATACAAAATCAAGAAAAAAAACTAAGACCCTAAAACCCTATAAAATAATAAAATATCCATAAAAACCTTAAACACCCAAAAAACCATAAAACACCAAAAACCATAAAAACCATAATTACCCTAAAAACGAAAAAAGCCCTGAAAACTCAAAGACCAAAAAAAATCCAAACAAAACATTAAGAAACCCTAAAACTAATAAATCCCCTAAAAATTTAAAGTCTTAAAACCCCTAAAAACCCAAAACACCTTAAAAAATCTAAAACCTAAAAAAAATCTAAAAACTCAAAAAAAAAACAAATAAAATCCATAAACCCTTCATAACCTTACCAAACTAAAAACTCTAAAACACATTAAACCGATAAAATAAAAAAATTCCCCTAAACCCCATTAAAACCCTAAAAAATGCTAAAATCTCTAATAAAACACTAAAAATGCTAAAAATGCAAAAACCTCTAAAAATTCTAAAAAACCAGAAAACCATAAAAACCTAAGAAATCCTTAAAAATATAAAACCCGAAAATAACATTAAAATACTTAAAACCCCTAAAAACATAAGACCCCATAAAACCCTAAAAACCCTAAAAATATTAAAGATACAAAAAACCTCTAAAAACACTAAAAAAATAAAAAATTCTAAAACCCCAAAAAACACTCTAAAATAACATAAAACCCTAGTAAATTACGAAAACCAAAAACCCACTAAAAATCCAAAAAATCCTAAATATCATAAAACCCAAAAAACATAGAAAAAACACTAAATTACATTAAAAATCCAAAAAAACCCAAAAAGAGATAAAAACATTGAAAAACCAAAAACTTCCTAAAAACTGTAAAAACCCATAAAACCCTAAAACACCTTAAAACCCCTTGAAATCATAAAAAATTCTAAAGAACATAAAATCCATAAAACCGTAAAAAACCATCGAAACCATAAAATTCCCTTAAAATAATTAACAATCCTAAAAATCCATAGTACCAAAAAAGACATGAAAACCCTAAAAACTCAAAAAAAACCCCAAAAAACACTACAAATCAATCAAAACTCCAAATGGCCTTAGAAACCTTTATAACCCCTGAAAACACTAAAACCCTAAAAATCATTAAAATCCTAAAAACCTTAAACCCCATAAAATATCCTAGAAACATAAAAACCTATAATACCCACACCCCATACACTAGAAACCCCTCCCCCAACACCTAAAAACAATGAGATCCCCTAAAACCTCGTGAACCCCTCAACCCCAAAATACCCCTAAAAACACAAAAAACAATAAAAATCCCTAAAAACATAAAACCCCTAAAACTATATAAAAAATATTAACTACCATAAAAACCCAAAAAAAAACCAAAATCCCAAAACCCCAATATCCCCTTAAAACTCTAAAAACCCATAAAAACCTAGAAAATCCAAAAAACCCTAAATTTCCGTAAAAACCTCAAAACCTTAAAAACCAAAATCTCTTAAACTCATTTAAACAATAAGAACCCTTGAAAATTAAAAAACCATTAAGCCACCTAAAGAATGAACCCCCCCTAAAACTCAAAAAACAAAAAGAAAACCTAAAACACCTAAAAACTCTAATAAAATCTAAAATCCCAAAAAAATCCAATAAATCCCTAAAAATCCTAAAAAATCATAAAACCCTAAAATACCATAAAAAACAAAAAACCCAAGAAGATACTAAACCCCTAAAAGACCCTAAAACCCTAAAATGACACTAAAAACCCTAAAAGATTATAAAACTCCATAAAATTCCTAAAAGTGTCTCAAAAATTGTAAAAACTATAAAGGACCCTAAGACCCATAAAATACCATGAAACCCTAAAGGTCCGTAAAGGACACTAAAAAACCCAGTGGATTCTAAATACACCTTAAAGACCCCAAAACCCTTAAATTGCACATGACTGTGGGGTTGTTGGACTCATAAAAAACTATTATTTGTAAAATAATTAATCTAGTTTTGTGGTAAGAATGGTAGAACCACATAGAAGGATAATTTTATGCAAAGCAAAAAAAACTAAACAAACAAAACTAAAATAACAAAAATAGTGAAAATTATGGGTGAAAATGTAGTGTTTAATTGAATTTTTGGTAGAGAAAACAACACACGTAGAGTGTGAAAAAAAACTATAGATTAATTTAGGGTCCTTGGGATGTTTTTAACTAATAAATAGATATTATATTATTCAACACAAATTCATTCAATTATCCAGTGCTTGAGAAATGATGGAGACTCATTGAGCTGTCACTTCAGTGAATTTTCATAGTTTGGTGAACCTTATTTGGTTTTGATCTTTCAAAATTATCCTTATAATTAATCCATTAATTATGGAGAAGATATGCATAGAAATTTTTTTATTTTTTACACGTTAGTAAATGATCCAAGGTGAATCTATTCACTATAGTCACCTATCAGTTCTTGAGAAGTGTTGAAGGATTCTCATAAATAAACAGAAATGATCATCTATGTTAAATTTCAATGAATAATTATATTAACTATCCAAAATGGATAAAAAATAAATCAGTTCATTATAGCTTTAATTTTATAATGAATCTAGGTACAAGTGAAAGAAGAAATACTAAAAACAGGATAAAAGTGATTAAGAAACATATATGGTGATACCTTTTCCTTACTCATGCTTTGGCTCTAGATACTTCTCTTGTTCCCATCTTGGTAATCTTATACATGTTCTATGTGCTTAGATGAATGGATGATGGGTGATCAGATGATCGGGATATGGTTTTTGAAATAGTTGTTTGACGGTTCAGAAATGGATGTCCCCTATAGTGATTGTCTATCAAATAATACCCCTCCTACTGTATTGGTCTTGTTACTCTATGTTTTCAATATAAAAATCATGTGTGCCTTGCTTGTATGCTCAAGATCACTACAAATAACTACATTACCCCAACTTCTACATGGTATGCCATGACTGTACATCATGATCCATCAGTGACTTGAGCATCAATAATTCAAAAAACTTCACTGTTCAGGAATCTCCAAGACCACAATAATCTTCATTGACCCACGATCTCCTCTTACAATCCTCTCACCTTATATGGAAAAAGGAAAAAATATATTAAAACACTCTATAGCTCAAATTGAAATTGGGGCCCAGAGTTTCAATATAATTATGTGTTTGTGTGTGTGTTTGTGTGTGTTACTTAACTACATTAGAATTAAATATATAGATAATAATATAAGTATGTATTTATATACTTATTATTAATAATAATAAATATATTATTATAAAGGTTATTATAATTATTATGAGTATATAAAACTATATAATTTTTTTATTATAAATATGTGTATGTTTATAAATATATTTAAATAAATATATTTATATTATTATTATTATTGTTGTTGTTATATATTATTACATATTATATAAATATAAGGAAAGTGGGGATCGATTTCAATTGGAGGAAAGGTGGGGTTAAAGTAGTAATCTTCATCAAGAAGCAGGGATGGAGTGACTCGGGAGGCATCATGTAGGTGGTTGGTGGTTCATTATAGAGGAGGGAGAGCTTTGGCTTTTCAAGAATCAGATTTATAGAGATTGGCACTATCGGTAGTGACTCACAGTGGACGGTGAGTGTAGAGCTTCATCATCTAAAATCAGTGGTGCTTGGTCATGGGTTTCAAAAGGGAACACATTAAGTATACTCCAAGCTTAGTTTGAGGTTTATACAAATATGATGGTGTGGATTGATTATAGAAATCTAGGTTGTTTCGGCTAGGGAAGCTCATGGAGAGGGTACAAGATATTGGGTTTCCAGTGGTGCGACCTGGTCTCAATGGATCTCTAATTTTATAAACTCACGAATTTAGCATTTGCAATGAAAGGAAACGATGGAAGTAAGTACGAAGTAGTAGGGGTGATCTACCGTTGGTGAAGTGGCCGACGATAGAAGGTGTGCAATGGTTGATGGAATTTTTGGAAGTGGATTCTGAGTTCTGGCAGTGGAAGCTCTATTTTGGCGGTGTCATCTCTACAATCAATCAAAAATCTATGGATTATAAATTAAGAAAGTAATAAATTAATAACTTATAATCTCGAAAATAATTAAAAACATATTTTATAAAATTAATTTGCTAAAAAATCAAAATCAATATGCTAAAATTAATTAATTTATTAATTAATAAACAAAATTAATAAATATAATCAAACAATTATATTTTAATTGAATATTACTAATTATTTAAATATTTTAATAAAATAATTAAAATGTTAAAAATTAACTAAATTATTTTAAATTTTACAACCGAAGTGAATTAAAAATTAAAAACATTGAACAAAGAAATAGAATAAAAGAATTAAAAAACAATGTGATTTTTTTTTTATTTTCATCCTAAAATTTTGAAAAATTTGAATTTGTGAATTCATTTAGAAAAATAAAAAAAAATTATTTACAAAAATATTGAAAATATATAAATCTGTTAAATAAAAAGTTTATTTTAAAAAATTGAAATTTTATTGAAAAACAATTAATTAAATAATAAATGTAATAGGTGAATGAATTAAAAAAATTGAAAATAATATTTTAAAAAACAAAAAATGAAATAATTAAACAATTATAAGAATGAAAATGAAAATTCATAATTAGAAACAAAAAACAAAGGAACCCAAAAAATGTTGATTAATGCAAAATTAATTATAAAACTGTAAATTATTGAAAATGACTTAAATAAACACTAAAATTAATAGTTAAACAAATAATCAGAGTTATAATAATTTAATATAAAATGAAAACAATTGTTATTTTTAAAAAATTATATATTATTTTAAAAATAAAAAGGAAATTAATTATGAAAACTGATTTGGAAAAAAGTAATGAATTAAAGGCCGCATAAAACTTCCCCAGACTTAATCAATTTTCACTCCCAAGATATTCACGTTTTTTGAATTATTTACATAGAAAGAGAAAAGGAAATTATCTTCCAGTCAAAGTTATAAACCACTCAAAATCAATGGAAATCAAAAATCCTTCCAATGCATTAAAAATATTGCCTCTGATGTGAATATTAATCACTCTCCCACATCCATTTCAAAATTTAGGTCTAGTTATAAGAGTAAAACAAGTTATAAAGAAGTGGAATTTAAATTTTAACAAAATACACTTGAGATTATCACTCTCCCCTAGGTTCCAAAAATCAAAGGTTTATTTCCTCTCACTAGAAGCCCTAAAACCCTACAAAATCCTAAAACCCCCTAAAACCCATAAAACCCATATAAAACCTTAAAACACCATAAAAATCATACAATACCCTAAAAACCCCTAAAAGAACCCTTAAACCCCCAAAACCTAGAAAAACCCTAAAAACACTAAAGCCCCTAAAAATACTAAAACCCCTAAAAATCTTAAAACCCATAATAACCCAAAAAACACAAAAATCTCTAAAAATACACTAAAAACTCTAAAACCCATAAAAACCCTTAAAACACTAAAATTCATAAAAAATATCTAAAAAACTAAAAGACACATAAAGACAATAAAATCCCTAATATAACCTAAAAACCATAACCCCCCCCCCCTAAAACACAAAAAAATACCATGAAACACCCCTAAAAGACACTAAAACCCCCTAAAACCACTAAACCCATATGATTATAAAAATACTAGAAACCCTTCAAAACCCTAAAACCTCCCAAAAGCTCTAAAAACCTTTAAATCACCTTAAAATCACTTAAAAATTTAAAAACCATTAAATTCCTTAAAAACCCCTAAAAACACTAAAACCCCCAAAAACATCAAAACCATGAGAACACTAAAAAACCATGAAAATCATTTAAAACCAAAAGAAAACGCTTAAAACCATAAACCCCCCTAAAAACCCTAAAATCCATAAAATCAATAAAAATCCTAAAACCCTTAAAAACTCTAAAATCCCTAAAAACCATTAAAACCCTAAAAACCATTAAAAACTATAAAAATCCTAAAAACATTTTAAAACAATAAAATACCAAAAATATTCTAAAAAACATAAAAATCCCCAAACACCACTTAAAATCATAAAAACCCTTAAATACATAAAATTTCCGAAAAATCCAAAAAACCTAGATACCCTAAAAAACCTAAAATCTATAAAAACCCTAGAAACCTAAAAAATCACTAAAACAATTAAAATGGTTAAAAATGTAAAAAACCATAAAACTATAAAAACCTTAAAACACAAAAAAAGCCACAAAACCCCTAAAAACACTAAAAATTCATAAAAAACATGGAACCAATGAAAGTCATATAACCCCCTAGGAACCCTAGAAACCCAAAAACCTAAAACCCAAAAAAAATCTTTAAAACCCAAAAAAACAAAAACCCCTAAAAATACCTAAAAAAATAAAAAACATAAAACCACAAAAAACCTTGAAAACCTCTAAAAACGTAAAAACCAAAAAGAACCTAAAACCCCATTAAGACCTATAAAAACCTTAAAAATAATAAAAACCCATAAACCCCCTAAAAACCCTATGAATCACTAAAATCCCCTTAAAACCCAAAAATTCATAAAAATCCCAAAAAACACAAAACCCCCCTAAGAACCCTTAAAACCCAAAAAGACCCAAAAAACACAAAAAAACCTAAAAACCATTAAAATCAAAAAAACCCTAAAACCCCAAAAATACAAAAACCACTAAAAACACTAAGAAACCATAAAAACCACAAAAAACCTACACACCCTAAAAATAGATAAAACCCTAAAAACATTAAAAACCCCTAAAAACTAAAATCCAATAAAACCCTACAAAACACTAAAACCCATTAAAATGCCTTAAAGCTATAAAAACGTTAAAACCCATAAAAACACAAAAAACCCAAAAAAACTCTAAAAACACATAAAACCACTTAATTCTCTAAAAACCTAAAACCCTAAAAACATAAAAAATCCTTAAAATCCTACCCCCCCTGAAACACAAAAAACCCTAAAAACACTAAAACCCCCAAACCCTATAAAACACCTAAAAATACATAAAATCTATATTAAAACCCATAAAACCCCAAATCTATAAAATAAAATAAAATAAGTAAAAATTAAAAAACCCAAAACACCCAAAAAACCTAAGAACACTAAAAACCACTAAAAACACCAAAAACCTAAAAATTACCTACAAAAAACAAAAATCCTAACACCTAAAAGACCCTAAGAATTATAAAAATACTATAAACCCCCAAAAGAATGCATGAAAACCCTAAACAAACCTAGAAAAGACTCTAAAACCCTAAAAGAGCCTAAAATTTCTAAAAGAAACCCAAAAATTCCTTAAATCCCTAAAAACCCAAAGAACCGTTATAAACTATAAAAACCCTAAAACCCCTAAAAAATCTATGAAAAATAGTAAAAACCCAAAAAAAACACCAAAAAACCTAAAAACTGAAAAAATACATTTTAAAACACTAAAACAAAAAAACCCTAAAATATCCTAAAATACCTAAAAAATATAAAGACCCTAAAATATCTTAAATACCAAAAGAACCCTAAAAACCATAAATAACTAAAAAACCATAAAATCCCCTAAAAATAAATAAAAAACGTAAAAACCTATAGAACCCTTAAAACAATAAAAACCCCCAATAATGCTAATAACTATAAAATCCCGAAAAACCCCTAAAAACTAAGATCCATGAAAAATTTTAAACACTAAAAATCCCAAAAGACCCTAAACCAAAAATAATGTCATGAAGACCTTTATGAAAATCCAAACCCCCCCCCCCCCCCCAAGAAAATCTAAAGAATTCCTAAGAAAAAACTAACAACACCTCAAAAAATCTCAAAACCCTAGAAAACCATAAAACCTACACAAAATCCTAAAAACCCTTAAAATCATAAAAACTCTAGAAAACCCTAAAAACACTAAAAACACTAAAACCCCTACAAAACAGTACCCCCCCAAACTAAAACCCTAAAATTAACCTAAAACATCTAAAAACTCTAAAAACCCTAATGAACACTAGAAACATTTAAAAGACACTTAAAGCCCCACTACTATAGATAGTGCTTTTAACAGTGCTATAAAATGATTTTAATAGTGCTAGAAAAGCAATGTTAATCTCAGTGAAGATAAAGTGGGTTTCCCTTTAACAGTGTTAAAAAATCACTGATAAAAGGTGACCTTTATCCATGCTAAAAAACATGTTGATAAAGGACCCCCACCCTTTATCAGCACTATTATAGTGTGAATAAAGGATACTTTTTATCAGCACTATTTTTAGCACTGATAAAGTACCACTTTATCAATGGCTAAAATAGCGATGATAAAGTGGGACTATATTAGTGCTTTAAATATCACTGATAAAGGGGGATTTATCAGTGCTTGAAATAGCACTGATAAAGTCCTAGTTGCTTGTAATGTGCTGTTTATTTAACAGAACACCCACCAATAGACTCTGTACATATAAACAGTACACCCACCAGCACTACCTGCACAACACACACACACCACCTACACAAAACAGCACATGTAAAATGCACAAAAGAACAAATCATTGCACATAAAGGTTTGGAAAACAATTATATATACATTTTAAATAAAGTTTTATATAATTACATTTACAATTATCTAACAAACAGTTAAAAACATTAATGTTTCATCTTTTGACATCTGTAATCCCCTGTCAAAAATGTCTTCCCATGGTATTAGTTGCTGAAAAAATCATCCCAACTCAAGAAAAAGGTTCCACCTATATAATAAAACAAATTTATGTTATTAATACTATAAAGAAATAAATTAAACATTAAAATCAAAGAATACATTAATAAAATGTCAATTTTTAATAAAAAAGAAACATTTAGAGTTATACAAGTCACACCGTGCATCATATTGATTTGGGGTTGATTCCTACACAACAAAAATGAGTTATTGATCATTTTCCTAAAATATAAAAATAATCCGAATGGGTTTGCTTGGTTTGGAGTATGTCCCTTATTTTTTACTAAAATTAATATCAAATTTAAATAACACATTTGGATTCACCCTAGTCACATAATTTAACATATTGAGGTGTGGCTAATTCCTACACGTTAAAAATGAATCATGGATGGTTTCCCTAAAGTATCAAAACAATCGAAATGGGTTTGCTCGGTTTTTAGTATGATAGTTGTGATTTTTTACTAAAATATCATTTCAAACCAGAAACACCCATTTTGAGTCATACTGGTCACATTGTCAATTGTTTTGAGATGATACTGCTTTATACACGTTAGAAAGGACTTACAAATCACTCTCCTAAATTATGACGACAATCAGAGGGCATTTTCTTGGTTTTTAGTGAGTGAAGCGTTTTGAGCTAAAATGTCAATTTTAAACTAATAATGGGCATTTTTAGTCATACTATTCTTACTGTGAATCATATTGAGGTGATATTGATTAATACACATCACAAATGACTAATGTATCATTTTCTTATAGTCACAAAACAATCCAAAAGCTTCTTATTGGTTTTCAGTATGTCATGTGTTCTTTTTAGTTAAATTAATGTCAATTTAAAATAAAAACACATTTAGATTTATACCAGTCACATTGTTCATTGGATTGAGGTGTGGTAGATTCCTACACATCACAAAAGACTCATGGATCATTCTTATAAAGTATAAAATAATCCTAATGGGTTTTCTTAATTTTCAGTATGACAGTTGTGTTTTTTACTAAAATGTCATTTCAAATTGGAAACACTCATTTTGAGTCATCTCAGTATCATTGTGCATAAGTTTGAGGTGAGACTAATTTATACATGTTCTAAAGTATATATGAATCAAAGTCCTAAATTATGAATACTTTTATAAAAAATTTACTTGGTTTTTAGTGAGTGATACATTTTGATCTAAAATGTAAATTTTAAACTGATAACAGACACTTTTAGTCACACCGGTCACACCTTGCATTGGATTAATGTGCGGTTGATTTATAAACATCAAAAATGACTTATGGATCATTTTCTTAAATTATCAAAACAATCTGAATGTGTTTACTCAGTTTTCAGTATGTCAGTTAATCTTTTTACTTAAATTAAGTTCAATTTTAAATAAAAAGAATCATTTGGATTTATACCAGTCACATCGTGCATTTTATTTAGGTGGGGTTAATTCCTACAATTCACACATGACTTGTGGATCATTTTTCCTAAATTAATAAATCAATATGAATGCATTATCTCGGTTTTTAGAATTCTAGTTGTGTTTTTTTACTAAAATTAATGACAATTTTAAATAAAAAGAGACATTTTGAGTCATATCAGTCAAACAATGCATCTAATTGAGGTGTGGTTGATTTATAGACATCATAAATGACTTATATATAGTTTACCTAAAGTATCAAAACAATCTGAATGAATTTTCTCAGTTTTTAGTATGTCAGTTGTTTTTTTACTAAAATATTATTTCAAAATGGAAACATGAATTTTTGAGTCATATTGGTCGCATCGTCCATCATTTTGACATGAGACTGCTCATACGCATCAAAAAGAACTTATGAATCATTGTATTAATGTATGAAGACAATTAAATCAATTTTTCTTATTTTTAAGTGAGTTAAATGTTTTGAGCTAAAATGTCAATTTTAAACTAATAATGGACACTTTTAGTCATATCAGTAACATCATTCATCAGATTGAGGTGTGGTTGATTAATATATGTCACAAATTACTGATAGATCATTTTACTATGGTATCAAAATAATCTGATTTCATTTTATTGGTTTTTAGTATGTCACTTGTTTTATTTTCTAAATCTATTGTTAATTTAATATAAAAATACACACATAAAGTCATAACAGTCACACTAGGAATCGGATTTAGGTTTGGTTGATTCCTACATGTCAAAAATGACTTATGGATCATTTTCTTAAAGTATAAAAGCAATACTAATGTGTTTTCTTAGTTTTCAGTATGGCACTTGTTATTTTTACTAAAAATAGTTAAAGTTTTAAATAAAAATAGACACTTTGAGTCATACTACTCACATATTCATTATATTTATATTCATTCTTCCATCAAGTACCCTTCCCATTGGTTTCTAAAAAATCTATCTCATCTTGTGAATATGATTCTTTTCAACAATCATTGTATTACAGAAAAAATATAAATAAAGGATTAATAAATATTTTAAATGAAATAGTAATTATCTTTGAAAATACCTCTTTAGGGATACTGGTTTTTTCATGTAATATGATCTATTTCAAAAATTTATAAACATAATAACCACATTATTTATTGTTTGTTTGTTTCAAACACTACAGAAACATTGAGAAAAATAAATAATTTTTTAATATGTGTTTGGCTAGTAAAATCTTGTTATATATACCCTAATTTGTATCCAACCGTAGTAATTGTCATATTCCTTGTCCTTTTCCCCTACCCTCATTCCATGATGTAGATTATATTCATGCATCGCCCTATCATAACATAATACTCATTAAAAGATAGTATAAATTATATAAATAGTTGTTTATTTCTAAACTTTCTAATGTAGTGTATTAAAAATTGACAAATACCACCATGTGTGGTCAGTTTTTTTTGATATTCATGCATTTAATCAAGGAAATAAATCTTTTGGGTATCCAAATTAACCAAAATGAGCATCCAATGATTCCTAAGAACACAAAAAAGAATAACTAATGAAAGAAATTAAAAAAATATTTAATATGATTAAATTTTAGAGTTTTACCCCTGTATGATTGGTATTAAAAAGAGTATGTCATCTATAATTTTTCTATTAAATGATTTGAATATTCCTTCCACTATTTCACCCTATTTCATGGATTCTATTTGTTTTTGTTCTATAGAGGTTACGTGAGGGCTAATGAGTCCAAATTTTTTTCATGGGTAAATTCCTTCAATTGATTTTCATATATACACCTGCGAAAAATATGAAATGTATTTAGTCATAATTATCATAGTGTATTAGATTTTAGGAAATCAAATCATGAAAAGATACCTCTTGTATACATGTAAAACTGATCCACCTAGCGAAACATACTCCATAATTTCACATGCATTTTCAACACTAATGAAATCTACATCTTCTCCTTTGTATATATTTTCATCAAAAATAATTTTCTAAACCCCACAATATTTCAAATTTTTATTCATAAGAGTCTACAATGATAATAAATGTTGATATATAATGTGTGGGTTTAAGGTGATTTCAATGCATCATTTTTGTTGGTTGGATGATCCTTGAGATGGTTTTGATCCATTTTTTATTTTCACCCCTTCCCTATGTCAGTTTGTAATAATATTCATTGGTTCAAAACTTTTTTCATTAAATGATAAAGGTTTATCTTGAAAAATAAATTGGAAATGAATACCTCTTTGTTGGTATGTTTTTTTTATAATATGTCACGTCTATATGATTAATGTTCCAAGAACTTGTTCGAACTTATGAAAATATTCATCCCCTATTGGAATAGGTATCTCAGCACTCAACTCATGGGATACATGAATCAACACTTTGACATGACTTGTTGTAAGTGGTATTTTGTGTAGCATGGAATTTTGGATATTGAACATTATATCCCACTCTACAAGGTGATGGGTGGGAGTTGATAGATATAAATCACAGTCATTTTCAAACTATAAAACGTCAGTGCAAGAAAGGTATCATTGTATATATAATTCTAAATTCATATAAATAACTAGTAAAAAATTTATTACCTGATCTCAGATAGATTTTTGAGGGGAATGGATCGCCTCAAAGCTAGTGGGGTGGGGCGGGGTCTTCACGCGCTGGTTGTTCTTGAGTTGTTTCTTCTCTTTGCCCCTCTTCCATCATATTTTCCATTAACTCTCTTTTAATTTTAATATGTTCTTAAAGGATATATATTCTTTCTATCATCATTTTTATTTCTTAACTTTGATCCTCCTCTTGTTTTTTTTCTCAAAAAATGTTCGGGGTGTCACCCCAAAACCCGCACCTCTGATGCACCCATACATGTCAGGCTAATTCAAGGCCACCTAAAGTATGACTACATCCAGTTTAGGTGTTTCTAATTCTGATGACTATATTAGATATAAAATATAGTAAAATAATTAATCATTGTTTATTAATATCTATTAAAATCCAAAACAAATATTTATTATGTCAAAATTACACATGTTTCCCACACTTTTTGTGTGTTTTCATTTATTAGTATCCCATCTTTATTTACATGCACCTCATTCCATATCATGTGTCATGGGATTGAATTGAATTTGGATTTGTATTCATAATTCCTCATATAAATATAGGAACATAGTTATGGTGTTGATTTATGTCACATAAAAGTATTACGGTATATTTAAAATACATACCAATTATTTTTCAAGTGATGTATACCCCATTCTTGCTTTATGGTATGGGTATGCTGGTTTTTTTCTTATTCCTTATTTTCAACACTCAGTTTCTATTTCATTAATAAAAACTATCATTGAAATTTATTAATACACTTATTATCAAACAACATATTACCAAACAAAATATACCTGAAAAGACAACTCTGCACGACATCTAGTAAACACATCCCATGCTCCTTGGGTTATCAGGTGTGCATAAATAGGAGGTGGGTGTAGGTTTATTTTCCCTTTTCTGTCTTTAAGATAAAATTTCATTAAATTGTCTGAAAACCTTTTTCAATCCTTCTAGGAACCCTTAATAAATAGTCTATATGATATTCATCTACTATAAATGCACTATACAAGGTTTGATGAAAAGTAATTCAATTTTTCATTATTTTATTTTTTAGTAAATTAAAGAAATTATATCATAATGTTACCATTATATCTCCCCACATATAAGTGTCTTAATACTGGTAACAACATGGTTCCACGACTATACATCAATCGGCATGCATTGCCGAGTGATGATTTTAATGTAACTACTAAACAAGGCCTTGTTGGGGTTAACATGTTGCCCTAATTATTCCATATGACCTTGTAATTGATTCCTTTTTCTTTTACCATAATGATTTATGCTAACACCACCAAACTATGATGCTCCTATTTTTTGTGCCACTAGTGTTTCATTGACTACCATTTCCTCAGTTTCTACATCATCAATATCTTCCTCTAGGGAGCTAGAGTCAGCATGTACAGATGGTGGTTGTACCTCTGCACTAGGAAAAGCAGCAGCAACAGGTTAAGAAACCTATAGGTCCTCTACACTACAAGAAGCAGCAGGTTGAGAGGTCTGTTGTGCCTTGGGATTGGGAGCATCATCACATTCAGAAGTCATTATCTACATAAGTGGATTAACATTTAATTTATATTACATAAAATTAGCAGTGAACAGATAATAACATAAGGTAACATGATGTATAATACAAAAAAAATATAACCAGATTATTGAACTCTGTTTTTTTAAAAGGATGAAGGGATTTGACCCCTCTATCAACTATCTATATCCCTTCATTGTGGTCTCTTATGACATAAAAAGAATCATCTACATTGGAACCACTGCAAAATGATTTCAATTTCTTAATAAAAGGGTCATCCTATGTTGAATTTTCATCTAACCCTTTTGTGGTTTTGGTCGATAGTAGAACAATTAAACAGTTTTTCATTTGTGGGATCTAAAACATAAAATACTTGTACTTCCTGTGATACCATTATAAATGGTTCATCTTTGTACCTTCCTTACTAAAATCAACTTTCAAAAATTATAACTCATCTATTTTAATAGTTCTCCTATTATCAACTCACTTTCATTGAAAAATAAGCACTTGGATGTTCATATAATCTAACTCCCATATTTGTTTGATGATGCCAAAATATGAAATATTCCCATAAATTGGATTTCAATCCTTAGCACCGAAAACATGCATCGCTTCATCAACAAGTGTAACTCCAATATTATGCATGGTATTTTCTTCATCATGTTCATTATTATATAATGTATAACTATTAATTACATAGGAATTATAAGATAATACATACACACTTCGTCCTCTAGCTAGACATCGAAGTTATTCTGAAATTGAGTTCGTATTTTCATCTGACTCCTTAAATATATAGTCCTGAAACCATCCTATAAACTATTTATTCTTTTTATTTGATATCCATTTTTCAGTCCTTAATGGATTCAAATGCCTAATAATTTCTTTGTGGGTTTCAACATATGGATCAACCTCCAAACTGTTATGAAAAACATAAAGGTGGGCCTAATCTTGATCTGTAATATTGATTGTGATAACCTCTCTTCCAGAAATTCCTTCACCTTCAAGCAACCCAGTATGATGATATTTATATAGACTAATGATTTCCATACCAGATAGGTATTCGGTACAAAATTTAATAGCTTCCTCAACAATATATCTCTTCACAATACAACCCTCTAGACGACTTTTATTTTTTTACATACCCTTTAAAAATCTTCATATACCATTCAATGGGGTACATCCATATATAGTGTACAAGGCCACATAGTCTAATATCTCTCACCAGGTGAACCATTAAATGAACCATCATATCAAAGAATGTTGGCACGAAGAACATTTCTAATTCACATAATATGACGGAAATCTCTCTATCCGTACTTAGAAATTTCATTGGGTCTATAAATTTTCTATATATTTCTTTGAATAAGAAATAGAGCTTCATTAATGTATGACATACATTCTTGTGGGAAATGAAATGTAATGATATATGAATTAGATCTTTCATCAAAATGTGGCATTCATGTGATTTCAGACCCTTTAACTTTAAATTATTCATTGACACAATGTTCTTTATATTTGATGAAAACCCCTATATAACCTTTAAGTCATTCAAGAAGTTGAAAAACTCATATCTCTCCTTCCTGGAATGAGTGCAAGTAGATAGAGGAAGAAAAGATCATTTTTCACCCTTCACTAGCACCAATTCTTCTCGTATTCCCATTTCATCCATGTCCAACCAAGACTTAATTACATCCTTTGTTTTTTTGGGTGCATTTAACAACATAATTATGACACTGTCAGATATATTTTTTTCAAAATGAATTACATCAAGGAAGTGTCTGACATACAGACAATTCCAATATGGTGATTAAAAAAACTGATCTCTTCTTCCAAATGGTTTCGTAAGGTTTTTCAAAAATGGTTTACCAAAAGTATTTTCCACATATTTTACTTTCTCAAATAGTTGATCACCTGTTAGTGGAGATGGTGTTGTATGTTCTTCTGAACTTCCATCAAATAATATCATCCAATAACAATACTTATTTCATCAGGGTAGAAATTTGTGATGTACTATAAACACGGGTTTTTATGAAATTTTCAACCTGATTGACTGTGTACCTTTCTCGCAGATGGGACACCCATGACTTCCTTCAATTATATATCATTGAAAATTTCCATAAGTAGGAAGGTCATTTATCATCCCATACAACATAGATCCCAATGTGAAATTTTTATTTCAATAAGCATCATACAACGCAACACCTAAATCCCACAATAATTTCAAATCCTCGATCAATGGATCCAAATAAACATCAATATCATTACCCAGTTGTTTCATTCCTAATATAAGAAAAGATAGCATTATGTTTTTTCATTTCATGCATAACCACAGTGGAAATTTATAATTTACCAACATAACCGACCATGTACTATGGGTGCTTCTTTGAAAACCAAAAGGATTCACTCCATCTGTAGATAACGCAAGATGAAGGTTTCTCAGCTCTTTTCCAATATCAGGATACTCATGATTGATTCTCTTCTACTTAGGAGAGTCTTTTGAGTGACATAGTTTCCCATCTAAATTTCATCTATCTACATGCCACGTCAATTTCCCTGTGGTCTCCTCACTTCTATATAGGTGCCTAAACCTTGGAATGATTATAAAGTACTATCAAACATTAGTAGGATAGGATTCATCTTTCTTGTATCAAGAATAACCGCACTTTTTCTATTATATAATTGATTTTTGGTCCTTGAAAAATAGTATATAGTAATTTGGGAAAGTTTGTATTCATTCAAAGATCATGCCCATAGAATTTATCATTTGTTTGGCATCGTATGTTCAGCTCGAGAGCTCATTATCTATTGGGATTATATCATTCAAGAGAGCAATAAATTCTGTAAAATTGGTTTCACTCCATCCATTTCCTACTTTCAAATCATACATCTTCATTATAGCTGAAAATGTTGTATATTTAGTGCAACCACCAAACAAAGGTGTCTTTGGACAACTCTTTAACTATTCAATCAATTTTGGTAAATCATTAAGTTTATATTCAAATGTCCTTGTCATTTCATCAATATGATCTTTATCATCATTCACATATTTAATCACATCCTTGATGCGGTCTTCTTCATTTTCCACATTTGTAATCATATCAGATGATCCATAAAACACAGTGTTATCCCAGCCACTAGCTACATTCTCTTTTCCCCTGTGTTTATTACAACATTTATAACTTCGATCTATTTCATGACTGATCAAGTGTTCTTCCAACTCTTGTAGACTAATATGTCTTGAATTATAACAGTTTATACACAGACAAGGTAATTTAGAAGGTTCATATGAATGATCTTTTTCAAACTTGATGAACTCCTTCACTCCATATTTTTACTCTCTTCTCAAACAATTGGCATCCATCAAGTCTTAATTCATATCCATCCTATTTGATTCGATGATATTAGAATTTAAAAAATTAAATAAACAAAATATTAATATAATGTAATGGCTTTCCTAATTCCATAAAAATATAAACTTAAAAGATTATTAAAAAACTATAGTTCAAATTTCCTTTGAAAACTATTTAAAAATCACACTTGAAATCCCATTAAAAATAACCATTTACACAAATTCCTCTTTAAAATAACACAACATTTTTTAAATAAATCAATCAGTTCCAAACACTCTTTCACAAAAAAAATTCCTTTTTTAAAATCATTAATGACAACTTCATGACCCAAAAATCCTAATCATTTAAAATGAGTTACATCCCTATAAGAAACATTTCAAAACGCTTGAATAATTTTAAAAGAGCCACTTAGTAATTTTCATAAGGAAATAGTTCCCAATAGATACACTTTATAAAATATACATATAAAACAACTCAATTCATCCCAAATCAATCAGTGTTATATGATTCTATCACATTATTCCAATAGTAGGTGTAATAATAATAATTTCCAAAAGAATTTGATATTGTGATCCCCACCATTGGATATCCCTTATCCATGATTCCATTTTCCAGTTATAACAATTATCCTTCACCACAACCCTAGAGTCCCAATGGATATGTTCCATAGTCAATGACCACACTCGCAACCATGAAACACTTATGTTCCAGTTTACTACAAACACTGCATTATCCCAATGATCCCTAGCTCACACCAAATTAATTGGTTGTACACCCCAAGAACAATGAATATGTCTCTCACATGAAGTACTATTGGTTCCTTCCTTTATAAATACACCTAAGAAGATCTGTAAGCATGAACCCATTACATAATCCAAAATTTATCAAGTGTCATTCTTTTCATACAAATAATTTTCCTATGCCACTCATCACTAGAAGAAACTATGTTTCTTTCCTGATCCTTTTAAGTACATCATGTCTCAAGTAAAAATAAGAAAAAAATATGGTACTAAACTAATAGATGGTATGATTCTCCATAGTCTATTTTCTAAAATTTTCAAAAAGACATTATAAATGACATTATAAAGACTAGTCATTCTATAATCATTAACTGAACTCATATCAGTAACCTCTAGAATCAAAGTGATAAGAATATCATTATAAATCTTCAGAAAATTCTTACCTCTCCAAAACTAATTCATGAGGTTAACAACATCAAGTCCCAAAATAGTCTAGAACATTTTAATGAAAATTTTATAAAGAAAATCTAGGTTTGTTATATTTGATGGATGCATCAACCTAAATTTCGTGACAACTATATAAAATTGAATATCAATAGTTAATAATTCATTCATATAATTTTTTAAATTTGTAATAATAAAATAATTTATACATTTAGATATGAAATTATTCTAATATGAAAACATGATTTTATAATCACTTGAATTGTATCATTTTTTCCTTTGAGGGGATTCACCATAAAGTACCTGTGGGTGGAAGGATTCATTACATGTGTTGTTATGGTTAGTTAACTCGGGTGTCCAGAAAGTGTCTCATGTAGCTTTTGATAGGTAGGGATAACACAAGACATGTTTCCCTTATAACTCAATTTATCACTTAATAAAAATATCAATGTATTCCCCTGTGAAGTATAATTATCATCCAACCAACATAAATTTCATGTGGTGTGCTTATTCCATTTATGTCATTCATTTATCCTTTATTGCTCATTTTCCTTTGGCAAATGTATTTCAAAACCATGAGGTTACTGGAACATGAAGGTTGAGATCTGATGTAGTGACTTAGTTATAGATTTTCTTCTATGTTAAGGTATATCTATTTTGGGTATTTGTTTCAATTTAGGTGTGTTTTGGAATTTATTCCTCTATCTACAAATTTTTGGGGTTTAGTTTATGTTTTGGGGGTTTAACATTAGGATTGTTGATTTTTTCTAAATCCAACTAGTGGTATCAGCTCTTTTTATTATTCCTCTATCAGTTACCAAAAAGTGGTATCAAATATTGGTTACATAAAATATAGGATTATTTTATCAATACTTGATAGAAAGTCTCGGTTTCAAGACTATTGGGTTTCCTCTAGTGAAGTGGTTTTCTAATATTTAGTGGAATTGGACTAGTAACAATGCGGCGGTTCCATTGAAATGGGTAAGGTCTGGATTGATATTCAATGGTGGAGGATTCAGAGTTTGGGGGAAAATGGCCTTCCTACTAATTGAGAATTCAAAATTTACATTTATTTTGATTTAGTTAGAAGCGAGGTGTTTAGTAGAATAGGAATCCATGAGATGAAAGAATAGGAAATTTTTTTAAAAGGTGTGTCCAAGTGAATCTGGATCCAAGAGGGAAGAAGGACATGCCTCAACGATGTTCAGCATTAAAGGTGGATGTGTAGTAGAAGGAGGGATCAAGGAGTATGATTGGTCAAGGTTTTAGTGCAATAGTGGTACTAAGTGAGAACGTATCAATGCCTAGAAAGTGAAGCGTTTTGATCCATATCTATGGAGAGAATATTGATTCCAAGTTAGTGTGGGGATGTAATCCCATAATAGGGAGAGTGGATCATTGTCTATAAACTACAAGCCCTAGGTCCTGCCTAAGTAACCAAGGTTCTCCTGATAAATGAAATGGAGGTGATAAAAATAAATCATGAATTCAATCACATAAAATATGAATGACCTAAAAACTATTCATCTCACCTCTAAACACCCTTCACTGAAACAAACCCTTTTTACCCATGTATAACACATTACAAAAGAAAATAAACCCACTTTATATAACCATCAAAATACAAATATAATATATAAAAAAGTTCCCAAATTAAGAATATGTGAAGTCCTCTATGTGATGGGCTCTACAAGATATGTAGTGGTGTATTCAAACATGAAGTATGTAGACCTGCTATATGAGAATCACATATATTATAAAAAAATTAATCTACCCTTAAAAACATGGGTCTCATGCATCGAAATCTTAAAAAAATCTAAAATCAAACCATTTTCATCAAAAACATTTTAAAGAATCCACTAAGGGATTTATCACATGGGGTAAACCAAATTCTCATTTCAAATAAACATTTGAAATTTATAAAACAACCCCCTTTTAAAATGATTTTAAAATCAAAACCTCACTCTATAACAATTTCCACATCAAAACATTTTTTTATTTCATTGAAAAACATAACTATATTATAATACAACACACACCATTTAAACCATTTCAAAAATCCTCATGGTCATTTCACAAAATCATAATACATGAAAACATTCCATTTCAAACATGGGAAAATGAAATTTAAAACATAACCCATTTATTCCAAGATCAAAACAAAATAAAACAGTTTAAATCATCACATGGATATCAAATATATTCATAATTTCATAAAAAATGTATTTAGGAAGAATAGTAACACTTTTAATTACAAAATGAAACAATTTCATTGAAAAATATACTTGGAAGAAGAATAAACCAACCCGAAACATGTTTCCTTCAATGGTGACTAACTAAATAAGCAAGAAGACCTCTATTACAAGCCCTAAAGTTATGAAGATATATGATTGAAATATCCCAAATGATCTCATCATACACGAGGGATCAAAACTGAAAAAAAAACCCAAATGATCCATGTAATATATTTATTTTTTTTAGAATAAAGTATCGAGTTACAATGCACACCTATGGAGGGCTTTGTGACGGTAGGATTCGGTGGTAGAGGAGGAGTAGGAGGGTTCACAGTTGCAGAGGAGGCCTTCGCGGAGACGGCGGAGGAGGAGTAAGAATCGGTAGCCGAGGAGGACGAGGACGCAATAGTGGCCGCAGAGGAGAGCTTCGCAGCGGTGGAGGAGGACTTCGCAACGGCGGTGGAGGAGGCGTCTAAGGAGGAGGAGGAGGAGGAGGCAGTGGTAGGGTAAGGCTTCCACAAGAGCTTGAGTGGTGCGAAGGAAGGAGGAGACTGTTAGGGTTCATTTATAAAACTAGCAGAATCATTTATTAGTGCTAGCTAAAAAGAAAAAAATAAAGGTATGTTTTATCAGTGCTAAATTAGAAAGCACTGATAAAACATACTTTTATCAGCTCTTTTTAAGTGCTGATAATGATAGGCCTTTATCAGCGCTGAAAAAGAAATAATAAAAGGAATCTTTATTAGTGCTAAAATCTTAGCGCTTATAAAGTCACATTTTATCATCGTTTTTCTAGCACTGATAAAGGCCAATCTTTATCAACGCTGAAAAAGCACTGATAAAACTATAATGATAATAAATTATTTATATTATATTATATATATATATAATTACATGTATAATAAATATATATATATATAATAACTATAAATAAATATATATTTATTTATATTTATATATTTATTTATAATTATAAATTTATAATAAATATATTTATTATATTTGTAATTCCATATATTCCTAATATGTATTATAAATATATATCTGTATTTATTTATAACTATAAATATAAATATTTGTATTTATTTATCAATATTTTTATATATTTATAAATATATTTATTTAATTATATATAACATTATATAAGAAAATAATATATTTTTATAAATTAATAGTTATTTAAATAAATATTTATTTATTTATATTTATAGATAATAAATAATTATTTATTTATTTATATTTACAACTAATAAATAAATATATATTTACTTTTAATTAAAAATTATAATTGACAAATATTTATTTATAGTTGTAATTATAAATATATATATATATATATATTTAAATAATTATAAAATTACAAAAAATATATTTATAATTTTTTAAATATATATAATTAATATATTTATTATAATTTTTATATTATTTAAATATATCTACATTTATTTAGATTATAGTTATAACTAATTATATTTATTTATAAATATTTATATATAAATATATATAATTAATATATCTATTATAATTTTTTAATTATTTAAATATATTTATATATATATTTAGAAATTATAATTATAACTATTTTTTATTTATTTATAAATATTTGTATATATTTATAAATATATTTATTTAATTATATATTTATAATTTTATAAGTAGTGTAACAAATATATTTATTATAATTTTATAATATATATTTATTTATAGTTATAATTAACTAAGAATAAATATAGTTATAATTATTTGTATATAATTATATATATATATATATATATATATATATTTATTTATTTATAAAATTGTAATATATGTATTTATTGTAATTTTATAATTATTTAAACATATATATAGTTATAATTATAATTACAAATACATATATTTAAAAAGTATATATTATTAAAATTTAATGATTATAAATATATTAAATATATTTATTATTTAAATATGTTTAATGTAATTTTATATTTATTTTTTTGAACATAATATTCATATGGGTAATATGAATTACTCATATACATATATAATAAAAAATGAGTCATCGCATATATAGACAACATGAATAATAGGAAGAATGTAGCGTATAAATGAACATTCATGATGACACATAACATATATGCATGCATGATCAATATATTTATTGACCAAATTCATTGGAAACACACATATATATAATAATTATAATAATAAATATATATATTTTAAAAGTATTTATATATATTAATTGTAATTAAAATAAATATATTGAATCTATTAAATATAAAAAATATAATAAATATAATAAATCTAATGAATCTAATGATTCTAATAAATCCAATAATTCTAATAATTATAATAATAAATATAATAAATCTAATAAAAATCTAATAAATCTAATAAATATAAATCTAATAAATCTATAATAAATCTAATAAATTTAATAAATCTAATGAATATATTTATTATTTAATGAAATTTATTATAATCTTATAATTATATATATATATATATATATTTAATTATAATGATCCTATAAATACTTCTTTTAAACCATTATATATATATATATTGAATTATTAAAAAAATATTAATTATTAACATGCATTTTTTATTTATTGTATACAAATAAACATTATTTTTTAATATAAATATAATAATTTAATATAAATTGATAATATAATATATATAAAAAAACTTTTATCAGACCTAAGAAAAGCACTGATAAATGACCCCTTTATCAGTGCTAAGAAAAGCGCTGATAAACGGGTCACCTTTATCAGTGCTTTCTGGTTTGTACTCATAAAATAAGGCACTTCTCTTGCCCCGTTTTGAGGTAGTTCCCCTAAACCCCATTAAAACCATAAAACCCCCAAAACCATAAAAAGCCCCTAAAAGATCTATAAAACCCAAAACCCCCCCTAAAAGACACTAAAAACACTAAACCCCCTTAGACACCCCTAAAAGACCCTAAAACCCATAAAACACCTAGAATTCCCTAAAACCCCCAAACCCACTAAAAACCTTAAAATCCTAAAAACAATAAATATCCTAAAACCCCCCAATCCTAAAAACCTTAAAAACATAAAACCCCCAAAAAACCTAATAAATCCTCTAAAAATATACTAAACCCCAAAAAAACTGTCAAAACCCCGAAAAACTATAAAAACCATTAAAACCCAAAAATCCCTAAAAGGACCTCAAATCATAAAAAACATTAAAAACCCCTAAAACTCCTTGAAGTACCCTGCAAACACAACGAAAACCCTTGAAAACCCTAAAAACCTGAAAACCCCAAAAAGTTTAAAACCTCAAAAAACACTAAAAACACATAAAAACCATAAAACCCTTAAAACGGAAAAATACAATAAAATCCCAAAAAACCTTGAAAACCTAAAAATATTGTAAAAATACTGAAAATACAAAAAAAAACCCTAAAACCGCTAGAAACCATGAAAATATTTCAATGGCCCTAAAACCCTAAAAACCAAAAATCCATAAAACCCAATAAAAACCAAGAAAACCCTAAAAACCCTTGAACACCCAAAAAAACCAAGAAACCCTAAATTCTAAAAACCTTTAAAAACCTGAAAAGGAAAACAACCCTAAAAATCCTAAACCCCTAAAAACCATAAAAAAACTAAAACCCCAAAAGAACTAATAAATAAATAAAAACAAAAAAAACAAAAAAAACTTAAGAAAATAAAAACAATAAAAACAATAAAAAAGTAAAAGCCCTTAAAAACCCACAAAAACATTACAAAACCCTAAAACCCCGAAAATCCTTAAAAATATTAAAAATCCTAGAACCACTTTAAACCCTAAAAATCCCTAAAAAATTAAAAACCATAAAACCCTAAAACTCCCTAAAACCCCCAAAAAACTTTAAAACACTAAAAAACCCATAAAATATTAAACCCTAAAAACCATAAAAAAATAAAACCCTAAAACCCTTACAAACCTAAAAACCAAAAACACCCTAAAAATAACTAATAAATCTTTAAACCCCCTAAAACTCCAAAAATTTAAAAATCCATGATCATCCTAAAAACTCAAAAAAATCTTAAGAACCCTAAACCTAGAAACACCCAAAAAAACAAAAAAAAACCCAAAACCCTAAAAAACACTAAAAACCCTAAAACCCCTAAAAAGTAGAAATAATAATAGCCATAAAACCCTAAAAATAAAAAAACATAAAAACCCTAAAAACACTAAGACCCCCTAAAAATCCTAATTCATTTAAAACCCAAAAAAAATCCAAAAATCCATTAAAAACTAAAACATATAAATCTCTAAACACCCCTAAAACCCCCAAAAACCCAGAAATACTCTAAAACCCCTAATATACACTAGAACCCTTAAAACCCCTTGAAACCCCAGAAAACACTAAAATTCATAAAAACCCTACAAAACCCAAATAATCTAAAAAACCTAGAAAACCCTAAAATAATGGTAGGGAACTCTAAAAGAACCCTAAAAATCATTAAAATCCCTAAAAGAACAAAAAAACACTAAAAATTTCTAAAATAACCCTAAAAGGTCCTAAAAGGACCCTAAAACCCCTCCCAACCCTAAAACCCCATAAATTCCCTAAAAACTATTAAGAATACAAAAAACCAAAAAACCCTATAAATCTATGAAACCACTAAAAACCCCTAAAATTCCCTAAAAGACCCTAAAATGAAAAAATATGCCTGAAATTTCTATAAAAACCCTAAACCCTTAAAAATAATGTAAAATCCCTAAAATACAAAAAAAAACTCCTTTAAAACCCTTAAAATTCCTAAAAACCCTAAAAATCCCTTAAAATACAAAAAGAAAATTTAAAAATCCTAAAAGACCCTAAAACCACTAAAAAGATCCCAAAATTATAAAAAACACTAAAAACCATAAAACCCAAAAAACCCCTTAAAACAACTAAAAACTCTAAAATTTATAAAAACCCATAAAATAATCCTAAAACCCCTAAACACCCTAAAACCCATAACAACCTCTGAAAACCCCTGAAAACCCCTAAAAATCCATGAATACCCTAAACCCCCCTAAAAATGTAAAAACCCCTAAAACCCTAAAAATCACCAAAAAACCCAACCCCCCTAACAATTCCCTCAAAAACTATAAAATACCTAAGAACTCTGAAAAACATAAAAATTATACAACCATTAAAAAACCTAAAATCCCTTAAAAACCATCAAAACCCAAAAAACTTTAAAAATCCTAAATTCCCAAAGAAATCTAAAAAATACTAAAAACACAAAAAAACCATAATTTAATAAATATTCTAAAACACAAAAATCCATTAAAATGCTTAAAACCCATAAAATTCCTAATAACCCTAAAATCTTTAAAACACTAAAAAACACCAAAACCCTAAAAACCCTTAAAAGACAGTAAGAACCCTAAAAACCTAAAAGACCCTCAAAATATTAGAATACCCTATGAAATCCTATAAAACCCAAAACACCCTAAAACCATTAAGCAACCTAAAAAACCAAAAATACCTTAAAAACCTAAAAAATTAAAGGAAACCAAAACCCCATAAAACCCCTAAAATCCAAAAATCCAAAAATCCTAAAAACCCCAACCCTCCCCCCCCCAAACCTAAAAACCCCTAAAAAACCTAAAATAGTAATGACTCTAAAAACATTTAAATAATCCTAAAATCTTTTAAAACTAAAAATACAGTAAAAACACTAAAAACCCTTAAAACCCATAAAACCCCAAAACACTCCTTAAAATCCATCAAACCCCTAACAAACCCTAAAACACCTAAAAACTTTAAAACCCCATAAAAACTCAATGAATACCCAAAAATCCCTAAAACCCCTATAAACCTAAAACACTCTAAAAACACTAAAAACTATACAAAACCTAAAATACCCTAAACCCCATAAAACCCTTAAGACCCCTGAAAAACCCTTTAAACCCCTAAAAACCCAAAAACCCCCAAAAACATAAAATGTATAAAAACCCATAAAACCCCAAAAAAACACTAAAAAATCATAACTACCATAAAAATACAAAAAAACCCATACAACTCTAAAACCCATAAAATTCTCGAAAAACACTAAAAACGAGAAAGACCCTAAAAACCTAAAAAACCTTAAAGATCCAACCCCCCCCCCCCAAACCCACCCAAAATTCCTAAAACCCCAAAAATAAGAAAATGAACCCTTAAAACTCTAAAACCCTAAAAGACCCAAAAAAATCCCCCCAAAACCCCCTAAAGATCTAAAACCACTAAAACAACCCAAAATGGCCAAAAAAACACCCTAAACCCCCTAAAGCTGTCTAAAACCAAAAACGAAACAAAAATCTAAAAACCCCTAAAAGACCCTAAAAACCTAAAAAAACCCCTAAATGACCCTAAAACTACTAAAACCACCTTAATTATCCTAAAAAATCTAAAACCCCATAAATGACCCTAAAAATCCAAAAAAACATCAAAGGCCTATAAAACCCTGAAATAACCAAAAATACTTAAAACCCCTAAAGGACCATAAAACCTTAAAAACCCAAAAAGGCCCTAAAACCCCATAAAACCTAAAAATATTAAAATACAAATAAATCCAAAAACCCCTAAAAGTCCCTAAGGGACACTAAAAATCCAAAACCATCCTAAAACCATTTAATTTAACCAAAAAACCCAAAAAAAATAAATTACACAAAAAACCCCTAAAAAACCCAAAACCCACAAAAAACCCTAAAAACTATAAAAAAACATAAATACCTAAAAACCAATACAATCCCTAACCCCCCCCCCCAAAAAAAATCCCTAACAAAACCCTAAAACCCCAATAAACTGTAAAACCATAAAAACCCTAAAATCTGCTAAAGCCCCTATAAAACCAAAAAATACCAAAATGAAAAGGATAATAATAATGGGCCCAAAAAATATAAAGGATAGTAAAACCCTAAAACCCATAAAAGATCCGAAAATCACTAAAAACAAAAAACCCTAAAACCCCATAAAAACACTAAAATTCCTTACAACTATTAAAAGGCACTAAAACCTTAAAATTCCCAAAATGTTCCAAAAACCCGTAAAAACCCTTAAAAGACCCTAAAACCCCATAAAAAATTTAAGAGACCCAAAAAATACTTAAAATACAAAAAACCTTTAAACACCTAGAATACCCTGAAATCCTAAAAAATCCTAAAACCCCTAAAAACCCTAAAAATTCCTAAAAACCCCCGAAAAACCCCTATAACCCCAAAAACTCTAAAACCCCTTTAAAACCCCCCAATAAAACACTAAAACCCAAAACCCAATAAAAACCCCCAAAACACAAAAAACCCAAAAAACCCCTAAAAACACTAAAACGCCTTAAAACCCATTAAAAACCAGAAAACCCTCTAAAAATATTAAAACCCCTAAAACCCTCAAAAACACAAAAACTCCCCCCCCCCCCAATCCTAAAAACACAAAAATCCCTTAAGATCCATAAAAAATTCTATGAACCCACTAAAAACTATAATAACACAAAAATCCCCACAAAAAAACCTAAACATATTAAAAACCCCTAACAACCCTAAAAAAGGCTAAAAACCCCCAAAACCCTAAAACCCAAGAAAACCTAAAAACCCTAAAGGAGCCTAAAAACCCGAAAAAACCAAAAATTCTTAAAAGCACTCAACAACCCTATAAAACCCCTAAAATACCCTTTAACACCATATAACCCACACAAACCCAAAAAAACATAAAACCCATTAAAACCCTAAAACTCTAAAAACCAACTAAAAACCATAGAACGACCAAAAAACACTAAAAACGCCTAAAAACACTAAAACAACTAACAAATACTTAAAATCCCTAAAACCCCTAAAAACAAAGAATCTGAAGAAAAACCCCAAAAAATATTAAAACCCTACATAGACTCTAAATAACATAAAACCCTATAAAATCCCAAAAAAACCCAAAAAACCCTAAAAACCTTAGAAACTCCAAAGAAGACTAAAACCACTAAAGGGCCCTAAAAACCTAAAACATCTTAAATACCCCTAAAATACACTAAACCCCCTTAAAATAAAAAAATCATAAAAATCATAAAACACCCCTAAAATAAAATAAAACCCTAAAAAATCTAAAATACCCTAAGAACCCTAAAACTCCAAAAATACCCTAAAACACTAAAAACCCTTAAAACTACTAAAAACGCATAAACAACCCAAAAAACCATAAAACTCCAAAAATTCACTAAAAACACTAAAAACCCTAAAAGACATTAAAAATCACTAAACATGCCAAAGGGACTATGAAAACCCTATAAAATTAAAAGTACACTAAAAAGACCCTAAAGGCCCAAAACAAACAAAAAAACAATAAAAATCATAAAAATATTAAAAGACCCTAAAAAAGCCTAAAACTCTTAAAAACCAAAAAAACCACAGAATACCATAAAACCTAGAAATTATTTAAATTCCCCAAAAGACCATAAGAAACCCCAAAATCCAAAAAATACACCTAAAACCCAAAAAAACATAAGAGACCCTAAAACCCCTAAACAGTCTAAAAACCCTAAAAACAAAAAACAACCATAAAACCATTAAAACCCTAACACCCCAAAACCCATTAAAAACACTAATACCCCCTAAAACCCTTAGAAACCCCTAAAATCCCTAAAACTTTCCAAATCTCATAAAAAATTATAATCCCCAAAAATAACCCCTAAAAACCTTGAAATTCCCAAAAAAAATATGAAAAATAAAACCCTAAAAAATCCTAAAAACACTTAAAACCTTAAAAACACTAAAACCCTTAAAAACATTGAAACCAAAAAAATCCCTAACCCCCCCAACCCTAAACACCCATAAACCCCTAAAATCCCTAAACATACTAAAAACCCAAAAAACACCAAAAACCCTTAAAACACTAAAAATCTTAAAAACCCTAAAACCCACTAAAAGTCCTCAAAAGAACCTAAAATGCCTTAAAATACCAAAAACCAAACAAACCCTAAAAACACAAAAACCATAAAAACAAAAAATACCTAAAAGAACTAGAAACCCTAAGAAACCCCAAAAAACCCTTAGAAACATGAAAATCCATAGAAACCAAAAAAAAAGAAGCTAAGACACCCAAAATCCCCAAAACCCCTAAAAACCATAAAAACTCTAAAAACCCTAAAAACACTATATCCTCAAAAAACCTAAAAAACACTATGAAAATTAAAAAAATATTAAAAAACCCAAAACATATTAAATAATACTCAAAAACATTAAAACCCAAAAAAACCTAGAAAGACTAAAACCTTAAAAACTGTAAAAAAAACCCATAAACCCCCTAAAACCCCTATAAAACCCTTAAAACACCTAAACCCTAAAAACCCACCCACCCCCCAAATCCCTATGACCCCTAACAATCCTTAAAAAACCCCAAACACACTAAAAATATTGAAAACCCAAAAAACTAAAATACCCAAAAAAAACTATACAAACCATAACCCCACAAGAAACCCTAAAAATCCAAAAAAACATCAAAAAAACCCCAAAACCCAATAAATTGCTAAAAAAGTTGAAAAAAACTCTTAAAACCCTTAGACTATATACCTTAACTGTAAAAAAAACTATAAACCCAATACCCTACACCCTATGCCTTAAACCATAAACATGAAACCCTATACTTTACACCCTACAACCAAAACCCTACACCCAAAACCCTACACCTTACACCTAAACATTAAACCATACACCCTAAACCATATACACTACACCCAAATCCTTAAACCCTACACCCAAAATCATAAAATATAAAAAGTAAACCCTATACCCTAAACCCAAACCCCAAACCCTAAAAGGAAATAAAAACCCTAAAAGAACCTAAAAACTCTTAAAAACTCAAAAAAATTTAAACTCCTAAAATACACTAAAACCCCCCAAAAAATTTTAAAATACCCTAAAAACTGTATAAGATGATAAAATCACTAAAAACATCAAAGACCCTAAAAAATAATAACCCCAAAAACCCAAAAAATACCCTTAAACCCTCTCAAACACAAAAAATACATTATCAACATTAAAAAATATCGTAAAATCCATAAAACACCCAAACCCCTAAAATTACAAAAAAAATGAAAAAACCCTTAAATCATATAAAAACCCTAAAATCCATATATAAACATTAAAAACAAAAAAAAAATACCCTAAACCCCAAAAAACCCAATAAAACCATTAGTACCCTTAAACCCCTATAAAATCCTAAAAACAATAAAGACCTCTAAAACCCCCCCAAAACAATAAAAATACCTAAACCCCTAAAAACATGAAAAATCCTTAAAAGCCTAAAAACCGAAAAAAAGATCCTAAAACCCCTCAAAAGACCCTAAAACAAATTAAAAATACCCTAAAACCACTAAACCCTTAAAAAACCAAAAAATAGTAAAACAATAAAAAAAATAATGAAAACCACTAAAACTCTAAAGTCATTAAATCCCATAAAAATTGAGAAACCCTAAAAACACAAAAAAAACCCTAAAACATTAAAAATTATAAAATCAATAAAAATATTAAAAGAACCTAAAATATCTTTAAAGGCCCTTAAATACTAAAAGACTCTTAAATAACCTAAAATATCCTAACATCTCTAAAACCCAAGAAACTATCTTAAAAACCCTAAAACCCCCTAAACCCCCAAAAACCTGAAAGACCCTAAAACCCATAAAAACCCAAAACACCTAAAAACTATAAAACCCTTTAAAACCCTATAAATACAAAAACCCCTAAAAACCTAAAAACATTAAAAAAACGAAAAACCTTAAAAAAAATAAAGACCCCCAAAACCACTTAAAATATAATAAAATCCCTAAATACCCTCAAATCCTAAAAAAAATTACTAAAACCATGAAACACTGAAAACCCTAAAAACACTTAAAACAATTTAAAACCAAAAGTCCCTAAAATTCTTAAAACGACCTTAAACCCCAAAAAAGACACAAAAAAAATAATTAGACTCTAAAACCACTAAAAACATTAAAAGATCCTAAAACCCATAAAAGACACTAAAATCCATAAAAACCCTAAAAACCATATAAAAAATTTAAAAATACTATAAAACCCAAAAAAAATCACTAAAAACCCTAAAAACAGAAAAAATTCTATAAAACCCTAAAAACCTAAAAACCCATAACAAAACATAAAAACCACAAAAACCCTAAAAAACCAAATACCCCATGTAAAAAATACATTATAAAACCCTAAACCCCCTAACAGCCCTACAAACCCCTAAAAGAACCCTAAAAACCCTAAAAGAACCCTAAAACCCCTAAAAGAACCCTAAAACCCTAAAACAACCCTAAAATCACTCAAAACGGAAAAAAAAATCCTAAAACCCTGAGAAACCCTATCTAACCGTTAAACTCCATAAACCCCCAAAATCCCTAAAAACCTTAAAAGCCTAAAAACCCCTAAAAAGACAAAAAAAAAACCTAAGAAGATAGTAAAATCCAAGAAAAATATTAAACCCTCAAAACCCTGAAAACCTAAAAATACCCTAAAAACCCTTAAAACTACAAAAAAACATAAAAACCCCTAAAACCCCTTAAAATCCTAAAGAACTATAAAACCCCTAAAAACCGAAAAAAATACCTAAAACCCCTGATAAATTAAAAAACCCCTAAAAACCTGAAAATTCTTAAAAAGCCCAAAAAACCCTAATATAATCTAAAAATCCTAAACAACTCTAAAAACCCATAAAACACTAAAAATGCTAAAAATGCTAAAAACTATTAAAATATTAAAAACCCTTCAAACCTGTAAAATCCCTAAAACCCCCAAAACCCTAAAACCCCTAAAATCTCTTAAAACCCTGAAAGACCCTAAAAACCCTATAACCCCAAAAAGACCACAAAACCCTAAAAACCCAAAATTAAACTAAAAACACAAAAAAAATCCCAAAAGACTATATAATCTCTTTAAACATACTAAAACCCCCAAAAACTATAAAAACCATAAAACCACAAAAATCCCTAAAAAATATGTAAAACTCTAAAAAACATAAATACCCAAAAATCACAAAAACCCCTAAAATTAAAAAATAAAACAACAAAACCCTAAAACCCTAAAAAAACTAAAACCCTTTAAAACACTAAAAAAACTAAAGCTCGAAAACCCCCAAAACCTTTTAAAACACAAAAAATTGTAAAATCCATAAACCTCATAAAACCCCTAAAACCCTAAAAACACTGAACCCCCTAAAAACCATAAGACCCTAAATACTCTAAAAATCCTAAAATCCCAAAAAACCTAAAATCCCTAAAAACCATGAACCCCCCCCCACCCAAAACAAAAAATAAACCCCTAAAACCATAAAATTTTTTTTAAAAAACATAAAATCCATAAACCACAAAAAATTCCAACCTAAAACCCCATAAAACCAAAAAAACCCCTAAAAATACAAAATCCTAATAACAAAATTAACTGAAAATCCATAAAAACTATAAAAAACCTATAAATCCCTAAAAATACTAAAACCCTTAAAACCCAAATAGGTCCTAAAAACGTAAATACCCTAAAATATCCTAAACACCTTAGAACAATTAAAAGATTTAAAACCCTTAAATTCTCCCAAAACTAAAAACCTTAAAAATATTAAATATACCTTGAAACACCCTAAAACCCCTAAAAACATAAAAACTTATAAAACCTCTTAAAACCAAAAAAAACCTAAAAAAACCTTAAAATCCAAAAACCCTTAAAACCCCTAAAAAATAAAAACCCAAAATACTAAAAAAATCCCTAAATTCCCTAAAATAATAATAAAAATCACCGTAAAAAACTTAAAAACACTAAAACCACTAAGAAATCATTAAAACCACTAAAAACCATCAAAAATACTAAACACCTCTAAGAATACCTAAAAACCCTAAAAGGCCATAAAAACACTAAAACATTGAAAGAAACTAAAACCCCTAAAAAACCAAAAAATACTTAAAACCCATAAAAATACTAAAAGAAACTAAAAATACTAAAAACCCCAAAACGACACAAAAATACCCTAAAACCATAACAGACTCTATAAACTGTAGAGGTTCTTAAAACACCCTAAGAAACCCTCAAGGTACCTAAAACCCTGAAACCCCTAATGGATCCTAAAAACCCTAAAAACACTAAAGTAGCCTTAAAATACTAAAACACATAAAGGATACGAAAAACACAAAAGAATCCCTAAATAACCCTAAACCTCTAAAAACCATAAAGACCCTAAAAACCCATAAACCCATAAATGTCTATAAAAACCCTAAAACCCCTAAAAGGGCCCTAAAAAACAAAAAACCTAGAAAAACTACAAAAAACACAAAACCCACATAATACCCTAAATTACATAAAAACCATAAAAATACTAAAAGTCCATAAAACCATAAAAATACCATAAAACCCCAAAAGACCATTAGAAACCCTAAAACCCTAAAAGAACCTAATAATATTTAAAAACCCCATATTCCCTAAAAATCATAGAAAAACTAAGAAACCCGAAAATACCCTAAAAACCACAAAAACCTTAATACCCTTAATACCCTAAAAACCATAAAATATCATAAATCGTAAACAAATCTAAAACACCTTTAAAACACTAAAAACCCAAAAACACTAAAAAACATAAAAAACCCAAAAAAAACTAAAAAATCCTTAAACCCCCTTAAAACCTAAAAAGCATCTCAAAGATATTAAATACCCCAAAACCCATAAAACCCCTAAAAACCTTAAAAACTTAAAAAAACCAAAAAACCTAAAACACTAAAATACCCTTAAACCCCATTAAAACCCTTAAAATGTTTTTAAAATCCTAGATAAACCTAAAAACCCCTAAAACCCCAAAAACCATGAAAAACACTAAAACCATTAAAAATTAAAAAAAACCTGAAAACCCAAAAACCCATAAAAAATATTAAAATCATATATAAACCCAAACCCCCTTAAAACCCCTAAAACGCCCAAAAAGACTAAAAACCTAAAAATCCTATAAAAACCTACACCCCATAAGAACACTAAAACCTCTTAAAACCCAAAAACCTACAAACCCAAAAACTCCAATTAACCTCTAATAACCCAAAAACCACTAAAACCCAAAAAAACCTGAAACCAAAAAACCCATAAAACCATGAAAAACATAAATAACCCTAAAACTCTAAAAACTTAAAACCCTGAAACCCTAAAAATCCTGAAAAACCTAAAATCCCTAAAAACCCCTAAACCTCATAAAAACCCTAAAGCCCCAAAAAAAACTATAAAATTCCTCAAAATCCTAAAATATTAAAGAACCTAAATAACCCAAAATAACTCTAAAACCCCTAAAACATGCTAAAAACCCTAAAAACAAAAAAAAATCCTAAAACCATTAAAAACCCATAAAACTCATAAAACCCTAAAAAACCCCAAAACACCCTTAAACGATCCTAGAAACCTTTAAACCCCCAAAAATATGCTAAAACCTAAAAGACCCTAAAAGACCCTAAAAATTATTTAGAACCATAAAGGACCCTAGTAAACTTTAAACCCCCAAAAAAGATCTAAAATCCCTAAAAACCCTAAAAAACCTTAAAAATAAAAAAACAATAAGAACCCTAAGATGGCCCTAAAACCCATAAAAAATATGTAAACCCATAAAATTCCAAAAAGGGAAAAACCCTAAAATCCATAAAAACAGAAAAAACTGAAATACCCATAAAACACATATAAGCTTCAAAAAATAAAAACCCTGTAATGACTAAAAATACTAAAAACCCATAAAAACACTGAAAATCTAAAAAATCTCAAAAACCCTATAACCCTTATAAAATATTAAAAACCCTACAAAAACACTAAAAACTCCTTAAAATCCCTAAAAACCTAAAATCCTTAAACAACATAAAACCCAAAATACCAGAAACCCCTTAAAACCAAAAAAAATCATAAAACCCCCCACAACCCTACAAAACCCAGCAAAAAATTAAAACCAAAAAAACACCTAGAAGAACCTAAACCCCCTAAAAAACATTAGAAACCCCTAAATAAACACTAAAATCAAAAAAAGAACCCTAAAATCCTAAAAACCCTAGAAACCCTAGAAAAAAACCCCAAAATCCTAAAACCCCATACAACATTTAATCACTAAAAACCCTAAAAGACACTAAAACCCTAAAATAATAAAAAAACCCTAACCCACCCCCCCCCCAACACTAAGAACCATAAAGTCCCTAAAATGATCTAAAACCCCTAAGACACCCATAAAAGTCTCTAAACCCCTTAAGACCCAAAAAAGTCCCTAAAAATTAGAACACCAATAAAAGGACCTAAAACCCCCAAAATCCCTAAAGGACTATAAAACCCCTAAACCCCATAAATACTGTTAAAAACCTAAATCCCTAAAAAAACCCTCAAACCCAATAAAAACCCTAAAATTCCATAAAAACCTAAAAGACCAAAAAAACTATAAAAACCCATTAAGAACCCTAATAATATAAAACCCATATAAAATAAAAAACCCTAAAAATAATAAAAACCCTAAAATCCATCAAAAAACTAAAAAAATCCAAAAAATCCCTAAAACCCAAGGAAAAATCCCTCAAAACCTTGAAAACACTAAAATGCCTAAAATTACATAAAAACACTAAAAACACTAAAATAATCAAAAATATTAAAACCACATAAAACCATAAATCCTAAAAAATATATAATCTCTTGTTTTTTAATTGAGTTAAAAATCACTCATGTTTTGAACTTTTGAATTAGTGGGTTTCCCCTTTTATTTTTCAGGCATCGGAACTCAATTTTGAGAGTTTCACCAACCCAGTGTCCAGTTTTTGGATTGGTTTAGGGTTTTACATGAATCATAAAGTGTTAGGAAGAGTTTTGGAGTGTGATAGAGTCATGGAGGAATGTTTTGTGGTTGCAGAAAAAGGCACACAGTTTAGGGTAAATCATGCGGCCTCTTCCAGCTAACCATGCACCCAAATTTTGATATATCCCACCAACTGGGTAAACTTTACTAGGTGCCCAATGACTTTGTGTCCCTATCTATAGTTATTACATAGTTCTACCTCATAGTTTGTACATAGTTTTGAGAAAACTGTTCAGTAGGCTGCATGGATATTGCCACTTAGGCAATATCGGTGCACTGTAGCCTTCACAGTTTGCAAAACTGTGTGAGATAACCACGCTTCCCTTTAAATGTACAAAATTTCTATTTCTCCAATTTCTATTATTTCATAGTTCCTCCTCCTTTCTCTTATATTGGTCGCATGCAGCAGGAGGGTTTCACCTCTTTTCCTCCTCCGGCGTATTTTGACCCACTTCCTTCATCGGTGATCCATTTTTAAATCTTTCAGGTGTGTTAGAACCATCTTGGTAAGGCTTATCACACCCATTATTCCATTATTATTTTATTTTTCCTCCCATAGAATTAAATATAACCAATCCTTTTTAACATATTTTCATGGGTATTGATAGAAACTCTAATTTCTCTCAAATTTCTAAGAGTTAAATCCTAATACTATACGTTATTACATCTACGAGATCAGGTTAGGTTGTGCATACCTTTATTTGTGTTTTCACGGTCATTTTGGTGGTTTGGATTTTAGCATTCTTGTGGGAAATTGATTGATACCCCTTTATTTAATATTGAATTGACAGTATGACCCTGTGGGATGCCATTGGGCATGAAAGAACCTCTTTCACTCATGTGAGGTTGGGTTAGAGGTCATTGAACACCCTGAGTAGTTATGCCATGGTGTTTTTTAATTAAATTGAGTTGTATTTTTTAATTAAAATTGTAAAATTTTATTACAATGAATTTTTTTGTCTACTTGAATTATTTTACATATAGGTGGAATGTTGGTCATTTGAATTGGAGTTATCTAATTCAATTATAATTAAATAATGTGTTCTTGTATATTGTACAATTCAATATTATTAAATTAAATTTCTCATTTGTTTTCAAATGAATATATAAAATGCTTGTGATATACTACCAGGACATATGAGGTTGTGATGGGATTGGACCAAGGTAACGGGATGGCATGACCATCAGGATTGAGGTGATGTTGATCATCTAGTTGGGCTTGTCCAGGATTAATTGGGTCATGTTGACCATCGATTAGGTTTCATGTAAGTCGGATTGAGGCGGTGATGCATTGGTTTATGGGCATGGCCTAGGATATTTTGATGGCATGGTCATCAGTTGAGTGACATGGTCGCAGAAACATGAGGTTCTGATTGGTGTGGATTAGGTATTAAATTTGATGATTTACACTCACCCTTGATAGAAAAAGCATCGATAAGTGTCATGATAACATATGAGGACTTAGTGATGAGGTTCTTTTGACCAGTTGAATGGGTATATTCTTCCAGTAGTGCTGCATAGGAAAATGTGTAGGGAGTGCTTTTCGTAGAAAGACATGTGGAAGGTTAGAAGCCTTTGATTGATATCATTGAGTCTATCGGTTGGGGGATGAGGCTCACCTTATTGAGGCCATTGGGCTAGGATTTTTTTGTAAGGACAGAGATCGTTGTTTTTTAGGACGTTTTTCCATGGGCTGACAAATTATTTTTTTAGCACATATATCATTGTGCCTCCAGATGTTGGGCTTTGAGCTGATGGGTGCCTTCGATCAGGGGTTTGAGGGACCTATGACTTTTTTTGGTCATGCCTTCAGGATGTCAGTGATTTTTTTAAAACATGAGGTTTCAGAAGGCACAAGCTATAGGGTTTCTTATTTTTATGTTGAACTTGATGGTTCACCTAGGATATGTGATATGACGGATGCCTTTTTCCATGGGCCAAGGATCCTATCATCTTTATGGATTCCAGTGTTAGATAAGGTAGTTGATGACTTCGTGGTAGTTGTTGAGCACCAGGGAAGAATTTTTTACTTTATGCATTTACTATATTTATTTCCTTACTCTACACTCACTTATAATCTTATGTTGGGTATGCACACTTGGGTGGTATCCTTTTGAGATATGTTCTCACATCCTAAACGTTCCTTATAGAAATTCTCTAGACTTTATTTTATTTCATTAATGTAAAGGATCAACTTTAGGAGTTGGGTATTAGTAGCTGTTTGGCATGGGATGTTGGCATTGGACCTTGAGTTCTTTCCTCAACAATAGTTTTATTATAGTTTTCCTTTTTGTTCATCATTTTATATATGTATGTATTATGTTGTATTCATCCATGGGTGACCCTCATTTTTATATTGATATGTATGACCTATAATGTTTGAATTCACTATTTTAGTGCTATAAGTGGCATGTTTATTTGTTTATTTATTTCTGCTATAGTTTTTTAATTATTCTTCAAATGTTTATTGATATTTTTGATTGTGCTACAACCATTTATGGTTCTGGTTAGAGTATTATGACTCTTCAATTTCCACTACATGTTATATATTATTACTTAGACTAGTATTATATCATTACCTAAGGGTATAGCCTCCCCAATTTACCCTTTTTCACCCTATTTTCTAGTTTAAAGCCTTTTTCATTTGGGGAGGTACTCCTAAGTATATAGGAACGTAGTCCGATAGCATTATTCATATGTATAATTAGGTTGGGTATGCTAAAAGTGGTATAAGATCATTTCCTAATTAGGATTTAGTAGATGTGTAAGGTTGTATGCTGTTGAGATTGAGAATTCTTCTGTATTTATTTTTTTACTAGAGATTATGTGACATCGAAACTGGGGTTATAACTTGTTCTTGGGTTCCTGCATCCCTAAGTACAAGGGATGGACCAAGTTACCAGAGGTAGGAATGTTGTTTTATTTTGTTTAGTTTACAGTTTATATTATTCTCAACTTGAGTGGTTCACTTTGAATGTGATGGTTATTTTTTATGATCTGTGGCCATTGACCGACTAAGGTTAGTGAGAACATGTAACCTTGGACCGGTGATGCATGGTGTGATTGATATGCTTGTTTAAGATTTTTATTAGGCGCATATTAGGGTATTTTAATTATGAATTATCATGCTTTGTGAAAATTTATTATGAAATTATTTGTGAATGTGGTATTCCATGTCATATATATAAAAAATTTATGTTATAGGTGAAATTATCCTGGATCATATTGGAATAGGAAGGTTATTTTAAATGGGGTGATATTGATCACCAGGTTGGGTGACTTGGTCATTTTTTTGAGGAAACGTTGGTTGTCAGGACAAGAATTTCCTAGGGTATATTTTATACTTGGATATGTTGAGGGTGTGTAAAGAGGTCATTAGGATGGTATTTCATGTGTAATGGTTGCGATAAGAAAGGGTAAGGGTAGTGATGATGCGCTGCATGTTACCAATTTCTCTATTTGTGTGATATTATATATATGATATGGGTTTTATGACCATGTTGATAACATTAATTATGATTATCCAAGATGGATTAGATGGATATTTAGGTGAGTGATGGATTGGGGTCGTAGTAGAAAGATCATGTTGAGGGCCCTAAGGGTCAAAAGGAACATGAACCGTAGGTATAATGTTTTGGTTTAGGTTCCAGTGCAAGCAGGGAAGCTTCAAAACATGACAGTATTTAGGCTATGGCTGGACAAACAACTTAGAGAGAGCCTAGTGCATGTGATATAGGGTATCGATAGTGTTTCTCAGGGAGCATATATTTCATGTAGTATCTCACTTGTGAGTTCCAGTCATAGCACCCCCTTCTTTTCTAGGATGAGGGTGTCCCATAAGTGGATGAGAACTAGATCGAGTCTATGAAGATGATTTTAGAGTATTTAGGGATGCCTCTACGATGGATGGTTAATATTGAGACCTAAATTCTTAGAGGAACAGTTAAACATTGGTGGGATGTGCAGGTGCAAGCAGGCAAACATGAGGTACTAGCCTGGAAGGATTTTGAAGTCTGGTTCTTTGAGAATTTTTTCCCATAGATGATGGGGGAGGAAATAGATCGATAGTTATTGAGAATTCAGTAGGGAGACATGTTTTTCATGGACTATGCAGCGATATTCAACAATTTAACTCTCTTTGTACCAGGTATGGTGAGTGACTACACCTCGATGGTGAGGTGCTTTGAGGATGGTTTATGGAACACCATTTGGGTGCAGGTAAAAATATATAGGTTGGCCTCATTCTAAAATGTAGTGAAAAAGGTGCTCATATGAGAGGGAAACCAAATAGACAAATCATACTCAATATGGGAAATGGTTTTAGGTGAGGTGACACTTTAGAATGTAGTAACTAAGGTAGAGATGAGTTCCATCAGGGTAGTTAGGCCAAGAAATTTTTGATACTAGTTCATGATGGATCCTATATGGTTTTATTTCAGTGTGGGTATCCAGGACATGTCCATAATCAGTGTGAGTGGCCTCCAAATGAGTTTTGGGCATGTAGACAGGTTGGGCATCTCGAGAGGTTCTACAGGAATCCTTCTCAAATAGTTGTAAGTCAAGAACTGAGGCAGATGAAGGTTTCTAAGATCATTCATGGATCGGTAAAAGGTGAGGGTAGTTGAGTTTCAACTGAACATGGAGGTCGTGGTAGGGACAGAAGGACCCAATAGTGTGGTCAGTGTCTCGTGGCTAGTGCAGCACCATAATAAGGTTAGGCTTCTGGTAGTCAAGATTCAGGCTAGTTTCATGTCATATATCTTCCATGGGATGAGTAGGTTGGTGATTATTCTATGGTTATAGGTACACTATGGGAATATCCTAGTTATTTTTATTTTATTTTGGAATATCCTATTGAGGCATGTTAGTTTGGGTGTAAGAGGTACATGAGTTATGTAAATGGATTGACCAGGAACTAGTTTATAGGTTGGAATCATATCAGATGAATTATATATATATATATATGAGGTGTGTGGCACCAATTTTTATGTCTAACATCGTTGGATGAGGGGTTACTGAGGTTCTTGGTACTGGGGCATCAAGGAGTTGGAGGATACTAGATATGTGTAGGCAACTAGGCACCATTTTGGTGTGGTACTTGATTGAGGTGTGAGGCACCATGGTTTTATTTGAGATTCTACTAAGATGTTGGTCCCCATAGGTTCCATGTGAGACCTTTTCTTGAGGTAGGCACCGATGCGGTACGGGACATTGAAGTGTGTCAGGAATGACATAGAATCACCAGAGGAGGTGAAGGGGTTATGAAGCATCATGAGATGAATTTTGAGTCCTATAATGGTTGTTGGACCAATTATTTGATATTATTTTTTGGTCGGGTTGTGATCAGGGTAGGTCACTCCATTAGAAGGGAGCCCCCCTTGAGGTAGTTGACTTGTACCCTTCTGATTGGGGTAGTCCAGGTTATTTTTAGCAAAATGGGCATGTTTGATACCATCTCTAGATTTAATTTGATGTATAGAGGATGATCTATGTTAGGTTGGGGAGATTGTAACATCCCAGGTTTTTAAATTAGGTAAAAAAACACTCTTTTTTTGAACTTTTGAATTAGTGGGTATTCCCATTTCTTTTTGCAGGCATCAAAACACAATTCCAAGAGTTTCCATGACACAATATCATGTTTTTGGATGGTTTTAGGAGTTTATATGAAGCCTAAAGTTTTTGGAAGAGGTTTTAGGTGTATCGTAGGCCTGAAGGCCCATTTTGGGGTTGCAGGAAAAGGAGCACGATTTAGGGTAAACGGCGTGGCATCTTCTAGTTAACCATGAACCCCGATTTTGAACGGTCTCATGGTTTGAGTAAACCGTATAGGGTGTCACATAACCATGCAACCCTCTCTATAGTTTTTTTATAGGGATACCATATGGTTTTCACATGGTTAGAGAAAACTGTGCGGTAACCCACATGGGTAATGTCATTTTGGTAGTACCTATACACTGTATACTGCACGGTTTATGCATAGTTTGGAAAACCATGTGAGCTAACCTTACAAGCCCTTGTAATGTGTGGAATATTTATTTTTCCTCTAACCTAATTCCTTCTTTATTCACCTTTATCCTCTTCAGGTCATGCAAAACAGGAGGGTTTCACCTCTTTTCCTCCTTTGCTGGATTTTAATCGACCTCCTTCATCGGTGATATATTTTCATATCTATCTAGTGTGTTGGAACCGTATCATTTTGTCTTATCACACCCATTATTCATTTATTATTTTCTTTCACCTCATAGAGAACTTAATCCATACGATACGTTTTACCCAATTTTTTGGTAGATTGATGGAAACTCTGATTTCTCTAGAATCACTCAGTGTCAAATCCTAATACCAGATATTCCTATTTCTATGAGTTCAAAGTAGGTGGTTCATACCTTTTTTGTGTTTTCACAGTCATTTTGGTGGTGCGACTTTTAGTGTGATGATGGAAAATTGAGTGAGACCCCTTTGTTTCATATTTAATTGAATGTATGACCCTATGGTATTTCATTGGGATTGCTCGAACCTCTTACCCTAATGTGAGGTTGGGTTAGAGGTCGTTGTCCACCTTGGGTTGTTATGTTGGGGTTTTTTTTAATTAAATTTAGTTGTTTTGTTTAATTAAAATCGTATAATTTAATTACATTGAATTTTTTGTCTAATTTAAGTGTTTTTTTATATATGTGGAAGGTAGGTTATTTGAATTGGAGTTAGCCAATTCAATTATAATTAACTAATGTGTTCATTTAAATTTCACAATTTAATTTTATGAAATTGGATTGATTATTTGTTTTGAAATGAATATATAAAATTCTTTTGATATACTGATGAGACCCATGGGGTCATAACGGGCTAGGCCCAAGTTATTAGGATAGCATGACCATCGATATTGAGGCAATTTTGATCATCTCATTGGGCTTGGCCCAAATTACTTTAGTGATGTTGACCATTGGATGGGCGTCATGGATGTTGGATTGAGGTAATGAGGTAGACAGGTTGTTGGCATAACCCAAGATATTTTTATATCATGAACATCAATGGAGAAACATGGTCATAGATGCATGAGGTGCCAGTTTATGTGGATTAGGTATTCAATTTGGTGATTTCCTCTCACTTGTGATGGAAAATGTGCTTATAGGAGTCATGTGCACATAAGAGGACACAATGATGACGTGGTTTTGACCAATAAAGTGGGTAGAGGCCCCCGGTAGTGCGGTTTGGGAATATGTGTTAACGGTTATTGTTGAAGAAAGCCATGTGGAAGGCGAGGTTCCTTTAGTTGATAGCATTGAGGATATCAGTTGGGGGATGAGACTCTTTGTATTATGACCATTGGTCCAAGTTTGTTTTGGGAGGAAGGAGATCTTAATTACTCAGGATGTTGTTCCATGGGCCAACGGTGTCTTTTATTTGAGGATAGATATTGATGTGCCTCCAGATCTCAAACTTTGAGTCGATGAGTGCTTTCGGCCAGGGGTCTGAGGGACTGATTACATTGTTTGGGCGTGCCTTAGAGGCATCAATGATTTGTTTGAGACACGAGGTGCCAGGAAGAACAAGGTGTTGGGTTACCTATTTTGAGGTGGAATATAAGGGTTCACTTGTGTTGTGTGATACTGTGGATACCTTGGGCCATGAGCCAAGGATCCTCTCTCCTTTAGGGATTCTGCCTTTGGTTGAGGTAGGTGACTTCCTGGTGAACGTTGAGTAAAAGGGAAGTCTTTGTTTACATTATTTATGTGATGTCTTTATTTATTTATTTTATACCTAATTAAACACGTATTTTGGGTACACACACTTGGGTGGTATCCTACTGAGACACGTTCTCACATCCTATATAGGACCTTCGGGACGCATGTAGACTTTATGTTACGATGCTCATGTAAAGGATCAGCTTCCTGAGTTGGGTCTTAGTAGTTGTTTGGTATGGTATGTTGGCATTAGACCTTGAGTTATTTCCTCAGGTGGAGTTCATTTTTAGTTTTTTTTTTTGTTAATAATTCTATATATGTCTGTATTGTATTGAGGTCATCCATGGGCGACCCTCTTTTTTATATTTACATGTATGAACTGTATTGTATTCATGCTCTATTTTAGTGATAAAAGTGGCATGATTGTTTTTTAATTTATTTCCACTATATTTTTTTAATTATTATTATTCTATTTATTTATATTATTGATTATGCTTATTCCATTTGTAGGTCTGGTTTGAGTCAGTTGAGTCTTTAATTTCCACTTCATGTCATATATTATTACTCGGGCTAGTATTATATCATTCCCTGAGGGTATAGCCTCCCCAACTGATCATTTTTACACCATCACTACTAGTTGGTATCCATTGGAACTTGGGGAGGTGCGCCTGAGGCCAATTGCACCTGGTTCAATAACACTGTTCACGTGGCTAATCGGGTCGGGGACGCTACAAAAAATTCCTCTAAAAATTCTAAAAACCCAAAAACCCATTAAAAAATCTAAAAACCATAAAATCATTAAAATTACAAAAAACCCTCAATCCCCGTAAAATCTGTAAAATACATAAAAGACCCTAAAACTCATAAAAACCAAAACACTAAACATCCCTAAAAGACCCTAGAAAAACTAAAAACCCCTAATGGACCCTAAAATACCAATAAAAATCATAAAGATCATAAAATCCACTCAAACACCATAAACCCCTAAAAATAAAAATAAAACCTTAAAAACCTAACCCCCCCCCCCCCACACTATAAAACTATAAAAATCCCTAAAAACAGTAAAAACAATTAAAATCCACAAAAGATAAAAAATCTAAAAACACAAAAAGAACCTTTAAATCCAGAAAAATCCTAAAAATTATAAAACCCCTAAAAACCCTAAGAACCCTGAAAAACTATAAAAACTAAAAATCTTTAAAACCTTTAAAACCCCTAAAAATATTAGACAAACTGTGAAAAACCTAAAGAACCAAAAAACTCCAAAAAAACTAAAATTTCCTAAAAACCCCTAAAAACCAAAATAACACTAAGAACCCCTAAAAACCTAAGAAAACTCTTTAGAGTAGATAAAAAATATTTAGAACCCTTAAAACCAACAAAACCCTAAAAACACCAAAAAAACCCTAAAACCCCTTAATACCCTAAAAACTTTTGAAACCCTAAAAACCCCAAATACCCTAACAACTATTAAACCCCTAAAAACCCTAAAACACCCTAAAACCCTAAAAGAATAAAAACCCTAAAATCATTTAAAAATCTGAAAAAAGCTCAAAAACCTTAAAATCATTGAAAACGCCTTAAAACCTTAAAAAAAACACCTTAAAACCCCTAAGAAAATCCTAAAAACACTATAATAGTCTAATAACCTAATGAAAACCCTAAAAACCTAAAACCAAAAAAATGTAAAAATCCCTACAAAAACCCCCAAGACACTAAAAACTATACTAAAAAATAAAAACCCTAAAAATAATAAAACCTGTTAAAACCCCAAAAAACCCTAAAAACCTAAAAACCCTATAAAACCCAAAATAAACCTAGAAACACTTAAAAAACTAAAAGCAACAACCCTAAAAGAACCCAAAAAATCCTAAAAACACCTATTAACCTTTAAACCCCTAAAAACAATAAAAAATCTATGAAAAACACTAAAACCAATAAAAACTCAAAAAACCTATAAAACATAAAAACCATAAAACCCCTAAAAACCATTAAAAACTAGAAACCCTAAAACCCCCTAAAACCCCAAACATATATGAAAACCCCCTAAAATCCCAAACATTTACTAAAACCATAAAAAACCAAAAAAACCCCTTAAAAATCATAAAAACTCCAAAAATCCTTAAAACCCATAAAAATCCGAGAAAACCCTAAAAACGTTAAAAGACCCTATAAAATATAAATATCATGAAAATGAAAAATAAAACCTAAATTAACCCAAAAACCCAAAAACCCAAAAAAAAACTGTTGAAACCCCTAAAAACTCATTAAAATTTTGTAAGAACCATTGAAACCCTAAAAACCCTAAAAACCTAAAAAACACTAAATACCATAAAATCCCTAAAAACCCTAAAAACACTCAAAAAACCTTAAAACCCCTGAGAATCCATAAAACCACTCAAAAAACTAAAACCCCTAAAAATCCAAATAATCCGGTGGTTGCTTGGTCGCGCCCATATTGCTCCAGATCTGATGCGTTGGGTCTTCGGATGGGGGGATCTTTCCCGGCTTGCCCGATGCGCGTCCCACCTCCGGATCTTGCTTCTTGGTGCCTGGTTTCGGGTTCCGAAATGCTGCGAAGGTTCCCCTCTCGTTCTTCAGGTTCGTTTCAAACTTCTAGTGTGCCTTGTTTCGGGACCCGGTTTCGTTGCTGCGAAGGTTGCCCTCCCGGCTCAAGGTCACCAGTCGGCCTCTGGCGTGCCTGGTTCGAGACCCGGCTTCGGTTGCTGCTCCCCCTTCCAGCTCCTGATCAGTTGCAGATCTGGTGGTACCGATGTCGGCTTGTCTGCAGGGCTCCTCCGTTTTGTTTGCCTTGCGCCAGATCTGGAGAGCGCGGTGTCAACCCCGGCATGCTCCCGAACCCTCAAATGTCTTCCTGGTTCGATGTCGGCTGTAGGTATGGCTTGGTGTGCTCATGTTTGAGTCCTGTTGCTTGGAGGAGGGAGGATTTGGTTTCTTCTGATTCTCTGTCTCTTGCTGCTACTTATGGTCTTTGGTTGTGGTTCTATGCACTGGTTTTTGACATGCATTGGAGGATTTGATTTGATGTGGTTGATGGAGAGTTGGTTTGATGTAATGGTTGTCTGGGGAGAGCTTGATTGGATGGGATGGTTATGCTGCGTGGCTGTGATGTTTTGGTGTTGGTTCTGGATGCTGTTCTGGTGCTGGTTGGCTAGATGGTGTTGTGGTCTATTCTTCTGGGGTTGAATGGTTGTGGTGGTTTGAAATGGAGATGTTGGTACTGATAGATATTTGCTATGCTGGTTGTTGTTTGGCTGGGATGTGCTGGATGCTGGTTTTTTGAGTTTTGATGATGCGAGGTGCTGGATGCTGGGATGCTGGATGATGTCTAAATGCTGGTTGTTGGTTAGCTGTGAGCTGCTGGATGCTGGTTAACACTGGATGTTGTGCTGTTGGATGCTGGTACTAGGTGGATGTGACGTGAGGATGCTGCGGTTGTGTCTTTTTTTGTACCTTTTTCTTTCTTTGTTTTTCTTTCTTTGTTTTTCTTTCTTTGGCGTGGGTTGTAAGGGTTTTTGGGTGTGGGTCGTTCGACCCCTCCCCTCCCTTGTCTGCAGTGTTTGTGTCTTTTTGTTTAATAAATTTTGGGGGGTGCCAGGAATAGCCTGGACCCGAGCCTTCTTTGCCTTAAACACTTTAAAAACCATAAAACCCCTAAAGACCCAAAAAACAATAAAAACACCTTAAAGACTTGAAAAAAAAATCTCAAACACTATAAAAACACTGAGGACTCTAAAAACCTGAAAAACCATAAAAAAATACTACAAATCCATATAAAATACTCTAAAAATCTTAAAAGACACCAAAAACCCTTAAAATCCCAAAAAAACACTAAAAACCTAAAAGCATAAAAAAATAATAAAACACTAAAAACCTATAAACACCATAAACACCCAAGATTTTCTAAAAACACTAAAACAATAAAACCTCTTGAAACCCTAACAACCCATAAAATAGTAAAACCCCCCAAAACCCTAAAAACCACAAAAACCCATTAAAACCTAAAACTCACTAAAATAAATGAAGACCCAAAAGACCCTAAAAACCCCAAAAAACTAAAAAATACATAAATAACTCTAATAACCCCCAAGGAATCTCTAAAATACCCTATATACCATAAAAAATCTAAAAAACACCATAAAATGGCCTAAAATCCTAAAAACCCCTAAAAACCCCAAAATAAACTAAAACCCTTAAAAAACAAAAAACCCCAAAAACATTTAAAACCAATAAAAACTATTAAAAATAATTAAAAATCATGAAACCCTTAAAACCAAAATAATATTTAAACTCCCTTCAAACTCTAAAAAACTGTAAAATCCCTAATTTTTTTAATAAAACAAAAAACCCTAAAAATATTTTGATCCTCTAAAAACCTAAAAACCAAAAAGAAAATCCTAAAACCACTTAAAAATCAGAAAAAATAAATAAAAACCCAAAAACCCTAAAAACACCTAAAACCATAAAAGATTAAATCAAACCTAAAAAACCCTAAAACCCTTAAATCCCCCAAAAATCCTATAAAACTCTAAAACTGGTAAAAACATAAAAAACAATAAAAATACTTAAAAACTACCTAAAACCCATAAAAATACATAAAATCCTTAAAACCATAAAAAATATAAAAAACCCTAAAAATACACTAGAAACCCTAAAAAATCATAAACCCCTTAAAACACTAAAAACCCTAAAAACCACTAAAATATTTGAAAATCCATAAAACCCAAAAAACTTAAAAACCCTTAAAATCATAAAAACCCTAAATTCCCTAAAAACACTAAAATCATTAAAATAAATATAAACCTCTTAAAACACTATAAAAGACCCTAAAAACCCAATGAGACACAAAAAAATGTCCTAAAAACTAAAAACCCGTAAAACCCTAAAAACACCTCAAAACACTAAAAACCATAAACCCTTTAAAACCTATAAAAACTAAAAACCCCACACACAAACCCTAAAACCATAAAGGAACCTAAAAAAATAAAACCCCAAAAAACCCTAAAACCTCTAATACACCCTAAAAACCCACAAAACCGCTAAAACCTTCAATACCACTAAAATACCCTAAAAACCCTAAAAATAATAAAGACCATGAAAACACCTAAATGACCCTAAAAACCATAAATTATTATAACAACAAAAAAATCATAAAGGGTACTAAAACAACAACAAAAACCATAAAATACCGTAGAAACTGTAAAAGACTATAAAATCCAAGAAACCCAATAGTATGATAAAGCCCTAAAACCCCAGAAGACCCTAAAACCCCTAAAAATAATAAACTTAAATAAACTCCATAAACCTATAAAGGACCCTAAAATCCTTTAAAATCCCAAATTACCCTAAAAATCCTTATAAACTCTAAAGGTCCCTACAACTCTAAAACACTAAAAACCTTAAAACCCAAAAAGTCCCTAAAATCCCAAAAAAGTAATGAAGCACCATAACACTTCCTAAAAACCCTAAAACAACCTAAAATCCCTAAAATCCAAAAAAACCTAAAAGATACAAGAAACCACAAGAAACCTTAAAGAGCCTCAAAAAATAAAAAAAATATTAAAATAACCTAAAATAATAAAAACATTAAAATTCTGTAGAATTAGAAAACCCTAAACACCCTTAAATCCCAAAAAATAAATAAAACCACAAAAAATAAAAAATATTTAAATACCTAAAATACCTAAAAACCCTAAAACCCCAAAAAACCCAAAAAACCAAAAACCGTTAAAATACCTTAAAACCTAAAAACATTAAAACCCCCCAAAAAATATTCAATCCCCAAACAAAATAGAAAAACACCCTAAAGAACCATAAAAACCCTAAAATCCCTAAAGGACCCTAGAAACCCCAAAAAAAATTCTAAAGCACCCTAAGAACCACTAAACCCCCTAAAGGTTCCTAAAAACACTAGAAACCCAAAATAAACCTAAAAAAATAAAAACCCCTAAAACCACCAAAGACCCAAAAAACCCTAAACGACACTAAAAATGAAAAAAACCAAATAAAAATTTAAAGACCCTAAAAACCATAAAATCCCCCCAAAACCTAAAATCCCTTAACACAATAAAACCCCTAAAACCTCTAAAAACCCTTAAAAATAGTAAAGAACTAATGAACCTAAAAACACCAAAAACCCATAAAAACAATAAAATCCCTAAAAATCCTTAAAAAATCTAAAACCCTTAACTACCCATAAAAATCCAAAACAACTAAAACACCTAAAAATAAAATAAAACCCTAAAACCCCTAAAAATAATAAAACCCTCGAAAGCCCACAAAAACCCTAAAAAACCCTAAAACCAGTAAAAACTACTAAAAACACTAAAAACTACTAAAAACACTAAAAATATTAAAACCCATAAACCCATAAAAACCCTAAACCCCCAAAATCCTAAGAAAAGATGGTGGATGAATCCCTAGGATGCTCTCGCGCTGGCCTCCTCTCATGATGCTTCTTCCACGGAATGACGGTGCTTTCCTTTCGGTTGTGGTTTCTCAGGCGTCAGTTTCCACAGTGTTGTAGCTCCCTTCTCTCACGGTGCCTTTATTCTGGATCTGGATCGATGCTTCCCTTGCATATCATCTAGCCTCATCCCCAGATAAAGTATTCAACCTTGGAGGAACAGGTCAGATCCAACCTCTTCGGCGCACAGCTTTTTAGTTTCTTAGATAAGTGGTCCGGTTTTGGTCTTTGGTGTTGCAGATCCATGGTGGAGCTACGAAGATCTGGTCTTCTTGGAGTGTGGAATTCCTTGGAGGCGTGGTTTGGATTTGGTCTCTGGTGGATTCATCTTCTCTGAGTGATTCTTGGGTCTCTAGTCTCTGTTTTCATCTCGTTTTGGCTCTTGAGGTAGATTGTCTTAGCTTTGGCGATTCTGGAAGCCGCGCAGATATCAGTGGATTTGTGGTGGAGGGGGCTTCATCAGTGGATTAGGAGATGTTAGGGTGAGGCTCCGTCTTGTTGTGGCAAACTCTGGGTGGATTGGTTGTTTCCCCGGCTTTGTGATGGTTCAGGGACAATGGTGTTCCTTGCTGTGATTCGGGCTTTCGGATCTGCTCAGAAGGTGGGTTTGGATTTGCACCGTTTTGTTTAGAAAATGTAGGTTTGTTTTTCTGGATTCTCTCTTTCGGATATGTCTCATGATAAGGCTGAATTTCATGTTAAGTTTTGTTAATTTTCGGCTAATTTTTTGGATGGTGGTTTTCTATGTGGTGAATATTTTTCCCAAGATTTGTTGTGGATGCTGGTTTTTGGTTCATTGGAGTGGTGCTGGATGCTGCTTTGGGTGTTGCGGTTGGGTCATGGACATGGGTGTTGGTTGACCCCCATGTGGTCTATGAAGTTCTGGTTAAGTTGTGTTGTTCCATGGATGTTATATTGGATTGTAGTCCTCTGTGGTGTTGCGGGTCTCATTGTGAATCGATGTGGATGTTGTACTTTGTTACCTGGACGTGCCACTAGGTGTGAATATCTGAAATCTGACTGAAAGTTTCTGCTTCACAGTGAGGAAGTGAAGGTGAGACATTTGATTTTGATGCTGGTGGTTCTATGATACGGGCGATTGATATGCATGGTAAGGAGGTGACGGTTGATGAAATTGGTGCTAGGTGATGTTGGTTGTTGTCTGGTTGAGAGATGTTGTTGGAGATGATCATTTGTTTCTACCTTTTTTGTTTTTGGTTTGCGTGTATTTTGGGTTTTTTGGGTACTCTTGGGTTTTGTGGGGTTGCCCAAGGTTTTTGGGTGTGGTTTGTTTGACCCCACCCCTCCCTTGTCTACTGTGTTTGTTCTGCTGCGTCTTTTTATCTAATAAATTTGGGGGGTCAAGAATATCCTGACCTCCGCATCTTCCTTCCCCAAAATCATAAACCACTAAAAACACAATTACATGAAAATAACCCTAAAATCCCCAAAAAATACTAAATAATCCAAACAACCCTAACACCCCTAAAAAAAATCCAAAAAAACCTTTAAAAAAAACAATACCTAAAAACCTAAAAATAGTAAAAAACCAAAAAAAATCCTAAAACCCATAAATACCTAAAAACACTAAAACTCGATAAAAATCCAAAAAACCATCAAAACACATAAAATCCCCCAAAATCCATAAAACATTAAATGTCCCTAAAATTGTAAAAAACTATAAAACCTAAAAACCCCTAAAAGAGGAAATAACCTTAAAACCCCTTTAAAACCCTACAAAAACCTAAAACCCAAAAAAAATTAAAAACCATAAAATCCATTAAAAACATTGAAAATCCATAAAACCCTAAAAACCATTAAAACAAAAAATTCTTTAAAAACCCCTAAAACCCTATAAAACCCCTAAAACACATAAAAACTCCTAAAAACCCTAAAACCCCAAAAAAACCCAAAAACCCTCAAAACCCCCTAATACCCTAAAAATTATAAAAACAAAAATCTCCTCGAAAAACCCTAAAACCCTAAGAAAAAATAAAAACCCTAAAAACCGTAAAACCCTCTAAACACCCTAGAAACACTAGAAACATTAAAAACATTACAAACCATAAAAATACCTAAAACTATAAAAACCACTTAAACTCCATAAAATTACCTAAAACCCCTAAACCCAATAAAAAACTGGAAACCCTTAAAAATTACTAAACACCTAAAAAACCCTAAACAATAAAAACACTAAAAGCCCCTAAAAATCTAAAAAAAATACTAAAAACTCTTTAAAATACTAAAACCCGAAAAACCCTAAAAGAACCATAAAAACCATAAAAATTAATAAAAACCCATAAAACCCCTTAAAACCCAAAAAAAACTAAAAACCCCTAAAAACATTAAAACCCCTAAAAAACAATAAAACCCATAATAACCCTAAAAACACTAAAAATAATAAAAAACCTTAAAGAACATAAAAATGTAAAAACCCATAAAAAACCTAAAAATGATAAAGAACCTAAAAACACCTAACACCCTAAAAATACTAAAAATTATAAAAATCTTAAAACCCCATAAAAACCCTAAAACACAAAAAAAACAATAAATTCTACAAAAAACTGAAAAAATATAAAACCCATAAAACCCAAAAAAATGTAAAAACCCATAAAAATCATAAAAAATTAAAACTCCCTCAAAACCCTAAGCACCCAAGAAACCCATAAAACCAATAAAAACCCAAAACCCCTCTCAACACTAAAAAACCCTCCAAAACACAAAAAACCCTAAATACGTAAATAATCATCAAAACACTAAAAATACTAAAAGACCCTAAAACCCTAAAAATTCTAAAAACACACTAAAGGACCTTTCAAGCCTTATAAAACAATAAAATATCCATGAAAAACCTTAACCACACTAAAACCCATAAAAACAAGAAAAATTAAAAACCCCTCCAAACCCCTAAAAACCAATAAAAACCATAAAACCCATAAACACTAAGAAAAACCCTAAAACACCATAAAACCCAAAAACCACCAAAACCCAAAATAACCCTAAAACCCATAAAAAAATAAAAACCGATAAAAATAAAAATGATAAAAAAACCATAAAATCCCAAAAATCCATAAACCTTAGAAAGACCGAAATACCTTAAAAACCCTAAAACCCTAAAAACTAAAAGAAAACTCAAAAAACCTAGAAACTCTATAAACCGCAAAAAAAAATAAAAATGATAAAAATACCTAAAAACCTAAGAGACCCCAAAAAACATTAAAGGACACTAATAAACCCTAAAACCCTTAAAACCCTAAAATAAGCCAAAAACCATAAAAATCCTTAAACCCTAATCATATTAAAAACCCCTAAACCCCCTAAGAACCTAGAAACCCCCCCCCAAACCCTGTAAACCCCAATTAACCCATTTAAAACCTAAAACAATCTAAAATACCTTGAAAACCTATAAAACCGTAAAAAAAACCTAAGACCCCCAAATACCACTAAAACCCTTAAACACCAAAAACCATAAAAACCTGAAAAACCCCAAAAATCCCACAAAACCTTTAAAACGCCTAAAACCCCAAAAAACCCCTAACCATTAAAAGTACCTAAAAAACCTAAAACCCATAAAAACAATTAGAACACATAAGAACCTTTAAAATCCCTAAATTATAAAAAACAAAAAAAATCCCCAACCCCCCCCCCCAAATAGACAACCATAAAAAGCCTAAAAAAATCATGAAAACCCAAAAATCCATAAAAACTGTAAAACCCCTAAAATATTTAAAAGCCATTAAAAACCCTAAAAATACCTAAAATCACCAAAAACCGTAAAACTCTAAAAAACCTAAGAAAACCCTAAAATCCCTCAAAATCCCTAAAAATAATAAAGCACTAAAACCCCATCAAAAACCCTGAAAACTCTAAAAACCGATAAAACACCTAAAAACACCAGAAAAGCCTAAAACCCCAAAAATCTTTAAAAACACTAAAAATATTTAAAACACTTAAAACTCTAAAAACCCCTAAAGCCATACAAACCCCTAAAACACCAGAAAACCCATAACACCCTAAAAACCCCTAAAATACCCAAAAACCCTAACCCCCCCCCCCCAAAAAAGACCTGAAATAACCCTATAAAAACCCAAAACCCCTTAAACACCCAAAAAACCAAAAAAACCCCTAAAAACCTAAGAAACCCTAAAACCCTTAAAAATCACTAAATACCCTAGAAACTCTAAACACCCCTAAAAACCGTAAAACCGCTAAAAGCACCAAAAATACCAAAAAAATACACTATTTCTCTAAAACAATCCTAAAAATACTAAAAATCCCTAAACACCATAAAAACAATAAAATACATTAAAACGTCCTTAAAAAGCATAAAACACCAAAAATCACTTAAAACCCCCCAAACCACTAAAAAACCATGGAACCCCTAAGAGCCCAAAAACACCCAAAAATATAGTAAGAAACGATAAACACCCTAAAAATCCATAGAGAAACCCAAAAACACTAAAACCCATAAAAGATTATAAAAACCCTAAAATCCCCTAAAAGTCCCGAAAACCCCCTAAAAGAAACTAAAACCCTCACAACCCTAAAATTCCAAAAAAATACCCTAAAACCCCTAAAAGACTCTAAAAACCCTAAAACACCATAAAGGACCCTAAAAACCATAAATTACTCTAAAATCCTAAAAGACCCTAAAATTCATAAAATCATAAAGGTCACTAAAAATCCTAAAAGACCATAAAAACACTAAAAAATCAAAAAACCAAAAAATCCCTAAATAGACCAAAAACCCCTAAAATTTTAAAAGAGTCTAAAACTATAAAAAGCTCAAAAAATACCATAAACCCTCTAAAATTACTAACAAATTAAAACCCTTAAAATCCTAAAAATCAATAAAATACCATAAAACCCTAGAAATCCCTAAAGGACCCCAAAAACTATTAAAGATCCTAATAATCCTAAAGGACCTTAAAACCCCTATAAAACTGAAAAAAATACTAAAGACCCTAAAACTCCTAAAAATATTAAAATAACCTAAAATCATAAAATAATTAAAATACCCTAAAAGATCATAAAACCCTTAAACAAAGTAAAAAAAATCCATTAAAACTCGTTAAAATACCTAAAACACCTAAAACCCTTAAAACCCATAAAATCCCTAAAAATTGAAAAACCCTAAAAATAACTAAAACAAAAAATATATAAAAAACCATAAAACCATTAAAATAGTAAAAAAACTTAAAATAGTAAAAACACTAAAAACCTTAAAAACCCTAAAACCCACTAAAAGACCCTAAAAGACCCTAAAACAACCTAAAATCAGAAGAAAAAAAAATAAAAATAACTAAAAAACTTAAAAACCCTAAGAACCTGAGAAACACTACAAAATAATAAAAAAACTTTAACACCCTAAGGACCTTAAAAACATTTAAAACCCATAAAAACCAAAAAACCCTAAAACAAAAAAAATCCAAAAAAACCCCAAAACCCTAAAAAATACAAAAAAAATATCAAAATCCCTAAAAACCCAAAAACACTAAAAATAATTAAAGCCAATAAAATTCCATTAAAAAATAAAAACATAAAATCCCTAAAGCCCCTAAATTTATAAAAACCCTAAAAACCCTAAAATTTTCCTAAACCCTTAAAACCATCAGAAACACACAAAAACATTTAAAACCCTTAAAACATATAAAAAATAATGAAAACTTTAAAACCCAAAAAACTCCCAAACCATTAAATATTATAAACCCCATAAAGATATTAAAAACAAAAATAAAACATAAAAATACTTAAACTTCTAAACCCTACACCTAAAACCCTTTACCTTATATCCTAAACACAATATCTGACACCCTAAACCCCATACCTTACACACTAAACCCTAATCCCTACACCCTAAACCATATCCCCAACACCATAAACCCTAAACCCCACACCCTAAACCCCATAACCTAAAACTGAAACCCTAATTCCTACATCCTAAACTCTAAACCATATACCATAAATACTAAAAGATCTTAAAACCCATAAAACAATAAAATAACATAAAACCAAAAAAATCCATAAAAACATTTAAACCCACAAAAATTCTATAAAACCTCATAAAACTATAAAAGACACTAAAAACTCTAAACAGAACTAAGAAACCCTAAAAACCATAAAGAAACCCTAAAAGACCATGAAACACTAAATGATTTTAAAGACCCTTAAAATCCCTCAAAACCCTAAAAACAGTAAAAATTTTGAAAACCCTAAAAACCATTAAAAATCCTAAAAAACCCAAAACCCAAAACCCTATACCCAACACCTTAAACACTAAACCCCATAACCAATACCCTAAACCCTAAACTCCAACACAAAAAAACCTATACCATACAACCTAAACCCAAAACCCAAAACCCTACACCCAAAACCCTATGCAGTACACACTAAACCCTACTCCCTAAACCCTATACCATACACCCTATAACCTAACCCTACACCAAAAACCTAAAACCCTACACTTGAAACCCTACACCTAAAACCCTCTACACAACATTCCAATCCCTAAATTCTACACCCTAAACCTAATACCCTACACCCTATACCCTACACTCCAAACCCTAAACCCAACACCTTATTCCCTATACCACCCTAAACCCGAAAACCTTTACCATGCACACTAAAAACCAAACCCTTCACCCTAAACCCTATACAATATGATATAAACCCTATAACCTAAACACGATATTGTATGACCTACACACTAAACCCCATACTCTACACCCTAAACTCTATACCACGCACCCATAACCCTTACCCTATACCTTAAAACCTAAACACTAAACCCTAAAACCTAAACCCTACACCATAAACCTTATACCCTTCACCCAAAACCCTAGAGCCTAAACCCTATAACCTACACCATAACCCCAAACCCCATACCCTATACTCGATACACTATTCCCTAAACACTAATCCCTAAACCCTACAACATAAACCCAAAACCCTACATCCTAAACCTCATACCCTAAACCTTAAAACATACACCAAAACCTTGTACCCTACAACATAAACCCAAAATCTTACACCCTAAACTTTAAACCCTACACCCTTTACCCTATACCCAATATCCTACAACCTAAACAATAAACTCTACACCCTAAACCCTACACCCTAAACCCTAAACCCTAAACCCTACACCCTAAACCCTACACCCTAAAACCTAAATCATGCACCTGAAACCATATACCATTTTCCCTAAATACTAAACCCTACACACTATACCCTATACCCTACACCCTAAACAATGAACCCTACACCCAAAACCATATACGTCGTACCCTAAACTCTAACACATACACCCCAAAAACTTTACCCTAAACCCAAAACCTTCAAATATACACCGTAAAACCTATAACATCCACCCTAAACCCTTCACCCTAAAACCAAAACCCTACACCATAAACCCTATACCCAACACCCTAAACCCTAATTCCTACACACTAAACCCTAAACCCTAAATCCTAAACCCTAAACCATACACCCAAAACCCAATATCTTACACCCTAAACCCTACATCTGAAACCAAAAACCCTACTTTATAAACACTAAATCCTACATTATTAAGTATATACTCTACAACCTAAATCTTAAAACCTACACCCTAAACCTTATACCCATAACCTTATACCATACACACTAAACCATATACCCTACATCATAAACACTATACCCTACACCCTAAACCCCAAACCCTACACCCTAAAACCTATACCCTAAACCCTAACCCTTTACCCTACATCCTAACCCCTATTCCCCAAATACCAAAAAAATAACCATAAAAAATACTAAAAACCCAAAAAAACCCAAAACAGCCATAAAAATAGTTTAACAACCCTAAAAACCTTTTAAACCCCTAAAATTCCTAAAAACCAAAATAAAACCCTAAATACCCCTAGGTTAACCCTCAATAACCCTAAAACCCAAAAAATAGCTAAAAACCTTAAAAACATTAAAATCCCTATAAAACCATAAAAACCAAAAAAAAAACCCTTAAACCCCCTAATATAACCCTAAAACCCCTAAAATAACCCTAAAACCCATAAAAACCTAAAACACTAAAACCCATAAAAGCATAAAAACCCCCAAAACCATGAAAATCATAAAAAAAACCCCAATAGACCATCAAATCTTGAACATAACCATAATACCCATAAGAACTCCCTAAAAGGACATAAAATATATAGAAACCATAAAACCCATAAAGAACCCTAAAACCATAAAACCCTAAAAAATACATAAAACCCCTAAAAACACTAAAACCAACTAAAACCCCTAAAATATCAAAATAAAAAACCAACCCCCCCCCCTAAAAAGGCACCAAAAGTCCATAAAAACCCAAAAACTCCTAAAAATGGTAGAAAAAACCTTACATACATAAAAAAAGATGAAAAACACCTGTTACAATCCAACCCAGGTAGAACCTGAACCGATCATCTGATCCAGTCTGTGACATGGCCCAAGAAGCTTTCCCGATATTCACAGGCTAGTGACAAGCGCCAGGGCATCAGTAGAGGACAAATGGGAATAATTTTTCCCAGTGAAAATAAATAAAGCCTCGGAAAATGTATAATAACACAAAGTGAATAAAAAACATGGTAAAGAAAGAACAACCAACAACACACACACTAACCTGACCATGACCAAAAACTCCTCGCAACCCTGAGAGTCACTCACCCCAAACCAACTCCCACCCACAGCGAGCAACCTTAATTCGAACCTACAACAGAAACTAAAAACAAGAAAAAACTATAGGTATGAGTATTAAAACTCAGTAGGTGTGCCCAAAAAATTATTCCCATTGCACTACTTTTAAATAAAGAATTTACCAATTTCATGTTTGGACTAAATTATATAAAATATTGATTTCCATCACACGTTTATTTATAAAAAAAGTAACATTTCATTTCCCTTTTAAATTTAAAAACAAGTTTAGTATTTGAAGGAAAAAGGTGCATTACATTTTAAAACATTTTTTCGAAAAATTTAGAAATCCAAATTTTAGTTGTGAGTAAAGACTAAAAACACACACAACACACAATACCAGAAATGGTAAAGTAGCAAACGAGGACCAGCAACCGAACTAGGCCTCTCAATCATTTGCCACATACAAATAAGCACTAAGGAAAACATGGGTCAAACCTAGGAGCACATGATCAATCCAGAACGTACTATACATGTGACTCATACTAAAAAAATGACCTACTCAATTACGTCATAACACCCTAACGCTTAGTATTTCCCTACCTGGCCTAACCGAGGGGCCCAATCCCCTAGCAGAGCAAAGTCCATACAAAGGGCAATTATCCAGTGCCTAATTTAAACTAGTGCATCAATCATTCTCAGAAGATTCACTTACTATGTCAGGTTCCCATTTCAACACATGTAATAAAAGTGGTGATTCAACAATGTCAAACAAGAAACCAATTCCAGTGCACAAACATCATGCACAAAAACCCACAAAATCGACATGCCCAACAAGGACACCCCCGAGTCACTCCAAAAATGGTTTTCAAAATAATTTATTTCATTAAAGTTCCAAACAGGCCTTAACCAACCAATCGACACCAACCTATTTTGAAAAATCCATTTTTGAAATCCAAACACATTTTTAAACAAAGTCTCTCCTTAAAAGAAACTCAATTTACTTATAAAGTCCAACCAGGCATTTTATCAACACTAATTATGCACATTTAAGCGAAAACACTTTTAAGTAATTAGAAACAACATAAAACCACTATCCTTAATAATGAACATTTATTCTAAAAAGAATTATTTAATATTATTAACCATGAATCTAAAATTAATAAAATTACAAGAAATAAATAAATTCTAAATATAAAGGAAAGTGTAGTGGGGACCTACCTCAATTTGTAGCTCAAATATGATGATGCAACATGCCTCACAAAGGTATGCATGCACACAGAATCCGATGATCACAGTATCACAGGTTTTCCTTGCCGATATGCTTCAAAAAATTCATAATAACTAAAATTACACAAACACGAACTTAAAACAACCCAAAAAAACAAAAAAAGAAAAAAGGACCAGCTCAACATGTTTTCAAAACATAATTCTCAACACACCAATTAATCAAAAAACATGCCAAATTAATAATTTTGGTGAAACAATTATCCAAACACAAATTATCTTCAATACCAGATAATTTCTCCTAAAATAAATATACTGAAAACTAAAAAAAATTAATTAATATTAAATAAATTTAAGTCGTGAAAGAAATCAAATACCTATAAATTTAAAGTGGTAGGGGTCAGCGTAGGGAGCGCTCGATCGGCAGAGTCGCACGACAGTCAAAAAGGGGCGGCGAGGACGCAAGAAGTGGGTGTGGTCTAGTTGGGAGGTCGCGCGGCCGTTGAACAAGAGGCGTGTCGAGCTAGTGATGCGCGTGGGGGATGGAAATGAGGGTTTTCATCCAATGTGAGAGGCGTAAGGTAGGTAGACTAGTGGGTGCATTGTCGGGGGTTGGCAGCAAGAAGCATAGGCGACGACGAGGTAAGTCGGCAGGTGCGCGGCGGCCGGAGGGGAGGCTGCCGCTGGTTGGTGCGTGTTGGATGGTGTAGTGCCGATAGGATTGCAGATGCAGGACATCAGCAGAAGGCGCATGAGTCATGAAGTAAAGGGGGAGGGTGTCAGGGTGTCACGCCACTGCTGGAAGGATGATGCTGGGGCGTTGTGCTTTGCTGGTCGGCCGGAACAGGGGAGGGGTCGGCAGAAGGTCGGTGAAGCGAAGGGGAAAAGTCACCGAGGGTCATGTCAGAGACATCCAGAGAGGAGGTGGTTTGAGGGGAGTCATATGGAAGATGGGAAGGGGTTCGGCATTGGGGTTCCTTCAATACAAGGAAGGAGTTCGGCTGGTGCATGTCTGGTGCGGTGATCATTGGTAGAAGGCGGGTGCTAGATGGGTGGTGTGTACCGCGGTCAGACAGCGGAAAGGAGGACGGCAGCTGGGTGTTGGGGACAGAGCGGGAAAGGGGATTCGAGGTCAGCCTGATGGTGGGAAGGGAAGCATAGATGCATGCTGGTCGGCTGGAGAAGGGAAAGAAGTCTGGGTGTGCTAGCTAGAAGTGCAGCCCCGGCGGGGGATATTATCAGAGATAATGCATGGCTGGAAGGGTCTGGGACGGTGGGTGCATGGTCGAGGTGGTTCAACACTGGTCAGGGGAAAATGGAGTGGCACAGCCTGCTCTTGCAGGATGGCTAGAGGCGTGATAGGAGAGGTCGGTGGGTGCAGGTGTCGCGCGGAAGAAGAAGGGAGACAGGGGGTGTTGGCGGTGCGCGGGGGAGTGGGAGAGGAGATGAGAGAGGGGAGAGGGTAGAGCTAGGGTTGGGAGGAGAAGAATGAAAAAAAAATACACAAAAATAAAAAAAAAATAAATGAAAAATCAAATAAAAACATAAAATAATAAACATAAAATAATATTTAGAATAATTAGAATAATAACATAAATAATCATAATAATAAAATTTAACAAATTTAGTTTTCACCTAAATAAAGAAAATAATTAAATTTCTAATAAAAATAAAATAAATAATATATATATATATATATAATAATAGAAAAATTAAGAAACGGTGTTATTACCCTCCTCATTTTAATTTTACCTCATTTTTTTACTTAGTATTATTAATTGGATACCACAACCTCGCAGATTGTGCACAACTCAAGCGCTCATGTGTGGACCATGCGGTAGCTTATGTTAGATCCTGAAGAAATCGTACAGGTTCCCGGGCTAACCACATGTCCTTCATTAACCGTGTGGTGTCCACGAACCAGCCGAAATAACAATAATAATAATCATAATAATAATAATAAATTATAAAAGTGAAAATGATAAAAATATTCATTTCATTTTAATAATAATAAAAAAAATTATTATCATGAATAAAAATTTTAAATAACATAATAAATTACAAACTTTTCTCATTTTAATCTTTCCGAAGACAGACAGATCATATTGATGCTTGGGGGAAGCAGCGTGGGGTTTCCAAAACATGCTCCACCCATGCGCCCAGCGACGTTAACTCAAAAAAAGGTTCTTTTTTGAAAAAACTCAAAAATTTTGTTCGGGACACAACCCGAACCTCCACATAACTTATTTAAGGCCAAAGAAATATTAAAATAAAATAACTCAGTAGGTTGGGGTGTGACAATTATCCCCACCATAACGCTTTTCACCCCCAGAGAGCCACAACAGGACCTAGACCCAAAGATGAAGTTCCTTAAGTGTCAACCACCTCCAAAAGTTTAAGCACCTCCAGTTGATCGATCCAAACAGACACTAAAAACCCATGACACACAACTCATCCTTAATACACAATCACCTTAACCATCACCAAGAAGAACCCAAACCACCCATTTCAACCAAGGAAGGAATGAACATAAACCATCTCTGGCACTTATTCCTATAATCCTAGTCCAACAGAACTGCTGGGTGAACTCTAATATCAACGTTTACTCAAGATGAAGAACTTAAGATTATGTGGTTCCGCATGAGGCCACCATCCACCAAACGATACATGAAAAGAAACTCGGATACTAACACAGGGAGGCCCGAATGGAATCCCCATTGTAAGGATCAGTCTAACACTAAACTACTTTAGGTTTAACTTTGCGAGACCCACTGTGGGTCTCCCCAACATAAGAACTAACAAGATTAACCGAACTTGAAAACTTTCTGCATAGACCAAAAACCCCCACCATGATGGGAAGAGGGCAAGGGCCTAACTGATAGATCATTAAAACTATCACCATCTCCATATCAACAATGTCTCACCCTTAGAAGGACACAAACAATGCCACACTAAGGATGAAGATTAATCCAAGTCCCTTTTCACCTTTAGGGTTCACCAGACTACGTGCCAGATTCACTCTGGGACCTATGGCTGGAAATCTGATGATTAAAGCATCTCCTTCCTCACAGTCAGGCTTCAGAAATTCCTAGACATAACACATGAACCATAATTTTACCAAACACACTTCCATTAAAACAAATGTTTCAAAGAGGTTCAACCAAAACCATTATTACAAATAAAAGAAAAGAAACACTATAAAACTATATAAGAGACGACTACTACATCCAAGAAACACTACAAGGAGAAAACCTTAAACTGATCCCCAAACATCACCCTACTCCTACTAACGAGATGAGGTGACCTTTGACAACCCAGGTTTGGCTTTAGTGCACTTCTTGGAAACACCTCATCAAAAATCGTTGCAATTGACCCAGACATCCCCAGGTTTGGCAGGGTCTTAGAGCACCCGTGCACGTCGGCATTTTGAGACCCTTCCTACCACACTAGTGACAAATCACAGCATTTCATTATGAAGAAGATGACTGAAGATCTTAAGGCCTCTTGATTCCTCTACAAGAGCCACCAGTATCAAGTCGTTTCCCATTATTTTTATCGCCATCCTCTAAACTGCTTCCCAAGGCTAGAGGATTCTCCACCTCAAGTCCTCCTACTAATTCCTCTTCATCAAGAAAGGTTTTCCCCACAACATCCAATAAGGTGGTTAGGTTGAGCTTTTCCACATTCGATTTCAGTTCAGGTTGGAGTCCGGACTCAAATTGTATAACCTTCCTGATATTGTTTGCAACAAATCAATGGTCATACGGAAATAGGTCTAAGAAATGTCTTAATAATTATAGTACTAATTCAGTACCCTACTCAAGACAACACAACTACATCCTCTTCCTAAGCTTCGTCAACTCAGATAAGTATTGTTGGATGAACAAAGGCTTGAAAAATTACTAAGTGAGATATTTTTTAGGATTTCTTCGAGACACAGACTTCCACCATTTCTAGGTTGGATGTTCAAGCATAAAGGTAGAGAACTACACCTTCAATGACCTAGGAAACCCAATTAAACTGAAGTTCATCTCAATCTTCTGCAACCACTCCTCCGCCTCAAGTTGATCTTCTTGACCATAAAATATGGGAGGGTTCAACTTCTGGAATTACAGAACATAGTCTATATCAACTGGAGGATTTGTTAAGGGTGCCCCACCCGAATCTGCACCTTGGGAATCCATCAAACCATAATTGGGGAGAACACTAAAGAACAAGGAAACAAAGAATTTAATTAAAACATGGAAATTTCCATTTCAAATTCAACTTTTCACAATTTCCAAAATAAAAAATTACGAAAACATTCTTAGAATTAAAGAAGACCTAAATGATTCACTAGGGGAAACTAGTGTCGATGGGTGACTCAGACATATTGTTGGCAGCCATACGCCTATCACGCCACCATCACAGGGAGAACTCTAAGGTAATGTCCCCAGCTTCACATGGATTTCTAGACCATGTGAGATCATAGAGGTCACTTGCACGACTCCCATTTCATTTCCCAACATAAAACAATTCAAAGGAACTAAAAAGACACCAAAAAACTAGAAATCACAAGGTAACCCAAGGTTTGGAATGAGCAAGGGTTCATGATTTCCTCCTCATCTGTATTCCCCAAGTCCCAAAAATTATAGTCCTTCTACCATGACAACCCCAAATAATGATGGGTGCTCTGAGAAACAAGTTCCACTAAAGAGCTGACCTCCTTTGATACAATTTAGTCACGAACCAACCCGGTTTGACCCTGAACTGATCACCCGATCCGGTCCATGACATGGCCCCAGGGGTGTTCTCGATCCTCCCAGGCTGGCGACAAGTTCCAGGGTATTAGTAGAGGAAAATGGGAACAATTTCTCCCAGTGAAAATAAATAAAGCATTGGAAAAATTAGAATAACACAAAGTGAATAAACGACATGGTAAAGAAAGAACAACCAAAAAAAACACACTAACCTAAACACAACCAAAAACTCCTCATGATACCAATATTCACTCACTAATCCACAACCAACTCCCACCCATGAGAAGAAACCTTGAGTCGAACCTGCGACATAAACTAAAAATAGGAAAACACTATAGGCGTGAGTATTAAAACTCAGTAGGCGTGCCCAAAATAATATTTCCAATGCACTAACTTTAAATAAAGAATTTACCAATTTTATTTTTGAACTAAATTATATAAAATATTTATTTCCACACACACTATCATTTCTAAAAAATGTAACAGTCCATTGCCCTTTTTAATTTAAATACAAGTTTAGTATTTGAAGGAAAAAGGTGCATTACATTTTAATAAATCTTGGAGAAAGATTTAGAAATCCAAATTTTAGTTGTGAGTCAAGAGTATAAACACACAAAACACACAATACGGGCAATGGGAAAGTAGAAAATGAGGACCATCAACTGAACTAGGCCTCTCAATCGTCATCCACATGCAAATAATCACTAAAGAAAACCTGGGTCGAACCTAGGAGCTTGTGAAAAATCCAGAACGTACTATACATGTGACTCGTCCTGAAGTCACGCCCTACTCAATGACATCATAATTCCATAATGCTCGGTGTTTCCCTATTTGACCTAACCAAGGGGACCAATCCCCTAGCAGAGTAAAGTCTGTACTAAGGGCCACTGGACAGTGCATAATCTAAACTAATGCAGCAATAATTATCCTAAGATTCACTTACTATGCCAAGTTCCCATGTCAACACGTGTAATAAAAAGGGGTGAGTCAATAATTTCAAACAAGAAACTAATTCCATTGCACAGACATCACACACAATAACCCAAAAAATTGACGTGCACAACAAGTTCACCCCCGAGTCACTCCAAAGATGGTTTTCAAAATAATTTATTTCATTAAAGTGCCAAATGGGCCTTAACCAACCAATAGACACCAAACTATTTCCAAAAATCCATTTTAGAAATCCAAACACATTTTCATCCCAAGACACTCATTTAAAGAAACACAATTTACTTATAAAGGCCAACCAGACAGTTTATCAACACTAATTATGCACATTTAAGAGAAAACTCTTTTAGGTAATTCAAAACAAGTGATATCCACTATCCTTCACAATGAACCTTAATTCTAAAAAGAATTATTTTATATTATTTACCATTAATCTAAAATTAATGAAATAACAAGAAATTAATAAATTTAAAATATAAAAGGTAAGTGCAGCAGGGACATACCTTAATTTGAAACTCGAACACGACGATACGACATGCCATGCAAAGGCACTCAAGAACACATAAGCCGATGATCACAGTATCGTGGGTTTTCCTTGCCAACACACTGAAACAAATGCACAATAACTAAAATTACCCAAACACGGACTTAAAACAACCCCAACAAACAAATAGCACAAAATCAACCAACTCGACATGTTTTCAAAACATAATTTTCACCACACCTATTAATCAAAAAACGTGCCAAATTAATAATGTTGGTGAAACAATTAACCAAACACAAATTATCTTCAGTACCCAATAATTTCTCCCAAAATAAATATACTCAAAACTAAAAATAATTAATTAATATTAAATAAATGTATGTCATGCATAAAATCAAATACCTCTAACCTTAAAGTGGCCAGGGTCGGCGCAGGGTGCGCCCGATTGGCAGAGTCATGCGACAATCCAAAAGGGGCGGTGAGGATGCAAGAAGTGGGTGTGGTCTAGTTGGGAGGTTGAGCGACCGTCGAACAAGAGGCATGTCGATCCAGAGATGTGCACAAAAGCCGAAAAAGAGGGCATGCATCCAACAAGAGAGGCGGAAGGAACGTATGCGAGTGGGTGCACAGTCGGGGGTTGCCGGAAAGAACTGGATGTGATGATGAGGCGAGTCGGAAAGCACGCGGTGGATGGAGGGGAGGTTTCTGCCAGTGGGTGCATGCTGGACGGTGCAGTGCTGACAGGAGGGCAGATGGATGACATTAGTAAAAGGCACACAGGTGTTTCAATAAAGGGGGAGGGTGTCAGGGTGTCGCATCGCTGCAGGTCGGACGATGCAGGGCCGTTTCACTGCTGTTGGTCGACTGGAACAGGGGAGGGGCCAGCGAAAGGTCGGTGCAGCGAAGGGGAAAGGACATTGAGGGTCGCACCGGAGACAGCCATAGAGAAGGGGGTTTGTGGGTCGTCTGCTAGAAGATGGGAATGGGGTTTTGGTGTCGAGGTTCCACCGATGCAAGGTAGGAGGTTAGCTAGTGCGTGTCCGGTGTGGTGATCACCATCAGAAGGCAGGTGCTGGATGGGTGGTGCAGACCGCAATCTGACAACGGAAAGGAGGACGATAGCTGGTTGATAGAGACTGAGCGGGGAAGGGGAGTCGAGGTCATCCAGATGGTGGGAAGGGAAGCGTAGATGCACACTGGTTGGCTGGAGAAGGGAAAGAAGTCTGAGAGTGCCGGCTGAAAGGGTGGAACTGATAGGGGAGATCACTGGAGGTCACTCGTGGCTGGAAGGGGCTTGGTCTTTGGATGCATGGCTAGGGTGGTGCAGCACCGGTTGAAGGAAAATGGAGGGGAACGACCTGCTATTGTGGGGTAGCTGGAGGCACGGCAGGATAGGCCGGTGGGTGCTGGTGTCGTGCGGAAGAAGCAGGACAGGGGGTGTTGGCAGCGCATGGGGGAGTGGGAGAGGAGATGAGAAAGGGGAGACTTCCTATAATGGGTAATCTGGCTATTGATAGTCCCCACAGGCCAACACATGTCCTCTCTAGTGTGCTTTTTCTTCACTCACACACACCCTGGGAAACTTCCTAGAAGGTCACCCATCTTGATCACTACTCAAGGCCAAGCACGCATAACTGTGGAGTTCTAATCAGGTAGGCTCCCAAAAAGGAAGGTGCACCTTCTTGACATGAGTCATATCATTTAGTCATTTAACCCTTCATTTTGGGGTTTTACATCCCCCCCCCCCCCTTTAGATCACAACGTCCTCATTGTGGGCCCTACATCTCAACCCAGGCAGTGCACCGCACTTAAGGTCGGCTTCCTCCTCTAATACTAAATGTAACAACTAGGTCTCAGTGACAGCATAGACACTCTCGTCTTTACAAGGTCACCGGGTCCTGTCCTTGTAGGTACCACCAGTTTCACCGCAGACACATGGTCCCCACCCTGGGGCCCACCCACGTGCCTAAACAGGTCATCTGACTATTGATAGTCCTCACAGGCCAACACATGTCCTCTCTAGTGTGTTTTGTCCTCACTCACACCCACCCTGGAAAACTTCCCAGAAGGTCACCCGTCTTGATCACTACTCCAGGCCAAGAATGCTTAACTGTGGAGTTCTAATCAGGTAGGCTCCTGAAAAGGAAGGTTCACCTTGTTGACATGAGTCATATCATTTAGTCATTTAACCATTTATCATTTTGGGGTGTTACACCACCCAAAAAAACAAAGATCCCTAAAATCCCCAAAAAACAAAAAATATCCCTCAAAACCATGAAAACCATAAAATAAAGGCGAAAATCCTATGAAAATCCTCTAAACCCTAAAAAAACCTAAAAACCCCTAAAACCGTAAAAACTATAAAACCCTAAAATACCTAAAATCCATTAAAAATCCATCATATACCCATAAAAAGCATAAAACCCATAAAAACTAAACTCCACTAAAACATCTAAAAAACATAAAGCCTTAAAAAATCCATAAACCTTAAAAACATTAAAATACTCTAAAATCTCTAAAAACCCAAAAAAACTCCTAAAACATGTAATAATCAAGTGAACCCCGTAAATTTTTTTAAATACCCTAAAAAATATAAAAACATTTAGAACCCATTCAAAACCCTAAAAACCATAAAAACCCAAAAGAAGACTAAAAACATTAAAGGTCCCTAAAAACCTTAAAAGCCTTAAAAGCTTAAAAAAAATATAAAAAGATAAAACCCTTAAAAACCCTAGAAACCTTAAAAACAATACAAAATATAAGTACCCTAAAACCCCACTAAAATAAACAAAAAAATCCTAAAAACATAAAAAGACTGTCAAAGCACTAAAAGACCCCAAAAAAACATAAATCCCAAAAATTGATTAAAACCAAAAAAAACTCTAAAAAACCCAAAGGACCCAGAAATCACTAAAAACCCTAAAAGAATCCAAAAACCCTTAAAATCTAAAAGACACTAAAATACCCAAAAATCCCATAGACTCTAAAAACCCTAAAAACCCAAAAGGACCCTAAAAACCTAAAAACCCCTAAATGTCCCTAAAAACCATAAAAATTATAGAGGTACTTAAAAACTCCATAAACAATAAAAGTCCCTAAAACCCATAAAAACATAAATGGCCATAAAACCCAAAAAACACTAAAATACATAAAAGATATTAAAACCCTAAAGACCCTAACTCCCCCCCCCCCAAACCTTAAAAATCCAAAAAAACCAAAAATAATAAAAAACAAAAAATGCCCCTAAAACCCCCAAACACCCTAAACCCCTAAAAACTCTAAAACCCAAAATTCCCTAAAAATCCTAATAACCATGAAAGACATCAAACAACCCTAAAAAACCCTAAAACCCCTATAAAACATAAAAATCCATAAAAACCCCATAAATATTAAAAGCTTTCAAACCCCCTAAAACCCACAAAAAATTCCCAAAACCCTGAATCAACCCCCCCCCCCCCCCCGCAAAAACCCTAAAAAACCTTTATAAAATAAAAAAACCCTAAAAATCCCTAAATTCATAATACCCCCCAAAACAACTAAAATACTAAAAACCATAAAAAATATATAAATATAATTCCCTAAAAACAATACAAACCATAAAACCATGAAGACCCAAAAAACACAAAAACAACCCATAAAACCTAGTAAACGATAAAAAAATCTATAAACCATTAAAACACCTAGAAAGCCTAAAAACCCTCTAAAATGCCTAAAAACCTAAAAACCCAAAAAAACATCACAAAAACACTAAACATCCTAAAAGAACTAAAACCCATAAAACCAATAAAAACCCAAAAACCCCTAAAATCATAGAAATAATTAAAAACCAAAATCCCTAAAAACCCTAAAAACACTTAAATCCCTAAAATGATAAAAAACCATAAGAGGCCCTAAAACCTTAAATTATTAACACTAAACCCTTTACACTAAACCCTAAAACCAGAACCCTACACTCTAAACAATATACCCTAAAATCTAAGCCCCAAACCATACACATGACATCGTATACCCTGCACCCTAAACCTAAAACCCTACACCCTAAATCATATACCATAGACCCTAAACCCTAAACCCTACACCCTAAACCATTTTTTCTACACCATAAAACTTAAACAAAACACCATAAACCCTAAAAAATAAACCTTAGAAATTCAACCCAACACCCAAAACCATAAACCCTAAACCCTAAAAGGAACTTAAATCCCTAAAATGAGCTAAAATCCCTAAAATATTATAAACAATAAAACCCATAAAAACCCTAAAATACAATAAAAACTCAAAAAGACTATAAAAACTACTAAAAGACCATAAAACCCCTTAAAACCCATAAAATACCATAAAAATCCTAAAAAAAAAGAAAAATAAAATCTAGAAAACCCAAACACCCCTTTAAAAACCTAAAAATCCTAAAACCCCCCTTAAAACCATCGAAAAAACTTTAACAACCCTAAAAACCCTAAAACTTATAAAACCCCCAAAAATACATAAAAATCATAAAAAACCTTAAAACCCCTAAAAACCTTAAAAATGTCTTAATAAAATATAAAACCCTAACAAACCCTAAAACTCCTAAAACTCCAAAAATGTACCAAGAACCAAAAAACCCAATAAAACACTAAATAGTATCTAAAAATATAAATCACTGAAAACAAAAAGAAACTATAAAACCCATTAAAACCCCTAAACCACTAAAAACCTAAAAACCTCTAAAAATTTTAAAACCTCTAAAACCACTAGAAAACCATAAAAACCATTAAAATCCTTAAAAGTCCAAAAAATCCCAAAAATACCCTAACCCTTAAAAATCACTAAAACTCCAAAAAAAATACCCTAAAAACCTAAAAGAAGAACCAAAACCCATAAAACCCTAAAACGCCTAAAACCCATAAAGACTCTGAAAACCCAAAAAACACAAAAAACCCAAATAAATCTAAAAACGATTAAAAACCCCCAAAACACAAAAAAAACCCCTAAAAACACAAAAAACCCTAAATAGAAAAAAAAAACCAAAAATACCTTAAAAGACTCTAAAAATCATAAAATACCCTAAAGGTCTTAAAAACTAAAAAGATCCTAAAATATCCTTAAAACCTTAAAACTCTAAAAACTCTAAAAACCTTAAAAACCATGAAACAATCCTAAACCCCCTAAAAATCATAAAAACCCCAATCAACCTAAAAATGCCTAAAATCCATAAAAATAATAGAAACCCTACAACTCAATAAAAATCCCTCAAAATCCCAAAAACCCAAAAAACCTAAAAAACACTACAAAAACCAAAAAAACACAAAAAACCCCTGAAACCCCTAAAAACCTAAAGAAACTAAAACTACCTAAAAACCGTTAAAATAATAGAAGACACTAAAAGACCCTAAAAGGTCAAAAAACCCATAAAAGACAATAAAAACCCCAACAAACTATAAATATTCCCTAAAACACTAAAAACCCTTAAGACCATAAAAACTCTAAAAGACCCTTAAGAAATACAAGACCCTTAAAACCTTAAGAACCCTAATGAACTGAAAACCCATAAAAGACCCTAAAGACCAATAAAACATTAAAAATCCTAAAACCCTTAAAAATATATAATAAATTAAAAAACCTAAAAACCAGAAAGGTCCTAAAACCCTAAAACCCATAAAAAATCTAAAATACCTAACCCCCCCCCCCCCACTAAACCCTAAAAACCTTTAAAAGCCTTAAAACATAATAGACCATATAAATACTTAAAAACCCCTAAGAACTCTAAAACCCTGAGAAAACCTTGAAACCCCTAAAAACCCTAAAAAATCCTAAAAAACCTTAAAACATGTAAAAGCATAATAAATACCCTAAAACCCTAAAGGCACCTTAAAACCATAAAAAACCATAAAACCCCCTAAAACAATAAATGAATCCAATAAACCCCTAAAAACCCAAAAAACTAAAAAAACACTAAAACCTCAAAAATACCCTAAATACCCTAAAAACCCTAGAAACACAAAGAACCCGAAAAAACACTAAAAAATATAAAAAACCATAAAATCCATTAAAACCCCTTAAAACACCCCTAATGATTCAAAAACACTAAAAACCCCTAAAATACCCTAAAGAACCTCTAAACCCCCAAAAACCCTAAAATCCCTAAAAGGCTCTAAAAAATCCTAAAAATAAAAACAAAGCTTGCCAACCTAAAAAGTCACTAAACCCCCTTAAATATACAAAAAATGCCTAAAAATACTTACGACCCTTAAACACCCTAAAACGGATCAAGAACTATAAAATCCCTAAAAATAGAAAAAAACCATAGAAACCCAAAAAAATAAAAAACAATTCCCTAAAACCATTTAAAACCCTTTAAAACCCCTAAGAAACTATTAAATCCCTTAAAACCATAAAAACCCCAAAACCCTAAGAAACCCTTAAAACCCTAAATCCCTAAAAAACATAAAAAACCCAGAAAAACAAAAAAAAATCTAAAACCACTTAAAAAACCTAAAAACATAAAACCGCTAAACACTCTAAAAATCCTCAAAAATACCAAGAAATCAAAAAAAGACCCTAAATCCCTAAAAATTCTAAAAGGCCCAAAAAGTATTAAAACCCCTAAAAGGCCAAAAACCCTTAAAACCCTAAAAACCCTAGAAACCCCAAAAAATTCTTAGAAGAACCAAAAACCCCTAAAACACACTCTGAACTCTAAAACCACTACAAAACCATAAATACTTTTAAAAACCCTAAAATCCATTTAAAATCCTAAAACCCCTAAAATCAATAAAAACCCTAAGAGACCCTAACAACACTAAAAATTTATAAAACTATTCTAAAAACCCTAAAACAATTCTGAAACACTAAAAAACTTAAAGGCCCAAAAAATACATAAAATTACCAAAACCATAAAAACCATACATACTTGAAAAAATAAAAAAACCCAAAATCCGATAAAAAACCCAAAAACCATAAAACCCATAGAAACCATAAAAACCATTAAAACACTAAAACCCCACAAAAAAACTTAAAATTAAAAAACCAAAAAAACTATTAAAACACCAGGACCCCCAAAAACCCAAAAAAACTCTAAAATCTAAAAAATACAAAAAATCTTAAAAACTGTAAAAAAAACCCTAAACCCCAAATAAACTCTAAAACCCCCCTAAGACTCTAAAACCCCTAAAAGTAATTAATACACATAAAAACTTAAAAGGTATATTAATCTGCATAAAATTCCTAGAATTCCCTAAAATCCGCTTAAACAAGCTAAAACCTAAAAAACCAAAAACACTAAAAACCCTAAGCACGCTAAAAACACTAAAAACCCATTAAATCCCCTAAAACTCTAAAACCATTAAAACCACGAAAATCCAAAAGACCCAAAAAAATTAAAAAAAACTCTAAAATCCCATAAAACCCTAAAATAATCCTAAAACCCTTAAAACCTCCAAAAACCCTAAAAATCCTAAAATCTATAAAAATTGTATGCATCCACAAAAAACCCTAAAAACACTAAGAAAACCATCAAAAACCCAAGAAATAGTAAAATCCCTAAAACACCTTAATAACCCAAGAAACCCCCAAAAGGCCCTAAAGCCTTTAAAATGATAAAAGACACTAAGAATACTAAAAATAACCCTAAAATACCCTAAAACCCCTAAAATAATCTAAGAACACTAAAGGACCCTCAAAAACTAAAAAACCCCAAATGGAACTAATAAACCTGAAAGGCCCTAAAAATAATAAAGCAAAAAAACCCAAAAGGACCCTAAAACCCCCAAAAATTCATAAATAATCCAAAAAACTATGAAACCCCCTGAAATACCCAAAAAAAACCAAAAGACCCCAAAAGACCCTAAAACCTCCAAAACCATAAATGACCCTTAAAAATTGTAAAACTCCAAAAATGTATCTAAAAATTGTAAAAGACACTAACAACCCTAAAAATTCAAAAAATCCTAAAAATACTGAAATACCATAAAACCCTAAAGAATCCTGAAAATTCCAATAAATCCCTAAACCCCTAAAAAACCATAAAATTATTTAAAACCATAAAACCCCTAAAACCCCTAAAAATCGTAAACAACCTTACCCCCCACCCAAAAAACCCCTTAAAACCATGAAAACCTTAAACACCTTTAAAACCCTTAAACACCTAGAAAACTCTAAGATACTCAAAAAAAACACCAAAAAGACTTTAAAACACCCAAAAAATCTAAAATATAAAAAACCATAAATATAATAAAAACCATTAAAACCCTAAAAAAAATAAACACCATAAACCACATAAAACAATAAAACCCTATAATAAACCCTAAAAACCATAAAAAATTATAAAATCATTAAAACACCAAAAAACTATAAAACCCAAGAAAACCCTAAAACAACTAAAATCACTAAATTCCATCAAATCCTAAATGAACCCTAAAACCCTAAAAACCTTTTAAACCACAAAAAACTATAACCCCCCCCCCAAACCTCTAACATCTCTAATATACCCATAAAACCAATAAAAACACAAAACCCCCTAGAAATCTCTAAAAACCTAAACCCCCTAATAAACCATAAAGACCTAAGGCTGTAAAAATGAATAGAAAACTAAGAATTTATATGAACTACCAATAACCCAAAAAAATATAAAAAACCCTAAAAACACTAAGCACCTAAAGAATCCTGAAAACATTTAAAACCCATAAAACCACAAAAAACTATTAAAAACTTCAAGACCCCTAAAAACCCTAAAAACTCTAAAAACCCCAAAATAACGTAGAAACCCAAAAAAATATAAACCTTTAATCCCCCACCCAAATCCCTAAAAATACTAAAACCTAAAAAAACTTAAAACGCCAAAAAACCCCAAAAACAAAAAACAAAGAAAAAATCACTAAAAATCCTAAAACCCTATAAAACCACTAATACATCCCTAGTAGAACCTAAAACCCCTTACTCCCCCACCCCCCCAAAGACCATAAACCCTTAAAACCCCTTAAATATCCTAAAAATATCAAAAACCCTAAAACTCCTAAAATACCATATAATTCCCTAACACACCATAAATACACTAAAACCCCTAAAACCATAAAACTATTGAAAAAACAAAAACCCCTAAAACCCCTAAAACCCCTAAAAATATAAAGAAAGAAGATGGCATCACACTCCCCCGATTCTCTCTCTCGCTCGACGCTTAGTCCAGGTTTTCCCCTAGTTTCCTCTCAGGATCTTGGAGAGGTTTATTTTCTTCCTCGGCGATGGTGTTCTCTGGCTACACTGTTTGGTTTCAAGATGGTAGTGGTTCTTTGGCAGTCTTGTTTTCCCTGTCCTGTGCTCCAGCTCTAGGCCATGTAAGGCCTTCTCTGCTAGTGCGCTTAGGTTTCGTCAGATTTGGAGGTTTCACGGGATTCTATGGTCTTTGATCGGTCCGATCTAGATTGTGGAGAATCTGATGGATCCTTGGTGGTCAGAACCCTTTCTAGAAGTCATCCACTGTTCGGGGTTGACTTTGTAGATCTGGGGTTTCCCAGGGAAGATCAGCGGAGACGGGGGCCTCATCGATGAATCAGGTTTCACCAGTGTCACGGCCATGGCGAGGCGAGGGTTTGAGACAATGTTCTGGAGAAGGAGGATTTGAGGATTTCGGTTGGGAAGTGTTTTGGACAGCAGATGAAATCTCAACAGATCATCTGGATTGGTGACAAATGTGGATATCGGTGAGGTGGTAGGAGGGACTGGTGTTCGATGGAGAAGCGACTCTCAAAGTTGTCTCTGGATCTGTGGATGTGGTGGTCTGTCTGGTCCTGTGATGGTGAAAGGGGAGTGTGAAGAGCATTTGGACAAGGAGGAGATTGTTTGTTTTTCTGGATCCATGATGGGTTATGGTAGATGCGGAGGGTGAAGATTTAGGTTCATTTTTCTGGTTCCTTATCTTTGTTCTTAGGTCATTATGCTGATGAAGGTTTGGTCAACTTGTGCTGCACTCTTTTTGAGATGTTGTTCTATGGAATCTTGAGTTGTGGATGGCTCAATTTTGGTTGTGTTTTTTCTTCTTTGGGATGCTGGAAGTTGACTGGTTAGGAGGAGATGGTCGATGGATTCTGAGTTGTTGGGTTATGTTTTTTGTTGGTTGATGGTTTTGTCGTGAGTCGTTGTTGCTGCTGGTGGACAGTCTTGATGCAGGATGGGGGGTGTTGTATGGTGTTTTGGGTTTGAAAAAGGAGTCTTGGGTGCTGAAAATTTGTTCTGTGCATGGGTTTTGGTGGTCATGGGTGGATGAAAATGATGTTGGATGTGGAATGCTAGAATTTTACTTGCAAGGAGTTGCTACTTGGCTTGATGTGGTTGAAGGGGGTGGTGGCTGGATTGGTTTGGACTCTCTGTTGGTACTGGATGATGGTGGTGATGGTTATGCTTCTGGTCCTGGTGGATGTGTGTTTTCTAGTGGTGAAATTTCTTGGAAAGAATGCGCTGGATGCTGGAAATTGTGATGTTCTATGCTGGTTGCTGCTGAGCTGGGAGGTGCTGAAGTTGCGGTTTATGGTCGTGCTGCTACTGGATGTTGATTGCGGTTTAAGTTTGGATACTGGTCATTGGTTAGTTGAGAGCTACTGGATGCTGGTTAATGCTAGATGATGGTGGTGGCTTCTTGGCTTTGTGTGTTTTCTCTTTTTTCATTTTTGATTTTTCTTTTTTTGGGGTCTTTTGCGTCTTGGGTTGTAAAGGGTTTTCGGGTGTGGGTCATTTGACCCCTACCCTCCCTTGTCTACTATGTCTATTTTTTCTTTCTAATAAATTTGGGGGGTGGGGGGGAATAGCTCGACCCTCACATCTTCCTTGCCATAAAAATATGAAAATCCCTAAAAATATCTAGAAAACTTTAAAAACCCTAAACACCCATAGAGACCCTAAAACTAGTAAAAGCACTAAAACGACTAAAAATGATAAACCCCCTAAAATCCATAAAAACCCTAAAACCCATAAAAACCTGAACAATTCTAAAAATAATAAAAACCCAAAAAATTAAAAATCCTAAGAAAACAAAAAATCCCAAAAACCCTAAAACCCTAAAAAAACACTAAAAAATCCTAAAAACCATAAAAACCTAAAAACCCTGAAAACACTACAAAAATCTTGAAACTATAAAAAAACCAAAAACCTTCCAAAAACCCAAATAAATAATTAAAAACCCTTCAAACACAATAAAATCCTAAAAACCCTATGACCTCTTAAAAACTCCTAAAACCATACAAAACACTAAAACCCCTAGAAAACATTTTATACCCTAAAAACTTATAAAACAATAAAAACCCTAAAATATTAAAATCCCTAAAACCATAAAAATATTTAAAAACTTACACCCCTAAAATATCCCTAAAAGGCCCTAAAATACCTAAAACCCCTAAAGGCATTTAAAACCCCTATAGAACCCCTAAAACGTCCATAAAAGACCCTAAAATATACTAAAATATCATAAAACCCCTAAAACCCCCAAAAAAACCCAAAAACCCTAAAAACCCATAAAATTTCCAAAAAACCCAAAATACACTAAAAACCCATAAAAACTCTAAAATGCCTTAACAACTATAACAACCCTAAAAACCCATAAAACCTTAACCCCCCTAAAACTCTAAAAAATCCTAAAATAATAAAACCCTTTAAATATTTCATGAAACCCTAAAAACCCCTAAAACCCCTAAGACCCCAAAAACCCTTAAAACACTAAAAACCCCTAAAAGCATGAAAACCCTAATAACCCATAAATCCATAAAAACCCCTCTAAAAACTCAAAAAACACTCAAAACCATAAAAACCCCCAACACCCCTAAAAACTGTTAAAACCCATAAAGAACCTAAAAACCCCTAGAAATTCATGAAAACTCCTAAAATCGATTAAAAACCTATAGACCCTGCAAACCCTTAAAACCCCTAAAAATCCCCTAAAACCCTAAAAACCCATAAAACCCCTAAAAATCCAAAAAAGTCTAAAATGGAAAGAAAAGTCATAAAACCCCTAAAAACTCTAAACACACTAAAAACCTTAAAACCCCTAAAAAACCCTAAAACACACCAAATCCTAAAACCCCCTAAAAACCCCTAAAATTTTATAAAAACACTTAAAATCCCTAAAACCCTAAAATAAAAAAAACATAAAAACACTAAAATAACCATAAAACCCCTAAAAAACGTAAAACACCTACATATAATATAACCCATAAACCCCAAAATATATTAAAAACCACTAAAATCCTGAAAAACCATAAAAAACAATAAAATTTACTAAAACCCCTAGAAACCCTAAATGTCAATAAAACACATAAAACCCCAAAAGTACCTAAAAATTCAATAAAACCCCTTGAAGGCCCTAAAAACCCTTAAACGCCCTATATACATATTAACTCTAAAAACCTAAAAACCCTAAAAACACTAGAAAATCATAAAAACTGTTAAAAACCCTAAGAAAAGATAAGAACCCTCAAAACTCTAAAAACCCATAAGTACCACTAAAACCCTAAAACTCCTAATCTAAGATGGCACCTTTATCTCATGGAGTCTCTCCCCCGGAAAATCTGAGCTTCCTCTTGGTTTTCCCCCTGATGGCATCGTTGTCCTTCTCTTCCTCGGATGTGGCGGTGCGGAATTGGCGGCGCTCTTCCGGGCTTCTTCGCGGCGGTGCTCCGATGGTGTGTGGTTCAGGGTTTCACTACCTTGGATCTCGGGATTCTGGATTTGGAAGATGGATCTTTCAGGAGTTGGCTTGCTGGCGGTTTTTCCATGGCATCATGTTGCTCTGGCTCTACGATACGGTTGTGGTGGTGGTACGGTGCAGTGGACGTGGAGTCATCCTTAGTGGGTGGTGGCATCTTTGGCAAGTGGTTCAGCATTTTGTGGCACGACGTTTTGTGTCACCTTTGAAGGAGAAAGTCCAGATCTATCCTGATATGGTTGAATGTTGCGGTTTCAAGAACAGTTCTACCCTCTCGTGGTGGATTGATGATGTTACAGGTCCGTATTATGCTCGGGTGTGAATTTTTCTGTGTTTTGCGCATCTGTTGTCTCGTTCTAGATCCCTGGCTCCGCCTTTGCTTCATGCTACTGATGCTGGTTTTGGTCGGAATGCCTGGTCTTGTTTGATATGATGGTTTGTGGTGATGGCTGGTCTGGGTGTGATCCTTAGTGAGTTGTGGTTTTTGGATTTGAGGAAAGGTGTTTGTATGAGGATGTTGTGAGTTGGTGGCTACTGGAATGTTTCTTGGATGGGAGGTGATGCTTTTCGTCTAGTGCTGAGGGATTATGTTGTTGCTTGTTGTGGATGTGGTGAATGGATGATTCACTGCTGGTCCTTATTGATGGGATGGTTGTATGATGAGGTTGCTCTCCCCGATGGTGTCTCCTTGAATCGAACACCCACTTCTACTCTGGCCACCCTTCCCAATGTACTGGACCCCACTTTGGTCTGGTATACTGGTGTTTGTGGAGGCTTTGGGATGGTGTTGGAGGTAGCGTCCAGTGTTAAGGGCATATCGCGGCAGAGTGGCAGGAGAATATCGCGGTGGAGTGGCATTGATGACTGGTGGTTGTTGGTCACTGATTTCTAGAAGATTATGATGGTTGTTGTTGTTTGTGGTGTTTTTTTGTGGTTTGATTCTGCTTGTGGTGATTGGTTGTGATGTCAGATCTGGTGTTGTTGGTTGCTGGGGCTGGTTGGATTGGACGTGTTGTTTCTGCTGCGTGGCTATGATGTTTGGTATTGGTGATGGATGCTGGTGTTGGCTGGACAAGATGTGTGGACGCTGCTGTTGTGTTTGGTTTGTGTGTCTTTTTCTCTTTTTTTGTTTTCTTTTTTTACTTTTCTTTTTTTGGGGTCTTTTGCGTCTTGGGTTGTGAAGGGTTTTTGGGTGTGGGTCGTTTGACCCCTCCCCTCCCTTGTCTGTTGTGTCTCTTATTTTCATTTTAATAAATTTGGGGGGGCTAGGAATAGCCCGACCCTCGCATATTCCTTGCCCTAAAACTCCTAAAAACCTAAAAAAATAAAATCACTAAAAACTCTCCATTACCCTAAAAACCCTAGAAATCGCTAAACATCCAAAACCACCCAAAAACTATTAAAAATCCATGAAAACCCTTAACAAAACCTAAAAACACCTAAAAATGCGAAAAAAACCCTAAAAACCAAAAAAACCCTAAAGTATCATAAAATCCCCTAAAAACCAATATAACCCAAAATCTCCAAAATCCCATCAAACCCATAAAACACTAAAATCCCCAGAAAACCCAATAAAATCCTTAAAAACCATTAAAACACCTAAAAACATAAAAAACCATTTAAAACCCTAAAATCCATAAAACCCCCAAATATTCAGAAAAATTGAAGGGACCCCAAAAAAATAAAAAACTCTAAAAACTGATTCAAACACATAAAAATCATAAAACCCTAAAATTCCTCAAAAACTCTAAAAACCCATAAAAGAACCTAAAACCCCTAAAAGTCTCTAAAAACCTCAAAACCCAAAATGACCCTAAAACCCCTAGAAAACCTAAAATACCCTAAAACTCTTAAAAGACCCTAAACCCAAAAAACCCCCAACCCACCCCCCCCCCCCCCAATACCATAAAATACACTAAAACCCTAAAAGACCCTAAAAACCTCTAAAACCCCTAAAATACACTAAAAATCCCCTAAAAAGCCATAACAACATTAAAAACCATAATGGACTCTAGAAACCCTTCTACACCTTAAAAAATCAAAAGGGCCCCAAAACCTCTAAAACCCCATAATGGACCCAAGAAAACCAAAAACCCATAAATGAACAAAAACCCCCAAAAAACTCTTAAAGAACCCAAAAAACCTCAAAAACCAAAAAAGTCCATAAAAACCCTAAAACATATAAATGGCCCTAAAACCATAAAAACCAAAAAATCCTAAAACCCCAAAGAACCATAATAGACCCTAAAAACCCATAAAGACACAAAACCCCAAAAAATCCTAAAAACCATAAAAGACCCTAAAAATCCTAAAACCCATAAAAACCACCAAAAACCAGCAAAAGACTTTGAATAACCCGAAAATTTTAAGACACAAAAACCCAAAAAAACATAAAAAATCTTGCAAATCCTAAAATCTATAAAATACCATAAAACCCTAAAACCATAAAAACCCAAAGAACCCATTAAAAACCATAAAAAACCCTAAAACATTAAAAAATCTTAAAAATGAAAAAAACCCCAAAAACACTAACAACCCTAAAAGACCTTAAAACCCATAGAAACCAAAAAATAACCCTGAGGGAACCTAAAACCCCAAAAAACCCTAAATGACCCTAAAATCCTTAAAAACTATAAAACACATTAAAACTATAAAAACCCCAAAAAAAGACCTAACACGCCATAAAACCCATAAAAGTCACTAAATCCCCTAAAACGCTAAAAGTCACTAAAACCCCTAAAAGGCCATAAAAACCCTAAAAACCTATAAAACCCCAAAAAGTTCTAAAAATAACCTAAAACCCTTAAAAAAACTAAAAACCCCTATAATCCAAAAACCCCTAAAGCACCATAAAAACCATAAAACCCTTAAAACCTTTAAAAACCCAAAACCCCTAAAAATATGAAAAACCCTAAAACCCCATAAAAACCATAAACCCTAAACCCTACACCCAAAACCCTATAACCTGCACCCAAAACCATAAACCATGTACCATATACCCTAAATCATAAACCCTAAACCATACACACTAAACTTGTTACCCTACACCCTAAACCCTAAACACTAAACCCTATACCCTATACCCTATACTTTAAACCCTATAGCTTAAACCATCTACCCTACACCATAAACCATATACCATACAAATAAAACCCTAAACCCAACATCTTAAACCATATACCTGACTCCCTAAACCCTAAACGTTGCACCCTAAGCCCCATATATTACACCATAAACCCTAAAACCTACACACTAAACCCTATACCTTACACCCTAAACCTTATACCCTAAACCCAAAACCATAAACCATATATACCCTAAACCCTAAACTTTACACCCTAAACCCAAAACCCTGAACTCAAAAACCTAAAACCATACACACTAAACCCTAAACCCAACACCCAAAACCCTATATCCTACACACTAAAAACTAAACCCTAAACCCTAAACCCTAAACCCCTATAACTAAAACCATATGCCCTAAAAACTACATCCTAATCCATATACTATACACCATAACCAATAATACCAACACACTAAACCCTACACCCTACACCCCATCCCTGAACCCTACACCATAAACCCTTCACCCTAAACCATAAACCCTTCACCCTAAACCTTATACACTGCACCCTAAACCCAATAAACTTCACCCTAAACCCTAAAACGTCCACCATAAAACATATACAACGAACCCTAAACTCTAAACCCTGCACAATAAACCCGAAAAAACCCTAAAAACCCTAAAACCCAGAAAAAAACCCCAAAACCCAAAACCGCTTAAAGTCACAAAATATCCCTTAAATAACTAAAAAACTATAAAACCAATATAAAACCCTAAATCCATTAAAACCCCTAAAAAACAATCAAATACTTTAAAATCTCTAAAAACCCTAAAAATTTTGAAAATCATAAAAGACCCTAAAAATCCTGAAAATCCTAAAAACCCTAAAAATCGTAAAATCAATAACAAAGAAAAAGAAATAATATAAATACAAAAAAATAAAAAAAAACCCTGAAAACCCATCAAAAACCCTTGAAAAGTCTAAAAACCCTAAAAAACATAAAAAACCCTAAAAATAATAAAAACCTAAAAACCCCTAAAAGAACCCTAAAACACTAAAAGAATCCAAAAAAATTAAATACCATTAAAGAACCCGAAAACCATAAAACCCATAAAAGAACCCTAAAAATACCATAAAACTCTAAAAAACACTAAAAACAGTAAAAACACTAAAAACCCATGAAAACCCCTAAAAACCCTAAAACACTAAAAACCATAAAAATACACTAAAACACTAAGAATAATAAAACCATAAAAGACTCATAAAACCCTAAGAACCCCTAAAATAACCCCTGAAATCCATAAAAATAATCTAAAAACCTTAAAAATATAAAAATACCTAAAAACATAAAAACCATAAAAACACTAAAAAGACCCTAAAACCCTAAAACACCCTAAAATCCATAAAACCCCTAAAATACCCTAAAATCGAAGATGGCGGCGCACTCTCCTGGCATTATCTCCCTCTCATCGCGGCTCCTAGGGTTTCCTTCAAATTCCCCTGGAGAAGGCGGGGTTGGATATTCTCCTCGACCCTCTCAGCCTTGTGGGAGGCACTCGTGGGGGCGGTGGGTTGATGCAGAGTCCCTTGATGTAGATGTTTCTCTTCGACAACTATGTGCTTCCTCAGAAGCGGAGACGATTGGGGTTCCAGCACCTTTCATTGTCCTAACCTTTAGAGCTTGTGGGGGAGATCTTGGAGACTTCGGACTTCAGCAGTGTTCTCCGGACCAAAGGCGGCAGGCATCGGTTTCTCTTCAGTTCTCAGCGTCTTGATGCAATGCAGAAGGTCCCTTTGTGGTGGTGGTCTTGGTGTGATGGAAGAAGACGTGGCGGCTGCCTGACGGAAATAGGATCTTGTGGGCTGCTTCGGGCAAAGGCAGAGGTGGCTTGTTGCAACTTTTTGGCTCATATATGGTGGATCTGGATCCTTCTCGGGCGTCATCTAAAAAGACTCCGATGAAGACAATGTTGTTTCCAGATCTGGGTCTCCGGTGGATTTTTTCTGGTTTGCTGCTTCGCCGCTTGGTTTCACCCCTACTGACTCTTCGATTCTGGTACGTTGCCTCTCCTACAGTCTGGATCCCAAATTTTTTTTGTGCGCCGGTGGTTTGTCTTTCCCAGTTGATTCGGCTTGGTGGGTGTTTGTTCGTTATGCTGCTACGGTTTGTACTGCTTGTGGAGTGGCTTGTTGGCTGGGCATGCGATTTGGCTGGAGGGCTGTCTGAGCCTCGGGTCAAGACTGTTCTGTTTTTTTTGTTGCTTTCAATGATGCTGGAGATTTCCATGTGCTCTGATGCATGCAATAGGCTACTTTCTTTTGCTGGTTTGTGTGGTATGGTTGGAGAGATCAATTTCCAGAAATGGTGGTGTTGTCTCCCGCTTGCTGCAGAGCTAGGACGTGACGATACTATTAAATACGGGTTTGGTGCTGATGGTCCTAAGTTGCTGGCGGTGGCTCTTCTTGGTGAGGAAATGCTTGAGGCTGCGGAGGATTTTGGGTGCGTGCAGTTGATGGTTGATCTTCTTGGCAAGAATATGCTTAATGATCACAACGCTGCTATGGACTGGTTGTTGTTCAGCTGGAATGAGTTGAAGCTTACAGGTTCGATTTTGGTGTTGTTGGTTCTGTGGTGCTTGCGGTGGACCTTCTTGGTAGGGAGGTGTTGGCTACTAGTTTTTGTGAAAAAGGAGGATGGTTGCTGGATGGATGTGATCTCTAGTTACTGGTGGTTATGTTCTTTTGGTGCTGATGGTTATGTGCTGTTGGTGGTGGCTCGTTTTGGTGTGAAGGTGATGGATTCTAGTTTTTGTGAGATTGGATGTCGGTTTCTGCTTGGTGGTGAGCTGTTGAATACTGGTGATGGTGAGGCTTGTGATTTTGATGTCGGTGGTTCTGTGATGTTTGAAGCTGGTGGTTCTGTGATGTTAGATGCTGGTGGTTCTGGATGTTGGTTACTTCATGGAGGGGAGGTGCTGAAGTTGCGGTTTACGGTCGTGCTGCTACTGGATGTTGTTTTCTATTTGAGTTGGGATGTTGGTTGTTGGTTAGCTGTGAGCCGCTGGATGCTGGTTGATGCTGGATGATGGTGGCGGCTGCTTCGCTTTGTGTGTTTTCTTTTTTCGTTATTGATTTTTCTTTTTTTGGGGTCTTTTTTCTTGGGTGGTTAAGGGTTTTTGGGTGTGTGTCATTTGACCCCTCCCCTACCTTGTTTGTTGTGTCTCTTTTTTCTTTCTAATAAATTTAGGAGGGTCGGGAATTGCCCGACCCTCGCAACTTCCTTGCCCTAAAATACCCTAAAACCACCTAAAACCTTTTAAAAATCCAAAAAACCCTAAAAATACTAAAAACCATAAAAACCAAAAACAAACTCTAAAAACACTAAAAACCCTCAAAATCATAAAAATACTAAAAAAAATAAAAAACATAAAAAAATTAAAACACTTAAATTCCCCAAAAATCTCTAAAATCATGAAAAACAAAAAAAACACTATAATATCCTAAAAACCAAAAAACCATAAGAATTACAAAAAACCATAAAACCTCCTCAAAAACCTAAAAAACATTAAGGAAACTAATAAACTAAAAAACCCTAAACCCCCTAAAATACCCTAAAACCCCTTAAAACCCCATAAAGACTATAAAACCCCTAAAAGACCCTAAAACCCTAAAATAATCTAAAAAACCTAAAATTCCCTAAAAACCTAAAAACCTATAAAAGTACCTAAAAGACCAATAAATCCTAAAAGGAACTAAAAACCCATAAAAAATAAACCTTAAGTATAAGGCCCCATCCTTAAACCTTACTTAATCTTGAGTTATTACAAGATTTCACATTGAGGATCTTTTCGAGTTTAGAGTTTTAGAGAATTAGATCATAAAAATTGCATTACATTCCACATATAAACAAAGTGGTTACATAAAGATAGTATTTTTCATTCCCATCAATGGAAACACATTTAAAATAAAACATGGAATATTTCTTGACACATCATTGACTCTATCATCTTATCATGTACCTTTCCCTTGACCTGTGAAAAACATTTCAAAAACTTGGGATGAGCATAAAAACTCAGTATGGGTTATAAAAAAACATGGAAAGGAAACATGAGTTCATATATGCATAAGAATGAAATCATACTTTACCCATAAAACATAGGCACTTTAACATACCTCATAAAATCATGAATAAATCATAGAAATCATAAGACATTAAGGTAACTTGAGGCATTCATAACATTCTTACGTAGGGAGTAACCCTCTTGGTTACATTTGGAATACCCATCACAGTATATTCCATAAATCTCTTCGGAGAAACCTTAACGTTTCACTCCTTCGCGTTACCCAATGCATTGGAGAGCTATAACGGGCTCACCCGCCCTTAGTTTATCACGGAACCACCCGTCTTCATAATAATGCCCAAGAACCATAACATAATCATATCACATAAAACATGCATAAAGGAAACATAACATTTCCACATTTCAATCATGAGATATCAATACAACACATTGATATAAAAAAAACATTATGAAAACCATTTTCAATACCAAAGTAAAACATGGTATTTATTTTTCGTTTTAAAAAAAAGGTATGGCTTGTAGAGGAAGCCGAAACTCAAATAACGGTCACGACGGCGGAGAAGTCGTTGTCGCCACATACGTACGACAAAAACATTCCCTTTTGTCGTTTAGTAAACGCTTCATATAAAAAAGATTCCTTTTGAATAAACGTAAAAGTCAAAGGGGTTTATACACCGTATAAAAGAAAGTTGTGTATAAAATAAAATATGCCTCAATGAAAGGAGATTGAGACGAAGTCCCATACCTCGTATCCGACTTGACCCGACCGTTATTTAATCTCCTGAATAATAAACTTGAGTTAATCTCTACTTGCTTAAGAATCTTTTTCAAGTTCATTATTCCTTTTATACCATGTTATGAACATCATGTAATCATTTAAGTTAATAATGTTCATTTTGTCGGTATTTGGTTCTTAAGTCAAAAATAGACTTCTTACACTTACATGTTGTTAATTTGGTCATAGGTTCGTTATATCCAGAATGTTATTAATGATTTGGATAACATATATATCATATATATTCATCATATACATGTATTTATAATACTACATCACATTTAGAGGTAAGAAATGAAATGCACCGTTCATGGAGATGGTAAGTCGTACGTACGCATGAACGCTACTTCCATTTCTATTTCATATTTTCTGGAATGGAATCATAATGATATAAGAGTATATTATAATTCCAGTATAATAAAATATATAATATCATTAACTTTATCCTTTACACATCCCACATATGGTATTAACGAATCAAATCACTTTCAGGGGGCGGTAGTCCGCACTTCCTAAAATGAAGATATCGTGTTTACCCATAATGGAAACCATAAAGGTATGCCCAAAAAGAAAAAAACATAAGCTTAAGGAAAACATAAACATATTATATATCATATATAAAAATAGTGACATCATAATGGCCACCTTTGAAGGTGTTAAATGAGTATTGAACAATCATCGTTTCGGGAGGCAGAATTTCGCCATCCACGGAAACCGTATGTTCTTTAACCATTTGATGTAGTTGTGTGAGATTGTAGCTCAAATAAATATTATAACAACATCATAGTATATTTAAGATACTGGTGTTGTTACAAAATATGTAAATAAAAAGAGTTTAGGGGGTTGGAGAAGCAAAATAAAACAAATGAACATGAGAGAATGAATTACCTTTAAAAGTGTAACTCCTTTTGATTTGAGCCTAAAGGCTTCCTTTGAAAGGATTCTGCCCAAAGGTAATCCTCTAGGATTAGGATAGGGATGTGGAGAGAGTAAATGGGTAGGGTTTGGCCGAGCCAAAGGCTTGAGGAGTGTGTGAAATGAGGTAGAGGTGGGGGCCTGTTATAAGAGGAGAGGAGGGGCACTTTTGGAAAGTAAAGAAATATTACTTTATTTGAAAATGTGTTTCGGATTTAAAAGGTACCATATTGATATAATTCGTGGATAAGGTGATAAGGGTTCTAAATGCACTCATCCAATTGGTTTTGGACATGTGTAGTTCATATATTTTACATTGTCTTTCCATTTTATTTAAATCGTCAAATAATGATGTCATCGCTGCATCATTATTATATCATAAATAATTTAATTTATTTAATGTCTAAAAATCATAAAAAAAAAACACTATGATGTAGGAAATCTTTTTAGATTTCCAATTACTATTTATAATCAAATATCTGATCTTTATAACCCCATGTAAAAATTGTTTTCGTAAAACATATTATGTTTGTGTCATTTTTACTTTTACATTAAATAAAAAGTTATTTATGTCATTTCCCAACCAAAATGTCTCCATGGGGTCCCAAAGTTGACCCATGGATTTTCTTGGTAGGCCATGACACAACAAATAAGGTTGGGACATGTTTCTAGGTCATTTCATATTATTAATGCATTATTTATACCTTAAACTACCCTAATTACCACTAATCGCGATTAAAAACTTAATAAGTTACTATTCACCAAAAAATTATTTTAATCCCATTGAAACAAATTTTACTTCTTAATGAAAACCATGAATGTTGGATTTTTGAAATTCATAACACAAAAGTGGCAAAGTTTCATTTAAACGAAAAATTAGTTTCTTTAACTACCACTTAGTGGTTTCACTATTCATCAAAAAATTGAAGTTTTTCAGAAAATTACCAAAAATTCACCCTAAGCTATATTTGATATTCAGAATTCAAAAATGAAGTCTATTTTACAAAATTCAATACATATAAGTCAAATTAATTAATTTAATAATTAATTCCCACTGCCAGAGCAAATAGCGTGTTTTTACAAAACAATAAGTATCAAAAGATTGACACCAGTTTAAGTCTAATTTCAAAGTGAAATTGATTCCAATGACCACCATTGGATAAAATGGTAAAAATATATTCATATTACATGTTAATACAAATTCAAAATATAATCTAATCATATAAATAAATTAGATTAAAAAGCAGTTTTGATGTAAAATGTAGTATTTTTCACTATTCATTAAAAAATGAACATTGTCAGAAAAATACCAAAAATTCACACAAAGTAAATTTTGATGTCCCAAACATAAAGAATAAGTTTATTTTGACAAACATAGTTTATAAAATTTTCAAATATATATTTAAAAAGGGTTTTCCATCACAAGGCAGTAAAATAGTCTTTTAAGAATATTAGTGTATTCCATGCTTAAGATTGGATTTATTTTCATTTTAAGCCTCTATAACACTATCTTAATCATTAATAGACATAGATAAAAATATCTATTGTTCATTACTTATTTGGGATGTTACATCCTTCCCCCCTTTAGAAAATTGCGTCCCCGCAATTTATTTACTTATCGAATAAATGGGGGTACTTATCCCTCATTGCATTTTCAGATTCCCATGTTGCCTCTTCAATCATGTGGTTTTTCCACAAAACCTTTACCTGGTGAATCACCTTATTCCGTAACACTTGCTCCCTGTGGTCAAGAATCTGGACTGGTTGTTTCTCATAAGATAAGTTCTCTTCCAACTGAACTACCTCTGGACTCAAAACATGAGATGGATCTGGCATATACTTTCTCAACATCGAAACGTGAAAAACATTGTGTACCTGAGATAAACTCGGAGGTAAAGCCACTCGGTATGAAACTGATCCAACTCTCTCCAGAATTTCGTATGGTCCAATGAACCTTGGACTCAACTTTCCTTTCTTACCAAATCTCATCACACTTTTCCAAGGAGAAACCTTGAGAAAAACATGATCACCTACCTCGAAAGATAGATCCTTCCTCCGGTTATCCGTATAACTCTTCTGCCTACTCTGAGCTGTTCTCATGTGTTTCTGAATCAGCTGAACTTTTTCTGCCATCTCTTCTACCAATTCTGGTCCCATCAACTTCCTTTCACCCACTTCATCCCAGAAAGCTGGAGTTCGACACCGCTTCCCATATAATTCCTGAAATGTTGCCATCTGTATACTGGAATGAAAACTGTTATTATATGAAAACTCAACCAAAGAAAGATGTTGGTCCCAACTTCCCTGATAATCCATAGAACAAGCTCGTAGCATATCCTCCAATGTCTGAATTGTTCGTTCTGACTACCCATCTGATTGAGGATGAAAAGCTGTACTAAAATTTAATTCAGTACCCAACGACTTCTGAAGGCCTTTCCAAAAGTTAGAAGTAAACCTGGGATCACAATCCGATACAATGGAGAGAGGAACTCCATGTAACCTGACTATCTCTTTAAGATACAAACGGGAAAGTTGATCAAGAGAGAAAGTATCTCATATTTCAAGGAAATGAGCAGATTTGGTCAAGCGATCAACAATAACCCAGATTGCATTATTACCTCGAGATGTCTTCGGTAATCCAACAACAAAGTCCATGGATATATTCTCCCATTTCCACTCTGGAACTGGTAAAGGCTGAAGCATCCCTTTCGGTAACTGCCGCTCTGCTTTACCCTGCTGACAATTCAAACACTTCACAGTAAAATCAGCAATATCTCTTTTCATTCCATCCCACCAGTAATACTCCCGCAGATCTCTATACATCTTAGTACTGCCCGGATGAACTGAAAACGGAGAACTATGAGCTTCACATAACAAATCTCTCTTCAACTGTGAATCACAAGGAACACACAATCTCTTCCAAAATCTCAAAACACAATCATTATCAATGTTGAATTTAGGCAACATACCTTTCTGAACCAGCTCTACCTTTTTCTGCAACTCACTGTCTTGCTTCTGTGCTTGCTTGATTCTATCTGATAGAGATGATCTCACTGATACCTGAAACAAAACAGAAGGACTTCTTGCACCAACAGCTTCTATGCCAAAGTTCATCAAATCCTTAACCAAAGGATCACGTTCCAAACGCAACATTGTTAATGAAGCATTACTTTTTCGACTCAAAGCATCAGCCACTTTATTTGCTTTTCCCGGATGGTAATGAATTGTACAATCATAATCCTTGATTAATTCCAGCCATCTCATTTGTCTCATGTTTAACTCTTTCTGAGTGAATATATACTTTAAACTTTTATGATCGGTATATATTTCACACTTTACTCCATACAAATGATGCCTCCAAATTTTTAAAGCAAAAACAACAGCAGCTAGTTCCAAATCATGTGTAGGGTAATTTACCTCATGAATTTTCAACTGTCGTGAAGCATAAGCAATTACCTGATCATTCTGAATTAGGACGCAACCAAGTCCTTTCAATGAAGCATCACTGTATATAATAAACTCAAAATTCCTGGAAGGTAGTGCCAAAACTGGAGCATTCACCAATCTTCTTTTCAATTCCTAAAAACAATCATCACATTCTTTTGTCCAGATAAACTTAACACCCTTCCGAGTTAGCTTAGTCAATGGACTAGATAACCGTGAAAAATTTCTAACAAACCTTCGGTAATAGCCCGCCAAACCAAGTAAGCTACGAATCTCGGTTACATTTGTCGGTCTTGGCCATTCTTCCACAACTTTCGTTTTTGCAGGATCAACAGTTATTCCATCTTTAGAAACAATGTGACCAAGGAAATAAATTTGTTGCAACCAAAACTCACACTTGCTGAATTTCCCACACAGTTTATTTTCTTTTAAGGTTTGCAAGATAACCCTTAAATGTTTTTCATGCTCCTCTTTACTTTTAGAAAACACCAAAATATCATCAATGAAAACCACCACAAACTTATCCAAGAACTCATGGAAAATTCTATTCATTAAGTCCATGAATACAGCAGGTGCATTGGTTAGCCCAAAAGGCATTACTACAAATTCATAATGGCTATATCTCGTACGGAACGCGGTCTTCGGAATATCTTCCTCCTTTACCTCCAGCTGATGGTACCCCGATCTCAAGTCAATCTTTGAAAAAAACTGAGCTCCCTGGAGCTGATCAAACAAATCATCGATATGAGGCAAAGGATATTTGTTCTTAACAGTGATATTATTCAAGGCTCTATAATCAATGCAAAGTCTCATAGAACCATATTTCTTTTTAACAAATAAAACAGGAGCACCCCATGGTGATGTGCTAGGTCTAATGAAACCTTTCTCTAATAAATCTTGAAATTGCTCCTTCAACTCTAAAAGTTCAATTTGTGCCATTCGATAAGGGGGTTTTGAAATTGGCTTAGCATCAAGAACTAAGTCAACAGTAAACTCAACTTCCCGATCTGGTATTATTCCAGGAAACTCATCAGGAAAAACATCAGGATACTCATTTACCACTGGCACATCATTAATCTGAACAGTTCCTTTATTTTCAATGACGTGTGCAAGGTAACATTCATTTCCATCTTTTACAAGTTTCTCGGCCTCTTGATATGTTATCAAAAGTAAGGGTTCATTCTTGTAAACAAACTGAAAGTCTTTCTGAAAAGAAACTTCTTTAGCTCTACAATCAATCTTATCATGGTAAATAGAGAGCCAATCCATACCCAGGATAAGATCAAACTCTACTAGAGGTAGAACAATAAGGTTTTCAAGTAGGTTCTTTCAACAGATAAGGATAGGAAGATTCTTATAAATTCTTTTTGCCTCAACATTCCCCCCAGGTGTTTTTACCAAAAGTTCAGGAGTCATTTCTTGAGATGGTATTCCCATTTTACTAGAAAAGGTTTCAGAGATGAAAGAATGTGTAGACCCCGAATCAAACAACACACTGGCATAATCTGAAAAAACAAACAAAGTACCTGATACAACTTCATTTGATGGCCCGACATCTGCTGAAGTAGTTGCAAAGGATTTCACCACCCCTTTCTGCTTGTAGTCTAACTGCTTCCCATCACTCAAGATCCTTGTCGGACACTCGTTTGCATAGTGACCCATCTCATTGCACTTATAACATTTCACTAACTATAAATCAAATTTGTTCTTACCTTCACCTTGATCCTTTTCAGTGCAATCACGAGCCTTATGTCCCATCTTACCACATCGGTAGCACTTTCCAGAATTCAGAAGACATTCCCCAGCATGCCTTTTGCCACATTTATCACAAACTGGAAACTTAGTTCTCTTACCATCAGACTTTTTTGAAGAATTCTTACCTTTCTCCTTCCACCTCAGTCTCTTCTTCTGCTGGTTGTTATAGAAAACTTGGTCATCAGCAAACTCCATTTCCACCTTCTCAGCACATCGAACAAGCTTTTCATAACTTTTAAACTCACGAGAAGCTAATGCCCTTTGATACTTTGGCTTTAATCCTGAGTAAAAACGATTGATTTTACTATCAAGGTCCCGGATAAAATTTGGAGCATACCTTGCCAATCGAGTGAACCTTTCTTCATAGGCAGCCACTGAGTCTTCCTCTTGCCTTAATTCCAAGAATTTCTTTTCCATCCTAAGTCGAACAGCCTTAGGAAAATACTTCTCAAGAAACATACCTTTGAATTCATCCCAGTCAAGAGCATCAATCTCATCGGCATCCCTGATATTTTTAACCATAGACCACCACTGATCTGCTTCACCCTCCAAACGGTAAATAGAAAGACTAACCTTTTGATTTTCTGAACACCCCATGACATCAAAAATCTTCTCCAGTGCTTTAATCCACCCTTCAGCTAGCACAGGGTCAGATGATCCTCTGAATGATGGTGGATGTTGCCTCATGAAATGTTCCACCACTGACATGTTCCTCTGCGGTTGATCTGGCTGATCTCGTGCATGGATACCACCGCCATTTATCGCTTGAGTCAACTGCGCCATTACTGCAACAAACTGTTCAGTTCCAATTCCGACCATTTCTGAATGCCGATTCGGAAGGTTATTTCCTTCTGTATGCCTTCCTAGCACTGCTTCCCTGTTCCCTCTGTGAAAAACCATTCTGAACAAACATGTCTTAGATGAAGCAACATGGTAATCTTTAAATGCTATATCTTTTTAAAAAAAATATTTTTGGATAATCATTTAATAGAATTCTAACTCCTAAAGTTATCTAAACCGACCTCTGATACCAACTATAAGGCCCCCATCCTTAAACCTTACTTAATCTTGAGTTATTACAAGATTACACATTGAGGATATTTTCGGGTTTAGAGTTTTAGAGAATTAGATCATAAAACTTGCATTACATTCCACATATAAACAAAGTGGTTACATAAAGATAGTATTCTTCATTCCCATCAATGGAAACACATTTAAAATAAAACATGGAATATTTCTTGACACATCCTTGACTCTATCATCTTATCATGTACCTTTCCCTTGACCTGTGAAAAACATTTCAAAAACTTGGGATGAGCATAAAAACTCAGTATGGGTTATAAAAAAAACATGGAAAGGAAACATGAGTTCATATATGCATAAGAATGAAATCATACTTTACCCATAAAACATAGGCACTTTAACATACCTCATAAAATCATGAATAAATCATAGAAATCATAAGACATTAAGGTAACTTGAGGCATTCATAACATTCTTACGTAGGGAGTAACCCTCTTGGTTACGTTTGGAATACCCATCACAGTATATTCCCTAAATCTCTTCGGAGAAACCTTAACGTTTCACTCCTTCACGTTACCCAATGCATTGGAGAGATATAACGGGCTCACCCGCCCTTAGTTTATCATGGAACCACCCGTCTTCATAATAATTCCCAAGAACCATAACATAATCATATCACATAAAACATGCATAAAGGAAACATAACATTTCCACATTTCAATCACGAGATATCAATACAACACATTGATATAATAAAAACATTATGAAAACCATTTTCAATACCAAAGTAAAACATGGTATTTATTTTTCGTTTTAAAAAAAAGGTATGGCTTGTAGAGGAAGCCGAAACTCAAATAACGGTCACAACGGCGGAGAAGTCGTTGTCGCCGCATACGTACGACAAAAACATTCCCTTTTGTCGTTTAGTAAACGCTTTGTATAAAAAAGATTCCTTTTGAATAAACGTAAAAGTCAAAGGGGTTTATACACCGTATAAAAGAAAGTTGTGTATAAAATAAAATATGCCTCAATGAAAGGAGATTGAGACGAAGTCCCATACCTCGTATCCGACTTGACCCGACCGTTCTTTAATCTCCTGAATAATAAACTTGAGTTAATATCTACTTGCTTAAGAATATTTTTCAAGTTCATTATTCCTTTTATACCATGTTATGAACATCATGTAATCATTTTAAGTTAATAATGTTCATTTTGTCGGTATTTGGTTCTTAAGTCAAAAATAGACTTCTTACACTTACATGTTGTTAATTTGGTCATAGGTTCGTTATATCCAGAATGTTATTAATGATTTGGATAACATATATATCATATATATTCATCATATACATGTATTTATAATATTACATCACATTTAGAGTTAGAAATGAAATGCACCGTTCATGGAGACGGTAAGCCGTACGTACGCATGAACGCTACTTCCATTTCTATTTCATATTTTCTGGAATGGAATCATAATGATATAAGAGTATATTATAATTCCAGTATAATAACATATATAATATCATTAACTTTATCCTTTACACATCCCACATATGTTATTAACGAATCAAATCACTTTCAGGGGGCGGTAGTCCGCACTTCCTAAAATGAAGATATCGTGTTTACCCATAATGGAAACCATAAAGGTATGCCCAAAATGAAAAAAAAACATAAGGTTAAGGAAAACATAAACATATTATATATCATATATAAAAATAGTGACATCATAATGGCCACCTTTTAAGGTGTTAAATGAGTATTGAACAATCATCGTTTCGGGAGGCAGAATTTCGCCATCCACGGAAACCGTATGTTCTTTAACCATTTGATGTAGTTGTGTGAGAGTGTAGCTCAAATAAATATTATAAAAACATCATAGTATATTTAAGATACTGGTGTTGTTACAAAATAAGTAAATAAAAAGAGTTTAGGGGGTTAGAGAAGCAAAATAAAACAAATGAACTTGAGAGAATGAATTACCTTTAAAAGTGTAACTCCTTTTGATTTGAGCCTAAAGGCTTCCTTTGAAAGGATTCTTCCCAAATGGAATCCTCTAGGATGAGGAGAGGGATGTGGAGAGAGTAAATGGGCAGGGTTTGGCCGAGCCAAAGGCTTGAGGAGTGTGTGAAATGAGGTAGAGGTGGGGGCCTTTTATAAGAGGAGAGGAGGGGCACTTTTGGAAAGTAAAGAAATATTACTTTATTTGAAAATGTGTTTCGGTTTTAAAAGGTCTCACAGTGATATAATTCGTGGATAAGGTGATAAGGGTTCGAAATACACTCATCCAATTGGTTTTGGCCATGTGTAGTTCATAGATTTTACATTGTCTTTCCATTTTATTTAAATCGTCAAATAATGATGTCATCGCTGCATCATTATTATGTCATAAATAATTTAATTTATTTAATGTCTAAAAATCATAAAAAAAACACTATGATGTAGGAAATCTTTTTAGATTCCCAATGACTATTTATAATCAAATATCTGATCTTTATAACCCCATGTAAAAATTGTTTTCGTAAAACATATTATGTTTGTGTCATTTTTACTTTTACATTAAATAAAAAGTTATTTATGTCATTTCCCAACCAAAATGTCTCCATGGGGTCCAAAAGTTGACCCATGGCTTGTCTTGGTCGGCCATGACACAACCAATAAGGTTGGGACATGTGTCTAGGTCATTTCATATTATTAAATCATTATTTATACCTTAAACTACCCTAATTACCACTAATCGCGATTAAAAACTTAATAAGTTACTATTCACCAAAAAAATTATTTTAATCCCATTGAACCACATTTTACTTATTAATGACAACCATGAATGTCAGATTTTTGAAATTCATAACACAAAAGTGGCAAAGTTTCATTTAAACGAAAAATCAGTTTCTTTAACTACCACTTAGTGGTTTCACTATTCATCAAAAAATTGAAGTTTTTCATAAAATTACCAAAAATTCACCCTAAGATATATTTGATATTCTGAATTCAAAAATGAAGTCTATTTTACAAAATTCAATACATATAAGTCAAATTAATTAATTTAATAATTAATTCCCGCTGCCAGAGCAAATAGCGTGTTTTTACAAAACAATAAGTATCAAAAGATTGACACCAGTTTAAGTCTAATTTCAAAGTGAAATTGATTCCAATGACCACCATTGGATAAAATGGTAAAAATATATTCATATTAAATGTTAAGACCAATTCAAAAGATAATCTAATCATATAAATAAATTAGATTAAAAAGCAGTTTTGATGTAAAATGCAGTATTTTTCACTATTCATTAAAAAATGAACATTGTCAGAAAAATACCAAAAATTCATACAAAGTAAATTTTGATGTCCCAAACATAAAGAATAAGTTTATTTTGACAAACATAGTTTATAAAATTGTCAAATATATATTTAAAAATTGTTTTCCATCATAAGGCAGTAAAATAGTCTTTTAAGAATATTAGTGTATTCCATGCTTAAGATTGGATTTATTTTCATTTTAAGCCTCTATAACACTATCTTAATCATTAATAGACATAGATAAAAATATCTATTATTCATTACTTATTTGGGATGTTACATTAAGAACCCTAAAAAACCTAAAAACTCTAAAAGCCATAAAAAACCTAAAACAATCCTCACAAACATAAAAAACCCAAAAAGAACCACTAAAAATCCTAAAAACAATAAAAATGTTAAAAACACCCAAAAAACATAGAAACCCCTTAAAATACATTAAAAAAATTAAACCCCATAAAAAAATAAAAAAATACAAACCCTTAAAAACCCTAAAACACCCCTAAACCCCCTTGAAATCCCTAAAACCCTTTAAAACCCTAAATATATTAAAACAACAGTAAAAAACTTAAAAACCCATAAAACCCTTAAAAATTATAAGAGGTATCTTAAATCCCTGAAACACATAAATACCATAAAATAAATAAAATCTTGAAAACAACTAAAAAACCCAAAAAAACACAAAAAATCCAAAATACCTAAAAATCATAAAGAATCCTAAAATACAAAAAGAACCCTAAAACCCTAAAAACCCTAAAAACCTAAAATCCAAAAAACCCCTAAGTGCTTATAATAACCCCAAAAACCTCAAAATACACTAAAACCCCCTAAAACCCAAAAACGCTAAAACCTTAAAAACTCATAAACCCCTAAGAAACCCTAAAAACCCTAAAAACCTAAAATACCCAAAAAAACCCTAAAAAACCTAAAAGAGACTAAAACCACTAAAACTATAAAGGAAACAAAAATAACCTAAAACCCTAAAAACTCTAAATGACCTAAAAAACTCTAAAAACATAAAAGACCACAAAAGCCCAAAAAATCTTAAAGGGTTGTAAAACCCCTAAACCCCATAAAAGAAAAAAAACTATAAAACACCTAAACAATACAAAAATCCATAAAATACCCCAAACCCATAAAAACATAAAAAATACTAAAATAAATAACATTTCATAAACCCATTAAAACCCCTAAAACCCAAAAAAATACCTGAAAACATAAAAACTATAAAATCCATAAAAACTCTAAAACCCATAAAAACATAATAACATTAAAACCCCTAAAAAACATAAAACCCACGAAAGGCCTTCAAAGATTCCAAAACACCCTAAAAGCATAAAAACACTAAAAACCCTAAAAACCCAAAAAAACACTAAAAACCATTAAGAACACCTAAATATCCCAAAAACCCAAAAAAACTAAAAAGAATGAAACCCATAAAATAAAAATAAAACCTAAAAATATTTAAAAACGCTTAAAAAACCTTAAACCCATAAAACCATAAAACCACAAAAAAAATTTAAAACCCCGTAGAAACCCCTAAAACACCAAAACTTTTAAAAACACCAAAAACTTTGAAAAACCCAAAAATCCATAAAATCCAAGAAAAAGAACAAAAAACCAAAAACCTAAAAAACTATAAAAACCCAAAAAACCCTAAAAAAGATAAAAACCATAAAAACCCTAAAACCAATAAACAACCTTAAACCCCTAAAACCCAAAAAAAAACTAAACCTTATACCCAACACTGAAAACCCTACACCCTAAACCTGATACCATATATCCTAAACCCTAATACCTACCCCTGAAGTCCCATACCCAAAACCCAAAACCCAAAAAACAACACCCCAAACCCATACCCTACAACCTAAACCCTATAACTCACACCTTAAACCCTATAACGTATACCATAAACATTAAACCCTACACCATAAACTCTAAAACCTACACCTTAAACCCTAAACCCTACACCATAAATTCTAAACACTATACAATATACCCTAAACCCTTAAAACCTATAAAAACACTAAAATAACCTAAAATCTTAATATAACATAAAAACATTAAAATTCTAAAATACCCAAAAATTTCCCAGAAAACCCTAATACCCCTAAAATACCTTAAACCCCTTAAAACCCTAAATGAACCAAAAAAAATCTTAAAACCACATAAAACCTCTAAAAACCCTAGGAACCCTGAAAACCTATAAAAATAATAAAACCCTAAATAAACCCTACAACCAATAAGAATACCCTAAACCCCCAGAACACCTAGAAAATCCAAAAACGCCAAAAAAACAAAAATAAAACCCTAAAAACCAAAAAAACACCCTAAACATATAAAACCCTAAAACCTATAAAACCATATACCCCCCCCCCCCAAATGCTTAAAATCCTAAAAACAATAAAAAAATCTAAATCCCTAAATATACATAAAACCCTTAAAAACCATTAAAACCCCTTAAAACATAAAAACCCTAAAACAACCCAAAACCCCTAAAAGACCCTCAAAAACCCTAAAAACCCCTAAAAAGAACATAAATACCTAAACCCCCTAAAAATACCATAAAAATACTAAAGGACACTAAAAACCCTAAAAACACACAAAAAACCTTGAATCCCTTAAAATAATAGGTTTCGTACAATCATAATATGAACATATGCAGTGGAAGACTACCAAAACACTGGCATATCTATCTTTAATAATCAACACATAAATAAAACTATAAAATAGAGTACCTAAAAATCACAATAGAAGTGGTCTTCTTCTTCCTTGGAAAAGGATAATTATTGATAAGGATCATAAAGTAGTGAACAAAATCACCCTGTCTATGAGGGGGGAACACAAACTAATGTATCCAAAATCATATCTATAGGATACCCAAATACTGAAGGGGTTATAGTAACTTCATCTTATATGATGAACAATTATGTGGGAGGAAGATAGAATTATCCACACCCAACAGAATTGGAAACCGTCCTCTTATATAGGTGGAGCCTGAGGCACATCTCATCATATGAATTTGGTATTGTGGGTTAATTAATTGATCATTTTCAATGATTTAATATAAATCCATTAAAATATTAATAATGGTATATAACTAAAAATAAATTCATTTGGGGGAAATATATATATACTATCGCATTTATATTTAATACATTCATAAAAATACCTACATCACATGCATGTTTTAAATATAAACTTATATATATAATATCAGAATATATATAAATATATATATATATATCACATTCAATTATCTCCCACTTTCACTAAAATCATATAACATTTTTATGTATAAACTTAAAACTATTTTTCAATACATTCAAACTCTTTTGGATATGGGTTTCAATCAAACTCTCTTCATTTTGAGTAATCACTTTTTACAAAATGTTATCCTTGTCCAAGGGCTTAACTGTGTGACCCTAAGGTACTTAAAAACATTGCGAAAAACTCCAAAATATCTATTTCATAGATGTAATAAATGTATAGACTCCAAAAAACCATTTGTTCTACTCAAGCTACTAAGGGGTATATTGTGATCTCTATCAAACATAATCATATCTATATGAAATATTTCACCACAATATATATCATATACATCATATTTATCTTATATAATCACTTTTTCTATGTAATCGAGAAACCTCTAGACATGGAACATGTCAATCTACTATCGACCTCAAATAAATTTCTTGATTCTCTAAAAAATAATAAAAAAGTGGTTGAATACATCACATGTCATTAAAATATCTAAAAAAATCACATGTCACTTATATAAATAGTTGGAAAATCACATGATAAATAACTAAGCCAGGAAAAACATTAACTCAATATAATTATATCAAGGGTAGATGTCTTTTCTTGTCATACAAGTGGACAAATACTAGCTTGGTTGCACTCCAACAAATTTCATGATTAGAAACTTACCCAACCACCACCTGATTAGCTAAATTCATATGGTGACTTGCATAAGTAGGGTTTAAAAGTATGAAGGCTCTCATTATAGGTATGTCTCTAACCTCATGTAAGAAGGACATATAATTAGAATAAAACCCTAAGTATATTCATGATTGTATGACATTCCATGAGATATACTTTATCATATCAATACAATTAATAATTCTATACTTAATAAATCAAGAATCTATTCTTCAATATCTCATTTAAATTCATTTAAAATGGATATAATAATGTATTAAATCTAACCATTACATATCATCACATCCCATTATACTCCCTGATGATATTTGGTTTAGGACAAATCATACTTTATATTATTAGGGGATATTAATCATTTGACCTTTCATTTTAAATAAATCTCATCACACATGAATGAATGGTAAATATAGATTTAATTTATTATAATAATATGATTCCTTTACAACCAATATCTCATGTGTTTAACACCCATATATTATTCATGACCTCATGTTGTTGTTGTGGTAGTGATTTTCTTAATGCGTCTAATGCATTATCCTATATATCCACCCAACTAATATTTAAATTTACCCTCCCAACAATCTCCTATATGAGATGTTATTTTTAAAGGAATTTTTTTCTTTTATTAGATAGAGATTCCTTATCTTAGGAAACAACACCATTGTAGTCAAAATATAGCTTAATTTATCCCTCAATTCTAGGAACCACTCTAAGTTCAAAAATGAACTTTCTAATCTAAATATCTTCCTTCACATCATCTGATGTAGTGATACACTCCACCACTATTATCAAGTCCACTATGGTGTCTTGTTTGGAACTTTTCTAACTAACTACTCCACTATTTAGCTAAAATAAAAATCATGATTGATATTTCATATCATCTTTGTCTGATTCGAAACTAGAATGTGTTTAACCCTTCATATATATATCATCCTCTCCTCTAGATGACAAGAGAAAATCCTTAGTCATTCCTATGTACTTAAGTATGTTCTCCATAGAAATCCAGTGACTCTCAACACGATTTGATTGGTATCTACTCATTATGCTCATAGCATATGAGACATCAGGCCAAGTACATAACATGTCATACATGATATATCCTATAGAGGAAACATAAGGTATAATATCCATCATATCTACCTCTTTATAAGGATCTTGAATCTCCCTAAGATTCATTAAATGTAACATTGGTAAAGACCCATTTTTGGAGTTCTCTGTGACAAATCATTTCAGAACTTTACCAATATATTTGTTTCGACTCAATCCAACCAGATTAGTATATCTATATCTATAGACCCTCATACTGATTTTGTAATCTGTTTCAACTTTGTTTCATTTAGAAACATTTACCTAGCCATATCTTCACTGAGTGATGTTCCTGGACATAATTTCCAATAATTAGTATTTTATCAATATATAGTATTATAAATACTACTATTATCCCACTAATTTATTTTATACATAGTAATCACTTACATATTTTATGATTCTAAACTCTTTTATTGCAATATCAAACTGAATATTCCAACCCCAATATCCATGCTTCAATCCATAAATAGACCATTGAAAATTTACAACCTTAGAATTAACATGTGTAACTTCAAAACCCTCATGATATATCATATACATGTACTTAGTTAAATTAAATTTAAGTAATTCAATTTTTAAATCCTTTTTAAAGATCTCATAATCATAATGAGTTGTTATGGATAGAAAAATATTAATATATTTTATCATCACAACATGTGAAAATGTATCTTTATAGTCAATACCATGAGTTTGTTTGTAACCCTTTACCACTAGGTGTTCTTTTTAGGTAGACACTCTACCATCCATATAGTTTTTCTTGAGGAAACCCCACTTTAAAACTATGGGTATCACACCTTCATGTGCATCTATAAATTTCCAAACATGGGTGTACATGGACTCCATCTCATATTCCAAGTCTTTTAAGCATTTATAGAAATTTAAATTATCAATAGAGTCTTGGTAGGATGTAGGTTCACCTTCTATGTATGTTACTTCATCATCATTATACATGATAAATCCATATCTATTTGGTTCCTTTTGAATCCTACCAAACCTTTGATGTTCTTGTGTAACTTGGGTTGGTTATTCTTTCTCAACTATTTATAGAACCAGATCAACATCCATCTCAAGAAAACTTCCTATTTGTTGGTCTTGAACTTCTCCAGGATCATCATTACTCCCACTGAATCCTCTATTTATATGTTTCTTCTCAATGAATGTAGAAAATTATACCACAAACACTTTGTTCTTAGTAGGATTATTGAAATAATATCCCCTAGTTTCCTTGGGATAACCAATAAATAATAATTTATCATATTTAGGTCAATTTTTTCTAAATCCAATCATCATAAAAACAATTTTCAACCCCAAGTCCTCATAAACTCATATTGGGATGTTTCTCATTACATATCACATATAGTGTCTTTATGAATTATTTAGATGGAATATAACTAGGTAAATATGTAGAATTCTCTATAGAATAACCCAAAAACAAGATAATAAGGTCACATAAACTCGTCATCAATTGAAACATGTATAACAAGGTATGATTCCTCCTTTTAGATACATTATTACATTGTGTTGTTTCAATAAGAATAAGTTGTGAAATAATTCCACAATACCTAATATGATCTATAAATTCATAGATCAAGTATTCACTATCATATTTTCTCCCAACAGTCCACTATCCCTATCATATTTTCTCCAAAAAGGTGAATTTTTCATTTTTTCCAATAAAAAATTTTCATGTGTATTAAATGAATCATAATAAAATGAGTCCAACAATCCACATCTATCGAGTATTTGAACATGTTTTTCATTTATGTGTCCATGAAGACAATGAAAAAGGTATGTGAGATTATAATCAACCCCGATATTCTTATTCTGAATGTTATAAATAGGATTATCCATATAAAGAATATATAAACCATTCATTGTATTCCCAATTCCATAAAAAAATTCCTTCTTATATATAGAATAGCTATTTTTCATAATAATGAATGAATAACCCATATTTTCCAAAAAAGATAAAAATATAAAATTCCTATTTACGACGGGAACATAATAATAGTTTTTAAATTCTAGGATCAATCCACTTTTTTAAATTAAGTCATAAGTGTAATCTTAAAATTCAAAAACTTTTTCTACTTTACCGATATGAGGATATAATTCACCCTTTATCAATTCCCTCATATCTCTGAGTATATATTTTTTAGAGTAATTGAGTAATGCACACTAAGTATAAAATACGCATGAGTTAGAGTTGGAGAAAATTATTTCTATAACATTCAAATTTGGGTACTCTATACGCTTCTCCTTGGGAACACTTCTCAATCCTAGATATGAATATTTTACTATTTTATAGTTCATACCTTTTAATGATCATAATATTTTTAGTGAGAATCAGGAAATAATATAATATAGAGATATAACATTTGGTGAGTATCATGTATTATATATTTTCATTAAGGGCATTAAATGAAAGTGATCCCACTAAAAATGATGACCCAACACATCATATCCATTTAGTGAACCAATATCTATATTTCAATAATCAATAACTCCAATTGGAAATTCATCATACTACTTAGTTATTTAGGTAGTAAATCATCACAATCCCAAAATTAGTGCCTCTTTGGTAGTTGAGTGTATAACCACTTATCCAAATCCACCATATGGATTTACTCAACAATATTCCTCAAGTATCCTTCCCAAGGGTTTTCTAGAAAATTGCATCCCAAAAAATCTTCAATAAAAGACTAAAAAAGGAAATAAAATGAAACTATTAATCGTAAGAAACTAACCAAGGATAATCTAGTGTTATTTGTCACTTTCTTTCCTTACACAAGATAATTCTAGGGAAACCTACTTGGGAATAAACTACCTAGGTGAATGATTTATATCTTTAAAAGTATCATTTTGAAGTGAATATCACAATTAATATTTTAATGATTTCAGTCTCATCAATTTAACATAACTCATATTCAAATAATACTATTTCTTCCTATGTAATCATTATATTTTTAAGTTTGAAGTCAAGGAAGTGAATGATTGGTTAATCTCTTCAATCCTACATCAATCAATAGGGATTTGAATCATGTTTGACATAAGTTGTGGATTTATTCATTGATGGTCACCTAGGATTCTGACATGGGTGGATGACCACTTCATCAGATGGGGAGTGGGTGGGACGCCCTGATGCAGGTGGGATGGATCATGTCGTTAACGATGGATGGTTCCTCACTTGGAAAATAGATGGGGAGACACACTGATGTGGTTGGGTAGTGTAGGCTAAGAAAGGTATATAGCGGGATCTTAGGATGGTCGGTAGGCTAGATTTCTAGGTTTTGGTTGATGGCGTATTAGTTTGCTGGTGTATGATGTGGACCAAGGACTAGTTTGGGTGATGACAGGACCTCATAGGCAACATTAAATGCTGGGAGGCAGTCAATATTCGGGTCCATATAAAGTCTAAAAATATCACCTTGAAGCCTTTGAGCTAGTTTTTATGGATTCTATAAGACATCAAATTGTGGGTTTTCATACCTAATAGGCCTACAGGCTATGTAATGGGCCCCCTCTACCCCAAACAATAATTGGGCCTATCTAGTTCAATAAAATGGGGGAGTCTTCTCTATTATCTATTTTTTTAATCATTATATTTTCATGTTTTATTTCCTTTTGTGTGTGAGTGTTTCTAATAATTTAGTTTTGGAATCTCTATTCCAACCACAAAATTAATGTGTTCACACTAAATTAATGTGTAACTCTTTCCACTACCCACAATTATTTATTAATCACCAAAAATAGAAGTCAAGTATACTCATACATATCCAAATGAATCATATGCATAAGGTACTTGAATGTGTAATGAAAAGGAATAGAGTTATATAAGACTAAATATATATATATATATATATATATATATATATATATATATATATATATATATATGAGTAAGCCTAGAGTGACATATAACCAACCCCATTCTCTTTCCTAGTAAACTAAAGCCTCCAAAAAAGTAGGTGGTATGGCCCCAAGTGCCTCTACATAGGGATACTTTATATAGGATATAATTCAATTCATGAAAACTCTAATAACTACTATGAAAAAACTAAGCCCGATAACTATTATAAATATCATACTCCAATTACAAACTGAGTTTAAGGTATATAAAAACTAAATTTTATGATATCTAACCTTTAATGATATGAAAGGGTCTATCCTATAAGAAATTTATCATATAAATGGACACACAGAATATTCATATTTCATAAAAAATGAACTAAACATGAATATAAAATAAATATATTAAATAAATAAAAAATTTATTTATTTTCAAAAAACACGAGACACTTATGAAATATTCATAAATAAATTCTAATTATAAACATTTTATAAATTAGTAATAATATAAAAATTTTATATTCATTTCAATATGAACCCTTCATATTTTATATTAAATAGTATTTATATGATATTTCATGAATTATAAATAGTTTATAATTCAATATTAATTATATAAAACATTTCTATATAATATAAATATCATATATGTTATAATTTATAATCACCTTATAAATCACCTTTTATGATTTATATATAAACCATTTATTTCTATATCATAAATTATTCCATTTAATTTTTCAAAAGTTATTTAAATATTAACATTTAATATTTGGAATATTTTTTTAATAAATGATTAAAAATAAATTATATGATTAGTTATTAAAAATTTAGAATTAATTAATTTATAATCCATTAATAAATTAAAATATGTCCAAATATCATTTTTTGTATGATTTATACACTTTTTGAAACCATACATATTATAAAAAAATATCAATTAACCATAAACATTTTATAGTAAATTAATTTATAAAACACTTTTATAAATTTTTATTAATATTCAAAAACATAATTTCATTATTTATAAATAATACAATTCAATTCATAATACAATCCTCTTGATTTAAATAAATATTTTGTTTATTTTCATAAACAAAAGTAATAAATATTAACTTTTCATATTTATTTCCAAGCTTGAAATATCTCGTTTTACAATTTTAAAAAAAAAAATCAATAAAATAATAAACATGTTGGTTAATCAAAGAATCCTACCTTTTGATACCACATGTGGGTTTCATATGATCATCATATCACCATATTCACTGGAAGACAATCCAAACACATGAATATCTATCTTCAGGAATAAACACATGAATAAAAATGTAAATCATAGTACCTATAAGATGCCAATAGTATTAGTCTTATTATTTCTTTGAAAACAACAATGTTTGATAAATTTCATGAAGCAGTGAGCAAAATATACCTTCCTCAAAAGGGGGGAACATCATCTAACGAATATGTTATCATATTGTGAGGATTCTAAAATGTTGAAGGGGTGCTAGTGCCTTCATCTTAGATGATTAACCACAGTATGGTAAGAAGAGAGAATTGACCACAACCAATAAAAGAGGACACTATCCACTTTAATAGGTAGAGCCATAGGAGCCTCACATCATATACATTTCATAATATTGGGTTAATTCATTGAAAAAATTCAATGAATTAATATAAATCCATTAATACATTCATAATGGTTTGTAACTAATAATAAAATTGTATGGATGAAATAAACATATCACACACACACACAAAGATATATATATTATCTCATGTATATTTAATACATGAATAAAAATACATCCATATCATACATGCATTACAATTATATATATATAACATGATATATTTTCTATTTATTTTAGTGCACATCCCACAAACCAGGGATTCTTAGGATTCAAGACTGGGACCAGAGCTTTGACCCGTTCAATATGAAGAACACCATTGCATAGGTGTGGATTCAGATTTGCAAGCTGAATTGGTATAATTGGCACCTGTGAATATTGTGGGACATTGCCTCGGCGGTTGGTTTTCCTATCCGCATTGACAAGGAGATAGAAAATCCACAATATGGCCACTACGCGAGAGTGCTTGCGGAGGTGGACTTGAAAAATACCCTTGTTGAAGAAGTTATCATCAACACCCTCGAGGATAGCTTGATGTTGGAGATCAAGTATGAGAGGCGCCCAAAATTCTGCTCCTCTTGCATCAATTTAGGGCATTTGGTTTTGGAGTGCCAAAATTTTATGACCTTCTCGATCTTTAACCTTCAGGGGCATGAGGCACCTCAGTGAAGAAGGAATCACGGGGTTGTCTATCCACCTGTTTCTCCCCCGGTGGACAGGGTGGATACTGATGCGGTTAATGACGGATCTGCTGAGAATGGTGGTTTTGGAGAGCATGCAGATGACCCGGTGGCTCCGGTTACTGCCCCTGGGGGTCCTCAGGATCCTCTGGCCACTTGCCAGGAAGCCTCGATTGTTCCTGAGATGGTTGATCATTTTATTCTGGCACACACGGAGGGAGCTGATGGTGGTCCCTCTTCTGATTATGATCAGGTCATCCCAGTGCATGACCACAGCTCGCAGTCTCCAGAGTGCGCAGGGATTGCCTCCGGGAGTGCTTTTTCTGCGAGTCCTGGAGAAGCCTTGCATGATAGGTTGGATTTGGAGTTTCCTGATTTCTAGAAGACCCCAGGTAACAGGATTGTTTTCGTCCGGGAAACCCCGGTTTTCATAGAGAAAGCTAATATGCCCCTTGACCCCATGGTTTCCCCTGGATCAGATTTCACCATGGTGGCCTCAGATAAGGCGGCAAGAAATTAACAGAGCCCCCTCCCCCCCCTAGAGTAGACCATCTATGTTTTGAAAAAATTCAATCCCCTCAGTGGGGTATTCTAGAGTGATGAAGTAGAGGAAGAGAAAGTTGAGAAGGAGTTGGATCATCCCATCAAGTCATGGGAAGATGTGGTGCAGAACCTGGCGACAAAGTATTTTCTGTCTGATGTTGAAAAGCGGGATGATACTCCCAAGAAGAAGGGAAGGAAGGGAAAGGGAAAGGGAAAGGGAGTTATCCCTCTGCCTAATTTTACCAATTCCCAATGAAGGTATTGTTTTGGAATTTCCAAGGGCTTGGAAATTCTCCCACGGCTGCTGCCCTTCTGCACTTTCTTTCTCATAAGCCTCTATTAATTGGGTTAGCTGAGCCCATGATAAAATTTAAAAATTGGAAGGGTTTCAACTGGAAATCTCTTGGATATTCTCTTCTCTCATCAAATGGTGGAGCTGATGGTATGAGTACCCTATGGGTCTTGGTGAATAATAGTGTTCAGGTTGTCTCGGTTTATCTGAGCATGCAAATGATTTCCATTAATATTCGCTTGAGTGCTGACATTCTCACCCTTTCTTTCGTGTACGCCTCCTGCTCGTACAACACTTGGCAACTTCTCTGGAAGAAGTTGGAGAAGGTTTGTGAGGATATTGACAACAGTTGGGTGGTGATTGGGGACTTTAACACAGTGTTGAGGCCTGAGGAAAAGTTGCGTCTGCACTTCTCATGTTCTGCTATTGAAGACTTTGCCTCTTTCCTGGATCACTGTGACTTATCGGAGGTCTCCATTTTTGGGGCCACCTTCACCTAGGGATGATACACCATTAATGGCATACAAGCTAGTAATCTGGATAGATTCTTTTTGCACATGGGTGACGGAGGATCCCCGATGGCTATTTCTAGCTTCACCCTCCCGAAATTTAATTCGGACCACAATCCTCTTGTGGTTGAACTACGGGATCAAATTTCTAGATCCTCCCCCCTACCATTTAAATTCAATAATGCATGGCTCACAATCTCTGGGTGCAGGGAGGAGGTCTTGAAGGTATGGAGCACTACTTTCACTGGTATCCCTCACTTCATTGTGATTTCAATGTTAAGGGAGGTTAGGTGTTGCCTTAGAGAATGGAGTAAGAAGTCCTTCTCAAGGCTAGATGATGATATGGCTGTAGTGGAATCTCAGTTGGCCGCGTGTCAACTCATGGACCAGCAGCAGAATTCGATATCAGATGAGGAGCTTCGCTTGCATTCAAAGCTTGATGAGCTGCTGGACCTCAAGGAAAAGCTTCCGAAAACGCACTTTAATGTTAAGTGGCTGCAAGATAGAGATCGGAACTCCAAGTTCTTCCATGGATTTCACAGAGAAAGGCGTATCAAGAATACCTTGAGTGTTGTCCGGGTTGGTGATCACACTTTCACCGTAATTGAGGACATTGCCAAGGCCTCGGTGGACTACTTCCAGGGGTTGTACATAGACAGAGGTCAAGTCTTTACCATGTTTGCAGACTCCACCCTATATCACGCCCATGCAGAACGAGGCTCTCACGGCAGCCCCTCTAGAGGGGGAAGTTAGAGCAGTACTCTTCTCTCTGAATTTGGATAGCGTTGCAGGGCCTGATGGTTTTGGCAATAAAATTTTCATGTTCTGTTGGGACATTCTTCATGTGGACATCACGAATATGGTGAGGGAATTCTTCCTTTCAGGATCTCTTCTGCATGGCGCAAATGCCAAATTTATTTCTATGATTCCTAAGAAGGAGAATGTCATCACGATTGGAGACTTCCTTCCAGTTTTTGTTGGTAACACCATCCTGAAGATAATTAGTAAAACTCTTGTCATCAGGCTGGGGAAGATATTAGGTGACATCATTACTCCAAATCCATTTGGATTCGTTCCTAGAAGGAGCATCGAAACCTATCTTTTTTCGACCTCAGAGGGTATCAATATTATGCCGAAGAAGACAAAGTAGGGTAGATTTGATTTAAATCGAGATATTTCAAAGGCATTTGATACAATAAAGTAGAGTTTCATCTTTGAGATCCTTAGTAGATATGGCTTTTCCAACATGTTCATCAGGTTGATTGCTTCAATCCTCCACAACGCCAGGGTCTCGGTTTTGATTAATGGATCCCCATACGGATTCTTCGCATGCTCTCGTGGGGTCTAACAGGGGGATCCTCTTTCTGGATTTCTCTTCACTATGGTGGAGGATTACATGAGCTGATGCATCCTTGACCTTGTGCAGGCGGGGTTGTACTCTCCAATCAAGGATGGTCGGAATCTCTTTTTCCCCACACCCCTTCTCTATGTGGACGACATTCTCTTTTTTGGGCAGGCCTATAAGCAAACTTTGTCCACGGTCAAACAAATCTTCCACCACTATGAGTGTGTGGCTGGGCAGGCCATTAGTTGGATTAATTCATTGATTTTTTTGGCAATGGTGTCTCTCCTTCAAAGCAAACTCGCATTTCCAACATGCTGGGTGTGAAGAGAGGCTCCCTTCCCTTCACCTACTTAGGCGTCCCTCTCTTTTAGGGGAAAGCAAGGAGATGCTAATTTGAAGGCATTGCCTCTAAAATCATCTATCAAATGTTGAAATGGAAGGGAAAATCCCTTTCGCGGGCTGGATGAGTCTGCTTGATTAATTCTGTTATCACCTCAATTTTCGTTTATGCTTTTTCCAGTTATATATGGTCGGCGAGTCTCATCAAAATATTAAATACCAAAATAAGAAACATTGCTTGGACAGGTTCTACTGATGAGCGTAAATTGGTCTATGTTGCCCGGAAACATTGCACAGAGCCACTTGATATGGGTGGGCTTGGTATCAAGGACCTGCGACGCTTCAACGATGCTATGATTGGGAAATTTACTTGGGGATTGCTTAATACTAAGAATGACGGTCTTGAATTTCTCAAAGAAAGATTCACGCGCAGACTGTGTGATGGCATTATGGGGTATCTTTCATCCTCGGTCTGGTTGACCTTAATATCCTCGTACAAAGACATTATGTCCAAGGAAAAATGGATTGTGTCCAGGCATTTTAATCTGAACTGCTGGTCTACACCATGGTTGAAACAGCCCATCTTGGAGGTTTTGACACCGCCGCTTGACCTGCAGAATCTTACCATTGCTGATCATGTATGGAAATGTGATGACTCAATTTCCCCCCTCTTGTATAGTATTTCAATGCAAGTTCAACGGTATGATTTTGCTGATATTGACACTCATCTGGATGCCCAACATGGTTGGAAAATTCAATACACATGATTACTACTGGTTGAAGTGTCCGTCAGGTCCTGTCTCGCCACCATGGATGATTAAATTCAGGACACCTTTCTTTCCCCCCTCACACTTCACTCTTATCTAGAAAATTTGGCAAAATAGGCTCCCGACACATGATCAAGTCCAGCTTGCTGGATGGAAACTTGCTTCTGCCTATTTCTTGTGCAGGAAAGCTGAGGAGAGTTATAGCCACATTCTCTTGAACTGTGCCTTTGCTGTGGAACTATGGAACTACCTATCACAGAATTTTGGGCTCGCCTACTGTTTTCAATGGCAGATTTGTGACTTCCTGCGTGCACTGGTTGAGCTGAATCGGAGCGACCAGGTCCAGAATTTGCTGCTGGCTGGGGTGGCTGCGACCATTTAGTACGTTTAGGCTGCCCGGAATGCAACTGCCTTCAATTGGAAGCCCCTCTCGCTGGAAGGGGGTGGTGGAGATCCACAATGCGATACACAGTGCCTCACGGATACAAACAGGTTCGATGCATAATGATTTCGATGATCTGACAGTGCTCTGTTCACTTGGCATGGTTGGCAGGAGCAGAAAACCACTGGTCTTGAAGTACATTAGATGGATTCCTACACTTCCATCATGGATAAAGGTTAACGTTGATGGCGCGGCCCTTAGAGATCCTAGCCCTTCAGGGTGTGGTAGCGTCTTCCGCACCTCTCGGGGCTTCTTGAATGGTTTCTTCTTTCACTTTCTTGGGGATGGATGTGCTTATGAAGTGGAGCTGTGGGTGATCATAAAGGCTGTGAAGTTTTCATGCCAGTTTAATTGGTCACATCTTTGGATTGAATTAGATTCGATACTTGAAGTTTCTACCTTAAAGGGACTTTCCAGGGACGTTCCTTAGATACTTTTTCTGCATTGGATTGAGTACCTTGACCGGTCTCGGAACCTAAATCTCAATGTGTCCCATGCTTACAGGGAAGCTAATTCGGTTGCAGACGCCCTTTCCAAATAGGCGATTCAAGAGAGATCCTCAATGTGGTCTTTTGCCACCCCATCTTATTGTATTCTGTTCCTGGACTCAGATCGGAAGGGTGAAATTCACACTCACCCTTGCAGACCCATCTTGAAGTTGTCTCATTTATGTTTTAATTTTTTTTTCAGGGGGGGCTAGGCTTTCCTAGCCCTAAACCTCTTCTGCCCTTAAAACCCAAAAACAACTACAACCATAAATCCCCTAAAACCCCAAAAACCCCTAAAAACACTAAAAAATACAAAAACCATAAAATCCCAAAAAACCATACACCAATTGAAAATCCATAAAACCCTAAAAATTATAAAAAAACCCTAAAAACCCACAAAACCTAAAAACACAAAAAAAAAAATTAATAAAACCACAATACCATATACCCTACACCCATAACCCTAAACTCTACACCATAAACCCTATATCCAACACTTTAACCCTAAACCCTACACCCTAAATCATAAACCCAACCCCCTAAAAACAAAATCCTACACCCTAAACACTAAACCTTAACCACTACACGCTAAACCCTACACACTACAACCTAAGCCTTAAACCATTTCCCCTAAACCATGAACCTTAAATCCTAAAACTTTCACCCTAAACCCTAAACCCTACACCCTAAACCCTAAATGACTCTAAAAACCCTGGAAACCCCTAAAAATAATAAAAGACCCTAAACCCCTTCAAAAACCTGAAAATACCCTAAAACCCCATAAAAACCATAAAATCCCTTAAAACCCCTAAAACCCAATAAAAGACAATAAAATTATAAAAATCATTAAAAGACCATAAAAATCATAAAAAAAATATAAAACTCTAAAACCCTTGAAAACTCTAAAAAGAATCCAAAAAACAACCTAAAACCCCCAAAAAATAAAAACCTTTAAAAAATAAAACCCATAAAAATCTTAAAAAACTTTTAAAAACCCTAAAACCCTAAAAACTTCTAAAACCAATATAACACAAAAAAATCCCTAAAACCCCTAAAAATACTAAAAAACCCTAAAAACCCCTAACAACCACAAAAAATCCAAAAACCCCTAAATAAACCCCCAAAACCCTAAAAAGAACTAAAAATTATATATAACCCTAATAACCTATAAATAAAATATACTAAAATCTAAAAAATCACAAAAACCCTAAAACCCCAAAAGACCCTAAAACCCCAACAACCCTATAAAACCATAAAACCCCTAAAACCCCTAATAACCCTAAAAACCCTAAAACCATAAAAACCCGTAAAACCCATTAAACCCCTCAAAACCATATAAATACCCTAAAACCCCTAAAATGACCCTAAAACACCCTAAAATACCGTAAAACCCCCACAAAAATACTAATAACCATCAAAAGGACCTAAAACCGCTAAAATTGTAAAACATCCTAAGAAAAACATAAAATTACATAAACCCATAAAAGAACCTAAAAAGAGTAAAATACCCTAAAAACACTTACAACCCATTAAACAAACTAAACCCCCCAAAAAACATAAAACTATAAAAACATAAAAACTATACATAACCCTAAAAACCATAAAAACATTAAAAATATTAAAAGAGAATAAAACCCTAATAAACCCTAAAAACCCAAAAAACCTATAAAACCCTAAAACCCCTAAATTGGGGAGGATGGATCTGAAGGTGTGGCTAGTTTCATGTCCACGGGACTGGTTTCGAATGCGTCCGAGGTGGGGGTTGAGAGGGTGGCTAGTGCTGCTTCCTATAATGTGACTGAGCGGGGGAGGTGGAGGTACAGGTTCCAGAGAATAAGTTAGAGGAGGTGGCTGGGCAGGGGATAGTAGACAACTTGGAGGGGGAAGCTTCTCAAGGGAGCACACCTGAAGTAGGGTTGGGGTGTGGGAAGGGGGAGGGACTTGGGATGAGGGATGCCCCTGAACATAGGGGTGCTGCTGCACAGAAGCTGTTTCCAAGGGAGGAAGGGCTTTTGCAGATGGCTGACAAGCCTGACCACTCGGCCAGACATGATGTTGAGTTGACGGTCTTGTCTGGGGAGGATAGGAAAAGGCCTCCAGTTGCTGTCACTGGGAGTACAGAAATACCTACCTTAGTGGCTCTAAGCTTTCCTCAGGATGAAGTTTTTGTTGAGTTCCCCCTTAATCAGGATGCCTCCACTATCCCGGATCAAGTGCATGGAATGGAATTGGAGGAGCGCTCATTTGAGATCGAGAAGGTGAAAGGGATGGATGATGGCCCCACCTCGATCTCCTCAAAGAGGAGGAGGAAGCGGGATTACTCCACTCTCCCCAGACCCATGGTTACTCGGGTGTCTTCAAAGGCGGTTAAGCTGAAATTCAAGGTTAATAATCGGGAGAAGCCACATTCCCTAGAATAAATAAAATGCAGGTAGAAGTTTTTGACGCTCCTCAAGCTTAATGAGGATTATCAGTTAGTATGCGGTGACTTTGACTCCTGCTTTGATGATGCGGCCTCTGGATATGGTGTGGATGGTGACCCTTATGGTGTGGCATCTGTTTCGGATTTTGGTGGTGATGTTGACTGATCTGTTTTCTTTACCTTATTTGTTTTCCTTTTGATCTTTCTTTTTTGGGTCTTTGGGTTAGGGCTGTAAATGTTTTTTGGGTGTGGGTCGTTTTACCCCTCCCCTCCCTTGTCTGATGTGTCTTTTCTTTAATAAATTTGGGGGGGGGAATATCATGCCCCTTTAATCTTCCTTGCCTAAAACCCCTAAAAAACATTACAAAACCATAAAACCCTAAAACCCTAAAAGAACCTTTTTAGGTCCTATAAATTCAACATAAATAAATAATAGAATTACATTAACTTGTAAAATGATAAGAAAAAAATAAAAAGAATAATTTGAAGAAAATGATCAAGGGGGAGAATGCCACGATGGATGGGTAAATCCTGCAAAATGAAAATCAATTCATGGACCACCACTCTGCATGGTGGTTGGCCACTTTTTGAATCACACTATCAATGAAATTGTTCATGCAACAAGGCACTATTTCCAATTCCTGTGAAAGAAACCACAATCATTTGCAGTGAAGGATGGTGATTTCGGTCCCTACGACAACCATCCTTGGGAATGAAACCAAGTTCTTTGTGGGTCTGGATTGTTATTTATGCCCCCAAAAATGATTTTATCATGTGAACTAAATAGTTCTCATGACAGGATGATACCGCTGGCCCCCATGAATGAAACCAAGCCATTTGCGGTGTTAGGTGGTGATTTTAACCCCCACAAAATACTTTCCCCATGAATGAAATCATTCAAGGACCAACGAATTATCCTTGGGATCCTAAAAAAGAATCCATGTGTCCCATAATTTATTAACATACATATTAGTATCTGGTTCCTCCATTCCTCTATAAAATAACCCTGAGGGGAACTAAGAGGGGATGATATAAAAATAGAGATCATAGGAGGAGATCTCGGATGAGAGCAAAAACACGGAGCTTTCTATTCCCTGTAAATTAAAATCTATTGCATTGAATTAAGGAGGAAATAATAAATCATCTAAGTGTCCATGAATATAAAACCCATTTGTGGAAATAATTTCGTGAAGCAGAAGTGGGTGGCCCCTTTGAGGCCCATCACCCCACATAGAAAAACTCTATGCGATCGGAACCATTCCCCGCGTAGAAAAATGCTATGCGGGAGGAACCCAACCCCATGTAGAAAAATTCTATGCAAGAGGAACTAAAACCTGCATAGAAAATCTCTATGCAGGCATAATGTAGTCTCACGTAGAAAAATTCTATATGGGTGGAACCCAAGTCTATGTAGAACATTGCTACATTGATGGTACCGTCACCCAGATAAAAACACTTTATTTGGAGGAAACCCCAACCCTCATAATAGAATACTACATGGAATGGGAAATTATAGGGTTTTCTATCATCCAACTCTAATCTCTCCCTTTCGTCATATCATTATCCCCCACTTTGGCCCCTCTGTAAACCAGTCTAATGTCCTCATGCCAATCCCTCTTCCAAATCCACTAAACATGTATGACCATATTATAGGTAACATCATCATGTCCACTCAAGTCTATATAACTGTAGTAATAAGAGTCACATGTGTAACCTCCTCAATAGAGGTACCCTAAGAATGTATTGATATCTACATTCATGTGGTAATGAGGGTTTCAAAATTTAAGGTGCTCACATGAACCTCCTCATTATAGGGATTAAGGGGAACCAATGGCCTTTCCATTTGATGAGGTCTAGTAATGGACATTCCTCTCTTCCTCATAGACTAATAGGGAATCCCTCTTGGAGTAATCCCCTTTCATTTCATGCACGAGGTGGAACTCTTTCACCTATTCACACCAACCTGAGATGTAGCTAGATGGATCATCATATGTGACTATCCTGACTACCAAAATAAAATAGGAGATAGGCACATTCAAATCCCTCTCTATCTCCCTTGGGGCTCTAGCATCTCATCCACCAGTGGACAAAATTGGTTTGTCTAATATTCAGATATATTGATTCCTCTTGTTTATCATAGTGATCATTACTCACATGAGCTTAAAGGATAGAAAAAATCCGGACATTCACACGTTCCCAAATAAAATGTGCCTCATATTGGGAATTAGACCCAATCATGCTCAATGGGCCTTCTATTTAGTGTAGTATCCAACCATATCAACTCAATAGGTCCTTCTATACGGTATAAACCCCAATCAAACTCAAACAAGCCTATTATATGGTATAATTATCAAACATGTTCCATGGGAATCCTTTCGAGTGTAAGGCACAATCATGTCCACTCAAATGGTCCTCCTATACTGTGTAATCCCTAAACCTTTCAAACTACATGGGATTTGATTCCCAACCAACTGGGATACGTGGGAAGCCTCCATGAGGTCCATAACTTACACCCAAATTCACCCTAATGTTCTACATACCACATTCTCAATAGGTTCATATCTACTCGAGAGACCAAATATCTTTCGGGTACCTCATTCCACCTCGACATAAGTCCCACACCAAACTTTGACTAAGCACCTTTCTCCTAGATTTCCTTTACCCATGACATTAAACTCCATGGTTTGGTACTTTTCACATGACCTTAGAAGGTCATGTGTCATATTAAGTGGCACTAAACTATGTGGGTTCTAATTACTAACATGAGGATACATATGAAACTCATCTTATGGATTTGATCCTGACATCCAAACAACTCCCATGCCCCCTGGATGATGGAAAACTCCATAGCACCTCACCACGAGGCTTAAACCAATATCATCCTAATTAACAACCAAATAATCTATGATCCCTATACAAAAAGGGTTCCATTTATGGAGAAACCCAGATACTTAAAATCTCTCCATTGATGGAGAACCACATATACATACAGATGATTTTTAACACATTCATGTTCATGATTGATCATTACCTCAGATTGACCTGTATTATACTTACTTGGGAATGAAAAAAGGATTAAAAAACATATATTAAATCTATAAGAGAGTACTGAAATAGGTAATAGTTCCCTCTAAAAGGGTGTTATGATCCTAAATTCCCATCCTCTCAAGAAATGTGAGTTTTTGAGTGCCATTTTCCAAGTTACCCATGAAACTCCTGCCTTTGGAAAGTATGTGCATGAGTCTTCATGGATATGAGAGATGTTGGTATTTTTTGGCTCCATGAAAAAAAACCCATTGGAGAATATTTGAATAATTTATACCTGACATTAGTGATTTCACACAATTCAACCCCTTGAAATCAGTCATCAGTCGCCAAACTATTTTTCTCAGAAACAAAATGGAAAACCCAATGGGAATCCCTAACCAAGGTGGCAGTGTTACCCCATGTTGGGCACCTTTCGCATCTAAAATGGAATAGGGATAAAAGATACCTTCAATCACACATGTGATCATGAAATTCTACTTTGAAATAGTTTTTTACTTTATTTATCACATATATTTCAAGAACTCTTCACCATAAATCTCTTCAATCCAGTGTAATATCACTAGTTCTCAAAATCACACACATCAGCCACTGCACAATCCAGGTCCTCAACCAAATATAGGACACCATCTCCCACCTAGTGCATCCAATGCTGGGTTTCAAATTAATTGGTCTTAGAGTGCCACCAGAATGGTACTCTCCCAAACCTAGAGGTAGATTGACAGGCCTTCTAGTCTATGAAGCCTCACTAGCCATCCACCTTATGATGGTCAGTGGTCTAGAACCCGACAACTCCAATAGCAGTCTCACCCCATTTCAGGATCATGTCCTTGGAATGTAACAACTAACTACTACCTTACCTTAGGGTGTTGATAAAGTCATCACCAACAACTTCATCCTAGAGATACATGGGTCCTGGTCAAGTTCCCCTACCAGAAATCATCATTATCAACATTGCACAGCCCAATATCCTCACTATGAAGAAGATATTACCCCACGAGCCACAGTTGAAGTCATATGGACCCAGGGTCCTAGGATAGATCTTGGAGGGATACATTAAAACAATCAAGAACTAGACATAGTCCTTATTCCCACTAAATATTCCCACCCATTAAATACAGAGGAAACCTATGGGAAAATTCATATTACTACTCATGCATATCAAGATCATCATGAAAATATGATGGAAACTAACTAGAAGATATATATTTATTCTCAATATTATCATGGTACTCATTCAAATAATATGGTGAACTACTGGAATAAATATATCCCTACCAATTCACATGAATATATTCAGTCAAATATGAAGGAAAACCACGAGTAGATGCAAATTCCTACTTGTTCATATCAAGACCGTTAGTCAAATGCAAATGCAAACTACCAACAGATGTCTATCCCTATCAATTCACATAAATCCCGCCATGAAAATATAGTGAAAATGAGAAAACACAAATCACTTCCAATTCTCATTAATCAATCCATGAAAATATGTAGACAAACTTTAGGCTTATGTATATCCCTGCTAATTCACATGATGCCCTCCATGAAAACTTGGCAGCAAACCATTTTTAGATTCAAATTCTCACTGATGCATATGAATCTCGTCACGTAAATATGAAAGAAACCAAAAATATAAAGAAAATCCATTCTAATAAACATAAATTCCATCATAAAAATATAGTTGAAATTGGAGAAAGAATTTGGAATATCCCAGATTTAAATCAAGGATTGACTCATATCTCTCCCATTGTACAGGAGTACTTTCAGTACTTGTTGGTAGTAAATGGAGGACCGGAGCACTAATATATTCCTACTCCAACACTAGAATGGATATATATTATTATTACCAATAATAAATTCTCTCAAAAAGTTTTAGCAATGATGGAGGTTCAAACATCAATCCCTGAACATATCCTACAGACTTTTCAAGAAGTAATCGCATCCGCAGTAATAGAAAAGATTTAGGCCCACAACCCTTCCTAATCAAGTGGGGTGACATATCAATACAATAGTGTGATCACTTAGGAGTATAAAATAATATATGATCCCATCTAGGATGGTAATCGGCAATATCACAATATAAAGGGATAATAGGATTGGGCATAAATACTTGTTCCAACTAGGGGACACTGGTCCACTTTGGTGGCTGATCTAGGATAGGCATATATCCGTATGAGAATCCTAGAACATTATCGATGTATCCTGGAAGCACCATAGGATCCACTTGAACATTCAATATACATTAAGTTCATCACTTATCACAACCGGCCTCAATCGCCTACAAGAGATCACCTAAAAATAATTCACATCAAAGGTAACTGAAAAATGAAGAGCATACTCATAACCCTACTCTAATAGAAGCTAGAGTTAATAAGGCCATCAAACATTTATTAATGGAGTCTTAGGATCCTACTAATATATGAACAAATTAAATAAGTTTCAGTATCAGTTATGAAGGTCCTCCTTGAAACATTGTTACCAGCAACTCTGGAGGTCCTCCCTAGATAATTTACCATGAATCCTTCCTTCATGAATTCTAGCTGATCAATCAGAAGAGATTATCTTCAAATGAGTGTCACGGTATCCCTCCTCATGGCTAAAAGATCAAATAGAAATAAGTCCCCCATTCTATCATCCAACCTAAAGGTACTTCCTAGGGTATACGCTACATAAATTCTTCTTGTAGTCAGATATAGAGCTATGATGGTAGTCCTATCCATGATATAACCCATTGTGAATGTCCTCCTCATAGTAACATTTCATGTTGACAAGAAGGTCCTCCCATTTCTCATACAAATATGAGAAATACCTGATATTATGAGGCGCTTGGAAAGATGAGGCCAGGCATTCTAGAAACCCTATCTATGAAAAGTGACATACTTTCTCATCCAGAAGATGTCTTGGGAAAACAATAATCCTTTAGGACTCCCTGAGACTATTCTCATACCAAAAATACCTCCTCTAACCCTACTACTTGCAACAAAATAGTCAAGAATTTACCACGTTGAGATGATCAATTATAGGAGTATCTATAATAAGAGAAAAATGATATGTTTCTTGTGAGAATAAAATTGGCTATGGATGACATACCCATAATGTTTTGGACCTAATCCTCTTCTCAGTTTGACATTCTAGAGGCATTTAGAATAATTCATACACAACATCTGTATAAATCTCTAGACACCACTCCATCATCTAAAAGAAAAATTATTTCCTTATGACAGGTATATATACCATGCCAAAATATTGGGAGAGATTAATTAATAAATCTTCTTGGAAACCTTTTTATTTTCATGTAGATCACGATTAGATAGGTGGTGGAAAGATCTTTAATTGACATGAATCAATGCATTGCATGATATGTGTCATATAATTATAGAAACCCCTCCTGGTGTTCATATATGGGGATGGAGAAACATGGATCTTTTCATTTCACCTCACACCCCATTCAACAAAGCCCATTAGAAATAACATCCTGTAATTTCATTATTCCAAGGTGACGATTAATTAAATCCCCTACTTAGAAATATGACATGATAAATAAGAATTTTACTTCAATAAAACTAAAAATATTCAATCCCAATGAAATAAATCCATTAAAAAACACCTAAACTAGGTAATTGAGAACATTCAGTAGGCTTATCACTTAAGTGAATCCAATCATCAATCATTTCAAATGTCCTTAGAAGAAAACAACTCACATTCATACTCGACATTGTACCCATATCACGCTTGAATAGGGATGCATGAGATCAAGAGAGTGATGATAGCAGCAAAAAAACCCGCAGAATGAGATCATCCCCAACCCATAGATTTGGGGTCATTTTTAACAAAAAATTCCCCCATAAGACCAAAAAAAAACCATACTAAGGCATAAAAACAAGATAATGGGAGAAACCCAATACTACAGGGTTGGGGAAAATTTTACCTCAACCCTCATCTCAAAAGAAATCAGTATTTTACCATTTAGGGAGGATGAAATCCAGAGAGGTCTCCCATTTCATCCCATCTAGAAAACCATTTTCCCCAGAATGGAGGCATACAACCAGAATAATTAGATGTTCCCTCTAAGTCACTCTTCTCAAGAAAGATTGAATAGGTTCCCATATAGGAAGTGGGAGGCTCAAAAAAGGATAAAATCAATCCTCTTACCCTTCAATAGCTAGTACGGTGCCCACAATGCATTACAAATTGGTAAAAATCATGGATTTCAAAACCACGGATGGCACCAGAAATGATAAAAATGAAGATGAGAAGGGAGAGGATGGTTCCATCTAGAACATGGTTCGTATTGAGATAAACAAAGAAGGTTTATATACCTATAACCATAGAATCTCCCTAAATTTGGGTGCTCCCTCAACCAATCCCTCACTACCTCCTTATAAATCCTCTATCAAAGAGTAGAATAATGATATGGACACATACAACCCAACTCCTCTACTCGATGAGGACATGATTCCTATTCCTATAGAAATATTCACTTGGTAAGTGGAATAAATGAAAGAGTTGAGGTGAATCATTTTTGAGTTGATCTGAGGAAGAATTCCAATCTACTATTCACCCTGGAATGAGCCTTAATATATACTTCTAATAGGTGTACCTTAGTAATAAGGATTTATCCTAGCAATTGAAGTAAGGTCGGGCAATCCTCCCAACTCAACGCCTGGATGATCGGATTACTTGGACCTTGTTATGGATGGATATCAATATTTACCTCCATTAAGTAGACAAACATAGTGTGTTCAAGTGTACCCTTAATAAATGTCCTCAGATGAAAATCAATCTCAAATAATGGAAAAATTGACGCATCAGACCCTACCAATTGATGCACCTTTCCAATCTCATGTTCATCCAAACACTCATCAAGGTATTATCGATAAGATCGAGTCATTAGAAGCCCAATTGGAAGCTATGGAGGAGTGTCGTGCACCCATATATCTAGAAAGGAAGCCTTAACCTGACTGGGTGTGTGACACCCCACAACCTCAAAACTTCAAGAGTCCTAAGTTTCTAAAATTCAATGGATCAGAAGACCTAAAACAACATCTGACCCACTATGTGTCATATTGTGATCCCATGATGGGAACTCTTGAGCAACAAGAAGTAGTGAAACTCATATGCTTCCTGTAAACCTTGTAAAGTCTAGCCTTCATATGGTATACTGGTTTTCAAGCTCGGTCAATAATAGGATGGTAGGATATCAGTTATAAATTCATATTTAATTTCATCTTAATACTATATAAGACAATAATTGGTGACCTCTCAAATTTCAAACAGTGAGAAAATGAGAGAGTCTCATATTTTATTTCTAGATGGAATGGGATGACCTACTCTATGAACTAACCACTTCCCAAAGAGTATATGATCACTCTCTGTATATATAACCTTCACAACAAGATATGAACACCACTCATCCTGGTGAAATATATAGGTGGTTTTTGATATTTCTCCACCATTTCCCAAATAATGGAAGACTCCATATAGCAGACCAAGATTAAGTTTCGGATAACTCCACTAGCCCTAGGTAAATGAGTAGGAATGTTGGAGGTAGCATTCATCAAACTTAAATTATCCTCTCTACCTTCTCCATCTCTAAAGTCTACACCGTATCGTGAAGCACCCCTGGGGAATCAATATAAACCCCCACCTTTCCAGGACAAAAGGAGGGTACCCAGGTGAAATCAATTCAAGGAATAACAGAATATATTTTACTCATTCTGAGCTAGTAAATTTTTTGGCTATTTAATAGCTTTGATGGAAAATTATTTACTCTACACACCAGATCCCAACAGGCCTGAACATATATGTCTTGATGAACAGACATATTATTGACCCTTTCACCAAATACTAGGATTCACTATTCCAGAATGCTTCATTTTCAAATACATCCTGTAGAAAATGGTTAATTATGGGAAGTAAAGTTAGGAAAGTCACTAGCATAAGTGGTGCATGTTTCCTCCACTTCCCTAGAGAAAGAATGTGAGTGGAAATAAGTTGTTATTATAAGGTCAAAAAAGTTTTATAGTTGGTTGACTTGGAATAAAATCAACCGAAATCATGGTATTCTTTAGGCATAGTTGAAACAACCAACTTTTCTCCTAGCTGCTCCCACCGCAACACAACAGGCATCATCGTCCCCAAAAACCTCCAGAATCCATATTTTAAAAAAGTGGCTTTTATATAAAGAAAAGGAGGAGGTGTATGAAGATGAACTTGAATCTAGGCTATAGTTGTCTTTGACCCTATCAAATTTTATGCCCTCAAATATGAAACAATAGGAACTAACCGACCAAATGGAACCATCAAAAATGGTCATCCAAAAAAATTACTCATTGATTGAGGATTTGATATTTGGTTCCATTAATTTCTTTCACTTAATGGATTCCTTATCTAATGAGGAGTATAATTATGAACCTAGGTTCCCCACATCCAATTGGGGAACCAGAATAAGTGTTCGTAGTAGTTGAGGATACTGGGGAAGGCACAGTCATGATAGGAACCAAAATTGTAGTCTCACCCCTACTAAGAATATCAATTTTGAAAAAACATGTATAATATCCCTTCAAAAATTTATATAGGAATAGGAAAATCCTCCTACATCATCCAAAATCCTCCCTAGATCTGTCACTCTAGAATATAAATCATAAGATAAATAGGTGTCGGATCAACCTTGATGGGCTAAAAGACTTTCTTGACCCAACCCACAAAGGATAGGATTACCTCTAAATTCTATTTTGAGGGTTGATTCATCTAAATAAAATACTCAATCCCTTAAATATTCTATGAAACACTATACCCTTCCTGAAAAGAATGGTCCTTTAGAACAGAAGTAGGACATCCTAAAATAGTTAGCCTTGGTGATGGCTAATCTATCGATCCTAGATTCCCTCTCTTGTAAAGAGGCCTCAGGGAAGCAATCATAGAGGATCTGTTAATCCCTCAAGAGTTTGAAGTTAAGGTTTCCACTATTGAGGTTTATTAGACATATATTAATCATATGGAATTTCATGCGGTTATCTCCTTAACATATCATGATTAATATTTTGTTATACAAGGGATAATTAGAATCTTGTGTGTATTTGACAGGATAAATGGTTTCTATGTATGTTAAGTGTATATTAACAATGGATCTATACTTAATATCATTAAAGTATAAAGACTTCATTGGGTGGGATGTAATGAAATTAACATAGTTTATTTCTCCATAACATTGTAGGGACATCAAAAAAGTGAGCAGAATCCATTAGGCCAAATCAAGATCACATCCCAATTTAGATACTTCATAGCTGAATTATAATTCATTATGATTCGGTTTAACACATTCTTCAAAATCTTGCTAAGAAGTCCCTAGTTATATCAACATTCAGCAATCCCCTCCTCACACTATCAATGCATCAAACACTGTATTAATGAAAAAATTAGGATTTTTTACACCTATAAATCCCCATTTGAATCCTACGAGTCACAAAATATTGATGCAGGATTTTATCAGGGGTAAGGTAAATAACCCATGGTTGATGATGTTTCTTATTTCACTACACTGAATGATCTGGAAATGATTATGGCCAACCCCTTAAAACATATCAGTGAAGTGTATGTGTTTCCCATCAATCAGATTGAGTGTATGATTCCAAGTTCATACACATATTCAGTGATCCTCATGGTTTCATCCATGAATACTTATTCCAATAGTATTGAAAATTTTTCTAACTCCCTGGATAGTGGTGAAAGATCAGCTGAAATAGCATTTAGTCCACCCCTAGAGTTTCAAGAGACCCTTGTCTCATCAGTAGAGGTAGAATAGGTGTTATCATCACCCAAATAGGATTAATATTTTACATATTCATCCCTCAGTCCATCCTCTCTAGAGTTTCAAGAAAATCATAAACTAAAAGATCCTTCAGAGGAAGTCGCTTTATCTTTTAAATATAAAGATATCGACTCCTCTTCTAACTTGGAGAAATTATCCCAAATCTTAATTACCCAATGCAACAAGAAAAAGAAGATAAAGGGGATGAATATTAATAGGAGGAGGGCATTAGGGATTTCCCTCCAATATTTAGAGAGGGTGTATCCACCTCCATCAATGAACTCAGAGAAATAAATCTAGGTACAAAAGATGACATGTTATCCACCTTGAATTATGCATTCATGTCTTCTAAATAAAAAGATATATATACCTCCTTCATTATGTAACATCAGTATATATTCACCTTGAAATATACATAAATGACGTATATTTATCCCAAGGTGGGGAACAACCACCCGGACCTTCTAGAGAACCACCACAATTATAAACATGTATCCATAAGAATGCACTTGACACATACTGCCAAAATCGAGGTTGAAGTTGACAAGGTCATCAGATCCAACATCATTTAAGATGTTCAATATCCAAAATGGTTGTACAATATTGTCCCTTTTAGGAAAAATAATGGGTATATCATAGTCTTCATTGATTTTAGAGACCACAATCATCACTACCCAAAGGATGACTCCCCAACCCCTGTCACAGAACAACTAATTGATGAAATGGATATATATCATGACCTATCATTCATGGGTGGCTATTCAAGATATAATCAAATATGGATTTCATAAGAATATAAATAAAACACCTCCTTCAAGTCCCCCTATGGAGTATTTTTCTATCAAGTAATTCCCTTTGGCTTGAAGAATTTCAGAGACACATACCAACATTCCATACATCTCATATTTAAACCCTTATTATGAAATTTTTCCAAATGCTATGTTGATGATCTACTAGTTAAATCTTGACAACCCTCAGACCACTTGATGGATATTGAAAATTTATTCAACAAATTGTGACAACATATCCTAAAAATAAACCCCTTAAAATGTGCTTTTGGTGTTACCTTAGGGAAATTTATCAGCTTTATCATACGCCATCGTGGCACCGAATTCAAACCTGATAAGAAAAATGGTATCCTTGGAATGTCACCTCCTCATAACCTCATAGAGTTGAGAGGAATTCAAGGACACCTAGCCTATATCTGAAGATTCATAACCAACCTTGCTGGAAAATTATTTCCCTTCACCATGTTGATGAAAACGGGGGTTACATATAAGTGGATCAATAATTTTTAGGAAGAACTCAATAAGATCAATAAATATCTCTTGATACCTCCAGTGTTGATGTCACCTTATGAAGGAAGAAAACTTATTTTTTATATTACAACCTTAGACTGATCATTGGGTTCCTTATATACACAAAATAATGAATCCATCAGTGAAAATAACCTCTATTACCTCAACCAAACCATGAAAAATGTTGACAATCGTTATTCAGATATAAAGAAGAGATATCTAGTGCTAATATTTATAGTCCATAAAATGAGTTACTACCTTTATAATCATGATGTCCATTTGGTCTCTCATAGTAATCCACTCAAATACATTCTCATTTTTCTGATGTTGAATGGAAGTCTATCACGTTGGTTCTTCATTCTGCAGTAGTTTGATATTTAGTTTGTTCTTCAAAAGGTGTTTAAAGGATAGACATTAGAAAATTTCCTAAAAGAGAACCCATCATAAAAAATGACTTCATTGGATATTGAATTACCTGAAAAAGAGGTCTTATCAATTAAATAGGGCCCCTATATATTTGAGATTAATTTTTATGGTGCATCTATAAGTCTGATATGAAAGAGTATGGAAGACCACAATCTTAACAAAGTGGGGTTGGGAGTTGAGTTCATATCTCTAGTTGAGGCAGTCTAGCCTTACTCCTACCCACTATTAGAGGGGTGTATGAAAAATGAAGCAAAGTATGAGGCTCTCATTGTAGGGCTAGAGGTGGCACTTCGGGTATAGGTATAGAACTTGAAGAAAAAAGGCGATCCTGAACTGGTCATTAAGATGGTTAACAGTGATTACACTATCAAAAAAGAAGAGATAATCCCCCTACTAAGCCAATTCCAAGGACTAATGACAGAATTACCATTGTAACTGACATTGAATCATGTCCCATGATCAAAATTTCCCAATCTGATGCACTTTCAAATGCCTCTGCATCTCTAGATTATTCAGAGTGAGATGAAATAGTCATCAACATTACACACCACTAGATGTTCTCGCCTTTCATTCAAGCCAAAACATTGGAGATCGATGAGATTATCCTTATCCCTAAACCATAAGGTCCTAACACTAGCTAGAAGAAACCCATTTCATATTACCTTTAAAATAGAGAAATCCCATGGGACAGATCTGGGAGAGAAAAATTCCAAAGACAAGCAATTAACTTTTTTAGATATGACATCACAAATCACCAAAAGGTTCTATATAAGATAACACATGATAGGGACCTTATCAAGTGTACTGATGGAGAAGAAAGCACTACATTGATGGAGGAATTGCACATCGGAGCTTGTAGTGCTCACCAGTCAGTACTCAATATTTCTCACCAAATCTGAAGGCATGGGTACTACTAAAACACTCTAACAAAGGACTGCACTGAATTCAACAAAAATTACCATTCATGTTTGTTTCATGATAATTTAATTCACCAACCCTTGGATTTTCTTCACATATCCAAGTACTTATAATCATTTTCCATATGGGGAATGGATGTTGGGGGACTATATCCTCCTGCTATATCTAGGAAGTTTAAGTACATTCTTACTGCAATCGACTTATTCTCTAAGTGGTACGAAGCTATTACTCTAAAATGATTTTGGTAAAGGAACTTTTCCAGCTTAGTGAAAGCTAATATCATCCCCAGGTCTGGTTTCCCTCATATAATACTAATGAAAAATGGCACCAATTTATGTTTTGATGAACTGGAAAAGTTGTATCAGGGGAATAAAATCAAGTCCAACCGATCATCCTAATACCATGAAATGGATAAGTGATATATATAGGCCTTCAACAAGACCCTATAAAATATAATCCAAAAGATGGTATATAAAGTTAAAAACTCCTTACTGGACAAGCTCCTATATGCCTTGTGGTCTTACCGGACTATGAATAGAAACACCACATAGGTGATCCCATACTCATTAGTATATAGGATAGAGGTGGTCCTTCTCATCAAAGGTCAATTTCCCTCACTCTACATTTCCATCTATGATCAGTTATCCACAGATGAGAAATAAAAAAAATGGATGTATGAATTGGAGTGAAATTACATACCTTACATAATTTTAAAGCCACCAAAACCGGATCATGTGAGCATTTAAAAAAAGGTTCCCCTTAAATATTTCCTTTAAGGGGAGATGGTGTTGGTCCTTAGGACTCCATTGATACCCGAAAATAAACCTCTAAAATCACAACCAAAATGATAGGGACCTTACGCCATACATAAATCCTACTCCAATGGAGATTATTCTATAATTTCAATGGAAGGATAACTTACCATGGCTATCACCAATGCAAGGTTCCTGAATTTTATTGGCCCGACCCCATAAGCCTAGATCTAGTGCATTATTTTAATACATTGGCATGCTTACAAAGAATCAAGTCCTTAAGGACCGATTAGTTTATAAGTCTTGGAAAATAGATTACATATATGAACTTTACATTACAATTTATAACATAAAACAAAGCATAAATAATCCTTTTAGAATGACATTATTCCTCTAGTTTAACCCTACATATCAATCATAATACACTTCTTGGAATCCTGGGAAAATAAAACATAAGAGGTGAGATTAGATACTCATTAAGGGTAAATAATTTAGCAGAATCTATAAATTTTTAAGGCAAGATGTGTAATAAAAACAATAGCCTTTTAGACATAAAATTGAACGTAATATGGAAAAAATAAATCATACATTATCATATAAATATGCACATTGATATTATACTACTCGAATAATAACATGTAAAAACTAATTTCATAATGAGGGAACACATAATTCTAGACATCATAACCACATAGTCAAGGCCTCGTACCAATACTATAAATAAAAATTTTGTCAAGGCCTTGTGCTAAGACACTAGTTTGCCTCATGAGACCTACTGATGCATCAAGGAGCAGGCTCCACCCATCACTTACTAAGTCCAATTCATTCCTCAAATGAAAATGTTGAAATATAACATGAACATTCATATTAAAACTAGTATACGAAATGTCAATATTTTAACCCCAAACCATGAATGGTATTAAAATATCACATCCATAGTCAAAAATACCATAACTCATTCAATACAATATGTAAGATTGTATTATAATAAATCAACCTCAATCAAGAATAATATCCAGTAAAGGATGTTGACATAGTTTAAAATGATCAATAAAACTCTTTGAGAGAAATATATTTTTTGTGAAATCATTTAAAAGTCACGCATTTATAAAGGAATTCATTTAAAAGATATTTTTGAATCAAAGTGTCCCATTCCACTTTGGAACTTTTAAAAGTAATTAACATTTTAAAATAATCATTTCTATATAAATAAATTCTTAAAATCATTTTTAAAACATGGACATTAATTAAAAATATTTAGAAAAATAAATAATTAAAACATTCAAAATTTGAATATTGAGAAATATTCCCTTCCACAAATCCTTAAAATATTCATTTTCAAAACAGTTTTATGAAACATGGACATGGATGATAAAAATGTCCCTATAAATACTTACACATAAACAATCTCGGATAATAATGAGATTGAGGAATTAACCCTTAATTTGTACTTTCCTTTGGTTAAGGGTACATTTAACCTCCTTTATAATGACCATATTATGTTATTAAATTATAAAAAACCATATTAATATTTATGATATCATACTTGATTCATTTATTAATTTATAAAACCTATTTGATAATAATTTCTATGTTAAAATAACATTTTTGGTAACAATCGCTTTCTTTATCATACGTGTTTTAACTTTTTATTCATGATCGTATAACTTATATCATGATTTAATTGATTCCAGAATATAAAAAATTATTTGTGTATCATATATATTCAGAATATAAGTATGTATAATAGATTTATATATGAAATGGGAAACACTGTTTATTGAGATAGTAGGCCCTACGTACGCAAAAACGTCGTTTCCATTTTCATATCGTATTGAACAGAAGTAAGTGAATGAGATATATGTATATATATTTTTATATATATATATATTTCCAGTAGAATTATTATTTTATATATCACATACTTATTAATAATATATATATTTATAATCATCATTGAATGGTGAACGTGAATCTCATCGCGTCGTGGAGACGGTAAGCTGTACGTACGCATGAGCAATGACATAATTATATTGATGGTCAAATCGTATATAATTGGATGGTATATTATATAAAAATAATCATTAAGATGTTATATTTACTATTTAAATCAATTATACTCAATATTATACCCATACAAATAATTAAGTGTTGAATAACAAACTACACCACGACATGGAGATGGTAAGTTGTACGTACGTACGTACGGTGACATTGTCATTCATAGGATGGATAGAACAATGAATATGGTTGTATCATATTTATAATAACATATCAGTATGTATAAGGTACTAGAGTTATTATTTTAGTATGGAAATAACAAAAAAATAGGAAGTGGAAGAAGAAAAGAACTTTGAAAGAGATGATGAAGTAATTACCTCTTCTTCGGGTTCTTTCTTTTGATTTGATCAAAAGGGATCCTTAGGTTGGATTCTGATAAAATTAAGGCCTCTAGGTTGAAGTGAGAGTATTTGGGAGGATATTTGAGTAGTGTTTGGCTTTTAAAAATGGATTTGGATGTGTGATATTAAGATAAGGGGAATTACCCTTTTATAAGACATGTGAGGGTCACTTTAGGAAAAGCTTGAAATATTATTTTATTATACAACCATATTTAGTTTATAATGGCTCCAAAAGGATTTATTTTGAGGATAAGGTGGTTATGGTTATAAAACCTCTCAACCAATAGGTCTTAGATAGTTTTAGGTCATCATATTAACCTTATCTTTTATATTTAACTCTTAGTTAAATAGTTAAACTTTAACCATGTATTCTTATATTATTATAATAAATGGTTAATAAACATACAATAAAAATCCAAGAGAATCCCAAGTTGTTCATTATTGATATATATATATAATTATCTAATACCTTTGAAAAAACCTTACATTTTTAGGAATATTATATCAATTAATAATATAGTATTTGTTTTAAAAATTCATTTATATCAATTTTGACACTATTTAGTATTTAGTTTTTGTGAAAGTCATGAAAAAATTATCATTTTAAAAAAATTATTTAATCAACCCCAACTTTTAATATTAACCAACAAAATTCTTGGAATACATAAAAAGTCTCAATTTACAATTATTTTAATATTTATAATATCAATTATTTTAATCTTTCAATAATAAGGTAATTACTGCATCATCATTACATCATAACTAAACTTAATTATTTAATGTATAAAAAATATAAATAAAATAAAATTATGTAGGAAATATTTTTATCTTTCTAATAAATATTTATAGTCTAATTTATCTTATGTATAACCCTATATTAAATTTTTTTTAGTTATTAAAATTTGAATTTAACACTATTAACTCTTCTTTAAATAAAATAATAATAAATTTCCTAATCTAATAGAAGCGGAAAAAATGATCATATTTTATTTCTAAGGTTGATTTTGGTCGAAATACACTTATCCAATATAAGTATGACATATGTTGGGGTAATTATAATATCATTTTTACCTTTAATTACCCTATTTACTTTTTACCATGGTAAATAAAATTCAAAACTTACTATTCACAAAAAATTATTTTCATCCTATTGAACCAAATTTTACTTAATAATATCAACAATGTCTCTAAGATTTTTGAAATTTAATTCACAGAAGTGGTAAAATTACGTTTTATGAAAATTTGCAAATGTGCCTAGAAGGTGGTTAAAGGCGATAAAAGTTCAATAAAATTTTATATATCTAATATTATTATAAAATGACTCCAATGAATTATATTGAAAATATATAGGTATTATTTATATATTTTGACCTAAAATAAATTTAAATTAAATAACTAATTATTTAAATAAAAAGCCAGTTTTAAACAATAACGCGATGTTTTTCACGATTCATCCAAAAATGAAAGTTTTCAGAAAAATACCAAAAATTCACCCTAATATAATTTTGATATTCTGAATCTGAAAATTATTTCTATTTTAAAAAATTAAAAACATATGAGTTGCATTAATTAATTTAAAATTAATTCCCATTGTCAAAATCAAAAAGCAAGTTTTTAAGAAGTAAAAACCATCAAAATATTGTCATGTGTTTATTTAATATTTAAATGTAAAATAACATCCCATGACCTGAATTATATTAAATGATAAAAATATAATCCAATTATACTTTAAAATCAATCAAATTCATAATTTAACACTATAAATTATTTCGATTAAAAAACTGTTTTCAATTAAAATTTAATATTTTTCACTGTTCATCAAAATATGAAAGTTGTCAAAAAAGTACCAAAAATTTATCCAAACTAAATTTTTATGTCCCGATTCTAAAGAAGAATCTAATTTCATTAAATTTATTATATAAAAGTGTCAAATATTGGTTTTAAGAAGGGTTCTTCATTAAAAGGTGGTAAAATTTAATTTTTTGAAAATACTTATTTTATCTGAAAAAATGAATTTTTTCTTATATTATGTATAAGAAACACATAATATGGATTAAAAAATTATATGGAGTATATAAAATTCAAAATTAAGTTAATACTATTCATAACTGATTTTTGAACAGCTAGTTTGGTAAGTCATGGTGCAATCGAACTCAGTGTTGCGTGTAGCACAAGCTATTGAATTACTTTAAAGAGATAACGTACTATGAAATCCTTAGGTGTTACATTCTCCCATCCTTAAATAAATTGCGTCCTCGCAATTTGAAATTGTTCTTCAAAAATAAACTGTTAAAAATAGAAAATACCTTTGTGGAAAACCCGCATCAGAAATAGGGTTAATAAAATTTATTCTTAATAAGTGGGAAGGGAAATGAAAAATTCACCACCAAATTAGAATTTAGAATAGGAGAACATTGGTGGAAATTTGAGACACATAATTGGAGGGAAAACATAAATATTTATAGGGAGTGATTGTGGTCATCAATCACAAACAATTGAACAGTAAATAAAAAATTAAGGGCCTCAAAGCCATAAATCTATGATGACTTAAAATATTATTGGTTCATCAAAACCTAAGGTATTAGGATAAAACATTATTGGTTGTAAGATCCTTTACCTAAATTTTAATTTTTAATTTCTTCATAGAATAAGAAAAAAACACATGACAAGTAGAGTTCCATCTTTTAACTAATTTCTACCACAATCTCATCTTTCACTCCCAAAAGATAATAGAACTCAAAAATATTCTATTTATCATAATCGTATAGGGTTCCAAAAAATGAATTTATAATTCATCTATTAGAACTTTTAAAAAACTGCATTACACAATCCAGGACATCACGTAGGCCAGTAGTAGGTGATGCACCCTTGTCGCCCTTCGGTTGCGGGTTTAAGTCTCACGACCTTACCGTACGCGATGGGTTGTCACCCAAAATTCGGGTTGTCCTTATTATAAAAATCCAAAAATAATATTAGGAAATGTTTTAACCTTAACAATAGTATCCAATGTCAAACTTAATCCATTCCAACCTTTAGACTTATCCAAAATACTTATGTCCAAACTCACATTCCAAAATTTATAAGGAATGTAAACAAAATGAAGATCTCTTTTTCTATGTAATAACATGTGAATACCTTCATCATGTGTTCTTTTAAAACATGGTAACACCCTGAATTACCATAAAACCTTATTGATTACATTCATTATCCATTATTTCTTATAGAATACTAGATATAGTCCTTATATCCAAAAATGTTTTAAACTCCAACAATGATGGAATAAACAAACAATTGATTAGTTTCAAGGTAGTCAAGAATATAGAATTTAATTTATCCAAATCAATCATATCTTATTCCAAAATAACTACTTTGATATCAGAACCATATTAAGGTTTATCTTTCTTTCAACCATATATTTTCCAAAAAGTTTAACTTGTTATTGAGTCACTTTCCTTAGAACCATATAATCTCAAATCCTTAATGAAATAGTATTGCAGTAAAATATTTATTTATTTCCATAATTCATATAACCAGTACATCATTGATACAAAACTAAAATGAAATAATTCTTTAATAATAATATAATAACACTAGTCATTCCTCTTCATCTGCGATAGTATCATAACTTGATTATTATCCAATAACATCATTTGGGGAATACTCTGATGATTTGGACATTGATTTGTGTAGTGTCTCAACTCCTTGGAGATGAATAATTCTACATTTGAAACCTTTTTCTTACCCTTGCAATCATGAATGTGGTGTCCTTTTTCTCCACACTTATAATATACTCACATTGCCTTCAATCATTTACCAAGGTGATTCTTTCCACAGTTATCACAAGTGGGAAAATCCTTATTTCCCTTCTTCTCTTTATCTATTTTTCTCTCTATCATCCTCTTCTTCTCTATCTTCCCTTAAAATCCATATGACTTAGAGAATTATTTACTTATCCTATTAACACATGACACTATTTATTTATATGATGAGAATACATGGGAGACTTTTTCCCTTCTAAATGTTGGCTTAATACCATGAAAGATATGATCCTTCTTACTCTTTCAATCATGCATATTGCTGGAGTTCTCATTCCTTCTACTAGGTTTCATTTATAAACAATGTCATACACTAGGTTAGTTTATGAATAACAATGAATAATTACAAACTTGTAAAATACCTAACATAAATTGAATAGTTTATGAATATAATCCATAATCATAAAAAATTGTTTTCATTGAGGAGTTTTTACTCATAAATCCTTCATAATGGTTTGTAATGAAAATGTGAATTATCCTAAGCCTATCCCCTAGGAGTGTTGTAACCAAGAGTGCAGCAAGGCCCTTTGTAATGTACCAGGATACCCTGGGTCAAGCCTGAAACTCCTTATTGGAATTTTCACTCCTAGGTATATCTGTTCAAGAGCCTCCACTACCTACTCGTATCCATATAGGGATTTATTGCTTCAAAAATTCAAAAAATCTCTACATTACCAAAATTCTAGGAAGTTCTTCTTTACTAATCCTCAAAGTCTATCTTAGGGTAATGTTTCAAAATCAGAGTTTATCTAAATCTATTTCCAAGGTTGTTTCTAAACTTACTCTGATACCAACTGTAACACCCTGACCCCAGAAGCCCGGAGTCGGTGCATTATTTTAATACATTGGCATGATTACATGGAATTAAGTCCCAAAGTATCGATTAGTTTAGCAGTCTTGGAAAATATATTACAAACATGAACATTACATTAAAATTTATAACATAAAACACAACATAAATAATCCTTTTAGAATGTCATTATTCCCCTATCTTAAACCTACATATCAATCACAGTACACTTCTTGGAATCCAGGGAAAATAAAACATAAGAAAGGGGTGAGCTCAGATGCTCAGTAAGGGTAAATAATTTAGCGAAAGCTATCAACTTTTAAGGAAAGATGTGTAATAAAAAAATAGCCTTTTAAACATAAAATTGAACATAATATGGAAAAAATAAATAATACATTATCATATAAACATGAATATGGATATTCTACTACTCTAATAATCATAGGTAAAAACTAATTTCATAACGAGGAAATGCATAATACTGGACATCATAACCACATAGTCAAGGACTCATGCCAAGACTACAAATAAAAATTCTATCAAGTCCTTGTTCCAAGACACTAGTTTGTATCATGAGACCTACCAATGCATTGAAAAGCTATATCGGGCTCCACCCATCACTTACTAAGTCCAATTCATTCCTCATATGAAAATTTTGAAACATAACATAAACATTCGTATTAAAAAAATCATAAGAAATGTAAATACTTTAACCAAAAACCATTAATGATATAAAAATAGAACATTCACAGTCAAACATACCATAACTCATTCAATAAAATATAGAATATTTTATTATAATAAATCAACCTCAATCAAGAATAATATTCAGTAAAGGATGTTGACATAGTTGAAAATGATCAGTAAAACTCTTTGAGAGAAATATCCTTTTTGTGAAATCATTTATAAGTCACTCATTTATAAAGGAAGTCATTTAAAAGATATTTTTGAATCAAATTTTCCCATACCACTTTGAAACTTTTAAAATGAAATAAAATTTTAAAACAATCATGTCTATATAAATAAATCTTTAAAATCATTTTTAAAACAGGGACATTAATTAAAAATATTTAGAAAAATAAATCATTAAAACATTTAAAATGAAGATATGGATAAATATTCCCTTCCAAAAAACCTTGATATATTCATTTTTAAAACATTTTTATGAAACGTGGATAAGGATGGTAAAAATTTCCCAGTAAATACTTACACATAAACAATCTCGGATAATAATGAGATTGAGGAATTAACCCTTACCTTGTAATTTCCTTTGGTCGAGGGTACATTTAACCTCTTGTATAATGACCATAGTATGTTATTAAATTTTAAAATAACCATATTCATATTTAAGATATCATACTTGGTTCATTTATGGATTTATACTACCTATTTCATAATAATTTCTATGTTAAAATAACATTTTGGGTAATAATCGTTTTCTTTATCATACGGGTTTTAACTTGTTATTCTTGATTGTATAACTTATATCATGATTTAATTGATTCCAAAATATAAAAAATTATTTATGTATAATATATTTTCAGAATATAACAATTAATAATATATTTATATATAAAATGGAAAACACTGTTTATGGAGATGGTAGGCCGTATGTAGCCATAAATGGCGTTTCCATTTTCATATCGTATTGAACGGAAGTAAGTGAATGAGATATATGTATATATATATATATATTTCCTGTAGAATTATTATTTCATATATTAAATTCTTATTAATAATATATATATTTATAATCATCGTTGAATGGTGAACGTGAATCTCATCGTGTCATGGAGACGGTAAGCCGTACGTACGCACGAGCGATGATATAATTATATTGATGGTGAAATTGTATGTAATTGGATGTTATATTATATAAAAATAATAATTAATATGTTATATTTATTATTTACATAAATTATATTCATTATTATACTCATCTAAATAATGAAGTGTTGAATAACAAACTACACCGCGACATGGAGACGGTAAGTCGTACGTGCGCACGTATGGTGACTTTGTCATTCTTAGGATTGATAGAATAATGAATATGGTTATACCATATTTATAATAATGTCTTAGTATGTATAAGTTACTGCAGTTATTATTTTAGTATGGAAACAACAAAGAAAGAGGAAGTGGAAGAAGAAAAGAACTTTGAAAAAAGTGATGATGTAATTACCTCTTCTTTGGGTTCTTCCTTTTGATTTGATCAAAAGGGATACTTAGGTTGGCCTCTAATCAAATTAAAGCTTCTATATTTAATTGAGGTTAGTTGATAGGATATTTTAGTAGGGGGTTTTGGATCCAAATGGATTTGAAGGTGTGAAATGAAGGAAGGCGAAGTACCCTTTTATAAGATAGGTGAGGGTCACTTTTGGAAAAGCTTGAAATATTATTTTATTATACAATCATATTAGGTTTATAATGGATCAAAAAGGATTTATTTCGAGGATAAGGTGGTTATGGGTTAAAAAAATCTCAAAAAATAGGTTTTAGATAGGTTTAGGTCACCATATTAACCTTATCATTTATATTTAACTCTTAGATAAATAGTTTAACTTTTACAATATATTCTTGTATTATTATAATAAATGGTTAATAAACATACTATAAAAAGAAAATAGAACCAAAAGTTGTTCCTTATTGATATATATAACATTACCTAAGTACTTTGGCTGAAACTTAGATTTTTAGGAATATTATATCAATTAATAATATAGTATTTGTTTTAAAAACTCATTTATGTCCATTTTGACACTATTTAGTATTTGGTTTTTGTGAAAGTCATAACAACTTTATAATTTCGAAAAAAATTATTTAATCAACCCTAACATGTCATATTAAAATATAAAATTCGTGGAATACATAAAAAGTCTCAATTTAGAATTATATTAATATTTATAATATGAATTATTTTAATCTTTCAATAATAAGGTAATTCATGCATCATCATTATGTCAAAAATAAATTTTATTATTTAATGTCTAAAAATTATAAATAAAATACCATTATATAGGAAATATTTTTATATTTCAAATGAATATTTATAGTCAAATTCATCTTATGTATAACCCTATATTAAAAATGGTTTAGTTATTAAAATTTGAATCTAAAACTTTTAACTCTTCTTTAAATAAAAAAATAATAAATGTCATAATCTAATACAAGTGGACCAAAAGGATCATATTTTATTCATAAGGTTGATTTTGGTCGAAATAAACTTATCCAATAGAATTAGGAAATGTGTTAGGGTAATTATAATATCATTTTTACCTTTAATTTCTCTATTTACTTTTAACCGTGATTAATAAAATTCAAAAGTTACTATTCCCCAAAAATTATTTTCATCATATTGAACCAAATTTTACTTACTGATGTCAACCAACTCTCTTGTATTTTTGAAATTTAATTCATAGAAGCGGTAAAATTATGTTTTATGCAAATTTGCAAATGTGCCTAGAAGGTGGGTAAAAAACATTAAAAGTTCAATAAAATTTTATATATCTAAACTTATTATAAAATGAATCCAATGAATTGTATTGAACATATATAGGTATTATGTATCTATTTTGACCTAAAATAAATTTAAATAAAATAACTAATTATTTAAATAAAAATTTGGTTTTAAACAATAACGCAGTGTTTTTCACTATTCATCAAAAAATGAATGTTTTTAGAAAAATACCAAAAATTCACCCTAACATAATTTTGATATTCCAAATACAAAAATAATATCTATTTTACAAAATTAAAAACATATGAGTTGAATTAATTAATTTAAAATTAATTCCCATTGTCAAAACCAGAAAGCGGGATTTTAAGAAGTAAAAACCATCAAAATATTGGCATGTGTTTATGTGCTATTTAAATGTGAAATTACATCCATTGACCTAAATTATATTAAATAATAAAAATATAATATAATTATACTTTAAAACCACTCAAATGCATAATTTTATAGTATAAATTATTTTGATTAAAAAAGTTGGTTTCAATTAAAATTTAGTATTTTTTCACTATTCAATAAAATATGAAAGTTATCATAAAAGTACACAAAATTTTTCCAAACTAAATTTTTATGTCTCGCTTCTAAATAATAATTTAATTTCATTAAATTGAATATATAAAAGTTTCATATATTTGTTTTAAAAAGGGTTCTCCATTAAAAGGTGGTAAAATTTCATTTTTTGAAAATACTTCTTTTATCTGAAAAAAATGATTTTGTTCTTATATCATGTCTAAGAAACACATAATATGGATTCTAAAATTCTATGGAGTATATAAAATTCAAAATGATGTTAATACTATTCATAAATACTTTTTGAACGGTTAGTTTTGTAAGTCGTGGTGCGCTCGAACTCGGTGTTGCGTGTAGCGCAAGCTATTGAATTGCTTCAAAGCGATAATGTACTTTGAAATCCTGGGGTGTTACATGAAGAATTATTTTTGTGAAATCACAGGGTATGTCACCCTAATCACATGATGTTAAACTATAGGGTACATCATCCTAATCACATTACGTTAAAATGCAGGGTACAACATCCTTGGTGCATGGCATTAAACTATGTAACATCAATGATCCTCTCTACATGACCTTAAAAAGAACATACTAGAATCCCAACCTCATGACAATAAACTACATGTCTAAGTCCTTATTATACAATATTAAAACTATGAGCTTCATCTGAACCACACGAACTTAATATAGAAACCCAAGTCCAAGCATCGCGACTTAAAACTATATGCAAGCCTTCTTAGGAATGTGTATGTGGTGTGTGGGCCTCCTTTGTCCTCATCTAAATTATTTTTATTACACCAAATCATTATTCATATCCTTTTTTAGAGTTCTCACCCATTGTTCTGAACTCTATGACCTTAAACTAGGAGTAAACATCCTCAACGCATGATGTTAAACTGTAGCCCTATAATAAAAAAGTTTGGGATTTTTATTAAACATATAAAATATTATTCTTATACCATTCTATGAACATGGGATGCCTTAGTTCCCTCACTATAGAGGATTTCCCCCACTGGTGTTGGTCTATCACCACATTGTGTTCAAGAACTAAGTACGACCTGATTCTTATCTGCACAGGATACGTAGTAGCCCTGAGTTTTTATATCCTAGTCCATCTACCCAAAAAGTAATGAAAAAAGTCCCCTTCCTTGTGTGTGTTCCAGACCTACACATTGAGTTTCCCATGAAGAACTAAATGTGTCTTGATTCATTCCCTTGCAAGATATGTAGTGACATCCAAATCTCTATTTATGGGACCATCCATGATGATACTTCTTTCACATCGAGTGAACTACGTCCTTATCATAATATGTTAAATTGAATGGTTCATCATGAACTATGTGTGTCTTGATTATCATTCTATGGGATATGTAGTGATACTGAAACCTCATGTCTTGGGCCCAGCCATGAAATGCAAGAAATTCCCTCTCCACTGCATAAAAACTAAATCATGTAGGGGAATCCAAAGTAGGTCCTATTTACAGGTCCATTTCAAGAAAAACTCCCCTCCCTTCACATGAATCAGATCTATATAGGGGAGTGCATTTAGAACTATGTATGTCTTGATTACTACCATTGTAGGATACTTAGTGATATATAGACCCCGTGCATCAGGCCTAACCTCATATTTTCCTCCAATTATTATATTATTTTTTCACCAACCTTTGATATGAAGTCCTTTTGTAATATTGGGGTTATGTTTCTTACTGGTTTACAAAATCATCCTTCCCATAACCACTAGACACAAATTTCCAAACCGTATGATGTTAAACTACATGGAAATCATCATTTAAATCAATGATTCACTACAAAAGAGTTAAATATATGCAAGAGAAAGATGAAATTCCCATGTCCCCACATGAGATTATGATCTATGTAGGGAGTATATTTTTCAAGAACAAGGTATGGATTGATTTCCGTTCACACAGGATATGTAGTGACACCCAGATCTCTAATTTTGGGTACATACGCAACATTCCCCCTTATTAACATCAGGTCACCCTCATCCTCATCACATGAAGTTAAACTGAATAGGGTCCCAAAACTATGTATGTCTTGATTCTTGTTCACACATGATACGTAATGATGCTTGAGTGTCCAATACCTGGACCAGCCACAACTATAAAAACAATTAAAGGGAAAATTCCCCCTCCCGATATACAAGTCATACCTACACATGGATCCAATTCAAGAACTATGTATGAATTGATTTCACCATAATGAGATACGTAGTGACAAACAAATCTCCAATCTTAATCCAGCCACCTTGAAATCAAAATTTCCCTATCCTTTATTTTTTTTATCACCTATGTGTGGTGGAATAAACCTTTTTCACCTCTTTTTCTCACACCTAGTATAGATAAAGTGAGCATCAGATTCTTAGTAAGGGATTCCCCTCATGTTAAAGGAATATAAATTCACATCAGGATTCCTATAGTCCTTATTAAAAGACCTTAAAAGGCACATCAGATTCCCTTACCCATGATGTTAAAAGGAATAGTCAAATACAATTTTAAGGACTATGTATGGATTGATTCCTTCCATCACAGGATATTTAGTGACACCATGGACTTTAATCTTAGGTCCAGCTACAATATTTATTCTTCTGATCAGGGAACCTATTCCCTTACCATGTTATGTTAAATTATGTGCTGATCTTCCTCCCTATAAGAAATTAAACTTTATGGTACCTCAAGAAAAATATGTGGCTTGATTCTCATTTTGATAAGATACATAATGTAACCTTGACCTCATGTCTTAGTATTATCTATGGGTAAAAAAATTCCCCATCTTCTGTATACAAATAAATATTCATGCAGGATATATTATGTTTGGTTTCCCCTTTAAGGATCTATCAAGGAAACATAAATGGCCCCTATATATGAGTCAAATCTATGTAGGGAATTTCACATTCAATGGAAACAATCTAAATTTTTCTAACAAACCTGAACACATTTCATCCATTCATCATACTTTGTGCCCCGTGAAATTTTGGATCTTTAGCTTCTTCCTCTATCCATTAAAGATGGGGGTTAGTGTCATAAGGAAACCTTTGTTTGACTATGCACAATATTCCCTTACTGTCTATACATAAGTTTCCCACAAAAAAATTCCTTTAAACCAAAGGAAAAATCATTTCCATTAGAGGCCTCTTCTAACCTTATAATACCCAATAGCATTTTCCTCATATCATTTCTCATGATCTGAGAATCCCCAGAATCATTGTTTGAACATTCATTACCCCTAACGTTTGGGGATTGTGAGGACATTCCATCCAAGTTATCCTCATATTACTCATCATTTCTATTATAAATTATCCTATTTTATGACCTAAAACCGAAAGACCCCATGTCGTCCTCACCGTATGACATTAATTTGCAAGGCTGATGTTCTAGTTACATGACACTAAACTATGTGATGTCCAGAACTACATGGGGATTTATTTCTACTATCACATGATATTTAGTGAAACCCAAATGTCCAATACTAGGTCCATAAATAGTAAAATATAAAATATTCATTTCCCTATGCATGAGTCAGACCTGCATGGGGAACCCTATATGAACTATGTACGACATGATTCTCGCTTTGAACAGATATGTAGTGACACCCAGATATTATATCTTGGTCCTTCTACAATAGAAAAACTCCCCTCACTCTCTTATACATGATTCATAACTTCATTGGAGGGTCCAATACATTTCTCACCTCACTTGTGAGAAAGTATTCAAAATAAAATTCCCCTTACCCATGCAAGAGTTAGATTGATGCATCTGGAAAACATTCTAGAACTATGTATGTCTTGATTCTAATTTTGAATAGATACATAGTGATTCCCAGACCATATATATTGGGACTATATATAATTAAAATAATTCATTCCTATGTATGGGTCAGAACTGCGTAAGGGAAATGTTTCAACCGATTTCTGGGAAATTTTGACATGAAATGAACCTTTCATATTCAATCACCTTACTTTCACAAAAAACATCTGTGTTTAGGTAACTATGAATCCACATAGGCCTCCTTTTCCATCAAAAAGGGAGGTTCAGTATCCTAGGGACACCTTTTTTTCTATGCATAATATGCCTCAGTTTTCTCTACATAATTTTCCCACAAAAAAAGGTCTGTAAACCAAAGGAAATTTTATCCCTAAGAGATGTTTTCCTATATCTGTATGCCCTAATAATGTTTTTGTAATGTATCACTCCTTAGATTCAGGAACCCCTAGATGATAGTTTACAACCTTTCCCCTTAAAACCTGAGGATAATGGATAATTACTAAATAGATTATCATGGAAATGGAAAGTTTTTACCCTTTGTTCAAAGCTATGTGACCTAAAATCTTGTACATCAAACATCCTTGTCTTAAGACATTTAACTACTTGGTTAATTTCCTATTTTCATGAAATTAAACTGCATCATGTTCCAACCCTCCACCACACAAGAAAAATTCATGTAGGAGTGGTCTCTTATTCATGACCAGTGCTAATACAGATGTCCTTTTCATTTTCCATACATCAATCCCTTGATAATACACCCTTCATGATCTTTAGAAATCTAAATTTTTAAAAATTACCTATTCATCGGAAATGGATGGTCAGTGTACTGAGGAAACCTTTGTTTGACTATTCATAATATGGCCTAGTTGTCTCTTCATAAGTTTTCCACACAAAAGGAATATCAACCAAAGGAAAATTCATCCCTAGGAGAGTCTTTTCCTACCTTCATACGCTCCAGAAAAAATGTATTGGAAACTGTTCTAACGATTACTCCTCATGTACTTTCATCATGTCATGTCTAAAAATAAAAAAAATAAAAAACCAGGGTCCAAAAATCCCCCATTCATGTCTGAAGAATATTGGGACATTATCAGCTAGTAATACCTATTAGGGTATTTTCCCCATAATTCAGGGTCAAATATTCTCGACCTAAAACATCAGTTGCATTAATCTAGTTTTCAAGACTCTAAAATTCCCATAAAAAGAGACATGGTACTCTCCAGGTTGAAAACCCACAAAGGTAATCCTAGGTAAAAGTTGAGTACAAGTTCTCTAGACCTATTCTTTTCATGGTTTGGGAAAACATTGAGTGATTAAAATAAAATTAAAAAAAAAACTTATTGGGTTGAAAAAACTACAAAGGATTCCCTAAGAAAAATATAATTTATTCCCACTAATCCCACACCATAGTGGGCTTAGGAAAAATTAGGGTGTTAATATAAAAGATTAAAAGTTTGTAGTGTTTTCCATGTAACCCTAGAAACAGTAAAAACTACACTTGTTGAGTCCCTAAGCTTAGGAAAAAATATATCATTACATGATCATGTCAATTTGGTTATCCCAGATTTCACTTTTAATTGATATCTAGTGCAGATTATCTTTCAAGATATGAAAATTTATGATTAATTTTTATTGAAGGATAAAATAAAGGAGTTTAATTAAAAATGGTTAAATTATTCATTTATTTATTGAATGAGAATAGAGGATCATCAACATATTAAAGTATCTCCCTAAAGATATTAAAAAAAGGTGAAAAGGCACCAAATAGTTGAAATGGATACAGTGAAGCTCAACTCGCTTTATTCAAAAAAATTGACTACCATTTGGCGTAAGCCATAAAGGGTCTATTTCAAACTGATTCTTTTCCAATATTCTATTTCAGTAATTGGAAACATCTTTCTAATGTCATCTCGAAGATATCTATCCTTCTTCTTGATGGCTTCAAAACTTACATTCATTAATGTCACTTATGCCTTTAACCTAGCTATGTGAGCCTCACATTACCATGTCTCCACTACCTGTGCGACCACATGATTCCAACTTCTTTCTTATTTAGAAACCAAGTGGTTTATCTCAACAATGTTATCCTATAAAGCTTCCATTTAATAATGGGAACCATTAAACCAAGTAAGGTCACATTAATAAGAAACTAATCCTTCTCGAGCAATAAGGATCTTTTGGATAAGGATATATAGGTGATGGTAATAAAATCCACCTGATCCTAAGCTAAGGAAAAGTTAGTGAATGCTATTTACCTAGTCATCCATTTCCTCTAGGGTTTCTCTATGATGATGGTACAAATTTGATGTCAGGAAAAACTTTGAATAGCCTAGTGCTCAATAGAAATATAGGGATATTGATCCCAATCACTCACTTCAATGTTTATATAATCATATTTACAACCAAAATAGATAGTTTTTTGTTAAAAAATGAATCCAAAGTGAAAAAACCTTTTATCTCCACCTCTTTACCAGCTTTAGGAACCAGGCTGATAGGGACATCATCAGTTGGTGGGGTTCCCAAGGTTGTTACATGGGGACCAACATCAATAGGGCTCTCTGAAGCTCCATATGAAAACATTGGATCTTCACCACCTTCATTAATGGGGCGATGGAGGATGAGGCTCCCCTAAGGCACATAGAGCATCAGGATGCAAGTTTTTATTACTTTGAAACTAATGATGGAGGTGATTTAGGCACCAAGTTGGGAGAGTCCAGTGGTTTATGAACCTTTCATATAACCTTCCCAAATATCCCGTCGGGATAGTATTTCATCCACATTTTTGCATAATATCATGATATATTGATGAGAGTTTTTTCACAAGGTAAATAAATTTTCATGACATAGTCTTCAAGCATCATCATCATCCATAGTTGGAAAAGGATGACTAGGTGTGACTCTGGAATCTAGGGAAGAGGAAAATAGGCAACATATTTCATACATCAGAATTGTCATGAAAATATGTAAGGAGTATAGAATTCGAATATGGGTACTACATATACCCATGAATCTAAATGTTCATCTAACAGATATATGATGTAAGATAATTCCTCCAAAGTACCCTCACCATTGTCAACCACCATTCTCAATGGTGCTGGGTAAGGGATAAAAGTAAAATGGGTGAAATCAATCAATAGTTCGACAGTTCCATCGATGCTCAGGGGTTTCGGGTGAAAAAAATCAATATTAATAAATTAAGGGTGAAAGGATGAATGAGTGATCATTTGGTATGATGGTATTCATAGCATTGATAGTGTTCCACCACTCATTCATATAAGAATTGGAACAGAGCTCAAAGACAATTTGGAGACCTACCTTCTTTCATATGGCCCAATAATTTGTAAATATGAGCAAAGGTGGGTACAACTAAACTAATGGGTTTTTCATCCTCTATTTTGGCCTCCATAATTAGGGTAAAAAACCCTAGCACTGGTACAAAAATCAGAGGATGTTAAGAACCATCCCCTCTAGAACATGGAAAAAATCATGTCGGTCTGAATTTTGGAGATATGTCTATTCGGGTTATGTAACCCCACATAGTGTATTGGCCTACCTCAAGAGTGGATCAGTATAACCCCTAAATACCCCATGACTATTGGGCCAGGTGATTCCTGGTATTCCTAACCTTTATCTTCATACCACTATCTTGCATTAATAACTTTATCCAATCACTAGATAGAATAAGCAAGTGGGTATTAATAGGATGACCCATGAATTTCTCTTCCAAAACAAGTAAATCTCTGGCTAACAGAGGGACTCATCCAACATCCTCTCAGATTTTGGATGTTGGAAGAAATTTTTTATACATATCACCAAGGATGTGGATTCCCCCAAAATGGTAGACATTCCATAAGCTAATACCTAATTCACCATGTGATAAATAGAAAGTGTTGGTGCTCGAACACCAATGACTAATTAACTCGAGAAACATCTCGGTCAGTGAATAAACTGTGAACTGAGAGACCTATATTTCATGATATAATTGAAAAAACTCTATCTATTTAGGGGATTCAAGGAAATATTGGTGCACTAATAATTCCTTATCCCATTCTTCTCATAAACTCCCTCCAGACCTCAAGTCCCACTTGGAGCTCTACCCTCCATTGGGATTTCCTCACGAGAGGTTGAAAATGGAAAAATAAACATGAATGGGAGATTTCAAGGATATTTCATGGCTCTATGGGTATCTTTGTGTCCATGTAGATCCATTCAGAATAAAGGATTTCTATTGATATGAACTGAAAATGATCTGACCTATAGCCAGAATTTTCACTTGGGCATGATCCCAATACATCTTGGACTAAGGTTATGGTAGATTGTGATCAATTGGTAGAAGGAGGTAATTGTATTTAATTTCAAAGGTATAAATTGGTAGTCATCTATATAATGGGTAAGTAAAAAACTCCAGTGAAAGGAGGTTCTTAAGAATACCCTCTTAAGGGATGATGGGGTTTTGAAGGTTGTATTTGATATTCTGAGCCATGGTAGTTCTTATCCCGATCACAGTCGTTGAGGTGGAAGCCATAGCCATTTTTTCCTTTTGATAGATTATCAAGAAATATGTGATATTAATTTTAAAATGATTAAAATTTATGAATATAGAACTTGGAATACTTCTACTTTTCACGCCCAACATAGGCCCAAAAACCAGCACTTCATGAAATCGTCATTCTATGAAGTGTTGTCCCGTGAAGCATTGTCCAGCAAATAATTAACCTTTGAAGCATCAGTACATGGTAACTTCCATATATGAACCATATTCCTACTAGGTGGGAGATTCAAAATTACCATTTGTAGTTAAGAATTTTAATTCATGAAAAGGGTTCCCACAAATGAAATGCTACGTGGAACTAAAGGTGAACAGAGATTTTTTAGAGTGATCAGTTCACTAAGAAATCTGGTAAAGGACAAATGATCCATTCCAGCCTATGTATAGGCATGGTCCCCTCTTATAGGTCCACTTGTTTACCACAAACCAGTTCAAAATAGGACAACTTTCTACACTGAAATAGCCTCTTCTTTATCCCAATCGTAACCCATTCTAATGGAGTCATTTTTGGGTCTTGTAAATTCTACATAAAGGAATAAGATAATTCCATTAACTTGGAAAAGTATAAGAAGAAATAATAATTAGAATTAAAAGAAATTTTTAAAAATGGTTAGAATCCATGAAGGGTGGATTAATCAGTTGAATTGAAAATCTCTTCATAGACAACTACTCTACATGGCATTCCACTACTTTGCAAAGAACCCTACGAGTGAAATCATTCATGAGATAGGGCATTGTCACAGATTCCCATGAACAAAACCACAACCATTTGTGGGGACAGAAGACAATTTCTATCCCCATAAATGACCATATCTATGAATTAAACCGAGTAATTTGTGAGTATGGATGGTGATTTACACCCCCCGAGAACAAAACCACGTAGTTTGTGGGCCGGAGGGTGATTTTCGCAATCAAAAATGAATTCCCCCATGAATGAAATAGTTCTTAGACCAAGGAATCCTACTTGGGATCCCAAAAAAGAAGCCTTGTAGTCCCACAAAAATGACTGACCATACTAGTATCCATTCCCTCCATTAATCTATTAAAAACCCTAAGGTAATAGAGAGGGGACAATGGATAAATGGATATTTCATGATGAGAGCTCGGTTGAGAGCCAAAACATAGAACTTTCTATTCCTAGTAGGTAAAAATCTTCCGCATAGAATTAAATAAGAAATAATAAATCTTCCAACCATCCATGAACATAAAACTCCTTTTTAGACACCTTTCCAAGAGGCACAAGTGGATTACCCCTTTGCAACAGATCACCCTGCATAACAAAACACAATATGAGTGGAACCCTACCCCAATAGAAAACACTATGTGGGAGGAACCCAACCATGTGTATCAAATCACTATGAGAGAGGAAATTAACCCTATGTAGAATATCTCTATACGGGTGGAACCTAGTATCTCATAGAAACAATCTTCATGGGTAGAACCCAAGTCTATATAGCACAATACTATTCATACGGACCCCTCACTCACATAGAAACATGTTATATGGAGGGAACCCCATCCCACATAATAGCATGATATGTGGGATGGGGAATAATAGGGTGTTTCATGATCCAACTCCAATCACTCCCTTCTATCATATCATCAAGCCCCACATTTTCCCCTTTGTGAACCAGTATAACAATATTAGGCCAAAAATTCTTCCAAATCCAACTGACATGTATGATCGGATTATAGGGAACATTAGTGTTTCCTCTCAAGTCAGCATACCTGTAGTAAGAGGAGTCACATGTGTAACCTCCTCAACTAGGGGGGGCCCTTGAAATGTCTTCAAGTCTACATTCCCATGGTAACGAGGGTTCCTACCTTGTAGGTTCTCACATGAACCTCCATGTTCTAAGGATTGAGGGGAACCATTGGCCTTTAATTTCGATGTGGGCCAATACTGGACATTCTTCTCTTCCCTAGGGACCAGTAGTGAATCCCTCCTAGAGTAAAACCCTAGCCTTTATTGTGGGAGGTGAAAATATTGATTCTATTTACACCATACTAGAATGTAGCCAAATGGATCACTATATGTGACTATCCTGGCTACCAAAATAAAAGAGAGGAAAAACAAATTCAAATCCCTCTCTCTCCCATTGGGCTCCAGCATCTCATCCACCAGTGGATAAAATTGGGTTATATGATCTTTATATATACTTCTTCCTCTTGTTTCCCACACTTATCATGACTCACATAATCTTATAGGTTAGAAAAAATCATGACATCTTCACATTTCTAAAGAACAATGTGCCCCATATACATTATAAGACCAATTATGCTCAATTGGCCTCTTATTCGATGTATGCCCCAACCATATCCACTCAATTGGGCATCTTATATGGTGTAAGCCCCAATCATGCTCAAATGGGAATCCTATATGGTATAATACTCAATCATGTTCAACAGGAATCCTTCTGAGTATAATCCCAAATCATGTCCCCTCAAATGGTCCTCTAATATGGTGTAAGCCCCAAACCTACCAAACTAAATGGGCTTTGATTCTCAACTAACTGGGATATGTAGGAAGCCTCCCTAAGGTCCAATCCTAACAAAAAAATTCACCCTAATGTTCTCCAGGCCTCATTCCTGGTAGGTTGGTGTCCACCCAAGAGACCACATATCTTTCAGGTATCTCGGGATGCCTCAGCATAAGTTCCACACCAAACTTTAACAAGGCACCTTTGCCTGGATGTCCTTATTGTGTAATATTACACTGCATTGTTTGGTACATGTCACACGACCTTAAAAGGTTATTTTTCCTATTAATTGACACTGAACTACACAGGTTCCGATTCCTTTCATGATGATACATAGGAATCCCATTTTAATAGTTCGATCCTGACATCAAAACAACTCTCATCCCCCTTGGATGGAAAAAAACTTCAGAGTACCTCAACACGAGGCTTAAATGAGCATCGTGCTAATTATAAACTAAAGAATCTCTAATCTTTATACAAAAAGGTTACCATTGATGGAGAACCATAGATACATAAAATACCTCCATTGATGGAGAACCTTGGATACATACTAATGATTTTGAACCCATGTGTGTTCATAATTGATTGTTACCTCAGGATAATATGTATTATACATACTTGGGGATGAACAAAAGATTCACAAACATATCATAAATCTATAAAAGAGTCCCAGAATAAAAAATAGTACCCCCCCCCCAAATGGTTTGAGGATCCCAACTTCCATTCCTCTTGAACAATGTGAGTTTTTAAGTTTCATTGACAAAGTTACCCAACAAATTCCTGCCTTTGGAAAGTTGGTCCATGAGTCTTCATGGAAAACCAAGTCATTGGGGGTTTCTAGATCCATGAAAAAAACCTATTAGAGATCATTCAAATACATTTTACTCGACGTCAGTGATTTCACACAATTCAACCCCTTACAATCAATCATCGGGCACCAAATGGTTTTCATCATAAACAAACCTTAAAAACCTTAAAATCACTAATAGAACCATAAAACCCATAAAATACCCTGAAAATCCATAAAAATCCTAAAAACACCTAAAATCTTAAAAAACCTAAAACCCCTAAAACCCTAAAAACCCATAAAACATTAAAAAACCTTAAAGCCATAAAAACCCAAAAAAAATTAAAAACCACCAAAAACACTGAAAAATATAAAATACCTAAAAACCCCTAAAAGACCTTAAATCCCTAAAAATTATAAAAGACCCTAAAAACCCCCCAAACCCTTAAAACATCCTAAGAAACCCTAAAACCCCTAAAAAGTTTACAACCCCTAAAAGACCCTAAAACATTAAAAATCCTTAAAAGATCCTAAAACCACCCCTTAAACACACTAAAACCCCTAAAAACCCTAAAAAACCTAAAACCCATTAAAAATCCTTTAAACCCCTAAGAATCCTAAAAACAATAAAAACCCATAAAAACACTTAAAAGTCCTAAAAACCTATAAAATCCTAAATACCCCTAGAACCCTTAAAACACTAAAACGCCATGAAACCCCTAAAAACTAAAAAAAGCCTTAAAACCCATGAAAACACCCACAAAACCTAAAAACCCTTAAACTCTAAAACCACCTAAAAACCCTAAAACCCTGTAAAAACCCTAAAACAAAAAAAATTCTAAAAAAAATAAAAATTCTAAAAACCCATAAAACCCCTAAAAACTCTAAAAAACTTAAAGAACCCTAAAAACTCTAAACACCCTAAAAAACGCTAAAACCCCTGAAGAACCTAAAAACCTTAAAATCCATAAAAATATAAAAACCTCCTAAAAAGCCTAAAAGTACCTATAAACCATACAAAACATCAAAAATACCCTAGAACCCCAAAAAACCCTAAAACCCACAAAACCCAAAAAAACCAAAAACACCCTAAAAACACTAAAAACATAAAAACGCTTAAAAACCCTAAATAACCACAATACCTATAAAATGCCTAAAACACCAAAAACCAATTAAATCCCATAAACCCCCTAAAATCCCTAAAATCTATAAAAACCCCTAAAAACATTTAAAATCTTAAACCCCCTAAAAAACTCCAAAACCCCCTAAAAACCACTAAAGACCAAAAAATCCCTGAAAACCCTTTAAAATAAAAAACACTCCCTAAAATTCCTAGGAATTCTAAAAACCCCTAAAACACCAAAAACCCCCAAAAATCCCTAAAACACCATAAACACATTAAAAACACTAAAATCATTAGAAACATTAAAATATACTTAAAACCCTAAAACATTAAACAATATAAAAACCATTAAAAGCCTCTAAAAATCTCAAAAATCCCAAAAACCCATGAAATCCCCTAAAAACCATAAAGATCCAAAAAACACTTAAAACACTAAATCCCCTAAAAGGTCCCAAAAACATTAAAACCCATCAAAAAGTTAAAAATAATAAAAACCCCTAAAACCCAAAAAACCATAAATAACTAAGAAACATTTAAAATTTATAAACACCCTTAAAAACCATAAAACCCTTATAACGTATAAAATACCCTAAAACCCTAAAACACCTTAAGAGACCCTTAAAACCTTAAAAATCCTAAAATACCCTAAAAAGACCCAAAACGCCCAAAACCGCTAAAATAAAATAAATAACCTAAAAGATCATAAAAACACTAAAACCCACTAAAAGACCCTAAAAATATCAAAAAATACATAAAATACACCAAAAACCCCTAAAATACCATAAAATACCATAAAAATCCTAACATACTCTAAAACCCCTAAATACCCTAAAAACCATAAAGTTCCTTAAAAACACTAAAAACTATTAAGGACACTAAAACTTTTAATGGATCCTAAAAACCCTAAGAGACACTAAAAATCCTAATATGACCTAAAACCCCAAGAAGACCCTAAAACCCCAAAAGAAACCTAAAAACACCCTAAAAACCTAAATCCACTAAAACCCTAAAAGAACTCTAAAAAAATATAAAGTCTAAAAAAAATAAAAGACCCTAAAACCCATAAAAGATCCTTAAAATCCAATAACCAATAAAAGAACTCAAAAACCCCTAAAAGACACTAAAACCCCTTAAAATATTAAATGACCCTAAAACCCATAAAAATTGTAAAACCCCATAAAACCACTAAAAGACCATAAAACCCTAAAACCATAATAAACATAAAACTTCTAAAAACTTTAAAATCCCTTGAAACCATAAAACCCATAAAAAAATACCCGAAAACCCCAAAAACACAAAAAACCCAAAAAACCCTGAAAACCATGAAAAACCAAAAAACCTAAAAAATACTAAAAATCCATAAAAACCAAAAAACCCTAAAGGAAGATAAAAACCTAAAAACAATAAAACCCCTAAAACACACTAAAACTATATAAACCCTAAGGAAAATAACTTTTTCTTTCTTTGGCGTGGGTTGTAAGGGTTTTTGGGTGTGGGTCGTTCGACCCCTCCCCTCCCTTGTTTGCAGTGTTTGTGTCTTTTTGTTTAATAAATTTTGGGGGGTTCCAGGAATAGCCTGGACCCGAGCCTTCTTTGCTTAAAAATGCTAAAAACCCTAAAGAAATTTAAAACCCAGAAAATAACTTTTAAAAAACTTGAAGGCCCCTAAAACCCCTAAACCCCCCCCCCCAAAAAAACTGTAAGAATGCCAAAAAATAGTAAAAACCTAAAAAAACACTAAAACACTAAAAACCATAAAACCCCATAAAACTATTGAAAATATAAAAATATTAAAAAATCTGAAAAACCCTACAAACCCAAAAAAAATCAAAGAAAACCCCTAAAACTATAAACCCCATAAAAACGTAAATCCCCATGAAAACCCTAACCCCCCCCCCCAAAAAAAACCAAAACCCATAAAAACCTAAAAACCCAAAAACAAAAAAAACCCAAAAACCGCTAAAAATATAAAACCCCTAAAATACTCTTAAACCCCTGAAACCTCAAAAACCCCTTTAAAAGCCCTAAAACACTAAAAGATTGTAGAAAACACTAGAACCCCTAAAAATTACCCAAAACCATAAAATTCCAAAATAACCCTAAAAAGTCATTAAATACCCTAAACCCCAAAAAACCACAAAAAACTCTAAAAATATTAAAACCCAAAAATATCCCTTAAAGACCCTAAAACACCTTAAAACACTAAAATTCCCTAAAAACCTATAAAAACCCATGAAACTCCTTAAAACCCATACAACCCCTAAAAACCATAAAAGACACTAAAAACCATATAAAAAATATAAAATACCATGTAAACTCTTCAATTCCCAAAAAAAATAAAAAGACCTAAAAACTCTAAAACCCCCTAAAAACCTAAAAACTCAAATAAATGTAAGAAAAACTAAACCATCTAAAACATCCTAAATCCCCTAAAACACCATAAGTACCCTGAGAAACCCTGAAAACCCCTTAAAAACAGAAAAATACTAAAAAACAATAAATAATCTAAATGAACCTAATACCCTTAAATCCCCAAAAAACATTAAAACCCCTAAAAACCCTAAAACCCTTAAAAACCCTAAATAAACTCTAAAAACCCTAAAAACCAAAAAAAACCTTAAATACCTTAAGAAACTAAAAACACTATGAAAATAAAAAAAAAATCCTACAAAACCATTAAATCCCCCCCCCACCCAAAAAACCCCTGAAAATCCAAAAAACTCAAAAAAAACTTTAAACCCCATAAAAAGACCCTTAAAGACCCTAAAAGACCCTGAAAATCCTAAAAACACTAAAACCCCTTTAAAGACCCTAAAACCCTTAAAAGACCCTAAAACCATAAAAGATGCTAAGAAAAACCCTAAAAGATCCTAATAAACCCAAAATACCCTAACCCCCTAAAATATGGTAGAAATACTTTAAAATCTATAAAACACCCTAAAAATCCCTAAAACCCCTAAAACCACTAACAAGTAAAAACCCCTAAGACCCTAAAAAACAAAAAGAAAACTAAAAAAATATAAAACCCTACAAACCCCTAAAACCTTTAAAAACCCTTAATGAACCCTAAGAACTCCCAAACCCCTACAAAACCATAAAAACCTTAGAAAACCATAAAACCCACTAAAAGAACCTAAAATACACTAAAAGAACCTAAAATACACTAAAAGAACCCTAAAACCCCAAAAACACATAAAAGAACTCTCAAAACACTAAAAACCCCTGAAAACCATAAACAAATCCTACAACCCCAAAAAACCCAAAAAACACCCTAACACCCTAAAAACCTAAAAAATACTATGAACCCCTAAATACCATAAAAATTGTAAACCCCTTAAAAACTATAAAAATACAAGAAAACTAAAAACCCTAAAAAATCAATAGATCTTAAAAAATCATAAAACCCTTCTAAAAGACACTAAAACTCCTAAAAACTATAATAACCTAAAAAGCCATTAAAACAAGAAAAATCCCTAAGAACCCATAAAAATCATAAAACTATTAAAATACCCTGAATACACTAAAAATCCCTAAAAGATGCTTAAACCCCTAAAAACCCATAGAAAACCCAAATGACCCTGAAAAACCTACAAACCCTAAAATCCCTAAAACCCCTAAAACACTAAAAAATACCTAAAACAGCTAAAAGTCACTAAAACCCCTTAAAACCCCAAAAAACACTAAAAGATAATAAAAACCAAAAAAAATATAAAACCCTGAAAATACCCTAAAACCCCTATAACTTTAAAATACCCTAAAACCCCTCTAAACCCCTAAAAGACCATAAAACCCAAAAATACAACCCCAAAAATCCTAAAAAACATAAAAACCCTAAAACCCATAAAAACCCTAAATATCCTAAAATATATAGAACCTCTAAAAAACATTAAAAACATTAAAACCCCTAAAAACCAAATAAATCATAGAAAATCTAAAAACCATAAAATACATAAAAAACCTAAAAACACTGAAACACCTTTAAAACCCAAAAAAATACTAAAAATACTATAAACCCTAAACAACCCTATAAAACCTAAAACTATTTAAAACCACCTAAAAACACAAAACCCCAAAAAACTCTAAAACCCAAAACCCCCTAAAAACCCAAAAAAATCCTAAAAACCCCAAACAATACCAAAACCCCCCAAACCCAAAAAAACTCCAAACTCCCCCCTTAAAACCCCAAAACCCCTAAAACCCCTAAGAACCCCAAAAAAACACAAATACCCTTCCCCACAACCCTAAAAACACTAAAAACACTAAATAATCTTAAAACCCCAAAAACCGTAGAGACAAAAAACACTAAAAAATATAAAAAAACTCTAAAAACACTAAAAACCCTAAAACCCCTAAACACCTAAAAACCTCAAAAACCTTAAAAAAGATAAGAAAATCCAAAAAAATCTAAAAATCACCTACAAACCCCTAAAAATTGAAAAATCTTAAAACCAAATCAAACTATAGAAACCTAAAACCGTACAAAATCTTAAAAATCGTAAAACCCCTTAAAATCCTAGTAACCCTAAAAGATCCAAAAAAATCTAAAACAACCCTAAAAACTATAAAGAACCCTAAAAACATTAAAAATACCAAAAACACAAAAAACATAAAAATACCTGAATGTCATTAAATTCCTAAAAAGGCATTAAAACCCATAAAAAAATTTGCAACCCTAAAAGGCCCTAAACAAGCCCTGAAAACCTTAAAACCCTAAAAAGAATATAAAATTCATAAAAGATCCTAAAAGACACTAAAACACCTAAAATATAATTAAAACTCCTAAAACCCTTAAAACACCTAAAACCCTTAAAACCCATTTAAAAAACTAAAAACATTGAAAAACATAAAAATCCTTAAAAACACTAAAAACCTAAAAACCCTAAAACGAACTTAAAACCATAAAAACACAAAAAAAACCTAAAACTCCCTAAATAAATCCTAAAACCCCTAAAACCATTTTAAAATACATAAAAACATAAAACATCCCTTAAAATCCCTAAAACCACCTAAAACCCAAAAAAACCTAAAAAATATAAAAATAAAAAAAAATCTTAAAACACTTAAAACCACTAAAAACCATAAAAACCTCTAAAAACACTAAAAAACATTATACACCCTAAAAACACAAAAAACAATAAAAAAATAAAAAATATAAAAAACCATTAAAACCTTAAAAAATTTAAAAACCTTGGAAAACCCTGAAACTCTAAGAAAACCCAAAATAAACCTTTAAAACCCCAAAAAAACTAAACACGCTAAAAACCCTAAAAATTCCCTAAAAACTAAAAAAACCCTAAAATCCTGAAAAAATGTAAAAAAAAATTAAGATTCCATAAATACCCTAAAAACCCTAACAAATCCTAATATCCCCTTAAGCCACCTAAAAACCCTAAAAATCCAAAGAACCCCTAAAAGACCCTAAAACCCCGACAAAACATAAAAAACAAAAAAAAATACACTAAAATACCCTAATAACCCTAATAAACCTAAAGCCCCTATAAATCCCTTAAAGTCCCTAAAATCCTAAATACTATAAAAATCCTAATAACACCTAAAAACCCTAAAAACCTAAAATCCCTAAAAACCCAAAAACCATAAAAAATATAAAAACCCTTTAAAATTATTAAAACTGTTAAGAACCCTAAGAACATAAAATCCCTAAAACCATAAAAACCCTAAAATCCCCTAAAAACCCAAAAAAATTAAGAAAACCCCTAAATCTCTAAAAACCCTAAAAATAACTACAAATCCAAAAAATACTCAAAAACCATAAAATCCCTAAAAAAACTAAAAACCCCTATAAATAATAAAAAACCATAAAAGGCCTTAAAACCCCTAAAACCCCTTTTGGAAACTATAAAGATGCCTAAAACCCCTAAAATAACTAAAAAATCATAAATATCTCTAAAAACCCCTAAAAACTCTAATACCCTTAAAAACATTAAAAGTCCCTAAAAATATTCTAAAACACAAAAATAATACAAACACCCCTAAAAATCCATGAAAACCCCAAAAAACCTTAAAAATTAATAAAACAAAAAAAAACCTTGAATAATTCCTAAAACCCCTAGAAACTCTAAGAAACCTAAAACCCCCCAAAAAATCTTTAAAAACCCATAAAAACCCAAAACTTCTAAAAGCCCATAAAACCTCATAAAACCCTAAAAAGAATCCTAAAAACCATAAAATAACCTTAAAATCCATAAAACCCCCTAAAAACCTAATAACACTAAAAATTCTAAAATGCTAAAAAACCCTTAAAAACCCAAAAAACTCTAAAAACACTAAAAATGATTAAAACGCTAAAAATCCTAAAAACCCAAAATAATAAAAAAAAACCCCTAATAACCCTAAAAAAATTTATAAAAACCCTAGAACCCCTTAAAACCCCTAAATCTCTAAAACCCCTAAAAATCCCTTAAAACCCTAAGGGATCCTAATGACCCTAAAAACCCAAAAATCCAAAAAACCCTACAAAAATCTAAAACCCCTAAAAAATGCTAAAACTTCTAAAAACCCTAAAAACCCAAAAATCTGTTAAAACCCCTAAAACACTAAAAACCCTAAAAAACCCTGTTGACGCTCCTTTCGTCACAGAATCTAAAGATCAGAAAAGGGAATATCTCAGATGAAAGTGATTCATCCTTTGAAGAAAACATCAAAAATCGACAAAGGCATGAACAAAGGATCAACAGCAAATCCACCGCGCATGTTATACCACTGCCGCGCAAGTACACTTGCGCGACTCTCTTGGTCACGCAGGTGACATGCGCGACCTAATTGGTAACCGCCCGGTAACCGCCCGGGGTCTTCTTTTGCCTATAAATAGACCCTATGGGCCCCCCATTCGAAAGGATCTTTTTCCAGAAACTCGGATTAAAGCTCCCGACTCCCAAGTCTCTTCTCAAAGCTTCCGGAACACTTCTAAGGTAATTTCTTACCTAGAACGGAAGATTTAAATAGAAGAAGGAAGGCCTAAGTGTTGAAACTTATCAAACACTTGCGCGCCGACTTATTTCTTTCAATATAACTTGCGCGTCCCCTTTCTGGAAGAACCTCAAGAACATTCTAAAGGGTTTAAAAAAGAGTCGCTCAAGTATTTCAATGCTGGTTGAAAATCGCGCAAGTACACTATGTATCGCGCAGGTATACCTGCGCGACCAATACTTGCGCGCCCACGGAAGACTTGCGCGCCTTGCAAGACTTGCGCGCCCCTATCTTTTTGGGTGCCCATCTTGCCCATTTTTACCCCTCTTAAGCCATTTCACCTTTCCTTTTCAAGATTCAGTCTTCAAGACACTCTTCAAAGCCATTTATGGCATGATTTCTTGATTTGACTTTCTTATCTGAAAGGAATTATGTGGAATCTCTCTCAAAGTCTAGTGATTTAAATATCCTTATGTCACTAAAATACGGAGAGTTCATTCATTCAACCTCATCCTTTAAGATGAGAGAATCCTAACCTGGGTCTCCTTTTCAGGAATAATCCCCAGTTATAAAACCTTTAATCTGGGCATCCTCCTCAGGAGTAAGCCCCAATCAAAACCTTTAATCTGGGCATCTTCCTTAGGAGTAAGCCCCAAATTCTTAAAAGTTCCCAATCTTGGGCATCCTCCTCAGTAGTAGGCCCCAATCAAGTCCTTTAATCTTGGGCATCTTTCTTAAGAATAAGCCCCAACCTCAAATATGGGCATCCTCCTCAGGAGTAAGCCCCAAACCTTAATCCCTAACCTGGGTCTCCTTTTTCAGGAATAAGACTCAGTCATAACCTTGGGCTTCCTTTTAAAGAATAAGCCCCAAGTCCCCTAACCTGGTTCTCCTTTTCAGGAATAAAGACTCAGTCATAACCTTGGGTCTCCTTTTCAGGAATAAAGCCCCAAGTCCCCTTAAATTTCTCTTAACCAGTCATAATTTACCTTTGATTTGGGTTTCCTTTTCAGGAGTAAAACCCAATCATAAGTCCCCTCCTAACTTGGGCATCCTCCTTAGGAGTAAGCCCCAAGATTAGAGTATTCAAATCTCCATGAAGCACATATAACTTTATGGACCCTGTTCATGGATTTTCTCCCTAAAAGTAAATCCTAAACCTTCATCTATCTGGGAAGTCATCCATACATAAGCCCCAAACAAATTCTTATGATTGCATCTTTCATGGAACAATTGTCTAAATTTTAGCAATACCTCTTGTTTCTCACACCGAGCATGACTCACGTGAGCTTAGAGCGTAAAAGTAATTATGACATTCATCTTTGAGCCATCAATCATAAACATCATACTCCATTACTCGAACTACGTGGGTTCTGATTCCTTTTCCAAAACAAAGGATACGTAGGTATCCCATTTATGGGTTCGATCCCAACTTTGAAATAATATATGTCCTTCTGAATGACGATAAACTTCAAGTGCCCCACTGAGTGGCTTTAAAACCAGCCTGGTCATCATAATGAACAAGAGACTTTTATATAAATGTTTTTAAGGATAACATTGACCAGGAATCTCTAAACATACATAGATGATTCTCTATTGATGAAGAACCTCGAATACATATAAAAGATTCTCTAAATTTCTTTCATATTTAATCATTGATTGTTAAAACTAAAGGAAAGCACATTTTATACTTGGTAATGTAATAAGGATTCACGAACATAACTTAAATCTATAAAGAGAGTCTTGGAGTAGACAATAATTCCCCTCAAAAAGGTGTGATGAGTCCGACCTCCCATCCTCTCGACCAATGCAAATTCCTAAGCCTCATTAGTCCACAAGCTAATGAGAGTCTGCCTTTGGAAAGTAGGTCCAAACGGATGTGGAATCATTGGATGTTTCCGGTTCTACGAACAAACCCGTTAGAAACCGATCGGAACGTTTGAATCTCCCGTCGAGGAGGTCATCCCCGGATTCCGTGCGAAACAAAAATTGTGAACCCGACGTGAATCCTTAACCAAGTTAAAGTGATGTTCTTCTTATTTGTTAGGCCCCTTGGGCCAACAAAGCAATCATTGACATGTGCTCATCCAAAAGATGCAGTGGCCGGATTCATCTTGATTATGTCTGTTACATGGAACAGGCACTCTTTTCTCAAAATCTTCTGAAAAATGGCTTTCCTTAAATTCACCTCTGTGAATACTGCTGCTGTGAACACCTCTACTATGAGGTCTGCTGCTGTGAAAACCAATGCTACTACTCCTGCTGGAACGTCATCCACTCTGAGGATGACTTCACCAACTCAGCGTCTTCAACGCTGGGTTTCTAATGCACTGGTTAAGGAGTACCGTCGTAACGGTACTATCCCAACTCTGGAGGCCGCTCATCAAGCCCTCCAAGTTAACAACTCTACCTGGTCGTCCGGACAACAGCGGCCAGCAATCAAGAATTAGGCGGTGCTGACTACCGTCTCCAACCATTTCGGGTCGTTATCCCCGGAACACAATTTCCATTCACTCCCTTACTCTGAGGAAGTGAATGAGCAGGTCCCGCAGGACCTTAATTCAAAAAGACAGGAGTCCTTCTCAAGGGCTCCCATCAACAATCGCCGCCAGACTCGTGCGGTAGTGCGCCCTCAACATGATGAGGGTACCGACTCCAGGCATTCAGCTCAGGTTCCTCGAACCCGAGCAGGAAAGATGAACCGCCAGAGACGGAATCCGGTTAATAATAAGCAGGTTGTCATCCCTGCCATCTCCGGAGATGTCCACCAACCTAACTTGGTGGAAAACAACGAGCAGGCATACACACCTATTCGTTTTAATTCCGCTGTCCAGCAGACTCGTCTGACAGCATCAAGCTTATCCCGCCAGGCAATTCCGGCGGAGTACCATAGGCAGGAACATACACCTGCTTATACATCACCAGTTAGTCAGCAGGCTCGTCTGACTACATATGATGGATCTCGTCAACCGCATTTGGCGAAGTGTAATCAGCAGGTACATACACCTGCTAATACTAATCAGGCCTACCAATAGTCTCGCTTGGTAGTGCCCGGAGAAGTCAGTCGGAAAGTCCCGACGACAAACAAGAGGCAGACTCAACTCTCTGCCTCCACACTTGAGTACTGTCAGGATTCACTGACAGGAAAAGGAGGACAGGAGCAGGCACATACACCTACTCCAAGCCTGGAATGGACGTATATCCCCATTCCGGCGGCTGAAGTCACCAAACATATTTTGTCAATGGTGAAAGAGTAGAAGCAAATTCCTGCTCATATTCTGGATGCTTTCCAGGATATCATAACAGCTTCAGCATCATCTCAGGGACAGACACATAAATCTATCCCTAGCAATGGAGTGACACATCAACAATTCACTCCAGAACAGACACACACATCTGTTCCAGTCCAAGAGGGTTATGGGTCATACTCCCCCATATCATACGGACAACCAAGTCAGGCACATACACCTGATTTGAGTGGAGATCGTCAGCCTAACCTGACCATCTTTCCTGATCAGGCACATACACCTGCTCAGAACAATCACTTTCGTCATCAAGTGGTTTCTAAAGCGAGTAAGAAGGCATCTAAGAAAAATATCCGCCCAGCACAGTCAGGAGATCAAAGGCCAATCTGTAACCAATCCTTGCTCGATGCTGGAGTTATTGAAGCCCTCAGACATTTATCTGTCGGAATTCAAGATTCTACTCCCTCAGTTCCCAATAACGGGAAAATTAATTCTGAAGGTCTTCAACAGACACTTCCTCATGAAGACTTGCTTCATGAAAATTCGGTCAATCTTGAAGTTTCTTCTTTAGATGAGAGCCACAGGAACCCTCTGTGTGGTCAGAAGACCAAGGAGCAAGAGATTTCATATTTTGCTGTAACCCATCATGACGGTCCTCCTCATGGTGATGAACTTTGCTGCGAAAGTCCTCTCCGCAGTAGTGATTCACGTTGTCTCGAAAATTCTTCAGAAGGCAATGTAGTGATGAGAAAGCCCTCCTATCTCGAGGCACTTGCAAACGTAAAACCAGACATGTCTGATGCTTTACTATCGGCAGGTGAAACTCTTTCTCCATCAGAAGATAGCCTGGGGTTCAGGTTATTCTCCGAACCATCCCTGGGTCATTCATCTTCTAGCATGAATAGTGATTTCTCTACCAATATTGTTGAATCCGATGAAGCAACAAGGAAACACCAACTCTGGTCCAAACAGGTAGAAGAATCTTCATTTAATGATAAAGAGGAAATGCTGAACATGAGGAAAAAACTGGCAAAAGGTGAAGTACCAGTCATGTTTTGGCCTTTGGCTGACTCCCAGTACGACATTCCAAAGATGTTGACGGATGATGGAATCCATGATATTTGTCTCAACATATGGAAAACTCTTTGTCAATTAAAGAAGAAGGTATTATCTTACGATGAATATGAAAATCATCTTAAGATAATAGAAGGGTTACAACGCCAGATTGATTTGGCATCTCTATCAGTCTCTCGGTATCCGAAGGCTGAAAAGCAACAGATAACCCTTCAACGTTCATGCCTTGGCGCACTAAGAAGATTGTGTCAGTTAATTGCCAATGCTCCATCTGATGTTCATATCAGAGGATGGGGTGTTCACGGAGCACTACATTTCACAGTGCTTTCCGGTCAGCAAAGCCCGCCGAAAATGGTCTCATGCAATGTTATTGCCCATGGCCGGCCACAGTCAATGGGCTTTGTTCATAATCAAAAGCTTGCTCAAGAACAGGCTTCAACTAGTTCCTCTCAAAATCAAGTATATAGAGAACAAGTTGTTGAATTGCTCCTACATCAAGCAGGTGAGAATATTTCACAAGCCTCTCGTCTGGAGAAAACACGTCATCAAATGACAGAAGTTTCGGAAATCATCCAACGGTTTGTTGAACCAGGTGATAAAAGTGGATACAGGTTAATGCATCTAGCTAATTTCCGAACTAAGATTCGCAAGATCAAGAGAGATTTTAAGAAGATCTCAGACATAGCATGTCAAGAGACACCCCAGCTTGCCAGACTGGGGACTTCTCTAACCCAACCCTCAGAGTCAACGAATGGGATTCGAGGAGTTGAGCGGAAGCAGCAGGAACATCCCCAGTCCACCGGACTGGGGACTTTTTCAAATCCTCAATCCCTCCCTCAGAGAAAGTCAGTATTCTCTCAATTAGGGAATAAGCCTCAAGAAGAACGAAGAGCCAAGCTGTCAGGAGATTCTCTCCAAGTGACGGTTCTCCAAGAAATTCCTGAGGGATCAAGTCAACGGAATGCCATGTCTCATCATGGACATGGAAGGAGACAATATCACAGAAATGTTGATAGAAAGGATTCCATTCAATATGCATCCATTAATGTCATCAATGCCGTTGCTGCTGATTCACCAGATGAGGCTCAATCAGAGGGATCAGAAGAAGAGGTTCCTGCTCAAGAAGTCGCGCACACAGACCTAAATGAAGAAGGTGTGCGCACACGTAATCAAAGGCTTACCCAAAATATGGGTATTCCTTTAAGTAACCCACTTCCCCCTCTCCGAAAAGGATCCAATAAGGGGAAAGGAAAGAATCAGGTTACTTCTCACCCTTCCTCTGAAGGAGGTCAATCGCTCTCATTAGAGCAAAGGTTTGCACAACAGGAGAAAGAAATGAAAGAATTAAGAAGGTTGAATGCAGAACTACTTCAGAGTAGTCTTCTTCTTAAGAATTCTGAAGTCCGACAGCCGAAGGAATTTGTTGTAACTACTGAGATGGATCAAGAATATCCTCCTTTATCAGTACACCCACAGAGGTCTAATCCTACGGGTCAAACGCAACAACGGTTGGCAGCACTACCATTAGTTGCAGCACCAACCACCACGTCTGTCCAAGATCCATTCATTGCACCTACCCAAAACCAAGTTCAACCTGACGTTTCTCAAAAGTTAATAACTACTATTGAGTCATTAACAGCTCGGTTAGAAACTATGGAACGGAAACGGGCGCAAGTTCAACCTGAAAAGAAAGTTTACCCTGAATGGGTAGATTCAATTTCTCCTCCATCCAGTTTTGGAAACCCTATTTTCCCTACTTTCAATGGATCAGGCGACCCTGAACAACATTTGACGCATTACGTGTCTTGTTGTGATCCTATGATGGGAACTCCAGAACAGCAAGAAGCAGTGAAACTCAGATGCTTCGTGCGAACCTTGCAAGGACCAGCCTTTGTCTGGTATACAAGTTTGCAATCCCGGTCAGTCATCGGATGGGAGGATCTTCGTCAAAAATTCCTTCTTCAGTTTAGCTCAACTTTTCCAAAAACGACAGTTTTCGATCTTACAAACTGCAAGCAAAGGGAGAATGAAAGAGTCTCTGATTTCATTTCTCGTTGGAAGGGATTAACGTATTCCTTGAGTTTAGCACTCTCTCAGGAGGAATTGTTGCCAATCTATGTGGCAAATTTGCGTGACGAATTACGCACGCCATTGATCCCTGTGAAATACACAGGAGGGTTTCGAGACCTTACTTCAATCGCTCAATAGATTGAAGATTCCCTTATACAGGCTAAGGTTAAATCTCGTGTAATTCCATCAGCTCAAGGAAGAAGAATGGGTAAAGCAGAAACTGCTACAGTTATGCTTAAACAGGAACCTGTACCTATTTCTACTTCAAAACCTTCATCTTCTCGAAGGGCTCCACCTCCTGAACGCCAACAACAAAGGCTGTTTCGTCCAAATGATCAAAAAGATCAAAGACGAAAACAATTTGAGGATATGAAGAGTAAAACATACTCTTTCCGAAGTGAGCAAGTTCCTGGTTACTTCATTTCAGCTCTGGAAAATAATTTGGTTCAATTACCAGTGCCGAAGAGGCCAAACAAGGAAGGAGATGAAGACCGTCCCAATTATTGTCCCTTTTATCAAATGTTGGGGCATCCCATCCAGGAGTGTTTTGTCTTTAAAGACCTCCTGCAAAAGATGGTCGACTTGGGACAAGTCAAATTGAAGGGTTCTTCAGCTCATGTAGCCTGTATTACCGCTACAGATCCAGAGTAAGGAGGCGAGTGGCAGGAAGTCAAAAGCAAAACTGCGAAAAAATATGATGATTGGATGGTCAGAAAGACAATCAATCGGACCCATTCCATTTTGCGAACACAATTGAAGAAGCCAATTGTGTCTCCTACAAAAGCTGCAGTAAAGCCTCCATCAAAAGACAAATCCTCAAAAGGGAAGCGCAATTCAAAGAAGAAAGAGGAATCAGGAGAAGATGAGTATGTAGCAAAGCCTAAATTGTCTTTGACTCTGGTAGATTTCATGCCATCTACTTCGAAGCCACGGGCACCGTCCCACCAAACGGCACAGCCTAAACAGGTTAACCAGGCAGAGTCTTTATCAGACGAAGAGTTAATCTTTGGTTCTGTTAATATGATTCAATTAACAGATTCATATTCCAGTCTTGATGAGCCTGAATTCCCTGTATCAAATAAGGGAACCCGAGGAAGTTCTAGAGGTTCAGGATATAGGGGAAGACGTGGATCTTTTCGAAGCCACTACTCTAATTCTACCCCTGCTAGCACTGTATATGCAGCAGAAACTCGTGGTAGAGCCCTTCAGCGAGCTCAAAAAGAACAAGCAAGTTCTTCTGCCAATGGCCAACTCAGTTTCGACACAGTTATTTTGGAAGACCGATTAAAAATTCCATCTTCTTTATCTCAGAAAGTAAATGGATCTAATCAGTCTAATTTTCCAAAACCAAGGATGTTGCCAACTTCAATACAAGATGCATCAGCTTCCAAAGCATCTGCTTCCAAGGTACCTGCTAAACCGCATATTCCTATTGGGAAACGCAGACCTCTAGATCAAAAGTATGATATATTGAAACACTTGGCCCAAGTACCAGCCAAGTTATCAATTTTGGATGCTTTGAATCTGTCAAGAGATCTTCGGGAAGCACTCATCGAAGCTTTGTCAAGTCCTCGGGAGTTTGAAGCTGAAATTGCTGCAGCTGAAATCTATCACATAGAGAATAATCCTGCAGAATGCCATGCAGTGATATCTTTTACTAATAAAGATGAAGATGATGTTGTTCATGGGCACATAAAACCTTTGTACTTATCTGGCAAAGTCAATGGTATAGATGTTCGAAGAGCTTTCATTGACAATGGTTCAGGAGTCAACCTCATGCCCATTCGCACACTTCGTCGATTGGGCCTCACGGAATCTGATTTATCTCCTTCTACCATGATGTTGCAAGGATATGATAAAAATGAACAAGAACCACTGGGAGAAGTTACGCTCAGAACTCAGTTTGGAGATCTTGTTTCCAATTCGGATTTCATGATTATTGATCAAAACTCAGCTTTCAATATCTTGCTTGGAAGACCCTGGCTACATCAGCATGCAGCTATTCCGTCATCATACCATCAATGTCTCAAATACTGTTTCGATGGTCAAGTTGGAACATTGTATGGTGATAAGGCCCCGTTCAAGACATGTGAGTCTCAATACATTGAGGCGGAATTTTATCACATGAAGGGAAGAGAAAAATCTACAATGAAGGAAATTACCAAAGTTAATGCTCCATATGGTTTGGAAAAAATTCCAATAAATCCATTTTCACATATGAGTACAGATTATGTGTTACCTATCAGTAAAATTGACAAAATAGGCCCAAATCAAAATACTCTTATGGAAATATCGATAATGTCAATTACGGCAATCGAGCCAGACAACATGGGAGAAATTGGTAACTTACCAAGCAGTGATGAAAGCATAAGTGGTGACTTTTTCATTTCGTCTGCTGAAATCCAACAAGTATATACTTTGCTAATCAGGCCAGAAGAAGTTATAGCAACACCAGAGGTGAATATTGATGTCGATTCTCAATCCATCATCTCCTCTTTATTTCCCAAAGAAGACCCTTTATCATCAATAGGGTCGGAAATGGAAGCTTCTTCATCAAAATGTGAAAATTTTGACATCTCTTATGATCATGAGAATTTCATTTTTTCATCTACTTTGCAAGTAGAAACGGAAGAAATAACACATGATGAAGAGGAAGATGAAGATCTTAGAGATGCTCCTCCAACATTTGAAGATGGTATCTCTACCACTGTGGATGAACTCAGAGAAGTAAATCTGGGTATAGAGAAAGATCCACGCCCCACTTTAATTAGTGCGGCCATGACCCTTGAAGAACAAGAGATGTATATTTCTTTTCTAAAGCAAAATAAAGATATTTTTGCTTGGAATTATACAGAGATGCCTGGCCTTGATCCTGATGTTGCCACCCATCATTTGGGTTTGCCAAAAGAACATCGAGGATTCAAGCAAGCCGCGAGAAGAACACACCCAACCTATGCTTCCAAAATTGAGGCTGAAGTGGATAATCCTATCAAAGCTAACTTCATCAGAGAAGTTCAATATCCCAAGTGGTTGGCTAATATTGTCCCTGTAAAGAAGAATAACAGACAAATTAGGGTTTGCATCGATTTCAGAGATCTTAATCGGTATTGTCCTAAAGATGATTTCCCAGTTCCGATTACAGAACTCTTAATTGATGCGACGGCTGGCTATGAAGTACTTTCTTTCATGGATGGATATTCTGGATATAATCAGATCCGAATGGCCCCAGAAGATGAGTAATATACAGCCTTCAGAGCTCCTCAAGGTGTGTTTTGTTACCGGGTGATGCCATTTGGTTTAAAGAATGCAGGTGCAACATATCAACGCGCCATGCATCGTATCTTCAAACCTTTTCTAGGGAAGTTTGTTGAATGCTATGTAGATGATTTGGTGGTTAAATCCAAACGACGTTTTAATCACTTGGCTGATTTGGAAGTCGTATTCCACAAGCTTCGACAACATAATTTGAAGATGAACCCCTTAAAATGTGCTTTTGGGGTAACCTCAGGAAAATTCCTCGGCTTTGTTGTACGCCATCGTGGTATTGAAGTCGATCCTGAGAAGACCAAATCAATCCTTGGTATGTCACCTCCTCAGAATTTGAAAGAATTAAGAGGACTTCAAGGACACTTAGCCTATATTCGGCGTTTCATCGCCAATTTGGCAGGCAAAAGTTTACCCTTTACCAAATTATTGAAGAAAGGAGTCACTTACCAGTGGACTGAAGAATGTCAAGAAGCATTTGATGTTCTCAAGAAATACCTCTTGATTCCACCAGTACTTATGCCACCTGTTGAGGGTAAACCTCTTATCCTCTACGTGACATCTTTAGAGCGATCATTGGGTGCCTTTCTCGCTCAAAAGAATGATGCTGGGAATGAAAATAGTCTCTACTATCTCAGTAGAACTATGCTTGAAGCAGAAACCCGGTATTCAAGTATTGAAAAGTGCTGCCTAGCATTAATCTTTGCAGTTCAGAAACTGAGACACTACCTGCAACATCATGAGGTCCAATTGGTATCTCGTAATAATCCGCTCAAATTCATCCTTAGTCGTCCAATGCTTACAGGACTTCTGGAAAGATGGGCAGTTATTCTACAGCAGTTCGACATTCAGTATGTGTCTCAAAAGGCAATTAAGGGCCAAGCTCTGGCTGATTTCCTGGCTGAACATCCTTCAGTGGAAGACACGTATTCAGATATCGAACTCCCTGATGAGGAAGTTTTCTCTATTCAAGAGAGTCCTCAAACATGGGAAATGTATTTTGATGGTGCTTCTAGAAGTCCAACAGGGAAGAAAATGGAAAATCCTAAATTCAACAAAGTTAGTTTAGGAATTTTGCTCATTTCTCCAGATAAGGCAGTGTTACCTTATTCCTTTTTGTTGTGGGAAGGTGGTACCAATAATGAAGCTGAATACCAAGCTCTCATTACAGGCTTGGAGTTAGTGCTTCAAGCACAAGTGAATCACTTAAAGGTGAAAGGTGATTCAGACCTGGTAATCAAACAAGTCAATGGGGATTATTCCATCAGAAAAGAAGAATTAATCCCTTTGTATGATTACGTCAGAGAGTTAATGTCGGAATTCCCTTCAGAACCGACATTTTCTTATGTCCCAAGATCACAAAATGCTCAAGCTGATGCACTGGCTAATATAGCCACAGCTTTAGCAGATCCAAATCGGGACGAGACAACCATTTGTATTGCCCACCGTCGTGCAATTTCACCTTATGTTCAAGTCAGAACAGAGGAAATTAATGAAATTAGTCCCATTCCTGAACCGTATGGTCATACTACAGGATGGATGTCACCTATCAAGGAATACCTTCAAAATGGAACACTTCCACCTGATAGAGCCGAGAAAGAACAAATCCGGCGACGTGTGGTCAATTTTACTCTTTATGATGGTCCAAACCACCTCGAGAAAATTCTCTACAAACGTGGTTTTGATGGAGTTCTCTTCAGATGTATTGATGGTGAAGAGACAATGGCTGTCATAAAAGAAGTGCATGCAGGAGTCTGTGGTGCCCACCAGTCTGGACATAGACTGTCTGATCAAATTCGAAGGCTTGGATACTTCTGGCCTTCAATGATACAAGATTGTGTTAATTTCACAAAGAAGTGTCATTCATGCCAAGTATATGCCAAATTCATTAATCAACCTCCAGAGTTGCTTCATACAGCTAAATACTCATGGCCATTTTCCACATGGGGAATGGATGTGGTGGGACCTTACCCTTCAGCTACGGCCAAGCAGTTTAAGTACATTCTTACTGCTACTGATTTCTTTTCCAAATGGGCAGAGGCAGTACCTCTCAAAGAAGTCAGTTCTAAATGCATTGTTAGCTTCATCAAGTCTAACATCATTACTAGATTTGGTTTCCCTCATACCATATTGACAGACAACGGCACCAATTTCTGTTCTTCTGAGGTAAAGAAATTGTATCAAGAATACAACATTAAGTCCAACCATTCATCTCGATATCATGCAGCGGCTAATGGCCAGATAGAGGCCTTCAACAAGACTCTTTCAAATATACTACAAAAGATGGTGGATAAAGATAAGAGGTCATGGCCTGATAAACTCTTTCATGCTTTATGGGCTTATCGGACTACCACTCGCAATGCAACGCGGTCTACTCCATATTCATTGGTATATGGAACAGAAGCAGTCTTGCCAATTGAAGTTCAATTGCCCTCACTCAGAATAGCCATTTTTGATCAATTATCAACAGATGAGCAATCCCAAAAGCGGTTGAATGAATTGGAACAGTTAGATGAGAAAAGATTGTGCACTTTGCACCACTTGGAAATCTATCAGAATCGGATAGCACGAGCTTTTAACAAAAAAGTTCGTCTTCGTTCATTCATTCAGGGAGAATTGGTGTTGGTTCTCAGAGCACCAATGATACCAGGAAAGAAGCCTCCCAAGCTTGAACCAAAATAGGAAGGACCTTATTCAATACATAAGGTCTACTCCAATGGAGCGTATTCTCTGATCTCAATGGACGGAGAACACATCACGACTCCAACTAATGCCAGATTTCTGAAGAAGTATTTTGTATAAACACAAAATATTGTTCCCAGAACCAAGACTCTTACAATTGGTTCATACAGCAATGGTCCAGTATGACCTTAAACTGCAACTTCGTCCAACATGACGTTAAACTGTGACACCTTCAATGTTCGAGATGACATTAAACTATATTTTGTCCTACATGACATTAAACTGTTATTTTGTCCTATCTACATGACATTAAACTGTACAGAAGATCCTATATTTTGTCCGAGATGACATTAAACTGTATTGTGTCCTAGCAACAGGACATTAAACTGTGTGGTACTTCCAACGTCCAGCATGACGTTAAACTGTAAAAAGTCCCCAGAACTGATATCCTCATATTGGTTCACCTTAGTCCTAGCTACATGACTTTAAACTGTACAGCACCAATTCGTCCTTGCTATATGACGTTAAACTATACATCAATGGTCCAGTATGACTTTAAACTGCAACTTCGTCCCACACGACATTAAACTGTGAAAAAGTTCCCTAAACCGTCCAGCATGACCTTAAACTGCATCATCCCTGGTCCATGTATATGACCATAAACTATTTGCAAATCCCTTATGTCCAGTAAGACGTTAAACTGTGACGTCCTAAACTACATGACGCTAAACTGTATAAAAGTCCCTCACGTCCGAAAAGACGTTAAATTATATAATCATCAAAGGTCCAGCATGACATTAAACTGCACCATCCACGGTCCATGCATATGACCTTAAACTATTCGCACTTTCGTCCGACGTGACATGAAAATGGTACACTCTTTTGTCCTTACTGCATGACATTAAACTACACAGTCCCTCTTTCGTCCAATATGACGTTAAACTATTTTATCCCCATCGTCCTAACTACATGACGCTAAACTGTACAGAAAATCCTTGATAGGTCCTACATGACACTAAACTGTATTTTGTCCCTGCTACATGACACTAAACTGTGCAGCACCAATAGTCCTAACTGCAAGACTTTAAACTGCATAGTCCCTTTTTTTTATATGTCCTACATGACATTAAACTGTGCATCGTTAAGGTTGTTATTACCTTGTTTCTCACACCGAGTATGACTCACGTGAGCTTAGAGCGAACATCAACCATAACACTCCCTTTGGGCCACTAACCATGTGTAAGTCCCAACATTTTTTTATTAGATCATTGTCCACAAGAACAACTTGATCATTAATTCATTCTTTAATTGAACTACACGGACTTTGATCCTTGCCCTCCAGGCTGGGTATGTAGGCAACCTCCCAGGTTTCAAGCCCAAAAAAAATCTCTTCACATCGGTTCACCACAACCTCATATTATGTTGATTTGTGAAACCGCCCCTGGAATCAATATCTTTACATTGATTCACTTTCGTCCTTGTTATATGACGTTAAACTATACAACACTTTTTTCCGGTACGACAATAAACTACAATATTCTTTGATTTCCTCATTTGATAAGGAACCATTATTGACATTGATTTTTTAAAATCATGTTTCATTTTCAAAAGACTACGTGCATACATGGTAATGCCTAATTTTTTTTTCTCAGGTTAAACCATCATTGCACTAAAATCCCCTTTCACCCTTCACATGTACGAACCAAATTTGTACAAAGGGTAGTTCTAGAACTACGTGGACTTGATTCCCATCCTTATGGGATACGTAGGAACATTCGAGTGTCCCTCGAATCTAGCCCCAAGTCTTTTGGGCCTAACCCCAAATTTCACTTTCAGTCCCTTGGCTGAAAAGTCCTCATGAAAACACACACTGTGTATTCATTATTATGGTCCGAATTCTATGACCCTAAACTAAGATCACTCATACTCTCGTCCTGCACGACGTTAAAATGCATTTCAAGAACTACGTATGGCTTGATTCTCATTCTTATGAGATACGTAGTGAAGCCCAAGTTTCAATTCAGGACCCAGCCACAACATGATTATGGTTTTCATTGACCTATGTATCTCTATATACATTGGACAATACCCATCTTTATGTGTTATAATCCTAACCTTAAATATTTTCAGATCTTCATAACCCTTTTCATGACTTCTAGTCACAAAAATGTCAAACTTCTGAGAATTCTTTTGCCTGACTATGCAGCACGTGCCCATAGGTGGCCTTGCATAAACAGTCCACATAACAGACTTGTCAGCCGAAAGATACTATTTATTTGACCATGCAGCCAATGCCCATAGGTGGCCCTGCATATTTCAACCCCCTAACGGGTTTTGTTAAATAATGGTAACTTCATTCTTGGGAAGAATGCCTCTTTTGTCCTTATTTGTCTTTAACGACAATATGTAGGGATCCGCAAAAATTAGCCATCCTTAACATATTTGTCCCATATCCTTTTTCATGATCTGAAAGTATTCAAGTCTATGGTTTATTCTTCTTCCCTACGTTTGGGTCAGACCTTCGTAGGAGTGATATTCATCCAGTTCTTCGATGTTCTTGTTCGGAAATATCTTCTCCATATTCAAGTACCTCTTTCCATACAACAAACTCTATGCTTTAGAAAATTTGAATCTCTATAAACTTTCACTGGCTTTTAGCACTAGGAAAGTAAATTTCTGGGAGTTCTTTTGCCTGACTATGCAGCACGTGCCCATAGGTGGCCTTGCATAAACAGTCCACATAACAGACTTGTCAGCCAAAAGATGCTATTTATTTGACCATGCAGCCAATGCCCATAGGTGGCCCTGCATATTTCAACCCCCTAACGGGTTTTGTTAAATAATAGTAACTTCATTCTTGGAAACTACTTCTTCTAATGCCTTTTAGCTCTTTTTTCATATCATTCCTCAAATTCAAATATTCTTAAGCCATAGTTTACATTTTTTCCCTCATACTTGAGTATGGTAATATGTTTTCAGATAAATTGTCAAGGAATTGAATCCATTTTTAATCCATTTTCGGTCAAATCTATTTCGACCTTAAACATTAGCCCCTTTATGTCCGGCGTGCATGACTTTAAACTACCCACACAAAAGACAAAGGAACTATAAATAAAAGTCAAGTTCCAGCTCACTAAATATACATTTTTTGTATGATTTAGGTAATATTGAGCAGTTAAAAGATTCAAAGTTTGTAGGGTTATTTGTAATAATCCTAGTAAAAATCAAACTATGATTACTAAGCCCATTGGCTTAAGTAAATTTGAAGCAGGTAATGAAAGAATGCAGGTACAAATGATTGAAGACAAAAGTGTTTTTCATTGATACACAAGAGTTAGAAGGACATCCACAGACTGGAGTCTCTTCTCTTCTTTCAAGAATTACAAGAGGCTTTAAACATAACACTTAATTTGATTTACAGCATCCCGATATTCATTAGCAACCACCTAGAATTCATTCATTCAACTGGATACAATAAGAGATGCAGTGATACCAGCTCTTCTTGGAACAATTGTAAAAGGATGTTCTTGAGTGCGGTTTGAGAAAATTTTCTGCTGATCAAACAGTGACTCTCTTTCTGTCCAAGAGACTTGGAAGATGGATACATGGATTTGAGAATGGAGCATTGGAAGTAAAGATCCATTTGGAGAGAGTACTCTTTTCAGATATTGCTCTAATATCATGTTTGTCTTCTCTCCACCAACCATTAGTAGAAAACATTTCAGCCCATGGGTTTGCCATTTTCATATCTGCAAGGGAATGACATGGAGGAAGAATTTGAAAGTTCACACCATTGTTGTTACTCTTAATACACAGCATAACCGAAATAGAGAAATAGCAGTGCAGCTGCATCTCAGGTGTATAATTGTCTGCATTTGGAACATTGACTCCTTGCAGATGACCATGAACACACAGAGACAGGTAGATGCTCTGTGGGAAATTAAGATGATATTTCTTCAAGTACTTATCCAAATCTGGGAAAGTGTTGTCGCAGATATCATAGTAATCATGGACAATAATGTTCATCATGTCATCAATCCGCTTGCTAGACAGTTCATCAGCCGTTCCAATTCCCTTAGGAGCCATTGAATCTGTACAAAAGTTGAACAAATTTAACTCTTAAATGGGTTTATTTTTTTAAAATTTGTCAAAAAAATTCGGAAAAAATGGCCAAGTCATTAAGTCGCGCAAGTCTAAACAAGGACGCGCAAGTATTTCGTGTGTCGCGCTAGTTTTTGACGCGCAAGTATAAACCGCGCAAGTACGAATACCTTTACAGGAGCGCGACAGCGAGGGAACAGTGGAAAAGAGACTTGCGCGGCTTAGGTGACCTGCACGGCGAGAGCTCGAGAAGGGATGAAGTCCGGAAATCCGGATACTTGTACGGAGGTGAGGCCGTGTATTTATAGGCCAGGAAGCCTACCTGCGCGCCACACCCAGAGCGTTTAAGGCCTGCGTGACGCAGACTTGCGCGCCTCCCTCTGCGTACTGAAAGACTTGCGCGCCCTCCCTTTTCCTTTGGAGGTATTCGATTTCCTCAGAGTCAAATCCTCATTTCTCTCCGGATCCAACTCTGAGGGGGGACTTTTGTTGACGCTCCTTTCGTCACAGAATCTAAAGATCGGAAAAGGGAATATCTCAGCTGAAAGTGATTCATCCTTTGAAGAAAACATAAAAAATCGACAAAGGCATGAACAAAGGATCAACAGCAAATCCACCGCGCAAGTTATACCACTGCCGCGCAAGTACACTTGCGTGACTCTCTTGGTCGCGCAGGTGACTTGCGCGACCTAATTGGTAACCACCCGGTAACCGCCCGGGGTCTTCTTTTTCCTATAAATAGACCCTATGGGCCCCCCATTCGAAAGGATCTTTTTCCAGAAACTCGGATTAAAGCTCCCGACGCCCAAGTCTCTTCTCAAAGCTTCTGGAACACTTCTAAGGTAATTTCTTACCTAGAACGGAAGATTTAAAGAGAAAAAGGAAGGCCTAAGTGTTGAAACTTATCAAACACTTGCGCGCCGACTTATTTCCTTCAATATAACTTGAGCGTACCCTTTTTGGAAGAACCTCAAGAACATTCTAAAGGGTTTAAAAAAGAGTCGCTCAAGTATTTCAATGCTGGTTTAAAATCGCGCAAGTACACTATGTATCGCGCAGGTATACCTGCGCGACCAATACTTGCGCGCCCACGGAAGACTTGCGCGCCTTGCAAGACTTGCGCGCCCCTATCTTTTTGGGTGCCCATCTTGCCCATTTTTACCCCTCTTAAGCCATTTCACCTTTCCTTTTCAAGATTCAGTCTTCAAGACACTCTTCAAAGCCATTTATGGCATGATTTCTTGATTTGACTTTCTTATCTGAAAGGAATTCTGTGGAATCTCTCTCAAAGTCTAGTGATTTAAATATCCTTATGTCACTAAAATACGGAGAGTTCATTCATTCAACCTCATCCTTTAAGATGAGAGAATCCTAACCTGGGTCTCCTTTTCAGGAATAATCCCCAGTTATAAAACCTTTAATCTGGGCATCCTCCTCAGGAGTAAGCCCCAATCAAAACCTTTAATCTGGGCATCTTCCTCAGGAGTAAGCCCCAAATTCTTAAAAGTTCCCAATCTTGGGCATCCTCCTCAGGAGTAAGCCCCAATCAAGTCCTTTAATCTTGGGCATCTTTCTTAAGAATAATCCCCAACCTCAAATATGGGCATCCTCCTCAGGAGTAAGCCCCAAACCTTAATCCCTAACCTGGGTCTCCTTTTTCAGGAATAAGACTCAGTCATAACCTTGGGATTCCTTTTAAAGAATAAGCCCCAAGTCCCCTAACCTGGGTCTCCTTTTCAGGAATAAAGACTCAGTCATAACCTTGGGTCTCCTTTTCAGGAATAAAGCCCCAAGTCCCCTTAAATTTCTCTTAACCAGTCATAATTTACCTTTGATTTGGGTTTCCTTTTCAGGAGTAAAACCCAATCATAAGTCCCCTCCTAACTTGGGCATCCTCCTTAGGAGTAAGCCCCAAGATTAGAGTATTCAAATCTCCATGAAGCACATATAACTTTATGGACCCTGTTCATGGATTTTCTCCCTAAAAGTAAATCCTAAACCTTCATCTATCTGGGCAGTCATCCATACATAAGCCCCAAACAAATTCTTATGATTGCATCTTTCATGGCACAATTGTCTAAATTTTACCAATACCTCTTGTTTCTCACACCGAGCATGACTCACGTGAGCTTAGAGCGTAAAAGTAATTATGACATTCATCTTTGAGCCATCAATCATAAACATCATACTCCATTACTCGAACTACGTGGGTTCTGATTCCTTTTCCAAAACAAAGGATACGTAGGTAGCCCATTTATGGGTTCGATCCCAACTTTGAAATAATCTATGTCCTTCTGAATGATGATGAACTTCAAGTGCCCCACTGAGTGGCTTTAAAACCAGCCTGGTCATCATAATGACCAAGAGACTTTTATATAAATGTTTTGAAGGATACCATTGACCAGGAATCTCTAAACAGACATAGATGATTCTCTATTGATGAAGAACCTCGAATACATATAAAAGATTCTCTAAATTTCTTGCATATTTAATCATTGATTGTTAAAACTAAAGGAAAGCACATTTTATACTTGGTAATGTAATAAGGATTCACGAACATAACTTTAATCTATAAAGAGAGTCCCGGAGTAGATAATAATTCCCCTCAAAAAGGTGTGATGAGTCCGACCTCCCATCCTCTCGACCAATGCAAATTCCTAAGCCTCATTAGTCCACAAGCTAATGAGCGCCTGCCTTTGGAAAGTAGGTCCAAACAGATGTGGAATCATTGGATGTTTCTAGTTCTACGAACAAACCCGTTAGAAACCGATCGGAACGTTTGAATCTCCCGTCGAGGAGGTCATCCCCGGATTCCGTGCGAAACAAACCCTAACACCACTAAAAACTCAAAAATCTCTAAAAACAAAAAAAAAACCTTAAAATACTCTAAAAATCCTAAAAATCCTTAAAACCCCTAAAAACCCAAAAACCCAAAGAAAATACTAAAAACCCATTAATGGCCTTAAAATATCTAAAAAACCTTAAAACAACTAAAATACCTAAAGCACTTAAAAACCCATGAAAACGCCAAAAATCCCCTAAAAATACGTAAAAACCTAATAACCCATAAAAAGATGTAAAAACCTTAGAACCTGCTAAAATGCCTAAAAACACTTGAAAAACATGGAAACCCCTCTGAAAACTGTATAAGATCATTTAAAACCTTAAAACCCCAAAAAACCCCAAAAACCATAAAAACCCTAAAAACCTAAAAAATCCCTTAAGACCCCTAAAAACTCCATAAACTATAAAAACTCTCTAAAGAACCTAAAAACCCTAAAACATAAAAAAACCAAAAAAAATATCTTAAAACCCTAAGAACCCCTAAAAGACCTTGAAAACCCTACAGAAACCCCAAAAAACCCTAAAAACCTTAAACACATTAAAAAATAATAAAAAAGACTTTTAAACACTAAAACCCATAAAATCTGTAAAAGTATAAAGACCTTAAAACACTACAACCCCTAAAAACCCTATAAAAACTCTAAAATCCCTAAAAACCCAAAAATAATCCTAAAAACCCATAAAAACAAAAAATACACTAAAAACCTATAAAACCCCTAAAACCCACTAAAACCACTAAAACCCATGAAAGACCCTAAGAACCCCTAAACTCCTAAAAACCCTAAAAAATCCTATTAAATCCCAAAAAACCCCTAAAAAATTCTAAAATCCGTAAAGCCAAAAAAACCCCCAAAAATAATCTAAAACCTTTAAAATTATAAAAAACTTTTAAAACCCATAAAATCCTAAATTCACTAAAAACACTAAACCCCATAAATAACCCAAAAACCCTAAAAACCTTTAAAAACCTGAAAAACTCTAAAAATCCCTAATAATACATTGAAATACCTAGAAAACCCTTAAAGCCCTTATGATCCCAAAAAATCCATAAAAACATTAAAAAACACCTAAACCCCCAAGAAATCCCTAAATACCTCTCAAACTATAAAAAACCCTAAAAACCCCAAAAAACCCTAAAAAACCTTTAAAACAACAAAAATTCATAAAACACCCTAAAAAATTCAAAAAACTAAAAACCCCAAAGCCTTTATAAGAACCTGAAAACCTAAAAACCCCTAAAAACCCTAAAACACATTAAAAACAAAACACACTCTAAAAACCATAAAAACACTAAAAATACTAAAAACCCTAAATCCCCTTAAAAATCCTAAAAACCCTAACAGCCCTTAAAAACTATAATGACCATAAAAACCCTAATAAAACCCTAAAATCCCTAAAAGTCCATAAAACAGTTAAAATTTATAAAAACCCCTAAACCAAAAAAAAACTCAAATACCCCTAAAACCATAAAGAATCCTAAAAACCCATAAAACCCAAAGAACCCTTAAAACCCAAAAATCCATAGAACACTAAAAAACTCTAAATAATCCTAATAACCCCTCAAACCCCCTAAAAAATTTGAAAACCCAAAAGAACCATAGAAATATTAAAAATCATAAAACCATAAAAAATACTAAAAAATCCTTTAAAACCCCTAAAAACTCTAGAAAACCATAAAAAACTCTTAAAACCCCTAAAAACATAGAAAACCGTTAAATCCCTAAAAAAACTAAGAAACCCCTAAAACCCTAAAACCCCAAATAACACTTAAACCCCTTAAAAATTCCTAAAACCCTACAAAACCAATCAAAACCATCAAAAATAATACAAAACCCCTAAAACCCTAAAAAAATATAAAACCCCAAAAACCCAAAACCCTTAAAAGAACACTAAATCCACTAAAATACTAAAACCCCTAAAACCATAAAAACCCCCTAAAAACACTAAAACCCCTAAAAAGATCCTAAAACCCCTAAAACCCCCTAAAAATCCTAAAATCCCTAAAAAAACCCAAAAACCCATAAAACCCTAAAACCTTTAAAACGTAGAAAACCCTTAAAACCCCAAAAGACCATAAAAATATACCCCCCCCCCCAAAGGACCATACCATTAAAATCCTTAACACTCTTTAAAACACTTAAACCCCCTTAAAACCACAGAAATTCCTAAAAATACCTAAAAAAATAATGAATCAAAAAAACACTAAAAAATACTAAAAACCCCAAACACACTAAAAAACCCAAAAGGCCCTAAAAACCTAAAAACCCCTAAAATACCCTTAAAAACCTAAAACCATTAAAACCATAAAAACTATAAAAAAAACTAAAAATTCTAAAAACAGTTAAAAACCATAAAACCCATTAAAACCCTTAAACCCTGAAAACTTTAAAAACCATAAAATCTCTTAAAACCCTAAAACCCATAAAAAATTCCATAAAACCACTAAAAATCCCAAAAAATTTGTAAAAACCTTGAAAATAACTAAAAAATCATATGAAACCTTAAAAAATTTAAAATTCATAAACACACTAAAACCCCTAAAGCACCTAAAAACACCAAAAAAATAAAAAAACACTAAAATCCTTTAACACCCCTTTATTTCCCTAAAAACTATAATAGATAGTAAAACCCATAAAAATAATTAAAACCCCTTAATACCCTTAAAACCCATAACAAATTAAAAGAAAATAAAAACCCTAAAACCCCAAAAAATCCAAAAAACACTAAAAGACCATAAAACCTTGAAATCCATAAAATAAACTAAAAACTTATAAAAACCCTAAAAGGCCTAGAAAACCCTAAAATACCATAAAATAAATTAAAAACCGAAATCACCCTAAAATCCTAAAAACCTTTAAAACCTAAAACATCTAAAAAACCTGAAAATCTTTAAAACTATAAAAACCCTAAAACCCTAAAAACCCCTAAAAATTAAAAAACTTAAATTCCTAAAAATCCAAAAACTCCTAAAAACCCTATAATCTCTAAAACCCTAAAAATCCCTAAATACCATAAAAACACTAAAAACCATAAAAACCCTAGAAAACTCAAAACCCCTAAAAACACTAAATACCCCTAAAACCCTAAAAAACATAAAAGGAACTAATAACCCAAAACCCCTAAAACCCTAAAAATCTAGGAAATATCCTAAACCCCCTAAAAACCTAAAAATCACTAAAACCCAAAAAAAACTAAAACCCACTAAACACAATAAAATCCCTAAAATCATAAAAACCCTAAAAAAAATTAGAACCATAAAACCCCTAATACCCTAAATACCCCCCAAAACAAGAAATTGTCTAAAAACCCCGAAAACCCTTAAAATATCTAAAAATACTAAAACCCCCAAAATACCTAAAGACCCCAAAAAACCTAAAAACTATAAAAACCCCAAAAGACAAAAAAACATAAAAACACTAAAAGACCCTAAAACCATAAAAACCATAAAATATCATAAATTATCTAAAACCCCTAAAATAAATTAAAACCCCTAAAACACTAAAGGATCATAAAAACTCTCAAACCTCTAAAGGATCCAAAATAACCCTAAAAACCCCCTACAGGGCCCTAAAACAACCTAAAACCCTAAAAAACTTAAATGATACTAAAATACCTAAAAACCCTAAAAGTCCCTAAAACCCCTAAAACCCCATAAAGGACCCACAAAATCATAAAAACCCTTGAACGAACCTAAAAACCCTAAAACCCCTAACATAACCAAAAAATATTAAAATACTTAAGAAACTTAAAACCACACTAAAAACCTTAAAGATCCTAGAAAACTGTAAAACCCTTAAAAACAAAAAAAACCCTAGAACCCAAAAAAACCCTAAAATCCCCTAAAGCCCTAAAATAACCTAAAGAGATTTAAAAAATTAAAAGACCATAATTTTTAAAAAAAAAATCATAAAAATCAATAAAGACCTGAAAAAATTCTAAAACCCATAAGAAATTATAAAAACCTTAAAACCCCCAAAAGTCCCTAAAACCCCTAAAAACTATAAAAATTCTAAAACCCCAAAAAAAACCAAAATCCCAAAAAAAAAACCTAAAACTGTTCAAACCCCCCAAAACCAAAAACCCCACTTAAGGACCCAAAAAAAAACCTAAAAACCCCTAAAGGACCCTAAAAACACTAAAGGATCCTAAAAAAATAAAAACCCATTAAACACCAAAAAACCTTAAACACCCTAAAAATCAAAAAACATAGAAAAACCTAAAAACCTAAAAAACATTAAAAACCATAAAAATAGTAAAACCCCTAAAAACATTAAAACCCCTTAAAACCCTAAGACCCTAAAAACCCTAAAAAACCCAAAATCCCATTAAAACCCTAAAAACCCCAAAAAAATCAAAAAAATACCTAAATCACTTAAAACCCCTAAAAATACAAAATAAAAAAACCATAAAACTCGAAAAATCCCTAAAAACCTTAAACCCTTAAAAACTTAAAAAAACCCTAAAAACGTAAAAAAAAAAACTAAAAGCCCTCAAAACCATAAAAGACCAAAAAAACCTCTAAAAACCCTAAAAACCTAAATACCCTTGTAACCCTAAACCCCTTTAAATACATAAAAACACTGAAACCCCTAAAAATATGAACAATCTTTAAAAATATTTAAAACCCCTAAAATCATAAAAACCCAAAATGTACAAAAAAATAAAAAAACTCATAAAACACCTCCAAAATACACTAAAACCCCTTAATTCCACTAAAATACCATAAAACCCCTAAAAACAAAAAGAACCTAAAAACCCTAAAAGTCATTAAAAACCTTACAAGACCCAAAAGACCTTAAACCCACTAAAAGATCCTAAAAGCCTTAATAAAAACTAAAATAAATTAAAAATGATTAAAACCCATAAAATACCCTTAAATAAAAAAATCATATAAGACTCTAAAAACCCAAAATGACCCTAAAAACCCAAAAAGACCCTAAAAACCCTAAAAACCTAAAATACCCTAAGGAAACCTAAAGTCCATAAAAACCCCTAAAAACCTAAATCCCCTAAAAGAACCTAAAACACTAAAAACCATAAAACCCCCATAAAAACCCCTATAAAACCAAAAAATACCCCACAAACCTTAGACTCAGTAAAAATATCTAAAAATCCCTAAAAACCCATTCAAACCAAAGAACCCTAAAAACCTAAAGTACCCTAAAACTCTAAAATAACCTAAAACACCCTAAAAATACTAAAAACCGTAAAACACCATACAAACCTTGAAACAAATAAAAACCCCTAAAAACCCTAAAACCCATAAAAAATAGAAGAAAAACTGTTAAACCCCTAAAATCATAAAAAAGAAAAAAAATTAAAACCCTAAAACCCCTAACAACCCCTAAAAACATTAACAAATAGAAAAAAACCTATAACCCCCTAAAACCCCTATAAACCCCAAAAAAATCATAAAAAACTTAAGAAGATACTAAAACCCTAAAAACAATATAAAAAAATAAATACTAGGAAAACCCTAAAAACCATTAAAACCCTAAAAATCATAAAACCCCTTAAAACACCCAAACCCCTAAAAACTCTAAAAAAATAAAATCCTCTAAAAATATTAAAAACCCATAAAAACCCTAAAACCCTAAAATAACCCTAAAAACCCCAAATCCCTTAAAATCTATAAAACCCCTAAAAACACTAAAAACCTCAAATCCTTAAAAACATTAAAAACAATAAAAACCTTAAACCCCCTAAAATCCCTAAAAACCCCTAAAACCCTTAAAACCCTAAAAACCCCTAAAACCCTAAAAAAGTCTAAAAACCTTAAAAACATAAAAAAACCTAAAACCCACAAAAATAACCTAAAATTTCCTAAACCCCCTTAAAACCCAAAAAATAATATAACCCCTAAAAAACTAAAACCCTTAACAAACCCTTAATACCATTACAAGCCCTAAAACCCTAAAAACCAGAAAACCCTAAAAAATATAAAAACAATAAATCTGAGAAATCTTAAAACCCCTTATAAATCCTAAAAAATGATAAAGATCCTAAAATAACCCTAAAATACATAAAACCCTGTAACACTAAAAACCCTAAAAATAAAAACACTAAGAAAGCTTGCCAGACCCAGATGGTTTCCTAGGAAATTTTTATGTCTCCTATTGGGGCTTGGTCAAGAAAGAAATTATTGAGGTAGTGTATGACTTCTTCTATGGTGGCCATCTTCCTCATGTGGTGTGTACTAATTTTATAGATCTAATTACTAAGGTGAATTATCCATCTTCGACCCATTATTTTCATCCTATCAACATGTGTAATTTTCTATATAAGATCATGGCTACCATACTCAATCATATATTAGAATCGTACTTACCATAAGAGATCTCAGAAGAGAAACACGAATTTATCAAGGGAAGATCAATCCAGGGCTCCAACATCTTGGATTAGGAAATAACTCTCAAGATTAACTATAGGTTAATTGGTTATAATATGTTTCTCAAGATGGAAATGGACAAAGACTGTGATATGATTGAATGTAATTTTATTCTCAAGGTACTCACTTGTATGGTCTTCTCCAACTGGTCCTCTGATCTACTTTATAGGTGGTTTAGCTCCTTGTGTCTCTCCATCTCTTTTATAGGGAAAAGTTGTGGCTTCTTAAAATCAGTATGTGGTATCAGAAAAGGTGATCCATTATCTCCTGGTTTGATTATTATCATATAGGAAAATTTTAATCGACTATTTAAAAAAAAATGTCGAATGGAAGAATTCTACCCTATTGTTGTAGTCATCAAAAATAGAGCATATCTCATCTTATGTTTGTAGATTACACTATCATTTTTCTCAATGGAAGTAAGCGTTCCTCCTGTGGAATCAATATAATCATGGAATAATATAGCCACTAGAGTGGGTAGATTGTGAACCATGAAAATAGAAACTTATATATTTCTAATTAGTGATCAGATAGATAGACTAATATCCTTGAAAGAAACTTAGGAAACACAGAGGCATGTTCCCAATGGAATACTTAGGAGATCCTATCTCTCATACCAGGCTTCGAATTCATTATTTCAACAAGGTGGTGGAAAAAATTATAGGGAGAATTAACAACTAGAAAATCATGTCTTATCATTTGGTGGTACTTTGGTTAATTATTTTCTTACCGTGATCCCCATGCACACATTTTCTACTCTAAAGGTACCTAAATCTATGATTAGTGGCATTGATAAGTTTCTGGTCTCCTTAATTTGGGATGCACACTCATATGGGAAACATCATTGGGAATCCTGGGCGAGAATGGAAAACCCAGCTAAAGAGGGGGGTATCAATATCAGGAGTTTCTCCAGAGAAATTCATGGGCTCCTTGCAAAACTAGCTTGGTAATTGTTAGAGGTTCAGACTCATTGGGAGAGACTTATGGCTCAGAAACATGGGAAAGAATTGGCTTCAACCAACATTAATATTCCCCTTATTTTTCACCTAATTTTCCCACATATTATTTCTCTTTTACCCCATATTCGTTGGATAGTGGGTACAGGTGAAATCAACTTCTAGAATGAAATTGGGCTGGTTTGTCCTTAGGTTTCCCTAGATGCCTAGTTCTGGACATGGCCTTCAAAAAATAAAGGGATCATCTTTGATTTACTTAGGAAGTCATGGATGAAGATAAGAGTTCCCTTTTTGACCTCATCGAGCTGACCCAAGAACCAGACCGGTGTATCTTTACTGGGTCAGTGTCCAATGATTTCTCAGGGAAGGATTACCAATCCTTGATGTCTCCCTCAACTAACATGGACATATGGGGAAATCTTCTCAAGTGTAAGGACATCCCTTCCAAATTGAATTTTTTTCTTATGGTGTATCCATAATAACATGATTCCCACTTATGAGAGGATCTAGTGCACTGGCATCAAGCTGGCCTCCAAGTGTAGTTGTTGCAGTAACCATCGAGAAGAATCTTCATCTCACTTATTTTTCTATAGGGACTTGGCACTCTCAATATAGAATGCCTTTGTAATTTTCATGGCTTTTCATGATCAGGGTCTCTCTGATTTCTCCTTCCTAGAATGTTGGTTTCAAAGAGAGGAGAATAATAAACATGAGGGGAAGTCTAGGACCTATATTCTTGCTACAGGGTGCTGGATTATCTTGATAGATAGGAACAAAGATCATCATGAGGTATTCATCTCTTCGTAGATTACACTGGTTTTTCACACCAAAATATTGCTGCTTGACCTCTGTAGACACTTCAAACACTAGGATAATGATCCTTATCTTATTCCACTGATGGATTCATGAGGTCCTACATCCTCATCATCTAATTCTCAATAGAGAAAGTGGATTTTCTTATCTCCTCATAGGTTGGGACCTAAACTGAATACCAATGGATCCTGTATTTCAGGTGTAATGATGGGTGGTGTCATTATTGGAGATACCAGGGGTAACATTATTGTTTTTATTTTCCTTACTTCTTTGGGTATGGTGAATCCCTTCAGGCTGAAGCAAGGGAGATATTGACTGGTCTCTTTCTCTATAGACAGAACAACATTGCTTGGATGGGAGGTGATGCTTTTGGCCTGGTGCTGATGGTTTATGTTGTTGCTTGCTGTGGTTGTGGTGACTGGATGATTTGTTGTTGGTCTTGTCTGATGGGCTGGTTGTATGATGAGGATGCTCTCCCTGATGGTGTGTCATTTACTCGAACACCCACCACTGCTCTAGCCGCCCTTCCCAATGTATCGGACCAAACTTTGGTCTGGTATGCTGGTGTTTGTAGAGGCTTTGGGATGGTGTTGTTGGTCGCGTCTGGGGTCAGGGGCATATCGCGGTGGAGTGGAATTGATGACTGCTGGTTGTTGGTTTCTGATTGCTGGAAGATGATGATGGATATTGTGGTATGCGGTTTCTGTTGTGGTTTGATGTTGTAGGTTGTGATTAGCTATGATGTCGGAGTTGGTGTTGTTGGTTGCTGGGGCTGGTCGGATTGGACGTGTTGTTTCTACTGCAAGGCTGTGATATTAGGTTTTGGTGCTGGATGCTGGTGTTGGCTGGACAAGATGTGTGGACTCTGCTGGGGCTGGTTGTATTGGATGTGGTGTCTCTGCTGCTTGGATGTGATGTTTGGTATTGGTGTTGGATTCTAGTGTTGGCTGGACAAGATTTGTGGACGATGCTGTTGTGTTTTGTTTTGTGTATTTTTCTCTGGTTTTGTTTTTCTTTTTTGATTTTTCTTTTTTTGGGTATTTTGATGTGAAGGGTTTTTCGGTGTGGGTCGTTTGACCCCTCCCCACCCTTGTCTGCTGTGTCTTTTTTCTTCTTAATAAATTTGGGGGGGGGGGGGTAGGGAATATCCCGACCCTCACATCTTCCTTGTCCTAAAAACCCTTAAACCCCTAGTAACCCTCAAAACATTTAAATCCCTATAAATCCATTAAAATCCTAAAAAACCTTTAAAATTCCTAAACAACACCAAAACCCTTTAAAGACATTTAAAACCCTAAAATCCCTAAAAACTAAAAAAAATGTCCCTAAAAACCATAAAACCCCCTAAAACCCTAAAAACCATAAAAACACCTTAAAAATCATAATACCCCAAAAAACCTAAAAGACCCTAACACACCTAAAACATTAAAAGACACTAGAACCCCCTTAAATACCCTAAAAAACCCTAAAAGAACCTAACAATTATAAAAATCCCTATAATTCATTAAAACCCAAAAAACACTCTAAAATAAAATAAAATACCCTAAAATCCCTAAATAATGTAAACACCCTAAAAACAAAAAAGGACACTAAAAACACCTAAAACCCCTAAATGAGCCTAAAACCACTAAAGGACCCTAAAACCCCTAAAGATCCCTAAAAACCCTAAATATCCCTATAACCCATAAAGGACCATAAAAACCCTAAAAATACCTAATGCCCCTAAAACCCTAATAAAATCCCAAACGACCCTACGAGACCCTAAAATTCTAAAATACCCAAAAAACCCAAAAACCTTAAAAAAACTCTAAAACCACTTAAAACACCTAAAGTACCCTAGAATACCCTAAAAACCCCTAAAAGGTTCTAAAATCCCTAAAAGGACCCTTAAAACCCTAGAAACTCCTTAAACCCACTAAAAAACCTATAACCCTAAAATACCCTAAAACCCCCTAAAACATTAAAAGACCCTAAAACCCATAATGGTCATTCCGTGCTATGTTCATTCTAATATGCTGGCTTGCGTGTTCTTGTGTTGTGGATGGTTTTTTTTTTGATTTTATGTTACTGCTGAATGATGGTCGCTGGATTCTGAGTTATTATATGACGTTTGCTGCTGGATATTGGTTCCTTCATGAGTTGCTGCTGAATTTTGATTGGATATTGAGTTGTTGTGTGATGAGCTACTGGTCTTTGGCTATCGCTTCCCTTGAGTGGAGGTGGTGGATGATCAAAATCTGGTATGGTTGTGTTGATTGGTGTTGGTGTTGCGGGCTGCTGAGGTGGAGGTGGGATGCTGGCTGTCGGAATCTGAGGGGCTGGACGTTGGATGCTGCTTGGATGAGATGTGATGTTGCTGATGCTTTGGAGGTGATGAAGTTGCTGAGTATGGTGATGGTGATGCTGCTGCTAGATGTTGGTTGCTGCTTGGTTGGGACTGCTGCTGAACTTTTCTTTCTTGGTTTTATTTGGTTTTTCTTTTCTGATCTTTTTTGTTTGGGGGTCTTTTGCGTTTTGGGTTTGTAAGGGGTTTTTGGGTGTGGGTTGTTTGACCCCTCCCCTCCCTTGTCTACTGCTTCTTTTTTTCATAATAAAATTTGGGGGGGTCGGGAATAGCCTGATCTCCGCATCTTCCTTGCCCTAAAAACCTTAAAAACTCCAAAATCCCTCAAAACCCAAATAAACCAAAAAATACTAAAACCCCTTAAACCCTAAAAACCAATAAACAACCCTAAACAAACCTAAAAACTATAAAAACCCCTAAAACCCGGAACCAACTAAAAAAATCATAAAAACCTTGAAAATTTAAAAATTCTCTAAAACCATCAAAAAAATCTAAAAAAATCAATTAAAAACCCTTAAACCCCAAAACCCCTAAAAAATGTCAAACCCAAAAAAACCATTAAACCCCCTAATAAACCATAAAACCCCATTGAAATCCATAAAACCCAAAAACCCCTAAAAATGATAAAAATGATAAAACCCCTTAAATCCCTTAAAACCCAAAAAACCCCTCAAAACCACTAAAAACTAAGAACCCCTGAAAATCCCTTAAAACCTCTAAACCACCAAAAAACCCTAAAACCCTAAAAACCCTAAAAACACCAAAACCCATAATGTCACTAAAATTTGATAAAAACCATAAAACCCCATAAAAACTAAGAAATATAGAAAAAACACCTAAAACCCCAAAACCCACTAAAAACCATAAAAAACCAACCCCCACCCAAAAACCCAAAAAACCATAAAAACACTAACAATACTAAATACCAAAAAAACCCTTGAAAACTCTGAAAACCTAAAAACCCCCCAAAAACAATAAAATCCCAAAGTACCCTAAAACTATAAAAAAAACCCTAAACCACAATAAACCCCTAAAACCATAAAAAAACTCTAAAATAACCATAAAAACCCAAAAAAACCTAATAACCCCTAAAAAACATAAAACCCCTAAAACCCTAAGAAAAACCTAAAAAATATAAAAACCATCAAAACCATATAACCCCTAAAATCCATAAAATCCTAAAAAACATGAAGACCCTAAATATCCTAAAAACCATAAAAATTCCAAAAATACTTAAAAACACTAAAATAACCCTAGAACTAAAAAAACACTAAAAACTCTAAAAATTGTAAAAACACTAAAAAACTCTAAAACCATCAAAAAAATAAAAAAAACCCTAACAAACCCTAAAACCCCTAAAACCATAAAACCCTAAAAACCCTAAAATCCCTAAAAATCCTAAAAACCATCAAAATACAAAAACACCTAAAAACATAGAAAAAACATAAAATCCTAAAAAACACCTAAAACTGAAAAACCCTAAAACCGAAAAATATCAAAAACACTCAAAAACCCTAAAACCCATAAAAATCATAAAAACCCCTAAAACCACAAAAAACCCTAAAAACCATTAGAAACCTTCAAAATACCAAAGGTCCTAATAAAACCTTAAAATCCATAAAACCCCCCAAAAACTCAAAAAATCCTCTAAACCCAAAAAAACTAAAACCATAAAAATCATCAAAACCCTAAAAACCTTAAAAAAAATAAAACCACATAACACTAAAAAACTCTTAAAAACCTCAAAACAAAAAAAGACCTAAAACCCTTAAAATCCAAAAAACCATAGAAAGACCTAAAAAGCATAGAAACCAATAAAAACCCAAACAACCCTAAGAAAACCATAATAGCCTAAAAATCCTAAAACCTGAAAAAACTCTATAAACATTAAAAACCCTAAAAACCCTAAAAAATATTAGAAATCCTAAAACCCCTATGAAAAACTCTCAAAACCCCTAAAAATCCTAAAACTCATAAAAAATCCTTAAAACTTATAAAAAACCCTAAAATCCTAAAAGCCCAAAAAACTCTTAAAACCCCTAAAAACCCAAAAGACACTAAAACTGAAAAAACACTAAAAACCCAAAAAAAACCTAAAATCCTTAATAAACCCAAAAACCCTAAAATACCTAAAACCTCCAAAAACCTAAAAACCTTGAAAAAACCTAAAAATCCTAATTCCCCTAAAAACACTCAAAACCCTAAAAATACACTAAAACCATTAAAACCATAAATAACCCTAAATAAACCTAAAACCCCCTAAAGTATCCCTAAACACCTCAAAATACCCTAAAATACTTAAAAATCTTAAATCCCAAAAATTCCTAAAACACCCTAAAGGACCCTAACACCCTTAAAACACCCCTAAAAGACCCTAAAACCCCTAAAACCTTAAAAGAATGGAGAAATGAGGGGAGAAGGGAGACCATGGGGTTAATGCGCAATCCCAGACCATGATTCCCCCTGGAAGAAATAATGAGGATATAGCCTTGTTTTAGTCAGATTTAGTCGAGCATCGGGAGATTTTAAATCTTTTAAAATCTATAAAGTCCAAGATGGATGGAATTCGTGAGGATATGGAGGCATATGGATCTAAGTTGAACTTCACATAAGTGGTGAAATATATGGATTCTCTTACTTTCATGGATTTTAGCTCTCCCTCTCCTGGACATGTGATTTGGAAAAGTTTTGTGGCCCATATTTCCATAAATCATGAGGTAGAAGAAGAGCATTTAAGCTTATGCCAATTTTCCATCATCATAAGAGTGTTGACCCTGAAAGGGGAAAGGGTTTAGAAGATTGGGGATCATTCCAAAAAAAATTACTGATATCTGGGGGTTCTATGAATGGAAGATGACTACCATGGGAAGGGTTTATTACCGCATTGTCTTCCCCTCAGATGAATGGAAAAGGAGGGCCTGGGGATATGGTTCGCTCAATCTCAAGCCAGACCTCCTTCATATTCAATATTGGGACCGAAACTTTAATCCCTATAGTGTGAAAAACACCTCTGCACAGGTCTAGATCTATATTTTTAAGCTAAATTAGCTTTACTGGCATCCTTGTATCCTCTGGGACATTTCCTCCTATATTGGATTCTCCATTAAAATTGATAATCAGGTCAAAAACCCAAGATATGGTCAATATTATAGGGTACTTGTCAAAGTAGATATGGCCATCACTCTGGTTGAGGAGGTTTTTTCACCACCCTAGAGGATAGCCTCACCTTGTAAATTAAGTATAAAAGGAGGCCCATGTTTTTTCTCAATTTTAATTTCTTTGGGCACCTTTTCTTGGAATGCAGATGATTGAAGGTCTTCATGCTTCAAAACCTCCAGGGGCATGAGGCTAGTCTCTACAATAGGAATCATAGGATAGGTAAAGAGAAGGCTCAAGAAAACCCTAAGGCTGCTGACCCCCCTCCCCACCAGGATCCCACTATATTTGAGCTAGGTCTGACTCTAATTTCTGAGCCCTCAAGAAAATAGAATGTTGGTCATCCTAAAGAACCCCCTTCGGACCCTTCTGAGCTTCCCTCTCCTTCAATATCTACTAGACTTCCCAATATTGATGAGTCAGGGGGCACCTATGTTATTCTGGACACACCTTCCCATCAACAAGGTGCCACTAATAATTTTGGGGACCCTACCAAGATTGTTTCTAACATTGCTGGAAAAATGGATCAGCCTATACCTAGTGGATTAGTATAAGTTCCCCTTGATAAGGTTGATGTTGGGTTACCCATGTCCTCCACTGATTCATTGATACTTTTCCCTTCCATTTCAATAGGTCCAACTATTGGGGTGGGGTAAAGGTGGGCTCAAATGCACAATTGCCTGCACATGGCGTCCCTACTATCACCCATGCCATACATATTCCTGGAAAGTCCAATGCACAACCAGTTGAGATCACCCCTACCTCTGGATTGTGTGGTACACAGATGGTTGGGGATTCAATTGTAGTTTCTCCCCTGATGGAGATGCTACAAAAGAATATACTGGCGATGTTGTAAACACCGTTATGGATTCACCAATTATCCCGGTACACCCTTCCCATGTTTGGGTATTCACTCAGATTGGTTGGTCACTAGGCTTTGCATATATGGCCCTTTCTGTTCCTATTCCAAACAAGATAGTGGAACTGATCCACTCTGAAAATCAAATTCTCTTGCCTGAGATATCTCTTATGCTTGATTTTAGTGTAGACTCATTCACCATGGTGTCCTTAGACAAGGACTCTAAGAGGAAATAATATGGTCACTCATCCAAGGAAATGGTTTGCTCCCTGAAAAAATTTATCCCACTAAGTGAAGTTTTATGGAGTGATGTTGTTGAGTATTCTCAAGCCAATGATCATGGTGGCCATAGGGATCACTCTATGGGCCCTGAATCCATAGAACATCCTGAGGACAAGCCCAATCGGAGGGAGATATATATTGACTCGAAGCCCACAGAGCATCATGTGAATAGACCCAAGAAGAAAGGGAATTGAAGAAAAGGGAGGGGAAGAAATCCCTCCTCCAAACTTTCTAGGGGAAACCCATCCCTTTCTTAATAAGTATCATGTTTTGTAATTACTGGGGACTAGGGAACTCTCCCACAGTCGCAGCCCTTAGGAACTTTCTTCTCTCGAATAATCTGATGCTCATTGGAATTTCTAAACCCAAGATGAATGCTTAAAGCTTGAAGGGTTTTAACTAGACCATCCTTGGATATTCTCTTGTCTCTAATAATAGGGATGATAGTTACTTGGAAACCTTATGGGTTGTGAAGCGTGATGATTTTCATGTTCTTTCATGTGAGGTGAGCTCCCAAATCATCTACCTCTTAATATATTTTCAAGATATTGCCATATCCATATTCTTTATATATGAATCCTACTTGTACACTAGAAGAAGGGATCTCGGGAGGAATTTGAATCAATTTCATGAGAAAATGGTTCAAAACTGGATGATTATTGGTGATTTCAATACTTCCCTCAGACCAGATGAAATAATTGGGCCTCACTTCTCTCGAATGGTTGTAGAATACTTCTCTTGCTTCTTGGATCAATGAAATCACATGGAAGTCCCTATTTATGGATCTTCATTCACTTGGGGAAGGTTCACTATAAAAGGAAGGTTTTTCATTAAACTTGATAGATGTTTCTTTCAAATTAAAGACAAAAGTTTCCCTACTAAGCTCTCAGGGTTTACCCTTCCCAAATTCAATATGGATCACAATCCTATTATTTTTTATCTCTGAGTGGGAATCAGCCCTTTTACCTTCTAATTTAAGAATGCATGGATCATGATTCTTGGGTGTAGGGAAGTGGTTAGTAATGGATAGAATAGGATATTTAATGGCATCCCACACTTCATTTTAGATTCCAAACTCATGAAAATTATGTTCTTTCTCAAAGAATGGAGTACGACCTATTTTTCTAAGTTGGATTATGACATTATGGATGATGAATCTCAGCTTTCCTACTGTCAAATTATCAACCAACAGCTAAAAATGTCTTCCAATGATGAGATCTAGTTACATTCTAAACTGGATAACCTTATAGATTTAAAGGAAAGGTTGTCTAAAAATCAATTTAATGTCATTTGGATCAAGGATGGGGATAAGAACTCCAAGTTTTTCCATCATATTCACAAAGAGAAAAAGGCCAAGAAAGGTCCAAATTTCATCAATATAAATGACATAACCTTTACATATGATAACGATATCTCCAATTCTATGGTGGGTTATTTTGCAGTACTTTACAATAATAGTGGGGATGGACATTCCATTCTCTTGTCTGACTCCATTATTCCATGTGTTGAGGATCATTAGAATAGGGCTTTTATGGATGCCCTCTTTGATGAGGAAGTAAAGTCTACTTTGTTCTCTTTGAATATGGAAAGTGCAGCAGGCTCAAATGGATTTAGAAACAAGTTTTTCATGTTCCATTGTGACATTATGCATGTGGATATCACCAAAAATTTCAGGGAATTGTTTCTATCCAGTTCACTCCCACATGTAACTAACTCCAATTTCATTACGTTGATCCCTACGAAGGAAAATTCAATTAATATAAGAGATTTTTGGCTAGTTTCTATTGGGAACACCATTCCAAAAATAATAAGTAAGATTCTTCCCCTATAGAAGGGGAAGATTGTGCATGATCCAATCACCCTAAACCAATTTGGGTTTGTCCATAGGAAGAGTATTCAAAACTACCTTTATACAGCCTTATAAGGAATCAACATAATGATGAAGGATACGAATAATGGGAACTTTTCCATGAATTTGGATATCTCGAAGGCCTTTGATACCATTAAGGGGAGATTTATCTTCATGGTTCTCAGAAAATATAGTTTCTCTAGCATGTTCATAAAGTTTATTACTACTATTTTTTCTAGTGCCAGGGTCTCAGTCCTAATCAATGGCTCCCCAAAAGGGTTATTTCAATGCTCATGTGGTGTCAGGTAGGGGGATCCACTCTCAGTTCTTCTTCTTTCAATTGCTGAAGACTAATTGATTTTATGTATCTATGATCTCATACAGGCTGGTTTTTATAAGCTAATAAGGGAAAGGAAAGATCTGTATGTACCTTCACATCTTCTCTATACATATGAAATACTATTTTTTGGGAAAGACAACAAGAGGACCTTAGCTTTGATTAGTAGGATCTTATACCATTATGAATAAGTGGCAGGGAAATCCAATAGTTGGAATAAATCTACTATTGTATTTAGAAAAGGGATTTCAGTTTTTAGGAAACTCAGTATCACTAGGTCTCTTGGGGTGAAGAGGGGTTATTTACCCTTCATGTATTTGGGTGTCCCTATATTCTGGGGAAAGGTTAAAATATTAAATATTGAGAGTATATCTATCTGGATAACTCATAAACTTTCCAATTTTAAAGGGAATTTCTTGTCTCAAGTAGGAAGGGTATTCCTTTTAAACTATGTTATCACCTCCATGTTTTCCCATGAGTTCTCCATTTGTATATGGACTTCAAGACTCATCAAACCCCTACAATCCATGATTAGAAACTTTTTGTGGATGGTATGTGTTATTGAAATGAATCTGATTTCCATTTCTTGGAAGGAATTCACCAAACCCATTGACATGGGTAGGTTGGTCATTAAGGATCTTAGGAAAATCAACGAAGCCCTTATTGGCAAGTTCACTTGGAATTTATTCAACCAAAATGATGGGGTCCTAGTATTTCTCAGTGAATGGTTTACTCTTAAACTCTTTAATGGATTATTAGGATACTTCTTGTCCTCCATTTGGTCTATAGTCAGATCCTCATACAATGAAATCTTATCACATTTGAAATGGTCTATTTCAAAACATTCTAACTTGAACTATTGGTCCAAAACCTAGCTTGATCGGACTCTGCTTGAAACTATACCACCTCCCAAGAATTTAAAGCTTCTATCTATTATTGATCTAAATCAGAGAATTGGAGATATTTATGGGATCATTCTCTATAATATCATTATGCAGATTTAGAGGTATCAGTTTATGGACACTGTCAAGCTTATATGGAAGCCAAACCTTTTTGTTCAGCTTACCACCAAGAAGTTCTACCTGTATGAGTGTGTTCAGGGTTTCAAACCTCCTTCATGGATCTCCAAATTATAGAGGGATTTCATACCACCTATTCACCACCTCCTACTATGGAAAATTTAGAGAAATAGACTTCCCATGCATGAGAAGTTGAAGAAGTTCAGTCGGTTCCTCACTTCAACATGTTTTCTTTGCCTCTGTTCTGAGGAAAGCATCCATCATGTTTTCCTTTGCCACAAGAAAACTGCTGGTCTCTTGGAGTATCTATAGAGCTTATTCGGTTTCAACATATTCTTGGACAGCCCAGTTCTTGATCTATTTTGATGCATTGTAGGAATGAAGTTCATCAAGTAGGTCCACAACCTACTTCTCACTATAGTTGTTGCTACTATTTCCTACATATTGGCTACTTGCAATGAGGCTTCCTTTCATAACAAAACTAGATCCTTCCATGGTGGAGTGGTGGAAATCCACAAATCAGTCCATGTGGCGTCATGTATCCATACAGGTTCAATGGATAATGATTTCAATGATCTCATTATTCAGCATGTTCTTGGTGTTGTTGGTAGGAGTAAAAAGCCTCTTGTTCTTAAATCCTTTCGATGGATCCCCCTGATCTCATAATGGATTAAGGTCAATGTTGATGGCGCGATTTTAGGATCATCTGTCCCATAGGGATGTGGTGGGGTCTTCTGTACATATAGAGGATTTTTGAAAGGCTCTTTCTACCACTACGTTGGATCTGGTTGTGCTTATTAGGCTGATCTGTGGGCTATGATGAAGGTTGTCTAGTTTGCGACTCAATTTGGTTTGAACTTACTCTGGCTTGAATCTGACTCAATGATTGCGGTGGATTTTCTCAAGAACATATCCTAAAAGTTTCCATGGATAATCCTCCCACAGTGGATTGATTGACTCAAACTCTCCCAGACTCTCACTCTCAATGTCACTCATGCCTATAGGGAGGCAAACAAAGTGTCTGATGCTTTATCCAAAAAGGCACTGGCGGAACGAAGTTCATTGTGGACCTTCGTCAACCCTCCTTTCTGTGTGCCCTTTGTTGTCCCTGATATGAAGGGTGATCTTCACACTCATTCTTGTAAACCCTCCTTTTGACTCTTTTTACTTCTTTTTGTTAATAAATTCTGGGAGATAAGGCATTTTTTTCCTGGTCCTGAGCCTTCCTTTCAAAAAACCCGTAAAAAACATAAAACCCATAATTCCCTAAAAATCCTAAAAGCACTTAAAACCATAAAAAATATAAAAACCCTAAAAATACCCTAAAACCCTAAAAACCTCTAAAAGACCCTAAAACCCTGGAAACCCTTAAAACCCTAAAACCCCGAAAAACCTATAATCCCTGAAAACCATAAAACTCTAAAAACCCATCAAAACACCTATAAACCCCTAAAATCCCTAAAACACTTGAAAAAAAATAAAAAAATCTTAAAAAATCACTAAAAACCCTAAAAAACCTAAAAATACTGAAAACTATAAAAACCATAAAAACCTTTAAAATTTAAAAACCGTAGAATCCCCAAAAAACCTAAAATCCCAAAGAAACCCTAAATCCCCTAACCCCCCCCCCGAAAAGACCCTAAATCCTAAAAAATTTCAAGAATTCCCAAAAAAACCCACAAATACTTTAAAGACACTAAAAATCCCTAAAACCCCTAAAACACCCTAAAAATACTAAAAGTCTCTAAAACCCATTAAACTCCCTAAAATCCCCTAAAACCACTAAAACCCTAAAAAGATAATAAAAATCCTAAAAAATGTAAAAAACAAGAAACCCAAAAATCCCTAAAACACCATAAAACCTCTAAATCTTCTTAAAACCCCTTCAAAACCCAAGAATTCTAAAAAAACTCTAAAAACCATAAAAACCAAAAAAACCTGAGAACCCCTAAAACATTAAAAACCCCTAAAAACAAAAAAAACCCTAATATAACCTAAGAATCCCTAAAAGCCCTAAAATCCGTTTGAACCCCTAAAACCCCTAGAAACCCCTACAAATCCATGAAAACCCTAAAAACATTAATAACCCTAAAATTCAAAAAAAAACCTAAAAACACTTAAGAACGCCTAAAAACCCTAAAAACCTAAAAACCCCATAAACTCCTAAAAAACCTTGAAAATAATCAAAACCAAAAAAACATTAAAACACTCCCAAAACCCCCTAATAAACTTTAAAACCATAAAACCCATTAAAAACTCAAAAAACCCCTAAAATAATAAAAACACTAAAAAATACCTTAAAATCCCTAAACATCCTAAAAACTCTTAAACCCCTAGAAAACCCAAAAATCACATTAAACCACATAAAACCCATAAAAAACCTTAAAACCCTAAAACACCTAAAGAAAACTAAAAACCCCTAAAGGACCCTAAAAACACATAAAATTCATAAAAACTCATAAAACCCATAAACCCGAGAATTCCTTAAAACCCCTAAATACACTAAAAACACCTAAAATCCCAAAGAACCATCTCCCCCCCTCCCCACTAAAATACACTAAAACCCATAAATGACCCTAAACCCCACTAAAATATCCAAAAAACCTAAAACACCCTTAAACCCCCTAGAAACTAAAAATTCCTAAAAGCCCTAAAACACACTAATAATTGAATGAAAACCCTAAAAGACCCTAAAAGAAACTGAAACCCCAAAAAACCCTGAAGGACACAAAAAAACAAAAAACCCAAAAGGAACATAAAAACCCTAAAGAATTACTAAAGGAACCTAAAAATCCTAAAATCCCCTAAAAACCTAAAACCTCTAAAAATATAAAAAGACACTAAAAAACCCTAAAATCCTAAAAACCCCTAAAAATAACTAATAAAAATAAAACCCTAAAACAATAAAAACCCAAAGAAATCCTAAAACCCCTAAAAACACTAAAATCCCTAAAAACCCAAAAAGATATTAAAGCACCAAAAATCTCTAAAAATCCTTATAAACACCTAATGAAAATTTAAACGACCTAAAAATCACTAAAAACCCCAAAACACCTAAAAATCCCTTAAACACCTAGAAAACCCAAATACCACCCAAAAACCCAAAAACACTAAAACCCCTTAAACCCAAAAAAACTCTAAAAACCAAAAAAACTTATTAAACCACCACAACATCCCATAAAAATTATAAAACCCTAAATACCCCCTAAAAACCTAAAAACTCTAAAACCCCTAAAAACCTCTAAAGACACATAAAACCCTAAAAACCCCTAAAAACCTTACAAACCCTAAAACCTAAAAAACCATAACCCCTCCCCCCAAAAAAACCTATAAAACCCATTATATCACTAAAAACCTAAAACCTAAAAACCCAAAAACTCATAAAAACCCAAAAAAATCCCTAAAATCCCAAAAACCCAACACCCTAGAAGCCCTTATACCCTATACCCTACAACCTAAAATCCAAGCCCTACACACTAAACTCTATACCCTATACCCTATACCCTGCACCCTAAATTATAAACCCTAAATCAAAAACCCTACTCACTAGACTCTAAACCCAAAAACCAACACCCTAGAAATTGTACCATATGCTCTAAACCCAAAACCCTACATCATAAAACTTAAACCTTACAACTTAAACCCTAAAACTTAAACCCTAAACCCTAAACCCTAAAACCTAAACTATATACACTAAACCCTAAAAGATCTGAAAACCCCTAAAAACTCTAAAATAACCTAAAACCCCTAAAAATACCCTCAACCCATTTAAAATGCATAGAAAACCCCAAAAGGCCAATAAAAATGCAATAACACAATAAAAAAACCTTAAAACCCCAAAAGGTCCTAATAACTACAAAAAACTCTCTAAAAGTCCCTAAAACCCCTAAAAACATAAAATACCCTAAAACACCTAAAATCCCAAAAAAATACTAATAAAACACTTTAAACCCAAAAGACATAAAAACATGACCCCCACCCCCCAATCCTAACAAGCTTAAAAACCATAAATATCCTAAAAACCCTAGAAAACTCCTAAAAACTCTAAAAACACCTAAAACCCTAAATAAACCCTAAAAATCCTAAAAACCCCTAAAACCCCAAAGATACCCTAAAACATAAAACCCCAAAAACCATAAAAACTCCCTAACATCAAAAAAAACCCAATAAAACTATAAAAAGAACCTAAAACCAAATAAAACCCTAAAATCACCCTAAACCACCTAAAACCCTTTAAAAATATAGAAAACCATAAAAACCTCAAAAACACCCCCCAAAACCCTAAAATGGCTAAAAAGTCTAAAATCCTTAAAAAGACTATAAAAGGGAAAAAATGAACCTAAACCGCCCTAAAAATTCCTTAAAACCCTACAACCCTAAAAACCATTAAAAACACTAAAACCCCTAAAAACATAAAAATCATAAAATCCATAAAAAATCTAAATATCCCTAAAAACTCTAGAAATCACTAATAACCCTAAAACCCCAAAAAACCTAAAAAACAAAAAAAATCTAAAAAACCCTTAAAACCCCTAAAAATACTAATAGACAATAAAAACCCTAAAATACTCAAAAAACCCAAAAGGTCAAAAAACCCTAAAAGTCCCAAAAAAACCCTTAAAATCCTAAGAAATATAAAAACCCTAAAATCCCTAAAAAAACCTAAAATCCTAAAACCCTTAAACCCCATAAACACTATTAAACACCCCAAAACCCTGAAAACCCAAAAAAACTGAAAACCCCCAAAAATCATAAAACCCTTAAAACCATAAAAACTCTTTAAAACACCATAAACTGCTAAAACCCCTAAAATAACTAAAAATCCCTAAGACCTATAAAAATCATAAAAATCCATAAAAACCTAATATAATAAATATTCCTAAAAATACATAAAAAATATAAAAGTTACTAAAACCATAAAACCCCTTATAACCATAAAATAACATAAAATACCCTAAAACCCTAGAAAGACCCTAAAACCCTAAAAATATGTTAAACCAATAAAAACAATAAAACCCTAAAAATCCTAAAATACTCTAAAATCCCTAAAAATCCCAAAAGGCCCTAAAACATATAAAAATATTTAAATGAACCTAAACTCTAAAAACGCTAAATCCCTAAAAAACTAAAATCCCTAAAAGACTATAAAGAACCCAGAAAGACCATAAATCCCTTAAAACCCCTAAAATACATTAAAACCTCATAAATTCCCTAAAATACCCTAAAACCCCAAAAATAATATAAACCCCCAAAAACACTAAATGTCCCTAAATCCCTCATGTGGTTAGTTTAACAATACCGTATTTTAATAAAAAAATAATTTTTATGTTGTTTCTAATCCATTCTTTGTTTCATGAATGATAATCATTTTTTTAAACAATAAAATTTTCCTAAGTCATGAATATTCAGTAAACCATATCAAAAAAAACTATCAGATTCACAGAACATATCAACTATGAGTAAAAAAGAGTGGAAAATTCACAAATTATTGGATTCACCACATGGTAGGTGTATCAACTATGGAGTACATCAAAAGGACTCAAGTTGCTGCATATAAAACTAAGTGACCACACATCGTATCTCATGCGACTATAGTGATCAATATTTTCTCGATGGCATGGATCGACAAAAAGAAAATTTGGATTGACCACACAAGAAATCTTGTGAGCAAAATGAAAAATGTAAGTGACCACATTTCTTTAAAAATATTTTAAAGTATTTTATCAACCACATAAAGAAATTATATATTCCGTAAGATTCCAATCAAATGAAAATTGAAGGAAATTGATTGTTTGATAATTTTTATTTTTTTTCAACATGAAGAATATACCTTTTCACTTATTGAATAAATTTTAGGGATATGTTATAATTTTAAAGTATGTGATCGACCATAAATTTTTGTGATTGACCATAAGTTCAAGTGATCGACTATATGGATTTTCAAGATATCTTATCAGAATTCTCACAAAGTATTGAAGTTATATTGGATGATTATGTGGAACTATTTAAAGCATGCATATCTATAGTGAGTATTATATTATTAAATATAATATGCCAACAACTTTTCTTAATATAATTAAATGTTTTTTAGAATCATTTAATTATCTTGGTTTTCAAACTGAGTATGAGGATATTTAATGATGAGTTTTCAACAACTATTTTTCTATAAATTATTCTTTTTAAAGATAAAAAATTATAGAGAAAATTTTCAGAGGATAATAGATAAACAATAGAAACATACACGCAGTAATGAAAATTCTTATGAACATGAACTTGACACTATATTATCATATTGACTCCATTAAAAGATCTTAGAACAACTTTTATCTCGCATTGCATTGGAAAATCAATATAAAAACTTTGAGTAGAGAATAATCATCAGAAAAATCAACTAAAATCATCCTCTACATTGAAATAATTTTTTCTATTTATATATTCTTTTTGAATTTTTGAGCAGTCATTTATTTATACTAAATTTTAATAAATATCTCTTGCACTGTATTGGAGAGTATGTGATACACTCTAGCATTATTTTTTTACTATTTTTACTCCCATGAAAAACTGGGGAGGAGGTTGTATAGCCTAGACTATATGTGTACAATTTTATATAAAACTCGATCCAGGTTGTGGGTTAGTTTATTTATTAATAAATAGATTTGTAGTTGGTGATTTCCAATTAGATAGGATTACATCTTGGCTTGAGACTAAACCTATTTTATTTTTATTCTTCTCTATTTAAATATACTATTTACTCTTTTTTTGAAACTGTTATTGAAATATATTTAACAAAACTTTATCTATATAGTTAGATATTACTTGTGATACTTATACTATTTAGTGCAAGTAGAGTAATATCAAAATCTTGTAAGAATCATTAGATTATTCTAGCTGATTTGTGATCAAACTTTTGAGATGTTATTCAAAATAATTAAATTATATTTACCTATAATACCACTTAACTAGTCATTTTTCAAATTAGGGGATTTAATTTTCTAAATTTTTAACATAAATTTTAATTGGAAACTCAATTCCCCCTTTGAGTTTTCTACTCTAATCAACTTTTGGTATTAGGGGAATTTATTTTATTTCTCTGACTTCTTTTAACAGTGATCATGTTTTTACCCAAAAAGATCAAAATTTCCATTATTTATAAATTTCTATCTTTATAGATAATAATAGTCTTAAGGGGAATACCTCTAATATGACTCATTATATCAATGGTACTAATTATGATCAGTGGAAAATTAAAATTAAATAATATATTGAAAGTATGGGTTTTGATATATGGACTATAATTAAATATCATTATGATAAACCTAAGGATACTAGAGCTGATTATAGTGATTCCACTAAGGTGTCTTATGGATATAATTTTTATTCCATGAATATGTTATATTTTGATTTAGGATAATATGAATATGATAGAATTTCATCATATTATACTACTTTTGAAATGTAGCATACATTATCGGTGTCTTATTAAGGTATATAAAATATCAAAGAAATAATATTAAATACTTATACTATTAACTATGATACATTTAAGATGAAACTTAATTAATCTTTTTCTCAAATGTGTCTTAGGTTTAATGAGAACACTAATGAAATTCATGCACTCAGAATGACCATAGATGATAGGTATTAAGTGATAAGAATTCTAATATTCTTCTCATATAGATAGAGAGGTACTGCTATGTCTATTCATGAATCATGTGATGTATGAAATCTACCTATAAATAAGTTAATAAGAAAACTCATGGTGTATGAATAATATAAAAATGATAATTATGAATATTTTGAACCAAAAAATGTCAATTGTGTTAAAAATATCTCAGTCAAAGTCTAAAAAATAGTAAAGAAAGAAATAATCATTTGAAGTGATGATGACTCAGATAGTGATGAAGAGATGGTCCATCCATCCAAAAGATTCAAAAAATCTATAGGAAGAAAATTTTCTTCAAAAAGTAAAACTTCAAAGGAAAAAAAGGACAAAAAGGTGACTGAAAGAAAGGTGTAAACATAGAGGTTTCCTATTAATAATGTGAGATAATTAGACACATCAAGAATGATTTTCCAAAGATAAAATACAAGAAAATATTTTCAAATAAAAGGAATAAATATAAAATGTATATGAAATAAACTTATATTTATTCTGAGGATAGATCTAGTAAATTTGTTTCATGTAAATAAGATAATAGTGAAAGGGTAAATATATGTTTTATGGAAAACACATCTGAGGTATCAAATTATATACCTACTTATTCTTCTCATATATCTGATATTTATAAAAATTAATATAATGATGAAAATATGAATGGGGAATATTTATTTGATTACTAAAATATTATAGAAGAAACATATAACGATCTTAAGGATAAGTATAAATGTTTAAAGAACCATCATGATTTATCTATTTATATAAAATATGATCTTAATATTGAAAGATAAAACAGTCACTTGATTATTAAATAAATCAATGATTTAAAATTATAAAATTATTGAAGGTTTTTCTACTAGAACATAAAATATTAAAAAAATTCTAGGAATAAATGTTGTAACTAATCCAAGAGATAGTTTTTGTTAAAAATATAAATAGATGAATAAATTATATATAAACTATTTTATTCCTATATTAAATATAAAACCAACAATAAATAATACAATTAGTAATTCTAGATCTTGATCTATCTAATTTGGACCTAATGAAGCTCACTTTTATATTTTTTTTAAGTATTTTTATATATGTGGGGATAAATTTTCTAAACAAATATGGATCCCCAAATCATTAATTTCTAACCTATATGGTCCCTATAATATTTGGGTACCAAATTTGGTGTTAATTTATTTAATTTTATGAACCATGTTTGAAAATATATTGTATAAACATAAGGTATCTAGAAAGTTGGTGCTCCAAACATATGATAGGGTAATTCTTAATATTTCACAATTTGACCAGTTTGGATGGTGGTCATGTCACTTTTGGTGATAATGAAAAAGGAAAAATTATTAACCTTGGTCAAGTCAGTAACTCTAAAACTTTTTGAATTTCTAAAGTTTTTTTTGTTGATGGTTTAAATTACAATATGATTCTCATAACTAAATTGGATGGTGATGGATTTCGTTTCAAAATTTTAAATAATTCTTATAAGTTTTCTAATTTTAAATTTAATTTCATATTTACTTCTTTGATAAACAATACTCTTTTTTATGAATTTAAATTATTTATTTTCTCAAAATGTTTCTTATTTAAATTCCTTTAATCATGAATCTTGGTTATAGAATAGGATACTAATCCACATTAACATATACTCTCTTATAAAGTTATCCAAAATGTTTTTAGTCAATGATATACCTAATCTATATTTTCCTAAGGACAAAGTGCTCAATATTTATCAAAAGGGAAAGAAACATAAAGTTTATTTCAAATAAAAAAAAGAGGTTTGTACCTCAAAACTGCTATAATTGGTTTACATGTATTTTTTTGACCTTTTAGAATTTCAATTTTGGAATGAAAACATTATGATTATGTAATTATTTATGAATATTCAAGGTTTAAATGGGTATATTTCCTAACTCTCAAGATTGAATCCTATGGATGTTTTTAAAAATATGTGAAATATATAGAAACCCTTAGTGAATTTACCATTAAAATTGTGATAAGTGATCGTGGTTGTGAGTTTGAGAATCAAGATTTTGGATCATTATTCTAAAAACATGTCTACAATCACTACTATTATACTCCTAGGAATACCTAGTAGAATAGTGTTGTATAATGAATAAATAAAACTCTTCAAAACATTTTCCAAATTATTATTACAGAATATGACTTACTAGTCTATTTTTGGGCTGAAGCTATAAGAAATATTTGATATATTATTAATACAGTCTTAATAAGACCACTTTCAAAGAATAATTCAAATGAATTATAGAATAAAAGAAAACCTGAGGTAAATTATTTCATGGTTTTTGGGTGTAAAGATTATTTTCCCAATATTAAGGATAATCTAGATAAATATGTATCCAAAAAAAATCAGGATATTTTTATTTGAAATTATACATCTAGTAAAACTTGTATAGTATTAAAAAAATATTTTGGAAGAATATATTCATGTAAAATTTGATGATATTGATCCACATGAATATGGAGTTTCTTTAGAAAACTCAGAGTGTGATATGTGAAAATTTTAATATCAATAACACCCCTAATACCAAAAGTATTGTTATTGACTTATCTGAAAATCACCCAGTAAAAACCTTTTAGAGGAACTAGACCCTAGTGAAAAACCTAGAGGAATCTATTTACCTAGAACCATTATAACTCATATCAACCATCCTTTATATGTTTTTTTTGAGATCTAAATAGAGGAACTAAAAATATAGATTCTCTTAGAAACCAAGTTTAACATCAATCGTTCTTGTTATAGCTTAAACCCCAAATACATCAATGAGGAAATAGTGATGAAAATTAAGAAATGAAAATAAAATAAGAATTGAATCATTTCAAATGAATAAATTATGGGAACTAGTTGAGATTCCTAAGTACTATTTAACCATTAGTAATAAATGGTTATATTGAAACAAGGCTGATGAATCTAGAAATATTATTACAAATAAATCTAGACCATTATCACAAGGTCATAGTCAATCATAATGGATTTATTATGATGAAATATTTTCTTTTATTATAATACTTGAAGCAATTAGGATACTACTTTCTTATGCAGCTCATCTAAATTAAAAATCATATAAAATGGATGTTAATAGTTATTTACTTAATGGTTATATTTTTTAGTATATTTTTATTAAACAAATCCCAAGATTTTAAAATCCTAATTTTCTAAATCATGTTTTTAAACTAATAAAAGAACTTTATGTTTTAAAATAGGAACCTAGATCTTGGTATGATAGGATCAAAAAATTTATTATTTCAAATGGTTTTAAAAAAGGTATTGCTGATCATAATTTATTTATTAAAATTTATTCAAAAGATTCTTTAGTTTCAAAAAAATATGTTCATGATATTATTTTTGGTTCTTCAAGAAATTATTTATGTGCTAAATTTTCCAAACTTATGAAAAAATAAATTGAAATGATTTTGATGGATGAACTAAAATCCTTTTTTGGTTTTAAAATATTTAAACATAAAGAAGGAATTATTTTGAACTAATTAAATAAAACTAATGATATTTTAAATTTTTTTGGCTTGGATACTATAAAAGTAAGTGATACTTCAATGAGTACCACATATAAGTTATATATTGATGAAACTAAGAAACCAATTGATCAAACCACTTATAAATGTATGATTAAGAGTTCACTTTTCTTAACAAATAGTCATCTAGATATTATATTTAGTGTGTGTATATGTTCCCAATTTTAATAAAATCCCAATGAATTTCATTTAATTTATATCAAAAGAATTTTTAAATACCTAAATAATACTAAAAATTTAGGATTATTATATTCTAAAGGAAATTATTTTTTTAATTATTTATCTGTTTAGATTATGAATTCAATGGATGTAATTTATTTATAAAAAGAACCTCTGGGACATGTCACTAGTTGGAAAATTCTTTAGTTTTATTGTATAGTAAGAAACAAAACTCTGTTGTGTTGTCCACCATTGAAGATGAATAAAGATACAAGTAGTTAATGTGAATAGATTATATAGAGGAAACACACTTTACTAGATTATGGATATCAATTCAGACAAGTCCCAACAAAATATGTTAAAAAAAGTGATATTAACATTTATAAGAATCTTGTATCTCATTCTAGGAAAAATCATATTGATATAAGACATCACTTTTTTAGAGATCATTCTCAAAAACAAGATATCACTCTTGAACTCATTATCACAAAACATCATCTTACTGGCATATTTACAAACCATATGAATTTTGAGATATTAAATTATATAAAAAATGAGTTATGTATGATTAATTATGTTTAATTTTTTTGTGGTATACTTTTAATATAAATTTATATATATAAGTTATACTTTTACTAAATCATCATTCATTTAATTAATTTTAAAAATACACCATAGGGGTTTTTAAATGTGTTAAATATTTTATTTTATTTCCCCATGCATTACTTTTCTAAAAATCCCTAAATGATTAAAATAACTCAAATTAGAATTGAAATCATCTCACTCCCTTCTAACTTGAACCAAAACTTCCCTTAAAATATCCTTCACTAAAACCCTATACTTTAGATTTTAAGAATCTATATCATGTGTATTTTAGATGAAGAGCCCATTTGATGAAGATATTTCAGAATCATCTAATGCTTCTAAGAAAAAAAAGTAAAGTACGAGTGGGCCTTGTAAGCATATTAAATCCCATACTATTTCTCACAAATTTGTTCCTGAAAAGGAAGTTTATATCAAATGGTTCATTACCATTTGTTCATTGGTATGGATATGTATGCTTAATCAAGGATTGATGAGATGGTTTTGGATGAAAAGTTCCCCTTTTATCCACACTTGGTGATGTCATTATATGTGAAAATGGTTTTTGATGATCGAGATCGTGAGGATTTGATTAAGACTATTATAGATGGTCATGAATGAAAATTATTTTCAACCTTTTAGGTTGACTATTTAAGGGTTCCACACCTTGGAGAGTTTAAGGATCATTAGATTTTCTGTCATATGAATCATCCCCACTTTAATATTGGGAATGTTCTGAAAGAGGTGATGGATGACTGAACCTATCAAAGACCAAATGAAAATGAGATAAGTGGAGAATTTAGGTTGTTATTAATGTTTATACAGCTATGGACACTCTTATTTTTTACATGGGATGAAAATATTATGAGGAGTATACCAAGAATTATAGAAGTAAATATACCCAATAAGGATCAATGAAACTCACCTAAAAGTGGTCTGTGCACACCCAACCTTCACACCAAATGGCTCATGCAGGCCCCATGTGTGGAACTGAAAGACCAGCCACCCCTACATGGGGTACATGCACCGAGTACCTATGCGAGATAAATCCTTCGACCAGGGTCCCATATTTTACTATAAATAGGACCTTGGGTCTCCTAATTTGAATTAATGAAAACCTGAAAGAAGCCCCCAAGATTTGGTTGCATAACCCCTTTGCCTAGGTCCTTAAATATTCTTTAGGTATCTCTCCAAAACCCAAGAGAATAAGGAATTAGGGGGGATAGTGAGATCAAATTCCCTCTAGGGTTTGAAACACAAGACACCTTTAAAAGGAACCCTTATCCCCCTAGTTGATAACCACTAGTGTGAAGGTCCCTCCCCAAACTCGGGATCCATGAAAGCCCCTTATAGTGGACACCTAAGGAGACCCTTATTGCAAATAGTAATGCCTCAACCAAGTTTTCTTTCCTAGGTGTTCCATAACCCAAGGAACCTCTATCTCATGCAGGCCTACCACTACATGAAGCACTTTCAGTTCCTCATAGGTATACCCCTATGAAAATCATCCTCAGATCACCTAGAATCTTTACGATAATCACTAATTTATAAGTCTTGACAAGAATGATACACCCTGTAATTCCATATATAAATCCACCATTGGAAGGGGTATGTTTCATTTTGATCCCTCATCTAAGGGGGTCCAATTTTAAGCCTCCATTTAAGCCTCCAAACATTCACAACCAAGTAGAGAGATACACCAGTGTGTCTCCCAATCAGTTATGCATTCCATTGGTCATAGGTGTATTATCACTTGTCCTACCATATGGGTAGGATCCTTGGGTTGCATGCAATTATGGGTCCCATCAGTCACAAGGACCTTGGACCCAGGGATAGTTTTAGGGACCTCTTGATCTTGGATATGAGAAATAGAACCATACCCTTATCTCTTCATCTATAAGACTAGGGACCCTCAGTTCCTGGTGGGGAGGGAGAGGATCACACATTCTTTTCCCTTTGAGAGTCAATGTTGTATCATCCACTCTTCTATGGAAATAATACTATGTAATACCTCTTGGAGTAAGACCCCATCCATTATTTCAGTACTATATCTAGATTGGTAGTCTGATGTGACTATCCTAGATACAAAACAAGAGGACACTGGCACATTAAATCCATTTCTTATTCTCTCATATACTTACCCTCATTCAGCAGGGGACAAAGGAGATTGTGTGGTTTTCCAAATCTTACACTTCCTCTTGTTTATAACATTAAAGGATGATACACATGGTATTATTGGCTATTTATTATCATGAATTCTGCACGGTCATATGCATGTCTCAACAGAGAATATTTTTCCAAATCTTCCTCTCACCTTCCTTTACATGGAATCTATAGGCTTGGGTCCTAGAAGACATGTATCTAGCTTCAAATGGATTCATCCTAAATTGTGTAAGCCCTAAATTAATCCCTTAATTGTCTCAAAGGTCCACATTCCCCTATAAGATAAACCTTAATAGGACCTCCATAGGCATGGGCCCTCACAACTGAACTATGTGGGATTTGATTCATATCCAAATGGGATATGTAGGAAGCCTCCTTGAGGTCTAGAAACAACACTCAAAATCAACCCTAATTATCTCTAGGCCACATTATAAATAGGTCCATATTCAATATGGTATCCCACATCTCTTCCCAATCCTTTGGTCCACTTTATTATAATTCCTTCACTAAAATTTGACTAAGAGCCTTTGTCCTAGATGTCTTTATTTCATGATGTTAAATTTCACAGTTTGGTTCTTTTAACATGACCTTAAAAGGTATGAAGTGTCTCTTTAAGTGTAAAAAAACTATACGGGTTCTAATTTCTTTCACAAGGATAAAAATTAATCTTATCACACGGTTCTGATCCCAACATCAAACAAACTCATGTCCCCCTAGAAAATGATAAACTCTAGATTTTCCCACTACATGTCTTAAAACTAGCATTGTAATAATAAATGACAAAAGAATCCATAATATGAATGTAATATGGTACCATCAATGGAGAACCTCATATACATATTGATGTATCAATTGATGAAGAACCTATGATACATACATGTGATTCTAAAATTATATGCATGATAATAATTGATTGTTAATTAAAGGGTGACCTACATCATACATGGAAATTAATGAAGTTTCCTTGAATATGTCTTAAATCTATAAGAGAGTCCTGGAGTATGAAAAAATTCCCTCCAAAAGGTTGTGATGAGCCCAAACTCCCATCCTCTCAACCAATGTGAGTTCTTAAGTATCATTGGCCAAGTCTACCAATGATCACCCACCTTTGAAAAGTAGGTCCATGAGTCATCATAGATACAAGAAGCGTTGGGTGTTTTTGGTTCCACAAAATAAATCCATTGGAAACCACCTAGAAAAGATGTGGGTATATGTGTATGATGTGAAGGTTTTTCCACCAACACCACAAAAATTTCAATCCATCCCAACATTGTATTTGGGAAAGAAATAAAAATGGTGAACTCGACATGAATCCTTAACCAAGGTGACAGTGTCACCAACCTGTTAGGCCCATTCCACATTCAAAATGAAAGAGGTCCAAACAATATAATCAATTATTCATGTTTTTGTTTATCAAGATGATTCTTTGATGTGGTTTTTTGGTTATGTTCGTCGCCTGTATTCAAGGAACCTTAGACAAGATCTCCCTTAAATCCAAATATCATCATACTATTTCTCATAGATGTGTTCATTAGACACTACACAAGATGGGTCATCAACTAAACATAGGAAACCATATCCAACCATTCTTATTCAAAATTGGGTCTCAAATGCACTGGTCTAAGATTACCTCCAAAATGATACCTTCATGACCCTGGAGGCTACCTGATAGGCCCTCTAGCTTATTATTCTCCCCCATTCATCCTCTCAAAAATGGTTGGTGGTCCAGAATTAGGTGTCACCAATCTCTATCTCCAACTATTTTGGGATCTTATCCCATGAATAGAGTAATCATATCCTCCCTTATATTAGGTAGGAAGATCAATAAATTGCAAATGACCTCACCCAGAAAACATAGGGCTCCTTTCAAGGGCCTCCTACCATTAGTTGACGCCACTAATGTTGTGTAGTAGTGAACCCTCAGCATGATGAGGAAGTTATCCTCAGAAGTCTGGCCTAATACATATAGACCATGTAATGTAATATGGACAACAGAGGGTAGTGACCATTCAATAGAGAATAAGGATAAACCTATGTCCCCTCTAAAGAAACCTCCAGTCAAATTTGGTGGAATACCGTAAGCAGACACAAACACCTACCAACATCAACCAATCCTACCAACATCCTCATGTGACATCATTCAAAGAATCCCTCCAACTATGCATGGGGGAAAATATAGAGCAGGTAAAAACATCATCTTGCATCTAGAAATCCCTCTAGTAAAATTTAGCAACAAACCGTTAGCAGGTACACACACCTTTCTTCACCCATCAAGTCTACCAGTAGCCTCCTCTAGCATCACCTATAGAATCCATTTAGCAAGTCCCAACAATAAATAGAGGGTATACCCATACCTATACACATGAAACTGAGTACTTTCTTCATACTCCAATAGAAAATGGAGGATAGGAGTAGGAACACACCCATGATCCAGCCACGTAATGGACATATATTTATGTTCCATACACTAAATTTACCAGTCACATCATGATAATGGAAAATGGGAAGACTCAAATTCCTAACCATTTCCTAAAAAACTACCAGTATATCATACCAAAAATTGTATTGTCATAAGGGCAGACATACAACTCCATCCCCACAAATATGGTGACTCATAAACATGTTACTTTGATGCAGACACTCACCTTTGATCCCATCTAGGAGGATCATGGTCCAAATTACCCCATGATATATAGACAAATATATCAGGTCCATACCACCATTCCAACTAGAGTTAATCATCTTATTCCAATAGCTACTTCAAGGTAGACACAAACCCCTGCTAAAATTCCAAAAGCCTACCAACAAATTTCGGAAGAAACACGGGAGCTAGTCAAAAAATCTTCCGTACCTAAAAACTAGTTTCCCCAGCTAGTTGTCCCAATAACTCACAAGAAGACATAATAAAATAACCCTTTCCAAAATGACTATAAAATGAAGAGTTGATCTATGATCCTATTCTACTTAATTTTGGAGTTCTTCATTCCCTTATATACTTATCTATGGCATTCTAATATCCTACTCTACCATTACCAAATTATGGGAACAACAGTAGTAATTACAAAGGTTCTTACTATACACTTCACCATGAATTCTTTCTTCATGTCCATAATCTTATTGATCTTGAGAGACCATCTCTTGATGAGATACCTCTTATCCCTCCACCCATCTATAAGATCAAATAGCAATAAGGTGTTCCCCTTGCTGTCATCCAGCTTGAAAGTCCATCCCAGGGTATATGCTACATTAATTCTCCTAGTAGTCAGACATCAAGTCATAATGTTTATCCTCCCCATAATGGAATTATATGAAAAATTTATCCCCATAGTAGCATTTCACTTTATTAAGAAGATCCTCCCCCTTGGTGATTTAATGATGAGAAATCCCTCACATCGAGAGGCACTTAGGAAAATAAATCCAGTCATGCTTGATGCCTTTTCATTAACAAGTGAAATCATTTCTTGGCTAGAAGATATTACAAGGAGATAGTCACTCTCTGAACCACCATTGGATTACCTACCTTCCAATGTGATAGATGAAATCCCTACCAATATTGTTTTTTATGATAAATCAGTAGGGAAGCATCTACTTTGGCTGGACTAGGTTGATGAAACTCTAGAAAAAGATGAAGATGAAGTGTTGAATATGAGGATACAATTGGATAAATATGACATACCAATCATGTTCTAGACTTAGAAACTCCCCATTACATCATTCTAGAGGCATTGTCAGAAGATTTTTTACATGATATCTACATAAATATATAGAAAACTTTTCTTAACTTAATATAAAAGGTATTAACTTATGAAAAATATCTAATTCATGTTGAGGTAATAGAAATGATACACCACAAAATGGACATGGTGGATCTCCTAGATGCACTACATCCAAAATTTGGGAAACAACAAGGAACCATTTTAACACACATGTCTTGGTGTGTTAAAATAATTGCGTCAGTTGATTGCAAATGCATCATCCAGTGGTCATATCATAGGATGCGGTGAACATGGAGAATCTCATTTTACCATACTCCCCAATCATCCAAGATCACCAAAAGTGACATCAAGAAATTTAATAGCTTCATGATGACTTCAAAAAATGGACTTTATTCGTAACAAACAATATGATAAATAGAAACAAGTCCTGAATAACTCTCATTGATGTCAGACTAGAAGAGAGTGGGCCATCAAAATACTTTTGGATCAGGCATATGAAAATATCAATAAATCCTCTCACTTAAGAGAATTTGATTATCAGATAGTGAAAATTTCATAAGTGGTGAAAACATATTTGGAAGCAGGTGGTTCATGTAGAAACTATATGATGCACCCAGTACATGTTTGAACACAGATCTGTATAATAAAGTAGGAAGTCGTGGTGATAGTAGCCATGACATTCTAGGAGAAACCCCATATTTCAAGGTTGGGGTATTTTTTTTAATACAACCTTTGAACTTAGTAAAATGGACTCAAAAGGTTGTGGAAGTGGAGTGGGAAAAGCCTCATCCCTCAGGGATAGGTGCCTTTTTACCTCAAAAATATTCTCCTTAGTGAAAGTTATACATTTCCCAATTAGGGGGAATGCCTCAGAAAAAATTCTCTTAGTTCATCCCATCTGCTGATTCTATATCCTCATTAGTAACATGAATGAAAAAATTGTCTAGATATTCCCTTAAGATTACCTTCCTATAAATGGCTCCAAGAGAACCATCAAGGGAGAGGAAATTCTTCATGGGGGAACAAACAAAGTAATTATTGAAAAGAGACAAATGAAATTCATGAAATGCGCTAAGCATCAGTTAATTTCATCATAAACACCCCTAAAAACCCTAAATAACACAATTCCAATGTAGAGGATCTGGAGGAGGAAGTATTGGTTCATAATATGCTCCACAATAAAATGATTGAAAGAGTTATGCATACCCAGAACCAGATACATTATTTGAATTTGGACAATATCACAACCACTCTATCACTACCTCCTCATAGAAAATCCACTAATGAAAAGGTTAAAGGTAAGGTTACACACCACCCACCTCCTAAAAAGGTCAAACCACTCACACTTTTGAAAATATTTTCTCAACAAGAGGAAGATATGAAAGAATTGATAAGATTTAACAAAGAACTAATCTGAGGTGACATTCCTTCTGAACATGTTCTTCGATAGATCCTCAACTTGTAATCCAAACCATCGTACGTCAACAAAGAGGGTTTTTTATAGAAACTGAAATGGATCTAGGACATTCACTCAATTCTGGGTACCAACAACCAATATATTTGGACCCCACACTATAAAATAAGAAGTTCCCTCTATTGGTTATACTGCTAGAATAGGGCCAGGCATATCCTTATAGACCTTCCCATGTAGGTTACCCATTGAAGATATCAATGGGTCTTCTATAGTTTTCCTTACCTACTATTTCCCTTATTCAATATTCTGCATAGCCGAACATTCCTCAAGGAATCATCAATACTACTAAGACTATAATGTCTTGATTGGAAACTATTGAATAGAGGAGTGAATTGGTACATCCATAAAAAGAAGACTTACACCAAATGGTTTGATCCGACACCTCACATGCTGAACTTTGGGAGCTCTATGTTTCTAGTTTTCAATGGATTGATGTATCTGGAGCATCATTTGACACATTTCATGTCTCGTTGTAATCCCATGATGGGGAATCCTAAGTACTAAGATGTAGTGAAACTCATATGCTTCATAAAAACACTACTGCGTCATCCATTGTTTGGTACACTAGTTTGTGGGATTGGTAAATTATAGGATAGAAAGATCTCCAGCATAAGTTTATCTTCCAATTCATCTCAATGTTTCATAAGGAAACAATTATCAACCTATCAAACTACAGAAAATAGGATAATGATAGGGTCTCATATTTCATTTCTCAATGTAAGGGTTTGATAGAATCTCCAATACCACAGCTTCCTCAATATGATTTATTATCCATCTGTATTGATAATCTTTGTGACAAGTTTCTTAGACCAATCATTCCTGTGAAATACATAGGAGGGTTTAGAGATATTGTAGTAATTTCTAAAATAATTTAAGACTTCATCACATGAACCAAGGATAATCCATGAGTAATTTCCTCAGATCAAGTAAAGATAATGGGAAAATTAGAGGAAACCTTCATTAAACTTAATCTATCCCATGCACCCACTCCATCTCCAAAGATCATTCCATATCATGTAGCCCCCCTCCTGAGCATCTATAATAACTCCCACCTCATTAGGACTAGAAAAGGAGAAAACAGTTTGAGGAACTGAAGAATAAGGTTTTTACATTATAAAATGTTCAATTCCCTAGTTACATCATCTTGACATTGGAGAAAAACTTGATCAATTTCCAAAGCCCAATAATCCCAATCAGGATGGTCTCAAAGATCCTGTAAAATATTTCTAATTTCATCAATCATTGGGGAACACCATCTAGGAACTTTTTTTTTCAAATATATCCTATGGAAAATGGTGGACTCGGAAAAATTGAAGCTGGGAAAACCACCAAAACAGGTAACATGTAATTCAACCACTGATCTAGAGGCGGCAAATAAAAGGAAGGAAGTTTCCAGAAAATGGTATGTAGAATTTTATTGATTGGGTGTTTTTAAAAATGATCATCCAAGATCATGTTATCCTTAAAGAATAGTTGAAACAACTAAATATTCCCCCAGCTTCTTCCACAATGACACAACTGAATCCATTAGCACCATAATCCTACAAAGGTCAGTCATCCAAGAAATGACATGGTCAAAATAGTGGGAACCAAACATAGAAAGTTGAACCTATACCAAGAATGAAGTTATAATTAACTCTATTGGACTACATTCCTTTAGTACTAGAGGCATGGGCGCTAGCCCTCCAAATGGTATGACTAGATTCGACCTGCCAAACGAATTTATCATCATAAAAGGAATTCACCTTTGATTCCATTAATTTTATTCACTTAATTGATCCATTATCGAATGATGAGTGTGAATATATACCTAAATTACCTACACCAGATTAGGGAATTAGGGAATAGGCCTCCAGATCTTAGGATATAGAGGAATACATAGTTGTTCCAAAAATCAATACTCTAGCCATTTCCCTGCTTGAACCATTTACATGACTAAAACTCAAGGAAGAGACCTCCAGTGAGCTTAGAAAGAGAAAGGAAGTCCCCCAACACATGTTATGTGTTTTCCTAACCCTTTAATCCTAGAAGATATACTATAGGGGACATTGTCACCCAATCAACCTTGGTTCATAGGCAGACCTGGCTGACCTAATCAAACATGGAAGGAAGCACCTTCACCTCTCATTCCAAAGACCAATCTACCTATATCAAGTAATTCGGTTTGTAATGATCCTAGAAAATAGAATCTCCATCATGGTAAGTGCAAACCTTTATCCTAAAATTATGGAATTTTAAAGCAATTATCCCTATTTCTAGCCAAGTTTTCAATCCTGGATGCCCTGATTTTATCAAAATATCTCATAGAGGCTCTACCAAGCCCCCTGGAGTTTGAATCAGAGGTTTCCACTGTTAAGGTATATTGGGAAGAAAATAATCCTATAGAATTTCATCTGATCATCTCCTTTATAGACCAAGATAAATATTACATTATATAAGGACACATAAAAATTTTTTATATATCAGGTAGTATAAATGAAATTTATATATGATGATCCATTATTAACAAAATCTTATAAATCAACATAATTCTGATCCAAAAACTTCATCAACTTGGTTATAATGAGTCCCACTTTTCTCTATCTACTCTAATGCTACAAGGTTATGATAAGAAATAGAAAAATACTCACAGAAAAATCAAGCTCTAGACTTAGTTTAGAGATATCTTATCTAACTCAGAATTCCTAGTTTTTTGGAATGATATTTCCTTTAACGTTCTACTAGGAAGTCCCTCGTTACATTAGCAAATAGTTATTCCCTCATCATATCACCAATGCCTAAAATATTTTATGGATGGTCAAATTGGGACATTTCAAAGTGATAAAGCCCCATTTAAACAATGTGAATCCCAATACATTAATGCGGGATTCTACCAGAGGGAAGGGAAACATCCCATGATCAACAATATTGCTCAAATCAATGCCCCGAACGGTTTTTATATGACCCCAAATAATCCCTTTAAGCAGCTTAGTGAAGAGTATGTGTCGTCCATTAATTAGATAAAAGAGTTGGGTCCAAAATAAGGCACATATTAAATTAATTCCATGAAATCCATCATAATAACTAAACTCATCAATTATAGATACGTCATAAACTCTCCATACATTTATGGAATCTCGAGTGAAAATTTTCGTATTCCATTCCCTTAGATTCATAAAGTCTATGCCTCATCAACTAGGTCAGAAGAGGTTGTCACTTCATTGGGTGAAAATGAATATGCTCATTCTCTATCCCTATCCTCTCCTTCGAATCTTCAAAAAGGATAAAAATCACCAGTCAAGTTGAATTTAGTTTCTTTACCTTCTGAATGTAAAAATATTTACTCCTCCCCTAACTCTGGTAAATTTTTATCATCACCCACTTCCCCTTAAAATAGGGAACAATAACAAGAGGAAAAGTAGGACGAAGAGGGAGAGGAGGTAAATCTATGGGATTCCACTATAGTATCTGTCAAAGGTTTTTCTACCATCATTGATGAACTTAGAAAATAAATCTAGGTACATAATTTTATCCATATCCCACTCTGATCAGTTTGATCATATCTCCCAAGGAATAAAAGGCATACACATCCTTATTAAATCAACACCAGTATTGATTTTCTTAGAATTACATAGCGATTCCATACCTTGATCCCAAGGTTCCCAATCATCACCTGGTATTTCCAAGAGACCATAGTGGATACAAGATAGCTTCCAAAAGGACACACCTGACTCACACCTCCAAAATTTAGCCTAAAGTGTAAAATATTATCAAGGCCTACTTCATCCAGGAGGTTCAATATCCAAAATGGTTGGCCAACATTGTCCGGGTAAAGAAGAAGAATGAGAAAATTAGGGTATGTATCAACTTTAGAGATCTCAACTGACATTGTTTGAAATATGACTTCCGGGTTCCAATCATAGAGCTACTGATTGATGCAACGGATGGTTATCAATCCCTCTCCAAATTGGATTTCTATTTGGGGTAAAAAAAATTCATATGGCCCTAGAAGATTAAAAATCCACTTCCTTTGAGGTCCCCTAGTGGGTATTCTACTATTGATTAATTCCCTTTGGCTTAAATTATGTCGACACCACATACTAACATTCCATGAATCGCATATTCAAACCCTTATTGGGTAAGTTTTTCAAATTCTAATGATATAGTGATTAAGTCCCAAAAGTGTTCTGAACACCTAGATTATCTTGATATTATCTTCAAAAAACTATTATAGCATAGCTTGAAGATGAAATACTTGAGATGTGCTTTTGGGGTGACCTCAAAAAAAATATTAGCTTCATCGTATGCCATCATGGTATCAAATTCATCCCTGAGAAGATAAAGGATATCCTTAGTATGTCACCACATTAGAACCTAAAATAAATGAGGGGTTTATAGGGAAACATTTCCTACATCCAATGCTTTATATCAAACCTTGCATGAAATTGTTTTTCACTTCACTAGATTGATGAAGAAGGGGGTTACATATCAGTGGACCAATGATTGTCATAAATTATTCTACAATCTCAAGAAATATATTTTGAGTACACTGGTAAAAATGAAAACCATTTAAGGGAAACCCCTCATTTTATATGTGATAGTCCTAGAGTAATCACTGAGTTCTTTCCTTTCAAAAAATAATGATGCTGACAATGAAAAATACATTTATTATCTCATTTGAACCATGCTCAACATTGAGACCCATTATTCAGGTATCACGAAGTGTTAACTAGAATTAATCCTTGTAGATAAAAAACTTTGGAACTATATATATCACTATGAGGTTCATTTGGTCTCTTATAATAACCTGCTAAAATATATCCCAATTCATCTTATGTTTAAAGGATGTTCGACATGGTGTATGGTTATTCTGTAGCAGTTTGACATACAGTTTGTATCTCATAAAGCTGTGAAAGGCTAGGCTTTGGAATATTTTCTTACATAACACCCATATTCATAGACAATATTGTTAGATAATGAAGAGGTATTTTATATCCAATATGAACCTCAGATATGGGAAATGTATTTTTATGGCTCATCCAAAAGTCTAACAGGGAAGATAATGGAAGACCCCAAGCTCAACAAAGTTGGGCTAGGAGTTGTGTTTATCTCTACAGAAAAGGAATTCTTACCTTACTCCTTCCTATTTTCAAATAGTTGTACAAAAATTGAGGTAGAATATGATTCCCTTATCATAGGCCTATAATTGGTACTTCAGATACTAGTAGGTCACCTAAAGGTGAAAATCAATTTAGAGTTAGAAATCAAACATATCAATGGGGATTATTCCATAAAAAAAATAATAGTTAATCCACCTTACTGACTATGTCAGATTGTTAATGGAATAATTCCACTTGTATCCAACATTTACTCACATCCCATGATCACATAATTCCTATACAGATGAATTGTAAAATGCATCTACGACTTTAGAAGATCTAAACTAGGATGAAATAGTCATCAGCGTTGTGTATCACTAAATGGTTTCACTTTTTTCTCATGTTAGAATGAAAGAGATCAATGAGGTTAGTCCCATCCCTGAACCAGATGGTATCATGACTAGTTATATGATACCCATTGTGGACTAACTTTAAAAAGGGTCACTCTCATTGTTCAAAGCTAAAAAGGATTAGACTTGATGATGGGAATCCAACTTTACTCTTTATGAGATCCAAAATCACTAGAAATTCCTCTATAAATGAGGTTTTTATGGGTTCATTTCTTAGATAAATGGGATCATGTAGTTCCCACCACTCAAGGTTTAGGTTTCCATAAAATCTGAAGGCTTGGATACTTATGGCCTTCAATGATGCAAGATGACACAAAATTCACCAGGAAATTTGATTCCTTCCAAGTGCATGACAACTTCTTCCATAATCCCTAGAGTTTCTACATTTTACCAAATACCCCTATCCCTTTTACTTATGGGGAATTGATATTTTTGGGTCACATCCTCTAGCTAAGACTAACTGATTCAAATTCATCCTAACTTATACCAAATTATTCTCTAAGTGGGGTAAGGTAATTCCTATCAAAGAATTTGGGGACAAAAACATCATCAACTTCATGAAATCCAACATTATTACCAAATTTGGTGTCCCTAATATAATACTAATAGGAAATGGAACCAATTTCTATTCAAATGAGTCAGATATGTTTTATCAGGGTTATAATGTCAAATCCAACCACTCATTATCTACCACATGGTGGATAATGGATAGATAGAGGCCTTCAACAAGACTTTATAAAATATATTATATAAGATGGTGGATAAGGATAAAAAGTATTAGAATGAAAGTATATTTCATTCCTTGTGGTCCTACTAAACTATAACTCATACTGCTACACGAGAAACCCCGTATTCACTTGTATATAGAATAGATGCAGTCTTTCCCATTAAGGTCCAACTACCCTTGGTCCATGTCACCATCTATGATTAGCTATCCATTGATGATCAATACCATAAATGGATGGATTAATTAGAGGTACTATATGAGAAAATACTACATACCTTACATCACTTGGAGGTCTATCAAAATCATATATCATGGGATTTAACAAGAACATATGCCTCTTCTCATTCCCCCAAGGTGAACTGGTACTGGTCCTTAGAACTCTGATGATACAAGGTAGAAAGCCTCCAAATCTCGAAACAAAGTGGGAGGGGCCTTATTCCATATACAAGGTCTACTCTAATGGAGTTTATTCCCTGATCTAGATGGATGGGGATCTCATTACAGCCCCTCCCAATGAAAGTTTCTCAAAAATTAATTCATGTGAAAAAAGAGTGATATGTCTCTGTTGTACAACATTAAACTGCATAGTTGGTCTTTTTCACATGACCACAAAATGAGTGACATGTCATCCATATCACAAGATGATAAAATTCATGACACACACATCCTTGTCGTATGACATTAAACTACATAACATCATGGTACTGTATTCATGACCTTAAAAGGCACACCATATAGTCATAGTCGTACGACCTAAAAATATAAGACATCCTAATTCGATGTGTAAGAATTGAAATTATATAGCATAATGTTCTAGTCACAAGTCATTAAACTATAAAACAACATCCTTTTTTCATGACATAAAACTGCATGATTCATGTCCTTATTGCATGATGTAAAACTACGTAACATTTCAATCAGTGTTTAAGAAGATCACAATCTTCAGTGCTAGTATCCCACTCTTCCTTTATTCAAGAACTACATGTGGTATGATTATTTCCATAAAATAATATGTAGTGATCCCCGAATATCCAATACTGGGTCTAGTTGCAACACAATAAAAAAAATCCCCCTCCATGTGCACTTTTCATACATGCACATGGATATTTTTCAAGAACTATATATGACTTGATTCTAAATCTAATGAGATACATAAATACATAGGGATATTACATCCTAGTCCAACTACCACAAAATAAAAAATTCTCATATCCTTCATTTTTATCCCCTCTATATGGTATAAGAAACCTTTTCCACTCCTTGTTTCTCACACCGAGCATAGTTCCTGTGGGATTAAGAGTTTTAGTATAGGATTACCCACATGATCCAGGCATATCAATTCACATTGGGTTTATTATGGTCTTGGTCATAAGATATTAAAAGTAACACTAGATGTCTTTATCATGGGAATTTAAACTACACAGTTCCTTAAGAACTATGTATGTCTTGATTCTTGATCCAAAAAGATACATAGTGATATTTGGGTTCTATACCCTAGTCCTACCATAATGTTCCTTTTTAATTTCAAGTCACATTTTCCCTTACTACATAATGTTAAACTGAATGGCTGATGTCCTTATTGCATGACTTTAAATTTCATTATTCCTCAAGAACTGTGTGTAGCTTGATTATTATTTCAATGAGATACATAGTGATTCCAAAACCACATTTCCTATTCCTAACTATGGGGTAAATAAAAATTCCCCATCTCCTACATAAAAAATGATGATCTATGCAATGATCTATATAGGAGATCTTAAATTGGGTTCCCTCATTCCAAGGTCCATCAAGGAAACAAAAATGTTCCCTTATTTATATGACTCATATATATGTAAGGGACTCTACACTTTATGGAAAATTTTGGTTCGAATGATTCCTTTATGCTCGTACATATTCCTTACAAATTTCATACTCCTGATAGTGGAAAATTTTGGATATTTATAATCTTTCTTCAGATGATGGAAATAGAATTTATGATACTCGAGGACACTTTTTTATAACTATATTAAAATTCCCTAGTTGGCTTTGCATAATGTTTCCCATAAAAAGAGTTTTTCAACCAGTGAAACACTCATCCTCGGGAGAAGATTCTTCTATATCCATAAGCACTGATGAAATAATGATGGAACCCACTATTCAACCATGGTCTTTATTCATCCCTCACATGCTTGTCTCGTGTTACTTATCTCAAATCTGAGAACCCCCAATATCTTGGTTTACAATTTATTCCATCGTGTTCGGAGTATTACAGAAAAACATTAGTCTGGTAGAACTCATATTACTCATAATTTCTAGGATTCCATATCTTATTAATATGAATTAATACTAAATACATCATATCATCCTCATTTTATGATGTTAAAATGCAGGATAAGTCCTAATGATAAGACTTTAAATTTCATGGTTTTCCAGAACTACATATGGTTTGATTATAATTCAAATGAGATACATAGTGATTATAAAACCATGTGATTTGGGTCTATCCTAAAAACCATATTTTATTGTGTTTGGGTCAGAATTTAATAGGAAACCATTTTCCTATACTCGGGTAATTTTGACTTGAAATACTCCTCCCATATTCAGGCACTTTCTTTCCACATACCAAACTCTATGTCAAAGGAAATCCAAATCTCCATAAACTTCCTCTATCCATTGGAAATAGAATACTATAATTCCCTAGAACAAAATTTTATATATATTGATATTCCACAGTTGAATTTTTCATAAGTCTCTCACATGAAGGGCCTATCATCTAAAGGATTCCACTATTTTCCTGAATGGCCCGAAGGCCTTCATTTTTATTTATTTTTGATAACCCCCCTTTCAAGGGATGAGGAGGAACCCTTACAAGGCCTGTAGGCTCAAAGATTACATGGACCGTATGCTTAAGAGATTACATGACCTGAAGGTATTTTATGGAATTCAACCAGACTATCTACAAGGAACTACCCCTCCCCAGCATTTGCATCCTGATAGTAGCTATCCACCTTTGAATGACCGTCTGGCTAGGCTTCCTGTTCAAGAACATGATGGTACCGATGGCATAGCCATACCCTCTCATTATGACAATCCATTTGGCTCTGCTCTGGTGAGTGCACCTGCTCTGAAACCTCTTCTGGGGATGATCCTTTTTGTAGTGTGTCTGGGGCCTGCATTCATGTGGCTCGAAGGCCTTGGGGTGTCCCTAAGGCCTTAAGGTGGTCCGAAGGCCTTGATAATCAACTGGCCCGAAGGCCTTGGGTGGCCCGAAGGCCCAAATGGATGAATAGTTCCAACTAATACAGGACTGAACAGTGCCTTATACAGTACCTCAGAAATAACCCTCCACCCAGATTTGATCTCGGGTATCTTGGATGCACCTAGTGAGTCCTCACCAACTGGGCTGAGGCTCTTGTGCGATGCCACTATTTGACTATGTAGTAACGTGCCCCGATTCTCTTTGCATAGAATCTCCCAAAAAAAAGAATGCCAACCAGAGGAAGATTCATACCTAGTAGATACCTCTTCTATCTAATTGAACCATTTCCTCTATAACACTCTTCATATCAAAAAACCCCCGGAATATAACTTATAACCTTTCTTCATTATACCTAAAAATGATGGAACATTCTAGGACAGATTACCATGAAAGGGGTGAATCACTAATCTTTAGGTCAGAGCTAAATAACCTTAAATTTTGACCCCTAATTTCCTTTATTTATGAAATTAAACTAAATATAATAAACATTATAGTCACAAGACATTAAACTAAAAAACAACATCCTCACCGTAAGATGTTAAACTATACGGTCCATGTCTTGGTCGTACGACATTATAATGCATGATGCTTCAACCCTTTTCAGAGAGGGGTATTCTCCCTTTAAATTAGTAATTTAATAGAATATACCCTAATTTAAATAAAACAAATTCATTTAGTAGTGGTTTCCCATTCATGGAAAATGAAAATAAAGATGCTCTCTTCATTCTCAGACATCTTCCCTTGGAAAACCACCCATCGTGATTTTGAGAAATATGGATATTTAAAATCTTCCCAACCATAGGAAGTATAATGTTGTAATTCCTAAGGATACCTTTGTTTTACTATGTAATAATATTCCCCTGTTGGATTTTCATATGTCACCCACCAAAAGGGCCTATTAGCCTGAGGATGCCACTATTTGACTATGTAGTAATACTCCCTAGTTGGATTCGCATAAATTCTCCCAAAAAAAAGGTTTTTTCAACCATCAGAACATTTATCCTTAGTAGATAGCTCCTATATTCCCATAATCCTTGAAAATATCATGCTCGAAACTTCATTTCAAACTTGGTTCAAGTCCATTTCTCACATACTTGTCTCATATCATGTTTTGGATCTAGGAATCAAAAAATCATGACTCAAAATTTTTCTTTGACTATCTAAAGAATCTTGAAACATTATTCAATAAAAATAATTTCTTATGTCATCATTCCCTAAGTCTTGGTCAAAACATTTTGACCTGAAACACCAATCACATCATTCCAGTTTGTAAGACTTTAAACTGACCACAAGAAGAGACACAATACTCACCAGGTTGGAAACATACAAAGGGAACCCTAGAAAAAATTTGAGTCTTAAATCTCTATACCTATTATCTACATGGTTTAGGAAACAATCAAGTAGTGAAAAGAAAAAGTCCCAAAACTTGTTAGGCTGATGACCCATGAAGTACTACTATGAAAATGTCCTTTAATAGTGTGAGAATAGACCTTTATCAATGATAAAAAAGAACTAATAATTTGAGTATGGTTAAAGGAACAAATATTTTATCAGTGCTAAATAATGCTATTAAAGGTCTCCTTTAACAGTGATAAAAAAACACTATTAAATGGGTCCTTTAATAGTTCTATTTTTTAACATTGTTAAAGGACCCTTTTATCAGTGTTTTTTAGCTCTATTAAAGGGGGCCTTTAACAGTGCTAAAAAATAACTGAAAAAGGATCCCCTGATAAAGGGTATGTAAAAATGTTTTTTCCATTCCCACATAGCCCCCTTTATCATTGCTTCCCACCCCCCCTCCCCCATCATCCCACATTTTCCCCTTCCTCTAGCGAGTTTTGAACCCTAGACCTCCATCATATACATCAAAGCCTTTTTCACTCCCCTATACTGTTTTGTTTCACATTTTATGATATATATATATATATTTATATATATATTGTTGCATTTTTTTATCCATATATTTATATATGTGTTTATATATATGTTTATATATATATTTATATATTAATAAATATAATTTATATGTAAATATGTTTAATTATTTATTTATAAAATAAAAATTTTATGATTGAGTATATAAAAAATATGTATATATTGTTATATATTTTATTATAAATAATATTACATTGTGAAAAATGATAAAATTTAAAAACCAAAATATCATTATGAATGTAATATCTCAGAATAAATTTAGTTTCCACCATAAAAGGGAAAAAATACCCCCATAAACAAGCCTGCAAATCAATCAAATGTTAAAAAATCGGGGTACCCTGACTAAAAATGTATTTTTTTCAGGACTTTTGGAAAATTTTTGGCCTTCAAAAATGTTACAGAGGTTTAATTATGTCATTGAGGTCATATATCTCATCGTTGGATTCAATTTAATATGTGGTAGATCCCAAACGGACACCCAAATCAAAAGTTACAGCCTTTTGAAGTTTAAGTTACATTTTTAACTTATTTTAGATGTTTTATTAATTATTTTATTTTTCTTATCTTCAAATTGATATTAAATGACTATTATTGATAATAATAAGAAAATTATTAATTAAAAATATTTTTTTAATTATTTTATAAGTTATTTCCAATAAATATATTATATATTAAGTGTTTACCTTATGTAAAAAATATTTTAAAAAATATATATTATATTTATATCAATATAAATATATTTATATATTAATATATTATTTTTAATGAAATATATTTTTTTGAAGTTTACTTTTATCAGTGCTTGTAAAAAATGTTGATAAATGCCCCCCATTAATAACACTTTTTTAGCGCTGGAAAATTGGGTCTTTAATAGCATTTTTAGCTAGCACTGTTAAAGCCCTAGCACTTGACAAACCCAGTTTTGTAGTATTGAAGGGTGGCCTATGAAGAATAAAATTATTACCCACTAATTTATATTTATATTATAATTATGAAAAAAAAGGTGATGACACAAAATACACAAAGTTTATAGGGCTTTACATATGACCCTAGAAATAGTTGAAATATGCTCGCTAGGCCAAAAGACTTAAGAAACAATTATAGCACTCCCTCACCCATATCATTGTAATTATAACACAATTAATTTCAATCAAATGAGTCATTTTCAATATTATATTACAATTACAATGAAGATATGAATGTAGGAACAAGTGATTGGAAGGAAAATAATTTTTCATTCATGTTCTAGAATGAGAAGGAACATCCAAACATTGGAGAATTTTTTCCAAATCTTACAATTTACTATCAAAATAGGATTTGAGTTGATGGATTATAGATCAAGAATTATCTTCAGTTTACTAAAATCTGACCAATTGTGTAGTGGAAATGCCCTAATTATTACAAATTTTATCCAATTCCATATCAATAGAGTATATTTATTTTACCAAGGTCCCCTTCAAAGATTGGTGGAGTTGGACCATATCTTCCTTCATGAAATCCATTTCTTATTGAATTTATATCTTTTGTATATATTTCTTATCAATATGGAATTGATATTCCTCCACCTCCTTGTCATAAATTAGCTCCTCCTAGGACATAGAAACCCTAATGTCTTAAAACTAGCCTGCTAACTTGCCTTATCCTATTATGACATTCACTTATCTTTCCTTTGACGAATGATCCTATTCATGGCAAGGTGGATCATGTAGTAATAAAACCCACCATACCATATGATGGAAAATATAGTGGGAAACTGACTAAGTTGTGATGGTATATCGTCAAGAGGCATCCCTAATACTATCTTCTAGATGTATCTCCAAACGATATGGCGTGTAGTGTAAAGAGAATCATGCATCTCCAAGTCTAACTCAAATCCACTCTTAGAGGGAGAGAAGTATTCTGGGATTAGTGCACTCAAAAATTCATTTTTTTTTCTTCTCCCTACAAGACAACATCAATTATTCCTACTAGTGTTTATTGAACTAGAATAGAAGCCCAAACTTTATGCCCAACCCCTAAAGTTGATGGAACTAAATAAAAGGTGACACCCCTCAACATCATCAAGAGGTTAAAAAAATTAAGTCATTGAAGTAACCAAATAAATTAATAACACACACCCATTATTGAGTCAACTATTGGTATTAATTCTTCTCTAGTACTCTTGGCCTTAGTATTCTAGGTAAGAACCTCCTGATAAGGAACATCCCCCAGATTTTTTTCGGAAACTAGAATCAGGGGATCTCAAGAATCTCCATATTTAGGGTTATCAACTATAAATTCCTCAAAAATGGGAGTAGGAAGGACTTGGATTCAATATTCATGAATTTCTTTAACAATGTTCTATGCAGAAAAAGTTTTATAGGTCGAGATCTAATGTAATTCATCAAATTAAAAGAGTATGACTATATTTGAAAAAAATGAAAGAAAGAAAAAACTCACATCCATCCAACAGCCTACTAAACTCCCCAAAATCCTCTAAAGAGGTATAAATATTGATATTTCTTATCCTATCCTCAATTTCTATTACATAATTAGAAATTTCTTGAAGTATCGCAGCAGCATCACTAGTATGGGTATCAGATATGTGTTTCTCAGGACCCAAAATGGCTTTACCATTGATTCTATCTACCAAATTCTTAGAAGTCACAGCATCTTCAAACACCACAGGGTAAGAATTATCACCAACAAATTCATCAGATCATCTATAATCTCTATTATCCCCTTCTGTAGTGGAGATAGTTCCATTGGTGGTTGTTGTAGATTCTTCTAGTGTATGTGGAAGATCTAAAATATCAAAAGGAAGAAATTCATAAAGAAGAATGTGACACCTTATGATATACATTTGACATTACCTTGACCCTCAACCCTCTCATCAATAATGAGGGTAGATATATTTGTATCCTTAGTCACTTCATTCGTCAAAGGGGTGGATTTATCATCACGGGTCTATGCCTCTTCCAAGATGTCTCCCTCGATCCTTGAGGTACCATTACCAAACCCATTGAGGGAGGAAAGTGGAGTAGATCATGAAAAATTCAATCATGATCAAATGATTATGTCATTAAAGTCATGATATTAAAATGTTAATGGAAAGACTATTTCGGGTCATACGCCAAACCAACTTCTCCTCCCTCTTTCATTTCTTTTCTCAAGATGATGAGGGGCATGTATCACCCCTCTAAATAATAATAAACTTAGGTGGTGGTTGAGAATACCCTCCATCCATTTCCTCCATGATCATCCTATAACCTAGGTATAATTCCAAGTATTTATGAGACTCAACCACTACTCTGATCGGGGTGCCCGTGTGCCCATATTTCTGTGACTTGAGCACCTTTTTAGCTCGTTATTTCTTATTATTCTCTTCTAAATAATGAGATACACTCCCTCGCATTTAATTATGGTGTATTAAGTAAAAAATATAGAAGATAGATATACATACTTAGGGTCGATATAGTCATCCCACTCCTCTTTAGAGTGACCAACTATCCCCTAAATAGTGGCTCGATAAAACATGATGGATATTCAATTTGTGACTATGATCTAATCATCAGTTTTAAATATCAACATTTCCATATCCCAAACATATTTCCACTACTCAATAATATTGTTGTCAGTGTGAATATTAAAAGGTTCCCAAATATCTCCCAACTTTGGGATGCATACATAGACCAAGAGAATTGACCACATATCTTTGCATCATGAGAAATTCCCTTACAAGTTTGTATCACCATGGGCCACACATAATTTGGTGATAATTTGGATATGTATGAGTAAGAAAAAAAATATTTTTACTTTGAAACCTTTTTAGGATATCTAATATTTCATAAGATTGGGTGACCAGAACCTATGTCTCCTCCTGGTGAAGATGATTGGACCACCTTGGCCTTGACAATGTAGACTTCTCAACCCCGTCATACTCAGTGGACTATTCCTAAAATGTCTTTAAAGGATTTAAAGATTCAACATCATCACCTTCAAGTTGAACATTTCAACTGTTTATTCCATAACTGGTAGTTTTCATATCCACAACTCTAGGAAAACCTTTCATTAACACCCCTTTAGGGTATGAATAAATCCAAGCATCATTATACCCATATTCTATCCCAATCTATGCACCCAATAGAGGTATCTTGATTAACATTTGATACACCTCCATGACCATCAGAATCCATAACTTTACTACCACCATTATATGTTTCTCAAGATGAATGTGCATGGGCGAAGACACTTGGTGATTATAAACACTTGAATTACAAGGTAAATTTATGTGGAGAATATGCCTCACATATGATCACTTTTTTAATACAGGACACAAGTATGTTGTCTTTGAATGCGATCATGTATGACCACTGAAAGTTCCCAGTTAGGATAATTGTATCATTGAGAGGGGGTGAATTGGTGATACTTTTTATTTTATGTTTCCTTGAAAATGAAACAACATTTTCCACTTGTTAAATATCTTATTCCCTACTGAAAACAATTCAAAAACACATCCAAATAAACACAAGTATTTATAATTTTCACTATTAAATAAGAATAGTTATTTACTTAGTATGGTTTGGAAATGATCTGATACCACATTATCCACTAGAATAAAATCCTTTCATGTGGAATAAGATGAGTAGGATATGCCCTTACACTCATGTAGCACTATGTAAACAATCCAATAGTGCATGTGCACTCTCTAGAACAATTGGGGTAATAAAATTTTTGTTTAACAACACATGTTACCTATGATTAGTTTCAATTTCCAAAAATGTATTCATTTCAAAACAATTATTCAATTTCTTACCCAGAAAATGGTAAGAAATTCAAGGACTTTGATATAGAATTCAATCTGATTGTCCAGTACAATCTTCCAATATGATCTTTAAATCCTATTTCTCAATATGATAGATATGACTATGTCTGAATATGATCGATACAATTTAGAATACCTTCTTCCTCAATCCAGAAATCCCAATATAGAAATCTACATCTGATTATCTAGCCTGATATGATGACCATGAAAATACGATGATAAGAAGAATATGATAAAAATATGAATATTATGATCACTAAATATGATTATCACCTAAATACGTTGCAATATTATCTCTTCTCCTTTCACTTCTCTCTATCGAAAATTCTTCAATAAAAATCAATATGGAAACCCCTTTCTCTCTCTAAAAGTCTTCAATGATCCTCTTTCTCTCCTCTTCACTATAAATAGTACTTCCATCAAAAAAAGTAAATAGTAGTTTCTCCTTTTAATAAAAAATGGTTTCCTTATCAACTAAATTTCCCAAATTTTCATGATTCCTTGAATTTATGGTGAGTTTCTGACTTCATCAATGCTTCTCAACTCTTATATCCTCTTCTTCGTTTTGTTAAATCATATCCAGGACATAGGTTATCCTTCAGACTTTCTTTTAAAACACCAATCCAATTCTGATTTCCCATTATGATTAGCCCAATCTGATTTCTTCAATACAATTATTTGTACCAATTGAAAGTAAATACAGGAAGAAATAGACAACTTCCATATTTTTCTCAAACTCAATTTTGATTCTTCATTATGATTCTTTGTGCCAATTGAAGAATCAAAACATATTCTTTGAAATTAAATCTCTCCCTTGACAAAAAAAATCTAGTTATTTCCTTCATCTCTTCTCTTCATCCACTTGAATAAAGTTATTCAACAATATATACCTCTTCTTCTCTTCATAAAGATGAATCATCATCAATTCAAATATGAAAAATTCTGACCCAATTGAAAAAAAACATTTGAAAACATATCAGAGTTCATCTTTCTATTCTGAATACAATACCTCAAACTTCTCCTAAACAAACAAATCTTCCTCTTGTGAATATGATTAAATACTGAATAAGATGGACCAGTTTCAGCAGACTCGAATTCAGCAACTTCCTTCAAACACAAACGTGAGCTTGTATCAAGAACTCCTTCATGACTTTTAATACATTTGGAAATATATTTAGAATCATCAGTCTTTTAAGGGAAAATATTGCAACTTCCTAAAGTTTGAGCAATAAGATTTCTTTCCAAATTATCCTGAATACGATTATCCAGAATTCAATTATCCTAAATAAAATTGGCCTGATTACCATCAGGCTGAATAAAATCTCCAGTATCTTTTATCTTTCCATACAGATCTAATCAATCTGAATATGATTGAAAGAATCTCTTTTACTCCCTCTTTATTTTATCAAGCTTGCATCATAAGTTTATCGAATACTTATTATTTATGAGAACTCAAATATCAGTAAATCATCATCACATTTTTATCATAGTCATACATACACTTATTATTCTCATTTCAATCAAACCATTCATACCAGATTTGGAGTAAATCCCATGACCATTTACTTATAGAAAGATTCTTCCTCAATATGATCTAACTTTACAAGTAATGTTTGTCTGATTCCTTGAATATGAGGGTTAGTCCAATTCAAATGAAAAGTGAGGTTATTTACCTTTCTTCTCAAACTTATTTTTCTTCTTAAACATCATTGACAAAAAAATAAAACACCATGAATATGATCATCCTTTTCATATTGCACCTAAAAATATCCCCCTTTATATATTTTTTTGTCAACCAAGTTTCATAAATCATAGAACTTTGTATCCTCAAGCAGTGGATTAATTATCAACAATTCTAAGTCAAAGTGAGCTACCTCATTATAGGAAATAATAATCATTGACATCAAAACCATGTTTTCCATAAATAAGTGATTATTAAAACTTCATCATCTTTTCTTTTCTTTAGATATTATTCACCTTTCCTATAATACAAAAAAATGATTCCTTTCCTACAACCACTCCAAAAAATAGTTAGAATATTTCGCACACATACAATGTTGAATTAATATCTTAACCACAAATCCTCCTTTTAAAATTAATTCAAAGGATACATTTATGAAAAACTTCAATTATCCCCCTTGAAAACACTATCCAATGGTAAGATGGGAGAGGTAAAAAACACAAACCTCAGCCTTGATGAGAAATAGGTTGGACTCCCATATCCAACTTCAATTTAGAAAAGGATTCTTTTGGTAAAGTTTTTTTTGAAAATGTCAAAAAAATGTTCCGATGTAGGAACATACTCCAGCTTCAATTAATTATTCTCCACATGATCTTTGATATCAATATTTTTTGAATAAGAATGTTGAACCGGATTCCTAGTGATATTGATTATACTTTGATTATCCCAACCTATGAAAAAGGTTAACTTCACTTCAACAAGTAATTATTATAATTGAGTTTTCATTGATATAAGCTAAGTAGCAGCTTGAGTGGAAGCAACAAACTCAGTGATATCTATATTGAGATTTACTGAATCGTGTTTCTTTGAATTCCAAATAACAAAATTGTTTCCCATAAATAATACTTCATTGGATTTGGAGCTTTTATCATCAACATTTCCTACTCAATCAGCATCTGAAAGCCCAAACAAATCAATACTCTTTGAGATATCATACCTGATTATGAAATTTATTATGGATTTTATATATCTAATAATTCTTTTTCCATAAATTAAATGTGATTATTTTGGAGAACTCAATAGATAAGGTGACAACATAAAAAATTTTGGGTCTTGAGGTAGTCAAATATAATAAACTTCTAATTAGATTTCTGAATTATTTCTAATCAACTTCCTTACCTTTTATATCTTTACTCAACTTGGTTCCCACTAATATTGGTGTGGAAAATGGTTTTGAATTCTCCATGTTAAACTTCTTAAGAATTTACTTAGCATACTTTTCTTGGGAAAGAAATATATGTTTCTACTTTCATAAAATTTGTAACCAAAGAAAGTATTTAATTTCCCCAAGCATGGACATTTAAAATAGATTTTTCATTTCGTCAGCAAATATTTCAAAACTTCTTTTATCATTCCCAACAAAGATAATATCATCAACATAAATAATTATGATGAGGTAATACTCCTGACTTTATTTGATGTAAATATTTATATCAACTCTTCATTTATAAAAATCATATTCATTAACCAAGTATCCAATTTTAAATACCATTCCCTTAGAGTATGTTTTATCCCATACAAGGCCTTCTTCAATATGAATACATAAAATTCATATTTCCCAAAAACAAATCCACAAGGTTGTTAAATGTAAAATTCATCATCAAGATTACCATTCAAGAATGTGGATTTAACATCCATTTAAAAGATCTTATAACCTTGTTATATATCAATAGCAAGAAAAATTCCGATTGTTTCTAATCTTACAACCAGAGAAAAGGTTTCATAAAAATAAACACCTTCAATTTATGAATACCCTTTACACGTTAATATTGATTTGTTTATTATCACTTTTCCTTCTTCATTTAGATAGTTTTAGAAAACCACTTTTTTACCAATAATGTTTTTTTTCTGGATTGGGTATGAGTTACCATGTATCATAATTTTCAATCTGATCCATCTCTTCATTCATGTCCTAAAACCATTTCAAATACTGAAAATATTCATTTACATCATTTGGCTCCACTTTTGAATATAAAGAAGTATGTGTAATAGCTTTTGTTGTTCTTCTTATTTGAACCTTATGATGTTTATCTCTAATGATATTCTAAGATTCTACTTGATTCCTCATCCTAGGATGATATTTTTGAGTATCTTCCTCATCACTAGAAATATCTGAGTCTAATTCTTCACATTTAATAGGATTAAAATAGTATATATCCTTATCATAAATGTTATCAAACCTTTCCTGCTTAACTTCCTTGTCATCTTGAATTATTTTTTCTTCCTCAGATCTTTCAATGAATTTCACATCAATTGAATCAAATATTATTCATGTTTCTTTGTTGAGACATCTATATCCACTTCCTACCATAGCATAGCTAATAAATACTCCATCTTCACCTTTATGTTCAAATGTTCCATAGTTTTCACCTTTTTTCTTTATAATACATTGACTCCCGAAAACTCTTTAGTGTTTAAAACTTGGAGTTTTCCAAAAAAACATATGGATTAATATCTGAATTAGGACCGTAGAAACAACAATTTTGAATATAAACAGCAGTTCACATGGCTTGACTTAAATATTAATGAGAAAGACCATGTTCATGTATCATAGTTCTTTCCATTTCCACCAAACTTCTATTATTTATTTCAGTAACCCCATTTTGTTAGGGAGTATATGGGGAACTATACTCAAGATGAATTCCTTGTATCTCTAGATAAATTTCAAACTCATTACATATGTATTCACTTACATTGTTGGTTCTCAACTTCTTCACTGAATACTCACATTCCTTTTCATCTTTCCTTCTAAAACTTATAAACATTTTTGAAGCATCTAATTTAGGTTTCATATACATCACACAAGTAAAGAGAGTAAAATCATCAATTAAAGTGATTAAGTACTTATCTCAATTTTTTTTATTTTTTTTCTCATTAGCCCATAGATATTAGAATGAATCAACTCCAGTGTTCATTTTGAATAAATCTCAAATTTCTTATTCACTGATCTTGTAATCTTTCCTTTCTATAAAATAGTAAAACACTAATCTCTTCTTACTGGAAAATTAAGAATGTCTCGAACACTTTTTCTTTTAGATAACTTTATCACGTATTTTTTTAAAAAAAATGCATCCTAGAATTTTATGCTGCAATTAATTCTCTTCCATCATACTCAAGTAACAAGAGTTTTTTATTTCACCAACCTGAAACAAATTCCCTTTTTTATGTTGGACTCTTGTAACTATCTTTCCATATTATTAAATTTTCACAAAAAATTCATATTTTTTGAAGATAACTTTGTTACCCTCATCAAACAATTGTGAAACACTTAGTAGATTTTGTTTCATCCCATAAACATACAAATATTTCATAGATTTCAACTTTTATTTTCCGATTATGGTTCATCCAACACCTTTGATTCTCAGAGATTCAACATTTCTAAATGTCATTATTCATTATTTAAAATATTTAACATTATTTAAAAAATTCAAATATCCTATCATATTTTAAGAAAATCCACTATCAATAATCCAAGTTTATTCTCCTTTAGTAGTTTTCAAATTGGTTTCAACAACAAGACTGTTTTCTTCTTCCTTTTCTTTCTTAACTTTCAACTTCTAAGAATTGTTAAGAAAAATTTGTTAAGTTGGAAATAATACAAGACAAACTTTTTTCTGGTGTCCAGGTTGTTCACATATTTCATAGATAGTTTCCAAAGGTTAGAACCTATTTTCAACTTTCACACCAACATTCTCAAGTTTCTTTAAAACAACCTTCTCTTACTTATTCTTTTGAGGGAATTGAATCCTCGTTAACCATTACCTTTAATAACCTATAGAGTAATAGTATTATTATTTTTTCAACCAACACATATTTTCTATATGTATGAATCCACCACAATACTATTAGTATCTATATAAATAGTATTTTCCTCTAAATCTTCTATACTGACCGGAATTGTGAATACCTTTCACAAACTTCTTGTGTTTCTTTTCTGAGCCACCAACCTTTCTATTGTCAATCAGAATATTCCTTTTCTTTTAAGCCTTATCAAAATCATAAGTATTATAAATCTTTTCAAATCTAGAATGTTTTGAAATATTTTTATAATCAAAGTATTTTGAAACCTCAGAATTCCCAACATTGTTGGTCTTGTCCACATACATTACTTTCCTAGCACTCTTCCTTTCAGAAGCACTTATAACATTATTCTAAACCTTTAAAGGAAACTTTTTTTTTTATCCTTATTAGTTTTCTCCTTTTGAAAACTTTCACCAACTTCATAAATAGAGTTTTTGAAACTTGTCTTTCTCTTTTCATATTTTGAAAGTTTTTTTTGAATGAGTTCCAACTCTTATTCCTTTGGCTTCAGATTCACTTCTAGATACTCTTTAAAATTCTTTTATTCCTCAATATATTTCTTCAAATAATAAATTTCTTTCACCATGTTAAACTTCTCATCAGTAAAAAATTCTTGATTTATTTTTGGGGAACATTCATCTTCCAACGTTTTGTTTTTCTTTTCAACCCTTCTGATCTTTCTCATACATTCTTCCAGTTCTTATTTAAAATGAAATTCAATTTTAGTTTCTTCTTCTTTGGAACTAATTATTCCAAACTCTTCATCATCCATTATTGTAATAAAACTATTCTCAATACCATACTCAATAGATTTTTCAGATTCAGCATCACTCCTTTTTTCTTCTTCATCTCTATATTAGAAACTTCTTCTTTTAGATTTGAATAATTTTCTATATTTCCCTATGGAAATTTATTTTCCTTTATCTCCCTGTTTTTTCCATGATCTTGTTATCCTTATTTCTTCTTCATCACTATCCTATTGTTTCTTCCTTTGGGGAAAATTATCCACAAAATTACTAATGGAACCACATTCAAAACATTTAAAATGAAGTTTCCCTTTGTATTTCCCTATACCACTTATCACATTTTTAGAAAACAAGGATAAAATATCATAAAAATTTTTACATACCTCATTTTCAGAATCAGATTCCCCAAATTTATATTCAATAAGAATATTATTTGAATTTTATTTCTTATAATACTTGAAAGAAATTTCTCTATCAACTTTTTTTTGGTTCTTATATCTTTCTCCCTTCTCATTTCATAAGTAATGATTGTGATATACAGATCATCTAGAGATAATGTTTTAGGATCTATTTCATCAAGTGAAGAAACTTTTACATCAAAATTTTTAGAAAGTATTCTCAAAATATTTTCAAAATGGTAGAATCATCTAATTCTTCACCAAGACATCTGATAGTGCTGAAAATGTCATTCACTATGGTAAAGAATTCCCCAAGGAATTCGTATTCACCCATATTTAAAACTTTATACTTCAATATATATTTTTAATTTTTCATTCTTCACTTTTTTTCTTTCCTTCATATATTTTTTTCAATTTTTATCATATACCTTTGGTTGTGGAAACACCTTTCACCCTTAGGAATTCACTTTTAGAAAGTGATGATAATAAAGAATTTGTGGCCCTTCTATCATTCTCAAGATTCTTATTATCAAAAGATGTAAGAGTGACTTTATAATCAATAGGAGGAAACCCATATGTTGTATCTTCAAGAACATCATATACAATAGACATAAGATAAGGCAACATTATATATTTCTAGATATGATAATTCTTCACATCGACAACCAGAATACCTTTATTGTTCACACAATTCAAATTGTTCATCAGAAAAGAATAAGTGAAGGGAACCTAGCTCTGATACTAGTCGCAAGTTCCAATTCAGGATAATTGTATAACTTAGAAATGGAAGAGTAAATTAGTGATAATTTTTCTTTTATGTTTTCTTACAAATGAAAAAAGCCTTCACCTCTTATTAAAGATTTCATTCCATGCTGAAAAAAATTCAAACACACATCTATAGTAACACAAGTATTTACAAGGTTCATTATTCAATAATAATAGATATGTACTTAGAATGGTTTGGAAATGATCTAATACCACACCATCCACTAGAAAAAAAATCCTTTGATATGGAATAAATTGAGTAAGATGTTTCTTTACACCCTTGTAGAACTACGTAAACAATCCAATAGTGTGTGTTCACCCTTTAGCGGAATTGGGGTAATACAATGTTTTTTAACAACACATGTTACATTTGATTATTTAAATTTTCACAAATTTATTCTTTTCAAAACAATTCTTCAATTTACTACCCAGAAGCTGGTAATAACTTCAAGGACTTTGATATATAATTCAATATGATTTCTTAGTCTGGTCTTCCAATACGATCTTCAAATCTGATTGCCCAATATGATAGATATGACTATATCTAAATATTATCAAGAAAATTTAGAATACCTTCTTCCTAAATCCATAAATTCCAATATGAAAATCATGATCTGATTATCTAGCCTAATACGATGACTAGCTGAATACAATGACAAGTAGAATATGATAAACAGCTGAATACGATGATCTCTGAAAATAATGATCTTCTGAATACATTTTAATTATTCCTCTACTCCTTTAACCTATCCTCATTGAAACTTCATCAATAAAACTCAATATAGAAACCCCTTTCTCTCTCTAAAATTCTCCAGTGTTCCACCTTCTCTCCTCTTCACCATGAATAGTACTTTCATTAGAAAAAGTATATAGTACTATCACCTTTTATAGGTGACCTAGAAGTGATTTTTGTGGGAATCAAAAATGGTTTCTCAATTAACCAAATTCCTCATATTTTAATGATTCCTTGAATTTTGGGTACATTTCGAACTTCTTAAATGCTTTTAGTCTCTTCTCGATTCTTCTCAAATTTATCCATGACTTTGGTTCTCCTTCATACTTTATTTTCAAATACCAGTATGATTCCAATTTCCCATTCTGATTATCTCAATACAATTTCTTCAATATTATACTCTATACCATTTGAATGTAAATTTATGAATAAATAGACAGCTTTCATATTTTTCTCTAACTCTATTTTGATTCTTCATTATGATGTTCAGTTCCAATTGAATAATCAAAACATCTTCTACAAAATTAAAACTCCCCCACAAAAACACATCCAATTATTTCCTTCAGCTCTTATCTTGATCCACTTGAATGAAGTGATTCAAATACATCTACTTATTCTTCTATTGAGAAGGATGAATCGACATCAATTATGATATGATATATCTTGAATCAATTGAAAAACAAAAGATTTGATAACAGATCATAGTTCATATTTCAATTCAGAATACAATACCTGATACTTCTCCCAAACAAACAAATACACCTCTTATGAATACGATGAAATAATGAATATGATGGACTGGTTTCGACAAATTAAACTTCAAAAACTTCCTTCAATCACAAACTTGGGCTTCTATCATGAACTCCTTCATGAATTTGAAAACATTTGAGAATAGATTCATCATTATCAGTCTCATAATAGAAATTATTGCAACTTCTCAAAGTTTTAGTAACTAGATTTCTTTCCAACTTAGCCTGAATATGATTGGATAAAATTCAATTGGATTGATTATGATTAGGATAAATATGACCTCCATCATCTTTTATTTTTCCATCCATACCAAATGAATCTGAATTTTAATGACAAAATATTTTTTACTCCCCCTTTATTTTATTAATATTGCATCATAAGTTTACTGAATACTTGTGATTTATGATAACTACAAGATCAAAAAAGCATTGTCACATTTGTATCGTAGTCATACATACTCTGATTCTTCTAATTTTGATCAACCCATTCATACTAGATTTAGAGTGAATTTGATGACCATTTAATTCTAGAAATATTATTCCTTAATATTATCGACCTTTTCAAGCAATGTTAGTTTGGTTCCTTGAATATGATGGTTAGTCTGATTCAAATAAAAAGTGAGGTGATTTACCTTTATTATCAAACATCATTTCCTTCTTAAACTTCATTGCTAACAAAATACATCTCCTTGAATATGATCATCCTTATCATATTGGTACTAAAAATCACATATAATCATTATATTTTTCATTTTCAATGATTATTTTAGTAGGCGTATCACCATACAGGAAGAATTTGAACTCCCTCGATATGTGAAAAAACCTCAGGAATTCGACATTCTTTAGGGTTAAAGGATAGATTCTAGAAACACTCTAAAAAATAAAAAAAAACCATCCTTTAAAGAATTTAACTCTACTTATAAAATCATAAGAACTTAAGTGTGTTTCAATCCACTCCTGTAAAACACTTGAAATGGTCCTAAAATTCAGAATGAGGCCTTCCAAGTGTACTTATGAAGTAAACACCAACAGATATTTTCTAGGATAGGGGAATCCATCCCTATACAGATCCCTTATGCTAGTTTGGATTCTATAACAAATATCCTTGGTCTCACACTGCCATTGGATTTACGGATTAGTTTGGATTCTATATGGAAGCATGTATATTCTTAGACACATCGTGATGAAACTGGCCAAACGAGTCTTCGTTGAAACCTCATACTTGACCTTGTAACACCAAGGGGTATACTAGACTTGATCCATTGTAGGCCAAAAATTTATAGGAGTGCTATTATTTTATAAGGTGGGAAATCCCATAGGGTTTTAAAAGTTGGGACCTTTTTCTTTTGGCTTAAGGAAATCCATCATCCATGATCTAGGTTGGATGTCTCCCCTTGGGCGAGGGTCTTTATTCTGCATGTTTAGAGCCACCTTAAAAATATCATGGTGTAAAACCGGTGTCCTTTCAGCATCATCCCGCATTATTGTTAGTGGGATAAACTTTTCATATATATCCCCCATAATATGCGATCTAAAAATCTTGTAGACATCCCACAAGCTAATATTTACTTCACCATACGCCATATGAAAATAATTTGTCTGAGGACTCCACTATCTCAGTAGTTCAGGGATGATATCTAGATTCTTGTAAAAATATTTTTTCCCCTCCCAAATTAACTCATAAATGTTGATGTCTTGTATATCAGTCTTGAATTACACACAGGTTTGGTGTTCTTATTATTCCCACATCCATTCAAGCCTAAATCCCCCTCCAGAGTGGGAGTCCCAATCCTCCTTCCAACATTGTGAATAGTCTATTTAGGATGCACATAAGGTTTATTCATAGTAATGAGGTTTAGAATATTGGGTTTTAGGCTTCAAATCTTGTGTACAACGACGATGATGCATGAAGCGAGTGGTAGGAACTATTCCTTACTTGATGTATACACACTTAGAGGAGATGTTGTTAGTGGGACAATTGGTATGTTCCATGAACCAAGAATTCGAGAAGTAACTCTAATCCTTCAGGATGAGAGAATCTCAAGGAAGCCTGTGATTATATAGGATAAGGTAGTCACTTCATGGATAATCATGTTGGTACTACTTCATGTTCTTTTCTAAGTATGGGAGTGTAAAGTCACACGTGTTATAGTAATCTGGACCAACATATGTGATCATATCTGAGACATGTGTAATAGATTTTCCATGGTATTCCATCAAGGTACCGTTAAGAAAAACCTAAAAGAATACATCGAGATTTTCTTTTAAAGTAAAATTATTGATTTAAGAATGTTGAGATATTTTGGAAAAGGAAGTACCCTCGACCAGGTGTCTCACATTGGCCCATAGACCAAGCATCTCATATAGGGCCCTCAACTAGGTCACTCATGCATACCCCTTGATGAGATGATACCATGAAACATGTTCACTCAAGAAATGTACCATGTACTAGAAAAAGGAGATTCTTTAGAAGACCTATGAAAATGACAATCATGACACGACTATATGGATCATCTGCACAATGAGAGAAAAAGTACAGTGCAAATGGAAGGAAATATTTTCCAGATGTTCAGTGGTATTTATAGACACTGTTATCCAATGCACCGGGAATTTGCATCAAACCTTTTACAATAACATTCATGGGTAACCTATGTGTATAACCTACACATATGCCCTTCTCAACTGTCAAAATATTTTCCTCCCTCAACCACAGAACAAGACCCTCCTCTTTTGGACAGATCCAATCCTGAGAGGGGGATTTTGTTGAAACTCCATTTTTCACATGGAATGAAAAGATTATGAAAAGTATCCCAAGTATTAGAGAATTAAATAACCCCAATAAGGATTAAGGAAACTCACCTAAAAGTGGCATGTGCACACCCAACCTGTGCACTAAAAGGCTGGCATAGGCCCCCTGTGGGGTAATGAAGTACTGGACACCCTTGTGCAGGGTATCTACACCGGGTTCCTATGTGGGATAACTCCATTGACCAAGATACCATATTTTCCTATAAATAGGACCTTATGGATCCTTATTTGAAATAATGGAAAAATATAAGAAGTCTCCAGGCTCTGGTCATGTAACCCCTTTTCCCAGGTCCTCAAAAATCCTTTAGGTTTCTCTCCAAGACCCAAGAGAAGAAGAAATTAAGAGGGGTAGTGGGATAAAAGTTCCTCAAGGGTCTGAAACACAAGACACCTATGTGAGGAAACCTTTTCCCCTAGTTGATAACCACTATCATGAAGGTCCCTCCACAAACCAAGGACTGGCATGAGATCCTTCCAGGCACACCTGAGGAGACCCTTGTTTCTTATAGTGAGGCATCACACAAGTGTTGTTTACCAGGTGGTCCATCACCTAAGGAACCTTTAGCTTATGTAGGTCTACTTCTGCATGAAATACTACCAATTACTCCAAGGTCTACCCCTGAGTGAAACATCCTTATCTCACCCAAGCACCCTGCATGAAGGAATGCTCACAAAGAATTGACCAATCAGATACACCCTCTAAATCCATATCTCAAGACACCAATGGTATATATCTCTTTCATTTAGATCCCTCATTTGAGAGGGACTAATTTGAATCCTTTGCTAAATCATATAGACTTTCACAAACATAGAGGAAGATAGACCAATGTGTCTCCCAATTAGTTATGCATTTCATTGGTCATAAGTGTCCTTTACTTGTCCTACCTAATGGGTAGGGACCCTAGGGTATATGTCGTTATGCATACAATAATTCATGAGGAAACAGACCCTAGGAGAAGTGTTATGGAACACCCGGTCTTAGATATGAGGGAAATGACCATGTCCTTCCCACAACATCTCTAAGACTAAGGACCCCTTATTCTAAACGTGGAGGGAGAGGATCATACTTTCTTTTCCCTTTGAGGGTTAATGTCATATCCTCCTCTAGTCTTTAGAACTAGTATTAGGAAATCCCTCTTAGTGTAATCCCCTAGCCTTTATAATAGGGATGTATCCCAATGGGTTGTCCGATGTTACTATCTTATATATGAAATAAGAGGAGACTGGCATATTAAAGCCCTTTCTTGTAATGACCTAAAATTTTATCAATGCAATTTCTCCCTTCTTGTAGTAATTTCTTAATCATATAAAATCACATTAGAAACCACAATTCCACATCATTATTAAATTAACTAGTAGGTTACCTTTAAACAAAAATTTTCCACTTTTGTGTTTTTAATTTCAAAAATTTGACATTCATAGTTGTGATTAGTAAGATGTTTGGAGTCTGATAGGACAAATTTAATTTTTGTGAATATTAAACTACCCATATAGATAGTAACCTACCCTTATTAATAGTAATATGAACCTTATATATATTAAATCATCCAAAATAATAGTAACCTCACCCATGAATGTATAAATAAAATTTATGCATCTTATAAGTGATAATATGACCATAGTGTAAAAGTATTAGTATTTTTGTAAGTCATAAATAATTATTTATAATTAATTATTTAATTTAAAAAAAAAATTATTTTCCTCAAATGTGTTCATAAATTAAAAAATTTAGGTCTTATGGTTTTATGATAATTTTTTAAGACCTAATGTAATTTTTGAAATCATTATAAAATCGGTTGAAATTTTAATATCTGTATTTTTCAAGTAAATTATGATTTTAATTAAAAATTAAATTGTTCATATTCAGAGAATTATTTTTGAAAAATGGAGTTCATTTTTGGATTATACACTTTGAAAAATGGTTATGAATAATTTTTTTTATTTTTCTGAAATACTTTAATTTTTGGCAAATAATGAAATTTGATAATTTACAAAATATGCTAAATGAATGAATTTCAGAATCATTATTGAGTCATGGCTAATGTAAATGTACATTGGTTAGAACTAACATGATATTATTATTATTTTTAGTCAAAATAATCCCCACTATTTCTTGTCTTGTGGAGAAATAATAAATTAATGAATATAATATTAAGAAAACTCTCCTCCCCTCCACTATAAATACCACCCCTCACACCCACATTTCTTCACACCTATCAGGCTTCAATACATAACTAAATTATGAAAAAATATCCCCCAAGATCCTTACCCACGTCCATCAGCCCTTTTTCTCCTCAAAAAACCAAATCCTCTCCCCTAAAGAGGCTCTCAAAGGAGATAAACTCAAGAGGTAAATTCCTCTTTCAGATTCTTTTATTTTCTTTCAAGTTCATTTCTTTTCTTTTTCTTTACTCACCAAATTTCACCCAAATTGTATGATAACTCCATAAACATACATTTACTATAATTATATTATGATAATGGGATATTTCATCATAATACCACCTTCCCTCTCCATTTATACTATAAATGAAAACACCGTCTGAGATGTGTTAATTTATCACATTCAAGGACGACGAGTTTTCAATTTGCATTATCATCTTGGAGACTAGTCATGAAAAAAATTTAATGGTTGAATAAGATAATAATATATTTATATTATGTGATTTTTTTTAATTCTTATACACTCATGATATAAAATAATAATACAAAACAAGTTCATTGTGAGTAAAACTTCCAAATTAATCCATTCGTTTATCATTAAATATGTATCAATGATTAATCCTCATGGTACATAAAAAAGAATTATAAGATAATTTATATATCTTTAATTTCACTAATAATATATATTAACAATTCTGAATGTTTAACTACATTTCAAACGAACATCCATTCATGAATACAAGTGAATTGTTCATAAAAGCTAAGAAAATTAACACTCTCGAACAATGAATTTAAGCTCTATAACTCATCCAAAATTCTATAAAAGAACTTAATAAAACCATAATGAATCAAATTAATGTATTAAATTCTATGTAATTGTTAATTAATTAATCTAATGTCATTATACATTACTTTAAAGTTAATAAATCGTTTGGACACAAGGTAAGGGGAAATTCTCGAACCCAACTCTCTTTCTTTGGGTTTTCCCTCTTAAACCCATTTATAGTATGGATATGCCTTAAAAATAATTTATTCATAATTATCTTGAATTTTTTGGGATATTCATGTTCTCTAATTTATTTTATGAAAAATTCATTTTTTTTCAAAATAACACTTCTTTCAAATAAACACACCCTTTTTACTTATGGAAGATTGTTTCACTCTTCACTCAAGGTTAATAGTTCTATGTCAAGAATGATATTACCTATTTATTTTGGGAACCAAATTTTTATTAATGTATTATTTATGATATGAAACCCATTTCTTTCCATGGGTTATTTTATCTTCAATTTTGACATATTTTTTATGTGGCATGTATGATATTATAAATGTTATGATGTGATGGGTGTGCCCGGAATTTTATAGAAAAATATGAATGATTGAATGTGATGTGGGGCCATAATTATATAGAACTCCAATCCATTTGGTAAAGTGATGAATCTCATGAGTTAAAGTTAAATGATGTGTTAACTTGACTCTAGATTTTTTCACAACTATGTGTGGTAGTTAACCACTAAGACATGATGTTTCATTTTTATGCATTTCCACATTCCATGATATTATATAAATGATGTTATGATTATGCTCACCCTATGTTACATTATTTCATGTTATTATCTTTTCTATTACTAGGCTTTTAGATCACCCATTTTTTATGTATATCCTCAGGTGACTACTTGTACTAAGAAGTACACAAGGTCTGATAAGAAGCTATAGAATAAATAATTAAATAAATGTTTATGATTTATATTGTAAATGTTATATATGGTATTGTTTTCCCAAAACACTAAACCTTTGGATCCTCATTGTGTAATGTTTTTATTTTTTTTATCATTAAAATGATTTAAAATTAATGTAAGAAAAGTATGGTTTCTATAGTTGTTATCAAAGGGGGGTTTAGTTAATTTGGGAATTAGGATTAGTGAACCCTAGAGAAAACCTCTAGTGTGAGACTAAGTACAAATATGAACACAAGAAGATTTGATAAGAATAGGAATCCCATAAGATATGTTTTTATTGTAAATTGTACAAATTAATAAGTTATTTATTCATGAATCATTGAATTTTGTTTTGTTCTAAGCTTTTCTATTTTAGAAAATAGTGAAAACTAGGAGAAACCATGCCAACCCCCCATGCTAGGGTCAATGCAACGATTTTCTGAATGACATCTGTAATGCCTTGTGAGGTGGAGTTCAGAACTTCATGGTGATTCTTACCCAGCTGTATTAGGTTATTAATAATAACATGAATAATTTATAACGTCCTCCTTCACCTAAGAGGGATAAATTGTCTATCAACTGTTTTATGCGGCAACGACCACCGACGTTTAGTGGATCTTCTGATCCACTAGTTATAGAACAGTGGGTCAACTCGATGGAGAATATCTTTTCTATGCTTTGCTATTCTGAGATAGAGAAGGTGGCTCTATCCATTTATCATCTTAATGGAGAGGCCTGTCTATGGTGGAATTTGATTATGAACACCAAAATGAGAGATGAGATTGAATATATGGAGTGATAAGACTTTAAGATAATGTTTCTTAACAAGTATTTCCCGTGACCTCTTCATAAAAATATGGATAGAGAATTCATAGAGTTAAATAAAAAGGAAGGAGAATCTATCACGGTCTGTGAATATAATTTTAAAATGCTTTCAAGGTATAATTCGGATTCTGTTATCAACAATGATATCCAAATTGATAGATTCTTTAGTGGGTTAAAACCACACCTTTGAAAGGCTCTTACAATTAGATACTTTGAGATTTATGAAGAGGTTGTTTGATGTTCTCTCAAAGTAGATATGGAGTTTTTATAATGGTCCCATGGATATAGTGACAAGAAATGAAAGGTGTAGTTTCAAGCCAAAGGATATAATGATAAAGGAGGGAAGAAAACTCAACCACCCACATGAAAAAAATGTGGGAAGAATAATCATGGTAATTGCCTCAAAGAGATGGGGAAATGTTTCAAGTGTTGTGGAGAAGGCCACCAAGATCTTGAATATTGAAAAGACGTGATAAGGTGGGAGAATGTGATGGAAGAAAATAAAGCACCACCCATGGTCTAATGCTACAACTATAGAAAGAAAGGGAACTATACAAGCCAGTGCACTAAACCTCGATCCCTCAAGGTTAATCAATTATAGTAGGAACCAAAGCCAAAGGAGCAAGGGAAGGATTATGTCATAACTATTGTTGAAGTTGAGCAAGAAAATGAATTCTTACAAGGTACACTTTCTATTCACTCAAAAATTTTAAAAGTCTTATTTGATTTTGGTTCTACGCATTCGTTTATATCTTTCATGCTTTATAGAAATAGGGAAACAATGTCGTGAAACCTTGAAGTAGATATATTCATAAAAACACCTAGTGTTGTAATCATTTCAACCCAAGTCTTTGAATCTTCTCCTGTTGTTTTATGTGGAAAGATTCTTCAAATGAATCTCGTGTTACTTCCCTTGGTGTAATTCACAATATAATGATAATGGATTGGCTCTCATTATATAGAGCACATATCAACTATCAAGAAAAGGAAATATCTTTTTATATTCTGAAACATCCATTGCTCCTATAAAAATTCAAGAAAGATCATGAATATCCTTTGAAAAATCCTTCAATGGTGTGGGTATTGATTCTCTATGAAGATACATACCTTCCTCAAATTTTTGAGTCAAATGAAAGTGTCAACCTAGTATAAATTTCCATCATGATGGAATGTAATGATGTATTTCACAAATAATTACCCAAACTTCCCCCAGATAGTGAGGTAGATTTATCCATATAACTCATACCTGAAGATACTCCTATCTCAAATTATCCATATAGGATGGATCCTATCTAACTAGAGGAGTTAAATAAGTATATCCAAGAGAATTTGGACAAAGGATTCATGCATCCCAGTGCATCACCTTGGGGTGCACCAGTGCTCTTTGTGAAGAATAAATATGGATCAATGTGGTTGTGTATTGACTGTCGAGAACTCAATAAGATCACTATAAAGAAAAGGTGTCATATCCCAAGTATTTAATACTTGTTCGATCAGTTGTGAGGAGATCAATACTTCTCAAAGGTGGATCTTTATTTTGGATATCATAAATTAATGGTGAAGAATAAATATATTTAGAAGACTTATTTTTGTACAAGGTATGGGCACTATGAGTTTCTGGTGATTCCCTTAAGACTTATTAATTCCCCTAAAATCTTCATGAATTTGATGAATAGAGTCTTTAGAAATTACCTCGACAAATATTTGGTAGTGTTTATCGATGATATTATCATCTACTACAAGAGAAAGGAGGAACATGAATAACATATAAGACTTCTGTTGGTGACATTGATAAAAAAGAAGTTATACACCATGTTCAGAAAGTGTGACTTTTGGATAGAGAAAGTCATGTTCTTGGGACATGTGATCAAAAGTGAGGGAAATTTTATGGATCCTTAAAAAACAAAGGTGATTTTGGAATGGACCATACCCTCTAGTGTCACAGAAATCTATAGTTTTCTTGGATTAGTGGGGTACTATCGACATTTTGTGAAACATTTCTAATGATTGTCAAGCCCACTAACTAAGTTAACAAGGAAAGGGGTAAAGTATGTCTAGATAGAAGAATATGAGGGAATCTTCAAAGAGATAAATAGAAGGATGATCACTACACCTTTACTCACATTACTGAAGAGTGGAGAAATTTTTGTGGTATATAGTGATTCTTAAAATAGAGGCTTGGGTTGTGTACTCATGAAAAATGATAATGTGATAGCCTATGCCTCGCGGTAGTTGAATATCCACAAAAAGAACTACCCGGCACATGATCTAGAGCTAGTAGCTGTGATTTTTTCCTTGAAAATATTTCGGTACTACCTCTATGGTGAGAAGTGTGACATATACACCGATCATAGGAGTCTAGAGTATATATTCACACAAAAGGAGATCAAGATGCATCAAACGAGATTGTTAGAGCTAATCAAAGATTAGGATTGCTTTATTCACTATCATCCTGGAAAGGTAAACAAGGTAGATAATGCTCTAATAAGAAAATAACCTTCTACTCTATCCATGATGTGGATTGAGAAAGACCCTATCTTCATGGATAATCAAGGGATGTATTTGGAAATCATAACGGCAGGGAATAAATCCTTCTTTTCCCAAATGATTTTCCAACCATCTATCCAAGATAAGATTAAGGAGGAACAAAGGGATGATATGGAGTTACAAAATTAAGTGAATGAAGTAAAGTAAGGGAATCTACAAGAGTTCCATATCGATGATGGTGGTGTGGTTTTTTTGGAATGTGGCTTTGTGTGCCTTCATCACCCAGGATAAAGAATGAGATATTGTCCAATGCACATAGATCACCTTTATTTATCCACCCTAGTAGCATTATGACGTACCATGATCTCCAAGAACACTTCTAGTGGGACAACATGAAGGATATTGGTGAATATATCTCAAGGTTCTTGATATGTCAACAAGTTAAAGAAGAGAGACAAAATTCCAAAGGGATGATGAAACCATTGCCTATACCCATGTGGAAATGGGATAATGTCACTATTGACATTGTCACGGGTCTCCCAAAGACATCCAAGGGAAATAATGTGATATGGGTTGTGGTGGACCGACTCACCAAGACTGCCCACGTTATCACTATTTGGGAAGATCTCTCACTTGAAAAACTTGCAAAGATATATGTGAAGGAAGTGGTGAGACTACATGGGGTTCCACTCTCAACTGTCTCTGATCGTGATCCAAGGTTCACATATAAATTCTAGAGGAGTATCCAACACTCTTTGAGTACTGAATTAAATTTCAGCACGACCTATCACCCCCAAATTGATGGCCAATCTTAAATAAATATTCAGACGCTTGAAGATATGCTAAGAGTCTTCTCTTTAGAATTCAAGGTGGGTGGGATCATCATATCTCATTGGTTGAGTTATCATAGAACAATATCTTCCACTCAAGTATTCAGATGGATCCATATGAATCTCTCTAGGAAAGCAATGTATAACTCCAACCTGTTGGGATGAAGTTAGAGAAAGAAAGCTACTTGGACCTAATCTTGTATAAGAGATGACAAATAAGGTTCAGGTCATCTGGAAACATATCAAATCTTCTTAGAGTTGGAAAAATATCTATTCTAATAACCATTTAAGGTACTTGGAGTTTGACGTTAGAGATAAAGTCTTCCTTCGAATATCACCATGGAAGAGAGTCATGTGGTTTGGAAAGAAAGGGAAGTTAAGCCCAAGGTATATTGGCCCGTTTGATATCCTTGAACAAATAGGATCCATGGCCTATATGCTTACACTTCCACAAAATATTTCTCAAGTTCATGATATGTTTCACCTATCACTCCTAAGGAAGTACATACCAGATCCCTCACAGGTAATAAACTCAGAGGTGGTATAGTTGGAAGATGAACTCTCTTATAAGGAGTAGCTAGTAAAGATTATGTGCCGGAGAGATAAGTTTCAACTCACCAAGACCAACCACGTTGTCAAAGTATTATGGAAGAACCATATGTATGAAGAAGCAACTTGGTAACCATAGGATGCGATGAAAGAGTACCCTCACATGTTTATGTAAAACAAACCTTCGAGGGCGAAATTTCAAAAGGGGATAAGAATATAAGGACCCAAACTTTTATCAATGAAATCTATCCCTTCTTATAGTAATTTCATAATCATATAAAATAAAATTAAGAAACCCAATGCCAAATCCTACTTAAATGAACTACTATGTGACCTTTAAACATAAATTTTCCACTTTTTTGTTTTAAATTTCGAAAATCTGACATTCATGGTTACAATCAGTAAAATGTTTGGAGTCCGATAGGAAAAACTTAATTTTTAGTGAATAGTAACCTACCCTTATGAACAGTAACATACCCTTATGAATATTAATATGACCATTATTAATAGTAAATCATCCAAAAAAATAGTAACCTCACCCGTGAACATATAAATAAAATTCAGGCATCTTATAAGCGACAATATGACCATAGTAAAAGTATTGGTATTTTTGTAAGTCGTAAATAATTAATTTTAATTAATTAATTAATTTAAAGAAAAAATTATTTACATAAAATTTGTTCATAAATTAAAAAAATTATGTATTTTGGTTTTAAGATACTTTTATAAGACCTTATGTATTTTTTGAAAGCATTATAAAATCGGTTGAAATTTTAAAATATGTATTTTTCAAGTAATTATGATTTTAATTAAAAATTAAATTGTTCATATTTAGGGAATTTTTTTCTGAAAAATTGAGTTCATTTTTGGATTCTACACATCAAAAATGGTTATGATGAATTTTTTGGATTTTTCTGAAATACTTTAATTTTTGGTGAATAGTGAAATCATAATTTACAAAATATGCTAAACAAATGAATTTCGGCATCATGCTTGAGTCATGGATGATGTAAATAAACATTAGTTTAAACTCGCATGAAATTATTACTATTTATACTCATAATAATCCTCAATATTTATTGTCTTGTGAAGAAATAATAAATTAATGAATATAATATTAACAAAACCCTCCTCCCCTCCACTGTAAATACCACCCCTCACACCCTCATTTCTTCACACCTATAAAGATTCAAGACTTCAATAAATTCTGAAAAAATCTCCCCCAAAGATTCTTCCCCACATCTAGCATCCCTTATTCTTCTCAAAAGACCAAATTCTCTCCCTTACATAGGCTCTCAAAGGAGATAAACTCAAGAGGTAAATTCCCCTTTCTGATTCTTTTAGTTTCTTTGAACTTCCTTTCTTTTCTTTTTTTATTTCCTCACCTAATTTCACCAAAATGGTATGATAACTCCAGTAACATACATTTAATATAATTATATTATTCTAATTAGATAGTTCATTAAAATCTCACATTCCCTCTCCTTTTATACTATAAATAAAAACATTGTTCGAGATGTGTTAATTTATCACATTCAAGGAAGATGGGTTTTCAATTTGCATTACCATCTCATAGAATGGTCATGAAACCATTTTAATGGTTGAAATAGATCATGATATATTTATATTATGTGATTTTCTAGAATCCTTATACACTCATGATATAAAATAATAATACAAAACAAGTTCATTGTGAGCAAAACCGCCAAATTAATCCAAGCATTTATCCTTAAAATTTTATCTAATGATTCATCCTCATGGTATATAATAAATTAATTATAAGATAATTTATATCTATGTAATGTAACTAATAATATATATTAACAATTATGTATGTTTAACTACATTTCAAATGAACATCCATTCATGAATACAAGTGAACTGTTCATAAAAGATAAGAAAATTAACACTCTCGAACAATGAATTTAAGCTCTATAACTCATACAAAGGTCCATAAAAGAACTTAATAAAACCATGATGAATCACGTTCATGTATTAAAGTTTATTTAATTTTTAATTAATGAATATAATGTCATTATATAGAACTTTAAAGTGAAGAAATCATCCAAACCCAAGGTAAGGGAAAATTCTTGAACCCGGCTCTCATTCTTTGGGTTTCCCTCTTCAACCCATTTTCAGTATAGATGTGCATTAAAATCATTTATTCATCATTATATTACCTTTTCTTGGATATACATGTTCTCTAATTTATTTTATAAAAAATACAATGTTTTCTATAAGAATTCTTCTTTCAAATAAACACACCCTTTTTACTTCTTTAGGATTGTTTCACTCTTCACTCGAGGTTAATGGTTTTATGTCTAGAATGATATTACCTATTTATTTTGGGAACCAAATGTTTATGAATGTATGATTTATGATGTGAAACCCATTTCTTTCCATGTTTTATTTTATGTTCATGTTTTACACATTTTCTATGTGTCATGGATGATAATGTAAATGTTATGATGTGACGGGTGCAACCAAAAATATATAGCGCAATATGAATTTTTGAATGTGATGGAAACACCCAGGATTATATAGTTCTCACATTCATTGGGTAAATTTATGAATCCCATGAGTTAAAGTGAAATGATGCGTGAACATGATACTTTATTTTTTCACAACTTTGTGTGTTAGTTAACCACTAAGACATGATGTTTAATTTTTATGCATTGACACATTCCATGTTATTATCTTTCCTCTTACTAGGATTTCATCTCACCCCTTTTTTATGTATATCCTCAAGTGAATGCATGTACTAAGGAGTACACTAGGGCCGATAAGAAGCTAGAGAAGAAGGAATTAAATATGTGTTTATTCTTTATGTTGCAAATGTTATGTATGGTCTAAGTTTTCCCAAGACACTAAAACTTTGGATCATCATTATGTAATGTTTTTATGTTTTTATCATTAAAATGATGTAAAAGTAATGCAATAAAATTTGGGTCAATATATTTATTATTCTCCTGTAGCCTTTCCCTTGTTCACCAGCAGATGAAGGAGATTTTGTGTTTTTCTAGATCTTATGCTTCCTCTTGTTCCTCACATTCTAGCATAACACAAGTGGGATTGTAGGATGGCTACAGTCATGACATCTTCATGGTTAGATGTATATCTCAATAGAGAATCTTTTTCCAGATCTTCCTCTCACCTTCATTTAGAGGGAATCCATAGGTTTGGGTCCTCAAATCAATGTATCCATATTCAAAGGTAATCCTTATAAATAGTGTAATCCCTGAATTAATTCCTTAATTCACTCAAAGGGACACATTCCCCTATGATAAAAACCTTCATATGACCTCTATAGGTGTGGATCTTCATAACTGAACAATACAAACTTTGATTCCTATATAAATGGGATACATAGAAAACCTCCTTGAGGTCCAAACCTAACACTCCAAATAAACTCTAATTAACTCTGGTCCACATTCATAAGAGGTCCATATTCAACCTGGGAGACTCACATACCTTCTAGGTCCTTTGGGATACTTCGGTATAAGTCCAGCACCAAACTTTGACTAGGAAACTTTCTCCTAAGAATCCTTACCACATGATGTTAAATTGAATAGTTTGGTCCTTATCAAATGTCCTTAAAATGTATGATGTGTATCGTTAAGTGGAACAGGACTATGTGGGTTCTGATTCCTTTCACAAGTATACATAGAAATCAAATCTCATGGGCCCGATCTCGATATCAAAACAAATATTATCCCCCTAGATAATGATAAACTTCAGAGTTTCCCACTAAGTTTCTTAAAACTAACATTATAATATTAAATGAAAAAAAATCCCTATTCTTCATTTAATAGGGTACCATCAATGCAGAAACTCAGATACATATATAAGTCTCTATTGATGAAGAACCTCATATACTTATAGATGATTTTAAAATTCCATGCATGCTAATAATAGATTGTTAACTCAAGGGTGACCTACGTTATAGTTGTGAGTTAATGAAGGATTCATGAATATGTCTTAAATATATAAGAGTCATGTAGTAGGAAACAATTTCCCCCAAAATGGTGTGTTGAGCCCAACCTCCCATCCTCTTGACCAATGTGAGTTCTCAAGTATCATTGTCCAATTTTCCTAATGAGTTCCCACATTTGGAAATAAAGTCCATGAGTCATCACAAAAATAAGAACCATTGGACATTTCTTGTTCCATGAACAAACCCAATTGGAAATAACCCAGAAAAGGCATGGGTATAAGTGTATAATGTTAAGGTTGTCCCACCAACACCAAAAAACAACATTCCATCCCCACATGGTATTTCGAAATGAAATAACAACATTGTATCTTCCCTAAAAATCCTAAAAATTATAAAAATACATAAAAACACCATTAAAACCCTAAAAACATAAAAACACTAACCCCCCCCCCCTAAAAATCCTAAAAACCTTTTAAAACACCTAAAACCCCATAAAACTAGTAAAAAACAAAAACTCTAAAAACCCTAAAAACCCATACAAAAACCCAAAACCCTTAAAAATCCATAAAACCCCAAAAAATATTAAAACCTAAAATCCCCTAATTATTTCAAAAATCCCTAAAACCCCTAGAAATCATAAAACTCTTAAAATAGATTTAAAATCCTGATACGACCCTAAAAACCACAACAAACCATAATGACCAAAAAAACCCAGAAACTCATAAAAATCCCTAAAATCACCTTAAACCCCTAAACCCCTTAAAAACACTTAAAAGCCCTAAGAACCCTAAAACCTAGAAATACACTAAAAATACTAAAAAACTCTAAAAATACTAGAACCCCCTAAATACCCTAAAACCCAATAAAACCCACTAAAAGACCATAAAAACCTTGAAACCCCTAAAAACCCTAAAATTACTAAAAACTCTAAATGGCCCTAAAAGACCCTAAAACCCCTTTAAGATATCTAAAAGACCATAAAAATATGTAAACACCCTAAAAACCCTTAAAACCATAAACAAATCTAAAAACACAAACCTAAAAATTTATAAAACCCCCAAAAACCCTAAACATCATAAAAACCCCTAAAATCCTAAAAACCACTAAAATCCTTAAAACCACTAAAAATACAAAAAACATCTAAAATCTTTTAAAATACATGAAGACCCCAAAAATTGATAAAATCCCTAAAAACCATAAGAAACCTTAAAACCTCCTATAACCCCTAAATATTCCCTAAGAAGCCTAAGAATCCCAAGACCCCTAAAAACGACCAAAAACCCTAGAATTCCTAAAAACTCAAAAGGTCCCTATAAACCATTAAAACCCATAAACCACTAAAAAACTTTTAAAACCCCTAAAAACCTAAAAATCATAAAAACCCTAAAACCCTTTAAAACCCTCATAAAAACTCTAAAAAACCCTTAAAAGACATGAAAACCCCTTCAAAATCATAAAAATCCAAAAAATCCCTAAAATCCTAAAAATTTATAAAAGCCCTTAAAACCCATAAAAACCCTGAAAACTCTAAAAACACTTAATCCCTAAAAACCTTAAAACTATAAAACTCCTAAAAACCCTAAAAACCATAAAAACCCTAAAATACTAAAAATATCTAAAATAACCCTAAAACCCCTAAAAATCCTAAACCCTTAAAAATCCCTAAAAATCCAAAAAAACAACCAAAAAACAATAAAAACCCTAAAACACTAAACATCTATTTACACAACTAAAAATCCATATAAAACATAAAATATTTTAATAGTTTGAAAAACCATAAAAACCTAAAAACTCTAAAACCCCTAAAAATCCCTAAGAGCCCTTAAACCCCCTAAAACCCCTAAAAGGGATTAAAAACATAAAAATACCCAAAACCCTAAAAACCCACAAAAACAATACAACCCTAGAAACCCTAAAACCCCCAAAAAATCCAAAAAACCCATAAAACTCCTAAAAATTCATGAAAGACAATAAACAACTAAACACCCTTAAAAGACCCTAAGAAACTCTAAACTTCCTAAAATACCCTAAAAACTAAAATTAATAAAAACCCTAAAAGACCCTAAAACCCATAAAACTCAAAAAACACACTAAAACCCCAAAAAAACACAAAAAGTCCATAAAATCCCTTAAAACCCTAAAAGACACTAAAACCCCTAAAAACATAAATGACCCTAAAAACCCCAAAGGACCTTAAAACCCCAAAACAACACTAAAATCACATAAAGGGCCATATAAATAGATAAAACCCAAAAGGGACACAAAGAACCCCCAAAACCCAATATGAACCTCAAAACCTTAAAGTTCCATAAAACCCTAAAAACCATAAAAGCCCTCAAAACACCTAAAAACACTAAAAGACAATAGAAAAGTCTAATATATCCTAAATAACCCAAAAACCCCTAAAAAGACCCTAAAACCCTCAAAGACACTAAAAATATTAAAAACCCCAAAAACTCAAAAAAAAACCTAAAAAACTATAAAATACCCTAAAACCCCAACAAACATTCAAAACCCAAAAACCCACTAAAAACCATAAAAACCACTAAAATCCATAGAAACCTTAAAACCCCTAAAATATGTAAAAACCTAAAAAAATAAAACCCCAAAAAAACCCTAGACCCCCTAAAAACCCAAACAAAACCCTAAAACACAAAAAACCAAAAAACCCAAAAAACCCCTAAAGGACCCTAAAAACCCAAAAGGACCTTAAAACCTCCAAAAGGAACCTAATAACCCATAAAAGAACCTAACACCCAAAAAGAACCAAAAAAATCCTAAAAAACCCTAAAACCTCCTAAAACCCACTAAAACCTTTCAAAGAGCCAAAAACCCAAACAACCAAAAAAACCCTAAAAGTCCCTAAAACTCCTAAAAACAGTAAAAGTCCCTAAAACCCATAAAAACACTAAAAACCCTAAAATACCCTAAAAACACTAAAAACCCTAAAAATATATAAAAAACTTTTAAAAACCAAAAAACATAAAAACCCTAAAAATCATGAAAAACCCATAAAAACATATAAAACCTTTAGAAAACCCAAAAAACTCTAAATCCCTTAAAACCCAAAAACACTGAAAACCTAAAACCCATAAAACCCATAAAAATCCTAAAAACCCTAAAATCCATAAAACCCTAGGAAACTCTAAAAACCTAAAACCCTAAACCCCTCAAAACCCTAAAATCCTAAAAACCCCTAAAATATGAAAACACCCAAAAAACTATAAAAATCCTAAAAACCCTACCCCCCCCCAACCCTAAAAACACCAAAACCTTTTTAAGTCCCCAAAAAACTCTAAAAACACTGAACAACCCTATCCTCTAGAAAACCAAAATAACTTAAAAACCCTAAAAACCAAGAAAACCATAAAAAAAACCCTAAAACCCTATAGGTCCTAAATACCCTAAAGATCCTAAAACCTAAAAATCATTAAATATATATATAACTCCTAAAAGACTCTAAAACCCCATATAAGACGCCCCCCCCCACCAAACTTTAAGATTCCCTAAAAATGCTTTAAAACCCTAAAATACCTTAAATACCCTATAAAATCCCTAAAGGAACCATAAAACCCATTAAACACCATAAAAAATCAAAAACCCCTTAAAACCCTAAAACCCCATAAGACCCCTAAAAACCCTAAACACCCCCTAAAACTCTAAAAAACCTAAAAACCCACTAAAATACCTTAAAACCCCATAAAACACATAAAAACCTAAAAATCCATTAAAATTATAAAAGGTGTAAAACAGCCATTAAAACCATAAAAAAACAAAAAAACATGATAAAACCCTAAAATAACCCTAAACCCCCTAAAAACTAAAAAACCCCTAAAAATCCTAAAACCCCTAATAAAAAACATAAAAATTATAAAAACCTTAAAAACCTTAAAAACCCATAAACACTTATAAAACCCTCAAACTCTAAAAAACACTAAAACCCATAAAAAATCCTAAAAACCCCTAAAACCCCTAAGAAAACCCTAAAACACAAAAAAATCATAAAAAACCTAAAAATAATAAAACACTAAAAAATTTGAAACCCCTGTAAAATCCCAAAAGAAACCTAAAACTCCTAAAACCCCTAAAAATAAAAATAAACCCTAAAATACCCTAACAACCCCTAAAATTAAAAAACCTTTAAAGACTCTAAAACCCTAAAAACCCCTAAAAATCATCAAAAACCATAAAAATCTAAAAATTCCTAAAACCTCTAAAAATACTAGAAAGACCCTAAAAACCCCTAAAAACACCTAAAAACACCCTAAAACCCAAAAAACTTTTAAAACCTCCTAAAAAACTTAAAACACTAAAAACTATAAAATCCCCTAAAAACCCATAAGAACCTAAAAACCCCAAAACCCCCTAAAAACCCTTGAAAAGTCATAAATACCTAAAATCCTCAAAAACCCAAAAAATGATAAAAACCTTTTAAAATCAAAAAAAATACCTAAAAATTCCTAAAACCCCTAAAAACCTAAAAACCATCAAAACCCAAAAAACTATAAAAATCCTGAAAACCCAAAAACCCATTAAAAACCCTTAAACCCTTAATACAAAAAACTAATTTATACCAAAATAAATTTATTAAAATATAATATATTTACTGATAAAAATTATTAATTCCAAAAGATATTGAGTTTTGTTGGTATTAGTTTTAGATACGAATAATTTTTTTATAAATAGATATATCTATTAATATTGATCATTTAATTCCAACAAATAATTTTCCAAAAATTAAATATATTATTTTTATATATTAGTACTAACATTTTTATTTACCAACATATAAATTTTTAATTAATAATAAGCATTATCATTAAAGAATTTTTCAACAATAAAAATTGATAAAATAATATATCTAATAAAAATATAAGTATTTCCTTAATAGGTATATACAGAATGCACATGTGAATTATTTCGTCATTAAGTCACTATGATGCACACATGAAGAAGTTGGGAAAGAATAGTGAAGTTACACCAAGTGATGAGTAAAATTTCATTCTCCCTCAATAAAATCATGACTTAGTTTTATTTATTTTTAATTTTTTGGATTTATAATTTTACATTTCCATGTCTTCTTGTTTGGGTTATTTATGGGCCCTAGGTTTTATTTTTTAATTCATCTTTTTTGTAATGTTTTTTTCCTAAACCTCATCGGATCTCTTATGGTTTCATCAGTGGACCATCAAAATTATACTGTATATTTTCAATTTCTTAAAGTTGTACATGCTATTTTTTATACACTATAAATAGATTTGTTTCTTTTACTTTTTTAGTTACCAGTTTTTTACATTGTTTTATAGGTTTTTTATGATTTTGTTTGATAATATTATCATATTTTGTAGTGGACTCCCTATCTGGTCATTTTATTTTACCATGTTAGCATTAAACCAGGTGCCTAGAAGATAGTGAATTCATGAGATCCATATAGATAATGGATGTGATCCCAAATTCTCTTTTTAACTATTCACTTTCTCCCCTATTGGAATATATTTTCCACTTAATATGCCTATTTTGGTAATTTTTACAATTTTTAGTTTCATCTACTCTTTTGTTAGGAGCGCTTTTATCATTTCCTATATTACTAAGGGATATCATAAATAATATAAATACATAAATTTCTCAGCATATTTGTGTTTCCAATTTATTCCTTTTTTATTATCATTTATCTTCCACCTATAGTCCATTGATATATACAAGTGGGAGAAAGATTTTGAATTAGTTTACTTAAATATAGCTAAAAACCATTAATTTGTGTTTTTTTAGGCTGTAAATAAGAATATTATTCCACTAGATTACTAAGGGTCAAAATATATTCAAAAATTTCTATTCATAGGGTTCTCTTGTTCTAGGGTACTTGACTTGAAAGAAATATGTGAATCATAATTTCACTCAGACAATCAACCAAGATCCACAATACAAATCAAAAAAATTATCTACTTTAAATGGAATGTTTAGATATGTGGAGAACACTAATATTGACAACAACAAATGATCAGTTGGTGGAGTTTTGGGAATCTATTTTTTGACAGGTAATATTTTTGTACTTAATTTTTGTATTTGAAACATATATTTTTAAAAACCTATTAAATTTATATTATATTATCTAGGTCCTAAATAATCACTAAGTTAATATCAAACAATATATTTTATTCCAATATAATTTAAAAAACACATAGGAAAGAACTAAGTGTGGTGTATAAAACTATTCACTCTTGAAAATGCTACATTATAAAGGGAAAAATATTTTTACATAAAAGGTATTTAATTTTTCTTTACTCATTTATATTCGCCTTTTATTATTATTTTTATTTACTCATTTATATTATATGGATTTATTTTTCATGTTTTATGTAGTTCAATTCATATAAGATTCCTATGTTGATGTGTTATTCTATTATTTTATTTTTTATTTATTTATCATGCATGAAATGTAGAGATAAGTAGTGAATGGATGTTCTTTTAAGTGTTTCCTTTAAAACTTTATTTTTATTTTTACAGTAATAGGTTTTATAACAATCACTACATGAATGGTTGGGCGATCATATTCTATGATAGTATGGACCCATATTTTATAGAAAAAATACCATACTCTATGACATAGGTATGTCATCCACTATGATATTGAAACAACAATAACTTATCCAATTATTTTCTTGAATAGAAATTTATACTCCTAGTCTAATTGAAAACAATATTTCAAATACCATCCTAAAAAATTGTGGATTGAAATTTTATGAAAAGATATATCAAGCATGTTTAATCTTTTAAAAAATTGGTCAGTATTTAAGAGTGTTTTTAGGTTTTTTTTTAATGCTTAGTTTATCCTAAAATCATATGTGGATGATTTTGGTTCATCAAATCACTTCACAAAGATCAAGATACTAAATTTAGCTCAACCAAAGGTAACCCTACATCACTTTTTTCTATATATTTTTTATATAAATTCATATAAGATGCATCTTTATCTCTCATTGTCCTTTTATATTTCCTTTTAGATGAATCAACTTGGATAATTTACCCTTCCAAAGGAAATAATGACATTATTATTTTTATTATAAATAAATAATTTATAAACATTCCAAGTTATATGTAGTTAATTAATATAATGTGGGTGTATATATTGAAATCTCAAATTGAGTTCAAGTTCCCTATTAGAGGGTATAATCAAAATAAGTTGAGTTGAGTAAATATATTATACTACTTTATCTTGATCTTGATTCTCATCTAAAACTATATTGAGTAATAACTTTTAAACTTTAACCCTACTCAAATTTTAAACCGAGTTTTTCAATCTCACTTGATTATGATTGATTTTTTAAATAATATATAAACACATATAAAGAATTTAAAATATATAGAAACAATTATATAGAGACTTTAAAAGTCTTTAAAATAAAATATTTATATTAAAATTAATTTATATCTTAAAATATCAATGTTTATGACTTCCTAAATTATTTAAATTCAACATGATGAATTTATAGAATAGCTCAATCTCAATAAAAATCAAGCCTCAAATAATGTATATGATCCAAAATCATGTATCTTAAGATTATCATTATATCATTTACTTCCCTACTTGGAATTTATCTATGTTTAATAATTATTAGTTAAGTTCTCTATCAATCTTGTGATCTTTTCCAGTTTAATTCCCACTTTTTTAGGTTTTGTTATTACATTCCAAATACTAGATAATTCAATATGAAAAATAATATATGGGTATATATTTTGATATCTATATGAGTGATTCAATATAAGGTGGGTTTATATGTTGATATCTCAAGATTGGGTTAAATACAAGCTTCTGATTTTTCAATAACTCTATCTTTGATAGTTTTCAAAGTTGGTCACTTATTATCTTCTCTATTATTTAAATAATATTATTTTCTCACTATAGAAAACTTATATTTCTAGATCCTTGTAAATTTATATCCAACTTATATCAAACCATATAAATACTATTATTCATTTCCTATTTTGTTTAAAATGTTGATATCTTTGCATGTTAAATAATCACTTCTATTTATGTGTCATTTTCCTTGAGCTAGTTATGTTTGAGTTCATGTTTTATAATTGGAATTGATTTAACCTTTTTTATGAATTTTGATATTATTGTAATATTATTTTCTAATCTTGACATTGATTCATGTCATAATTTTGATCAATTTTTATGCCACAAACTTTTTTTAATATTATAACATTGTTTAAATCATTTGAATTTGTGTATTGAATCATAACTATTTTGATATTGTTGCAATTATTTTCATGAATTAAAAATAATGTGTTTTTAAATTTGGTTTTGAATATATGAATCTATCTTGAATATTTTTTTTATTTGATACTACCACTAAATTTTAATTTTGGTTTTTTATTCATTGGTTATCCTTCGACTTCTATAGAATAGAATCTATAATAGAATCTTTCTATTAATTATTTATTTTCAGAATTTGAAAATTAAATTAATAAATAATTTATATTATTTATATTTTTAGGATTTATAAAATAATTTCTATAATAATTATCTCTTTGTCATTGAGTATCGCTGACTTGAACAGATTAATGATGTTTAATTTCGTTGGTTGTTTTATTTCTTATTTTTTTCATTTCAGTTAGTTTCATAAAGATTGTTCATTATGTTTTATGGTTCACATTACAATTTTTTTTTCTTTATGGTCACTCATTAACTCTATGTTGAGGGTTTGATCACTTAACTTGTGATCTTTACTGGTGAAACACGTAATTTGGAGACAAATTGGTTGTTCTAGGTCTCCCTTTTCATTTGAGTATAGCATTTGTTTCCAATTTATGTGAACAATAGTGGATATTACCTTTGATAAATAGTAAATTATGTACCAGTTATATTTGTTTTTTGTATTTTATGGTTTATAAATGGTTGTATTTTCATTGATTTTCTTGATTAATTTCTGAATTAATGTATCTTTTCAAGGTTTTTTAGGTGTACTTTGGGTTTTATAAATGATTTTAGTGGTGTGATGTGTTGTTCATAGTGGGTCTCCCTCACCAGATTCACATTCTTTATTCAAGGTTAGGTGGTGCTAGATATATTACTATTATTTGGAGTGTTAATTTATGCTGGGTTTATTGCAGTGGTGTAGTGTGGAAACTAGTGGCTAGGATTCTAAATCAATGTAATGACGAGAAAATAAAGGTAGAGTAATATGTTTTTCCTCAAGGATGTGGGTGTTTGATTTTCGTTGCAATAGGGAATCATGAGGTGGATATGGAATTTGTCTATGATTTGGGTCTCTATATGAAGGGAGTTTTTTTGGGTCAATATTTCATTTTGGTAGACCATTGAACCCTTTCTTCTTGTCATGGTCTTGTGGAAGTTTTCCTACCTTACTTTCCCAACTAAATTCAGTTTGGTTTGTAGGATTCACCTATATTTTATGTTGTGTCTTCGATTGAATCATCTCTAAGATCTCAACTCTAAGTAATATCTTATCATCTTGGATGTTTATGGTCTCAATTTTGATCTTTTAAGAGTGTTATGAGGTGAGTGCACTAGAATAGTGACTGTATTTTTGTATGAGTTTTTCTCAATGTTTTTATAATTTATTTCTAATATAAATATATACACATAGATTTTGGAGTAGTTTTTTATATCCTAGTGATGATAAGGATGGAAGTAAAATATTAGGTCTAATATATTTTTTGGGGGGTTTTGGTGATTTTATCATAGTTTTATGGTGTCCCGGATTTGGAAAGCTTCAAGCTCGTGTTCACTACACTCATCCTGGTTAGTATTTCATTATTCAATTCTATCCTACTATTGTTATCTTTCAACTAGATTTTAATATATTTTTCCTAGTCAAAATATTCCCACTCCATGATAGACTTGTTAAACATATGGGGAGGATTATTCTATTTATTGGTATTTTTGGCCGCAAGTACAAAATTCTCATATTGTTAGGTTGAATGTTGATAGTTATCAGACTTACCAAACCATAGTTCTTGATGTAATTTACATTGTAAAGATTTTTTCTCTCTTGGAAAAGTCTGATGCACTTATAGGTATTACAACACCATAAAAAATGTATGTCTTTTTTCTTGAAAGCACCTAAAATTTAAATTAAATGATATTGGATTTTTATTGAATGTTGATATCCCATTGGTATATTAATTTTTGTAGTTGGAAAGTGTGAAGTCAAAATTTCCGAGAGTGTAATATAAAAAAATTTTCTATGTAAATCACTATGGTGAGATATGATATGTAAGAGAAAAAAAATTCAGATGAAGTTTGATGGAGTTTTATGTAGTTTATCTTGGAGTTTGAACATGCATGTAATATGTTTCATGGGGCTTTATGTTTTTACATGGAGTATGACCATTTTATTAAATTATGTTTGAATATATATTTTCAAATAAAGGCATAGTTTATTGGTATTTCATATAATATCATTTTTAATTGTGATATAATATATATATTATATATAATTAGATTAATAAATATAATATAAAATTTTAGAAACAAATATTGGAAAGAATGTGTATAATATTTAAAAATAATAATAATATATATTAATTTTTCGTATTTGTTATAATAAAAAATAAAATACTATTTTTAATAATATTAATCATGGAAAGCTAAATGTTGGTAATAATTTTATCAACAGGTAAATCTGTCATATGAATTTGTTGCTAATCATTTTAAAAAAAATATATTATTTATTGGTATTATTATAATTGCAACATAACTTTTTTTCAATTGAAATAACATTTAGTGATTTGGTTTTTACCAACAATTTAGAGATAGGTATATATCTATTGGAAAACTGCTTTACCAACACAAAATATACCTTTACCAATAGATATACCTTTATTAGAAAAAGTTAAATATTTTGTAGTACCTCAAATCCCAAAAAACCATAGAAACCCTAAAAATCCTAAAACCCCATAAAAACCCCTAAATTCACTAAAAACCCCTAAAAGACCTCAAATAACCCTATAAAACCCCAAAAATACCCCAAAACCCTTAAACACCCTAAAAACCCAAAAACACCCTAAAAACCCTAAAACCCCCAAAAAACCCTAAAACACCCAAAAAACCATAAAAAATTCTAAAAACCTTAAAACCCTATGAAATGGTAAAACCCACAAAAAATATTTAAAATCCCCAAATACCCTAAAAACCATCAAATCCCCAAAAATTGTAAAAACCCAAAATACACTAAAAAATATAAAAACTCAAAAAATATAAAAAATACATGAAACCCCTTAAAACATAAAAACCCCTCAAACACAAAAAAAAATCCCTAAAAACCTTAAAAAATAATAAAAACCCATAAATATCACTAGAAATCCCTAAAACCCCTAAAACTCTAAAAACCCATAAAAACCTTAAAACCCCCCAAAATCCTTAAAAACCATAAAACCCCTAAAAACCCATAAAAACATAAAAAACTAAAAACCCATAAAACACTAAAAACTCTAAAATTCCAAAAAACCATAAAAAAAAACTAAAACCCCAAAAAACCCTTTAGAACCCTAAAACCCCTTAAAAATCATAAAACCCTAAAAACATCAAAACCCTTAAAAAACTTAAAAACCCTTTAAAAACCCAAAAAAATCATAACAAATTAAAAACTAAAAACCCTTAAAATCCTCAAACCCTAATAACCCATAAAAATGTTATAACCATAAAAGAACCTAAAACCCCTAAAAGATCATTAAACCACCTAAAAAACTTTGAAAACCCTAAAAAAATTAAAACCCATTTAAAATCCTAAAAACCCTTAAAACCCTAAAAACCCATAAGACCCCATTAAAACTCTAAGAAACCCAAAAATCCCTAAAGGAACCTAAAACCCCTAAAAACAAAAAGGGGGCCTCGGAGCGGCGGCTTTTTCCCTCTCCTCGCGCAGCTAGGGTTTCTCCGACCGATCTTCCCCTCCCCTCCTCCGGCACGGGCTGGCTTCATCGCTGGTTGCCTCGCTTTGGCTCGGTGTAGATCGGTGTTGGATCTAGTTGGATCGGCTTCGGTTTTGTTCCAATGGAAACTGCTTCGAACCCTTCAACTTCGGGATCTCTCTTTGGCTCTGATATGTTTGACGCCAGACCTGTTTTGCTTGTGGTTTCGAGTTTTCAGATCTGCGTCGACGTGCAACGACCTCGGTGTTCCTGGCTTCGGGGTTTCGGTCCGGTGTTGAATTCGCTTCGCTTAGCTTCGGTTTCTCCCCGCGGCCTTGGGCGCTTCATGTCGACTGGATTGGTGTCGACTGCAGAGTGTCTTCGGCTTCGGGATCTCACCGCGGCTTCGGAGTGCTCTTCGATTCCGGTGTGCTCACCGTCGGCCGTGATGGTTGCTGGTTCTTTTGCGGCTTCTGGCATCGGATCCGGTGTGCGCAGCGTCTGCCACGGTGACCTCCGGCTCCGATTCTTCTACTTGGCTTCACCCTGTCTCGTCGTCATCTTGGCATGCACCGGTGTTTCGAAGTCGGATCCAGCGGCTTGGAGGGAGGGGGGGCCTTGTGTTTCTGGTTTTCTTGCGTTGCTTTGGTTTGATGGGTTGTTTGGTTTGTTGAAATGGTTTGATTTGATCTGCTTGGGTCAGAATTTGCTGGTAATGTTGGTGTTGGTGAAAAAAAAATGTTGCTGGAGTGGAAGTGGGATGATGGGGGATGTTTGGTGGTCGAAAGAGGTGCTAGCTGTCTGAAAATGAGGATGCAGGTTGCTGGTTTGTTGTGGATGCTGGTTGGCTGGTTGCTGCTGCTGGATGTTGTTTGCTGCTGTAGTCTGAATGCTGGTTGTTGGTTAGCTGTGAGCTGCTGGATGCTGGTTAATGCTGGATGTAGTGCTGTTGGATGCTGGTACTGGCTGGATGTGATGTGATGATGCTGCGGTTTTGTTTGTTTTTGTGTCTTTTTCTTTCTTTGTTTTTCTTTCTTTGGCGTGGGTTGTAAGGGTTTTTGGGTGTGGTTCATTCGACCCCTCCCCTCCCTTGTCTGCAGTGTTTGTTTCCTTTTGTTTAATAAATTTTGGGGGGTGCCAGGAATAGCCTGGACCCGAGCCTTCTTTGCCCTAAAGGAACCTAAAAACCCCCAAAATCCCTAAACCCCTAAAAACCCCTAAAACCCCTTTAAACCCCTAAAAACCTTAAAACCCATAAAACCCCAAAATCCCCTAAAATACCCAAACAAACCAAAAACCCTCTAAAAGACCCTAAAATTCTGAATAAACCCTAAAAGTCACTAAAACACCCTAAAACCCATAAAAGATAATAAAATACCATAAGATACACTAAAAAATCCTAAAGGACCCTAAAAACCCCAAAACTCCTAAAATACACTAAAAATCCTAAAAACCCATAAAGGACCCTAAAAACCCTAAAGAACCATAAAAACCCTAAAGGACCCTAAAAACCCTAAAAACCATAAAGGGCCATAAAAACTATAAAAACCGTAAAGCAACCAAAAACCCATAAAAACCCCTAATGGACCCCAAAAACCCTAAAAGGCCCTAAAAAACTCTATATGACATTAAAACCCTAATAAACAAAAAAAACAACCTAAAACACCCTAAAAACACTAAAAACCCTAAAAGACCATAAAACTCTAAAAGTCTCTAAAAAACCTAAATACCCTAAAAATCATAAAAACCTTAAAATACCTTGAAAACCATAAAAATAGAAAAATACCCCATAACCCATAAAACACTATAAAAACCATAAAAACCTAAAAGACCCTAAAAATACCTAAAACCCTAAAAACTCTAAAAACCCCAAAATCCCATTAAAACCCCTAAAACACCTAAAAATCCATAAAACTATTTAAAAACCCCAAAACATTAAAAACCCTAAAATCCATAAAACCACTAAAAACAATAAAAACAATAAAAAAACTACAAAAACCCTAAAACCCATACACCATAAACCATATACCTTACACCCTAAAATCTAAACCCTGCACTATAAACACTAACCCTGCACCCTAAAACATACACCCTACAACCTAAATTGTATACCCTACACCCAAAACCCTATACCAAACACCCTAAACCCTACACCCTATACCATAAACCCTATTCCCTACACCATATATCCAATACCATTCACCCTAAACCCTAAACCCTACACCCTAAACCCTATACCAAACACCCTAAACCCTAAACCCTACACTCTAAACCCTTAAAACTACACCCTAAACTCTAAACCTTTCACCCTACACACCAAAATCTACACCCAAACCCAAACCCCTATACCATATATCATAAAACCCAAACCCTAGACATAAACCCTAAACCCTACACCCTAAAATATAAACCCTACACCCAAAACCCTATACCATCACCTTAAACCCCATACACTACACCCTAAACCCTATACCCTGCACCCTAAACCTAGAACCCTACACCATAAAACTTATACCATACACCCTAAACCTTATACCTTACACCCTAAACCCTATACCCCACCCCCTAAAACAACCTTAAAACCCTAAAAATCATAAAACCCAAAAAACCAAAAAAAACATTTAAAGCCCCTAAAAACCTTTTAAACCCCTAAAAACACTAAAACCCCTAAAATCTCTAACAAAACCCTAAAATCCCTTAAAAACCAAACAAACCCCCAAAAACCTGAAAAACACTACCCCCCCCCAAACCAAAAAATGATTAAAAACCCTACAAACCCTAAAAATCATGATAACCCTAAAACCATAAAAACATTGAATACTTATAAAACCCCAAAAAACCCAAAAATGATTAAAAATAATAAAAACTATAAAACCCCATTCAAACCCCTAAAAACCCAAAAAAACCCTTAAAACCCAAAAAAAATATAAAAATACCTGAAAGTCTCCAAAAACACAAAACCCAATAAAAACCCCTAAAGGGTCCTAAAACCACTAAAACCCCTTAAAACCCAAAAATCAATAAACACCCCAAAACACTAAAAAACCCGAAAAACACAAAAACCCAAAACCCTGTAAAAATATTAAAAACCCTAAAACCACTAAAAGACCCTAAATATCCCTAAAAGACCCTAAAACCCTAAAACACTAAAAGAACCCAAAAAAACCCTAAAACCCTTAAAACACTAAAATGCCCTAAAAATCATAAAAACTCTAAAAGGCCCTAAAAGACCAATAAAATCCTAAAAGGGCATAAAATAACCTAAAACACTTAAAGATTTTAAAACCCTAAAGGACTATAAAAACCCATAAAACCCCATAAGAGACCCTAAAACCCTAAAAAACATAAAGAATCTTAAAAACCCTAGAATCCATAAAGGGTCCTAAAAACCCTAAAAAACAATAAAACATCATAAAAATCCTAAAACCCCTAAAGGACACTAAAAACCCATAGAACCCCTAAAGGACCCTAGAATTCTAAAAAACCTAAAGGACCCCAAAAACCCTAAAAGATCCTAAACCCCTAAAAACCTCCAGATGACCCTAAAAACCTAAAAACCCTTTAAAACCCCTAAACCCCTTAAAACTAAAAAGAACTTAGAAAGCATTAAAAACCCCAAAATGGACCTAAAACCACTAAAAACTCTTAAAACACCCTAAAAACTATAAAAACACTAAAAACCCTAAAAACCCAAAAAACATTAAAAGACCCTAAAAATAGAAAAAAACCTATAAAACACCATAAAACCATTTAAACCCATAAAACACTAAAAAAACTAAAAAATCCTTAAAAAAACCCTAAATCCCTAAAAATCCTAAAAACCATAAAAATCATTAAAACATTAAAATCCTTAAAATAATAAAACCCCCAAAAAACCATAAAACCCCTAAAAACCCTAAAACACCAATAAATCCTTAAAAACCTTAAAAACTGCTAAAAAACCATAAAAACTCCATAAAATAACCTAAAATTCTAAAATATGAAAAGACCCTAAAAAACTAAAAATGATAAAAGACCCCAAAACCCCTAATAAAATCTTAAAAGACCATAAACCCCCTAAAAATCCTTAAATACCCTCAAAACCCTAAAACCCTAAAAAACTCAAAAACCCTAAAAAACATTAAAAACCGCTAAAATCCATAAAAACCTCAAACCCATAAAATTCTTAAAAACCCCAAAACCCTAAAAAAACCTAAACCCTAAAACCCCTAAAAAATACCTATAACCCCAAAATTCCTTAAAACCCTAAAAAAATCTAGAAAATATAAAAAACCTAAAAAATCTAGAAAACATTAAAACAAAACTAAAACACTTAAAACCCAAAAAAAACCTAAAAAATATAAAAAACCTAAAAAATCTAGAAAACATTAAAACAAAACTAAAACACTTAAAACCCAAAAAAAACCTCAAACATTTAAAATTCCTAAAAACCGAAGAAATACTAAAACCCCCTTTAAAACCCTAAAACCCCTTAAAAACCCTGAAAATACCTATAACCCCAAAATTCCTTAAAACCCTAAAACCCCTAAACCCCACAAAAAACCATAAAAACCCTAAAAATCCCTAAAACCCTTAAAAATCCCAAAATTCCCTAAAATCCTAAAAAACTAAAAAAACACTAAAGCCTAAAAAACCAAAAAAAAACCAAAAAAACCATAAAACCCTTAAACCCCTAGAACCATTAAAAACCATAATATCTCTTAAATCTCTAAAAACCTATAGAAAACACTAAAAACTATAAAGTCCTTCAAAACTAAAAAAACACTAAACCCCTAACAAACCTTTAAAACCCACAAAAAAATTGTAAGACCCCTTAAGAAAAGCATGAAAAAGCCTTCAAAATCCATAAAACTCCTAAAACCCCTAAAACCCCCAAAAATTTCTAAAAACCATTTAAACCCCTATAGATCCCTAAAAATTCATAAACCCCATAGAAAACCTAAAAACCCAAAAAAATACTTAAAACCCTTTAAACCATAAAAAACCTTAATACCCCTAAAAGACCCAAAAAAACCAAAAAACCTTTAAAAACCTAAAATAACCCAAAACACACTAAAAACTCCTAAAATAATAAAAAACCATTTAATCCCCTAAAAACATCAAGAAACCCTAAAACACACTACCTAAGACGATGTCACCGCTCTCTCCCGGGTCTCTCCCGACGCGGCGATCTCTAGGGTTCCATCCTGGAACCCCCTTCAGTGGCTTCGTTGATCTCCTCAGGCTTTGCGATGTGGATGGATTGATGTTCGGGAAGCGTTATATCCTGGTGCGATGGAGGTTTTCGCGACGGATGGATGAAGGAAATGAGATCTTGAGGGTTGTTTCAGGTTGTGGCAGTTTTTCGTTTCGATCTGGATCGGCGTTGCTAGATCTGGATTCTGCTCTCTCTGGTGGTAGAAGAGATGATTTTCCTGTGTGTTGGACGATTCTGAAGCTGTCGACGGTGAAGTCAACGCTGATGAGATGGTTTCTTTTTCTAATAGGAGGGTTCGGCTTGCTGGTTTTTTGGTGCGACGAGAATTTCTGGTGTCGGGGGGAGGTATGGCCACGTCCTGGTGACAAACGGGTTCGTCGGGCTTTGCATCTACTTCGCGCGAGCATTGGCGTTGCTCTTGGTTCGATGCTGTCTGTCCGGATCTGAAGAGGTGCAGGCTTTTTACTCATTGATCTTGCTGCTGACAAAGGTATAGTCGCTATGTCCTGTGTCCGACTGATTTTGCTGGCTTGCATGTTCTTGTTTGGTGGCTGGACTGGTTCTGTGTTGCTGCTTCGGCTAGACTTTGGCTGGATTTTTCATTCGTGGCCTCCCCCAAAGCTGTTGTTGGGGAGAAGGATTGGTGCTGATTTTTGGATGGTTTTTTGGCTTTGTTGTGGATGTTGGCTGCTGGTTCTGTTGGGTGGTGATGATTCATGTTCTGTTGATGTTGTTTGTTCTATGCTGTTGGAAAGGGACCTTCTTGGTGAGAAGGTACTGGGTGCTGGATGTGGGTATTTTGTTGGTTTTGAGTGGATGGTGTATGGTAAATTCTGGATGACGTGTGGCTGTTTGGTATTTGCTGCTGCTGTGGATGAGTTTGTTGCTGTGATGCTGGAGTGGAAGTGGGATGCTGGGAGATGTTTGGTGGTCGAAAGAGGTGTTGGCTGTCTGAAAATGAGGATGCTGGTTGCTGGTTTGTTGTGGATGTTGGTTGGCCGGTTGCTGCTGCTGGATGTTGTTTGCTGCTGTAGTCTGAATGCTGGTTGATGGTTAGCTGTGAGCTACTGGATGCTGGTTAATGCTGGATGTAGTGCTCTTGGATGCTGGTACTGGCTGGATGTAACGTGATGATGCTGCGGTTTTGTCTGTTTTTGTGTCTTTTTCTTTCTTTGTTTTTCTTTCTTTGGCGTGGGTTGTAAGGGTTTTTGGGTGTGGTTCGTTCGACCCCTCCCCTCCCTTGTCTTCAGTGTTTGTGTCTTTTTGTTTAATAAATTTTTGTGGGTGCCAGGAATAGCCTGGACCCGAGCCTTCTTTTCCTAAAACACACTAATAATACAAAAAACCCCTAAAACCTAAAAAACCCTAAAAAACCTAAAAAACCTAAAAAACACTAAATATAATAAAAACTATTATAAACCCTAAAAAACTAAAAGGACCCCAAAACTATAAAAATTATAAAAACCCTAAAAACCCCTAAAAACCCTGAAAATACTAAAAATACTAAAAACTCAAAAACTCAATTTTTTTTAAAAAACCCAATAATACACCCTAAAACCATAAAAGACCCTAAGAAACCCTAAAAATCCTAAAAGACCCTAAAAACACTAAAACACCCTAAACCCTAAAATGACCTTAAAATCATAAAAATATTAAAAGACACTAAAAAACCAAAAACATTAAATGAAAATAAAATTCCCCAAATTCAATAAAATACTCCAAAAAACCCCTAAATGACCTTAAAAACCCTAAAAACCTAAAAGAGCCAAAAAACTGAATAAGAAACTCTGAAGGACACTAAAAACCCTAAAAACCCATAAAGGTCCCTATGAAACACTAAATTAACCTAAATACCCCTAAAAATTCTAAAGGACCCAAAAACCCTAATACCCCAAAAGAACCCTAAAAACCCTAACAACCCCAAAACCCAGAAGACCCTAAAACCCCCCCTAAAACCCTTAAAAACTCTAAAACACTATAAATCCTTTAAAATACCCTATAAATCCCAAAAAACCCTAAACAACCCAAAAAACACTAAAAATACCCTAAACCCTAAAAACTCTAAAAAATATAAAACCCCTAAAATACCCTAAAACACCCTAAAAAATTAAGACCCTTAATACAATAAAAAATCCTAAAAAACCTAAGAAACCCTAAAATATTTTAAAACTTCCTAAAAATCCTAGAACCATAAAAACCCTTAAAACCTTTAAAAACACTAAAAATTAATAAAACCCTAAAAACCCAAAAAAAAACAACCCTAAAAACTCAATAAAACCCCCAAAAAATGATAAACACATTCAAAACACCTTGAAAACCCTAAAAACCCGGAAGGACCCTAGAAACCCTGAAAACCAAAAAAGGGTCCTAAAACCCCTAAAGGGCACTAAAAACCCTAAAAATTCAAAAATAACCTAAAACTATAAAAACCCAAAAAAACGAAAACCCCCAAAACGCTACTAAAACCCCTAAAAACACCTAGATGACCCTAAAAACCATAAAATCCCCTTTAAATACTAAATACCCTAAAAATCTCAAAAAATATTAAAATATCCTAAAAACCCTAAAAACATTAAAATAACCTAAAAATAGTAAAAATCCCAAAAACCCAAAAAGATCCTAAAAATCATAAAAACTACTAAAACCCTAAAAAACGCTTAATGCCCAATACACTATAAAAACCCTTTAAAAATCATGATGAACCCTAAAACCCATAAAAATCTAAAAAACCCTAAAAATCTAAAAGCCCATAAAACCCCTAAATACCCAAAAACCCCACAAAGAACTAAAGCAACTAAAAACCCTAACCCCTCCTCCCCCCACCCCCAAAACCTGAAAACCCCTAAAACCCCAAAAAAAACCAAAACTGAAAACCCCTAAAACCTTAAAAACTATAAAACAACCAAAAACCCTAAAAACGTTAAAAAATCTTAAAACCTAAAAAACCCTAAAACCCTAAAAAACACAAAAACTCGTAAACCCAAAAAAACAAGATTCCCTAAAATCCTAAAAACCCTAAAACCCCTAAAATCCCAAAAAACATGTCAAAACGCTAAAACCCTAAAAACATAAAAACTGGAAAGAAACCTGAAAACACAATAAAGACCCTAAAAACCCTAAAACCCCACAAAAATCTATAAAAACCATAAAACACCTAAAAACCTGAAAATACTAAAAAACCAAAAAACCATAAAAATAATAATAACCCAAAAATGACCCTAAAACCCTAAAAAGCCTTAAAATACCCTAGAAACCCTTAAAACAAAAAAAAGGCCCTAAAACCCTATAAATATCCTAAAACATCCTTAAAACCCTTAAGTACCCTAAAACTCCTAAAACCCCTAATATACACTAAAACCCCTAAAAACCTTTAAAACGCCTAAAAGCCCTTAAAATGCTAAAAACATCTTTGTGGTGTGCTTGTGGGGATTAACCATTCTAGTGGAGCTGATTTAAGATCTGAGGGGTGCGAGGTGTCGTGGATTGGTGGTGATGGGTGCCAATTTCTGGAAGATTCTTAGTCAGGAGGCGATGAATGATTGAAGCTAGGCTATGGTAGGTTGGGAGCTAGTTGGTTAGGAGGTGTCGGTTTCTGGATACTAAGATGTGGTATGATGGGAGGTAATTGTTTTAGGGGGTACTGGATGCTGGAATCTGAGTTGCTCGATGCTTGTTGTTACTTGGCTAAGAGAAATACCTAGGTCCTTGAATGGTTGGTGATTTGCTGTGGTTTGTTGTGGTGGGTGATTTTGGTGTTTTGCGATGGTGGTTTTCAGTTGATGATTGATGATAGGTGATGATGATGCTTGGTTATGAATGTTGTGATGGTGTTTGGATTTGGGGCTGCTGGAGGTTGGTGTTTGGGGCTTCGTGGTGCTGAAGCTGATTCTATGTTTTTTTTTTTTGTATTTTTTTTATTTCTTTTCTTTTCTGGGATTTAATTTGGGTATGGGTCATTTGACTCTTCCCCTCCCTTGTCTATTGCGTCTCATTTTCTAATAAATTTTGGGGGGTCAGGAATAGCCTGGCCCCCGCATCTTCCTTGCCCAAACACTTGGAAAACCTAAAAATATCTTAAAAATTACTACAAATCCCTGAAGCCATAAACTACCAAAAAACTCCTAAAAACCATAAAAATACCTAACAGCCCAAAAACCCACTAAAAATCCTAAAAACTTAGAAAAAAACTCAAAAACCCTTAAAAACCCAAAAATATTTAGAAAGGACCCAAAATCACTAAAAACCCTAAAAACCTTAAAAACACATAAAAACACTAAAATCCCTAAAGACACATAAAAAAACTTGAAACCCCTAAAAACTTTAAAACCCATAAAAATCTTAAAAACTATGAAAAATCCTAAAAAACTAAAACCCTAAAAATAATAAAATACATAAAAACCCCTCAAGAATCCCTAAACCCCTGAAAAAACCTAAAAACCCTAAAAACTATAAAAACCCTAAATCCCTAAAAACCATTTCAAAATCCTAATAATTCCCAAAAAATCCCTAAGACCCAAAAAAAAGTAAAATCCATTATTAAAACCTTAAAAACCCCTAAAAACCTAAAATCCCTAAAAATCCATGAAAACTCTAATACCAAAAAAACCTGAAAGCCCCTAAAAACCTAAAAAACAATAAATAATCTATAAAACCTTTCAAAAAACCTAAAATCCTCTAAAAATCCTTAAAATCCAAAAAAACTAAAACTCCTAAAAACTCTGAAAACCCATGAATCCCCTAAGACCTCTAAAAAACCTTTAAAAATAAAAAAACTGATAAAAACCATCAAAACCCATAGAACCCCTAAAACCCCAAAAACCCTAAAAACCTAAAAAAACTAAAAACCTATAAAAACCCTAAAACTCTAAAAATCACTAAAAACTAAAAACCCTACAAACCCAAAAAATCCATAAAACACTAAAAAGGCTAAAAAGCCTTAAAATGCTAAAAACTCTAAAACTTGTAAAACCCCAAAAAATCTTAAAAATCCTAAAAATACTAAAAACACAAAAATGCTATTAAAACTTTAAAAGTACCCAAAACCCCCTAAATTGACTATAAAATCCATAAAAACCCCTAACAACCATAAAATCCCTAAAAGTTTTAAAAAACCTAAAAACCAAAAAAACTCCTAAAAACCCTTCAAAAAACTTAAAACCCTAAAACAATAAAACACCCTAAAACCCCTAAAAACTATTAAATATAAAAACCATTTTAAAACCATCAAAACTCATAAAACCCAAAAAAAACCCTTAAAATCCAAAAATCCCTAAAGAACTTAAAAACTAAAAAATATCCAAAAAACACTTAAAACCTTGAAAACCCTAAAATCACCAAAGGACTATAAAACCCCCAAAACCCTAAAAACCCTAAAACAAATTAAAACCCTAAAAACTAAAACCCAAAAAATCCTAAAACACTTTAAAACCCCATAAAACCATTAAAACCCCAAAAAACCATATAATCCTCAAATCCTCTTAAATATTTAAAAACCCTAAAAACTATAAACCCCTAAAACCCTAGAAACACATAAGAAAATCCTAAAAACCCAAAAAATACCTAAAAATGCCCTTAAAACCCTAAAAAACCCATAGACTCTAAAAATATAGAAAAATTCTTGAAAAATATGAAATGCCCTAAAACCCCTAAAAATTCCTAAAAACCTAAAATCTATAAAATCCCTAAAAACCATGGAAACCTCTATAAAATGATAAAAAATATTTAAAAACTCTAAAAACCCTAAGAAAACAATAAAAAATATTTAGAAACCTTATAAACCCATAAAAACCTTAAAACCTCTAAAAAACCTTAAAACCCTTAAAAACACTAAAAACCCTAAAACCCTTAAGCCCCCCCCCCTAAATCCCTAAAAATAAAAAAAAAAATACCCCAAAAACATAAAAACCCTCAAAAGACTCTAAATCCCTATAAAACCCTAAAAGTCCCTAAAAAACTTAAACAACCCTAAAACCCCAAAATTCCCTAAAACCCTTAAAATATGCTTAAAATCTAGAAACCCAAAGGCCCTAAAATAATCCTAAAAACCCTAAGTAACCCAAAAAAACTCTTGAAAACCCCCTAAAATCCTTAAACCCCCTAAAACCCTAAAAACTAACTAAAAACACAAAAATCCATAAAAACCCATTAAATACATGAATGAACCAAAAAACCTAAAAAACCATAAAAACCCTAAAATCCCCAAAGACACTAAAATTCCTAAAAACCATAAAAACCCTAAAAATGCCTAAAATCCCAAAAATTCCCTAAAATCCCTAGAAAGGATGGTGGCGACTACACCTCTCCCTCCCTGCTCTATGGGGGAGGGGACCTCTCTAATCCTTGATGAAGACCGGAAAGCCTTTGTCCCATTCTCCATCCCTAATTTTCTACCCCCATTTCCCTGGATTGAAATTTTTCCTAAGGTTCCTGATTTGTATGAAGGCCACCCACAACTCCCGATCTCGATCCAAGAGTTTAATAGAGCCTCATCTCTTTGTATCTTGACACTGGTTTCTCACTTCATGAATTGGAGACCCTTGGTGGACTCATTTGAAAGGTTTGTGTTTGAATCTTGGGGTCTTCAAGATCGTATGATGATAGGATTAATTGATGGCCGACACATTATGATTCAGTTTTCAATGGAGGAGGATATTACTCTGGCGTTGTCCTCATCTCCCTGTAGCTTTAATGGTTATGAATTCTTCCTCTTTAGATGGAGCTTTGATCTACATATGAATCATGATTCACTAATGATTACCACTTGGTCTCATTTCTCTGAACTCCCTCTACCTTTTCAAAATCTGTCGATCATTTCAATGCTTGTAAATATGGTGAGATGGTATCTTTGCTCAAATAGCAGGACCCGTGTGGTTATTAACCCTATGGCTCCAAGAGTTTTTGTTGAAGTTGATGCATCTAAGGCACCAATTGAGTTTGTATGGATTTTTTTTGGTGATGAATTTCGATACAAACAGTTGGTTGTCTTTGAATCATGGGTGGAGTTATGTTAGCTTGTAAAAAGTTGGGTCACTCTAGGTTAAGTTGTTGGAATTTTATCAGAGCTAGTTTTTGAGGTGTCTAGTGCAGGAGATAAATCATTTGTTGATTCTCAAGAGGTTATTGTGGTGGGGTTGGACCAGAGAGATGCCACTATGATTCTGGGGGTGGCACCTACAATCGGTCCAGGTCTTGGAACACTGAGCCCGAAGATTTTGTGGAATGGTCTTCCGGTTGTACTGGGGGACCATGGGTTTTCAATAGGTGACTTATGTTTAGGGAAAGCAGTTGTTTAGTTCCAACTAGAGCCAAATGTGAGTGATATTTTCAAGCGATTGAAGAGAGACTTGAAGCTTTTGGATGCTGGGAATTCTTCAAGCAGGGAGGGTGAAGAGGGCTCTGTGGGGGGGTGGACATTGCTGCTGGTGGGATGCCTATTTCTTCTATTAGAAATCTGAAGTAGAGGAAGGAATCCATTCCAACCTTCAACTGCTTTGAAGGGCTGGAGCTTGAGGAGGAGGTTCAAGGGTCTCTGATTGTTGTTGTTGGGAGTGTGAGGTCTGTTGTACATGCACAGAGTGAGGTGCAAGCTGTTGCTGCTGGGTGTGGTGGAGGGAGTGTGGCCCAGAATTCCAGTGAAGCCGATATGATGTTGGAAACCACTGGCCACTCTGATGGTGATATTGAGCTAGATAAAAGGGTGATGCAAGTGCTTGTGCACAATAGTGATGGGATTGTTGAGGATGTGGTGTGGTCCCATGTCTCCCGCAAAAGTCTTGAGGATGCTCAAGCTTTCCCGAGTGACATTTTGGAGCCTGATGATGATCATGTTGCCCAGCCTTCTCGCCAAAGGAAAGTAAGAAATTTGCCTGGGTAGGAGGGTAAATTGACTCTTACTCTACCTAAAGTTGAGGTGGACAACACAGTTGGGTGAACTAGTTATGTGGTTTGTCCTTCTTTGAAGGAGGATAAGGTCCTGAAGCTCGTGTTGGATGGTGTGGTGACCCCTCCTTGTCTGGATCTCAACAAACCTGCCTTGGTGGTTCCTAGAATGCCACAGTATGGGGTTCTTTCTAACTATTCCCTAAACCAGGAATCTTTCTTCATCTACGATAAAGAACTTTTCCAGTGGGATGGTATAAGGATGAACCAAAACATGGCTATGATCATTAAAAAGAGGGACTTGATAGAGGAGGCCATTCTATATGGGAAGAAAAACAAATCTGTAGGGGTCTCTTTAGATCCCCAAAAGAAGAAGTCGAGGAAGGAATACTCTACTTTACCAAATATTGTGTCCATGAGAGCCTCCTATAAAGCTAAGGAAAATGCCTCTAGTAGGGGATGTCGATCTGTCAAGGCACAGCTGAATGTGGAGCAACAAAATCTCAGGGAGTATTACACTTCCTTCCTTAACCAATATGAATCATTTGAATGGGAGTCGGTGGAGTTGGATTCTTCCTATGGTTATAGTACTGATGGGGATTCATATGGGGATGGAGCCATTGATTTGTAGTTCATGTTTCTTTCTCTTCTACTTTTTGGGTTTGTTGATGTTTTTTAGTGTCTTGGGGGGTCCAGGGTTTTTCGGTGTGGGTCGCTTGACCACACTCTGTCCTTGTCTACATTTCTTTTCTTTTAATAAATTTTGGGGGGCTAGGAATAGCCTAACCTCGTGCCTTCCTTTCCCTAACAATCCCTAAAAACTTTAAAATCCTAGAAACATTTAAAAACCATAAAACCCCTAAAAATTCCTAAAAATCCCTAAAATAACCTTAAGAACCATAAAAACTCTAAAACCCTAAAACCATAAAAAACCTTAAAACATCCCTAAAAAAATTGAATACCATAAAAACACTAAAAACATTTAAAAACCAAAACAACCCTAAAAAACCATAAAACCCCTTAAATCCTAAAAACCCTAGATCTCCTTAAAAAATCCAAAAAAAAACATTAAAAACCATAAAAACCCCTAAAGGACCCTAAAAACACTACAAAACCTAAAACCCTTTAAAAATCCTAAAACCCCTCAAAAACTAAAAAACACAGAAAAACCTAAAAAACAATAAAAAATCCTAAAAACATTAAAAACACCTAAAAGATCAAAAAAAACTAAAAATCCTAAAAGTCCCTAAGATTCCCTAAAATACCGTAAAACCCCTAAAAATCCCTAAAACACCAAAAAATCCCTAAAACCACTAAAAGAGTATAAAATCCATAAAACCCCCTAAAATCCACTAAAAATCCAAAAAAACACTAAAAATCATAGAATTCACTAAAAACACTAAAAGCCTCTAAAAACACTACAAAGCCAAAAAATCCTAAAACTCCCTAAAATCCCTCAAACCACAAAAGGACCCTAAAAAACCAGAACCCCATAAATGGCCCAAAAACCCTAAGAACCCTAAAGGGCCCTAAAAACCTTAAAAACCCCTAAAGGACCCTAAAAACACTAAAAACACCTAAACAAGCCAAAAACCCAAAAATAACTAAAAGACCATAAAAACCCTTTAAAATATTAAAAACACTAAAAGACCATAGAAAACCGTAAACGACCCTAAAACCACAAAAAAATTAACTAAAACCCCTAAGATCTAAAAAAATCCCATAAAACACTAAAATACCCAAAAATATTTAAAAGACCCTAAAAACAATAAAACCCCTAAAAACCCTATAAGATACTAAAAACCATAAAAACATCTAAACCCTCTAAAAGACCTAAAACCCCTAAAACCCTTAAAATCAAAAAAATTCCTTAAAACCCCTAAAAATACCTAAAAATACAAAAAAAACAACCCCCCCTAAAAAACCCAAAAAACCATAAAAACCCCTAAAAACCTTTAAACTCTAAATACCTAGAAACCCCAGAAAAATATTAAATCCCTAAAGAACCAAAAAATTCCTCAAAATACCCTAAAGGACCCTAATAACCCATAAAGGGCCTAGAAAACCCAAGAAACCCAAAATGGACTTCAAAAACCCAAAAATACCCTAAAACCCCAACAAATACTAAAAATCCTAAAAACCATAAAACACCCTAAAACCCCTACAAGCCCTTATACCCCTAAAACATCACTAAATGGCCCTATACAACCCTAAAAGAAATTAAAACACCTTGAACCCCAAGAAACCCTAGAAATACTCTCAAACCTAAAAAATATATTAAAAACCATAAAATAGTAAAAAACATCAAAAACACTAAAAGACCCTAAAAACCCAAAAAATGAAAAAATTAAAAATAACCTTGTAAACCAAAAAACCCCCAAAAAACCCTAAAACATTAAGAAACCCTCAACACCCTAAAAACCATAAAACCCTTTAAAAATTATGACATACCCTAAAAATCCTAAAATCCATAAAAACCTTAAAAACCATAAAAAACCAAAAACTCCTAAAAACCATAAAAACATAAAAATCCCAAAAAATTGTAAACCCCTAAAAACCCTTTAAAACCCTAAAAACTTAAAAAAATTTAAAAACACAAACACCCTAATAACTTCTAAAAAACTAAAAAATCCCCCAAAACCCTAAAATAAACTAAACACACTGACCCCCCCCCCCAACCTTAAAACCCACCTAAAACCCTAAAACCCCCAAATCCCAAAAAACCCTGAAAACCCATAAAAATCATCAAGGCGTAAAAAATTATAAAAACCCTAAAAACACTAAAACCTTAAATCCCCTAAAACTCTTAAAATAACCTAAAATTCCTAAAAACTATAAAAAACCATAAAACCCCATAAAAATCACAAAACCCTAAAAGACCCTAAAACACATAACAACCTTAAAGCCCCTAAAAGACCCTAACAACCCTATAAAAACACAAAAAACCAATAAAACCCTTACATGCAATAAAAATACAAAAAACTCCAAAACCATAAAAATATAAAAAACCTTAAAAACCCTTAAAACCTAAAAAACCCGGAATCACCCTAAAACCCTAAAAAACCCTTAAAATGCTAAAAACCCTAAACTAATCATAAAACCCCCAAAACCCTAAAAATATAGGTAAAAACACTAAAAAGTCCTAAAATCTCTAAGAACTCGTTAAATCACCTCAAAACCTAAAAACCCTAAGAAAACCATAAAAACCCTAAAACCCTAAAAACACTAAGAAACCCCTAAAATCCGTAAAAAACCAAAAACCCCAAAAAAATAAAAAAACCCTAAATCACTAAAAACCCTAAAAATAGTAAAACCCTTTGAACACTAGAAACCCTAAAATCCCTAAAAACACTAAAATAAACCTAAAAGATCTAAAAATCCCTAAAAACCCTAAAAATTCTTTAAAACCCTAAAAACATAAAAACATGAAAAAAACCCTAAAATATTTAAAACACACTAAAAATGCTAAAAACCATAAAACCCCATAAAATCCTAAAATATCCTTAAAACCCCTAAAAATATAAAAACACCTTAAACCCATTAAAAACCTAAAAATCCCTAAAAATCCCTAAAAAACTCTAAAAAACAGAAAAATCCTAAAAACCTTTAAATCCTAGAAAGACCCTAAAATCCTCTAAACCCCTAAAAACCAGTAAAAACCCCTAAAAACCCTAAAAACCATTAAACCACACAAAAACTGTAAGGCCCCAAAAACACAATAAAAAACACTAAAAAACTAAAAAACACCTAAAACCCCTAAAAAATCAAAACAAAATAAAACCTAGAAAAAATTAGAAACCACCTAAAAACCCTAAAAACATAAAAACCCTAAAAATATTTAAAAATCCCAAAAACACAAAAAACCCTAAAAAAATATTAAAACCCGTGAAAACCCTTAAAACATTAAGAAAACGCTATAGGGAGGCCAATTCGGTGGCGAATGCACTCTCCATAAAATGCAATTAAGGAACTGAGCTCGTTTTGGTCCTTTGTTACTTTGTTGTTTTGTATGTCTTATGAGGACTTTGATATGAAGGGTGGGCAACACACTTGTTCTTGTAAACTCTCCTTATAAGTATTTTTATTTATTTTAAATAAAGTTTGGGGGCTAAGGGTGATTGGCCCCAAACCTTTTTCACCCCTAAAATATTGAAAACCCTAAAACCCCCTAAAAATCCATTAAAACCCATAAAAACCCTAAAACCCACTAAAAATCCTGAAGACCCTAAAACCCCTAAAAATTAATAAAACCTTTAAAATCCCAAAAAACCACTAAAACCCTAAAACCCTGAAAATTATAAAAATCCTAAAAACCCATGAAACCCATAAAAACTCTAAAAACCCCAAAAAAACTAGAAAATCCTAAAAACCCCGAAAACATCTTAAAATTATAAAACCCCTAAAAACCTTTAAAACACAAAAAAACATAAAATCCCTAACAAATCCTAGATACCCTTAAAACCTCTAAAAACCTAAAAACCACTAAAACTATAAATACCCATTAAAATCCTAAAAACTCTACAAAAATAATAACCCTTAAAACTCTAAAACCCTAAAAACCATAATAACACTAAAAAACCCTAAAACCCATTAAAGCCACCAAAACCCATAAATACACCTTAATATCATAAAAACCCTTAAAAACACTGAAACCATTAAAGCCCCTAAAACCCTAAAAATGTTATAAAACCCCCAAAACCCCTTAAAACCCATAAAAACATTAAAACCCTAAAAATGCAAAAAAAAACTTACAAGTTAATAAAGACATTAAAAATCCTAAAAAACCTAAGAACCCTTAAAACATCTAAAAATCAGAAAAACTTTAAAAACACTAAAAAACCTAAAAACCCTAAAACCACCTAAGAGACCCTAAAACCCCTAAAAACCTAAAAGATGTTAAAATATATTAAAAACTCCTAAAATACCCAAAATATCAGTAAAACACCATAGAAATCTTAAAAGACCATGAAATACCCTAAAAGAATCTAAAAACCATTAAAAACCCTAAAAGGTCCTAAAAATCTTAAACAACCCCAAAATGAACCAAAAAACATTGAAGGACCATAAAAATCCTAAAACCCCTAAAGTAGTATAAAAACACTAAAGGAACCTAAAACCCCTAAAAACCATAAAGCACCCTAAAAACTCTACAAAAACCCTAAAATTCCTAAAAAACTCAAACAACTATAAAAACCCTAAAACACCCTAAAATCAATGAATGACCCAAAAAAGAAAAAAAATTAAAATACCCTAAAAACCTAAAAAAACACCTTAAAAAATTTAAAGAATCAAAAAAACCCTAAAAACCTAAAAACCTTAAAATATAATAAAATCCCTAAAAAACCTATAAAACTGTAAAAACTATAAAAAATATTTTAAAAATTCTGAAAATCATTAAAACCCCACAAAAAACCCTAAAACTCCCTAAAACACTAAAATCCTGCAAAATATATGAAAAAAATGTATAAGCCCATAAAATCCTAAAAACCCTTAAATACTCAAAAATTTAAAAAAACCCCCAAACCTGCTTAAAAATCCAAAAAAAAACTTAAAACCCATAGAAATACTAAAAACCCTAAAACCCCTAAAGATCATAAAACCCTTAAAACCCAAAAAACACTGAAACCCCTTAAAACCCATTAAACCCCCTAACAAACCCTAAAACCCCCTAAAAACATAAAACCCCTAAACCCATAAAAACCCTAAAAACCATGAAAACCCAAAAAACCCCATAAACCCCATTAAGGTCCAAAAAACCCTAAAAGAATCTAAACCCCTAAAATACCCTAAAAACCACTTGAGTCCCTAAAAATCCCAATAAAACCTTTAAAAGACCCTTAAGACCCCTTAAACACCCTAAAAACCTAAAAACCCCCTCAAAAACCGTAAAAACCCCAAAAAAACTCTAAAACACCCAAAACCACCTTAAAATCTGAAGTAACCCTAAAAACCAAAAAACCCAAAAACCCTCTAAAAACATTAAAAACTATAAAACCCTAAATTCCCTAAAAACCCAAGAAAAGACTAGAAACCTCTAAAACCCTAAAACATAAAAACCCTAACAACCCTAAAACCCTAAAAATTAATAAAAAATCCTAATAACCAAAAAACCCCTAAAAACCAATAAAACCTCTAAAACCTATAAAAACCTTTAAAACCATAATAAACCCTAAAAACCTTAAAAACACTAAAAACATTAAAACCCATAAAAACTCTAAAACCCCCTAAAACCTCTAAAACCCTTAAGAAACCCCTAAAACCCTTTAATTCCCTAAAAACCCATGAAACCCAAAACCCAAAAAAAACCATAAAACCCCTAGGAACCAAAAAACCATAATACCTTAAAAACCATAAAAAGTATTTAAACCCATAAAGACATAAAAAAACCAAAACCCATCAAATCCTCAAAAACTCTCTTCCAAATAAAAACTTTTTATTAGAAAAAAAATTAAGGAAAATTGATAAACCACATAGGTTCACCCTAGAAGAAAAACAACATATGCTGGAAATCCTTTTTTTTTATTTTCAAAAGCCGGTTTAATGGGTTCCGGTGCCCAAGCATACAACCACAACATAAACCCAAAAACAGCAATCAACACACTAAAAACATCAGTAAAAATCATCAAATGCGTACTCCTCTCCGCATCCCCTGCCAGACTCATCTTCTCTAGTGGCCGAGGCTGTTTCCCAACCTGGTGTCCTCCAATACTGAGGGCTTTGCACCCGATTCCTGAGAAGTTCCAGAACAGGGTCTGGTGAAATCCTCTCAGCCACAATGTTGTTCGCAAAAGACACAGCGACCTTGCCTTTCTTCCTAGTTGTTGAACGAGTCTGCGTAGGCCGCGGGAGACAGGAGTAATCCTTCCTTGACCGACGTCTTACTGTGGGTGAACCAGGCCCTCCGACTGGAAAAGAGGTTTGCTCACTCTGCACCACCTCACTGAACAAGCGGTCACCTGTTCTGCTCACTTTCTCTGTCCCTCCCAAAGGGAACTCCCTTCCTTTATCATCCTGACCTGTAGTAGGGTTCTCCATCACCGGCAGAAAAACAACATATGATATCACAAAATCATTAAAAAAGAGATTGATCCTATTAGAGAGAGTCCCTATAAATAATTTCCTAAAGAGAGTGTTTACCTATGTTTTCTGGATCATCCTTTATAAGGTCTTCAAATCAGTCAGCTATCTTCTCCCAAGTTTAAATGTGCACCTCTTTATTTATCTTCCATTTATTGAACCCCCTTACGAGTATTAAGTCTTGCTTATTGATCCATGTAGTCTACTAATGGTTATTATTCATAATAATTGGCCTTTTCATCATCATATCATCCTTATATGTTGGGGAATTTTTCATAAGGAACTCCTCCACCATTTCTTCCTCTTAGTGGATAATCATCTCTAGTGTTTTATTGTTAATGAAATCCTCCACACATGTCTCCTGTTGCTGACTAATCATGTCACCCTTGACCATGATGACCATTCCCTCACTGATATCATGATTTGATACTTTTTATTTTCCTTTCATATTATCAATACCAGCATTAATGCATTCCATATCCTTTGTTTTGGTTTTTTTAACTCACTTGGCATCCATTGGTTTTGGTATATAAAAGCAGTCATTGTTCCCTTTAATTTTCTTTCCTTTAGTTAAAATAAAACTCCCTGAGTCCCAGTTATCCTTATACCCCTTATTCTTCCTTGAGTTGTACAAAACTTTTCTAATACTTCCTCCTACATTATCCTTTTAGAAGTAATAAGGAACTCCCTCATCGGATTCCCCATATATACTCCTCACTTCAATGTCATTCTCCTCTTGTGGGGACACTCCCTAGTCTTAATTCAATCCCATAGTAACCAACACTTCAAATAGGTTCCTATTTTTGATGATATCTAGGTTCTGCCTTTGACTAGGCATCTTGGTTTTGACCCTTCAACCCACAAGATCAGTTGGGGTACCCTACAATGAAAACTGAATATCATGACTTCTCCTCTAAACAGTCTCCATAACAACCACCTAGTTATCAGTAATGCTACTCGGTTTCACTACCTCGGTATGATCTGGAGGATATGACCTGCTACCCTAAAAACCCCTAAACACCATACAAATCCAAAAAAAACTATAAAACCCATAAAACCCATAAAAATCCTAAAAAACTATACCCTATTCCCGACATCGTAAACCCTAAAACCTAAACCTTACACCCTAAATAGTAAACCTAACAACAAAAACCCTATACCCTACACCCAAAATCCCAAAACCTACACAATAAACCCTATACTATACACCCTAAACCCTACACCCTAAACCCAACACCATAAATTCAAAACCCTACACTCTAAATCCTCTAGTTGCACCCTAAACCCTAAACTATACACCTTAAACTCCATAACCTACACTCTAAACCATATATGCTACACCTTTAACCTTATACCCTACACCCTAAACCATATATCCTACACCCTAAACCTTATACCCTACACCCAAAATCCCATAACCTACACCCTAAAATCTATATATTACACATTAAATCCTACATCCTAAACCCTATACCTTACACCCAAAATCCAAAACCCTACACCTAAAATCATATACCCCACACCCTATACCCTATACCCAAGACACTATACCCATCACCCTAAACCCTCAACCCTATTCCCTTCACCCTAAACCCTAAAACCTAAACCCTCAACCCTACACCCTAAACCCTAAACCCTACACACAAAACCCTATACCCTACACCATAAATCCTAAACCCTAAACCCAAAACCTAATACCTTATGACCAAAACCCTAAACCCTACATCCTAAACCCTATAAACAACACCCTAAACCTTACACCCTATACCTTATACACTATACCCTAAACCCTAAACCCTATACCCTACACCCAAAACCCAGTATCCTAAACCCTATATCATAAACCCTAAACCATAAATCCCTATACCATACACCCTAAACCCTGAAACCTATACCCTAAATCATATACCCTACACTCTAAACCCTAAACCCTAAACACTAAACCCTATACCCAACACCCTAAACTCTATATCATACACCCTAAACCCATAACAATACACCCAAAACCTTATACCCTTCACCATAAACCCTAAAACATATACCCCAAACCCTATACCCTACAATCTAAACCCTAAAATCTTCACCCTAAACCCTATAACCCACACCCTAAAACCTAGACCCTAAACCCAAAACAATACACCCTAAAACCTAAACTATATACCCTAAATCATACACCCTACACCCTAAACTATATACCCTATAACATAAAACTAAAACTCTACAGCCTAAACCCTATACAATACACCCTAAACCATAAACCATACACCCTAAATCATATACCCTACACCCTAAACCCTATACCCTACACCCTAAACCCTATACCCTGACATTACACCCTGAACCCTATACCCTACACCCTAAAACATAAATTCCACACCCTAAACCTTATACACTAAGCTGTAAACCCTAAGAACCCTAAAATTAACCTTACTTAAAAACCCTAAAAATTATGAAAAGACACAAAAATCACTAAAAAAATCTTAAAACCCAAAAAAAAACTAAAAACCCACCAAAAAAACTAAAAACCTTAAAACCCCTAAAAATGCTTACAACCCTGAAAATCCTAAAAACCCTAAAATACGTAACAAAACCCTAAAAAGACTAAAAATATAAAAAACTAGAAAACCTTAAAACCCAGAAAAATCCTAAAAACCCTAAGAAAACACTAAACAACTCAAAACCCCTAAGAAAAACTTTAAATAATGAAAAACTCTAAAATAACCCTAAAAATTTCAAAAAACCATTAAACCCCTAAAAACACTAAAAACCCCTTAAGTCCACTAAAAACATATAAACTCTAAAATATTATTATAAACATGAAAAACCTAAAAACCCTAAAAACCCCTAGAACCCCTAAAAACCCAAAAAACCTTAAAGAACCTTAAAATCATATAAAAACTTTAAAAACCCTAAAACACTCTAAAACCCCTAAAACACATAAAAAACTAAAAAACCCTCAATAACCTAAAAACCTAAAACCCCCAAAACACCATAAAACCATAGAAAACCCTAAAACACATAAAAGACACTACAAAACCCTAAAAAATCTAAAAACCCTAAAAGGCCCTAAAACCCCAAAATGAACATAAAATACCCAAAATACACTAAAAGTAAATAAATCCCTAAAAATCCCAATGAACCCAAATAAAGCCAAAACACCCCTAAAATATCATAAAAACCCTAAAGTGTCCTAAAACCCCATAAAATCTTAAAGTACCTTAACAACCCTAAAAACAGAAAAACGCTAAAAACCCTAAAGGATCCAAAAACCCATTAAAAACCCTAAAGGACACTAAAAATCATAAAAATACCTTAAATACCTCAAAACCCAAAAGTATCATAAAAACAATTAAAAACCCAAAAATACCCTAAAACCCCTAAAATTCCAAAAGACCCTAAAACCCATAAAACCCCTAAAACCACTAAAACCCCCTAAAACCCAAAATACCATAGAAAACCCTAAAAAACCCAAACAACCCTAAAACCCTAAAAATTAAAATACCCTAAAACCATAAAAATACTTAAAATGTTAAAAAAACCTTAAAACCCCAAAAAAACCTAAAAACCCTAAAAACTACCAAAATCCTAAAAACCATAAAATTCTTAAAACCCATAAAAACCTTAAAACCCCTAAAAATAAAAATAAAACCAAAAAAACTATAAACACACTAAAAACCCAAAAAAACCCTATAAAAACCCTAAAACCCCTAAAAACACTAAATACTCTAAAACACCCTAAACAACCCTAAACAACCCTAAAACCCCTAAAAACCCTAAAGTACCCAAAAAAACCTAAAAACCCTATTGTTGTCTTAGTAAAACACCTCCTTATTTTAATGATCCTAAATCACATTTATTATGTATCTAATGAATTTCATATTCTATGATAGTTAACTATTTTATGGTTGAGTTGATAAAATATTAAGTCTTGAACCTACCATAACAACCTAACACATTTGTAATGTACTTACTGTGTAAAGAATTTGAACTAACCATGAAGGTCATGTGACTGTGAGGAACCTACCACACATTTTACTTCAACTAACTTCTTGAAAATTCAACTGGCCAGTCGTTGAGAACAAATGACCTCATGTGTAATCAAACTACTACATAAAGAACAAAGTGAACTTTTCATGAGAATAGATCAAGATACCGTGTTAAGGGAATAAGTTTTAATGTGAGAAAATCAAGTGACCATGTAAAGAAAAGAACCTAAGACGTGAAGGATTCAACCTAATAAATGAAGTAGTGAACCCACCGAGTGATGTAAAATACCTACTCCAGGAAGAGATCAAGTGACTGAAATAGAAAATCAACAGACCATGCCAAGTTATCATGATATTAGGTAACTATGTTTTTTAAGTGAAGAAAACCTATCATGTCTAAATTAATTAGTGGGGTATTTTTTAATCTTAAATAGTTATATTCTGTAGAATTAGTTGCATATCTAGTGTAATTAAAGTTACAATAAATGTTCTATAATGGATATTTGTTGAGATGGAGTTGTCTTCAAGAATAAACACTACTTATGGATAAAGATGGTTATAAAAATATAATAATAGAGGAATATACATGGGCTCCCAAACATATTTTGATATATGGAGGAATCACTCAGAACACTATATGAAACATTATTTTCCTAAACTTTCTATGTAAGATTAGTTGATCCCTTCCAAAGATAGATTCAAGGATTCATGAACAACAGAAGCTGATCAGACTGAGTTGCATCAAATATTTACACTTTCTATTCCTTTCTCTTTCTATTTTAGAATATTTTTCAAGTTGTGTTTTTATACTATTTATTTTTAAACTCAAACTCCCATGCTAAACTAGAGAGTTCCAAACACTATTTTTTGATTATTTTCATATGTTCTCACATTTAAAATCATGGAAGAAGTTGTGTAGCCTAGACTACCTGTGTACAATTTTTTTTCATTCATCTATCCCACATAGAACTATGGAAGAGGATATGTGTATCTTGGATAGCCTTGTGCACTATTTTTTAAAACCTGATCCTAGTCATGGATCAATTTATTCTTTAATAAACTAATTGGTAAAGGGTGATTTCCATGTGGATGGGATTTGGTATTATCTTGAGACCGAACCACTTGTTTAATTTTGCTATGCGATTTCTTGTTTTATTTTACACTATTTTAAAACAAACTAATATCTGTTTTAAAACCCATAATAGAAAAACATTAATTTTTTAGTTGAATTTAGTGTTTGTTTTATATAATATATTTTATTTTAGTAAATATATTTTATAATTTTGAAATAGTTTTCAAACTTATTTTTTAAGTAGGTTTTGATCAAACTATTGATAACCTTTTTAAAAGATCAAATTATATATCTATAATGTTTTAGTTAACTAGGTGTTTTAAGAAATTGGGGGATTTAATTTTACCTCATTTTTAATTTAAAATTTTAATTATAAATTCAATTCAACCCCTCTTGAGTGTTCCACTCTGACCAACATTATTGTCAAATGATTTTCAAATTACTTTTTAACTATGATCTAGTTTTACCAAAAGATCTAAAAAATTAAGTTAAGTATAAATCTCAATCATTATGGATAATAATATATAAGAATAAATAGATACTAACCAGCCTTCGTATTTTAATGGAAATAATTTTTCTCAATGGATGGTCAAAATTTCAATCCATATAAAGAACATGGGATTTTATATTTGGATCTTTATCAAGGAAAAATATGAAAACCACAAACCTACTAGAGATGAATTGAGTGATTTAAGGTCGCATATGACTATAATTATAAATGTATGAATGAATTATACTATATATTAGGAGAATAAAATTTTAATAGAATATCTATTTGTTCAACTTATTTTGAAATATGGGACAAATTGGCTGTTTATTATAAAGGAACTTCCAAATGTTAAATAGATGCACTTAAATACTTATACCATTAAATAAGACACATTGAAAATAAAACTTGATGAAACCATTTCTGATATATACCTCAGGTTTAATGAGATTTTGAACATGATGCATTCACTTGGGAAGAAAATAATGGATAAATATCAAGTGATGAAACCTTTGATAAGGATACCTAATAGGTGGATAGAAACCTCTTTTTCCATCATAGAATCTAGTGAAATCAGCAAACTATTGGTAAAGGAGCTTAATTGAAAGTTTTTTATGTTTGAGGATGAACTGAAAGTGAATAAAGAGTAAGAAGATGAATCAAATATAGAATCAATTTCCTTCAAAACATCTGAATTAAAAATGAAATATAAGATTAAATATGGTAATTCAAGTGATGAAAAATAACCATTATACAATGATGAGTAAATGGTTCATCTATTTAGTAAATTAAATAAATTATACAAGAAGAAGAAATTATTCAAAAATAAGAGTTTTGGAGGAAAGTATGAGAGAAAGGGAAATTGTTAAATGGATAATCATACCAGTGAAGTTACATGTTATGAGTAAAAAATGTAAGGATGCGTTAAACTTGAATGTAATAAACTAAAATTTAATAAATGATATGAGTAAAAAAGAAAAAATGTTTAATAAGGATATGAAATTCACATGGTGAACCTCTGAAGACAATTAAAGTGACTATGACTTGAGCAAAGAAGATAAAAATGACAAAGCTAACATGGGTTTCATGACAAACACATCTAAGGTACTAAATACTATTTTTAAATACCCTATTATTTTTTAAATATTTATAAGAATTAAAAAATGAGAAAAACATGATTAGTGAGGATTTATTTAAATACTATATCATGTTGGAGGAAACATTCAATTAGTTTAAGGGTAAATATAAAAGTTTAAATAAGCAACATGCTTTTCCTCCTCACTTTAAGTATGAATTTACTGTAGAAAAGAACAAAAATGGTCAATTATTAGAGGAAAACAATGAACTCAAATTTTATAATGAGTAATAAGATAAGGATATGAAAATATTCACAAATGGTAAAGAAACTCTTACTAGGATTCTTGGTAAACAAACTACACCCAAGTACACCACAAGGATTGGTTACCAACCTAGACAGAGGATAATTTATAATAATAAAAAATTTAGTTCAAGTTCTTATAAATTTATAAATAATTATTATTATTATGGACCTGAAATTTTTTTAATTTAAAAAATTCTAAAGTCTGTTTATAGAAAACTATTTAAAAAAATTATATTCCTAAAGCTCTTATCACTAATATTATTGGACCCTGAAAAATATGGGTACCAAAGTTATTTATAGTTTAATTTTTTTGTAGGAAACCTGATTAAAGAGTACCAGTAAGAACTTATGGTATCTGGAAAGTGGATGTTCCAGAAATATGACTAGGGACTACTAAATTTTAAGAACCTTATCAAAGTAGAGGGTGGAGATGTCACTTTTGGTGACAACTCCAATGGGAAGATAATATGACTTTGTCAAATCGGTATTTCTAATACTATTTTGATTTATAATTTTTTATTTATAGATGGATTAGAATATAATTTTCTTAGAATCTCATAGTTATTTGGTGATGATTATCATGTTAATTTTGGGAATAATTCTTGAAAAAATTATCATTCCAAACATGATTTAGTTTCTACTACCCTGCGTAATGACAATGTTTATTCTAATGATTTAAATTAATTATTTTTTCAAAATATTTCTTCTTTAAGTGAATTTTTTAAAGAGTCTTGGATTTGTAATAGGATACTTTGGAACTACAACCTTCACTCACTTTGTAAGACAACTATGAAATTATTAGTCAAGGATCTTCCTAAACTAGAATTACCAACATACAAATTCTAGAACACATGTCAAAAAGGGAATAAACATAAGATTTATTTCAAACAAAAGAAAGAATTATCAACTTATCAACCCCTATAATTTGCTCATATAGATTTATTTTTACCATATAGAGTATATAGTTTATAAATAAAATAGTATATTATGTTATGGTTGATTATTATTTAAGATATACATGGTTTTTTTTCTTTCCCATAAAAGTGAATATCCTACCTATTTTTGTACATGTGATAAATCTATAGAAAACCTTAGTAGAATTAACATAAAAACCATGATAATTGATCATGGATGATAGTTTTATAATCAATAATTAGAATCTCTTTTCTCACAATATGGCTATACTCACAGTTTCTATGCACCTCAAACACCTTAACAAAATGGTGCTATTGAAAGGAGAAATAATACTCTTCAAGAAATATCTACAACATTGCTCAGTGAATATGAAGCTCTTTTTTACTTATGGTTTTAATTTATTCTCATATATTACTAGGTAATTAATAGAATTATTTTAAACCATATCTTGAAAATATTCTATATGAATTATGTAATGGTAGAAATCCCAAATAAAATTACTTTAGAGTTTTTGGCTATAAATTTTATATTCTTAACACAAAAGAGAATCTAGAAAAAATTTCACCAAATAGATATGAATGAATTTTCCATGGTTATTCAACCACTATTAACTCTTATAGTATCTTCAATAATAAATTAAAATTTGTAGAAGAAATTTTTCATGTTAAATTCGATGAAACAGATCCATGTGAACCTAATACATCTTTAAAAAATCTTGAGAATGACCTTTGAAATTTAAATATCATTAAAAAATCTAGTGATAATTCTTTGAAATTTAATGTTGAAAAATAACCCAGTTCTAAGGAACTGTTTAAACCTAAACTTATAGAATAAGATTAAGTAACAAATAATTTTACCCCTAAAATTATTATGATATATAGATACCATTCATTATATTCCATAATTGGATATCTGATATAGGAACGAATACTAGATCTCCTCTTAGTAAGAAGTTTGAACATCAAGACTTCAAATAACATCTTGAACCTAATACCATCACATAATTAATAGATGATAATTTATGGGTTATGGAAATTCAAGAATAATTTAATCAGTTTGAGAGGAATATAGTCTAAGAATTAGTAGAAATACCTTATTACTTCTTAACCAATAGAACTAAGTGGGTGTTTAGGAATAAAGTATATGATTTATGCACGATAATTAGAAGTAAATCAATATTGGTTTCACAAGGATAAAGTCATGAGTATGGTATTGAGTATGAGGAAACCTTTACACTAGTATCTAGACTTGAATCAATCAAAATGTTTCTTTCATATGTTTCACATTTGGATTTCAAATTATAACAAATGGATGTAAAAAGTTCCTTCCAAAATGTTTATATAATTGATTATGTCTTTGTATAAAAACACTATGGATTTCAAAACCCTCATTTTTCAAATCATTTTTTAAAATTAAAAAAAGATTTATATGGTTTAAAATAAGCTCTAGATTTTGGCATGATAGGCTCATCTCATTTTTTATTTTTAAAGGTTTTTAAAAAGGAATAGTTGAACCTACTTAATTTATTAAAATAATTTCAAAATATGTTTTAGTAGTACAAATATATATTGATGATATCATTTTAGGATCATCTCAAAATTATTTATGTACTGACTTTTCAAAAAATATAAAAATGAATTTGAAATGAGGTTGATTGTTTAATTTAAATTCTTAATTGGTTTTATTTTTTTTTTTGAAAATAAGGATGGACTAATTTTAAACCAAAGAAAGTACACTAAATATATTATAAAATTTTTGGTAAGGATGGTACTAAAGGAAGTGATACTCCCATGATTATAGGTTGTAAAATAGATCTTGATAAAATTGGGAAACCAGTTGATCAAAATGCTTATAGAGGCATGATTGGAAGTTTACTATACTTAACTGCAAGTCAAATATATATTATGTTTATTGTAATAATGTGTAAATGTTTTCAATAAAATCAAAAATAATCACATTTACTTGATGTGAAAATAAATTTTAAATACCTAAATAAAATACAACAATTAAGGATTGTTTTATTCTAGAGTATAGTAATTTTATTTATTTAGTTATTCATATATATATATATTGGTGGTTTTAAGTTGGATATAAAAGTGATTCTGGAACATGTCACTTTTTAGGAAAGTCTCTAGTTTCTTGGAGTAGTAAAAAAACATAACTCTATTGAATTATCCATTTATGATGCTAAGTACATAGCTTCAGACAGTTTTTGTGCATAGATTCTATAGATGAAATATGCATTACTAGACTATGTATATCTATATTAACATGTACCTATAAATTTTGATAATATAAATGAAATAAATACCTCTAATAATCATGTAACTCATTCATGTCAAAAAATATTGATATAAGACATCACTTTTTGATAGACCATTTTCAAAAAGGATATATTAATCTTTAAATAAATGGTATTAAACATCATCTTGTTGATATATTTATAAATCCTTTAAATATTGAGATAATTAATTATATCATACATGAATTAGGTATGATAAAATATGTCTAATTATTTAAATTTGGTTTTATCCAATTAATTTATTTGAATTTTTTTATAATTTCTTAAATTATATTTTTTAAACTTTTTCTTAAATTAACTGTGAATTTTAGTTCACACATTTAGTTAATTGACCATGGGTTTTTGTTCATATGGTTAGTAAAGTAACTATGACCAGTTCGTCATGCATTCACTATACTTAATGTGAACATTTAATCACATGGTAACTATACCAACCATGATAATCAACTTATATAATTATTATACATGTCATGAATCCATGGTTAGTAGACCTACTATGCCTAAGTTTCTACGAGCACACAGTTTTCATACCTACCATGTCTATTCTATGATTAGAATTTTTCTCGATTTATTTTGGAGGGACTTTATTAACATTTATTATTATTTTATCCCTAAATTATTTAATCTAAAATTTGAATTAAAATATAAATCAATGTATATGTTTTCCTGAAAACACCTTTATTTCTTTCAAATCCGAACCTTCCCTTAAAAAAATCTTTCTCAAAACCTATCTCTTGAACCTAAACCTTCTTTGTTCAGATCAAAATAAAAAAATGTTAAGAGTGAAGAATGATTCCAATATTGAACCTCCTTTTGAAGTTACTCTAATAAAGAAATCAAAAAAGGATCAAGGTAGCACAAGTCTTGTACCTAAGCCACATAACCCAAACTTAGTCGATTGACCTGTATGTGCAGAGAAAGAAGTTGATTCACAATGGATATAGTTGAGTAGATCACAATTTTAGAAATAGATTTAGTTTCAAAGATGCATTTACTGGTTCAAGAATAATAGTAATCCATTTTATCCAATGATTTGTAAGGATTTATATATATATATGGATATAAATCTGGAGAGAAAAGAGAATCCATTCATATTATGATAAATGGTGAGGTTTTGGAGTTTTCTTCAAAGTGATGGGAAAAATACTCTCCATGACACATAAGGGTGAGTTCATAGATTATAAAAGTTCTTATCCAATTAACCATAACCATTTTGAATTTAAAAGTTATTTATAAGAGATAACTATAAATGGAACACCTAAAAGGCCAAGAGTTATAGAATTTAGTGGAGAGTGTAGACTACTATCTAAATTCACCCAATATCTAATATGTCGAAGAAAATGAGATTTAGGTATCCTAAGGCACCAGGATATATTATTCATATTCCTAATGAAAAATATATTTCAGATAAATTAGTATATATATATGATTCGGTATATTTATGAATTTTGTAAGACCTTTTCAGAAAATTTCTATTTACCATACCCAAAACTTATTCCATCCTTATTGTCCTATAAATTTTTATTCCTCAATGGGAGGAAAAAGGGACTTATTAAGATGGTTTCTATCTCATTTAGATAATCTATAAGAAGATGAGAGTGAATTGTAACCCCTAGATAAAGGAATGGGTGACAAACCATGAGAAACAATATGAGAAATTTTACCCTGAAAGATATCTTGTTAGACCAAGGGACCTTTGGGATTTAGTTCTGGGACCATATGAGGTTGTTGAGTATTCATATAATAAATTTTTTGATGTTATTGTTGTGAAAGAAGAATAATAAGAAGTAAAGTAAGAAGTGGAAGAAGAGGAGGAAAATGGATAATAGATGGATATTGTAGATCTTGATGAGGAAGCCAAGGCATCCCATGAGGATGATAGGGGACTCTCTCCTGACATGTATTTTGGACCACTAGAATCTAATTTACCCTTATAATCTCATGAATAATATTTGAAATCATAGGACCTTATAGAGATTGAGGTATCTATCATTGGTTATTATGATGAACCTAAATGGGATGATTTTGGTGACTCTGATGAATATAAAATCAGTTCAGATAAATATTCTATGATAGGAATCACTCCTAGAAATTTAATACTAGATGCACATACCAAGTGGTATAAGTCCCCATGATTAGGTGTGCTTGGATTAGACTCTTCATATTCTTATGATGATAATGGGGGAAGTCCAAATCAGGATGGTGTACCTACCGTTCCTTTTCTCATATATATTTTGAAGGATATTTTATCACTGGGATAGATTTTCATAATGGACTTAAGGTTTCTATTTGACCTTTAATAGACCAAACTTTGGAAGAATTATTGTTTCCTACTCTAACCAAGAAATTTTAAGAACCTTCGAAAATTAGTGTGGAAACACCCGTTGAATCAATACATACTATTTATCTTGAGGTTCATGAGGATGTATCTAATGAGTTATGAAATCAGTCTTTAAGATCTAGATCTGTATACTTTGAGGATGCTGGTAGGAATATGGATTATGAACCATCTCCTTTGGTGCCTTTGGATACCCCTTATGTTTATTCCACATCCAATGTTTTTTAAGAAGATTTGGATGAGTTCAAATCAGATCTTCTGGGGTGTTGAAAGAGTTATTTCTTATTTTTTGGAAATTCTATGGAGCCAATACGAGAAGTATATATCTTTAAGTTAGCGATGTTGTCCATTTCACATATTTAGCCCAAATTTCGTCACAAAATGGATCTAATGAGAAATGAGATTGAGGATTTAAAATAGAATGTGGGTTCTTTTCATGTTAACCTTTTTGATATATTGTAACAGATAGACTAAAGGTGTTTGAATTCAATATTTCAAGACTTTATATATGATTATCCACCACATTCTCCTCTTGTCCCTACTATGGATGAAGGAAGATTTAGATAATTGATTAGGAAAGAGTTAAAGTTTGTGATTTATGGGTTTTATAAAACTAGGGAGATAGAGTTTTATAGATTTAAAACACATACTTATACAACCATGGTGGTTTTAATAAATAATGATAAAAAATATGGGAAAGATAAAGAAATTATCTATAAGGAAATTAAATACCTCCTTAGAAAAATATTCACAAATTCCGACCTCAAGGAAATGTTCCGATCTTTGGATACTTATTTGAGGATGCCCTGTTTAACCCATGCCTTCAATTCTTAGGTTCAAAATATTCAAATTCTAACTCTGATTTTAGAATCTTTGATAGAAAATAAATAATATTATTTATGAGCTATAGAGCATAGATCTAGAGTGGTCAAAGACTTTACCTGGATGATGGAAACCTAATGGTATACTACTAATAAAACTATGTTAGATTCTCCTACTATTAATCATTTTGGCTTGTCACATAAAAAAGAAATCAAACATCTCATACCTATTTTTAGATGTGTAGTCATTGGTGACCCTACTTCCACCTCATCATTCCATAATATATCTTTTTTAACTGCCTATACTTCTGAAGGAAGTGATCCCATGCTTCCTAAAGATATAAAGGATATTCCAAATTCTGATTATGATTATAATTTATGATAATTACACCCCTTGTATTTAATTTTAAATCTCTTTTGATATAAATGGAATATCTTCATTCTCCTTTATATTGTTCTTATCATTAATTTTTATTTATTTATTTATTCCTTAATTTATGTTCTCCTACCTTAACATTTTGATAATCCCAAAAGAGGGATCTGTATAGTACCAATATAACTATTCTAGATCCTATTGTTATACCTATGTCTTTATCTTCTCCCACTACCTCCTCTACCATTAATCCTTTTGTCTTTTCACATAGAAAATAAATCCAACATCTCAAACCTATTTTTAGATGTGTATTCCTTGGTGACCCTACTTCCACCTCCTCACCCCATAATATATCTTTTTTCGCTGCCTATACTTACAGTGGAAATGATCTGATAATTCCTAAAGATATAAAGGATATTCCGTATTCTGATTATGATTATAATTCCTGATATGTAACCCCTTGTATTTATTTTGAACTATATTTTGATATTAATGAAACATCTTTGTTATCCTTTATATTTTTGATGTCATTACTTTTTTTGTATTTCTTTATTCCTTAATCTATGTTCTCCTAAATTAACATTTTGATAATCCCAACAGAGGGAGTAACTTTCAAATAAAGGAATCTAAAAAAACATTGAGTTACTGAACACATGTACATTCAACTAACCATGAGTTGAGTTCAAGTGACCGCATGTGTATCCAGACTACCACATAAAGAACAAAGTTTACTTGACATGCAAAGAGAACAAGATACCACATGAATGAAATAAGTTAAAGTGTAAAAAAATCAAGTGAATATTCTAAGAAAATAACCTACCTCATGAAGGATTCAATATAACACAAGAATTAGTGAACCTACCATGCGATGTAATGTACTTACCGCCTGAAGAGATCAAGTGACTGTAAGAGAAAATAAACCAATTGTGCCAACCGATTGTGAACCTAAGACACATTATGATAAACAGAGGACTCACTTAGAATACTCTATTACACTCTTTTTTCTGGAACTTTATATATAAATTTGGTTGGGCTATTTCAAAGATATATTCAAGGACTCTTGAAAAGATGAAGCTAATCAGAACGAGATACATTGAATATTCTCACATTCTATTCCTTTATATTTTTTTCAAGACTATTTCTCAATATTTATTTTCTTTACTCTGATTATTTGTAAACACAAGCTCCCATAGTGAACTAGAGAGTTCTAGACACTCCATTTCAATTACTTTCACCTATACTCCCATATAAAACTTTGGAAGTGTTTGTGTATCCTAGAATACCTTTGTGCAGTTGTTTTTAATTCAATCGTCCCATGTAGAACCATGGAAGACACTCTGTGGAGCTTGGATAGCCTTGATCATTTTTGTGTAAAACCTGGTCCAGGTTGGGGATTAGTTTATTCTTTAATATATTTCTTTGAAATGGTTGATTTCTAAGTGGATGGATTTAGGTCTTTTCTTGAGACTAAACCCCTTGTTTAATTCCATTGTGTAATTTTTTGTTCTATTTTACACTATTTTAAAACAAAAAAAAGTATCTATTTTCAAACCCTTAATAAAAAAACATTACCTTTTAGTTGACTTTAATTTTTGTTTTATATATTATGCTTGATTCAAGTAAATCTATTTCAAAAGTTATAAAGAGTTATCAAACTTATTTTTTAACTAAGTACTCATAAAAAAGTTGAGATACTTTTTAAAAGATCAAATTATATATCTCTCTATTCTAGTTAAATAGTTGTTATAAGAAATTGGGGGATTTAATTTTACATGAATTTTAAATAGAAATTTTAATTAGAAACTCAATTGTCCCCCACCCTCTAGAGTGTCACACACCGACCAACACCTAAAACATCCAAAAACACCCCAAAAACCCTAAACAACTTTAAAAGACCTAGGAAACCATAAGACCCCTAAAACCCCTTAAAACCCAAAAGACTTTAATGCCCCTAAACACATCAAAAATCCTAAAAACTCATAAAACCCCTAAAACCCTAAAAACCCACAAAACCCTAAAAACATTAAAACTCCTAAAAACCATAAAACCCCTTTAAAATCGTAAAACCCCTAAAACTCTTAAAAACCCTAAATATACTAAAAACCACTAAAACCCCTAAAAACCACTAAAACCAAAAAACCACATAAAACCCTAAAAGCACTACAATAAATATAAAAGCCCTAAAACCCCCAAAAACCCTAAAAAATACCAAAAACCCTAAAAACAATAAAAACCCTAAAAACCAAAAAAAACCCTAAAACCCCTAAAAATATATAAAAACCCCAAAACCCAAAAACCACAAAAATAACAAACCCTATAACCTCTAAAAACATAAAAATAATAAAAACCCCCAAAAACCCAAAAAAACCATAAAGTCCCTAAAAACCACTAAAACCTCTAAAACCCCCTAAAAACCTAAATAGAAAAAAAACCCATAAAAGACCATAAAAACCATAAAAGACCCTAAAACCCATATAAAACCCCTAGAAGATCCAAAAAAACTCTATTAAACCCCTAAACCATATACCCTACACAATAAATCATAAACTCTACACCCTCAATCCTATACCTTAAAACCCAAACCCAACACCCTATACACTAAACCCTAAACCCAACATCCTAAACCCTATACCCAATAGCCTAAAACCAAAACCCTACACACTAAATTGTATAGCATATACACTAAACTCTAAACTCTAAACTCTATACCCTGAAACGAATACACTACACCCTAAACCTTAAACCTTACACACAAACCCAAAACTCTACACCCTAAACTGTGTACCCTACACTCTATACCCTACACCTAAAACCAAATTCCCTACACCCAAAATTGTATACCATAAACTCTAAACCCTACACCCTAAACCCTATACCCTAAGCCCTAAACAATAAACCCTATGTCCTACACCCTATACCATACACATTAAACCCTAAACCCTACACCATAAACCTACACCCTACACCAAAAACCCTATAACCTACACCCTAAACCCTATACCCTATACCCTACACCCTAAAACCTAAACCCTAAAACATACACCCTAAACCATAAATCATAGACCCTAAACCCTATACTCTACACCCTATACCCTATACCTGTCACGACCCCCTCCCCACAAAGTGTACCCCTCCTGGTCCAGCAATGTGAGAAGGGAGATAATGACCCCCGAGTCCCGCCTCTAGTAGGCCCCGGGTTGGCGACTAGCACCGAGGGTATAGTAATCACACAAATGGGATGCATTAAGAGAACACATGCGGAAGAGAGAAATAAGATAGATACCAACCAAATCCAACTCAGAACTGAAATATAAAAGAAAACCCAAGTGCACATATGTAATGTCATGAAAAATTACTACAACTGGAAGGGGAAACCTCCAGTACCCAAAAGAAAGTAAAAGTAAAAGCGACCACAAGCCCGAACAGCTCCTGCAACCCCAAGCTAGTAGAAACCAGCTTGATCTCCAACCTACTTCAGGTGACCTGAAAAATAGTTTATATATACATAGGGTGAGTGTAACAGTATACCCAGTAGGATCCTCCCTGAATCCTCTCGTACAAAAGTAAAGAAATCATTATAAAGCACAGTGAACAACAAGTGAAACTAACTCGTCACCTAAACAGGTATACTAAGTTCCCAACTTCACCATGGATACTCTCACCAAGTAATGCATATAGGAATATATCATATAATAAAGAATATAAAGGGTACCCCGCTACTACTTACCCACTAGTTTTCCACTTTTCCCCAACACACATGTCCTAAGAATCTCTCTCCAAAAAGGCTTGCCCGCAGACACCTGGGTGAAGCACCACAACATACACCTCGTGCAACAAAACCACCTCATCCAGATAAGCAAAGTAACCAGTTAGTTTCTAGGATCCACCATAGATCGCATAACGTGTATCATACATCGGTTATTATACCTCAAGCCCCCAGGGTGTTAGTCGAGTGGTTCACCGGTTGGGCCATTTCACTGTTTGGGGGAACTGGCACAGGCTCGAGTCCCGCCAGGCTCGGACACTGTTCATATTATGAATAGGGATATTCAATGCCATGGCTTAGCTGGGGAACGTCTATCTCCCTGGGTTGGTAGACCCACCAAATGGGTAAAGAGGGGAACTTAATTGACAACCATGTTTTGCCAACAAGCCCGTACCCGAGTGGTAATGGCTCCTTCTTGGCATCCAAGAGACCCAGGTTCAAAACTGGGTGGAGGTGAATTTCTAGGTACTGTAGCAGTACTGTAGTAGGTACTATTCAGTACTATAGAAACCGGAACTATTCACCCTATTTAGGCCTTCGGACCATCGTTTTGGGCCTACGGGTCTCCTGGGCCTTCAGTTCATCAAAGGTCTTCAGGCCTCAGGGCCTTCGGGCCACAAAGACCATGGAGTAGCCCGGTTCACACAGAGCAGGCCCCAGAAAAGGATTAGAGAAACAAGACTAGTAGTCACCAGAAGCACAGCTACCAGATTGGAAGAATGAGAGGGTATGGCAACCGCCATAGGGACCAGGCATCGTGCAGCTTTGTATGGGGCAATGCTAGACGATCAGTAATGTAAGGTGGGGAGCTAGGTGATCAATGATGCAGAAGCTAGGGGAGGGTCAGTTCCTGTGGGTTGGTCCTACGGGTCATGTATTGGGCATATTATGCCTCTGGGCCTTCGGGTCATGTATTGCGAGTCGTGTTGGGCCATGTGCCTTAGGCCTACGAGTCATGTACGGGTTCCCCTTCATCCCTTAAAAGGGGGGTTATCTATAATAAAAATAAAAAATAAGGCCTTCAGGCCATTCGGGCAATTATAACTCAATCCATTACAGCCTATACAACGAGTAAGGATCCTCAAGACATCATATCCTATAAATGTTACACCTATAGTAGTCCATAGGACACTATATCCAGAATATATGTGTGTGAATAACCACAATCCATTACATCCCTCTACACACATATATGGGGAAAACTAACTGTTGTGCCTACCAGCACAAGTAACTACCAAGAGAAGAGAGCGGGGCCAAAGGGGGTAGTCATCCATTCATTAGACCACCAGAATGTTGGGGAAAACACCCCCCTAGGGATCAAAATCCCCGGGGTGTCAGTTGCCCTTACTGACAGGGTGGAGTAGTGTATAGAAACACAAAAAGTACAGAATATGTTATATCTCACAACCACACTATGGGAATAACCTAGTCTTAGACACAACTGTAGTTAACATCTCTCGGACTCCGGGCTGCTACCTCTAAGACTAGGTATCCTATAAGCACACAACCATTTAAAGAGCTTTAATACATTATTTCATTCCCCTTTTTATCAGTTTCACTTTGCATTAATTAATTCTTTAAGCATTAATTAACCAGTACCAATTCCACATTAATGTTCATTCACACCACACCCAAGGTACACTGTACCTTTAAAATTACAACCTCTTCATTATGTTCCAGCAACTCCAACCCCATGGGTTAACATCATTTATTCAATTATTCATTACAGAATCACTTTCCCATATTCCAAGGAATTCTAGAAAAACATTCTATGCTACTAAACACAAGGGGGATCAACACGGTGAGTAGATATACTACACATAGAGTCTTTTCCGCCTATAGAAAGAGCGTAGACCCATCCTCCCTTGAGAAGCTAAACACGGAAATCACGTGGCATACCTCGCGCGTCTTCGCCTCTCTCGGAAGAAGGGTAAGCAAGACCAGCTGCCTTGAGCAGTGGGGAAAAGTAAAGTAGATAATCAACCAATAAGAATCAGCAAGCATCCAACAATCACATCCATCCCATTCCATCATCCCCGGTGTCCTCCCCAACACCCACATGCATAAACCAATGCATCTCTCCACTCTAGGCATCATCTGCTACCACAACCAAAAGGTCTCCATGCCCCCACATATCTCAACAAGCATCCAGGCTCACATCACAACACAAACAATAGGAAAAAAACATCATGTAAACTAGGCTCTTGGCCCTTAAACAAACAAGAGGGTAACTCAAAACCCTACAAGCAATTATCTTTTAACAACCACTAGTTTTTAATCCATCTTGGATTAACTGATTTATAATTCGTTGGTTCCAAAATTCGGGGAACCTAACCAGTAAGCTATCACAAATGATTAAACATGATTACTGTGCCAATTTGATTAACATAAAATTACAAAAAGAACCAGATTCATTTACATGCCTCTTTATCTTTATCCAAAAAAATATCAATTAATTCTAGTTTACTTTCTTTACAAATTTTCATCAAGAACGAACAGCTAAGTGAAGCAAGCATGGATATCACACTATCTAGAAAACAAGGAGAAATATCATACGACCGATATCAATTTATTTACCAGGTTCAAATATTTATTATGTCAATTCCATTGTGGTCCAGTGGGATAAAACATGCTAACAATACAGTTTCACGTAAAAGAAAAGAGAAGCAATGAATCCCCTACCTCAAACAGTTCTTGACGTTCTTTTTCCACCCAACGGGTTAAGATCCTCCTCTCACGTCAACTGCATCCACCCGAGGATGTCATGGTATGACCACACCAACCAAAACCCAAGAAAACCCCATTAGAAGCATGGAAATTACATGCTATAATATGGAAAGGAGAAACAAGAGAAGATGAACCCCAAAAGAATGATGATAAAACATACCTTATATTGAAGATTGATCGATATAGCTTGGTTGCATCAAAATAGAGCAAAACCAATCCTAGGAGGGAAAGTTTGATTGTGAAACTTTTATGAGAAGGAATGGGATGTTCGAGCATCTCACACCCAAGAACAAGGATAAAGAATTGGGGAGGAAGATATCTTGTCCCTTTAGAAGATTTAACAGAGCGACGGTTTAAGATACGCTTAATTTCCCATTAAAAGAGGATCGCATTAAACCACGCGGTTTGACCGAGTAAAAACATCCCAAGCCATAGGAATAATTAATTTAGGATTTATGGCCTTTGAATCGGCCTTAGAGTCCTTAAAACAAGGCTTTAAATTCATTTTACGTCAAAAGAAAACGCTAAAGGGGCGAAACTTGTGGGAAGCTGGAAACACTATTCACGAACTCAAAATTTGGCAAAGGAAAGAAGAGGTGACAGTTAGAAGGTCACCGTTCTGGAAACACTGTTCACAAACTCGAAATTTGGAAAAGGAAAGAAGAGGTGATAGTTAGAAGGTCACTGTTCTGGAAACATTGATCACAAACTCGAAATTTGGAAAAGGAAAGAAGAGGGGATAGTTAGAGGTTACTGATAGAGGTTACTGATAGAGGTTACCGTTAGGGGTTATCAATAGAACTGTTCACAGATGGAACTATTCACAGAATTGGAAATTTGGAAAAGGGAAGAGAGGTTACCATTAGAGGTTATCAATAGAACTGTTCATCGATGGAACTGTTCACAGAATTGGAAATTTGGAAAAGGAAAGAGAGGTTACCGTCAGAGATTACCGATAAAACTGTTCACCGATGGAACTGTTCACAGAATTGAAAATTTGGCAAAGGAAAGAGAGGTTACCGTTAGAGGTTACTGATAGAACTGTTCACTGATGGAACTATTCATAGAAGGTTACCAATAAGACTGTTCACAGAAGGTTATCATTGCACTGTTCACAATGGTCTACCATTGGAACTGTTCACCAAACTGGAAAATTGGAAATGTATTGGGGATAAGTCACCTTGACCTCCCAGAAAACCTCAAAAACCATATTTTCACAAAGTAATGGACCATAGAGGTCCGGACCATTACAATACCCTTCACCCTAAACCCCATAACATATACCCTAAACCTTAAAACCTATAGCCTAAACCCAACACCATAAACCCTACACCCTAAACCCCAACTCCTACACCATAAACCCAATAACCTACACCATATACCCTAAGCCCTATACCCTATTCCCTAAACCATAAAACATATACCCTAAGCCCTATACCCTACACCCTAAATACTAAACACTAAACGAGACACCCTAACCCCTATACCCTACACCCTAACCCCTAAACCTTACATCGTAAACCCAATACCCACCACCCTAAACCATACACCCTAAACCCTATACCCTCCACCCTAAACTCTGATCCCTATGCCCAAAACATTATACCCTACACCCTGAACTCTAAACCCTACACCTTAAATCTTATATCCAACACACTAAACCCTAAACCATATACCCTATAACTTATAACCTACACCATACACCCTAAACCTTGCACCCTAAAACCTATACTCTACACCCTAAAACCTAAAACATACAGCCTAAACCTTATACCCTACACTCTAAACCTTAAACCCTTCACCCTAAACACTATACCCTACACCTATAACCCAAAACCCTATACCCCACACACTAAACACTAAACCCTAAACCCTACTCCCTAAACCCTACACCCTAAACCATATACCCCACACCTTAAACCCAGTACCCTACAGCTTAAACCATATACACTACACCATAAATCTAAACCCTAAAAATCCAAAAAATACCCTAAAAATACAAAAAAAAATCCAAAAAACCCTAAAACCATTAAAAACCTTAAAACCCATAAAAGACCTGAAAACACTAAAAACCTTAAAAACATAAAACCCTTCAAAAACATTAAAATTACTGAAAAACACTAAAAATATTCAAAACTCTAAAACCCAAAAAAACACTAAAAACCATTAAAACCCCTAAGAAAACCCTAAAAACCATAAAAACCTATGAAACCCAAACTCTAAAAACACATAAAAACCTAAAAATCCTAAAATCCCTACAAAACACTAAAAACCTTTAAAACCCTAAAAATTCTAAAAATCTATTAAAAATCCTACAAACCCTAAAAAACCCTGAATCCCCTAAAAACAAAATACCCCTAAAACCCCTACGAAATTTTAAAAAAAATCCACAAAACTCTAAAATAACCCTAAACCCCCTAAAAGAACCCTAAAAACCCTAAATTCCATAAAATAACCCTAAAATCCTCTAAAACCCCTAAAGACATCAAAAAACCCAAAGAACCCTAAAAACCCAACATTGCCCTAAAAACTCAAAAAACTGTAATACTGCTAAAAACTTTAAAGAACCCTAAAATACCCTAAAAACACTAAAAACTAAAAATACACTAAAAACCCTAAAAATGCTAAAAATCCTAAAAATGCCCTAAAATGGCCCTAAACTCCCTCAACCCCACTAAAATACCTAAAAACACCAAAAACCTAAAAACCCCTAAAAACCCCTAAAACCTCCCAAAACACTAAAACCCCATAAAAGACCCGAAAAACCCTAAAACCCACTAAAAGTCCGAAAAAAATCTGTAAAACTCTAAAACCGAAAAAAATACCCTAAAACCACTAATAGTCCTAAAACCCTTAAAAATCTTAACCACTCTAGAAAACTATAAAATAAAAAAACCCCTAAAACCCTAAAAATCACTGAAATGCCCTAAAAACCACTGAAAACCACTAAAAACCCTAAAATCCATTAAAACCTAAAAAACATAAAAACATAAAATCCCCAAAAAAACCTATAAAACTCATAAAACCCAAAAAAAATAAAAAACCCCTAAAAACTGTAACAACCCTAAAACCCCTAAAAATTATAAAAAACATAAAACCCTAAAAACCCTAAAATACCATAAAACCCTAAGAACCCTAAAAAATACTAAAAACCGTAAAAGATCCTAAAAACCATATAAGACATTAGAACCCAATAAAAACTCTAAAAGATCCAAAAACCCATATAAAACCCCAAAAACGCTATAAAATCCCATAAACTCCATAAAAACACTAAAAATCCTAAAGAGGCCTAAAAACCCTAAACCCCCTAAAACCCATAAAAACCCTAAAAACCCCTTAAAATTCCTAAAACGCCCAAAAAACTTTAGAACCACCTTAAAACCCATGAAAACATTAAAAAACTCTAAAAACCCATAAAAAATCAAAGAAAAATCGAAAAACACAAAAAAACCCTAAAACCCCTCAAAAACCACTAAAGCCCCTAAAAACTCTAAAAACCACTAAAAATCCATGAAAACCCCTAAAACCCTTTAAAACCACTAAAAACCAAACAACCTCAATAACCCTAAAAACTCTAAAATCCATAAAATCCCTAAAAATCATTAAAAATACCTGAAAACCTTAAAAACATTAAAAGACCATAAAACTCAAAAATCTTAAAACCCTAAAAATCATAAAAACCCTTAAAATCCCTAAAACACCAAAAAAATCCCTAAAATCCTAAAAAACCCCAAAACCCCTTAAAACATGTAAAAAACATAAAAAACCCATTCAAAAACCTAAAAAACCCCTAAAACCCATAAAAACACTAAAAAACTCAAAAAACTCTAAAGACCCTAAAGAATCGTAAAAAAATCTTAAAGGGCCCTTAACACCTTAGAAAACCCAAAAAAACCAAAAATCCTAAAAACCCTAAAATTCATAAGAACTCTAAAAAACCCTAAATCTGCTAAAACCCTAAAATCCATAAAACCTTAACACCCATAGAAATCCAAAAAACCCATAAAAGACAATAAAACCCTAAAAGACCATAAAATCCCTAAAACCGCAAAAGACCCTAAGAAACACAAAAACCCCAAAAACCCCCAAAAAACCACAAAAGTCCTAAATACCCCTTAAAACCCATAAAATACCCTTAAAACCCTAAAATACCCTAAAAAAATAAAAATTAAAAAAATACATAAACAACCTAAAAAATCTAAAAGACCCTAAAATACCCTAAAACCCCAAAAAACAACTAAAAGACCTAAACCCCCTAAAAATATTAAAGAACCCAAAAAATAATAAAAACAAAAAAATCATAAAAGACCCTAGAACCCATAAAATCCATTAAAGACCCTAAAAACCATTAAAACCACTAAAAACCCTAGGACCCCTAAAAGACCTAAAAAACTATAAAACCATAAAATGCCCTAAAAATCATAAAAATCCTAAAAAGACTAAAAACCCTAAAAACATTAAAAAAACCCAAAACATTAAAAACACTAAAAACCATAAAAACCATAAAAAATCTAAAAAACTAAACCTATTAGAAGCCCAAAAACCCTAAAAACTCTAAATAACCCTAAAAACATTAAAACCAAAAAAAACTAAAAAACCCTAAAACACCTAAAACCCTTAAAACAATAAAATCTCCTAATACCCATAAAATTTCTAAAGACCAAAAATCCACTAAAAACCCTTACCCCCCCCCAAACCCTAAAACCCCAAAAACATAAAACCCTAAAAAACATAAAAACCTTAAAATACTAAAAACCCAAAAACCCTAAAATCCTAAAACCTCTAAAAACCCTAAAAACTCAAAAAAAAATCCATAAAAATCCCTAAAATCCCTAAAAATCATAGAAACCCTAAAACCATAAATCCCTAAAACCCTACCAACCCAAAAACCATAAAAATCACTATAAAACCATAAAACCTATAAAAACCATAAAATCCCTATACCCTAAACTCAAAACACTAAGCCCTACACCCTAAACTCTATAACCCACACCATAAACCCAACACCCAAAACCCTATACCCCAAACCCAAAACCCTACACCCTAAACCTTATACCATACTCCATAAACCATAAACCATGCACCCTAAACCCAATATCCTACACCCTAAACCTTCAAACCTATACCCAAAACCCTAAACCCTAGACCTTAATCCCTATACCCTATACTATAAACCCTAAACCAAACACCCTAAACCTAAAAACCCAAAAAAAACTAAAACCCTTCCAAAAGACCCTAAAACCCATAAAACATTAAATTTACCTACCCCCCCCCCCCAATATCCATAAAAGACCCTAAAATCCTTAAAACCCCTAAAAGTCCCTAAAAACTACTAAAACCCCCTTAAACACCCTAAAAACACTTAAAACCCCTAAAAACTCTAAAACCCTTAAAAACCCTAAAACACCCAAAAATGTACTAAAATCTCAAGAAAAAAATAAAAAATATAAATAAACCCTAAAACCCCAAAAACCCTTAAAAATTTTAAAAAACTAAAAATTTCCCAAAACCACTAAAATGAACCTAAACCCCAATAAAACAAAAACCCTAAAATGACACAAAAACCCCAAAAAACACCATTAAAATATCTTAAAACCCAAAAGAATAAAAACCAAAATAATTGAAACACCATAAAATAAATATTAATGTAAATAAATAGAATAAATTCATAAAATACATAAAAAATATATTAAGAGACTCTTAAATGAAGTTGAAATCTCATCAAATGTTCAAAAAACATGATATTCGAACAAAAAACATAGTTTTTGATACATTATAGGCCTATTTTGACCTTGAAAAAATATTTATGAGGGACCCCATTGTCCAAAAAAATATAGATCTCATCACAATATTTAGATTGGTATGTGGTAGAGCCCAAACAGACACCTGAATCAAAAGTTATGGTCATGTGAAGTTGAAGTTCGATTTCCAGGTTTTATTAAAACTATAATAAATTTTATTCTTTTAATTATTACCAAATTATTATCCAATGTGGTTTTTTTATTTCATAATCATATATTTGACTAGTTTTGAAGCTAAAACAGAGTACAGGATCAAATGTTGTGGTTATTTAATACTGGAATCTGATTTTCAACTTATTGAAGAATTATTTTAAGTTTAAAATTATTATAACTAATAATTATAAAATTTTATTAATTAAAACATTATAATTAATTGAAAATTTAAATAATAAACGATATATTATAATAAATAATAAATAATAAATAATAAATCATAATTAAATATTTTTTATTTTTTTATTTTTTTCTTTAATTTAGCGGCAGTTTTTAAAAAACCACGACTATTTTGTGGTGGTTTCTAAAAAACCCCAATAAAAAAATATAATTTTTTTAAAAAAATTGAAACTATTAAAAAAATAAAACAAAATAAAAACACATTTATAGGCTATTTTTAAAAACACTACTAAAATACCACCACTAAATTTTTCCCCAAAAAATATTTAGCGGTGGTTTTCAAAACCACTTATAAAAATACACAAGAAATTTTTTCCCCCTATAATGTGAGATTCCAAAATGATGATCCAGGAAACATTAGTATACTATATGGTTTAGTTGTTGGACTGATATTCTGACCACTATTATTTATGATTCATGGATTAAATGTTAGATTGATACTCTGGGTTTTGGTAGTACTTTAGCATGGTATGATTACCAGGGACTTATGCGTCTAGGTAGCAAGTAAGAGATAATGAGTGAAGTTGTGTGGTTTGGTTGGATATACCATGTATGTGGAGCCCACTTATCACTTTTGATTCATGATCATCGAGATATTCTTAGAGACACTCAGTAATGGTTAAATCAAGTATAGTCAATCGAAGTCACTTACATAATGATTGATGGTGGTTTTTTGTTTTTATTTAAATTTTGTTTTAGCTAGGTTGAGCATATTGCATGAGCATTCACTTATGGAAGTAGTTTATAGGTTCACTATTGGAGTTAGCCTACTTAGATTTATTTCACACCCATTGTTCATGAACCTCAGTGCATGTACAGACCTTATGCCTGATTTCAGGTTGAGCACAAATCTATGATATATAGGGAAGAGACCCAAGGTTTCATGATTGAGTGGAGTCTCTCATGTAGAGTCTAATGATCAAGATAGAGTAGCTTGATAGGGTACTAGAGACTGGGTATATGGCATGACTCAGAGTTGGAAGTATAGCCTAATGTGTTTATTTTTTAGTTGCTTATTTTTTATATGTGATCGATCCAGTGAGTGATTTATTTTACATGTGTGGAATGGATGTTCGGTCATTTACTATATTTCATATTATTACAAAATTCTTCTACTTTAGTTAATTTATTATTTCTTCATACTATGATGTGTATGATTCTTGGTTATTTACTTATGGTTGTGCACTTTGATATGGGGGTAAATTCTCCTCACCGTACCATCTTATACACATAATTCTAGTCGGCTTCCTCTATTGTATGAGGAGGTGCACTTGAGACGTTTTGGTGAACTGGGTCGGGGCATCTTCTTTGTGGAATATGGGTCAGGACATTACAAATCGGTATCAAAGGTAATCCATTTCCTTTTTCTTTATTATTTGGGACATGGAAGATAGGAGTATCAATAATTTCAGATCCTATGATAGATATGAGGATGGTGCATCAAGAATTTGTATTTTGGTAGGAATTATAGTTTACCATGTCATGAGATTTATGTTATTAGTTTGTGAATTTTTAGTTTTATATGATTTTTTCTTTAAGTGATGCACATGTGGTTTAGATTTTATGAGTTGTGATGGATTTATGGATTTTGTCATGTTGAAAAGAGGATAGATAGTTAATTTTGAATCTTTGAGTATGGAGTGAAGAATAATATCATTCATCATGATAGGAACGTAGTATCCACATGTTATAGGCCTTCTAGTGTGTGATTTTTCTGATAATAGAATCCAATTGTTTCAAGTGTCAATAACTTCTCATATAGAGTTTTACTATATAAATACATGGTGGAATTCTACTTTGTTGGTATAACTTATATATGGATATCTTTTTTATGATGTGTGGATCTATAGTGAGAAACTCAATGATGAGGATGGTGATGTGGTCCTCATGCACAATAGGTTCAATTACATCGGTGGGTCAACATGGTATGGCTATGTGACTATTGGAACACTTATGGGTGGTTTCTATTTATGGTTGGTTGTGTGTCATGGTCCTCTAGGGAGTAGTCTAATGTAAATATTATCATATAGGAGTGGCACACTAGTTGTGGGTAATGGTTGATGTGTGAAGTCAATGTATGTGGGACCCGACGAGTGGGTGTTTGACATGTTGATGTTGTGTGGTGTTGATACATTATAATTCTTGATACCTCGTGAGCTTTGGGATTCTATGAGTTGGCCTAGACCTAGGTGGTTGGACCTAGAAACTTATTATGGATCTTGATCAGTAGGTATAGGTGGGATATCCTAGTGACCTTCTTTGATGTGAAACCAATTTAGGTAGTTAGTGCCATCTAACTTTCAAGGGTGACCCATGAGAGGGTTGGCCAGATTGTGATATTTTTCAGGTGTACAAGGCACAGGTGGATGTTTTGGGATTTTCTTAATGATGTAGCAAGGGTTCTTCCAATTATAGGTTTTAGGAACATAGGATGCCTTTTTTATTTTTAAGGAGTACTTGTGTTCCAATGCATCATACATTTGGTTTCATTCAAGAGGGGAAGGTTTGTTTGATTTCACAACTCAGGTAATGGTTGTGCATGCGGGTTATTCTTGGTTGTTAGGAGTTATATCAGGAGAAAAGTATGTACTTGATGGTATGTATTTAGGGTTTGTGAGATTATATTTCATGGGGTGTGATATGATGGAGTCAAAACAGGTTTTTTTATTGGGTTACACATGAGCATGTATAGATAATTGTTTTTAGAGTCATAGAGACACAATAGTTAGTGACATGCTATTTAATTTGGCTGGTGTATTGGGTTCTAGATAAGTATAAACCATGATGCTTGAATTGATCATGTATCTATGAGTTGGTTGAGAACTATTGTGGGTGTGATAAAACGCATGTGGGAATGGTGACCTGAGGCTCTCTAGATAGAATTGTGATGTTTTGAGAATGGATGGGTTTTGGGTCGTATTCATTGATGACATTTTAGTATACCCCTGATTTAGAGATGATCATACCCAATATCTTGACATTGTCATGAGTATTCTGAGAGATAATTGGTTATACGATAATCTATTTAAATGTCATGTTTGTTTTGATTAAGTACCTCCTTAGAGGTTACGCTTATGGATCAGTGTATGTGAAGTCGTATAGTGGGAATTTCACCATAAGCAGTTTTTGAGTGATTTCTTTGTGATGGATTGGATATCGAATAATGTCATTGGTTTCATTCTCATATGTTGGTAATAAGTGATAGTTAATTCTTAGTTTCATCGCTTTGGGTGAGTGCGATATTGCCATGTCTAGTTTTGAGGTTCAGTAGTGATTAGAGCATGGGATCTAGAGTTATGTTTGGTTAAAAGGTGACAATAAGGATACTCCTATGGTAGGGAGTATTATATAATTATTGGTTACATGAACCATGTGTGAGTAGGTTTGTGTATGTAGTGGGAACCACATCGAGCAGGTCAGTGAGCTATTAAGGATGTGTTTTGATATGAAATCATGATGGTGGAAAGTGTCATGGATCAGAATTGTCCATTGTAGGTTGAGTTCTATGGAGAGGAGAACCATGAGCTTTATGTGGAGTTTTGGATAATGTTGTGACATCTCAGGATGGATGGATGGATGTGGTCAGGCATTGTCTTGGTAGTTTTTTAATGGTGGCATGTAGTGGATTGAACTTTGATGGCTTATACGCCTTATCTATGGAGTTATGTAGAGGAACTCGGTTACCATCCTAGAGTAGAACATAATTAGTTAAGTATGAGTTGATGACCATGGTGGTTCAGGATATATATTTTGAAAACCATCGAGTGTTCTTGAGGATGAGAAGTTTTATGGTGGGGAGGTTGTAAAGACCCATGTTTTTTTGGATTTTGATTTTGCGTAGAAATTTTGATTTTTTTCTTTTGGGTTCTCATGAGGGGTAAAATGATCATTTCCCCTAGAATTTGATCTTAGATAAAAAAAATTAACTCCATTGGTCCCATAATAGGGAATTTTCCCTAGTACATAGGTTTAGTGGAATTATGAACCGTTCAAATTTTGGTGGAATATTAAATATTTAATTAATTAAATATTAAATTATTTTTGTGGGTTTTGTTGATGATATATATTGAACATAGATTTGGATTGAGATTCATACTTCACATTTGAGTCTGAAATAAGGGGTTTTCCTTAGGTGAGGAATAAACCTACTTCAGGTTCTAGGACTTGAGACAAGTGTTTTAATTGGGCATTTAATTAATCAATTAATTAAATAAATAAAATTAATTAAAACACCCCCCCCCCAATTTTGGATTCCTAGAAATAAAAGGAGGTGGATATGGATTCTCCCTCATGCGATGGATAAACTAAGAGGGAATGGGGAAGGAGGTGCTGGTGGACTTCATCCATGGCAACTTTTGAGACCATATTGAGTTGCAGCAACTTTTGAGAGTGGTTTATGCCCCAATCCATTTATATTTGTTTCTTTATGTTTGATATCTCTATTATTAATTCTAATGACCACATTGTGGTAAATATATGCTTAATTTGTGAAAAATATGGGTTTTGGTAGGTTCACAGAGGATTCTCATTTGAAAATATCAACTACATTGTGTGTAGTTCAAGGAACACACATAGTGTGTTCTTCCAATTTAAGAAAGATAGAGTTTTTTTAACTAAATTTTATGTACTTGGAGAACACTCCAACTAGTGATACATGGACTTGTGCTTGAGTGTAACTTTTTTTATTTTCTATGTAATATTTTTAGATATCAGATGGATTATTTTCGAGATCATGCACTGAGACAGTGTGAAATTATGAGGCCCGGTGTGCCCGGAATAAATGTTTGAAAAATATTAAAATATTTAATATCACACACATGCAGTTTTCTTGAAAAAGTGGAATAACTTCTAAATAGGTGCCTAAATTAGAAATATGAGAGCACTGTTGAGCTCAAAAAAATGGATTTACCCTAGGCTCAACCTAACATTGGTTAGCGTGAATTGATTATGGAAATTCATCTCAGGAATTTTAAAAGAATAAAATAAATTAAGGAAAATTTATTTTATTTTATTTCGTCAATTTTGTGACTGGTTTATTTTAAAATAAACCATTTTTCAGATATCCAGGGTTAATCTCATAAACTTGGAATCCTCCAAAAACCCTGGAGAGAGAGATCTAGATAATTCTCTCGAGCCAGTGATGATGGAGCTTTGAATCGGAATTTTACCAAGGCTGATCTTGACAGATTTCACCAACGACGACGACACAACATCGTTCTTCATCAGTGATCAATTAAAATCAAGGTAGGGTGTGTGATTTAATTTTTTCTTCCTCATTCTTGATTCCTATGATGAACACAGTATAATCCATGAAAATATTAGTCCATGGATTGGTCATATTTGCGTGATGGGATTATTTTATGGGTTTATTGGGATGGGATTATTTTGAGGGTTTATCGATATTTATTCAATTTTATTTTCTAACCCAAAATCCCTAGTTCTTGATCATTGGCCAATAATGTTTGGCCAACAATGATAAACCTTTGTTCATGTGCATTTCTCCCTTATTTCTTCACATTCTTCATCATTTGATCCCCATGGTCCTGACTCGATGTTGTCGGGTGGTTCCAAACTCGATCAGACCCCCCCCCCCCCATATTTGTAGGAAATTGAAAACTGAGGCTAGATTAGTGTATATAAGGGTTCAAGGATCATGTATTTGTGATCATTTTCATTTTTATATTCTGATGGAGGTTTGGCAGCTCGTGGGAGTGGAGATAACAGTGGTTGGCACAGGCAGTAGTGCACGGGGGAGCTCTACAGCAGCAGTGATTGGTGCAGGCAGTGGTGACCATCATAGGCAGTGGCGCTCGGAAGTGCGGGTGACTGGATGTGGTATCCAGTGTCATAGGAGACAAATTCTGTTAAAGGAAAATGCGATGGTCGACCGCATGGGATGTGGCGGGTGGTCGTGTAGGACATTGTAGCAGATGCGATGGAGACGGTGGGCCCGATAGAGGCAGATGCAGTGGTGACCGCAGAGACGACAACGAACGTAGACTGGGATGACTAGTTGGGTCGCATGCATGCGGCCCCATATGAGACGGTGGTTTAGGCTAGGTCGGTGTTCTAGACAAGATGAGGTGGACCCGGGTCAAACTCATGTTGGGTTCAGGTCAATCGGGGTGGATCCGGGTGCGGTCGACCGCGAGGCGAAGCGGTAGGTGGAGTTATCGCGGCATAGTGACCGCACGACTAGTCTGTGGGTGTTCAAACATGGAGGTCGACCAAAATGGTAGGTGTAATGACTACGAATGTCAGTCCACAGGCTGTTTACTGTGTCGGTAAGTGGACCGACCGTGGTGGTAGGTGGACCGACCGCGGCAGTAGGTCCGCAGGCCCCAGTAGGTCTTTGGTTATCTTCATTCAAATGGTCATAACTCCTAAACAGAGCATCCAAATGACCTTCCATCAGTGGTAGTGTGACCTTGATTTTAAGGCGTTCGACTCAAGACCAATTTTGGGTAACTTATTTAAATTTTGGGATATTATTTTTCTAGTTTGGTCAAGTATAGATTAAGTGTGTTCCTTTCATCCTTCCCTCGAGGGTACAGTGCAGCATTACATCCACATTAATGGATTTAAATCCCCTTTATAGGTTGATTATCAGATAGAGTTTTGGTGTCCCTCTAAGAGACTGGAGTGCGATCCTATATCATCCCTAGTGGATTTTGAGGAATCGGTGTGACCTCCTTGATCAGGGAATTGATCCTCCATCTAACAGGCTATATTAGTAGGGTTTATGGAATCTTTGGCATATGATCCCTTGTGTAGCGGGTTGATCCATATTGGGTTTTTGGTGTCCCCTAGTGGTTCTGGGCATGACCCCTCTTTGTGTATCATAGTATTCTCAGACCAGTGTGTTCTCCTTGGGTAGGGCCCAAATGAGCTAGACCTCTTCATCGAGTGTCATTGATGATATCATGACTCAATGAGTGATTTATCCCAGAACGAGCATTTTTTTGAGTGAAATCCTATAGATGATAGTTGGTTATGACCGCATGATGGCGTGGTGTCTCTCTTGAGTATATCTAGTTTCTTTTTGTACTACTTGTATCAGTGATACATTGTTACATATTGTATTGAGATGACTATACTTTGTGATTTGTGTTTAGTGTTTTTGGGTTATCCTACTAATTATTGTTATACTCTCCCCTACATGGTCTTTTCCCACATATGTCATGTCTTGTGCAGAATTCGGCCTTTTTTTACGGTGTCCTAGGAGGACCAGAAGTGGGTGGAGCATAACTGGATCTTGGCAGGGCGATGTGTTTAACGATAGCATACCTTTGATGTAGTCCTCTCCCTTGGAGAAATTTGGACTCTTTATAGTTTCAGTTGGACTTTTATATAGACTCTTTGTGGTGGGATTATATTTAGACATGTTTACTTCTTCTTTAATTATTATTATACTATGGTTGTGGGATCTTATTTGTATGCATGCATTCTATCAGTTGTTTTACATTTTAGTATTTTGTGGCTTGGAGATGTGTGTGTGTGCAGGTACTTTAGGCTAATGCCTCCCATTTTTGGGAAATTCCTACTCAGTGCTAGTCACCAACCCCTAGCCTATCGGAGGTGGGCTTGGGGTAGTCACGGCATGGGTCCCTCTAGGACAAGTCATGACAGAGTGTTATTAGAGCTATTAGGTTCTACTTTAGTACTAAGAGTCTATGAGATTGGTTTGGGGAAATAGTGTTAAGTGTTTCGAGTTTAGCTTTCAGGCTAGGGACTCTAGTGTTGGTGCAATGACCAATATACCCAAACACTAGGACTCTGATCACCTACTTTCCGAATCAATATATGAAAACACTGGTTTTAGGAAAAAATAATGGTACATGTATCATATAGGAATGGTTGGGTTTTCCATGTCCTTCTTGAGTCATCTCCCTAAATATACTCAATTTTCCATGGTATATCTTGTTTTATTTCAGGATTCCTCCATGGAGATAGCCATCTAGGATTCCACCATGTGATAACAAGGATGATCTTCCTAGTGATGATGCATTGGTATAGGGTAATGTACCATAGATAGAACCTCTAGGTGGATTAATAGATATACCACCACCCGTCATGTAGCAGCTACTACCAGCACTACTAGATGAGGATGCACACATGATGAGTGTGTTTCCCAAGTTTCAGAGGCAGCTGCCTCCTAAGTTTTAGGGTGATACAGACCCCCATATGGATAAGGATTGGCTAGAGGCAGTCACTAATGTTTTCCTCCTTATGAGGACACATGCCAACCAGATGGAAGTCCTTCCTACAAGTCTTCTTCAGGGATATACGGGGTGATGGTGGAGCTTGGTGAATTATTCATATGATGAGATAGCTCTCTCCTAGAAGGACTTCAAGCATCTCTTTATAGAGGAGTTCTATCCAGCCACGTTGTGATTGGTATGCATACAGGATCTTCTGCATCTACAGTAGGGCAATATGACCATGGAGGAGTATTCAGCAAATATTATTGATCTTTTTTGCTTCTCCTTGGATATGGTATGAGACCTGTTATTCAGGGATTAGGCCTTCGAATAGGTATTAAATTGGGATATCAGGGAATTAGTGGTCTCCCTTAGAATTTCTACCTATTTTGGGGTACTTGAGAGAGCCCTGTTGGTAGAAATTTTTCTGATATAGAAAACACCAGTCCTAGGATCTAGTAGTGGTAACCTAGTAGTTAAGACCTCTATGGAAGGTATATGATGGAATTCAAAGGGATATGAGTGGGTCAGGAACTTTAGGAAGTGATCCCATAACTTAGGTTCAGCAGTGAAGGTCTCCCATTTTGGCTCAAATCATCCAAGGGATAAGTGGTGTTTCTCTTGTAGCAGTTAAGTACATCTGGAATGAGATTCCATGACCCATCGTACAACTAATTAAGAGATGGTTGAGGGACTTACTAGACAAAGACAAATACAAGAGAAAGTTGTTTTATAGGGTGGCATACATGGAATAGGGAATGGTATGGAAGAAGGAGGTGCTCAAAGGTTTGACCTATTACCACCACCACCCCTAGGTAGTCTATGCTAGGCTCAGGGAGCTAGTGGGTAGGGATAAGTTCAATTGCGGGATATGGAGTCTTATGGCCCCAAGGCTCCAGTGATGATATGAGGTAAGATATATGTCTTTTCTACCTCATCTTTAGTTTTGATTGACATAGGTGTTATTTATTCCTTTCTTTCCATGAATCTTGTTCGATACTCTGAGATTCCAGTTTAACTGTTGACTCATCCCTTATGCTTAGAGACTCCTACTAGAGGAGACTTGATGATCACACACTGGTGTCGACTATGTGAACTGACTCTTGGAGATGAGATTTTTGGTTGGGATCTATTTTTATCATCATCAAGACCTTATGAAGTCATTATTGGTATGGACTAGTTATCCATAGTTCATGCTCAGATTAACTATTTTAGACTAAGGGTGTGGTGTGTTCATAGTTATGGAACTAGTTTTTCCTTTGTTGATGAAAAATAAATCTAGGTAGCTTAGTACAGAATCACACATAAGAGGGTGCATCTTATTACTCATTATTTGTCTGGTCTAACCCTTGGTATAGTGGATGTTATGAGTCCTTAGTTTCCTACAGTAGTGGTAGATTATGAGGATGTATTTCCTGAAGATGCTTCAATTTTACCTCCCCATAGGGAGATGGAATTTTGTATTGATCTACACCCTGGGACAACACTTATATCTACACCTGCATATCAGATGGCTCCTATAGAGCTTCATGAGCTAAGGGTATACTTAGAGAAATTATAGAGGAAGGGCTTCATGAGACCTAGCGTTTCACCCTAGTCAGCCCCAGTTTCATTTTCCAAAAATGCATACTAGAGATTTAGGTTGTATGTGGACTACCGACACTTGAACCAAGATACCGTGAAGAACATGTATAAAATACCAAGGATTGGTGACCCCTTTGATTAGTTTATATGGGAATGATGGTTCTTAAAGGTTTACCTTAAGTAAATAATTTCAGGAGCTGAGGTAGAGTTTGGAAGGAACTCTAATCTTGAGATTGTTAGAGAAAGGTGTCAAGTACATAGTACTTTGTGATGCATCAGGAACTGGTATTGGTTGTGTCTGAATGTAGAGGCAAGTGGGAATTACCTATGTTTCACACCATTTGAGACCACATGAGAAGAATTATGCAACCCATGATCTTGAGTTAGTAGTGGTGGTATTTTCTTTGAAGATGTGGAGACACTACCCGATGGGAGAGCAGTTTTTCATCTACTCTGACAATAAGATTCTCAAGTATATCTTCTCTTAGAAAGATCATAACTTGAGACAAAGGAAATGGTTATATTTACTCCAAGACTATGACTTTGAGATTTTATATACTCCTGGTAATGTTTACATAGTGTTAGATTCTCTCAGTAGAATATCCAATTTGAAGTTTTCTAAAGTGGCATCAGAGAAGTTGGTCTCATAAAAGATATACTTTATAGATAGAGATGGAGAAACTTTCCCACAATCAATGGTTATCACCCCTACACTCTTACAGTGAGTCGGGTTGGCACAAATTGGGGATACCAACTACCAGACCCTGTATGCTCAGATTTCCACAAGGCATGCTCTTGATGGATATTCAAAATGTGGGGAGTACGTCATTCCATTAAGAGGATGCATAATGGTACCAATGATGTTGGGGAGGGGGTTTTGATGGAGTTTCATACTTCCCCTTTGGTGGTACATCTAGGTGTGTAGAAGATGTACTAGGACCTTTGATGTCATTTTTGGTGGCCAGGGGTGAATAAAGGAGTTGCAGAGTTTGTTTATTGGTGCCTTACTTGTCAACAAGTGAAGGCTGAGCACCAGATTCCAACGGGTTTAGCTCAACCCCTTGATGTACCAAAATGGAAGTGGGATAGGATATCAATGGAATTTTTGATGGGTTTACCACTTACATCTAGGGGACATGATTCTATCTAGGTGATCATTGATTGACTCACAAATTTGTCCCACTTCCTAGCTATCCAATAGCATAGTTTAGTAGAGATATTGGGATGCCTCTACATGTAGAAGATAGTTCAAATCCACTGAGTTCCATCAACTATTGTTTCTTATCATGATGATTTCTTTACATCCTAGTTGTGAAATGTATTAAAGGAGGAATTTGGGACCCATCTACACTTGAGAACAGCATTTCACCCACATAAGTATGGAGAGACTGGGAAGACCATTCATGTTTTGGAGGATATATTATAGGCTTACATGTTAGACTTTGGTCATAGTTGGGAGGATCAACTACCATTGTTAGAGTTTGTATACAACAACATATAACATTCCACCATTGGTATGGAACCATTTTAGGCTTTGTACGAGTGACTATGCAAGTCACCACTTTGTTGGACTGACATAGGAGAGTTAGCACTCATGGGCCTAAAGCTAGTGAAAGATACTACATAGAAAGTTTAGATCATCCATGAGTGGATGAAGACTGTATAGAGCCTTCATAATTCTTATTATAACAAGAGATAGAGGCCTTTTGAGTTCGAGGAAGGAGACCATGTGTTCCTATGGGTTTGAACTCAACATGGATTATGAAGATTTGGCTAGGGAGGCAAGCTATCTCTGAGGTTCATCATCCCTTTACAAATACTATGTAGAGTTGGAGAGGTGGTGTACCAATTAGATCTACCTCCATAGTTATATCGGGTACACGATGTCTTCTACATGTCGTAGCTGAGGAGATACTTGTATGACCCATCACACATTATCGATTGGGGTGAGTTGTACATCAAGGATGGAGAAACCTTTACTGAGTACCCAGTGGAGATATAGGATCGGTAAGAGAGGATACTACTAGGGTGATTCATTCCTTTGGTGTGCATTCGGTGGCAACAGAGGAGTCTCTAGGAGAGTACATGGGAGCAGGAGGCTCAGATTCATGCTCAATACCCCCATCTGTTTGAGTAGCCCTTGTTTTGGAATTTCAAGGACATAAAGCCCAAAGGTGGGGAAATGTAACATCTCAGATTTTCTATGTAATATTTTTAGATATTATATTGATTATTTTTTAGATCAGGAACTGATAAGGTGTGCAATTCTGAGGCCTAGTATGCCCGGAATAAATTTTTGAAAAATATTAAAATATTTAATAGCATGTGTGAGTGGTTTTCTTGAAAAAGTGAAATAACTCATAAAATAGTTTTGGATCAGAAATATGAGGGAACTGTTGATCTCGAAACATCAACTTTACCCTATTCATGACCTAAAATTGGTCTTTATAATTCGATTGTGTAAATTAATCTCAGGAATTTTAAAAGAATAAATTAAATTAAGGAAAATTTATTTTATTTTATTTCTTTGACACGGCGACAAGTTTATTTTTAAATAATTTTTTTTTTAAATATCCATGGTAAATATCATAACCCTATAATCCTCTAGAAACCCTGGATATAGAGATCTGGATAATTCTCTTGAACTGGTGATGAAGAAGCTTCGAATTGGTGATTGACGAACGTCGATCTCAAAGGATCTTGCCAATGATGATGACACAACTTTGTTATTCATCATTAATCAATCAAAATCAAGTTAGGGCATGTTATTTAATTCACTCTTTCCTGTTATTTATTCCTACGATGAATGCAGACTAATCCATGAACATATTATCCCATGAATTGATCGTATTTGCGAGATGGTATTATTTTGAAGGTTTATCGGTATTAATTCAATTTGGTTTTCTAACCCGAAATCTCATGTTCTTGACTATTATCCAGGAACACTTTTCCAACGTTGATAAAACTTTTTCATGTGAATTTCTCCCTTTTTTATTTGCGTTCTTCATCATTGGATCCCTGTGGTCTCAGATCAACGTTATTGGGTGGTTATGAACTTGATCAGACCCCTAGATTTGAGGAAAATTTACAACCAAGGCTAGATCAGTGTAGATAAAGGTTCAAGGATTGAATATCTATGGTTTTTTTAATTTCCAAGTTCCATTGGAGGTTTGGCGGCTTGTAGGACCGGAGGAAACGACGATCAATATGGGTGGTGGCACACGATGGCGTGGGTGACCAGCGCCGGTGGTCGGTGCCGCAAGCAGCAGTGGCCGAAAAAGGAAGACATAATAGGCGGTCATGTGGTACACATTGGTTGTCTGCATGAGACACCATGGCAGACACAGTGAAGCCAGTGGGGATGACGGAGGTGGATGCAGTGGAGGTTGCAGAGATGGTGGCATATGTGGAGTGGGTTGGCCAAGTGTGCCACGTGTGAGTGGGCCCAAGTAAGATAATGGGATGGGCTAGGCTGATGGGATGGTCCCAAAAAGTATACTCAGGTAGAAACTATTTTATATTTGGGTCAACCCAGGCGGAGCTGGGATGTGGTTGATTGTGCAGCGCAGTCGACCGTGAGGCAGAGCAGTAGGTGGAGTTGTCGCGGCGTAGTGACCACGCGGCTGGTCTGTGGGTGGTCAACCTTAGTGGTCAACCACAGTGGTATGTGGGCTGAACATGATGTTCGTTTCATGGGCAGTCGACCATATTAGTAGGTGGACCAACAACGGCAGTAGGTCCGCAAGCCTCGGTAGAACTGCGGGTAGCTTTGATCAAACGGTCATAACTCCTAAACGGAGCATCCAAACAACATGACATCAATGGAAACATGACCCTGATTTTACAATGGTTCACTCAAGACCAATGTTGGGAACCTTATTTAGATTTTAGGATCTTATATTTACTAGTTTGGAACAATATAGTTTGATTTTTTTTTCCTTGGTACTTTCCTCGAGGGTACAGTGTGGAATTACATCTACATCACTGGATTATAATCCCCTCTAGAGGTCTAGTCTCAAATAGAGTTGTGATGTCCCTCTATGATACTGGAGTGAGATCCTCTATCATACCTTATGGGGTTTGTGTAATTGTTGTGACCTCCTTGAGTATGGTTTTGATCCTCCATCTAGCGGGCCGTATCGGTAGGGTTTGTGGAATTGTTTTCATATGATCCCCTATGTAGTGGGTTGATCTATATTGGGTTCATGGTTTCCCCCAATGGCTATGGGCGTGACCCCCTATCTGTGTATCATAGTATTCTCAGGCTAGTGTGTTATCTTTAGGAGGGGTCCAAATGAGATAGACCTCTTCGTTGAGTGTCTCTGATGATATCATGGGTCAAGGATTGAGTTCTCCTAGAATTAGCATTGCTTCAAGTAGAATCTTGTGACTGGTATTTGGTTATGACCACTTGAAGACATGGTGTCTCTCCTAAGTATATCTAGGTTCTTTTTGTACTAAATTTATCAGTGATACATTGTTATATCTTGTAGTGATCTGACTATATATGGTGCTTCGTTTTTAGTGTTTGTAGGGTTTCCTACTGAGTATTGTTATACTCAATCATGCATGGGTTTCGCCCACACATGTCATGTCTTGTGTAGATGGTATCCCTTTTTTATGGTTCCCTAGGTGACTAGGAGCAGCTGGAGAATAGCTGAAACTTGGAAAACCTTTTTATTTACCAATATCATACCTTTGACGTAGTCCTCACCCTTGGAGTAGGTTTGAATCTTTATAGTTTTAGTTGGACTTGTGTACAGCCTCTTTGTGGTGGGCTTGTATTTAGACCTATTTACATGTACTTTACTTCCTATTGTAATCTAGTTGTGGGATCTTAGTTGTATGAATTAATTCTATCAGTTGTTTTACATTTCAGCATTGTGTGGTTGGGAGATGTGTGTGTGTGTGTAGGTACTTTAGGCTACTGCCTCCCATTGGTGGAAAATGCCTACTCGATGCTAGTCACCAGCCCCTGGCCTATCATAAGCGGGCTTATGGTAGTCATGTCATGGGCCCCTTTGGAATGGGTCATGATAATGAGTACTTGGGAATACATAGTTTCTGAAAGTATATTCCATTTACATGGAGTACACATTGTGTAGTGAGAGATAGGCATGTGGCCGAGTACTTGTTTGAAACCCCATCTAAGGGGGACATGTTCATGTAATAGTATATTGAAATTCCCCATGTTTTCCAATCCATGTATAATTACATGGGTAGACATAATATTTTGGAGTACATGTCATGTAATCAGGGTAAACACCATACACTACTCCATTGTTACCCTTTTGAGTGTTTTTTATGGTGTTTTTCCCCAAAGATGGAATAGGACATAAGAAGAGTCCATATTGAACATTTTTTCACATAGAACATGATGGTGGATCCCTTAGGTCATTTTTAGGACTTATAATAGGTGATTTAGGGTAAGTAAGTTATGAAAGAGACGTTTTCCTCCGATAATCAAATCCAAGTGTCTTATAAGAGTGAGACATGGGACGAGACCCAGGTAAGGGTCATGATAATGATTGGAGGACATATCATCAGTTCTATGGAGTCCTCTATTAGTATTGAAATGTGATTTTTCATGGTTAGTGTGATTTGTTATGACTCAAGGTGGCTTGAAAAGGGTATGGGATTGAGGTTATATCCCTTGTGAGGTATACTTATTTTAGTCTTGTGAGGTTATGAGATGCTAGTGACTATTGTGGGATGTGTCTCATTAATAGATGTGTGTTAGCCTAAGAGTTTAGTTGTAACCAAGGATTCTAAGTGGAATTATTCCCTTTACATTCTAACCAAGAGGACCCCCAGAGGGATGCCTCCACTTGTGTACCAATTCTAAGTATACCAAGAGGAATTCCTCTATTTACATGTTAATCCATAGGGCCAAGTGGGTGCCCAATTGATAGAAAAACCATGAGCAGGTATGTGTGTTTGTGTTGTAATGGTTACAGGTTCCCCTTGAGACCCAAACCAATGTGTGAGAATATGGGGCTGAGATTTGATGACAATTCATGGTCATTTGACCATACCTTGATATATTTTCCATTTTTTCTATATTTAGAGTTAGTTTATGCCCTCTGGGCTATTGTGATATGGTTTGGTTGCCACATTTGGAGTCTCATTTACTGAATTAGGCTGTTGAGTTTGAGAGAGTTGGACATGATGCTCCACATGTATGGTTCTGGATGTCATAGATAATTCTCCGCATTCATGATTAAGAAGGTAGGAAATTATGCTCTATGCCCATGGGATAGGATGTTGGACATGTTTCTCTATACCAATACAGATAGTTTTGTTCATGGTTTCGGTGTTGGACCAAGGCTCTAGGGACACTTGGTTTTTGATATGGTTTAGAATGGTGGACATGTTTTTTCACGTGTATGGATAAGATTCGTGGATAGGGAATTCCCCAAATATGGATGAGATTTGTGTACATGAAGTTCTATAGCTATGGATGAGATTGGTGGGCATGGAGTTCCACAAGTAGGGATAAGGTTCATGGACATGGGGTTACATATATATTGATGAGGATTATAGACATGTAATTACATATATATGGTTGATCATGCTAGTTTTGGCATTCTATATACATGGTTGAGATTCTAGAATGACACTCCAAGAAAAGGTAGTATACTATATGGTTTAGATGTTGGAATGATGCTCTGAGAAATATTGTTTCTAATGCATTGATAAGATGTTAAATTGATGCTATGGGGTTTTCATAGTAGTTTATAATGCTATTATTACCCAATAATAACATTTCTAGGTACCAAGTAAGAGATAATGAGTGAATTCATGAGGTTTGGTTAGGGCTTCCATGACTATGGATCCTTCTTGTTACTTGGGATGCATGATCATTAAGATGTGCTCGGAAACACCCAACCCTGGCCGAAGATGGTATGGTTGATCAAAGTCATGTACCTAAGGATTTAAGTTGTTTTTATTTTTCTTTATTTCATATATGTTTCAAATAGGAAAAGCGTATTACATGATAAAAAATTTATGGAAGCAGGTTATAGATTCACCATTAGGGGTGGTCTATTGAGATTTATTTCTCACCCCCCCCCCCTATACAAGAAACTTGGTGTGAGTATAGACCTTATATCTTATTTAATGTTGATCATGGATGAACCATGGATAGGGTGGATTCTTAGGGCTGCATGATTGAGGATATTCACTTGCATAGAGTCTGATGATTGGGATAGAGTAGCTCAATAGGGCACTGGAGATTCGGTATGTAGAACGACTTAGAGTTAGTAGTAGAACCATCAGTATTTATTTCTTAGTTTTTTATTTTTTATATGTAATTGACCCATTGGGTGATCGGTGAGGTATGTATGGAATTTTCATTCGGGCTTTTACTCTATTTCATCTCATTACAAATTTCTTTTTTTTCATTTTATTTAATTTTTCTATTTACTCTAATGTTTATTATTCTTGGTTATTAATTTACGGTTGTGCACTCTGATTCGGGCCTTTGTGGCATCTGCGCTGGGACATTACACTAACCCCTATAACCTATACCCTAAACCCTAAACCCTAAACCCCAAACTCTAAACCCAATACTCTATAAACAAAACCAAAAACCTTATATCCTAAATCCTATTCCCAACCACTAAACCCTAAACCCTACACCCTAAACCCTATACCCTATACCCTAAACCCAACACCCTACACACTAAACCCTATACCCTACACCCTAAACCTTGTACCCCAATGCCATAAAAACTAAACCCTATACCATAGACACTAAAACCAAAAACATAAACCCAAAACCCAATACCATTCAACCTAAAACCAATACCCTACACCATAAACCCTAAACCCTACACACTAAACCCAATACCCTATACACTAAACCATAAACACCACACCCCAAACCCTATACTCGACACCCTAAACCCTAAACCATACTACCTAAACCCTACACCCTACACCCTAAACCCTATACCATGAACACTAAACCCTATACCCAACACCCTAAACCCTATATCCCACACCATAAACCATACACCCTAAACCCTATACCCAACACCCTAAACCCTAAACCAACACCTTAATCCCAATAACCTACACCCTAAACTGTAAACCCAACATCATAAACACTATACCCAACACCCTAAACACTATACTCTACACCCTAAAACCAATACCCAACACCTAAAACCCTATACCAATCACCCTAAACACTAAACCCTACAACATAAACCATAAGCCATATACCCAAAAACCCTACACTCTAGCCCTAAACCCTACAGCCTAAACCCTTTACCCTAAACCATAAACTCTAAACCCTACACCCTAAACCCTAAAACTTGCACCCTAAACCAAAAAAATTATACCATACACCCTAAAATCTAAATCCCACACCATAAACCCTAAATCCTACACCCTAAACCATTACCCTACACCCTAAACACAAAACCCTACACCCTAAACATTAAACCCTACACACTATACATTATACCCTACACCCTAAACCCTAAACACTACACCCTAAAGGATATACCATAAACCCTATATCATGGACTCTAAACCCAAAACCCCAAACCTTACACCCTATACCCTAAACCCTATACCCTAAACCCTAAACCCCAAACCCTAAAACTACACCTTAAACCCAATACACTAAACAAAAAACCCTAGACCATAAAATCTATACCCTATACCATAAATCATAAACCCTACACCTTAAACCATATACCACACACCCTAAACCCTACACCCTATATGATAAACCCAAAAATATACACCATAAACCCTAAATCCTACAGCCTAAACCCTATACCTTGCACTGTAAACCTTAAACCCTACACCTTAAACCCTATACCCTAAACTAAAAAACATGTACCCTCCACCTTAAACCCTATACCCTACACCCAAAACCATAAATCAAACACCCTAAACCTTATACCATACACCCTAAACCCTATACCCTACACCCTAAACCATACACCCTACATCCTACACCCTACACCATAAACCCTATACCCTACTTCCTAAACCCTAAACCCTAAAAACACTAAAACAACCCTAAAACCCTAAAAACCCTAAAAACTATGATAGACACTAAAATCCTTAAAAACACCCTAGAAACCCTAAAACCCCAAACACCCCTAGAAACCTTAAAACCCCTAAAAACCTTTAAAACAAAAAAAAAGAATCTTAAAACCCCTTAATACCTTAAAAACACTAAAATCCCTAAAAATCCAAAAAACCAAAAAACCACTAAAATACTCTAAAACCTCTAAAAACCATAAAAACTATAAAAACCCTAAGAAAACCTAAAACCCCTATGAAAATGATCAAAATCCCCAAAAAAACCCTAAATAATATTAAAAACCCCTTAAAATCCTAAAAACACTAAAAACCCATAAAATACTAAATGAATCGTGAAGGCACTAAAAACATTAAAACCTTAAAACCAACTAAAAAACCTAAAAACCTTAAAATCTCTAAAAAAACCCTAAAAACATCTATATATCCTTAAAACCCCTAAAACACCTAAAACCCGTTTAAAATACTAAATACACTAAAACCCCTTAGAAAACCTAAAACCCCTAAAAACCCCTAAAGGACCTTAAAATCCATAAAACCATAAAAATCCAATAAAAACCCTAAAAACACTAAAAACCCCTAAAAGAAATTAAAACCCTTGAAGGACATAAAAACCATAAAACCCACAAATAACCCCAAAAAACCCTAAAAATCAAAATTGACACTAAAAACCATAAAATTCTTAAAGACCCTAAAAACCTCAAAATACTATAAAATATCCTAAATACCCTAAATGACTCAAAAAACCATAAAAATCCTAAAAACACAAAAAAACCCTAAAACCTTAAAATTTTACTAAAACCGACAAAGACCTTAAAACCCCTAACCCCCCCCCCCTAAAACTATAAAAATCTTAAGCACCCAAAAAACAATAAAACCCCTAGAGATTAATAAAAACCTTAAACCCCCTAAAGGAGCCTAAAAACCCTAAAAACCCCTAAAAGATCCTAAAACCCCCTAAAAACATAAAAGATCCTAAACCCTTAAGAACCCTAAAACCCCCAAAATACCCTTAGAGATCCTAAAACCACTAAAAAATATAAAAAATACCTAAAAACTATAAAAATCATTAAAAATCCTTAAAAACACTAAAACCCCTAAAAGACCCAAAAAACCCTAAAAACATTAAAAGACCCTAAATACCCTTAAAAATAAAAAAAATCCAAAAAAATCTAAAAGTTCCAAAAATCTACTAAAAACCCAAAAAAACATTTGAAACCCTAAAAACTATAATAAACCCTAAAACCCCTATAAAGCCATAATAACCATAAAAACCATAAAAACCGTAAAAACCGTCAAACCCCAAAAAAACCCAAAAACCCTAAAAACTCTAGAAACCCCTAAATCTTAATCGTCCTAAAAGCTCTAAAATCCCCTAAAACCCCAAAAAACCCGAAAAAACTCTAGAAACCCCAATAAAATGATAAAAATTCATGAAAAAATCTTACCCTGACACCCAAAAAACCCAAAAAATCCTAAAAACTCTAAAAACCCTAAAAACCATAAAAAAACCCCAAAAAACTGAACCCCCCCCCCCATCATAAAAACCCTAAAACCCCTTAATAAACCCTAAAACCAAACCCTTAAAGAACCCCTAAAAACCCTAAAAACTGAAAAACTCTAAAACCCATAAGAAGTCTAGAATCCTGTAAAACCCCTTAAAAATACTAAAAACCCCAAAAACCCTAAAAACACTATAAAAATCCTAAAAAATATAAAACCTTAAAACACCTAAACCACATTAAAACACCTAAAACCCTAAATCCATAAGAACCCTAAAAACCATAAAACCCTAAATAACCCTAAAAACACCTAAAACTTCCTAAAAGACCCTAAAAACACTATAATTACCCTAAAAGACCCCAAAAACCATAATACACCATAAATACCCTAAAATCCTATAAATATCCAAAAAGATCCAAACCAACCCTTAAAGGCCCTATACCCTATACCCCACACCCTAAAACCTACCTCATAAACCCTAAACCCAACACCTCAAACCCTTCTCCTCAAACTCTACACCCAAACACTAATCTATAAACCATACACCATAAACCCAATACCCTACACCCTAAACCCTAAACCCTATGCCCTAAACACTATGAATGCCCTAAAATACCCATAAAAACCCTTAAACACCCAAGAAACTATGCCCCAAACCCAACACCCTAAACCCTACACCCTACACCCAAAACCATAAACCCTCCACCCAAAATCCCACACCCTAAACCATAAACCCTAAACCATACACCCTGAACCCTATACCCTACACACTAAAAACTAAACCCAAACCCCTACAATCTATACCCTATACCCTACACACTAAACCTTAAACACTACAACCTAAACCCTAAAACCAACACCATAAACCATATTTCGTACACCCTAAACACAATACCCCACACCCTATACCCTATACCCAACACCCTAAACATTATACCCCACACACAAAACCCTTAACCATACACCCTAAACCCTACACCCTAAACCCTAAAACCTACACCCTAAACCCTATACCCAACACAATTATCCCTAAACCTTAAACACTAAACCCTATACCCTACACCATAAACTCTAAACCCTATACCCTATAACCCATACCCTAAACCCTACACACTAAACCCTAAACCCAAAACCTAAAACATATACACAAAACTGTAAACCCTACACCCTAAACCCTATACCATACACCCTGAACACTAAACCATACACCTTAAACCCTATACCATACACCATAAATTGAAAACCCTACACCATATACACAATACCCCCACACCCCAAACCCTACACTCTATACCCTTTACCCTACACCCTAAACCCTACACCCTAACCCATACACACAAAACCTTAAAACCTAAACTATAAACCCAAAAACCTAATCCCTAAACCATATACCCTACACTCTACACCCTATACCCTACACCCTAAAACCTATACCCTATACCCTAAACCCCATAACCTCCACCCTAAACCCTAAACCCTACACACTAAACCTTATACATTGCACCCTAAACACTACACTATAAACCCTATACCCTCCACACTAAACCCTAAACGCTTCACCATAAACACTAAACCTTCTACCCTAAACCCTATACCCTACAAACAAAACCTTATACCCTATAGCTTATACTGTATAGCCTACACCTTAATCCCTATACCTTACACCTTAAACCCTAAACCCTACAACTTAATCCCTATACCCTACACCCTAAACTCTAAATCATACACCCTAAACTATATACCATAAACCCTAAACCCAACACCCTAAACACTACACCCTATACCCTAAACCCTAAACCCTATACCCCAAAACCCTAATAAACCATAAAAACCCTAAAACCCAAAAAAATATAAAGAAACCTAAGAACCCAAAAAACACTAAAGACCCTAATTACCCCTTAAAAAGCCTAAAATCCCTAAAACCCCTAAAAACCCTAAAACCCCTAAATCCTTAAAAACCTAAAAACGCTTAAATGAATAAAAAAACTATAGATCCCCTAAACCCCTTAAAACCACAAAGAAAACCCTAAAATCCCTAAAACCCTAATAAACCCCTCAAAAATCTAAGAAAACCTAAACCCCTAAAAATCTAATAAAATCCTTTAAACCCATAAAACCATAAAAAAACCTAAAAACCCTAAAACTCTAAAAGAACCATAAAAAACCCTAAAACCCCAAAAAAGGACCCTAGAAAACCACAAAAACCCTAGAAGAACCCTAAAATCCCTAAAATTCCTTAAAAACCCTAAAAGATCCTAAAAACCTAAAACCCCTTAAAAGACCATAAAAACCCCAAAAATACATAAAAATTCATTTAAACACCTAAAACCCCCTAATACCATAAAACCTGTAAAAAGACATGAAAAAAATCCTAAAACCCCAAAAATCCCCCAAAACACTAAAAAACTCCTAAAAACCCTAAAAGGCCCTTAAAATCTATAAAGAAATTAAAAGGCCCTAAAACCCCTAAGAACCCCTTAAAATCCTAAAAACCCATAAAACCCCCTTAAAACTAATAAAAACCCTACAATCACCCCAAACCCTAAAAATCATAAATTGACCTTAAAGGATCTTAAAAGCTATAAACCCCCTAAAAATCCTAGAATACCAAAAAACCTAACACCCTTCCCCCACACACACACACACAAAAAAAACCTAAAAACATAAAAACCCTAGAAAACCCTAAAACAACATAAAAAACTAAAACCCATAAAAGACACTAAAAATCCTTAAAATCCGTAAAAGTATCTAAAATAAAAAAAATATTAAAACACCCTAAATACCCTAAATGACCCTAAAAACCATAGAATCCCATAAAATAGTCTAAAAACCTTGAAAACCCCTAAAAAAACCTTGGATTCCGCCGCTCTCGCCAGGTTCTCTCTTGTTTTTGCGTTTCCCAGGAGCTCCTCCAGGAACCCTTATCGGCGGCTTCACTGCTCCTCTCAAGACCTTACGGTGTGATGCTGATGCGGTGTTTGGCGGTGGGGCTTCTTGCTGTCATGGATCAGTGCTCTTGACCTTCTTCAATCAGCTCGTGGATCATGTGTTCAAGATCTAAAGAGGCATGGATGGTGTGGTTTTTGTGCGGCTGGAGGCACGTTTGCGGGCGTCGGGGTTTCTCCTCGACAGATCTGGGATCTGGAAGTGTTTCTCGGTCCTTGTTGGCTTCGCTTTGGATGGATTTGTGCAGTGGTGTGGAGCGGGCTTGACATATCTAGATTCTGTTTCTAGGGTCTCAAGACCCACGGATCTGACGGTGATGATCCTCGATCGGGGAGGAAAGGTTTGTTTTCGACTTGCTTCGTATTATGCTGATGTCGGTACTCTGGTTTGTTGTAGCATTTTGTATGCTATTTTGGACTTTGGAGGTGCTTTGTGTGGTCTTGTTGGCTGCTGTGATGATGATGTTTGGTTTGTTCGTGGTTTATTTCTACTTATGTATCATGATTTTGTTGCAAATCGTGAGTCCTGGATTATCGTGCGTTGTGTCTTTCAATTGTCTTATACTACTACGGAATTCTGGATGTTGTGGTTTGGTATTGGGTATGGTTGCTGGTGGTGTGCTGTTAGTTGTGCTGCGAGGTGTGGAATGCTGCAAGCTTCTCGGGTTGAAGGATTTGGTTTCTAGTTGTTAAGTTATGACCTATTAAGAGATGAGTTAGGAGGTTGTTGCTGGTTTCTTGGGCGGATAGGATTGGCAAGGCATGATCTGCTTCATGCTGTTGATGAAGGGCTTATTATGTTGTGTTGCACTATGGGTGATGTGCTGGACCGTGGTCAACTGTGTTGTGGTTGGCATGGTTGTGTTTTTCTACAGGTGATGATTCTTGATTGGCTGAGAGGTGGTGAAAGATGCTGGTGCTTGGTGAAGGTTGCTATTTTTCTGAGAGGTGATGAAGGATGCTGGTTGGTGATGGTTCTATACTGCAGGATGTTGGTTGATGCTGGATGATGGTGGTGGCTGCTTGGAATTGGGTGTTTTTTCTTTTTCTTTTTCTTTTTTGATTTTTCCTTTTTTGGGGTCTTTTGCGTCTTGGGTTGTAAAGGGTTTTTTGGTGTGGGTCGTTTGACCCCTCCCCTCCCTTGTCTGTTGTGTCTCCTTTTTCTTTCTAATAAATTTGGGGGGGTCAGGAATAGCCCAACCCTCGCATCTTCCTTGACCTAAAAGACCCTAAAGGACTCTAAAAACAATAAAAGACTATAGTGAAACCTAAAAACTCCTAAAAGATCCTAAAATCTCAAGAAAACCCTAAAGGACCCTAAAAACCCAAAAAACCTCAAGGATCCTAAAACCCTAAAAAATCTTAAAAATTCGTAAAAGTCCCTAAAAATCATAAAACACCTTAAAAGACCCTAAAAATATTATAAGCCCCTAAAAATCCCCAGAACCCCAAAAAGATTCCAAAAAACCCAAAAAACCCTAAAAATAATATTAAAACACCTAAAATAATCTTAAAAATCCTTAAAACCCTAAAATCCCTAAAACCCCTAAAAGGGATTCGATGATCACTTGCTTCATGATGCAGATCGATGGTGGAAGAAGAGGCGGATACTTGAAGGTGGGGGGTTCTGGCGGGCTGCGACAGGGACTGGCGACCGAGGCTTGGTTGGGATTTCGCAAGGTTTTGGTATGGATTTGGTAGATCTGGATTGCTTTCTTCACCAGACGTTGTTCTTGTTGCTCCATGGTGGCAGCGCTGATGTTTCCCCGGTGGATTGGGTGATGAAGCTGAGGGTTTCTGACTTCGATCCAGATCTGAGCTTCCGATGGGTTTCCGTTGACTTTCTGTTCTACTGCATGTCCCTTTTGGCGCTTCGATTCTGTTCTCAGCTTTGGTCTGAACTGGAGATGTTCTTATGTTTGAAGAAAGTGGTCTCATTTGCTTGGAACATGGCTGCGATGAAGATTCAGCGGTGGGGTGCGGGCAAGGAAGACATGGAGTCTGCTTTTAGGGTTTCAGGAGCTGCGGATCTGATAGTGACGCTCGATCGGGGAGGCAAGGTTCATTTTTTTCTTGCTTCTATCGATCTCCTGGATTTTTGCTGCATGTTGGTTTCTATGTTGGATTTTGGAAGTGCTTTGCATGTTCCTGGTATCCGCTGTGGTGATGATGCTTGGTCTGGTTGTGCTTTATTGTTGCTGTTGATTCATGTACTTGTTGCAAGACTTGAGTTCTGCTTCTTAAGGTGGTATTGCTTGCGGTTGATGGGTTATGCTATGGTTTGGTCCTTCGCTTGGCTGTGGGTTATTTTCCACTGGTTTTGCTGTTGGGTGCGAATTAATGGATTGTTGGCTGCTGTATGGTTGAGACGTGATGAAGTTCGGGTTCTTGCTTTGGCTGGCGGTGGCTCTAAAAAAGGGTGTGCTGGAAAATGCTGGTGTTATTTGTTTTTTGTCTTTGGTTCTATGCTGATGTTTAGGGATCTGGATGGCGTGGAGGTACTGGCTGCTGTGGAGGCTGGTGTTTGTGGCACTGGTGATGTGCTGTTATTGGTGGTGAGTCTCCTTTGTGGGGATTTTTCAGGTGATTGCTGGTTATTGGGAAGTGATAGTGGTTGGGATTGGCTGCGGTTGTGCTGGTGCTTGATGCTGCTAGTTGTGATTGGCTGTGTTGACGGTTTTGGTACTACTGGTTGCCGGGGCTGGTTGGTTTAGTTGTGTTGCTGCTGCTCTGTAACTGTGATGACTGGATGTGGTGCTGCTGGATGCTGGTACTGGTTGGATGTGAAGTGATGCTGCTGCTATTGTGTCTGTTTTTGAGTCTTTTTCTCTCTTTGTTTTTCTTTTTTGGCGTGGGTTGTAAGGGGCTTTTGGGTGTGGGTCGATCGACCCCTCCCCTCCCTTGTCTGCAGTGTCTGTGTCTTTTTGTTTTATAAATTTTGGGGGGGCTAGGAATAGCCTGGACCCGAGCCTTCTTTGCCTAAAACCCTTAAAAAATATAAAAACCATAAAAAACCTAAAAACACAAAAAATCCCTAAAAATTCATGGAAACACTAAAAATTATAGAAAAACCTACAAATGATAAAAACCCAAAAATATAAAATAAAACCTAAAAACCATAAAAACCACAAAAAACCATAAAACTCCTAAAAATCCCTAAAAACCCTAAAAGCTCTAAAAACAACTAAAACCCCTCAAAAACCATTAAAAATACCATAAAATACTAAAAACCCTAAAACCTTAAAAACCCTACAAACATTAAAACCCCAAAAAAACACCTAAAAACCATAAACACCCTAAAAACTAACCCTAAAAACCCTAAAAACCATAAAACTATAAAATACCAAAAAAACCTCTAAACACCCATAAAAATCCCTAAAACCAAAAAGAACCAAAAACACCTAAAAACATAATAAACCATAAAATCCAAAAAATTCCTAAAAACCAAAGCCTTATACCCTACACCCTAAACCCTAAACCCTATAACTTAAACCATATACCCTAGACCCTAAACCCTGCCCCCCAGACCTTAAACCCTAAACCCTAGACCTTAAACCATATACCCTAGACCCTTAACATTAAACCCCACACCCTAAACACCACACCTTAAACCGTAAACCCCACACCCTAAATCATAAAAGAAACTAAAAACATCAAAAACCCTAAAATCCCTAAAAGACCATAAAAACCATAAAACCCTAAAAACCCCTAAAAGATGCTAAAAACCCTAAAAATATCTAAAAGACCCTAAAATACTCTACAAAACCCATAAAATACACTAAAACCCCTAAACATAAAAAATTACTTAAAAGACTCTTAAAAACATAAAACCCATAAAACACCTTAAAACCCTAAAAACATTAAAATTCCTAAAAACCATAAAAAACCCTAGAAACCCCTAAAGACCCCCAAAAACCCTAAAATCGTAAAACCATAAAAACACTAAAAATATAAAAAACCATAAAACCATAAAACCCATAAAAAGACCATAAAAACCTAAAAACCCCTAAAATTTTCTAAAATTCCCTAAACACCCAAAAAAGACACAGAACCCAAAAAACCCTTAAAAGATCCAAAAAACCTAAAAAAACCCAAAATACCCTAAAACCCCTCTAACACCCTAAAAATACTAAAACCCGAAAAACAAAAAACCCCAAAAACTCAAAAAAAAACTAAAAACTATCCTAAAAACCCAAATAATCCTAAAAAAACCTAGAAAACCCTAAAACCCCTAAACCCTAAAAAACCTTAAAACCCCCCAAAAAATACTAAAACCCCTAAAAGATCCTAAAAACCCTAAAGGATCCTAAAAGACCCTAAAAACCCTAACCCCCCTAAAAACTCAAAAAACCCTAAAAATCAAAAAATAATCCTAAAAGACCCTAAAAACCTTAAAACCACTAAAATACTTAAAAACCATGAAACCATAACCCCCACCCCCACCCCCACCCCCTAAAATGCCTAAAAATCCCTAAAAAGCCCTAAAATCCCTAAAACCCCCTAAATATCCTTTAAAACCCCTAAAATCATAAAAACATAAAACCATTAAAAACCCAAAAAAATAATAATAAAATTAAAAACCCTAAAACACCTAAAAAGACACTAAAAATATCTAAATGGCCCAAAAACTGCTAAAAACCCTAAAAACCTAAAAAATACTCAAAAGACCCTAAAATAATTAAAAACCCTAAAATATCTTAAAACCCCTAAAATAACCTAAGAACCCTTAAAACCTATAAAACCATAAAAAACCATAAAAGTCCTAAAAACGCTTAGAAAACCTAAAACTACTAAAACCCATAAAAACCCTAAAAAACCTAAAAACCAAAAAATAATAAAAACTCTTAAAAAACTTAAAAACTTTAAGACCCTAGAAAACCTAAAACCTCTTTAAAACCCTAACTGGACCTAAAAACCCTAAAAAACAATACAAACCCTACAAAATCCTAAAAACCCCTACAAACCCAAAAAATCCCAACAAAACCCTAAAATCTCTAGAAACCTTGAAAACCCCTAAAAGAACCATAAGAATCATAAAAACATTAAACAAACCCTAAAACCATTAAAAAAACATAAAAGCATAAAATAAACCTATAAACCCCTAAAAAACCTAAAAACCCCTAAAAACACTAAAAACCCATAAAAATTTAAATACATTAAAAACATGAAAACCCCTAAAAACCCAAAATATCTTAAATATCCTAAAACACCAAAAAATATTAAAACCCCAAAAACCCTAAAAACACTAAAACCCTATAAATCCTAAAGGCCCTAGAACCCTAATACACTAAATGACCCTAAAAACACTTACAATCCCCCAAAAAGAAACTAATATCCCTAAAAATATCTAAAAGACCATAAAAACCCTTAAACACCCTAAAAATGCTAAAAACCCCAAAAACCTAAAAACCCCCTAAAAACCTTAAAATTACTAAAATACCATAAAAAGAATAAAAACTCTAAATAAACCCAAAAAAACCTAAATCCCTAAAAAACTCAAAACCCCCAAAAAAATCATAAAATTCAAAAAAAACATTAAACAACCCCAAGAACCCTTAAAACCCCTAAAAACATAAAAAACCTATAACCCTAAAAACCTTAAAAACCCTAAAAACCCTATAAAACCTAATAAACCCCTATAAAATACAAAAAAAACATAACAAACCTTGAAAAATACAAAAAAATACTAAAAACTTTAAAAAACATAAAAATCACAAAACCCCCATAAAACCCAAAAAACCCCAAAAACCCATGAATAACTAATAAATCTAAACCCCTTAGAATACCAAAAATAATTTAAAAATCCATAAACCCCTAAAAATCCTAAATCCCTAGAAAACTCTAAAAACCCTAAAAACCGTAAGAGACCCTAAAACCCCTAAAATCCCTATAAAAACACAAAAAGAGTATAAATCCCTTAGACTCCCTAAAACCCCATAACACCCCTAAACCCCCTAAAAACATAAAAAAACTTTAAAAAACCTAAAATAAATTAGAATCCCTAAAATCCCTAAAACCCCTAAAAACCCTAAAACCCTAAAACCCAAAAAACAATAAAAACCTAAAAACCTAAAAAACTCTAAAAACTCCTAAAAACCCTAAACAAATCCTAAAAAACCAAAGAAAATCCCTAAAAATACTTAAAGACACCTGAAAATCCAAAAAACCATAAAAACCCCTAAAACCCCTAAAGAGCCCTAATAGTACAGGAAATGGGAGCTATACCGATGGAACTTTACCAATTATTTTTTTAAAACTGTTGGTATAACCTATCTATATGAAGGTTATACCAATGGTTTCCTTGAATCGTTGGTATAGCCTTCATTTATACCAATGATTTTCTTGAATCATTGGAATGAAGTAGGTTATACCAATGTTTTTTTAAAACCATTGGTATAGCCTTCCACACAAATCCTAGCCCTAAGTCCTCCCCCTTCTACCATCTAACTCCCATCTAGATTGAAACTTGTGAGCGGCCTTCTATTTTCTTCCCTTACTGTGGCGATATTTCCTCAATTTATGTTTTGATTCTATTGTTCTTGAACATCATGTTGGTGAGTTCCTAATCCACTATATCTTCTTCCAAAAATCAATTTAATTTTTTTTATAGGTATAAAACACCGACCTATATTTTTTAATGTCAGGTTTCTTACATATTTAGTGAACAAGGGTTAGTTATGATTATATTTTTTATTTTATTGAATAATAAATCTTATTGTTGGAAATGAAATTTTTTTAATTTAGTTACTCCCTACTTCTATATAAATGTAATATAAACCAATTATTTTTGTGTGATATATGAGGTAAATATCTAATTAATTATTTATTACTTTATTTATTTTGTGAATATATTAGGGTTAATGAAATTATTAATTTAAATGTTTTATTTTAATAATTGAAATTATTTGTTTCAAGTCTTAAACGTATTTAGATTTAAAATGTAATATATGCTTTGAATGTATAGATTGGTATTATTTTCATAAAAGTTTAATATGAGTGGAATTTTTTTTTAAATGAGTATATTTATTAAATTATGTTAATTATTTGGAAAATATATTTATATAAATAATAATCTCTATTCTTTTTAAATGTCCAAATAGAGGTTTTTGTTATGAATTGTTCCTGGTGTGGGTTATTTTGAGTAAGAATTTGTTATTATATATCTCATACTAAATAGTTACATAGTTTGCTACTAATATAAGATATTTATTGTCCAACATCAAATAATTACATGTTTTTTTTGTAACTTGTGATCTTTAGACCACTATATATACCAAGGTTTTTTTTGATAATACATTGTTGTCATTTAAATTATAATTCTCATATGGACTAATTTTTCAGTTATTCCAAATATATAATTTTTTTGTTGTATTATTTATAGTTATTACTCATTAATATATTGGAATTAAATATTATGGTTTTATATATTTTTTATTTTATATATATAGTATTTTTTTGTCTTTTATATCATAATTCTTATATAGACTAGTTTATTAGTTATTGTTTTATATAAACTGAATAATTATCATTTCCTTAAATATTTTTTGGATTTGACTTAAATATTATTTTATTAATTTTATGAAATTACATATAACATTTTTTTTAACACATTATATAGAAGTTGGATGTATGAAACTGATCAGATCTCAAACTATTTTAAAAAAAAGTTAGAGATATTTTTAGATTTTCCTTTTAATAATGATATAGATTGAGGTATTATACACTACACATGTTATAATTATGTTGGAAAACCTTGGTTAAGTCATGAAGAAGTTATCTACCGTATAATAAAATATGTTTTTCAAAAAAAACTATTATTCATGGTACCACAATGGGGAGAAAATAATATCTCAAAACATTCATAATCTTAAGGATGGGATTGGATTAGAGAATTTATTATATGAACAATTTCCATTTATTTTTCATCACAATAAAGAAAGTATTCCGATAAAAAAAGATAATGATACAAGTACACATGATGCATGTTATGAAAATTATGATGTTGATATGGTGAAAAAATTTAAGGATGCTTCTACAAACCTAGTATATTGGCATTGTGGTAAAATAAAAAAGTCAAACATTTTAATATAATTGTTTCATAAGAAAACCATGTATGGGATTTATAATACTTCCATCAATCATATTATTACCTTTATAAAGTACTTACTTCCAAATGATGAATATATTTCCTCAAACCATTATATTTTATGGGAGTTAATTGACTTACTTGGATTTTCTAAAAAAAACATGCTTGTCCTAAAGATTACTACTTATTCTGGGAGGAAACCACAGGACTAAATGATTGTATAAAATTTGACACATCTCAGTGGAAACCAAATTCGTATGGAACACTATCTCATGTTCTACAAGAAGTATTGTGGAACTTTACATTGATTTATAAACTCAAAAATATTTTCATAGTTGATGAAATATCAATAAATATGCAATGTAATGATACTAAGAGAAATAAGGATGATGAAGATTTCATTCATCCTATTTATGGAATAGTATGGAAGACATTTGATGCTTTATATCCTGATTTTTTAGTAGAGGTGTGTAATTTGAGGTTGGGTCTATCATGTGAAAGTTTTAATATGTTTGATCATATGTTTACTTCACACAACACATGGATAGTTTTCATACACATTTATAAAATTCCTTCCTGGATGTGTATGAAAAAACCATTCACTTTCTTGAGTTTACTCATATTTGGACCTTTTGATCCTGGAAATGATATATATGTATGCTTTCAACCTTTAACAAAATATTTTCAGCATCCTTTGAATGTGGGTGTGCACACATAAAATTATTGTTTAAAATATATATTTCAAATGTGTATAGTGCTTATGTTGATGATAAATAATTTTCCTACCTATGGAATGATGTCTGGATAGAGAATGAAGGGAAAAATTTCCTTTCCTTTTTATATAAATAATATATGATCTAAAAGTTTTAATTGTTATTGAAGTTTCAATTTTAGGGGACATAAATGATTCTTGCAAATGGATCTTCCATATAAGAATAATATTTGAAGGTTTGAAAATACCATGGAGACTGAAAAACAACCTCATCATATATTTGGAACTTATGTACTTAATGAATTGAAGGATATAATTTATTTCATTTAGAAAAGGTGAGATGAAATCTATAAATATGAGGAATGTTTTCACAAAATAAAATTACAATTAGAAGAAGAAAAGTATCTTTATTGAGTTGAGTTATTGGTCAAAAAAAAATTATGTCATTATCTAGATGTAATGGACATTGAAAAAAATGTGTTTGAAATGTTTCTTTCAATTCACTTAAATTTTAGGGGGAATACAAAATATGATCTATGATCTCAATGTGACTTAGGGGGTTATGGTATCAAACCATAATTTTATCTTATGTGTATCAATGAAAATAAATGGAAATTTTTATGTGCTTCTTATGTGACGATGCCTTAAAAATCATTTTTTAGAAGTACTGTATCTTATCATGGTTCTTGAAGGATATTCAAGTAACATATCAAAATGGATTAACAAAAGATAGTTGAATTTTCAATATTTTAAGAATCATGATTATCGCATCCTTCTTCATGAGTTGATTACAATATAAATCTATCATCTAAAATCTAATAATGTAATTTTGACAGTGATTTTATTGTACCATGTTTATAAAGATCGTTTTTCTCAAATTTCATTCAATTATTTTGTGAAAAAAATGAAAGAATATGCACCATTAATTTTGTGTGAGTTATAGAAAAAATTTCCTCTCTCATTTTTCACATGCATGTTGAATATAACATCCCATAATACAACTGAAAAACTTCTTAAAGGACTTATTTATTTTCATTGGATGTATCAAACTGTAAGAAATATGTACACATTGAAGTATTAAATCCATAACATGAATCATACTAAAGGTTCTATTGTGAAAGGTTACTTGGCTCAAGAATGTAAGGATTTATGTTCAATATATTTGTCTGATGTGACCATGAGACATAATCGGCCAATGAGAAATTAATAAGAGTAGTATGATCAAATTGAACCCAATGTTCCATCACTTCCCCAAGCAAGGGGTATTCTTTGATCATATACAATTTCATTAATCTTTTAAGAGTGCAAGATGGCACATCACACGGTCTTGTTTTACTATGATTTGTTTAATGACTATATCAAGTAAGTAAATTGAACATGTATATGTTATATCATGACATGTAATTTTATATATGTGTTAAAGTATTTTTATCTTTTTATTTATGGAACATAAAAAATTATAAATAAAATTCATCATTCATTACCATTTAAAATGAGATATACTTTTTATATCAAAGAGTTTTATGCTTGTTTCAAATTGAAGTAGAAGTGATACTAAAATAAAATAAAAAAATTAATATACATTTAATTTTAATATTCATTTATATTTTAAGTATTCATTTTACCTTCTGAATTTGTTTCTGAAAAATTAATAACTTTGTATTTTATTCCTAATTATATGGTTCATGAATGTAAGTCAATTGTGGTCAATTGGTACAAATTTATTATCACTAAACGAGTAGTGAACATGAGAACACAACATATTGGTGTTATAGTAAATGAAACAATATACATTATACTAGTTCATCAGATAGTAGACCTTGATAAGAAAATGTATGTCATTATAGAGAAAATATTTTATTATCACTCTCATGGTTGAGTTGCTATGATGAAATGAAAGTTTTTTGATTCAATGATAATACATGACACATTTATTGATGGCTGTGTATTTTGAGTTATTGAAATAACTCCAATTATTTCTACTAATGATCCATATATTTTGGAATCATTGGTGAAAAAGTTTTTTTATGTGAAAGATCATTTGATACCTAAATTTAGTTCCATTTTTAAATTAATATGAATACATATTTCTTATTATGGTGGGGATGAAATTAACACTATCACTTCCCCCATTGGCCTTGATCAATTTATTAGATATGATAACTCGAATAGTTAAATTTTTGGAGTTTATTATGAACCTAAAGTTGTGGTGAGTAATATATAGAATCATTCAATGTATTTTTAGTTTTTTTTCTTTAGGTCGACTTGGGTTTTTCAGGTTGGTACTATTTAAATTACTTTAATGTAGGTTTCAAATATTTTGTATCCAACTTGAACTTCATGTTCATTTTCAATATAAAGTGATTTAATTTTTCTTTGATTTTCATTTTATAATATTAAATTGTATTGTATTTGAACCTAACAAACAAAAAAAACCGAAACAATTCAATTAGAAAAAAATATGAATTTAATGTAAACATATTAAACTAATTAGAATGAAAAACAATAACAATGAGTAATAATGACCTTACAAAAAATGGCTAAATGGACAAATGACATAACCCAAAATATGAACCAAATTACATAACCCAAATATGGACTAATTACCTAATAAAATAAACCAACAAAAACTGAATTGGTTAAAATTGAATATATAAGAAGAAAACTATAGCATACCCTTGTTTAATATGCTAATTAGAATGGGTTTTTTTCTCTATGAAGAAAATTTTATATTTTGATATTTTTGTCATTAAATATGATATGATTATGTTATGTTACTACCTGCCCTTTATTTTTCTTGAAAATTGGTATCCCATAACTAATACATTCCACTTATTGTTTCTTGTTTGGATCACACATTACTTACTAATTTTTAATTAAATGTATATTTTTTCCAATGAAGGAAATGAAAAAAATTGAAGAGATATGAAGGAAGAGTATAACTGATAGTAATCTCCACATGAGAGAGATAAGAATTATTCATCCAGTTCCTGTTGTGAGTATAATATTTCAAATATATGTATCAATAAAATATTATTTCATTATATTAATATTTTTTTTAAAATTTAATCTAGAACCATCACTCATGAGTGAACTATTATCCAAACAACATAGTGGAAGTGGTTCTCAGCCTGATGATTCAAGAGGGGGTGGTACTAGTGCTACTTGAACAACTCATCAAACCTGATCACACCCAGGACCTTCGCTAGATACCCCATGTAGAACAAGTTATTATCCCATGTTTCTGTTAGAGTCACCTAGGATATTTAGTCTGTCTATACTTTTAATATTATTTATTTCTGGTCCTACTCATAAATCTTTTCCTTATTTGATTATAGATCTCACTCCCTATCCATATTATCCTTTTACAAAGAAGTCTATGCCAGCTACTTTTCCTACTACTTCATTCTCTCTAGGATTTTATGTTCATTATCCTTCAACTTATTCTCCAGTGAATTTTTAACCTTATGAGTATACTATTCATAAAAAATAAGACATTAGACCCCAATACTACAAAGGAAAATGATCCTCTATATCCTATAGATCCAGTAGTACCCACTGATCATCCTGGACCAGGTATATGTATAGAACCCTAGTAAAAAAATTAACAATAATTTATTTTTATTATAATATTAATAATTAAATATCCACATTTTATTCTTTCACAGTTGCACTTTCCACGATAAGGTGGAATGGGAGTACATGCATGCAGAAGTGTGGAACCACCACACATAGGTGATGGTTCAGTAAAATGAGGATAATCAAATGATCAGTAAAATGGGAAGGGATTTTAGAAGTTTTATGGTGATGCTTTCCAAATACTCTAACATCATACCCTTCAAGCCACTCTCCTAGAGACACCATGAAAATGAAATAAATTATAATTATTGAGCTCAAAAATGGTTAAGTAAATTTATTAGATTTAATTTTATATTGTTATTTTATTTATATAAATTAATATTTTGGTTACAGCTTCATTATAATTTTCTAAATGGTGAGGTTGTGAGGACTCTATGATTTATGGAATTTGGTGATCTATAGAAAGCATATAAACTTGGGTTGTATAATGGTTGGGTTGCTAGTATTGGAATGGATTTAGAGGCTATACCATTCCTAAATGAGTTTCCAACAACACTGTATTGGGAAATGATTTCTCATTGGAAGAGTGATCAGTTTAATGTATTAATAAAATTTGAGGTTTTTTATTTGAAAATGATGGTGATTTTCATTAATAATCTATTGTGTATTATTGAATATTATTTTTTAGGAACCCTCAAAAAGAAATAAAAAACATTATGTTATAAAGTATCTCCACACTTTGTGGAGAATGATGATTTTGGGACATGATGGGAATATAGTATTTTTCATCTAGAATCTTAATTAGGAACAAATTATGAAAATAATTATTACTTGACATCTTAAGATTTAGAGAAATTCTACACCCTATAATCAACAGATTCAAATTTTGGTCCTTTGACTTATATTTATGTAATTTCATAAAATGTTAAAAGGATCAAGAAATACCTTAATAAAACTTATATAGAACATGATATATCTAAATAATAGAATCTTATATAATATGGAAAACTATTATATGATATAAAACATTTTATAACTTCAATGATTTTTTACACACTATAATCAGCAAATTTGGATTTTGGTCCTATTGAATTATATTTAAATAATTTTTTAAAATTTTCAATGGATCTGGGAAAAAAATAATCTGAATTATATAAAACATGATATAAATAAATAAAAAATCATATATAATATATAAAACTAATTAATGTTATATTACATTTTATAACTTTAGTGAATTGTTATACCCTCTAATCAGTATATTCAACTTTAGGTCCTTTTTACTTATATTAGGAAATTTAATAAAATTTAAAATGGATCATGAAAAAACTTGATCAGAATTATTTATTTCATGATATATCTAAATAAACAAAGCATATATAGTCTATAAAACTACTATATAATAGAAAAAATTTCAGAACTTTGATCAGTTTTTACACCCTCTAATCGGTGGATTCAACTTTCAGTCATGTTGACTTATATTTTTTGTAATTTCATAAAATTTACAATGGATTGATAAGAACCTTAATACTATTTATTTAAAAATCTATATTTATAAATAACATAATCATATAATCTTTAAAATATTTTTACAATAGAAAACATTTTAGAACTTTGGTCAATTTTTACACCCTCTAATCAGCAGATTCATTTTTTAGTCATGTTGACTTATATTTAGGTAATTTCATAAAATTTCAAAAAGATAAAGAAAAAACATAATCTGAATATTTTATAACATGATATAACTAAATAAAATAAACACATATAATATGGGAAACTTCTATATGATAGAAAATATTTCAAAACTTTGATCAATTTTTTGAGCATCCAAATGTTTGATTCAAACTTTATCCTAAATAAATGAAATGTAGATAAAATTATAAAATTTTCAATTCAGTAATATTAATTTAATACTATTATCTATATATCTATTTATCATTGAAAATAATAATCACATATATTCTATAAGATTTACGAGCCTTCGAAAAATCGAATAAATTTGGTGAAATTTAATTTGTTAAAAATACCAGGAACCCATGGACTTGTATTGGAATCTATAGTGTCACCAAACTATGAAGTTAAAAAATAAAATTTTGTGGAATAAACTCACCCAATAACTTGTTACTATGAGGGTTTTTTAATTTGTTAAAAATACCTACATTCTTAATTTATTGGCACTATTATAAGGGGTTTTTTAATCATAGGTTTTTGAAGTGAACCATAGGTTTTTTAATCTTTTACAAGGGTTTACATCAATTATAACCATCATAATAGGCCCTTAAATTAATTTTACTTTATTCCCAAAGTCCAAAATTTCATCAATTTTCATTTTTGGTGTTTTATTTAGTTGTTTTTGGTCAATGTATTCTTATTTTTTTTCTTGGTGGCATCTTTTTTTTAATTTAATTTTGGTGTTTTTTGATTTTCATGCCCTTATATCCCATCCTTAGGACCACCCCCAATCATCCATGTCCCTTTATATATTCCATATTATACCCTTACATGAATCATTCTCCTTATCCCATTTACTATATCTCCCTCCAATACATACTGAGAACCAGATATTGAAGAAATACTTGGTATTAGAAATATTGCTCACAATTTTCTTATATCCCTACTATGGGATCCTTGGATATGAACCTTTCATGAGCTCCATGTAGGGGAACCACTTGACTGATTTTTGATACTATGAGCCTTATTTTCTTTTCAGTATTTCTTTCTGCATCATGCTCCACCTAGTTGGGGGTTATTGAGTGAGTGTATTCCACAAAAAATTGATGAATTTGATCCATGCCTACTAAAATCAACACATTTATTACTATGACTTATAATGATCACTTAATTCTAATTGTTACATAGAAACAATCACTCCCATAGATAACCAAACTCCACCTTAACACACCATCACCAAATAAAAATTTTACATTGATTATAAATTACCATTTTATGAAATTATTTAAAATTTCATAATGTTTAATTTACCTCTCTCAATGATACATCACCCACACCACATTACCATAAAACAACCAACCAAATTATCTCCTCATCACTCATACATTAACCATGCCAAAACACTTCCACCACAATAAACAAATCATCATTCAAATTCTAAAAATAATTATAGATATAAAATAAAACTCTAATAATGGAAAGGATAACCATAAAAAATAGAATAAAAAATTATTTACTAATATAAACAACATAAAATATCCACTTCTAGTCATACTTATATATCCCACAAACATATTGATGTATAATAATAATATTTTTAATTATTAATTTCTATCTCTCTCATTTACATACTACTATGAATGTGATAACAAATATAAACATTACAAAACAATGGATCATAGTATTGCATTGAATTGTGATATAATATAAAAACATATAATACACATGTGAATCTTGGATTACCTTCCCTTTCCAGTTCATTATATTTATTTTGTTGATTATTAACATATACTCATTGTAAACATGTTTTAGATAATTACACATTGAAACATAGAAAATATTAAGTCTAGCATTGAATCCCATAACTATATTTCATTCTTTAATTAATTTAGCACTGAGATGGAGTACAAAAAAATATGATCCACCACCAAATATAATGAGATTCACCAAAGGACATATCCAACAAAAACTATATTCATAATCATTTCCAATTACACTAAATCTAAAGAAACACCAATGTTATAGCCCTGTGGGGAAAATGAATGATAAAGAAATAAAGATAATATTGTGAAAGAAATAATAAAGGAAAATTTTAATGAAAGGAATATATTACAAGAATCATAAGTATCACAAGCCTTAAAACCACATTGAAATGGAAAATATGAAAATATAAAGATCTTATGGTTAGCTTCAGTTTTAAAAATTCAAAATGGTTTGATCTATAAAAAGGGTTCGATTAAATTTATAGAGAGATTATAATGACCCCCACCATGTTATAGTGAGGACCTCATAATGACCTAGTTGGTGTCATTCAATGGATATTCAAATTTACAGGAATTAAAAATAGGATTATCCAATGAATTATTATGGTCATTTTTTCCATTTTAAAATCATTGTTAACCTCTTTCATGGAATAGTGTATTCATGAACTATCATTTTATCTATATACATGGACTCAATCCATACCCCACTATGATCAAGTGACATTCAACACTCCATTTCACTCTTGGTAAGTCAGTGACCACATTATAATAACCTCCTAAAATATGTATATTTCCCCCATAGACACAAAAATTATCTTTCTTCCCTTTTTTAAACATATAATGATTCCTCTAAAAATATCTAGGAACTATGCATTAAAAACCTACCATGTATTGAGAATAAATAACCCCCATTACCAAGACATACAATAAAACATGTTCTTCATATTCCATCTCACTTAACGTATAAAAATAGAATTGAATCCAAACTATATTCATGGATGAATACTCCTTCATAGATTAATACCTCACTCAAATGGTATTTTTGAAACTTATTATGAAAAGACACAACCACTTTACTTTAATCATCCTTCATGATCTCCACCAACACTTCTGAAACACCCAAGATGCAATGTAAAAGAATTTAGGACTCTGAAAAACATATACCTATTTATGGTTCATGAAATATTACTATTTTTTCATGAAAAGTAGAAACCCTCAAATATCATGGTGATATTTATCTTTAGTGTCAAACCTGTATGTTTTATTCCTTTTGAACTTGTTTAAATGTTTTGTTTTTATTATGATAGTTTTTAGTGAGTAATATCACTTTAGTAGACTATGTTGATTATTTACATTTGATTATATTGTTTTATTTTTTATTTTTTATGATTAATAATGTTTTAATGGGTTATATTATGATGTAACTTCCCACTAAATTTAGTCAGACTCTCTCAATGGTGGGAGAATCTACCCCTCTCACTTTTTTTTATAAAAATCATTACTTATTTAATTATTAAATTGGGATTATATTTCTAAAATAAATTCATAAATTAGTTTTGATATTTAAAATATATTTTTCCAATATATTTATATCAATTATAGTTTTTTAAAATTAGTACAAATGAAAATTATTCTAGTATTTTATCTATGAACTAAAGGAGTTTGTTAAAATGTATCAAGTAAATTTCAAATAAAATTATTCAAGGGGTTTATATTATGATTTTTTATAATTTATAGTCGATTAATATCATGTTTCTATTGATTTATAAAATATTAAATGTCATTTTATAGTGAGGTATTGAACATTGAAGGATGTGTGCCTCGAGAAAAATTATTTTTCTCAAGAATAAAGAAGAAATATGGAAGTTTAGTAAATGAACAGATGAAAAAATATATTATAAGTTGTATTTTTCTAATTTAAAATATTAATATCTATTTTTAAACTAAATAGTTCATTTATATTTTCAATAGTGTTCTTCAGAGGCTCTTGATGTGCAGGAAGATGAAAACTTTAGGCCAAATGTCATTTGCACCAGATATTAGTAGATGAGAACCATGAGAGGGTATGTTGTTGACCAGTAAAGAGTATTATTCCCATTAGTTATTGGACCACTTTAGGTGCCTCTAAAAGTTTTGGTAGAATCAAGTTAGATTTGGCTCATGTAGAGAAAAAATTCTCGTATAGAGGAAGAATAGGCTAAAAATAGCAATGAATAATCATGAACGAATTCAAAATTCCAATGAGAGATTTATGAAACTTATGAAATCATTATTACCATCAATTCCACCAGATATGGCCATAGTTTTTGATAGATTCATATCGATGATGAATTTTTTATATGATTCATCAAGTGATGGTGATGATAGTCCCAGTGGTGGATAGAATGATGACTTTCCTGATGATGATAATGGCAGTGGTGATGACAGTGACAATGATGGTGACGGTGATGCTGATGGTGATGATAGTCCCAGTGGTGGACATGATGATGACATTCTTAATTATAATAATGTTATTGGTGATGACGGTGACAATTATGGTGATGTTGATGCTGATGGTGATGGTGATGATGATAACGATGGTGATTATGATGGTGATGAGTATGTTTGTAATGATAGTGGTTTTGATTTGAGAGAGATTGATCCTCTACATTTTGACTACTTTTTTGTCTCATGATGTTTTATAACTGAATGTGATGGCATATATGTGTTGTTTTAAATGTTTATTATAACCGGTTCAATGTCTTAATATGTCTCTTTATTTTTCTATATTGGGTGATATGTGTTTAAGGGTGTGTGATGAAGTTGGTTCATTTATGTTTTAGGGTTTTTAGGGGTCTTGGGTCCTTTTAGGGTTTTTTAGTAACTTTTAGGATACTTTAGGATTTTTTAGAGTTTTTAGGGGGTTTTGGGGTTTTGGGGATTTATGTATTTTTTGGGTATTTTAGGGGTGTTTGGGGTATTTTTAGTATTTTTCACTTTGTCTTAGGGTTTTAGGGGTTTTTAATGGTTTTGGGGTTTTGGGGGGGTTTGTGGTTTCTAGTGTTTTTATTGTCTTTTAGGGGTTTATAGGATTCTTTAGGGGGGGGTTTGGGGGGGTTCATTGGATTTTAGTATTTTTAAGGGTTTTAGTGTTTTTATAGAATTTTTTAGGGGTTTTAAGGGATCTTTATGGGTTTTAGGGGGTTTTATGGTTTCTATATTTTTTTTATGGTTTTTATGTTTTTTATGGTTTTTATGGTATTTTAATGTTTTTAGTAGTTTTTAGAGTCTTTTAGTGTTTGAGGGTGTTTTATTATCTTTTAGGTGTTTTATGGTTTTCAGTGTATTTTATGTATTTTGATGGTTTTTAAAGTCTTTTAGGTTTTTAGGGTTTTTAGGGTGTTTTATAATTTTTAAGGGTCTTTTAAGGTTTTTAGGGGATTTTAGGGGATTTTATGGTTTTTAGGGGTTTTTAGGGTTCTTAGGGATTTTTGGGTTTTTTGGGATTTTAGTATTTTTAGGGGTTTGAGGGGTTTTAGTATTTTTAGGGTTTTTACGGTCCTTTAGGGTTTTTTGGGTTATTTTATGGCTTTTATGGTTTTTATGGTTTTCTTAGTTTTTTAGATTTTTAGATTTTAGATTTTTTCATGGTTTTCTCAGTTTGAATTTTGTTTTATAGTTTGTAGTATCTTCAGTTTTGTTGTAAAAGATGTTTAGTTTGGATATTTATATATTAGACTGCTCTATTTTGTTTCCATTGCTCAGTTTATTTATTTATTTTGGGTGAAACTGTTCCCTTGTATCTCGGTTGATTCCCAACACTAGTTATCAGCCCATGGGGATTAGGAATGACCTTAGGACCTTGTATTGGATTGGTTTGGGTGACCGGTTCAGGTTTGACCCAAGTTAGTTCATGAAAAAATGGAACTGGGGGAGGATGGTTCTTTAAGGGAATCTTTTAGAGCACCCTTTGTTATTTGGGATGTCGTGGTAGATGGAGTAGGATTATCAGAGCTCTGGGTACAAGTCTAGGGGAGTATCTAGATAGCACTTTCTAGACCGAACCTTGAGTTTCTATGGGAAGTCGGGTTTCTTTTTGTTTCCTTATTTCTTTCATTTTGGGGGGATAAGAAATGGCAGTTGGGCTAAAGGTCCCAATGAGCTCATAGGGCCTAGAAATCCATGTGGATCTTGGGACATAGTCCTAGAGGACTCTCTGTGATGGTGGTGTATTTGACATATGTCTGCCAACCATATATTCAAGTCACCCATCGACACTGGTTCCCTATTATGAGTTTTTTTAGGCATTCATTGATTCTAAATTTTTTTTTGAACACTCTTGTCTTGAAATTGTGAAAATAGAGTTTTTATTGGTAATGGTTGGATTTTGAAAGTGGAAAAATAATTTTCAGAATCAACTTTGAGGAAGGCTTTAGGAAAATGATTTTTTGTAAAATAACCCTTTGGGGTGAAATAGAAATGGTTTATCAGGATTATATTTTTATAATCAAAATATGGAGTTATTGAAATTTCTTTCTTAGAAATAAAAAAAAATTATTTTTAAAGAAGATTTGGAAACTTATTTTGAATAGTATGAATTGAGATTTTGAATGGAGTGAAATAGAATGATGTGTAAAGTTTGAAAATGGTTTTATATTAGTGGTTGGTGATCTTATGAAAATTTTTATGAATTTTGAAATGTAATGTGGATTGGAAGTGTGAAAATATTGTTTGGAGTGTTGTTTTGGAAAATGGGAATGTTTTGTTTTGACCTTTGGTATTTCCATGGGTATTCACATGCATGGGTGTGCGTGGAAAGTGGATAAATAATAATTTGGGCCGATGAGTCCCCAAATTAGCATGAGTCAATGAGTGCTCGGGGTGTCATGGTAATGTTCATGTGTGAGGCTCTATGGAATACCATTGGTAATTATGAAAATCTACCAAGTTTTTTTTCTTTAAAAAAATGTTTTTAACAGGAAAATTGTGGTGTTTTAAAAACCGATGTTGTGTGATGTGTTATCTATCAATTTAGAAGTTTTGTTCATGTTGTGTTCTAAGTTTGAAAATCTTGTTGGTGATTTAGTTGTGAAGTGGTGTTTAGTGGGATTTTAGAATAAATTTGGGAATATTTGAGTTGGTTTCCCTTTGTGATGGATTTTTCTCGATGTGAGTTTTGGTTCTAGAGTTAGATTTTATTAATCTATTGGTTTTCTTGTTTCCCAGTGTCCACCCCCATAGATATTTGATAGATAATCATGGTGTAGCTATAGGTGGTTCCCCATTAGAAGACCCTCCAGTTGATCAACCTAAGGATTTTCTTCTTGAGTTTCTAAAGTTGAATCCACCTCTCTTTTATGGTCAATCAAATCATCTTGAAGCATAAGAGTGGATATAGAAAATTGAAAGGAAATTTAGCCTCATTGAGTTTCCTGAGTTGTTAAAGGTGAATTTTTCTACCTTTATTCTTAAAGGGATAACTTGGAAGTGGTGGAAATCAGTCCCTCAGAATAAGCCTTGGGAAGATCTTACCTGGGAGTTATTCAAGGATTTGTTCATCTTTTGGTATTTATCTAAGATAGAAAAGGTGAGAAATGGGATGGAGATGTGTTTTTTGCAGAAATGTAATGGATCGGTGTTGGATTACTTATGCCATTTTGTGGATCTAGTCCCTTACCTTCCATAGTATGTTTTATAAAATTCCATGAAGGCTCGGCATTTTGAGTTTGGGATTCATCCTAATCTGCATTCAAAAGTTTTAGAGTTAAATCTAACTTCTTTTTTCAATGTGGTGAGGAAAGTAATTTTTGTTGAAGCTGTGATGGAAGGAGTGGTTGAGGTATTCTTCCCTCCTTCAGTCCCCAGAAGTGGTTAGGGGATTTCTAGTAAGGAAGTGGGGAAGCAATCTGAAGCTGTTGGTGCTAATCATGGGATTGAAAGGCCTCTGGATCTGTCATCATATTCTTTTGGGTGTGGGATCCTATTGTGTCATCATTGTAACGATCTTGTTCATAAAAAGTCATTGTGTTTGAATGCTCTGAAGGCCTTTCATGCCTATGGAAGCCTAGGCCACCTGCAAAGGTTTTTTTGGGGTGTTTCTAAGAAGCGATGTGGTGACAGTTCGTAGGAGTAGTGCACTATTTTGGGATCAGTTTAAAGTACCTTTCTATGTATGATTACTTGTTGTAATTATTGTATCCGGTGGTGTTTTATGGTGCTGTGTTTTCTTTAAATTGTAAAAGTGAATTTTGTTGATTTCCTTGTGAACTTCTGTTTCAATGGTAGCATGCTTGAAAATTATGAATTTTGAATTCTGATCAGGGATTATAATCTTCTGATTGTGAGTTAGGAGATTCTTCAAACATTAGGGCTCTAGCCATAGTCCCCTAAGTGAATCTTGTGCGTAGTCAGAAATCCCCAAGGTGTGAGGGACCTTGTTCAAGATTTTGTTTTTAGTTCAAAAATAGAGATAGTTTAAGTTTCCCCATTGCAGCTCTTATTTTCCCCTTATAGTGGGGGGTTTTTATTAGTGTGTAAGTTTTTGTGTTGGCTTGATCTAGTTAGTTCCAAATGGTGGGGAGACCCACCATGTGTCTCCTTGAGATTTCTCCTATGATAAATCAGTGTTAGTTGTTTTCTAATAGTTGGGAGTCTATTACGGCCTTCTATGCTAAAAGTTTAGTTTAGTTTTGGATGTGGTCTAGTATAAAATGGTTTATTTTTTAATTTATCTAATTTTTAAGTTCCTTTCGGTTTGGGTAAAATATTGGGGATTTTGGAGTGTACCCAACAATTTTGTGGAGGTTATAGCTTTAGTTTTCCCATAATTTCTTGAGAAATGATTTGAGTTCCTTGATTTTTTTCAGGAAAGTGGCATGAGTTTCATTTGGAGGTGGTTGATATCTTCATGGTTTAAGAGGTTGAATCATGTGGTTATGGAATCCTTATTCATTGATTGATCGACTGGAAGATTTTGTGGATTTCTGGGGGTAGAAAGCGTTAATGGTGGGGGGAATTTTTACACTTGAATTTTTATTTTTAGCTCTAATCCAATTTATCTTTTGTCCTTGTGTTTTTTGGCTCAAGTACCAGGTTTGATGGTTTTGAATTTTAAGTTTTAGGGTGTTTTTATCTTAGTGCATAGGTGGCACACGGTTAGAGGAAACTATGCGGATCATCCCAGGTAACCATGCTTATTTAGAGTTCCTAAAGTCGAAGTTTCACAGCCTATGCACGGTCATTCAAATCATATAGAGATCATGCAGGAAGCCACTATCTCATGGAAGAACCAATCTGCATAGTTAGTGCACATTTACCAAACCCTGCAGACAAATGTGCGGGCTACCCAGAACTTAAAAATTATGAAATTACTAAACTAATCTTATGGTATTTTAACCCCAAATCTACCCATTTATCCCCCACCTAGTTAGTACGGTCCTAGGGGTGCCTATCCTTGGTTCTTAAAGCCTCCTTCTTCCTCCCTTAGTGTAGATCTAAGGATTTCTTCAAAGAGTTAAGGGTGATTTCTCAAGGTAATCTTCTCACTTCTCCTCCCTCTTCATTCTTCTTCCACTTTCTCTTGATATCTCTTTCTAACTTGGTAATGTGGATCTATATTTCATATTTTCATTTATTTATGTTGGTGGTTTTTTGTTTTTATGGTTCTTCTTGGTAGATCTTGTCTCTTGGAACCTTCGTGGTGCATTTTCAGGTGTGCGTTGTTGAAGCGTTGTGAAATTGAGGTAGGTTTCCCTTTGCATTTGCCTTTATAATTTAAGATTTATTGATTTATTTCTTTTCACACCTTCCTTTTGAATTAAATAGTGTTTCATGATCTTTGGGAAAAATAATGGTGTTCAAAGTGGTGACTTATACCATGTTTTGTGATAAATGGAATTGTTTTGTTATATTGTGCACACCAAGTGTTTGATAAAATGTATGGTTGGCCTTTGTGAGTAATTTTTTATATTAAAAGAATTTTTTGGTGTTTTAAATATATATTTTTTATTTTAAAATATATTTTGGGTTTCTTTAATGGGTTTTTCAAGTGGTTTTTAGTTTAAAATAAGAGTTTATTTGGATTTTGAAAGTGGGTTGACATGTGACTGTGGATTGTGTCCCATTTGGTATTTTGATGAAAATGGATTTAGATTGTAAATGTAGTGTGATTGATTTAAAGTAATTATTTTAAAAATGACTATGAAATGGAAATTAGTGTGTTTTTATCTTTTTGTAAAGGTGGTTTTGTTTCATTTAGAAGTGATGGTTACGTGAAGTGTGTTTGAGGCCCGTTTCGAACTTTTATGAAAATGGTGAAAGTGTTTATCATAAAAACCCTCCTTGGATAATCTTATTGCCTTATTTATATTGAATGGGTGGTATGTCCTCATTGTGGACTCCTTTTGACCCATTTACTTTGAGAAAAATGGGATATCCTTAGTGTGGACTCCTTTGAGATCTATTGTTTATGGAAATATATTAATCCTTAGGGTGATTCAGGGTGGTTCATGTTGTTTGAATTATTATATATTATATATGTGATTGTGATTGGATTCTCAGTTGGAATCTTTTGACACACCCCCTTTCCTTACATCTTGACATGGGAACCTAGAATAGTGAGCAAATTTTTTGAGAATGATTGTTGCACTAGCCTAGGTTACGCACTGGCCAGTGGCCCATAGCACAGGGATATATTGAGTTTTATTGCTATGGGATAGTTTCCCTTGGTCTGTACCATGTAGGGGGTGGTCGAGCGTGTGAGGGCGTTATTGATTTCATCGAGTAAGGCATACTTTTTGAGATGAGTTGACATGTATTAGTATGTTTTAGATTATTCACAAGCTTCTAAGTTCACCCATTTCTATTAGGTGCTTAGTTGTCTATGATGAATGAATGTGATACATAGTTGGATAGATACCCTTGTGTGATATTTCTCATTTCCCTTGTATGTTTGTTATGATTATTTATTGATAAGTGTGACTTCTTAATAAAAGTGTCGAACTGATTTCAGGTGTTTTTAAAAAAGGTTTTGGAAATGTCTTACACCCTTTCTCTCCCTTATAAATGGAATGTTACTTTTCTCTATGCATATGATTCCTCCCAGGGAAGGAGGGTGGTTTTAAATGGAAAAATTTCAATAGACTGTGTTTGATTTAAAGTGGAAAATGTGTGAAAAATATTACTTTTGTATATTTTATTTCAAAATTAAAGTTGATATTTATTTTATTTAAAGGAAGTTCATTGGGAATAGATTTTTCCAGCCACACCTAATGAGTTTGAATACTTTCACCTATAATTATTTCTTATTTTTAACTTGTGGTGCAGGTCTCAAATTGATTTCAATCGTCATGGGTGATGGTTGGTTTTGGTATCAGAGAGTGACCCTCAGGGTCACGTGGAGATGTGTGTTCATCAAGTGCAGTTTGAATTTTATTGTATAGTTTGTAGTATTTTTAGTTTTGTTGTAAAATATGTTCGGTTTTGATATTTATATATTAGTCTCCTCTATTTTTTCCACTATTTAGTTTATTTATTTATTTTGGTCTAAATCATTCCCTTGTCTCTCGGTTGATGCTCATCACTAGTTTCCAGCCCATGGGGATCGGGAACACCCTTCGAGCCTTGTCTCGAATTAGCTTGGGTGATCGGTTCAGTATTGACCTGGGTTGATTTGTGAAACTAGCAGTATATAAACTCAATTATATTATTTTTCTTGAGATCTAATTTCATTTATGTTGTTCACAACAAGATTCAGAGATAATCCTCTCAAAGCCTTAAAGATCTCCCTCTCTAAGAATTCTCTCAATCACGGAGAGTGATCCTCCTACACCACCACTCTCAAGTCTAGAAAGATCGAAAAGAACCCTTCCTTGAAGAATTTCTTAGGGTGATCAAAGATAAATGACCCAAGCATTATGATCTATCATGATAGCACCTAGAGATTCCTAGGATGATTTTTGGAGGTTTGTGCAACACATGTGGATCACCATTGGAGGGAATCTACTCTTGATTTCTACTATGCAATGGCAGTACAACGTAGAGACATTGGAAGATCTATAAGTGAAGAAATAATTTCTCACAAGGAAAATAATTAAATGCTTAAATTAATTATAAATAATATGTGATGATCCTGTGATTTGGTTCTAGTGTTTTTTATTGTTTATATTCTTTGAATAAATTTTGTTGATCACAATGTTTATCATCGTGTAAATCTCGGATCAATCATAGATCATGACAAAAAGTTGAGTTTGGCATGTAAGTTAATTTAATTTAATTTATGATCTTTAAAATATATATTTATCACATATCTAGATAAATAAAATTCCAAATAAAAGACAAACCTTGATCTATTGAACTTTTGGATTTGAGTCTCCTTGATTTTCTCTCACTTAAAAGGAATTATATCCTTTTCCTATTCTCTCTTCCACAATGGTTTTGATAGAACATACCATAATTTTGATTTAGATGTAATTTTAAAGGACATAACCCTTTAAATAGAGATAAAACGTTTTTCATGGGTGGTTATTTAAATAATTTTCAAATTCCGTCAATTTGACAAGTTTATCCCTCATTATCCCAATATAAAAATATTAAACAAAATATGACGTGAGTTATTCCAACATTATACCACTTAAATCATGTAATATTACTTTATAATGTTTAATATTAAATTGTTCATTATGCGCATTTATATATATTATATCATCTATACAACATCATAATTAAGGATAATGTCCACATGATTCATGGAGGTCGTATATTCTCTATTACTATACTCTTCTATATACTACAATATTGAAATTTTCTCTATCATAATTAAAATGGAATATATATATATATATATATAATTTTCCCAATGATAATTTCTTTATTGAATACTATGCCTATTATCATTATTCAATTCAATCATGTATACTTATTGAAAAAACAGGCAACCTGATCAAAACATTTATAAGTCCAAGTGCCAAATATAATAATTATAATAGTAAATACATACAATGAAACCTACTTAGTGAAAATTTAAATACTTTAAAAATTTCTAATAATTGTATTGGGTGGAAACCCTTTATTCAAAGGGTTGGAAATAATAATGTTTGTGCTAATATTTTCAATTTACACCTTACATTTTTTGTACTTCCTCCGTAACTGCAAAGTACGATAATTCCATGGGTGTAGAACCTTTGGAATATCATTCATTATTGGAAAAGAATACTATTATGGTATTGTCACAATAAATTTTCAAGGTCTTGGTGATACTTTCAACAATTCCAAGTCTTGAAATAAATTTCCACAACCACGTACCCTCAATTATAGCTTCAAAACATGCTACAAATTCAGCTTTCATGGTAGAAGAAGCTATAACCAATTGCTTTTCACTTTTCTATGATATTTATCCTTTGGATAGAAGATACACATAAGAAAAGGCGGACTTTATAGTATCAACATAGCCATAAAAGTCTGAATCAAAGTATCCAATCACCTCAAGATCATTGGATCTTTTATAATTAAGCATGTGATCCTTTATTCCTTGCAAATATAAAAAAAAAATCTTTTCAACTCTCCAATGATCCAATACAAGATTGATTTGGTATATTTATAATATACCAACTTCAATAATAATATCTGGAATTGTACATGTTTGAGCATACATCAAGCTTCTAACAACAAATTCATAAATAATTTCTTCCATTTTTTTTTGTTCTAAATCATTTTTGGGACATTGATTGAGATTAAATTTATCTCCTTTTTTAATTTGAATTGGTGATGCTGAAAATTTTTCCATACTAAACCTCTCTAAGATTTTATTAATGTATGAATTTTGAGATAATACCAATAAACCTTGAGTTCTATTACCAAATATTTCTATTCCAATCACATACTTGACTTCTTCCATGTCTGACATTTCAAAATTATTAGAGAGTAATTTATTGGTCTCACATAATAGACCAAGATAATTTGTAGTAAGAAATGTGACATCAACATATATAATCAAGAATATAAATTTACTCCCACTAATCTTCTAGTATATACACCAATCAACGATGTTTTCCTTAAATCCAAAAGATACAATGGTATCATTAAACCTAATATACCATTTTCAGGAAGCATGTTTAAGTCTATACATTAACTTCTTTAATTTACATACCATGTGTTCCTTTCCTTCAATGAAAAAAAACATTGGTTGATATATGTATACATATTCCTCTAAGTTTCCATTTATAAAGGTTGTTTTAACAACCATTTTATTTAACTCTAAATCAAACTAAGCTATTAATGCCATAATAATTCTGAAAGAATCTTTCTTAGAAACTGGTGAGAAGGTTTCCTTATAGTTTATACCATAATTTTGAGTGAATTATATATCAACAAGTTTGGCATTATAATGTTAAGGTTTCCATGAGAGTCAAGTTTGGTTTTAAATACCCATTTACATACAACTCTCTTGAATCCTTTAAGAAATTCCATAAGGTCCCATATTTTATTGTGTTCCATGGAATTCAACTCACATTCCATGGAATCTAACCATTTATTAGAATTATCAGAAATGATGGCTTGAGAATATGAAACTGGATCATTATCAATGCCAAGATCACTTTCTATTTTATGCAGATATACCACATAGCCATCATAAATAGCTAACCTTCTTTCCCTTTGGGATGTTCTTAACACTATTTATTATGGTTCTTTAACCATTTCTTCATTTTGAATTTGGGAAACATTATGTTTTTGTTCTAAATGATTATTTGGTGATGAAATAATTTGAGGAGAAACAACATCTGAATTTGGAATACAAGAAAATGGAACTTGAATTCTAACTTCTTTAATTTCCACATTTTTTGGAACTTCACTCCCACTGGATTCACTGTTCTCAATAAATCTATCATTTTTAGTTTCAAAAATTCTCATACTATGTTTAGGACAATAAAATATATACCCCTTTAATTTCTCTAGATAATCAATGAAATATCCACTTATTGTTCTTGAATCCATATTTCTTTGTTGTGCTTTTATTTATTCCTAACAACCCCATACATGTAGGTGTCTCAAACTAGGTTTCCTACCTGTCCAAATTTTAAAAGGAGTCTTTGTAATTACTTGAATAGGAACCTTATTCAATAAATACATGATAGTTTTTAAAGCATACATCCGCAATGATAATGGGTAAAAAATAATTACTTAACATACTCTTAACCATATCCATTAATGTTATATTATACCTTTCCGTTATACCATTTTTTTGTGGTGTACCTGGCATAGTGTATTGTGCACATATTTCATGACTCTCTAGAAACTTTGAAAATGAACCGAGGTTTTTTCCACTTTCATCAAATCTTCCATAATATTTACCACCCCTATCTGACCATATTACCTTCACCCTTTTATCTAATTTCCTCTCAACTTAATTTATATAAATTTTCAAGGCATTTATTTCTTGATATTTCTCATGAAATAAATAGACATTTCCATAACATGAACAATCATCAACAAAGGTAATAAATTATTTTTCTTTATCGAAATAATTGACATCAAATTATCCACATATATCATTATGTATGATCTCAATTTTTTGAGCACTTCTAGTGGAACCTTTATTTTTGTTTTTTTTGTTTTACTTTAATACAATCAACACAAATGTTTAGGTCAGTAAAATCCAAATTTGGAAAGATTTAAATTTTTATCAATATATCCAATATTTCTTTGGAAATATGACCTAAATTTGTATGCCACAAATAAGTATATTTTTAATTTACTAAACCATTTTTAGTAACAAAATTATGATAAAAGTTCATAAGTGTTTTAACATACATATTATCAAGATTTAGTTTATATAAACCATCATATAATAAACCAGATCCAATCATGTGTGTATACTTAAAAAAACTAAAATATTAATTACAAAAATTAAAAGAGTATCCAGTAGTATCAAGTTTTGATAAAGAAACCAACTTTCTAGATATACTAGGGACATAAAAGTTTTCGCATAAATCCAAACTATATCCACTATCAAGGATTAAATGATAAGATCTAACAGCTTCAATCAGAAACTTCACTCTGTTGGAGTTGGTTCCCTAGAACCAACATCTTTTGTACTTTATGATAACTTATATTCATGGTTTTGAATATTAATAAATTCTTTATCACATCATGATTTTTTTCTGAATGAAATTGTATCTGATAATGTCTGGAGAGTAATTGTTGAACTAAAAGGTCATAGTGGATCCCTACTGCGATGAGAACCCGGAAGTGATATGAAACTATTCTTTAATATATGTTCTATAGATAGATGATATCATTTTAGGGACATAAATGATATAGGATATCAGGGGTGGAGACTCATAGGACTTTGAGGCACCTTCTCATGGTGTACGCCCTTCATAATGTCCAGAAAGATATTATGAGAACAAGACTTGCCGGTAGGAAATCCACATTTATAAGTGTCATTGGATGTTCCTATTTTTGGATGTGTGTATTGGTCCTTAGACTTTAATATTATTATTAATGAGTATTATGAATTGTTTACTTATTTGTATTGACGAAAACTGTGATAAAATATGTTCGCAGCGAGGTAGGATATTTTGGGTGCATCACAAGTAACATCGCATTAATGAATAATGTGATAAAGGATTTGTCCCTTCTATTCTTTAACGTAATTTTATGTCTTAGGCCCTTTGATGGAAATGATATAGCCTAAATAAATCCATGTCCATGGTGTACTATAGGAAAGTTCAATTTCTAGAAAGTCAAAGAAAGAGAAATCGAGCGCATGGGCTGATGGCACTAGCATGCAACCTATTTGATTAGAGATATCAAGACAAATGAATCATATTACATGGTAAGAATTTGTATGAGGTGACTTGTCATTATGGCATTAACATCTTTCTCTATGGGTGCCTTGTCATGTTGCTAGACTCTAACCTTAGATTTTAGGTTTCTTCTGAGAAAGAGGTCTAGAGGGTCACACATTAACTGTATTGAGTATATCAGTTAAATAATATATTATTTATTATTTAAAAAGTTGAATAAATATTATTCTTGGTTGTGGTTTAATAATTATTCATGTATACCTAATCACATTTATTTTGGTACTAGTTATTCGAGAGAATATATTATGATCGAAATATTTAATAAATATTTATTTTCTATTTTATGAATATAATATTTATATATTTATTGGTGAATAATACAGTGATATTTATTTAATAAATAAATAGACATTATTCAAGGCCAAATAAATATTTTGAAAGATTGGAAGACCTATTTTAAGGGTCCTATGAGAAACAATAATATTGAATATTATTTTATTAAATAATATTTAATTATAATTCACAAGTTAAGTGTGTATCAAGAAATTATAATAATAATACTATTATTATTTGAAATGGGGTTTCACTAGGATTAATAAAATAAATAAGGGTACTTGTGAAATTATGTTATTTTAACCCTAGAGATATAAATACCCAATTATGTTTATTTTCTCATAACCCTAGCCAAGTAAAAGTTGATGTGCACAAGATATTGGAGAAAAAACTCTCAAGCCTATAGAGTTCTTCCTTCCCCAAGAATGCTCTCAATAATGAGATCGGTCCTCCTCTACTGGATCAAGTAAAATTCTTTGGGAGCAGTTCTCAAGGAGATCGAAGGCGGATGGCGCAAGTGCAAGGATCTTTCATGATAGCACTCATAAAATCCTTAAGTGATGTTCAAAGATTCATAGAACAAGTGTGGATCACCACTAGAGGAAGTCTACCCTTGATTTCTACAATGCAATGATATTGCACTACAAATCTATGGATGGACTCATCAATAAAGAAATAATAACCTTGGATGTAATTCTTATTTAATTAAATTAATTATAAACATCATGTGTTGACCTCCTCACTCTTGGTTCTGGGTTTCTATCCCTTTATTGTTATTTGATTCAATTATGTGGATCTCAGTGTTCATTGTCACATATATCACGGATTGATCATTGATAATGGAAAAAAGTTGAATTGGGCACTACCCCTCCCATGCTTCCACTATGCCCGGAACCTACACAATATATTCCCCATGAAGATGAAATTTTCATTTGGTCTTGTGATTTGGGTTGAAAGGAATCTCTACGTCTTATTAGAAATATGATTCGTACAACTAGAATCAATCCCCCATGTATTATGTAGAACTTGATCTAAGTTTGATTCATAAATGTATAAGCATTTTTCTTACCTTTCTTTTCAAACCAAGATTTTCATTTCAGGCACTCCTTTTGGAAATGTCCAACTTTCTCATAGAAATGGAATTTATCTTTATTTGAATTCTTATGGTTCTTTCTATAGGAATCATCAACCTTCAATGGCCCCTTTCCTTTTCCATGATTCTTTATACCATGCTTTTTTCCTCCTTGATGATGCACATAATGGATAGAGTGGATTCCTTGACTCTTTAAACATGTTTTCTCTTGAACTATAATACTATTCAATTCATGCACATTCCATTTATCTTTCATGGTGTTGTAGTTAATTTTGAGTGGTCCATACTCAGATGTTAATGACTTTAGGAAAAACTGTACATGGAAACTTTCATCCACTTCCATTTCTAAAGACTTATGTCTTGCTATAATATTTTTCATTTCAATGACATGATCATGCATAGTATGAGAACCATTAAACTTCATAGTGGTCAATGTACTAATTAATGTCCCAACAAGAGATTTTTTAGTAGTTTTAGATCAGTTTCCCATAGATTTCATAAATTCTTTAGCACTTTCAATTTTAGGGAGACAAGACTTGATGTTATTTGCTATGCTCAATCACATGAACATCAAATTTAATCTGTTCGATCTTTCCCATGTTGTATAATATAGTCTATTATCATCACTCCTATCATTCGTTATAGTAGAAGGTTTCTCTACTCATAGTTCTAAATCAATATCTAATACACCGTGGTGAAATTTTATTTTCTCACTCCAATCAGAGAAATTTAATCCATTAAAGATCAGAATAATCGATTCTTGTGAGTGAAATGATAATATAAATATGATTGCAATAAATACATGCTTAAAATTAATTCTTTGAAATAATAATAATATGTTGATTCAGACAAATTATTTAACATAAATGTGTATTTGTGTTCTCCTTTGAGCGACACACTAATACACAAACATAATCGATACTAATTAAATTAAATTTATTTGGACATAATATACGCATCAATTAGATTTATTTATTATCTTTGGTTATATAAATAAATATATTAATGAATATATTTATTTCCAATAATTATATTCATAAATTATAATAATATGAAAATTGAATTTGGTAAATTAATAAACATCCTATAATAATGAATTTCAATGACTCATAAAATATCATAATAGTATCAAATTTATGAGAAATAAATATATATCATTTTAACATAATTTTGGAAATAATTTTAATTTTATGATTTGACTACTTTGGTGATTGACAAATCTCATGCAGTAATGTTCCAAATATAAAACATCATAACATAACATAATTATAAATATAAATAAATTTTAATAAAAATAAATCCAAATTCTATTTACACTTTCTTTAAATTTTTTTTGTGTCAAATATAAAACTCTAATAATTATTTCAAATAATGAAAAATCGTTTTTTTTAATTTTTTTGAGGTTTGAAAACCCATGAAAAATAGTTTATTATCCATATTTATTATAATTAAATAAAACTGGAGATAAATAAAAAAATTTCCAACACGTCACTTAAAAAACCATTTTGTAAACACAGGGCAACCAGATACATTTTTTAATCATTAAAACAAATTTAAATATAAAATTCATTCTATTATAATATTATAATAAATAAATAAAAGGGAGATTTTAAAATCTAAAATCAAGGAGGTACCAGATTTGGTTATTTGGGTTTCAAAAAAAACCCACATCAAGGAGAGTGGTGATATATCATTTAAAAAACTATAACTTTAGTAGATATAAAAAATGGAACACCCAACTAAAAAAAATCACACCATATCAGATTAAATAAAAAATTGTACAATCGATTCAGAATTTAAAAAAAATCACACATCACCCTTGGATTTTAGAAAAATTGCATAGTGGAATCATGATGTGAAACTTAAAAAAATACATAAATCCATTACATGAAATTGAATACATCATTTAATTATGGACATAATCTAGATTTCTAATTTTAAATTCAATTAAACGCATAATAAATTTAAATATGGAAAAAACACAGATTTCATAACCTGCTCTGATACCACATGTAAGTAAATTTCATTTAATTTAGGATATTTAAAATATTTATTTATCACATATCTAGATAAATAAAATTCAAAATAAAAGACATACCTTGATCCATTGAACTTTTGGATTTGATTCTCCTTGATTTTCTCCCACTTAAAAGGATTTATATCCTTTTTCTATTCTCTCTTCCACAGCGGTTTTGATGGAACATGTTATAATTGTGATTTAAACATAATTAGAAAGTACAATACCCTTTAAATAGGTATAAAATAGTTTTCATGGGTGTTTATTTAATTAACTGTCAAATTCCATCAATTTGAAAATTGTATCCCTCATTATCTCATTATAAAAATATTAAACAAAATATGGCATGGGTTATTCCAACATGGAATGCCCCATATGATGCTTCCTTTGTTCCTGAAACCTACATCATAGTGCTTTTGTTTTAATGATCACAAACACTTTAATATGCTTCTAACTTATTTCATATTGTTTCTAGTGTATTTTTTTGTGTTTCTATTGAGTTATAATGACAGGAGGACATATGTCCTAAAGACGACTTCAAAATAGATTCAAATGACTTATTTCAAATCAAGTTGTAGTAGGTAGCACTGGCTAGCTGGTGGCATGAGGTACAATCTAAAAATCTATAGAAATCCCATCATCAAATCTTTGGAGGCTCACTAGGTAGCCAGTAGAGGATTCAGACTTGTATCAGATGCTTCCTTGCACGCTGGCTAGCCAGTGGCATCAGGTGGCTAACTGATTTCGGCATTCCAGAAAATTTCAGGATGTATTAATGATGGTGAAAAATGGTCTTACTCATCACTTAAATATGTGGCTCAACCTTCGATGACTTGGGAATCCTAAGAGGTTATAAAAGGAGGAAAAGAGATGTTTTTTTCATCATCCAATTGTATTACGCATCAAACAAAACACTCTATAATCTCCAATGACTTCTCAAACTTCAAAGGGATTCAAAGTTCCATTATTTTTCATCCTTTTCCAAAGAAGATCAAAGAGAACATCATCTATTAGAATTAAGGGGAACCATCTAAAGGTGTGATCTTTATCGACTCTCATCAAGATCCACCAAATCTCTTCATTCTATTCTTTCTTTGTGCCCTTATTTTTCTTTCCTCTTAAGACTTTGTTCTTTTTTGTCTAACCCCTTAGATCAATTCTTCTCAATTTTAATTTCTCTCTCACACACCTCCATTCATCTTCTTATCTTTTGATGAGATTTGGGATGACATCGTAACTAGTTTTCCAAAAGGAAAACCATCACTTTTCTCTCTCTTTATCATCTTTGGTTTCTTGCTTTTTCCATTCAAAAACAAGAGTTCTCTTGGTTTCTTGATTCTCCACTTAAAAGAAAGAGATTATTTGTTTGGTTTTTGGTTTCCATTAAAACCAAGAGACTTCCTCTTTGTGGTTCTTGTAAATTAATTTCATTTAATATAGGATCTTTAAAATATATATTTATCACATATCTCAATAAATAAAATTCAAAAATAAAAGACATACCTTTATCCATTGAAGTTTTGGATTTGAGTCTCCTTGATTTTCTCCCACTTAAAGGATTTCTATCCTTTTCATATTCTCTCTTCTGCAATAGATTTGATGGAATTTCCCAAAATTTAATTGAGACATAATTGGCAAGGACATCACCCTTTTAAATATGGATAAAACAATTTTAATGGGTGGTTATTTAATTATCTGTCAAAGCCCATCAATTTGACAATTTTATCCCTCATTATCCCATTATAATAATATTAAACATAATATTATAGGATTTAATTCAACGTTATCTCACTTAAATCATGTGATATTACTTTATAATGTTTAATATATTCAATCATTCATTATGTGCATTTATATATATTCTATAATGTATACAACATTCATCATAATTAAGGATAATGTCCACATGAGTCTTGGTAGTCGTATATTCTCTATTAATATACTCCCTTCCATGTACTAAAATATTTAAATTTTCCATATCATAATTAAAATGGTATATATATAATTATACCAACGATAATGTATTTATTAAATACTATGCCTTCTATCATTATTCAATTCAATCATGTATAATTATTGAAAAAAATAGGCAACATGATCAAAATATTTATAAGTTCAAGTGTCAACTGTAATATTCATAACAATCAATACAAACAATGAAACATACTCAGTGACAATTACCATACTTTCAACATGTCCAATAAATGTCTTGGGCGGAAACCCTTTCGTTAAAGGGTGGAAAATCATAATATTTGTGCTAATATGTTCGATTGACACCTTATGTTTTTGAACTTCCTCCTTAACTACAAATTACTTTAATTCCATGTGTTTAGTTCCTTTGGAATATCAGTCATTCTTGGAAAAGAATATTGTTTTGGTATTATCACAATAAATTTTCAAGGGATTAGGTATACTGTCAACAATTACAAGTCCTGAAATAAAGTTTTTTGACCACGTACCCTAAATTTTATCTTCAAACATGCTACAAATTCAGATTCCATGGTCATAGAAGCAATAACCGATTACTTTTCAGTTTTCCATGATATTGCTCCTTTGGATAGAAGATACACATAACCAAAAGTGGAATTTCTTGTATCAACACAAACAGAAAATTATGAATTGGAGTATCCAATCACTTTAATATCATTGGATCTTTTATAAGTAAGCATGTGATCCTTTTTTCCTTGAAAATATCACAAAATTTTCTTTACAGATCTCCAATGATTCAGTCTAGGATTAATTTGGTATCTTCCAAAAATACCAACTACAAAGCTAAAATCTGGCCTTGTACATGTTTGATCATACATCAAGCTTCTAAAAACATATACATAAGGAATTACTTCCATATTTTTTCATTCCAAATCATTTTTGGGACATTGATTGAGATTAAATTTATCTTCATTCTAAATTGGAACCAGTGATGCTGAACATTTTTCCATCCTAAACCTATCTAAAATTTTATTAATGTGTGAATTTTGAGATAAGATCAATAAACATTGAGTTATATTCTAGAATATTTCTATTATAATAACATATTTGTATTCTCCAATTTCTTTCATTACAAAATTATTAGATAAGAATTTCTTGGTCTCACATAATAGACCAAGATCATTTGTAGCAAGAAATGTGTCATTAAGATATAAAATCAATAATATAGATTTACTCCCACTAATATTTTGATATATACACTGATAAAATATGTCACATACATGATGTATTTTAAAGTTAAATTTCATTTAATTTCCATTCATGCTTTGTTTTGGGGGTTTCCCAATCTTTTATGGAGGAATGGGTGAGTTTTCATGAATTGGGTCAAACCGTGAGCCCTATTTCAGATTTAAAAATAAATTTTGATTCCTTTATAAATATTTCATTTTTCAACATTTTTCATCCATTACAATTACTAATTGTCAACACCTGACCTATTAACACCACCATATTAATTTGGACCATTTAGGAATCCATAATCATGGTGGATATGGGTTTTTATTTAAGGGATTGGGCCTGCTCGAAATCTCATTTCATGCATTAAAAATATTTTTTAATTCTTTAATATCTCCTTCAATATTTGCATTTTTTCGGTGATTCCAACTCTCCCCCGATCCCACATACCCAAGGCGCGCTCCCATGCTCCCCTCCTCCTCTTTAGATCTCGGTTTCAATGCGAATTTGGATGAATCGTCTCTGAATTTCTCAAATCGCCCAGATTTGAAGAGGTAAATTGATTATTTAATAACTCCTTCATTTCTCACTATTTTCCCCCCATCCTAGTTACTAAATAATATCTTCAACCCTTTTCAAATCTTCCTTGAATGTTTGTCTATTTTAAAATTCAGATACTGGTGTATTTGAGGATATTTCTTCAATATTTTTCAAGGTAAGTGATTCCTTCTTGGTTTCTTCCTTTTCCCTTAGGATTTCCTACCTCTTTCATTATGTTCAAAAATGTCCAGAAGTTAGGTTTCGAACCTAGGGTTTTATTTGGTGTCTTTTTGGTAAAATATTGTGGTCTAGGGCTGGATTTATCTTCCTTGTGGTGCGGCGGTGGTGCGGTTGATGTTTTGCACCATGTTTTGAGGGATTTGACACTTTCGGTAGGTGGTTCCATGTGTAAACAATTATTAATGAGTTAGATTGTTGTATTTACTCATTTTTCATATTACTAATATGTTGGGTGTGGTGAAAAAACTATTTATGATTTATTTGGTTAAGTGCTTAATTTTATAGTTTCTTTTTAACTTGAAATTGGGTGTTTTCATGTGTAACTCATGGGGTATTATTTGGGTGTATTTCATAACTTATGGAATTGGTTTAGTAAATATTTTTTGGCCATAAAATTATGGTTTATTAATGTATTAGTGTCATGTTGGCCTTGTAAGGGAGTTTTTGGAATACTTTTGGTGTGTAAAACTTTGTTATACTTCATGAGAGCATTTTATAAAAATGGGTGTTTTCATTTGTATCATTCGTGGTATTATTCAAGGTGATTTTATAACTCTTGAAATTAGTTTTATAAATGTATATAGGGATTCCAATTATACATTGTTAGTGTTTTGGTGTGGTTTTTTCCTTGAAATATGGTTTTGAAATGGGTTTTATGAGAAAAGTTTGGGTATACTCTTTAGAATTGTTTTACGAAAGATTTGAATGATTTAATGATTTATATAAGAGGTTAAACCATATTGGAAAACTATTTTGGAGTGTGTATATTTTGAAATGGTATATTTTAAATGTGAATGGGGATGTTTTGTGATGTGTTCCATCTTGGAAATGTTTTATAAAAATGTTTGAAGGATTTACTAAAGTGTGTAAGAGATGTGAAAGTGATGTTGGATGTTTTGTGTGAGTGTGATGTGAAAAATGGATTTTGGTTATGAAAAGGGTATTATGTAACATGTGAGTGGGATTTTATGTGAGTTTTAATATATTGTAATAGTTTTATAAAAAAAATTAATGGATTTGTGGAAGTGTTAAAGAAATGTGAAAAGTGTTGTGGGCTATTTTGGTGTGAGTCAGATTTCAAATCAATTTGAATGAAAAGTGGACTTTTGTGAATTGTGTGGTATACATATTGTCTTTTTGGTGAATTTTTGTTGAGGAAATGATATTTTCATGTGAAAATTATATTCCTTGACTTGTTGAACTTGTTTGAGCACAAAGGGAAAACTCTGGTATCTAGGTGGGTGGACGTGTACTAGTATGCTAGTGAATCTGTGGGGTTTGACCTCAGTTTCACTTAGCAAGATTGACGCTTACAACTCTAACTAAACTATGATGATGATGATTGGGTACCACTAGGTTATTGGTATATTCCCTACTAGTGGATTGTGCACAAGAATAGATATTTGTGATGGTTACTCTCACCGAGATACGAGGTACCTGGGACCCACAATGAACTAGTGCCTAGGGGTTATTTCCTATTGCTTGTGCTCATTAGATCCTTTATACTTACTGTCAGAATACGGTATATTTGGATGGAAAAATCAGTAGCTTTGGAATTTATTTTAAAAGTGCTGATTCTTTAAATTATACCACTTGAAAATTGATTTTTTTAAAGTTGCGTCTTTTAGAAATTGTAACTAGAAATTACATGTTTTTGAAAACTTGCATGCTTTTCATCTTTGAATGTTTATCGCAGGGAATCTCTTAGTGGTGGTATCCTACTGGGCATTGTCTCACACCCTACTTACACCATTGGTTGTAAGTATACTTGGTTATTTTTGTTGTCATAGGTTAGGTATAGTTTTTAGTTCCAGTGGTTTGGGTTTCTAGCAGGTCCTTTGTGGTGAAGTCTTGTTGAGATGGCTTGAGGGTGGTGCCCCTTGACATGAGGGTTCTTAGGCTATTTCCTTTTGGTTTTTTACCTTTTTTATAGTCTTGTTCAGTTTTTTTAAAATATGTAATTCAGTTCTGAATTTTTGTAAAATATTGTTTGGTTTGAAAAATCCAGATTCATTTTATTGGATTCTTTTGTTTTATTAAGATTATAAACTCGGGTAAATCATTCACAATTCTCATTTTATGATACCTGTGCACTTGTACTAGACCATGGGGATCGAGAACTCCCTTCAGGCCATGTCGTGGGCCGGTTTTGGTGCCAGTTTTGGTGGCGACCAGATCTGGTTCGTGACAAAATGGTATCAGAGGAGGTTCGCTCTCTTTGGGTCATGTTATTTGGGGAATAGTCGGGATAGTCTGGAGTTAAGATTGTCGGGACTTGGAATTCTGGTTATGAGTAATGTGGATGATCACCACACCACATGAATGGATTCAAGTCTCCAAGGGAGGTTGGGACTTTTCTGAGTCCTTTGGTTTTCATGGTTTGATAATGATTAGTGGAAATGAAAAGAGAGTTGGGTTAATGGTCTCAGTGAGATCGCAGGGTCTGGAAAGCCATGTGGATCTGGAGATATTTCACATGAACACTCTCTGTGATGGTGAAGTGATTAGAGTATGTCTGTCAACCATATGTCCAAGTCACCCATCAAAGCTAATTTCCCCATCCATTGTCTTGTGTCCTTTAGTTTTGAAATCTTGGAAGTTAGGTTCTAAAACAAAAATGACACAGTTTTAAGAAGCGTAAGTTTTTTTTGAAATGATTATATAATAAATATAGAAGGGTTTGAATTTTGGAATGGTGGAACTGAGTTTTCATAATCGTTTTGAAATGGAAAATGGTGTGTTTACCCCTCTTTTAAAAGTAGAAAATTGTGTTAAAGTTGGTTTTGAAAAAATGTTTCCAATAGAGTTTTCTAAACTGTTGAGAGGTGTTTTAATGGGATGAGATGTTTTGAAATTAATGTATATGACTTGAAAGTGATTTTTCATTTAAATGACTGTTCCTTTATGAAAATCTTGGTAAGATGTAATTTGGGTTTGATTTCGTGGTTAGCGGTTTTGAGAAAAAGGAGGTATTGGTTGACTGTTTTGGTTTTGAAAAGTGGAAAGACTTTTTTATTTTAACCTTTGGTATTTATATGAGTGAACACATTCATGGGGTTATATGGGATGATGAATGGTTAATGGCATGGATGTATGAGTTCCGAGATGGATATGAGGAGGGTGCTCGGTGTGGCATAGAAACATGCATGTGTGAGGCTCATGGGGTACCATTGGTGGATACACTAACCGCTGAACCATTTGTTTTCAAAGAAATGTTTTTAAAAGGAAAACTTGATGTCTTTATGAGTGGTTTGGGATGGTGTGTATTATGTGTTTTTGGAAATTTTGATGTTGTGGAATGTCTTGAGTCCAAGAACACCTCTTGTTTGAACAGTGTTTTGGTTTTGTGTTTGGTCGGTAAGTTGTGTTGAAGGGATGGTTAGTGGTATCCTCTGAGAATATTTTGGGAAGCCTTTATGTGTTTCCCCTTATCTGTTTGGATCTGTTTGAGGTATGTCTTAACCAATGGACTAGGTTGGTTGGGTCCTTGGGTTCTCTCGTAGGATTAGGTACTCCCCCATTAAGGGTTAGTGCACAACTGAAGTGCAGCCTAGGTTGTTTCACCATTGGAAGATCCTCCAGTTGATCAATGTAAGGAATATTTTTCTTAATCTTTTTATATTGAGTCTACACCCTTTCCTTTCTTGGGTTTTTTGTATCCTCTTGTAGTGGGAGAGTGATCATGGAAGGTTTAAAGATACCTTAGCTTCTTAAGTTTCCTGATTTGCTGAAGGTGGAAGTGGTTTGGGGTTGTTAGCATGGATGAGTATTTGGATGGTGTCTAAGAGGTCCTCTCAGTCCTTCATATTCTCTTAGAAGAAGGAGTTCATGTTAAACTACTAGTGTGGGAAATCTGGTCATGAGAAGATATTGTGGCCACTTTCTATAATTGTGTGTTGTTTTGGGATGTTGTATAAGGTCCCTCTCCATGCATTGTTTTTATCAGTCTCCATGGCCCTGTTAGGTGACGCCTTGTGATGTCATGTTCTCGATTAACCATAATGGTGAAAGTCGTGCAATCCTCCGAGAGTTCCTATTATGTTGGGAGAATGTATCCCTTGGAAAAAACTTTAAAATCTTCCATTTTAGAGGAAGGTGAGTATAGGTGTTCTTTACTTCTATTGTTTCTCACCCGAAGAAACAAGGTGTGATGTTTGTACATCTTCTAAGCCCTTGTTTCAGTGAAATATCAGGTTAGGGTAAAGTGAGATTGGAATGTGTTATGTCTTGAAAATCTTATCATGGATTGTAGTGTAGTTTTTGGTGGCACCGAAAGAAGAATTATCATTTAGGGGCTTCCAAAGCCTAACTGTGAGGCCGAAGATGCTTCAATCATTTGAGCTCCATCCATAGGTCTCAGAGAGAAGATGTCTCATAGTCAGTGGAAATCCCAGGGTCGTTTAAACCCTTGTACAATTTCCTATCCTCAGTATGAAAGATAGGAAGAGTTTAAAACCTCTTGATTCATCATCTTTCTTCTCTTGTTCCCATTCGGTGGAAATTGGTGGAGGGCCTTGTACCCATGTCATCACCTAATGTCATTCCCTCCCCATTTGGTTTCCATTGAGTCATTAGAGAATGGTTGGAAATTTGGATAGATTTGTTGAGGACACAGTTTTTTCACGATTAGTAGTGATTATGTGCCAGGAATCCATGCGGAAAGAATGATCTATACAGTTAGTGCACTATTTCCTAAACCGTGCAGACTAACCCTGTACCCTTCCCAAATCTTTAAATTTTGTTTTGGGTTTTCTGTGTCAGCCCGTGCTAGTCGGTTAAGATGGTTGGTTCTTATGGTGGGGAGACCCACTATGATTCTCATGCACTTTCCTTCATAAAATTTTAATGGAATTATACCCTTTGTACTAGGGATTCCATTCAGGCCTCCCCCTGTTAGTGTCCTGATTCTGTCTCGGAAAAATATAGGTTGTCTCTTATGGTGGGGTGCCTATTTGTGTCCCCCCATACCAATATCTTAGATTTATCTATGGTCTTGTCTTGGCAGTAGGTAGTATCGTTCGGAACTATCTATATACCAAAATCTTCCTTGAGTAAACGTTGGGATTGGAGAGCGCCCAATGGTTTAGTTAAAGTAAGGCAAGGGTAACCTTGTTTGAAGTTTTTTTTCATTTGGGTGAATTTCTTGAGTCTTGTTCGGATAGTGTTTGAGGATTTTTATTTTGGGATAAAGTATGAATGTGATTGATCATTTCAGTAAAGTGGTGTAAGTTTGGGTTGTGAAATTAATCCTTCCTTAATTTATCACTGGAGGTGTTTTGGACCTTGGGGGTGAAGCTCGGAAAAGAAGTACATCTTGATTTATCGATTAGGTTTGGTTTTTGTATCTAGCCTTGCTGTGGCTTTCCAGGGATGGGAAATTTTCATGGTAGGGTGAATTTTCACATACATGACATATTTTAAAGTTAAATTTCATTTAATTTCCATTCATGCTTTGTTTTGGGGGTTTCCCAAGCTTTTATGGAGGAATGGGTGAGTTTTCATGAATTGGACCAAACCGTGAGCCCAATTTCAGATTTAAAAATAAATTCTGATTCCTTTATAAATCCTTCATTTTTCAACATTTTTTGTCCATTATAATTCTTACTTGTCATAAACTTACCTATTAACACCACCATATTAATTTGGAATATTTAAGAATCCATGATAATGGTGGATATGGGTTTTTATTTAAGGTATTGGGCCTGCTCGAAAGCCCATTTCCTGCATTAAAAATATTTTTTAATTCTTTAATATCTCCTTCAATATTTACGTTTTTCCAGTGATTCCAACTCTCCCCAAAACCCACATACCCAAGTCGCTCTCCCATGCTCCCCTCCCCCTCTTTAGATCTCGGTTTCATTGCTAATTTGGTTGAATCGTCTCTGAATTTCTCAAATCACCCAGATTTGAAGAGGTAAATTGATTATTTCATAACTCCTTCATTTCTCACTCTTTTCCCCCATTCCAGTTCCTAAATGATCTCTTAAACCATTTTAAAATATCCCTTGAATGGTTGGATGTTTTAAAATTCAGATACTAGTGTATTTGGGGAGATTTCTTCAATATTTTTCAAGGTAAGTGATTCCTTCTTGGTTTCTCCCTTTTCCCTTAGGGTTTCCTCCCTCTTTCATTATGTTCTAAAATGTACAGAAGTTAGGGTTATAACCTATGGTTTTATTTGGAATCTTTTTGGTCAAATATTGTGGTCTAGGTCTGAATTTATCTTCCTTATGGTGCGATGGTGGTGCGGTTGATGTTTTGCACTAAGTTTTGAGGGATTCGACACTTTCGGTAGGTGGTTCCATGTGTAAACAATTATTGATGAGTTATCTTGCTGTATTTACTCATTTTTCATATTCCTCATATGTTGGGTGTGGTACAAAAACTTTTTATGATTTATTTTGTTAAGTGATTAATTTTATAGTTGCGTTTTAACTTGAAATTGGGTGTTTTCATGTGTAACTCATGGGGTATTATTTGGGTGTATTTCATAAATTATGGAATTGGTTTACTAAATATTGTTTGGACTGACAATTATGGTTTGGTAATGTATTAGTGTCATGTGGGACTTGGAAGGGGGTTTTTGGAATACTTTTGGTGTGTAAAATTTTTTTATACTTCATGAGAGCATTTTATGAAAATGGGTGTTTTCATTTGTATCATTCGTGGTATTATTCAAGGTGATTTTATAAATCTTGAAGGTAGTTTTATAAATGTCTATAAGGATGCCAATTATAAATTTTTAGTGTTTTGGTGTGGTTTTTTCCTTGAAATATGGTTTTGAAATGGGTTTTATGAGAAAAGTTTGGGTATACTCTTTAGAATTGTTTTACGAAAGATTTGAATGATTTAATGATTTATGTAAGAGGTTAAACCATATTGGAAAACTATTTTGGAGTGTGTGTATTTTTAAATGGTACATTTTAAATGTTAATGGGGATATTTTATGTTGTGTTCCATCTTGTAAATGTTTTATAAAAATGTTTGAAGGATTTACTAAAGTGTGTAAGAGATGTGAAAGTGATGTTGGATGTTTTGTGTGAGTGTGATGTGAAAAATGGATTTTGGTTATGAAAAGGGTATTATGTAACATGTGATTGGGCTGTTATGTGAGTTGTAATATATTTTAATGGTTTTATAAAAAAAATTAATGTATTTGTGGAAGTGTTAATGAAATGTGAAAAGTGTTGTGGGCTATTTTGGTGTGAGTTGGATTTCAAATCAATTTGAATGAAAAGTGGACTTTTGTGACTTGTGTGGTATACATGTGGTTTTTTGGTTAATTTTTGATGATGAAATGATATTTTCATGTGAAAATTATATTCCTTTACTTGTTGAACCTGTTTGAGCACAAAGGGAAAACCCAGGTATCTAAGTGGGTGGACGTGTACTAGTATGCTGGTGAATCTGTGGGGTTTGGCCTCAGTTTCACTTAGCAAGATTGATAATTACAACTCTAACTAAACTATGATGATGATGATTTGGGACCACTAGGTTATGTGTATGTTCCCTACTAGTGGCTCGTTCATAAGAACAAATATTTTTTATGGTTACTCTCATCGATATACGAGGTACTTGGGACCCACAATGAACTAGTGTCTAGGGGTTATTTCCTATTGCTTGTGTTTAGTAGATCTTTTATACTTACCATCGGCATACGGTATATTTGGATGGAAAATTCAGTAGATTTGGAATTTATTTTAAAAGTGCTGATTCTTTAAATCAAACCACTTGAAAATTGATTTTTTAAGTTGCATCTTTTAGAAATTGTAACTAGAAATTACATGTTTTAGAAAACTTGCATGTTTTTCATCTTTGAATGTTTATCGCATGGAATCTCTTAGTGGTGGTATCCTAATAGGAATTGGCTCACACCCTACTTACACCCTTGGGTGTAAGTAGACTTGTTTATTTTTGTTGTCGCAGGTTGGGTACAGTTTTTAGTTTCAGTGGTTTGAGTTTCTAGCAGGTCCTTGGTGGTGAAGTCTTGTGGAGATGGCTTGAGGGTGGTGCCCCTTTCCATGAGGTTTCTTGGTCTGTTTCATTTTGATTTTTTACCTTTGTTATAGTCTTGTTGAGTTGTTTTAAAATATGCAATTCAGTTCTGAATTTTCGTAAAAGATTGTTTGGTTTGAAAAATCCAGATTCATTTTATTGGATTCTTTTGTTGTTTTGAGATTATAAACTCAGGTAAATCATTCCCAATTCTTAGTTTATGATACTCGTGCACTTGTGCCAGCCCTTGGGGATTGGGAATGCCCTTCAGGTCATGTCGCGGGCCGGGTTTGGTGCCAGTTTTGGTGGCGACCAGATCTTGTTCGTGACAAACGATGTTTTCCTTAAATCTAAAAGATACAATGGTATCATTAAACTTAATATACCATTTTCAAGAATCTTGTTTAAGTACATATATTGACTTATTTAATTTACATACCATGTGTTTTTTCTTCAATGTAAAAAACTCGTTGGTTGATCCATGTATACATCTTCCTCTAAGTTTCCATTTAGAAAGGCTATTTTAACATCCATTTAATGTAACTCTAAATCATATTGAGCTACCAATTCCATAATAATTATGAAATAATATTTCTTAGAAATAGCTGACAAGGTTTCCTTATAGTATATACCATCCTTTTGAGTGAATCCTTTAGAAATTTTTTTAGCCTTGTAACTTTCAAGGTTACCAAGAGGGTCATGTTTGGTTTTGAAGACCCATTTACATTCAACTCTCTTGCATCCTTCATGAAATTCCATAAGTTCTCGTACTTTATTTTGTTCCATGGAATTCAACTCACATTTCATTTCATCTAACCATTTATCATAATTATCACACTGTATAGATTGAGAATATGAAACTGGATCATTATCAATGCCAATATAATTTTTTATTTCATGAAGATATACTACATAGTCATCAGAAATATCTGACCTTCTTTCCCTTTGGGATATTTTTAACACTATTTCTTGTGGTTCTTCAACCATTTCTTCATTGTGAATTTGGGAAACATTTTGTTCTTGTTCTATAGGATTATTTTTTGATGCAATAATTTGAGTAACAACAACATGTGAAGCCGGAATACAAGAAAATGGAACTTGAATTCTAACTTCTTTAATTTCCACATTTTGAGGAACTTCACTCCCACTGGATTCACTATTCTTGATAAATCTAGCATTTATAGTTTTATAAATTCTCATAATATGGTTAGGAAAACAAAATCTATACCCCTTTTATTTCTTTGGATAACTAATTAAATTTCCATTGATTGTTCTTGCATCCAGTTTTCTTTATTATGGTTTATATGCTCTTATTTATGCCTAACAACCCTGTACATGCAAGTGTCTTAAACTAGGTTTCCTACTAGTTCAAAGTTCAAAATGATTCTTTGGAACTGATTTACTAGGAACCCTATTCAATAAATACATAAAAGTTTTTAAATCATGAATCCATAATGATAATGGTAAAGAATAATTACTTATCATACTCTTAACCATATCCATTAATGTTCTATTACGCCTTTCCGATACACCATTTTTTTGTGGTTTACCTAGAATAGTGTATTGTGCACATATGCCATGGATTTATAGAAACTTTGAAAATGGGCTAGGATTTTGTTCACTTTCATCGAATCTTTCATAATATTCACCACTACTATCAGACCTTATGACCTTCACCTTTTTGTCTAATTTCCTCTCAACTTCATTTATATAAATTTCCAAGGAATTTATTGCTTGAGATTTATCATGAAATAAATAGACATATCCATAACATGAAAAATCATTAATAAATGTGATAAAGTATATTTATTTACTGAAAGAATCGATGTCAAAGGGTTCTCATATATCGGTATGTATGATCTCAAGTAGTTGAGTGCTTTTTGTGGTGCATTTCTTTGTGTGTTTTGTTTTTTTTCCTTTAATAAAATCCTCACAATTTTTTTGGTTGGTGAAATCAAAATTTGGAAGGATTTCAATCTTAATCAATCTCTCCAATATTTATTTGGAAATACGACCTAAATGTTTATGCTATAAATAAGTAGACTTTCCATTTACTAAACCATGTTTAGTACCAAAATTATGACGTAAGGTCATAAGTCTTTCAGCATACATATTATCAAGATTTAGTTTATATAAACCATCATAAAATAAACCAGATCCAATCATGCGTGTATGCTTAAAAAAACTAAAACAATTCCCAAAATTAAAAGAGTATCCATCAACATCAAGTTTTGATAAAGAAACAAAATTCCTAGATATACTAGGAATATAAAAGGTTTTACATAAATCTAAACGATATCCACTATCAAGGATTAAACGGCAAGTCCCGATAGCTTCAATAGAAAACTTCACTCTATTCCTCATGAAGATGAAATTTTTAGTTGGTCTTGTGATTTGGGTTGAAAGGAATCCTTGCACTGTATTAGAAACATGAGTTATACAACCAAAATCAATTCACCATGTATTATTTGAAACTCCAGCTAAGTTTGATTCATAACATGTATAAGAATTTTTCTGACCTTTCTTTTCAAACCAAGCCTTATATTTCAGACAATCCTTTTGGAAATGTTCAACTTTCCTACATAAATGGAATTTATCTTTATTTTCATTCTTCTAGTTCTTGCTAGAGAACTCATTAACCTTCAATGGTCCCTTTTCTTTTTCATGCTTCTTTATACCATGCTTATTTCCTCTTTGATGATGCACATAATGGACAGAGTGGATTCCTTGAATATTTAAATGTGTTTCCTCTTGAACTAAAATACTATGAAATTCATGCACATTCCATTTATCTTTCATGGTGTTTTAGTTCATTTGGAATGGTCCATACTCAGATGGTAATGATTTTAGGAAAAACTATAGAAGTAAACTTTCATCTACTTCCATTCTTAAAGACTTAAGTCTTGTTACAATATTTGTTATTTTAATGACATGCTCATGCATAGTACGAGAACCATCAAAATTCATGGTGGTCAATGTACTCATTAATGTCCCAACAAGAGATTTTCTAGCTGTTTGAGATTGGTCTCCCACATATTTCATAAATTATTTAGCACTTTCAGTTTTAAGGAGACTAAACTTTATGTTACTTGCTATGCTCATTCGCATGAACACCAAGCTTAATATGTTTGATCTTTCCCATGTTGTATAATATACTCTATCATCATCTCTAATGTCATCCGTTATAGTAGTGGGTTTCTCTACTCAGAATGCTAAATCAAGGTCCAATACACCAAGGTGAAATTGGATTTTCTTACTCTAATCAGAGAAATTTAATTCATTAAAGATTGGAACAGTCAATTTCTGTGAGTGCAATGATGATGAAGAGATAACTAAAATAAATACATGATTAAAATTAATTCTTTGAAATAATAATAATACATTAATTAAAACAAATTATTTAACATAAATGTGTATTGGTGTTCTTCTTTGGGTGATACACTAATACACAAATATAATTGAACTAATTAAATTAAATTTATTTGGAAATAATATTCGCATAAATTAGATTTATTTATTATATTTGGATATATAAATAAATATAATAATGCATATATTTATATATATTACCAATAATTATATTCATAAATTATAAGAATGTGGAAATTAGCTTTGGGAAATTAATAAATATCTCACAAGAAAAATGTATGTCACATGTTTTTTTTATAAACATTCTTCTTTTGACATAATCTTTCACGTGTGCATCGACTCCACTCATTCGAAGTGATACATCAAAAGGCAAGTCTTATTTTATATGAAAGATATTGTTACATTTATTTTTTCCCTCTTGATAAATCTGAAAATAATATATGATTTTCTTAATATTTTTTTGTGGGAAAAATACCGAGCTCTTAAAGAGCTGTAATGACTCATGAATGAAAAATTTCACTCCATTTCCTGAAGAGAATATTTTTTATTAATAACCAATGTGGTATATGTCCTAAAAAATTTATTCATCAAATAAAATAATGAAAAATCGATGCCACCATAAGTGGTTGAATGATGAAAATTGCATACATGTCGTACATCGAGCTGAAGTTTTATAATCAACGATGAACATCTCATATTTGTCGTACATTGATATGAAGTTATCTCATCATGTCACGGACCATGAAATTTCATCTCTCTTATTTATTTGTTCACCCTGAAGGCATCAAGTTTTATTATGATGTATAAAGGCTCATAATGGAGATGATATTTACTTTGAATATTTATAAATATCATATTGTTTTATTTATTTTCTCTTTATTTTATTTCTTAATTTTTTTTAAAGGAATTAAATATTCTTAATGAACGAGTGTAAATATATTTTATATATATCCATCCTCTGAAGTGGATGAAGTTGATGAAATTGTTGAATTAAATATTCATGCATTTTCTTGAAGACGCTGTAAAAATAATTTTATTTCGTTCTCTTGTGTGAATTATAATATTTATTGAAAATGATTTATTTCATTTCCCAAAGTGAATGAAAATATACATGATTTTATTTTAAATCAAGTTTGAAGTGAATATGATGTTTTGCGAATGATCATTATGCTGTATTTATTTATAGAAAATAATAATAATATAACCACCTCAAGTGGTTTGATGATAGAAAATATTTATAGAGCACAATGAATTTTATTAATATTTATAAAATAATGCATCCCTAGAGAATGATATGAAAATAATTTCCTTTGACATTATATTGAAGGATATCTTCATTTATCAATTATTGTTCCTACATCATCAATATCAAGGGAAGAATTATTATTTATCATATTCTTATGGATTGTCAATATCATCTCATGCAATTCATTTATCCCCTGAAGTGGATGTTGATATTCATATAATTCATAAATTAAATGATTGAATTAAATAGTTTTGATAATATGATATATATTATGAAAATAATTTTACCACATGAAGTGGTTAAAACAATGATCATCATAATCGATAAAATTTATATTTTATGCAAGATGACCATTATTGATATATAAATAATAAATTATCATTCACGGATCATGAAATACAATGAAATAATTCATTCCTCGATGTGAATGTAGTTTTAATTCATTCCTTGAAGCGAATGAAATTATTCATGAAAAATTTGATATGATTTGTGATATCATGAATATTTGAGAGTTGATAATGTTTGATCAAATGATTTCTCCTTCATTTGATAAAGTGAATGTTGTTTATGAATTATAATTATGGATGACGCTAAGGTGTGTGTTCTGAATCCAGAAGATTCTTCCATATTGGTTCTCCCTACCACATTCACTGACTAAAAATGACGTGGGGGATCCTATCCCAAATAGATGTATTGTAAAATAATATTTGGGCACAAAGTTCTAAAATATATGGGCCAGAAGTTCTAAAATATGATATAATTCTCTTGGTGATGGGCCTAACCCGTTATGATTATATCATGAATTCATCAACCACCATAAGTGGAAATTATAACGACAAATATGAGTTTGCACAATGAAAGGTCCTAGAGATCTTATATGTGTCGATCTTGAAGGAAAATATTTATAAATATTATTTTTGATTAAATGCTTCAAAAGAACTCATATATGAGTTAGTATATGCTCGTATAAGTACATTTACCGATAGAGAAAATTAATTAACGACTAGTAAAAATTATTAATGCTTTGTTATATCTGAAGTCTCAATGAGTTATATGAATGGTATTCTTGAAAATGAATATCATATGAAGACACTAGATAAAAGAGGTACCTCGATATGTAACAAACATTCATAAAAAGTTATTATAAAGAATTTGTTATGTACAATTGAATTAATAATTGTAGACCATAAGTTTACCAATACTGACACTTTAAATATATGACATGATGATTTAGTTCATCAAGGATCAATTATAATTAAAGATATTGATTCATGTATACATGAGCATCAATTTGTTGATAACATATTAGACACCCATCAGGGGGAGAATGATGAATTTATTTAATGAATGCATGTCTACTAAATTACCAATGAATTTGTTCCCATTAAGTCATTATGAATGCCCCCTATATAATAATTTACCCTGAGGTACCCATTTTTGAGGTATATTATTCATATCATTAGCTGCTATTTTGAAAATAAATTTCCCATATACTTATGAAGAAGTATATATGAGGCACACCCACCTACCATATGATCCATCTATATGAAAGATGCGTCCACTAAATGATCATGTGTGTTATTTGCTGCTGGTGAGTATACATTATGTGCTATGCATGTTGATTAAAATAACTATTAAGCATCACATGCCATATATAAAATGGTCCAGAAGAACCATTGACAAGATGCTCACAACACTTACATGAATGTAAAGTGTTGGAAATCAATAGTCTAATTATACACACATGAGGTGTGGTTGAACTGATTATATAAAATCATTGTTCATCATGAGTAGAAAGAAATAAATATATTTTCCCTTGAAGTGGAAAATGAATATGTCAACAACATTATATCTTTCTAGATATTGTCCTTGAAGTGACACTGGTACCAGAAAAATTATGAGATCTCAATCAAATATTGTTGATGATATATTTTATTTGAATGCTTTTAAAACTCATTGACAATGGATTTTGACAGATGTCGACATCACAATAATTGGCCAAAATTATTACAGGAACTTATGAAATGTTCAACATATAAAGTTTTGGATTGATTATCCAAAGACTATTGAATATTGATGATCCTATTATAAGAAATATTCCTCCCTGTATATTTGGATATTTATATATGAATCCCAGAAGGGTTCAAAATGCCTGAAGCATATTCAAAATTATGAAAGTTTCACCCAATATGATAAATTATGGGGTGGACTGAATAAGATGTATTTTATGTATCCATATTAAGTTATGGAAGAATATAAATTGAATTCATCATCCCATGGTTTGTATGAATCATTGTATTCATCATATTATTAAGATATTTTGAAAAACATCTAAACTCTCGAAGAGTTTTCTGAAATCAATGACTTACATGAAATGTCCTTGTATTTTGAATTCATCATCCTGAAGATGAAATATTAAATTTTTGGAATGGTTTTATCCTTAATGAATAATTAAATCTCTTGCTTCCAAGAGTGATATATTTCATACATGAGGGGTTGATGAAGAACATACTTATCCCAGAAGGATTAAATATAAATGCACATTTTATTTAACCCTGAAAGATATACATGACACATGCACATGTACCTTGCAAATAAAATAAATCATATTATGATGCAAGGTAATGTTCTTCCCCATTCATTGAAATCTAAAGCCTATACATTATTATTATTTCAAAAATTCAAAACTGAATGTTTTCGTTATGAATTGATCACGGACATTCTATGAGTTAAATGATGATCATTATGAGTGAGAGATGTAGCTGTTATACTATTTTTCCCTTGCTAAAGTTTTTCCCACTGAGTTTTCTTGATAAGGTTTTTAACGAGACAACACTCTGAAGACTTGATGTTATTGTGCTTTTTCCCCTAATCAAGGAGTTTTTTCCTGAAGGGTTTTTCCTTGATGAGTTTTTTAATGAGACAATCATACATCATAACAGATATCCAATGGAATATTATAAATTATTATGGATATCTTTAATTAATGGAAATTGTTGGTCTTCCCCATGAGTTAGAAAATTTTAATGAGACCATTCATTATTACCTATGGTCTTCATCTCATGTCTCGAATACATAATTTAATAATATTAATTGATATACTGGAGACACAATTAAATGATATAATCAGAGGGGGTTGGGAACACTGCATTCTTTTTCTCTTCATAGGTTTTTCTAGTTTGGTTTTCCTGGTAAGGTTTTTAATGAAGCAACATGACATGGAATTCAGTTACTTTGGCTTCACTTATTTTTCTCACATGGTTTTTTAGTGAAGATTATATAAGTTTCCATGAAATTATGACTTTCAAGAGGGAGTGTTATGAAATATGAAATGTGAATGTCATAATCGTAGTAACTCCAATTCCTAATAAATCCCTTCATGTGCCCAACTTTTCATATGCCAACTTTTGGTATTTTTGTACACTATAAATATATGAAAATATTAATGGAAGTACAATGGTTTTTGAGGGCTCTACATTGGGTTTGTTTATTTACTTCTTATATTTCTATTTATAGTAAATCCAACCCTGGCTTTCCCAAGTATACCCTTACCCTGCCATCCATCTTACATCAACACAAATATATTTAAACACTGAGAATTCAATCTTCATCCTTGTCTCTGTCATCAATGCCGTCTCCTTCTCCAACGGCGTGCGCGGCTAGTCTAACATCGTGAGTCTAACATCCCGCTTGCCCATGACCAACGGCGCCTACAAAGGAGACGACGAAACTGATCATCCAAATTGAACCAGAGATTTATTTTTTATTCATTTAAATAACTTGAATTAATCTGTCATTTTCCCAACGTTTCAAAACCGATGGCGGTCTCCAGCCTCCGAGTCTACAAATAGATCGGGAAGGATTCATTTATTTGGTTGCAGAACGCGACAGCACAGACACATTGCCACTATCCACACATCTCGGATTCCCAGAGTTCCTGGTATTGGGTGACGATGTCGACTTTTTACGTCAATGCTTTGACAATTCTTCGCCTGGAAAGAGTTTTTAGCATCGTTTACTTGTTTTGGTTTCGGCATACGATACGCGATCGCCGAAGCCCGGCTTTCGATTTTGCAGCGGATTTTATGTTTTACAATCATGTATTTGGTGCTCCAGGAATGGCTGACGAGCAAAATCCTCTGTGATATACTGATTATATCCATGGACTTTCAATGAACCAGTAGTTGATGACGACTTCTAGATTTTCTATTTGACCATTTATAATTACCATTCCTGTTGATTGATGGATCGTCTTTTGTAGTAAGATTTCAAATACTGCTCACTGCGTGTTATTACAGTGAGAGTAGTAACTGAGCTGAATGATAGAGTATGATGATTTATTGATAACTAATGTCCGGTTCTTCTTCACAGCACTTCAAAGGCTATGATAGTCAACGGTCGTAATTTCATAATTTCATAATTTCAATTTATCTTATATGGATTTGTGCAGCCTTTTCACCATCATATTCTTGTCGGTTGGTTTTGCTTTTCCCATCCCTGTGCTGTAGGCTGATTATTTGGATATCATGTTTGTTTTCCTGTTATTGGACGATGGTCTTCTGTTATTCCTTTTGCTGTTAGATTCAGCTTGAATTGTCTGAATCCCCAAACTAGTGGGATTCTTGGGAACATTTGTCTGCAGTGTGTAGATTGCCACTCTACTTGAACCCTTTAGTTGCCTTGTGGATTGTGATTAGATTTTTCAACGGCGACCCACTAAGCTCACATCGTACTTAGGCAACATATAAATAAGTTACCATGGGTACCTGTTATTTTTTTCCAGATGATTTGATATTTTGCCTTTTGCAAACTACAATGCTTCCATTGGTTGATAAGAAATGGAAAGAGAATTATGTGACGATGCACATTTCACCTTGCTTTTCTTAAATTGAAAATCACCTTGCTTTTCTTAAATTGAACTTCGTAGACTTGTCTAATTATTAATTTTCTTTCTCAGAAACATGTCAGAGAAAGAGGGATTAGAAAATAGGCACAACAAAGGGGAGGAAGCTTATGAATCTTCCACAAATGAGGTACACCAGGCCATCTGTCATATTTTTGTTGATGAAAGTTCTCCCTTTTCCCTTTTCCCATTTCTTTTGGTTGATATGGGGGGTTCAACATGTGTTTGCATCCACATTAGCATTGTTGCTTAGTTTACATGTTGACTTTTTTTAATGAGTATGGGTATTTTGATGTCTATATGACAAGAAAAATTTGCATTTTTATTAAATAACAGATGGTATAAAGCTTTGTTTTCTACGATGCCTTATTGATTGCTAAATAAATGTTCCATAAAAATTGCACCATGGAAAATATCCATTTTTGGACTTGTTTATATTCATTGTTTTCCTCTCACGTCCACGTGCTTCAAGATATTCATCAAGGTCCCAGGGCGCGATGAAAGCGTGTTGGGCGGTGGCCAACAATGTTTTTCATTTGTTTCAACAAATCAATGCGAAGAACCCGACAAACGCAACCCCGGATTCTTCGTAGAAAGGACCTTTTCACATATAATTTATAATTAATTTAAAGTAAGAATTATCTCGGCTTGATAATTATTCTTGTTGTTGATCAATTCGGTAGCCGCTCTCATAGTCTCGTCGTTGCAGTGAAGAATTAAAACTAGGATCCCTCTAGCTTTATTATCCACACGTGCTCCACGAATCTTGCAACGTCGCCGTTGATATTCCAGATGCTAGTGTGGGGGAACCAAGCGTTTTGGGTCGTTAACCGTTGATCACAACAAAATTCTCTTGGGCTTAAGAGAATTATCTCCTCTCTTGTTCTTGAGAGAGAGAATGATGATATCTCTCATTCTTGCGAGAGTTCTTGCGAAGTGATTTCTAGGGTTTTGAAAGCATTCTCTTGGGAGAATCAGTTGTACACAACTTTCCCTTTGTCCAAAATGATATAAATCAGATTATATACTTAGGGTTAAAACTATTAGTAATTGTATAAAGACCCGTATCTAATATTTTATTCTAAGTAAACTTCATGTCAAATAATAATAATAATAATATTATTATATTTCATGACATGCACTAACTCGCGGATATTTAAATTTCATTTATCAAATAAATAATTCGATATTTATTTAAATGATATTAAATAAAATATATCATTTCTTTCGGGCTTTTAACTCGGCCCGTCAATCTTTATCATCATTTATCGAATCTTGAATAATAAGCATTTATTTAAATAAATAAATATCTTTATATTATTCTTTCAATAAATAAATAATTATTATATTCACTAACTCGCAAATAAATATTTATTTAATATTCAATTCACATATATTCTAAACTCGAATCATTGATGATTGAATTTATGTGGTCAACTTAATTTGAATAATTATTATTCCACAAGCTTAGAATAATATTTATTCTTAATATTAAATTCGAATAGAATTTAATTGAGATTCTGGTATGTGATCCTCTAAGCCTCTACTCAACGACATTAGGCGAACTTGCTTAAAGTTCAAGATCAGCGTCAAACAACAGGTCGACACCCATATAAAAAGAAGTTAATGCCGTAACGACAACAATCTCATACGAACGTTTACTATGTAATATAATTATTTTGTCTCGATATCTCATAAAACAGGTTGCATGTTTGTGTCATCAACCTATTTTCTTGATTAATATTCTTTGACTATCTGAAATGAACTCGTCGATGAACTATTATGACCATGAATTTAATCAGACGGTTCTATTTCAATCAAAGGGTCAGAGATGTCACTTTCCATAGCTCAGAAGGGGCAAATCCTCTCTTGAATTACTCAATTAATGTCATGTCACTTATGATGCAACTAACGTATGCTACTTCGCCGTGAGCATATGTTGTCATAGTTTTCGCTGATACAGAAAAGTACACGAGTTGTGATATACATTAATAATAATCTCAAGTCTAAGAATCAATACACACATCTACAGATAGGAAAATCTAATGACACATATAACATGTGAAATCCTTATTGGCGGACCTGTTCTCATTGTTGCTTTTGAGTCTCAAACACCTGATAGTCAAACATCATCCGTGTTCCGTCAGACAGATGTCATCTAGACCTGAGGACATATCTTTATGAATAGTGTTATAGCACTTCAAGGTTCTCATTATAGCAGAGAACTGCTATATTCTTTCGATGCGACAGATACTCCAAAGACATTATTACATTAATGTTATGTAGAAGTGTACTCATCATGTGATAAGATATTAATTAATATTAAAATTCTAGCAATTGAAATTGCAAAGTAAATTGGTTTTAGGGCACCAACTCCAACAATTCAAGCATCAACATAACTGATGCATGCATATTTCATTAGCAAGAGACCATATTCCATATTTTTGTTGCTATCTTAATTTTTCCATCAATCATATCATAGTGTAATTAAGTTAAATCTTATGAGCAACATAGTCTGGCCCTGCAACATGCTGTGTTGTTGGTTTGCATGTGTTCAGAGGAGCATCTTGTTCCTTTAATTATCTGTCTGCATTCTTCTTTTTTCTGTATTACGTACCATTCCTTATTATTGTCTATCTATAGACAACACAAAGCATTAAACCTTGTCCAGTGACACAGTGATATCCATTTCTATTTTGAACATTGACATTGATCTGTGTTATTCAGATTATTACCGTTGCCATCAACCTCCAAAAGATAAATCAATGTAACTTGAAAGTTTAACCTGTGTTTTAACCTTGTAACACATCGTGGTAATTTTTAATCCTTTTTATAAGGCTGCATGAACTGTTATCTAGTTTGGTGTACATGGATCGACACATCTTTGGTCCCCAATCAGTGACTTTTCTGGTCAAAAAATTATAAAATAAAGCTTGTAAAGGTTTACTATGAATGAAATATATTTTGAGAATCAAAGCCTCTATTCCTTAACATAAACTCATGAAAATGAACCAGATTCTCTTTTGTTATGCTCATCAAATTGTTCATATTTTTTCTTTTTCTTTTTGTAGAATAGTGAAGTCCCTACCTCAAGGAGAGGTGGAAACATTCTTTTATAGATAGAGGAAAAGAATTGCAAGTTGGAATAATCTGATGTGGGACTCAGAAATACCCTTAACCCGAAAATACAATTAACTGAGTTTAACACTCTCCCTCAAGCTAGTACATGATAGCTTGGAAAAAGAGTCCCACAAAAAAAAGACACCAAACAAGACCATACAAACTCCTCCTCAAGCTGGGTCGCTGATGTTGTGGATGCCTAACTTGGTACATAGAGAGTTCAGTCGAGCTCCCGGTAGGCCTTTAGTGAAGATGTCAGCAAGAGGATCAGCCGTCAGAATGTAGCTGAAACTGACAGGATGATGCTCAAGGTGATGACGAAGAAAGTGACAGTCCATCTCGATATGCTTTGTGCGTTCATGGAAGACTGGATTGAAAGTAATTTTCGTGGTTGCGTGATTATCGCACCAAATATGAGCAGATGCTTGTGGTGGGAACCTATCTCATGGAGAAGATGACGAAGCCAAATAATTTCAGTAGTGACAGTGACCATCACACGATATTCCGATTCAGCACTGGACCTGGAGACGATATTCTGTTTTTTGCTTCGCCATGAGATTAAATTACCTGCCAGGAAAATGGCAAACTCAGAAGTAGTCTTCCGGGTAGCTAAGCAACCGGCATAGTCATCATCACAGAAGGCCTCAATATTCAGATGATTGTGATGAGAATACCGAAGACGTCGGGTTTTTCTTAATTTACTTGACAATGCGAAGGACTACATCCCACTGAGATTTTGTCGGATGTTCCATGAATTGGCTAACTTTGCTGATAGCGCAAACAATATCTAGACGGGAGACTTCAATGCCAAGGAAGTATGTTAGAGGTCTCATATCTTTTGTTTGAAATTGTTGTTGAAGATTAACCTTTAGATGTGCAATGCCATGTGAGTCGCTTCCAGTGATAATGATATTATCAATATAGACAACCAATAGGATGCAACCAGAAGATGTCGTGCGGTAGAAAATAGTGTGATCCTTCATACTCTGAGAGAGACCAAATGCAGTGATGACTGTACAAAATCTTCCAAACCATACTCGAGGAGACTTCTTGAGTCCATAAAGAGAGCGACGAAGCCGACAGACATGAGGATCGGCTCCAGAGGCAAGGAAGTCACGAGGTTGTTACAGATATACCTCTTTTCAAGAAAACGTAGAAATGCATTTTTGACATCAAGTTGATGAAGAGGTCAATGATGAGCAGCGACAAGCGAGATGAAAAATCGAACAGATGCCATCTTTGCAACCGGAGAGAATGTATCAAAATAATCAACACCATATGTTTGGGCAAAAGCTTTTGTCACAAGTTTGTCTTTAAGCCGATGAAGAGTGCCATCTGCATTTAGGCGTATCGTATAAATCCATTTGCTGCTGACCACCTGTTTATCTGCCGGAAGGGGGACCAGGTCCTAGGTATGATTGTCGTCGAGAGCCTGCAATTCATCCTGCGTTGTTTGAAGCCACTCAGGATGAGATTTGACTTCACCAACTGTGCGAGGGACAAATATCGTCTCTAGAGCAGAGAGGTGTATGAAGTTGTGTAAAGAGGATTATTCTGGCAAGAGCGAGTACCTTTCCGCAATACAATTGGCAAGTTGTCTGTTGCCGGAGCAGGAGCGTTAGACGAAACTGGGGTGATGGTATCCTCGGCCTGGACGGCGGACACATTCGATGGTCGACGAGAGTAGACGGTGCCAAAACGGTGATCAGCAGAGTGAGACACCTGAGGCAGATGTGGGTGGATGGTGAGAGGAAGACATTCATCGATAGTGGTGTCTGGGTGGGAAAAGGGAGGAGAGAATGAAGAACTCTCAATAGAAGAGACATCAACAAAAATGATATACCGCTGCAAATTTGGAGAGAAACATCGATATCCGCGCGGAGTGTGGGAATATCCGAGAAAGATGCGACATATGGATTTTGGAGAAAATTTTGAGGTTGAGACGAGTGTCACGTACATAACAAAGACACTCAAACACACGGAGTGAAAATGGGTGAGGTGGGAGAGAGAACATAGTCAGAAAAGAAGTCTCCCTGAAGGATAGAAGAATGCAGACGGTTTATAAGGTAGGTAGCAGTAAGGATAACATCCCCCAAAAAATGAAGAGGCACCTGCATGTGGAATAAGAGGGCACGAGCAATCTCCAAAATATGACGATATTTACGCTCGACCACTCCATTTTGCCGAGGTGTATCGGGGTAGAGTGTTTGATGAAGGATGTCGTGATCCTTGAGAAGCTGTTGAAGGGAACCCTGATTGACTAGGAACTCTGCAAAGACCCTATACATCGGAATGAACTAGGTCGAAAGGATTCACTGCACGCGTTTCCAATCGAGAAACATACGTTGCCCAATGATATTTAACAAACTTACAAGATTCACAATGGAATGAAAGGTGTGAACTGAACCGGACATGAGCATAGGTGGATGAGCAAGCAAGAGATGATGGGGTATCAAACATGTACACCCCATCACTAAGACGACCTCTACCAAATTCTCGATTTGTTGACCGCTCCTGAAAAACAACACTAGAAGACGTAAAAATAGCAGCACAATTTAGGTCCTTTGTTAGTTTATTGATGGAGAAAAGATTAAAATGATAGCGAGGAAGATGAACCACTGAAACTAGACGAATAGTCAGAGTCAAGGAAATCCCGCAATAGGGATTGTAGATCCATCAACAACAGTAATTGTAGCGGCACTGGTATACGAATGATAGGTAGTAAACAAAACCTGAATCACCTGTGAGATGATTAGAAGCACCAGAATCAAGCATCCAAGCCGTCTGTCGATGAGAGATACAAGTGGTAGGTCCACCGATCTGAGCAATGGAGGCTGAAGAAGAAACAGGTGGCAAAGCAACCCGATGAGATTGTATAATTGCAATCTCCTCCATTGAGAGTGCCAGTTTGGGACGGATGCTGGATGGTGGCAAGGATGCTAACATGTCTGGAAGAAGACAGGGAACCTAGCCTGGGCGGCAGGGGACTGATTTGGATAGCTGGAAAATGCCGCGGTAGGAAAGGCGTGCATAGCAACAGTCGCAGAAAAATTTTGTGCTAACCAAAAGCAGCAGCACTCGTAGGATCTTGCACAGGGATGGCGTCGGGAGGGGTGGGCGATGGGTGGCCAGGATCTGGTGGCGCGACAGCGACCGGTCAACAGGGTCCGACGGGACTAGTAGCAGTGGTTTAGGCCTCGCGAGGGCTGGCTTCAGGGGCTCAAGACGGAGGCACGTGACCAGTGCAGACGAGGAAGATCCATCCGATGAGCGTTGGAGATCCATGACAATCTATCAATGCTGGTGCAGAGGCGAGTCGTTGCACGAGGTCACTCAGGAGGGGCGCTGCCCAGGAGATCGTCGCGTGAGGGGGGTTGAGGCGTGGAGGCGCCGTCACACAGGAGGCAGGCCGCTGGAGATGGCCTCGCACGGGAATCGCCGACCATGGAGGAGTTGACAGGGCACAGGGAGGGGCGATGGGAAGGGAGGTCGTGGCGTGCAAGGAGGGGGTTGCGGAGGGCCGTCGCGCTCATGGGGGGGGGGCAGATGGCCGTCGCGCCCGGGTGGTGGTGCACTGATGAGTCGTGCGTAGCGTTGGAGCCGCGTAGGCAGGGGCCGTCGCGCGCAGCAGGAGGGAGGAGTGACGGGGGAGCTACGACGAGGGGGTGTGGGGATCCCGCGCAGGAGGGGCCAACGATGGGAGGCGGTGCCTTCCGCGTGAGTGGGTAGGCGTCGGGGCGTAGCACAGGCGGGCTGGCGGGGTCGGCCGATGGGGCGCCAGGATAGCCGCACAGGCGGGGCCGATCGACTGGATGCCGGGAAAACCGCATAGACGGGACCGGTTGATGGGGCTTTGGGATAGCCGCGGATGAGGGAAAGGTTATCAAATGTAACCTGTCTCTGATACCATGTAGAATGGTGAAGTCCCTACCTCAAATATCCTTAACCTGGAAATACCCTTAACTCGGAAATACAATTAACCGGGTTTAACACTTTTTGATTGGTAAAACCACACCCACCCTCCCACACTCACACACAAAGTGTACTCTGCAAAGTAGGGATTTGAACCAACTCAAAGAATTTTTTATTCAAGTCATTGCATATGTGGATCCAAATTTTATATGGTATTAATGAAAATCATTAAGTTGTAAAAAAAAAAAAGGCTTGGCTCTAAGTTTGAAAATCGAAGGGCTGAGTTTTTTATGTATCAGGCTTGGGGTTTGCGGGCTTCTCCAACCCCCTAATCCTCGTTATTCTAGCTTAATATTTATAGGAAATTCATTTACTTTTCACGTTTTCTCTATCATTACTTAATCTTGAGCTATGAATTCATTGAGCGAAACTGAAAGTTATTAAGAGAAAGCTTCATAAATGAGAATATGAGTTTCATTCATTTAATTGTAAGATATCACTCGGCTGGTTTTCCGGTTTTCATGCTTTACTTTGACTTGGATACTTTTGTTCACATATAATCCGGAATTAGCACCTTTGATCTTAAATTATACTGTCTTATTTATAGTTTTGTTTTCATTTTTGGTGAAGGTGGATCCTGCTAGACCTCCATCACTGACTTGGCAGCGAAAAATAAATTCAAAGGGAATTTTACCTTGTGAATTTAGTCTAACTTTTAAAGAATTGATTCATCTGGTATGTTAGTTAATTGATGTCTTTTTTTTTTTAAAATTGTTAACTGTAATATTCTTTGTAGAATGGTCAGAACTTACATGCCTTTGATAAAGAACGTGATGGAGTTGGGTTTCAGATCTCAAAGCTTGTGTCAATCACCATCATTAATATGCTCTTAATTAAACATGAAAGTTAGGCGATTCTATGATGCCATGTTCCATTTATCATTAATCTTTATTGGCCAATATTTTTTAACAGATCGCTTTTGCAAACCTAAACTTTGTGCTATTATTGCCCAGAATTTTGTGAAAAATCGAAAGTAGAAATGGTCACATCGATCTGTCTACTTTTAGGAATCTAAACATCATATAATTTAAATTATAGCTGAACTATGAAATTTTCTCTTCTTAAATTTAAATTCAATAGGGCAATGAGGAATGCGGTGGTTGCAGTATTGAACATGTTATTTTAGGGGCACATGCAATCACTGAAATAATGAAAGCAAATGCCTTACCAGTTCATTATGGACAGTGGTACACTGAAATACACTCTGAAAACACAAGTCTTAACTTCCTGCCTAGATTTTTCAATAAAAAGAGATGAATTTATTGGAAACGAAGGGATAAGTTGAAGAGAGAAGGATGAGAGATTTTCCCATGATAGAAATAAAACAACACAAAAGGGGCAAGAGTTGCGGAAGTTACATAAGCTCTTGGCCCACTTATCCCGTATGCGATCATTAATGCTTGTAGTCTTAGTTTTTTTTTTAATCTTTAATCTTCTCTTTTATAAGGTGACGTTGCTTCACTGTTTTTCAATAGGCTCCAATTGGCCTTCGGCTTTGGTTTCAAATCAGGGAAGAAGCATCCAAAGGAAGGGTATTGTTTTTCTTTTCTTTTTCCTTTTTTCACCTCGCACCATTTGCATCGGTTCATATGACTTGGTCCATGCGAAATCCTTGCATTAGATGTACACCCTAATGCTCTTACTGCCCCTCATTTCTTTCAGGGTAACATCTTCAATCCATTTATGAAACGCGCTATCACTGGTAGTCATGGCATTCCGTTGGGTGGTATTGGGTAGGTCATTGCACTATAACCGTTGGACTACCAAAATATTCATTATTTTGAGATACACATTATATTTTCTACTATATAAAGTTGTGGGTGGCATATGATGAGTTTTAGCCATTACGCAAGTCTAGTTTCTTTTATGAATAATTTAACTGCAATTTTAGCTATTCGCATGCTGTTTCTGCTGTAAAAGTTTTTTTTTTGTAGTAGAATCTGTGTATTTTGTACAGCAATTCAAAATATTTGCAGCACAAACTGTGTTGGCATTTTTCCATAGTCTACTTCTTATGTTTTTTTTATTGCAATTTAAAAAGAAATCAATTTATAGTGCAGGAAGCATTGGCAGAAGCTACAAAGGTGAATTTCAACGCTGGCTGATAAACCCTGGAATGTACGAAGAGAAGCCAATTTTGGCTAATCAATTTTCTGTAAGTTTGACAAACACACTATGAAAAGTACGCATCCTGTCTTTTCTTCGGCTAATCATTTTCTTTAAGTTCACAGTGGAATGCACTTTCTGCACAGTCTGCTCTCACAATCTGAACCCTCAACGTTTGGTAACAAGCTAAGAAGCACCAATACTTCTAGCATGGCAGTATCTGTTGGGGGCAATGTTGTTGTGGTTGTACTCAAGAATAGCTGAGGATGATGCGGAAACGTTGGGAGTTGCAAGACAGAAAGAAACGATTCGGAGAAGAGTAAAAGGGAAAAAAAAGAACGAGAACACAAAGATTCACGTGGATCGGGAATAATCCCTACGTCCACAGAGAGGCAGAATAACTTCACTATGAAAATCCGGGAGCAAAATTTACAGGAGTTTATCAGAGTTTCTCCTTAAAAACCCTACCCTGAAATGAGCTACAAAAGGAGGAAGACGATCCACTGTTCCACCAACCGCATAGGAAGTCCGCATCACTACAGTGAAAAAACGGTCACCCAAGTCAAAAGTGCTACAATGACTGTCGGTTGGAAGTTCAAAGGGCTACAATGAATGACGGTTGGAAGTCCGTGTCGCTACAGCGACTTGTCGGTGTCGGTCGGTCAACTCTGCTACAGTGGATCGGGCTACACCAATCCAACAAAGGATTCACTGATTCGTATGGTTGAGTTACAAATTGATAGGATAAATCTGTTTTGTTTATCAAAAACTTGAATCAGTTTAAAAAACATTAAAGATCGAACTTTTGGATTACAAAAAGAGAAAGAAAGAAATAGAAAGCAGTAAAGAACACCAAATATAACGTGTTTCGGATCACGGTGTTCCTACGTGCATGGCGAGAACACCACCTTAGGTTTTGCGTTTTATTACTAGGCGAAAAACTGGCAAGCAATTACAGACTCGAATGCAAAGGTAAAACCACAAAAATTATCCAAGGAGGCCGATCGTGTTGAATTTGGTGGCGGTGATGAAGCTCGTTACGAGGAATCAACGCCGTCCACTCCTCGACAGAATTACGCACACACTCAAAAAGGATACAAGCTCAAGCATGACTGAAAATAAAAGGAAATAGTTCACAGTGTCCGGTTTCTACACCAAAACCCAGAAATGAGGAGTGGCGTTGAAAGAGCGCTGTTGTGGGCGTCCTCAAATGATTAGTGTGATTTTGGGGTACTTAGGTGCAGCAGAGTGGCTGACCAAGGTCGTCTCTCAAAGGATGAAGTGAATTAAAACAACTTTTCAGAGGTATTTTAGAAACAAAATAAAAGGGAATAAAAACATTACTTGAAAGTATGGGGGTGGTTGTTTATAGTTTATAAATCTAGAAAAAGTTTGCTGGAAGAAGATTGCATTTTTTTTTGTTTTTAATTTTGAAATGAAGTTTGATTAAAAAGAAACAACAAGAAGATGTTTTTTTTAGAAAATATTTTAAAAGGCGTAATCGATCTAACTCTACCTCTTCATTCACTTATTAATCATTATCATTTAAATCAATATCCACTTAATTATGATCCCCTAATTTGTTATCCCTCGAACCCTACGAGAGTTAACTTAACCACAAAGATGAAATTACTCAAACCCTAGGCTAGCTTCGGAACACGCAATCGCAGCACCCTGCTTTGATTGTTGTTCTAAGGTTAGCTTATGGTCAGTGGTTAATTAGAGCACATATCCATTCTGAATAAGGAGGGCTTGACTCTTTTTGAAGGACATATGTTTATCATGAGGACTTTTCAGGGTTGTTCTTGGCTTTCGGTTGGTAGGATTTAGATGTGAAAAATTCTGAGGCTGAATAAGGAGGGTTTGACTCTTTTTGAAGCAAAATTGCATTAATCTAATTTTCACTTAAATATGGTCTCCTCATTAATCCCTATAGTATCAATTCAGCTCCATCATCATGAAAAGTCATGAAAAGTTTACACCATTCTTCATTTCAGCATAAAAAATTGTCAATCTTCTCAAACATGATTTTCTTGAAAGCTTCAGATAGGCACAACTTTCCACCTCAATTAGAAGCTCCAGAAAAGGCACAACTTCACTTGTTATGAAAGCTCCAGAAAAGGCACAACTTTCAATATAATGACTTTCTTCAGCAGCAAACACATCTCTTCAGAATTTAATTTTCCACCCAAAGTATCACAAAATGTAGTAGCACAACACAAGACAGCTTCCCCCACACTTAAGCTCAACTAGATTATGCAATTCCACTTCAAGAGTTGGTTGGATAGGAAAAATTGGCTTGTAATGTGGCTAACCTAACAGGATGTGCATGGCTTCTAAGGGCTACAATGATTAAATATTCAAGGTAGGCCATTATAAAAAAAGATTCTTTGAAATAGGGGCTTTAATACCAAACAAATGCCTCAATCATTTAAACATATGTACCTCAAACCCTCAAGTTTTGACAGGAATAAATCAAATTCTGGTTAAATCAAGTATGGTTTGGTTCTCTCGAGAAGTGAGGTGAATGTAAAGAATATGAAAATAATGGTTCAGAAGCCTCACAGGAAAGTGATTTCAAATATAAAGACAGTGAGATGTGGCATGAGATTCAAAATTCGGTGTACTTTCCATGAAATTACTAAATATTTGAACTTGAAACAAAGTCATTTTCAGCATTCATTTAAGCTTAGTTTCAAGAGATAAATTGTTTCACTCATTGATATGCATTTCAAAATTGTGATGAGAATCATTTCAGCTCAAAAATTTCAAAAACACCAAGAAAATTGAAAAAAATACACAAAATTTGAAAAACACACAATTTTTTTTTGGTTTTTTTTAAAACAGGAAAACAATTGAAATTACTAAACTAAAAGGTTCCCTCCCCCATACTTAAAATATTGCATTGTCCTCAATGTGAACCCATGAGATGATATATGCACATGAAATGCAGAATTTTTAAATAGGATAAATAATATAAAAGTGAAAGGGTTAGGAACAGTCTGATGTGCTCAAGTGATGATGGGGTCATGCAGTGTGATAAAATCCACTTCATTAGTAGGAAGTCCCTCAATGTATCTCTTCAAACGTTGCCCATTGACTGTAAAGCTCCTTCCAGTGTCCTTTTGTGTGATCTCCACTGCACCATAAGGAAAAACATTAGATACAATATAAGGACCTAACCATCTGGAACGCAACTTACCAGACATCAGCTTCAGTCGTGAACTGTAGAGAAGGACTTTCTCTCCAACATGAAACTCCTTTTGTTGGATCATTTTGTCATGAGCTGCTTTTGATCTTTCCTTGTAGAGCCTTGAGTTCTCATATGATGACAGTCGAATCTCCCCAAGCTCTTGAATTTGCAACTTCCTTTGAATTCCAGCTTGGGCCAAATCCATGTTGCATTTCTTTATAGCCCAATAAGCCCGATGCTCGACTTCCACGGGGAGATGACACACTTTCCTAAAAACAATCCGAAATGGGGACATACTAATGGGTGTCTTGTATGCTGTTCTATAAGGGTACAATGCATCATCCAAGCGCTTACTCCAATCCTTCCTATTTGGCTGCACAGTTTTCTTCAAAATTTGTTTCAACTCACGATTTGAAACCTCAGCCTGGCCATTTGTTTGGGGGTGGTATGGTGTTGATGTTTTGTGTGTCACCCCATACTTTCGAAGGAGGGAAGCGAAATTCCTATTGCAAAAGTGTGTCTCTTGGTCACTGATGATGGCATTTGGTACTCCAAATCTGCAAAAAATCTGTGCTTTGACAAAGTCCACAACAACATGAGAATCATCAGTCCTAATGGCCTTAGCCTCCACCCATTTACTCACATAATCAACAACAACCAAAATGTACAAAAAACCAAAGGAACTAGGAAAAGGGCCCATAAAATCAATTCCCCAAACATCAAAAATCTCACAGAATAAAATGGGTTGTTGGGGCATCTCGTGTCTCCTTGAAATATTTCCAGTGTGTTGGCAACGAGAGCATGACTTACAAAACACATGGGAATCATGGAATAAGCTAGGCCAATATAATCCAGAGTCTAAAACTTTCCTAGCTGTCCGTTGGGGTCCAAAGTGTCCACCACATGCAAGTGTATGACAGAATTGCAAAACAGACTCAAACTCATGATCAGGAACACACCTCCTAATAACTTGGTCACTACACATGCGCCATAAGTATGGATCATCCCAAACATAAAATCTTGACTCACTCTTTAATTTTTGGACTTGATGTTTCTTTAAATTTGCAGGGGTTTCAGAGGCAACAAGGTAGTTAACTAAATCAGCATACCAAGGATGCGTACCTGAGATGGTATAGAGATGCTCATCGGGGAAAGTGTCCTGAAGTGGTACCTGGTCCAAGGTGTCATCCTCTAGTGTGTGAGTAAGCCTACTCATGTGGTCTGCCACCAAATTCTCTGAACCCTTCTTGTCCTTTATCTCAATATCAAATTCCTGAAGAAGGAGCATCCATTGAATCAGCCTGGGCTTTGCATCTGGCTTCTTTAGGAGGTACCTCAAAGCTGCATGGTCAGAAAAAACAACTACTTTAGAGCCCAATAAATATGAACGAAATTTATCTAAAGCAAATATGACAGCAAGAAACTTCTTTTCTGTGGTAGTGTAGTTTGATTGGGCTGAATCCAATGTCCTTGATGCATAGACAATCACATGTGAACGTCCTTCCACCCTCTGAGATAAGACAGCTCCAACCGCGAAGTTGGAGGCGTCACACATGAGCTCAAAAGAAATCTCCCACCGTGGGGGCTGTATGATCGGTGGAGTGGTTAGATACTTCTTTAGCTCATCAAAGGAAGTCCCACAAGAATCATCAAACATAAAATCAGAATCCTTTTGGAGTAATCGTGACATAGGAAGAACAATCTTACTAAAATCTTTGATGAAGCGCCGATAAAATCCTGCATGCCCTAGGAAAGATCTAACATCACACACACATGAAGGATATGGTAAGGATGAAATAATATCTACCTTTGATCTATCAACCTCTATCCCATGTTTTGACACTACATGCCCTAAGACAATGCCATGCTCCACCATGAAATGACACTTTTCAAAGTTCAGGACCAGATTCTTCTCAATACAACGATTCAACACCTTTTCCAAACTAATTAGACATTCATCAAATGAAGACCCATACACTGTAAAATCATCTATAAATACCTCCATGCAGGTCTCAATAAAATCAGAAAAAATACTCACCATGCATCTCTGGAATGTACCTGGGGCGTTGCAAAGTCCAAATGGCATCCTCCGGTAGGCAAATGTGCCAAAGGGACAGGTGAATGTAGTATTCTCCTGATCCTCTGGAGCTATAGGAACCTGAAAATATCCAGAAAATCCATCCAAGAAACAATAGTGTGTATTCCCAGCTAGTCTCTCAAGCATCTGATCAATAAATGGGAGGGGGAAATGGTCCTTGCGAGTGGACTGATTTAGTTTCCTATAATCAATACACACACGCCAACTGTTTTGCACCCTCATTGGAACTAACTCATCTTTCTCATTTTTAACAACAGTAACACCACTCTTCTTAGGCACAACCTGAATAGGACTTACCCACTGGGAATCTGAAATGGGAAAGATTATACCTGCCTCGAACAATTTCTCAACTTCTTTTTTAACAACTTCCAGGAGGGTGGGATTGAGTCTCCTTTGTGGTTGTCTCACCGGTTTAGCCCCATCCTCCAAGAGAATCCTATGCATGCAAATGGAGGGGCTAATACCTGATATGTCTGCCAATGTCCAACCAATTGCCCTAATGTTATCTTTCAATAGATTCAAAAGTTTTTCTTCATGTTCAAAAGAGAGATTGTTAGAAATGATAACAGGTAATCTATCACCACTCAGCAAGTATGCATATTTAAAATTTGGGGGCAAAGGCTTGAGTTCCAATATAGGGGGGTGATGTATGGATGAAGAAATTGATGCAACAGACATATCTGCACAATGAACATCAGTATCAGAATAAAAATTATCACAATCAGAGAATAAAGCACCAAATCCATCAGCATACTCAATAGCCATGTCATAATCAGAGTTCACATGATCAAAATCAGAATATGATTCCATTTCAAAATCAAATCTTAGAGAGTCTTGTTCCTTAAAAACGGGTGTAGAAGTACTCTTAGACATCAAACTAGAACCAATACTCATAATCTCCCTAAGCATAGGACAATCCAATTCCATGGGGTTTTTACTTGGTGGTTCAAAATGGGAGATAACAAAAGCAGAATGGTCCTCTGAGGGGTACTTCATGAAATCCATAACATTAAATATCAAAACTTCATCTCTAAATTCCATGGAAAGTGTACCCTCATTGACATTTATGATAGTTTTTGCAGTTTTGAGGAAGAACCTACCTAAGATAATGGGGGCATGAGAACTTACCTGATCATCCTCCATGTTAAGCACATAGAAGTCTGCTAGAAAGATCATGTCTCTTACCCGGACAAGTACATCCTCAAGGACTCCCGTTGGATATGCCGTAGCTCTATTCGCCAATTGCACCACTACTCTTGTTGGCTTCAACTCACCAACCTGCAAGGAAGAGAATACAGAGTGAGACATCACATTTATTAAAGCTCCTAAATCACAAAGAGCATCAGAGAAGTGCAACTCCCCTATGGTACATGGGATGATGAATGTCCCGGGATCCTTGCACTTTGTTGGCATTGCTAGAGTTGGTGTAATGAGTGCCAAGACATTTCTTCCAAGGTTGATCCTCTCATTTCTCTTGAGCCCTCTTCGATTGGTGCAAAGTTCTTTTAAGAATTTGGCATACCTTGGGATTTGCTTAATGACTTCAAGTAGAGGAATGTTGATCTCCACACGCTTGAATGTGTCCAAAACCTCCTTTTTCATTGCTTCTTCAGCCATCTTCTTGGTTTGAACAACCCTGTTTGGAAAAGGAAGGGGTTTAGGAGGAACATCATCAATCTTTTTCTTACCTTTATCTTTCTCCTTGGATTGTTCATCAGTTGGTATGGAATGCGGCTTCTTTGGAGTTGAGGTGAATCCCGGTGGAATGGTAGGTACAGATGTATCGTTCATTTGCTTCTCACTTCTCAATGTGATGACACTAACATTCCCCTTTGGATTTGGAGTGGGTTGGGAAGGTAGATTTCCAGAATTCTTACTTACAAGTTCATGGAGGGCGGTGACAATCTGGCTCATTTGAGTCTTTAACTCCCTCAGCTCCGAACCTTGATTCTTTAGGTCATTCTGTTGATTAAGAACAATTTGTTTCAAAAGATCATCAGTGTTAGAGTCTACCTTGTGTTGGAGATTCCCTTGTTGCTGACTCGTTGATGTTTGAGCTTTGAATCTCCTTTGGGGTTGTTGGAAACCCTGCTGGTAAGGCGGAGGCTGCTGGAAGTTTTGTTGAAAGGGTGACCTTTGTTGTTGTCCAGAGACATACCTCATGTCCGGTTGATCTTTCCACCCTTGGTTGTATGCTGGATCAAACTTCTTTTGAGGATATGGTTGTTGTTGCTGTTGAAATGGTCTCCCTGGGAATACTGCTGCGCAATCCTCTGTCTCTTGTAGTTGTGGGCAACAGTCAGTTGGGTGGCTTGTCTCAGTGCAAATGCCACAAGGCCTTGAAGGAGGGGGTAGAGATGTCTTTTGTGCCAAAGCAATTTGCCTCACCATAGTTGTCAATTCTTCTAACTTGGTATCAATCAAATGACTCTCAAGAGAAGAAGGACTTACCTGATGTACTCCCCTGATATGTGGTGTACCTCGATCACCAAATTGTTGGGAGTTTTGGACCATCTTGTCGATCAATGCACGTGCGACTGCTGGTGTCTTGTCCACCAATGCTCCTCCAGCTGCAGCATCAACCATGCTCCTCTCCATGGGTGTGAGTCCTTCGTAGAAGTATTGGATGAGGAGTTGCTCACTGATTTGGTGATGTGGACAGCTTGCGCACAACTTCTTGAATCTCTCCCAGTACTCATACATTGACTCTCTTTGGGTTTGCTTGATCCCCGAGATCTCCTTACGAATGGAAGTGGTCCTTTATGCTGGAAAAAATCTTTGCAAGAAAAGACGTTTCAAATCATTCCAACATGTTACATCTTTAGGTTGCAAATAATACATCCAATCTTTTGCAGCTCCATCAAGTGAGAATGAGAATGCTCTTAATTTAATTTGATCTTCAGAAACATTTCTTGGTTTTAAAGTTGAGCAAACCACATTAAATTCTTTAAGGTGTTTGTTGGGATCTTCACCAGATAAGCCATGAAACTTTGGAAGAAGGTGAATTAATCCAGATTTTAACTCAAAGTCTGATTTGAGATTCGGGTATGCAATACAATTTGGTTGATAGTTAATATCTGGTGCAACCAATTCTCGAATGGTTCTATTTAGCTCATTGTTATTATTTCCAGCGATTGGTTCTTCTTTTATGTTTGAATTTGAATAGCTTCCAATTTCAATGTTTCCAGAAGAGAGGAATTCACCAACTGGTTGAATATTGAAACTTCCCGTAGATTGAGAATGTCTGATTCGAGCCCTAAGGCTACGTTCAATCTCAGGGTCAAGATCTAAGAGATCTTCGGGATTAGTTCGTGTCATAAATCAAATAAAAATGAAAAGAAAGAAAGTGGACCATAGTAAAATAAAAATGAGAAGTTTGAGTTGATGGTTCAAAAAGAAGTAGAAGAAAATAAAAGAAGAAAAATCAGATTGGGTAAAGAAGGAAGAAATAAGAGAGGAAGAGAATAAAATGTAAAATAAAATAAATACCTCTAATTGTTTGAAATAATTATTTGCCTCCCCGGCAACGGCACCAATTTGAAAGAGCACTGTCGTGGACGCCCTTAAATGATTAGTGTGATTTTGGGGTACTTAGGTGCAGCAGAGTGGCTGACCAAGGTCGTCTCTCAAAGGAGGAAGTGAATTAAAACAACTTTTCAGAGGTATTCTAGAAACAAAATAAAATGGAATAAAAACACTACTTGAAAGTATGAGGGTGGTTGTTTATAGTTTATAAATCTAGAAAAAGTTTGCTGGAAGAAGATTGCATTTTTTTGTTTTTAATTTTGAAATGAAGTTTGATTAAAAAGAAACAACAAAAAGATGTTTTTTTTAGAAAATATTTTAAAAGGCGTAATCGATCTAACTCTACCTCTTCATTCACTTATTAATCATTATCATTTAAATCAATATCCACTTAATTATGATCCCCTAATTTGTTATCCCTTGAACCCTACGAGAGTTAACTTAACCACAAAGATGAAATTATTTAAACCCTAGGCTAGTTTCGGAACACGCAATCGCAGCACCCTGCTTTGATTGTTGTTCTAAGGTTAGCTTATGGTCAGTGGTTAATTAGAGCACATATCCATTCTGGAAATGAGGATGAATTGTGTTTAGGGATTATATTTGAACTCTATAAATTTATCCCGTATGGTCTTGTATTACCGATTAAGATGACGCTCTCACAATTTACACAATTCCCGACCTCGCGTGTTTTGTGTTAATTGTTCAATTGCTTGCTTAGTTTCTTTCAATTTAAAAATACAATTCATGGATCATATTAAGTGAATTATAGTAGCTCAATGATTCAAAATAATTAAATGAAGAAGGATAGAGGTCGATCGATTACTAAAAAGAACTACTCTTCCATGGACGGTGTAGTCATCGTGGAGACATTTTGCATAAGCAAATGATTGAAAGGGTAGAACCCAATCTTGTCTCCACTCTTGATTCCAACCCAATTAAGAAGATTAAGAGAATAAGAAGAGGGAAGAACACAGAAGATTATTTGAAGAAAAATTCAAGAAACAAACATGAAATAAAAGAAATACAAAGAAGAGGTGGGAGATGAGAGCCTTTTTGGAAGAGAGGTTTGCACAAAGGCTTACTTCTTCCAAGAGTTGTGAGGGGCTCCCAAGAGACACCCTTTCGGCCACACCTTCCCAAAGCCTCGACCAACCCTCTCAAAGAGTTAAAACCCCCTTTAAATAGAGTTTGTGAGGGCTAGGGATACATAACTTTTTAAGTGTGAAATGAAAAACTTGGCCAAATATTTTATTCCAAGTTGCACCGCCTAGTGGACCTCCAAAACGCGTGAATTGACTGGCCTTCCAGAAGGATGATTTGTGCCAAATCATGTCCCCGAGCTTTCCTCAAAATTTGGGCTCAATCCAAGGCCGGATGAAGAAGATATGGCCCAAATATAGAACCCATGTCCATTCTGCCGAGTCCAGCCCACCATTGGATTAATGACCCATTTACTTCATCCAAATGCACTTTTTAGCTCTAGTGTCTTGAATGAAAGTTGTAGAACATTAAGTTAGGAACACTGTTACAAAATTTCAAATTCAAATAATAAATATAAAAATATTTATCTTTGAAATACTACAGTGCACTATAAAGGGTAAAACTGGAATTTTTCCAAATTTTTAAATGAATGATCAAATCCCAAATATTTTATAAATAAACATATTTAACACAATGTGAGGAAATTATATCATTTATTATCAATAAAATATTTAACAAAATAGTGTTTTATCAGGCGTCAGCAGTTGAAGCTCCCTTCTGGTGCGTGGTCCACTTGAACCAAAGATCCAACCGTCTTCCGCCAAGTCTCCATTGGAACAAGGCTCTAGTTGCAGGGATCAACACAGACATGACGAAGGGGAGAGCAGATGGTTGGGAAACTTCGGTTTCCCCTTCTTCTCTGAGTTCTTGCCCTCAAAACGCATGATCAGCCTCTCAGAGGCCTCTCAAAACCAGGCGAAATTATCACCGAATGAATCAAGATCGGGTGCCAAGTACGAACCTGTGCAGAGCCATTATGGCGTGTCAGCAAAGCAGGACATGTGGAGTCACCCAACTGGCCGCAAGAATGCGATGCAGTTCGATAGCGCGCTAAACAAACACTGTTAGGACTCTTCTAAGAAAACGAGAGTAAACAGATGGTTTTTCTGTTCCAGTTGACAGTTCAAAGAGAATCTTCCTGGAGCTTATTTTCTACTTCTGAATTACAAGAAGAAAAAGAGAAAACAACTGTAGAATTCTGTAATAGAAGATTCTGGAAGAATTCTTATCTACAGAGAAGATCATCCGCTGTGTCTCCCGAAGGTCGCCCTCTCCTCCGAGCCTGCTGTGCGCCTCACAACTTCCCAGCTGATACTCCAGCGAAAGCCTGTCCCCAAAAACTATCTCGGTAGAACCTCCCCTCCTCTTCTTATAGTTGGTCACGTCGGTTCCAGTCGGTTAAGTTAACCGACTTAACCAACTATTTGAGTCGTTTTTCCCATATTGCCCTTCCTTCGTTGATAAGTTTGAAAGATTGGGGGCCGAGATTTCTGAATAGAATGGGAGCTGTCAAAGGTACTAACATTTTCCCCCTCCTTAAAAGGCACCTTGTCCTCAAGGTGCAAATCAGGAAACTGCTCAAGGATATGCTTTGCATCCTCCCAAGTAGACTCTTCTACCGATTTTCCTAGCCATTTAATGAGCCAATAACCTTTGGAATGCCCTGACGAATTTTTGACTGCAAGTATTTCTTCTGGAATAAGTAGTGGGAATGATGTTGTCTCCCAAGATTCTGGAATGGTAGTCTGTACATTTGCAGTGCCAGCAGCCCGTTTTAACTGTGATACATGAAAAACAGGATTTACTCGGGTAGTCTCTGGTAGCCTCAGTTTATAAGCAGTGGATCCCAAACAGTTTTCGATAGGATAAGGCCCATAATATCGAGCAGCCAACTTTGGACAAATCTTTTTAGATTTTGATGTTTGGATATTTGGTCGTAATTTAACAAAGACCAAATCCCCAACTTGAAAAACTTCCTCTCGTCTGTGCTTATTAGAATGTCGAACCATAAGCTGTTGAGCTCGGTGGAGGTTACTCCGAAGCTGGTTTAAAACATTGTCTCGATCCAATAAAGTTGTGGCGACGGTCTCAACCGGTGTATCTCCTTTGACATAACGTATAACTGTTGGAGGCTTCCGGCCATACACCACTTCAAAAGGTGTCATTTTAGATGAAGTATGTGAAGCAGTATTATAACAGAATTCTGCCCATGGTATCCATTGGGCCCAAGTTCGGGGCTGCTCCGTAGCAAAACACCGCAAGTATGTTCCCAAACAGCGGTTTACAACCTCTGTTTGTCCATCCGTTTGAGGATGGTATGAGGAACTCATTTTTAAAGTCGTCCCCTCCATTCGAAAAAGCTCTTTCCAAAAATTGCTAACAAAAACCGGATCCTGATCACTTAGAATTGATTTTGGAATTCCATGTAATCGGACAACTTCTTTTACAAAAAGTTCAGCTACTCCTTTTGCCGTATAAGGATGCCGTAGCAATAGAAAATGGGCGTATTTTGACAACCGATCAACGATCACTAAAATCACGTCATGACCAAGTGACTTAGGAAATCCGGAAAGAAAATCCATTGAGATTTCTTCCCAAACTTGATCTGGAATAGGCAGCGGCTGAAGTAGTCCTGCAGGTGACATAGCTAGGTACTTTTGACGTTGGCATGTATCACATTCCCGAACGTATTGTGCTATACACCTCGTCATCCCCTTCCAAAATAGCCCCGCTGCCAACCTCTTATAAGTTTTCAAAAACCCTGCATGTCCTCCCACAACTGAAGAATGATAATAATGTAAAAACTTGGGTATAAGGCTGGATGTCCTGGAGAGCACCATTTTGCCTTTATAAAATAACAGTCCATCTTTATACATATACCCTGGTTTAGAATCAGGTTGTTTTTCCAGAGCTGTAATTATGTCAACCAACTCCTCATCATTCTGTAGCTCTGCCTGAACAACTTCTTTTTCCAGCCAGAATGGTTCTGACACAGTTGAACCTAGTTGTTTATCCTCTTCCTCTATGAATTTTTCAGCAACCAGTCGTGACAAAGAGTCAGCCGCTTGATTTACTTTTCCTGGTTTATAGATCACTTCGAAGTCCAATCCGAGTATCTTGGACTGCCAGCATTGCTGATCAGCTGTATGATAACGCTGGCTCAACATATGTTTCAACGCCTTGTGGTCAGTATTTACAATAAAATGCTTCCCAATCAAATACTGTCTCCAATGGCTCACGGCTAGAACAAGTGCCATCACCTTCTTTTCATAAACAGACTTAGCAAGGTGGCTTTCTGCTAATGCCTTACTGAAATAGGCTACTGGTCGCCCTTCTTGCATCAAAACAGCTCCTATGCCCCTGCCTGATGCATCACATTCCACAATAAAAGTTTCCTGAAAATTTGGCAGGGCTAAAGTTGGTGCCGAGACTAAACATCGTTTTAGTTCCTCAAATCCTTTTTCTGCAGCTGAATTCCAGAGGAACCCGTTTTTCTTGGTCAACTCCGTTAGTGGTTTTGCTATTTTTCCATACCTTTCAACAAACTTCCTGTAATAACCAGTTAGACCCAGAAATCCCCTTACTCCTTTAACATTCGGTGGCCTCGGCCAATTCACAACACATTCAATCATTGAAGGATTCATAGTTACCCCCTTACTAGAAATAATATGCCCCAAATATTCTACTCTTTGTTGGGCAAAATAGCACTTCTTCTTGTTTGCATGTAGCTGGGTTTTAAGTAGTAAAGAGAACACTGTATCTAGGTGTTTTTGATGTTCTGACCAGGTTTTACTATAGATCAATATGTCATAAAAAAAAACCAGCACATACCTTCGCAGCAACTCTTTAAATACCTGATTCATAGTGGATTGGAAAGTTGCCGGGGCATTCATAAGACCGAAGGGCATTATTCATAATGTCCCTCGTGAGTTCTGAAAGCGGTCTTGCTTATATCTCCAGCCTTTACCCGAATCTGGTGAAACCCTGATTTCAAGTCGATCTTTGTAAAGTAACATGCACCGCTCAACTCATCCAACAGTTCTTCTATGACCGGAATTGGAAACCTGTCAGGGATTGTCACCTTATTTAAAGCACGATAATCCACACACATGCGCCAACCTCCATCTTTTTTCTTTACAAGAATAATCGGACTAGCATACGGGCTGTTACTATTTCGTATAAACCCACTAGCCAGCAATTCTGCCACTTGATTCTCTACCTCATCTTTTAGGTAGTGGGCAAGCTTATATGGTCGTATATTCACCGGTTTCGCCCCCTCCTCCAAAGTGATGGCATGATGGGTTAACCGTTCTGGAGGCAATCCCTGTGGGACTTCAAAAATTTTCTGATACCTCTGCTCAATCCACTCAACTTGCGGCTGTATATAACTCTGCTGCTGTCTATTTTCTTCTCTCTGAACATTTTCTGTTCCTGGCATGGTTATTTGAGCTTGCCACATCCAACCTTCCAGTGCTAACATCTTCCTCTGATAGTTCTGCTGCATCTCCACTACATTCTCTGCTCTTTTTGGCACCCCTTGCAGCCTAATTTCTTTGCCTTCCCACATAAATTCCATGGTCTTGTCACTCCAATTGGTCATCACATTTCCCAAACTCTTCATCATTGCATGCCGAGCACCATTTCCAAACCTCCTGTATCAAAAATAAAGGCTTCTACAGAAAAAACAAATTTTTCCAAACTAATTGTTACCTTCTTGCAAACTCCTTGCGATAAAACCCAGTATCCATCCCCAAGCCTTATTCCGAATGGTTTAGTAGGTTCAACTTCCAGCGATGCCATTTTAATACAAGTCTTGGAGATAAAATTATGACTTGCTCCACTATCAACTAGTACAAGTACAGGTATTCCAGAAATTTTTCCAGCCAAAAATATTGATTCCATCCTTGCTGTCCCCATACTTCGGAACTCTACTACCTCTCCCAACAGATTTTCAAGTCGTTTTTCATTTGTTTCACACTGAATTTTCGGCTCTTTTTCCACATTAGTGCCATTTTCTACGGCTGCCTCCTCCTTAAAATCATCATATTCCCAAACAACAACTCTCATATGCTTATCAGGGCACCGATGCATTGGACCATAAGTTTGTCCGCAGCGGAAACACAATCCCTTTCGCCGTCTTTCTTCTCGTTCTTGCCGACTTATTGCCCTTACTCTGGACCATCGTTCTTCTCCCACTGCCCTTCTCAGCTCCTCCTCCCTTTTTCCCCGCTCTACCACTGGCCTGTTTAATAGTGAATTGCTTCCTCCAACAGTTTGAACTCTCGGGACTGGTGGAATAGGCAATCGCCCCCGAACATTCCGCAATACCCCTTCCCCCATTAACTCCCGCTCTACTTTTCTGGACAATGTGTGCAATCTTACTTTATTAACAGGTTCATGAGTGGAAACACGATTCTCGATTTCTGGTCGTAATCCTCCCATAAACAAACTCATGTACCACGGCTCCGGAAAAGCTGGTATCCTCAAGGCCACCTGTTCAAATTCTTCTATATACTCGTCAACAGTTCCTGTCTGTTTTAAAGTCTTCAAGAATCGTATTGGATCTCCCTCTGTACTGTTCCCATATCTATCCAGCAAGGCCGATCTGAATTTCTCCCATGTTGCCCCTGGTGTCGCCCCATGCCACGACAAAAACCAATATAAAGTCATATTTTCCATGCATAGCTGCGCATGATGCAGCTTCATTTCCTCCCGAGTATGGTTAATCAGGAAATATGTTTCAGCCTTGATTATCCATCCGAATGGATCCTCTCCAGTAAAAAACGGCAGCTCTATTCTCCGCACTACTGTTCGCAAACTTTCTGCAAGACTTTCATCCTCTGCTATTACACCACATCCAACGCCCTGTCCAGGCGCGACTCCCGAATTACCTTCATTTCCTGACTTTATCGAAGCTACTTCCTCAGTTCTCCCGTTTTTGCTTCCTGGTCCAGCCTGTACCTCTAAAGACTTAATCCGTTCCAACGCTTGTTCTTCCATATTCCGCATTCGCTGACTAAGTCTCTCCTCAGTCTGTTGCGCCATCCTCTGGCTCTCGGTCTGCCCTCGAGTTAGTCGATCCAAGCTTTCTTGGACTGCCGCCATAGTTTGCTGAAACGTTTCTATCACAGACTCGACAACAACCATTCAATTCTCCATTCTAGTCTGCATCAAACGTCTTTCTCCCCAATCTCGTTTCCCAGCTCTGTTGCAACTAGCTCCAGCGGTTTATCGACCACACTACTCGTGCGCTTCCTTATAACGTACCGCCTCTACTGCAACAGTCGTAATTTCGGCTGCGTCTGTTCTCTTCCTCAACAGTCGCGTCACACAGTCCAGGTAAGAGTCGCAGAAATTAGTTCCGCAGCAAGGTTCCCCAGCGGAGTCGCCAAAAATGTTAGGACTCTTCTAAGAAAACGAGAGTAAACAAATAGTTTTTCTGTTCCAGTTGACAGTTCAAAGAGAATCTTCCTGGAGCTTATTTTCCACTTCTGAATTACAAGAAGAAAAAGAGAAAACTACAGTAGAATTCTGTAATTGAAGATTCTGGAAGAATTCTTATCTACAGAGAAGATCATCCGTTGTGTCTCCCGAAGGTCGCCCTCTCCTCCGAGCCTGCTGTGCGCCTCACAGCTTCCCAGCTGATACTCCAGTGAAAGCCTCTCCCCAAAAACTATCTCGGTAGAACCTCCCCTCCCCTTCTTATAGTTGGTCACGTCGGTTCCAGTTGGTTAAGTCAGTTAACCGACTTAACCAACTATTTGAGTCGTTTTTCCCATATTGCCCTTCCTTCGTTGATAAGTTTGAAAGATTGGGGGCCGAGATTTCTGAATAGAATGGGAGCTGTCAAAGGTACTAACAAACACACCCAAGCTAGATATGGACCGTTGGAATAGCGGGATCAACGGTCCAGGGTAATTAAGCCGTTGCACTTAAAATAAGGAAAACCAGAATAAAGCAGGACAAATAATATGCAAGATAATATTTGAAAATAAAGCCGCATATTAAACAGTGCCCATGTAGGTTCCATGCAAAACAAAACATGCAGCACAACAAGATCAAAGGGCATGGCAAACAGATGGAACGAAAATATAAAATGAATTAAAATGCAACAGACATGCGACAACATAGTATAACAAAATCTTCACCTTGCAATTAAATGAATTAAGCATGGTGTTCTCGCGATCTACATTATAGAACTTGTATCATATTTATCAAATTTAAACAATGTTTGAATTTAGACAATGAAACGACCTTTATTAGTGCCAAATCTAATGACACCTTCTTTGTCGTACTTGATGCTCGTGACAAGATCTTTGTTTCCTCTCATATGGGAAGTGCATTCGCTCTCAAGGATGCACACTCCAGTCCGATCCATTGCTTTTAAAGCAATCTCAGCTACATTCTCCTTCCCAGCTCTTCTTTTCTTGATCCACGTTTGTTGCTTCACACCTCTTTGGATGGAGAACACACTTCTTTGTATTCTTGATGAGCAATTAACAGCTTTGTGTCCATAACCTTCACTCCAAAAACAATAGCCGTTAAAAACATACCGAGTGTAGGAATTTCTGTTTGTCTGTTTTTGTTCCTCCAAATTATTGGTTGGATCACCAATTTACCTCCCATTATCCATAACCCGTTCATTCCAATTTTCCAATGTCATCTCGGGAGTTTAGAGCCTTTCTCGATCCTCAATCATTCACCGTAAATTGACAATCTCTGCTTCAAGGTCTTTGATTCGTTTGACTCTATCCTTTACCGTATTAGTCAAGCTATCGATGATCGAGGCCCGTTCTTCAATTTTGGGTTTATACTTAACCTCCTCCGAGTTTTTTGGATTTTCATATTTGAGTCGCCTTCAACTCGGATTTTTCTTCTTGCTGCTGCATATATGGTTTGGAATCATGAATAACATCATTGGTCTTCTTTGTTTTGGTCCTCTAAACATCAATTTCTTTAAGAGCAATTTCAGTTCAACCTTAAGGTCAACTCTTCCCTCAACTTCAGCATCTTTACCATCACTGTCCTCTGGTTGTGGCTTGCCCATGACAAACACAAAGACTTCTTCATTGAGGTCTTTGCAATCCTCAATTTTTTCTACATTAGTTTCATCATCGCTACCATCTTCTTGTGAAATCAAGTTCTTCTTCTTGAAGAATTTCTGCTTGGCGCTCCTCTTGTCTTTCACAGCTTTGGATGAATTCTTCGTGGGAACTTCACCATGAAATTTCTTCGAACACTTTGCATCAAGGTGCCCATCCTTTCCACACCGAAAACACGTGAATGAAAGTTTTTCTTTGAATTTTCCTTTCCCCTCTTCAAATTTGGGGTAAGGAACGACATAAGATTTCTTCTTTGCCACAAGCTCATTATCATTGTTCCTCATTTCATACGCTACAAGAGTGTTATGAAGACTATCCAATATAAGTTCCTTTAGATCCTTGTCCTCCAGCACTGAAACCTTCAGATTGAGTCAGAGTGATAATCTTCCCAGGATTTTCTTGACGATTTTGATATCGTTGTTCTTCGAGTCTGCACATGTCCTCCACTATCTCATTCACCCATTCAAAGAATGTATCAACGAATTTATTTAGGCGCGCCCTTGCAAACTGATGTGTCTTCCATGAATAACGAATGGAAATTGCATCAGTGATGGTGCAACAATCAGCTCTGTTTTCATCCACATGATGAAACTCTTTAATCTTCTAGTGAGGTGGACTTCTGAATCTCCTTTTCTTCTCTTTCCAGCACAAAATCTGGAATATCCCCTGCGCTGTACGTGCACCACTGCCCCTGCTCCTTCCCTTCTTCTCTTTGTTTACGATTAAAGGGATGCCCCCCTAGCTTTTTCCTTTTTTTAGCAAATCAATTAAATATTCTCTGTTTGCCTTCTCCATAAGCAGCTCCTTGAAAATCGCCAGAATATGGAAAGTTAATAAATTTCACGATGCCAGCCATGTTTTCCTCCTTAAGATCTCCCATGATTTTCTCCATTTAAAACTCCACGAATGTCGGCTTGAAAACAAACAATTAATCTCCATGATTTTTTCTTTACACGCTCCAGCACCTGCGAAATCCGCCTTTCATCATTTGGAGCAAAGTGTTGAGCCTTACATATCCCCCAGCTCACGTATCAGATGCAAGCCCAGATGCATATTACGTTACATATTGCCTTTGCCAACAATTTACTCTTGCGTATCCCCCTATGCAACTCCGAGTTGTTGTACCTCTCGAACCCCTCGAGGTTTGATTTTCATGATCACAATCACCCTCTTTCTTATCTAACTTGTTTTCAAGTGTTTGTGTTGATAGGCACAAGGTTGCCAAGAAAATGGCCCAAGAAAGAATCATCAAGTGGACTGAAATTCAGTCCACCGGCCAACCGGTGTGATGGCACCGGCCAGCCGGTGGACCTGGCAGAGGCATTGCCCACTGCCAGGTTCCACCGGTCAGCCGGTGGATCTGTCACCGGCCAGCCGGTGGCACCCAGCCCAAATAGTGTTTGCTACTGTCTTGCCACCGGCCAGCCGGTGGCTCCTCCACCGGTCAGCCGGTGGAGCCTGGACCAAGACTCTTCTTCTCTGCCAAGGCACCGGCCAGCCGGTGGCCCTGTACCGGCCAGCCGGTAGCCCAGTCAAACTAGCCGTTGGGTTTGACCAGTCAACTCCCATTTGGCCTCCAACGGCTCCGAAGCCTTTTACAACGGCTCCGAAGACTCCCCAAGGGTTCCATGCCTATAAATAAAGGCCAAGGAAGCCCCGGACACCAACCGGATCATATACCAAGCGCTCGGACATATTGTTGAACATTTGGCGAACCTCCGGCGCTCCACCTTCAAGGATCCTCAAGTGCTCCAACCAATTTCCAATCCAAGGAGCACCTCAAGAAGCTTGGGAGAGCACGCTACATCAACTCCATCATCCAATTGGCGCCCAAGTCTTCCCAAATACGGGTTTTATTGTTTTACTTTTTATTGAGCTTTAAAATTGGGTTTGTGCCTACAAACCCCAACCTTTTCTCTATCCTCCCTTTCTTTTGGGTTTCACATCACCACTAAGGTGTGAAGAGGTTCACAAGCTTTTCCTTTAAAAAAGCTTGAGACATAGGTGAGCTATCCTTCACCTGTAAGAAGGATAGTGGGTTCTTGCTAAACCATTAAAAGCAAGTGGGTTCTTGCTTAACCACCAAAAGCAAGCTGTAATAGGTCCTAGTACTACCTCAAAGCCTAGTGGGTTTCTTGCTAAAACCATTGAAAAGCAAGCGGTAGGAATCTCTCAACGGTTGAGTTGGGAGCGGAGACGTAGGCCGGGTTTTTGGCCGAACTCCGTTATCAATTTCTTGTGTCTTGCCTTATTTATTTCCGCTGCATTTCAACTTTGATTTTAATTTGTCAATCATTTTTTAAAAGGCAATTCACCCCCCCTCTTGCCATTTTTCCTCGTTTTTCTTTCCGCCTAACAATTGGTATCAGAGGGAAAATTTGAATAATTCCCTAACCCGGTTTCAAATTTAAGATCCATTTAGATGGCATCAACCTCTTTCGCCCCCGAAGGCTTTTCATTGGGTCGTGCTCCATTTTTTGATGGAACCGACTATAATTATTGGAAAACCCGCATGACCACTTTTCTTAGAAGTATAGGATATCCCATTTACAAAATAGTCATGCAAGGTTACACTTTGTCTACCCCCGACGAATCCAAATGGACCCTCGCCGATATTAGAAACTTTGAGCTTGATGGCAAAGCCATGAACGCTCTACATTGCGGCCTTGACCGAAATGAGTTCAACCGAGTTTCCACTTGCACCTCATCTCATGAGATTTGGAAACTATTGGAAGTGACCCATGAGGGCACTAACAAAGTTAAGGATACTCGGTTAGACATGTATAGACAAGATTTTGAAAGCTTTTCCATGCATCCAAATGAATCAATTTCTGAAATGTTTACTCGATTTACTGATGTGTGCAATGGTAGAAAATCTCTTGGAGATGACATTTCTGCAGAAACAATGGTCAAGAAGATCCTATGGGTCCTTCCGAGCTCATGGGCACCAAAGGTGACGGCGATCCAAGAAGCTAAGGACGTCAAAAATATGCCGGTAGAGGAGCTCATCGGATCTCTCATGACTTATGAGATCACGATGAGGAGGCAAGCTCAAAAGGAGGGCACACCAATCAAGACACCAAAGAACATCGCCCTCAAGGTACAAAAAGAAGTAAGCTCCTCCTCCTCATCATCATCTTCATCTTCTTCATCATCAAGCGGCGACTCGGAAATGGAGAATCTCGCCCGCCAAATGCACAAATTTATGAAGAAGCACAAGAAGAAGAAATCCCGCAAGGCGCGAAAGCAAGAACCCACCGCAAGATCCGAGCCCAAGGTAAAATGCTACGGGTGCGGCGAAAAGGGCCATTACAAGCCCGATTGCCCACTCAACAAGAAACGGGCCACGCAAAAGGAAAAAGGAAAGAAAAAGGTCCTCAAGGCCACATGGAGTGACACCTCATCCTCCTCCTCCTCCTCGAGCGACAACGGTACGAAATGCCTAATGGCATGTCATGAGGTAACATCTTCCGACTCCTCATCCTCTTGTTCTTCAAATTCAAATTCTTTAAATCATTTATCCTATGAGGATCTCCAATACGCTAGAGACCAACTAGAAAAAGGTTTTCATACTTTATCGTCAAAATTTGTTGCTTTAAAAAAGTCTTTCAAAAAACTCTCCTCCGAAAAAGAACAACTTCTCAAAGAGAAGGAGGAGATGTCCCTTAAAATCCAAAATTTTCCAAATGTTGATTCCATGGAATCAACCATCAAAGACCTAAGGGAGACCCTAGCTAAGTTCACCCAAGGGGAACAAAATTTGAACAATTTGCTTGGTTCCCAACGAATTTCTAGAACCACCAATGGACTTGGCTACACCAACCAAGCTTCCTCCTCCCATGCACCCACTGTTTTTGTAAGGGGGAGCTCTAGTTTTAAATTTTGCAACTATTGTAAAAAACCCGGGCACCTCATTTATGAGTGTGATTGCAAAAATGCCCGGTACGGCCAACCCAAGTCTTTTTTCTTTTCCGATGAGTTTTATAGGAGAAGACCCGCCACTAGACAAGTATGGATTGAAAAATCCCTTCTTGCGAGTCTCTCCAGGCCAAAATTTATTTCCTATCCCCGGTGATTTATTGTCTTTATTTAGGGGGAGTTAGGTTCTTTTAAGCCTTTTTGTGAATTAAAAATTTTCATTCAAAATTTTCATTTCAAATTTTCAATTCAAAATTTTCGATTCAAACTTTCAATTTCAACTCTTGGTACCAAAATTTTCAATTCAAAATTTTCTATTCAATTTTCATTTCAAACTTTCAATTCATTTTTCCAAATTTCAATTGATTTAAAATCTCGTTTTTCAATCTCATTCCCTCAATCAAGTTTTATGCCCCATTCTATTTTGATAATCACAAAGGGGGAGAAATTTCTTGATTGATTGGGGGAGAATCCTTTTCATCATGCTTAGCATTTCCTTTCAATTTCAGTATTTTACATTAATTGTTTTGGTGATTGTGATCATCAAAATAGGGGGAGATTGTTGTACCTCTCGAACCCCTCGAGGTTTGATTTTCATGATCACAATCACCCTCTTTCTTATCTAACTTGTTTTCAAGTGTTTGTGTTGATAGGCACAAGGTTGCCAAGAAAATGGCCCAAGAAAGAATCATCAAGTGGACTGAAATTCAGTCCACCGGCCAACCGGTGTGATGGCACCGGCCAGCCGGTGGACCTGGCAGAGGCATTGCCCACTGCCAGGTTCCACCGGTCAGCCGGTGGATCTGTCACCGGCCAGCCGGTGGCACCCAGCCCAAATAGTGTTTGCTACTGTCTTGCCACCGGCCAGCCGGTGGCTCCTCCACCGGTCAGCCGGTGGAGCCTGGACCAAGACTCTTCTTCTCTGCCAAGGCACCGGCCAGCCGGTGGCCCTGTACCGGCCAGCCGGTAGCCCAGTCAAACTAGCCGTTGGGTTTGACCAGTCAACTCCCATTTGGCCTCCAACGGCTCCGAAGCCTTTTACAACAGCTCCGAAGACTCCCCAAGGGTTCCATGCCTATAAATAAAGGCCAAGGAAGCCCCGGACACCAACCGGATCATATACCAAGCGCTCGGACATATTGTTGAACATTTGGCGAACCTCCGGCGCTCCACCTTCAAGGATCCTCAAGTGCTCCAACCAATTTCCAATCCAAGGAGCACCTCAAGAAGCTTGGGAGAGCACGCTACATCAACTCCATCATCAAATTGGCGCCCAAGTCTTCCCAAATACGGGTTTTATTGTTTTACTTTTTATTGAGCTTTAAAATTGGGTTTGTGCCTACAAACCCCAACCTTTTCTCTATCCTCCCTTTCTTTTGGGTTTCACATCACCACTAAGGTGTGAAGAGGTTCACAAGCTTTTCCTTTAAAAAAGCTTGAGACATAGGTGAGCTATCCTTCACCTGTAAGAAGGATAGTGGGTTCTTGCTAAACCATTAAAAGCAAGTGGGTTCTTGCTTAACCACCAAAAGCAAGCTGTAATAGGTCCTAGTGCTACCTCAAAGCCTAGTGGGTTTCTTGCTAAAACCATTGAAAAGCAAGCGGTAGGAATCTCTCAACGGTTGAGTTGGGAGCGGAGACGTAGGCCGGGTTTTTGGCCGAACTCCGTTATCAATTTCTTGTGTCTTGCCTTATTTATTTCCGCTGCATTTCAACTTTGATTTTAATTTGTCAATCATTTTTTAAAAGGCAATTCACCCCCCTCTTGCCATTTTTCCTCGTTTTTCTTTCCGCCTAACAATTGGTATCAGAGGGAAAATTTGAATAATTCCCTAACCCGGTTTCAAATTTAAGATCCATTTAGATGGCATCAACCTCTTTCGCCCCCGAAGGCTTTTCATTGGGTCGTGCTCCATTTTTTGATGGAACCGACTATAATTATTGGAAAACCCGCATGACCACTTTTCTTAGAAGTATAGGATATCCCATTTACAAAATAGTCATGCAAGGTTACACTTTGTCTACCCCCGACGAATCCAAATGGACCCTCGCCGATATTAGAAACTTTGAGCTTGATGGCAAAGCCATGAACGCTCTACATTGCGGCCTTGACCGAAATGAGTTCAACCGAGTTTCCACTTGCACCTCATCTCATGAGATTTGGAAACTATTGGAAGTGACCCATGAGGGCACTAACAAAGTTAAGGATACTCGGTTAGACATGTATAGACAAGATTTTGAAAGCTTTTCCATGCATTCAAATGAATCAATTTCTGAAATGTTTACTCGATTTACTGATGTGTGCAATGGTAGAAAATCTCTTGGAGATGACATTTCTGCAGAAACAATGGTCAAGAAGATCCTATGGGTCCTTCCGAGCTCATGGGCACCAAAGGTGACGGCGATCCAAGAAGCTAAGGACGTCAAAAATATGCCGGTAGAGGAGCTCATCGGATCTCTCATGACTTATGAGATCACGATGAGGAGGCAAGCTCAAAAGGAGGGCACACCAATCAAGACACCAAAGAACATCGCCCTCAAGGTACAAAAAGAAGTAAGCTCCTCCTCCTCCTCATCATCTTCATCTTCTTCATCATCAAGCGGCGACTCGGAAATGGAGAATCTCGCCCGCCAAATGCACAAATTTATGAAGAAGCACAAGAAGAAGAAATCCCGCAAGGCGCGAAAGCAAGAACCCACCGCAAGATCCGAGCCCAAGGTAAAATGCTACGGGTGCGGCGAAAAGGGCCATTACAAGCCCAATTGCCCACTCAACAAGAAACGGGCCACGCAAAAGGAAAAAGGAAAGAAAAAGGTCCTCAAGGCCACATGGAGTGACACCTCATCCTCCTCCTCCTCCTCGAGCGACAACGGTACGAAATGCCTAATGGCATGTCATGAGGTAACATCTTCCGACTCCTCATCCTCTTGTTCTTCAAATTCAAATTCTTTAAATCATTTATCCTATGAGGATCTCCAATACGCTAGAGACCAACTAGAAAAAGGTTTTCATACTTTATCGTCAAAATTTGTTGCTTTAAAAAAGTCTTTCAAAAAACTCTCCTCCGAAAAAGAACAACTTCTCAAAGAGAAGGAGGAGATGTCCCTTAAAATCCAAAATTTTCCAAATGTTGATTCCATGGAATCAACCATCAAAGACCTAAGGGAGACCCTAGCTAAGTTCACCCAAGGGGAACAAAATTTGAACAATTTGCTTGGTTCCCAACGAATTTCTAGAACCACCAATGGACTTGGCTACACCAACCAAGCTTCCTCCTCCCATGCACCCACTGTTTTTGTAAGGGGGAGCTCTAGTTTTAAATTTTGCAACTATTGTAAAAAACCCGGGCACCTCATTTATGAGTGTGATTGCAAAAATGCCCGGTACGGCCAACCCAAGTCTTTTTTCTTTTCCGATGAGTTTTATAGGAGAAGACCCGCCACTAGACAAGTATGGATTGAAAAATCCCTTCTTGCGAGTCTCTCCGGGCCAAAATTTATTTCCTATCCCCGGTGATTTATTGTCTTTATTTAGGGGGAGTTAGGTTCTTTTAAGCCTTTTTGTGAATTAAAAATTTTCATTCAAAATTTTCATTTCAAATTTTCAATTCAAAATTTTCGATTCAAACTTTCAATTTCAACTCTTGGTATCAAAATTTTCAATTCAAAATTTTCTATTCAATTTTCATTTCAAACTTTCAATTCATTTTTCCAAATTTCAATTGATTTAAAATCTCGTTTTTCAATCTCATTCCCTCAATCAAGTTTTATGCCCCATTCTATTTTGATAATCACAAAGGGGGAGAAATTTCTTGATTGATTGGGGGAGAATCCTTTTCATCATGCTTAGCATTTCCTTTCAATTTCAGTATTTTACATTAATTGTTTTGGTGATTGTGATCATCAAAATAGGGGGAGATTGTTGTACCTCTCGAACCCCTCGAGGTTTGATTTTCATGATCACAATCACCCTCTTTCTTATCTAACTTGTTTTCAAGTGTTTGTGTTGATAGGCACAAGGTTGCCAAGAAAATGGCCCAAGAAAGAATCATCAAGTGGACTGAAATTCAGTCCACCGGCCAACCGGTGTGATGGCACCGGCCAGCCGGTGGACCTGGCAGAGGCATTGCCCACTGCCAGGTTCCACCCTTCAGCCGGTGGATCTGTCACCGGCCAGCCGGTGGCACCCAGCCCAAATAGTGTTTGCTACTGTCTTGCCACCGGCCAGCCGGTGGCTCCTCCACCGGTCAGCCGGTGGAGCCTGGACCAAGACTCTTCTTCTCTGCCAAGGCACCGGCCAGCCGGTGGCCCTGTACCGGCCAGCCGGTAGCCCAGTCAAACTAGCCGTTGGGTTTGACCAGTCAACTCCCATTTGGCCTCCAACGGCTCCGAAGCCTTTTACAACAGCTCCGAAGACTCCCCAAGGGTTCCATGCCTATAAATAAAGGCCAAGGAAGCCCCGGACACCAACCGGATCATATACCAAGCGCTCGGACATATTGTTGAACATTTGGCGAACCTCCGGCGCTCCACCTTCAAGGATCCTCAAGTGCTCCAACCAATTTCCAATCCAAGGAGCACCTCAAGAAGCTTGGGAGAGCACGCTACATCAACTCCATCATCCAATTGGCGCCCAAGTCTTCCCAAATACGGGTTTTATTGTTTTACTTTTTATTGAGCTTTAAAATTGGGTTTGTGCCTACAAACCCCAACCTTTTCTCTATCCTCCCTTTCTTTTGGGTTTCACATCACCACTAAGGTGTGAAGAGGTTCACAAGCTTTTCCTTTAAAAAAGCTTGAGACATAGGTGAGCTATCCTTCACCTGTAAGAAGGATAGTGGGTTCTTGCTAAACCATTAAAAGCAAGTGGGTTCTTGCTTAACCACCAAAAGCAAGCTGTAATAGGTCCTAGTGCTACCTCAAAGCCTAGTGGGTTTCTTGCTAAAACCATTGAAAAGCAAGCGGTAGGAATCTCTCAACGGTTGAGTTGGGAGCGGAGACGTAGGCCGGGTTTTTGGCCGAACTCCGTTATCAATTTCTTGTGTCTTGCCTTATTTATTTCCGCTGCATTTCAACTTTGATTTTAATTTGTCAATCATTTTTTAAAAGGCAATTCACCCCCCCTCTTGCCATTTTTCCTCGTTTTTCTTTCCGCCTAACACGAGTTACTCTTATACATGACCGAGTTACTCTTACGTATTCCCCTGTGCAACCCCAAGTTACTCTTACATATGGTCGAGTTACGTTTACGTATTCCCTTGTGCAACTCCGATTTACTCTTACATATGGCCGAGTTACTCTTACATATTGCTCAGCTTACTCTTAATACGGGGAGCTTCATGACTTTGACAACTTCCTTCTGCAGATTTTTGTTTCACGCACAGATGGTGAAAAATATTCTACTGTTTTGTGCCCAGAACATCCAGAGCTGGTCAAGTAAGCTTGTACACTACTGTACTTAGGATTTCATTTATCCATTTCTCACTGGAAATTGTACATATTCTGGACATCATATTTATTGCCAAGTGCACTGGCATGTGGAAGTCCGAATTAATGAAATCAAAGTAATCATTGTTGATTTTCTTGTGGTGGTTCTACAGGGAAAGTAATGAATCAGGGATCAGATCCTGGGACTGGAAATTCTGTGGGCATAAGTCTACATACCATGCTTTGTTTCCCCGGGCCTGGACCATATATGAAGGCAATGTTTATGATAAAGGGCACATTTTAGACTTCCAGTTTACATCATGGATAATTTCTCATATTTTGACCACCATTGTTTTAAATACAGGCGAACCAGATCCAGACCTTAGAATAGTGTGTCGTCAAATCTCACCTTTTATTCCACATAACTATAAAGAGAGCAGCTTGCCTGTAGCAGTTTTTACTTACACGGTAGTAGAAGGCGCATTTATACTTATCTGTTTAATTGATTTATTATTTTAAGTTAGTTATTGAAAAATTATATCTATTTGCTCCAGCTGTTTAACACTGGGAAGACAGCTGCAGATGTCACCTTGCTATACACATGGGCGGTAAGTGTAATTTTTTGTTTGCACGGTTTGTGAGTTTCAACATATTAAGCTTTTATTTAAGGGTTTTTAATCCTAAAATACTCATATGTGGTTCAATCACCTGTGGAGGGGTTAGCAAGCTGAGTGTTTCAGTTAACATCCATCAATTGAAAACAATGCTCTAAATGCAGGCATCAAAAACCGATTCAACACCTCCTTACAGTCTCATACCATGTTAGCTCACCACTGAAATGAAGCATTAGCTCTTATTGTTGTTTTTTATTGTGAATATGCAAGATTCAATGTCAACAGATGAAGCCATTCAGTTTGATGTTTTTTTTTTGGTCATTTTATTTTACCCAGAATTCTGTTGGAGGCATTTCTGGATTTTCAGGCCATCACTCCAATACAAATTTTATGTAAGGGCTCATGGTTGGTTTAATCCCATATTCCTATGAAAATTTTCCCTACTACAAATTTAGTTTGCAATTCCATTTCTCTTAGTTGATTGACATGCTTTTTATATATCCTGACTAAAAATGATTATAAATCTTACCAGGGCCAAAGATGGCGTGCGTGGTGTTCTTCTACATCACAAGCGAGTCCTGAGAAACCTTCAAACCTACCCGATCCCTTGTATTATTTATTTGTATCCTGTTGCTTATGCTCTATGTTTGCCAATTACAGGTCCGCAAATGGACATCCTCCAGTTACTTTTGCAATTGCAGCAAGAGAGATGGATGGCATTAGTGTCTCCGAGTGTCCTTGCTTTGTTATCTCTGGAAATTCTCCTGGCATCACAGCAAAGGACATGTGGAATGAAATTGAAGAAGTAGGTTTATTCTTTCTTGTTTGTTGAATACAGTGGCATCCTATTGCACATCCATAAATTATAAAGATACTAGTGAACTAGGGCTATATTTTACTGCATTCTACTTAGTAATTCAATGATTTAAAATCTCTCTCAAATGGGAAATAATTTTAGAAGTGAAGGATGGAGTGGTCTTGATCAGCAAATAAGGAAAACTGTTAAGTGTGTGTGAGATTGAGAAAGGGATATGTATTATTCAATGCCAAGGTTTGAGTCTCCTCCCTGACACTATGTTTAGGCCCGCCTGACAAATTTTTAGGATGGGCAGAGTGCTGCACATTAATAACAATGATAATATTATTAATAATTAGAATAATTATAAATTTATTGCATTTGAATTTTCAGGACCATTGTTTTCTCTGCCCCGCCAGATGCTCCCTGCATACATGTTATCACCATTATATAAAGAACTTGACGTCTGTTTTTGTATCCTGTAGCATGGGTCCTTCAAAGTTCTTGATTCTACCATGACGTCAATGTCTTCCGAGCCAGGTTCATCAATTGGGGCTGCCAGTGCAGCCTCTCTGACAATTCCGCCAAACTCAACACGTACTGTCACATTTGCATTGGCATGGGATGCCCCAGAAGTGAGGTTTCCTAGTGGGAAAACCTATAACCGGTGGGTGGCTGAGAACTTTTATTGAAAACATGCTAAATTATCGGAAGATGACTAATTAAACTCTCTTGTGAGCAGACGGTATACAAAATTCTATGGTAATCATGGCGATGCTGCTGCAATTATGGCACATGATGCTATTCTTGGTAATATCTTCAAATGCCCTGTACTTTTTTAATGCATATTTCAAGCTTTGATTAAACTCAGCTTAGTAGATGTTGCTTCACTCTTGGTACTTTTTTTTCTGTATCTGGAACATAGAACATAGCTATTGGGAATCTCAAATTGAAGCATGGCAGCGACCCTTTCTCCATGACAAGAGACTCCCTGAATGGTGAGCATCCATCTTTCTGCTGCTGGTTTCCTGCTTGTAAAGTTGGGTTCTAACATTTGTAAGTTTATGTAGGTACCCTGTCACACTTTTCAATGAGCTCTACTATCTAAATTCAGGAGGGACAATTTGGACTGGTATATTTCAAAATTTCATTTTAAAATGTTTTTTTAAACCATCCCAAAATCACTTTTTTAAGCCGAAACAAATGGGCTCTTAATAGATCTGGGTTTAACTCATATGCACTCCTTGCAGATGGATTGGCTCCAATGCATGAACTGGTTAGCATCGGAACAAAAAGGTTTTCCCTTGATAAGTCCAGGCTACAAGTGAAGAGCAGTAATGTATCCTCTCAAAATGGTACCGCGATTAACATCCTCGAGAGGATGACATCCGTTCTTGAAGATTTGCATGCCCCGATTGCATCAAATTCAGCCTTTGGACCAAACTTGCTTCAGCCGGGAGAGGAGAACATCGGCCAGTTCCTCTACTTCGAAGGGGTGGAGTATGCCATGTGGAATACCTACGATGTTCATTTCTATTCATCCTTTGCTCTGGTCATGCTGTTCCCCAAACTCGAACTCAGCGTCCAAAGAGATTTTGCAGCGGCGGTGATGATGCACGATCCGAGCAAGAAGAAGCTTCTTCACAACGGACAGTTAGTCCCAAGAAAAGTTCTTGGTGCCGTGCCTCATGATCTTGGACTCGGGGACCCGTGGGTCGAAGTCAATGCTTACAACCTCTATAACACGGACCGGTGGAAAGACTTGAATCCGAAATTCGTCCTCCAGGTTTATAGGGACGTGGTCTGCACCGGTGACAAGAAGTTCGCGGAGGTGGTTTGGCCGTCGGTTTATGTTGCGATGGCGTATATGGATCAGTTTGACAGGGACGGGGATGGGATGGTTGAGAACGACGGCTTCCCTGACCAGACGTATGACACGTGGTCAGTTTCCGGGGTGAGTGCATATAGCGGTGGCCTCTGGGTTGCGGCTTTACAGGCTGCTTCAGCCATGGCACGCGTGGTTGGCGACAAGGATTCTGCAGATTATTTCTGGTTCAAGTTTCAGAAGGCAAAGGCCGTGTATGAGAAGCTGTGGAATGGTTCGTACTTCAATTATGATGACAGCGAGAGCAGTAACAGTTCATCCATCCAAGCTGATCAACTGGCAGGGCAATGGTATGCTCGAGCATGCGGTCTGGCTCCAATCGTGGATGAATACAAGGCAAGGAGCGCTCTGGAGAAGGTTTTCCAGTTTAATGTGCTGAAAGTGAGTGGCGGGAAACGAGGTGCGGTGAATGGGATGTTGCCTTCAGGGAGACTTGACCGGTCATCGTTGCAGTCGAGAGAGATATGGTCGGGCGTCACGTACGGGGTTGCTGCAGTGATGATCCATGAGGGTATGCAGGACATGGCATTTCAAACCGCCTCTGGAATCTATGAGGCTGCATGGTCCAGCGAGGGGCTCGGGTATTCTTTCCAAACCCCGGAGGGGTGGAACACGGATGATGAATATAGATCTCTTGCGTATATGCGGCCCCTGGCGATATGGGCAATGCAGTGGGCATTGTCGCCTCCGAAGATTCCTGACCAGGAGGAGCTGATTACAGAGGGACGGGTTGAGGATTACTCATTCTCCCGCCACCATGCCGGGTTCTCCAGGGTGGCCCGTCTCCTGAAATTGCCACCCGAGGAAGCCTCCGGAAATATTCTGCAGATTATATATGGTCTCACCTGCAGAAGGCTGATCTGAGAAGAAAATTCCATGGTTCATGGCATTGCTCGACGATTATAAGGTCCATGGCAGAGGAATCCGTGCATTTCATATCATCAGGTTCATGCCATTCATTTTGTATGAGATTGATGATGAGAAAGTTATAGGCTCGTTTGACATGCTAAGTTGGATGGCCTTGAAATGAGACATGGATTCTTTAGGATGTATTCCAGTATTGTACCAGTTTTATATGCCCTGTGAGCATAGTGAATTCTGGGATCATGTTGTGTATTGTCTTTGTTTTCCTTAAAACATTTGTTTGTTTATATTATTGTGTGAATTCATTCATTATATTTTTCAATAAAAAATACAGAATATGTGTTCACTTATGGTAAGTATTTATTATTTGGATGCCAATCTTCATGTACTCTATATATATGTTACTATGTTAATGAAAATTTGAACTTTTTACCTTCCGTACTTTATTTTTACTTTTTGTCTGTTACTTTTGTATTCCTGTATTTGGTTTGTTATAGCCATCTCAAATATTCGATGATGATCAATCACACATTTTTTATTTTGAAATTTCTCATGGTTTCAATCAACGTTCAATTCATTTCTCAACACGTTCATCTATTTGAAGAGGCTAATAATAGTGGTCGGAGAATATTGCAAAGCTTCTTCATCTTGACATTTCTTAAAAGAACCACTTCTCTTGGATTTTGGTTGGCAGGAAACATCTAAACATACATTTGGGGAGACAATCAAAGTTGACAATCAAACTTCCACTCAAAACCGTGCTCAAGCCCCAATATTCCTTCGCGATCACCTTCACGAGTATTTAAAAAATGAGTACCAAACGGTGAAAGATCATCTGGGGTTATGACAAAACCTCAAAGAGCGTTATGTGTTGGATGTGCATTAAAATGCACATGCATGCATGAAGTGAATATATAATATATGATATTATATATATTGTGTATATTTAATACAAGCATGCGATAGTGGTGGCACGCGGTGTTCCTCTTCTCCACTGCTCTTGTTGTCCAACCCATCTGACTTGACCCCATCTTGGTTGGGCCCGATGAAGGTTTTGGGACAACTTGGGATGGTGCTGGAAGGGGGCCGGTGGCGGTTTCAGTGCTTTCTCTCACCGGCGTTGGTTTCTCTCATCTTTCGGGTTCCTTTTTGTTCTTCGGCTTCTTCGGTGGTTCTTACTGGCGACGTCTTGCTGTTTGCTTTTGGTTTCCTTTTTGTTGGTTGTGATGTTGTTCGAATATATTTTGTTGTGATTTGTTATTTGGTTTTGTTGTGGTATGATGTTCGAATTTGGTCTTTCGGCAACGATGCCAACGCTATGTTCGTGATGACATCGATGTCGACGATAGAGGGTTGCGAAATGAAGAGACTCGATGAAGGATCTGGTTTGTTTTCGTTTTGTGCAATGTTTGTCTCGAATGGTGTTGATTCCGATAGATGGCTCTGGGTTGGATTTCGATTGTTTTGTGCTTAGAGTATGGTGGAGACGATGAAGCTTCTTTCGACGGTGACGACGGATGCCGGTGGAAGCTCGTCGGCGATCTGGTTTGATGCGACCATGGGTGCATGCCACGGGGTGAGTCTCGGAAAGGACAGAGCGACCGTCGTGATGGGTGTGAGACTCGAGGCAGATGCATGAATCGAGATGACTCGTTTACCGAGATGGGTGATGATGACTTCGAAATTTGAAATTTGAATTTCGTGGTTTTTTGGGAAGGCAGTAGTGGCGATACTTGGTTCAGGGTTTGTCTGCACTGGAGTTGGACTTTGAATTTTGAATTTAGTATGTTGTATGTTGATAGTCTAAGTGGAGTTTGTACGGGTGGTTTGTGGAGGTTTTTGTATGGCCCCCACCAACCAAAAAGTGGCTTCTTAAAAAAATGGATTGTGGTAGGAACCATGTGCAGTGTCTCGGAAATTCAGCAAAGGGAAGACAAATACTCCCACAAGTTTGGTAAAGAAGATGGTTACATGTTTGATTGAAAAATTGAGGAGAAAAGTGAAGAAATTAGGTTTGGCAAAGGACCCAAGCCTGTCCGCGTACCGATTACCGGGAATGGTTCGTGGAAGGAATAAACCGCGGACCACCAGTACACGGATGACCTACGATGCGCTGGCCCGCGGGCATTGGCCAGCGAATGAAACTGTTCGCGGTGAATTTTCACTCGTGGACCGAAGCCACGAACCGTTTTCGCTGGCGAGAATCCGACAGAGATACGCCTCACACACTATCCCCGCGAACGATGTGATTCGCGGATGAGGAGAAGCCAACGACATTCGGCACCTCCACAAGTCGTGGTTGACTGAGTTATCCGCGGATCAGATTTCCTCTATGGGCTTCTACAAAAGGTGCCGCTTGAATCACATATACAGCTTCACCGACACTCTATAAAAGGAACACTAGAGGAACTGAAGAGGTGGGGCTAAAGAAGACGGAGAGAGAGCTCTGGGACGGGTGAAAAGGAGACGAAGAACATAGAGGGTGCAGGAGAAATTCCTCCCGCACCCAAAACAGTTTGCGAGACTCCATCCCGCATCTGAAGTAGTTTGCGGATTCCATCCTGCGAACCATAAGTAGTTCGCAGACTCCATCCCGCGAACCGTATTCGGAAGACCCCCCACAACCAACCAACAAACCAATAAAAAAATATATAATAAAAATGGTTCGCGGATGCAGACAACACAATACGCGGACTCCCTATGCGGAAGATAGTACGCAGGCTCCCTATACAGAATGCAGTTCACGGACATCTCTTATCCGACCAACGGTTCGTGGAAGCTCCTATGCTGAAAACAGTCTGCGTACCATCCTACGCGGCCAACTCCTCTGCATACCATCTGATACGGCCAAATCCTACGCGACCAACCTTATGTGGCCATCACCTATGCGGCAAAATAGTTCGCACCCACCGGTCCATACTGTGGGGGTTGCGCCCCCACTCGGGATCAGTGCTGGGCTGCGGTTCCGGCCCTTCGGGCCAACCCCTTCGCTACCGTCACTGACCCCCATGAAAAATGGAGGGTCACACTGCAAACTTTTCAGGCCGGGTCTACGATATTTTCCATTACACCATTCTGTCGTCCTAGCATTCGTCCCCTCAAATACCATGAGTTGAACCACTCCTCATGAGACTCCTAAAACCTTATCACCTGCCTCCTATGTCAGGTTGACCCATGACTCCATGGATAATCACAACCTGAATGTTTCTTAAATGACTGGACACATCCTTTCCATCCATCAAACTCTGTGTCTCTGGTGATTTTGGATCCTCATAAACCTCCATGGTTATCGGAAATGGACAGTCAGTGTCCTGAGGACACCTATGCTTGACTATGCACATCATGCCCTGGCGGCTCTGCATATGTTGCCAAAAAAAAATGGCCCGTCAACCAGAGACATATTCGTCCTATGGAGAGGCTTTTCCTACCTCCGTACGCCTAACAGCTCCCATGCCCCATACCATTTCTCCTGATCTGAGAATCCTCAGAGTCATGGTTTACAATTTCCTTCCCTTTCATGTTCGAGGCATGTTAGAACATCCCAACCCGATTATCCTACAACCGATCATGGATTCAATAACAAATGGTCCAAACTCTATGACCTTAAACCATGAGTTATCGTCCTGACCACACGATATTAAACTGTATGGTATTAATCCCTACAACATGACATTAAACTGTGGTGTCATCGTCCAAGCTATATGACTTTAAACTTTAGTATACTAGGTGATTTTGGATCTTCATAAACATCCCCGGCCATCAGAAATGGACGGTTAGTGTCCCCGAGGACACCTTTACTTGACTATGCACATCATACCCCAGTGGCTCTCCATATGTTGCCCACAAAAATGAACTGTCAACCAGAGACAAATTCGTTCTCAGGATAGGTCTCTCCTACATGTTTACGCCTCAATGGCTTCCATGCCTCATATCATTTCTCCTGCTTCGAAATCCTCCATAATCATGGTTTAGACATTCCGCCCCTCTCACGTTCAAGGCACGTCGGAACATCCAAACATGATTTTCCTTTAGTTAATCATGGTTTCTATAACAAATAGTCCTCATCGTATGACCCTAAACTGTAAAACCCCAAATAGTCCTATCCACATGACGTTAAACTATATGGTATTCGTCCCTACAACACGATATTAAACTGTGATGCCATCGTCCAAGATATATGACATTAAACTATAGTATACCCCATATGACATTCAAGGGGCACTCCCATTGAGGTGAGTCCCCAACCTTATGAGAGCCGAGCCACATAAACTCTAATATCATCCCACATTGAAGGGTTCATTGCTCCACGCCCTCACCCACCATCACCTCGGCTTCTTCCGCCATAGGCCAACCTCTTCCATCAGCGAGAGAGAAGATGTGTGGTTTGTTGAATCTCTCACATCCTCTTATTTCTCACACCGAGTATAACTCATGTGGGCTTAAAGATTTGTAATGATTACAACATCTACACAATCAACCAAAAATGAACTACGAGAACTCTGATTCCTATTCAAACCAGGATACGTAGGACGCATGCTTGAAGGCCCGAGCTCAAAGGGGTTCCCTTCCAAAAGGGTTCACCCAATCATGTTCCCTGAATGGGCAGCTTCCATATGTAAGATCCAACTCAAAATGAATTACGAGAACTCTAATTCCTATTCAAACTAGGATACGTAGGACGCCTACTTGAAGGCCTGAGCTCAAAGGGGTTCCCTTCCAAAAGGGTTCACCCAATCATGTTCCCCAAATGGGCAGCTTCCATGCGTAATCCCCAACCCAAAATGAACAACGAGAACTCTGATTCCTGTTCGAACCGGGATAGGTAGGATGCCTGCTTGAAGGCCCGAGCTCAAAAGGGGTGCCCTTCCGAAAGGGTTCACTCAGTCATGTCCCCCTCAAATGGGAAGATTCCATGTATAAGCCCCAACCCATCTTGAACTACGAAAACTTTGATTCCTATTCAAACCAGGATACGTAGGACACCCACTTGAAGGCACAATCTCAAAGGGATACACTTCCAAACGGGTCCACCCCAATTATGCCCCCAACAAATGGGCCTCCTCCCAGGTCCAAGCCCTGAGATATCCTGAACTACGTGGGCTCTGATTCCTCTCCCGATGATACGTAGGAATCACATATTATTATTCCGATCCCAACATCAAATCACCTTCCGTCCCTCCTGGATGATGATAAACTCCAAAACGCCTTATTGCATGACTTAATTCAACATTGCCCCCGTATCATTAAATTCGTGTATATCCATGATGATCTTTCAAACCAGGGGTAGCCCATGGATACACTCTTTGGGAATGAACTAAGGATTCAAAAACATATGAACATGGGTTAAATCTATAAGAGAGTCCTGGAATAGGAAATAATTCCCCCCAAAAGGGTGTGATGAGCCCGAGCTCCCATCCTCTCGACCAATGGAGTCCTGAAGTATTTTTGGCCAAATCACCATCCAACGAGCGCCTGCCTTTAGAAAGCAGGTCTATGAATCATGGATACCAGGCCCGTTGGGTGTTTCTGGCTCTACGAATAAACCTGTTGGAGCCCATATGAGGAAATCATACCCTAGGAGGACCACACTAGTGCAATAAACGTTTTTTACGTTGGTTTTTTTAGTTTTCTCACATCGTTTTTAGGGCGACGTTGTTGCAGGCGACGCAAAAAATAATATTTTTTACGTCGATTATATAAAAACCAAAGTTAAAAATTATAATATAGGAGGTTTTCACATCATTTATTTAATAACCGACGTGAAAATTCTTCAGTAAAGGTTTTTCATGTCAGTTATTTAATAACCGACGCAAAAGACTCTTCCGAAAGGGTTTTCAAGTAGGTTATTTAAATAATCGACGTAAAAAATATCCTACCACATCGGTTATATAAAAGTGACGTGAAAAAACCAGACCCCAATGCCTTTTTTCACATCGGTTAGTAAATAAACGATGTGAAAAACCATATACCACATCGGTTATAAAAAAACAGACATGGAAAACTGGTTTTTATTTAATTTTTAACGTCGGTTAATAAATAACCAACGTAAAAACTAATTTTAATTTTTTTTATGAAACCCCTCCTCTCCACTACAGAACTAGACCTGAAACAACCAAAACCAGACCACAAACCAGACTAGAAACAAGCACAAACAAACCAAAAACAAGCAAAACCTATAGCAAAATTACAGATTCACATTTACAACATTAAAAAATTATAATATTAACTAAAAACAAACCTAAATCCAACCAAAACAACTACCAAATACAAATTTATAATTACAAAATTCAAAATTAAAATATTCACTAAAAACATACTAAAATCCTATCAAACCTGTAAAATAATTTGACTATTCCACTTGTAAGTGCTTGACCTCTTGTGCACTATAAGGTTGAGGGTCATCAAAATAGATACAAATTAAAAAAGAAAGTAGTTAACATGTATAATGAATAAAAAAAATGAAATATTAATGAATAATTTATAAGGAAATCTAACCTAGTCGAACTTCGTAACTGTTGCAGTTGTAATTATTTCATACATAAATCTTAACATATAATGTCTGCATTTGATGACGCATTGTTGTTTATGACAATTCTGTTTAAATGAGTTTTTCAATTCAAAATATCATTTTTATGTAATCCAAAATGTACTAATTATAAATGGATATTCACCTTTACTTCTATATATTTGATCTTGGAACTCTTTCTTTTTGGATCTTCGAAATAAAGCCCATCCCATGTTAGAAAATAATATGAATGAAATAAATTTAAAATTCATTATAATATAAATAGCTATTAAGAAATTAAAACTTACTTTTCCAACATGTTCTTAAAATTTCCTCGCACATCGTCATGGACATACCATATCCAATAAAGTGTTTTCTCCTTTGGACAAAAAACACATGAAATCCAATGGTCACTAATATAAAAGAAAATTTAATGTGAGTGGTTATTATGTTAAAAGATAAATAACAATTTGTGAGACATATGTTTCATACCTCTCAACAAAAGGAAACATCCAACACTGCGTAATTATATTCTATTGAAATCTTTCTGCAATATAAACTAATTTTTATTCCTCATCCAATTCATGCCCTTCAGGTGAAATCAACTGCAGGTCCATCAATCTATATACATCTTTCTTCTCATTCTTCTCACACATTTTATAAAGATACCTAATACAAAACAGGTAAGTATAAATTTATAATAAATTTAACATAGGTACTTGCACTATGTTGATGCCCAACTTATCTCCAGTAACAAGCTCCATGATATTATTTTTCATAATTCACACATCTATTTCATGTACACAAACACGAGCTTACATTAGAAACATATAATGACCCACCAACAAATTTTAATATCTTGAAAATCTTTCAAGACTACTAGAATCTGAATCTGATGCCATATCCCTTTGTCTTTTTTGTTGGCTATTCAGTATTTCTTTACCTTTAATGTATTCATGTAAATAAATAGAAAAATATATTAACTTTAAAATGTTAAAAAAAATTTAATATAAAATTAAAATAAAACATATAACATACACATACCTCTATGGTAATGGGCCAAAAAAGTCTAGATAGCCAAACTAAGAAGTGGCTAATACTTTGTCCAACTATCATCACCTCATATGTAGGTAACGGTACTCCAGCTGATATATCTATAATATCCTGTACAGTGGCCCTATGCTATTCTACCACTAACTGTTGATGATGAATTGTATCTTCTATATAATATATCATCCTATATGCAACTATATGACAGTGAGGATCATCAACATACAATTCACAATAACTAGGAAGTTGTGGAGGAGGGGGTGTGGGAGTAGGATAAAAAATGGGGTCTACAGACAGAGGTGGAGGATAAATAATGGGGTCTGTAGGCAGAGAAGGAGGATAAATAATGAGGTCTGTAGGTGGAGGTGGGGGAGTGGGAGCTGCTGGCAGAGGTAGAGCGGGAGCTGCAGTCTGAAATTATCATTGCATGTCTGCAAACATAGAATGTACCAACACTTTGATATTTTCCTCCATCACTGAATTAATATTTTGAACGTCAGCCTCCAAAGATGCTATTTTTTTTATATATACCCTCCATGGAAGAAGCATAAGAACGTGGTGACACTTTTCTTAACAATACACCCATCGAGTATCCTCGTACACGACCCGGGTGTTCGGGATTTTCCAATGAAACAGATAAAATATCATGCCTCCCATCAACTTTAAATATCCCCTATGTGCTCTTCTCCTCAAGAGAATCCTGTATGAATTATTTGAAAAATTATTTAATTATTCAAAGTATATAAAGAATTTAATTGACTTAAATAAATAAAATAAACAACTTACAATCCTCTCAGCTACGAACCTCAATTCTTCTGTAAGATATTACCCCTTTTTTCTCATCTGAGACCTCTTCCATTTTTCATGTCTAGACAGAGGGGATGGAGGGGCAACCTCTCCAGAGCTGAAAGACTCAACTCTATGTTTTTTTTTAAATTTTCAGTTATCATTTGTTGTTCCAATAAAGTATACCCTCCCCGTGATAAACTATGAGGGTATACATTTCTGGATTGGATCTCCTGATAATAACTCCTTGATTCCTGTAAATTAAGAATAAGAAATCATTAAGAATTCATTAATAAGATCATTAATATAAGAAAACTTCTAAAAGTTTACATTGCACTTACCAAAAATGTTTCTTGTCTTATACTTTTAACAAATTGTTTCCATGTGTCTTCATCTATAAAAGGATATATATGACATGTATTGGCATGTTGCCTATCCTCAAAAATGAAATCATATGTGAGGGTTGATTTGAAATTATTTATCTCCGAACATCCATCGATAATCATTTCCTCCTAACTCCTAAAGTGTCAAGTATATCAAATTTCATCTGATAAAGAAGAGGGAAAACATATTATATGATAAAAATTTCAATATCAGTCAAACAATATCAAAAGATCTTACCAAAATGGTCTCCCACAAATGAGATAGTGTTGTTTTGTCAACACTTATCCAATTATTAAACAAAATGATGACTTTGATTTTACCCTAAGTTGATACAAAACTCTTGAACTGTTTTGCATTAGGACCTATTGGAACATCATTTTCATCAAAGTCTACAACTATCCTCTGATCCTGGCTACGAGCAACTGATAATTTTGGTAAACGTGTGCTTCCATGTTTACCAACCCTCGAACTTTTCTTTTCCGTTGTGGGAGCACATGAAGAAGATTGAGGAACATCAAAAGAAGCACATGGATGTTCCTCCCTAGAGGTATGATCATGACACTCATCTCCAGAAGTTTGTGGTTGATTATCTGATTGACCTGTCATTTTCCTTCATATCAAAGAAACAAACATTTAGTACAAAAAATATACAAATTCACATATTATAATACTAATGTAAAGAAAAAGAAAAATTATTAAACAAAAAAGTAAACTAAAACTTAACACATTATTATTTATATTTGTTATAGTTAACTAAAATGCTAACAACAGTAATGATATATGAAATTTCATGTAAATGAATGAAAACAAATCCAAAATTGGTATAGAAATATTAAAAATGGTCCAACCTAATAAATCATTTTTTTAAACAATTTTTTTAACATATAGATTTAAAATAATTGTCATTAAACAAAATCAATAAACATATAATTTAAGAAATGGTAAATATGGTAAACTAAAAAAAACTAAACTAAAATAAACAAATATTTCTACCAATTTGTTTTAATACGTATTTTAATAAAGAAAAAAAATACAATATAACATTTTATAAAATTAATAAAAGTAAACGAGAAATAAACATATTACCTGCAATATTATGAATGTACTAATGGATTTTTTCCTAAATTCCATCATCATGATCATTCCTTATAGAAAAAACCATGTCTACAACATGATCATCATTATTATCTGTTAATCATTCCATGGAAGTAGTGATCTCACATAAATCAAGATCTTCATCAAGTTGATCATCACCAACATATTGTTTTTTTCTTGTAAAATAATAGACCACTGCATATCGGACTGATCAGGAACAAAGAAAATTTGTTTTTCATGTGTTACCATTATAAAAGAATCAATTGTGTCTTCCAATCTATTCATATTAACAAGTGTCATTCCAAATTCATCGTGCCTGACATTTTTGTTATCGATAAACCATTTGCAGTTAAACACAGGAACTTTAATTTTAATGTAATCGACCGCCCATATTTCTTCAATGACTCCATAATATTCACTTAATGTAGTAATTGAGTTTTTGTCTTTGGAACTCAAAAAATGAATTGCTTTTGTGAACACCAATACACCATTATTCTAAACTTCACTTCTGTTGTCCTGAGCTTTCATATAAAATGTATAGTCATTAATGTCATACCCGGATCATGTTATCACATTTAAACTTGGACCAATCACTAATCGTATTAATGTCTCTGATGCATCTGATCTACTAAGCATGGTCTTTTTAAACCATGGAAAAAAAAGTTTTGTTATGCTCATTCAAAATCCATATTTCTTTCTTCTTTGGATGACATTGTTTCAACTAATTAATATTCAATGTTATATATGATTGAGCATCATCCATGTTATTCAAGATGTATAAATGTACCTTCTTTATATGTTCACCAGAAAAAGATTTGAATTTCAATCCATGAATCCCCTTTCCCTCATTATTAACTCGTTCATGGAGAGATGGAGGAAAACCAATGTGCTCTGCCACAGACAAGTAGCTTGTACAAAACTCCGCAACCTCCTCAGAAATACACTTTTCAACAATGGATGCTTCAGGTCGATATGGATTCTTAACATACCCTTCAATATCTTTATATTCCTTTAAAAAAGATACATCCAACATAGATATAAAGATCCACAAAGCTTTATTTCTCAAACCAGATGAACCGTTAAATTAACCATTATATCAAAAAAATATGGAGGAAAATACATTTCTAATCGAAAAAGTATAGAAATTTCTTCATTTTCCAAAATGTTCAAAGCATCCAGATCAATCACCTTATTACAATTTGAATTGAAAAAATAACACACCTTCATGATAGTATTTCTAACACGGATGGGAAATATTCCACACAATGAAAATGGTAGAAGTTGTTGCATCATGATGGGACAATCATGAGATTTCATACCTGTCAACTTCAAATCCTTCAAAGAGACAAATTTTTTTACATTTGAAGAATAAACTTGCGACACTTTGATATCATGAAGACACTGACAAAATCTAATTTTATCCCTCTTGGATAATTTATGAAAATCTGGGGGAATAAATGTTCGTCTTCCATCAGGTGTGGGAGATAACTACAAACCTATTCCCATTGATAGTAAGTCTAATCATGCATTCAACTCATCTTTAGTCTTTCCTTTAATATCTAACAATGTTCCAATCAAACTATCACAAATATTCTTCTCCACATGCATGACATCAATGTTATGTTTCACTTTATGATATCTCCAATATGGTAGTTCAAAAAATATTGACCGTTTCTTCCAAATATGTCTATAATTACTAGATGTATGTGCCTTTCCCAATGTCACATAAAGGTTTTGAACCCTATCAAAATACTCATCAGTGGATAAAGGTTTTGGAGCAATATGAATTTCTTGTGATCCATTGAATGCCTTTTTTAATCTTCTATAAGAGTGATCCATTGGAAAAAACTTTTGACGACACATGTATACTGTTTTCCTCCCATGATGAAATTGAAAATATGAAGTCTGTTGTTCACAAATTGGACACGCTTTATGCCTGTTAACACTGCATCCATAAAAATTTCCATATGTTGGGAAGTCATTTATAATGAACAAAATGAGTGCATGCAATTGAAAATATTCCATTTTATAAGAATCATACACCCTAATACCATCCTCCCATAAGAGTTTCAAACCATAAATTAATGGTGATAAGAAAACATCAATATCATTTCTGGGTTGCTTTTGTCCAGAGATCATTAAACTCAACATGAAATATTTATACTTTATACAAAATTTGGGAGATAGGTTGTAAATTACCAATAAAACAGGCCATGAACTATGTGTGCTACTAAGGCTTTTATATGGATTCATTCCATCCGTGCACAACCCATGTCTGATATTTCTAACTTCATTTCTGAATATAGGATACTTATCATCAATTTTATTCCACTGTGGACAATCTGCTGGATGACATATTTTTCCATCACATATCCGCTCATCAGCATGCCATCTTAACCTTTTTTCATCATGTGAATTAACAAATAAACCTTTCAAATGAAAAATTATAGGAAGATATCAAAATACATTGGTAGGGATCTCTGTAATCTCCACATCAGCCTGTGATTTTTCTTTCAACTTATACTATGATGTCTCACATTTAGGACACTGACATAAATTCATATTCTTTCCTAAATATCACACAGTCATTCAGATTAGCATGTATTTTCTTGTATCCTAATCCCATTAGGAATAATATTTTCTTGGCCTTATAATGTGAATATGGAAGATCGTTGTCTTCAGGAAGAATGTATTTCAACAATTATAGCAGCTCTGTGAAACTTTTGTCACACCATCCATGTTTCACCTTCAGGTTAATCAATCTTAACACCAATGATAAAACCGTAAAATCCGTACAACTAGGATATAATGGTTTTTTAGAATCACCATATAAACGCTCAATTGTCGGTTCTTTATCAATTTTTTCTGCTTCAATATCACGAATCATTTCTTCAATTTCATCAAATTTATCATCTTGCAAAGCATCATCATTAGTGGATCTGAAATTCTGCCCAGTTTCACCATGAAAAATTCAAGGGCTATAACTTGGTTTAAAACCATGAAAAATTAAATGATATTTGATATCTCTTCTTTTCAACTTATTTATATTTAAACATTTCAGGCATGTATAGAAAAAGGTGTCGTTGTTTGGAACATTTCGTTTAGAAAATTCCAAAAAAGAATCAACACCTTATTCATATTCATCACTCATTAGATGTGTTGTAATCTAACTTTGACTCATTATTACCTATAACAAATATCAAAATTATACATCTTATTAAGATAAACCAATTTTATATTTATAATAAATATGTCATAATTTGAAAGTAACACAACATTGAAATATAAAACAAATATATGCGTATTTGAAAAATATATGCATGTAAATAATTTTAAAAAGAAAATATAGTTAGATAAGACAGTTTTATATTTATATGAAATATTCCATAATTTTAAAGCAACACAATTTTGAAATATAATAAAACAAATATATGCGTATTTGAAAATTATAATGATATTGTTTTTGAGCAATAAGATAGAAAACCACTATGTAAAAATAAAGCACCATCCACTAGTGTGATGTATTATTAACCAAGGTATTAACATCTCACAAGATACACCACTTATGCTACAACTTTGAAATATATAACCCCACAAAATTAAAACAAAAGCCACACATCAATTTCAACTTTTAAAATCACATTTTCTAATTTTGAGATTTCATATTATAAATAAATTACTCTTTAATAGAACCCCATAAATTTATTTATTCAGTAGTCATTAGTGTCCCATTTCATATAATTTTCATGCATTTAATTTCATTATTAGAAACTAGCATAACTAACCACCATCGCAGTACCACTGTACAACCGCACCACTACAACCATTGCATCCCTGCTACATAACACATCCATTACCCCACACCCATCACAATAAAGCCACTCCCCATGAACAACATCATCACAACCAAACCACGACATAGAAAACCAGACAAAAACATATCACAACACATACCATAGTTTTTTCCATATTAGGTATAAGGGATTTCATTAAATTCTACATCATTATTTGAGGTCATCATGTTAACAACCATATGTTCCTAGGAAATCCATTTCATTAACCAAATATATGTGGTTAACCATCTATTTATGGTGGTTTAATAATAATTCACACAACATGGTAGATCACAACATATTAAAAAATAAAAAAAAACAGAGATACCAAAACCCATTGAATTCAGTGATACAATAAACACAGATAAACTCAATATCATAATCTAAATATATATAATCTTGTGAAGCATTTCATTTTCCCTTTGTATTTCATCTAAATTGAATATTTTTTTGTTAATATGGATGAAACTATCATCCCAAGAGATAATGAGAGTAATCATGTCCAATAACGATAACATTAGGAAGTTAAACAAGATATTGTGATATTTTAAAAAATTAAATCGAAAAATGTAAATGTAGGGCATCCACAAAAAATAAAAATCAAAATAGAGGTGTGTGAGGATTAATTGAGTGTTGCGAGTCGATCATATAGATGAGGTGATAAAAAATATGATGAATGATGCTGGAAAAATGAGGTTGGTGGCCACGGGTTCGAAGAATCATTTCTAGGGTTTCCGTGAAAGAGAGAAGAGTCATTGTCACCCGATCGAAAAATACCACAATAACACAATACAGGGCTTCATAAAATTTTTAAATGATTTATCATGTTAGTTATTTAGTAACTAATGTGATACATTTTTTTATTACATTTATAACATCAGTTATTTTATACCTGATGTGATAAAGCGATATAGTTGATTTATCATGTCAGTTATTTTTTAACTGACATGATAAGTCAACGTAATGCAGTTTTTACATCGATTATAATATAATCGACATGATAAATCAATTTTATGGCTTTGTATGTCGGATATTTATAACCGACGTAAAAAATGACGATGTGGTAAATAATTTTTGTACTAGTGCCGATTGCACAAATACTTAACCCCTTGCAATCACCCGCTGGAACCATTTGACTACGAAACCTCCTTCATAATGCAGAGGCAGTAAATTGCCCAGTCTCCACAGGGTCAATCCAACTCCCCCTAAAGGATAACGACGTGGATTGGGGAGAAAAAAATGGTGATGTGAAATTCTCTATAATAACAGGCCACCCGTCAGACCATTTTGTTTTCCCCAAATGCTCGCCTCTGAGCGAAACACCATGCTATAGTTGAAACCCTATTCTTATCGAATTACTATTTATCATTTCACAATGAAGGCGCTAACATCCATTCAAAATTTGGGGATCATTATGATACGATCGTGAATTGAAGTGGCTGATATATCATATCGGATACAGAGTGCATTTGTTCATTACTCCTTGTGATCTCCATCAACCATTCTCCTTTGAAGGATGAAGATGGAAGCTGCTGCAATAGACAATTTACTAGTACACTGTTTTATGATATTATTTACATGTTGAATTCTTGAAGATAGATCTACCTGTGTTTTGGGTTGTCTTACACTAAAAATGATCATTAAATGATCATACGAATCCCATTATTGGTATAAAAGGGAGTTTCTTCAAGAACCGAATGTGTCTTGATAATTAGTTTTTGAAGAAACTGAAAACAACATTTTTGTAAAACTGAAGTCGGGTTACAGACCTTTACATAAGCCGTGTAAAGGTAAATATGATTCACCTTTACCCAGGTAGGCTACATAAAGGTTATACCATTATGCAAGCCATCTACGTAAAGGTAACTAATTGCCCTTATGTGAAGAGTTTACGTAAAGGTAAACTTTTACGTGAGGAAGCTGCATAAAGGTAATTTTCGTATTATCTTTACACAATGTTTTTCAATCATGTAGTGTAATGGTAATCTTTAAATTACCATAGGCTTATGAAAACATTCGTTACCCTTATGTGAGACATCATATAAGGGTATTACCTTTATACAAAGCATCTACGTGAATGTAGAGGGTAGTTACACCTATGTAAAGTGTTTGCATAAGTTTAAAGGGAGGATACTCTTACGCAAAACATAGATTCTGTGTAAGGGTAAAAAAAAATGTTTTTAATTATTAAATGATTTTTACGGTTTATAAATTTTTTATAATTAATAATAATATGTATTTTTAGATATTTTAATTTATAGGGATTTTATAACTTAAATAATTAATTATATATTTTTTATAATTAATTAAATAAATTTTTATGAAAATTTTTCCCCAAATATTAAATATTAATATTTTAAAATACCTTTTGATAAATTAAATGGTATGCCTTATGATCTAGAAATAAATGGACTATTTAGAAATCATAAGAGGCAACTTATAATGTTTATAAATTAAAAAATATATGATATCTAGGTTATATAAAGTTTTTATATAATAGAAATTGAATTATAAAATGTTTATAATTTATGAAATATCATATAAATGCTATAAAATATAAAATATAAAGGAGTTAATATTGAAATAAATATAAAATGTTTATATTCTTTATAATTTATAAAATGATTATAATTAACATTTATTCATGAATAGTTCATAAAAGTTTCTTGTTTCGGAAAATAAATAAATTATTTATTTATTTGTTAAATTTATTTGATATTCATGTTTAGTAAATTTTTTATGAAATATGAATATTATGTATTCCCATTTATATGATAAATTGTTTCTAGGATAGAGCCTTTCATATCATGTTAGGTTCGATACCATAAAATTTAGTTTTCATCTACCTTGATCTAAGTTTGTAATTATAATTATGAGCTTGAGAATAATTTTCGGGCATAGTTTTTTCATATTAGGTATTAGAGTTTTCATGAATTGAATTCTATCTTTGCATAAATTCTTCCTAGGTAGAGGGATTTGGGGTCGGACCACATACTTTCCTGAAGGCTTATGCCTTAGCTAGGAAAGTGAATGAAGTTGGATATCTATCGCTTTGGACTTACTCATGAGGGGTTTTTTAATCTCATATAATTATTTTCCTTTACATGAAGTTTTCATGTACCTCATGCATATGATGAATTTGGATATGTATGAATATAATTGACTTTTGTTTTTGAGTGAGTAACCCAGACTTACATATTGTGTAAAGAGTCACACATTAATATGGTGTGAACACATTAATTTGGTGGTTGAAATAGATATTTTTAAAACTGAAACATTAGAAGCATGCATACACAAAAGAAATAAAACATGAAAAAATAAATATTACATGATATGTAATATTTATGAATTTAATATGCATATTATTTATATTAAATCAGTGAGACATTAAAAGGATAAAACCCCCACAAATACTAAGTGTGATATTCCTTCAAAAGCATCACTTATCAAGACCCAAATCATTCAACCAGGTATTATTGAGCTCAGCATGAGTAACCCTAGAGTAAGGAAATAAAGATATAATTTACTCAAGATTTTCATGTTGGGTATTATCAAGATCAGCATGAATATCCCTTGACTGTCCTTAGTTGGATTATTCTTGGCAGTTATTTTAGGTCACATAGTTGAAAATATCTAATTGTTAGGATACCGGAGGAATAGATTTGATTGAATCCATATAATGGATTTGGATAAGTGGTTATACACTCATCTATCCAAGAATCATAACTATTATTATTGGGATGATTCCCTACCTAAATAATCATGTCTTTCTTACATGATAAAAGGTGTAATTCATGATGAAATATGGACCTTGGCTTATTAAATGGATATGATATACGAGCTCATCATTTTTAGTGGGAGAAATTTTATTTTAATATCTTAATGAAAATATATAATACATGATACTCACCTAATGACATGCATTTGATTTAGATTATTTCATATATAACATTAATCATTTTAAGACCATTAATAGGTATGACCTATAAAACAACTAAAAATTGGTATTTATGATTGAAAGGTGTTCCCAAGGAGAAGCATTCAGAGCCCCTAAATGTGAATGTTATAGAAATAAATTTCTCCAAATTCGACTCATGGGTATTGGATACTGGGCGATCATCACACATTTTTGTTGACAAACATAGACTTAGAGATAAGGGATAATTGATGAAGGGTGAAGTAGATATTCGTTTCACTAATGGGACAAGAGTTTATACATTAGAAGTCAAAACTTATGATATGATTTTACTAAGTGGATTGATTGTAGAATTGAGAAACTAATATTATGTTCCCACCATAAATATGAATTTTATTTCCGTATCTTATTTGGATAAGATGGGGTTTTCATTAATTATTACAGACAAGAGTTTTTCTATATATAAAAATTAAATGATTTATGGTATTGGGAATATAATGAACGGTTTATATATTATTGATATGGATAATCCTGTATATAATATTTATAACAATAATAAAAAGGTTGATTATAATCCCACCTACCTTTGGAATTGTCGCCTTTTACATATAAACAAGAAACACATTCAAATATTCCATAAAGATAGACTATTAGAATAATTCTATTATGAATCATTTGATACATGAGAACCTTGTTTATTGGGAAAAATGAAAAAATCACCTCTTGGGAGAAAAGGTGAAAGGAATAGTGGGCTATTGAATTTTATACATAGTGAGGTATGTGGACACTACTAGAAACTAGACCTATACCAACAGTTTTGGCCGAACTGTTGATATAGGTACCAACCTTATACCAATAGTTTTGGAAAAACCATTGGAATAACTTCAATAAAATGACCCTATACCAATGGTTTTTCTAAAACCCTTGGTATAGTTGATGAATATACCAACAGTTTGGATAAAACCATTGGTATATCCTATATTTAATGACCCTATACCAATAGTTTTGAAAAAACTGTTGGTATAGGTCCCAAAATTTAAAATACATATACCAACGGTTTGGAAAACCATTGGTATAGGTCTATACCAACAATTTTCCAAACCTTTGGTATAGGTATTTTTATTTTTAATGAATTATTTTATAAAATAATATTGAATACATAAATAATTAATTTACTTATAAATATAAATATACATATATATCATATTATGTTTCAAAAAAACATTGTATCTTAGTGTTTAGGTCATTGAGGTATAAATTGGAGGTCCAGGGATCAAAACTAGCTGAGTTTTTCTTTATGAATTACCTATACCAATGGTTTTGAAAACTATTGGTATAGGTATTTTATATTACCTATACTGATTCCATACAGGACAATGACCACCCAAACCATTAGTATAGCCTATAAAAATATTTTTGGGATCTATACCAATGGTTACAAACCATTAGTACAAGATTTTTTTTCCCAAAAGTGGGACCTATGAGTACACAAGAAAATGGAAGTTTTAAGTACTTTTTTACTTTACTGATGAATTTATTCGGTAATGGGTATGTGTTTCAAATGAAAAAAAAGTATGGAATTTTTAAAAAAATTAAGGAGTTTCAAAAAGAAGTGCAGAATAAACTGGGAAAAAGTATTAAATATTTTGATCATATTAGGGTGGTGAATACTTGAGTAAGAAATTCATAGCTCATCTGAGAGATTTTGAAATTATTTAACAACTCACACCTCTCAGAACACCATAATGGAATTTTTTATCATAAATTAGGAATCATACCATGTTAGACATGGTTTGATCAATGAAGAGTCTATGTGACTATCCTATTTCATTTCAGGGTTATAATATGAAGACTACGACATTCTTAGTAAACCACGTTCCATATAAAGTATTAAAAAATAAAATATATGAGATCTGTTGTGAGAAACATCCCAATTTATATTATGATTTTTTTTGGGGTTTTGAAGTGTTTATATGAAGATTGGATTTTGATAAACTTGACTCCAAATTTGATAAATTCTTTTTTGCTGGTTATCCCAAAGAAATCGTGGGATATTAATTTTATAATCATATTGAACACAAAGTGTTTATGGCCCAATGATGCGTTTTCCTTGAGAAATAACACATGATTCTAGGTTTCAATGGGATAAATTTGAACTTAGATAAGTTCAAGAACAAAAAATAGGATGTATTCTTGAGATAGAGGTTGAACTTTTTTCATGAAGAGTTCTGGAAGAAGAAAAGAATCAGGTTACAAAAGAACCTCGAAGGTCTATTAGGGGTTATTAGGAACCTAAGAGATATGGATTTCTCATGGCTAATGATAATTAATTAACATTCATAAGAGATGAACCTACTTCCTACAGAGTGACCATTGAGGGTTTTGATTCTAAGAAATGGTTAAAAGCCATGAAATATGAGATGGAATCTATGTACACTAACCAAGTTTAGAACTTGGTGGATTCACCTGAAGGGGTGATACCCATAGGTTTCAAGTGGGTTTTCTATAATAAAACTGACATGAATTATAGAGTGTCTACCTATAAATCATGCTTGGTGGAAAAGGGTTACAAACAAGTTAATGGTATTGGCTATAAAGAGACCTTTTCACCTATTCTGATGATGAAGTTCATTCAGATTTTTCTATCCATAAAAACTCATTATGATTATGAGATATATCATATGGATGTAAAAAACGCATTACTTAATGATAATTTAACTAAGAACGTGTATAGGATACAACCTAAGGGTTAAGAAGTTCAAAAATAGATTACTAAGGTTTGAAAATTACAACGGTCATTTATGGACCAAAGAAAGCTTCTTGGAGTTGGAATATCTGATTTGATGATGTAATCAAAGAGTTTTGTTTCATCAATAATGTAGATGATTCATGTGTATACAAGAAAATTAGTGAGAGTATAATAGTGTTTCTAATACTGTATGTAGATGACATACTACTTATTGTAAATAAAATCTCGATACTTCACTCATTGAAGATGTGCCTGGGTAAATGTTTCTCAATGAAAGACATGAGTGAAGTATCTTACATACTCAGTATGAGGATATATAAAGATATATCTAAGAGGTTTCTTGGACTGAGTCTGAACACGTACATCGATAAAGTTCTAAAACAATTTAGCATGGAGAACTCTAGGAAGGGGTCTTTACCAGTGTTGCATGAAATTAATCTTAGGAAGATTCACGATCCTTTCAAAGAGTTAGAAAGAATGTACATGATTCCTTAAGCATCATCCATAGGATCTATCATGTATTCTATGTTGTGTAATCAACCTAATGTCTCATATTCTCCGAGAATAATAAGTAGGATACTAATCAAATCCCAGTGAGAGTCACTGTATTTCTATGAAGAACATCCTTAAGTACTTGAGTACTAAAGATAGGTCATTGGTCTTTAGAGGAGAGGAAGAGCTCCATGTAAATGGTCACATAGATGCTATTTTTCAATATGAAAAAGATGATATGAAATCTAAAACCGGATTCATGTTTTTCCTAAATAGTGGAGCAATTAGTTGCAAGATTTCCAAACAAGCCACTATAGAAGGCTCGACAATATTAGTAGAATACATTACTACATCAGATACTGTAAAGGAAGCTGTTTAGATCAAGAAGTTAATTTTTGAACTTAGAGTGGTTCCTAACATTGAGTAAGAAATTGATCTATATTGTGATAAAAATGGAATTTTTTCTTAGGATGAGGAACCTCATTCTCATCAAAGGACCAAATAAATCCTTCATAAATACAATCTCATACGGGTGATCGTTGAGTGGGGTAATGTAAAGATTAGCTGGGTGGCTACTCGGAAGAATGTAGTAGATCCATTAGAGAAACCATTGCCATAAAAACAACATGAGGTCCATGTACAATCTCAAGGTGTTAAAAAAATGACATATTAGTTGTAATGTTTGAAAATGTATTATGTTATTATAATAAAGGAAATATCCAATTATTATTCATTCTTTGTTTGTTGCAATTTATTTTACATAAATGGTCGAATGATAATATCCCCTAAAAGAATAAATTTTATTTTTCCCTAACCAATGATCATTATGGAGTATTATGGGTTATAATGATATGATAAGGTTATCATGACAAGAATATTTTATTATTTAATAATAGTTATATTTTAGAAATAAATAATGGATTCATGAGGTAATAAGTAGAGACATATTACTTGGATTGATCCACTAAAGTATATCCCATAGAATTCCATAAAATCATCAATATACATAGGGGTGAATGATTATTATCAATCATTTTACCTAATGTTGGTGAGACAACTAACATGAGGACCTTCATAACTTGATACCATACTTACACAAGTCTACTTGCCGAATTAGATAATACAAGGGTGGTTGGGTATGTTGTTGATCATTTCGTCAGTTGAAGCACCAAGATGGAATATTTCCACTTGTATGGAAAGTAAAGACATCCGACTCTTGAATGAATTATAATGAAGAAAATGCATGGTCATGCATAGTTATTTCACATATTATGCATTCAACTACTTGGATAAGTGATGTGTGATGTACTTATCAGATAAATGAATGACATGTGTATTCATCAAACTGTTCAATCTTTTTTAGAGAATCAATAAATGACGAGAGGTCAATACTAGATTGATATATTCCATATCTAGTGGTCACTTGATTTCATGGACAAAGGGATTATATAGGTATAAATATAATGTATATGATACATCTTTTTGTAGAAATGTTCGTATAAATATAAGAGTATGTTTAATGGAGATCACATCAGACCCCTTAGTAGCTTGAGCAGTAATGACGCTTTTCTAGAGGCCTATATTTACTCACATCTATGAAATAAGGATTTTATAATTTATATTAGTGATACTAAGGTCCACAATGTTAGATATTCAGGACCTTGTATAAGGATAAAATTTTAGACAAAGCATTTGTTCAAAATGAATAGAGTTGGATAAAAACCATATCCAAAAGAGTTTAAATGAATTCAAAATGTAAAGACCAGTAAATTTCAAGGAATTTTTTTTCTCTTAAATTCTTTGGGATTTTACGAGTACGCAGTTTCTGATGGTGCTTGATTCCGAGGCCCGTAATCAAATTTCAAAGTTTAGCTCGGGTACGTTCAGTGAACGAACAAGCGGGATTTTATAACTTTTGAATCGGTGCTCAGAATTAAAATCCAAGGGCACTGATGAACTCGTAGCGCCGGTAATTGCTTAAGGGAACACTTACCGTAGATGCATTCACAAAAGAGGAGAAGATAATTTTTGGGGGTTTGTTTAAGAAATAAAGAAAATATTGTCGGAACAATTTTTTATTTCTAAAGGAGGTTATTCCCTCCCATGGGTAATTAAGGGTGGGGCTCACAGCCACTTAATTACCCAAGTGAGGAGGTTAGAGAGGTGGGTCCCTCACGATCCCCACCATTTAACTCCCTCGAATACCATAACATCCCCTCATTAATTGGAAATCCTCTTTTTAATGTCACCTCAATCCGTTAAATTATGTCAACCCATAATTTAATGAGGAACCTTCCTCTTTTTCCCTTTTTATTTTTTAACTGCCAGTGTGTTTAATAATGGGGAACCTTCTATCTCACCAATTTAATGCACCACCACAGTGGATTAATTGGGTGAAGCCCTCTGTCATAAATACTCCATTTATGACTTGCACGCCAACGATGAGCCCTCCCACTCCTATATAAAGGAGGCTTGGGAAAGAGTTCTGGACAACTTCTTCAAGCGGCGGAACGCTGGCAGCGAAGCACGACGCCCAGCACTTGGAGAGTTTTCCTCTTCCTCCAGCGAAGAACGAAGAACGCCAACGCGACCCTCGGCTCCTCCCTTTCCAACGTTGACGGGACGGCGCTGATATTCTACGACGTCCAATCACCGTGATGTTCTTCTTCCGTGGTTCGATGGTGTGCGGCGTCTTATCAAGGTAGGGGTTAAGTTCAATTTTATTAAATTAAAATTGCGCTTGTTTGTCATTGAGAATTCTCGTTCTTTTGGCCATATGTTATCAACATAACGGGAGGAGGTCGGACCGCACAAACACGGACGACTCTCCTCCCCATCTCTTGTTGTTTATCATTGAACTTGTGGCGAAGGTGGCGTGGTGCCGTTGCACCGCACGAGAACAAAAAGGACCGCGGACAGAGCGAGCCACGAAAGAGGTGCGCGGCGCTGTCGCGCCACGCCGGTGAGGCCGAAGGAGGCCACAACCAAGAGCGGGCCACAACGGAGGGGCACGTCGCCGTCGCGTCTTGCCGGAGCACTAAGAGGCCGCGACCGGGGCGGGCCGCGGTGGAGGGGCGCAGCGCCGTCGCGCCGCGCTAGACGAGCAGAAGCCGCGACCTATGGCCGCGGAGGTTCAGAGGAGCGGCCGGATGAGATGGCCACCGGCACACCCTGGAGGTGAGACCCCCGCGGGTCCCACATGGCTCAATCGACCAGCCATAAAGGTCAGCCGTTACCCAGGAAAACTGGGGGTTGAAACCCCCGGCCAGCAAACAGGGCAGACCCCACTGGGTCCGCCGTCTGGTTCCAAGGGGGCGGCGCCCACCCTTCGCACCACACGGCCAGCTCCGAGCTGGGCCGCGTGAAACTAGGCCAGACCTGGACCCGGGTTGGGTCGACCCAGTTCGGGCCGACCCAGGGGGTATTGGGCCGGGTCGGACCGGGCCCAAACCCCATATTTACGGACAAATCCGTTCAAACGCCCGTAACATGGGCTATGGACCTCCGATCGACGAACCGTCAGTTGCGTTGGGATCCTTGGATCGAGAAATTAGTTTAGGTATATTACACTCAAGTTTTTGGAGAACTTTGGTTATGGTCGGGTTGGTTCGAACACGAAACCAACCAGGCCCTCGGAGCGGAAACACTTATAACTTGAGCTCCGGACGTCTGATTGACGTGACATCGACTTTGTTGGATTCCTCTTAGTGAGATGGTTATTTTGGATTAATCCTATCAAGGTTTGGATGTAGCTGGAGTATGGTCGGGTTGGTTTTAGATTAAAAACCAACCGGGCCCCTGGGATGAAAAAGCCAATAACTCTCAGACCGGGCGTCCGATTGACGCGCCGTCTGTCGCGTTGAGTTCCTATTGATGAGATGGAATTTTGTGATACATCAAATCTGGACTCCATGAAAATTTATGTATCAAACCTTGTCTCTTGGAGCGGACCCTCCCGGAATCGATCATGCTGTGTGTGGGAACCCTAGAGCTGGCTGCGACTATGGCGACTGTACGTGGATCCTCCGTGGGTTCGGCAGCGAGGACGACTGCACTTGGATCCTCCATGGGTTCAACAGTGAGGACGACTGCAGTTGGATCCTCCGTGGGTTCGGCAGCGAGGACGACTTCACTTGAATCCTCTGTGGGTTCGGCAGTGAGGACGACTGTACTTGGATCCTCCATGGGTTCGGAAGCGACAATGACCGTACTGGAATCCTCTGTGGGTTCGATGGTGATGACTACTGTTCTTGTATCCTATGTGGGTCTGGCAGTATTTGGCTCTGTACTTGTATCCTATGTGGGTCTGGCAGAGTAGCTGGTGTTGTATCCTTTGTGGGTCCGACAGCTTAGCTGGTCTTGTATCCTATGTGGTTCCGACAGCTTAGATGAATCGGTGGCTACATCTGATCATCTCCATCGCCTTATGAAGTGTATACCTATGTGATCTGTGTCTTGATTATCAATCATTATCATTGATGTGGTTGACTTGCTTTCCTGTGTGGAATGGGTTGTGCTTTCTTGTGTGGATTGGGTTGTGCTTTCCTATGTGGACTGGGTTGTGCTTGGGCTCGAGAGCCAGAACCAAACTGTAACTGATGACTTAGGTATATGTATGGGCATATACCTAAGTAGTGTTATTGATACTTTGTGATTGTATCTTTCCTTTGTGGTTTATCCTTCCTAGATTCTGAGAGACCTTCGGGGGTCTCCGGGTCCCTACTGAGTATCGTATACTCACCCCTGCACGGGCTATGCCCACACTACGTTGTGTTGGATGCAGATGACGGACAACACTGATTGAGGTGGAGGCTTGTAGAGCTGGACGGTACCTGGAGGTGGACCACTTGGCGGGACGTACACGGAGCGGACGGTCAGGCCGAAGAGCTGAGGAGACTATCTGTACCCACCTTTCAGGTGGGATTTCCATAGGATGACTCAGTGTTGCTATTTTACTTTATCTTGCTGTACTTTCCTTTCAGTTGTACTGTACTTTCATTTGGGTTTGTATACTGGCCCATTTTCTTTCAGCACTTACCTTGTACCCATTTTTACTTAGTGTTTACTTTACTTGCGTACTCTGTGGTGTTTGTTTACTCTTTAAAGGCAATTCCTTCCATTCTTTTGGGTTTTACGCCTTTGGTGCTAGTCACCAGCCCCTGGCCTATGGAAGGCAGGCTTGGGATAGTCATGGCACGGGCCCCGAGGATGGGTTGTGACAAATTGGTATCAGAGGAGTTCGGTTCTACCGCAGAACTCAAGACTATGATCTTTATTCTATGTGAAGCAATAGTGTTAATGGTATTGAGTGTGGTTATCAGTCCAGGGAGTCCAGTGTTGGTGCGGCGGCTGACGTATCCATACACCAGGACCCCGACTTCTAATTTCCGACTTAGTGCACAAAGGAACTGATTGCGTGTGTGTTTCCTTTCAAAAGTTTTCCTTGTGATTACTTTTTGTCAGCTCACCAGGTATACTGTATTAACCGTGGCGCACCTGTTTCTTTTCAGGATGGCCCCACGATGGCAGCCATCTAGGGTTCTGAGCTTTGTGCGAGATGACAGCCCACCGAGCGATGAGGCCTCTGTGGAGGGCCCCATTTCAGCGGAGGCACCGGCGGTACCTCTACCCATCGAGCCACCGATGCCACCAGCCCCAGTAGTGGAGAGTGCACGACGCCTAAGTGTGCTGAATGAGTTTCAGTGTCAGAGGCTGCATATGTTCTGCGGAGAGACTGACCCTCAGGTAGCCGAGGATTGGCTGGAGGCTATCGTCAGAGTCTTCAGACTGGTAGGGACACCAGCAGATCTTATGGTTATCCTTGCCGCGAGTCTCCTGCACACAACAGCGGGTAGATGGTGGAGCCTGATGCTCCAGGTGAACGATGAGGCATCTCTACCTTGGACGGACTTCGAGGGCCTCTTCCGCTCGGAGTTTGTTCCAGCCACCCTTCGTGCAGTGCACATCCAGGAGTTACTACAGCTGCGGCAGGGCAGCATGTCGGTAGCTCAGTACTCGGCGAAGTTTACCAACCTCTCGCGCTACTCCACAGACATGGTACGAGACCCATTCTTCCAGGCCCATACCTTCGATCAGGGACTGAGGCATGAGATCAGGGCTTCAATGATCTCCCTGAACATCCCGACGCAAGAGGGGGTGCTGGAGAGAGCCCTTCTAGTGGAGAGTTTTCTCGCTGAGCAGTCACCAGCGGCGAGACCCTCCGTAGGATGACACGTAGTGGAGTCTTCTGCAGCTGGCAGTAGACAGCAGACACAGGGGTCCAAGTGGACCAGGCCGTTAGGTGGGAAACCTTAGGATACAGGTTTGGCTGTGCGGGGCACTTGGCACAGAGCCAGCCATATTAGGAGCAGGCAGTGCTATGCATGCGGCGAGCATGGTCACATGGCTCGAGACTGCCTGACCCACCCTACAGATGAGCAGCGGGCGCTAGAGGGACCTCCCAGGCTGAGGTTCAACCGTGGTGGTCTGCCGGAAGCAGGAAGACGTGGCAGAGGGACTGGGAAAGCAGTAGATGGTGGATGACGTTTCGAGGCCCTACCACCACCACCAGAAGGACCACCTCGACCGCAGGGAATGGATGGACATGGGAGAGCTCAGCTTCAGGCAGCTAAAGAATATGATTGCGGAGCTCCGGAAGTAGGTGGACAAGAGCGGGACTAGGCATGGAGGCCTTTATTCTTGGTGTTTTAGTTTCCATGTAGTTACTGTTGTGTTTGCTTTGTGTCTTTGTACTACGAGCTGCAGTAATAAAAGACACTTATCTTTGTGACGTTTACTTTCCTATCCAGTTGTATGGTTGATACTAAGAGGTTCCGGTTTAAAACTGTTGACTTGATCCTCACTTTCGAGAAACTTACAGGAGGAGACCCAGTGACCACACACTACTGCCGACAGTGTGACTCGAACCTTGAAGGTGATAGTAACGGTTGGATCTCTTGGTAGTAGCGTCGAGGCCTTACGACGTCATCCATGGCATGAAATAGTACCGTTCATGTTAGTATTGACTGTATTAGGCAAAGAACGTGGTTCATCTAGGGGATGAGATTAGATTTCTCTTTTCGGCAGAGGATAAATCTCAGCAGCTCTTGGGTGGAACGTAGACAAAGAAGGGTGGAGATGAGTTCTTACAATCGGATAGCCTCACCCATTGTTCGTTGAGCGAACGGTTTTCAGTTCTCTCCAACTCAATAGTATCAGGTGTATCTTCTCTCAGAAGTACCTGAACCTGAGACAGCGGTGATGGCTCGAGTTCATCCAGGATTATGACTTTGATATTGCCTATACTCCTGGGAAGGGGAACATTGTGGCTGATGCTCTCAGCAGAGATCGGGCTTTCAGCTACTTGAAGAGGTGACGGATCAGTAAGCCGCTTTGTAGATATCCTTCATGGGTATAGATGGGGCATCCTATCTACAGTCCCTCATAGTCACTCCTCCATTTCTTCAGCAGGTCAGAGAGGCACAGCGTGGGGACGTTGTCTGTGAGGCGTGACGTGCTCAGATATCCTAAGGGCTAGCACCCGATTGATTTTATGAAGGTGGGGAGTATGTCATCCTCTTCAGGGGACGTACCATGGTACTAGTTTCACTACAGGAGGAGGTCCTGAGGGAGTTCCACACTTTCCCTCTAGCAATACATCCTGGAGTAGTGAAGATGTACCAGGACCTCAGACGACAGTACTAGTGGCCGAGTATGAAGAAGGCTGTGGCAGAGTTCATTTCTCGATGCCTCACCTTCCAGCAGGTGAAGACAAAGCACCAGTTACTAGCAGGATTGGTACAACCCTTAGAGGTCCCAGAGTAGAAGTGGGACGGGATATCTATGGATTTCGGGACTGGACTTACATGTACTTCCAAAGGACACGACTCCATCTGGGTGATTGTAGACCGACTCACCAAGTCGGCCCACTTCTTACCAATCAGAGAGTAGGGCTCAGTGGAGAGCTTGGGACGCCTCTACATTCAGGAGATCATATGGCCTCATGGTTTTCCATTGTCTATTGTCTCTGATCGAGATGCTCGCTTTACTTCCCGGCTTTGGAAGGGGTTGCAAGAGGCATTTGGGACGCAGCTACGCCTGAGCACCGCCTTTCACTCACAGACGGATGCTCAGATGGAGAGGACCATTCAGACTCTCGAGGACATGCTCTGTGCATGTGTCCTCAAATTTGGTCGTAGCTGGGAGGATCATCTACCCTTGGTGGAGTTTGCGTACAACAACAACTAACACTCCTCCATCGGGATGGAACCATACGAGGCATTGTACGACCGACCTTGCAGATCACCTCTGTGCTGGACATACCCTGGGGAGTTAGCACTTGAGGGACCAGAGATGGTCTAGGCCATGACGGAGAAGGTGCAGATCATCCAGGAGCGGATGAGGACTGCACAGAGCTGACAGAAGTCCTATGCTGACAGGAGGCGGAGACCACTAGAGTTCGAGGATGGTGACCATGTTTTCTTACGGGTCTCACCTCGACGTGGAATAAAAATATTTGGTCGGGATGACAAGTTATCTCCGCGCTTCATCGGACCATTTCAGGTTCTCAGCAGGATAGGCGAGGTGGATTATCGCCTGGCTCTTCCACCTCAGTTGCACCGGGTGCACGACGTCATCCACGTATCTCAGCTGAGAAGATACGTGCATGACCCGACACATATCATTGACCATGGGGAGATGGACATCGATGACGAGGCGACTTTTGCGGAGGTCCCGGTAGAGATCGAGGATCGACAGGAGCAGGTCCTATGTGGACGGTCGATTCCTCTAGTGCACATCAGGTGGCATCATGGGAACCTCCAGGAGAGCACATGGGAGTGGGAGGCTCAGATGCATGCACAGTACCCTCATTTATTTCCCTAGTTTGTGTTGTATCCTTATGGGGACGTAAAGCCCTGAGGCGGGAGTAATGTAAAGACCTGTAAATTTCAAGGAATTTTTTTTTCTTAAATTCTTTGGGATTTTACGAGTACGCAGTTTCTGACGGTGCTTGATTCCGAGGCCCGGTGTGCCCGAAATCAATTTTCGAAGTTTAGCGCGGGTACGTTCAGTGAACGAACGAGCGAGATTTTCTAACTTTTGAACCGGTGCTTGGAATTAAAATCTGAGGGCACTGATGAAATCGCAGTGCCGGTAATTGCTTAAGGGAACACTTACCGTAGATGCATTCGCAAAAGAGAAGAAGATGATTTTTGGGGGTTTGTTTAAGAAATAAATAAAAAATTTTCAGAACAATTTTTTATTTCTAAAGGAGGTTATTCCCTCCCATGGGTAATTAAGGGTGGGGCTCACAGCCACTTAATTACCCAAGTGAGGAGGTTAGAGAGGTGGGGCCCTCACTAGCCCCACCATTTAATTCCCTCTAATCCCATAACATAACCTCATTAATTGGAAATCCTCCTTTTAATGTCACCTCAATCCATTAAATTATGTCAACCCATAATTTAATGAGGAACCTTCCTCTTTTCCCCTTTTTATTTTTTAACTGCCAGTGCGTTTAATAATGGGGAACCCTCTATCTCCCCAATTTAATGTTCCACCACAGCGGATTAATTGGGTGAAGCCCTCTATCATAAATCCTCCATCTATGACTTGCGTTCCAATGATGAGCCCTCCCACTCCTATATAAAGGAGGCTTAAGAAAGAGTTCTGGACATCTTCTTCAAGTGGCGGAATGCTGGCAGCGAAGCATGACGCTCAGCACTTGGAGAGTTTTCCTCTTCCTCCAGCGAAGGAAGAAGAACACTAACGCCACCCTCGGCTCCTCCCTTTCCAACGTTGACAGGACGACGCCGATCTTCCACGACGTCTGATCACCGCGACGTTCGTCTTCCGCGGTTTGACAAAGTGCGACGTCTTATCATGGTAGGGGTTAAGTAAAATTTTATTAAATTAAAATTGCGGTTGTTTTTCATTGAGAATTCTCATTCTTTTGGCCGTATGTTATCAACATAACGGGAGGAGGTCGGACCGCACAAACACGGCCGAATCTCCTCCCCGTCTCTTGTTGTTTATCGTTGAACTTGCGGCGAAGGTGGAGCGGTGCCGTTGCACTGTGCGGGAACGAAAAGGACCACGGCCGGAGCGGGCCACGGTGGAGGTGCGCGGCGCCGTTGCGCCGCGCCGGTGGGGCCGAAGGAGGCCGCATCCAAGAGCGGGCCGCGACGGAGGGGCGCGACGCCGTCACGTCGTGCCAGAGCACCAAGATGCCGCGGCCGGGGTGGGCCACGGCGGAGGGGCGCGGCACCGTCCCACTGTGCCGGACGGGCAGAAGCCGCGGCCTATGGCCGCGACGGTTCAGAGGAGCGGTCGACTGAGCTGGCCACCGACACACCTTAGAGGCGGGACCCCCACGGGTCCTGCGTGGCTCAACCGGCCGGCCATAAAGGCCGGACGTTACCCAAGAAAACCGGGGGTTGAAACCCCTGGCCAGCAAATAGGGCGGACCCCACTGGGTCCGCCGTCCGGTTCCAAGGGGGCGACACCCCCCTTCGCACCCCGCGGCCAGCTCCGAGCCAGGCCGCACCGGCTGGGCCAGGTCGCGCCCAACTGGGCCGGACCCGGACCCGGGTCAGGTTGACCCGTGTTGGGCCGACCCAGGGGGTATTGGGCTGGGTCAGACCGGGCCCAAACCCCCTATTTACGGACATATCCGTTCAAACGCCCGTAACATGGGCTACAGACCTCCGATCGACGCACCTTCAGTTGCGTTGGGATCCTTGGATTGAGACGGTTGTTTAAATATATTACACTCAAGGTTTCAGAGAACTTTAGGTATGGACGGGTTGGTTCGAACACGAAAACAACCGGGCCCTCGGAGCAGAAACACTTATAACTTGAGCTCCGGATGTCCGATTGACGTGCCGTCGACTTTGTTGGATTCCTCTTAGTGAGATGGTTATTTTGGCTTACTCCACTCAAGGTTTGGAAATAGATGGAGTATGGTCGGGTTGGTTTTATCTTAAAAATCAACCGGGCCCCTGGGACGAAAAAGCCAATAACTCTCAAACCGGGCGTCCGATTGACGCGCCGTCTGTCGCGTTGAGTTCCTATTGACGAGACAGAAATTTGTGATACATAAACTCTGGACTTCATGATAGTTGATGTATTGACCCTTGGCTCGTGGAGCGGACCCTCCCGGAATCGAGCGTGCTGTGTGCGGGAACCCTAGAGTTGGCTGCGACGATGGCGACTGTACATGGATCCTCCGTGGGTTCGACAGTGAGGACGACTGCACTTGGATCCTCCGTGGGTTCGGCAGCGAGGACGACTGCACTTGGATCCTCCGTGGGTTCAGCAGTGAGGACGACTGCACTTGGATCCTCCGTGGGTTCGGCAGTGAGGACGATTGTACTTGGATCCTCCGTGGGTTCGACAACGACGACGACCATATTGGAATCCTCCGTGGGTTCGATGGTGATGACTACTGTTCTTGTATCCTATGTGGGTCCAGCAGTATTTGACTCTATACTTATATCCTATGTGGGTCCGACAGAGTAGCTGGTCTTGTATCCTTTGTGGGTCTGACAGCTTAGCTAGACTTGAATCCTATGTGGGTCTGACAACTTAGATGAATCAGTGGCTACATATGATCATCTCCATCGCCTTACGAAGTGTATACCTGTGTGAGATGAGTCTTGATTCTCAATCATTATCATTGATGTGGTTGACTTGATTTCCTGTGTGGAATGGGTTTTGCTTTCCTGTGTGGACTGGGTTGTGCTTTCCTATGTGGACTGGGTTGTGCATGGGCTCGGGAGCCGGAGCCAAACTGTAACTGATGACTTAGGTATATATATGGGAATATACCTAAGTAGTGTTATTGATACTTTGTGATTGTATCTTTCCTTTGTGGTTTATCCTTAATGGATTCTGAGATACCTTCGGGGGTCTCGGGGTCCCTACTGAGTATCGTATACTCACCCCTGCACGAGATATGCCCGCACTATGTTGTGTTGGATGCAGACGACGGACAACACTGATCGAGGTGGAGGCTTGTAGAGCTTGACAGTACCCGGAGGTAGACCACTTGGCGGGACGTACACGGAGCGGACGGTCGGGCCGAGGAGCTGAGGAGACTATATGTACCCACCCTTCAGGTGGGATTTCCGGAGGACGACTCGGTGTTGCTGTTTTACTTTCTGTTTCTATACTTTCCTTTCAGTTGTACTGTACTTTCAGTTGGGTTTGTATACTGGACCATTTTCTTTCAGCACTTACCTTGTACCCAGTTTTACTTAGTGTTTACTTCACTTGCATACTCTGTGGTGTTTGTTTACTCTTTAAAGGCAATGTCTTCCCTTCTTTTGGGTTTTACTCCTTTGGTGCTAGTCTCCAGCCCCTGGCCTATGGAAAACGGGCTTGGGGTGGTCACGACACGGGCCCCGAGGATGGGTTGTGACAAATTGGTATCAGAGGAGTTCAGTTCTACCGCAGAACTCAGGACTCTGATCTTTCTTCTATGTGAAACAATAGTGTTAAGGGTATTGAGTGTGGTTATCAGTCCAGGGAGTCCAGTGTTGGTGTGGCGTCCAACGTATCCATACACTAGGACCCTGACTTCTGATTTACGACTCAGTGCACGAAGACACTGATTGCGTGTATGTTTCATTTCAAAAGTTTTCCTTGTGATTACTTTGTGTCAGCTCACCAGGTATACTGTATTAACCATGGCACACCTGTTTCTTTTCAGGATGGCCCCACGACGACAGCCAGCTAGGGTTCCGAGATTTGTGCGAGATGACAGCCCACCGAGCGATGAGGCCTCGGTGCAGGGCCCCATTTTAGCGGAGGCACCAGCGGTACCTTTACCCGCCAAGTCACTGATGCCACCAGCCCCAGCAGCAGAGAGTGCACGACACCTCAGTGCGCTGCATGAGTTTCAGTGTCAGAGGCTGCCTAGGTTCCACGGAGAGACGGACCCTCAGGCAACTAAGGATTGACTGGAGGCTATCGTCAGAGTCTTCAGACTGGTAGGGACACCAGCAGATCTTATGGTGATCCTTGCCATGAGTCTCCTGCACGCAGTAGCTGGTAGATGGTAGAGCTTGATGCTCCAGGTGTACGATGAGGATTCTATACCTTGGATGGACTTCAAGGGCCTCTTCCGCTCAGAGTTTGTTCCAGCCACCCTCCGTGCGGTGCGCATCCAGGAGTTACTACAACTGCGGCAGGGCAGCATGTCAGTAGATCAGTACTCGGTGAAGTTTACCGACCTCTCGCGCTACTCCATGGACATGGTACGGGACCCTATCTTCCGGTCCCGGACCTTCGTGTAGGGACTGAGGCATGAGATCAGGGCTTCAATGATCTCCCTCAACATGCCGACACACGTGGGGGTGTTGGAGAGAGCCCTTATAGTGGAGAGTTTTGTCGCTGAGAAGTCACCAGCGGCGAGACCCTCTGTAGGACGACACGTAGAGGAGTCTTCTGCAGCCAGCGGTAGACAAAAGATGTAGGGGTCCAAGCAGACCAGGCCGTCAGGTGGGTGACCTCAGGATACAGGTTCGGCTGTGCGGGGCACTCAGCACAGAGCCAACCATATGAGGAGCAGGCAGTGCTATGCATGCGGCGGGCATGGTCACATGGCTCGAGACTAACCGACCCGCCCTTCAGATGAGCAGCGGGCAGTAAAAGGACCTCCCAGGATGAGGTTCAACCGTGGTGGTCTTTCGGGAGCAGGCAGACGTGGTAGAGGGACTGGCCAAGCAGTAGATGGTGGACGACGTTTCGAGGCCCTACCACCACCACCACCACGAGGACCACCTCGACCGCAGGGAATGGCTGGACATGGGAGAGCTCATCTTCAGGAAGCTGAAGCATACGATTATGGATCTCCAGAAGTAGGTGGACAAGAGCGGGACTAGGCATGGAGGCCTTTGTTCTTAGTGTTTTAGTTTCCATGTAGTCGTTGTTGTGTTTGATTTATGTCTTTGTACTACTAGCTGGAGTAATAAAAGACACTTATCTTTGTGATGTTTACTTTCCTGTCCACTTGTATGGTTGATACTAAGAGGTTCCGGTTTAAAACTGTTGACTTGATCCTCACTTTCAAGAAACTTACAGGAGGAGACCCAGTGACCACACACTGCTGCCGATAGTGTGACTCGACCCTTGGAGGTGAGAGTAACGGTTGGATCTCTTGGTAGTAGCGTCGAGGCCTTACGATGTCGTCCATGGAATGAAATAGTACCGTTCATGTCAGGATTGACTGTATTAGGAAAAGAACATGGTTCATCCAGGGGATGAGACCAGATTTCTCTTTTTCGCAGAGGAGAAATCTCAGCAGCTCTTGGGTGGAACATAGACGAAGAAGGGTGGAGATGAGTTCTTACAATCGGCTAGCCTCACCCATTGTTCGTTGAGAGAACGGTTTTCGGTTCTCTCCAACTCAATAGTCTCAGGTGTATCTTCTATCAGAAGGACATGAACTTGAGACAGCGGTGATGGCTTGAGTTCCTCCAGGATTATGACTTTGAGATTGCCTATACTCCTGGGAAGGGGAACGTTGTGGCTGATGCTCTCGGTAGAGATCGGGATTTCAGCTACTTGAAGAGGCGAAGGAGCAGTAAGATGATTTTTAGATATCCTTCATGGGTAGAGATGGGGCATCCTATCTATAGTCTCTCACAGTCACTCCTCCACTTTTTCAGCGGGTCAGAGAGGCGCAACGTGGGGACGTTTCCTATGAGGCGTGACGTCCTCAGATATCCTCAGGGCTAGCACCCGATGGATTTTCTGAAGGCGGGGAGTACGTCATCCTCTTCAGGGGACGTACCATGGTACTAGTTGAACTAAAAGATGAGGTCCTGAGGGAGTTCCACAATTCCCCTTCAGTAGTACATCCTGGAGTAGCGAAGATGTACCAAGACCTCAGACGACAGTACTGGTGGCCGGGTATGAAGAAGGCTCTAGCAGAGTTCATTTCTCGATGCCTCACCTTCCAACACGTGAAGATGGAGAACTAGGTACCAACAGGCTTGGTATAACCCTTAGAGGTCCCAAAGTGTAATTGGGATGGGATATCTATGGATTTCATGACTGTACTTCCACGTACTTCCAGAGGACACAACTCCATCTGGGTGATTGTAGACCGACTCACCAAGTCGGCCCACTTCTTACCTATCAGATATCAGGGCTCAGTGGAGAGCTTGGGACGCCTCTACGTTCAGGAGATCGTACGGCTTCATGGTGTGCCATCGTCTATCATCTCCAATCGAGATGATCGCTTTACTTTCCGGCTTTGGAAGGGGTTGGAGGAGGCATTTGGGATGTAGCTACGCCTAAGCACCACCTTTCACCCACAGACGGATGGTCAGATGAAGAGGACCATTAAGACTCTCGAGGACATGCTCCGTGCATGTTTCATCGACTTTGGTCACAGCTGGGAGGATCATCTACCCTTGGTGGAGTTTGCGTACAACAACATCTACCACTCCACCATCGCGATAGCACCATACGAGGCATTGTATGGACGACCTTGAATATCACCTCTGTGCTGGATAGACCCTGGAGAGTTAGAACTTGTGGGACCAGAGATGGTCCGGGCCACGACGGAGAAGGTGAAGATCATCCAGGAGCAGATGAGGACTGCATAGAGCTGACAGAAGTCCTATTCTGATAGGAGGCGGAGACCACTAGAGTTCGAGGATGGCGACCACGTTTTCTTACGGGTCTCACCTCGACGTGGAATACAGAGATTTGGTCAGGGCGACAAGTTATCTCCGCACTTCATCGGACCATTTCAGGTTCTCATCAGGATAGGCGAGGTGGATTATCACCTGGCTCTTCCACCTCAGTTGCACCGGGTGCACGACGTCTTCCACGTATCTCAGATGAGGAGATACGTGCACGACTCGACGCATATCATCGACCACAGGGAGCTGGACATCGATGCCGGGGTGACTTTTGCGGAGGTCCTGGTAGCGATCAAGGATCGATAGGAGCGGGTCCTACGTGGATGGTCGATTCCTATAGTGATCATCAGGTGGAAGCACGGGAACCTCCAGGAGAGCACATGGGAGCGGGAGGCTCAGATGCGTGCACAATACCCTCATTTGTTTCCCTAGTTTGTGTTATATCTTTACGGGGACGTAAAGCCCTGAGGTGGGAGTAATGTAAAGACCCTTAAATTTCAAGGAATTTTTTTTTCTTAAATTCTTTGGGATTTTACGAGTACGTAGTTTTTGACGGCGCTTGATTCCGAGGCCCGGTGTGCCCGGAATCAATTTTCGAAGTTTAGCTCGGGTACGTTCAGTGAACAAACGATCGGAATTTTCTAACTTTTGAACCGGTGCTCGGAATTAAAATCCAAGGGCACTGATGAACTTACAGTGCCGGTAATTGCTTAAGGGAACACTTACTGTAGATGCGTTCACAAAAGAGGAGAAGATAATTATTGGGGGTTTGTTTAAGAAATAAATAAAAAATTGTCGGAACAATTTTTTATTTCTAAAGGAGGTTATTCCCTCCCATGGGTAATTAAGGGTGGGGCTCACAGCCACTTAATTACCCAATTGAGGAGTTTAGAGAGGTGGGGGCCTCACGAGCCCCACCATTTAAGTCCCTCTAATCCCATAACATCCCCTAATTAATTGGAAATCTGCCTTTTAATGTCACCTCAATCCATTAAATTATGACAACCCATAATTTAATGAGGAACCTTCCTCTTTTCCCCCTTTTATTTTTAACTGCCAGCGCATTTAATAATGGGCAACCTTCTATCTCCCCAATTTAATGTGCCACCATAGAGGATTAATTGGGTGAATCCCTCTGTCATAAATCCTCCATTTATGACTTTCGCGCCAACGATGAGCCCTCCCACTCCTATATAAAGGAGGCTTGGGAAAGAGTTCTGGATAGCTTCTTCAAGCGGCGGAATGCTGGCAGCGAAGCACGGTGCCCAGCACTTGGAGAGTTTTCCTCTTCCTCCAGCGAAGAACGAAGAACGCCGACACCACCCTCAGCTCCTCCCTTTTCAACGTTGATGGGACGATGTCGATCTTCCGCGACGTCCGATCACCGTGACGTTCGTCTTCCGCGGTTTGACGAAGTGCGACGTCTTATCAAGGTAGGGGTTAAGTTCAATTTTATTAAATTAAAATTGCGCTTGTTTTTCGTTGATAATTATCATTCTTTTGGCCATATGTTATCAACATAACGAGAGGAGGTCAGACCGCATAAACATGGCCGACTCTCCTCCCTGTCTCTTGTTGTTTATCGTTGAACTTGCCGCGAAGGCGACGCGGTGCCATTGCACCTTGCGAGAACGAAAAGGACTGCGGCCAGAGCGGGTCGCGACAGAGGTGCGTGGCGCCGTCACGCGGTGCCGGTGAGGCCGAAGGAGGCCGCGACCAAGAGCGGGCTGTGGCGGAGGGGCGCGGCGCCATCGCGCCGCGCCGGATGGGCAGGAGCTGCGACCTATGGCTGCGGCGGTTCAGAGGAGCGGCCGGCTAAGCCGGCCGCCGGCACACCCTGAAGGCGGGACCCCCGTGGGTCCCGCGTGGCTCAATCGGCCGGCCTTAAAGGCCGACCGTTACCCAGGAAAACCGGGGGTTGAAACCCCCAGCCAGCAAACAGGGCGGACCCCATTAGGTCCGCCGTCCGGTTCCAAGGGGGCGGTGCCCCCCCTTCGCACCCCGCGGCCGGCTCCGAACCGGGCCGCATGGCCGCGCCGGCTGGGCCGGGCTGCGCCCAACTGGGCCGGACTCGGACCCGGGGCGGGTCGACCCAGTTCGGGCTGACCCAGGGGGTATTGGGCCGGGTCGGACCGGGCCCAAACCCCCTATTTACGGACAGATACATTCAAACGCCCGTAACATGGGCTACGAACCTTCGATCGACGCACCGTCAGTTGGGTTGGGATCCTTGGATTGAGAAGGTCATTTCAGTTTATTACACTCAAGGTTTCGGAGAACTTTGGGTATGGCCAGGTTGGTTTGAACATGAAACCAACCGGGCCCTCGGAGCGGAAACGCTTATAACTTGAGCTCTGGACGTCCGATTGACGTGCCGTCGACTTTTTTGGATTCCTCTTAGTGAGATGGTTCTTTTGGCTTACTCCGCTCAAGGTTTGAATGTAGCTGGAGTATGGTCGGGTTGGTTTTAGCTTAAAAACCAACTGGGCCCCTGGGACGAAAAAACCAATAACTCTCAGACCGGGCATCCAATTGATGCGCCGTCTGCCGTGTTAAGTTCCTATTAACGAGACAGAACTTTGTAATACATCAACTCTGGACTTCGTGACAGTTGATGTATCGACCCTTGGCTCGTGGAGCGGACCCTCCCGGAATCGAGCGTGCTGTGTGTGGGAACCCTAGAGCTAGCTGTGACTTTGGCGACTGTACGTGGATCCTCCATGGGTTCGGCAGCGAGGACGACTGCACTTGGATCCTCCGTGGGTTCGGTAGTGAGGACGACTGCACTTGGATCCTCCGTGGGTTCGACAGCGAGGACAAATGCACTTGGATCCTCTGTGGGTTCGGCAGCGAGGACGACTGTACTTGGATCCTCCGTGGGTTCAGCAGCGACGACGACCGTACTGGAATCCTCCGTGGGTTCGATGGTGATGACTACTGTTCTTGTATCCTATGTGGGTCCGACAATATTTGACTCTGTACTTGTATCCTATGTGGGTCTGGCAGAGTAGCTGGTCTTGTATCGTTTGTGGGTCTGACAGCTTAGCTGGTCTTGTATCCTATGTGGGTGTGACATCTTAGATAAATCAGTGGCTACATCTAATCATCTCCATTTCCTTACGAAGTGTATACCTGTGTGAGATAAGTCTTGATTCTAAATCATTATCATTGATGTAGTTGACTTGATTTCCTGTGTGGAATGCGTTGTTCTTTCTTGTGTGGACTGGGTTGTGCTTTCTTATGTGGACTGGGTTGTGCTTGGGCTCGGGAGCCGGATCCAAACTGTAACTGATGACTTAGGTATATGTATGGGCATATACCTAAGTAGTGTTATTGATACTTTGTGATTGTATCTTTCCTTTGTGGTTTATCCTTCCTGGATTCTGAGAGACCTTCGAGGGTCTCGGGGTCCCTAATGAGTATCGTATACTCACCCCTGCACGGGCTATGCCCACACTACATTGTGTTGGATGTAGACGACAGACAGTACTGATCGAGGTGGAGGCTTGTAGAGCTGGACAATACCCGGAGGTGGACCACTTGGCGGGATGTACACGGAGCGGACGGTTGGGCCGAGGAGCTGAGGAGACTATCTGTACCCACCCTTCAGGTGAGATTTCTGGAGGATGACTCGGTGTTGCTGTTTTACTTTCTGTTGCTGTACTTTCCTTTCAGTTGTACTGTACTTTCAGTTGGGTTTGTATACTGGCCCATTTTCTTTCAGCACTTACCTTGTACCCAATTTTACTTAGTGTTTACTTCACTTGCATACTCTGTGGTGTTTGTTTACTCTTTAAAGGAAATGCCTTCCCTTCTTTTGGGTTTTACGCCTTTGGTGCTAGTCACCAGCCCCTGTCCTATGGAAGGCGGGCTTGGGGTAGTCGCATCATGGGCCCCGAGGATGGGTTGTGACACAAAAAGATTTGTAAAGTTTTGCATAAAGTCTATATGTGGTTTTAGTGTAAGTAAGAGATTGTTGGCTGTGCACTAAAATGTACATACATGATATGGATGTACATATTCATATGATACATGATATATATATATATACAATATGATATTATATATATTGTGTACATTTAATATATGCATCTGATGCATGCTATGCATGAATTAATATATATATGATATATATGTATTATTCATTTCTCCCTAGACAATTTCATTTTCATTCAAACTAAAGGTTGGTTCATTCATAGCTTTGTATTTATTCATTGAAGTGCGTTAAATTAATAAACACCAAACAGAAAAAAATGAATGACATGCGTTATGAAGTGGGAGTATCTAGCTTTGACTATAAAAGATAATGAGTTCTCATTTTTTTGGGTGTGCGATGTATGTGAAACTTCTAGGATAGAACCTAAACCCTATTCTTCCCAAATAATTGTTTATTTTTTTCACAATGAAGGTTCTAACACCCATTTTACATTTAGGTATCCCCATGATATGATTTTGGACTCTAGTACCCTGTTCATCACATTAGAGGAAGGGTGCATCCATTCATTATTCCTTGACCATTCTCCAATAAAGGATAAAGAAGGAATTTACTGCAAAAAATGATTTATAGGCACTCTATTTTATGATATTATTTACACATTGAATTCTTGAGATATATTTTATTGTGTTTTGGGATGTATTTCACTACAAATGATCATTAGATAATCATAAGAATCCCATCGGTATGATCACCTATGATCGGTAATACTATCAAAATCATATTATGAATGAAGTTACTTAAGGTTCCAAGATTATAAATTGGTAAGTGAATATAAATCCATAATATTTAAAATTAAATCACAAATAAAATTGTGTGGAGAAAATATTATTGACACTGACATGCTAGATAATAATTTTTCTACCTTCCATGCCTTGAATGTTATTATAAAAAACAATATCAGGAAAAAGGATTTACAAAATATTTTTAATTATTCTCTTGCCTTCTTATTGCAAAAAAATAATAACAAACTCCTAATGGGAAACCATAAATATAAATTAACTATTTCATTTCCATTCCCTGAAGTGAATGTGACTACTTATAATCGTGGTCATGGAAATAATTGATGTAGTTGAGGTTGAGGAAAATATTTTTCTTAAGGTGGTCATACAGCCCATGAGAAGAGGAAATGACACCACCATAAGTGGTTAAATAATGAACAACCACAACTGATTAAAATGAAGAACGATGAAATAAAATTATTTTGGTGTGGTATGAAGGGGAAATAGTCATGTAACTATTTCATTCTAAAGATTTTTTTTGATATTTATCAATAATCATTCAAAGGTAGGGAAATAAGGATTGAAGAAAACTTTATTGATCATACCTTGAAGTATGAAAATTATATTATGAATTTTTACATCTTTTATTATTTTGTAAACCATGAAGGTATAAAGTATATGGATAATGTTTAAATTATCATGATGGATATTTAATTATGGATTTTTAATCTTTTTTAATAAACTTTTCATGTTAAATTTCATTTTATTTCTTATATGCATGTCTTATTTTTTATAATATAAACGGATGATATGAACTGATCCATTAATATTAATTCCCATTGTGAAGATATTTGTCACATTGATAGTTATACTATGCACACAATTATTAAATATGATAAATATCTTATCTACATTAAAATTAGAAGTTCTCATGCAAGTACACTAATAAGTAGTGAGAAATTAATTGAAGGATTTAGAAGAGAAAAAATTTACCTACCTGGTGGTTCAAATTTTTTAATAACTAATGTTTTATTTTCTCCTAAGCCTCAATGATTTTTTTGTTTTAAAAATATTTGTTAAAATGGATATCACATCATGACTATGGATAAAGGTGGCACTGAATACCACTATATAACAAGCATTAATAATGACCATAAGTTGATTTGAGAGAAACTTTCAAGACTTTCAAATGAATTGTATTATATTAATATTTTTTATAATCAAATAAAATATGCAAAACTTGAAGTTTACCATTCATGATTATTATATTACATGATCATTTGGGTTATCTAAGAACAATAATGATGAAGATAATTGTAAGGTTTAGCAGTGTGGAAACCATTTTCTTGTTAAGTGTTGTAACTTCTTTAGAATGTCCAATTCGGGAACTAAATGAAGATATTGGAGAATCATGAAAAAGGTTTAGATGTTCAAAATTAGATAAATCTAGAAGAAGTGTAATCTAAAGAAGATAAATAAAAAGTAACATGATGAGTCTAGAAAAAGTAAGTGAGAAGATGCAAATGAATATCATAAGATTCAATTTTGAAGTTATGTAAGGTGTTATCAATATTTACGAGAGTTATGTAAGGATACTTCATAAGGTAACATAATTAGAAATCATAGAGTTTATGAAAGCACATATTTTTCACTAGACGAGTTAGTTGATGTGATGATACTCAGTCAATGATCAAGTCTTGGTGGATGATCGACTTCAACTTCTAGAAGGTGGTGAAACCTGTTACACCTATTGGGTATTACAATAAACTAGTATGATGGGATCATGTTTGAGATATATGACGGCTCAAAATTGAATCATATTCCATTCCTTAATAAAAGTGTTTACAACATCCCCCCAATGGAGTAGAACTTTGTTTGAACCACATAAAAAATTGTGTTGTTCCTTTACTTTTGTTTCATTTAGCTGTTTTCATATAGAAGTTCTTGTATGGTTTGTATGTGAGTGTTGTGGTGCGTGTATGGGGTACTTATCTTCTCAATTTTGTAGACATCATATATGTGGGTTTTCTCCAATCACAGTTAGGTTATAGACTTTATTTCTACTATTTAGATTTTCCAAAGGATAACTTTTGGTGATCATAGATTCACACGGCCCAACAAGTGGTATTAGAGCCTGGTTGTGGAGTTCCAATATGACTAGATCCTAAACAATGTGTTTTAGATCTCATTTAAATAGAATTTTATACCTTCAGTATTATAGTAGAATTTTGGTAAGTAGTTACTGATATACCATACATTTTTTATATTTAGAAGGAGTACATTATTTCTATATGGAATGGAGTTGGATAAGGGTAGGTTCTGGATTCATAAGTTAAACATGAAGGATTTTAGATTCTAAAAGATGGAGATAGAGTATTTTCTATTATAGAAGGATTTTTATCTTTCATTGACTAGAACAAAGATTTAAGATATGAATAATGAATAATGAGAAAGGATAGATAATAAATCAATGAGGATAATATCGATTTCATTAGCTTGGAACAAGGACTATACCATATGTGAGGTAAATATGGATTCAAAACTTATGAACACTATTGCCGATATGTACGAGAATCTAACCACAATGAACAAAGTGTTTCTATTGTAGAAGATATTCAAAATGATAATATCAAATGGAAATCCAATGATTGATCATTTAAATGGATTCAACATGATTTAGAGTCAATTAGAATTGATGAAGGTTAAGTTTGCAGATCAAAAGTGGGCATTTTTGTTGCTCTCATTACCCCCGAATCATGTTATGAGATGGTTACTGCAGTGAGTAACTCAAGTGGTAAGGATGAATTAGTGTTTTTGGATGTTAGGGATATAATTATAAATAATAATATCTACCTGAATGTGATCCAAAAATATAACATAAATTCTTATAGTGTGGAATATGGGGGGCATTCTTTTGCATGGGAGAGTCATAAGACAAATAAATAAATAATAAGTCAAATGCAAAGTAGTTTGGTTGAAGGTGGTTCTATATGTTAACATTATGGGAGGAAAGGCCATATGAAGAATGATTGAAGTGATATAAGAGGAAATTATAGAATATATTCTTCCAAAAGTTCATTCAAAAATCCCAATTTTGAAAGATATGAGTGGTATATTACTGAGTGTGACCAATCCACTTGAGTGTTGGATTATAGACCTTGGGACTTAATTTCACTCTTCATTTGAGAGAATATTTCATGAACCTCCTCCATAGGTACCCCTCATGAGATGGAAGTGAAGATAAGTGTGACCCCCAAAGCCCACCTTCAAGAAGTCATGGGTGACTAGCACCAATGGTATAAAGCACACACATATGAAATAAATTTCCCTCAATATTCCTAGGATAATAAAAAATTAACCATAAATAACATCCAATATAATAAATAAAAAAATAATATAAATAAATGATATATCATACAATAAAAACACAAAAAAAATATTCTACTTCAACTCCTACGAAAACCACCACAATCACCCACAACTCACAAGTAATATCCAAAAGCTAATAACATCCAGCTTGATCACTAACTCCCTCCCATTGAACTGAAATACATATATATAAGGGTGAGAAAAAAAGTACACTTAATAAGACCCCCCAAAAAATATTGTGCAAATGTGTAACAATAATACCAAATCTATAGTGAATAAACAGAGAAACCAAATCATCACCTAATCAGGTATTCTATATTCCCAACCTCACAATTTAAGGTTATAGGGCACACTGGAAGTGGTTGAACCTATAACCAACAATGGAAATTCATCAAATTATTTGGATTTATCCTTATAACTAGATTAATTTCAATCATGGAATCCACAAGATATGACCATCACACATAATTTATATAAATAATGAATCCCCTCACAATGGAATTATTTCTCTATTGATGAATCAGATAACAAATTCTAGTTATTTCGTCATTGTTTTATAGGATTAAAGGGTATAATATCTCCAGTGGTGATCCACACATGAACCAAAAACCTTTAAATGTTTCCATAGAAATCCCTAGATTCTAGAGTAGAATATTTTAACACTTGTTTTTTTACATTGATATCTAAAAGAATCAATTCAAGGTCGAATGGATTATTATTGTTCTCTATAGATTCGAGATGGGGGAGGAGGATAATTTCTCTTTGTTCTTGAGATCATTCTATAAGAATATCTCTCTATATATTGATATTAATCTCTATAATTTCATTGTACACAATGACCATTCACATTGAGAATGATATAATTGGGTTTATATAGAGTTAGAGTTGGAGAATAAATAACTACACATATGCCCTTATTATTCTATTAATCCTCAGTGAACCCTATGTCTAAATAGTAATAATAATATTATTATTTACTTGAAATTTACTAAACATGAATATGAATAAATATTATTTTTAAAATAAACAAATTAACATTTATTTAAATAATATTTAATATATCATTTCTCACCAAACCATTAACTTGACTCTTCATTATTCCTCAGTATTTATCGAACCTTAATAAATGAATATTTATTTGAATAAATAAATATCACTTCATTATCCAATGATAAATAAATAAATATTATTTTCACTAAAATTGAAAATAAATATTTATTAAATATTCAACTCACATGTATTCTCTCGAATAACTGGTAACTGAATATTTTCAATCAAATAAAAATCAATAATTATTAAACCATGTACATGAATAATATTTATTAAACATGTTAAATTCATATATAATTTAACTGAGGTTTTGGATAAACTTAACATGTGGCCCTCTAGGAACCTTTCTCAGTGGAATTAAAATGAACCATCCAAATTCCAAGCATATTGTATAAGAACATGCTAAGGCACCCATAAAGAAAGAAGTTAATATTGTAACAACATAAAAACTCCTAAAAATGTACAGCATATAATATAATCCCTTTGTATTGATATATTTAATCAATTAGGTCGAATACTGGCGTCATAAACCAATGTGCTCGATGTCACTTTCTTTGAATTTTCAGAAATGAACTTGCTGATAGAATGCCATGTCCATGAACTTAATTAGGAAGTTATATTCCCATATGAGAGTTTGAGATATCAAACTAAATTAAAGAACATAAGGGAAAAATATTTTCTTGAACTATTCATTAATGAAATATCAGTCGTGATGCACCCAAAATATCCAAATTCATCATGAACATATGTCCTCATGGTTTCTAACAATACATCAAATTAAGTGACTCATGATATTAATTAATAATAATATTAAAGTCCAAGGACCATTATACATGTTTATAGATAAGAATATCCAATGAAACATATAAATATGGATTTCCTACTAGAGGTTCAAGTTCATATAACCTTCTTTATTGATATTACCAAGGAAAAACTTAATGAGAAGAACTCTAAATATCTTATGACCCCCCTACGATTGATATCCTATATAATATATGTCCCATCAGACAATATCATCTGGCCATAAAAAAAGTATTTAAGAACGCCATCATATCACTTATAGGTTCTCATTATAACAAGGAACTACTATGACATTTTATTATGAAAGGTACCCTTAAATTATCATATTAAATGTCACATAGAAGAATAATCATAATATGATAAGAAATTTATTAATATTCAAAACCATGAATATTGGTAATCATAATGTAACATTCTAACTTTTCTCAAAGATACATATCATTATTTTTTTGGTTTAAATCCCTTTAAACGACCATAATTATGATTAATAATCAATTGAAGGAGGTATTAGGGGTGTCTTGGGATAATCCGGATCATGTATCTCTAAAAATTAAAGAAAATAATAGGACACATGGTTAAAGGAAACCGTACACCCCAACCCGTTCAATTTCCCTAAACTGTGTAGTTGCAGACAGTGGGCACCTGGGGGCCACACAGTTTATATGAAACCTTGAGATCTAGGGTGAACGACCATGAGAACACCTATTTGTTTTGGAAAGATCCTTTTTTAATGGTTTTCAAAAATTTATACAAACCATGCGCCTAATCGTGCGACACGCCCCTTTGAAGCAGCAGTAGACACACGATTGGCACACAACCCAGACAACCGTGCGACGAAACTGTGTGTAGTGTGTTTTGTGGGTGAAATTACAAGTTTTAACTCATTTAATGATTTAAAACTACCCCTTTATTTTCCTCTTATTCTCTAGTGTCTCTCCCCTCCTATTCCACACATGGAGCTCCCACATCCCATCTTCCTAGGTTTTGTGCTACCTCAATCACCCGATATCCATTTCTCTCACTGTTGGAAGAGTTAGATCCATATTGGTAAGATAATTATTCCTATATAATATATTTCAAGTATCCTATACTATACATAGTTCTATTTTTGTGCAACATATTTTTCCTTATTTTTAGGGATTTTGATGATTTTATCGTTTTCTTACGTTCTAGGTTGAATCATGACTCAAAAACATACGAGTGGAGAACTACTACATAGAGGTTGATGGTATAGGTATTTCCCACCCATTTTTTTACTTTTCAAATGATGATCCTTTTTTACACTCACCATAATCTTTGCTAGATGCTTCAAACTAGTTTAATAAATTAATAAAATTGGTTTTCCAAGTAATGTGTGACCCTACCTCACAATGAAACCCATCTGAGGAGTGTTCGTCTCATCATTGGACATCCCTTTGGGTGTTACCAATTTATATGGCCTATATTTCCCAAGACTTAATTTATAATTTGAGTATAAATGAATAGTGAACCCTAATATTGGCCTTTGTGCTTGATTACTCACACTTTAAAAATTGAATTGATTATGGTTGATGCTTTACATTAGATGCCACATGCTGTATATTCAATTTCTCATGCAAGTTGTTTTATTAATCATGATTTATGAATCATTTCATTGATTTACATAAATACTATTCCAATTCCTTGTACTTATGCTTGTATTCCATTGCTTATGATTATTGCATGTTGCATAGTGATCATGCCTTGGAGACTTGAGCTTATGTTTGTTCTTAATGATTTATGCCATGTTTAATGGATTGAATTGTATCATTTAGAAAACTTGTTAGCATGACTTATTACCATTCATTATTGTTTTGGTTGATGGGTAGTGGGAATGCAACAAAAAAAACCACAATGGAGTGCAAGATCACTTGTGTTGTGCGCAGATGAAGCAAGAACCAAACAACAACTAGAGAAGTGTAGAAAAATAAAGGGAACACATTGATTTATGTGATTTGGCCCCTTTGGGACCTAATGTATAGAAATAAAACCACACACACTCACTATTTTATTACTGTGAAAAAGAAAACCAGAATTACAATGAAGAGCAACAGAAAAAAAAGAAACAGTAGAGGAAAACAGGTACAAAGATGTGTTGAAGAAAGAAAAAAACTATACAATACTTAAAATATCGGAGTTATCTATACCTGGATGTTTGGATCTCTTCATGCTTTGAAGGCTGGGTCAACATTCTCCGGATCTTGAAGAAGCAGTGGTGTTTTTCACCTCACACGGTTCTGAAAATCATCACCAAAAGTTTCACATCTTCTGTCGAGGAAGGGTTGTTACCCCCACCATGCACCCGTCGCCAATCAGAAGGCCGAGGTAGAGAAAAAGGAAAGTATGAATGCTTATATAGAGAAGTATTAGCATAGAACCAGGACTCGGACACCAGGGCTAACTGAGGAAGAATGAAAAAACACCACCGCACTGAAGCCAAGAAGATGAATGCACTGCATCTTAGGAGTAGCCGTAGCAGGGGTGATTAAACCCCTTACGAGCAGCGGTTCTCCCAAACAAACTACCCCAATCAAGGGGTGACACGCTCCCAAGGAGTGAAACATAAACCTAATCCACAGTGCACAAATTGAATAACAAGGCATAGGATAGATAACCCATATTAAAATTTCAGTGCGGGAGATCAACGACCAGCAAATAACTCGAAAAAAATGATTTCCAGCAAGTCAGCGTGTAAATGAAAAAAAGGTGAAAACAATTTAAACACAAATTTTAATATAGAAAAATAAAAATTGAATTAAAAGATGTTTAATTCACAAATATCCACCATTTTTAATTAAATTTTTTGATGTTCTTGCACCTAAGGTTATAAAACAGGAACCAAGTTCATTCTATCTAAACAAAACTTGAACTTAGATAAAGCCAAAACTTTAGTCAAACTATCAGATAGGTTTTTATCAGTGTGCATCTTATTGAAACACATAGTACCTTGTTCTATAAAATCTCTAATAATATGTAATTTAATATCTATGTGTTTTTATTTTCCATGGGAAAATAAATTTATTGATAAATGGAGTGCTGATTGACTATCAGAATAAACATTAATGACTGAATTAAAAAGTTTGAGTTCAGAAGACAAGCCTTTAAGCCATAAGGCTTCCTATACTGCCCCAGTAAGGGAAATTTACTCAGAATCTATGGTTGAAAGGGAAACCACGGATTTCATGTTTCACTTTGAAGAAATAGGACCGCCACAGGCAGTGAACACGTATCCATTTAATGGTTTTCTGGTGTCAATATTACCTACATAATCAGCATCTACAAAGACCACCAAAATATCAGAAACATTAATATTTTTTCCATATAACAAAGATAAATTAGATGTATAGGAGAGATATCTAATAATCCAATTAAGGGCATGCCTTTGTTGTTTCCCAGGTGCGGCCACAAATATGCTTAAAGTGCAGATTGCAAAGGCAATATCAGGTCTGGTGAAAATCATAGAGTACATTATACTACCAACAATGTCAACATATGGAATTTTAGACATAAATTTCACATCATCATCAGCAGTGGGTGCTTTTGTTAAAGATAAATTAAAGTGTTTATCAAAAGGTACATTAACAGGTTTGAGAGATTCAAACATGTATCTCTTTAGGATCTTTAAAATATAAGCACACTGAGATCAGTATAACAATTTGTTTGATCTATCTCTAATTATTTCAACACCTAATATCTATTTAACTACACCTAAGTCTTTCATCTCAAAATTTCCTTTTAATTGGGATTTAATAGAAGTGATAAAACTCATATTCTTACATACGATTAGCATGTCTTCAACGTAAAGCAACATGTAAATAATACAACTTTGAATTGATTTAAAGTATACACATGAATCATATTGACTCCTGGTAAATTGGTTATTTATCATGAAGAAATCAATTTTTTTATACCATTTCCTAGAAGCTTACTTTAAACCATACAAGGACTTATTTAATAGGCAAACTTGATTTGTCTTGAATTCCATAGAATAACCATCAGGAGGATTCATATAGAGTTTTTCATTCAGATCCCCATATAAGAAGGCAGTCTTAACATCTATTTGTTTGATGTGTAGATCGAGATAAGCAATAAAGGCTAATAAGATCCTAATATAAGAGTGCTTGAAAATGGGGGAAAAGATTTCAGAATAGTCAATTCCTTCTCTTTAAAGGAATCCTTTGGTGACTAGCCTTGATTTAAACTTAACTTTATTTCCCATGGTGTTGTGTTTATTTCTCTTATATATCCACTTGGACCCAATCACCTTAGCATTAGGTGGCTTGTTGACAATGGTCCACATGTGGTTTTTCTTTAGATATTACATCTATTCATTCACAACAGAGATTCAATGTTTTAAATCTTTGTCTTTTAAGGCTTGCTTATATGACTGAGGATCATCATTAATGAGATCCTGGGCCACATTAAAGGAATATGAAGCCATATCATACTGAATAAACCGATCTGGAGGTCTCATAACCCTCCTTTTTCTATCTCGGGTTAATTGATAATCCTCATGAGTGATAGAAGGTCCAGAATCAGAATCTGAACCAGAAATAGACTCAAAATCAGCCGCACCAGTGGTATGAAGAGGATGAGGTGGATTAGGCTAGACATCAGTCTCAACATGAGCTGGTGCCTCATGTTCATCATACTTATGAAGGTCTGGTTCACTACTACCAGGTGTAACAATCCTGGTCTTAGGGAAAGATGATTCATGAAAGACCACATCTCTACTAATAATTCACTTTTGGTATCCCGACTTATCTACCCAGAGTTTTTATCCCTTAACTCCCTCAAGATAACCAACAAAAATTCACTTGAGGGATCTAGGTTCTAGTTTATCAGTCTTGATGTGAGCATAGGCTGTAGAAGCAAAAACCCTTAAGTAGGAATATAAAGGTGGGGTTTCCAGTCCAAATTTCTTTAGGAGTTTTGAATTTATTGGCAGAAAAGGGACACCTATTGATCAGATACATAGCAGTGCTGGTGGCCTCGACCCAAAAGGATTTGGGGAGGCCCGAGTATGCAAGCATACTACAAACTCTTTCAAGTATAGTATGATTCATCCTCTCTGCAAGTACATTCTTTTGGGGATTTTACCGAACAGGTCTATGCCTTTTAATTCCTTCAGACTCACAATATTGAATGAACTCAGTGGATAGGTACTCAAGCCCATTGTTCGTTCTTATAGTCTTAATTCTCTTTCTAGTTTGGTTTTCAATTGAAGCATTCCAGGTTTTGAAATTTTGGAAAACATCCAATTTATTATTTAGTATGTAAACCCAAACCTTCCTGGAGTAATCATCAATAAAAGTGACGAAATATGATCCTCCACCATACGAGGTGGTCTTGGATGTCCCCCATAAATCCAAATGGATATACTATAGCGGGGAATTATCCTTGAAGGAGGATATAAGGACCCAACCTTGAACATTACATAATATTATATTAAGTTAATAATTCACATTGAGGATATTTTCAGGTTTAGAGCTTTAGATAATTAGATCATAACTTATACATAACAAATTGAATATTACATATAGACACTTCTACTCAGTATCCATTTATTTTCTTAAAATAAAAATTCTTAAAAAAAAGAAACGTGTCTAGTTCCATGTTTTAGACAACATGACTTTTCCTTAATCCCATCCTCGACCTTATTCATCTTTAAGTCCCGTGGAAAACATTTCAAAAACTTGGGATGAGCATAAAAAGATCATTAAGGGATATAAAATAAGGAAAGAAAACATTAGACCATGAATACATACAAATAAAACTAATCATACTTTTACATATTAAAACATAATATCTTTAACATACCTCAAAAAATCATAATATTTATGAATAACACATAGAAATAATAAATCATAAATGTAACTTGTGGCATCCATATCATACTTACATTGTAGCTATCACAACTACATAGAGAGTTACATTTGGGATACCCATCACAGTATATTCCCTAAATCTCTTAAGAGAAACATTAATGTTTACATTCTTCACATTACCCAATGCATTGGAGAGCTATCTCAGGCTCACCCACCCAAGGTTTATCATGGAACCACCCGTATGCATAAAAAATTCCCAAGAACCATAACATAATCATAACACATGAACAAGCATAAAGGAAAGATAACATTTCCAAATTACAATCACAATATAACATTTCAATATATTTACATAATAAATACATTAATAAAACCATTTTCAATACCAAAATATGTAAAAATAGTATATGATATTTATTTTCCTTTTAAAAACATTACGTCTTGTTAAGGAATCCAAATATCAAAAAATACTCGCAGCGGTGAAAAGGTCGTTGTCACCGCATTGTTAAAAAAATAAACATTCCCCTTTTTATTTAGTAAAACTATACATAGAAAAATATTCCCTTTGAATGAAATGAAAATTTAAAGGGATTTATACACCGTATAAAATAAAGTCATGTATAAATCAAAATATGACTCAATGAAAGGAGATTGAGACGAAGTCCCTTACCTCGTGTCTGACTAGACTCATTCGTTCTTTAATATACTGAATAATAAACTAAATTTAATTTATACTTTCTTAAGAACCTTTTTCATGTTTATTATTCCTTTTATATTACTTATTACCATGTTATAAACATTACATAATCATTTAAGTTAATAACGGTCGTTTTATCGATATTTGGTACTTGAGTAAAAAAATGAACTTCTTATAATTACAAGTTGTCCATGTGGTCAAAAGTCCATTATCTCCAGAATTATATTCATGATTTATATATCATATATATCATATATATAAAGTATATATATGTATTTATAATAGTCTATAACATTTAGAGATAATAAATGAAATGCACCGTTCATGGAGATGGTAATCGTACGTACGCATGAACACTACTTTCATTTCCATTTCATATTTAATGGAATGAAAAATTAATGATACATAGGTATATTATAATTCCAGTATAATATCATATATAATTTTAGTAACACCATCCTTTATACTTTCCTCGTATGGAATGAACAAGTCAGATCACTTTTAGGGGGCGGTAGTCCGCACTTCCTCAAATGAAATTATTGTATTTACCCATTATAGAAACCATAAAGGTATGCTATAAATAAAAATATAGAAGCATAGAGACAATATAAATATAATATATATCACATATAAAGACAGTTCCATCATAATGGACAACACGAGAGGCGGTAGGAGATAATTGAACAATCATCGTTTCGTGAGGCAGTAGTTCACCATCGACAGAAATAGTATGTTTGTATCCATTAGATGGAGGTGTGTGGAAGTGTAGTTAGAATACTTCTCATAAAAAAATCCTATTATATTTAATATACTGGTGTTGTTATAAAAGAATGGAATAAAGAGAGTTTAGGGGGTTGGAGAAGGAAAATAAAAGAAAAGAACTTGAGAGAAAACGTTACCTTTAAATCGGGTAACTCTCTTTGGTTCAAACCAAAAGTCTTTATTGAATTTAATTTTGCCCAATTTAATGATTCTAGGTAGAATAAAGGGATGTTTGGAGCTTATTGGAGCAGAGGTTGGACGAGCCAGGGGGCTTGACCTTTAAATCGGGTAACTCCCTTTGGTTTGAACCAAAATGATTTTTTGAATTGCCTTCTTCCCAATGTAAGGCTTCTAGGTGGAATAGATGGATGTTGGGAGATTATTGGAGAAGAGGTTGGAAAATCCAAGGGTCTTGAGAGGTGTGAGTAATGGGTTAGATGTGGTGGCCTTTTATAAGAGGGGGGATGGGCTCTTTAGGAAAGTTTGAAAGTATTATTTTATTATAAAATTATTTTTCAGTTTCAAAAGGTCCAAAACTTATTTAATTAAAAGACAAGGTGAATATAAGTCGAAATAAAATCATAAAATAATAATTGGATAGGTTTTTGATATTTTTTAATCCTTATCTTTTTTATTTAACCCTTTGTTAACTTATTTAATCTTTTACCATGTCCTCTTATATATTCATACTATATGGTTAATATATTTACTATAAAATGCCAAGAAACCAAAAATTGATCATTAATGATGTTTTTAACATCATATATTTCATTTTACCCAATATTAGATTTTAGGACTATTTTATAATTTAATAAAATATTGATTGATTTAAAAACTCTTTTATGTCAATTTTAATACTATTCATATCATGACATTTTAAAAAATCCAAAACAAATTGATTATTTTGAAAAACCTTCATTAATTCAAATATAACAAGTCATAATAATCTATAAAATTCGTTGATGACATAAAAAGGTTCAAAATAAATTTATTTTAATATTTATAATATCATTTATTTGAATCCTTTATTAATGAAGCAATTACCGCATCACCATTGTGTCCTAATTAAATTTATTTATTTAATGTCTAAAAATTATAAATAAAATACCATGATGTAGTAAATATTTTTATCTTTAAAAATAATATTTATAGTCGAAGAGATCCCTTATATAACTCCTTATAATTTTTTTTTAGTAAAAAGACACATGTTTATGATATTTTTATTTTTACTTTAAAAAGAGTTATTAATGTCATTATCTTACCCAAGTGGATTTCAAACACCAAAAGTCTCACCCAAATATTGAATTGGTCAGCCATTAATCATCCAATAAGGTTATGAAAAGTGTTAAGGTAATTTTATATTATTATTATATTATTTTTACCTTGAATTACTCTATTTACCTTTAACCACGGTAAAAAAAATAAAAAGTTACTATTCACCAAAAATTATTTTCATCATATTGAACCACATTTTACTTACTGATGACAACCATATATGTCGGATTTTTGAAATTCAATTCACAGAAGCGGTAAAATTTAATTTAAATGAAAAAGTCGGGTTTTAACTACTATGCAGTGTTTTCACTATTCATAAAAAATTTAACGTTTTCAAAAAAATACCAAAAATTCACCAAAATTTAATTTTGATATTTCAAATTCAAAAATGATGTCTAGTTTACCAAATTAAAAACACATATATTTCATTAATTAATTTAAATTTAATGTCCATTGTTAAAACCAAAAAGCGTGTTTTTAAGAAATAATAACTATCAAAAGATTGACACCTGTTTATGTCCAATTTCAATGTGATATTACTTCCAATGACCAACATTGGATTAAATGGTAAAAATATAATACAATTACACTTTAAAACCAATAAAAAATATACTCTAACCACATAAATAAATTAGATTAAAAGGAAGTTTTGAAATAAAATGCACTGTTTTCACTATTCATTAAAAAATGAACTTTATCCGGAAAATACCAAAATTTCATCCAATGTAAATTTTTATGTCCCAATTATAAAGAAGAATTTTATTTTGTCAAATAGAACATATAAAAGTGACAAAAATTATATTTAAAAAGGGTTCACCATCAAAAGGTGGTAAATCGACCTTTTAAAGAATATTAGAGTATTTATGCTTAAAATTGGATTCATTCACATTTTAAGCATCTAGATTTTATTGGATAAATGTAAAAACATTTAACAAACATGTGTAATCATTGTAGTTAGTTCTATTCATTCCCTCCAATAAAAAGACTATGTGTTAACTATCATTTAAAATAATAATATTATTATATTATTTTTCAGTATATCTCAACGTTGTGTGCAATGTAAGATTTCAAAGAAACCCCTTGTTGCGTGTTGAGTACGCTATTTAACATAGCATCCAATTTAAATTAAAATTAATTTTCAATTCAAAAATATTAATAAATATGAAGATGTCATATTCTTTATTTACTTGAGATGTTACATCCTTCCCCCCTTTTGGGAATTACATCCTTGCAATTTTAAAATTGGGCTCAGAAACTTCATTGAAATTCCCACATAGGAAAAAGTGTCAATAAAACTATCACTTTAAAATAAATTAAGAGAAGTAAAAAGGTCACCTGAGATAACCCATACTAAGATTCCATGTAGGAAAACATGGATATGGAAGAAAAAATAACTCTCGTAGACTAAAAGAGAGTGATAGAGAACTTGATCACAGAAAGTTAACCACCACAATACCATAAATTTGTGGTTGGGTAGAAGTATGTTGATAAAAGAAAGCGTATAAAATTTTTTCTTGAAGATTGTTTTTATAGAGTTGAAAATTTTTATTACTACCTAGACTAAGATCATAAGGAAACATACTTCTCATATAGAGTGCCGTCCTTTAATAAAATTCTACCACAAATTCATATTTTCTCCAAACAATGAGTATTCAAGATGACTTGGTCACACCTGAAGTGCTAGAATCAACTTCTTTAGAATCACATAATCCACAAAAGATGAACTATATATTTTACCTATCTTTATACATTAACCAAAAAAAAATGGTTAGTAAAATATTAGATAATCCCAAAAAATAAAAATTCATTATAAAAATAAATACTACTCTTAATCTCCAAAATTCAACAAAAAGTACCCAAAGTTCAACAAAGACCATTCAATACACAATTGTCCTTAAAATCCTTCAATATAATCCAAACTAAGATTGAAACCCAAAACTAAGAAGGATTTATTCACATAGTCTTCCACAGTAAATCTTAACATTTATCTCTAAATAACATCGACTACTCTTAAAGTCTCATACTGAAGTGTAATTAACCTAATAACATATTCTCTATGAAAAGTTAATCATTTACATAAATAACCCAAATTGCTATATGTCCACAATAAAAACATATATTCTTCCAAAATAAAATTTCAACCATTACTCCACAAATGAGATCCCATAATATTCTATTTTCCTTAAACATATAGTGTTCCCAAAAGAGAGAATGTATTAAAAAATAACCTTTATCACTTAATCACCAAATCATTTTCCTATACTAAGGATATCCATTTGATAAAACATAAGTTACCAAAATAAAATTATTCTTGATCCATAAAATCATCTAACTAAAAGGAGTTAGTCATACTAACTAGGGACTTCACGTAGTCTAGTGGTAGGTGATAAATCCCAATCGCACTTTGGTTGTGGGTTTGATTCCTGCAGCTTTGTCCGACGCGATGGGTAGTCACACGGTCTGCGTGTTATCCCTTTTCAAAAACTATATAATTTTATAACATTCGAAAAAAGGAGATAAATTCCTCAAAAATAACCATAACATATTTTAACCACAAGAGTTCTCATTGAAACTCCCATTTCATTCGATTTATCATTAATAAAATCACCACAGTTTGCTTCACATCTATTGTTACAATGGTTCCTCCTAGATCCTTCCATTTACTAAAAACAAAAATTTTAGTGTGAGTATATTAGTAAAATAATCATATACTGTCTTATGAGTAGGGTAAACACAAATATATACGTATTCATGTTATCTTAAACTCATTCAATTTGTCTAAAATAACTATGACTCTTTCTAATATTCTAACCATTATGGTTATGTAACTTTTGATTAAATAACACCCTAACCTCTAAAGTTATCTAAACCGACCTCTGATATCAACTATAAAAACCCGATCTTGAACATTATATAACATTTAATTAAGTTAATAATTCACATTGAGGATCCTTTCAGGTTTAGAGCTTTAGAGAATTAGGTCATAACTTATACATAACAACTTGAATATTACATGTAGACACTTCTACTCAGTATCCAATTTTTTCATAAAATAAAAATTATTAAAAAAAAGAAACACGTCTAGTTACATGTTTTAGATAACATGACTTTTCCTTGATCCCATCCTTGACCATATTCATCTTTAAGTCCTCTAGAAAACATTTCAAAAACTTGGGATGAGCATAAAAATCTCAGTAAGGGATATAAAATAAGGAAAGAAAACATTAGACCATGAATAAATACAAATTAAAATAATCATACTTTTCAATATTAAAACATAATATATTAAACATACCTCACAAAATCATAATATTTATGAATAACACATATAAATAATAAATAATAAAGGTAACTTTTGGAATCCATATCATAATTACATTGTAGCTATCACAACTACATAGGGAGTTACGTTTGAAATACCCATCGCAATATATTTCCTAAATATATTAGGAGAAACATTAATGTTTACCTCCATCAAGTTACCCAATGCATTGGAGAGCTATCTCGGGCTCACCCGCCCAAGGTTTATCACAGAACCACCCATATGCGTAAACAATTCCCAAGAACCATAACATAATCATAACACACGAACAAGCATAAATGAAAGATAACATTTCCAAATTGCAATCACAATATAACATTTCAATATATTTACATAATAAATCCATTCCAAAAACAATTTTCAATACCAAAATACATAAAAGAGTATATGGTATTTATTTTCCTTTTAAAAATATTACGTCTTGTTAAGGAAGCTAAATATCAAATAACACTTGTAGCGGTGGAAAGGTTATTGTCACCACGTATGTTAAAAAAGAAACATTACCTTTTTTGTTTAGTAAAATGATACATATAAAAAAATTCCCTTTGAATGAAATGAAAAGTCAAAGGGGTTTATACAGTATATAAAATAAAATTGTGTATAAATCAAAATATGCCTCAATGAAAGGCGATTGAGACGAAGTCCCTTACCTCGTGTTCGACTAGAATCATTCATTCTTTAATCTCCTGAATAATAAATTAAAGTTAATTTATAATTTCTTAAAAACCTTTTTCAAGTTTATTTTTCCTTTTATATTATTTACTACCATGTTATAAACATTACATACTCATTTATGTTAATAATGGTCATTTTATCGATATTTGGTACTTGAGTCAAAAATGAAATTCTTATAACTACAAGTTGTCCATGTTGTCAAAATTCTATTATATACAGAATGATATTCATGATTTAGATATAATATATATCATATATATCGAGTATATATATGTATTTATAATAGTACATAGCATTTGAAGATAATAAATGAAATGCACCGTTCATGGAGATGGTAAGCCGTACGTATGCATGAACGCTACTTTCATTTCTATTTCATATTTAATAGAATAAAAACTTAATGATACATAGGTATATTATAATTCCAGTATAATATCATATATAATTTCAGTAACACCATCCTTTATACGTTCCACACATGGCATGAACGAGTCATATCACTTTGAGGGGGCAGTAGTCCGCACTTCCTCAAATGAAATTATCGTATTTACCCATTATGGAAACCATAAAGGTATGATATAAATGAAAAATACAAAAGAATAGAGAAAATATAAATATAATATATATCATATATAAATACAGTTCCATCATAATGGACACCATGATAGGTAGTAGAATATAATTGAACAATCATCATTTTGTGAGACAGTAGTTCACCGTCGACAGAAACAATATGTTTGTATCAATTAGATGGAGGTGTCTGGAAGTGTAGTTAGAATAATTCTCATAAAAACATTATATTATATCTAGGATACTGGTGTTGTTATAAATAATGTAATAAATATAGTTTAGGGTTTTGGAGAAGGAAAATAAAAGAAAAGAACTTGAGAGAAAACGTTACCTTTAAATCGGGTAACTCCCTTTGGTTAGAACCAAAAGGCTTTATTGAATTACCTTCTACCCAATGTAATTATTCTAGGTGGAATAGGGGGATGTTGGGAGATTATTGGATCAGAGGTTTGATGATCCAAAGATCTTGAGAGGTGTGAGTAATGGGTTAGAGGTGGTGGCCTTTTATAATAGGAAGGTGGTACTCTTTAGGAAAGTTTGAAAGTATTATTTTATTATAAAATGATTTTCAGTTTCAAAAGGTCCAAAAAATTATTTAATTCAAATAAAGGTGAATATAAGTTGAAATAAAATTATCCAATAAGAATTTTATAGGTTTTGAATATTTTTTAATCCTTATCTTTTTTATTTAACCCTTTGTTAACTTATTTAATCTCTTTCCATGTCCTCTTATATATTCATAATATATGGTTAATATATTTACTATAAAATTCCAAGCGACCCAAAATATATCATAAATGACATTTTTAACATCATATATGTCATTTTTATGAATCATATATTTTTAGTACTATTTTATCATTTAATAAAATATTTATTGATTTAAAAACTCTTTTATATCAATTCTAATACTATTCATATCATGACTTTTTAAAAAAATTCAAACCAAATTTATTCTTTCGAAAAAACTTCATCAATTAAAATATAACAAGTCATAATAATATATAAAATTCGTGGATGGTATAAAAATGTTCAAAATAAATTTATTTTATTATTTATAATATCATTTATTTGATTCCTTTATTAATGAATCAATTACTTCATCACCATTGTGTCATAATTAATTTTTTTTATTTAATGTCTAAAAATTATAAATAAAATACCATGATGTAGGAAATATTTTTATCTTTCCAAATAATATTTATAGTCAAATATATCACTTATATAACCCCATATAAAAATTCTTTTAGTAAAAGATTCATGTTTATGATATTTTTATTTTTACTTTAAAAAAAGTTTTTAATATCATTATCTTACCCAAGTGGCTTTCAAAGGCCAAAAGTCTCACCCAAGGATTTTCTTGGTCGGATATTACTCACAAAATAAGGTTATTAATAGTGTTAAGGTAATTTTATATTATTATAATATTATTTTTACCTTGAATTACCTTATTTACCTTTAACCGTGGTAAAAATAAATGAAAAGTTACTTTTCACCAAAAATTATTTTCATACTATTGAACCAAATTTTACTTACTGATTACAACCATGTATTTCATATTTTTTAAATTCAATTCATAGAAGTGGTAAAATTTAATTTAAATGAAAAAGTTGGGTTTTAACCACTATACAGTGTTTTTCACTATTCATAAAAAATTTAACGTTTTCAGAAAAATACCAAAAATTCACGAAAAGATAATTTTGATATTCTAAATTCAAAAATGATGTATATTTTACCAAATTCAAAACATAGATATTTCATTAATTAATTTAAATTTAATTTCCGTTGTCAAAACCAAAAAGTGTGTTTTTAAGAAATAATAACTATCAAAAGATTGACACTTGTTTATGTCCAATTTCAAAGTGATATTACTTCCAATGACCAAAATTGGATTAAATGGTAAAAATATAATCTAATTACACTTTAAAACTAATAAAAAAGATAATATAACCACATAAATAAATTATATTAAAAGGCAGTTTTGAAATAAAATACAGTATTTTTCACTATTCATTAAAAAATGAACTTTATCAGAAAAATACAAAAATTTCATCTTAAGTAAATTTTGATGTCCCAATTTTAAATAAGAGTTTTATTTTGTCAAATAGAACATATAAAAGTGACAAAAATTATATTTAAATAGGGTTCACCATCAAAAGGCGGTAAATCGACCTTTTAAGAAATATTAGAGTATTTGTGCTTAAAATTGAATTCATTCACATTTTAAGCCACTAAATTTTATTGGATAAATGAAAAAACATTTAAAAAATATGTGTAATAATTTTAGTTAGTTCCATTCATTCCCTCCAATACAATGACCATGTGTTAACTATCTTTTAAAATAATAATAATATTATATTATTTTTTGGTATATCTCAACATTGTGTGCAATGTAAGATTTCAAAGAAACCCGTTGTTACATGTTCAATATGTTATCAGACATAGAATCCCATTTAAAGTAAAATTAATATTCAATTAAAAAATATTAATAAATATGAAAATGTCATATTCTTTATTTACCTGGGATGTTACAGAAGAACTATTGAAGATCACCCTTTTGGCCTTGCCCATCACACAATCTTCACAAAATGGAAGGTTTGAAGGAGTGATGTCACTCAACAGCCCCTTCTTGTGGAGTTCTTCTATCCCCTTGGAGTTTACATGCCCCAACCGTCTATGCTAGAGAATAGTGTTGTCAGTGTTTCTATTGTAAACACTACCCAACTGTCTTGAATGGGTCTTGCCATTCTGTACATAAAACCTATTAACAAGACACCATTTTAAGATGGTTCTAGATCCCTTAGAGACTTTGATAGAACCCTATTCGGATATAAATGTGTATCCTTTTTGATAAAGGACTCCTAAGGAAATTAAGTTTCATTACAGGTTGGGGACCCACCTCATATCAAGTAGGGTAATGACTGATCGATCATCCAATTCTATCAGGACTTTCCCTATAACCTCAAAATTTCACTTATTTTTGTTTCCTAATAGGAAATCCCCTTCCACTTTCTCAACTATCTCTTAGAAAGAATCTCTATACGGACACATGTGAAAGGAACAACCATAGTCTAAGACCCACTCACGATCGAGTGTATGACTAGAAGAATTCAAGACTTCGGTAGTGTCATACCCAGAGTCAACAAGAAGAGACTGGTCAGTGGGTTTTTTGCATTCTAATTCATGCTTAAGCTTCCTACACTCGGGATTAGTGTGACTAGGCTTCCCACAGTGGAAACAAGTGACTTTTCTATCTTTGGGATTACCCTTCAGCTTTGGTTCTTGCATAGGTTATTTGCTACCTTTACTTTTTTCCCTATTAAACTATTTATTTTTACCTTTACCCTGAGATCTACCCTTAGTAAATAAACTCTCATCTTCACCTTTTACTTTAGGTTTAGTGTGATGTTATTTGGACAGAAAGGAAGACTTGACTTCTTCTAGAGTCAAGGAGTCTCGACCATACATTATGGTCTCGACCATGGTACTATAACTATGGTCAAGAGAGATCATGAGAATAATGGACTGATCCTCATCATCTATAGAAACATCAATGTTGGATAATTTCAACATGATTTTGTTGAATTCATCTAGATGGGATTTTATATAAGTACCAAGTTTCATCCTAAAGGTGAACATGTAGTGCTTTTTATAAAGTCTTCCTACTAGGGAGGCGGTCATGTATAAATTTTCATGTTTCATAAATATTCCAGTAGTTGTAGACTCATAAGACACTTCCCTAAGAAACTTATCTACTAAGGAAAGTAAGTGCGAACTTTGGCTTTAACAAGAGTGTTAGGGGGGACAGGTTGGTATTCTGTAATGGTTTGACCAGTTTTATTAACAGTTGAAATGAGTTTAGTAGGCCTAGATAGGGAATCATTAAGGCCTTGTTAGACTAATAATTCCCTCATTTTTATTCGCCATAATTGGGGACAATGATAAGCGTACGCCCCCAAAAATCAACTGATATCACTGGGTAAACGTGTACCGTGAGATATGAATGTGAAATAATTTTGTGAATACAATGATTTCACTCAAAAATAAAGAAAAAAACAACAACAATGTTTAGGAAGAATTTGAATATATTTAAAATGTGTAAATAAAGTAAAGAAACCCAAATTAATGATCTGTAAACCAAGTACTAAATAGTAAATATAATACAACCCAAAAGATTATAATAAGGATGTAAACAAAGTGAAAAAGGTCTATCAATAGAACGTTGGCATCCGAGGTATAAAAAAAGGTAACAACTAAAAAGGTATAACAGGAACAAGGAAAAACTTTAAAATAGGATGTAAACAAAAACAAAAAATAGGCAGATTATAAAACTGATGGAAGAATGCAATTTAATTGGTAACAAACAACTGTAAACACAAAAAACAGCAAGAAAATCACATAAGAACAAAGTGCCATAAGATGAATTAAGAAAATAAAAAAATCACAAGGCATAACATCCAAGTTGGATCTGATACCACATGTTGTGGTTGATGGGAAGTGGAAATAGAACAATAAAACAACCACAATGGAGCGCAATATCACTGGTGTTGTGCACAGATGAAGCATGAACCAAACAACAACTAGAGCGGTGAAAAAAATAAAAGGAACATAGTGATTTATGTGCTTCAGCCCCTTTGAGACATACTACATGACAAGAAAACAACACACACTCACACTTTTATTATTGTGAAAAAAAACCGGAATTAAAATCAAGAGAAGAAACTGAAAAAGAAATAGAAGAGTCAAATAGGCACAAAGTTGTGTCGAAGAAAGAAAAAAACTGCACAATACTTACAATGCCGATGTTATCTATACTCGACAGTCCGGATCTCTTCACACTTTGAAGGCTGGGTTGACGTCCTTTGGATCTTAAAGAAGCAACAGTGTTTTTAACCTTTCACGATTCTGAAAATCATCACCAAAAGCCACATATCTTTTGTCGAGGAAGGTTTGTTTCCTCCACCATGCACCCATCGCCGATCAGAGGTCTGAGGTAGAGCAACATTCAAGGACAAATGCTCCAAGAGAGAAGGCTTAGCACAAAACCAGGAACCAGACATCAGGGATCACCGAGGAAGAATGAAAAAAATACCACCACACTGAAGTCAAGAAGGCGAATTCACTGCATCTTAGGAGAATCCATAGTAGGGGTGATTAAACCTCCTACGAGCGGCGGTTCCCCCAAACAGACTGCTCCAATGAAGGGGTGCCGCGAACCCAAGGAGTGAAACTAAAACCTAAACTACAAGACACAAATCGAACAACAAGGCATAATATATATGCCCCATATTAAAACATCAGTGTGGGAGATCAATGACCAAAAAATAACTAAAAAAATTATTTCTATCAAGTTAGAGTGTAAATGAAAAAAAAGGTGAAAATAATTTAAACGGAAATTTTGATGTGTAAAAATAAAAAATGAATTAAAAGAAGTTTAATTCACACTTATTGATGACATGTGATTATATATTCTATGAATTGAGATATGTGCTTGGTTGCTATGCTACACATTCTATGGGATGAGAGAGAACATGAGTTCCAATTTAAGGATGCCATGGAAGGACTCACCATGCTTATTTGGATCTACTTGATGCACTGAGAGTGATACTTTGGTTTACCAGGTATGGGATCTACGAGCGGTTCATTATATACTCATGAGTGACACTGGTTCTCTAGGGGAGAAACTGAGGATAGAACCATTAGAAATATGTCAACGACATGCCTCGGGTGATACTCAGTCCCCTATGTGAGATACCTGGTATGGACTCAGAGTTCACCATGCCATGAGTGATACAAAGAACACCTATATGGGTTGCCTTGGACAAAATTAGTGGAATTGGTCCTATCAAATACACCTTTAGTGACCCTTGGGATTCTATTTAGATCACCTTGGATAGGATGAAGACTCCACCCATGGATTTGATAGACTGATTATAAGTGTTATATGTGTTGCATCTTATTTATGTTGGAGCATACTTTTATGATGATGTGAAAATGAGACCCCAAGGAAAAGAAAAATATTGGGGGTATGAACTCTTTAGTTACTTGGTTTACAATAGCCCTTGTATAAATTTAAAAATTTCATTGGTACCTCTATTCAGACATCCATATCAGCCTGAATAAGGTGGTATTGGTTGGGTGTCCATTTAGGAACCCGAATTGAGGTGTTTATTATTTATTTCTTCATTTCCTTGGATTTTTTATTATTATGGAACAACGTACTTTATTTATTTCATGAAATGGATCAACCTAGACACCGTGGGTGCCGACCTATTGAGATTATATCTCACACCATGCTTGGTTCAATCATGGATCCCAAGTAGATTTTATGATTATAGGTATGGAAAAAGGGAAGTGTGAAGCTTCCAATGCTTGACTGATTTACAACATTAGGATGGGGATTGGGGAAGAGGACCAATCCTATGCTCAAGATGATTGTTGGAGTATTTTTTTGGTCTTTTTTAATTTTTTGTATAGAACAGAGTATATACATGTCTCTCCTTATCCCCATACTCACTTTTTGTATAGACATAGGACATACCATCACTATAATTTTGTACCTATTATTGTTATTTTGATTCCTCCAGTTATCTACTTCTCTTGGATGGTTTATTTCCATATTTATGCTATTATCTATTATTAATTATGATTCCAATATTTATTATCTATTGTTTACTCCTATTCATACTATGATATATAAGGGCATAGTCTCCCCACAAACACACCCTAGGTTCTCTCTGCTATTCGGAAGCCTCTGGAATTCGGAGAGGCTCGCTTGAGGTCTTGTGGCCACTATCTCATGGAACAATTAAGTGGAATATGAGGTGAGATGCTACAAAGTGGTATATAAGCCTATTTTACTTTTTTTATCACTATTTTAGTTTATATAAGAGACTAGGATAAAGGAATTTGGAATTGACCCTATTATTGGACATTTCTAACCCATGTATAAGGGAAACCCAAATTACCTAGGATGGGAAGTTGCAGTTATGGGTTATGCCATTTATAGTTGATAAGACTCCATCGTTGGGTGACACACTTGTTTTATGATGTTATTATTCTGGTATTATTGAAATAATAATTCTATTACTTTATCCTAATGATATGAGGTAAAATGTATGAATGCATCATAATAGGCACAATAGGACTTAATATGTCATGCATTATGTCTTTCCATATCTATTTTCCTCATGCATTTCCTATTTTTCATGTGGTTGTAGGTTGTGCCTTTCTTATTGTGCTTTGTAGTGCCATATTTTTTATAATTATAGAAGTGTTCCAAATTGACTTGCAAGGATATGTTATGGTTTGGATTAAGTGGATTCCAATTTCAACTCATGAGGTGTATGGGCCCTTATGAATTGGAATGGAAATCCACATAATTCATCCAAATTGAAAATGAGATTAAATGTATATAGGAATTAAAATCAGTACCACATTTAAAATAAAACGGTAACCTTATATGATAATGTGAGACTTTGATCCTGACCCAACCTTAATAATGGACAGTAGGTCATGTCTCTTATGATCCTTATATGACCTATTCCTTTTTACCTAAACCTCACTCTAGGAGAAGGCTAAGGGTTATGTTGTGTTCCAGGGTGGCCTTTTACCTTACCTTCTTTATCATTTTCCTTATATTCTTCCCTATCTATTATAAATCCTATATGAGGAGTGAACTTGGAAATTGTCGAGGTATTTCAACATGAATTACTCATGTTGTATTCCAATAGAGTGGCGATGAGAATACTCTAAAGGTGGTTGGACCTAATCCACCCATTGTACCTTCTATAGTGCCACCTGAGGCACCTCCTGATAATATTCAACTAGGAATTGATGATTATTTCTGGGAGAGATTTCTAAGGTTTATACAGTCTATTTAGGGTGCTCCCCGACCTTCCCCTACTATGGTAGATCTAACAACTGACTTCTAACAGCATAATCCTCCCAAATTCATGAGGGATGGTGGACCTCACACTGCATAATCCTTGATAGAGTCCATGGTAGATATATTTTATCATATTGAGACACCTTTGGAGAATAGGGTCAAGCTTGATACCTACATGTTACACAGTTCTACAAAACGTTGATGGGATGTTATATCTCAGACTGAGAATTATCGGGGTATGGTCTGGGAAAACTTACAGATGGCCTTCTATGACCACTTATTCTTGAAGAATCTAAGAGAGTATTGTTCTAAGGATTTCATGCATCTAAATTTGGGCTCTATGACCATGATTAAGTATTCTTATCACTTCATCAAGCTCCAGTGTTTCTCTCCTTGTCTGACCAGTGATGAGTTGATAACTACCACACATTTTGAAGATGGGATTGGGCATTCTGTCTGCTCATAGGTGAATGTATTTCAGTTGAATAACATTATCAAAATCTTTAAATAGTCCCTAATTATAGAATATAATCAGAGGAAAGCTAGAAATGTGACCCAAGGAGGATCAGTTCTGAGATAGGGAGGCAAATCTTATGGTTGTAGGAAACACCATTTCAAGGGTGAATGTGGGGAAGTTCCAGGAAAGTGACACACACTAAAATCTCAATAGTGTGTCACAAATGTGGTAGTATAAGACATAAGAATTCCCAGTGCACAAAGAACCCAATTGAGTGTCGAGAGTGTGGAATAATGGGACATCTTTAGTGATTATTATTCTCTTTTCCTCTAGAATTCAGTGAGAGGGGATCCATACCAAAACCTATATCAAGTATGGGATCCATGACTCCATGTCAGGATGGGAGTTGGTCTTATACCACCCGATCGGGATGAGGTGTCAGTAGCTGTGGCCGAGGTAGTTAGACCCTAGAGCTTCAACATCAACAAAGAGGATCTTCTCAAGCAACTCAAACATCATCTCAGGTCTATAGTACATGCCATATTTATGAAATGTAATATATTACCAAGGATAAGAGTCCAGGGCCATCTATGGTTATAGGTACTATTCTGGTAACCTCTACTTTAGTTTCTTCCATTTTCGATACAGGTTCATCACAGTCTTTCATATCTATTGTGACTATGGAAATACTGTCTTGAAATTGAGTACTTATATGGAGTTATGTATATCAACACACTATTAGGGGTTAGAACAAAGGGCATATGATAGTGTCAGGAGTGACCCCTTGAAATAGGTGGGTGTTGTTTCACCTGGAGTTTCTTCGACCCTGAGATGACCAACTTCAATGTCATTCTTGGTATGAACTGACTTGTGACTTATCATGCCCAGGTGGATTTTTATCACCATTGAATTTCCTTCACATAACCTAAGGTCATAATTTATATCCATAAGGGTGAATGGGATATCTAGGAAGATTGAGCTGGACCCAAGTGAACTGGTTTTGGCAGAGTGACAACCTAACTGGTGAGTATCTTTATGAGCGATTAGGTAATACAGTTAGTAAAGTTCCCTCATGTTTTAGATCATTTTAGGGACATATTCCCTGATGATTTCTCTATCTTACTTCTTGAGAGAGAGGTTGAGTTTACAATAGATATACGGCTAGGTAAAACAAAAATGTCCATTACTATATATAGGATGTCACCTATAGAGCTCCAGAAACTCAAGAATCAGCTTAGATATATAGAGGAAAATGGTTTTATTAAACCCAGAACATTTCCATGGGGTTCACCGGTCCTTTTTTCTATGAATATGGATGGTACCATTATATTGTGAGTGGATTAATGCCAATTGAACCATATTATGGTGAAGAGTTGATATCCACTACCTCGTATAGATGACCTATTTGACCATCTTTGAGGATAAACTATTTTATCCAAGATCTATGTGAGTTCAGAATACCATCAGGTTCATGTGAGGCCATAAGATATACCATATACAGTGTTTTGGAGTAGGTATAGCCCATACGAGTATATAGTTATGCGGTTTGGTCTGAAAAATGTGCCAAAAGTCTTTCTGGCTTTAATGAATTTGGTTTTCCACCCATATCTTGAATCTTTTATGGTAGTCTTTGTAGATGATATATTAGTATACTCGTGCACCATACATGACCATGAAAACCATCTTAAGATCGTGTTGAGTACACTAAGAGAACCCCAACTATATATGAATCTCAGTAAATTCCACTTTTGGATCAGTAAGGTTCACTTCTTGGGTCATATAATATCTGAGGATAACATATCAGTTGACCTATAAGAGGTGAGAATTATAGTTTATTGGGAGAATCATAAGAACATATTTGATATACATATCTTATTAGGAATACATGGCTATTATAGGCAATTAATTCAAGTCTTCTCTTTCTTAGAAGTGCCTCCTATGACCTTGAATAATAAGGGTGTGTAGTTCCTATGGTCTGAATCTTGTGAGACAACTTTCTAAGAGTTAAAGGGAAGGATCACTTCAACACTGATATTTTTTCTTCCAGATTTTGGAAGGAGTTATACTATTTATTGTGATACTTTAGGAATAGGTATTGGTGCAGTTATAATGCAGGGTGATCGAGTTATGGTATATGGGTCCCGCTAGCTGAGGCTACATGAGTAGAATTACCTGACACATGACCTCAATATTTAATCTATGGTTCATGATATACATTGTTGGAGGCACTACCTATTGGGTGAGTGATTCATTGTCTACACAGATCATACAAGTCTCAAATACATCTCTACATAGTGAGACTTGAATTTGAGGAAACGCAGGTGGGTGGAGTACCTAAAATACCTTGACTTTGAGGTTATTAACACACCCAGATAGGGTAATGTAATAGAATATTAATTGATCCAAAATACTCCGAAGAAATCCTTTATGGAGGCCATCAGCGAGTGGAACCTGATGGATCTGTTTTCTAAGATATACCTAGAGGTTTAGGAACAACATAGGTAGTTAGTTCTAGAAACTATAACAGGGACCTCCTCCCTTATAAAATGGGTTTGTATGAGGCAATTATAATATTCTTATGGCATAATTTTGAGGGAGAGCATCACATGAGAGAACCCTCTTCCTGGTTGGGTTGTCAATGGTAGTGAAACTCTACTCTTCTGTGGTCGTGTATGGGTGCCTTTTGATATACAAGAAGAGATGATGAGGGAATCACATAACTATGTTTGGAAAGTTCATACTGGTATTATCAAGATTTATTGAGACATACTTTATCATTTCTGGTGGATAGGTATGATTAGGTAGATAGAAGGTTTCATCACTTGGTGCTCTACCTATCAGTAGGTGAAGGTAGAGTACGAACGACATGCTGGGATTATATAGACTCTCTCCATTACTAAATGGAAATGGAATGATGTCAGAATGTATTTTGTGAAAGGATTTACAAGATCCCCTAGAGATAGTGATGCAGTATGGGTGATCGTAAACAGGCTAACCAAGGGTGCTCACTTCCTACTGATTTAGGAAACCTTTTCTATTGACGAATTAGGAAGGATTTACATCTGGGATATAGTGTGACTTAATGGTGTACCCCGTTATATAATTTTGGAATGAGACTCCCAGTTTACTTCACTATTCTAGAAAGGTATGCAAAGGGAACAGGGTTCACAGGCTCACTTTATTAGAACATATCACCCTTAGACCAATTGGCAGTATGAGCAGACCATACGGGTGTTAGAAGATATTCTACGGGCATGTATCCTTGATTTTGAAAGTTTATGGGAAAATAATATTCCTATGGTTGAGTTTTACTTAAAAAATACCTTTCATGAAAAAATTTAGATGAATTCATATGAGTATCTCTATGTAATACCATTCCGTTCTTATAAGTGCTAGCTAGAGGTAGGCGAGACAACTCTACTGGGTCCTCATCTTGTGTAGGATACCTCAGAGCAAGTCTAATTGATTAAAAATAGTATGGATACAGCTCAATCTAGGAATAATTATTATAAAAACCATCCCTATAGACCTATATAGTTCTAGGTGGGACATCGGGTCTTCCTGTGTGTATCACCTATACTAGGCCATAGATAAATCAGAAGATAGGGCAAGTTATCGCCAAGATATGTCAGGCCCTTTGAGATAGTGGAAAGAGTCAGGATAGTAGCCTATCAGTTTTTGTTACCTTAGAGATACCAGGCCATTAATGATGTATTACATGTGTGTTATATTTGAAAATATCATCTAGACCTATATCATTTGTTTGACCATGAGGATATTGAGTTGGAAGCGGATGCATCATTTGAGGAGAATTCAATACACATCATCGATCATAGCATGAAGGCTATCCAAGGAAGGATAGTTCCTCTAGTATGGGTGCTATGGTAGCACAAACGTATAAAAGATGAGACCTTAGAGTGAGTGGCTTATGTACATATGCAGTGGGTGAAACTCTTTTTAGATGAAGTCATACCACCCCTGAACGGGAAACTCAGGGACAAGTTCTCTTAAGGAGGGGAGGTTGTAACATCCCGTCTTTTCTCAAAGGTATGGACCATTAAATTTTTGTTTTAAATTAATTTAAATGACCCTAATTATGATGAATAATCAAGTCAAGGAGGTCTTGGGGGTTTACAAGGCTCGTTCAGAGCCCAAATCCCTAAAAATCAAAGAATATACTGGGCCATATGGTTAGAGGAAACTGTGCATCCCAGCCTGCATGAATTCTCTAAACTGTACAATTGTAGAAAATGGACACCTGGGGGTTGCACAGTTTTTATGAAACTGTGAAACCTAGGGTAAACAACTATGAGACCAACTAAAGGTTTTGGACAGATCCTTTTCACATGTTTTTTTCATGGTTAGTCAAACTGTGTGCCGAACCGTGTGATGCACCACTTTGAAGCAGATGCATGCACACGATTGGCACACAATTTGGCTAACCGTGTGGACAAACCATGCACAAGGTATTTTTTGGGAGAAATTTAAAGTTTTACCTTATTTAGTGATTTAAATATTCCCTTTTATTTTCCTATTCTTCTCTAGTCTTTCTACCCTCCTCTTCCAGGCATGGAGCTCTGAACTCCCCTCTTCCTAGGTTTTGTGCTACCTACCTCATTTGAAATCTGTTTCTCTTACAGTCAGAAGTGTTAGATCCATCTTAGTAAGTTAATTGTTCCTCTATAATATATTTCAAGGTTACTCTACAATCTTTTTCACTATTTATTTGCAACATATTTTTTCCTATTTTCAGGGCGTTTGAAAATTTCATCGTTTTATTCCGTTCTAGGTCAAATAAAGCATCGACAACGGATGAATGGAGTTCTAATAAATATAGGTATGTTTTATAGGTATTTCTCACTCTTTTCATCTATTTTTAAATGAATCACCATTGTTCCACTCACCAGACCCTTCCGGTGATCCTTCAAACTAATTTAATAAATTAATCAAATTGGGTTTTCAAGTAATGTGTGACCCTACCTCATAGAAAAATCCATTCAAGGGGTGTTCGTCTCATCATTGGCCACCCCTTTTGGTGTTTCCACTTTATATAGACTAAATTTCCCACGAATTAATTTATAATTTGAGTTTAATTGAATGGTGAACCATGATATTGGACTTTGATCTTGATGCCTCACACTTTATAAATTTAATTTCACATGCTTGATGCTTTACCTTAGACACCACATGTTGTATATTCAATTTCCCATGAAATTTATTTGAGTGCTCATGATTTATTCCTTATGCCATTGATTTACATATAATCTATGCCAATGCCTTATGATTATTCTTTTATTCCATTGCTTATGCTTATTGCATGTTTCCTAGTGATCATGCCTTGGAGCCTTGAGCTTATGTTTGTGCTTAATGTGTTATGCCATGTTTAATGACTTTAATTGAATCATTTGGAAATATTGTTAGCATTAATTATTTACATGAATTATTGATGAAATTTGATTATATATGCTATGACTTATGATATGTTCTTGGTTTCTATGCTACAATAACTATGGGCCGGGAGAGAACACAAGTCCCAATTTAAGGATGTTGTAGATGGACTCGTCATGCTTGGTTGGATCTACTTGATGTGCTGAGAGTGATATTTGGATTTCCAGCAGTTCTTTATATACTCATGAGTGACATTGGTTCCCTAAGGGATAAACTGAGGATATAATCATTGGAAAGATGGTTATGCCATGCCATGGGTGATACTTGGTCCCCTATCTAAGATACCTGGTATGGAATCAGAGTTCACCATGACATAAGGAACACCTATATGGGTTTACTTATATATATTTAGTGGAATTGGTTCTATCAGATACACTTATAGTGACCCTTTTGATTCTATTTAGATCATCTTGGATGGTCTTGAGACTCCACCCATGAATTTGAAGGATAGATTTAAAGTGTTATATGCGTTGACTCTTATTTACACTAGAGCATAATTTTATGATGACATGAAAATGAGACCCCAAGAAAAATAAAAATCTTAGGGGTATAACTTTCTTAGTTTATTTGTTTACAATGACCCTTTTATAGATTTACAACTTGCATAGGTATCTTTTTTTAGACATCCAACTTAGGCCAAAGAAGGTGGTATCGGTCGGGTGTCCATTTAGGAACCCAGACCGAGGTGTCTATTATTTATTTTTTCATCACCCTGAATTTTTTATTATTATAACACACCATTATTTATTTATTTCATGAAATGGATCATCCTAGACACCGTGGGTGCCGGCCTACTGAGATTGTATCTCACATTCTTCTTGGTCTGCCCTTGGCACCCAAGCAAATTTTATGATCAAAAGTATAGATAAAGGGAAGTGTGCAACTTGACTAATTTACAACATTTGGATGGGGATTGGGGAAAAGTACCAAGCATATTCTCTAGATTCTTATTGTAGAGGTTTTTGGTCTTTTTGGATTTTTGTTTAGCATGAAGTACATGTATATCTACCATACTTCATGTAATCAATTTTTGTATAGACATATGACATACCATCACTATCATTTTGTATCTATTATTTTTATTCTACTTCTTCTTGTTATCTATTCCTCTTTCATGGTTTATTTTCATATTTTTTCTATTGTCTATTACTACTTATGATTACACTATTTATTATCTATTGTTTAATGCTATTAATAATTTGATTTATGAGGGAATATTCTCCCCACAAACACACCCTAGGACCTCATTTCTATTCAGAAGCCTCTAGAAATTAAGAAGATGTGCTTGAGTTCTTGTGGCTACCATCTCAGGTAATAATTAAGTGGCATCCGGGGTAGGACACTACACATAATGTAAATAGAAGTTGTTTCTAAGGAACCAAATCTAATAGGCCACCACATTCACTAGAGACAAAAATTAACAATTATTTATTTTCTAGCCATCACATGATTTTCATGCTTCTAATGAGATACAAATTTAGTTAAGGTATCTTACATGTTCTCCTTTTTAGAAACTCTATTCACTACGACCTCACCCATTTGATAAAAATCCATCAAGAGGCGATACTTCCAAAGCATGTAATTTTTTCATTTCATGTGGCCTTGGATCCTATACAAGAGCCACTACTGCAGTATTATCATAATATAACATGATAAGATATTTAATGTTGCGAACCACATCAAGATCTTAGACAAAGTTATATATCCACATTTCTTCCCCAGCTGCACCAGAAGATGAAATATACTAGGATTCCACTGTAGAATCAATGGTAACTGGTTTCTTTGAACTCTTCTAGCTCACAAAACCTCTGTTGAAACATAAAACATATCTTGACTATGGTTTTAGACCATTTTTATTTTTTTTGGAAACTGGCATCCTCATATCCCCTGATGACTAGCTTCTCAACTTATCCATATACTAGGAACATATCCTTAGTATGCATCAGATACTTAAGGATATATTTAACAATATTCCAATGATGTTCACCTGGATCAAATTGATATTTTTCTACCATTATCAAGGAATAGGCAACATCAAGTATGGCCCATAACATGGCATGCATGATGGATCCTATCACATAATCATATGGGATCTTAATCATCCTATATATCTCATGTCATGTTCGAGGAAACATTTTCTAAGAACGATATATACCATGTGACACTAGAAACAATCCCCTATGGTATTGTTCTATACTAAATCTCTTCAATAAATGGTAAATGTATATATATTAACATAGCCCAAGAAACCTCTTGGATCTATCATGAATTGTAAAGACCCAGAAATTACATATTATTTTTTTAAATTTTTTGGGATTATTATGAGTTTTCAAAAATTGAAGGCGCTTTATTCTGAGGCCCGGTGTGCCTGGAAATAAATTTTGAACTTTTTTAAAGGTACGTTCAGTAAATGCGTGAGTGGTGTTTTCTATCTTTTGAACCGGTTCTCAGATTAAAAATATGAGGGCACCGTTGAATATTTAGCACTGAGATTCGCTTAAGGTAGGATTAACTTAGATCATAGTAGGTAGGGTGAAAAATTTAGTTTTTTTGACTTTTAAAGAAATAATAAAATAAACAAATTGTTATTTTATTTTTCCTACCACCCATTGAGCGGTGATGGTGGGACTGATGGGTTGTCAAGGCATTTAATGGATTGAATCTTAAATTGCATAACCACACCATTGGGAATTAAGAGCTTAATTAATTAAAAACTCGTTAATTAACCTCATAAATTCTGTCGATGCGTTACACACCCTTCCGCTCTATTTCAATGGAGATTAGGTTGGGGTTTTTGACACATCTTCATCAAGCGAGGAACCTCTGGCGAAGTGAAACGACATCTTCCATCGGTGGAGGATGGGAGCTTGGGCGGCAATGATCCGGGATCAACGAACACCGGCGAATCCATCCAAAGAGGATTATTCTCCCACCACAACTACAACACGTCAAATTATTCTTGAGGTATGGGTTGTTATTAAATTCAATAAACTTTCATTTATTTTCCTCATTCTTGAATTTGGGGGTGTTTGTTGCGGGAGATATGAATGGGACTTAATTAGTATCTATGTATTGTTTGTATTTGGTACCTTCTTGTTATGATGCTAACACGGAGGGTGCAGGACAAACAAATAAAGACCATACCCTCTATTTCTTGTTTTATCATTGAGTTCTTTGCTGGTGAATTATGAATTTGACGGCAATATGAATTAGAGGGTCACACAGTGACGACATCATCCCTGGATGACCGTAGGTGCAGACAGGACTGGAAACGGAGCTCCGTAGCATCGCCAGAGCCCTGCAAAATAAGCACAGATGACCGGTGCCGGTGGGAGAAGGCGGTGGCCGACGATTGCTGGCCGCGGAAGGAGGACGAACCACTTGGTGCTGCGACAAACAAGATGGGTGACTGACCCTCGGCTGGGCGCGTTTTGGAGGAAGGCGGTGCGCCGCGGGGAGGTGGTCATGGCTTCAAAGCCACGACGGAGGAGAGGGGACCTGTGCCCTGCATGTCCCATTGAAAAAATGTGTGGCACCATGTGGAACCTCCAATTAAAATACCCAAACAACTTTTTTGTTCGGGAATTTGGTCCGCCACCCGACTAGCAGACCACGCTAGCTGGCGAGCCGGTTCGCCCGGTGGGCCGGGCCAGTCCGTGGCCCAACCGGTTCAGCCTGGGCTAATTTGAAACTAGGTCGGACTCAGAATGGGTTGGGTCAGCCCAGGGCGGAGGGGGTTGGGTTGTTCCGACCGGGTAGGACCAGACCCAAACCCTCTTCGGCCCAGATACGTACAAAAGGCCGTATCTTACAAACTAGATGTCCGTTTGAAGAACCGTCTGAGGAGTTAAAATCCTTGAGATGAGATGTTAATTTTGAGATACTCCACCTTAGGTCTGAAGAAAGTTGGAGTATGGTTGGGTTGGATCTTACCCAAATACAACCGGGCCCTTGGTACTAAAATGCCTATAACTCTCAGACCGGGCGTCTGATTGACGTGTCGTCTATTGCGTCAGAACCGTTATGACATGAAAAATCATTGGGTTACTTATTTGTGGGAATTAGTTCCGGTTGATGTACGACTAATGGATTGAGGAGAGGATCCTCCCAGAATCAAACGTACTATGTACAGAAATTCAGTGGCTGGTTGTGACGTGAAGAATGAATAGCGATTCTATGTGGATCAACACCTAGCAATCCTATGTGGATCAGAACCTAGGGATCCTGTGTGGATTAGCACCTAGCGATCCTGTGTGGATCAACACCTAGAGATCCTGTGTGGATCAACACCTACCGATCTTGTGTGGGTCAGCGCTCAGTGATCCTGTGTGGGTCAGTACATACTGATTCTGTGGGGGTCAGATCCTATGTGGGTCAGCGCTTATCGATCCTGTGTGGGTCAGCGCATACCGATCCTGTGTGGGTCAGATCCTATGTGGGTTAGCGGGGGTTTATAATTATCGATCCGGGGTGGGTAGGATCCTATGTGGATCAGTGGGGGTTTGTACCGAGAGATCCTGTGTGGATCAGCAATAGAACCCTTGATAGAATAAGATGATCTAGCTTTACGACTAATCATATGTACTTATGTACTTAAGTTATACCTAGTTTGATCCGAGTCTTTTGCTTTGTTCTTATTTACTGATATCAAGCTTTTTGGTTTTCCTTTGTGGAATTTTTAGAGACCTTCAGGGGTCTTGGGGTCCCTACTGGGTATTTTTATACTCACCCCTGCACGGGCTTCACCCGCACCTTGTTGTGTCTTGTGTAGACGACAAGAAGCTCAGCTGAGACTATAGGACCCAGGACCAGGTGGTACATGGAGGTGACTGGTTGACATGGATAGTTGTGGATATGAGCTATACCTACCCTTCAGGTAGGATCCTTGGTGGATGATCTCAGGAGCTATTTTCTATTTTCAGTTGTAGTTGTATCTTTTCAGTTGGTCTTGTATTCCAGACCCTTTACTCTCAGTACACTTTTACTGCTGCAGTTTTACTTTGTGGTTACATCTTGTTGTGTTCTTAGACTATGTGTTTTTACAAGTTTAATGTCTATGCATTCCCATTTTAGGGATACGCCTTTCCGATGCTAGTTGCCAACCCATGGCCTATGGAAGGCAAGCTTGGGGTAGTCACGGCATGGGCCCCAGGGGACAGGTCGTGACATGAATGATATTGATCCCAACAATGATGGACACTTCATCTATATCCTTTATAGATATGTAGTTGTTTAACCATTCCTTAACTGACTATAACACTTACATGTCATTATAACACCTCATAGTTTTATTTTCATTAGAAACTTTAATTTTTGGTTTTGGGTGTGTATGAGGGGTAAAATGGTCATTTACCCTATTAGATGATCTTAGAAATATTTTTTGATGATTTTTTTGATCTTTAAATGAGGTTCTTACCTTGGAGATGGATTTTTATGAGATTCTGAGCCGATTATTATTATTTAGAATATATTAATATATATTTAATAAATATTAATTCTTTTATTGATTCAAACACTGATATCTTTTTAATGGACTCTTAGATTGTAATTTTTAATTCACGATTCAGTTTGGAATAGAGAGTCTTACCTAGGATAGGTATAAAATCAATGTAGGTTCTAGGACCGGGGTTGGTCTATTTAAAAGGGGATTTAAATTAAATTAAATTATATTACTTACCCCCTGTATCCCTCACTTTCAAAAAGGGAAAAAGAAAAGGAGAGTTTCTTCCTCTAGAAACCACATTCTAACTAAGAGATAATAGGGGATATGGATATAGATTTCTTCACTGAGGATATCTTTTTGAAGTGGATCAGGGTGCAATAACCATGGGAAAAAAGTCTGAGTTCAAATCTATAAAGACTCATCCTAAGGTTGGATAATTATATTAATATTTATCAAAAGCCATTATAATTTGTTGTTTTCCATTTTTATGTGCCATTTGGATTGATATGGGATGATGTGCAGGTGAATTGGGGTTTGGATCTAGTGTTTTTAATTTTTTGATTGAGTTTTGAAGAAGTCAATATAGAGTTTTTTGTGGGTTTTCTCTGTGTTTAGTGAATAATAAGTGAAAAAAGAAAAAGAATATATATATATATATATATAAATATATATAATCCATTATGTAAGGGTAACTTGAGTTACCCTAATGCATCTATAGAGTTGTGTAAGGGTAATATGTGTTACCCTTACACAGTGGTAGGGGAGGGGGACTGTGTAAGGGTAATAAGGGTTACCCTGATGCAGAACACCCACTCGCTCGCATAAGGGTAAAATATTTTCTTGTTTTTTTCAAAAATTTTATTTTTATCCCATTTTTAGATATGAATACTTTAAGGTATAGAAGGGGATTTTGGGGGAGAATAAATAAATAATTATTTTCTTTAAATTGGTTATGAAATTTATTATAAAATAAATTGTGGAATTTATTTTACAATTAATTAAAATTAGTAAATTGATTATAATTGATTTATAATTAAATTGAGATGATCTAAATGGAATTAGGTCATCATATTTATGGATGGAAATTGTTAATACCTGGATGAACTTTGATGAGGGTGATCAAGAAAAGGTATAAAGGGAACAACTCTTTGAATGAGTTAGGTGGCCTCTTGAACATACCCCTTATAGTAAATGAGATTTTATTTATATATATGAATTGTGATATGTGGTCTCATTACTACGGGTGATCAACCAATTTAAATTAAATAAATTATTTAATTGAAACTAAATGCTTATTAATAAACTGAACAAAGTGCCAAGGGCCATGATAGACCCTTATGCACTAGCTGGACACCTTAGAAACCTATGGCCGAGACCTTAATTATAATTTCATTCCTTGTGATGTGAGGACCTTGAGGGTGTAAAACTAATAAAGTAGAATTAATATACATAGTGTCCCTTAGTATAGGTTCCCTTAGATCCCTTGATCATGAGAATGTGGTGAATTATAAGAGATAGGACCAGGCATGCCACATTAAAACCCTGATATTACTTAAATCATTTAGACTAATTAAGATGAGTATGGGGTTGGCATTTCTTCCCCCTTTTATTTATGAGCATCGGGTGGGTAGAACCTAGATGGTTTGGTGATAGGTTCGGTGAGCATACCGAATTAGTGTGACTTTGTATGTGAGGTGGTACTGATTTCATATTTCTATATTAATGCCTATATAACTTCCTAGAAGTTCAATGAGGCCTTGATATGATTAAGGTGATTCAAAATCATGTTATTACCTCTGAGTGATGGGTTTGATATGGGGATTGGGATTCAGATCAAGGAACCGATATAGTGTGTCCATGCCATAAAGTGGACTAGGGGACTCTAGTGGGTGCCCCAAAATTATGTAAGCCTTAAAATATTTGTGTGGGTATGGGTAATGATGATTTTAGGTGTCATTTTAAAACTCAAATCAATGATGTTTTCCAAGTAGGGATTCTGTGATAGGGTTAAGTCATGCACTTGAGAGGCCAACCTTGGTTATGTAAGACGAGTTGGAAAAGTTTCCAACCCATGCTATTATTATTATTATTTTTATGAGATGTTACTGGGTAGATTCATGTAAAACCCTAATATTTTAGAATATATTTCTCTTTAAATTAATTTTATTTCTTAGAAAGCTTCTGTTACATGAAACGTCGAGTTTAAATGAACTGTAATATACTATTAAAGTATTTAAACATGACTGTTATAACCTAGCCATTAAATTTTTTGGTATTAGTAGGAATAATTAATTTTTTAAAATTATGTATAAATATTTCATATAAATCAAATATAATGTTCAATAAGTACTCAATTTTTTGTAAAGTATTTACATGATTCAAGAATGTATTTTTCATCAAAAATGTTTTTATTTCTTTTTATAAGAAAATAATATAATTAATTTATAATAATTTGAGTAATTATATTTTATAAAATAAACTTAATATTTGAAATCATCATGTTAAAATTAACTTATGCTGAAATTTTAGGATTTTTTAGAGAATATTGATTTTTCATTGAATAGTGAACAATATCGATTTTTGTGAAACTATCATTTCTTTTCATTAAATCATGAAATTTAAAGACTAATTATATTTTGGATTTGATATTAAAGTGAAATAAATTCCATTTTATTTATAACTATCTAATTAATTTAATTTAAATTAGTAATTTTCATGATATTTGTACAATTCTATTTTTATGCATAAAAACACATTTTCCAGAAAACTATTTTTAAGCACATAATGTTTTTAAATTTTTATTTAATTAAAATAACCCTTAATTAGAAATGAATTAAATTAAATTTATAGATTATATATCTATATATATGAATTTAAATTCATAAATTAATATTACTAGTCATAGAGTTAATGTAAAATCACATTTTCCATGAAAAATGAATTTTTCTAAAAACTAGAATTTTATCACGTCTGTAGGTTTAATTTTAACTTAAAATTTTCTAGTTATATGAATATAATTTTTTAAAATATATTCCAAATTTTTAATAATCATAATTAATATTATATTATAGGTCCAACTTAATTTTTGGTAATAATGAATAGTAAAATAAGTAAAAACTATTACCAAGGTTAAGGGTAAAACAGGTTTACCAATAGTTAAACTAAAGAGAAAAGGGTTATAATAAAATAAAAATTTGTATAATTTCTATTTTATAGACATATTTAAACCCAATATCATATAATTCCTATACCATTTTCATTTTGGATCCATATGATCATTATTATGACCTTTATAACAATTAAAGTAAAGAAAAAGAAAAAATGTCCCTCACTTACTTTTAAAAATATCTTATAAGTTCACATAGGGATATAAATGAGGTATGTTCGATTATAAATATTCATTTTAAATATAAATAATTTTTATTTATCATGGTAATTTTTCTATAATATTTAGTGATGAAATAAGTACTTTAAATACTTACACAATGCCGACGTAGTAATTTTTTAATTAAAAGAAAAATAAAATAAACACATTTAAAAATATTAAAAGTAATATAATTTGAAATAATTATTGTGTTACAATTTTTTATATATAATTATAACATATTTGGGGTTTTTGAAAGAAATATATTCTAATTATGTCTTTGTCTTGGTGTCTTTAATGTCAAATTAAATGAATAGTTTTAAAATTGACATTAATGATATTTTTTAATAAATAATATTTTATTAATTTATTTCGAATTTATAAAATACTATCTTCATCCAAGTGAATAGAATATGGTTGAAATTATAAACCATGGTACATTTATGAGTTATTTTTCCATTTATGATAACATTCTTAACCCTTTAAGATTGAAATAGTTGTTACCACAATTAATGTTAAAATGGGGTTCTGTGCGTTACATGTGCTTGTATCAAAATTAATTTTTCACACACATATTATTTTTATTTTAAAAATTGTATTTAATATTTATAATTATTGGGTTAAAATTATCTGATATATCTCATTTTATTTAGGCTTGAAGGATAAACTATCTATGTAAAAAAACTAGTTACCATGGTGAAAACTAAAATGGTAAAAGTGAGTAACCTTATAGGTTAAGGAATAACATGTTTAATTTTTTTTGGAGGAGGTGTGGATCTACCTTATATTCCCTCCACTCCATTATTTATCAATTTTGGAGGCACTTGGATTGAGAGTGAATTCCCATTATTGAATAGTTACCTCTAACTTATAAAAGGGAACCTCCTCTCCTCTCCTATATATACTTAAAAAGACCTTTATCTCACCCAAGATCTACCCAAAACCATTCCTTAAATTCCAATACATGTCTTGGGGGAATTGGTTTCATTATAAAATCCTCATAGTAAGTCTTTTTGTCATGACCCCCTTCCCATAAAGTGTATCCCTCTTGGGATGGTAATGAGAAATAGAGATAGTGACCCCCCGAGTCCTGCCTCCAGTAGTCCCCAAGTTGGTGACTAGAACCAAGGGTATAATAAATACATATATGGGAGGCATTACCCTCTAAGATAACAGATGAGAAAGAGATAGAAAAGAAAAACACCAACCAAATTCTACTCAGAATACAATATAAAATAAAACCCAAGTGTGCATATGTAATGTCATGAAATAACTACTACAACTGAAGGGAAAAATTCAAGAATGAGAAGAAAATTAAGGACAAAAGTGACCACGAAGCCCAAAAATCTCCTGCTAAACCCCAAGTTTGTTTTTACCATCCTTATCTCTAAAATTCTCTAACTGAATTGAAAAATAGTTTATATATACGTAGGGTGAGTATAATAGTATACTCAGTAAGATCCTTCCCAAACCCTTTCATGCAAAAGGTAAATAAATAATGATAAAGAACAATTAACAACAAGTGAAAATAACTCATCACCTAAATAGGTATACTAAGTTCCCAGCCTCACCATGGATACTCTCACCAATTATTGTATACAAGAGAATATAATATAATATAATAAAGAATATCAAGGGTACTCCACTACCACTTCCCCACTGGTTTGCCACTCTTCCCCAATGTTGCACGTCCTTATCATCTCTCTCCAAAAAGGCTAGTCTGCAGACACCTGGGAGAAGAACCCCAACATGAACCATGTTCAATACTCCACTATGTCCACATAAAAAAAATAACCAGGTAGTTTTTGGGATCCACCACAACCTATACAATGTGTATCATACATCGAGTATTATACCTCAAGCCATCCCAGTCCATACACCGATTAAGGAACTTTAAGCCATCACAACCTATACATGTTATACCTATAATAGTCCTTAGAAAACTATATCTAAAATACATGTGTGTGAAATAACCACAAGCCATTATATCCCTCTACACATATATATGAGGAAAACTAATCATCATGCATACCAGTATAAATAACTACCAAGAGAAGAGAGTGGATCCAATGGGTGGGGATAGTCAGCCATCCATCCTCTCATTGAGATGTTAGAAAAAACACCCCAAGGCTTAAAATCCCCAAGGTTTCAGTTTACCCAAACAAAAGGTTGGATTAGAATATAGAAACACAAAAATTACATGATATAATATATCTCACAACCACACTATGAGTATAAACTATTCTTAAAATCAAATGTAGGTAGCGTCTCTCGAACTCCTGACTACCACTGCTAAGACTAGATATCCTATAAGAACACAAAAAATTAAATAGATACATTAAATTAATTTATCCCTTTTAATTTGTTTCACTTTATGTTAATTAATTATTTAACTATAAATTAACTATTAACATTTCCACATTACATTTCATTACCATTAAAGCAAAGTTCCATACCCTCCAGACATAAGCAAATTGAGTCCATGACATCTCTGAATTATTACCTCAACTTTGCATCATAATAATATCTAACCCCATAGTTTAAACATTTACTCATTTTATTAACAAAATTACCTTCCATATTACCCAGTACTATTGGAAAACATCCTAAGCTACGAAACAAGTTATACAAGCAAGAAAATTCATCTACCTCAAGCATCAAGGAAAGGAAAGAAGATAAATAAAAATCCTGGCCATCAGCCAAAAAATAGATTCAAACAATCATCCAACTTTTATATCAATGGGTAAGACCTGATTCAACCCGTTCCATCACCCCTGGTGTCCTAACCTACACCCACATGCATACCCCGATGCATCCCTCCATCACAAGCGTCAACTGTTGCCACAAAAATTGGGCATCCCTACCCCATATACCACAATATATCCCCAAGATCAACCATCCTAGGATCCCATAACATCTAGGCCTCACCACCCCATATACTATAACATCTCTCTAGGATCATCCATCCTAGGCTCATGTCACATCAAAAACAGTAGGAAACAAACATAGCAACTAGGCTCTTGGCCCTAAATCAAGGCATCAAGATTTCACACACAACGAGCCCTCATGGATCCAAAGCACAAGGAACTCAATATTTACAAGAAAGTGAGAAAATCATGCCCTATAAAGGCACTATATTTTATCAAACAAATGATTCTTATTCCATCTTTAATTAACCGATTCATTAATTATAGGTTCTAACTATGGGAAACCAAAGCATCAAGCTAACACAAACTGTCAAAAATTAATTAAACAATTAATTATCATACCTTTATTTTATCAACTATAATCAAGAAGATTCACATATTTATCCAAATACATTAATATATGGAAGGTGAAATCATTTAAACATGCTTACAACATTAAGTTTACAACACACCAGATTCATTAAACATGACTCTTTAATCTTTTAGCCAATTAATTAACAACTAATTCTGTCTTTACATTATTTACTAGTTTCCATCAAGGAAAACATGATAATCCAATTAATTCATAGATATAACACTATCTAGAAAAATAATAGGCAAAATATTATCATGGAATAAAGAAAAAAAAATCTCCATGCGATCAATACAAATTATTTAATCCGATTCAAGTAATTATTAGGTTAATTTCATTGAGATCCAAGGGGCTAAATCATGATAGATCTATGTTTGAACATAAATAAATAGAAACAATGAATTTAATACCTCAAAAGGGTGTCAACTTACTTCACATGAGAATGGACCAATGCTATAGATCCTGATCATCTATCACGCAAGAACTATATCCACCTGAGGACGTTGTGCCACAACCATACCAAAAAGAACCAGAAAAATCCTTTAGAAACATGGAGATCAAGTGACATCATGTATAAAAGAGAAATAGAAGGAAAAATATTGAAGAATCTAAAATAAATGAGGTATAACATACCATAGATTTAATATGTATCAAAGGTGGGAAGCTAGAGATTGATCCTTGATAAAGGAATACCCAAAATGTCAAAGAGGGGGTTTCCAAGTCACCTGGAATCAAAAGAGAGGTGTTGCAGCCATAGAGTTTGATAAACCCAAGTGGATGAAAATGTTTAAAACATATAGCATTGGGGATTTACACGATGTGTAATACAATTTCACATCACGTAATCCTTAGGGTTCGATTTCAACAGAAAATGCATCACCTTATTATTTTTAAACCCTGATTTATTAAATGTCATGAAACCTAATTTCATGTTGTGTAAATTTACAAGGCGTGAAATATCCCTACTTCCAGCTTTTAGCATCCAAGTACCTCCGAACATCCTCCAAGACTCCTCTAAACACCTCTATCTTCAGAAACACACAAAGGGTCGATCCATGTTGATCCATACCCTTACATTATATACCTCTCAAAACATTATCTTCCTGGAGAATCCAAAACCAACCCATAGTGGGAAACCAAAAAGGGGTATTATGAACAACCACTCTGCGAGATACCACTAAAGGATATTGCCACCACATGATCTCAACCACATAATTATAAGAACAACGTGAAACTAAGAAAAAACTACAACCATCTCCTAAACACTCTCTTGGGGGAGATACCTCTCAAAAGAGAGTATGATACAACATGAAACAAGAGAAATCTATCTCATAACCCAAAAAAGGTCTACCGCCACAAAATGAAGAACATTACAAGATAAGAGCTAAACATAAAACAAATTGGGGTACTGAGCATGTATCTTCACTTATGTTCTAAGGTACTCTCCTCCACACCATTATTCTTCTACAAGAGATGAACCAAGGGACACCACACCTGCACAAGACCTTCTCGTAGTGGCCATGGATCTCTATAGGTTGCTCCTCGAAGGTCGCATCATTATCAACATCAATCTTTCTCCAATTGAGGATGTGAGAGTCTCCATGAAGATAAAAATGGAGTTGGAGCACATGGAAAAAATAATTTATCCAGATCATATATGGGGGAAGCTCTATTTGATACACCATGGCTCCAACACAAGCTAACACCTCGAAGGGCCCAAAAAACTAGGGAGAAAGCTTAATACCACGACCAAACCTTCGCTGCCCATGATGGGGAGTCACCTTCATGAACATATGATCCCCAAAATCAAACTCCAAAGGTCTACTCATATCATTTACATTGGATCTATGACGATCTTGTACTACTTCCATCCTCTCGTGAATCACATGAACTATCTCTATTGTATTCTATACCATTTTTGACCCAAGAATTGCTGACTCTCTAACCCTAGTCCAACACAATGGAGAATGGGAAGGTCATCATTACAAGGATTCACATGGTACTATACTGATAGTGGAGTGAAAACTATTTTTTTAATAAATCTCCACCAAGGGCAGGTTCCTCATCCACAAACCTACAAAATCCAGGACACAAGAGTGCAACATTTTCTTCAAGATTCTGGATGGTCCGCTCTATCTGACTATCCATTTGTGGATGAAAATCATTTCTAAGGCATAGATGAGAACCAAAATAATACTGGAGACCTCTCTACACCCTAGAGGTAAAATGAGTATCTTGATTAGAAATGATATTCCTTGGGACCCTGTGGAGTCTCACCACCTCCTCTTGATACTGCCTCAAAAAAACCTTCACTAAGATCAACTCCTTGATCACTATAAAGTGATAAGATTTCATAAAATGATCCAATAAAACACATATAAAGTCATAAAATCCCTAATATTAAGGTAAAATAGTAATAAAGTCCATCAATATTCCATTCCACTTCCACTAAATAACATCTAACGACTGGAGAAAACCACTGGGAACGCGATTTTCAGCCTTGACCTTCTAGAAGACCAAACATCAAGACACAAATCCTAAAACTACATGATTCAAAACTAGCCACCAAAACTGACATCTCAAAGCTTAGTACATCTTTGTCACGCCAGGATGTACTACCAAAGGAAAACTATTTTTACTCACTGAGAACTATCCCACGCATCACTAAAGGAACAAAAGACCATCCCTGAAACAAAAATCAGTTTTTTTCATCCTCAAACCAACCATCAGGGTCCTCACTATAAAAAAATCCATCTCAATAGACCTCCAACTCAGGATCCCCCAATTGGGACTTCTATACCTACTACACCATAGAGGAAAAAACCGTCGTCTAAAAAAGAAAACCTCTACCTCGACTTCTCCCATATCTAGATGCAATGCTAAAATTTCTTCTATCACTCTCCATGAATCACCATATTCACACACTACATCATTATGAAACTTAATTCTAAGTGCATCAGTCACAAAATTACCCTTTATAGGTGTATATTAAATATTAAAGTATTAATACTGTAAGAACTCCATCCACCAATGCTGGAACAAGTTTTAGTCATGTTGGGAGAAAATATACATCAGTATCTTATGATTTTTAAAGACTACAAAGCACTATCCAATGAGGTAATGTATCCAAAACTTTAGGAAAAACACCATTTCCACCAATTTGAGATTGTCAGTGACATAGTTATTCTCATGGGGATTTAACTTTTGAGACCCATAAGAAATTAATAATCTTTGCTACATCAAAACACAACCAAACCCAAGACATAAATAATCACAAAAAAATTCAAACTGAACTCCTTTTATTGGAAGAAAAATAACTGGAGCATTGAAAAAATTCTTCTTCAGATACTCAAAAGTATTCTGAAACTGATTAGTCCAAAATAATTCCTGATATTTTATGGTCAACACTATTATAGGAGTCACAACCTAAGAGAAACTGGCTATGAACCTCCTGTAATAGCCTACATGACCAAGGAAACTTCGCACCTCTACCACTATCTTAGGGGCTTCCTAAAACAAAATTGTTTCTATCTTCGATGGATTCATAGTTAATCCCAACTAGGATACAAAATTCCCCAAGAAATTTACTTCTCGAGCCTAGAAATGAAACTTTTTAAACTTCCCAAAAAACTTCTCATGATGAAGAACTCCCAAAATGGCACATAGATGTCTTGCATGCTCCTCCTCAAACATGGAGTACACATGGATGTCATCAATGAAAAACACCATGAACTTATCCAATAACTCATGAAACATAGTTTTCATTATCCCTATGAACTCAAATAAATAATTCATTACATCAAAACAAATCACAACAAAATCATAATTCCCATGATGACAACGGAAAGCTGTCTTCGAGATATCCTCATCCTTTACACGCATTAGATGAAATCCTGACCAAAAATAGATCTTCGATAACCAACTTTAACCATTCAATTTATCAAATAAATAATCAATACTTGGAAGATGATAGAATTTATTTACCATCACTTAGTTTAAGAGACGACACTTGATACACAATCGCAAACTTCTATCATCCTTCTTTACAAACAGAACTGGTGCACCCCATGGTGACACACTTGACAAAAAAAACCACACTGTAATAGGACTTTGAGCTGTATACAAAGATCTTGAAACTTATAAGGCACCATAATATATGAAGACATTGAGAAAGGAGACAATCCTGGATATAGTTTGACCCCAAACTCGATCTCTCATTGAGGGGGTAACACTAAAACCTTTTCTAGAAAGACATCAGGGTACTCTTTTACAACCATGGGAAACACTAACTACTGAACCTATGAAAAAATCAACATCATCTTAGCCATAAAGTATGATAAGGATGAAACACACCTCTAACCCATCTAAGTGTCTCTCTCTCTAACAAACACTACTGGCTCTCTATCATCATCGAAGAACACAACCTGCCTCCTTAAGATTTCCATGATAGATTACACTGCATACAACCAATCCATGCCGAGGATGATTTCATATGGTTGTATCAATAAACATAGTAAATATCCCAAAGATCAATGCTACCCCATCACTAGATCATAATATCTACATACATCAAACAAGTCATCTCAACATCCAACTAGCATATTCAATGCCAAGTTCACTCGAAGTCTCTCTACCTCAAGTCTTAAAGAATGGGAAAGGGTAGGAGATATGAATGAGTGTTTCACTCCTGGATCAAACAAAGAATTCACCCAAGTAGAAAAAAATTAAGGGTACCTCAAACAATGTCTAGATCACATGGCGCTGGCAATGCTAAAGCATGAAGTTAACAATGAACTACCCCATAACATCTATGAACATGATGAAGACCACCTCCATGGAAGTTTTATAATCTATGAGGATGGGGAGCATCCTAGGGCTATCCTCTACCTACCCCATATACTCTATACTGATCCCAAACTGGAGTAACCTGCTACTACTACCTCAGATAAAACAATCTATGTGGAGGAGCCTGAAGCAGAACAACTAGCGTACATTGACTGCTCATAAAATTTGGGAACTCTCACTACTGATAAACTTAGCCTCCATAAGAAAAACAGGCATATGATCCGAGGGTATAGACCTGAGAGCTGCTTCCCATAAAGAAATGAGACATTGAGGGCTGGTACCTACCCCCGACTGATCAGAAACTCTTATGTCCTGACAACTGGGAACCCCAGACAAAATATCTTCTTTATGAGGAATCCTGATGACTCCCATATCGTGATGACCTTGTTCTAGATAAATTCATCTCGATGGAATCTTCCCTCACTAACACCTTAATATATGTATTTATCATAAATGGGGTGACCTGACAATGGATCTCTAGACACAAAGCTTCCTCAAATTACCTCACCCCAGCCTCCTCATATGGAAACACACCCGAAGCATATCGTATAAGGTTCCTGAAATGGATCCTGAACTCTCGCACACTAGAGATCCCTTACCGAAGGGTAAAAAGTTCCAGGTGACTAGCCTCCTTTATGGTTGAAGAAAGAAACTCGTTTCTAAATAGGTCTATGAACTTCTCCCATAGGACTGTCAATTACTCGCGATCTTCGAGGAACAATAATCACCACTGCCCCACTACCCCACATAGCATTGTCAAATCCAATGATTCCTAGTGATCCTTCTTAGAATAGATCGAACTGCATGCTATCTAAAACTCCTCCAAGAATCCTTTTGTGACTGTATCTAAAATGGTTCCCTCATACCTCTATAGACTATGGTGCTGAAACTCTTGAAGTTTCCTCCTCCAAGAGTCGTTGTCGTCGACCTACACTCTACGATGATATGTTGGCACAACCTACTAAACATATTCTGTGTGAACCTAACGAGGATGTCGATATGAATACATTCCTATAAAAGAAAAAACAATTAGAGATCTTAACCTGAAATATAGAATACTTTAAAATTAATGAATTGTTTTATTTTATTCATTTTAGGTTAACCTATCCTAAGGTATACCCATTCAAACACAGATGAAAATGAGAATGATACATGATCCTTTCCCATGTCTCTACCCTATAACTGGTATCACCTTGTTTAGTAGATACTTTATACCTAAAGGTCCATACATAATATCACATGGGCCCCTAAATACCTATTTCTATGCCGGTATCCCTTGTTTACAATAGATTTTAAAATTAGATGACACTGTTTCCCTACCATCCCACACAAACTCACCTGTGCATAACTCCAAATTCCATCCTATCCCCCAACCAGATGTCTGATTCCACTCTGTCACAACCCCCTCCCCACAATGTGTACCCCTCCTGGTATGACAAAGGGAGAAGAGAGATAGTGACCCCTAAGTCCCACCTCCAGTAGGCCCCGGGTTGGAAACTATCATCAAGGGTATAACAAATACGCAGATGAGATGAATTACCCTCTAAAAGAACACATGAAAAAGACAGAGATAATACAAACACCAACCAACTCCTTCTCAGACTACAATATAAAAGAAAACTCAAGTGCACATATGTTATTTCATGAAATAACTACTACAAATGAAGGGAAAACTTCAAGTACCAAAATAAAAGTAAGGAAGATAGAGACCATGAAGCTCAAATAGCTCCTTCTAAACCCCAAGATAGTAGTAACCATCCCTATATCCAACCAGCTCCAACTAACTGGAAAAATAGTTTATATATACATAGGGTGAGTATAATAGTATAATCAATAGGATCCTCACCAAATCCTCTCGTGAAACAGATAAGGAAAACATGCTAAAGAATAGTGAACAACAAGTGAAACTAACTCATCACCTAAACAAGTATACTAAGTTCCCAACCTCACAATGGCTAATCTCACCAAATATAACATAAAAGATAATATAATATAATAAATAACATCATGGCTACCCTGATACCACTTCCCCACTGGTTTTATACTATACCCCAATGTCACATATCCTAAGCATCTCTTTACAAAAAGTCATCCTGTAGACACGTGGGTGAAGCACTACAACGTGCACCTCATGCAACACACCACCACATCCACATAACCAAAAGTAACCAGGTAGTTTCTAAGATCCACCACAACCCATACAACATGTATCATACATTGAGTATTATACCTCAAGCCATCAAAACCCATACACCAAGTAAGGAACCTCAATCCATCACAACCTATATATGCTATACCTATTGTATTCATTAGGAAACTATATCTAGACTACATGTGTGTGAAATAACCATAGGAAATTACAACCCTCTACACATATATATGGGGAAAACTAACCACCATGCATACCCGCACAAGTAACTACCAAGAGAAGAGAACATGGCTAAAAAGGGTAGTCATCCATCCATCCTACCATTGAGATATTAGGGAAAATACTCCCCAGGGCCCAGTATCACTGGGTGTCAGTTTCCCTGACCAACGAGATGGATTAGTGTATATAAACACAAAAAGTACATGAAATAATATAGTTCACAACCACAGTATGGGTATAACCTAGTATCAGGCTCATCTACAACTAATGTATCTCAAACTCCCGACTACCACTAATAAGATGTGATATCCTATAAGCAGAAAACCAATTAAAGAGATAAATTAAATTACTTTATCCATTTTCAATAGTTTCACTTCACGTTAATTAATTATTTATCCATTAACATTTTCCAAATTACATTTAATTACCATTAAAAAAAAGTTCCATGCCCTCCAAGCACAAGAAAAATGAGTCCATGGCTTTTCAAAATTATAACCTCAGTATTGAATCCTAGCAATCTTCGACCCCATGGGTTAAACATTTATTTATTTATTAACAACATTATTTTTCATATTACTAGGTACTCTAGGAAAACATACTAAACTACCAAACAAGGTATACAACCAATCACATCCATCTTCCTCAAGAAGTAGAGAAAGGAAAAAAGATAAACAAACAACCTATCCTTCATCCAAACAATAGATTCAAACAAGCATCAAACTTTCATATCAATGGGTATTACTAGCTTCAACAAGTTCTGTCATCCCCGGTGTCCTCCCCAAAACCCACATGAATATTCCAATGCATCCCACCATCACAAGAATCAACTACTGCAATAAAAACTGGGCCTCCCCACTCCATATACCATAATATCCCTCCAGAATCATCCATCCCAGGTTTACATCACATCACAAAAAGTAGGAAACAAACATAGAAACTAGGCTCTTGTCCCTAAAGCAAGGCATCCAACCTTCACACACAATGATACCTCATGGCTCCAAAGTACAAGATACTCAAACTTTATAAGTAAGCAGGAAAATCAGTCCCTATAAAGTCATTATCTATTATCACGCAACTAATTCTTATTCCATACTGAATTAATCGATTCATTAATTAAAGGTTACATATATGGGAAACCTAAGCAGCAAGCTAGCACAAGCTGTCACAAATTAATTAAAAAATAAATTTAACATGAATTTAATTATTTAAAAAATAATCAAAATGATTTACATCATTATTCAATTCCATCAACACATCGAAGGTAAAATCATTTAAACATGTTTGAAGCATTAAGTTTACAACACACTAAATTCATTAAACATGCATCTTTAACATTTTATCAAATTAATTAATAATTAATTCCATATTTACATTCTTTACCAATTTCCATCAAGGGAAACACACTAATCTAAGAAATTAATAGATATCACACTATCTAGAAAAACAAGAGGAAAACCATTTTCACGGTACAAGGAAACAACATCTCCATATGATCGATATCAATTCTTTAATCCGGTTCAAGTAATTATTAAGTTAATTTCATTGTGATACAAGGGGATAAATTATTCTATCTCTATGATTAAACATAAATAAATATAAGAAATTAATTACCTATCTCAAAAGGGTGTAAAAGTTCTTTACAAGAGAATAAACCAATGACGAGAATCCCGATCGCCTCTCCCACAAGAACTGCATCCACCCAAGGACATCATACCACAATAGAACCAACAAACAACCAAAAAAACTCCTTTAGAAACATTAATATCAAGATCTATCATGTGAAGAAGTGAAACAAGGTAAAACTGATCAAATAGACCACAATAATGAAGGTAGAACATACCTTGGATTGAAGATGGATGGAATGGGGGAAGCTAGAGGTTGAACCTTGACAAATGAATCCTCAAAACATCAAAGAGGGGGTTTCTGAGTCATCTCGAATTGGGAGAGAGGTGCTGTAGCCATAGGGTTTGACAAACCCGAGCGGATGAAAAATTTTAAAACATATAAAACAAAGTATTTACATGAAATGTAATCCCCCTTTCATGTCGTGTAATTCTCTGGTTTTGGCTTCCACTGAAAAAATGCATCTCTTTTTTATTTTTAAACACTAATTTATTACACATCGTGAAACCCACTTTCATGTCACGTAACTTTACACAGTGTGAAATCTCTCTACTTCCAACTTTTAGAATCTGAGTCACTTCGTAATTACTTTGAGCCTCCTCCAAGAACCTCAATCTTTGAAAACATGCAATGGGTCAATACACATGGATTCAGACCCTTACACTTTTGTTGCAAGCCTAAAGAGATTTTTTGAAGATGTATCATTCTTAATAGAGAATTTTTATTTTGTTTCTTTTTCCATGTCCATAAAATATTATTCAACTATGCTAAAATAATAACACCAGTATATTCCATATACTTATATTTTATTATGTTCATTTCATAAACTATATCCACCTCCTCTTCCATTAAATGAGAAATAAAATAGTCGATCATGTCTACGATATACTATCACCTCGCAAACCAATTTAATTCATTTTCCATCACTGAATATAACAGTTTAATATAATTATGGATTTAAATTAACAACAACAACCTCAAGTGTTGATTATGATTTAATAGGGATATGATCTAATGATACTATCCTTATCCATTCTTTAGATTATTATGATTATGATGAAAAATGTTTTTAAAACTCTTTTTTCCTATGGGTTATGATATAATGAAATATTTAAGAAACACATTTTCTTTTCTTGGGTTATGATATGATGAATTATTTTTTGGCACATATATGCATGCTTTTCATTATGTGAGGGGTGGTCCTAGAATTATATATCCCTCCGTTGCATTGGGTAATGATTAATGTTCCATGATCTTAAAGGGTAAACATGAGGTTATCCCAATCCTAAAAGAGGCTAAATAGGAGGTTATCTCAAGCTTGAAGTAGGTATATGGGCGGTTAGACCAAGCCTAACATGTTATGAATGTATTGGTGGGTAGACTTAACACAATATTTTCTATGATTGTGTGTATATAACAAATATATGTCTTATTCCAATGCTATTATATAAGGTATTATGTAATTTGATTCCTTTATGATTTATGTATTATGAACTGACAAGATTTATTCCACAGCTCAAGATTATGATCTATGCTATGAAGGGTACGGTTTTCAAATGTTATGATCATGTTATCATACCATTATACTCATGTTATGCTTATGTGGTTAGTGATATCTTCATTATTTACCCATATTAAGAATATGATCTCACCCTTTCTTATATTTCATTTCCCCAGGTTATGGAGAAAGGAAGTAAGTTTGATATGTCTAAGAAGGGTTCTAGTTATGAAGAACTTAGTGGGAGATGGTGTACTTAACTTATGAACTAGTTGTTCAGGTATCTAGGTTTCCAAAGGAATTAGACCTATACAATTATAGCATGGATCAATATGTTATGTAATGAATATTCATCTATTAATATGTGATATATATGTATGAAAAGTATGGGTTTCTATAGTAGGTATTATAGAAAGGTTTAGTTTACCTTTGGAAATTAGGATGAGAAAAATTTAATGAGAACCCTTAGGATAATTATAAGTATAGAATAATTTCCTAAGTTATTCTAAATAAAGGAGTATGGTTTTCCAAGAAATTAAATCCCTATCTAGATAATACAAGTGGACGTGGCCCTGGAATAGTTGTACCTATGGGTAATAACTCCAAAAAGATTACATTGGGTTTGAATCGATTGTCACATGGTTCATGACAACAAACCTCATTGCACAGCTGGTTTGACACTCCTAGGTGATATGATTAGGTCAATTTATATTTTATTTATAAACCATTATAATGTATTTGAATAGATGATAACCATGAATGAACTAGGTTAAACCTAAGGCATCATATATTGAAAATAAAGTTCCATTATTTAGACACCCTATAAATGATTTTTCATGATTATGTGTTTTCCCACTATGATTAGTGTTTCTCACACTATTCTTTTTGGCCTTAGTAAATGGTTGGAACCTGAAGAAATCATGTTAATGTATAATGTGTTGTAAAATATAGTGATTATTAGTAACCAAATGGAATTATAATGTGAAAGATATCATGATTATGACAAATCAATTATCATGATACATGATTAACAACCTACACCTTTACGAACACTTCGACTCAAAAAAGAAGAGAAGGATGGAGTTACCTGAGATCTTGGGTGGTGGAGACCATGGAGGAAAGATGACTCAATTACCTTCATGTAAGAAATGTAGAAAGAGACACCTACAAGAATGTATTAAAGGAATATGAAAATGTTTTATGTGTTGAAAATAAGGTCATAAAACAAAAAATTATCAATGAAAAATGAGGAGTTCAATGGATAAAAATATTTTTCATCCTAGGGATCCATTTATAGTTTGATGTATTAAATATGGGGAAGTTGGGAATTATCTAATTCAGTGCCCTATTTTAAAGGTTAAATCATACACCAAGGAAGGAACTATGCTAGAAAAATCATTAAAGTGGAAAGATTTAAGTATTTATATATTGGGATCCAAGAATTATGTTGTAGAAGTATTTTTACCAATGGTATTTTGGTTATAATAATCATGAAGTATCTAAGGATTGTGTTAATTTTGGAATCATATATGCCATCATGTAAGATAAAATTATGATTTATGGATACCATAATGGGTTTATGAGTTTAAGTTTGATCATAATTTTAAAGTCTTAAACACCACTTTTTAGTTTTTAAGTGATAGTATTTTAATGCGATTAATGACATTTTGGGAGAAAATTTATTCAGATATGGTATATGTAAACCTTAGGTTCAACATGAAGTACTATTTAAGAATAATTATCTTTTCATTAGTTTAAAGGTATTAATAATCTTCATGTTTTATATGATATTTGATGATTAATGTTATTTTTAAGAATTTTTATCATGTTATGGGGATGTTATATGAATTATATTAATATAATTTTATTAAAAAGGATAACCTATCACATCTGAAAAGGCTGTGGAGATTGAACCCATAATAAAAGGGAGATATGGGTGAAATTCTTACCACTGGCCTATGTGATGTCTTGGTTAGTATGAATTTTTTTATGTGATAAATAAATATTAAGTTTTTTTGAAATGTATGTTTTATTTAAGAGATAACTATGGGATAGAAAAGTCACTACTGGAAATAGTACCTATACCCACGGTTTTAAACCGTGGGTATAGCCCTTGAAACCGTGGGTATACCCTATACCCACGGTTTCAGTAACCGTGGGATGCAGTGCTGTCGCAATAGGCCTATACCCACGGTTCTCTGAAAACCATGGGTATAGACCCAGAAAAATTTATATTACCCACGGTTCATTGAACCATGGGTATACAGCGCATACTGATTTGTAGCTGCTGCAAAAATTTCCCACGGTTCAGATGAACCGTGAGTATAGATGTATACCCATGGTTTCAAAACCGTGGGAATACTAATTTACAATGCCAGAAATTTTCCACATTTCAATGAACCATGGGTATAGGTAGGTCCCATGTAGCAGAGCAGCTGCACCTCAGCTTCACCTCACTCTACAATTATGCACCTCTACGATTCTGCACCTGCACCTCTACGATTCTGCACCTGTAAACATTCTGCACCTCTAAACATTCTACACCTCTAAATATTCTGCACCTAAAAACAGAATATAAGATTATACATGGATATTTACGACACCAAGAAGCCAAAAATTACCAATGAATCATCATGAATGAAAACCCAATGAAAGAAAGAGTAAAATCTACACAATATTCTACATCATTGAGCAATGTTATTCAACCCCTTTCTGAGCCAAAATGTTACTTTCAAGGCCTAAACATCCAAGAATAAAACCTTACACTTATACCCCGGTATAAGGCATCCATTAATTGATTCCAAGGTACAAAACCAAGGGGATTGACTACCCAAAGTCTAGCATCACCTATCCTGGATATACTAGCCTAAATCATACTTGAATGACTCATCAAAATCCCATTTACATGTGTTGATATCCCAACCCACATACCCTTTAAAAAGATCGCGTTTTTTATTTTAAAGGTACATGACTTGTAATCCACCTCTAAGGGACCTACTGCATCGAAACGGGCCTCATACATTAGATTTTAAACCAAAATCATAGGTCTCATATGGGTACACAAACATTTACATGAAAATGATGGCATTGTTCTAGAAGTTCCATAGAATCACTATGTGTTTTATTTAGTTTTTTAACATATTCATTCTAGAGTGACTGGGATGAGACCCTTTCTACTATCACCAGGCCTAGTGAACCAGGAGCTTCCAAGAGAAACCTGACCCATTTCAAATATAGTTCTCTAATTTAATTTTTTGATGGTTAAATACATGATCCCACCTCCCCCTACCCAGCCCCTCCCCCTCCCCCCTGCCCAGCCCTCCCCCTACCCATCCCCCTCCCCCTCCCCCTCCCCCTCCCCCCTGCCCAGCCCTTTCCCTGCCCAGCCCCCCTCCCCCTCCCCCCTAACCATCCCCTCACCCTCCCTCCCCACTGCCCATCCCTCCCCCTGAATCTCCCTGCATGAAATATGTAGATGCATGACATGTTTTATTTGGATGCAGACCCAACCAGGTAAGGTACTGCAACTGTTAGAAAACATCCTAAAAATTTGATAAGGTACTACAACTCACTGTATTACAGAACATATTATATCAGAAAACAAATATAAAATCGGGTGTCCAACTAAATATGTTCCCTTAAGGTATGTTTATTTAAGGTAATACAACTCACTATAATACAAAACAGATTATAACACAAGAAATACCAGTCAAACTCATGAAGAATGTGATTATCACTGTATCATTTACTACTTTAGTTGTAAACAATATAAACTTCCATACATCCTATCCTATTGAAGAGTTAGTTGGGAAAAAAATACCTTTATCAATCCTCACTGATAAATAAATGATACACATCTCTTAAGTTTCTTCTCCATGCTTGTAAATTGAAGGCATTCATTCCATCAACCCATGCACATTCACCAATATTTCGGTTCATCGCTATGATGGGATGAGAACAATCAAATTATGTCTAGCAACTCTTAGACATGACCCACAAAAATCAATATACAGTGGAGTCAATAGTGAAAACATATCACCTGCATTCATATGTTGGATGAAAGGGAGGTTAAATCCATGATTTTACGACCAATAACCTGCATTCATATAGTGCGTAAATGAAAAAGAAAAATGATGCATGGTAGGGAGGTTAATTCCACTATTTTAGGAAAACATACCTGTTGTAGAGATCTGGAACTTATTAGTGCAGGATTCCCTTGATCTCTTCATGTGCAGAGTGAGTCACCTGCAATATATAAATAAAAATAATCAATATTCATCTTAAAAGATGAAGTGCATAATAACGTATTAAAAAGTATTATGCAAAGGGAAATACTGCAAATTTTCTAGGAGATTATTTCAACGATATTACAAGAACATACCTATTGCGGGATGAGAAACACATCAGTCAAGATTTTATTGAGTAGAAATAGTCGACAACTGTAGATGAGGTAGAAATCACAATCTTAAGGGAATTAGGGAATGAGATGGAGTGAATCTGGAGGGTTTCTGACTTAAATTATTCGAAGGATTAGGAACTGTGGGCAACGTATGAGGAGATGAGGAAATTTGGGATGATGAACCGTAGTACATGATGAAAAAATTAGTGAGAAATACGCCTTCAGTGTTTTGTGGGTACTGGCGATGGGAGGGTAAATGCGAGCGACAACCCTAGGTGAAGCGCCGGAGAGGAAACAACAGTGTGAACCATAAGAGGGGCGCCAAAGGGGAAATGAAAGCAAGATTCGTAGGAATTGTGGTGGAGGTGAAACGGGTGCAGGATTCACTGATGAAGGTGTAGGAGGAGGCGAATGGATTGTGATGGATGAAATGAAACCCTAAGATGGAGGGAGGAGTGGAGGATGGATGCATGGGGGAAATGGGAACGCGGTCGATAGATGCCCGATTTTGGAAGGAGCAATTTGTTTTGGATGGTGAAGTGGCTGCATAATAAGGTGACAGGTAAGCTGGAAGAAGCTTGTTTTATTATAGATAATAGATAGATGTGTTACATATATTGTGTATTAAATGGGTGAGGGTAGGTTTGTGTATGTCTAACCGAGAACTGAACAACTTGCAACTTCCATAGATCATAAGAGATAAATAGGGGTATTATCGTGTTTAAAATGGATAGTTTGGACTTATATACACTAGATATTATATGGTGTGGTTTAATGGATTAATGAGAATGATATCACATGTTTTAATGTGGTGATTCATGGGATGTGCTAATTGATTCAATTATTTGGGAACATGATGAGTGAAAATCCACCTTACTATGAGTGACATTTACCACTAGGATTCTGGATATGGAGGATCATTTGTATGATGCATATTATTTTTACCATTATCAAAGGTGACGAAAAAGGTGTGGAAATAGTCTATTAGAGATATTTCTCATTGTGGTTACTGAGGTCATTGAGGTTATGTGGAAATAGGCTATTAGTAATGTTCCCACATTAGTATTGTACAAGGTAGGTAAAGTCTCACATAGGGGTAGTTAAGAAAAACTAGAAGAAGCAGTGTGGAATTTTGATTGTTTTTTTGTTCATATCATACACTTATAGATGATTATCAATGAATTCAGAAACTGGTGTTAAGTTATCAGTGAGATTGATTTCAATGACAAGTTTGTTTTCACTTAAATAAGATCTTGAAGTCATCAAAGAATAGGATAAGGATAGCTACAAAAGAAGAGCCAACTCACAACAATGTGGATATGAACAATTTGTCCATCATCTCTTGGGATTACTTCATTAATGACACCATAATCAGGTTTCAGATGATCTTTCACATAAAACACTTGTTTTTCCATTGATTCCAAAATGTATGGTTCATCGGTATGCATGAATCGACTCATGTCAATAACTCTAAATCCTAAATCATCAATAAATTTACCATGGCGCGTCATTGAATCAAAACATTTACATTTCATCATAGTGACTCAACCTTGAGAGCATTAATCCAATAACAATATTTTCTCAATCGGTCCATAATAATACACATCTTCATATCGAGGTCGACTATCTGATGCACTGGAATAACAATCCATTCTAGCAGTCAACATAACACCATCATGCTGTGTTCTAATTTTCACCACTTTATCAGTTGTAACAAATTTGTATCCATTTATTATTAAAGATTTTCAGTCACGAACCAAAGAATTGGGACCAAAATCCAACGCTCTTAATTCTTGATAAATGAAGTCAGCAGGTAAACTCAATACCTGGAATACATATGAGTAATATAATTAAATATATATCTATATTTTAAGGTATTTAATGTAATGTTCATACCTTTGATTTCAACCAAACTGGGAACTCTTGGCTATGCATAGCCTCTCTCCTTCTCAACGGCAAAGACCAATAAAATATACTTATAATTTGTTTCTGTTCTCTACATAAAATGACAATAAAAGTATAAGGTATATGTGATATGATATCATATGAAATAACATATATATATTCAAATTACTTACTTGATATAGGCATCGAAAAAACCACAATTAAACAAGACTGTACGATGTGCCATATTCCGCTCTTCAAAGCTCAATGTAACCAATGTATATGACCCGACAATTACACCTGTTTGGGGAAGAGATGGAAACGAGGGCTGAATTTCCTCATACTACTCATCTTCGTTTCTCATTGGTCGATTATGTCTTGTGCTCACATCAGACAAATACATTGAACAAAAATCCATACATTCTTGGGCCAGATAACTCCTCACAATGGAACCTTCAGGATAATTCTTATTTCGAACATATGATTTCATTGTGCACATATTTCTTTCAGTGGGATACATCCACTGAAAAGTGACTGGTCCCCCAAGAAGTGTCTCAGTTGGAAGATGGACTGTTAAATGCAGCATGCAAGTGAAAAAGGATGGAGGAATTTTTTTTCCAACTCACACATAATTAACGGCGCCTCTTACTGCATTTTTATCAACTATGATTTGGATAACATTTTAGCACAAAGGTCTCTAAAAAAATGACACAACTGAATCACTACCACCCTTACATTATTGGATATAAAATGACGAATTTCTATTAGAATCAATTCATGAATAAGGATGTGATAATCATGAGTTTTTAGGGATTTCAATTTCAAATGTCTTCTGTTGACTCGTTTAGATATGTTGCTGAAATAGCCATCTGGAACCTTGATATTCTCCAATACTGCCAGAAATTGATCTTTTTCTGCTGGTGTCATCACATAAGAAGCACAGGGAACTTTCCATTTGTTTTCACCGATACAAATAGGGTGTAGTTCTGGTCGAATACCCCAATACAATAAATCCCGAAGAGATTATAAGTCATCTTTGTTCTTCCCCTTAATATTCAAAAGAATTTCAAGAAACATTTCACATATATTTTTATCAATATGAATTACATCTAAAAAATGACGTAACAAATTATTAGACCAATATAGCAACACAAAAAAAATACTTCTCTTTTTCCAATTGTAAGTGACTTCAGTATCAGCATTCTTCCTCTTTCGAGATGTCAACTGACCTTTTCCTAATGAAAAGATGAAATCTTTCAATTCATCAAGCACATCACTTCCTGACATACGTTGAGGTTGTTCTTCAGTGTCAACATTATTATCAAACCTCCGAAGATTCTTCCTATATTGATGATCCATTGGAAAGAATCGGCGATGCCCCATGAAACTGAAACTATGACAATATTTAAGCCTTCTCGATCATGTATTCTTCATACAAACAGGACATGATAGTTTTCCCTTTGTGCTCCACCCATAAATCATTGCATAGGCAGGGAAATCATTTATGGTCCATAGAAGGGCAGCACACATCTGAAACGTATTCTTTGAAGAAGCATCAAATGTCTGCACACCTAAATCCCAAAGTTGTTTCAAATATTTTATTAAAGGATTCAAGTAGACATCTTTGTCATTACCAGGATCCAAAGGTCCAGATATCAGTATACTCAAGAAAGTGAAAGGTTTTTTCATACACATCCACGAAGGAAGATTATAAACATGAATAAAAACCGGCCACGTGCTATGAGCAGTAAACATCTGACCAAACAGATTAAAACCATCACATGATAGGCCCAATCTGACATTACACACCTCAGCTGCAAAATCATGATGTTGTGCATCAAATTTCCACCATGCTAATCCATCTTCAGGATGGACCAACTCATCATTACCTTTAATTCTCTCAACATCGTTCCATCGCATATTGACTGAGATTTCTGGAGACATGAATATTTTTTGAAGTCTGGGAATCAATGGAAAGTGCCACATGACTTTTTGTGGCACACGAGACGGTGTTCCATCTGCATTTTTCTTCCATCGAGATGTACCACATTCTTTACAGTCATTACGGTCAGCTGTTTCCTCCAAAAATAAACTGCAATCTTTCGGACAAGCATGGACTTTATTAGTAGCAAATCCAAGCTGCTTAATTAACTTCCATGCCATGTAATGATTTGAGGTAATATCTGCACCATCAGGAAGAAAGTCCTTCAAAAATGTAAGAATATAATCAATGCCAGTATTAGAAATCCTATACATGGTTTTCCCATGATATAACCACATTAAAAATTCCAACTTGGTCATTTTAGTACATTCTTGATATACTGGAGTTCTGGAATCATCCAATAAATTTTTCACTCTGTCAACATCATCGTCTTCAGCATTTTCCTCATGTGTATTGATATCATTGTCTTCTTGCATCAACATTCTATCTCTCTCGAAATGATGCACATATGGAAACCGATCAAATATAAAATTCTCCATGTCACTTCGTTCATTTCATTTATGAACAGTCAAAGATTGAATCTTCTCTCCATGGTGAAACCAAACATTATAGTTTTCTTGAAATCTAAATTTCATTAAATGGTAACTAACTTCTTCTCATCTTAACCATGGTCTTCCAACACAATTATAGTAGGGACACTGTATACAACCTCTATCTGACGCATTTCTAAATGAAAAATCTAAAAAATTCTCCAAATTATTTTGAAACTCGGTTGAAATCCGATCAGTACGATACATCCATCTTCTATCCATTATATAACAAGAAAAAAATTATCATTCAATCAACAATGTAAATCATATTTAAAAAATTCATTACAATCAATTTTATTATTAAATTAATCAAAACATATTAGTAGCTAGAAAAACATATTTAATGACAAGAGGAGTCCATGATTGAATAAGTTGGAAAAAAGGGAAAAAGGTATACCCTGAGATGTAAACTAAAGAAAAAAGTTAAAAAAGACACTCCACATGGAAAGTAGTTCACATTATAATAAGGTATTACACCGGGATCATTCTCAAGTGAAAATGCACCAAATCAATGATATTTATAGATTACATGATAATTATCCATAATAAACCCCATCCCATGAGGATAAAATAATTTTTACCACCACATCCACCACTAGGTTTATCAAATACTCAATGAGTCCAAAAGATATGAGTGGTGACTCCATGTTAATCTCAACTCGTAGGTCTGGGGGAATTTTTTCCATGAATGTCACTAATCAAATCATCAAATCCTTAGTTGGTGTAGGAAGTATAAATGGTGGCCCCAAATCATCCCCATACATTAAGGATGGGGCCATTATTATCATATTTTCTAATAAATTTTAACATTTCTAGGTTGGGAAGTGGTTTCATGAAGTTCGTGCCCTAGTGATTCCTACTGTCATCCAACAAACAACTTTTATTGGGAGAATGCTCAGTGAGGATAGTCAAGAATTACCTCAGGGAAATTATCTATAGAAAAAAATAGGGTAACATCCACTGAATGATATCAAACATCACATAGTTCAAAATATTAAAGACCCATTGAGAATAGGTGTTGATGGAAAGACCTCAACAAAACTCTCAAAAGGGGAAGCGGGTTGTGAAAAGTCACTCTTTCACTCAGATAATAATGATATGATTCCTTATTCCTATTATTAATTCATGATTTTCATCATTATCAATATGATAGATGATATAGATTGAGACATGTACACTGTAATGATGATGCAAAAATGTGGTTTGTTATGTAGACTCTAGTGGGACCATATTTTTTCTACTATATTAGCCTCCTTGTGGGGTCCATCACATGCTAGGATGAACTTAATCAACATTTAAATTATCAACATAACTCTATGATAAGGAAAATAATTGACGTTAATATCATGGACAATTAACATCAGGAAAATTAAAATTTTGCTAGATTTATCTCTAGATGGAAATGCCTAATTTACTCACTCAAAATTCTACTCCCGTAGGGGAAGTTTTTTGAACTTTTTGTAGAGAAAATCCATGATGAAGTGTAGAAACTGTCGATCTCATTGAAATATCTAAGTAGATTCTGGGAGTTTAAATACATGGGGTAGCATCTAGAAGATACCATTTAGTGAAATAGGTATAAAACTATTAAGGAAGAAACTGTATCTATTACACTCAATCTAGTGTCAGTGACTACTGGATAACCCAAGAAATCTCTACATCACCTGACACCTCCCACTCAGTAAAACAAAACAAAAAACTGTCCTGGTCAAGAGGCAAAGCGATATAAGGGTTTCCCATTATTTAAGGAGTAAAAGGATAATTTATTTATTTTTAAATTAATAGGTTCCTAGTTACATTATTTTCATTATGGAAAATTATCTCCTTAGGCTTATCAATCCTAGGAAACCTAGGGAAGTTTTCCTTAGTGATCATCATGGCTATTTCCCTTTTCACTAGAGTCCATTCCACCCCATCCAATACTTCTTTGTCTTCAAATATATCCTCTAGATAGTGGTTGATTTAGAGCAGGTGATACTTGTAAAATCCTTAGCAAAAGTGGACCATGTTTATACTACCCAATCAAAGGGAAAAAGTGTCTAGAAATATCTTCCATCTAGTCATGATTGAATGTTTGATGACTGAATAACATAAAATATAGTTAATCAATACCATACTAATCTTAGGGAACAACATTTTCAATTTATTGTGGCCTCTACACCTCCTGTGTTATCCAAATTTACACCATAAAACCCATCATCTAGAGGTAGATGAAACCAAAATAAGAAGAAAATGACACAAGATCAAGAGTCTCATACAAAAACTAATTACTCATGCATTTTTCTTTATCTCATGAGAATAAAATACTATGTGAAAGTATCCACACACCATAGGGATAAATTTGACTAATTTCTGTGTATTCCATAACTTATTTCCAAAAGGATGAACTAGCCGAGAGTTTACCAAATACCAATAGATCTTAAATAATTTAAAAATTACATCCTGATTCGAAGTAATATGTACAATATTACCTTGTTTAAGAGGCGATGGCCAGGATGTTGAGGCGGAGGTGAAGGCTGGGAGGTCCAAGTCGGGAGCCGGGAGGTGGAGCCGGGAGGCGGAGCCGGGAGTCGGAGCCGGGAGTCGGAGGCCGAGGAGGGGAGTTGGAGGCTGGGGAGGGGAGTCAGAGAGGGGAGGAGAGGGCCGGGAGTCGGTGGTCGGGGAGGGAAGGACACAGACGAGAGTCAAGGGTCGGGGAGGTAGGGTTGAATCGGGGAGCGCGATGGAAGTTTTAGGAGGAGGAGCCCGATAGTTAGGTCCGATGGAAGGTTGAATACCCACTGTTTTAATAAAACCGTGGGTATAGACAACTAAAATCAAACTACCCCATGGTTTAAAGAACTGTGGGGATAGGTGTGTGGGGATAGACCCCATTTCTAGTAGTGAGTGATTTGGTGATTAATGTTATTTTAGAAGAAGCTGACTATTTTCGGAACCTTATTTTATTAAGGTAAAAATAACATTATAGGATTTTATTTTAGGAATAAAGATTTAATTAAATTTTGGAAGAATATATGATTATACCATGGATTTACAATAATTGAGTTTATTATTGAAATTATAAGCATATATTGAAGATTATATGATTAAGGCATATACATTTTTGGTATGAAATTTAATATTTATTGATGATATTTGGAGATAAATGTTAAATTTTCTTGGAATAATATGTGATCAAATAATTCTAATTTTTGGGTTTCAATATAAGTTTGGTATATATTGAAGAATTTTAAGGTTAGTTATTTATCGAATGATCTAAGTTGAACTTTGGGTGTTATTATTGAAGCTTTGGTGATTAATGTTTTATTTATTCATATGATGGTTTATTCATTTTGAGAATTACCTTGTGTTAACCATTTTAGTTTTTGTTAATGTATAAAGATAGAAGGAATAAATTTTTATCATTTTGAGGATTATGTGATCTATTAGAAGTTAATTTTAGTGATTTAGGCATAAATTTTTTTTTCTTGGATATTCCTTTATTGGAGTAATAAATGAAGTAAAAATTGATTGAAGCACAACCAAAGGATGAAATTGTGATTATGAAATAAAAAAAATATCAAGTAAGTATATTTTTTAGTGTTCTATATATTGATAGTAAAATAATCCCTCAACCATATTAAAATGACATTGAAATAAAAATGGTATACATCAATGGTCTTTTCACCCATCAATGACTTATGGATTCATGGTTTCCAACTTTCTTCTAACTATGTTCTCTATCACTCTCTATTAGTACTCAGGCATTAGTTTTATCCTACATATCCATATTCTCACTTAATGTTATCCTATTTGGAACATATTTTTGTGATATTATAGATGAAATTATTATTTACCCTTTCCCTATTTTTAAGAGAAATTTTTATCAACCCTTTTACGATGTGGGTTTTTCACAAAGGAATTTTCAAATGTCAAAACATTGATTACTGAGATCAAGTTCAAATTATGAGAATGTATTTTTTTAATAGGAGTAAAATTTAACACCATTATATTTTAGAATACATTTATCATTAAATAAATTTTATTTCTTATAAATCTTGTGTTACACACAACTCCGAGTTTAAATGAATCACGATATATTATTGAAAATTTAAATGTGACCGTTATAACTCAACCATTAAAATTGGTGGTATGAGTAGGAATAATTTTTTTGAAAATAATGTATAAAATTTTCAGATAAATAAAATATATTGGTAAAAAATTACTCAATTTTTAGTAAATTATTTACATGCTTCTAAAATATATTTTTCGTTAATTTTTTTTAAAAGATTGAGGCACATAGGCCTCTTTATTAAATTAAAAGAATGTAACAAGATACAAAGGAATCGAAAACAGAGATAAAGGACATAAAGAACACATTTAGGCCATTTTAGACCAAGTGTTCATATTGTGATGAGGGGAACATCCACCCCACCCACGAGGATGCTGCCCTCTTCTCCCAGTTTTGGCCCACGTCCACAGTCCCCCTCCATCATCAAGAAATTCAGCATCGTCAGCATCCGCCATCTCATCCAATCCACATACACGAACATCACTTTAAACCTCTTCCTCGATACTACCTGACACAAGTAGCTCAAAAGAATTACGATTACTTACCTTTACAAGATGTTTGTATTTCATGATTTGAGCATTTTCATTCTCAGGAGACTTCAAGACTGAAGTCCTATTGACAGTCCATTCTGAGCACCCATCCCCCTTTTTATTGAGAGTCCGCCATCTCATCTAATCGTTAAAAATGTTTTTATTTATTTATGTGATCAAATAATATAATTAATTTCTACCAATTTTGGAAATTATATTATATAAAATGAAATTAATTTTTGAAATCATCACATCAAAGTTAACTTGGGGTGAAATTTTAGGATTTTTCAGAGAATGTTGATTTTTAAGTGAATTGTGAAAAATACTAATCTTTTGAAAAAATGCCATTTATTTTCATTAAATAATGAAATTTAAAGTCTGATTATATTTTTTATTTGGTATTAAATATACATATGATTCATTTTATTTATAATTATATAATTATTTTTCATGATTTTGGTATAAATATATTTTAATGCATTTCTGAAAATTGTTTTTAGGCGCATAATGTTTTTACTTTTTAATTCATTAAAATAACCCCTAATGAGGAATGATTTGAATGAAATTTATAGATTATATATATATATATATATTTGAATTGAAATTCATATAATGAATATTACTGGTCATAGAGTTAATGTAAAATCATATTTTCCTTAAAAAATACACTTTTATAGAAAACCATTTTTCATCGTGCTTGTGTGTTTAATTTTAAATTAAAATTTTAAAATATTGTGAATTTAATTTGATAAAATAGATTCAAAATATTTAATTAGTATAATTAATATTAGGTAGTATGGTCAACTTAATTTTTGGTAATAATGAATAGAAAAGTTAGTAAAAATTTGTTACCATGATTAAGAGTAAAACAAGTTTACCTGGGGTTAAACTAACTATATAAGGGCTATAATAACCTAGAAAGTTATATAATATATATTTTATGGAAATATTTCAACCCTATATCATCCAATTCTTAAAAATGTCCCATTTTGGATCCATATGGCCATGATTATGACCTTTATAATAATTTAAGTAAAGATAAGGAAAAAATGTTACTCTCTTTTAAAAATATCTTATGTGTTCACATAGGGACAAAACGAAGGTATATTCAGTTATAAGTATTCAGATGAAGGATAAATAAATTTTATTTATCATGGTAATTTATTTATAAGTTTTAGTGATGAAATTATTACCTTTAATACTTATGCAACGTCGATGCAGTAGTTATTTAATTAAATGGAAAATAAAATAATTAATTTTAAAAATATTAAAAGTAATATAATTTTAATGAATTATTGTGTTAATTTTTTTATATAATTAAAAAATATTTGTGGTGTTTAAAAGTAATATATTACAATTATATCTTTGTATTGGTGCCTTTAAAGTCAAATTAAATTAATAGTTCCAAAATTAACATTAATGATATTTTTTAACAAATAATATTTATTAATTGATTTAAAATTCATAAAAATATTATTTAGGAAAATTTAATGGAATATAGTTGAAATTATCAACCATGGTTAATTTAGGATTCATTTTTCCATTTATGATAACATCACTAACCCTTTAATATTGAAATAGTTGTCATTGTGGTTAAGGTTAAAATGAGGTTTTATATGTTACACGCACTTATGTTAAAATTAATTTTCCACACACATCTGTTTTTTATATGATAAAATTTATTTCATATTTATAATTAGTGGGTTCAAATTACCTAATAAATATCATTTTATTTAGGATCAAATGGTAAATTATATAGGTAAAAATATTAGTTACCATGGTGAAAACTAAAATGGTAAAAGTGAGTAACCTTAGAAGTTAAGGTAATAACTTGTTTAAAACATTATTTTTGTGTGGTGGAGGTGTGGATTGACCTTATATTCCCTCCAATATATTATTTATTTATTTTTTAGGCACTTGTATTTAAGGTGAATTCCCATTATTGAATAGTTTTGGGTATTTTTAAAAATGTCACTCCTTCTCACTTATAAAAAGGAACCTACTCTCCTCTCCTATAAATACTTAAAAATACTTTTGTATTGGATAATAACTAATAAAAAAACTTAATAAAATTAATCATCATATCCATGATTTATTGGTTTATTATAAAAACCTCATATACAAGCTTTTGGTGCAAGCCTAAAGTGGTTGTTCGAAGAAGAGGTATCGTTCTTAACTAAGCTCTTTTTTATTTATTATTACACCTCCTTAAAATATTACTAAACTATGATGAAATAATAAAAATAGTATATTAAATATAATTATATGTTATTATGTTAATTTAATAATCTATATCCACCTCCTCTTCTATCAAATGGAAAACAAGACCATCGATCATATGTACGACATACTACCGCCTTGTGAACTGATGTAATTCGTTTTTCATCACCGCCTCTCATAGATTGATATAATGATTGATTTAAAGTTTATATATTATTATTATGAAATAATTATAATTATTTAATAATACAATCACATATAAATTCTTACCTTCCAATCCTTTGGAAAACGATAACATTGCTTGTGCGTACGTGTGGACTACCGCTTCTATGACGTGATGCGATTCATTTTTCATTCATGTTTTACATGGATGGTGATAAGGATGGATTTGATGAATATATATTATTTATATTATATAATAATTATTTTTTAAATGTTAATTATAATATTAAATTATTTCTTTCCATTCTTTTGAAAAATGGAAACAACGTTCATATGTACGTACGACCTATCATCTCCATGAACGATGTAATTCATTTTTCTGTCTATAAATTTTATGGATGAATATAAATATGTATATAATGAATATATATGATATTTATATCGTTATTAATATTATGAATATTATTTAAACACAATCAAGGTACAAGGACCAAAACTACCAAACCAAAACATATATAAAAAACAAAGCAGTTATCACTCGAAATAATGATTTTAATAAATAATTGCTAATAAAAGGGTGGTAAAAGGTTATAAGTAAATAATATATGGTATGATATATATAATTAGTATTTTTTAATATAGTTATAATTAATATATATTTATTATAAAATAGGTTCAAACATGTATGAAGGAATTCAGAGCTGAGGTAATTAATTTTTGTCTTACTTTTATTTCCATGGGAAACATGCCATATTCACCACTTATTTATTTTTTGTGGTGTATATAATTCCCATGAATGTATCTTATTATTATTATAATTAAAATTATGGTATATAAAAAATCCATATATGGTTGTTTCTTTCATGGGGCTTACAATTCAAAAGTTACCAAAGTGGTAAGGGTTTTATGGTAGTATCTCATTGTTTATCGGGACTGTTTATGATTATGGTTCCGATGATGAAATACCATGACCCATCTATAAATAAAATCATGAATTTTATTATCATATAGTTATTTTTAGAAATTATATTTTTTACTTCCATTTTTCTCTCTTTATGCACTCAAGAGTCCAAAACAATGTTTTTAAGGAAAAACCTACTTTATTTATCTATTCGGTCGAAAATACTTTCTCTTCTATGTCCATATTTTTTTAATTTTTTTTAAATAATGTTTTTATATTATACAAATATTATTTAAATTATTTTATATCCATGTTTTAATTCTTAAAAAATATTTTAAAATAAATATTCTTTTCATTTTTGGAATGAGGTAGTTTTGGTCTTTTTATAAAAGAGTGAAAGAAATAATTTCTTTTAAATTATAAAACATATACATAATTTAGCGATGTTATGAGAACTCAATTCTTTGAAGCTTACTTTAAAATTTTCCAAGGTTATTTTCAATGAAATATATTTTCTTTAATAGGTGGGAAATTTTTTGATTTTAAAGAGGTGATTTGTAAATGGAAATGATATTTTCCTCAAGAATGTTTCAATGATATTTTTATGGTATTTATATTCATTAATGAAAACAACCTAAAATTTTGGTTATGTTTTAATAAGGATATTATCTAATGATACCATTATTATCATTTCTATGGATGTTTTATTATTTTTATTAAAAATGTTTATGAAACCTGTTTCTTTCCCACGAGTTATACTATGATGAAATATTTATGAAACCTGTTTCCTTTTAATAGATTAGGATATGATGAATAATTTTATGATACACATATGTATGATTTTCATTATGTTATGGGTGAGACTAGAATTATATATCCCTTCAATTAATTGGGTAATGATTAATTTTACATGATCTTAAATGGTATATGAGAGGTTATCCCAATCCCAAAAGAGAGTACACATGAGGTTATCCCAAGCCCAAAATAAGGTACATGTGAGGTTATCCCAAGATATAAGTAGGTACATGGGTAGTTATCACAAACCTAACATGTTATTAATGTCTTGGTGGTTATCCTTGAGATAATATTTTCTATGATTATGTGTATGGAACAAATATATGCCATATGAAAATGTTATGGTCTCATGGATTATGTACTTTGATTCCTTTATGATTCATATCTTATGAACTACTAAGATTTATTAAATGAATCAATATTATGATATATGATATGAAATATATAGTTTTAAAATGTTATGATCATTTTATCATACCCTTCAAATCATGTTATGCTTATGTGATAATAGATATCTCCCTTTTTTACCCTTACCGAGAATTTGATATCATCCTTTATTATGTTTCCTTTCCCCAGGTTATGGATAAAGGTATTAAGTTTTATATGTCTAAAAAGGGTTACAGTTATGAAGAACTTAGTGGTAGATGATGAGTTCACTTAGGAACAAACTGTTTACATTTCCACGTTTCCAAAGGAACTAGACCCATATGATTTTGGAGTTGATCATGACATCATGTGATGAATATTTATCTATTATGTTGTGATATCTATGTATGAGAAGTATGGGTAACTATAATTTAGGATGATAGATATATGATGATATATTTTAGGTATTAATTACCTTGGATTCATAGGTGGATGACTATGACGGATGCCAAATACTACCTCATAATGACCCAAATATGAGTAATAATTAATTCCAAAGGTTAACTCCCTAGGATCCAAATATAATTTATATGGGATATAAGGATCAGCTCTTTAGGATCCAGTGATATTTTGTGATTGGGGGTTTCAAGGAATCACCTCCCTAGGATTAAATGGATGTAACTTATGATATTAGAAGAGATGATTAGGGATTCCTAGGATTTGGAAGGATTCCTAGTGATAATGTTTGATATTCCTAGTGATGCATAGGATCTAGCTTATATTCTCAATGATACATTTGATTCCGAGGACACATTGGACCTAACAGTTATATCTAGTACTATGATATTCTTAGGACACTTAGGACGTATATTTTTGGCTTGTGGATATTTTAGGATACTAAGGATTTATAGGATTCAGTGTTTATACCAATTTTGATAGGATAACTAGGATACTCCCCATGATCTATCTTGAGTCTGCTTAATTATGTAGGATACGTATGATACTCTTTAGGACACAATATTGATATCTATTAGAGGCATGTGCATGGGATCTTGGGGTAGAACATGTATCCCTATGATATTATGTCTTATGCTCAGTTACACTCTAGAACTAGATGAATTAGGTATAGATGATCCTAGGCGGCACATTAGAACTTGATGATTAGCAAGGTTATTTATTTATTCTTATATAATATATTTACTTATTATTTTTAGTATATAACATGTACACCATTAATTTACTATATATGTTAGGAACTATGTTGGTTTTTCCCAAATAAGTTATACTCACACCCTTATCGAATATCCATGGCACTTGGGTACCTTAAAAAGCTTTCATTGGTTGAAGGTTTAGGTAGGGAAGAGAATCGATATGGCATGATCGAGAAGGATATATCGAGTAGAGTTGGTGACTAAGGTTGAGGTACACCACAAAGGATGTATCAAAGACCATTGTCTTTCATTATTTTATTTATCTCAATCATATGATTATCCTAGTGGGTCATCAGACTGTGTGTTGGCATGAACATGAGTCTATAAGACTACATGCTTCCACATGTTCATTTGATATAACACACGGTGTTATTGTTTATGCATTCTCTAATTTATTATTATGGAAGTTGTTCAGTTATTTTTATATTATTACGCATTCTAATAGGGGGTATAGTCTCCCCATGATATTTCCCTAGACCCCTACCACTAGTCAGAAGCATCTGGAATAAGGGAAGGAACACCTGAGGTCCCAGTAGCCTCTTTATTCTGGGCACTATTAATTGTCTATGTGCTAGGGATGTTATAAAGTGGTATTAGATCTTATGTGACTAATATAAAAAAATGTATCAGAGTTTTATTTTGTCTTACTATTTGAGGATATGGTAGATAGGTGATATAGAAATGTTCCTAGGCTTTTGCAAAACCTCAGATTGGTGTATCTCAAACACATTTTCTAAGGGGAATTATAGGTTACCATGGAATGGGACTACTTTTTATATGAATTTAATTTTATAGTCATATGATTTTACCTTGTGTGACACACTTGGATATCTATGGTTTATTATTTATTATGGATTTTTATCTTAGATTATAGTGGAAAGAGGTATCTTCATGCAGTATATTTTTCATGTAGGGTTCACATGACACACTCCTTCATGTGTGATTTATATCACTAAATATAGAGGGTTTAATTGTTTAAAGTGTCAACAACAACTTATATGGTGTTTTCCCAAATTACTTTTTGGTTTCATTCTACTTAGTTGAGCTACTCTATATTTTCTTATGATGAAATTTCATGTGGATATTTTTGTGATATGATCCTTGATTATGGTTATATAGTCCCTCTCTACAAGGGATGTATAGTAACTCTTAGTGGATTAGTACATGAATTGGATACCTTGACGACTAACCACATAATAGGTAGTTATGATACTGGTTCCTAGAGAAAATAGGGTTGGTTACTTAAAATTTCAATAAAACCTATATGGTATTTTACTCTATATTTTTTTAGAAACATTATACTTAATATAACCATGTAATTATGGTATAATCAACACAAATTATGGTAGGGAGATATTTCTATATATATATATATAAATTCTAATAGATGACATAGTGAACCTAGAGGGGTGGATCCCATATATGGAGGCCTAGTGAGGATTATCTTGAGATAGTCATTCTTTGTAATGACTTCATTTTTTCCTTATAAATATTTGGAATATTTAAGGGAATATTTTTAAGGCTAGGTGAAAAGTCATCATAGGATTCTAGGGCCCGAAAAGACCCAATATTGATATAATGAAAGTATTAAATATATTATATCACATGCACATAGTTTTTATGAAATAATAGAATAACTCACAAACAAATTCTTACATAAAAAATTTTAGATCACTATTAAATCAAGAATGATGGTTTTACCCTAAGTTCGATATAATATTTTTTGGAATTGATAATTTTGGTAAAGTTAAATCATGAGCCCAAATAATAAAATTAATTAATCAATTAATTTATTTTTTTATTTTAAATGAAGTGACTTAATCCTCTCTTATGAAATTCTAGTTATGGAATATCCATAGGGTTTTCTACATAACCCTAGGTATTGAGAGAGGAGACATTGGAGGAGCATTCTTGGATGAGAGATGACAGATCATGGATTGATAATCAGTGTGTGAATGGTGCTTGTGGATATTGAAAATGATAGAGATGCAAAAATGTTCTTCATCAGCGATCAATCTAAACTTAAGAAATATTTTTGTTTTATTTTTTTGTCGCATTTGTTGTCTTATGTCAAATTTGAATGAATTTATCTAAAGAACTGATTCATGAATTAATGGTTGATTTCAGTTGACGTTTTTATCATTCTAGATATTAGGAATTGATGTTGATTTTGATATTTGGTTCTTTATTCTTCATCATAAGGAAAAAAACCAAGGCCAACCCAAATAATTACTTAGGTTCATTCCTCTTGTTGTGTTTTATTATTTTCTTCCCCCTTTTTCACATGTTCATGACTGGTATTTCCTTTAGATAGCGATTTGAACAATGCCTAGTGGATGATCATTGTGCAATAATTATTTTTCACAACATATCATAACCATGGGTATTATTTTATGATCGATGGAGTGTTCGAGGTGAGATGATGATGTTGAACAATCAAAGGTGGATTGGGATCGGATCGATGTTTCTATATTTCATGGTTTGGAATGTGACAATAGTGTGGTGTAGAGAGAGTCAATTTCTTAGAAAATTTGATGGATATAATATTTCCACCAGTGATAGAAAAACTCAGTCAACATTATATCTATATTCTATAGTGATAATCATGGATGGATTGAAGGATCCGGAGGTACATATGAAGATGCATGAAGAACTTGTGGGTTCTAGAAAAATTCCAATTACACAACATGTAATATGAATAACACACACTGTATAGTACCTTAGATATTATATCTAGAGTTTTAGGAAAATAAAATACCACACACCATGTGGTATCCACCACATCTAATGTGTCCTATTCTAAGAAACTCAGCATATACCCTTAAAGTAAATGAGTGGGTAAATGACTAGGTATATGGTCACAACCAGAGTACATGAGCATGGACCAATACTCAGACATGACCAGATACACGACCATGACCAAAGTATATAGGCATGACCTAAATTACACTTGCATGTGATGGAGCATATGTGAAGACTAAAGGTAGGCATGACATGCTGTGTATTACTAGTACACACCATGTACTTTCTCCAAAGTGGTTAGAGGCCCTTGTTCTTCAGTGTGTACTAGTTTTCTTAGGCTAAGTTCTCTCGATCTATCCACATGAGGGTATAATTAGGAATTACATCCTAAGTATAGGATGTGATCCCCTCTATGGTATTAGTCTCAGGTAGTGTTTTAGTAATACCTTTGAGTGGCTCAAGGTGGGATCCTCTATAAAAAATCCTTCCCTAGGTGGGGTTTCAGGAATTGGTGTGACCAATATATATGGGTGTTCATCCCATAATTATTGGTTTAATCTAGTTAGGGTTTTCAGTGTCTCCCATAGACTTGGGTGTGATACCCTATCTATGTAGAGATATCTTATGAGTTCCATCACATAATTATTCTTGGAATAGATCAACGAGCATGTCCTCTCAGATGATCACTATAAACTTTATCAAGATCATAGAGTGAGGTCTCATAGATGCGATTTTAAGATTAGAGTATAATCCTAGGATATCGGTTTGGATATGACCTTACCTTGAGTCTTAGTTTATAACTTGAGTGTATTTTAGTTATTATTGTTGTGTATCATATTCCGAAATGACATGATATTGTAATGATGAGCTGAACACTTTATTGATGCTTTATATTTGGTGATTTTAGTGTGTCCTACTGGGCATTGTTATATAATCCCATGCATGTTATATTCCCACACATGTAGTGTCTTATGTAGATGACATTCCATTCAAAAGGGTCTTAGATGAACCAGGAGTAGATGGATCATAGTTGAGATAATCTGACCATGGTTTGTACCAGGTGTTTCATTTGATTGTAGTCCCCTCCTTCTAGTAGGTTGTACTTATTTTATAGTTTTGGTGGGATTGTATTTATCCTTTTATGCTTTACAATACTTTTTTCATACTCTTATTATGTGATTTAGATGTATACATGCATTAGTATTGGTTATATTTTACCTTTAAGCATTTTATGAGTATTTGGAGACGTGTAAATGTGTCCAGGTACCTTAGGCCAAGACCCCCCATGTGTGTGATATGCCTACTCAGTGTTTGTCTCCATCCCCTGGCCTATTAGAGGTAGGCTTGGGGTGTCACCCTCAAATCATCACTGTTTAGTCAGGACCTAGTGGGTTGGGTCATGATAGATTATTATCAAATAAGTTTCATCATAGGACCTGAGTTTAGAGTATGTATAGTTGTGTGATTGGTTTGGGAATTTGGGAAATAGTTTTAAAGTGTTTGGAGTTCGGATCTCAATACATGGAATCTAGTGTTGGTGTGGAATCTGATGTATTCATTCACCAAGTCCTTGTTAACTTTATTTTTTAAATGATATATATAGGCACTGTTTGTAGTAAATAAATGGTACATTCATCATTTAGGAATGGGTTGTTATTTCCATTTCCTTCTTGAGTCAGCTCCCCAAATATACTATTGACCATGGTACATACTATCTATTTTAGGATGATTCCACGATGATTTGTAGCTAGGATCCTACAACATTATCACAATAATGGTAAACTTAGTGACAAGGCTTTGATATATAGACCTATTTATATGTGGTACCTCCAGGTGTTTTACTATTCATACTTCCACCCATCAAGTAGAAAGTTGTACCGGCCGTACCAATGGATGAGGCGCACTGGAAAAGCACACTTAATGAGTTTCATAGGTGGTGAACCATTATCTTTTGGGGGTATCTAAACCCCCAAGTAGTTGAGGCATATATTGAGGTAGTTACATGAGTATTCTACCTCATTAGGACACCGGAATACCAGATGGTGGTCCTAGTGGTGAGTCTTCTTCATGGATCAATAGGGATATGGTGGAGTATGGTGACTTTTTCATACAACAAGAAGACTCTTTCATGGACATATTTTGAGTGTCTTTTCAGATATGATTTCTCCCCATCTATTTTGAGAGAAGTGTGCATCTATGAGATTTTGTAGCTTCTTTAGTGTAGTATAACTATGGCTGAGTATTCATCAATGTTCACTAACCTCTCATAATGCTCCATGTATATGGTTCGAGATGCATTCTTCTAAGTACACAATTTAGAGAATGGTCTCCATATGGATATATGGTCAAATTTGATACCAATTTACATTCTTACTTATGTTGTGTTTCTTGAGTATTATTTGGTAGTGGAGATATTTCTAGCCAAGTGAACACTGACACTTGGTGATGATAGTGTGAACGCAGGCACTGAGACTTTGATAGTAGGAAGTTGATGGTAGAAATGAGGATCCAGGAATGTGATCCACTTTAGAAGAAAATCTCATGATATAGGGTACACTATTTAGGGATCTCAAGATAGTTCTAGTTACCCTAGAAAGAGGAATTATTTCTATTGTGATGGTTGGTAGCATCTCAAGCGATATTGTTAGAAACTCTATTCATTTGATAGAGAGATGGTTGATAGACTACCTTGATAGAGAAATAATTAGGAGAAGGTAGTCCAAAGGGTGGTGGATGTGGTAGAGGATCTATGAGAGTAGATGGAGGTGATATATAGTTTGACCTATCTCCACTACCACCCCCAATTGGTTCATTCCAGGCTCAGGGAGCTGGTGGTTAGGGATGAGGACGACTATAGATAGTAGATAAATTTCATCCATAGAATATCAAGATGATTAGAGGTATGATATGTTTATTATCTACTTTAACTATTGTATTGATAGACATAGGTGTGAGATAATATTTTATTAAAATTTAATTTTTTTGAGACTTATAGATCCCAATTGATCCCTTGGATAAATCCTTATGCTTGGAGACTCATAACAGATGGGATTCAGTGATCACACACTTCCGCTGATAGTGTGACCTAAATATTAGAGGAGATAAATTCTTATGGGATCTATCTTTAGTAGCAATGAGGCTTTATGACTTCATCTCAGGTATGAATTTGATATCCATATTTCATTCCCAGACCGACCATTTTAGGTGGAGGATGTGGTGTGTCCATAGTGATGGAATGAGGTTTCCTTCATGGGTGAGAAGGAATCCCAGGAAGAGATTTATGGGATCATACTTAAGAGGATATAACTGATTACTCATCAGTTGGTGCGTATTTACCTTAGAGTAATGGATGATATAGACTTTTAGTTCACTACAATGGTGGAAGAATATGAGGTTATCTTTCCTAAGGACATGCCGAGATTACCTCCCCACCAAGATATAGAATTTTTCATAAAATTTCACCCAGGTACATCCCCAATATCTAATCCAACATATTGAACTTATCCCAATGATCTCCATGAGCTAAAGGTTCAGTTGGAGGACTTGTAGAGGAGGGTTCTTTTTCAAACCTAGCGTGTCACCCTAGATATCCCTAGTGTTGTTTTCTAAAAAGTTAGATGAGATAATGAGGTTATTTATAGATTATAATCACCTGAAGGAGGTGACTTTAAAGAATAAGTATCCACTATGGAGAAAAGATGACCTCTTAGACCAGTTTAGAGGGTAAAGTCTATTCTTAGAGGTAGACCTTAGGCCGGGTTATCATCTGCTCCGAGTACGAGACGTGGATATACCAAAGACAATATTTTTATGTACCTATTGTTATTATGAGTACTTAGTGATTCATTTAAGTGAAAAAATTCCACAAAAGTATTCATGGGACTCATGAATCATATATTTAATCCCTTCTTAGATCGGTCCATGATGGTCTTCATCAATTAAATTATGGTGTACTCATCACCTGATGAGGATCACTCAAGATATTTGAGGATGATTCTAGACATACTTTGAGAGAAACAAATTTATGGGAAGCTCTTGAAGTGTTAGTTATAAATTAGAGAGGTCCAATTTTTGAGACATGTCATCTCAAAATAGGGAGTAGCAGTGGACCTAGTGAAGATTGAATTAGTGAAATCTTGGGATTCACCCAAGAGTGTGACTGAGGTACACAAATTACTTGGGTTGGTAGGCTACTATCTGAGATTCATACCCAATTTCTTTATGATTGTGGAACCCTTAACTAATTTAACCATAAAGGTTGATCCTTTCATATGGATAGAGAGGTTTCAACAAGATTTTTAGGAGTTATAGTAGAGGTTGAAAAGACCCCCCATCATGAGATTTCCAGAGGGTGTTGAGTAACTAGAATTATGTGATGCCTCCGGGATTAGGCTTGGATGTGTTCTAATATAGAGATAAGAAGTGATTTCCTACGGACCCCAACAACTAAGACCTAGTGACACTACCTTATGGGAAAGTGATTTATCATCTATTATGAACACAAGTGTCTCAAGTATATCTTCTCACATAAGGATATTAACTTGAGAGAGTCAATGGATAAATCCCCTATAGGATTATGAATTCAAGATACTGTATACTCTTGGGAAGGGGAACATGGTGGCATACACTCTCAGTAGAAGATCTTGGTCATAGTTTTTGAGTGTGGTATCATATTTGCTGGTCTCATTTTAGTTGTACTTAATGGATGAGGATGGTGAAACTCATCTCCAATCAATGGTTGTTACCCCTATTCTAATACAGTGTGTTGGGGGGGGGGTTCATCTTGGATATACCGATTGTGTGACCTTGTATATTCAGATATCCACTAGATGTGTGGTTGATGGATTTTTTTGAAGGCAGGGAGAACATCATTCTCTTTAGAGGGTGGATGATGGTACCAGTGATGCTATAAGAGGAGGTGATGAGGGAGTTTAATACATCCCCTTAGAAGTAAAAATTGGTGTGGAAAATATGTACTGAAACCTTTAGAACTAGTTCTAGAGGCCGATAATGAAAAAGGGTGTAGAGTATTTTATCTCACGATGTCTCCCTTATCAGTAAGTAAAGGTAAAGAACCTATTTCTAGCAGGTTTAACCCTACCCCTTGAGGTGTCAAAGTGAAAGTGGGATGATATGTCTATGGAATTCATGAAGGAGTTCCCATGATTGTTTGAAAGAAATGATACCATCTGGGTAATCATTGTCTGACTCACCAAGTCAGAAAACTTCCTAGCTATCTAAGAGCAGAGTTTAGTTGAAAGATTACAGGATGAATTTGGGACTTAGTTGCATTTGAGAATGATGTTTAAACCCTAGACAGACAACTAGACCGAGCAAACCATTTAGGTTCTGAAGGACATATTGTGGGATTGCATGTTGGAGTTTGTCTATAGTTGGGAGGATCACCTACCCTTGGTGGAGTTTTTGTACAATAATAGCTATCATTTTTCCTTAGGTATGTCACCATTCAATGAAATGCATGGGGGACCCTATATATGCCCACTATACTGAACTGATCCATGGGAGTCAACACTCAAGGGCCTATATTTGGTGCGAGTGATGAAAGAGAAGGTACATATCATTTAAGAGTGGATAATGACTACCCATATCTATTATAAGTCTTATGAGAAATGAAAACAGATGCCTTTGGTGTTCAAGTAGGGAAAACATGTATTCTTGAAGGTCTCACCTCAGTGGGGAATGTGGAGGTTTGTCCAAGGTGAATGTTATCTCTGATATTCATTGTCCCTTTTCAAATACCATGAAGGATTGTAAAGGTGGTGTACTTCTTATCCCTACCACTGCAGTTGGACTGGGTACATGAAATATTCCATGTGTCACAGCTAAGGAGGTATGTGCACAACTTGACACATGTTATTAACTGGGGAGATATGGAAATTGAGGATGAATCTACCATTGCAGAGTACCAAGTAGAGATTGAGGATAGATAGGAGAATATCTTTCATGGGTGAGAAATTCCCTTAGTAAATGTTTGATGGCCGCATGAGAATCTTCAAGATATCACCTAAGAGTAAGAGAACTAGATGAAATCCCATTACCCTCATCTTTATGAGTTTTTTTTCTTTTTAGGATGAAAATACCTAATGTGGGGAGAATTTAATAACTCTATTTTTTACTTATAAATGTTTGGAGTATTTATGAGAATATTTTGAGGCAAGGTGATAAATCAACATGAGATTCTAGGCCCAAGAAGTCCTGGAATTTATATAATGTAAATATTAAATATATTATATCATGTATGTGAAAATTTTCACAAATAATGGAATAACTCAAAAAAGAGTCTCATATCAGAAATATGAGACCACCATTAAATATGGAATGTGAGTTTTATCCTAGGAGAAACATAATATTTATCAGCATCGAGTGTTTTGGTAAAGTGAAATCATGGGAATAAATAAATAAATAAATAAATAAATAAATAAATAAATAAATAAATAAATAAATAAATAAATAAATAAATAAATTTATTTATTTATTTTTTATTTTAATTTCAGCGACCTAATCTTATTCTATAAAAAGAAACTTATGGAAAATCCCTAGGGTTAGATGCATAACCCTAGGGACTGAGAGTGGGGTCATTGGAGGAGCGTTTCTATAGGAATTATAGCGGGTCATGGATTTGCAATCAGTGTGCCAATAGTGCTTGTAGATCTCTTTAATGAAAATGATACAAAACCATTTTATATAAAGATCAATATAAACTTGATATAGATCATTGTTTTATTTGGTTTTATTCTATTTTTATTCCTTGTTGAAGGAAATCAATTTACCTAAAAAAATTTATTTGAGGATCGATCGTTGATTTTAGTTGATGTTTTTATATTCCTAGATATTAGGAATTTATATTCCTTTTTATATTTGATTCCTAATTCATTGTTATAATAGAAAAAAATAGAGTCCAACCCAAAAAATGGTTGAGGTTCATTCCTCTTAAATTGTTTTATGTTTTTCTTCCCCCATTCTTCGTACATTTATCTATAGTATTTTCATTAGACAATGGATCGACCAATACCCGATGGATGATCATTGTGTGATTGTTCTTTGGCATAATAAATTTTCAGTATGGGAATGTGTTTGTGATCTAAAGAGTGATATAGGTGTGGAAATAATGTTGGATTATTAGAGGTGGATCAAGATCTGATCGGTGTTTCCCCATTTCATGATTTGGCATGCGGCAGTGGCGTAATGCGATGAGAATTTATTTCTGAGTGAATTGGGTGGCCAGAATCTAGCCGCCGGTGATGGAAAATATCATTCAATGTTAGATCTAGATTCTATGGTGATAATTGTGACTAGACTGAAGGCTTAAGAGTCATGGTTTAAGAAGCATGAAGAATCTGTTAGTTCTAGAATTTTTTTGACTATATGAAATATAATCCGAAGAACACACACAATGTAGTCCCTTGGATGCAACTACTTGGGTTTTGGGAAAATAAAATATCACACATTGTGTGGTACCCACCCCACACCATGTGTCCTATACCTAGTATCTTAGTGTGTACCCTCAAAGTACATGGGAATTGACATGACCTGGTACATGGTCATGACTAAAGTACATAGGTATGGTCTGATACCCAGACATAACCAGGTACACGAGCACAACCAAAATATATAGAAATGGACCGAAGTACAAGGGCATGGACTGGAGCACACATGAATAATAGGGTAAGGCAAGAAACAACATGTACCTCTATTACACATTGTGTACTTTATCTAGAGTGGATGGAGGCCCTTGTTCTTTTTAGTGTGGACCAATTTTCTTATGGTACATTCCATTGATCTATCCTCATGATGGTAGAGTGAAGCATCATGTATTGAACATAGAATGTGATCCCTCTACGGGATAAGTCTCAGATAAAGTCTTAGTGTTAAGACCAATAGGGGCCTATATACCCTGATAGGGGGGGTGAATCAGGGTATGGATATTCTTTTTCAAAATTCTTTCTGCCCCACTAGATCTTGACCTCTTTATTACAAGGGTCACTTTGTTTTCACTTCTGTGTTTATTATGATCACTTATTTTCTTCTTTATCTGATGATGATTCTTTAAATGAAATGTAGGGAAGTAAGCAGACAAACACAATGATTTTTACTTGGTTCACCCTCACTGGGCTACGTCCAAGGAGTATACGCCGTCAAGTTGCCGGTCATACCAAATTCCACTATTCTTCAGTAGATGTGGATACAAAGTTCGGGAATAGTCACTCTGTCCCAGGCTCACTGCCTTTACAAGGTTTAGGGTCAGCTCACTACTTTCCCAAGGGTCACTCCCTGTTTCTCTCTCTCTGGCTCACTACCAGTGGAGAGGATCACCTTCTTCCTCTTCCTTCGCTCGCTGCTCTGGAAAGGATCCACTCACAGTTTATAGACCTGTAGGTCTCTTCATTTGCATGAAAGAATGCATCTTCTTCTGTATGTAAATGCTCTATTGAAGTTCAACTTTCACCCGTAGATGAATCTCTCTTTGCACTGAAGGTATAGAGCAAACTTCCAGCTTCCACGTAGCCCGAAAATCACTGCCGGAACAAAACCTTACTTGGCACGCAAGTCTAACTCGGTGCGCAAGTATCGGCACGCAAGTCACAATGGGCGCGCAAGTCCTCCTCAGACACTTGCGCGACTCAAGATTCCTCAACTCTAAACTTGCACGACACACTTACTTTTACGCCCAAACCAACATTGGCATGCAACTGCCAACCGACGCACAACTTCTCACACCGGCGCACAACTTCAACCACCGGCGGACAACTTCACCTACGCGACCACACACCACTTGCGCGACCACCACACCTGCGCGACGGGAGCTCTGAATCTTAAAAGAATTGAACTCTGGTAAAAAATGAGGAGGGGTGGTCCAGTATTTATAGGAAAATTGACCACCCTACGCGACGGCGCGCAAGTCACCTACATAGCCCCGTCTTGGCGCGCAAGTCTTTTCTCCTCCTAGACACTTGCGCGACCAACTCCCAAACTTGTGCAAACCTGTTTCCCTTGCCATATTTTGATCTTATGATCTTGAAAAACATATGGTGCACAAATTTCCTATACTCCAAGTCCTCGGTGCGCAAGTCCCTTTTCCAAAAACACTTTTCTTCATTTGTCGATTTTCAGGCCCAAAAAATTGGCAAACACTGGAAAACAGTGCCTCCTTGTATCTATTCTTTTTGTACCGCCTCTAAATCATCCATTCCATTATCGAAGTTTTTGAATCAAACATGGATCATTGACCACATCTCTTGAACTCAACATTCCACCATGAAATCCCCTTTGTCAACAAATTTGCATGTCATGTTTTGCATTATCAACAATCACAACACAGATGATCACTTTGTCAACAAACACAATCACCTCAAAAATACTTCAATGATGCCTTGAGGTATTTTTCCGCAAAAATATCCTCCTTTGGGTTTGTTGACAACTCTTCCATAAAAATATGCATCATTAATTCTTCAGCTGCCATTCGCCTTTTGCGATTCACTCTCCAACACCACTCTTATTCTTTTATCACGATCCTCAGCTGTCGTGATATCTATGCTTTGATCGATCACTTCTAGCATCGTCAAATTTAAAACGCTCCCCCTTTCTCATTTCTCCCCCTTTCTCGCTGCTTCACTTGCCATCTTCTCCCCATATCAACCATGCCACACTGTATCCCCCTTGAAAAAACACTAATTTCTTCCCCTTTTTCAACGAACCCAAAGGTCACTCCTTTGTAGTCTGTAATAGAGTAGAGAACACATATCAATACATTAGGGAAAATACATCATACCTCAGGGAGAGGGGGTTCTACATCCATACTCTTTTAAGTGTGGGGAATCGGCTGAACTCCCAGAGCCAGTCGATTCCATTCGAATGCTTCCTTGGGTAAGGCCTTTGTCAGAATATCTACAACTTGTAACTCTATAGGCACATAATACAACTTCACAATACCTTGATCCACTTTCTCCTTGATAAAATGATATTTGATCTCAATGTGATTTTTCCTTGAGTGATAAACTGGATTTTTTCTAAGAATGATAGCACTTGAGTTATCACACTGGATTCCGATCGGAGACTTCACTTAAACTCCCATATCATCAAGATGCTACTTCATCCATAATAACTATGTGCATGCTTGAGTGGCCGCAATATACTTAGCTTCTTTGGTGCTTAATGAAATGCAATCCCGCTTCTTGCTTAAACAAGAAATACATAGTCCTCCAAGATAGAATGCACCTCCAGATGTTGATTTCCTATCATCTGCTGAACCGGACCAATATGCATCAGTATATCCCAATAACTATGTCTGAGATTTGTCATTATATGTCAAACCAAAATCTACGGTGCCCTTGATATACCGAAGTATTCTTTTCACTTCAAGCCTGTGGATTTACTTGGGATAACTTTGATATCTCGCTTCTTGGAATGTGGCGAAAACAATATTAGGCCTTGTTGTAGTCAAGTACAAAAAAATTCCAATGATTTGCCTATATTATGTGATATTAACTGCCTTTCCATCATCATATTTTGATAATTTCATCCGGGTAGCAACCAGAGTCTTCATCTCCTTGGAATTATCCATTCCAAACCTTTTTAGAACCTCCTTGGCGTATTTGAATTGAGAAATGAAAGTGCTATTACTTCCTTGTGTCACTTCATTTGATCTGCCAAATATTATGTCATCAACATAAACCAACACCATTATCCTTTTATTACTATCATTTTTGAAATAGAGATTGTAATCAACTCCCCCACGCTGGAAACCAAGCTTCTTCAAGTACTGATCAAGCCTAGAGTACCATGCTCTTGGTGCTTGTTTCAGCCCATACAACGCCTTCTTCTGCCTGGAAACTTTGTTCTCATCCTCATGGATGAAAAAACCATCTGGTTGTTCAATGTACACCTCTTCTTCCAGAACTCCATTCAAGAACGCAGATTTGACATCCATCTGGAACACTTTGAACTTTCTTTACACTGCTATGGCCAAAAATAATCTGATTGTCTACAGCCTTGCAACCGGTGAAAATGTCTCATCAACATCCATTCCCTCTATCTGGGAGTATCCCTTGGACACTAGTCGTGCTTTTTTCCGAATCACTATGCCATCTTCATTCATCTTGTTGCGATAAACCCATTTAGTTCTAATGACATTCTTATCTGCTGACCTCGAAACAATCTCTCACGTCTGATTATTCTCAATTCTGATATAGCTCTTTATTCATGGCCTGAACGCATTTTTCATCTTCAAATGCATCAGCAAAGAATTTAAGCTCAACCTAAGATAGAAAAGATACCTTATGTAGTGATTTCATTTTCCTTGTGTGAACTGAATCTGACTGATCACCAATGATATTATGTCTATCAATTTCAGCTCAGCTCTTTGGATTCCTTGTAGACACAGACTTGACACTTTCTTGTTCATCATCAGTGTCTTCTTCTGAATTAGTATCAGCCACTTCTGCTCTCCCTGTGTTGCTTTCTTCCTCAACACTTTCATCAGGAAGTTTTTCACTGACTCATTTTTCAGTGGCTTTATTTCTTTCAGCTACATTTCCCTATGTCACTGTTCAATGAATTCATTTATTTGAACATTTTCTCTCAGATTTTTGTTGAAACACCTTTGATTTTCTATCGTAGATTCTTGGTATCCTAAAAGTAGTCAGCTGATACCACATTTTTATAGCAAAGTAAATAATCATAAAATGCAAGGTCATTTCTACTTCTCCTTGTGCTTCTTTCTTCCCCCAATAGGCAACACCTGAGTCGAGTCATCCAATTATTGCATTGATGGCTCTTGCATCTTATTTTGTTATTGAATACTCCCCCTATGTTATGAAACACTTCCTGGGTTTAGTCCCACTGTTTAGACTCATAACCATTCTTCTCTTACAGCATCTTCTATTCTCATCTTCCTCTTGGAATTGAGCCATTAACGAAATATCTAAGCCTACTGAGTTGGGACTTGGTGTAGGAAACAAGAGACAAAGTTAAAAACACAATCACATTCTATTGTCCTCTATTTCTCCCTTTCTTCTTCAACTCTGGTACCTGATTTGAATCAATTGAAACTGTAGATCATATCACATCGACAATTCACATACTTAGATGCCACTTCCCCTTGGATCGTATCTCCCTAGAACCTGAAACACATGAATCATCAGTTAATAACATTTATACAAATAGATAGAGGGGTTTCTTCTAGAATCCTCAAGATGAGGATTTCAGTTGATCATGATGGGTCAACCCTTTGATTCTTTCTTGAAGAGCATCACATTCTTCCCTTGCTTCTTCTAGCTGCCTGGCCAACTTCAACTGCTCTGGCCATATGACTAAGCATTCATCCACTACATTCTAAGAATTTTTCTGATATGAAGATTCTGTAGGCCTGGTCTTTCTCATCATTTGGGGTTTAAACCCACTAGTACACATTTCTGTCTTTGACTTTCCACCAAAATTCCATTTTCCTTGATTATTTCTTTGAGCAGGAATCTCTTTTATTTCCATCTTCCCTTACTTCTTCCACCATTGCAAGGATCTTCCTTTTTCTTCCAGTTCTCTCTATGGAACATGACATGTGAATTTTTCAATGCATTCTTTGTTTATCTGCCTTTTATTAGATTTATGAGTCACCACACTATTTTTCATTGGTGGTGGGTCCTCCACGAAAGTATATTCTTCTTACTCACAATTGTAGCGTTTCCTCCCTTTTTCTTCTAGATATGTTCATTTTCTTTCTTAGAGGGTGGTTGTGAGTGCGACATAAGAGGTGACCGATACACCTTTTTTTCAGCTCCATGTGATTCCCCTGAGGCCTTAAGCCTATTCTTCACCTTACCACTTTGTCTCCCAGTGTATAATTACTCATTATGCATCACTGGAGTCGAAATTCTCTTTTTGGATTCCTTTTCCTTCCCTGATTTCTTCTTACTACGCTGTCTGGCCAAATGCCCATGATCAGAACATATGAAACATCTTCCATCAAAGAAAAAACTCATTTCATCTTTTCTATGTCAAGATGTTGATGTAGCTTGAGTTCTTCCTCTGAAATTGAGATCCTGAGCTTCCTGACACATATTCATGGTGTGTCCCATTCTTCCATAGTAATAGCATCTTATGAATGCTTTCCTCTGAGATACTCTTCTCTATGATTTCACATGATGCTTATTCTTATTCTCAGATTTATCAAAGTTTCTATTTTCACTGCCAGAAATTTATTCAAGATCCTCTGAACAGAATCTTGATGTGTGGCCATGAATCCCACAGAAATAGCACATGCCATCATTACTTTTTGTAACTGTCCTCTTAGGCCTATCTCCAACACCTAGAGGATTCCTTTCACATCTAGAACTATTCACAGATCTCTTTATATCTTGCACTGGAGGGGATTAATCAAATCCAATACCAGTTGTTCCCATACTGTATAGTCATTGAGCTGAGAAAATTTGTTCTTGCCTCTTTTCAGAAATTGCAAATTTGCTTTTCATTTCATCATCACCTACCGAAGGATAATAAAATAGCAAGTGCAAGGCATCCTTCATTTTGGGATTTCCTTTAGCATTGGATTTCTCCACTTCCTTCTTCACTGATTCTATCTCTTCTTCCAAATTTTTAATCTTCATATCCCTTGATTCAATTTGGGCATTGAGTTCTCTTCTGAGATTCTTTCCACAACTCATCTCATTGTCCAATTCTCGTGTGAGCTTTTCTACCATGTCACCTTGCTTCATTACTTTCAATTTTTCCTCAGAAACAGATTTAGAGACAGATTCATTCTCTTGTTGTAGCCTTTGATTCTTCTGAACTTCGTCAAACAACTATGTTTCTAGATCATCATTTCTAGCTTTCAGATTCTGAACTTCATCTGACTTTTTATCCTCTTCATAATCACCAGCCTTTTGTTTTCGTTTCACTTTAGCCATGTTTTTTAGTTCTTCACTTTGAGAATCATTATTCTCCTTTAGGTCGGTAGCCACATCAATAAGCCTTTGATTTAATCCTCTTAGCTTGTTGACCTCAATCTCTAATACTTGGATCCAAATATCTTTAGTTTTGACTTCTTCATCCAACTTCCGGTCCAATTTCTTTGTCATGTTGACAACATCTACTGGTGGCCTCCTTCTTGAAACTTCATCATCATCAGTTGTTTCAGTATCACTTTGAGTTCAAGTACTTCACTCATTCCTACATCATGATTGAGTGAATCAATATTTTACCTATCAGATTCATCCAGTCCTTCTTTCAGTAAGATGTTTGATTCTTTTAACTGAATCACACTTTTTCCATACACACTTCCACACTGAGGAATACCACCTGACTTCTGATTTTTTTTTTTGATGTTTTTCCCTTTTCCATGGCACACCGAGATAAGAGAAGACTAATTCTTTAACCACACAGATATACTATACCAAGTATGATCAAACAAATCTGATAAAAGAAACCTAGATATGATACCAATTGTTAAGACCAATAGGGGCCTATATACCCTGAGAGGGGGGGTAAATCAGGGTATGGATATTCTTTTTCAAAATTCTTTATGGCCCACTAGATCTTGACCTCTTTATTACAAGGGTCACTTTGTTTTCACTTCTGTGTTTATTATGATCACTTATTTTCTTCTTTATCTGATGATGATGCTTTAAATGCAATACATGGAAGTAAACAGACAGACGCAACAATTTTTACTTGGTTCACCCTCACTGGGCTACGTCCAAGGAGCATACGCCGACAAGTTTCCGATTGTACCAAATTACACTATTCTTCAATAGATGTGGATACAAAGTTCAGGAATAGTCACTTTGTCCCAAGATCATTGCTCACTGCCTTTACAAGGTTTAGGGTCAGCTCACTACTTTCCCAAGGGTCACTCCCTGTTTCTCTCTCTCTGGATCACTGCCGGTGGAGAGGATCACCTTCTTCCTCTTCCTTTGCTCACTGCTTTGGAAATGATCCACTCACATTTTATAGACCTGTAGGTCTCTTCATTTTCATGAAAGAATGCATATTCTTCTGTATGTAGATGCTCTGTTGAAGTTCAACTTTCACTCGTAGATGAATCTCTCTTTGCATCGAAGGTATCGAGCAAACTTCTAGCTTCCACGCAGCCCGAAAATCACTGCCGGAACTAAACCCTACTTGGCACGCAAGTTTAACTCGGCGGAAAAGTATCAGCGCACAAGTCACAATGGGCGTGCAAGTCCTCCTCAGAAACTTGCGCAACTCAAGCTTCATCAACTCCAAACTTGCACGAGACACTTCCTTTTACGCCCAAACCAACATTGGCGCGCAACTGCCAACCGGCGCGCAACTTCTCACACTGGCGCACAACTTCAACCACCGGCGTGCAACTTTACCTGTGCGACCACACACCACTTGCACGACCACCACACCTGCGCGATGGGAGCTCTGAATATTCAAAGCATTGAAATCTGGTAAAAAATGAGGAGGGGTGGTCCAGTATTTATAGGCAAATTGACCACCCTGCGTGACAGTGCGCAAGTCACCTGCGCGGCCCCGTCTCGGCGCGCAAGTCTTCTGTCCTCCTAGACACTTGCGCGACCAACTCCCAAAAATGCGCGAACCTGTTTCCTTTGCCATATTTTGATCTTCTGATCTTGAAAAACATATGGCGTGAAAGTTTCCTATACTACCAGTCCTCATCGCGCAAGTCCCTTTTCCAAAAACACTTTTCTTCATTTGTCGATTTTCAGGCCCAAAAATTTGGCAAACACTGGAAAATGGCGCCACCTTGTATCTGCTCTTTTTGTACCGCCTCCAGATCATCCATTCCATTATTGACGTTCTTGAATCAAACATGGATAATTGACCACAGCTCTTGAAATCGACATTCCACCATGAAATCCCCTTTGTCAACAAATTTGCATGTCATGGTTTGCATTGTCAACAATCACAACACAGATGATCACTTTGTCAACAAACACAATCACCTCAAAAATATTTCAATGATGCCTTGAGGGATATTTTCCCAACACTTAGGAACCCATATGAGTAGAAAAAGGTGGTATACTCTGTAATAACTCATTCCCTAGGTAGAGTTTTATGAATTGGCATAACCAACACACCTAGGAATTGATCCCATACTTACCGTGTTAATCCAGTTAGGGTTTTCAGTGTCCCCCATAGACCTGGGTGTGATCCCCTATATGTGTATCAATATTTTATAAGTTATAGTGCATACTTCTTCAAAGAGAGACAAAAAAATCACAACCTCTTGGATGAGATCCATTATTTCTATCAAGCTCGTGGAATGAGTTTTCACAGAAAATATTTTCCTAGAATATTTGAGTAGAATTTTAGGATGGAAGTGAAATTGTGACCTTACCTTGAGACTTAGTGTCTAAATTGAGTGTATCTAGGTATTTATTCTTATGTATAATATTAATACTAATACACTCTTATGATGATGAGATGAATACTCTCTTGATGCTTTTTGTTTGGTGATTTTGGGGTGTCCTACTGGGTATTGTTATACTCACCCCTATATGGGCTCTACTCGCACATGCCATGTCTTATGCAGACATCATACTATTCAATGGGGGTATTAGGTGGACTGGGAATAATTAAACCATATTTGATATAGAAAGACTATGGTTTGTACTAGGTGTTTCATTTGACTTCAGCCTCCTCCTTCCAGCATGTTGGAATTATTTAAAATTTTAGTGAGATTGTATTTGGACATTTATTGTTTCTAGATTTTTGGATATAGATGTATGCATGCATTAGTATCAGAAGTATTTTACCTTTCATCATTATATGGGTATTTGGATATATGTTCATGCATATAGTTAACTTAGGATAAGGCCCCCATGTGTGTGTGAAATCACCCAAAAGCATCGTTAATTCTCTCGGTGATATCAAAAAATAAATTTAGTCACCTGACTACTCTAAATACTAGAGCATAGAATAGTGGTAATATGAGGCCATTCCCATGGGGATAAGGGTTATAATAATTCAATATCTTTGAAATTATTTCACAATTTATCTAAACTAAATTATCTATTGAGAGATGTGTTGGTGTGACTGACTCGAAAATAAAAACAAGGATGAAGGGAAGTGAGTTGATATTGAGGATGTTTTTTCTTAATTTCATTAGCCATGAAATTTCTTAGGGTAAATAGTGTTGATTTTTAGCCGTAACTAGTACTATGTAAATCAGCCAAATCATGTTTCAAGGTTTCCTATAACCAACTTAGATGCATGGTGATTAATCTCTAAATGGAAGGTAATGTTAAGGTTGCCTCTTTATCTCCCACTTACCTTTACCACATTAAGGTTCATCCTCTAAATTTTATTACTTCTGATGTTCATTTAAAGGATATTATTTTATTTAAATAAAATTGGCACTAAATTAAGTTATGTACTCATCTAATTTTATCTAACTCACCTATCTCTCTAATACTTGGTTGATCACGGATAATCTCTCAATTAGAATGAATAATTTTAATTTGAGGGAAATAAGTAGATTGTTAGTTCTAAAATAAAGGTGTAGTAAAAAACTAAAACAAATGCTTAATAATTTCATTCTGACATATTAATTTCAAAGTTACACAAAAATTAAAAAATAGGAAATAAAATTTATAAATTATACAACATCATGGTCAATGATGACCATATTCCTCCACTCTCACTTTAGATAGCAGGTTGGAATCTTCCACTAGCCTCCTATGTCAACCTATGTTTACAATGGAACCTCCTTCAGTTCTTATGGTATTCTATTCTAAGTTCTCCCCTATTTGATTTTCTCCCATTTCACAATAGTGCATTCTCTTATTTATAGGAACCATCCTCTGTTTTATTTTGAATTTTCAAAATTTCTTCTCCCACTTCTATTTTTCTCCTTGACTATCTCTCTCTTTATACTTCCACCTTCTCTCTCTAAGCCATAAAACTTAGCCAATCCTTCTTTATTTTTCTTTATTTCTCTATCTTGGCCAGTATGATTGGATGATTCTTCTATTTGAGTTTCTTTTCTTCATATCCTTGTTTTGTGGGGGTATTTTAATCCTTTTTGGGAGACCCCCCATGAATTTATTATTGTTAGTATCCTCAAATAATCAGATTTTAGTCATGGAAATACCAAAAACAATGGATGTTTGAAATAAGAAAGTAAAATTCACTACAACATGGATAAAACCCTTACGACACATACTTTATTGGACATGAATGGCCTGGAACATGGTCCCCTCCTCACGGTGTAATGACAGATTCCACTATTTTTGATGCTACTGCCATTTTCAAACCCTCTACGTCACAGTAGAGGTACTATGGTGAAAATTTGTAACACATATTCCTTTAAGTATGAACAGTGTGCAATCAATTTGTACTATTCCTTAAACTTTTTCTATTCATTATTAGGTTACACAAAGCCATGGTACAACACCTTGGATGAAAGTGAAATTGATATATTCAATATTCAATCATAGGGTCCCATAGTGAAATAGTAGGTCTACGATTTAACACGTTTTCATATTTTAGACCTTCCTTGGATACTATGGCGTATTAACATGGTTTCTGCATAGTGAAGCTCAAAATGGTGTGGCAGTGGAGATCTCCTTTGTTGGTTGTGGATGCCTTTGTGGTGTAGCCTAATAGTTTTATGGTGCAACAATGGAGGCTATGGAACAGATCAATGGTGGGTTGTGCCCGAGAAAGATGAAACGAGCATTTGGAAAAATGGTTTCATCCCATTAGGTGAACAGAATGTTGGAACAACTCACGTTAATTTTTTTAATATTATTATAATGGGATAATGAGGGATATAATTTTCAAATTGATGCACTTTGACAGTTAATTAAATAACAACTTTCAATAATCATTTTATCCCTATTTAAAGGGTCTTGTCCTTTCTAATTAAGTCTCAATTAAATTCTGGTACATTCCATCAATTTTTTCGCGGAAGAGAAAAGAGGAAAAGGATAAAAATCCTTTTAAGTGAGATAAAATCAAGGAGATTCAAATAAAGAAGATGCAATGGATCAATTTATGTCTTATCTTCTGTTGAATTTTGTTTATCTATGTGATAATCATAGATTTCAAAGATCCTAAAATAAATGAAATTAATTTACACAGTAACCCAGACCATGTGTATATCCCACATCCAAGAAAGAGTGTACATGCTCTGCTTAATATTTAAAATACTCTCCTCAGTGCTCTAACAAGTCTTATGGGGTCCAAAGGACCTTCTGTACTACTGTGAACCTCCTCATTCTGCTGAGTTTTTCCTCCCGCCACTGTGTGAACCTGTTCTCCACACACCGGTGCACTCCTAAATTTGTGTTCCTATTCCCCTATATTGACCCGCATAAGGGTTGCTCTAGCCATATGGCCTTATTGAGATCTTCCAATATCCACCTATGACAACCTATGTTAGCGATATGACCTCCTCTGATTCTTTTGGTAGTCTCTTCTGGATTCTACCCAGTCTTAACTTCTCTCATTGAACAACAATGTATTCTATTATTTATATACAACATCCTCCTTAGTTTTATTTTTAATTTCCAAATATTATCATCTCAATTCTATTTTTCTCTTTGAATTATTCTTCTTTATCTATCTTTCTACTTCCACCTTCTATCTATCAGCCATAAAACTTGGTTGATCCTTCTGTATTTTTATTTCTTTATCTCTCTTGTCTAGTAATCTTGTCCGAGTATTCTATTTAAGTATCTTGGATTCATATCCGTTTTTTTTTCATGGTATTTAACTCCTTCTTTGTGGTAAAAAATAATGGAGGATCGAGGGAAACAGAATCACAAATGCAGATCACTAGAGGTGATTTCAGTAAGACAAATATAGCAGCAGCAACACAGTATTTATTTCTTATCTCTTATAATGAAATACAACACACACGACATAATATATTTATAGCAGTACAATCACACACCAACCCAAACTAAAATAGAGATAAGTAAAAATCTGCAGAGTAGGTGCTGCCCAATCTTGATTTTCCAAGAAGCTTTCATTGAAGACTTCAAACCTCCATCACAATAGTTGAATTTTGGCACCGTCCAAGGACTAATGAGTTTAATATCCAACATCCCCCCTTAAAATCATCATCCTTGTAACCCATGAATTTTCATCATATTTGGGTGGCTGACCAACTGGTGCAATGACTTGACCATAGTCAAAGCCTTCCTCTTTCATGTAGCCTTTGGTTTCTTCACTAAGATATATTTCCACATCTATCAATCTTTTCCACATTTCTTTGGTTTTAGCTTCCTCAAAGCTAACTGAATCAAAATTCATCTAGAGACAATAAAAATTTACATACTCCTCCATTGGTTCTTTTCTCTCATATATATCCACAAGGATTTGAACATTTTTAGGATGTATATGAGAGAGTTCTTATTCGATGTATTCAGATTTTGGAGTATGTGATGGAGTCAATGGTTCTTCAGTTATTTGTTCCTCCATTGGAACTTCTTCTATGATTTCTCCATCTTCTAGAATGAGTCGTACCTCTCTGGAATCATCATATTGATTCCACTTCCATTCCTCTTTTTCATCACAGATAACATCTATGCTGAATATAATCTTTTTGTTGATGGGATTATACAACCTATATCCCATTGTTCGATCTTTGTATCCTATAAGGACACACTTTATTCCTTTTTCCTAGAGTTTTGTTCGTTTTGCCTATGGGATCCTTACATAGGCAATAGAACAAAAAACTCTAAGATGACTCAAACTTGTCTTGTGAGTACTCCAGGCTTCATGTGGCATATTTAATTCAAGATTTTTTTGGGAATCTATTGAGTAGATACACCGCACATGAGGCAACTTTATCCCAGAAAGTTATGGGCACTCTTTTTTCTTTCAACATGCTTCTCTCCATATTGATAATGGTGAAATTTTTTCTCTAGGATACTCCATTGAGTTGCGGTGTGTAATTCGGTGTTAGCTGGTGCTGAATTCCATGATTCTTGAGGTACTATTAAAAAAATTCAGAGGTTTACTCCCCACCTCGATCAGATCTCAAAGTTTGTATGCGATGATTTCTTTGATTTTACACCCCCACCTTGATTTTTTTGAAGGCGACAAACACTTCTAACTTCATTTTAAGGAAACATATCCATGTTTTACTTCTATAATCATTGATAAATGTCAGAAAATACCTCCTTTTTATATATCTAATTTTGGATTCAATGGACCGCACACGTCGGTGTGAACTAGCTCCAGTGGCACTGTAGCTTTCCAATTGGTCTTCATTGAAAAGTTGTTTCTATGTTGTTTGATTAGAACACAACTTTCACATATTTGATTCGGGAGTAGGATGAAAGGAAGCCTATTAAACATCTTCTTTCTTCCTAATAATATTAAACTTTCAAAGTTCAAATGACCAAACTTGATGTTCCATAGACAATCATTATCATCACATACCATCTCCATACACCGTAGTACGTCGGGTTGGATCATGAGTGGAAACATGCGGTTCTTTACCATCAATACTTTTTGTGATCAAACTTCCTCTGTCATTGAAAATCACCATTTTTTTATTTTGAAGTCTCATATGAAGGCCTTTTTCCACCAACTTCCCGACACTTAAGATGTTGGTCTTTATGTTGGGTATATAATAGACGTTAGATATGAAAGCATGATTGATGTCCTTTTGATTGATCAGAATATATCCTCTACCATAAAGAAATATTATTGAGATGTTTCCAAATGAAATCTCTCCTTGAACCCGCTCATCCAGGTTCGTAAATAGGTGTTTGTGACCTGTCATGTGATTGCTAGATCCAGATTCAAGATACCATATACCTTGATTTTGTGTCAATGTTTGTGCAATCAACACATGAGGATCGTCAAAAAAATGTTCTGCTTCGACGATATGTTCCTCCTTAGTGTCATTCTCCATGGGTTTCTTATACCAAAATTCATTACTATAATGTCCATATTTTTGAAAATTATAGCATTGACTATTTCTTTTGTCTGGTTGGTGATTTTTGAATCCACCTCTTCTTCCTCATCCACATTCTCATTGAGTATAGGTTTAATATTCACGGCCTCCTCGAGTTGGGATTCTTCCACCACATCATCCTCATCTTCCTCTTCTTGGATGAAATTACTGTCCACAGAATACCCTGCATTGGTTTCTTTGAGATGTTCCCATTTTCTCATTTTTATAGTTGTTGATGTAAAAATTTGATTAAAGATCATGCTCCACTCCCTTGGTATCGCTCCGACAGTTCACCTTCAATTTATGGGATTGTAGAGATCCCCAAAGTTCTTCAATAGAAATAATTTCCAGGTCCTTTGTTTCTTCCAGGGAAAAAACTATGTAATTAAATTTTGGATCAAGGGATCATAAAATTTTCTCACATATCTGCATGTCAAAAATATATTCTCCATTTCTTCTTATTTGGTTTACCACAATCATTACACGAGTATGATACCTGGAAAAAATTTCAAAAGTTTTCATAAATACGGATTCGAACTCACCTAACAGAGATTGAAGCCAAATCTGTTTCACTTTATTGGTGCCTTGGAATGATTTGTGAATAAAATCCCAGACCTCCTTTGATTATTTCTAAGAAGTGATTATTTCGAAAGTTGCTTCATCAAGGTCTTGATAAATGTTATATTTTGGCTTGTAGTTCTGCTTTCATTCTGCCTGAAGAGTGGCCTTTTGAACATCTGGTAGAGAAGCCTCCGTTTCTTTGGATTCCGGCTCGGTGTATTCGTCATCCACGATGTCCATGACATATAGGGTGAAAAGTACCACACACATTTGGATGCACCAATTATAATAATTGTTCTTCATTAGCTTCGAGATCATAGCTTATGAAAATGCATTCTCCAAAATGACAAATTATTTTTGATGAATAATAACAGATGCAGATATCTAGAAGAGAATATTTTTTTCAGGAGTTTCAAACTGCTATATATATATTTTTGTTTTAGAAGTGCAGATTGATAATTTTGTTTTTGAATTGCACACCAATTTTTTTTTGAAATTGGGGACAATCAATTTTTTTTTTGTGTTTTACTAATACAAATGAATAGATATTTTATTTTATATGTGGTGATAAGAGGAGGAAAAAATGGTGTTTTTTTTGAATGAAGTGATTTTGTAGAAGGGTAAGACGTGAGAGGTAAGAAGTTGGATTTTTTTATATATATAGAGATTTTCATGGGAGACAAAAAAAGAAGTGGGGATAATAAAACCACTTTAATAAATAGAGTCTCCTTTTCATTTTTTGACAAAATTTCTACCTTTTCATTTGCTAAAAAATTAAAAACAAAATGTGGATGAAAAAAAATCTCACGAATTATGAATAATTGAGAATACTATTAATATTATTCTTTGTATATGCAAATATTACATTGAAGATCTCATGGGATCTCAAGGATTTCTTTTGGAACAAATTACCTTTGACCTCTGTCTTCTTCTACTAATACCACTGATGCTGGTTTTTGGTAGAGGGAGCTTCAACCTCCTCTGATACCACTGAAGGATGATCAAGGGAATCAGAAGCACGAATGTGGATCACTAGAGGTGATCATAGTAAGACAAATATAGTAGTGACAACACAATATTTATTTATTCTCTCTTATAATGAAATAAAACCCACATTAAATACATAATTATAGTAGTACAATCTCACACCAACCCAAACAAAAATAGCGATAAGTAAATATATGCAGAGTAGGTGCCTCCCAATATTGATTTTCCAAGAATCTTTCATTGAAGAATTCACAAACCTCCATCACAATAGTGGAAGTTTGGAACCGTCCAAGGACTAAAGAGTTTAATATCCAATAGAAACCCCCACTTGTTTCCTATTGTTCTTCTCCCTAAAGCATCATCTTGTATTCTTTGAAATCCTAAAAATAATGGGTGTTTGAAAAAAATATGTAAAATATACTATGATGTGGATAAAGACCATGAGACATAGTCCTTTATGTCCATACATGGCCTATGGTGTGGTCTCCTCTTGATGGAAAAATGGGTAATTCTTTTATTTTTGATGGAATTTCTATTTCATAACCCTTCATGTTATAGTAGAGGTCCTATGGTGCAACATTATCACTCATTTTTCTTCAATGATGGCCACAGTTCAGCCAATTTTCACTTCACTATAGCTTTTTTATCTTCATTATTGGGTTACATGAATCCATGAAACAATACCCTGGATAAAGACTCAAATTATCGATTCAATCTATGAGCACATGGATCCATGATTTCGAAGAAGGTATACAATGTAATACATTTTCATCTTTTAGATCTTCCTTGGCCACTATGCCACCAAACCATGGAAGTTACAATTCTATGGTTCAATTACATAGGATGCGACACTAATATGTGGTTGGTTGTGTATATGTAAGACAAAATGGGAGATGGGGTGAAATGAAATCATCCCATTAGGTGCACAATAACCCAAGCCACGTGCATGCCTCACATTAAAAAAAATTGAGAGGATGTGATCTGTTTAATAAGTAAAAAAATCCCCTCAGCACTCTGAAAAGTTATATGGGGGTCGTAGGACCCCCTACACCACCATTCATCTCATCATGCCAGTGATTCTTTCCTCTCACTATTGTGTGGACCCATTCCCCACACATCGGTGTGCTCCTGCAATCATGTTCCTATTCCCCTATACTAACTCATGCATGGGATTCCCTAGCCACATAGCCTTTATGAGGTTGGGATTATCTAGTGATCCCTTCTTTGTCCTGCTATTTGTCTTTCCCCTTGGTTGAGGGTTGACTAGTTGGTGGCCTATTTTTTTCAAAGTCTTCTTCTCCTTTTCCACCTAAAAATTACACACAAAAATATACTAAGATAAACAAAACAAAATAAAATAAATAATTTCAATTATATTAATTTATTATTTCAAGATTATTTAAAAAAATGTTAAATACCCAAAAATAAATAAAATAAATTTAAATATGTGTATTCTCAATTAATAAAAATTAAAAAATAAACAATTAAAAATTTCAAATTTATGCCAAAAAAACTAACTCATCAATATGATATGCCTACTCAATGCTTGTTGCCAAACCTTATCCTATTGGAGGCAAGATTTAGGGGTCACTCTATACTTATCGCCAGCCAGGTGGGCCTTAACATGCTAGGTCCTGAAATTCTCTAGGGGTAGTCCTATATGTGGATTCCCAATGAGGATCAGTGCCCTAGTAGGTTGACGAGTTGGAATGCGATGACTTAGATGTATATGTGAGACCTCATAGTGGGTATGTTTTGTCATGTGAGTTTCTGTATGATATTTTAGATGAAAGAAAATAGGGGTTTCTTCTAATTTATAACCTATATGAGATGTAGTTACATGTTAGGTGGGAGAGACTAGTGAATTTGAGACACGATATAGGACTTTAGCAAGCCGAGTGATATATACGAGGGTAATACGAGTGAACGGTTAGCCCAAAATTATTAATTCATTAGAGATGGAAGCATGGGTAAATGATTAGAGTTATGAGATCAGTGTACAATAGGTGCTATCAGGTATATAGTATGGGAATGTGAGGTGCCTTAGGCTTTCATTATGTAAAGAACTTGAGGTACTTTTGGTATCAAGATGGATTTTAAAAGGAAGGATCATTGGGATGAATAAACCTGGTGACTTTGGGTATGATTTCTGATGAGATATTTGATTGCAATCCTAGTTGGATAGATCTAGGATGGATAGAGCACAAGTAGATGCTTGTGGTTTTGGAACAATGCCGGAGTTGATAGGTGGTCATACAAAAGACCACAACATTGGTGAAATGACCATTTTGAAGAGGAGTATCGATAATGCTTATAGATAGATGAAAATGACATGCTCGAGGAGCATGGTTGGTGGGTTAGGTTTGTAGTCCTAGATTTTATGGAATGTGACTCATGGGAGCATGATTTGGGTTGAGAGATTGGGTGGTACAAGAGTGTACACCTATTGGTCTTAGATGAGATCAAGATAGTATGTGATGGGTATGTGTGGTGCTAGTTTGAGATATGAATTGGTGTGTGGCTATGTGAAAGCTAAGGACTGATGGGTTCAATTAAATAATTGTGGGAATGGTTGACTGGGAGTTTTTATGAAATGGAAAAAATGTCCCTATGTGGTGAAAGGTGGAATGGTATATTGATTGGGGTGCCATGATATGGATAAATCGAGTGTATTCATTGAAATGAACTATATAGGAGGCATGATGATAAAACATATTAAGGTTATTCCCATAGAGTGGTATAAGGAAATATATTTAGTGGGGAGTTAACCACTGGTTTTTGGAGGGTGTGACCCTCGTTACTTATGGAATATAGAGGATGTCAAGGATGGTGTTCTTAGTGAGTAGGGAATGGATTTCATTTGATGTTTCATGCTATATATTAGGTATGATTGGGATGAAAATGTCTAGTCAGTACATGCAGAAATGAATAGAGTGTGGGATATGGAGATATGAACCTGTATTAGTAGGTTCATGGGTGTGATTAGACCGATCATTGGATAGTCAAGATGAAATTTGGATACTTAAGGGTGAGTGAATGTGATGTTATCTAGTTCCTTGGAGAATTACATATTTATAATTTGAGCATTTTATTAGATGGAGATCATTAATTGGCATCGAACTTGGGGTTTTTGGGATGAGATCCTAGCACGAGTCAAATCGGAGAAGTTCTAGTGCTTGGGGTGAGAGCATGGAATCCGATTTGGTTATTGAAGGATCCAACCATATAATTACACTAGGATTCAGGTTCGGAATTTGGTATGGGTGGTTGAACATTCATTAGATGCCTATGGGGATTAATGCATCATGATAGGGTGGTGATGTGATAATGCATTAGCTGGTGTAGTAGATTGTTTTTGAGAATGGACATACCGAGAATGTATGATGATGGTTTTCATGTAAAATTGTGTTCATTGAGATAAAAACCACCTTGAGTGGGTCATTGGACCATGAGAATGTGTTTCAGTTGGTAATCTCGATGGTGGGGAGTACCATGGCTATAGAATCAGTCTTTTTGAGTCAAGACTTATGGTGGGAGAACTATAAGTGAGAGGATGAATCAATGGATAATACTATGTTATCTTAGGATAGAAGGGTTCCTATGAGTGCCATCTTAGTATTGATTATGGTGATGAGTGGTAGGCTCAGGTTCTAATAAAGAGTGCGCCTCATGTTGGGAGTTGCACAACAAAAAGGTCATTCAATATTCCAAAGTAGAACAAGTCTAATTTATCATGAATTGGTGACCAAAATAGTTTGATGTTATAGTTTAATGAAATTTGGGACTTCATGAGGATGAAAATCCTTATGTTGGTGGGATTTTAGCACTTGTTCTATGTTTTTAGGGGAAACTTGAATTTTCAGTTTCGGGTGTTTATGAAAGGTAAAATTATAATTTCCCCTAGTAGATGATCTCAAAATTATTTTATGACAATTACATTGATCTCAAAATAAGGTGTTTACCCTAGGGATGGAATTTAGTGAGATTCCAAGAAGAAAAAATTTCTCAAAATATATTAATATATAATTAATAAATATTAATTATCTCATTGACACAAATTTTGACATATTTTGAATGGATTCTTGGATTGAAATTCTGTCTTCCTAGTTGAGTTTGGAGTGATTGGTTATACATAAAAGACATATAAACTCAGCTCAGGTTTTGGGACCAGGTTTAGGTTTTTTAAAATAGGATTTAAATTAAATTAAATTAATCAAATTAATTTAATTTAATTTAATTATATTACTTACCAAATATTCTCCCTCACTTGCATGAAGGGGAAAAAATAGAGTGTATTCCTATGAAATCCTTGTTTGATCTAAGAGAAAAAGGTATAGAGGGAGAGAAGTTTATTTACTAAGAATCTTGATTGGAACTGGATTAGGGTGCGATGGCCATAGGGTGCGATTCCAAGATAAAAGCTACAATGATTCATTGTGAGGTTGGATAATTATATTAATCTTGAATTCATACCTATTTAATTCATTTATTTTTAATTTTTATATGGTATTTGGATAGATGTGGGATGAGGTTTCAGTGAAGTGGAGTTTAGATCTAGTGTTTTTAATTTATTGATTGAGTTTTGAAGAATCCTACATATAGTTCTCTATGGGTTTAATTTGTGTTCAACGAGGAAGAATAATGGAAAAATAAAATCAAAGAAATATATATATATATATATATATATATATATATATATATAAAATCCATACTGTATGGGTAACAAATATTATACCTGCATAGCGGTTCAACTCCATGTGTGGGTAATGAGAGTTACCATTATGCTAGATCATGGCTATATAAAGGTAACTTGAGTTTCCCTTACATAACATGTAATGACCCGAGAAAACCATGTTTTTAGTTTTGACAAGTTTGTTTTACAATGTCACCTGTTAAGTGAAAAAACAAACATCTTATAAGATGATAATAATAAAATAACATCAAATGAATGAAAGCTATTTTATTCAAACGTGTAACATCACGGTGGCTACAACTCCCACTGACCGAACAAGAAGATAAGATAAAAAAAAATCCCAATTAAAAACCCGATTACAATAATTGGGAGACCGCTTAAAACTACCAGGACCCCAAGAAGGCGGTAAGGGTTTCTGACATCCATCAGAATAAACACGAGGATGGCTGAAGCCACTGCAACCGTGCTGAGCACCAAGGGAATCACATGAACCATCTCTTCCTTTCTCCTTCAGTAACTTAGAGTGAGGGACACCCTGATACCAGACCCTTTATAAGCACACTAATCCGACCGTTGAACCCAAACAACTATAAATATGACCGTTGGATTCTCCTATCCACTATGTTTTATTTTTGACCGTTGGAGATAAGAATGGCTTACCCCCGAAAGGTTCGGAATGTTAATTATGTAATTTTCTTTAATATTTAAAGAATGAAATCAATGATAATTTAATTAATTTATTTCTTGTTTTCCCAAAAGTGCGAATTATATTTTATGTTTCAAAACGGTGAAAATTGATATTTTATTTTTTTCCACTATTCACTATACATGACTTCCTAATTTGAGCAATTAAACTTTTATGTTGTAATTATATTAAATCTGATGGGTTTTTACTTTTCATAAGAAAATATGTACTCAAACTCTTGAGATATATATATATATATATTGCATCCAATTAAATGAATTATTTTTATCTCTTAATTAAATATAAGTGATAATATCAATGCGAATGTCTATAATTTGAATTAACAGTTTTAAAAACTATGTCAAAACATGATTTCATTTACTTATGTGTTTCGTAGTGGTAATGCTTATATCAATGCACTCCTATGTGTGATTGAATGTAGTTAAGTTTAATGTTTTATTAATATTAATCTTTAATTAAGGAAATTAAGGTAATTAGCTAATAAAAAAAATTAAAACATATATATATATATGATATGTTTTGAATAACCAAAGTTTTCTTTATATATTAAATGAACCATTGACATTTCATAATGAAATATTAAGTAATTAATAATTATGGTTTAATAATAATAAATTTAATATAATAAGGTTAATAAAAATTATTGATGTTTTAAAAATAAAAAAAAATATATATACATATAAATATATGTTTTTATTAAATAAATATATTTTTATTGACCAATGAATTTTTTTTAAAAATAATAAAAGTTAGATTAATAATTGAATTTTTAATAATAAAAAAAACAATGTTATAATATGTTAATAATATTAAAACAAATTTTTTTTAAAACCCGTTGAAATCACGTTTCTTTAAACGCCGCGCTGCATCTGAGCCGCCCAATTCCTCCCCTTAGATCACATCCGTCCCTTTTCTTTTAATTCCGCACCACGTATGAGCCGCACGATCTTCTCCGGTTTAATCCCGACCGTCCGCTGTTTTTCCAGTTTTTCCTTCTCCCGCGCGTTCCGCTGTTCTTCTTCGTCACGTCGTCAAACTAGTAGGTTTGGGTGGATTGTTTTCTTCTCGTAGGCCGGCTAGTAGACTCAACTGTCTCCTAATTTCCACGAGTCGGCACCGACCCCCCCTCGGATACCCTTCATGCGAGTGGGTCTTCGGTTTCTTTTTTTTTTAAAAACCCTGGTTAGCACCGAAGGCCGGAGACATTTTGCACCGAGCTTCTTTGATCTCTCCGACCACCTGACCGGTTTCACTTGCCTCGTCGCCGCCTCTTGCTCACCTCCTCTCCAATTAAAGGTAAGGGACAAGTTTAATTTTGGTTTTGTTTAAGTTTCGGTATATATATATACATGTTATATATATATATTCCTTGTATATATAAACCCGGTGAAAATCCAGATTGTGAGGATCTCTCTTTCAGCAAGGAGAACCCAGTAGGAGTAAGGAGAACTCCTCTGCCTCGTTTTCCTATAGTTTCTATAAGCTTTACATATTTTTACACACTTCTTATATAAACATGTATAAGTATATACAAGACCATATAAACCTAGTTTTACTCGTTTTTCCCTTCCTAAAACCGAACCTGAATAGGGAGCCCTTCCTGTTTTAAAAATTTCTTTTGTTTGGGAAAATACCTGGTTATATGTATATTCTTCATGTGTAGGTATATATATATACATAATTATACAAAATAATAAGACCCATTCATATCAACTTCCCACTTACTGAAAAAACAAGATGGGGTAAAAGAAGCTCTTGGGTATTATTTTACTTCAGTTTTGGGTGTTAGCGTATACATGAATACACTTTGTATATAAATATATATGTGTATAAATGTATAAGTATATATATAATACATTATATGATTGTATACACATCCCTTTTATATGTATACAACCTATTCTTCACTCTGCCCTATGAAAATGAGGTTTGCAGGTAATTTTATCAACATGTAAGATTATGCAAATATATAGAGCATATAGATATATATGTACATGTGCTTATATAAGATGTACATGTACATATACGTGCGAATATGAGGACAGGCTTGTTTAATTCTTTTAAAATTTACCACAATATAACATGAATATTTATTACAAATTATATGTACCCTTTAAGATTATTACTTCAAGAGCAATACCCAAAACTATTGTTATACATGTTTATACAAATGATGAAGTTTAAGGGATAGTTTGATATCAAAATAATTCTTACAATTGAAATATTTCATTATCACAATTCTTGATAAATCATGATTTTTGTTTTGTGAAAATGGTTAATATGAATTCCTTAAACTTTTACAAGTGTATACATGTATTCATATATATGTACTCATGTTTATGGAATGACCTTGTTTTTAACTGGGTATTATGATGTTTTGGAATGTTAAGTGTTTATGTTCATTTTTTAAAACCCATATTTTCAATTGTTAAGTTAATTTCTTATGTATATGGATTTTTTTTAGCATGCATGTCTTAGCTTTATTTATGATTGAAGTGTCTCCAAGTTATGAATATGTATGTGAAAAAGGGGTTTGATTAAGATTGTATGAATAAAACCCTATGAATGGAAGACCATGTCAAGATATGTGAGGGATGTATTGGACTTACATGTGATGGGTGCGCCCGAAATTATATAGCGCAATATGAATGATGTGACGGGTGCACCCAGAATTATACAGCGCTCCAATGCATTGGGTAAAGTATGAGTCTCATGAGACGTTATGTGCGATGGTATTGGCAGTTAGCCTTGGCTTGTGATACCATGTAAACGGGATTGGCAGTTTTCCTTGACCCGTTAAGTATGTTATACGGTCTTGACAAAAGGTCTTGACAAATTATGGCATTATACATTCCCTCTGCATGTGATGATAAATGGTCAACCAGGGGTTAGTTCAACTAACATGACATCCCCAAGTTGAAAATTCCCATGACTATGAAAATGTAATTATGTGTTAAGAACTGAATTTCTTGTGGTAAGTTGTTAGAAGAACCGTATATGCTCATGAATCATGTTATGAATGTTTTCCTTGATTACACACATATTTTACAGAACTGAAGCAATCTTGGTTATAAATTATGCATTATCTATGTGTTGCGCTCTCTGATCATGTTTACTATAAAGTTTAATTTAAGTATGTTCTTCTTCCCTGTGCAAGTGGTTTTCAAAATGTTGGATTTCATGTTTTTAAGAAAAGATAATGCTTCATTTTTAGCAAAGTGTTTTATTCTCTTCAAAAGGATTGCTTTGAGAAAGAGTTTTCTTAAAACGTTTTTTAAGACCCCTTACTGGTCATGTTTGCTCACCCTACGTTTTTGTTTAAAATTTTTCAGGCATGGTTGGTAATAATGAAGTTTATCAGAAGCAGTTGGTTTCCTAGAATCCTGATCCTCGCGATCTTCTGTAGTAATGGGACATGATATCTAATTTGTAAATGATGTAATGAAATGTTAGTATATCATGTCTCATTAGGCACCCTGGGTTAAGGGGGTCGCTACAGTTGGTATCAGAGGATAGGTTCAGGCAACTCTGAAAAACCAGGTGGTATGAATGTATTGCTATGATTGACTAAGTAAAAATGTTATAACTTTCATATGGCTGATGTACCTACCGACCTATTGTCACTTCCCACTGAGGCTCTAGAGAATATTGTATCTCTAGATAGTCGTGAGAACTTTCTAAATTATGCCCGAATTCTCATGATGTGTAAGCACCTGTATGACATGTCAAACTCGCCTAGGGTGCTTAGTCTTCACCGGGGATTGGGGATGGATTATCTCCTAATGATGATGACCCAATTTCCCTCTTATGCACGTCGGCGAGTGTATCACGAAGGAATCTTCCGAGTGTTCACGACTGGCGAGGAATTTGGAACGATACTTGATAACCCCTTTCAAGAAGCTGTTGCTGCCGGAGACCTCCGAGCGGCTTACCTATGCCAGATTTTTCACTACAGCTTCTAGGGCCAGTTAATGGACTTTGGAGTGTTGGAGGATGAGTCCACCCGATTGTCTCTTAGGCAAGAAGTGTATACTGATGTTTCCCAACTCCATACTCCTCACGCTAAACTCAGGAGGCGTTATAAATGTTACCATGAGTTTAGTCCTGTCTGTTCAGCCTGTGTGTGGTTTGAAGAGTTATGGAGTTTCACCACTCTTTGTGGTGTACGTCTAGTAAACTCAGGCTTTGTCATGTAAACTTTTGCATAAATGGAAGTTTCATGTATCCTTTCATGTCTCTACCTTATCAATATTGTTAAGAGTTTCCTTTCTAATGTTTTTTTTTCATATGGCTGGTCAAAAGAACTTCTCATCACTACCCGATGAGTTAGTAGAAGTTTTCTTAATCAGGGCATGCATGGTGGATTATCCACCCTTTCTTCACCTGCGAGGGTCCTGCCAGCGTTTGCTCGATCTAGCAAACAGTCCTGAGATCCTTCGTTTGTGTCAAGAGGATGATTGTGTTTTTCACCTCATCGCCACTGCTCAACTCCCCTGCTATAGGTGAAGGGGAAGGTACTATGAAGGCCTATTCCAGTGTTTTACACTGGCACAAAACTTCTCTACCAGAGTGTGCTTCCTCGTAGCCACCCAGGATGGCCAGCTTAGTGCAGCCTATATGTTTTAGGTCTTGAATTTCAGTCTCCTCAACCACATCATTCCTCTCGACTACCTCGAGCGTGATGTGACCCGAAGAGTTATCAAGGAGTTTATCTACTCGGACGTTTCTGAGCTTTCTACCGCACGAGCCTCCCTTTGGAAGCCCGTGTGCAGTACGCACAAGCAGGAATTCAAGACGTACTGTTCGAAGTGTATCTGGGCTAGGTAAACGGAAGAACTATGTGCCAACTTTGGTATCCCGTTTACTGAGCCAGATCCACTGTTTCAGTAATGTTGTACGTGTGGGGTTTCAGTTTTTCTTTTTATGATAGAATTGCAAGGGCGCAATTCTTTGAAGGGGGAAGTGATGTAACGACCCGAGAAAACCATGTTTTGAGTTTTGACAAGTTTGTTTTACAATGTCACCCGTTAAGTGAACAAACAAACATCTTATAAGATGATAATAATAAAATAGCATCAAATGAATGAAAGCTCCTTTATTCAAACGAGTAAAATCATGATGGCTACAACTCCCACTGACCGAACAAGAAGATAAGCTAACCAAAAATCCCAATTAAAAACCCGATTACAATAATTGGGAGACCGCTTAAAACTACCAGGACCTCAAGAAGGCGGTAATGGTTTCTGACATCCATCAGAATAAACATGAGGATGGCCGAAGCCACTGCAACCGTGCTGAGCACCAAGGGAATCACACAAACCATCTCTTCATTTCTCCTTCAGTCACCTGGAGTGAGGGAAACCCTGAGACCAGACCCTTTATAAGCACACTAATCCGACCGTTGAACCAAAACGGCTATAAATATGACCGTTAGATTCTCCTATCCACTATGTTTTATTTTTGGCCGTTGTAGATAAGAATGGCTTACCCCCGAAAGGTTCAGAATGTTAATTATGTAATTTTCTTTAATATTTAAAGAATGACATCAATTATAATTTAATTAATTAATTTCTTATTTTCCCAAAAATGCGAATTATATTTTATGTTTCAAAATGGTGAAAATTGATATTTTATTTTTTTTCCACTATTCACTATACATGTCTTCTTAAATTGAGAAATTAAACTTTTATGTTGTAATTATATTAAATCTGATGGGTTTTTACTTTGCCTAAGAAAATATGTACTCAAAATCTTGAGATATATATATATATATTGCATCAAATTAAATGAATTATTTTTATCTCTAAATTAAATATAAGTGATAATATTAATGCGAATGTGTATAATTTGAATTAATAGTTTTAAAAACTATGTCAAAACATGATTTCATTTACTTATGTGTTTTGTAGTGGTAATGTTTATATCAACGCACTCCTATGTGTGATTGAATGTAGTTACGTTTAATGTTTTATTAATATTAATCTTTAATTAAGTAAATTAAGGTAATTAGCTAATAAATGAAATTAAAACATATATATATATATGATATGTTTTGAATAACCAATGTTTTCTTTATATATTAAATGAACCATTGAACTTTCATAATGAAATATTAAGTAATTAATAATTATGGTTTAATAATAATAAAGTTAATATAATAAGGTTAATAAAAATTATTGATTTTTTAAAAATAAATATATATATATACACATATAAATATATGTTTTGATTAAATGAATATATTTTTATTGACCAATGATTTTTTTTAAAAATAATAAAAGTTAGATTAATAATTTAATTTTTAATAATAAAAAAACAATGTTATAATAAGTTAATAATATTAAAACAACTTTTTTTTAAAACCTGTTAAAACCGCGTTTCTTTAAACGCCGTGCTGCATCTGAGCCGCCCGATCCTCCCATTCGATCGCATCCATCCCTTTTCTTTTAATGTCGCACCACGTATGAGACGCACGATCTTCTCCGGTTTAATCCCGTCTGTCTGCTGTTTTTCTAGTTTTTCCTTCTCCCCCACGTTCCGCTCTTCTTCTTCGTCACGTCGTCGAACTAGTAGGTTAGGGTGGATCGTTTTATTCTCGTAGGATGTCTAGTAGACCTGGCTGTCTCCTAATTTCCATGATTCGGAAACGACCCCCCCTCGTATACCCTTCATGCAAGTGGGTCTTCGGTTTCTTTTTTTTTAAAACCCTGGTTTGCACCGAAGGCCGAAGACGTTTTGCACCGAGCTTCTTTGATCTCTCTGACCACCAGACCAGTTTCACTTGCCTCGTCTCCGCCTCTTGATCACCTCCTCTCCAAGTAAAGGTAAGGGACAAGTTTCATTTTGGTTTTGTTTAAGTTTCGGTATATATATACACGTGTTATATATATATATTCCCTGTATATATAGATCCGGTGAAAATCCAGATTGTGAGGATCTCTCTTTCAGCAAGGAGAACCCAGTAGGAGTAAGGAGAACTCCTCTCCCTCATTTTCCTACAGTTTCTATAAGCTTTACATATTTTTACACACTTCTTATATAAACGTGTATAAGTATATACAAGACCATATAAACCTAGTTTTACTCGTTTTTTTCCCTTCCTAAAACCGAACCTGAATAGGGAGCCCTTCCTGTTTTAAAAATTTCTTTTGTTTGGGAAAATACCCGATTATATATAGATTCTTCATGTGTAGGTATATATATATACATAATTATAAAAAATAATAATACCCATTCATATCAGCTTCCCACTTACTGCAAAAACAAGCTGGGGTAAAAGAAGCTCTTGGGTATTATTTTACTTCAGTTTTGGGTGTTATCGTATACATGAATACGCTTTGTGTATATATATATGTGTATAAATGTATACGTATATATATAATACATTATATAAATGTATACACATCCCTTTTATATGTATAAAACATATTCTTCACTCTTCCCTATGAAAATGAGGTTTGCAGGTAATTTTATCAACATGTAAGATTATGCAAATATATAGAGCATATAGATATATATGTACATGTGATTATATAAGATGTACATGTACATCTACGTGCGAATACGAGGACATGCTTGTTTAATTCTTTTAAAATTTACCACAATATAACATGAAGATTTATTACAAATTATATGTACCCTTTAAGATTATTACTTTAAGAGAAATACCCAAAACTATTGTTATACATGTTTATACGAATGATGAAGTTTAAGGGATAATTTGATATTAAAATAATTATTACAATTGAAAGATTTCATTATCACAATTCTTGATAAATCAGGATTTTTGTTTTTTGAAAATGGTTAATATGAATTCCTTAAACTTTTACAAGTGTATACATGTATTTATTATATATGTACTCATGTTTATGGAATGACCTTGTTTTCAACTGGGTATTATGATGTTTTGGAATGTTAAGTGTTTATGTTCATTTCCTTAAAACCCATGTTTTCAATTGTTAAGTTAATTTCTTATGTATATGGATTTTTTTTAGCATGCATGTCTTAGCTTTATTTATGATTGAACTGTCTCCAAGTTATGAATATGTATGTGAAAAAGGGGTTTGATTAAGATTGTATGAATAAAACCCTATGAATGAAAGACCATGTCAAGATATGTGAGGAATGTATTGGACTTACATGTGACGGGTGCGACCGAAATTATATAGCGCAATATGAATGATGTGATGGGTGCGCCCGAAATTATACAGCGCTCCAATGCATTGGGTAAAGTATGAGTCTCATGAGACGTTATGTGTGATGGTCTTGGCAGTTAGCCTTGGCTTGTGCTACCATGGAAACAGGATTGGCAGTTAGCCTTGACCCGTTAAGTATGTTATACGGTCTTGACGAAAGGTCTTGACAAAGTCCGGAATTATACATTCCCTCTGCATGTGATGATAAATGGTCAACCAGGGGTTAGTTCAACTAACAGGACATCCCCTAGTTGAAAATTCCCATGACTATGAAAATATAATTATGTGTTAAGAACTGAATTTCATGTGGTAAGTTGTTAGAAGAACTGTATATGCTCATGAATCATGTTATGAATGTTTTCCTTTCTTACACATAGAATTTACAGAACTGAAGCAATATTGGTTGTAAATTATGAATTATCTATGTGTTGCGCTCTGTGATCATGTTTTCTATAAAGTTTACTTTAAGTATGTTCTTCTTCCCTGTGCAAGTGGTTTTCAAAATGTTGGATTTCAGTTTTTTAAGAAAAGACAATGCTTCATTTTTAGAAAAGTGTTTTATTCTCTTCAAAAGGACTTCTTTGAGAAAGATTTTTCTTAAAACGTTTTTTGAAACCCCTTACTGGGCATGTTTTCTCACTCTACGTTTTTGTTTAAAATTTTCAGGCATGGTTGGTACTAATGAAGTTTTTCAGAAGCAGCTGGTTTCCCAGAATCCTGAGCCTCGCGATCTTCTGTAGTAATGGGACATGATATCTAATTTGTAAATGATGTAATGAAATGTTAGTATATCATGTCTCATTAGGCACCCTGTGTTTGGGGGTCGCTACATAGCATTAGGTATGTGTAATGGTAAATCGTGTTACCCACACACAATAATAGGTGTGTGTAATGATAATAAGGTTAATTATTATGGAGGACACCCCCTCACGCAAGGCTAAAAGTTTTTTTAAAAAAAACGTTTATTTTACTCCCTTTTTATTATATGATTATTTTAAGTTATAAAAGGGGATTTTGGGGGAGAATAATCAATTAATTATTCTATATAATTTTTTTGTGAAATTTGTTATAAAATAAATTGTGGAATTTATTTTATAATTAATAAAAATGAGTAACTTGATTATAATTTATTTATAATTAATTTGAGTTGATATAAATGGAATTAGGGAATCATATCGATGGAATAATACTATTCATACTTGGATGAAAATTTATGAGGGTGGTCGTGCTTTGGTATAAAAGGAAAAACTCTGTGAATGAGGAAGGTGGTTCCTCAAACATACCTCTAAAACAACAGTAATTATATATATATATATATATATATATATATATGTTTTGTTATATTCGGTCTCACCGTTATGGGAAATCAACTGATTTAAAATAAATAAATTGTTTAATTGAAACAAAATAACCATTAATAAACTGAAAAATTTCCATGAACCATGATAGACCCTTGTGTACTAGTTGGACACCTCAGACGCTAATGATGAAGACTTGATTATAATTGAATTATTTGAGATGCAAGGACCTCAAGGGATGTAAAACTAATAAAATAGAATTTATGTACATAGTGGAACTTAATATAGGTTCCCTTTGATCCCTTGAGTAGGGGAGTGTGGTGAATTAGAAGTGATAGGCCTGAGTATGCCATGTTTGAACCCTAAGACGACTTAAATCCTTTATGCTAGTTGACATGAGTGTGGGGTGAGTTTTTTATCCCCCATTGATTTATGAGAACTAGGTTGATATACCTTGGAAGGTTTGGTGATAGGTTTGGTGAGTGGACTAACCTAGTGTGACTTTGAAAGTGAGGTGAGGTTTATGTCATCTATCTATAATGATGCTGGTATATCTCTACTTGGAAGGAAAATGTGGCCTTGATATGATTAAGATGATTTTGAGGGATGATATGCCATATATGATAGGATTAGGTCATGCAGTCATGAGGTTGACCTTGCTTATGTGATATGGGTTGGAAAAGTGTACAACCCATGCTATTATTATTATTATCATGAGATTTCACTTTGTGGATGAAATACCCTAGATATATGATGATATATTCCAAGGATTACCTCCTTAAGATATATAAGTTCATAACCATGAAAGATTCCAGGTATTACCTCCAAAGGATATGTATATGAGTAAGGATGGATTCCATGGGTTACCTCCCTAGGATCTAGATATAATTAATGTGGGATTCCAAGGATTACCTCTCTAGGATCCAGTGATATTTCATGATTGGGGTATTCTAGAGATCACATCCCTAGTATCTAGTAGTCATACATTATTATATCAAGAGAAATGATTAGTGATAATTCAGGAGATTCTAAATGATTCCTATGATCTGGCTTGTAATATTGGTGATACATTGGATTCCTAGAACTCTTAGGATCCAACAGTGATGTCTAGTACTATGATATTACTAGGATTCCTAGGACCGGGTTTCTAGGATTGAGGATATTTTAGGATGACTATGACATCTAGGATCAAGTTCTTATACCTATTATGATGGGATACCTGAGATACTCCGTAGGATCCAACTTGAGTTTGCTTAAATATTTGGGATGTTTAGGATAACCCATAGGATTTGATATTAATATCTCGTGAAAGCATGTTTGTGGGATCCCAGGTTAGTACATGTATCTTATAAGGTAATTTATTGTTCTCATATACACTCCAACACTATCCAAAATAGGTACAATCAATCTTAGGTGGCACGTTAAGTCCCTAAGGTCAATGGTGGTTATTTATTTTTTCTCATGTAGTTTATTTACTTATTATTTTGTGAATATCTCATGCACACCCTATATTTACTTATTATCTTATGGATTGTTTTGGTGATTCCCTACTGAGTTATACTCACACCCTACTCGGGTATCCATGACACATGAGTACCCAAGAAGACCTTCACTGACTTCAGGTTCAAGTTGGGTAGAGGCCCAAAATGGCATGATCAAGAAGTATATTTAGGACATAGTTGGTGAAAAGGGTTGAGGTATACCACATATGAATATAATAAAGCCCATTTTTTATACATTCATTTATCTCAATTTTATGATCATCTCGGTGGGTGATCAGTATACATTATGGAATTACCATGAGTCTAAACAATTGTATGATTCCATATGTTCATTTGATATAGAATTTGAGGTTTATTTCTTCTATATACTAAAATTTATTATTATGGATTATGTTTGATTATTTTCATAATATTACTCACTATGATAGGGGGTATAATCTCCCCATGGAAACACCTTAGATCCCTATTTCTAGTCTATAGCCTCTGGCATATAGGGATCCATGATTGAGTTCCAAGTAGCCTCGCTGGTCTGAGAATTGTTGAGTGAACATGGGTTGGGGAAATTATAGTAATTTTCAACAAGTAATATTTCATCAATATATAATACTAGGAATAAAATGACACTTCCACTAAACTACTTGTAAACACATGATCCACATTTATTATTTATGAAACCAAATTCTATTATGGATTTATCAAACTGAAGGTTCCATGAATTAGATGCTTGCTTCAATATATAAATGGATATCTGCAACTTTCATACCTTATTGGAATTATATGGAGTTACAAAACCTTATGGTGGTGTCAAATATATATATTTATAGAGGTTTCTATTATGGATATATGTTTTTAAATACATCTTCTAAATCTCATAGTCATGTAAATATTTTATAGAAAATATAATTTTGTTGGATTTAAACATGTAATATAGTGAAAATTTTTCATCATAGTCCATGCCTTGACATTGGTTAAACCCTTTATCTAGTAGTCATGATTTATAGGCACCCACTTCACCTTTTATGTACAATTTTATCCTTAATACCCATTTTTACCTAATGGGATTCACATAAATTGGAGGATCTACCAAAACTCATACTTGGTTATAATGCATAGAATCCATTCTAGAATTCATAGATTATTTACATCTTACAGCTTTTGAGTTCTACACTACCTCCTTGTAGGAAAGAAGATCATTATTTTAAAACAATAATGAGTCACCATATTTAGTGACTAGAAAACCATATATTTCGATTTCTAGAACCTATCTAGTTATCCTACACATTACTTGTGTCTTAGGAACAAAATTTTTCATGGGGAACTACATAATTTTTTCCTTCACCAACTCTTGTGTTGATAGTTCTGTGTGCAGCGAAAGTGCTTATCAAGGCTAGGTTTGACTAATAAATTTTTGGATTCAATGGATATTTCATGATTTACATGATGTGGGATCCATTAAAAATGAAATTTTTTCTAATGAAACATAAAAAACACACTAAAACCAAGAGGGAATTTCATCGGAAATTTATAATTAATTTAAATATATTAGAAGAAAGAATTCTTTGGTATTGATATATTTCTTCAATGAAGATTCTGATCATCTAAAACCCTTTAAATATACTATCCTTATACTTATAGGTTCCAAGTATATAATTCCTCTAGTAGTGATCAAAAAGTGATTCTTTAATTTAGGAATAGTGTTGATTAATTTTTGGGTGTTGGCACGAAATATTGATCATATTGAAATTTTCACCTTGATCACTATGAAAATTACCTCAGGCTTGAAGAAATGTACTTTTATTATCATTCTTGAAAATATGGAGGGAGGATAATCTCTCATGTTTTAGATAAGAAAACCTAAATAATTCTTCAGTATTGAGAAATAAATTTATACTTTTTTTCATTAGGAATATTTAATAATTGATCAAATCTAGAATAATACACACAAAAATATATTTATAGAACTATGGGTTAGGGTGAAATATTATTTAATTGTACATAGTACCTTAATAATATATTAAACCCTCCAAATGACCCCATTCTATTAAATAATAATTTTATTATTATTTTCTCATGGAGTGTGATTATTAGCATAATAAAAAATATTATTTTACTATTTGGAAAACTAATATTTATCCCTAGAACTATTCTTTCTCCACTCATCCTACTCTACATGTATTGAAATTGAAATTGATATTGAGAATATATACTACTTTACCTAAGTATTTATTAGATAAGCATGTATTTAACCATGTCATAACAGTCTATAAGATCGGTATTTTATTTCTAATAAGTAAAATTTCATCAACATATACAATTATTAAAACAACCATACTCCCACTAAACTATTTATAGAAACAAGGATCACATTCATTTCTTACAAAACCAAATTTCATTATATATTTATCCAAATAAATGTTACATGACCTAGATTATTTATTTATTCCATATATAGATCTCTATAACTTGCATAATTTATTAGCATTATATAGGGTCATAAACCCTTCTGGTTGTTTCATATAGATATCTTCCTAAAGGTTCCCATAAAAAAAAATTCTATTTTGATATTAATATGAAAAATCTCATAGTCATGGTATGATATAATGGAAAGTATAATTCCAATGGATTTAAGCATGATGAATGGAAAAAATGTTTAATCACAATCAATGCCTTGACACTATTTGTACCCTTTTGAAACCAGTCATTCTTTATATGTACTGACTTAACTAACCATGCCCACTTTATTCTTGAACACCCATTTAGAACCAATGGGATTTACATCAACTAGAGGATACTCCATAATCCTAAATTGGTTTTGGTACATGGTTCCCATTTTAGAATTCATTTCTTATTTTTATCTAGTAGCATATTTTCCATTTACCGCTTCCTTGTAGGTTAGAGGATCATTAACATCGATTTATAATGAATCACTATCTTCAGTAACTAGAAAATCATATCCTTCATGTTATATATCCTATCTTGTACTCATAGGAAATACTTGTGTCTAGGGAATAATTTTTTCAAAGGGGATTTGTGGGAATAATTCCTATACCAACTCCTATGTATCTTGATCTTAGACTTCATCAAATTCTATCTCACCCCCACTATCTCTTTTAGATATGCACTCCCTCTCAAGGAACATGGAATGTCTTTCCACTGATACCTTTCTATATGAGGGTTTTTATAGGTAATATCCCCTTGTTTCATTGGGGTATCATATAAAGATACACTGTAACACCCTCAATTTTTTTTATATTTTTTACTTTGAAATAAAACTTGAAGTATTTTATAGCTTTCCTTACACGCAACCCTAAGTTTATAAGAACCGTGATATAGTAAACCATTATAAGATAGATTTAAATTGAAAGGTATGAATATTAATAATTACTTTATAAAAATACTAATAAAGGTTTTTAAAAATTAAAATTTATTGACTAATGCATAATAATTAAGTTTAATATTTTTAGTAAAGTAATTTTATGCTTCAAAAATATGTTTTCTTCAAAAAATGGGTTTTATCATATTTTTTCATGTGATAAATATAATTAATTTCTATTTTTTTTTGAAATTTTATTTTAGAAAATTAATATCATTTTTGAAATCAGTATTACAATATTATCTTATTATAAATTTTTATGATTTTTCTAAAAAAGATTTGTCTTTCAGTGAATAGGGAAAAATATCATTTTTTCTAAAAAATGCCATTTATTTTTAAGTAAATGTACCATTATGTTTTGAATTTATCTCAAAATAACATAATTATAATTTTCATTATAAATAATATAATTAATTTTATAAGAATAATTATTATAATTTAGTTTTTTATAAGTTTAATTTTGGGCTTAAAAACATACTTCTAAAAACTTCTTTTATGCTCACAATGTGTTCTTATCATAATAAATAAAATTAATATATATTTATTAATGGTTTTAATTAAATTTATGGATTTTATATTAAATAATATATTTTAACATTCATTTTATGTTTTTTACATGTAAATTAATGTAAGTAAATTATGGTTAATGCTTAAAGAATTATTATTCTAAAATAGGTTTTCGTTACAAGTTTCAAGTTTATTTAAAATTAAATTATGCTAATTATATAAATTGGATCTATTAAAATGGATTAATTATTTTTAATCAACATTATTAAGGTAATGTAATAGGGTCAACTTATTTTTTTCTCATAGTGAAGAGTCAAAATAGTAAAATTTTGTTAACACAATAAAGGATAAAACGAGTTTACCGGGGGGGGGGGGGGTTAAACTAAGAGATAAAGGTAATATTTCCACCAAAATTTGTAAAATTATTATTGGTTAAAGATATTTAAGCATTATATTATCATAAATTGTAATTCTTATCAATTTGGATCCACTTTCCATTAAAAGTGACCTTATATTTCATGAACCAACCTGGGTCGACCCTGAACCTGTCACCCGAGATGGTCCATGGCATGGCCCAAGGGGCGTTCCTGATCCCCACAGGATGGAAACAAGTGTCGTTCATCAAAAATTAACCATTTGGAATTATTTTTCTCATAAAAAAAGATAAATAGATAAAGAATAATAAACAAAACAATAAAACTGAACTCTAACAGTGGAAGGAAAGTAAAACCACGCATACCTCCATGTGACCCTCCTAGTCACCACCCAACCGAAGGCCAAACTTACTCTAATAATGAGAAATCTAGACAAGATAACCCAAGAAAAGGTAACCTATAACTAAAATGATAAAATAGGTGTGATCATTAAAAATTCTCAGTAGGGTTGCCAAGATAAGCCACAGAATCAAGGATCTCACTCCTCAAAAGAATCCAATGAAAAAAGATTGAAATAGCATTATAAAAGTAGGGTTTTTAAAATTTTAAAATAAGAAACATGATTTTCCCATTCAAAAATCAAGCAGACACTACATTCTATTTCAATAGAACTATTTTTCATTTTACAAACAAAACCTAAAACAAAAGATACCAAAGATGGGCTAAAATAATACTGGTAAATAAGGAAATCTAAAAATAAACTAGTATGATGGAAAGTAAAAAAGCAATGTAAATAAATAAGTAACCACGAGTGATCCTAAATATCACCAGAAGAACCCTAGACGTACTCAGTTTCAGAACCACCTGCCGACATATGGTGAAGATCCTAAGTCTATAACCAACTAGCCGCCCTATAACTGACCAATCTAGTGGAAAACCCTGCCTGGCCTAACAACCAATCTAGAAGGTACCAACCCGTCTAATCAGGGTTGATAAAAAATCATCACTCGATCATCTAAAATATGACTAGGAACCCATGGTGTTTATAATAATATTGTGTAAGTAGGAGTCCCTCACACGCGTGACACATCTCACCGCACTTTCCTACCCCAAACATGAACACTCCATACGATAACCCATAAGGGATATCCCCCCTATAGAGGTGCCCCACAAATATATATAAATCATATCATAAAAGTTTCCAACCGGGCCATCATTCCATGAAATCATTAAAACAATTTGATACCTTTTACACAATATTAAAGTTGTTAAATGGGAATACAGTGATCAAAACGCCATCCTTTCAAAGAATCAACACAAACATTACACTAAAACTGAAATTTCCAAACATTAACTTGAGTCGACATGTTAAAAAAAACACTATAAAACTATTAAACAAACACCACTTTTACATTTTCAAGACAAACATTTCAACCTTTAGGAAAACATTTAAAGAAAACAAAAATCTTCTCAAAAAGCATGAGGCAACACTTTATAAAACTCCTCAAAAAACTTTCCTTTGAAATCCCACAAGAAAACCAACTTTGAAACCATATATAAAAATCACCACTTCCATTCAAAAAAATCCAAATACACACACATTAGTTAGAAAGAAAAAATCAATAATTTAAAACCACAAAACCATTTCCTTAAAATCATAAAACATTTCCAAAGAAATTTAATATGTTTATCATGATACACCAACATCAAACCATACACACCTATAATCCTATTTTGAAATCAAATTCACACCAAAAAAACATTTTAAAGACTTTCACCTAAAATCACTAATTCCCCACATTATTTTAAAGGAACACCAATTAAAAACATTGAATCCATTAAACCCTTACAAAAATGTTTTAACAAATTAACCAATCCATGTTCATTTTTAAACAATGTAATTGAAACATTATAATGGTGAAACATTTTATGAAGGCCCAATTAATCCTTAAAGAAAAAAAGGAAATTTAAACAAGTTTTCTAAATATCATAAAACTAGTTAATTTACACTATAACTCATTTAAAATATATTTTAAAAAAATCAAATAAATTTTAAAGTTCTATAATAATTTAAACAAGGGTGTTATATAGGTGAAAATCAAATTGATAAATTTATTTAAAAATACAATCATCAAAGTAAAGCATTATGAAAGAGAAACTTAGAAACGCCTACCTCAAAGTCAAGCACAAATATAGCTACACATCCATGGAAAGACAAAAAACACCCAACAAGACAATTTCACACCCTAAACAATGAAAAAAATGTGTGAAACATAACTCATGGTATTAGGATTCAGCCAAAACAAATAAAAACACAATGTATGAAATGAAGGAAAAATAAATTAATAAATATACCGGAGCAGGGAGGGGTTTAGTGCACTGCTATCCAGAGAAAAAGGGTGAGAATGTGGGGTATGATGGTGCTGTGAGGATTACGCAAGAAGGGGGTGGCCTTGACGGAGTGTGGAAGGTCAGAGGCCAAAAGGGAAGGAGGCCGGAATGATAGGATGTGGTCTGGTGTGGGAAAAGGGAGAGAGGCGAGGGACTGAGAAGATTGACGAGTGTAGGGCGAGGCTGGCCAGGACCTGGTGTGTGGGTAGGGAGCACTGGAGGGCCGGGATGGTAGGTGGTCAGAGAAGGAGGCTGGGTGCACTAAGGGGGCGAGGTCGGATGTGCAAATGGCTAGTATGATAGGAGCACAAAGGCGGGGTTGGGATCAGAGGGCTGATGTTGGGGGTTACGAGGCTGGCTATTGGCTAGAGCACAGAGGGAGAGAACAAACCTATAGGGTGGATGAGAAAGAGTGAGGTGAGGGTGAGGCTGGAAGGCTGGGTGGCAGGGGAGAAGGTTGGAGCTGATGGTAAGATGGCTGGGGTGAGCACGACATGCGAACAACGCTGCGCAGGGAAAAACTAGGGTGGGGGATAGGGTCGTGATGAGGTAAAGGGGAGGGGGCGGGTGATGCGAGTAGATATGGTTTCTTATTTTTTTCATTTTATTATAATAATAATATTATTAAAATAATAATAATAATAGTAAAAATAATAATAATAATAATAATAATAATAATAATAATAATAATACAAATTATAATAATAAAAATAATAATAATAAAACCAAAAAATAATAATAAAAATGACAATAATAAAGATAACAATAACAAAAATTAATAATAATAATAATAATAATAATAATAATAATAATAATACAATAAATACAGTTATATTAATAGTAAGAATAATGAGCAATTGACGGACTCCTAGGCCAACTGTGTGGCTACCACTAACCGCACTGTGACCGCGCATGGGTCCGAAGCCCAGTAAAAATATTAAACGACAAAAATTTTAGACTTGCGCTAAACTCGTGACTCAATGAGAGAAACTAAATCCAATATATAGTAAAATAAAAATAAACTTAAAAGTCAGGGTGTGACATTATATCATTGAAATATTTTAAGAAATTCTATGTGTGTCCCTCCCCTCACTTATAAAAGGGAACCTATTATCCTCCATTATTCACACCATTTGAGCTGTATATATTATAAATTACCTACTTAAAAACCTTCCAATAATCATTACTCTCATACTAGTGATTTTTTTCTTATTCTAATACCAATCTTTCAAGGCTTAAAGAGTAAGCCAAATGAGTTCTCTCAAATAAGAGGTATAGATATTAACCAAACTCTTCTAATTTTGTTTACTATTCTAATTCTTATAAACTTGTATTATACATAAAAAATGATGAATAAAATATTATAAACATACTTATATTTTATTATGGTTATGGAACAACCTTTTACCACTTCTTTTCCATCAAATGGGAAATAAAAGTGTCGCTCATGTGTATTTGTGGACTACCGCCTCCACGTAGTAATACGATTCATTTCTCATAACCATATTTCAGGGATGGTTATTATGATGGATTTAAGATTTATAAATGATATTTATGGAATAATTATTCTGTTATAATTATAATTTCTTATCTACCTTCTTACCTTAAGATCCATTGGTAAATGATAACGTCTCTCATGTGTATGTGTGGACTACCACCTCCATGAAGTGGTGTGATTTTCTTATCATTTTTATTTTTCTTGGATGGAAATAAATATAAAATTAATTAATATATATTATATTTATGATATAATAGAAATTATTTAAATGTGAATCATTATTTACCATTATATCATTCCATCCATCAAAAAATGGAAACATCACTCATGCGTACGTATAGACTACCATCTCCACATAGTGATGTAATTTATTTGTCACAACTTATTTATATGAATAAATATATATATTTATAATTTATATATATTATCCTTATATCATGATTAAAATTTTGGATATAGAGGAACTATGATCAAAGTGAAAGGGCCATAACTACAAAACCAAAACATACATGAAAAATGAAGCAGCTAACACCTGAAATGATGATGATAATGAAGTGTTGTTAATGAATATGTGATAATATGTTATAAGTAAACCATTTATGGTATTATAGGTATTATTATGGGTTAGTTATAGGATTATAATAAAATTACACTTATTATATTGAATGTTAGTGTACTTATGAAGCAAAACAGACCTAAGGTAAAGGTTTTATGATACAATATCATTTTTATTAGGATGGTTTATGGTTAAATTGACGATGATAAAATTATATTATCCATTTATAAAATATCTAATTTATTTTATTATCCTATGGTTATTTGTAAATATTATATGTTTTCATTTAATTTTATTATTTTTATGTACTAAAAATACTAAAAGGCTGTTTTTAAGGAAAACTAACTTCATTTCTCTCTTTGTTTGAGAATAATTTATTCCATGTCCATATATTCTTTAAAATTATTTCATGAATGTTTTTACCATTATAAAAATATTATTTAAATTTAATTTTACTCATATTTTATGCTATTTACCAAGTTTTAAAAATAAATTTCTTATCATTTTCCAAACATGGCACTTTTTACTTTTTAGAAAAAATGTGAAAAGATTTTATTTAACATACACCACATGAACACATTTCCACACCATCAGAAATAATATTAAATATTCCTTTATTATTTTCATAGGAAAATTTACCCTTAATATTTTTTGAATTTTTAGATTCTAAATAAGTGATTTCAAATGAAAAGTGTATTTTCATCAAGAAATGTTCTAGTGATCTTTTAAAAGTTCTTTTATCTATGATGACATCCTTTTGTGATTCTTATGATTATTTGGGGATATGATCTAATGTTACCATATTTATTATTTCTCTAGATTATTTATGATTATAATGATTATATATTTATTAAAATCATATCCTTTCAATGAGTTATGAGTTGATTATATGATGAATGTTTTATGATCTTATGTCACACATAAGTGTGGTTTTCATTATGTTATAGGTGGTATTGAAATTATACATCCTTATAATGCATTGGGTAAAGATGAATATCTCATGGTATATTAAGGATTGGAATGGGTGGTGAACCCAATTCACTAAGAAAGGTTTTCCAATAAGATAGTCTTGGGAGTGAATACAAACTAAGGAAATGATGTAATGTGGAGTGAACCCAATATAAAATGATAGTCTTGGTAGTGATCCTTGATTAAGGAAATGATTTTCTATGCCTATGTAAATTCCAAAAATTTATGTCATAATCTTATGATATATTCTCATGGTTCATGATTGATTATTTATGATTCCCCACTCTTATGTATTATGTATTTTGATTAATAATTCTTTATATAATGTTTCATGATTATGATATATGAATTGATGTGTATGATTTTCTATTGTTAATCCCATTTTTACATACCCTTCTTCTTATTGTATTCTCACTTATAATCATTGATTGATATATCTTATATTTACCCTTACTAAGCATCTAGGCTCACCCTTTCTTATGTCTCCCTTCCTCAGGTTATAGAGAAAGGTTTTTAGTATGATATGTATAAAAAGGGTTCTATTTGTTAAATACTTAATGGGAAATTATGTAGATCATTTATTTACCAGTTTTTTATGTATCCTAGTTTTCAAAGAAATTAAACCTTTATATTTATAGTTGGATAGTATTGATATGTAATAAATATTACATTACTAAGATGTAGTATTTATGAATGAAAATTTTGGGTCACTATATTTGGTATCAGAGAAAGGTTTTGTAATTTTTGGGAGCTAATATGAGGAAAATTTAGTGATAGACCTTAGTATAAGCTTAAGTATTTGAGAACATACTAATTTATGATAAATAAAGATACATGGTTTCCCTAAGACAATATATATCTCTATAGATACTATAAGTGGATGAGGTTTTGGAATAGATGCATCTAGGTGTGATAACCTCAAAAAGATTTGGTCGATTATATCTCGAACATCATTCTGGTTCATGGTGAATAGGCCCTTACTGCACACCAATTTTGACACTCTCATGTGATATTCTTAGGTTAATTCACATTTTATTTAATATCCATTATAAAACATTTGAAAAGATAATTACCATTGATGACCTATGTTAATCATAAGATGTTACATATTAATAAGATATCATGATTTATATATCTTATAAATTTATTTCATAATTATATGATTTCTCACTATGATTATTGTTTCTCATAATATGATTTTTGGTTTCAGTCAATGGATGTAACTAGAAGGAACCATGTAAACACTAAATGTGATGGACAATGCAATGAGTATACCCCTGAGTAACTAAATGTTAAGGGATATGGAATGAAAAATCTTATTATTATACATTTACAAATTTATCAAACCACGAATCATAATAATATTCCAAATGATAAAATTAAGGAACAATGTACTGTTGATTCCTTTATGAGGAATCATCCAAATTCATTTAGTGAGTCTGTCAATCCACTAATTAATAAGAAATGGATCGGTACCACAAAAAATATATCTTCCATTCTTCTATTCTTGGAACATGATAAGTTTATTTGAACTATTTAATTTTTGGAAGGTGAATCATATCAATGGTTTACTTTTATAAAAAGTTCAAGGAAATGGAAATAAATTGACTCTATGGAGTGGGATAAGTTTAGGATATTAATTCTAAATAAGAAATTTCCCTATATTCTTCATATGAATATAGATAAATAATTACTTAAGCTTAATAAGAAGGATGATGAATCCATTGGTACTTATAAAGAAAATTTTACAAGACATTTTAGGTATGCTTCTATTATTATTATCGAACTGAAAAGTAAGATTTACCTATTATTTAGTGTCTTAAAACCAAGTCTATAAAGGGTGTCAGCTATAAGATACTTCAATAGATTGAAATAAATCATTCAATGCAACATCAAGGTGGTAATAGAGAGTGGATTAACCCATCAATATCATGGTTTTGATAAGAAAATAAAGATGGAATTCAAAATAAACTCCAATAAGAAAAACCATAGAGGGAAGAAGATGAATTTTACTTTATGCCAGAAGTGTGGAAAGAATCATGGAGGAAATTATATTAAGGGGACTGGTAAATGTTTTAAGTGTGTAAAATAATATCACTAGGAAATCAAATTTTTATGTAATGGGAAGAAGTTAGATAATTATTTAGATGGAGAGAAATATACACAAAATGCACCACCCAAACACTAATTCTATAATTACATGGAGTATGAAAATTATGATAACCAGTACTCAAATACAATGGTTAATGATGATGATATACATCAGAAATATCTTAATTCTAGATACAAAGTGAAGTATCATGTGATCACTATTACTAATGTAGGGTGTGATAATTACAAGAAAAAAGGTACACTTACCATACACTCTATAACTTCTAATGTCTTATTTTATTTTAGTTTTACCCACTCTTTTACATATGAATAAATTTTAAGTTAATTACAATACCAAATAAACTATTAGATGTTTAAATATTTGTAAAATCTCCTAATGGTATGATGATCAAAACTAAATTCTATGAATGTTCCATAACTGAAGTTTATGGGAATGTGATCTCTATAAACTATGTTATTATTCCTCTAGTTGAATTTGATATGAATTTTAGAATAGAATAGATTTATTTATATAAATCCCATATAAATTTTCAAGTAATATAAGTCACATTTTATATTCCAAAGCAACCTATGATTTTCTATTAGTGTAATGATAAATTTAAACTTCTAATAGAAATTACATTTGTTTCATGGGTCTTGATTACCATTAAAAAGGTGTATTTATCTCAGATGGTTGAGGATAAACTCAATATCAAAGATATGAATATTTTATAAGAGTTTTTTATTTCTTTTAGAAAGAGTTACCTAGAATTACTATGAATTATGTAGTCAATTTTTCCATATAACTCACACCTACTGCTACACCTATTTTAAAGACCCTATATTTAATGGAAATGATTGGATTGTAGGCATTGAAGAAGAAACCCCAAGAGAATATTTATAAGGGATTAATATTGAAAATTTCATCAACATGGGGTATACATATAATTTTTTTAAGAATAAATATAGATCAATGTGACTCTTCATTGATTAATGATAACTTGAAAAGATCATGATCTGGAATAAGTACCCTATGCCCCGTATTGATGATTTTTTCAATCAATTACGAGGAGATTAATATTTTTACAAGATTGATCTTTGATTTAGATACTATTAATTGAGGGTAAAAAGTGAATACATACCCAATATAACCATTTTATTTAGGTATGAACACTATGAATTTATCATGATGCTATTTGGTCTAACTAATGCCCCCATTATCTTCATGGATTTAATGAATAGAGTCTTTAGAGATTAACTTGATCAGTTTGTGGTAATATTTATAAATGATATTCTCATATATTCCAAGATAAAGTAAGATCATGAATATCACTTTAGTATTTCACTAAATACCCTAATAAAGGATAATTTATATGAAAAATTTACCAAGTGTGAATTTTAGAAATAAAAAGTTTCGTTTTTGGGTCATATAATCTCAAATGAAGATATATTAGTGGGTCCATAAAAGATGGGAGTTATTAAGCATTGTCTTAAAACAACCACTATGATTAAGATCCATAGTTTTCTTATATTGGTTTTATATTATCAACTATTTTAAAATATTAATTATGGATATCTAATCAACTCAGTAAGTTAACCTAGAATGGAGTTAAGTTCCATTGTATGGATGAATATGAAGAATAATTTAAGGAACTAAAGTGAAGGTTAGTTAGTGCACCGATGATCACACCATCCTATAGTGGATAAGGGTTTTCAATTTACAACGATGCATTAAATAAAGTGTTGGGATATTTTCTTATGAAAAATGATATGATGATAGTTTATACCTTATACTAATTTAAGATTCTTGAGAAAAATTACCCAAATCATGATTTGGAGTTAGTAGGAGTAATATTTACATTTAAGTTATAGAGAAATTATTTTTATGGATAAATGTGTGACATATATACAAATCATAAAATATTAAATTATACATCCACACAAAAATAATTGAATATGCACCAGATAATATGGATGGAGTTGATTAAAGATTATGATTGATCAATACATTATCACTATGGGAAAGCGAATATGGTGGATAATTATTTGAGTTGAAAGGATCATACCAGATTATCCATGATGATTATCAAAAAATATATAACAATTATGGATTTTCAAAATACAAAACTTGAAGTATTAAATCAAGGGGATAAATTTTATCATTTTAAAATTAGTGTTTAACTATCTGTCTATGTGAATACTAAAGAGGTGAAGAAGGAGGATTTAGAGTTATAAAATAATGTGATAAGTATTCTTGAGTTTAACCTTGATTATTATGGAATGATAAGGTTCATAAACTGATCATATGAACCATAAATACCAGACATGAAAATAAACTATTAGAAAAATCTCATAACTCATCATTATTTATTCATTATAGAATTATGAAGATGTATAGAAACATGAAAATGTATTTATGGTAGGATAACATAAAAATTGATATTGTGGAGTATGTATCGTGGTGATTGGAATGTTATTAAGTTAAGGATGAGATATAGAATTATAAGGGAATTTTATAACCATTACCTATACTATAATGGAAATGGGAAAATGTCACCATGGATTTCATCATCGGAATCCCCAAAACATCTAATGGGAATATTTCTATTTCGGTTTTAATCGATCACCTTAAAAAGTCAGTATAATTCATTTATATTAGATAATATTTATCTCTTGATTATATTTCATGGATATACATAAAGTAATTTCAAAGGTTGTTTGGAGTAAAAAATTTTATTGTATCTGATCGAGATATGAGGTTTACCTCAAAGTTATAGAAAATTATTTAGTAAGATCTGGATACAAAGTTGTATTTCAGTACTCCTTATCATCCTTAGACATATGGTTATTATTATAGAACTTTTCAAAACCTGGAGGATACGTTGAGATCCTGTTATATGGATTTAAAATGTGTTTAGGATCAATACCTTCCTCTAGTCTAGTTTTCATACAATAATAACTTTCACTCGACCATTTAAATGAATCCTCATGAAGCACTCTATGGAAATAATTGTAGAACTCTGATAGAGACATAGGTTTTTTCATACATGTATATTATATAATTTTTGATGAATATTCATTACATTACATAGAAAAATTCATGAGGACCATAACTGTTTAGTTCCTTTGAAAACATGGAACACAATCTTCTAATATGTTGAATGATCTTCAATGTTTCTCAAAAAGATCTTACCATTTAGTAATCCTCATAGACATACCCTACATAAAACCTTTATTCATAACCTAGGTAAATTAAACATAACAAAGGGTGATCTAATATGATTAGTAAGGGTAAAAAAAAGATATGCATAACCATAACATGGACATAAGTCCATGACAACAAGAACATGACAATTGAAAACAATACCCAGTATACCAACAATCATAATCATGAGTCACGAAATAAATATTGGAAATTCATAATCCATGAATCATAAGTAAATAAAACAAAATGATCCATGAGAGTATAACATTTTCATAATACATATAATTTGGGGCATAAAAATAAGCAAATAATGTCATTTCTATATTAGTCAAGGATCACTACTGAGACCACCATAGTGGAAAAAGTTCTTTACTAAATCAGGTTCACTTCTCATTCCAGCCCTATATTAATAAACTAGGTTCACTACTAATTCCATCCTAATCTATCTCATGATATATAAATTCTTACCCTTTTCGTTGGTGGGATATATATCTCTCAACCATCACATAATGAAAACTATATTTATGTGTGCCACAAGATCATTAACATTCATCATATCATAAACCATGAAATGAAATGAGTATCATAAAAAATTCATCATAACATAACCTATAGAAAATTAATAGGTTTAATAATCACTTCATCATATAAAAAACTACGAAAATAAGTGATTTTTATAAGAATTTTCTCATGTCATAACCCATGGAAGAGAAATGAGTTTCATAAACATCATGCTATTCAAACATAAACCACTCAGATAAAGAAAATAAATATTATTCTTGGATAATGTCACCAGTAATTCATAGGTAACACCAAAATATTTCATATTATATGTAAAATAATTTTTAAATCTCATTTAAGACATTTTTTGAGGAAAATATCATTTCTTATGTAAAAAATAATTTTTAAATCATAAAATATTAGAAAAAAATTTTCTTTGAAAATAAATTTCACAAAATTATAAAGGATTATTTGAAAATAAAAATATTTTTTTGAAATCATTTTCTTTCAAAATAAACTGAAAATATCATTTTAAAAAGTATTTTATTTTTTTAGAAAACTTGGTTTATGAAGAAAACAGATTCCCGACCAAGGAGAGAAATAAAATTTGATTTTATTAATTTTTTTCTTAACTACGTTAAGTCCCAAAGAGTGAAAAAATGATAGAATTACATGAATATATCATGAATAAACAAAATAGAATAAAATTCATGAGAGTTATTTAGATACCAATCATAATATTTTATAATAAAAAAAATAATCAAAAATAATCTCGATAAACGATGAGATTGTAACATGAAATATTTACCACTTTTTTAACTTTTGATAATAATAAATTAGAAGGAATAAAATAAAATGAAACTTAAAATATTACAAGGATAAATAAATTCATGATATTACATGTAAAAGGGTCTTTATATACACCTCATGAAAAAATATAGGTGCATAACATAACATACATCTCAAAGAAGTCAAATTGAGGAAAAAAAATCTATTACTGATTTTTTAACTTTTGAACCCTAAACGCCATGAAATTTGGATAATAAAATGGATATGAAAACCCCAATAGTTTTTATAATAATAAAAATAAAATACATTCATGGGAATTATATATAGTACATAAATGAAATAGGTGGTGAATATAAAATGTGTCTTATGAATGTAAAAGGCGAGACATAAATACTTTACCTATAGTCTTGACTCCCATAATTATCATTAAAAACTCCTTTATAATAAATTTTAGTTTATAATACACCTATTACAGAACCATATTTATATATATCATACCATATATGATTTTCTAATGACATTTTATCATCCGTTTATTAATAATTCCATGTTAAAATTACATTTTAGGTAATAACCACTTTTTTTGTCTATGTTTTGATATGTTATGTTATTGGTCCTATTATATTGATCATGGTTCCATATTATACACAATTTTAAATATTATATAAATATTATATTTATTTATTTCTATTAATCCATAAAATTTAGTTTTAGAAAATAAAATATACTGTTCATGGAGACAGTAAGTCGTACGTACGCATAAACATTATTTCCATTTTATTATTGAATCAAAAGAGATAAAGTTAAATGATATATTATAATTTCAAAATAATATTTATTTAATATATTTTATATATTTTTATTAAACCAATACTCAATACATTCCATGTAAATCATGAATGAATCACATCACATCATGAGGCGGTAGTCCTCTATACACACGAACAACATTATCGTATTCCCACAAAAATGGATAGCATGATGATATGTGTAATATAAGAATTATATAATCATAATAAAATCATAAATTTCATATAAATTATATATAAAAAATAAATCCATCATTGTCACAAGACTTTGAAGGTGGGAATGGAAAAATGAACAACATTGATTCGCGAGGTGGTAGTTCGCCATACACCCGAACGATAATTTTGTAACCCATTTGATCAAAGTGGAGATGGTTTAGGTAATTATCTTAATATAAAAACATATCTAGATTTTTAATATAATTATGTTATTATATAAAAATATATATAATTAATTGAAGGGGGTGGTGGAATAAATAAAACAAATGTTCTCAATGATGAACATTACCTCTTCTTCAGGTATCTTCCTTAGGTTAGCACGACAAGCATTTCTAAGATGGATTTATTTCCAAAATAATGCTTCTAGGATTAGGGTAAATATGTTTAGAAGTTATTTTTATAGGTATTGGATGAAACAAATAGGTTTTAAGGTTTTAAGAAGGTAGGAGAGGGGGTGGCCTTTTATAAGTGGTAGAGATGACACAATGGTATTTTTGAAAAGAATTGAGTGGTCCCAAATTTTTCATATGAAAAAATGGTAAACAATTTCTCAAATTAAAACCTTATACATGATAATATCAATATATGTACATAAAATATTTTTTTGAAAAGTATATTTGAAAATTTTACCCTTATATTTTTATTTTAACCACCCCAGATAAACCCATTTTTACCTTAATCGTGGTAATTAATTCTTACTACAATCACTATTATTTTTGATAAAAAATAAGCTAGAATTATTAGAAATTATAAATTATTATAATTACAAAAAAGGAAACCATTTTTATATATTACATTTACATAATGGAGAAAAATTAATTTAAAATTAATCGTGCAGACATGATGACAAAAGAGGGGGTTTTAAAGAAAAAAGATCAAAAGATTATAATGTTTCTATATCAAATTTAAACATGAAATTGATTACAATGAAGTAAATTGGATTTATAGATTTATAATTTAACTATTTTTACATTAAAACCAATTTAAAATATAGTTTTAATTTATAAATAAATAAAGAAAAAAGTTAGTTTTCTATTAAAATTCAGTATTTTCTACTATTCATAAAAAAATGGAAGTTTTCAGAAAAATAAAAAAAAAATCACCCAAAGATTATTTTGAAATTTATATTTCAAAAATTAAGTTTATTTTCTCAAATTAAATTTATAATAATTCAATTTTTTATTAATATTCAAAAAAAGAGATAAAAAGAGTAGTTTTTAAGAAAATATGATTTTCAAAACATATAAAGACTTTATTGAAAAATTAATTATTTTTATATCAATTTGTTTTAATTAAATAAAAACATTATAAATAATATTTAAAAATTATTTATTTCTATTATTATTTATATGTTAAAATTCTAGGTTATAACAGATGTGTTTAAATTACTATATTAATAATATATCATGGTTTTGTTAAAACTCATTGTTTTATAAAGTGAAAGATAAGAAAGTGTTACGTGTAGGGTAAGTTTAATTTGGTGTTTCATATAATATATTCTTAACTTGGTGTTCCATGTAATGAAATCCATCAATGCAATTTAATTTATTCAAAAAAATAATAATTCATAAAAACTCGAGGTGTCACATTCTACCCCAATTCACCACCCTGATACAAAAAAATGAGTATAATTCTGCCACATTTTATCCTTAAGTTCCCATGTAGCTTCCCCAAATTGGTGGTTTTAACACAAAAATTTGACCAGATGATTGGTATTTTTTCATAGAACTTTCTTTATACAATCCATAATATCAACTTGTTATTTCTCATTAGAAATATATTTCTCTAGTTATATGACCTCTAAGTTAAGTACATGTGAAGGGTTAGGTGTATATTTCCTCTGGAGAGATACATGGAATACGTCATTGATTTGAGAGAGTATCGGTGGAAGTTATAATCTATAGGATACCATCCCTATATGATCACGAATTTTAAAGGGACCTATATACCTAGGGATTAGTTTCCATTTATACCTGAATCTCATAACCTTTATCCATGTAGAAATTCTTAGAAACACCTTATCACCAACTTCAAATTCTAGATCACACTGATGATTGTATGTATAAATTTTATAACAAATATGAGCTACCTTTATGTGTTTTTGGATGGATTTATAATTATTTTACATTTCTTTAGTTACCTTAGGTTCCAATACATTTATTTCTACAACTTCATTCCATCAGGTTGGTGGATTTCACTTCTTTCTATAGATGGATTTATAAAGAGCCATATGAATTCTTGAGTGAAAACTATTATTATAAGAAAAATAAACTAGAGGAAGGTGTTTATACCAACCAACTTTGAAATCCAGAGAACAATATCAAAACATATCCTCAAGGGTTTGAGTTTTTATTTTAGACTGAACATCTATTTGGGGATGATATACAATGTTAAAACTAAACTCCCTATAAATATATTACTGAAGACTTCACTATAACATTGAGGTAAAACTCAGATCCCAATTATACACAATAAAATGTGGTAATTCATGAAACCTTACCACTTCCTTAATGTATATACTATAAAGATGATATATAGAGAAGTCTTCTTTGACAGTGATGAAGTGCACTGACTTAGTTAGGTGATAGACTACAATTCGTATAACATTATGCTCTTTAGACGTTTTGGGGATTCCAATGAAAAAATCCGTTATGATCTTCTCCCATTTATATTATGGTATGGGTAATGGATGAAACATCCCCTTAGTCTTATTTCTTTCATCATTATCTTGTTAACATACTAATCACCAAGATACAAACTCTACAATATCTATCTTCATACCATCCCATAAGAAATAATCATTCAAATCTCTATATATCTTCATACATCCAAGATGAATAGAGAACGAAGAACTATGAGATCACTCAAATAAATCCTTCATGTTTGGTATGGAAAAAACACATACATGGTTCTAGAACCGTATCATTTCATCATGATCAAGGTTAATCTCTCGATTTTTATCCTTCTTTTGTAGATATAAATCTTCCTTCTGTGCCTCTTTAATATTCACTTGGATAGATAGTTGAACATTCAATTGAACAAGATAATATTTTTCCACTTATTTCAGGATTTATGGATCCATACTTTGGAAATCCATAAATATTGGATATTATATGATCCTCATAATGGATAAGTTGGCATAATCCTTTTGACTAAAAGCATCATTCACCTTGTTCACTTTCCTTAGGTGGTAATGTATTGAGAAGTCATAATATTTAATCAGATCTAACCATATTCATTGGACTATATTAAACTCCTTCTATATGAATATACAATTTAAAATTTAATTATATATATATATATATCAAAATTTTATCTATAAAGATAACGACTCTATATTTTAATGAAAAAATTAACACTGCTCACTCCAAATCATGAGTTCGATATTTTTTTCATGAATATTCAAGTGTCATGAGTCATAATATATTGTCATGTAATTTTTTATAAGAACACCTACCAATCCATTTTTGGATGTATCATTATAGATTAAAAACCCTTATCCACTATAGGGTGATATAGGAATAGGTGTTCTGACTAATCTTCTCTTTAGTTCCCTGAAATTTTCCTCATATTTATCTGTCCAGAGGAACTTGGAACCCTTTCGAGTTAACTTGGTGAGTGGATTTGATAGTCCTAAGATATTATCAACAAACCATTGATAATATCTTATAAACCAAGAAAAATATGGATCCCAATCACCTTGGTTTGTCTGGGCCAATATTAACTAGACTCTATCTTTGATTTATCTACTAATATAACCTATCATGAGATTATATGACCCCAAAATGAAACCTTTTGCAGCCAAGATCCACACTTTTTCAATATTTCATATATTTTATACATCCTTATGGTATTTATTACAATTATTAATTAATATTCATTCTCTTAATTACTATTTTAATATATAATAATATCATCTATAAAGTCTACCACAAACTAATCAATGTAATCTCTAAATAATATATTCATTAAATCGATAAAGATATCATGTACATTATTAAGACCAAATGTAATCACTATATATTCATAGTGTCTATGACTTGTATGGAATTTAATATTTTTTATATCCTCCTTCATGAATCTCAATTTATGATTTCCAAAAAATATGTTTAATCTTGGAGAAGTATTGAGGTCCGAATAGTTGATCAATTAAGTCATTAATATGGGGAATATGATACTTGTTCTTAATTGGGATATTTTTCATCTCCTGATAATCAATGTAGTGTTGCATTGATTTATCTTTACTTTTGAAAATATAAATAGGTGCACCCAAATGTGACACACTTGGTCGAATGAATCCCTTATATTGGTTTTACTAGAGTTGATTACTCAATTCCTAAAAATTAATCAGGGTAATTATATAGATAATATATGAAATTGGTGTGGAACTAGGTATTAGATTTATTAAGAAATTAAATTTGTTGTTTTGGTGGTAGGCTAGGTAAATCTTTGGGAAATATATCAGAAAAATCCTGAAAAATAGGAATATCAACAATGTCGAGTTTCTCCCCAAACATTTGAGATAAAATACCAATCTGAATGGGAATTAAGACTCATACAATGTATTTAATATATATTTAAAGTTCACACTTATCATCATACTGATAGAAAAAATAGGTTGTATTTGAATATAAAATGTGAAATCCCTACCTAAAAAATTTATGTGTGATTTACATAAATAAAGACAATACATTCCTAAGATAATATCAAATCAAACTAGAGGAATAATGATAAGATTTATCAAAAGCACATTCCTACCAATGTAAACTAAAGAGGAATCATAAATATGATATGATATCATCATAACATTAGAGGTTTTAACTACTAATTATACATCTAATAATTAGTTTCAAATATTTATACCCATATAAAATTACTTATATATGAAATAATTGGTAAATACCAACTGAAATAAGAAAATAGTTGTTCTAGAGTGTATAGTAAGTGTACATTTCACCATGTCGTTATTACACCCCTCATCAGAAAGAGTGATTGCAGGAGATTTTCCTTCCCCCTTCTCTTAAGATGTTTTTCACTTCAATCATCATCATTAAAACTTGGTTTTGGAAACTTGTTATCATAATTCCCATTCTCCTTAAACTTTAAGCACTGAATCTTGGAAGGTCCCATTTATGAAAATTTATCTCAATTCACATTATTAGATAAATTTTCCCTATTAATTTAGAAATCTGTTGCCCGATGAAATTCCCTTACACACTTAAATAATTTACTAGTACCCCTAATTAATTTTCCTCTATAATTCATCTCACATATTGAGTATAAATAAAGGATAATATTCTTATCTCTATGTTTTTCAATTTTTGTTTGAACTCCATCTTCCTTTTATTGTGAAAACCATGATATTAATACATAACTCCAACATCCATTTCCACCATGATATCACATCGAATAATATCTCCATTACTGATAATGTCTCTTATGGATAATTATCTTAAGATAAATGGTTTTAATCCACTAAGAAATTGATGAACATTTCTTTCAGGTTGGTTTATAATACCATAATCATCCATTGAAAGTCTTGTAAAATGTTCCTCATAGGTACCAATAGATTCATTATCCTTTTTCTTTAGATCAATGAACTCTTTCTCCACATTAATATGAATAATACAAGGAATTTAATTATTAAAAAATAAGTTATTGAACTTATTACAATCCATGGAGTCAATTTCATCCTATTGCCTCGTATTCTTGATTAGATTCCACTATTGATCTTCTCACCTTCCAAATGAAAGAAAAAAAAAATGACTTTTTCATGTTTTGAACACTAGAGAATGAAAAATATCTTTTCAATGGTACTGATCAATTATTTAGTAACTAGTGAACCGGAATACCCACTGAAAGAAGGTGGATGTTTCTTCATGAAGGAATAAATATAATATTGTTCCCTCTATTGCTTGTTAGGAATTCCAGTATGATTCATATCTTAAAAAGATCATGTGATCATTGAAATGATATTTTTCATTATAGATACCATAAAATTTTGATGTTAAGGAGGAAAATCATTGAATTTTCCTTCCAATTCAGTATTAACATGATTCCTTAAAGTTCTATCAATTGAATAAAACTAAAAATCATAGTATAAGAAATAATAGTCAAGATAGGGAACCAAATAATCATGAAAAATCACTTATAGGATGTCTAAATCATGAATTTTTTTTTAATCTATGAAACCTTAGGTTTATCCTATGTAATTCATATTAATGTTCTATTTAAATCCTTTATGATGGTTTGTAAAGAGTTTTTGAATTTCTAAATAATATTCCCCAAGAGTGTCAAACTTGGTGTGAAGCATGACCCATTGTCACGAACTAGTTCCCAATCGAGTCTAGCTTAATATGTGTTTTTGAGGTTGTTACCCTAAGGTAAATATGTTCCATATCCATATGCACATTTATTATTTAGATATGTATGTATTTCTAGGAAACCACTCACTATATACTTTATAATTTTTCCTTGACATCTTTCTATAAATTAACTCATCCATAGACTTATCCTTAGACATGTTTGTAGGGATATCACTAAGATTTTCTATTCCTAGTTTCCAATGGTTCACTGAACATTGTTATAATACCAACTGTGAAGACCAAAATTCCTCAAAAATAAATATTTCATTATATTAGAAAAATATTCATTACATAAAATAACAGTTCATTCTAGAATCGTTTAGGTCTAGTGCCATTGGAAACTTTTACACATTAACATATGGTTTATAGGTTAGCTAAATAATCTTAAATTAAGTTCTTCATAACTATAAGCCTTCTAATACATTTCATATATAATAAATTTGCTTATAACCTATGGAAAGGAAAAATAATAAATGGTAAGATTATATGCTCAGTAAGGGTAAACAAGGGATATATGTAAGCATAACATGAACATAAGGATATGATAATATGAACATAACACTGAATAAAAAACCTTTCATATAAAATATTATAATCATGAGTCATGGCATAAATATTGGTAGTTCACAAGACATTAATCATTAGGAAATAAAAGAACACAAGCCATGATGGAATAACATTGGAATAATACATGGAATTTTTGGCATACACATAAAAATAAAAGGTTATTTTAATATTCATTAAGGCACACTTCCAAGACTATTATAGTGTAAAAATTCCTTTATTGAACTGGGTTCACTCCCTATTATACCCCTTCCTTACTTAACTGAGATCACTCCCCATTCCAGCCCTATCATACTAAACTTGGTTCATTACCCATTCCATTCATGTATTAATGAACCAAATTCACTCCCCATTCTAGAAATTTCTATCTCATGATATATAAATATTTACCCAATGCATTGGAGGGAGATATATCTCCCACCCTTTACATAATGAATCCCATATTTATGTGTTCCACAAGATCATAAACATTCATCATATCATAACCAATGAAATGGAATGAGTATCTTAAACATTTCATCATATCATAACCTACATAAAATTGATATGTTTCATAATAATTACATCATATAATAACTTGTGAAAATAGGTGGGTTTCATAGTAATTTTCTCATGGTATAACCAATGTAATATAAATGAGTTTCATAAACATCATTCCATCAAAACATACACCATTCAGAGAGAAAATATGAATGGTATTATTGTATCATATCCCTAATAAGGAATTTTCTACACCAAAATATTTCATATTATAAGTAAAATAATTTTTAAATATCCTTTAAAACATGTCATTAGGAAAATATTCATTCCACTTTGAAAAAAGATTTTAAAAACATAAAACATTTTGAAAACATTTTTATTTAAAAATAGCTTTGAAAAATTATAAAGGAAACTTTGAAAATAAACATAAATAAATTTTAAATCATTTTCTTTGAAAATGATATCAAAATATCATTAAAAAATATATTTTAAAACATTTTATAAAACATGGGTTAGGAAGAAAATATATTTCTGATTGAGGAGAGAAAAAAGTCGGATTTTCTTAAAAACTTTTTTATAATTATCATAAGAAACAAAGAGTAGAAAAATGGTGAAATTATATGAATATATCTTTAATAAAAAGAGTATAATAAATTTCATGGGAATTTTTTATATATATATCACAATATTTTTTCGTCGGAAACATAATTATAAAAAATCTCGATAAACGATTATATTGTAACATTAAAAATTTACCACTTTGGTAACTTTGAATCAAAATACCTATGATGGAATAAATTAAAATTAATCTTAAAACATCATGAGATTAACTAAATTATTTATATTAAAATTCAAAGTGTTTTTATATATACCTCATGAAATAATATAGGTTTATAACATAATATATGTCTCAAAGAAGTCAAATTGAGAAAAAAATCCCTTACCGATTTGTTAACTTTTAAACCGTAAACCCCATGAAAGAGATATACTCAAATGGACATATAAAAAAATTAATTATTATACTAATAATAATATAAATTAATGGGAAGTATATATACCACATAAAAGAAATAGGTGGTGAATATGAAATGTATCTCACAGAAGTAAAAGAGAGACGTAAATCCCTTACCTTAAGTCTTAAATTTCATCGTACTCATTCAAACATCCTGTATAATAAATATATGTTTATTATAAATCTATTATAGGAAAATATTTATATATATCAGACCATATATTATTTTATTATGACCTTTTAGTACCTGTTTATTAACAATTCCATGTTAAAGTTACTTTTCAAGTAATAACTGCTTTATTTTTCAAATATGTTTTGATTTGTTATTTTATCAGGCCTCTTAAGTTGATAATGGTTATATAAACTATAGACTGATAAAAATGATATAAATATAATATATATTTATTATATATATTTATTTATTGTAATCCATAAAATTTTGTGGTCAAAAATGAAATAAACCGTTCATGAAGATGATAAGTTGTAAATACACATGAATGATATTTCCATTTTATTGTTGGATCTAAAGAGAGAAAATTAAATTATATATTATAATTAAAAATATTTTTTATTTCATTTATGAAAAATATATTTGTTAAAACTATCCTCAATACATTCTATGTAAAGTGTTAATGAATCACATTGCTTCACGAGGTGATAGTCCGCCGTACACTCGAACGACGTTATCTTATTCCCACAAAATGGAAAACATGAACATATATGTGATAAAAAAACTCCAAAATCATAATAAAATCATAAACATAATATAAATAATACATAAAATATAAATCTATCATTGTGAATACCCTTGATAGGTGGTAATTGAAAAATGAATATCATCATTCTACGAGACGTTAACCCGCTATACACACAAATGATTATTTTGAAACCCATTTGATGGAAGATAGTTGTAGGCCATGACATTAAAATAACAAAATATTAGTATATATAATATACTTAGGTATTATATAATAATTCTTTAAAAATAATTTTAGGGTTTGGAGGAATAAATAAAACAAAAGTGCCCATTGATGAACATTACCTCTACTTCAGGAATCTTCCTTAGGTTTTGACTAAAAGCATTCCTAGGATACATTTATGCCCAAAATAAGGAATCTATGACTAGGTCATGGAATTTTTTAAGTGTTTTGGAAATGTATTGGATGAAGAAAATAGGTTTTAAGGTGTGGATAATGAAGGAGATGGGGTGACCTTTTATAAGTGGGGGAGATGACACAATTGGTATTATTGAAAAGAATTGAGTGCTCCCAAATTTTTTATATGGAAGAAGGGTAAAAAATGGATCAAATTAGAAACTAAGAATTTATAATGTCTAAAAATTTACATTAAATATTCATTTTGGAAAGTTAATAGGAAAAATTGTCCCCTGTCTTTTTAGTTTAACACCCATTGTAAACCCATTTTTACCTTAACAACGACAATTAAATTTTACTGCATTCACTATTAATTTTGGTAAACAAATTAGTTGGAATTTTTAATAATTAAAAATTATTTTTATTCCAAATATGGAATCCATTTTTGAAATTCCATTTATATGAGTGGAAAAATTAATTTAAAATTATTCCCACTCATGTGATGAGAAAGCGTGTTTTTAAATAGAAATAGATCAAAAGTCAACAATGTTTTTATATAAAATTTCAATATGAAATTGATTAAAATTATATAAATTATACTAATATATGTATAATTTAACTAATTATACATTAAATCCAATTTAAACTACAATTTAACTTTATAAATAAATTAAACAAAAAGGCAGTTTCAATTATAATTCAGTATTTTTCACAATTAATCAAAAAATGAAATTTTTTAGAAATATCCAAAAACCCACCTTAATATATTTTTGAATTTTATATTTCAAAAATAAATTTTATTTTATCAAATTAATTTTCTATAATTAGAAAAAAATACTTTTTTTAATGATCATAATTTTTTTTAAAAGAGCAGTTTTTGAGAAAATAGCATTTTCAAAACATATAAAAACATTATTGAAAAATTAAGTATTTTTTATATCAATTTGTTTTCATTATATGAAAAAATTATATATAATATTTAAAAATTATTTATCACTATTCATATTTATATATTTAATGGAGAGGTTATAATAATTGTGTTTAGATAACTGTATTAATAATATATCATGGTTTTGTTAAAACTCAGTGTTTCATAAAAAGTATGCTAAGACAGTTTCTCATGAAACACAAGTTTAACTTGGTGTTTCCTATAAAAAATGATTAACTTTGTTATTTTTTGTAATGAAATGCATAAAATAAATTTAATTTATTCTAAAAATAATAATTCATAAAAACTTAGGGTGTTACAACTAATGCATCGGTCCACTTTCATAATCACCACTAGTGACTAGTTCATATTAGGTGTGGAGTGCTAATATTAAATGTTATGGGAAGATTTATGAAATAGATATTTATGGTTAGGAAATTATGGTTGTAAAAAGAGCATGATTTGTTCCCTCCTTTTTTGGGACCATCATACTGGATGGTGTAGAAGCTAGTTATTCTTCCTTCACATAAGATTCATGAGCTGGACACATTAGGGGAACCCCTAGAAAAACCCTTTTAAAATAGAGAGTTTCTATTAATGGAGATAATATTTTACTAAAACATTTTACTAAGGAGATATTATCATATTCATGGATGAGGATATCGAGTCATAGTTTACTCATGTTTTAAATTTCAATGTTCATCAACTAATTAAGGCCTAAAAGTTCCTTAATGAAAATGAGTCTCTATAGTATTGGTTAAAATTCACTCCATATATGTGTGTCAAGTGGATACAACCCTCTTAAATATGATATTAGATGAAAATTATTTGGTATGGATGGAATTATTCCATATGTGCATGGATGAGAAATTCACTTCCAGTGAGTGTGGAAGAATGTGTATAGGATTCCAAATGATAATCCATGGTTATTACTTAACATGATACCTATGTACACATCAACATGTATTTGGGAGATTTTCAGATGATGAACACCCCCATAAAGTTGATGGGAATATTGAAACAATCCTACCTAGTATCAATTGCTTAGGAAATCCTATTATGAGTTCTAGTAATTTCTCATTTGTCATGACCTAGGAGTTCTAGATGTGTGGTGAAATCTCACAATGTGAGTATTGGATCCTTGGGGTACTCCTTGTAAATATGATGTTATTCAATTGTATTTAAAAATATTATATTGTAATCATAGTGGTTTGGTGTTTAACACTTATACCAGAGGACTCAATGTCCTATTGAGGTAGGAAGAATGTGAGAAGTCTTCTTGGAGTAGTGATTCTTGTGTGGGTAGAGATACATTTATCAACTTTTATCCATGGTAGTGGTCCACATTCTTTTATTTTTAAGAGAGTCAAATAGTGGACATTTAGTATTATTAGTCCCATGTGGCTAGATGTCCTCAGAAGATAGACCTAAAGGGTTTTCCTCAATATATGGATAATTTATCTTACCATTACTAGTAATTTAAGGGTATTATCTTGGTGTTTATACTAAATTTAAAGATGTAAATATTGAGTGAGACCACCCAAATGCAATGGGACCCTCATTATGGAATGTCTAATGGACCATTTTAGGGGTACCTATCATATGAAAAATCTTATTAAGTGTTGTAGAAAGATGTATCCTTAGGAGGTTTAGGATTTTGGTCACTTGGGAAAGTGTTATCCTAGAGCCTAGGGATGAAAAAGAATGAACATATGAATGGGTAGAACAATCTTCATTACATTGTGGTGAAATCAGAAATTTGAGGGGTAGTTGTGTGATGCTAAGGATTTTGAAGAGTTTGGTGATGATTCTGGATATACACGTTAATATCTTTTGTGAACTAGAAAATAAAAAAAACTATAAAATATTTTAAAATAAATTTATATCTTCTAGAGATCAGGTATGAGGATTGAGGTCACTTGTAAATGGTTAAAAATATTTCTGGAATGAAAAATCATGTTTCTCATTTACCCTGATCTAGAAACATCAATGCCAATGTATTTCTATTAGGTTATTCTAGTGAAGATAACATGGTTTTATAAGATCATTCTACCTTGAAACTTTTAAATTTAAAAATGAAATATTTATTAGAGTTTAGTGTTATGGTGTGGGGTTGATAGTTTATTATCATGAATCATACCTGTAGAGAACTATTTGAATTTGGAGATAAAAAATATCCAACTAGTGATAACCTTGGAAAATAATCACTTTATGGTGGATGTTGATATTTGGTGTATTTTTTGGGTCCTAAATTACCCAAATACCTTACTAATAAGGAAAGGGTTGGTTGAAAAGGCATGAAAAGAATCACATTGAGAATAATCATGTTTCCACTTAATTTTTACTTCAATATGGATTAATCTATTATCTTTGTGAATGGTAGAGGGTCTTTCCATATTAATTAGTTGAATACCCAGTTTTTAGAGTTTTAACCTATATATAAGAATAATGGGGTATTATAGTATTATTTTCCACCCTCCTTGTTTTTATAAAAAATGTTGTTGAGTATATTTAATTTTTTTTCTCATTTAGGGACAAATAGGGTTTTAGGTGGGGAGGAGGTAGTGACCAAACATTTTTCCTGTTCAATTCCAGGAATAGTATTGAGTTTATGTGTCTTGAGACTTATTTAGTGGTAAAATGGTAAATTTTCCTTATAGATTACTTTAAAAGTATTATCTAGTGGTTAAATTCATTCAGTGCTGTAGTGTTTACACTCGAGTCATGCCGACATGGAATTGGGAGTTTGTTTGGGCCTTAATGAAAATATTATATTTAGGTCGTGTGTGTAAATTCTCTCGAATAAAAATTTTACTTATAAATTAATCTTCCTATGGAAAATATGAGGCCAAATTTTCATCCAAGATGGGTATTATACCATTGGTATGGTATAAAAATGTTTCACATCAGGTCACATGGGTGTTTTCCATCACATATGAATTAATTACTTAATTTAATTGATTTAATAAGTTTATTTTTAGGGGAAACCATAATATTCCCATTTTAAAGAACCTTATATCATTCCTATATAGATTTATCCATATTTTTCATCAACATAACTCTAGATAGAGGTATTATGGTAAGAGGTTCAATTTTTATACATGAGATGATATGATATTCTATAATGATGATAGAGGAGACCATAGATTTAATAATGGTTTGAAGAATAGAATATTCAGTCATTATACCTTGAGGTAGAGAATTGTATTTTATTCCTTACTAAATTCTTCATAAATGATTCCTCCATTAATGTTCTATGTGATTATCCTATTTTATTTTATCTAACCAATGTTGTGTTAAGTTGATCCTCATTATTTGGTTTTGAAACCCAGTGTGATGAAATTTTAGGGGTATATTTATATGATCTTCACATTATTAATTTTATGAGATGATTCTAGAAAAGTAATAAAGAATAATTACATTGTATTATCCATTCTTCACATTCTACCTCCTGTATCCTCATGTATTCTCACCTCTCTCCCTCATATATTCCTCTTTTCTCATCACATGTGGATGACCTAAGTGAGTATGGAAGGTTTAAGATAGATCTAGTGTTGGTGGTGGTTAGATGGGAAAACAGAGTAGTAGTTGTTGGTGGTTGAATTCACACGATAGTGGAATAGAACCAAAATGTGAGCCAATGTGATGATGGTGTTTTTAGTGATTGGGGGAGACATTCAATGGACACTGATAGAGGAAAGTATTGATGACCAATATGGAAGAGTTTAATGTGATGGGATGATGATTAGAATATGATAATTTTGTTGTCAAGGTTATAGAGGACATAGAACTATTTAGATCTTGGTATTTAGAGTGTGTTGTGGTGGTGGAGACCATGAAACTCATTATGGATGCACTACAAAACTAGCAATCATTGAACTATATGCGTGATGAGGGATGGAAATGGGTGGGTTAAAAACAACCCCTTAATCTTGAACATATTATCCCCACATGATTAAATTATGTAATAGAAACCAAAATTCAGGAGGGTGGGATGCGTTTTCTTTATAGACTGGGAGATATAAGAAAACTAGCAGAGTGCGGGGCCATACCTTCAACCCACATGCAAAGTGGTCTGAGAAAATCCCCAGGTTAGTTCTACCCAATACAGGTGGGTTCATTCATTACAATCATTAACCCATGATCATCGTGCATCTAGGTTTACATGGGGTGTGTTTCATAGGATGTTTCATGATGAGGGACATCCAAATTAAATCCCTATGACTTTGTGGATTTTTTTTTTCAGATCACCATCACCAAGTGTTTATTTTAGAAAAATAAATAGCCTATCCTTAAAAGGTTTCTATATATATTTCAAGGTGATGATTTGTTCGAATACCTATGTCCATTTTAAAATAAATATATAAATATTTTAATTTTGATTCATTGGTTTAATTTTAGGGTTCAATAATTATTATTAGAGTGTTCATAGGTTTAAACATTCCCCCTTGTTTACTATGTGCTACTAAAAAATTAACGAGTTCCATATATTGATAATAAGTGAATTATGTTCCTACAACCTTATATGTGTTACCCTTGTTTGATGTATGATTGTTATATTCTACATGGGGAATGTGTAATCTATATATTAAGTCATATCTATTCCATTTTTTTTATTATGTTCTACTAAGGTTGTTGATTTTCAATTGGGTTAGTTAACCACACTTCCACCCCGACCTATACATTCTTCCAACAAATAGTTGTGTATCTCCCATTATTATATTGGTGTGTTAATTTGAGGTTGGTCTTATCTTGGGTGGTTATGGTAGTACTGTTTAATACTCCCCTAGATTGATGTCTATTATTTTTCATGGAGTGTGTTCCTCTGTGGATGTGGGTTGTATGTTTTAGTGTCTCTTTGACTGAAATATATACTTAAGTTAGGACTAGTATATCTATGTGGTTATCTATGGATACATGGAAGATGAATATGTTAATAATATTGGATACTCTAGGAATTTTTATTCATTAGGAACCCCATGGATGCCTTATAGATTTTACTTACAACTGAATAATATACTTCAGACTATGTGAGATTTTTTTATAATGATATTTATTAGTTTCTTATGAGGTATGATCTTTATGGGTTGGGGTTGAGTTGATAGAAACTTCTCATATTATAGGATTCTAGTTCTTAATAATATATATGTTATATTATCTTATCAACTTTATAGTTAATCTCTACCTCTTAGGGATTTGAGATAACTTTCATGTTTGTATTTACATTACAGTTTTAGGGCATCATATTAAATATGTTTGTAATCACATATGAATAGGCCTGGTACCCACCAATGTTATGTCTATATAGAAATAATAGAACTCAAAGGTGGCCTGGGTGGATGTGGAATGTTTTATCTTGTTTCAATTTGGCTCATAGTGATGATATTAGTGGAAATGGTGCTGGAAATTCTTAGGGGACTAGGATATGATAGAAGTGGGTGATGTTTCTGCATGGAGATAGATTTAAATGGAGACTCATCATATTGTATGATTCTATCAGTATACTCATTTTGGTGGTTAGGTGTGTATATTATACCTTTTTGATTACGATTTATGGAATTTATTACCTTTTAGGATCCTAGAATTTGTCAGATTCATTGCATACATATTTTTGTTAGTTTTATTTACCATATTATGTATTATTTTTTCATGTGAGGTGGTGTGAGTTGTGTATAGGTGCATTAAGCTATGACCTACCATTAAGTGAGATATGCCCACTTGGTGCTGTAAACATGCCCCTGACATATAAGAGGTGGGTTTGATGTGGAATACTAATTTTAATGCTGCCCAAGAGGGGTCTCGATGGGTTAGGTAATTACAATTAGATAGTACAATCTTTAGGATACTCTCAAATTACATACCCAATAACACCTAGTTGGATTATATACCATTTTTAATGAATAAGACTCAAATTCCTAAATAGTACTTGATCTGGTCACCATAACACCTCAAGAACACCTTCTAATCCCCATAGGATGATGTAAAACTAGAGGTTGAATCACACATATGTGAGAGATAGTTTTCTATAATGTCCTTGAATTATATTCCTGAACAAAAACCAAATGAGAACCCTCACTAACCCTAAGGTAATTCCCCAATCCATATGGGTTGGTTAATAGTGATGTATGTCTTGATATACTAATAGAGAATTATTTAATCACTAAGGCTAATATAACATGCCCTGAAAAGGTTTATCTGATGGATCAACATATAACATCTATATAATGAATGTATCTATAAAAAATAGAGAGAACACTTTCCAATAAAATTTCAACAATAATATAGACAAAATAAGGACTTTCTACAATAGCTAGAAGACAATATTAAGTATACATAAACATATCTATATTAATGTAGTAAAAACATAAATCAGAATGAAATTATAGTAGTAGAAAAAGACTTATGAAACTAATTTAACATTACTATACAAAGTCAATGATGTCTCAACACTACTCTTCCTATATATAAACACATTATATAGTGCCCCATGGATATTTTACATTTTAACTCGCACAATCATATAACTAATTAGAAGATCTATTATCTATCCAAGTACCTATCATAAATAAATTATAATAAATGGATCTATATGTCCACTAAAGTGTACATATAGGGTGTGAGAATATACATACGCAACATGGAACAACCTACGTTCCTCAACATCATGATGAATAACTATGTATATGCATGAACATGTCTAATTATTTACATATATAAAATTAAATTGGTTTACAAGTAGTCATCAAAGAAGTAAAATAATCAAACAGTGAGAAAAATCATATAATTTTGTAATCTATTAAAAATAACAACTTATATTAGTGGGATCCATTCTTATATTTCATACGTTAAGCCCAATCTCAAGATATTAGATGATGCATCAATGTCATTCCATGTGAGAGGAAGTTCCCCAAAACTGAAAATCTACCAAACATGTATATATATATATATAAATATATATCCCTATATGTGTGTGTGTAATAAATTCGGCCTCCTAGTGAACCATCCCATTGTGGAAAAGGGGATCTTATATTCCAATATAGGGAAATATATAGATCATCCCTTCATGAATAATGGAATGAGTATAACAAGTCCTTTCATTATGATCATTACCCATACCATCAACCTATATACTCTATCAGGGTACCATAACCTATCCTAATATTTTAACCTATACATCACTATATGAAATAATTGTTTAAGAAATCAATAATAGTGATATTATATATCATATAAATATTCATGTTTCAAATTGAGCCATTAAACATGATCAATATCTAATAAATTTCCATAACCAAGTAATGTTAACATCATCGAAACCATCTTACTTGATAAAACATAATATAGACATGTCTCCATATATCATGTTAGATATCACACACACATATATACAAATTTAATATTTCATGTAACCATTTCCTAAAACATTTGTAATCCATTATTATTATGTTAAGTAAACATAAAAAGTATCAAAGCATCAACCAAATATTGTACTGAGTAAGGAATAAGTAACAACTATTCCACACTAGTCATGTCCCAATTTAGTATCCATGTATAGAAAATATTACTACCAATTTGTATTCCTTATGATAAAACAATCATTATATGTGAACTAGATTACAATTCAAGACAATTAGAATAATAGGTATAAATTAGTATTCTAATAATTCTCTTATATTAGAACACATTAAATTAAAAAGGGGTTTGTATTGGAAGATTTTATTTAAAGATTGTCATAAATTTTTTTTTGGTAAAATTCATGTTTTATAAAAAACCCTTTTGTTAACTTGGATGATCAATACTTTTAGAATTTAGTTAAAAAAAGGCGAGTCTATTGAAAAAGTATTATATTTATAAATAGAAAATTATTTTCTCAATAAAGTGTTCCCAAAATATAAATTCAATAAGTAAACAGTAATTGTATAGTTAAAGTATTAACTCTTCCTTTCATAAAAATAATTTAGATTATGTACAAATACTTATGTTATAGTTTAATAAAAATATATTGAAATGAGGCACAATATATTTGTCCCAACTTGGATAATCCATCCATTACACACTATTAATGAATTAACTTAATGAAATGTTATGTATGGATCATGAATTGAAATTCATTTATCTCACAGTGGGAAGAGATGATCTATCATTATAAAAAATGATAAAAACTAATTAAATTATTGTTATTCAAGATAAACAATCATAATATGAATTAATTTTAGGGTTTTCATCAAATTTTTCTATAAGTTATCAATTATTTTGATTAATGAGACATATAATTCACTAAATCATGAAATATAATACCTATAGATTAATAAAAACAATATCTAAGACCATAAGGTGTTCTCTACATGCATCATAAATAGAAGTAGCCAAAAAATTGTGTATGTAACTTTCTTGAAATTATTTTTAAGGAGAAAAAAACAAATAATCATTATACATTCTCAACCACACTAATTTATGTCAACTATAATATAAATGAAAAAAATTTAGGTAAGAAACATAAAAAAAACAATAATTAAGAATTACTAACAGGAAAAGAGTGAATTAGTACAATACTAACGTTAAAATAGTAAACTCATTAAGAATGTTAAATTTTTATATTATAATACTAATAAAATATCATCCTTTCATTATTCCAAATAAACAATTTATACATTTTTATTAGTTTAGAAAAACTTGAAATATGCATATCCAAGTAACAATATTAAAATTAATCTAGAGTTTAATGACCAACTATTATAAAGATAGATGAGTTTAATAATTCCAATAATCATTTAATAACATTTTAAAGATAAACAATATCAAATTATTAATAAAATATTATTTATATATACAATAATTCCAAAAATAATATTCATCATAATTAAATAATCATTAAAACCATGGAAAACCGAAGTGGATAACTCCACAAATTAATCTAACATAATGACCACCAAAATCCCTAATTAATACTACTATATATCTTTAAAATTTCATCCCTAAATATTAATAAACCTATAATAATTTGTACCTAAACTGATTCATATCAATACCACCATAATGATAAAGAAATCAACCCTTATAAGATTCATTTTTACAAAGAAATAAGAATCCATATGTGAAGGTGTGATTTAACCTTGTCTTGATGAAATAATTTTGTTAAATATCTATCCTCGCTTAGATAGATTAAAAAAATTTGTACAAAATGGAATGGAAGAAGGAAGAGGAAGGATTGACTTGGATCAAAATTATGAATATCCTTGGAAACACCCATGGATCAGGAATGAAATTAAGAGGTTAAAGAAAAACCAAAGGATCTAAGAGAAGGACTTCTAAATGGTTAGAGGGAGTATATTTTGAATGGGGAAATTAAAATAATTTAAAAAGAGTTTAATTGGAAGAGAAAAAAAACACCATCTCTAAAAAATAGAGGTTAAAGATATCAGGTTCCCAATTAGGGGTTACCAAGTACCCGATGTCAACAATTTTCCACTACCACCATTTCTAATCTCATCAAATACCTGGTGCCACCTATAGTTATAAAATGTAGGTTTTTCTTACTTCTATTTTAACCAAAACACTTAATTAATATAAAAATAAAAAATATATAAAAACACCTAGCATTCAACCCTCAAACATCAAAATTCATTACTAAAACCCCAAAAATTAGCATATACCTCAAAACTAAAGATTAAAACAAGTCCTCAACTAAAGAACCTAAATTCCAAAATTAATCCATGTTACAACATCAAATATATCCAAATGGGAATGGGTTTTTAATTTTTTTCTATTTGAATAATATATATATGTATCATTCGTGATTTAGTGTGGCATTTCCATGATTTTGTTTCAAGGAATACATAACTAGGCAATAAGTGGAATAAAAACAATAGAGAAATAATTATATAGGTGAGAGAAAATATATTAACTTGGATCAACCCATACACAACATACAAACATTATAAAACGCCTAGAAATATAAAAACTACCATAAAATTCATATGATAATGTCAATTAAATCAAATAGAAAATAGATAGATAAAATATAGGTCTCTATAGGTAGAACTTTCCTCAAAAAATAACTAAGGAAAACCCCTATGAACTGACCTATATTTTCATTCAAATAGATCAAAATACAACTTTATAACTCCATAGTCTAAGTGATACTAGATCTCATGCTCTAGGTTATTTAATTTTCCATGATCATGTACAAAAGGGTATACACTTTCCCAAAGTGGGACACATGTAGGATGTCAGTATAACCTACATAGAAGGTAGTATCCTCCTGGCCCCTACCAATCTATCCTAAAAAAAATTGTATACTGTAGAAATAAAAATCTATTGGTATAATAAGAATATATAGTTTAATTAATTTACTAATGATAATATACATGAATCTAATTTATAATATGTAACCATCAATACAAGGAGTGTCTATACATGATTTACCTATACCAAGAACAATCTCAGAATATTATATAAATTAATATAGTAATTTCTATGTGAAATAGATTTCTTAGGGAAATGGAATAATGTATAAAAATTTAGGGAAATAATATATTCCCCCCTTTAAGAATAATGTAAAGGGTATAATCTGTTTGGAAATTATGAGCATATCAATTACAATCAACCCATCCCTCAACATGGGAATTAACTATTCATGATTTATATAACCAAATTTTACCATTTATAATACCCACACAAACATATAGTTATCAATAAATATAATAAATTCATTATGAAAGGCCCAAAATGTTATCTTTAATGATGTTGAAGTAATATATAAATAAGATAATGGTAAACTTGAACATTAAGACATGCGAACAATAGTAAATTTTAATATCATGTCTATTTTAATATGCCAATTGGAATAAAAAATACATAAGACATGTTAAAAAAATAAAATAACCAATAGAGAATTCATATAAAACAAATATGATTTCCAATATGAAAAATATTCATTATAATAACTTAAACTATGATAAAATTTCATTAATCAATTTATGAAAAAAAAATTATTAACAGAAATAATGTTATTTCAATTAATTTCACTCATCCCCACAAGGCTGATAAGAATATTATTAAATTGCAAAATAGGAATAAGTGTTCACCTACCAAAATAAATGTGGAATAATCCTTTAAGGTCCAAAATTGGATGATGCACCACTACTAGAATGATTAAACCCACCTAATATAGTGGAGATTTATGGGTCCAATCAAAACCATAAAGGATAATATTTTGTGAAATTAAAACAACCTATATATCTTTAATTCACCTGATATTAAATCCCTCAGTATATTGAGAGAATAAAATCTAAAGGAACAATGAATCTCAAAAGATCTAAAATAGAGGATGACAAGATCGTATTCACTACAATGAAGAAATGGAAAATAAGAGGAGGCTAGAGGAAAATCTAATAGATTCAAAGTCATGTAAAATATCATGGGATTACATCAAGGAAATCTGGTCAAGAACCAATGTTAGTTTTCCTTATATGAGAGTTATTAATTAGTGAGAAACTTGATAGGATGCATGATAGAAAAATGAGGAAAAATTGGTTTTAAGGGGTTAAATTTTGAATTGAAATTTTCAATGTTCCCCCACATTAAAAAACCATCTTCATCTCTATCAGGTACCCAGTACATGTCCAACCAGTATGTGGTGTATTTGAGAGAGAACCAATAGAACACTTTGAACCACTAGGTATATGATAAAATTCACTTAGGTACCCAATTTTATCCCATCACAATGATACATTTCCATCCCCTTTTATATTCCTATCTAATATTCCAAATCTACTTTAAAAAAATCATATGAAAAAAGGAATTAAAACACTAGATTTAAGGGGTAAAACTAACCCATACTGGTGAGGGTCATTACGTGAGGTGATACTGAAGATTAACAACTGTGACTCTTATTCCTTTTTAGTTCTATTCAATATTGTATATGATCATCCCACTAGATAATCTATGTTTATATATATGACTATATAATCTACATTAGTTTCATTTTTAATGAATTGTGGATCATATTTATCATGGAATGATTTATATTTTAATTTCAAATTTTATACTCTAAGGATATTTCTATGGATGTTTATATTGTCTATATATTTTTTTGTTTGATGATACTAAGTGTATAGTCTCCCCATGTCCTTATATTCAATAATTGCTACTAGTCGATAGTTTCTAGTGTATGAGGAGGCATGAATACTTTTCTATAGTGACCTGACTTGGGTTGATATGTGGTGATTAGACTTTGGGTATTTTAAGAAACATACCTAACCACCCCATGATTACCCCAACCTAAAGGATAGAATAAGAAAGGTATCAAAGTATGAAGGTTCTCATGCTAGGTATCTTTTAAAAAATAGGTAAAATGAATACTTATGAAACATGAAACCCTATAATTATAATGATATAGAGAATGAAACTTCATAAAGTGTACATATTAGGTTACGCAATACACAAAATAATTTTTTTTCCACATGAGTGAATTCCATATCTCTATAAAGAACTGAAATTACAATAAGAATCACATTTTATCATAGCCTATAATACTCTATGGTGACCATATATTAGAGAGAAATCAAAGACATGATTTATGTGGTTAATTATCATTATTATTTATGTAATATATATAACAAACATGGAAAAAATGATAAATGGGATATAATATTTTATATAACAAGATATACTTTATATATTATTAAACTCTTTTAAGAATAATAACAAATATAAATTAAAGGTCTAGTCTAATCATAAACCATATGAAAGACCTCTTTAGAGGCCTTATTTTTTCCGCATTTTTTAATTTTTTGTTCAAATAATTATATCTCTATATAACTTATACCATATCTATATTTGACCATCTAATAAATCAACTCACTAAACTTATTTAATGGGTTGGAATCTTATGAATAAATATTTTAAGAATAATGGTGATATTAAAATCTATAATCATCATGTTTAACTCATTGAACAATATTTTCAAACCATTTTACATAACAATATCCAATTTTATTATGTAAATAAATCATATTTTCTAAAAAAGTTATAACCTTTATAATTTTATCATTTCCATCTTATAACCATTCCATTCAATATTTTCATTTATATTAATTACTAATAAGTTTATTTGAAACTATTTAAATTAATATTATTCTAAAACAATATATTATAAATTCTTTTAGAATATAAGGTGACTTTTAATATGAATTAAATTAGTATAATAATTTATTTTTTATACTTTGAAATTATCCGGGTTTAAAACTTTTCCCACTAACCACTTAGAAGTTATTTTTTCTCAAAAATAATTTTTTTAAAGAACAAAATTGTTTATGACAGTAAAGAAAACTTATTTACTTTCATGAAAACACTTAAAAAAAACTTTTAATAACTATATTATATATAGTTATCTATGAATTTATAGGAATATTATAAAACATATTGTATTCATTAAAATATGCCACTATTGAGTAGTAGGGACTATTTCCATCATGTTTTAAAAAATAACTTACATGAAACACTTTTCTCCATATCTTATATTAAAATATATTATATATATATATATATATATATTAAATTGGGTGCGATCACACCAGCATTAATACACCAGATCCCATTAGAACTCCACAATTAAGCATGCTTGGGCGAGAGTAGTACTAGGATGGGTGACCTCCTGGGAAGTACTCGTGTCGCATAAACCATGAATATAAAATAAGTAATCTCATATTATTCATAACAATTATTTGCCTACAATGAAAACTCTCTTATCAAAAAAGATAAAATGAGATGAGAAATACACATAATTTATAATTTCTAAATCCTTTATGAATGATGTTTACATTTTAAATCTAAATAACCAAATTATAAACCCATGAAAATTTATTTTAATGCAATATTTAAACTATATTAATAATTTCATTAATTTTTATCTCTTTATACACATTTTTAAAAAAATATACATTTGGTATCATATAACCATAAAAATTGATGATTTTTTTCTATAACATTAATAATTAACATAGAATCTCTAAGGATTTTCTTACACCACTCAGGTATCTTGGAAAATAACTATTATCATAATAATATTTTAAATAATGGAATAATTTCTCCTCCATTTTGAAACCTCCTTTAGGTATCAATGATATAGGGCTACTATTAAAACCTCTTATCTTCTTTATATAACTTAAACATGTAACCTTCTATACTATCATAAAAATACCTATTCTAGGACTTCCCACATCTAAATCATCTATCAAATAAAATTTATAGACATAAAGTAAAATAATATTGAAATAATTCATATTACGAATTTTTTTAAATAAATATAAAACAAAATTTATAGCTAGACTTATCCTTAATGAATACCATATCCTCTCTAAGTCATTTACACACCCAATCATATTTATAACATTAGTGGAGAATGATGTTCCTTTATTCATAATAAATTAATTGATTCTATTAAAATAATCAATTGAATTTTTATTATACATATAATGAGTATAATTATTCTCCTTCTGAATAGATTAACCAATTTTCTGCTCAGGAATAGACTTCTTTAACTTATAAAATTTTACTATATTTTTAGAAAAAATTCTTATGTTTATATACCAATCATTAATGTTTATTCCATTAAGATTTTAATTTTTAGGATTCATCTTATAGTCATGTTTTTATGACAATGATTCCATTTTATCTATAATTAATATTTTTATCATATGTTTATCATGTTTTACAATCAATTAATAAGGAATTTTATTAAGCATTATATCACTAAAATTAAAACCCCTTTCAAATTACATTACACATGTTAGTGGTCCAAGATTCATATTTAACTAAATATTTAAGTCCATATTGTCATTACTCTCATCTCTTGGCAATTTATTTACTCTTTCATCTCATTCATATAATATATCAATCAAATATATTTAGGGAAAAAATATTTTCCCAAATTGATCATATAGAATATCTCAACTCTATTCATAATGAATCATGACCTTTAAGGTTTCCTTGTAAAGTGTAACCCAAATTTCACTCTAAAATATTTGTAACACATCCTATTAAGATAATAAATATCCTAATTTATTAATATAAAATATTTCATGGGCACCCTAGTTTAGTAGAACATTACTTATTAGATGATTAAATCCTTAAAAAGTATTTACTTTAGAAGGAATATAACAATTATTATTTTTAGGGGATTAAAATATATCTATGTCATGTTATGTATTATATTTTTGTATACATGATTCTAAAAACTTATTTTTTCTTTATACCTTCATCCAAATTAATATATTCGAAACATATTAACTTAAAACTTTTTTGAAAACTCATGACTTGTGTTAATTGTACAAATATAATTTTTTTTATATTCACGCATATTTGAATGTATCAGATGCATGATGTATATGATACCGTTTCATATAAGGCTTAGAATCATATAAAAAAGAAATCCATATTAGAGAAATAATGGTCGGATAGATAGAAAACCCTCACTTTTTCTAGAAATATCTTATTACCTTAGACGAATGATATGTATAACTCAAAGTCTTTGTATCCATGGATCACTATTAAAAAGAAACCTAAGTTAAAATATAATATTAACACTTAATATATATAAATCCTAACCAAAATTTACTTTCAAGATCAAAAACACATAAGTAAATCAGATTCATGGTTTAATACAAATAAATATTATTTCACACCTAGAATATAACTCCCTATATGCATTGTATGAAATTTATAAGAAGTAGTTTAATACTAAAAAATAAATCATAAATACATTAATAATATAATTAATTTATATTCATGAATAATAAATCAGGTAATAACCTAAATAAATTATCATTTTATAAATTCAGATATTATATAATCACTTATGAACATTTCATAAATTAAATAATTATAAAAACATTTAAATTAAACATTCATTATGGATATTCCATAAATAAACAAACATGAAAATCTCATATTCAATTAAAAATTAATTCTTCTATAATATAAATTGACATGGTTTTTAATATGAACTCCATCATATTCAAAATATTTTATTTTTATGAAAACTTTTATAATCATATAAAGAGTTTATATTTTATGTTAAAATTTTACATAACTATATATAACACATTTAATTTTATTTATGACTTTATTAAATCTATCAAAACTCTTTTAGGGTGGTTTTATTAAATATCCAAATAAGGTCTATTAATATGAACATTTTATATTCTCATATATGAATATTTCATAAATTAATATAAGAAATTATATTTTTTCTTAGTTTTAAATCTACAAACACCTTATAAATCTACAATGTAAAAAATTAAAACAAATATTAAAACCAATTTTATTTGTACAATTTAAACCCCCCTAGAGTTTTTTTTGCAGGATATCATTTTTTATATGGTTTAAATACCTCCTACTAGAATTTGTTGTGGGCACTCAGTTCCCACTCCAGTGAAGGTTTTTTGAAAATAATATGAAAAATAATTTTCTATGAAAACTAAAAACATGGAATTTTTTTTGAAACCATGAAATTGTATTTCATGGGTAGAAACTCCTTGCAAGGGAACCATGAATTGTTTCCTTATATGAATCCATTTTCAGAAGAACCTTCAAAAATAATATTATTGAAACCATTATGTGGTTTTACAAAGCTATATCATTTTTTTTAAATCAAACTCTGATACAAACCACAATGACTTTTACAGAAAACCAAATTGTAAAACTTTTATTTTATGATACTACGTTTATTGAAGTTTGATACAAAACTATTTTTTAAAAATTATAACATGTTTCTATAAATTTTATAAATGTATGAATAATTTTCTATATAAATATTTTATGGTTTTTAATTAATTTATGAAAAATGATTAATTTATTCTTAAAAAAATCACGGTTCTCAAAAAAAAAATTCACTAGTTTGTTCATCTATCTAAAATCTCATTTAAAATATAATTGAAAACCCTTAACTAGATGCAACATAAATAATAAAACAAATAATATTTTTTTTAAAAAATATATCCATTTCTTTCAATTGAATAAATATATAAAAAATATTTATCCATTTTTTAATGACAAATTTATCCAAGATCAATATAAGATTTTGATAAGGATCACTGAGGAGTATTCAATGAACAAATTCCAACTAGGGTAACTCTAGCTTGTATGAGTCTTATAATTCTTGAAATAACTTCCTCAATGTCATGGTAATCTATTACCTTTGGATATAGTGATAAAGAAAAAATAAATCATTTAATATGTTATACCCTGATATTTTGTAATATATATTTTTTCAAATTAATTTAATCTTTTTTATATTTTTCATTTCACATAATACTGAATACATATTTTGTTATATGAAAAAAACTATGTTTGGCTTGATTTATACACAAAAAATGTCAATATTGATCCACAAAAAACAGTTATATTAGCTCATGGTATTCACAAAACTATTCTTGGTTTGTGTTACACAATGTAGAGTTCTTTTGATATCTTTAATTATACGCAATACTGAGTTTTAGCAAACAATAATATATTATTAAAATATTATTATTTAATAAAATAATATTTAACCAAGCCATTCATTAAGAGTTTATGAATAATATTAAATAAATTATTAAAATAAATTTTTTCCTTAAATTAATTCATTGGTTACCAATTAATTATAAATTAAAATATATACCAATTAATTATAAGGAAAATAGTTTATTTTTAAGCTCCCAAAATAGTGTTGTCATACTAAATTAAAATAATTAAAATTAATGAATGATATTAATTAAAAATATATATTATATATTTAATAAAATATTATTTACATTCATCCAGTAGAATTTATAGTCACAAGATAAGAACAAAAAAAATTTTATGTATAAAAACCTATATTTTTTAAAAGTGTAGTTTTACCGTCTTTTAATGAAGAGCCCATTTTGAATCCAATTTATGAAACTTTTATATATTATATTTGATAAAATAAACTTATTATGTTGAATATGAATATAAAAATTTAATTTGGTTTAATTTTTGGTATTTTTATGATAGGTTTCATGTTTTTATGAATAATAAAAATATACTAAATATTAATTGAAAACAACTTTTTTCATCGAAATAATTTATAGTTTTAAATTATATTTTTTTAGTTTTAAATTATAATTATATAATATTTTTATTATTTAATGTAATATAGGTCATTGGAATTAATTTTACATTGAATTTATATATAAAAATATTTCAATCTTTTGCATGTTTTAACATTAATAACCAGTTTCCCCACCCCATCAACGAGATTAATTTTAAATTAATTTCTTCCAATTATGTAATTTTTAATATGGAAAAATGGATTCCATAATTTAAATCAGAAGGTATACATTATTTAAATAGGCCCCATTTATTTTTGGACATTATTAATAGAAAATTTAGTAATATATTTTTTCATTACCACAATTAATGGCAAATCGAGTAATTAAAGGTGAAAAGAATACTAAAACTAATATAAAATTACAAAAAAAAATTAGTAAAATTTCATTATATGAGTTTTTTTATACAAAAATATTTTTTGGGATGATTTTATGTCCACTTGGAGCCACTTATAGTACTTTGACACTTTTATAGTATTATATTCAATGGAAATACAATTTTTTCAAACTTTTGTTTTTATCAAGAGAATTATTTTTAATATGGTGTAATTTAAGGGATATGTTTGGAGATAAATATTATTTAGAAAGATAAAATGTTTTTATATATCATGGTAATTTATTTATAATTTTTATGAAATAAATAATTTAATTAAATGGTGAAACAATGATGATGCAGTAATTATTTAACTAATGGGAGAATCAAATAAATGATATTAAAAATATTCAAATAAATACAATTTGATATAATTAATCCCATAAAATAATTTCACGTACAACTTTGACATGTTATTGATAATTTAAATTAGTTTTTTATAAGATATCATGTTGTTATAATATTTTTAAAAATTCAAGTAATGAATAGTGTCAAAATTGACATTATTGATTTTTTTAAATAAATAATATTTTATTAAATGATATAAAATTTCTAAAAATCTAATATTCAGACAAAAAAATTTTATAAGTCCAAAAATACTATAAATGAATCATTTATTTTCCTTTTTTCATGTTATAGTAACTATATTAACGCCCAAAGTGTAAATTACATGTTGTCATGGTAAGAGTTAGAAGGGTAAAATAAGGGTTAAAACAAGAAGATAAGGATTAAAAAAATAATAAAAACTTGTATAATTTTTATTGGTTGAGAGTATTTATGTCCAAACTCATATTATATTATTAATAAATAACTTTTTATCCTTTTTTAATTGAAAATTAATTTATATTAATTTAATATTTTAAGAGTTTCGTAAAGGGAACCTCACCTCATTTATAAAAAAGCACCCACTCCCTCACTTATTCACAACACTTTGAGCCTTAAATATCATCCATAACCTGGAAATATCACTTATAAACTTTCATAGACCCATTATAGAGGTTATGGTATTCTGAAAGTACTAACTCTAGAGTCCTTTAGAGGATATATAAAGGAGTCGTTTCAAAGAATAAGTAATCACTCTTACCGATCAATCTCTTTTTTATATTCTATAAATACTATAAATATATGATATATATTATAAAATATTGAATTTATAATAATAAATATTCTGAAATTATATTATGATTATGAACACACCATTATACACTCCCTTTCTCATAAAAAAATGAAAGTATTGCTTGTGTATACATCCGACTTACCGTCTCCAGGTAGGGATACAATTCATTTTCCATCACCATATTTTATGAGTGAGAATTATGATGGTTTTAATATTTATATATGATATTTATGATACAATTATACCTTTTAATGATAATATCATGTCTACCTTTTTACCAAATAATATTTTGGTAAAATGATAACGTTGCTCGTGCATACGTTTGACTTACCGTGTCCACAATGCGATGCGATTCACTATTCACATATATTTCACATGGATGGTAATAAGGATGGATTTTATGAATATAAATTTTATATGTGAAATAAAAATTATTATTTAATAATAATATATCATATAATTTCCTTTCTTTTAACTCGAAAAGAAAATGACAACATCGTTCATGAGTACGTACGACCTACCATCTCCATGAACAATGTATTTTATTTTATATCTCCAACTATCATGAATACCCATGAATAAATATATAATAAAAATTTATATAATTATTATAATTATGGATATGATTAAATTACTATCTATGTAATAGTACCAAGGATAACAAGTCAAAACAAGAATGAAAAATAAAGTTGTTATTACCCGAGACATAACATTAACATGGAATTGGTAATAAGAGAAGTCATAAAAAGTCATAAGTAAATCACATATAGTATTAAATATATAAATATGGTTATGTTTCTAATTTATAATAAAATTATATTTATTATAAAGTATATTTTAAAATGTGTTAAGGAAATTAAGACTTATGGTAAGATAATTTCATCTCACTTTTTATTTCTGTGAGAAACATGCCATATTCACCAATCACTTCTTCTATATGGTGTATATAATAACCTGTGAAATTTTATATAATTAATTACCTTTATTTAATTATATTAAAATATTTAATTTATGCTACTCTTTCTTGGTGTTCATGATTCTAAAGTTACTCAAGTAGTAAAGGATTTATGTATCCCTTTATTTTTTGGGACACATGCCTTATACACTACTTATTTCTTGTAAGTGGTGTATATACTACCCATGAATTTTTTTATGATTATTATACAGAATATTATAGAATTTAAATATCCATATAATTTTCATTATTTTAATGTTCCATATTATTCTGGTTATTTTCAGGTGATGAGTTTTTATTTCACAATCTCATCAATATTTGGGACTGTTTCATTTTAAATCTCCATTGGGGAATATTTATCTTACACATACATGTTTTATAATTTTTTTTCAAAAAGTTCATTACCATTATCATATGAATATATATTGTATTTTTTACCCATTTTTAAATTTTAATGAATGGTTTTAAAGGAATATTTTTTTTTCATTTTCTGAATGAGGTACTTTTTGAATTTTTCGACAATAGTATGAGAAGAATATGTTTTAACATATATGGTGTGAATTTATTTTAATGCTTTCATGCCACTTTAATTACATGAATCTTAACCTACAAACTAACAAGGTTATTTTCAAAGATAATATTTACTTTTAATATTGTGCAACATTTTAGGAAAATAAAATGTTTTCAAAGAAAGGATATTCTCATCAAGAATTATTTACAAGTCATATCTCAAATGTTACTTATGTATTAATGGGGATATTTTTCATGGATGAAATCCATATTATTCCTATTTTTGTTTTATGATTATTATGGAATGATATTTATTAAACCAATTTCTTTCTACGGGTTATGTTATGATTGAATGGTGTTTATGAAACCCATTTCTTTTCTTGGTTATTGATAAGATGAATCATTTATATTCTTATGGCACAAAAATGTATGGTTTTTATTATTTTACGGGTGGGAACTATATTTATTTATAATGAATTGGTGAATGATAAATGTTTTATGAGATCAAATGGTACACTATAGGGAATCCCAAGCTTGAAATAAGAGGGTACTTGAGAGGTAATCCCAAGACCAAAACAAGAGGGTACACAGGAGGGAATCCCAAGCTCAAAGTAGGTATACATGTGGTTATCCCAATAATAACATGTTAAAAAAGTATTATAAGGTATTTTTAGTATAGGGTTTTTATATTATTATGTGTATTCAATAATTCCATGTATTATTTCTATGTTATTCTTTCATGTATTATGATCTTGATTTCCTTATGATTTATGTATTATGAATTGTAAATCTTTATTCCATTATTCATGTTTGTGATCTTTGATATGTAGGGTATGATCTTTTAATGATCTTGATAATATTATCATACCTTTATGTTTATGATATTCTTACTCATTTTCTTTTATTTACCCTTACCAAGCATTTGAGATCACCCTTTTTCTTATGTTTCCCTTCCCCAGGTTATGAATGAATGTTTTTAAGTAGAATTATGAAGGGGGGATATCTTTGTGGGAATCATTGAAGATATTTCACTGAGTTAAAAGATTTTTTTTCCAAGTTTCCAAAGGAACTAAACTAATATGATATTTGGAAAGTGTTTGTGTAATGTATGAAATTTTCCACAAAAACTATGTAATATACATGTACGTTAAGACTAGGTTGTTATAGTTGGTATCAAAGAAAAGGTTTATTAAACCTGGAAATTAGGATGAGAATTTTTTTGAGATACATAGAGATATTTATAATGAAATGTATAGGTATTACACTAAGGATAATTCTAATTATAAGTTAAAATCCTAGAGTATTCATAATGATTAAGAATATACTAGGATTAAAACTAAGGTTTCATATATTGAAATATTATAAATAATTTTCCTTGATTATGTGTTTTACAGCTATGATAAGTGTTTCTCATACATTGATTTATGGTCTTAGTCAATAGATAGAACTAGATGGAACATGGTTAACATTGAATGTTTTAGATGTGGAAATCATGGGAATTATGAAAATCAATGTCTTAAGTGTAAATATCATAAAGAGAATCAAGAAGGTGGTATAAGTATTGGTTATAATATCGAAGATAAAGATATCATGAATGAAATGTTAAGGGTATGGGATGATCTAACTGTATTGTTTACATTAAACATAAGAATCATTATTAGAATGAGGTTTAATAACCTTAATACATGATTCATATTTCATATTCTAGGAAAGAATAATATGATGAAGCATGAGTAATGGTTTTAGAATAAAGTTCAATGATTCAAGTGTATATATTTTGGAATTCAAGGATTATATAATACGAATAATGAAATATATATGTATTTTCAATATAAGTTTATCTTTAAGGAATGAAAAGGATATTTTTAATGGTGATTATGAATTAGAAAAGTGACCTAAGGGAAATGTGATATTTTTATTAAGGGAAGGTAACCCATAATATATTATTGATGTTGATAAAATTGTGTTTTTCTTGGATAAAGAGATGATTGATATGGATAAAGTAAATTGGATAGTGATGATTACTATGAAAATGATTATTGATTTGTCATAAAAATTATTATATGTTATCATGGATGATGTTTAAAACTTATTGGATTTAAAGAATATATCCAATAATTTTAGCAATAAGGAATCATGCATGGTTTCCAAAAGGATTTATAGTAATTTGGGTTATCTTCATGTTTCAAGAGAATACATGATAAATTTATTCACATTTTTGGAATGTGACCACCAAGAGATACCTTATGATATATGTGGGATAAATGTTAATATTATTTAGTTAACATCTTTATAAAGTTTAGATTTTTCTCTTTTTATGGATTATATTGTTGTCTATTTATGGAAAGATTAATTTAATCATCAGATAAAGTTTTTGAGATTAAATTATTATCTCACCATAGGTGGATTTATGAATATTTGATAACTTGTTCTAACCTTTTTACGATAAATATATATGTAATTAACTATAATTATATTTAGGTATCTCATAATTTATTAGTAATTATAGAATTACAAATTCACCTTTATTTCTTGGAATAAGAGATGAATTGAAAATTATTCAGGGCATGACCAAGGGTGAAATTGTGATGAAATCAAGTAAGTATATCCCCTTTTAAAAATCATTTGACTTTAGAGAAAATTATATTGATATAAAATTTTGTCCTATTATCATAATTATTGATGATATTAATGACCTCTTTAATGATTCTTTAGTTTATGATTGTTAACTTTCTATGGATTATCCACTTTCCTATGATCAGGGATCTTTATCAATATCTATGATTATTTATGCTTTTAATCCATGCCAAAATATTCACCTATGTTCTTATATATGGAAACATAGTTATGATTTATTTTGGGTAACCATTATATTTCTAACTATACTTTTTAAAATGGAGTTTTATTATTCATTTTTACGATGTGGGTATCTATGAATGGATATTTCAAATAATAAACCTATCATAACCCAAAAAAATATCGAGGGTGAAATTAATTTTAATGGGGGTATAATTTAACACCCTGAGATTTTTTAAAATATATATTTTGTATTAATTTAATATTTTTTATATTTTTCATTTCACACAATACTGAATATAGATTTTGTTATTTGAAAAAAATTGTGTTTGGATTGCTTTATACGCAACACCATGTTAATATTATGCCACACACAACACTTATATTAGATTAAAGTATACACAACACTATTCTTGTCTTGTGCTACACAATGCCAAGTTCTTTTGATAGTTTTCATTACACTCAATACCGAGTCTCACCGAACAATAATAAATTAATAAAATATTATTATTTAATATAATAATTTTTAACCAAGAAATTAAATTATTATTTATGAATAGTATTAACTAACTTATGAAAATAAAAGTTTTATAATATGAATTCATTGGTTACTAATTAATTATAAATGAAAATATATAACAATTGATTATAAAAGAAATTATTTTATTTTAATGCTCCCAAAGTAGTTTTTTAAAAATAAATTAAATTAATTAAAATTAGTGAATCTTATTAATGAAATTTATATTTTATATAGTCAATAAAATATTTTTTTTATATTTATCCAGTATGTTTTATAGAAATAACATAATAAAAAATCTAATTTTTTGCATAAAAACCTATATTTTCAAAAGGGTAATTTTACCGCATTTTAATGGAGAACCTATTTTAAATACAAATTTTGACACTTTTAAATATTCTATTTGAAAAAAAACTTATTATTTTAAATATTAATAAATAAATTTAATTTTTTTTTTAATTTTTGGTATTTTTATGATAAGTTTCATGTTTTGATGAATAGTAAAAAATACTAAATTTTAATTAAAAACAATTTTTTTCGTCAAAATAATTTATAGTGTTAAATTATATTTATGATTGGTTTTAAATAATAATTAGATAAAAAAGTTACCATTTAATATAATCTAGTTCATTTGAATTAATTTTACATTCAAGTTAGATATAAAAATATTTCAATCTTTTGCATGTTTTAACATTAATAACCTGCTTTCTCACCCCATCAATGAGATTAATTTTAAAATAATTTATTCCAAATATATGATTTAAATATGAAAAATGGATTCCATAATTTTAGTAATATGTTCTCAATTATTTAAATAGGTTCCTTTTATTTTTTTGACATTATGAATAGTAACTTTAGTAATATTTTTTAATTACCACGGTTAATGGTAAATTGGGTAATTAAAGGTAAAAATAATATTATAACTAATATAAAATTACCATAAAACTATCCTTAATTTCATTAGATGAGTGTTTTTAGACAAAAATTTTACATTGGATGAATTTATATCCAGTTGGAGCCACTTGGAGGGATTTAAAACTTTTATAGTATTATATTCAAAGGAAAGATAATTTTATCACACTTTTGTTTTTATAAAGAGAAATATTTTTAATATGCTGTTATATATGGGATATGTTCAGATATAAGTAATATTTGGAAAAATAAATTTTTTTATACATCATGGTTATTTATTTATAATTTTTTGGAAATAAATAATTAAATTAAATGGTGACATAATGATGATGCCATAATTTTTTAATTAATGAGAGAATAAAAAAAATGATAATAAAAATATTAAAATAAATATAATTTGATATAATTAATTTCATACAATAATTTTATAGATTAATTTAAAATATTATAGATAATTTAAAGGAGTTTTTTTGAAGATAAGATGTCATTATAATATTTCTAAAAAGGAAAGTAATGAATTGTGTCAAAATTGACATTATTGATTTTTTAAAATAAATATTATTTTATTAAATGATATAAAATTTATAAAAATATAATATTCATCCAAATAATTTGGATAAGTCCTAAAATATCATAAATTACTGATTTATTTTTCGTTTTACATGTTATAGTAATTATATTAACCTTCAAAGTTTAAATTACATGATGTCACGATAAGAGTGGAAAGGGTAAGATAAGGGTTAAAACAAAAAGCTAAGGATTAAAAAAATAATCAAAACATATCCAATTTTTATTGGTTTAGAGGATTTAAAACCATACTAATCTCTAATTCAAAATAACCAATTTTTGAGCCTTTTTTAATTGAAAATTAATTTATATTAATCTAATATTTTAGACTTTCTTAAATTGCCCCTCACCTCCATTATAAAAAAGGCACCTCATCCATCACTTTTTCACCTAAAATTGATATTTTAATCTTAGAAATACCCTAACACTATCTATTCTCAACTCCCCTATACACATTTAAATTCACTTTTCTTCCCAAAGGACCAACTCTAAAGTCTTTTATAGGAGATCTAAAGGAGTCGTTACAAAGAATTAGTAATCGGTCTAATCGATCATTATATTTTTATACTCTTATATACCTCCTATAAATCTATGATATATATCATAAAATAATAACATAATAATAATAAATATGATAAAATTTTATTATGATTATAAACACACCATTATACATCCCCTTTCCCATCAAACAAAAAAATGTAAGTATCGCTCGTACGTACGTAGGGCTTACCATCTCCACGTAGAGATACAATTAATTTTCCATCACCATGTTTTATGAGTGATAATTATGATGGGTTTAAGGTTTATATATTATATTTATTATATAATTATACTTATGTAATAATAATATCATGTCTACCTTTTTACCATATAAAATTTTGGGAAAATGATAACGTCACTCGTGCATACGTATAACTTACCATCCATGATGCGATGTGATTCATTATTTATATATATTTCACATGGATGGTAATAAGGATGAGTTTTATGAATATATATTTTTCTATATTACATAAAATTATTTATTAATAACAATGTATCATATAATTTCCTTTCTTTTAACTTGATAAGAAAATGAAAACAACAGTCTTGCGTACGGAGGGACTACCATCACCATGAACAATGTATTTTATTTTATATCTAAAAATATTATGAATCAACATGAATAAATATATAATTAATATTTATATTCTATTTATATCATTATTATAATTATTTATATGATGAAATTGTGATCTATATAGGCCTAAGGATAACAAAACAAAACATGAATGAAAAACAAAGTGGTTATTACCCGAGACATAATATTAACATGGAATTGTTAATAAGAAAAGTAATATAAAGTAATAAGTAAATAATATATGGCATTAAATATATGAATATGGTTCTATGGTTAATGTATAATAAACTTATATTTATCATACACGAGGTTTTAATGTGTGTGAAGGAAATCAAAACTTATGGTAAGAGAATTTCATCTCACTTTTTATTTCCTTAGGATACTTTCCATATTTACCACTTTCTTCTTATGTGTGGTGTATATAATAACATATGACATGTTATATCATTATTTTTAATTTATTTAATGATATGAAAATCTTTAATTTATGTTATTCTATTATGGGGTTCATGATTCTAAAGTTACTCAAGTAGTAAGGGATTTATGTCTCACTTTATTTTTGTGGGACACATGCCATATAAACTACTTGTTTCTTCTATATGGTAAATATTATTCAAATGAATGTATTTTATGAGCCTTATCAATAATATTATAGTATTTTAACTTCCATATAATTTTATTTCTTTCATTGGGAATACGATTCTTGTGATTTTAAACTGAGGAGTATTTATTTCACAATCTCATCAATATTTGGGATTATTTCATTTTAAATGCCTATTAAGGAATATTTATCTTCCACTTACATGTTTTTTAAAAATGTTTTAAAAAATATCTTTAACATTATACTATTAATATTTAAATTAACTTTTACCCATGTTTTACTTTTTACTAAATGGTATGAAAGGAATATTTTTTTCATTTTCCAAACAAGGTACTCTTTGACTTTTCCAGCAACAATACGAGTAGAATGTTTTTTTATCTTATATTGCATGAAAATATTTTTATGATTTAATTAATAATTAATTCCTTGAAGATTAAAATATAATATTAAATGGTTATTTTCAATTAAAATTTTTTCTTTTAAAATTTCATGGAATTTTAATAAAATAAAAGGTTTTCAATGAAAGGATATTTTCCCCAGGAATTATTTTCAAGTCATATATAAAATGTTACTTATGTTTTAATGGGTATATTTTTCAATAATTATATACCTATTATTTTTATGGTTGTTTTATTATTATTATGGGATTATATTTATGAAACCCATTTGTTTCCATGGGTTATGTTCTGATTAAATGATGTTTATGAAACCCATTTCTTTTCATAGGTTTTGATATGTTGAATCATTTATATTATTGTGGAAAAAAATGTATGGTTTTTATTATGTGACTGATGGGACCTATATCTCTCTCCAATGTATTGGGTAATGATAAATGATTTAAGATCTCAAAGATTACATGAGAGGTAATCCCAATCCTGAAACAAGAGGGTACAAGAGAGGGCACCCCAAGCCCAAAACAAGAGGGTACACGGGAGGGAATCCCAAGCTCAAAATAGATACATGAGTGGTTATCCAAGGAATAACATGTTATGAAGGTATTATAAGGTCACCTTGATATAGGGTATTTACATTCTTATGTTTATTCCACAATTACATTTCTTATTCCTATGTTATGATTTCATGGATTATGCTCTTGATTTCCTAATGATTTATGTCTTATGAACTGAAAATATTTATGCCATGATTCATGTCTACAATATATGATATGAAGGGTATGAAATTATAATATCATGATCATGTTATGATTCCCTTATGTTCATGATATTCATACAATGAAAACCACCACAAACTTATCCAAGAACTCATGGAAAATTCTATTCATTAAGTCCATGAATACAGCAGGTGCATTGGTTAGCCGAAAAGGCATTACTACAAATTCATAATGGCCATATCTCGTACGGAACGCGGTCTTCGGAATATCTGCCTCCTTTACCTTCAGCTGATGGTACCCCGATCTCAGGTCAATCTTTGAAAAAAATGAGCTCCCTGGAGCTGATCAAACAAACAAAGTACCTGATACAACTTCATTTGACGACCCGACATCTGCTGAAGTAGTTGCAAAGGATTTCACCACCCCTTTCTACTTGTAGTCTAACTTCTTTCCCATCACTCAATCTCTTTGTCGGACACTCGTTTTCATAGTGACCCATCTCATTGAACTTATAACATTTCACTAACTGTAAATCAAATTTGGTCTTACCTTCAACTTGATCCTTTTCAGTGCAATCACGAGCCTTATGTCCCATCTTACCACATCGGTAGCACTTTCCAGAATTCAGAAGACATTCCCCAGCATTCCTTTTGCCTCATTTATCACAAACTAGAAACTTAGTTTTCTTACCATATGTCTTTTTTGAATAATTCTTACCTTTCTCCTGCCACCTCGGTCTCTTCTTCTGTTGGTTGTTATAGAACACTTGATCATCGGAAAACTCCATTTCCACCTTCTCAGCACATCGAACAAGCTTTTCATAACCTTTAAACTCATGAGAAGCTAATGCCCTTCGATATTTTGGCTTTAATCCTGAGTAAAAATGATTGATTTTACTATCAAGGTCTCGAATAAAATTTGGAGCATACCTTGCCAATAGTGTGAACCTTTCTTCATAGGTAGCCACTGAGTCTTCCTCTTGCCTCAATTACAAGAATTGATTTTCCATCCTAAGTTGAACAGCCTTAGGAAAATACTTCTCAAGAAACATACCTTTGAATTCATCCCAGTCGAGAGCATCAATCTCATCAGCATCCCTGATATTTTTAACCATCGACCACCACTGATCTGCCTCACCCTCCAAACGGTAAATAGCAAGACTAACCTTTTGATTGTATGAACACCCCATGACATCGAAAATCTTCTCCAGTGCTTTAATCCACCCTTCAGCTAGCACAGGGTCAGATGATCCTCTGAATGATGGGGGATGTTGCCTCATGAAATGTTCCATCACTGACATGTTCCTCTGCGGTTGGTCTGGCTGATCTCGTGCATGGATACCACCTCCATTTATATCCCGATTCAACTGCGCCATTACTGCAACAAACTGTTCAGTTCCAATTCCGACCATCTCAGGATGCTGATTCGGAAGGTTATTTCCTTCTGTATGCCTTCCTAGCACTGCTTCCCTGTTTCCTCTGCGGAAAACCATTCTGAACAAACATGTCTTAGATGAAGCAACATGGTAATCTTTAAATTCTATATCATTTCAATTTGACCATAAAAAAAACTTTTGGATAATCATTTCATATAATTCTAACTCCTAAAGTTATCTAAACCGACCTTTGATACCAACTATAAGGCCCCAGCCTTAAACCTTACCTAATATTGAGTTATTACAAGATTACATATTGAGGATCTTTTCGGGTTTACAGTTTTAGAGAATTAGATCATAAAACCTGCATTACATTCCACATATAAACAAAGTAGTTAAATAAAGATAGTATTATTCATTCCCATCAATGGAAACATATTTAAAATAAAACATGTATTCTTTCTTGACACTTCCTTGACACTATCATAATATCATGTACCTTTCCCTTGACCTGTGAAAATCATTTCAAAAAAAAAACTTGGGATGAGCATAAAAAGCTCAGTATGGGTTATAAAAACATGGAAAGGAAACATGGGTACATATATACATAAGAGGTAAATCATACTTTACCCATAAAACATAATCACATTAACATACCTCATCAAATCATTGAGTAAATCATTGAAATCATAAGACATAAAGGTAACTTGAGGCATTCATAACATTCTTACGTAGGGAGTAACCCTCTTGGTTACGTTTGGAATACCCATCACAGTATATTCCCTAAATCTCTTCGGAGAAACCTTAGCTTTTCACTCCTTCGCGTTACCCAATGCATTTGAGAGCTATATCGGGCTCACCCGCCCTTAGTTTATCACAGAACCACCCGTCTTCATAATAATGCCCAATAACCTCAACATAATCGTATCACATAAAACATGCATAAAGGAAACATAACATTTCCACCTTCAATAACAAGATATCAGTACAACACATTGATATAAAAACATTATGAAAACCATTTTCAATACCAAAATAAAAGAAAAGTAAAACATGCTATTTATTTTTCTTTTAAAAAAGGTATGGCTTGTAGAGGAAGCCGAAACTCAAATAAAGGTCACAGCGGAGGAGAAGTCATTGTCGCCGCATACGTACTACAAAAACATTCCCTTTTGTCGTTTAGTAAACTCTTCGTATAAAAAATATTCCTTTTGAATAAACGTAAAAGTCAAAGGGGTTTATACACCGCATAAAAGAAGGTTGTGTATAAAACAAAATATGCCTCAATGAAAGGAGATTGAGACGAAGTCCCATACAAAGATCATTTTTAAAATAAAATAGATCTATTATTTGTATTCACTATAAGTACACATAAAGAAAGTACAAATACAAGATAGGACATAATAATATCATGACATAATTTGAAAGTGGGAGATTAACCCAAAGAATGGTAATTGGGTTAAGAAGTTCCCTTACCTCGTATCCGACTTGACCCGACCGTTATTTAATCTCCTGAATAATAAACTTGAGTTAATATATACTTTCTTAAGAACCTTTTTCAAGTTCATTATTCCTTTTATACCATGTTATGAACATCATGTAATAATTTAAGTTAATAATGTTCATTTTCTCAGTATTTGGTTCTTAAGTCAAAAATAGACTTCTTACACTTACATGTTGTTAATTTGGTCAAAGGTTCATTATATCCAGAATGATATTAATGATTTAGATAACATATATATCATATATATTCAGCATATACATGTATATATAATATTACTTCACATTTAGAGGTAAGAAATGAAATGCACCGTTCATGGAGACGGTAAGCCGTACGTACGCATGAACGCTACTTCCATTTATATTTCGTATATTATGGAATAGAATCATAATTATATAAGAGTATATTATAATTCCAGTATAATAAAATATATAATATCATTAACTTTATCCTTTACAAATCCCACATATGGTATTAACGAATCAAATCACTTTCAGGGGGCGGTAGTCCGCACTTCCTAAAATGAAGATATCGTGTTTACCCATAATGGAAACAATAATGGTATGACATAAATGAAAAATACAGAAGCTTAAGGAAGAATAAACATATTATATATCATATATAAAAATAGTGACATCATAATGGCCACCTTTTAAGGTGTTAAATGAATATTGAACAATCATCGTTTCGGGAGGCAGAATTTCGCCATCCACGGAAACCGTATGTTCTTTAACCATTTGATGTAGTTGTGTGAGAGTGTATCTCGAATAAATATTATAACAACATCATAGTATATTGAAGATACTGGTTTTGTTACAAAAGAAGTAAATAAAAAGAGTTTAGGGGGTTGGAGAAGCAAAATAAAACAAATGAACATGAGAGAATGAATTTCCTTTAAAAGTGTAACTCATTTTGATTTGAACCTAAAGGCTCCTTTTGAAAGGATTATGCCCAAAGGGAATCATCTAGGATGAGGAGAGGGATGTGTAGAGAGTAAATGGGCAGGGGTTGGCCGAGCCAAAGGCTTTGGGAGTGTGGGTAATGAGGTAGAGGTGGTGGCCTTTTATAAGAGGAGAGGAGGGGCACTCTTGGAAAGTAAAGAAATATTACTTTATTTGAAAATGAGTTTCGGATTTAAATGGTCCCACATTGATATAATTCGAGTATAAGGTGATAAGGGTTCTAAATATACCCATCCAATAGGTTTTGGACATGTGTAGGTTTTAGATATTACATTATCTTTCCATTTTATTTAAATCGTTAAATAATGAGGTCATCACTGCATCATCATGATGTCATAAATAATTTAATTTATTTAAAGTCTAAAAATTATAAAAAAATACTATGATGTAGGAAATCGTTTTAGCTTTCCAATGACTATTTATAATCAAAAATCTGATCTTTATAACCCCATGTATATTTTTTTTTGTAAAACATATGATGTTTGAGTCATTTTTACTTTTACATTAAATAAAAAGTTATTTATGTCATTTCCCAACCAAAGTGGCTCCATGGGGTCCCCAAGTTGACCCATGGATTTTCTTGGTCTGCCATGACACAAAAAATGAGGGTAGGACATGTGTCAAGCTCATCTCATTTTATTAAAGCATTATTTTTACCTTAAACTACACTAATTACCACTAATCGCGATAAAAAACTTAATAAGTTACTATTCACCAAAAAATTATTTTAATCTCATTGAACCACATTTTACTTCTTAATGACAACCATGTATGTCGGATTTTTGAAATTCAAAACACAATGATGCGAAAATTTCATTTAAATGGAAAATCAATTTTTATAAGTACCACTTAGTGGTTTCACTATTCATCAAAAATTGAAGTTTTTCAGAAAAATACCAAAAATTCACCCTAAGCTATATTTGATATTCTGAATTCAAAAATAAGTCTATTTTAAAAAATTCAAAACATATAAGTCACATTAATTAATTTAATAATTAATTCCCATTGTCAGAGCAAATAGCGTGTTTTTATGAAACAATAAGTATCAAAAGATTGACACCAGTTTAAGTCCAATTTCAAAGTGAAATTGATTCCAATGACCACCATTGGATTAAATGGTAAAAATATATTCTAATTTCACTTCAAAACCAATTCAAAATATAATCTAATCATATAAATAAATTATATTAAAAAGAAGTTTTGATGTAAAATGCAGTATTTTTCACTATTCATTAAAAAATGAACATTGTCAGAAAAATACCAAAAATTCACACAAGGTAAATTTTGATGTCCCAATCATAAAGAATAAGTTTATTTTGACAAACATAGTTTATAAAATTGTCAAAAGATAGATTTAAAAAGGGTTTTCCATCATAAGGTAGTAAAACAATCTTTTAAGAATATTAGTGTATTCCATGCATAAGATTGTATTTATTTTCATTTTAAGCCTCTATAACACTATCTAGTTCATTAATAGACATAGATAAAAATATCTATTATTCATTACTTACTTGGGATTTTACATTAGTAGGATAGTTTTTATTTATAATGATGATTATAGAGATAATGATTATGGTGATGAAGGTGATAATATAGAGGATATTTCTCCAGTTATGGGGTAGATTCTTGGAAGAGTTGATTATCCAATTGAAAAATAATCTAATTTTAGTGATAGTTTACTTCGATATTTTTATTCTAAAATTGTGAAAGAGTGATCTAATGAGATAAATGATGATAAAGAAGTTTTTTAGGTGGATGATAATGATAATAATGATACTAAATAGAACAAACTATTAAATAAAATTTCTGGTTATAAAATAGGTTCTATGATTTCCATGACAATATAATTTATAGATCCATAGGTTGATGAGGTTTTATATATTTTTCACTTTATTAAAGAATATTAGTTGGATATTTGATTGTATATAATATCGATCCTATAGTTTATGAACATATTTTAGTTGAAAATGGTGATTTATCTAATAGAACAACTTGGGATAATGAAGAATCTAGAGTTATATATGTTGATACTGAAACAATTTATGGAAATTTTAAAGATTAAATAAATAAATGAGATAATATAGTTATTAATGAAAATATTCATCAATTTTCTTAGTGGTCATAAAAGTTGAATTTATTAAGAAAGTATGTGGTGTTGTAAATATATAAAATCAATTTTTAATTTTTTTTAATTTTATGTAATAATTTAGAATTATATTTTAATTATAATTATTTAAAATAAAACTATTAATGTTGATGTAACTGAGATGAAAGAATTTAAAATTATAGATGATCAAATTATATTTGAAGTTTTATCTTATGAATGTATTTATAAATACATTGATAAATCTATTGAATTTTTTTAATAGAATATTTCATGAATAAGACATGTTGAATGATAAATTTACCTCTATCTAAGAATATATTAAACAAATATAGAATAAAATGGTTAAAAAATATCAGTTTCATGAGTTATTTAATCTAGTTAAAGGATTAATAAGAAATATTTTCAAACTATTCACGAATTATTTTATACAAAATTTAGCTACTAATGAAAAATTTGGTTGATTAGATTTTGATAATCATGATTTTAGGGTGAATATATTGGATTACATTGTAAAAAAATTAGTAAACAATGGTCACTAAAGTAAATTAGTAATAAATATTTTTTTATGTTCTTTAAAGAGTGTGACTTTTTCAAAATATAATTTTTTTTGAAATATTTATTGAATAAATTTCCTACAATAATTATTAACTCTTCACAGAATGTACTGATTACTAGTTCATCATAGATTACACATATTACTAATCTGATTGGGATTAATAGATAGATTGATTCTTTGGATATTTCAATAAAACATATATGTACTATAATTTAGAATTTTTTATTTGGTCTAGAATAATATAATTTTTATTAGAACTTAAATTCTAAAATAATCTATAAATTTTATTTATTGAGGATTTAAATAATAGTTATAAGAATATCAGAGATATAACTAGTGATATTTAGTGTAATCTTAAAATATTTAATAATAACATGAAAGTTACACAAACTACTAACAGATTTTTTCTATACTATTGTGATAAGATTATAAAAATGGTGATGAAATGATTAATAAACTTAATTGAAATTGGGAAAAGATATTATATAGTTATTACCACAATGTTGTTGGAAATGTTCAAAGGAAAATATTGATAGGTGAAGTATTTTTCAATGTATAATATGTTTATAAACAATCATATATTATTGTTGAGATGATATTACTAAATTTTATAATTATTTTAAATTTACCTTATAAGAGTTAAATGATAAAAAGGGTGATGAACAAATACTCAACTCCATCTGTGAAGGATAAGAAAAACTTATAAAAATAGTTTATGGTAGTCAGAAGAAGGTAAAGAATATGACTAGGATTTCCTATTTAAAATTATCTTTTAAAATTAATAAGTTTCCATATATCCATAAGAGGTATTTCACACATATACAAGTTATGTGAATGAAAGACACTATACCTCTAGGGCCACAATACTATATAATTATTTACCAAACATAAATCCAGTAAAAAAATATTCACCAAAAGAGAATTATAAAGACTATAATAAATCCATATAGTATCATGAACCATATCATTTTATGCCTATAGAATCCTATTATCATTAAAAATTATCATTTTCTAATTTTACTATTTTCTATAACAATTTAGAAAATAAATTAAATGAAAAAATATATAAAAAATAGATAAAATTTTTATAATTATTTTAAATTTTATATATTTTTTGAACATTAAAAATGAGATATATTTTTGAGATTTTTATTCTATATTAAACCAACATATTCTATTTTTGATTATCGGAATTCACCCATAAATGTTTTTAATAATGATCTAATTTGAGTGTCATAGTTTATCTATAATTATTTTATAGAGTTTCTAATCATTAATATTAATTGATTTATGAGCTTAATCCTGTAAATTTTGAGTTTGAAGTTTCAATTCTAGTTTTTCTATTCCTTTTTATTTTGGAAATCAAAAACACTTTATTTGTACTTACTTTACTAAATTTTTATGTCCAATGATTTTTAGAGTGTTTTTCTAAAAATGATAAATTTTTACCATACTTAGAGTTAGTTTTTAAGTATTCATGAATATAAAATAAATTTCCTCATTACGATTATCGTATTGGGTATGGATAAGATTCTAATTGTATTAACCTTTATTAGATAAGATATAAGATAGTATATCATGTATTTCATACTAAAAAATTCCTTATAATTAGACTGATACTGGAATCAATAAACATCAAACTCATACTTATTAAAATAATCATAATGAAATTTTTAATAAATTCTATTAGAATAACTTAGTTTAAATTCAAAATATGGAAAATTAATATCTAAAGTAAGGAATTTCTTTTAAAATGTAACAGTTTAAATCAATAAGACATCAGAAAATTATTTATAAAAGAGTCTTTGATGTTCCATGTGTCCATGTCATTGCAAAAAACTCTGAGAAATATGACCGTTGGGGAAAATATGGACATTTTAAAGATTGTTTATAAATACCCAGTCAGGTGTAGATTTTGGTGCTGATGATTAAATTTTAACTCTCAATTTTTCTGAAATCTACAAAGGGTGAAAAACTTGTTCATAGTATTTTTTATTTCTTTAGAGAGATTATTTATTAAGAAAACCTTGTTAGGTTGACTTATAAATATTTTTTTTGATATTTATTTGTGTATATGATAGTGTGAATACAATCAAGGGATTCAGAAGCAAGGAATATATAGAATCTGATCAGCATATTGATCGAGGAAATATGGGGTAGTGTGAAATAATCTAATCCATCAGATATAGGTCCACTGAGGATAGAAAAACAGATAAGTAGATCTTTGTATTAGGGTATTTTCTTATCGATGAAGAACATACATTATTTTAAGTATAAAACAAGGGAAACCATTATCCAGGGTTTGTGGATACCTTACTCTTAAGTATAAAAGAGGCCAATTCAATTTCAAATAGTTATAAGTTATTATTATATTGATGTAATTGTTTTACTTGTTTTATACAAAACTTTTAATTCTTCTATGCATGAATGTAATATTTTTATCGTAATGACACTGAATACGATAAATAAAATATTTTTTATTAATCAGATATACTATGAATTTCATAAATACTCTTTTAATCATATCTACATTGAAAATGATTTTTTTAATCTTATTTAATCATATAATTTGAGATTATGATTTATTAACCCCAATATATCAAAATATTTCTTGATTATAATACTATGATAACCATACTACTCCAAGACTGAATCTGTCCTTTTATATAAAGAGGTTTTGTGAATTATTTTATTTTAAATTATTTTAATCTAATATTTTTAAAATTACAATTCACCCCTATTTTAATTGGTCCATCTATAATATATTATTAGATCCTAATATCTATATAACTTATACTGATATTCAAAAATTAGTATTAGACCAGGATTCAACTAATTATGTACTTGTTATACTTTTATCTTCTTTACCATTGAAAGTTGTTTTTTAAATCTTGTTATAATTTTTTATAAATATCTATTAAACTAACATATATTATAGAAAATAATTTTTTTACCTTTTTTTTTGAAATATAGAAAGAGTTAATAATGGATCCATTAAAAATCTCAATACCAATAGACCATCAATTTTTTATGGTCCTAATTATTATTATTTGAGGGATAGAGTAAAGAATTTTGTAATCAACACAAGATTTGATAATTTTTTCATTATGACATGTGATTATAAGATTCTTGAAAAGGAATACATTGCTTTTACAAATCAAGAGAAGTAAGATTATCTGCTTAATTATAGAGTCAAAAATAATTTTCTATGCTCATTGAATAGAATAATATTTAGTCAAATTTTTTTATATGAAGTAGACAATAGTATTTGGAAAAAATTAGAGGTTAATCATCTTGGAACTTCAAAAGTTATTGAAACCAAGAGAGATGTGTTAAGAGATGATTATCAATATTTTGAAAATTTTATAAGAGAATCTGGGGCTAAAATACATCATGGATTTATGACTATCATAAATAGTTCATAATCAATCAGTGATAAATTATTAGATGATGTTATTCTCATGTAGAAGATAATAGATATTATTCCCAATGAATGAGAGTATAAAATAATTATTATTGATGAAACAAGTAAGGTTAATAATATCAATTTGGATGATATTTTTGGAACCTTGATAAAATATGAGAGTAGATTAAAAAGATACATAGAGAAGGCCAAGAAAAATAATTGAGGTGTTTATTCAATACTAAAACCAGCTTAAATTCCAAATATTTAACATCAGGAAAAGTTATTAAGTCTTCTAGAAAGAAAAAGGTTGTTATACAATCTGATTCTAGTGTTTTTGAACAATCCAAAAGTGAACTAGATAATCTTTCTCAGATTATAAAAAATATAGTTAGTAAAAAATATTTTCAGTATATATATAAAAAAATTAACAAGGATAAGAATGAAAATAAAGATTCTGAAGTTACTTATTATGTGAGTAAACGAGATAGAAATATTAGTCCAAATTTTCCAAATAAAAAAAGTAAAGACATTGAGGAAAATAATTATAATTGGAATCATAAAAAGTATTACAAGTAAAAAAGTAAAGAAAATGATTAAATAAAATTATCCTTAGAGTTCAAGTGGAGTAGATTCCTCAAAAAATACTTTTGATAATGAATGTTTTGGATAAAGAAACATTGGTCTTCTTTTTAGATTACCCAAATGAAAATATTTTTTTAATGGATAAGGTATGCACCACTGAGAACCTTAAAATTCTATATTTATGTTAAAATTATAATGAATATTATATTGAGAAAAAATCTAAATCAATAGATGAATAATCTTCATCAAATAATGAAGATAATTTTTTACATTCTTATAAAGAAGTTTCTTTCTTTGAAAAATTATTAGAAAAATAAAATTAAAAAGTAAAAAATTTGATAAGGAAAATTCAAGGATAATTGTTTCAGAAAAATAAGTATAAGATATTTATAAAGATATTGATAAGAAATCATTTGAAAAAGAAACCATTTCAAAAAAACTTGAAAAATCTATTTCTGAAATATAATCGTTACAAATTAGTTTTGATAAATTGAATTCCAAAACTATTGATAGTAAAGATAAGGAATTACTTATTAAAATAAAGTCCAAAATTTTTTCTCTCAAGAAAATTTTATCAAAATTTACCACTGGTAATGAAATTTTTTATAAAATGTGTAAAAAATACATCCTTATAAAGATAGTACTGGAATTAGTTTTTCTAATAAAAAACATATTTTCAATAACAATTGCTTTGTTCTTAAAATTGAACCCTTTTGTACTAAATTACAAAGTGGTGTTCATTGAAATAATTTTTTTCTTTAAATAATATTCAATCCTTATGATCTCATAAATTATATTTTTTGAAAAAATATGGTTACCGAAGATTTTGTTTTCATAACACCAGACCCAAGAACGTTTGGGTTCCAAAAGTACAATTTTTTTAGGAAAAAAGGTAACACCAACAAAAAAAATATCTGGTACATGGATAGTGAGTGTTCTAGACACATGATTGGATACAATGATTTATTTGAAATTATTATCAAGATTAAATGTTGAAATGTTACCTTTATAGATAATTCTAAAGGAGATTTAATCAGTATATGTAATATTGTTCTTCTTAAAAAAGCTTTAATATAAAATGTTTTATTTGTTAAAGACCTTAAGCCCAAACTTATAAATATAATTCAATTATTTTATGGAGGTTAACTTGTGAATTTTATAAATGATAAATGTGTAGTACACAATTCCAAAAATTAATTTATAATTTGTGGAAATCGGCATGAGAATGTTTAAACACTTGACTTAGAATACCGTAGGAGCCAAGAAATTACTTGAATTAGTGCAACGTAATATCACCATTTGTTATGGAATATAAGGTTAGGAAAATGTATCCTTAAAAACTTATATAAGTTAATTATTAAAATACTTGTTAAGGATATTCCAAAATGTAGTTTTTATTCTTAAAAAGTTTGTGACCCTTGTCAATATGGTAGGAAACATAAGTCTTGTTTTAAATCTATTAATGAAGTATCAAATTTTGGTGCTTTATATTTAGTTCACATGGATTTATTTGGTCCTACACAAAATAAAATTATTGGTGGAAAATATTATGTATTTGTTTTAGTTTATGATTACACTAGATATATATGGGACTATTTTCTAGTAAAGAAATCTGAAGTCGTTTGTTATTTGATTTTTTTATCCAAATTAAAAAATGATAAAAATATTCCCATGATAACTATTCATAGTAATAATGGTGGATAATTTATAAAATTTTATTTTGAAACTTTTTGTAGTAATAAAGTAATTACACATAACCTTTCTTCTCCTAGAACTCATCAGAAAAACGGTGTTGTTGAAAAGATATTTAAAATGAAGTGGTAAATGATTAGTTAAAATGAAGTGGGATTATAAAGCGGAATTTATATTATCCAAAAATAATGACCCATGAATTTTATGGAGGCCTTTTTTTTTACTTCATAGGCACAAAATTCTTGGAGAAAAATAAATTCTCAATTAAGGCTTTAACAAGGATGATACACTGAGGTACTATTTAATGTTCTCTCCAATGATTTATTTGTTATTTATTTGATTTTTATGTTCATTAGTTATAAAATTCATTTTATTTTAGGTCCAATATATTATAATAACATGATTTTGAGAAAAAGTTATGTCTTACAGATAAATAAAGTTATTTATTTTTTATAGTAGGTGGTTTGAGTGTGAAAATATCACTTTTATAGATTTAAACTTACTCCCTTTAGGTTACTTTTACAGATTTCCAATTACTCCCTTCAAACATAAATCAGACCGATGGTGTGGCTAATATGACTGAAAGTGTGTGTTTTTAGTTAAAAATGAAATCTAAATTCAAAACATGTGTTATTTATTAAAAACCAGTCAAACATTATTTTATTGTCATGACAATTTAGGGAAATTATACATGATTAATTTGGGGAATTTAGTAATTAAACTCATATCAATCCAACACATGGTGTGGTATGAATATATTAAAGTACATGTTTTCATTTTTAAAAGTGGAATTTTATTTCAAAACAGACATCACATATTCACAAATGATAAAATTCACTTGGATTATCTTGATACTTTAGGAAAGTGATCCATGATTTATTTGTGGTATTTAGGAATCAACTACACCTCAATCAGACATAAAGTGTTTTCAGTATGAATCAAAGTGTGTTATTTAATTTAAAATAAACATTTTAGTTCAAATTGAATTCCACACACTCAAAACTAAGAAATAACACTTAGATTTTCCTTATATTTTAGAAAAAACATCGATAATTTATTTTTGATTTATAGGAATTAATCACATGTCAATCTGGCACATGGTGTGGCTGGCATGAATGAATGAGTATTCTTTCATTTAAAAATGACATTTTATTTCAAAAAATATGTCACATATTCAAAACTAATCAAAGTTTCTCAGATTGTGGAATGGTATATACCTTATTGGCCTGTTACTTTTCTGGTTTGTGATTCGGAAGTTTTAGGAGGAGGCTAGAGGAGGGTTTGATAGAGTTTGGAGTTATTATTCTACTATAGTAGGTGTCTAATGATATGAAAGTGGGATCATTATGTGAGAGTGTGTTCATGGATTGGAGGATGATTATTTACAGTTTGAGTTTTAGATTAAGGTTTTGTGCCTAAGTAACTCATAGTGTGAAGGAATTAATCAAAATATGAATAAGAAACATGAAAATCAGAGGATGTTCATTGGATTTTAAGTATGATGAATTTAATACCTAAATTTATTTCATGACCAGAATTGTAGGGCCTCACAAAAATTCATGACATGAATAGGTGTTTCAAACCATGATTTTTTTGAGTTCTAACATGTCTATAAATTTCGGGATCCATCAGTTTTAACCTATTTCACTCTTGTTCCTATCAGTTTTGGGTAAACCTAGAAGATGTTGGGAGATTATTTTTCCCCTTACTCCAGCTTTGGCCCTTATCTTCTAGAGGGATGATATTGGTAATCTAAGGTGAGTTCTCCTCATTATTTTCCTTTTTTTATTCTGTTCTTCTTTCAATAATATTTAATAATGATTAATTTTATATTGGGGTGAGTTTGTGCAGTGATTTTGATGATACCTTGGTGTGATCTAGGTTTATTTGACATTTCCTTGTGTATTTATGGTCTTCTAGTTATTTATCTTTTTCCCTATTGTGTGTGGTGAATCAGAAATCTCTTTTGAGGTTGGGGATACTTGTTATATCTCTTTTTATATGAATGTGTGTGGATTACCTCCCTTTCTTTCCTTTGGGTGGATAATAAGGATGAATTAATATAGATAATTAATTGGATTAGTCTAAAATTGATGGGAATGGGGAGAAATAAATGTTTTACTACTTTTACAGTTATTACTATTAAAATCATACATTCTTGTTTCCATTGCTAAAAATCACTGTTGCTCATAGCCTTGATTGTGATGTTATTGATATGTATGTGAGATCCTTTCTATGTTGATTATTTGATCACACCCAAAATAAAATTATAAGAACATATATATGGCTAATGAATTGGATTCCCTTTGAAATTTTGAATTTGAGTGACAATACCAATGATAAATAATTAATTAAAGTAATGTAATCCCTTAAACATAAATTTTAAAAGTTTTTTTGTGACGTTATATGTAGTTGTTCATATTTTTTCGTCTTGTGTGATATGGGATATTGTGAAGTGATGGTAGTGAATGGTTGGGTTATGAAATTTGTGGGTCTGTGATGTGATGGTTAGTTGGAATCAGATGAAATGTAGGAGGTTGTGCGATGGTAGTGATGTGTGGTGGATGTTATGTGTAGTGGTTGAGGTGTCTGGATACTGAGGTGATATATCATGGATGATTTGAGTTTATGGTGATGGTTGATGTGAGATGGATGAGTTGTGGGGTGGTTTTATTTTGTTAGTTTTTCAGTCATCCATGTAATAAATTGCAATTCTAAAAATGAAATTTTATGGGATAGAAAATGAAGAATAGTGGGATGGAATTGATATATGGTGATGAATTATATATATTTAATGATAAATTAAAGGTATTTTTTAATATTTATTAAATTTATTAGTAAATGGGAGTTAGTAGAAACTTGTTAAATTTGAAAAATGGTGGAACCTATAATTGATAGTGGAATTCTGTGGCTATGTGTGGTATTTGTGTGGTGTGATGAATTTAGTGGTGGTAGAAATTGTGACAGATTTTGTGTGTTATAAAGCCGGTGCTATAATATATACTATAAAAAATTTATATAAACCCATAGGTGGGTACCGTGCACTGTTTATATATTCTATATTTTAAGTTATGTCTATATGAGTCCCACCATATTTTGAAAACCTTAATAATGACCAAAGGTTTTGGGTTCTGAGTATTTTCCCCAACATCCAGGATGGTGGTGATACAGATGGATTGCTACTCCTTATTTCCTTGTCTACCTTCAGCACCTGTGATGACATGGGTTTGTGTTGGAGATTACCTAGTGATGAAACAAGTTGGTATTGGAGATTACCCAATGGTGATGAGGATATGACATTTTATGGGGGTCATTCATGGTGAGAGGAGGGCACAAGGTTGATATCCTTCATGTTCATGATACCCTACGACCCTGGTCATGCGATGAGGCTATAGTGTGAGGATGAATGATGCTATCATCTAATTATATACCATTCTAGGTGGGGTTATGTAAGGTTTTTTTCATAATCCATATCAGATATGTCCATATATGTGATGTGATGTGTATGGAAGGGATGAGAGAAAATGAAATTTTACATTGGGGTGTGATAGTGATAAATCAGTGGGGGAGTGGTTACAGGGAACCTTTGTTTATATTATTGATACTATGTTGTAATATTGGATGTGTGATTTATTTAACGATACATGGTGAGTTTAGGATTTTTTAGGTAACCTTTTTTAAGTTCATCTTAGTTCTACTGTTTTTTTATTGCTACTTAGTATACTCTTTCCACATATTCACTTGAGACCTTGGGTATGATCCTACAATGTAGACATGTTATTCTCACCATATGAATGTAAACTATTTTTCATATTTATTGGAGAAATATTTGGACCAAGATAGACATTACGAGATTGGATTTTGGAGTTACAATTGAGTCACTATTATAGGACTTGTCTTTTAGTATTTAATTAAATACTTTTATTTGTATTTTCTGACATTGTTAATGCATTGTGGGATTTTCTAGGTTTACTTTTTTATTTTGTATTTGAGTTTCTTAGTGGTTGGTTATCCTATATTATAGTCCTATATAACATAGAATATAGTTCCTCCCATATGTGATATTTTATACCCTTAGTGCTTGTCACCAACTCGGGGCCTACTGGAGGTGGGACTGAGGGGTCATTATATCTCTTCCCTCATTACTGGCCCAAGAGGGGTACCACTAGAGGGAGGGGTTCATGAAAGAGTGGTATCAAAGGTTTTAGTTGAGAGATAGTATGCAGTTATGAAATTTGAGGATTACATAGGTTGGTAGGGTGATGGTGCTAGTTTATATTAGAGTGTGACATAAGTCAGGGAGATCTGATAAGACATGGGATTTTAGGGTCCCATGTGTCCAAATACAAAGAAAATGATCTTATTGAATGAACAAGTAATGTGGACCTATTTTCATAGTTGAGACCAATAAGAGGTACATGCATCATTATTTATTATTTTTGTTTATAAATTGGATGATTTTGGGAAATTAAAATGTATTAATTAAATGAACTTTTCGAAAAATACATGTTACCGAGCTCAGGATTCCTTATCATTTTTCAAGAATTCCTCTCAGTGGTTATCCTTGATTAGATCAATAAATAGAGATTAAACAAGATTATTTGTTTTATTATCATAGGTTTGAATTGATATATTAGTATGTGACATGGAAGAGGGACCTGTGTACTATTCAATGGTAGAGTTTTGGGATTTATGATGGGAGTGCCTCAAATCTAGAGACAAAGAACTTTTGGAGGATATCAAGATCAATTTATGTATGATTCTATCTTAGGAATATTTTTGGGTTTTGTTAGAAGTTATTCAGATATGGGGAGATATGAATCAGTGGTGGATAATATATCTTGGTGATCGTAAAGATACAAATGTTTTGAGAACAAACTTTCAAAAGTAGTTCTAATTGGAATTCCTATCATCGATGATAAATGAAGAAAAGAGATAGAAGATTATATCTCATAAGAATAGAAGCATGAGTGTGAGAGAGATTTGGATGAGGTTCAAGGACCTATAATACTTTTTATTTGATTTATTTATAGATGAGGATTCAATAGTGCGGTGTCTGGAGTAGGCACTGCACCCATTAATTAGGTATGCAGTCACTTTGTTTATGCTTCTTATGTATATGGAGTTATAGAAGAAGGTGGATATTATTGAGAATATTATTTATTTGGGTGGTGATACTTGAGAGAGTGGTTAGCAGGAAAAAATTAAGATAAGTGATTTAGGTAGTGTGTCTCAAATGTTTAGATAGTTGGGGTTCTGATCAGTGGGGAACTGACCACGACAGATCTTTTCACATCATTTTGGGACAGGTGGATTTTGATAACCTACTAGAGGCTTCCTATTTTCATGATATGTATGTAAGGGACATGATAACTACCATGATTAGTGTTCTTTCACTTATGGATGATAGTTTCCAATGGGATTTCTAGCCCCTTTTCTATAGCATCAGTAATTTCCTCTAAGGCAGTTTCAACAGTAGGGACTATTGGTGATAGTTCAAGAGTTCAGGGAAGATGGAATTAGAAGAGGGTAGCCTTATAATTGTCCTATCCGTCAGATACCTAGTACATTAAATGATGATAATGATTAACAGTAGATATATATAGGATCTATACATGGTTTGATGCATGTGATAGAGGCAGATACCTCAATAGGGATATAGGTTATCCAATGTATGATCAATTTATCATCTACCCTTATCAGTGCCTTATTGAATTATAGATCCTCGCACTCATTTTTTACTACCAATTTGTTCTATTTTTTTGGATTGGATTTGGAGAGACTTCCAAGTCCCTTGATGTAATCTATTCAAGTTTTTGGTTAGGCTACTTTGTTTGATGAGTTCTAAGGATGTATACTGGTGATGGGGAAACACTAATCAGTGATAGATTACTTTTTTAATGAAAAAACAATAAAACATTATCATTGGAATGGGTTGGTTGTATTTCATGCATCCATTAATCACCTACTACTATATGAGAGTGTTTTTATGACATGGAGGGCCAATGAGTGGTGTTTTTTGGAGAGTGGGGTTATTAGATGGGTGGTAGAAAAGTGGAATCTATTTTTTATCAGTTGGTGGATCTGTCAATTGATTCTTAGGTAGATGATGTTCCCAGGTTTTTAAAGGATTTTCTGAATGTTTTCTCAAATTAAGTTATGACCCTACCCCATCAACTTGACATCGAGTTTTAGATAGTGTTGCAACTAGGTGTTTCTCTGCTTTTGATGGCTCCTTATCAAATGAAACATAAAAATCTACATGAGTTGAGGATATGGGTGGATTGTATGATGAATATGGATTTCATTCGAACTATTGTATCTCCTTGGGGTGCTCCAATGTTGTTCACTAAGAAGGAATATGCTAATATAAGGTTGTATGTCGACTACCATAGGTTGAATTAGGTAATATTAAAGAATTATTACCCTTTTCTGAGGATTAATGATCTATTTGACTAGCTGAAGGGAGCCAATTGGCTTTCAAAAATCTTTTTTCTATCCCTATATAACCAAATGAATGTGAAATATGAAGATATACAAAAGACTACCTTCAGATGTAGGTATAGGATGTTAGAGTTTGTGATTATTCTATTCTAAGTCATGAATTCACTAACTGTGTTTATGGGGATCATGAAATCTATATTCAGTGAGTTTCTAGACCAATTCATCATCATGGTCATCGATGAAATATTGATCTAATAAAAGTAATAGGAGGAGTATGATAAACATATAAAATCTATCTCAAAGGCCATTCTACACCATAATCATGTAAATATGTCCTAGTGTATGTTTTAAATGTAAGAGGTTCATTTCCTTAGACGTGTGGTGTCTCAGTAGGGAGTGGCCATGGACCCATTGATGTTTGAGACAATTTTTTCTAGGGAAACACCTGATAAAATGGTATAGGTTCATAGTTTTCTTGGTATTATAAGACATTATAAGAGGTTTTTTTTATTTACCTTAGTTTATAACCTCATTGATATATTTTAATTGGCAGGACCATGACTTTATGTGGACTGATCAATTCCAGATAATGTTCAGTTACCTGATGGAGATGTTTGTCAATGCCCCAATGCTTCATTTTCTAAAGGAGGGTGTGTGGTTTTAGGTTTTCTATGACATGTACCATATGTATTTGGGATTATTATTGATTTATTTGAGATTAGTGATCTATTATGGGTCTATTAAGTTATGTTTCAATGAGAATAACTATACCATCCATGATCTAGAGTTGTAAGTAGTTGTGTTTATGTTGAAGTTGTAGTGACATCACCTCATCGACAAGAACTTTGTGGTTTTCATGGACCAAAAGAGCCTAAAATATGTCTTTTCTCAATGGGATTTGAATCTATTATTGTGGTGGTGGATTCAGTTTCTTTAGGATTATAATTTTGAGATCTTTTACACCCTTGAAAATGGGAATGTTATTAGAGATATGGTGAGTAAGAAGTCTTGAGGAGATGTGGCTCAAGAGTCTTTAGATGTTTGGTGAGGGATGAAAGAGATTTCAAAGATGCATCTATATGTAGAATAAATAAGTATATGATGATATTTTATCATATATATGTGGAGTCATACTTGATGCAGTAGGTGGAGGAGCCTCAATGGGGAGACTTAGAGGTAGAGGTGATGTATGAATGTGTTGTCTATAGTGATGCTTCAGAGGGATGGTAGAAGGATGGTTAGAACTGAATACTATTCCTTAGGATAATTTTTTTCCTTTGGAAATGAATGAGGGAGCTATAAATGAGTTTCAAAACTCACATTTTGTGGTACATATTGGTGTGACTAAGATGTATCATGGATTTAGGAGACAAATTTAGTGTCCAGAGATGAAATAGGCAGTGGCATAGGTTGTTAAGTGTTTATTTTTTCAGAAGGTGAATGAGAAACATTGTTTTATTGGAGGTTTATTGTGGTTCTTGGATGTTACAAAGTTGAAATTTGAGGAAATATCAATATTCTTAATTTTAGTGTTACCTTGGGATTAGGTAGATTGTGATGTAGTCTGGGTGATAGTGAACCGAATAATGAAGTCATCTCACTTTATGACGATCCCTGAATTGAGTTCTATGGACGTCTTAGATAGGTTGTATATGGATGATGTGTTTAGGATTCATGGGGTACCGATGAACATCATATTTTATCAGAATCATCATTTTATCTCATATTTATCGATGAAATTACAACATTATTTTGGATAATAGTTTCTCCATAACAATTCATTCGACCATCAAATAGATGGGTATACGGAGAAGACTGTCCATATGTTATAGGATATGTTGCGAGCTTTCATCTTGGACTTTTTTGGATCATATAAAAACACCTACCTTTGTTTGAGTTCTCCTACAAAAAATAGTTATTACTCTCCCATGAACATGGATCTGTTTGATTAATTGTATGGGTGGCCATGTCATTATCTATTAGGATGGGAAGAGGTTTGGAATTCAATGGTTCTTGGTCCCAATGTGGCGAAGAGCATGACTAAGAATATTCAGATGATCTGAGATTAGATGAGGGTAACTCAGGGCTATAATAATTCCTATGTTGATCATAAACATATTCCCATAGGTTTGGAGGCCAGAGACCACATATTCTTGAGGGTTTTTTTTCAATGGGGTTAGTAGAGGTTTTTAAGATGAAGTAATATTTCTTCCTTATTATTTAGGCCTTTTAGGTGTTGGGGAATGTTGGAGAGGTGGCGTTTTGGTTAGCACTTATACTATAGCTAGACAGGATCTATGACATCTTCTATGTGTCCCAACTTTATTAGTATCTTTATGATGACTACCACATCATTGAATAGAGATAGATGATTATTAATGATGATGAGATATTAATGGATAATCTAGTAGAGATCCAAGATCTTTGGGAGACGGTGATTTATGGGAGAACTATCCCCTTGGTTCATATACTATGGAGGTATGGTGTCCTGGAGGAGAGTTTTTGGGAGAGTGATATGTAGAGGAATTCCCAATACCTAAAGTTGTTTCATGTTTTTTACTAGTCATGTTTTTCTTTGATGATGTGAAATTTTAACTTTTTTGACTTTATGATATGTGACTTTTTCCCCTTGCTGGTGTTGCGTGTTATAGCTTCGAGTATAAAGAGAATGGATAACCCCTTCCCAATCAAGAATTTTTATGTTTACGATACATTTTTAAATCATGTGGGTGATCTAGTTCCCCCCAAAGTGTAAAATATATTTATGTGGGGAAAGGTTGTATTGATTCATTTTCTCAGGGAAGTGTTTTTTTGCATTCATGATAATTTTTGGCTTGGTTTATGCAGAGGTTGGATGGTTGTGTGAGTGGTTATGAAGAAATTAGGGTTCTTATGGATGTTGTGATATGCTATGGTGTTTTTCCTGGTGAGATGGTGATGTTATTATGTTGTATGTTTTTTGGATGTTTTGTTTTGGCATGTTTGGTTGGTGGTAGTGTTTTGGGTGTAATGAGATCCATGGGAGCTATCTTGTGAGATGGTTGTTTGAACCCTACCCTTTCTTTTTTTGGATTGGTTTTGATTTTCAAGGATGATAATTGTTTAATAAGTATATAATTTAATGGTATATACTTTATTGTATCATTAAATTATTGGTTTGTGAGTTGGAATTATTTAGTGGTTGTTCAAGGAGGGTTCGATAGAGTTTGGAGTTAAAATTATGCTGCAGCTAGTGGTTCATATGACACACCATATTTTAATACAATTTAATTCATGATTTAATATATAAATGTAGACATAACACAATACCAAAATATCATTAATCCTAGGGTATTTGGGAAATTGGGTATATAGCACATCAAATTGATACATGGATACAACAACATGAATGAAAACTTTCTTAAAATGATCTTCAAATTCCATCATTATTCTTAAAATTGAACGGGATAACCTAGGGATCTACTTATGGAAGGGGTGTTATATAAAGACTAATAAGGGAATAAAAAATAATAGAATAAGGTAAAGCAATACATGTGTTCAAAGAGGCATATGAAGGAATCATAAGAGGGGTGAGCATCATAATCTTGAACAATGAGGCATGATATAATGTGATGTCATAAAGGAAACATGAGAATGTTGTAACAACATAAATAATGTCATAAACATAAGTCAAGGATAACTACATAGACAACATCACATGGTGGATAAATTCCCATAATGAATTATGTTTACTCCTTAATACCATACATGATGGATGAGACTAAAACATCTTCTAATGCATTTGAGCAATGTCTGGGAACAACCACGATAATATGTACATACTCATGTGTTTCACAAATATCATTCAATATAAGGACATATTTTATCAAATTTTATTCCACGATTAATGAGTTTGGGTTACATTCATGGATGTACCTAATAAATTAATTATAGGCATATCTAGGTGAATATCCTTTAGGGGAACTGGGTATGATTATTCACTATAAAAATGTTGGGAATGGAAAATCATAGGATAATTTTAACAACATAAAGGGGTAAAAAGTTTCATGGGAGGGATTAATAAGAGAGAAATAAGTATCCCATCACATGGAAATAATAAGAGAAGTAATAGGGGTATTTAAGAATATAATGAAACATGAGAAATTAGAAAATAAAGGGCATAATAGAAAGAAGGTGCTTGAATAAAGAGAAGGAGATGAACCCTTACAATGAGAGGGTGTTTATAAAATATTGGGAGGGGATTATTAAGAGCCTGAGGAAACCATGGGAGGGATATATATAGATAAGGATAGAGTAATTTTTTTATCCAATGGTTTTGAGTGTAGATAACTGGGTGGGTTTGGTTGGTTTATATAACAAAATGGAGAAGAGTTTTTTTTATTAATTTCCAAACATATGTTTTTGACTCTATATGATAAAGTAATCAAAACCAAAAACCTTTCCAAGATTATTTCACATAGTTTCTATAAAATTTTAGAGGTTTAAATTATTTTAATTATTTAATTAATGATCTCATTAAAATAACACCCTTGGTGATGTGGAATTTTGTCATGTTTACAAAGAATTAATTTTAAAACCTTAAAATAAAATATAGGTTTTTGAGGATTCATTAAGGGTTTATAAAATTAATAAAATAACATAAAAACATATTATTTTAAAGGGAAAGTATATATTTGGTTTTTGATACATTTTATGACATATATTACATCAATTTTGGGTAATTATGATGTCATAAAACACACAGTATATTCATACCATATTTAATTTTGACCAAAAAATTTGAATATCTTTGAAAATTATGAAAAAATAACAATTGGATAATTTTAATGTGATCATTTCAAAAATAATATTTATTTTATCCAAATAATTCTCTAACTATGTGAATTTTTCACTTTTAAATCAAAAATCTACATTTATTAAAAAATATTGGGTTTTTTTTAACAATAATAATTTTTACGGCCCTTATAAAATTATTTTTATCTTCATAAATATATATTATTATTTATATTTAATAAAAACCATTTAATAATATTATTTTATTAAAATATAAATTATTTAAAAAATTATTGAATTCATTAAAATTGTTTGTCATGATTTAAACTATACATTTCCCAAAAATACAATTTGGGTTTTAGTGTATCAAAACCAAATTTTGATTAAACTAATTATTTAATAATTTTAAAAATATTAATAAGGGGAAAATAAAATCATTTTTTTAATAAAATAAAAATATTAAAATTCTTACCATTAGGTTCTAATACATATCCCTTTATAATACCACCAAATTCTCTAAGGGTAAGGTGTGTGATGATGCAATTTTGTTGGGGTGGTTTGACATACAGGGTTTGGGCCATGATCTCAATGAGCTCAAACTTCTCATGTAAATGGATTTGATTATGATTTAGTTTTTTAATCTTAGCTTGGGATTGGTGAAGGTAAAATACCAATGATTCTATATCCCATGGAATATCAAATAAATTGGATTCATAGGGTACGATCCTATTAGTTTAGTCCATCACTTCTTTCTTTAGTGTCAATTGGACTTTATCACAACCCATTATATATACTAGTCATATGATAATTGTTCAATGACTATATTATCAATGATTTTTATCCTTAACAGTATTCTAAAGATGATAGGATATATCTTATAACATTATAAAATATCCAAAGTAGAGCATGTGTTGTTTATAACCACATTATATAATAATGCATTTAATTTAATCATAAATCTAAATTAATTTATAAAAGTTTGGTTCGTTACATTATTACCACCTTTAAAAATTTCACCCTTGAAATATTGATTTAATACACTAAATCATATGGGGGTGCTTCTATTTTATCTTTTCTTTTGGTTCCCAAGCCACTTCATCAAAATTTTGGTTCTTCCATAACACTTTGACCAGGTGAGTTGTCTTGTTTTGTAGAACTTTGTTTCTATGATGTGAGATCTTAACTGATTTCTACACGTATGGAATATAATTGTAAGATGGTACAATATATATATTTAGTACATATGAGGGGTGTCATATGTACATTATCTAGAGGGATACATAGAACAAATCATGTACTCGAGATAGGTTAGGTAGGATATCTATTTCATAGGCCACCGCTCCGATGCAATAAAGGACATCAAAGAGGACAATATATCTTGGAATAAGCTTTACCTTGTTCCCAAACCTTATTAATTTTTCCATGAATATATATGAAGTAACAATTTATCTATAATATTAAACTCTAGGTATTTTTGACGATTATATGCATATCTTTTCTACCAACTTTTCATGAATTTCATATGACATTGATAGGTTTGAACCTTCTATGTCAATTCATGGATAAGTTTAGGACCCATCAGATTTTTCACTCTATATTCATCCCAAAATTTCAAAGTATAAAACCACTTCTCATAAAAGGTCTCATAAATTTTCATTTAAATGATATAATGAAAACTATTGTTATATGACAACTCCATTAGGGAAGGTATTGATCCAAAAATTATTGTAAATCCATTAAACATGGTCTCATTATATCTTCCATAGTTTGAATGGTCCTTCCAAACAAAAAATACTTCTGAGGGTGATAAGAAGTGATAAATCCAAGTTCTATTTTTAAATCTTACTGAAGACTTCTCCAAAACCTCAAGGTAAACTTTAGATCTCGATCAGATACAATAGAGAGTGAAACCCCACACAGTCTTACCACATCCCTTATGTATATATTGGAAATTTGATAAAGAGATATATATTTCTTTATAGTAATGAAAATAGATGACTTTGTAAGTTTATCAGTTACCAATCATATGGAATTGTTGACTTTAGATTTATAATAAACCCAAACCCACCCTCCCAGATCCGATGCTGAAATCATAAACTTTATATTTATAGATTTTATACTGATGAAGGTGACCCGATTTTCTCTATCCAAAATGTACAATATTAAAAGGAAAATATTGTATCACTTACATTATAAAGGACTGTTTAGGTTTAGAGTTTTATATAATTAAGATAAAATCTTAACATCTTGGATTCATAAAAAACTAGTTCATAAATATGAACATCATATCCCAATATACCTATATTTTTATATTCCACATTAGATCATCATCATCATCCATATGGAACCATTACAGGCATAAATAATTCAACCTTAACATTTATAACTTGGGTAAAATGAAACAAAAGAAGGGTGATATTAGATGCTCGGTAAGGGTAAACAAAAGTATTGATAATTGATTTTTATCCATGATCATAATAACTTCATAAGGGTATGATGACATAATCACAGTGAATGAGCAGAACATAAGAATATTCATACCCATTAACGCATGGATCACTAAACATGAAATCATTGAATAAGGACTTAACAAAGGAAAGAGTCATGATAATCAATAATCACAAGCTATTTGATATCATTAATGATCACAAGAAACATTATAAACCCATAACAGACATAGATAAAACTTATTCGTATCTTGGAACATTATATTCACATATTTTATTAAAAATGAAATAACAAATATGGTTAACTTCCATTTCTGGAGTACCCAATGCAATGGGGGTCTATAATAGACCCACCCATCCTTGGTTTATCATGAAACCACCCATCCTTGGTTAACATCATAACTATAAATCCTTATTTTATAATGGAACCACCCTTCCTTGGTTTATAATGGAACCACCCATCATTAGAAACAATTTCCAAGAACCGTATCATGAATAAAGTTCATTGATCATTCATTTCATCATAAAATCATTGAAACAACCTTTATTATTTTTATAAATTTATTAACACATATAAAATAAATGGTTTTAATAATAATCACATTGAAACATGATTAACCCTATGGAAAATAAATAAGTTTCATAATAATCTCTTTGAAGCACGATTAACCCATAGAAAAGAAACTATTTCCATAAAAATATCTTGAAACACTCATAATACATCTAGATAAAGAATTAGGATTGTATCATTACAAAATTATCCATTAGATCAGAATTAAAAATAAGGTTTGGTGAAATTGATGATTGAAAATACTATTAAATGATCATTAAAAACATTTTTTTTGGAAAATGACATTTCAATTTTTAAAAAAACTTTTCAAAAATAAAAATTTAAAAAAAAATTCTGAAAATAATTTTTTCTGAAAAACTTAGAAACATAAAAAGGAAATTTCAATGAAAATAATGGTAATTATTGTGGGAAAATATATTCCTGTTTTAAATGTTAAAAACAAAAATTGTTTTCAATTTTTTTGTAAAATAGGATTCAAAAGTGACTTATTTGGAAAAAAAATAAGAAATTCACTTAAAAAAACTTTTAAAATAAGTTCAAAGACCATATAAAATAGATTTATTTAATAATTTATTCTTATAAATAATTTTTCGGAAAACATGTTATAAAACTTGGATATGGAAGAGAAATATACCTGATCTAAAAAAAATACAAGATCGATATCACTTTCAAATGACTTTCTTGATGATTCTTAAACCAATAATAAAGGAAATTGAAATTAAATATGTGAAAAAATTCATAACCATAGGATAATAATAATTATTTTTTTCATAAAAATAATATCATATTATTTCCACTAAAAGAATCTTGAACATAAGCAATCCCGAAGTAAAGGATATTGTAACATAAATACTTTACCACTTTGGTAACTATTTAATTGTCATCCAGATAAAATAATAATTTTAAATGAAACTTAAAATATAATAAAGATAAGAATATATATAATATAAAATTTAAATAAGGTAGTATATAGCCTTCATAAAAGAATTTAGGTTCAAAACATCAACATATACCCCAAAGAAAGAGAATCCGAGATGAATAAACCTTACAAAGATAATATAATTGAATTGAGAATAAATAATTTGATATATTATGTGTACTAAATGCAATAAATAAAAAATAAATGGAAATACATAAAGAAATTATACATCAATTCACACATAATTATATCATAACGAAGACAATGGAAAAAATTTATAACCCAACAAAAAGAAATTGAGTTAAGAAACCCTTTACCACTTGCAAACATTATAGTCAAATGCGCTTATATGAAATAAATAAAATTTAAACTTAAAATAACATGAATTTTAATGTATTTGTTATATAATATATAAAAGGATTAGTATATATACCACACAATCAAAATAAGTGGTGAATATAGTATATGTATCACAGAAGTAAAAGTGAGATGAGAATATAAACCTTACCTCCCTGATTTTTCTTGTATGTACTTTAAATACAATATAATTAGATTAAATAAATTATTTTATTTATTAATAAAATTTTATAGGACTAATACCATATAATTAAATTATTTATTTTATTTAATTTTAATTTCATATTTATATATTTAATCAGTTAAGTCCACACCACGCGTTTTGAGGATGTTCAGTTTATTATTTTAAAATGGATTTAGTGTGTTGTCCATGGTCAAATATTCCATTATTTCAGGATATATAAAATAATAATCATATATTCATAAATTATACTTTTAAAACTAATCATGAAAAATGGTTATGAAAAATGAACTATGTTATGATCACAGAGATGATAAGTCATACGTATGCATGAGTAACACTTCAATTTTTCAATGATAATAATAGAAAGAATGTATGAATTATTTTATATTTATATAATTATAATAGTATAATTAATACCATATTATTTATTTTAATATACTTATACATATCAATATTTTCATGTGGTGATGAATAAAATAATAACATCGTTTCGTGGAGGTGGTACACGAACGACCTTATCATTTTTTAGTGTAAGAAATAAAAAGATATATTATATTTTAATAATTATAAATATTTCATGAATATAATTATTATTTAATTTATATCACATATATTAATTAATATTATACTTATTACTTTCCATGTAAAGAATTAGTGAAAAATGTATCACATCCTTTCGAGAGGCGATAATCTTCCATACACACGAGCGATGTTATTGTATCCCCAAAAGAATTGAATTTAAAATTTTATAAGTGATATAAAAACTAAATAATAATAAATATGTTACAAATATCATATATATACTTTAAATCTATCTTTACAATAATCTGTGAGAGGTTATGATGGAAAATAAATGACATTGGTTCACGTGGCGGTTGTCCACCATACACATGATTGATGATTTCATATACGATTCGATAGAAGAGGATATAGATTTAGGTTATGAAATTAATTTAATAATAAATCAATATATATTATATACAGGTGTTATCATATAATCATAATTTAATAATATTTTAATGAGGTGTAAGAATAAATAAAACAAAAATTCATAGTTAGAAATTTTACCTCTTCCTAGATCACCTCTTTATGATTATACCTAAGGTATTAATGGAATGGATTTATGAAAAAATAAATCTAGTATGATGGTATATAAGTTCGGAAGATATTTTTATAGTTAATTTCTGAACCAAAATGGTTTTAAAGTGGGAATAATAGAGGATAGGGGGTGGCCTCTTATTACTAAGCTGTGTGGAACACTTATATTTTTTTGAAAAGAGAATGGTGTACCTACATATTTAATGTACCAAAATGATAAAAAATGAATAATTATAGATAATTATACATTTTAAGGTTTAAATATTTCTGGCCAATATATTTTATAAAAAAAGTAGGTCATTTTAACCCTAATTATTTTAGTTTAACCCTCGATAAACCAGTTTTTACCTTAACTATGATAATTTATTTTTAATGTTTTCAATATTCATTATGGAAAAAAATAACTTGATATAATTATATAATATAAATTAATATGATTGTAAATATATAATTCATTTTACCAAATTAAATTCATATAAGTGAAAAATTTTAACTTGAAGTTAAACCTTCAAACACGATGAAAAAACGGGTTTTCAAGAAGTGTATTTTTCAAGGAAAAGATGATTTTATATTAACTATAAGACTAATAGAAATTAATGAATGAATTTAAACTAATATTTATTGATATATAATATATAAATTTTAATTAAATAATTAATCATCATTTTTTTTAATTAATTAAAAATGAGTAACATTATGCACTTTTAAATTGCTCTAAGAAAAACCCTGTTTTTAAGACCAAAGAAAACCATATACCAAAATCCAATATGAATCTGATTAACAAGAAATTAATTTTATTAAATATTAATAAATAATACTCATGTTTATTTAAATCATATTAAAAAAATAGTACTTTTAAATTTCTTAATTTATATAAAAAATGACATTTTTAGAAAAATCGATATTTTACACTATCCACAAAAAATATTAAATTCCAAAGAATATAAAAATTTTACACAAAGTAAATTTTAATATTAAAATTTAAATAAATAATTATATTTTATCAAATAAAATTTCTAAAATTTAAAAAAATTAATTTTAATATTTTTTTTCCTGAAAAGTAATAAAAGTCCTTTTTGAAGAAAACATATTTTTGAAGAATAAAATTAATTTACTAAAAATTGAATGATTATTTACTAAAAAATTAAAAATAATTTCAATTTATTAGGAAATATATATATATCATAAATTAGTTAACACTATTCATACCCTCTAATTTAATGGCTAGATTATAATGGTAATATTTAAAATAATATTATTTCATGGTTTATTAAAGCTTGGTGTTGTGTGTGTTGTACACTATAGAGTATAAATATATTGGGGTTGTGCATACTGAAAGCTATTAAAGAGATTAAATGTATTCAATAATAAATATATCTTAATTTTTTTGGGTGTTACATTATCCTTTATTCTTGGTGTTGCGTTCCATATACGCTATCAAACATACTTTTCTTATTTTAAAATCTAGGGGTGTTACATCCTCCCCCCTTAAATAAATTGTATCATTTGAATTTGAAATTTATCATAGTAATAAATGTTGGATATTTGAAAATTACTTTGTTGTAAACCCACATTATAAAAAGGGTTAATAAAAAATCCTGTTGATATGAGAGAAAAGGAAGTACGAAGGTCATCTAGAATAACACATACTAAGCTTCCAAATAGGGAAACATAAGTGGGAAGTGAATATTTGGATATGGATGAAATGTATAAATAATTATGGAGAATGATAGAGATTATTAATCATATTAAATTGAATGATCAATATAAATTTAAGGACCTCAAAACCCTAATTATGTGATGAGTGAAAAAAAATCGGTTCATCATAAATAAAGGTACTCACATAACATTTTTGGTTCAAGATAATTTTCCTAGAGTTGAGGAATTTTTTCACTCTATATACTGAAAAAAATTAAAATATACTTACTTGAAATGTTTAATTTCATCATTTATACAATTTCCCCCACAATTTCATCTTTTTAAATAAAATATGAGTATTTCAGATGAATTATTCTTGTTAGAATCACTAGAATCAATTTTTAACAAATAAAATTATTCCCAAAAGGATACCCATATATTTATCATATATTTATAAATTATGCAAAACAAAAAATGGTAAGAAAAAACTAATTTAATTTCCAAAATTAATAAACAATCATATGATAAAATAATACCTTAATCAAAAAAGTAATACCTAGAGTTCAACATTAATCATTCCATAAATGAATGATACTATTTCCCAAATAAACTCTAAAGGGTTATCTTATACTTTTAACTTATGATCAACCATAATCTTATTGACCTATTATGGTGTCTATAAATATTAACATAACCTCACATGAAAATATCATAATCTCTAAAGTTATCCAAACCTTTCCTATGATACAAACTATAATAGCCCTAAACCCGCACTCCCAGATCTGATGATGGAATCATAAACTTTACATTTCTATCTTTGATAATAATAAAGGTGAACCAATTTTCAATATAAAAAACTTACAATATAAAAATTAATATATTGGATCACATACATTTTCATGTTAATTTTAGGTTTAGAGTTTTAGAGAATTATAAAAAACTCTTAATATTATGGATTCATAAAAAACTAGTTCATAAAGATGAAAATAATATCCCACTATACCCATATTTTCATATTCCATATTAGTTTATCATCATCATCTGTATGGAATCCTTCTAAAAATAAATCATTCAACCTAAATATTTGTAACCTTGGGAAAATAAAATATAAGATGGGGGAGAAAAATTCTTAGTAAGGGTAAACATAAACATTAATAATTGAATGTCATTAGTGAGCATAAGAATTTTATAAGGTCATGAAGAAATAATCAAAGTTAATGAGTACAATATAAGAATATCCATACCCATCAATAAATGGATCATCAAACATGAAAATGTCGAATTAGGCCTTAAAAATGAAATTTTCATCAGAATCAATAATCACAAGACATTTTATATCAATCTTGATCATAAGAAACATTATAAACCCATATAAGGCATAAATAAAACTTATAGATATCTGGAAAATTATATTTACATCACTTATTAAAAATGTAATAAGCAATATGACTGACATCCATACCTAGAGCACCCAATGCATTATAGGGCTATAATGGACCTACTTGTCCATGGTTTTTCATGAAACCACCTTTCCTTGGTTAATAATTTATCCAAATACCCTTATTTTATAACATAACCACCCATAATTAGTTTATAATGGAAACACCCATCATTATAAATAATGCCCAAGAACCATATCATGAATAAAGTACATAGATAATTCATGTCATCATAAACTCATTGAAACAATTTTTATTCAATTTATAACTTGATTAACCAATGGAAAATAAATGGGTTCCATAAAAAAATCTTTTAAACATGGTTAACCCATATAAAATAAATGGGTTCCCTAACAATCTCTTTGAAACATTATGAACCCATCGAAAATAAATGGGTTCCATAAAAATATATTTGAATTAGTCATAATCTATCTAAATAATTAATTAGGTTGGTATAATTATAAAATATCTCCAATAGATCATAATTAACAATAAGGTTTTTTGACGTGATGAATGTAAATATTATTAAAAGATCATTAAAAATATTTTTTTAGGAAAATAACATTTTCATTTTCAAAATCACTTTTTAAAAAAAAACTAGAAAAATGTTGTGAAAATCCTTTCCTTTGAAAAGAAAATTGGAAACATATAAAATAAGGTTCAAGGAAAATAATTTTCATGATGTCAGAAAAATCCATTTATATTTTAAATGTTAAAAATAAGTGTTCTTTTAAAAACATTTTGTAAAAAGTGATTAAAAAAGCGACTCATTTGGAAAAGGTTAAGAAATTTCATTTAAAAAACTTTTAAAATAAGTTCAAATACCATGTAAAATATACTTATTAAATCAATTATTTTTATAAATAATTTTATTTTAATTTTTTATAGAAAACATGGTTATAGGAGAGAAAGATACCCGATCTAAAATAAAATACAAGATTAGTATCTCTTACAAATGAATTTTTTGATGTTTCTTAAATCAACAAGGGAAAAAATGGGAATTAAACATGTTAACCAAATTAATAAATATAGGAGAATAAAAAATATTTTTTTCAAGAAAATAATATCATATTATTTCCTCTAAAAGAAACTTGAACATAAAAATTCTTGAAATAAATGATATTGTAACATAAAGCCTTTTCCACATTAGTAACTCTTTAATTGTAAGTCCCATTAAAGAATAACATCAAATGAAACATAAAATATCATTAATATAAGAATATATATGTGATATAACATGTCTAAATGGTATTATATAAACTCTATAAAATAATTTAGGTCTATAACATTAACATACGTTTCAAAGAAAGATAATTTGAGAGAAATAGACCTTATAAAGATCATATAAAGTGATTATGTGTAAAATATTTAAATACATAACAAATTATTGTAAATACAGAATAAAAAAAATTTAAATATAAATTCACACATAATCATATCATAAAAAATTCAATGGAAGAGAGTTATAACCCAATGAAAGGAAATTGAGTGAAGAAATCCTTTACCACTTGGTAATATTCAATTCAAATTACCTTAGATGAAATAATTAAAATTTAAACATAAACTAACATAAATTATAATTTATTCAATATATAACATGTAAATGGGGTATTATATACATTAAAAAATATAAATATGGTTTGAATATATCATATATTTCATAAAAGTAAAAGTGAGATATGAAAAAACCTAACATCAAGTATAAGCATTCCTTATATGTAATTTAACTACTATATAATAAGATTAAATAAATTATTTGATTTTCTGAGAAAATTTTTAATGTTTTAAGCCTTATACTTAAATAATTTATTTTATTTATTTTTAATTACCTTTAAATATTAAATCTATTAATTCCACTTCAAGAGTTTTGAGGATGTCCGGTTCATTATTTCAAAATTGATTCAGTGTGTGGACATGGTTAAAGAGGTAATTATTTCAAAATTTTAAAAATAATAATCATGAAATAATTACCATATTTATTCATCAATTATACTTTTAAAACTAATAATAAAAAATTGTTATGAAAAAGGAACTACGTTATGATCATGGGGACGGTAAGCCGTACAGACACATGAGTAAAGTTTCCATTTTTCAATGATCATTCTGGAAAGAAGGTATGTATTATATTATTATTAAATAATGAATATAATATCATAAATACCATATTATTTGTTTAAATATAATTATATATATCATTCTGGAGATGTGGTGATGAAAAAAATAATTACATCACTTCACGGAGGAAGTAGTCCACACGTACACGAACGACATCATCATTTTTTTAGTGTAAGAAAGAAAAAGACATATTATATTTTCAGAATAATAAATATTTCATGAATATAATTATTATTTCATTTATATCACATATATTCATTAAAATTATCATTGTTACCTTCCATGTAAATCATTACAGAAAAAAAATCACATCGCTTCGTGAGGCGGTAATCCACCTATACATAAGAGATGCTGTCATATCTCCAACAGAATAGAAATTAAATAGGTATATGTTATATCATAAATCCAAAAGTATAAAAATGTTTGAAATATTATATATATACTTTAAATACATCATTACAATAATCCATGATAATAAATGATGAAAAATGAATGACATCGGTTCACGAGGCGGTAGTCCACAATACACATGAATGATGATTTCGTATACCATTTTATGGTTGAATAGATGAATTTAGGTTATTAAATTAATATAATAACATATAATTATATATTATATAATTTTTTATCATATTATCATAGTTTAATAATATTTTAATGAGGTGGAATAGGAAATAAAACCAGGACACATAGTTATGAGTTTTACCTCTTCTCAGACCACCTCTTTATGGTTATACCTAAAGTATTCATAGAATGTATTTATGACCAAAAAATGATTCTAGGATTAGTTTATAGAAGTTTGGAAGTTATATTGGTCATTATTTTTTAAACTAAAATGGTTTAAAGTTATACATATGGGAGGATAGGTGGTGTCCTTTTATAAGTGAGGTGAGTGATAGACATGTAATTTTTAAAAATAAAAAAACATACCCACCTTTTTCACATGCCAAAAGGATCTAAAATGGATAATTATCAATAATTATACATGATAAGGTCTAAATATGTCTATAAAATATATTTTACCCAATTTTTAGGTTATTTTATCTCTTATCGTTTTTTATTTTAACCCCCGGTAAACCCACTTTCACCTTAACCGTGATTATTTATTTTTTACAATTTATAATTTTCATTATGGTAAAAAAATATGTTTAAATAATTAGATAAAATAAATTTTTAATATTAAAAATATGGAATTAATTTTACAAAATTCAATTCACATAATTGTAAAAATTTAATTTAAAATTAAACCCATTGATGTGATGAAAAAGTTGGTTTTCAAGAAGTGTATTTTTTGAGGAAAATATTATTTTATAACTAATAATAATTATTTTATGATTTTAAATTAATATTTATTGATATATAATATATATATTTAAATTAAATAATTTCTCATTAGAGGGTTTTTATTAATTAAAAAAGAGAAAAATTATGTACTTTAAAATTGTTTTCAGAAAAATCCTGTTTTTAAACCCAAAGATAACCATATACCAAAATCCAATATGAAGCTTATTCAAATTAAGTTAAGTGGATAATATATAAATAAATAATAATTATATTACTTTAAATCATATTCAAAACACAGTTATACTTTTAAATTGCTTACTTTATTGAAAATAAATGAAATTTTTAGAAAAAATCGATATTTTCACTATTCACTGAAAAATTAATATTTTCCAAAAAATCCCAAAATTTCAAAAAAAATTAATTTTGATATTATAAATTTAAAAATGAATTTTATTTTATCAAATAAATTTTATAAAATTTTGAAAATTTTTTCATAATATTTTTTTCATGAAAATCAATAAAAATCATTTTTGAAGAAAACATATTTTTGAAGAATAAAATTACTTTACTAAAAATGATTGATTATTTAATAAAAATTTATCAATAATTTATATTAATTATGAAATATATATATATATATATATATATTTCATAAATTATTTAATACTATTCATACAATCCAATTTAATGGTTAGGTTATAGTAATCAAATTTAAAATAACATTATTTTATGGTTTGTTAAAGCACGATATTGCGTGTCTTGTACGCTATTGGCCATAAAACTCATGGGGTTTCATGTTCCATAATATGTTTAAGAGACTAAATTTATTCAAGAAGAAATATATATATTAATGTATTGGGATGTTACATTCTTTTCTAAGCTTGGTGTTTCATGTTGTATATGCTATCAAACCTAGTTTTCTAATTTTAAAATCTATGGGTGTTACAAGATGTCATGGGATTCCTATGAAGAAATTCATAGTTATGTTTTACCATTTCCATACTGGAATGGGTAATGGTTTCATCATACCCTTAGACTTATTTCTTTCTGCCTTGCCTTGCTGGCATACCCAGCATCTAGATATGAATTCTGCAATCTCTCTCTTCATGTTATCCCACCAAATGTTTTTCATTATATATCTATACATATTAGTTCCTCCTGGATTAATATAAAAGTATTATGTATGTTCATCATCCATAATATACCTATTCAGTTCTAGTTTTTATTGGATACATAGAAGAGTTCCAAACCTTATAACTCCATCTTCAGCAAAGTTGAACTTTATAATTTTTCTACCTTCTTTTATACTATATCATCATCTTTATGGGACTCCTTGATATTCTAAATAATATATGGTTAAGAAGTTATTTGATAAAGGTATTATGAGGATCCTTTTTTATTCACATTTCCATCCATTTCATGCCCAATAATATTGGATCCCCCATGATCCTCATCATGGATAGGGTTGTAGGAACCTTTCTACTTAGAACATTTTCCACTTTGTTCACCTTCCCAAGATGGTAATGAATTGAAGAATAATAATAATCCTTGATCATATATAACCACCTTAATTGGAATATATTAATATAATTTTGTGTGAATATACACTTTAGGATTTTATGATATTTTTATATGTCACACTTCTCCCCACATAGTTAATGCCACCAAATCATTAATGAAAAGATCAACAAAAAGAATTCTAGATCATGATTTAGGAATTTATACTCATAGATATTTATTTGTAAAGGGTAATAGGATATTAATTTGTCATATTTCATGAGTACACAACCTAATACCTTTTTGGATGCATCAATATAAATCAAAAATCCATCCCCACTGGTGGGTAATGTGAGCACAAGTGCAATGATAAGCCTCTTACTAAGCTCTTTAAAAATTTCCTCATATTATTAAATCTAGAAAACCTTTATGCCCTTCCATCTTAGCTTGGTTATTAGGCTTGAAAATTAATATAAGTTTCTCATAAATCGATGATAGTACCCAACCAATCCAAAGAAACTATAGATATCCATCATAGAGGTTTTAATAGGTCATCCTTCTATTGCCTCAATTTTTAAAGGGTCAAAAAAAATCTATTTCTTGGTGATAAAATTACCTAGGAAAGTTACTTTATCCAACTAGAATTCACATTTACATTAATTTTCATATATACTTTATTTCCACAAGGTCTTCACTACATCATTCAAATGCTCCTCATGTTCCTCCTTGATTTTGGAATAGATTATAATATCATATATAAATACTTCCACAAATTTGTCAAGGTAATATATAAATACTCTATTCATCAAGTCCATTATGATTTATAGAGCATCAGTGAGTCTAAATAACATCAATATGAACTGATAGTGACCATACCTTGTACAAAAAGAAGACTTAGGGATATCCTCCTTCTTCAAATTTACTTGATAGTATACCAACTAATGATTCACCTTATTATAATACTAGATGACATGTATCTGTTCAAACAAGTAATCAATCCATGAAATAGGATATCTGTTATTTATTTTTATGGTGTTGAGATCATGATAAAAAATGTAGAGTCAAATTTACCCATCCTTTTTCTTGACAAAGAGGACTACTGCACCCCCTAATGAATCACTTGGGTGTGTGAACCATTTATTCAGATTCTACTGTATCTAATTATTCATATCATAAAGGTTAACATAATCCATTATATATAGAGTATTTGATATTGGTAAATATCTAGGTATAATATCGATTGAAAATTAAACCTCCCATCTCAGAGGAAGACCAAACAATTATTCAATAAAAAAATTAGAATATTCCCTCACAATAGGCATGTCTTTAAGGATGATATCTTACTTATACTCAATCATTTGAGCTAGATATACTTGGTCATATAATAATAATATCCATGATTGAGATTATTATACCAAAGGAGATTCATCCTCTTCCTTACACTTTTATATAATCAGAGTCTGATTCATGATACAGAGGGTTATTTTCTTCTCTTGGTAATTTATGTTGGCACTATATAATGAAATATAATCCATGCCTATAATATCATCAAATTACACTAAATTAATTATCCCGAGGTTCACTAGGAAGTTCATCCCTCAAATTATGAATGAGGATATGTTATATACTTGGGATAAAATAATTTCCCAATTTTACCTTTTCATTGATAGTCCTACTACAATGATTTATAGTGGTTTTTGAATATTTATACTAAACATGTGTGATAAAAAATCAAATGGTGAAAAAAATGGAAAATTATGTTCGATATCATTGAAGGAATAACTAGACTACCTTTAACTACTTCATGGTTGGGATCTACCTTAGCAGTTGTGATTGAATAAGATCACCCTTGATACCTTGGAGGTTGTTGGCATTGACTGTCACAAAAAATCCTTGGATTAGGGTATCAGTTGCATAATTCCCATGTCCCTTGCAATTGAAATACTAAAATTATAAATGAGGGTTGAATTTATCATTCTTTTATTTTATCACATTGAAGGGTTTTTCCTATCATCAATCCCTAGCTAGGTTCCTTTCCTCCCTACACTAAAATCATTTACTCGTCCCCCTTGAGAAATTTCTGAGATGCTTCTTCCCATAATTTATACAAGTGGGATTTTGGGATTTGTTTCCAATATTATATTTCTCCATCATTTCTCTATAATGAAACTACATTTTTCACTTATTATCCTCATGAAATCCTTGAGATTTTTTGACCTCCATTTAGAATTTGAGGGAACATTAGATAATTTTCTTATAGCTATAAAAGTTCTAATTCGAAAATCATTCTCCTAGACTCAACTTCAACCCACAAAAGAAGAATTAAACTTTACTTTTTGGGGTCAAGTAGATTTGGTAGTTTCTCCCAATTCAAGTTTTTATTCAAAACCTTATTCAATTGATAAATTATTGTCAGGAAGTTCAGGATTCCTACTCCCATCGGGCTGGGCATCTCATATTTGAGCTCATCACATTTTCCCCACATTGGTTGTTGAAGAAGTTCATATTATTTCTATCCATTTACTAGAATAATGGGAAAATTAGGGATAATAATTTTTAAATTATTAAACAAATAAAAATAAATATATAAACATTAATTTGATAACTCATAAATGATATATAATCTTTAACCCATTAATTTATAGTCTTAAATCTAAGTTATCCTTGATCTATTTCCTAATATAAAATATTATGGGAATTTTTTATTCCCTTAATAATGGTTTATAAGGATCTTGAGAATTTAACACAATATATCCACTAGTAGTTTCAAACCAGGTGTGTAGAATGGCCCATTATAATTCACCAAGTAATGATTGAGTACATATCATGTTCCCTTTTCGTGGTTATTACCCTTATGTACATCTATTCCAGAAACACATCCCATTATAATATCTAGATAGGAATATATTTTATTGGGAACCAATTATTATATACTTTAATAAAAATTAGGGATGTTTTCCTATGTTTAGTATTATCCCTAAGGATATTTATTAGAGTTTTTATTCCTAATCACAAAAATAACTAGACTTTGTTCTGATACCAACTATGATAACCCATATTTTAATACACACTAATTCATGATTTATTACATTAATGGAAAAAATATAATATAAAAATATCATGAATTATAGTATCTTTAGGAAATTAGGTACCTAGTACATCAAAATGATACATAAATATAACAACATTATTGAAAACATCCTTAACATGCTTCTAAAATTCTATTGTTCTTAAAACTATACGAGATAACTTGGGTGTGTAGGGGTGAGATATAAAGACCGTTAAGGAAATATAAAAATAATATCATATGTTAAAGCATTACATGTGAGAAAATAGGCATATCAATGTAACACAAGTGGTGTGAAAATCATAATCTTTAATAATGAGGCATGATATAACATGATGTCATAAAGGCAACATGGGAATGTGGAAACAACATAAATCATGTGATAAAAAAAGTCAAGGATAACTACCAAATAAAATCACATGGTTTATAGAGTCCCATAATGAATTAGGTTTTCTCCCTAATCCCATAAATGACTCCTCATGATACTAAAACATTACCTAATTCATTTGAGTGATATATGGGAACACCAAATATAATATGTACATGATCATGTGTGCCATATCGATCATTCAACATAAATAAATATTTCATAAAATTTAATCCAAGATTAAGGAGTGTGGGTTATATACATAGAATTCCCCAATCAATGAATTATGGATACATATAGGTGAATACCATTGAGTTGAAATGGGTATGGGTATTCACTACACAAATGTTTGACATTGAAAACCGCATGATAATTTTGGAAGTATAACGAGGGTACATAAAGGTTCATCAAAGGAATTAATGAGAGATAAATACGTTTATAATCACTTGGAAATAATAAGGGATGTAAGAGGGGTATGTAAGAACATAACTCAAAATGAAAAATTTGGAATCAAAGTGAATAATACAAAGAAGTTTCTTGAATAAAGAGGAGAGATTCCCTTACCTTGAGAGGGTATTTACCAAATATTAGGAGGAGTTTATTAAGATATTAATGTCAAAATGGGAGGGATATAGAGAGATAATAGAATATTAATGTCATGTGTTAAGGGATTTTAGTGAAGATAAATGGGAGGTTGGGTGGGTTTATATAGAATAAATGGTGGAGAGTTCTTTATTAATTTCTAGACCTAGATTTTGGACTCATTATGAAAACGTAATCAAAACCAAAAACCTTCCCATGGGGTTTTAACATGTTTTATACGAATGTAGAGTGGTTTTAATTATTTTAAATTATTAAGAACCCATATAATTTATATAATACCCTTATGACGTGTGAGTCAAGTTTACAAATAATTGATTTTAAAATCTTAAAATATAATATAGGTTTTAGAGGATTCACTAAGGGTTTATAAAATTAATCAAATAACCTAAAAAATTATTCTAAAATTTAATACATATTTATTCATGGATAAATTTTATTTCATATATTACATCAATTTTTTTATCATTTTTATATTATAATACAGATCATATATTTATACCTTATTTAATTTTGTCCCAAAAATTCGACTGTCTCCGAAAATTATAAAAAATCCTAATGAGATAATTTTGATGTTATGATTTCAAAAATAATATTTATTTTATCAAATTAGTTCTCCAATAATTTGAATTTGCACTTTTAAATAAAAAATCCACATTTATTAAAAAATACTGGGCCTTTTTATAATAATAGTTTTCTAACCCTTATATATTTTTTGAATTCGTAAAATTATATTAGCTTTTATATTTAATAAAAATTATTCAATAAAAATATTTTATTAACATATAATTTATTTAAAAAATTCATGAATTCATTAAAATAGTATGTCTTTATTGAAACTATACATTTTACAAAAATACAACTAGTGTTTCATCGTATCAAAATCTAATTTTTATTAAACTCTTTATCTAATAATTTAAAAATTAATATTAAAAAGGGGTCAACATAATTATAATTTTAATAAAAGAAAAATTTCAAATTCCTACTATTAGGGTCTTGATACAGATCCATTTATTACACTGGTGAATGGATAAAGGACAAGGTCTGTGATGGTTTTATTTTCTTGGGGTGGTTTAAGATACATGGTTTGGGTAAGATCTTGATGATCTTGAAATTATCCCATAAATGGTTTTTATCATGGTTTAGTTATTAATAATTATATTGAGATTAGTTAAGGTAAAATATTAGTGATTCTATCTCCCTTAGAAGCTCTGATAAATGAGATTCATAGGGTACTATAATACTGGTCAAGGTCATCGCTTCTCCCATTTGGGTCAATTGGACTTTGTCACGACCATTTATATATAATAGTCACATGATAAATATTAAATGGAAATAATATCAATGGTTATGATTTTTAATGGTATTTTAAATTTTATAGGATATAGATTATAAATATCTAAAATAACCAAAGTAATCCATGTGTTTTCTATAACCACATTACATAATAGGGATTTCAATTTAATCAAAAAGGGAAATTCATTTATAAAATTTTGGGTCATTATAGTTCATGATATAAAAGGGGTTCATGATGTGAGAGTGTTTTCATGTCTTGGAGGCCAGTGATTCAGAACTTGAGTTTTTGATGATGGTTTTATGCATAATTAACTCGTGATGTGAAGGAATTGTTCCTGATGTGAATAAGTTCCATGAAAATCGGTGGATGTTTTTCAAGATTGAAGGTTGGTAAATTAATGGTTTAAATCTGTTTCATGTGAAACATAATTACAGGTAAATATACTTTATTTACCTTAAATAAACTCTTTTTTTATGATAATAATGTGATTAACAGTCTAAGGAGTGGTTCAGGGGATTTCAAGGCTCATTTGAAGCTTGGAGATCCAAATTTCAGAGATATTGACTGAGCTACATGGTTAGCACATTATTAGTGCTAATCGTGTGACCCAATAGTTTGGGTGCTATATCAAACTATAGAGGTACAAAAAGTTAGTTAAAAACATGGATCTCAAGATTCACGATAGTGTGGGTCTTTCCTGTGGCCTGGAAGGGGCCACACAGTTTTCCCAAACTATGCACCCAGGGCTACTCCCTTAGTTCCACTTAATCAGCATCAGCGCATAGTTTAGGCACAATATTAGGAAAAATGTGTGGCCTAACCATGCATCTCTTAAAAATGCATGAAAATACCATTTACCCTTACCTTAATTTATGAGTTTATCTTCCTTTTCCCTCCCCTTTTGCATGTATATCCTATTCCATGTGTGGGAGTCTTCCTCCTTCCTCTGACCTAAGCTTTATGCTAGGTTATTTTTCCCATCAATAATTCATTCACCATTGGTTGCATTGGATGAATATCAGTAAGAGATTCAGTCATATTCCAACCTATATTTAGTTATTATTCCATATTCAGTACTATTTTTTCACAATCTAATATACCATATTTTCAAGGGATTGGTCTATTTTTTCAATTTCTCCATTTCACTTCTAATATGAAGATGATAATGGATGATGGGTCATCAACTACCATACGTTTGGTGGTTTAGTAAATTATCCCAAAAGTTGAGTCGTTTTATAACATGTAACATCATGTAGCATGCTATAATTTCCACAAGTTGCCTTAAAATTATAGTTTTCCTCAATATAAATTGTTTTCCATGTTATAAATGGCCCATAAAAATGATTTTATGGTCAAAGGTCTCCCTATCTCGATAAGTGCCACCCCTTAGGGTGTGCTCAAGAAGTGTCCTATAATTATTACTTGTTTATATAGAAACACTAACATCTAATTAGTGTTTATTACCACCTAATTAAATGGGTCATAGTAATTAAATGGAAAGTGAGTGGTATTACCACTTAAATTTAGTTCCATATTAATAAAGGTTGTTTCCTTTAGTTAAATGGGATGTAAAATGAATTGAAATTCATCCCCTAGATAATATTAAATAATGACCAAACTTATTATTATATAAATGTGATTTAAAGTAATTGAGTCCTATATGTTTGTGATAATCATGAAGTTAGTCTCATCTACTTATGATCCTTTGGCATGAAATCCCATACCCAAGTTATATACAATAATGGAGTCCTATGTTAATGTGATAACTATGCATGGCATCCCATGTGAATGCGATTATCAAGAATGGTGTCCCAAATGAAATTTGATGTATAAGAATGATGTCCCATGTAAATGTGATATATGATTATGGTGTCAATAAATAAATTTGAATTACAAGCATGACATCACTAATTAAATCTGATAACTTCGTATGGCATCCCATATTTTGATAGTTAAGCATGGAGACCCATATGATTATAGAAACTCGGTAATGAAATCTACTGACATCCTATGGGACTTTTAACACCCCAGTATTTTATGATATGTCTCTTTTTTTAATAAATTTAATCTACTTGATAGCTTACATTGCATAGAAAATTTAGGTTAAATGAACTCTAAAATTTATTATTATAACAATACCGTTATAACCTAGCTATTAAATTGGAGTTTATGAATAGAATTAACCACATCATGAAATATATAATTTTAAAACTAATTTTTAATGTATTAATTAATTCTTTTTGAATATTCACAAAATTTTTAGTAAGGTCATTTTGTTTATCAAATATACATTTTCTTCAAAAAGAGATTTTTATTTATTTCTTTAAGAAAATAAATATAATTAATATTTTAAACTATTATAATATTTATATGATAAAATTAACATCATTTTATGGATTCATAATGTCAAAAATATATTTGAATTTTTTTTGAGATTTTTTGGAAAAGTTTGATTTTTCAGTGGATAGTAAACAAATACTGATTTTTATAAAACCCTCATTTTCCTCATATTTAAGTAATTTTATGATTTTAGATTAATATAAAATTAAATAAGTACAATTTAGTTATATATAATATAATTAATTTTATTTAAACAATCTTTATACCTTATTTTTTGTATAAGTACATTTTTAGGCTTAAAAACACATTTTTTCCAACAAATTGTTTCATTGTGTTTTGACTATTTAATTTTAAATGTAATTTTTGAAAATAATGTGTTTTAAATTTTGGAAATTAGATTCCATATTTGGAAGAAGGATTTAAAATTTTTGTTATAAGTTTATTTTAACTTTTAGGAAGAAAAAAGTTACCGTGGTAAACAAAAGATTTACTATAGTATAGGTAAAATAATTTATCAGGTTAATGTTAAAAGGAAATACTTAAAACACTTAAAAAGACAAAATTAAATGGGTGTTTGATGTTTTTATTAACCTTTAAAAAAATTTCAACATTAATTATCATCCAAATTCATTTGAATTTATGACACCAAAATGTGGTTGGGTTTAAATGTAAAATAATCATTATTTAATCACTCAAAACCACCCATCCTCAAGTATAAATACCACACCTAATCACCCCCTTTATCAAAAAAATCCTTGAATATTTTCAAATTTATACCAAACCCTATCATCCCCTCTATCTGTAAATCCAAGTTCTATTGGTCTCATCCAAATACCAATTCCAAGTTCTTTAAAGGGTCCTTCAATGAGGTGATATTCAAGAGGTAACTTTCTCAAACCATAACTCTTAATATCTTTTCCTCTTCTAAAATATCCTCAAATACTTCACATATCAAGGAATAATGACTCAATTATCATTTATATAATGTAATTTTATATTTCTAATAGAATATCTTATGTCCATTTATTTTATTATCTCATCTTATTCAAAGAAACGAAAATATTTTCTAGATTATGGCAGTTAACTGTCTTCGTGGATAATGATTTTTTATTATCCATTACCACCTTAAAGGATGGAAATAAAACTATTTTTCAAGTAAAATAAGATTTTAATAGGTATATTATAATGTAATTCATGTTTCATAACTAATATATATACATAATATTAGGTAAAATTAAACTAGTTCGTGACTCTCAAAAAACCCACCAAATTAACTAAACATTTATCATTAAAATTTTATCAAATGAATCATCCTCATTTAAAACATAAAAATGATATATTACACAATTCAAAATTATGTAAGTTCATAAATACTATTTCATTTCATATTTTTAGTTCTATTTCCATTTGAAAGTAAAATCCATAATTCTGTGATATATATAACTTATTCACTAATTATTTATTATGTGTGGTGTATATAATTAAATTTGATATATAAAATCATAAATATCATTATATTTATGGTATTAAATTTCTAATTTGATAATTGTTAATTTTTTGGGGAATATAATTCGACTGGTTATAAAGTGGTAAGGGATTCTTAACTCAATTTCCATTCTTTAGGTTAAACTTCTAGTTAATTTATTATTACATGTTAAGATTATGTTTGAGATGAATTTTGATTATATTACTTTGTATTTCCACTTATTTTACATGTATTTACAGCTGTTACATATAATTTATTCATTTGATTAATTCTTAATTCAATTATATGATATTTATAAATGGATTTATTTTAAAAATTATCCTTTTAAAATTACCTTTTAAACTCTATTTTTATTCTATGTCCATGTTTTATATTTTTTTCCAATTTTTTTAATATTTTTAAAGTCATTTTACTCATGTTTTAATTTTTACAATATTTTCTAAAGGATCCTATTTTTCTTTTTCTAAATGATGTTCTTTGAGACTTTTATGATAAAAACACGAAAGGAATGTTTTTTTAACTTATATGACATGAGTGTATTTTACCACCATCATGAAACTTTAATAATTTTATGTCTACTTTAAAATATTAAAAGGTTATTTTAAAATAAAATTCATTCCTTTATAATTCTGTGGCTATTTAAAAAGAAATTATTTAAAAATAGAAATGTTGTTTTTTTCAAGAATTATTTGAAGTGATATTTAAAAATTATTTTATATCCAGGATAAAAATATTTTATGTTAATTATTATTTAATGGGATATTATTCAAGTATACTATCCTTATTACCTTTATTTTTGGTTATTTTTTCTGATGTAATGATATTTATGAAACCCATTTCTTTTCATGGATTTTGATATGTTGAATGATTTATGTTCTTATGCCACACATATGTATGGTTTTCATTATGTGATTAGTGGGACCTATATCACCCTCCAATGCATTGGGTAAATCATTATATCTCCTGAGATAACAATGGGAAACAAGTAAATGGGCTTGATCCACAATGGCAAATATGTGTTTCCTAATCTATTATTGGAAAATGGTGTGTCTTGACCCACTATGGGAAACAATTGTGTCATAATCAACTATATTGATGGACTTAATAGTTAACCTTGACTTATGATATGTTTTTCTATATTTATAGTGGTGCCAAAATTTTATGACATAATATTATGGATCATGATTGATTTTTTGTGATTTATCACTCTTATGGTCTATGTTTTCAGGAATGATAATGTTTATTTCAAGAATCATATTTATTAACTATGATAGGTTGGGTATGAACTTTTTAATTTATGATAATGATCACATAACCCTATTCTTATCTTAAGCATTCATATGATCATGGATTGATATCTTTTATGTTTATCTTTACCGAGCCTATGATCTCACCCTTTACTATGTTTCTTTTCCCCAGGATATAAAGAATGGTATTAAGTATGATATGTTAAAATGGTTATATTTATAAAGGATTAATCAAGAGAAAATGTATATGTTTTATGAACCAGTTATTTATGTTTACAAGTTTCCAAAGACACTAAAAACATATGGTTCTTATGTTTTTTTGTTATTTTATGTAATAAATATTAATCTATTTATATGTAATATCTATCCATGAAAAGAATGGGTCATTATAGTTGGTATCAAAGAAAGGTTTAGTTAACCTTTTGAAACTAGGATGAGAAACCCTAGTAAGAACCCTACGGGTAAGTATAGGTTACAATCCTTGAGTTTTGGAAACAATCATGAATAACCTAGGATTAAAAATAAGGTGTTATATATTAAAATTTTATAAGAAAGTTCACTAGATTATGTGGGTTTCCACTATGATTATTGTTGCTAACATTTTGCGTTTTGTGTTTTATATAATGAATGGAACTTGAAGGATTCATGTTAATAGTGAACATAATGGACAATGTAATAACATTACTTGTGAGAAACCAAATTAAATAGGAGTCAAAAGGTGAAATACTGTTATTATTTCCAATTATCAATCTCATAATATGATCAATAATATCAAATTTGGTGAGTTTCACGACCAATGTAATAGGAGAAATATGGAGTTTCATGGTGACCATAGAGGAAAGTAATTTCAATTTTCCTCATGTAAAGAATGTGGGAAAAGGTATCAAGGTGAGTGTTTCAAAGGGATTGGGAGATTATTTGGGTGTGTAAAATAAGGACACAATGTTAGTAATTGTAAATGGAATGATAAAGGTTTAATTAAAATAATGGATGAGTATAATGGTATTCATATTAAATCATTGATAGTTAAATATTTTAAATGTATAATGTATGGGAATTATGAAAATCGATTCCCTAGGGGGAAATATCATGAATAGAATCAGACAGGTTGTTTGAAAAATGGTTATATTGTTGATGATTAAGAGACTAAAAATGATATATGATATTGAATAAATGTTAAGGAATAAAACAATGAATCATGGTTAATGGTTTAAGAAGGAAGTAGAATTATTGAGTGTATATTTATTGAAATTCAAGAATAATGTTGTCAAAGTAATCTTATGGTACTATGGAATAATGAAACATATAAGTATTGTTCCAATTTATTTTTTCCTTAAGTATTTGAAAATATATGTTGAATGGTATTGGTAACCATGAAAACGGATTGTGGTGGTAAAGTGATATTTGTGGAGAACACATGATTAAGGGAAAGATAACCATTAATATATAAATGATACTAGGATAATAATGAGTTAAATAGATGTTTTTTTGTGATAAAATAAATGGGACAATTATGAAGAACTTTGAACTAATTATTAATATTATGAAAAGTTGTTTTATAGATTTAGTTTATAGAATATTTTGGATTTATGGTATGAGGAATGAGTTAATTTTTGAAAGAAGGCATGTTTTCACTAAGGTTTTATGGTAATTCATGTTATTACCATGTTTAAAAAGAATACATGATAATGATATTCACATTTTTGGTGTGTGATAATTATGAACTACATCATTTTTTTGGAGGATTAATTATAAGTTGATTTTGAAAATTTAGTGACCTTTATTCAAAAGATTTTTATTTTTATTTTTGGATTGTTCATATGGGTAACCATATATGAAATTATTTACATTGAAATTTATATGAGGTTTTAGAGATTATGTTATTACATTACCTTATGAATATTTATACTTATTGGATCACCCATGATAACCTTTTTGTTATGATAACTAGAGACAAAAGGAATGAATTTTCATCCCATTTATGGATCTTATGATCCACTAGTTCTTCATGAATTACAATTTAAAATTCATTTCATGGAGTATGAAATGAAGCAGAAATTGATCAAGGAATTACCAAAGAGTGATATTGTACTTATGATATGAAATAAAGTATGTATATCTTTTTAAATGATTTTGAAATAAAATGTTATCCTATCATCATCATTTTTGTTGATATTAATGGAATTTTCAGACAAATTTGGTCTATGGTTTTGTGGTCATTAACCTCATAATGACCATATTATCCATAATTTTCTATCACAACTTGATGGTTACAATTCTCTTCCATGTTTATATTTTTACTTTCGACTAATTTTATCCTAATCAAAATCCTTATTTTTTGGTGATCTTCACCTTTTAATTTTACACCTTTTAAGATGAAGTTTTACTGACCCTTCTTATGATATGGGTTTCCCACAAATTAATTTTCAAACATCCTCATTTTATTTTATAAGTTCAATTTAAAATTACAAGGATTCAATTTTTTTTAATTCTAGGTCATATCAGGATAGTAGCTTATTGATTGGATCTTCACTCTAATTTCCCTCAATCTCATGATGTGTTCCATGAATCTCTCCCAAGTAAGTACATACCTAATATTTCACATGTACTAAAATAAATAGTTATACAAATGGAGTAAGATATTTCTTATTAAGAAATCCCAATAGAGATTTTGTATTTTAGAGATAAATTTCTATGAAACAATATAACTCAATTGGTTAAAGTTCTATGGAAAAAACACCAATTTTAGGAAGCTATATGGGAACCTAAGGATGTGATGAGGTATATTTATCCTCATCTATTTTTATCTGAGTGATGAATTTTGAGGGAGGAATTAATTTGAAGGGGGTATAATGTAACACACCATAATTTTACATTATATATTTTTTAAAACAAATTTAATCTCTTTGATAGCCTATATTGTACAGAACATCGAGCTTAAATGAACTCTAAAATATTATTATTTTAACATAACCATTATAAACTACCCATTAAATTAGTGGGAATTAATAATATTAACCATGTTATGAAATATATAATTATCCAACTCATTTTCAATTTATTAAGTAGTTCTTTTTTAATAGACAAATAATTTTTAGTATTGTCATTTTGTTTTTTAAATATATGTTCTCTTAAAAAAGTTATTTTTATTTATTTTTATGAAAAAATAAATAAAATTAATTTTTTAAGATTTTATAAAATGTATATAATAAAATGAACATCATTTCTATATTCATAATATTAAAATTATCATATGATTATTTTTTGAGAATTTTCTGGAAAACTTAAATTTTCAGTGAATAGAAAAAAACACCGTTTCAATAAAACCCTCATTTTCATCATATTTGAAAACAATTTTATGATTTTAAATTTATCTAAATTTAAATTTAGTACAGTTCAGTAAGATATAATATAATTAATTACATTTAAGCAATATTTATAACTTATTTTGGTATAAGTACATTTTTGGTCATAAAAACATTTTTTTTCTTCCAAAAAACAAATTTTCATTACATTTTGAGGGTTTAATTTTAAATGAAAATTTTGAAAATTTTGGGTTCTTAATTTTATAAAATGGATTCAATATTTGGAATATTTAGGTCCAAATTAGGTTGTTTTTTCATTTTCATTTTTATGCATTAAAAATTTACCGTGGTGAAAAACCATATTTACCGCAGTATAGGTAAAATAATGCAGTGGGTTAAAGTTAAAAGGTAAAAGCTTAAAATAAATAAACAATATAACATTAAATTGGTTGTTTATGTGTTTATAAAACTTATAAATCCTTTAAAACATTAATTATCATCATAATTATTTGTAATTAATTCCACCAAAATGTGGTTGGATTTAAATATAAAATAATCATTATTTAATCACTTAAAACCACCCCTCCTCAATTATAAATACCACCCCTCAACACCAAATTTTCCCTAAAAATCCTTTATGATTTTAAAATATCTAGAAAAACCTCTCCTCCCAACTATCCCAACATCCAAGTGCTTCTCATATAACTTAAAAACCAATTTCAAGTTCCTTAAGGGGTCCTTCAAGGAGGTGATATTCAAGATGTAACTTTCTCAAACCACCGCTCTTAATTTATATTCTTATTCTACATTCTCGTATCCTCAATCATACATCCAGGAATCATAACTATTATATAATTTATATACTAGAAATCTATATTTATAATGGAATATATTATATCCATCCCTTTTATTATGTCCTCTTATTCAAAGAAACAAAACCATTGTCGAAATTATGGCGGTTAACCATCTATGTGGATAATGATTTTTTTGTTTTCCATTACCGCCTTCATGGCTGGTCATAAAAATATTAATATAGTTAAATAATATTTTAATAGTCATATTATAACCTATTTCATTTTATTTAACTAATATATATATATATATAATATTAAATGAAACAAAACCAGCTTTTGATAGTAAAAAAACCCACCAAATTAAACTAAAAATTTATCATTAACATTTTATCAAATGAATCATCATCATATAAGAAATAGAAATAAAAAATGGGAAAATTTAAATATTTTGAAGGGCATGAATACCACTTCATTTCACTTATGTATTTTTATTTCTATTTGATAAGAAAATACATAATTACACACAAATGAACTGATCATGAAACCATGAAATGAACACACCCAAAATAATAAAAATACTAAAATATTATTAATGGAAGGGTGGTAATATATTATAAAATTATAATATAAGGTATTATAAATATGATTAAAATTATTTAATTAATTAATAAAATTATTTAAACATTTATATAGGAGGTTAAATTATAAAAAACTAAAGGGAGGCATAAGGTAAGAGTTTGTCATCTCACTTTTACTTCTATGAGATAAATAAATTATTCACCACTTTTATTTTTGTGTTGTGTAAATAATTACATTTGAAATATCATATCATTAATCTCACTCTCTTCATGTTATTCAATGTTTCATTTTAAAATTATTACTTTTATGAGGCTTACGATTCGACTGATTACAAAGTGGCAAGGTATTTCTGAATTCAATTTCCATTCATTGGGTTAAAATTATACTTAATTGATTATTCCATGTTAAGATTATGTGTGAGATGAATTTTGAATATATTATGTTGTATTTCCACTTTTTTATATGTATTTATAGCAGATACACAAAATCGATTTATTTTATCAATGCACACTTCAATGATATGATATTTATAAGGGACCTTATTTAATTTTTTTTAGAATTTACCATAAAAAACTCTTTTTCTTCCATGTCTAAGTTTTCTAAATTTTTTTCCAAAAATGTTTTTATGTTTTTAAAGTAAATTTTACTCATGTTTTAATATTTACAAAATAATTTGAAATGATTCTTTTTAATTTTTCTAAACGACGTTCTTTGTTTATTTTTAAATACAATTATTGAAGGATTGTTTTTTAACTTATACATAATGATCAAATTTTTATTCTTTCATGAAACTTTAGTGCATTTATGTCTCCCTTATAATATTATAATGTTATTTTCTAAGAATTTTTTTTCATAATTAATATCATGCCTATTTAAAAATAAATGATTTGAAAATGGAAATGTTGTTTTTTTCAATAATTATTTAAAGTGACCATTCAAAAGTTTTTCCATATAGTATAACATTATGTGATGTTAGTTATTCTTTACTGCGGATATTATTCAAGTATAATTTCTTTATTATATTTATGGTTGGTTTATGTTTATTATGGAATGATATTTATGAAACCATTTTCTTTTCATGGGTTTTGATATGATTAATGATTTATGTTCTTATGGAACACATATGTATGGTTTTCATTATGTGACAGATGGGACCTACATCTCCCACCCATGAATTGGGTAAATATTTATATCTCATAATATTAAAATGGGAAATAATTCAATGGGATTGATCCGTAATTGGAAACAGATGTATCCTAATCTACTATGGGAAATAAGCACATCCTGATCCACTATGAAAAATAGTGTGTCCTGATCCGCTATGTTGATGTTCTTGGTATAAAACCATGTAATATGACATAGTATTCTATATTTATATTGGTTACACACTTTTATGAAATTATCTTGGGGATAATGATTTATTTATGATGATTTATCACTCTTATGGTCCATGATTTCGGAAATGATAATGTTTATGTCAGCAATCCTGTTTATGATCAATGATATGTTGGGAATGAACTTTGTAAGTTATGATCATGTTCACATAACCCTATAATTATATTATGATTTCATATGATCATGTATTGATATCTACTATGTTTATCCTTATTTATCATATAAGATCACCCTTTATTATGTTTTTTCCTTAGGATATGAAGAAAGGTATTAAGTATGATATGTCAAAAAGGGTTCTAGTTATAAAGAGTCAAAGAAGAGATGATATATATGTTTTATGAACTAGTTGTTTATGATTCCATGTTTTTAAAGACACTAAACCCATATAGTTATGGAATGGGTTTTTTATTTTATATAATTAATATTAATATATTTAGATTTAATATTTATGTACAAAAAGAATGGTTTGTTATATGACTCATCCTACTATCCATGGATACCTAAATCTCAGGTTCTAGCTAGTAATAATATCTATATATATGGATATAAACATCACTATGTGTATAGACTATACACACACACAAAAACATATTTATACATACAAACACATGTTTTGAGATATCTTGGATTAGGTCGAAACAGGTAGTCTCATTTTGGTTCCCTTCATGAAATGAAGTAGTGTAATTTACATTTTATATTTTTTATTAAATTATTATACATGGACACTAATCATTTAATATGCATTTACTAGATTTACTAGAAACCATTGGTGGTGTCATGCTGAGTTTATCTCACACCATGTTTGAGCTTCCAATTGGTACCCAAATAGATATTATGGATATAGGTAAGGAAAAAGGGAAGCATCCAACTGTGTATTCTTGAATATCTTCTTAAGATGGAGTACATGAGCAGAGGACCAAGAATTTTCAAATGATTCTAGTGGATATATATTTTTGTACATTTTTTATTTTTTATAGCATGGTGTATATAACTATACCCATATTACCCTTTTTGTATATCACATGAATTGAGCGTGAATTTATATATGATATTAACTCTTCCATAGACTTTTTATTTTATCTAGATGATTTATTATTATTATAATATTTATTTTTTACATTTTTTATTGTTTACCATTATTGTATACCATTGTGGCACACTATGACATAAGGGAACAGTCTCCCCACTAACACACCTGAGGACCTTGGTTCTAGTTGGTAGATTCTAGCATATATGGAGGTTAACTTGATGACATGTGGCCAACCAGGTTCAGTTACTTATGAGTGTATCAAGTTTGATATTCTACAAAGTGGTATTAGAGTGGTCTTTTCCTTTTGTCTTACCATTTATGTATTTTAAAGGATACTAGGAATGTATTGGAATTTGGTAATGAGCCTATTCATGGTATTATCTAACCCACGCATAGGGAAATGAAAAATTACTTGGAATGGGATATTACTATTTTGGTCTGTTCCTGTTACAGTCATAATGATATCATTATTGGGCAACACACATGTTTTGTGGGTTTATTATTGATGATATAATTTGTATGAACTTATTTTTTTCTCTATCCATGTACAACAAGGAGGTATCATTTCATGAATCATTATAGGAACTTTATGATTCACATGTCATGCATTATTCCATTCTATATAGGTGTGTCTCATTTCATTCATTGCATGTATTTCTTGTGATTGTTTTATGTTCCTTGACTATTATATACGAAATTATGATAATGTTTCATATAAGGATAAAATAATTGGATTAATTAAAGTGTATTCATCAACCTAAATTATTTTTTCCTATATATCTTTATGGTGGAACCTTAGTTAACCACTTTTTCCATGTTTTAGCTATGGACCATTGGTTCTATGGAATAGAAAGTTAGTTTATTTGATCATGTGAAGGATAATTTTAATTTATAAAGAATTTATTCTATAAATTGGGAATGGTAATTCATTAAATCAAATAATTTTATATGACCTGTTACATCCTCATACTAGTTGTAAGGTTTAGATCATATTTAAAAGACTTTCCAATTGAAATTTATAATTAGTACGAGCATTTATAAATGAGAAATAGTGATGCATATAACTAGACTGCGATATATATATAAATATAAATAAGTAAAAACTTAACTAAAATTATACTCTTAAATGAAACATTTATCATTAAATAGAGATTACAATTCAAAGTAAAGGGAACTTTACTTTATTACTATCAATTTAAACTCTATATACTGGGACATCTGTTGTGTGAGTGAGACCTTGACCCTAACCCAAACTTAACAATGGGTAGTAGGAAATCTCTCTTTTGACCTCTGTGATATTTATTATCACCTAGGTCTAGTTTTAAGAGCAGTAATAGAGGCATGAATCATTTATAGAAAGGCTATGTACCCTCCATTTTATGTTAACCTTGTTTCTATCTATTGTTGAATCTTTTTTTGGTGTGTGTTTAGAAATTTTTAACTATGTCACAACAATTTCCTCGAGTCATGTGCTATTAAGGTGGTGATGATAATGCTCCATAGGAAGTGGGGCATAATCCATTAGAATTACCTATAGTAGTTACACTTGATGTTCCTCCGATTATCCATAAAATGGGAACCAATTCATAGTTTGAAGAGATATTCCTATAGTTTATGAAATATTTATAAGGATATCCACAATGTTCCCCTACTATGGAAGAGTTTACATGATAATTTTATCAGAAACATCCACCTACCTTCTTAGGAAATGTTGGCCCCCATAATGCTAAGTCATGGATAGAGGCTATGTTATCTATAATTTAGCATATGAAGAAACCTCCAAATAGAAGGTTCTTTCTTGTGACTTATCAAATTAACGATTCTATTAAGAGTTGGTGGGAAATGATTACTTAGGTTGGTTTCAATCAAGGTATGATCTAGGAAGACTTCTAGATAGACTTATATGATTACTTATTCTCTTAGATGATGAAAGTAGACTATAATAGGAAGTTTATACTTCTACATCAGGGTGTTATGTCTATGATTTAATATTCAACTCATTTCACTAGAATTCAATAATTCACACCGTTACTAATGATGAGTTTATGAAAACTAGGCAATTTGATGATAGGTTCATATAAACCGTCCCATCAAGGGTTAATGTCTTTTAGTTAATAAATATTTATGAGATAGTGAATTAGGACCTCATAAATAAGCATAATCTGATGAAATATGATGGTGTGGGCCAGGACAGTTCCATGCTAAGTCAAGGAAGTATTTCATTTAGAAGAAATAATCACCACTTTGAGTTTGCACAAAGGGGATTGCCGCAGTCAGATGACACCTACTGATGGTCACATAATGTTCCATTAGTATATAAATCTAATGTATAATAATCCCTAGTGTCCAAAATATCCTATTTAATGTTGAGGTTGTGGTAATTTAGGGAATCTCCAGCATTTTTGCAGGACCTTACCATCTGTTCTTAGTGAAAGATGATCTATATCAGCCCTGCCTTTAGGAAAACGATTAGTAGAACATTTATAGGTAGGTACCTGGAGTACTAATAGATTCTTAGGCTAAGGAGGTGGTCATGTATGAGGTATCTAGACTTTATACATTCCGCGCCAGTAGAACATACCTACTCCAGTTAGCAAGGTTATATCTCATGGCTATAGATCTGTCCATATCTATGAAGTGAATCCTACTCCCAAGAAGAAGAGTGTCGGTAATTCTATAGTTATAGGTACTATTCTAGTGGTCTCTACTTTTTTATATTCCTAATTTGATATAAACTATTTTCATTTGTTTATATCTATAACAATTATGGAAATTCTGGGCCTAGAAATAGAGTAATTATATGTAATGATGACTCTCAAAAAACCATTGGAGTTTTGATAGGAGAGTATATTCTTGTTGAAGGGGTAACCCCTTGATATAGGATGGTACCAATTCTTATGGAACATATTTTTTTACTTAAGATTTCAGGTTTCAATAATATATATTCAAAATTTACTTGTTAGAAACCTACCATGGAAACATTTATTTCTATCACTGGAGGGTGTACTTTACATTACATGAGGGTGATACCAATGTTTATAAGGAAAAATGGGATTTCCAAGTGATTTGAGCTAGAATAAGGCATCATGGGATGGGTAGAGTGACAACCCATATTCTTAGTATCATTATGAGTTATTAGGGAACACAACATATGGAATTTCATCAGGTTGTGGATCATTTCAGGGACATATTCAATGAAAAATTTTATGGGTTACCTCCAGTGAGAGTGGTGGAGTTCACCATTTTGTTAGTGCTAGACACAGAACTAGTGTCTATTCCTCTATATATAATGAAACCTAATAAGCTCTAGGAAAATAAGAAGATGGTGAAGAATTTGGAATTTAATGGTTTTATATGAACCGATACATAATCGTTGGGTTTACCTATGCTATTTTCCAAGAAGGTGGATGATGCCCTCATACATTGTGTAGATTATCTTCGGTCAAAATAGATTAATATTAATAACCGGTATCCACTACCATATATATATGACCTATTTGACTAGTTTTAAGGAGTGATGGTTTTATCTAAGATTGATTTGAGTTCTAGATACCATCATTTTCATGTGATACAATAAAAAATACCACGTATGACATTCTGTAGTAGATATGGTTTGTACGAGTGTCTCGTTATATTGTTCGGTCTTACAAATGTGCCAAAAGTTTTCATACCCCTGATGAATCAAGTTTTATTCCAGTGTATGGATTATATTTTGGATATCTTTATGGATAATATGTTTGTGTATTCAAGTACTCAACACAAACATTCCTAACATATTGAGATCATATATAATACACTAAGAGAGAACCAACTGTATGCTATGATCACAAAATGAAACTTTTAGATCGACCATGTACAATTATTAGGCCACATAATCTTTAAGGGATAAGTATCTATTAAAACATAGAAGTTGAGAATTATAATTTACTAGGAACAACCCAAGAACATCTTTGATGTATGCAATTTCTTTGTCCTAGCTGGCTACTACAAGAATTTTATTTAGGAATTCTCATGCCTAGAAGTTTATCTAATGCACAAGACTAAAAATGGTGTTAAGATATTATAGTATGAATCTTGTGAGTAAACCTTTCTATATTTGAATAGGATACTAGCTTCAGCACTGGTACTGATTATACTAGAGTCAGGAAGAAGTTATTTAGTTTATTGTGTTGCATTAGAAATCAGTCTAGGAGTAGTTATGATGAAGGGAGATTAAGATATAGAATATGGGTCCCACCAGTTGATACATCATGAGTTCAATTACCCCACACATGAACTCGAGATTATTTTTATGGTTAATACCTTAGACTGTTTGAGGCATTATATGTTGGTAGATCGGTTCATTATTTACACAGACTAAAAAAATTATCAAATACATTTCCATATAGTGTGACTTGAATATAAGGAATTGAAAATGGGTAGAATACTTATAGTTTTTTGTCATTGAGATCAGTTATACACTTGGAAATGGAAATGAAGTATTTTATTCCTTGAGCCGGAAGACTTAGAAACAAGCATTCAGAGAAGCTAGTAGTGAGTTGTAGTTGATGGCCCTATTTTCCAAGATGAAACTAGAGGTTTAAAAATACCATGGGCAGCCTATTTTAGTAGAATAAGTTGAGAAATATTATCTTATAGAATGGGAAAGGATGATATACCTTTCATATCCCAAGGTCCTAGTCCTGAGGGAGAGTATCTAAGGTGAGGACCACCACCGGGTTGGGTTATCGACTAGTACGAGATCCAACACTTCAAGGGGACTGTCTCAGTTCCCAAAAACAGACAAGAAGAATTTATGGGGGAGTCTCATTACTATATTTAGGATGTGAACCTTGGGATTACCAATATGTATCATGATGTACATCATCAGTATTTGTGGCTAGGTATGAAGAGACAAATCATAGGTTTTATCACACGATGTTCCACCAGTTAGCAGGTGAAGGTAGGGAACCAACAGAAAATTGAAATTCTACAACCACTATCCATTCATATGTGGAAATGGGATAAAATAACCATGAATTTTGTAATGTTATTATAAAAATTCCCTCGTTTTAGTGATGAAATATGGGTGAACATCGATAAGTTGACCAATGTCACACAATTTATACTGATCAAAGAGACCTTTTTAGTAAACAATATTGGGAGTATTTACATTCAAAAGATTGTAAGAATTAATGGAGTTAATAATATATCACATAAGATAGAGATTCTTGGTTTACATTTTGGTTCTATAAGGGGTTTCATTAGGCATTAGGTTCACAAGAGATCTTGATTACAACATACCACCCTCAGACCGACGATTAGTCTGAGAATATTATACAAGTGTTAGAGGACATAATCCGATAATGAGTCCTTGATTTTGGGGGTTCTTGGGAAATAATGATACCACCTTTTGAGTTTCCCTACCCTAAAAACATTCAGGAAATCATTCATATGGATCCCTATGAGGCCCTATAAGGTAGTTTGTACTGTTCAACCCTATACTGGTTAGAAGTTGGTGAGGTAGCTATACTGGGACCTTATCTCATTCAGGAGAATTACGAATAGGTGAAGCCTATTCATAATTTTATGTCTACAAAAAAGTCTAGGTACAAGTCATATATCGATCATAATTTTCTACCTATAGAGTTCGAGGTGGGACATCAGGTCTTTTTGTGAGTTTCTCCAAGATTAGGCCATAGACAGATTCAAATATAGGGAAAGTTATCACCTCATTACATCATACTATTCAAGATATTGGAGAGAGTGAGGATGATATCATATCAATTGGTTTTACCAAAGAGGTATCAATCCATGCATGATGTATTCCATATATCACAACTTCATAGTTATTATTTTGACATGTCTCATTCATTTGATCCTAAGAATATTCATCTGGAGGTAGATGCATCCTTTGAGGAGAACTCTATGTGTATTTGGTATGGGTGCTATGAAAGAACAACCATGTACAAGAATAGATCATAGAGAGAGAGAGGATGATATTTGTTATCATTAGCTAGAAATTTTCTTAGATGATGTTTTACGAACCTTGGAAGGGAAACTCAAGGATGATTTTTTTAAGGAGTGGATTTTGTAACATCCCAAAATTTTATAGAGTTACAAATACTAAATTTACTATAAAAACCCATTGTCTTAAAATTTTAATACGATTAATAGGATAATGAGTGATTTGATGATTATATGGCTCATTCATAGAATGGAGTTTTAAATTTTTGGGAAATAGTCTAAGCCACATGGTTAGGATATAGTTAGTGCTAACCATGTGACATGACCATGTAGGTGATACACTAAAATGAAGAGGGGAGCACAGTTAGTCCTAACTGTGAACCTTTGGCCGCATGGCTATCCAATGGTCTATAAGGGGATTAATAATATTCCCAAACTATGTGCCTAGGGATACACCCTCAATACCACTTAACCAGTGGTGAATAATGGTTTAAGTACATGACTTGGAAAATCATGCATCCAAACCGTGTACCTCTTAAAATGTGAAAAAAGACAATTTCCCATTCATTAATTTAAAGTTTTATCCTATTTTCCACCCCTTTCACATGAAACTACTCTTACATACATGGGAATATTTCCCCTTCCTCCAACACAGGCTTTGAGATAGTTTTTTCATCCAAGATTTTATTCCTTCACCGTCATTTGTGTTGGATGCGTACCAGTAAGAGATTAATTCCTCTTTATACCTTTATTTAGTTATTCTTATTTATTTAACACTATTTTTAAGTGAGATAATATGAAATATTTTGAGGGATGTTTTATATTTCTATGATTTCTTCCATTCTACTTCGAATATAAACCTGATAATAGATGAGGGGTCATCTATCTTCATAAGGAATGTGGTTAAGTAATTTTTTTACAAAATAAAAGTCATTTTATTATATAATATAAAATTCCAAAGGAAAACATTTCCACATTATTCTTTAAAATTATAGTTTTCAATAATATTGATTGTTTTTTGGTTAAAAAATTCCCCTTGAAGCATTTTTTATGGTCAGATATTCCCCCACCTCAACCAGTTAAACCCATTATGGTGTACTCATGTTGTTTAATTTAATTATTATACATTTATATGGAATCAACACCTTATAAGTGGTGTTGATTTTCAACCAATTGAATGGATCATAATAATTAAATGAAATGTGAGTGAAACAACAACTTCAAATGACTTCCATAGGAATAATAGATATGAACCTTAGTAAAATGGAATATTAAATAAATTTTAATTCATCCTTTGAATTATATTAAATAATGACGAAACTTATTATTATATAAATGTAATTTATGGTCATGATATCCCATATGTTTGTGATAATCGGGTAAGGAATCCCATCTACTTGTGATCCCTGGGCATGGTGTCCCATACACATGTGATATAAGAGAATGGAGTCCCATGTAAATGTGATAACTAGGCACGAATTCCCATGAGAATGTGATAACCAAGCATGGTATCTGAAATGAAATGTGATGTAAGATCATGGAATACAATTGAAATGTGATATATGGGCATATAGTCCCAAATTAAATTTGATATATGGGAATAAAGTCCCTAATTAAATTTGATAATTGGGAATGGTGTTCCCAATTGGGATATTCAGGCATGGTGACCCATATGATTTTAGACACCTGGGCATGGTGTCCCTTGACATATTATGAGAATCATACTACTATCCATGGATACCTCAGTTACACCTCAAGTCCTGGATAGTAGTAACATCGATATATATGGCTATGAAAATCACTATGTATATAAAACAAACACAAACACATAAATTTATATAGAAACTTACAGACACATGTTTAGAGATATTCTAATAAATGAGAAAGTTGGTAGTGTCATCCTGGCGTCCTTTAGGAACTAGATCCAACCCATTTACATTTTATATTTTTTATTACATTATTATACATACACACTGAGATTTTATATGAAATAGATGTATTTTCTTGACACCATTGGTGGTGTCCAATTGATTATATCTCACACACTGTTTAGGATGCCAAATGGTACTTGAACAAATCTTATGAATGCAGGTAGGGAAAAAGGGAAGTTGCAAACTATGGATGCTTGATTGTATGCTTAGGATGGAGTAAAAAATTAAAGGACCCAACTTATTCTCATGATTCTAGTGGAGATAGTTTTTTCCCTTTTTTATTTTTATATAGCATGATGAATATTCTTGTACCCCAATTCCTCATTTTGTATATCACATGATAGTGGAATGATTTTTTATATGATATTGACTCTTACACATCTTGTTTATTTTATCTGTATGATTTATTATTTAGATGTTGATTATTCATTATTGATTCCAATATTTATTAATATTATATAACACTATGACAAACTCTAACTTGAGGGAATATCATCCATACTGACACACTTGAGGCCCCCATTACTAGTCAACTACCTATGGTATATGAGGAGACATGCTTGAGGCTATGTGGCCAACCAGGGAGGGTTTCTTATGAGTGAATCGAATCTATAATGCTACATCATAAAATGAATTATAGACTCTCATGAAAATTAATTATGCGACTTGGTGTTTCATACCATGAATGTACCAAATTCCATCCTATCTAAAAATTTAGAGCGCATAATTTTACCCCATTCCACTCTTATTACTCTCAGTTTTAAGATAATCTTTGGTTATTCTGGGAGATAATTTATCCCCTTACTCAAAATTTGATCCTTGTATTTTAGAGTTTTGATATTATAAATCTGAGGTAAGTTATCCTATTTATTTTATTTCATTCTTTATGTTATTCCATTAGGAATTCACAATAGTGATGATGTTTTTACTGGGGAGAGTTTGGGATGCAAGTTTGATGATCCCTTAATGTGATCTAGATTGATTCAAGGTTTTATTGCATGATTGTCGTTTGATAGTTCTTTATCCATGATCATATTATGCACAAAAAATTATAAAGTGCATTTGAAGTAGGGTATCATTTTTTTCTCCCTTTTTTATGTGAATGTGTGGGGATTTCATTATTTTTCCTTCTATTAATAGGATATTAAGGGCTGAATTAATATAAATAATGCACTGTATTAATTTTAAATTAATGGTAATGGGGATAAATTACATGTTTTAACAGTTTTGAAGTTATTTATAGTGAAATTATACATACCTTTTTCCATTACTAAAAATAACGACTATTTGGACCCTTTCTTGTGTTATAGTTGTTATGTATGTGAGACCCTTTCTATGTTGATTGTTTGATCTCACCTTGAATAAATAGGATAAGAATGTATATATGGATAAAGAATAGGTCTACAATGAAAAATTGAAATTTTTATGATAATACCCATGCTAAATAATGATTCAAATTAATGTAAGCCCTTGAACATAAATTTTGAATGCTAATATGTGATGCTATGTGTGGTTGTACATGTTGTGTTTCCTTGTGTGATGTGGGTTATTATGTGGTAATGTTAGTGACCAAATGGATTGTGAATTGTTGGGGTGGGGTAGTTATAGGTTTTTGGTAGGCATGGGATGTGATGTGTTCCATTGTGCGATGGTAGGGATGTGTGGTGGTTGATATGTGTAGATGTGGTGGTGAGATGTCATGGCTAATATGAAGATGCTTCAATGGTTGATGTGATATGGATGAGCTGTTTCATGGTGTGGTTGTGTTAGTTTTCTAGTCAGCATAATAATAATGTTAAACATTGAAAATTAAATTTTGTAGGCTTGTAAATGTATAATTCTAACAACCTTATATTTTAAAAGAACACTATGTTTGATAATGTATAGAACACACAACACTAAGATTAGACAAAATACAACTTATTATTAAAATATTATTATTTAAACATAACCGTTATAACTTAGATGTGAAATTTGATGGTATCAATAGTATTAACTACTTTATAAAATACATATACATGTTTTAATAAATATAATTGTATTTATAAATTCTTAATAAACAAGCACACAATTTTTAATAAAAAAATTTATTTCAAAACTGTTTTTATTAATTTTTTTGTGAAAAAATATTATAATTAATTTTTGATATTTTAAAAAATTTATTTTAAAAAAATAACATCATTTTTAAAATCATAATACCAAAATTAATTTAGATTAATTTTTTTAATTTTTCATAAAATATTTATTTTTCAATGAATAGAGAAAAATACTGATTTTTGTAAAACAGTAATTTATTTTAATAAATTAAGTAATTTAAAAGTTTTATAATTATCTTAATTTTATTTAAAATTAACATAAGATTTATTTAGTTATATATAATCTAATTAATTACATTTAATTCATATTTATATTGGATTTTAGTATAAGTTTATTCTTAGACTTAAAAGGAATTTTTTTCTTCTAAAAACTGTTTTAAAGTGAATAATGTTTATCCAATTTAATTAATTAAAATAAAACCTAATTAGAATGATTGAATTTAAATTTATATATTATATATCAATCTTTGTAAATTTAAATTCATATAATGCTTATTTTTTTATTCATATAGTTAATATATGACCATCTTTTCTAAAAAAATATATTTTTGGGAAAACCAATTTTTCTCGTGCTTATAGGTTTTATTTTAAATTAAATCATTCCAATTATATGAATTTAATTTTATAAAATGTATTATATATTATTAATGAGTATAATTCATAGTATATAATATTTTTTACTTAATCTTTGAAATAATGAATAATAAAAATATTAAAAAAATAGTTACCATGGTAAAAAAAATGGAAAAAGTGAGTAACCTTAGAGGTTAATAAGATAAAATGTTTAAAACATGTATATTTTTAGTGTTATATATTTTTATAAGCCTTATACATCCTCTAATACATTATTTTTAAATTTTGGAGGTAATTTTCTTGAGAGTCACTTCCCATTATTGAATAGATTTGGGTATTTACAAAAATGCCACTCCTCCTCAATTATAAAAAGAACCACTCTCCTCACATATTCACACATATCAAGCCAATTTTTAGGAAAAAACATTAAAAAATATCTCCCTAACACCCTTATCCACATTCTAGATCTTCTGGTTTTACCAAAAGACCAACCTTTGGATCCTTAATAAGAGAACCAAAGGAGTTCCTTCTAAGCGAAGGTAATCATCTTCACCGGGATCCTTCTTTTCTTACATATTATTTTTAAAACATAAATTATGGATCATAAATTCAAATATAATAAGACCAATATATCCTATATAATTATATGTTATTATGTTGATGTCATAATATTCATCTATCTCCTCTTCCATCAATTGGGATACAAAACCATCGTTCGTGTGTACGAAGAACTACCACTTTGCGAACTGATGTAATTAATTTTCCATCATTGCCTCTCATAACTATCCATGATTATGGATTTAATTTTTAGATATTATATTCATGAAATATTAATCATTATGTAAATTTAACACGTCATGTACCTTCTTATCTTACTATTCATTGAAAAATAATAACATCATTCATGTACACGATGAACTACCACCTTGAAAAGTGATGTGATTTATTCTTTTATTTACCACATCACATGGATGGTATATGTATGTGTATTAAAAGAAATAATACTATATTTATTATATAATTATAATTTTGGAAATATAATATATCACTTACCTTCATTTCATCATGATCGTTGAAAAATGGAAATGTTACTCCTACTACATACGACCTACCGTCACCATGATTGTAACACATTAATTTTTTAATAACCTTATTACACCATTGGTTTTTAAAATTATAATTTACATATAAAAATTATACTTATTTCATGATTATTATTCCTTAGATTGTGTAATAATTGACCCTTTGACCTTGTTCAAAACACCTATTTCATTTTGAAATTATGAACTGGGCATCCTCAAAACACCTAATGTCAACATAACTGAATAAGTAATTAAATATATATTTTAAATAAATTAATTAAATGTTTTAAGTATAAGATATTAAAACTAAAAAATTCCCTTAATACAATAATTAATTTATTTAATTTTATTATACAATATATAAAATACAAACACAACAAATTCTGGACTCAAGGTAATTGTTTTGTCTCAAAACATCATTCTTTAAGACCAATTTTATTTTATAAACCTAATTTATTTTAATGATGTATATAATTACTATTTAAATATTATATATTTAATAATTCATAGTTCATGGTATTTTATGTTATAATTAATCAACTTCATTCATGTGAAGATATGATTCAAAATTTACCAAACTGGTAAGGGTTTATGTTTCAATCTCATCTTAATCGGGATTGTTTATTCTTGAATTTATTTTATAGGAAATTTTTTTATCATTGTTTAATAAATCACAAAAATTATATTATCTTATGTTGATTTATTAAATAATCATTTAATATTACGATTTTCATCTCTTTGGTACTTAAAATTAATGAGAAAATGTTTTTAATAAAAATCCAACTTCATTTATCTCTTTGGTAAAAATTCATTTTCTTCCACTTCAATGTTCAAAAAAATTTGTTCAAGAATATTTTTAAAATTAAAAAAATAATAATAAATAAATTTTTACCTTTTTTACTTTTTACATAATGTTTTTAAATGAATATTCTGGTCATTTTCTAAATGAGTAACTTTTTAACCTTTTTATAACGGTGTGAAAGGACTGATTCTATTAATATATATATAATGTATGATATTACCAGACATATTTATTAATAAAATATTTTATTATTCCTTTATAAGTTTCTATGTATCTTTTTAAATATTTTTTTTTCTATAATATTTTGGATTTTTATAGTTTTTTCAAATGTTATTTTCAAAGTGGGAAATTTATTTTTCTCAATAATATTTTAGTCTTTTTAAAAGTATTTATATTAATCAAATACAAAAACCTATAATTTTATGGAATAATTATAAATTATGTATATAGTTATATTAAATATATACTTAGATCACTCTTTGTTCCATTGATGGGTTAATATACGCATTATGTTAATTTCTCAAATTCATTATTTAGTAAATCTCTTTTGATTATGATATAAAAAAGATTATGAAACCAATTTTCTTTCCATGGGTAGTTATTATAATTATTCCTTATAATTTATTTACTTATATGGAAAAAATATGCATGTACATGATATGAATGTGATGGTTAGAGCAAAAATTACATATCCCTCCAATTCATTGGGTAATGTTTCAGTCTCATGATACAATATGTATGGGATTAGGGAGTGAAACTAATCCATTATGGGAATTTTCCCACCATGTGATGTTGTTTTGGCGGTTACCATTAGCCTATGTTAATATCATGTTTTATATTTCTTCTATATTTTATATTCTAATATGATCTTATGATATGATTTCCTATATATTAGGATTAAATTTTATTAATCATTTAACTTCCATTTTATGATATATTGTTCTAAATTTTACTCACATGTAATGTTTATTCTCTTAATGTAATTTTTAGATCTCTATTTTTTCCATGTATTCTTCATGTTATCTCTTGAATCTTTAGTATTTAAAAACGATTTAGGAGCTCATTATGGATAATAAAATAAATAAGTATTATTTTAGCCTCACTTTTATGTATTATGAACTTAGTCATCCAAAAACACTAGGCCTCACAATATTTGGGTTGCAATTAATATATTTTGATCATGAAAATCATGTAATAATATGTGTAAAAGGATCAGGTCACTATAATAATAATGGGATGGAATTGATGTGTGGTGATGGATTAAATAAATTTTATTATAAATAAAAAGACTATGTTAATATGAATGAAATGGATTAGTAAACAGGATTTAGTGGAAACTCATTAAATTTGGAAAAGGTGAAACTTGTAATTGAAAGTGAAATTGTGTGTCTATGTTTGGTGGGCGTGTGGTGTAATACATTTAATGGCAGTGGTAGTTGTGATATATCTCATCTGGTTTAAAGCTGGTGTTGTGGGTTGTGATTATGAAATTAATGTAGACCCACAGGTTGGGTATTGTTTTCTATATATCTATCATATATTTTATTTTATTTCTATACACACCCCACCCAATTTGGATAACCTTACCAAGTCCCAAAAGTTTCGGGTTCTATGTGATTTTAACAACATCTAGGATGGTGGTGATATATATGGTTGGATACCCCCCCCTCTTCCCCACTCTTCCTTCAGTAGTAGTGATGACACAGGTTGGGGTTGGAGATTACCCAGTGATGATACAAGTTAGCATTAGAGATTACCCAATGATGATAAGGATGAAATATGTGGTGGGGGTAATGTGTAGTGAGATGAGATAATGATTTTTATGTTCTTTATGTTTTTTATACCCAATTTCCCTAGTTTTGTGATGAAGTTGTGATGTGATTAGGCAGTGATGTGATGAGGCTATCATGTGATGATGACTGATGCTATCACTAGATGTTAGGCCTTTAAAGGGCGGGATAGGTAGGGATATATCTTGAACCACATCAAATATGGATGTATATATGATGAGATATGTATGGAAGAAATAGGATAATAATATGTTTGGCATTGGGTGGTAAGAGTGGAAAATCATTAGGGAAGCAGCTATAGGGTACCATTGTTTATGTTCTTGATACTATGTTTTTATATTTGATGAATGATTTGGTGATAGAGCCAGTATGGGGTTGGGACTAGTTAGTTGAACTTTTTACGTGCATATTGGTTCTATTATTGTTCAATGGCGCATTATTATGTTCTTTTCACATGTGAACTTTTGACCTTGGAAATGAGTCTACTAAGTATACATGTTTGACTCACCATACGTGTTTAAACTATTTTTAGGTTTATAGGAGGGATTTGGGGATGAAGATGTACATTTATATCTTGAGTTTTGGAGCATCTGTAGGATTTTTAATTTGGTATTTACTTGGAGAGTTTTATTTGTATTTGTTGACATTGTTCATGAATTGTGTGATGGTTATGAGTTTTATTTTATATTTTATTATGGAGTTACTTGGTGGTTGATTATAATATATATTGATCCTATATTACATAGGGTATAATTCCTCCCAGATGTGTGGTTTGATACCCTCAGTACTTGTTTCCAACCAGGGTCGATTAGAGATATGACTCGGGGGGTCATTATCTATTTTACTTCATTTCTATCCCAAGAGTTTTTCTAATGGATAAAGGGGGCCATGAAATATTGTCTTGATTCTTTGGTAAGTGATCCATGAATCATTTTTGTTATGTGAGAATTAACTGAACATGAATCTGACAAATGGTGTGGCCGGAATGTCTAAAATGTTTACATTTTTAAAAGTTACATTTTAGTTCAAAATGCATGTCACATACTCAAAACTGAACAAATTTACTTTAATTGTCTTGAAAAATTAAGATAATGATCCATAATTCTTTTTTGAAATGTAGGAATCAACTACACATAAATATGACACATGATGATTTTATTATAACTCAAAGTGCATGTTTGTATTTAAAATTGACATTTTAGTTCAAAACACGCATCACTTACTCAAAATAAGAAAACACTCTTAGATTGTCTTGATATTTTTGTAAATTCATCAAAAATTAATTTTTTATATGTAGTAATTCACATTATTCTAGTCTGACACATGGTATATATGGTATGACTGAAAATTCATGTTTTCATTTAAAAGTGAGATTTTAGTTCAAAATGATCATCAAAAACTCAAATCTGAGTAAACTTTCTCATATTGTCTTGATACTTCAGAACAACACATGATTTTTTTTGAATTATAAGAACTCATCACATATCATTTTAATTTAAATTTATAATGGATTGTATGAAATTTAAATTATAATTTTTTTTTAATTTTATTATATACTATTACTTAAATAAATATTATTTTTATTATAGTAACACAATTATTTTGAATGAGGTTGGGTTGATCCTTGGAGAAGGTCTATTGTGAAAGTTTTATTTTTTTTATTGACTATAATAATTATTAAAATTTTACATCATTTTAATTTTTTTTACTAAAATTATTTAATGTAATATTTGTGTTGGAATGATGGTGCAATGTAAATTTAATTTTTTTATATTTATAATCATATATTTAGTATTATTGAAATTTTTCATCTTTTTATCAACATCTATAGAGTGTTTTATATATAGATACTAGAATTATTAAACAACTAAAATGCATTTTATAAGTTCTTTTTTTAACGATGATAAAGGGGGCCATTAACAGTACTATTTGTAGTACTGATAAAAGTGTTCGGTTTTTAAGGGTGCTCATCTCATAAATAATTTTAAGCACATAAGAAAGTGATTTATAGTTCTTTAAAAAGACTCATATTTAGTAGTGGTTAGTACTTGAATAAAAATATATATTATTACTTTGAATTACTCATAAGGAAACACAACCTGGGGGGTTCATTGTATATGATCACCCATAAGACCGAGGGATAAAATTCAATTGAAGACACTAATGGGAATTGAAGGTTCTTGGAATCCCCTAGGGATGATTCAAAATTCATACATTCTTGAATAAACACATGGTAAAATTTAAGGGGAGTGATATTATAAATTTAATAAAAAATAATGAAATTATTTTAACTGAGATACAATGTCTCGACTTAATGTTTCCTGGGTGTGAGGGTTTGAATTTAATACATGGGATGTGCCTAGACACTGTATGTGTTTTTCCTTTTAAATATTTCCATAATTTTTAATTTCATTTAATAAAAATTAATTATTTGATTATAACATATTATTTACTGATTCGAGTAGGGATGGGGAACTCACCCCATCACAACATATTTAAAAATCACATAATTTCATTTATTATCAATCACATGGCTATTATTTAATTATTTTTTATGGAAAACGTAATAATTTTTTTTAATAAATAAATTATATTTTTTTCATTTTTTTCAATGGATTCACACTTTCTTTGTAAATTGTTTTTTGCAAGAAATGTTTTATACAAACAATTTCACATAAGATACACTTTTTAGGAATTCATATCACAACATTTAAAAAAAATATTTTTTTACCATCAAAATTTAAAATATATATAGATATTACAATGAGATATATAAAAACTTAATATATATATATATGTATATGTGTATGAAATATGAAACATAATGTTCCCACACACACACAATGTGTAATATATTTTATATGCGTAATCACCGCAATTAATGATCCTTTTATGAGTGCTAGAAATTGCTATTATTAGTGATAAAAAAGCGTTCATGTTTTAAGAACCCTTAAAATCTAGACACTTTTATTAGTGATAAATAAATTAATAAAAGAGAAATTCACCGAATCTCGGAAAATCACTCATAAAAGGGCCATTTATCTTTGCTTATTTTAGTGTTGATAAAAGTAAATTTTATCAGTACTATTGATAACATTGATAAAAGATACCAGTTACAGTAGTGTGCTGCTACATTTATAGAATACCACAGAAACCATACCAATTATAAAATTAAAAATTAATTAAAAATTAATTTAAAATAAATTTACATTATGATAAATTTAAAATACTAGTAAATCTATATTTCAACATTTTAATACATTAGAATTACATTGACATGTACAATTTATCACAAAAATTACATCTTATAATATATTCAAAGGTACTTTAACATTAAGTAGATCAGGTGGCCTTGTATTCCAATATCATTAAGACCCCCTAAAAATATATCCCAATCGCACTACTAGTTTCCAAAGACACCCCAACTCAAACAAAAGAAGAGTGTACCTTTAATAATAAATAATGATTATGTTAGTAATATTATAAATAAATAAAATAAAAATAAATATTTCAAATGAAATCATTTAAAAAAATAAAAAATTTAATTAATTCTAAATGATAATATAGATATAAAAAATACAACAAGATAAAAAAATAAAACATATTACAAAGTAATATGTCACTTACAACACATTTTCACTCTTTTGAGAATGTGATGCACTTTTGGTCATACTGGCCACAATATGTGTCAGATTAATGTGTGGTTGATTCCTAAAAATCACAAATTAATTATGTATTGTTTTCCTAAATTACCAAGATAATAAAAGAATGTATGCTCAATTTTGACTTTGTGATGTGTGTTTTGAACTAAAATGTCACCTTTAAATGAAAACAAACTATTTCAGTAATACTGGCCACATCATGTGCCATATTTATTTTTAGTTGATTATTAAAAAATTTATTATGTATTTTTTCCAAAATTATAAATAAAATCAGTGTAGGTTTTCTCATTTTTTATTACGTTACATGAGTTTTGAACTAAAATGTCCCTTTTAAATGAAAACACGCACTTTTGGTCAGAATTTACACACCATGTGTCAGATTTAAATACGGATGATTCTTGCACATCATAAATTAATTATAGATATTTTTAATAAAATATCACGATAATATGAGTGTGTTTTACTAGTTTTGAGTGTGTGATGCATGTTTGGAACTAAAATGTCATTTTTAAATGAAAACATGCACTTTTAGTCATACTGAAAACATTATGTATTATATTTATGTGCATTTCATTAATTCGTGTCAAAAATAAATTAAAAATATTTTTATTAAAATACTAAGAGAATGAAATTTTGTTTTCCCAGTTTTTTGTGTGAAACCTGTTTTTAACAAAAAATTAATTTTTAAATAAAAACATGCATTTTCGGCCATACTAGCCACATCATGTTCTATATTGACATGAGTATAATTACTACACATAAAAAATGAATTATGGATCGTTTACTTTAGTATTAAGTCAATAAGAGTGCATTTTATGTGTTTTGACCATGTGGAATGAATATTGAACTAAAATGTCAATTTTAAATGAAAACATGGATTTATAGTCATATTAGACCCACCATGTGTCAGATTTATGTGAATTTTATTCCTAAATTTATAAAATTAGTTAAATATTATTTAATAAATTATCAATAAAATATGATAATGTTTTTTTGTTTTGACTATGTGAATCAAATTTTGAACTAAAATTCCACTTTTAAATAAAAACATGCACCTTCAGTAATATCAACCATATAATATTTTAGATTGATATGAGGTTGATTCCAATAGGTTAGAAATGTGCCATGCATTTTCTTACAATGTATCAATAAAATTAGAGAAAATTTTATTGGTTTTGACAATATGAATTTTTTTTGAACTAAAATGTCACTTTTAAATTAAAACACACACTTTCAATCCTACCAGCCACACTATGTGTGAAATTGATGTGTGGATAATTAATACATGTCATAAATTGTTTATAAATATTATTAATAAAATATCATGACAACATGAGTGTGTTTTCCTAGTTTTGAGTGTGTGATGCATGATTAGATCTAAAATGTTATTTTTAAATGAAAACATGAACTTTTGGTCAAACCAACAATACTGTGTATCAAATTGACATTTTTTTGATTCCTACATATCAAAAATGAAATATGTATTGTTTTAATAAAGTATCAAGAGAATCATGTCATGTTTGATCAGTTCTGACCATGTGAAACTCATATTGAACTAAAGTGTCACTTTAAATGAAAACACACAATTTCAGTCATACCGACCACCTTTCATGTCAGATTAATATGATGTTGATTCCTAAATTTCTAAAGTACTGATGAAATAGAATTTTATTTTTAAAATTTTTAATATGTGATGTGCACTTTGTACTGAAAAACCACTTTTAAATGAAATACCACACTTTCAGTTATACTGGACACACCATGTGTTTTATTGATGTACAATTTATTCCTACAAATAAAAAATGAATTATAGAATTTCTTCATAAAATATCATGACAAATTCAGTTCATTTTTTCAATTTTCAGTTTGTGACATATGTTTTAAACTAAAATGTCATTTTTAAATGAAAACAAAAACTTTTGGTCATATCATCCACACAATGTGTCATATTGATATGTTATTGATTTATATTCATCAAAAATAAATTATAGATATTTTTCTTAAAAAATAAATAAAATATATGTTTTTTCTTTGTTTTGAGTGTGTGAGGAACATTTTGAACTAAAATTTAATTTTTAAATAAAAACACACATATTTTGTCATACTGGTCACACCATGTGTTTGATATACATGCAATTGATTTCTACTTTTCAAAAACGAACAATAATTTTTTTATTATGTATTAAGGAAATTAGATTATTATTGCATAATTTTGACCATATGATGGTCATTTTGAACTAAGATGTTATTTTAAATGAAAACACACACTTTCAGTAATACTATCCACACCATGTGTTAGATTGATGTTTGGTTGATTTTAAATGTTAAAAATAAATTATTGATATATTTACTAAAATATCAATACAATCCAAGCATGTTCTCTATATTTTAAGTGTGTGATGCATGTTTTGAACTAAAATTTCATTTTTAAATGAGAAAACACACTTTTGGTCATACCAGCCACAACGTATGTCAGATTGACATGCGGTTGAATCCTACATGTCATAATTGAATATGGATTATTATATTAAATAATCAAGACAAAAATATCATGTTTTTTTAGTTTTGACTATGTGATTCATTTTTTGAACTAAATTTTCACTTGTAAATATATACATGCACTTTTAGTCATATTGATCAAACTGCGTCTTGGACTGGCATGTAGTTGATTCTTCTAAATGGGGAATGAATTAATGTTTTTTTATAAAAAATATAAATACAATACATATTTATTTTCTCTATTCTTAGTGAAGGTTCCAGTTTTTAAATAAAATGTATTTTTTAAATGAAAACATCCATTTTTTATCATACCGACCAAACTAATTACCAGATTGATTTGAGGTTAATTCCTCTAGAGAAAAAATTAATCATGAATAATTTTCTTATGTTATCAAGAAAATATGATCATATTTTTAGGATTTTGACTAGGTGATGTGTGTTTTGGACTAAAATGTCACTTTTAAATGAAAATACTCACTTTAAGTCATATTAGCTACACCGTGTGTTTAATTGATGTGAGTGTAATTCATACACATCAAAAATAATCAGATATCATTTTTCTAAATTATCAAGGAAATTTAATTGTGATTTAATTATTTTAAGGATGTGACACATGTTTTAAACAAATATGTTATTTGTAAATGAAAACATGAACTATCGGTCATACAGGACACACTGTGTATCAAATTGAATTAATGTTAATTATTACATTTGAATGAAAAATCCAAGATTATTTTATTAAATTGTCAAGAAAATATGAGCTTATTTTCTCATTTTTGAGTATGTGATGCACATTTTGAACAAAAATATCAATTTCAAATGAAAACACATACTTTGATTCATACTAGACACAACATGTATTAGATTGAATTGTGGTTGATTCCTATATGTCATAAATGAATCAAGGACCATTTTTTGAAAGTGATAAGATAATATGAGTATCTTTTCTTCATTTTAACTACATGACACACATTGTGAGTTAAAATGTTACTTTTTTTTGGAATGGCTATCCACAAATGGTTTTGGACAGTCATGAAGGGAGTAAGAATAAATTTATAAATGTTCCCTAAAGGGAGTATGAAAAGATATATACAAGTTATAGTCTCATTACCAAATAACAGAGTATACTAAATTCAATAACTTCATTTTATATCCGTAAAACAAATATTTATCTCACCAATATGTCATTAAAATGGATTGGACCCAAAAGGAAATGAGTTACATAACTACATAACCTAAAAATAAAATAAATAAATAACAAAAAATGCCATAGAGGGAGAATTAAATATTACCTCAGTTCATCATCCTCTCTAAATAATTCATCACAAATTTATTTTTATATAAGAACTTTGTGTCTATGAAGGGCCCAAAGTTCTCCATACATTTTTTTCGAATCATTCTAAAAGGATAATACAATTTACATTTTGGAAACCCACTTCATCTAAACTAATCATTTCCACTTTATAATTCAGAGTTCCTACCCATGGAAATGATTTTAGTCTTCACGTAGAACCCTGAACTTTGTATGGAGGCCTTTTGTTCTATTTAAAGGTAAAAAATTCTTGGTGAAAAATTATTAGTAAATCAAATCTTCATGATCTCTATAAAAATTAACTAAATAAGTAGTAGATAAAAATTAGACATGTACATAGACTAGACCTATTAGGTTTGGGCCAAAAATCCAAACCTATTTATTAATTGTTCTTGGACGAACTAAAACCACATTGGAGTTGGTTTCCTAGAACATCATGACCCAACTGAAGCCATATCTGGAGTCACAACTACACTAAGCCTACCTCCATTGGAAAGGGGGTGGAAAAAATCTCCGAAAATAATATTCAAAATGGGAGGCCTTTTCCTAAGTACCTATACACACACATCCAACCATAAAAATACATAAGTGAAAAAGAATAATAATAAAAATATGCAATAACTAGAAAGTAAACCAAGCATATCGAAGGTGTACAAGAGTACAACAATAGAGACTGAAATGTAAAGGGAAAAAAATAAAACCCAACTTGAAATATTTCTTTCCCTGATAACATTGGAAAAGTAAAATGATGAGAGAGTCCAGATCCTAATATTGAAGATACAAACACCGTACACGATCTCAAGTTCCTAGTATCCCTAAGATACTCTGAAGTCACCACTAAACTGCCTATCATCTGTATAAGACACAGCATGTGCAGGAAAATCCCATGTAGGGTGAGTATATAAATACCCATCAGAATGCCCCAAAAGAAGGGGGGTAGCAAGATATATAATAAGAATATAAAGGTAATAGATAGTACACAGGATGTAAGATACATTGAATGTGAATATCTCAACCCAAAATAAGAGAAAATAACCTCATATAAACTCAATGGGATCAATATAGCGTCTAGATGAAATAAACATAGAGCCTTTTCCACCTATATATGGAGAATATACTTACCCAATGATGAGAAGGAAAACAAAAAAAGCACATGGCATACCCCATGCGTATTAGCATCTCATGAAAAGAGATTAACCGCATCCAAAGGTATGGATATAGAAGTGTATATATATATATATGATTAGGAAAAATAATCCCAAATGAGATATTAAGGGGATATCCATATCATGGCTCATAATAGGAAGAAGAGTCTCTAAAAGTCCATCCATGATGCCCCACATCTCACGTGTCTTCCCAGAAGTAACCATTTAAGACAAGCCACACCTCATCACTATGATGCATAGTCGAGGGGACATAATATCTAGCTAGAGGAACCATGACCTAGTACAATATAAGGGTTACACTATAAATAGTTGATGGATGACCCATGCCCTACCCAGTAGGAGGGATACACTCTAGTGGTTTTAGATGACTCATTCCCTTTTCTGATTAGAGGGCTCCACTCTAGAAGTCATTAAGGAACCACTATCCAGATCTATTGGAGTTTACCACCCAAAAATTTTCAAGGACCCACTACCCATTTCTACCGGGGGTACCACTCAGAAGTCATTGAGGACCCACTGCCCGACTCTACTAAAGGGTACCACTCAGAAGTCATTGATGAACCACTACCCATCTCTACTAAAGGGTACAACTCTAAAATCATCGAGGACCCACTATCCATATCTCTAGGAGGCTACAACTCGGAAGTCATTGAGGAACCACTACCCATGTCTATTGGAGGGTAACACTTAGAAATCAGTGAGTATCTACTACCCAGCTCTACTGAAGGGTACCACTAAAAAGTCATCGAGGACCCACTAATGAGCTCTACTAGAGGGTACCACTCAGAAGTTGCCAAGGATCCATTGCCCAGCTCTACTAGTGGGTACCACTAAAAATGCCTATGGGGATCCTGTGTGATCATTGACGTTATCAAGAGTCACATAACCAAGTTTCATGACCACAACATTCCACACCATATCCCAAAATCTAGAACCTAGGGTGCCACCATGTTATAAATGAAAAAAAACTCAGGATATGCTAATCATAGGCCTAAATCAAAGTTCAAAAAAAAGAGATACGAAACCTTGAAGTTTCCTAAAATTATTCCATAGGTTACATAGTGTGTGAGGGGACCCACTTAGTGTGTGGCCCCGATCCACCACTTGTCCATGTCCCTATCTAGAACACAAATCCCAACTATGTAGGAGTATATGCCATGAAGGTGGACTATATTATGTTCCCTATGTATCTGGGAATAGGTCATATCCTTCTGACTGTATCTGCGTATCCAAGCCATTTCAGTGTACTTTGGTACATGATGCGTTGCTTCACATGGGGTTCCTCCTATGTAATCCTACATAGAGTCCCACCCGTGTGATCCATCACATGGCTCGTCCACCTGGGGACGAGTTATATACCATGTAGGAGAGATACATGCTGTTGAACCCTTAGGATTTCCCCAAACCCTAGCTGTCACAACTAATGGTATACATGACATGTGTTTATCCTTTTACAAGGTGTAAAGTAGAGTTTTTTACAAAAATCCAGATTTGATAGCCATATATTGAATCTGTCCATTTCTCCATAGATCCTACCTCGAATCTACCTGATATTAGAAGATCTAGGTTCCATTATTTGTTTCCTATCATTGCTCACCGTAAATCAACTTCATCGGTCCATGAGAGTTCTATGGTTCATTCCACACATCTCCCCACCTGTTGTCACAATGGATTCATTATCCGATCAATGAAACAAACATATAAAACTAACAAACATCCCAAATATATGCCTAATTCATCGATGCATACTTCACTCGTGAAACTGTTTCGATTATGGGGGTCTGACCGGGCTCGATACTACCTAGAATTGTCGAACTGGGACCACAGGGTCCAGCTAGTAATAGATTCAAATACATTAAGGTATAAAAAGAAAAATATTTTTTAAATGATCATTTACAAACATTCCTATAATGCCCATACCCTAGTTACCTAGAGTAGGTGCATTATTACATGACATTGGCATGATCACAAGAGATCAAGTATCTAAAGACCGATTAGTTTAGTATCCTTGGAAGTACTAGATACATACATAAGTTTTACATTACATCATGAAATGAAAAAACAACATAATTTTTTCCCATTTGAACACACTCATATTACTTATCCTATTCCTGTAGGTTAATCGTAATATACTTCTTCGCATCCTAGAAAAAATTAAACATATAAAGGGATGAGATCAGATACTTAGTAAAGGAAAAAAATATTGTGGAGACTGTCATAAATAAGAATAAACATTTAAGGTAATGTATAAGACTAAAAAACAAGCCTGTTAAACTTAAAATTTAGTATAATATGGAAAATATAAATCAAATAATTGCGTTTACTTATTCACATGGATATTTTACTAGTCAAATAATTGCATGTAATATAAATAGATAATTTTATAATGATGGAATGCATAATGTTGGACATCATAACCACATAGTCAAGGCCTCGTTCCAATACTATAAATTATATTTTTTCAAGGCCTTGTTCCATGACACTAGTTTGTCTCGTTAGACCTACCGATACATCGAGGAGCTATAGAGGGCTCCACCCATCACTTACTAAGTCCAATGTATTCCTTATATGAAAAGGTTGAAACATAACACTACTGGGAATCCATGTTTTCCCAAAGGTTTTAAACCATTGGGAAAGGCCCTCAAACCATTGGGAAATCTTATACCAACGGTTTTAGAAACCGTTGGTATGTGAGGCATTGGGAAAGCCTTATACCAAAGGTTCACGTTGAACCGTTGGGAAAGCCTTATACCAACGGTTCACGTTGAACCGTTGGGAAAAGGTTGTTTGGATCTTGTTATACCAACAGTTTAGCTGAATCTTTGGGAAAATCAGCACACAGGGGGTATAACCCAATGGTTTTAAAACAATTGGCATAAACATATAGGGGGTATAACCCAACGGTTTTAAACTGTTGGAAAATACAGCAACACATAGGGGTATAACCCAATGGGTTTGAACCATTGGGAAATGTAGCAGCACACAGGGGTATAACCCAACGGTTTTGAAACCATTGGGAAATGCATCAGCACACAGGGGTATAACCCAATGGTTTTAAAACTGTTGGCTTAGACCCCCATTAATTTAAAATGAAACAGCCTGCAATCAACTGCTGGCTGCAATGAAAACTCTATGTGAAAAACGTGCCATCTCAAAAAAATACACTACAATCACAAAAAATAGTCATTCTGTGTGTTTAGGAATGCTGCAACCTTCAAACATAGAAAACACACTACACACATAAAAAACTCACAAAAACTCACTTCAATCACCTGCAATCACACAAAAAACACACAAGAAACACATAGAAATAATCAACTCATTTTTGAAGGATTACTCACATCCCTTACCCTTTAATGGTTCACATATTGATGTGGTAGAGAGACCAAAAACCAACAAAATGTTGTCTTGTTGATCAAATAGGGAGGGGGATATTAGAAATTCAAGTTTATAACTCATATATGAAGAATCCCCTACCTCAATCCTGATATATCAGATAAGGGTTATTGGTTTTGATTACTCCAGGATAAATTTGATATTTTTTTGATGAATTTAATCATTCAATATACTAACCTAGAAGGATATTTAAACTATGACCATTATAACCCTTTTGTTCCTAGAGTATAATGATGGGGGAATCATATACTATGGGGAAATGACTTCTATAATGTCAAGAGATTTAGTTATATTGTTTCATTTATCATGGTATTGGTTTGTGTTTAAGAGAGGGATATTGGTTAGGCTTCTGTGAAACATAGATTCTATGGGTATAGATATTTACCTAATTCATGAAAGATATCACATGCCTAATTTTCAAGGGGATCTGCTATGATGAAATCCAACATGGTGTTTGTCAGTGGTTATGAATCATTTACATCATCTGTTGGGCTCACTTTGGAAATTTTCTATCATATTCTAAGAGGATAAGATTACAAGGTAATATTCTATCCCCAATCAGTAATGAAAACATTCAGATAATCCTCCATGAAAATCCAGTAGATTACTATGATGACATCTAACATGGTGTTTGTCAGTGGTTATGAATCATTTACATCATCTATTGGGATCACATTGAAAATTTCCTATCATATTCTAAGAGGATAAAATTACAAGGTAATATTCTATCCCTGATCTATAATGCAAACATTCAGATAATCCTCCATGACAATCTAGTAGATTACTACATGAATTTTAGTATATACCTTCCATAGATGATTTTTTTATCCATTGAAATTTGAATGATGATCCATAGGGAGAATCATAAAAATTAACCATTTATCACATAAGATCATGGTCCTCATGGTGGTACACTAGATGGTGAGCTATGATATGGACCAAATTCCCTTGTTATTTTATACACATGTTGTGTGAAAAATTCTAACAAGTATAGTGAAATATCTTAAGTAATGACAACACCTTGAGTGATTAGGTGTTGGAAGGACCCTTACTTGAGTGATAATGATGCTATCATTTTATAAAATGATATCTAACACTAACATGATTGATAAGGTAGGGGGAATAGGTACTGAGTGACTAGAACCTTGTACCTATCTGGTGAGCTATGATATGAAACAAATTACCTTGTTGTTATTTCATACACATGTTGGGTGAGAAATTCTAACAAGTATAGTGATATATAATAAGGAATGACAACACCTTGAGTGATAAGGTGCTAGAAGGAACCTTAATTGAGTGATAATGAAGTTATCATATTATAACATGATATCTAACCCTACCATGATTGATAAGGTAGTGGTCAATATAATGTCCTCACCTTGAGTGATAAGGTTCTAGATGAACCCAACCATGAGTGATAATGGAGATTTTGGAATGTGATATTAGACCTACCATGGTTAATATGGTATTATTTCAGAAAATGGATTTACATTGATCATAATGTATTAACATGGATGTTTATTGAGTGAGAAGTTTGGTATGTGATATATAGTTATATGAGACACTACCTTTAGTAGTATGGAAGATGTTGGGAGTTGAGTGGTGAGCTATATTGAGTGAGAATTATTAGTCTAGGTCTTTCATAAGGGTAAAAGTAGCGGATACATATAAAAACGTTGGGATAGAAAAGACATGTGTGAAGATAATTTACTATTTTGAAAGCGGTAAATTACTATTTGTGTAGAGGTAATAAAGATGTACATGAGGGAAAATATTGGTCCTTTCCATTTTTTACTTAGTAGTAATGAGACATGTGGAACTTATTTAAGGACATGAATTGATTTTTTGAATGAATGTATATATATGATTTCGTATTAAAAATGGTGTGAAAATTATTAAGGCATCTTACATACATATCTTGACTTTCCATTCATGTTTAAAATTAATCCAATGGTGTTCATGGATCTCATGAATGGGATCTTTCATACATATCTCAACCCATTCATTGTGGTGCTTACTGATGATATCCTTATATACTCACCGACCATTAATATACACATTGGACACCTATATATTTTTTTGTACACTTTGACCACATTATATGTTTTATAAGATCTCAAAGTGTCACTTATGCTTCCATAAAGTATTTTTTCTTAGGTAAGTAATCTATAATGTGGGAATTTATGTGGACCCAGAGAATTTATAGGTTGTGGTGTCATGAGAAGGCATACGAAACATGTTTGAGATTGTGGGTTTCCTTTATTTATTTGAGTTTTACATAGGGTTCATTTAAATATTTTCCCCTTTAGAAGTGCCTATGACTAGGATTACTAAGAATGTAGTTATGTTCTAGTGGTCATAAAAGTTTTAATAGGCCTTCCTAAAAATTCAATGATGTTTTGATCCTACTGAATTACTATAAATTATGATTCAGAAATGAGGTCTCCAAATTGATCCCCGAGAATGAATTGAACTTATGGACATTTCTTTCATTGGACACAAGGATATAGTATCTATGTGGAAGGTTTTGTATTGTACTCATCATTTCACATATGATAATGTGTCAACATTGGAATGATATTAAATAAAAAATCATAGTCAATGTAATATTTTCAAATATTGATAACATTTATCATTAAATACAAGTACAAGGGTCTGATGTTTCTCAACATAATGAAATATTAATCTTGATATATGATGGATATAACATTAATACATTCCATAGTAATTGTACCTGGTTAGATTATGCATGGGGATTTTCCTTCTCCTACTAGACTCACTAAATGGGTCTTCCACGGTTTCTAAAACATTGATAGTCTAAGTAGCGACATGGTAAGAATTATAGATTCTTCTAGGAATGTGCCTTATACGATATACTCAAGTCCTACAAAATCATTCTGCAGTTCCCTAATTGGGTTCATGGAACTCGAGTTCATCTCCATACTCATCCACCTGCCCAACCCCCCACTACCCCACCTGCACAACCCCCTGCCCAGCCCCCTCCCCTGCCTAGCCTAACCCCCTACACATCCCACCCCCTCCTCTACCTACCCATCCCCCCACTACCCCACCTGCACAGCCACCACCCACTTGCACAACCCCCCTGCCCAGCCCCCTCCCTCTGCCTAGCCTAACCCCCTACACATCCCACCCCTCCCCCACCTGCCCAGTCCCCCTCCCCCACATGCACAACCACAACCCCCACCTACACAACCCCCTGCCAAGCCCACCTCCCCCATTTTCCAAGCCCCCTACCCTATCTGCCCAGCCCCCCTCCCCTATCTGCCCAGCCCCCCCCCCCCCCCCCCACCTACACAGCCACCCCCACACTTACACAACCCTCCTCCCCCCTGCCCAGCCTACGCCCCACCCCCACCCCTTCCCATCCCACCCCTCCCCACAAAACCCCCTACACATCCCCCCTCCTCCCCACCTCACCCCCGCCAAGCACCCCTGCCTCCCCCAAAAATTCCCATAGGGTAGTTTATTTTATGTTTTAATCGTATTTTTTGGGTTTTTGGTGACCCATTCAGGATTCAATCTATGGATACTTTGGAGAAATTATGTGTTTTGGGATATTTTTTGGGGGTTTAGTTTGGGAGAACTCATGTAAATGATGTGTAGTTTTAATAACACACATCATGGGTTCTTAGTACTTGGAAAAGATGGGTTTTGGGAACTAAAATATTTATACAAGGGGGTGATTTACACACCATGTAGTGGTGACTTGGGGTGTGCTAGTGGCAGATGACCATGTAGGGTATAAAGCTATATCTAGTGCAAGGTACATGGATAGGCATTATGCATGGGTAGACCTTGTGTGGGGGGGATATATAGATAGGAACATACATGAGAACCATATGTGGGGTAACTATTGTGTATGGGGTGATACATTCCACATAGTAGGGAATTTTTCATGCTAAGTGGGGCCTTGTATGTGAATGTACCCAGGTGGGGGTAAACATCATATACTAGAAAACATGATGTGTACTTTGGAAAAATACACACTGAGCAGTCTATGTCACATGGAATGATGAGACATTTTGGGTAACATATCATGTACCAAAAGTAAAGGTTGTGTAATTTTTTCTCCTTATTGTGTTTACCTTATTTTAACCCTGGAGTCAGAATTCGACTTATGAGTATTCAATTTTGATTAGTTTTTCATATAAATTTCCATGGTGGAATACTTTCTGTGTTTGAATGTGGTCTTTATGGTGTTTTGGAATAAAAGAATTCTTTATTAGGATTTCTTCAAGGATTGGATTCAGAATCCTCCAGCAGGATGGGTTGTGAGGTGAGAACCATGTGTGAGGGTTATGAGATCATTATTTGGAATGGATTGTGAAATATAAGCTAGTTTTGTTCAATGTTCTTTCATATTGATCCTGAAAATTATAATCATGTAGTATATATGAAGAGATCTTGGTTTATCCTGACATGTTGGTACCTATTTCTCAAGGTTAGAACATTTGAGGATTACCTCCTTTTTTAGGATTGGAACTATTAGAACCATTGGGATGGGATGATGTTGTGGGATAGAATTTATGGCCAGATTTCCTTAAAATATTTATATGCGTCAAAGGGACTCTTGAGGATCCCATAGTGGGCTTGTTACTGATTGAGTGACCAGTGTTTTCTATAGTTGTTAATTAATAATGCTCACGTGGAGTGGTCAATCTTGTACTATAGAGCCCTTGTAAGGTAAAACTTTTATTATTGTCATGAGGACCATTGATAATTCATTGGTTATTCATTTATTTTATATACCCCATTGGGTGCGTTGTTGATAGATGATCAGTTGGAGATGTTGTTGATCGATGATCAGTTGGAGGCCATTTAGGGGAATTTGGGATATTTCTGCACTGGGTGTGTCTTGTGATTTAGATGTACTAGAGGTACCCCTCATAGGGTGCATGTTCTTACTGTGGAATTTTTCCCATTTGAGGTTTTTTTGAATGGCTTGGGCCAATATTTTGGGTGCACCTGAGGACGCTATAGTTAGAAATCACTTTACATTGTCACATTGAGGACCATGGGAGCCCCGTGTTTTGGTTTGGCACTAAGGTGGGTCAAAGAGAGCCAATAATGGTTGTTTTTAGAGGATAATATCCCAGGGAACATGAAGAGGGTATGTTATTTGTTTTATGTGAGTTGATAGATTCTTCTAGATCATCTATTTGGATAGAGGTTTGAAGGCTAGATCATCCCATGTTTGGTTGGAATTTGGTCGTGAGGTTTGAGGATGTTTCTGGTCAGAAATCTAGTCCAAGGAGGAGACACATATGATATCATAGATCAGGCATTGGAACTATGTTTTGATCTAGTCATCTCAATTTTTTGACTATATTTAGATGTAATTAGTGATCTAATGGGAGATCTGGATGAGTGAAACACCCATCTAGTTGAATGAGCACTTAGGATAGAGTGTCTTTAACATCGTAATGTGTTGAGGCACTCACAGAGCAGGTTTTTATAGTCGTTGATGTATTGGTGCTTCCATCAACATGGAAGCACCATAACTTATCTTTTCTCACCCCCATCACATCCACCCCTATCCCCCACCTGCACAGCCACCTCCAACCCCCTGTCCGCCCCACCTCCTCACCTCACCCCTACCCATCCCCCCTCCAGCACATCCCCCCATCCTCCCCACCTCATTTTGACCTCTTCAATATCAATAAAAATTATTCTATACAGGTAAATTACAAAAAAACTGCAACCTAAAATGATATATTTCTTGTGTTCAAAAGGGGATCATAATAGACAGTACATTGTAGTGAAATGGAACCAAAAAATCGAAAATAAATGAAGGAATACATACTGATTTAAAGTGAATGAAAAAATTTAAAGTGAATGAACAAAAATTACTTTAATCAAAGATAAGATTACCGGTTGGAAAGTAGAGTTAGAACCCCCCAGAGCAGGTAGGGAAGCAGGGTTCTAAACACAACCTAAAATCGTAAGGGTATCATAACACGTACCCATTTAATGCGAAAGAATAGAGTGTTGGAAAACCAGACCTGTCGCGCTGGGAAGTAGGGTTCATATCGAGAGTCGGTTGGGAAGTAGGATTCGTGTCGAGTTATTGGGAAGAATATTACATATGGGTGTGTTGAGATATGGTTTAGGGTAAAACAAGAAGGGTTATGGGTTTGCATCGAGATTTTGGAAAAAAATCGTGAGCGTTGATGAGCGGGGAGCGGCGATCAGCGAGTGGTGAGCGGTGAGGGGTGGTCGGGATGGGAATGGTGGCGAGGGGTGGTCGGTATGGGAGAAGCGGTGAGAACGGGAGGAGTATGGTATTGGCACTGAGGGTTTGGGGAAGTGCGCCTTAGGGATAGGAGAAGTATCCCAATGGCAGGGTGATTTTAGATAGATATATCCAAACAGTTCATTTGAACCGTTGGGGAAAACTGGTTATTATCACCTATATGACAACAGTTCATACGAATCATTGGCAATGAATGGCATAGGGTATTTTTCCCAACGGGTTTTTCAAACCGATGAGAAAAAAGCATTGGGAAAAATTTTATTTCTAGTAGTGAGAATTCCAAAAGGACTGCAAACATCCACAGGGTGTCGTCCTGGAGCAGGGCCAAATCACGGCGTGACCGCGACGTGACCATGGCGTGATCGTGGCGTGTTAACCTGGTCCAGCAACATCTGTGAGGCAGCATCTTCCATCCAGGAGAGAAGGGAGCGGGAGGAAGTGAGGAAACATTATGGCCGTCGCCTCCCTCCACATTAACTATGGATGGGTAATGTATCAAAAACATTATCTAGGTATAATACATCGAATTCCGACAGGACTGCGAACCGCCGCAGGGTGTCATCCTGTAGCAGGGCCAAATCATGGAATTACCGTAGCATGATCATGGCGTGATGGCAGCGTGACCGCGGCATGACCGCGGCGTGACCGCGACATGACTATGGCCTGACCGCGTCGTGTTGGCCCAGTCCAGCGACATCTGTGGGGTAGCATCTTCCGGCCAGGAGCAAAGGGAGCGGGAGGAAGCGGTGTAACATTCCGGACGTTTCCTCCCTCCCCAATAACTATGGGTGGGTAATGTATCTAAGACTCTATCTAGGTATCATACATAAAATTCCGATAGGAGTGTGAACCATCGTGGGGTGTCTTCCTGGAGCAGAGCTAAATCACGACATTACCATGGCATGACTGCGGCGTGACCGCGGCGTGTTGGCCCGGTTGAGCGACATCTGCGGGGCAACATCTTCTGGCCAGGATTTCAAATAAATCCTATGTAGTTGTCCTTAACATTATATAAACCGATCTTATTTTATAAAAACAGACTCTTGATTCGGGATTGTGGTATGATAAAGATATATACTTGATATTCGTTGTTATTAAAGGTTGTACTAGGTAGTTGAAACTATTGATTGAGAGTCAAATTGTGTAGGTGTATTACTTATCAATGGTATATTCATTTCTTGGAACTATAATAATAAAACTATAGTCACCTTGAGAACAATAGAATTTGAGTATGTTTTAACATCTCTGGATGCAACACAAATCATATGCGAGAATTCATATATGTAAAAAATTAGATGTGCATCGAGGCCAAGCAAACACCCCAAACAGTGTTAAGATGAAGCTTATGATGGATAGAACCATAAGCCTGACATGTGTTAAACAATGACACCATCAGTGTTTTTAGATATATAGGCTCGAGTAAACACCCAAAGGGGTGGCCAAGAGGCCAGGAAAACACCCGAACTGAGTTTCTCCATAAGATAAGGTCACAACAGACATGATAGAACAAATCAACTATTTAATATGTTATAACAAGGGATCGTCGGAAGGTTGTATTAAGCGGCACAATGATGCAACGTCTAAATGGAAATGAAATGACGGAAAAGAATCATATACCCTAAACTATCACTATGATTTTTTGCAGATAGCGCACCACCATTGGAGGGGTTTTATTATAAAAACATGACTTTATTTATCAAATAAAACAATTATATTAAAGAAAAAATATTCAAGATATGCAATTCAATATAATTAATCAGAATTAAGAAAGAAGCTAAATTCAATTTAAAGCATTCTTAAATTAAAGAGGCTACGAGAGGGACTCTACCTCAAGGTGGAACCAAGCCATCCACTTTGGCTCTTGGAGCTTTCTAACTAAAAGATGCTGCTCCTCCACTGGGTATATGCACCTTCACACACATGCAAGGACACCTATCCCCTATGCACACACCCGCATGGCCATGAGCATGTGTAAGGGGATCCTTGCACATATGCTTATATGCATATATCAGTCTACACTCACCCGAGTATGCATTTATATATATACACGTGGGAATACCTAGCCCCATACATGCATAATCACTACCATGGGTGACTATACACGTAACGGGGGAACCCACATACATATACTTTCTTAACTCTGCACACGCAGGTGAGTCGCCCTTGACTTGGAGACTCGAAACCAACGAGCAGAGATCAAAACACTACACAAAGGATATTAAGAACCTTAAAACACATGAAGGACGCTACATAACCTGTGAAAAACCAACCAATGGCATTAAAGCCTTACCTAGATTGGAAGCGGAGAAACAAATCCACCCGAACCAACACGAAACGATCCAACTCCCTACCGAAAACATAATATAGAGTCAAAAACACTTAATCCCCAATTAAATGAGGTGCGAGTCAAGTAGTAACCATAGAATCATACCTCGTATCAAAGCCGGTGGACTGAATCAATCTAAACTCCTTTTGGCCCCCTTCACAGAATATAATTTCCCTCTATCCATAGAAAGCAGTCAAAGATCTAAGCGACCAATGCGATAAATAAAATAAAATAAAAACTAAACTAAAACACACCTGTCTCCTGTGACTATACCTATCACCGCCCAACATATAAGTACCACAACACCCCATGGGTCAAATCATGTTCCTGCAAGAAAAGGGGAAACAAATAAATGTTTCAAAATGATACTATCAAATAGTACATTCCTATTAATTAACAATTACTCTTCCTATTAATGGTATATAATCAATTTGGCATGAGTTTCAACTTAGTTTGGTTTTGTTCGATACAAGGTATGAGGTCTTATTATTCTTGGTTTTTATGTTACACTTGAGATATTTATTTAAAAACGAGGCATGTATTTGGCATTATTATTTATGGTTTTAGTTCTTAGCCTGTTGCCATGGGGCTTGTCCACATGAATAATTCTTGGAATGCAGGGTTCAGTTGACATTTATGTGCTTTAATGTGATTGATGTCACTAATGATGAGGATTTAGATCAAGTAAAATATTCCTAAGAGGATTGGGCCTTGTAGTGATAGGTGTTGCAATTGTACATCTAGCGTTTGATGAGGAAATACTTATGAGGATGGATTGGAATATTGGTAGGTTCTTAGAGTGGGATGGTACCTCTGAGTATATACAATGTATTATGAAAGCTTTTACTCCATTTAATGATTCAAGAGGTCAACTAAAGAGATGAAGGATGAGATGCTAGTGTGGGTATTGGGTATTTTCGGACAGATTGGCATTATAATGCCAAGAGGCTTGGTGTGATATAGCTTAGGATGGAACCTGGTTAGTAAGGATGGGTTATAATACATGATTTTGATGAGGTTCTTGACCGAATTATTGAGTATATAATGTAGATGGGTTCGACATGGTGTGATTTTGTGACTAGGAAAATCATAAGGAGAATAGTCCTATTTTTCTAGTTGGATGATGAGATGTGCATCGAGGTATGGGATAATCCTCAAGAGATGAGTCTAGACTATGTGACTGAGAGGATAGACAAGGATAGGTTTGATAGGATTGGGTTAGTGGAAAACCCATGCGAGGATGATACGATGTATGGAGAAACTTGGAGACACTTGGGGTTATTTATGCTATCCCATAGAGACACTTGGGGTTATTTCATGAATCCAACATACTCCAGAAATGTTCCCACATGATGTTTTAGAAAAACGATTCCATCTCACAGAAGACCCGAAGGCTCCTCTATCTTCCAATGTTTCCTCACACTCACACCTCATGGTATTAAAGTATACAAGTGATCTACATCAAAATATATTCTTAGGATAGATATCATATCCATCACCGAACCACAGATAAACCTTTGAGGGAATAATCAGTTTGAAAAATTGTGATTTTTGATCATCTTAGTAAACAACCCATAAAAATTTTGTTTTCATTTATTTTTTGTATTTTGAAAAGGAAGAGATTACCAATGAAACACAACAAATGGTAAATGGATCGCAACTGCATAATCATGTGAGCATATCGTACATCTCTGGAAGTGGAATCATCCCATGATCTTTAAATGTCCGGCCCACACTTGTTCAAAGATATTCATACGCATTGTACAATAAGTAGGGTATGAATGGAAATAGGATTGAAATTGATTCATTATAATAGGCCATTAATGGAAACTAAGTGTTGAATGATGGATAGATGTCAGGTGGGTCTTAGGGAAAAATTTTCTATGAAAGAGTCCTAAATCATTTTAGTTTTATACTTGTTTAGTCATCACTAAGATAAGATCTCAATGCAAGTTCTAGTCAGTTTACATGCCCCTGGCATCTATCAAGAAATATTCCCAGATAAGAGTACGAAATTGAAGGATTAGAGTCCTCTTGGGTAGTGAGAATCAAAACAAATGGAAATCACAAAGGGCATAAATCCTAAGTAATAGGTCAATTAGTCATTATTTCGAGGATTTTGAATTTGAATTAATTCCCTAAACTTAGAAATCATTCAAAACAAATCTAAGTAGGAGTCAAACATGGTCCTTGGCACTTTTACACTTAATTTTTTTTAATAAAAAGGGAATAATGATTCTCAAGTTTAAATCATTCTTATTATTTTGAAAAATGTCTCATAGACAAGTGAGAATAATAAAAAATCCAAGTGCATCACATGTGAAACTGTGAGAAACCCCCCCACACTTAAAATGGGGTAGTGTCCCTACTATCAATGAAATAAAGGTGAGAGTGGTATGGAAACGATTTTTAATGTTTTTGGGAATGGATATCGAAAAAAATGAAAATAAAAGGGAATTGAGAGCTCCCTGGGAAAATCGGCATGCCATGGGGGTGTTTTCTACTATAATCTTATGTACCTGAAAAATTGTTAGAGAATGAAATCAATTACAATATAAAAAATATTAGTACACTGAGATAAATAGTTGGAAGAGTATATAAACATGAAAATACCGATCAAGAACCCTGGAGGGAGGAGAGGGAGCTGAGAGGGGGGACGTCCCATGGGGTGTTCGACCATGGGGGGTCTCGCGCACGACTGGAGAGGGGTCCGAGGGACGTCGGAGGAGGAGATTGAGGGGAGGGGGATGTCGCCAGGATTGGGAGATGATAGGGGAGGGGGAAACTTCACCGGGAGATGAGAGGGGAGGGGGATGTCTTCATCGGAGGGGGAGATGAGAGGGGAAGGGGAACGCCGCTGGAGGAGAGGGAGGGGGCCGGGAGGCGGAGGTGGAGGCTGGTAGGAGATAGAGATTGGGGAGGGGGGAGGGGGGATGGAGGCGAAGGTCGGGGACAGTCCGGTATGAGGATCCCTAAATTGGGTGTTAAATTTTTTTATTTTCCAACGGTTTAACAAAACCGTTGGGAAAACCCAACATAAAACACCTTATACCAATTGTTTACTAGAACCGTTGGTAAAGGGTCTTTATCCCAATGGTTTTTTAAAACCGTTGGGAAATAAGTGTTTGTATAGGTCCCAATTCCAGTAGTGTAATCAAAACATTCGTATTAAAACTAGCATACAAATTGTAAATATTTTAACCACAAACCATGAATGGTATAACAATAGCACATCCACAGTCAAACATAACTCATTCAATACAATATGGAAGATTATATTATAATAAATCAACCTCAATAAATAATAATGAAGGATATTTACATAGATTAAAATAATCAGTAAAACTATTTGAAAGAAATATCCCCTTTTTCTTGAAAAGATTTAAAAGTCTCACTATTTATCAAGAAGCTGTTAAAAATAGATTTTTAAATAAATGTATCCTATACAACTTTGACACTTTTAAAATGAATTTTAATTTTAAAACATTCATGTACATATAAATAAATCCTTAACACCATTTTTAAAACATGGACATTAATGAGAAAAATTTAGAAGAATAAATCTTTAAAACATTAAAAATGATATTTTAGGTAGAGTTACTAACCAAATGAGAGATTCTAGAATAAATATAATTGAGGTAATATAAAAATTATAATATCATGAGAATAAATTGATTCATGATATACTATATCAAAGTAAAGTATGTACACCATATAAAAATGAATTGGTGCATAAAAACAAAGAAGTCTCAATGGAATGTAAATTGAGATGAAATACCCTATAAAGGCCATATAATTAGGTTAAATATAACTCAGTGACATAATTATATGTGAAAACTATAAATACAATCAATATGATTTGGTATTTAGTGTAAATAAATCAGAGCAAATTCCCACATATTCTTGTAAAAACAACACCAATGACTTGGATGTTTAACTCAATGAATGGAAATTGAGTTAAGATTACTCTTATCAAGTTCATATCAATGACTTGAGAATTTATCAATGGAGTGATTATGTTTATAAAAAGTATATACACACAAATGGGAGTGCAAATTACTTTATAGATAAATAAATATTGATTTCACGCATAATGTTGGAGTAAAATAATCATTGAAGTTTGTGTAAACCCAAGGAGTGGAAGTCAAAATTAGAAATTCCCGTAACGATTTTGTAACATACGAAACATACACCCCATGAAATAAGGATAATAAAATGAAGATATAAATACCCATAAATTAAAGTATATTACCCAAAGAATACAATCATGGGCAGTATATACACCACACAAAATGAAATAGTGTCAATATAGCATGAATCTCACGAGAATAATAAGTGAGATGAAAACACATTACATTGTAATTTTACTTAGTAGAGGGTAGGTTAAACTCATATATAATGGTGAAATAATTGTTATTAAATTATAAAATAAACACATACATAAATATTATATCATATATGATCTTCTAATATTTCTTTGTTAATGATATTTCAGTAGTATCATTGTTTTGGGTGTAAACTGATTCATTTTCCGTTATATGTTTTGTTACATAAATCATGTTTGTTATGAATAGGATGTATTTTATTAATATCCAGAATGATATTAAGTTCCTAAACATTATCTTTAATCATCAAATGAAAATTATTCTTGAATGGTTACGATTGAGAATGAAATCTCATCGCGTCATGGGGACGGTAAGTCGTACGTACGCACGAGCGACAATATCATTCTATTAATGGTGAAATAGTATGTAATTATATGGTATATTATATATAAAGAATAATTAACATGTTATATTTATTATTTAAATCAGTTATACGCATTATTATACCCATCCAAATAATAAAGTGTTGAATAACAAACTACACTAGGACGTGGAGACAACAAGCCGTACATACACACATATGGTGACTTTGTAATTCATAGGATGGATAGAATAATGAATATGGTTTTACCATATTTATAATAACATCACATAATGTATAATGTACTGGAGTTATTATTTTGATATGGAAACAACAATGAAAGAGTAAGTGTAAGAAGAAAAGAATGTTGAAAGAGGTGATGAAATTATTACCTCTTCTTCAGGTGCTTTATTTTGATTTGATCAAAAGGGATCCTTAGGATGGATTTAGGATCAAAGTAAGGCCTCTAGTTTCAATTGAGGGTAGTTGTAAAGATATTTGAGTAGGGTTTGGCTGAGCCAAATGGATTTGGAGGTGTGATTTTGAGATAAGGGGAAGTATCCTTTTATAAGATAGATGAGAGTCACTTTAGGAAAAGATTGAAAGATTAATTTATAATACAATCATATTAGTTTTATAATGTCTAAAAAAGGATTTATTTCTAGGATAAGGTGGTGATGGGTCTAAAACCTCTCAACCAATAGGTTTTAGATAGGTTTAGGTCACCATATTAACCTTATTTTTTAGATTTAACTCTTAGTTAAATAGTTTAACTTTTACCATGTATTATTGTATTATTATATTAAATGGTCAATAAAATTACTATAAAAAGCCAAAAGAAACCCAAGTGGTTTATTAATGACATATATATCATTATATAGGTTTTTTTTCATGAACCTTATATTTTTAGGAATATGATAACATTTAATAATATAGTATTTGTTTTAAAAACTTATGTTTTTCAATTTTGACACTATTTAGTATTTGGTTTTTGTGAAAGTAAAAAGAATTTGGTTACTCAGAAAAAAATTATTTAAATAAATACTAACATGTCATTTTAACCTATAAAATTAGTTTAAATCATAAAATGTCTCAATTTACATTTATTTGGATATATATAATATGAATTATTTTAATCTTTCATTAATAAGGTAATTACTGCATCATCATTGTGTCATAAATAAATTTAATTATTTAATGTCTAAAAATTATAAATAAAATTAGATTATGTAGGAAATATTTTTAGATATATAATTAATATTTATATTATAATTTATATTATGTATAACCCTATATTAAAAATGGTTTAGTTATTAAACATTGAATTTAACACTTTTAACTCTTCTTTAAATAAAATAATAATAAATGTCTTAATCTACTCCAAGTGGATAAAAATGATAATATTTTAATCATAAGGTTTATCATGGTCGAAATAATAATTAGGACATGTGTTAGGGTAATTATAATCTCATTTTTACCTTTAATTACCCTATTTACTTTTAACCGTGGTAAAAAATTGAAAAGTTACTGTTCGCAAAAAATATTTTCATCCTATTGAACCAAACTTTAATTACTAAAGTCAACCGTGTCTCTCATATTTTTGAAATTCAATTCAAAGAATCATTAAAATTATGTTTTATGAAATTTTTTAAATGTGCCTAGAAGGTGGGTAAAAGACATTAAAAAGTTCAATAAAATTTTATACATCTAATTTTATTATAAAACGAATCCAATGAATTACATTGTAATTTAATTGGTATTATGTATCTATTTTTACTTAAAAAAAAAATAAAAAAAAATTAATAATTATTTAAACCAAAAGTAGGTTTTAAACATAACGTAGTGTTTTTCACTATTCATCAAAAATTGAAAGTTTTTAGAAAAATACAAAAAATTCATCCAAAGATAATTTTGATATTTCAAATTCAAAAATGTTGTATATTTCACCAAATTCGAAACATATATGTTGTATTAATTAATTTTAAAAAATATCCCCGTTGTCAAAACCAGAAATCGGGTTTTTCCGGAGTAAAAACCATCAAAAGATTGATATGTGTTTGTGTCCAATTTAAATGTAAAATTACTTCCAATTACCAAAATTAGATTAAATGATAAAAATATAATCTAATTATACTTCAAAACCATTAAAATTTATAATTTTAGAATCTAAATTATTTTGATTTAAAAAGTTGTTTTCAATTAAAATTTAGTATTTTTCACTATTCATCAAAATATGAAAGTTATCAGAAAAGAACCAAAAATTTATCCAAACTATTTTTTTCCCGCTTATAAATAAGAATTTTATTTTTTCAAATTAAATATACAAAAGTGTTAGATATTGGATTTAAGAAAAGGGTTCTCCATTAAGAGATGGTAAAATTGCATTTTTTGAAAAATACCTCTTTTATCAGAAAAATTGAAATTGTTCTTATATTATATCCAATAAAAACATAATATGGATGATTCACACTCAAATTTACCCAAGTGATGAAAGTAGAACTGTCCTTGTAGTTTATCTTGGGTTGTCGAATCCTCAAAGATCTAAGAAGAAACCTATAGACACGTACATTCTAAGGACTATTTTTGGCTATGAAGTGGCCAACTTGGATTGATTTTTGATGGGTTTAAAGGAACTCTAATAGACATAAGTGAAGTCAATTTAAAATAATGAGTGGATACTATGTTATCACTTGGGGTTGATTGGATGTATTCCCTTTTCAATTATTTCAATTTCTTATATTTGAGTTGAGTTAATTTAAGGAGATCAAACAACTTCATCACTTACTGATTTTATACCAAGACACCATAATAATAATCACCTATACACCTGAAGGATCAAAGTTTTGAGCACTTCAAGGTAAAGGTTTGTATTAGCACTTGAAGTGTGTGGCCTTAAATTTAACAAGGACGATGAAGTTTAAAAATCATCAAATAAAAATATCAATTAAATAAGTGATTAAACATTAACGGGGTGATAAATAACATCAAATCCATCCCCTTTATACTCCCTTGGATCAACCCATAAGTGGGTTATCCCTCCATTGATTCTATGGTTTCAATGTAAGCGGAAAGTAGACTCATGAGGGAGGAAATGAAGAAGTAAATAAAAAAATAAAAAGAAAATGATCACTCCACCATTGTGTGAATAATTTCACAAGGTTTGGTGTGAAGAAATTCACACCATTAACCAACGGTATCAATTTGATATAAAGAAAAACAGAATAAGAGGAAAATAAGAACTTTTATTAAGAAACTAAATTGAATTGAACAACTTACATGTGTAAGACAAACTTGAGACAACAAAATCGTAACATAACATTACAATTTAACAAAGCACCAAAGATGAAAATCTACTCCACCACCACTGCCTTAAATAGGAATTTTGGGAGCCTTGGGTAGATCCTCCAATAGTATAAATCATCCCACTTTATTATGATAGTCCTAGGGTGGTGGAAAGCTTGTGGCACTTGGACTTTTGCACACTTGACCAGAGGTGGAAGAAAACTTTCATTCACCGAACAGACGCGCTTGGAAGACCTTCTAGATCGAAGACTCAGAGTTGTCCATAGAATAATAAAATGGATCAAAGGATATATTATAACCTCCTATAAAATTTGGGCCCATTTGGAGTTGTGTATTCCGAGATATTATCTTATTGGTAGGATTTTTTTTTCTGGGCCGCAGAATCTGGACAGGAATTTTATCTCCAAATTGGGATGCCTTAATGACCACCATAGAGGCCGAATTAGCATTAGATCCTGAATAGTGATTTGTTCCTCTACATGTCTTATAGAATCAAAAGGAATTTTTGATTCATTTATCTAGTATGTGGGGCCCCAAATTCTCATCATTGAGATGGTGTCCAATCTAACTTCTCCAGAATTGTTTCCTTTCATCACAAAATATCCCCATCTTCTTCCATGAATTATCCATTGATCCCTGAATCAAACATGTTCATATTGAAGTGTATATCAATTTTCCAAAATATAAAATTAAAATATGTATAATTAGATTCCTTAAAATCAGATGAATCATTGGGTACTTTAAATGATGTCCAAAAATGTACCACATAATTGTGCATTTAAAGAAAGAATTACAATCATAATGTGAAATGATGTTCAAAGTGTAAAATGAACTAAAATGGTGTTTATGATTAATAAATCACGTGAATATTATATATATTAACAATGAATATTAGCCTCATATAGTGGCTAATCACACCCCCCAACTTGAGTTTTTCTAGTCCCGAGCAAAATATATCTCAACAATATGAAATTCGAATTCCCTTTTCCAAAAACATTTTAATAAAAAATGATCACCAAAAACACTTATACCAAATAATCATGAAACCCATAAAAATATTTTAATACAAGATAGTTTCATAAGCAGATCCCAATCCCAAGCCCATTCCTTCATTCAAATTCATTTCCATATTCCATCCAATATAAATTAAGTATGATGATGTGTTGTGTATCACAATAGACATGGGGGTTCATCTTTATTCAAGGGGGAAATGACAGAAGCACTATGTGGAATCACATTTCAATATTAAGATGAGTATTCAATTTTTTTTATATTCTATTATTTTTTGTTATTTTTTTTTCAATTTTTCCATGGTAATTGAAGTTGCACTCAAAAGAGTCAACCCTTATAGCGAGACTTTGCTGATGACTCCCAGGCTCAAAGACCTTAGGGAACCATGTGAAGCCCACATACTTGGGCATAATCTTGAGTTAACCCAGTCAAAAACAAATTCAAATTACCAAAAATGGAGATAAAATTACTAACTATGGGCCAAAAAACTATGGAGTCATGATCCCCAAGTTCTGAAATCCACGCATTAAGTCATTTCATTGCTCTACGCGCAAATTTATTGTTTTTTTAATTTTTTTTTGAATACTCATATAAAAACAAAAATGACCACCAAACCTATGATATTTATTTGGGGGACCCCATGAACTCAAACTAATACCCCACTATCCAAAGGATATGTGTTGTGATTTTCTTTTATTTGGATGAAAATATAAACCCTGATATATCACATTAGACAGCCACAATTTCCAAAACCTATGCTCATGAAATTATACATGGATTAAAATCAAAATCAGGGCATACTAAATTTTTTGATATTCAGTTTCAAAGTGTGCAATGTGTATTACCATGTTTAAAGTTAAAGGAATTTTTCCTTCCATTTATAGACATTTTTTTTTTCAAATCATTCTTTTTTTTGACACAAAATCATTTTTTAATTTTATCTCCCCCCAAATTAAAATAACATTATCCCCAGTGTTTGAAGAAATGAAAATTTAGAAGCAGTAGAGGTAGGTAAGGGAATTTCAAAAAGGAAATTGAAATATGAGGATCATGGAATGAAGTCACCTGGTGGTTGAAGTTGAAGTATTTGCTGCTCCAATCTAGTCCATTGATATCGATGTCACTCTGAGAATTCCCTGGTGAAAAAAAACTATATATATATATCTATTTATATAATAATTAAAGTAAAATATAAGTATATATAAAAAATTATAGAATAAGGAAGCACAAAAAGCCGTAGGTCAGTGGTAGGCGCGCGCCCCTGTCTCCCTTCAGTCCCAGGTTCGAGTCCCCGCGGCTTCGCCGGTTGTGACGGGGTTTTCCCCACGACCTACGATGTGGCATTTTTTTTATTATTATTATATTATTATTTTTTTTGTATTTTTATTTTAACCTACAAACACATAAAAATAAAACAAACTGATGATACATTGTCTTCTTTTTAAATTTCTGGGTAAGGTATTACTCACGGATCACACCACGTGACAAAGATGAATATGGTGCTCCCCTTTTATACCCATCCATACTCATAATAGAAGAACAGGTCAAAAGTCTATTTTTTTATTTTTAAATATCAAAATGATTAATTAATCCTATTTGAAAAATAAAGATGACATAAAAACCAAGGGTTTCCACCCGTGTAACGCTTTTGTTTAATGTCGTTAGCTCGACATGGATCCTAAATCTATCAATTTTTTCCTGGTTCATATATTGGCTCAGTTAAATCAACCTCTATTTAATATTTATTGAATGATTCAATGAATGTTTTTAAAATTTAACCATTGACCTTGAAAATGTAACCACTCGTGGGATCTGAAATCTCTACTTCCCCATGGGGGTACAAATGACGCACTATGAAAGGACCTGACCATCTAGACCTTAATTTTCCCGGGTGTAAATGAAGTTTTGAACTATACAAGAGCACCAATTTTCCCGGTTCAAAATGTTTGACTTTGATATTCCTATATTGGTAGGCTTGAACTCCATCTTTATTGATCCTTGAATTTTCATAAGCCTCCATCCTTAGTTCCTCCAGTTCATTGAGATCTAATTTCTTTTTTTTTTGTAGCCAATTAAAGGTCATAATCCATTTTATTAATTTCCCAAAAGGCCTTATGCTCAATTTCAATAGGTAAATGGCATGATTTTCTATAAACCAACATATATGGTGACATTATTAGGATTTTTTTGTATGCTGTACGATATGACCAAAGAGCATCCAAGAGTTTCTTGGACCAATCTTTCCTAGAAGGATTGACATTTTTCTCACGAAGTTGTTTGATTTCTCGATTGGCTAACTTAGCTTGACCATTGTTCTATGGGTGGTATGTAGTGGACACTTTGTGAGAAATTCCATACTTTTCCACGAGTTATGAGAATGGATGATTGCAAAAAATGAGTTCCATGATCACTAATGATAGCCCTAGGAATTCCAAATCTAAAGAAGATTCATTTTTTAAGAATCTTACCACAGTTTGATGATCATTAGATTTTGTGGGAATGGCCTCAACCCATTTTGAGACATAATCAATAGCTAAGATAATGTTGAGGTATCATTTAGAGTTTGGGAAAGGACCCATGAAATTGATTCCCCGACAGTCAAAGATATCAATCACTAAGATGGGAGTGAGTGGAATTTGATTTATTTTTTGTGATGGACCCTACTTGTTGAAACCTAGGACAAATTTGACAAAATGTGTAGGAGTCCCTTGAGAGGGTGGGCCAGAAGAGACCACACTGAAGAATCTTAGCAGAAGTTTTCTTAGAGGAAAAGTGACCTCCACATGCCTCACTATGATAGAATTTAAGGATGGACTCTTGTTCAAGTTCTGGGATGCACCTCCTAATGACTTGGTCAGGGTAGAACTTATAGAGGTATGGATCATCAGACACATAGTGCATAACATCAGAAAGTAATTTACTTCGAGATTGAGTCCCTTTGAATTTTGGAATGACTCCTGTAACTATGAAATTGGCTATGTCGGCATACCAAGGGAAGTAAATCACAGAGTATAGGTGTTCATCAGGAAATGAATTAGACATAGAAAAGTGATTTGAGTTGTCTTTGAATTCCATCCTAGAAAGGTGATTAGGTACAACATTTTCAACACCCTTTTTATCGTTGATTGTGAGGTCAAATACTTGTAAGAGAAGGACCCACCTAATTAGTCTAGCCTTAGCATCTTGTTTTTGGAAGAGGTATTTTAGTGCAGAATGGTCAGTGAACACAGTGATGGGGGATCCTAATAGGTAGGACCTAAACTTCTTTAAGGCAAACAAAATAGCAAGTAACTCCTTTTCAGTGGTGGTGTAGTTGATTTGGGCATCATTTAAGGATTTTCTTACATAAGCAATAACATAAGGAGTTTTATCACAACGTTGTCCTAACACATCTCCTAAAACAAAGTCACTTGCATCACACGTAAGTTCGAAAGGAAGGTTCCAATTTAGAGATTTCATAATTTGAGGAGTGGTGAGAGAGGATTTGAGGGTTGATAATGAACCCTCAAAGCTTTCTGTCCAAACAAATGGAGCATCCTTTACTAGTAGAGCACAAAGGGGACGGGAGATTGAACTAAAGTCCATGATGAATCTTCTATAGAAACCAGAACGTCCTAAGAAATACATCACTTCCTTAACATTTTTGGGTGATGTAAGGTGATGAATTATGTCAACCTTTGCTTTATCAACTTCAACCCCCCTACCTGAGACTAGATGGCCATGGAATAGTCCCTATTTAACCAAGAAATGTCATTTTTCCTAGTTTAGGACCAGATTATTTTCTTCACATCTTGACAAGACTCTCTCTACATTCCTCATACATCATTCAAATGTATCCCTAAACACAGAGAAGTCATCCATGAAGTCCCCAAGAAAATTCCCTACCATGTCTGAAAATATTCCGATCATGCACCGCTGGAAGGTTCCAGGATCACTGCATAACCCGAAGGGAATACATTTGAAAGAAAAGTTTCCAAATGGACATGTGAATGTAGTCTTCCCTTGATCCTCTAGGGATACCTCAATTTGATTATACCCTGAGTACCCATATAAGAAATAGTAGAAGGCATGACCTGCCACTCTCTCAAGGACTTGGTCAATGAATGGTAAGGGGAAATGGTCCTTCTTGGTGAATGAGTTTAGCTTTCTATAGTCAATGCATACCCTCCATCCATTACTCAACCTAGTTGGAAGAATATCTCCATCCTTATTGGTTATCACTATGATTCCTGCCTTCTTGGGAACCACTTGGATTGGGATGACCCACTCACTCTCAGCTATGGGATATATGATACCGGCTTGTAACAATTTCAGAAGTTCCTTCCTTACTACCTTCATGAGATTAGGATTGAGTTGCCGTTGAGGTTGACGACATAGCTTTGAATCAGATTCTAGAACAATCCTATGAGTCCCGATAAGTGGGATAATCCCAGGAATATCAGACAGGGTCCAACCAATGGCTTTATTATGTTTCATAAGGACATTTAGAAGCATCCTCTCATGATTGGATTCATGAGAAGAAGAAATGACAATAGGATGTGTTTAATTGTCCCCTAAAAAGGCATACTTGAGTGCAACGGGAAGTTCCTTCAATTCAAGATCAGGTTGGTTAATAATTTCAGCAGAATATTGGGACATTGGATTAATATCAATTTCTTTTTTTAGAGTTTCAGTTAGGATTGATTACCCACATATAGAAGCTTCAGCTACAAGATTGGTTTGATCAGATTTAGGGAAGGAAGTTTGATTTGTATCCATGAATGTGGTTTGCTGAAAGGTTTCACTGATTGTTGGACCTAAGACTTCATTATAAGAGCAATTTGAAAATGATTCAATCCAAGGAGATAAACTTCATTCATGTGAACAAAGGAAATCAATCTCATCCTGACTTAAACATCCATCAAATATTACTTGATGTTCTATGGATTCATTATCAATGCTTCCCATCACGTTTACTTCAGGAATGTACTCTTCATCCTCTATTTGTGAGCTTGTATTATAGATGTTAATGTATAGACTCATGTTCCCAAAGGTGATGGTCATGTTCCCATTTCAGACTCGGATAACAGAGTTGATTATTTCAAGGAAGGGATGACCAAGGATGATTTGGGTTTGTTCCTTATTTCCTAAGTTTGGATGGTTGTTAAGGACAATGAAGTCAGCAGGGTAGATGAAGTTTTCAACCTTTACCAGAACGTCCTTTAAAATCCCATTTGGAACCCTAATGCTATGATCAGCAAGTTGAAGTGTGACAGATGTGGGTTGGAGTTATTCTAGGCCTAACTATCAGTACACAGTATAGGGAATGAGATTGACACTAGCACCTAGATTACACAAGGCCTTGAAAAATTTGCTCTCTCCTAGTTCAACATTGATTTAAGGGCAATCTAGGTGTTTCAACTTAGGAGGAATGGTCCCTTGAATGGTGGTACTCACATTAGTAGCCAAAAGTACGTGGTTTTTATGTGAAATTTTTCTTTTAAAAGTGCACAAGTCCTTAAGGTACTTTGAGTAGGCAGGTATGGTTTTGATTTCATCGAGAAGGGTAATGTTCAACTTGACTTGTGAGAATATTTCTCTTAAAGTTTCACTTAATTCAGGCTTGGTTTTCCCCCTCATGCATTGAGGAAATGGTGCGGGTTGTGGATTTCTTTGTTGAAGAGTTGTTTCTTTGAAAATGTTATCGTGTTTTTCAGTTTGATCATTTGGTTCATTTGAATTTTCATCCAAGTTTGAATCTTCAGGTGGGTTCTAAATTAGTTGTTCAGGTTTCTCAATTGATTTCCCACTTCTTAAAACAGTCACAGCCTTTAGTTGTTCATGAGTTTTTTGAGTACAACTTTATTCTCCCCTTGAAGTTGAGGATGGAACCTCCTGAGTAGGCATGAGTGCCTTTCCAGTTTTGATGGTTTTAAGTTATTGTTTAAGGGAAGAGACTTCCGATTTCATCCTTTCCATTTGTTTTCACAATTGTTCTAGTAGGCTTTGTGGAATAGTTTGGGTTGGTACTTGAGAAGATTGGTTTATCCCAGGGGGATATTTTGGAGGTGGGATGGTTTGTTGAAAATGGACCGGTGACTATTGGTATTGGATAGACTGGGTTTGGAACTGGTTATGGGTTTGGTATTTATGTTGGGGGTAAGGATTTTGTCCCAGTGGTTGTCTAGGTTGTTGGTTATCTTTCCAGCAGAAGAATGGGTGGTCATTATACCTTGAGTAGAAGTTGTTTTGGTATTGGGGCTTTTGAAAGTTCAAAGCATTTAATTACGCTGGGGGTCCTCCTAAAAGAACATCCTTTATGGATGGAATTGTTGGTCAGTTTTCTGTCTTATGGTCATGTTTGTCACAAATTGTGCAAACCGGGTCAACAGTTTGGATTTCATGGACTTTCCTAAGGTTTATCTCTTCAACCTTCCTAGATAGTGATACGATTTTAGTCCTAAGGCTTTCCTCTTCTATAAGTGTATGAATTCCAGTAGGTCTTTGTGGCTTTTCAGAATAAGGTGAAGTTCCCCATGTTTGGTTTTGTTCAGAAAGGATTTCTAGATACTCGTAAGCATCATTTGGGGCTTTATTTTTAAAGGTTCCATTACACATCATGTCAATGAATTGTTTATTCCCCGGAACCAACCCTTCATATAAAATTATCACTTGTTTAGGAATAGAAAAACCATGGTGTGGAACCATGTTTATAGTGTCCTTGAACCTCTCCCATGTTTCATAGAATGACTCTCCTTCTTTTTCAAAAATGTTTTGGATGCTCTTTTTATGTGCAATTGTTTTGTGGTGGGGAAAGTATTTTTTGTAGAATTCTCTTTGTATTTGGTCCCAAGAGTTTATGGATGATGGTATCAAATTGTTTTTCCAAATTTTAGCTCTATACTTTAATGAAAAAGGAAATAACCTCATCTTAGCTGATTCTAGTTGAGGTGGGGGACACATGGTTTCTACAATGTCATTGAACACATTAATGTGAAGGTAGGGCATCTCGGACTCCATTCCATGGAATGTTGGAAGGTGGTTTAGTACATGGGGTTTAAATATGTAGTTGTCATCTCCTAGGTAATTGTTTCTAATGCATGAGGGGGCATTGGTGCAAGAAGGTGCGAGGTAGTCATTCATGGTTTGATCAATTTCATTCCCCAAGTTTGGGGCTGCCTCATTTGGGTTTCCATTTTGGTTTCCACCTGGGTTTATGAGTTGGTTTCCTTGAAGACATTCCATTAAAATGATCTCAATTTTTGACTTTGGATTATTAGGAAGATTATGATTTAATGGAAAGAGTTACCTTGGTGTACTTGGCTCCCCAACCCCAGGACTATCCACCCTAACTAGACGGTTTGATTGATCGCGGGTGTAGGCGGACATGCGCCAAAATAAAAAAAATGAGAAGGGGACAAGATAAGAGAATTTGGATGAGAAAATAAGAAATGGGGGAGAATGGAATGGGTGTTTAGATGCCTTACTTGGGTTCCCGAAAACGATGCCAAAATTTTATTCACAATCAAATTTACCCAAGTGATGTAGGTAGAACGGTCCTTGTAGTTTATCTTGGGTTGTCGAATCCTCAGAGACCTAAGAAGAATCCTATAGACACGTACATTCTAAGGACTATTTTTGGATATTAAGTGGCCAAATTGGGTTTATTTTTTATGGGTTTAAAAGAACTCAAAGAGACTTAAGTGAATTCAACTTAAAAGAATGAGTTGATCCTAGGTTATCACTTGGGGTGGATTGGAAGTATTCCCTTTTCAATTATTTCAATTTCTTATATTTGAGTTGAGTTAATTTAAGGAGATCAAAAAAATTCATCACTTACTGATTTTATACCCACACACCATAATACTAATCACCTATAAACATTAATGATCAAAGTTTTGATCACTTAAAGGTAAAGGTTTGTATTAGCACTTGAAGTGTGTGGCCTTAAATTCAATAATGATGATGGAGTTTAAAAATCATCAAATAAAAATCTCAATTAAAGAAGTGATTAGACATTAATGGGGTGATAAATAACATCCAATACAGCCCCTTGATACTCCCTTGGATCAACCAATAAGTTTGTTATCCCTTCATTGATTATATGTTCTCAATGGAAGCGGAAAGTAGACTCATGAGGGAGGAAATGAAGAAGTAAAGAAAACAATAAAAAGAAAATGATCACACCACCGTTGTGTGAATAATTTAACAAGTTTTGGTGTGAATAAATTCACAACCTGAACCAACTGTATAAAATTTATATAAAGAACAACATAATAAGAGGAAAATAAGAACTTTTATTAAGAAACTAATGTGAATTGAACAACTTACATGTGAAAGACAAACTCGAGACAACAAAATCGCAGCATAACATTACAATTGAACAAAGAACCAAAGATGATTAACTCCTCCACCACTACTACCTTAAATAGACATTTTGTGAGCCTTGGGTGGAGCCTCAAATAGTACATATCATCCCACTTGATTATGGTAGGCCTAGGGTGGTGGAAGGCTTGTGGAACTTGGACTTTTCCACACTTGACCCGAGGTGGCATCCAGATTTCATCCACCGAATAGACGTGCTTGGAAGAACATCTAGATGGAAAAATCAGAGTGGTACATAGATGAATAAAATGGATCCAAATATGTCGTATAACCTTCTGTAAAATTTGGGCCCATTTGGAGTTTTTTATGCCGATATATGATCATATTGGTAGGATTTTTTTTATGGGCCGCAGAGTCTAGCCCATAATTTTATCTCCAAATTGGGACACCTTAATGACCACCATGGAGGCCGAATTATCATTGGATCCTGAAGAGTGACTTTTTACTCTACATGTCTTATATAATACCACTAAATTTAGGATTCATTTATACTATATGTTGGGCCCCACATTCTCATCAGTGGGCTGGTGTCCAATCGGACTTCTCCAGAATTATTTCCTTTAATCACAAAATATCCCCATCTTATTCCATGAATTATTCATTGATCCCTGAATAAAACATGTTAATATTGAAGTTTATATCAATTTACCAAAATATAGAATTAAAATATGTATAACTATATTCCTTAAAATCAGATGAATCATTGCGTACTTTAAATGATGTTAAAAAATGTACCACATAATAGTGCATTTTAAGAAATAATTACAATCATAATGTGAAATTATGTTTAAAGTGTAAAATGAACTAAAATGGTGTTTATGAATAATAAAGCACTTGAATATTATATATATTAACAATTAATATTATCCTCATTTAGTGGCTAATCACACCCCATAACTTGAGTTTTGCTAGTCCCGAGCAAAATATATCTCAACAATATGAAATTCGAATTCCCTTTTCCAAAAAAATTTTAATACACAATGATCACAAAAAACACTTATACCAAAAAATCATGTAACCCATCAAAATATTTTAATACAAGATAGTTTAATAATAATATCCCAATCCCAAGCGCATTCCTTCATTCAAATTCATTTCCATATTCCATCCAATATCAATTAAGTATGAGGATAAGTTGTGTATCACAGTAGACATGGGGTTTCATCTTTATTCAAGGGGGAAATGATGGAAGCGCTAGGTGGAATCACATTTCAATATTAAGATGAGTATTCAATTTTTTTTTATATTATATTATTTTTTTGGTTTTTTTTTTGAAAATTTTCCATGGTAATTGAAATTGCACTCAAAAGAGTCAACCCATATAGCGAGACTTTGCTGATGACTCCCAGGCTCAAAGAACTTAGGGCACCAAGTGAATCCCACATACTCGGGCTTCATCTTGAGTTAACACAGTCAAAAAAATTCAAATTACCAAAAATAGAGATAAAATTACTAACTCTGGGTCAGAAAACTATGGAGTCACGATCCCCAAGTGCCGAAAGCCACGCATTAAGTCATTTCATTTCGCTACGTGAAAATTTATTGTTTTTTTTAATTTTTTTGAATACTCATATTAAAACTAAAATGATCAAAAAACCTATGCTATTTATCTGGGGGACCCCATGAACTCAAACTAATACCCCACTATCCAAAGGATGTGCGTTATGATTTTCTTTTATTTGGATGAAAATATAATCAATGAAATATCACATTAGACAACCAAAATTTCCAAAATATTTGCTCATTAAATTATACATGGATTAAAATCAAAATCAGGGCATGCTAAATTTTTTGATATTCAGTTTCAAAGTGTGTAATGTGTTTTACCATGTTTAAAGTTAAATGAATTTTTCCTTCCATTTACACACATTTGTTTTTCAAATCATTCATTTTTTTGACACAAAATCATTTTTTAATTTTATATCCCCCCCAACATAAAATAACACTGTCCCCAGTGTTTGAAGAAATGAAAATTTAGAAGGAGTAGAGGCAGGTAAGGGAATTTCAAAAAGGAAATTGAAATATAAGGATCATGGAATGAAGTCACCTGGTGGTTGAAGTTGAAGTTTTTGCTGCTCCAATTTAGTCCTTTGATATCGATGGCACTCTGATAATTCCCTGGTAAAAAAAAAACTATATATATATATATATTTATATAATAAATAAAGTAAAATAGAAGTATATATAATAAAATTATAGAATAAGGAAGAACAAAAAGCCGTAGGTCAATGGTAAGCGCGCGCCCCTGTCTCCCTTTGGTCTCGGGTTCGAGTCCCCGCGGCTTCTCCGGTTCTGACAAGGTTTTCCCCATGACCTATGATGTGTAATTTTATTTTTATTATTATATTATTATTATTATTATTTTAATTTTAACCTACAAACACATAAAAATAAAACTAACTGATGATACATTGTCTTCTTTTTAAATTTTTGGGTAAGGTATTATTCAAGGATCACACCACTTGACACAGATGAATATAGTGCTCCCCTTTTATACCCATCCATACTCCTAATAGAAGAACATGTCAACAATCTATTTTTTTTATTTTTTATTTTCAAAATGATTAATTAATCAAATTTGAAAAATAAAGATGACATAAAAACTACGGGTTGCCTCCCATGCAGCGCTTTTGTTTAATGTCGTTAGCCCGACATGGATCCTAAATCTAACAATTTTTTCCTAGTTCATAGGTTAGATTAGTTAACTCAACCTCTATTTCATGTTTATTTAATGTTTCAATGAATGGTTTTAACCTTTGACCTTTGACCTTGAAAATGTAACCACTTCTGGGATCTTGAATCTCTACTGCCCCATGGGGGTACACATGATGCACTATGAAAGCACCTGACCATCTGGACCTTAATTTTCTCTAGTGTAAATGAAGTTTTGAACTATAAAAGATCAAAAATTTTCCCGGTTCAAAATGTTTGACTTTGATATTCCTAGATTGGTAGGCTTGAACTCTAGCTTTATTTATCCTTGAATTTTCATAAGCCTCCATCCTTAGTTCCTCCATTTCATAGAGATCTAATTTCATTTTTTTCCAGCCAATGAAAGGTCATAATCCATTTTCTTAATTGCCCAAAAGGCCTTATTCTCAATTTCAAAAGGTAAATGGCATGATTTTCCATAAACCAACCTATATGGTTACATTATTAGGATTCTTTTGTATGCTATACGATATGACCAAAGAGCATCAAAGAGTTTCTTGGACCAATCTTTCCTATAAAGATTGACAGTTTTCTCAAGAATTTGATTGATTTCTCGATTAGCTAACTCAGCTTGACCATTGGTCTGTGGGTGGTATGCAGTGCTCACTTTGTGAGAAATTCCATACTTTTACATGAGTGATTAGAATGGACAATTGCAAAAATGAGTTCCACGATCACTAATGATAGCCCTAGAAATTCCAAATCTAGATAAGATTATTTCTTTTATGAATCTAATCACAGTTTGATGAACATTGGATTTGGTGGGAATAGAATCAATCCATTTTGAGACATAATCGATAGCTAAGTGAATTTAGAGGTATCCTTTAGAGTTTGGGAAAGGTCCCATGAAATAGATTCCCCAACAATCAATGATCTCAATCACTAAGATGGGAGTGAGTGGAATTTTATCTCTTTTTGTGATGGACCCCACTTGTTGACACCTAGGACAACTTTGACAAAATTTATAGGAGTCCCTTGAGAAGGTGGGACAGAAGAGACCATACTAAATAATCTTAGCAGAAGTTTTCTTAGAGGAAAAGTGACCTCCACATGCCTCACTATGATGGAATTTAAGGATGGACTCTTGTTTGGATTCTGGGACACACCTCCTAATGACTTGGTTAGGGCAGAACTTATAGTGGTATGGATCATCAAACACATAGTGCCTAACATCAGAAAGGAATTTACTTCGAGCTTGAGTCACTAAGAATTTTGGAATGACTCCTGTAACTAAGAAATTGGTTATGTTGGCATACCAAGGGAAGCCACTCACATATTATAGGTGTTCACCAGGAAATGAATTAGACATAGAAAAGTGATTTTATTTGTCTTTGAATTCTATCCTAGAGAGGTGATCAACTACAACATTTTCAACACCCCTTTTATCTTTGATTTTGAGTTCAAATTATTGTAAGAGAAGGTCCCACCTAATCAGTCTAGCCTTAGCATCTTGTTTTTGGAATAGGTATTTTAGTTCATAATGGTCAGTGAACACAATGACGGGGGATCCTAAGAGGTAGGACCTAAAATTATCTAAGGCAAACACAATAGAAAGTAACTCCTTTTTAGTGGTGGTGTAGTTGATTTGGGCATCATTTAAGGGTTTGCTTGCATAAGCAATGACATAAGGAGTTTTATCACAATGTTGTCCTAACACAACTAATATAGTAAAGTCTCTTGAATCAGACATAATTTAGAAAGGATGGTTCCAATTTGGAGATTTCATAATGGGAGGAGTGGTGAGACAGGATTTGAGGGTTGATAATGAACCCTCACAGCTTTCTGTCCAAAAAAAATGGAGAATCCTTACTAATAGAGCAGAAAGGGGATGGGAGATTGAACTAAAGTCCTGGATGAATCTTCTATAGAAACCAGCATTTCATATGAAATACCTCCCTTCCTTAATATTTTTGGGTGATATAAGGTGACGAATTATGTCAACCTTGGATTTATCAACTTCAATCCCCCTACCTGAGACTAGATGGACAAGGACTAGTCCCTCTTTAACCATGAAATGGAATTTTTCCCAATTTAGGACAAGATTATTTTCTTCACATATTGACAAGACTCTCTCTACATTCCTCATACATCCTTCAAATGTATCCCCAAACATAGAGAAGTCATCCATGAAGACCTCAAGAAAATACCCTACCATGTCTGAGAATATTCCCATCATACACCGCTGGAAGGTTCCAGGGGCATTGCATAACCTGAAGGGCATACATTTGAAAGAAAAGGTTCCGAATGGACATGTGAATGTAGTCTTCCCTTGATCCTCTACTGATACCTCAATTAGATTATAGCCTAAGTACCCATATAGGAAACAGTAGAAGGCATGACCTACCACTCTCTCAAGGACTTGGTCAATGAATGGTAAGGGGAAATGGTTCTTCTTGGGAACCACTTGGATTGGGCTGACCCACTCACTCTCATCTATGGGATATATGATACTAGCTTTTATCAATTTCAGAAGTTTCTTCCTTACTAGCTCCATGAGATTAGTATTGAGTCGCCATTGAGGTTGAAGACATGGCTTTGAATCAGATTCCAGAATAATCCTATGAGTCCTGATAAGTGGGCTAATCCTAGGAATATCATACAGGGTCCAACCAATGGCTTTCTTATATTTCTTAATGACATATAGAAACATCCTCTCATGATTGGATTCAATATAAGAATAAACGACAATAGGATGTGTTTGATTGTCCCCCATTAAGGCGTACTTGAGTACAGCTGGAAGTTCCTTTAATTCAAGATCAGGTTGGTTCAGAATTTCAGCAGAATATTGGGACATTGGATAAATATCAATTTCTTTTTTAGAGTTTCAGATAGGATTTATTCCCCACATATATAAGTTTCAGCTACAAGATTGGTTTGATCAGATTTTGGGAAGGAAGTTTGATTGGTCTCCATGAATGTGGTTTGCTGAAAGGTTTCACTAATTGTCGGACCTAAGACTTCATCATAAGAGAAATTTGAAAATGATTCAAGCCAAGGAGATAAACTTCCTTCATGTGAACAAAGGAAATAAATCTCATCCTGACTTAAACATCCATAGAATATTCCTTTATGTTCTATGGATTCATTATCAATTCTTCATATAACGTTTACTTCATGAATGTCCTCATCATCCCTTATTTGTGAGCTTTCATTATATATGTTCAAGTCTAGACTCATGTTCCCAAAGGTTATGGTCATGTTCCCATTTCGGACTCGGATAATAGAGTTGATTGTTGCAAGGAAGGGACAACCACAGATGATTGGGGTTTGTTCCTTATTTACTAAGTTTGGATGGTTGTTAAGGACAATGAAGTCAGCAGGGTAGATGAAGTTTTCAACCATTACCAGAACTTCCTTTAAAATCCCCTTTGGAACCCTAATGCTACGATCAGCAAGTTGAAGTGTGGCAGATGTGGGTTAGAGTTCTTCAAGGCCTAACTGGAAGTATACAACATAGGGAATGAGATTGACACTAGCACCTAGATCACATAAATCCTTGACAACTTTGATCTCTCCTAGTTCAACATTGATGTAAGGGAAACCTGGGTCTTTCAAATTAGGAGGAATGGTCCCTTTAATGGTGGTATGCACATTAGCAGCCAAAAGGACTTGGTTTTTATGTGAACATTTTCTTTTAAAAGTGCACAAGTGCTTTAGGTACTTTGAGTATGAAGGTATGGTTTGGATTACATCGAGAAGGGGAATGTTCAACTTGACTTGTGATAATATTTCACTTAATGTTTCACTTAATTTAGGATTGGTTTTCCCCCACATGTGCTGATGAAATGGTTCGAGTTGTGGAGTTGTTTGTTGAAGAGTTGTTTTTTGACAATGTTATCGTATTTTTCAGTTTGATCATTTGGTTCATTTGAAATTTCATCCAAGTTTGAATCTTCAGGTGGGTCTTGAATTAGTTTTTCTGGTTTCTCAATTGATTTTCCACTTCTTAAAATAGTCACAGCCTTTAGTTGTTCATGAGTTGTTTGAGTACAACTTGATTCTCCCCTTGAAGTTGAGGATGGCACTGCATGAGTAGGCATGGGTTCCTTTCCAGTTTTTATGGTTTGAAGTTCTTGTTTAAGGGAAGAGACTTCTGATTTCATCCTTTCCATTTGTTTAAATAGTTTTTCTAGTAGGCTTTGTGGAATAGTTTGGGTTGGTTCTTGAGAAGATTGGTTTATCCCAGGGGGATATTTTGGAGGTGGGATGGTTTGCTGAAAATGGACCGGTGGCTGTTGGTATTGGATAGGTTGGGTTTGGAATTGGTTATGGGTTTGGTAGTTATGTTGGGGGTAAGGATTTTGTCCCTGTGGTTTGCTAGGTTGTTGGTTTTCTTTCCAGGAGAAGCCTGGGTGGTCATTATACCTTGGGTTGAAGTTGTTTTGGTATTGAGGCTTTTGAAAGTTAAAAGCATTTACTTCTGGTGGGGGTCCTCCTAAAAGAACATCATTTATGGATGGAATGGTTGGGAAGTTGTCTGTTTTATGGTCATGTTTGACACAAATTGTGCAAACCGGGTCAACAGTTTGGATTTCATGGACTTTCCTAAGGTCTATCTCTTCAACCTTTTTAGATAGTGCTGTGAGTTTATCCCTAATGCTTTCCTCTTCTCTAAGTGTATCAATTCCAGTAGTTCATTGTGGATTTTCAGAATAAGGTGAAGTTCCCCATGTTTGGTTTTGTTCAGAAAGGCTTTCTAGATACCCGTAAGCATCATTTGGGGCTTTGTTTTTAAATGTTCCATTACACATCATGACAATGAATCATTTGTTCCCCGGACCCAACCCTTCCTAGAAAATTATCACTTGTTCAGGAATAGAAAAACCATGGTGTGGAACCATGTTTAGAGTGTCCTTGAACCTCTCCCCTGTTTCATAGAATGAATCTCCCTCTTTTTCAAAAAAATTTTGGATGCTCTTTTTAAGTGAAATTGTATTGTGGTGGGGAAAGTATTTTTTGTAGAATTCTCTTTATAGTTGGTCCAAAGAGTTTATAGATGATGGTCTCAAATTGTTTAGCCAAATTTTAGCTTGATCCTTTAATGAAAAAGTAAATAACATCATCTTGTCTAATTCTAGTTGATGTGGGGGACACATGGTTTCTACAATGTCATTGAACTCTTTAATGTGAAGGTAAAGAATCTTGGACTCCATTCCATGGAATGTAGGAAGGTGGTTTAAGACATGGGGTTTAAATATGTAGTTGAAATATTCTAGGGAATTTTGTCTATTTCATGAGGGGGCATTGGTCCAGGAAGGTGTGAGCTAGTCTTTCATGGTTTGACCAATTGCATTCCCCAAGTTTGGGGCTGCCTCATTTGGGTTTCCATTTTGGTTCCCACCTGGGTTTATGAGTTGGTTTCCTTGAAGAAATTCCATTGAAATGGGCTCAATTTTTTACATTGGAGTATTAGGAATTTTAGGATCAAATTAAAAGAGTTACCTTGTTGTACTTGACTCCCCAATCCCAGGACCATCCACCCTAACTAGAAAGTTTTATTGATCGCGGGTGTAGGCGGACATGTGAAAAAAATGAGAAAGGGACAAGATAAGAGAATTTGGATGAGAAAAGAAGAAATGGGGGAGAATATAATGGGTGTTTAGATGACTTACTTGGTTCCCCGGAAATGGCACAAAAATTTGATTCACGCTCAAATTTACCCAAGTGATGAAGGTAGAACGGTCCTTGTAGTTTATCTTGGGTTGTCGAATCCTCAGAGACCTAAGAAGAAACCTATAGACACGTACATTCTAAGGACTATTTTTGGATATAAAGTGTCCAACTTGGGTTGATTTTTATGGGTTTAAAGGAACTATAAGATACTTAAGTGAATTCAATTTAAAAGAATGAGTTGATTCTAGGTTATCACTTGGGGTGGATTGGATGTATTCCCTTTTCAATTATTTCAATTTCTTATATTTGAGTTGAGTTAATTTAAGGAGATCAAACAACTTCATCACATACTGATTCTATACCAACACACCATAATAAAAATTACCTATACGCTTTAAGAATCAATGTTTTGAGTACTTCAAGGTAAATGTTTTTATTAGCACTTGAAGTGTGTGGCCTTAAATTCATCAAGGATGATGGAGTTTAAAAATCATAAAATAAAAATCTCAATTAAAGAAGTTATTAGACATTAATGGGGTAATAAATAACATCCAATCCATCCTCTTGCTACTCCCTTGGATCAACCCATAAGTGGGTTATCCCTCCATTGATTCTATGGTTTCAATGGAAGCGGAAAGTAGACTCATGAGGGAGGAAATGAAGAAGTAAGAAAACAATAAAAAGAAAACGATCACTCCACCGTTGTGTGAATAATTTCACAAGGTTTGGTGTGAATAAATTCACAACATGAACCAATGGTATCAAAGTGATATAAATAAAAACAGAATAAGAGTAAAAGAAGAACTTTTATTAATAAACTAAAGTGAATTGAACAACTTACATGTGAAAGACAAAATCGAGACAACAAAATCACAGCATAACATTACAATTGAACAAAGTACCAAAGATGAAAAACTCCTCTACCACAACTACCTTAAATAGGAATTTTGGGAGCCTTGGGTTGATCCTACAACAGTAAAAAGAATCTCACTTGATTATGGTAGGCCTAGGGTGGTGGAAATCTTGTGGAACTTGGACTTTTCCACACTTGACCCGAGGTGGCATACATCTTTCATCCACCGAACAGACGTGCTTGTAAGACCTTCTAGATGGAAGAATCAGAGTGGGACATAGAATAATAAAATGGATCCACGGATGTATTATAACCTACTATAGAAGTTGGGCCCATTTGGAGTTTTGGATTCCGATATATGATAATATCGGTAGGTTGCTTTTCTAGGACGCAGAATCTGGCCCAGAATTTTATCTCCAAATTGGGCTGCCTTAATGACCACCATGGAGGCCGAATTAGCATTAGATCATGAATATTGATTTGTTCCTCTACATGTATTATATAATCCCACGAAATTTAGGATTCATTCGGCCTTTATGTTGGTCCCCACAATCTCATAAGTGGGCTGGTGTCCAATATGACTTCTCCAGAATTGTTTACTTTCATTAAAAAATATTCCCATCCTCTTCCATGAATTATCTATTGATCCCTGAATCAAACATGTTCATATTTAAGTTTATATAAATTTACCAAAATACAAAATTAAAATATGTATAATTATATTCCTTAAAATCAAATGAATCATTGGGTACTTTAAATGATGTTAAAAAATGTAACACATAATAGTGCATTTTAAGAAAGAATTACAATCATAAGGTGAAATGATGTTCAAAGTGTAAAATGCACTAAAATGGTGTTTATGAATAATAAATCACATGAATATTATATATATTAACAATGAATATTATCCTCATTTAGTGGCTAATCAATGGATGTTAAAATTATATGGAGTATATAAAATTCAAAATGCTGTTAATATTATTCATAATCTTTTTTTGAATGGATAGTTTGGTAAGTAGTGGTGCCCTAGAACTCAGTGTTGTGTGTAGCGCAAGCTATTGAATAAATTTAAAGAAAATAACTTACTATGAAATCTTGTGGTGTTAGAGTTCTTTGATAATGATCAAGAATTATCATATAGGGTTATAAAACATTGTATAATCAAATTAATATTTGAATACATAGGTGCATTCTCAATCTACAATTAGCACATATCCAAGAAAGGAATAGACTTACTTAATAAATTTAATAAAAAAGGGAGAAATCCACAAATTGAAGAGTCCTAAATATATATTGGATCATTCTTCACCGAAGAATACATTCGACAATGATGTAATTTTGTCGTTGTTTTTGCTGTGTCCTAATATACTCTGATCCATAATATCTTCATCATTCAATTTGATCTGCTAACGAAAGAAATAAAGAGAATCTCTAGAATCATCCCAGGGTTTATGCAGATTACCCTAGAGGATTCACCATGAAAGTACTTTTATAGATTTTTTTTAGCTTAAAATTAATGAATGAATGAATCAAATAATTAATTAATACACTGAACATACCGCTAACAAGTGAGATATCCGAATTCCACACACATTCTGATTTTAGGTCACGAATAGGGTAAAAACCATGTTCTGGATTCAATTGTGGTCTCATATTTTTGATTCTACCTTCCATTTATCCTTTATCTGATTTTCATTAAGAACCCTACATGTGTAACATAAAATATATTTAATATTTTTATAAAATTAATTTCAGGAACACCAGGCCTTGGAATTGAACACCGTCTCAGTACCTAGAGCTGGAAATATATATAAGAATATTTCAAAGTCATATAGGAAAAATAGGTTCTCTACATCATTCCATCATTCAATATTTTCATGCCCAAAAAGTGAAAGTAAATAAACAACTTGTGATACTGATCCGACATCTAGCTCTCCCACTCCTAGGAACTCTCTTCCACATTCCCATGTTGCCACATCACATGAAAAAATGGGATGGTCCATCCACATAGGGACCTCTCCTGTTGATCCTCAATTGAAACTAGGTGCTCCACAAATGTGTCTCCATCCTCAATGTCCATCTCACCCCAATTGATGATTTACATGGGGTTGTGCACATATCTCCTCACCTATGGCATGCATAAGACTTCATGCACCCACTCCAATAGCAGGGGTAAGTCATGGTGGTAAAGAACCTTGCTGACCCAATGTATGATCTTGAATCACCTGATGAACCTCAAGGATAAATTTACTCCCTAAATAAACATTCATAAACATCATAATGGGGAGAATCTCAAAAAACATGGTCTGACTTCTTGAACTCCAAGGGATTATGATGACGATCAACATAATATTTCTGTCTGCTCTAGGCCATCATCATCTGCTCACAGATGACCTAGACCTTATCTATTGTCACCTGCACCATCTCTAGGACCACAATATATGTCTCATTGATCTCTATCTAGGATAAGGGTGACATTAAAGGACTCCCATATGGGGACTCAAAATGTGTCATGTCGATGGAAGAGTGGATGTTATTGTTGTACGTAAAATCTACCAAGGGAAAGTGATCATGCAAGCTCAAGATGAATTCTAACATGAAAGACCACAAAAAATTCTCCAACACCTGGATAGTGAACTTGTTATACCTATTTTTTGGGGTGTAAGGCTGTACTCATACTCATTTGGGTCTAGAATTCCTCATGCAAGCCTCTCCGAAATTGTGATGTAAACCAATAATCAAGATCAAAGACAATCATCAAGGGAACGTTTTGAAGGAGAACAATCTCTCATATGTACTACTGCCCAAAACACTCCACTGAACTCTACTCTATGATAAAAAGGAAGTGTGGAGGCTTCATGAGTCAATAAAATATCACACAGATGGAGTCATGTCATTCATTGTGAGTGGAATTACTATAACAAAGTCCATAGATATGTCATCCCACTTACACTTCATGTTTCCAAGGGGCTAGAATAAACCTTCCATAACATGGTTCTCATCCATCACATTCTGATAGGTGAAGAAACAAGAGATGAACTTAGATATACTTAATATCATTATAGACCACCAAAACTACCATTAAAGGTCTCTTTATATCTTCCCCACATCGGGATGTACATTAAGGGGAGAAGTGTGGAACTATCAGATTGCCTCCTCCAGCATCGTGACTGGGACCAACGTCCATCCCTAGAAAAGGATGACATGATTCCATCCTTTAGAATATTCATATGGTGAGTCCGCCATGGATGTATGGTCACATAAGACCTCACAGTCTATGTCTCCAAATTGGTACTCTATCACACACTCGAGAAGTGATGGAGGAAACACCATCAACTGATGAAAAGTTGTACCCTCATACTCCACCAAGTTTAGCTTCAAGGAGACTAACTTCTTTGAATCATCATGCACTAAGCAAGCCTGGGACTTCCTACTAAGGGAATATTCCACCATGTTTCCCTTTCATAAATTATATACTATCTCAAAGTCATAGTCATTAAGGAACCCCAGCCAGCGCTGCTATCTCAGGTTCACACCTCTCTATGTGAAGACGTACCTGAGACTCTAATGGTCTGAGTAAACAAAAAATCACCCCAAGAAGGAAGTTCCTATACATTCTCATGGAAAATACTATCACTGCTAGCTCAAGGTCAGGAATCTAGTAGTTCTTCTCATGGGATCTCAACTGCCTCGAATAATATGAAATAAGTTCCTTCCACTTCATCAACATGGATCCGAACCTAGATCTTGAGGCATTATAATACACCACATACTACACACCCTCCTCTGGTAGTCTCAACACAAGAGTAATCCCCATTCTCAGCCTTAACTTCTCAAAGCCCCCCCCAACACTACTCATACCATGTAAATAACTAACCTTTCCATGACAAGGCAGTAAAATGGGATACAGATCTCGATCAGATTGTCATAAACATCTTGTAGTGACTCAAAAAAACTAAGAAAGATCCACACCTTTGACATGATACTAGGTTTATTATAATAAATTATTATATAGATACTTTCTAGGTGTACAACCAAACCATGCTAAAAAATGACATGTCCTAGAAAGTAAACCTCATGAATCGAGAACCGATACTTATAGAGTTTTCCAAAAAGTTGGTGATATCGAAGTAAACCTATAACCATCCTCAAGTTCTATGAATGCTTCTCTTACAATGCAGAGTATATGAGCATGTCATCAATGAAGATGATAAAAAACAGGTCCAAGTATGGCTAGAAGACATGGTTCATCAATTTCATAAAGACATATACGGAATTGTTTCTGACGCTTTTTCCGAGGTGCACGCATCCGTATCTTTTGGGGGATGGCGGCACTGTTTGTTGCCCTGTATTCCGATTTTCCAATGGCGGGTGACATTCGTTCCTTGTTCAGTGACATTTTCTCCTTGGTTGAAATGGGATGATGGGATTTGGGTTCTACATTCTAGGGATTCCTCCTCAGAACTCATCACATAGTCTGAGTCTCCCTTATATATTTAGGATGTTTTTGGTGAAACTATTACCGATGCTATATCTTCATGGACGTTGGTTAATTACACTGCTTTTGTCGGGAAATTCCAAAGGGTCCAGTCAGGGCAGCAACCTTCGACTAGGGGAGTAGTCACATTTGGACATCACTGGCTTGTCTGGATGCTGGAAAACTGGCACGTCTGGGTTTCTTCCCCTTATTATAGGGCTTCTCAAGGGTGCGGAAGCCCAAGGCATCCCACGTCGAATGCGGGGAATCATATTCCACAGGGAGGTATCTGAGGTTTTCCTCAACTTCCCATGTTTAGCACAAGGTATGCTGCGAGTTTAACGTCTAGAGGAGACAAATCAGACTAATTAGAACACTGATTAGAGTGTATCAAATGCGTGCAACCTTTGGAGGGAACACCGATGTTGGGGACAACGTGTGGTTAGATTACCGATTGTTATTGAGGGAAATGGGGAATGAGGTGGCATGATACCACCAGGATGTGGCTGCCCGGGTAAGAATCAGGATGGATAATGGAGTGTTTGAAAGAAGTGGATGGTGAATGGGATAGAATCATCGTGAGGTCAATGGTATTATTGGGATTGAGTCTCAAGGATACTTCCTACATATCACTATGGCATGGAATCAAAGTTTCGGTAGTTCGGTAGGGCGATAGGATACCTAAAGAGGTGGCCCGTGAGAATGGACACATGTATTGGACCCAGAGGATGTGGTACCTTTACGTTAGGGAATGAACTTCTCGAAACACATAGACGTGAAGGGAAGACCAAGCAATGGGATTGAATTGGGGTGTACACATAGGACAACAACTCGGTGTTGTGTATGGGGCTCACGTATGCTTATCAGCCCGAGTGGGTCTGACACCACTAGGAAAAACCAAAGATGTGTGTCCCAACAAAGGGGATTACAATGTATTGTCGCTGAATAGGGGACTCAATGGCTTACCACTAATTGAGGGACACAATGGCTTACCGCTGCATGGGGCACAATGGCTTACATCTATCTGGGGTTTACAATTTAACATCATGCGAGATGGGGGTGAACTGACGTGAGGTGTTCAAGTTTGATAGGTTGTTGGGATTTAACCTTAGGGAGGCTTCCTACGTACCTTGCCTTGGAAAGGATAAAAGACCTCATAGTTTAGGTGGGGTTCGGGCAAACCGACATGAAGATGGCCGGAGCGACCGATGGGCGATGGGATTGAACCTTAGGGAGGCTTCCTACGTACCTTTCCTTGGCAAGGATCAATGTACACATAATTCTAGATGGATGAGAATTGACGTGAAGATGGCTAGGACAGATGGTTGGTGGGATTGAACCTCAGGTAGGCTTCCTACATACCTTTCCTTGGCAAGGATCAAAGTACACGTAGTTCGGGATGGGATAATTTAGGGCTTACGCACTGAGGCAGCCCAACGTGTTGGTGAACCGATGTGAAGAGAGCCAGGACTAATGGGTGTTGGGATTGAACCTCATGGAGGCTTCCTATGTACCTTGCCTTGGCAAGGATCAAATCCACATAGTTTGAGATGGGTGTGGGGCTTACACTCTAGGCAGCCCAGAGAGGATGTCAAGGTCGATGCTTACTCTAATCTCACGTGAGTCATGCTCGATGTGAGAAACAAGAGGCAGTAGAGACCTAACGATCACATCGCGACAGGTGCGTTCCTGGAAAGTGGAATAGGGTTTACGTGTGGATGGAAACCCAAAGAGGAAATAGGGGCTTACACATGGTTCACAACCCAAGGAGATGGAGATTAGGACTTACTCTAGGATAGAGGATCAATGGAGACAAATCCAGTGGGAGAGGGATTTGGCATGGAAGAGAGGAGGAGTACTATTCTCTACCACACCCTTTGCTAGCCTTTGGCACCGAAAAAGACAGGAGGAGTAGGGGTACTACCTCCTGCAAGAAAGGCTAGGGGATTACACCAAGATGGTTACCCTTCCCCGCAGACATGTGCTGCCCTAGAAAAGAGGGTCTCATTCCATGTGAGGAAGATTTCAATCCCATTGAGATGGGTGGGCATAAAGAATGTCTGAGCTGGGGTTCCTCACGTATAATGCATGGGGTGAGGTCACAGTTTAACGTCACGTGCTGAGGACGATGGTGATTTGTAGTTTAACGTCCTACAGCTCGTATGAGGTGGGTTTACTCCGTAACCCTAGGACTTACATAACCGACACCCTCTACACCTTGGTGAAGATAAGGGACAGGAAACTCCATGGTTGGGGGGTGTCGAGAGGTGATCCCATTGGGGATCCACGTTAGCGTGGCTATGCGAAGAAGAAATAGACGTTAGCATGCCTATGAGAATAATCATTAGGAGAAGCAATGAAACATGCAGTATCATCCAAGGGAATTTGAAATTTCTCCGTGAAAACCTGAATGGCTGCAGAGGAAAAGAGCGCGTGACGTAGGTGTGTCGCGCATAAGAGAGGCTCAAACACGGTGCCTAAAGGTGAGGGAAACACATGTATCATGTGTCAGAGAATGGTCCGGGGAAAAATAGGAAGTCTGAGCGCAAGAGGTAAGGTTTTCACGCAAGATAAAGAGGTTGTGAACAAGAGGTACAGGTGGTGTGCAAGACGGATGGGTTCTGCGCAAGAAAGACGTGTTGCACGGAAGAGGCAAGGTGTGCACACAAGATGGAAGGGTTTCACAGAAGTGGTACCGGTGGCGCGCAAGATGGGAGGGTTGCACGCAAGACGGAAGGGTTGTGTGCAAGATGGACGGTTTGCACGCAATTTGGACGGAATGCGTGCAAGAGCGCCTGGAAGAGAGAGGAATTTCACACAAGAGTAGACTCCTTGTGTGCAAAAAACATAGAAAAAATGAAATTTACAAGGATCAAAGGGCCTGTCTGAAGGCTTCCCCCAAGAACCTATCATGAAAGAACCAATACCTGAAGGCCATGGGTTTTTCATGCGGTCATTGAAGATGGGGGTTTTTTCATAGCAGAGCACTGCTTCTTCTTTGGTAATCGTCCCCAAAGAGTGGGGAGACGGTTATTTTTATAGCTGGAGTCCTCAGAGTGGCACGCAAGAGCATGGCGTGCAAACCCCGTTCGACGTCGCCCTGTGAAAAAAAATAGGGCCGAGCGCGCATACCCCCATTCGACGACGCCTTGTGCACGGAAATAGGGTCGGGTGTGAAACTGGACGTTCGACTTCACCTTGTGCGCAAAAACAGGTCCGGGCATGCAAACAGATGTTCGACATTGCCTTGTGCGTGGAAATGGCCCGGGCACGCAAACCTCAGTTTGATGATGACTTGGGCGTGGAAACAGGGCCAGAGCGGCCAGTCGTGGAGGGCGGTGGTTTGGACATGGAAGGGAAGGCCAGGGAAAAAACCCCCATTCGACGTCGTCTTGGTTGCAGAAACGGGGCCAGAGTGGCCCAGCGCGGAGGGCGGTGGTTTGGGCGTGGAAGGGAATACTAGCACACAAACCCACGTTCGACATTGCCTTGAGCGAGGAAATGGGGTCAGAGCGGCCTGACATGGAGGGCGGCAGTTTGGGCATGTAAGGGAAGGCCAACGCGCAAACCCCCATTCAACATCGCCTTAGGTGTAGAAACGGGGCTGGAGTGGCTCAATGCGGAGGGCGGTGGTTTGGGAATGGAAGGGAAGGCCAATGCGCACTGGCTTGCACACCAGAACTCCTCTTGCGCACACCTTCCGAATCATGCACGCACCCACATCCCGGGCCCCAGTATCTCCTTTTTTTGTGTCTTGGATTCATTCAGTGCTCTTTTACCCACCCGTTGTGGCCCTTCTCCGGATTTTGGCGTCAAAAAATGCCCCCCTTAGAATTAGAGCTGAAAGGGAACATGAAGTTCATATTCTGAGGGTTCACCGAAAAATAAAAATTACATCCTCGGTGGCACTCAAAAATTTAATTTGCATCTGTAAGAGTGCTATGCGGGTGTGAAAGTCGTGTTAGCTATTTATAAATAGGCCGAGCCCCCCACCTTGGCCCTACTTTGAATTTTTCTGCACGACAGTCTATCTTTCTCCCGTGAGTGAAAAAGGTACTATTCCGCACGTAAGATTATGTGATTGACTCCGGGTTTTGCACGCCATCCAGAATTTTTCCGCGAACATCGACCTTTTTTCGTGCCACCACTTTTTCACACAAAATATCTCTTCTTTTTCACTGCCCCAGCTTTGCACGTCGATTCCTCCGTCTTTCACATCAACCCCTATGGAGTACTAAAAATGTCCGCTCATCAGACCGACGCCGAGATGGAAGTTGACGTTGCAGCAAGGAGAACCCAAATGATCGTGAACCCTCAGATTTTTCTCACGAGGAGGGTCATGTCTAACAACCAAATTCTTTTAGGCATTCTCATTCAATCTCAAAAGGACTAAGTTCTGAGCGGTAGCCTAACGCTATGGAATTTCAAGCTTTTGGAAGAGGTGATGATGCCGGGTTTCGAGACGGACACACTATGATCATGGGTGACGTGTGAGGATAGTCTTCTATAATTCCACATCACAAAAAATGACCACAAATCTAGGGAAACACAGAACACAACCATCTACATCCTTAATAAGAAGACCAGGATGATTGTGGGAAGTGATCCAGTTATCGAGGAATCCCCTTCTATTTATGAAATTACTTTTAGAAGCATCATTACTGACGAAACGACGAGCTGACAGGAGTGGGATTTCTGATCCAGGGGGAACTTTACCAATGAATGGGCATGGGTGTACTGGGTACACTAAACACGTGAAGAATTCAGGACGGAGCTATGGGCCATTGGGATTTTCAAGGCCGTTTGGACGTCTCAATTCAATTTTTACCGACAACAAGACTTAGTAGCAGAGCTGTTCTGTTATTGGTCTCCTGATACCAACACCTTTGACCTATACCATGGAGAGGTGGGCATCAGTATGTGGGATGTCCATTGTATCTGGGGAATCCCCTTGGAGGGGTATCAGTACGATGAGTTCCTCCCTACAGATAATGTTTGGGGGGATAGGACCTGCACCCCAATAGTGTCATGGCACATGCTAGAGATGGCTAAAGAGGAACTCAAAATAAAATATATCCTAAAGGAAATACCCTATTTAGGGTGGTTTTAGTCTTTTCTTGACCCAGGACATAGTCGTAAAGATTCCAGGACAAGGAAAGCAATGCCTAGACACATCTCAAAGGGGAAAGGCATGATCATATTGGATGATTTTGGAGACGGGATAATATCGATCGCCAGACAGTTCAGGTGCATGCAACAGATGCCCAAGAAAGTATATACAAAGGTACGGGAAGAGCGGAATCGCTGCATTCTTTGCCAGGTGTGGCTTATGTTCACAACGGAAAGCCTGTGTGAAATTATTACTCTTCCCCCCACCGATGCCAGTTCCGTACTATCAACAGAGTTTGCCTAACACTGGATAAGAACATACCCCAAGGCGATTCTTTGGAAACATGTTTAGAAAATCAAGGTAACTAGTCTAGAGCCCTAAGAGAAGAATAGTAGGCTAGGTGTCGCGGGGGAAGTGAGGAAAAGAATAGGTCGGGGAGCTAGCACGACGTGGGTCGGTACTTCATCGGCAGGGGCCGTGCAGGTTGAGAATGTGCCTCCACCTCCCGGGGGAGGGTGGTCCCATACACAGCCTCAGGGTTCAACTAGAGACCTCCTAGGAAATCAACTCAGGTATCTCCTGATGCCATCTACCGATGCTATCTTCCCTTCTATGTGGTCTTCTTGGAGAACGCTGCGACAATCCATGTTCGCCGAAGAGTTATTGCGGAGGTTGATGGGCATCGGCCTCGATCTTCCAGATATAGGGTGCATCCGGATACTGGATAAAGTAAACTTTCATCGTCGACATGAATATCTAATGGCCATGGACATGTACTCATGCTAGTGGGGGTGCTATGAAGAACCACATCTCCTGGTGAAAGTAATTCTTGGCCAGGATCGAGACCCAAAGAGGCTTCCATTCGAGGATGAAAGTGTAGAGGAGGAGGAAGAAGAAGAAGAATAAGAAGGAGAAGAAGAAGAATAAATAGAATAAGAAGAATATGATGATGACCAAGTTGAAGGTCTTTGTGGAGAAGGGTCTTCAGAAGCTCCCACTCACTGGTGGAGTTCCTGGGAGAGTGGAAAAATCACTGGCTCCAATGCAGAATTGGCAGAGCAGCTTGAGGTATGGTTTAAACTTTATATCGGCCTTCATATTTTCATAGTTTTGATCCATCAAAAAAACCATATCCTTCTCAGGAACACGTGGGAAAGGGTCCCTGAGAAGCCTCTCCCACCAGGGGTGTGGGTACGCCTATAGAGACTGGGGAGCAACCTCAGGAGCCAGTCCTCGGGACCGGGCTTAATGGGGCACCGATTTCAGCTAGACTAGGCAATGATGAGATGGAAGGAGAGCCCCCTACCATCCCCATTGTACAAGAGAAGCTGAAAATGGTAATCTAGTTGACAAGCACCGAAGTCTCTCCCGTGGTGGGGCCCCCATACATGACACAAGCATTGGTCACTCCTGTAATTGGCTCCTATAAGTCCTTTCTCATTGGAATACCTCTTTGTTGGAGAATTTATCTAATCAAGATTCTGATTCCGGATGCGGTGATCCAAAGGTTGGAGGCACGAAGAACCATCGAGTGCAGGAAATTTACAGGAGTGGGAGGGGCATCGACCATGTCAGCCTTTAAAGAACCGACCATCCTAGGCAACCCTACCCTGACACTCGGAGAGCTAGAGATCACAATGAGGGATGGCAATTCCACTGGGGTGGAACTCCAACCCGACGAGATTGAAGTCGCTGACGAGGTAGAGGTCCCTGAAGAAGACCCTGCTGCTGAACTCCTTGCTTCTTTCCTTGACTATCGGCCTACAGATTCTGAGGAAGTAGATGACTCAGATTTGGAGGTGGCAGATGAGAGTAGTATGAAGTAGCACAAAGGTTGGAAGTGTATCAAACAATTTCTCAGTCATCCCCAAAATAAATGGCTAAAATGGATGGGATTTCTTCACACCTGGTTTCATTTTCTCTGTGATGAAGGGGTGGATACTCAACTCATTCATTCAACAGTCAACGAATACATGGCCAAGAATATGTGTGAGAAAATCCAATGCTCCGACGTTTCCCGGTGTCAGGAAGATTCAGGGAGTAACCAAGAATTCCTGAAGGTATAACAAGAAGTGAAACGCCTCAAATAACAGATGAAGAGGAGGATGTATTCATTGCAAACTACTCTAAGTATGTGGGGAAATTGAGGGCCCAGCTAGCCTGACGCCCAAGAGAAGCTAGTAGTAGTGGGTCACCAAATGACTGCACTCCAAACCAGACAGGTGCAATCACAAGCTGGGGTCAGTGAACTGCGCTCTACGACCACTGATGAAGAGAAGGTTCTCAGGAGGCGGGAGGAAATTCTGGGGGCCACAAACAAAAAGGTAGTGGCTCTAGAGCAATTCATCCAAGATTCTTATCCCTAAGGGCCCTGTTTTGGTTGAACTTATAAAAACACTTCTCCTTATTGCCTCTTGTTATGAACTTCATGTATGGATAGATTTTTTTACTTGTTCGTTTGGTTTAATATCTTCCAACCACAATATTGAAATAAGTATCAATACATTTCTAAGCTCACATGGGTCTTACCTGATTTGAGAAACAAGGGATGTTCGCACTATTACTTCGCTTGAATGTAGGAGTGCCAACCAAGATTCGGGGACCTTAGGTTTGAACAACCAATCCAGATTCCCATAAAGAGAAGAGAGAGGTCTGACTGGAGAATGAAGCTCTTAGATTAGTTTAATTACCATCTTCTCGATGTGCTCTTGTGCATGAACGGTGTAATGCCATGGGCACTAGAATAAATCCAAGCAGGGGGGATGGTAGGTGTGAGTCACAATACCTAGGATTTGTAACACTGTAGTGATTGCATGAAAATTAAGAATGACTATTGACCATGTTCGAAACACATTATCTTTATTGAGTTATCCTGAAATGGGGATAACAAATGAGGGACGACCACTGACAATGTTCTAAACACGATGCCTGACTTGAAATATCATTAGTTAGTCTCCATGAACGTTAGCCCATGACAATAGGTGAGCCATGGGTCGTGCATCAATACTATTAGGGGGTTCCTCTAGACATGAAAGTGGATGAGGATCCAAATAAAGGGTACTCAAAGCATGGAGAGTGGAGCGATGGGTTGTTCGACTGAAGTCTAGCACTCTTGAAATTACACCACCATGGTGGAAACACATTTGGTGGGTACATCGGTCTGATCAGGGATCAAACATACTCCCGAAAAGGAACTCTCTAACGAGGAAACTGTCGAATCCCAACATTATCGTGGGGAATCCTGACCTTGTTCAGGGTAATGCTTCCATTTCATGGTTCCCCAAAAGAGCTCATGTCAAGGGACCAAAAAAAGTGGGGGGAATGGGAATTATGATTCTTGGGGTTGGACCTGGAGACAGAATGTATGGGGGTTCCTACGCATCCCATGGGGATGGGAATCAAGCCACACGTAGTTCTTGGGGAACAATGTGGTCAGAGACCAACATTGGTAGGAAAAATCTTCTCTAGAGAGGAAACTAATGCATCCCATGATTAACATAGGGCATCCCAAACTTGTTTAGGGTAGAACCACAGTTTAGTGTCATGGGTTGAGGACATATGGACTCATGTAGTTTTAACAACATACAATGGTATGTGGAGTGAAAGGGAAGATCCCAGGAAATAATTATGTGGTGCGGTAGCTATAAACCCGACGTGAATAAGGACTTTCCCTGGATCACACCATGTATCCTCAGAGGAAACTGTTTTAGGCCAGGGTACCAAGAGTGAAAATTATGCTGGGCCCAAATCAAATTGGCTGAGTGTTCCATCATACACCATGAGGATGGGAATCAAGACATACGTAGTTCTGAGAGAGTAGTTTAATGTCATGTGGGATGAGGGAAGATATGCGTGACAAGGCTGCACCAATACACATCTTACCAGAACTACTAAGCCCACGTGAGTCATGCTCGATGTGGGAAACACGCAGTAGTGATGGGAATTTCCTAGCCTAGGGAGGCACAAGTTAGGGATGATGGGACACTAGGTGAATGACGTACCACTGATGCTGACCCGCCTATATAGCGCACCTAGATGCACAGAGGAGTAAAGCTGAGTATGTTGGAATTCCACTCGAACATAAGGAAGTGGAAATATGTGAATCATGATGCTCAAGATCTGGACCACAATGATGGTGGTGTGATGATAGGGAATAAATATTGACCATGTTCAAAACACAGTATCCATATCATGTTGGCCTAAAATGGGGACAGACAAATGAGGGTCGACTATTGACCATGTTCGAAACATAGGACCTGTCATAAATGTCGTATGAGATCTTCGAGGACGTTGGCCCAAGGTGGTAGGTAAGCTAGTGTGGCATGAGACTAGGCCACATAGTGGGTCCCTTCAAACATGAAAGAGGATGAGTATCCCAATGATGGGATCATGAATCTTGGACTTGGAAAGAGGGGAATCTCCCTATGAAAGTTCCATACTTTGGGATCTTTATCAAAATGAATCTGAATATGACGATAAGATGTATCAGATAGAGGGATTCAACTCCCTTCCCAAGTAAAAGGGACATGGGGTCACACAGTTTCAACTTAAGGTCTTAGGGTGGAACATTAAGGGGGGCTTGATTTAATGGACTGTGCACAGGGTGGTGAAATAGCCAAACATGACGTGCAATCCCCATAGGAAGATCTTAGTTTTGAGTCATAGAACTCAGACCACGCTGGGAAAAGATATGGGAAGCATATGGTGCATCTATTGAAAAACCCGATGTGAATGAAAACCACACCACATGTTCCCAAATGAGTTCGGGCCAAGGGACCAAAAAAGAAGGGATAGGATTTATAGATCCCTGGGGCTAGACCCGAAGATAGAAAATTTATGGGCATTCCTATGTATCCCATGAGGATGGGAATCAAGCCATACGTAGTTCTAGAAGATGTCGTGTAGTTTAATGTCTTGCGACAAGGACGTGGAGTGGTATTATTTTATGGTCATAGATCTTGGACCACATATGGTAGGAAATGAGAGAAACACTATGATGTAATTACAATACCCTACGTGAATGATGACCTAGTCTAGATCACCGTGCACTTCTTGGGGGAGGTTTCATGTCGATGGACCGAAAAGGAAAGTTAGGCTGAGCCCGAGACAAGGTGCACGGACGTTCCTACGTACCCCATGAGGATGGGGATCAAGGTGCACATAAATCTAAGGATTTCATGGTAAGATAGCGGTGTTGGGGATAATAATGTTGTGCGGGTCTAGCCCCTGAACCAAAAGAAGCAGTATTTGATATATCTTTTTTGTTATTTATGATGAGTGGTTTTCTTTGTGAAGCGATGGACCTAGGATGGAAGGTTCAGATATTTTCATAGGAATCAATCCATATGTAGGCGTTGAAAAATGGTATGATGTGTAACCGATACCAAACATGATGTCCCCTCGGGTGAGGAAATCACAATGCAGTTCCATTTTTCATCGTGTTACCAGGACTATAATGTCACAGTTTAGGGTCATGTGATAGGAACAATGCATGATAAACACAATAGTTTGAAGTCATGCGGGACTGAGCATAATAGTTTAAAGTCATATGGATCAGATGTATATAAGAGTGATGTGGTTCCATAGGGTATGTGCATGACGTGATAAAGCATACCCGACGCGAATGAGGACAAGGTCCACACCATATCATGTGAAATTCTAAGGAGGTGAACTCAGGCCAAGGGGCCACGAAAGGTTAGAGGAAAAGGGGCAGGATAAAATAGCTCCCAATTGAGTTGGACAGAAATAAGAGAGTCTGGTTGTTCCTACGTATCCCATGGGAATGGGAATCAAGCTGTACGTAGTTATAAAAGAGATCTTAGTTTATGGTCTTAGAGCTCGGACCCTAGATGAGAGAAATCCTTCCAAGTAAGTGAAAACCTCAACCTGATCCCTAAGCCCACATGAGTCAAACTCTATTTGAGAAACAAGGGCAGAAGAGGTTTTTTGAAATACATGGAATGCACGCCAAAGGGAAATTGGTGCGGAGCCCCGGATGATGCCTTTACCGCAACCTTTGTCCTCCTAACATGCAAATGTGAACTGAGGGATAGTTCCAAGAGTACCAAAATTCTATTTGGACACGATGGAGTGGAACATAATGTGAATCATGTAACAAAAATTCAGGATTTGAAGGGGCTGTCATGACGATGGAGGATAACTATTGACCGTGTTCGAAACACAACAATCAAATCATGTGGCCTGAAATGGGAACAACAAATGAGTGTCGTCCGCTGGCCATATTCGCAACACATGACTTGTATCGATTTGTTGTTTGAAACACTCAAGGATGTTGGTCCGTAATGGTAGGAAATACCTTAGTCCTAGCATCCATGCCATTTGGGGGTCCCTTCAGGTGTGAAAGATTATGGAATCCCAAATGAAGGGAAACATAAAGCCTGAAAAATGAGTGAAGGAATGTCCATGTAAAATCCAACACTCTAGACGCTGAACTAGAATAATCTTGGTCACATTGGTGAATCATTGAAGAGGGTCCAGGGGCTCAAATTGAGAGTATAATATTTGAAGAGATGAGTATAGAACAAGGGGATAAAGAACTCTCAAGAGAAATAAGCATATGACGTGGTTGTTATAAACCTGATGCGAATGAGGACATAATTCTATACCATATACCCCTCTCCCTGGGAAAGTGCAGGCTAAGGGGACAAGGTGAAAGGGAGATTTCTAAAAGATGGGGTTGGTCCAATAGGAAAAATCTTCGGGCGTTCCTACGTATCCCATGAGGATGGGAATAAAGCCACGTGTAGTTCTGGAAGAGGGTAATGTGCAGTTTACCATCATGCAGTAAGGACACAAATGGTTAAGATACCCCAAACAAGGGAGGTGCACGGTGCAGCGAGTAACCTGATTTAAATGAGGACATAATCCAATACCACACCATACAATACTGAGTGAAAATTTAGGTCAGGGGCTCGAAAAGGCCAAGGGGCCAGAGGCTGGGCCTCAGACGGAAAGTCCCGGCCATTTTGAAGTTTAACGTCTTACAGTGAGGACGCAGGTAGGGGTAATGTATCTCATCCTGGGATGTGTATGACATGGAGAGAAACCAAAAATGAAGGAGGACATAATCCTACACCACACTGTACAACCCTAAGTGAGAACTTGGGCTAGTGGCCCAAAAAGGCTGAGGGGCCTGAGGCTGGGCCTTGGAAAGAAAGTCCCGGCCAGTTTTTAGTATAACGTCTTGCATTGAGAAAAAAAGAGATATTAGTTTAGGATCATAGATCTCAGACCATATATGCCTAGTTTAATGTCATATACATGGTACAGAGAGGGAGAATCATCATGCTTATGGAAGACCACAAAGCGGCAACGATGATAGAGGACATCTATTGACCAGGTTTGCAACACAATATCCACCCTTGTGTGACCAGAATTCAGGGAAAACAATTGAGCATCGACCATTGACCATATTCAAAACATCGAACTTATATCAATTTGTTGTTTGAATCCCTCAAGAACGTTGGCCCATATTGGTAGGTGAGCCCTTAGGCCCAACATTTGTGCCATTTGGGGGGGTCCCTTCGGATGTAGAGGGTGACAGAAACCCAAATGATGCGTTGTGCTGAGTGTGGCAGGGCCTGTGCTCGTGGAACAAATGATAAATGAAGGAAGGGATATTTCAAGGGGATATGTGTGGCATGGTGAAATAGCCCAAATTAAATGAGAACATAATCCACACCACACCACATGTCTTGACCTTAGGGGAGATTCTGGAGTTTGGGGCTGGGCCAACATATGAAATGTCTGTGCATTCTTACATATCCCATGAGGATGGGAATCAAGCCGTACATAGTTCTTGAAGGACATGTAGTTTAGCATCGTGTGGTGATGACGTGCGAGAATAGAAGAACGAGGAGGGGGGGGGGGACATGGTGTGACCATGGTCATCCTAACAAGAGTGGGGCTAAATAAGCCTTCACTACATCATGTAAGGATTCTCCAAGATGTTTACCCTCAGGGGGGATAGTCAAAGATGAGAGTTTAGGGGCTGGGCTCAAGACTAAATGTTTGAGCGTTCCTACGTATCCCACGTGGATAGGAATCAAGCCACATGTAGTTCTAAGGGTGCAGTTTAACGTCTTGCAAGATGACATACAGTTTGACGTCATGCATGAAATTTTATAGTTTAAAGTCATGTAGGACCGAGCAGATTAGGGTCATGCGGAACTAGATACAGTTTAGGGTCGTGTGGGACCAAGAAGTTTAGGGTCATGCAGGACCATATACAGTTTAAGTTCATGTGAGACCAAGCAATTTAGGGTCATGAAGGACCAGATATAGTTTAAGGTCATGTGGGACTAAACAGTTTAGGGTCATGCAGGACCAGATATAGTTTAAGGTTTTGTGGGACCAAGTAGTTTAGGGTCATTCTAGACCATATAAAGTTTAAGGTTCTGTGGGACCAAGTACTTTAGGGTCTTTCAGGACCTGATACAGTTTAAGGTCATGTGGGACCAAGCACTTTAGGGTCATACAGAACCAGATATAGTTTAAGGTCATGTGGGACCAAGCAGTTTAGGGTCATCCAGGACCAAATACAGTTTAAGGTCGTGTGGGACCAAGTAGTTTTGGGTCATGCAGGACCAGATGACTCAGAAAAAGTATTGGTTGATAAACTTGGCATTGGTGGGAGGCGTTTTACGTTCACCATCCATGGTTATCAGTGAGTACGCACCATTGGGGTAAACTTTATGAACAACGAAAGTTCCTTCCCATTTGGGCTCTAACTTGGGTGGTTTTCTGCCAGGTATCATTGGTGTCCCAAGTGCCCATACCAAATCACCTTGTAGGAAAGAGCAGAGGTGAAACTTATTGTTGAAGGCTCTAGATATTTTATTTTGATTCCTTTCCAGATTGTGTAGTGCAGGAATCCTATTATCTTCAAGTGTTTCTAATTTAGCCAGACAGATTTCAGCTACCTTATCTGGCACCTGTTGGTCATATACCGCTGTGTGTAATGAAGGAAACTGAATCTCAATGGTTAGGATAACCTCAGTTCTGTACACCAGGGAATATGAGGCCACCTGGGTGGAATAATGAGTTGTTTTCTAATGAGCCCAGAGATAATTGGGGAGCTTTTCGGGCCAACTCTTCTTATTCTAACCAACCATTTTTTTCAGAATTATTGAGGGGGTTTTGTTGAATGCCTCGATCTATCCATTTTCTTGCACATGATAGTAGGAGGTATGGTTAGAGTGGAAGTTGTACTTAGCATACAATTTCCTTATCTCAGCCACATGAAAGTTTGTTCCGTTATCGGTGAGGATGGTGTGAGGGACTCCAAACCGGTAAATGATATTGGATCTCATGGATTCAATGATAGAACGAGCCTTGAACTCCTTGAGAGTAACTACCTATTCCCACTTGTAAAAGAAATACGAATCAGTCATGATGAACCGAAATTGGTGATCTGTCACTGATGGATATGGTCCCATGACATCTAGTCCCCAAATTGTGAAGGGAAAAGAGTACTTGGTGGTGTGGAGAAGCTCTGGAGGCCGATGCATAAAGTTAGAATGAATTTGGCATGCATGAAATATCTTGGAGAACTCAATGAAATCATGGATCTTGGAGGGGAAATAGTACCCCAGTCTCTGGATCTGGTGATATAGCTTCAGCCTAGTATGGTGGGAACTGCAGGAACTGTCATGAACCACCTGCATGACCTGAGATATCTCAACTCCTTGGATGCAACAGATGAGGACACCATCAAACCCACGCTTGGAGAGGATATGCTCAATATTGTGACCACTATGGAGGGTAAAATATAGTGCACGGTGTTAGATTCCCTCATGCTCGGCCCGGTCTGCCGGGAGATTACTGTGTTGGATATATTCAATCAAAGGTATCCTCCAATCAATAACTACTTCAATCACAACATCCAGGGGACCTATGGGTCCTGAAGTGGAGGTGCCGGCGGTAAGATGGATTACCCGTGGGCCATCATCTTTATCTAGAATGACGAGATCAATGACTCTCCAATGTGCCACGTGGATAATTAGGTCATCCTACTCGGGTTCTACAAGTGATGCAGCCAGGCCGGCCAGGGCGTCAGCTCAATCATTCTGATATCGAGGGACATGAGTAACTTTTGGCCGAGATGGGAATTGGGACCTTAGTTGGAGAGTGAATTCCAACAATGGCACGAGCTCTAGATTTCTGACGACGTAGTCACCATTCATCTTCTTGATAACTAGTTTAGAATCCCCTGTAACCTACAAATGGGGCACATCAATCTCGAGGGCTAGCTCGAGGCTGGTTATAAGAGCCTAAAACTCTGCCTCATTATTGGTGCAGACTTCTGACAACAGGAATGAGTACCGCAGAATGGATTGTGCCGGGGTAATAAAGATGATACCCAAGCCGACCCTATTGAGCTTGAGAACATTGAGCCTTATGACAGTGGGGCTCTGGGAAGCTCCATTAAAATGCATCTACCAGCACGAGATGTCATTATGTACTGAGAAGATTGCATCATCAACAAAATCCAGGTCAAGAAACCGATCTGTGGGGGTTGGATGCACAAAAAGGAAATCTATCGATGATTTCCCTTTAATATCTTTCTGAGTGAAAAACGTGATGTCAAACTGCTGGAGGATTACCACCCACCATGCTAAGAAGCCTGTCATCATGGGGCGGTTCAGGATGTACATTAGCGGGTCTACTCAGGACACCAGCTGCACCTCGTGGTGCTGCAGGTAATGTCGCAACTTCTGTACTGTAAATATGAGTGTAATGAATATTTTATCAACGAGGGAGTATCTGGTTTCTGTATCGAAGAGAATGTGGTTGAGGTAGTAGATTCTATTCTCCATCCCCTCATTGTTATTTTGGGGGAGAAGGGTGCTGATAGATCATTCTAGGGCAGTCACATAAAGGATCAGTGGTTTTCCGAAAGTGGGTGGCATCAAGATCGGAGGCTGAATCAGATATTTCTTTATTTCCTCAAATGTGTTCTGGAACTCTTCATCCAATTCATAAGCGGTGCCTTTCTTCATGAGCCAAGAAAAGGGATTACACTTGCCGGCCAGATTCACAATGAATCGACGTATGTAGGCTAAGTGGCCTTGAAAACCTTGAAGCTCCCAAATTTTGCTCAGGGGAGACATCTGGCTGATGGCATTGATCTTATTTGGGTTGATCTTGATACCCCGATACCTGAAAACAAATCCAAGGAACTTTCTAGAGGTGACCCCAAAGGCACATTTCAATGGGTTCATCTTCAGGTGGCTGGAACGGAGGAAGTCGAACACTTTCTCAAGGTCCTTGAGATGGTCCTGGTGCTGGTGAGATTTGACCACCAGATCATCCACAAAGAATTCTACCAATGTCCTGAGGATTGTCTTGAATATGAGATGCATGGCCCGCTGATAGGTGGGACCTGCATTCTTTAAGCCGAAGGGCATGACCTGGTAACAAAACGTACCATGTGGTGCCCAAAAGGCTGTAGATTCCTTGTCCTAGGGGTCCATTCGGATATGGTTGTATCTGAAGTAACCATCCATGAAGAAGAGGGATTGGAACCTGGTGGTAGCATCAATCAACAATTCTATCACAGGACAGGGAAAATCATCCTTCGGACAATGACAGTTAAGGTCCCGAAAGTCGATGCAGACTCTGATCTGTCTGTTCTTCTTCCTAACTGGCATAATGCTGGCTATCCATCTTGGGTACTAGACCTCCTTAATGAAATTGGCTCAGATGAGATTATCAACTTCTACCTCAACCATGGTGCAATTAGAAGGGTGCATCTTTCTGGGAGGCTGTTTGCACCCGCGATGATTTGTCGGGAGACCGAGGCGGTGTATGACTACCTGAGGATCTAGTCTTGGAATCTCTTCATAGCTCCAGTAGAATACATCACAATTTTTTTTAGGAAGTCTATGTACCACTGCTATTCATAGAGGGACATGGAGTAACTGATCAATGTGGGTCTTGGGCCTGCCTCGCTACTGAGGTTTACCTGTACCAAATCGTCGAGCGTGGTAGAAACAACGTCTTCAAAGGTGGGAGTATCATCCTCTAAATCCTATTCTTCGCTTGAGGAGGAGGGATCCCTAGTGGAAGGAGCTTCCTGTAGGTCGACAACCCCCTGTGAGAGGCTGGTACCATCTTGGGAGGTGGGGGAAAACATCAAGAGATTCATGTGCTTTCGAAACCATAACAATGAAGGCTTTCGATTCGATCCCATCTGGTCTTTGGACCAAGGGTCCATTATTGATGATATCAAAGCAATAATGGCATGTTTTCTTGAACCTTTTAATTCTTTCCCGGTAGAACAAACATGTATGACGTATCTCCATTTCCATGGGGCAGACATCCTGATATATTATGGGTGTAGGAGGCTCCGGGATCACCTGATACTGATTTATATAAGAGTACAAGGTTATTTTCCACCATCTCTTAGACCTGGGAATGTGTTCCCCCTTATCCCAGATACAATGAAGAATTTTCCCATGTATGGGGTTGTAGTCTCCAATCTATGTATTGGAAAGATGTAGGCATTTCCCAGATCTATCAACAGGTCAGTCGTAACTGTGGCATGCTCGATCTCGTTGGTCTGAATCTGCTTGTCCTTTCTCTTGTAGTAGTTGGCATCCAGATAGCGGGTCTCACAAGAATAAAAGGGATATGAATCACCTTGAAGCATGACCACATGAACTTTAAGGGATTACTTGAGACACTGGTGATATGATGAGGGAACTGCCACGTACAGGTGGAGCCATGGCCTTCCCATCAACACATTGTTGGCGGTGTCCTGGGAGACTACCATAAATTTGGTACTGGTAACTAGGACACCAAACTAGGTCTTCAAGAGGATCTTACCAACCGGTGTCTATTCTGTACAATCATAACCTTGTATTCTTAGGTCAGAGGGACTCAGGTCATCTTCAGATAATCCTAGATTTCGTAGTTTCCGAGTCGGGATAAGGTTAATCCCGGAGCCGGTGTCAACGAGACAGTGGAAAACCTTCATGCCATTAAATTGGACAGTGATGTATAGTGGGTGTATGTACACCTGTACCAGATAACCCTAATCTTTTATGTATAATGAGATAATGTCCTCACATTTAGCATTCTCGATCACTACAGCATGAAAGGCCTCTGCAGATGGTACCTCCGTCTCAAACTGGAGGGGGCTTCTTAAAGACTCATCGATGGCCTCACACATATCTGACGATAGGCGGAGGGCCTCATGGATAGTGAGACTTGCTATAATAATAGAAACATTCTTAAGTACATCGTACTTCTGTGCCAGGCGTGAACTTCTTATTGTAAGAGGCCGCTCTAGGATAGGAGGCATGGTGGGCCCTGCCAGCCAGACCGATGACTGAATGGTGGTGGGAATGTCCCACTTCTCACTAGTCGAAGCATGCAAAGTGACTACCGGATGGGGGTCAACTGGCTGATATTGGTCTGCAGTGGAGCGTGGCTGATCACGGCGGGGTCTGGGTGGCTCTGCCTAGTCCAGTAGCACAAACGGCGGTGGCGGTGGGCCTGATGACACCAGATGAGGAGGATGTGTGTGCTGAGCTCTGCGCTGGGCCAGCTATCTGGTTTTAGTGGCATGAACGACCTGACTGAAGGTTTCAACTGATGTTCCTCGATGACCCATATAGCCGCGACTTCACCGATGTTGGTGTTGACTAGGGACATTGGGAAGATTCACCTGGCGCTCACCGTCATCGGGAGTCTTGTAGGGGTTTACCAAATCTACGGTGTTAACCGAAGTGTACCCTTTAAAATCACTCGGAGAGTCATCCACTACTAAGTGGATTCTGGGAGGAATCACTATCAATGGGGGCATGAAGTTTCCGAGAGTATGGGAAAACGATGGCATTGGAGGGGCACATTGCTTTCCTTTATGCCGCTGGTGTTTTCTCTTCTGGGAAGAGGCTGGCTGAGATGACGATGCAGAAGTGGTGGTTGCAGCTTCTGAAGGCTCTAGCCGATTCAGATGTGCCTGAATGACACCATGGGCATGAGCGAATATTTTTCAATCCATCTAGTCGTCATACTTTTGAGATCCGTGACTGGAAACGTGATGCCACTCACCCTCACTGTCACTATTGCTGTCCGACCTCACAAAGACGCATACTACCTGCATCGGGGTTGGGCCCAGTCAGACTATGCTGTTATCGACCTGGTCTTGAAGCTAGTATTTGAACACATATCACTACATGAGGGTACACTCTTTTATCTGGTGATAAGGGAATTAGTTGGGGTGATCAGTGAGGTTCATCTCTTCGGGCCTTCTACACTCAGGAAAACACACAATCCCTTATTCCAAGGCACTTCAGAAATAAATGGGGACTTGATCCTCGTTGAATGAGTAGGTCCGCTTTCTTCTGTCCGGAAAGGGGGCCCTTAGAGCTTAGCCCTGACAAGGAGCTAGAGGAGCCTGCCAAGGAGGTGGGGCTTGATTGTCCCGCCTAAGTAGTGGCAGCGCATTATGTGGGGGCACCTGCTGATTTTGAGGCGGCCCCTGCTGAGCTAGAGGCTGCGCCTGTGGTGGTGGGCCTCTGCGAGGTTGTAGAGGTGGCTCCATTGGTAATAATTCCAGCTATATGGGGGTCTCTAGTTGGGTCACCATGGTGGGCTCAGCTCTGGCAGCCCTCCTTGATGGAATTACAGGGGGAAACAGAGGTGTCTGGCTGGCTGGTTGTAGGGATTCTTCTAGGTGATGGGCCTTATCGGAGAAGTCTCGGAATCCTACAGGGTAGTTATAGGTGATCAGAGACGGAACCAGTTCCATATTAACATTTTCCACACACATCGTCAGTAATTTCTCCTTATTTAGTGGCATGTCAAGGGAGTATGTGAGTCCTTTCCACTAGGTGATAAAGTCCGCGACATGCTCATCGAGCCTCTGTTTTCACTTGAAGAGGTCTGCAATGCTTGTTTTCCCCATGGGGGAGATGAACTAGTAGAGTAATTTCCTATGGAGGTCCCCCTAGATGATCACTGATCCGATGGGGAGGTGGCTATACTAGACAAACACATGCCCCTCTAATGTATTCAAAAAACATCGGCCCTTGGTGGCCTCGTACAGTGCTGGATTCCCTAACATGGGCCCACACCTCGAGGTGAAGTGGGCCAGATGCTGTGGTGGGTCCCCTGTCCCATTTAAAGGGGAAAAGGTGGGATTAACAAAACTCAGAGGTGCCGACATATCATCCACCCATGATGGACATGGCTTTCCATCAGGTGGGAGTTCCACCTGTCACGTTTCCAATGCCTCAAGGTGGGAAATTAGTGCTACCATTGGATCATCGGGGTGGGGGTCCCTGTCTTGATAGGGATCCCTAACCACGAGTGTGTTGGCGGGTTCTTTAACAGGGTAAGGTGGCTCAGTGGCTCGTGGCATTGTTGGTGGAGCGACCTGTGGGGCAGCTGGGGGAACCCGAGCTGGGTTCCATGGATTACCATGCCATTTCAGAGGGTTTGGCGAGACATACCGCGCCCTTTTGCCGTAAGTTCCGGTATCAACCATGCCTATGGGGGCAAGATGGTCAGGGTCACCTGGAGGCAGCTCACCAAGGGGAAGTTGTTCCCACCCCTGCTTCCCTAGCCTAGGATTGCTATAATATGGCCATCACTCTGCATCGTGTTCAACGAGGAGGTCATCGACCAACTTCTTCTGTTCGGAAAGTTTTTGGAACAACGCGGCCTTCTCAGGGTCCTCCTCCGTCTTCTACACTGAGTCAGATGGGTCAGAGTGTTTGGCAGCTTCGAGGTTCTATTTACCCTTACCGTGATTCCGGCTATGGACTAATGCCTCAGTGGGTGCAAGGAGACCTAGTAGATTTATAGACTAGTGAGTAACTCTTCCTGATGGATCCAGTAGTGGTGGGATGCCCTCAGAGGGTAAGTCCACATCAATAAGCTCCATCTCATTCTCCTCATCCACTGTGTCGGCCTTGTTGACCATGACCCTTCCTGAGGGCATGTCCTCAATATCACATAGTGATTCAGGATGTCTTCGGATATGACTGAATAGGAGGGCAACATACTGCCCCCAACCATGGATTTTTATGTGGGGGAAGCCTTCTTGATAATCTTGCGGAGTACCTTGAAACTCTAGATGCATTGCTATTGGAGGGCCTTACGGTGACCTGGTGACTTGGGGCACTGGGCTATAAGGAGTGCAGCCAAATCAAGTAGACGACATTGCTCACCAATGTCTTCAAAATGTGCTTGTATCATGGGAGAAACCACAAGCTGATGATGAAGGAAAAAGTGCATCGCCCGAAGGGTTTGGCGAAAACACTCAACTTTCTCTGGGGTGAGGGATTCCAGCACGCTGAAATTCGGCACTACCACGGGCCAAAAAATCTTGGGGAAGTGGTCCAGTGCAAGGATATTCCATAAGATCCTCAGCTCAGACTCAGGGTCTGGCCCTTGATTTCCACATTTTTCAACTAGGTGTTGATGAGGAACTGGCAACGGTACTGTGGCAGACTGCTGGGAGGGTAGGCTGGCCGGTGGGGAATATGGTGAATGAGATGACTAGCCACTGAGTCTCGGTCTGTCCTCTGAAGAGTGTAGCGACTCATCCACCACATCATGGTAGGATGGGATGATGACCAAAGTTCCTAGCGCAAGGGATAGGGCTACTGGTGATAGGCCATGCTGCTGCTCGCCTTCCATTGGTCCCTAGAATAGATCTCTGTGATCTCTAGTCAATGTAGAGAGTGCTTCTGGTGATGATGGTGGTGATTGAACGACTGTAACCTATGGGTTTTCCAAATTTTCATCCTCATGAATATACCTGTGGAGGGAGATGGGAATCCAATGGACCTCGAATTCCGTGAGTACTAGGCTGATGTGCCTCGTTCCTACCCCATCTTTCAACTCAGATTAGTGAGGGGAGGGTTCCCGTGCTGAGTCATATTCTAATTAGGAGTCTGAGAAGTTGAATGGTTTGACCTTTATTAGGACCTTTGCCTAATCCTTCTTATGGCGGTGATGACCCACCTTTCTGCCCCTGGATGGCTCTTCTGGACAGGGCATATTTACGAAATGAGGAGTTCCTCCGGCCATACTGGTGTTGGGGCAGGGAGGACTTCCACCCGAGAATGCCAAGGTGTGAGGAGCACCGGGGAAGATATCAAAAGGTATATGAGGAAGGCCTCTGTGGGAAGTGCTGGAGTAGGTAGGACCTTCGCTCGAACCCATAGAAGCATGGTTGGGACCCCCATTCTTGTTCCCTCTGATGACATTAGTATGAGGAGGGGTGTCGTACTGGTCGATCTGGACACGGGTATGACCTCCGTTCTGGGCACTGGTGAGGTGCAGCCGACCCTCACTCCTCTGATTGGTTAGGCGAGGAGGAACTTCACCAACGGATACAAGGACATGGGGAGGGTCCCCACGTTGAAGAGTGACCAGATGTGCAATGTCCCCATAAAAACAATCTGTGGTGGGAGGAATGACTCCATATCCGGTGTAGTGGGAATGGGAGAGAGTTCCTTGCTGAGCGTCACTGCTGCGGGGAGGACCCTCATTTGGACTGAAGGTGGTACGGGGAAAACCTCCATGTTGATCTTGGAAGCGAGGAAGATCCGTGTTCTCCATGGTAGTGGTATGGGGAGGACCTCAGTATAAGGTGTCGTTGCCACGGGTTAGTCCGCGGCGGCCACTTCCTGTGTCGACAACCAAGAGAGTCGACCAAGCCTGCACATGGGGTGGTTGGGGACTCAATCTAGGTCAGGTGTATAAATGTCCCTATTCAGGATACACAGGGAGTGGGTGGTATATGTCAGCTATGGCTCGGGCCATAGTAGCCGCTGACGTTGACGCCCCTTGGCGGGCATCCTCTTCGGCTTGTGCCCGACGCCGGTGTTGGGTTAGACAGATCAAAGCTGGTGGCGCAGGTGCATGGATTACCTGCTCCTTGTCCAGTAAGACCGGGTAGCGGCGTTGACATGGCCAGGTGGGAGCCCTCGTGGTGAGCCCCTGAAATGGGACTCTAACCAGGCTAGACCGAACATCCCCTACCTCATCGGTGTAGGGTAGGGAGTTTCCGAAGTGTTTTGGGGACATGCTCCTGAAATGGTTATATATTGGGGTGGGGAGTAGTGGATCCCTGCACATCCCTCGGGGGCGACGTTGATGACGAGGCGCAGATGCCTCTAAATCCAGGCGGGCCATATCCCAAGTCAGAATAATACCCTCCTCCTCGTACCGGTGTACAAGGTCATTGATCACCCTTCGTTGGATGACCTTGGATGGGGATATGGGGCATGGCCTCCCCATGGTCATGGCCGCTGAGACCATCATAGAAGAGGCATAGCCACGTAGGACTACCACATTGGCACTGCCCCTTCCCCTACGTCAGTGATCAGGCGGTGATCGAGTTCAGGGTGTGGTAACTTGGTTTATGAAAATAGGGAGATTAACTCATCATTGCTGAATGAAAAAGGAGTTGACGACCAGTGCCCCAACTCTATCCCATCTTCCATTACCGGTAAGAGGGGTCCACACTGATAATGTTGCAGATTAGGATGTCCAACATTATACTTCCCCAACATCTGGTGAGTTTCATGCCAGGCCCGCTATTTACATGGCGGGACCCAGCACCGGATAACTGGATCCATTGACACGCTAATCCATTGATGTCTCAGATACTACTAATCTCCATATTGAGGAGAAGAACTTCACTTTGGGTTCACCATTTCTATATTCGACACTTTTTTTAGGGCACGCGCATCTATCTTGTTTGTGGGACGACAAAGCTGTTTGCTGCCCTGCATTCCCGCTTTCCAAAGGCGGGCGACATTCTTTCCTTGTTTAGGGATGTTTTCTTCTTGGTCAAAACGGGATGATGGGATGTAGGTTCTTCCTTCCAGGGATTCCTCCTCAGAACTCGTCACCTAGTCTGGGTCTCCCTTATAGATTTAAGACGTTGTTCGTGAAACTCTTCTTAGGGCCATATCTTCATGGACGACGGTTAATTACACTGCTTCTGTCAGGACATTCCAAAGGGTCCAGTCAGGGAAACATCATTTGGTTTGGTGAGTAGACACATTTGGACATCACTAGTGTGTCTGGATGCTGGAACACTAGTGCGTCTGGGTTTCTTCCCCTTATTATAGGACTTCTTGAGGGTGCATAAACCTGAGGAATCCCACGTCGAATGTGGAGAATCATATTCCACATGCATGTATATGCAGTTTTCCTTAGATTCCCATGTTTAGCACAGGGTATTCCATGTGTTTAACATCTAGCAAAGACAAATCAGACTAATCAGAACACTGATTAGAGTGTATCAGATGGGTGTGACCACTAGAGGGAACACTGATGTTGGGGCCAACATGTGGTTATCTTCCCGATTATTATATAGGGGAATAGGGAATGAGGTGGCATGATCCCACGGGTATGTGGTGGCCCAGGTAAGAATCAGAATGGATGATGGAGTGTTTGAATGAAGTGGATGGTGAATGGGATGGAACCGATGTGAGGTCGACGATAGTGTTGGTCTTGAGTCTCAAAGAGACTTCCTACGTATCCCCATAGTAGGGAATCAAAGTCTGCATAGTTCGGCAGGGAGATGTGACACCTAAGGAGGTGGCCCGTGAGAATAGACGCCTATATTGGACCCAGAGGAGGTGGAAACTCTGGGTTGGGGCATGAACTTCTCAAATAACATAGGTGTGAAGGGAAGACTAAGAAATGGTCTTGAATTGGGGTGTACACATAGGAAAACAACTCGATGATGTGTATGGGGATCACTCTTGGTTAGCAGCCCGAGTGGGTCAGATGCCACTAGGATGGAACAAAGATGTGGGTCCCAACAAAGGGGATTACAATGGATTGCTTCTGAATAGGGGAATCAATAGCTTACCGCTGATTGAGGGACACGACGAATTACCAATGTGTGGGGCACAACATCTTACTGCTGTCTGGGGTTTACAATTTAACATCATGCGGGATGGGGGTGAACCGACGTGAGGTGTTCAAGTTCAATAGGTTGTTGGGATCGATCCTCAGGGAGTCTTCCTATATACCTTTCCTTGGCAAGGATCAAAGAATTCATAGTTTAGGTGGGGTTCGGGCGAACTGACGTGAAGATGGCCGGAGCGATAGATGGGTGTTGGGTTTGAACCTCAGGGAGGCTTCCTACGTACCTTTCCTTGGCATGGATCAAAGTCCACGTAGTTCAGGATGGGTGGGAACCGACGTGAAGATGGCCGGGACCTATGGGTGGTGGGATTGATCCTCATGGAGGATTCCTACGTACCTTGAATTGGAAAGGATCAAAGTCCACATAGTTCGGGATGGGGGAATTTGGGTATTATGCTCTGAGGAAGCCCAAATTGTTGGTGAACCAATGTGAAGAGAGCTGGGACTAATGAGTCTTGGGCTTGAACCTCATGGATGATTTCTACATACCTTGCCTTGGAAAGGATCAAAGTCTACGTAGTTCGGGATGGGTGTGGGTCTTACACTCTAGGCGGCCCTCAGAGGATGTCATGGTCGATGCTTACTCTAAGCTCACATGAGTCATGATCAGTGTCCGAAACAAGAGGCATCAGAGACCTGATGATCATGTCATGAAAGGTGCGTCCGTGGGAAGTGGAATGGGCCTTACACGTGGTTGACAACCCAAAAAGGAAATAGGGGCTTATGCGTGGTTTGCAGCCCAAGGAGATGGAAATTTGGAATTACTCCAGGATAGAGGCCCAATGGTGACAAAGCCCAGTGGGAGAGGGATTTGTCATGGAAGAGAGGAGGAGCATCGTTCCCTACCACACCCTTTACTGGCCTTTGGAACAAAAAAAAACAAGTAGGGGTACTACCTCCTGCAATAAAGGCTAAGGGCTTACACTAAGATGGCTACCCTTCCCCACAGAAAGGGGTCACCTCAACAAAGAGGATCTCATTCCATGTGAGGAATATTTCACTTCTATTAAGATGGGCGGGTGTAAATAATGTCTAAGCTGGGGTGCCTCACATATGATGTGCGGGGTGAGGTCACAGTTTAACGTGATGTGTTGAGGATGATGGTTCTTGGCAGTTTAAAGTCCTCCAGCTCAGAGGAGGTGGGTTTACTCCGCACCCCTAGGACTTACATAACCGGCACCCTCTACACCTTGGTGAAGATAAGGGACAGGAAACACCATGGTTGGGGGGTGTTGAGAGGTTATCCCATTGGGGGCCCACATTAGCATGGATATGTGATGAAGTAATATCCGTTAGCATGCCTTTGTGAAGAAGCATTAGGCGAATAACATTAATGGGAAGTATCATCCAAGGGACTTTGAAATTTCTCTGTGCCAACCTAAAGGTATTCACAAGAAAGGAGCGCGTGATACAGGTGTGTCGTGCATAAGAGAGGCTCGACCACGATGCCTCAAGGTGAGGGTAGCACATGGAGCGTATGTCAGAGAATGGGACAAGGAGAAATAGGTAGTTTGCATGCAAGAGGGAAGGTTTTCGTGTAAGACAAAGAGGTTGTGCGCAAGTGGTATAAATGGCATGCAAGAAATACAGTTTGCATGCAAGATGGACATGTTGCATGCAAGAGGGAAGGTGTGCATGCAAGACGGAAGGGTTGCGTAGAAGTGGGACTAGTGGCATGTAAGATGGAAGGGTTGCACGCAAGATGGACGGTTTTCACGCCATTTGGATGGAATGTGCACAAGAGCACATGATGGAGCAGGGACTTGAGCACAAGAGGGTACCCCTTGTGCGCAAAAAAATTAGGAAAAACGAAATTTACAAGGATTAGAGGGCCCATCTGAAGACTCCCCCAGGGAACCTATCATGAAAGCACCAATAACTGAAGGCCATGGATTTTTCACGCTGTCCAGGAAGACTGGGTTTTCGCGCAACAGAGTGTCGCTTTGTCTTCGGTAACCATCCCCAAAGAGCGGGGAGATGGTTCTTTTTATAGCTAAATTCCTCGGAGTGGGGTGCAAGATCATGGCGCACAAACCCCGTTCGATGTCTCCCAGTGTGCGAAAATGGGCCCGGATGTGCGCACCCCCAGTCGACGACACCTTGTGCACGGAAATGGAGCCGAGCGACGAAACAGAAGTTCAACATCGCCTTGTGCGTGGAAACGGCCTGGGCATGCAAAACCCGATTCGATGACAACTTGGGCTCAGAAACGGGGCTGGAGGGTCCAGTCGTGGAGGGTGGTGGTTTGGGCGTGGAAGGGAAGGCCAATCCGTAAACCCCCATTCGACATCTGCTTGGGTGCAGAAACAGGGTAGGAGCGGCCCGACGTGGAGGGCGGCAGTTTGGGCGGGGAACGGATGGCCAGCGTGGAAACCCCCATTCGATGCCACCTTGGCTGTAGAAATGAGGCTGGAGCGGCCCGACGTGGAGGGAGGTGGTTTGGGTGTGGAAGGGATGGCTGGTGCGCAAACCCCCATTCGACGTCGCCTTGGGCGTGGAAACGGGGCCAAAGCGGCCCGACGCAGAGGGTGGGGGTTTGGGCACAGAAGGGAAGGCCAGTGCACACCGTCTTGCGTGCTAGAACTCCTCTTGCGCACACCTTCCGAATCTTGCGCCCGCCTACCTCCTAGGACCCAAGATCTCCTTTTTTTCATCCCAGATTCATTCGGTGCTTTTTTACCCGCTCGATGTGGCCCTTCTACGGATTTTGGCATCAACAAGAATTTTTCACACCAAAGTGCATAACTAAAAAATCATAGTGTCTTTAGTGACATAAAAATACCAAATTTGGAATATAAGCCTTTCTAACCCTCAAATAGTGGTAAAAGGACATGAGATCGATCTTCAAGAACCATCTAAAACCTCAAAACTGGTCAAATAGGTCATAAATCTTAAACAAGGGGTACTTTTTATTTATTGTGGCTTGGTTTAGGGGATGATAATACATGCAAAGCTACAAACTCATGTTTTCCTTTTTCATGAACAACATTAGAGCTGCCTAGGGGGACACATTAGGTCTAATGAAACCCTCCTCTCGAAGGTCCTAAAACTAAAACCAAAGCTCCTAAAACTTGGTTGGATCCATCCAATATGTTTTAGAACATATCATTGTAGTCCTAGGATGAATGTTAATTCAAAACTCTATATTATAACTTGGAGGTAGTCTTGGAATGTCTATGGGGAATACATCTATATAATCCACCACAACTAAAGGAATACATATGCCTGAAAAGACTACTACACCAATGTCCATACTCACCAACTAATGGGTGATGGGATAAAACCTCCTACCTGAAAAACCCGCTTGCCCCACCATAAGATCACTCTTTATAGGGAAGGAGAATCTCATCCCTTAAGTGCGTAGGAATATGATAGTAAATCTGGGATTAGAACATGGAAAATTAATCCACACCTAACTTAAATTAATAGGGTTATATCATGATGGACAAAAGGTCCAAAACGAACCTCTCTCCACCAAGTGATAGCTCACACTTATGATAAATAAAAGATACAGAAGATGTGTTCCCTAAAAGAACCTCAAGATGAAGCTACCAGGCTAGCACCTCAACTGGGAGATATAGGTATCACACTAAGAGTAAATAGATGTATTAATGATTGGAAACTATGTATACTAGCACTAAATAGAGAGTATAAAACACATAGATCATACTATTGATCATCTCGTGTGTTGTAGGGTTATAAGCCTCCAAAGCCTACATCTATCCATGGCCTTGACCACCAGCTCCCTGAACCTAACATGGGTTTCCTGGTGGTTGTGGGGGAATGATATCATAGAATCCTCCATCTCACACATCTCCTCCTACCATTTTATCTCATCCTCCATGGGGACCACCCTACCCTCGCCCAAGAGATCCCAGGTCATGGTGCTGCCTCTACTGTGGCGGTTCGTCCGCTATCTTCCTATGTTGCTAGTCACATATAGTCAGGTAGTATCATGCTACGTGACCTTTATCATCATAATAATTTCACCACCCCTATCTAGGATACATTGGTGTTATTCACTTTCCTTAGACTGTATGACCACATGCCTGAGTTTGATCATGAAAGGGACTCCTGTGCTGAGATCCTTCCGACTGATGCCTTATATCCATTGTAGATGACTCAGCTCTATGACACTGAATGATAGCTCTAGATGCATGGAATCTCTCTGATATAAAACTCTTTTTCACCAATTCCCACTCCAAAATCCTAACATAGGTGGGGATGAACAAGGGTACTATTATGGCTTAGATATCTTTACAGATTCCATGCACTAACTTTCATGATCGTAAGTATCCATCACCACTACAAAAAAATTAATTATACCAACAAAAAATTAGTGATAGATAAAAAATATATTGGTGAAAACAATTAATTCAAATAGATATAATATTCTTGATATTAATTATAATTATCAACACTTGTTTTTACCAACAAATGAATCTGTCGTTATTAACTATTTAATGATAACAAATCTTTTAATTACAGTTGGATCTGTTAATTTATTATTATTATACCAACATTTATTCCAAAAAATAAATTTTTTATAATCACCTATGAATTTATTTAGTTTATATAATATTATATTTTTAATAATTATTAAAAAGATAAATTTAATGAAGTATATATAAAATTAATATTAAAAAATCATGCACCCTCGACCTCATGACCCCAAATTTTTTTATCGAATAACCCACATACCAGTTAGTCAGGTTCGACTGGTGTAATCTACCTCTTCAGGTCACCATTCATTACGCTTCAGTTCATCTCCCGTCAATTCATCACCACTCATTATGTCACCACCTATTTGATGCTGCACCACTCGTTACCAAGTACGTTTCCCTTCACCAGCCACCCCTTCAGTTCACCGCTATTGTTCATTCTTATTATTTTGTGCATGTCATCACATTTGGTAGGAAATATTTATTTATACAATAATTTTATTAGACTAAAATATAAATATTTATTAAATAAGGGAAAATTTTAACATTATGTAAAAATAAAATGATTTTTGTTGTGAAGAACTCGTTGGAGGAAAAAAATGAAATTTATTTCACTGTTTCCCAGTTTCTGGATATGAATGTTGAGTGAGAGCCTCTATTATACATTTAATATTTCATATATTAAATCATCATGAATAAATCTATATACTAATACAATGTTTCTCATGTGAATTATTGGATTCCATAAATATTTTTCCTCAAGGAAGCCCTTCTTGAGGTTAAGAAAAATCATTGAAGAAGAATTCACTAAATCCTTTTTCATTTGGTTGATTCTCGAAGATAGTGGTTATACAACCAATATTTTGATAATAATTTAGGATAGATAGGGAATACTATAAATTTTTCTTGAAACTCTATAAAACATCATGGATTCAATGATACAAACATAATGGAAAACATATTGATGTATTTGTTCTGATCCTCTCCTTTATGGACACTAAAATTTTTCACTTACTAAATTATTTAAATTTTTAATTTAATTTTTTCTTTAAAAGTAGAATATGAAATATAGTTATTTTTATTTCAGAAATGTTCTATAGATATGTATCCTGTTTTTTAATTTAGTGAGATTATAAAATGAATTCAAAATGAACACTTTTCATTTCACTTAGTACATTTAGTGAAATAAACTCTAATTTAGTGTTATGAATGTTAATGTATCTCAATTATTTGTCTCTAGTTATAACTATTATATAAATCTATATATCATAAGTGAAATATTTTACATAATGATAATAGGTCATGAAGGGTGATAGGACGGATCTACAGTCACCTAGTGCTCCCAACACGCTCAACACTTCGCCTTCTCCCCCTTCATCCTTGGGTTTCTCCAGTTCCGCTACTTTATCCTAGTTCTCTCCGTGCTCCTTCTTCTTCTTCCACTTCCTCCTTAGGTTTATCCTACCTCACTTTTCTTTCCTTCACCTCTTCTTACCTATCTATTTATCTCATTAGTTTGTAGTGATTCCTCTTTGATTTTCATGTCTTTATTTTCTCTTTCAAATCTAGATTTATCTTTCACCACTTCTTGAATTATGTTGCTCACTGGTGTGGGTACCAATTGCTTATGACAACCCTCTTTCTATCTACTACTGTTCTTTGGAACTCTATATCTAGGTCTGGGTGATGGTTCTTTAGGAAGTTTGGGTTGGTGTCAGTGGTGTCATATGACACCCTTCCTCTCCACTGCCCTTACTGGCCAACCCATTGTGCTTGGACACATTTTGGTTGGGATCAATGAGGGTTTTAGGGAATATTGGGATGTTATTGGAGGGATATTGGAATCAATCTCATTTATTTTTATTCTTTGGCATCAAAATCTTCATTTCTATTGATTTTGATGATCTTTGTGTGGAGTTTCTTCCCAGGGACATTCTTCAATTTTCTTTTGGTTTATTTGTTTAACTTCTAAGGGGTCACTAAAGTAAGGGATGAATATATATGAATATATGGACTTTTCTGAGGAATTTTCCTACCAACTCTACCCTAAAATCCTGATCCACCACTCCTTTTCATGGAAGTTTGTCAGTGTGGTATCTAATGGGTTTTTAGGATGTGTTGTTAGGTGGGTGATGGTTTTCAAGTGGTGTGTCTAGAATGGATTCTTCCCCTTTGGGACCTTGGTGGTGATTCTTCTTGCATATTTCTGGTTGTATATTTTAGGTTCAGGTGATCTTGGTATTTCTTGATGTTCTAACTTCTTGATCAGTTGCATGTGATTACTTAGGTGTTTGTTCAGTGAAGGGTTTGTGTTTCAATGAGAGGTTGGTTAATCTCAATCGAAGGTGATGACGATGATGATGTTTTCCGTGAAAAAGATGATGAGACAATAATGAAAGTGACATGTTGGTTGTAGAGATGATGTGGTTGACATATTCTACTCGACTTGTCATACCTCAATTCAGGTCTTCTTGGTCCACTTGAGTGATCTGTGGGTTTGGTTGTTTATATGACATTACAACTACGATTTATCATACCTTGAATTTTCTTTTGGTGTTTTAATTTTCTTTGGTTTTTTGAATTTTTAATATTTGATCATTTACCTACTGTAATTTGGACTGTGATGGTTCTTACTCTTCTCCTAAAAGCGATTTTATGAAAATAATAAAAAAATGTTTTGAGGATAATAGGTCATGAAATTCTAAGATAGTTAATATGAGTTATGAAATTGTGCCCATATACCATTATAATAGTGTTTTTGATTCAGTATTGGAACAAATTATCCTGTTTTGGTTGAATAAAAAATAGAATATAAGGTTAAATATAATGTATTCAGATATAATATTTTCACCATGGAGGGGTGAAATTTCACAGTTGTAATGAATTTATGTTTTAGGGTTGAGTAGTTTTGAGTGAAATTGAGAGAAGTATGATGTAGTAAACTTAATTAACTGTTAGATGATATATCATTGACCCATACAAGTGATAAAAGTTCCAATTTTATTCTATAAAAATTCCAAAAATTATGAACCCTTTATCTATCTCCTGATTAATTAGAGGGTCAATATCAAGAGACTCTCACATCCGGTTGCTATTTTTGTGGAGTTATAGCATTACAATGATTTCTTTAAGTTAATCTCATCACATTTTTAAATAAATATAGTAGATAATAATTATCCAATCCTCTTACAGGGGTATTATCTTCAACTACGAAGGAACCTCATGATTAGAAGGCATTGATCATGAGTATATTAGGGATAGATTATTTCTTCCACACATGTTCCAATAATCACAAATCACTTTTCAAACCTATAAATCATATAACATAATATTCATGATTGATTGAGTGTAGGAAGAAAATTTATTAATGTCTAAATTATTAAATTGAAAAATGGAATGAAAATTTATCAAGATCACATTAAAAAACATATAACTATCTGTAACATAATATAAGTTGATTAAGGAAGAATAAAAGATGTTTTTAGAAAATAAAGTATAAAAATTCTATCCCATACTAGATTAATCACTGAATAATTTTCAATATCTCAATGGGTAATATCAAAATCACAAACCTCAAGATATATAGACTATAAAATTTTTACAACCAAAATACTAATATTGGAAAAAGAATCATACATTAATGAAGATTTTTTCTACCTTTTATTTCACTTCCCTCCATCCCAGGTCATTCCTCGGGTCATTGGGATGATACTAATTTTTTACACATGGATTATATCATTTTCTATCAAATTATCTGGTAAAGGGTTTACTCTTATCAATTCAATATATTTTTTATATCTTGTAAATCAACCACAACTTTCCTAGTCCATTACTTATTTTCCTAATTTAGTTAGAAATTGTTATTGAATATTACCCTTTTCAATTAATAATTTATATTATTTCTATATATAATTTATAATGGTTGATGTCTCTACTATAATCAAGTATTTCCTTTCTTGTGTTCTGGATCAGACAACATTAGGTGGATAACATGGTCTACATTGATTGTTGATTTTTCATTGGATGTTAATGTTGTCATGATAATCCATTATAATGGAATCCAAAATATGTAGTCACATAGAGCGATGTGTTTTATAGAGTTTGGATGTGTTATTGGCCTCTTACCATTCTATTGGGTATGACATAATGTCATTATAGAGGCACCCATACTATTAGAAATTATATAGCCTATGATTAAGACCCAAATGAAGTGTTGGATTCATAAGTAATGTGAGGTGGTGATGGGATATTAAATTAATTGATAGTAATATAGTCAGGTATAAGATGATTCAAATTCAAAAAAATTCTAGGTATCATAATGTTCATTACATTTACCATTTAGTAGAATCCTATGTGACATCGCTGCACTATGTTGGGATAAGTATAAAGTATGAGGTAGTAGTATGTCAATCAATTAAACTTAAAATACCATATATTGTCCTTACTTCCATTGGAAACATGTTTTTTTGGCATCTGAGATAGACTTGGGTTTGAAATTCACATTAGAGAAGACAAAGTATCATAAAGAAGACACCTTTTTCATTAAATTTATGACATATTCCCCAAGGTAAATGCCAAAAAATTTCGGAACATGACATATTCACAAGAGAAATAATAATAATACATTGGATTAAATATATATTATTATACCATACCACATGAAACATTATCCTTCCAAGGTTATCTTTATTTCAAAACGTAGTTTCAACATGCTTATATATATCTGCAAATCCCTCCTACTCAAAACACATTATGTGATCACATTTCATCAATTAAATTAATAAAAAAGAAGGATTTTTTATAATAAACCATTAATTTTATTCCCAATACATTATTGATCAACAATATTCACAGTTTTTCCAAATCCAAAAAAATAACTAAATCTAAAAAATTGAGGTGTTATACTAAAAACATTCTAGAATGATCATGAATAAAATGTACAAGGAGATAAAAGTAGTCTATTATATATAATATATTATGATATCATGGGAACCTTCTATGATTTATTATTTAAAACTGAATTCCATTTCTAAATTTTATAGATAAAAAGGTTATCTTTGAATGTTTATTTCTCTATTGTACCTGTATTACCTTTTTTGAAAGACAAAAGTAAGTTCACCTCTACCTTTTTTGAAATACATAAAGTGGTTCACGATATTGACTGATCCATTTATTAAAAATAATAATCCAATAAATGGTCTCTACCAAGATATTATAGTTGCAATTTGGATCTCCACGAGGAAGCTATAAATATAACCATTGATTAATTATGTCCTTAATACCATAGAATAATTGGATCTAAATGATAAACCAAGTAGTGACAATCAATTTCAGTTATTCTCTATTTATTTTTCTTAAAGTATTGGATTGGAAGGGCTTAAATTAAATAAGTTAATGTAAGGGACATATTCCTTTTTCTGTTTATTTTTCTTGAATTGGAATGTTGTGAAATGTGAAGCTATTATATTGATTGAATTGGTTATTTTTTTAGGATCCCATGTCCCTAAAAAAGAGTTTCAAGTTATAGAACTCTTCTAGGGTTTACAGGAAGCTATATTAGATGGATGGGTTAGTGATAGTCACTATTCACTAGAGATGGCTCACTGGCATTGATGGGATGCTGCTGGTGATGGATCGCTGGCATATATGGGATCTTTCTAGAGCTGACTCGTTGGAATGGATGGGTTACTGGTGCTCACTATCATGGAAGGTATGTTACTAATCTAGCATGGCATGGATGGATCGCTGGTTCTAGTCATTGGTCGTCGTTGCATGAGCTAGTACACTGGAATGGATGAGTCATTTGGGGGCGGGTATAGACTTTGTGTGGGTGGGATGTGTGGGGTGTGATGGATCCTATTGTATTAAATTTCATCATTAACATATTTTTTTCTATGATAATTTTTTTTAAAATCATCTTCATATTTATTATATATGATAGATTAATTAATAATTATGATATGAATTATTTCTAGCAATAAAAATTTATAATTTTTACTCAAATGTAATTTATAAACATATATTATATATTGGTAATATTATTATCAATATAAAAATTTGTCATTATAACCTATTGAAAAAACATTAAAAAACACATATATTATCTTTTTTGTATTATTATAATTCTAACAGAACTATTTAATCTATCGCCAAAAAATTAGCGACCTCATTTTGACCAACATTTTAGTGACGTGGACATATATGTTGGTAAAATGTTTTACCAACATAAAATGTAACTTTACCGACAGATCCACCCCTGTTGGAAAAATTGAAATATTTTTGTAGTGAACAAACCATGTTAAGGGATTACCAGGTAAGGTCTGTAAACCTCATTGTGTACTCATCCACCGTCATCCCTCCCTACTGCAGCTCTAGAAGCTCCTAAATCCCAACCGAGAGAAATAAAGAGGGGTATTACTCCTCATAGAATAATTTTTGGAAGTTAGGACATGATAGTTTTTACTCATTATTTATTTTTGTAACAAGACTCCACTAGTTCGTAGATTCTCTATGGAAAATGATAGATTTTAGTGAAACTACCTCATCCATTAGAGTCCGATTAAGCCTAAATATAGAGACCATAAATTAAAACTAATCCCATGCTGCTTGAGGATCTTGCTCACCATAAATCCTTAGTGACCTTTGGATCTAGAACTCTTGGAGAGTGATAATCCTGCATGCATCCTGAACCTGATTTGGTAGGATGATCTTCTACTCAACAGATGGGGTGCTACTACTTATCCACCCAGAGGAAGAATCTCGTGTGATGGAACATGGACTGAGGCCTCATAACTCATTGAATAACTATCCCGATCTAGAACTAGTATCTTGGTTGCCTATCATGCATATTCATCATACAATTTATCAGGATTTACCACTGTTAGATGACTATATATATATATCAACAATGGGGAGATAACATAATAAGGACAGTCAATGAATCAATATTATATGATTCATGTACCATTGATCCCTACAATTAATGTATTTGTATTCCAAGTCAACAAGAAGGTAGTCAAGGTCTTGGGGAATGGATACATATTTTTCCCACACCATCATTGGATTCCCTAGCATGAGAGCCTCACTCGAAACACCATGGCTCTGTTTACCTAAAACCCATCAAATCCTCGTAAGGGAAATAGTCCAAAAAACATCTCAAGGAATGAACTGCTCTGATATCAATAAGTGAATAAATGAACCAAGGTGGGGCGTGAGTAGAAACTACCTCAATCCCACCTCCATAGGCTAGGGGTGGTGACAAGAACCAAAAATAATATCTTAAATGGGAGGCCTTTTCCTAAGTACCCATACTCACACACCTAAGCATATCAACATATAAGCATATATGAATAATAATAAAAATATTCAATATTTAGAATGTAAAAAATAATACATAACATATAGGTTGTACAAGAGTATGAAAAAGATAATTGAAAAGGTAAGGAAAAAAATACATGCCCGATGAGAAATACATTCTAGCTTGACAAAACCAAAAAAGTAAATAGCTAAGAGATCCCAACCCCTGATCTCTATGATATTACCAATGTATGTATCCACAAGTACCTGGTATCCCTAAGATCCTCTAATGTCACTACCAATCTATTCATCATTTTCATATGACATGACATGTGTGGGAAAAGCTCATATAGGGGTGAGTATATACATACCCAGCAGGATGCCTCAAAAGATAAGGGGGGGGGGGGTAAATAAGAGATATAATAGGAATAAAATGACAATAGATAGTATAAAAGACGAAATATATAGTGAAAGAGAATGTTTTAACCCAAACCAAGAGAAAGTAACCTCATATAAACACAAGGGTATCAACACGGTGTGTATATAAACTACACCATGAGTCTTTTCCACCTATATTAGGATAATCTACTCATCCAACCATGAGAAGATAAACACATAAAGCACATGGAATACCCCAAGCATCTTTTCATCTCATGGAAATAGAGTAACCAAATCCAAATGTATGTACAAAAATTATATATAAATATATATTATTATTCAAAATAATCCCAAATGAGAGAGTATGGAGATCTCCATCTCACAGATCGGCCCAGGAATAATAGTTTCCAACAATCCCAAAAGTCCATCGATGATGCCCCACATCCCACACATCTTCCCAGAAATAACCTTCGAAGACAATCCAGGCCTTGTCACTGTGCCACACAGTCGAGGGGTCAAAATATCTTAGTAGAGGAACCATTTCTTGTTACAACAGGAGGGTTACACTCTAAATAGACTATATAAGACCCATTCCCTACCCAGCAGTATGGTTCCACTCTAGTAGTCTGTAGAGGACCCATGCCCTGTGTTGATAAAAGGGTTTCACTCTAGAAGTCATCGAAGAACCACTGCCCATCTCTAACGAAGGGTACTACCATAATTTTTCAAGGACCAACTACCCAACTCTACTGGAGAGTACTACTCAGAAGGAGTCAAGGACCCACTACCCAGAACTACTGGAGGGTACCACTCAGAATTTTTCAAGGTCCTACTACCGAGCTCCACTAGAGGGTATAAATCAAAAATTATTGAGGACCCACTTCCCTGCTATACTGGAGGGTACCACTCATAAGTCATTGAGGACCCACTGCCCAACTATACTGGAGGGTACCACTCAGATGTTGTCAAGGGCCCATTACCTAGCACTACTGGAGGGTACCACTCAAATGTCATCAGGGACCAACTGTACATCTCTACTGAAGGGTACCACTTAGAAGTGGTCGAGGACTCACTGCCTATCTCTACTTGAGGGTACCACTTGGAATACTATGGTGATCCTATGCGATCACTACCCTAATTGAGTATCACCTAACCAAGTGTCAATCCCATAAAATTCTAAATTATACCCCAAAATACACAACTGGGGGAACCATTTCATTTTACATGAAAAAACTCAGGATAGGCTACTCACATGAAAAAATCAGAGTTCAAACAATGGATATAAAACACCATAAAGTTTCTTAAAAATAGGACAAAGGGTGAACATCATGTGATGGGACCCATGCGATGTGTGGCCCCTATCCACCACCTGGCCATTTCCCAAGAAAGTACATGACTCCCAATCATGTAAGAGTACACACCGTTCATGTACATTACTGTAACGACCCAAACTGTTATAAATAAAATTTTCCTTATGATGAAATAATGTGTATTATTATGTAATATGGTTATAGAAAACATATGAAATTACTTGGTTTTATTATATTCTATGGGATTTAAAGTACTGTTAAGAATATTTTCTATTGATAAAATTGCTATTGAATAGTGATCACATGATTAGTATAAAGATACGGTTTTAACAAATCTAATTGACAAAAACAAAAGAAGTGATGGCCTCAACTAGCATGATTATACCCTATGAATACCATTTATCAAAGCATCCGAGGGAGATAAAATCTTTGGGCTTTGACCTTGACCAAGACCAATCTGTGATCCAACAACTTAAGCATATGTGAAACCATTTATAAGAGAAGTTCCAACTCATCGATATCATGGCCCAAACCATGTACACAGAACCACCTCATGAAAGTATGACCATCACAAACCTTACTCTTATGGATTTTTTTGGTATATTAAAGGGATATGTAACAATAACCTAGAATTATGATTATGTAAATTTGTTTTTATAGAATAATGAATATATTTTCATCCAATAATTGTTACTTTAAAGATTATTTTTATTTCAATATAATAATACACAAATAGTATTTTTGGGTAATATTCAAATTCAATTAATGAATTTATTTTGATGAAATAATGAATTTTTTGAAATAAATAATATTTTAATAAAATATTATTATTATAAAATTTTTATTAAATATAAACGATCATATAATTTTATGAAGTCAAATGTAATTTTTATAAGGGTTCAAAAATTGTTATTGTAAAAAAACTGATCATTTATAAATAAATGAAGATTATTATTTTAAAAGTGAAAATAGAAATATTTAAAAAATTATTTAGAAAAAATTAATATTATTTTTGGAATCATAACTTTTAAATCATCATACTGTGAAATTTTTTAATTTTTTTGAGATAGTCAATTGTTCGGGTAAAAATTAAATACTGTTTAAATATACTTTGTGTATTATGACATCATAATGACCCAAAAGTGATTTAATAAATATTAAAAATCTAATATATGACCAATTATATTTTTTACTTTTAAAATAATGTGATTTAATGTTTATTTGTTTAATTTTATAAAGCCTTTATGAATCCTCCAAAACAAGTAATATATTTTATGGTTTTAAAATCATTTCTTTAAGAGTATGACTCACTTACATATAAGAACGGTTATTATTTTATTAATTTCGGCCCTTGTACTTATAAAATAATGAAAACCACTCCCATTTTTCAAAAATCATGGGTAAAAACCATATTTTTTTGTGGTTTTGGTTATTTTATTATATAGAGTCCAAAACCTATGTTTGAGAAATAATAAAGAAATACGTACTCATTTCCTATATAAATACACCCAAAATCCTATTTAACTTCACTAAAAATTCTATGATCATGTCCTTACTCCTCCCTCCCCTCTCTTGAGTCCTCCTAAGGTGAACCATGCTCTTAATAAGCTCCTCCTAATCATTTGGATTCACACACACAAGTAAGGGATCTTTTCCTTATCTTCATTATTCCAGTTTCTTTATTATCATATGCCTTCTATTTATAATTCCTAATGTTGGGATGCATATTTAGATGTCCCTATAACTTCTCCTTTGATTTCAAAATTATTATAGACCCATTTCTCTCTCATAATCCCTTTTTATGAATTTTGAAGTGACGTTGTTATACTACTAAAATTTCACCATGATTTTCCATGCCAAAACAATTATATAGTGAATAACACACCCATTTTTTATCAATGGTGTTCAACTTATACAATTATACATCTTTTATATGGGGCTTACATGTATTTATTCTACACTCCTTGATCATGGAATAAAATATGAGGATGGTTGAACCCATGTTGTATTATCTATGTGGCACACACAAGTATGAGAATGAAATTAAAGTGATGGGTGCACCCAGAATTATATAGAGCTCTAATGAATTTGGAAATGTTTAGTATCATGAGACATCATGTCGGGATAGGGAGTGAACCTGATTATTTTATGAGACTTTTTCCATCATTATGTCTTGTAAGTGTGATTACTTCCCCAAAGAGATACCCAACCTGAAGAAATCGGGAATCACAAACTTTGTGACAATACTCTCTCTGTTGACTCAAGTTTTGAATAAAAACCTAAATTAAGAGGATCACCCAAAACCCCTTAATAAAGTACAAGATAAAATTGATTACTTTATTACATAAAGGACTTTGAATTTCAATGGATCATCTGGTCCCTTAATATTATAACAATGGATAAAATACATTGAGAAGATCTTCCACATCCTTCAATGTTCCGAACAAGATAAGGTTTTATTGACTATTAATTGTATGGAGGGAGAAGATAATCAGTGGTTGTCATTGATCAAAAATAAAAAGCCCGAGGAAGAGATCAAAGTGATGGGGTGAAAGAATTCTAGAATTTTTTTTGATAAATTTTTCCCTCGCACTCTCCGTCTTAAAATAGAAAGGGATTTTCTTTCCCTTAGAAAAAAAGATAACGAATATATCATGGAATAAGAGGAAAACTTCACCAAACCTACATGATATGCCTTTTGATTTTTCGTTACCCCTGAATGAATGGTGGAACTATTCTTTTGTGGGATAAAAATAATCTACAAAAATCCCTGATGATCTGTGACATTGATAGATATGAGGACATTTTCTGACATTCCCTCAATGTCACGTTGGATATCGGGGAATATCAAAGGTATGATAGAAATAAGAAGCTAAAATTAGAGATTAATTTTGGTAGTCTAATGAAAAATATAATGGTTCTAGGTGTTTCAAAATCCCACTTGTCAAAGGTGCAGAAAAAAGCACCCCATAATTTTCACAAGGGGGTGAGGAAATGCTTTAGGTACAAGAAGGAAGGGAAACTAGCTAGAGATTGTAGACATGATAAACTCTCTAATGTGATGGAGGAAAGGAATGATCTAGTCAAACCTCAGTTCAATTTTAATTATGTAAACTGTAAGTAATTATCGAATTTTTCAAATCAATTCTCTAATCCAAGGGTTTTTGGAGACAACCAAGAACCTCCAAGGTAGCAAGGGTGAGATTTTTCCATCACAACTACTAAGGTGGATCCCAAAGATGAAGTGGTGATAGGTATTCTAGTTATTTAGTCAAGAATAGAGAATGTACCTTTTGATTCCAGTTCTACACATTCTTTAATATCATGACATTTTAGTAGTTTTATTCAAACACCACCACAAAGCATGGAAGTAGAGTTATCAGTGAAAATAGAAAATGGGGAAACTATTTTATATGAATTATATACTAATATCATGTCAATATTTTTGGGCTGAAATTCCTATAAAACCTTTTCATACTCTCTCTGGTAAAATTTGATGCAATTATGGGTATGGACTAGATTTATCTATATCGAACCAACAAAACTTATTACTAGAAGGAAATCAACTTCTATATCATGAATCAATCCCCAATTCTATATAAGTGAAAGGATGATGAAGAATCTTATTTAGCACCAACATCAAAAGAATAGATATTATTTCCATATGAGAAAGTGTATCTTTCTAAAATGATTGATTCTAAGGAAAGAGTTATCCTTGAAGACATGCATATTGTGAGGGAATACACTAATGCAACATCCCCAAACGATAAAGGGTTAAATGACTAAATGATATGACTAATGTCAACAAGGTTCACCATACTTTTCGGGAGCCTCTCTGATTAGAACTCCATAGTTAAGCGTTCTTGTCCCGAAGTAGTGATCAGGATGGGTGACCTTCTGGGAAGTTTTTCAGGGTGTGAGCGATTGAGGAAAAAGCACACTGGAAAGGACATGTGTTGGCCTATGAGGAGTGTCATTAGTCAGATGACCCGTTCAGGCATGTGGGTGGACCCTGGGGTGGGCCCCATGTGTCTGCGGGGCAACTGGTGGTACCTGGAGGGCCAGGACCCGACAACCATCTTAAGGTGGGGTGGTTGTGCTGTCATCGGGACCCGGTTGTTACAACTAATGTGTTTCCTAAGGAATTGATTAGCCTTTCTCCTAGTTGAGAGATTGAATTTTCAATCAAGCTTATACAAGGGGCATTACCATTATCCAAGAGTCCGTATAGAATGGATGTTGTATAATTTCAGGAGATGAAGAAACAAATATAGTAGAATATGGATAAAGGGTTCATACGCCCAAGTGCTTCACATGTGTTGGCTTGTGGGGACTATCATTAGTCAGATGACCCGTTCGAGAACGTGGGTGGACCCTGGGGTGGGCCCCACGTGTCTGTGGGGAAACTGCTGGTATCTGGAGGGCCAGGACCCGACAACCATCTTAAGGCGGGGTGGCTGTGCTGTCACCGGGACCTGGTTGTTACAACTAATGTGTTTCCCAAGGAATTTATTAGTCTTTATCGTAGTTGAGAGGTTTAATTTTCAATCGAGCTTATACAAGGGGTGTTACCATTATCCAAGAATCCATATAGAATGGATTCTGTATAAATTGAGGAGATGAAGAAACAAATATAGTAGAATATGGATAAGGGGTTCATACACCCAAGAGCTTCACATGTGTTGGCCTGTGGAGACTATCATTAGTCAGATGACCCGTTCAGGCACGTGGGTGGACCCTGGGGTGGGCGCTATGTGTCTGCGGGGAAACTGGTGGTACCTGGAGGGCCAGGACCAGACAACCATCTTAAGGTGGGGTGGCTGTTCTGTCACCGGGACCCGGTTGTTACAACTAATGTGTTTCCCAAGGAATTTATTAGTCTTTCTCCTAGTTGGGAGGTTGAATTTTCAATCGAGCTTATACAAGGGGTGTTACCATTATCCAAGAATACATATAGAATTGTTGTTGTATAAATTGAGGAGATGAAGAAACAAATATAGTGGAATATGGATAAGGGGTTCATACACCCAAGTGCTTCACTATGGGGTACACTAGTCCTCTTCCTCAAGAAGAATGATGGGTCAATGATCCTTTCCATTGATTATCATGAGCTCAACAAGATAACATAAATAATATGTATCCTATAAATAAGATTTATGAATTGTTAGATCATCTATGAAGAGAAAAATATTTCTCAAAGGTGGACCTGCGGTCAGGATATTACCAAGTTAGGGTGAAGAAGGGGGATATTCACAAGGCTAATTTTCATACAAGGTATGGGCACTATCACTTCATAGTAATTCAATTATGACTCATTAATGATCCATAAATCTTCATGTAATTGATGAATATATTACTTATATATTACCTCTTCAAATTGGTGGTAGTATTTATGTATAATATTATAATATTCTAAAAAATGAAAGATGAGCATGACGAGAATCTGAGTACTGTTCTATAGACCTTAGGGAAGGAGAATATTTATTCCAAGTACAAAAAATGTGCGTTTTGGTTGAAGTAAGTGTCATTATTAGGGAATATCATATCAATAAATGGAATATATGTGTACCTTTCAATGATAGAAGAAATTTAAGGAAAGACGATTCCAACATCTGTGACAAATATCCATAGTTTCCTTGGATTATCTAGGTATTATCATTGATTTGTGAGAAATTTATCATGATTGTCAAACCCTTTGACCATGATAACTTCGAAGGAAGTAAAGTTTTAATAGAATGATGAATGTGAAGAGATATTCAAGGTGTTAAAAAGGAGGCATATCACTGTACTTGTGCTCAAACTACCCACAAGTAGAGAATTTTTCATAGTATTCCGTGATGCTTCGAAGAAGGGAATGGGATGTGTGTCAATACAGAATGACAAAGTCATAGCCTATGATTTGAGGAAGTTTAAAGTTAATGAAAATAAATAACCAAAACATTACCTAGAGTTGTCTATAGTGATATTTGATACAAAAATATGGTGTAATTATCTATTTTTGGAAGATGTGTGAAATATATATGTATCACAAAATCTTGAAGTATATATTAACATAGAAATAGAAGAATATGTTTTAAAAAATATGGTTAGAGTTGATCAAGGAACATGACCGCCCAATACACTACCATATCGATTAATTTAATAACTTGGAATATACTCTAAGTAGAAAGGTTCCAATAATTCTATCATTGTTGATAATTTAAAGGGTTCTAATCTTATTATATTTGTAAAGGATGGACATGGGAATCATAAAGAAAGGAATATTATCAATCCATTCACAAATTATTACTCAAATATATATATTTTTATATTTTAAAGGATGATCAAAGAGATGATGCAGGAATTCAAAAGAAAGTGGAAGCTATAAGGAAAGGTAAATAGTTGGCATTTAATGTTAATAAAGGAGGTTTGAGATTTGGGTCAAGACTATGTGTACCATCAAATCTTTAGTTAAAGTAGATATTTGATGATTCACATATATCAAACTTCACCATACACCCAGGAAGAAAAAATCTGTATTATAATCTTTGAGATAACTATTGGTGGGATAATATTAAGGAGACCACAAAATATAAATCAAGATGTCTTTTATGTCAGAATGTGAAAGTAGAAAGGCAAAAATCGAAAAGAATGATAAATACATTACCCATATGTACATGGAAATAGAGAAAAATCACCAAAGGATTTGTCATTAGAATTTAGAAGACATCCATAAGAAATAATTCTATTTAGGTTATGGGGGATCATCTTATAAAGACTACACACTTCATTGTGATTCTAGAGGACTTATCACTGGATTAACTCACAAAAAAATATATCAGAGAAGTGGTGAGTCATCATGGTGTACCACTATTTATTTTATCTAATAGAGATCCAAGATTCACCTCCAATTTCTACAAAAGTCTCTAATATGATATAAACATTAAGTTGAACTTTAGCATGACATATAACTCTCAATCTGATGGACAATCTGACCAGACTATCTAGAAACTTGAGGACATGTTGAGATCATGCTTAGTTGACTTCAAAGGAGGAAAAGATCAACATATTCTTCTAGTCTAGTTATCATACAATAAAAGTTTCCAATATAGCATCCAAATGACTCCCTATGAATCCCTTTGTGGGAAGAGGTGCATAACACCTGTATGCGGGGATGAATTTGGGGAATGAAAAATAGCTAGGTCCTAAAATGGTCGAGGAAATAATAGAGAAGGTTAAGAACTTTTAGAAACACATCAATGATACTCAGAGTCGACTGAAGAGCTATGCTGACAATCATCAATGAGGCCTTGAGTTTTATTTTAGAGAAATGGTATTCCTCCATGCATCTACGTGGAAAAAAGTAACAAGATTTTTAAATAATAGAAATCTTAGTCCAAGATACATCATACCATTTTACATCATTGATCACATCAAAGTGGTGGTCTATTGACTAGCACTCCCAAATAACCTCTCACAAGTAAATCATTTATTCCATATATCCCTCTAGAGAAAGTACATACTAGACCACTCACATGTATTAAATCCAGAGGTGGTACCATTGGAGAATGTTCTCTTCTATAAATAGCATCTAGTGAAGATCTTAGATAATAGATATATAGTTCTATGGAATAAGACATTGAACCCGGTCTGAGTGCTATGAAGAAACCACAAGTTTAAATAAGCAATGTGGGAACCATAGGAGGTGATAAAATATAGTTATCCTCATCTATTTATTTTGGAAAATGAAAATTTCTAGGGTGTAATTTCTTAAGGGTGAGAAAATTGTAATGACCCAAATTTTTATAAACACAATTTCCATTGTGATGAAATTAAATGTCATATTATGTAATATGGTTATAGAAAACACGTGAAATTATTTGGTTTTATAATATCCTATTGGATTTAAATGATCATTAAGAATATTTAACATTGATAAAATATCAATTTAATAGTTATCACATGATTAGTATAAATATAGGGTTTTAATAAATCAAATTGACCCAGAAAAAATACATGATGGACTCAACCAGAAGGATCATAATATATGAAGGGAAGTTATCAGAGCTTTTGAGGAAGATAAAATATTTGGTATTTTTCCTTGACTAATCCAAATCTGAGATCCGTCAACTTAATCATGATAAAAACATTTTATAGGATAATTTCAAGGTCATCGATATCTTGACCCAAACCATGTATGCCAAACCACCCCATGAAAGTCTCACTATCACACACTTCACTATTAGGGTGTTTTATTGTGTATTAAAGGTATATGTATAAAAAAACTATCAATATGAGTATCTACATTAGTTTTTACAGATTAATAAATATATTTTCATCCTATTATTGTTACTTTATAATGGATTTTTATTTTAATACAATAAAAAATAGTATTTTTAGGTAATATTAAAATTAAATTAAGGAATTTATTTTTATGAATTAAATGATTTTTTTGAAATTAATAATATTTTAATACAATATTATTATTAAATAATTTTTATTAAATATAAATTATTATATAATTTTTATGAAGTCAATTGAAATTTTTATAAAGGTTCCAAAACTGTTATTATAAAAAAACCAAGCATTTCCCAAATAAATGTAAGTTATTATTTAAAAAGTGAAAGTAAACATATTTAGAAAATTATTTAGATCAAATGAATATTATTTTTGGAATTATAATTTCTAAATTATCCTATGGTTAATTTTTCTTAATTTTTTGTGACAACCAAATGTTTAGGTAAAAATTAAATACCGTATAAATATAATTTGTATGTTATGACATAATAGTAACCCAAAAGCAATGTAATAATTACCATAAATTATATCCCCAACCAAATATATGTTTTCACTTTTAAATAATGTTTTTTTCTTTATTTGGTTAATTTTATAAAGCCTTTCTGAATCCTCCAAAAACATTAATATATTTTGAGGATTTAAAATAATTTCTTTAAGAGTATGAATCACTTTCACATAACAAAATGTAGTATTTTATTAATTTTTCTCCTTATAAAATAATTAAAAACATCCCATTTTGAAGAAACCATGGGCAATAACCATGGTATGTTTTTTGGTTTTGGTTATTTTATTATATTGAGTCCAAAAGCTATGTTTGAGGAATAATTACGAATTACCCACTAATTTCCTATATGAACCCACCCAAGATCCCATTTATCATCAATAAAAATTCTTGGATCATGTAATTACTCTTACCTACCCTCTCTAGAGTCCTCCCAAGGTTCCCTAAATCTCTTAACAAGCTCCTCCCACGCATTTGAAGTCACACACTCAAGTAAGGGATCTTTTCCATCTCTTATTTATTCATGTTTTCTTTATTATCTTATGCCTTATATTTCTAATTAATAATGTTGTGATATATATTTATATGTACCTATTAATTACAATTTTTTCCAAATGTTGATAGACCCCTTTTTCTATAATCAAACAAATTTTATAAATTTTTAATTGATACTGTTATGCTACCAAAATTTCACCATGATTTACAGTGCCAAAAAAGTTGTGTAGTGAATAACATACCCATTTAAAATTATGGTTTTTCACCTTAATAAACTTATAACAATATTAATTGGGACTTAAATTTAAGTATTCCACACTCCTTTATCATGGAATAACATTTTAATCTGAATTAACCCATGTTGTATGATATATGTGGCACACTTAAGACTGAGAAGGAAATGAAAGTTATGGGTGTGCCTAAAATTATATAGAGCTACAATGAATTGGGTAATTTTTAGTTTCATGAGACATCATGTAAGTACATAGAGTGAACCTAATTACTTTATGAGACTTTTGACACCATGATGTCTTGGTAGTTATCCTTGAATAATGTTTATGATGTAGTGTTTTAATTTTTTTCCACATCTCCCATGTTGAATTTATGATTATATTTCTATTTCATGAGTCATTGATAATATTTTTGAATCATAATATTTTTATGACCCATTTATATTCATATTTTATAACATGTATCACCTTATTCCCTATTTATTCCCATATTGGGTGTTATAAATATCCCTTTTTCATGTATTTACCCAAGTTATCCTGTGTAGTTTTAAAATCCATGGATTTTCAAAAGCCTGATATGGATGTTTTAAATAATGTTTTTGTATCCCATGTTCTAGATGTTATTATATGTACCCAGCTCCCAAATAAACTAGACTTATTGATCTTTTGGGTTATATTATATGCAATTTTATGAAATAAATCATGAATTAATGTGTAATAAATAAGAGGGTTTTTATAACTACATGGTGTTCTTTAGGTATCTGGGAATATGAATTGTCCTTCTAGAGTCATCCATGTATCCAAGAAGTATTTCTGTACTTCAGTACACGATGTGTTGCTTCAGGTAGGGTATCACCCGTGTACTCAGACATGGAGTCCCACCCGTGTGATTCATCACACGAATCATCCACCCCATGATGAGGTATATGACATATAGGAAATCTACATGTTGTTCCATCATTATGATTTCTCAAAACCCTAGCCACTACAGTTAAGGGGATACACATCGTGTATTCATCCTTGTACACAATGTGCAGTCTGGATTTTCATAGAAATCCAAATCCATGATATACACCTTTAATTTTTCTATGAAACCATAGATCCTTCCTCAAATATACCTAAGATTAGTGGATCAAGGCCTCGTTAATTGTTTCTGTTCGTCACCCTCTGAAAATCGGCTCCGTTGGTCCCCAAAGATTTCCACCGTTTGCTCTGCACATCTCCACACCACTATTCACTGTGGATTCACTCTCTAATCACCAAAAAAAACATAAATAACTGATAAAATACCAAATATATTCTAGATTCATCAATATGCTCCTCTCTTATGAAACTGTTGTGATTCTAGGGGTTTAATCGAGATCGGTATCGACCGACAATGTCGAACCAGGACCCCAGGGTCCAACCGATGATGAATGTGTAGAAATCAAGGGGGAAAATCACATGCAAAATTATTTAAATGATATTTTCTTAGATTTCATGTCCAATGATCAAAAATGGGATTCCAGGGTTATAAATCATTGAATAATCAATTAATATTTCAATACACAATCGCATGATCAATCTATAATTGACATAGATCCAAGAAAGGATTCAACATGCTCAATCAATATAATGAAAAAAAGGAAAAATCCAAAAAATTTACAACTCCTACCTGGATATTGGAACTTTCAACATTAAATAAATTGTACTACAATGATAAAAGAATTTTTTTGTGTTCATTGCATCCCTATATGATCAGATCCGAAGTTTATTCATCATCCGATTTGATCCACCAACAGAAGGAGGAAAGAGAAGCTCTGGAATCCTTTTCGGGTTTATACAGCTAACCGTGAAGGATTCTACATGGTATTACTTTTATATAATTATATTTAGGTTAAAATGAATGAAATAATTAATTAAATAATCCTCTAAACAGACCACCAACAAGCGAGATGTCCGAACACCCTAGGTCAACCGATTTTAGGTTAGTCCTAGGCTATACTCTGCATTCTAGACTCCAACTTGATCTCAGATTTATGATTTGAGATTACATTCAAGATAAAACAAAATTTATTTATTAATCAGGTGTGTGTAATATAAAATATATTTAATATTTTTATAAAATAAATATCAAGAACACCAGGCCTTGGAATCGCATGTTGTCTCACCTTCTAGCTCTAGAAATATATATAGAAATATTTCAAAGTCTTGTAGTGAAAAATGAGTCTCTATATAAAAACAACATATTTTTAGAATATGATAACCTATATTCATATGTTTTTAATGATAATAAAATCATTATCACATCACTATTTTTATTCTATATAAAATTGTATGTGGTAATGTACTAAGAGTAGATGTCACACTAAAAGGTTATAATAGTTTCAATTTATGTTGAGAACCCATAAGTTCCACAAAATTATTATTAAATATATGTTTTATAGCTATATGAAATCATTTTAGTGAGAAATAAATATTAAATATATCAATGGTGGAGAATCATAGGACTTTTAGGAATCTTCTCATGGAATACACCCTTGGTAATATCTAGTGTAGGGCATTAGGATAATGAGACCTGCCTGTAGGAAATACACATTTATATGTTTCATTGGATTTTACAATCCAAAAAATTGTGTACTGATCCTTATACTTTAAGATTATTATTAATGAGTATTAAAAGTAATCCAATTTTATATATTGATAAAAACCGTGATGTCATATGTTCACATAGAGGTAGGATACGTTGAGTGTATCCCGAGTAATATTGCATTAATGAATAATGTGAGAAAAGATTTGTACCTTATGTTATTTATCTGATGTTGATATCTTAAATTTTTTTATGGAAATGATATAGCCTAAATAAATCCATTTCCATGGTGTTCCATAGGCATGTTTTATTTCAAAAAAACCAAATAAAGATACGTTGAGCACATAGGTTAATGACACCAGTATATAACCTTCTTGATTAGAGATATCCTGACAAAGAGATTATATTATACAGTAAACATCTGTTTGAGGTATTATGTCATTGCAATATTATATTATTTCTCTATGGGTTCCTTGACATGTTTTTAGATGCTAACCTTGGACTTTAGGCTGCTTCACCTAATGCCACTAAGAAAGAGGCCTAGAGGGTCACGCACTATGTGTATTGAGAATATTAGTTAAATAATATATTATTATTTGTTATTTAAAATTTGAATAAATATTATTCTCAAAAGTAGTTGAAAAATTATTCATATTTACTTGATCACATATATTCTATCAGCTGTTATTAGAGAAAATATTATGCGAGCAGAATATTTAATAATTATTTATTTACTATTTAGTGGATATAATATTTATTTATTAATTAGATAATAATTCAATGATATTTATTTATAAAATAAATATTCATTATTCATGTCCTGATAAATATTTTGGAGTAATAAAGGATCAAGTTTAATGGTCCATTGAGAAATAATATATATTGAATATTATTTGAATAAATAATATTTAATTTAATTCTCATTTTCAGCTCATGTTAAATAATAATAATAATATTATTATTATAGACTTGGGGTTTATAAAGGATTAAATAAATAAAAAAGTGCACAAGTTAAATTATTTATTTCTAACCCTAGAGATATATAAACCCAATTATATTAATTTTCAAGAGAGCCAATTAATTTTTGTTTCGTATACAGATATTTAAAGAATACTATCGAATCCCTAGAGAGCTTTAGTCTCCAAGAATGATCCCAAGAACAGAGAGTAATCATCCTCCACATTCCACTCTCTAGTTAAGATAGATCAATGAGAATCCTTCATAAGCAATTACTAAGGCGATCAAATATGAAAGAGGAAAGAATCAGGATCTACCACACTGGCAATGGGATTTTCATACAACAACATTAAGATATTTTTGGAACACTTCTAAATCATCTCTAGAAGTAATATTCCCTTGATTACTACAATGTAAGGATGGAAAAACTTAGTTTCCTTTGTTATATCCATCAACGAAGAAATAATTCTCACAAGATAATTATTTAATATCATAAATTAATTATAAATAATATGCGATGCTAATATGATATGTTTTACGCATTATATCCATTTTCTATATTTTTTTATTAAATCCCGCTGATCAAAAATTTCATCGATGTGTAAATCTAGGATTGTAAATTGATCCTATAAACAATAAACATTGTGAATAACCCATCACATGCTTTCATTGTGCTTAGAACAATCAAGTGGCATCAGAGTGGTCACATAATTATTAATAATTATTAAAATATACTTGATTGATTTATGCATAAGTATTTGGTTTTCAATTATATTTTAATTTTTATTTAATTTAAATTTTTATATCTAATTATTCCTCCTTTATTCTTGTAAATATAATCGAACTGATTAATTTTATGAATGAAATAATTTTAAATATCTCATCCAGAGGTACTAGGGAATCTAACCAGATAACATAAGAGTACACACCGTGTAACCTAGATGTATACACCATTTACTAGTGTTCAATGAAACAAGGATAAATTCAGTATTAATTTATGGAATTGTAATTTATTACATGTGGTGAATTTAATTATACACTACGTGTTGAATGGGACCAACTAATTCACACTCATCCAGAGTACACATGATGTAACTTCTATACGTGGAATATAGTCCTTTAGTCACAGATGGGGAATGTATCTTCTTACACAGCTCACATGACTGGTGACCATGTGACTCAAAGGACACATGATGTGTATCCCATGTACAAACTATGTATTCCAACTTTCTTATGTATAATGGTTACAGGCTGAGTTCATAGGCATATGCGGAAAATAGATGGTTAGAAAACATACACACCATGTAGCTCTAATGTATACACCATGTACTTTAACCAAATTACACATAATTACAATTAATTTATTATAATTTTAAAACATTTTCAACATTTACTTTCATGTGTTCATTTAGTTTATAAGACATTCCATGGGATGGGTTTTAATATATATAATTTTTTGAATAATTTTTCCATTATGTTTAGATTTGTATATCATGTATGAGTCGTATTGCAATTATTACTCTATGTGAATTGAAGCATAACACATGATAGAAAATCTTGTAACCTATGTAATAATTAAGTTGATAGTATACACCATCAAAGTATGTGATAATTCATGTATTCCACATGTCACAAGAGTAAATATTATATGAGTATAATAAATGTTGGGTAGTTCAGATGGGTAATCACCGTGTTTCCTCCAAGGTACATTTTTTATTGTATACAGATAGTCTTAAATTAATTTATTTAATTTTTATTAAATTATGATAGATGATAATATTAGGGAAATTTGGATGATAATTAAGATAAATGAATTGATTAATTAAATAATATAATTAATTGATTCGAGTGTGATTTATCTTAAATAATAATGACTATGAATTGAATGATTATTTTATTAAATGGGTAATTCTTTGCATGCATATAGATGATCATGAGCTGAGACTGAAAATTTGTATGTGATTGGTTTCCTTTTTAATTTATTATTAAATTAAATTGATATCCTGTATCCCATCTCTACTCTTATTATGTAAGGGCATGCATTCCTATTATTTATTTTATGTAAACCCCTTCCCATCATCTGTGCATGAGTAAAAGAGTATGTAATGGATGGATCTACCAAACAAGTGGAGGTGGTTCAAGTTTCAATCAATGGTGAAACAAATCCAAGAGAGATACATAGGTGGACATGTGGAAAACTATAACACAAATCTTTATTGGTTAAAGGTGTCTTTCCCCTAGGTGGACGGTTTGTGTATCAAACTCTAGATAAACTAAATATTACTAAAAGCTCAAGATCATACCTCTTCATTATTTTATATTTTTCAAGCTTCATTGTCATTTCATTATGGATATTTTTTCATGATCAAATGAATTAAATAATTAACATACACGAAATATATAACTAAAATTAATTGTCTTATGCGTAAATATTATCTAAGAAATGGTTAATCACTTAATTAAATACTCTTAATATTAAAAAAATGTAATAAAGATAACAATTGGAAATTTATGATTAAAATATAAAATCCCTCAATTATAAATATTAATTTAGTATAACCTTCCACTACTTCAGTTAAAATCAAACCATAGTTCAGTGTTCTTGACCAGCCAATGTTACAGTGATTTAAAATATTGGGAAATTGTTACTATATTTTTAGGTTGAATTAACTTATTTAAAATCAAGGGATAACTTACAAAGTAGTAATTGGTGTAACTAAGAGTAAAGGGTTGAGGAAATAAAATTAATGGATCTTAGTATTTGAGATTCCCCTCAACAAATCAAGGAACTGTGAGTTAATAGAGTTGGAATTTGGAATTCTTATAAAAAACCCTTCAAATTCCTCAAACAACCAAAGTTGGGGTGATGAGAAGTGGAATATGGATCCTTGGAACTAGAATATATAAAAAACATGGTATTATAAATCTATTGGTGAGGGTTATTGGGTTTTGATAAAAATAGTGGGAGATTAATAAATATAATATTTATTTATTTGTATAAATTTTATCAGATAAGATACTAAATCTATTCTCACATTATTTGTAGAAATAAAAATAAAAATTACTTCAAACATATCTCTATGGTTCATACTTGAGAAGGATAACATTCTCACCAGCACAAATTTCCAAGAGTGGAAAAGATGTTTGCACGTCACATTATGCCTTGAATGAAAATTTGATATGATAGAAGAACATATTACTGATGTGTCTGGTAATGAGGCTAGTGAGGAAGAATTTAATCTATATGAGAAACATTTAAATGATGCTATAAATGTTCAATGTTTCAAGCTATCATCCATGAACAATGAGATTTTGATGCAACATGATGACATGGATGCATATATCATGATGTTTGACCTTTAGGATCTCTATCAGGAGAAGGTGAGGCAAGAAAGATATGAGATCTGTAATGTTTTGTTTACAAATAAGCATGTAGATTTTGTGCCATCTGGGCCTCATATATTCAATATTATTGGACACATTTAATACTTATACATATTAAAGAATAAATTCCAGAATTATTTTTACCCAGATATCATACTTTCCTCACTACCCAAGAACTTCAATAGTTTAATTTTTAATTATAACATGAGAAATAATGATAATAGCCTTTCAGAACTTCATAATTTTATTCTAAAAGTGGATAAGGGCACGAGGAATGAAAAACCTGAAATACTCATAGTGAATAACAAAAATAAGAACAAGAAAGAGGGGTCTAATAATCATAACAAGTCTAAATATCCTGATCACTTTCCCTCTTAGAAGAGGAAGATACATATGTAGGGAAAGGAAAAGTAGGCAGTATACTTTAGATGTGGAAATCAAGGACACTATAAGAATAATTTCACCCAAAAGCATGGGGAATCTAAAAGTGCTTTTTTTATTTAGTGTAATATTTAAATATCTATAGATTGGGTGTTATATATATATTTTTATGCTCAAATATGTATCGAAATACAAGAACCAAGTATATCCCAAAATATTTCTAGAGGAGAGATGGATTTTTGAGGTTCCAATGGCGCAAGGATGGATTATCTATCCATTGATGACTAGCACAATTTACTGCCAACAAGAATGATATTACTTTTAAGGGATTCTTACTATGTACTAATGATTACCTATAACATAATTTCTATATCACGCATAGATGTAGATGGTTTAATTTTCACGTTTGGAAATAAAAGTTGGTTATTTTATAAAGAAAATATATGTTATGGTATGATGCATTTAAATAATGTTCATTATGTATTAAATTTTGAAAACCAAGTATTGGAAATAGATAATGAATCATGTTCACATCACTCATATAACACCCACCTATGAAATCATCATCTTGGTCATGTAAATTAGAATCATTTGATAAATCTATATAAATATGGTTATTTAGACTATTTTGAGATAAAATAACTTGAAATATGTCATGCTTGTTTACAAGGAAAATGAGTAAACCACAATTTGGTGGATACGGTGAAAGGGCCATAGAGTTTCTCAGATTGGTAAACACTAATACTTATGGAAAATCTATAGTAGAATATAGAGGTGGGTGTTATTACTTCATAACTTTTATTAATTACTTGATTAGATATGATTATGTCTACTTGATGAGGTATAAGTCTGAGTACTTTGAGAAATTCAAAGAATATGTAATGAAGTAGAAAATAAACATGGAAAGAAGATAAATAATATTTGATTGGATCAAGTTGTAGAAAATATTAACCAAGATTTTATCTAATTTTTATTGGATTTTTGGATTCTATCTCAACTAAATTCACCTTACACACCACAATGGAATAGTGTTATTGAAATGAGTAACCGTACCTTGTTGGACATGGTAAGGTTGATGATGATTCATCTTGATATTCCATTATCATTTGAAGGATATTTATTACAAACATACAAATATACATTAAACTAAGTACCCAATAAAGTGGAAAACAGAATTACCTTTGAGTTATGGAGAAGAAAAAAACCATATTTTTGCATAAACATGTATGGGATTGGGAGAAATTTTTGAAGTCCATCTCAGTTAACAAACTTGAACCCCATGGCACAAAGTGTATCTTTATAGGATATCCTAAAGAAATAGATGGATACTACCTATGAAACCACTTATACAAGAAAGTGATTGTTTCCAGACAAATCATCTTTCTTGAGAGGGAGAACATTCTAAAAAAGAATAATGGGAGAAATTTTTAATTTGTTGAAGTTGATACTCAAGATACAAAAGATTTGGTATATGAACAAATTACATAGGTCCCTGTGGAAAATGTTTTTCCAAGAAAGACAAGTAGAACATAGGATCACTAGAGAGGTAAGAGAACCAAAAAACATGGTTTCCTGGTAACTAAATAAGGTGAGTCATTATTGGTTGAAAATGATGAGACTATCTCCTAAAACTTGGTAGTAGATAGCTTATAATCTACAATATGGAAATAATAAACAAATTATGAAATGAAATCCTTGAATCAAAACCAAGTTTGTGTTGCACCAGTTGATGTAAACTCTATAGGTTGTAAATGGGTATTAAAGAGAAAACTAGACATGGAAGGTAAAGTAAATAAATTTAAAGCAAGGCTAGTTGATAAAGGGTTTAAGTAGTGTCAAGGTATTGACTAAGATGAAAAATTTTAACCAATTTACATGTTTAAATACATCATAATTATACTTTCTATAAAATCGTACCTTGACTATGAAATTTTGTAGATGGATTCCAAAACTACTTTCCTTAATGGGAAAATTCTAGAATATGTCTATATGACACAACCAGAAGGGTTTGTAACTCTACATGATGGAAAAATTATTTTCAAGGTGTAGTGATCTATTTATGGATTGAAGCAAGCATCTAGGCCAATGAACATTCAATCTGAGGAAGATATAAAAGAACTTGGTTTCATTAGGAATGAATTTGATCCATGTGTTTAAAATAGGTTTAGTGGAAATTAAATAATTATCCTAGTAGTATATGTTAAGGAAATATTACTTAATGGAAAGACATACGAGTCTTTCAGTTTGTTAATGAATGGTTAAACAAGTGCTTCACTATGAAGGACTTAGGTGAAGCCACCTTTATTCTAGAGGATAAAGATCATTTGTGATAGATCCATGAGGCTAATTAGACTAAGTCGAAGTACATATATTGACCAGATACTGAATATATTTAGTATGAAACAATCAAAGAGGGTATTGGTTCCAATGCCACATGGTGTACATATTTGTAAGAAAATGTGTCCTCAGACATAACAGGAGAAAGATATAATTATTAATATCCCATATGATTTAGTTATAGGATCAATACTGTATGTCATGTTATGTATTAGACTTGATGTTTCCTATGCATTGATCATGGTAGGAAAATATCAAGAATATCTAAGAGAACAACATTGATATTCTGTAAAGGCTATCCTCAAGTATACGAGAAGAACTAAGGATATGTTCCTTGTGTATGGAATAGATGAGGAGATGGTAATTAGGGGTTATAACGATTCTAGTTTTCAAATAGATCTTAATTATATGAAGTCATTTTTAGTATATGTTTTCTATCGCAATAAAGGATTTGTGAGTCGAAAGAGTTCAAACTAGCCATTTTCCATTGATTCTACAGTATAGTCTGTGAATATAGTTGCTTTTGATACATCCAAGGAAGCTATTTGGATATGAAAATTTGTCAAATAACTTTATTTTATACCTATTAGTGAATAACCTATGACATTTTATTGTGATGATACTACAATGATGTCTCTTGAAAAAGAGCCAAGGTCACACCAATGGATAAAGAACATACACAAGAAGTGTCATCCATTGGGAGATTTTTATCGAAGGGGTGATGTTTATGTAAGAATATTTCCCATAAAAGAAAACATAGTGTACCCCTTGACTAAAGGACTATATTATTAGAACCATGAGTATCAAGTGAGATCCTGTGGTTTGAAAGTTGTTAGTAGTTGTCTCTAGTGAAAGTGGGAGTTTATTAGAGTTGGTTCCCTAGAACTAACCTATAATGACCCACGCTATTATAAATAAAATTTACCATTGTGTTTTAATTAAATTTATTATTATATTATATGGTTATAGAAAGCACACAAACTTATTTGGTTTATCCTATAATATTTAAAATACCATTAAAAATCATTACCATTAATAATATACCCATTTAATAGTGATACCATGATTTGTATAAATATTGGGTTTTAACAAATCTAATTGACATAGACAAAGGAAGTGATGCCATAAACCAGTAGGATTGTACCCGATGAAGACCATTTATTGGATATTCCGAGGGATATAGAATCTATGGGATTTTACCTTGACCAATCCCAAAACTGACATCCAACAATTTCAGCATGATTGAAACTATTTATGATATAATTTAAAGCTTATCAAGAACATGGCCCAAACTATATACACTGAAACACCCCATGAAAGTCTCACAGTTGCACACCTTACTCTTTGGGAGTTTAATGGTCTATTAAAGGGATATGTATCGAGACCATAATAACATGAATTTGAATATTTTATTTTCAATAGAATAATGGTAATATTTTCCTCTTATCATAACTTTATAAATGAATTTTATTTTTATACAATAAAAAAAAATTATATTTTTAACTAATATTCAATTTTAATTAACACATTTAATTTTATGAATTAATGGATTTATAAAATAAATAATATTTTAATAAAAAATTATTATTAAATAATTTTTATCAAATAAAAATGATCATATAATTCTTATGAATTCAAATGTATTTTTATAATGGTTCAAAAACTGTTAATGTCAAAAAATACAAAATTTCCCATTAAATATCGATTAATATTTTAAAAGTGAAAATGAAAATATTTAAAAAATTATTTTTATGAAATTAATATTATTTTTGAAATCATAATGTATAAATTACCTAATGGTTAATTTTTCATAATTTTACGAGTTAGCCAAATTTTCAGGTAAAAATTAAATATCATATTAATGTACAGTGTGTATTATGACATCATAATGACCTATAATTAATGTAATAAATAATGTAAATGGTATCCAAGACCAAATATATGTTTCCCTTTTAAAATAATTTGATTTTAGGTTTATTCAATTAATTTTATAAAGCCTTTGCGAATCCTCCAAAACCCTTAATATATTTTAAGTTTATAAAATCATTTATTTAAGAGTATGACTCACTTACACATAGGAAAGAGAATTATTTTATGATGTTAAGACATTTAAATTATAAAATAATTTAAACCAATAAAAATTTATAGAAAGAACTGGGAAAACCATGGGAAAGTTTGTGGTTTTTGTTATTTTTTATATAGAGTTCAAAACGTAAGTTTGAGAAATAATAAATAAATCACCACTCATTTCATATATAAACCCACACAATCTCCCATTTTTCTTCACTAAAAATCCTTGGATCACATACTTCATATACCCTACCATCTCTAAAGTCCTCCCAAGGTTCCCTGAATCTCTAAACAAGTTCCTACCAAGCATTTGGAGTCACACACTCAAGTAAGGGATCCTTACCTTATCTTCTTTATTCAAATGCCTTTATTATATAAGGCATTCTATTTATAATTAAAAATGTTAGGATATGTCTTTACATATCCCTATTAATAACCATATTATGTAAAAATGATGATATAACCCTCTTTCTCTCATCATCTGATTTTATGAATTTATAAGTGACACCGTTATGGTGCCGAAATGTCAGTACGATTTTGCATGCCAGAACAATTCTGTAGTGAAAACCATATCCATATCCTATCTAGTGTGTTCAAATTTATATACTTATTATTATTTGATTTATTAATTAAATTTATGTATTCTAAACTCCTTTATCATGGAATAAAATATAATGATGAATTAATCCATGTTTTATGATCTATGTAGAACACTTAAGCATGAGAATGAAATTAATGTAACAAGTGCACCCAAATTTATATAATACACCAATGAATTGGGTAATGTTTAGTCTCATATGAATTCATGTTGGGACTGGGATTAAAATTGATTCATTTATGGATCATTGTCTATCATGATTTCTTGGAATTTATCCTTGACCTATGTTTATGAAGCAGTCTTTTAAGTTTTTGCAACATCTTCCATGTTGCCTTTATTATTATCATGCTATATCTTGTCTCATTGTTCATGTTTATGATTCATACTCTTTTTATTCCCCATTGACATTCCTACTGTCTAAAATTTATTATTTCATTCATGTTATTCCATATTTATTCCCTTACTAGTCTTTATAACTCACCCCATTATTATATATGTTACCAGGTCACCCCATGTAGTTTTAACTGTGAGCATGTTAAGGAAGTTTTCAATAAAGATGATGTTTTACCTATTTTAAATTGTTATTTAATGTATTAAATTCCCAAATACACTATAATTATCGATCTTTCAGGTTTTATTAAGTGTAACCTTATGTAATAAATCATGCATTAATGTTAATTAAATTAAAATTTTTCAATAGTTGGTATCAAAGGAAACATTTAGTTATTTATGAGATTAGGATTAGAAAACAATTTCAAAAGCCTTAGGTATAATACTAAGTTTAATAAAACATCCATAAATTTTGGTAAGTATAGAGTAAGTGGTTTATTAATAATATAAATACCTTTCTAGATAATATTAGAAGATGTGGCTCTAACAAAGATGTAAATCGGGGTAAAAACCAAAAAATACAATGTTGAGATAGACTAGACCGGGAAGAAATGAATGAAAACAGGCCTTACTGCACACCTAATTTGACACACTTAGGGATATTCATTGATAAATTCATAAGATCATTATGAACCATTATTAAGGGAATAGAAAAAATATCATAAGAGTATATGTTAAGAAATAGATCATGGATAACATAAATTAAAGGATATAAATTCAAAAGTCAAGGAGATATATATAATTAATAAGTTATCTCTTTAATTTCATTGGATTACCTTCTATGAATTTAATAGTTTAAAAAAACTCATCCATAATATTCTCTTTATTATATACAATTGCCAAAAATAAGATGAATTAGGTAAACAATCAATACCACAAACAATGTGATGACTGCCCCAATGAGATACCCAACCAGATGGGACAGGGAATAAAAAACATTGTGATGTAATATATTAGATGACTCAGGTTATGAATGGAAACCTGAATTATAAAGAGAATATAAGTCCCCTTAATATGGAACAAGTTGAAATAGATATATTTATACAACAAATACCTCTAAAATTCAATGGATCATCTGATACCTTAATCATGGAACAATGGATCAACTCCATTGAGAAGATCTTATCCATACTTTAATGTATTGAACAAGAGAATGTTCTACTAGATGTTTATCATATGGAGGGAGAAGATTATTAGTTGTGGACATTGATTATGAATTTGTAGTTGTAAGAAGATATCAAAATGATGGGTTGGAACGAGTTTTGTTTTATTTTTCAATAAATAATTTCCTCACACACATCATCTTAAAAAGGAAAGGTATTTTCTTTACATTATGAAAAAAATATAGTGAATCAATCAGGGTGTATAATGAAAACTTCAAAATACATCCACAATACATCTCCGACATTTTTGTTACTCCAAAATGAAAGTTTTGATGCTTCATTGGAGTGTTAAAACCTAGTCTACGGAAATCCCTAGAGATCTATGAATTTGATAGATATGAGAAAATTTACCAATGTTCCATTAATGTTGAGATGGAGATCAAATAATCTCAATGGTATCATTGGGATAAGAAGTAGAAATTGGAGTTTAATTATGGAGGTCTGATAAAGAAATCTAATGGTGGAAATAAATTCCAAAATTTCACTTGTCAATATTGCATAAATAAGAGACTTATAAATTTCCTAAGGGGTACAAGGAAATTATTTAGGTGTCGAAAGGATAGACACCTAGCTAGAGATTGCTAACAGGTGAAACACACTAACACAATGGAGGAAACAAATTATCCAATCAAAACTCAATGCATTTTTCATTTATTCAACTACTAGGAAATAGGGAACTTTTCAAACTAATGCACTAATCTATGGGTTTTCAGAGAAAACCAATAACCTCCAAGGTATAAAGGATGAAATTTTTCTATCACAACCATTGAGGTGGATCTTGATAATGAATTGGTGAAAGTTATGCAAGATATTCATTTAAGAATAGTGAATTTACGTTTTGATTATGTTTCTATGAATTAATTCATATCATTGAACTTTATTATAACTATTCAAACACCACTACAAATAATGGAAGTGGAGTTATAAGTGAAAATGGAAAATGGGGAAATTATTCTGTCTAGAGTATATAAATCCACCCCTATCAATGTTTTTGGGCTTAAATTCCTAGAAAACATTGTCATACTTCCTTTGGGGGAATTTTATTCAATTATTAGTGTGGATTTTCTTTCTCTATATCAATCCAATATAATTTTCTACGAGAAGGAAATCACTCACTATATTATGAATCGACCCATGATTCAGTATAAGTTCAAGTATGAGGATGAATATTATTTAGCACCAACATATCAAGAATGGTTATTATTTCCCTACGATAAATAATATATAGCTCAAATCGTTTAGTCTAAGGAAATATAATCCTTGAAGACATGCCCATTGTGATGGAATACACTGATGCGTTTCCTGAGGAAGTTCCTAGTCTTCATCCTAGTTGAGAGGTTGAATTTTCAATCAAGATTATACTTGGGGTATCACCATTATCCAAGATTTTATATAGAATTATTGGCGTGGAACTTGAGTATATAAAGAAGAAACTATAGGATAATATGGATAATACACCCAAGTGATTTACCTTGGGGTGAACCAGACATATTTTTCAAGAAAAAGGATGGGTCAATACATCTTTTTATTGATTATCATGAGCTCAAATTGATCATTATAAAGAATAAGTAACATATTCCATAAATTGATGGCTTGTTCAATCCAATATATGGAGAAAAATACTTATACAAGGTGGATATGTAGTCTGAATTTTATTAGGTAAGGGTGGATAATGAGGATATCCCCACAATTTATTTTTATACAATGTACAAGAACATTGAATTAATATTTATTTCATTCAGACTCACTAATTATCTAGTAATATTCATGGAATTAATGAATATAGTCTATAGAGAATACCTTTAAAAATTGTTTTATTATTTATATATAATATTCTAATATTCTTAAAAACCAAGTGGGAGTGTGAGGAACATCTCAGTACTGTACTAAAGAACTTATGAAAGGATAAGCTTTATATCAAGTACAAAAAATGTGAGTTCTTGTTGAAGTATCATTCTTGGGGAACATAATTACAAGCAATGGGATATATGTGGACCCTTAAGAGATAAAATATATTGAAAGATGGATAAGGCCAACATCTGTCATAGATATCTGTAGTTTACTTGGATTAGTTGGATACTACCATCTATTTGTGAGAAATTGTTTTTAATTTTAAAACCCTACAACCAAGATGACTCAGAAGGGAGTCAAGTATTCTTGGAATGGTGAATGTGAAGAGTGATTAAAGGATTTTAAAATGAGTATTATCACTACCCCGGAGCTCACACTACCCACACGTGGAGAAATTTTCATAGTATTCAGTTATTCTTTTTATAAGGGATTGGTTCACATGTTAATGTATAATGACAAATTCATAACCAATGATTCAAGGAAGTTGAAAGTTAATGATCATAACTACCCAAAACATTATATAGATTTAGTTATAGTGATATAATCTTTGAAAATATGGAGGAATTATCTCTTTTGGTATAATTTCGAAATATATACATATCACAAAACCCTCAAGTATATATTCACACCGAAAGAGGTGAATATGCACCAATGTAGACGGTTAGAGATGATCAAGGACTATGGATTATCAATTCACTACCATTATAGGATTGTGAATAAAGAAGCAGATTCTCTAAGTAGAAATGATCTAGAAATTCTATAATTAATGATAATTGAGAGGGATACTATCTTTTTATATTTGGAAAGGATGGATATGGGAATCATAAAGGAAGTAACACTATCAATCCTTTCAAAAATTATTACTCAACCGTCCCTTCATGAGAATATAATGGATTCTCAAAGAGATGATTTGGGAATTCAATAAAATAGTGGAAAATATAAAGCAATAGAAATTTATGAAGTTTAGTGTTAATGAAGAATTATTTTTAGGAATTGGGTCATTTATATGCGTACCATAAAATCTTGAGTTAAAGAAGGAGTTGTTGGATGATGCACATAGTTCAACATTATCTATCCACCATGATAGCACAAAGATGTATCTATATGTCCAAGATAACTATTGGTGGGACAATATAAATAAGGATATGATTTAGTATACATAAATATGTCTTGTTTGTTAGAAAATTAATGCACCATGTAAAAATACGATGGGGTTGATGCAACCATTACCCATACCATTATAGAAATGGTAAAACATCACTATGGACTATGTTATTTAATTTCCAAAGTCATCCAAAGGAAACAATTATATCTAGGTTATAGTGAATCATCTTTAAAACACTACACAATTCCTTTCAACTCAATAGGACTTATCACTAGGTTAACTTTCACAAATATACATCAGATAAGTGGTGTGGTTTCATGGCACACCACTATTGATTGTATCCAATTGATCTCCAAGATTTACCTCTATGTTATGGAAGAGTCTCCAACATGATCTAAATATATATTTGAACTTTAGAATGAATTATCACCATAAAAATTATGGCCAATATGAGAAGTCTATTAGATAATTGAGTACATGTTGGGAGGGTGCTCAATTGCATTAAAAGGGGGATGAGACCAATATCTTCCACTGGTCGAGTTCTCATACAATAATAATTTACACTCAATTACACAAATTTCCCCTATGAATCCCTTTATGGGAATAGGTGTAGGACACATGCATGTTGGTATAAATATGGGGAACAAAAATTTATAGGTCCTGAAATGGTCAAGGAAATGGTAGAAAAGGTTTAGACCATTCAGAAGAAAATTAAGAATGCTTTGAGTTGACATAAGATCTATGCTTAAAATCATCGAAGAGTCCTAGAGGTCAATGTTAGAGATATGGTATTCAATCACATATATCCATGGAATAAAGTCATGAGATTTGGGAAGAACGGAAAGCTTAGTCTAAGATATAATGGCACCTTTGAGATCCTTGTTTTCATTTTAGTAGTTTGTTATTTACTAGCACTCTCACATAACCCATATCAAGTACATGATGTTTTCTATGTATCCCTTTTGTGAATGTATATACCAGACCCCTCACATGTACTCAATCCATAGGTGATACCATTGTATAATGATCTCTTATATGATGAGCATCCAATTAAGATCTTAGATCACAGAGACAATGTTCTACGAAATACGATAATGCACCTTGTCAATGTGTTGTGGAGAAACCCAAAGTTTGAAGAAACCATGTGGGAACAAGAGGAATTGATGAAAATGAGTTACCCTCATATTTTCTAGTGTGGGGAATGAAAATTTCAAGGGATACATTTTTTATGTGGGGGAGATTATAACGACCTGAATTATTATAAATAAAATGTACCCTTATATTTTAATTAAATGTATTATTTTGTAATATGGTTATTGAGAAAACATGAAATTATATGGTCTTATTATATACTATCATATTTAAATTTCTATTAATCATATTTACCATTTATAATTTTCTATTTAACAATGATCACATGGTTAGTATTAATATAGTGTTTTAACAAATCTAATTAACATAGAAAAAGGAAATGTAATACTCAACCAATATGATTGTACCCCATGAAGCCCATTTATCAGAGATTTCAAGGGAGATAACATCATTGGGATTTTTTATTGACCAATCTGAATCTTACATCCAACAACTTAATCATGTTTGAAACCATTTACGAGAGAAGTTTATGAGAATCAAGATCACGGCCCAAAAAATGTACTCCAAACCACCCAATGAACATATCATAGTCACACACCTTACTATTAGGGTGTTTTCTGGTTTATTAAATGGATATGTATGAAGACCATAATGATATGAATATGTATGTTGTATTTTTAATAGAATAATGTTCATATTTTACTCTTATCATTACTTTATAAATGATTTTGATTTTTATATAATAAAGAAAAATATTATTTTTAATTAGTATTCAATTTCAATTAAGAATTTTTTTATGTATCAATGGATTTTAAAAAAATTAATATTTTAATAAAATATTTTTATTAAATAATTTTTATCCAATAAAAATGATCTTATAATTTTTATGAAGTCAAATTTAATTTTTATAAGGGTTAAAAAACTATTATTGTTAAAAAACCCAACATTTCTCAATAAATATTAATTATTATATTAAAAGTAAAAATCCACATAATTATGAATTTTTTTATAAAAATAATATATATATTTTAAAATCAGAGCATCAAAAATTATCCAAAGGTGAATTTTTCATATGTTTTTGGGACAATCGAATTTTCAGGTAAAAATTAAATACCGTATAAATATACGATGTGTATTATGACATCATAATAACCCAAAATTGATGTAATAAATAATATAAATGATATAAATGAACAAATATATGTCTCCCATTTAAATTAATGTAATTTTATGTTTATTTGATTAATTTTATAAATACTTTGTGAATCCTCCAAAACCATTAATATATTTTAATGTTTTAAAATCATTTCATTAAGATTATAATCCAATTCCACATAAGTAAGAGTATTATTTTATTAATATAGGACCTTTCCCTTATAAAATAATTATAAAAAATCCCATTGGTAGATACCATGGAAAAAAACTATGTTATGGTTTGTGTTTTTAGTTATTTTATTTTATAGAGTCCAAAACATAAGTTTGAGAAATAATAAAGAAGTCCCCACTCATTTACTATATAAACCCACATAATATACCATTTATAATCATTAAAAATCCATGGAGAACATACTTAATCTTCCCTCCCCTCTCTATAGTCCTCCTAAGGTTCCTCATTCTCTCAAGAATCTCATCCCATGCATCTGGAGTCATACACTTAAGTAAGGGACCCTCAACTTATCTTTATTATTCAAGTTTCTTTATTATATCATGACTTTTATTTCCTACTAATAATGTTGGGATATAAAATTACATATACCTATTACTAAAAATTTAATTTTTTAATTATTATAGACCCTTTTCTATATCATCAACCCATTTTATGAATTTGTATGTGACGTCGTTATGCTATTGAAATTTCACATTGATTTTTCATGTCAACACAATTATTTAGTGAATACCAAACCCATTTCTTATAAAGGGAGTTCACCTTTATAAACTTATAATTTTTTGACAAGGTAGTTACATGTATTTATTCCACACTTCTTTAGCATGGAATAAAATATTAAGATGAATCAATCCATTTTTTATGATATATGTGGAACCCTTACGCATGAGAAAGAAATGAAAGAGACAAGTGCAGCCAAAATTATATAACACTTCAATGCATTGGGTAATTTTTTTATCATATGAAATCATGTAGCGATATGGAGTAAAACTGATTCCTTTATGGGATTTTTTATTATGATGTCTTGGTATCTATCCTTGACCTATGTTTATGATGCATTTTTTGAAGTTCTTACCACATCTCCCATGTTTTCATTATTATTATCATGATATATCATGTCTAATTGTTCATGTTTATGATTATTACTTTTTCATGACCCATTAATATACCTATTGTCTAACATGCATTACTATATTTTTTTTGTTCCATGTTTATTATCTTACTGGGCTTTATAGCTCAAACCTTTCTTATCTATGTCCCCAGGTTATTCCATGCAGTTTTAAGTGTGATCATGTCAAGGAAGTGTTCAATAAAGATGTTATTTTTCCAATTTTAAATTGTTTTATAATGTAACTAATTCCCAAAGAAACTATAATTATCAAAAATTTTGGTTGTATTAAGTGTATATTTATGTAATAAATCGTGCATTAATGTGAATTAAAGATTAGTATTTCTATAGAACTTTTTGTTACTTTATGATAACCTATATTCATAAGTTTTGAATATTAGTAAACTGCTTATCACATCATGACTGTTCTTTTACATAACATAGTATTTGATAATGTCTTAATAGTAGATTTTTTACTAAAAGTTTAGTGTAGTTGCCCAATATTATGAGAATTGAAAAGTTCCGTGACAATATTCTTAAATATATTTTCTATAGCTAGATGAAATCATTTTACAGACACAAATGATTCAGGCTATCTGGGGTGGACACAAATGGTTCATGATATATGAAAATGTGTGTATTTATTATTATACATTAATATTTTTATTAATTTGTATTATAATTCATGTACTTTGATGTATTTTAAAAGACCATGATGACAAATATTTGTGGTGAGGTAAGATATATTGGGTGAGTCATGAGTAATATTGCATTAATGAATAATGAAACAAAGGATTTTTCCCAGGAGTTCTTTAATTATATTAGATTTATTAGTCCCTTTTATGGAAATTATATATCCTAAATAAATCTATGTACATGTTGTTCTATAGGAAAGTTCAATTTCTGGAATTTCAAAGAAAGAGACATCAATCACATAGGTTGATGGTACCAACATGCAAGATTCTTGATTAGAGATACCATGACAAGGGGATTATATTACACAGTAAGTATCTATATGAGATATTATTCCATTGCGACATTAAATTATTTCTCTATGGGTGCCTTAGTGTTTTTCTTAATGAAAACCTAGTGCATCAAGCAACTTTTCCAATGCCATTGAGAAAGATGCCTAGATGGTCACACACTAAGTGTATCTAGAATCTTAGTTAAGTAATATATTATTATTTATTATTTAACAAGTTAAATAAATATTATTCCCACATATGGATTAATAATTATTCATGTTATCTTGATCACATATATTCTTTCACTAGTTATTCGAGAGAATATTATGTGATCAAAATATTTAATAAATAAATATTTTCTAGTTAGTTGATATAATATTTGTTGGTGAATAATGCAATGATAATTATTTATAAAATAAATAGTTATTATTAAAGGTCTGATAAATATTGTCTAGGAATGAAAAATTGATTTTAATGGTCTGATGATAAATAATACATATTGAATATTATTTTAAAATATAATATTTAATTTAATTCGTAATTTTAGCACATGTCAATAAATAATGATAATATTATTATTATAGACATGGGGTTCCACAAGGATTTAAAAAAATGAAATGGAACTTGTGAAATTATTTATTTCTAACACTAGAGACATATAAACCCAATTATATTATTTTTCAAGAGATCCTATTCATTTTTTGTGCCCAATAAAATTTAGAGAATCCAATAAAATCCCTAGAGAGATCCATTATCCAAGAACACTCACAAGAACTGGGACCGATCTTCCTCCACCTTCCACTTTCAAGTCAATAGAGATCAAGAAGAATCATTTAAAAGTCATTATCAAGGTGATCAATGTTGAATGATGCAAGCAAAAATATCTTTTATTCTAGTACCTGGAGATTACTATGATGATGTTTGGAGATTTTTGGAACATGTGTGGATCACCATTACAGGGAATTATTTCTTTATTTCTACAAACAAATTATGGTACGACATAGATCGTTTTTCATAACCATCAACAAATAAATAATTCTTAGAAGGAAATTCTTTAATTTTTAAATTAATTATAAATAATATGTGATGATCCCATGCTCTGGTTCTGGTGTTATATCCATTTTCTATATTATTTTATTTAATTATGTTGATCACGAGATTTTTTGTCATTTAATTCTTAGGTTGATCATCGATCATGAAAAAAATCAATGTTGGGAATGACCCATCACACGCTTCCATTGTGCTCGTAACATTTACCCTCACTCGATCAATTTATTAATTAGACCTTAGAAAAAACCTTGTTTGATAATCGAGCCTTAAAAAAATACCATAAGGACTTAATATATTATCAAATAAAATAAATTATATATATAATAATATTTAATAGATATAAACATTAAAAAATTATATATCATGATAATATGACATTATTATTAATATTATTTATATAAAATTTATCATTTAACGACAATAAATATAAACTTTAATGTATATTTTAATAGATATAAAAATTATTTATATATAAAAGATAAACATTATTTAATAAATTATCCAACCAAAAAACGTTAAATCTATAAAATCATAAATATAAAGTAAATAATAATAATAATAAATTTAATATTTAATATATATTATAATAAATGTTAGCGTTAAATCCCTTAATTCCCCAACCAATGCTAAATATCTCTCAATTAATACTAATAATAACAAAATTAATTAAAGTGACAATAAAAAAATAGTAATAATAAAATTAATATTAAATATTGAAATTAATTCATTAATTTTATTAATTCCCCAACCAACATTAATTTTTAGTCACAATTACAAATATTTTATTGTTACAATTATTTTAACATTTATGTTTACTATTAATAATTCTCTAACCAATATTAACTCTCTCATTTATTTCATTTTATTATTATATATCTTAGATACTAGATATTTATTATTATTATAATTATTTTTTATCTTAATCTAATTGGGTGAGTTGATTATTGTGTCACTAATTAAAGCTTAATTTCAATCCTACAATGAATTGGGATTTTATATTGCCAACGAGCCTGTACCCTAGTGGTACAGGCTCCTACTTGGCATCCAAAAGACCCAGGATCAAATCTGGGCAGGGGAGAATTTCCAGGGGGTACTGTAGAAGTACTGTAGTAGGGCACTGCAGCAGTACTGTAGTAGAGGTGGAACTGTAGCAGCAGAGACACTATAGCGGCGGAGGGACTGTAGCAGGTACTGTAGTGGTGGCTATATTGTAGCAGGTACTGTAGCAGCGCAGGTACTGTAACAGTACTATTCACCGAGGGGCCCTTTGGGACAAACAATGGGCTTTTAAGCCTTTTATTTAGGCCACATGGCCTTGGGGCTTCGGGCTATGTAATGTGTCTCCCTCTACCCAGTCTAAAGAGGTATTTTCATTAAATAATAAATTGAGGCTTCACCCCCAACCTTTAAAAAATGAATAGGGATTTTATATTTAAGATTGTTTAATAATCAATCCTAAAAAATTAGGCCTTAATGATTCTTTTTGTTGGGCCAGGATTATCGATATGGGAAGGTCCCCTGACCCTTTTATAGGTCGATAAAAAAATTAACTAAATAATTAATAGATAAAATGATAAGAACATTAACTAAATAAGTAGTAGGAAATCACCTCTTTATGATATATGCAAAAATTTTGTCACCATGTAATCTTAATACTCATTTCTAAATAGATATAAATATTATTTTGAATAATTGGACTATCAATAGTCATAAAAGTACTATAAAAATATAAATAAACAAGATATTTTTAAATATTTTAAATGAAATTTTAATTATATTCGTAAATACATCTTTAGAGATGTTATTATGTTGATGGAATATGAAATATTTTATAAATTTGAAAACATAATAACCATAATAATTTTCATTAATTTGTTTCAAACACTGAAAAAACATTGATAAAAATATGTAATATATTTTAATATATATTTTTATAGTGAAATATTATTAAATATACTCTAATACATATCATTTTTTATAAATATATAGGCAAATTGTGCTCATAGTTCATCCTCATACCATAATTTTGGTGATATTTACACACCAAAATATCATTACAAAATTCTCATTAAAATGTTATATAAAGAATATAAAATGATTTTTTTGTAAAAAGTTGAATGTGCTGTAGAAAAAATTGAAAAAGAAAATTATGTGTGGTCGAATCATTGGAAATCCATGATTTAGATCTAAAAATTAAATCTTTGGAGTATCTAAATTAATTATAACGAGAATCCAATGATTTCTAAAAAACGAATAAGTAATAAAAAAATTAAAATATATTATATATGATTAGATTTTAGAGTTTCAACCCTGCATTGTAGGTACTAACAAGATTCTATCATCTATTAGTTTCCATTGAATCCATTCAACAATTTCTGCTAATTTTAGTGAAATTTTTGGTTCTTCCATTAAATTTTATTCTATAAAGGTGATATGAGGACTATTGATTCCACATTTTTCTTTATAGATTTTACCTTCATATAATAGTTATATATAAACATATAGGAAATATGATAAGTTTTTAACTATAATTAACATAGAATATCAACTATTGGACATGAATATTATGAAAATATTACACATGTATACTTTCAAAATTGAGGCTCATAGACATTTATGCTTAGGAATTTCATTTACATTGTCAAGATCAATAATGTATGGAATATAATATCTATAATTTTGTTCCTTAAAATTAAAAATATATTTTATCATTATCTTTGAACATTTTATCTATATTAAATTGTAATGTTAGTAAATTTTCCAGTTGAATTGGTGGCATAAAGGCACTATCAGATGGTATTTTCAATATATTGGTCGATTCTTTATATTGTTTTAACTTAAAATTATTTTTTCATTTTCATTTCACCATATATAATAATATAAATCTGTTTAAATATTCTTTTATTAATTTATAAGGTTGTTTAATATAAAATAAATTGGAAATAAAATACCTCGTTATCATCACGTATCATTATAATATTAGATAAAAATAGTTTGAATGTTTTTATAGTTTTTTAACTATGTAAATATCCCGATCAACATAGGGAATATACATCCCACCACTCTTCTCTCTAGCAACATGAATCCTTAATTCCACAAGATCTTATGGAAGTTGTTTGTTGTGTATAATATCTAATTGGATATTATATATTGTATTCCTTGCAATAGGATGATGAGTGGGAATTGATAGTTATAAATTAGAATCAATTTATCCCTGTAGAATTTTAGTGAATGAAATGTATTAATTTTTAATGATTCAAATTTGGGATAAATATTTATAAAACAATCGATACCTCATGAAAGTTAGAAATTTGATGGGAATGAAGAGGGGGGGGGTGACTCTTCATATAATGGTTTCTATTGTGTTATTTCTTCTATTGGATCCCTTACCATAAAATTTTCTAATAATTAGAACTTATGATTAATGTTTTCTTTTATAGAATCCATTTGTTTCTAAATTTCATCTATTTTCCTATAACTACCGCCATGTGTCATTGATTTACCAAAATATGTTTGAGGTGTCACACCAAAACTTGTACCTCTGACAGGACCATATTGTTCTGGCTACACCAAGGCCCCTAAAATGAGATTTTTAGTAGTTATATCCAATGATGATCTTATTTATAAACTATATAAAAAAATATAAGAAATTAAGTAATAATTTTTATGTAATATTAATTTAAAGAAGAAAAAATTCCTATTATTTCATAATTATACATGATTCATATACTCCTTATGTTTTTTCATATATTATTTAAAATACATACTATTTTTTTCAAGTGAATTATACCCAATCCATACTTTATAGTAGGGGTAAATTAGTCTTAATGAGAACTTATTATTTTCAACACTCCTTTATGGTTTCATAAATTAAAAATTCCAAATCAAAGTGATTAAAATAAATAATTTCAAATAAAAAATTACTAATTATAGTGTATTAGAAATGAATTTCATGTCACTTAGTTTATCATGTTTTCATATATAGTTGGTGGGTTGGGGTTTAACTTCCAGTCAACACCTCTGATATGTTTCTTCTTAATAAGTTTCCAAAAGGATCTTTTATAATTTTCTACAACTATTAATATGAATTTCATTAGATAATGTTATAATATAAATATTATTTACAAGTTATAATGAAGAGTAAATCAATGTTTCTTTATTTTATTTTTTTAATAAAATAGAGAAAATATATAATAATGTCTCCCCAATGTCTTCCCAAATTATTGTCTTCAATTAAGTTACATCATTGTGCCACATATCTGCATCAATCAATATATGTTTTCAAGTAGTGAGCCCAATATAACTAATAAAAATGGACTCGTTATGGTCAATAGGTTGGACATGTTTATTCTATCTAACACTGAATTTTAAGTGTTTATATATCACTTTAATAAAAAAAAATTATGATGGCCATGGTACAATGATTCTGTCATTTTTCAACAATATGTTATTGAACTTATACAATTTCCTTAGTTTTAACATTATCAATATATAGTTCTTTTGGATTGATAGAATCAGCATGTAGTGAAACCTATTGTTCTTTTGGATTGGGAGCATCAACATGTGGGTAAGAAATTATCTATATAAGAAATTAATCATTTAATTTTTATTACACAAATATAGTAGTGAACATATAATGTTATAATTAAACACATTGTATATTTAATTTTATTAACATGACCATTAAAATAATTTTTTTTATTTATAGTTTTAAAATATTTGGACCCTATATAATGTATACAAATCCCCTAATTGTGGTCCCCTAAAATATACATGCAACTATCTATACTTGGACCACTAAAAACTGATTTCATTATCCCAATGAAAGGGTCATTCTCAATCGAATTTTCATTTAAACATGTTGTTGTTTTAGTCAGCTATAGAATAATTGGCCAATTTTAGTTTGTAGGATCCAAGACATAAAATACTTGTTGTTTGAGTGAATATTATAAACATTTCATCCATATACCCTTCATTACTGAAATTAACATTCATGAATTCCAATTCATCAATTTTTACCACACTCTTATTATCAACACATTTTCATTAAAAAATTGGTGCATTGAATATTTCATAGTGAAACTCCCATATTTTTTAATTATTCCAAATCATAAAATATTAATGAAAATTAGATTTCTATCTATGATACTAGATACATGCATCACTTCCACCATAAGAGTGACTACATTATTTTTCATCATACTATGTTCATCCTGTTTCTTTGTATAGAATATATAACTATTAACTACATAACCATTGTTTGATAATACATGTATACTTGGACCTTTTACTATCCATAATTTTTTTTTGAAATTGTATTCATATTTTTAGACAACTCTTTAAAAAAATAATCTCAAAACCATCCTATAAACTACTTGTTATGGGTATTTAATATCTACGTTTTAGTCCTTGATGGATTAAAATGACTAAGAAATAATTTTTGTTTTAAAAAATATGTTAAAAAAACAATTAAGTTATGTAAAACATAAATATGATCTTAATTTGTCTCTATAATGGTAATTATGACCAAATATCATTCAAAAATTCTTTTATCCTCAAGGATCTTACTTTAATGTGATTTTGGGAGACCAAAACTATCCAAATTGGACAAGTAGTTGGTAAATAATTCAATAGAAAACATAATAATATAACACTCTGTGACTCATCCATCTATTTGACTTCACTTCTTGACACACCCTTTCAAAATATTCATATACCATTAATTAGGGTACGTCCATATGTAATGTACAAGACTGTATAACCAGATCACTATGAATAATTAAACCATTTGGTGAACCATATAAGGAAGAATAATGGTTTTAATTAATTATCTAATTCACTTAATATGATACCAACATCCTTTTTCATATTTAGAAACTTGAATGGGTTAATAACTTTACTACATATAGCTTTAAAAAATATCAGGTATTGGGTCGGGTGTGTCATATTTTTTTATATAGAATTCAATGTAAACCATAATCAATAAATCATGAATCAAAGTAGGAAAATAATGAAATTTAATGACCTTTAACAACAAAATAGTCATTGAAATTAAAATCTTTATATTTTATGAATACCTCCCAAGAACCCTTACACCAATCGAGATGTTAAAAAATTGAAATATATCTTTCCTAAAATGAGTGTATGTTTTTGGAGTAAGAAAAGTATACATTTCATCCTAACTATTTCCAAATATTTCTTTATCTCCATGAAATTCATGTATTACCTAGACTTTATTCCATCCTTTTTTCCTGGTGAGATTAGTAACATTCAATGAAAGTATTCCATACATTTTTCTACATGCATGATATCAATAAAATGTCCAATGTATAAAAAATTATAGTATGGTAATTAAAGAACATCTTACCTATTTTCCACTCCGTTTTCATAAGTTTTTTCATAAATGGTTTACAAAAAAATATAAATAGTATTATTTACTTTCTCAGACTACTGATATCATGCTAGTAGAGATTATACTTTCCATTCCTCTGAATAGAATGACATCATATAGGATTGATATTTATGTTGCTGAGGTAAACATTTATAATGTACTAGAAGCAAATTCTTTGATTAATGTTTTAAAATAACCAGGTTTAGAGATTCTTCACAACTGGGGAACCCTATAATTCCTTTGATTACATACCCTGAAAAATTTACATAATTAGGAAAGTCATTTATCATCTTTTAGAAAATCTATGCCAATGTGAAATATTCCTTTATATGAGCATCATAAAATGGAAGAATGGACTAAGGATGTAATGAAACTAATCTACAAAATATGGTGGGTGGGTGGGTTATGGTATAAAATTTTAGATAATAATTTTCCAACTCTATAGTTTTAAGTTAAATTGATTTACCAAATACCAATCAATATAAATACTAGAGTAAAAGTAGTTCATGCATAAAAAATATAAATTGTATAAAATACAGAAAGCACAATAGAAAAATATTTGTCAAAAAATTCTGAAAAATCTGATGGTACGAAATAAAAAACTGAAAAACTGAAAATATAAAATAGTGTAAATATATAAAAATAATACAAAAAAAGTTTAAAACAATAGACTTAGTATTGGTTAACAAAATAAATACTCTTTTAAAGGATATTATAAAACAAAATTTTAAACAAAAGTGAAAGGTGTATATTTAGAATGAATCCGATGTATCTATGAATTTAAACCTATCATAATATATTCTATCATTTTATCCTTGGAACCCCTATACTCAACCTATTAAAAGGTAATTTGGTCTATCCTTGAACACGCTATTTTCCTAGCCATGAAAGTCGTCAATCAAACATGTTTGGTAAATCCTCTGTATATCTATACCCAAAAGAACTGAATCATTCAAGATCTGTATATGAATAATTATAGGATAATTCTAAGAGATTTATAAAAAATCCTCAAAAGATACAGCTATTAGTTAATACTTATAAAGTAAAACTATTAGATATACAAAAAATGAACAAGCTATTGAAAAGTTTAATAGAATATAAGATTTCTCAAGTTCTCAAATTTTTTATCCTTCTGATGGTTGAGGTTTCAGAAAAATTTATTGAAGAATTTATAATGAACTTAAATGGTTGAAAATTAAAAATTTCTGATTCAATTATAAAAACATAAACAAAAACTTCATCATATACCAACAATATTAGTATTTCACATTTTCTACTGATGATTTTATCTAGGACCACTACTGTGATCTTGAATCTAGTAATAGAATATGTTAGGAAGGTTCATACTATAGAATTTTCACAAACCATATTTAGTTCATCGATATTTCAATTATGGAGAATTAATTATAAACCAAAAAAACCACTAACACAAACCTCAAGTTAAATTAGACTCATTACCTCAGTAGATAGTACATGGAGGTGGTTTCTCAAATCATTTCCAAATTTAGGATACTCGTGGTCAATTTTATTCCACTAGGGAAAGACTATTGGGTGATGAAGTTTTCTATATTGAATTATTTTTTTGTATTCCATTTCAATTTCCTTGTTGTATATTAAATTTTAAGTAGGAATAAAAAACATATAATGACCCGAAAGTACCATAAAATTTCCCAGGACTTGATTCATCTTTCTTGTATCAACCTATAACACACTTAGGGAATTTTTAAGGAATTCATAGTCATTAAAAAAATATACAATCCTTTGTATAAGCATGTATTATTTTGAAGATCATACCAATTAAACATAATATTTTTTTATCATCATATGTTTGAAAAGGAATATCATTATCTTATTTTACCATAGTAGGCCAATAAAGTTGGGGTTACTCTCTTTGTTGCCATATTTCAAATTATATAACATTAGTATGGTTAGAAATGTTTTATATTTTTTACAACCAATATCTAATATGATATTTTGACAACTCTAACTTTATAAAAAGATTTGGAAAATTGAAAAGTTCATATTCAATTGTCATCCTAATTTCCTCAACATGATCTCCATCAATGTTTACACCTATAATCATATAAGAAGATCCATAACCCGTAGTTCTATCTCCATAATTGTTTACACTTTTAATCATATTAGTTGATAAAAAACCACAATATAAATCTATAGTTACATTTAACAAATCCTATTTAGTTGAACATTTATAACTTCGATCTATTCCATGGTAGATTAAGTGTTGCTGTAACTTACCTGGAGAAATTTATCTTGAATAAAAATTATGTAAACATGGAAAAATGATTTTGGAAGGATTATATACCTGAAATATTGTAAGCTTGATGAACTCTTTAACATCATCCTCACACTCTTCGATCATATGATTTACATCCATCCATTTTTTATTCATATCCATCCTATTTGGTTAATTTTTTTAAAGGTTGGGGCCGAAGCCTCATTTTATTATTAAAGAAAATACCTCTTTTTGAATGGGTAGAGGGAGACCCATTACATAGCCCGAAGGCCCAAAGCCAAGTGGCATTAATACTAGGCTTTAATTCCCATTTATTGGCCCATCCTATTCGGTTCATCAATATTAATATTTTACAAAAAAATTAAATAAAATCATAGAAGGTATTATCTTAAATTCTTAAAATTCTATTATTTATATATGCACACAAATAATCATCAGATTTGATATAAATTTTTATTGGATAAACAAATTTTTAGAAAATTTAATGATTATCAATTATATAAATAAAAATTATAACGAAACATACTTTTTTATTCTAATAAGAAACATATCACAATTTATTATTTTGTTGGAATGGAATCATTGAGGGAGATAATTCAATACAAATCACTATTAATGTGGAAATGAAACCTATGGATATATTCAACAAGATAAGTATTAGGGTTAAGATAATAATATTTCACTATAAAATATATATATATAAAATTACTTATTTTTCTTAATGTTTCTATACTTTTTGAAATAATGAAATCACATTGATTATGGTTATTACATTTCTAAAATTTTGAATGATATCATATTCCATCCATAAGACATCATCCTAAAACAATTATATCTTAAATTTATATTTTTTAACTCATCCTTTTGATGCATGAAAATTTGATTCATATATTGTTTTGAAGATTTTATAATTATAAATTTTTATATGTTTTAGGACTTTTAAATTTATAAAAACACTTTACAAAGAACATATAAGGTGTAAAAACCCATTTTATGTTCTTTAACTAATAATTTACCCACCATTTCAAAACTGCATAAAAATTTTAATGGATTTGAAATACTCATAGAATTAATAAAATTACATGAAGAATACTGAGTAAAGTTTTAAATAAAAATTTTATATGAATTAATTAAAAATACACACTCATGGATTCATTTATTGAAATAATTTGAGGAGAATTATTATCCAAAAAACCACCTTTTCACATTTAACATGTACCAAATAAAATTTTATATATAGAAAATGTTTGTTTTAAGGGAAAAATGAAAAATATTATAGTTTGGTTTCATAATAGTGTGTCATGGTATGCATAACATTCAACCACTTATTATTTTCTTAGGTTCTATTAATAATACTTCATGTCATTGTATAAATTTGCATGAAAGGTCAATTTTAACTATCTAAAAAAATATAGACTTATAAAAACAAATTATTATACAATAAATTATTAAAAAATAATATTTTAAGTAATAAAAACCTAATTGTTTCTTATAAATATCTAAAATCATGGTAATATAATTTTTTTTGTTAAAAACATGGAATTTATACACACACATGGAAAAAAATATATGTTAAAGAAATTATGATTATGGTGATTTAGGAGATGATTATAGTTATAACAATCGTATAAGAGAAAGGGGTGGTAAAATTTGATTGCGGTTAAAGGTGAAGATAGACCAAAAAATTTCTACAAGGTCTCATCCTTTCATTTGATGTGTTGGGTTTTTAGGTAAACAAGAGAATAAAACATTTAGGCTTCGAGGAGATGGGAAAAAAATGAGAAACACTTTGAAAGAACGATTAAAAAAATAACGATTAACTTGACTTCAGTCGAGGGTTGATTTTTCCAAAAAATTATAAGGAGGTGGCAATAATAGCTGGCTTCTGTGAGAGAATTAATAGAACGAGGAGTAAATATATCTATTATGGATCTTTTAAAAGAGTAGAAAGGGTTTTATTAGGGCTAGTAGAAAAGTTATGATAAAATATACCTTTATCATCACTCTCCATCAGGTAAAAACTTACTCCATGGTTCTGTACCTTCTAGTTCAAGATGTGTACAATAATCCCTGGGTTGTCACTTTTTTAATCTATAACTTTCGAATAATTCCTCCCAATAGTATCAATCTTAATCACACATGGAGGTAAGGAAACAAAGTCACGAACTTCCAGGTGTCACGGGCTTCCCCTCTCAACCCTTGTAAAATTTTCAGTTGTACTCCCCCCCTGAGTTCGTTAGTCTGGTTTGCATTGATTCCTTAGGTTTGCACTACTTTATGCCACCTTGATTTTTTCAGGCCTCAAACCACTTTTATCTTTTAATAAAAATTCTCAACGTTGGATGGAATAAGTAATATTAAACATCTAAATAATATTAAATATATAAATTACAAAAACATTAAAAATGAAAAAATTATATTAATTATCTAAATTAAAAAAATATTTAAAATGAATAAATTATATACATTAAAAATCATTATAAATGAATAAATATAAAAATACAAATGACTAAATACTAAAATTTTTATTTAAATAAAAATATATTTAATTAATAATTAATTAAAAATAAATAAATAATAATTTTACAAAGATTTAAATTATAAAGTATTAAAATAAAATGAATAAATATTATTTATATAAATTAAAATCATATTAAAAATAATAAATATTAATAAATAAAAATGAATAAATAAATATAAAAAATAAGTAAATTATAGAAATATTAAACAAATAAATATTAAAAATGAATAAATTTAAAAAATATTAAAAGTGAATAAGTATTAAAAATGAATAAATAATAATAAATTAATACATGTTTAAAATGAATAAAATTGAATAACTAAAAAAATAATATATTATAAAAATAATTAAAAAATGAATTAATAATATTAATTATATAAATTATTGAAATATCTAAAATGAATAAACATAAAGATAAATATTAAAAATATTAAAATTTAAATTTAAATAGGATATATTTATAATAAATTAAAAATTAATAATAAATAAATAATAATTTTATATAGATTTAAATAAAAATATATTAAAAGAAACATGAATAATTATTAATTAAATAAATTAGATACATATTAAAAGTATTAAATGTTAATATTGAAAAATGTATAAATAATTATAAAAAATGAATACATTATAAAAATATTAAATGGAAAAATATTAAAAGTGTATAAATATTAAAAATAAAAAAATTGAAAGGATAAAAATGGTTAATAATAAAAATGAATAGGAAATATTAAATTAACTAATGATAAAATGGAATAAAATTTAATAATTAAAATGGAAAAAATTAAAAAATACAAAAAATGATTAAACAATATTAATTATATCATTTAGAAATATATTAAAAGTGAATAAATATTAAAATAAAAATTAATAAAAATTAAACATACACATACATACCCATACATATATACATACACATACACATAATATATAAACATGCATATTCATTCACACACACACATAAAAAACATATATATCCACATATATACACATACCTAGAAATACACGTTCATACAGATACACATACATGCATACCCATATATACAGACATGTATATTTATATACACTTACACATACATACATATATATACTCATAAACACACACATAAACAACACCTACATACACATATAACATATACACATGCATACAGACACACACACACACACATACAAATACATACACATATGTACGAAAACATATGCATACAAACAAATATATATAATCACATACAGACAACCACATTCATCCACATACACACACATTCATAAACAAACATAAAAATATATATGTATATTTTAAATTATTTAATTTGAATATAAATATATAAATTCAAATATGTAAAATATTTAATATTTTCATATATCTATTTAAATATTTATTTATGTAGTTCACATCACTATATTTTAATATGTGTACACACACACATTTATAAATGTGTAATTATAATTATATATATAAATATAAATATGTATAAAATAATAAAAAAGTATATATATTTTGTGTTATATAAATCATATTCATGAATATATATAAATATGTAATGTAACCCATTACACACAAATTGACGTGAAAATAATATATAAATATGTATAATATATATATATCTATATTCACTCAAAAGGTTCAAGCGACAAGCAATCCCACTCTTATAAAAGTTATTATATACATAAAGATAAAAAAGGAAAGAGGATGGATGGGGTCAAACAAAGAGGCATGCCCTCATCCAAAAAGGAAGAAAAAACTACAAATCAAGAACATTAATAAGCAGAGTCATCATCGTGATTAGCCATTTCCCACTCCTACAGTGATTTACTTTGATTGAAGAGCACAAAGTACTTCTCCCTAAGCTTTTGTTGTTATAGAGTGGGTGGTTCCATAGAATAGTTTTGTCCACACCATCAAACAACATCCTAATCATCTCGGCCATATCCTTGGTTGTAGCCTTTTGGATGATGACCCCATCTCCACAATTTTTGATTCCAAGATCTTTCAGATTGTTCTTTATCAACATTAAAATTTTTTGTCACTTCGAACAAATGCACTTTACCAATCATGTCATTAAGGGTATGAGATTGAGCACCAATGTCTACATCCTCAACATTACTTGAATCCTCATTATGTGATTCAAAAAACCAAATGTTTTTACAGGAGAAACTATTTTGTAAGGTTCATCAACTAATATATATTCTACTACTTCATCTACTATCCCATCAAGATTAGAGGGTCTAGATTTCTTTGGTAACGCCAAATTAAATCCATCATTATTTATCAAATTTTTTACATTATCAAATGACAATTTAGATGGCTGCATATATAACTGGCCAGACTGCTAAAATATCTCAACAGTATAAAAATCACAATCTCCATGATTTTAAACCAGAGCATCCTCATATACAAGATTCCAAAATAACTATGCATAACTAATATAATGTTCAATACTCATATCATAGGACTTACTAGAACTGATTACTCCAGATATGACAAGAATGGGAGTTCTTATGGTAGTCACCCCAATACCAATATGATCACCTCTACCTAAGGGACACTCTTCAGTGGCATTTCATGAGTCAAGTGGAGTCACACTCTCAAGAGAAATATAAGCAGCAACATGTCCAGCTAAAATTGGAGAGCGGACCATGCATTCTGTTTCCTGGTTTATCTTCAGATTTCCTATAGCGTCCTGTCCTACCACAGGAGGATTCCAACCAATATACTTTTCAATGAAACACCCCTTATCAGCAATATCCTTTTGGTATGAATCAACATGATTCAAAATTTCCTGAACTAGTGCTATTTCAACCACTTGATTCTTTTCTCTTATTTTAAAAGAATAAGAAGTGTTTCCAATAAGACCACAACCTACATAGATTAATATTCTTTGAAAATTGTCATTCATATGACCGATGTTAAAGCAATTAGAGTATAAATTGAGAACCCAATAATAATCAACAGAAAATAAAATATTTTACCATCTATAGATATAATAATTGAATGAATCAGAGGGGAACTGAGGTCAACCTCAAATAAAACCTAAAAAAGGTTATAATACTTGATTCTTTCAGTTTCTATGTCCATCTTAATTGGGACACAAACTGAAGAAGCAATATCCCAAAGAATTTTCTATAGACATAAAATCTATATTAGGCCTCTGATATGTATCCATACTTGTGGGTGATTCACAATAAAATATATGTGGTTCCACAGTGGTGACCAAAGGTGTCAATGATTAAACATTCTACTGAATGGGTGTTTTATAAGGAGAAATGTCTTCCAGTAAAATAAATTTTGAAAATATATTTCATGAGAATCATGGTCACCTAAGTGAGAAAGGGATAAAAATACTTGTTTTTAATGGAACTATGAAGATAAAAGACATGGAGTATGAGACATGTGAAGGTTAAGTCCTTGGAAATAAGGGGAAGGGGTCATTACAAATAGAAATAAAGACACAAAAGGAATAGAAGTTAGAGCGAGTTCATATGGATGTGTGAGGACCATCTCTGTTCCATACTCATATAGGTTTATTTTATTATATTACATTCAATGATGATTTGATATAAATGTTGTGTATGCACTTTCTCAAGGAAAAAAATCTTAATTTTTAGAATCTTTCCCTACTGGAGATCTATGGTGGAAAAGGAGGTTGAAAGTAGCCTAATTTGTTTTACATATGAAAACAATGTGGAGTATAGAAGAAGATAGTTCAAAAGGTTTTACTAGGAGAAATTCATATGGTTTGAGAAGACCATACCATATACCACATAACAAACAAAAGTGATGGATGTGATGGATAAAAAATTAGTATATAAGGAAAAGATCATGAGGATTTATGCTAGTTTTTCCAAGGAGTTTTGAGTTGAGGGAATGAATTTTGTTTCCTATGTAGTGAACATAATTCCATCACAACTATTAGGGAAATAAATTTTGGTAGCCTCTTATTTTGGAAAACATAATGAAATTTCCCATATCAATGTATTTACTTCATTCACCAACATCCATATGGATGTCAACGAAAGCGATAATTTAGAGGCTATGTCCCTAGAATAGTTCTTTATAGGGTATGATAAGAAAGACATTGAATTTTAACTCTTGGATAATATAATTCAAATCGTATTTTGAATTTAGTATATCCTATTTAATTTAGAGATTATATGGAAGTATTTGAACCTGGATTAATATGTAGATAAGATAAAATAATCATCAAAATATTAGGTTCAACTGAATTAAAGTCCATATGTTCTGTTTGTTTTGAAATATTTATAGAGTATGTTAGTTTCAAAAAAACCAGACTATTTGAAAGGAGATTCATAAGATAATACATTTTCAATGTAGTTTACAAGGACAAAAGTATTGGAAATCTCAGGGACTATGGAAGATTAGGGAATAGATCCAAAAGGTAAATTTCCATAATTAGTGGTTCCAAAATGATTTATGTCGCAGAGTCCTCCATTGGCCCGAAGGCTTTCATTTTTATTGATTTTTTGATAATCCACCTTTTAATGGGTGAGGTGGAACCCTGAAAAGGCTCGTAAGAGAAAATATTACATGGCCCGTAGGCCTTAGAGGAATTCATTTTCTCGTAGGCTTCAAACATTACATACAACCTAGACTAACTACTTGGAACTGCTCCTCCCCATCATCAACATCGTGAAATCAGCTCTCCACCTTCGCATGGCTGTTTGGATAGGCATTCCCGTGCATGAACATGTTTGTACCAATGGCAGGTTCCATACCCTCTCATTCTTGCAATCCCTTTAGCTTCTACTGTGGTGAAATCTTCTTGTCCATCCTCCTTGTAGAGCTTGTTCCTTGTAGGTCGTCTGGTTTCCATCTGCACTTAAGGTGGCCCAAAGGCCTTGAGGTGGCCCGAAGGCCTTACTGACCCGAAGGCCTGGGTGGCCCGAAGGCCTTAAAGGACTTGGGGACCAAATCGGTGGCCCGAAGGGCCAAACGAGGGCATATTCCCGGCTGCTACACTGCCGAATAGTGCCTACTACAGTCCCCACTATAGTACCTGCTATAGTGCTTCACAGTTCCAGCTACAGTGCCTGCTATAGTACTGATACAGTACCCCCGGAAAATAATGTCTCTGCCTGGATTTGATCCCAGGTTATAGAGGTTTAATAGTAATTAAGAACAAGTGTAGAGATATAAAAGTGGCTTGCGCTATTTTCTTCTCATAGACGATGGAAAACCATGATGTTTTGATGATGATATAATTATGCGTGAATTGAGGAAGTGGGAAATATATATTAAGGGAAAAATAAATTACCTATATGTTTCTAGGGCATGTGAGCTAAGGAAATGGCCTAATGGGGGGAGAGTAGTTCCAAAAAAATGGGACTATTGGATGGAAGAGGAAGAGAATGATAAAAGGTGATACAAATAGAGGTTTTTAATGAAGTGTTTTCAAAAAATGGAAGGTATATATTTTTATGAGATCTTTTTTATGGTTATCAACACATAACAATTCAGACGTTGAATGGAATAGTTTCCATAGAAGGGTTACATCTGGAGAAGTTAGATATAGAAAGAAAATTTCTTAATCGAGACATATATGAAGTGAATTTACATGGTTCTAATAAAAGGTTTCATGGATAAATAGAACTAGGGCCTATTGTGTAAGATGAATTAGAGCCTTTATGGTTTGAATTAATCACCAATGAAGTGGAACTCCAAGTTTAATGCCATTATGGTGGAGTAAAACATCATCCAGATTCATTTGAATCATTGTTGTCATATGAATGTTTGTGGTGATGAGAGTATAATCATTTTACTTTGTCTATTTGGATGACATAATCATCATGGGTCTGGAAATTAAATAAATTTAGGAGGTTATAGTAGAATTATCTAGAAGTTTCAAGATTAATGATCTCAATCCAGAAAAATGGATTTTGGTGATGTTGATATTATGGGACTAAAAGTATGAAAATTTATTTATAATTAAACTTGCCTAACTTTTAAATGAGGTGGAATAATTTTTAATGAGAGATGTGAAACTGATTACCACTTCTTTGGCTAGATACTTCATGTTGAGTAAGGATAATACACCTTGAATGTAAAAAGAGGAAAAGTACATGACAATGGTTCTTTTTTCATTAGAAATCAGAATATTAATATATATAATGTTTTATACATGATTTTTTATTGAACATGTAGTGGGAGTTATTAGGATATTCACAGATAATCTAGATATATTATAATGTGAATAGGTAATGTTGATCTTTTACTATCTCAACAATTCATAAAGTTTTTACCTTTGTTTTGGAATCGATGAATCACTAAATATGTTTGAAGATTTATAATATGTGGGAGATATTATCACATGGAGAAGTGACACCAGCTATGTGTTTATATACAGATGCACATATGTGAGTTGGATCTCACAACTTCAACTAGTAGTTTCAATTTCAATAATTTATGTAGAATGTGTTTCATTAATTAAATTTGTAAGGGATTTAATTTGGATATAGGGTATATTAGAGAATATTAGAAGAAGTAAATAATTTAAGAGCATGCTATGTAATTTAAAAAGTGTGATACACTTATCCAAAAATATGAATTTTTCCCCATGGTGAATCATATTTATCTAAATTAACACTTTATGTAGAATTTTTTGGCGGAAAAAGTATTGGATTTATAGAAGGTGGATGAAGTTTGGAATCTAGAAAATATTCTAACCAAGGTTGAATTATGGAATTTACTAGGGCGGTTCTATATCTTAGTTATGTAAGGATAACCAAAATCTTGGTGGGGGAGAGCATGAGATCATAAATGAAGAATGAGAGTTGAAGGTATTTTTGGATGCTGATGAAGGACTTGGTGGAAAATCCTAAACAAAATTATAAATTGTCAGATTACTAGGTTCAACTTTGTTCAACTATGGAAATCAAATTTTGGAAGTGGATGAATATAGAGGGGTGGTGAAATGAAGGTTTGGAAGTTTTAATGTAGATAAATCCAGAATAAGTTCAATAAGAATTATAGTAATCAGAAGCTACATAATGATTTTGGAAGGTTGAGGTGTAAAAATGAAAAGGAATTTCATAAGAGTTAATTATAATGTTATGTAAGGTGTTCTATTCATTCTATAGAGTTATTTAATGATTATTCATAAGGTTATATAAGGAGAACTCATAGAGTTTCTAAAAGTGTGCAATGTGTTGAGTCAAAGACACACTTTTATCCTTGTTTTTTTAAATCACAATACACTCTTATATTTTTTTTATTTAACATGAATTTGTTAATTTTTTTTACTATTGTGTAGTTTTAATTTCCATTTAACTATGTTCTGATGAACTTAGTCATGCAATCACCATTACCGGAACTTATCTCACACGCTATAACGGTGAGATAGAGTTGATTATAAGGCAAAAGTGATTTAATGAAAATTATGGATATTCTCTCGATGCAATTACAACCTTACCTAAGGATATTTAAATTTTAGAATTGGATTTTTTATAAAATAATATTTCAACAGAATATAATTATTTATAGAGAATAATATAAAAGACACTAAACACTTATTGACTATGAAGTTATGGTATAATATAAAATTTAATTATATGATCTTTCAATTGTTGTTTTTGTTTTTCTAGTGTGTACTAGGTTACATCAATATATGGGGTTATAATTGTAAGGATCTTAGTTTCCCTTTTAGTTATTTTTATTCTTTATGATTTTATGAGATTGATTAGATTCTAGTATGTGATATCTATTCCTTTTACAATCATGTTGATTCACTAGATTATGAGGTTATAAATCTACGTTTCATCTAAATGGATTGTTAAAAGAATTCATGGTGAAGACTTGTTTCCAATTATATTATTTATTAGGAGAAAAGGTTATAGATACATATTCCTTCCAATAGGTTTATAGTTGAGGAAATTACAGGTACGTAAGTGGGATACCTTGGTTTAGGTTAGGAAATACCTACCTATTTGGCTCAAAAGCCAAGGATTACTTTATTGTAAGTATATTTAAAAATAATATACCTTTTAGGAGTTTATTGAATTATTTTCTATAACTTTGTGCATTGTTTATATGATTTTTTTGTTCTATTATTTCTACAGTACTAATTACTCTCATCAAAGTTTATATTTTTTAATTATAGTATTTATAATAATTCTACTAATTACTATGATTATATAGTTAAGTTTCTATATAACATCTAAATATTTTATATATTTTTTTATTTAATTATTTCCCATTACTTTTTATCTTTATAATATTTTTGGTCTTCAAGATTTTTATTAGATCCAAATATATCATTTTTTGATCAACAAATTATTTGAGTGGGAGAAAAATTTATAGTCTCTCTTATATTATAATTCAAATCTATCTTACAGAACCATATATAAATTTATAGGAGAACATCTAACATAAAATAAATCCCATTTTTATCCTAATATTTATATTTTATTTTCTCATTTTTCAACAAAAAAATTAATTAATTTTCTTATAATTATAATTGTATAGATAAAATATTTCATTTTATTTTGATATGGAAAGAATTAGGATTATAAATATTTATGACATAAATAATTGTAAACCAAAAATAATTGATTTATTAGATTATATGTATTGGTGAGATATAATGAATACTTTTTTATCAACATTAGAGTGGAAAAATATCTTATGATGACGAGTAGTTATAAAGATCATGATAAGAAGATTATTAAATTTACCCATGAATAAAAAATCGAATAATTGGATAATTATATATTTAGGAATATTATAACACCTTGATATTTCAATATATAATTCTCCTTTAAATGATTATTAGTTTTGATAACATATACCACATGAAACACCGAGATTAAAAAACCATGATATACTATAGAAATGTTATAATTTAAATATGATTATTATAACATAGTTTTTGGATTGAAGGGTATGAATAGGACAAAGAAAATAATTAAATATATGTTCAAAATTAATCCTTAATAAAAATTTATTAATTAATTTATATTAAATAAGAATATAATTTTAAATAATATCCTAAAATATTAAAGGATAAATTTTTCATAAAACAAATTTATATGCACAAATTATTTTTTATCAAAGTATATTTAGTTAATTAATATATAGGAATAGTTTTAATTAATTTTATATATATTTTCTTTAATAAATAAATTAAAATTCATTTATTTGTGCTTACTAGACATGTAATAAGTATAAATTCATTTTATATTTCCAAAATACATTTTCTTCAAAATTGGTTTTTATTGTATTTTGCGCACATATATTATGATTAATATCCTTAAAATTTTTAAATTATGTTGGATCTAATGAAAATAATTTTTGAAATCATCATTTAAAAATAAACTTAAGTTAAATTTTTGGCATTTTTATGAAAAGATTGATTTTTGGGTGAAGAGTGAAAAATACTGATTTTACAAAAACTTTAATTTCTTTAATTTTAATCAAAGTATTTTCAATATTCCATTTTGTTTTGAATTTGTTTTAAATTAATTTATGTTTCATTTTATTAAAAAATATCCAATTAATTCCATGGTAACCAACATTATACTTAATTTTTGTATAAAACCATTTTTATGCTCAAAACAAGCATTTTCCTAAAAACAATTTTTCTTTATGTTTTGAAAACTTATATTAAAAGTAATTTTTAACACTTTTATAAGTTTCATATTAAAAAATGTGTTACATAAATTTGATCAAAATATTTTTGTTTTATTAATGATGTTAGTTTTATTTTTGGTCATAATGAATAGTAACCAAGGTATAAATTTCTTACCATAACAATGACTAAAATAGGATAAAAGTGTTCAATCAAGAATTAAAGGATTACAAAAATAAAAATTTCATCTTAAAATGGGTGTATGAGGTTATTATAATCCTAGTTTTATGTTATCATCATCAATGGTTTTAGTTTTATACAATTTCAATAGATATGGCTTCCCTTTTTATATTAATAAAATTATATTTCAAAAAATATCACTCTATATCACTTATTATATTGTGTTGATAAGGATATAGATATAAATAATATATGAATATATATATATATGATAAAATTTATTATAAATAAACTATATTTATTATAGTAATTTATCTTTAATTTCTTTATATGGTATAATTATCTTGAACGCTTATGCTATGCCGACGCAATGCTTGTGCAAGAAATAAAAAAATCAGGTAAATTATAAAAGAAACATTAAAAGTAATATATTTTTTATAAAATATGTTGTTTGAAAAATTTAATGGCTATTTAAAATTTATGATTTTTTTTATAAATTTTATATATTCTAATTTCATTTTTATCTAGATTCCTTTGAAGTCAAGATATGTGAATAATATTGAAAATGACTTTAAACAGTATTTATGGTTTCAAAATTATTTTTTAAATCAAGAAAGAATAATAAAATCTTATAATAACTCAATTGAATGTAAAAAGTTTCTATTTTATCTATATGTTATATTTATGTGGACATTGTAATTTTTAAAATTACTTTCATGACACTTATATATTGAAAATTTTGTTATTACAATTAATGTTAAAAGGGTTAACAAGGGGGTTAAATCAAAACATAATATTTAAAATGAAACATAAAATTGTATAAATATTATTTATTGAATTTATTTAGACCTTATACTAATTAGACTAGAATATATGAATCTTTTGATAAATTTTACATGAGTTAGAAACATATTATTTATTAATATTTTATTTATATACAAGATTTCCACCCACATCACTTATCATAGGGAACCTCGTATCCTCTTTTACTTACACAGTATAATCCATTTATCTTGAAAAATATCTTCCCAAATACATTACCTAACTTACTACCCATTTCATATAGGTTTTTCTCTCACCAAATACCACCCAATATGTCTTACAGTGTAATCCGAATTAAGTTTTCCAAAGAAGAGGTATAACTCTTAACCAAGTGTTTTCATGTTTATTTATTATTACACCCACATAAAATATTATTTAAAAACTATTATATGATATCATAAGTATATTAAATATACTAAAATTTTATTATGTTTATTAAAAAATATCTTTCCATATCATTTTCCATCATATGGGAAATGAAAAAATCATTAGTTTATACGTGTGGACTACCACCTCGATAAAGTGATGCGTTTCATTTTTCATCACCACCTCACAAGGATAGTTTTTACAATATATTTAATTAATTAATTTAATGAATTAATTTTGAGTCTATATGATAATATTTTACTTACATTCTTACCCTTATATCTGTTGGAAAATGATAACGTTACTTATGCGTATGTGTGGACTACTATCTCTATAAAGCGATTTGATTCATTTTATGTTTATAGAAACAAGTGTAATTTCATAAGGATGGAAATAATAAATAAATATGACATGTATAAAATAATTATGATTTTGTGAAATAAAAATAAAAACCAATTTATTTATTTTCCACACATTAGGAAAATGGAGTCATCGTTCATGCATACGTACAGACTATAGTATCCATGACATGATGCAATTCATTTTTTATAACCATATTAAATAAATGGGTTTAAAACAATAATTAATGTAAAGAAATAATTATTTTTTGAATGTTATTTTGGAGATTATGGAAACTTAATCCCATTAAACATGGTCAACCTACCAAATTTGTTTTAGGTTTATGAACCGAACATCCTAAAAATGTTTGATGTAAAATTAACTGATTGAGAAATTAAATAATTCATGGTATTAAATGAAATTAGATGAATAATTATAATGGAGTTAACATGAAACTTTTTATTAATAATGTTTAAAACAAATATAATTATGTTACTCAATAATTATAGAACGTATGAAACAAGTCTGGACTCAAGGAAAGGGATTTCTCGTATCAATTCCGTTCACTGAGACTCATGCCATGATAAAAAATTATCTTCTTTTTTATGGTGTATGAACTATCACATGGATCCATTTTATCATTAATTTACTGAAATTAATGTGGTTTAAAAATCATTTTAAAATTCTATCCTAAAATGATATTTAGATTCAAATATTAAATAAGTGGTAAGGGTTATTTTTTAAAATTCTACTATAAATATTTTCAACTCTTTATACATAATGTAAATTATCTCTTAAAAGTTACCATAATTTTATTATATATGATGAAAATATTATTAAATTTAATTTTACACTAATATTTTTTTATTTAAAAATCTCTAAAATTAATCTTATTTTTGTTTTCCAAATGAGGAAATTTTTACTTTTTTATCGGTGAAAGGGATATTTGTTTTAATTTTTACCAAATGAACAGATTTTACCACCATTATAAATATTATTTATTTTGAATACGCCTTTAAAATGTTTCATGGTTATTTTTAGTGAAATTATTTCCTCTATATTTCTGATTTTTTTAAATGTTATGAAAATAAAAGGATATTTTCTCATGTTTTCAATGAAAGGTTAAAATGTCATTTTAAAGGTATCTTTATCTATGTAAACATAATTTAAGGAATATTATGCTTTACTAGGTATATAATTTAATTATAACATCCATATTGTTTCTATGGTTGGCTTATGATCATATTTTTATAATTATTGAATGGGGAAAATATTGACATTTCATATGCCAATGTTTTAATATAAATGTTTATATTGATTAATAATTGTATTGTTATTCATATGATGTATGCATTTGACTTAGTAAGTAATGAATGGGTCCCATTATTTTCCCTAAATCCATCATTAGGTCTAATGTGACAAAATTACTTGGGTATTTTGTGTATTCATTACCCAATCATGTATGATATCTTGACATGAGGCCTTAATGGTAAGATTATGATGTATGACATTATTCATTAAATAATTATTAAACCATTTTTTGTTATCTATGTGACTATTTTGATAGTCTAATGATATATTTTATGTTTATATTATCGATAGGTTTTATATAAATATTTTTATTTTATAACTTAAGAAAATGATCTTATGATTTAAAAAAATTCATGATATTCTATTAGTGAAAATATTTTTTAAAGGAAATATTTCCATGTTTTCCAAAATAAACTCATGAATTATGATTTTTCATTTTTGTTTTCTTATTAATTATTTTATGAAAAATTTTGGTCAAAGAGTTGATTTCAAGAGTAAGAAAGTTCTTATTTTAAGATCAAATTTTATTATTTGAGAAATTTAATTCTTCTCTTGGGTTTTAATGTTTTTAATGGACTATGAAATTTAATATATTTTAATATCCTTTATTTATCTTTGTATTTCTCATCCCACATTTTCAAATGTTTTTTATATGCATTAAGGATGAGTAGGAACTATATCAAGGTCTATCTATTTTTTATAGGGTATAATCTTAAAATAAGTGAACATGTTTTGAATGAATCTTGAGTTGAAATATAATAATATTTTTTATGGGAAAAATATATTTGATTGGAAGTTTCCACTTTATATTATACGGGTTTTATATGGAAGAGTTTTTGCAAAATATATAAAAATTTTAATCTAAAAGGTCACTAAAATGTAAAAATGTGAAAACCTTATTAAAAATAATATAATTATGGGTTATATATGTTATTAGATTTAAAAATACCTATATGTGTTCAATGACTTGAAAAATTTATTGAAATTTTTTTCTTGTGAAACTATAAATAGGATATTAAAAAAGTTATATATTGAAGGTTTCGGGCGCAACAGAAGCGCGTGGGTGGATGTGCCCACTTGGATTTTTGTCATTATTAATGATCAATCCGGGATCAATATGATGATAAATGCCAGTCTCCACGGATCGAATCACAGAAAAAGACAAAGAAGAAGGTTTGTCCTGGAACCACAAATAAGGATCGTTATAGGTTGATTATAATTAATTTAATTAATTGAAAAGAAATAACTTTTTGGTGTTCTTTCTTCGTTGATGTTCTTGATCACGTTCCGATGTGATTCGTCGTTGCGTTGTAGAATCCAAGTGTAGACATCCTCTAGCGGTGATCCACACGTGTACCTCATATCTCGGGACTTCGCCAAAGGAGTCTCCGGGTGCTAGCGTGGAGAAACCTTTGCTTGTGTTGTCCGCCTTAGATCATCTTGATCTGATGGAAGAGGATCTCTATCAGTCTTGAGAGCGTTCTTAGAGGAAGAGGTTCTTTCGACCTTGAAATAATTCTCCAGAGATGTTGTGTGTTGGGTAGGAAAAGAGTTGGGGTTGTGAGGATATTTATAATCAGGTTTGAGGTTGTAGAGTTGTGACAATAAATAAATGCGTTACACGTTTTATTTATTTCATTGACTCTTATTTAAAACCCCCATGTTGAATAATTAATTCCTTGACATGTGCCCATGCTGATTATAATAAATATCATTTAAAACAATATTATATCCTCAAAATCCCGACTAGAAAAAATACACGACATGTATTAATAAATACACGATGTGTACTTGTTTTTCATTGAAAACTACACGGCATATACATTCAATGTACACGGTGTGTATATCTTGTTTTTCATTTATTCATTTCCTTTCCATAAAGAAAACTACACGGTGTGTAATTATTAATAAACGACATGTACTTGTTTTCCATGAAAAACTACACAGCTTGTAATCTTTAATACACAGCGTGTATATCTTGTTTTTCACTTCCTTCTTCCTCCATCATTAAAACGATTTAGGCTTCCTTGAATAATTATTAAACAACATACGAGAATAATATTTATTCTACTTGAGATACTTGAATACACTTATTGTGTGACCCTCTAGGCCTCTTTCTCGTTGGCATTAGGCGAGCTTGCCTAAAGTCCAGGATTACTATCTAGCAACGGGTCTAGGCACCCAAGAGAAAGAAGTTGATGCCACATTGACGTATCACCTCATACAAACGCTCACTGTGTAATTTAATCCCTTTGTCTCGATATCTCATCAAGCAGGTTTCATGGCAGTGTCATAAACCTATATGCTTGATTAGTCGTTCTTTGACTACCTAAAATAAACTTGTCGTTTACACCATGGCCATGGAATTTAATGTGACAGTTCTATTTCAATCAAAGGGCCGAGATATCAACTTCCATAAATTTAAGGGAAAAATCCTTCCTCGACTTATCCATTAACAACATGTCACTCATGACGCACCCAACATACCCTACTTCCCTCCAACTATCTGCGTGACAGTTTTCGTCAGTAAATCTAAGTGCGGGAGTCATGACATGATTTAATGATAATCTTCTAATCTAAGGACGATTACACACACTCATAGATAGAAATGTCCGATGACACCAATACATGCAGAATTGCTACTGGCAGGTCTGTTCTCATAATATCCTATATTGGAGATTACCAAGTGCGAACTCCATGAGAGAGAGTTTATTATTCTTACGAGTACTCTCAAATGACGGTCTGTATACTATGTGTCCTATCATAGTATGTCATCCAACCATAGAACATTATTTAAGAATATTGTTATGGCATTTCAAGGTTCTCATCATAGCGGAGATCTGCCATGACCTTGTTAATGCAACAATATTCCAGGAAATTATTATATTATAGTCATGCAGAACAATGAACAATATATAATAATTTAATATTAATGTAATCAAAGTACAAAAAAATTGGTTCTCAGGACACCAACCCTTACAAACTCCCACTTGGACTAGAGCCAACTGACTACAACATTTAGTCTGCTAGACTTCATATGATGATCATGTTTCTGCTAAGTCAATGCTTTAGTCAAGGGGTCATCCACGTTGTCTTCTGTGGAAATACTGATCACTGCAACTTCACCTCTCTATGAAAAATCCCTCAAGAGATGATACTTCCAAAGTATTTTCTTTGTCCGCTGATGTGACCTTGGCTCTTTTGAAAGTGCCACCGCTGCAGTATTATCACAATAGAGTGTGATAGGATCTTTACTGCTCGGTACAACATCCATCTCTTTGACGAAGTTTCGCATCCAAACTTCTTCATTAGCTACCTCAGAAGCAGCGATATACTCGGACTCCGCTGTAGAATCTGCCACCACACTTTGCTTTGAGCTCTTCCAGCTCACTGCACCTCCATTCAAATTGAAGATGTATCCAGTCTGCGACATCATGTCATCTTGATCAGTCTGGAATCTAGCATCTACATGTCCTCTGATGAATAGTTCCTCATCTCCTCCATAAACCAGGAACATATCCTTAGTACACCTCAGATACTTAAGGATAGTCTTGACTTCCATCCAATGGCGGTCTCATGGATCAGCTTGATATCTATCTACCGCACTTAATGCATAATAAAAATCTAGCCTCGTACAAAGTATAGCATACATGACTGACCCAATCGCAGATGCATAAGGTATCCTTTCCATTTTCATTCTTTCCTCATGTGTTTGAGGACACATTTTCTTGGAAATATGAATGCCATGTGACACTAGCAAAAATCCCCTCTTGGACTTTTCCATACTGAATCTCTTCAGTATCTTGTCAATGTATGTACTTTGACTCAGGCCCAGAATTCTCTTGGATCTATCATGATGGATCTCGATCCCAAGAATATATGCTTCCTCACCCAAGTCTTTCATGGAAAAGCATTTATGCAACCATGCCTTAACTGACTGTAAGACAGGTACTTCGTTTCCAATTATTAATATGTCATCAACATATACAATTAGAAAAACGACTGAACTTCCACTAAACCTTTTGTAGACACAAGGCTCACATTCATTTTTAACAAATCCAAATTTCGTTTCTGCTTCATCAAAATGAATGTTCCATGACCTTTATGCTTTCTTTAATCCATAAATGGATTTCTGCAACTTTCATACCTTGTTGTCATCCTTTGGAGTCACAAACCCTTCAGGTTGTGTCATGTAGACATCTTCTTGGAGGTTCCCGTTAAGGAATGCTGTTTTGAAATCCATTTTCCAAATTTCATAGTCATTGTAAGCGGAAATGGCCAATAGGATTCTGACGGATTTCAGCATCGCAACCGGTGAAAAGGTTTCATCATAGTCAATTCCTTGACGTTGTCTAAAACATTTTTCAACCAATCGTGCCTTGTAGGTGCTCACTTGCCCCTTCATGTCCAGTTTATTCATGAATACCCATTTATTACCAATAGGCTTTACATCAACTGGAATATCTACCAAAATCTAGACTTGGTTTTGGTACATGGAATCCATTTTAGAATTCATGGCTTCCTGCCACTTGGCAATGTATGTTCCTTCAACTGCTTCCTTGTAGGTAAGAGGATCATCATTATCAACCAATAATGAGTCACCATCCTCAGTGACAAGAAAACCATATCGTTCTGGTTATCTCACCTCTCTCATACTCCTACGTAGTTCTTGTGTCTATGAAACAGATTGTTCTTCCATGGGGCTTTTTGGAATCTGTTCTTGTACCAACTACTGTGTATCTTGAGCCTCGACTTCATCAAAGTCTATCTCGCTCCCACTATCTCTTTTGGAGATGTCCTCCCTATCAAATAATATGGATTGTCTTTCCACTATAACCTTTTTTTCTAAGGGTTTTTATAGGTAATATACCCTTGTTTCCTTGGTATATCCTATAAAGATACACTTTGTGCCTTGGTGTGAAATTTTGTTACCTGAAGAGGCCTTAACAAATGCTTTACTACCCCACACATGTAAATTCGATAACATGGCTTTGTGTCCACTCCAAAACTCATATGGAATACCATTTATCGATTTAGTTGGTACTTGGTTTAGTATGTGTGCTGCTGTTTGTAATGCATATCCACAAAAGGATAATGGAAGACTCGCATGACTCGTCATTGATCTCACCATGTACAACAGGGTGCAGTTCCTACTTTCACTTACACCATTCAACTGTGGCGTGTAAGGAGGAGTGAGTTGAGATAGAATCCCAAACTCCCGTAAGAAATCAATGAAGTCCTGATTAAGATATTATCCTCCTCTGTCTGAGCGATGTTTCTTAATCTTCTTACCAAGCTAGTTCGCAACTTCATTCTTGTATTATTTGAACCGATCAAAAGAATCTGACTTATACCTCATTAAGTAGATATATCCATATCTACTAAAATCATCAGTAAAAGTTATGAAGTATGAGAACCCACCCATTGCCTCAACTAGAAATGGCCCACACACATCTGTGTGAACTAATTCTAGAAGCTCTTTGGCCCTTTCACCTTTCCCAATAAATGGGGCTTTGGTCATTTTGCCTTGTAGACACGCATGACATACACCAAGTGGTTTTAGTTAAAAATATTCTAAATACCCATCTTGATGTAATTTTGTCAAATGTTTCTCATTGACATTACCTAGACGGTGATTCAAAAGTTGGGTGTGGTATGAGTCTTACAAATTCACTTTGTCATCGATTTACATCACTTGGTTTGTGTAGTCTAACGCATAAAGGCCGTTATATAAATGTGCCCAACCAAAACAAATTCTATCTTTATAAAAGTAGAAACATTCATTTACAAAAATGAACATGAATCCATCAGTATTTAATCTGGATACTGAAATAATGTTTTTAGTAACTGAAGGAACATAATAAAAACCCTTTAACACCAAGATCATTCCAGTTGGAAACGTGAGGTGGTAGTCTCCGACAGCTACAACAGCACGTCTGGCTCCGTTGGATGCTCGTAGATCTACCTCCTCTCGATAAATCTTCTTGAATCTACTTGATTCCTATATTTTGATACAGATGTGAGCACCACAAGCAGTATCTAATACCCAATTAGTAGAACCAGATAGATTGCATTCGATAACAAACGCACATGAAGCTTCCCCTTGCTTCCTTGGATGGGTGCGGTTTTTCTTCCAGTGACCCTTATTTCCACATGCGAAACAAACAACATCCTGTTCCCTTGCCTCCCCTTTGATCTTCCCTTTCATGGAAGGCCTTGAAGAAGAATTGGGCTTAAAGATATTCGCCTTCCCTTTCCTTTTATTCACCATGAGGACAGAAGGCTTTTCACGCTTCATGTCAGTGTCCACTTGGCGAGTGAGGATGAGAAGATCAGATAGAGACTTCTCAATGTTGTTCATATTGAAGTTCACAACAATGTTTGAGAAGCTCTGGGGGAGTGATTCATGAATGAGATTAGTACCTAGTTCTTCAGGGAGTTTAAACCCTAGAACCTCCAAGAGATCAATGTATCCAATGATCTTGACTACATGAGGCCCGACTGGGGAACCCTCTCCAAGCTTGCTCTGAAATAGAGCCTTGGAGATCTCAAACCTTTCCTGTCTTTCTCTCACCTGGTATAGACCATGGAGGTGCTCGAGCATTCTATAGGCATCCATGTCTTCATGAGACTTCATGAGATCCCTAGAAATAGATGATAGCATCAAACATTGAACGTCGAGAGCATCGTTAAAATGTTGATCATAGACCAGGAAATCTTCATCACTCACCCCTGGGGCAGGAGAATCAGGATGTGAGGAATCCAACACGTAAAACTTTCGTTCATGGTGTAGGATAACTCGAAGGCGCCTAATCCATTCCTGAAATTTACTACCGGTGAGGATATTGTCTTTATCCATAATTGATCGCAGAGAAAATGTGGTTGACGAGTTTGTCATTTGGATTCTACAAATTAAAAGAACAGATTTATCAGTACATTCTTGAATACATTTTATGAAAAATAAATGAATTTATTAATTCTCCCACTATTTTATCAAGTCCCACTGGCCCTCACCATTGAACTCAGAATGTCCAGTTGCTTTGACATTCTAGTGGCATGGATCCATATTCCCCTTCACATAACCCCAACAAGGGTTGGTCAAGCTATTTTAAGGTATTTAGGTAGGAAGGTATTTTCTAACTGTGAGCTTATAGTTCCTTGATCTGTTGAGTGGACTCCCCAATCCTGAAATCCTGACTTGGATTTCCTCAACTCTTGCCTCCAATATTACACCAAGTCTAGAAAGGGATACTTCTCTTGATGTAATATGGTTAAGTCAACCCGAAACCTTTCATGAGGGCTTTCTTTATAAGAGTAAGTGTACCAAAAAGGGTTGGTCAAACACATTTTTTTATTGAGTCATGGCCTTAATCAGGTAATAGAAGGATTGGTTTGACTTAATATGGTATTGAGGGATTTTATTCCTTTTTTCATAGTTTCACATTATCACATGCTTGTTAATATTAAGTGATGCTTCCTTAAGTGATTAACCATGTTCTGATAATGTTTACTCATAGTCTGGTTTTTATTTTATTCCATCTTTTCATGCTTGTTCATTTTATTAATTATGTGATCGCGACCACACATACATAATAAATAAACCATGAAATCAGAAAGAAATAAAATAAGATGGCATGATCATGAGCTTCTATTGGTTAGCTTATCTAGCGGTTTTGATAAGCTAACCCTAACTTAGGGAAAACACCATGAACCTGTTGGGTCGTGTTTTGCAGCTCCCACTTGTCCACCTTTGTATATTCTTGCGTCGGTTTCGCCTCGGCTTCGGGATTTGAACTATCTCCTCTGGCTTGGGAGATCCTCCATTATATGGGTTTACATTAAAGAAACCATGGGCACGTAGGCCCTACATTTTATTGGATTAAGGCTTGCAGGCCAATAAATTTAAATTAAATAAATTTAAATGTAACCATACACATACGAAGGGTCTTTGGTCTAGAACATGATCATCCATAGCATGCAATGACATTTACTCATATTTAGAATTAAAATTATTTTAATCGATCATTCATTTAAGATAAGTCGCGCTCGAATTCAATTAATTATGATCTTACAATTAATCAATTATTTATCTTAAATTACTTTCTAAAATTCCTTGAGATTCTTTTCATCCATATTCCTTGTACGGGTCTTTTTACATTGGAGGAAACCTGGTGAAATTCCATTTCTGGAAAGTACACGGCGTGTAGTTTATATTTACACGACATGTATTTCTTTTCACCTTGTTTCCAAAGTACACGCCGAGCTCTTTGGCGTGTTTTATCTACTTTGGAAGTTTTGGATTACAAGGTGTGTAGATGAATCATACACGGCGTGTACTTACTTGTTACGTAGTAACCGGCTTGGTAATCCCATGTATGCAGAACACAGCTTCTCCTTGTACATGGTTTCACCTGGACCTGTTCATACTATACGACATGTTGTTCCAACATACATGCCGTGTATTCCGGTTCCCATGCACCGTTCAATTCTGGTCAACACATCATGATTAATACTTAGGCATAATCAATTCACATGGCGTGGTTTGGCGGACCAGTGCCGGTTCATTGAACCTAAGTACACAATGTGTAATTTTAATTACACGCTGTGTAATCCCGTGTTGTACTGACAGAAAGAGAGACTCCTCTGGAAGAATTCCTCGTTTTTATTTTAATAAAAATTAAAATTAAAAATCCGTTTCTGTGATATGAATCGAGAATCAAAGGAGGAAGAATAGATCTCGTTTATTCAGATTAATAGAATGGTATATTTTGAATTGAATCAAATATAAATGCATAAATTATCAACAAAAATTAAATAACTATAATCAACGTTGTAACCTCCCTCTGATACCATTTGAAGGTTCCGGGCGTAGTGGAATCGTGTGGGTGGATGTGCCCACTTTCCGTTTTGTCACTAGCAATGATCAATACAACGATAAACGCCAGTATCCACAGATCGAATCACAGAAAAAGACAAAGAAGAAGGTTTGTCCCGGAACCACAAACAAGGATCGTTACAGGTTGATTATAATTAATTTAATCAATTGAAAAGAAATACCTTTTGGGTGTTCTTTCTTCGTTGATGTTCTTGATCACATTCCGATGTGATTCTTCGTTGCGTCATAGAAGCCAAGTGTAGACTTCCACTAGCGGTGATCCAAACGTGTACCTTGTATCTCGGGACTTCGCCAAAGGAGTCTCCGGGTGCTAGCGTGGGGAATCCTTTGCTTGCGTTGTCTGCCTTAGATCATCTTGATCTAATGGAAGAGGATCTCTCTTGGTCTTGAGAGCATTCTTGGAGGAAGAGGTTATTTCGACCTTGAAACAATTCTCCAGAGATGTTGTGTGTTGGGTAGGAAAAGAGTTGGGGTTGTGAGGATATTTATAATCAGGTTTTAGGTTGTAGAGGTATGACAATAAATAAACGCGTTACACATTTTATTTATTTCATTGACTCTTATTTAAAACCCCCATGTCGAATAATTAATTATTTGACATGCTCCCACACTGATTATAATAAATATAATTTAACACAATATTATATCCTCAAAATACCGACTGGAAAAACTACATGGTGTGTATTAATACATACACGGCGTGTACTTTTTTTTCATTGAAAACTACATGGCGTGTACATTCAATGTACATGGCGTGTATATCTTGTTTTTCATTTATTCATTTCCTTTCTATAAAGAAAACTACACGGCGTGTAATTATTAATAAACGTCATGTACTTGTTTTCCATGAAAAACTACACGGCGTGTAATCTTTAATACACGACGTGTATATCTTGTTTTTCAGTTCCTTCTTCCTCCATCATTAAAACGATTTAGGCTTCCTTGAATAATTATTAAACCATATACGGGGATAATCTTTATTCTACTTGAGATACTTGAATACACTTAGTGTGTGACCCTCTAGGCCTCTTTCTCATTGGCATTAGGCGAGCTTGACTAAAGTCCAAGATTACTGTCTAGCAACGGGTCAAAGAACCCAAGAGAAAGAAGTTGACGCCACAGTGACGTATCATCTCATACGAACTCTCACTATGTAATTTAATCCCTTTGTCTCGATATCTCATCAAGAAGGTTTCATGGCAGTGTTATAAACCAATATGCTTGATCTGTCGTTCTTTGACTACCTGAAATAAACTCGTCGTTTACACCATGGCCATTGAATTTAATGTGACAGTTTTCTTTCAATCAAAAGGCCGAGATATCAACTTCCATAAATGGAAGAGACAAATCCTTCCTCGACTTATCCATTAACAACATGTCACTCATGACGCACCCAATGTACCCTACTTCCTGCCAACTATCTATGTGACGGTTTTCATCAATAAATCTAAGTGCGCGAGTCATGAAATGATATAATGATAATCTTCCAGTCTAAGGACCGTTACACACGCTCGTAGATAGAAATGTCCGATGACACCATGACATGCGGAATTGCTACTGGAGGGTCTATTCTCATAATCTATTATCTTGGAGATTACTAAGTGTGAACTCCATGAGAGAGAGTCTTGTCTTCTTATGAGTACTCACACATGACAGTCTGTATACTATGTGTCCTATCATAGTATTTCATCCAACCGCGGAACTTTATTTAAGAATATTGTTATATAATTTCAAGGTTCTCATCATAGAGAAGACCTCCCATGACCTTGTTAATACATCAAATATTCTAGGACATTATTATATTATAGTCATGAAAAACAATGAACAATATATAATAAGTTAATATTCATGTAATCAAAGTACAAAATAGTTGGTTCTCAGGACACCAACCCTTACATATGTTACTCATTTTGGGACTTCTATGTCTACTAAAACCTGATAGGTGATGTTGAGATATGATTATCAAATATTATATTATTTACCTAGTAAAACTATAACAAAAATGCATAAATGATTTATGAATATAGTCAATGTATTATAATATTGGGGTAGGAAAGAGTTAATGGATTAATAGTTTTTGAAAATGTTATAGACATACTTCTAAAGGAATGAGAATTGAATAAGATAACTACAAATGATACTAATAATCTAACTAAGATTAGTCTTGAAAATATCATCAGAACATTAATGTACTATGATAACGGATTAATGAGATATACTAAAAAGGAGAAAATGAATAACAAAGTTTCTTTTGATTCAAATTATTATACCTTACATCTCAAAGATCAACATTTTAAGTCTGCTAATATGAAGAGAAAGTCTAAAAATTAGTCAGATGTTAGTCATTTGGAATGTAGGGAAGGAGAGCATGGACAAATTTTAAGACACCTGAAAAGAATCACCAGAAAAAACAATTTATGTTATTATATAAGAAAATATGAAAAATAAAATTTTGAAAATAAAGTTCCAACTGAAAATATTTCTATGAATATAAGAATCTGAGGCATATTAAGGAAGAATATCCTTGATGAAAAAGAAAAATTGAGATAGTAAATCTAAGAAGAAGGTGAGAAAAGTGTTTTGGGATACAAATGATAATTGGAGTGATAGTGTGAATCCATCCTCATATGAAAAAAATGATTCTAAGGGTGATGATAATGGAAAGGTTTTTATATTATATTATAATATTTCTTAATGAAATATATGATTTATAGAAAAGGTTCATCCTGATGCTCTTAGAGAAATGTTAATTGATGATAATTTTACTTTTAAATTAGAGGATGAAAATAGTCCATCATTATTAGAAGATGAGGTGGATATTTAATCTATTAATGAAATAGTCAAATATATTAATTATATTGAAAAATAGAATAATAAGTTAGAGAGATATTATTTAACAAAAATGATGCATATAAATACGATGAAATGATTAGTAAAATTATTTAAAAAATTACATGGTAAAATTATGAGTTATAATCTATATCAATTTTAATTTAAAACAATGATGATTGAAAATTTGAAAGTAATATAAAATATATAGTCTAAAGTATTAAAATTTTGTTATAAAACAATACTTATGCTAGATATAATATCAATGAACTCTTTAGATATTCAAAACCAAGTTGGACATATTTTTGAGTTAGATTCACTTAAGAAAATTCACATTTTTAATATGATTACTTTTTTTGAAATAGTGAAAATTTATATACATAATTCCAAATAGGAGGTCACTATAGAGATTTTTTCATTACATAAATTACTAGGGTATCATAAAGTTTATATTTCTATATAATTATTAGCTATATAGAATAATGTTTTGGATAGGTGTGGGTTCCTAAATCCCTTTTTTCTTGCATATTTGGGTTGAAGTAAGTTTGGGTACCAAACAATCAATTTTATTGATTAATATAAAAATTTCTCTTATATTAACTATTATAACATATTTTATATGAATCGTAGATATTCTTGACATATGAATACAGAAATATCAAAATTATAAAACATATAAATAAGTGAATGGTGAACGAGTTAATTTTTGAGGCAACACCCAAGGCCAGATAATTAGAATAGATTATCATGCATTCTTCGGTAATACTATTATTTTTATATTTTTATTTTTTAGTACTTAAGAATAGTCTTATAATATTATGTCAATTATATGATAAAAGATAATCTATGAAATTTGGGAATAAAATGTTAGGATTGTGAAGACTCTTATCGAATTAGAGTAATTTCACCAGAAGGGGAAATCCAGAGGAATCTTTAGTCATGTTATAGAGGAAAAAAAATACATAAACTGGGTGTAAGTGAGGTATCTAGAATTTTTTGGAATTTCAATGGATGTAAAATTCATGGTTAGTCTCTCAGTAATTTGAGTAGTTTTTTCTATCATCAATAGTTGGCAGTTTCTGTATTCAGATCACTTCTAGAAGGGTTTTTAGGAAAGTTGTAGAGAATAGGGTACACTATTGATATACTAGTTATTAGTGGTCATTCCAAGGTGAGAAAAAAGTGATAAATAGTTCGGCATTACAATAGATAGATGACCGTGAATGTAGAAGATCACTACAACCGGATGACCAAGTGGGACCCTCTATTTAAAGGGGATGAGACCAATTTTCTTATGTTTATGTAATACCTATATATAGTTATCTACTTTTATTATTATTCATAATTATTTCACATTATAATTCCAATCAAATGAAAGATACAATGTATTCTTCTGTATATATATGATATAGATCCCAACCATTTAAAACTAATGCGGTTTTTACTTTTATTCTATTTTTATGATTTGATTGAATACCTGTGGTGAGTTGGAGTATACAAGGATTGAGTGTGAATTTTCATTAGTGAGATTATTTGTTTGAAGTTTATTCTTCCATGTTATGGTACACTAATGTTATAGAGGTTTCTTACCAGTGACATGTTTCTTCCTATGCGGTCTTTGAATACTAAATTTATGGTGTGTAAAATTCTAGTGGAATTATAAATAATTGGTATCAGAGTAATATGTTAGGATCTCTGTGTCTCATCACTTTACTCAATGTGAACTCAGATAACATTCTCATCTTTCTCATACATACTTATTATTTATTAGGAACTATTATATTTTAAGCCGATGGTGTTGTAATAGAGAAAATTCCAAATCAAAAAATTTGGTATATGAAATTTAAGTTACCATAAGTTGAAGATAGAGGACTATCTCATTCATAAATATATTAAAATTAAATTTAAATGTGTTAATATGGATAAAATAAATAAATCATAATGGGAAAATAAAGATATAAAGACAATAGGGGTTGAGAGGATATCATTTTTCTGAAATGTGTCTATGAGCATATAGGAAAATAAAATAGAAACTATATTAATATCAGCCCTAAAAAACAAGTAATAGAAGACTAAAATACCCAACAAGGTGATCTTAATATGAAAATTTTTATCACGAGTCTATCAAAAGAGATATTTTATACCAATCATGATAATGAATTCATCTTTTCCAGGATCCAAAATGAGTATGTGAAGGTAACATTTATAGATAATGTTTGGGTGATATTACTATTATAATCATTAAAAAAATCATGAGAGGGAATGGAAATTATAGTAAGTAACTCTAATGAGAAATTTGACTTGATATTCAATAATATCCAGAACTTGATTCTAAATGAATAAAACTTGTGGGGGGATACTTATGTATCTTATGGTAAAGCTTTAAATGATAATTGGAGATGTTACTCACATAATTAATGAAGTAAAACGATATTAAAATAAAATTAAATGGATATAAGTAGAGGTAAATCTATCAAACCCATCCCAGTATACTAGAAATTTGGTAAAATGGGTCATCTTATATAATATTACTATGAGTACAAAAAAATTATAGAAGGAAATAACCAAGGGTATAAAATATGGTTAATTCAAATGGGATAAGTATTTATAATCTACTTAAGAGTGTCAACACATTGGTGAAATATTGGATCCTTTATTTTGGAGTGACTTTCCACTCCACTGTTGAGATGGGATACAAAGTCAATTATGGGTCTAGAAATTTTGGAAGATTATATGTATCATATGGAGAAACTGTTAACATCATGAGAAAGGGAGATGTAATAATACAATTTAATAATGGTATCACCCTTGATCTAAAATGATTTAGACATATTCTAGGTGTCCAAAATAATTTAATTTTAGTGGGACATTTTGATAAAGATTGTTATGAAAAAATGCTTTATGATGGAGTGTGGAAAATAAATCAATGATCTCTTATCATACATATAGGTGTAAAGGATAACAAAATGTATCTAACTAAAATGGAAATGGGAGATTAATTTTAGATAATTTGAAATTATAGAAGTTTATATCCATGAAATATTCGACTTGGAAACTCAGTGAGAAAGATATGAAGGTTATAATGGAAACAGATGCGATGAAGATGGATTATACACACTTCATGATCTATGAAATTTGTATACATAAAAATTAGTGAAATAATAGTTTTAATGTTACCAAAATAACATCAATGAGATGAATGGTAAAAATTTTACATATGGATTTCAGGGTACCTTCCCAAATGAAATCACATGAAGGGTCACAATAATTTGCGACTTTAATTGATAAATACCTGAGGAAGGCATAATAAGTCAGAATTTTACAATATATGTAATGTAATGTACCGTCTAAATATGTTAATTTACTGGTTTTGGTGGTTGGAGATGTTTGAGGGAGGTTTTTAAGAGTTTTCTAGTGTGGATGGAGGTGCAGTAGAGCTACTGCAAGAAATACATGTCGTATATTGTTTGCATGATATGAAAATGTAGTTCATGGCTTCTGAAGATGAATGGTTCAAAAAATGTACATGGATAATGGGGAAGTGTTGAGATTGATTATATGTCGTGTAATTTGAATTTAGAATTTGTATTAAATAATAGTTGAGGTGATGTTTTTTTCTGGTGAAAGCTATAATTTCTAGAAAACACAAGGTTACACACTGTGTAATATTTACAATATTTAAAACTCAAATTATTACAGATATTAAGTTCTTTTTTCCAGATGATTCTTATTCATTTGGTTTAATCATATACCAATATCATTTTAGAAAATCACTAGGAGTCTTGGGAGGATCCTCTAACCCCCTTAATCTGGATTTGATCAATTGGTTTTGATCGATACCGGTTAGCGATCAGTGGTAAGTGATTTCCTTCTTCTTGGATAGTTTCCTCTTGTTCTTCTCTCAGGGATTTGTTGTGGTGTTGTTTTTTTGGTTTTGGGTGTGATTTGGGATGCGTTTTGATGAATATGTAGTTTGTTGTAGGTTGATCCATGATCTCATGGTGCACTTTTGGTTTTCGGGTGCTTCTTCTTCACCCATTTTATGTGTAGCATTTATTCAATGCTTCTTTGAGGTAGAGAATAAATTTTTTCTCTTTATTTTATACCATTTAGGAGGGGTTTTCTTTTTTTATCTATGGGATAATGTTGTGCTGGAATAATCAAAGATAATGAATTGGTTAATTAAAATTGAAGGGGAAAAGGGGTTTTTTCGCATGATTTTACTACTTTGATGTTATTATTTTATGAAGGATCATAAGAGCTTGACTATCCTATAAAAATTGTATAAAGTGGGGTATTGTTTTACACTGAATGATATCCACTTTGACATATATTCCCCTTGTGATTTTTGTGATATCACCATAAAATAATAATTTGATTAACCACTTATATTTTGTTAATGAAATGGTTTCATCTGGATTATATCTTGTGTGATAACGCCCCTAAATTGAATTGGAATGTGATAAAATTCTATTTGTAAAATTTGTAAAATGATATTTAAAGTTCTATTTGTGTTTCCAATATATGGGGTAGAAATGTGCGATTGATGTGTGTTTGGGGAATGTGGGGTTGATGGTTTGATGACAATACTTTTAGGGTGGTGAGGTGGTTATTTTCAGGCTGTGCTTTTGGGGTAGTGATATGGTGGGAATTTGACAGTGCTTTTAGGGACTTGAGGTGATGATATGATTGGTATGATGAGCTGTTTGTGATATGTGGTTACTTTGAGAAAAATTCCTAAGTAATGATGGAATAAATAAATGTTTAATAATGACTGAAATGGCTGGGGCTTGGTTCTGTTAATGGTGCAAAAATGGATAATGAATAAATAAATCATGGGATGTGTGGTTAAATGAGATTGATGAAAAATAATGAAATAAATGGGATGGATAATGAAAATTGATTGGTGGTGTGATGTGGCTTGTGGTTTGTTTGGAGTTATGAATTTAATAGTGGCATAGAATATGGAGATCTTGTGAGTCAGTTAATGTTTGTATGTAAACCCATAGTCTGTGATTGTTTGTGTGGATAAATGTATATATTTTTATATTCCTATGATTTCTATATGCACCCCACCCACATCAACCAATGTGTGATGAAGCCCACATAGTCACATGAGTTGTGTTTTTTTCAACATCTGTTAGGGAGGAAAGATGTATGGGTTCCGACTCTTCCCCACTCTCTATTCTATGTGAGGTAGGAACTACGAAGGATGTGATGGTCGGAGATCTGTTAGTGCACAAGATGGTGGCCATGATATCCCAGGTGTCTTCGAGTTAGGTGTTATGTGGACGTGCTTGTAGGGCGGTGGGCCTAGGTGTATTTGGGCGAGTTGTGACATAGACCATGTGTTTTTGGATTAGATAATATATTAAAGTGATTATAGGGAAACTTATGGTAGGGTTTATTTGTGGTAGGAGGAGGGAACGAGGTTGATTTCCTTCATGTTCATGATACCCTACTACTATGGTTATTGTTTTTGATGTGTGATAGACCAGGTGTTTTTGGTCTAGATGTGATGTGGTCATGATTATGGGGCAGTGAGCCTAGGATTCTGCATGAGTGATGTTATGTAACCATTCTTTTGGGGTGTTGTTGTATATAAAAGATATGGGATCACTAGGATATACAATGTTGCAGTGTGATAGCGTCATACTAGAAGTAAAGAAGTGCGAGGTACCCTTTATCAATGTGACTCATGTTATATTATATTACTTGGATTTTGTTATTTGGTGAGCATGAATTGGTGAGTTTGGGTTTGGTTAGTATACATAATTAGGTGCTGTTTGGTTTTGTTGTTTTCCCACGGGTGCATTAGTATGCTTCTTTCACATGTGCATGATAGACTTCAGTTTTCCTACTGAGTATAATTTTATGCTCAACCTATGTATATAAAATATATTTAGGTTTCCAAGAGAACTACATGGAATGTTCTGGACATTAATAGATTGTACTTTGGATAGAAATCGTGTCACTGATTTATCTTTTCTTCTGGGTATTTACATTGGAGACTTTTATCTGTATTAGTGTTATTTATACATGCATTGTGGGAAGGTTTTGGTATTTTTATATCATAACATGGAGTTTTTTTTTGGATGATTCATTTTATATCTCGATCCTACATTATTATAGAAGAGTAATAAATTCCATTTAATGATAATTTTAAACCGTCAGTTATAGTCACCAAACCAGGGCATCCTAATGGTGGCACTCGGTGGGTAATAATATCTCTCCCCACACTATGATATCTTTAGATGGAGGGGGACATGATAGAGTGGTTTCAGAGGCTATTATTGAGAGATAGGATAAAGTAAGGAGTTAGTCATAGTGAAGATTTCATGGGTTGTTATGGAAATAGTGCTAGTTGACCTTGGTGCATGAAATTATCCAGGTAGACTGGCTATGAAAGGATATTTTAGGCCCCCCATGATCTAGTGAATAGTCTCTATTCTTATTGAAAAACCAAGTGAGGTGAACCTGTTTGTAGGGTATAGACCTAGGAGAGGTACATGCATCATAATTACTTGTTTTATTGTTTGAATTGAGTTGTTTTGGGATGATAAAAATGAATAAACTGAATTAAAATGAATATAAATAAAATTTCATATTACTGGGCTTAATAATTCCTTTTTTTTTCAGTTATGGTTCTTGTTCATCATCTACATGTGTCTCAAGTAGTTGAGGTTTATTGGGATGATCTTGTTAACCACCATAGGGTTGATCCGATAGAGAATGATGATTCTTGAAAGAGGTAATTATGCTCTTTTTTGTGGCAGGATTTGGGAAAAAATTAGAGTTGTGTTTAAAATGTGGATATAGAGAGATGGAAGGAGGATATCATGATTTATTTACGTTTGATATGCACCCCAGTGGGATACTGGGTCCCTTTGGTAGCCAGTTATATGAAGGGAGCTATGCACTAGTGGTGGGTACTGTTTCTAGGAGAGCGGAAGGAGGTAGTTGTTTTGTGGGTCGAATTCTATAAGGAGTTCTAGGTAGAGTTACTTTCATCGATAGTGAATGCAGTAAAGAGGTGGGAGATTATTTCTCTTCAGTAAAGGATTATGTTAGTTGAAGAGTTGGAAACCAAGTTCAAGGAACTTCTATGATTTTTCCTAGATCTTTTTTGAGAGGAGGAGTTTTTTGTGAGAAATATTGAGTAGGCACTCCATCCTTTTATCTAGTATGCAGTTACTCCCTTGACATTTACAACATATGTAGAGGTTCATAAGACGGTAGAGGTTATTTAGTGGATTCACTCATGAGGAGGTTTTCTATGAGAGGGTAACTATCAAGTTTTCTCAAGGATCAGAGTTGTTAGTGTAATGTTTCAGACACCAGGACCTTGAGGTTTTGACTAGTGGGGAGTTGAACTCAGCAACTTCCCTTCTGGCCTTCAGGGGCCGGTGGTTTCCATGATCTTATTGGGGTATTTATTCCACTGTGGTTTGGTTGTGGGGCTCCTAGAAATAACCAAAAACAATTCCTAGTGGTTCTACAAGCTTAGTTTGGTATATGTGGGTAGGTTCAGTGCCACCATTAGTAGTAGTTTTTAATGAGACCATTTTAGCAGTAGGGGAAACTGAATTATTCTCTATAAAAGAGAGATATAGAAGGTAGAGGTTGACCTTAGTATGTTAGTTGTGTTTAAGGACCTTGACCTAATAATGGTTTTGGAAGTATTCATCCTTAGTGAGGTAGAGGTACTGAGAAGGGTTAGTTTCACAGAGTGGATGTGGCAGTGCGAGAGGGGCTAGAGATCATCCAAAGTATGATAAATTTGTTTAGTACCCATGTTTATAACTTATATGATTCAAAAAAATCTTACCCATTTTTTATACCCACTATAGGCCATCCTCAAGGGCTACATGTAGAGAGGATTCCCATGCCCCTGATGTCAACTACTCCAGTCAGAGGAAAGACCATGTTGTTTAATGTTTTCTGAGAGTGTAGACTGATGATGGGGCCACATTATTCCCATGGGGATAATTTACTACTATATATGAAACCATACTATGTTATTATTCATATAAATGTTTTGTATTCCATACATGATATTATCTAATGCTTCTGGAGGGTAGATGTGTTTTCAGATGTGGAGGATAGCATGTGGTTTTCATTGGAGAGAACAGTTTTCATATGGGAATTCAACATTTGAAGCCCTATTTTTTCACAGTGTATGAGTTGTGGTTTAATCATTGGGCTTTAGGACAGTGAAGGTCCCCAGATGCAGCCATATGATGTTATTCATGACATTAATAGGTTGTATTCCATACATGATATTATCGGCTGCTTCTGTAAATGGGGATCATTTCTTGCAACAAATGCAATCATATAATGGTATTCTTGACATCAATTGGTTGTATTCCATATATGATATTAACTACTACTTCTAGAGGATAGAACTATTTTCATTTGTGGATGTCCAATGTGTGGTTTTCATTGGCGAGCATAATTTTTGAAGTGGGAATTCGACATGTGGATCCCCTTTTTTCCTTGGTGGTTGAGTTTTTAGTGAAATAGTGTATTCTAGGACTATAGAGGTCCCTAGAGATGTTGGAGAGTTTCTAGATATTCTCCTCATAGAGGCTGGGTGGCTACCCCTTGAACGTGTTGTTGAGTTTGAGATAGACTTGTAGCCTAGTGTTTCACTGATTTGGATGACTCATTATTGGATAAAAACCTCTGTGTTATAAGAGTTGTGGATTTATATAGATGATCTGATGAAAAAGGGTTTTATCCAGCCTAGTGTGTCACTATGGGATGCTTTAGTGTTGTTATATAGGAAGAAGGATGATAGTATAAGGTTCTTTATAGACTTCCAGAGGTTGAATTAGGTGATAGTCAAAAATCATTAACCACTTTCAAGGATATATGATATTTTCGAATTACTGAGAGGGGGAGTTAGTTTTCTAAGATTGAACTGTGGTATAGATATCACCTATTGAGGGTGAGGGGGAGTGATATCCCAAAGACTACCATCAAGTGTAGGTCTGTGCACTTTGATTTTATAGTCATGTTGTTTGGTGGTATGAATGCATCATCTGTGTTTATAGGGATTATGAACTCCATGTTCCATGAGTTCCTATACTAGTTTTCCATCTAATTCATTGATGATATATTAATCTACACAAAGTCAAAGGAGGAGCAAGCTGATTATCTTAGAACTCTCTTGTAAGTCCTTCAATTCGACTAGCTCTATGGAAATTTTTACAAGTGTATGTTCTAGACATGATAGGTATATTTCTTAAAAATTTTGTGTCTTAGAATGCGTGGTAGTGGATCCTTTGAATTTAAAGGCAGTTATTTCTGTTCCATCACCCAAGAACATGGTAGAGTTTCACAGTTTTCTTGATATTGTAGGCTATTATCTGATGTTTGTGACCAATTTATATCGAGTTGTATCCCATTGACAACATTGACCAAGATTGATCTGGATTTTGTGATAACTGATCAATTCTATGTTGCATTCAGTTACCACAAGGGGAAGTTGGACAATCCTCTAGTGCTTTAGTTTCTTGATGAGGGTGTGATGTTTGAGGTGTTTTTTGATTCTTCCAATCTGTACTTGGGTTGAATGTTGATTAAATAGAGTGTAGTTGTCTATTATGGGTCTAGGTAGTTATGTTCCCAGAAGTATAACTATTCCACCCCTAATATGGAATAGGAAGCAATTATGTTTTCACTGAATTTGTAGCGACATTACCTCATTGGGGATAGATTTGGGGTCTTCAAATATCACAAGTAATTTAGGTATATATTTTATCAGTATGATCTAAATCAATGACATCATAGGTGTATGTATTATCTTTAGGATTATGATTTTGAGATATCCTACACCTCAGTAAAGGGAAATGTTGGGGCTGACGCTCTGACCATGGTGTTAGGGATGGATGTTTTTTTGGATTCTAGGGATGATTAGAGATAAATGGAGGATTTTGGAACCTTGAACATAGATATATGGATTTATGGTTGTATAGGATATTTTTTCATATTATCTTACAACCTTATTTGATGAAAAAAGTGTAGGATTCTCATTGCAGAGACTCAGTGGTAGAGGTGATGCATGATCATGTTGGCTATGGTGATGCTCTGGAGGGATGGTCAAAGGATGGTCATAACCAGATGTTTTTTCTTGGGAGGTTGATTTTTCTAGTAGTGATGTGCAAATTAGTTCTTTATGATTTTATATATTTCCCTTTAAACTGTAACTATGAGTTTACAATACATATCGTGGATTGAGGATGCAGTTTTAGTGGCCCAAGACAAAAACGGTTGTGATAGATTTTGTGGACAAGTGCTTGTTTTTCCATATGGTAAAGGAAAATAATCATGTTCCTGGTGGTTTATTGCATCCCATTGATATTCTATAGTGTTAATGGGATGAAATATCAATGTATTTCATCATAGGGTTCATCCGATATCTATGAAGTTGTGGCGCTATCTAGGTGATCATGGATTGGTAGAAGAAATCAGTCAACTTCTTAGCAATCTAGAAGTCTGGTACAATGGATCATTTGTCCATGAAATGACTAGATTAGGTGGTGTGGTTTCATGGAGTTATGATTTATATTTTATCATATTGGGATGTACATTTTACCTGGTAAGTATAGAGGGTATTTTAACATTCCTTTGGAACTCACATATGCATCAACACCACCTTCCACCCTCAGACTGACGGAAAGATGAAGTAGACCATATAGATTCTAGAGGATATATTGTGGGTGTACATCTTAGACATTAAAAGATCTTGGGTGTGATATTTTATGTTTTTTTAGTTTACTTATAATAATTTTTTTCACTCTTCCATTGACATGGATCCATTTGAGGCGTTTTATAGGTGACCATTTCCTTATCCACTATGTTGGATGTAGGCTGCGGAGGTAGTAGTTCTTATTACTAATGTGTTTCATTACACAATAGAGAAGGTTAATATTGTTCATGATAGGATTAAAGTAGTGAAATATAGATATAAGTCTCATGTATATCGCATGAGGAGAACCATAGAGTTAGAGGTTGGGGACCATGTATATTTAAAGGTTTCCCCTTGGAATGGGAAGAAGTGGTTTTGTAGAGGGAGTGGGATTTCTCACATGTTTCTTGGGCCCTTTGAGGTGTTGGGGTGAGTTGGTAAGGTGCCATATCAGTTGGAATTTCCATTGTGATTAGAGAGGATCCAAAACATCTTCCACATCTATCATCTTCTCCAGTATCGTTACAATGATTACCATGTCATTGAATGAGGAGAGATGGATATCGAGGATCTGGTGATGCTCATGGATATCACAATAGAGATCAATGATCACCAATAAAACACACTACATGAATGAAACAAAACTTTGGTTCATGTGTTGTAGAGGTATGGTGTCCTAGATGAGAGTACTTGGGAGTATGAGATGTACATGTGAGTCGAGTACCTAGAGTTTTTTTGATATTTTCTTTAATCTATTTTAATTTTTTATGTGATGTTTGGATATCATTTTTTTATGATATGAGCTGTTTTAATTTTTTTTATGTATGATGTGTGATAAATAATTTAAAAATGAAAAGGGGAGGTCTTGATTCCTAATCAAAATGAATTAACTATGACGTAATTAAACCCATAGGGAAGAGTTAGTGCCACCTATAGTGGATAATATCTCAACATAGATGATGGAATCCCCAGATTCATATGTCTAGGGAAGTGTGGTTTGTTGGATGCGATGGTTGTAGGTTTGGGATGTATATATATTAGATGGTTGTGATAATTTGGATTTGTGGTGATGAAGTTACGTGATATTTTTTTGGATGTTTGGATTGTAATTTTTGTAGGGTGAAAGTGTTTGAATTATGATGAGATCCTTGAGAGGGATCTTGTGGGGTTGTTGTTCGACCCCTTTACTTTTGGGATTGGTTTTGGATTCACAAGGGAAAGAATCATTTGAGAGGTATATGATGTAAAATTTTATTCCTTCTTGTCGATTAATTTTATGGTTTTGGTTGTTGGAGGTGTTCAAGGGAGGTTTCTGAGAGTTTTTTGTGGAGGCTGGGGGTGCATCAGAGCTACTACAAGAAATACACATCTCGTATTGTTCCCAAGATATGAAAAGGTTGTTAAAAGCTTGTGAAGTTGATTAGTTCATGGATTGTACATGGATAGGGGGAATACATGATATGTATTACACACCATTTAAGTAAAATTCAGTATGTGTAAATAATAAAGGATGAGGGTATACATGTTTAGTATAATCTGGAATTTTTTAAAAACCTAAGTTTTAAAAACTGTGTAATATGTACACTATGTGAAACATACAGTGTTCCATATTTTAATTTCGTTATATTTAACTATAATCACTCATTCAAAAAAACATCTCCCTCTCTCATTTAATATGACCCATAATCACCCTAAGAGGTTATTCTAGCCTCTTCCTCCCTATTTGATCTATTGGTCCCGATGGATACCCGTTCGCGATAAATGGTAAACCCCTTCCATCTTCTTGGAAAGTTTTATAATTTTCTTCTCTCAAGGATTAAATTTGGTGATATTTTTTTTGCTTTGGGGTGTGATTTGGGATGTTTTTTATGGATATTTGGTGTAGTTTAGGATAATAAATGATCCTGTGGAGCGGTTGTGGTTTGCAGGCTCTTCTTCTTCACCCTATGGTGCACAACGAGTTGAAAAATATTCTTTGAGGTAGGGAATGAATCATTAATTTTTATTATGTATCATGTGGGAGAGGTTTACTTTTTTTATCTTTGGAAGATTGTTTTTTTGGATTAATCAAATATAAATAAATGGTTAATATTAATTTATGGTGAGGAAAGGGGTATGCATCACATGCTTTTATGGATTTGATATTATTTTGACATGATGGATTGTATAGTCTTCATTACCCATTTAAAATTATAGTCGTTGGGTTTTTTTGCACTGGAAAATATATGCTGTGACTTCTATGCCTGTGGTGATTGTTATGATGTCATCCAAAAATGGGAATCAGCTAACCACTTATATTTGGATAATGAAATGGTTTTCTCAGGATTATGGGTTGTGTGATAACTGCCCTAAAATAAAGTGTAATGTGATAAAATCCTCTGTTAAATTTGTAAAATGATATTTGATGTGATATGTGTGTGGGAGTGTTGTGGGTAGAAAATGAGTATTTGATATGTGGTTTGGGCATGTGGGGATGATGGTATTATGGTCATGTTTTTTGGAAAATGAGGCGATTTTTGTTTGGTCATGATTTTGGTGTTATGAGAGAGTGGTTTCTTGGCTATGATTTTGGGGTGATGAGGTGATATAAAGATGAATATGATAAGATATTTGTGATATATGGTTTCATTTTTCAAGATTCTAGAGTAGTGATGGAATAAATTAATATTTAATAATCAATGAAATGACTGGGGTTTGGTTCAGTTAATGGGATGAAAATTGATAATGAATAAATAAATGATGGGCTATGTGGATAAATGTGGTTGATGTTAAATAATGAAATGAATGGGCGTGATAATGGAAACTAGTTGGTTTTGTGATGTTTCTTGTGGTTTGGTTGGTGTTGTGCATTTAGAGGTGGTAGGGAGAGTGGAAATGTTTTGAGTTGGTAAGTCTTTGGTTGTTAACCCTCAGGTTGGGATTATGTGTTTGAAAAATATTTATATTTTTATATTCTTGGGATTTCTATATTCACCCAGCCATGTTGAGCACTATATTCCAACACCCGCATAGTCATATGGGTAATTTTTTTTTCTTTACATCCCATGAAAATTATGGATGACCAGGTACCCACACTTTCCTGATCTACCTTCTAGGAGAGGTAGGTTTCTCAAAGGCTATGATGGTTGGAGGTCTGTTAGTGCACTAAATAGTGGTTGTGATAGAGTAGATGTATTCAGATGAGTTTTTATGTGGTCATTATTAGGGGGTGGTGGGACTATGTTTCCTCATGAGAGATGATATGAGCCCTAGTGTTTTCAGGTGAGATGTGATATGACCGTGTTTGTGGGGAGGCTTATGGTGGGGGTCATAAATCGTAGGAGGAGGTATTATAGTTTATATCCTTCATGTTCATGAGGCCATAATGTTCTCGTTATGGTTGTGGATGTGTGATGGTCTAGGTGTTTTTAGGATATACATGATTTGGTCATTATTATTGGGTTACAATCCCAAGTGTCTATGAGTGTGATGTGATTTGACCGTCCCTATGTGGTGGTTTGGTATACAAAAGGGATGGGAGAACCAGGACATATGATGTTGGGGTGTGAGAGCGGCATATCAGCAGGAAAGCAGTGTGAGACCTTTCTCGATATGAATCATGTTATATTATATTACTTGTATTTTTTTTATTTGGTGAGTATTCCTTGGTGAGGTTGGTTTTGATTAGTATACTTTTATAGGTTGTGTTTGTTTCTTCTATTTTCTCACAGGTTCATTAGCATGTTTTTTCACATGTGCATATGAGACTTTGGTTTTTCTATTGAGTATACTTATATTATCACCCAATGTATATAAAATATGTTTTAGGTTTCTAGTTGGGCAACATGTACCATTATAGAAATTAATATCTTGGACCTTTGGATAGTTGACGTGTCCCTGATTTAACTTTTCGTTTGGGTATTTACATCAGAGACTTTTTCTATATCAATTTTATTTATACATGCTTTGTGGGATGGACTTGGTTTATTTTATATTATTCCCTGGAGTTTTTTGTGGATGATTAATATTTTATTCTAATCTTACATTATTATAGAGGGTAATGCCTCCCATTTTATGACATTTTTATATCATTGGTGATAGATTCCCACCCGAGGCCTACAAGAGGCACGACTCAGGGGTAATTATCTCTCTCCCCTCATTTTAGTATAATTGGAGGAGGGGGTCAACAATTTATATTTATTTTTAATAAATTTGATACATTCGGTAGTTTTTTATGAAAAAAATTCAAAACAAAAGTGAACAATACTTTATTAAAATATAAAAATTACATATATTACAAGATAGTTGAATTAAATTGATAAATAAATGACTATAAAATTTATATAATTAACTTAATAATATATAATTGATTCTATTTTGTTGAATTATGTATTTTGTTCAATTTAATAATATTTAATAATAATAACAATATAATTGAATTAATAATTAAAAAATAAATTATTGAGATCCAACAACTGGTTAATAAATGTTAAATAATAATTGCAAAATATTTTTTTTGGTTCAATATAAATGTTTTGTTTACAATCTTTGTTTTATTTATATATTTTTTTATTTGAAAGATAACATATCCTATTTTTAGTGTTATACATGTGGAATAATATTTTTTATACATTTATAAAAAAATTATAATTCATAAATAGATTATCAATTGGTTATGAATAAATATATAACCATTTAATGGTAAAAAAATATATTTTTCAAAACATTTTTTATGTCTGAAATGTATTTTATCTTAATAATTTAAATTAATATATATTGATAAATTATTTAATTAAATGTATAGATAATATATTCAATAAAATCTATTAATATTCATATAGTTTTTGTTACTATTAAAGGAATGAGAATAATTAATTTTTATGCTTAAAAATACATATTTTCTAAAAATGTTTTTTAAAAATTTTGTTCATATATATTATAATTAATTTCTATTACCTCTTGAAACTTAATCATGTAAAATATAATACATATTTATAATTAGTATAATTAATATTATTTAATAATTCAGGCTTAATTTTTCCCATATAAATAATTTACCATGGTAAAAGTTTGTTACCACGACAAGTATTTATATTGTAATCGATATTTTTATCATGACTATTTGTGTTTCAATTTCCATTTTAAATTTTTTTTTGTTATTTATCTTCTATACACCATATATTTTATTCTCCTATTTTTATTTCTTGGGGTTTAAATGTTTTTCCTTATTTTCCATCTTTGTTACACAGAAACATGGAAATACAGTTTGTAAGAAAGGATGGACTTTTTTTCTCATTTTTGGTTTAGAATCTTTATATTCCATATCCATGTTCTTAAGAAAAATTATTTAATTTCTTATATAATTTAATTTTTTTATAAATATATTTTTCAACTATCTTAGACTTTATTTACACACTTTTTAAAGGAATTTTCTTGACATTTTCTAAATGGTTAATTTCATAATTTCCTCTAAAAAGTGTGAAATATTTTTTTAAAACATGTACTTTATGAATATACTTTCTGGTTATAATGTAATTAATTTATCATTAATCTTATTTTACAAGTTTTAATGTGTTTAAAAAGAAAATAATATTCCCATTTTTGTTGGAATTTTTAATTTTTAAAAGTTATGAAATGAAAATGATGTTTTCTGTTGTTTTTAAAGTATATTTATAATTATTTTATAAAATTACTTTTTTAACCTATGTAAACATCCTTGAAAGGATTTTATACTTTACTAGGGATATTATATTATTATTCCCTCCACCTCATTTCTTTTTAAGGATTATGATGATGATGTTTTAAAGATGTTTTCATGAAACCCATTTCTTTACCACAGGTAAATTAAGCTATGATGAAATAACGAATGTTTTTATGATATTTTGGAACACATATGTATTGTTTTAATTATGTTATGAAGGGTATAAGAATTATATATCCCTACAATTAATTTTTTAAATATTTATATCTCATGAGATAATATGAAAAGGAATAGGGAGTGAACCCAATCCCTTATGGGAATTTGTCCATTATGATAGCCTTAGTAGTTAGAATTAAATAGAGAATCAATTTTATAGTCTTATGGGTATTCCAAAAACCTATGTATTATTATTATGATATGATATCATGATTCAATATTGATTATATATGATTTCTCAATCTTATGATTCATGTCTTTTTTTTATGAAATTTTTTATTGCACAACTCATGATTTATGATCTATAACTCATTCTATATAGTTTGGTAATTCATGATCAATTTCTCATACCTTTATGCTTATCTTATGTTAAATTTGATCATTGATTGAAATATCCCATATTTACTCTTAATTAGAATATATTATCACATTTTCTAATGTTTCCATTTAATTATGTTTAGAAGTATGATTTTAAGTAGGATATTGCTAAGAAAGGTACTCCTTGAGACTAAAGTTTTGGAATATATTTAAGTTATTTAATGAAACAAGTTGATTATTTATCTAATCTATAAATATACTAAACCATTATGACTATCAAGAATGTATTATTTTTATATGTAATGAATATTCATCTAAAATGATGTAATATTTATGTAAGTTATTCTCAGGTCACCTTAGTTGGTATTAATGTAGACTTCAGTTATCTTTGGGGATTAAGACTATATATTTTTTTGATAATCACAGGGAAAAGCTTAAATATAGAAAAGATCCTAAAATTTTGGAAAAAGTACAATGTTTTTGTATTCCAAGAAATGAAATCCCTATTTGAATATATATATATATATAAGTAGATTAATGCTATACCAAAGTTACATGAAGGGGTAATATCCCTAAAAAATCCAGGTTATGTATTAAATCAATCTTCACTCAGTGAAAGATAAAGAGGACTAACTTCACAACTAGTTTGAAACACCTGGGGTATATGATTTTGATAATTTACATTCTATTTATGATTTATTTTGAGGGATTTTAATATATCTGTGTCATAAATACTAATAATAAAGAATAATAAAAACATATATAATAACTTTTATTATCATGGAATGATAATATTTCATAAATTAATAATTATATAGAATTATTTCCATTATTATATGGATATTTAATAATTATTGATGCTTTATAATCACACTATGATTTTTTGTTTTATTTAATTTATGGGACCAGGAGGAATTATGTTAACAATGAATATGATAGCAAATTAAATGATCAGCCTCCTAATAAACCAAATGGAATAAGAGCTATGATGAAAACTTTTATGAAAATCCTCACATAACTCTCTAAATATGTCAATAGTAACATGAATCATACTGAACTTCTAAACATTTAAAGGAAGGTAGAACTCACCATTCAGTTTTTATGCATTAATGTCTGACATCCTTTAGTGGTTCTTCTAATCCACTTATTATTGGTAAATAAATCAATAATATAGAAAATATATTTTCTATTCACTAGTTCTTGGTCCATTATAAGGTTGTGTTATATATTTATCATTTAGAAGGTAAAGGTAATCAATTGTGGTGTCTTATCTAGAATATGAGGTTAGAGGAATAAATTAACTCTATAAAATGAGAATATTTTAGGAAGGTATTTTTCAATATATATTTTCCTTTAACTCTTCACACTAAAATAGATAAGTAATTTATATAACTTAAGTATAAGGTTTATAAAACCACTTATACCTATGAGGAAAATTTAAATATAATTTTAAGGTATTCCTACGATTTTATTATTGAACCTAAAATTAAAATTTATCTATTATTTATCAGATTATGACCAAGTATCTGAAGATAATTTTCTATAATATACATTTATAGCTAGTCAAGAATCATTTTTTGTATTCTCATGGTAGATATGGAGTGTGGATACTCTCATTGTTCTCATTTTTTTGGGATAAGAAGAGAAAAATAGACTTCTAAGGGGATTCAAATAAAAAATCCCATTAATGAAAGATAATAAATATTCTTTATGATGAATGTGTTGAAATAATAATATAGGATATTAACTGAAGGGTATTGGTAATTGTTTTATGTTTTGAAAAGAGGGAGACTGATAAAATTAATACTGAATTTATGTGAAGAGTTTATCCAATGAAATTAAAGGAGAGAAATATTAGTAGAATGTACCACCCACAATATAATGTTATAATTGTAAAAATTATAGAAAATATGAAAATAATTGCTTGTATCCAAGGGTAAATTATGAAAATATGTTTCATAAACCTTCTAAGACAAAGGAAAATGGGAAGGATTAGACAATCACAACTACTATAGTGGTCCATGAGAAATATGTGGTAAAAGGTTCACTTATCATCCACTATAGAATAGAAAAACACCTTAGATGGTTTTAGTTCCACCCACTCTTCTATACTTAAAATCTTTAATGAGTATTAAAATCATCTACCCAGTGGTTAAATATTGATTTTTTTATGAAAAATTCTAATGGTATGATGATCACTTCCCAATTTTATAGTTAATCTTGGGTAGAACTTGATGGGAATATACTTCATGTGTATATTTTTATTATCCCTATAGTTGAATTTTATGTGATTTTGGGTATGGATTGGATCTCTCTATTTATAACCCATATCAATTATTGAGTAAAAGAAGTAAAAATTGATATTCTTAATCAAAATTTGATAATTTATAAGTTAAAAGGATGAAGATGAAATTGTAATGGAAATTAATTCCATTATATGAGTTTTAATACCTATTCAAGAGATGTATTTATCTGAAATAGTTAGAGAGGAACACAAATTTTAAGATATGAATATTTTTTAGGAATATACTATTGTATATTATGAATTATTTTTTAATATTTCCCTAAATCATCATGACAGGTTTTCAAAATAACTCATACCTATTACTATACCTATTTCAAATATTACTAACAGAATGGATTCCATTGAGGTGTATTAATTGAAGAATTAACTTCAAGATAATATATAAAATAGATCCATAAACTATATTGTATCACCATGGGGTGTGCCTATTCTTTTTTAATAATAAATATGGTCCAACATGTCCAATCATTGATTATCAATGAATTAACATGATCAATATCAAGGAAAAGTATACAATATCCCATATTGATAACTTGTTCAATCAACTATTTACAGCTCAATAAATTTACAAGAATGGTCTTTAATCTGTATTTAATCAACTAAAGGTCAAAATATAGTATATATACAAGAAATCCTATGATACTAGGTATGGACACTATTAATTTTGAGTGATGACATTTGGACTTACCAATGCTCCTACTATCTTCATGTATCTAATGAATAAAGACTTTATAGATTGAATTAATAATTTTATAGTAGTCTTTAGAGATGATAATATCATATATTCCAAGATAGATGAAGATCATAGAGATAATTTTAGGATTTTGTTTAAGATTTTTAGAAAGGATAAGTTGTATGAAAAGTTTATAATGTGTGAATATTTGGCTACAAAAGTATCATTCTTAGGATATGTAATTTCAAGTGATGGTGTATCCATAAATCCTTCAAAGTTAAAAGTTGTTAAAAAATGGCCCAAACCAACCACAGTGACCAAGATCCATAGTTTCCCTAAATTATTTTGATACTAATAATAATCAATAAGAAATTTTTAATGTCTATCAAATCCAACAACCATGTTTATGTGGAAGGGATCCGAGTTCCTTTAGATAGATGAATGTGAAGAAAATTTCAAGGATCTTAATAGAAGTTTGGGTAGTGAACTTATCATCACACTACAATGTAAGGAAGAAGGGTTTGTGATATACAATGATGCATCCAAGAATATATTGGGATGTTTTGTTATAAAAAATGATAGTTTAATAGGGTATGCTTCATGTGAATTATTTATTCCCGAAAAAATTACTTGAATCATTATTTTAAGAAAAAAACAATAATATATTGTTTGAAAATATAGAGGTGTTATATTTATGGTTAAAGCTGTAATATATATACTAATAGTAAAATCTTGGTGTATATATTCACACAGAAAGTGTTTAATATTCAATAAAATATATGGTTGGAGTTGATTAATGATTATAACTAGTCTATAAATTACCACCATGTAAAGATCAACAAGGTGGATGATGCTATGATTCAGAAATACCATGCTTTTTTTTCCATGATGATGATTGAAAAAGATATGATACTTATGAATTTTCAGAGGATGTACATTGAAATCAAAATGAAAGGGGATTTATCATATCATTTTTAGATGACTGTTTAACTATCCATCCATGTAAATATTAAAACACCAAATAAGAAGGATTTTGAACTAAAAAAAGATAAGGATTATTCCAGAGTTGAAATATGACCATAATGGAATGATATGGTTCATTATTCTAATATATGTCCCCTAAATACTAAAATTAAAGAGATGAAACACATAACACATCATTATCTATCCATCCTAAAATAATAGAAATGTATAAAATCTCAATGAATATTTTTGGTGGGACAATATAAAGGGAGTTTTTGTGGAGTTTATATCTCAATAAATGTTATGAAAATAAGTTAATTCTAAACATTATAATTATAAAGTAATTATGACACCATTACCCATACCTATATCGAAATGAAAAAAAATCACCATAGATTTCATTATAGAATTCCTCAAGATATATAATGTCTATAATTCCATTTAAGTTGTAGTATTTATACATATAAAGCCATCACATTTCATTACTATTAATAATGATTTATTGCTTGACCGACTTGATAGGATATATGTTAAGGTAGTGGTAATGTTTCATAGATTACCAATTTCAATTATATATGATCGATATCTGATGTCTACTTCAATGTTATAGTGAATACTTCAGAAGTGGAAGCGATGTTGGTCTCCTAGTGTTCTTCACCTAGTGGTGGCTCCATCGGTAGGGTTCGATGGTCATGGCGGTACCCGCATCTCACTGTTGTGAATTTGTTATGTTTGGAACTCTGCTCTGGCTCCTCATTTCCTCCTATATTCTCTACGTCGGATTCAAATTGAGGTACTCAAGGTGTTTTGGAATGTTAGTTTCGAGTAGTCGACGATATTTCAGGAGGTGTTTTCCCCGTGGTGGCTACGACTCTGACCATGGATCCCCAGAGGGAATGATCTTTGTAATGGTTTATGGTGCGATAGTTTGTGGCGCAAATTCAACCCTTTTTTGTCTTCAATGGTTTGTGATGGTATGTTTTATGTTTTTCGACGGTGGATAACATGGATTTTGGTTTTCTTTACTCTGGTCATTGGCTCCGATAGTCTATGTGGTGTTGATGTTGATGATGATGGTAGCGTTCCTTGGTGATGATGGCAGATGGCAGTGACTAGACTCCATATTACGCAGTGATTCTTGGATCGAGGCATCCTTAGGTTTGGCGATTGTTTTAAATTTCTAATTTCATTATACTATCTTATAACATTGGATTCCCACGTGATGGATGTGGTTACCGATTTTCCATAAATCAGCTATATTTGAAAATAAAAAATAGAATGTTCAGTTCCAGGTAAAAAAATAGCAAATACATCAAATATAATTGAATATGGACCTATAATTTATCACTACATATCATCCTTTGACATATTTTTGGTCTTAGCGGACCACTCAAACAACATAATATATTCTTAAATATTAATTTGTGGATTTCAGTGGTGATGTTTAAAAAATATTCCTATATTTTGTTTACAAAAATATATTCCACTTGATAATAGATATGTTTCCTTATGAATCCCTCAATGATAATAAGTTCATAACTCCAATATGTTGGGATGATATTTGAGATTGTAATATATTAAGAATTGAGCTAGATAATGAAAAATGTAGAGAAAGTTGGATCCATTCAAAAACACATAAGAGGAGCTCAGGTTCGAATGAAATGTTTCGGTGAAAATAGAAAAAATGGTTATATTTAAAATTTTGTGACAGGTTATTCAAATGAATATTTCATTGGAAGAAGTTTTTGAGATTTTTAAGGAAAGAAAAATTGATCCCAAAATATATCAGTCCCTACGAGATTCTTGATCCTCAAATGGCATGAAGGCCTTCATTTTTTATTGATTTTGATAATCTAGATTTCAAGGGGTGAGGTGTAACCCTCACAAGGCCCATAGGCTTAATTATTACGTGGCCCTTTGTCCTTAGAAGAATTCATTTCCCGTAGGCTTCAAACATTACATACAACACAGAATAACTACTTGGAAGTGCTCCTCCCGAGCATCTTCATCGTAAACTCAGCTCTCCACATTTGCATGGCTATTTGGCTAGGATTTCCCATGCATGCACAAGCTTGTGATGATGGAAGGTTCCCTACCCTCTTATTCTTGTAATCTGTTTATCTTCTGCTTTGTTGAAAGCTCCTTGCTCCTCCTACTTCTAAAGCTTGTTCCTTGTATGTTGTCTGGTTTGAATCTGCACTTAAGGTGGCATGAAGGCATTGAGGTGGCCCGAATGCCTTACTGACCTGAAGGCCTGGGTGGCTTGAAGGTCTTAAAGGACTCTAGGACCAAATCGATGGTCTGAAGGCCCAAACGGGGTAATATTCCCGAATGCAACAGTGAAAAACAGTGCCTGCTACAGTCCCACTACAGTACCTTCTACAGTTCTGAATAGTACCTCATATAGTACCTTCTACAATACCTGCTACAATCCCCTACTATAGTGCTGCTACAGTATCGGAAAATTAGCCTCCTCCTGGATTTTATCCAGGGTCTCTTGGATGCACTTAAGAATTACTCACCAACTAGGCTGAGGCTCATGTGCAACGAGATTCTTGATCATATCTGGATAGTAGCCTATAATTTTGTTCATCCATTGAACCTTTATCATATTCATTATATGTTCCATATATATTTTGAAGAAGTACATACTTAATCCTTAATATATACTAAATTTAGATGTTGTATAGATAAATCATGATCCTTCAAATGTGGAACAACCGGTAGGGATTCTTGATCGAAGAGATAAAGTGTTGTGGAACAAGACCACTAACCTAGTCAATGTTTTGAGGTAAAACCATATATTTAAGGAAGATACATGGTAAACCAAGGATGTAACGGGGGAGAAGTATCCTCATATATTTCCATTATAATAAAATAAGTTTGATGGTGAAATTCTAATAAGGGGGTATAATGTAATACCCTAAGATTTTAGAATATTTTTATCCTTAATAAATTCAATACATTTGATATCTATTTATGAACACAACACCAAAATTAATTAGATAATTATTTTTTAAAAAATAAAAATTAAATACATTACTAGATATTTAAGTGTAATTGATAAGTAAATAATTTTGTAAAAGGGGTCAAAATCACTTAAGAAAATACCATTGATTCTATTTTGTTGAATTATTTATTTTCATAGATTTATTAATTTTTAAAAGTAATGTCATAAAATTTATTTGATAAAATTGATGTAATAATTAATGAAATAAATTAATTACATCCATTAAATGGTAAAGTAAATATAATAAATAGAAATATAATAAATCTTGGTTAAATGGAAATTTTTTTTTCACCAATAGTGTTTTATATATTTATTCTTTTTATTTAAAAGATAATTTATCATATTTTGAGTATTAAAACCATGGAATAGTATTTTTTATACATGTATAAAAATTAATTATCATTTATACATTTATTATTAATTGGTTATAAATAAAGATAAAATCATTTGAATGTAAAAAGATATACTATTCAAAAAACTATTTTTATGTCCACAATGTATTGTATATTAATTATTAAAATTAATATCTATTGATATATTATTTTAATAAAATTTTTATATATTATATTAAATAAAATAAATTAACATTCATCTAATGGTTTTTACTTGGAAAGTAATTAGAATAAAATTATTATAATGCTTAAAATTACATTACTTCTAAAAATTGGTTTTATGCATTTTGTGTGAAGATATTAGAATGAACTTCTACAACCTATAGAAGTTTAATATTGTAAAATTAATAAAATATTCATAATGAACATAATCAATATTAGTAAATAGGTTCAACTTAATTTTTATTGTAGAAATATTTTACCAAGGTAAAATTTTGTCACACGGTAAGGGTTTATGATAAAATCTCACTTTTTATTGGGATTATTTATGTTTAAATTTTACTTATTGGAAATTATATGTTTATTATCATATAAACCCCATATAGTTTATCACCCTATTGTTTTTAATGGGGTTCTCACTTATTATTTCCATATTTTCTATCTCTGATACTAAAAAATAACGAAAGAATATTTCAAATACAAACTAACTTTACATATCCTCTTTGGTTGGGAATCTTTTTCTTCCATATCCATGTTCTTTAATATTGATTTATGTAAGTTATAAGTTAATTTTAAATGATTTATAAAATTATCTTTACACTAAAGTTTAATTATATACCAAAAATTCTAAATTAATGTTCTTTTCTTTTTTTGAACTAGAAATTTTTTATTTTCTTTACAAAAGTGTGAAAAGAATGTTTTTAATACTCTTAGTACATGAAAATATTTTCCATATTTCATATAAATTTTCCACCACTAGTTTAATTTATTTGTTTACATGGTCTTATAAATAAAATTATATTCTTATCTTTCTATGAATGTTTACTTTTAGAAAGTTACCAAAAGAGAAAGTTTTTATCTCTTGTTTTTGAAAGCATATTTATGATGATTTTATAAAAGTATTTTTCATCTTTTTATAACATTATTTATGGATTTTTGTGATTATATGAGGATATTATATTATGATACCATAAAATTCATTTCTATGAATGGATTATTATGAGGATTTATTTATGAAACCCATTTCTTTCCCATGGGTTAATTAAACAATGATGAAATGTTGAATGTTTTTATGATCTTATAGAACACATATACATAGTTTTCATTTTGAAATTGGAGGTTCTTGAATTATATATCAATAAAATTTATTGTGTAAGTATTTTATATATCATGAGATAATATTAAATGGAATGGGGAGTGAACCTAGTCCACCATGATACTCTATCCATGAGGTTTATGGGAATAGAGTGTGAACCCAACCACTATGAGACTTTGTACACTACAATAGTCTTGAAAGTGAGCATTGAGTAATGAAATGATTTTATATTATCATTATCATTCAAAAACTTATGTATTATTCTAATTATATGGTCTCATGTCTCATGATTGATAATTTATGCTTCAAGACTCTTATGACTCGTGATTTTTTTATGGAAAATCCTTATCCTATGATTCATGATTTATGGTCTAAAACATATCGGGTATATTTTCATAAGTTACGATATTGTTCTAAAACCCTTAATCTTATCCGATGCTTAGTTAAGACTGAAATATTTAATATACCATTATTACCCTTATTGAGAATATAAACTCATCATTTCTTATGTTTCCAATTCCCTAGGTTATGAAGAAATGTTTTAAGTAAGATATGTTTAAGAAGGGTACCATGTGAGAAGAATTTTCTAGGATATTTTGAAGATATTTTATAAAATGTGTTGATTATGTATCTTTTATAAAATGAAACTAAAACATTATGATTATTGGGGAGTGTATTATTTAGATATATATTGAATATTTATCTATAATGATGTAATATTTTTGTAACTGATGATCATGTCACCACATAAAGTGTAGATACACTACCCAAAACATATATCAAAAGGGTTTGGAGTGTTTATAAAATGGAAATATATGGTTGAAAGGAAAAAAGGATGTAAGATTAAATGATTGATATCATATAATGGATATGAATACACCAGAAATTTTTGAAAAACTCTTGAAAACATAGTGGCATTAGGCATGAGAATACTTTTTTAGGAACACAAAAACAAAATTGAATAGATGAATGAATGAATAATTTATTTATTGATTGGAAACATATCATGAATACTAATTTAGGGATCCCCAGTGTTTTTTGAGTTGAAGATGTATATAATACTACTTATTTGATCTATCATATCCCTTATCACAAATGGGACAAGAATTTCTATTTAAGAATATATAGAGGTTAAATTTCCTGAAACAAATCATTATATGTTTTCAAAACATTTGCAAATTTCAGCAGAATATAAATTTATAAAATTAATGTTTCATCAGAAGATAATATTCAAACATCAAAAATTAATAAATCCAAAAATAGACCAACTGAATTTGATCTACCAAAGTTCATTTAATAGAAAACAATCCATCTGTAGAAGAATAGAAAAATTCCAATTTTCATAAAAATCATTTTATCTAAAGTAATCATATTAATGATAATATCAATGGTGATATAATTCAATTATTTATAATTCATAGATCCTTAAGAAATGAATGTGAACAACATACATTCCTCTCTAATACAGAACCAAAAATAGAAGATAAATCCTAATTAGGTGATGAAATATGGAAAATTTATATGGAAGAGTAACTCAATAAATTCTATAAGAAAAATGTTTAGAATTTCGTTGAGAGAGATAAACATCTTGCGGTTTCAGGTGTAAAATGGGTTTTCTGAAATAATTTTAATGAAAATAGTCTTATTTTTATGAATAAGGAACGATGTTTTTCAAAGGGATATAACTAATATGAGATAATAAATTATGGTAAAACTTTTCCACCAGTAGCTAGCTTTGAATCTATATAAATATTATTAGGCCTTGGATCTCATTTTGGAGTTTTTATTTTTCAAATTTATTTCAAAAGTTCATTTTAAATATATATTTATAGTATGAGGTTTATGTATAACGACCACATGGTTTGGAAAATTTAAATTTTCTAGAACATGTTTTCAAACTTACCAAAGTAATATATGGACCCAAACAAGATCCAAGATCTAGGTATGATCATTCATTTATATTTATTATTCAAACATTTTTTATTAATGGAATAGATGATCCAATGGATTTTATAATGAAATATTTTAAAGAAATCATCATCTATAAAATTTATAATTATGACATTATATTTTCCTCTACTCAAAAAAATATTACTAATAGTTTATTATAACTTATACAGACTGAGTTTGAGATGCATATAAGGGTGGACTTAACTATTTCCTTAGTGTTAGAATTTATCAAAAACCAAAAGTAAATATTTTAAATTCACATAAGTATATATGAAACTTACTTAAAAAATTTTGTTTTTTAAATTCTTAAAGTATATGTATACAAATTGGAACCACTTATAAATTATATCTTGATGAATCTGAGAATCTAGTACATCAAAAACTATATTGAGGGATGATAATAAGTTTACTCTACCTAAATGTAATTCAAATTGATTTTATGTATTCTATATGAATTTGTGTGAGGTTTCAATATAATCAAATTGAATCGCATATTAAAATTATAAAGAATGTTTTTAATACCTTAAAAGTACTCTAGAATATGGATTAATTCATTCATTAGAAACATAATTTACTCTTAAAATATACACAGATCATGACTTTAGAGGGTGTATAATGGATTATAAGGAAACACCTATAACTTTTCATTTCTTAATAGAATCATTAGTTTCATGGTACACCAATAAAAAACATTCAATTTGACTTTCCACTACTGAATTTGAATATGAAGAAACTGATTTTCTTTGTTGTTATGAGTTGTGGGTGCGTCGAACATGAACATTTTGGCTTGCGTTTTACTAAAATATAGATTATTTGTGACAAAATGATATCTATATCTCCATTTAAGAACACTTCACATAACTTAAAAGTGTAGAACATAGATATAATACACTACTTCTATAGGGATCACACACAAAAATGAGACATTATTCTCATCTTTATTAGAACTGAAAGATCATATTGCTGAAATTTTACTAAATTAATAAATTTTTATAAACAAGAATAAATTAAAAAATAGGTATTAACAATATCTAATGATCACAAATTCCACTTCTTGTTTTTCTATTTCCTTACATTAAAAAACTCTACTAAAATAGGAAATAAATTCATTATTTATATAATTTTACTAACTTTTTATTATATAAAATCATTAAATTATGATAAAATAATCAAAATGTAACCCATAAAAAGTTACCTTATTTTTTCTGAATGGTAAATAAAATTTTTAAGGTTTAATTCACTTATCTTTTTTATATTTATGGAATAACCAATATATTATTATATATTATTATCCATACTCCTATATTTGTTTATTATCCCACTATATTATTGTTATTATATTCTATAACACTCCTATACTATGATATTTTTATTTATAAGAAGAAATTAATTTAATTTATTTAATAATATAAAATATTATTTTCTAGAAAATAAGAGAAAATGTTTAAAATATGTTTCAAAACCATATTCATAAAAAAATATCTTATAGGTATTAGAAGATAAATTTTGAGAGGTTAATTATTTTAAATCATTTCATATAGATTTTTTTTACTATTTATTAGCTCTTTTATCATGGGGTAGATTAATTTAAATTCTTATAGTATTAAATATATTTAAATTATAGTAATTTTAATATTTTTTACATGTATTTTATAACATTTATTTTTTTCATAGTATTTTTTCCTTAATTTGTTTATAGTAGATATTAAAAGATTTTAAATCATTAAGATTCTTCCACATTATTTAAATATATAAAAAAACAATTATTTCTTTCATTTCCAAATTTATTACTAATGTTTCTTAAAAACACACATTATTCATATTCCTTTTCCTTGGATTTAATTTTGAAAATATAAAATAAAGATAATTTTGGGAAGATAATGTTTTATACTAATAATTTTTAGTGTAGTTTTTATATAAATCTAAAAAGGGGAGAAATAAATTCATAGGGTGGGGGGATTTACATTATGAAGAGATTGTAGAAGTTTTTAATTTTTTTAGAAATTATGAACTTCACTAAATATATATGAATTTTACAAGGTGTTTTCTTTTAAAATTTATATCAAACTCAATATTTCATTCATGTTTTTGTTTTTAAAAAGGGATATATTGTTGAGTGAAAGACACACATTTATCCTTGGTTTTTAAAATCACAATATACTTATATATAGTTTTTTATTTAACTTGTATTTCTTTTTTTTATTTTCCGTTTCGTAGTTTTAACTAATGGTTTCCTAATTTTTAATGAATTTCGTCATGTAATCACCATTAATAAAACTTATCCTATATGTTGTAATGCTTATATGGAGCTGATAGAAATATATAGGTGATTCAATGAAAATTATTAAGCTTCTTCTAAATTATTGACAACCATACCCAGAGATCTCAGAAAATGAACACTTGAGTTTGATACAACATTATCTATTAATTGAACTCAAGGATTCATGGGGAATAAGATAAATGATAATGAACAATGACTACTAGGATTTTTTTGAATCATCTAATTTCTTTCTATTATATCTCTCTTATATATATATTTTTTAGGTAACACTAAGATCCATAATTATGAATGTTTCTCTTTATAAGGTTTTAGGTTTTTATTTTTGTCATTCTTGTTCTTTTGGATCCTATAATATCGAATAGATTCCATGAAATCGAAATTGTTCTTCTTTTAATATTTTTTATCAATTATATTTTCAGGATAGGTACATGTGTTTCTTCTAAATGGGTTGTTTAATGAATTTCTAATTCTAATTTTTTGTTGATCATGTGATCAAGGAAGAAATCAGATTATAACCACCATACCTTCTAATAGGTTTACAGTTGAGGAACTTCTATGTATGAAAGTGGGATACCTTGGTTTAAGTTATAAACCAATTAATTACTTTTATCAAAATAAAAGGTATCTTTATTAGAATTAAATTTGGTAAATATATCCTTTTATAAGTAACCATGATTATTGTCTAGAACTTGTTATTTTTTTTATATAATTTTATTTTTTCTATTATTTATACTATGTGTATTACCTTCATAAAAAAAATATATCTTTCATTTTTTTCATTTATGATATTTATTCTTCTTACTATGATCGTTTTGTAATGGTTAGGTACAATATATGGAGATTTTATATTCCACTATATTGAATTATTCTCTTTTGTTTGTACTTGTTATAATGTATATAATTGTAAGATTCTGATTATATTAGAACGTATTAGTTTTGACCAACTGATAATTTGAGTTGTAATAAAATTTATAGTAACTATTAATCTATGATTCACCCTTTATTTTAATTCCATATGTTAACCTTTTGGGCCAACACAATTTTAATTGGATGAGTTAGTTATGGTGGCATTACACATCTAGTGATTAAGGCTTAGTGCACAATTTCCCACAATATCCAAAATTTGGTGGAACAAGTTGAAACTTTTTGGTCTTACTATAAAATAGTAGGTCCAAATAATTTTTGATATTGATGATGTTTATACATTGTATTAATCTCTTATTCCTTAGTAATAGTGTTTGAAGCTCCCCTTGTGGAGTGGGAATTTTTCCAAACCATATGAAATATATGATTTGTTCTTTTTTATTTTATTTATTTCAATCATTATATTTAATAAGATATTGTGTAGTTTTGTATTTCAGTGTTTCTATACATGTCTGGGGTTCTTTTCATCTCAGTACTCAAGACATTTTATATGCGGGTTTGTTCTGATCATAGTTAAGTTCTATACTTTTTTCCACTATGTAAAATTTAAGGAGGATTTCATCTTGTGATAGGAGGCTCATGATCCCCAATAGAGAATAATTGAATATAAATATATCCATAAAGTAGTTTATAAAAAGATTACTACACCTAATTATTACTCATTTATTTCTTATTCTCAAGGAAAATTGATTATAAGACCATCACCCATGAAAATTGAGACTAAATACCCTAATTTTTTTTGAAATAATTCATGGCGGAATATGTGGTCCAATTCATACAACTTGTGGGACATTTTTAAATTTTATCTATTTGATTTATAGCCAACTATATTGTCCCATGTGGGTTTATTATCAAATTGAAACCTAGTGTTCATAATGTTTCTTAAATAAATAATAATGTTAAGAGAATAATTCCTAGAATATTTAATTAAGAATAATAATCTTAATAGTGATGACAAATATTAATCAAAAAATTTTAATAAATTTTGAATTTCAATTGAATGAAGTATTAAACGTCATATTTCATGTGTTCACACTCAAAATGGTATAGATGAATAATATATAATATTATTACAACATATCACTCGATCCCTCCTTATAAAAATACAATTTTTTAGTTCTATAATATGAAACTCATTTTTACACATAATAGCACTAATTCAAATAAGACCATCAATATATCATGACTGACTAAAAATTAAATTTTTTATTCTAAACACGTTGAAGGAAAATTGAGAAACCAATCTTCAAACACAAAAGGATAGAGTGGAGTCATTGACAGACATTTTAATTATACCAGAATCCATTTACATAAAAATTTCTAGGATATATTGGTTACCTAAGTGATTAGTTCATCCCTTATCAGATATTAAAATGCAGAGTCCACCTTGTCCCAAGCCAGTATAAATTCTTTGAGTATGATCTTTCATTTTTTGAATCCCCCAACAATAATCAGTTTCATCTTTTAAATATATGTTTATTTATCCTCCTTTAGAGTCACACTCAGAGACCTCCACATCATTTTGGCCTCTTCCTCTTTAGAAACATTTAGTAATAGAACCTACTCGATCACTTATTCTTCCAAACATATAAGAAAATACAAGATTTTTTTAGATAGACCACATGATTTCTATTAACACATGGCCTCACTGTCTATCTTCTTGTCATTTTTCTTTTTTGATGGTCAAGTATCCAAAGGGGGTGGCATAGAGGAGTAATCCATTCTACCTTTCCTCCTACTATTACCCCTATTAACCTTAGGTCCAGAATATTCCCTTGTAGAAAAACTATTATCAATTTCATTGGGATCCTCACCATGGACCCCGTCTATATAGGATGTGTCTCATTTTTCAGAGCTCAGAACTTCCACTATAAGGCCTTCAATGCTGTTTCTCAATTGAATTGGATTCCAATTCCTTGGCATACAAACCAATTCCTAACAAAATAAAATTTGATCATCCACAACTAGTTTAGACCCCTTATATCCATTATGTTGGACACCACTTCTTAAGCTAACAACCTCCATATAAGAAGAATTAGAAACATACTCTTCACCACCCACCACTTGGACCACAACAACATTACTCACATCCATTTGAAATTATCTCTGGGAAGCCTCATTCTAGAAAAATCCCACAAATCCTCTTTCATTTCATTTACTGTTAAGATAATTTCATGTAGAGGGTCCAGCCAGATCCTGTATCAATATTCCAAATACCATAGAGATATTTGGGTTATCCTAAAACACCACTTCATGTTTCCCATTAACAACATCCGACCTAGTCAAACCAGCAGCCTGACCATCAATTTGAAGAAAACCATAACCAAACTCAGTTGACACATCATGATCCACTGAGGCACTAGTATAATGATCCTAATCCATAGACCCCTAATTCCCCCATGAAGCAGGAAGCGGTGATTGAGAAATACTCTGGTCCTTCAGAAAACCCCCTGAAGAGCGATCACCCCAAACACTACCTTCCATACCAGTTGGAATATGTTCCAACAAAACTACCTCAACATGATCCTCAGATTCCTAACCTCCACTATTTATCATATTTTTTGCATGAAATTGAGACCCCCATTGAAAATAATCCAACTAGGGTACCAGGTACTTGCATACAGAACAGAAGTTAGTCTAGGATTCGTATACCATGCATTGTTTGCAACGACACTCCTCACCAATAGTAATACAAACATACTCAAAGGGAACTCTTGACACGTCCATTTCAACACAAACACACGGGTTCAAAGGATGGAAAAAGGGACTAAATGCGACTATCCAAGCACATATATCTAGAAACATGGTTCATGATCATACTAATAGAAGAAGTGTTTTGAAATGGTAGGGGTAGGTTTGGAAAACTCACCCATAAATCTATTGTTGTAGGATCATGCTTCATATGAAAATTTAATGTCCATTAGAACAGGTAAAATAAAAATCTATTAAAGCTGAAAGGTGAACTTGACCAGACTTTGATAATATCTCCCTAGTGTAATTCCCATGTCTAGGGTTTAACATCCCAGAAATCAAACTCCTAGATTCTATGCTGAAATACATAACTTTACATTTCAAGATTTATGTCGATAATGATGACCCAAAATATTCATCTAAACATTAAAAAATCATAAGGAAAAATTAGATCATGTATAACATTGGGACCTTTTAGGTTTATGGATTTAGAGAATTAGGAGAAAATATTACATAAAAAATCTATATCAACTTGGACCCACAAGTATTCAAAATAAAATTACTCCCATTTAACCCAAATATTATTATTTCAAAATAGTTTATCAACATCATCCTTTTGAAATAATTTATAGACATAAATCAGTAAACATAATTTTTTAAAACATTGGGAAAAGGAAACAACATAAGGGTTATCTTGGATGCTAAGTAAGGGTAAACACAAGCATTAACTAGCATATAACATCAACAAGTATAATAGTGTATAAGGGTATGGTTACAAAATTAAAGTGAATGAGTGAAATGTAAAAGAACTAATACCCATCAATACCTACACCATCAATTATGAAAACATGGAAAATTAAAGATTCATCCAGATCAATAACCATGAGCCATATACTATTAATATAGATCACTAAAAACATTATAAACCCATAGTAAGAAATGATTAAATTTTTTTTATCTAGGAACATAAACTCATTGAACCCTTATATAACACGTATATAAACCCTACAAATAGAATAATCAATATAACCGACTTCTTTTTTTATAGTACCCAATGTATCTGTGTGCTATCTGGGTGCACCCATCATAAAATCTATAATGGGCTCACCCAGTTCTATCTATGTGTACCCATCATTTATAATGTCCATGAACCAAATACATATAGAATTTTTCAAAACTCATTGAAACAACATTTATTATTTTTATAACATGGTTAACCCAGGGAAAGGGAATAGGTTACACTACAATCTATTTAAAACATGATTAAATCCTATAAACAGAATTGGTTCCAAAATAATCTCTTTGAAACATGATTAACCCAAGAAAAATAAATGAGTTAAATAAGAAACTGTTTGAAACATGATTAACCCATTGAAAATAAATGTGTCTAACAACAAACTCTTTGAAACAAGATTATCCCCTAGAAAAGAAATGGGTTCAATAAACAACTATTTGAAGTATGATTTACCCATTAAAAATAAATGGTTTTAAATAAAAACACTTTGGAATATGAATTACCCATGTAAAATAAATGTTCTAAATAATTATCTCTTTGAAACATGAGTAACCCATGAAAAATAAATGGGTTAAATAAAAATATCATTGAAACACGATTAACCCATGGAAAAGAAACGGGTTAAACAACAATCTCTTTGAAAACAAAATAATCCATAAAAATAATGAATGAGGATGGATTCAATAAAAAATATTACCTAGGGAGGATAATTAACAACATGGTTTTTTTTTGTCGATTAATGGAAATTACCTTAAAAGTTCTTTAAAAACATTGATGAGGAAACTAACCTTTAAACATCCCAAATCATATCATACCACATTGAAAAATTTGAATAATAATACCCATGAATTAATAACATGAAAAGAAACATTTAATATCCTAATAATAATTGGATTCAGTATATATATTTTAAAAATATAATTATATAAACCTCATAAAATAATATAGGTGTATAACATAACAAATTTCTCAAAGAAGGAAATTTGTGACAAAATTCCATTACCACTTTTGTTAATGAAAAATCATAAACCCCATGAAATAGATATCATAAAAAGGATATTTAAAACCCAATAAATTTAATGATAAGAATAATTTAATGATAATAATAATTAAATAAATTCATTAGAAGTATATACACCATAAAAAATAATTTAAGTTCTTAACAATAGAATATACCTCAATAAAATGAAATTGAGATGAAATCCCTTACCTTGAGTATGATTTTTCATCCTTGTCCTCTATATTTCTAAGTAATAAACATATGTTAGTTATATAATTTTTTTATAATTTTTTCCATGTTTATTATTAATTTTCTTTCACTAATAAAATTTTTATATACCATTAATTAATCAATAATATTTAAGACGGATGTTTCGACCATATTTGGTTTATGTGTCAAAAATGACTTTGGTAGGTCAACTATGGTCAAAGAGATCATTATTAAAACATATACAAGATAATAATCACAAAATAATTATCATATTTATAAATAAATTATAATATTTTAACCAATAATGAATGATTATTGTGAAAAATGAACCAACGTTATAATCATGGAGATGACATATCGTACGTACGAATGAGCAATGTTCACAAATTTCAATGATCATTTTTGAAAGAAGGAAAGTAACATTTATATTTATAGAATGATAATTATATCATAAATAATATATTATTTAATCCTAAATATATATATATATATATATATATATATATATATAATTCTTTTTATGTAAAAGTAGTCACATCACGTTGAGGAGGCTGTAGTCCACACATCAACGAATGACATTATCACTCTTTCAGTTTGTGAAAGGGTATTAAATAAAATGAAATATTATATTTACAGAAATGAAATTATGTCATGAATATAATATATATGTTATTTTAAATCAACAAATATTAATTAAACCTATATTTGATACATTCCATGTAATGTGTGAACGTATCACATCACTTTGAGGAGGCAATAGTCCGCACATCCATAAACGATATTATTGCATGTATACAAAATGGAAAGAATGAAGGTGTGATTTATATAAAAATTACATAAGTATTAATAAAATTTAAAATCATATATATAATATAAAAATATTATGTCTATCATAATTCCCAACCAAGATAGGTGTTAAAGGGAAAACGAATGACATCATTTCGCGAGGCGGTAGTTCACCATACACATGAATGGTGAGTTTATTACCTATTTGATGGACGTCGGTGTAGGTGAAGGTATAAACCTTAACATAAGAAATATTATTATGTATATGATACAAAGTTTGTTATATAGTACTGTAATAATAATAACTTAATGATTGGAGAAATAAATAAATCATAAATACATGTTGAAGAATGTTACCTCTTTTTCGGGTAACTCCTTTTGGTTTAAAACAAAGGGATTACTTGGTTCTATTTATTCCCAAAGTGAGGACTATATGGAGAGGTTAGGGATGTTTTGAGATTAAATTGTCATGTTTTGTAAAAGGTAAAGTTCTTGATTGGTGTCAATGAATGGGGGAGGGAGAGTTCCTTTTTATTGTGAAGGGGGAGTGACATTCTTGTAAACATAAAAAGGTAAACACTACTGATAGGTACACCTTACATAATGTGATTAAAAAAATGATAAATAATGGATTAAATGGTAATTATACTTGATAAAAACTCAAACCACACAAAAATTAAAATCTTTTTAATTATTTTTTTCTTAGTCGTTAAGTTTCATTTTTTTTTCATTTTAGTTTTTATTTTGGTAGCTTTTTTTATAACTTTTGTAATTTAGACATTAAGACTAAATTAAAGTGGGAATTATTATAAAATTTATACTCACTAAATTTAAAATATTAAATCTAATTTATAAGATAAAAACCCCATATATATTGGATATTAGTTCTAATAGAAACACATGTAAAGCGCAAAAACATTGCTTTAACTCTAACCACACAGACAATGTTTTTAATATATATGGTTCAATATGTTCATTATAAAATACCAATTAGACCTTATATTTACCATATAATATATTTATTGACACTTAAAAATCACTAATATGAACATAATATTTTTAGTAATTTCAAATCATATAATAAAATATCATTTATTTTATTAAATTATTAACTAAATAATCAACGTGTTATATTTGTTAAATATTTAATATAATTATATCATATCTAAAAATTAAATTTAAATTATTATGATAAAAATAAATAATTTATATTCCAAAATAATATTTATATCCAAACCTATGTAGCTTCTTCCCTACTCCAAATATTTATAAGTGTTAAAGGGAAGACATATTCTATTTTTGTATATTTCCTCACATAACTTATTATATAAGTCAATTTTAGGGAATAATATCCCAATAACTCATAAAAATTTATCCTAATGTTTTTATGGTAGATTTATTTATATACAATGGGTTTTTGAAAAGTTTTGGGTCATTTATAAACTTTATATTATATGTTTATTCATTAAGTATGCTTCTTTTTACCTTAATCAATATAATTAAATTTAATTACTTTCACTAGTATTTTTGGTCAAAAAATTATTTGATATTATAAGATATATAATTTCATAAATATTACAAACACTTACATTCTTTTTTCAAATTTAAACTCATAGAAGTGGCCAAAATTAATTTAAAATTAATAACACAGGCGTTGTAAGACAACAAGTTTTTAAAGAGAAAAGTTCAAAATTTTGAAATGTTTTTATATCAAATTTTAATGTGACATTGAATATATCAACCTAAATTGGTTTTTTTGGGTGCATAACTGAACTAATTATACTTTAAAACCAATTTAAAATATAATTTATCTATATAAATAAATATGACAAAATTCTATTTTCCCTCAAAATGTAGCATTTTTCACTATTCGTTGAAAAAATGAAACTTCTAAAAAATATATAAAAATTAAACCAAATTAAATTTTGATGTTACTATTTAATAAATTAAGTTAATTTTTCAGATAAAAATTATAAAAGTTTTGAAAATTAGATTTAAACTAGGTTCCCCACTAAAGGAGGTAAAACTGCCCTTAAAAAATATACAATATTTTTGGGTAAAAATTTGATTTATTATTAGATTACCACTATAAAAATAATTGGTTGAATTTAAAAAAATTTATTAAATATATAACATATAAAATTTCATTAATATCTCTAAATAATATTTATTAACATAATTTATTAAAATAAAATGTCATTATGGTCATAAAATGTTTTTTATCATAAAAACACCTCCTTTATATTCAATTGGACTTTATTTTAATATCTAATTAATCAATAAAAAGTTAATTAATTTTATAAACATTTTTAAGATATATTTTTAGAATTTGGTTCATATAATTCATTCCCAACATTCCAATGAAGAGGTGATAACTATTATGTTAAAAAAATATTACTAATACTATACTATTGTCCGATAAGACTCAGCCTTGTGTGTAACATAAGTCATCAAAGGGAATAAATATTACATGCACTAGAATATAAAAAGGGTATTGAGTGAGATTAAATATAAACAATATATTTCATGTACCACAATACATTAAATAATTTAAATTAATTTGTGAAAATAATATTTCTTAAAATATATGGATGTTACATCCTACCCCCTTAAAATGAATTTCACCCTCGACATTCATCTTGGTTATCAAAGGATTAAAATTTTTAGAATTATTTTATTGAAACCCAAATCATAAAAAGATTTAATAGAACATCATCATAATACATGAAAGTGAAAAACATAAATTCCACTGGAAGATACATATTACTAGGAATCATCCTAGGGAGAACATAGGTGGGAATGGAAGAAAAGAGAAAATAATTATAGGGAGTGATTATGGTCATTTATAAAAAAATTGTGAATGTACAATGTAATGTTAAGGTCTTAAAAAAAATAAATATGTGATGATTAAAAATACCACCAGTTCATCAAAATTGAAGGTACTAATACAATAATTTTTGTTTCAATATCCTTATCATAGAGTTGATAAATTCTATTACCATCTAGTCCAAAAGTAATCATACTTACTTGATGAGTATAATTTCATAATTTAATAAATTTACGCAAAAATATCAACTTTTTCTCCAAAAAATGAGTATTCTAGATGAATTTTGAATTCCCGAAGAACTAAAATCAACTTTTAAGGACCATATACCCATAAAAGGGATAGTTAAGCTATTACGCCGATATTTAGAAATTAACTAAAACCAAAATTGCTAGAATATGGTTAAATATTTACCAAAATGATTAAACTCTAAAATAACACACTAATAGTAAAAATTATATAGTAATACCCAATGTTCAAACAAAATTATTCCTTGAATAACATCCTTAAAATCCTTCAAACATATCTGGACTATGTTTCAAACAAAAATATTAGAAGTATTTTATCATATATTCTTCTAAGATAAATAACCCATTATTATTTAAATAAAATACCATATTTGTTCCAAATAAAATTAATCTTTACTTGAAAAAATCTAATACTAACCAAAAAATAATATAGTCCAGTGGTAGTGCGTAAAACCCTTATCATCCTTTAGTAATTGGTTTAAACCCCACTGCCTAGCCAAATGTGATAGGTTTTCACTGAGTATATAGGTTGTCCCCATTTTTACTTTATACATGAAAACATATTCCCCCTTGAAAAAAATTAATTTTAATCATAGGGTTTAAAAAAACTCGTCCCAAAAAAACATCTCCAAAAATATATTTATGATCTCATCGCTTAAAACCTCAATATGGTGTCTAATACTTTGAACATATGATTATAATTAAGCTTATATAACTATAAAGGCATCCATAAATCTTAATATATCCTCACATAAAGACATCATAATCTCTAAATTTATCTAAACTGACCTTTGATACCAACTATGATAGCTTAGAAATCACACTCTCGGATCCTATGCTGGATTCCATAAATTTACATTTTCATCTTGATTCCAATAATTTTGACCCAAATTTTTCATATAAATATTACAAAATCAAAAAGAAAACTTGGATCATGTACAACCTCAAGGAAGTTTTAGGTTTAGATTTTTAGAGAATTAGGAAAAAATATGACATAAACAACTCAAATAATATTGGACCCATAATTATTCAAAAGAACATTTCTCCCATTTATTTAATATTTTCATATTTCACAATAGGTCATCCACATCATCCTTGTGAAATATTTTATAGACATAAATTTTTCAACAACATTCATTAAAATCGGGGTAAAAGGAATCATAAGAAGTGTGATCATAGATTATTATTAAGGGTAAACATAAACATTATCAATTACTTTTCATCAATGAACATAAGCCTATGTAAGGATACGATGAAATAATAAAAGTGAATGATAAAATCATAAAATAACTCGTACACATCAATACCAAGACCATCAAATATGGAAACCTGGAAAAGGAAAGAGTCATCAAAATCAATAATCATGATCCATGTGATATTGAAATAGACCATTAAAAACACTATAAAACCATATTATAAAAATATAAAACATTTTTTTATCTTGGAATATGATCTCATTGAACAATTATAGATCCTTGAGAAATGGAATAACCAATATGGATGAATTCCATATCCGGAGAACCTAATGTCTCATAGCGTTATTTGCGTTTACCCATCGTATATGCTATAATGAGATCACTTAGATCTATTGGGGTGCACCAATCATTTATGAAGAGGCGAATTGATTTTTTGAGGTTGAAATTGTTGTCAATTACTTAAGAAGATGAAAAGTTAATGAGTTATTTAATGTGATGATTGCATATATAGTCTTTAATTACAAAGGCTTGTGAAAATGTGAATTCACTTTGTTTACTACATTGTTTTGAAGAGTAAGAAGACATTTCCATGAAAGAATTGATTATTTTTCATGATGAGGAATTCTATGATGGTTGTGATATAATTTTTGAGAGTGGTATTTGGAATTAAAATTTAAGAAATATTATATTTCATATATCACATATAATTTTTCTATGAATACATTTTTGGTTCCTTATTAAAAAAATTAGCCATCCCATGATATAGCCCTAGCTTGCTCGACACAAGCCTTGTGTGGGACCATGGAGGATCAACCACAAACAAGGGATGCCAGCCCATTCCAGACTGCTGGTGGCATGAATGGACATTTGTAATTCCCAAGGGTAGATGGATGCGATTACACATGCAAAGATGGAGCAACCACCATGTGGGGAAGCACAACGAAAGAGGTGGGTGTAGGAGCGCTCCCTCAAAATTAGTATAGGGTGGTACTAGATGAGGGAGAGTAGTAATATGGAGGATTGTTGCAGTGGATTTTATTATATATGGGTGGGAAATCCCTCAATGATTCGATGTGGGATCAAATAATGTAGCACTAAAATGAATATAGGATGTTCGATCTGTTTAATCCTTTATATGATCCATCAGATCATTCAATCGTTCTCTATAACCACCGCGATCAATTTGATGATCATATTGAGTCATCTGATCAGAATTGGATGTCTTCTTCTTCAGTAAGCCTCATTCGAGTACTGATATTCACCGAAGCTCAATTTACGTCTCACATAGTGATCAAAATCAACCTTCTCTTTATCATTTTGGCATTCAGAAAATTATAGGATGATCTAAATATGAATAAATATTATTTTCATCATAAATCTAAGATCAAATTTGATAAATACAGTGAGTTGAAAAAGATTTATAATCTATGATGATGATAAATTATGTTGTGATGGAGAAGTTTTATGCTTTGAAATGAGAAGTTGTACATGATAAAGATTTATGAGTCTCAAATGTTCTAGAATTATCTTCATTTCCTATAAATACCGAATCTAAGATCATTTTCATTATCACCTTTTATCTCACATATGAGTTTTCATTTGAGAGATAAAAAACTCCTTGAATATCTCTTGTTCGTGAAGGTTTCCATGCTCATTTTGTTTTCCTGAAGAAGAAGAATCCCGTGAGTACTCGAACTATTCATTTCACACTCAAGGTGCTTCGCAAAGAATGATGTTTTGCGAAGCCAATTGGAAGTTTGATATCCTTATGAGACCTATTTTGTTTTCAACAACAGGTTTTAGGAACCACATAATGTTTTTACACACACAACATCTCAAGTATAAGTTCTTTCATGCACTGTATCTATACCTATTCGGGTTTGTGAATAAGAAAGAGAGAGCATCCTATTTTTTTCGCAAATAGTGTGAAGAGTAAGTTTACATAACTTGTGTAGTAATACTTACATAACTCTTGTAAGAAGGATTTCCATGCATGAATTTATTAAAGGATTTCATGCATGATTCGATGAATTTATGAGTACAAACAGTGTGTATAAATTGTGAGAGTGTGAAAAGTGGATAGTGTGTGTGTCATTGATGAGTCATATTAAAAATAATGACATTTATTAAAGAATTATCATATGGACATGCGATGAATGAATTTTATTTTAATATGAGTGCATAATACAAACATAAATACACATAAGAAAATACTTCCATGAATGTGTTAAGTTTTATACATGTGTACTGTTAGACATTTTATGATGATAAGAACATGTGATTTTTTATATACATGCATGAAGTTAGAATATTAGAGTACATGAAAAATACTTTTCATGATTGGAGTGTAGAGTTTTGATACTTAAGTCGGGAAATTTTTACTCTCAATGATTTGGAAGATTTATGTATCAGATTTTTCAGTTTTGAGTGAGGTTGGGTCTTTAGTAGAAGGAATAGCCCGGGCAGTGTTGAACTGAGGAAGGTGACCATATAGAGGTGATCAGTTTTAATGTGAGCAAGGCCGATAGTTAATCAGAAGATTATGTAGTGTGGACTTGAAACAAAACAAGGGCAACATATCACTGTATTAGAAGTCAGTGGTAGTTGAAGACCTGTTCATGTGATATATTCATTAAAGAACTAGCAGGATGCATGTATAAATATCAGTAGATTTTTGGGAGATATTTAAACTGGTGGGAGTTAGTATAAAGAAAACTGATGGGGTTTTAGTGTAAAGATCCTATCTGGAGATAATCCAAAGTAATCCATTGTGATCAGACATTACAGGAGTTTGTCTGTATGGATATTTGGGTGATTTTATGTATTTTTAATCACATTTCATATTAATAGTATAAATTTTGTGTCTCATATTATCCCAAACACAACAAGGACATAGTCACCCACATAGGGGGTAATCCTTGTAAAAATATTGTGTTATATGCTTCATTTACTTTTGGTCTTGCATGTGGTATAATTCTGTTTGTAAACAGGGATGATCTATTCACTCTAATAAGTGGAGAGGTTCGAATTAAAAAGGGGTAAGAGAGAAGAAATGAAAATTTGTAAAACTTGTGCACACTAATTCACCCACACTCTCAGTGTACCTAGATGATCCACTAGGCACTTAAATTGGTATGAGAGCACAGGTTACACCTATAATTGGATCTATCTTATTTTACCTACTGTTTATATCTGAATTATATGAAGTTAAAATTTGTTTTTGAAGGAGTAAAAGAGAAAAGTCATAAGGAACGTTCAGTTCCTATCTTTGTCAGTGATATTAAAGTGATTTTTAAAAAAACCATGAAGAAATGTCATGAACTAACCCGGGTCGCCCCTGAACCGATCACCCGAGCCGGTCCACAACATGACCCGAGAGGCGTTCCCGATCCTCCTGGGCTGGCGACAAGCACCAGGGCATCAACAGAGGCGGTGGGAACAATTTTGCCAAATAAATAAATAAATCAGCATAAATAAAACAGAGCAGCGCAGAAAAAAAAATAGACAAAGAAGAGAAAATAAACAAGAACAAAAGAAAAATAAAACTAACCGAAAGAGATAATTACTATCTCCGTGTGACCTCGCAGGTCACTCTCCAACTCACGACCAAACGTCACCAAAGGTGAACGCACCCAAGTTGTAGCCTGCACAAACACTAAAAATAGAAAAAAAGAATTATAGGCGTGAGTATTAAAACTCAGTAGGTGTGCCCAACAAACTATTCCCAAAGCACTACCTTTAAATAAAGAAATCTATTAATTCAAGGTTTGAACTAAGTATAAAAAATATTGGTTTTCACACACACACACACTTTCATTTCTAAAACAAGTATCAGTCCATTGCCCTTTGTAATTTGAAAACAACTTTTAATGTTTGAAAGGAACAGGTGAATTGCATTTTAAAACACTTATGCGAACAATTATAAAACCAAACATCAGTTATTAGCTAAAAAAGAAAACTACACATAACACACAACACACGCCAAGGGCAATGGGAAAAAAATGGCACACACGAGCCAGCAATCGAATTAGACTTCTCAATCGTGCGCCACACACAAATAAACACTAAATGAAACATGGGTCGAACCTAGGAGATTGTGAACAATCCAAAACGTACTATACATGTGACTCATCCTGAAGGCATGCCCTAACTTGATGACGTCATAATGCCCATACTACTACCCGGCATAGCCCTGCATGGCCTAACCGAGGGGCTCAATCCCCATAGCAGCAATAACTCAGTATTCCCCTGCTATGGGGCCACTATCCAGTGTGTGGTCTAAACTAGTTCAACAATCGTTCTCAGAAAATTCACTCAATATGCCAGGTTCCCATGTCAACACATATAATAAAAGAGGGGTGCGTCCACAATGTAAATCAATCAGTCACAAAGCACTAACATCACATATAGCTCACGCAATCAACTCACACCAAAGATCACCCTCGAGTGGCTTTTCCAAAATAATCTATTTTATTAAAGTGCCAAACGGGCCTTCACCAATTTTAAAGAAAAACTTCATTTCTCGAGAAAACCCAAAACACTTGTTCAGAAGAAATCATTTATCCTTAAAACTAGAAGTACGTTTGAAATTACGTGAATTATGTTTAATGGCCAAACGATCATTCTTTCAAAACTGGGTGTCCGACCGTCAAGAAAATGTTCCAAGTGTTCGGTATAAAATAAACAGCTCTTTTGACACTAAATAATCATTTAAAATTTTATTATCTAATATTATTTTTCATTCATTAAAATTAACAAAACATCAAGCAATTAATAAATTCTAAATTTAAAGGTGAGTGCAATGGGGGACCTACCTCAACCCGCAGCTCGGTTACGACGACGATGCGGTACGTCCCAACATGCGCACAAGTACGTGTCACTTGTCGACAACCGCAACATCACAGAAAAACCTTGCCAATGCACTGAAAAAAACGCAAAGCATCTAAAAACACTGAAATACTGTCTTAAAATAATCCAAATGAATAGACAGAGTAAAATCCACCTTGACACCGGTGCAGATGAAACAAAACGAACACAAAACAAAGCAATCGAGATACGATTCAAAAACCTACTCTATAGAAATCACCAAGTTCACAAGTAAAACCCAAATCACAACTTCACCATTTTTTTAATAAAAGAAAACTAAGGGCAATACCCCCAAAATCACATCAATTGACTTTAACATAACATAATTAAACAATGCCAACAAGGACCAATTTCAACTAATTCCACAAATGCCAAAACATCATAAAAAGATATACGAGAATAGTATAAGGAACTGAATTACATTTTAAAAATTACCAAAATAATATTTGGAACTTAAAAAAACAAATCATTTCAGACACTTGTAGTCACGAACCAGAAACTCACTCCAAACATATTTTTAACAACGTCAAAATATTCAAAAACAATATAGCAGGCTAATTAAAGGCATAAAGATGATGTGAAACCAGTTTTAAAACTAAAAGATAGAGTGCGGGCATTAGTAGAGTTATCCGGAAAAGAAATACGCAAATTATTCTACCTCGGAGGCGTGCGAACATGATGAAACTTCAAGGGTAGGAAGAATACACACCGAGGAACAAACTGCATCACCTAGCATCTAAGAAAAATGAATCAAACAGAACCCTAAATATGATGTCTTGGAAGAATAGAAAAAAAACACAATTAAGGACCCTAAAAAAAGAGGATACTTACCGGAGGGGGAAGAGAGGAGGTCCGGCGTGAGGAGGGTCATGCGTTGTGTCGCGCCGTGGGGGAAGGGAGACAATGGTGGCTGTCGCGCAGCAGGCCAGGCAGGAGGGGTAAAGGGGGCTGTCGACGTTGGACAGGAGAAGGGAAGGGTGTTGCGGTTCTGCTTGCTGCGCACAGGGAGGGAGGATGGGAATAGGGTGGCATCCGGATGAACGTCAACGGAGGGGAGCGGCGGAGAGACACCGGAGGAGGGGAGTGGTGGAGGGACGCCGGCTGAGGGTAGAGGCAGAGGGGCACCGAGGCGCGGCCGGTGTGGAGGGCAGCGCCTTGGGTTGACCGGCACTGCAGGAAGGCGGAGGGCTGTGCCTACTAGGGTGAGCGCAAGAGCAGCGGGGGCGAACGCAGTGGCGATACAGGAAGGTGGAAGCCTGAACTGGGAGGCGAGGTCGGCAGTGGAGGGGAAACCATAGTGCGGCGCCCAGCAAAATGGAAAGAGGTGCAAGGGAAAACCCACGTGGAGAAAAAAAAGAGAGAATGGAAAACCTATGAGAAAAATGATAAATAAATAAAATAAAATAAAAATAAAAATGCCAAAACCTCACATTGTTGATAATAATAACAAGGAGAATAATAATAATAATAATAATATAACAATGATAGAAATAATAATAATAATAATAACAACAACAACAATTAAATTTCTTTTTTCCTCAATAATAATAATAATAATATTACTATTATTAGTAAAAAGGAGATGATAATATTAATAATATTAATAAAAACAAAATAGTACTAATATAAACTAAATGGTAATTAAAATGAAAGCTTTGTTTCATTTTATTTTGAATAATAATAGTAATCAGTCAACCACGCAGTCTCCAGGATCGAACGCCCGGTCGCCGCTAGCGGTGCGGTGACCGCACACAGGTCTGAACTCCACTGCAAACATTGAACGCCAACAATTTTGACTCGAGAACCTACTCAGACCTTGACGAGAGAACTCAACGATGAGAATTAAATAAATAAAAATGAATTAAAAGTTGGGATGTGACAATTCACCCCACCACAGACACTTTCTGCCCCCAGAAAGTCACCAAGCCAAAAGTTAGCCAAAGCTTGAGTCCGTACCCGAACAGAGCCAAAAAGGAAAGTCAAGAACCTTGGGTTGACGATTCACTCCACAAGTCACACCCAACCGGTCACGAAGAAACCATGACATAAAACAAGGGGAGAACACGAGAGGGTTATCCCCACCACAAGAACTCAACTAACACAGAAAATTTAAAACCGAAACAACTCCACCAAGACTTAAACGAGAAACCTACTACAGAGCAACCCAGCAAACCCGGGTCCCAAAAAAAACCATCTTAACATCTCTACATTATCCAAACAACACCCTCGCCACAACCAGGGACCAGGGAACCCCCAACATGAACCTAACGACTTCTCCACCTAAGTTGAGCGTGACCACTGAGAGTTAAACAGAACATCACTACAAAGTCGTCCGGCATATCAGGGCACCAAAACAATGAACTCCCTATAACAACACTGCTAGAACTAAGAATTTCCCAAACTGATTTAAAACTCCCAACACATCCAACTCCCTTAGTACGAGCGAGATCGCTTCCACTAAAACCCAAAACTCTCGGCACAAGACAAAACCCCCAACACTCACATCTCCAAATGATCACTTAATAAAAACAGGGCCAACCCACCCAAGGGCCAAAAAAACTTTTAAGAAAAACAAACAACTCTAGAGGCCACATTCAAAAGAACGCGACTGCTATGATAACGAAAGAATAAGTTCATCACACTATTACCGCAAAAGATGAACTTACAATAGCATGAAAGCAAGGACAAGGAAATCCAGAATGTCTCTATTTCGAGACGAAAGATAAAGAATCGAGTGAATGTCTCACATGCCTCTAACACCTTGATTGTGTGCGAGTTTCACCCCGAGACCTGAGGCTGGGGCTCGGATGGTTGAAGCATCTTATGCCTCACAGTCAGACACGAGCATCCCTCGATCAGGAATCCTTCGAATGACACCTCTTTTGAATTTTTTCCCAGTGACTCGAACAGTCACGCTATAGCATGACTTTGGAGTGATGAGACAAGATGGATTAGGATGTTCGAACTAGAAACACCGATGGCACATTAGAAAGTAGTCTGACAAACCTGGAGTTGACACTGAGAAAAGGGATTTCTTTAGAGGCAGGTTCCTCTGGTACACCCTGATCGCAAAATGGGGAACCCTTACGAATGACGAAAGGCGCCGGGTTGGCCAAGCACTGGCGCTCGAGATGTCGAATCCTTAAAGTTTCCAACACAGGCCTTCACCAACCATTGGCCTTGCCAATTACGGACAAGCTCTCGGCGCTTTTCGTCATCAACTCCTCAGGTATGATCCATTGGATGGAGACGGACTTTAACACCTCCCACATCATCCCAACTCCAACTGTGATGTAAAGTCCCCCCTCTATTGGTCCAAGGATGGACCCTCCATTAAACCCCAGATAATATGAACTCTAACAATATTAGGAGTCCCCAACCACCCAAAGATATGTTATACTCCCCTAAAACTACATCACTGCCCCTAACGAACCCTGAATTCCATGAAAGACAAGCAACACTCGATAGAAACTAGAATTGGGAACGACTCATTAACAACTTTTGAGGACATTTCTGGGTGGCATATTTGAAAAAAACATGAAAAACAAAATCGCAACTGGCATCAATCCAAAAATCAATCAAAAGAAACACCCCGAGCCAAGACAACTGGCCTGGAATCCTGAACAAGCTTAAACACAACCAAAACAACACCACAAGCCGAGGGTAACAGACTCATAAATCAAACATATATAAACACAGGAAAAAACCACTTTTCAAAAATACCAAAACCCACTTTTCAAGAAATACCAAGTCCCGAAATCTTTTTTTTCTCGTTCAATTCCATTTCAGAAAAATCAAGCCAAGCCATAAATTCCAAAACCCCACCAATGGCATCCTATGAACCTCCACATAAGCCTTCATCCCTTTTCACTCAAATCACCCATACATATATGACAATGTGCACTTCACGTGTCTACCACACATATGCGGACGATCCCAAGGAATAACAAGGGCCACACTTTCTATTCTGTTACCAAATCAAAACATAAGCCAAAATATTTCAAATCAAAACACTTTTCTTTAAAAACCCACTTCACCAATTTCAAAACAACTTGAAGGAAAACCCCTCTTTTTTTACCAGTTTTAAAACCATTAGAGAAAAAAAAACTTTCAATTCAAAACCACCTTCATTTCCAAAAACACTTTAAAACCAACCAAAATCAAGACAAATCACAACTAACAATGGACAACCGGAATGAGGAACTAGTGCTTATACCCAACCTGGCGACATGGTAGTGAGCCACGCCCCAAGTAAGACATAACACCAGAGGACCTTGAATCGGGCACTTGGGCTCCACATGGGTCACTACTTCATGTGGGGTCACAACGTCACACCAAGTCCCCTCTATTATAATCCCTCAATCCAAAACAAATACAAAAGACTCAAAACCCAAACTACCCCTGGTAACTCAGGTCTCATCAAGAGCAGTCGTGATCAGGCACCAACCCACAACCTACCTCATGAGCCCCGAAAGTACTAATCTCCATCTACCGGACATCCCAAATAACAAGGGCACTCTGAAAAGAGAGGTCCGCTAAGTGTCGACCTCCTCTGATACCATTTTTTCACGAACCAACCCGGGTTGACCTTGAACCGATCACCCGAGCCGGTCCACAACATGACCCGAGAGGCATTCCCGATCCTCCCGGGATGGCGACAAGCACCAGGGAATCAACAGAGGCGGTGGGAACGATTTCTCCTAATAAATAAATAAATCATCATAAATAAAACAGAGCAGCGTAGAAAAAAAATAGACAAAGTAGAGAAAATAAACAAGAACAAAAGAAAAATAAAACTAACCGAAAGAGATAATTACTATCTCCGTGTGACCTTGCAGGTCACTCTCCAACTCACGACCAAACGTCACCCAAGGTGAACACACCCAAGTTGTAGCCTTCAAAAACACTAAAAATAGAAAAAAAGAATTATAGGAATGGGTATTAAAACTTAGTAGGTGTGCCCAACAAACTATTCCCAAAGAACTACCTTTAAATAAAGAAATTTATCAATTCCAGGTTTGAACTAAGTATAATAAATATTGGTTTTCACACACACAGACACTTTAATTTCTAAAACAAGTATCAGTCCACTGCCCTTTGTAATTTGAAAACAACTTTTAATGTTTGAATGGAACAGGTGAATTGAATTTTAAAACACTTATGCGAAGAATTAGAAAACCAAACATCAGTTATTAGCTAAAAAGGAAAACTACACATAATACACAACAAACTCCAAGGGCAATGGGAAAAAATGGCACACATGAGCCAAAAATCGAATTAGACTTCTCAATCGTGCGCCACACAAAAATAAACACTAAATGAAACATGGGTCGAACCTAAGAGATCGTGAACAATCCAAAACGTACTATACATGTGACTCATCCTGAAGGCATGCCCTAACTCGATGACGTCATAACGCCCATACTACTACCCGGCATAGCCCTGCATGGCCTAACCGAGGGGCTCAATCCCCATAGCAGCAATAACTCAGTATTCCCCTGCTATGGGGCCACTAGCCAGTGCGTGGTCTAAACTAGTGCAGCAATCGTTCTCAGAAAATTCACTCAATATGCTAGGTTCCCATGTCAACACATATAATAAAAGAGGGGTGCGTCCAAAAAGTAAATCAAGCAGTCACAAAGCACTAACATCACATATAGATCATATAATCAACGCACACCAAAGATCACCCCCTGAGTGGGTTTTCTAAAATAATCTATTTTATTAAAGTGCCAAACGGGCCTTCACCAATTTTAAAGAAAAACTTCATTTCTCGAGAAAACCCAAAACACTTGTTCAGAAGAAATCATTTACCCTTAAAACTAGAAGTACGTTTGAAATTCCGTGAATTATGTTTATTGGACAAACAAGCATTCTTTCAAAACTGGGTGTCCTCCCATCAAGAAAATGTTCCAACTGTTCGGTATAAAATAAACGGCTCTTTTCACACTAAATAATCATATAAAATTTTATTATCTAATATTAATTATCATTCATTAAAATTAACAAAACATCAAGAAATTAATAAATTCTAAATTTAAAGGTGAGTGCAATGGGGGACCTACCTCAACCCGCATCTCGGTTACGACGACGATGCGGTACGTCCCAACATGCGCACAAGTACGCGTCACTTGCCGACGACCGCAACATCACATAAAAACCTTGCCAATGCGCTGAAAAAATGCAAAGCATCTAAAAACACCAAAATACTGTCTTAAAGTAATCCAAATGAATAGATAGAGTAAAATCCTCCTTGACACCGATGCCGACGAAACAAAACGAACACAAAACAAAGCAATCGAGATACGATTCAAAAACCAACTCTATAGAAATCACCAAGTTCACAAGTAAAACCCAAATCACAACTTCACCATTTTTTTATAAAAGAAAACTAAGGGAAATACCCCCAAAATCACATCAACAGAGTTTAACATAACATAGTTAAACAATGCCAACAAGGAACAATTTCAACTAATTCCACAAATGCCAAATCATCATAAAAAGATATACGAGAATAGCATAAGGAACTGGATTACATTTTAAAAATTACCAAAATAATATTTGGAACTTAAACAAACAAATCATTGTAGACACATGCAGACGTGAACCAGGAACTCACTCCAAAAATATTTTTAACAACGTCAAAATATTCAAAAACAATATAGCAGGCTAATTTAAGGCATAAAGATGATGTGAAACCAGTTTTAAAACTAAAAGATAGAGTGCGGGCATTAGCAGAGTTATCCAGAAAAGAAATTTGCAAAATTCTTCTACCTCGGAGGTGCGCGAACACGATGAAACTTCAAGGGTAGGAAGAATACACACCGAGGAACAAACTTCATCACCTAGCATCTAAGAAAAATGAATCGAACACAACCCTAACTATGATGGCTTGGAAGAATAGAAAAAAAAACACAATTAAGGACCCTAAAAAAAGAGGATACTTCCCGGAGGGGGAAGAGAGGAGGTCCGGCATGAGGAGGGTCATGCGTAGTGTCGCGCTGTGGGGGAAGGGAGACAGAGGTGGCTGTCGCGCAGCAGGCCAGGCAGGAGGGGTAAAGGGGGTTGTCGACGTTGGACGGGAGAAGGGAAGGGTATTGCGGTTCTGCTTGCTGCGCATAGGGAGGGAGGCTGGGAATAGGGTGGAAGCCGGACGAATGCCAACGGAGGGGAGCGATGGAGAGACACCGAAGGAGGGGAGTGGTGGAGGGACGCCGGCTGAGGGTAGCGGCAGAGGGGCACCAGGGTGCGGCCGGTGTGGAGGGCAGCGCCTTGGGTCGACCGGCACGACAGGAAGGCGGAGGGCTGTGCCTACTAGGGTAAGCGCAAGAGCAACGGGGGAGAACGCAGTGGAGATGCAGGAAGGCGGAAGCCTAAACTGGGAGGCGAGGTCGGAAGTGGAGGGGAAACCCTAGTGCGGCGACCAGAAAAATGGAAAGAGGCGCAAGGGAAAACCCACGTGGAGAAAAAAAAAGAGAGAATGGAAAACCTATGGGAAAAATGATAAATAAATAAAATAAAATAAAAATAAAAAATGCCAAAACCTCACATTGTTTATAATAATAACAAGGAGAATAATAATAATAATAATAGTATAACAATGATAGAAATAATAATAATAATAATAATAATAATAACAACAACAACAACAATAAAAATAAAATTTTTTCCCTCAATAATAATAATAATATTAATATTATTATTATTAATAAAAAGGAGATGATAATATTAATAATATTCATAAAAACAAAATAGTACTAATATAAACTAAATGGTAATTAAAATGAAAGATTTGTTTCATTTTATTTTGAATAATAATAGTAATCAGTCAACCGCTCAGTCTCCAGGATCGAACGCACGATCACCGCTAGCGGTGCGGTGACCGCGCACAGGTCTGAACCCCACTACAAACTTTGAACGCCAACAATTTTGACTCGGGACCCTACTCAGACCTTGATGAGAGAACTCAAGTCTGAGAATTAAATAAATAAAAATTAATTAAAATTCGGGATGTGACAAGAAAAGGCAGAAGAAAGAGGAAAAAAATATGAAAATTAATTTGAATAAGAATGAGGGTTCATCAATATATGAATATAGTCAGAAAGATTATCTATCAGCAATATATGTTAAATTAGTTGATAAAGATACTTTTTATGATTATGGATTAGGTGGTGATGAAGAAGAATTTATTGAATCAATCAGTTATTTTTATTCATATATCAAAAATTATTTGAATAATGTTCCTACTAAAGTTTTCACTGATGTATTTTTTTTATAAAGGGAAATTATGATTAAATGTCACATTATGAAAAGGAAGCTGAGGATGTGGAGGAAGCCTTGGAATTTTTTTTCACAGATGTAAAATTTTCTCAAAAATAATTGATGTCAAAGAAGAATCTATATCACATCACAATGAAAATTTATCCGATGTTGAAGAACAATTGAAATGAAATAAGTGTGAGAATGAAGTTACCGAGAAGGTTCTTATAGGGAAGATTCATACCCTTGAAGAATCTCATTAATATAACATGAATATTAAGGATTCTCAATTTGAAATTAGAGGAAAAGATGATACATTTATCCTAGATGAAAAACTAAAATAACAGTCTATATTTCATTACAATGAAAGACATAATTTGATTGAATATGAATTACAAATGACTATTTGTGATAAGGATGTGACTGAAAAAGTTTATACAAAAGTGATCTATGCACTGGAGAAACTACACCAAACCTCCTTAAAAGTTAAATAATCCTAACTAGGGGTTAAGATAAAGATAATTAATGATATTAATAGTTCTCTATTATAAGTAACTCAAATTCATGATGATCATGTTCTGAAAATGAGTAGTCAATATGAAGACAAATTGAGAGCTGTTGAAGATGAGAGAAATATCCTCAACATGAAGTGTTTTCAAATGGAAGTCAAATTGAAAAATAGTAAGGAAAAAAATTAATTAATTCCTAGAATTAATATGAAGACACAGTGAAATCAATTTATGATTAGATGAATTCACTAAGTCTGAAATATCTTGAGTTGGAGGTCAAGTTCAAAAATCATGAGAATATTCAAGCTGAATCATCACAAAAATGCTGAGATCAAAAAAGCTGCAAAGAGTAATTATGAAATGATTCTTACTTTTTGAAAATACTCATTTAAGTGGGAATAAGGGCTTGAGATTATCTCAAGATAAATCACTTATAAGATCCTTGAAACAGGTAACCCTTGATCCAGAAGTTCCTGTTTATACAAATGTTGTTTTAACTATAAGTATAGAGTTCAAAATGAATTCTATTCAAACATGGGTAAATAACATTGATGATAAATCCACCATATCATAAAAGGTGGATATGAAAAATAATTTGAAATCATGTTCCCCATAAAGATCTAAAATTAATAATCATATAATAAAACAGAAACAAGATTTCAAATATTTCTATGTTATTGTACAAAAGAAGAAATAAATATGTGTTGGATATTTTTGGTGTTTCAAGAAATTTGGGCATTGAGATATTAACTGTTTGAATTATATATCTATTCATGATAATTAAAAAAGGACAGTTTTAAGGGGAATATCTAATATAAAGATAAATGCTGAAAACTTGAAGCATAATTCATAGATTAGGTAGAATCTATTTATCAATAATAGTTTTGATTATCTTGAATACTTATATGATTATTGCAATAAAAGTGGTCATAATTGTAATGAGTGCTAGTATGTACCAACTGTACACTATGCATATGATGATATTGAGAATAGACAACATCAAATGCAGAGGAAAAGAACAAATGAAGATAAATATTCCATGGTATGTGACTAGAAGAAGAATGATAAGATAACTATGAAGTAAGATACATCCAATAAGAATGATGATATTAATGTCACACTAGGGAAAATAGGATTCTACTGTGGAAGAAAAGATCATATCATGGACTTTTTGAAAATAGGTTATTAAAACCAATGACATTGGAAGCAAGATTAAGTAGAAAAATAAATTAAACTCAGAAAAATGTAACATGATTGATTTGGTGAATGAAAATAAAGATGAAAAAATCAAATTTCATGAGAGATTTTCTAAAATGTATAACCCTATTATTGATAGAGATTTGTGCAATTGGTGAAAAATGCCTGGACATATTGATGATAAATGCATACCATTTTTTCCTGAAAAAATAGAACTCGTTAGTGAAGAACAAAAGAGTAGCACCAATGGATTCTTATGCTGTAGGGTCCTGAAAAATACACTACTGGAAAATTGGGGTATAGCCACGGTCAATAACCATGGCTATAGGGGTCAAAACCGTGGCTATAACCTATATCCACGGTTCTAGCTAGCCGTGGCACCTATTGGCATGGCAATAACTAAAAGCTATAGCCACAGTTTTATTGGGCTATAGCCACAATTTTAAACCGTGGCTATAGACATATAGCCATGGTTTCACTAAACCGTGGCTATAACCCCCATATCTATCCACCGTGGTAGTTGGTCTATAGCCACTGTTGTCCCCCATGGAAAGAGGGATATAGGAACGGTTTATAACCGTGTCTATAGCCCAATAAAACCGTGGCTATAGCCCAAAATTAATTTTTGCCCATCGAGATTCAATCTTTGTACCTTCGCTATGTAGACCAAACACCTTTCCACTACTCCACAGACGTCTTTTTGGATATATATATATATATATATATATATATATTGTTAAATATATTATTAAAAACTAGTGCTATATCATGTAAACCGTGGCTATAAACCTTCTCGCCATTTTTTCGTGGGTTAATTGTTTTCCCGCCCAAGGGCAGGAGAACTACAGCCACATTTTTGATGAATCGTGGACATATTTCATGAAAAAAATACCCTATAGCCACGGTTTTACAAAAACCGTGGCTATAGACCAACCCTATTGCCACGGTTTAACCAAAATGTGGCTATAACCCTTTAAAAAAGACCCTATAGCCACAGTTTGGGTAAAACCGTGGCTGTAGATTTCGAAAAAAAACATATAGCCATGGTTTCACTAAACCGTGGCTATAACCTTTGAAATTAAACCCTATAGCCATGGTTTTGTTTAAACCCGTGGCTATAGCCTCATTTTCGATTAGTGATACACAAAGGACAGTGATAATCCTCTTAATTCAAGAGGGGATTCTACCCAATTTCCTTCATGGAATTGGGAAAAAATGTGGAGAAGTTGGCACAAGACGAACCAGTCCGTGGACCTATCCAATACTAACGGTATGCAGCTGGTTCTGTGAAACACCCCCCCCCCTCTGCAGACCATTTTCATTCACAGAATAGAGGTGGGGATCCTCCACGACCGCAAAACAGGATAGGCGCCAGGACGGTCCACCAACACAAACTGCCCCAGCCACAAACCGTGCCAGCCGTCCAATGTTGTATGCGCTATCGTTTTTGGAATAGAGGTGGAACCCTATGTGGCCGCGAATCACCCCTCGAACCAACTTGGTTCGTGGGTGAGGTGCACACCCCCGTGAGTTTTGGATTGAACAAGTCATCCAAAAACTGGGTTTTCAGTCATGGGCCTCTGGAAAAGGTGTCGCATGGCCATAGATACACCTCTTCCCCCCCTCTATAAAAGAAGATCGAGGGAGAGAGGAGAAAAAAGAGGAGGATAGATCAGAGATGGGTGGATGGATTTTGGAGGAAGAAGCTTAGGATTTCGCAAAAAGGGAAGTTTTGATTCGCGAACCAGAACAGGTATGAAACTGGAAACGAATTAATAAGAAACCAAAAAACGCATAACAACGTGGTGAACTGAAAACATAAAAGGAAAAAAAAGAAGACCGTGAACCATGGCCCCTCCGCGGATGCATTCCCCACAAACCAGGGAGCTTATGAACCTTTTTCAATCCGACGTACTGCCTTGCACCCTCCTATGCAGGCGAAGCCCTGACCAACGAACCCCCGACCGACGTCGCCCTTGGCCACCGCTGCACGCATGGAATCCACTACATACCAACATGGTACGCAGGCTAAACCCGAAGCCGCGTACCGCCCTGGTGAGCGGGATGACTATCAGTCGGCGGACCACCCTGGTTTGCAGACAGCCTCTCCAGCCGCGTAGCACCCTCGTATGCAAAGGGCGCCGCTCCTCATGCACCCATTCGGTCCGCCAACTCCTTCGGTGTTCCCGTTCCCCGAGCCAGATAAAACCATTCCGATCTGGCCAGATCCTTCGCACCCCCCCACTGGCCCATTCATCGGCCCCAAGCCAAGGCCTCCACCGAAGCCACCAGACCCGTGTGATGCAACCTTCAGGCGCATCAGCACGCTGCCTTGAGTTCACATACCCACGATAAGAGAGGGCGAAGGGGTTTTTCCGGCCCTTGAGCGGATTCCCTAAGAGTTCTTGGGTTCACATTCCCACGGTAACGTAGGGTCCAAGCCCAAAGTCCCCTTTCCGCCTCTCCACTTTCTAGATTGGGGGACCCCGCTTCCATTTCCCTTCATCTCTAGTGATGAAAACTACTCCCCTCTTCTGAGAGTGAACGTGTAGCCTCTTTGGTGTAATCCCTTAGCCTTTCTTGCGGGAGGTGGCACCCATGCACCTCCGTACTTCCCTGGTTCCAAGGACCAAGAGGGGAAATAGAAACAATGGGTACCCTTTCCCTCTCCCTCTACAATTTTTCACTGTCGGGAATCCATCTCGGAGTAAGCCCCGACTTTCTGGGCCACCCCATATGTAATCCCCATCGCACCTCCCACTGACGCACCTTTCACGACGTGATCGTCGGGTCTCTGATGCCTCTTGTTTCTCATACCGAGCATGTCTCATGTGGGATTAGAGTAAGCACTGACCCTGACCCCACCCCCATGCGAACTAAGAGGACTTTGATCCATGTTAAGGAATGGTACGTAGGAAGCCTCCACGAGGTTCAAGCCCATTACCCATCAGACCCCTGGTCCATCTTCACCTCAGTTCTCTGACACCACCCCACGAGAACTACAAGGAATTTAATCCATGTTAAGGCATCGTACATAGGAAGCCTCCATGAGGTTCATGCCCATTACCCATCGGACCCCCGGTCCATCTTCACGTCGGTTCTCTGACACCACCCCATGTGAACTACGAGGACTTTGATCCATGTTAAGGCATGGTACGTAGGAATCCTCAACGAGGTTCAAGCCAATTACCCATCGGAGCCCGAGTCCACATTCACATCAGTTCTCCGACAAACTACGAGGAATCTGATTCCCCTCATAAGGATACATAGGAATCCCATATCACGAGTTCGATACAAATGCTCAAGTCGTTATCTATCCCCCCTGGACGACAATAAACTCCAGAGCGCCCAGTTATGAGGCTTTAAATCAGCGTCGTCCTAATGAGTCCCAACTTCTCAGAGTCATTAATCCAATGAGGGATGGTAAGCCTCAGGCCTAAATGATTCTGAATCCCTGTGTTTAGTTTACCATTGCCAACCTGGAATAAACCATGGATACTATGCTTGGGTATAAACCAAACATTTGCGAACATATGAATACGTCTTAAATCTCTAAGAGAGTCCCGGAACAGGCAATAATTCCTCCCAAAAGGGTGCGCTGAGCCCGAATTCCCATCCTCTCGACTAATGTGAGTTCTTAAGTGTCGCTGGCCAAATCACCCAGTGAACGCATGCCTTTAGAAAGCAGGTCCACGTATCATCGGATACGGAACCGTTGGGCATTTTGAACCGATCCGGAACAAAAAATGGTGAACCCGATTTGAATCTTTAACCAAGCATGACAGATTTAACCTAATATCACTCTGTTCCCCCTTATACTCACAAGGAGGGCCAAGAAAGGTCATTAATTACGCATGGGATCATGAGATGCTACTTTAACGAGTTTGGTGTTTGTATTTGTTAAAATATTTGATAGGTACCAATCAGAACTCCCTTCGATCCAATGGCATCCTGGAGGAACTCGCAGGTGCGCGCTTCAAACTATGTAGTGACCAGACTTCCTCATCAACGAAGGACCCCGTCACCTACCCAATGTCTTCAACGCTAGGTTTTAGATGCATTGATCCGAGAGTACCATCTAAATGGTACTCTCCTGATCATGGAAGCAGCCATGAATTCCCTCCAATCTGCCAGGGCTCGTCGGTCACCTGCCCAACAGCGGCCACAAAATCAGACCCAGACGACTCCTATTGGAATATGAAACTGTTTCGGGAGTTTATCCCCAGAATGAGACAACACGTACCTCCCTTATCTTAGGGAAGTGGATGAGGTTGACACGGAGGGCTTCATCCCCGCTGAACGGGGGTTCCGCTCTAAGGCCCCCACCGGAAGGCGTCGTCGCAGTTATGCTGTGACTCAATATCCTCATGCTAAGAAGGATGTCACCCCGAGGATCCAGGCCCACACTCCCCGAGCTCCGACCCCTCGGACCGCTCGATGAGGGCCAAAAACATACAACCAGAGACCGGTCATCACCCTTGTCCTTGAGGAGGAACTCCACTGCCCAGTCATAGAGGCGTATCGTGAGAAGGCACATACACCTGTCCACTCCTCCAAATTCCACCAACCAGAAATGGAGGCATCATATCAGTAGGAACACATCCCCACCAAGCTCCATCAATCCCGTCACTCACACAGGACGACACCTACTTGACAGGCACCTCTCCCTACCCTGGGTCGTGTAACCCACCAACCAGACATGGTGGTGACCCAGTGCCTGCAGGACCAGCTCCTAAAAGATGCTCCTGATGCCTACCATCCTAATATGGTGGCCATAAAAGAAGCCTGCCATCCAGATGTGGCGGAAATTAATAGTTGGGCATGTCTCCCTACCAACAAAGGCCACTGACTCATTACGGTGGGAAACCAATATATGCAGGGCTAGCTCCCTGTGGATGCATGTAAAGTTCGCCATCCCGATGTGGTGGAAAATGGAGAGATAATCCAGTGTATCCTGACACAGGGGTAGATTCGTTCACCTTCCCTGACACAGGAGAATTGTCAATACCCACTGACCACCGGTGGACTGGAGAAGGATATTCCTACTCCGATCTCGGAATGGGCCTTCATACCTGTTCCATCCAAAGATGTCTCTCTGCATATCCTGGCAATGATGAAGGAGCAGGTATCAATCCCAGATCATATCTCACATACTTTACAGAATGTAATTTCACCAGCGGAAATAGCAAGGACTCTATCCCATGAGCCCATCTCTCTAATTGAGGCGACTCATCTAAGAGACGATATAGCCACCTTGAAGCAGATCTGCATCCTTGCTTCCACCCAGGAGGGTCGTCGGCCATATTCTGCGACGCAAGGGCAACCAGATTGAGCAGCTTCACTCATTCCAATTGGGAGACACCTATCCATCATGGTGGATGCTCTAGAGAAGGAATATATCAATGCTAAAAGTCAAGATGTTTGTCGGCATATCCCGGCAGTATCACATGACCCAATTATAAAGGGACCCAAAGGTGAAGGCCATTATCAATAGAAGACGGTCCCTGCTGCCCATAAGAAAGCACCCCGAATGTTCCAAGGATAGCTGAAAAATAAAGAGCGGGTTCATGACTCCGCTCTGCTGGAATCTAGGGTTCCCAACGCCGCTAAGCACATATCGATGGCTCATAACCGTTCCCACCCATTACCATATTATGGGATCATCAGTAGCGATTGCGAAGGTCCTCCCTGCAATGTTGCTACCAGTAGCTCTGAAGGTCCTCGCAAGAGCACCCGCAGGGGCCTCCCCTATAGGCTTTTAATGATCGATCAAGAGAGTTTCTCTTTTGATGTGAGTCACAGAAACCCTCTACGTGACCAGAAGATCGAGCAGCCAGAAGTCCACTTGTTGTGGTCCACCATGAAGGTACTCCCTAGGGTACACACTACAAACTCTCTCTGTGCAGTGGGACCATAGATTATGATAGTAGTCTCCTATATCATTGTCGCAACTGTGGAGGCTCTCCCCGTAGTGACGTCTCATCACAACAAGAAGGTCCTAACCTTTCCTTGGCATGCCCTAAAGGTCCTCCCCAGGGGTTATGTTGCAACGACACTCTATGCAGCCATGCATCATATCACGATGGTAGTCCTCACAACTATGATAACAGAGGTTCTCCTCATAGAGACGTCAAGAAACGAGAAGGACCTCCTCTCATTGTGGTACATTCTGAAGGCCCTCCCCAGGGTGTACCTCGCAAACATTCTCCCGATGGAAGCTATGATGGTATTCCTCGCAACCATTATCGCCATTTCGAAGGTCCTCCCCATGATGGCCCCAAGAAACAAAGAGATCCTCCCCTTGTCACAGTGTATCTTGAAGGTCCTACGCAGGATACACATCGAACGTCCAACCATGATGGTTATATTCACCATGATGGCAGTTGTTACGAAGGCCCTCCCTGTAACAACTCTACATAGCCACAAGGTCCTCCCCTCGCTGCGATACGCCATGGAGTTCCTCCCGAGGGAATGCACTAAAAAAGTCCTCTATATATTGGGGCGTCAAGTAGTAATGGTAGCCCTTTCCATTACGACATGAATAGAAGAGGACCTCCCCACCTAGATGTCGTTCAATGAGAAGGACCACCCCTCATTGAGGTAAATTCTGAAGGCCCTCCCCAGGGTGAACCTCGCAGGTTATCTCCCTCCAGCAACTGTGATGGTAGTCCTCACCATTGTGGCTTCCATTGCGAAGGTCCTCCCTGCAGTGACATGTCATATCGACAGGAAGGTCCTCCCCCGGCCGAATCATGCACAAAAAATCCCTCATATGCCGAGGCACTCAGAAGGACGAGATCGAGCATGTCAGAATCCCAGTTAGTTTCCAACAACACCCTTCTTCGATCAGGAGACAGTCCGGGGCCACGTTCATCTTCTGAACCACCCCGGAATCGGCTATTTGATAATTCAACACCTACCAACCCCACTTCCACCAGCCACACTATTGGTCAATGCCTTAATTGGGCCAACCAGGTAGAGGAATCACTAGCGGAGGAGTATGACGATATGTTGAACCTGAGGAAATGATTGGCTAGAGATTATATACCAGTTATGTTTTGGCCCACAACCACCTCTCAATTTGACATACCCAGAAAGTTGTTAGAGGAATGTGCACACGACATCTGCTCCAATATATGGGTAACCCTCCACCAGCTGAAATCAAGCTTCCTACCCTACGATGGGTAAGTAGATCACTTCAAGATAATAGAAGACCTCCTGCATCACATCAACCTGAAAGCTCTTTCTTCGGCGCGACAACCGCGACCTGAGAGGCGTAGTGAAAACATGGAGTTAGCTTGCCTACATGCACTACACCAGCTATGCCGCCTCTTTGGTGATGCTCCAATGGGAGTCCATATCAGAGGATGGGGAGAAAATGGAGCTCTGCATTTCACTCTGCTCCCCACCCTGAAGAACCCGTTCGACGTAGTGTCTTGCAACGCCATCATGACAAGGCAACGATCGAGTGGTCCCCCTGTTCGGGAAAGGTGGAACACCCAGAAAAGATAGGCCTTGATTAAGTCTCAGAAGTGTTAGGACTGGTGGGAAAAATCCATTAAAGAACTTGTAAATCAGGCCACCGAAAGCATACAATAATCGTCTCACCTAAGAGAGGCCAATCAGCGGTCATTTCCAGCCTCCCTAGAGAGGATTGAGTCACGACTGAACTCAGTATCAGATCCAGTTCACCCCTGAAGAGGGGAATGGAAGATTAGGCATGTTTCGATAGAAGCACCCACTGTTGCAATCTAGGGCCAACCCCATCCTACAAGGCTGGGGGAATTTTTAACAACAAATGCCCCTATAAGACCAATAAAAATGAGAAAAGTCTCGAAATACAGGGCATAGAGATAGCCCCAGCCCTCCAGGCTGGGGGAATTTTTACCACCTCAACAACAACCTACCCCACGAGGATCAGTATTTTATCATCTAGGGAGGATAGTCAGAAGATGAGGTTCCCACCTTATCCTGTATTTTGAGTCACCATCCCCTTCAAGAGGGAGGTGTACTTTCAGGACACATCAAGGAACTCTCCGCGTCACCCTTCATCAAGGAGTCCAAAAGCAATCCAGAGACAGGAGGGGGATGACCAGAAAAAGGCACGAGAGATCCTCTTCCTATTTATAAGATGACGTCTCCTCTACCCCACAATATGAATCCATCAATTCCATAGAGGCTAACCCCACGGGTGACATCGGAGACGATGAAAATCCGGATGGATCGAGAGATGATGGTTCCAGTCAGGCTATGACTCACAACGAACCATCAGGTGTGCACACTTGGAACCAGATGTCCGTCCTAAAAATGGCCTCCATTCCAGTTAACCCTCCTCCACTTACACATGAGATCTTACAGAAAGGATAATAATAAAGGACCGGTTACTCTTAACCCGCCTCCTTCTCTTGATAAAAACGAGCCACATACGCTCGAAGAGAGATTCGCTCGATAGGAGGAGGAACTGAAAGAATTGAGGTGGATTAACGCCAAGCTACCTTGCAGGAACCATATTATTGAAAGAGCTTCCCAAGAAGGTCCACACCTTGAACTCACAACAAGTGAACCTCAAGGACCATGGTTTTCCCCGACAGAAGAATCACGATTAGGGCCCCTGCCCAATGAGGTGCCCAGTCCGTCCGACTACCAGAACATGGATTCAGGTGAATACCAATACTTACCTCCACATAGGAAGAAACCAGAGTGAGTATGTCTAAACCCTCCAAAGGTGTCACAAACGACATACGTACCCTTGGTTCCGGCCAAGCCGGATACTTAGGCAATGCCCCGGGATACACCTACCTAAGACCGGGCCCAGTATGATGTAAACCACGGACTCACCAGCACCATCGAGGCACTGACAACTCGATTGGAAGCAATGGAAGGTCGACGTGCTCTAATACAACCAGAGCAGAATATCTACCCAGATTGGGCGAGCAACACACCTCCTCCACCCAATTTTGGGATCCCTGTATTCCCTATTTCCAATGGTTCAGGTGATCCGGAACAACAATTGATGCACTACGCGTCTTATTGAGACCTTATGATGGGAACTTAGAAACAACAAGAAGCAGAGAAAATAAGATGATTCGTATGAACCTTGCAAGTATCAGCCTTCGTCTAGTATACGAGTCTTCCCGCTCAGTCAATAAAAAGATGGGAAGAACTTTGGAAGTATTTCATGTTCCACTTTAGCTCGACGTTGCCTAAAACAATGGTCAGCGACATCATGAATTGAAAACAGAGGGAGAACGAGAGGGTCTCAGATTTCATCGCCATATGGAATGGTCTGACCTACTCCTTGAACATGCCAATGACTCAAGATGAGATGCTTTCCATATGCATCTATAACCTTCGAGAGGAGATGCGAACACCACTCAGACCAGTGGAGTGCACCACTGGCTTCTGCCATCTCTCGGCCATCACCCAGAGAATTGAAGACTCCCTGCAGTAGACCAATATGAAGTCCCGAATAGCCTCACAGGCTCCTGAAAAGTGAGCAGTTAGAGCTGAAGTGTCCTCTATCACGCTCAAGATAGCCCCTGCGCCTGCTCTACTGCCTAGGCCTCCACCAAATCATCAAGGCCCCCCTGTAGGTCAGTGGCCGCCTCTGCCCAAGCGGGAAGATTAGATATGATCTAAGTGGAACCAGATTGAGTAACGAAGACAAAAACATACTCATTCTGAGAAGACCAAGTCCATTACTACTTCATTGCCACCACGAATTTCAACTTTCTTCACCTCCTGGAGACAAGGAAGCCCGAAGAAGTCGGTCGCGATTATATGATGGACTACTGTCCCGACAATCAAATTCTAGGGCACAATATCCAGGAATGATTCATCTTTAAAGACCTCCTAAAAAGGATGGTAGACTCTAGGAAGGTCGAACTGGGACCACCCCTAGCACATGTGACATATATTTCTACCACCGACTCTGAAAAAGGGGAGTGGTGGCAAGAAGTCACCAGCAAGAAGGGGAAGAAATTTGATAGCTGGATGACTCAGAAGACTGTCAACTGAGCTCAGGGTATACTCCGAGCTCAATTATAGTAGCCAGTATTTCCGCCAACATCCCCTAATGCTGCGCAACTGAAAATATCGGCCTCGCAACCCTCCATGAGCTGGTCATCCAGGTGTAATAAAAAAGGGTGGAGACAAGCGCAAGAATAATAGTCCACAACGAGGACAAAGTTAGCCCCAACACTGTCGGATTTTATGCCCTCAAACTTTCCACCAAGGGCACCGACCCACCAAACGGCACCATCAGGGACAATTGACCAGGTTGGCCTGTCACAGGATGAGGAGCTAATATTTGGTTCCATCAATGTCATCCATATAATGGAATCTTTCCCTCACGAAGGGTATGGTTATGAACCTAAGTTCCCGACGCAAGGGGCCAGGAGGAGGAATCGCAGAGGCAAGGGGATACTGGGGAAGGTGCAGTCGTGGCCGAAACCAACCCTATGGTTTTACCCCGTCCCAAACCGTTAATATCACGGAAACCCATGGAAGAGCCCTTCAACGGACTCAACAAGAGAAAGAATATCCCTCCACCTCCACAAGCGGCCACTTTGGCCCTGTCATTCTATGGTACCCATCAGCGGAGGAACATATGTCTAGCCGCATAGTGTGAACAAACAGACCAGCCAGGCCGAGTCCCCAGAACGAGGGAACACCGTCAACCTCCAATCGCGTGGCCGATCCTTCCTCGTCGCGTGCTCCAACTCCTAAAGTGCCTGCTAAAACTCTCCCACCAACGGAGAAGCGTCAACCGTTAGAGAAAAAATACGATATCCTTAAGCAGCTAGCATTATTACCAGCCAAGATGTCAATCCTAGATGCCCTGAGTTTATTAGCAGATCTCTAGGTGGCTCTTATTGAAGCCTTGCTCAGCCCCCAAGAGTTCCAAGCTGAGGTAGCTGTTGCCGAGATTTACCGGACGAAGACTATCCTGACTGAATGCATTGTGGTTATTTCCTTCACCGATCAGGATGAAGATGCCATCATGCAAGGGAATATCAGACCACTATATGTGTCCGGAACCCTAAATGATGTTGGGATCTGCAAATTCTTTACTGAAAATGGCTCTGGAGTTAACCTCCTTCCCCTACGAAGAGTCCACAAGTTGGGATACAGTGAGGATGACCTAATTCCTTAGTAATAACCCTGTTGAGTTATGACAAGAGTGAACAGAAGCCAACGGGGCAAACAAGCCGAAAGCCCATTTTGGCGACCTTGTGGCCTACTTGGAATTCGTGGTGGTCTAGCAGAACACATAATTCAATGCCTTGCTTGGAAGGTAGTGGATCCATAAGCACATGGACATTCATTTCTCCTACCTCTAGTGTATCAAATATTTATTCAATGGAAAAAAGTGCAACATTGCACACTGACAAGTCCCTTTTCGAGCTCTCCAAGTCACACTACATTGACACCGGGTTTTATGAGCAAAAGAAAAAGAAGCCTTCACTCGATGGTATTGACTGGATCCCTGCTCCAAATGGTATGGAAATGGTTCCTGATGAACCCCTAAGTCATCTTGGTAGAGACTAAGTACTTCCCATCAACCATATTGAGAGCAGGGATTCAAGCCTCGACACACACTCGACTATCCTCAGGACTTCAGCCATGACGCCCGAGCATAGCGGTGCGAAACCGACCCCTAACCCTCAAATTGGGGGTGAATACTTGACTGAGGATGTGCACAATGACTCACCTCCGGACTCCCAAGAGCCCGTGCTGAGAAATCTCCCCCCATCGGATCAAGAGGATGAGGGTTTGGTGGAAGAGGACGAGGAAGATCTCAGGGATGCACCTCTCTCATTTGAGGAAGGTATCTCCATCACTGTGGACAAGATCTGGAAAATAAACCTAGGTACTGAGGAAGAACCAAGGCCCACTCTCATTAGTACATCCATGTATTCCAAGGAGCACGAGGTATATACCTCCTTATTGAAGAAAAACCGGGATTTTTTTCCTGGAATTACATGGAAATGACGAGACTCGATCCCGAAGTGGTGACTCACCACTTTGGTCTGCCAGAAGATCACTGGGGAAATAAACAAGTCACCAGAAGAACGCACCCCTCACATACTACCAAAATAGAGGCTGAAGTCGCTAATATTATTAAGTAAGGCTTCATTCGGGAGGTCAATTACCCCATCTGGTTGCCGAACATTTTCCCCGTCAATAAAAAGAATGGACAAATATGTGTCTGCATCGATTTCAGAGATCTCAATCGGCACTGCCTGAAAAATTATTTCCATTTCCTGATTATTGAATTATTAATAGACACAACGGCCGAGTATGAGGCTCTATCCTTCATGGACGGTTATTATGGGTATAATCAGATCTTGATGGCCCGAGAAGACGAAGAAGCCACTACCTTCAGAGCCCCTCAAGGAATATTTTGTTACAGGGTCATTCCCTTTGGTCTCAAAAATGCTGGCACCACATATCAACATGCCATGAATCATATCTTTGAACCATTCCTAGGGAGATTCGTCGAATTCAATGTGGATGACTTGGTGGTCAAATCAAGATAGCGCTCAGATCACATGTTAGAACTTGAAACCGTCTTCAACAAAATTCTACAACATAGCCTGAAGATGAATCCCTTGAAATGCGGCTTTGAGGTTACCTCATGGAAATTCCTTGGATTCATCCTATGCAATCAGGGCATCGATGTCGAACCCAAAAAGACAAATTCTATCCTTGTCCTGCCACCTCCCAGAAATCTCACTGAGTTTAGAGTATTCCAAGGGCACCTGGCCTACATCAGGCGGTTCATAGCCAAACTGGAAGGAAAATGTTTTCCCTTCACTAGGTTAATGAAAAAAGGGGTTACCTACCAATGGACAGATGATTTCCTGGAGGCATTCGACAGCCTAAAGAAGTACCTCTTAAGCCCTCCGATGCTCATGCCCCCGGTTGAAGGAAGACCTCTTATCCAATATGTGACGGCCCTAGAACGGTCACTAAAAGCCTTCCTCACACAGAAAAATGATGCTGGCAGTGAAAACGGTCTCTATTACCTGAGCCAAACCATGATCGATGCTGAAATCCGATGCTCAAACATTGAGAAGAGATGTTTAGACTTGGTATTCGCAGTTCAAAATTTTCGACATTATCTGCAGCATCATGAAGTCCATTTGGTCTCGCAGAGTAACCCGCTCAAGTACATCCTCAGCCGCCCAATGCTAACCGGGCGCCTATCCCAATGGGAAGTCATCCTGAAACAGTTTGAAATCCGGTTTTCCCCTATAAGGCAATCAAAGTCCAGGTTTTAGCTGATTTTCTGGCAGAGCACCCCTCGACAGGGACCACCACACCGGATGCCGAGCTGCCTGATGAAGACATTTTCTCGGTTCAAGAGGAGTTCCCAACCTGGAAAATGTACTTCAATGGAGCATCCCAAAGCCCGACAGGGAAGAGGATGGAGGATCCCAAATTTAATAAGGTGGGATTGGGGATCATACTCATATCCCTAGAAAAAGGCGGTCTTGTCGTACTCTTTTCTCCTGTCAGAAGGATGTACGAACAATGAGGCGGAGTGTCAAGCCCTCATTGCAGGCCTCGAGCTGGCACTCCAGGCGCAAGTACAACACCTTATGATAAAAGGTTACCCGGAACTGGTCATCAAGCAAGACAATGGTGACTATGCTATTAAAAAGAAGGATATGATTCCCCTATTTGACCACATCCTAGGGTTAATGGCAGAATTCTAAATAGAACCAACGTTGACCTATATTCCCCGGTCTCAGAATGCCCAGGTCAATGAATTAGCCAACGCGAACATAACCCTAGCTGACCCAGACCAGGATGCAATAGTTATCAGTATTTCTCTTCGTCGAATGGTCCTGCAATTTGTTTAGGCTAAGATAGAAGAAATCAATGAAGTTGGTCCTATCCCTGAGCCATATGCTCCTGCCACCGGTTGGATGACCCCCATTGCAAACTATCTTTAAAGGGGAGAACTCCCATCAGACAGAGCTGAATGAGAGAAAGTACGGAGAAGGGAAATCAACTTTGTTCTATACGGCGACACGGGTCAACAAGAGGTCCTCTACAAACGAGGCCTCGATGGAGTCCTCATCAAATGCATCGATGGAGAAGAAAAAACTACCTTCATGACTAAAGTGCATGCCAGAGTATGTGGAACACATCAGTTAGGGTCTATGATTTCCCACCAGGTTTGAAGGATTGGGTACTATTGGCCCACCGTGGCACGAGATTGCGAGCACTTTACCGCAAAATTCCACTCATGCCAAATTCATGCCAACTTCATACACCAACCCTCGGAGTTACTTCATCAAGATACGTACTCCTAGATGTTTTCCATCTAGGGAATGGACTTTGTGGGACTATATCCTCCCACCATGGCCAAACAACTCAAGTATATCCTCACGATAACTGACTTCTTTTCCAAATCGGCAGAAGTTGTAACCCTTAAGGAATTCGGGGAAAGAAACATTTTCAGCTTTGTGAAAGCCAATATCATCACCATATTTGGCATCCCTAAAACCATAATGATAGATAACGACACCAATTTCCACTCTGTTGAATTGGAGAAACTATACCAAGAATATGGTATCAAGGTAAACAACTCATCCCGCTACCATGCACCAGCCAAAAGATAGATAGAGGCTTTCAACAGGACCCTTTCCAACATTCTCCAAAAGATGATGGACAAAGACAAGAAATCATGGATAGATAAACATCTTCATGCATTTTGGGCTTATCGAACCACAATTTGCACTGCTACTCGGGATACTCCATACTCATTAGTATACGGAATAGAAGCGGTCCTTCCCATTGTACTCTAATTTCCCTCGCTATGTGTTTCTATTTGTAATAAGTTATCCAACGATGAGCAATCAGAAAAACAACTAGGAGAATTGTAACAGATGGATGGGAAGTGGTTGCACACTTTTCACCATTTGGGAGTATATCAGAACCGGATTGCACGAGCCTTCAATAAAAAGGTTCGTCTCTAGTATATCTTGGAAGGAGAATTGGTGTTGGTCCTCTAGACCCCAATGATACCCAGAAATAATCCTCCAAAGCTGGAGCCCAAGTTGGAGGGAACATATGCTACACACAAGGTCTACTCCAATGGGGAATATTCTATGATCTACATGGACGGGCAGTTCACTACCGCTCCTACAAATGTGAGATTTCTAAAGAATTATTTCACATAATCAAAAGCAGTTTTCGTCTGAGCTACAGGACGTTAAACTGCCAAACCCCAATGGTCCAAACTCTTTGACCCTAAACTAAGAGTACCCCGTCCTTTCCTCACGACGTTAAACTACACAGATTTTTCAGAGAACTACGTACGGCTAGATTCCTTCCCTTACAAGATACGTAGCAATGCCAAGACCCCCCATCCTAGCCCAGTAATCCCCCCCAAAAAAGGGGTTAAAAATGCTCTCTTCCCTCGTGTAAGGACCAGACCTGCATGGGGTGTATTCATCCCCCCCCCCCAAAAAGGGGTTAAAAAATGCTCTCTTCCCCCATGTAACAACCAGACCTACATGAGGTGTATTCATCCCAAAGGGGGGGGGGGGGTTAAAAGTGCACTCTTCCCATGTGTAAGGACCAGACCTGCACGGGGTGTATTCCTCGTCCTTACTGCACGACGTTAAACTACACGGATTTTTCAGAGAACTATGTATGGCTTGATTCCTGCCTTTGTAGGATATGTAGCAATGCCAGGATCCCCCATCCTGGACCAACCATCCCCAAATAAAGCTAAAAATGCCCTTTTACCCCGTGTAAGGACCAGGCTTGCACGGGGTGTATTTCTCGTCCTCACCGCACGACGTTAAACTGCATGGATAAGAAAAAAATGCCCTCTCCCCCCCGTGTATGGACCAACCCTACATGGCGTTTACCCTTTCTGAGAACCACATACAGCTTGATTCCTACCGTTGTAGGATACGTAGCGACACCAAGATCCCCCATCCTTGCCCAGCCATCCCCAAATAAAGTTGAAAATGACTTTTCACCCATGTACGGACCAACCCTACATGAGGTGTATTCTTCTTCATCACCGCACAACATTAAACTGCACGGACTTCATCCACACCGCACAACTTCAAACTACATGGACATCATCGTGACCCACCCAAGATATACGGAGAAACGAGATGGGAATACTCCTTGCGTATTTGGATGCATCATTTCCATACATCAGACTACACGAATCAGTCAATTGCGAATCTTCATAACCATTCATGGCCATCGGAAATGGAAAGTTATCGACCCGTGGACACCTTTGCATGACTATGCATACCATGCCCTCAGCGGCTCTTCATATTTATAGCCCCTAGCCCATCTAGCAAAGGAAAGATTTCCTCAGGCGGTATTCTTCCTAGCTCCGTATGCTTACTGGCCTCAGATCCCCCATATCATATCTCCTAGTCCAAAACTTCATGGATTAGTGGTTTACAAGATCATTCCCCTCTCACATCCAAATGTCTCTAGGGTATCCCTACCTAGTTAGCCTATATATCCACATGTGGTTCACATGACGATCTGCATTTAAAAAAATCAAGCCAGGGCTGGGCAACATTGACTCGACGGACAATTGAGGTGAAGATGTTTCTTGTATGCTTGGACACCATTATCCCCATATGCCAAACTCTGCACTATGAGAAATCTCGGATTTTCATAATCATGCATGGCCATCAGATGTGGAATGTTACTGACCCATGGAAACCTTTTCATGACTATGAATACTATGACCTCAGAGGCTCTGCATATTGATAGCCCCTGGCCCATCTACCAAAGGCAAGATTTCCTCGGGCAGTACTCTTCCTAGCCCTATACGCTTACCGGCCTCAGAGCCCCCAAGCCATACCTCCTGATTCGGGAAACCCCAGAGTTACAGTTTACACCCTCATTCCATTACACTTGTTCAAATTATACCAGAACCTCCGAACTCAGCTGCCTTATGGGTAATTGTAGTGATAGTCACCCAATGGTTCAAACTCTACGACTGCTAAACTAAAAGTATATCGTCCTTACCGCACGATGTTAAACTGCACGGATTTTTCAGAGAACTACGTATCGCTTGATTCATGCCACTGCAGGATACGTAGTGATTCCATGATCCCCCATCCTAGCCCAACCATCCCCAAATATAGTTAAAAATGCCTTTCCCCCCATGTACGGACTAAACCAGCACGGGGTGTATTCTTCGTCGTCATCGCATGACGTTAAACTTCACGGACTTCGTCCTCACTGCATGACGTTAAACTACACGGACTTCATCATGACCCACCCAAGATATACGACGAAACGAGATGGGAATAATCCTTGTGCATTTGGATGCATCCTTTCCATACATCAGACTCCACGACTCGGTCAATTGCTGATCTTCATAACCATTCATGGCCATCAGAAGTGGAAAGTTATCGACCCATGGACACCTTTTCATGAATATTCATACCATGCCCTCACAGGCTCTGCATATTGATAGCACCTGGCCCGTCTACCAAAGGCAAGATTTCCTCGGGCGGTACTCTTCCTAGCTCCGTATGATTACCGACCTTAGATCCCCCATATCATTTCTCCCGGTCCAAAAATTCATGGAGCAGTGGTTTACAAGATCATTCCCCTCTCACATCCAAATGTTGCAAGGGTATCCCTACCCGGTTAGCCTATGTATCCTCTTGTGGTTCACATGAAAACCTGCATTTACGAACATCAAGCCAGGGCTGGGCTACATTGACTCGACAGACCATTGAGGTGAATATGTTTCTTGTATGCTTGGACACCATTATCCCCATATGCCAAACTCTGCACTGTGAGAAATCTCGTATTTTCATTATCATCCATGGCCATCTGAAGTGGAAAGTTACTAACCCATGGAAACCTTTGCATGACTATGCATACCATGCCCTCAGCAGCTCTGCATATTGATAGCCCCTGCCTCGTCTACCAAATGAAAGATTTTCTTGGCCAGTATTCTTCCTAGCTCCACACTCTTACCGGACTCAGAGTCCCCATGCCATATCTCATGATCCGAGAAACCCCAGAGTTATAGTTTACACCCTCATTCCCTCACACTTGTTCAAAGTATACCAGAGCCTCCTAACTCAGCTGCCTTTTGGGTAATTGTAGCGATAGTCACCCAATGGTACGAAATCTACGACCGTTAAACTAAGAGTACATCGTCCTTAATGCACGACGTCAAACTGCATGGAGTAAAGGTATACCCAATACGAAAGATAAATCGGCATGATGAACTTTTCAAGCTTTAACAATAACCAGGGACGAACATCCCTGACATGTCCAGATATTTCATTACCCAATGACAGACTTCGTGGCCCGGTCAATCACAGATCCTCATAATCATTCATGTCCATCAGAAGAGGAAAGTTATCGACCTGTGGACACCTTTGCATGACTATTCATACCATTCCCTATGTGGATCTGCATATTGATATCCCCTGGCCTGTCTACCAAAGGAAAGATTTCCTCAGGCGACACTCTTCCTAGCACCGTACGCTTATCGGCCTCAGAGCCCCCATAACATCTCTCTAGATCTAAGAAGCCCTGGAACCATGATTTACACCATAAACCCTTCTCCATGTCTTGGACATACCGAGATATTCAAGCCCAGTTACATTCTGATCAAGAGAGGCCTTTTCAACTACATCCTTACAGCATGACGATTAAAACAACACGGATCATGTATTTTCCACTTCGAAAGAAACTGGAAAGGCCGAGCATTAAACATCCAGATAAATGCCTCCAATTGTAAGCATTTTCACAGATTTAAAAATTCCCCCCATCCTCGCTGCATGACGTTAAACTGCACAGTATCTTTAAAAATGCCCCCGTCCTCACTGTATGACATTAAACTGCACAGTATCTTTAAAAAATTCTCTTTGTATTTACCACATGACATTAAACTACATGGAATTTTAAAATTACCCACGTCCTCACCGCATGACGTTAAACTTCATGATTGAACCTATCTCGGGTTTAGTCAAGATTGAAGGCTTTCCTATGTCCCTCAGTGCACGGGCTAGACCTGCACGAACCGCTGTCTCACATGCGCATGAGAAGGGATTACTTCACCCATTCCTAAGAAGTATAGCATATATGTTCCTCCCATATCTAGGAACCCTCTTTCCATAAACCATACTCTATACTCCGAAAAAGCTGAACTCTCGTAGGCCACCCCTGGTGGTCCCTAATTACAACTTCTCTGAAGTTGGTCAGCTATCGGGAGAATACACTCAATGGTTTAAGGAAATTTTTGCATGACTATGCATACCATGGCCCCAGTGGCTCTGCATATTGAAAGCTCATGGCCCGTCTAACAAAGTTAAAATTTCCTTAGGCAATGCTTCTCTCCATACGCCTCTGGGCCTCTGAGCCCCCATGTTCATCCCGGGATACGGAAACCTTTTGAGCAGCAGTTTACCAACCTCTTTCACAACCCTGCCTAAATATGGTGGAACGTCTCTAAAGAGATTACTGATAACCATGAGAAGCCATTCCATTTTGAAGAATGTCCCAGCTGCATGACTTTAAACTGTGTCAAGCTCCAACCGTCCTTCATGCTAATTAAATGCATAGGAAATTGGCCTCATCACCACACTCCTGATTAGTATATATGTTCCCAAACCTTTTCAGACGTCACAAAACCTCTCAGAACCACCCATGGAAGTTTTCACAATTATCGAAGCCAGCCATGGTGGTTTCCATAATACGGACTTCCATGAAGTCCTCAGGACATCAGAAATGGATAGTCATTAACTTAAGGACACCTTTGCACGACTATGCATACCATGCCCACAGCGGCTCTGCATATTGATCGCCCCTGGCCCGTCTACCAAAGGAAAGTCTGCCTTAGGTAATTCTTTCCTACTTCTGTATGCTGAAATGGCTCCCATGCCTTGAGACATGCCCTTCACGTCATTGAAATCTAATCATGTTCCCCCCCATGTGCATCTGAAGGGTATTGGGACATCTTTTAATCAAACAAACCTCATCAGGGCCCTCACCCCACCATATCTGGTCAAAGTTGTTCGACCTAAAACATCAGTAATGATAGTATTGTCGGCGGGACTTTAAACCTCTCACAGAATAGGCTCAAAGCCCGTTAGGCCAAAAACCCGGAAAGGGCGACCTAATAAAAATCCGAGCCATACCCACTAGTCTCACATCGAATGGGACCAGGAAAAATTAGGGTATTAACAAAAAAAGAGCTGAAAAAAAGTTTGTGGGGTTTTCATACAAGACCCTAGTAATAGTCAAACTATGCTTGCTGGATCCCATGGTCCAGGAAAAAGTTAGAGCTCATTTCTATCAATTGTCTTGAACTCTGATTACTCTATGTCCGTGTAATTATCATAGACATCAATCATGAAAAATGGATTCTATCACGGGAAAAGACAACAAGAGTGCTAAGGAGAAACATCTCTTTGTTCTATAGAAAAGTTGATGAGAAGGGAATCCACAATTCAGAGCCTCCTATGGCATGAAAGGTTATTACAAGAGGTTTTCAGTGGATTCATAAATTTGTATCAAGTGCTGATGAGAATCCTCGATTTCTTGATAGAGATTCTACAGCAAGGCTGTCTCAGCTTCTACACCAGCCCGCAACGCTTCCGCCTCCTGTGCCGCCTTTGAGCTCGCCCTCATCTCCTCCTCCACCTGCCGCTCCCCTTCTTCTATCATGGCCATGAAATTAGTCTCCTCCTACTACAGCCGCTTTATGTCACTCCTCATCACCTATAGTCGAGAATGCTGCTTAATGACTTCTCCTTGAAATCTCGCGACTACCCCAACATGATCATGAGCTTCTGTTACGAAAAGTTGTCTAGTCACGGAAAGGTAGGATTCAGATTGAGAAGTAGAAAGGCGAGATTCCAGATCACCCATATTCTCCCGGTCAGTGACCACCTACTTTACTATATCATAAATACCATGATAGTCAAAGCCGTCAAATCCCAGCAGCATAAACAGGTTGCTCAGCCTTGACAATTTAGTTAGCATCTCGGCAAGGGGCGTCTGAGAAATCAGCTTCCAAATTTTCTCCCATGCCCTTTGGAGAGCATGTAAAAGACTAGAAATGAATCATTGATCAGGCTTAGAATCACTTCCAGATGAAGACACGTACTCTGGGATGAACTTTACCAGGGAGGGACCTGATGCGGCCTCACCCGTAAACTCTGACGCCACAACAATTTCTCCCTCGATGGTTGTGGTCACGAGTAGGATTGGATCTGATGGAACAATTGCCAATGCTGAAGGTTGTGGTCCTAAAGCCCGAAAGTCGATAAGACAGGTAAGTATTCCTAATCAAAAAGTGGAAGAGAATGGGGTCAGTGGAAATGGATTGAAAAGCTTACCCCCGAATATCAAGGCGTCAGTTCCCTCAAGCTCTACGCTGCCACTGTCACTCGAGGAAGATGCTACATCTTCGAGAGGGAAGGGAGTCCTAGGAACCCCCAGAGGTGTTCAAGACCTACGGCCACACCCAAGGTCAGCAACTCCTAGAGCTGTCCCAAAGCAGTCATCTACGGAGATCAAGCACGGGAAAATTACTCCACCGGTGAACAGAATGATGGTCCGCTCTGGGTTTCCAACGACTGAACAGATAACAGGCTCTTCCTCCATCGCCATGGGATCCATCGGAACTGAGGTGGATGGGCCCGTCAGATCTGGGGCCCCCTTCATAATCATGGATGCCCCATTCTCCCCCGCAATTGTAGAGGCTGTCTGATCAACGAGAGTCTCAGCTTCCATCTGTTACTCCTCTGACATATCTCTGATTGATGAAGGTAGAAGGAAAGAGACCATATCACTAGCCCCTTTAGCAGGGCCCGCCATCTCGTCACGCTCAGGTGTGGCTGCAGGTGGTCCCTCAGATAATAAAGGGGCAGAAGATACGACCGCTTGGGAAGCCACAACCAGGTCTCCGATTGGACCTACACCATAGCATCAAAAAGTTAATGATTGGCAGAATCAGAAAATATGTGTCAGTAATCGAGGAAACGGGAGTCATGATTACCCAACGTCCGCTGGCTAATCCATTCCGATAATCAGGATGTCCGCTGACATCTCTGGATTTTCCCATGTGCAAATTCTCTGCTCGAAACACTGGGAGGAGCGGGAGGAGGAAAGAACCTGGCTGGATCCGCGATGGTTGCTTCCATGTTCTTAGTTGCACCAGGAGACCCCTCCTAGATGACCCCCGTGGTCGAAGGAACATGTTCCCCTACGGCGGTACCACAGGGAGTGTAAATCGGGGATGGAATTGCCCCTTGGGATTCCTCGGCACCCTGCATAAAGGAAAGATACTTTAGAACCTTCACAGTAAGGGAGAAAGAAATCCGGAAAGGACGAGCAGGGCAACCTCTTCTTCAGGATCAGACGATTCAGGATGTATTAACATCATAGACACCCGATTAGACCCATAAAGCCAGTTTCTGAGTGAATGTACGTATGCATCCATTTCCTTTAATGAGGTGACTATTTCTTCCATATCCTCTTCCAATAGCAGGTGAGGCAGAGCGAAGATAGTCCCAATACCCAGAATCTCGAGAGGGATAACCTGGAGTAACACCCAAACCTCTTCATCCGAGACACTGACCCTCAAGTCATCCCAAATACTCCAAGAATCCGGAAATGCAGCCGTGACGAGAATAGATAGCTGGGGGGGATTGACCAGAGAGGGCCAGGCAGCGGTAGGGGATGGTGGAAGCGCCGACAATTGTGCTTGTTCTCTAGATCTCGCCGCCGCTCTAGAACTCTTTGGAGCTACCTGTGGGAGAGACCTCATAGACGTGATGGGAAATTCCCTTTCCTTAGCCACAATGGGGGATCCACCAAAATCACCGCCCCCTGAAGAGTGATCACTCTCTTCCTCCTCCACTTCAGTCACGAATCGCAACATGTCCTGGACTCGATGAGTCAACACTGCATAACCCCGGCATGCATGAACGTAAGCCTTGAGGTCCAGGAGATAAATCTTGGCCCTCTCCGGGTCCGCATCATAAATAATTTCAATATGAGCAGATATTTAGCCCAACCCGTCAAATGCCACTTCTGACTCTGGGAGATACTGCCACAAAGAACGGGGGTACTGGCTGCAAAAGGATGACCGACCTCTGAATTCATCACATTGGCCCAAGGACATCGGAAAGGCAGCATCAGCAGGGATGGTTAACTCTCTTCAGGTGGTTTCGAGGGCATGTGAGGATACACCTCTGCCCGTTAAAATTTTCCCCGTAAGCACGGGAACAGCAGGATTGCGGAGAACCTTTCCTAGCCTAGTTGTAATAGAGTCCCCTATTCAATTCCCCTTGACCTTCGATGCCTTAGTACTTGAGATGGTGGGAACCCACAACCCTAACTAGATATTCTGGAACTATTGCACCCTGGAGTCAGCATAGCTCTTGGATAAGAAAGGCATGGTGTCTGCAAGTGCGGGGGCCATAACCTCACCGCTAGTATCCTCCCAGGTGAAAATTAAACACAACTGTCTAGCCACCATTAGATGGCAGTTCCTGTGGGCGCTATTGAGTGCGGGAGGACATCGTGCCTAGACACAGTCAAATTGACTTCCGAATCGGCAAGGTGCGTACCCCTCACAGATCAGCTCCATGCTGATACGAGCCACTAGAGTGCCTTCTTGAAGGGAAAATAGGTAACCCCTATTGCTAAATTCGTCTTATATGTTGTTCGTAATTGAACCAGTAGGAGTGGGATATGGTCGGAAATTGAAATGATCATAACTCTAGATTCGATTCGACAGCAGACACATATTCTGAACCGTCTGTTGTCCATCCTTCTCTTGGGTCACCCACTCTTCAGGCATAACCCCACTGGTTAGTTGCAAGTACGACCTTAATACGGTACCCAGAATCTAAAAAGGGTTGATAAAAGTATAGTAGTTCTTAATATGCGCTCCCATCCATCCCTAGAGGATTTGAAAATGGAAGGCTACTTGGTTTGGCTGATTCGACTCGGTAATATTTCCTAGCAACCGATAAATCTTAGCCAGTACCGGGACGATCAAGTTGATGACGTTTCCAGTAGCCAGCTGTGCTGCCATAACAAAATTGGAGACCTGCACGCCACCAGTCTCGCGTACGGGAAACAACCAGCCACTCAAGAACATGGCCAAAAACACCGCCAAGCGGAGCAGTCAGTCAACGTCCGACACCAGTTCCCAGCCCCAACTATTGAACTGGCCCCCATCCAGGATCATCCAATAGCTGCCACTCTGCCTTCGAGGCTCCATCGTAGGACAAGTCATGGGCCTGCGGGGAAGAGCCATGGACTTGATCTCTCTGAAAAAAGTCTTTATCCAGTCATGATACAAGACAAGCTATATAGAATATGTATCCTCTGAATGCTTCTGAGCCACACCAATTAGCTACTTCACCAAGGGATGAGTCCTCTCTTCGTCATCCCACACAGAAGCAGGAGGTAGGAATTCATTATATATGCCCCCGACAATGGGTAACCCTGAAATCTGGAAAACACCCAAAAGGATGATACCCACCTCCCCGTGGACCAGATGGAATGTATTGGTATCTGGAATCCAACGGCTCATAAGCTGCTTGGAAAGGGCATTAAGACGATGGGTATAGGTCTGGGACACCCAGGCAGCTTTATATAAACCCACGGCTCGCAATTCCACTTCAAAATCCACACAGCTCTGGGGAACCCATAAGGGACACCTCCAGTCCAATGACTTAAATTCCCCCTAGGTCTGGAGGTCCCAGTCCACTGACCAGCCATGCTGGTTGTTTACCATAGCGTTACAGGAAATGCTATAGTAATAGTGAATTTCCCCCTTTTGTTGGTGTTGTTCTCCGGTCGGGGACACAATGTAGAGACCCGAAGCATGACGTACATGGACTTTACATTACTTTTGCGGAATACTTAGTACATTACAAAAATACACACACAAGGACCGTAATAGTTTAGTGTCTTTGGAAACTCGGACTATAATCTTCTAATCGTGGTGAAAGATCTTCAACATCTCCCATAAAGATCTTCCTTTTTTTTACCTAAAAACTTTATTTATATCCTGGGGAAAAGAAAACATAAAAGGGTGAGCTCAAATGCTCAGTAAGGGTAAACAAAAGAAATATCAATCACATCATATTCATAAGAACATAACATTTTGGAAATCATAACCTGCAAAAGAGAGCATAATTTCATAACATGGGATAAATCATGGTAGTGAAATGTAATCACAATAATCATAACATAAAACATGGAACTTTGTGGCATATACACATAATCATAGAGAATCATTTCTTGTTAGTCATGACTCATTGCCAAGACTATCTTAGTGGACAAAGTCCCTTTCTGAATCGAGTAACCCTCGTTTCAGTCCTGTTTCACTGAACCGGTATAACCTACCATTCCAGCCATGTCTATCTCATGAGATATAAAATCTTTACCCAATGCATTGGAGGGAGATATAGGTCCCACCCATCTCATAATGATACCATTCTTATGTGTGCCACAAAATCATAAATCATACATCATTTCATAACCCATGTAGTAAAAATGGGATTCGTAAACATCGTGACATCATAAAACAATTCATATAAGATAAAGGAATTCATAAAAAATATTCCCTCACAACATGATCAAATCAATGTAATAATATGGATAAAAACAGAACCCTTTATTATCTTAGATGGAAAGTAATTTTGATAAAACACTTGAACTCCATTCTTGAGGAAAATATCCTTTCTTTTTCAAATTTTTTTTTCCTTTCTTAACATGTCATATGACTTTAAAATAAAAGAAGTTTATTAAAAATAAACTTGAAAACTTGTAAAGGAATCTTCTTGGAAATAATGTTTTAAAAATCCATTCATTCCGTATAAGTTAAAAAAAACATTCTTTCGTACTTTTGTCGGAAAAGTCAAAAAGTACCTCGTACGAAAAACGACAAAAGATTCCTTTCTTATTCTCTACTAAAAACTCACCGAAGGGTAAAATTGGATTTAAACTATTGTAAGTGGATGGAAATAATATTACATATTGAGGAAACATGGATGTGGATGATAAAATACACCCCAGTAAATACCAAAGTATAAACAATCTCGGATAAAAATGAGATTGTGACATTTCCCTTACCTTAGGTCCAATTTGCTTTGTACGTGTCCTAAGATCCTGTATAATGGTTTAAATAATGTTATTGACTTATTCCAGAATCATACATATTGATATGATATCATATATGGTCATATTCTTAGCTTCTTGATAGTAATATTTCATTGTTACTTGTTACTCGGGTCTTTATTGCCTTTTGTTCTTATGCGTGTTTTGCCGAATACATTCTTATTCTTCTTTTAAGGTTATAGATACCTTATATCCAGAATGGTATTAGTGTAACATATATCATATTTATTCATTCAATTTATATAATTACTATGTAATGATGATCATGTAGAACAAGTCGCATCACATCGTGGAGACGGTATTCCGTACGTACGCACGAGTGATGATATCGTTCCTATGATCGTGGAACTATATTGGAGTATATATATATTATTTCAGTATCAATATTACTTTATAATAATCATAAATAGTTACTCATTACACCATTATACCCATCCTTGTAAAGTGATGGTGGAAAATAGATTACACCACGGCGTGGAGACGGTATTCCGTACGTACGCACGCGCGGTGATTTCATTTTTCCGTAGGTTGGATAGATGGTGAATTAGGGTTGTTTAATATTTATGATAACATATCAGTATGTAAGTAATACTTATGTTATTACTTTATCATGAAACAACTAAATAAGAAGAAGTTGAAGAAGAAAGAAATTGAAAAGACCGGTAATGGATATTACCTCTTCTTTGGAACGCTTCTTTGAATCCTTCACTTAGGGAACTAATATTGGTCTTTGAAGAAGACCAGGACCTCTAGGATTATTCTAGGGAAGTGGAGAAGGGATTTAGTCAGGGGTTGGCCGAGCTTGAGTGCTCAATTTGGTGTGAGGAGGAGGGGGAGGAGGTGCCCTTTTATAAGGGAGGAGAGGGGCACCTTAGGAATTCTTAAAAATATTAATTTATAATAAATCTAACCCCACTTAAAAACCTCCAAAAATGACTCATATTCGAAGATTAGATGATATAGGGTTGTAATCTCATCAACCAATCAAATTTAGACATGTTTGGATCTTATTTTAAACCTTATCATTTTGATTTATCCTTATTTAATCTATTTAAGTTTATTTGTGGTAATAAAATTCTAAATTTTAAATTATAAAAAATAATTACTTATTTGTTGTGAATTTTCCATAATTGTTTACTTTATAACATTATAGACCATATAAATATAAATTTATAATTTTTAAATATTTTTGTGATTTTTAAACAATTTTATAATATGTTATTTTTGTAAAATAACAATAGTGTCAATTTTGACACTATTCATTTATTTGAATTTAAATAAAATATATACAGAAGATATGTTCGAACTAAAAGCTTTAATATATTAATAAAAGGTCATATGTATCTATAAAATTAGTGTATCACATTAAATAGTTCATATAATATTTATTTTATTATTTTTAAAACCATTTATTTGGTTTATCTCTTAATAAAATAATTACTACATCATTTTTTTATAATTATTTAATATACTTATTTGTTGTATAAAAATTTAAAATAATATTCTATGATGAAGATAAATATATTAACTTTCCTAATAATACTTTTACTAGAATTTATCATCTTAAAATCACAATATTTAAATTGTTATATTTATTAAATTATGAAGGTGACAACTTTGGCATCATTTAAAATAAAATAATATAAGTGTCATAATCGCTTTTATAAGGCTCCAAATGGTCAAGTATTATACCATTGGATGCTTATGGTTTACATTTACATGTCCAATAAGTTTTGGTTAGGTATTTGTGCATTTTATGGCCACTATTAGTTTAAAACAAACATTATTCTTGATTTTTCACTAGATAAACAATTTCTGCATCACTATTGTGTCATAATTAATGATACTTATTTAATCCCTAAAAATTATAAATAAATTTATATGATGTAGATAATTTCATTATATTTCTTTAGACTATTCATGTTCGAAGTTTCATGAAGTTTATCACTAAATTAAAATTAATATACTTATAAAATTTAAGAGAGTGACATGTTGTCACTTTCTTTGGTTTTAATAATAATTAAGTTATTTTCATGGACAAATGTTCATTAAATGATTCTAATCCGACCCTTAGGTGATATGGGTCGACTTTTAATCATCCAATAGGATTTTGACATTTTTTAGGATAATTTTAAAATATTATATTTACCCTTAATTACCCGATTTACCTTTAACTATGGTAAATAAAATTTACCGTAGTTACTATTCATAATTCCCAAAAATAAAAAGTAGCTTATTAACATAATTTGGACCCACTAATTCCAAATATGGAATCCATTTTTTAAAATTTCATACACAGAAGTTGCAGAAATTAAATTATAATTAATCCCGTTGTCGAATAAAAACGGGTTTTTGTTTAAAACATTGCAAAAGATTGAATTGATTTAACCTACGAATTCAAGGTAAAATCAATGCTAATGACATACATTATATTAAATGGAAAAAATATATTCTATTTATATTTTAAAACCATTCAATATTATAATTTAACCACATAAGATATTTCGTTAAAAAGTTGTTTTTAATTAAAATATAGCGTGTTTTTACTATTCATTAAAATGTAAAAGTTACCAGAATAATATGAAAAATTTATCCAAAGTAAATTTTTATTTCTTGATTCCAAAGAAGAATTTTATTTTGTCAAATTGAACTTATAAACATGTCAAAAAATATATTTAAAGTGGGTGCGCCATCAAAAGGCGGCAAAACTGCATTTTTTTGAAAAATACTAATTTTACCCGAAAAATTTATTTTGTTCTTATACCATGTTCTAGAAATGTGTAAGATGAATAATAATGTTATAAAATTAAAAATTTAGTTAATACTATTCATAACGGCTAGTTCATGACAATATTATAATAATATAACATTGTTTATTAAAACCCGGTATTGTGTACAACACACGCTATCGAGGAAGGTCGCGATTGCGTGTAATGAAAGGAAAATCAAGGATGCGTGTTGTGCAAGTTCCTTTTGGTGTATGACACAAGACATTAGTGAAATTAAAAAGAATATTTTTCATAAAATCTCGGGGTGTTACATTCTACCCCCCTTAAAATGAATTTCGCCCTCGAAATTCGTCGGGGTTATAAATGGTTTACTATTCAAAATTTTCTTTGATAGAAACCTACATCGTAAAAAGGAATACAAAAACATGTCTTTAAAAACTAAAGTATGAAATGTAACGATTACCCAAATAAACTAATCACTGGGTTTCCACATAGGTGAAAATATGGATATGGAAGAAAAATCTAACCATCATGTTCTGATGGAGAGTGGTAGAGAACATGGCTATAGAAAAGCTAGCAATCACAAAGCCATAAATTTGTGATGATCTAGGGTACCATCTGATTCATCGGATATAAGGGCACTAGGACAACATTTTTGGTTTTCAAGATCATTTCCCTAAATTTGAAAATTTGAACTACAATAAATACTTACTTTATTTTGGTACAATCTCACTGTTGTTCGTGCCTTGAACAATTTCCACATCATCTCTTAAATAAATGAAGTTGAATTTGTTATTCGTGAAGTGTTAGCAGATCATGTGATAGAATGACGGGTCATTCCGTCTGTCTCAAACAAAAGGTTAGCAAAAATTATATACATAAGTCGATCTATAGTGAGATTAATCTTATATGGTTCCTAAAATGAACTTATACTTCACATATCATACTGCTTAATATAATAAAACTAGTTTTCTACTAAACAGGGACTTCATGTAGGCCAGTGGTAGGCGATAAAGGCCAGTCGCACTTCAGTTGTGGGTTCGATTCCCACAGCCTTGTCCGACGTGATGGGCTGTCGCCCGTCCTGCAGGTTTTCCTTTTTCTAAAGCTATATTACTATAACATCCCATTAAAAATATCGAAAAAAAACTTCTATCCTTAAACAATACTAAATTATGTCCAACATAATCCATTCCAATCTTTAGGCTTACCCATAATACTGCAGTCCACTCTCATAATATAGTGAAACTAATTACTAGAGATTTAATACTGTCGTTGATCCCCATATATCATAAGATATGTCTTGTTGGTCACATTCCAAACATTCAAAGGCCTTAATCATGTATTCTATTGAAGAATGAATACCCATTGAACCTTAGTGAAATCATGAATACTGTTAAAAGTTAACACTTTCCACATACCAAAATCCAAAAACTCTATATACTCAAACCATAATATAACCTTCTCCTTATATCAGTCATGAGCTCATGAATACTATCAAACATTTAATTTTCTCCTTATCCCTACATTATTCTTATATCATCTACATTCCAAAAATATCTGAATAACCTTCCATGGATACTGGTAACATTAATCATACACTTTCAAAACTCAAGGAAAGACAATAGTGTAACAATCCTTAGATGTCTCGTTATTCCAACATTACACATGATAAACATGTAATCATTCCACTACATTCTTAAACCATTGTCCAAGATTCAACAATTCTTTCATCTCACATATCATTTGTAGTCTCTTCATCATCATCAACATAAATACTTCCCATAAGACCATACTGATTCTCTTCATGAGACTTTCCCTTAGGGAATTGGTTTGCATAATGCCCGTACATTCCACATTTAAAACATTTAACCAGTGTTGATGTCGTAGCAATACCATTATCCTCATCCCTGGTGTTAACTGAACCTTTTCCTTTGCACTTACTGGCTTTGTGTCCTTCTTTTCCACACCCAAAGAATCTTCAAGTTCCTTTGAAACATTCTCCTTGATGCCTCTTCCCACATGAATTACATAGGGGAAATTGAACTTTCTTTCCTCTATGATCATCATGAAACTCCATCTTTCTCTTATTAGCCGAGTCAGGAAACTTACCAAATTTTACTTTATTGATCATATTATGAGATTGCTGATTCGGAATAATAATGATGTTTGGACTTCCAAATCCCATTTCATTTGGTTTCTCATGAAGAATATCATTCCATTGTCCATCATATCCTCCATTATCGTGAATCATCTTGTTTCCAGCCATTTTCTAAAACCCAAAAAGAATAGTGTGAGAGGAAAAAATCATGCTAGGGAAAACAACATTATAAAGGGGGAGTATCCTCAATATCTAACTTCTTAGGTTAAATTCTAAGATCTTTACCGTAGTTATAGGACTGTATCCTATACGTATACTTATCCTTAGGGACATCCCTACGCAAACCTTATAAATATCTCTAGGGATCTCACTAAAGTTCTCGCATCCTAGTTTCCAAAGGTTGACTAAACCTTTCCTCTGATACCAACTGTAGAGACCCGAAGCATGACGTACATGGACTTTACATTACTTTTGCGGAATACTTAGTACATTACAAAAATAAACACACAAGGACCGTAATAGTTTAGTGTCTTTGGAAACTCGGACTATAATCTTCTAATCGTGGTGAAAGATCTTCAACATCTCCCATAAAGATCTTCCTTTTTTTTACCTAAAACCTTTCTTTATTTCCTGGGGAAAAGAAAACATAAAAGGGTGAGCTCAAATGCTCAGTAAGGGTAAACAAAAGAAATATCAATCACATCATATTCATAAGAACATAACATTTTGGAAATCATAACCTGCAAAAGAGAGCATAATTTCATAACATGGGATAAATCATGGCAGTGAAATGTAATCACAATAATCATAACATAAAACATGGAACTTTGTGGAATACACACATAATCATAGAGAATCATTTCTTGTTAGTCATGACTCATTGCCAAGACTATCTTAGTGGACAAAGTCCCTTTCTGAATCGAGTAACCCTCGTTTCAGTCCTGTTTCACTGAACCGGTATAACCTACCATTCCAGCCATATCTATCTCATGAGATATAAAATCTTTACCCAATGCATTGGAGGGAGATATAGGTCCCACCCATCTCATAATGATACCATTCTTATGTGTGCCACAAAATCATAAATCATACATCATTTCATAACCCATGTAGTAAAAATGGGATTCGTAAACATCGTGACATCATAAAACAATTCATATAAGATAAAGGAATTCATAAAAAATATTCCATCACAACATGATCAAATCAATGTAATAATATGGATAAAAACAGAACCCTTTATTATCTTAGATGGAAAGTAATTTTGATAAAACACTTGAACTCCATTCTTGAGGAAAATATCCTTTCTTCTTCAAATTTTTTTCTCCTTTCTTAACATGTCATATGACTTTAAAATAAAAGAAGTTTATTAAAAATAAACTTGAAAACTTGTAAAGGAATATTCTTGGAAATAATGTTTTAAAAATCCATTCATTCCGTATACGTTAAAAAAACATTCTTTCGTACTTTTGTCGGAAAAGTCAAAAAGTACCTCGTACGAAAAACGACAAAAGATTCCTTTCTTATTCTCTACTAAAAACTCACCGAAGGGTAAAATTGGATTTAAACTATTGTATGTGGATGGAAATAATATTACATATTGAGGAAACATGGATGTGGATGATAAAATACACCCCAGTAAATACCAAAGTATAAACAATCTCGGATAAAAATGAGATTGTGATATTTCCCTTACCTTAGGTCCAATTTGCTTTGTACGTGTCCTAAGATCCTGTATAATGGTTTAAATAATGTTATTGACTTATTCCAGAATCATACATATTGATATGATATCATATATGGTCATATTCTTAGCTTCTTGATAGTAATATTTCATTGTTACTTATTACTCGGGTCTTTATTGCCTTTTGTTCTTATGCGTGTTTTGCCGAATACATTCTTATTCTTCTTTTAAGGTTATAGATACCTTATATCCATAATGGTATTAGTGTAACATATATCATATTTATTCATTCAATTTATATAATTACTATGTAATGATGATCATGTAGAACAAGTCGCATCACATCGTGGAGACGGTATTCCGTACGTACGCACGAGTGATGATATCGTTCCTATGATCGTGGAACTGTATTGGAGTATATATATATTATTTCAGTATCAATATTACTTTATAATAATCATAAATAGTTACTCATTACACCATTATACCCATCCTTGTAAAGTGATGGTGGAAAATAGATTACACCACGGCGTGGAGACGGTATTCCGTACGTAAGCACGCGCGGTGATTTCATTTTTCCGTAGGTTGGATAGAAGGTGAATTAGGGTTGTTTCATATTTATGATAACATATCAGTATGTAAGTAATACTTATGTTATTACTTTATCATGAAACAACTAAATAAGAAGAAGTTGAAGAAGAAAGAAATTGAAAAGATCGGTAATGGATATTACCTCTTCTTTGGAACGCTTCTTTGAATCCTTCACTTAGGGAACTAATATTGGTCTTTGAAGAAGACCAGGACCTCTAGGATTATTCTAGGGAAGTGGAGAATGGATTTTTGCAGGGGTTGGCCGAGCTTGAGTGCTCAATTTGGTGTGAGGAGGAGGGGGAGGAGGTGCCCTTTTATAAGGGAGGAGAGGGGCACCTTAGGAATTCTTAAAAATATTAATTTATAATAAATCTAACCCCACTTAAAAACCTCCAAAAATGACTCATATTCAAATATTAGATGAGATAGGGTTGTAATCTCATCAACCAATCAAATTTAGACATGTTTGGATCTTATTTTAAACCTTATCATTTTGATTTATTCTTATTTAATCTATTTAAGTTTATTTGTGGTAATAAAATTCTATATTTTAAATTATAAAACATAATTACTTATTTGTTGTGCATTTTCCATAATTGTTTACTTTATAACATTATAGACCATATAAATATAAATTTATAATTTTTAAATATTTTTGTGATTTTTAAACAATTTTATAATATGTTATTTTTGTAAAATATCAATAGTGTCAATTTTGACACTATTCATTTATTTGAATTTAAATAAAATATATACAGAAGATATGTTCGAAATAAAAGCTTTAATATATTAATAAAAGGTCATATGTATCTATAAAATTAGTGTATCACATTAAATAGTTCATATAACATTTATTTTATTATTTTTAAAACCATTTATTTGGTTTATCTCTTAATAAAATAATTACTACATCATTTTTGTATAATTATTTAATATACTTATTTATTGTATAAAAATTTAAAATAAAATTCTATGATGAAGATAAATATATTACCTTTCAAAATAATACTTTTACTCGAATTTATCATCTTAAAATCACAATATTTAAAATGTTATATTTATTAAATTATGAAGGTGACAACTTTGGCATCATTTAAAATAAAATTATATAAGTGTCATAATCGCTTTTATAAGGCTCAAAATGGTCAAATATTCGACCATTGGATGCTTATGGTTTACATTTACATGTTCAATAAGTTTTGGTTAGGTATTTGTGCATTTTATGGCCACTATTAGTTAAAAAAAAACATTATTCTTGATTGTTCACTAGATAAACAATTTCTGCATCACTATTGTGTCATAATTAATGATACTTATTTAATCCCTAAAAATTATAAATAAATTTATATGATATAGATAATTTCATTAGATTTCTGTAGACTATTCATGTTCGAAATTTCATGAAGTTTATCACTAAATTAAAATTAATATACTTATAAAATTTAAGAGAGTGACATGTTGTCACTTTCTTTGGTTTTAATAATAATTAAGTTATTTTCATAAACAAATGTTCATTAAATGATTCTAATCCGACCCTTAGGTGATATGGGTCGACTTTTAGTCATCCAATAGGATTTTGACATTTGTTAGGGTAATTTTAAAATATTATATTTACCCTTAATTACCCGATTTACCTTTAACTATGGTAAATAAAATTTACCGTAGTTACTATTCATAATTCCCAAAAATAAAAAGTAGCTTATTAACATAATTTGGACCCACTAATTCCAAATATGGAATCCATTTTTTAAAATTCCATACACAGAAGTTACAGAAATTAAATTAAAATTAATCCCGTTGTCGAATAAAAACGGGTTTTTGTTTAAAACATTGCAAAAGATTGAATTGATTTAACCTAAGAATTCAAGGTAAAATCAATGATAATGACATAAATTATATTAAATGGTAAAAATATATTCTATTTATACTTTAAAACCATTCAATATTATAATTTAACCACATAAGATATTACGATAAAAAGTTGTTTTTAATTAAAATATAGCATGTTTTTACTATTCATTAAAATGTGAAAGTTACCAGAATAATATGAAAAATTTATCCAAAGTAAATTTTTATTTCTTGATTCCAAAGAAGAATTTTATTTTGTCAAATTGAACTTATAAACATGTCAAAAAATAGATTTAAAGTGGGTGCGCCATCAAAAGGCGGCAAAACTGCATTTTTTTGAAAAATACTTATTTTACCCGAAAAATTTATTTTGTTCTTATACCATGTTCTAGAAATGTGTAAGATGAATAATAATGTTATAAAATTCAAAATTTAGTTAATACTATTCATAACTGCTAGTTCATGACAATATTATAATAATATAACATTGTTTATTAAAACCCGGTATTGTGTACAACACACGCTATCGAGGAAGGTCGCGATTGCGTGTAATGAAAGGAAAATCAAGGATGCGTGTTGTGCAAGCTCCTTTTGGTGTACGACACAAGACATTAGTGAAATTAAAAAGAATATTTTTCATAAAATCTCGGGGTGTTACACACAAGAAGGTGATTCAACACAGATCCAGTAGTTGTATCCTTTGGGACATGCCACCCTCTGGCAGATATCACAGATCGAGGGATAGTACTAGTAAAAATCAATCCTGCAGGATTGTTTTCAAGAGATGGTCCCAGCATCAGTGTATTAGATAACAAACCAAACCCATAGGCAGGAATGCTGTTGGAAAAGGGGTACTCCCGCTGTGACTCGGAGAGCAAGCTGACAAGGAAAGGGTACAGTGGGAAGTGGTAGATTACATCCAAAACAGAGTAGGCCAAATCCTTTAGGCGTTGATCACCAATTAGAAGAGGCTCGGTGGCCGACCTGGGTGAAGGTCAAGGAGGAACCATATTTTCTCCCTGCAATATGAAAACCAGGAAAATGGTTAGTCCAAAATAATAAAAATTTGGACAAAAATACCAAGTATTCTGCAAAGTATTCTGTCAAGAGGCCGTCATGACAAGTTCCATGAGCTAGCCTCAAAAGGTGGTTCGCGAGGGATGTGTCCCACAAACGAACCCTACATGGAAGAAGTCTGCGGTGCTCTGGTGCATGGAGCTTTGGCCAAAAAACTGTGAACCATGATGCTCCATGGAATCACAATCCTGGATTTAAATATTTATGTTCTGAAATTTAAGAAATTTTCGAAGTCTGGATTATTCCAGTCCAAGGACCATCAAAACCTACACAGCCCGTTGTAGCTTACTTTTTAATTAATTAAAAGTTTTGGTTTGTGGCTGGGAGGTTGGTCTGTGAATGAATAATGGTTCATGGGAATGGAGAATGGTTCACAGACGGGGAATTTCCCGAAGGAGCACGCACACAAAGACAGAACTATTTTCGTGAAGAATTCGGTAATGGAAAAAGTAGAAGGTCCCTCCATATTTATATGCATGGTCCCCTAATGGGTCCACCCCTCTACCTCAAATCATTCACATTTCAGGACCACTCTACTTCAGAATAGTCTCCTCTTCGTTCCGATTGGACCCCATTTTGATGGGGGGAATTTGTAGGGTCATGAAAAATATGCAAAGGCGAATGATAATACCCTTAATTCAAGAGAGGATTCTACCCAATATCCTTTGAGGAATTGGGAAAAAATGTGGAGAAAATGGCACAAGACGAACCGGTCTGTGGACCGGTCCAATACTAACAGTACGTGACCGGTTCCATGAAGCGCCCCCCACCACTAACCACTATCGTTAGCGGAACAGAGGCGGGGATCCTCCGCGACTACGAAGTAGGATAGGCGCCAGGCCGGTCCACTAACACAGACCTCCCCAGCCACAGAAGACGTTGGCCGGCCCATGCTATATGCACTATCGTTCACGGAATAGAGGCAGAACCCAGCACAGCTGTGAAGTACCCCTCGAACAGACTTGGTTCACGGGTGAGGTGCACACCCCTGTGAGTTGTGGATTGACCAAGTCTTCTGAAAACTAGGTTTTTGGCCATGGGCCTCTGCAAAAGGTGACACATGGCCACAAATACACCTCTTTACCCCCTCTATAAAAGCAGATAGAGGGAGAGGGGAGAAAAAAGAGGAAGATCGATCAGAGACAGGTGGAAGGATTTCAGAAGAAGGAGCTTAGTATTTCGCAAAAAGCGATGTTTTGATTCGTGAACCAGAACTGGTATGAAACTGGAAATGAATTAATAAGAAACCGAAGAACGCATAAAAACTTGGTGAACCGCGAACTTAAAAGGAAAAAAAAAGAAGAGCGCAAACCATGGCCTCTCTGTAGATGCATTCCCCGTGGACCTGACATACCGCGTAACACCCTCCTACGTGGGTGATGTCCTGAACAACGAACCCCTGACCGGTGTTTCCCTTGGCCGCCACTGCTCGCGTGGACTCCACCGTGTACCATCCTAAAACGCGGGCTGAACCCGAAGTCACGTACCACCTTGGTACGCGGGATGCCTATCAGTCCGCAGACCACCCTGGTTTGCCGATGGCCTCTCCAGCCACGTAGCACCCTCCTACGCGAAGGGCGCCCCTCCTCATGCACCAATGCGGTCCACCAAATTTTTCAGTGTTCTCATTCCCTGAGCCAAATAAAAACCTTCCGATCCGGCCCGATCCTTCACACCCCCCTCACTGGCCCATTCATCGTCACCAAGCCATGTACCACCTTGGTACGCGGGATGCCTATCAGTCCGCGAACCACCCTGGTTTGCGGATGGCCTCTCCATCCGCGTAGTACCCTCCTACGTGAAGGGCACCGCTCCTCATGCACCAATGCGGTCCACCTACTCTTTCGGTGTTCTCGTTCCCGGAGCCAAATAAAATCCTTCTGATCCAGCCCGATCCTTCACACCCCCCTCGCTGGCCCATTCATCGGCCCCAAGCCAAGGCCTCCACTGAAGCCACTAGACCCGTGTTATGAAACCTTTAAGATAATATACCTGTCGTCTTGAGTTCACATATGAACGGTATGTGAGGGTGAAGGGGTTTCTCCAACCCTTGAGTGGATTCTCAAAGCGTTACTGGGTTCACATTCCCACGATAATGCAGTGTCCGAGCCCGGAGTCCCCTTTCTGCCACTCCACTCACCAGATTGGGGGACCCAGCTGCCATTTCCCTTCAGCTCCGATGGTGAACACTCCCCCTCTATTTTGAGAGTGAACAGGCAGCCTCCTTGGAGTAAGCCCCTAGCCTTTCTTGCGGGAGGTGGCACCCATGCACCTTCGTACTTCCCCAGTGCCATGTACCAAGAGAGGAAATGGACACAGGGGGTACCCTTTCCCTCTCCCGCTGCACTTTTTCGCTGTCGGGCATCCATCTTGGAGTAAGCCCCGACTTTCTGGGCCGCCCACTCATAATCCCCATCGCACCTCCCACAGACGCACCTTTCATGACGTGATCGTCAGGTTTCGCCTGCCTCTTGATTCTCACATCGAGCATGATTCACGTGGGCTTAGAGTAATCACTGACCCGGACCCCAGCCCCATGAGAACTACGATGACTTTGATCCATGTTAAGGCATGGTACGTAGGAAGCCTCCATGAGGTTCAAGCCCATTACCCATCGGACCCTCGGTCCATCTTCACGTTGGTTCTCTGGCACCACCCCATGAAAACTATGAGGACTTTGATCCATGTTAAGGCATGGTACGTAGGAAGCCTCCACGAGGTTCAAGCCCATTACCCATCAGACTTGACGTCGGTTCTACAACACCACCCAATGAGAACTACGAGGAATTTGATCCATGTTAAGGCATGGTACGTAGGAAGCCTCCACGAGGTTCAAACCCATTACCCATCAAACCCCCGAGACCATATTCACATCAGTTTTATGAAAGCCTACCAAACTACAACGACCCTGATTCCCCTCACAAGGATACATAGGAAGCCCGTATCACGGGTTCAATCCAAACGATCAAGTCGTTATTTGTCCCCCCTAGAAGAAAATAAACTCCAGAGCGCCCAATTATGAGGCTTTAAATCAGCGTCATCCCAATGAGTCCAAAGTCCTCGGAGTCATTAATCCAATGAGGTATGGTAAACCTTGGGCCTAAATTATTCGGAATCCCTGCGTTTAGATGACCATTTCTAACCAGGAATAACCCATGGATACTATGCTTGGGTATAAACCAAAGATTCAAAAATATATGAATACGTCTTGAATCTATAAGAGAGTCCCGAAACATAACATAATTCCCCCCAAATGGGTGCGATGATCCCAAATTCCCATCCTCTTGACCAATGTGAGTTCTTAAGTGTCACTATCCAAATCGCCCAGCGAACTCCTGCCTTTGGAAAGCAGCTCCACGTATCGTCGGATACGGAACCGTTGGGAATTTCGAACAGATCCAGAACAAATTCTAAAAATGATATTGTAAAGAAGGAGTCTAAAAACAAGAATAAATATGAGTATATACCAATAAAATGATTAATAATATGGCCAGAGTAGATGTAATTGGATAAAAAGTTGGAGCAGGAGTAGAAGAATGAGATTTCTTTATTGTAAAATGCGATGAATCCTTTTTCATCTAAAAGATTTTTGGGTTGAGAGGAAACTCATAGGGATATTACTCTAATTGAGGTGCATTGAAGAGACACCTAATTCCAATATATTTTGTGTTTTTTTTCATCTAGATAATAAAGGTAAATAAATTATTCAGGGGGATACCTGAATTTTTAAAAGATATGAATATATTATTGGTAGAAACATGTCCATAATATAAGAATATTGGCATCATGTTATTTATTTATAACTTCTTAAATAATATCAGATGTTTCTTGGAGGTTATTCTTGAAGAATTCCAATCACGATGAAGATGCTTTGAATGCATCTCTTAAGTGGGATAATAAAAGATCATGCATTAGATATTTCTAACTCAATTGAAGTCATATGAATATCATAAGTTCTAGTGAGGTATGGATCTAATGATTCTAAAATAAATAAAGAAATTGAATCTTATCATCATTGAGGTATGTTTATTATATTCTCTCATTTTCACAATGAAAAATATGTTCTATGAAAAGGGAGATACTGATTACATGATGATAAAAGGAAAAATAATTTGAAAGGGGGAATACATTATAAAATTTGAATGTTTTTAATATGTTTTCTAAGATGTATGCCATATATTTGTTGGAAATCATTTTAAAAACCCTTGATAATTGGTTTTAGTGATTTGTTTCACATTCTGGAACTTTAATGAAAACATTAATGTTAAATTAGATCACTCTTTTTTTCTACACAGAGAATTTTCCATGCAGACTTAGATTTGATTAATTTAATCACTTTGAAATTTTATTATTGATTCCATCCTTCTATTAAATAAATGAGAAAATATGCATCAAAATAGAGTAGAATATTCTTAGAATTTGAATTTTGGAAATGAGATTTCATTACCATAATTTTATCTTTGGCATAATTTCCAATAAGGGGGAGAAGATATCATTGAATTTTAAGATGGAATGAGTATTGAAAACAAATCCAAAGGGGGAGATTGAAGAGGCCAAGTGATTTTTTGAGGTTGAAATTGTTGTCAATTACATTAGAAGATGAAAATTCAATGAGTTATTAAATGTGATAATTATAGAGTTGGTCTTTATTTCCGAACACTTGTGAAAATGTGAATTCACATTGTTGACTACATTATTTTGAAGAGTAAGAAGAATATTCTATGAAACAATTTCTTATTTTCATGAGGAAGATTTTTATGTTGGTCGTGATATAATTATTGAGAGTGACCTTTGGAATTACAATTAAGGAAGTCTTGTATGTCATATATTAATTAGATTTCTTACAAGTAAACGTGTTTGGTTATTTATTAAAAATATTATCCATCCCATGAGGTATCCCTAGCTAGCTCGACCCAAGCCTTATGTGGCCCATGGAGGATCAACCATGGACAAGGGGATCCATCCAGAGGTAGCCTATAGGAATCGTGAAGGGAAATGTGTAAATCCAAATGCGCATGGCCGAGAGAACACATGTATAGGTGGAGAAACCACTATGAGGGGTGGAATGATGGTAGAGGTGGTTGTAGGAGTGATCCCATAGAAATGGTATGAGGCAGTATCATAGGAGGGAGAAGAGTAATCTAGAAGATGGTTTCTATGACTTGTATTATAAGGGAGCAGTAAATCCCTCAGATATTTGATGCAGGATCTAATAATTTAACACTAAAATGAATGCATGCAGTCCAATATATTTAATCCTTCATATAATCTGTCAAATCACTCATTCATGTCTTACAACCATCCAATCAATTTTATGAGTATCCAATGTCATCTGATCATTACTGGACATCACATTCTTCAGCAAGCCTTGTTCGAGTGTTGTTGTTCATGAAAGCTCCATTTCCACTTCGCACTGAGATCAAACTCATCCTTATGGTAATCATTTTGGCATTCTGAAAATTCTAGGATGATAAAAATATGATGAAATTTTTTTCATCATAAATTTAAGATAAAATATAATAAATATAGTGAGTTTTAAAATATTTATAATCAGTGATGATGATATATTGTGTGGAAAAGGATAAGATGTACGATTTGAAATGAGACAATGTACATGAGAAAGGTCAATGAGTCTCGATGGTTCTAGAATGATCTTAATTTCTTATAAATAATGAAGATGGGATCATTTTTATTTTTGTGTTTTATCTCACATCTGAGTCTAATTTTGAGAGAGAAAAATATCTATGAATCTCTTCAGTTCATTAAGGTTGATGCACTAATTTTTTTGCATAAAGACGAATAATCCCACATGTACTCGACATGTTCATTGCACACTTGAGGTGATTCATGAAGAAAAATGTTTATCTAAGCCACTTGGGAGCTCGATATCCTCATGAGATCTCCTTAGTTTTTGAAAAACTGTTTGAAGAACCACATATTTTGTTTACACACACAAAATTTCATGTAGAAGGCATTCAACACACTGTATCTATACCCATTAGGGTTTGTGCGTAAAGAGTGAGCATCCAGTTTTATTTGAAAATGGTGTGAACAGTACGTGTACATGATTTGTGCTAGAATAAATACAAAATTGTTGTGTAAAGGATTTTCATGAATGAAGGTATTAAGGGATTTCAATCATGATTTGATGCATGTATGAGTACAAAAAGTGTGTATAAATTGTGAGAGTGGGAAAAGTGTAAAGTGTGTGTCATTGATGATTTATATTAATAATGGTGACATGAATTAAAGCATACTTATATGCACATGAGAGAAATGAAGTAGATATTAATATCTGTTCATAATAAAAAAAAGAATACACATAAGATAATAAATTCATGAAAGTGTTATGTTTTATACATTTTTATTGTTGGAATTTATATGTTGAGAAGACCATGTGATGTATTTTATACATGTATGAAGTTAAAACAGTGGAATACATGTAAAATAAATTTCATGATTTGAGTTCAAAGTTTTGAGACTGAAGTTGGAACAATTTTACTATAAGTGATTTAGAAGATTTATGTATATGAGTTTTTAGTGTCGAGTGAGTTCGGGTCTTCAACAGAAGAAGGAATAGCCCAAGCAATGTTGAACTAAGGCAACTAACCATTTACAAGTGATTAGTTTTAATGTGATAATGGCCTATAGTTAACCAGAAGACTATACAATATGGTCTTGAAATAGAACAAGGACAAAAGATCACTACATGAGAAGTCAGTGGTATTTGAAGACCTGTTTATGTGAAGTATTAATTAAAGAAGTGGTGGGATTCCAGTAAAAATATTAGTTGCTTTTCATAAGATAACTCAACTAGAGGGAGTCAATATAACGAACACTGGTCGGATTCTAGTTTAAAGATCCTATCAGGAGATAATCCACAATAATTTTTTGTGATTACGACTAATAGGTGTTTGACTGTTAGGAATTTCAATATGTTGTCTTTATTTATAATAACATTTCATATTACCAGTGGAAATTCTGTGTCTCAGATTATCCTAAACACAACAAGGACTTAGTCACCCACATAGAGGATTAACCTAGTAAAGATACTATGTGTTATGCTTCATTTACTTTCTGTCTTTCATGTGGTATAATTTTGTTGGTAAATAGGGGATATCTATTCACTATAAAAAAAGTAGGTGTTTGAATTAAAAAAGTCTAGTAGAGAAGAACATAAAATTGGTAAAAATTCTGTACACTGATTCACCCACTCTCAATATATCTGCATGATCCACGAGGAACGTCAATTTACAATGTACAAGAAACAAATACATAGATAATTCATCAATACTCATTGAATCAACATTTATTTTTTTCATAACATTATTAACCCGTGAAAAGGAAACATTTTCCACTACAATATATTTAAAAATTAATTAACCCATGGAAAAGAAATGGTTTTTGAAACAATATCTTTTAAAAATTATTAACCAAAGAAAAAGAAATGGGTTCAATAAAATTATTTTTCAAACAAAATTGAACCATGTAAAAATGGTTTTAATAAAAAACTCTTTGAAACATGATTAAACCATAGAAAAGAAACGGGATCAATACTTGAAACATGATCAACCAATGGGAAAGAAATTGGTTCAATAAAAAAATATTTGAAACATGAATATCCCATGTAAAATAAATACGATAAATAAAAATCTCTTTGATACTTGAGTAACTCCTAGAAAATAAATTTGTTAAATAAAAATCACTTTGAAACATGATTAATCCTTTGAAAATAAATGGGTTAAATAACAATATATTTGAAAAAACAAAATCCATCCAATGAATGAATGAGGGTGGTATCAATAAAAAAGTATAACAATTATATGATAATTAATAACAAGGTTTTTTGATGTTTATTATTGTAAATGACCTTAAAATATCATTAAAAACATTCATGAGGAAAATAACATTTACACATTATAATGTCTCCCATACCAATTTGAAACATTTGAAATATTTGAAACATAATCCCAATGAAGAAATAACACTAAAATAGACATATAATATCATGAGAATAAGTAGACTCATGATATATAATTTCAAATTATAAGTATATACACCTTATAAAATAATATATGTGTATAACATAATAAATTTCTCAAAGAAGGAAACGTGTGAAAAAAGACCATTACGACTTTGGTTATTTAGAAACCATAAACCCCATGAAAGAGAGATTATAGAAAGTATATTTAAAACCCCATAAATTTAATTATAATAAAAAAATAAATTCATGGGAAGTATATAAACCTTATAAAATAAATTAGGTGCTTAACAATGAAATATACCTCAATGAAATAAAATTGAGATGAAATCCCTTACCTTATGTTTGATTTGTCATTATTTACCTCTATAATCATGAATAATAAACTTACATTAATTATATAACTGATTCATAACCTTTTAAAAGTTTATTATTACTTTTATTTATCTTATAAAAAAGGTATATACAATTTCTTTATCAATAATATTTAATACGGATGTTTTGACCATATTCGGTTTATGTGTCAAAAACAACTTTGGTAGGTAAAATATGGTCAAAGGGTTAATTATTAAAACACATTCAAAATAATAATAACAACATAATTATTATATTTATATATCAATTATAATTTTAAAACCAATCATGAATTATGGTTATGAATAATTAACTAATGTTATAATCATGGAGATGGTAGGCTCTATGTATGCATGAGTAATGTTATCATTCTTCAATGATAATTATGGAAAAAAGGAAAGTAAAATTTTTCATTCCATAATTATCATTAAATAACAAATAAAATATTATTTAATTATATATACTTATATATATATATAATTATTGTTATTTGAAAAAAAATCATATCACGTCTAGGAGGTGGTAGTGCACACTCCCACAATTGACATTATCATTTTTACAATCTGTGAAAGGGAAATAAAGAAAATTATATATTATATTTATAGAAAGTAAATTATGTCATAAATATCATAAATATTTTATGTATTTCACATTTTTTTAATTAATACCATCTTTAATACATTCTATGTAAGGTGTGAATGTATCACATCGCTTTTGGACGATACAAAGTGCTTTATAGGTGTGAATAATTGGGGGAGGGTGAGTGCCATTTTATAGTGGAGGGGGATTGAGATTCTTGTAAATATGAAAATGTAAAAACTATTGAGAGGTATACCATAAATAATGTGATTTTAAAATGAAAAATAATGGATTAAATTAGAATTATTGTCCATAAACACTCACTACACAAAAAAATAAAATCATCTTTATTACCTTTTCCCCTTCTTTTAAGTTTTCTTAATTTTTTTCACTTTGGTAGTTAGTTTTATAACCTACATAATTTTTCCATTAAGTCTAAATTAAAGTGATAATTATTATAAAATTTATACCCACTAATTTTAAAATATTAAAACTAATTTATAAAATAAAAATCTGATATATTTTGGATATATTTTAACAGAAATACATGTAACGCGCAAAAACACTGTTTTTACCCCAACCACACTAACAAAGTTTTTACTATTTCTGGGCAAATATGTTCATTATAAATGATAAATTAGTCTCATAAATATACCATATTATATATTTGTTAGCACCTACAAATAACTTGGAATAAGATGCTATTTTTTGAAATTTTAAATCACTTTAAAACATATCACTTATTTTATTTAATTATTAACTAAATAATCCATACGTCGAATTTCATAAGAATTTACTATAATAATATAATATATAAAAATTAAATATAAATTATTATGATAAAAATAACACACCTAGATTAACAAATATTATTTGTAACCAAAGCTTATTTTCTACTCCAAATCTTTATAAGTGTTAAAGGAATAAGTTTTTTTTCTTTTTCCTCACATAACTTATTATATAGGTCAATTTCAAGGAAAAATATCCCAATAACTCATAAAAATAGATACCAAGGTGTTTCAGTTCAGAATATTTCTATAAAATGGGGTTTAGACAAGTGTTGGGTCAGCTATACATCTTATATTCCAGGTTTAATCATTAAGTATGCTTCTTTTTACCTTAATCACTGTAATCAAGTTGAACTAGTTTCACTAATATTTTTGGTCAAAAAGTAAAGTTGATATTATAAAATCAAAAAATTCATACTGAATCAAAATAATTTTTTCCATTTTTACAAATTCAATTTATAGAAGTTTCTAAAATTAATTTATAATTAATAACACAGATGTTGTAAGACAACATGTTTTAAGCGAAAACAATCGACATATTAAGATGTTTTTATAAAAAAATGGTAATTTAATTTAAACATATGGACATAAATTGGATGTATTTATTTATAATTGAAGTAATTCTACTTTAAACCAATTTAATATTAATTATATATTTTTAAAAAAATTAGACGAAAATATATTTTCCAATTAAGATGTAGTATTTTTCACCATGCATCGAAAAATGAAGCTTCTTAAAAAAATATAAAAATTCACACAAATTAAATTTTCATATCCCTATTTAGAAATATATTTTCATTTTTTCATCTAAAACTAATAAAATTTACAAAAATTATATTTAAAATAGGTACACCATTGAGATGTGGTAAAATCGTACATAAAAAATATACAACTTTTTATGCATAAAATTAGATTTATTCTTTTCTTAAAATAATTTTTTTTTGGATAAATTTCAAAAAATTTAATAAAATATAGAAAATATAAATTTCATTAATATATTTCACTAATAATGATTAATATAATTAATTAATATAACATTTCATTCATGTCATCAAAAATGGTTTTCATAAGAACACATATTTTCTATTAAATTTTCATTTGTTTTCATTTCAAATTAATTGGTATCAAATAAATTCATTATATAAACATCTATAAGATATATTTTCATAATTTAGTTAATATTATTAATTTATTTCATTCCAACATCTAGGTGATATCTATTATATTAAATAAATATTACTAATAGTATATTGTTTTCCACTAAGAGTTGGCCTTACATGTAATAGAATTCATTAAAGGGACTCGATGTTTCATGAAATGAAAGATAAAATTTGCGTTTCAGGTGATGCAATCTAAAAAATGTACTTTTTATAATACAATCTATAAAATAATTTAAATTAATTTGAAAAATGATATTCTTAAAATCATCGGATGTTACATAGGGTGCATAAATGATGCTTGGGCGGGGTTTCCCACATAACCTTAGGTGTTCCTCCCTATATTAAAAAGGCTACCGACTAGTAGTGAGTGCCCAAAATAGTCATGGGGTTATTATTATCTCTAAATTAGTCTCATTGAACATGAATAAATATACTAAAAATTCAACGTAAGCCATTTGTATAATGGACGTCCCACCAACTAGTAGGTGTAAAAATTGGAGCTCACTAGGCTCCTGAAGTCTACAATATTAAAGTAGTAAAAAATATATATGTTGTATCAAACATAATAGAGTAGTAGAAACTAATACAAAAAAATCATATATCATATTCAATAAAAGGAACCCTAGACTATACAAGTTTACTGCAAGCGAAAAGAAAAAACTAGCCTCTTTCCTAACTCACATCCTATCCAACTACATCCATGGACACCATGATTTACTATCATGTATCATGAATCCATTTATTTATAGTACCTATTTCTTGAAATGAATAATGACGGTATAATCAACTACATTGGATCCCATACTACGTACACAGACACAAGGTGAGTCCAAAAACTAAGTAGGTATCCCTAATGCCTCAACCAAATAGAGTGTTATTATGATTAAGTGAATATTCATGAAACACATATATAGAGTGCCTTGATGTAATTAAATCAAAACCACCTATAAAAATTTCATAAATTCACACACAATCACACCTTCTTTGTAACCATGCTAGGATCCACCTCATACCATAATCCATATAATAAATTTTTAAGCACCATGCTGGAATCCATGTCATACAATAATACATTCATTACCAATTTCAGAACATTTAAGGAAAGAACATACTTAAATAACCTCACAACACTTGTATCCCATGGCATGATCCTATCACTTAGGTCACAACCTTGTCAAGTGTCCTAATACATCCCTATGTACTCAGGGAGGTCCATTAAGTCACCCAGACCCATCTATAATAAATATAGGGGTAAATAAATAACACTTCACCATAACAATAGGTTCTAAGGATAACACATCAGTTAAAATATCCACCCCCAAGTTTCTTTGGAGGCTAACAATCAATCACACCGACCCGTCCCTAAATGTTATGGGGATGTTGCAATCGAGTGTGATGATCCATCCCCATAGAATCCAAGGAGTCCATAATCAGGTACCCTAACCCGTGAATGCACACTCAGGGAGGTGACATTAGTTAAATAAAAAATATACACAATTATATATTAACAAGGCATGAAACATGTCTCTCAACTCACTAACTCATCATCAAGGCACTAGTCCCTTTGGTCTTAGTCTCATGCAGGAGTATCCACTTAAGTCCCTTATAAGCATCCCAACCCTCTTGGGGTAAATCACATCCATAAGTTCCACCCCCCCACTTTGATACCATATAAAAATTATGTTATTAAAAACACACATGGATTCAATTACACTAATGAGGCTTATTAATATTAAATCACGAATAGATCAAGAGTCTCAAATATAGTTAAATATTATATCTCAAACAAGTCCATTTCTGTTGTATATATCACCCTCTTAGAATTTTTTGAACTATAAAAAACATCAAATTGTGTTTCTATCACTTTATTTTTAAGGAGTTAAAGGTTTATATTTTCGACATTTTTGTGTGTGTAGGTAGCAGACTAATTAGAGGGATCAAGAGAAGAACAAATTATGTTGTTAGAGCCCCTCATTTATAGGTACCAAAAAATACCTAATGGAGTACAACCAGAAGTTTAGTGGTCCCTATAAATATTACAAATTATTTCTATGTACAATCATAGAGTTGGTGGACCACACCAACTATCCCATGGAACCCACTAGCCACCTAGTGGATTCAGAAAATAAAAACAACTAACTATTGGGTGTTTTACCCACCAAAATGTTCTTCTTTATGATGGATCAATTAGACCTCAAGGACACTGGAATTCTCTCATACCCCTCAAAGTATATAAATATACCCCAAGGGTTCTTGAAACACAATTTCTCCCTTTTTCTTTCTTATGGAACCACTATTTCATCTCTTCTTCTTACTTGCGGTTTCTTGTTGTGTTCAATATATCACATACTCTTTTCACTACAACTATCTCACTCTCTCTCTCTCTTATTTCTTATCTAATTATTTATAAATGGATATTGGAGTATTTTTTTTGAATGGATTTCATTAATTAAAGTGTTTTTTTTTTGTTTTTTTTGGTTCATGTTTGGTCTTTAAAGAAAGTGTTTGGCCTTTAAAGAAAGGGGTGATTCTTTCTTTGTCCTCAAATAATGGGTGGATCTTTATTTGTTCTTAAAGTAGTGGTCCAGTTTCTTTATTTGTTCTTAATGTTAGGAATATAATTTTTTTTAATAGGATTCTTATGCACTGCTGAACTAAAGGGTGTATAAATCCTCTAATGCCTTGGGGGAAATACAGAAGAACCTTTCACAGGTGAATGTCTAACTTCATTATCAAACTCTATTATTTTATTTATTTAATTTCCACTATTTTAAATCATTTATTTAATTTTTTATTTTAATTATTAATTGGGCACTTTAATTTTTTATCTTTAAATTTTTTCAATCACATCCCATGTTTTTTTTAATTTCAAAAAATTATTTATAATGTAATTCCCCTCCTCTTTCTAAATCATATATGAAAAACAATTCCATTTTATCCCTGTGGCTCAAAAATCATTTTCATTATCCAACCAAGATCCACCTCAACTATCAACATCCCGACTATCTAATAAATACATCATAGGTCGATTCGATGTTTAGAAAAGTCCAAAATAACATAATTTACCCATAATAATAAACAAATTATCTGATTAATTAATTAAAAAAATCAAATTGGAATATTATGTGTGAAAATTATTGGGTGTTCTCGAAACGTCAAAAATTATATCAACCTAATATGTTTCACTCCCAACACATCCCGAGCTTACTACAAGAAAAACCACCAATTTATAAATCTAACATGAATCAAAATTTTTACCCAAAATAAAATAAATTCATAATGGAATTCATGAAGAAACATACTTTGAGTCAAATGATTAATAATACATTGATTAAAACTATTTAGATGGTATCTACACAATTCACACAAAATCCTTTTGAGGTTCAAGGTTTTCACCATTCATAGTTGAAATATTCTATACAGACCATATCCAAACCAAAAAAAATTCACGGGGGAATGGGGGAAGGAAACAATGGGAGAAATGGGGACAACTTACCCCAAAATCACACAAAAAATCCCTCCATAATAAACTATACAAAAGGAAAACCAAGTGAGATAATAGGAGATATTATATGGGATCTCCCCCTTTTGTTCAACTGGAGAGAGGAAAATAATTCTAAAGATATTTAAATAGGGATCCCTAAAATTGACCAAAATCCCCCTCATTAAAATGAGGGTTCCCAAACCCCATCGGTTAGCTAGTGGCCACCTAGTAAGATTATGTATCCTAGCATCGCAACCACCACTCCAAAAACACTATCAACCCACATCCAAGTCTCCATGTCAAAAACCACCTCCTAGAGGTGTTCAAAAGCGACAAATTCCAACCAAAATATCGTCTCTAAAAAAGATCCATCCATCAAAGAGAAAAATACAAATTCCCATGGGAATTTATAACCCATAACATTGTGGGTCATTACAACTGGATCATAATGTATCTTGAGACAAGGATAAGATATTTATTTTCAATACAAATTTTTTTAGTTTCATTTTTAAGAAAAATATATATTAAATTAAAGTAAGAAATTTAGTTTACAACAAAATAAATTTCATGGGAAATGAATTAATTGTTTCATCTTGATCCACATAAAAAATGAATGATTTAGTAGTTTAGAGGATCATTAATTTTATAAATTTATCAAATCAACTAATTGATGCATTCAATGATTCAGAACAAGTTCTAAATAAATACATATGTGATATTAATGCTTTGATAAGAATATATTTTTTAAAGGCAATTTAATACTGTTATAAAAAATGATTCCATTCCAATTTTATAGAATATTAGAAAACTTGGATTAAAAGATAAAAGGAACCATCAATTTATAGGAAAAAATTCATTTCGGTTGTTGAAATAAATAAACTTGAGTAAAATGTATGTTTAATTGATCATAATATTACTCAAGAAATCAATGTACTATAAGTACATTATCACAATAAACAAGAAAATTCTATAAATCTAACTATCATTGAAAGATATTGGAAGCAAATTAATCCCATTTTTATGAAACATTTATATTTAATGTATTAATTAATATTATTTATAAGAATCATGAACCTAAATCGGTTGATTAATGTCATGATACACCATATTGGTAAAAATGGAAAGTTTCAATGAAATTGGAAATAAACTCAATTTTTAAAAATCATATTTTTTATTCGTCTGTGAAAACCCAAAATGTTATTAACCCTATTGATTATAAATAAGTACTTGTGATATATATAAATGAATAAAATGAATTTTTGAGATATAAATTATGAATAATTAATCAAGGTTTCTCCTAACGACACAAGACTGATTATTATTGAACATAATCTTCCTATAATGGATTCCTTAATATTTTGGTGTCTCATGATTTTTATTATATATGAATATATTGAATTATTATTGATGAATGTTTTAACCACATAATTATATGGTAATATTTGATAATGTTTTTTATATGATAATCCCATGAGGATTCAAACTACTAGTTTCATGCTTTGGATAATTTGATATTTATTCAATTAAGTTGAATAAATAATTATATGTATTAAATTTAGTAGGTTTTATGTCATATATAACCATATAAGTGAATATATTTTTAAATAGGGTGTTTCAACCATGATTTAAAAATATGGATTTGTTGAAAATTTATACTGTGGAATTAATTAGTGAGTGATGGTATATTAATGAGTTTTAATTGGATTTCATGCTTAAAAAGTCATATAAATTAGTGATTGATGGTGAATTAATGATTTGAAATTTTATTTCATTATTGATATGGTATTTATTAGAGAAATTGGTGATTTATGGGGAATTAATTGTATGATGATGTTACAAAAATGTTTCATGGAATTATCTTGGAGATTTATGGAAGAAATCTCATATAAGTGGTTATAAATACTGATAATTAAAGGATTATTGTGGTTTCATCTTTGAATATAGCATAAAGTATTAGTTTAAATGTAATAATCCTTAGTTATTTAGAAGAAAAGAATTTGGTTGGTGGAAGAAATAAAAAAACTATTTGCATATAGAGAAGGTTTGAAAAAGTGTTACTAAGGAGTTAGGGATTTTTTTGTCTAACCAAATTCAGAAGTTAAAGGAGCCACTTCCTTATAATTATTTGGGTGATATTCATAGCCACATATAAACAATGTAGAAGGTATAAGAGTAATGAAATCTAAGCCAGTTTGGGTCAGCACTGATCGAAGAGTTGAAATGTGACACTTAGAAGTAAACACCATACATGGTGGAAGGTGACCCCCTGACTAGGATAAGACATAAGGAATTCATGTATGGACATAACTGCATCAATTGTAATAAACCACATTGGATTAGAATGTATTTTTTATTAGGTATGGTTTATATAGTGAATAATTTTCATTTATTAAAACAAGTATGAAAAGGAATGAGATGAAATAATTTTAATTATCTTTAACATATATCTTATAATGCATGCATGAATCACAACACAAAAAAACTCAATCAATTAGGAAGGATATCATTAAAATATCCACACCTCTAAATTAATCATGAATATCTAGTAATATGGAGAGTTTGAGGACTAATAATATTTTAAAAATAGTAGAAGCATGATTTGAAAGACCTCTCCATGGAAGACACGAGTTATTCAAAAATAGTTAGAAAGGTGCTGTTGATGTTAAAGAATAAATGTGGTGTGATTTGTAGAGTTTATGAAGTGTTTAATATATAGTTGAAATATTCATTATAAGACATTTATTGGATATTTTTTAAGACCCATCATTAGAGATTCCGAAGACTTTGTATTTTAAGACTTTCCCAATGGCTTCATAAAATTTACATTGAATGTTCATAAACATCACTACCTCACAGACATTGGTGGTAATCCAAGTTACATGCTAAAAAGATAAAAATTTTACCACGAAGAAATTATAAAGGAATGATATTGGGTTTGGAGTTTTGAATATTTTTTTGGAATGAGAGATGAGACATGCCACAAGTGGTATTCTATAGAAGGTAATCATTTCACAATAAAAATATACTACATGAAAAAGGAAAACCAGACAATATATGATGGTTCTTAAAAAAATTCCTCCATATTTTAAAAATATAGCTTAATCGAAATTCTTAAAGAGAGAAAGTGGTTGATACCAAAAATATTTTCTACACACCACGTTAGTCTCAAAAGTTGAAATCAGACGCGTGAAAAATAACTTTCTACACTAAAAATCATAATTCAATGTCAAAAACTATGTTTTTTTTATATTTATAACAACTGTACTGAATCATATTATCCTAGAAAGCATAGTATTTATTATAACTTATATTAAATACTCTTTAAGATCTCAATTTCCTGGATTGATTGGTGGATCAACCAAGGGATAGTTTTGAAGAAATGTTGTTAGATGTTTTGTGTGATTTGAATTTAGAATTTGAAATTAAAATTAAACTATATTTTTATCAGGTCTTATATGTAGAGTTAAATATAGAGAATAATAGACAATTCATTAACATGGGATTTTTTTTAATATTTGAATTCTGATGGTATTTCACTAAAGACCAGTTTTTGAAGATGAATTGTTAAAAATATGCAATTTAAGATAAGTTATGAAAAAATTTTGAATTGATTTGTATATCTATAGGGATCAGGTTTGTGTAAAATTTTAAAAATATCAGGTTTTTTTTGAAGAAATTAAGAGTACATATTTAATAATAATTCCATTAATAAAATTATTATCTGGGGTTTTTTATTACTGTTGTGTGGAGTTTGGTTGAAGATCAATGTTACAAATCTTCTTACATGGAATTTTATATATCGAGAGGAGGAATTGGAAGAAGCGCTTGAAATATATTAGAATATCTATTTGAAAGATAAATATACAATGTGTATTAATTCCTTATATTGATTTTGAAATGAATTCCATGTTAATAAACAGTGAAGAGACTTATAAGTCTATAAATTGACATTTTTAGCCCTCATAAAAGAAATGAATGAAATATAAGAAGATGTTGTAGAACATGGTGGATTAGTGATCTATTCATAAATTTTAACATTGTACTAGTAAATTATTGGTTAATTAGAAATTGTAACACATCATTGATATTCGATCCCTAGAGTTCCATTTTACAAGAAAACTATATAAAAATCTTGTGTTCTTTTATGATTCCCTTTTAGCACGTTTGTTTAATGTGTGATGTGGATTCAATTTAGGAAAATACCAGTTAAATAATTTTTCTTCAATTAAGGAAACCCTATCTAAAAGATGAATTTAGAAAATAGAAAATTTAAATTCGGTATACACCCAGATTCACCCCCCTCTCTGAGTGTCCTGGGTTACTATAAGTGGTATCATAGGTAATAAGTTATACTGAAAATTCAACTAGATATATATAGTTTGTTAAAATTTTAAATAATGAAATATATGAATACAAAATTAAGAGTTTTTAAATCTTTTAGAAATTATTTTTTTGAAATATTAGAAGGAGTTCATTTCTTATCAGGAAGAACATTTTCGAATCACTCAAAATATCTTATTGATAGGATTTATTTTACAAATTTGTCGTTGAATTACTTATGTTTTTTACCAAATAAATATAGATATTTATGATTTTTCTAATATGAAATAATTAATTATATATAATATTCTATATTATATAATATAGGACACTATGAGACATTAAAATATATGTGGTTAAATTTGGAAACATTGTGTGGGGAAGAATAGGAGTTGATAAAAGAGAATAAAATTGTCTCTAATAGAATATAATGTGAATTAGTTGATGTTTTACGATTTAATTTGGTTTTAAATTATCATGTTATGTTAGGAATAAAAAATAATATTATTAAGAAGAAGGTATTGTGTAATTTTTGTATTTTGATGGAGGTGAAAAATTTAGATTACTTAAATGTATTTGAGTCTAATTATATAATAGAATTTTCTTTTAAATTTGAAGATATATGTTATATATCACATTAATGATTAAATTATGATGATACATTAGAGAAAACCACATCCTGTGGTTCATCAAGAAATTATTTGGGAATAAAATAAGAGGAGTTTCAAGATTTTTATACTTAATCATAATTATAGAAATATAAATATAAAATAACTCTTATAATATATGTGATTTGGAAGAATCAAATATAAATTTGATGGATTAATTGAACAATTCAAAGGATTCATTCAAAAAATGAATAGTAAAATAAAAGAACAAAGTGATATAAGTGAAGAAATTGGTCATGAGTTGTAATTAAGAATGGGAAAAAATAATGAAGCATAAATATTTTCCCTGAGAGAATAATGTAAAGAGTAAGTGAAAGTTATACATGATGAAATTAATTAATGCCTTGAGAATTCAAAATTCTAATTGAATATAAGTGCACAACATTAAAAATAACCTAATCATGATTTAAGTAAATAATTCACATTAAGGATGTTATAATTTTTAGATATTTAGAGAATTAGGCCATAACTATTACATAATAGACCAAGACATTACACGTGGATAATTATAATTAGTATCCACTTTTTCCACTAATAGAAACCCTTTAATCAAAACTTGATTTATTTTTCTTGATAAAAATATTTTTGATTTATTCCTTTATCCTAGAAATCCTTAAACCCCATGGAAAAAATTTCAATAACATGGTATGTGCATTAAATGATCAGTAAAAAAATAGAAAATAAGATATAAAATTTTTAGTGCATGAATATTTAAATCACATGAAAATATTTTCACAAAATCATTCTTTTCAAACATAAAACATAAAAATATTATCTTACATAATGCTTCCATAATATTTATTAGATGATTCATAGAAATCATAAAATATAAAGTTAACTTGTGGCATCCATATCGTACCTACATCTACCTTTCACTGCTATATAGGGAGTAACCTAGATGGTTACATTTGGAATACCCATCATAGTATATTCCCTAGATCTCTTAGGAGAAACCTTATCATTTATCTCTGTCATGTTACCCAATGAATTAGAGAGATATCATGGGATCAACCTCCCTTGGTTTATCAAGGAACAACCAATATAATTTTGAAAATACTACGAACCATAAAAAAAATCAGAAAACATAAACAAATCATAATAGAAAAATTACATTTCCAATTTCAAATCACATTTCATCTTTACAATACATGAACTCATAAATGAAAAATATATTTTAAAATAAAATGGTAAATATGTAAAGAAAATATAAATACCTAATAACTACATAAAAATGAGAAATTCTATTCAGGAATTATATATAAAAAACATATAATGTTATGGAAATAATCAGTCCCCTTTTAAAACACAATTAAAACATTTTAAAATGTTTTTTTGAATCAAATTATCCCATTCCACTTTGAAACTTTTGAAAGGAATTTAATATTAAAAAAATTAATTTCCATATAAATAAGTCTTTAAAATTATTTTTAAAACATTGATATGAAATAGAAGGATTTATAAGATTAAACCATTAAAACATTTAAAACCATGTTTTAGATAAAGAGTACTTTACAATTTCGAACATTTAAATTATATGCCACATGAAAGTAGAACATTATAAAAGGAATTAAATATCATTAGTATATATATAATATTGATATGTAATGTAGAATGGGTTGTATGTTCAGTTTATAAAGAAATAAAGGTGCATATCATTAAGAAATGTCTCAATGAAAGGTGATTGAGACAAAGTCCCTTACAAAGATTGTATCCTTAGATTAAGGATACATCAATGAGATAATTATGTGTGACAAATATAAATACACCTAATATAAGTGAATATTCAGTGTAAAACAATTATAGGTCATTCACACATATTTTTTTAAAAAAAACCAATGACATTGATATTTAACTCAATGAAATGAGATTGAGTTATGATTTCCCTTACCTCGAGTCCAACTTGTCTCGTTCGTTCTTTATATTCCTAAATAATAAACTCAGGTAAATTTATAATTTCTTTATAAACTTTTTCAGGTTTATTATTCCTTTTATATCACTTATTACCATTTTATAAAAATTATATAATTATTTATGTTCAAATCAGTCGTTTTGTCGATATTCGGTACTTGAGTCAAAAAAGAACTTGTTTTGATGTAAATTGTCCAAGTATTAATAATTCCATCATATCCAGAATATTATTAAGGATTTAAATATCATATATATACATTATATATATATATTTGTAATAGTCCATAACATTTGGAGATAAAAAAATGAAATCCACCGTTCATGGAGACGGTAGGCCGTACGTACACATTAACATTACATTCACTTATTTTTTATATTAAAGGAATAAAAAATAAATGATAAATAGATATATTATAATTATATAATAATATATATTATAAATATATATTAAATATATTAATTAACTTTATCCTTTATGAGTTCCATGTTTGGCATGAACAATTCATATTACATTGAGGGGGCGGTAGTCCACACTTCCTCAAATGAAATTATCGTATTTACACATTATGGAACGAATAAAGGTATGTTATAAATAAAAATTACATAATAATAGAGACAATATAAATATAATATATATCATATATTAATACAATTCCATCACAATGTCTACTCGGAGAGTTGGTAGGAAAAAATTGAACAATCATCCTTTCGTGAGGTAGTAAAAATTGCATAAAAATATCGTAGTATATTTTTTATACTAGTGTTGTTATAAAGGAATTTGAAAATAGAGTTTAGGGGGTAGAAAAAGGAAAATAAATTAAAGGAGTTTGAGAGAAGGCATTACTTCTAAATTGGGTAACTTCTATTAATTTGAGCCAAAAGGATTTCTTGAATTTCTTTCTTCCCAAGGAAAGGCTTATAGAAGGAATTAAGGGATATTGGGAGCTTATTTGAGAATAATTTGGGTGATAAAATGGGATTGAGAGGCATTAGTAAGTGGTAGAGGTAGTGTTCTTTTATAAGAGGGAGTAGGGGCACTTTAGGAAAGTTTTGAAATATTATTTTATTATAAATTGATTTTCGAATTACAATAGCTCCAAGGTGATATATTTCAAAGATAAGACGAGTATGGATTGAAATACTCTCAACCAATAGTTTTTAGACATGTTTAGGTGAAAAATTTAACTTTATCTTTTGTCTTTAACTCTTAGTTAAATAAATTAACTCTTACCATGTTATCTTGTATTTTTATACTATATGGTTAGTGTTGTTACTGTAAAATGATGAGAGAAACTCAATTGAATAATTAATGAAATTTTTATCATTATATAAGTCATATGGATGAATCTAATATTTTTTTGAATATTATATCATTTAATAAAATTATATTTGTTTTAAAAACTCATTTAGGTCAATTTTGACATTATTTAGTAATTGATTTTTGTAAAAGCTATAATAACTTGATTGATTAAAAAATACATTAAATAAAATATAAATTATAATAATAATCCACAAAAATCGTGTATAACATAGAAATATTAAAATTACATTTATTTTAAAATTTATATTATAATTTTTTTTTTATCTTTTATCAATAAGGTAATCACTCCTTCATCATTGTGTCATAAATAAATTTTTTTTTAATATATAAAAATTATAAATAAAATATCATAATGTAGGAAATATTTTTTTCTTTATAATTTATATTTATATTCAAAGATATAAATTATATAACCCATTCATAAATTTTTTTAGTCAAAAGATACCTTTTTATGTTATATTTCCCTTAAATTAAATTAATTATTAAAACACGTCATTTTCACACCCAAGTGGCTCTCAAATGCAAAAAGTTCAGCCTAATTATATTTGGTCACTCATGAATCATCCAATAAGATTAGAACATGTGTTAGTGTAGTTTTATATTATTAAAATATTATGTTTACCAATATTTACCTAATTTACCCTTTAACCATGGTAAATAAAAATAATTACAGAAGTTACTATTCCTAATGTCCAAAAATAAATGGGAGCTATTTAAATAATTTTGATCTTATGATTCCAAAAAATTTAATCCATTTTTAAAAACTAAAAACAAAAAATATTCAGTAAATAATTTTATATTAAATCTCATTGTCAAAATGATAAAATGAGTTTTTAAAAAGTAATAACCATCAAAAAATTGACGCACGATTATTTCTAATTTCAATATAAAATTACTTATAATGACAAACCTTGGATTAAATTATAAAAAATTAATCCCATTAAAATTTAATACCAATTAAAAGGATAGTATAAATATATAAAAAAATTCGATGAAAAGGTAGTTTTGAATTAAAATACAGTATTTTTCACTATTCATTATCAAATGAATTTTATCAGAAAAATATAAAAATTCAACAAAAGTAAATTTTTATTTCCCTCTTATAAAGAAGAAATTTATTTTTTCAAATAGAATATATAAAATTGAAAAAAACTATATTTAAAAATGGTTCTCCATCAAAAGGTGGTAAAATTGTAATTTTTGAAAATATACTTCTTTTATCCGAAAATTTTTATTTGTTATTATATCATATATAGAAAACATATAAGATGAATTTTAAATATAACATTGAATATAAAACATATAAAAATCCATAAAGTGTGATATGATTTTATAAACATAATTATTCTCTTCTAAATAAGTTTTCATTAAAGCACATCCTTTATATTCAATGGGTTTTTATTTTCATTTTTAATAAATTTGGTAACCAATGAATAATTATTTAAACATGTGTAAAAAAATATTTTTATAATTCAGTTGTTACTATCCATTCCCTCTATTCCAACATCTAGGTTATAATGGTAACACTTAATTAATAATATTTAGTTGTTCGTTTAAGCTCGAGGTAACTTATCGTTTAATCTATTAAACATAGTGTTTCTTTCTTAAAACTATATATGTTATATCCTCCTCCTTTAATAAATTTCATCCTTGCAATTTGAATTTTTGGGTCAGTAACTAGGTTATAAATTTTCAACATACCTTTATTTCAAACCCACATAAAAAAAGATTAATAAAACTTCCCCTTTAAACGATAGAAAGTGAAGTACCAAGGTAACTAGAGATAACACAAGGAGAGAGGGGAACAAAGTTGCAGATTATTTGGCCTCCCTTGACATCCAAAGCCCCGATGTCACATGTCTACACAACGCTAACTCTTTGAAGCCGGAGGGGGCGAACTTAATTCGAAGCGATGCCCTAGGTCTACATTATTTTAGGCCCCCCTAGGCTGATGAGGCTAGGCTGGAATTTATGATGTTTGTATTTCTGCTTGAATAATTTTATAACAATGATGATGATGATAAATCATACTAACTAGGGACTTCACATAGGCTAGTGTTAGGAGATAAATCCCAATTGCAATTCTTTTTTGGGTTCGATTCTTGCAAGTTTGTACAATGTGAAGGGTTGTCACATGGTCTGTGTGTTATCATTTAAAAAAAATATAATTTTATAACATTTCGAAGAATGAGATAAAATCATCAAAATAAACATAACATATTTTAACATCAAATGTTATTTCATACCTTACATTTTTCATCCCAAAAACTAAGAACCCATAATCTCCTCAAAATTGAATTTCTCTGAACATAACATTATTCACCTTAATATTTCAAAACATAAATCCTAAAAATGGATTTCTAATACATTGAACTTATGATAAAACATAATATTATAAACCCACGATGATATACGTAACTCTTAATAAAACATCATAATCCCTAAAGTAATCTAAACGAACCATTTATTCCAACTATAAGGCCCCAACAATAAAAATTACATAATAATGAGTTAGGTAAAGAATTCACATTGATGATATTTTCAGGTTTATAGTTTTATATAATTATTCCATAATGATTACATAATATACCCCTACATTACATGTGGATAGTTACAATCAATATCCACTTTTCCCACCAAAGGAAACCCATAAAAAACATTATTTATTTATCTTGATAAAAATATTTTTGAATTCTTCCTTTCTCTTACACATCCTTATAACCTGTGAAAAAATTTTAAAAAAGGTGGGATGAGAAAAAAAATAACATTAATAATATAAAATAAGGAATAAAATCATTAGTCAATGATTATTTAAAACCCATGAATTTTTTTTCCAAAATCATAATTCTCACGCATAAAACATAATCTACATAGCTTACATACTATAATCATAAGATTTGTACATAACATCATAGAAATCATAAAACACAAAGGTAACTTGTGGAATCCATATCATACTTACATTATATTTTTCATAGCTATATAGGGAGTATACTTCATGGTTACGTTTGGAATACCCATCATAGTATATTCCCTAAATCTCGTAGAAGAAACCTTATCGTTCACCTCTTTCATGTTACCCAATGCATTGGAGACCTATCACATACTCAACCATCCTTGGATTATCAGATAACCAAACAAATAGTTAAAAAATTACCAAGAACCATAACATAATCATAACACATAAACTAATCATAATGGAAAAATATTACTTCCACTTTAAAATCACATTTCCTCTTTACAATCTGTGCACTCATAAATGAAAACACATTATTTTAAAATAAAATTGTAAACTTGAATAGTAAAAATAAATACATAATAGTGACATAAGAGTGAGGAATTATATTCATTACATATATAAAAAGCATTCATGTTATTGAAATAATCAATCCCCTTTTAAAACACAATTAAAACATTTTAAAAGAATAATTTTGAATCAAAGTGTCCCATAACACATTGAATTTTATTAAAGGAATTTACACTTAAAAACATTCATGTACATATAAATAAGTCCTTAAAATCATTTGGAAAATATGGACATGAAAGACAAGGATTTAGAAGATTAAATATTTATAACATTTAAAACCATGTCTTAGATAATGAGTAATTTACAATTTTGAACATTTAAATTATATTCCACATGAATGTTGAACATTTTAATAGACATTAAATATCATGTGTATAGATATAATATGAATATGTAATCTAAAAGGGTATTTATATACACTTTATAAAGAAATACAGGTGTATATCATCATGAAATGTCTCAATGAAAGGATATTGAGATAATGCCACTTAGAAATATTGTATCCTTTATTAAGGATAAATTAATTACATAAGCGATAGGATGGTGCCTTAGAAAAAAAATACTAAAACACAATTATTATAAAAGAAAGTGGTTAAATGAGTCTAAAAGATTGAATAATATTACAATCCTTATCATTAAGGGGAATTAAATCAATAAGGACAATATTGAGCCATGTAATGTCTTGGTTTACTCCCTTGTTATTAAGGCCATCTGGAGCCGTGTTTTCTTCATGATACATAAGGGTGATGATGTAGTTGATGTCAAGAATCGAGAGGGTGAAATCCATCCAACAGTTAGTAATTAGCTACTCAAGATGTGTCACACAATTCTAAATCTCTTTCCCAATGGTTGTATAATCACTTTTAATGACACATATTATTTGAAAAAAACCAATGACATGTATAGTTAACTCAATGAAATGAGATTGAGCTAAGATTTCTCATACCTTGAGTCCCACTTTTCTCATTCATTATTTATCTTCTTGAATAATGAACTTAGGTTAATTTATAATTTCTTAAAAACCTTTTTCATGTTTAATATTTATTTTATATCAATTTTTACCATGTTATAAAAGTTATATAATTATGTAAGTTCATATTGGTTGTTTTGTCGATATTGGGTACTTGAGTCGAAAATGAACTTGTTTTGGTGTAAATTGTCCATGCGGTCAAAATTCAATCATATCCAAAATATTTTTCATGATTTAAATATCCTATATATCAAGTATATATATATATATATAGTAGTCAATAAAATTTAGAGATAAAAAACGAAATGCACCATTTCGGGTGACGGTAGGCCGTACATACACATGAACGCTACATTAATTTCATTGTTATATTAAAGGAATGAAAACTAAATGATAAAAAGATATATTATAATTATAGTATAATATATATGTTATATAAGTTACATATGTTCATTAAATCGATCCTTTATATGTTCCATGCATGGCATGAACGAGTCATATAACTTTGAGGGGGAGATAGTTCACACTTTCTCAAATGAAATTATCGTATTTACACATTATGGAAATCATAAATGTAGGTTGTAAATAAAAATTAAAAAAGAATAGAGATTATATAAATATAATATATCTCATATATAAATATATTTCTATCATAAGGTCCACTATGAGTGGTGGTTTGAGAAAATTGATCAATCATCGTTTAATGAGGCAGTAGTTCAGCACACATAGAAATAATATGTTCTATATCCATTAGATGGAGGTGTGTTTAAGTGTAGCTATAACCATTATAACACAAAAATACTAGTATATTAAGGATACTGGTATTTTTATAATATAATTTAAAAAAGAGATATTAGGGGTTGGAGAAAGAAAATAAATGAAAGGAGTTTGAGAGAAGATGTTACCTCTAAATTGGGAAATTCCATTTGATTTGAGACAAAAGGATTTATTTAATTTATTTCTTCACAAGTTAAGGCTTGTAAGAGTAATTGAGGTATATTGGGAGTTTATTTTATCATAATTTTGGCTATCCAAGTCGCTTGTGAGGTGTGAGTAAGTGGGTAGAGGTTGTGGCCTTTTATAAAATGGAGGAGGGGAACTTTAGGAAAGTATTGAAATATTATATTATTATAAATTTATTTTCAAATTATAATAGATAAAAAGGAAAATACTTTTAGGATAATAGGATTACTGGTCTAATTCCTATAAAATAATAGGTTTTATACAAGTTTAGGTTTCACACCTGATTTTATTCTTTTCATGTATTGGTTTTGATTTGGTTCATTGGAAATCCTGATCCTTTTCTTGGGTTTTGGGTGAGATTAATTTTGAGTTTTTAACTTCCATATATGTCTAATAATAATACCATTTGTTCCCCATATATTTTTTGGGATGTTTGGAGAAAAGGGTAGATACTTCCTGATTTTGGCCAACTATTAGCCCATTTCTTGATTTAAAAACCAAATTTGTTTCTTTTATAACTGCTTCATTTTCCACATTTTTTACTCATTAAAATTCTCACTTGGACTCCACTTACATATTAAAACTACCATATCCTTATTTTACCCCTTATAAATTAATAAGAATGGTAAAATTGGGTTATTTAGTTCGGTATTGGGATAGCCGGAGGGCCCATTTCCATTTTTGAAAAAATAATTTTTTTCTTTTATAACATATTTTTTTTATAAGTTTCGGTGATTACACCTCCCACTAGAGAGAAAGAACCATATAATAAACCCCATGTTTCATTTTAACACTTTGGAGCTCATCGTTTCATGGATTAGGGGAAATATTCTCAATGGTTCTCATATCATCCATATTTTCCAATGGTGTTATTTATAACCCACAAATCATTAAATTAATTCTCTTTTGCCAAAAATATTATTACCCTGGTTCTTCCAAAACTTATGAAACTCTACAATGATTTTAAAGTCATTCCCTTTCTTCTAAGGTGGCAAATCTAATGGAAGATGAATAGTTTTTGAGTTCCCATGGCGAGATTCCTTCTCATTTATCCTCCATCTTCATCCTCCTTTCATTATTTATTGGTTTTATAATATCCTCTAGTCATTCTAGACATTAGGTTCTCGTATCCATTTATTTTTATGGGTTTTTTTTGTTTGGGGCTGGTCTTCATAGGTTCAGGGTTTATAAACCCTCAGATGGTGATATCAGGTGTGCGTTTCCATTACGCCTAGGATTTGCGGTAGGATATCCCTTGTACAAGCATTTATCATTTATGTTTAATAATTTTATTATTATTCACACCTGATATATATGTTTATTTTTGTTTTCTGCCTTTATATAATTTTCTTTTTGTGTAAAATGGTTGTTTAAGCCTTGTTTTCTGAAAGGTAGTGTTGTTTTGTAATAAGAGTGCACACCAAGTGTTTGTTTAAATGATCCTCTATCTTTTGAAACTTGCATGTGAGGTTCAGAACCTGGTTTATTGTATTTTAAAAATTCTCTAGTATCTTGAATAAAATATGTCATTAAATTGGTGATTTATTACTTTTCATGTGCTACAAATAAATTGTTTTATTTAAAAGTACATGTCATGTGTTTAGTAAATTTCCCAGTTGGATTTTATGTGTTAAGTGTTATTTAAAAATTATTTGTTTGGATTTATAAATTAATTAGATGTATAAAAAAAATTATATTTCTTGGTCCTTATATTTATTTCAAATTTTTATTTGTTTTTACAAACAAATGGGTTTCAGTTTACAACATGTTTTGGCTTGAGTTATCGAAAATGACCCGTTTCACATCCTTATGAAAATGATTGTTTTTGAATATGTAACCTGAGAGTTTTAAGGGATTTATGAATGTGTTTTTATGATTTAAATGGTCTTTATAAACCTCCTTAATAAAATTTATATGCATACATTTTTCGAATTTTAGTTTTGAGAAAATTTTTAAAGGCCCGTTTAGCCTTCCCTAAAAATGAAGAATGATTGTTTTACACATATATACCATGTTGTGTCAATCAGGATTGTTTTATGGTCCATGAAATGATTTTATTAAATGTTTTTAGGGATTAAAAATATGTTTGGGTATGTTTTTGTTGTGTCTTTATACTTAAGAGTGTTTTTGAAAGAGTTTTATGTGCCAAGCCCCAATACACTCCTTGTAATTCCATTACGAAAATTTTCAGTGGTTTATTGATCCGTGAACGAAATGTGAAGAATATTTTTGGGATGTTTGTGTGTTTATGATTTTGGAATATAATTTTGATGTAAAAAGTGTATTTTAAAATATGTGTAACATTATTTACCACTGAAGGGAATCCCGAGTATCTAGGTGGGAAGACATGTACTAGTATGCTAGTGATCCCATGGGGTTTGGCCCCTATTTCACGTTGAAAGTTTAATGATGAAAACACTAACTAAACTATGATGATGATGTTTTTGGGGGACCACTAGGATATGGGTCTGATCCATTCTAGTGGATCGTGTTCAAAAGAATAGATATTTATTATGGTTACCTTCACTGAGATACGAGGTACCTCAGGCTCACAACTAACTAGTGCCTAGGGGTGTTCCCGTGACTTGTGCTCATTTTATATTTTGTACTCACCATTGGTATATGGTGTGTTTGGTTGGTAAATTTATCAGTGTGTATGATTTATTTAAAAATTTTCATTCTTTAAAGTATCCCTCTTGAAAACTATTTTCATTTTGAAGTTTCACCTCTTTGAAAATTGTTCCCAGTATTCTTGTTCATAAAACATGAAAGTTTTTTTTGTTAATTTTTTTATAGCATGGGACCTCGTTTTGAAAACATACGTTTATATCTATTTTTTAAAACTTCAAAATGATGTTTCTTTTATTTTAAAGGATGTGCATTTGGAATAGTATATCAGGATAACATACTGAGTTTTAATACTCATACTTGCAGTCTTCTTCTGTTTTTATCCCTTGTGATGGTTTTAGCATGAGTTTAATATCCTTGGGAGACATGTGATCATTGTTTCTAAGAGTTACCAGAGGGGTCACATGGATTTGGTTATCAGGTTTGGTTATTTGAGTTGTTGGTTTAGTTGTTACTTTCAGTTTCTTGTACAAATAATGTTTAGTTCAATTTTTATGTAAATGTATTTTGGGTTGTCCATTTCTTTCTGTTGCTTTTTTGATTGTTTATATTTGGTCTAAATAATTCCCTTGTGTACTCTATAGATTCCCTTGTGATTTTCACCATCCCAATAGGAGCAAGAATGCCTCTCAGGACTTGTTGCAGTCTGGCCTAGGTGACCAGTTCAGGGTCGACTCAGGCTGGTTCATGAAAAAATGGTATCAGAGTGAGGTTAGCTCTTAGGAAACCTTATTTTTTTAGAGCGCCCTTGTTATTTGGGGTATGTAAAGGTAGATGTAGTAGGATTTTTGGAACTTGATGGGTAAGTGCAGGAATAGTGTCATGAACTGTTTCTCATTCTAATCCTCAGGTTTCTACTAGAAGTACAGTTTTATTAGTTTCTTTTGTTCTTGTTGATTGTTTAATGTTGGGATATGACAAGGGAAGTCTAACTAATGGACTATGTGAGATTATAGGATTTTTAAAGAAATTTGAATCTAGGACATGGTCCTAATATGTCTCTTTGTGTGGGTGTTTTTTTGGCATATGGCCACTAACCATATGGTAAAGTCACCCACCAACACTAGTTCCCTTTTAAGGGTCCCTTGGACCTTTCTTGAATTCTTATTTTTTTTAAATTTCTTGTGTGAGAATTATAAAAATGGGTTTTTAAAGGTGTGGATGGTTTTTGAAAATTGGAAAAGGGGTTTTCAAAAATTAAATATAATAATGGTTTTGGATGTTTGTAATTTTTCTGAAACAATGTTTTGGGAGGAAGTTGAAATGATTTAACGAGATTGTATTTTCCCTAATATAAACATGTGGTTTGTTGAAATAAAATGTTTTGAAAGTGTGAATCATTTTATGGTGATTCTGATTAGTTGTTTTAAATGGGGTGTTTTGGGATGTTGAAAAGTATTTTAATCTGATGAATTGGTTTTGGAAATTGGTTTTGAGCGGTTGGTGTTTTTGTAGAAATGGTATTGGTCTAAATGGACATAGGATTATGAAAATATATATTTCAGAATTTTAGAAAATGGGAAGGGGTTGTTTGGAGTAGAATGGTTGTTTTGAATGTTGTAAAAATTAAAAGGGGTCAGTTTTTAGGAAAATGGTTCTTGACGAAGTGTGGTTTGTTTTGTGAAAATTGGAAAGGGTTTTGACTTGGTGGTTAGTTTTCCTTTTGATGTTACATGATTTTTGGAATGATGTAATTTTTTTTAGCCTTTGGTGCTTTCATGGGTGCTCACATGCATGGTTTTATTGATATCTAGAAGGATAGACTATATGGCATAGTGGTTGGGTGCATGGGGTGGCATGGAAATGTGAATGTGAGTGAGACTGGATGAAACACCACTGGTGAATATGGAAATCCACCAAGTTTGATTGTTTTTTTTCAAAAAATTTTTGGGCTGAAACATTGTGGAATTTTTTTATAAACCGATGGTTATGTGGATTGTTTTATTTTGTCTTAGAATAATTGTTTATTCAGCAGGCTTAATTGTGATATGGAAGTACTACTCTTGTTGTGTCTTGAGATGGGATCTTGTAGGTGGCTCAATTTTGGAGTAATGTTTAGTGGGTTTTTAATGATGTGTTAGATGTTGTGATGTGGCAACAGATTGTTCTATGTTTGCAAGATTTCTAGTTGATCAACCTATGGATTATTTCTCATGTTTCACAAGCTAGATCCACCTCTTCAAATAATTCCTCATCCCATTTGTTGAAATAGGGAGCTATTTGTGCTCGACTTATAGTGCCTTTCTGTTATGATGATTCTCTCAGTTATAGTGGTTGTATTCGGTGATGCTTGGTTTATTTCACCATGTTACTTGTTCATTTCACTCCTCATTCTATGTAAGATAGAATGGTGGTGTGTATCTCTAATTATCTACTGAGTACTGGTTTATTTTTGAGCTATATAATTTCACGAGATAATGTGATTCTTAGCTCCTAAATGTGGTGCATAAGATGCTTCAAACATCAGGGCTCCATCCATAATCCTCAGGGTGAATCTTTTCACATAGTCAAGAAATCACTAGAGGTGTGGGGAGCTCGACTAGGATCCTGCCTCCACCGTTGTGGTAAGGTAGTTTTATTGTCTATATTCTTGTTCATCATAACTATGAATATACTCTTTTAAGAACGAGCTTGGTGGAAGTAACCCACACACAATGTCTATGATTATGCCTTCATGGGTGTGGGTATTCGATCAATGTACCTGTATGGACCGCCTGTGTAAATCGGTTGCGGTCTTGGTGTTACTTTTTTAAAGGTGGGTAGTGTTGGGTAGTTCCTTTGTTTTTTTGGTTTTAGTGGCATAATAATTGGGTCTCCTTCCCTCCCCTCCCTGAGTGGTGGTGGTGGTGGGGGGGGGGGTTCCAGATCCATGCTGAAAGTGTTGTCCTGGTTTTTGTCCCCTTCGTTCGAGAGTGGGTGGTTTAGTTGTTCATGTTGCTACCCTATTAATATAGGTTTTTAGGTTTTTATGGGAGAATTTTTGTGGGCCTGTGTAGGTGATACCTGATTCTAGTTCATTTTGAATTCTATTTTTTGTTCATTTCTATTTGGTCTTTAATGGTGGGAGACCCACTACGGGTATCAAATTTCTTTCCTTTAAAGATTTATCAGATGGTTGTATTGACTTAATGGTGGAAAGCCCATTCTGGCCTCCCCCAAGTAATTATATTTCATGAGTGAACATTGGTTTGGGTGATCATTTGTTTCATTGGGATAAGGCCCAACAATCTGGTTCTTGGATTTTTTGTGGAGGTGGTGGCTTGACCTTTCCATTGATTTTCTTAAAGTGGCTGTGAGTTTCTATTTTTTTGGGAATGAGGATCCAGATTAGTTGATGGTAAATGATATTTCTTTAGATTTATAGGCTAGATTATGTTGATAAGGAATACTTAGGTGTTTTTCTTTCAGCTGTAAAGTGTTATGGATTTCTGGGGGTGGAAAGTTTTAATGGTAGGGAGAACTGTCACACTTGGTTTTTTAAATATATTTTTCTATGTATAGGTTTTGATCCGGTTCATTGGAAATACTGTTAATTTTATTGGGTTTTAGGTGAGAATAATTTTGATTTTTCAACTGGCATATATTTCTAAGAATCCTACCTTTGGTTACCCATAGATTCTTTGGGAGTTTTGGAGAAAAGGTTGGTTACTTCATGATTTGGGCCAACCCTGAGCCCATTTCTCGATTTAAAAACCAAATTTGTTTCTTTTATAACTACATCATTTTCAACATTTTTCACTCATTAAACTTCCTATTTGGCCTCCAATGATATATTAAAACTGGCATATCTTTTTGGAAACCTGATAAATTCATAAGCATGGTGAATTAAGATTATTTATTTGGGTATTGGGCCAGCTGAAGGGCCCATTTCTAGTTTTAAAAAAATAATTTCTTTCTTTTATAACCTAAACATTTCTTTATAAGTTTCAGTGATTCCAACTACTACAAGAGGACAATAACCCTATAATAACCGAAATGTTCCAATTTATCTCTTTGGAACTCATCGTTTCACTGATTAGGGAAAAGTTTCTCACTGGTTCTCAAATCGTCCAGATTTTCCAAAGGTATTTTGTCTAATTCAAAAATCATTCTATTCTTTCTATTTTTTCTAAAAAACTCCTTCCCATGGTTCTTACCGACCACATGAGACTCTGAAAAATGTTTCAACCCATTCAATTTATGATATGGGTGAATATCAAAGGGAAGACTAAGAGTTTTTGAGTATCAATGGTGATATTCCTTGTCATTTCTCCCCTATATTTATCCTCATTTCATTATTTCTTGGTTTTGTATTCTTCTATAGTCATTATAGACTTGTGGTTACATTATCCTGGGATTTTTTATGGGGTTTTTTTGGGGATGGTCATCATAGGTTTAGGGTTTATAAACCCTCGGATTGTGATATCGAGTGTGCGTTTCCATTATGCCAAGGATTTGAGGTAGGATATCCCTTGCACATGCCTTTATCATTTATGTTTTATAATTATATTATTTTTATCACCTGATATATAGGTTTATTTTTTCTCATCATTTTCATAATTTTATTTGACTGCAAAATGGTTGTTTAAGCCTTGTTTTTTGAAAGGTAGTATTGGTATGTCAGAAAAGTGCAGACAATTGTTTGCTTAAATGTTACACTATCTTTCTCAACTACTTTGTGAGGTTAAGATATTAGATTATGGTATTTTGAAACTTTTCCTGTATCTTGAATAAAATATAGCTTGGAATTGGTTTTTATTCCTTGTCATGTGCTTAAAATAAATTGTTTTGTTTAAAAGTGCATGTCATGTGTTCGGTAAATTGCCGTTTGGGATTTTATGTGTTAAGTGTGATTTACAAATTATTTTTTTGGATTTATAAATGAATTATAATAATGAAAAATGGTATTTTTTGGTCATTCTATGACTTTACAATTTGGATTTTTTTAAAAACAAATGGTTTTTGGTTTACAACATGTTTTGGCCCGAGTTGCTGAAAAATGGCCCATATATCATACACATGAAAATGGTTGTATTTTGAATATGTAACCTGAGTGTTTTAATGGATTTATGAATGTGGTTTTCTACTGTTAATGGTGTGTATACACCTCATTGATAAAAGTTAAATTCATACCTTTTTCAAATGTTAGTTTTCGAGAAAATGTTTAAAGGCCCGTTTAGCCTTTCCTAAAAATGAAGAATGAGTGTTTTACATGTATATACCATGTTGTATCAATTAGGATGGTTTATGGTCCACAAAATGATTTTATTATATGTTTTTAGGGCTGAAAATATTATTGGGTATGGTTTTGTGGTGTTTTTATACATAAAATAGTGTTTTGGAATGATTTTTATGTGAAAAGCCTCAATACACTTCTTGAAATTATTTTACGAAAATTTTTAGTTGTTTATTGATCCGTGAAAGAAATGTGAAGCATGTTTTTTGGGATTTTTGTGTGTTTATGGTTTAGGAATGGAACTTTTATGTGAAAAGTGTATTTGATAATATGTGTTACTTGATTAACCACTAAAGGGAATCACATGTATCTAGGTGGGAAGATGTGTACTAGTATGCTAGTGATCCAGTGTGGTTTGGACCCTATTTCACGTAGCAAGTTTGACAATGAAAACACTAACTAAACTATGATGATGATGTTATTGGGGGACTACTGGGTTATGGGTATGATACCTACTAGTGGCTCGTGTGCACGAGAAAAAATATTTATTTTGGTTACCTTCACTGAGATACGAGGTACCTCAGGCTCACAACTAACTAGTGCCTAGGGGTGTTCCCGTGACTTATGCACATTGGATATTTTGTACTCACCATTAGTATAAGGTGTGTTTGGTTTGTAAATTCAGCAGTGTGTGTGATTTATTTAAAAATATACATTATTTAAAGCATTCCTCTTGAAAAATATTTTCATTTTGAAGTTGCACCTCTTTGAAAATTGTTACTGTCATTCTTGTTTATAAAACATGAATGTTATTTTGGAAATTTTTTATAGCATGGGACCTCATTTAGAAAACATACCTTTATATATGGTATTTAAAACTTTAAATTGATGTTTCTTTTATTTTAATGTATGTGCATTGGGAATAATATATCAGGCTAACCTACTGAGTTTTAATACTCACACCTATAGTCTTCTCCTGTTTTTATCCCTTTCGTAGGTTTTAGCTTGAGTTTGATCGCCTTGGGAGACATGTGATAATTATGTTGGAGAGTTACCAGAGGGGTCACATAGAGTTAGTGGGTTATCAGGTTTGGTTAGTTGAGTTTTTGGTTTAGTTGTACTTTAAGTTTCTTGTACAAATAATGTTCAGTTCAATTTTTATGTTAATCTATTTTGGCCTATCCATTTATTTCCGCTGTTTATTTTATTGTTTTTAATCTTGGGAAATAATTTCATTGTACACTCTATTTGAATAATTTATAAAACATAAACAATGGGTGCAATCGAGGTTTAATCGAATTTACCTAGTTTCACATTAAATAATGTCACTTTAAAACAAACACCCAACATTATCACACTAAAACATGCTTTTCACCTAACAACCAACACATAAAACATATTTATAAAACAAAACACCAATTGTAACGTAAAAAGTACACCAAAATTCATTATAATTCTTATTACCAACATTTAAACATGTAAAACACCTTGAAATTATTATTGTCACAATGAAAATAAATTGTAGAACACACCCAAAATTGTAAAAAAGAATAATAAAATTATAAAAGGGTGTTAAGGAATGGGAACACCTACCTATCTTGGAGAAACTCCTGGAATATGTGGTTTAATCATCTCTGTACCATATTCACACCACCAGGGACCTAACACGAGCCCTAAAAAAAATCTCGAACCACAAACCTCCTATTAGAACCTAAAAAACGGACCTCAAACATGTTGGAAAACAAAAAATCAAAAGAATAAATGATGGATACTCAAACAGGATGAGGAGGGAACACTGGAGGTGTGGGAGGAACTATCCAGAACTTTCCGGAAGAGGAGAAGGCCGACTGGGAGGCGGCTGGTCCGACAGATGACGTGGGTGAGAAGGCCAGTCAGGAGGCGGCTGGCCCGACGGACAACGAGGGCGAGGAGGCCTGTTGGGAGGTGGCTAGTCTAGTGGACAATGCATTGGATATGTCACTGAATAGGAGGGTGGTGCATAGTGATGGTGTGTGGGAGCCGCTATGACAGGGCTGGCTGGGAAGACGAAGAGCTTTTGAGTTTTCAAGGTGAGATTCTTTCTCATTTATCCTCCCTCTTCATCCTCCTTTCATTATTTCTTGTTTTATATTATTCTATATTCATTCTCGACCATTGGTTCTATTATCCCATGATTTTTTATGGGGTTTTTGTTTGTTTGGGGATGGTCGTTATAGGTTTAGGGTTTATAAACCCTCAGATGTTGATATTGGGTGTGTGTTTCCATTACGCCAAGGATTTCAGGAGGGATATACCTTGAACATTCCTTTATCTTTTAATTTTCATAATTTTATTATTATTATCTCCTGATATATATTTTTATTATTGTGTTTCATCCTTTTTATAATTTTCTTGTTGTGAAAAACAGTTGTTTAAGCCTTGTTTTGTGAAAGGTAGTGTTGTTTTTTCATAAAAGTTCACACCATGTGTTTGTTTAAATGTTACACTATATTTTGCAACTGGTTTGTGTATTTCAGAACCTGTTTTATGGTATTTTTAACATGTTCTGGTATCTTGAATAAAATATGGAATGAAATTGGTGTTTTACCCCTTATCATGTTCTTAAAATAAATTGTTTTTTTAAAAGTGCATGTCATGTGTCCGGTAAATTTCCCGGTTAGATTTTATGTGTTATGTGTAATTTAAAAATTATTTGTTTGGATATATAAATGCATTATAAGAATTAAAAATGGTATTTTTGGGTCCTTCTATGGCTTTCCAAAATGGATTTGGTTTTACAAACAAATGGGTTTTGGTTTAAAACATGTTTTGGCCCGAGTTTCCAGAAAATGGCCCGTTTCACATCCTTATAAAAATGGTTGTGTTTTGAATATGTAACTTGAGTGTTTTAAGGGATTTATTAATGTGGTTTTCTACTATAAGTGGTCTATATACACCGCCTTAATAAAATTAAATTGCATAGATTTGTCAAATGTTAGTTTTGATAAATTGTTTAAAGGCCCGTTTGGCCTTTCTTAAAAATGAAGAATGAGTTTTTACATGAATATACCATGTTGTGTCAAATGGTATTGTTTTATAGTCCATGAAATGATTTTTTTTTTTAAATTTTTTTAGGGCTGGAAAATATTCTTGGGTATGTTTTTTTGTGTTTTTATACTTAAAATAGTGTTTTTGAATGAGTTTTATGTGCAATGTCTCAATACACTCCTTGAAATTGCATTATGAAAATGTTTTGTAGTTTATTGATCCGTGAAAGAAATGTGAAGCATGTTTGTGGGATATTTGTGTGTCCATGGTTTGGGAATGGAATTTTGATATGAAAATTGTATTTTATAATATGTTTAACTTAATTTACCACTAAAGGGAATCTCAGGTATCTATGTGGGCGTACGTGTACTAGTATACTAGTGACCCCATGGGGTTTGGCCCATGTTTCACGTAGCATGTTTGACGATGAAACCACTAACTAAACCATGATGATGATATTTTTGGGTGACCACTAGGTTATGGTTATTCTCCCTAATAGTGGCTTGTGTGCACGAGAATGTATATTTAATATGGTTACCTTCCCCGAGATACGAGGTACCTAGGGCTCCCAACTAACTAATGCCTAGGGGTATTTCCGTGACTTGTGCTCATTGGCTATTTTGTACTCACCTTCGGCATACGATGTGTTTGGTTCGTAAATTCAGTATTCTCTATGATTTGTTTAAATGTTTACATTCTTTAAAGAATCCCTCATGAAAAATATTTTCACTTTGAAGTTGCGCCTCTTTGGAAATTTTTACCAGCATCCTTGTTTATAAAACATCCAAGTTTTTTTGGAAATTTTTTATAGCATGAGACCTCATTTAGAAAACATACCTTTATATCTGGTATTTAAAACATTAAATTGACGTTTATTTTGTTTTAAAGGATGTTAATTGGTAATAGTATATCAGGATAACCTAATTAGTTTTAATACTCACTTTTATAGTCTTATTCTGTTTTTAGCCATTGTGTAGGTTTCAGCTTGAGTTCGATCGCCTTGGGTGACATGTGATCATTGTGTTAGAGAGTGGCCAGAGGGGTCACATGGAGTTATTTGTTTATTAGGTTTGGTTAGTTGAGTTTCTATTTTAGTTGTACTTTTAGTTTCTTGTACAAATAATGTTCAGTTCAATTTTTATGTAAAGGTATTTTGGTCTGTCCATTTCTTTCCGCTGTTAGTTGGATTTTTAATATTTGTGCTAAATCGTTCCATTGTGTACTCGATTGATGACATCAGTGCTTGTCGATATCCCTGGAGGATCGGGAACATATCTAGGGACTTGTCGCAGGCTGGCTTAGGTGACTAGTTCAGGGTCGACTTGGGCTGGTTCTTGACGTTAGGTCACAACATAACCTTATCTTTTGGTTGTAACCCTTAGTTAAATAAATTAACTCTTACCATGTCTTCTTATATTTTTACACTATATGGTTAATATAGTTACTATAAAATTTCAATATAACTAAAAGTGGATCATCAATTAAATTTTTAACATTATATAAGTCATTTCTATGAATATTATTTTCTTATTACTGTTATATCATTTAATAATATAGTATTTGTTTTAAAAACTCATTAATGAAAATTTTGACACTATTTATTAATTTATTTTTTTAAAGCTATAATAACTTGATTTATTTAAAAAAATACATTAAATAAAATAAAAAATGTCATAAAAATCCAAAAAAATTGTGCCTGGAAAAAAATATTCAAATTACATTTATTTTAATATTTATTGTATCATTTATCTGAATTTTTTTTAATATGGTAATCACTCTATCATCATTGTGTCATAAATAAATAAATTTATTTATAGTATAAAGATTATAAATAAAATACCATGATGTATTAATTCACCTTATATTTCTAATGACTACTTATAGTCATATATATCAATTATATAACCCCACCTTAAAATTGATTTAGTCTAAAGATACATGTTTATGTGATATTTCCCTTTACTTTAAATTAGTTATTATCACATATCATTTTCACTCCTAAGTGGCTACCAAATGAATAAATTTCATCCTAAATATTGTTTTGGTTACCAATAATAATAAAATAATATTATTACAAGTGTTAGGGTAGTTTAATATTATTATAATATTATTTTTACCCTTATTTACCTAATATTCCCTTTAACCATGGTAAATAAAAATAAATACTCAAGTTACTATTAATAATATCCAAAAATAAAAGTGACCTATTTATATTATTTGAATATTATTATTCCAAATATTTATTCAATTTTTTCAAATTATAAACATAAAAGTTTCATTAATTAATTTAAAATTAATTCCCATTGTCAAAATGAAAAAATGGGTTTTTAAAAAGTAATAACTATCAAAAGATTGGCGTATGTTTATATCGAATTTCAATGTGAAATTACTTAAAATGGCCAAAACTAGATTAAATGATAAAAACGTAATCCAATTAAACCTTAAAACTAATTAAAATGACAATATAACTATATAAAAAAATAGATGAAAAGACAGTGTTGAATTAAAATCCAGTATTTTTAACTATTCATTAAAAAATGAATTTTATGAGAAAGATACCAAAATTTAACCAAAGTAAATTTATATTTCACTATTATAAAAAATTAGTTTATTTTTTCAAAAATAAAATATTTAAGTGACAAAAACTATATTTAAAAAGGGTTCACTATCAAAAGGTGGTAAAACTGTATTTTTTTTTGAAACATACTTCTTTTATCTGAAAAAAATTGGATTTGTTCTTATATCATATCTATAAAACATATAAGATTAATTTTAGACATTAAATTAAATATATAACATATAAAAATCCATTTAGTGTGACATGATTTTATAAACACAATTATTCTCTTTTAAATAGGTTTTCATTAAAACACATCCTTTATATTCAGTTGGTTTTTTCCATTTTTAATAAATTTAGTAACCAATGAATCATTATATAAACATGTGTAAACCATATTTTTATAATTCAGTTGATACTATTTATTCTCACCATTCCGATAGTTAGTTTATATTGATAAAATTTAAATAATAATATTTAGTTGTTTGTTTATGCTCAATGTAGCATATCATGTATGATATTTAATATAGTGTTTATTTCTTAAAAATAAGGATGTTACATTTGAGAATAAAAATTTTACGTTTTTGAAGATTTAACGTAAAATTTATATTGTAATTAATAATTAAATCATTTATGTTTCCTACATGGATATTTCTGTTGATGGAACGATGAATAAAAATATAGATGTAGTATAGAAAAATATCATAATAAAAAGTCTCAAATAATAAAATCTCAAAGTAAAATATTGAATAAGTGTTATTTATTTGGGGTCGTTAGTTAAAATATGGATATGTGTAAGAAGAAATTGAAGATGTGGAATTATAGGATACCTGCTTGTACATGAAACTCTGGGAAGTTTATTTAATGGTATGTATATTTCATCAAGAGAGAGAAAAATGAAAATTAAAGATTTTATTTATAAAAAATATCCAGAGTATACAAAAAGAAACTATTTTTTATAGATATGTAATTTCATCATTGAGAAATTTCTGCATAAACAATCATATTTAGAAGTGATATTGTAACTTGCAACCCTTACTGATTTGGTAATATTTGAGTGATAAGTACCATGAAAGGAATAACATTTAATAAAAGATTAAAAAACAAGAAAAAAGTATATTAATGATAAAAAATATAAAAGGGGTAATAAATAAAACTCATAAAATAAGATACTTTAATAGCATAAAATAATCCCCAAAGAAGACATTTTTTGATGATAAACCATCAAAATGTTGGAAACATTCGAATCAAACCCCATTTGACGAGATATTTTAAATAATAACTTAAATAACATGACTTATGAAGGATAAATTATATAAAATTTCTAAATGGAATTATATACACCTCATAAACATAAAAAGGTTCATAACATCAAACATGTCTCAACAAAACAATATTAAGTTGAATAACCCTTACCTTATGTTCGACTTGATTTAAAAGCACTCTAATATCCTATATAATAAATATTAAATTTTTATAATTATGAAACATAACCATTTATAAACGTATAATAACATATAATATCCACTTATAAAATCTCAATAGTTTTTTCCTACTAATTCTTTATTAAGGTCCTTGTTTTTAGGTGTTAACTGGTTTACTTTTCATGAATATTTCATTTCATAAGTTACAGTCCTTTCACATTGATCTTGTATTAATTATATGTAGAATTTTATTCATGCAATTTATGTCATATATATTCTTTATATACATATTTATAATCATATTTAAAAGGAAGAGGTAGAAATGGGAATGACACCATTCATGGAGATGGTAATTCGTACATATGCATGATTACAGATTCAATTTTCTAATAAAATTAATTAAATAAAGATAAATAATATTTTATAATTAAAGAATCATAATTATATCATAAATGTAATATATATTATTTAAATACATTATTTTAAATATCCATATGAGGTAGTGATGGAAAAGGAATCACATTTCTTTATGGAGATGATAGTTTACACGTACGGACGAGATAAACTTTCACTTCCAATTTGATAAAAAAATGTGAAAAATGGGTATCCCATAATCATAATAAAATATAATTATATTTATAAATATGGTCTCATTATTTATTATGGATACAATAGATTTATAGGAATTATAAAAATAAATAAAATTTGAAAGAGTTGGGTAAGATGACTACCTCTTCTTTAAGTGGCCTCTTTTGAATTAAACCTTAAGCTTTCTTAGGATAGTCCTATATTAAGAACAAATGCTGAGAAATGAATGAAAGGAATAAAATAATGTATTAGTGTAGTTTTTGTTTATGTTATATAGAATAATCTTTGTGAATATGATAGGAGAGGATGTTCCCTTTTATAAGTGAGGTGAGGACACCCTTGTAATTACATAAAATATTTAAATATGATCAATGTATTTCTTAATTATAATGCTTAAAAATGTACATATATTATAATAAAAAAAGGAAATTGTAAAACAATATTCATAAAATAAAATTCATATAGGTTTTGGTGTAATTTTAAACTTTTTCTTTTATTTTAACCCCGTCATTAAATATTTTTAACCATTATTACGGTCACACATTTTTTAGATTTAAGGTCCATAAATTTAATTATATGGTAAAACATGTTGAGAAAATGGTCCATGTATTAATTTTATTACCATTTACCATTCCACATATACTCCTAAAAAATTTAAATTATATTTAAATTATTTAATATAATATTAGTTATTATAAAATATCATTGAAGTCATTCCTGAGACCATTAATTTAATTTGACTTAAATGTCCTCAAGATAACAATATATTTTAAATGTAAAATATTTTAACATAATATATGATTTTTTATTAACCATTAAATTCATGTAACAACATAGTTTATCCAAACCATATTTCTTTTAATATTTTTAAAATCATTTATGATATTTTTCGTACTGTTTTCACAAGCACTGAGTTAGAGTTGTGTAATAATATAAAGTGATTATACCATCATCAAAAATTTAAAATAAATTACCATAATAAATATAATTTATTTATGTTAAATATATCCTTTTAATTTTTTTTCATAACTCTTTTAATCCGTATGATAAAATATTTGAGAAATATTAATCAAGAGAGTAACAATTTTTATATATAATTTTCTTAAAATAATATTAATGTTATAATTAAAGGATGGTAGAAAGAAATTGCTATATTTTCATATATATTATGGATTTTGGGAAAAAAATAACTCATAAATTTGGATAAATGCATGTGTTAGAGAGATTTTAAAGCTCTATCCCATAGTTTTAATCAGATATTAACTGTTTTACTCTTATTGAGTCATGAAATATTTACTGTGGTCACTATTCATAATTAAAAAAACTAAAATAGATTTATTTTAAAATTTTGTAAATAAAAATTATAAATATGGAATCCATTTTCAATATTAAATTCCAATAAGTGGTATAAATCAATTTTGGTATAAATCTGTAAAACGCAATGAAAACCATTTGTTGGGACAATGATTATTTAAGCCCAAAAAGAAACTTATACCAAAATCAAATATAATGATAATTACTATATAATTAATTATATTATTTATAATTCATTGGTAATTGATTTTATTTAATATATAATTTTAGAAATGGTACATTAAATTACTTTATTTATAGAAAAGAAATGATAGTTATAAAAAATACTATATTTCACACTTTTCACATAGAAAATATTTCATTGAAAAAAATCCAAAAAAGTTCACCCTAATATAATATTAACTTTATTATTTGAAAAATTATTTTAACTTACTCGAATAAAATTTCTACAAAATTCTATAAATTAATTATAATTTCCTTAAACAAAAGGCAATAGAAATAAATTTTTTAAAAAACATATATTTAAAGAATAAAATGAATTTAATGAAAATTAATTAATTAATTATTATACATTAATCAATAAATTTTTATTATATAAAACCCTTAATATATATATATTTCAAAATATGGAAGTTTATATTCATACCTCCAGGTTAATAGTTATGTTAAAATGGTTACATTTAAATAATAATATTTGTATATCATATGAGAGTTTGCTTGAAGCTCAATGTTTCATGTTAAGAAAGCTATCAATCATATTATTATTTTAAAATAATTTATCATGGTTTTTTCTCCTCTCCCCTTAAATATACTTCATCTTATATTTTTTTACCTTGATAATTAAGGGCTCAATATTTGAAAATACTCATGTTTAAAACCCACATCCTACAAAGGAATAATAAAACATCCATTGAAAAGGGGCTATCAAAAACATAAAGGTTGCTTGAAATGACACATAATAAGGTTCCTAGATAATGGTAAAATTAACTCGAAATAAAAATATGGGAATGTAGGATATAAATAATGTTAAAACAGAAATGGATAGTGGTAAAGAACATGACCATGAGAAAGTTAATGTCCATAAAAACATAAATCATGAAGAGAAAAATAAGAACATAAATTCATTATTAATGAAGGAAATAAGATAATACATTTATTTCATGATCAATTTTATAGATTTTTGTGATTAATTTTGCATCAATATAGAGAACATGAGAAAATATATTGACTAGTTTTATTTCCACTTCATAATTTAGATTTTGGAATTCAGCTGTGCTTTAGTAAATTTCCACCTATATATAATATCTTAATACAATAAATGAATATTCAAGAATAATTTTTCATGATTGAAGTAGTAAAATTATCATTCAATAAATTATAATATCCCTTAGAGGATAATATGTTATTCCACCTATCTCAAGGCATCCAACAAAACCAAAATTTTTAGAATAAGATAAGATAATATCCAATAAGATTCAACTTCCAAAACTATAAAATGAATAACAAGAGTTCAAATAAAATCATTCTATAAATAACTACCCTTAAAACACTTCAAAATATTCCTAAACAAGTTAAAAAATAGAAATATTTGATGTCATATTATTCCAGGATCAACTTAATAATTATCTCTAAATAATATTAATCTCTAAAAAATTAATATACAAAAAATTTATTTTCCCTAATCATATACTACAAAAAATATTATAATCATTTTGATAAATATACTGAATCACCATAAATATAAAATAAAATCATATATTGTTCAAAAATATAATTCACTCTATATTTATTAAATGAAATCCCATATTAGCCAAGAATATTTTAATTGGAATTTCTGGTTCGTCCTTGCATCGATAGATGATCATAACTTGATTTTGAATATCAAATGTGATTTCCATATTCTAGAAAATTATAAGGAATCTATGTATATATAGCTAATAAATGATCAAAATGACATGAAATTACATTAAAGGTTGAATAATTTGATTTTTTATAAGGATAATTCATACATAATTCAACATGAAATCCCTAACTATAGAGTATATAATAAGTGTCCCTTAATTTTCATGATTAAATTTAGCGATAAGAATAACATATGACCTTCCTTGATCTATGAGTTATATATTAGATCATATAATTGAAAAAAAATAATTCCAAAGTTCCCCACATATAAGACATTGAACAACAAATGGAACCTTTAAATGTACTTTGTTTACTTACATTGAGATATTTATTTTTTCCCCATCAATTAGATTTTTAATTCCCTTTTTTACATGTAAAACATATCCCCATTCCATTAATAAATTTACCTAGGTGCTTCTTTCCACATTTTTGACATTTAGGAATCCAAGTATTCTTCACTTTTCGGTATTTATCAAATAAACTTTCATAAAAAGGAAAATTTTCTCTTATTTATAATGTTAGGACACTCAAGTTGGTTTTGGTTGTTATTCATATATCAAGATAGATGGTTAAGTATAATAAAAAAATATCACTCAATACCCTATCGAATTTAGTTTTTCATTCATTCCACCACCACATTTTTCATCATAACTATTATTAACATGGTTCAAACTATTCACCTAAGAAAGATAGTGTAAGAATTAATCTATAATAATCAGAGTATTAAATCATATAATCATGAAAATAATTATCGATATGTTCTAAATTAAGACACATTCTTATCAACATATGAAACATTTAGGTTAACCCTATATAATGTTCAACTCATCATAGGTTGTCATAGATTATATCCACTTCATTCATCATAATGGTTTATAAAGTGAATGTGAATCAAATAAAGTAAATATCTTGAAAGTTTTTAGCTAGGTGTGTAGTCTTAGTCCAACTAATCATTCCCTAAGTGAACATAAATTTTATACTCAACCACACCATTTTAGTGGTTTTACCTTTAAGAACATATGTACTATAGCTGAATCAACTTCTAAGTATCCAGACATAGATTTAAATTCTAGGAAATCACACAATATCCACTATACCAAAACATTAGGATGATATCCTATACTAAGACTTATTACTAGGGTTTTCACTAATTGTTTCAAACACAATGTTCCAAATATAAGCTAACTATAATTTTATATAAAATAAGGAAAACTAATCATAACATATATAAATATCTTGTCATTTTATATGAATATTATTAAATAACACAATTATACATGCTTGAGGACTGTAAAGGTTTAGTGACTTTTGAGACTAGATATATAATCAACTTGGTACGTGAAATATATTAAATATCTCCCAAAAATTTCTTCTCATATAGTATAGTTCATAGGCATACCCTAATTAAAACCATTCTTTATAACTCATGAAAAATAATCATAATAATTGGTGGGCTCAAATTATTATTAAGTGTAAACATCAAAGAACTCAGTCAAATATCATATGTAATAATATCCCAAGAATAAGGATTTGATATGATGAGATTAAAATTTTAAATTAATACCCATAAATTCATAGATCAAAATCATGACATATTGATTTGGAATTTCATAAGAAAAGAATCATAAAAAAAAATAAAAAAAAAATCATGAACCATAATATCATATCATAGGAATATGAACATGTCATGGAGAGTGACATAAAAATTGGGGTATAACCATAATCAAAGATTTCATATGTGAAGACTACCCATTAAGTCATTCATAACATGTTACGCTTGGGCTTACCACTCATGTACCAGCTTTGGGATTAGGAAATCATCCAGGGTACCCAATTTGTGATTATAAAACATTAATATTTTACCAATGAATTTGTGTTCTATATAATTAACAAACCCATCAAAAAATCCATTCATATGTATTCCACAATATCTTGAAAATATTTATAATTTAATTATAGATTTACCCATGGAATATGAAATGAGTTCCATTAATATATCATCATTATAATAAATAAGTATGATATAATTGGATCATATCTCTAGTAAATAATAGGTAACATCAATGGATGTTTTCATAGATAAAAATTACTTTAAAATATCACTGTAAAATTTCAAAAGGGAACTAATATTTTCATTTTAATATCAATTTGTTAAAATCTAAAAAATTTAGAAATGTTAAAAAAAATTTCTTTATAAAATAATGGATACTTATAAAGTAATATTTATATAAAAGAGTGGTCACAATGGAAGAAAAAATAATTTATACGATGTGCATTAAAAAAATGATTCCACTCACAACATTGTTGAAATACACCTCTTTTAGAAAAAAGGAATATTTAATTTAAAAAATTTATGAAAATTTAAAAAATATGTAAATATACAATAAAAAATATTTTTATAATCATAAAAAATTCTTAATAACATTTTAATGAAATTATAGAAATATTGAAAAAGATTCTCAGTATAATATATAACAAAGTACAGTTTATAAAAAAAATTATTTCAGAACATTGATAAATTATATAGAGGAAAATGAAAATAAATATTGTGACTTATAAAAATAACTAGAGGATAAGAAAATATATATTATTTTTTAGAGATAGATCTTATAATTTTATAATCATAAATTGCAAGTATAAACAATTCTGATAAAAATTAAGATTGTATCATACAACCCTAAATAATATGGTATCTTATGAGTATTATGTATTATGAAAGAAATAAAATTAAATTAAATTTTAAACACCATGAAAATAATAATATTAATGATATAAAATATAAAATAGGATGAAGATATACCTCATAAAATAATATAGGTGTATATTAAAATATATATCCTAATGAAGAATAATTGAGATGATATACCCTTTCTACTTTGGTAAAATTCAAATGATAACCCCTTGGATAAAATAATTTTAATTGTAACTTTAAATAAAATTTACTAATAGGGATCCATTATATAACATGTAAATGAGGAAGTATATATAATTAATAAAAAAATAAGTGTATAACATCAAACATTTTTCAATGAAAGAATATATATATATATATATATAAAGAACTTTTAACTTATGTCTGACTTAATTTTTATCACTCTAACCAAAAGTTTAATAAATCTATATTTATCATAATTCTATAAAAAATTATTTAAATACATTGAATAATTGATATTATCCAATTATAATTTTTCAAAACAAGATTATTAATAATTCTTTATTAAAATTCTCATTTCAAGTTGTTAACTATTTAATGTTTCATGAATGTTTCATTTCAAAAGTTTATGTACCTAAAATTTGATCTGGGTTCCATTATATCCAAAATTTCTATAATTCAATTTATACAATTTATATTAATTATATACATATTTAAAATTTTTCATAAAAGGGATATATAGAAAAACTAAGTACATTACTCCTGGACATAGTAGTCTGTATGTTTACATGAATGTTTTTTTATTTTTAATGAAAAGTGAAGGATAAATAATAATTTATCATTATATAATAATATTCATATCTTAGATATCATATATATTCATTAAAATCATCATTATAAATTGTTATTTTATACAGTGATGAAAAATGAATCACGTCACTTTGGGGAGGTGGTAGGTCACATATACGTATGAGTGAACCTTTAATTTCCCATGAGATGGAAACATGGTGAAAAAAGATTGTCACCTAAAAAAATAAAATATTTTTATATTTTTGATACTTTATTAATTTTTATAGTATGTATTGAACAAATTTATATGAATTATAATAAGAAATAAACATTCAAATAGTTGGGTAAGACAATTACCTCTTATTTGTGAGAGAAACTTGGGTTTAAACCTTAAACAATCTTAGGATGGAGTTAAGGTAAGAAAAAAAATCTAAATAGTGAAGTGGAGGAATATAGAAAGGAATTTGGGTAGTTATTATTTGATCTAGTGGGATTAAACATTGTGAATAATGGAGGAGACAATGTTCCCTTTTATTGGCATGGAGAGGACACACATATACTTACTTAAAAGATTTAAATATAATTAATTTCTCCCTCAAGTATAATATTTACAAATAGAGATAAATCAAAAGAAAAATATTATAATGTAAAAATGTAATCATACAGTAAAATCTAGATATATTTTTTTACATTTTAAACCTTTTCTTTTAGTTTGACCCATTTATTAATTCCTTTTATCCTTAACTGTAGAAACACATTTTTTTAGGTTTTAAGAGTAATAAATTTACATCTAATTTGAAAATTAGTTCATAAATGGTATATGGATGAAATATTAGATCATTTATCATTTAAACTATAATATTTCATTATTATTTTGATTTTTTAAATCATTTAATAAAATATTATTAAATATAAAAATATCATTAGAGCCATATTTGGGACTATTCATTTAATTTGGCTTTAAAGTCATCAAGATAAAAAATACTTTCAAATATAATATCTTTTATCATCGTTCATACATTATAATTACCCATTATTTCATTTAACACGATAATTAATCAATAAAATATTTCTTCTAATATTTTAAAAATCATTTACATAATTTTTCCTACCATTTTCAGAAGAATTGGGTCAATATTGCAAAAGAATTTATTGTAATTATAATGTCATCATAAATTAAAAATAAATTACCATAATAAATATAATTTATTTAGGTTTATAATGAACTTTTATATTCCTTCATAACTTCTTTTTTTCCATATGAAAAAATATAATATAAATTAAAATCAAGTGAAGGAAATTTGGTATTTATCCTTTTCTTAAAATAATATAAATTTTATAATAAAAATAATGTAGAAATAAAATTATATATTTTATGATATATGATTTATTTAGTGAAAAAGAACTCATAAAATAGTAAAAATTAAGGTGTTGAGTTGATTTTTATTCCATATCCCATAGTTTTAACCCTGTTTTACCAGTTTTACCCTTACCAAGGTGACAAGTTTTTACAATGAATACCATTTATAGTGAAAAAAATAAAGGGGTCCTACTTAAAAAATTGTAACCACATGATTAAAAATATGTAATTTTTTTTAAGATTAAACTTATAGAAGTTACCTAAATCATTTTTAGTATATTTTTGTAAAACAAAATGAAAAACAGTTTAAAAAAAATGCATTTTAACCCCAAAAATGAAGTTATACCAACATCTATTATAATTATGATTCTTATATAATTAATTATATTAATTATAATATAAATAAAATTATGTCAGTTTAAGTTCAAATTATAAAATAAATGGTATCTTTAAATTACATGATTTAATGAATAGAAATGACAATTTTATAAAAATTGGTATTTTCACTATTCACTTTAAAATATCTTTTCTCAGAGCAATACCAAAATTTCACCCAAAGATATTATTAATTTTCAGATTTAAAAAATGATATTTATTTTATCACATAGAATTTAATACTTTTTTTAGAAATTAATTATAATTTTTACTCACTAAATGAAATAAAAACCATTTTGGAAAAAAACATTTTTTTAAAGAATAAAATGACTTTATTGAGAATTTAGTATTTATTTATAATGTATTATACAATAAATTTCCATTATATAAAAAATAAAAAATTATTTTTCAAAATTTTCATATTCAAATTCATACTTCCAATTTAACAACTAAATTATAATTGTTACATTTGAATAATAATATTTTTATATTGTATCACAGTTAGCTTAAAGCTCAGTGTTGTGTGTTAATGAAGGTATCAGGAATAGTGTTTTTAAAATAAATTTTAAGGTGGTTAAATTATCCCCCCTAGTAAATTAAGTTCTTTTTTCTCAGTAATCAAGGGTTGAATATTCAAAAACCCTTTTTTTTGGAAACCCACTTTATACAAAGGAATAATAAAACTTCTTTGAAAAATAGGATGTGGTAGACATAATCGTTACAAAAAAACACTTAATTAGGTTCTTAGAGAAAGAGAAAATTAATGGGAATGGAAATTATGGATTTGGAGGACAAAGATAATGTCTAATGGATAATTAATAGTGAAAAAGAACATGATCATGAGAATATTAATGATCACAAAACCATAAATCATTATGGGATAAAACAAGTCCATCAATTCATCAGAAAAAAAGTTAATAAGATAATATTTTTATTTTAAGATAGTTTTTTTAAAGTCTAGGGATTATTTTATCATCAAGATAATGAACATGAGAAAATATAATTAATTTATTTCATTCAATTTTATAATCCAATATTCATACTTTAGTTGTTATTTAATAAATTTCCACTTATATCTCTTTTGTTACTATTGGAAATTAATATTTAAGATGAATTTTTCATGTATAAAGAAATAAAATTACTTTTAGTGTATTATAATATCTAATAAATGATACTATGTTATTCATCATAATAATATACATTTAAAAGAAGAAAAATGTTTAGAATAAGTTAAAATACTATCCAATATGAATTAATTTTAGAAACTTTAAAAATAATACCAAAGATTAAGATAAATCATTCCATAAAAAACTAACCTTAAAACTCTTCAAAAATATTCCCATCCAAGTATAAAACTAAAAATTATAAATATTCGACCACATATTATTCCATTATGGATATAAGAATTATCTCCAAATAATATTAATCAATCCTAAATTTATATAAAATAATATATATCAAAATTATATACTACAAAAAATATACTAATATTTTCCATAAATTTTCTTAAATCACTATAAATCTACAATAAAATAATATATTCTTCCAAAATATAATTCATCCTTTATTAATTAAATAAACTCCCATATAATACAACAATATTCCAATTGGAAGTTTAGATTTATACTTACATCGATAGATGATAATCTGTTGATTCAAAATATTAGATATGAATTTCATATTCTATAAATTTATATGGAATATATATAGAGATAGATATTCAATGCTCAAAATCTCATCATATTACACTAAAAGATGAATAATTGTTTTTATAAGGAACATTCATAGAAACTGCAACATGAAATCCCCAAGTATAGAGTGTAGGGTAAGTGTTCCTTAATAAACATGATTAAATATTGTATTAGTTATATCATTGTCCCTTACTTTCTCTATGAGTTAAATTTTAGATTGAGTAATTGAATCAGATAATTCCCAAGTTCCACACACATAATATGTTAAACTATAAATATTACCTTAATATGTAATTTATTTCCCTCAATTTAACTCTTCATTTCTAATCGATATCTCGTTGATTTATCCCCTTGTTTCCCTTGAATAAAAAAAAACTCCCCATTATTTTCAGACAATTATATGGGTGATTCTTCTTACATTATTAGTATTTAAGAAGCTAGATCTTCTTTCCACTGGGGAATATATTGAATAAAATTTATTGAAACTCCATTTTATTTTATATATTATGTCAAGAAACTCACTTAGCTCTTGGTTATTAATCATATATTGGGATAACTGGTTAGGAATCATCACATGATTTTTTCACTCTAGTTCCTATACAATTTGGTTTCTCATATAGACACCGTTGAATTATCTTGAATATCCTTATTAAATTGGTTCTTGGTGGTTACATCCATTAAATTAAAAAAACAATGTAATAATCAAGATCGAATAATCTGGGTAAGTAATCATATAATCATGAAAATAATTCTTCATATGTTCCAAATTAAGACACATTATTGGAAAACTATGAAACATTAAATTAAACCTATATCATTTTGAAATCATCATATGTTGTTTTAGATTTTATCCTATTCAATCATCCAAATGGTTTAGAAATAGAATATTAATGAACCAAATAACATCCCACAAGAGTTCCTGGCTAGAAATATTATCCTAGGATAACACATATTGAATTGAGTGAAGAGAGATTTGATACCTAACCACTCGGTACTTAGTTTTTATACCTAGATACATCTGTGCCACATATACATCCACATTATAGTATCTTAAAATTAATTTCATTGATAGGAAACCACACAATATCTAATTTATCATAACATTAGTAGGTTATCCTATATTAGAACTTATCTATAATGGTTTCATAAACTTTTTCTCACAATAATCTCAAGAATTAACGAAACCCCACTTTAATACCAACTTTGTTAACCCGATAATGACATATATAAATATTACATCATTTAGATGAACATTAAAAGAATAATAAAATTATACACACCCATATACCATAATGGATTAGTGTATTTTGATATTAGATACATATTAAAATTATTTTATGAAAGATATTATACATATCCAATTTTGTTTCTTATATAGTACACAACATAAACAGACCCCAATTAGAACCTGTCTTCATAATAGGTGGAAAGGAAAAATAAAAATGGATAAGCTAATATGATCAGTAAGGGTAAACATGGAATATATCATTCAATGATAGTGTTTAATTATATCATGAGCATAAGAGTATATGAACATGATATTAACATTTGAAATTCAAGCCCAACAACTCATATATCATCATGACATAAATATTTTCTAGATCATAAGACATAAATCAAAGAAGAATAAGAGATCATAATAAATTATATCATATAATAAGAATAATAATATGTCATAAAGAGTTATATAAAAAGTGTATCATAATTATAATCATAGAAATATTATGTCAATGATACCCACTAAGTCATTCAACACATGTCAGGATTAGGCTCACCACCCATGTACCTGATTTGAGCTTGGGATAACTGATTTTGTAACCAAATTCAGGATTCAAATAACCTCCCTTTTACCATATTTTGGGATTTGGAGAACCTCTTGTGTACACTATTTTATCTCAATGTAGTTAAGGTATATAACAGTCCCATACATCATGTAATCCATTCATATGTATGATATATGTTCATTAAAACTCTTATCATTTCATCATAGATCTACCAATGTAAAAGAAATTTTTTTTCATTAATATATCATCATTATAATAATATATTATCAATATAATTAATAAATACAATATCATTTAACTATATACCCAATGAATCATAATTGACATCAATGGATGTAGTCATAGATGAAAATACCATTAAAATATCAATGGAGATTTTCTTGAAGAAAATAAATTTATCATTTCAATATTACTTATTTAAAATCTAAAAAATTAAAAAAAATTATAACTTTTTTTCTTTTAAATAAACATGGAAACATGTATGTTATTCTTGAAATCAAATAGTATTTATGATGGTGGGAAAATCCATTCATTCAGTGTATGTTAAAACCAAGATTTCATTCACAACATTGGTTAAAAGAACCTCATTCAAAAACCGATAAGAAAATTTATTTTAATTTTTTTATTCAATGTAAAACATTTGTAAAAAAGATTTTAATTATTATTTTAATAATATTAAAAATATTATTTAAAACATTTTAAAGAAAATATTGACATAGACAAAAATATTCTCGACTAAATAGAAAATAATTTCAGTTTTCCTTAAAAAAATTCTTTCATATTATTGAGTAGATAAAGAGAGGAAAATTAAAGGTAAAATTGGGATTTTTATATGTAACCATAGGATAATAAAATATATAATATTTTTGAGATATTGACCATATAATTTCATCATTGTATAATTTAATCATTAATAATCTTGGTAAAAAGTGAGATTGTAATGTATGACCCATACTACTTTGGTAACTTCTGAGTCATAAGTCACATGAAATATATAACATAAAATGAAAGTTTAAAACCCATTTATATAAGGATATTAATGATAAAAAAATCAAAGTGGAAGTTTATACATATCATAAAATAATACAGGTGTATAACATAACATATTTCCGATAGAAGATAATTTGAGATGATAAAATCTTACCACTCTGTTATCATTTTAATCAAAAACCCCTTTGGATGAAATAATTTGAAATGTAACATTAAATAACATGAATTAATAAGGATAAATGATATAAATTTCAAATTTGTATTATATGATCCTCATAAACATAAAGTGGTGCATAGCATCAAACATGTCTCAATGAAACAATATTGGGATGAATGACCCTTACCCTATATCTCACTTGGTTCACAAGAACTATAACCTCATTTATATTAAATTAATATTTATAATAATTAAATATAAAATCTATTTACATACTTATTTTGTTATATACGATCCAATTATTACATTTCAACACCCATTTAATAATAATTATTTTATAAAATATTTGTTTCTACGCGTTAACTATTTTGTATTTCATGAATACTTCATTTTGACAGTTTCAGTCCTTTCACTTTGACCATGGTTCCATAAGATATATAATTTTAATCATTTAATGTATTTTATATATATGAATTATAATCATACTTTTAATAATCAATAAATTTTAGATATATAAAAATTAATTTTTCCATTCATGGAGAAGATAATCCATACGTATATATGAACATTGTTTTCGTTATCTAATGAAAAAAGGAAAGGTAGGTAAATAAAATTTTATTACTAATATTTTTAATTATGTAATAAATATAATATATATTCATTAATTCAATCATTATAAAATTCAAGGTGATTTAGTGATGGCAAATGAATAACATTTCTTCGTGGAGGTGGTAATCCACGTGTATGCACGAGTGATACTTTCATTTCCCATATGGTGGAAAATAGGTAGAAAATGGTTGTACCATAATGATATTAAAATATATTTAGATATAATAAAATTATTATTTATTTTATTATTAATTAAATATACTAAGAGAATTATAAGAAGAAATAATATTTGAAAGAGTCATGTAAAAAGATTACCCCTTCTTTGAGAGATCTCATTTGGATACACATAAATCCATCTTAGTATGGTATTTGGGGGTGAAAAAAACTCAAGATTTTTTTAAGGAATATATGATTGTATTTGAGTATTTTGTGTCAAATATAAAATTATCAATCTTTGTGAATAAGGGGGATAAGAAATTCTGTTTTATAATTGATGTGGGGACACATGGAATTAATTAATGGATTAAAATATAATTAATGTATTTATCAATTATAATGCTATATAATGGACATATATTTGAGTAATAAGAGTATAATTTCTAAATATAATTATAAAATAATATTTACATAGGTTTTGGTGTCATTTTAAACCTTATCTTTCAGTTTAACCATTTTGCTATGTATTTTTAACCGTAAACATAACAATGCATTTTTTAGACATTAAGTGTTATAAATTTACTTCTAAGGTGACAGGTGGATAAAAGATAGTCCAAAAAATAAATTTTAAAATATTTACCATTTCAATTTTTCAATTTTAATTTTTTTATACTTTCAAGTCTTTTATTAAAATATTATTTAACATAAAATATCATTAAATTCATTATTGGGACTACTCATTTAATATGACTTTTAAGTCATAAATATGAAACATTATTTAGATTATAATATAATTTATCATCTATTATAAATTATAATTAATAATAAAATTAATTTAACACCATATTTCATCAAAAATATATTTATTTTAATGTTTTTAAATTCATTTACTTGAATTTTTTTCACTGTTTTCACAACCACTAAATAATAATTTCCTAATCATTTAAGGAAATTATACCTTACAAAATATTAAAAAATTAAAATAATAAATATATAATATTTAAATTAAAAATTAACTTTTATATTCATTCACAACTTTTTTTATCCATTTGAAAACAAACAATATTTAATAAAATCAAGAGAGTGAGATTTTGTATTTATCATTTTTATAAAATAATATAATTGTTAAAATAAAAAAAAAGTGGAAATAAATTTCCTTATTTTAATTTATATGATATATTTTGATGAAAAAAAACTAATAAAATAAGATAAATTAATGTTTAAGAGATATTTTATGTCCATATCATATATTTTAAACAATTGTTTTTACCTTTTTTACCCTTACGGAGATGAAAAATCATTATTATGGTTACTATTAATAATGGAAAATAAAAATAAAAAATGGAAGTTGTTACCAAATTTTAACCTCATAATTACATATAAAGAATCAATTTTTAAGGATTAAAATTATATAATTATCAAATAAAAGTTTTAGTATAAATGCGTAAAACAAAATAAAAAACAATTTCAATAAAAATGACTTTTAATCCAAAATATTAAATTATACCAACATTAAGTATAAATATGATTCATTTTTAATTAATAATATTATTTATATTTAATATTTTTTATGTCAATTTAATATGAAATTATAAACATAATGTGAATTTCAAATTTCTTTATTTAATTAAATGAAATTATAGTTTTATAAAAAACTTGTATTTTTCACTATTCACTTAAAAATAAATCTTTTCAGGAAAACCCCAAAAATTCTCCCCAAATATAATATAAACATTATGATTTAAAAAATTAAACTTTTTTACTCTAATAAATATTATAAAATATATATTAAATTAATTTTAATTTCCTTTCACAAAACCCAATAAAAACCATTTTTGACCAAAATATATTTTTAAAGCATAAAGAAAATTTACTAAAAATTGGACACTAATTTATTTTTCATTAGTAAATTAATTTTAATTATATAAAAGATTTATAGACAATATTCATAATTTTTTTATTACTATTCATACCTCTAATTTATTGGCTTGGTTATAATTTTCAAATTAAAAAAATAATAATATTTTCAGAGTATACCATAATTTTCTAAAAGATCAATGTTACTTATTGCGCAAGCTATCAAGATTGTTGTTCTTTTAAACTAAATTTTCATGGATTTACAAATAATTACCAAAATTTGGTTCATCCATTATATAATTCCCCAAAGGGTTAGTGCTTCATGCATTGTAAAATAATCCTTCATCAGTAGTGTATAACTTTTCCACATCTCATGGAATAAATAGAATAACCCTTATACATTCCCAAAATTTTCTAATTTATTATGTACAGAGTTATAATGACTCTTATGTTTTAGTTATAATGAATTTTATGTATTATTATGATTAGAAAAATTATCATCTGTGAGTAAGAATGAACCTAAAATAGGGTAGAATAACTCTTACATGTCTCCATCTATTTCAATATCTTGAGTGCAAAGTCAGAATGACTTTTACATACTCCCGAGAGTTACCTGATATCTTATAAATAATGAAATATTTAATTTTATTCATATGAAAAGTTATCCAAATTTTCATATTCAGTTTTTTTACTTAATTTTACATAAAAAATTTAATTTTATTTATCCCAATATATTTTCAATTTTCCTCAGCTGATTCAACGTGACCTCAATGTATGCATCCTCTACTTATAAAGTGAATCATACATAAATACTTATATACATTCCCCCCACACTACTACAACCAGATCTTCTTCACCCATAACTTCTTCAGTCTACTTATTAAACTTCTAAATAATAAAAAAAGTTTATCAATACCCATCCATTTATTTTATTTTATAAATTAAATAAAAATTTAAATCAATATTTTTTTCTTCTATTTATTGAAATATTCAAAAAAATAATGAAATTATAATTTAATTGAAAAACATATTAACAATTAATTAATTAATAAATATGAGGGAACAAAATTAATTTCATATGAATAAAATAAAATCCATTTATTGTCTCTATCAATTCCACAACACTTAAACATTGGATTCCTAAAAAAATAAACATAAAAAATATTACTGATTTTTTTTCAAACACTTGCCAATGTGATTTTCCTTTATTAACATCAATTTTTATAAAACTAATTATTTTTTCTAAATTATACCAATTAAATTTTTTAAATGTGGTTTTTCAATTAATTTACACTTCTTTCATCCTCTTTTTCTCATTTAAACCTAGTTTCGTAGAAGTATTTCTCTCATGATACAAAGTTTGAATCTCAAGAAATTTTTTACCATTCCAAAATTTTGTAGGGTTAATGATGCCCACAAAGTACAAATCATAAATTGGTAGTTTAATAATGGAGGAAAATTTTAAAATTAAATCTCAATATGAATATAAAAATTAATGATGAATAAGAGTGGTTTGTGGTAAGTATACAAGACTCCTTTATGGATTGTTGATGGATCCCCAATATGTTCTCTCAATTTATTCATGTATTAAATCTATTTATGGAATTCCCATAGAAGAAGTTTTTTGTCACATGATCCCTTCGTATAAAAATGATTTGAAATGTTCTAGAAATTTTTTTATGTGGCCACAGGATTCTCTCATGGCCCGACATCAATTGTTGATACCAGGGGATAATATGCCATGATTAAATGATTCATAATTAGTATCCTTTACTGACCAATTCTGTGAAGGAATCACCTATAAATAACAGTATGAAATTTAAGAATAGGTTATATATTTTAGAAACCTTTACATTAGAAACTGATAGATAGGAACCCCTTAGTTTCTAGACCAACATTACAAACTACTCTGAAATAAAATAGTTCAATTCACTATGTTCCACTGTGATTAGAAACTATACATGGCCATATATGAATACCTTTTGTGGGGACATCCCTGAAATCTCTTCATGGGAACATCCACAAAGGACCCTTGATGATGAAATCCGATGAAGACCCCCTTCATGAAGGGACACCCCCATATAATATTCATGTAAGGAGATCTTCTAATACCTTTTATGATCAACCGTTAACCCATGACCTACATGAACCATTCCATTCCTTTCATAACACATTAATGTTATATGAATTTAGAGATTATGATGGTTATTTTCAAACTCCCTTTAATAGCCTCAAGCTATGGTGAATTTGGATCATTAATGAATAGTTTTTGAAGAAACCCAATTATTGGGAACTAATCCCCTTTCAAGTCCTTCATCCAACCTATTTCATCTAAATGGGATGAATTGATTCAAATGAAATTATTGTACTTACACTTTCAAGGTCAAAATCATGAAAAATACATTATATTAAGGACTTATCCATGGCCTCATGATATGTGTAACTAAGCCACCACATCAATTTACATCCAATAAAAATTATATTACCTTTATAGTGGGCCTCTTTCAGGTTTTCCTTCTAGACTGATAAGACTCCCAAGGTAATTTTTATAATTTATTCCCTTAAGAATTTGAGTCCCTATCACAAGGATACCAATTAAACTTTACCAAGCTCATCATGATTATCCAAAATAACATGTTTTTGGTATCTAATAAGATCTAGAACCGAATTAACCCCTTTGCTATAATCAATAAGCCATATATTTTCCATACACTTCTTGATTGGTGTAATCCAAAAAAACCTACCATCACAAGAGTCACTAATAGTCTAGGAATATTTCTGAAAAACCATTACTATTTCTCCAATTCATAAGTCAAGCCTCCAACTAGGTGTAATACTCAGAAACTATACCTATACTTGAGACACCCATTATACTATGAATCTATATGTTACAATGTGTAATCCTCATATTTATCATTCCTTTAGCTTGTAAATTTTTAGGTCTCCAACTAGGTTTAAGATCTAATTCTTTCCTAATGTTGAAATATTACCAATGAGTCCAATCATCCTACTTAGTCATTCTGCCAAAAAATAATGAATGGGATGTATTAACATTAGGGTATCCCATGTGAATTACCCAACATATATTCATCTGGCCATATTCCCCATGAATACCAAATATTTACTAGGTGATATTACCTTTATAGAACATTATAGTAACTTGGTTATATTCCTTGTGAAACCCATATCCCCATTGGAAAATATTTCCCATTAATTTTTTTCCAATTTTCCATATTACCTAGGACAAATTCATTCCTCAATTGGCTATAATCCTTCTGAGAATAACTAAAAGGGTTGTCCATATCTAAGTTCCACATCTACCATTAAATATCATTAATAAAAATTCAATCCATTATAACACTGTTGACGCTCCTTTTCGTCACAGAGTCTAACGAATTGAAAAGGAAAAACCTTGAACCCAAAGTGATTCATCCTTTGAAGAAACATCAAAAAATTGAGAAAGGCATGAAAAAGATTCAAATGCACTTGGGTCGCGCAAGTTCTACCAAGGTCACGCAAGTATACTTGCACGCCTCCCAGTGGTCGTGCATGTGACTGGCGCGCCCTCTATGAATTTTCGCCCAGGGTCTTCTCTAGCCTATAAATACCTCCGGTGGGCCCCCCATTTCAGAGGAAAAATTCCAGAAACTCAGATTTGATCTCCCGGTACCCTAGTCTCTTCTCAAAGCTTCCGAACACTTCTAAGGTAATTTCATAACTAGAATGGAAGATCTAAAGAGGGGGAGTAAGGCCTAATTGTTGAAACTCATCAACACTCACGTGCCTAAGTGGCCATCCCTTAAAGGAAATGGCCATACTTGTGCGCCGCCTTACCCCTTCAATAGCACTTGTGCGTCCCTCTTCTGAAAGCCTCTAGGGATAGTACTAAGGGATTGATACAAGTATCACCCAAGTATTACCCTAAGGGTTGACCATCTCACAAGTATCCATGTGTCGCATAAGTATACTTGCACTACCAGGACTTGCACGACCACGCAGGACTTGCGCGCCACCTTCTTTTTGGGTGCCCCTCCTTCCTATTTCACGTCTTTTATGCCTATCCACCTATCCTCTTCAAGATTATGCCTTCAGAACTCTCTCCAAATCCATTCATGGCATGATTTCCTTGTTGGATTCCTTATCTGAAAGGAATTCTGTGGAACATCTCTTAAAACCTAGTGATTTACATATCTTTATATCATTAAGGTTAGAGATTTCATTCATTGAACCTAATCTTTTAAGATGAGAGAATCCTTAACCGGGGCCACCTTTTCAGGAGTAATCCCCAGTCCAAGTTCTCTTAATTTGGACATCCTCCTCAGGAGTAAACCCCATGTCCCCTAACCTCGGAATCCTTTTTAAGATTAAGCCCCAGTCATAATTTCCCAAATCTGGGCATCCTCCTCAGGATAAGACCCAACCATAATTTCCATAACCTGGTCCTCCTTTTCAGGAGTAATCCCCAGTCGTCAAGTTCCCAAATATGGGAATCCTCCGTAGGAGTAAGCCCCAAATTCCAAATTCTTTTAACCTGTGCCTCATTCTAAGGAATAATCCCTGTTCATAATTTCTATTAACCAGTCTTAATTTACTTTTGATTTGGGATTCCTTCTCAAGAGTAAAACCCAATCATAAGTCCCCTCCTAATTTGGTCCCCTTCCTTAAGAGTAAGCCCCATGTTAGAGTATTCAAATCTCCATAAAGTACATGTAACTTTATGGACCTTGTTCTTGGGTTTCTTCCCTAAAGAGAAACCTAATCTTCACCTATTTGGGATGTCATATATACCTAAGTCCCATATCATTTTGTATGATGGCACAACTGTCTGGTTTTACCAATACCTCTTGTTTCTCACACCGAGCATGACTCACTTGAGGTTAGAGTGTAAAAGTAATTATGACACCTTTCTTTAAGCCATCAATCATAAATAAACCCCATAATTCTTTACTCGAACTACGTGGGTTCTGATTCCTTCTCTAAAATAAAGGATACATAGGTAGCCCATCTGTGGGTATGATCCCAACTTTGAAATAATCCATGTCATTCTGAATGACAATAAACTTCAAGTTCCCCACTAAGTGGCTTTAAAACCAGTATGGTCACCATAATGACCAAGAGACTTTTATATAATGTATTTAAGGATAACACTGACTAAGAATCTCTAAACAAATACAGATGATTCTCTATCGATGAAGAACCTCAAATACATATAAAAGATTCTCTAAATCTCATACACATTATTCATTGATTGTCAGATCTAAAGAAAAGATCATTTTATACTTGGTAATGTAATAAGGGTTCACGAACATAACTTAAATCTATAAATAGAGTCCCGGAGTAGACAATAATTCCCCTCAAAAAGGTGTGATGAGTTCGAACTCCCATCCTCTCGACCAATGAAAATTCTTAAGTCTCATTAGTTCACAACTAATGAGCACCTACCTTTGGATAATAGGTCCAAATGGATATGGAATCATTGGATGTTTCCGGTTCTATGAACAAACCTGTTAGAAACCACTTGGAATATTTGAATCTTAAATCAATGAGATCATCCCCAATTCTAGAGGAAACAAAAAATTAATGTCCCTCCTCAGAGTTGGATTTGAAATAAGTGAGGATGTGACTCTGAGGAAAAGAAGAAAACTAAAGGAACATGCAGCGCACAAGTTTTTTTGAGCACACAGATTGCGGCGTGCAAGTGGTGATCGTGCTGGCTTTAGAGAAAGCTGACTTTTAGGCCCGTAGGCTTGAGGCCTGTCATATATATATATGCGTCCATTCTCATGCAAAGTACCTGGATTTCAAATTTTCGAGCTCTCGCTGTGCAAGTTACCTTCGCTACGTAGGTTGCTCTGTTTTCCGCTGTTTCTTTACTGTCGCGCTGTTGTAGAGGTATTTGGACTTTCACGGTGCTACTTGCATGTGAATAACATGCGTGACACATAAATACTTGTGTGACACATCCATACTTGCACACCTTAATGACTTAGCCATTTTTTTCGAATTTCATCACAAATTTTATGAAAAATCAACCCATTTAAGAGTTAATTTATTCAAATTTGGTGTAGATTAAATGGATCCCAAGAGAATCAGAATGGCTAATGAACTTGATAGCAAGATAATTTGATGATATGATGAGAATCATTGGCCATGATTACTATGATATCTACGACAATAGTCTCCCAGATTTGGCTAAGTACTTGAAGAAATAACATGTTAATTTCCCACAGAGCATATACCTGGATCTGTATGGGCATGGTCATCTACAAGGAGTCAATGTTCCAGATGAAAAGAACTATATACCTGAGATGCAGCTGCACTGTTACTCCTCTATTTTGGTTATACTGTGCATTAAGAGTAACAACAATGGTGTGAAATTTCAAATTCTCCTTCCATGCCATTTCTTGGAAGTTATGAAAATGGAAAACCATGGGATCATATGTTTTCCGCTACCGGTTGATGGAGAGAATATTATCATGACATTATAAACAATATCTGAAAATATTACTCTCTCCAAATGGCTCTTTACTTCCAATGATCCATTCATAAATCCATGTATCCTTCTTCCAAGTCTCTTGGACAGAAATAGAGTCACTCTTTGATCAGGAGAAAATTTTCTCAAACTGCACTCAAGAACATTCTTTAACAATTGTTCCAAGAAGATCTGGTATCACTACATCTCTTATTGTATCCATTTGAATTAATGATTTCTAGGTGACTACTGATGAAGCTCGAGATGTCGTAAATCAAATAAAGATTTATGTTGAAAGACTTTTGTGAATCCTGAAAAAGAGAAGAGACTCCATTCTAGGGATGTCCTTCCAACTTTTATGCATCAATGAAAAACACTTTCATCTTCAATCATTTGTGTATGCATTCTCTTTTTTTACCTTCTTTAAATTCTTACCTAAGCTAATGGGCCTAGTAATAATAGTTTGATTTTTTCTAGGGGTATTATAAATAACCCTAAAAACATTGAATCTTTTAATTGGTCAATATTACCTAAATCATACGAAAATGTATGTTTAGTGAGTGGGGACTTGACTTTTATTCAAAGTTCCCTTGTCTTTTGTGGTCATTTTAAAGTCATGCATGTCGGACATCAATAGGATAATGTTTAAGGTTGAAATAGCTTTGACTGAATGGGTTAAAATTGACTCAATTCCTTGACAACTTATCTGAAAACATTTTACCACACTCATGTATGACGGGAAACATGTAAACTATGACTTAAGAAATTATGAATATGAGGAATGATATGAAAAATGGATAAAAGAAATTAGAAGATGTAGTTCCCAAGAATGAAGTCACCATTATTTAACAAACCCGTTTGGGGGTTGAATTATGCAGGGCCGACTAAGGTCATTAGATTCATAGTCAAATAAAAGTATCTTTTGGCTGACACGTTTGTTATGTAGACTGTTTATACAAGGCCTCCTAAGGGAACGTACTACATAGTCAGACAAAAGAAATCTCAGAAATTTACTTTTCTACTGCTAAAAAGACAGTGAATCTTTATGGGGATTAAAATTTTCCAAAGCATAGAGTTTTTTGTATGGAGAGAGGTGCTTGAATATAGAGAAGATATTTCCAAACAAGATTGTCTAAGAACTGGATGAATGTTACTCCAACAAAGGTCTGACCCAAGCGTAGGGAAGGAAAATATAAACCATAGACTTGAATACTTTCAGATCATGAAAAAAAACATGAGACAAATATGTTAAGGATGACTATTTTTTACGGATCCTTACATATTGTTGATAAGACCAATAAGGAAAAAAGATTTTTTCTTCCAAAGAACGAAGTTACCATTATTTGACAAACCCGTTAGGGGGTTGAATTATGCAGGGCCACCTATGGGCGTTGGCTGCATAGTCAAATGATAGTATCTTTTGGCTGAAAAGTCTGTTATGTAGACTATTTATGCAAGGCCGCCTAAGGGCACATGCTGCATAGTAAGGCAAAAGAACTGTCAGAAATTTGACATTTTTGTGACTAGAAGTCAAGAAAAGGGTTATGAAGATCTGAAAATATTTAAGGTTAGTATTATGACACATAAAGATGGGTATTGTCCAGTGTATGTAGAGATACACAGATCAATGCTAAACATAATCATTTTGTGGCTGGGTCCTGAATTGAAATGTTGGACTTTACTACGTATCCCATAACGATGGGAATCAATCCATACGTAGTTCTTGAAATACAGTTTAACATCATGTGGGATGAATGTATGGGAGATCTTAGTTTAGGGTCATAGATCTCGGACCATAATAATGAATACACAGTGTGTGTTTTTATTGGGTCTTTTTTATCCAGGAGTCTAAAAATGGAATTTGGGGTTATGCCCAAAGACTTGGGGCTGGATTCGAGGGACACACGAACATTATTACGTATCCTATAAGGACGGGAATCAATCCACACATAGTTCATGAAATACCCTCTGTACAGATTTGGTTTTTACAAGATAAGGGTGATAGGGGACTCTAGTTCAATGATGGTTTAACCCAAGATAAAAGGTTCAGGAATTACCATGTATGCACATAGTCAGTGGAAGTTTATGGAGATTCAAATTTTCCAAATCAAAAAGTTTGCTGTATGGAGAGAGGTACTTGAATATGGAGAAGATATTTCCAAGAAAGATCGTCTAAGAACTAGATGAATGTCACTCCTATGAATGTCTGACCCAAATGCAGGGAAGAGAAATATAAGCCATAGACTTGAATACTTTCAGATCATGAAAAAGAACATGGGAAAAATATGTTAAAGATGGCTATTTTTTTGGGGATCCTTACATATTGTTGATAAGACCAATAAGGACAAAAGATGTTTTCTTCCCAAGAATGAAGTTACCATTATTTTACAAACCCATTAGGGGGTTGAATTATGCAGGTCCGGTAAAGGGAATTAGCTGCATAGTCAAATAATAGTATATTTTGAATGACAAGTCTGTTATATAAACTTTTTATGCAAGGCCGCCTAAGGGCACGTGCTACATAGTCAGGAAAAAGAACTATCAGAATATGGACATTTTGTGACCAGAAGTCATGACACGGGTTATGAAGATCTGCATTTATTTAAGGTTAAGAGTATGATACATTAAAATTGGCATTTGTTCAATGAATGTAGAGATACACAGACCAATGCTAACCATAATCATGTTGTGGCTGGGTCCTGAATTGAGATACTTGACTTCACTACTTATCCTATAAGGATGGTAATCAAGCCATACATAGTTTTTGAAATACATTTTAACATCATGTGGGATGAAAGTATGGGAGATATTAGTTTAGGTTCATAGAGCTCGGACCATAATAATGAATACACAGTGTGTGTTTTCATAGGGACTTTTCAGTCAGGGGACTGAAAATGGAATTTGGGGTTAGGACCAAAGACTTGGGGCTGGATTCGTGGGACACTCGAACGTTCCTACGTATCCCATAAGGATGGGCATCAAGCCACAGGTAGTTCTGGAAATACCCTCTGTACAGATTTGGTTTCTACAAATGAAGGGTGAAAGGGGACTTTAGTGCAATGATGGTTTGACCCAAGATAAAAGGTTTAGACATTTTCATGTATGTACGTAGTCTTTAGAATATAACATGATTGGAGATCAATGTAAATAATGATTCCCTCTCAAGTGAGGGTATTAAATAATATTGTAGTTTATTGTTGTACATGACAAAAGTGTTGTACAGTTTAACGTCATGTATCAAGGACAAAGGTGAACCAATATGAAGAGATTGGTTTTGGGATTGAACCTCAGGAGGTTGCCTACGTACCCAGCCTAGAAGGCAAGGATCAAAGTCCACGTAGTTCAATAAAATAATGAATTAGTGATCAAGTTGTTCTTAGGGAAAACATCCTAAAAATTGGTGTTGGGACTTACGCATGGTTAGTGACCCAGAGAGGGTGTTATGGTTGAAGTTTACTCTAATCTCATGTGATTAATACTCAGTGTGAGAAACAAGAGGTAGCAACAACCTTAATGATACACAGTTTAATGTCATATAGGACATATGAAGGGACTATGCAGTTTAAAGTCTTGTAGTGAGGAATATTGGTGCTGCACAGTTTAGTGTCATGTAGCAGGGACACAATACAGTTTAACATCATGTAGGACGTATTAAGGGACTTCTGTACAGTTTAGCTTCATGTAGCTAGGACGATGGAGAAAATACAATTTAACTTCATGTTGGAAGAAAGGGGGACTCTGTAGTTTAATGTCACGAGATAAGGACAAAAGACGACATAATTTAACGTCTTGTTGGACATATTAGGGACCTTTTTAGTTTTACGTCACGTAGGACGATTGGTCAGAACAATTTAACGTCATGTAGGAAAAATATAGGGACACAAGTTAATGCCATGTTGGACAATAAGGGTGTTGTACAGTTTAGCGTCAAGTAGCTAGGACGATAGGGACAATATAGTTTAACGTCATGTTAGACGAAAGGGATGCAAATAGTTTAAGGTCATATGCATGGACCGTCGATGGTGTAGTTTAACGTCTTGCTGGATGAAATGGGTGCAAATATTTTAAGGTCATATGCATGGGGCATGGATGATGATGAAATTTAATGTCTTGCTGGAAGATAAAGTATTTGTGTTACACAAAATAATTCTTCCGAAATATAGCATTGGTTGGAGTAGTGATGAGTTCTCCATCCATTGAGATTAAAGAATAAACTCCATTGGAGTAGACCTTATGTATTGAATAAGGCCCTTCCCATTTTGGCTCAAGCTTGGGTGGTTTCTTTTCTAGTATCATTGGAGTTATGAGAACTAATACCAATTCTCCCTGAATTAATGAATTAAGACAATCTTTTTTGTTGAAAGCTCGTGCTATTTCATTCTGATGGACTTCCAAGTGGTGAAAGGTGCACAATCTTTTCTCATCTAATAGTTCCAATTCATCCAATCAATTTTGAGATTGTTCATCTGTAGATGAATGATCATAAATGGATACTATGAGCGATGGTAATTGAAACTAAATGGGAAAGACTGATTCTGTTACATATACCAATGAATATGGAGTTGACCGCATTGCAGTGCAGGTGGTGGTTTGATAAGCCCATAAAGCATGAAAAAGTTTATCAGGGCATGATTTTTTATCTTTATCCACCATCTTTTGCAGTATGTTTGAAAGAGTCTTGTTGAAAGCTTCTATCTGGCCATTAGACACTACATGATACCGAGATGAATGATTTGATTTGATGTTGTATTCTTGATACAACTTTCTCACCTCAGATGAACAGAAGTTGGTGCCATTGTCCGTCAGTATGGTATGGGGGACACCAAATCTGGTAATGATTTTAGACTTGATGAAGATAGAAATGCATTTAGAACTGACTTCTTTGATGGGTATTTCCTCTGCCCATTTGGAAAAGAAGTCAGTAGCAGTAATAATATACTTCAACTGCTTGGCTGTAGCCGAAGGATAAGGTCCCACTACATCCATTTCCCATGTGTAAAATGGACATGAGTATTTCGATGTATGAAGAAACTCTGGGGGTTGATGAATGAAGTTGGCATGTACTTGACAAGAATGACACTTCTTTGTGAAATCAACACAATCATGTTTCATTGAAGGACAAAAGTATCCAAGAATTTGAATTTGATCAGACAGTTTATGTCCAGACTGGCGGGCACCATAGACTCCTGCATGTACTTCTTTCATGACAACCATTGTCTCTTCACCATCAATACTTCTGAAGAGAACTCCATAAAAACATATTTGTTAGAGAATGTTTTCTAAGTGATCTAGGCTATCATAAAGAGTGAAATTGACCACATGTATCCGGAGTTGTTCTTTCCCAGCTCTATTAGGTGGAAGTGTGCCATTTTGAAGGTATTCCCTGATAGGTGTCATCCATCCTGTAGTATGACCATATAGTTTAGATATGGGACTAATTTCATTTATTTCTTCTATTCTGGCATGAACATAAGGTGAAATTGTATGACAATGGGCAATAATGATGCTTTTCTCATCCCGATTTGGATCTGCCAGAGCTGTGGCTATATTAGCCAGTGCATCAGATTGGGAATTTTGTGATCTCGGGACATAAGAAAATGTCGGTTCTGAAGGAAATTCTGCCATTAAATCTCTGACGTAATCATACAAAGGGATTAGTTATTCTTTTCTGATTGCATAATCCCCATTTAGTTGTATGATTACCAGGTCTGAATCACCTTTCACCTTTAACTGACTCAATTGTGCTTGAAGTGCCAATTCCAATCCTGTAATGCCCCGACCCTAGTTACCCAGAGTTGGTGCATTATTACATAACATTGGCATGATCACAAGAAATATCAAATATCAAAAGACCGATTGGTTTAGTAGCCTTGGAAACACTAGATATATTCATTAGTCTTACATTACATCATAAAATGAAAAACTAATACAACAACATATTGTCTCCATAATCCACACTCATATCCTCACATAATATCCCTGCAGGTCATTCATAATTTACTTCTTCACTTCCCGGGGAAAATAAAACATAGAAAAGGGGTGAGCTCAAATGCCCAGTAAGGATAACAATATAGCGGAAACTTTCATAAATAAGAATAAACATTTAAGGCAATGTATAACTAAAACAAAAGCTTTTAAAACTTGAACTTTCAACATGGTATGACATAAATAAAATGAAATAATGCCATTTACTTATTCACATGGATATTCTACTAATCGAATAATCACATGCAAAATCAATAACCACTTTCATAATGATGGAATGCATAATGCCAGACTATCATAACCACATAGCCAAGGCCTAGTTCCAAGAATATAAATAAGATTTTTCCAAGGCCTTGTGCCAAGACACTAGTTTGTCTCGTGAGACCTACCGATGCATCTAGGAGCTATAGCGGGCTCCACCCGTCACATATTAAGTCCAATGCATTCCCATATGAAAAGGTTTAAACATAACATAAACATTCGTATTAAAACTAGCATATGAAATGTCAATACTTTCACCATAAACTATGAATGGTATAAAAATAGCACATCCATAGTCAAACATATCATAAAACCTTCAATACAATATAGAAGTTTTGTATCATCAACTTCAAATAAGCGTAAAATCCATCAAAGGATGTTGACATAGATGAAATCAAAACTCTTTTTAGAGAAATATCTCTTTTGAAATCATTTAAGAGACATATAAAATATAACATTTTCTTTTGAAAATACTCTTATAAGGTTGTAAGGGAAGCTTCGACGATTTTATAACGGCGGAAAATAACTGCACCCGCCGTATAAGTTAAAAAAACATTCTTACCTTATTTCTGTCGAAAAGGTTAAAAAGCACCTTGTTTGGAAAACGACGGAAAGATTCCTTTATAAACCTCTTATAAAAATTCAAACAAGGGTATAAATGACTTTAACCCATATTCTAGTAAATAGTAAAAATGTTTTGAAATACATTTTGAAGAAACACGGATGTGGATGATAAAGAGATCTCAGTAGATAATTACGTATAAACAACCTCGGATAATGAAGAGATTGTGAAATAACCCTTACCTTGTACTTTTCCTTGGTTGGGGTAGGTTAACCTCCTGTATAATGGTGAAATAATTGTTATTAAATTATACAAGAATCATATATATTAATATGATATCATATATGATCTTTTAACATTGATTTGTTAATAATATCTTTGAATTATCGTCGTTTCGGGTGTTAACTTACTCATTTTGTTTTATATGATTTGTTACATAAGCCATGTTTGTCATGGATAGGTTGTATATTTTTCATATACAGAATGATATCAAGTCCTTAAACATCATTTTTAAATCATTAAATGACAATTATACTTTAATGGATACGATGGAGAATGAATCTCATCGCGTTCGTGGAGACGGTAGCCCGTACGTACGCACGAGCGACACTATCATTCTTTTGATATTAAAATAATATATAAATGGATGGTATATCATATATAAAGTATCATTAACATGTTATATTTTTTATTTAAATGATTTACACATCATTATTATACCCATCCAAATAATAATATATTGAATAACAATTACACCACAACGTGGAGACGGTAAGCCGTACGTACACCCGTATGGTGACATGTTATTCAAAGGGTGGATAAAATACTGAATATGGTTGCACCATATTTATAATAACATCACAGTATATGTAAGATACTGGAGTTATTTTTTTAGAATGGTAATAACAAATAAAGAAGAAGTGGAAGAAGAAAGGAATTGAAAAGGGGTGGTGAAAACATTACCTCTTCTTCGGGTTCTTCCTTTTGATTTGATCAAAAGGGATCCTTAGGTTGGCTTTCTGATCAAACTAAGGCCTCTAGGTTGTATTGAGGGAAGTTGGGAGAGTACTTGGGTAGAGTTTGGACGAACCAAAAGGCTTTGATGGTGTGACGAAATGGGAAGGAGGAGTGCCCTTTTATAAGAGGGGTGCGGGGCACCTTTGGAAAAGCTAGACATATTAATTTATAATAAATTCATATTCGGTTTCTAATGGCTACAATGTTTATAATTTAAATGTTAAGGTGGGGATGGGTCTAAAACAACTCAACCAATAGAATTTATACAGGTTTGGGTACTTATATTAACCTTATCTTTAAGTATTAACTCTAAGTTAATTAGTTTCACTTTTAAAATGTCTCTTTGTATTTTTATATAAAATGGTTAATAAACTTACTATATACATCCAAGAGACCACCAAGTGGTCCATTAATGATGCAAATATCATGATATAAGTCTCTTGGCTGAACCTTAGATTTTTAGGAATTTAATATCAATTAATAATATAATTTTTGTTTTAAGAACTCTTTTATGTCAATTTTGACACTATTCAATAGTTGATTTTTGTGAAACTCATAACAGATTGATTACTTCGAACAAAGTAAAATAAATCAATAATAATATATACTATTATAATATAAAATTAGTTTAATTCATTAAAAGTTTCATATTATATTTATTTGGGTATTTATAATTTCAATTATTTTAATTTTTCACTATTATAGTAATTAATTCATCATTATTGTGTCATAAATAAATAAAATTATTTAATGTATAAAAATTATAAATAAAATATAATTATTTAGGAAATAGTTTTATCTTTCTAATGAATATTTATAATCTAAAATCCAACATATATAACCCTATGTAAAAATTGTTTTTCTAAAAGATATATGCTTGTGTCATTTTTGTATTCATTTTAACCTAATTAAAATAAAATGTCTCTATCACCTACAAGTGGCACCATGGGGTCCCCAAATCGACCCAAAGATGACTATGGTCGAAAATTTATCAACCAATAAGGCTATTCCACGTTTTAGGGTAATTTAGTATTATTATAATATTATTTTTTAACCCTTATTTACCGGATTTACCCTTAACCATGGTAAATAAAATATTTACCGCAGTAATTATTCAAAATGTCTAAAAATAGAAGTTTCCTATTTACACAATTTGAACATCCTTACTCCAAATATGGAATCCATTTTTCTAAATTCAAAATACAGAAGTGGCAGAAATTAATTTAAAATTAATTCCCGCTGTCAAAACAAAAAGCGTGTTTTTAAGAGATAATAACTATCAAAAGATTGACACTTGTTTATGTTCGGTTTAATTGTAAAATAATGTCCAATTACCAACATTATATTAAATGGTAAAAATATATTCTAAATATACTTTTAAACCACTTAAATTCATAATTTATCACTATTAATTATTTTGATTAAAAAAGTTGTTTTTAATTAAAATTTAGTAGTTTTCACTATTCATCAAAATATTAAAGTTATCTGAAAAGTACCAAAATTTCACCTTAGGCTAAATTCGATATTCCGAATCAAAAAATGAAGTCCATTTTGAAATATAAAATATATATAATTTCAAAAAGTAGGTATTACTATTCATAACGGCTAGTTTGATTGGTTATGGTGTGTTAGAACTCGGTGTTGCGTACAACACACACTATCACATTATTCAAAGAGAAGCGTACCGTAGAAGATTGGGGTGTTACATTATCCCCTCCTTCAAATAATTTCATCCTCAAAATTTCTAGAATACTTATCACATGAATAGACTCGGGTGGTTCTTCATCATAAGTTCCCCGGGTTCCCACGTCGCCTCTTCCATCTTATGGTTTCTCCACAAAACTTTTACCAGACGCGTCGTCTAGTTTCTCAGTACTTGTTCTCTCGTATCAAGAATCTTGACGGGCTCTTCACAATAGGAAATATCGGGTTAAAGATCTAATTCCTCATAGGTGAGTACATGCGTTGGGTCAGACATGTATTTCCTCAATAGAGATACGTGGAACACATCGTGAACTTTCGAGAGACTTGGCTGCATTGCCAATCGGTAAGCTACAACCCCAATTCGTTCTAGAATTTCGAAAGGTCCGATGTACCTGGGACTCAATTTACCTTTCTTACCAAAACGTATGACTCCCTTCCATGGAGATACCTTTAGGAAAACATGATCACCGACTTGAAATTCCAAATCCTTCCTTTGATTATCGGCATAGCTCTTCTGCCTACTTTGAGCTACTTTGATGTGATTTTGGATTACCTTCACCTTTTCGATCGTTTCCTCCACCAGTTTTGGACCTACAAGTTTTCTTTCACCGACGTCATCCCAACAGGTTGGTGTACGACATCTCTTTCTATATAACGCTTCATATGGTGCCATCTGAATACTCGAATGGAAGCTATTGTTATAGGAAAATTCTACCAGAGGTAAATATTGATCCCACATACCCTAAAAGTCATGTGAGCAAGATCTCAACATGTCTTCTATGGTTTGAATAGTCCGTTCTGATTGTCCGTCTGTCTGAGGGTGGTAAGCAGTGCTCAAATGAAGTTCAGTATCTAGGGATTTCTGAAGACTTTTCCAGAATCTTGAAGTAAAACGGGGATCACGATCAGAAACAATCGATAGGGGTACTCCATGAAGTCTCACAACTTCATTAATATATAGTCCTGCTAGACGTTCCAGGGGTAGATCTTCTCTTATAGAAATAAAATGTGCTGACTTGGTAAGATGATCAACAATAACCCATACTGAATCGTTCCTTCTAGGAGTCTTTGGTAGCCCCATGACAAAGTCCGTCATAATATTGTCCCATTTCCACTCTGGTATGGGAAAAGGTTGCATGACTCCTCCAGGTTGTTGCCTTCCAGCTTTAACTTGTTGACAAACCATACATCTTGACACAAAATCAGCAATCTCCCTCTTCATGTTGTCCCACCAAAAATGTTCCTTCAAATATCTATACATTTTGGTGCTCCCTGGGTGTATAGAGAAATTGGAACTATGAGCATCATCCAGCAATTCCCTTTTTAGATCAGGTAAATCGGGAACACAAAGTCTCTTCCCAAATTTCAAAATTCCATCTTCATACACAAAGTCTCTCAATCTCCCATCATTCACAGCTTTAATCTTCTTTTGGAATTCTTCATCATCGGTCTGAGAAGTCTTAATCCTTTCTAGTAAAGATGGTTTGGCAACCATTTGAAAAATCATTGATGTTTCACCTTCCCTGGTTATTCCCGTGTCCATCTTCACTAGATCCATGAAAATTGGATCCCTTTCAATTCTCATATTGTTCAAAACTCCATGGTCTCTTCTACTCAAAGCATCTTCCACCTCGTTTGCTTTCCCCGGGTGGTAGTTTATCATGCAATCATAATCCTTGATTAATTCAAGCCATCTCCTTTGCCTCATGTTGAGTTCTTTTTGGGAGAAAATATACTTCAAACTCTTGTGATCAGTATAAATCTCACATTTTTCACCATAGAGGTAGTGCCTCCATATCTTCAAAGAAAAGATCACAACTGCTAACTCGAGACCATGAGTAGGATAGTTTTGTTCATGAATTTTCAACTGTCGTGATGCATAGACAATAACTCTATCATTATACATAACGACACAACCAAGTCCTTTCTTTGATGCATCACTATAAATAACAAACCCATCATTCCCCGATGGTAGAGTCAATATAGGAGCATTGAATAATCTTCTCTTCAGTTCTTCGAAACATTCTTCACACTCTTTTGTCGAAACAAATTTAACCCCTTTACGTGTGAGCTTCGTTAATGGGTTAGCCAATCGGGCAAAATTCTGGACGAAACATCGATAATAACCTGCCAAACCAATAAAACTGCGTACCTCAGTTATACTCGTAGGTGCTGGCCATTCTTGGATTGCCTTGGTCTTATAAGGATCAACAGAGATTCCATATTTAGAGACAATATGTCCAAGAAAAGAAATCTCCGGAAGCCAGAATTCACTCTTGCTAAACTTCCCATATAATTCATGCCTCCTCAGAGTCTTCAAGATAATGTGCAAGTGATTTTCATGATCTTCGTAGGTTTTGGAGTATACCAAGATATAATCAATAAATACCACCATAAATTCATCGATATACTCCTTGAAAACTCTATTCATCAGATCCATGAATACAGAGGGTGCATTAGTCAATCCAAACGGCATTACAGTAAACTCGTAATGCCCATACCTGGTTCGAAATGTTGTCTTCGGAATGTCTTCCTTATTTACACACAACTGATGGTATCCAGATCGAAGGTCAATCTTTGAAAAGTATTGAGCTCCATGAAGTTGGTCAAATAAATCATTAATGCAAGGTAGGGGATACTTGTTCTTTATCGTTATAGCATTGATCTCCCTGTAGTCGATACATAACCTCATAGATCCATCTTTCTTTTTAACAAAAAGAACAGGGGCTCCCAATGGAGAAACACTAGGGCGAATAAATACTTTATTACTCAACTCCTATAGTTGTTTCTTTAGTTCTACTAGCTCTACAGTGGCCATTCTATAAGGGGTCTTCGATATAGGCCTTGATCCAGGAATTAAATCAATGGAAAACTCAACTTCTCGTTCTGGAGGATGTCCAGGTAAATCTTCCAGAAATAAATCTACAAATTCTTTCCCAACAAGTACATCCTCTCTTTGAACATTCCTTTCCTCACCCACAGTCATTTCATCCTCCCCAATAATTGAATTAAGTTGAGCTACTGGGTGTGGATCTAAATAAGAATTAGGTGGTGACGATTCTGCTCTAAAGATAAGGTGTTCCTTATCATTATCATCAAGAATTGTAACCTCTTTCTTCTTACAATAAATCTTTGCATCATAGTCCGAAATCCAATCCATACTGAGGATTATATCAAACTCAATCATAGGTATGACGATGAGATCAGCAGATAAAGAACATTTATGTGCTCTAATGGGGACCGATTCACAAAACTCTATTGCAATGATACTTCCCTTAGGAGTTTTAACTGACAACTCCCTTGTTAAATCAAATTGGAAATATCTAATTTTCTTAGCAAACTGAGAATATATGAAACAATGGGATGATCCAGAATCAAATAATGCATTTTCTAAACTTGAGGAAACCATTAAATTACCTGCCACCACGTCTTTCAGAGCTTCTACCTCAGCAGTAGTGATAGCATAAGCCTGGCCTTGATCCCTTGGCCTTTTATGAGGTAAGTTATCCTGACGCTTAGGACATTCATTTTCATAATGCCCCATCTCCCTGCAATTGTATCACTGAACATTGGTAGCTTCCTTCTTCCCTTTGCAATCACGAGCTTGGTGGCCTTTTTCACCACACTTGTAACAGACTCCCATTCCCTTCAAGCAAGTACCAGGGTGTTTCTTCCCGCATTTACCACAGGATGGATATTCAACCTTTCCCTTCTTCCCCTTATTTCCATTACCAGATTGATCAGTAGGTCTCTTCTTCTCTTGCTTTGCTTTAAAGTCATAAGACTTAGAGAATTCCTTTTTGGTCTTGATAGCACATGAGACAATGTCTTCGTACGACGAAAAGGATTGTGAGACTACTGCTCGACGAAGAAATGGTTTTAACCCATCAAAGAAAAGATAAATCTTACTTCTTGGGTTACGTATATAATATCCAATATACCTTGCTAACCTTGTAAAATTAGCCTCATACTTTGCGACATTCTCATCCTCCTTCTGTCTCAGACTCAGAAATTGCCTTTCCATCTCTGCTCGATGGTCACGAGGAAAGTATTTTTCTAAAAATAGATCTTTGAACTCCCTCCATTCCATATTTGATACTTCATCATCTTCCTTCATGTTTTGAATCAATGACCACCATTGATCAGCATCTCTAGTGAGGCGGTAAACTGCCATGATAACTTTTTCCCTTTCACTGCTCCCCAAAGCCTGAAATATTTTCTCTAGGGAATTTATCCATTGCTCAGCTACTAAGGGATTTGTACTCCCATTGAACATTGGTGGTTGTTGCCTCATGAATCGATCTAACATTGATCCACCACACTGTGGATCAGGGTGCTCCATACGGGTAAGGTTATTATTCATAACCTGAGTGAGTTGTCCTAGTATGGTGATTAGCTGATCGGCACTAGTTGCATCACCAGCTCCACTATAATTATCTTGAGCAGGAGGGTAATCCCTACATGTAGTGCGTGCATTGATACAGTTTCCATTTCTTCCACTAGGCACCATTTCTAAACAATGGCATAAACTAGATCAGTTTATGAATCAAAATACATAATCCCATACTTATAAAACACTTAACATAAATTGAACTATTTATGGATATAATCTATAATCATAAAAATGTTTTCTTTGAGGAAGTATATACTCATAAACCCTTCATAATGATTTGTAAAGAAAATGAGAGTTATCCTAAGCATATCCCCCGGGAGTGTCATAACCAAGAGTGCAACAAGGCCCGTTGTCGTGCACCAGTTCCCGTTCGAGTCTAGCTCAAAGCGGTGTTTTTGGGTTTTACCCCTAGGTACATCTGTGCCAGAGCCGCCTCTACCTGCTCGTATCCAGACAGGGATTTATTTCTCGGAAAACTCACAAAATATCTACAATACCAAAATTCTAGGAAGTTCTTCTATACTAATCATCAAAGTTTATCTTAGGATACTAATCCTCAAAGTTCATCTTAGGTCTACGTGCTCTAATCAGAGTTTATCTAAATCTAGCTTCCAAGGTTTGTACTAAACTTCCTCTGATACCAACTGTAACGCCACGACCCTAGTTACCAAGAGTCGGTGCATTATTACATAACATTGTCATGATCACAAGAAATATCAAATCTCGAAATACCGATTGGTTTAGAAGCCTTGGAAACAATAGATATATTCATAAGTCTTACATTACATCATAAAATGAAAAACTACAACAACAACATATTGTCTCCATAATCCACACTCATATCCCCAAATAATATCCCTACAGGTCATTCATAATTTACTTCTTCACTTCCTGGGAAAAATAAAACATAGAAAAGGGGTGAGCTCAAATGCCCAATAAAGATAACAATATAGCGGAAACCTTCATAAATAAGAATAAACATTTAAGGCAATGTATAACTAAAACAAAAGCCTTTAAAACTTGAACTTTAAACATGGTATGAAATAAATAAAATGAAATAATGCCATTTACTTATTCACATGGATATTCTACTAATCCAATAATCACATGCAAAATCAATAACCACTTTCATAATGATGGAATGCATAATGCCAGACTATCATAACCACATAGCCAAGGCCTCGTGCCAAGACTATAAATAAGATTTTTCCAAGGCCTTGTGCCAAGACACTAGTTTGTCTCATGAGACCTACCAATGCATCGAGGAGCTATAGTGGGCTCCACCCGTCACATATTAAGTCCAATGCATTCCCATATGAAAAGGTTTAAACATAACATAAACATTCATATTAAAACTAGCATAAGAAATGTCAATACTTTCACCATAAACTATGAATGGTATAAAAATAGAACATCCACAGTCAAACATATCATAAAACCTTCAATACAATATAGAATTTTTGTATCATCAACTTCAAATAAGCGTAAAATCCATCAAAGGATGTTGACATAGATGAAATCAGAACTCTTTTTAGAGAAATATATCTTTTAAAATCATTTAAGAGACATATAAAATTAAAAATTTTATTTTGAAAATATTCTTATAAGCTTTTAAGGGAAGCTTCGACGATTTTATAACGGCGGAAAATAACCGCACCCGCCGTATAAGTTAAAAAAAAACATTCTTACCTTAATTCTGTCGAAAAGGTTAAAAAGCACCTTGTTTGGAAAACGACAGAAAGATTCCTTTATAAACCTCTTATAAAAAGTCAAACAAGGGTATAAATGACTTTAACCCATATTATAGTAAATATTAAAAATGTTTTGAAATGCATTTTGAAGAAACACGGATGTGGATGATAAAGAGATCCCAGTAGATAATTACGTATAAACAACCTCGGATAATGAAGAGATTGTGAAATAACCCTTACCTTGTACTTTTCCTTGGTTGGGGTAGGTTAACCTCCTGTATAATGGTGAAATAATTGTTATTAAATTATACAAGAATCATATATATTAATATGATATCATATATGATCTTTTAACATTGATTTGATAATAATATCTTTGAATTATCGTCGTTTCGGGTGTTAACTTACTCGTTTTGTTTTATATGTTTTGTTACATAAGCCATGTTTGTCATGGATAGGTTGTATATTTTTCATATACAGAATGATATCAATTCCTTAAACATCATTTTTAAATCATCAAATGATAATTATACTTTAATGGATACGATGGAGAATGAATCTCATCGCGTTCGTGGAGACGGTAGTCCGTACGTACGCACGAGCGACAATATCATTCTTTTGATAATAAAATAATATATAAATGGATGGTATATCATTTATACAGAATCATTAACATTTTATATTTATTATTTAAATGAGTTACACATCGTTATTATACCCATCCAAATAATAATATATTGAATAACAATTACACCACAACGTGGAGACGGTAAGCCGTACGTACGCACGTATGGTGACATGTTATTCAAAGGGTTGATAGAATACTGAATATGGTTGTACCATATTTATAATAACATCACAGTATATGTGAGATACTGGATTTATTATTTTAGAATGATAATAACAAATAAAGAAGAAGTGGTAGAAGAAAGGAATTGAAAAGGGGTGGTGAAAACATTACCTCTTCTTCGGGTTCTTCCTTTTGATTTGATCAAAAGGGCTCCTTAGGATGGATTTATGATAAAAATAAGGCCTCTAGGTTTTAGTGAGGGAAGTTGGGAGAGTACTTGGGTAGAGTTTGACCGAACCAAAAGGCTTTGAAGGTGTGAAGAAATGGGAAGTAAGAGTTCCCTTTTACAAGAGGGGTGAGGGGCACCTTTGGAAAAGCTAGACATATTAATTTATAATAAATTCATATTCAGTTTCTAATGGCTCAAAAGTTGATTATTTAAATGTTAAGGTGGGGATGGGTCAAAAAAAACTCAACCAATAGAATTTAGACAGGTTTGGGTACTTATATTAACCTTATATTTAAGTATTAACTCTAAGTTAATTAGTTTCACTTTTAAAATGTCTCTTTGTATTTCTATATAAAATGGTTAATAAACATACTATATACATCCAAGATACACCCAAGTGGTCCCTTAATGATGAAACTATCATGATATAAGTCTCTTGGACGAACCTTAGATTTTTAAGAATTTAATATCAATTAATAATATAATATTTGTTTTAAGAACTCTTTTATGTCAATTTTGACACTATTCAATAGTTGATTTTTTTGAAACTCATAACAGATTGATTACTTCAAAAAAAGTCCAATAAATCAATACTAATATATCATATTATCCTATAAAATTAGTTTAATTCATTAAATGTTTCATATTATATTTATTTGGGTATTTATAATATCAATTATTTTAATTTTTCACTATTATAGTAATTAATTCCTCATCATTGTGTCATAAATAAATTAAATTATTTAATGTCTAAAAATTATAAATAAAATATAATTATGTAGGAAATAGTTTTATCTTTCTAATGAATATTTATAATCTAAAATCCAACATATATAACCCTATGTAAAAATTGTTTTTATAAAAGATATATGCTTGTGTCATTTTTGTATTCATTTTAACCTAATTAAAATAAAATGTCCCTACCACCTACAAGTGGCACCATGGGGTCCCCAAATCAACCCAAAGATGACTATGGTCGAAAATTTATCAACCAATAAGACTATTCCACGTTTTAGGGTAATTTAGTATTATTATAATATTATTTTTTTAACCTTTATTTACCAGATTTACCCTTAACCATGGTAAATAAAATATTTACCGCAGTAATTATTCCAAATGTCTAAAAATAAAAGTTACCTATTTACACAATTTGAACATCCTGATTACAAATATGGAATCCATTTTTCTAAATTCAAAACACAGAAGTGGCAGAAATTAATTTAAAATTAATTCCCGCTGTCAAAACAAAAAGCATGTTTTTAAGAGATAATAACTATCAAAAGATTGACACTTGTTTATGTTCGGTTTAATTGTAAAATTATGTCCAATGACCAAAATTATATTAAATGGTAAAAATATATTCTAAATATACTTTTAAACCACTTAAATTCATAATTTATCACTATTAATTATTTTGATTAAAAAAGTTGTTTTTAATTAAAATTTAGTAATTTTCACTATTCCTCAAAATATTAAAGTTATCCGAAAAGTACCAAAATTTCACCTTAGGATAAATTCGATATTCCAAATCAAAAAATGAAGTCCATTTTGAAATATAAAATATATATAATTTCAAAAATTAGGTATTACTATTCATAACGGCTAGTTTGATTGGTTATGGTGTGTTAGAACTCGGTGTTGCGTACAACACACGCTATCACATTATTCAAAGAGAAGCGTACCGTAGAAGCCTGGGGTGTTAAAAATCCTACGATAAGATATTGGTATTCTACTTCATTATTTGTACCACCTCCCAATAATGAGAAGGAATAAGGTAGCACTGCCTTTTCCGGGGAAATGAGTACAATTCTTAACCCAACATTGTTGATTTTAGGATTTTGAATTTTCCTCCCTGTTGGACATCTGGAAGCACTATCAAAGTACATTTTCCATGTTTGAAGAATATCTTGAATAAAGAATACTTCCTCATCAGGAAGTTCAATATCTGAAGATGTATCTTCTACTGAAGGATGTATCTTCTATTGAAGGATGTATCTTCTACTGAAGATGTATCTTCTATCAGCTAGAGCTTGGCCCTTTATTCCCTTTTCAGACACATACTGAATATCAAATTACTGCAAAATAACTGCCCACCTTTCCAGACATCTTTTAAGCATTGGATGACTAAGGATGAATTTGAGTGGGTTATTGTGAGATACCAATTGGACCTCGTGATGTTGCAGGTAGTGTCTCAACTTCTGAACTGCAAAGATTAATGATAGGAAGCACTTATCAATATTTGAATATCCGGTTTCTGCTTCATGCATAGTCCGAATGAGGTAGTAGAGGTTGTTTTCATTCCAAACATCATTCTTCTGAGCAAGAAAGGCACCCAATGATTGCTATAAAGCTGTCACATAGAGGATAAGTGGTCTTCCTTCAACATGTTGCATTAACACTGGTGGACTCAAGAGATACTTCTTGAGAAAATCGAATCCTTCTTGACATTCTTTAGTCTACTGGTAGGTGACTCCCTACTTCATCAATTTGTTGAAGGGTTAACTTTTGCCTGCCAAATTGGAGATGAAACACCGAATATAGGCCAAGTGTCCTTGAAGTCCTCTCAATTATTTCAAATTTTGAGGTGGTGACATACCAAGTATTGACTTTGACTTCTCAGGATCGACTTCGATACCACGATGGCATACAACAAAGCCGACTAATACTCCCGAGGTTACCCCAAAAGCACATTTTAATGGGTTCACCTTCAAAATATATTTCCGAAGTTTGTGGAATATAATTTCCAAATCATCCAAGTGATTAGAACGTTTTTTGGATTTAACCACCAAATCTTCCACATAACATTCAACAAATTTCCCTAAAAAGGGTTTGAAGATATGATGAATGACACACTGATATGTTCTGTCTACATTCTTTAGGCCAAAGGGCATTACCGGATAGCAAAACACACCCTGAGGGGCTCTTGAGGATGTGGATTCTTCATCTTCTAGAGCCATTCAGATTTGATTATATCCAGAATATCCATCCATGAAGGAAAGTGCTTCATAGCTAGCAGTTGCATCAATTAAGGGTTATGAAATTGGTACTGGAAAATCATCCTTGGGACAATGCTGATTAAGATCTCTGAAATCAATGAAAACCCCAATTTTCCCATTCTTCTTTTTCACCGGGATAATATTATCCAACCATGTGGGATATTGAACTTCTCTGACAAAGTTAGCTTTGATAAGCTTATCCAGTTCAACCTCAATTTTGGAAGCATAGGTTGGGTGTGTTCTTCTAGAGGCTTGTTTGAATCCTCAATGTTCTTCTGGAAAACCCAAACTATTAGTGGAAACATCAGTATCAAGACCTGGCATCTCTGTATAGTTCCAATCAAATATGTCTCGATTTTTATTTAAAAAAGAAATATACATCTTTTTCTCTTCAAGAGTCATGGCCACGCTAATTAAAGTGGTGTGTGGATCTTCTTTTGTACCCAGATTTATTTCTGTGAGTTCGTCCACGGTGGTAGAGATACCTTCTTCAAATGTAGGAGGAGAATCCCTAAGATATTCCTCTTCTTCTTCAAAATGTGTTATTTCTTCTGTTTCTACATGCCTAGTAGATGAAGAAGTAAAATTTACATGATCAGAAGAGATGTTAAAATTTGAGAATCTTGAAGAAGAAGCTTCCATTTCCGACCTGATTGATGATGAAAGGTCTTCCTTGGGTAATATAGAGGAGATAATGGACTGAGAATTGACATTATCGTTCACCTCCGACATTGCTATATCTTCTTCTGGCCTGATTTGCGAATTATCGACATGCTATATTTCAGCGGATGAAATGAAGACATCTCCATTTGAGCTTTCATCATTGCTCGGTGGATCACTACTTTCTCCCATGTTGTCTGGATTGATTGCCGTAATTGACATTATGGAGGTTTCCATAAGGGTATTTTGATTTGGGTCTATCCTGTCAATTTGACTGATATGCAATACATAATCTGTACTGGCATGTGTAAATGGGTTTACTGGAAACTTTTTCAAACAATATGGAGCATTAAGTTTGGTAATATCCCTTTTTGTGGATTTCTCCCTCCCCTACATGTGATAGAATTCCGCCTCAATGTATTGAGATTCACATGTCTTGAACGGGGCCTTATCACCATACAATGCCCCGATTTGACCATCGAGACAATATTTGAGACATTGATGGTATGATGAATGGATAAACACATGTTGATGTAGCCAGGGTCTTCCAAGCAAGATGTTAAAGGCAGAGTCTTGATCAACAACCATAAAATCAGAATTTAATACAAGATCTCCAAACTGAGTTCTAAGTGTAATCTCACCCAGTGGTTCTTGTTCATTTTTATCATATCCTTGTAACATCAAAGTAGAAGGAGATAAATCAGATTATGTGAGGCCCAATCGATGACGTGTACGAATGGGGATGAGGTTGACTCCTGAACCATTATCAATGAACACTATTCAGACGTCTACACCATTGACATTTCTAGATAAGTACAAAGGTATAATATGTCCATGCAAGACATGATCTTCATCTTCATCAGTAAAATATATCACTGCATGGAATCCTGTAGGATTATTCTCTACATGGTGGACTACAGCTGCAGCGATTTTAGTTTCAAACTCTTGAGGACTCAACAAAGCCTCAATTAGTTCCTTTCGAAGATCCTTTGATAAATTCAAAGCACCCAAAATTGATAACTTGGCCGGTATTGGGGCCAAGTGTTTCAATAAATCATATTTTTTATCCAAAGGTCTGCGTTTCCCAAGAGGAACATTTGGTTTTTCAGGTTCCTTATGAGTTGATGCTTTGGAAGTTGATGCATATTGTACCGAGATAGGAGTTGGTAATACACCTGGCTTTGGAAGATTAAACTGAACATGTCTATTCACTTGCTGAGAGGAAGAAGATGAAACCTTCAACCGATCTTCTAGAATAATTGTGTGAGGACTGAGTATTCCTTGTGTGGGAGAACTTTCTTGTTCTTGTTGAGATCTTTGGAGAGCTCTACCACGAGTTTATGCGGCATATACAGTTCTATCAGGGGTAGAATTGGAATAGTAGCCTCTGAAAGATCCACTTCTTACCCTGTATCCTGAGCCTCTGGAACTTTCTATGATTCCTCTATTTGATACAGGGAACTTGAGCTCATCAAAATTGAAACTGCGACTGGAATATGGATCTGTTAATGAAATCATCTTAACAGAACTAAAGATCAACTCTTCATCCGATGAAGACTCTTCTTGAGTAGCCAATTTAGGCTGTGCCGTTCGATGGGGTGGTGCCCGTGGCTTTGAAGTAGATGACATAAAATCTGCCAGAGTCAAAGATAATTTGGGATTTGACATGATCTCATCATCTTCTGATTGATATTCTTTCATTTAATTATGCCATTTATTTGAGGATTTTCCCTCTGATGAAGAGGTTTTTGCTGTGGTATTCATGGCATAAGACAAAATTGGTTTCTTAAATTGTGTTCTCAAAATGGCATGAGCTTGGTTGATCATTTTTCTGACAATCCAATCATCATATTTTTTTCGCACTTTTGTTCTTGACTTCTTTCCACTCGCCTTCCTCCTTTTGATCTGTAGCAGTAACACATGCTACCTGGGCTGAAGAACCTTTTAGTTTGACTTTTCCTGAGTCGACCATTTTTTGCAGGAGGTCTTTGAAGACAAAAAACTCCTGAATTGGATGCCCCAAAATTTGATGAAACGAGCAATAGTTGGGACGATCTTTATCTCCTTCCTTGTATGGCCTTTTGGGCCTTGGAAATTGAACCAAATTATTTTCCAGAGCCGAAATGAAGTCACTAGGAACAAGTTCATTTCAGAAAGAGTAATATTCGCTCTTCAAATCCTCAATTTGTTTTTATCATTGATCTCTTTGATCATCTTGACGAAACAGACTCTATTGTTGGTGCTTAGGAGGTGGAGCCCTTCAAGAAGGTGAAGTCCTTGAAGTAGAAGCAGGTATAGGTGCTTGTTTAAGAATAACTGTTGCAGTCTCTACTTTACCCATTCTCCTTCTTGGAGCTGATGGAATTACATGAGATTTACCCTTAGTCTTTATAAGAGAGTCTTCAGTCTGTTGAGCGATTAAATTAAGATCTCGAAACCCTCCTATGTATTTCACAGGGATCAATGGTGTGCGCATCTTATCACATAGATTTTCCACACAAATTGGCAACAATTTCTCTTGAGGGAGTGCTAAGCTTAGGGAATATGTTAATCCCTTCCAGTAAGAAATGAAATCTGAAACACTTTCATTCTCACTTTTCTTACAATTGGTAAGATAAAAAACTATTGTCTTTGGAAAAGTTGAGCAGAATTGAATAAGGAATTGTTGATGAAGATAATCCCACATGGTAATTGACCGAGATTGCAAGCTTGTGTACCAAACAAAGGCAGGTCCTTGTAATGACTGTACAAAACACTTGAGCTTAAGTACTTCTTGTTGCTGAGGGGTTCCCATCATAGGATCACAACGAGAAAAAAAATGTGTTAAGTGTTGCTCTGGGTCTCCCGAACCATTATAGATTTGGAATGTGGTACTTGAAAAATTTGATGGCGTAGGAATTGTGTCTACCCATTCAGGGTAAGCTCTATTCTCCAGTTGAACCAGTTCACTCTTTCCTTCCATAGATTCAAACTAATCTATTAATGACTCAATGGTAGTCATTAAATTTTGAGAAAAATTTGGATGACCTTGGACCTGTGCAGGTGCAATAACTAGAGCTTAGATAGGTGTGGCTACTGGTACTACCACTGATGGTAGTATTGCCGGTTGTTGTTGCGTATAACCCATAGGATTATACCTCTGAGGGTGTACTGTTAATGGAGGATATTCTTGATCCATATCAATATCCACAACAAATTCCCTTCGCTGACAGACTCCAGCATGCTTAGGAGGAAGAATACCTTGAAGTAGTTCTGTGTTCAACCTCCTCAATTCCTCCATTTCTTCCTCTTATTGTGCAAATCATTGCTCTAGTGAGAGCGATTGGTATTCTCCAGAGGAAGGGTATGAAACCTGATTCTTTCCTTTCCCCTTTTTGGACACATTTCGGAGAGGGGGAAGTGGGTTAATTGAAGGATTACCTAGATTCTAGATAATCCTTTGATTTCGTGTATGCACACCTTCTTCATTTGTATCTGTGCATACAACTTCTTGAGCAAGAACCTCTTCATCTGATCCCTCTGAGTCATCCTCATCTTGTGGATCATCAAAAAACGACATTGATGACATTAATTTATGCATAATTTATTGCATCCCTTATATCAGAATTTATGCGATATTGTCTTCTTCCATGTCCCTGATGAGACATTGCCTTTTGTCAATTTGATCCCTCAGTAACTTCTTGATGAACCGTAATTTGGAGGGAATCACGTGATCGTTTAGATCTTCGTTCCTCTTGAGGATTCTTCCCTAATTGAGAGAAAAATGAATTTCTCCAAGGAAGAGATTGATGATTTGAAAAAGTCCCCAGTCCGGTGGACTGGGGTTGTTCCTGCTTAACTCCTTGAATCCTATTTTTTTATTTAGAGGGTTGGGTTAAAAGAGTTCCTAGTCTGGCAAGATGGGGTGTCTCTTGAGATGCTACATCTGAGACTATCTTGAACGCTCTCCTGATATTGCGTAATTTAGTTCGGAAATTAGCTGGATGCATCAACCTGTATCCACTTTTATCACCCGGCTCAAAAGACCATTGGATGATTTTTGACACTTTTGTCACTTGATGATGTGCTTTCTCAAAACAAGAGGCTTGTTCAATATTATCGTTTTCTTGATGCAGGATAAATTCAACAACTTGTTCTCTGTATTCTTGATTTTTATAGGAACTAGATGAATCCTTTTCTTGGGCAAGCTTTTGATTACAAACAAAACCCATTGACTGTGGCCGGCCATGGGAAATAACATTGCATGATACTATTTTCGGTGGGCTTTGTTGATTGGAGAGCATAGTGAAATGTAGTTCTCCATGACCACCCCATCCCCTGATATGAATACTAGTTGGGGAATTGGAAATTAACTAGCGCAATCTTCTTAGTGCGCCAAGGCATGAACGTTGAAGGGCTCTATGCTGTTTTTCAACCTTCGGATTTCGAGAAACTAAGAGAGATTCCAAATCAATTTGGTGGTGTAACCCTTCTATTTTCTTGACATGATTTTCATATTGACCATAAGATAATATTTTCTTTTTCAACTGATATAGAGTTTTCCATAAGTTGAGACAAATATCAGGAATTCCATCTCCCATCAACATCTCTAGAATGTCATACTAAGAGTCATCTAGAGGCCAAAACATGACTGGCACTTCACCTTTCACCACTTTTTTTTCTCATATACAGTACATCCTCTTTATCATTCAATGATGATTCTTATACCTGATTAGACCCGAGTTGGTGCTTCCTTTTTGATTCATCAGATTCAACAAGATTGGTAGAGAATTCACTGATCAAACTAGAAGAATAATGACCCAGGGGTGATTCAGAGAATGACCTACACCACATGCTATCTTCTGATTGAGAAATTGTTTCACCTGATAGTGATAAAGCATCAGACATGACTGGCTTCACATTTTCAAGTGCCTTATGATAAGAGGGCTTTACCGTCACTACATTTTCTACTGGAGTATTTTCCAGCAAATGTGAATTATTAGTGCCAAGAGGACATTCACAACTAAATTCATCATCATGGGGAGGAACACCATGGTGGGTTACAACAAAAGATGAAACATTTTGCTCCTTAGTCTTCTGACCACACAAAGGGTTCTTGTGGCTCTCATCTGAAGATGAAACTTTGAGATCGACCACATTGTCATGAAGAAAGCCTTCATGACTAAGTATCTGATGTAAACATTCATAATTGATGTCCCCACTATTGGGAACTGAGATAGTAGAATGTTGAGTTGCAACAGATAATTTTCTGAGTGCATCAAGAACTCCAGCATCGAGCAAGGCCTTGTTACAAGTTGGCCCTTGATTTATTGATTGTTCTAGGTGAGTCTTCTTCTTAGATGCATTATTAATCAATTTGAGGACCACTTCTTGAAGAAAGTTGTAATTATGGGATGGTGTATGTACCTGATTAGGAGAAATGATCAGGTTAGGATGATTATCTCCACTCAAATCAGGTGTATGTGCCTGACTTGGCTATCCATATGATATGGGGGAGTAAGCCCCACAACCCTCTTGGATTGGAACAAATGTGTGTGTCTGTTATGGTGTGAATTATTGATGTGTCACTCCACTGGTAGGGATATATTTATGTGTCTTTCCCTGAGATACTGCTGAAGCTGTTATAATATCCTGGTAGGCATCCAGAATATGAGCAGGGATTTGCTTCTGCTCTTTCACCATTGACAAAATATGCTTGGTGACTTCAGTGGCAGAAATGAGGATATACGTCCATTATGTGCTTGGAGTAGGTGTATTTTCCTTTTCCTGTCCTCTTTTTCCTTTCAATGAATTCTAACAGTACTCATGTGTGGGGGCAAAGTGTTGAGTCTGCCTCATGTTTGTCGCTGGAGATTTTCGACTGACTTCTCCGAATGCTACCAAACAAGACTGTTGGTAGGCTTGATCAATACTAGCATGTGTATGTTCCTGCTGATTCCACTCTGCCGAACGTGGTTGATGAACTTACTTCAATATTGACATATGAGGCTGCTTGCAGGATTGATGAGTGTATACAGGTGTATGTGTCTATTTACCAGTTGTCAACACATTGGGTTGGCAGGCTCAATCGCATGTAGTCAGACGAACCTGCTGACTAGCTGATGATTTATAAAAAGGTGTATGTTCCTGTCTATAGTACACCTCCAGAATTTCCTGGCGGGTTTGGCGTGCTGCTGCCAGACGAGTCTACTGGACATCGAAATTAAAACGGATGGGTGTGTGTGCCTGCTCGTTGCTTTCCCCCAAGTTAGGTTGGTGGACTTCTCCAGAAACGGTAGAGATAAGAACCTGCTCATTGTTAACCTGTTGTCACCGCTGGTGGTTCTTCTTGACTGCTCGGGTTTGAGGAACCTGAGCCGAACGCCTAGAGACGACACCCTCATTATGTTGAGGGCACATTGCCGCACGAGTCTGGCGGTGATTGTTTGTGAGAGCCCTTGCTAAGGACTCATGTCTCCATGAATTAAGGCCCTGAGGGACCTGCTCATTCACTTCCCCAGAATACGAGAGTGAATGGTGATTTCATTTTGGAGATAACGACCTAAAACGGTTGGAGAAGGTGGTTAGAACCACCTGATTCTTGATCATTGGTCGTCGCTGTCTAGACGACCAGGGTTAGTTGTTCACTTGGAGGGCTTGTCGAGAAGCCTCCAGAGTTGGAATGGTACCGTGTTGATTGTACTCCTTAACCAGTGCATTCGATACCCAGTGTTGAAGATGCTGAGTCGGTGATGTCGCCCTCAGAGCGGATGATGATCCAGTAGGAGTAGCAGCAGATGCCTTCACAACAGAGGCATTCTCATGGGTGAACTTAAGAGAAACAATTTCTATAACGCAGAAGATCTTGGGAAAGAGTGCCTGTTTGATATAGCATTCATAATCAAGATAAGTCCGTCCAATACATCTTTTAGATAAGAACATATGTTATTGATTTTTTTGTTGGCCCTCTCATTGATTTTTAAATAGGGGCCTAACAAATAAATAAAACATCATTTTAACTTGGTTAAGGATTCACGTTGGGTTCACCATTTTTTGTTTCCTCTAGAATTGGGGATGATCTCATCAATTTAAGATTCAAACATTCCAATCAGTTTCTAATGGGTTTTTTTGTAGAATCAGAAACATCCAATGACTCTATATCGATTTGGACATACTTTCCAAAGGTAGGTGCTCATTAGTTGTGAAGTGATGCGACTTAAGAATTTTCATTGGTTGAGAGGATGGGAGGTCAGACATATCACACCTATTTGAGAGGAATTATTGTCTACTCCGGGACTCTCTTTATAGATTTAAGTTATGTTCATGAATCCTTATTACATTATAAAGTATAAAACGAGATTATCTTTAGATCTAAAAATCAATGATTAATGTGTTTGATATTTAGAGAATATTTTATATTTATTCGAGGTTCTTCATCGATAGAGAATCATCTGTATTTGTTTAGAGATTCTTAGTCAATGGTATCCTTTAATACATTATATAAAAGTCTCGTGGTCATTATGATGACCATACTTGTTTTAAAGCCACTCATTGGGGAACATGAGGTTTATTGTCATTCAGAAGGACATGGATTATTTCAGAGTTGGTATCGTACCCGCAGATGGGCTACCTACGTATCCTTTGTTTTTGAAAAGGAATCAGAACCCACTTATTTCAAGTAAACAAGTATGTGGTTTATTTATGATTGATGGCTCAAATAAAGGTGTCATAATTACTTTTACACTCTAAGATCAAGTGAGTCATGCTCGGTTTGAGAAACAAGAGGTATTGGTAAAACTAGACAGTTGTACCATCATAAAAAATGATACGGGACTTAGGTATATATGACTTCCCAAATAGGTGAAGATTAGGTTTCACTTCATGGATGAAACCCAGGAACAAGGCCATAAAGGTATATGTACTTTATGGAGATTTGGATACTCTAACTTGGGGCTTACTCTTGAGTAAGGTGACGAAATTAGGAGGGGACTTATGATTGGTTTTTACTCTTGAGAAGGAATCCCAAATAAAAAGTAAATTAAGACTGGTTAAGAGAAATTATGACTGGGGATTATTCTTGAGAAGGAGGCCCATGTTAAAGGATTTGAGAACTGGGGCTTATTCTTGAGAAGGAGGCCCAGGTTAAAGGATTTGAGAACCGAGGCTTACTCATAAGGAGGAGGCCCAGGTTAAGGGACTTGAAGACTGGGGATTACACCTGAAAAGGAGGCCCAGGTTAAGGAAATTATGTTTGGGGTTTACTCCTGAGGAGGATGACAAGATTTGGGAAATTATTACTAGGGATTACTCCTAAGGAGGATTCCCAGGTTAGTGGAGTTGGGTATTACTCTTGAGGAGGATTCCCAAATTAAGAGAACTTGGATTTGGGCTTACTTCTGAAAAGTCGGCCTAGGTTAAGGATTCTCTCATCTTAAAGGATGAGGTTTAATGAATGAAATCTCTGACCTTAGTGATATAATGATATGTAAATCACTAGGTTTTAAGATATGCTCCACATAATTCCTTTCAGATAAGGAAACCAACAAGGAAATCATTCCCTGAATGGATTTGGAGAGAGTTATGAAGGCTTAATCTTGAATAGGATAGGTGGATAGGCATAATAAAGGTGAAATAGGCATGAGGGGCACCCAAAAAGAAGGTGGAGCGCAAGTCCTGCGTGGGCGTGAAAGTCCTGGTCATGCAGGTGTACTTGCGCGACACATGGTTAGTTGCCCGATGGTCATCCCTTAGGGTAATACATGGGCGAGACTTGGCTCCAGCCTTTAGTATTACCTCTAGGGGCTTCTAGAAGGGTGGCGTGAAAGTTTTGTTGAAGGGGTAAGGCGACGCGCAAGTGTGTCCATTTCTCTTAAGGACTGGCCACATAGGCGCACAAGTTTTGATGAGTTTCAACATTTAGGCCTTACTACCCCTCTTTAGATCTTTCTTTCTAGGTATGAAATTACCTTAGAAGTGTTTAGAAGCTTTGAAAAGAGACTAGGGTGATGGGAGCTCAAATCTGAGTTTCTGGAATTTTTACTCCTCTGAATGGGGGGCCCACCGGGGGTATTTATATGCTAGAGAAGACCCTGGGAAAAATTCAAAATAGGGCGCGCAAGTCACTGGCACGACCACTGGGTGGTGCGCAAGTATACTTGCCCGACCTTGGTGGAACTTGCATGACCCAAGTGCCTTTGAATATTTTTTCATGCCATTGTCAATTTTTTGATGTTTCTTCAAAGGATGAATTACTTTGGGTTCAAGGTATTTCTATTTTTAATTTTTTAGACTCTGTGATGGAAATGAGCGTCACCAAACACCCATTCATGAAATAAGGTGATGAAAAATGAATTGTATCTCTATGTGGATGTGATATTCCACACATACAAAAGAGCACTACTTTCACTTCCCATTTTATGGAAAATATGGTGGACACTGGTTTTTTTTATGATAATAATAAAATTTTGGTATATTTATGATATTTAATTTATTATTTTATGATGAATACCATATATTTATAGCAGGTATAAAAATAAATAAATTGAAATATGTCTGGTAAGACGATTACCTCTTCTTTGGGAGACATCCTTGATATCCTTTCCTAAGAACCCCTAAAATACCCTTTTAAGAAGACAATGACTTCTAAATTTTGGATAGGGAAGGTTATAAGACAATTTTAATGGTTTTGGTCAATATATATGGCTCTAATTTTTGTATGGAAAAGTGATAATTGGTTTCTTTTTATATGGATGGTAAATAACACACTAGGAATTACAAAAATATTAAAATAGAATTAAGTCTTTATCTAGAGAAATGCTTCTAAATGGTCTTATATTAAAATAAAAAGAGTATAAGGTCAAAATTTCATCATATGATGAAATTTAGATAGGTTTGGGTGTAAATTTAAACCATATATTTTAGTTTAACCCTTATTTAACCAATTTTAATCTAAACCGTAGTAATGAATTTTTTAATATTAATGGCTTATAATATTACTTATAAGGTAATAATTTGTTCATAAATGGAAAATAGGAAAACTTTTTGACTCTTTCTAATATTTCTTGTTCCCTTGTAAGATATTAATGTTTTTTTACTAATTTTATAAAATATTACTTAACAAAAATATCATTAATGATATTTTTTACACTATTCATTAAATTTGAATTTCAAGACAACATGATAAAAAATGAATTCAAATCTAAAACATCAAGAAATTCCTAATATTTTTTATTTATGTAATTTTTTTGGAGAAACATTATTCACTCAAAATTTATTACATTTAATATTTTTAAAATAATTTATATTTTTTCTTCTAATTGAATAACTATTCTGTTAGCCTTATGTAGGTATTTAAGGTAATTATTTGATCACTAAAAATTATAAATAAATTGCCATGATAAAAAATTTATTCATATTTAAAAAAATTTAGAACTGATCTTTTCCTATTTCTATCCATATAATAAAAATTTGGAAGTATTAAAATCAAGAGAATGACATTTTGTATTTACCCTTTTCATAAAATAATATGAATTTTATAATGAAATAAAAATGAAAACAAGTAACCATATTTTTGGTACATGGATGATAGTGGTCAAAATACACTCTTATAATAGGATAAATCCAAGTGTTATAGGAATTTTAAAGACTTGCCCAAATTTTTAACAAGGTTTTACCCGTTTTACAATTGCCAATGTGAAAAAATTTACCAAGGTTACTATTCCTAATGAATAAAAATTAAAGGGGCCTACATACCAAATTTAATTATCTTAATTAAAAATATTGGGTCCATTATTTATGATTCAGTTTCTATAACTGTATGAAATTAATTTTAATATAAGTTCACAAAACATGATTAAAACCATTTTTTAGAAAACTACTTTTAAGCATAAAATTGGATTTATTCTTATACCATGCCTTTAAAAAACATTACATTAATGTTATAAAATTGGATTAAATATATAATATATAAATTTAATTAAAATAATTATATAATAATGATTAATTTAATTTATGATGATGAAAACAGAATTGTCACATCAAAATTGTTTTTTAGAAAAATTTCTCTTTTACTTTCAAATGATTTTTATTTTCATTTATAATAAATTGATAAACAATGAATTAATTTTATACATGTCTAGAAAATAAATTTTTTATAATTTATGTTTTCCTTTTGATAGCATCCAATATAATTGGTAGGTGATAACTATCAAATTCAATAATAATATTTCAATAGTATATCACTGTTCATTTAAACATGGCGTTGTATATTAGGAAATGCATCAAAGAAATAAAAATTATTTATAGAGAACTATATAATATGATATAATGGTGTTTCATGAATGGTAATTATATTAACATGAATATTTATTTAATTAATTCATATTAAATTAATTTAATTTTTTTATCCAATTTGAATCATGTTAGTCATCCTAAATAACATAAATCATAAACAAAGTCCATAAAACTCGATCATGAAAATATCAAGAGGTATTAAAAAAATAATAACCACATAAAATCCAAAAATATATTCCAATTAAATCTTAATTCAGGTTATTATCATCCGTTAATTCAATCCCACCACAAAACAAAGTAGATAAAGAATGATACTTTCACATTGACACATACAATATAAGGAGAAGTAATGAATCCCATATATTGATTCAAATATTCATGGAAATCACCGCTCATGAATGGAAAAATCTAGGATTAAACACTACCATTATTTAAGTAAAACACCTAGAAAACTATACAAAATAACCAATTTATATGTCAAATCCTAAATCTTATCCCAAAATAGAGGAAATATACCACAAAAAACCTTTAAAAAGAAAGAATAAGGAAGAAGAGATGGAGAGGGTACCTTGATTCACGAACATTTTACGCAAAATATCGAAGGTATTTAGACTCTCTTGAGAAACATGAGAGGTATGGAAGGGATTAGGGTTCATATAGGATTTTAACTAAGAGATTAAAAATTGAACCATGGATGTACAGACCCACTATTTATATTAGAAGCCCAAAATAACTCAATTATAGTGTGGTTTCATTGACCTTGAAAGTAGTGGCTTCAGTCAAATGGAGATATATATTTCAGGAGTTTGAACACATAAAACATGAAATCATTCAAAACCACATTAATATTTTTTTAAAATCACCATTACTTGCACCATGAAATGAAAAATCTATTTTGGTAAATTAGAATAAAACAAAGACAACCCTATATAGAATAGTGAAAACTATACTGTTTTGATCTGTCTCGCTAATGATTACAATTTGGAGGAATCAAGAACACCTTTTTTACATTCTACCTTATGATAAAATATGCATCTATTCAAATTCTATTTCAACCTAGCACCATGACCCTTGGCCTTGGCATTTTAGAGGCCCCATTTTCCCATAAGGGAAACACCTCACACACCATGCCCACTAATATGCCTACATGCCTAGGGATGGTTATCCTCACACTAAATAAATAACACACTAGATTCCATAAAACACCATGCTAACCTCTAATGGATTAGTTCTCCTCAATATTTCTCATAGTAGGATACCTCTAATAAACATGTTAACTGCCACATATACCATGAAATTTTTTATCCATATAGTGCACACTCACACCACACAACCAAATCAATATACCCAAGGCCCCAAATGACTAAAAAAAATTCAGACACCACTATTATAGATCCAAAAAAGCTAACCATGTCCAACAACCATCCCAACTCCATGACATAGTGTTCCTCTAGATGGGTAAAAACTCCGATATTTCCTCTATAATACCTTTAAAATTCTGATATACACCTCTAAGACTCAGGAAAATACAATGTGAAGGATTCCAAAAATTGGAACCTTACATTAGATACCTCTAAAACCATTCTCATCCTCAATAATTAAAATCAAATTCCATTAAGGAAGGAAATGGATAAACTATTGTGGTTGAAGGCTATATATTGTTGTGTTTTTTATCTTTGTTTCCAATAGATCAAGTCAATTATATGAGTGAAGTCTATGTAAAGGTCATGAGTGATGTAGTGTGTATCCACCCATGAAAGAGATGGAGATTATTACATGACGAATAAATGGTAAAGTAGAATACCAAAGGTCCATGGAATCTCTTGATATAAATATTCATGGATCTTATAACATTTGATGATTTTGGAGCTAGTATTCATGTCAAATAAAAGTTACAAATCTTGGAGAATCATTGTAGTCAATAATCTGTTATGAAGTCAAAACAAATTAAATAACAAAAGTGAATCAACCACTAAAATAGTAATAGAAATATTTGACATGAAATATTTTATATGATATGATCAGGCTCAGTTTTTGTGAAGGTAGATGTTCAGATGAGTTGATATAGGTGGATCATGATTGATTGAAGAAAACATTTCCATGCGGTGGTTGAATAACTCATCGAAACACTCTAATTTGGGTGTTATATATCCCGAAACACCAAGAGAATGGATAAGAAAGATTATTTAATTATATTAATAATTTGAATAATTATTTGAGGATGTACCAAGATGATTTTAATATTCTTTATAATCCTTATAAATGTCTGAATCCTTTTTGAAGTCATCAAAATAAATTTGATTTTGGAATTCCTAGAAAAATGGATAAGTCTTGAATATAAGAATTTTTCTACTAGATTATATGACTTCACTATGAACATAAGTATTTAGGTGATGAAAGAGAATAATTTATGTGATCATAAGAATTTAGCTTTACATTTTTTTCTTTGAAATACTAAGCAATGTAGAGTCATAGACGAATTATAACATACGTCCTATGAAGAATGTATGACTTCATCGTATGTATTCCCTACTAATTGTATGAATTTAATCTGAAGTATAATTTTAGAAAATTAAAGAGAATAAGTCTTTTAGTGGTAAACATAAGAGATATCCCATTGAGTGCAAGTCTCTGAATGTAATCATTGATGAATGAATGTCATTGAAATTCCCAATAAAATAATATATCACTTCAGAAATGTTTATTGGTCTACTAGATGAAAAATAAAATTTCCATATTTCAAGTCTTATGAATATAATAATATATGGGTTAATGAATGAAATATTAAATCATGGAATAGAAATTATAAACACTTGAAAAAGTGTGTGATCCAATCATTATTGAAACAAGAGAAAATAATCCTCAAATAAATGTATGATCAATGAGTGAACGCTCATATCCAACTTAAAAGTGGTAAAATTAAATTTATTTAGTTATCAAGAATAATGTTGATAATGAAAATTTAATGATTTATAAGTATATCAGTTTAAAAATTATCTTAATAGAAGGCTAATTTATCATTCAATTAGAATTGAAATGGAATTTTATAATTTTTCCTAGACTAAAAAATTAGATAACTTCTTGATTTTATAAGATCATATACTAAATATGAGTTCCACACTGCAGATATGACTGTAATACAATTTTATAAAATCATGGATATTTTTATAGAGTTTATTTTAGTGAAGATATTTTTTAAATAGGAAGAATAATATCTCATTCCAAATAAAGAATATCTGATGATATTTTAGATTGTGTTTCATAAGTGAGAAGCAGTAAATAAGGGCATTCAATGTATACTCTTTGAGTTAAAAAAAGCAGTGCACCTGAATTCATTGGAATCCAAAATGGTTATTATATATGGTTATTTTTAAATTGATATTTTGTCTTCTAAACACAATATTTATGTTATTTTAAAAATAAATAATAAAATTAATGAATAGAACATTAGACATAACTTGTGAGTATGTTGAGGGGAGTAGGGATAAAGAGTCCATGATTCTCAAAGAATAAAATATTTTTGAGTTTTGAAGTGAGTTTTGAAGGATATAGGAGTACTATATTCTAAAAGATAAAAAATAAATAATCCAATATAATCTATAGTGATGAATAATAATAGAGTGAATTGAGCCTGTGAAAATAGCCAGGCCTTAATAAAAAAATAAAGAAGTTGTGTTCAGTTTCGGGAAAAAGATTCTCTAAAAAACTAGAAGATATGGGAAATATAGTTACCAAGATTCATGTTACGAGTAATTTTACTAATGGGAGTTGAATGATATGTAAATTTTAGGAAGATTTAATATTTTTGGGTTCACCGACATCCCTATTTAGTGTTATTTATATAATTTATATGATGAAATTAGAGAACCAATTGGAGATAAACACTATGGAATGTATATTAAAGACCCATAAACCTGTATAATATAATGTAGTCTTATTACCTATTTAATATGGTAAACCCACCAATTTAATATGGTGGAAGATTCTTTAAAAATGATCCATGACCACCCCTTATAATTGGTGATTTGATAATTGAATATAATCTATAAATCAACATGAGTTGGCATGATGAGGAGTTTGTTTTACACATCAAAGAAAAAGTTCACTAAAATACAGTGTATTGATCTTTTTTTACATATCTCATTGTGTTTTGTTATATCCCACTATATAAATAAAAACAATAACCATATATTATTTAACTATTAATAGGTGTTCAAAGACCAAATGGGTTAAGAAAAAAAAGAAAAATTGGTATTCTATAAAAGAATTTGACAACGCATGATTCACCCCCAATTCAGGTGCGTCTTCATGGTCCATTGGTCTAAAAAAGAAACAAACACCCCATGATATACATATCATAGATCTATCTAGAATAAAACACCACCAAAACATAATAGGGAAAGTGTTTATAAAAATTCAACACCCTCACCTATATTATAGACCAACAATATCATACAGATAATATTAAAGATCAAATGAGGATATAAGAATATTGTGTGCATATATATAAATCCCACTCCTAGGAACTCTCCAATAATACATAAGGGTACAAAAATATATGAACCAATATAATATCATTCTTACACAACACTTTTTCTTGATGGTCCTAAATCTCTATAAGCCATTCCTTAAAGGTTTCATCATCTGAACCTTTTAAATCACCCCAGTCAATGATAAAGGAATCATCATAAAAGAACTTTCAAAACTAAAACACATGAAATGATTCCTTAATATAACTAATATTTTGGGGAAGTGTTAACCAATACATAATATCTATAACACATGTTGACACCTCAAAAGATTTAATAATTTGGGGAGAGATATTACTCCCATGATTGATCCTTTGTTTCTTTAGATGATAATATTTTTACAATAACACATGATCTAAAATACAAAACTCCAAAGGCCACACCCTATGATCAACATAATACTCCTTATGATCTTGAATTTCTATCATTCACTCACAGATCAATTGTAACTTCTTTTTCATTCTATATATGAATTATAGTTAGAGAATAGGTGACTTTACAACCTCATTCCAACACAATAGATATTATAATTTTCTTCTATAAAATGAAACGAATGGTGTTATAAAAATGGCATACTGATAACTTTTTTCTTAAGAAAAATCCAATAATGGTTGGTTCCTCACCCAAAATCTTCCAAAATACAGCATTCATGCATGAAAAAATTCCTCTATATTTTGGATAACCAGACCTAACTTGACATATTTTTTAGGATAAAAAGCATTTATAAGCAATAAAAAAGATTGAAAAGAACAATTGATACCTATCCAAATCTAGAATGTGAAATGTGAGTAATGATTAGAGATTATTTTCTTCAAAACCCCATAATGCCTCACTAAATCCTCTAGACAAATCTTCTAAAAAAATTCTAATGATTGCGACTCCTTAAATTATAATAAGTGAGTGTATTTCATCAAGCGATGTATGATAACTACGAACAAGGACTCCCTATGTTCTTGGAAAACTAATATTTAGTTCTATTGAGATGCCTCCCACTTCTATATAAGAACATAAATCATTTTATGTAAACTACATAGAAAATGGTTCTGGTAGCATCCCGAACCATATTCCACTTAGCGGTTACCCTAGATTGTGGGACAAAATAACTCAAGTGTGACTTGTCATACACTAGAGGCTACCTACTAGTGGTGAGGACCTAGGTTTTGTATATGGGGAGACTATGCTCTCATAGACGTGAGTTAAGCACATCAATATATTTAAGAGATAACAAATAGTAAAAGTAGACTCTATAAAAAATGTAACAGTAACCCACCTTAGCAGAAATAATAACAAGAAACATATTGATGTAGGAATAATAAATAAATAATATCCAAGATAAATAAGCAGTATAAAAAAAATAAAATTAATAGACACAAATGATGATGATGATCATGATTTCATATTACCATAAAAAATGAGTACATGAGAAATAGGGGATACAAACATATTACACATACTATAAAAAATAAAAAATGACTAAAAGAAATAACTACAAGAATCACGAGCATATGCTTGGTCTCGTGTTCTTTCACTCAATCATATAAAACCGATCAAACATAGAATGTTTTCTACTTCCCATTATCAATAATTAAAACTATGAGGTCTTCCTAGGTACCAAATGCTTCCCATGAAGGTTCTGAGATATACTCAGTATGCCACCACTTAAAATGTCTATATCAATCCAGATCGGGTAATATAAAATGAATGGAATTCCAATAAGAGTAAATTGAAGGGAATAAATAAAAATACAATTACCTTGGTCCATGTTTCTTAATGGATAACCCATATATACTATATACTCAGTCCTAACCCAGATGTCTGAACCACGGGAACCAGTAAAAGTAATAAGGATTGTACATGGGTCATCATGAGTAAGGAATCAATTGTGGACCTAACCCAAGCTTGTGATTTGGCTTGGCTGTCACACCCCTATGACACCAGTCGATCATTCTAATACATTAATAATAAGGAAACACATGCAATCCATACTAAACAACCGTCAAATATTATATGTAATCATGATCCTAAATATGGTGATTTATAAATATATCCAATGTTTCTCTACAGGAGCTCTTAAAATACCCAATACTCTAGAACCTGACCAAGGTGACCAATAAAAGGAATACCTCATATCAATCTCGATATCATGTAATCATTTCCACTGAGGTCATCCCATGTATCCCACATAAGGGATTGAGTATCACCCAAGTCATGGTTTAACCATTTTTCCAACATTATAGTCCACAGTTTCTCCCATAGGTAACCAATATCATTAAATGGTATAATAAAATTCTCATAGATCCCATATAGGGAAACCCAAATATCACTCACAACACATCCAATACATCCATGTATGAATCACTATGATCCCATCCATGGCATCCTTAAATCGGGACACATGTTCACTCATATACCATAAACATGTAAGGCATAAAAACCCATATCACATATCGTAACCATGGTATTTATATAATAGCATGATAAAAAATCTATCCAAATAACTTTGTTCAAGACAAAAAATTATGGTAGAAGGAATAAGCCCAAGGATTCAAGGCATACACCCAAGGCACAATGCATAATCATTAATTTTTTTTCATAATGCAGACAATAGGTGGTATAATTCATAAGAAAATCAGAATGATCAATGATGTATGAGAATAATAGTCAAGAAAGAGGCCCAACTCATGGCCTACTATCCATCCTAAGTCAAGTCATTTATTAAGGAATTTATTACAAGTGAAAAACAAACAATATGATAGTTTAACATCTTATGGTAAGGTAAATTATACTGTTAAGGTGGTCACATGAAAGGGGTGGCTTTTGATAAGGTGAACAACCCAAGGATGGGTTTTTATGTTGGATAAGGGCACCATCGACATGAGAAACCATTCAGATCAACTTATTTAACATCTTAGAGGCATCCCTAGAAGTGTCTGTTGTAGATAACAGCAATCCACATTATAATAGAAATGATACTAGTGGTAAATAACTAGACCACTTTCCTTGGGATTTTATAAGACCACCAATCAATTTTAGGCCCTCAAATTGAGCTAGATCAAAAGATATCGTAGAAATCTTCAAATACCCTGAAAATAGGGAAAATGAGTTAATGCCTACATTTTTCCTAAAATGGGATGATAAATGAAGAATAGAAGGAAAGGAATCATTGTACATACCTAAATCCTTCCAATTCATGTAACGATGAAATATTTGGGGCTGGAAAAGAGGGGGAATTAAAAATACTAGGTTTAATTGAGGAGGAACCCAGAAAAGAGGAGGAGGTCTCAAGTCCACTGATGAAAGAGGGAGAAAAGTGGGTTGATATATTTTAATTCATTTGGCATTAAAGGGTAATTTTATATCATTTACTTGGACACACATTTTGGCCACACAGTTGGCTAAACTATGCTCCAACCATGCACTATATTCTGCTTAAGGGGGATCCTTCATGGGCTAGGTGAATAGTTTGGCTACCATTTGCTAGTATTTGACATTACACTTTCCAAGAGGAACTAAAGCACTATATTGGAATGTTCCTATGATCACATGGTTATAAAAAAACTATTAAACCCACTATTAACCTATGTTACAAACCATATGGTTAGGGAAACCATGCAGACTGGGTGGAACAATTTCTTCTAACCGTATAGCCTAGTCTATTTCAGAAATATTTGGGGCATCAAGTTTGAAAAAAGACATAGACACCCTTGTGAACTCCATAAAACCATTAGGTCACATTACAAGGGCCAAAACAAGGAATTAAAAATGATAAATAATGGCCTGTAACTTTGATAAAATCTAGGACGTTTCAACATCCCCTATTTAAGACAACTCATCCTTGAGTTTCCCTTCCGATAGTGGTAAAATGACATCTGAGGAAGGCTATAACTACTATGAATGTACATTAGCCACATGCTCCTAGGTCTCATCATGCACATTTACAGACTGATATTACACTCAGACCAGTGGGGATGACCGTCCACAGAGATCCTAATACTCTGATCAATGATACATATTAGATGAAACTCAAAGGACACATCCATATCCAACTTGATATAATTCAGGTCAAATAATTGAGGTTGGTTAACATGATACCAATGAATCTAATATATGTGGAAGACACCATTCATGAAAAAAAACACATGAGGTAACTGCAATTGATATTCTAACTACCCAAATATCCCCACTATCGATAAATGACTGACATATCAAAGAGATAAATTTCCCTGTATCTAAATTTGTTTATGATCCAATATAGTAGATACCCATAGAATTATCATATGTCCCACCTCAAACTCTAGAGTTTCAAGACATCATTCGGTATAAGACTTCATCCTGGATAGATTGGTATCAATACATTTCAAAATTATCTATACTTGTATAAGAGTATCATGAACAAGATGAAGACCCAGTAGCACTGCTTCACCTTACTCTAACAAGCCTAGAGGTTAACATAATAGACTAACATAAATGGAACCATAAAGATCCATTGGGAATAGTTACCTGAAAGAAGTTATTTTAGGAAAAATAAAAAAGGTATATATGATTTTACCAAGAACCTCCAAAAATAAGGACAAATTCCAAAATCATGTCCTATAACACCCATATCATCCACTCAGACTGCCTGTCATTATGAGGGAGATAAGTTAGACTCAACAGTACCTGTAAACCCAATGTTTTCTATAACCCTTTATAGAATCATGATTTAAATTGAGGGTCTTGGTCCGATATGATAGAATAGGGAACTCCATGAAGGAATACTATCCCCCAAATATAAATAATCATATTATCACCAACTATGAAGGTCTCTTATATAGGTATGAAGCATGAAACATTTTTCATCCAGTAAATGATCACCCATACTACATCACTACCTTGAGAGGAACATTAAAAATAGATAAAAAAATCCATGGTTACATCCTTACATTTACACTCATGAATGGATCGAGGCTGTAGAAGTATTGTAGGTTTCTAGTACTTATCATTCACCATGTAACAGGTGGAACATTGAGTGATAGAACTTATACTTTTCTTCTTCATACATGGCCACCAATTTTGATGATTTATGTAACGGAATATCTTGGTAAAACCAGGATTAATTTGACAAACAAATTCCTGAGATTTATACAACAAATATTATCATATATCTAAAGTCACAGGAAAACTCCCTCATATGATAATGATCTCATTCACATCAAAAACCCAACTAGGAAGTGGGTTACCCCTTAAGACACTCTCCCTTAGGATGGGGCCCTCAAAATATGATAGCCGTCTCAACTACACCCACTCCATAAAAGAGGATGTCACTTCTAAAGCTACTAAAGCTGGTTTACCATACTATTCTTGAACTGTCTTATGCATCTAAAAAAATAGTTCCATCAACTACCAGTCTTTTATAGACTTATGGACAACTTGTGGTGAAGCCTTCCTGCTCATGGTGTCGTCCATGACAATTACACTACCAGGTGTATAAGCATTCTCAAAATATAATAAATACATGTATTCAACCCACCTGTGCTACCTCTAATTCAAGAATCACTGTATGGAGATGTATTTGAGAATTTTATGATCTATGTAAATGATGAAACATTCACCAAATAACTACTTTCTCTAACAGAATATATTATTAACCATGAAGTATAACTCAGGGACATGCGTAGGGTAGTTCCGATCATGATTTCTCAACTGGCGGGACCAATATGATATAACTCAATCGCCTAACATTAGAACTACATCTAGTCTAATTTTTGAAGCATCACCATAAATTTATATCATCTATTTGGATCAGGTATAATCATGATAAATATTGATGTAATTATTTTATTTAAATTATACCTCCCAAGCCTTATACTAGAAGAATTTCATACCCTTTTTAGTTAGGCCTATAATAGGTGTTTCTAAGTGGGAGAAATATTGAATGAATTGCCTGTAATAGACTACTAGCCCTAATAATATTCCTATGTCAAACACATTCTTTGTCTGTTCCCAGGAAACCACAATAATTACCTTCTTTGGGTCAACATATAAGCCTTCCTTTGAGATGATATGACCCATCATGTGAACCATACTAATCCAAAAGTGGCATTCTTAGAGATTCAAAAATAGTTGGAACTCTCTTAGATCATCCAAAATGATATCATGATGGTTTTCATGTTCATTTATGGTGCAATAATACACTAATATTTCATCTATAAAGACCACCAAAAAATGGTTCCATGTATGGGTGTTAAAACTAATTTATCAGATCCATAAATACTTTTGGTGCATTCTTCTTCCTGAACAACATAACCAGATACTCATAAAAGCCGTACCTTCATTGAAATAATGTACATGGAAAGTCTAATAGCCTCACATGAACCTAATGGTAACCTAAACTCAAATTGATCTTGGATAAAATCGTCCCCCCTTGGAGCTGGTCAAAGAGATCGTCTATACAAGGTAGTGGATAGTGGTTCTTTACCATAAGCTAGTTAAAACAAAGGTAACCCATACACAATCTAAGGGTACTACCTGAATTCTTGAAAAAAAAGGATGGGTGAACCCATTATGTGTTGGGTCATATAAAACCTTTTTCTACTAGATATTCAAGTCGCTTCTTGAGTTTCTGGAGCTCTTTAGGTGTCTTCTTGTAGGGATGAATGAATACTAGTCTCGCACCTGACACTAGATCAATGATGAACTCAACCTATATCATAGGATGTTAGACAAATAAATTCTCCAAGATTATATCCCTCAAATAATCCAAAACCAGAGGGAGTTCTAGGACATGATCTCCCAGATTTCTCATAAGGAGACTAGCCATCTAGGCTGTCATCCATCCCAGACCAATACACTTCGTCCTGTTCGAATTTCTTGGATATCCCATTCAAAATTATGGATATATGTTCTACAATTAGGTGATGTGAATGAAACCCACTAGTGACATCAATCCACATGATCTCGATAGGGAACTAGCTAGTCCATACCAAGAATTAAGTAAAAATTAGTCTTCTCTAGGATAATGAAATTTAATAAAAATTGGTACCTACCTATCTCAATGGGGGATTCTTTGAGCTTTTATACATTATCTTATTAAAAACCTAACATTTTTTCAAGAGTCATGATGCCATTTTAGTACTCTATTACTAATCTAATAATTTTCATATTTGTAGCAGATATAAAGGAATGAAATTAACCAATATAAAAATTGTCACAAACTATAATAAAGGCTACTAGAATAATACCAAATACAATATAAGGCCCACAAAGTATGCTCCTCAGATGTTGGATGCACTACATAGATATGAATAGTAATGTGGCCCTAAGATGATACCTAGCTACCTTGGAAAATTCAATGCTGCTGGCGCTGATCCTCTGAAGTCTGAATACCTCGTCCATGACCACCACCTCATTATGACCAGTTGGTACATGACCACCTCCCATAATAACATGATTCTATTGATCCTGTACCAAAAAGTGGAATCGGTATATATCCTCTATAACTTGATGTTGGAGGAAAAAAGATTACAATAAGTACTAAAAGTGACCCATCATGTTGCAAGCTCAGTACTCGATTAGGTTCCTCATACAATGAGTCATCTTATGGCCTGACCTACCACACTAGTGACAAACTACATGGATATCAGTGCATTTCATCTGGCTGGAACTACTCCTATGTGGACCCTCAAAACAAGGCTTCTTAATCAAAGATGATCGTTCACCCATCCTCATAACCGAACCACCCTAAATCACATTGATATCTTTTATGAGGTTCCATTCTATATTAAGGGCCGAGTTCATTATCTCTATAATGGTATTAAACCAGAATTAATTAAATCAAGATCAAATAATGTATAAAATCCCATATTCAAATCACCTTAATGTTGTCAACTAATCACTTGTCAAAGGCAAAGTGAAATTATAGAGCTCAGTGAAGAGAGAATAAATCACCAAAATGTTATAGTTCACATCTAAAGATACATAAAATCCCCATCATAATCCTCTATCAGAGTTAGTGAAAAAAGTAATTATAAAATAATTTCTGAATTTATGCCCAGACCATACCTTGATGATGCTTAACTTGAGAGATGATTTCCCACCAATTATTAGAAGAATCACATAAATTATAAGTGTAAATATTAGCCCTCTCCTCCAGAACTGTCACATAATGGTCAAAGGTCGATAACCAATATTCTAACCATGAATCAACAACCTAAGGCCATCCATCCCCAATGGAAGTGGGAGGATTCTACTACTGAAAGTCTAGTGTTATCTCTACTATAGTAGGGTCAGGCTAGGGAGCACCTTGAGAAGACTTCATAAATTTGAATAAATAGTAATAAAATTGAGCATCAATGACCAATGGAAGATAAATAGGAGGTTCCTCATGTGGCACTATAGGAGGTACCATAAGTGGTTTAGGGCCCACCACCTACAATGTATGCCCATCACCACATTATTGGAATATGAAATTAGTACATTGTGGCGGTATAATTATAAAATTTCCAAGAACACTCTTTAGATAAGATTTATAACATATAAAAAAAGAGATTAAGTAAGGAACCTACACAAAGCCTTCCTATAAGTGAGTCACAACCCTCATCCTTCTCTTAGAACCCGTTCTAGGTGATAAGAAAATCATATAAGGATCATAGGAGACACAAACTACTTACCACAACCAGTTCCGTTCAAGTTCAACATCTCAATAAAAACAAGAGAGTTTCTAGTTTTTGGAGTTTCAATTGTAAGGTACAAAAAAACCCTTTACTTTTCATTTGTAATAATCATCTAGTGGAAACCTATTTATTTTTAAACTTTTTGAATTTTTTTTTATTTATAGGCATATAGATATCCCAGTCAGGTTAATTGCATCACCAATTCCAATTGATAAGCGGACATACTCTTTATAAATTGAATTTTTTCATGGCAAGTAACTAAGACGTAGCATTTATGTAAAATATTAGGATGTAACAAGCATTACATGGTGACTTGATTCCATTAACATGAATTTCTATTTTATATAAGTGATTGATTCATAAATTTTAGTTTGAATTAATCAATTAAATCAACTAATATGGAATAATTAGTTAATTAATATTTAATCATCAATATATATGGGAAAACACCATTTATATTAATGTAGGCACTTTAATTGAACCAATTATGTCATCCTATAAAAGACTATAAATCTTTATTTCATAACAATAATGTCCCCACAACAAGCATTTGTGATATAAGAAATACACACTGAATATAGATATGTCATGTAATAATGAATGTAAGTTTAGTCCTAATTTTTCTGAGTCTAATGAGGGATTCTGAGTGAAATTCAGATGTGTCACCCTATAGTGAAATTCCTAAAAACAATAATAGTTTTAAAATAGAACTTTATTTACGCATCCTAGGACCTTTTGGTTTCCACTATATATGGTTAAACTACTCCTAGAAACCTGCTCATTACCAAATCCTAATACTCATTGGTTCATTTCAAATACCAAAACAATAATAAAAAAAGGAAAATACAACTGTGGAACAACTTTTTAGCATTCCACCATAGATGCCACTTAGCAGTGCCCTGAGATGGTGGGCCACAAGATATCAATTGTTCATCCTCGTACACTAGAGGATTCTGACTAGTATGAAGGGCCTTGGTCATGTAAATGGGGATACTATTCATTAATAGATTAGAGTAGATCAGAGTGGTATATATAAGAGATAGGAAATAGAAGAAGTAGACACTATAAAAACATAACTGGTAACCCACATTAGGTAAAACTGTAAAAAGAAATAGACAAAAACATAAATAATAAATAAATAAAATCCAAGACAAATAAGAAACAGGTGGAATCTGAACAATAAATATATATAAAAAATAATGATGATTATGATTTTATATAACCATAAAAAATAAGTACATGGAAAATAAGGAATATAAGAATATAACTCTTTCAATAAAAATTAAAAATAGACAAAAATAAATAACTACTAGAATCATGAGAGAAGGCTCAATCCCAAAATCTTATACACCATCCTAGAAAACATATCAATCATCTGAAGCTGGATGATTCCATTTATCAATACCTGTAACCATGATGTATACTTGGTTACCAATTCTGGTCCAAGAAGGGCGTGAGATATACTCAGTAGCCCCCCACTAATGATGTCCAGATCAATCCAATTAATGAAATATAGAATAAATAGTCTTCCAATAAGAGTAAATCCAAGGTAATAAATAAATAATCCTATACCTCAGTTTAGGATCCTCAATGGATACCAAACCAATACCACCTGATTCGGCCTAAGCCAAATTTATGATCCAAGGGAACCTTTACAAGTAATATGGTGTGTACATGGGTCTTCATGTGTAATTCATCGAGTGTGGGATGACCCCAAGCTTGTCATTTGTCTTGTTAGTCACAACCCTATGAAATCAGTGTATAATTAACATAATTTAATAATAAGTAATCACATGTAATACAAACCAAAAAAAATCTGAGTCTAATGAAGAATTTTGATATTGTACAAGCCAATCCATAATGGGATCCCATGCATTGCTATAGGATATTTTGAAATACCCAATGCCACTAAGCCTATCTAAGGAGAGCCTTAAATGGAATATCTCATATCAATATTCCTATGGTATACTTATAACCACTGGTCCAATACCATGTATCTCACATAAGGATCCAAATATCACCCGGTGAATTGTATAACCATATTTCCAATTGGCCCACCCATGGTTAATCCCCTAGGGAAATGGTTTCACTCATGAGTATAGTAAACTACATACAGTTTCTTTATAAGAAAATCCAATAATTACTTCTAGTGCATCCATTATATCATAGTAAAATGCATATCAAGCTGATCCCCGACATCCATATATCATAACCTGTTTTTTGTCCCGGTCCATATGTAGGTAAGGCATAGAAACCCAGATCACATATCATAAACATGGATATGAAATAATAACATACTAAACAGGATATCAAAATCCCTTTGTTCGATCAAAACAATTACAGTATAAGGCATAATAATAAGTCTTCAAGGAATACCCATAAAGAACACCACATAAGCATTAAAAAAATAGTATAAAGTAGAATCCACATAGTATAATGCATAAAAAATAAGAATGATTAATTAATTATGATATTAAAAATCAAGATAAAGGGATATCTCATGTACTATCATTCATATTAAGTAAATTCATTAATTAAGTAATTTATTACCAGTGAAACACATACCCCATTGTGGTTTAACATCTTATGGAAATGGGAATTTGGCTATTAAGGTGGGAACACCTAAGGAGTGGTTTCTGACAAGGTGAAAACCCAAGGATGTTTTTTTATATGATAAGTTCAAAAATGACCAGAGAAACCATTTATATTGATTTTTTAACATCTTAGATGCATTTTTGGAAGGTTTTGATGTGTGAAAAAACTAGTTCACATTATAAATGAAAAAAAAACAAGTGGAAAAGAACTCTACCACCTAACGTAGCCTCTTAGAAGACAACTCTTCCATTTTTGTGCCTCGAATAGAACTTGAATGAAATAAATAAAAACATAACCAAATTCCCGAAAAATAGGGAAAATGAGGTTGTACCTAAATATAGAAACAAATGAATTAATAAATGAGGAGTGTAATGAAGTGGATGTCATTGCTTACCTCAAGATTTCTATGGAATTTGATGGAAAAGGATTTGAAGCACAGATAGAAGAGAAATTGAAAAGTAATGGTTGGATTGAGGAGGAACAGATAGATGGCGATGATGGATCATGTATATTGTAGAAGGAGGAAGAATAGTGGATTGAGGTATTTTATATAATTAAGAAAAACAAGGAATTTTCCACAATTTACTGGGCTGCACGGTTGGTGAAACTGTGCACTAACCGTGCACCATATTTAGCTGAAGGGGGGACCCAATATGGGATAAGAGTAAGGGTTTGGTGACTATGTCCTATTTGTGTGACATGAAACTATCAAATAGGACCAGAAAAACCATATAGTTTTGTTCTTATGATCAAATAGTTGTATACAAACTATGTGACCCACTCATAGACTCTATCATAAACCGTATAGTTAGGGAAACAATGCATCCTCGGTGGTATAGTTTCTTTTAACTATGGGGAATAATCTAATTCTCAAAAATCCCTAGATCATTGAATTGAAAAAACCCCGAACAGAATCACATCCATCGTAACCCCCTTATGTAACATTGAAAGGGTGAAACTAAGGAATTAAAATGGGAAACCAAAGGCCCATACCTTTGAGAAATTCAATGATGTAATAGTTCTCTAGATTCACCCTCTAGAAAACCAAAATCCAAGACAAAAATTCTATAGTATATTTATTTTTCATAGGACACAAAACTGTACATTTAAGGAATGATAAATCTTTTAATAACTAGGATACATCCCCATGGGTGAAGTATATAACTCATGGAGAACTGCATCATGCATTACTAAATGAAAAAAAAAACTATCTAGAAATAAAATCAGGTGCTGTTTTTTCTCATACCATCCCTTGAGAGAATCACAAAAAATATTATCCCACCATAACTCTTCCTCATAATTTCCTATATGGGACTCATATTTCTATTACACCAAGAAATACTACACCATCATCTGATAGAGAGACTGAAAAAAACATATTCTCTATTTCATATTAATACTTTATTTATTATATAAGACTAAACTTAATACAAACCAGATGATTGAAAAGTCATGTATCTTTTGGAATTATGTACATTACATAAAAAAATAAAATAGTGAATATGTTATCTATAATGAAATATTCTTTAACATGCTCAAAATACTCCTTCTAACATAACAATACATGGGATAACCTGAGGAAATACATAAAAATGGGGTGAAAAATAAATACCAGTAATGGAATAAACATATCATAAGTAAAAACTGTTAGAAAATATTAATATCAATGTGGAATAAATTAAAAATTAAAAATAAGGAATGATAATCATAACATGGAAAATATGGAAACAACTTAAAAAATGAATAATAAATCATTGTTCAAGGATAAACCCGCCATGAAATTATTGTGGAAAAATTCCCATAGATGAATCAAGTTCACTCCCTATCTTAACATGACATATCATGATACTAAACACTACCCAATTCATTGCAGCACTATCTAGGTACACCCATTGTAATAATTTGATTCTCATTCTTAAGCGTGCCACATGGATCATTCAACATGTATTCATTCATCATAATAATTTATTTCATGATAATGGAATATAAAATAAATAAATTCAAGTACCCATTAAATAATAATATGTTAATATAGGTGAATAAAATTTATATAAAAATTGGTTTGGTATTCACTACACAATTTTTTTGGCAATGAAAATTACGTTGGAATTTCAAAAGCATAACAACGTCACTTAAAAATTCATAAAAGGGATTGATGAGAGATAAAGTGGTATATAATAATTTATAAATAAATTTCAAAGTAAGGGGGAAAAGTAATAATAGATCCCATCATAATGAAATGAAGGTAAATAACATAAGGTAAATAAGATACTTGAATAAAGTGGAGAAAGGAAAATTTCCCTTATGAAATTTTGGCATGGTAATATGTGTACATAAAGGATCATGAGAGGATTAATGATAGTGAAAAGGGGGATATAATAATTTATATATTAAATTTAAATTAATATAAATATTTAATTACATATCCCAAATTCCAAAACTGTAATTTAATATTAATAACATAAAAGGAGTTCTTGAATGGAAATGAGAAGAGATAAATCCCTTATGCAATTTCAGCATAACAACAAATTAGGTAAGGGACCACATGATGGGGGGTTAATGATAAAAAATTAATACAACATGAATTGGATATTATTTTAATGATTACAATTGAATTAAAAAAACAAATTGAAATTAAATGAACTAATTTAAAAGAAAGGTGCTTGAATTTGAAAGAGGAGAGGATGGTGAAGATACCATACTTTAGTGTGTGAATAAAATAATTTGTATGGTCTTCTTGAGATCTTGGAGGCACCTTCGGAGGACTATAGAGAGAGAATATAAGAGTATTTTCATGATTTAATACGTTTTAGTGAAGAGAAACGACAGATTTTATGGGTTTATATAGGAAAAGTGGGGGATTTCTATATTATTTGGGTTTTAGACTCTACATAAAAAAATAATTAAATCCAAAAACCAACCCCTGGTTTTTTCCATGGTTTCATCTGAATGGATTTTTTTTACATTATTATTTCAGTAAAAGGGACAAAATAATCCCTTGCTTTTGTCGAGGTGATTCATACTCCTAAAGAAATGATTTTAAAAGATTAAAATATAGTACATGTTTTGGAGGATTCATAATGGTTTTTTAAAATATATAAAATAAACTCCAAGTAAAATTATTTTAGGGGAAAAAATTTATCTATTCATTTATCCAATTTATAGTAATTATTACATTACTTTTGGGTTCTTATGGTGTCATAAAACACAGTGTTTATTTATATGGTATTTAATTTTTACCCAAAAATTTTACTATCTATGATAATTATGAAAAACTCACCATTGAAAAATTTAGATATTATGATTCCAAAAAATAATATTTATTTTAAATATTATTTTATAATTATTTTACTTTTTAATTTTAAAATAATAACTAACATTTATTAGAAATGATGGGGTTTTTGAAAATAACAACTTTTCAAACGCTTAAAAAACTACATTTTATATCATTAAAATTATATGATAATTTATATTTAATAAAAATTATTTAATAATAATATTTTTTAAAACTATATTTTATTTCAACAATAAATTAATTAAACAAAATATATTTCTTAATTGAATTTTAATATTAACCAAAAATACTATTTGTGTTTTATTGATTAAAAATAAAAGTCATTTATAATGTAATAATAATAGGGTAGAAATATATTAATTATTGTATAAAAATAATATATATACTCATATTTATATGGTTTTGTTACATATCCCTTTAATACACTAGCAATCTCCAATGGGTAAGGTTCATTATGGTATGGCTTTCATAGAGCGGTTTGGCGAACATGGTTTGGGCTATGTTCTCAATGAGCTTGAATTTCTCTCAGAAATTGTTTTGATCATGCTTATGTTCTTGGATATCAACATTATCTTGGTCATGGTAAAATCCCATAAATTCTATCTCCATCAGAATATTCTATAGATGGGATTTATAGGGTGTGATTATACTAGTTGAGGCCATCCCTTCCTTTTTATGAAAATTTAATTTTTTAAAGCCCTATATTTATACTAATGATGTGATCACTATTAAATCAAAATATTATCAATATTAAAGATAATTAATGGTATTTTAAATCAAATTGGATAATAAAATAAAATAAGTTAATGTGTTTTCTATAACCATATACAATATTACATTTAATTAAATCAAAAAGGAAATTTTATTTATAATAGTTTAGTTCGTCACAATATTACCCCCTTTAGAAATTTCACCCTTGAAATGTTAAATTCCCACACTAAAACATATGAGGGTAACTATTATTCATTACTTGATATGGTTCACATGTATCCTGTTCAAACTTGTGATTTATCCATAGTACTTTGACAAGGTGCATTAACTTATTCCGTAGAAATTTTTCTCTAAGATCCATGATTTTCACTCGATCTTATTTATAGGAATAATAATTCTCCAATGGTACCACATCAGGATTGAGTACATGTGATGGATCTGGTATGTACTTACTCAAGAGTGATACATGAAAAACATCATGTACTTGAGATTGGTTCGGTTTTAGTGCTAGTCGATAGGCCCCCGATCCAATGTGATCAAGAATTTTGAAAGAAATGATGTACCTTGGACTAAGATTTAACTTATTCCCAAATATCATCACCATATTACATGGATATATATAAAGGAATACCATGTCTCCAATATCAAAATCTAGGTTTCACTATCTATTGCCACCATATCTCTTCTTCCGATTCTGAGAAACCTTTTAGTGCTAGTGAAAGTTTTTAACTTTTTACACCATTTACTCGAATAGTTTTTGTTCCCCAAGTACATCCTAAGATGACAGTGTTCTAAACCTATTACCATTATGGGATTCATAGGGAATCATTTATATTCTCAAGTGAAAACTTTTTTTGTAAGAGAACTTTTCCAAAGGAGGTTGTTGGTTTTATCCTCCTTCAAAGTCCATATAACATGCTCGCATCATGTCTTCCAGTGTCTGAATAGTCCACTTAGAATGGCCATCTATTTGATGATGATAAGCCGTAATGAGGTTCCTCTCAGTTTTTAGAGCATGTTGTATACCTGTCCAGATCATGGTGGTGAATCTCAAATCTTGGTCAGATACAATTGATAGTGTTATTCTATGTAGTCTTACCAATTTTATGACGTATATCAGTGAAATTTGAAGTAATGAGAATTATTCTTGAATTGAAATAAACTGAGCTGTTTTTGTAAGATTATCCAAATAAACCCATAGAGAATTATTTTCCATGGATTTATTTAGAAATCTTGTAATAAATTCCATGGTAATGTTCTCCCATTTCTATATCGGTATGGGTAAAGGGTGGAATCATCCCCTTAGAATTATTCTGTTCACCCTTCATGTGATGGTGTACTAGGAAATTTTAAGTATATTCAATTATCTCATTAATCATATTTTCCCACCAATAGTGACCACATATATCTTGTTACATCATTGTGATTCCTGGGTGAAAGGAAAAGTCAAACTATGCGCATCATCCAACAGTTCCTTATGTAACAAAGGATGTGATAGAACACACAATCATGACCCAAATCTCACACTTCCTTCTTCATTAACATTGAAAACTAATAATCCCCCTTTAATTATATTTTTAGCATTCTTATTAATTTCCATAACATTTATTAGTGAATCCTTTAACCTTAAGAGAATATATGGTTGGTAAATAATTTGTGAAATGATTGACGATCTTTTTCCCTTATGATTCCCATGGACATCCATTAAAAGTTTAAAAATATTATCTCCTTCTTTATTATCATCATTTACAAAGATACAATATCTTTTCTAATTAGTGAATCTAACACTTTATTCTCTTTACCAAGATAGTAGTGCATTGAGTAGTCATAGTCCTTGATCAGATCTAACCATCATCCTTGGTGCATATTCGGATCTTTCTATGTGAATATATATTTGAGGCTTTCTGATCTGTATATTTCTCACACTTCACCCCATATAGTTATTTCCTCGAAATATTTTCAATGTAAATATCATGGATTCTAACTACATGTCATGCGTGGGATAGGTTTTTTCACGAATTTATAATTTCCATGAAGCATAGGCTATGATTTTTTCATTCTGTATCAACACACCACCCAATACCTTCTTTAAATAATCCCTAAATAATATATAGATTTCTCCACTTTTAGGTTTTTTGAGAATATGCACAATGATGAGAATACTTTTTAATTCCATGAAGCTCTATTCACATTCATTATTATAATAACAATTTACTCCCTTCTAAGTTATCTTGGTTAGAGGGTTTGAAATTCACAATAAATTTATCACAAACCTGTGATAAAACCCATATAACCCAAGAAAACTATAGATATCTATCATAGATGTCGGCCTCAACCATCCTTCAATTTCTTCAATATTTTTAAGATCCATAGATATCCCATTTCCAGTGATGATATTCCCTATGAGTGATAATTCCTTTTTCCAAAACTCACACTTGCTGTACTTTTCTTAAATATTATCCCTTTAAAGGTATTTATCATAGTTCTTAGATTCTTCTCATGATCCTCCTTGATTTTGGATTATATTAGAATATCAACTATAAATAAGGCCAAAAAATTTGTCTATGTATTCTATAAATAAACTATTCACCAAGTCCGTGAATATTTTTAGAGAATTAGTGAGTCCAAAAGGTATCACTATGAACTCATTGTTCCCATACCTTTTAGGAAAATTATTCCTGGAGATATCTTCATTATTTACGAAAACATGGTAATATTTGGACCATATATCCACAGTGGAGAACTATTGTGCTTTATATAGCTGATTGAAAAAGTAATCAATCGATGGAAGTGGATACGTGTTCTTTATCATGATATCGTTGAGCTCTTGATAATCAATGGAAATGTGCATTGACTTATAATTATTATGGATAAAGAAGACTAGTGCACCCCATGGTGAAGCACCTCAGTATATGAACCCATTATCAAGAATCTCCTGTAGTTTTTTTCATCTCCTCACGTTCAACAAAAACCATTATATATGGAGTTCTATATATTGGAAACACCATTGGTATAAGGTAAATTTAAAATTCATCCTCTCAGCTTGAAGGAAGACCAATAAATTCATTGGGAAACACATCAGCGTAATCCATCACAAATAGGAACATCTTTGACGATGGTTAATTCCTTAGAATAAATCATTTTATCTAGACAATCATTATCGTAGTGAAATAAAATCTATGTTTGAGATGATGGTGTTTAAAAATATTCATCCTCATCCATGGACTTGTACAGAATCAGGTGTCAATTTTCAAAACTAAGAGTGATTTCGTTCTTATAGAAATTTATGTTAGATATATATAAGGAAAGCCAATACATGCCCATAATTTCACCAAATTATACCAAAGGGAGTATGAAAATATTCAATGTAATGTTCATCCCACAAATTGTGATAGGGGAGGAGATATATACATGGGATGGATAATTTCCCATTTTTTTTTCATCGACATCTCTACATCCATGATTTTTCATGGTGTTTTAATAATTCTACCAAAATTTCATGATGTGATGGAATTCATAGAATATGAATAACTATCTCACATGTCACCAATTCATTGCTAGGATCCACCTCAGCGGTGGTGATGGAAAATATATCCCTTGGTACCTTGGAGTTTGTAGGTTGTCTCTGAAATCCCATGGAAAAAATCCCTTAGTTTAAAAAGTTCCCCAATTTCTTGTAGTTTAAGCAATGAACAATGCACTGAGGGTTGACTGGAGAATTCCTTTCCTCAATTTCATTAATGGATTTCCCATGTCATAAAATTTTATCTAGGTTACCTTCCTTCATGCACCTATAGCATTTCTTCTCTCCCCTTAGGATATTTCTGAGGAAATTATCCATACACCATTGGCAAGTGGGATACTGATTTTTTTGGAATCATTAGATTTATCCATTAGATTGCTTGGATTAAATTCCAATTTCTATTTCTTATACCCATGATACCCATGGGATTCTCCGATATCCATTTTGACATTGAGGGAACGCCAGAAATATTCCTTATTTCTATCCAAGTCAAAGATCACCAGGGAATTTCATAGACTAGGATTTAGCCCTCCAAAGAAAGGGTTAACCTTACTTTCAATGGTGATGCCAAAGCTAGAGGAATTTCATGAAATTATTATGAAGTTTTCCTCAGACACCCTGATAGATTCATTGTGTTTTTTTCTTGAGGGTAAAGAAATACCTTTCCATTTTAAGTTATAGATTTCAAGGAATTTTTTTTTGAATTTTTTCCTATAATTCCTTCCAATACATTACATAGTTCTCTTGCTCATGAATCATATTTTTTTTAATTTCAACCATTGATCATAATCTACATCTATATGATAAAAAATTAGAATAAACTTATCTTTTTTGGAACATTAAATAATAGATATGATCTTCTCAATGGAGTTTATGCATTGTTTCTTAATTCTGGGATCAAATGATCTATTGACATTAGGTGGCCATGGTGACATAAATATCTCAATAAATAAATGTTATCTCTTAGGGGGGTTTTGAATCTCCACATGATAAAGGTTTATATTCATAAATAGAGTAAGATAATAGATCATCATCATAAATTTACCAATTCCCACTCCCATCGGGCTGGGAATCTAATTGGGAAAATCCTCGCATTTCCTATTACATTGAATGTTTGTCCAATTCCTCTTATTTGAGGCAATTAGATTTAGTAAAAGGAAAAATAAGAATGATTTTTTAAACTATTAATAACATAAATGGGAATCCAATTACATCAAAGGGATAAAATATAAATTACATTTTTTGACAAACATTTGAATTTCTAGGCTTCAATTTATGTTATCCACAATATATTTCCTAAAATATATTCTTATGGGTTTTTTTGTTCCCTTAATAATGATTCATAATGAGATTTTGAATTTACCAAGGAATACACCCCAAGAGTGTCAAACCAGCTGCACTATAAATCACATTTTCATATACCAGGTTACCTTGAGTTAGGCATGGAACACCTTGTTGGAGTTGTTAATCCTAAGTACATCGGGTTCAAAACTATGACCACTTTTAGTGTCCAGATAGGTATGTATTTTCTTGATAAACCACTTAATCTATAATAACAAAATATTAGGGTTATTTTATTAAACATAGTTTTATTCCAAATACTTTTTCAAGAGTTTTCTAATCTTAATCCAAAAAATAACTAAACCTTTCCACTAATACCAATAACAAAAACCATGTTCTTTATTTAAAATTAATAATACTTTTATTACATATTAATACACATAATAAAAACTAGATGATTAATAAGTATAATGAATTTTGGAATTAGTTACACTACATAACAACATAAAAAATGGAATACAACATGTTTATTGAAAACATATTTAACAAGATTTAAAAACTCCTTCAAACTTAAAAGCACACAAGATAACTTGAGGACATACAAAAGAAATGGGTTATCTATAAAGACCTGTATGTTCATAAACATATAATAAATAATACATCTTAGAAACTAGGCATATAAATGAGGAATAAATGGAACATGAATAATAAGGCATGATATATGATGATAATTATAACATGGAAAATGTGGAAAGAACATAAAACATTGAATCATAAATCATAGGTCAAGGATAACCCTAGTAAGAAATAATGGTAGAAAAATTAAAATAAAGGAATCAGGTTCACTCCCTATCCCAACATGACATATGATGATAATAAACATTAACCAACACATTGGATCGATATCTAGGCACACTCATTATAATCATTTCATTTTCATTCTTAAATTTTCCACATAGATCATACAACATGAATTCATTCATCATCATAATTTATTCCAAAATAAAGGAATATAGAATACATAAATTCAAGTCTATAATCAATAAGAATATATTTTTATAGGTGGATAACCTTTATAGAAAAATTCATATGGCATTCAATACACAATTGATTTGGTATGGAAAATTGCAGTGATATTTCTAAAGCATAACAACATCATTGAAAAATTCACAAAAGGGATTGATGAGAGGGAAATGGGGTATACAATCATTTTAAATTTTTTTTTAAAGTAAGTGTGACATTTAAAATAATATCTTATCATAATAAAATGAAGATAAAAGATGTAATGTAAAGAAGATACATGAATAAAGAGAAGAAAGGAAAAGATCCCTTGAAATTTTTTCACGGTAACATGTGTACATAAAATACAATGAGATTATTAATGAGAGTGAAAAGGGGGATCTCATTATTTATAAATCAAATTTAATGTAAGATTATTGTTTAATAACATATCTTAGTTTTCAAATAGTTAATTTAATATCCATAACATAAAATGAGTTCTTGAATGGAAATGAGAAGAGACAAATAACTTACAGAATGTTGACATAGCAATGACTTAAGTAATGGCCCAAATGAGGGAGGATAAATGATCCATAATTGAAATAAAATATATTTAATATTAAATTAATTATTATATATGAAGTAAAATATAACCAATTTAAATTAAAATAACTAATTTCAACGAAGGAACTTAAATATGAAAGGATAATAGGAAGGTGAAGATCCCATACTTGAGTGTGTTACTTAAAAAGCTTGGTAGGGGATTATTGAGAGCATGTGGGGAAAATTTTTAGGACTATATAAATTAGAAATAATTATATGGTCATGATACAAATAGTTTTAGTGAATATAAATGGGATATTAGATGGGTTTATATAGGAAATGGGGGGGATTTATTTATTATTTTTGTTTTGGACTCCACCTAATAAAATAACCAGAAATAAAAACAATCCCATGGTTTTCACGTGGATCCTACCAAATGGGATTTTTTTAAATTATTTTATAAGGTAATGGTATGAAAATAATAAAATAATTCCTCTTATTGTGTAGTTGTGAGTCATATTCCTATGGAAATGATTTTAAAAACCTAAAATATATTTCTTGTTTTGGATTATTCATAATGACTTTATAAAATAAATCAAATAAACAAAAAATAAAATTATTTTAAAGGTAAAATATTCATTTAGTCTTTAATTCCATTTATTGTAATTATTACATCACATTTGGGTCATTATCATTTCATAAAACATTAAGTATATTTATATGATATTTAATTTTTCCCTGAAAATTTGACTATATTAGAAAATTATAAAAAAATCACCCTTGGAAAATTTTGAAGTTATGATTCCAAAAAAAATATTAATTTTATCTAAATAATATTTTAAATATTTTAATTTTAAATACAAAAATAATAACTAGATTTTATTGAAAATAATGGGTTTTTTGACATTAGTATTTTTTTGAAACATTATTAAAATTACATTTTCCTTTATAAAAATTTTATGATCATTTACATTTAATAAAAATTATTTAATAATAATAATTTTTTCAAAATATTTTTTTGTCAAAAATCCATTAATTCATAACAATTGATTTCTTAATTTAATTTGAAGTTTATCCAAAAATAATATTTATGTATTATTGAATAAAAATAAAATTCATTTATAAAGAAATAATAACTAGATGGAAGTATATTCTTTAAAAAAAAATAAAGTACATACTCATTTTCCTTGTTCCTTGTTATGTGTACATTTAATACACCAACAATTTCCCTAATAGTGAGATGCGCGATGGTGGGACTTTCATGGGGCAGTTTGGAGAACATGGGTTGGGCCATGATCTTGATGAGCTCTAAATTTTCACATAAATGGGTTTTATAATTCTTAAGTTATTGGATATTTGCAAGGGATTGATCCAGGTAGAATCCTAGAAAATATATCTTACTCAATAGCTTCAATAAATGGGCTTCATAGGGTATGAATATTCTATTTGAGGCCATCACATCCTTTTTATGTGACAATTGTATTTGTCAAAGACTTACATTTATATTAATCACATGATCAATATTCAAAGACTATATTATCAACAGTCAAGATACATAATGGTATTTTAAATCCAATTAGATAATATAATAATGTAATTTCATGTGTTTCTAAAAACATATATAATAATACAATGAATTAAATCAAAAGGAAATTTTATTTATAATAGTTCGGGTCGCTATAGAGACCCTCTACCACCAACTTCCCATATATCAATATGATCCACAAAAATCTCATCCATCACCCACTAATAATCTGTATACTTATTCCCAACATCTCTAGGTATATTTTTAATCAAACAATCAACCATACCATTACTTTTACCCAACTTTTTGGAAATACCAAATTCATAATCCTACAAGAATTCCATCCACCTTCATTTCCAAAAATTCAAGTCACATTGGGAGAAGGCATAACCCAGGATATATTGATGTGTGAATTCCAAAAAGTGATCACAAATAAGGTAATAATGATAAAACAACTAAGAAAAGACAACCAAATTAATATATGGTTCATGGTTGGTATAGTTAAATTTATGATGCTATAACTATTGATAACCATAAGAGATAACATATATTTACTATGTCAGAACAAAACCAAATCCAAGACATGAAGCGTCACAATAAACCTCAAATAAACTACATCATTTTTAAAATAAATAACATGAGTTCTAACAAGATTCTATTAATAACTATATAAATAATCCTGGTATCACTCTATCCCCACAAACATAAGGTCCTTTATATTAAAAATTTTCAAGGGAATCATAACCCAAGAGAAATTGGGAATGAATAACCCTTAATAGATAGAATAACCAATGAATATATACTCCTCTAGTTTTTAGGGGATTCAAATAAAAAATATTCCTCAAATATTGAAGGACCCATTACTAATCCCCACTTAGACGCAATAGTTTACATGAAACCAAACTCACAGAACTATAACTCATAGTTAGATAGATTATAAAATAGTTATTAATGCCAAAAAACATGAAAAACATCTCAAATATTGTCTTCATTATTCTACACCAATTAAAAAAACACAAGGATATCATTAATAAACTCCACCATGAATTGATCCAGAAATTCTTAAGATATTAAATTCATCTCTCACATAGAATCTCTTGGATAATTCATAAAACTAAATTTAATTACACTGAACTCATAATAACTATAATGACATATAAAAGTATTATTTTTAATATCCTTAATAATAACTCATAAATTATTATATATTGACTGAAAATTGATATTCAAGAAACAACTAGCTCACTTTAATCGATTTAAAAAACAATTAATCCATGGAAAGGGGTATCAGTTTCTCACTGTCACCTGATTCAAGAGAGGGGAATTGATACAAAAATAAAAACTTCCTTCATCCTTCACAAACAGAACCAGGTATCCTTAAAGTGACATGTTAGGATGAATACAACCTTACTATAGAAGATCATCAGTATGAATACATAACTATCATAACACAAAGGGATCCATCTTATATGGATGCATAAATAGTTGATCAATACCTAAATATAGATCTATCCCAAAATTTATCTCACATTGAGGTGTGAAATACTATAAACTATTCTTGAATGACATTAGGGTCCTCTTCCACAACCCCGGGAAACACCACTGACCAATCCTCTACTAAAATTAACATCAACTGAACTATCATAGAAGAAAGTGACTCAACGTGCCTCCGACCCATCTAAGGGGATCTCTATCTAACAAAAACTACTTCCTCTCCAAAAATGTCTTATAATACAATTTACATCCTATAAAAATCTAAAATATCTTGAACCAAATATATCTACTCTATTCCAATGATTATTTATTATGTTTATATATGTAAAAAAAGGTAATATCACCCAGATTTATGCTACTCTAGAATCATCTCTCAATATTTTCACACATCATACAAGCTTTCTCAACCTCAAATTAGTGTAGTCAACACCAAGGGAACTGAAATACACTATAAATTAATTCCAAATAATAGACTATGGAGGGTGAAATGAAGGAATGTCTATCTTTTGAACCAAAAAAGTCATACACCATAGTATAATATAGGATGATAGTACCTTGAATGATTTTTGGATATCCCAGTGTTAGAATATAAAAGTCATGCATCCATCCTCAACCCATTCCATGGACTCTCTAAACCTAATGGAGACAACTCCATGATGTGGACCTATTCTCAATCCCTGATAATTAGGAGCATCATATGGATTACTATACCCGATCAATCCCTTCTCAAGCACCCTACTGGTGCTGCACCTTCAGTGGATATTTCTTTAATGACTGATACTAAATAGAGATACCATCTCTACAATGATAACTCAGGATAGTCATGAATTAATTCATCCAATGGCCATGATGTTCACATGCATAAAAAACTATACCCAATCAACTAAAAAGGGTATAATTACTTCTATCTGTAGTGAAACAGGATAAAAGAAGTTGGGAATGACTCCCTGTCATATGAATGTTTCGCTATCCAGAAAAATGATAAATTTTTTCCATAAATATACCTTATAGAGAGTCTTAGTGACTCTCTATTGTGATTATCTAGTCTTATATGATACCCTCTAAATAACCTCTTCCCTCACAAGAACTTTGAGATATATTGGTAACATGAAAGTGGTAACCTATCACTAGATCTTTGGATATAAAGACTCTTTAAAATTTCTCAACCTAGCCTACTCATCTAGATTTAGTCTAAAGAATAATGTAAGAGGTTTTTTATTGGGTGTTGAAGTCCCACACACTAGAGATCCCATATTGGAGTGTAAAAATATCTTACTGATAACACACCTTCATAGTTGAAGAAAAAAACCCATCCTAAAACATATCATAAAACTTATCCAATATAAAAATGTATCTTTTTGATCCCTAAATAATAAGATCCACCACTTTCAAGATTACACATGTAGAATCTCATAGCAAAAAAATCTCAATGATTCTTTCGATCATATAACAAATTAAATTAAATGTCAACCTCCTCTAATAAAGCCTTGATATTTTGATCTGAAATGATTCCACGTACTTCAATAGACCATGGAGCTAAAACTCAGTGAATTTCCTCTTTTATGTTTCTTAATATTCATAAAATCTATAGAAATATTATGGGGAAAATTCCTAAACATATTCAATATGAATTTGATGAAACAATAGACTTGGATCCATTATTACAAAAGAATAAAATATAGGGACTCCTAATACCAAAATATGTAATATTTTAGGTTATTTAATTAATTAAATTTAAAAAAAATCCATTTTTATAACTAATTCAAATGTAGACACAAAAAGTCATGATGCATGATCCTTAAATAGTTATCTACCCAATAATTAGCATTATATAACTTTGAAAGTTCATTAATCTTAATCATAGATGCATCAGATCATATGGGGCCCTGAATAACCATTTCCTAGTCAATATCCATTTTTACATCATGTACTATGCGTGAATAATAGTATTTGTCTACCAAACCATATAATCCTCACCAGTTCGTATCTAAAAAATTTATTATCTCTCTCAACCAGCAGCTCTATTAAAACATTATCATAAATCCCATACACTGGTACCCCTCTTGGGCCAGTAGTGAAGACGGGGATGACCCCGAGTGCCCACCTCAAATATGACACAAGTTTACCACTAGCATTGAGGGTATAAAATGAATAAAAATGGTAATAATTACCCAATTTTAAAAAAAATTAAGTAAAAAATATAATATTATATGCTAAAATAAACCCTCTAACAAAAATTAATAATAAATCAAAATATATGAATATAATTTCATACAAAATGGAAAACAATTGAAAGTACTAAAAAAGTCTAGGAAGTGACCACAAGAGTCAAACAACTTATAAATAACCACTCTAAGCTAGTAACACCTAGTTTCATTACCAACTACCTCATGAAAGCTTGAGAAATAATTTATATATATATGGGGTGGGCATATAGGTATACTCAATAGGATCTTCCCTAACACCTCTCATGAAAATATAAAAAAATAATATTAAATCCTAGTGAATAATCAAATTAAACCAACTTTTTACTTAAGTAGGTAAAACTATGTCCCATACTCTCCAAGGATTGGTCACTAAGTAAAAATTAGATGTAATTAATTCTCTATCAAAATAATATACAAACAAAATTTACCCATTTCACTTTCCCATTGGGTTTTCACTATCAGGTCCCAATTCAAAACATCTTGTGCTACAATCATTTTTTTCATATGTCATCCTTCACCTCGTTTTTACGCAACCATATCATATAGAATCATATGTATCTCATGAAAACATCATCATAATTATCTCATATATAACTAAGTGTTAAATATGAATTCCACTAAACCAAATGTGTCATTAAATATACCTCAAGTAATCACATCTTATGTAAGTTCACATACAGAAAACCGTAGTAACTATAGATGTAATATAATTATATTCTATAACCTCAATCCATTATAACCCACTCACATAAGAAGAGTAAAACTATGAGAAATCACATCATGTGTAAATACACACCCGATTCATTAATTCATTATAACCTAGATATGACAACACATCACAAAACATCTAAGGGAGTGGAAGGAAGATGGATATGTCTTCCATCTGTACCTTCAAAAACCTAGATTTTATGTAAAACATCCATACCCAAAACATTTTTTGTTATATTCCCACACAAGTTGTGTGGTGAATCATATTAAATAATGAAATATAAGAATAGATATATAACAAAAACACACCAGGGGTAACTACCTACCCTTAGAATCATTTAGAACTATCATCCAACATGACACATTGATTCCACCACTAAGGCCTAGGGAATTGGAGCTCATAAATTATCATAATAATGAATATTAAACATTATTATCAGTATTCAATTAGTGATTATTATTTACTATTCATTCATTTTTCCTATTAAAAATTTGATCTTGAACATTTTATTTCATTATAAGATAACTTGTCTTCATAATTCACATTTAAATTCCAAAATTTCCAACCCATTCCCCTCATATAATTCATTTCAAAATTCCCATTAAACCCATTAAATTTCCTATAAAAAGAAGAAAACCGACCCCATATAATAATTATTAATTATTTTACCATCCCATAGTTTAGTTATTCTACAAATTTACTTGAAATAAATAATAAATGTGCACTCGTGGTGTAAAATAAATTGGTTGTAGACAATTTGACATCATAATAATTAATCATCGAACAACTAGTCATCAATATAAACATCAATGAAGATAGGAAATAATATATTTTTATTCATACCCATCATCGAAACATCCTGCTTTGAAAAATAACCCAAAAAGAAGAAAAAATTCACTCTAAACCTATTATATCTATTCCCATCGAGAATATATCACCAAAAAAACAAGAAACCTATACTATCAACTTGTTCCATCCACCCACTTCCTAACCAGTCCAAACATCAAACAAAATAAGGTTTTACATTCTTAGAGAACACATAAAAGAAAAAAAAATGCATTTTTGACACAAAAGCTTCAAGGGGAAACCAAGTCTATAATTCCATGCCATACAATCCTATAAAAATAATAATGGGATTTGTAATCCCCAAACAATTATCCCTCGAAAATAACATTTTCATTACCATATAGAATAACATGATTAATTATGTATAGGATTAAATAATATATGACCTATAATAATCTAAAAAAATATAAACATCAATTATAAACATTATTCGAACACCACAATTATATTAAATAGTTTTCAAGGAAGATAAATAATAAAATTCATATGAAAATTTCATTAAATACCTCATGTTAACTAGTTTTAATTGTTTTTACAATTTTAAGTATTTTAATGATTCTAAAAAATAATAATAATAACCAAAATATATGGAACACTATATAGAATATATCAAGAGGCAAAGAAAAAATGTATCAACACATGTTATCCGAAATCCATTCTAATTGATTATTAATTAAGGTCACTATATTCCTTTAGGTAAATTACAATACCACCCAAAACATATAGAGAATTATACTTTCATATCGATCCCTAAAATAAAAAGATATGTAACCAATCCCATAACTTGATTCAAATCTTCATGTAAAACACGACTCATGAAAGAAATTATCAAGGATCAATCACCATTAACCATGAGGGAAAACCCCACCAAACCTATCCAAAACAATATATAAAGAGGGAAAAATTCAATATCAATAAAAAATATAAAAAATATACTATAATAAACCTCATAAAATAAATAGAAAGATGAAAATAATGAGAGTGGAGGATATGGTAACCAGATTTATGACTATTTGATCACAATAACCCAAGTGGTTTATAATATCAATAGAAATGGATGAAACGGTATTGGAGGGCATTGGGGTCAACTAGTGTTGAAAGAAATTGATTAAAATTGAAACTAAAGAGGAAAAATACACTATTTATAGAGTAATATTTAATGGACACCACCATGATGTGGTGTTGTCAACCATGCTTGTGATGCCTCCGATAAAATGGAGATCCAGATTTCAATAGTTTTAACACCCAAGAATATTTCAATATAAAATAATAATAATTTAATTTGACTACGACTAACCTATAAACCATGTTTTGAAACATATCGTTTTATCCATCCAAGAGACCACCATGAACACCCTCTATGATGTAGTGAAAATCCCCTCTCTCTTTTGGTCATCTATAATGGAGACTATGATATGGATGATCCAGGCTCACTATTTCCCTACATTCTTATGTGAAAGTTAAAATGAATTCAAATTCCACCCCAGATCACTGCCACATGCCTCAACTTAGGAATTTTAGAGGTCCTCATTTCCAATAGGCTTAATGTTTCATTCACTATTCCCTACAAAATAATTGTAGGCTTGAGCATGGTGTTTCTCACTCTAATGGAACACCTAATATACTTATATGAAACACCACTCCAACAACATTTGGAATTATTATTGTCCCTATTTATCTATATTAAAATTATAACCATTATCACCACCCTTGTAATTCCACTCATTGAGTCGCATACATTCAACATCTAGCAAACCCACTACACCCAAGGCCTTAAGACAACAAAAAAGGACTAACAGATGCTCACGTATCTATATGATCTCACTGTAACCAAAAAACTCCTAAAAACATATTATGATGATCCTATATATGGACAAAACATATACTCTCACCTTAGGAGGGCCTCTGAACTCCCTCTTTACACCTCAATGGTTGCATGGTTTTCAACTTCAAATTATCCATAGTCAATGACATGGTAATCATCATAAAGATACCAAAGAATCTTTGACATAATGAATACATCATGAATCTAGATCATCTACAGTGGAAGTGTTAACCATTATGAAAAATCACAAATATGTTCCAACACCTTGAAAGTTCGAATAATTCAGAGATATAGAGTTTACTCACATTTCCGAACCACTACTGCCCACAATGAGAATATATCTTTCAAAACAACTGATCTCTATGGTTAAACTCCAGAGGCCTCATCATATGATTATCATAAGAATTTAAATGAAGAGATAAAACCATAATTCACTCAAATATCACCTTCACTTTCACAATCATGCCTTGTACCAATTCCATCCCAAGAACAACTAACTCTCTAACCCATGTCAAATGCCGCAAAAATCAGTAATGTTAGATGTAAAAAACAATTAATAGGGAATACCAATGGTATAATGATAACAATTATTGGAATTAAAGTGCACTTAGTATAGGATAATTACTCACTATCCTCCAAAATATTGAATTCTAGCACACAACATGTCTTATAGAGTCAAGTCAATCCACTATATTTGATTATCCATCTGTAGATTAAAATAAGTTTTACAAAATAATTTAGTGAAAAAATAAATTGGATTCCTCTATATACCCTATAGAGGAAACATGGATTGAGATATGATATTATCATAATTGGATACCAATGAATCCTCATTAACTCCACAAATATTGTTTTGATAAAACCTATACTAAACTCAACTCCTTAAATCCTATAAAGTGAGTTCACATCATCAAACATTCCACGACCACCCATATAACATCAAAACATCCTTGAGATTATGTAAAACTAGTGATTATGTCTATTAACATGTCCTCTCAATTCCACTCTATAATATTTAGTAGATGAAGAAAGTCACCAGGAACATGGTTATTACAGGTATAACATTGGAAAACCAAACAAAAAGACACAAACTCTACCATATATCTGTTAAAACCATGTCACATAACTAAAATTTTAAGTCATGATACATATTTTAACTGTAGGATATAACACTAAGGGAGAACTATAGAGATTCATTAGAACCACATTACATATCAATAATAAAATGAAAATACCCCCTGAAACAACACCGAATTTTGATCATCCTCCGACCACAACTAAGAAGAATATCCACATACAAGTCAATCGTTCTAGAACTCTACCTAAAAATCCCCATCCATGAATCCTCTAATTATTGGACCAAGGAGGACTACCCCATTATTTAACAGAGACACATTCTACCATCAACTAATCCCATATCAAGGTACACCATGTAAATCTCATCCAATAAATGATACATAGTGACACCCAAATATCCTATCCCGGGTAAAACATTAAGTCTCATTAATTTCAATTCTTATATATCCATATATGGGTTTCTCCATTCATAATAAGTTTTCTCAAAGAAAAGCTAAAATATTAATTTACTAGAACTATATATTTATTGAATAATATTATTATGTGATATGAAATTATTCCTGAATAACTTATCCTGGTCCCAAATTTAAATTACAATAATCCCTAAAATCATTCTTGTGTTTAATCCCACTCTATTCCTGATGGGTTTTCCTTGATTGTTGTATCACTAAGGTGAAGGAAATTTATATTTTTCATAAGATAAAATGATTTAAAGAGCCCTATGAAAAGTTATATATCATATAAACCTAAACTAAATTTCACCCAAGTCCTTTCCACATGATGATAAACTATACAACGAAAGTTATAATCTAAAATACCTCAAAATATTTAAAGTGGACCATCTTATATGGCCCAAAAATCCCATATATTCAGCTCCTATAAGGGTAATTGATATATAGTCCATATCTGTATACCTATGCTAGGTAAAAGTGTTCCTTCCCTAAAGAAACTCATATCTACAATCCTTGATATGTACCTATGAGATTATTTTGGTTCCAATATCATATTGAGATAAATTATTCCCATAAATTACATATGAGATAGATCTATACATGGACTACTCAAATGATAACTACATGTGCCTTGATTCTTATTACATATGGATATATAGTGACATCTAAATTATATTTTTGAAATCCAATTTCAAATCATAATCTACCTCTATTTCCTTTAAGTATACCACAACATAGTAACTATGGTCATTTTGGGATATGATCATTCTAATCACTTATTGAATATCCAAATCCAATAAATAAAACATCATATATTGAATCTATTGAGTCATTATAAACCATTCATATCTATTAGTAATGAGTTAATTATAATTCAAGGGAGGACTATACTTGGTAATGATATTCATTCCACAATATTTGTCACTTCTAACTAGAGTCCTGTTTTTAACCTGAGGATGGGGACAATTAATCTCTATACACCCTAACAGTACCATAGGAAACATATATCCCATCATTTTTGTAATGTTCAATGGGAATCCCTAGAATAACTATCCTATATCATTACTCCTTGATTCATATTCCAAATTATACAATTTACATCATCATTATTCCTTATTCCAAAGTTTTTGGGTTACTTTTTCTCTGGATCCTCATCTAGGTAGTCATATCACTACCACATAAATCATAATGGTCAGAGAATTATGACCTTAAAATGCATGTTCCCCTCTCTAAAATATTATATTTATTAGAATTATGATTCAATTCCTGTTGGGCTATCTCACCCTAACTAGATATAACATAAAATATTTTCATTAAATATATGGGACTTGAAACCCCCATGGTAATAATGGTTTAAGTATTATGACCTTAAAATATGTGAACCTACCAATAAGATAGTCTATAGTAGCAATAAGGTCTTTACTCACTTTAGGTATTATTATACCAATATAGATATATATTTTCAACATTAGATCATGGTTTTGTGACTTTAAACTCGAAAACCATTTTTTCAAAGTTGCGTAACCTTAAGCTCTAGCATTGTGGTGCAAATTTCAAGACCCATAAAGTGAAAAATAATGACAGAAATTGGATTGTTAGTAGGAAAACATACAATGGAATGTTTGAGAAAAAATTAGTTATCCACTCCCTAAGTCATCTAATATAATGAATTAGGGAAAATATTTATTTTAAAATGAAGAAGTCAAAAATGTTTCATGGTCTAAAATATAGCCCTATTAAAATACAGGTTATGCCCACATGACTCTCTAGTCATGGAAAAAGTTAGGGCAATCCTTATTCCTTCTCCCCTACTTATATGTTTTGTAAAATTTAATTCTATATCACGTTATCCTTAGAATGTGTTTAATACGCGGTAGCATAAAATTTAGGGTTCTTTAACCCTTCAAGAATATCCTTTTCTCCATAATACTACTTCATTCATTAAATGTTTTATTATTTTCAAACCTTTAATGGATATCAGTTATGAGGAAATTATAATCCAAGGTACAACTCTTATTGATAATGATATTTGTTACACTATATTTAGCACTTCCAACAAGAGGAATATTCCATCTCAGGTGATGGTCCTATAATCCCCATACACCCTGAAAAAAGGAACCCATCATTCCAAAATGGTCAATGATTATGCCTTATGTGAATGTTCTATCCCATAATTACCTATTAAATCATTTCATGTTATGATTTAATGTTTCATAAACCAGATATTCAAGGGTATTCAAGTAACCTGGTTGTTACACATTCTTGAACCATAACCATTTTTAATGAAATAATATTAAATATTGCTATTGAAATTTTTTTGGTCCTTAGAAGATGACCCTAAACCACAAGACACATTTTTCCCAAGAAATATGAACATATAATTTGTTTAAATTTCTATAGGATCATCTATACTAGCATTAGGATTTAATTCAATTTAATTTATCTTTCCCTTTTTGGATAGACTATCCCACATTCTTGTCAAATATACATTACCTTATACATAACCAACCTTTTCCCCAAGCATTATGACCTTAACATACTTTCACATTCCCTCAAGGGTATCTATACTAGTGAAATTGTTTTTCAATTCACATAGGGTTTGATCCACCTATATTTCTGTATAGACTTACTCATCTTTTCATAAAAGTAATGTGACCTTAAACATCATAGATCCTTGTCCTAACTTGAATGATCCTAAAAAGGCCCAGGGAAAGAGATAAAGTGATCTTCAGATTAAAAATCCATATGGGGGAACATGTGAAAAAGTCAAATATCAGCTTGTTACGAATGAAATTCCCACAACCTATGAAAAAATTGAGTGTTTAGAAATAGAAAATAGAGTAAAACTCGTTAGTTTGAAAACACATAAAGGGTGGCCTGAGTAAAATAAAAATTTCTACCCACTTAGACTCCCAAATCCATGGATTGTAAAGAATTTATGGATATAAGAAACAAATTTTTTTTTTGCAGAAAACCATATGAATAGTAAACAACTATCCATGCTCCCTAGGTCCCCTGGTATAGGAAAAATGGGAGCATCTTCATGTCCTCTTTATATATTAGTACAGATGACCCGAGTTAAATACACATAGAGGTGATGTTAGGGTACCGGCTTCCTTTTGTGAATTAGAAGGTTTAATCTAAGACTTAAAATTTTTAATTTTAATTTTTTCTAAGTCACTCATATCTCATATTAAAAAGGAATAACCCAAGTGTATGATTATGAAGCATACACCGCTAAATTTAGAATACGTGTACCCATTAGAGAGAACACATACTAGAAGAGATCATTTTAGATATCCAATGAGACAAACTTAGTTTATTGCGATGTTACATATTACTTTATGTTTGAACCTCTTATATCTATCCAACTTTACATGATCAAGAGCAGGGAAAATCCTATTTTACTTTATCTATAGACTTACCCCAACCTACAATGATAATATATTTATGCCACTATATTTTACCTACCTATAACTGTATGATAGAACATATTAATAAGGAAATGTATTTACTCTTATTATCATGGATCATTGATATAAATGGTATTGGATATATAAAATAGTTCAATGAGAAAAAAATTCATATAATTCATTTATAAATAAGAGGAGAGAATCCCAAATTTAGAGTCTGTTTCTTAAAAAAAGGAATATGGAAGAATAAAGAGAAGAAATTTATGATAATATTTGGTTCATTTAATATATAAAATCATCCAACATTTGATATGGAGAAAAATTTACTACTAGATACCCTCATTCATGATAGATTCAACCTTAGTCAGTGAGCATTTTTGTTCAATGCATGTGGCCAATTCTTGATTCATATGATCAAAGGTATCAATTCCGACAATCGCTTCCAAAAACTGTGCTCTCACATTTCTTACATGATCCTAATATTTCTATATTTACATGGTTTTAGTGTGTTGGGAATAAGCTCACAATAAGTTGTTTTTGGAAGCCGAAGGAAGTTTGTACTGAAAGTGTTTTCTATTGTTGTAAAAGTGATAGAAATCACATTACTTTATAATTATTTGTGACAAGACTCGCAATTTTAATTAGAAGACTGAACAAAAAATCCTGAAGAAATGCAATCAGATTTTGAGGAGGTTTTTTGAGACAAAATGTAACACCCTGACCCTAGTTACACAAATTTGGTGCATTATTACATGACATTGGAATGATCACAATGGATCAATTCCCTAAAGACCGATCTATTTGATATCTTTAGATGTAATAGATACATACATAAGTTTTACAATACATTATAAAACAACAACATTGTGTCTCCTTTTAACACAATCATATCCCATAGCCTATCCCTACAGGCCAATCATAATATATTTTTCAAATTTTGGGAAAAATAAAACGTAATGGTTGAGCTCAGATGCTCAGTAAGGATAACAATATAGCAGAAACATTCATAAATATGAATAAACACTAAAGGAAATCTATAAGACTAAAACACGATCCTCTTAAAAATATTTTTCATCATAATATAGAAAATATAAATCAAATAATTCCATTTAATTATTCACATGAATATTCTACTAGTCGAATAATCACATGTAATTTCAATTGCTAATTTCATAATGATAGAATTTATAATGCCGAACATCATGCCAAAAAGTCAAGGCCTTGTGACAAGACTAAAAATAAGATTTTTTCATGTCCTTGTGCCAAGAAATTTAGTTTGTCTCATGAGGCATACCGATGCATCGAGGAGCTATAGTGGGCTCCACCCCTCACTTACTAAGCCCAATACACTCTTCATATGAAAATATTGAAACAAAACATAAACATTTGTATTAAAACTGGCATACAGAATGTCAATAATTTTACCATAAACCATGAATGGTATAAAAATAGCACATGCAAAGTAAAACATATCATAACTCATTCAATATAATATGTAATATTATATTGTAATAAATGAACCACAATAAAGAATAATTTCCAGTAAAGGATGTTCACATAGTTGAAAATGATTAGTCAAACCCTTTGAGTAAAATATACCTTTTTGTGAAATCATTTAAAAGTCACTCATTTATAAAGGAAGTCATTTAAAATATATTTTTGAATCAAAGTGTCCCATACTACTTCGAATCTTTTGAAAATAATTAATATTTTAAATCAATCATGTCTATATAATTAATTCCTTAAAATCATTTTTAAAACATGTAAATTAATTAAAAATAGTTAGAAAAATAAATAATTAAATCATTTAAAATGACGATCTTGCAAAAGATACCCTTCCAGAATAACTTAAAATAATAATTTTGAAATTTTTTTTATGAAACATGAACATGGATGATAAAAATGTTCCTGTAAATACTAACACATAAACAATCTCGGATAATAATGAGATTGAGGAATTAACCCTTATCTTTTACTTTCCCTTGGTCAAGGGTATGTTAACCTCCTGTATAATAGTTAAATCATTGTTATTAAATTATAAAAGAAACAAATATGTAAATATGATATTATATATGACCTTCTAATATTGGTTTGTTAATAATATTTCAGTAGTATCATTTTTTCGGGTGCTAACTGAGTCGTTTTTCATAATATATATTTCTATGTAAGTCATGTTTGTTATAGATAGGATGTATTTGATTAATATATATAATGATGTTACATTTTTTAAAATTATTTTTATTCATAAAATGAAAATTATTGTTGAATGGTTACGATGGGGAATGAATCTCATCGCGTTTGTGGAGACGATAATCCGTACGTACGCACTAGCAATAATACCATTCTATTGATAGTGATATCCTATGTAATTGTATTATATATCATATATAAAGGATAATTAAATTTTTATATTTATTATTTACATCAATTATACTCATTATTATACCCATCCAAATAATGAAGTGTTGAATAGAAAACTACACCACAACGTGGCGACGGTAAGCCGTACGTACGAACGTATGGTGACTTTGTCATTAATAGGATGGATAGAATAATGAATATGGTTGTACAACATTTATAATAACATCAAAATATGTAGACGGTACCGGAGTTATTATCTTGGTATGGAATCTACAAAGAAATAGTAAGTGGAAGAAGAAAAGAACTTTGAAAGAGGTGATGAAATTATTTCCTCTTCTTCGGGTTCATCCTTATTTTTTGATAAATATGGCTCCTTAGGTCAGATTTTTGATAAAAGTAAGGAATATAGGTTTATGTTAGGGTAGGTGGGAAGATATTTGAGTAGGGGTTGACTGAGCCAAATGGATTTGGAGGAGTGATTTTGAGAGAAGGGGAAGTACCCTTTTATAAGAGAGGTGATGGTCACTTTAAGAAAAGATTGAAATATTAGTTTATTATACAATAATATTCAGTTTATAAAGGATGAAAAATGATTTAATTAGAGGATAATGAAATTCTGGGTCAAAATACTCTCAACCAATAGGTTTTAGACAAGTCTGGGCCACCGTATTAACCTTATCTTTTAGATTTTACTCTTAGTTAAATAGTATAACTTTTACCATGTCTTCTTGTATTATTATAATACATAGTTAAAAAACATACTATAAAATTACAAGAGAACCTAAAGTGGTTCATTAATGACATATCTATCATTATATATGTCCTTTTTCTGAACCTTAGATATTTAGAACTATTATAAAATTTAATAAAATAGTATTTGTTTTAAAAACTCATTTACATCAATTTTGACACTATTTGGTATTTGGTTTTTTTGAAAGTAAAAAAAACATGATTACTTAGAAAAAAATAAATTAAATCAATAATAAAATGTCATATAAACCTAGAAAATTAGTGGAATTCATCAAAAGTCTCTATTTACCTTTATTTTTATATTTACAATATCAATTATTTTAATCTTTCATTAATAAGGTAATTACTACTTTATCATTGTGTCATAAATAAATTTAATTATTTAATGTCTAAAATTTATAAATAAAATACCATTATGTAGGAAATATGGTCATATTTTTAATTTATATTTATAGTCTAATTTATCTTATGTATAACCCTTATTAAAAATGTTTTAGTAATTAAAATTTGACTTTAACACTTTTAACTCTTTTTTTAAATAAAATAATAATAAATGTCCTAATCTAATCCAAGTGGAACAAATAGGGTCATATTTTATTCCTAAGGTTTATTTTGGTTTAAATACACATATCCAATAGAATTAGGACATGTGTTCGGGTAATTATAATATCAATCGTAACTTTAATTAGCCTATTTAATTATAACACTGGTAAATAAAATTCAAAAGTTACTATTCACCAAAAATTATATTCATCCTATTAAACGAAATTTTACAAACTGATGTCGACTGTGTTTCTCAAATTTTTGAAATTCAATTCACAGAAGTGATAAAATTACATTTTATGAAAATTTACAAATGTTCCTAGATGGTTGGTAAAAGACGTTAAAAAGTTCAATAAAATTTTATACATCTAATCTTATTATAAAATGACTCAAATTAACTACATTGAACTAATATAGGTATTATGTATATATTTTGACTTAAAATAAATTTAAATAAAATAAATAGCTATTTAATCAAAAACTCAGCTTTAAACAATAACACAGTGTTTCTTACTATTCATTAAAAATTGAATGTATTCAGAAAAATACCAAAAATTTTCCCTCAGCTAATTTTTATATTCAGAAATAAAAAATTAAATATATTTTACCAAATTAAAAACATTTAAGTCATGTTAATTAATTTAAAATTAATTCTCACTGCTAAATCCAGGAAGCGAGTTTATAAGAAGTAAAACCTTTCAAGAGATTGACATGTGTTTATGTAAAATTTAAATGTGAAATTACATCGAATGAAAAAAATTATATAAAATGATAAAAATATAATCTAATGATACTTTTAAACTACATATTTTTATAATTTCACACTAAAAATTATTTTAACTAAAAAAGTTCTTTTTAATTAAAATTTAGTGTTTTTCACTATTCATCAAAATATGAATGTTATCAGAAAAGTACCAAAAAATTATCAAAAATATATTTTTATGTCCCACTTCTAAATTATAATTTTATTTCATTAAATTGAATATGTAAAAGTTTCAAATATTGGATTTAAAATGTGTTCACCATTAAAAGGCTGAAAAATTTTATTTTTTGAAAAATAATTATTTTATCTGAAAAATCGAATTTTATATTATATTATGTCAAAGAAACACATAATATGAATTTTAAAATTATATGGAGTATAAACAATTTAAAATGAAGTTAATAATATTCCTAACTTCTTTTTGAACGACTAGTTTGGAATGTTGTGGTGCGCTCGATCTTAGTGTTGCGTGTAGCGCAAGCTATTGAATTACTTTAAAGAGATAATATACTATGAAATCATGTGGTGTCACATTCTACCCTCCTTCAATAAATTGAGTTCTCACAATTTAAAATTGTTTTTTGAAAATAAAAGGTTTAAAATAGAAAATACTTTTGTGGAAAACCCACATCGGAAATAGGTTTAATAAAATTCTATCTTAATAAGATGGAAAAGGAAAGGGAAAAGTCACCACCAAATTAGGGTTTTGAATTGAAATAAATTGGTAGAAATTTCAAACATATAATTGGAATAAAAACGTAAATATTTATAGGGATTGAATGAAGTCACCAATCACAAACAAGTGAAAAATAAATGGAAAATTGGGGGCCTCAAATCCCTAAATCTATGATGACAAAAATATCATTGGTTCATCAAAACATAAGATATTAGGATAAACCATTTTTGGTTCCAAAATACTTTCTCTAAATTTTATGAATTAATTTTTTTATATAATAAGAAAAAAATTCTTGATAAGTAGAGTTCTATCCTTTAACTAATTTCTACCACTAACTCATCTTTCACTTCAAAAGATAAAAGAACTCAGAAATATTATATTTATCCAAGTTGTATAGGGTTTAAAAAAAATTTATAATTCATAAATCAGATCATTTAAAAAAACTACATTATACAGACCAGGACATCATGTAGGCCAGTGGTAGGTAATGCAACCTTATCTCCATTCAGTTGTGGGTTCATGTCTCGTGGCCTTGCCGGACACGATTGGTTGTCACCCGACCTCTGGTTTGACCTTTTTATAACAATCAAAAAATAATCTTAAGAAATTTTTTAAACATAAAAAATTGAATCCAAGGTCCAACTTAATTTATTCCAACCTTTAGAATTATCCAATATACTTGTGTCCAAACTCATAGTCTAAAAATTTATAAGGAAGGTCAACATAACATAATGAAGATCTCTTTTTCCCACATAATAACATATGAGTACCTTCATCCTGTATTCTCTTAAAAAATGGTAACAACTTGAATTACCATAAAACTTTATTGATTACATTCATTCTCCCTCATTACTTATTGAATACTGAATATATTCCTTCTATCCAAAAATTTTGAATACTCGAACAATGATGGAATAAACAAACCATTAATTGGTTCCATGGTAGTAAATAATATCCAATATAATATATCCAAATAAACCATATCTTATTAAAAAATCACTAACTTATTATCAGGACCATATTAAGGATTATATTTCCTTCTACTATCTATTTTCCAAAAAGTTTAACTTACTATCGTGTCACTTTTCTTTGTACCATATAATCTAAAATCCTTAATCAAATAGTACTGAAGTAAAATCCATATTTATTTCAATAATTAACATGACCAATACATCATTGATACAACACTCAAATGAAATAATTCATTAATAAAAATATAACAAATCTAATTCTTCCTCTTCATCTACGGTAGTATCATAACATGATTATTATCCAATAACATCATTGTGGTATACTATTATGATTGGGGCATTAATTCACATAGTGTCCCATCTCCTTGCAGATGAAGCATTGTACATTTGAAACCTTTTTCTTTACCTTCCAATCATGTACTTGGTGTCCATTTTTTCCACACTTATAACAAACACCCATTACCTTAAATAATTTACCAAGGAGATTCTTTACACAGTTATCCCATATGTGAAAATCAATCATTCCCTTATTCCCTTTATCCATCTTTATCTATACCATCATTTTCTTCTATAGATTCCCTTAAAAGCCATAGTACTCAAAGAATTATTTAAATTTTTTATTAACACATGATACTATTTGTTTATATGATGAGAATACGTGGGAGACTATTTCCCTTCTAAATGTTTCCTTAAGATCATGAATGATATTATCCTTCATACTCATTGGATCATGTGTATTACTGGAGACATCATTACTTCTACTAGGAACCATTTATAAATAGTGGAATACACTAAGTTAGTTTATGAATCTCAATGAATTACTCCAGACTTTTAGAATACCTAATGTAAATTGAAATGTTTATACATATAATCCATAATCCTAAAAAATGTTTTCTTTGAGGAAGTATTTACTAAAAAATCCGTCATAATGGTTTATAATGAAAATGTGAATTATCCTAAGCATATCCCTTGGGAGTGTCAATACCAAGAGTGCAGCAAGGCCCTTTTTGTGTAACAGGATACCCTGGGTCGAGCTCGACAATTCTTGTCAGAGTTTTCACATCTAGGTACATCTATTCCAGAGCCACCTCTACCTATTAATATCTATAAAGGGATGTATTTTCTTGGAAAACCCACATAATATTTACACTACCATAACTTTTGGATGTTCTTCTATACTAATCCCCAAATTTTATCATAGGGTAATGTTCTCTAATCAGAGTTTTTCTAAATCTAGTTTACCAGGTTTGTGCTAAACTTTCTCTGATGCCAACTATAATGCCCGACCCTAGTTACCCAGAGTCGGTGCATTATTACATAAAATTTACATGATCACAAGGGACTATGTACTAAAAGAATAATAATTTTAGTATCCTTAGATGTACTATATAAATACATAAGTTCTAAATTACTATTTCAAATATAAAAACAATATTATGTCTCCTTTGAACACACTAATATCCCATAGCTTATTCTTGTAGGATAATCATAATATACTTCTTCACATCCTGGAAAAAATAAAACATAAGAAAGGGGTGATCTCAGATTCTCAGTTGGATAAAAATATAGTGGAAAGTTTTATAAATAAGAATAGACATTGAAGGAAATGTATAAGACTAAAACACAATAATTTTACAATTAAACATCAGTATAATATGGAAAAGATAAATCAAATAATGTAATTTACTTATTCACATGGATATTCTACTAGTAGAATAATCACATGTAATATCAATATATTACTTCACAATGATAGAATGTATAATTCCATACATCATAACAACATAGTCAAGGCCTTGGTCCAAGACTAAAAATATGATTTTTCAAGGCATTGTGCCAAGATACTAGTTTGTCTCATGTGACCTACCGATGCATCGAGGAGCTATAATGGGATCCACCCGTTACTAACTAAGTCCAATTCATTCCTCATATGAAAATTTGGAAACATAACATAAACATCTGTATTAAAACTAGAATACAGAATGTCAATACTTTAACCATAAACCATGAATGGTATAAAAATAGAACATCCATAGTCAAACATATCAAAACTCATTCAATAAAATATAGAAGAATTTATTGTAATAAATCAACCTTAATCAAGAATAATATCACGTAAAAGATGTTGACAGAGTTGAAAATTATCAGTAAAACTTTTTGAGAGAAATATAAATTTTTTTGAAATCATTAAAACGCCACACATTTATAAAGGAAGTCATTAAAAATATATATTTGAATCAATTTTTTCCATAACACTTTTAAACTTTGGAAAAGAATTAACATTTTTAAACAATCATGTCCATATAAATAAATACATAACATCATTTTTATAACATGGAAATTAATTAAAAATATTTTAAAAAATAAATCATTAAAAAATTTATAATACTGATTTAGCAAAATATTCCCTTCCAGAAAAAATTAAAATATTCATTTTGAAAACATTTTTATAAAACATGGACATGGATGATAAAAATTTCAAAGAAAATACTTACACATAAACAATCTTGGATAATAATGAGATTCATGAATTAAACCTTACCTTGTAATTTTACTTGGTCGAGGGTACATTATCCTCCGGTATAATAGTTAAATTATAGTTAATAAATTATACAATAACCATACACATATGTATTATATTATATATGATCTTTTAATATTGTTTTGTTCATAATATTTTAGTAGTATCATTGTTTCGGGTGGAAAAAGATTCGTTTTACTTTATATGTTTTTCTACGTAAGTCATGTTTTTAATCAATATGATGTATTTGATTCATATCCAGAATGATACTAAGTTCATAAAAATTATTTTTACTGATAAAATGAAAATTATTCTAGAATGGTTACGATGGGGAATTATTCTCATCACGTTCATGGAGACGGTAATCTGTATGTACGCATGAGCAGAAATACCATTCTATTGATGGTGAAATAGTATGTAATTTGATGGTATATAATATATAAAAAGTCATTAACATGCTATATTTATTATTTACATCAATTATACTCAATATTACACCCATCCAAATAACGAAGTGTTGAATAACAAACTACACCACGACGTGGAGACAGGAAGCCGTATGTATGGATGAATGGTGACTTTGTCATTCATAGGATGGATATAATAATTAATATGTTCATAACATATTTATAATAACATCACAATATTTATAAGGTACAAGATTTATTATTTTTCCATGGAAACAAAAATAAATAGGAAGTGGAAGAAGAAAAGATCTTTGAAAGAGGTGATGAAATTATTACATATTATTCGGGTTATTCCTTTTGATTTGATCAAAATGACTGCATAGGTCAGCTTTATGATCAAATTTAGGCCCCTTGAATGAAGGGAGAGTAGTTGGGAAGATATTTTATCAGGGTTTGGCTGAGACAAATGGCTTTTGAGGTTGTATTTTGAGAGAAGGGGAAGTACCGTTTTATAAGAGAGGTAAGAGTCACTTTATAAAAAGCTTGAAATATTAGTTTATTATACAATAACATTCGGTTTATAATGGATTCAAATGGATTTATTTTGATTCCATGGTGGTTCTGAGTCTAAATACTCTGACTGGCTGACTGAAAACTACCATTTGTTTTGAAATAAAAGCCACAGTACAAAAGAAACACAAAAAAACCATCATGGTGGTCGAAAGTAATGCAGACCCATAGCATCATTGGGTCTAAATACTCTAAAAAAATAGGTTTAGACAAGTTTTGGTCACCATATTAACCATATCTTTTAGATTTAACTCTTAGTTAAATAGTTTATCTTTTAGCATGTCTTCTTGTATTATTATAATACATGGTTAATAAACATTCTATAAAATACCAAGAGAACCTAAAGTGGTTCATTAATGACATATATATCATTATATAAGTCCATTTTCCCGACCTCATATTTTTAAGACAATTATATAATTTAATAAAGTATTATTTGTTATAAAAACTCATTTATGTCAATTTTGACACTATTTGGTATTTGGTTTTTGTGAAGGTCAAAAAAACTTGATTACTTCAAGAAAATAAATTAAATGATTACTAACATTTCATACAAACCTATAAAATTATTTTAATGCATAAAAAGTCTCAATTTACATTTATTGGGATATTTATAATATTAATTATTTTAATCATTCACCAATAATGTAATTACTGCATCATAATTGTGTCATAAATAAATTATATTATTTGATGTTTAAAAATTATAAATAAAATAAAATTATGTATGAAATATTTTTTTCTTTCTAATTAATATTTATAGTTGAATTTATTTTATGTATAACGATACATTAAAAATGTTTTAGTTATTAAAATTTGAATTTGACACTTTTAACTATTCTTTAAATAAAATAATAATAAATGTCCTAATCTAATCGAAGTGGACCAGAGAGGATAATATTTTATTCCTATGGTTTATTTTTGTCGAAAGACACTTATCCCATAGAATTAGGACATGTGTTAGGGTAATTATAATACCATTTTTACCTTTAATTATCCTATTTACTTTTAACCGTGGTAAATAAAATTCAAAAGTTACTATTCAACTATTTTTTTCATCCTATTAAAACATTTTCTACTCCCGATTTCATCCTTGTCTCTCAGACTTTTGAAATTCAATTCACAGAAGAGGTAAAGTTACGTTTTATGCAAATTTGAAAATGTGCTTAGAAGGTGGGTAAAAGACGTTAAAAAGTGCAATGAAATTTTATACATCTAATATTACTATAAAATGACTCCAATGAATAAAATTTAAATAATATAGGTATTATGTATATATTTTGACTTGAAATAAATTTAAATAAAATAAATAATTATTTAAATAAAAAGTCATTTTTGAACAATAACATAGTGGTTTTCACTATTCATCAAAAATTAAAAGTTTTCAGAAAAGTACCAAAAATTCACCCTAAGATAATTTTTATATTAAAAATTCAAAAATGATGTCTATTTTACCAAATTAAAAACATATATGTTACATTAATTAATTTAAAATTAATTCCCATTGTTAAAACTAGGAAGCAGGTATTTAAGAAGTAAAAACTATCAAAAGATTGACATGTGTGTATTTACAATTAAAATGTGAAATTATATAAAATGACATAAATTATATAAAATGATAAAAATATAATCTAATAAAACTTTAAAACCACTCAAATTTATAATTTTACATTATAAGTTATTTCTATTTAAAAATTTGTTTTCAATTAAAATTTAGTATTTTTTACTATTCATCAAAATATGAAAGTTACTAGAAAGGTATCAAAAATTTATCCGAACTATATATATATGTATAATTTCTAAAGAAGAATTAAATTTTATTAAATTTAATACATAAATGTTTCAAATATTGGATTTAAAAACGGTTCTCCATTAAATGGCTGAAAATTTTTATTTTTTGAAAAATACTTCTTTTATCCTAAAAATTGAATTTTTTCTTATATTCTGTCTAAGAAACACATAATATGGATGTTAAAATTATATAGTGTATATGAAATTCAAAATGTAGTTAATACTATTCCTAACTTCTTTTTAAACGGCTAGTTTAGTAAGTCGTGGTGTGCTCGAACTCGGTGTTTCATGTTGGGCAAGCTATTAAATTACATTAAAAAGATAATGTACTATGAAATCTTGGGTTTTTACAGAAAATGTTTATCAGACACAACTTGGGGATATAATTAATGTTTTGATCATAATGAGGATGTGTATGAGAGTCTATATGAATTTTATATAAATATAAAGATTATTTTCTTATCTGAGAGTTCTAATAAACCATAAGATGTTTAGAAAACATGTAATGATAGCTTTATGAAGGAAAGGTGGAGAAGAAGTGAAGATGATAATATTTGGGGATTGGTTGGAAATAAATAATACACTGTAAGGATGCAAAGTCAGAATATATTCCATATTAAATAAAATGATGATATCCTAATACTATATGTTATCAAAATAATTAGAAAGTAATGATTATAAGAAAGAGTTTATATAAGAAGAAAGTTTGTGAAGTCAATAATTTCTGGTCTCATTTCATTAGTGTGACATTTCCTGATGAAAAATTATTTGAAGGTTGTGAAGTTTAGTTTTAAATATGAGAATATGAAGATGTATGTTTTTAGTTAGACCAATAATAAAAAATATAAAAAAATTTATAGAAATAAATTAGTGGATGGTGGAAGTTTGTTTCTATCATTATCAAAAAATTGAATATTCTTCTCCTGATACAGGTCCATAGGATGTAGTGTTCCACCAATAAATCAAAGTAAGAATTGTTTTCACTTAGAGTAATTGTGAACGTTGTAAAAGTAAATATGTTATGTTTTTTGGACCAATTCATATAGGGAAGTAGGAGTCTTATCATCCATTTGATGATCAAAAATGCAGTTAAACCATTTTCATCATGTTGAATTTCTTTATTTTAGGAGTCAAGAGAAAATAAAGCTCTGATTTGTTTCCTTAATAATTGAGTCAAGAGAGAAATAAGAAGTATTTTCGGTTTTCATCAAATGGGTCAAGATTCATCAGAAATTATGTGCTTCCTACTATTAGATTGGAGGTGACACCAATCCATCAAAATGAAATAGAGATTGATATATCTAGTGAAGGATGAAATCTATATAAGTCATTGTATTCTAAAATTCTTCGAACATTGGACCATTGGTATAAGAAAAACAAGAAAAGGATAAATTCTTTGAAGATTTTTTAAAAATGTTGAGAAAGTAATTTTCAATGGATTTTGAATATGTGTTTAAGTGTTTCTATGAGGTGTAGAAGATTTTAGAATTTTAGACTATATTTATGATAGAATTGTTTCAATGTATTATGTTTATAATTGTACATCATAATAACAAGTCTTCATTTATGATGTATTAGCAAGTTGGTAAAGAAAATTAGAGTGACCATAAGTCTATCATAATTAAGAATTTGAAATGGAAATCAAAGATGGACGAAATAATTGTCATAACGTTTTATGTGATATGATGTTGTGAAATGATTCAATTAGTATTTAGAAAAATCAAGAAGAGTTGATAATATATAAATATGTAAATCATTGAGCTGAAATTAATTAGAAATTGATGTTTTTGGGAATTAGGTTATGTGGGAATTTTTTTTTGATTCCTGGCTAAACAATTTTTGTTGCACACATAAAAGGAAAAGGGTACATTGTACTTACAAACTAATCTGAAAACTATTCATGTGGGTAGGAACAAGGATATGTTATAATTTTTTAGTGAGAATGAATTTCAGAATAGAGAATTATCGATGAAGTTTTATAGATTGAAGAATAAGATGAAGACATATCATATTTACCAGTTATTAGATCAGAATGGATCATATGATCCAGAAATTAGTCTGATATTTACAGGATGATGAAGTAGTAGTTTGTAAATGTTTTAGTGGTATTCTGGTAAAATTATATTTCTATATTGAGAAATCAGAATGGGGAATCTGACTGGAAAATCAGACTAAGTATCATTATGATGTTTATATAATTTCATACCTATTGAGGGGTAAGAAATGAATAATTGTTTTTAGGATTATATTTGTGAATGATGAAAAGTAATCATTGTAACATGTTTTTAAAAAACTAGTTAATGTTTCCAAAATTTTTATAAGAACATTTATTACATCATTTCATGCGACTTTAGGCACATGCCCTATTGTATTGATCATAGTGCTGTGCATGTGTTAGGGTATATCCTACTTGTTTATATCCACGCAAAAGAATTGTTTTCAAGTTTATTTTTTGGTATTGGATTGTTTCAATATCATACCAAGAATGTAGATACTCTTTTTGAGCAGTGAATCATATCAATTCTTATGTTCCTATGAACATGCGATTGATTTGTTTCTAGAAAAGTTATACTTCCCAAGAACTGGGTGAAGGTTGTTTCAAAAGGAAGGAAACATAAAAGAAAAATATATCACCAATTCACCCCTCCCCATATCATTGATACATTGATCCTGTATGGGTAATATCAATTGGTATCAGAGTTACGGTTCCCTTCGTTTACTATTTAATAAAGTTTTCTAAAGATAAGTTGTGAAGGAGAATTTTAATTGTGTGAATTATAAGGGGATTATAGTATTTTATTGTGAAAACTATCATATATAGGAAGATATAATTTTTCAATATCTTATGTCTCTTGGGTATGATGTTCTTCAAGCTGTTATAGATGGATTTCCTCCTATTGATGGGAAATTACCTATTACATTTGTTGATAAGAAGAATATTGAGAATTATGGGGGATCTATTTTTTACCCTCATTACTTTATGAAAGTGTGTTTATAATAGTGACGTTTTTATCTACTTCTAAAAGTATCAAGGATAATTTGAATAACATTTATGAATGTAATAAAAAATTCAAGAAAGAAATATTACAAATAGGGATAATTAAGTATGAAGATATCAAGAGGGGTGAGTATTAATTAGTTGTTTTATTCTTTATCTAGGTGAATTTCATTGTTAGGACTATTATATTCTTTGGTGAAAAGTTATAATAATCTACAATTATTGATAAGATATTGATAATTTCCCTAAAAATATTGATGCTAATGTTTTCTCATTATAAGACATAGATCCTAAAACTCTATCTCTAAATGATTTTCATACTACTCTTATCAAATTTGAAATGATAAGGGAAAAAATTATGAAGGGAAAACAAAATTGGATCATGAAATATCATTCGAGTCTTCCAGGAATGAAAATACTTATAAGATTCTTGAAGAAGAAGAAGAAGGTTCTGATTCTGAAAATGAGTTATGTAAAGAACATGATGAAATTTTATCCTTGTTTTATAAAAGTGTGAAAATAGTTATTGGTAAATATATGAGAAAACATCCTTTGAATTAATTTGAATTTGGTACCATTGTGAACTTTGTAGTTAAATTTCCTCGAATAAATAATTAAGAAAACAACGATGAAGAATATAGAAGGTAGAGAAGATAACGTGAGAAATAGGATGATAATGCTAAATATTATTCCAAAGAGAAATATAAAAACATCTATTAATACATATGGAAACGTTTTCTTGTCTAAGATGATAAAGTAGAAGATAGTGAAGTTGAATCCAAAAAGCTTACTCAGAATGGTTGGTGGAATACTTTCATTACAATAGTTTACAATGAAGATCTCAAAAGCAGATGTTCTGAAGCAGAAAAAACAATACTTGATTTTCATCTATAATAATAATATAATGAATGTATAAGAAATATTTAAAAATTGAGAAATAAATTAGGAAATTGAAAAATTAAATTACCTCAACAACCAATCAAACATTTTTTTTCTAATGATAAAATCAAGCTATTGGACGATATTGTTAAATTAATAAATCCATTGAAAAATAAAATAATTGAAATGAATATCTAGAATTTAATGTAAAATTAAAATAAAAAAAATTAATCTTGTCTAACAAAAAGAATCTAAGGTGAAACAGAGCACTACAAGTATTAAGAACTTTATTTCTAAATTTAGCGAATGTTTTGGAAATAGTTATACTGAAAAGGATCATCAAAAGTTTCCTGCAAAGGTTGAGAATAAAGATGGAGAATATATGTTGGTGGCCCAAACAAAAAAACGGAGAAGAAAAAGATTATAAAAATTATGAGTCTGAAATGTTTTCTAGTACTTTTGGTTTTGATAAGGATAAAAATAAATTTTTAGTTTAAAAATATGATTCTAGGTGATAACATAAAGGGTTGTGGTAAATAATGTTTTTATACGAAAGATATGAGGGTTTCTGATGAATATTCTCACAACTCTAGATAGTATTAAAGTTAAAGAGGTAAATATTCTTTCTATTGATACTAATAGTATTGTGTAGGATTTTGGAACATTGAAAATATGAGTCAGTTTAATCAATAACATTAAAAATATTCCAAAAATTACACAAGGCAATGTCTGAGGGGGATTTAATCCTCTCAAACGATGTATTCCGAGAATAATTTTTTGAACAAAACATAGAAGGATGGGCTTAAAATTGAAAATAGGTTCTAACCTATAGAAAATATTTGTGAAATATGTAAATAAATTTTAAATATAATAAAAGGATTTCTCTTTTTGTTAATGGAAGAATAAAATATTTTTATCAATTCTAAGATGATGGATGTGAATAATGATAATGGAAAAGAAAAATATCATATTATACAAACCGCTCTCAAAGCTACAAATGGATAACAAACCAAGATCTTGGATAGTTTGTGTTTTTCTCATATGACAAGAGACATAAAATTGTTTAATAATTTGAAATAATTCAAAGATGGAAAAGTGACATTTTGAAATTATGAATCTCTCATAATCAAAGGTGTTTGATCTTTCATGATTGGGGAAGGAATTTTGAAATTCATGAAATATTTGTTTTTTGATGGGTTTAAACATAACCTTTTAACTATTTCAAAAAAAATTGATGAAGGAAAAAAATTTGTTTTCAGAAAATATAAGTTTATTTTGATAATAAAGGATGACGGAAAGATAGTTACATGAGGTTAATATACAAAAGAAAACATGTTCCAAGTTGACGAGGTTCAAAACTCTTGTTACTGATGTATGATAGAAGAGAATCATTTGTGTAATAAAAGGAACAGACACATGTGTTAGAGAAACATGAGAAATTTATCATTGTGAGATCATGTTCATGGTATTCTTGATATGTCAAGAATAAGATTTTGGTGTAGAAAAATTTGTCAGAAATGAATGATTACAATCTCAATTCACAAGAAATTTTAGATTTGTTAAAAAATACATCAGGGAATTATTCATTCAAATATTTCTGGTCCAGTGAGAAAAAAATCAACTCGTGAAGATAATCACTTAATTATTTTCACTGATGACTTTACCTACATTACTTGTGTTATTTATTTTAAACATAAGTCAGATGCTCTAAAAATGATTAAAAGTTTCAATAGAAATGATGAAAAGGAATGTGAGTAATCGGAAAAGAAATTGATAATTGGAAATGGATGTGAATAAAAAAAATGAGGAGTTTGAATACTATATTGAGAATCACAGATTCAAAATGAGTATAGTACACCATACACTCTTAGAAAATGTTCTGAAAGGAAAAATATTATTTTATTTGAAATGACGTAAATTATGTTACATGAACATGGTGTCTCTCATTAATTTTTGTGGAAATACATGAGATCTTATATTTATATTTACAACTGATGTTTCTATAGGGTAAGTTCAGATATGACCCCACTTGATATGATTTAGGAAAAAAGTACAAATTTAAAACACTTAAGAGTTTTCTGGAGTCCATGAATCATAAATAAAAAAGGTGGAAACCTTGGAATGTTTGAGAAGAGACTTGAAGATGGAAATTTTCATTGATAGGCATTATAAGGAAGAGGATATAGATGTTTCAATAAGAAAATAAGAAGATCATTTGACTATATTGATGTGAATGTTATTGAAAAATTTGAGGAAGATGCTAAACAATCTTTTGCAGATAAGGAATTTGAACATGACAAATGATTTTTTTTTAAATTTTTTACAAGGAAAAAAACAATTATAATCCTAATAAAAAAGAATAATTGGACTCAGTTGTTTCTAGTGATGAGGATGTATTTAGAAAATATCATCTCAGTTCGAGGAAGAAAATAGAGTCATAAAACATAATTGGTGATTAAAATCAAAAGGCTTGAACAATAGAAACATCAAAATCTATTACACATACATCTTTATATTCTAATGTTGAGATGAAATATCCAAATAAAGCGTTCGAGAACCTAGAATGGATTTAGGCTCTGAATGGAACATTGTATTAGATAGAAAATAATAATACTTAATAAGTCATACCAAAATAAAATAATTATTTTTAGTACAAAGTGTGTTTTTTAGAATAAGATGAATGAATATGGGTAAGTGAGAATAAACAAAGAAATATTAGTTTTAAAAGGGTACTCACAAATTGATGTAAATTATTTTGATTAGGATTTTTCTATGATATAATGTTTTGAAATAATTAAAATATTTCATTCTATTTTTGAACAATGAAGAAACAATATTTTTTAAATGGATGTGAAATATGCATTTATGAAAGGGGATATTGATAAAGAAGTCTATAATGAACAACCATGTGGATGTTTTTTGGAAGGATAAATGTTATGTGTTCTTAGTGAAGAAAGCATTTTATGGGATGAATATCGCTCCACGATCTTGGTATTCCAAATTGGATACTCATTTAAGGAGAATTAGTTTTTATAAATGAATGGTTGGTAGTAATATGTACATCAATGAGATTTATGAATTTTCCATGAGAATAATTTTTTAGGTTTATGACATAATCTTTGCTGGGAACGACGGAAGAACGTATGAAATATTTTCTAAAGAAATTAAAATGTTGTTTTATATGTTCATATTGGGTTAAATTAAATACTTTCGTGGGTAAAAAATATCATAAAGTAAGAAACATATATTTTTTTCCCCAGAAAATTATGATAATAAATTTCTTATGAAGTTTGGAGTGGTAACTTTAAAACTAGTTTACATATCTATTTTAGTGGGAAACAAGTTTAATAAAGACAGAAAAGGAAAGGAAGTTGACTCTAAAGAGTTTCAGAAGATGATTGAAAGATTGTTATATTTTATTTCCTCAAAACAAAATATTACTAATGTTATTAAGTTATGTTAATTATTTCAAATTTCTCCAAAAAAAATAAAATATATTGGATGGAAATAGATTTCTCATATATTTCAAGGGAATTTTTTTTAGAATTAGGTGTGATAACATAGAAATTATTAACATGATTGTGTATTCATATGTTTATTGGGAAATAAATTTTATTTATAGAATATCCATGTCTAGTGGAGTTCTTTTTCTATGAATCACTACTACAAATATGGATTTTATCAGCGCTAAAAATGGCCTTTAACAGCGCTAGAAAAGCTCTCTTAATGCCGAAGAAGATAAGGGGTCCCCTCTATCAGTGCTCCAAAAATCTCGGATAAAGACCCCTTTTATCAGCATTAAAAAAAAGCGATGATAAAAGGGGACTTTTATCAGCGCTAAAACAAAGTGCTGATAAAAGGTTCCTTTATCAGCGCTTTTTTAAAAGCGCTGATAAAAGGTAAAAAAATTAAAAAAAATTAAAAAAAATTAAAAAAAATTAAAAAAATACTGCCAATCAGGGTGTCTTTTATAGCGCTTGAGGCCCCACTTTTAAAGCACTTTTCCGCCCCCTACAGTGCCCCATGCACCCCCTCCACCCATTAACAACACTTTCTCCCATATTCCCTCATGCGCGCGCTCCTATGCCTCCACCAGGATTTTAACTCGAGACCACCCCCCTGCGCGCCTAAGCCCTTACCACTCCTCTATTTTGATTTGTTTTTCAATTCATGATATCTCTATATATATATATTTATATATTTAGTTATATTTATTCTTATAGTAATATATATTTATAATAATATATATAGTTATATTAATATATATATATAGTTATATTAATATATATCTCTCTTTATATATATATATAGTTATATTTATTCATATAGTAATATATATATATATTAATATAAATATATAGTTATATTAATATATATATGGATATATTAATATATATATTTATAGTGATATTAATATATATATTTATAGTGATATTAATATATATATTTATAGTAATATTAATATATATATAGTTATATTAATATATATATAGTTAGATTAATATATATATATATATAGTTAGATTAATATATAGGTATATAAATATTCTTATATTTGAATTTTAAATAAAATAGATATTAGTTATTATTTAGATAAAGCTAATATATTTTATATGTAAATATATTTTATTATTTATATTTTTATAATTAAATTTTTATGTGTGAATATATAAAAAAATATGTATATATTGTTATATATTTGATTATAGATAGCAGTTCATTATAAAAAACGATGAAATTTCAAAAGCAAAATATCTATATGAATGAAATAACTTGTAATAAATTCAGTCCCCACCCAAAAAATCCAATAATACCCTCTTAAACGAGGCTGGAAATCCAAAAAATGTTAAAAAATCGGGGTACCCCGACTAAAACCTCAGTTTTGGAGGCCTTATGTGCCTTTTTTGGCCTCAAAAAAACATTGAACGGGGTTTCCACAGACACAGCGATGTAGAGATCATCGCAGGATTCAATTTAATATGTGGTAGAGCTCAAACGGACACCCGGATCAAAAGTTATGGCCGTTTGAAGTTCGAGTTGCGTTTTCAACAGATTTTGGATCATTTTTTTAATTTTTTTTATTTTTTACTCTTCAAAGTGTTATTAAATTACTATTACTCCATAATAATTAGCAAATTATTAATTAAAAATATTTTTTAATTTTTTTTATAATCCATTTTCACTAAATATATTATATATTAAGTATATTATGTTTAAATATATTTTTATACTTATCTAAAATATATTTAAAAATTATATATTATATTTATATCAATATAAATATATTTATATATTAATATATTAATATATTATTTTTAATTAATTTTTTTTGAAGTCCACCGTTTATCAGTGCTAACAGAAAAGCGCTGATAAAGGGGGTCCCTTAATCAGTGCTAAAAAAGCACTGATAAAGGGGGTACCTTTATCAGTTCTAAAAAAAGCGCTGATAAAGGGGTGCGTTTATCAATGCTTTTTTAGCATTGAAAAAGGTACCCCCTATCAGCGCTTTTTCGTTAGCATCGATAAAGGTTGGTGTTGGGAAAAACTGTTTTTGTGGTAGTGAATATTTGTGTTAGTTGGAATAATAAGAATCAAAAATCAATAACTCTTTGTATGGATAAGGATGGGTACGTTACTACCACCCAAGCTTCTACCCACCTTATGTGGATGAAGATTCAGTTGGAGGACATACTTATTTAAATAAAGTTACCCTTTCCCTTAGTGTTTGACAATCAAAGTTCCAAAAAACATACATGAAATCCAGTGAAACATTCTCATTCAAAACATATTGATATCAAATATCATTTAATCAATGATCATGTAGAGAAGAATGAATTTAATCTAGAATATGTTCCCAAATTGGAACAAGTTACTGAAATATTCCATAAAAACATTTACAGTTGGACCATTTTTTATGCTGAAGTTGAACATGGAAATCCAACCTATTTCTCTCCAATTTTGATGTATTTTTTCTATACCCTCTCCCATTTAGTCTTTGGATAGTGTGTTAATGTTGGATAATTGTTCCATTAATATATCCATTGATATGTGATAAGACCTTTAAGGAACCATGTTGATTGGGGGAGTTTTGGGTAAGCTGTGAACTCCGAATGTAAGTGTGTGAACTATTCTAATAATTTTTTGGAGTGGCTATAGAAATTTTATATATATATATATATATAATTGGAAGAAGTGAAGAAAGTGTGTGAAGAAAAGATATAGCAGTATCATGAGTCACTACTTTTTCACAACATGGTTTTTCTATCAATGATTATAGTTCCTTAAAATGAGTTAGCTCACATAGAAATAGAATTCATTGATTACTAATCCATATCTTGAGGATATAATGTTCATTTATTTACGAAACTCGGTTGACAACAAAATCTGAAGGGAGAGATTTTTGGGACCATATTGACAAGAAAGAATTTTTTGGAATCTTATAGAAGTTTTTAATGAATTTTTTTTCCGATTTTGTTAAAGATAAAGAGATCACCTCACTTTTTAATTTTTGAGGATTAGACTCACATTAATAATGAGGAAGCGTATCAGAGTGTGTATGGATCAGATGTAAATATGATGATTATTTGGTGACCATATAGTTCTCCAAAATCATATGTTTTCGTGAAAAATTGTGATTCTATCCCTTTTAAAGAAAGGGGGAGAACACTTACTTCCAAAAAGATATAGGGATTAGTAGGTATGAAAGAAGACACTAGAAGGATGATAAATCATAATACTTTCCATTTTAAATTATATGATGTGATGACAATCCTAAATGTCCTCAAAATCCTTAGTAAGTCCTTACTCTAAGAAATATTTTATAGATAAAGAATGTTTATGAAGTAAAATATTTCAAGTATCAGTTCATTGGTGTGTGATAAAGAGACACAAAATTATTTGATGTCTTTGATGTTTTATTTGAAACATGATAATATGAAGATACTTGTTTTATATCAGACCAATAAGGAAAAAGATAAATTTTTTCAAGAAATAAATTGAAGAATTCTAGAATATTATCTCTATCATAATAAAAAAATAAAAGAAGATACTACTGATGCCAGTCCATCAGATGTAGTGTTCCCTCGATTAATCCGATGAAAAATTATTTACATTGAAATTTGTTAAGGCTAATTTAAAATAAAAGATGTGATGTTTTTTGGGATTGATAAATGCATAAAGTTAGAGATCATTCAACTAGATAATGTTAAACGATGTAGAAAACCATTTTCAGTTGGATGAATCGCTTTGTTTCCATTGGTACAAGTGAAAAGAAATATCTAATTTTCTTCTTTAACAAGTAGGTCAAGAGAGAAAGAATAAATATTTTTTATTTTAATCAAATGGTTCAATATTCATCATAAAATATTTATTTTTCACTATTGGGATAGAGGTGACACCAATACATTGACATAAAACAGAGACCGATCCATCAAGAAGAGGTTGAATCGAATATCATTCATCAGAAACTAGATTTCATCAGACACAGGACCATCAGTCTGAGGAAAATAATAAAGTTATAATTTCTTTTAAATAGTTGAAAAAATTATGAAGAAGTATTTTTCAATTAATTTTGATGATGTGGATGAAGTGCAATTGAGAAGTGATGATGTCTTTAGAAGTTGAAATTATGTTTACAGAATAATGGTTTAAATGTTTTTTGTTTACAAGTGGTCATCATAATAAAAAGTCTTCAGTTCTTATGTATTATCATGTGGGTCAATAAAATTGGAGTGAACATATGTCTTCATTATAATGAATAGGTCATAATGATAATTGAAATTGGAATTAGTAATAGTTAAAAAACATGAAGTGAGATAATGTTGTGAGAATATTTAGGATGTTATATAAAGAATTAATAAGAGTTGAGAAGAAATATAAGAGTAAAATATTGAGCCAAAATTATGGATAAATTTAATTTTTATTAAATTTGGTTAAGTGGGAATCATTTCAAATTCCCACCTAAACCATTTTTGGAGAAACTATAAAAAGAGTAGAGTGCACTATACTTACTTAATGATATGAACATTTTTCATGTGATGAGTAAGAGAGATATGTTATGACGTTTTAGTGAGAATTAGTTCCTAGATAGATCATTACTAAGGATGTTCTCCATAGAGAAGAAGAATAAGGAAGGAAGGAAGATCGTTTTTAGTGGTTATCAGATCAGACTAGGTCATCATACCAATAAATTGTTCTGGTACATATAGACTAAGGAAGAAGAAATTCTGAATTGTTTCAATGGTATTATAGCAAACATATTATTCTAAAATGAGAAATAGTACCGATGAATTATATTGGAACATCAGATTGTGTATCGTTATGATATTCAATGACGTTCATACCTGTTACTGGGTAAGAAAGTGGATTTTTTTGAATATTATATTTTTGAAAGATGAAAATGTAACGTAGTAATAGTTTTTAAAGCAACTAGTGAATGTTTCATAACTTGTTACACAAAGTTATATTACATTATTTCGTGCTAATTTAGGTAAATATACTATTTTATTAATAATATTGATACACATGTGTAAGGGAATATCCTACTTGTTTGTATCCAACCAAAAGGATTATTTTCATATGAATTGTGTGGAATTGTATTATTTCCATACCATACCAAGGATGTAACTACTATTGTTGAGTAGTGAACCATGTAAATTTTTGTGTTCCTCTGGATGTGATATTTTTTTCCTAAAAAGTTATTTTACACTAACAGGAGGCATAGTATGTTTCAAAATAAAGGAATCTTAAAAGAAAAAGTTATCACTTGTTCACCCCCTCCCCCTCCTAGTGATACATTTATCCTAGAAAGGTAATATCACAGTGGTCACCCATTCATATACTTGAAACTTCTCAATATTTTTCTGACTAAACTATTTAGTATCCCAAGGCATGAACATTGGTAAATAGTTTAAAAAGTTACATGAGTGAAGGTATCATTTTTGAATCTTTTGATGATCTCAAATATCTAAAGGTTAATAGATTATAGAATGAAATTTATAGTTTTTTCAAACTCTTTCACCCAAAAAATAAAATATTTTTTGATGGATATCAACATTCTCACTGATAACATCCAGCCATGTTTCAGTGAAGATTTTATGGAGTAGTCACCAAGACCACATCCTCATTACACAATATTCAATATAATGTTTAACCATTGATCGATAATCTCTTTCAACTATGGTTATATACCTAGGTATCAAATCTAATATATAAGGATCTAATTTGGATGGGGTGATAGATGTGGAATAATTTTCAACCGCTCCTCCTTAGTATGTTTTAGGGATTTATTCATTGGAATATACCTCTTGTAATGGGAAAACCTCTATTGGTACAATAAATTAAATGTTGTTAATATAACCACTAATATCTGACTCTATTAGGGGTTGATAATAATTTTATCATAAAGGATGTATGAAGGTGATAATTCCCCATTTTTCATAGGTTTCTTGCCTATGGGGTCTTCTAGTTTAGATATCCATTTCAAAAAAAAATCTGATAACCAACTTTGATAAGAAAATGGTTTATTAACCAATTGTTCATGTTTCCCCAGAACACAATTTAGGTAATGTTGTATCCATGCTTGGGAATCAGTCTATGATTGGTTCATGGGTGCACTAGTGGGTGGTAATGTAACTTTATCATTTTTATCCTCATATGTCAGAATCAACCTAAGATGGAAGTTTAAAACATGATTTCATTCACCCTAAAATCCAGTAAAATGTAATGGAGTCATCCTTTACATGAAAAGGAACTAACAAAAAAACCTATATGGGGTTTACAGATCAAAAATAGTGAATTCAATCTAGTAGAAAAATAGCCATTAATATTATTTTTTGGGTTATAATATTAGTTATAGATGTTACATATTTTTTGGAAACAATGTAAATATATTTTCAATGTCATTTTTAATAATAGATATTAAAATGTAATTTATTATGTAATATTTTTTAAAAAATTGTATATACATTTTCTCATGACTTTTCTAAAAAATCAATGTTAAAAGTTTCATTTCATGTAATTTTTTCAAAAAACTTATTTCAAAATTATATTTTTTAAATAAATTTGTAAAAGAACCTATAAACATATTCCTTTATTTAATAGAATCAATGAAGAAATTATAACATAAAAAATAAAACATGAATTGTTAGATTTTATTTTTATTTGTTAAAAAAATTAATTTCCAATCATATAACTTAAAAACAATCATTCATGAAATTATCAAAATAAGTGAATATAATATAAAAAATTGAAGTCAAATAAAAACAAATGAGAGTAAAAGATATTGATACAAATATTTTACATCTATAAAGGATCATTGAAGGAAACCATTTATTTTAGCATCGATTCCATTCTATCAGAATCATGACATTCAATTTATAATAATATACTCCATGGAAATATTATCATGATTTAGAATATATAAATGAGGTAAAAAAAGTGAAATGAAACTTTCGAGGGAAATATTGTCAGAATGATAGATCCGAAGATAGTGGATGAGATGAATGTTTGTGATGGAAATAGAAAAAATAGGTTTTATCATGATTAAATTTTATTTGAGAGAAACAAAATGAGGGGGTTCAATCCAAATATTTAAATTATTCACATTCTATGTGATACATTATTGGTTGGGGAATAAATTCATGAGTGTGGAAGGTGATTTTTTTGTTTGGTGAATAATTAGATTCCTAAAAAAAGTTATTTCAATAAACATTTTTAAATACCTATTATGTAAAGGGTTTCAACAAAGATTATATATATAACCAACATGGAAATACTTCAATATTGGTTTCTTGATTGGTTATTCTAATAGCCAATATCAAAACCAAGGTATGATTGTTGTGTGTGTTGTTCTTTGAAATAACATAAATTAAAACCCTTTATATCTAGTTTTTTACATCAATTATTGGAATAACCGAAATCAGGGAATTTTTATTGTCAGTTATATGAAGGTTGATGTTTGAATCCATATGAATAATCTATATTTCTTATAAGCTTCATCCACTCATGCTAACAAAAAACTAGTGATAAAGAAATGACGATTGATTGTTTGTTAAGTGTGTCACCAGTGTTATAATTTATTATCTCTAAAGGCACACTATAACGAAGAAAGGTGAAATGTGAATGATTCATTATTGCATCAGTAACCTCATCAGTGATTAGATATTTTTATTGAACACTAGAAATTTTGAGTAACCAGGGATGACATAAGGAATAGGGTATGGATGTAGTATTCAATAACTTATAGACCCAGATGTATTTTCCACCCATCCATACAAAAAAATGAATGGACCACTAATTTGAAAGGTTTATATACCCTATTGAATGTGATTTAACATATGATAAATATGGGAAAGAATGAACACTGTAAAGTTTATTGGGTTTTCTTATGCTATTAGCACTATCATCACCAATGATTCAATACTAACAATTAATTGGGAAATCTCAACAAGGAAGAGACACACACTCAAGAACATAGCATGGTTCCTTTCTAATCCGAAAATTAAATACATTTTTTACTTTACATAATATAACTATGTGATGTATTTTCTTGACTGTAGTGTGGGCCAATATGGGGCCTCAATATATAAGTATTATCAATAACGAAAACTCATTGTGTGACATGCTTATAGATTCAACCTACTGAGATGTATGATGATATCATCCCAATCCTTATAAGGGAGAATTTATCAATGATGATTAATATTTATTATCATTATTTATACTATAGAAAAAAACCATCATAAGGGGAGGGGTTCTTTATACTTCCCTCCCAAAATTATCCACTAGATGAAACTCAACATATATTTCCAAAGGGATTGGGATTCCTACAAATCAATAGATTTTACACAAGATAAACCTTACCCACCATGTTATATGTGAAAAGTATTAGCGTCTAAACCCCAATTGATAACCAATTATGGTAGGATGTTATCTATTTAATATGCCATAAACTACAAAATTATTACCTCCAAATATATTTCTATAACTTTTAGCTATTAATTTAATTCTAAACATTTCTACTAAACTCAAAAATCTTAATCCAATTAATCACATAATATACCACCAAGGAATAATTCTTACTCAGAGCTCCATACTCCAATAAGATTTTTGAACGATTTGGTGAATATTGACTGATACTTTTGAGTGATAGTTTGATGGATCTGGTCTTGATTATTTAGGGTAATCAGGGAATTTTTAGTATGTAAGAATTTCTTTGAACTGCCTCCAGAATATGTTATCCTTAAATAGTGTTGGTTTTCTAGATATAGTCCATGGAATATGAAAACTACACTGATGGAATTCTATGACTGAGTGAGGGCATTGAAATATCATTATAGAGACTACAGCTATATATGGGAAGCGAAATGGGAATTAGGTAATTATTAAGCTCCAGAATGAGTAGATTCATGAGAATATTTTTTTGATATTTGATCTAATATCAAGGGTTATTTATAGTATTACTAGAAATAACATCACTCCCCTCCATTTCATTCATATAGTTCTAATGACGAGATGAACTAAAAGAAATTTTCTCTACAATTGGAAATATGGGTAAAATCCTTCAGAAATAATGGGTAAAATTGATGTTATGAGAAGTGTATTATTAGTGATCCAAAGTTATTTGATCCTAAAGTGCTGAAATAACACACTTAATTTTACTTTTATAGAGGAGGTACCCAATGTTCACCTCAAGAACATCACATGAGCTACTTTAATTAGTTGAAATTAGATTCTTCCCATATAAATAAGTCCTAATTTTGTGGGATAGTTCTTTTTCATTCTAATTAATTATTAATCATTTATTATAAGATTGATGAAGGAGAAAATAGAAAAAAGGAAATCTTATCATGAATAATACCATTCATTAACAATAGGATTAATTTTTTTGTAACACCAAATGACTCCTTTATGGCCACCCAGTTTCTTTTATCTAGGAATATAAAGCCCATAATCTGTTCACTCACTTAATTTATGGATTAAATCCATTTTCAATATCCTAATGGAAGTTATTTGGTGTAATTTTATCCCTTCATGAATAAAAGTCATTGGCTATTTTCCTAGAGGAATCCTATATAGTTTCATACTGCCTTCATGGTCGATCAATGTTTCTAGGCATCTAGTGATAATAATTTTTGGTAACACACTTACCACTCATCTTCCCTCCCCTACCTATTTTGAGAGGGTGTATCTTATAAATATCAAAACATACATTGAGAAAATTATCTACCTTTTATAAATATGAATATCAGGAATTATTGTAGAAGAACCTCATCATTATTAAACTTCTTTGTATCAAACCTTTGTAATAAATAATGTTCTAGAATAATATGAAATCCCATGGGGCCATCTAGAATATTCCTCCACAGGGACATCTTTTTAAGCCCTCTATGTGTCCCATCCATGTAGGACCCTTCATGAGGTACTACTGTGAATAAAATATTTTCAATGGACACTCATGAACATTATTCTAGGAGGGTGATCTGGAAAGGACCTACGAGATCTAACTTTAACCCATTACCTAAGTAAATCACTCCATTTTTCGTGTAATAAAATTATGACTAATGATAAGATAGAATAATTTGGTTATTTCAGAATCTATTTAATGGACTAATGTTGTGAAGTATTTTTCTCGTTGAAGGAAACATCTTAAGAAAACCAAATCATGGGGAACTAGGCTACTCTCATGTCCCTAATTCCCCTAGGTTTTCTACCTTGGTGAAATTTATCCAAATGACCCATTATCCTTCTGTTTATAAGGTAAAATACCTAAAAGTACAATTCCATCAAGCATTTTCCACAACCTCTAGAGATATGTGTATATTCCATTTATTTCAACAAGCACCCCATAAAAAATTTATTCAATTGATAAGGATACACTCACAGTTTTTCCTAAAAGACTCATATGACCCTAAGGATAATTATGATAGTGAATTCCCCTGATAAAAATGGTTCCTATCATGAAGATACTATTAAACCTCCATGGGATCAACATTCTCTTCATGAGTGACCCATGTCAGACAATAGATTATATCAGGCTCCTAGTGGTTCCCCTTGTTCCACTAAATGATTATGAATATTACATGGGCCTTCTACAAGGTGTAAAAGCCAAAAATATACCTTCATCTACGTTGCATAATGGGTTAAGAATCTCTAGGATGCATCTATTCGGATTTATTCCATACATAAGATGGTCGTCCTACTAGGTATAATCCATGAAAAATCATTTTTATCTGAGTCACCAACCAGGTCAGGTATCTCTAGGTAGTGTATGAGTAATCCTAATAGGTATCCATCTTATTCCCATGTATGGAACTGGAATCCAGCTATGTGTAAGCCATAATTCTTACTTTATAGTATCATATTACTCATGAGTCAGCCATCCATCTTGATATTGTGACCAATAGGTGGGAAGTATATATCTTCCCTTTATGGAAGCCCTTGCATATGCCCTAATATATCATCATTGGTCTATATTCCTCCTGAGAACCTTATCTTCACTGGGTGATATTACCCATCAGACCCATATCATAACTAGGAAATATTCCCTATGAATCACATACCCTCGCTAGGATATATAACTCATGAAACCATTTCTTAAGGGGTTGTATACCCTACAATAGACTCATTCCTAAATAGGATGTATTCTTTATAAGAATATCTAAAAAGGATCATCCATATGAAGATCCCACATAACCATTAGAAGGGACCCTTTTTAAAGTAGTAATAATTGTATGAATTAAACTATATAGAATAGGTCTTCAACATATGATGTTAAACTACTTGGTACAGTCCGATTACACACCCATAAACTATTAAACATGAACTAAATAGTCTATGATTATTGTTAACCATGATACATAGGATTCCCCTTTGGGGTATAAACCCAACATTGAAAACCATTTTCACCCTATGCCATATTCTTTTCTTGAACCCCATTCTCACTAGGACCACATTCACCATGAAAATAATATTTTTTAGGATATATTCCTTTTTCGATACATAATTACCCATACATATTTTCCACAAGTCATATAATACATTCTCCTATATATTTACTAATATAAAAGGTAAGCCAGAATGTTATACTCATACATAAGTCCTACACCATCCATTTCTAGATATCTTTAACCTAGTAGTATATTCCTCATGAATTCTGACAACTAAAATATGTTATTGATACATGACCATAAAATTAACCTCACATGGTCATGGATGAGTGAATTTAAAATATTCTATATTTGTACATAACATATGACCTTAAAAGTTATGAAATGTCTGGTTAAGTATAACTAACATATGGAAATTTTGATTCTCGTCATAGGGATATGTAGGAATCCCCCATTAAGGGCCCAATCCCAACTACACAACACCTACCACTTACTTGGATAGAAATAAAATATAGATTACCTATTTTTGTGACTTTAACACATAATATAATCACCAAATAAAATAAATATGAAGATCCTATAATACATATAAATATTCACATAGATGCATATTTTCGATTGAGATTTCACAGTGGTATCTAGTCCCAAATTTTAATTTTGTAAAGATTCATTAATATATATTAAATAATTAATAGATTCTTAGAGTAGGAAAAAAATTCCCCTAAAGGGGTGAGAATAGCTTGACCTACTATCCTATTATCCGATGAACAATTCAAAGAATTACCCTTAAATTCTTGATGACCGCCAAAATTTAGAGATAATGTACACACTAACTCAAACAATAATAGGTGTGGGGGAATGATAGAAATAGAATGACATACCCAACATGAAATACGTTAACCTGGAGTAGTTGAGTCACATCAGACATTAGAAAAAATTTCCTATATTCCATTGATTAAATTTCTAAAATAGAGTTCCAAAATTGATGTGAAATCTAGTAGTCATAAGTAGTTGAGTCACATTAGATGTTAGTAAACACTCCCACATATTCCATTGATTGTATGTCGAAAATAATAGGTCACCACAATCTTTTTCAAATTCATGTTTTTTTTATTTTGTGTTATTACATGGTTTATTTTTGGTCTTGTGTTTATTATTTGGTATTTATAAGAGTTTTTGGTGAAAAGTGGGGATTTTGAGCTTGACAGCAGGTAATCATGGTTATAGGAAACCATGAAACCTCCAATAGAAAACCATAAGAGACTTAGGATGTCTATTTTTAGAGGAAAACAACATAATCATGGTTAGGTAAACTGACCGAAAGGAATACACATGGTTCTGCAAATTTGGACATAACCATATTGCACGGTTCGAAAATGGTTGACCAAACTATGCATCCAACCCGTGAAAGTGCCCATTTGTTCCAGTAAGGGGTGCATAATTGACACACGGTTTGGGAAATAGTGTGGCCTAACTGTGTACAATTCCTAGGTCATTAAGAATTTTATTTAATGCTTCTTCCATATCAAGTTTTTAACATAATAATGCCCATTATTCCCCTCTCATAGTTCATGAAACCCAAACAGATCCTCTACTTTCCCCACCAAGCTTACTATCCTCCTCCCAAGGTAGTATTTAGGGGTTTCTCTATGGTTTTGGGGTTATTTATCAAGGTATTACAATATTATATTATTATCCTTCTTCCTTCAACCATTTTTTATTGATTTATCTGTCTTTCATGGTCTCGCTGATATAAATTTTACGTTTCGTTGGGTTTTAATAATGATTTTAAGGCCTACCTTGTATATTCTTGCTTCATCGATCTTTGATGGAGTGGTTTCAGTATTTCATTGTTGAAGCGATTTCATATTGAGGTAGGTTTCCTTTTCATTATTATTTTAAAATTTAAGAACCATTGGTTTCTTTTTTTCGCAACTTCCTTAAATTTTTATTAGCGATTTATTATTTTTGGAATATTTTTTGCACAAGTGTGGTGATTTTATTCTTATTTTCAAGTATATGGAATTATTATTAAGAATTTTTGGTTTCTTTCTTCTCACACCTTCTTTAAATTTATATTAGGGATGTATTATTTTTTGAATGACTTTCTTGATAATGTTTTCACACCAAGTGTTTAATAAAATTATTGACTTGATTTTGTATGTGATTTATTATTTTTGAAGCTTGTTTTTGGCTTGGTAAAGGTATTTGTCTTATAAAATGATGGATTGGGTTTCTTAAAAAGGTTTTTCAAAAATGGTTTTGGATTTTCAATATGTGTATGTTTTATGTTTAGGAAAATGGTTTACCATGTGATTATGGTGTGTGGTATTTTGGGCATTTTAGTGAAAGTGGATTTGGTTATCAAATGTGGTGTGAGTGATTAAATGGAATTTTTCAAAAATGGTTGGAAAAATAAAAATGTTGTGTCTGAACCTTTTTAGAAGGTGGGTTAGGTTCTTTAAAACAATATTGTTTTTATAAAGGTTTCTTGAGACCCATTTAGTTCCTATTTGAAAATGGTTTTCTCAAAAACGCTCCTTGGATAGTTATCTTTCCATTGTTATGTTGAATGTTGTGGGAGGACCACATTGAGTGGATACCTTATGATCAAATGGTTGAAAGGTAAGAGATTGTTCTTTGTGGAGGAACATGGGTGAAATGTTGTATGATTATATCTTATATGATGTATTTACATGTTATTGGATACTTCTGTGGTATTGTTGGATCACCCCCGATTTAGTCTTAACCCAAGATCATGGTATAGATAGAGGATTTTAAGTGAATGGTTGTTGTAGTAGATTATGATTTTTCTCATGATATTCACCCTTAGCATGGTAATTTATTATTTGTGGGATAGTTCCCCTCACTTAGACTAGGTAGTGTGTGATCGAGCATGTGGGTGAGTTGATTTCATCAGGTAAGGCATATATTCAGGATGAGTTAGATGTAAATATGTTCTAGATTATCTACTGAGCTCCAAGGTTCTCCAATGTACTTTGGCAATTAGTTGTCTGTAGTGGATGATTTAAGTTCCTTTTTTGTTTTGTTACTATTTATTACTATTTTCAATTTATTTTGTTTGATCATTTCCTTTTCCTTCTTTTATTATGTATCTATTTTCAAAAATTAATAAAATAGTTTTCAAATGATTTTGGAAATATTTTTGAAAATGTTTTACAGTTCCTTTTTCCCTTTTTATTTACCAACATCATTACTTATTCTCTACCCCTTTTTCTTTAACATGTTAAAGATTTTGTTTGGAATGGAAACCCATTTAAAATAAAAAGGAAAATGTACCGTGTTTTTCTTTAAAGTAAAATGTGTGGAAGAGTGAACTTATATATATCGTATTTCAAACCCAAAGTTTATGTTTCTTTTATTTAAAGTAATTTCACTGGGAAAAGTTTTTTCTGGGTATTTCTACGGAGCATTAAAAATGAAACCTATAATTATTTCATGTTTTTAGCTTTTGTTGGGGTTCTAGCTTGGTTTTGATCGCCGTGGGAGACTATTAGTTTTGGTATCAAAGAGTGACCCTTGAGGTCATATGGAGACATTGTAGTTTTTATGTTCTATATGGTTTTTTTGTTAAACTTTATTTGTATTTTTAGTATGTGTATAAATGATGTTCTGTTGGGATATTAATTTATATTGAGATACTAAATTCTATTTTGTAGTTCTATTTATTTATATAGGGGAAAATATTTCCCTTGGATTCTCAGTTGATTCCCAAGAACTAGTTTCCATAACTGGAGAATAGGAATACCTATTTAGCATTGTCTGTGGCTAACTTGGGTGACTGGTTCAGGGTCGACCCAAGATGGTTAATGAAAAAATGGCATAAAAGTAGGTTGGTTCATTAGAGAAACAAGGATTAAGAGTGCCCTTTTTTATTTTGGATATCAAGGTAAATAGAGTAGGACTATCAGAACATGGGGTGAAGTTATGAGGGAGTATCTGGCCAACACATTTGATGCTGAAACTCAAGTTCCCATGGGATGTTGGGTTTTATTTGTTTTATCATGTTCATTTTGGTTTTTTGATGTTTGGGATAAGCTTTGGGAGTTAGTCCAGTGGTCTTGATGAGATTATTGAGCCTATAAAGCCATTTGGAGCTTGGGAAATGGTTCAGATGACTTCTTGTGATTGTGGCGCGATTTTAATATTTCTGCCAACTTTATAAAAAAGTCTCCCACTGAAACTAGTTTCCCATTGTGATTTTTGGGTCTAACTATAGATTAGGAAATTGTTTTAAAAAACTTTTTTTAAAATTGTGAAAACTAGATTTTAGCTCATAAGGGTTCGGATTTACGGAATATGGAAAATGGATTTTTGGATTTATTTGGAAAAAATATACAGAAAATTTATTTTTATAAATTGATATTTAGGTAAAATGGGGCCGATTTTAATGATACAACATTTAAATTATCAAAACTTTGAGTATATTGAAATATTTTTTTGGGAGAATATTCTTATTTTAGAGATTGTTTTAGAATTTTTTTTGAATGAGAATAAATGATTCTTTAATTAAATGATTATTTATGGATATGTTTTGAAGGAGAAAAAATGGATTTTTGGATGTAGTTAACGAGATTATTTCGAAATTTAATCAAAAGGATTGAAGTGTAGTGTTTGAAAATTTGTTTTGAATGATAGTTTATTGATCTTCTTAAAATGTTTTATGAAATTTGATATGTGATGTATATTGAGAATGTAAAGACCCGTAAAATTCAAGGGAAATTTTTTCTTAATTTTCTTTAGGATTTTACTAGAGCGCGGTTTCAGACGGCACCTGATTCCGAGGCCCGGAGTGCCCGGAATTAATTTCCGAAGTTTGGCTCGGGTACGTTCAGTGAACGAACGAGCGGGATTTTCTAACTTTTGATACGGTGCTCAGAATTGAAATCCGAGGGCACCGATGAACTCGCAGCGCCGATATTCGCTTAATGAGATCTTTTCGGAAGTTGCGTTTGTTGCGGGTTGAAAGTTAGTTTTTGGGTTTTTAGTTTAAGTTAAATAAAATTTGTGAGGAACAAATTTTATTTTTATCTAGTTAAGTCCTACCAAAGGGAGTTGGGAGTGGGACCCACATCCACTTAACCTCCCTTGGGAGGATTAAGTGAGGTGGGGTCCACACGAACCCCAACTCCTCAAATTCTCTCAAAACCTCCCCTTTAACTCTTTTCTTTTAATGTTGTCAACTTAAGTTACTTATTAATTAAGGGTGTTAAACCCTTTTTGAATTTCAAACCTTTGAAATTCTTGTGGTTAAGTTATGTAATAATATATGTTAAAGCTTATATTATTCTAGGGGATTCTTTTAACACCTTGGGAGGATTTCTTGAGAGCTTTGGAAGCTTTTCTTCTTCTTCTTCAAGCTCTGACGAAGAACGAAGAACGCTCAAACTCCAACGAAGAACGACGCCTCTCTTCTTCGTCCTCGGTGTCAACAAGAGGGAACGCCGCTTCCTCTTCGGACCTTCTTCGTCGGCATACGAAGATTCGACAACGACTCTTCCTCCGCGACACCGATATTTCACAACTACGTCAACGTGCGACTATCGAGGTAGAGGTTCTTGAGTTCGTTGTTTTCTTTATATTTTGACTTTCCTCAAGACTTGACGAGGAACGCTCTTTGCCCGACGAAGAACGCCGCACCTCCTTTCTTCGTTCACCGTGACAACGAAGGGGACGCCACCTCTTCTTCGGACAAACTTCGTCGGCGTGCAAGTTTTGCCAACGACGAATCTCTTCGGGCATATCTCTTCGTCAACGGATTTGACGAACGACGACCGCGACGCCCGACCTCCGCGACGCCGTCTTCCGCGGAACGTAGACGATTCTTCGAATCTTAAACCCGAGGTAGGGGATGTTGATTTAATATTTAATTATCTCATTCTTGCTCATGGTTCGTATGACTAACGTGAGGAAGTTGTTTATTTAAAGTTGCGTTATTAATTTAACGTGAGGGGGCCGGACCGTACGAACACGGCCGAACCCCCTCCATCGTTCTTGTTTATTTTTGCGGATAGAAGCAAGTGGTGTGGTGCCGTCGCACCACGCGGATGATTGTTCGTTCATTTTACGCAACGCCGTCGCGCGCACACCATGGAAGAAACGTCAAGAACGCGACGCCGTCGCGCCGCGTTGAAAGAACTTAAAGTGCGGCGAAAGGGGCGCGGTGCCGTCGCACCGCGCCGGACGACGAACACCGCGGCCGGTTCCGGGCCGCGGCGGGACGAGGAGACCGCGGCCGGATCCGGGCCGCGGCGGGATGTGAAGACCGGCAGCCGGGCCACCGGCGTCGGAAGTCGAAGGCGGGACCGGAATTTCCGGTCCCGTTGGTAAAAACCGGCCGGCCAGCTGGCCGACCGGATGACATAAAACCGGGGGAATTAAATCCCCCGGCCGGTTCAACAAACCCCCCTCTTAAAGAGGGGGGCGGTTCATTAAAGGAGGGGGGGGGGGCAACAGCCCCCCGGTTCGTTTCCAGCCGGCCCCCACTTGCAGGGGCCGTTTCCTGCAAATGGCGCGGCACAAGGCCGCGCCGCCTAACAAAGAAGCGGGGGCTTGATTGCCCCCCGCGTGACCACCACGTGCGGCGCCAAGCGCCGCCGCCGCCGGCCGCCGCTGCCGCGGCCCGCCGCCGCCGCCGCCGCGCCGCCGGCCACCGCGTCGCCCAGGGGGGGGGGGGGGGTCGGGCCGGGTCGGCCCGGACCCGGACCCCCCGTTTCGAACCAGAATTAGTTTTTGGCTCATAACTTGAGCCTCGGACCTCCGAATGACGAACCGTCTGCGGCAATGCGATCCTTGGATCGAGACGGTCGTTTCGGTATATCGCACTCAAGGTTTCGGATTACTTTGAGTTCGGCCGGGTTGGTTCATTCACGAAACCAACCGGGCCTTCGGAGCGGAAACGCTCATATCTTGAGCTACGAACGTCCGATTGACGCACCGTCAGTCGCGTTGCGTTCCTCTTAATGAGACGGATCTTTTGGCATATTCCGCCCGAGGTTTGGACGCAGGTGGAGTACGGTCGGGTTGGTTTTGACTTAAAAACCAACCGGGCCCCGGAGACGAAAAAGCCAATAACTCACAGACCGGGCGTCCGATTGACGCGCCGTCTGTTTCGTTGACTTCCTCTTGATGAGACGGAACTTTTGACATACTCCGCCCGAGTTTTGGATACAGTCGGAGTATGGCCGGGTTGGATTGTACCCGAAATCCAACCGGGCCCCTGGAACGGAAAAGCTGATATCTTTCAGACAGGACGTCCGTTTGACGAACCGTCAGCGGCGTTGGTGGTTACGTTGAGTAACGGTCCCTTTGAGTTTACCCTATGGGAGTTCGGGGTACAGTCGAGATACGGCCGGGATTGGTTCGCACTCGAAACCAACCGGGCCCCTGGGACGAAAAGGCTAATAACTCACAGATCGGGCGACCGATTGACGCGCCCTCTGTTGCGTTGAGACCCCTATGACGAGGCGGTCCTTTGAGATACTTCTTCGTGAGACTTTGAGATACTTGAAGTATCGACTTGTAGCTCGTGGAGCGGACCCTCCCAGAGACGAGCGTGCGGAGTACATAGACCGTGTAGCCGACTGAGACCTGACGACTGCTTGACCGACTCGACTTGGAGTGAGTCGACTAGCCCAGTGGATGGAGCACTACTTTGTGAGGTGCAGACCCATGGAGGACGGAGCACTACCTGTGTGACAGTGCAGACCCGCGGTACTCGTCCGGAGAGTACCTCAGCAGGCTACTAGGGGGTGTGCACTACTGTGTTTGGGTGACACACCCCGGCGGGAAGCACTACTGTGTTTGGGTGGCTGGCCCGCGGTACTTGACAGGAGGAGTACCTCAGCAGTCTTAGGTTAGTGAGCAGTACCTCGGAGTCGTGACAGGACCACTGTACACTCAAGAGACGAAGCTCTTCAGCAGTTACGGTTTCGATAATGAAAATCCTGGTTTGAGCTGAGACTTTTGACCTTGTGTTTACTTCTTGATTGAGATGGGTCACTTGCTAACTTTGGTATATGTATGGGCATATACCCGGGTAGTGGTTATCCGTCGTTTTCACAATCCTTGTGTTTCCTCATGATTGAGATGGGTTACTTGATAACTTAGGTATATGTATGGGCATATACCTAAGTAGAGTTTATCTGTTGAGATCTTCTTGTGTTTATCCTTGTTGGTTTTAGTGAGACCTTAAGGGTCACGGGGTCCCTACTGAGTATCGTTACACTCACCCCTGCACGGGCTATGCCCGCACCTCGTTGTGTTGGTTGCAGACGACGGACAGTGCTGACAGAAGCCGAAGGTTCGAGGACTGGACGGTACCTGGAGGTGGACTATACGACGAGGCGGTACCCGGAGGTGGACCACTGGGCGGGACATACTCGGAGCGGATGGCGGGACCCGAGGAGCAGAGGAGCTATCTGTACCCACCCTTCAGGTGGGATTTCCAGTGGACATCTCAGCGTAGCAGCTTTACTTTTCAGTCACTGTTTTCCCTTTTCGAGTTGTACTTTATAGTTGGGCTTGTATTTCCGGCCCCTTTTTACTTTTCAGCTCTTCTTTTTGTACTTAGTGTTTTACTTCCACTTGCTTACTCTGTGGTGTTTGTTTACCTTGCAAAGGCAATGCCTTCCCTTTTTCTGGGATTTACGCCTTGGTGCTAGTCGCCAGCCCCTGGCCTATGGAAGGCGGGCTTGGGGTAGTCACGACACGGACCCCGAGGGCGGGTCGTGACAAATTGGTATCAGAGGTGGTCGGTTCTACCGCAGACTCTGATCTTTCTTTCTGTGAAGCAATAGTGTTAAGGGTACCGAGTGTGGTTTTCAGTTCAGGGAGTCCAGTGTTGGTGCGGGCGGCCGACGTATCCATACACCAGGACCCTGACAACTGATTTCCGACTTTGTGCACGAAAACACTGATTGCGTGTGTGTTTTCAAAGGTTTTTCCCCTTAAAACAGCTCAAACCAGGTCAGCTCACCAGGTATAATCGTTTGATCGTGTTACGTTGTTTCTTTCAGGATGTCTTTTCTCAGACGACCAGCTAGAGCCCGGAGGGATGAGCGTGCTGACAGTCTGTCGAGCGACGAGGCTTCGGTACAGGGCCCTCTTGCAGTTGAGGCACCAGCGGAGGCACCAGCGGTACTACCATACGTTGGGCCACCGATGCCACCAGCCCCAGCAGTAGGCGATGCACGACGCTTGAGCGCGCTGCACGAGTTCCAGCGCCAGAGGCCACCCAGGTTCCGGGGAGAGACGGACCCGCAGGCGGCTGAGGTTTGGCTGGAGGCTGTGGTGAGAGTCTTCAGGCTAGTGGGGACGCCGGCAGACTTCATGGTGATCTTTGCTACCAGCCTCCTTCAGGCAGCAGCAGGTAGGTGGTGGAGCCACTTGTTTCAGTTTTGCGATGAGATGAACTTCGCATGGGAAGACTTCGAGACCTTCTTCAGGGTGGAGTTTGTGCCAGTATCTCTACACCCCGAGCGTGTACAGGAGATTCTGCCTTTGCCGCGTGTTTTTCGATCAGAAGCCGAGTCATCTGTGGGCAGTAGACAGATGATGCAGAGGTCCAGGAGGACCAGACCAGCAGTTGGGCGATCTCGGGTTTTAGGACCGGTGGTGCGGGGCACCCGAGGTGGGGTCAGAGCCAGGCGTGCCAGAAACGGACAATGTTACTCCTGTGGCGGAAAGGGTCACCTGGCACGTGACTGTCCGGCTCCTCGATCCGCAGGCTTGGAGGGAGCCACCGAGGTTGAGGCAGCGACAAATGCTGGAGCTCTGGGAGCAGGTGGACAGGGGAGGAACTAGTGGATACGTCTTTTGTACTTCTAGTTCCATGTTGATGTTGCTTTTGTGTAGCATCTTGTAATATGAGCTGCAATAATAAAAGACGCATACCTTTGTGATGTTTTCTTTCCTGTCCTCTTTTGTGATGTTACTAAGAGGTTCCAGTTGACTGTTGACTTGACCCTCACTTGTGAGACATCTACTGGAGGAGACCAGTTACCACACACTGATGCCGACAGTGTGACTCAACCCTTGGAGGCGAGAGTAACGGTTGGATCTCTTAGTAGTAGCGTCGAGGCCTTACGACGTCATCCTTGGTATGGATTAGTATCATCCATGTTAGGATTGACTGTTTTAGGCAAAGAATGTGGTTCATCCAGGGGATGAGACCAGGTTTCTCTTATCGGCAAAGAAGAAATCTTGCAGCTCATGTGGGACCAGAGATGGTCCGGGCCACGTCAGAGGAGGTCCATGTCATCCAGGAGCGGATAAGGACAGCACAGAGCCGGCAGAAGTCATACGCTGACAGGAGGCGGAGGCCACTAGAGTTCGAGGATGGTGACCACGTCTTCTTGCGGGTCTCACCTCGACGTGGTATTCGGAGATTTGGCCGAGGCGGCAAGTTATCTCCATGCTTCATCGGACCCTTCCAGTCCTCAACAGGGTTGGTGAGGTGGCTTATCGCCTGGCTCAACCACCTCAGTTGCACCGGGTGCACGACGTCTTTCACGTGTCTCAGTTGAGGAGATACGTGCACGACCCGACGCACATCTTTGATCATGGGGAGCTTGACGTTGACGTTGGGGCGACTTTTACGGAGGTCCCGGTGGAGATAGAGGATCGATAGGAGCGGGTCCTACTTGGGCAATCGATTCCTCTTGTGCGCAACAGATGGCGGCACGGGAATCTCCAGGAGAGCACATGGGAGCGGGAGGCTCAGATGCGTGCTCAGTACCCTCTTTTGTTTCCCTAGTTTTTGTTGTATCTTTACGGGGACGTAAAGCCCTGAGGTGGGAGTAATGTAAAGACCCGTAAAATTCAAGGGAAATTTTTTCTTAATTTTCTTTAGAATTTTACTAGAGCGCGGTTTCAGACGGCACCTGATTCCGAGGCCCGGAGTGCCCGGAATTAATTTCCGAAGTTTGGCTCGGGTACGTTCAGTGAACGAACGAGCGGGATTTTCTAACTTTTGATACGGTGCTCGGAATTGAAATCCGAGGGCACCGATGAACTCGCAGCGCCGATATTCGCTTAATGAGATCTTTTCGGAAGTTGCGTTTGTTGTGGGTTGAAAGTTAGTTTTTTGGGTTTTTAGTTTAAGTTAAATAAAATTTGTGAGGAACAAATTTTATTTTTATCTAGTTAAGTCCTACCAAAGGGAGTTGGGAGTGGGACCCACATCCACTTAACCTCCCTTGGGAGGATTAAGTGAGGTGGGGTCCACACGAACCCCAACTCCTCAAATTCTCTCAAAACCTCCCCTTTAACTCTTTTCTTTTAATGTTGTCAACTTAAGTTACTTATTAATTAAGGGAGTTAAACCCCTTTTGAATTTCAAACCTTTGAAATTCTTGTGGTTAAGTTATGTAATAATATAAGTTAAAGCTTATATTATTCTAGGGGATTCTTTTAACACCTTGGGAGGATTTCTTGAGAGCTTTGGAAGCTTTTCTTCTTCTTCTTCAAGCTCTGACGAAGAACGAAGAACGCTCAAACTCCGACGAAGAACGACGCCTCTCTTCTTCGTCCTCGGTGTCAACAAGAGGGAACGCCGCTTCCTCTTCGGACCTTCTTCGTCGGCATACGAAGATTCGACAACGACTCTTCCTCCGCGACACTGATATTTCACGACTACGTCAACGTGCGACTATCGAGGTAGAGGTTCTTGAGTTCGTTGTTTTCTTTATATTTTGACTTTCCTCAAGACTTGACGAGGAACGCTCTTTTCCCGACGAAGAACGCCGCACCTCCTTTCTTCGTTCACCGTGACAACGAAGGGGACGCCACCTCTTCTTCGGACAACCTTCGTCGGCGTGCAAGTTTCGCCAACGACGAATCTCTTCGGGCATATCTCTTCGTCAACGGATTTGACGAACGACGACCGCGACGCCCGACCTCCGCGACGCCGTCTTCCGCGGAACGTAGACGATTCTTCGAATCTTAAACCCGAGGTAGGGGATGTTGATTTAATATTTAATTATCTCATTCTTGATCGTGGTTCGTATGACTAACGTGAGGAAGTTGTTTATTTAAAGTTGCGTTATTAATTTAACGTGAGGGGGCCGGACCGTACGAACACGGCCGAACCCCCTCCATCGTTCTTGTTTATTTTTGCGGATGGAAGCAAGTGGCGTGGTGCCGTCGCACCACACGGATGATTGTTCGTTCATTTTACGCAACGCCGTCGCGCGCACACCATGGAAGAAACGTCAAGAACGCGACGCCGTCGCGCCGCGTTGAAAGAACTTAAAGTGCGGCGAAAGGGGTGCGGTGCCGTCGCACTGCGCCGGACGACGAACACCGCGGCCGGTTCCGGGCCGCGGCGGGACGAGGAGACCGCGGCCGGATCCGGGCCGCGGCGGGATGTGAAGACCGGCGGCCGGGCCGCCGGCGTCGGAAGTCGAAGGCGGGACTGGAATTTCCGGTCCCGTTGGTAAAAACCGGCCGGCCAGCTGGCCGGCCGAATGACATAAAACCGGGGGAATTAAATCCCCCGGCCGGTTCAACAAACCCCCCTCTTAAAGAGGGGGGCGGTTCATTAAAGGAGGGGGGGGGGGGCAACAGCCCCCCGGTTCGTTTCCAGCCGGCACCCACTTGCGGGGGCCGTTTCCTGCAAATGGCGCGACACAAGGCCGCGCCGCCTAACAAAGCAGCGGGGGCTTGATTGCCCCCCGCGTGACCACCACGTGCGGCGCCAGGCGCCGCCGCCGCGGCCCGCCGCCGCCGCCGCCGCGCCGCCGGCCGCCGCCGCCGGCCACCGCGTCGCCCAGGGGGGGGGGGGGGTCGGGCCGGGTCGGCCCGGACCCGGACCCCCCGTTTCGAACCAGAATTAGTTTTTGGCTCATAACTTGAGCCTCGGACCTCCGAATGACGAACCGTCTGCGGCAATGCGATCCTTGGATCGAGACGGTCGTTTCGGTATATCGCACTCAAGGTTTCGGATTACTTTGAGTTCGGCCGGGTTGGTTCATTCACGAAACCAACCGGGCCTTCGGAGCGGAAACGCTCATATCTTGAGCTACGAACGTCCGATTGACGCACCGTCAGTCGCGTTGCGTTCCTCTTAATGAGACGGATCTTTTGGCATATTCCGCCCGAGGTTTGGACGCAGGTGGAGTACGGTCGGGTTGGTTTTGCCTTTAAAACCAACCGGGCCCCGGAGACGAAAAAGCCAATAACTCACAGACCGGGCGTCCGATTGACGCGCCGTCTGTTTCGTTGACTTCCTCTTGATGAGACGGAACTTTTGACATACTCCGCCCGAGTTTTGGATACAGTCGGAGTATGGCCGGGTTGGATTGTACCCGAAATCCAACCGGGCCCCTGGAACGGAAAAGCTGATATCTTTCAGACAGGACGTCCGTTTGACGAACCGTCAGCGGCGTTGGTGGTTACGTTGAGTAACGGTCTCTTTGAGTTTACCCTACGGGAGTTCGGGGTACTGTCGAGATACGGCCGGGATTGGTTCGTACTCGAAACCAACCGGGCCCCTGGGACGGAAAGGCTAATAACTCACAGATCGGGCGACCGATTGACGCGCCGTCTGTTGCGTTGAGACCCCTATGACGAGGCGGTCCTTTGAGATACTTCTTCGTGAGACTTTGAGATACTTGAAGTATCGACTTGTAGCTCGTGGAGCGGACCCTCCCAGAGACGAGCGTGCGGAGTACGGAGACCGTGTAGCCGACTGAGACCTGACGACTGCTTGACCGACTCGACTTGGAGTGAGTCGACTAGCCCAGTGGACGGATCACTACTTTGTGAGGTGCAGACCCATGGCGGACGGAGCACTACCTGTGTGACAGTGCAGACCCGCGGTACTCGTCCGGAGAGTACCTCGGCAGGCTACTAGGGGGTGTGCACTACTGTGTTTGGGTGACACACCCCGGCGGGAAGCACTACTGTGTTTGGGTGGCTGGCCCGCGGTACTTGACAGGAGGAGTACCTCAGCAGTCTTAGGTTAGTGAGCAGTACCTCGGAGTCGTGACAGGACCACTGTACACTCAAGAGACGAAGCTCTTCAGCAGTTACGGTTTCGATAATGAAAATCCTGGTTTGAGCTGAGACTTTTGACCTTGTGTTTACTTCTTGATTGAGATGGGTCACTTGCTAACTTTGGTATATGTATGGGCATATACACGGGTAGTGGTTATCCGTCGTTTTCACAATCCTTGTGTTTCCTCATGATTGAGATGGGTTACTTGATAACTTAGGTATATGTATGGGCATATACCTAAGTAGAGTTTATCTGTTGAGATCTTCTTGTGTTTATCCTTGTTGGTTTTAGTGAGACCTTAAGGGTCACGGGGTCCCTACTGAGTATCGTTACACTCACCCCTGCACGGGCTATGCCCGCACCTCGTTGTGTTGGTTGCAGACGACGGACAGTGCTGACAGAAGCCGAAGGTTCGAGGACTGGACGGTACCTGGAGGTGGACTATACGACGAGGCGGTACCCGGAGGTGGACCACTGGGCGGGACATACTCGGAGCGGATGGCGGGACCCGAGGAGCAGAGGAGCTATCTGTACCCACCCTTCAGGTGGGATTTCCAGTGGACATCTCAGCGTAGCAGCTTTACTTTTCAGTCGCTGTTTTCCCTTTTCGAGTTGTACTTTACAGTTGGGCTTGTATTTCCAGCCCCTTTTTACTTTTCAGCTCTTCTTTTTGTACTTAGTGTTTTACTTCCGCTTACTTACTCTGTGGTGTTTGTTTACCTTGCAAAGGCAATGCCTTCCCTTTTTCTGGGATTTACGCCTTGGTGCTAGTCGCCAGCCCCTGGCCTATGGAAGGCGGGCTTGGGGTAGTCACGGCACGGACCCCGAGGGCGGGTCGTGACAGAGAATTTGAAACTCAAGTAGAAAACTTTGTATCAGAAAGTGGAATGTTCTTATTTTTACCTCTTGTATTATTATTAATGATCACATTCATGGATGTGTGTTTGTGATTGGGGATTGATGGAATGAGTTGATGGGTTTATGGTATGGAATGAAAATATGAATGTTTGAGGATCTATGGAATACCCTTGGTGGGTGTGCAACCCACCATGTTTTTTATTTTACAAAATAGTTCTTCAGTGGAAAGGATGTGATTTTTTAATAATTAGTTATTATATGGTGAATTTTATTGTGATTTTGTACTGTTATTATGTGATATTTCATGTTTTATAATTCTTTATGATGAGTTGGTTTATATTGATCTCATGGGTTTATTTTTTATTAGTGTATTGCCCACAAATATTCGATGAATATTCAAAGTGTGGCCATAGATGGTTCACCATTGGAAGATCCTCCAGTTGATCAACCCATAGAATTCCTTCTTGAGTTTTGGAAGTTTAATCTAAATTTCATTTATGTTTAATTGGACCCTCTCAAAGTGGAAGAATGGATGGGGAAAATTGAGAGAAACTTCAGTTTCTGTGAGTTTCCTGAGTTGTTAAAGATAGAGTTCACTACCTTTATTCCCCAAGGCCTGACCTAGAAGATTTGGATGTCGGTATCTTGAACCAATCATTTAGATAATCTTACCATGGAGTTCTTTAAGGATTCATTCATCTAGCAGTATTTATTCGAGGTATTTAAGGTAAGAAAGGGGAAAAATATTTCCTATCCACAAAAGGGAGATGGATCGATTTTTGTGTTATTGTGTCATGATTTGGATCTGGTCACTTACCTTACAAAGTGGGATATAGACAATTTCATGAAGGCTCAACATTTTCAGAATGATCTTTGTCCAGATTTGATGTTGAGGCTGTATAAATTTGGTTGAACCTATTTTAGCGATGTAGTGATGCAAGATATTTGTTTTGAAGCTATCTCAGTAGGGGTGATTGATTTAACCAATTTTCCTGTAGTCTTCAGAAGTAGTGAGGGGAATCCCAATAAGGATATGGGGAATCTTCATAAAGCTGTGGGTGCTAGTCATTGGAATAAAAGGCCTCCAGATCTTTCTTCAGCTTCTTCTCTTCATAGGATCATGCTATGTTATTAGTATGGAAATCCAGATCATAGGAAGCAATAATGCCCAGATGATCTGAATAACTACCATTCCTATAAATGTTTAGGTCACATTTAATGGTTCTGTTATGGTGTTTCCCAGAAGTGACATGGAGCCAAATTGACCACTTTAAAAAATACCCCAACCCATTCAAAATAGTATGGTGGTATCTTGTGATAAGTTTGAAGACTATTTGAATTTTAGTATTCCTTATATTTTAATGGTTGTGTTTTGTTTATCATTCCTTTTAAAAAAAGTATTTTGGGAATATTTCATAAGATGTTATTTTAATTAATATGTGTCTTTTGGAAATTCTGAATTTTTCTATTCTATGTAGAGACATGTTCCATGTGTATTTTATTCCTACTATTAATAATCAAGGTGAAAATGGATGATGTGAGTTAATATTTTTAATGACTATATGGTGAAGGAAATTTTTCAGAACAAAGTTAGTCTCATGGTGTGTAATTTTATTTTGTTATATGTGGGGTGTTGTGTGGCTGCTCATGATACCATGAGAAGGAGTTCAGATTGGTGATTATTAGCTCATGAATATGAGTTTTTGGATTACTCAAGACATTAGTGCTCTATCCATAGACCTAGAAGTGATGCCTGTGCGTATTTAGAAATCACAAGGGTGTGGTTTGTCTAGATTTTTTTCTTCATTACTGTAATGGGTACAGTTTAGGTTTCTCTAATGTAGTTTCGTCACATTGGAAGGTCCCATTGTGTGTAAATACATAGAGGCCTAATTTTCTCTCTAGGGTCCTTCTGGTTTTAATGTTCCAATATGGTTGTAAGAAGGCATGGTGGTATCATTTTCTTGATATTCTAGTAGTTGTTCCTTTTTTTATGTGAATATATGATTGGTTTTCCTTGTGTTGTTATCCTTTTTGAGTTGGTTTAGGTTTAGGTTTATAATGATATGGAAATGGTTTCATCTTGTGAAGGTGATGAATAAGAGATTAGTTTGTCACTTGGACTGGAGTTTCTTTCATCAGCCCCCCTTGTGTTGGAGGTTTATTCTATTTGGTGAATACCCAAGTTAGTCCACATTGGGTTTCCCATGTTGGTCCGTGCTAGTTGGTTTCTAATTATTGGTAGTCGACTCCAACCTCTTGTGTTAAATCTAGAAAATATTTGTTTCCATTCAAGTCATTCCTAATTTATCCTCTTCTTGGTGATGGTTTTGTACCTTGGGGTATTCCTGGTGGTTTTGGGTGTGGTAAGGTGTTTGGATTTAGGTCTCTGGATTTCCTTCAATTCTTGAGTTGTGTATTGAGGCATGTTGGTTTCTTTCGGGTAGAAGTTCATGTATTTGTTTGTGTGGTGGTTGAGGTACTTTTTCGTTTGGGAAGTCAGATCATGGGAGTGTGTAGAACTTTGTATTTGGTTGATCAATTAGATATTTTTGGATTTCTAGGGGAAGAAGGTATAATGGCGGGGAGAATTATAACATCTGTGATTTTTTATTTTTAGGTATTCTATTATTTATTATTGGTATCATGTTTATTCTTTGGTTTCTCTAGGATTTTTTGGTGAATTTTATTGAATTTAGGCTTGAAAAGAGTTGGTAAAAAATTTCACACAATTAGTGGAATCCATATGACCTCCTCTAGGAACCTGCAGTGGACTTGGTATGTCTCTGGTTAGGGGAACATGGCCTAAGAATGGTTAAGAAAACCATACGAATGGTGTGAACATGATTATGAAAATTTTTATAGAACCACATCACAAGGATGGAACACGGTTTACCAAACTATATAGCCAATACATGTGAGTTATCGGGGTGTCTAATAATACGTTCATGGTTGGAACACAGTTTAAGAAACCATGTGTCCTAATCGTGCATAATGCCAAGGTCATTAAAAAGAGATTTTATTCTTATACCATATAGAATTTGAATCCCCAAAACACCCATAATTCACCTATCCTAGTTTTTGTGACCAAATGGGATCATATCCCTACTTTTCCAAGATTCATACTCTCCTCCTAAGATTGGATCTGGAATTTTCTACAATGTTTTGGGGTGTTTTATTAGGTTATTATTCTATTCTATTCTTCCTCTTCCTCATTCTTCTATTTTCTCCCGAGTTATTCTTCATCTATGATCTTGTGGATCTAGGGTTAATGTTTCTTGGGTTTTTAATTAGGGCATTTTTTGGTTAATGTTCCAATTGGACGTTATCTCTTCCTTGAGCTATCGTGGAGTTACTTCGGGTTTTTGTTGTTGATAATGTCATGGTGTGAGTTATGATTCCCTTTTCACTTGTCAATAAAAATTTAAGAGTCATTGGTTTCTAGCTATTTTCAAATTCCTTAAATGTATATTAGTGTTGTATTAATTTTTTACATAATTTTTTAGTAGAAATTTATGTGATTTTATTCTTATTTGTAACTATATTGAATTTTTTTATTATGTGATGCACACCAAGTGTTTCATAAAATGACCGATTGAATTTTGTTATTGATTTTTGATTTTGAATAATGGTTTTGTCTTATTAAATATTTTATATTTATAAATGATGTCTTGAATATAATAAATAGATTTTTCATAAATGGTTTTGTATTTTAAATGGGTGTATGTTTGACAGTTTGGAAAATGGTTTTGCATGTGATGATGGTGTGTTTCCCGTTTTTATTTTTAATGAAAGTGGATTTGATTTTCAAATTTAGTGTTAGTTATTAAATTCAATTTTCTGATAATGTTTTTGAAATTTAAAATGGCATGTTTACACATTTTTGATAGGTCAGTTATGTTGTTTGAAAAGGGGTTTTTCAAAGGATACTTGAGGCTCATTTAGCACCATTATGAAGATGGTTGTACTGAGAACTCTCCTTAAATAATTATCCTACCATGGTTATGTTAAATTTTGTGGGAGGCCCATGATGAGAGGGTCCCTTGCGATCAAATTATTGAAAGGAAATATGTTGTTTCTTTGGTAGGCTCAGGGGTGGTTTTGTTTGTTTGTTTCTTATGTAAGATGTATGCGTATGAGATTGGATGCCCTCTGTGGAATTGTTGGATCTCCACATTTTAGTCTTGATGTGGGAACCTTTCAAAGGTACATGATTTTTGGTTAATTTTTTCTTTACTAGTTTAGGATTTCAATTTGACTAATTAAACTTATTTTGGTCATTTCATTGCTTTGGGATAATTCCCCTCAATTAGACCATGTTGGGTGTGATCGATAATGTGGGAGAGTTGATGTCATATAGTGAGGAATTAATTTTAGATGAGTTAGATGTAAGTTTTTCTAGATTATCCTTTATTCTCATATGTTCTGCCATGTACTCCAACACTTAGTATTCTGGAACAAATGATTAAGGCGACTTGTTTAGTTGGTAACTCTGTCTTTCTATTTTCCTATAACCTTGTGTGATAATTTTCTTTTCCTCCCCGTATGGTGTATATATTTTCTAAAATTTATCAAATAGTTTTCAATTTTTTATCGAAAAATATTTTGAAATTTTTTTACACTCACTTTAACCCTTTTTAAGTACCAACATCATTCGTTCTTCTTTATCCATCCTTTAAAATTTAAAGCTTCCTTCTTGAAAAATAAACTTGTTTAAAATAAAAATAACAATGGAGCATGTTTTTCATTAATGGAAAATGTGTAAAAGATCTTACTTTTATATATTTTATTTCAAACCTGTAGTTAAATATTCTTTTATTTAAAAGAAGTGCATTGTGAATAAATTTTTTCAGGTACGACACCCATGTTTTAACACTCACAACTACAGTTTTGACCTTTTTTTTTGATTTTGGTGGATGTTCCATCTTGGTTTCCTTCTCCATGGTTTATGGATGGGTTTAGTATCATATTTTGAAGCTCAGGATCACATGGAGGCTTTATGGTTGTCATGTTCTGTTTGGTTTTTATAGTTTGTATTTGGTTATATTTTTTAGTTTATTTATAAATGAGGTTGAGTTTGGATATTTATGTATATTGGTTTTCTCTGTTTGTTTTCAATATTTTATTTTTTTATAATAGGTGAAATCATTCGATTGGATTATTTGTCGATGTACCAACACTAGTTACCAGTCCAGGAGGATTGAGAATTCCTCTTAGGCCTCGTCTCGGGCTGACTCAAGTGAACTGTTTGAGGTTTACATAGGATGGTTCATGAGTGACTTTGTAGGTTTCCAGATAACCACCCAACGAGTCATGTACATGTGCTTATTATGAGGTATTTTCAGGGTTGTTTCATGGATAAGGGTTGTTTGGTGTTGATGCTAAAATATACTATTAAAAAATATGGGGGTTTGGATCTATTTTTAAGTAAAATGAATGGTATCTATATTTCACCCCAGAAATTAATTCTCACTCACTTCCCCATGTAATTATTTAGCTCATAACTCCCTATATATTCAAATTTATTGTTCACGAATGATGTAATTTTGTATTTGGAAATGTTTCTTCTCTATATTTCCTTTGTTATCATTTTTTTCTAGATCAACTTAGATTGGTGTATTTATGGTAATGAGTAATATTTGATCTTCATGTAACTATGTGTAGTTATTTATCTAAGATTAATGGATATTTTCCCCTTTCATATTTCCATAGTCGAAATTCCTACCTATTGGAATACAATTAGAATTAAAGAAACAAATTAATGTCTTTGGGAAACCCAAATCCATCATTCGATTCTATGAATCATTCCTAGAATATTAGAAAAGGCTTGGCCAAGATTTAAGGTGTGCATGATTGATAAAAAATGTAATTGAAATCCTCTTGCATTCCAAATATGACATCAATACGTGCCCCTTAGACAAAGGCCACTCGAATAGCCAAGGTATCCACACACAATATTTCTACATTGAAAAAAAGAATCCTTATCCATATGAAACACTCTTGATAAAAAAATATGACATCAAAAATCCCCTTACATGATCATTTTCTACAAAAAAAGATGAAGATTCTTGGAAAACTTCATTATTGATATAAAATCATCCACACCATCACCAAATATTTTAGCTATAAGTAGAATTCCACCCTCTTCTTTACAATGATCATACATAATTTGAATAGTCACTCTACCATATGTAAGAATGATCTTTTATGACATTGTGAAATCATTGAACCCTCATGGTAGAGATATTTAACGATAGGTTACCTATGGGTCCTCCCTTGAGTGGGATCATATTTGCGTAATAATAACCCAAAATCATTCAATCTAATTCAGGTTAATGAAAGCCTCTGATATTGAGCTCAACCCTTTTTTAAAGATCCATGAAAATCTACTATGTTATAGAACCACGTTTGAAAAAATAATGCAAGAAACCCCATGCCTTTCACGCAAATATTGCATGAAACCATCCAAACTTGTACACATAAATTTCTTTGTCCCTCATTTGTTGTCCCATATTCCCCTACTTCATGAGTTTCCCTATCTTTTACTTCTCATCATAGGTTTGTTGGTGTCGTTTTCTTCATAGTATATGCACACTAACATGGACCTTGTGATAAAAAAAATGAAACACCATTAAATCCTAGAATTACTAAAGCCATGACCCACCCAAGGGTGCACGATCTTTGGTGATGTAAGACCATGTGGTAAGAAGTTAATACTCCACATCCGAACTGCATGATTTAAAACTTCTTAGAACCAATATCCTCAGTACATGACATAGAAATGATATCTTTCGCAATGAAATGTACAATCGATTCCCTACATATGATCATATTGTGATTCCACCTTCTCCACATCATGGTATTAAACACCAACACCTTGGAGGCTTCCAAGCATATTCCCCACACCTTCTTCCCCGCTATCGGACGCCACCCCATAAGCAGGGAAAGTTCCATGTGTAATACCCACATAACTAGTGCCACAAGAATAATATGATGCAAGTATGAATAAGATGGAATGAGATCCTCATTAAATGGAATGATATTATCCTCAAATGGAATGACATACTCTTTACACACCTTTCATGTGTAAGTCTGACATCATCTCTCCTTGGCAGAAATAATTCTATACAAACATCAGGTCTACTTTTTTTTCTCATTTCTGACATGAATAAGCATGAATCATGTGCAATTGGAGGTTAGTACAGACCATGACTTCCAACCACCTTTGGAATCCCTACTATAGTAATCCCATACTTCCTCCTTTATAATGGGAAATTCTCATGCATACACCTGGATCACATGCTCCACTGGAATCCCCTTTAGGTTTAATCCCCATAAAATCCATTAAATATAGAATCCTACTTACGTGTAAGCCCCATATATTCACTAACTACATGGGAATTGATTCCCACATATATAGGATACGTAGGAATCCACCCTATGAACCAAACCCAACACTCCAACCTCATCCATCATTATTTTTACGGGGCCACCACATCCTAGTAAGATCATGACACTACCTATGGACCATATCTCTATTATTTAGCATTGGGAAGTATTCATATACAATCAACATCCACATCATCACTACTAGTAGCAACACCTAGGTAGCTCTCATGCATAAGCTACACTCTAACTCCAACCAAGAGAAACCCAATTGTGAAGGGAAGATTTTCTGCGTACACACCACACCATCACTTAGTGACAGTTATTTCATGACATGATAATCCTTACCCCATGATGTTAAACTCTATGTATCTGTCCTCTCACAGAACCTAAAATTGTGGAATCAAACTACTTGGGTTTTGATCACTGTCTTTTAAAGTGTGTACATAGGATTCCTCGTTGATGTTCAATCATGACCAATGGTAATCCAGGGTGCCCCTCTTCTAAGGGAGAACCCACATGATTATCCTATAGGGGTATTCTAATCAACCATCATGGTGTGGCTTCTTCCCTTTATGAGACACTGCTCTATGACCCCCTATATAGGGTGTTCAGATCCAACCATCTAGTAAAACTTTTGAGTTATTCTTCATAGGGATGCAGATTGTTGATCCACCTCCATGGGGTGTTCTGATCAATCTCATTACATCTACACAATATTCTAAACTCGTGATTCATAATAACTAACTCATGATAAACATGGGATGCCTATGGTGAAAGACTTAGAAGGTACAGACCTATGAAATTAGCTACCTAATTCTAAACATGGGATGCTTGAGGTGAAAGACTTTTAATATATGCACCTTAGGCATCAGATACCACATGACCGACACTGTATGCCTTAGGTTCCATGACTAAAATTCTTCAACGAGATTACCTACCATGAACAAGATTAAAGGTAACCATGTTCCTAGAATCCAAGAATTCTAGCGATTCCCAATGTCAATAATCTTCTTACTGGTTGTTGCTTCTTGATGAAGACCCACTGAAATGTTCTGAATGAAGAAACATATTTAACCAGCATCCACAAATATTTTTCACTAGGAATTATTTCTATGAACATGAATTAAACCTAGGAGGGAGACCTATACAAAGTGATGAGTTCCAAGGAATAATCCATAGATGAAGAAACCAAAATCCCATCATCCCATTTTGATTATGGATAAGACATTATCATTGAATGTTATGAATTATAACCTCCTTTATAAAGCAAAAATGTAGGGAAACATAGACTGTGATGTTGGAACACATCAAACATGCGAGGGAGAACACCCTAGTGAAAGCATTAGAGACACTCCCTATATAAATTTACAAAATATATTCTTCCAAAATATCCTTATAAACATCCTTAAATTATATAAAATATCATTTCTATATCTTATCATAAAACATATTCCATCACAACGAGTTCTTTTCAACATCCCCACACATGATTTCAAATATGATCTCACATATTTTTCTACAGCCAGGTAGTTAGATATTTTTGAATTTTAATGTGGTTTACTATCATTGTTCTTCATGGTTTATAGGTGATAATAAGGGTTATATATTAAGTTTGGTTAAAATATAATTTCACTATAAAATGGTATTTTAACAAAAAAAAATTCAATTATTTTGGACCCATATTCCTCAATTCTACAAGTGTTTTACTAGAATTATTAAAAAATTATAGTTATAAAATAATTAATTATTATGAAAAAGAAACCATAGTATCATAGAGAATATATAAAACATGGTTTAAAAGACTCCCGGGTAAGTGATTTTAATATATGACAGTATTTTATAGAATAAGATTAAAAAATCAGTCATCATTTGACGGATTTCACACACCGTTAATTTGAAAAAATGTTCATTTGAATAATAATATGAGTTTATTTCGTTTGGTCAAATAATGTTTTCAAAATTAACATATTTTCAATATTTATAATGGCATTCCATTTTATCTCAAAAGGTTTTAAAACAAAAAAATAGAAAATGAAAAATATATTTTTCTTAGAATTACTAATATATATAATGTTTTTCCTCCCCACTACTTGAATTATTGAATTACCTAAGTATATTTTTAATAGATATAATAGTTTGAGTAAATTTTAAATAAGTATAAAAATAAAAAGTGTTAAATAACATTAAAACATAGGTTTTTATTAGTGTAAAGGCTATAATAATGCGATCTCTTCCACTGGTGTATATGGAAGATTACCATGAAAATTATTAAATCTTTTTATATTAATAGGGAATAGATTATTATCTTTCTCTTTAACTATATTAAAGATTACAAATGGGTACATTATAATAATGTAAATATATTTTCCAATATGGAATAAGGTTTACATAGCATAAGCTTTATTCTGGAGTTGAATAATAACACTTTCTCCCCCAAAGGGAATCCTTTTATTGATTTATATTTTCATGTGACACTCTTGTTTACACTTTATAAATTCTAAAATTAATTTTTTTTCTATTTTTTTCTTCTAATTCTTGAATCTTTATCATTATTTTCTATCATCTTTTTCCAAATTCCACATTTAGCCTTCTTACCTCTCTAGAGGTCTTATGTTATAGTTCTATAGGTATATAATACATTTTCCCATAGAACAATAAGTATGAGATTATTCTAATTGGGGTTTTTAGGCTCTTTTATAATCCCATAACATGTCTTCTCACCTTGGATCTAATAATTCCTATTTAAATTGATAACCTTTTGGAATATTTATTTGATCTATCAATTTGAAACATCGTATTTTCCATCAGTTTTTTGTGGAAATGTGTTTATTTATTATGATTAACTCAAAAATTCATCATTAAATATCCCATGCATCTATTGAAAAATTGGACACCTTGGTCGTTGACTACATCTATTAGAACAAAAAATCTAAAAAATATATTAGTATTAAAAAAACTTCAAAAAATAGAATAATCATTAATCATGACAGCTTTAGCCTCCACAAATGTTGAGAGATAGTGTATAACGAAAAGGATATAAGAATATTGAAAGGATATGTAAAAAGGTCCTAATAAATCAATTCCTGATACTTCAAATATTTCACATAAATTTTATTAGTCTTTATGGAATTTCTCTCTCTTTGAGATGTTTCCATTGAATTTAAAATGATCACATTTCTTACAAAATTCATTATATTCTTTAAACAACATGTGTCAGTACATGTTCGATTTGAAATAATTCATAGAAGAACATTGAGGTCCTATGTGTCCTTTATAAGATAATGTAAGATATAATTTTAGGATATATTTGACATCATTATTAGGAAACATTGTCCCTATCATTTGATGACTATAAATCTTATAATGATATAGGTCTTTCTAAAATAAAACCTTGATCCATATTTGAGTTTAAGGGTCTATTATTTGTTCTTATGATACTAAACATAAGAGTTTACTATAAAATTTACTATATCATCATAGCATGACACCTATCATTAATATACGAATTTTCTCATAAAATTAAGTCATTAAATGGATATTTTTTAGAAATTTCTACCTCCGTTATATGGGGAATCATGCTCACGTGGTCTAAAATTTCATTCTCATATCCTCTATTTTATTTTATCTCTAAATAAAACTTTATTAGTTGTAGAATACATCTTAACAAACAATTATATTATTATGACTAATTCATTTGGTACTTAAGGACTACATGATTCATTAAAATATTCAACTTTTTTACTATTAAGAGATGTTTTGAATTTATCTAAAGTAAAAAACATCTAGAAACTATTTTTATGTTATTGTTTAGTGGTTTTGGGTTTTAACCAATGTTTTTGGAAATATGAAATTATTGGTTTTCTTATTTAAATTATTTGAGATTAAACTTCCCTAACTACTTTTTTTGAATCATCACATACAACTCAAATTAGAACTCCCAATTGTGTGGTTTTATGGTTTATGGTGTGGTTAGTTTACAATTTAACTCTTAAATAAATAACCTTGTATCGTCATCATAATTAAATCCTGAATCTATTAAAATTAATATAAACATTGGAAAAAATATTACTAAAACATTGGATAATTATTTTGTAAGATCCTTCATATCCTAGAAAATACTTAACATATTTTACAAAATTTTGATTGGTTATTGGATTAATAAAATCAAATTTATATTGAAAAACCTCAGTTACAAGTTTTGAAATTACATGCCCCCAATCAAAATCCTCTTTAAACCATAAAATGTAAATTTTAAGAATTCAAAACATTGTTTTCAGTGTATGTTTTCATAAAAGATTCTATATTTCATTTATTATAATCAATAAAACCTCCAAAAATAGTGAAATCATCCATAAATACCTTGATACAGTCCTATATCAGGTTAGATAAAATTATTCTCATGAATCATTGAAATGTAACTGTTTCATTCTAGAATCTAGATCAAATTATTGTATAATAATATGAACCATAAGAACATGATAAATTTATTTTATCTGGGTCCTTAGGTGTAATGGGAACTAGAAAGCATCTTAACAATCTTTCTTGAAAATAGTAATGAGTTTTAATGGACAATATTTATATCATTTTGTCAAAAAAAAAATGAATGGAAAAGTGATCTTTTCTAGTGACTTGATTCAATTTCCTACATTCTATATGGACTCTATTTTTTTGGGACTACTATAAGAATTAGTTCATTTTGATCGTTATTAACTATGACAAGTTTAGTTTTCTTGGGAACTATATGAATTTGAATAACCCATTAGATGTAAGAAATGGGGTTGATAATAAAAACTTATATATAGTGACATAATATTTTTATAAATATATTTTAAATTTTTTAGATTAATATTCATTACATTACAAAAACACACACTCGAGGATCATAAATCTATAGTGAAATTAGAAACATGGAAATATAAAAGGCTGGTTCATAAGAGTTATACATATTCTACTACTTATATCCCCATAAGTATCACGTTTCTTAGATATATTACATGAAATACCAATCATCATAACCCATTGAAAATAAACATAGGAAAGGGTGATATCATATGATAAGTAAGGGTAAACAAGTGAGATATGATAACATAATGTCAGAATAACGGTATGATAATAAGATCAAAACATATGATAATAGTACCCAACATAACAAATATAAAAATTTAGAGTCGTGGAATAATGATTAGATGTTAATAAGAGATTATTCATAAGTATATCAAAGAAACTGATCCATAATATCATAAAATTTAAACAAGACATGAAATTGTGAAATTCGCATAATCATATAAAATAATTTCAGTAGTTATCAAGGTTTATTACCAAGATAATAATATTATAATAGGATCAATCCAAAAATCTTCATAGTAGGAAGGTTTAAATCCTAATAATATCATAGTTGACAAATTACCTTACTCAATTAGGTTCACTCCCCATTACAATGCTATTTATCACATGAAATTTCAATTTTTATCCAATGTATTGGAGGGAGATATAGGTCTCACCCATCACAATTTGAAAATCATATATACATGTTACATAATAACATAACACATTAAACATATAAAAACTCATGAAGTGAAAATATTTTAAATAACATTTCATTATATCATGACCTGTTGAAAATAAACAAGTCTTATAATCATTTTATTATAGCATAACATATGAAAAAATAACTGGATTTCATAAGAATTTTATCACGAAATAACCCTTGGAATAGAAATTAGTTTCATAAAAATGTTTTCATAAAATAATAAAACATTCATAGAAATAATATTAATGGTATCCCTAGATCATATCCCTAGTATATTAAAATTAACATAATAGGATATCATATTTGATTGAAAATGATTTTAAAAGATGACACGAAACATTTCTTATGGAAAATATCCTTTCCACATTGATTTTTTTTAAAACATAAAACCTCCTAAAAATTATTTTCAATAAAAATAACCTTGAAAACATATAATGGAATATTTAAATATCATTTAAAAAATTTATTTAGGGAATTATTATTTCCCCACCAAGATAAACGTTTTAAAATATTTTCAAAATCACTTTCTTCGAAAATAACAATAGAAAAGAAAAAACGGAGATTTTAAATACCATTTAAAAAAATTATTGATTAAAATATCCATTAAATTTAGAAAAAAACTTTTTAAAACATAATAAAATTTCATAATAATTTTCATAGAATATAATCTTGGAAACTTATAAATGAATATTTAATAACAATTTCAAAAATTTATCAAGGAAAATATCCTTTAAACATTTGAAAAAAAATCTAAAAAAAAAATCATTTTGAAAATATTTTTATTTGAAAATAAAATTTGATACTTATAATGATTAATTTAAAACATTGAGTGTCCATGACAGTAGAAAATTTATCTTATGCCTTACACATTAACACAAAGGCTACTTTAAGATTTTAAGTAAAATCCAAATGGGAATTTTTTGGGAAATTACATGAACATTCCTTTGAAAAATATTTCAAAAATTAAAAAATTGGTAATAATTTACTTAATAAATCCTTTGGGGAGGGTTAAAATATTTTTTAAAACATTTTTAGAAAACACCGATATAGAAGAAAACAGGTTCTCAACCGAAGAGATAAATAATATATGTTTTATTTAGAAAAATTATTTTTGAATATCGAGTAGTGAGTTAGAGTAAAATTAATGAAAAACATAAAATAAATGTAAGATCAGGAAATACATGACTTTATTTAGAGATAAATAATAATATTTTATCATTCGTTAATCCTAAAAAACCCTAATAAATAATGATATTATAACATATAACTTTTATAACTTAGGTATATTATGAATCCTAAACCCCATGAAAGAATAATGTTTAGATAAACTTTAAATATCATTATAATAAATAAATTCATTATATATCAAGTAATATGGTCTCTATATACAACTTAGAAATTAAGATAGGTCTATAACATAATATATTTGTTGAAGAAGAAAAAATGAGATGAAATTTCTTTACCTTAAGTCTAAAATTCATTTATAAAACATTAAAAATAATATAAAAATAATATAAATTTTTTATAAATATATTATAGATCCAAACATATATGTATCATACAAAATATTATTTATTTATGACCTTCTATTACAAATTTATTTACAATTCTTTGTAAAAATTAAATTTTTAGGCAATTACTCATTTGTTTTTCATGTATGCTTTTATTTGGTATTTCCATTCCTTTTAATTTGATATTTGTTACATAATATAACAATTTCTAAACAGGATATAAATATTTTATATAATCTGTAGATATGTATTTAGAGTAATCCATTAATTTTAGATATATAAAATAATATACACCGTTCATGGAGATGACATGACGTACGTACACATGGGCTTTGTTTCCATTTTTTAAAAGATGGCACAAAATAATAATAAATAATAATTCAAATTTGAAGAATAATTATGTTTTCATATATATCACATAAATTTATTAATTTTATCCTTACTATCTACCGTGAATAGTGTTAGCAAAAAATGAATCACAACGCTTCACGAGGAGGCTGTCCGCCATACACAAGAGCGACGTTATCATATAACCCATGGAATGGAAAGTAAGAAGGTATATGGGATATGATAATTATTAAATTATAATTATGTTAAAAATACCATATATATTTATATTCACATCCCTATTACCATCTAGGTAAAACATAAATAAAAAACATATCACGTCGATTCGCGAGACGGTAGTCCACCGTACACACGAGTGACATTATTATTTTCCCAAATGATTGAAGGTAAGAAGGTAGGTGTGATATTATAATTAAATAATACTAATAATATCATAAATATATTATATAAATATTTAATCCATCATTATATCCATCTTTAAGAGGTGTTAATGGAAAATCAATAAATCATTTCATTAGGCGGTAGTCTGCTGTACGCACAATCGACAATTTCATTTCCCATTTTATTTAATAAGAGATGGATATAATTTATGATATTTAAATAATAATATATAAGTATATGGGAGATAATTGTTTCATTATGTTATATTTTTATGAATATTTTATGGAGTTATATTAATAAATAAAATGAAAATTCAGGTTTAAGGACTATACCTCTTCTTGAGAGAACCTCTTTAGATTTACACCAAAATCCTTCTTACGAGGAATTAAAAATGAAAATAAGGACTCTAGAATGTACTGGGGAAATTATGAAATATATTATGGTATTTTTTATCCTAAATAAGAAGTTGTTATAGGATAATATTATAGGATAGGGGGTGGCCTTTTATAAGTGGGGAAGATGACACAAATGGAATTTTTGAAAATAATATTGTGTACCCACGTTTTTCACATGAAACAAGTTAAAAAATGTGAAATTATAAAACATTAGAGAATTAAAATAAAAATATTCTACATAATGGGTCTTGGAAATGTCTATAGGTAATTTTAACACATATCTATTTAGTTTAACCCCCATTAAAACCGTTTTAACCTTAACCATGGTAAATAAGTTTTTATCTTTTTAGAAAAACATTTGATAAAAAATATGCAGAAATTATTATATAATATAACATATTATGACCCAAAATATATAATATTTTTGTTCCAAATTACTTTATATAATTGGTGGATTTGAATTTAAAATTAAATTCCCAGATGTAACAAAAAAGTGGTTTTCCAAAGAGAAAATTTTCAAATGTTTTGAAAACTTATAATCAAGAATTCAATATGAAATTGAATAAAATTATAAAAATTGTATTAATAAATATAATTTAATTTTTTAGCTTTTAAAACCATATAAAGATAAAATTTATCTTGTAAATTCATTGATTGAAAAGTAATCTTTTATTAAAAATGAGTATCTACAAGCATTCACTAAGAAAATTATATTTTCATAAAATTATAAAAGATTAAATAAAAGATAATTTTGAAATTATTATATAAATAATTAATTTTATTTTTCAAATAAATTTAATAAAATCTTTTAAAATCAATTTTAAAATAAGTTCCCAAAATGTTAAAAAACTCAATTTTATAAAAATACACATTTTATCTGTTAATTTGAATTTATTCTTATTTCATGACTAGAAAACACATAATATGAATGTCAAATATTTTATTAAAAATATAATATATAAATTCCATTAAAATAAATCACAATATATTATTATTTTTAATTAATTGTAGTAAATCATTTTTTTTCAAAGGAATTTTTTTATAAAATGATTTCATTTATTTACAAATGGTTTTTTCATTTCTAATTAATTTTTCAACAAAAAATTCATTTTATTTACATGATTAAATAATAGATTTCCATAATTTAGTTAGTCCTGTTCATATCTTCAATTCCAATAGATATGCGATAACTATCATATTAAAAAATATTACTTTAATAGTATGTATCGTTTCGTTAAAATATGGTGTTTTGTGTAGATTAGGCAATCAAAGATTTAATTTTAATTGAAAAAATTATAAACTCTCAAGCTGTTAAATTATACCCCCATTAAATTGAATTTATACCTTTAAATTCCATTACTTTAATATGAAAAATGAGTATACTTTTTCCTTATTAAATCCTTATGTTTTTACGTAGCTTATTCTAGTTGGTGGTTTTGCCACAAAACCTTGAACGAGTGAGTTTTCTTGTTCCATAGAACTATTTATCAACAATCTATAATATGTATTGGTTGTTCCTTTTAAGAAGTACCCTTATCTAGTGGTATTTAATCTACGGTTAGTACATGGGAATGATTATGTATGTACTTACTTAAGAGAGATACATAGAACCAATCGTGAATATGAGAGAGGTATAGTGGGATGTCCAAAGGATAAGCTACCATATCAATATGATCAATAATTTCAAAGGGACCGACATACCTAGGACATAGTTTTCCATTATTTCTTCCCTAGATAAATCCATATAAACACCTTCTCAATTATTTAAAATCACAAATAAAGTCGATGATTATTAGTATAACTCTTTCGTTGGCTTTGTGCTGCCCTTATGTACTAAGAAATTATTCTAACCTTATAATATATTTCTTAATATATCTCTGGTACCAGTAGAGTTTTTTCTCTATACTCATTGCATCATGTTGTATCTCCACACTTCTTTCCATAGAGGGTTTCATAAGGATCCATTTGAATCCATTGAGTGAAATATATTAATATAAGAAAACTATACTAGAGGAAGGTATTGATTCTAAATACCTTTTAAATCCTTAGAACAAAACCTTATCATATCATATAGAGTTTCAATTGATCTCTTAGATTGACCATTTTTCTAAGGATGACATGTAGTATATAATCTAACTCCAAATAAATATTTTCCTAAAAAATTCACCAAAACATCGAGGTAAACCCTGACTTCTGAGCAGATATAACAAAATTTTCTACTCAATGTAACCTTGATACTTACTTATTATATATCCTGGAAGGCTGTTCCATATAAAATTATTCTATGATAGAGATTAAGTGTGATGACATTGTGATGTGATCAAATACAACCCATATAGCATTGTGACCTTTTGATATTTTAGGGAGCCCGCTGATAAAATACATGGCGATGTTTTCTCATTTACATTTTTATATGTATTCTTCTTAGATTTTCCTCTTAAAAATTTATCACTTATCCATAAATTGTGGACATACCAAACAATGAGATACATACTCAATAATATATCCTTTTATGTTATCCATACAGATGTATTTTTCCACTTCGTCCATTGGTAGGTTCCATACCCTTGTCATATATTTGTTGTGGGTTTAACCCCCATGAACTTACCAGTTATGGAATGATGTCACCCAACATGAGGCTTATCATTATTTTAAAATTATATTATTATAACTCCAAATATGTAATAAAACATATTTATAACAACATCAAATATAAGATAGACCCTAAAAGTTACCAATAACACTAATATTATAACTAAAATGTAAAGGCATTCTTCCTCAATTTTTTTTCACTAAATCATATACAAAACCAAAGGGTTATATTTCCATAAATGTCTCCCAAAATATCCTTAATCTTGTTAAAAATATATCAAATAAAACCTCAAAATGGGTTCTTAATACTTTGAAATTATGATGTACCTTAAACTCATAAACCCATGAATGAATCTAGAATTATTATGTTAGTCTTACATGAGGCCATATATGTTTCCAAAATAAATAGAATCATTAGATGATTCAAAATTATTAAAACTAAAATACCACTGGTAAAATACGTCTAAAACATAATTTTGGAATCCTAATACATAAATAACTAAACCCTTTATCCCTTGAATAAGATCATATCTTATAAAAAATCACTTCCCTTGGAATATTGAGTTCATCCATGCATAGATAAAATATCAAATTTGATTTAATTATTACAAAATCCATGTATAGGGAGACATTAAATGTTCAGAATCAAATAAAATATCCCCGAAGGGTGAATAATAAGATTTTTACAAGGCCCATTCATAAAAAATCATATATGAAAATCCAAACTAATGGGTGAAAAAAGTGTCCCATAATTATCATGAATCACTTCACACGTTGTGATTATATAAGATTCCCCTTTGTAGTTTTTTTAAGAGTTTCTTGTGGCATATCATCCTCATTATCCCTTGTATTGGGGAATTGAATCACAAAATTAATAAACTCCTCACACTTGACACACTGGAGTGTGGGTGGTGAATTCTTTGGATATCTCACTGTATTTGAATTATTTACCGAATTCCTCCAATAATAAAAGAATTCAATTGCACGATTTCCTTCTTTTTAACACATAAAACATTTCTTAGTACCCTAATACAATTGAATACATAGTTACATCCACATTTTGATTTTGATGGAATGATTATATTCTTTTCTCTATGATTATTAGTGTTTCTATTAAACTCTATCATTATTTTATTATCAAAACCATAATATTTTTGGGTAAATAGTATATCTATTTACACCTTGAGATAACATAGAATTAGTTATTCATAGATATGGAATACCCTTAGGTATAAAATCCTTTAGATAGACTGTTTTAATCCACTAATGAATTGATCAACCTTACGATTAGGTTGGATGATATTACCAGAAGCATACCTCACAAGTCTTGTAAAATTTTCATCATATGTACCAATAGATTCGTCATCATTCTACTTTATATCAAGGGGTTATTTTTCTATTTTCTTATGTATAATACGAGTTAAGAAAATGTTAAAAAGATAAATTAAAAATTTTCCATAGAATATGGTCAATTTCATTACATCGACTCATATTCATATCGAGATTCCACCATAGATCAACATCACTTTCTCAATGATAGACAACCAAAATGACTTTATCATTTTTTGAACACTAGATAATGGAAAATATCTTTTCAGTGGTACTGAGACATTTATCAGCAACTTGAAGATTAACATTACCACAAAAATATGTTGCATGTTTCCACATGAAAGAATCAACGAAAAATTATTCCCTCTTTTTATTTATTGTATGTTTAGCATGATTAATAGGTGGACATTGTTTTTTATCATAAAAAAGATATTTTTTATTCCAGATCCCATAAAATTTGGTTTCTTAGGAGAAAAATCAATCTATTTTCTATTACATTCAGCATCAACATGGTTCCATTGGGTTTTATCCATCGACTAAATCCCAAATTATAGAATAACTAACAATACTCGTAGTGGGAAAACACATAATATTAAGGAATCAGTTATAGGATGTCTAAATCATGGAACCTTGTTTAAAACATATAGATCCTTAAGTTTAATATAATTCATTCATGTTAATTATTTAAATCCAACTTGATAGTTCGAAAATATTTTTTTTGAATTTTCAAAGCATATCCCCTTGGAGTGTCAAACCAAGTTCATAGTAAGAGACATTGTCTTATACCATGTAACACTCAAGTAATTCCCTGTAGAGGCCCAACCTGATTTTTCACTCAAATTGCCATGACCCGTCCTCGGGACCTATTCCGTGACTACCCCATGCCCTCCTTCCATAGGCCAGGGGCTGGCGACTAGCACCAAAGGCATAAATCCCGATATTAGGGAAGACATTGCCTTTAAGTAAGAAAACAGACACCACAGAGTATGAAAGCAGAAGTAAACACTAAATAAACTGAGTACAAAGGTAAGTGCTGGAAAGTAAATGGGATAGAATACAAACCCAACTGAAAGTAAAGTACAAATGAAAAGAGAGTACAATGGTAGAAAATTAAATCAGCAACAACCAGCCGTCCTATGTAAATCCCACCTGAAGGGTGGGTACCGATAGTTTCTTCTGCTTCTTGGCTCCAGCCCTCTGCTCCGTTTAAGTCCCATCTAGTGATCCACCTCTAGGTACCGTCCAGCTCTACGAGCTCCTACCTCAGTCAGCACTGTCCGTCGTCTGCATCCAACACAACGTAGTGCGGGCATAGCCCATGCAGGGGTGAGTATACACTACTCAGTAGGGACCCCAAAACCCCCGACGGTCTCCCAGAATCCACGAAGGATAAACCACAAAGTAAATTTACAATCACGAAGTAACAACCAACCCTACTTAGGTATATGCCCATACATATACGTAAGCCATCAAATCCAGTTCGGCTCTAACATCTGAGCCCAAGTTCGAGCTAGTCCACACAGGAAAGCACAATCCAATTCACACAGGATAACACAACCCAATCCACAAAGGATAGCAAAACAATCATATCAAAGATAATGATTGAATGTCAAGACTCAGCTCGCACATGTATACTTCTTCAAAAGATGATAGAGATGATCAAATGTTTCCACTGATTCATCTAAGCTGTTGAACCCACACAAGATACAAGACCAGCTAAGCTGTCGGACCCACAAAGAATACAAGACCAGCTACTCTGCCGGACCCAGATAGGATACAAGTACAGAGTCAAATTCTGCCGGACCCACATAGGATACAAGAACAATTGTCACGTACTGACGAACCCACACAGGATACGAGAATAGTATTAATTTCCATCGAACCCATGGAGGATTTTTGTACGGCCTTCGTCGCTGCCGAACCCACAGAGGATCCCATTACAGTCATCATTGTCGTCACAGTCGCAACCATCTCTAGGGTTCCCGCACACAACATGCTCGATTCCGGGAGGGTCCGCTCCACGAGCCAAGTAGGTAGATACATCAACTAACACGTAGTCTGGAGTTTATGTATACCAAAGTTCCGTCTCTTCAATAAGAACTCAACGCAACAAACGACGCGTCAATCAGATGCCCGGTCTGAGAGTTATTCTCTTTTTTATCCCAGGGGCCCGATTGGTTTTTAAGTCAAAACCAACCCATCCGTACTCCAAATACGTAAAAAGTGTGAGAAATGTAATCCAAAAGAACCGTCTCACTAAGAGAAATCCAACAAAGTCGACGACACGTCAATCAGACGTCCGGAGCTCATGTTAGAAGCGTTTCCGCTCCGAAGGCCCGATTGGTTTCGTGTTCAAACCAACCTGAACATACACAAAGTTCTCTAAAACCTTGAGTTTAATATACCGAAATTATCTTCTCGATCCAAGTATTGCTACAGAACTGACAGTGCATCGATCAGAGGTCTGTAGCCCATGTTATGGGCATTTGAATGGATCTGTCCGAAAACTGGGGGTTTGGGCCCGGTCCGACCCGGCCCAATACCCCTGGGTTGGCCCAAACCGGGTCGACCTGACCCGGGTCCGGCTCCAGCCCGGTTGGGTGTATCCCGGCTCTGCTGGCGTGACCAAGCCCAGCCGGTGCAGCCTGGCTCGGCACGGGGGTCCGGCCCGGCGCTGGCGGCCCGACCCGGAGTGGGTGGCCCGGCCTGGCACGGGAGGTCCGGCCGGTTTGGCCCAGTGTGGGCGCCCGCGTGCTGAGCGGACGCAGAAGGAAGGGAGGCCGCCACCCCCTTCGAACCGAACAGTGGACCTGTGGAGGTCCTCCCTTGCTGCACTGGCCGGGGGTTCAAACCCCCAGTTTTCTTGGATCCGGCCGGCCGTAACGGCGAGCCGGTCGTGACGCGCGGGACCTATTGGTCCTGCCTTTTGTAGCACTGGCGGCCAGTGGTTCCAGTCGCCACCCTCTACACCACCACAGCCTTAGGCTGTTGCTCTTGTCCGAATGACATGACACGACGGTGCCACGCCCCTCCGCTGCGGCCGCAGCCCTCTGTGAAGATCCGACGCGGCGCGACGGCGCGACACCCCTCTGCCGCGTCCCAACTCCGGCCACGGACCCTTTCGGTATCAACGGCGTGGCGCTACGGCTCCTCTCTCCTTCACTGCGGCCTGCACCGGCCGCAGTTCCTTTATTTTTGTGCGGTGCGATGGCACCGCGTCGCCTCTGTTCCAATCCATAACGAAGTACAACAACAAAAGGGAGGAGGGTCGGCCGTGTTTTTGCGGTCCGACCTCCTCCAGTTAATTTGATAACAAGTGGATAATTATTTAACGATGAATTCCATAAATAATCCCGAGCGTAAAAACAAAACCCTACCTCAATGAGATTCGCTGAATCTTGCGTCGCAGAAAACGGCATCGCGGAAACGGCGTCGCGGAAAACGGCGTCGCGAGGAGAATCTCCGTAAATGATGATGGAGATCATCTGAGGAGGAGCGGCGTCTCCCTTTTTTTGACGCGAGAAGAAGAATGAAAGAAGGTGCGTCTTCATTCTTCGGGAAAGGCGTCACACACTGGCTGCAGAGAGGAGAAGAGATGACACGTCGATCACTCCATGCGATGACGACGTTCTTCGTCGAAGTCTTGGCCTTCTTCACGTTCTCCAACAAAGAAGATGAAGATCTTTAAGGCTTTGAGTAATCTCTCCCAAAATCTCCACACAACGATAAAAAAATAATAAAATAAGGCTTTTTCCTTATATTATTACTCATGCCATCATTTTTCAAAATTCAAAACATGAATTCACCAAATTAATTAAACTTGCATTTTCAAATTAATTAGGTGTTTAATTGGCATGAATTAAAGTAAAAGAGTTACAAATTTAAGGGGGTTGCCAAAATTAAGAGGGGGGTTTAGGGGAAAAGAAAGGGTGGGTCCCGTGTGGGTCCCACCTCACTAATATCCTACCAAGTGGAGTCAGGATGTAGTGGGTCCCACCCCAACTTCCACACATAGGTTATAATTACATAGAATAGAAATAAAATTGTAGCACAAATTTTATTTCACTCTTCAGTTAACCCATTTATTTAACAACACCACCCGAGAAAACACAACTCTAGAAAAGGTCTTCCTAAGCAATTATCGGTGCTACGGTTTCATTAGTGCCCTCAGATTTCGATTTCGAGCACCAGTTCAAAAGTTAATAAAACCTGCTCGTTTGTTCACAGAACGTACCCGAGCTAAACTTCGAAAATTGATTCTGGGAACACCGTGCCTCAGAATCAGTTTCCATCAGAATATGCATACTCGTAAAATCCAAAAGAAAATAAGAAAATAATTTTCCTTGAAATTTACGTGTCTTTACATTACTCCCACCTCATGGATTTATATCCCCATAAAGATACATCACAAACTAGGGGAACAAATGAGGGTACTGAGCACGCATCTGAGCCTCCTGCTCCCAAGTGCTCTCCTGGAGGTTCCCGTGCTGCCACCTGATGCGCACTAGAGGAATCGACCACCCACATAGGAACCGCTCCTGTCGATCCTTGATCTCCACCGGGACCTCCACAAAAGTCACCCCGTCATCAATGTCCAGCTCCTCATGGTTGATGATGTGCGTCGGGTTGTGCATGCATCTCCTCAGCTGAGATACATGGATGATGTCGTGCACCCGGTGCAACAGAGGTGGTAGAGCCAGGTGATAACCCACCTCGCCTATCATGCTGAGAACATGGAATTGTCCAATGAAGGCCGACGATAACTTGCCTCCCCATCCAAATCTCCGTAATCCACGTCAAGGTGAGACCCACAAGAAAACATGGTTGCCATCCTCGAACTCTAGTGGTCTCCGCTTCCTGTCAGCATAAGACTTCTGTCAGCTCTGAGCTGTCCTCATCCTCTCCTGCATAACCTGGACATTCTCTGTCGTGGCCTGGACTATCTCTGGTCCCACAAGTGCGGACTCCCCAGGGTATGTTCAGCACAGAGGTGATCTGCAAGGTCGGCCGTACAATGTCTCGTATGGTGCCATCCCGATGGTGGAGTGGTAGTTGTTGTTGTACGGAAACTCCACCAAGGGTAGGTGATCCTCCAAAATGTGACCAAAGTCGAGGACACATGCACAGAGCATGTCCTCGAGAGTCTGAATGGTCCTCTCTGTCTGACCATCCGCCTGAGGGTGAAAGGCGGTGCTCAAACGTAGATGCATCCCGAATACCTCCTGCAACCCCTTGTAATGCTGGGAAGTAATGTGAGAATCTCGATCGGAGATGATAGCTGATGGCATACCATGAATCCGTACAATCTCTTGATCAAAGAGGAGTCCCATGATCTCTACTGAGCCCTGCTCTCTGATGGGTAAAAAGTTGGCCAACTTGGTGAGTCGGTCGACAATCACCCAAATAGAGTCGTGACCTCTGGAAGTACGTGGAAGTCCAGTCATGAAATCCATAGATATACCATCCCACTTCCACTCCGGGACCTCCAAGGGTTGTACCAAGCCTGCTGGTACCTAGTGCTCCGACTTCACCTGCTGGAAGGTGAGGCATCGAGGAACGAACTCTGCCATAGCCTTCTTTATCCCTAGCCACCAGTGCTATCTTCTGAGATCATGGTACATCTTCGCTACTCCTGGATGTACCGCCGAAGGGGAAGTGTGAAACTCTCTTAGCACCTCCTCCTACAAAGAAGCTGGTACCATGGTACATCCTCTGAAAAGGACGACATGCTCTCCTCCTTTAGAGAATGCATCAGGTGCCTATCCTGTGGAAATCTGTGCACGCCGCGTCTCACAGTCAACATCCTCAAGCTGTGCCTCTCTGAACCACTGAAGAAGTGGAGGAGTGACTTTGAGTGACTGAAGAAAGGTTTCTCCATCTCTATCCACTAAGGATATCTACAAATCAGCTAGCTTCTCTATCTCCTCTTCATGTAGCTGAATGCCCATCCTCCTGCTGAGAGCATCAGCTATTACGTTCCCCTTTCAAGGAGTATAGACTATCTCAAAGTCATAGTCCTAGAGGAACTCAATCCATCACCATTGTCTCAGGTTCAGGTCCTTCTGTGAGAATATGTACCTGAGACTCTGGTAGTCAGAATAGATTGTAAAGCGCTCGCCAATCAGATAGTGCTGCCACTTCTTCAGAGTGAAGACCACTACTACTAACTCCAGGTCATGGGTAGCGTAGTTCTGCTCGTGATTCCTCAACTATCTTGATCTATAGGTGATCACTACCCATTCCTACATCAGTACACACCTGATTCCTATCCCTGATGCATCACAGTAGACTACGTGCCATACTACCTCCTCCGATAGGCTCAATATTGGTGCGCTGGTAAATCTCTGTCTCAGCTCCTAGAATCTCTGCTGGCATATATATGTCCACAAGACTGGTTTCCCCTTCTTCTTCAATGATAAAATCAGTGCTGCAACTCTGGAGAAGTCTGACACAAATCTCTGGTAGTACCCAGCGAGGCCTAAGAAACTCCGGACCTCCGTCACGCTCCTCGGTGGCTCCCAAGCTAGCACTGCCTCGATCTTCGCAGGATCCACTGCAACTCCAGCCTTATAGATGATGTGTACCATGAAGTGTAACTCACATATCCAGAACTGACACTTCGTGATCTTACCATAAATCTGGTGCTCTTGGTGTGTGTCCAGTATAACCCGCAAGTGGTAGGCGTGCTCCTCCTCAGTAGTCAAGTATATCAATATGTCGTCGATGGAGACAACGATAAATAGATCGAGGTAAGGATGGAAGATCCTGTTCATGAGACTCATGAACACTGCTGGAGCATTGGTTATGCCAGAGGGCATAACCAATAACTCGTAGTGGCCATACCGACATCTTAAGGCCACCTTCTGCACATCCTCGTCTCGAACTCTGAGCTGATGATAGCCTGATCTGAGGTCTTTCTTTGAGAACCACCGTGCTCCCTTGAGCTGACCGAAGAGTTCGTCAATCCTCGGTAGCAGATACTTGTTCCTCACGGTCACCTGGTTCATGTGATGATAATCTACACATAGTCACAAGCTCCCGTCCTCCTTCTTGGTGAACAATATCGTGGAATCCCAGGGTGAAACACTGGGTCGAATGAATCCCTTGCCCTGCAAGTCCTCAAGTTGTACCCGTAGCCATCGAAGCTCAGCGGGAGTCATCTGATATGCTGGAGTGGATATCTGGGCTGTCCCGGGGTACATGTCAATATAGAAGTCTACCTCTCAACGAGGAGGTAATCCAGGAACGTCGTCAGGAAAAACCTCCGCATACTGATCCACCACTACAAATATATTTGGACTCCGCACTTCCACTACTCCTAGGATGAGGCTAGCCAACTGATGTGTGATCGGCTATCCTCTCCTCTGCGTGAGTCCATCCTGCGCTGCAAAGGCTCCCTTCTCGCCGGTGAAGGTAATCCTTCTCCCATCGGTGCGGACACACCGCACCTTGCACCTAATACAGTCGATCTGAGAATGGACTGTAGATAACCAATCCACAGCCAAGATGAGACCGTAAGGCCTCGACGCCGCTACAAGAAGATCTCGGCCGAAGCTCTCGCCTACTAGAGTAAGATCACACTACTGAAACCAGTGCGTAATCGTCGAGTCTGTTCTCGTAGGAGTCTCTAGCCGTAAGGATCGACCCACCGGCTCCGTCGGAATCTCCGATCTCCGAAAAAGGGCAGCTGCAATGAAAGAATGACTCGTTCCTATGTATATAAGAACTGCAGCAAGGGTGTACTAGACACATATAGTACCTCGAATCATCTCTGGTGCGCCGTGGTCGTAGGCCTCTGCTACCAGAAGTTGATCCTACCTATGCTCGCCAGCTCCCTGTGGTCGGGGTGGACCTCCTGGTGGTGGTGGTGGAAGAGCCTCAAAGCGTCGCCCACCACCTGCTGCTCGGCCAACTCCTCTGACTCGTCTTCCTGCTCCATGCGGACCGCCACGGTCGAACCTCTTCCTCTGCCTAGGTGGTCCCTTAATCGTATGCTGCTCATCTTCATAGCGGGTTGGGCAGTCACGAGCCATGTGGACCTGCCCGCCGCATGCATAGCACTGTCTGCTCCTCGGAAGGCTGGCTCGGTGTCATGTGCCCCGTACCTCTGAGCCAGTATCCTGAGGCCGTCAGCTTGATGGTCTGGTCCGCTTGGACCACTGAGTCATCCATCGACTGCCAGCTGCAGAAGACTCAGCTACATGCCACCCTGCGGTAGGTCTCGCTCCTGGTGTAGGCTCAGCAAGAAAGCTCTCTACAAGGAGGGCTCGCTCCAGTACTCCTGCCTGCGTCAGAATACTGAGGGAGATCATCGATGCCCTGATCTCATGCCTCAGTCCCTGCTCAAAGGCCCGGGCCCGGAAAAATGGGTCCCGTACCATGTCCATGGAATAGCGCAAGAGATCGGTAAATCTCTCCGAGTACTGGGCTACTGTCATGCTTCCCTGCCACAGCTGTAGTAGCTCCTGAATGCGTACCGCATGGAGGGTGGATGGAAAAAACTATGAGCGGAAGAGGCTCTCAAAGTCCGTCCAAAGGACATATGCCTCGACGTGCACTTGGAGCATCAGGATCCAGCTTCTACCTGCTGTCTCTTGCAGGAGACTCGCTCCAAGAATCACCATGAGGTCTGCTGGTGTCCATACTAACCTAAAAACTCACACAACAGCCTCCAGCAAATCCTCGGTTGCCTGAGGGTCCATCTCCCCGTGGAACCTGGGCGGTCTCGGACGCTGAAACCTATGATGTGCACTAAGGCGACGTGCACTCTCAGCAGCTAGGGCTGGTGGCATCAGTGGCTCTGTGGGTAGAGGTACTATCGGTGCCTCCTTTGTAATAGGGCCCTGCATCGAGGCCTCGTCGCTCGGTGGGATGTCATCTCGTACAAAGCTCGGAACCCTAGCTGGCTACCGTTGTGGGGCTATACTGAAAAAATAGGAGCGCCACAGTCAATACAAAATACATGGTTAGCTGAAACAAAGTACTCACAAAGAAAACTTTTGAAACCCACATGCAATCAATTTTTTTGTGCACGGAGTCGGAAATCAGAATTCAGGGTCCTGGTGTATGGATACGTCAGCCGCCACACCAACACTGGAATCCCTAGACTGATAACCACACTCAATACCCTTAACACTATTGCTTCACATAGATGAAAGATCAAAGTACTGAGTTCTGCAGTGGAACCGAACTCCTCTGATACCAATTTGTCACGACCCGTCCTCCAGACCTGTTTCGTGACTACACCAAGCCCGCCTTCCATAGGCCAGGGGCTGGCGACTAGTACTAAAGGCGTAAATCCTGATATCAGGGAAGGCATTGCCTTTAAGTAAGAAAACAAACACCACAGAGTATGCAAGTAGAAGTAGACACTAAGTAAACTGAGTACAAAGGTAAGTGATGGATAGTAAATGGGCCAGAATACAAACCCAACTGAAAGTAAAGTACCACTGAAAAAAGAGTACAATGACAGAAAAGTAAAGCAGCAACACCAAGACTTCCTCAGGAAATGCCACCTGATGGGTGGGTATAGGTAGTCTCCTCTTCTCATCGGCTCCAACCATCTGCTCCATGTACGTCCAGTCCCGTGATCCACCTCCAGGTATCATCCAGCTCTACGAGCTCGTACCTCGGTTAGCGTTGTCCATCGTTTGCATCGAACCCAACGTAGTGCGGGCATAACCCATGTAGGGGGTGAGTATACGCTACTCAGTAGGGACCCCGAGACCCCCGAAGGTCTCCCAGAATCCACAACGGATAAACTACAAAGCAAAGTTACAATCACGAAGTAACAACTAACCCTACTTAGGTATATGCCCATACATATACCTAAGTCATCAAACCCAATTCGGCTCCAACATCCGAGCCCAATTTCGATCTAGTCCACATAGGAATGCACAATCCAATCCACACAGGATAACACAACCCAATCCACATAGGATAGAAAAAAAATCATATCAAAGATAATGATTGAAAGTCAAGACTCAGCTCACATAGGTATACTTATTCAAAAGATGATAGAGATGATCAGATGTAGCCACTGATTCATCTAAGCTGTTGGACCCACATAGTATACAAGACCAGCTATATTTTTGGACCCACAAAGCATACAAGACCAGCTACTCTGCCGGACCCATATAGGATACAAGTACAGAGTCAAATACTGCCGGACCTGCATAGGATACAAGAATAGTAGTCACGTACTGCCGGACCCACATAGGCTACAAGAATAGTAGTTATCACTGTCGAACCCATGGAAGATTTCAGTATGGCCATTGTTGCTGCCAAACCCATAGAGGATCCCAGTATAGTCGTCATCGTCGTCGCAGTCGCAGCCAGCTCTAGGGTTCCCGCACACAGCATGCTCGATTCCTGGAGGGTCCGCTCCACGAGCCAAGGGGTTGATACATCAACTTACACGTAGTCTGGAGTTGATCTATCTCGAAGTTCTGTCTCACCAATAGGAACTCAACGCGACAGATGGCGCATCAATCGGACGCCCGGTCTGAGAGTTATTGGATTTTTCGTCCGAGGGTCCGGTTGGTTTTTAAGTCAAAATCAACATGACCGTACTCCAACTTCGTCCAAACCTCTAGTGGGGTAATCCAAAAGAACCTTTCACTATTAGGAATCCAACAATGTCGACGACATGTCAATCGGACGTCCGAAGCTCATGTTATAAGCATTTCCACTCCGAAGGCCCAGTTGGTTTTGTGTTCGAACCAACCCGACCATACACAAAGTTCTCCGAAACCTTGAGTGTAATATACCAAAACAATCGTCTCGATCCTAGGATCGCTACACAATTGATGGTCCATCGATTGGAGGTATCTAGACAAAGTTAAGGGATTTTAAAGGACATGTCCGAAAACAGGGGTTTGGGCCCGGTCCGACTCGGACCGATACCCCTGGGTCGACCCGACCCAGGTCCGGGTCCGGCCCGGTTGGGCGCGGCCCAGCTCAGTTGGCGCAGCCCGGTCCAGCTGGTGCGGCCCGGCCCGACACGGGGGTCCGGCCCAGCGCGGGCGGCCCGGCCCGGGGTGGGCGGTCCGGCCCGGCCTGGCCGGTTCGGCTCGGAGCGGGCACCCTCTTGCTGAGTGGACACAGAAGGGGGGAGGCTACCACCCCCTTTGAACAGAACGACGGACCTACGGGGGTCCGCCCTTGCCGCGCTGGTCGGGGGTTCAAACCCCCGATTTTACCGGATCCGGCCAGCCGTAACGGCCTCCCGGTTATGCCGCGTGGGACCTGTTGGTTCCACCTCCTGTAGCACCGATGGCTGGCAGTTCCGGCTGCCACTCTCTGCACCGCTGTGGCCCTTGTCTGACTGGCGCAGTGCGACGGCGCCACACCCCTCCTCCGCGGCCCGCCCCGGCCACAGCCCTCCATGAAGCTCCGGCACAGCGCGATGGTGCCGCACCCCTCTACCGTGTCCTGACTCCGGCCGCAGCCACTTTTGATCTCAACGTTGCGGCGCGACAGTGCCGCGCTCCTTCTCCGCGGGACGCGCCGGTGCGGTTCCTTCGTTTTCGCATGGTGCGACTGCACTACGTCGCCTCTATTCCAATCCATAATGAAGTACAACAACAAAGGGGAGGAGGGTCGGCCGTGTTTGTGCGGTCCGGACTTCTCCCGTTAATTCGATAACAAGCGTCTAATTATTTAACGATGAATGCTAGAAATAATCACGGACATAAAAACAAATTCCTACCTCAAAGAGATTCGCGGAAGCTTGCGTTGCGGAAAACAGCGTCGCGGAAACGTTGTCACGGAAAACGGCGTCATGAGGAGAAGCTCCATAAATGATGAAGGAGAACGTTCTAGGAGGAGCGACGTCTCCCTTCCATTGACGTGAGAAGAGGAACGAAGGAAGGCGCACCGTCGTTCTTCGGGAAAGGCATCACACATCGGCTGCAGAGAGGAGAAGAGACAACACGTCGATCTCTCCTTGCGGTGACGACGTTCTTCATCGATGTCTTGGTGTTCTTCGTGTTCTCCAACGAAGAAGATGAATATCCTCAAGACTTTGAGTAATCTCTCCCAAAATCTCCACACAACGATACAACAATAATAAAATAAGGCTTTTTCCCTATTTTATTACTCATGCCAACATTTTTCAAAATCCAAAACTTGAATTCACCTAATTAATTAAACTTGCGTTGTCAAATTAAATAAGCATTTAATTGGAATAAATTAATGTGGAAGTGTTACAAATGTAAGGGGGGTTGCCAAAATTAAGAGGGGGGTTTAGGGGAAAAGAAGGGGTGGGGCTCGTGTGGGCCCCACCTCACTAATATCCTACCAAGTGGATTTAGGATGTAGTGGGTCTCACCCAAAATTCCACACATGCTTTATAATTACATAGAATAGAAATAAAATTGTAGCGAAAATTTTATTTCACTCTCTAGTTAAGCCATTTATTTAACAACACCACCCAAGAAAACGCAACTCCAGAAAAGGTCTTCCTAAGAAATTACCGGCGTTGCGGTTTCATTGGTGCCCTCATATTTTGATTCTGAGTACCAGTTCAAAAGTTAGGAAAACCCGCTCGTTCATTCACTGGACGTACCCGAGCTAAACTTTGGAAATTGATTCCAGGCACACCGTGCCTCAGAATCAGGTGATGCCAGAAACTGTGTACTCGTAAAATCCCAAAGAAAATAAGAAAGAAAATTCCTTGAAATTTACGGGTCTTTACACAACTGTTCTCCATCTGGATTGGACACTGAGCCATAGGAGTACCTCCACATATATCGAAATTCAACCAACTAGAAGAAAGGGTATGATTAGGTGATAATGGGTAGAGTATATCCTCATGTGGTGATAATAATTCTATATATTTATATAAAAAGTTTAAATAGACCACAATACAATGAAAGCAAAAATATAAACTTAGTGGAATAATTTAAAAAATAACAAAATAACAATAATACCATTTATAGAAAATAACATGATATAACAGGTCATTCAATATAGCAGACAAAAAGGGTCTCCCATGGTCCACCATCAATACATACATATATAAGGCATGAAAAAGAAAAAAGGAAACTCTCGATAATTAAAAAGAACCATCTTGGATCACTACCATTCATCCCATGCTAAGAAATATAACTCTACCATGAACGGATAACTTCTAAGCTCTTTCCCTTACCTGATCGCAGAGAAAAAAATTCTACATGCATCCCAAGGGGCTCATGTAGGGTGTGAGTATGAACTCTATATGAAACCAACAATGTGGAAATTTCTTACATCCATATTTATGTAGGTGTATTCTAAATATAAATAAGTAAGGAAATAAACATTTAATAAAATACCTAGTTTTTTTATTCTCAATAAACAGAAAAAGAGTTATACCTTCTTGGTCGATTTCTGGTATAAGTCTGAACATTTAAAAACAATTATATAAGTGGAATAAAACACATGTATTCATATATATAATTGATGTGGTGAGGATCCATGTCTTAGTGCCTAATTAATACCCTAATGGGTATCATGCCCGGTGAACCCTCGGGTTCCACCTATAATCATGTCCCCCGAACCTCATGCCATCAATCAAGTAATTACATCTCTTTGACATACCTAAAGAATTCATTGTACCCTCATACCCCAGCTCATAAAATCACAATAGCCTCGAAATTGTATATCCTAAGGTACAATGATCTCTATATTCTAATCAATAATCACTATCAGATCAACTTCTGACATCCGGAGGCAAGACGATATCTGTCCTCCCAAAGCCCGAGTCTCTCAGAATCCAGTGTAATAGAGAGCCCCATCTCCTAACCGATGGTCTCAACACCATCAATAGATGGAACATCACCATCCAAATTACTTTATATGGGGATCATCCAAACATACCTGATGGTTGTAACCATCCCCTATGCCTCATAATAATTAGGGGCCTCCACCCTTCACGAGTGGTTAACACCACCTTATTAGAGTCCTATCTCTATGCATACAACTCCAATGGAGTGTCAACCAATAATGGTGTGTGGAAATCCCAAAAAAAAACTTAAGGTATATCATACAGAACATCATACCCCTATGACTATGCCACTATAGTATAATGGTCAATACCAAATCAAATCAGACATGCCAAACCTTCATCATGATGACCTCATCACCTCAATTTGAAGACCATGTTTCTTTAACTCGGAGATCATTATCACCACATATATCCTAGGACACACCCATCCTAAAAATCTATATGACCTCAATATATGTGAAAAGAATCACCTCGATCATTCGGAAAATCCTGTCATGCTCCCATAAAACTCACAAATTCAGTTTAAAAACATCAATTTAATTAAATATATAATCATAGCCTAAACTTCCTAGGCACATCCAAAACCCTAACCGAACATGAACAACCATAGGGTAGAAGAATAATTCCCATAAGAATATTACATCATCAATTTTATAATTTTAAAGTCAAAATTTAATTATAATGGTACTCTCTTAGACTACCCACATTGTGCATATTGGTCACACCCATGAATCACCCATAATATCATAGTGAAATCTATAAAACACCTATATTATACTAGTAGGTTCTTTCCCTTATGATATCGTCCTAGAAGTAGGGTTGAATAAAAAGAAATATGTGATTTATAACAATTACCTAAATGTAGGATAAAATACATCACAAGGATTTAGCAGTATAAATTGTGAGATAAACAAAAATAGAATCTAGAGGATTGGAGGCCTTACATAGAATAATTCATAGACACTAATGAATTAATGATCCTTGACTATATAATGATTTTAGTAAAATCTCAAGGGAGGAAGAAATGGAGGGATCCATTTTATTGTGCATGCTGGTGGAGAAGAAAATAAGAAGAAAAACTATATAAGGAGGGGACAATTCATAAATTTTCCCTTTTAAAATAGGAAACAGATAGCTTTTATGGTTTGGCTAACCATGTTCCAACATTTCACACTCACTAACCAATATAGATTACCCCTCCCATGACTAGGTGCATGGTTTTCTTAACCATGTGCACCCCATAAAAAATTTTAATATTCAAGGCACCCATTTCACATGTTCAGGTGCATAGTTTCCCAAACTATGCTCAAATCGTGAAAATACCCTTTGTAAAAAACTGCAAAGATATCGACGTGAACCCTCTCTTTTACTATTTTTTAAACCGTTATAAGTGTTAATAGAGGGTATCATGGTAACTCATGGGAGGTTTTATGGTTTATTTAATCGTTTAACCTCTATCTCAACATTCATGGAACAATGTTTGTGGGGTTTGAAGCACAAGAAACACACCCAAAACCCTATAGAGCAATTCGATCCATAAAATCCCTATAAAGACAAGGCCTTGGGTCAAAGAAACTACTATAATTATGTTAATAAGATCAATGAAATTTTTGGTATGACCACCATACATATAATTACAAAGAGTTTGGGGATTTATTAACCCTATAAAAAACCTAGGACATTACAGTCTCCCCATACTAACATAACTCAAATCCAAGTAATCAATATTTTTCTTGAGATGGTACTGAACATAACCATCTCAATTAAATCAACCTGGTCTACACCAATTATTAATCCACAAGTAATCTCCCCTCAATGCGCTCCCCACCTTAGGTGTTACCTACCCAGTCACATTCCAAACCACAACAGCCATTCCAATGATCCATCAACCATCCAGAGACTAAAAATTCATCCCATGAAAAATTGTTATTCTTTCACCTAATAGATTTATCAAATCACTCATGCTTCACATTAGACACCAATAATTCCCCATAACTCATCATATTCCCATATGATACCTAGTGCATAAGAAAAAATCATCCCAACCCACATGTACTCAGATGAACAAGATCATGCATCTCAACATATTTACAAATAAACCTGTATCATATATACATATTCATGCCCATCATGATCTTGGTGCCTATGTACATAAATAAAACACATCGAATCTATTCCCAGAAGCCTATGCACCTTAGAAATAACCCTCATCACATTGATACCCATATGCCTATTCACCTCATATAAATATAGACATATATCCCACATTATATCTGATGCTAAATACTAACTAGTACTAGGTTAGTCAAAATATAATATTCGTGAACCTTCTATACCAAAATCAGAAAAATACATTTCATAATTAAATCCCAGTAACTCATATGGTGCACCCAAAACTGTAGTCGGTTCCCTAGACTACACTTCACCTGGAAGATCTATTGTGTACACCTCACCTAATTATTGAATACCAAAGGATTGGACTCCTTGTGATGATGCTGTAGAAATTTCCCCCTAACCTCATTACTTGGTCCCACTAAATCTTCAAAAACCATCAAATGTATATGAATCTTGGCTAATAGTTCCTGATACTACTCAAAACCCTACCTCAAAACCCCATTTGTGACCTGGTCCCTATCTATCGACTTTCCCTGAAGGATTCCTACAGAACCTATCGAGATGCCCAATCTGGCCACATGCATGACACTACTTTGGAGGACTCTCTCACAATGTCTAGAAATATCATGTCTACCTAAACTAGAATCACACCACTGAAGACCCACTCTGTGGAGGTCTACTAGAGTCTCTAGCATAACTTCCCTACCCAGACCCTCAAGGAACCTATTTCATCTATTTTAATAACATCCAATCTAGTCTCTTAACATCATCACCCATCTCAAATATAGCAGTTCTTTCAAGTTACCGTAATCTATAAGTTCCATATTGACTACTTCTAGGAATGAGGATAACCTGATAATTGTTACCAGTACTCTGATGGTGTTCTATAAACCATTTTGAAACACCTCACCCTCATGATATCATCATCCACCAATGAAGTTGAAAATCATGATAGGTCTGTGAAAGTAGCTACATCATCCGTGAATGATGTATCCTTCATCTAGAGATTCATTAACTCACGAGGTATGTCTTCCCTAAGATTATTTGGGATGAATTTATAGAAGAACCTGTCCTCAAAATCCATCCAAGAGAGTCCTTTGTGTCTACTCGACAATACAAGTACTTTCCACAAGCACTTTGCTGGTGCCTTGAGCATGTACATCTCTAGTACCACCCTTTCTCTTTGAGGTATCTTGAGATTATTGAAATTGGTTTTCATAAAATCAATATAGTTTTCCACAACCGTTATCCCACCATCACATTGAAATAGTAGGGGGTGCGGAGACTGGAACTCTCAAGTTAGGTATTCTATAAAGGGATCATCTCCCTGATTACTATGTTTAAAACCCTGTATGACCCACACCAATATCTCCTTGATCATCTCATAAATACATGGCTCAATTTAATCCATATATTATTTAATTATATCTACTAGATCCTATACCTATAGATCATAATTATCTTTACACAATGTGGCCTCCACTTGACCCTCAGGGACCTCACCCCATGCATGCTCAAGTGGAACTATATCACCACCTTGCTGATGCTCCACTAGAGCCCAACTAGGTGGAATCCTACAGAATACAAATATAGTTGGACAAACAAACATAATAGTGTATGTGTATCACATATAAGGAATGATATATTAGGCATCACAAAATGAACAGCCTCACACTATCCTACCTCACCATATCAAACTATATCTAGCTTCATGGCCCCTTACCTACCCATATCAGGGTCTGGTATGAGGCGTATCATCTAACCTCATAGACCCCACCTACCCAGATTATATTTAGGAATTGAAAATAACATATATCTGATATTTGGGGTATTTGAATTGAATTACATGAAATAGGTTATACAAGAAAACACTATTTAGTTTCTTCGGTGATAGTTTAATCAACCCACACCCTATTGTTATCCCAACCCACCCTTATCATGGTAAGTCCCATTTATTATAGAACATAAGATCACATATAGATATAATTGGAACAAAATTCTTGGGCTGGTTAAGTAGAATGCCACCAAAATAGGATAATTAGGAAAAAACTATTTAACATCCTTTGTTGACAATTTAAAAAAACTAACCCCTCTTATCACATCCTAGGTTCCCAATGAATGTCATAAGAAAACCACACATTATATGAATCTAAGTTACTATGATGATTCATTACCAATCCACCCATTCAATAATAGACCAAGGGTCAAAGTATATTTTACAAATAACCATGACACCCAAGTATGCCAATCGAGGCGGAAGTCAAATCAACTTTAAAAGAAAAAAACATATCATCAATTTTCCAACCCTAAAACTTATTTTCCCCCATTCATGGTGCTGTATCAACCAAACATGATCACATTACCCAATTCTGACTAAATCCTAGTATTTGGTCTACTATATCCCAAATAATAAAACCAAATAAATTACATCACCTGATAACATTCATATCCCACAAAAAATGGTTACTATTTACATAGAAAGGTATTCTGGTGTTGCATGAAAATACCAAAAAGAACACTCTATAATAAAATTTGTAGTGTCCCAACCAATTTTTCAACTCAACTGTGCCTTGGGATGGTTGGCCACTATCCCTTAGGCGAACCATCCTCTATTCCAAAGGCTACCCAACTAGTAGAGAGGGTCTGATTAAGCGATTATTGGGGGACTATACCCTTATATGGTGATAATAATAATGGTTTTACATGTATATACATAGTATAAACGTACCACAAAATGGTGGAAGAAACAATATAATCTTTAAGGAATCATACAAACAACAACAAAATAATAATTCTATTCACATAAAATAACATTATAAAAACCCTTATATTTATTACTCATTAATTAATGATTTATTACATAAGGATACAGTTTATACAACCTTTAATATTGATAATTCTAGTGTATTTTGGAATTAGGTACATTAAAAAAAATTAAGGTAGGAAAAACATCATCTTTATGGAAAACTTCTTTAATATGTTTACAATTAAAACAACATGGGATAACCTGGGGACAAACATAACAAAGGGGTGACATATAAAGCCTAGTAATGGAATAAACAAGGTATAACATGAAGAGAATAAAACATGTTAGACAATAGTCATATAATTTTAGAAAAAAAATATTAGTAACCACAATCATTAATAATGATACATGATATAACATGATAATAATAAGGGCAATATGGTAAATGTGGAAACGACTTAGAATACTAAATCGAAAACATCGGCCAAAAGGATAAATTCAAAGACATCATGACAGAAAATGTCCAATAAAGGAATATTTTTTACATTATGTCACAATTTGGAATCTAATGAGACTAAAAATTACCCAATATAATGGAGCACTATATAATTCTAGCACACCAATCACTTTCAATTCATTCTCATTCTTATGTGTACCACATATATCATAAAAACTTAATTCATTCATCATTATATTTTATTCTGATGAAAAATAGTGTGAAATAAATAAATTTATGTTCCCAATAAAATAATTATATTTTTTAAATTTGAACACTCTTTATAGGAAATTGGTATGGTATTCACTACAGAATTATTTTGGCATGGAAAATCGTGATGGAATTTCATCAACATAACATCATACCAAAACATTTATAAAATAGGTTGATGAGAGATAAAGGGGAATATAATAATTTTTATAGGAAATATATAGTAATAGGGACATGGAAAAATATATCCCAATAATTGGAATTGTAAATATAAGGAAAAATCTAATGAAGAAACACAAATAAAGAGGAAAAGGAAATAATACCTTACTAATTTTGACATGGTAACAAGTGTGAACAATGTTTAATGGGATGGATAATTGACAGTGAAATAAATAGATAATAATTTATAAATAAAATGATAAATAAGGTTTATATTGAAGAATATATCTCCATATGTAAAAACATGAATTAAGAGGCATAACGTAATAGTGGTGTTTGATTAAAAAGTAGAGTGAGAGATCCCTTACAAAATTTCATCATTGTAATGACTGATTAAAATGTAAAAATGAGAGTGGATAAATCATATATCATTAAAATAACATAAATTTTCTAGTGAGGTAATTTTTTATAAAAAAATTAATATATAATCAATTTAAATTAAAAATATACTAATTTCAAGGAAGGTGACTGAATTGAATAGGGGAGAGGAAGGTCCCTTACATGAGTGTGTAACACAAAATTCGTGGGATGATATACTTGAGGTGTTTGGGAATCCTTTTAAGGACTATATATTGGGGAATAAAGAGTATGGAATTATTTATATTGAATAGAAATTCGATATTGGGTTAGTTTATATGTGAAATGAGTTGTTATTTCTTAATCATTTATCAAACTTAGGTTTTGGTTTTTATATAATAAAATAAACAAAACCAAAATCCTTATAATTGGTTTTCCCATATTTTATTCCATATGGGAGTGGATTTAATTTTTTTATATGGAAAAGGAATGTAATTATTAAAATAATTATTTTTATTATGTGGAAGTGACTCATACTCTAAAAGAAATTATTTTAAAACCTTAAAATATATTAATTATATTGGAGGCTTCATAAAAGATTAATAAAATTAATAAAATAAACATAAAATAACATAATTTAAAATTTAAAACATATATTTGGTCCTGTATTCGATTTATTGTATTTATAAAATCACTTTTGGGTCATTATGATGTGATAATACACACCATATATTTATATGATATTTAATTTTTACCAGAAAATTTGACAGTCTCAGAAAAGTATGAAAAGCCCTACATTTAATAATTTTTATTTTATGATTCCGAAAATAATATTATTCTTACCATTATAATTTCATTAATATGTGTTTTATCACTTTTAAAATAAGAATCAACATTTATTGAGAAATGTTGGTTTTTTTTACTATAACAGTTTTTAAACCCCTATAAAAATTACATTTGATTTCATAAAAGTTATATGATCATTTATATTTGAGAAAAAATGTTTAATAATTATATCTTATTAAAAATATTATTTAATTAAAAAATCTATTAATTCATCAAAATAAATTCCTTAATTGAATTTGAATATTACCCATAAATAAACATTGTGTTTCATGGAATCAATATAAAAATCAATTACAATTAAAAATAATAATAATTAAGTATGATCATTAGTATATTGAAAATAATAAACATAATCATAATACAAGGTTCTTGATATAAATCCCTTTAATACACTAGGAAATTCCCAATGAGTTAGGTGTGCGACAATGAGACTTTCATGGAGTGGTTTGACATACATGGTTTGGGTCAGGATATCAAAGATCATGAACATATCCCATAAATGGTTTTTCATATGCTTATGTTCTTGTATTTTATCATGGGATTGGTCAAGGTTAAATCTCAAATATGTTATCTCCCTCAGAAGATCCAATAAATGGGACTCATAGGGAATGATACTACTAGTTGTGGTCATCACATTCTTTGTCTGTGTCAATTGGTTTTGTTAAAACCCTTTATTTATACAAATCAAGTGATCATTGGGAAATCAAAATATTTTCAACTGTAATAATGATTAATGGTATTTAAAATCCATTATGATATAATGAAACCAAATAATTTAATGTATATTTGATAACAATATTACATAATAATACATTTTGTTAGAACACAACGGATAATTTTATTTATAACAGCTTTGGTCATTACAATATTCACCCATTAAAAAATATTTCCCTTGAAATTTTCATTACCCTTACTAAAATAGATGAGGGTAACTTTGTTTCATCACTTCCTCAAGTTCACATGCTTATTTTTTAGACTTTTTGTTTCACCAAAACACTTTGATCAAGTGAATTGTCTAATTTCATAGAACCTTGTCTCTATGATATAAGATCTTCACCCACTGATCATCATATGAGAGCCAATTCACCAATAGTACTACCTCCATATTGTGTACATGTGAGGGGTATGGTATTTAAATTCAAAATAGGGATACATGGAATATACCTTGTACTTGAGATAGGTTTTTTGGGAGTGTTAGTTAATAATACACCACTCTAATGCAATCAGAGATCTCAAAAGAACAGATATATCTTGGACTAATATTTCATTTATTATGAAATCTCATTACATTATTCGATAAAGATATGAATAGGAATTCCATGTCTTTAACAATAAAATCTAGCTATCATATATGATCATCAGCATATCTCTTCTGTCTACTCTAAGAAGCCTTGATCTGCTATTGAATGTTCTTAACCTTTTCCACCACTTCTTTAACCATTTCCGGATCGAGTAGTTTGTGTTCCACAAAATCATACAATATTTCATGTTTCTTTCACCTACTCCCACAAAAGGGTTAATAGGGTCCATTTTAATGCTTTAGTGGAAACTATTATTCTATTAGAACATGACTGGAGGAAGATGTCAGTTCTATCCACCATTGAAGTTAATTGAGCATTCTAAAAAACATGTCCTCATGTTATTGGATAGTTTTAATAGTTTGGACCTTACTTTTTGGGTGATAAGTCATGATTAGGTTTAAATATATATCTAGAGCATGTTGGCGACTCTTCCAAAAATCAGAGGTTAATATTAGATCTCGATTAGATACAATCGATATTGGGGTTCTATTCATCCTCAACACTTCTCTAATATATATCATTTCAAGTTGATCACTTGAGAAACCATATAAAATCATAATGAAGTGAAAAATATTTGTATAAAATTCCACCCAACCAATATATAATTATAACTTATTGATGCCTTCAGAATACTGGTGAAAAAGTTCACGATGATGTTTTCCCATTTATATGTAGGTATAGGTAATTTTTTCATCATCCCCATGGATTTCTTTCTTTCCTCCTTACATTTTTGACATACAATATATATTGATGTATATTTTGTGATCTAATTCATCATATTGTTCCATAAATAGTGTTCTTAGTGTTTACAATACATCTTTTTGCTTCCTATATAGATATAGAAAGTTGATCTTTGTGCATTATCCATCATATCCTAGTTCAATTATGATGGTTCACATAGGCTTGACACAAATATCGAAGAACCTTCATAATTAAAATTGATCTCCAAGGATTTCCCTTTTATCATATCTTCAATATTATTCTGAATTAAAATAAAATAATTTTTCACATACTTTATCTTCTCCAGAAGGGAAGGTTGAGAAATAATTTGTGAAAGGATCAATGATATTCCTTCCTTTATGATTACCATGTCCATACTATCCAAATATAAGACGATATAATCTTTCTCAATTATCATCAATGATAGAATATCTACATCCTTTCTAATTAAATAACTCTCCTCTTTATTCTCTTTGCAAATATGGTAGTTAATTGAACAGTCATATTTCTTGATCCAATCAGACCACCTTTATAGGTTCATATTTATCTATTTCCATGGGAATATGTACTTTAGGATTTTTTTTAATCCATATAAATTTTACACTTCTCCACAAATAGATAATTATTCCATATTCTCAAAGTGAATATCACTACAACCAACTCTATATATTTCATTATGTAGTTCTATTTGTGATCTTTTAACTTCCTTGAAGCATTGGATTTGAATTTTTCAATCTTCATTAACACACAACCCAATCTCTTCTTCAACATATTACTAAATACAATTAAATGATCTACACTATTAGGTAGTGTGAGCACAAATGTAGTGATATTACTCATTTTCAGCACCTCTAATCTCTCTTCACACTCATAATTCCAAGACAACATGACTCCATTTTGTGTTTTCTTGGTTAGAGTGTTTTAAAATCATGAAAACTTTCCCACAAATCGATGACAATACCATTCAAATCTATGTAAACTATGAATATCTGTCATATATTATATCCTTAACCATTTTTTAATTTATTTAATCTTTTAATTATCCATAGATATCCCATTTCTTATGATGGCATTTCCCAAGAACAAGACTTCCTTTAAATAGAACTCACATTTTTTTACTTTACCTAACACTTATAATATCTCAGGGACATTAGCACTATTCTCATATGGTCCTCATGATCCTCCTTGTTTTTGGATAATACTATAATTCATCTATAAGTACTATAATTTTTTTATTTAATCTCTAAAGACTCTATTCATTAAGTCCTCAGAGATTTCTGGAGCATTAGTGAGTTTGGATGACATTAATATTAACTCATATTTCACATAACCTATATGAAATATTTCCTAAGTGATATCCTCTTTCTTCACCCTTACGTGATAATATCATGACCATAGATCCATCTTGGAGAAGTAATTTCTTAAACCTAGCTAATTTAATAAAATGTCAAACCATGTAAGGTTGTACTTATTATTTATCTTGATATTGTTGAGACCACGATACTCAATATAAAGGTGATTTTACCCCTCCTTCATCCTTACAAAGAGGACTGACCAACCCCAAGGTGAATTACTTGGGTGTATGGACCCTTTATCTAGATTATCCTATATTTGTTTCTTCAACTCCTCTTGTTGAAAAATAGACGTTCTATTTGGATACTTGGATAATCGGTTTACCATGGTTATAAAATCAATTGATAATTCAACATACATGCAAGGAGGAAGACTAGAAAATTCCTTTAGAAACACATTAGTTTATTCCCTCACAATGGGAATGAATTCAAGGATGATCTTTTCCTTAGACTAAATCATCTGAGCTAGATATTCTTAGTCATAGGGAAATAAAATCCGAGATTGAGATGTTGGTGCTAAAGAAGGTCCATCCTCCTCCTTTCACTGGTACATAATCGAGGGTCAATTCATGATACTGAGAGTGATTTCCATTTCATGAAAATTTATATTGGTTCTATATAGTTAAATAAAATAAATACTCATAATTTCATCAAACTCTAGCAAAGGAAGTATTTAAAGGTTCAATAAAGAAGTTCATTCTAGAAATTTTGACTTCCGAGGAGTCTTATAAATGGGGTGAAATAATTTCCTCATTTTTTATTTTCATTGACATGTCTACTTCCATAATTTTGGGTGGTGTTTGAATAGTTCTACTAAACATACATTATATAAAGGAGTGTGAAGAAGCAAAATCAAAAATTAAGTTTTCTATTCATGAATGAATAACTAGAGTACCTGTCACCACATTGTTCTCAGAATTTACATCAACTAATATGATGGAAAATCTATCCATTAATTCCTTGGTGTTTTTTTGGTTGTCTCAAAAAATCCTTTCCTTAGTGTATTGGTTTGAAAAGTACCATGGTTACTTGTAGTTGTAGCAATGAACAACGTACTGAGGGTTGAATAGAGAATTAAATTCCTCTATCACAATGTTGGGTTTATCCTACCTATAATCACTAGTTATATGTCCTTTTTTTCTTGCACCTAAATCATTTCTTCACTCTCATAAGAAATTTCTAGCGCTCTTCACTTAGTACCTTTTGACAAGCGGGATGTTAAAATTTATTATCACTATTAAATTTCTCAATTGGAATGTTAGAATTAAACTCAACTTACCTATTCTTAACACTGTGATTCCATTGATATTTAGTAAGATCTATTTCAACTTTTAGGGAACATTGGAAAATTTTATCATACCTATCAAAGTCTCAGATCACCATGCATTTTTATAGAATAGGGTTTTACCACCAAATATGTGGTCAACCTTGAATTTGACGAAAACGATAAAGCCAGAGGCATATCATGCATGTCTTGTGAAGCGTTCCTCATATGACCTGATATATTATTCATATCTCTTCTCAAGGGAAAAGAAAATCCCATTCCATTTTATTATAAAGAGTGCGAGGAAAATATTTATCAATGTTTTTTTTTCTGAAATTCATTCCTCACCATCACATTGATCTCTTACTGAGGTGTTGTATTCATGATCAATGTCCACCCCTGATCATATTCTACCTTCATATAAAGAACAACTAGAATAAAATTATCTTTTTCAGAACATTTATGGTTGGTGAACATATTCTCAATAGAGTTGATCAATTTTTATGTGATTAAGGGATGTGAAGATCCATTGATAGTCGATGGCCGTTTTCACATAAATCTTTTAATTGCATCTTTTTTATTTCTTAAGGGGACTTGGGAGATCTTCCAGATCTAGGTTTCTAGTAAAAACCCGAGTTATCTAAGATACCATCATCATATATATTTTTATTCCCAATCCCATATTATTGGTAATCTCATTGGGGTTGTCATTTCATTTCCCATCACATTGATTGTTTACCGGATTCCTCTAATTTCTAGACATTAGATAGAATAATGGAAAAAGTAAAGATGGTTATTAATTTTAAATTATTAACCACGTAAAATGAAATTCAATTACATTAAATATACAACTTATAAATTAAATGTATTTTCATATCTTATGAATTTCTAGGATTCAATCTATGTTATCCATGAGCAATTTTCTGAAATGTACTTTTATGGTAATTTTTTCCCTTAAAAATGGTTAGTATTGAGATTTTATATTTTTGTATGAATATATCCTAGGAGTAAAAAACCATATTAAAGGAAAAACCATTTTTGTGCACCATTTCCCTACTAAGACCAGATTAACATAGTGTTTTTGAGTTTTACACATATGTTCATCTGTGCTAGAGCCACATCGAGTTGTAGTATCGTGACATGGATAAATTTTCATGATAAAACAATTACTCTATACTTATAAAAATTTAGGGTTGTTTTCTTTTTCTTAGACTTATCCCTAAGGATTTATCTCGATTTTTCTAAATCCAAAAAATAACTAAACCATTCATTTGATACCAACTATAACAGCCATTAAATTTATTACAGATTAGTTCATGATTTATTAGACAATGATAAAATTTATAAAAAATTCATGATCGATTATTCTATTGTCTATTGGAAATAGGTACATTGCATAAGAATTTAAAATAGGAAAACATCATCATTATATAAATATTCCTAAACATTATCATACATAAAATTGAATGGGATAAACTAGGGACACACATAAGATTGGGGTGATCTATAAAGACCATTAATGGAATAAACTTGTCTTAACATGAAGCAACTAATACATGTTTGTCAACAGGTATATCATTGGGGAATAAAAAGAGTACTAATCCTAAACATTCACAATGAGACATGATATAAAATGATAATAAGAAAGGAAACATAAGAAATGTGGAAATATCTTAAAACACTACAACATAAACATATGTCAAAGATTACTATCAAGATATCACGATGGATAAAGTCCCAAAAAGGAATCAGGTTTAACGCCTCTCAAAAAATTATGTCTCATGAGACTAAACACAACCCAATTCATTAGAGTTCTATATAAATTCAAGAGCACCCATCACTTTTATTTCATTTTCATACTTATGTTTTCCTCATATATCATTCTATATGGATTCATTTATGATCATATTTTATTCCATGATTAAGAATTTTGGAAGAAATACATGTCTGTTCCCAATAAAATAAGTATAAGTGTATAAAGGTGAACAAATTTGATAGTAAATGGGTATGGTATTGACTACATAGTTGTTTTGTCATGGAAAATCATAGTGGAATTTCATTATCATAATGGTGTCACATAAAAAATCACAAAATGGGTTGATGAGAGAGAAGGGAGTATCTCATCACTAGGAATGAAAATGGGAATTAATAGGGACATGGGAAAACATATCCTAACAATATTAATTGTAAATAAAAGGTATAATATAATTATTGTACTTTAATAATGAATACAGAGAAGTAACCCCTTATTAATTTTTTCATGGTAACAAGTGTACATAAGGGATCATGGATGTATAAATGAGAGTGAAATTAGTCTATATTAATTTATTTATAAAATGAAAGGTAATGGGGATATGTATGAATATATCCCCATATGAACAATTTTTAATTAAGATCCATAACATAAACGAAGTGTTTGAATAAAAATGAGAGTGGAAGACATGTTACTAAATTTTTCCATAGTAATGACTTACTAGGAAATTCAGTCATAGGTAGGCCCCTGACTATTTATTAAAGTAAAAGAAAAGTATAAAAAGCACGTACCACAAGTTAGAAAACCAATTAAAGATCATAAACATCATACCGATCACAACCCCCATGAGTGACTCCTTCTGCAGTGGCTGACTCCCATTCTGAGATTTCATAATTTTTTATGATCTTGGAATACTTCCTTCTAAGGTTCAATTTCTCCAAAGAGATAAAATCTTACAGAGATTGTTTGAAAGAGGACCTAGTGGACTGCTGCTTCGGAGAATTAGAGTAGTCTTTCCTCATCCTTCTACTTATTGTGGTACACACCTACTTTTCAGACTTCCTCTTCCCATCCTTTAGAACCTCAGAATAAGAAGGCCTAACCATCACACTATGGTTTTACTTGTTACTGTCCGAGATGTCCCCACAATTTCTCTTTACCAAGGAATCATGGAAACCATAAGCCACCACCGGGCCTATTCATGTCACCTGTTACAGTCAATCACAACCAAACATTGCATCTCTCCTTCAATCTCTTGGCTAGCATCTACCTCCTTCACTACATCAACTGAAACAAGATGAATATGGTTACATTTATTCATTGAAGCACCCAACTACACTTGATATACATATTCAATCTTACCTTAAATCTATTGGATAGCATCTACCTACTTCGCTGGGTCAACTAAAACAAGATGCATAGTGTTACCTTGGTTCATTGAAGCACCCACATTCACTTGATATACCTCTTCAGGCTCCAATGACTAGAACCAATTACATGTTCCAATAAATATTCCCTAAAGCAGCAGGTTGAAGCTGCACCTTATACCCCTTACTAGTCATTCATGGAGTGGAATCTATGATTTTCCCACAACCATCAGAATTCAAAATCATCCTCCCTCATTCAAACCCACAAAGTTATACCCAGCATCGGAAACACACCACTTGAGTCCCCTATCCCCATGCCCAGCTTTAGAAACATAACCTCCTTCGAGATGTTCCAATACAGTATCCTGCCCATCCCCACCTCTAAGAAAAGAAGAATCCACATGACTCACACCAGCCCTGGGGTCCTGATTTAGTCTCTCAAACAATATAGCAATAAATGGGTTTCCTAAGGCCGAGTCACCCACGCCATTTCCAGTCTTTGCAACATAAACAATATTTTGTCCCTGAATAGTATCTTTAACATTTCTTTTCACTGGAACTAAAATGGTTCCACTATGACATTGATGAGCCTGGTGACCCAGACGAAGAAACCCTGAACAGTAATTAACCTAGGATTCAAATACCACTGCTTGCTTCCAGTGAAACTCCTCAGCAACTATAATCCAAATCCATTCAATTGGAGACTCTGAAGTGGCCACCTCAATGCAAAGTCGTGGGTTAATAGGGTGACATACCGACAAAGTGCATTAATCAGAGTTGAGAAAACTCCCCACCAGATTCCCTAACATACGAATAATAACTAGATTCTGAAAAGGCAAAGGAAGGTGGGGAAAGCTTACCCAGGTCGCGATAGAGGGTGAGTCCCAGTTCATGAAAAGATCAAATGTCCATCTGAAAAGAAAGAACCTTCATCTACTACAATGTCAAGGATGTCTAGACCAATCAAAAATTAAATATTACTCTGAGGAAAATCGTTTCATCTGATAATGCTTATCAATCAAACCCACCACCACACGATCTGGCAGGTCCTAATTACTAAGCACAAATCTGTCGAAATCATCAACTTAAGGCCTTCGATGATTTAAGTGAGCCACCACTGTCAAATTCAGGAGACTCGAAGCCTTAGAGAACTCTGCTAATGAGATCGTAAGTTGAGGGTCCCCAAGATTCAAATCTGAAACCTTAGACCTCAAAGAAATCAATGAAATTTCAGGAAGAAATATAGGGTTAGATAAAGGTACAAAAGATTCCCGTGGAGTCGAAGGCTGTGTGAGAATCACCTCTCTCCTCTCATCTCAAGGATTGTTCTTGAATTGAAAGGAGGAGAGGAAGGTTTCATACTTGAGTGTGAGGCACCAAATGCTTGGGAGGATCCTCTTGAGAGCTTAGGGGAACCATTTTAGGAATTTATATAGGAGAGGGAAGATTAAGGGCATAATACATGGTTTTTAGTAATGTGAAATTATTGTTTTGGTGGGTTTATAAATGAAATGAGTTGGGATTTTATTATCAGTTCTCAAACATAGGTTTTGGAATCCATATAATAAAATTACCGATAAAAAACCCTATAATGTTTTTGCCCATGTTTTATGCCAAATTGGAGTGTATTTAATTATTTTATAACATAAAGGGACTAAAATTGTAAAATAATTCCCTTTATTATGTGTAATTGATTCATACTCTTAAACAAATTATTTTAAAACCTTATAATATATTAATGGTTTTAGAGGATTCATAATGTTTTATCGAATAAACATGGAATCAAATTATTTTAAAGGTAAAACATATATTTTTAATTTCATACCATTTTTTGTATTTTTTACATTAATTTTGGGTCACTATGATTTCATAATACACACTGTATATGTATATGGTATGTAATTTTTACCTAAAAATAAAACTGTCTCAGAAAACTATGAAAAATTCACTATGGGTTAATTATGAGATTATGATTCCGAAAATAATTTTAATTTTATCAAAATAATTTTATAAATATGTTTATTTTCACATTTTTAATAATAATTGATATTTATTGTGAAATGCTGTATCTTTTGAGAATAACAGTTTTGAACCCTTATAATAATTATATTTGACTTCATAAATATTATATAATAATTTATATTTCATAAAAAATACCCACTAATCATATTTTATAAATTTTTTATTTATTTTAAATATCCATTAATACATCCAAATAAACTCATTAATCAAATTTTAATATTACCCAAATATACACTTTGTGTTTTATTCAATCAAAATCAAACTAATTTATAATGTTAAAATAATAAGAAGTAACTATAAACGTTATTTTATTAAAAATAATGTATATACTAATATTAACAGGGCCTTGAAACATATACCTTTAATAGGATATAAAACACCCTATGAGTAAGGTGCATGACAATGAGACTTTCATGGGGTGGTTCGATGAACATGGTTTTGGCCCTGATCTCGATTAGCTTAAAAATCAAATATAAATGGTTTCTCTCATAATTATGTAGTTGGAAATCAGCATGGGGTTGGTCAATGGATATGAAAAAAGTTGTTTTCTCTCTCAAAATCTCTGATAAACGGGGTTTAAAGAGTACAATACTACTAGTTGTGGCCATCTGTTCTTTTGTCTCTGTCAATTGGATTCGATAAAACACTATATTTATAAAAATAATGCGATCAACATTTAACGACTATATTAAAATTGGTAATGATGATTAATAGTATTTTAAATCTGATATGACGTAATAAAAATAAATAATTTCCTGTGTTTTCTATATCCATATTACACAATAATACATTTAATTGAAATAGAGGTGAAATTTTATTTATTACAACTCAATTCATTACAAACATGCTATAACAGGTCATATAAAATGATAAATAAGTAGGGTCACCCTTGGAAATCCATCAATACATACATATATAAGCCATGTAAAAGATAAAATGGAAACCCCAGTTGTTTCATAGGAATAATCGATGTCCACTACCAACTATCCCATGTTGATAAATAAAACTCGATCATGAAGGAACAGTTCAAGAGCTTGATAACTTATCTGATCATAGCGACAAAATGTCTACATACTTCTTGAGGGGCCTATTTTGGGAGTGAGTATGAAATTATAAGGCCGCCACCAATGTTTTCCTATCTAATGTATATAATTATTTATTTTTATAATAAATATAAAAAAGGAATCACATAAAAATTTAATAAAATGCACACTTCTGTTATTCTAAATATCCACATGGATGTATTCTACCTACTTCGATTATCATCGGTATAAGTATGAACACATGAAATTAATGATATATATTTCATTCTACACATGTCTTAATATATATAATTTCAGTGGTGAGGATCCATTACTTAGTGCCCAAGGAATCCCCTGACAAGTATATCACTAGGTGAACCCTTGGAGTCAACCTATAATCATGTCAGCAAAAACTCATGGCATTAATCAAGTGTTGGAATCCCTATGGTGCAACTAAAGAACTCACTAATCCCTTGGAACTTATCTTATAAAAAATCCATCGGCTCAAAGTTTTATTTTGCGATGTACAAGGATGTCTATCCTATAATAAATAACCATTTTCAGCTCAACTACTGATGTCCCGATAAATGATGATATCAATCCTTCCAATGTCCTAACCCCCCAACCTCAAGTGTAAAAGTGACCCTCAACCCCAACTGACCATCTCAACACCATCAACCAATGGTCCATCACCATCTACATGGATTTATACCATGATCACCCCATGTATACCCAATAATCAACACCATCCCATATGTCGTGTAATCTACACGGGCCTCCACCCACAAAGATTGGTCTACACCACCTCATCTAAGTCCAATCATTGTGCACATGACTCCAATGATGTGTTGGCCAATAATATCGAGCTATAATACCCAAACAACCTAAGACACATTATATGGATCCTTGTGCACCCATGAAGATATCACAATTTTGGAAAGTTCAAAACCATCTTAAATCACACGGGCCAAACCCTCATCATGATGACATCGTCTCCTGAATCCAATGACCATGTTTCCACAACCTGGTGATCATCATCACCCAATATATTCTAGGACACACCCATCCTAGAGAACTATGTATCCACACACCAGGTTACCAACATCACCTAAATACATGGGTGAGGATCATCATGTTCCCATGCAAATCATCCATTAAATTTAAACAATTAACTTTAGTTCAATTTACACCCCTGAACAAAATTTCTTAGGTTGGACTAACCCCATTACATGATTTGACCACATATAGGGTAACATTTTCATTACCATATGTATCTCAAATTATCAATTTATCAATTTAAAGTAATAATTTATTTATAATGTTTTTTCTTTGACTACCTAAATGGAACATATAGAGATCACCCCAAAACCACCTGTAAAATCACAAAGAATTCTAGGAACCACCTACATTATACTAGTAGGATATCAATTTTGTAATATCGACCTTGAACTCGGGAAATATTTGATTAAATAATTTTTTAGATGAATTTTATAGAAATAGGGTAAAATCTCTCCCAAAAATTTATCATTCCATATGGAGAGACACATAGAAAAGTGAAACTATGGGATTGATGGTAATACCGAGTCAAACCCACAACCAAAAATAGATCAGATAATTGAGCATGGATGGATAAGTAAGATTAAAACCTAGGAGAGGAATAAATGAAAGGCTACCCTATAAAATTCATGCAGATGTGGAAGAAAGGAGAAAGAATAAACCATATAAATAGGGAGGAAAAAATCCATAAATTTACACGTTAAAAGAGGCTCATAGTTAACTCTCATGGTTTGGATAACCATGTGAGAACCATGTTCCCTCACTACCCAATAGATATCAACCTTCACAAAGATAGGTGCATGATTTTAGAAATAATGAAAATCCTATTCATATTACACTATTAAAGGAACCCATCTCACATGGTCAGGCATATAGTTTCCCAAAAAAGTAGATAACCTATGCTAAAAACTGCAGAGGTCTCACAAGACCAAACACCAATACCAACCTAGTTTTCCAAACTGTTCTCAATTCTTTTGGACAGTCCTATGGTCACTCTAGGGTGGCTTCAGGGTTTGTTAAAATAGTGATCCTCTATCTGTGCTATCCTAAAACTGAGTTTATGGGGTCTGATATACCTGAAACTTAACCAAAACTCTGAGGAACTTCAATGGCCATAAACCGCATCTAAAAACATGGACTTGGGTCAAACTAACTCTCATATTTAGATTAAAAAAATCATAAAAATGGTTGGTATGACCACCAAAAATAAAATTTCAAATAGTTCGTGAATTTTTTGACCTACTCAAATACCTAGGATGTTACATGCCAGATGTAACCTTTTTGAAGTTATTATCCCTAAGTACACCTTGGCTAGAACCACATCAACTTTTAGTATCCATATCCGGATTAATTTCTAGTAAACCAGTCACCATATCCATCACACATAATTTTTGATAATTTTCATCATATATAATTATCCACAAAATTTTCCATAGACATATTCCTTTGGATATCACTATTGTATTCACATCATCATATCCAAATGTAAACTAAACCTATCCTCTGATAAAAATTATACTGACCTAGGCTTTCCATACATAAATATTATATAATTTTAGATGAATAATCATTACATCAAACAAAAAAATTCTTAAGGATAATAAAGTTATAAGGCCTTTGGAATCATGGAATAAAAAATAACTGGTTCATAAGATTCCTATACCATCTCACATCTAGTTACTCATAACTATCACACATCCGATACATATCACACGTAATACCTATCATCATAACATGGGGAAAATAAAAATTAGAAAGTGTGATATTAAATTATCATTAATGTTAAATAAGTGATATACAAAAACATAATGTGAGAATAAGGGAATGAGAACATGAGCATAACATATGAAAATAATAACATGCATATCAAATATCAAAATATTGAGTCATAACATAAATATTTTTATTTCATAAGACACGAATAATAATAAAATCAAATAACATGATCCTTGAGAATATACAATTAAAAGAATACATGGAATTATTGTATATGCATAATAATAGAATATAATTTAGATAGTAGTCAAGTCTTCCTTTCACTAATATCAGAGTTTAATTGGTTCACTCCCCAAAACTTCCAAGTGGTCATGGTTCACTTCCAAAACTATCATAGTTTATAATGTTTCTTACTGAACTTAACTCACTCAATATTCTAGTCTTATTTATCTCATGAGATGTATATATTTACCCAATTAATTTGAGAGAGATATAGGTCCCAAAAATCACATAATGAAAATAATACACTTGTGTACCACAAGAACATAAAAAATTGACCATATCAAACCCCATTAAAATAAATTACATTCATAAAAATGTCATCATAGAATAAATCGTGGAAAATAAATAGGTTTCATAATCATTTAATAATTTAATCATAGTAGAACCCATATAAAAAAAGTAAGTTTCATAATCATTTTATCATGGTATAACCCACAGATGATAAATGAGTTTCATAAAAATCATTTCATCATATGAAGAAACCATTCAGATAAATAATAATAACTTTATCCTTAGATCATATACTATATAAATAAAATGCAACATTAGAGGATTTCATTTTTGATTGAAAATTATTTTGAATGTTCACATAGAACCTTTATTGTATAAAATAGAATTTAATCTTTAAAAAACAGTTTCTAAAATAATGAAATTTTCCATAATAATTTTTTTTCAAAATAACCTTGGAAATTTATAAATGAATTTTTAATTGTTAGTTGAAAGTTTTCTTGAGGAAACTATAATTTCATAATTGATTTAAAAAAAAAATAAAAAAAAAATTCTTAGAAACTAACTGCGAAAAATTATAAATGAATGTTTTTAAAATCAATTAATAGATTTCATGAGGAAAATATCCATTCTAATTTTAAAAAAAAATTTATGACATATAACATTTTATAAATCATTTTCATTGAAAATAACCTTCAAACCTATAAATAATGTATTAATTATCATTTAGAATATTTACTGAGGAAAATATCATTTCAACATAGGAAAAATCATTTATTATAACAAACCATTTTCGTAAAATATTTATTTGAAAATTGACCTTTAAATATATAAATTATGATTTATAATATGGAGTGGTCATTATGGAATGTAATTTCATTTATTCCATACCCATGAAAAAAATATTCTTTTCACATTTTCAGTAATAGGGAATGGGGACTTGTTTGGAAAATGACATGAATATTTCTTTTTAAATCACATTATAAGAATTAAATAATTGTAAATAATTTATTTAATAAATACTTTGGTTAATGTTAACACATTATTGAAAATATTTTTAGAAAACCCCGATATGGAAGAAAATAGAGTTTGAAACGAAGATAGAAATAAGGTATATTTTATTTATAAACATTATTTTGGAATATTTATTTCATAGAGTGAGGAAATAAAGGTAAAACATTTAATAACTAGAGGATAATAAAATAAATGAGTTTAATCATAGTTATTTCAAAATATTTTATCATTATTAATTTGATCAAATACAGCCATGATAAACCATGAGATTGTAACATAAAACTGTTACCTTCTGGATATCCTCTGAATTTTAGGCCTCTTGAAATAATAAAAATAAAGAAACAATAAAAAAATTATAATAAATAAATTCATGATATAAAATTTAATAGGTTATGTATACAAACCCCAAAAAAATAAGATAAACACATATCCTAACATATTTCCCAAAGAAGACACGTTGAGACAAAATTCCCTTCGCTCAAGTCTAGAATTTTTTATTACACAATTAAAAATACATTATTATATTTATAATTTTCTTATAAATCTATTAATTAAACATAATTATATGTTTCATAACATATATTATTTACTTATGACCTTTTATTACCCTTTTATTAACAATTTATTATTAAAATTACATTTTGAGTAATAGATTCTTTTTTATTCATGAATATTTTGATTTGTTATTTTAGATACCTTTATATTGATAATAGTACCACAATATCCATCATTTTTACCATGAAATAAATATAATATATATTCATTGTATATATTTTTATTGTAATCCATTAATGTTCGAGATATAAAATAAAATACACCGTTCATGGAGACGGTTGGTTGTACGCATGCATGGACACTGTATAAATTTTTTAACATATAGAAAAAATAAAGATAAATAATAATAAATATTTATAGACTATATATATCACACATATTTATTAACTTTATCCTTATTACCTTCCATGCAAAGCATTTGTGAAAAATCAATCACATCGCTTTGCGAGACTGTAGTCCGCTGTATAAACGATTGAAGTAATTTTATCCATCAAAAATTGAAAGTAAGAAGGTATATGTTATATAATAATTAAAGAGGTATAATTATGTAAAAAAAATCACATATATTCATTTTATATATCCATATTACCATCCATGTAAAATATTAATTAAAAACACATCACATCGGTTCGTCAGGCGGTAGTCCACCGTACACACGAGCGACATTATTGTTTTCCAATGATTTAGAAGGTAAGAAGGTATGTTTGATATTATAATTTAAGAAGTATAATAGTATAAAAAATATATTATATAAATATTTAATACATCATTATATCCTTCCATGGGAGGTGGTAATGGGAAACAAAAAACATTGGTTCATGAAGTGGTTGTCCATTATAGACACGATAAAAAATTCATTTTCCATTTGATGGAAGAGAAAATGGATATAGTTTGTTAAATAAATATTATAACATATAATTCTATTTTAGAAAATTTTCTTGTAAAATAATCATATTTTAATAATATTTTATGGATTTATAAGAATAATAAAAATTAATATTAATGTTTCTGGACTATACCTCTTATTCGGAGAACCTATTTAGGTTTACAACTAAAGCATTATTAGGAGTGATTAATAATCAAATTAATGAATCTATGATGTTGGTAAGAAATTATGTATGATATTTGGGTTGGTATTGGTGTAACAAAAATGTTTAATATATGTGAACATGAGAGGAAAGGGGGAGACCTTTTATAAGTGAGAGAGAGGACAAAAATGGGATTTTTCAAAAGAATAGAGTGCACCCATATCTTTCACATGATAGAACTCTAAAGAATTATCCATTATTTAAAAATAGAAAATATAAGGTCTATATATGTCTAGAAAATATTTTCTTAGAAATATTTTAGGTTATTTAATCGCAAATATTCTTTTGTTAAACCCCTGGTAAACACATTTTAAATTTAACAATGATAATTAACTTTTAATAGTGTTACTATTAATTTTGAAAAAAAATTAATTTGAATTTAATATATAATATAAATTATTATTATTAAAAATATTTAATCTTTTTTTACAAATTACATTCATATAATGGGAATAATTTTATTCAAAATTACACCCATATATGTGATGAAAAATTGGTTTTCCAAAGAGAATTTTTTTAAAAGTTTAAAAAGTTATTATTTAAAAAATGAATATAAAATTTATTACAATGAAATTAATTGGAATAAAAATAAATAATTGAAATATATTTAATTTTAAAATGTTTTCAAAATAACATTTATTCTTTAATAGATTTGAATGTAAATACAGTTTTTAATAAAAACATGTTTTTTCACTATTCAATGAAAAATTATATTTTTTAGATAATTATAAAAAATTCACTGCACAATAATTTTGACAAAACGATTTAAAAAATAAATTTTATTTTTCCAAATAAATTTTGTAATGGTTTTTTAATAATTAATTTTAAAATATTTGTTAAATTTGATTGAACAACTCTTTAAAAAAATAATGGCTTTAAGTGTAAAATTTGATATATTATTATCTATTTGATAGAAAACACATAATATGAATGTCACAAAATTTATTTAAATTATTATATATAACTTTATTTAAAATAATTGACCAAATGGGATTTGTTTAATTTTTTGACGTAAAATGTGTTTTTTCATTTAAAAAAAGTTTTCCCAGAAATGATTTCATTTATTTTCAAACAGTTCTTATTTTCATTTATAATTAATTATTCACCAAATAATTGATTTCATATATATAGGTAAAATATATATTTTCATAATTTAGTTAAAATTTTTCATTCCCACCATTCTAATGTCTAGGTGATAAATATCATATTAACTAATAATATTTGAACATCATGTTTTGTTTCGTTAAAACCTAGTGTTTTATGTAGTAAAAAATATCATAGAAATTAAACTTAAAAGTAAAAATGAATTAAATCTAGGAATTTATTATTCTATCATTTCCTCGATTTTATTATCAACAACCTCAATTATAGTAGGTTTGGGTCTTCTTTGGTTATTTCTAACATACTTTGAATCTCCTTCTAACAAGATTATATGCATGTAGATTTTAGGACATATCCTAGTGATATCTCCAAAACTCCATCCTATATGATTCACATTATTTCTAAAATTATTCATCAATTTTTATTCCTTTTCAGGTTAATACATTATAGAAACGATCTTCATAATATTAAAGAAACATATTTTAAATAAGTGGGTAAATTTTTTCACAATAATTTTGGTGATTCATTAATAGTGAAATCCGATTTGGTCTTCCTACATCTAATGACTTGTATTATTATATAGAATATAATGTGTTAAATCCATTATCATTTAAAATAAATAAAAACCATTAAAAAAGTCAAAAGTCACATCTTCTTATTCATATTCCTACACATGGTTATCAAGTTTTTCATAATTAATTTTAACATAAGAATCAAATATTAATTTCCTACACGAATATAAAATCCATTTAAATATAAAAAATTATTCTCATTTATAAGGCAACATATAGTGTGATAATGTGAAATGTGAATTCTCATTCCATGGGTACATTATACAATAAAAGTGCCAAAGTGGAATATTTTCTTGGCAAAAATGTAATGTTAGAGTTCCTTCATGGAAATCTATTATTGTATTTTCTATATTGAAGAATGATTTACCTAATATTACTTTGTAATAAGATGGGTTAATATCCTATTTCATGTTCATCACATAGATATCAACAACGATAATCAAATTATGTACCCTGATAATAAAATATTCATGTATTCTATCCTATAATGAAATGTATCAACATGGTTTTTTGGAAATCACTCACGTGGGTTTTAAATCAACCATACACGAAGAAATAAAAACAAACCAAAGAATAAAATTTTTTGAGGATAGAAGATCACACAGTGTTTATTTAAAATATATAGTGACTATAGTATAATAAATAGAAAATGTACATAGATATTGATAGTTGGTTGAAATTTTTGGTGTGATCAAAGTGGAAACACTTATTCCTAAGATTACTATATGATATTATTAAAATATCCTATTTTTGGTAAACAAATCCCTAAAGAACATAAAATATATCATTATATTTTTCAGAGATTCAATTATAGGTATGTTGATTTTAAATTCATATATTTTTCCCATAATAATTATTTTTATTTCATTCTCCTATATATTTTTTTAATGAGTTATTATTGAGGTAAATGTTAATGGATTTTATTTATTTTACCTTATCTATTTATGTACAATGGTTTTTATATCTTCTGTACTTTTCCAAGACTCATTACCACTTTAATTTATTCTTTCTCTTTGGGATGATTTTAATATTTATTTTCAAATTCTTTCTTTATTTATTTAAATAAATATTCTTCCACTTTGTTGGCCTGGTTCTTCTTGGAATCAACTTTGGTAATGGACTGAATATATTATATAAAATAATATCCTTAGATGATCTATATGTCCCTTAAACTAATTTTTAAATAACTAATCCTGTAAACCTTATTAGTTATATATAGGTGGAATTTAATTGGTTGAGGTATTCGCAAAGGGTTTCTTTCTTTCAAAGAGTTATTGTTATAATGATTGATTGTTATAGGTCTTCTTGTATGATTTTTAGAATTATGGGGGATATTTATATTAATAATGAAAGGGTGGTATATATTGAATTTTATAGTTCCCAACTCTATAATGGACACGGGATGTTCATATCCATATTCTATCTGGGTACTATAATATTCTTTATAGATAGTTAAATGAATAACTTTCAACTCCCAAAATTTAGTGCATTGATCAATAAAATAATTTAGATAGGAATATATGAATTATTCTTTTGGTAGTGATTATTGATAACATAATTGTTTTTTAGATATATATCAACCCTCACTATGTTTAGACTCTAATAATGGTGATTTTTAATATCTTACCTAATGTAGTCCTCTTGTTCCAATACCTATTATCCTAAATTGCTATGAATTTCTAGAAATATTATATATCAGTCATATAGAATATATTAGAGACTTATTAATAAAATTTCCTCCAAAGGATGTATATAGTATGTTATGTAATGATCAAATAAGACTTCATAGAATACTATAAGGAAATGATTATCCTAAATGGATTTTTGGGGGCATATAGGACACAACTTTTAAAATAATTATTATTACTGCTCAAATATTTCTTCTAATTAAATAATTATAAAATAAATATAATTATTGATATTTATACAACATGTAGTGGGGAATAAGGTCTGGAAGAATCTTTTTTAATGGTCATCCCAATCATTTACCTATCTGGGATATATAATGTAAAAACATTCATTAATTGATCCTTCCAGAGAGAATGAAGGTCTCTCTATTTAAAACTATAATTTTATAATCCTCCAATAATTAGTATAGAGAACTAAAAAGTAAATTAATTTATATTATTTTCAATATATTCACCTAAAATTCCATGAAATCTAATTAAATTATTAGATTATATATATATTTTAAATAAAAATTATTTTTTAATATTTGAATGGAAGTTATATTATTTGGTTAATAAAACATGGTACATCTAGATATCTGAGAATATAATTATGGTCACCTATTTGGGTTATAGATTCATATTTAACTATGAGTGTTTCACTAGATAATGATAATAATATTTTTGAAATAATCAATCATGTTTAATATCATATTTTTTTATAATATCTCCATAAATAATATCACTATAAAAGAACCGTTTTATAATATTAGAATGGTTCATTCTATTATAATATTATAAATTTTGACATAACCTCCCCAATAATTAAACATTTTTTGGACACAAATTCTTTGGTTGTATGAAAATATTTCTAAAGCATATGGTTTTTATATATATTATAATCAAAACCATAAGTTGTCTCTAGAATGGGGTGAAAAATACAGTTATCACAGTTAGAAAAAAAGGGTTCTTTTATGAATTAAAATTAAGAGAACTTGAAATAAGTTTATGTAAGTGATTTTTATCAATGATATTAGAGTTTATGGGTTTGATGGTTACATTTCCAGTTTTAATGTAATTGTTGTGTTTAAATAGTTCACTCCTCTTCATATTAATTCAAAAATGAATTAATATACAATTGAATCATCATTTAACCTAGGTTGAAAATAAATATGAGGTTTATCCAACCATATTATTTGTTTATAGACTATCCGTGTTATGTATGTGAAAAGATACCAAATGAAGACAAATTAATAGACCAAACCTAAACTAATCAGGAATAAAGTAATTGGATATTGTTGATCCCAAGAAATTCAAGGATAGTTTATAGCCTTCACAAAACTATAAGAAATTATAGATACTCACCAATCATCCACCTATTCCATCTAATATAAATACAGTCATGTGGATGGGTAATTAAAATTATCAATCAAAGAAGCATTGAATTCAGTAAAAAAATAAAATAAACCCAATTTTATTCAATGTAATATCATACTTCTCAATACAATATATTAATTAATTAGAAGATGAGATTTATTCATTTAATAATATACCATATAATATACAAAAAATAATCTCCTTCACCTAAATCAATCACCTAGTGGTGTTTTGACCCTCCATTCGAGAGGTAAAAAACAATTGGAAGAACAAAATAGAAGGTACAACTACAAAAAATGAATAACATAATAGAACTTCTACCCCACTACCCCTTTGGCCACTTTCATTTTTTTATATTATTTATTTTTTCCTTTTTTCACAGCCAACCTTTATTATATTATTAACTCTATGAATTTTAATTTACTCCTTGATATCACTTGTGGAATTCCCATTAACATCCATTTATCATGTATTCTTATTATTGTTAAAAAAACTAATCACATTGAATATATAAAATTCAATTATAGTGTATTGGAAATGATAAAAAATTTATTAATCTACATATATTTATCCTCCATGTATTACCATCCATTAAGAGGACATGTTTTTTCTATGAGTTACTCCATGTGTATATGTCTTGAGAAACACCAAAACATGACTATATTCTTCATGATGTGGAAACCTCGAAATAGGAAATATGACATAAAATCATCAAAATACACTTCATGAAATAGTTTTAATGACCATGGAATGTTTAATATGTTCTTATAGAGTTGATAAGGTTGAGAAATTAATGAGTTATAGAAAATCCTCCCATAAGTCTTTTATAAATTTCACATATCTCAAGTAGTAGAATGACCCTCACATATTCACACACATCACTAATTTCTAAAGTGTAGAGTAAAAAAATACTCTTACTTATTTTTTATAAGGAATTTAATTTGTTCTAGGACTTATAAAAATTCTCTAGTGCATGTTAGAATGGATTTTATATGGATTAGTATAGATATTAATCACGTACATGCGTTGCCAATTTCTCATGTATAGAGTCAGAATGACTCTTAAATAATCTAAGGGGTTTCTTGATTACTCTTATGGATAGAAATATTTAATTTTTTACAGCCCAAAAATTAACTAAATCACAATATTCAATACTTTATCTAACTTTTAAGCATGATATGATTTACTTTTATATATTCCAAAACAATGTAATATTTACTCATCTACTATAAAGTGACTTTTATATAAGAGTACCTTGTTTGTAAAGTGACTAACACATTTGTACTGGTCCACATTACTCCCTCAACACTATAACTATATTATTATTCACCAAAAAACAATTCAACCAAATTATTTCACTTCATAATAATAAAACTTACGGTTATCAATATCCAACCATTCATTTTATTTCATAAATTTTAATAAAATGAATCAACTGAAAATTTTGACAATTTTACGAAATATTTAAAAAATCCAATAAAATAACACATTAAATATAAAAAAATAATATTCAATTAATTAGTAAATATTAGAAAATAAAATGAATGTAATATCAATAAAATATAGAGATTTTATTACCTCTATCATGTAACTATAGAAACCTTCCAACAAATGATAATGTCTAATATGATCCTTTTGTGAAGAAATATCTCTTCAACCAGGTTGAAGAATCATGTCATCACCCTATATGATTGATTTATATTTCCTAGAATTTTTTAAATTATAGTAGAAATAAAAATTATATGGATATTTTGTATGTAAATTCATTCAAATAAAATGTCAAGATAGATATTATTTCATTAACATGTAATGGATAAATCCTATCTTAACGTTTCAACTAATTCCATGTCATTTATGACACACCAAATGTATTCTACCCCACCATAAGTTTATATTGTCATGGTTTTCATCCATAAATCAAAGTACATTATTCATGATAAAAATTTAAAATGATCTTAATTCTTTGAACTAATACACAAGTTTATAGATCAGAATATCCATAGGAACAAAAAACATGAGGATTTATAATGTTAATGTATTTCTTCATGTTCTCCCTTATTGGAGATAAAAAAGTGATAAATTATTGAGAATAAGTCTCAATGTTTATTATACCCAAACAACTTATATCCAATCATCATATGTGTCTCATCATATTGATTCATATAGACTATATGATATACATATTTAAGAATATTTTCATGAAATTGCCTTGTTCGGAGTATAATAGTGAACTTCTATAACCCTTCGATGTAATAAATATTAAATATAAATTATCATATTAATGTTACACATAATAAAAATATCTTTGTAATAAAAATAAAAATATAAATTTTGATAATCATAAGTACAAATTTAGTTAGTTTTAGGGTGATAACCACAACATAAAATGGATAAATTTTCATATATAGAAGAACTATCATTCCACAGAGTTCCACAAAATTTTTTTATATGACTTCCTACAAACATGTTGGGTTGATTACAATTCATGATGAAATTTGAAAATGTGTTTGGTTAAAATTTAAAATTTATCATATAAAATAAAAATGTGGATTAGATATGATTTATGATAAACCCACTAGATTATACCAATAAAATTCTATTTGTATAGTAAAATTAAAGGCGTTGGTATATGAAATATGATAAAAAAAATTAGTTATCACCAAAATTTTATTTATCTCATGAAATTATAATTTATATTGAGATTGATATCTAGGAAACAAGGTTTTTAGATAATATTATATCTTTATTCACAATGGAAATACCAAATTCCACTTTCGATATATTGATTTATAAAATTGGGATGTGACGTCTGGAAAGAAAATCATGAATTTATAGGGGGTTGGAATAAATATAATCTTTTTTATATAATTATGTTTTCCCACAGGTTTAATTGATAATGTTTTTAATGAGGAAACATTGTGATTCAACACGCAATTTTAATATTATTATACTAAAACTCATTAATAATTCCACTATCATCTTGATATAACTGAAGATTTAGTACATATTTAGTTTAAATGAATAATTTAAACCATAATTTAAATATGGAATAATTAAAAATTATAATTATTTGATTGTTATTTTTAATTTTATTTATATTTATGAACTCTTATTTGGGTAGGTTTTGATGTTTGGTAGGAAAAGAAAGACAATATAGACCTTGTGATAGAATGAACAATATTTTCTACATTCTATGAACGAATAAATCAAAAAATGTCATGTCTATATATGAGTAAAAAATTCCACATAGATAACCCCAAAGAGGAATCAAAATACCAAAATCATATATATAGGCCTGAGGCTATGCTAGACTACCAGCACTATCTCGTGGAAGTTGTATATAAATAACCACAAGATTATTAATGAATAAATTGATCCTATGTAATAATAAAATGTTTACTGTATAAAAACGTGGTGACGAAACTTTATAGTCACCATACCAAATGATGAATCATGAGTATCCATTCTATATACAATGTGACCTCATGGGACATCAGTAAAATCTATCAATATCTCAATGCCGATTCACATCCCACTACAACATTACATCCTCCATCAAACACTGTCGTAAAATCAAATTCATTATATGTTAGAGAAAAATATACTCTCAACCTCTAGATGATAAATAGAAATCAATTAATTTTTATTGATGAAGAAGAGAGATACAATTTTTCAATGAAACTGTTGGTAATTGGATATTCCTTTTACACATTTATTAAATAAATCACGTAAATAAATAGAAATGTGGCACTGTAGAAGAAGACACACATAAGATAAGAGAATGATTTTATGGGTACTAAAAAACATAATTATTTAAAAGTATTTAAATACATTTATAATCCATACAAATTTGGGTAAATGTTTTTTTGGAGTTTTAATTGTTTTTTATAAATTCATGTCAAATCATATTGAAAGGCGTAGTTTGTATTTTTTCCATTCCTATAATTAATTTCAATATTTATTAATCTTTATCTTCATTCTATTCATCTTTATTTTGTGGTTTTTTTCTATAATTCCTTTTTTATTTTTTCACAATGATCTCCAAATCAAAAATGGTAGAGAACTAATAGAAGGATTTGTTCTCTGGGTAGGGAGTTGTGTCATGAGATTCCAATTAATTTTTATGTTTTTATTTTATTTATCAGTGAGATGGAGGAATGTGAAGAGTTTGGTTTAGAAAGAATCATGAATAACCACATATATATAGTATCATTTATCCCTCTTCCAAATACTTTTTACCTCCCATCACCAAATTTTTCCAATGTATGATGGGATTTGGGCATTGAGTGATGAATAATCTACAATGTATTTGGGTGTTGATGTGTCCTATTACTATGATTGTAGTTTTATATTATAAATAAAATCCGGAGGAAGTATAATTTGGTGTTCTATGAAAATATAAATTGTGCATTGGGTTTTCAAAAATATATTCAGAGGAAGGTAGATAATAAACTAAATTGAGTTATTTATTATGTAAAATTTAAAAAATAAATGATGTTTTGAAGGAATACACTATCCAAGACCTAGGTAATTTACCATTCTTCCTAACATATGTTAATAAGATTTCATATGTTTAATTTTCATTTTTTCCATACCACCACACACAAATACCACCTTATTTATTACTTATAATTATTTTTTGAGAAAAAATAGACTAAAAAATGTGAATCTCACAAAAACAAAAACTATGTCCTCCTTGAGAGATAACACTGACCAACCACTATGCCTCACTAAGATATATATAAATTTGATAAAATTTGAGGAACCAATATAGGAATAAATAACTTTGGAACTATTTTTAGAGAGTATCTTGGTGAACATTTCTCTATGTTTCTTATTCATTTAATTAATTGTTTTATTTTAAAAGTGTTTACAAATTATTTCATTAATGAATTTTCATGAGTAAAGATATTATACATGAATTTATTACTCTATAGAGTAATATTTTGTTAATAATATAATGAAACCAAAATTGTTGTAATTAAGATATGTGATGTTGGGGTTAAGGAAAAAAGTAAATGATCTCTATGTACCGAAATGATCTTTACGAAAAATAGCTAGAGAAAAAAGAAGGTGAACTAGTGGTGGAAGATAATTTCCTACTAATATTTCTTATAGAAAAACATGAGTAGGTAGAGAAGTAACAACTTAAAGGTATTTTTTATAACCTATCTCTACCGATATAAGATGATATTATTAAACAGTATATTCAAGTTGATATTATTTAAGATATTAATGATATTTTTAAAAATTATAGAGTAATTTTGTATAAATAAAAATGAAAAGTGATCCCATCATTTTTTCAAAATAATGAGTCAGAACCATTGTACATGTCCTTGGATAAAGAAAAAGAAATCACCACTAATATAGTGTAAATTAATGAAAGTATAGAGGATGTTTTCTACCATTCACAAACTATATAAAAAAACTCAAAGAGGCACTGTCAGAAAAGTAAGAGAAAATTTTCAATTCAATTATGAGAGATATTATAAAATCATACTCATTCATGTCTAACTTAGTTGAAATTTAATTTATAATTAAATCTCATTAATATTAATATTCTGGTTTTACCAACCTATGGTATTTATAAGAGATTACATAAAATTACGATGCACTTGAAGATGAATTGAAGGAATATTTTCTACAGTCCATGTAGAAAGATATAGAATTAAAATATAACTAAATGAAGTGTAAATTCATATTTATATCAATATTTTTGTAATTATATTAAAATATAAATATTTATAGACTCCCATATTGATAGTATTTATTTAAAAATAATGAAATATGAATTGGAGGATGAAAAGGGAAGTACTATTGAATAGGTTGAATGCATCTAAGAATAAAATTATATGGTACCCCAAAATTTAGACTCACCTACCTTAGTTTATGTTTTTTATCTGTAATATCAATAAGAGAAGATGGATGACAGTTAAATTCTACATTAGAACATAGGGTTGATGTTTATATGAGATAATATATAAAGCTACTATGAATTTATGCACACTAGAATAAAGTAAATGTGGGGGTTCTTTCCACCAAAACTCAACCCATAATTTGATTTGGTATAATCATAAAACTATCAAGTTATGGGTAGTTAAAATAAATCAACTAATTTATATTTAAAACTAAGCTTCCTCTATATTATATTTTTTGTTTTTTTATTAAATTTCCTATGTTCAATAGTTATCTCTACAGTTTTCCACGATTTAGGTTAATGGAGGTTAAATAAAATCACCCTAGGTTAATAATTATTAGGTTGTATCTACCATACCTCTTGTTTCAATAATTATCCAAATAATTTATTTTTCATTTTTCTTCAAAATCAATTTTATATTATTTTAAAAGTGTGGGTTAGATGGTATAGCTATCTTATAATTGAATGTTTGTTACTATATTTATTTTTTGATTTTTTTGTAAGATTATGAAATGAACTGATATTTTGATCATTTTTATAGTAGTGATAAATCAAATCATTAACATGAAATACCTGGAGATAAATTGAGCGTATAAAAATTAATTTAAAAGGTTTTTGGGGAATTATACTGTGATATTTAAAAACTCTCTTATTTATCTCATAGTTGGGTGAACCATTATCTCTAAAAAAGTAAAAACATAAAAATCCAAGTTAAATAATAATTTTTTAACCCATATAAATCAGAGTAAAGTAGGAAACTGTGATCCAATTTAATATTTTTATAGTTAACAATAGAATAATGTTTTTTTGTGAAAAATAAAATATGTTAATAAGAGTAAAGAAAACTTGAGATCTAGTTTTTCAAATATGTCTTTCATTCCAAGGTTATATATAATTGTCCTAAAAGGTCCCTACTATTTAGAGTGAGTAAGTTCTATTTTATCTCAGCTCATCCAAGAATTTCTATTCACAAACATGGATTGGAAAAAATTCAATAATTTCATTATTGAAAACAAACATGGAATGTGAATGGAACTATAAACTTATATTAAAAAGGGTTATATGATATAGTATATTATAGCATTAGTGTAATCAAGGAAATATAAAAATAATCATTGGGTGAGAAAATCAATTGAGAGATATTAAAAGTGATATTTTTTTAAGAATTTTGATTAAATGAATTACATTTCATCTATCATTCATTGATCTGGGTATAAATATTATAGGGAGTGATATCTCTGTTGAAATTTAGTTTGAATTTGAGTTTGGATACCTGTATTTTCCCATGGGTGGAAAAAATAAAATCACAGATGAGTGAATCAACCCAAAATTTACAGATTTTTATGATCTAATTCATTGAAAATACTCCTAATCAATTCCAAACACATGGAAATTAATTATATATTAAATATATTGGAATAATTTTGACCTTAATATAAAAATGAAATAATTCATTGATTTGAGTTATTTTATTAATATTTTACATTTTATTTCCATGTGTAAAATATTATTTGATTATTTCTTTGATATTGTGTTAGTAATGAAATAAAATCTTGTACATGCATAATAATGAATAATTTTCGACAAGAAATGTATGAAACGCTCATAAAATGGCCTAAATGATTAATAGAAAAGAAATCCTCTTGGAGAAATCTATGTAATAATTACAACACCCAAGACATACCATAGATAGGCCCAAGTACACTCATGGCTACCAATATAATATCAAAAAATCTGTGTATGAATAACCATGAGATTTTAAATGAATAAAATGATACTTTATAAGAATAGAATGCTTATTATAGAATACCTCAGGGATGTTTTAATATTCTCATGATTCCCCATGACCCTGGTTTAGGTTCAATTCTTAATGAATATTAGCTTTAAGGTTCTATTTAGAAACCCTTAAACATCTCAAAACTCCTTTATGTCCCACTATGATATTGTGTTCACTAGCCAATGTAATCTAAAAAATCTATACATGTTACATATGGGGAAAACAAAATCTCAAAATATATATGATCTTGTTCAATATTTTAATAGTTGTCTATAATGAAGAGGGCCTCATGGATACCATGAAACAAAGGGGGATGGGTAACATCATAAATTCCTCAAACACATTAACTAACTAAATTGGGCAATGAATAAAAAAATTGGCCATTTGGAAGAATATATAGGTTAGAGGATAAAATGTGATCATGACAGCTGAAGAATATAATTCCTCACAAGATAATAATACAATATGGAAGCCATCAAAATCTATTCAAAAAGAGTCATGGGGTGTTCCTAGTAGAAAATATATTCAGTCTAAGTCATATTGAATGTGGGGTCATGTGTTTTAAATTCCTATAATTAGTTTCATTATATAGTAATATTTTATTTAATTCTATTCATCTATATTTTGTGATCATATACCTTCTCTCTCATTTATATTTTATCACTATGACCTATAACTCTACGATGATGGTGAAATACGCCATGGACTTGATCTCATAAGAGGTAGTGATTTCCCATTCTGGATATTCATTTACATGTTATGATTTCATTTCCTAGATAGTTAGGGGGATGTTTGGAATTTGGTTCAGTGACCATTAACCATCTCCAAATATCCAAACCCTCATTTCACCCTCCACAAAATTATTTTTACCTATCTTCACTCAATATCTCAAATGTACGATGAGTTTTTTGGGAGTTTAGTGGTGAAAAAAATACAATGAATATGGATGTTGAGGTTGTGTCTTCTTGAAACCATGGTTTTCCATTACCTCTCTACTATAGAGAAATTTAAATCTCGTGTGCCAAATATATCTACAAGGTTCATAAATTTTTCAAAAAAACAAAGCATATAATGGTGGATAGTGATTGTTATTTAGTTATTAATTCGGTGAATTTGAAACAACAATGGAATTTGTGAAGAATTTCAGTATCTAATCCTAAGGTCATGTCTATTTCTTCCAAAATAATGTTAATTATATTTTATGAATTTAATTTTCATAATTTTCTTCTAAAATCACGCATTAAACCCAATTTATGGAATAAAATATCTAGAGGGAAAAAGTAAATAAAAAAGAATACTTTTTGTGAAACAAACCCTAATCTCTCATTATGATATGAACCTATTTAAGAACTATGATATATTTGAAGATATATAATTTTATTGTAATTTTAGGAACCATAATTGGTTCACATAACATTCTATTGAATTAAATTACTTATGCCCCACTTTTTTTCAAACAATTTTATTTAATGGAATATTACATAATATTACATGAAATTATTGAATCCAAGGGGGAGTGTAATAAAATAATTATTATGCGGATATCATAATTCTAATAATTATGATAAAAATAACTCATCATTTCTCAAAAAACATTTTATACTGAAAAATTATCTTTATTTAGAATCATTGACATTTTGACCATTGAATATGATAAAGAAGAAAAGGTTTTCTCTAAACCGATAATTACAACATTCATGTACTTTATATATATGTATATATATATAAGTCACTATGTTAATTGGAATTAGAAGTACCCCATAATTTATTTCTATATCTTCTAATATTATTTTACATTATTATATTTTATTCATCATCTCTATACAAAATATTAAATTATTTAATTTGTTAATTCTTCACCAATAATAAATGAAATGTTTTTATATTTAAATTACTCATGGTTTCAATCACATTTCTATTGATTTATTATATAATGACTTTTTCATTAATGGGTTACGAAAAAAAATATTTTTTTTACATTTTCATTATAAATTTTATTTAAAATAAAGGGAATTAAACATATTATGTTTCATTTTATTGTTTTTTAAACAAGACATATCTAATACAAAATAAAATATGAATTTAATAAAATAATTAATATTTATTGATAAATTCTTCATGGTTAAATCATTTAATTTTTATCCTAATAAAATATTATGACATGAAAGCCTAAAAAATAATTGCCACACACTATTTAAAAATTTATTTTAGGATTGACTGGCCATTTTTTCATTTAACAATTACAAAATAAAACATAACTTGTTTTTTTTATTTTTATTTTTTGATCAATTTTCTTTTTTAATTTATAATGAAGAAGAATACATAAATTCAAAGGACATAAGAATAATTTGAAATTAATATTATTTTTTTTCTAATATAGAGTGATTATTATTTGGTGAAATCTCATAATATATGTTTTTGTATTCAAATTCTATAAAATATTGATCTTTCATTTATTTTTATATTATTATGTGGTTTTAATGTTTTTCTATATCATAATCTTTTTCTCTATTTCAAATTTTATTAATAAAAAAACATTTTATGATATGTTTATTTCATTTTCATATAAAACTAATTGTTAAACATATAATATGTGTCTATTTTTTTTAAATTTATATAAGAGTCATGTCATTAAAAAAGTACATAAAATATAACAACATATGTATTTGTTAAAATTTATATCACAATTTATTATATAACATTGCACATAATACAACCCATAATATCTCTAATTCTTCTATCTTTGGAAATTAGGTACATTACATACCATCTTAAAACATATAATTAGTCTTCTTTATTGAAAATCTACTTAACATGATCACAATATTCCTCTATAATTAAAAAAAAAGAATAAATAGGTTATATATATATATATGAAAGTGGTGAGCTATAAATCCCATTATGGGAATAAATAATAAATAACATGAATATTGTAATTCACGTTAGATAATAGTGTTTGGAATCTATATAATAAAATATCCAAAACCAAAAAACAACCCATTATTTTTCCCATGATTTATACCAATGGGTAGTTTTTTTTCATTATTTAACAGGGCTATGGGATGAAATTAATAAAATAATACCCATGATGAGAAGGAAGTGAGCATACTCTTAAATAAATTATTTGAAAACCTTAAAATATATTAATGGTTTTTGAGTATTCATAAAGGCTTTATAAAATTAATAAAATAAACATAAATTAAATTATTTTAAATGGAAAATATATAATGTGTTGTAAATACCCTTTATTGCATTTAGTAACCCTATTTTGGGACATTAGGATGTCATAATATGCACCGTATATTTATACGATATTTAATTTTTACCTGAAATTTTCACTTTCTTATAAAATTATGAAAAATTCATTACTGTATAATTTAAAAATTATAACTGTAAAAAAATATTCATTTTATCAAAATAATTTTCCAAATGTGAGAATTTACACTTTAAAAATATGAAATGATATTTATTGGGAAATGATGGTTTTTTGACAATAACAATTTTCACACCCATATAAAAATTATATTTGACTTCATAATTTTTTTTTGATAATTTATATATAATAATATTTCATTTGATAATTTTAATATAATATAAATTATTCAACAATTATATTTTATTAAAATAATATTTATTTCAAAAACCTATTTATAAATAAATATAAATCTCTTAATTTATATTTAATACTAATTAAAAATAATATTTGTATTTTATTGTACAAAAAAATAATTATTTACAAATTGTCATGGTGAACCATTGATTAATCGAGTCAATCCCTTGGATACAAACTTTAATTAGAACAAAGAGATCAAAGACCAGTTAGAAAGGGTTGATTTACTCCCTGATGATGTTGCTGATATTATTGCATCCCTTGATTTCATTCATCATGATGACATCCTCATTTGGGACCAATCCCTTAATGGACCTCTTGAATCCAGGACATTCTAAAAATACATGATGCAAGGGGAACATAAATGGATTTGCAGATTTAATAAATCATGGATCATCCCTTATAGATTTACCTTTCTCTAGAGACTATCGCTCAATAAGATTTCAGTTGAGGTGAACCAACAAAGTGTTTTCATTTCTCACTATTATATGTGTTCTCTATCCCATAAACATCGTGGGTACGTTGACCATCTGTTCTTGAGCTGTAAAACAACCTCATCCCTTTAGCAAGAAATCTTCAATCTTTTCAAACTGTAGAATCCGCTGGTTACCTCATTGGTTTACCTCATGCATGTGATTTTGGATATTTGACTCTCCAAATAGATTCATTCACTTTTTATAGTGCCATGTGCGGAGATGTTACATGTGCTATGGAATTCCCAAAATGTTGCAATCTATACTGACTCTCGCTCTAATCCAAAGCTGGTGATAGATTCTATTATCTCAACTATACTGAAAGTATGTTTTCCCTTCACCGACTACTGGAACAACTCAATAACTAAACTCATCATACTTAGGTGGCTGAAGATCAAGGGTAAATATCCCAAACATCTTGGTACTCTTGGAATATTATGGTTACCTCCCTTCGTCAGATGGCTTATGGGAAACACTGACGGCACCTCGAGGGGGAACCCAAGACCACATGGCTATGGTGATATTTTTTGGGACCACAAGAGTGACATCATTGAATGTATTTATGGCCCATGTGACAAACAGACTACCTTGGAAGTAGAAATATAGGTATTTATCAGGGCTGTCACACTTGATTATCAGTGAACTTGGAATAACTTATGGTTCGAATTTGAGTCAAGCAAAATTGTGCAAGACACCAGGATGGGGATTATTCATCCTTCGAGGAAGATAACCAAAAAGTGGGTGAACCTCCTAGAAAATATTTCCTTAATGAATTCTATTATCACCCATACTTTCTAAGAGGCCAAAAAACTCAGAGATGGACTTGCAATAAAAGGAGTATATAAGGAAGGACTCATATGCGCTAATACCGTCCCTTATAATCTCTTTCAAACCCTTGTTAGAGAAAAATGTAAAATTCCATCATTTAAACTCTTTTAAGATCTATTTTTTTGTTTTTAATAAACATAACTTGTGCTTACCTTTCTCAAAAAACATATCACATTAATACACTAGAAAACTCTCTAAGGGTAAGGAGCACAATAGAGATATTTTCATGGGGTGGTTAGACATACATGTATTTGGACGTGATCTCATTGAGCTTGAAATTATCCCTTAATCAGTTTCACTAATGACTAATTTTATGAATCTCATCATGGGTTTGGTCAATGGAAAATCATAGTGATTCTATCTCCCTTAGAATCTCTGATAAACTGGATTCAAAGGGTATGATCTTACTAGTTGAGGCCATCACATCCTTTGTCATTGTAAATTGAATTTACTAAAAACCTATATTTATAGTAATCATATTATAACTATTAAGTGACTGTATAATCGATGGTAATGATTATTAATGGCATTTTAAATCTAATAGGGTATAATAAAATCAAATAAGTGCATCATTTTTCGTTAACAAGAATATATAATAATGCATTTAATTAAATAAAAATGGGGAAATTATTTGTAATAGATGAGGTCATTACCATTTCCAGCCATTAGAAATTTTTATCTATAAATTTTCATTTCCTTCACTAAAACATAAGAGGGAAACTTTGTTTAATTACTTATTATTGTTCCCAGCTCATTTCTTCTAACATTTGTTTTCTCCATAGAACTTTTACAAGGGGCATTTTCTTATTTTGAAGAACATTGTCTATATGATCTAAGAACTCCACCATTTTATCCTCATATGAGAGATCATTATCTAATGGTACCACCTCTATATTTTTCAGATGTGAGGTGTCTAGTATGTACCCCCTCAAGAGAGATTAATAGAATACATCATGTACTTGAGATAGGTTAGGTGGGAGTGCTAGTCGATAAGACACCGCTCTAATGTGATCAAGGATTTTAAAGTGGCTGATGTATCTCGGAAGAAGATTTCTAGTATTCCCAAATGTTATGACTTTCTTCCATAGATATATTTCGGAGTAAAACCATTTTTCCAACATCAGACTCTTGGCCTCATTGAATTTTTTTTTCATAGGTATTTTCTTGACTCTGATAATCCTTGACGTGCTGCTGATTGGTCTTGAAGTTTTCCACTATTTCCTTGACTGTTTCAAGACCTAGATTTTTTCATTCCATAACTTCATCCTAGATTTTTTTGTTATTCACCTCTTCTCATGATGGGATTCATAAGTAGCCATTTGGATTCTTGAGTGGAAACTAATATTGTCTGAGAACTCATCCAAAGGATGATGTTGATCCAATCATTATTTGAAGATAATTGAGTATACTCTCAATATATCCTCAAGGGTATGGATAATCCTTACTATTTGTACATTAATGTGAGGGTGATAATCTGAGATTAAGTACAACTATGTATTTAGATCATATTGTATATTATTCCAAACATAGAGGTAAATCTTGGATCTCTATCAGATATAATCTATAATGGTGTTCCTTGTAGCCTTACCACTTATTTAATGTATATCCTTGAATGTTTATTGAGTTATAATTTCTCTAAAATCAAAATTAAGTGTTAAATATTTCTAAGATGACCCACCACAACCCAAATTGTATTATTTCTTTTTGGAATCTTTATAATATCTATGATAATGTCCACAGTGATGTTTTCCAATTTTAATGTCTGTATGGGTTATAGTTTCATCATCCCCTTTGTTTTTTCCTTTTTTCCTTCACTTGATAACATAAAAAACTTATTTATATATATTCTATGATATCCATTTTTATATTATCCTACTGATAGTTATCTACGGTATCTTGATACATCATGGTGAATCCGGGTTTGATGAAGGATTTCAAACTATGCACAGCATCCAATAGCTCATTTAACTCATGGGTTGATGGTAAAAATAGTCGTGACCTAAATATTACAACTCCTTCTTCATTAACATTGAAATCCAGAGATTTAACTTTTCTTATAATTTCTAATCTCATCAGAATTACATTGTCATCTCTTTTTGAATCCTCTATCCAATCTAAAAGGGAATTTTGAGAAATAATTTCTGAATGGATTTATGATGTTCTATCCATTATGATACCCATGTCCATCCTTCACAAATCTAAGAAGATCTGATCCCAATAAATTCTCAACAATAATAGAATTTCTATATCCTCAATAATTAGAGAATTTACCACTTTATTCTTGTAACACCCCAGGTAAATAAAGAATACGACATTTTTGTATTTATCCATATTTGTGAATAAAATATTAATATGACTTTAAAGGGGACGCTATGCTCGATGGCGTACCCAACACGCAACAACGAGTTTCTTGGGAATCTTACGTTGCACTCTAATAATAAAATAATATTATTTTAAATGATAGTTAACATGTAGCCGTTGTATTGGCGGGAATGGATAGAAATAACTAAAATATGATTTCATATGTTTTTAATTGTTTTTACATTTATCCAATAAAGAATAGAGGCTTAAAATACGGAAAGAATTCAATTTTAGGCGTATATGCCCTAGTTTTCACTAAAGGTTCACTTATCACCTTTTGATGTTGAACCATCATTAAATATAGTTTTGTTCACTCTTAAACATTCTTTTGGACCAAATAAAACTCTTATTAAGAATCGGGACATCAAAATTTACTTTGTGTAAATTTTTGGTATCTTTCCGATAAAGTTCATTTTTTTTAAGGAATAGTGTAAATGTTGTATTTTAATTCAAAACCACTTTTTAATCTAATTTATTTATATGATTAGATTATCTTTTGAATTGGTTTTAAAGTGAAATTGGGAAATATTTTTACCATTTAATCCAATAGTGGTGGTTGGAATTAATTTCACTTTGAAATCGGACTTAAACTGGTGTCAATCTTTTGATACTTATTGTTTTATAAAAACACGCTATTTGCTCTGACAGCGGGAATTAATTATTAAATTAATTAATGTGACTAATATGTTTTGAATTTTGTAAAACGGACTTCATTTTTGAATTCAGAATATCAAATATAGCTTAGGGTGAATTTTTGGTAATTTTCTGAAAAACTTCAATTTTTGATGAATAGTGAAACCACTAAGTGATAATCAAGCAAACTGATTTTTCAGTTAAATGAAAGTTTACCACTAATGTGTATTGAATTTTGAAAATCCGACATACATGGTTGTCATTAAGAAGTAAAATGTGGTTCAATGAGATTATAATAATTTTTTGGTGAATAGTAACTTATTAAGTTTTTAATCGCGATTAGTGATAATTAGTGTAGTTTAAGGTATAAATAATACTTTAAAAATATGAAATGACCTAGACACATGTCACAACCCTATTGGTTGTGTCATGGCCGACCAAGACAAGCCATGGCCTAACTTGGGGACCCCATGTATCCACTTTTGTTGGGAAATAACATAAAATACTTTTAATTTAATGTTAAAGTGAAAATGACACTAACATAGTATGTTTTACTAAAACAATTTTTAAGTGGGGTTATACAAGTCCAAATTTTGATTATAAATAGTCATTGGAAAGATAAAAAGATTTCCTATATCATAGTATTTTTTTTATAATTTTTCGACATTAAAGAAATTAAATTATTTATGACATAATAATGATGCAGCGATGACATCATTATTTGACAATTTAATTAAAATGGAAAGATAATGAAAAATCTACAATATACACATGGACAAAACCAATTGGATGAGTGGATTTCGATGCCTTATCACCTTATCCACGAATTCTACCAATGTGGGACCCTTTAAAACCGAAAAGCATTTTCAAATAAAGTAATATTTCTTTGCTTTCCAAAAGTGCCCCTCCTCTTCTCTTATAAAAGGCCCCCACCTCCACCTTATTTCACACACTTCAAAAGCCTTTGTCTCGGCCAACCCCTGCCCATTTGCTCTCTCCACATACCTCTCCTCATCCTAGAGGATTTACCTTGGGCAGAATCCTTTCAAAGGAAGACTTTAGGCTCAAATCAAAAAGAGTTACACTTTTAAAGGTAATTGTTTGTCTCATATTCATTTGTTTTATTTTGCTTCTCCAACCCCCTAATCTCTTTTTATTTACTTCTTTTGTAACAACAACAGTATCTTCAATATACTAGGATGTTTTTATAATATTTATTTGAGCTACACTCTCACACAACTACATCAAATGGTTAAAGAACATACGGTTTCCGTGGATGGTGAAATTCTGCCTCCCGAAACGATGATTGTTCAATACTCATTTAACACCTTCAAAGGTGGCCATTATGATGTCACTATTTTTATATATGATATATAGTATGTTTATGTTTTCCTTAAGTTTCTGTTTTTTACATTTTGGTCAAACCTTTATGGTTCCCATTATGGGTAAACACGATATCTTCATTTAAGGAAGTGCGGACTACCGCCCCCTCAAAGTGATTTGATTCGTTAAATACCATATGTGGGACATATAAAGGATGTAACTATGATATTAAATATGATATTATACTGGAATTATAATATACCTTTATATCATTATTATTCCATTCTATAAAATACGAATAAAAATGAAAGTAGCGTTCATGCGTACGTACGGCTTACCGTCTCCATGAACGGTGCATTTCATTTCTTACCTATAAATGATTATGTAATGTTATAAATGCATGAATGTACTGGATATATATGACATATATTATAACTACAACATGAATACAATTCTGGATATAATAAACATTTGGCCACATGAACAACATGTAATTGTAAGAAGTCCACTTTCGACTTAAGAACCAAATACCGACAAAATGAACATTATTAACTTAAATGATTACATAATGTTCACAACATGTCAATAATTGATATAAAAGGAATAATGAACTTGGAAAAGGTTCTTAAGCAAATAGAAATTAACTCAAGTTTATTATTCAGGACGTTAAAGAACGATCGAGTCAAGTCGGACCCGAGGTAAGGGATCCTGCAACTCTCTTTCTCTTTAAGTACACTCTTTTATGTCATTTCTTTTAAGCTCATCTTTCTGATGATTGGGATGTTATTTTATATTAATCCTACTGTAATTTTTATGTTCGTGTGATGAGGGACCCTATTCTCTCTCATCAATCCATTTTGGAAGTTTTATGTGGCGCCGTTAGGCTGCCGAGTTCTCGTAAGGGATTTTTCATCTCACTTTTATTCTCGTGAGATTTACGCTACTTTTGCCACAAATTTCATTGAGTGGTGTATGTACTGCCCATTATTCTACACTTTGTGTAAAATACTTTCGTTTATGAGTATTTACATAAATGATCTATTGTCCCTCTTTCATGGGGTGTATTTTTTGAAAGATACCCAAGTCGGTAAGGGAACCTTTCACCCCCCTCTTTTTAAAAGACTTCTTTTATTGGGTCTTTTAATTTACATATTGTTACATTGGGATATGTTCTCATGTATCCTTAATGATGTAAATTTTGTGTCCAAGTGATGAGATACTCTTTTTATCTCTCATCAACTCATTTTGATGTGACGCCGTTAGGCTGTCAAGGGAACTTCTTAACCCAATTTCGATTTCTTTGGGTACGACATGTAGTCATTGAATATGTCATCCATTCAATATGTGTGAATGACATTTTATTGTTTTACACTTAATATCCACTTATATTGGGTGTATTTATATTCTTCACACATATTTTTGAGATTGATTTGTCCTTAATTTAAGGATACCTTCTTTATAAGGGATTTCATCACATTTGACATTTCTATTGAGGGTTCATTGTTGTTATGCACCAATTCACTCTTATATGGTGTATATACTGTCCTTTGGAGTATTATATCATGAATCCATTTATTCTCATGATATTATAAAGTTCTGACTAAACGTTATTCCTCAATTATTGTATTCAAGTGTCTCTAATTTTGGTAAAACCCCTTTAACCAAAATATCATTTTAAATGTTTTAATTATTCGTTCTTATTAATATCCATGTTTTCAAAGTGGTTTTAAGAATTTATTTATATGGATATTAATGGTTTAAAATTTTAAAAGCTTCAAGGTGGTATGGGACACTTTGATTCAAAAATATCTTTATTAAATGTTTTAAATGGTTTTGGAAATGGTTTCTTTTTATATGGATTCATTATTTCAAAATACTAAAATGTTATGTTGTGTTTGAAATGTGGAAATGTTTTGTTTCCTTATGAATATTTTATGTGATACGTGTATGTTATGGTTCTTGGGCATTGTTATGAAGAACGGGTGGTTCCGTGATAAACTAAGGGCGGGTGAGCCCGTTATAGCTCTCCAATGCATTGGGTAACGCGAAGGAGTGAAACGTTAAGGTTTCTACGAAGAGATTTAGGGAATATACTGTGATGGGTATTCCAAACGTAACCAAGAGGGTTACTCCCTACGTAAGAATGTTATGAATGCCTCAAGTTACCTTTATGTCTTATGATTTCTATGATTTATTCATGTTTTGATGAGTTAGGTTAAAGTGCCTATGTTTTATGGGTAAATTATGATTTCATCTTTATGTATACATGAACTCATGTTTCCTTTCCATATTTTTATGTCCCTTACTGAGCTTTTTATGCTCATCCCAAGTTTCCGAAATGTTTTTCAGGTCAAGAGGAAAGGTACATGATAAGACGTTAGAGTCAAGGATGTGTTAAGAGAGAATCCTTTTTTTATTTTAAATATGTTCTCGTTGATGGGAAGAATGAATATTGTCTTTTATGTAATCCATTTTGTTTAAATGTGGAATGTAATGCAAGTTTCATGATCTAATTCTCTAAAACTCTAAACCTGAAAAGATCCTCAATGTGTAATCTTGTAATAACTCAAGATTAAGTAAGTTTTAAGGCTGGGGCCTTATAGTTGGTATCAAAGGTCGGTTTAGATAACTTTAGAGGTTAGGGTATTCCTTAAGCATAAGTGACATTACCATAATGGTTAGGATTTCAGAAAGAGTCCTAGTTTTAGATAAAGTGAATGAGTAAGTGTATATTAGTGTTTATCTTCCTCATTAGTACATGATGGTTTTGTTGATATACTCACACTGACCTTTTTGGTTTTAGTAAATGGCTGGATCTAGCAGGCACCAAAGTAACAGTGGATGTGAAGGAAATTGTGATAGTCTTTTGAGCAAGCAACTGAATGATATGGGAGCTGCAATGAGAACTCTTCTGATTATCCTCAACCAACTATCTGGAGTCATGATTGACCACCTAAACCTTGGAGTTTTCTCTAAGGCATCAAATATGCAAGAAACAAATCCCTACGGAAGTGCAGGTAATAATCATAAAGGTATGAGTGTTCAAAAACCTATGTGTCAGAGATGTGGAAAGAAACACCTAGGGAAATGTTTCAAAGGGACAGAAATATGCTATAGATGTGGAAATGAAGGTCATAAAGCAAGAACCTGTAATGGAAAAAGGAAGCATCCCGTTGACTCGAGGAAAGAGAAAGAAGTTCTTTCTGAGGGATCAATTGAATGTTTTAAATGTGGTGTGCATGGTCATTATGCAAACACATGTTCTATGAAGAAGTATCGTGAATGGGGTCACCAAGAGCGTACAAATTTTCGTTTACCAATACCTAATGCCATTCCTATTGAGGATGAAGAAACTGACAATGACCAATCAAAGGTATGTACTATTTCATGACTGTTGTTTTCCTATTTTGAAATCTTAGGATATGATTCATGATTTTGTTTGTAGGAAAGAGGTATTTCGGAATAGGTTGGAAAGGAATGGATAATGGATCATGAAGAATGTTGAATGAGTAAGATGTCAACATATAAGGGCTTCAAGAGTTATGGTGAAATTCTTAAGAGTATTATGTCTCTTTTGATGATGGGGTTACATTAGAAGACTTTTTATATTATGTGTAACCCTGATGATTAATATAGGCAAATTTTATCCAAGGAATAGTTACCTTTTCTTTTGTGGACATAGTTATAAAGAACCACTTGGGTTTATATGATCCTTACTTTTGAGGTAATTATGGGTTACTAAAGGTTATGATTGAAGTGGAGGGCATGAGATGAAATTGAGGTTAAAATGTGTTATGATTATTTTGAAGATTTTATCTCGTTTTGGGGAATGTTTTAAGAATTATATAGTTTTGGAAAAAGGACAACACGCAGACCGTGTGACATCCCGTCGCGTCGGACAAAGCTGCGGGAATCGAACCCACAACCAAAGTGCGACTGGTATTTATCGCCTACCACTGGACTACGTGAAGTCCCTGGTTAGTTTGACTGATTCTTTTGGTTATATGATTTTATGAATTAAGTGTAAGTTGATTTTGGGTTATTTATTAAAATGATTACCCTATCATGGAGGATATGTGATTGGGATAATTACTTTTCAATGCGTGACTTTAGGAGCAACTGATGTTGTTTGGAGATAAATGTTACGATTTAACTTGGAAGACTATGTGACTAAATCTTTCAAATATTTGGGTTTCGATCTTATATTGGTTTACTTTGAAGAATTTTATGGACAAATTGTTTATCGAATGATCCTTGTTGAACATTGGGTTTTGTTTGACAAATTTTGGATGTTAAGAATAGATTTTATTTTTATAAAGGGTTATCCTTTTCTGGATTATCCGATCTTGTACTAGCCTTTTTGGTTTTGTTTTTGGATAATGTCTAAAGACATGGGAAGTATATAGCTCTCTTTTGTGGATTAGGTGATTCTCTAGAAGTTGATTATGGTACTCTGAATGCGAACAAGTCTCCCTAAATACTCGTCTTTTGAAAAAAATATGAGTTTGATTAAGGAATATAGTAAAAGTTGAAGGTCAACATGATAAGTGATTATGTTTCCTTATGAATAAAATTCCTCAATAAAATGTAACTTAAAACAAAAATGTTGTCTATTAACTTTTTCTACTAGGGAATCGAATACCGTTTAACCCATCACAAGTTTGTGATTTTCTCGTGGTTAACTTTCTCCTAAACATGTTTTCTAACACTCTCCATCAGGACATGACCCTTTGTTTTTTCCTCCATGTCCATATTTTCATACTTGGAGTCCTAGTATGGGTTAACTCGGGTGACCTTTGTACTTATCTTTCTTTATTTTAAAGTGATTGTTTTACCAACTCTTGTTCCGATGTGGGACTTTCAAGGATGTTTCCAAGTCCAATTTTAAAATTGCGCGGACGCAATTCCCAAAAGGGGGGAAGGATGTAACACCCCAGGTAAATAAAGAATACGACATTTTTGTATTTATCCATATTTGTGAATAAAATATTAATATGACTTTAAAGGGGACGCTATGCTCGATGGCGTACCCAACACGCAACAACGAGTTTCTTGGGAATCTTACGTTGCACTCTAATAATAAAATAATATTATTTTAAATGATAGTTAACATGTAGCCGTTGTATTGGCGGGAATGGATAGAAATAACTAAAATATGATTTAATATGTTTTTAATTGTTTTTACATTTATCCAATAAAGAATAGAGGCTTAAAATACGGAAAGAATTCAATTTTAGGCGTATATGCCCTAGTTTTCACTAAAGGTTCACTTATCACCTTTTGATGTTGAACCATCATTAAATATAGTTTTGTTCACTCTTAAACATTCTTTTGGACCAAATAAAACTCTTATTAAGAATCGGGACATCAAAATTTACTTTGTGTAAATTTTTGGTATCTTTCCGATAAAGTTCATTTTTTTTAAGGAATAGTGTAAATGTTGTATTTTAATTCAAAACCACTTTTTAATCTAATTTATTTATATGATTAGATTATCTTTTGAATTGGTTTTAAAGTGAAATTGGGAAATATTTTTACCATTTAATCCAATAGTGGTGGTTGGAATTAATTTCACTTTGAAATCGGACTTAAACTGGTGTCAATCTTTTGATACTTATTGTTTTATAAAAACACGCTATTTGCTCTGACAGCAGGAATTAATTATTAAATTAATTAATGTGACTAATATGTTTTGAATTTTGTAAAACGGACTTCATTTTTGAATTCAGAATATCAAATATAGCTTAGGGTGAATTTTTGGTAATTTTCTGAAAAACTTCAATTTTTGATGAATAGTGAAACCACTAAGTGATAATCAAGCAAACTGATTTTTCAGTTAAATGAAAGTTTACCACTAATGTGTATTGAATTTTGAAAATCCGACATACATGGTTGTCATTAAGAAGTAAAATGTGGTTCAATGAGATTATAATAATTTTTTGGTGAATAGTAACTTATTAAGTTTTTAATCGCGATTAGTGATAATTAGTGTAGTTTAAGGTATAAATAATACTTTAAAAATATGAAATGACCTAGACACATGTCACAACCCTATTGGTTGTGTCATGGCCGACCAAGACAAGCCATGGCCTAACTTGGGGACCCCATGGATCCACTTTTGTTGGGAAATAACATAAAATACTTTTAATTTAATGTTAAAGTGAAAATGACACTAACATAGTATGTTTTACTAAAACAATTTTTAAGTGGGGTTATACAAGTCCAAATTTTGATTATAAATAGTCATTGGAAAGATAAAAAGATTTCCTATATCATAGTATTTTTTTTATAATTTTTCGACATTAAAGAAATTAAATTATTTATGACATAATAATGATGCAGCGATGACATCATTATTTGACAATTTAATTAAAATGGAAAGATAATGAAAAATCTACAATATACACATGGACAAAACCAATTGGATGAGTGGATTTCGATGCCTTATCACCTTATCCACGAATTCTACCAATGTGGGACCCTTTAAAACCGAAAAGCATTTTCAAATAAAGTAATATTTCTTTGCTTTCCAAAAGTGCCCCTCCTCTTCTCTTATAAAAGGCCCCCACCTCCACCTTATTTCACACACTTCAAAAGCCTTTGTCTCGGCCAACCCCTGCCCATTTGCTCTCTCCACATCCCTCTCCTCATCCTAGAGGATTTACCTTGGGCAGAATCCTTTCAAAGGAAGACTTTAGGCTCAAATCAAAAAGAGTTACACTTTTAAAGGTAATTGTTTGTCTCATATTCATTTGTTTTATTTTGCTTCTCCAACCCCCTAATCTCTTTTTATTTACTTCTTTTGTAACAACAACAGTATCTTCAATATACTAGGATGTTTTTATAATATTTATTTGAGCTACACTCTCACACAACTACATCAAATGGTTAAAGAACATACGGTTTCCGTGGATGGTGAAATTCTGCCTCCCGAAACGATGATTGTTCAATACTCATTTAACACCTTCAAAGGTGGCCATTATGATGTCACTATTTTTATATATGATATATAGTATGTTTATGTTTTCCTTAAGTTTCTGTTTTTTACATTTTGGTCAAACCTTTATGGTTCCCATTATGGGTAAACACGATATCTTCATTTAAGGAAGTGCGGACTACCGCCCCCTCAAAGTGATTTGATTCGTTAAATACCATATGTGGGACATATAAAGGATGGAACTATGATATTAAATATGATATTATACTGGAATTATAATATACCTTTATATCATTATTATTCCATTCTATAAAATACGAATAAAAATGAAAGTAGCGTTCATGCGTACGTACGGCTTACCGTCTCCATGAACGGTGCATTTCATTTCTTACCTCTAAATGATTATGTAATGTTATAAATGCATGAATGTACTGGATATATATGACATATATTATAACTACAACATGAATACAATTCTGGATATAATAAACATTTGGCCACATGAACAACATGTAATTGTAAGAAGTCCACTTTCGACTTAAGAACCAAATACCGACAAAATGAACATTATTAACTTAAATGATTACATAATGTTCACAACATGTCAATAATTGATATAAAAGGAATAATGAACTTGGAAAAGGTTCTTAAGCAAATAGAAATTAACTCAAGTTTATTATTCAGGACGTTAAAGAACGATCGAGTCAAGTCGGACCCGAGGTAAGGGATCCTGCAACTCTCTTTCTCTTTAAGTACACTCTTTTATGTCATTTCTTTTAAGCTCATCTTTCTGATGATTGGGATGTTATTTTATATTAATCCTACTGTAATTTTTATGTTCGTGTGATGAGGGACCCTATTCTCTCTCATCAATCCATTTTGGAAGTTTTATGTGGCGCCGTTAGGCTGCCGAGTTCTCGTAAGGGATTTTTCATCTCACTTTTATTCTCGTGAGATTTACGCTACTTTTGCCACAAATTTCATTGAGTGGTGTATGTACTGCCCATTATTCTACACTTTGTGTAAAATACTTTCGTTTATGAGTATTTACATAAATGATCTATTGTCCCTCTTTCATGGGGTGTATTTTTTGAAAGATACCCAAGTCGGTAAGGGAACCTTTCACCCCCCTCTTTTTAAAAGACTTCTTTTATTGGGTCTTTTAATTTACATATTGTTACATTGGGATATGTTCTCATGTATCCTTAATGATGTAAATTTTGTGTCCAAGTGATGAGATACTCTTTTTATCTCTCATCAACTCATTTTGATGTGACGCCGTTAGGCTGTCAAGGGAACTTCTTAACCCAATTTCGATTTCTTTGGGTTCGACATGTAGTCATTGAATATGTCATCCATTCAATATGTGTGAATGACATTTTATTGTTTTACACTTAATATCCACTTATATTGGGTGTATTTATATTCTTCACACATATTTTTGAGATTGATTTGTCCTTAATTTAAGGATACCTTCTTTATAAGGGATTTCATCACATTTGACATTTCTATTGAGGGTTCATTGTTGTTATGCACCAATTCACTCTTATATGGTGTATATACTGTCCTTTGGAGTATTATATCATGAATCCATTTATTCTCATGATATTATAAAGTTCTGACTAAACGTTATTCCTCAATTATTGTATTCAAGTGTCTCTAATTTTGGTAAAACCCCTTTAACCAAAATATCATTTTAAATGTTTTAATTATTCGTTCTTATTAATATCCATGTTTTCAAAGTGGTTTTAAGAATTTATTTATATGGATATTAATGGTTTAAAATTTTAAAAGCTTCAAGGTGGTATGGGACACTTTGATTCAAAAATATCTTTATTAAATGTTTTAAATGGTTTTGGAAATGGTTTCTTTTTATATGGATTCATTATTTCAAAATACTAAAATGTTATGTTGTGTTTGAAATGTGGAAATGTTTTGTTTCCTTATGAATATTTTATGTGATACGTGTATGTTATGGTTCTTGGGCATTGTTATGAAGAACGGGTGGTTCCGTGATAAACTAAGGGCGGGTGAGCCCGTTATAGCTCTCCAATGCATTGGGTAACGCGAAGGAGTGAAACGTTAAGGTTTCTCCGAAGAGATTTAGGGAATATACTGTGATGGGTATTCCAAACGTAACCAAGAGGGTTACTCCCTACGTAAGAATGTTATGAATGCCTCAAGTTACCTTTATGTCTTATGATTTCTATGATTTATTCATGTTTTGATGAGTTAGGTTAAAGTGCCTATGTTTTATGGGTAAATTATGATTTCATCTTTATGTATACATGAACTCATGTTTCCTTTCCATATTTTTATGTCCCTTACTGAGCTTTTTATGCTCATCCCAAGTTTCTGAAATGTTTTTCAGGTCAAGAGGAAAGGTACATGATAAGACGTTAGAGTCAAGGATGTGTTAAGAGAGAATCCTTTTTTTATTTTAAATATGTTCTCGTTGATGGGAAGAATGAATATTGTCTTTTATGTAATCCATTTTGTTTAAATGTGGAATGTAATGCAAGTTTCATGATCTAATTCTCTAAAACTCTAAACCTGAAAAGATCCTCAATGTGTAATCTTGTAATAACTCAAGATTAAGTAAGTTTTAAGGCTGGGGCCTTATAGTTGGTATCAAAGGTCGGTTTAGATAACTTTAGAGGTTAGGGTATTCCTTAAGCATAAGTGACATTACCATAATGGTTAGGATTTCAGAAAGAGTCCTAGTTTTAGATAAAGTGAATGAGTAAGTGTATATTAGTGTTTATCTTCCTCATTAGTACATGATGGTTTTGTTGATATACTCACACTGACCTTTTTGGTTTTAGTAAATGGCTGGATCTAGCAGGCACCAAAGTAACAGTGGATGTGAAGGAAATTGTGATAGTCTTTTGAGCAAGCAACTGAATGATATGGGAGCTGCAATGAGAACTCTTCTGATTATCCTCAACCAACTATCTGGAGTCATGATTGACCACCTAAACCTTGGAGTTTTCTCTAAGGCATCAAATATGCAAGAAACAAATCCCTACGGAAGTGCAGGTAATAATCATAAAGGTATGAGTGTTCAAAAACCTATGTGTCAGAGATGTGGAAAGAAACACCTAGGGAAATGTTTCAAAGGGACAGAAATATGCTATAGATGTGGAAATGAAGGTCATAAAGCAAGAACCTGTAATGGAAAAAGGAAGCATCCCGTTGACTCGAGGAAAGAGAAAGAAGTTCTTTCTGAGGGATCAATTGAATGTTTTAAATGTGGTGTGCATGGTCATTATGCAAACACATGTTCTATGAAGAAGTATCGTGAATGGGGTCACCAAGAGCGTACAAATGTTCGTTTACCAATACCTAATGCCATTCCTATTGAGGATGAAGAAACTGACAATGACCAATCAAAGGTATGTACTATTTCATGACTTTTGTTTTCCTATTTTGAAATCTTAGGATATGATTCATGATTTTGTTTGTAGGAAAGAGGTATTTCGGAATAGGTTGGAAAGGAATGGATAATGGATCATGAAGAATGTTGAATGAGTAAGATGTCAACATATAAGGGCTTCAAGAGTTATGGTGAAATTCTTAAGAGTATTATGTCTCTTTTGATGATGGGGTTACATTAGAAGACTTTTTATATTATGTGTAACCCTGATGATTAATATAGGCAAATTTTATCCAAGGAATAGTTACCTTTTCTTTTGTGGACATAGTTATAAAGAACCACTTGGGTTTATATGATCCTTACTTTTGAGGTAATTATGGGTTACTAAAGGTTATGATTGAAGTGGAGGGCATGAGATGAAATTGAGGTTAAAATGTGTTATGATTATTTTGAAGATTTTATCTCGTTTTGGGGAATGTTTTAAGAATTATATAGTTTTGGAAAAAGGACAACACGCAGACCGTGTGACATCCCGTCGCGTCGGACAAAGCTGCGGGAATCGAACCCACAACCAAAGTGCGACTGGTATTTATCGCCTACCACTGGACTACGTGAAGTCCCTGGTTAGTTTGACTGATTCTTTTGGTTATATGATTTTATGAATTAAGAGTAAGTTGATTTTGGGTTATTTATTAAAATGATTACCCTATCATGGAGGATATGTGATTGGGATAATTACTTTTCAATGCGTGACTTTAGGAGCAACTGATGTTGTTTGGAGATAAATGTTACGATTTAACTTGGAAGACTATGTGACTAAATCTTTCAAATATTTGGGTTTCGATCTTATATTGGTTTACTTTGAAGAATTTTATGGACAAATTGTTTATCGAATGATCCTTGTTGAACATTGGGTTTTGTTTGACAAATTTTGGATGTTAAGAATAGATTTTATTTTTATAAAGGGTTATCCTTTTCTGGATTATCCGATCTTGTACTAGCCTTTTTGGTTTTGTTTTTGGATAATGTCTAAAGACATGGGAAGTATATAGCTCTCTTTTGTGGATTAGGTGATTCTCTAGAAGTTGATTATGGTACTCTGAATGCGAACAAGTCTCCCTAAATACTCGTCTTTTGAAAAAAATATGAGTTTGATTAAGGAATCTAGTAAAAGTTGAAGGTCAACATGATAAGTGATTATGTTTCCTTATGAATAAAATTCCTCAATAAAATGTAACTTAAAACAAAAATGTTGTCTATTAACTTTTTCTACTAGGGAATCGAATACCGTTTAACCCATCACAAGTTTGTGATTTTCTCGTGGTTAACTTTCTCCTAAACATGTTTTCTAACACTCTCCATCAGGACATGACCCTTTGTTTTTTCCTCCATGTCCATATTTTCATACTTGGAGTCCTAGTATGGGTTAACTCGGGTGACCTTTGTACTTATCTTTCTTTATTTTAAAGTGATTGTTTTACCAACTCTTGTTCCGATGTGGGACTTTCAAGGATGTTTCCAAGTCCAATTTTAAAATTGCGCGGACGCAATTCCCAAAAGGGGGGAAGGATGTAACACCCCAGGTAAATAAAGAATACGACATTTTTGTATTTATCCATATTTGTGAATAAAATATTAATATGACTTTAAAGGGGACGCTATGCTCGATGGCGTACCCAACACGCAACAACGAGTTTCTTGGGAATCTTACGTTGCACTCTAATAATAAAATAATATTATTTTAAATGATAGTTAACATGTAGCCGTTGTATTGGCGGGAATGGATAGAAATAACTAAAATATGATTTCATATGTTTTTAATTGTTTTTACATTTATCCAATAAAGAATAGAGGCTTAAAATACGGAAAGAATTCAATTTTAGGCGTATATGCCCTAGTTTTCACTAAAGGTTCACTTATCACCTTTTGATGTTGAACCATCATTAAATATAGTTTTGTTCACTCTTAAACATTCTTTTGGACCAAATAAAACTCTTATTAAGAATCGGGACATCAAAATTTACTTTGTGTAAATTTTTGGTATCTTTCCGATAAAGTTCATTTTTTTTAAGGAATAGTGTAAATGTTGTATTTTAATTCAAAACCACTTTTTAATCTAATTTATTTATATGATTAGATTATCTTTTGAATTGGTTTTAAAGTGAAATTGGGAAATATTTTTACCATTTAATCCAATAGTGGTGGTTGGAATTAATTTCACTTTGAAATCGGACTTAAACTGGTGTCAATCTTTTGATACTTATTGTTTTATAAAAACACGCTATTTGCTCTGACAGCGGGAATTAATTATTAAATTAATTAATGTGACTAATATGTTTTGAATTTTGTAAAACGGAATTCATTTTTGAATTCATAATATCAAATATAGCTTAGGGTGAATTTTTGGTAATTTTCTGAAAAACTTCAATTTTTGATGAATAGTGAAACCACTAAGTGATAATCAAGCAAACTGATTTTTCAGTTAAATGAAAGTTTACCACTAATGTGTATTGAATTTTGAAAATCCGACATACATGGTTGTCATTAAGAAGTAAAATGTGGTTCAATGAGATTATAATAATTTTTTGGTGAATAGTAACTTATTAAGTTTTTAATCGCGATTAGTGATAATTAGTGTAGTTTAAGGTATAAATAATACTTTAAAAATATGAAATGACCTAGACACATGTCACAACCCTATTGGTTGTGTCATGGCCGACCAAGACAAGCCATGGCCTAACTTGGGGACCCCATGGATCCACTTTTGTTGGGAAATAACATAAAATACTTTTAATTTAATGTTAAAGTGAAAATGACACTAACATAGTATGTTTTACTAAAACAATTTTTAAGTGGGGTTATACAAGTCCAAATTTTGATTATAAATAGTCATTGGAAAGATAAAAAGATTTCCTATATCATAGTATTTTTTTTATAATTTTTCGACATTAAAGAAATTAAATTATTTATGACATAATAATGATGCAGCGATGACATCATTATTTGACAATTTAATTAAAATGGAAAGATAATGAAAAATCTACAATATACACATGGACAAAACCAATTGGATGAGTGGATTTCGATGCCTTATCACCTTATCCACGAATTCTACCAATGTGGGACCCTTTAAAACCGAAAAGCATTTTCAAATAAAGTAATATTTCTTTGCTTTCCAAAAGTGCCCCTCCTCTTCTCTTATAAAAGGCCCCCACCTCCACCTTATTTCACACACTTCAAAAGCCTTTGTCTCGGCCAACCCCTGCCCATTTGCTCTCTCCACATCCCTCTCCTCATCCTAGAGGATTTACCTTGGGCAGAATCCTTTCAAAGGAAGACTTTAGGCTCAAATCAAAAAGAGTTACACTTTTAAAGGTAATTGTTTGTCTCATATTCATTTGTTTTATTTTGCTTCTCCAACCCCCTAATCTCTTTTTATTTACTTCTTTTGTAACAACAACAGTATCTTCAATATACTAGGATGTTTTTATAATATTTATTTGAGCTACACTCTCACACAACTACATCAAATGGTTAAAGAACATACGGTTTCCGTGGATGGTGAAATTCTGCCTCCCGAAACGATGATTGTTCAATACTCATTTAACACCTTCAAAGGTGGCCATTATGATGTCACTATTTTTATATATGATATATAGTATGTTTATGTTTTCCTTAAGTTTCTGTTTTTTACATTTTGGTCAAACCTTTATGGTTCCCATTATGGGTAAACACGATATCTTCATTTAAGGAAGTGCGGACTACCGCCCCCTCAAAGTGATTTGATTCGTTAAATACCATATGTGGGACATATAAAGGATGGAACTATGATATTAAATATGATATTATACTGGAATTATAATATACCTTTATATCATTATTATTCCATTCTATAAAATACGAATAAAAATGAAAGTAGCGTTCATGCGTACGTACGGCTTACCGTCTCCATGAACGGTGCATTTCATTTCTTACCTCTAAATGATTATGTAATGTTATAAATGCATGAATGTACTGGATATATATGACATATATTATAACTACAACATGAATACAATTCTGGATATAATAAACATTTGGCCACATGAACAACATGTAATTGTAAGAAGTCCACTTTCGACTTAAGAACCAAATACCGACAAAATGAACATTATTAACTTAAATGATTACATAATGTTCACAACATGTCAATAATTGATATAAAAGGAATAATGAACTTGGAAAAGGTTCTTAAGCAAATAAAAATTAACTCAAGTTTATTATTCAGGACGTTAAAGAACGATCGAGTCAAGTCGGACCCGAGGTAAGGGATCCTGCAACTCTCTTTCTCTTTAAGTACACTCTTTTATGTCATTTCTTTTAAGCTCATCTTTCTGATGATTGGGATGTTATTTTATATTAATCCTACTGTAATTTTTATGTTCGTGTGATGAGGGACCCTATTCTCTCTCATCAATCCATTTTGGAAGTTTTATGTGGCGCCGTTAGGCTGCCGAGTTCTCGTAAGGGATTTTTCATCTCACTTTTATTCTCGTGAGATTTACGCTACTTTTGCCACAAATTTCATTGAGTGGTGTATGTACTGCCCATTATTCTACACTTTGTGTAAAATACTTTCGTTTATGAGTATTTACATAAATGATCTATTGTCCCTCTTTCATGGGGTGTATTTTTTGAAAGATACCCAAGTCGGTAAGGGAACCTTTCACCCCCCTCTTTTTAAAAGACTTCTTTTATTGGGTCTTTTAATTTACATATTGTTACATTGGGATATGTTCTCATGTATCCTTAATGATGTAAATTTTGTGTCCAAGTGATGAGATACTCTTTTTATCTCTCATCAACTCATTTTGATGTGACGCCGTTAGGCTGTCAAGGGAACTTCTTAACCCAATTTCGATTTCTTTGGGTTCGACATGTAGTCATTGAATATGTCATCCATTCAATATGTGTGAATGACATTTTATTGTTTTACACTTAATATCCACTTATATTGGGTGTATTTATATTCTTCACACATATTTTTGAGATTGATTTGTCCTTAATTTAAGGATACCTTCTTTATAAGGGATTTCATCACATTTGACATTTCTATTGAGGGTTCATTGTTGTTATGCACCAATTCACTCTTATATGGTGTATATACTGTCCTTTGGAGTATTATATCATGAATCCATTTATTCTCATGATATTATAAAGTTCTGACTAAACGTTATTCCTCAATTATTGTATTCAAGTGTCTCTAATTTTGGTAAAACCCCTTTAACCAAAATATCATTTTAAATGTTTTAATTATTCGTTCTTATTAATATCCATGTTTTCAAAGTGGTTTTAAGAATTTATTTATATGGATATTAATGGTTTAAAATTTTAAAAGCTTCAAGGTGGTATGGGACACTTTGATTCAAAAATATCTTTATTAAATGTTTTAAATGGTTTTGGAAATGGTTTCTTTTTATATGGATTCATTATTTCAAAATACTAAAATGTTATGTTGTGTTTGAAATGTGGAAATGTTTTGTTTCCTTATGAATATTTTATGTGATACGTGTATGTTATGGTTCTTGGGCATTGTTATGAAGAACGGGTGGTTCCGTGATAAACTAAGGGCGGGTGAGCCCGTTATAGCTCTCCAATGCATTGGGTAACGCGAAGGAGTGAAACGTTAAGGTTTCTCCGAAGAGATTTAGGGAATATACTGTGATGGGTATTCCAAACGTAACCAAGAGGGTTACTCCCTACGTAAGAATGTTATGAATGCCTCAAGTTACCTTTATGTCTTATGATTTCTATGATTTATTCATGTTTTGATGAGTTAGGTTAAAGTGCCTATGTTTTATGGGTAAATTATGATTTCATCTTTATGTATACATGAACTCATGTTTCCTTTCCATATTTTTATGTCCCTTACTGAGCTTTTTATGCTCATCCCAAGTTTCTGAAATGTTTTTCAGGTCAAGAGGAAAGGTACATGATAAGACGTTAGAGTCAAGGATGTGTTAAGAGAGAATCCTTTTTTTATTTTAAATATGTTCTCGTTGATGGGAAGAATGAATATTGTCTTTTATGTAATCCATTTTGTTTAAATGTGGAATGTAATGCAAGTTTCATGATCTAATTCTCTAAAACTCTAAACCTGAAAAGATCCTCAATGTGTAATCTTGTAATAACTCAAGATTAAGTAAGTTTTAAGGCTGGGGCCTTATAATTCTCTTTCAAAAGATGGAAGTGAATTGTGTATTCCTATTCCCTGATCATCTCTGTCCATCTTCATTGGAACAAATTTATCTCTTTCTGTTTATATATACTTGAAGCTTTTATGACACACACATATTTCACACTTATCCTCAAATAGATAATGAAACAATATTTTTAAACAGGAGATCACTGCAGCTAACTCGAGATCATGTTTTGGGTAGTTCTATTCATGAACATTTAACTACCTTAAAGCACAAGATATCAATTTTCACTCTTCATTAAGACGCAAGCCATGACCTTCTTCAAAGAATAACTAAATACCACGAAAAGTTATACACTTGTTGTTATTATGAGTACAAGTTCAGTGATTATCCTTTTTTCAACTCTTTTATTCCCTCTTCACATTCATCATTCAATCAAATATTGACTCCCTTTTGAGTTATCCTAGTTAGAGGGTTTTAAAATCATAAGAACTTTTTCATAAATCAATGATAGTACCCAACTAATCCAAGGAAACTACATAAATATATCATAGATGTTGGGCTCATACATCCTTAAATTGTATTTATTTTTGAAGGGTCCATATATATATCATTACTTGTGATGATATAACTCAATAATGAGACTTACTTCAACTATAACCCCCCATTTTCTTTACTTGGAATAAAGATTATCCTTTCAAAAGGCCTTTATAAAAGCGATCCGACTCTCCTCACGATCCTTCTTGGTTTTAGAGAATCTCAGAATATCATATATAAAGACTATTGAAATTTTTTAAAGGTAATATTAAGCTTCTCTATTAATCATGTACATTAATATTTCTTGGGAATTAGTGAGTTTGAATGGAATTACTATGAATTCATAGAGCTCGTACCTTGTTCAAAAGGAAGTGTTGGGGACATCTTACTTATTCACCACAAATTGGTAAGATCCTGAACATAGATCCACTGGGAATAAGTATTTTTTCCCAGACATCTTATCGAGTACACCATCTATTCATGGAATTTGATACTATTTCATTATTATGATCATTTTGAGCTCATTATAATCAATGTAAAAACACAATGACCCATCCTTCATCGTGATAAAGTGGATTAGTGAAACCCATGGTGAGACAAATAGGAATACGAACAATTTATCTAAATTATCTTATAGTTATTTCTTCATCTCCTTAGTTTATATAACTTCCATTCTATGTAGAGTATTTGATAATGGAATCTCCCCTGGAATAGAATCAATTGAAAATCCAGCCTCTCAACCAGGAGGAAGACCATTTAATTATTCGAGAAACGCATTAGTGTATTACCTCATTATGTTCATGTATTCAGAGATTAAACATTCCATATAATCAATCATTTATCCAGATATTATTTCTCATAAGAAAATAATATCCATGATTGATATTTTGGTACTAAAGAAGATTCATTCATCTTCTTCCATTTGTAAAAAACTAGAGGAAAATTCAAAATATGTAGAGTGATTCCCTTATCACCGAAATTTATGTTGGCTCTATATAGGTAAAGCCAACCCGTACAAAAAATTTAATGAAAATCCAAAAAAACGACTATGATAGGGATTACTGGGAAGTTCATCCCAAATATTTTGATAGGGGAGGAGTATATAAATGGGTTGAAATCATTTAACCATTTAATATTTTCATCAATTTATCCACTTCCATTATTTTTAGTGATGTTTGAATAGTTTTACTAAATATTCATGACACAAAGGAATTTGTAGAAGTATTAAAAAAATTATATTCACTATTATTGAATGAATAACTTGTATAACTATCACTGCTTTGTTATTGGCATCCACCTATATATATGTGATGGGAAAATATCTTCATTGTTTCCTTGTAAGTAGTTTGTTGTCTCAAAAAAACATTTTCTTAGTGCATTTGTTTGCATAGTACCATACTTTCTTCCAGTTGATTTAATAAAAAATTCACTGAGGTTTAACCAGATAATTAATATCCTTCAATGCATTAGTGGGTTTCTCTTGTTTGAATAGTTATCTATGTTTATTTCCTTACAACACCTAAAGTATTTCTTCGACCCCACTTAGGAATGTTTTGGTGTTCTTATTTCCATTCCTTTGAAAAGTGAGATTTTTCAATTATATGGAAATTTTATATTTCTCCATCGAACCACTATAATTTAAGTCTACCTTCTGATACTTATCCTCGTGATACACTTGAGATTATTTAATATCCATTAAATCTTTGAGGGAACATCTGAAAATTTCCTCATAGAAATCAACGTCTCGGATCACATGGGAATTTCACAGACAAGGTTTCACCCCACCAAATAAGCAGTGAATGTTTTTTTCAGGAAAAATGAAAAAGTTAGAGGTGTATCGTGAATGTATTGTGATGTTTTCCTCATACACACTAATGGATTAATTATCTATTTTGTTGAGGGAATGGAAAAACCTTTCCATTTTATGTCATAGATTGAGATAAATATTTATCAAAAAACATTTTTTTGAATTCTTTCCACCCTATAGATTTAATCTCTTCATTAGGATTTGTATTCCTGATCAATGTACACCACTGATCATATTCCACCCAATAAGATAAAGTACTAGTAGAACCATTTTTAGAACATTTATGGATGGAGAATATATTCTCAAAGGAGTTGATCCATTGTTCCCTGATTAAGGTATGAGATGATCCATTTAATGTTGGAGACCTTTGTTGCATAAATCTCTTAATTGCATCTTGTTCATTCATAGCGGGATTTTGGATCTCCTACTGATCTAGGATTATATTCAAAACTAGAGTTATGGTAGAGTGATTAGTTACAATGTGTTTGATTCCCACTCCCATCATGTTGGGAATCCTATTTGTTCAGTCATGACATTCCCCATCACATTTATTTATTACCTGATTCCTCATGTTTGTAGCCATTAGATTGAATAAAGAGAAAATTAGGGATGATTATTTTTAAACTATTAAACTCATAAAATGGAATCTAATGACATTAAAGAGATATGTTTTAAATTACTTGTATTTCTTTTACTTATTACATTCTGGGCTTCAATCTATATTATCCATGATATATTTCCTAACATATTTTATTATGGATTTTTTTGTTCTCTTAATAATTGTTTATAATGAGTTTAAAAATTTACCAACGAATATTCCTTGGAATGTCAAAACATGCGTCCATAAAGGCTCCTTATTGTTCAACCATTCCCAGCTGAGTACATCATGTGGGTTTTTCAAGTTTTACGCAAATTGAAATCTAATATAGATCCACATCTACTTATTAAATCTATAAAAAGATGAACTTTATTGATATACCAATTAATCTATACTAACCAAACTTTATGGATGTTTTGAAATACTTATACTTATCCATAATTATTTCTATATATATTTCAAATCCCAATCCATAAAATAACTAAACTTTTTCTTTGATACCAACTATAAAAACCAAACAATTTATTATACTTTATTTAATGATTCATTACATAAATTTTCACTTAATACAACCCATAAGATCGATAGGTTTAATATCATTTTAAATTAGGTATATTACATGACATATTAAAACAATGAGTACATCATATTTTTTGGAATCCTCTTTAACATTATCATAATATTATTTCATACATAAAACTACATAGGATAACCTAGGGACATACATTAGAAAGGGGTGATATATAAAACATAGTAAGGGAATAAACATATAATATCACAAAAGAATATAATAATTGTTATAAAATATTTATATATATATGGGGCATAAAGAGGTGAGAATAATAAACATGAACAGTAATAAATGATATATAATGATAACATAAATAAAACATGGGAAATGTTAAAACAACTGAAAACACTATTTCATAAACAAAGGTCATGTATAACTTCCATCAAACCATGATGGAAAATTTACCATAAAAGAATTTAGTTTACTCCCTATCCGAACATGATGCCTCATGATACTTAACATTATACAATTCATTTTAGTGTTATTTATTTCCGAGCACACCTGTCAGATTCATTTAATTCTCATGCTTATGTGTTACACGTAGATAATAAATCATGGAATAAATTAACATAAAACATTATTCTGAATCCATGAAATGTAAAATATATAAATATAAGACCCCAATAAATAATTATAAGTTTATAATTGTGAACGCGCTTTATAGGAAAAAAGTATGGGTATTTACTACACAATTTATTGGCATGGAAAATCACAGTGTAATATTAGAGGCATAACAATGTCACTTAAAAATTAATAAAATGGGTTTATGGGATTGAAAGAGATATATAATCATTTGGAAATAAAATTTAATCTAATAGGGAAATGGAAAAACATATCCCAATAATAGGAATTGGAATTATAAGGAATATAATAAATAAGAAAATTGAATTAATAGGAGAAGGATAACACCCTTTACATTGAGAGCGTGACACCAAATGATTAGGAGGGGATTCTTGAGAACCTAGGGGAACCTTGGGAAGACTATAGAGAGAAGAGGAAAGATTAAATAATTACTATAAAGATTTAGGGGGAAGATAAATTGGTGCATGAGTGGGTTTGTATTGGAAAATATATAGGAATTCTTTACCATTTATAAAAAATGGTTTTGGACTCTATATAATAAAATAACCAAAACCAAAATACTTACCATGTTTTTTACCCTAGATTCTACAAAATCATATTGGTTTAAAATATTTTTAATGAAAATGGATGAACATAATAAAATAATTCCATTTCTGAGGTGTAAGTGATTCATAATCTTAAAGAAATTATTTTAAAACCATAAAATATATTAACGGTTTTGGGGGATTCATAATTGCTTTTTAAAACTAACAAAATAAAGATAAATTCACTTCATTTTATAGTTAAATAATATATTTCATCTTGGATACCATTTATATTATTTATTACAACACATTCAAGTCATTATGAAATCATAATACCCACCATATAATTATATGGTTTATAATTTTTACCCAAAAAATAGTTTTTCTATGAAAAATAAAAAAATCACCATTGAATAATCATGAAATTTTGATTCCGAAAATATTATTCATTTTATCAAAATAAGTTTCTATATATGTGAATTTTTACTTTTAAAATAATATTTGATATTTATTGAAAATATTGGGGTTTTTACTAAAAAAGTTTTCAGAACCTTATAAGAATTACATTTGCTTCATAAAATTTATTTGATCATATATATTTAATAAAAAGTATTTAATAAATTTTTATTCAAATATTAATTATTTATGAAATTAATTATTTCATCAATGAAATGTCTTAAATAAAATTTAATACTAATAAAAAATAACATTTGTGTTTTATTGTATAAAAAACAAATTCATTTGTAAAGTAATTATAAGAAGTAAATATAAACATTATTCTATTGAAAATACTGTTTAAATTTTCATATAACTTTTGTCTTGATACATATACCTTTAATACATCTTAAAACACCATAAAGGTATGGTGTACAAAGCTAAGATTTTCATGGGGTGGTTCGACGTACATGGTTTGGGTCGTGATCTCAATCATCTTGAACATCTCTCGTATGTAATTTTGATCATGCATAAGTAGTTGTATCTTAGATGGGGATTCATCAAAGGAAAAGAACAATGATGATATCTCCCTTATAAGTTATGATAAATGATATTCTTAGGGTACGATTATACTGTTTGAGTCCATCACATCCTTTTTATGTGTCAATTTGATTAGTTAAAACCTTAAATTTCTACTAATCATATAATCAAAATTCAATAAATATATTATCAATTTTAGTGATCATTCACGGTCTTTTAAATTTGAAAGGAAATAATAAAACCAAATAAGTGAATTTGGTTTATATAACCATAATATACAATAATGTATTAAATTAAATCATAAGGGGAATTTTATTTATAACAGTTTGGGTTATTGCATACAGTGTTCTATGCGATATTACAGATTATTTAAATAATTTTTTTTTATATTATAATTCTACTAACTTAATTCAATATGAGACGGTGACCCTTATTACTTAAAAAGTAATTTCAAATGAATTTTTTTAAATATTAAAAGGTAATATATCCAGTTAAACTAAATACATGTTTGATAATTACATTCATGTCATGACATATAATTACACATGATGTGTATAAATATTATAGCAACTTTGTTTTTCATTAAACCACGACAAACAGAAAATAGATTCTTACATATGTGATAAGAATGATATATTTTGAAAATAAGAAAATATAATAAAGAATGTTATATCATATAACTTAGTAAGAGTCAAAATATCATATGTGTCTCATGTGTATCAATAGAAAAACTATTACATGATTAACAAGAATAGAACAATGAAAAAATACTTTAAGATGAAGAATGAAATAAACATGACATGTTAATGATGTGAAATATCTTAGTAAAAATTGAATTAAAATATAAGTCCTTAACCCGTCTAATATAACATAATGGGTAAATATTTGAGCATTATTTCATACATTATATCTCATGAGATCTACCAATTCATTAGTGTGCTGAATTATTATGGATTATATCCATAATTTAATACATCATAAAATATTATATCAATTATATTGTATTAGTAACGTTTGTATTAATGTTAATTTTTCATTAATGAATGATTTATAGTGATAAATTTCATGATTTTAAAAGAAATTATGAATATGTTTTTTATTCCAGAATCAATGAAATTTTAGAAATTCAAACAATGATATATTTAAAATAAATAGAAAATTAGGTATTCAAAAGATAGATTATTTGAAGGGAATAACCCCATAAATAGGGTTTGTTTTATAGGTTTTTTTATTAATGAGTTAATAATAAGACTTGTTTTTCATATTTATATTAGTGTTTGTTCCCTAAATACACTGAAATATTGTTTTCTTTGGGAAATATTTTATCATATAATGTATATTATTTGAAGTACTTCATCATTAATTTATGTTAGTTTCATTAAACATGAAACATGAATGATAACCAACTCTTATAATATATATATATATCATCTTGTTATCCCTTATTGATGAACATTATATGGGGTTGTGATGATAAATTATGATTAATATGAGAAGGATCACCTATATAATGATTAAATAGACTACATTTTGGTTATAAGTTGGTGGACATGTTTTCAAATTTAACATCTTAAATTAAACAACATTTAATTTCATATATGTTTCATTGATGTTTCTCAAATGACTATTTTATATGGATCCTTTTACTTTAGGTTTTCAAATAGGTTCTCAACTTGATAAAAATCATACTTTGATACATATCTAATGTCATTTAAGAATTTATCTTAATAGAAGGTAATTGGGTATTCCACTAATCATGTGGAGGGATTTTACAAACCTAGATAACATGTGTCTGCCCATATAATAGTTTAGGACATCCAATCCATCAATTAAGCTTCAAATAAACCATTCGACATGCTTTTATAATTACATATGATTCAATTACAATGATTTAGTCAACTAAAAAATTGAGAAAAAAGGAAAATATATAAAATATTGACATTATCCTTTTTTTGTGATTAATATTTATCGAAAAAAGAAAATAAATCCACAAATGTACATATGATATATTATATTACAATAACATATTTTTTAATTTTGGAACTTATAAAGTGTTACTAGATACATCTCTAATTTTATGATTGTGAATGAGATTCACGATCATTACAAACATTAAAAAGGGCCCATGAGGTCACACACAAGATAATGATAATTGGGATTTATAGACTAATTTGACTAGTTCATTTTAAAGATGTTTATGTTTAAAAAAAATATATTTGTGAGATTTCAATTTGAAATATTTAATTAAAAAAAATTTATTTCATAAAATAACTAAATTTCCATTATAATATAAATAATGAATTTTTTATATTATTAAAAAAGGTTGAGAAAATAAAAAATGAAAAATGGGATTTTGGCATGGGATTGGAAATGGGATTTCAAGGCCCATTACATGATGAAAATTTATAGGCCATGTTAAAGAGGACATCTAGTATCTCATTTGATAGTTAATGCACCACTAAAGGTGGTTTGGGACCTAATCCACTTTTGGTGGCTATTAATTCATCAAATAACAATTATAGGCGATTTGTTACACATCCATAAATTTCATTAATATTATATTAATTAGTCGATATTCGATTCCCAACATTCTATGAATAGTAAGGAGTAAGGGTGTAGTATTCATCCCTTTAGATAAAAAGAAATAGTGGAACCAATTGATATGTAGTTTCCTTATCTAATATAATGTACTCTAGTTTTACACATTAGAGATAGTTCCATATTTTTTCAAATCTATGAAGTTATATAATTTCTTTCCATTTATTTATTTCTACCATCACCTATGACGAGTAACAAAAATCTCATGGATAAGAATAAGATCTTTGTAGGGTGTAGATGATTAACAATATTATTTGATACTGAAGGAGGATAAAATTCATAAACTCATGTTTTACCTAAACATTTCAAACCTTTTTTAATTTCTTTATTATTTTATTATTTTATAATTTAATTTTTCTATTAGTTACTTATGTTATTTAATGGGTATTTCTTATTGCTTATGATTTGTACTGAGTCCCTATAACATGTTTAAAACCATAAAGTGGTATGATAATAATATTTAATAAATGAAAAATAAAAAAAAATAAATATTATAATAAAATAAAATCTTATGATATATTCACACTATGTAAAATTATTTTAAGACACACTTGAAATATTGAATGAAATTTTGATGCTCTAATAACTCTACTAAGGGGTAAATTTGTGTGAGTTTATACTCATCCCTTTTGTGACATATAACATGACCTCCTATCTAGTCCTATAATACCCTTAACATTTATATATTATTATTCATTAATAGGTGTATTAGAAGACATAAATGTTTTTAATGTAATGTAATTAAGATATTAATCATTTTATAATATAATGATGTCAAAAATTAAACAATTAATATACATAATATTTTTTAGAATGTATAAGATATGTAATATTAAATTACTATTAATAATATCATGTAAGGAATATATGTGATATATATAATGTTAATAGAAATAATTAATATAAAATCCTTTAATAAATATCTTAGTGTTGGACACCTTCTAACAGGTATCACATTACTCAATAACTTAATCAACCAAATAAATAGTCTAGGAGTAATTGATAATTAATAATCTATCTTGTGTTAGGTTAAAAGGGTAAAAATTATCATAATAGAAATATTAGATAACACTCGACTAGGAAGAAACATACGATTTCCCTCTAGGGGCATGGTTTTGGGAATATTCATGAGATGAGTTTAAGAAGATGTTGTTAATTAAATAATCTAAGGGTTGTATTTTATATAACTAAGAATGTTTCATTACCAAAATATATATGAATTATTAGAAAAACTTAATAGAGTTATGAAATAATGAGAAATTGATCAAGACCTAATAGATATATAATAATGAAAGCTATTATTTAACTTGGTTTTATTCATTAAAATTCCATATTTAACAATAAAATACCTGATACTGATAATGATAAATAGTAAAATTTATATATTTAGTTTATTAAAAACAAAATCAAAAATTTAAATGAGATTATTCCTAGTGGAAGAAAATTATTACAATAATAATTTCACTAAATGGTATTATAATTTGAGAAATTATCACAAGTAAGATGAGAAATTATACATTCCATAGAATCCAACACCATATGAGAAACATAAAGATACCCCACAAGAGGTAAAAATGATCATAACAAGTATTAGAAAGATACATATAGCATAATATGTATTCAGATATTAACTATCATTTTTAAGAATTAGAAGATATATAAAACAATTGAATCATTCAATGTTATTAAATGTAATAAAAAAAATAATGATTCATATGTTTGAATAATTATATGTCATAGAGGTAGATTCATCAAACAAAGAATCAAGGGTATCAGATACTATATGTGCATCACATATTTTTGGTAATTGAAAACAAATCAAATAACACAGGTAATTGATTTAGGGAGTAGTGGACCGATGAGTATGTAATAGAGAAAGATTCATTTCATTATCTATAGGTAACGTTAATTTTATTCTTCCTAATGTGTATTTATTATCTCTATAATACTATTATCATGATCCACCAATGAATAGAATGTTTAATTTCTTATATTTCCATGAAATATTAGGCTTTTAATTTATAATAAAGAACAATTATTCTTCAATTTACCAGAATGTTTTTTATTTTTTTAAAAATATATTTAATTTATTATATAGATTAGATTTTGATAATTCTATCAAAAATATAAAAAAATAGTTCCAAATTAATAACTCGAATTCAAATTATCTTTATTAATTTCACCTAAGTGAAATTAATATGAACCACATAAAAAAATTCAACAATGATTCATATCTAGATTCAAATGATTATGAATCATTTTACTATTGTAAATCTATTTTTATTAAAGCGACCAAATAAAATTTTAATGGTAAAGGGAAATAATTTAATAATTTATTAGAAATCACATATATGTATATATGTGGTATAATAAGTTAATAGTCTCAAATAGGTTTGAAATAATTCCTTATATTTATTGATTATGGGTATGTGTATCTTATTAAATACACGTTTTAATCCTTTTAATTATTCCATGTGTTAAGAATTGAAGAATAAAATAAACACTGAAAATGTATTAATGAACATCGATCTAATTGTGGTGAAGAATATTTTAGTATTGAAGTTCATGACTATATAGGAGATTGTGGTATAATATCACAACACACCATACTTAGTAAACTATAGTTAAATGATATATACAAAAGGTGAAATAAAACTCACATAAACAAGGTCTAGTTAATGATGATTTATTCCAGTATTATAACTACTTTTTGGGTTTATGATCTATAAACTAATTTACTAAATCTATACCATCTTCAATTAAAGAATACAGAAAAGACACCACATGATATTCAGACTCATAATAATCCGAATTTTTTCTTTTATAAATATTTAGGGTTGTTGGGAATATGATATATTTATTAACTCAAGAATTTTTTTCATAAACTTGATAATTGTCTATTTACTGGTCATCCCCAAGAGAATGTGGGTTACTATATAATTAATTGATCAATTTACAAAATGTTTGGAGCTTAATATTCTGTATATTCAGAATGTGGACTAATTTTTAAAATAATTAGTGTGATTAAATTTAAAATTAATAATGTTCATCACCGCCTTTATGATTTTAATAATAAAATAGATGAGTCAGAAATATAAAGGGTTTTAGAAATGAATATAATCAGTATACATAAAAATCTCAAATGAATAAAATATTTATTCAAGAATTAGAGAAACATGGATTTCCCATTTTCATTAAAGGATATTTAATAGTCATAAAAGTTTATCCAATATAATAGAATGATCCCATTATGAGATTTGAATATAATAAATGGTTAATTGTAAGAAAATATGAACCCAAACCCATATAAACTAATCATTTTTGGAACGTTATATATCCACATACAGGGGTAAAACCCATTAGGTGTAAGGTGCTATTTTATAAAAAGACTTACATACATGGTAGACTATTTATCTACCAGTTTTTCATAGTAGATAATGTTTTGAAACAAATTCATGTCATTGACAACAATCATAAAGTTTCTCTAATGAATATCATTAGATAAAATGGGATCCATTTCGTCATAAAATTTTATTAATATTATAAGATATTTCTAAAGGATTTGAAACAAAATTCCTTTATGGGAATTAATTTGATGATGTATATATGATAAAAAATACGATTTTAGGAACCAAAAAATATTTATATGATATAAAAATAGAAATGTGCCTTTTATGGGTTAAAGAAAGAATCCTAGAATTATAATATTCATTTTGATGATTCTATCTAATAATTTCACTTAATTAAAAGTATTGATAAACCCTTTTTTATATAAATGGGTTAGTGTGGGAATGAATACATTTCTAGTGCTATATGTTGATAAAATCCATATTATTAAAAATGGCATCCCAAAGCAATAAATAGGGAAAAAATGTTTGGGGAAATTCATTCAAAATAATGAATTTTTGTGAATCAATCTAAATACATGGTATAAAGATATATAAGGGTTGATCTATATGAATTATTTTCCTTGATCAAGACATATACATTAGTAATGTGCTAAAAAGATTAAAAATGAAAAACTATAAAAGGATTCCTTTCCCAAATTTTTATTATAATAATTTTTAAAAGACTCAATTTACATGAATAATTTAAGAATAAGAATGAATGAGTTAGATTCCACATTCTTCTAAGACTTGATGAATCATATATTCTTTATTGTGTACTCATCTTGATGTATCGTATAGATTATTTATAATAAATAGATACTAATAAAATTCTCATAGAAGACACCAGTGACACATAAATAAATACATTAATGCTTGGTAAGAACTAAATTTTTATTCATAATCTTGTGTGATGAGGAAAATCTATTTTAAATGGGTTATACCAATGGTATTTTCCAAAATGAAAAATGAATTTAGATCTCAGTCAAATATTTTACCTAAATGATGGATATTTTTATTAATAAAATTTACCAGAAAATAAAATTTGATTATTTTACTAAAAAATATGAAATTAAAAAAATTCTATATGATATAGGAATTTTCAGTTGGATATGGAAGTTCATTACTCATATAGGGGTTCTACCATGAAATATGTATCTAAGTAAATATTATTTTGATAATTTTCGAGTGGTTACACAATCTATGGTACCTCAGTATCACCGGATATACAAACATACTATTCATAAATTTCATTTAATTTGATAGATTATTGATAAGAGATATATTAAGATATTTTGTGTTCCTATTGAGGATAATATTTTGGATCCTCTAACAGAACCCTTTATAGAATTATATCATGAAATCCACACTAGTTTTCTTGGTATTAAATTTAAGGGTGTTTATATTATATTTATGTGAGGTTATATTAGTGTTCGTTGATATCATTTAATGTATATTTTTTGAATGTTTATTCATTAATTTCTATTTTTTTCATAAAAATCAGATTTCATATGATAAAAACACCTTGTAATATATGTTTTACTAGTTAATCTAATATTCATGATTATTATATCATTTTGCAATGACATGTTATGAACATTATGAGCAGATCCACTTATATAAAGATACAACTAATCACTCATGGGATATATTTTTATGAACATGTATTTGGATTGACCTATATGATGTACAAAAAATGGATTTTATTATATGTTTCATTAGTCTGACTAATGTGAGCATTGACTCTGGAACCATAAATGTGAGTTCGTTAAATATGTTCCCTAGTTGTGAGGTTTCATGATATGATACCTATTTAAATTTATTTGGGATTTTGGATTAAAAGAAGGTAATTGAGTTTTAAAATAATTAAATAGTGTAACTTGATTAATAAAGATAGGTCATGTCCTCCCATATGAGGCGTTATGATATCAAAACCCCCAATATATTTTTGATTATTTATGTGCATGTAAATTCCAAAATAATTACATATGATGTAATCATATAAGATTTAGTCAACTCAGAAATTGATAAAAAGATATGAACTATATGGTACTGAGATTGCCCCTCTTTTTTGCTTAATATTGATGTCAAGGAAAACAAAATTAGTATATAATCATGTGGTAGATTAGATCACACTAAACCACTTTCAAATTTGTGCAACAAAGATCTGTTTAAGATAACACAATTATTTTATCTTTATGAATGTGATTCATGTTTATTATAAAATTTACAAAGGGACCTTGGGGTCATTCATAAGATAATTTAAATTCTTATTTTTTGAAAAATGTGATTAGTTCATGTGTAAATGTGTTTTTATTTATCAAAAAATAAAAAAATTTCTTCAGAAAAATTTAATTATTTGATTGTTATTTAGTCAAATAATTAATGTGGAATTGTGTGATAAATACGAAAAATTTAAATTATTAAAACCTAAAAACCGAGGAAATGAAGACTCCCAAATGGGACATGGGACTGGTCTTAGAGTAATGGGATTCCATAGACTATTACAGGAATAATATGTTAACTGTTCACTTAAAGGTTAAATTGAATAATAAAATTCACCCATATCATTATCTATAATATGATAGTGTTTCACAATGTATGAAATGATATATCCATATTGTTAGTGGTTTATGTATACGAGAGATAATTTATATCGTATTAAACAAAATTTATTATGATATGGGATATCTGATTCACAAATACTGCTACTTCTTGCATCATGATTTGTCTTCGATTATAAATAATCGAAATAATTCATTTTTGGAATTAAAAAAGAGTAAATCATCACAATGTTTTATAATCATAAAACTAAAACATATATACATTTGGAGTAACATATGTCAATCGATAAGTGTTGGAAGTAAACATTAAATATAATTCAATGAATTATTTTACCCTATATAAATGGATGTGTTCTTCTTATTAATGCATCTAATAATATTTCTGAAGGACAAAGATCTCTTCAAACACGGTTCACCAATTTTCTATGCCAAGGATGGTTTTTATTAGAGTTTTTAAGGTTGTCTCATATCCAATGAGGATTATAGTGTCTAGTGTACTATATATGGAGCAACAATTACATTAGTTTTACATTAGAGATCTCCTTAAAATAAACTCCATTGAGATGAATCTTATAATAATTATGTTATACCAATTTTATTCATGTTATTTATTGCATTTTGATATGGTGATGACAAATCATAGATTGAAATGTGTTTCTTCCACTATGTTATACAATATATATTTTTACAAACCCATCAGTGGTATAATAACTACCTCTATCTGAAAATCAACATGGTTTTCAAAATATTTCTAAAATAACATTTTTGTTTTATGATTTTTTAGTGATATTTAATGTATTATATAAAGAGTCCTATTATTGATTACTGGATTGACCGTCCCTGTGTTACGATATATGATATCATTAGGGGGATTTTCTGTTTTGTAGTGTGTAAGTGTATGTATGGATAACTCATAACATATGAATCATTGAATATATGGGGTTCAACTTATGTCATAATCTATGATATGTGATGTCATAACATGTATCTTGAGTTATTGGTTTCACAAAATAGGGAGTCAAGTCAAAATGTTGATGTGAGATATATCAACGACTATGATTAGTAGGCAATGATATTGATAAAAATAAGCATAGAATAAATCATGGATAATGATATTCAATGGCCTCTATCTATAATTTAATAAGATAATGGCTTGAAAATGAAAAACATTTTTTAGAGAAAATTTATTGTAGTCTATAAATTTTTTATAAAAGAAAACTTTTTGATATTATAAATAGAATATTTATATTACAAAATTAATTAATTAACATTTATATTATTTTATCATGATTAGTTATCGTGGAAGATAATAAATATATATGATATAATAAAACTCTTTGGGCTACGACTTCACTATTTGTGTGGATTCCCAATAGTATTTCATTATGCTCCTCTCCTCAGCAGTGACAGATCATTTACTTTACTCAGATTCCTCCTCATACCACTTCCACTCTACCTTATGACTAACATGAAGATATTATTATTTCATTCTCGACTTCTAATGGATGAATTTCCATTCATCAGAGCTTTATGGTCTTTTTTAGTTTCAGTTGGGGTTTTCAAGACTTTTTACAGCTATGGCGCACATCGAACCTGTGATAAGTACTCTTTGGATAATGGAAAACAACAACCATAGAACCATTTTCATCTCTTGAGAGATTTTTAGATGAATATTTCACCTTAATTTATCCTCTTTTGATGACACAAAACCTATAAGTCATAGATTTCCTGATACTCTATTTTCTTCAACTCCTACAATGGTTTGGATCTAGGTATCTTCTTTCTATTTTTAACCTTGTAGTGGTTTGGTTTTTGTTTCATTATATTTCCTTGAATTGATTATACCTATACTTGGTCCCCTTTAACATTTCATCTTGATCCCTCATTTATGTCCCCAAAAGGTATAGTTAGATGTCATCCCTGGTGATTTCGGTTGTTCTAGTGGAATATGTAATGGTGGATCAACTCATGGATCAAGGTGTCTCATGTGATGCTTTGGTTGTTTTTTGTGGATTCATTATTTAGACAAGCATTTTTGGTATCTGAATCAATTTTACCCTCGTTGTTGTTAGTATCACCCAATTATTTCCCTACTCTAGGGGTTTTCCTCTCTAAAGATGTTTTCTTGTGAAGAGGCAACAATCATTGTCTTCAAAACGTTGGTATCAAGACAAGATGATGGATATGTGATGTGGGTGATTGTGGTAGAATGATGGGATGGTGATATGGAGAGGGTGTGGTGGATGATCTATGGAATCAACTTGGGTGTATTTTTTGGGGCATCACTGGGTGTTGGGCTAGATCTATAGCATGACCTGCCCATGTATTATAGGTTCCCCCTCAACCATTGTTAAAAGTGGTTTTTATTGAAAATGTAAAAAATATGATTTTAGGTAAGGCTATTATTACTCGACCGTTATCTTTTATATCATTCTTGTAAAATAATTAAAATGTTCATCAATTTGTTTATTGATTTTAAATATTCACACACATATATATATATATATTATGATTTTTAATGTTATTTATGCTTAAAATTATGTGGTAATTTTTTTTCTTATAAAATTAAAATTCCATACTAGGTTTAACAACATAATTTTTAGATTTAATCAACCTTGAATTTAATTTGTTATTTAATTTACAATCATTAATTTATAGGCTGAGTATAATATATTCATGTTTGGTGTTAGAGTTATGATGAAATTAAAAACTATGTTGAGTAAAGTCTCTATGTGTAGTTATGTTTGGGGTTATATTTCTTACTGGCTTCAAGCCAAATGACTTTTCTAGAGAAGTGAGGGTGGGGTATCAATGGTGGAAAGCTTATTATTATAGGGATTATTTTTTTATCTAATTAAAATCCATTACATGATTGAGTTCATGTACAATATGCTTGTGTTGTATTTGGATACCTATAAATATAATTTTATTCTAATTAATTGTTAGTAAAACAAATTATGAGTTCTATAAACAGTTAAAAATTATTATGGTTTGACCATATTAATTTTGTAGATGGTACATATATTAAAAAAATAAATCCTTAGATTAATGTTTACATAATAGAATAGAAAATTATATATAAATGATTACACGTGTTGAACTAATTAAGAATTTAATATGAATATTCTGTATATTAAAATGGTGAGTCGTTAAACAAAAAACCCCTAAAATACTATTTAAAAGATTATTTTAAAAGTAAATATATGTCAAGACCTCAATCATCCAAGCTGGAATACCATGAGAAACTTGAGTTCCAATGGATTTTCTTGTATAAGGAATGCAATATATGGGTGAACCTAATTTTAGTAGGTGACCATATTCAATTATAATCTTTGGATTAAATACAGATAGAGAAGTCTAATAGTATTTGAATACCATAGGAATAAATTTGAGATTATATCCCTATTATGGATTATGATAATGTGTTATCAACGCAACTATACAAGAGTTGCATTGGATATGATTAGAATGATAGGATACCTATATTTATATGTGGTGATATAAATATTAAATTAGATTCATTACTTATGAAATATGTATATTTTTAAAATAAAGGTAATGATGTATGATGTCATTATTATAGTTGGACTAATTTCATTATTTTTTTTAAAATTATTTAAAATGTAATACACACGCACATATATATATATATTATATTATGGTTTTTATAATGATTATCATTTGAAATTCTATTACATGTATGTTCTATGAAATAATTTTATATTGTTATATAATGAAGAGATATATTCTAATAGATAATAATTTTGAACATTTAGATTTGAATGTCATAGAAATAATTTTCTCTAGTTCCAAATCAACGGTATTGGATACTAGATGATCATCACAGATTTTTTTTGATAAAAAATAGATATAATTGATTATTAAATAATGATGAAGTTGATCTATATGTTACAAATTTGGAAATATTGTATGCACTAGAGGTCAAAAATTATGATCTATTTACACCATGTAGATTAGTTTTGTAATTAGAAAATAGTTAATGTGACCCTTCTATGGATATAAATTTTATCTTTTTTATCTTTTTTAGAAAATTTGTGATTTTCATTCATTTTTAAGAACACTATTTTCTTAAATATTTGAATGAAATGTTTTATAGTATAGAGACTATGGTAAATTATTTATAAATTATGGATATGGATTTTTTTTAAATAATATAGAGAATAAAAGACCCATATTGATACTACTCCCACTTATATTTAGTATTATGACCTTGTATATATAAATGAGAAACATATTCAAAGATTCTATAGAGATGGATTGATAAATCCATTCAATTATAAATCATTTAACACATGTAAATATTTTTTACTAGGAAAAATTATCAAATAACATTTTAGTGGAAACGGTTATGTGTAAATTGTAATATTGGATAAAATATTTTGTGATATATATTGATAATGAGTACTTTATATAAAATCATGGTTATAGGTACTTCCTAAACATCATTAATCAATTTAGTCAATTTTTTTATGTGCTTATGATGGTTTAAAAATTTGAGAAGTTCAAATAGTTTCATTATTAAGTATATAATCAATTGGGAAAATTATTAAGATTATTCAATCAGATCAGGGTTGTGAATAAATGTAACATCCCTATATTTGTTAAAAGGATATACTACGTCACATCGTGCTTAAACAAACTACTAAATACTATTATGTAATCTTTATAACCAAGCTGTTAAAATAGTAGATATGAATGTGAATATATAATTTATGAAAAAATATAACGCCAAAAATCAATTTGAATTCTATGTTAATGTATTGTAAAATAATAAAATATGTTTTTATAAAGGTATTTTAGTCTTAAGAAATATGTTTTCTTCAAAAAACGATTTTAATATATTTTTCTATAATGATTATATAATTAATATATAGAGATTTCAGAAAATATATTTTGAAAAATAACTTCGTAATTGAAATAAAAATATCAAATTTAGTCAGTGGTGAATTTTTTAGAATTTTTTCAAAAATATTAGTTTCTAGTGAATAGTAAAAAAATACAGTTATAATAAACTATGGTATTTTTTTGTTATAGTATCAAGAGATAATTAATATCTACAATTTATCAAACTTATTTAATAATTAAATAATTTTATTATAAGTGTAATATTTTATATAAATTATTAATAACATGAAATGTATTTATTTATTTTTAATATTTATAAACATCATTTTCAGTGTCAATGCATCACCTGCGCAACTCTGACATAGTCCAAACTTGTAAGAAATACAAAATAAATGTGTGAAAAAATTAATTTAATAGATTTTTTTAATAATTATTTATTATTGTTATTTTTATCTGTCATCTTCTAATTTTATAGATATATAACAAGAGTCGTATTTTATTTTTTGTGCAATGCTTGTGTAATGCAAGAACATATAAATTAACAAATTTAATAAGTTTTCTTGACATTGAAATGAGTAAATATAAATAATGAATGAATATAAATGATTATATTGGATGAAATAAATTTATTTTTAATTTTTATATATGAAATAAATAACATTATTTCTTATGCAATTCTGATGCAGTTCTTTTGAAAGTAGAAGAAAAAAAGAAATTAAATTATTTAATTATCTTTATAAGAATAATTAATTGATCCAAAAATTATATAAATTTAATGGATGTGTAATTATAATTTAATAAATCATTTTTATTCCAATTTGAGACATTTTTGATCCATATGAATCACTTTAAGAGCTTTAGAATATTTTATTTAAAAGTAATTCATTTTCATCTTTCTATAGATTTTAGTTTGTGTAATATTTTAATTTTTCGTTCAATAATATTATTTTTTTGAAACTAAATAGTTTTTGTAAATATAATATAATTAAATTCTCAATGATTATTTCAATTTTTATGGAATAAGTAATTACTTTAATGGCTTTCAAAATAATGATGATGTAATTATTTAATTATTTAATAAATCAATGTAATATTACTAAAAATAACAAAATAAATATACATTCATAATTTTAAGCTAATTAATGAATTACCCATGTGAATTTAATGATTATATGATATAATAATTAAATTGGTTTCAAATTTTAACTTTATTATATTTATAAAGTCATAATTATGAACAATGTTTAATTAGACAAAATTATTTATCATGAATAAAATAAATTATTAAATTATTTAAAAATGAAAAAAAAATCTTCAAAATAATATTATAATATTCCTTTGATAAATTTATATATTTTTATTTTTATCTATTTTGGCATTATTTAACAATATATTATACTAAAATATTTTAATATTTTTATTAATTCTTAAATTTTCCCTAGCATCAATTACAAAAGAAGGATAATTCGTTCACAGGATATCATCATCATAAGACTTCAATCTTGTCCATCCATGGATAAATTATCTTATCCACTTCCATATATACATTATAGAGTTATTATTTTAGGTAGGACACCATATTTTGCGTTCTTAAATATTTAAGCAAAGCGATTTTCCGAAGAATAAGAAGATATTGAAACATATGTGATGAGTCGAACTCAAGGTAAGGGGATTATACTAAAAGTGTTATTTTTTAATATAATTTTATATTTTCATGTTAAATATTTTTTTTGATTAATTAGTTTATACATTCCATTCATCTATATTTTTTAGTGACGTATCATGAACTTTTATAAAATAATCTATTTTAATGTTTATGACTTATTAAATGTATGCATTTAATATTAAAAGGTGTGTTTCTTACAAATCCATTTTGTTTTAATAAAATTGATATTTAATCAAGATAATAAGTTTAAAATTATTTTATTATTTGAAAATAATTTCTGTATGATTTTGAAATGTTTTTAGTGGGTCATAAATGAGAAAGTCATGTATTCTAAAATATTTTCATAAAATCTGGCACTAGGGTGTCGTATAAGATGTTAAGGTATGTGGAGTGAAATCAAGACCTTAAGGGGAAAATTTACAACAAGTTATAATTATATTGGCCATATGGGTTTCATAAGATCGGTAATGTATCATTTTTATCCAAAAAGAGTTACTAATTTCAAATGATTTTTAAGAAGAAATCGATGTGTTTTTTTAAAGATTAATTTAAAATGGGATTTAAATTCTATAAGTTTTTTAATTGTTTTTAAAAGTGTTTTATTTTAAAATTTAATGACTGAACAAGTTTAAAAATTATATAAAATGTTTTTTTGATATAAAATGTTTTTCTAAATTATTTTTTGAAGTATTTTAAAAATTATTTTATTGTAGTTTTTAAAACCCCTTATTGAGAAAAATAATTTCCCACCATATGCTTCATAAGTTATTTTACATATGATTCATAAAAATTATCTGAATGCATTCTATTCACCTATCAAGTTAGTGAACATGAAGTATTTTAGTTGTTTGATTATATTTTTTTTACAGTTTTTATTAATTGTAAGGTAACTGTATGTTCTCCAAAACCTAAATTGGAAAAGTTCCTGGTATGTACTAAATATTCTGTAGTTTTTAAGATAATTTTTTTACAAAATGATACACATTAGTTATGTGTTATAAACCTAGAATTATTGGTTTAGGGATTTATATTTTCTTTTAGAGAAATGGTCTAGACAACTTTGAAGAAAAAGCATTGTCATTTTGTTTTTTAAAAATTAAGCTATTAAATTTTCTATTAAACATATAAGTAATTAGGTACAAAAAATAAGATAGTTTTTTTAAGTTATTAATATGTAAATTAATAATTATAATTATATATAATTAATTTTGAGGAAACAATTCATTTAATGGGTGAATAATATAACATCTCGATATTTTTTAAAAGGAAACACTATGTTATATCATGATTAATCAAACAAAAAAAATACTATTATATGACCTTTATAATCTAGCCATCAAATAAATAACTATTAATATTAATAAATTATTAATGAAAAAAATATAAAGTTCCAACTCAATTATAATGTAATGGTAAATTATTATAAAATAATAAAATATTTTTTTGTAAAGTCATCTTAATCTTATAAAATGCATTTTCATAAAAAAATGATTTTTAATTTTTAGGTTAAAAAAACATAATTAATTTATAGATATTGTAGAAAACATATTTAGTTAAAATGACCTCATATTTGAAATCAATATTTCGAAATTACCCTATGGTGGATTTTTAATAATTTTCTGAAAAATATTAATTTTTGTTGAAAAGTAAAAAAATATAGTTTTTAGAAAATACAATAATTTTTTATAAAAACATCAAGACATAGTTAAGATATAAATTTAACTAAACTTAGTTAATAATTATATAATTATTTTAAAATATGAATACTTTACAAAAATAATTTATAAAAAGACAATTATATTTTTTTATGATATGTATAAAAAGTATTGACAGTACTAATGTAGTGCTTGTGTTGCGCTCACAAAGGAAAAACTGGAAACTTATAGATAATAATTGTTTACAAAAAATTATTTTCACGACTTTTTTATTAATTATTATGTATTAATTTTGTATTTATCTATTAAATTCTAATTTGAGAGTTATATAACATGATTCCTATCTAATTGCATGTCATATTTTAAACAAGGAAAGAGAAGACAAATTAACAAATTTAAGAAATTATCTTGACATTGTAATGAGTAAATATACTTAATGAATTAATTTATATGATTATCATGGATACAATTAATTTATATTTATTTTTATTTATGAAAAAATTTACATTATTTTTAATGTAATACTAATGCAGGGAGTGTGCAAGAAGAATAAATAAATAAATAAAATGTTTTAATTAAATTTATAATAATACATAATTTACCCATAAACTATATAAATTTAATTGGATGTGTAATTTTGGTCTATTACATCTTTTTTATATTAGTTTTGGAAATTTTTTACCACATGAATAACTTTAAGGCCTTTTGAATATTTTATTTTAATGTAAGTCAATTTGATCAAACTATAAATTTTAGTTTGTATAATATATTAATATATGGTTTCCATGAAGTATGTTTCGAAACAAAATAATTATTAGAAACCTAATAAGATTATATTTTTCATGTCATTTATTTTATATTTTTGAGATAATAAATAACTACATTAATGGCTCTAAATGTAATGATGTAGTAATTATTTAAGCAATGAATAAATAAATTTAATGATATAAAAAATAATAAAATGAATATAATTTAATATTTTTAATCTAAATAAATAATTCTATACATTAATATGATATGTATATGATATAATAAATTTTTTTATTTAATAGGAACCTTTTTTTATATGTTTAAAGATATAATTATGAATAGTGTTTAATTGGAAAAAATTATTTTTGAAAAGTATAAAAATTATTGATATATTTATTCATATAAATATTTTAATTATATATTCATATATTAAAAAATTCTAATTACAAATATTCTTATGGTCTTCGTGTAATACCATAGCATTAGATAATGTTTGGTTGTAGTTTTAGGTGGCATCTCAACTAGTGTTGATATTGTGGCAATATCCATGAGCATGAATTTATTAATATATAGTTTTTATCAAACTGTAATTACTAGAGTTTGACTTGCGATTGGTCCATGAAAAACCAAATAAAATCTAACTCCATTACAACCTATTAAAAATGGTATTCATAAATAATACTACCACTTATTCCATTTTATCCTACTTCTTTTATTGATTATTCAATAAGTTTACTTCAATTTATACCTAATTATTTAACAATTGTGTTTTAATGGTAATATTTAATATTGAAAAAATATCGATGTTTTTAATTTTGGTTTGTTACTATGTATTAATCATATTATCTAATATATTATTAATTTCAGGAAAATATTGTGTGAAATATTTCATCATTACATAGACAACATTTCACCTTTAAATCAATAATGTATAATTCAATCTAGTCTAATTATATTCACTTTAACTCATATTCAGTCTTCCCAAATATAGTGTAAAATATTATCAACACTTCATGATTATCCCCAATAACATTAAATTATTCAAAAAAATGTTTACAAATAAAATTCAACAAACTCACTATTTGGTTCAGTAATACCCCACATTGGATTTCTTTTTACTAGAATTCACCATTATCAGATCATGTAAATAGTTTTTAAGAACATAACAAATTACACCAAAACATTAAATTAAAACCTTTATAAAATTAGGAATAACTTAACACCACAATATCGAATAAATAATTTTTTTGATATAATTAAACATCTCAATTACAAGAAGTGAATTATATATTCTTAACAACTTAGTACCAAAAAAAATCTATGTATCCCCCCTTAAAAAATATCCACTGCTCCCAATAAACCTCAAACAAGGAATTATTTTCACCTCTCTATCTTTGATAAGGAAGTGGATATTATCTCTCTCCTTTCAATAGAATAATAAAAATCATTGCGGGGGTTCACCCCAAAAATCCTCAAGTGATAGGGAAATGATAAACATGTTGTTTATACTTAATCATTCAAAAATCTATCAAGGAATTTGTTTTATAAAAATATCAGAATTGTATTCCTTAGTGGATAAATATCCCATCTTCACATCACAAATTTTCACCTTCTCATCGATGAAATTAAATTGGCTATCAATATTGTTTGATATTGAGTATTTAGCAATATTATGTAATCGATAAATAAAAATATAACTATTATAAAAAAATCCTCAATGACTTCTTAAATTAATCTATTAGATATTCCAACTTAACTCTCATCCACATTATTTTTGGTCAGGCATGTGTTTCATAAATATATTCTTCCATATATATTATAAAAGTCCCTAGACTTCACTTCTTGTTATGGTAACTCACACAATATTCACCAAAAAATAATGTTCCACATGAAGTCGACTTCTTGTTAGTGTAATACCCATCCTAATTTGTATATATGAAACCATATAGTTTTAGTTTTTTACATATACTATAAAAAATACCATGACTCAACTATTCATTATCACTGTGATATATACAAAAATGAGTCACTATATCAAATATATATACCCATGACGTTTTTATATAATGAAAACATCCAATGATATTTCTTAAATCATTCTAATATATGTTGTTTCCATATTTATCAATGTTTAGGTCAATTTCAACTACTATGGGCGTTGAAATATCCTTAAAATAATCAATTTTAATTATATTTAACAATTCTAAATAATATTGTTTCTTGGAGAAGAGGATGTATTTTTTTCCTCAATGACCTGTAATCATAGAAAATAGTGTATTTCACATAGCTTAGGTATCTCAAAATATAACTTCATATACTCATAAAAATCATCATAGGATGTATATTTGTCCTCAAAAGAACTATAAAATCAACATATACTATGAAAATTAAAGTACCTATAAACATTTCTTTTATATAATAGTTTTTTTCCAACATTACTTTAGTAAATTACAATTATTTTCTAAAACTAACCAATTTAGAATAGTAGGTTTCTGATGCCTTTATTATTATAAATATTTCTTTCTTTAATTTACACACTATACAAATATCTATTTATAAAATTAAACCTTCATAATTCTCAATGAAAAACTCTTCATTTATATAACTATTTTAAAATTTATACTTTATATCCCTCTTATAATAATATTTTGGTCTAAGACCACTCAGAAATGTCTGCATTGAGAGTGTCACATGTTTTTAGGCATTACTCCCCATAATCTATAGACTACAGATTAGTAAAATGGGTTTAAGCTATAACTATAGGGAGGAAATATCCTCTTATATGGGTAATAACAAGGGAAATGACCAAGAAACATCCAAAATAAATAATCAAATTACAAAATACTCTATGAAATAAGAATCAATTTATTTCAAATAGAAATGTGGAAGCATACAATCATAAATACTGACTGATATCCCACTAATCCGATCTCATATAATAATAACAAAAATAAAACCATGATCTTCTATCAGCACTGATTCTCATGACACACCATATACAAATACCCCTCAAGAAGATCAGTCCTGATTACAAAGCACTAATCCTCTTCCCTACCTAAACTAATGAGCATGAGTCTTACTCAAGTATGACTGTACTAGGGCCTCCTGAGCAGGGTGTGAGTAAAATCCAATTAGCCACCACAAATTGTGTGCCTAAAATAATCAGTATAGTCATGTATTAATGTTTTATTTACTAAGAATTAGTAAATAAATTTATAAATCACAAAAAAATAATCCCTATTAAAATTTGAGTTCAATGGTGACACCTAAGATTTTGGTTAGTGTCAAGGTGTCTCTGAGCATGCAATATCATTATCAGGTACCCAAGGGTTAACATTCTATATATCATAAAAAAATAAGCATCTATAATCTAGAATATGGGGAAAGACTATCCCCACCTTGGAGACAAATCATCATCTTTAATGAAGGACTGAACATAAAAAAAATTTATAAGTTTTTATCCAAGTGTGGGTGCCTACTCTGTGTTATGAGAGGGTGTGTTATTAAAATATTTTATTACTAAAAATAAAAAAATTACAATTATTGGGTTGTATCATCCTATACCAATGTGTTTCCAAATACTACATAATATCATAATGAAAATATATTTACTCGTACTAGTATGATATTCCTTCATATTAGCACGAGTAAGCTCATTGTGTAATTTAGGTATCTTCAATAAAAAATGTTGATATTCCTCTTTGTACCTTTATGATTGTCATATAAGAGTTTGATTACTTATTTATGAACATGAAAATTTGATATTATTTTTTCTACTTAGATCATTTATCCTTTGTCACTTCATACATAATTAGTTGATGAGCTACATGTCATTCTCAAATCACTAAATGATCAGAACATGATGATCTTATTCATATTTCTAGATTCTAGGATTCAATCAATATTTTTATTCTTAATATATCAATTTCTTGAACACACTTTTTTTCATCTTAATATTTTTTTTATCTTGACAATATGATCAACTTATTGAATATTTTTCAATATTCTAGAATTAAAAAAATTCCATAAAAAATTCTATCTCACATTAAGTCAACTATAAAAATTTATTTTCTACATATTAACTCAATGAGGAACCATTAATGTCACACTATGATGATGTATAAATATTATTTTACATTTTAAAAATATTTTATTGTGATATAATAGCAATAACGTCCGTCAAATTTCAGTTGAAAAATAAAATTATTTCATATTCTTTCAATAATGATAACCACTTAAATAAATTCACAGATATGTGAATTTATAAATTTTAGAATGTTTTAGTTGTGATATAATCTCTTCATTTCACTAAAATATAATGGTTTGGAATTATAATAAGATATTATCATGGTGTGTTACATATCGTCATGGTATAACCATAGTAATAATTATCTATAATAACAATATTATTTTTAGATTTTGATTTTGAACAAAATAAAAACAAAATATCATACCGTTTTATTTTTAGAACAATTTATTATATAATTTATTCGTTTAATATATAATTGATTTTAAAAAAGAATATATTTATTTTATCTTCTTATAATCTGATTGAATATAATATTCTTAATAACTTTCCCTAAATTAGAATCTTATTTGTGGTATTTGAGTCCCTAATGTTAATTTACATCGTCGACTGATTTAATTTCACTATCTTTGAAATGACATATTTTACAAAGTGTAAAAACATACATAATATCAATAACATATTATATAATTATAATTTTAAAAAGTATCATATTATATATTGGATAAGATAATCCACTTTTCAAAAAATTATATAAAAACACATATTATATATAATCATCAAAAATATTACATTTTTATTAGAACATATTATTTTTTAAAGATGAAAGACATAGTTGAATTTAATATTCCTTTAGGAAGAACATATTACGAATGATTATGATATTCTTAATAATCACTTCTATTTTACATATTTTTTCATTTCTAACTACAATAAAATATTAAATATTTTTAAAAAATCTTATGCTCCACCTTAAAAATCTAACATTCTAACCACGAATCATATCTATTGACTAACATTATAATTTTTATTATTCTTCTCATTGGAACATATTCTATATTAGACTATAATCTTCCAAATTTTAGTTCTTATTTTTATAATAAGTAATTTATAAGATATTCATCTTATGTATTTTCTACATTTTTGAAAATTTATGTAGCTCTCTGACCCTAGATAGTCTGGAGCCATTGTCTAAAACTAATTACAATGATACGATTATAATAAATCAAATATAAAAATAAGAAGATATTAGTAGTATTTTTAAACTAGATAAATAAATGAGTATTTTATTACATATGAACAAACTAATTACATCATAAATTTTTTAATTTTTCATAAATAAATAACTATGACAATAAATTAATTCTAACTAGTAAATCCCTTTATATCATACATAGTATGATTTATGGAATCTTGGGGAAAAAACATAATAAGGGTGAGCTAAAATTCTTAGTATGGAAAAAATAGAGTGGATAAAATAATGAATCAATGAGAATAATAATCATGACATAGTAAATAAATGAAAAAACATGCAAGTATTCAAAAAAATGAGAAGGAAGGGATTAAAAAATATAGAAGGGTAATACATAGGAACACATTAAAATTATATAACTAGATAAGGAAAAGTAAATATGGAATGTAAAGAAACAAGATTACACAATTCATTTAATCAGTAAAAAGAAAAAAATACATCCATATATTGTTTTGTGTGAGAATACCATGGATAAAAAATAATGAATCAAAATTAAGTAAATTTGTAATTATTGGACGTCATGTCTCAGGCACATGAAAACATATATTTTAATAATACATCCTCCAAATAGAATAAATCTACGGATAGAAACCCATTTAATTTGTATTACTTATTTGTCCCATGGGAAAATATTAATGCATCAATGAGCTATATAATGTCTAGCCTCCACTAGCCATTTCATGTCTAAAGCATTTTTAATATCTTGTAATTGATTTAATTATTAAGAATTATGCCTCATCAAATATTTGTATCTACTAAAAGATACTTATTTATCAATAATTTATAAAATAATAAAATTATTGTTAATGTAAAAACCGTATTTAATATGATATTTGATTTAGAAAATAGTAATATCCATGATAAATGAAATATAATATAGGGGAAATTGAATGTAAAATTATCATATGAAATTAAATATCTTAATGGGACATAAATGAATAAAGGATGTGAATGGGAATACTATCAATGTACAAATCAATTAAAAAACATCTTGAGAATGATTAGGGATTGTATCAACACAACATTTCCCTAGTGGAGTAAAATAAAGGGTTGTTGTCATTGATGAAAAGAAATATTATAAAAATAACATCTAAAAAATTCTCGAAGAAGATATATTTTTGTTTTGTTGAAAATAAGTTCATAGAAAATATATTTTGAATATATATCCATTAAAAAGAATCCTTTTGAACATGAGTAGTATTTTTTGAAGATATTACAGTGGGTAAATCTATAGGTTTCATACGAGTAAAAAATGAAAATTCCTTTTGCATGATAAAAAGGATAGAAAAATTCCATGTTTAGAAAGAGAAAATAATATTTAATTGAAGAAAATTAAAAGACATAAAGAGTAAAAATGTCTTTACCAAATAGTTTAAAATTGAATTTTTGAAAAAATTTAAATAAAATATTGTTTTAGAATAAAATAGGTTCTCTATCTCAAGAGGGAAATGAATCCGAGTTTTCTTTAAAATATTCTCAAAACAGATTGAGTACCAATGAGTAGAAAAATGATTCTAATAATTGAAAAAAATTCATGAATTACATGAGTAGTGGAAAATAAAGGGGTTTATTGAACAATGGTATTGTAATTTTTTAAAATCAAAATATAATAGAAGGATCATTAAAGTATTGTTGAGTAATGTGATCATCAAAAATTCATAAGTGTCCCTTACCACATTGAACCATTTTAATTCATAAATCTAATGATGGAATAAAATTAAAGGAAATTATTAAATATTATGAAGATAATTTGTTTCATAATATAATATATTGAATTGGGTAGTAGATACACAACAATGAAGATGTAAGTGGTGAACATGACATTTATCTCACAGATATAAAATGTGAGATGTGAATCCCTTATCTTTAGTTTTCTTTGGGGTGAATATATATTAAGTTCTTATATCAATAAACTTATGTTAATTTTATACTTTATCGAGAAACATTTTAATTTTTATCAATAATTGTATTTAAATTCTTACAATAATGTATACAAATAATTAAACAATTCAGTTTATGTGAAGTGTTTTGACAAAATTTAGTTTATGTATCAAAAAACATTTGGTAGGTCTACTATGGTCGAAGGATTCATTATATAACCAATACATAATATTAAAAATGAAATAATTATTGTTTTTATACATTAACTATACATTTAAACTTTATCATTAAATATGGTTATGAATAATTAATCGGGGTTATGATCATGGAGACAATAGGTTGTACGTACGCATGAGTAACGTTCTCATTTTTCAATGGTCGTTATGAAAACAAGGTAAGTAACACCATATATTAAATAATGATGAATATATATTAAATACCATATTAGTTAATAATATTTTTTTATATATAGAATTCATGGGATTAAAAATGAACCACAACATGTCTAGGAGGTGGTAGTCCACACATCCACAAACGACGTTATCACTTTTTAAGTGTGTGAAAGGGTTATAATTAAATAAATATATAAATATAAATATAAATATATTATATTTATAGAAACTTAATTATTCCATAAATATAATATATATGTGTTTTATAAAACATTTTTTTAATTAAAACCATTTTTATATGTTTAATGCTCAGTGTGAAAGAATCCCAACACATCGAGTGGGCGGTAATCCATACTTCCTCAAAAGTTGTCATCATATGAATAGAAAACAAAAAGTGTTAAATATAAATGTAATAAAAGGATAAAAAAGGTATAAATAAATAATAAATTTCATATATATCATATCTAAATTGAGTGTTCATCATAATGGCCACCATGAGAGGTGGTAAGGGAAAAAATGAAAAATCATCATTTCATGAGGGAGTGGTTCAGAAAACAAAGAAATAGTATGTTAATTACCCATTAGATGAAAGTGTGCATATATATAGATAAAACAATTATCATTACACCATATTAGTATATTTAAGATACTTTATTTCTTAAACTATTATATAATAATAATAATTCAGGGGGTTGAGAATGGAAATAAAACTAAACAGGTTAAGGAAAATGTTAACTTTTAAACGGGTACCAAAAGAATTCCTTGGTAGGATTTATTCCAATAGGGAGGATTAATGGTACGTTGAAGGGATTTTGGGAAGATAATTTTTTTTGGTATTGGCTGAACCTAAGTGGTTTTATAGGTGTGAGAATGGGGAGAGGTGGTGGCCATTTATAGGGAAGGAAAATGACTCTTATGGAATTTTGGGAAATAAGTTATTTGTACACATGTACTTACCTAATAATGTCATAAAAACCGAAAAACAATAAATTCTGTAATGTTCATGGACTTATTATGGTAATAAAATGGGTTTTGGACTAGTTGATAGGTCATTTGGGCCAATAATAATTGCTTTTCCCTTAATTAATCTTAATTATTTTTTAATAATTTTAATTAATTTTAATTAAGTTTATTAATATTTTTGGTCAAATTTTTTTTGTATTATTAGACATTATAAATTATCATGATTACATATATGGAGTCAATTTCTCCCAATTATAATCTCATAAGTGGTAGAAATTGGTTTAAATTTAATATCATAGGCGGGACGATAAAACAGGTTTTTAGTGTAAAAATGTTTGAACGTTTGCTATGTTTTTATAATAAATTTCAAAGATAAATTGATTGAAATGAAATAAATTTTATTAATTAAAAAAAATAGTATCAAATTAAACTTTAAAACCAATTAAAAATATAAAATAACCATAAAAATAAATTATATGAAAAATAAGTTTTGAACTAAAATTCAGTATTTTTTATTATTTATTAAAAACATGTTTCAGAAAAATATAATAATTCACCCTAAGATAATTATTATGCTTAAATTAAAAATATAGAGTTTATTTTTAAATATTAAATTAATTAATGTGTAGAAATATACATTTTTAATGGGTTATCTATTAAAAGGTGGTAAAATATCCTTTATAAAAGTATAGGTTTTTATGTGAAATATTTAGTTTGTTCAGATCTTATTCCTATCAATCCTAATGGATTAATATAAAAAATAATTTATTGAATATATAATATATATTTCATGAAAACCATTCAAAGATATTAACTAATTATGACAACTAATACCAAAATCATTTTATGGAATATAAAAAATAATATTTCTTTTTTTGTTAAATTGGTTCTTATTTATGTTTCACATTCATTGGTAAAAAATATAATATTTTTATACTATATAAATGATAAATTTTCATAATTATGTATTTAATATTAATAAATAATAATTTAATGGCTAGTTTATATCTCATTATAATATATTATACTTCAATAAAACTTGGTCTAGCTTGTAAATCAAGCCAGTGAAGAAGGTCTCTCTTGCATGTAATGCATGATAACTTAGTCATATTTTCATCGAAATATATAGAATCAATTTTTAATAATATATATGTTATAATGTATCTGGATAATATAGTACCATATGTGTTAGGTGTAGTGTATCATACATGATATCATATACATGGATCTTTAGATTTTCAGGGTGTCACATTCTACCCATGTTATTTAAACTGCATCCTCACAATTTAAACTCAATCATGGTGAATATTTTTTGATAATTCATATCTTTTAAATCCTACATCATGAGATTGGTCAATAAGTCATCCTCTATAAAAGGGAAAATGGAAAGTACAAAGGTCACATAGAGTACCATGTAACTCTGTCTCTAAGTAAGATAAAATTTATGGCAATAAGAGATACGTACTTGGAGGAAAAGAATAAATATTTATATAGAGTGAATGAGGTCATTAATCACAAATAAGATAATTTTCAAATAGAAATTTGAGGACCTAAAATATATATATCTTTTATTATTTAAGAGAATATCAGTTCAATATAAATTAATGTGTTAATACAATAGTTTATTTCGAAGTCATTTTCATAATATTGGGTAACTCTTTTACTGACCAAGAATATAAGAATGTATTATTACTAGATAGGTTTCGAATTAGTATGAAAAATCCAAAATTTTGGTTGTGATTCAATAAAATAATAAATCATTGCATTATTACTAGAAATTATTTACTAATAATGAATGTTTTTATTCCTAAAGCACTAAAAAACTTTTAAAAAATTATAATACCTATAAAAGAGTAACAAGTATAACTATTTTTCTTTAACTATTTATGACATCCAATATGGTTAATATTTTAATCTTTAATCCACAAAATAGATAATACAGTTTCATCATTAACATTTATTTATCAAATTGTTTAACTAAAAACAATGACATTTTACCCAGGACATTGCATAGATTAGTGGTTGGCCTGCAACACTTATCATCCTTTGGTCAGGGGTTCAAGACCCGTGACGTTGTTGGATTTTTTGGTTGTCAATGAGAATATAGTTTTTCTATTCTAAAAGTATATTAATATAATTTTCAAAATATGGTTGACATCCTTGAAATAAGGATAATCACCAAATATCTTTCTAACTATGGTTTTCAATACAACCTCAATTCATAAATAAATCATCCATTTATTTTCCACAAAGTCCCTTCATTTTTATAGGGTTTACCAATAATTTCATTAATTGGATTTCTAAATCATGGCTCCTTATTTAAATCTAAAACACCTTAGTTTTAAACATGGATATTAATTTTCATTATTTGTTAAAATTATTCCGAATGTATTTTTAAAGAAAACATGGATTATCCTAAGAAAATTTCATTACACTATCAAAATAGGTTTATAGTAAGGACCATTGTTGTTTACTAGGTTACCCCAAGTTAGGATACAAACACTTCGTAAAAGTTATTACTCATAGGTATATATTTTCTAGAACCATTTTCACTTATGTTATCTATATAAGAATGTAATTCTAGGAAGAACCACATAAAATATACCTTACAAAATTTTTAGGATATTCTTATATTATTATCCTAAAATTCTATATTATGTTTATATTATCTGACCTATGTTTTCCTAATTCTATTTCCCAAGGTTGCTACTAAACTTCCATTTATAGAAACATTAGCTCCCCGACCCAAGATATCCCAGAATAGGCATTTTCTACTAATTAAATTGGAAGGATTATAAAGAATGAAATCTCTAAGGAATATTATTTTAGTAGTCTCGATAAAACGAATACATAAATATCTATTGTATTAAAAATGAATACAATAATTACAACATTTATTATTTCCTTCATTCTAAATAAATAACTTTTTGGAAAATATTATTCAAACTGGTAAATTTCTACATATCTTTCATAGTATGATTCTAGGAATCCTGTGGAAAGAAACATAATAAGGGTGTGATAAATTATCATTAAGGGAAAAATATATTGAAATAGAAAATTAATCATTGAGAATAATAATTATGGCATGGTAAAAAATCGAACACACATATCATGTAATCAATAAACTAAGGAGGAAATTATTAAACAATATGGAATGGTAATAAATAGAAACACATTCCAATCTTATAACTAATTAAGGAAAATTAAATATAGCAAGCAAAGAAACTATAAAACACATTCTATTTAATCAATAAAATAATAATTAAATCAATCTAAATTTTTTATCATTTAAAAGTCTCATGGATAATAAATAATGAATCAAAATAAAGGCAAAGATTAATAATTATATGTCATCTCTTAAGAACATGAAATCCTATACTTTCAAGATCCATCCCCTAGACTATTTAAAACTATGGATAAAAACACATTTAATATTTTAAAATCATTTATCTAATGGTATCTTATTGATAGATTAATGTTCTATATAGAGTATGAGCACCCATCATTTCTTGGAAAAATCATAATTCATATTGAGTAATCAATATAATGTTTAAAATATATGCATTATCAAATATCAATATTGAATAAATGATTCAGATTTATCTATAATTACATAGTTAATATAATAACTATTAAATTAGACATAAAATGTAAAATCATAAATAGTTTATGAAATATTAATATCCATGATAAATGAAATGGAGAATTTAGGTTAATTTCAATGTCAAATGATCGTAATAAGTTTAATATTTTAAGAAGACATTATTATATCAAATAAGTGGATATTAATAATATCCATGTAAAAATAAATCAAAAACCACATAGATAAATATTGTGGATGGTATCAACACATAATTTTCTAGGAGGAGTAAAATAGAGGGTTTTATCATTGATGAATGGAAATATTATTAAAATATATTTTAAAATCATTCTTGAAGAAGATATTTTTTTTTTGTTTTTATTTTTTTAGAAAAAAATTTCCATTAAAAATTTATTTTGAAAACATTTTATTTTAAAAGAAACATTTTAAACCTGAAAATGACGTTTTGATGAAATTATAGTATTTAAATCATTATATTTCATACAAGTAAAAAAAGAAAATTTACTTTTCATGATAGAAAGGATTGAAAAATTCCTTGTTTAGAAAGAGAACATAAGATTTTTTTAAAAAATAGTAAAATAAAAAAAGGGTTAAAATGAATTTATCAAATGATTTTAGAATCATTTTTTAAAACATTTTTATAAAACATTGTTTTTTGAAGAAAATTGGTTCTCTATCTAAAGATAGAAATAGATACGGGTTTTTCATAAATACAAATTTAAAACACTTTGAGTACCAAAGAGTGGTAAACTAATAATATTACATGCAAAAGGTCATGAATTATCATAGGAGAATAAAATTAATGGGATTATTGAACAATTGTAATATAATTTCTTCAAATATAAATACCATTAGAACACCATTAATTTGATTATTGAGAAAAATAATCTTTAAACATTTCAAAGTGTCTCATACCACTTTGAAACATTTTAAATCATAAAACTCATGAAGGAATAATATATAATTAATGCCTCAAATAACATGAAGATAAAAAAATTCATGGTATAATATATATAAATGGGTTGTAGATGCAACATACAAAAGGTTTAACTGGTGAACATGACATTTATCTCCCAAATGTAAAATTTGAGATGTGAATCCATTAACTCGAGTTTACATTCGGGTAAACATCCATTAACTTCTTGTATAATAAAATTATGTTAATTTTATACTTTATTGAAAAATATTTTCATATTTAGAATTACTTTACTTTCAGTTACTATATTTCATACAACTACTCAAACAAATAAGTTAACATCAGGTGTTTTGACCAAATACGGAATATGTGTCAAAAATCACATTGGATGGTCATCAATGAAAAGAAGGTTCATTAGAAACATTAATAAAACAATAACCATGACATAATAATAATTTTTATGAATTAATGTTAATTTTAAAATCAGTTATTAAATATTATTATTAAAAAATTAATGCATATTATGATCATGGAGAGGGTATGTAGTACATAAAAATAAATAAAGTTCATATTTTTAAATGATTTTTATGGAATAAAGGTAAGTAATAACATATATTTCTATAATTATAATCATATAATAAATAAAATACTAATTAATCATATATTATTATATTAAATTTTGTTTTTCTGTAAATGGAATCACATCATGTCGAGGAGGCATTAGTCCCCAGATCCACGAATGATGTTATCAGTTTTTAGGTGTGTTAAAGAGTAATATAGAAAATGATATATATATTGTATCTTCCAAGAAATGAAATTATTTAATGAATACAATATAGATGTTTTTTAGGTAATATATTTTAAATTTAAAACAACCTTTATATGTTATATGTTTAGTGTGAATGAATCACAACACTTCGAGGGGGAGGTAGTCAACACTTCCCAAAAACAATTTTACCTTATTAGCATCAAAAGGAAAGTATTAAAGGTAGGTGTAATAAAATGATTAAATAAGTATAACTACATAATAAATGTGTTATATATCCTATCAAAATATATTTTATATCAAAATGGCCACCATGAGAGGTGGTAAGGGAAAAATAAAAAATACTCATTCCGTGTAGAAGTAGTTTGTCGTACATGGAAAAAACATGTTCATTACCAATTATAAGGATGTTCATGTAAGTGTAGGTGAAACCATTAACAAAAAAACTTCATTGTATATTTATTATACATGACTTGTTATAAATGTATATAATAAGAAGCTTTTTCTGGTTGGAGAATGGAAATAAAACTAAATAGGTTAAGGATAAATGTTAACACTTAAATAAGAATCTTATTTTGTTTCCTAAAAAAAGGCCTACATGGAAATATTTCAGCCAAAATTGAGGCTTAAAGGTATATTTGAGGGTTTTGAAAATCTAGTTGGGTATATCTTGGCATAACCTAAGTGGATTTGTAGGTGTGAGGAATTGGAAGAGTTGATGGATATTATAGGTTAAGAAAAGGACTTACTTTCAATTGTTTGAAACATTTTAGGTTTACATAGTTTCATACCTATAAGAAGTCATAAAAACACAAAAAAACACAATAATTGAAGCTTCATGTCCAAATTATTGACATCCAATAGTGTTGGATAGGTGGATATGTCCTTTGGGCCCTTAAAAAAGGTATAGTCCTTTATCAATCATAATTTTTCCTTAATAATGGTAATATATTTTAATTATAATCATGAATATTTTTGGTAAATAATTTTGGCCTAATTATAAATTAAATTTTTTTATAATTCCAAAATTGTAATCCATTTTTCTAAATTCCAATCACATAAGTGGTGGAAATAGTTTTAAATTTAATTCCGCTTGTGGGATGAAAATGCATGGTATTAAAATAAAAACCTCTAAATGTTTTCAATGTTTTTTTAATAAATTTCAAATTAATATTGATTAAAATAACACAAATTGTATTAATTGATAAAATTTTGTATAATTAAACAATAAAACCAGTTAAACATTTGAATTTTGATATTTATTTGTATTTTAATTGGTTCTTATTTTCATTTCTCTTTAATTAGTAACCAATATATAAATTTAATATTATATACACAAAATATTTCAGTATGTTTGTTATTAATATTCATGACTACCAATTTAACGGAATTATTATATATCATTATAATATATTAATATTCTATAAAATATGATCTTTCAGGTAACAGAAGCCTTCAAATATGGTCTCTATTGTGTTTAATAAATTATAACTTTGTGTTGAATGTATTGAAATATATAGAAGATATTTCGAATAATAAATATATTATAAATCATATATATAATATATTACCTTTCGTGATTAGTGTCGCATGTCATACACAATATCAAATACAATGTTATTACATTAGATTTTTAGGTCATCACAACTAAGCCAAAAGTGTAGTAAAATATATTTCCAATCAGCTAATCATTTTACTTATTCTGTGTCTTTGTAAAATTTTTGAATCAACTTTGAGAAACCTATTCCATACACATTTATAATAATATTTGACATCCTAATCTATAAATTTTTCAATTATGAGCATTTGACAATATATTATATATGAATAGAGTCCTTACCTTTAGAGAGACCCAAGATAAACATATTTTAATTTTATATCATTTACATATTTTAAACATCAAATCTCACATAATAGATAAAAAAACACAGGAATTTAATGTTTAGTGTATTTGAGGACCAATTACATAATAAATTATTTTTCACAACTTATGATCATTTATCTATATTTGAACTACACTAGATTCCCACTAGACTTCTCATAAGTCACTCATGTCTTCATAACCCAGTGAATGGAAACTTAAGAAAGGGGTGAGCTCAAATGATTAGTAATGGAAGACATAATTGATAGTAATAAAACATCATAAGTGAGATTATTATAATAATATGGTAAAACAAAGATACCTAAAAAATCATACCCACCAAATAATTGAACATAAATCAAGATTCACAGAATAAGGCCTAGAATAATATAGGAAATAAATTAAAAGAGTGTGGAAAAATAGTAAATAAATATTATATAGGAGAGAATAAAATAGACACAATAATATTTATAAGAGAGGATCAAAACATAGTAATAAGAAAATATATAATATTCAACATAGAATAACCAAAATTATTTTCAGGCATAGACTTGTGAGCATAGATTAACACTAATTATACTATTGGGGGACATTATTTGTATATCTAAACTAAAATTAAAACTAACAATAACCATATTATTATATCTCAAACACAATTACACTAAAAAAAATTGTGAGCATAGATAAACTATAGTTATACTACAAACATTCTTTTGAGAATAAAAAAATTGAAATTTTACCCGCACACAACCTTATGAGAATAGCTAAACCACTATTCTACCCACAAAAAACCTTGTGAGAATAACTAAACGGTAATTATAACAATAAAAAAACACTTATATCATGATATATAAAACCATAAATAATGCATTTAAGGGTGATATTGAACCCCACCTATCATCATCTATATATATGAGTGCCACATGAAATCAAATCTTTCAACTTATCATAAATATACCTTGATAAAAAATGGTCTTCCTAACTTTTCCATGTGGTAACACATAAAAAATAATCATTTGATACCAATAAAATAATATCTAAAATAGCATATCTAATAAGAGAACATATGTTGTGATTTATGATAAATTACATTATTATAGAAGAATCTTTTATAATGGAAAAGAAAACTCAAAAATAATTTTTAATATAAATCATTTCTTAATATCACTTTAAAGGGATGTGTTTTTAAATTAACATTATAAAAAATAGTTTTTTTGATGTTGAAGGGAATTTTTTTTAAAGATACTTAAAAAATTATAATAAAGATGCCTGGATAATTAATAAAAAAAATCCATCAAAATGTAATGTAAAATGGAATATTATAAGATAATTATAAGGAAAATACTTTTAAATATTTTTAGATTCCTTTATAGGAATCACACATCATTAAAATATTTAAAAACTTATTTTATAATGAATAAAATAGAAAAAAGTGTAATTGGAGATATATTCAATTTTATTTTCCCTTAGGGAAGGAAGAGTATTGGTGGGAAGTAAAAATTGGGGTATGAAGAAATAATCTATTAAAATATATGGTAGTTATTATTAACAAAATTAGTTTTTATGAATTAATAGATTAATAAAAGTATAAGAAATCACTTCGAAACATGATTTTACAAAAAAAAAGATAAAATAAAAAATAACCTCATCATAGTGTAGAATAATTCATTCTGAAAAGATTATAATTTAAATCATGTGATTAGGATTCAATGAATATATTTGAGTCACGAAAACCTCTTAACATTATTCCATATTAGTCAAATTTTCAATAAAAAAATTAAAAAAATATATATATCATAATAATATATTTAAAATCCTAATTAATATACATTACCATTTTATATATTACAATAATGACCATTAGTTTTGAATATATTAGTATGTTATCACTTATTTTTACCATCGAGTGTTAATAAATTTAAATTTTTTGTGCTTTATTTATAATATTGATTTTTATAACCCTTCTTTAATACCCATTTTATCATTCTTAGTTTCTATAAGAAATTATAAATTGATGTTTTATAATGACCTATAATGTTATAATCAAGTTATATTAGAGTCTTGTTTTTTTTGTGAAGACAATAATGGCAAGGAATTAATTTCTTGTCTATTTATTATTATTGATGGATTACATAATAATGATCATTATTTTGTTATGCTATAAATCAAGAACCCTATTCGAGATAATTATAACTCGAATATAGAATATAGACTCATAAATTCTTATTTATAACCATCAATTAAGGTTATAGTAAAAAAATACACTGTTCCATGAAGGTGGTAGTCCACACATATGCATTGATCATGATTTCGTTTCCCATAAAATGAGAAAAGGAATTAAAATGGCTTATTTTTTTAGAACATATATTTTTTTTATAAATATTATTATTATATATTATTTTCCATATTATTAACATCCTTTTATGTTTGGTGATGTAATATAAAACATGTTATGTTGTGGAGGTGACTGTCCGCACATACACGTTGCAGTGATTTCCACTTTTCTTAAGGGGGAGGGGAGAAGTGATTAATATTTATTTAAATAATATTAATAAATTTATTTTACTATAAATAATTTTTTAATCACAACATATTGGTAAAATTAAATTATATATATAATGATAGTTGAAAAATATGTCAGCAGAAATATTCAACTGACATTAAGAACATTGGATTTACCTTGGAGGATTCCTTGAAAAGGATAAACTATAGCTAATATATTGTCAGCAGAATTTTTTGAGAGATAATGTGGGATATAAAGGAATAAAATATAGTGTATTTTTAGGATTCAAAAAAAGTTTTATAGATTTTTTTGAATGGGTGCTGAGAGGCCCCTTTTGTAAGTTGTGAGAATGACATTTTTTGTAAATATTTCAAATTCATATAAATTGACCACTTGTTAAACATATCAAGTGGATCCAAAATTGAAGATAAATTATTTTTGAGTGAGATAAGTTTAGTAATATCTCAATAACTCAATTAGAATCATTTTGTAACATGTTTTGAGCCCTTTATGCCTTGAATTATTTATTTCTTAATTTATGTTTTTACCAAAGGAACTAAATGTTTACCTAATGTAACATAATTTGATGACTAAAAATAAAGTATACATTATTAGATAATTTAAAACTACTGATTATAAATTTTAAATAACTTTTTTTATTATCCAATTTTTAATTTTTTAATTAATTTAAATATAATACATTTATAATGTTTTAAAAATATTATTGAGAAAACAAATACTTGAGTTCTAAAATATCAAATAAATGTTTTCAAATAAAAAAATAGTTTAAAATGTCAAATTTAAATTATAAAATATATATTTTTTTCAAGAAAAATGTTTTATAAGTTTGAAATTCATTATTATATACTAATAATGGAATAAATGTCAATGTATTTGTAGAAACAATATCTTACGCTATTCAAATAATAATAAATTTCAAAAAAATAAGATAAATATTTATCTAAAGATAAAATTCGCATGAAAATTCCAAAAATGACGTTAATTTTTTTAAATTCACATCCTAGAACTTATAAATTTTATTTTTTAATTAAGAATATAAATTACGGAGTAAAACTATGTTTATTTGAAATGTCTTTTTCTATATTAACAATAATTTTTTCTATAAATTACTAATTAATATAGTTCTAACATATTATTCATAAAATAGATAGATATATATATATATATAGGAATCCTATATATTTAAAATAGAATGTGAGTTTTATAAAATTACATTTATTTTACCAAAAAACTGAATTGAGAAAAAATTCACTTTACAAATGTATAAAAATTCCTGATATATCTATTCATGTAAATATCTTTATTTTGTATTGATATAATTAGAATTTATAAATACAAATACCCTTACGATCATCCAGTAAGACCTGAGAATCAGATAATAGATTGTTGTAGTTTCTGAGGGTGGTTTAACCGGTATTGATCAATTTTAAATATACATAAGCATAAAATTCCCTCGTACATTTTTTTTAATGAAATGGTAATTGGTAGATTTTGGCTTGGGTTTGGTCCAAGGAAAACCATAGAAAATACAACTCTATTCTAACCTCAAGAACGAGGCCTTTATATGAAATAATAGAAATTTTATATTAGATTTCCTCCTAATTGTAGTATTAATTTTTTAATAAGTTTAAATCAATTTATACATTCTTATTGAACAAAAAATTTTAAAAGTAATATTAAATATTCCAAATATATAATTGTTTTCAATTTAGTTCGCTATTGTTTGTGAAAAAAACTATTTGATATATTATTTATTTATGGAAACAATTGTGTGAAATTGGGATCCATTACTTTTTCAATATTTAAACATCAAATCAATAGTAAATAATTCCTTAAAATCAACTTATAATAACATTAAATAATATCTAGGCTTCTCAAATGTGACCAAAATAATTATAAACACTTAACGATTAGCTTTAATAACATTCAATGATTCAAAAACATGGTTACAAAAAAAATCCCTCAAAAAGTTCATTTGGTAAATTAATCTCCCCCTTTGGATTTTTTGGTAATTTTATTAACCTTTTTAAAATCTTAAAAATATTTTTAATAACATAACAACTTACTGTAGATTCATCAAAGAATATCATTTATTAAATGAGAGGTCACTTGAAACCAAAATACAATAGATGATAATTTTTTAGAAAAAATACATATCTCAGGGATAATAAATGTTTAGAAAATTGAATTATATATTCTATCCCCAATTAATATATTAATGTATACCAATTTAAGGAATAAATAACACTCCAAATTAACATCAAATAGGAAAATATTTTTTCCTCTATCCCTTTGATGAAAAATAGTAAATTATCTTTCTCCCTTTTTTAACATAATCCCATGCATTTTGAGGGTTCATCCCATAAATCCTCAAGTGATAGGGAAATAAAAACATATAGGTTTATTCTTAATAATTAAAATATATCACTTTGAATAGGTTCTGTAAAGCAATTATTAATCTAGTCATTAGTGGATAAACATCCTAGATTCACATCCACAATTTTCACCTTTTTATCAATGAAATTAAATCAGATATAAATATTGTTTCATATTTATTATTTCACTATATCTATTGATCCATCTATTAAAATATAATTTTTATAGGAAATAGTCAATGTATTTATAAAATATTCTTTTAGATATTCTATCTTAACTCTCATCCACAATATATATGGTGAATAATGTGTTTAATAAAAATATCCTTCCTTATATTTCTATAAAGTAACTAAACACTTATTAATTTTATACTAACTCACACAAAATAAACCTCGAAATAATTTTCCACCTGAAGTTGACTTCCTATAAATGTATCACTAGCCTGGTTTTTATCTTGGAATCCATGTAGATTTAGTTTTTTCCTTATTCCATTAAAAACCCCCATTACATAGATATCCATTATCACTATGATACATACAACAAATATTCTTTTCATAAAATATAGCTACCCTTATTTTTTGTAGATAGTGTAGACTTTTAACAATATTTCTCAAATATTTATAATTTATAATGTTTCTGTATTTGTCTTTTTAGGTTAATTGAATCATCCATGGGTGTTGAAGCATTCTTAAATTGTTCCATTTTAAATATTTTTAAAAATTATATATAATTTTATTTCCGATATAATAAGATGTAGTTTTTTCCTTTAATTACTTATAATATTAGAAAAAATTGAACATTTAACCTAGACTAGGAAACTCAAAATGTAACTTCATATACATAGAAAAATCCTCAAATGAATTATACATGAACTAAAAAGCACAATATAATCAACATAAACTATAAAAGATAGAGTACCAATAAACATCCTCTTTATATAATGGTTCATATCACAAATAAATTTAGTAAATTATTTTTATTTTTGTAAATTATAAAATTTAAAATACTAGGCTCTAGGGTCTTTATTAGTATATAAAAATCCTTCTAAAATTTACACACTATACTTACTAATATTTCTATAATTAACCCTTCACACTTCTCAATGAAAAATTCTTCTTCAATATCAATTCTTAAAAAATGAAAACATTATATCCATATTTAAATACTATGGTGGTCTATTACTACTAACCAATGTTTTGGATGGTGGTGTCATGTGAACATAGGCATGCCTCCCTTTACACTATAGACAAATGATTAGTACCGTGGGTTTAATGAATAACTATAAAGATACAATATCATCATATTAGGATAATAATAATACAAATGTCCATGAAAAACAAAAAATAAATAATGAAATTATAAAACGGCCCAATAAATAAGAATAACAATATATCAATTAAAAATGTTTTAGAATACAGTCCCACAAACCAAATGATCTCCCACTGATATAATTACATATAAAAATAGAGAAAATGAAAAAAATACAACTGGGATATGCTATAATAACTAATCCTTATCACACCACTATACCTAAATCCACCTTTAGATTCTACTTCTCGATCAAGGAACAATGGTTCTATACACTATCGGAATATACAAACATGGGTCATACTCGAGTATGAATGTCGAGGGCCTCTCAATTAGTGTGTGAGTAATATTCAAATGGCCACCACCGATGGTGTCCCTAAAATAAATATATTGGTAGTGTATTTATATGTTTTGTACTAAGTTTAAATAAATAAATTTATGAATCCAAATAAAATAATAACCTTTAATATTCAAGATCTAAGGTTACCCCTTAGTTGGACTATACCTATTCTGGTTAGTGTCGAAGTGTTTCAGAGCATGTCACACCATTATCAGGAACCCACGAGTGCACATTCTCCCTAACCTTGAAACATAATCCAGCACCACCAAGAATATGTGGGACAAATCTCACCACCTTGGAAAAAAGTTATCATAATCATCTAACTCAGGGTAGTGCACACTCCCCACCTATAAACACATATCATGTCATTAGGAAACTTAGAGGCATAACCTATCTCTTCTTAGAAATATTTTATATACCATATTGAGGTATTAATTCACATGATTGAGTTATATGTCATATAGGTTGAATTAGAAACATACACTAGAATCACATGTCACATTATGTAATTAGTGTCAGATGCTTAATACCATCATACATCATCCTCATATTAGTTGGAAACATTACCACACACATCACAAGTCTCCTAGAATGGTCTATCAATAACACAACATAGACTGATCATTTTTATTACTAGAATGCACCTTCAAGTATGTCTCATCATCTGGATATCCTTATAGGATAAATCACCCAATATTTTATTCTAAATACCACTACATCATTCTAAACACATTAGAATCCTCATCTCACCCTTTTGGGTATCCACAGGGATCCTTCAAAACTATCTTGGTCCTTTCTTATTAGAACCAATCCATATTCAACACCTACCATGTTCTCTAATGCACATTCCCATTTTTTGACCCTATTATCATGGGAAAGATCCAAATACGACTCTAAATTTTTATGTCATTTCGATACCTATAAATTGGAACAACCTCTGTCAAACTGGTACAAAGGCCCTTTGAATCTTGATGTTATGTTATTGAAAAATTCCCATGACCCTCACTAATGGACATACCGCATTTTACTCAATATGGTTCTTAATAACATTATCCAGAGGAAACACTCCTTATCAAACATCATCTTGTTTTTGAGAACTTATCCCAGTCATGGTAGTTTCCATGGTTCAAATCAACTATCAAGTGGGTTTACCTTATCAAGTTAGAAATTTTTGGCAATATCAACCATATACACTAGGTTTAAACCTATTATAACTACAAAAAATAATTAGAAAACTCATATAGGATATTCCAATCTCATTTAAATATCAAGGAGCGATCCTGGTCCTCTCATAAATTCAATCAACACCTTCTCCCCTTGGAGATATATTAATAAATTGAGTATGTTATCTAATAATGTTAGAGGCTCACCTGCTTCAGACCTAGGAGACTCACAAAACACTATATCCAGGTCTACTAGGTTCATTTAGTTTATTAAATTAATATCCCTTTGGGATCCATATACCTCATAGAGAATTTTCATATTCATGACCCCAACCATCAGTGGATGAAAAATTATTTATACCGTATTATGGTCCACCATGTCCCATGGAACCTTGTCCATTTAATTTGAAACTAATGTTTAAGGTCAATATATATTTAGTGAATGACCTAATATAAATTCCAATTCACCATACATGGAGTCACTCCCTTAAAGAAAGATTCGAAACCCTTACCTAATCTTGTCCAAGCATCTCTAATCATGTTTCATAATACGAGATCCTATCTCAAGATAGTATATAACAATATTTAATTATAAAAAATTATAATTGATTATTTAATTTAATCCCAAAAAATCATTATTTCCTTTAAAATCATTGATCCATTTCATTGAATTGGATTTACAATAAATTTCTTCTACAAGGTCTATCGTATACTCCGAGCATCATCTTGAGAAAAATTACTATCATCAATCCATAGATCAATCTCAAAATTCATCAAATTTAATAAAAAACACTATATAAATTTGGGTAGTGTAATAAGTTAATCAAAAAAGTTAGTGACGGTTTATGTTCCTCTTTATGAGACATCCTATACCTAATCCACATTAATGTACTATAAAATTAAGAATATTCTATCTTGATCTATTCAAATCTTCTAAAAAACATGATCCATAGATAATTAAATTATAGGCTATAAAATTGGAAGAATATGATAGGTTATAATAAGAATATCACACCTCTATCTCTCTGGAAAATACCACGAAAACTATACCTATCAATGGGGAATGACAAGGAAGGAAGATAAGGGGGAGGGCTATCCAAAATTCACATCTCTCAACTATCTTTTGAGCTAAAATATAGGGTGGTGGGAACTTAGAATAATTGGTTTTAGACAATTAAAATATCTAGTAGGGTTAGTTTTAGTGAAACCATGTGGGTAACAGTGTGGCACTCTTTCGCTTGGATATGACTTGGTGTGATCCCTTTGGGTTGTGATGCAACCACGTCCACGAAGAGAGTGCATCCCTTAGAATACCATTATTAAAAAAACACTTCCCATGTCACAGTGAAACTCTCCTTATGCTAGGAACCAAACCCCTATCCAAAACCATTATCGCACGACTCCTATGGGTTATGGTGTTAATACCGTTATAACAGAGCAACAACCGAGTCCCCCCAACCATTGTATATTAATGTCCTCTTTTCTAATAGTTTGATACCACATTATTCACCTCATGATAAAATATGTTTGATGTGACAAAAATAAGAGTTGGATGTCGTGGTATAAATGGTATTTAAAAATTAAAATCACAAAAAAAAATACATATGACTTATAAATCCATAAATAATAACAAATTCATCATGTGACACCTCCTCATGGTGACATTTTCTCTGTAAGTTTTTCCATATAAAAACCCTAGAACAATACATGCCATGTTATAAAGTCCTTCAATATGGCCTAACCATTTCTTGCATATAACTCATCACATAATGAACCTCATATATCATGAAACGATGACCAACAAGTTGGAAAATTCAACCAAGGGGTCACCCAAACTCACTTTGACAATCAACCCTATATTTGAAAATCCCCCCACTCCTTCACCCACATCAAAAACCATCTCTTTGAGATGTTTGGACATTTTAATTCCAATTAAAATACAAATTCTCAAAATTTTCCCATATTTCATGATTTAAAATTCAAATTCCTTATGAATTTCACATATTTTTATAATGTGAGGTTTTACAACCACCACATAATAAAAATTCTCATCCCTAGGAAGTATATATGGTCATTAATCCACTAGTACAAACCAAACATGGTCATAAATTCAATAATAAATCACCATATCTAATCTTGGGATGTTGAATGATCTTCCTCTATGAAACTCTATACATCAGAGAAAAATATTAATAAAAAAATAATTTATTCACTAGTAACCATCAACAATTCTGAGATGACACTTTGTCACACCTCTTTGTAACACGACATCCATGTTTAATAAAAGGCTTCAATCACTATATTACAACGATATCCACTATACAATTAAACTAATAAATTATTTTCATGAAGCCTATCCCTACATACAATAATTATATCATACCAAAACCTTTTTCCAAGATTCTATCATCTCAATAATTTCATTTTACATCTCATCACACCTAATTCCATGAAAATATTCTATTAGGTCCTCCTCTAGATAACTTTTATCAAATCTGAACAGCCTCACTTAATATTATGCTATCTCATCACTTGATCAAGATGTCCTTATTCTAAGTGTCACCGTAAAATCATTTAAACATCCACAATAATTTTTATACATAACACATGGTGTGATTCCATGATTGGATCACCAATCAACCACACTAGTCATCATGCCAAAACCCTTATCACCTGTGTATCTCTAATAAAACAGTCTCAAATCCTATGTTAATCCATATAGATCAAAATTTCAATGAAAAAACTCCATAAAACATTTTATATTACCCCATTTATGGTATCTTCGATGAATAATAAGAAATTGGGGTTTCATACACATCAACACCCTAATACCATCTTGAAATTCCACCGACTGTTCTCATTGAATCCAAAACACTACCCACTAGAGGATCATTCCACCATGATAGAGAAAATACTTTCCAAAATGAGTGTACCATCATATAAAATCCCCAAAGACAAAAATTATCATTATTGAGAAAAAAAATCCATTATCGAATGTAATTACTAGAATTGAGTGCCTTACTTGTACAGAATAACCATTGTAAAATTTAAACCATGGTCCATTCCTGTATCATCATTATGGGAATCCTTAGATTATTTAGAATTATTACCCATATTTAGGGTCCTACCAACCAATAATAAATGGTTCAGTTACACAATATGACATTATTTATAATTTTACTCAAGTAAAATTCTCTTCAGGTTTCCATCATCACATGTGTGCCAGTCCTTCATATCTATCCTAACCCATACTAAAAATTCATATAATGATAAATAGTAAAATCAACTATTCCATGATAATTCTAATCCATCCATGATATCACCAACCAATATAAAGTCAATGCCTCTCATTCATGTCATTAATCTTAGTGACGATACCTGCAAACACCTCATCAAATAACTCAATACTTAATACACACACATAAATTGTATAATTTACAATCCCACATACACTACACATAACCAGAAAACACTTTCCCTCATGGAAAAAATATTTTTCTGCTCTATAACTCTAATGGTAGTGTATGAGAACCCTCTCTTTAGTTTTAATAATCTATCCATCTTGTTATCATGTGAATGAAATAGGGGTAAGTGTAACATCCCACCCCTCACCCATTGGATTCAGATTATGGTGTGGTACAACTAATATTAATTGAATTATTTAGGACACTAAATGATATAAATTTTTTTCATAGGAATACAAGATCATCAATGGAGAAATTTCCTTGATGATTATAAAAATTGCACGCAAATGTAATAAATAAAGGAAAATGGTATATAATAAATATAAATTAGTATAAGACAAGTCAAAATAAGAATATAATATTGAAGTATTAGATAGTGTTAGTGAATAAAAATAATGAAACAAATGATGGATTAATTAAAATAAACCCACGTGACATCAACTGAAACACCAACCCAACAAGGATCCAAAATCTAACTCCACGTCACAAGACTACTATACTTTGATGCATCACTAGAGAAGTATAATGAAATGAATTTACCTATATCTCACATTATAAAATCTGAATATGCACCAATATACCCAAACATGCCCTAAATAAAAAACACTATGTAATTCAAAAGACTTACCAATACACACAACTAGATTCTAGAACATGTTAGATCATATTAATATAAGATAAAGGGTGAGGTTATTAATATAATTTATAATAATAAAAAAAAAATTTGTAAAAAAATTGAACTAAATCAATTTGTTAATTCTTTCTTTCTACTGAGGATACCATTTATATTCCACACACAAACACACACCAATACATGCCCAATTAAATTCCTAATACACATGGGTAGTGATCCATCCTGTCACTAAGTCATCACCTGTTGGAATATCTATGTGTCTATTTGGTACTAGCCCCATGTAAAAACAAACAAGGAACATTAATTCAATTTCACAAACTCTATGCAACCACACATGATAATTTTTAATAAAAACATTTACTTTGACGTGAAATTTCTTTCATGAAATTTATCAAACACCTAGTGTGAAATATTTCAAATCCATTGACTTGGGTACTAAAAAAAAAATGTTTTCCAATAATGAAAAATATATTAGTTTAAAAATCATTCCATCAAGTTATATAATGGGTAAAGTGGAATAGATGAAACCTACATCACAGTAGTTTAATAAGACAAAGATCAAAACATGAAAGATATATATAAAATGTTGAAACCTATTTCAATCTATATATCTAATCAAGAACTCATTAAAACACATCATAGATCATTGATCAATCCATAACAGATTAGATATAATTTTTTGGGTGGGATAAGATATGAATATATAAGAAAAAACAGAGAAAAAAAGTCATAATCATCATTCTAGAGGTACAACAAACATTGATTCATCAATGATTCCTTCCAAATCAAATGGAATTTACAAGGATTCCTAGAAGAGGAGAGAAGTTTGAGAACCATGTATAAATGAATAAAAATGATAGATTTGGGGATCAAATATTAGTTAAACTCTAATTTTAAGAGTATTTAATGCCCAAACCAAGATTTTTAAAACTATTTTCTAACCATACACATTATACTCTATCAAAAATAGATTGAAACACAATTTTCAACACTGGGTTCATAAAACCATTTGAAAACCATACACATGAAATTGCACATCATCCATAGAGAAACATAGCTATTGAATATAGTTTGGAAAACCATGCACCAACTATTAGTATTCTATAAGATATCAAATAGAGATCCACATGTTTGTTCCCCACATTTTGGAAAACCATATGCATTCCATTATCCAAAATTTCATTTCTCACATTATTTCTCCTTATCACCCACAAAGTTTGGAAAAAATTTGCACCATCCATGTTCTTACCCAATGAAACCTAGAACCTTTTACACAGTTTCCTAGATGAATTTTACAGTTTTTCCAAATCGTTCCCAAATAATGTAATGTAAAAACCCTTCCAAAACACTCTAATAAATTTCATAATATCTTGAAAATACACTTATGTATTATATAGAATAAAAATATTTAATAAAAGGGTAATGTACCTGAAACTAGGATTTCTAAATTATCCCAACCATTTGTACTTACATACTTGTGATGTTAGATATTTTAATTTCATTATAAGAGCTCATGACACTATTCCCACATTTCTTTATCACATTCCAATGATTCTTTCAAAAGATGAACATGCTACCATACATCTCATACCAAACTAATAATATTACCACATAGAACTTTATAATGACTATCCAAAATATATATTTGAATTTTAATCAATGTAGCAAAAGTCTCAAGATCAATATGGTTCTATCGAATAACATGTTCATGATAAGACTAGTACTGCTTCTGTAGAGATCCCTGAAATAAATTGTTAATAGAGAGTAATATTGGTATTAAATCCAATATAGAAGATCAATTTCACATTTTTTCTTGTATCTCTAAAGGTATACTATTCCAAGGATACAATTTAACTTACATACCCAAATATTGATGTCCTAGTAATGGTGAGACTCTGAAGAAAAGATGATCACTGCAATAAAATGATTACATTCATTGATGATGATTTTCATATTATTTTTTATGAAACCAATACATAACCATTACTTTCTTTATAATATTAATCTTATTAATCATTTCTTGAATACAAAACGGTTCCATAAGTTATATATCACATATTTACATATGAAAAAAGTGGAAAAACAAAGGGATGATCGAACCATGCTTCAAAATGAGAAATATGTATTTGGAACTGAGAAATGTTATAGTGTGAGATCTGCAATAATGGTATATAATTATCCCACAAGCCTCCAAAATAACTAATAAATTGTGTAATCATGTCTTCAAAGGTTTCTATCATCCAATTAGACTCTCTATCCATTTTTGGAAGATAATTTGTGCTCATAGTCAACTGGGATTCAAGGGATTACTATGAGGATTTCCAAAATCGAGTTGTAAAATTGGGGTATCGGTTAGAACCAATCGATACCCAAACACTACACATCTTTAAATATTAAAAAATATAGGTTTTCAATAATTCTCCAACTATACTAGATTATTAAACATGGATAAGGAAATATTAATTCATAATAAAGTACACATTCCCCTATATGGAATCATGTTTCCAAACCATTCTAAATAGACTTATAAAAAAATACATTAATATCCACTCCCAATTCCACATTGAAATATTTAATGTTTACAATATACCAACTGGGCATTGGTTCTCTACATTGTCCTTGTAAAATTTGAGGCTCCTTGAGACATATTATGTGACCTTAATTTTTATTCCATCTCACAAAAACTATGTTCTTATCACATTATAAATATACTAAATTCTCAAATGAATAGAATATCTTATGTAATGGGTGGATGATATAATCTATTCCCGATAAGTTGGAGGAACCAAAATCCAATCTCTAAAATAAAACCAAAATATCACTTCCAACATCTATCCACAACAGTTTCCCTAAAATTTAGTTTAGACATCATGGTTAGACATATGTCATAAGATTTATTATAACCATTGACATTATCAATCAAATGAGGTACAAAATAAACTATAATGAACACTAAAAAATCACCTTTCTTAGTATAATTGAGATGCATATCTGCAATTACCATCATTAACTACCATTGATTTGAAGCCTATTTAAGGAAAGAAATCTATGAATTTATACTCAATTCATCATCCATAAAATTTATTTTACCTAGTTTATACATGAAGTTAATGTAAAATATTTCATCAATTAACATTTCCATATATTCAAATATATCTATGAGAATTCATGTTTCATGATTTATGATCGATGAACATAATGAAATTCTCAACAAAATGATAATGATTCCATGTTTTCAAAGGATGGAATACAATATCTATCTTCAAATCATGTTTTGAGTAACTCTTCTCATGAACCCCTAACTACAATGAACCATAAGAGATAAAATGATCTCCATACATATGAACATATCTCAAACTAGTTTATGATGCAACATAATAGACCACTTAGTCTTATCCAGAATCTAGCAACACATGTATAAGTGAGTTTGTAAATCGAACCATAACCTCCTGAAAATATTTTTAGAACATGTTGCTACATTGGAAAGTAAAACCTTTCCTTACAAAAATTTAATCAGAGAGGCATGTAAAAAAAGTTATGAACCCAACATAGATAAAAAACTTCTATGATGAGAAACTTATGTATCTCAAAGAAATTGTTTGGTTGTTTCAAAAGGACAACAATATCTACCGTTTTAGGGTCAATTGAGAATCATCTTTTATAAATGATATATAAAAAGAAAAATACCTATTATATCCATAAATCACACTTTTAAATATTATAATAAATGAGGCGTTCCTATAAGATACCCATTACCATGTCCATGTTTTATTCATTATCATCCTTAGTCCTAGAATACATAAGAATATTGTTGAATAATACCACCACATTGGAGTCAATATATATTTAAAAGTTATAATTCATCAAATTTCTTAAACACCACTATTTTACTCATTAATACAATGTGAATAAAAACATATTCATAATGAACACTAAAAATATTAAAATCTATCGTCAAAATATTGACCTTATAGATTCCAATTTCATGATTACTTGATAAAAAATAAATCTTATAGAAACATTTATAAACCCTAATTTTATAAAAAAATAATTTTTTCATGGAAGAAGATATCAATTCATTACCATAATAAGGTTTAGTTTAGGATAATACCCATAGATATAAAGAGTTCCATCAACTTTTTGTTGATAAAAGGATCTAGTGTCGCCCTTGGATGTGTACTGAACTAAATGAATATTTTTCTTTCCACATATTCCTAAAAAACATTATATTCTATTAATTTTGGTGGTTCAATCCAATATGATTGAAATTAAATATTATTGTTCATTGACGAGTGTTTAATTGTAAATTACACATCTCATTTTGGTGGAAACCACAATAAATTTAAGAAAACACACCAAAAAATTTAACCCTAATGGTTTCAAAACCACTATAATTAATTGAATTGATAGTATACAAAGTTACTATAGCCAACTAGTTAAATATTATCATAACCACTAGTATAAAATTTTCTTCTCTACTTTAATTCACATCCTAATATTTTATAAAGATACGCTAAACACCTTTCAATGATGTGAAACTAACATTCATGTAATAACATTCAATGTATGTCTTGATGTATGTCAAACAATCCATTCAATAATTTAGTCAGATATTTATATCTTCAGAAAATATAAATCCAAAATATATTCATCCACATTGATAGTTATAGGACATTCTATATAGTGAAATTATTCAAATTCTAATTTCCTGAGAGGTGTATGATGTTTCAAGACATTCATAATAACATAAACATAAGATCCCATAAAATACATAACATGTATAGTAATAAAATATAATGACAATCCATTATCAAAAAATATTTCATAAATGTAGTGTTTTTGAGAATATTAAATAACACTGTTGAAGGACTAGATTGATCATCTATTTCTATCTATTCAACATCATATAACAACTTACTAGTTGTAACTGATAATTCATTTTTGTTTTAATATGGTTGTGATCACTTTTGAGGTGTTGATGTGACATGAGAGTCATCCTTGGTAATTCTGTAATGATTTAAATTACCACGGAATCTCTAAGGAACCCTATGATTATAATAATCATAAGACATGTTGGAGACATTTCCTTTAGTCATCCATAATTTCAAAATATAATAACATTTCTGATGTCCCAAATTACAAAAAAATTACATATTCTCAATGGAATTGTAAATTAATTCTTTATATTCACAATTTTATTATCATTTTGACTAAATTAGTGAGGTGTAAAGAATACTAAACCTACCAAAATGATTCTTAGTTATTTTATTATAGAACGTAATTATCCCTCTTTATCTTATTCCCGATGTTGTAGTTCCCACTTTTAATAATATTGGTAAAATTGATTTTTACAACATATATTCCCAAGATATCCTTTTGGGGTACTGTTTCCCAATTCAGCAAGTATTTATAGTTTTAAATACAAAATATTACCAACTTGGGGAATACTTCTGGTCAAATATAAACCAATAGTATCCCCACCTTGAAGTTCCCAACAGATACAACATCAAAAGTGAAACACATAAAATTCATGAATTGAGAATCATAGTCCATGAGAATTAGTTTTCCCTTCTAAAGAGTAAATACATATGAAAACCTAGAGATCATGAAGGTGTAGGGATAATTATTCAGTTAAAATTACCATCAAATCCTTCCCATGTTAGATTGTAATCATGTTTAATTTTAAAAATAATATCACACCACATTTTTTGAATATCCTCTATTATAAAACTATAAAAACAACCATATTATCTTTTAAGGTTACGAAGAAATTATAAATTTTATTTTACTTAAAAATCTATTTTCCTCCTTCTATGGACCCAAGTGAACAAAAACAATTAGTGGATTTTGAATACAAATTTAAATGGTTTAATTTTCGGGTTGTGGATGCAGATTCTAATTTCCCATCTCAATAAATTGAAAGTCATGTAATATGTTTTGTTATAATCCATTAATTAACATGTCTATTTGTTGGAACCACTTTCTTAGATTCTTCCACCTATTGGTTCATCAGTTATCAAACTAGTTACATTTTCTAAATATAAAAAACATAACTTATAAATAACCTCAATATTTTTCTTAAAATAAGGCTTGATGTTTCTAAATCAACTTACGAAAAAAATCATCAATTTTTTCTCAAAATTCATGAATAATAATATAAATAATTTAGTCCAATTTTTATGTCTCACCACTAATTCATGATACAATATACTCCTCATCTAAACCCATGATGTTGAGATGAAGACACTCTTTCATGTGTTTTAGAACAATTTTTGTAATTATAACTCCGTGGTAACCTGAAGATCAGCATAAAAAGTATATCTATATCATTTTATTCTATACACTTCAAGATTGAAAATAATAATCTCCTTGATATTATCAATAAATTAAAGACTGAGCAAGATCTATACCATTTATAGAATCCCTCCCCACACCCATTTCCATGGGAATAAGATGTGGTTCTACTAACCAAAGATGAAATCCCCATGATGCTAATGGCTAGAAACATTTGAAATGGGTATACAATATAATTGGGGGATGATTTTTCCTAAGACAATAATAAACTAAAAAGTTGGAAAAAATATATGAAAATGATTATTTTTGTAGAAGAATTAGTAAAATAAAACTCAGAACCATAATATAATATCTAAGTAAGAGATGTATTAAAGAGAGTATAACACTGACATATAATAATGAAAACATAACTCTAAGACACAAAAGTGGAATCATCCAAAGAACCACCCCAAACAAGATCTAAATTATGGATACAAGTCCCAATCCCACTACACAATGATGAGTCACTTTTATACAAAATCTATAGACACACTAATGTTACCCAATAAGGGGTGAGTATAAAACATGGTAGGTAATCTACATAACATACCAACGCACACCACTAAGAACAAGAAATTTCCAACTAAAATTTATATAAAATAGAGGGTAATGATATAAAAATTGTAAACAATAATATATTAGTTTACTTAAATACCATTGAAATAAACCATTTTTTTAATTTTTTTCATTCCGCTTGGAATACCATCCATATTCCGCTATCACAAACCCATGTATTCCCACTGACAGTCCGAAATATACATGAAAAATCATTTCACCCATCACCAAGTAATCACTTGATGGAATCTCTATGTTCCACTTCGCCACCATCCCCAGGTTTGAACTAACTGGGTGGTATAACCAAATTTCCTAAAGTCACACCAACCACACATCCCATGTTCTTAAAAACCATTTTTTTAAACCACATTCTTTCAAAAAACAAATCAAAAAAATTACGTTTAATATTTTAAAACCAAATATTTAAGAACTAAAAGAAATATTTGTTTTTAAATAAAAAAATAGAGTGATTTAAACCTCAAGACATATTGGTCTAGAATGGGTAGAGTGGAAGATAATCTACCTACTTCACAATGGTTGATGAAAATAATGAACCGCACATGAAACATAGAGATACAACCATAAAACCTATTTAATTAAATATATCCTATGAATATATCATCAAAACAAACCATATATCATATATCTATCCACAAAAGATTAAATACAATACTCTGGGTGAGAGAATATGAGAAGATCTAAGAGGGAACAAAGAAGGTGAAGAATTTGAATTTATTACAGATATACAAGTCATATTGATTAATCAAAATAACCTTCCATATAAAAGTTAATCCTTAAGGATGCATACCATAAGAGATGATTTTGAAATTTGAGTAAAATAGGATAAAATTAGAATTTCACGACCTCAATCTAAGTTAAAATCTAATTTTTAGAGAATTTAATACATGTACCACAGCCATACTCTATATTTCTTAAAACTAGGTACCGACCATGAGTATGTTACTATATCTAAACCACAGAGATGAATGGTTTTAATTCACGAGTCATCAAAATTTTTCCAAATTGTGTACATGATACAATACATCTACTAGAGGTTTGTACCAATGTTCCGTATTTGTTTTTCCAAACCATGATCCAACCATACACATGACACTGTAAAATAACTCCCATATCGTATAGTTTCTCACAATCACACTAAAGGTTTTTCCAAACCATAAACCAATTTCTAAACTACCAAGTGTGTCCCATAAACAATATCATGGTTTCCTATAGAATGTTCACGATTTTAACTATAAAAAACTGGGATTATATATGATATATTCCTTTTAATTTCTTACATATATTTTGTTGTATGCTACACCAAGATTATCTTTCACTATACACAACAGCGTATTAGCTTGCAGTATATGAAACACTAATCATGGATCGTGTTACACACAATTTCATGTTTGTTTGATAATAGTTATTCTACGCAACATTGAGTGCATATATATATATATATATATATATTAAATGTATAAATGAAATATGGTTGGTGTTTTTATACACTACAACAAATTAGTCTTGCACTACACCCAACCTTGACTTGGCTTTCATTACACGAAATCATGACCTCCCTCGATTGCGTTTGTTGTAACCAATACCAGGTTTCACTAAACAACAATATATAGTTAAAATATTAATATAAAATAGCCATTATGAATATTAATTACTAAATTTTTAATTTTATAACATTATTATTCATGTTACACATTTTATAGAACATGGTATGAGAACAAAATAAATTTTTCGGATAAAATATGTATTTTTAAAAAAATTCAGTTTTACCGCCTTTGAATTGAAAACCCATTTTAAATATAATTTTTGACAAGTTTATAAGATCAATTTTACAAAATAAACATATTATTTTGAATCAGGATATAAATATTGACATTGGATAAATTTTTGATATTTTTCTGACAACTTTCTAATTTTGATGAATAGTAAAAACATGCTAAATTTAATTTGAAAATATCTTGTTTCATCGAGATAATTTGTATGGTTAAATTATAATAGTAAATTGTTTTAATGTATAAATTGAATAAATTTTCACCATTTAATTAATTCATTAGAATTGATTTTACATTTAATTATTCGGTTAAATCAATTCATTCTTTTGCAATGTTTTTAATAAAAACCCATTTTTTCGACAATGAGATTAATTTTAAATTAATTACTAAAACTTCTGTGTTTTGAATTTTTAAAAATGGATTTTATATTTGAATTAAGTGGGTGCATTTTATGTTAATATGTTACTTTTATTTTTTTGATATTATGAATAGTAACCATGATTATTTTTATTAACTGTAGTTAAAGGTAAACCAGGTAATTAAGGGTCAAAATAAGTTTAAAAATTACCCTAACAGCTGAAAAAATTCTATTGGATGACTAAAAGTCGACCCTTATCACCTAAGTGTCGTAATATATTAATTTTATGGACTTTTTACCATGAAAATAATTTAATTATTATTAAAACCAAAGAATGTGAAAACATGTCACTCTCTTAAATCTTATAAGTATAATTATTTTAATTTAGTGATAAACATCATGAAACTTAAAAAATGAATAGTACCCAGAAAGATATTAAAATTATCTAAATCATGTGAATTTATTTAAAAAATTTAAGGACTAAATCATTATCATTAAAGGTGACACAATAGTGATGTTGAAATTATTTTATTGATTGAAATATAAAATAAAAGGGGTTTAAAAATATTAAAATAAATATTATATGAACTAGTTAATATGATCCACAAACATTCTAGAGAAATATGAAATGTTATGAATCTTTTAAATATTTTATTTCGAACATATCTTCGGTGTGGATTTTATTTAAATTCAAATAAATGAATAGTGTCAAAATTGACACTATTGTTATTTTATAAAAATAACATAATATAAAATTGTTTAAAAATCACCAAACTATTTAAAAATTTTAAATTAAAATTTATGTGGTCGAAAATGTAATAAATTATCCAATTATGAACAATTGACAACACAAGTAATTATTTAAAACAATTTAAAATTTAGAATCTTATTACCACAAATAAAATTAAATAGATTAAATAAGGAAAAATCAAGTTGATAAGGTTTAAAATAAATTTCAAACATTTATAAATTTTATTGGTTGATGAGATTACAACCCTATCTCACCTAATCTCAGAATATGAGTCATTTTTGGAGGTTTTTATTGGGGTTTGATTTATTATAAATTAATTTTTTGAGGTTTCCAAAGGTGCCCCTTTCCTCCCTTATAAAAGGGAACCTCCTCCCTCTCATCTTCACAACACTTTGAGCCTTGAAGCTCAGAAAAAACCTGCCCATTTATCATCTAAAATTCTATAGAAACATTCTGGAGGTTCTGGTCTTCTCAAAGACTAACTCTATTCCCTTAAGAGGAAGATTAAAGGAGGTGCGTCGAAGAAGAGGTAATCTCTTCTACTGATTCTTTCAAGTTTCTTTCTTCTTCATCCTTCTGTTCTTTAGTTGTTTCATTTTAAAGTAATAAAATAAGTATCACTAATATACTGATATGATATTATAAATATTAAAGAACCCCATTTCACCTACTATCCATCAAACGGATAACAAAATCACCGCGCATGCGTACGTATGAAATACCATCTCCACGTCGTGGTGTAATCATTTATTCCACCACCACCTTACTTGGATGGGTATAATGGTGTAATTAATAACTATATATGGTTATTATAACATAATAATTAATCTGATACATTATATCATCCACTAAAATTCTACTCAATAATTACGGGAACGATATCATCGCTCGTGCGTACGTACGAACTACCATCTCCACGAATGCGACGAGATTCATTTTCCATGATTAACCATTCAAGTATGATTATAAATTATATATAATAAATAATCATGAAAGATATTACATAATAAAGATGATGGATTTATGTACATATCTGTTTCATTTACTTAATTCCATTCGATTCAATAAGGAAACGATAACAGCGTTCTTGCGTACGTACGACCTACTGTCTCCACAAATGGTGTATTTCATTACATTTATCGATCTATCGTATATATTAATATGATGAAAATGTATTATAGATAAACCATTTTTTACATTATGGAATTAAATAAATCAGGATATAAGTAATAATATTAAGAACCACAAGTCACAAAACGCACGATAAATGAAATGATTATACCCAAAATGCTGCTTTAACATGGAATTTACAAAAGAACGGGTAATATAAAGTCATAAGTGAACCATATATGATATCATAACAATGAATATGATTCTGTAATAAGTCAATGACATTATTTAAATCTTTATACAGGAGGTTCAGATACATATAAATCATATCAGACAAAAGGTAAGGGATAATTATTCCAATATTGTTCTTATCCGAGATTGTTTATTCAAAAGTATTTACATGGGTTATTGTTATCATCCATATACATGTTTTCTAAAAGTTTTTTCATGTTTTTTAACGTCCTTTTTACCCATTTTTTACTTTTTCCACATGTTATGAAAGGAATATTACTTTTGTTTACCATATGAGTAACTTTTTGACATTTCCGAAATAAGTACGAGGAGAATGTTTTTTAACTTATACGGAATGAATGGATTTTTACGGTTTCATAACACCTTATTTTCATGAATATTAATCTACAATATTTCATGACTATTTTCAACAAAATCATTTTATTTTAAAATTTCATGGTAGTTGGTGAAAAAATAAATGATATTGAAGAAGAAATGATATTTCCCACAAAAATTTGTTTCAAGTGTTTTATCAAAACCATTTTCCATGTAAGATTAAATTATTTAATATGTTTATGTTTCATGTATAATGTCTCTATTATTTACATGGTTTGACTTTTCTTATGAAGAAATGATATCCATCTGTTTTATATGGATTATGTTATGATGAGATGATGTTTATGAAACCCATTTTATTCTTTGGGTTATGATCAATGATTTATGTTTATTTATTGGCACACGAAATAATGATTTCAATATGAGATGACTGGGACCTATATCTCCCTCAAATTCATTGGGTAAAGATTTATATTTCATGAGAAAGACATGTCTAGAACGATAAGTTAATCTGGTTCAGTGATACAGGACTAGAACAAGGAGTGAACTTGATTCAGTAAGGGACTTTGTCCACTATGATGGTCTTGGAAGAAACGTCTTGGGTACTACGGAAATCATATCAAGTGCATAATGGTTTTACACAATTACATGTTTTATTCTAATTCTATTTTATCATTATTGATGTTCCATTATGATCTATACCTTATTTACTACAATGTTTTATGTCATTGCTCCAAGTTTTGTTGTTTAAATAATATGTTCATGTTTTTAAGATAAAATGTATATAGTTTGCTTTATTTTCTCCAGGATTACCCTTACTGAGAATTTGAGCTCACCCTTTATATGTTTTTTACATAGGATATAATGAATGGTTTTAGCTAAGAAAACAAAAGGGGAAGATCTGTATGAGAGATTTTCAAGACCTTTCACCATGATTAAAATATTATGTTGTGAGTTTTCAAAGACACTAAACTATTACGGTCCTTATGTGTTGGTTTTTGTTATGTATTATTTATTTCTCAAAAGTAATTTAATGTCCATGTACGCCATGATTCAGGTCTCTATAGTTGGTATCAGAGGAAAGGTTTAGTTAATCTTTGGAAACTATGATGTGAAATCTTTAGTGAAATCCCAAGAGAAATTTCTAAGATATGTCTAGGGATTCCCCTAAGGTTAAGTATAATTATATGTTATAGTCTTAGAATTACAGTAATGATATTATAATTAAACCTAAGATGTTAAATATTGAAGTTACGCTCCGTTTATTATGTTGTTCTACCTAGCATGATTTTTTCCTTTGACACTATTATTTTTTGGTTTTAGACGATGGCTGGAACCTGAAGGAACTGTATTGATCAATGTAATGGACAATGCAATGATTTTCCTTCTGAACAATCCAATATTATGGGAGATGGAGTGAAAAATGTTATTGCTATATTTACACAAGCTATGAATTATTTTGGACTTCCAAATGAGTAGAGAAGGGAACAATATTCTATTGAGTCCTTCATGAGGCAACGTCCACCTACTTTCAGTGGGTCTTTTAATCCACTTGATGTTGAACACTGGATTAGTACTAGTGAAAATATATTTTCCATACTTCACTGTTCGAGACATGAAAAAGTCATTCTAGCTATTTACCGTTTAGAAGGTGAAGCATACCAGTGGTGGACTCTAATTAAAAATACAAGGCCTCAAGATGAAATTGAATCCATGGAATGAGATGAGTTCGAGAACTTATTTTTCCATACGTACTTCCCTTGTATTCTTCAAACAATTATTGAGAAAGACTTCCTTGAGATTAAGACAAAGGATGATGAATCTGTTGGTATATATGAAGCAAATTTTACAAGGATTTCAAGGTATGCATCTGGATTTATCATCCAACCTGAAAGTAATGTTGATCGATTCTTCAATGGCTTAAAACCAAGTCTTCGATGGGAATTAGCTATAAGATACTTCAATAGCTATGAAGAAATTGTACGTTGTGCTATCAAGGTAGAAATAGAAGTTGGTGTTATATATCCATCACATGGTTTTGACAAGAAGCTAAAGATGGAGTTCATGGAAAAATCTCAGAAGAATGGTGAAAAGAAGATGAATGTTTCATTATGTTCAAAGTGTGGAAATAATCATGGTGGAGATTGTCTTAAATGGGACTAGAAAATGTTTTATGTGTGGAAAAGAAGGTCATCATGTAGCTGAGTGTCGAAGTAATGGAAAAAGGGTAGCTAATGATGTGAATAAAGAAAATATTGCAGAGAACGCACCACCAACACTTCAATGCTACATGTGCAAGGAAATGGGGAATTATGCTAATCAATGCCCTAATCCAAGGGTTAATGATGATCGACATGGAAACCTCTTAAGGAAAATGATAAAGGTAAGTCACATGCGATCACTATTTGTGATGTTGAGTATGAGAATGATGTTGTGGAAAGATTAAGTGTTTATGTAATGGGATTTCAAAATATTATCATGGAATCTCATTTATGTTATTGTAGAATTTTGGAATATCTATTTATTGGTTTTCAATAATTATATGGTACCGGTAACCATGAAAAGTGATTGAAATATTTTTGTAAAGAAGATTATATGAACATAATGAAGGGATAAAGGGAAAATGAAATGAGCTCATGACTGATATAAGGATAAAGTTATATTATGGTTTGAGTATATAGAAATTTTGGGATTTTGTTATGTGGAAGGAGTTATCATTTGACATCATTAATGTTTTCAATAAGGTTCAATGGGTATTCATTTTTTAAGAGAATACATGATTAAGGTATTCACATGTTTGGAAGGCGACCAAAAAGATACATCGTATGATATATGGGGGATAAATGATGGTATTCACATGCTCGGTAGATGAAATTTCTAGTAATTTTTTTCTTTATACTATGATCTTGGACAGAAGTATTTTAGATAAGCCTAATGATTTGAATGGATTATGTTGGACACAAGTTAGTATTGTTTAAGGATAGAAAGTTTTTCAATATTACTGATTGGATGTTATAATAATTTAGTTTTAGAAAAAGGACAACTTACAGGAAGGGCGAAAACCCATCATGTCGGACAAGACTGTGGGAATCGAACCCACAACCAAAGTGAAACAGTCTTTTATCACCTACCACAGGCCTGCAGGATGTCCTTGGTTATTAGAAACTAGTTTTATTTTATTAAGAGGTATGATAGATGAAGTATAAGTCCATTTTTTGAATCATATACAATTAACCTCACCATAGATGGACTTATGTATATTTGAAAACTTTTGATAACCTTTTGTTTGAGATAGATGGAATGAACCATCATTCTATCACATGATCTACTGACACTTCAAGAATAACAAATTCAACTTCATTTATTTAAGAAATGAAGTGGAAATTGTTCAAGGCATGAACAACGGTGAGATTTTACCAAAAATAAAGTAAGTATTTCTTCTAATTCAAATTCTTCAACTTTATGGAAATGATCTTGAAAACAAAAAAATGTATTCCTAGTGTATTCATATCATATGAATCAAATGGTACCTTATATAATCACAAATTTATGGCTTTGTGATTGATGCCTTTTTCACAGCCATGTTCTCTACCACTCTCCATCAGAACATGATGGTTAGATTTCTCTTTCATATCCATATTTTCACCTATGTTATCCTATGTGGAAACCCAGTGATTAGTTAATTTGGGTAACCTTTACATTTCATACTTTAGTTTTTAATGATATGTTTTGGTATTCCTTTTAATGATGTGGGTTTCAATGAAATAAATTATAATGTAATAAACCATTAATAACCCCAATGAATTTCGAGGGCAAAAATCATTTTAAGGGGGTAGAATGTAACACCCTGAGATTTTATAAGATATATTATTTTTAATTTCATTAATATATTCTATTGTAAACTACACCAATATTATCTTTCACTATACGCAACACTGTATTAGCTTGCAGTATACGCAACACTAATCTTAGATGGTGTTACACACAATTTCAAGTTTGTTTGATAGTAGTTATTCTACGCAACATTGATTATATATATATATATTCAATTTATAAATGAAATATGGTAGATGTTGTTATACACAACAACAAAGAAGTCTTTCACTACACACAACCCTGACTTGTCTTCCATTTTACACAATGACGACCCTCCTCGATAACGTGTGTTGTACGCAATACCGGGTTTCACTAAACAACGATATATGGTTATAATAATATTATAAACTAGCCATTATGAATAGTATTAACTAAATTTTTAATTTTATAACATTATTTTTCATCTTAAACATTTTCTAGAACATGGTATGAGAACAAAATAAATTTTTCTGATAAAATAAGTATTTTTTAAAAAATGCAGTTTTTCTGCCTTTTAATTGCGCACCCATTTTAAATATATTTTGAAATGTTTATTATTTCAATTTTACAAAATAAACTTTTTCTTTTGAGTCAGGATATAAAAATTTACATTGGAAGAAGTTTTGATATTTTTCAGACAACATTATTATCTTGATGAATAGTAAAAACACGCTAAATTTTACTTAAAAACAACTTTTTTCATCCAGATAATTTATATGGTTAAATTATAATAGTAAATTGTTTTAAAGTATAAATAGAATATATTATTACCATTTTATATAATTTATGTCATTATCATCGATTTTACATTGAATTCGTAGTTTAAATCAATTCAATCTTTTGCAATGTTTTTAAGAAAAACCCGTTTTTTTCGACAACATGATTAATTTTAAATTAATTACTGAAACTTATGAGTTTATAATTTTGAAAAATAAATTCCATATTTGAATTATGTGGCTCAAAATTATGTTAATAGGTTACTTTTATTTTTTGGATAATATGAATAGTAAATTCAGTAATTTTTATTTACTAAAGTTAAAGGTAAATCAGATTATTAATAGTACAAATAAGATTATAAAATTACCTCAACACATTCCAAAATTCTACTGGATGACTAAAGGTTGACCCATATCACCTAAGGGTCGGAATATATTCATTTTATGGACTTTTTACCCTCAAAAAAATTTATTTATTATTAAAACCAATGAAAGTGACAACACGTCACTCTCTTAAATGTTATAAGTATATTAATTTTAATATAGTGATAAACTTCATGAAGCTTCAAACATGAATAGTACCAAGATATATAATAACATTATATACATCATGTGAATTTATTTATATTTTTTAGGGATTAAATAATTATCAATAAAGGTGACACAATAGTGATGTTGAAATTATTTTATTGATTGAAATATCAAATAAAGGACTTTAAAAATATTAAAATAAATATTATATGACCTATTTAATATGATCCCAAAACAATATAGATAAATATGACATGATATGAATCTATTAAATATTTTATTTCGGACATAGCATTTGTGTGGAGTTTATTTAAATTAAAATAAATGAATAGTGTCAAAATTGACACTATTGGTATTTTATAAAAATAACATAATATAAAATTGTTTAAAAATCCAAAAAAATTTAAAAATTTAAAAATTAAAATTTATATGATCTAAAATTTCATAAATTATCCAATTATGTACAATTTACAACACATAAGTAATTATTTATAACAATTAAAATTTAGAATCTTATTACCACAAAACAATTAAATATATTAAATAAGGATAAATCATGTTGATAAGGTTTAAAATAAATTTACAGCATGTCTAAATTTTATTTGTTGATGATATTACAACCCTATATCATCTAATATTATTATATGAGTCATTTATGGGGTTTTTTATGTTGGTTTGTATTTATTATAAATTAATATTTTTGAGGTTTCCAAAGGTGCCCCTCTCCTCCTTTATAAAAGGGAACCTCCTCCCTCTCCTCTTCACAACACTTTGAGCCTTAAAAATCGGCCAAAACCTGTCCATTTCACTTATAAACTTCCCTATAAACATTCTGGCGGTTCTTTTCCTCTCAAAAGACCAACTCTGGTCCATTAAGAGGATGCTTAAATAAGGTGCCTCGAAGAATAGGTAATCTCTTCTACCGATTCTTTCAAGTTTCTTTCTTCTTCAACTTCATTTACTTTAGTTTTTTCATTGTAAAGTAATAAAATTAGTATCACTAATATACTGATATGATATTATAAATATGAAACAACCACATTTCTCCTTCTATCAATCATACGGAAAACGAAATCACCGTGGGTGCGTACATATGGAATACGGTCTCCACATCGTGGTGTAATCATTTTTCCACCACCACCTTACATGGATGGGTATAATGGTGTAATGAATAACTATATATGGTTATTATAACATCATAATATTTCTGATACATTATATCATCCACTAAAATTCTATTCAATAATTATGGGACTGATATCATCGCTCGTGCGTACGTACAGACTACCATCTCCACGAACGCGATGAGATTCATTTTCCTTGATTAACCATTCAAGTATGATTATAAATTATATATAATAAATAATAATTAATGATATTACATAATAATGATACTGGATTTTTGTAAATATATGTTTCATTTAATTAATTCCATTCTATTCAATAAGGAAATGAAAACAGCGTTCATGTGTACGTTTGGCCAACCGTCTCCATGAACGGTGTATTTCCTTCCATTTATCGATGTATCATATATATTTATATTCTGAATATATATTATATATAAATAATGTTTTAAATTTTAGAAATTATGTAAATCAGGATATAATTAATAATATCAATAACAACAAGTCGAAACACATAAGATAAATGAAAAGATTTTACCCCAAACGTTGCTTTAACATGAAATTTACAAAAGAACGGGTAATATAAAGTCATAAGTGACCCATATATGATATAATAACAATGAATATGATTATTTAATAAGTAAATGAAATTATTTAAATCATTATGCATGAGTTTCAGATACATATGAAGCATATCATACATAAGGTAGGGGATAATTATTCCAATCTCGTTCTTATATGAGATTGTTTATTCGTATGTATTTACTGGGGTTATTGTTATCATCCATGTCCATGTTTTATAAAAGTGTTTCCATGTATGTTTAAAGTACTCTTTAACCATTTTCTACTTTTACAACATGTTATGAAAGGAATATATCTTTTGTTTACCATACGAGGAACTTTTTGACTTTTCCAGCAAAAGTACGAGGATAATGTTTTCTTAACTTATACGGCATGAACAGATTATTACGGTTTCATAAAACCTTATATTCATGAATATTACTCTACAAGATTTCATGAATAGTTTCAAAAAATTCATTTTCTTTTAAAATTTCTTGGCATTTTGTGAAAAGAAAATGATTTTGAAGAAGAAAGGATATTTCCCTCAAGAATTCATTTCAGGTGTTTTTATCAAAACCATTTTCCATCTAAGATGACATTATTTAATATGTGTATGTTTCAAGTATAATTCCTCTATGATTTACATGGTTTCAATTTTCTTATGATGAAATTATATCCATTTGTTTTATATGGATTATGTTATGATGGGATGATGTTTATGAACCCCATTTTATTCTTTGGGTTATGATGAGTGATTTATGTTTATTTTGTGGAACATGTAAGAATGATTTCAATATTAGATGGGTGGGACCTATATTTCTTTCCAATTCATTCGGTAAATATTTATATATCATGAGATTGACATGGTTGGAATGAAAAGTTAATCTGGTTCAGTGATACAGGGCTGGAATGAGGAGTGAACTCGATTCAGTAAGGGACTTTGTCCACTATGGTGGTCTTGGAAACAATGCCTTGGTTACTATGGAAATCATATCAAGTGGATAATGGTTTTTCACAATTTAATATTTTATTCCCATGATATTTTACCATGATTTATGTTCTATTATGATCTATACCTTACGTACTGCCATGTTTTGTGCCATTTCTTAAGATTTTGATGTTTAAATATTATGTTCATGTTTTTATGTTCAAATGTATATGGTTTATTTTATTTTCACCATGCTTACCCTTACTGAGAATTTGAGATCACCCTTTATATGTTTTTTCCCCAGGATATAAAGAAAGGTTTTAGTTAAGAAAACAAAAGGGGAAGATCTTTATGGGAGATGTTGAAGATCTTTCACCATGATTAGAAGATTATGTTCTGAGTTTCCAAAGACACTAAAATATTATGTTCCTAGTTTGTTGGGGTTTGTTATGTATTAAATATTCCTAAAAAGTAATGTAATGTCCATTTACGTCAAGATTCGGGTCTCTACATAACCTAACCATGATCAAACCATACACCATTAAAAACCCTTAAAAATAGTCCAAAATCATCATGAAACTCCCAATACTCATCCCGAGTATTATATAAATTAAAAATATATAATAAATAGGTAAATTTATAAAAACAAGGGATTATATATTACAATTTCATTATATAAAAACACACAACATTAATAATACTATGATGAGTCATGTCTCATCCAACCTAGGATCGCTTGTCTAATCAACTGTCTGACAATACCTACCAATCATTTGAGAACTATAATTGCAAACAAACTTCCCATACATGCACATACATGATACTCAAAAAATATTAATTCCTAAAACAAATATAGAATATAATTTCTTATGAATAATTCTTAAATTCGATGAATTTACCCATGCCTCCAACCTCTAAGGGCACCTATTTTCACTACGCTAATCCCGCTCTCAAGCTACCATAGTATGTCACATACCATGATAAAAATACTTAGAAGTCCTCATATCTTTTATTATAAGTATATGACTCAAAATTATTTTATGTTTAATCTAAATACCACAATGATATTACACATAACACATAGACCGTTTTTCACATAGCCCCCAACTCTTGAGACAACATCACTGCTCTCATCCCAAAATCAAATTGCAACTCATATGGAAACAAACCGATTCTATGGTTCACACATATAAATACATGGAATCAATTTTTTAGTATAAAACCACTCAATATCACCCATCATCACTTGGTATCTACATAATGGACTACCCCCTAGATACCAAGTGATGTCCATGTGCATATAATAACCTCATCTCTTGGCGAGTTATATTGAGTGAAACCAAAGATATATTTTCCCATTAATTATAATTACACTAAGAGAATATATGGGAAACTAGTATATATTTTTATATGTAAGCATCATATAGCCAAACTAAAATCATGATCACCCACAAAGATTACATTACCAAGGCCTAAAATAATTGTAATAACACACTAAGGGACAATATATACCCCTTTCATGGAGGAGCTATATTTATATCATTAAAATAATATCTATCCATTATATAAAAATGTTATTTCATTAAAATAAATAATAGGGGTTATATAGGTTGAATTACACATAGAAGTTATGTGGTAAAACACCATATATATTTTCATTGACACTTTAAATAGCTTAACCCTCACTCATAGTGATATAAATCACATTAAATCCCAAAACATTCATACAAATCATATTTAGAAAGAACGATTAGTGTACCTTGGTCTCTAAAAAAATGGTGTATACTGTAAAACCATAATTAAAAATATCAAATAAACACATTATGCATGACTAAATATCTCAACTATAACATCAAAAACCAAGAACAAAAATACCATGTTCCTAGTAACCATGACTGCCCAAAGGAAAATGTATTCACAGTGCACTAGTATGAGGTCCAAAATAATCTCTAATGAATCCTTATTACCTATATACCCTATCATCAAAAATAATATAAAAACAAAAACATTGATATTACATTTATAACTCCCTGTCGATCTAACATCACTCAACAGTGTCCTAGCTAGGGGTGTCATGTGATGTCAATCCCATATCATCATACAATAGAGATTATAAACAAGTATACAGGTTATATGGTGTTATAATACCCTCATATTTGATTAATAGAATCATAAAAACCCATGAAAAGTCCATAATAAATTTTTCTTATACAAATCAACCCATTAAACAAAAATCCTTCTCCGTCAAATGAAAATGATGAATCATAAAAAAATACATCCCAACTAATCACCCATCAAGTCGATCACTTATAAAAAATATATAAAATATATAAAATAAAATTAATCTATACTAACATCCCTGAGCCTCTTAAAATACCCATAAAAAAATATCCCATGACCTACACTATCCCAATAATGTAATAGTGGGCCACTTCCCTACCAAATCCTATGAACAATAGGTCTTATCAGTTACCGATGTTCCCAGGTAGACCAAGAAGGGTTCATGTAAATCATATTAAGCCCCCAAAAAAAATTATTTAACATAAGACCAAATTTTTTTAGCTAAATTTTATTTTATCATAATAAAAAAGAATCTATAGATGTTTAATAAAATAATCTCTATCAATCCTTCTGTTTTAAGGTGAACCTACGAACAATTATACCCATTTTAGCTAGTGTTGGAGTGTCTCTGAGTATTTCACACCTTCATTAGGTACCCAGGGGTTAAAATTCCCCATATACTATAAACATAGGCCTAAATATTCGAAAAACATGGTGAAAATATCTTCAAAATAGAAATAAGTCAACATCATCCGGTAACATAAGATGCATACTTGCTACCAATTTTGGAATATATCATTATTTTTTGGATACCCAGGGGTTCACTCACTCCCTACATGGAAATGTATTTCATATCACATTTATGAATTAGTTCCCCACACTGGAATCACATGTCACATTTTTATATTAGAACTTCATTCTAGAATCAAATTTTACATTAGGGAATCAATGCATCATAAAAAATACCATTATACATCAACATCACATAGGTTGTCTACACACTTGATCCCATCACACATATCTTAGGCTAGCCTCTTAGGAACCCATAATGGACTCATTATTTGTGGTATATCCCAGGGATTTATTTATATCTCATAAACTAATAAAAATTATAAAAAAATTCCCTCAAGGTCATCATTTTCTAAATATTATATCATGTTGAACAAATCGAATTCCTTATATCGCTGTCTTGAGCATCCAATAGGGACTTTGAGACCCATTATATTCTCTTCTTATAAGAACAAAGCCATATAAATTATCCATAGTGTTCCCTAATCTCATAGTAACCTTCCCAAAACCAATAATAATGAGTCAATTCCAAATCCGCATCCAATTTTAAAACACAACACAATCACATTAACAAGAACCATCCCCAACTAATGTATAAAAAACCCCTTGGAATGCTAGCACCAACTCCATCAGAAATTCCCATGAACTTCACAAATAAACCTCTCACATCTCCCATAATATATTTATTAGGAATGTATTCTATATTAATCTCTTTTAATAATGCCATATATATTCTAGGAAGAATTATCTTCATAGTGGAAGTCACTGCGGATTCAATTCACCCTCAATAGGGTGGTACCTTATTAATAATGATATGTAAGACTGTATCACCCATCACTATTAACTATAATCCTATAAGAACATGAAAGTAATCCTTATGTGACTCATCTATTATATTAATATCTCATCTCAAGACCGTGGAATCATCCCAGTCCTCTCATACATACTACCTTCATCTTCACCCCTCTTATATAATAATCCTTATAAAACACACTTCTCTACAAACATCACAAGACCATTTACTCTAGACCGAGGATACTCAATCCACTATATCACCCATTACACTATGTTCATTAAATAAATTTATTTTACACCCATATAGGGTCTATTTATCACACATGACACATTTATAATTAATTCCTTAGCCATCAACAGCCGAGGCATTAAGCTAGTGTTTAAGGATTCATTGTGTCACCTAGTGCCTTGTTCATTTCATCAGAATTTTATAAAATAAATCATTTATATTTAAGGCCAATAACATATTAGTTTTTATACCTCATATAAAATTACATAAAAATTCATATACATTACTGAAATTAATAGTGAATCTCTAGCTCATAAATGGAGTCACTCTCTTTAAGAAAGCCTAACCACTCTCTCCTAAACTCATATTAGCCTCATCTAAGATCATCTAGACACATAATATACTATTTTCAGATAAGATAACATAACAATTAATCAATTTTTTTAATAAAATATTAAGTTTAATAAAAATGATACAATTTCTTAATAGTCACCAAAACATCTCACTACACTAACACTGTGATCAGGGACACCCAAAATGATGGCGTATTCCCAAAACCATCACAATATAAGTCCTATAATCCAAAACATGGTCAATAAATTGTTTTATTAAATCTAATAATTTTTTTTAATCAGGGAATGTTCTTACCTCTACAAAAGTAGTTAAAAATAACATGATTTCCACGTCAAGGGACATACTTTGTCCAAGACACATGAATATAAATTCAAATATAGATGATTACACCATGATCGAGTGGTTGTTTTATCAAAAATATAATCTATAGGTAATAAAATTAGCACATATTAATGTATTATAATAATAAATGAATGAAGAAGAAGACCATACCACTATCAATAAAAATAATTCCTCCAAAATCACCATAAGGGGAATTGTATTAGAGGAAGATTGGGGGGAGCCTGAAAAAATGGCCATCTACTAACACTATTTAATAAAAAATGCAAAATTTTTAACACTTCCCCTATATCAAAAAAAATATATTAGTAGGATAGTAATTTTATGACTATAAGGTCTACACCATTATGATTCATTGGTCGAAAAGGTTCTAACATTACCCCAATGCGACACAGTGAACTCACCACCATGAAAAGAGGATACCACTTGGTTTTCATAGATTACTTCACATACTAGGTCATGATTATAACTTCCCTATGAGAAAAATCCAACCCTTTACCAAATATTTTTTGTGACCCTTCTTGGACATGGTGTGATGCCTCCAATAGAAGAACCACAACCATGGACCCTCATACCTCTCAATGTGGAAAAGTTCTTTTTGATAGTGTGTTACCCCATGATTACCCTCATGATGTGATGGAAAATTCAAGAAATTCCTCATGAAATTCCATATTTGTGTGACTAAAAGGTCAGTAAATGAACTAAGGGACATGGAATAACTGATATTTGACCAAGAAAATCCAAAAATCAATACTTAAGACATCCAAATTTGTATGTAAGAAAACCATCATAAAATTGAATTCAATCATGGTAAAACCTTTTATGTTTGTTTTTAAAATATAAAAAATCTCATAAATACTCCATGACATCATTTATCCATTTTTAATTGTGTGAAAATATCCGATTAAACACTCATCATGGAGAATAACTCAAATGTAATGTCACAATGGTAGACTATAACCAAGATTTTCCAAGGAGTAACCAAGACCCCACACTGATATTCCTTCAAGCAACCTAAAAATATCCATGACGTGGCCTCTCAACTATGTTTTCGTTATTATTCATTGGTTATTCATTTTCCATTTACATGCATGAAAATGTAAATGAATACATTAATTTGTGAAATCCAGATGATTCTTATGCATGAGTATGGATCAACAAAGATGGAAGAAGTTCGATCAAGGTGGCTCAGCTTCATCTACGGTGAGAAGCAGAGTCTAGATTACTGAAGGTTGAAGATGAGGGATTTCCTCTATTGGATCAAATCAAATAGGATATATATGGGTGGACTAGATCGTGTGATGCTAGATGAAGTGTGAGGTCGCCATCTCTTGTGTGGTCGGATGGATGGTGGGTATTAGTTATTTTTTTTCAAACTTGTCCCACATTGAAAAAGAGAAACGAGATTCGTTCGGTTTAAGTATAAAATTGAAAATTACCATCAATAATTAATTCTTTTTCTCCTCCTAGCACCACCCCATACAGTTCTGCGGGTATGCTATCTTCCCAACCCATGCTCCCTACCTCCATGCCACCCCGCATGGTGGCACTGTCACCGACTCTCCCATGTGCCCCTATGGGAGTGACCTTATATGCATGAGCCCTACCCTCATGCTCTCATGTCTCTTCTGGACTATCATTGTTGGACTCCCTAGGGCAGGGTTGATCCTGTCCCACATGTGCCTAGGGTTGAAGCTTCTACTGGTTGGTGGATGGCCTTATATTTTTATATACAACCCACTCATAAATACTATGGGAATACCAAAGTAGAAACATATTGTATTTCATAAAGAAATGAATGAAACTTGTACTTTTGATTATCTTCATTACCAATCGTAGCCTTCTTCTTCTACTATGCTTTGTGGCACACCTCTTAATAATTTATATTAACTCAATCTTCTCAATAACTTTATCCTCTTCATCCTATTATAAACCAGTGTATGGATACTTAAAATGAATCATGAAATCATGTTTTCCAAGTACTTATTTAGATGGAGTAACTAAATGACATTCATTGACACTTGTATTGGAAGTTATGACCAGTTAAATAATCATACGATTTAACAAACATGGTGAATTTACCAAGCATGGAATCAAATTCTATGAATCCATAACAATTCTCCAAGAATAATTATATTTTCCATAACATTATCATATTGATAACAATTAGATATTCCTATATCATTGATTACCGTTTACAACACACAATTATTAACAATACTTTACAACTTATACAATTCATAATCATAGTAAGATTTTTATGGAGTCAATATAATTACATTATGCTTCACTACATTAATCATGTTCACCACTTCAATCATTACCTTTCCATACACATATTAACACATATTGAAAACAAATGAAACATTATGCTCAAAATAAATTTTCAAATTAAATCTGATACCAAGGTTGATGATCTAATAGAAAATTAATAAAATTACACTAGTATAAAATGTAAAAAATTATCAAAAAAATATGGGAAAATTTTGGTTAAGTATATTTGAGGACCTATTATAGAGGAAATATATTTTAAAAAACATGGAAACATTTCTCCACAAAAAAACCACACCTAAATCCCATCTATACTTCTTTATGGATACACAAATATTCATACCCTATGGAATGGAAAAAACGATAATAGGAAGGGATTGATTTCATAGTAAGGTAAAATAACACATCAATATTTAACCAATTGTTAGATCATAAGGATATGTAAAATCAGGGCATGGGAAAATATATTTTTAAAAATAAAATGGAATAAGAATAGTTTTAGATAAATTTAGAGAGAAGTAAATTTATTCCAAAAATTAAAAACATATACCTTGTAAAAATAGTGAAGAATCATGAGATGGTAAGTATATTAAATTCAACATAATAATAGGTATATGAATTGGAAATACACTAAGACATTGAAACATAAAATAAAAAATAACTTAAGAATTTACAGTAACATATGGAAATTATAACATTAAGAATAAACAAAATGTCCATGATTCATATTATGGAAAAATTATCCATGATTTAAAATCTCCAATCAGTAGATATAAAAATAAATTAAATAATTGGAGGGATTTAACAGACTATAAATATCTCTGGGCGTTATCAAACAAAACCCCTATGAGGGATTTATCATACATAAACTATATTAAGGTTTTATCAGAACCAAATAGTCTTAAAGATTAATAGGATCCATACAGTCTTAGGAATTTATCAATTGAATCATCTCATAATTGAAATCCATACACATGTGTTTCATTGAAAAAATAAATCCAATAAATTAACTGGATGAACCCATGAAAAAATATGTTTCATATCATTTCAAAATTTCATTTCAAACAATTATCTGTAACACTATTAACAGTTAATATCCAAAATTTAGTAACCTAACAATATTATTATAAAACAATATTTAATGGGTGATTTTTTAATTAAATTTCAAAAGAAATAAATACTTTAGAGATAAATACAAAACATGATAGAAATCCTAAAATAATATTTCATAAAACACTTTTTATTTTTTGTAAAAGATGAAGTTCTATTCATGTTGATTTCTTTTGGAAAATTTAAAGATAAAAACTTTGAAAATTATATAATATTAAAAGTATATTTCAATTTTAGGGTCCTTGAAAAGATGTAATTGTTTCAAAAATTTAATGTGAATCAAAATTGAACACATTTACATTTTAAAAAAATCTTTATTAATAGAATAATGAAAATAAATAAATCTTATCAAAAATTATCATGGAGTGGAAGACAAAATATTTGATTTTAAAATGATGAGAAACCTAATGAATATTTTGAAATAAATTTTTTGAAAACCCATATGACAAATAGTGGTAGTAAAGATTATTTTTAATAGATTTTACTGGAAATATGGATCTTAAATGAGTAAACTGATTATTAGTTTTAAAATAGGAAGGACAATTTTTTTTGGGAATAGTGATAATTAAAATGGATGGAGACCATCTTAAAAAGTGATGATATAATTTTTAAAAATATTTCACTTATATGAGACATAAATTTATCACAAAAGTATCATTTAGTTAGATAAATAATTTTCACAAGATGGAAAATTGTTAACTTTTTATGAGTTAATAAATAGAAAAAATTATCAATCATAGATGAATAATGTTAATGAAATAATATTTTAGCTCATTGATTTAAATTTTAGTCAAACAAATCCCTTGTGGATTACATAATAACTGATGAAATATACATTTTGAAAGAGTTTAATGTGATTGAAATATAAATACAAAATAAAATGGGGAAAATAATACCTAATAGAATAAAATATAATAATTTAATCAACTTATATGAAATAAGTTCTAGAAGAACCACAATAACATAATTAATGGTAAATGAGTTTCAAAAACCATTTATGGTAATTGTTTAATAAGAATATGAGGGTTTCCTTGAAATTAAAATTAAAATATCATGAAATTAATTATATTAATTATACATGAATTTAATTGGTTTGTGAATACACCATATAAAAAGATATTATAGTTTACAATATCAACCATATCTGACATATTTGAAAAAGGATAGAAAAAATACTCTACCATAATTCTCGACTTCAACTAAGAACTTGAATCAAGTATATTTAAAAAAATATAAGTAATATATTTTATATCCTTATTCATATATATATATTCAGAAAATTCATTTATAATTACTCTCTTCTCGTATTTATTTTAGTTAATATATATTTTCAATACTGAGTGTGAGTTATCTTGATCATTTTGAAATAGTTTTGTAATAGCACTATCATTCTTAACTTTTCCTCATATTTAATCATTAATAGATCAATTAAATTAAATTAATATATTAATTATATTAATTTTTAAATTTTTTTATCATTCCATTAGTGTTTATTTATGTCATGTGAAATGAAATTAGTTTGATTTTATTTCAGTAATTTCTACGATCTACAATTTTATTATAATAATATGTTAAATAAAAAATATAACCTTACAATTACAATAAATTTTTTAATTATATTATAAATATATTATAATAATAATTATTATATTAATCCCTAATATAGTTTTGTATCATTTTTGTAGTAGGTAGTTAGACCAACCAAAACATGAACTTGCAATAATTTGATGTGTGAGTATGTCTATGAAATAAATTATTTTAAAATAATATTACTATAAAATAAGAATAATGATATTATTTATTTTATATTATATTTTAAATCATATTTATGGGTTCTGGATAAGGAATGAAAATCACATTGAAAAATTAAAAACAATACTTCCGAGAGGCAGTGGTCTAAATAATGCATAATTAACATTTTTGTTTCTTATATAATAAAAGATAATGAAGGTGGACTATAATTTATCTCTTAAAAAAATTATATTTTATAATTTACATCACTTATTAAATTACATCATTATAACAATTGAAGAGTGACATTGCTGAAAAATTGAAGATGGCGCATCATGGAGGCGGTAGTCTACGCATACACATGATCAGCTGTTTTCTAATTTATAGTTATATTGAAAGGAATAAATTATAATTTTTAAATCAATATAATAACCTTAAAGTATAATAATGGTACTAATTTAATTATATTACAATTTTTTTGGACGCTTTGTAACTGAAATATTAATAAAAAGGATAGGGATAAAGTAATACTCACATTAGAACCTTAAACTTTATCTTCAAAGTATCTTTAGAAATTAAGGGATTAGGATATATAATTGATACTAGAGGATTATGAAGTTGATATTTCTTTCTTGTAGACTTCAAATGGAATATTCTCAAGAATAAATTAAAAGGAATAGGTGAGTCATGAAGTTGAAGAAAATTTCCCATTGAATAAGGGAATAAAACCACACTTTTTTGAACACCCATTATTATTCAATAGTAGAATGAAACTATTCATGGGTAAAAGGCACCAAGAATAAAAAAGAATGGATTTGGGTGTGGGTTATGGTCAATAAAATCCCTAAATCTCGTTTGGATACTTGTTTGATGAATTTCTAATGCCCTTTAGCTTTATATTTTTATATTTTACCATTTTCATTTTTACCTGAGTAAATTGTTTTTAATAATGGAGTCTATGTCCTACTATAAATATAAAATAACAAATATTAAAAAAATGATTTTGAGGAACCCAAATTCAAACTATATTTTATCAAATTTAATTTACAAATCATATAAAATTATGTTATAAATTAAAACATTTAATATATAATTTTTTTGTTGTGAAAATTTCTTTTTATTATTATGTGTTATTAATCTTTTTTAGTATTTATTACCAATTTAATGATTGATAATATAATTACATTTATGTTTAAAATTTAGAGAAAATTAATTATTTAGAATATATTAACTTATTTGATTATATAAAATAACATAATATTAATAGAAAAATTATTTGAATATAAAAGCCTGACCATAAGCATGGTAATTAAATTTAATCTTTGTAATCATACAGTTATTCCAAAAAATGAATATGAAATTAAATAAGTGACTAAAAATAATTTATAGACAAAAATAACACTTCTCTTTGGAATATTGTACACATAAGTTTAATAAATTAAACAAATTATTTTTAAATTATTTACATTAAATTATAAATATATATTTTTATAATAATTTAATTAAAAAATTTTTAATTAATTCCATATTATTATTATTTCATAAAAGTGATGAAATTAACAAATTTATTATTTTTTAATATTAACCTAATAATAAATTTTTAATAAAAATATATAAAACTATTTCTAATATAATTTTGATATGTATTATTCAAAAATGATTTTTTTTGTAAAATTTCCTTTGTAATGTTTATAAATTTTACTTTTAAATCAAAATTAATTATTTTTGAAGAAATTTATTTTAACTAAAAAATGCCTTCACAAAACATTACGTGTTCTTATTCATATGTTGAATAAATTTTCTAATTGATCAAAATATTTTTCATTTACTATAGGTTTTTTATTCATAAATGTTGTTAATAAAAAATATTTATTGTATCATTTTATTTCAGGGATGTGTTTGGAGAATGTTATAAAAAATAATAGTTATTTAAAGTATCTAAAATATATGGTCATTACATTTCCCCCATTAATAAATTGTGTTCCCATAATTTTACATATTAGTCCCTAATGTAATTTGGTGAGGGTATTCTTAAAATATTAATCATTTAAGATATAACATCTTATATTATATATACCTTACCATTTTAGTGTATATCAAGTTATTTATATTTCCTCAAACAAAATTATTCAGTCATAAACTCTTATACGCTAGTATGAAATCATCGAAATCATATTTTCTCTATAGAAAACCATTAAAAAACTATTTGAATATCCATGAAATTAGACCACAATGAAATCATATATTAATCAAAAATGTAAGTATATATTTTCCCCTCAAATTTATTTACCAATAGTTTATAATTTCAAAAAATAGTCAATATATATCATAATCCAAAATATATGATAATATTCACCAAAAATATCATCTTACACATATTTTTATTTAATCAATAATCAACTCCAAGGAAATCAATACTCTATAACTCATATTTGTAAAAAGAAGCAAACCCTTTTTCACCTTAACATCAAACATATATTAAACCAATATGTTATTAATACCTCAATCATGCATTCTCAAATACTTATCAATATAAATAGTAACGTTCTATTAAATCACATTTAGAGGTTATTTATAAAATTTGATATATGTTTTAGATCATTTTAATCATAATGTATGATGAAAAATCCTAAAATGTTCAACATAATCTCTATAAAAATCTAAATATAACTGAATATTATAAATAAATATCACTCACTACTTAAAATATATAACAATATAATGATTTATTTTCTACTTAGGTATCAACCTTACTACCCATTGAAATAATAAGAAACACACTATTTTCATTATAATAGTCATATATAAAAATTATCAACCATATAAACGTGACACATTAAATGGATATAATACATAGTTGGTTTGAGATACATTCCATTTCCAGATTATTTTTTCCTCATTTTTTAACCAAATATTAAAAGAATAATAGTTATAATCATATTAAAAAATATAAACAAATATAAATATTATGATGTATTCCCCTATGAAACCTTTATTTTTAACATATAGTATAGTTATTTTAACCATTAACTCTTTTTGTTCAATTACTTGTTAAACATTTTCATATTACTAATATAATCTCTAACCAAATTAGTTTACATTATTCTAAAATCCTCTAAAATGTTTTATGAGAAAGAATTTTAACTAACCATGGAATATCCTCTAATTGTTTCAAAGTAGATTTGCATTATGACCAATTTGTCATACAATAGGTGAATATTAAGTTAATAACCAATCTTCCCCTTTAATGGTTACTACTATTTGATAAATATATTCTATATCTAATATTCACTTATAGTATTTATATAGGGATTTAATTTCTTGTATAACCACACAATCTCTACTTTTCTAGAACATTGGGATGCTATCATGCACATATACTTGTACCATAGTCTTATCATTGGGGTTTTCAAAAAATATATATTATCTTAATAGAAAATTATATTAATACAAAAAATAACTAAACACTCATCTGGTACCAATTGGGGTTCTCTAGACCTTCACGATAGCTCCTAGTGATAAATACACAAAAACATAATAAATAAATTTCAAACCATGAGAGACGATTGAAGATAAAATAACACAAATTTCATATTAGTATTATATCTAATGAAATATCACACAACTTAGTGATCATTTTGGTTTAGTGTCATTGAGGTCGAGTTATATTGGAATCATATTTTATACAACTTTTAAACATTTATCTATAAAATATCCATAATAGAATTCCATTTAGACTTCTCATAAGCTATATTCCTCTTTAGAAGCTGGGGAAAGAAAAAAAATAATAAATTGGTGTTCTCAAAGGACCAGTAAAGAAAAATAAATCGTAATCATGGAACCAAGGGATAGATCATATTCATATGAGAGAACATGGTAAAAGAATATTTTTTTATCCAAAATATCATTGAATATTATGTGTTTTTTAAATCATTATAAAAGACTATGTATTTACTAATGAACAAACAAATAACCTAGAGAAAGAGTGTAAAATCGTGATTAGTTTAATATGAGAGATATAACATAATAATACTCATATGATATTTAAATAAACTAAGACAATAAACATATAACGAAAATTAAATTTTGAGAAAAATATTGGCGTATACAAATTATAAAATTTTGAAAAAACAAAATGTTAACCCTTCATGATGTGAACATAAAAATATTCAACACATAACATCGTTATCTCATGAAATATAAATGTAAAACTAGGTTTTGGAGGGATTTAATAGACACAAACCCTCTTAGGGATTTTTTAAACCCAAACAATCTATGTGATTTATTAGACCCAAATCATCTTAATGATTTATCAGGCCCAAAACATCATGGGGTTTTATCTGACCAATACTATCTTAGGGATTTATTAGAACCAAAAAATCTCAAAATATAATTTTATACAAAAGTGTTCTACAAAAAAATACACTATTATAAAGTAAAAAACCCATATAAATAAAATGTGCTTAATATAAATTCACAATGTAATAACGTAAATTGACGTCAAGAATGTATGTTGATTCCAAAAATTCAATCACCCTAAATGATTATTTTAAAAAACAAATTTAGGATTGATTCATGATAAAAAATTCCATTAAAAATATCCTTTATTTTTTGTCGGAAATGATAATTAGATCATAAATTTTTTTGGAAAATTATTTATATTTGGTGTAAAATATAAACTTATGGTAACCTTGATATTTAAATTAAAAAGAGGTTAAGTGAAAAAATGTAAAAAAAATTTACTTTTAAAAGAAACATTAAATAGAAGAGTGTTGAAAAATCTATAATTTTTTAAAACAAATAAGTGAAAAATCCATGAAAACTTTTATTTAAAAAATAAACATCTATAATTGAGCTTTGAGAAGGGAAATGAAAAAAAATAGAACATATAGTAAATGATAAAACCTTTTATTTTGAAAATAAGAAATTGCTTTTGAATATTTTGAAATAACAATATTGAAAATCATAATCATAAAAAGTGGAAATAATAAGTTATCTTTTAAATGACGAAAATAGAAATATTTAGGGCTCATGAGTAAATATTAATTTGGGTTTCAAAATAACAGGTGAATTTTTTTATGTATAATGAACATGGAAATACTGGAAAAAAATAATTAATCGTATGATCTACTCAAGTCACTATACATTTAAGGGGTTAGGGGGGAATTATAGTTTAAAAACCTAGATTAAAAAATGAACTAAAAAAATAAAAATCCTCTCTAGGTAGATTATTGGAATGAACCCTCAGTCATATTAATGAAGTCTTAAAATTAGAACTAGGATTAGTCTAATTCTATTAGAGTACAATTTTCAATCACTATGGATATGATTTATTAGAGTATAATAATATTAATCCGGATGTATATGATTAATTAAAATATATTATTTTTTTATAATAAGACTATCATTGATAAAACAGTTAGAATATACATATGATTATGATTATTCACTTTCTATTAGATGTGTATCGGAAAAAAACTCATAAAAAACCTATGATACAAAAGAAAGAATTAAATTATAGGTATTAATAAGATATCACTTTTAAAATTAAGACAAAGGAAGTATATTACTTATACTAATGGTGTCTACTATTTTTTAAGTACAACCAATTTTTTCATTGTTTACCAAGGAAATACCTTAATATAGTGATCAGAATGAATCTGTCTTCCTATCACCAAAATCCTTCTATACGATGATCAAATTTACTCTATCTCCCTAGCATCGGTAGCTCTCAATATTATGGATCCGATTGTTTTTCTTACTATCGCATGGATCCATTAGTAGTTCTAATGATAATATTCAGGTATAACTTACATAAAATTTCATAAGGAGAGAATATGAAAATGTTTCCTTAAGAAGAATAATCTATAATGAAATAAAATATTAAGAATAATCTATTCACACTGAGTATTATTCTTAATATTTGAGGGTGAATACAATTTACCAGCCCAAAACTCTGCAAATGTCCTTGTAGTTATATTAATCCTCTAAATGGTTATATTCTCTGAGTATGTTACAATGAAATCTAACACCTGTGACATAATATCTCCAGAAAACCTAGTGTAGCTGAATATTCAACATCATATTAATAACCACCATCATGATGTTAAAATATATTCATTAAAATATAAATTATTCTTCCATATTTATTCTATAAGATTAGTTATTCCAACAGACTTACTTAACTATGTCAAAAAGATAATATTTAGGAGTGTGAGTCCAATTATTATTGGTACTGGTATCAGTCCGATTGTGTAGTCTTTCTCATTTCAAAAGATATGATAGAAAGTCTTAAATATGATATAATAAAGGTGATTTGGATTAATCAGACACATACTCATTATGATAATCATAATTAAGAATGTAAATTTTATGTCATTAACACATTAAATTTTATAATATATATAATTAAGGTAACGTTTTCTAAAAAACATTTTAAAACAACTTTTTCAATAAAAAGTTAGTAAACATGCTTTTAAGAAAGAGTTTTTTATTTCTAAAACAAAAGGAATAGAAAATAAATAATTAAAGATGTTACTCAGCAATCTCCCCTTTTTTTAAATAAACATAAATAGAATTTAAATCAAAAATAAATTAGAAAAACATACATTCCATTTTCATTTAATAACATCATACTCAGATTTACTCCTTAATTATTAACCCCCACTAAGTTTATAACTCTGAATAAGATAGAGATTATGATGTTTAATATAATTAACTGACCCCTAAAATATTACCTCCCCATAAGTATCATACACATCCCATTAAATAAATATCCCCATTTGTAAAAAATATCTCCCATAAAATGATTTCTCACATTTCTATAAAATTTTCCCCAATTTTTATCTTCAAAATGGAATGGTTACATTTTTTTGAAGATTCCAAAATAGTTAAACAATCGAAAATATGAATCAATATAATGAATTAACTAATCATCCAAAAATATAAAATAACATTCAACCAATACGCATTGGAAATGATTCAGAAATATTCTAAATTAGATGGAAATACAATTCATATATTTAAAATAATTTTAATATATTTCAAAATATATACAATTAATGTTCAAAATAAAACATCTTTTGTTATTCATCATGGTTTTAAAAATGAAATGATCTTCTGAAAACCATGGTTAGGTTTTTCTTGTTTATCAACCTTCTTTCATTGAATCTTAACATTTTCAGAAAACTTTTCTTTCCCATTCCACAATATGATAACATCAACCTCTAAGGATCAGAGTTTGGATATATCTATCTCTATTTCTGGGATATTCTTCTTATATATTCAACATCCTTAGTTATTTCATCACTTTAATCTTTGAACTCATCCACAAACATCACCCATTCATCCCCAAGTAATGATAACTCATTAAAACCTTATTTTTATTATAAAAAACAATCCTTCATCACATCAAAATTTTCACCATAAATATTGATATCATCATTAACAAGATGAGACCATTTAAACATATTATTTAATAATACTTTTTTAGCTTAATAATGTTATTGGAAAAATTTTAATTCAACTTGAATCTGAATCACCTTCTCTATCATAATCTTTATTGACTGCAATTTCTATTCTGGAAAATCATGAATTGGTTTTCCCCTTTCTTCAAGTATAGGTAAATATTTAACTTCTCCTTAAAAAATTTTTAACACCCATACAATAAAATAAAATCTTTCAAACACAATGATAGTACTTTAATTTGACAATTCTTATTGAACCTTTGGAGGTTTTAGTCTACTAGGTTAGACATAATCATTCTTGGATTTATTCTATTCTTTATTTAAAACTCCATTATCATCTTTATTAGATGTTATAATAACATTAGATATTTTCAATATATCAACATTTTAGTGTTTTCTTTTTCATCAAAACCAGTCTTTGAATTATGATCATCTTCATCATTAGTAAATGATGATTCTACCTCTCCTTATGATGAGGATACCTTTTCTTTAAAACTACCTGATTTCTCTTATTTTTCGTCCATGGTTGGAATGTCTGATGAGGATTCCAATAATTATTCTTATTAAGACTTATTATATTGTTTTTCTTCCATATTATATTTGTATTCATTTTCTTCTTATTCGTTTTTTATTCTTTATTCTCATCATATTTCTCTTCTACTTATTATTCATATTCTTCATATTCAATTGATTCTTTATAATCATCATATTCTATATCTTGTTTTTCATTCCCATTATCCCCTTCACAAAATTCCCCATCATGCTCACCCTTTTGTTTTGTAGCTGTTATTAAATTTCCCTTTCCTTCTAGTGACAATTCCAATTATTTTTCTTGAACACATGATTACATTTCATTAAAAACCACATTTTGTTTTATTTTTTTGTTGATTGATTAAATTTCATCATTAAAAACAACTATTTATTGAAATATAAATCCACATTTTAGATTAAATTGATTATTCCTAGAACATGGTAGATGAAACTTCTTTGAATCTGTTTCAACCCATGTTAAAATAATTCTCAAAAAATTTATATTATGTAATATGTTTTTATTCTTCTTCTTCATTGATTCATTCTAAATCATTTTTTTCACAGGAAGTTTTAAGGCCATATACATAGTAGTTTTTATTTCAAACTATATATCCCTCTGTTTCTTTTCTTCATTCCTTTTCATCCACTCATCACAAACATGATTAGGAATTCTATTCTTGTCATTATTTTATGGGAATGTCTCTACTTTCAATTTCTTTTTCTTCTCTAACTTTTCTACCTTCTTTTATGGTTCTAGCTCAGATTCAGTATGACCAACATTCTCAATAATCTTATTTGTTTTGGAATCAATAACAAACCTTATCATATTCATCATACCATCACTAATGAATGAAATATTTTTCTCCCATCATAGTCAATTTGATGAAAATATTGAAAAAAACTATACAATCAACAATAATTTTAATTATGAAGGATCGAAACATGATGATATTTAACTTCATTATGCCTGAATTTCTAATCTCCATGGTAATGAAAATTAATTTCCACAAATATTTATTCTCATGATTCCAATGAAATCCAATACGAATACATCATAAATTTTTTGGGTATCATGATATCCATTCCTTGTAATGAGAAACCCTTACACTCATAAATAAATCACACGTTTATTTGGTGCCAGATGGGAAATATTCCAAATTTTTTCAAAATGATCATATAATTATTCTTCTACTTTATTCTTATTAACTGATCCAAGGTCATCATAAAATTTTTGTGAGGGACAATACACTTCACCATCCGTGGGTACTCTTACCAAACTCACAACTTTATTGTAAGATAACTTGACAATATTTTCACACGTAGAAGTAGAATGTTTCACTTTCAAATATTAATAGAAAAACATAAAAGATGAATAAAAATCAGGAAATTTTTCTGGGTAATTAGGATTAAAATCCTTATCTATTTTCTCTACATAGAGTGATTCCCAATCATTAAGATTAATGATATTTTTCTAATGTTGAATCATATTTATAATAAATATATCTTTAAACTAATATTTCCATAAATACTCACCATATGTTTTAATCTTCAGTCAATTTCATCGAATTGTAGTTAGATCTCATAAATCAAATTGAAAGGAATGATATCAAAATGTTGAATATAAAGGCAACATAATCTTGGGAGCAGAAAAGCTAAAAAAAGGTTGTGGGATGGGAGTCACCTCCTTTATATAGGCATTATATGGGATGATTCATCATAAAAAAAATCCTATGTTTGAGATTTAAAACATTAGAATATAATGGTTGTAAATAATCCAAGGAAAGATTTAATGAAATTTGAATAATTAAGGTTTTTAAAACATTTATTGGATTTAGAATGACTCTATAAAAGAATATTTTTTTAAAATATTTAAATAAAAAAGTGCATAAATTTAAAATTATAAAAATAATAATTAAAGAATAATGAAAATGGAAATATTGTAAAAAATAAAATAATTGAGAAGTACCTTTCAAATTTAATTATTCCATCGAAATGGATAATATATTCTTGGTGGTTTTTGTAAACTAAAGTTATTATGATAGTTTGGATAATAATAAAATATGTTAGTTTTTTATATAAAATATAATAATAGTTATTAAAGAAAACTAATTATGATCTCATTTAAAATAAATTTTAATATTTTTATTACAAAGATAAAATATAATAATTTTTCAAATCCAAAAAAAATTTCAAAATATAATTTTTAAAAATGATGTATCATTATTAGAGTGTGAGGTTTATTTTGCGAATTCAGGCTCTGAATTTGTTTTATAAAAACATGATTCTATAACACACATTAGGATAAATATTTTTATGAAATATTAACAATTTTTTTGAAAAACATAAACATATGTAAGCCCATATGAAAAGGAGTAAAAAAAGTTTACAGATATGTGAAAACATGAAGTTTATGGGAATTAATACTTTACATTGATCATTACAATATTATGTTGGATATATTCAAATCTATTGGAATTAAGAGGTTTTCTAAAAATTTCAGTAAGTTGATACTGTGTTTCGATGAATTGAAAAATTATATAAAATGTTAGGTTGTGATCCTTATGAAAATGGTGTTTTATAACTATGTTTATAGAAATAGAGTGATGTGTTAGGTTTTTTCGTAAGGAAATGAAATATGTGTTATCATAACATATTTGTGATTTAGTAAAACTCATGCCACAATTTGAGTGTGTGTTGAGTCCAAAACACTGAATCATAACACCAAAGAGCTATTACATAATAATATTCAGATGTGGAAAGTTTAACTCAGTGTTTTTTCTTATATTACATGGAAATAAATGAATATACTAAGAAAAGTAACGTTCTAGATGTGGATTTACAATCCATTCTACAACCACCAAATTTAGCATCATATTTTTTTAATTCGAATCCATTTATAGAAGAAAAGAAAAGTCCAAATCCATAGTATTCTTATGACAAGGAAAATTTTATTTTACAGCTTTTAGACATGATCCCATTGGATTTAATTGATATTTTGCACACAAGCATATAGAATAAATTAAATCTTGATGAATATATTATTATTAATGTAAACATTATATCATACCACTAAAAATCATTTGATCAACTAGTTTCTTTACCACATTAAGATCAAGGGTAACATAGGTACTGATACATGTAATATTATTTTTATTATTTTAATATCCAAATTTTGAAAGAAGTTTTTTTATATACTCATGTTGACAATAACAGTTCCTTCTATGTTTTTTGAGATTTGAAAACCATGAAAATTTGGTATCTCACCCATCATTCATATATAAAACTCATATTTTAAAAGAGCTACAAAAGAAATATATTAAAGATTTATGTTTTTATCCTAATATAATGTCAATAACCTAAATATGGATAGTCATAATTTTTTAATTATCTTATTTTATAATATGTTTTTGATCTGCATCTCCCTTAACAAATTTTGTTTGTAACAGAAATGATATTAACAATTCATACCAAGCTCTAGGGGATTTATCATGTCTATATAAATCATTGGTATGTTTATAAACATATTAAGGAAGTTTTTTATTTTCAAAAACAATGGTTTTTTCAACATAACATTCACCCCGAACATACCCATTATGAAAAGAACACTTCACATCCATTTGAAATAAATTTGATGTACAAAGGATAAATGTATTCTAATAGAATCATCTCTTAATACCAGTGGATATATTTCTTCATAATTTATACATTCTGGTTGATTATAATACATAGAAAAAAGTATAGCTTTATTTCTAACAATTATTCCATTCTCATCACATTTAATCTGAAAAACCCATTCTACGCAAATTATAGCGTTATTTGAAGGTTGATCTACTAATGTGATGAATTTGTTCCTCTAAAATTAATTGGGCTCATCCTTCATATCCTTAATACAATATTCATCACCAAAATCCTCATAATGATTCTTAGGATCAAATAAGGATAATAAATCTATATGTTTAATTTCATTCCTTAAATAAGTGTGAGTCGCAACTGGTTTTTCTATATCAAAAAAGCTACATCCACAAGGATGATTCCTTTGGATCAACTAACATTATGAGTTTTGAAAAATATAGTATTCATCATTAGCTAAAATGTATTTACGAATAATAAATTTAAAGAAAAATTATTTTAATATATATTTATGATAATTACATTCCAACTGATGATGAAAATATGTTTTTGAAATAAAATCCAGGGATGTTGGTTGTGGTTGTTTGAAATAAAAGGGATCCATTTCATCAAACATAACATGTACAATATCTTCACCAGTTGAATTATTTTTTTAATAACAAACACTATAAGACTTTGAGGTAGTGTAATAACATAAAAATATCCCTTTATAATCTTTGAGAGACAATTTATTTAAATTAACTTTTGTATTCAAGATGAATACTTCTCATACAAGTACATTTAAGTAAGAAACATATGGTTTTCTTCCATTACACAACTCATAAGGAGATTTATTGTCAAAATGTAAAATTAAAACTCAAGTTATATTATTGAAAACTGGACTAACTACATCAGCCCATTTTTTCAATTGACTATTCATAAAACGAGGTTCTATTTATTTCTTTAATTATTCTATTTATTCTTTCAACTACACCATTTTTCTATGGGGATATAAGATCTAAAATGCTATGTTCTATACCTTTCTTACTAAAAAGAAGTTTTAATATAAAAATATACAAATTCCCCACCATGATCACTATGAAAGGTTATCAGGGGAATAATTTTCTCATTCTTATCTTTGGATACAATAGTTTTAAAAGAATAAAATTAATTCTGATTTCATTGTGAGGAAAAAACCATTTATATATAGTGTTATTGTCAATTGTGAAATATACAGATTATTTTCCACCAATATACGATGTTTTTGTATGACTGGATAAATATATGTTCACAAAATGTATAGAATCATAAGTTGAGACTCCACTAATATATTTAAAACATTACTTATGTTTCTTTTCATATTGACTTGGGTCACAGAATTTTGATGTATGAAATCTATGTCTTGGTAGATCTTTATCAAGTCAATTCTTAGTAAATTTTGAATATTTCATTAAAGTTATATTGTTATAACCATCTATTCCATAGCATATACTTATCTTTCATTACACTAAGTCAAAGTAATCCTTCGCTATTTGGGACTTTTATGTTATGTGCATAAACATTATCATGCTGATTGTAAGAAAGAATAATTTTTCCTTAAAACAATTTTGTAAAACCTTATTATTACTAAAGATCACATGGTAACATTAATCACATAATTAAAGTATTCAAATATGTTTTTTTATTAAGAAAATTAATGATAAAAGGATTTTAAATAAGTTGTTTTCCAGGAATAACAATGTTACCTATACCAATAATCACTCTTTCAGAATTATCCTTAAAAGTTACTCGGTGGCCTTTTATATTGATAATATTATTGAATTAGTCTTTTTTTTGAAGTCATGTTTCTAGAACGCAATTAATCCATGTAACTTGTATTCTTTTTTTGGTTACACTCTTTTTAATCCTTAAAATATAAGGATTACATTTTCATCACCCAACAATTCTCAGGTTGGATAATGTTAGAAAAAACAATTTGGAATAATTTTTTTAGAAAAATAAACTTTTTGAACTCCTAGGGATTGGAATTTTTTTAATGTACAATTATTTTTCCAATTAAATCAATGTTGAAAATTGGTGAAAAAGGTGATTTTTTTGGAAGAAACATTTTTTTACAAACAATAGGTGTTTCATAAGTATAACCCATTCCAGAACCATTACCATAAACAAAAATTGTTCGGTTCATTTCATCAATGTTTTCTTTATTAGTGATAATGTTTGATAAATGTATTATTAGACTTGATAGTTTAGAAGTTTTTTTTCAAATAAATCCTGAACTTCACTATTATTGGTTTTAGAAATACATTTACTTTCAAAAACAGATATCATAGAAACACAATTTTCAAAATCATTTTGAGTTGTTTCTTTCTCAAAATTAGTCTCATCAAGATCTTTTAAAAAATTTGATATTTCATTTTTCAAAAAAGTGAACCTTCAATAAGGATCATCCTATATTTTCTTAGTATTACAATGTATTTTTTAAACCTAATTTTTTTATTTTCAATTATTTTACCAAAATAAGAAACATCATTATAAGAAGGAAGAGAAATATCTTCTACTGAGGAAGATTCATCATCAAAATATGTTCAATCCTTATCATCAGGATAATAATAACATTAAGAAATATAAGTTAAATTCTTAGTTTGTTAAACCATTTACATGAAACTTTAATTTACTTTAGGAAAATTATAAAAAAAACATATGTTTATCTGACCTGAACTCTCATTATAAGATATATTTATATAAGAATCACCTCCACTCGTACCCTTTGTCTCAATAGCTTTTAGATCATTATTTACTTTCAATTTTTATTATTTATTAGTATTACATTCATAATTTTTTTATATTTTATATATTCTATCTTTCCTATTAATCTTTGTAAAATCCGATCTGATGTGTTCAGCTTTATTACAATCATAGAAAGAGACTTCATATTTTTTATCACTTCTATTCTTTATAACCATTCTTATATCGATACTAAATGTATTCCTTTCAAACTATATTATTTTTTATTTCATTGAAGTTAGCGATCTCATTATCAGATTTTTTAGAGGTACATGAATCATATTGAACAAGAACTTTTCTCTTTATTGAATTCTTGAGAAAAGTCCCTATAGATTTTACTTTAGAAGGTATTGTTGATGTTGTAGCAAAGGGAATTCCAACATTTTTATTTTTTTTTCTTCTTAGTATCTCATTTGAATATTCTATTGTACTAAATTATTTTACCAATAATATCATCTAATGTAATTTTATTTAACTTTATTATTTCATAATCATCATTCAACTTTTACTCCCACTCATTTAGATTGATATCGACTATCCTTTCAATAATAATATCATCATCAATACCATTCTCACCAATTGATTGTAAACTGTTTATGAAAATAATTATTCCTTGAAGCATATTTGCAATAGATTCTTGTGGTATGAAATCATAATTTATTGTAGTCGTCTCTATGGATTTCTATCAAAGTCTCAACAACATTAGATATCACAAAATGTGTAACCATAATATTTTTCCAAATATTATTTGTATTTTAGGATGGAGAAATATGACTATAACTACTTCCTGTCATAGAACACAACAAACTATTACCTACATAGTAATTTAACTGATATCCCTATTTATATTTATGTGTAAAATAATTTACATCTTTATATGGAATCTTGTAGTCTCTAATGAACATAAAAAATTATCAACTCATATGTTGATAACAAATGTATTCATTATTCCCTCCTTTTCTTATAATCAGTACCGTTATAGATATGAGGTCTATTAGGATTAAGATTATCTATGTATTAGATATTCATTTATATGATTTTTTAAAATAATATAAATACATTTCCACAAATACTGGATATTGTAACAATATTTAAAAAATAGAATGTTTATAAAAAAAACATTAATAACATTTAATATTAAAGAAAGTAAAAACCCCACCATGTATGTATGAAGTGGAATCCTACTCATATACCAATTATAGGATCATAAGATATTCTATAATCACTATTCTAAAATGTGTGGGTGATTTCTTTAAAAAAACTACTAAAAAAATTAATCTAACCAAAACCCAAATCCTCTACATTTTGATTACTAGAGTCCGCCCTCAGTCTGAATAACGAAGTCTCAAGATCAGAACTATGCTTATTCTGATTATATCCGAGTGAAAATCTTAATCAATATGGATTTATTTTATTAGTGTATAAGAATCTTAATCACGATGGATATGATTAATTCAAATGTATTATTATTATCATAATTATATTTCAATAGATAATAAAATAAATATATAAATATGAATATTATTATTTAATTTCTATTAAATGTTCAATGGAATATATAAACATGTATATAAAAATAAATACAATATAATATATAATAAAGAATGACTTTTTAAATACTAATATGTTCAGTCTTTTAACCTTAATATAAAGGTAGTCAATAACCTAGAATAAAGGTATCTAGTGTTTTATACTTACAGAAACGTATTTATTTCCTTGCAAAAGACATCCCATGATACGATGATTAAAATGTCTATGTTTTCCTTTCCCCATAAGTTCTAGATATGATGACTAGTTTTAAACTATCTACTTATCCACTGTATCTCTCAATATGATGGTTTAAATTCTCTATATTCCAATCCTTGGATTCCCTCTATCATATAGTGATCAAAAGAAATAAATTATTAAAAAATAGTTATTTTGGATAAAACCAAACAAGGTTTTTTAAGGAGACTACTCTCTAAAGAAATACAAAGATTAAGAACCTACTGTCCATACTGATTATTCTTTTTGAAATTTGAGACTGAATGTACCCGACTAGCTCCAACCTCTTCAAATGACATGGTATTTATAGGCATAATTTCGATGGTCATATTCTCTAACTTTATTACAGTGACATCAGACACAAGGCACTTGAATACTCATGAAAACCAATCGTTACTGAATATCTGACATCTTATTGATAAAAAGCATGAAATCGTTTAAATATATTACATAAAATATAAATAATTAATCCTTATTCAGACTATAAAAATATTCAATCTGATGGAATTCTTTAATGATGTCAATATAATAATCTTTCGTAGTGTGAGTCTGATTTTATTGGTTTCAATATCAGTCTGATTGTTTATACATTGTCTATACGAATGAAGTAAAACAAATTCTAACAACTAATATGATAAATTAGAGTTCAACTTATTGGACACATAATCATTATGATAATCAGAATGAATAATGTAATGTTTATTTCTCTAATAATTTTGAACTTATTATAAATCTGTTAAAAGGTAATGTTTTCTACAAAAATATTCTATTTTTTTTAAAATATAGAATCTTAGTTACCATGTTTTGATGAATTGTTAATGATTTATAATAATGAAAGAATGGTAATGAAATATCCATAACCTCTAAATAATCAAAAATAATCTTTAAAGGACTTTTTTTTTAAAAGGTTGAATTATCTTGGAAAAAAATTCATTGAGAAATAATTATTGAGCAAAGAAAAAGTACGGTAATGGTAACACAATAATAATAGGGTAACCATAAAACCAAAAATCAAATACCCTATAATGAAATATATTCATAATACCTGATGTTAATATGGATATGAATATAACATGTAAAATAAATGATTGTGTGCAATATCAAACATGTCTCATGGATTTGAAAATGATATGAATAAACAGTTACGGTAATTCCTAAATTCCAATATAATTATTTTGGTTTCATATGTGGATGTAATGGAAGAATTAATGTTGTTATAATAATTTAATAAAACTTCATAATAGTAATTATACATATTTTTTTATATTAATTTGTATATTTTATGTTTTGGAGATAAATTTGAAGAATAATTGATGAGGATTAAGTAATAATCACACTGGGACCTCTATCTTTTTCATGAATGTCTCCTACGAAATGAAGGTATTGGGATGATTAATTGAGACCATATGATAACTAATTTTTATAAGCTTATATATTTTCATAATAAGAAAATAGTTTCATGAAAAAAATATACTGGACATGTATATCAGGAAGTGACAAAAATGATCCCCATTTATAAGTGATGAAAAATGAAAATTTTGTAAAAACCCATTATTTTTCAATAATAGAATGGAATTATTCAAGATTCAAAGGATAAAAAAGTTTTAAATAATAGTTTTTGGGGTAGGATAATGTCAATAAATCATATTTATATAATTATTTTAAAAAATTTACACGTGTTTCATGTCATTAAGCTAGAGGTTTTTTAATCTTTTCATTTTAATTTTACCGACGTAATTAGTTCTCTACTAAAGAATATATGTTTAAATAAAAATATAAAATATATCCTATTACTGAATTTGGGTGTGGTAAAAATAAATTTTACAACAATTTAATCCAATGCAATTTTAAATAATATAAAATTATCTTTTATATGAAAATATTTAAAATATAGTGAAACTGTATTATCAAAAATTGGTGGTATACTATTAAATGTTCATAACCTTATTTAGTATTGATTTGAAATTGAATATGTGATTAGATAATTGTATATATGTTTGAAAATTATACTTAGTTTTTCTCTGATAATATGTAAATTTATTTTTGTATTTAACAATTAGATAATGAAAATAAAATAATTTATTAAAAATAATAGTTTTACTGTTATCATGATCACTAATTTTAATCTTAATAGGTATAATTTTATGCATAAAATAAATTGACCTTATTACATACTATGATCATGTTGATATAAAATATGATATTAAATTTGAAAAATTTAATTTCTGGAATAATTTGAAAATAATTATTTATATAATCAAATAAAAAATATATAGTAAAATACTAATGAGGTTTCCAAAATGATAAAAATGTGTTTAATAAATTCAAAATAGTATTCTAAAATGATTTAAATTACATTATTAATTTATAATTTGATATATAATATGACTCAAAAATAGTAATGAAATTATTTCATTATGATAATTTCATAAAAGTGATTTTATTAACAAAATAAATATTTTTCAATAATAACCTAATAATAATTTTATTCTGGAATATCTATGAAATTATCCTTAATATAATTTTGTTATTTTGATTTTAAAAAAAAATCTAATTTTGAAAAATATAAATTACAAATTTTTGAATTTTACTTTTAAAATAAATTAAATATATAAAACACTAATTATATTAATATTTTTAGATATTGATGGGTTGATAATAATATTTTTTATGCATTTTATTAATGATTATAATATAATTTTTATTAAATAGGGTATTTATAATTCATAAATTATATTAACAATAAATTGGTTGTGGATATTTTGTATTCATTATTTCATGTGGACTATGATATCAAAGATATTATTAATTTGAAGGATCCAAGATTAGATATCATTGTATGCCATTTCTCTCAATGAAAAATGAAAACATCACAACATCAACAATATCCTAAATAATAGATAGAAGATATTGTAACAACCCATTATTTCATCCATTATTGTTATAACCACTGATGGAAGGGACTCCCATTTTCTTGATTGAATCCAAATTATTCATTTGAAAACAGTGAGGGAATGAAAGAGGGAAATTAGTTAACCTCTAATAATATTTTTTATGACACAGAAATGAGTTAACCAGTGAGGGGTGGGGGTGAATTTTTTTGTGGTATAATTTTATAATTATCATATCTTAAAACAAAAATTTAGGATATATTCTGTTATTATGCCCTCAATATAATACCCAACCATACCTGAATGAAAATAAAAATGAAATTGTGAAAAGACACATATTTTTTTGACATGGTATGACCATAGTGTGTATACCCAATCCTGGATATGATTGCGGTGTTAAAGTCATATTTTTCTCACAAATATTTAATCATAAACTAAAAACAGGTCATTGATATCATACTCTACCAATGTGTTTACAAATACTGAATTGAATTCCAATGAATATAAACTAACTCCTTTTAGTATAAATTATCTTCAAATCTGGGTGAGTAATTTCATTTTAAACTTGAGGTTTCTTTAGTAACAAATTATGATATTCCTCTTTAATACTTCATGGTAATTAGATAAAAGTGTTCTCACTTATTTACATTCTTTGACCTCCTATATTCATTATTTAACTCAGATAATTCATTCTTTCTAACATTATATAAAATGAATTTACGATTGTCTTTAAAATATGAAATAATTGAACACTCAGACTCTAATTTCCATCATTATAGTTATATATTTTTAGTTTCAATAACAAATTGTCTTCTCAATAAATCAGAGTATTGGACATAATTTTTTTTGGCCCAACGTATTTGTTACTCACCAACCTACAACCCTTAATTAAATATTTATCAATATTAAAAAATTAACTATGTCTAAGAAATTAATGTCAACTCACACTAACCAAACTATAAAATATAATAATGTATCCAATTATTCAAAAATATTTACATGTGATAATAATCCCAAAATAACAGAATATTCCATTCTCATTTAACAATAATATCATGTTAAATTACAATAATTCCTTCATTATCATTCATGTTGGCCAATAAAATTACCATTAAATCCATAAATAAATATCTATATTTTAAATTATTTTCAAATAAATGAATTGTTTATTCCATAATGTTACAAGAAGATATAACATCTCTTGATTTCATCATAATAGCTTTTCTTGGATTCATCCTTGGATTTCTTCTGGACACTACACATCTAATAATTACACAAGCTTTCTAATACTCATCTTAAATCAAAATCCAATCCTCAACATGTGTTTTTTAACTTTTGAAAAATATAAAATCATCATATTATATATTCTAAAATAATTTATTATGTAATTTCATCATTTCATATTTAGTTTAATTTTTATAATTTTGTACTTCTTTGATATTCTTCTCCATTGATAAAAATAATATTCCCATCACTTTTCTTGAAATAGAATATAATTTGTTATATTTGAGAAAATAATGTTCAATTACATCATCGATTATTAAATTTATGTTTCTAATGGAAATAATTTTTTTGGAATTATAAAATCATTAATAAGATGAATATCATATTACATACCACATATATAAGAATTAATAATATTATATATTGTGTAATATAACTCATTATATGTATCTTCTATAAATACAAGAAATATATAATATGATTTGACCTTATACATTTATGTATCATCATAAATATTTCACATTTGTATCTAAGAGGATAGACATACCTTCATTTCTTCATATACTACAAGTAGAATATTATTAATTACATACCATTGCTATATTTTTCAATTCCATATTAAATATCATATAATTTATTTTGAAAGAATCATAGATTCCACTTAAAACCTATTATATTCAAACTATGCATCATATTATGCACTGACCTCTATCAATTTCTTCATTCAACTCACTTGAAAACTATATTTATCACGTAACCATCTTCCAAATTCCAATTATTACATATATAACATATTATTTATTATATTATAATATTATATATTATTTTAATTTGAATGAAAATTCAACCCTAACTATGAGAAATATATTAAATACTAGATAGTCATCTTATGTTTATATTTCCTTTGAGAAAATGCTTCATCAACACAGAGTAAACTATTATGTATGCACTACACATCATATGTATCAATTTTATTTTTGATATTTCTATATCATGTAACACCTGAAAATATATCTTATAAATCATTATATGAACAAAAAATAAATTCAAATAATAATTTAAAAATTCTATGAAATTAATGTAGAAACACTTGATCTAATCTTAATGATTTTAAAATTTACTCAAAATATTTATTAACACTTCACGATCAGTCACTAAAACTAATAATTATTTCCAATTATTTTTCAAATTAAATTTAATCTTTTAAAAATTCTATAGGGTTATTCACAAATTATTCAGCTATGGTTCTCAAGTTATAATGGTTTACTTATTATTATTGTTGGAATATTATGTTTGATGATGTAATCAAAGAGTTTGATTTGATAAAAAACCCAAATGATTATAGTGTATACAATAATATCATAGGGATTGTTTTTATATTTATAGTATTATATGTGAATGTCTGACTACTTATCACAAATGATTTCCAAACATTACACTCAATAAAAGTTTGGAGAAAAAGTGATTCTTAATGGATAACATTGGTGAATCAAAATACATATTGTGTATAATGATATATAATCATGGATAAAAATAATTACTTGTATTGATTTAAAATAGATATATTAGTAAAGTGATAATGTTTTTTAAAATAGATAAATCCAAGAAGGGGTTTTTTACAATTCTTACATGTCATGAATATTTATAAGATTCTTGATCTTTATAATGAGTTAGAAATGAATTTTATGATTCCATACGTGTCCACCATAGAAACTATAGTAAATTATATGTTTTTTAATCAACTCTATATTTCTTATTCATGTATCATAACATGTAGATACAAATGCAATCATGGTGTAATCCATAATATTTCAATCAACAATATCAATAAGTTGTTAAGAATAATTAAAGATATATTCTTTTTCTTTCAAGGTAAGAATGAACTCATTATAGGGGGTTCTAGTCATAATAATTTCCAATCCACCGAGGATTAAATGAATTATGAATTTGGGTTTTTATCTTCCCTAAATTGAGGAAATATCACTTGGAAGACCTCTATAAAAACAATATAGTGAACTCCACATTATTATTAGAGTATATATCAACATTAGATGTTTTGAAGGAATATATTTTTTTCAATATTTTCATCAATATACATGGGGTGCCTCCTAGAATTGAGGGAAAACCTGAGATTTACTACGATAATAGTAGATCTATTTATTAGGACAATTAACCACAATAACACCAAATGGATAACCACATCCTTCAAATATAGAATCTCATTTAAGAAATAATTGAGTGGGGAAATGCAACGATACATTATGTTATAAAAAATTAAAATGTTGAAGATTATTCGGAATGAAATTACTACAATAAAAGAATCACTGTCATGTAACATCACAAATCTATTATCCTAGAGTTGGTGTTTATTTTATTATATTGGAATCAGCATAATAGATCACACCCTGATGGGAAAAATATATTATTAGACTTGGGAGACTGGATACATATATGAATTGTTACAAAAAATATGAAAAAAAGAAATATAATACAATAATTAATTTGTGATATATATTATTTCTCATTATAAATATCTAATTTCATTCATAGTTACCTTCATCATATCTCGTGGAATGGAAAACATAATAAAGGGTTAGGTTAAATGATTATTTAGGGAATGAGTACAACAAAAGCCGTCAGATAGTAAATAATACAAGAATAATATGTATGAGTTAAATAATATTAAAACATTCCATTTAACTAGTTTAATAAAATAGGGAATAAGTCCATAGATAACATAACAACTTAAAAAATCAAATTTATAACAATAAATAATTTTATAATGATATAATAAATAACATTTGACATCATAGTCTTACCATCAAAGTCACATTCCACGAAAAAAAACATAATGATGTTTTATATAAAATAAATACCAAAAATAGATTTTCTAATGAGACCTAACAGTGCATATAGGGACTATATTAGGACTTTGACAACCCATACTAAATCTTATGCAATTATCATATGAATGTCTTGAAACATAATCAATGTAGACATTCATAAAGAAAATATAGCTTAAGAAATGCAAAAAATATCTCTAACTAGTAAAAATAACCACATGACTTATATATAAATATAAGTAATGGTATCAAAAGTGTTTATCCCACTAAATAATAATATTCACAAGATAATGTTTACATATTTGAATATACTTTAAATTTATCATTGAAAATGTTCATGAGGAAAATACCCTTTTCCTTTCCAAATAACAGATTCAAAAACATGAAATTTACCAAATATTAATCAAAATATTTCTTTAAAAATAATCTTGTCAAGTTATAACGTAATATTGGAAAAATTAAGTAGTTATGATGGTTGGAGATTTTTTTCACAACATAGAAGTTAAAAAACATTTATTCCACTCGTTTGTAAGAAAATTAAAAAAGAACCTCATTTAGAAAACGACATGATGTAAAAGTTTTAAACTGTTTTTTAAAAGTAAAACATGGTTAGAATGTATTTAATAAATCATTATAGAATTTAAATAATCATATTTAAAATATTTGATGAAAAATATGGACATGGACTAAAAATATTCCCGACCGAGAAGAATAACAATGTTGATTTTCATTAAAAAATGGTTTCAATATCATGAGTACATAAAGAGGGTAAAACGAAATAAAAAAATTATTTTCCATAATTACCAACAGGATATCATAATATATAGGGTTTTAAATATAATTAATAAAAAAATTCATAAGAGGAGGCTATAACATAAACCAGATTGATTAATGAAGTGTTTTTGTAGAAAACCCCAATTCCATGTCCGACTAGTTTTGTAAGTTAATTTTTCATCCAATATAATAAAATAAAATTTACTATACTTCTAAACCTGAACCTTGAAATTTATTTTAGTATCAAATATTATCCAATTAATAAATTTCAATTTTCATTTATTAATAGTGTTTTTATAAAATTTATCATTTCCAAGAGTAAACTATTTTATTTTTCATATATAGATTTGGTTAAGTAGTTTTTGACATTGTACATTGTCCACGTTTCCATCATCCTAAAAATATTATTCATCAAATTAATATCATATATTTTTATTATATATATATATTGAGCTATCCATAATTGATAGTGGTAGAAAATTGAATTACACCATTCATAGAGACTGTTGGATGTACGTAAGCATAAATGATTTTTTCACATTTAGATTGATGAAAAAAATAAAGATAAAAAATAAATCACCATCAAATAATCATTATTATTTCATATATATAATATATATTATTCAAATTTATCTTTATTACAACCCATGTAAATAAGAAACAAAAAACGATTCAGAACTCTTCTCGGAGGTGAAAGTCCACAGGTACACATGAGTGACATTATCATTTACCAACAGATAGGAATGTAGAAAGTTAGATATCATATAATAATTATACAATAATAATTAATTTATTAATTAATTAATATATAAACATTAAAACCATCATAATACCCATTCATAAAATATGACCATGTAGAATGAATTGTTTATGTACGTGGAGATGGTAAAAGACACAAATGTGTGAGTGATAATTTTCGTTACCATTTGATGGAAGGGGTGATTTATATTGGATATTACATTTAAAAATTATCATAGTATATAGAATATACTATTTCTTTCATTTGATCATGTTTGAATATGATTTAAATGAGTTATCAGATGAAATAAAATGAAAATGCATGGTAATGAACTATAACACTTCTTCAGATAAACACATTGGGTTTATACCTAAATCCCACTTAGTAATTTTTATTGATCAGTCCATAGGATATATATTGTTGATACAAATATATTTATTGTATTTTGGTAGGTCTTGGATTATTTAATTGGCTCTAGATACGTGGAGATAATAGTAGAAGTGGTTTCCTTATATAAGTGGGGAAGAGAATAAAGTTGAAATTTTTAAATGAATAAAATATAATAATGTTCTACTCAATATAAATGGATTGAAAAATGACAATTTATGAATATTAGAATATATAATACTTATTTATTTCCATTAAATGGAAATTTGACATGTTTTAAGGTCATTAAAACCCTTATAACATTAATTTAACCGTCAGTAAGTTGTTGTTCACATTTAAGGTTGTAAATTTTTTTCAATTTCTAAATATTTATCATGGCAAACAATAACATATTTGTCATTAACTAGTATTAATTATTCTGATTAAAAGTTTTTAATACATTTTTCACCTAGAAATCATATACGTGGCATAATTAAATTTAAAATGGATCCTGAAAAAATGGGATGAAAAATGGTTTCTCAGAAAAATGTCCTTTTTAGTATAAATTTTTTATACCAATAAAATATATATTATTTATTCAAATGACCATAATTTAATTATAAATAATATAATTGAACTAAATTTTCTATGAAAAAAATTTAATACTAAAATATTCTTTTTAAATGCTAAAAAATTAAAAGATAATTTTAAATAAGATTGGTATTGTACATCATTATTTGAAAGACAAAAAATTTCAAAAAATTATTAAATATTAATTTTAAGATAATTATAACATATTGGATTAAAAATTATGTTATTTTTTCAAAATAAAATTTTATAATTTTGATTTCATGATTTCAAATAATACCATATAATGTATTAAAATTAAATTTCATCAAAGATAAAGCCTTTTAATTTCGAATTCCAGTAATAAAATATTTTTATAATGAATATAAATCTGTAAAATATAATTACAAATACATGGAATTGATTTTTTATAATAGTATCATGTTTTTCAAATTCTTCTATCATAATAGAATAAGGTTCTCAAAATTTTCTTGGATATTAATTTCTACAAAATATCAGGTAGTTTTTCTTCATAACAACCTTAAATTCACAAATTTCCTACAATATTTTATGATTTTTATAATATATATCTATATTCAAGTAATATAATTACTCCATGATTACTCTTTAGTTTCAACAAGCAGGATAACAACTTCATAGTAAAATAACATGTTCAATTTTTTTCTTTACTAGTAATAACTTATGTTGGGTCTCGCATACACTTTTTTAAGTACGAGATATAGTACACATCACGTAATTTAGAGGGGTTTGGTTGAATTTCAAATAAATAATCCACAATTCCAATTCATTTAATAATTTAAAAAATATTTATGTACATAGGTTCTAGTTTTCCTATCTTAACTAACCCAATAAAAAAATTCCATAAATATATTTTCAAGAAATCATGATCTACCACATGAAATTCAAAATCATTCCTCGGGATATTGACATAACTCATCAACCTACATTGAACTATGTTAATATGAGTGTGAAAAGTCTTTAACACTACCATTCTCTCCTCGACAAGTTTTATGACAATAAGATTCATTTCATAAAAATCATCCCCACAAGTTGGATTACGTTATCTCTTTCCATATAATGCTTCACACATTCAATTTGAATACTTTAATTGAATCCATTTTTATTGGAAAACTCTACCAAAGGTAAATAATAACACCAAAAACCTTGTATGTCATGTGATAAGGACCACAACATATATTCTGATGCTTGAATGAATTATTAGACCAACCAAAAAATTGAGGATTCCAAATGATGCCCAAATAAACCTCGGTATTAGGAGATATTTGATAACTTTTCCTTTATTTAATTATAAATCATGGATCAGGATTAGACACAATTAAAGGAGGTGATCTATAAAGTCCTAAAACTTCATTAATATATATTTTTTCAAGGTGATCCATAGATAAATCTTATCTTATAAATTAAAAATGTGTATATTTTTATGATGATCAACAATAACCAATTTTGCATCATTTTTTCATGGAGTCTTGGGTAATATAGTTCCGAAGTCCGTTGTAATGTCAACCCATTTACACAAAGGATTAGGTAACGGTTGCATGAATCCTTAAGGATGATTCCTATCACCCTTCACCTATAGATATACAGAGAATATTGATATATAATTTGAAATTTACCACATCATGTTATCCCACAAAAAATGATCCTTCAAAGACCCATAAATTTTAGTACTACCATGGTTTATGGAGAAATTTGAGCCATGATAATCATAAAATAATTCCATTTTTGGAACTAATATAAATGGAACACATAGACTCTCTAAAATTTTTATAACTTCATCTTAATATATGATTTCTTCCATTGTGTCAAGAGACTCAACTTCAATTTTATTTTTAAAATTTCCACCATCTGAATTATTTTTATTTTTTTAATAAATATAGTCATAAAATCATTTAAAAAATGATCGATGTTCCCCCTTCCTCAATAATTTCTAGATATATATTTGTTAAATCCACTAACAAAGGATCCCTATCAATCCTCTTTTTTAGGACTCTATGATCATTCTGACTCAATGAATTCACATTTTTATTTTACTTTTCAGTGTGGTTGTGTATTGGTAAATCATAAACCCCGAGTAGCTTGATTCTTATCCTTCACTTCATGTTGATCTCATTCTATGAAAATTTTTATTTCTAAACCTTATGTTTTATTTAAATCTTGCATTCTTCTCTAAAGATATAATTTCACCATATCATCAGATAATGGATTATGGAGGCCTACATAAGATCATTGGTTGGATAGTTCTGTTATTTTTTCTTTAAACACCTTGAGGCCTAGTAAATAACATTATCATTCTACATAATGATACATCCCTTCTTGTTTGTATCACTATATATGTAAAATTCAAGATTTAATGATGGTATAACAACAATAAGATCACTCGATAATATCCTTTTCAATTCATTAAAACATTATTCAAATTATTATATACATTTGATCATAACCAATTTAAGAGAATGGTCGGTTAAATGGTTATCCAATCAGGTAAAATTTGACAAAAAACCCAGTAGTAACCTAGCAATCTAGTGAATCTACAAACCTAAGTTATAGTAATTAGTGTGATTAATTATTTAAATAATTTTATCTCTAAGGTATCAACTTATATTACATTATTGGAGACAATATTTCCATGAAAAGAAACATCATTGATGTTAAAATTCACCTTTATTAAAATTTCCAAATAAATATTTTCTAATATGTGTCTATAGAATTATCCATAAGTTATTTTAGTATTCATGGTATCTCAAAGTCTACACCAAAATATAATCAATAAACACCCCAACAAAATTATCAATAAATTCATTGAATTATATATTTATTATATCCACAATTAATGTGGGTGATATAGTCAATCCAAAGGGTGTTACTCAAAATTCATGATGTCCATACCGAATACTAAATACTATCTATGGAATATATTCCTTATTTACTCAAAATTTAAGACACCCAGAATGTCAGTATATCTTTGCAAAATATTAATCATTGTGAATTTGATCGAATACGTCATAAATTCGAATTATAAGATACTTGTTAATTATCGTAATAGAATTTATTAACCTATAGTCAGTGTAAAACCTCAAAGATCATTGATTCATCTTAATGAGAAATATAGGGGCTCCCTAAAGAGAAACCATAGGGAATATAGATCACATACCACACAATGTTTATAGTCTTTACATTAACTCCATCCATTCCACAATGTTTATTATTTAAGTATTATTTGATATAGTTCATTCATCTTGGATAAAATAAATGGAAAACTCATCTTAATACTCTGATGTTTTTGAAGGTAATTAATCAGAAAATACATCAATATAATCTATTACAATAGGTAAATACTTAATTTAATGATAACCTTTCCCATTCTTAGGCTTTATTATACTATTATTCCCCAAGAATCTCATTTAGAAGAGCTACTAGTGGTTGAACTAGATATGAAATAGATGAAGAAGCCTCCCATAAAAAAGGAAATGAATTCAAAATCTTCATAAAAAATGATAATTTAATTCTATTTTTAATAAAATTATAGAATGTATTTTGAAATCCATTCCATACCAAGGATAATATCAAAATGAACCATAGGTATAGAAATAATGTCAGAAAATGGGTCATGTTTATGTGTCATAATGGGATCAATCATACATAATTTTTTCTGGTGATACTTCCACTAGGAGTCTTTCTAGATACCCTGCTTCATAATGTTCTTTTTAAAAATATATCTTTTTGGAAATAATATAAGATATAAAATAGTTATAATAATTAAAATCAAATAAATATTTAGATATATTTGCGACTATAATTAAAGTACATGACACCACATATTGAGAACTGCATCCACTGTTGTTTTGATTGTATAATATTGGTATTTCTCACATATCCTTTTATAATTAAAATTAACTTGATACAAAGATAGTTATTTTACTAGTACCCCATCTCCTTATTGTTAAAGAATTTAAAATTTAAAATTTCTTTAATTCCATTGAATCCATGAGGCTGACGATCTTTATATCCATAATTGCTGAAAGTTTCCCTCCACAGAAAAAAATGTTTCATGTTGTTTCATTCCCATTTCTCAAAAGTTGTAAATTCAATCCTTCTTGTTACAAGTTACATTTATAAAAGGATGAAAATTTAAAAGGGTGTTTAATCCATTGGATTTGTTGGACTAGAAAAATTTAATATATGATTCAAAATGTAAATATGATAGTTTTAATGAATAAAAGAGATGTTTATGGAAATGACTTAAAGAAAAAGTGGTGTCTTAGATGTTTTTATGAGTTTTGGAAGTTCCAGGCTTGAAAACCACTATTTTGGGAAAAGTATCCTTTGGTGTATGGTTAGTGATAACTATTTAACTGAACCATGTGGCCTATATTACTTGGGAATATGTTTATATTAACATTTCATGGAGATCCCAAAAAATTATTTGGGGCTGAATGAGGGTGTCACATGGATTGAAAAGATGTGCACTAAAGGAAACATGGGCATAAAAATATTTCTAAAATAAATTAATGAAATTTCATAATATCTTACAAACAAGGTGTCTAATTGTTCGCATAGCCTTGTTATGGGAGGTTCCACCTTGAGAGTATCATAGCACGATTTATACATATGTTTCTTAATAGTTGACAGACCTATGGAGGTGAAGTCCCTTTGAATAGTATGTGTGCATTATTAGGCAAACTGTGCAACCAAAATGTTTACCCCATTAAATGTGTGATGCTTTAATAATCCTATGGATTCTTATTTCATTCCCATATCATTTATTATCCTAATTAATTCAGAATTGCTTCCCACACATGGATCTCTCTCTTTGAATTTCATTGAAATTAATTACCTCTTTCATCTAGTGTTTGATTCATGAACCATCGGTAAATATTGACTGACCTCGGTAATACTATGACCCAAATTCCTTATTTTCCAAGATTATCATGTCACATTGAATGCTATATCAATGTGAGCTATTATTACTAATTTTTGGGTGTTTTCATATTACTTGAAATTATATTGAACTAGACTGAATCAAAGAAAGATAATTGTACCATATTTCATATTAACAATGAGGTTGGTGGTACATGGATTTTCACTTAATATCTCATTGTTTTAAAAAATACAACATTATTCCAAAAACCATATTCATTTATGTTTTCCATTAAATGTGAAATTAATTATTTAGAATAAAATACCTTAAATTAAATAGTTTTTGTTCATTTATTTAAACCATTTTAGGTTGTTCACCTCAACATTAACCACCTATTAGGGTCTGTTTCTTATACATCATGAATTTTCTGCTTTGTATAGAAAATAAAAACACCCCTAGGGTGTTTTATTTTATGTTATTGTGATTATAAATATTGTAGTGTGTATTAACCACCATTTTTAGGTATGTTGAAAAATACTCAATGAGAAAAATCAATAGTCTAAATTAAATGAATTTTCTTTGATATCCACTCCTAGTTTTATAATAAAACCACCTATTAGGTTCAAAATTGTATCTAATAAAAAGTGGAAACCAAATGGAGATAGTAGGTGTGACAAATGGAACAGACCGTACCATGTCAATATTAATTAATCATGAATGGACTGACCCAAATTATATACCTGAATTTTGATACAGTGTTCTTAATAACATTAATTTTCTTATTAATTAAATTTAAATAGTTATATGAATTATATTACACCTTTTGAAATACTTTTATTTCATCTAAAAAATCATTGAATGATTTAATATTTTGAATAAATCATGTACTGATTGAGAAATACTAAATTTCCTTATGAAAAAATCATTAGATGGCCACATAGGTTTATTGATATTATATCTACTTTGAGTGACACTCATGTTACATATGTGAAATTTCATAGATGTGATCAGAGGATAAACAAATTATATTAATTCATGAGTGATAACTCGGTTCCTTACATAGAATGCCTTCAGAAGGCTCATTGGTTAATGAGTTGTAATAGCACATGGAGTGATACCAACATTCTGTTAGGGGAATACTTTGGATGAGCTCATTGGTTAAAATATTTACATTACACCTTGAGCTATATATAGATTCCCAAGTAGAATAAAATACATGGGATATATGTTTGATGACATTTATCACATGATTGATCACTATTATAAATGCATCTCATAGGTTTAACCTTGGTCTTATGACACTGTTATAATTTTATTTCATTGGCTATGTTAACTAGTTTAGTTGATTTGGAATATTCCATAGTCATATAAGGGACCATTGTGCCACCATTATGTGGATTCTGTAGACCTTTCCCTCTATACATGGACAATACTATATATATCTACATATATATATATATATATGTTATTATATATATATTACATATATATAAATAAAAAAATATCTATTTATATATATTTATATGTATATACATGGTGACCCATCCTCAAAGATATTTTGGATTAGGCCAAATAAAGTATGGTTGGAAAAGTATGTATAAGGTACATGAGTCTAAATTGATTACATTCATTTTTACTAGACATATTAAATTTTTACACAACTACACATCACTATTTTTTAGTCACAGTTTTATTTTTATTAGACACCATTGGTGGTGGCATACCAAGTATATATCACACCCTATTCAGGACCTCATTACATTGAGGCTCCCAAATAGACTTTATGGTTACAGGACCATGTTCTTGATTCTTCTTACATTATCATTTTTTGAAATATATTTTTCTTGAATATAGTTTCATAAGAAAAAAATACATAGACAGAGATTGGGATGTCCTTAGGGATTTGGATATATTCATTTTTTAGTGGTGATGTATTTACTATTGTATGTCTATTTCATGTATATTATAACATAAAATATACATGCATGCTTTTATTTAATGTATTTGGGTATTTATTATTATTTTTAAGATCCATTTCTACCACCTTTCATTTGTACAACTTCCACTATTGATTTATTTTCTATGCTTCGGTTGTGTTTGGTACTGATCTAGAGTGTATAGTCTCCCGCTATAATATCATTGGAACCTCACTATTAGTTGGTTTCCTTTTTAATACCATTAGTTGTTCTTGAGACCATATGACTAACTGGAACATGGCACCTTTTCAGTTCATCCCACTTCACAATGTAAAAAAAATTAGACACCATTTTCCCTTATCTTACTATTTTGGGCTAGTATATAACATACAAGGAATGCGTCGGCTCTTGGAAAATATAAATTTCTGGGAGTGATAAATCCATGAAAAGGGGAAGGAGTAAGTTCCTAGAGAATGACTATTCTTTATTCAATTTTTGATTAAATTTTTTAAATATTTTAATATGAGGGTTTGATGTACTTTTTACTGCATACTAATTTATGGGATTTATCGTTATTTACTATTTTCCTGATTGTAACATGAAAGACTTTCTCAAATGTATAACCCATTTGTTTTTTATTTAAATTATCTGCAATCTCTTTAATATTGACACCTAAGGGAGGAAATGATTTTATGAGTGTTTTTAGGGGTTATTTTAGACCCTGAATCCTAAAACGTTTTATGAATAGATTGGATGAAATGGTTAGGAGAAATCATGTCACCCAGTCCACACATTTTGTCTTTCAATGCAGAATGAGGTGGGGGGGGGGGAGCAGGGCTGGACATAGATTCTTTGAAACCATGCGTAGATACATGCATGTATGTTAAAATTATATTATAAAAGATGAATATTAATTTTTATTGTTTATATATATTTAACCAAATAGTGTTCCCAGACTGTGACGGGGTCCTCCTTGGACAGTGGCTTGGCGCTATGGATGAGGAATTAATGCCTCATAGTTCCAACATAATATGTGTATACCTAATATGGTTACTCATAGAGAATGTTAGGGTCAAGATTTAGAGTAATCATATGATGTCTATCCTATGACTTGAAAGTTGATTCTAGTGACTTCTATAATATGAGGTACTATTCTGGTAGCATGCACTTTAGTTTCAGCCCTATCTGATATAGGACCTTCACAATAGTTTTAATAATCTAGTTATATGATATGTATGGGCCTATTAAAAGTTTATTTTAGTGAAGTGATTACTCTAGAAACATCTTTTAGTTTCCGTTCTTAAAAAATATTCTAGTGAAAGGATTCCCCCCTTATGATAGGTAGGTACTAGTTTCTATTGAGTTACTTCATCCTCGATATTACCACATTCAATGTCATTCTTGTTATTGAATGTATTGTAACATATCGAGCCTAGCTGGATAGCTATCTCCACTAGGTATAATTTACATCACATGAGGGAAACAACTATAAGAAAAGGGGATAATGGGACACCCATGATGGATGAGCTAGACCTAAGCATTAGGGATTAGGTACGTGATAGCTATGATGGTGATTCACTTTGTGAGTGAATTGGGAAGGATTCTTGTGGAATTCCCTCATATTATGCATCATTTTAGCGACGTTTCCCCTGATAAAACTTTCAGCATTCTTCTTGAGAGGGAGTTAGAGTTAACCATTGAGCTATTCCAAGGTGTGGAACATTTCCCTTTCCCCCTATAAGATATACCTGCAAATCTCTACACACATAATAAGAAGGTGGATGATATATAGAATATGGGGTTTATCTGAGCCAGTAGATATCCTTTGAGTTTAATAGAAACTTTTTCCCAGATAGTCGATTGTACCCTCCATTTTTTGGTAGATTGCCACAAGTTGAACTAGATTATGGTTAAAAACATATATCCACTTACTTGTAGAGACACCCTATTAGACCCACTATAAGGAGAAACCATTTTATATAAGAATGATTTGAGGTAAAACAGAAATCAGTTTCATGTAAGGAAATACGAAATACACCGTAAAATGTTCATAGTTAGGTATAACTTATATGAGTATTTAGTTATGAAGTTTAGAAACATGAATGGGCTAAAAGTATTTACGTCTCTTATGAGGCAGTTCTTTCACCCATACATTGATTCATTTTCTGTAGTATTTAGAGATGATATCTTAGTGTATTCTTACAACAGAAACAACCTTGGAAACCATCTTGAGTTCATTAATAATACATTAAGAGAGAACTAGTAATACACCAAACTTTGTAAATTTCTGTTTTGTATGAGTAAGGTTAATTTTTTCGGTCATATCGTATATGAGGAAGGTGTATATGTTGACATAGAGAAAGTGAGGACTATGGATTCCTGGGAGAAACCCATGATTGTGATTAACATATGACATTTATTTGTCCTACATAGACATTTCAGGAAGTCCATCTAGGACATGTCATTCCTGGAAGAACTACATTTGGGAATGAAAAATAAGGGTTTGAAATCATAATTATTTGACGCATGTGATACAACATTCTAGGAGTTAAAGGGAAGATTCAATTCAGCGTCGACCATAATTATACTTGATCCAAGCAGAGGAAATACTATTTAATGTGATGCTTTGGGTATTAGAATAAGAGCAGTCCTGATATTGGGCTATCACGTTGTAGCATATGTTTTGTGTCTACTATGACCCCATGAGTGGAATTTCCCAAAACTCGACATCAAGTTAGCAGTCATGGTTCATGCCTTACACGGTTGGAGTCACTATCTTTTCCATGAGTTATTCTTTTATTACACATACCATAAAATTCTCATAATATATCTCTACACAAGGAGACATAGATCTTATGTTGTTTAATTGGGTTGAATACCGGCATCCATTCGACATTAATCTTGATTATAAACATGAAAAGGAAATTTCCATGGCTAACAAACTATGCCATAAGACATAGACATAGTATATCCAGGAGTCTAATAGTGAGTGGAAGATGGTGGATATTTGTTTTGAGATGCACGTGGAGGATCATGAAATGTGTGGGAAACTAGTATTAGCAGCTTTAGTAATGACATCCTCTATTTTGTAGTGGGTCTGGATGAGGTATCTATCTGATTCCGAGTTCCTCATCTTGAGGGATAGTGTCACAAGTAAAAACCCCACTCTTTGTTGGGTTGTTTATGATACTGAGATAACTATATTTTGTGGGCATGTATGGATGAAGTATGATATATGGGAAGAGATGATGAGAGTATATCATATATCTATTTTTTAGTTCATACAAGACATTCAATGATGTACTGAGATGTAATACATCAGTATTGGTGAATAAATATAATGAAGTAGAAAATATGTTTTTTTCACATTGTGATCCACTTACTAGTAGGTGAAGGCAGAAAACCAGCAACCAGATGGACTTTCACAACCCCAAACCATTCTTGAGTGGATATGGAATGACTTAACTTGAAATTTTGTGATAGTATTTCCATAATCACCTTGTGGGAATGATGAATTATGGGTGATCATCGACAGGTTGACCATGTTTTAACACTTCATACTGATCTAGGATACCGTGTATATTGATGTTCTTGGGAGTATTTATTTCTTAATTATTGTGTGACTTCATAATGTTCCCTATTCTATCTTATTGGATTAAGAAGATATATTTACCTCATGTTTCTAGAAATGTTTTTATAAGGAAATCATTACACACGCACTCTTCAGTGAAACATATGACACTCGACTGACAAGAAATCTAAACAGATGACATGGGTGTCATAGGATATTCATCAAGCATGTATTCTTTATTTCTAAGCTTCATGGGAAAAACAGATCCCTCTTATTGAGTTTTCCTTCAAAAGAAAATTTCATATAATAATTTAGATGGACTGGTACGTGTCCCTTGAAAGATGGCCAAGATGTTTCCCTCTATGTTGGTTAGAGACATGGTAAGTGCTATACTGGGTCCTCATCATATTTAAGAGACATTAGGGAAAATCTAGGTGATTCACATGCATCTGCCTACATCATTGTCTAGGTAGATGTTTTATTACAATCATCACCACTAACTCATAGAGTTTGAGGTGGTATATTGTTTATTTATGAGTTTTTCACATAGGCTAGGTCATATAATAATGCTAAGACATGTCATATTATCACATCAATATGTATGTACCTTTGAGATAGTAGAGATAATTGGGATTCTACATTAGAAGTTATAGTTACATCAAAGATATCATGACATAAATTACGTCTTCCATGTTTCCCATATTTAAAGGTACCATAATAAACCATCTCATCCATTTCACCATGGGGATACTGATATGAAGGTAGTTGCGTCCTCCAAGGATCATTTGGTATATATCCTCGATCGGAGAACAGTGAATCTCTTTGGTAGGTCAGTTCCTCTGATCTAAGTACTATTCAAACATGGATATGTATTGCATGATACATATGAGAATAAGGCCAATGTACATTCATAATGGACTTTAAATTTATCATATGATGTTCTACCACACTCTAAAGGGAAACTCAGGGACAAGTTATCTTAAGGAGGGGTGGCTGTAACATCCCACCTTTATCAATAGTATTTACTAATTTTTTTCTTAAATACTTTTTGTCCTTAATATTGATGAATAATGGATTTTGGGAGGTCACATGGCTATCATGGTCCTTTTCAGTGCTCAGATTCCATTTTTTTAAGAACATACTTGACCACATGGTTATGAGGAACTGTTCGGCCGAGCCCACTTGATTTCTCTAACTATGCCGCTTGAGTATGTACGGAGATGTGGTCTACATGGATTATATAAAACCATGAGTGGGGGCATACACTGTCATTAAAATTGTCTTAGACATTTTGTAGATTCCCTTTGTTTGGGTTGCACATGGTGAACCAAACCATTCACCTATCCCAAGAGAGGGTCCTCATCCAATAGTGGTTTGGGGCATGGTTCATGCATATTTTTTGAATCGTGCGGCCAAACCATGCACCCTGTCCATGTGGGTTAAATTCCAAATTTTTTTAATGAGTGATTTGCATCACCCCATCTATAATCCCTCTAATTTTTAGGTTTGATCACCCCATTCCTCATCATGTAATATCCCTTCCTCCTATTTTCTCGAGATCGAGTTATCTCCCTCACATGAGCTCTAAATCTACCACATTCAGATCTATTATAAATCTAGAGGTTTGATCTTCAATTATACCCATTCAATTTCTTTTTTATATATTCCATTTTTGTTATATTTTTGTCAAATCTCATTCTACCCATTTTTTGGGAATTAGATGATTTTACAAATAAATCTTATTCTATCTTGAATCAAAGGTTTATGATGGATTATGTATGTTCTAAATGGATATGGTAGGAGGTGTAGTTTCATCCTTTTTATTTCATTACATCCTATATAATGTTCCATTTTTCGTGAGGTAGACCATTCAAATGATGTATCTGAATTGTTGCATTATTTAAGTGGAATTAATTACCATTCCAAAGCTGACCATAATAAGTGGAGAATCAACCCCTTGTGTTGATATCCTTGACTTATGCCACCCTAAAAGGTGAGCTCCACATTTGAGGAATAATTTTACATTTCCTGATTTTTTTCAAATTCTATTGACAGGTTTCCATAAAAATAGTTTATTGAATCGATAAATTGAATTAAGAAAATTCTATGGCCACATTATTTTGTTGTGTTCCATATTTTCATTTTCCATGAATCTTGTGAAATGATTAAACAACATGAATTAGTTGAAATTTCACTTTTTAGTCATGTAACAAATTAATTACTTGATAAAATTATTTTTCCCTAGATTCAAAGAGATACAGGGGGTTCGAACATAATGAACCTTTGGATGGTCATGCACTCCATAATATTTAGTTTTATAATTTTTTGTAAAAATTCTTAGGGTGACTATAGGTAAACATGAGACTGGTTAACTTGCCTTTTTTTTCATTTCAACTACTGACGAGTGACATAGTTTCCCAAGAAGGGACCCCATTTATGGGCTCAGTGGAAGAATTGTTGTACAATTCCATGAGAGATACTCACACCCCTATGTGTGATACTGGGGATTGAATTGGAGGTCAGTTCATGATGTTTTCAAACCATGCCTTTGGGGACTCTTGGGATTTTATATATGGGTCACTGTAGATGGACTCTTATAGAAATATTTTTATAAGGATCCCTATAGTGATAAATTGGGTCCCACATAGAATACCTCACTCTGTTATGGGGTGAATATACATAAATTTAAATAATTAAATTGAATAAGAAATGACACATTAAAAATGGAAGTTTAGGGATGTTTTTTCCAAGATGAATACCATTTTTTAGGACAATACACCCCATTAATGATTATACCACTCACATTACTTGTGAATGACTTATGGGTCCCAAAACATTTGTCTTAGATTGAAGTAGGTAGAGTAAGAAGGGTTTCCCAAGAGGAACCCAGGACAATATACTTATTTATTTAATTCTATAAAATATAAAAAAATAAGGAAACATAATTGATTTTATGTTTCATGAAATGGGTTGATCTAGACACAATAGGTGGTGGATACTGTATATATATATATATCATAGCCTAAATGGGCCCCAATTGGTACCCAATATGACTTCATGGTTGTATATGTAGATAAAAGAATGATGCATTCTTTCAATGTTTGATTTATAGTATTTGGATGGAGTGAGAGAGGAGAGGAATGAGCCTATCCTCGATATTTTAATAGTATTAGCTTTTTCCTTTTTTTTCATTTTGATAGCATGTGGTATATTATTGTTTTATTTGTATCAAATTGAAATCATTATTCCATAGTTACATTATCATCATCATCACTTTTTTTCAATTTGTGATACATATTCCTCATTTTCTTTATTATACTGATGTCTAAATGTTATTAATTCTTCCACTGCAGTAGGTTACTGGTCTATTGATATATTTTCTGCTTCTAATATTTCTTATTCCTTATATATTATTCAGTTCCAATATAATCAATGGAGGCATAATCTCCCAATAGGCACTTCATAGGACCTTGCTTCTTGACATCACCATATGGTATTTGGGGAGGATGTTTGACATCTTGATACCACCTTCTTGTGGAATCCATGTTGGGATGCTACACTTTTATGGAAAGTACATATTATTTTTGTGAATCATTTTTTTATATAGAGATTAACATGACATGCATATATCATGGCGTGTTTGTCTCATTACTTGATGTCCGAATATAGTTTTGGTGTTCGTAATGTTATCTAACAGTATTCCCATATGAATATCTTGTTTAGGTGTTTAGTTAGCATGATTTTCCAATATACCATGATTCTATAGTTTCCTAGTTATATGTTTGTAGTAACCAATAACATTATATCATATCTAATTATATTTATTCTATATTATATCTTATTAAAGGGTTTGAATCAAACTAAATGGTTTTCCATATATCGCTTGATGGTGGAACCCTAATAATTCAATCATTCCACAGTTGATCCATGGACCATTGGATACACGGGATACAATTTAAATAGTTATGATGAAATTCGGGGATGGAAATATATTTTATAATGAGTATGTTCCTTTATAAATTGTAAAGGGTGACCCCTATATTTGAAAAAACATAAATAGTATTAAATATTCTAAAATAAAACATAAAAACATATCTGTGTATACATGAATTCCAACTATGACTTATAAAGGCATATAACCTTACATCTTGAGAATGGTAGTTCATGTAACCACCCATTTTGGACTATAACAGTATGTCAAATTTTAATTCCATGTGATAAATAGGTCACTACAAAATGGAATTCTACTTTTACTTAAAAAGGTTTATACCTCTTTTAAATAGGGATGATGATCCTTATGTCTAAATTCCAAAATGAACAACTGGACCCAAGTAGCCATGTTGGTGTATATTGTATATGTTATAAACACAATGATAATTTTTCAAATATTATTGTTTTAAATGTTTATAGGTTTCATTTCGATAGACCCATATTAGAAGAATGGACCCGAATAGTTCATATTTATTTTTAAATTCCTTAGTACTTAACACCATTGGGGTATAATCATTATAAATAGAGATGGTTTTACAATGTGTTAGAAGTCCCTTATATGGGTTATCGATAAATTTATGGCGACATATTACCAAACTGATTTACATTAATAGATAAATATTTCCAATCACATTTTGTTATTTATTTATGTGAGGAATTGGTAAATTAAAATACCAATTAAAACACAATGTATTTTTCCTCTAATGTTTGGAATTCAAATTTTATTTAACTAAGAATGGATAGGAGAATGATTATCGAAAATTAAATAGATAGAGTGAATTTATAAGTAATATTTTCTAAATTATGATAGGTTGTGTGGAAAATATATAATTCATGATTTCATTGATAGAAATTTCCAATATTAAGTTATGTAATTAGATAAATAAATTAGCACTTAACATGGTCTTTTACAATGGGTACTTGATATTCTATGAACTAAGATTGTGAAATGTTTAAAAATATCAAACATGAATGAGTGGAATGGATTAAATGAAACCTAAATGTTATGTTCTTTTCGTTGTCCCTCATGTAATGGTAGTTTAAATATTCCCCCTTGATTTACCTGGATAAGAATAGGTACATTTACCATAGGTTAATATTGGCCGTTTATTATAGTGATCTTGGAGTTTCGTTTAGAAAACTTACTGACAATTTTGTATTAAATTTATATAGGAATTTTGATTCATATTTTAGTAAATTTATTGGAAGGGGTATGTATTTCCCTAATTAATTAATTTTTTTTATAAATACCTACCATGAATTTTAGAAGTTATGTGTTTTTTAGATGGCCTTTATTATGGAGTTGGACTTTTAGTGTTAATATTACACCATAGGATAAATAGGTGGTTGTTCAGTATGTTGATCCTTGTTAACGGAGTGAGAACCATGCAATGCTCAGATTTAGGGGGTATGACATGTATAGGGAATTATTAGATAATTTTTATGTCATGTTACCCTTATTATTATATAGTTATTGTTGAATTTTTATTTCTTTATATATATTAATAGTAACATGGGATAATAGAACACTAGGAAAAATATTTTGTATGGGACATGAGATACTAGGATGTACAGGGAAAATATGCCAATGAAATGTGTCAAATGATGGATATTGTGTTGATAAAATTCTAGTGTAGTTCATACCAATAGAAAGGGAACCTATCATGTTGTTAAAATAGTTTAATGAATCATATGAATTTGGTATAAATAATTTATCCCATGAGATATTTCTCTTTGATCACATGGCTTCTCTATGGAAGAGTGTTTTTTGTGGTAAAGGAATTATGATTCTTCCCAATTCATGTGATGATGTTCAAAAAGGATTGGGTTTTATAACACTAAAAATTATTTTGGATTGACTGTTACACTTGTCGCTAGTGACGTGCATGCGTTTGCTGTGGAAGGAGTATCAAACATGTGTTGAAAGATTTATATGATCTATCAAGTTACCAAGAGGATGATTTTCATCTTTTATTGTATTAGTTCTTGGTAAAATCATCTTGGACCCAATTCATGACCAATATTCCATGGTGGATGAAACATCGAAAATGGAACTATTTCCAATATCATCAAACAATAAATAAGACATCCCTAAGGTTAGAAGTATCACATTTAATTTTTTTAGCCTGGCCTTTAATCTGGAGGGTGTATAATCCAAAAAGTAAAATCGGGAGTGGTTATATATTATTCTAAAATCCCATGATAATAATGGTTTTATTTATATATTAATTGATACAATAATCATGATAAAACATGAATATGGGTTTGGATGGAGTGAAGATTCTAGATTCATTCTTGCAGTGTGTGAGTGACCTAGATGAGTTAATGCTTCTAAGGTGTTTTTGTGATTTCATGGAAACATGATGATCAAATTGTTGGGCGTGTATGAAACCTTTGGATACCACTTTAGTCAAGTAAATAATTTGTATCCTATTCCTCAAAAATCATTAAATACAACAAAAGTGGGAAAATCATGATGCATAAATGATGATGTGCCAACATCTATAGTCAATCTCTTTCAAATATTGTCATCCAGTGGTTGGTTGATTATTATTTCCTTATGTATTGGATGAGATGGTATGTTGGAACAGATATCTGTCACTTAATCATGGATATGATGAGGGTGTATCTAGTATTATTGATAATCCTTGATATCATATTACTTCACTCATGTATTAGTGAATATCATTACCTTATATTGAAATCATATAAGGTGTACTAGGATAGAATCGGTTATATGCTAAGAAAATGAAATGAAATTAAATTCCTTGACATAATGATAAATAAACTATGTGGGATTAGTTATATGGAAGCATGGGGATTAATAGAGGCATGGTTTTTCCTAAGTGATACTTCTATATACATGTAGGAGGGAAATGGATAGACTTATGGTGGCCATCCGAATCTTCTAATTAATGATTCAGAATGTGTTTTGATATTTGGATATTTTGGATAGGAACTGAAATATCACTTGTAAATCTTGTAGTATTGACTACCTTCAATGTATTCCTTGAAATATTGTGTCTTTTTATGTCGTTAAATCATACAATAATTCATCCATGGTCTATCTAATTACAATGTTCTCACTTAAGTGTGATGGATCGAGTATATACCTAGGTTAGGGTTGAGGCACAAAAATAAGAATTCATAGTTTGGTAAGACAAATCACCAAAATCTTATTATGGGATTTGTTTAATTTTCGCAAAAGGGGTATCATAGTGATGGGGTGAAGGCATTTTGTTTTGTGTAATAATGCATTGGAAGACTGATATTAGCATGTTTGAGAAAAGGCAGTTAGAGGTGGTTCAAATAGAGTTCTTTTGAAAAGTGGTATGAAATTGTTGTTGAACTACATGATGAATGGTGTGTGTTGAGACATGATATTTGTAAGGGCCATGTCGACCATTCAATGAAATCCAAAGAAAATAGTTTCTTCAAATTCAAACATATTGGACTGTTGTGATCTAAATTTGGATCCAAAGTAGTGTGCCCTCTCATACTAATTTTTTTTTGTTTTTAGAACTGTTCTAAGAGCATCACTAGAATGCTAAGGGAATTATAAAATTGGAAAATATGTTGTTGGATGCACCAAGTAATGGAATTGGGCATCTGTGCTTTAATTTTTGTTGTGCAGTGACATAGGCTATAGATGACAGAGACAATGATGAAATTACATCTTTGTTTATATGGGAATTGTCTCAACATTTCATTATTCTTCATGATCATTGGATGGGAGTTTATCAGTTTCATCACTTTATGCTTACCTGTCACTTGAAGCACATAGATTATGGAAACAAAATGAAACCATTTTATCAAGAAGATCACGATCAAATTTTGATGTGTGAATTATTTTGTTATTCCCCTAATCTTATTAGTGAAGAGATATTATATAGTGGAGGTATTGTAACATCCCATGTTTTTTGGATGAGGAAGAAAATTTTCAAGGGATTTTGAACCATTTGATTTGGTTGATTGGGAAAATATTACACTAATTTTTAGACTATAAATATGAGAGTAGAAAATCTTAAAAAAATTTTGTGAAAAATTATTTATGTCCTGAGAGTTTTCATAGGAGTTGAGATGACTTTTGGATGTTTCATGATTCAAAAACACTATTTTTAGAGAAGAATCCTTAGTAACACGGTTAGTGCATAATTTTTGCTAACTGTGATGTTCAACCACGCGACCTGTATTACAAGGGAACAAATTTTTTTAAACATGAAATGATATCCTGGGAATCTATATAGGCTTGATGGGGGTGTCTTAAATTTTTGATAAAATGTTAATCAAGTGGAAAATAAAATGAAAATTTTAATTTACATATATAAGCACTGGATAAAAAAATAAATTGGGTTTAATATATAAAGATGAAAGAATTCCCCCAGGGGAATCATTAATATAAATAATCTCCAATAATGATGATATTGTGAAGTATGTAGTTACCTTAATTTGAAACTACATTGTACGTGATTTTAAAGTGATATATAAAAAATTAAAATAAATTATCATTATAAACTAAAAACATATAAATATATTTAATATCATATATGATTAATTTATAACAATTTATTACCCATTTATTAATAATTATTTTTTAAACTTATCATATCTGATAGTTAACGGTTTAATTTTACATATAAATTTTGTTTCACTAGTTTTAGTCCTTATCATATTATCATGATTCTATAATGTAAATAATTTTAACCATGATATAAACTTTATAAATATTTACCATATATATATATAGTTATACATAAAATGTAGTGGTAGAAAAATTAATTACACTGCTCATAGAGACTATAGGCCGTACGTACACATTGATGTTATTAATATTTTTAAATATAGTAAAAAGAAAAGTGAAAAATAATTCACATTTATGAAATCATTATCATTTGATATATATCATGTATATATATTCATTAAATCTATCCATATTACCATGTAAGGTGGAAATGAAAAAAAAAATCCTATCACTTTGTGGAAGTGGAATTCCACTCGTATGTACAAGAAACCTTATCATTTTATGATGTATTTGAATGTAAGTATGTACATTTTATATTATAATTAGATAAGATGACTTCATGGTTTTATGTGTAGATAAAAGAATGACGCCATCTTTCAATGTTTGATTTATAGTATTCGGATGGAGTGAGAGAGGAGAGGAATGAGCCTATCCTCGATATTTTAATAGTATTAGCTTTTTCCTTTTTTTTCTTTTTGATAGCATGTGGTATATTATTGTATTCTTTGTATCAAATTGAAATCATTATTCCATAGTTACATTATCATCATCATCACTTTTTTTCAATTTGTGATACATATTCCTCATTTTCTTTATTATACTGATGTCTAAATGTTATTAATTATTCCACTTCAGTAGGTTACTGGTCTATTGATATATTTTCTGCTTCTAATATTTCTTATTCCTTATATATTATTCAGTTCCAATATAATCAATGGAGGCATAATCTCCCAATAGACACTTCATAGGACCTTGCTTCTTGACATCACCATCTGGTATTTGGGGAGGATGTTTGACATCCTGATACCACCTTCTTGGGGAATCCATGTTGGGATGCTACACTTTTATGGAAAGTACATATTATTTTTGTGAATCATTTTTTTATATAGATATTAACATGACATGCATATATCATGGCGTGTTTGTCTCATTACATGATGTCCGAATATAGTTTTTTTGTTCGTAATGTTATCTAACAGTATTCCCATATGAATATCTTGTTTAGGTGTTTAGTTAGCATGATTTTCCAATATACCATGATTCTATAGTTTCCTAGTTATATGTTTGTAGTAACCAATAACATTATATCATATATAATTATATTTATTCTATATTATATCTTATTAAAGAGTTTGAATCAAACTAAATGGTTTTCCATATATCGCTTGATGGTGGAACCCTAATAATTCAATCATTCCACAGTTGATCCATGGACCATTGGATACATGGGATACAATTTAAATAGTTATGATGAAATTCGGGGATGGAAATATAGTTTATAATGAGTATGTTCCTTTATAAATTGTAAAGGGTGACCCCTATATTTGAAAAAACATAAATAGTATTAAATATTCTAAAATAAAACATAAAAACATATCTATGTATACATGAATTCCAACTATGACTTATAAAGGCATATAACTTTACATCTTGAGAATGGTAGTTCATGTAACCACCCATTGTGGACTATAAAAGTATGTCAAATTTTAATTCCATGTGATAAATAGGTCACTAAAAAATGGAATTCTACTTTTACTTAAAAAGGTTTGTACCTCTTTTACATAGGGATGATGATCCTTATGTCTAAATTCCAAAATGAACAACTGGACCCAAGTAGCCATGTTGGGGTATATTGTATATGTTATAAAAACAATGATAATTTTTCAAATATTATTGTTTTAAATGTTTATAGGTTTCATTTCGATAGACCCATATTAGAAGAATGGACCCTAATAGTTCATATTTATTTTTAAATTACATAGTACTTAACACCATTGGGGTATACTCATTATAAATAGAGATGGGTTTATAATGTGTTAGAAGTCCCTTATATGGGTTATCTATAAATTTATGGCGACATATTACCAAAATGATTTACTTTAATAGATAAATATTTCCAATCACATTTTGTTATTTATTTATATGAGGAATTAGTAAATTAAAATACCAATTAAAACACAATGTATTTTTCCTCTAATGTTTGGAATTCAAATTTTATTTAACTAAGAATGGATAGGAGAATGATTATCGCAAATTAAATAGATAGAGTGAATTTATAAGTAATATTTTCTAAATTATGATAGGTTGTGTGGAAAATATATAATTCATGATTTCATTGATAGAAATTTCCAATCTTAAGTTATGTAATTAGATAAATAAATTAGCACTTAACATGGTCTTTTACAATGGGTACTTGATATTCTATGAACTAAGATTGTGAAATGTTTAAAAATATCAAACATGAATGAGTGGAATGGATTAAATGAAACCTAAATGTTATGTTCTTTTCTTTGTCCCTCGTGTAAAGGTAGTTTAAATATTCCCCCTTGATTTACCTGGATAGGAATAGGTACATTTACCATAGGTTAATATTGTCCGTTTATTATAGTGATCTTGGAGTTTCGTTTAGAAAACTTACTAACAATTTTGTATTAAATTTATATAGGAATTTTGATTCATATTTTAGTAAATTTATTGGAAGGGGTATGTATTTCCCTAATTAATTAATTTTTTTATAAATACCTAACATGAATTTTAGAAGTTATGTGTTTTTTAGATGGCCTTTATTATGGAGTAGGACTTTTAGTGTTAATATTACACCATAGGATAAATAGGTGGTTGTTCAGTAAGTTGATCCTTGTTAAGGGAGTGAGAACCATGCAATGCTCAGATTTAGGGGGTATGACATGTATAGGGAATTATTAGATAATTTTTATGTCATGTTACCCTTATTATTATATAGTTATTGTTGAATTTTTATTTCTTTATATATATTAATAGTAACATGGGATAATACAAAACTAGGAAAAATATTTTGTATGGGACATGAGATACTAGGATGTACTGGGAAAATATGCCAATGAAATGTGTCAAATGATGGATATTGTGTTGATAAAATTCTAGTGTAGTTCATACCAATAAAAAGGGAACCTGTCATATTGTTAAAATAGTTTAATGAATCATATGAATTTGGTATAAATAATTTATCCCATGAGATATTTCTCTTTGATCACATGGCTTCTCTATGGAAGAGTGTTTTTTGTGGTAAAGGAATTATGATTCTTCCCAATTCATGTGATGATGTTCAAAAAGGATTGGGTTTTATAACACTACAAATTATTTTGGATTGACTGTTACACTTGTCGCTAGTGACGTGCATGCGTGTGCTATGGAAGGAGTATCAAACATGTGTTGAAAGATTTATATGATCTATCAAGTTACCAAGAGGATGGTTTTCATCTTTTATTGTATTAGTTCTTGGTAAAATCATCTTGGACCCAATTCATGACCAATATTCCATGGTGGATGAAACATCTAAAATGGAACTATTTCAAATATCATCAAACAATAAATAAGACATCCCTAAGGTTAGAAGTATCGCAATTAATTTTTTTTAGCCTGGCCTTTAAACTGGAGGGTGTATAATCCAAAAAGGAAAATCGGGAGTGGTTATCTATTATTCTAAAATCCCATGATGATAATGGTTTTATTTATATATTAATTTATACAATAATCATGATAAAACATGAATATGGGTTTGGATGGAGTGAAGATTCTAGATTCATTCTTGCAGTGTGTGAGTGACCTAGATGAGTTAATGCTTCTAAGGTGTTTTTGTGATTTCATGGAAACATGATGATCAAATTGTTGGGCGTGTATGAAACCTTTGGATACCACTTTAGTCAAGTAAATAATTTGTATCCTATTCCTCAAAAATCAGGAAATACAACAAAATTGGGAAAATCATGATGCGTAAATGATGATGTGCCAACATCTATAGTCAATCTCTTTCAAATAATGTCATCCAGTGGTTGGTTGATTATTATTTCCTTATGTATTGGATGAGATGGTATGTTGGAACAGATATCCATCACTTAATCATGGATATGATGAGGGTGTATTTAGTATTATTGATAATCCTTGATATCATATTACTTCACTCATGTCTTAGTGAATATCATTACCTTATCTTGAAATCATATAAGGTGCACTAGGATAGAATCAGTTATATGCTAAGAAAATGAAATTAAATTAAATTCCTTGACATAATGATAAATAAACTACGTGGGATTAGTTATATGGAAGCATGGGGATTTATAGAGGCATGGTTTTTCCTAAGTGATACTTCTATATACATGTAGGAGGGAAATGTATAGACTTGTGGTGGCCATCTGAATCTTCTAATTAATGATTCAGAATGTGTTTTGATATTTGGATATTTTGGATAGGAACTGAAATATCACTTGTAAATCTTGAAGTATTGACTACCTTCAATGTATTCCTTGAAATATTGTGTCTGTTTATGTCGTTAAATCATACAATAATTCATCCATGGTCTATCTAATTACAATGTTCTCACTTAAGTGTGATGGATCGAGTATATACCTAGGTTAGGGTTGAGGCACAAAAATAAGAATTCTTAGTTTGGTAAGACAAATCCCCAAAATCTTATTTTGGGATTTGTTTAATTTTCGCAAAAGGGGTATCATAGTGCTGGGGTGAAGGCATTTTGTTTTGTGTAATAATGCATTGGAAGACTGATATTAGCATGTTTGAGAAAAGGAAGTTAGAGGTGGTTCAAATAGAGTTATTTGGAAAAGTGGTATGAAATTGTTGTTGAACTACATGATGAATGGTGTGTGTTGAGACATGATATTTGTAAGGGCCATGTCGACCATTCAATGAAATCCAAAGAAAATAGTTTCTTCAAATTAAAACATATTGGACTGTTGTGATCTAAATTTGGATCCAAAGTAGTGTGCTCTCTCATAATAATTTTCTTTGTTTTTAGAACTGTTCTAAGAGCATCACTGGAATGCTAAGGGAATTATTAAATAGTAAAATATGTTGTTGGATGTACCAAGTAATGGAATTGGGCATCCATGCTTTTATTTTTGTTGTGCAGTGACATAGGCTATAGATGACAGAGACAATGATGAAATTACATCTTTGTTTATATGGTAATTGTCTCAACATTTCATTATTCTTCATGATCATTGGATGGGAGTTTATCAGTTTCATCACTTTATGCTTACGTGTCACTTGAATCACATAGATTATGGAAACAAAATGAAACCATTTTATCAAGAAGATCACGATCAAATTTTGATGTGTAACGTATTTTGTTATTCCCCTTATCTTATTAGTGAAGAGATATAATATAGTGGAGGTATTGTAACATCCCATGTTTTTTGGATGAGGAAGAAAATTTTCAAGGGATTTTGAACCATTTGATTTGGTGGATTGGGAAAATATTACACTAATTTTTAGACTATAAATATGAGAGTAGAAAATCTTAAAATAATTTTGTGAAAAATTATTTATGTCCTGAGAGTTTTCATAGGAGTTGAGATGACTTTTGGATGTTTCATGATTCAAAAACACTATTTTGAGAGAAGTATCCTTAGGAACACGGTTAGTGCATAATTTTTGCTGACTATGATGTTCAACCATGCGACCTGTATTACAAGGGACAAAATTTTTTTTAAACATGAAATTATATCCTGGGAATCTATATAGGCATGATGGGGGTGTCTTAAATTTTTGATAAAATGTTAATCAAGTGGAAAATAAAATGAAAATTTTAATTTACATATATAAACACAGGATAAAAAAATAAATTGGGTTTAATATATAAAGATGAAATAATTCCCCCAAGGGAATCATTAATATAAATAATCTCCAATAATGATGATATTGTGAAGTATGTAGTTACCTTAATTTGAAACTACATTGTAAGTGATTTTAAAGTGATATATAAAAAATTAAAATAAATTATCATTATAAACTAAAAACATATAAATATATTTAATATCATATATGATTAATTTATAAAAATTTATTACCCATTTATTAATAATTATTTTTTAAACTTATCATATCTGATAGTTAACAGTTTAATTTTACATATAAATTTTGTTTCACTAGTTTTAGTCCTTATAATATTATCATGATTCTATAATGTAAATAATTTTAACCATGATATAAACTTTATAAATATTTACCATATATATATATAGTTATACATAAAATGTAGTGGTAGAAAAATTAATTACACTGCTCATAGAGACTATAGGCCGTACGTACACATTGATGTTATTAATATTTTTAAATATAGTAAAAAGAAAAGTGAAAAATAATTCACATTTATAAAATTACTATCATTTGATATATATCATGTATATATATTCATTAAATATATCCATATTACCATGTAAGGTGGAAATGAAAAAAAATCATATCACTTTGTGGAAGTGGTATTCCACTCGTATGTACAAGAAACCTTATCATTTTATGATGTATTTGAATGTAAGTATGTACATTTTATATTATAATTATATAAGAATAATTATTTTATAAATTTAATATATAAACATTAAACCCATCATAACACCCATCCTCAAATTATGGTGATTAAAAAGGATTGTATCACATTGTGGAGATAGTAAGTTGTATGTATGCATAAGAGACACTTCAACTTCCCATTTGATAGATAAAGGGATAGATATAGGTCATTCCATTGACATAATAAATTATCACTATAACAAATATAATGTTATTATTATTTATCAATTTTAATATTATTTCTATAATTTAGAATGCTAAATAAAAATAAAAAGTGTGGTTAAGAACTATACACCTCTTCGAACAACGTCTTTAGATTTATAACTAAATTCTTCATAATATGGTTATATGATTAATCTAGGGGCTATGGGTCGAGTATATGAATTTAATAAGGGTATTTGGGTAGGTATTGGTTGAACCAATAATCTATTAATGTATTTAAATGAGAGAAGTGGTGGTTTCCTTTTATAATTGTGGAGGGGACACAAATGGAATTTTCAAAAGAATAAAATATATTATGGTATCACTCAAGAAAAATGGATTTAAAATATACCATTTAAAAATATTAGAATATTTATACCATAAATATGGACACTAAATAAAAATTAGGCACTTTTTATGATATTTTAACGCTTATCTCTTCAGTTAACCCCCAATAAATTGGTTTTAACATTAACTATGGTAACATATTTTTACTATTTTTACTATTCATGATGACCAGAAAATAACGATTATGTTATTACATAATATTAAATATTATTGATTAAAATATGGAATAAAATTTTCCCATTAAAATTATATAAGTGGAAGAAAAAATGTAAAAATAAATTCAAAAATGTTATAAAAAAGTGTTTTTTAAAACAAATTTCTTTTGAAGTTAAAAAATTCTTGTATACGAAAGTCATGTAAAAAATTAATTTTAAAATATATGTATTATAAATAGTGTAATTGGACTAATTTATCTTTTAATCCATTTATAACTAAATATGCCATTTTATATTATTGAAAGGGAAATACAGTTTTTAATAATTAATATAATTTTCACCATTCAATGAAAAATAAAAATTTTCATACAATTATCAGAAATTCATCCAAGTATAATTTTTTCATGATGAATTAAAAAATTAAGTTCAATTTTTAAAATTATAAGTCTATAATTTTGGAATAAAATTTTTATATAAAACAATATAATGCATGAACATCCAATTTTGTAATAGATAAATATTTTTAATTTTAAATTAAATATTATATAATATTTTTAAAATGAATATTACTCTATAAAATATGATTAAAAAGGCATGAAAATGATTTATTATAACATAAATGGAATGTTATTGTATATATTTAATTTGATGGAATTATATACATAATATTTTGGGTTTAATGATTGTAAATTGTATGATTGTTTTATAATAAAGTCAATTTCATTTATCATTCATTCATATTTACAACGTCTATATTACATAAATAGTGAATGATAATATCCCCTAAATGTTTGAATTGTAATTTTTCTTAATTAATGATCATCATGATGCATTATTGTTTTTCTGATATTTCATGTTTTTTTGTATTAAAATATTTTACTCTATGCAAAGAGTTGTACAGAATAGATAGAATATAGAAATGAAATAATAAGGAAAGACTGATTACATGTATTTACCCAAAAAGTATTTAATATTGAATATAATAGTATGTTGATATATTTTAGGGTGTATGTCTATTATTATCTAAAATTTCCCAAGGCTACAGAGGCACCTATAATTATAACACCTATACACTGATAACTATATTATACAATTTTTAGAAATTATATAATCTTAAGGTGGTTGTGTATATCTGTATCCACGTCATTTGATAGAGTATAACCAAAAAGGTATTTTTAGAATTATACTAAAAAATATATAATTAACTATGATATAATTATACTAAAGAAATTTATGTCTATTCTTATTTGAGTGAAAAGTGATGTGATTGTACATAGATATGAGTAGCATGTGGTGTATTCATTCAATGTGGCCAATAAATTTAGGTGATTCATGAATATATGAGATGTATTATACTATATTATCATGTTCAATTACTAGAGGGAACTCAAAGTCATATAAAAAGTTATTATATATGTATACATATGATATATATGATACATATATTTCTGAAAAATATCATATAGAGATATCAGAGTGTTTGATCAAGATCACACTAAACCCCTTTTACTATTCAGTAACAATGATGACTTTATTGGGGATTCTCTTTTCTAACATCTATGATTTATGAAAGTTGTATAGTTTTAAATTCTAAAATAAAAATAGGATCACAGATTTAGGACATATAATAAGTACTAAATTCATCAATACATTTTTTCAACAAAATGAAGATAGTTTGATAAAATTTTATCCAAATGGGATTGGGTGGATTCACAAAAAGGTGGTGTAGCTTTTATTGGATTCCTTATAGTATTTTAGTATTAGTGGGAGATATTTAATTATCTACTAAAAGGTTGAATCATATAATTAAATTCACCAATATCATAATACATAAAATACAAGTGTTCTTTAACCGATGAAATGATATAGTCATATCACTAAATATTAATATAGGCATCGTATGCCGATATCATATTGAAAGACAAGGCTTATAATATGTGATATTAGTTTCATGACTACCACCACATATATAACATGTGTTTTATTCAAATATAATTTATTGGGAAGATTCATTTAGAGTATTACAATCATGTTCTAATCATTGAATTGTTTAATAACCGTAAATCTCGAACATGCATAAATTAAGAGTAATTTAGGTTGGCTACCAAGCATTTGTAGATAATAGACAACTTTTTTTTGACAAAATACAACTTATATTAAGAGATAGGATATTAATATTTGTCAATGTGACTATCTTTCAAAAATTTGAATCTCAATTTTTGTATAATTTTTCTTTTATAATTTCTGAAGAAGGTGCTTACACACATATTTCAAATTTTAGAGTCATCTCAAAGAATTTTATGAATTAATGATGTTATTATACTTTCTATGGATGAGAGAGTCCATAAAATATTTCATGGTGATATCCCTCAATCGCAATCTATTGAAATGGAGCTCAAAATACAAGAGGTTAAATAATATTACTCATTTTTTTTCATTTGATGTTGATTTAGTGACAATATATCATGAATTCAATTGGATTTCTTCCACTATGTTGGATATTAGATATTCCTATTGAAACCATAATAAAATTTAACACTCTATTAAAAAGTCCATTAAATAACATCATTTGATTGTTTCAACTCAATTGGAGGCTCATTAGTTCATCTCTCAGAGTATTTTGTGACTTAAAATTATTTTAGAGGCTAATTATTACTCTTATTTACCATTAGAGGATATTTGATGGACCAATTTATATTTTTTCCACGATTACCTTCCATGGATGCTATTGGATTAACATATTGGTAAATATAAAAATATGTATGATTTTTTTATTCATCCTATTAGAAAAATAGTAATGTTTTTTCATAGTGTAATCTAGATTTTTAATCTGAGAGAAAGTTATCTTGTTTTCCTCACCTAATAGACTTATTTTTTATTCATGTGAGAGTTTATCTTGAGTAATTTTATTTCTTTCATCCCTGATTTTCCATTGATGTGTGACTTGAATTTATTGTATATGAAGTGGACCTCACTAAGGTGTTGATGATTATTTTTATTGGTGGATACCAAAGGGGAATTACAATTCATCAATTCATGTTTCATATAACTATCCTAATTTTTTTAAAGTTATTTGTTATTATATTTTTAATTATTATTTTCATAATTTATTTTTCATGATATATATGTTGAGATCATTAATATATTTCTATTATCCCTCCATAAAATACTCCACCAGAACATTATTAACAATGAAAATAACTCATGAATGGACCCCGTTAACAATGGTAAATGCATAGAATAATGATAACTCAATTCCTCAAACTACAATGTAAAAGAACAACACAAATAGATTATGTGGTTTAGTCTTGATCCCTAATACACAAGGGAATATTTCTTCACATTACACAATGAATCTATAGGAATATTTTTCAATAACCATTTCACTAAATATCAGAGTGAAAATCTTATCTCCCATAATGGATCAACCACTCCATGTATTAAAGAATTCGACATGTGCTTTCAGTTGCTACCACCATCTAATTGGTGCGACATGAATTCCACCTTCATTGATATCTATTGGGGAACCCTTCTTATATTTTAATCCATCCACTCTATTGACAATCCCGAAAAATTGACTATTCCCCTTAAAAATATATAAAAAATTTAAATTCTCATATATCTACCAGTAAATGAACTTCTTATAGATTAATTCCTACATCATCCAATATCATTCTGGATAAATGAGTCTCTTCAACCACCATGCTATTGATATATAGCCATCATACACAAGGTTACTTGATTCCCTCCTTCTAGTAATCCATAATTTCCTCCTTTTGATGAAATGAATATCACAATGAAACAATATCCCTCTATAGTTTCAATTTAGTTAAAAAACCCCATCACATATCACCCAACTATAATTCCCTTATTTATTTCATATGATAACTACATGGTTCTCCAATATGGAATATTTTGGTCAAACAAAATTTACTAACTTACATCATGTCTTCAGTACACACCAAAGTATAACCTTTTTAAAAATTTCAAATGGATTTCGCATCCAATTGAACATTTTTATGCCCAATACACCTTCCTCAAAAACATCCATATGATGTTTTACATTAGATTAATGTGCTTCAGATGTGAATGAAACATCAAATTTCCATCTAAGTGAACCTTGCAATGTGAATAAAAAACAACCACCTAACATCTAGCATATTTTTGAAATCATGGAGAAACCCCCTTCATCCATACCAACTCATACCCTACTCCCATCATTGTGACACACATTGTTTTCTTTATATAATTTGAATCCATTGGTTGACATTTGGATACCAAACTCATCATTATTCCTCTAAAGTTAAAACCATACCCTATGGTGCACATAAATGAATATAAATCTATAATAAAGTAATTATTTAAAATCATTCAAAGACTCACCTATTTGAAGGAAAATTTCTAAGTATCAAACCCCAAAATGTAGTAGAGGATCAACTTCACAACATCTCAGTACTCCTAAATAGGGTTTTATATGAACCCTATAATAACTCCCAGTTCCTATGAAATATTTTATTTAATATGCACCCTGATTTAAATTAATATTATAATAAAATATTCAAATTGATAATTCTCAGTGTAATAATAATCATCTTCCTCTTAAGGGAAATTATCCTTACTTGGACAAAAATTATAAAAAGGGGTTCGCTCACCTATTTTTCTTTTGAAAATATGATGTATCCACCAAACGCTTGGATATAGTATCCTAGGATGAGTGTAGTGTACATGATCATTGATCTAACAGAATAATAATCCCCAAAATACTTTTTTCATTACCAAGATACATAATCACGAAGCTTCTGGAAAACTTATAAATTTTCTCATTGATTCTTTCTATCATCATACCCACTATCTCTATGAAATCAAAAAAAATAATAAGGATGATGAAACTTACAACATCAAATACCTTACAACAAAAAAATGTTCATGATTGATCTATACGAACTGTTCTTCTATCCTGAAATCATGAAACATCTAATTCCAGCACCTTGGTTCTTACATAAATCTATATAATATATTATTGAGTTTACACAAAAAATCATTGGTTAACTGATCATGTCAACCAGTAGGTTTCTCCATATAGATCACTTTATATAAATATATATGTATGAATGAGGTATTCACATCCATCTTCCCTATATGAGAATCTTCTAATAAAACTAAACTGAACACTATTTGGATATTCATATGATTATATAGTAGTGAAAATATTTTACAGAAATAAACTCCTTGATATTGTTAAAATATTTTCATATCTATCTTGGACTTGCACATCTATATATGATCATTTTCTGATAAAACTATTTTTCTATAGAATCATCTTCCTAGTAATCCTCTCTATCAGGTCCCATGGTCTATAACAAAATAGGGAGTCAATTTTTCCATTTTGAACAACAATTACAATTTTCAATCCATTATATTTATAACCTCTTCTCAAAATTCAGGTTGTCTATCGTCCTTTAAATGTATAAAATTAAACATACTTTTATTCCATTTCATATGGATTTGTTCATATTATTACTCCACAGTTTTCTGTAAATCTAAGACCCATCTATTACTACATATTTTGGAGTGGGAACATATAATTATATATCTTCAATATTCCATTATATTTTTGGAACTTCATGAATGGGTAACACCAACATGAAATAACCCATTTATTTGGTAACTCCACTAGTTGGTGTCAATTATCATGTACTATCATGTTTCTTAAATATATTGAATTATGTTCATTTTATGGTCATTTATACATATGAAACAAGTATTTTCCAATAAAAATCATCATAAATATCTACTCGATTCGAATCCATCCACATGATATCTTTATTCAAGATCACAGTTCCACTTCTAATGGATTTCTGAGAATCATTATCCTACAATCAAAATTCAAATTCTTTTTTCTACAAAGTCAATAATGTATCAATTGTGAGGATTTTAATTCACTTTTTATTTCTCCTTGGAAATAATATGGGTGATTTTGAGTATTATAATGACATTGAGATTGTTTAAAAAACCTTATTCTAGAGTAATAATTATATAAAAGTTACTATCCAATAGGTTAGTATTAACTCTGAATGATGAGGTGGCGTATAAAGTTAATTTACACAATCCAAACTAGTTTCTAAAACCCTGAAAAAATCCCATTTATATTAGAATATTCCACAAAAGTCTTATTAATAGACTATATGAATCAATTTTTCTAGGGATTTTATAGAATTATTTTCTAAGAACAAATCACTTTTAACCAATAGATCTACTAGAACTCTCTAATATAGTATCTGCCACTATTTTAGTACTGTAATAAACTAAACATAAATTTGATCTCCTTCACCACTACAGACCGCTATCACACACATATATAACATTATAGACTTATGAATGATAAATAATACCCAAATTTCCTTATGGAATTTTGGATGAAATACATTTAGTATAGTGAATCTTCATGAGAAGAAACCATGGATAAACCCTGCAAATCTATGTGATCAAACTCCGATAGCACGTGCTTTGATATTTTTTTAGTAGGAAACCTTCAAAATATTTGAAAATAAATAGTCCTCATATGTACCAAACTATGTTATTTCTATATTAAGAAATCCATTTAAATCATGAATATTCCATTCCTTCAAATTGAATTATCTTTGATTGTGATTCAAATTTTAATGGAACAAACTTATCCCACTTGTATCAGACCTTCTGATGACCCTATGAGATATTGGGTCAAATACATCACTCATTATACACTATAATGAATCCATGAGAAATATTATATATTTCATTCTTGAACATTATATAGAAATTAAATTCATCATGTTTTCCCATTGAAATTATGCTATTCATTATTTTTGGGAAAATTTTCACAGCATGGAGATTCAAAAATATTCTATTTCCTATAAAGATAGAGATATCTTTCATTACATTGATATCATATGATTTCCTAATAGAATTATTAACTCTAAAAAATAATAAAGATATATAATTTTTCATATAAACGATATCTTATTTTCAATGAAATGATTCTCATGATTATATTATGTAATAGTTTTTTTCTAGTATTTAGGAAAAGTACTCATTTCTTTTGAAATAATGTTCATAGACCCAGTTCTAGATGTATATCTTACAAATTTATCCCTCCAATCACTATAATACTTTTTTATGTTTTCCCAATTATTCCAAGAAGTAGGATCAAATTCCGCTAATCTACCTCTCATTTTTATCATCCAACCTTTCTCTTTCAGATGTTTTTCTATCCAGTAGGACAACATTTTCCTTCTGTATAGTATGTATTACTGGAATTTATATAGATATCCTTAATATAAGTTTATTTTTTCGAGATTAGGTATTATTCATTTATAATATTTAAATCAATGTATATTAGGGAATTACATACATCCATGACCAATGCATCCCATGATTATGGAAGGGAAGAAAGTAACAAAAACACCCAAATAGAGTTTCAGATGTATACCATTACTAATTTAATCTAACATTGAATTATGTTACAATAAGTAATATGAGTGGATTATGACCATACTTACATTATTTACATGTTAAATATCCTCCCTAGTAATAATTGTTTTTTTCATTTCCAGCGGATTTTTCAGTATCTTCTAATCTTTTCATGTGTTCTAATATAGTTTCCAATTCTCTGATATTGAAAACCATGCATCAATAAAATGAAAGACTCAACATCCCATGTACCATCTCTTACAAAATAAACAATAACTCTATTTTTATCACTTCATTCTTATCTCTCAATAATATAATATTGATTTATTTATATAGAATACAATCTTTTGTCTTCTTTTTAAAAAATTGAAAATCCACTCTATTAAACTTCTATAGTTGATCCCTACTCTAATCTGATTCCATCCCGCTGAAAATTGTGATATCTAATTTATTCCAGTTAATGTAAAAAAAGAGATAAGAAACTACTAACTGATGATATACTACATGGAAAATGGTAAAACATTTATTATGATCTATTCTCTTAAACTATTTCACATAATACTGATTCCTATTAAACCATCCATCCACGTGTTCTAATTCCCATTTTTATGATCACATCAGGATTTTGATTAAAACACGGAAGAAACATCATGAAAACATGATATATGGAAGAAAAAAAATATATTGGCCCCCATGTGAAACTATTGAATCCTGGAATAATGATCAACCAATTCACCACACCACAATGTAAAACCATATAATGAATGAATACAAAACTATTAGAAATAATGACAAGAATAAGAAATAAATGGAAGTGAATAAAATAATAAATTATGTGATTTAGTATTTCACCCTAATCCATGAGGGAATTCTACGACACTTTATACAATGATTCATGAGGAAAAAATACAATTATCATATCTCTATCTCTCATATTAAAAATAATATCCCCCACATGTGATATAAATATCCATATATACTAGTTTCTTACTGTTTCTTCTGGTTTCCATGGATGTCACATATGTATGGGATGAGGTCCACCTCCTCTATGATTAATGAAGAATATGTTCCCCTAGTAAAATTCACCCATAACCTCAATTTTCCCAACTGGTAGACTATTCCCATTATGAGGATATCTCATATATGTATTCTTGTATTTCTATCAATGGATGAACTTTTGATAGCATGTATCATATAATAAACTATATATTTATGGTGAAATGATGCTCTATCGATGATTCCCCATCTCTATGATGTCATTGGAAATACGATTATTAGATTTTACCATATTGGTAATATAATATTTCCTCTTTCTGATGAAACAAATATGACACATAATCAATTGAAAGGGGTTTAATTATTTCATATAAAGTGTATCTAGGGTATTTAACACTATTAAATACATGTAGTAGTACAATAGAAATAAATCTCAATTGAAAAATTCATAATATAAATGTTAGAATATTTTATATCTTTTTGTTTCATTTTTTTAAATAATAAATTTTAATGGAAAAACTTATAACCCACATAAACACCAATAATACTACATCCATCGATCAAATACTAAAAAAACCATTGAACAATAATATATTCAAAAATTAAAATTCCTTTTAAAAAGTCTAATCTAGATCCACAGACACTAGTTAGGTCTACCTTAAAGCCATCATTATCATCTGATATTTAATCACACATAGTAGGGGACACACACCCTTAGTCCTTGTATAATCCTCCTAGAATACTATCAAGACAACACATCAGTGTAACCCATATCCCATCAACAAACTCTTGTCATCATCAACAAAAACATCTCCTATGCTCCCATCCCCATATAAAAGTGTGAATAATTCCATACTAATCAGAGCTAAAAATTACTGAACATAATGATACTATAGATACATGATACAATAAAAAAGGACACATCTATTACACCATCATCAACACACCCAATAATCGATCAAATCAGAACACAAATAACCACTACGATGAATATCCAGAATACATAGAGAACCAACATATTCATAAAACCCCCAAAAAAATAGTAGAAAAACATTAAACATCACCATCCAAAGGTCCATTTTACCAGAATAAAGAATGTTTCCAATTTCATGAACTACACCACATTTTTCAAATTATGTCTACCATTAAAAAGTATTCTGTTTTGTTTGAGACATATCACTCAGTAGTATAAAAAAATATAAATAATATGGTGATGAGTTTCTAAATAAAATCATCCAATAGTATTTAATATTAAATATAGTATCCTTTCCACAAGATTAAACAAACGTTACCCAAATTTACACTTTCTCCATGATGATGATTTTTTATTGTTTTTACTATTCATTAGAATAAATAATTAATCAACCTCAATAAATAATAGTGATTTTTATAATTAAAACATGGGATACATTTCAAAAATTAAATCTCTATATGATATAAAAATTTATTTTATAAGTGTCACATAAAGCGTGATGAACTTTTTTTCGAAAAAATTTCATTTAATTCTAAAAACGTTAATTACAAGATCACAAATAATGATAACTATTATTTAAATAAATTTATTTTTTATTAATTATTAAGTCTTATATTAATTTAAGATAAATATAAATTTATGACGAGGTGTTTTTTTAAGAAAATAAATAACATTTGCAAAAAACATTATCTTTCACTATTCACTGAAAAACCAACATTTATAGAAAAATCCTAATAAATTCATCTTTTGATAATTTTGACATGATATATTCAAAAATGAAATTCATTTTTTCTAATAAAAATTAAATAATTTTTAAAATAATCATTAGAAAACATTTATGAGAGGTGTCTTATAAAAATAGTTCCAAAACAAATCACATTATATTTTTATAACGAAAATAAGTATCTAATTCATGAATACTAACGTTTTTACCTGGGTTGTTACATTGTTATTTTATTTTTTAAATTTCACCCTAAAAATTTCTTTCACATATTAAATAATTAATAATATCTTTCTCTCATGTTATTATCAGATTCTAGTGTTTCTTCTTCAACCATATGGTTTTAAAAAAAACCATAACATGGTGAATAGACATAATCCAAAAAATTTCTCACTATGGTAAAGAATATATAACTAGGGGTACCCCATAAAAATGTTATACACTAACTACAATACTATGTGATTTAAAAATGAGATGAATTTGGGACATATTTTCATAACATCGAGGCATGAAATATTTTGTGTACCTGCAATAAACACAATTTCAAGGCCACTTAGTTGGAAGAAGAACCAAAAATATTCAGGATTTCATAAAGACCAATGAACTGAAGACTTAGATTACCCTTTTTATAAAAATGAATAAAAATTTCCCATGTAGATTCTTTATGAAAGGAAATATCACCTACCTCAAAAGAATGACCATTACTCCACTTATAGGCACGACATTTATAACTTTTCCATGATTTCCTAATATATTGCTAAATCATAATAACTTTGTCAATTATTTCCAGTAAATACTCCTATCCAATTAAATTATTTTCCATAAATTCATCTATAAAATATAGTACTCAGACAATGCTTTCCATATAAAACCTAAAATGGTTCCATCTACACATTGGGATAAGAACTGGAATTATATGGAAACTCAACTAATGAAATATATAGATCCCAATTTACATGGTAATTTATTGAATATGCTCAAAGATTATCTTCTATGATATTTATTTATTTGTTGGACTGTCCATCATATTGGAGATTAAAATATATACTATAATATAAGTATGTAACCAATCAAAATTATTTTCCTTTCAAAAAATTAGTGGTGAATTTGGGATCATAATCAGATATTATTTTGAGAGTAACTCGATGTAATATAACTATATCATTTAGATATATACATGAAATATGATATAAACAAATAATATCTCTAATGTGATGGAAATGTGAATATTTAGTTAACTGATAAAAAATGAAGCACATGGAATTATTACTATATTAAGTCTTTGGTAATACCATAAAAAACATGGATACATTTTTCCATTTATAATCTGGAACTATCCAATACAAGAGTATCCCCTTATGTAAATTTTCAATCAACATAAGCTGGTTTTCAAGTCAATCATTTCATATCAATGTCTTCGATAACTATCCTAATTCCATCCCATAAATAATACTCTCAATGGTCAATTTACATCTTAGTGATGCTAGTGTGAATGAAAAATGGGGAATTATGAGTATTACCCTTGAATTATCTATTTTTTTGAGAATCATAGGGCATATTTAATCTCTTTACAAATATAAAAATACCCATTTCATCAGCATTACTCTTTTGAAGAATTAACTTATTAACATATTCTACCTATTTATGTAAAACCTAATCCTCTTTTTATGTTTTCATAATTATTTATGATAGAGACTATTTCATTGAAACCTAAAAAAATTGTTGAATTCAATGCAACCATATCTTATAGGAGAAATATCATCCAATCATTAACCAAAGGGTCATGTTCTAAATGTAACATTGTTAATATAGTGATATTTTTTCATATTGAACCATAATCTAATTTTTTTTTTAAAGGATGATATTTAATTTAGCAATCATAACAGTTAATTAGTTACCACAATATTATTTTTCATTATTTTCAACTATTTCTATCTAAATATATACTTCAGTCATTTCTGATGAGTATATATATCTCACGCGAATCCATATAAATGATGCATATTAATTATAAGATAAAAACAATAATATCTAATTTAAAATAATGTGCAGTATAATTTTTCTCCTGAGGTTTTATTTGATGTGAAGCCTAAGGAACTAATTGATCAATATATATTAGAACAAAACCAAATCCCTTTAATGAAGTGTCAGTATAGAGGAAAAAATGACCAATTTTGTATGGTAGGTCCCTAACTAGATCATTCAAAAATATTTATAGTTCCTGAAAATACTTATAACATTTTTCTTTGTAAATGAATATAATATTTTTATGAGTTAACATAATTAGTCAGGTAGATAACAGAGAAATGTTTTCAAAAGACTTCTAGTATTAACCAACTAATCCATGAAAAGTATGAATCTCTATAACTTTTTTGGACTTGTACATTCTTCAAAATTTTTTGCCTTAGTAGAGTAAAAAATTATTCCACCATTTAAAAAAAGATCAATGGGAAAACAATTCTATCAAAATTCGTCATTACTGAATTTTACATATAGTTTATCTTCATTTATGGTTTTTAAAACAATCCTTAGGAATATATCATTATCCTAATGATTTTTTGAATATACCAAAATATCATCATTAAAAAAACCATAGACATATCAATGAACTCAGGGTAAAATTTATTCATTAGGTATATAAATATATCAAGTGTATTAAAAAACAGAATGGGAATAACAAAAACTCATAATGACTATATAAAGTCCAAAACACAATCATTGATATATATTTATTCTTCCCCATCAAATGATGATATCCTAAACTATGATCAATATTAAAAAAATAATGTTCTATATGTTTCTGATCAAATAAATAGTCGATATGAGTAATATGATACTTTTTTGAAAATAGTGATGTTTTTTGAGGATCTTTAATCAATGAAAAGTATCATTTAACTATATTTCCTTCTTATAAAATAAAATTGGAGAACCCCAAGGTAAATTTCTAGGCTTAATAAAACCATTATCTTGTAACTCTTGCAGATACATATTCATTTCCAAGAGTTCTACTTCATCCATTCTATAATTTTTTTTAAATAAGATTATCATCTAGACCTAAGTAAATATTAAATTCAATAAAGTTATCAGAAATAAAACATGGAAAATAATTCCGTAATATGTCCATATATTCATTTACTTATACTAATTCACTAATTTGAAATTGTTTTTTTATTACCACATCACGATTCAGGAAACATTAACTTCTATCTCTATTCATTTTCATAGCTTCTTGTTAGGTTATCCAAGGTATTAAATCATTGTTAAAAAATAATGGGATATTTAATAATTCATATCATGATGAAATAAAATAAAATACATAAAAAATTATCAACCTCCACTAAGGGAAGTTCAACAATATTTTTAGAAATTCTAAAGAACTAATAAAAATTGAAAGTTTCATATAAATCATGGATTTTTTAATATTTCCACATAATATTTTTAGAAAATGTTGTATCCTATTTTAATGTGATGATATTGCCCTTTAAATCAATAATTTATTATAACTTAATGAATGAGAATATGAAGAGTCAGAAAGGGTATGTAAATTATTCAAATAAATATGTGTCATACATGTTTCCACATAATTATATCTTCCTAAATCAACCGTAGTTATAATAAACGATATTTCAACTACCTTTTTATTTAAATATTTATGATTTCCACAATGATTTACTAAATTTAGTCACATGTTCACACAATGGTCTAATTCATTATAATTAAAAAATATCACCATCAGTTGAATATCTGTTACTAATTTCTCTGGTTGTTCACATTACTTTTCGTTGTATTAAAAAGTGTTATGACCATGATAAACACACCAATAACTAATTCCATATTGTGTAAAATATTCGTTATAATCTATTTTACTAAACTTGGAACATATTGGGGGATTAACTATATATCTATTAATTCAATTCTTCTCTATCTATTACCACGTTTACCAATTATTAATCTTATCGTCACGAGGAACATAAGTTTCAATAAAATCTATGTCCACTTTCTTAACATAATGAAAATATTTCCATGAAATAATAAATTTTTATTTGGACAATGCTCTTCATAATATTTGTTTCAATCCTCAGTAAAATTTAATACTATTAATATCGATCTCCTAAATAAATTTTGGTATATACCAATCCTATATTGTATTTTTTAAAATTGTCTATACACAATTTTAAGCATTTCCATCAATTCCATGAATTATTCTCCATTAATAGTCAAACAATCTTTGGTAAATATATCATAGGATTTTTAATGTATCTTATTTCATTTAATGAAGCCTATATCTTCCTCTCATATTATTAACAAAAGACCTCCATCGATACAATTGAAATTAAAAATGATAAATGAAAACTGTAAATTCGTTATGTTAAGAACATCCCAAAAATTCAAATATATTTTTTGAATAATTGATCCATCCTTCAAATACCTATTGGTTTTAAGGTTCCATTGAAAGTTTGAGAGTTGTTTCATGAAATTTTCCAGAATTGAAATTTTATAATATATGAAATCAGTTTTTTTCTCTAACCTGGATTCCAACACCACTTATTGACTACACCAACTGATCCATCATCACAACAAAGTGATCAGTTTCATATCAAAAAAACTCTTTGACACTGATCAAGAATGATATTTTCTTCTAGATACCTAACTAATTTATAATCTATGTTTCATCTAGGGAAAACCATTCTAAATAGAAAATCGTTTAGATGAAGTAGCATGAATATATTCAAAATTTGCACCTTGATAACCATAAATTAAAAATTTTAAAAGAAATTTTCCTACATTAGAATAAACTCAAAATTTATCTAAACCATTGCTTCAATACCAACTATAAGCATCCAAGATTAAATATTACTTAATAATGAGTTTTTAGTCTAGAACTGATTTGGTTACATATGGAAGGATCACAATGGATTATAGTTTTAGAGAATTAGGTCATTACACATACATAAAAAACTATATTTTTTAATATGGACAATTCTGATCAGATTCAATTTCCCAAAAATATAAATCATTTAAAAAGAATCATTTTTTCATTATGTCAAAAATATTCATGAATTTCAAAATTAATTCTTATTTTTTTCGTACCTGTCCTTAAAACATAATAAAACCATTTAAAATAGGTAATGATAACAAGAAGCTCAGTAAGTGACATAAAATGAAAAAATCCACCTGTATAGTGAACAACCTAAATACCCATAAAATGTTTACGATTATAATAACATTATTTAGGCATATGAAATAAATCATTTTGATATGACAAACATAAACCTTTTCTCCAATAAAACCTTTAAAACCCATAACATAAAATAAAAACCCCAATATGGAATCTTGGATAATTATATTGAAAAACTATATAAAAAATAATTGGAGCCTAGTTAGATACACCAAATAAACCTCCCTAGTTAAGTCCCTCATTCAGTCCTATAAAAATAATTAACTTTACCAAATATATTAGAGTGTTTTTAGGGTGCTCCCATCATATATTCTATATTGAAATCACATATTTAATAAGATGTATCGAGATCACAACTAATAAAAGATTTTTCGGGACCAACCATCATCATCTATAATTACCATGTACCATATAACTAAAAAATACTTTTATTCATGTAAATTTATACTAAAAACCTTCAAAAACACCTATCGACACATATAAAAACACATTCAGATATTGAAATACCCATTCATTCAGAACCCATTTTAAAAGTAAAATCTATAAATAGAAGTGAGAGTGGGATTTTATTTGAGGAAAATATGAAATAATGTAATGGATTATAGAAATAATATAATGCTTCTAGTGGTGGGAAAAATCATTATCTATGTATATGTTAAAATGGAACATTCCATTATTTTTTTTGTAAAGATAGTCAAATCATTTAGTTAAAAAATTAATTTTGGAAGCCATTGGAAGAATGTAAAAATTGACCTCAAATTTCAATTATAAAAAATTAATTTAATTATAAATACACTAATAAGATATTTAAAAATTTTTGTATATGGGAAAAAAATTATCTGCTGGGTAACTTCTAGAAATCATTATTTAAAAGAAAGTCATTTACCTTATGTCTAACTCATCATGTAAATTTTAATCATCAAGATAAATATAATTATGTTAATTATTTACTTGAATAAAAATAATTTTCATTTTTATTATTCATTTTTATTTTAATTATTATCATTTTATAATAAATTAGTTAATAATTTAGGTTTATATCAGATATTTTGATGAAATTTGAAACATATGTCCAAAATAAATTCTGTAGGTCGACTATGGTTAAATATGTATTTATTAAATGATCTAAAAAATATTAAATATTATAAAATTATCGTTTTGATAAATCAATTATAATTTTAATTCTAATAATGACATATGGTTTTGAAAAATAAACTATGTTACAATCATAGAGACAGTAGGTCGTGTGTATCCATGAGTGACATTTCCATTTTTTATTGATCATTTTATAATGATGGAATATATTATTTTACCTTTATTTAGTAATAATCACATCATAAATTCAATATTATTTCTTTAAATAGGATTTTATATATCATCCATGCGATTCCATGTTGAAAAATGAACCAAATCGGTTCGTGGAGGTGGTGGTCTAGAGGTAAGCACAACTAACATTATCATATTTTAGTGAATGGAATGTTATAAAAATAAATGATATATAATAATTATAGAATGATAAAATTTTAATGAATATCAGATATACACATTAAATCCACGATTAAAATGGTCTTTAAATAGTGGTGATGGAAAACAAATTGCATCGGTTCGTGATGTGGGAGTCCACCGGACACATGAATGATGAGTTTCCCCTTTTGATGTAAGAGGATATTGATATATTTTATTATATTAACATTATAACATCCCATTATATGTTATGTAATTTTTTTATTATAAATAAATTTTAACAAAAGATCGATAGAGGTATAATAATAAATAAAATGAAAACACATGATTAAAAACTATACCACTTCTTAGAACAACCTTTTGAAGCCTCAATTTATTATTTGAAAGAAAAGACCTATTTAGACTGGGTAGAGGGAGACCCATTACATAGCCCGAAGGCCCAAGACCAAGTGGCCTAAATACAAGGCTTGAAAGCCCATTTTTTTGGCCCAAAGGACCCCTCAGAGAACAGTACTGCTATAGTACCCGCGTTGCTACAGTACCGGCTACAGTACCTCCACCGCTACAGTATCTACTATAGTCCCTCCACCGCTATAGTGCTGCCACTGCTACAGTGCCGCCACTGCAATAGTACCTGGTACAGTACTGCTACAGTACCTGGGAAATTCACCCCTGCCCGGATTCTATCCCGGGTCTTTTGGATGCCAAGGAGGAGCCTGTACCACTAGGGTACAGGCTCGTTGGAAAACTTGTTGTATGGGTAACGAGGTATAGGGCTGGCCTGCCCACCTGTGCGCCACACGTCCCTAGCTAGGCCCAAGGTGGACAACCCTTGGGCTTGGGCCAATTCCCACAGAGTCGAGGGGATGAGAGGTTCGCTGACAAATGGTGCGCGTTGCCTTTGTGAGGACTCGAACCCAGAACCTCAGCGACGGGTCGCCACCGCCTTGAACCAACTCACCCATCCCCCGCAGGCAAACGTGTTGTATGGGTAACGAGGTATAGGGCTGACCTACCCACCTGCGAGCCGCACACCCCCAGCTAGGCCCAAGGTGTCCAACCCTTGGGCTTGGGCCAGTTCCCATGGAGTCGAGGGGAAGAGAGGTTCACTGACAAATGGTGCACGTTGCCTTTGTGAGGACTCGAACCTTGAACCTCAGCGACAGGCCGCCACCGCCTTGAACCAACTCACCCAGCCCCTGCGGGAAAATGAGTTGTATGGGTAACGAGGTATAGGGCTGGCCTTCCCACCTGTGCACCGCACACCCCCAGCTAGGCTCATGGTGGCTAACCCTTGGGCTTGGGCCAGTTCCCACGGAGTCGTGGGGACGATAGGTTCGCTGACAAATGGTGCGTGTTGCCTTTGTGAGGACTCGAACCCAGAACCTCAGCAACTGGTCGCCACCGCCTTGAACCAACTCACCCAGCCCCCGCTGGCACGAACAACCTCTTTTGATTTATACTGATTGTTTTCATCGATTATTATTATGATGAAACAAAGACCTAAATGAAATGGATATATATTTGAGGTAGGTATTTTTGTACGAATGTTTTGAACCAAACTGTTCATTATGTGTGAATTATAGAGTATAGGAGGATCCCTTTTATAAGAGAGGGGATGGGTACACTTGGAATTTATTAATGTATTCGATTAATACAAATCAATTATCATATAAATATGGATCCAAAGTTTTTATAAATTAAAATAAGATGACTATGATTCAAAATAATCTATATAATTTAAATTCCACATGTTTAGGTGATGTTTTCACCCTCACATTTGTGTTTGAACCTGAGTTAACCCATTTTTATTAGTACCACATAATTAGAGATTTTACTCATTAGGGGAAAATATATTTACTATAAAGGGACAACAGGACCAAAATGGAAATATATTATATTAAAAACCATATAACATTTATTTATATGAATATAATATATATTTATTTATTTTTTGAATCATTTAACTAAATTTGAACTATTAAAAAAACTCATTTCTATGATTTTATGAACAATTTATTTAATTTGATTTTAAAAAATTATATTTTTGAAAATACCCATTTCAGATACCCCAAAATTTGTTATAATTTTCATTAAAATAATTTGGAATAGAAAAGGAACTAAAATTTTATTAATTTTTGTATTTTCAAAATAATTTATTTCAATTTTATTTTAATTAAATAAATTTTACATCTTCTTAGCATAATAATTTTTGGTAATTATATAATTATTAAATATTATAAATACATAATCATCATGGTAATAATTTCATTATTCTCAAGATAAAAATTATATTACATCACGTCTTTTTCTATCTCTTCGGAACACACAAGATATATTTAAAAGAAAGAGGGAGACATTTTTTCTTTTTCTTTTCTTAAAATATCATATAGATCATTTTCATGGAAAACTGTCCCATAAAAAAATATGTATCACAACTAAGGTTATGAGGTCTGAAATAACTTCATGAAGCAGCACTGAATATGAAAAATAGTCGCCTCATCACTAATTTTTAACCTAATATTATATGGTTTACCCTTTTACTATGGTATTAAAATTTTAATGTTTTTTATTTTCATTTTGAGTAAAATGTTTTTCGAACTCATTAAATAATATAAATTCTCATATTTTAAATATAAAATCCAATGGAAAAAAATATATATAAATGGAATAAATTAATTTTAAGTGTCCCTCAATACCCTGAGACAAAACGGACTTCAGAAAAAATGTATTTTAATGTGTGAAATTATTTTATACCAAAGACAAATATAATTTTTATTATTATGTAAATAATGAGATTATTTATAACAAAATTAGAAATATATTAATTTATAATCAATTTAAAAACATTATGGATCTTTTACAATGAAAATAAATTATAGTTTTAAATAAATCAGTATTTATTATTCACTAAATAAACAATATTATTATAAAAAATACCAAATATTAGTATTTAGATAAATTTGACAAGATTAATTCATAAAACAAATTCCTTTTTCAAATTCACATTAAAAGAATTTAAAATTAAACACTTAAATAAAACCATAAATGAAATGACATTAATAAAACTATTTCTAAAAAAATTACATAAATTTTTTATAATGAATAGATCTATCAAATTTTGGATTTCAAATAAATATGAAGTTGATTTATTATATAACAAATTGGGTTGTTAGAATGGTAATTTTCAATCACATGTTCAAGGTATTCTATTATCCTTACTCTATATTAGTGGAATACTAAAAAGATGATTGAGTAGAAGATTTTAGTATTCCAGATCAAAAAATCATGGAGTTCAGAATCATTCAGGTCGTAGAATTTCTCAAGAAGCATGAGAGATTAAATAATTTGGAAATATTGAAAAATAATTGAAATATGACACAATTTAGAGTATAAACCATATCATAAACAACATATATATAATAATTTTTATTGATAGAAACCTATGTGAGATGTTTTGAAATGAATCTCCATTGAAAATGATATTCATTTGTAACAGATCATTATTGTGTCTAGTGGAAGAGAAGACTCCATATATGATGTAGTTTGGAATAAATCATTTGTTGAAGTAATTTTTAATATTTATAATTTACCATTACATTATCTATAATGGGAATCACATGATGTTTAAATATCATAGAGATGAGGGGGTTTTTCTTGGGTAAAAATGAAATATAAAATCATATGCATCTTTCAATTAGTGACTAGAAATGGATACTGATAGAAATTATTACATTATAATGGATAATGAGTAAAATATTAATAAAAATTGTAATCATATTCATGATTATTGCGATGCGGAGTTGGATATCTTAAGTGGACCATAAGGGCTCACTAACAATTCCAAATAAGTCACTTATGATGAGAAAGATGAAGTCAGATATGCATTTTCATAAATATTTAACTGTTGAGTTGAAATTGGTGAGATAAATATCATCAGTGATTAGACAACACTAATAGAGACAAGTATATTGAAATCTAGAAAAATAACCATCCTTTCTATACTGTGTAGATCCAATGTGTTTTAAATAATCTTTTAAGGATGAGAATTAAGATTATGTGATGACTAAATTGCATGATGAAACTAAAAATAATGAGATATAAGAGATTCTATCAAGGATAATAAAGAAGAATATTGGCAGGAGCATATAACAACCTTGGGACCACATCCATAGCATAGAACACATATGTTTTCAATCATTCCCAATATCTTTATAGTATACCGATGTTTCTGGACCTATGGATGTTTCTTATTCTTCATTGGCATGCTCCCCCTTGAAATTGGATATATTTGTGCTTTTTCATTTGGAGGATTATAACAACAATCTAATACAGATTGAACAATCCTATTGCAGCCCCAAAATTGTCCCAAAAATCATGAATTCATAATATCATCTTCATAAGACTGTTTGTACTTATTCTTGACATGTTGTTCTCTCTATGGGAGAGCATCTTCCATATTATTGTTCTTCCTATAAACCCTATCCATTGTGGTAGGTATCTCATCACCTTTCCTCATCCATACATGTTTAGATTTTTTCGTCCACCATACACTTTTTGTAGATACAACTTTAGAAACATTAGTACAAAATGGTATGGATGGCACCATTACTTTATTAGCTACTTGTGATAGATCATTGACTGATGTCCTCATCTTCTTATTCCATGTTGGAGGACTTCTATCCTCAGAATCCTCCATTGAGAATTGAGTACCATCATCAACTGTTTCTTTCTTCTGTAAAGTATCAATATGTGTCTTCTCAAGATTGGTCAACTGAGATTCCCATGATAGACATTTCATATTTAAGATCAATTTCTGATATTAAATCATATCCATCTTCTCTTCACAATATTGCTTTGTTATTTCAAATTCACCTTCATGCAACATAAAATTATTTTGTCGTGAAGACTCACATTTCTTGAATTTCATAGATGTTTCATCCATATATAAAATATTTACTCCAATGTTCTTCTTTGTCTCAAATTAATGTGTGTGGATCCCTTCTTCTAGAGCATTATTGAATCCTTCTTTATTTTAAAAGGCTTTAACATATTTGGAGAGATTTAAACATTCATTAATTTTTCCTTCTAATCCCTTTTCCATATTATCATCTTCTATTTCTAATAGGGCGATCTTATCCCATATATATTGAAATCTTATACCCATAGAGGCAATCCTTTCTTCATGAATATCATGTAGATAACATCTCAATTTCTCAATTGCATGTGCATGTGAGGTAAAACATTGATCAGCATCACCTCTTATGCTAGAATCCTTATTTTTTGTTGAAACATCAGCCACTTGCTCTTTATATTCCAAAACTGGTATTTCATCATTATTGTAGAGTCATAGAGAACCAAAAACCACCTCTTCTTTAGATAATATGGAAATCTTCAACTTCTTCTTCTCTTTGGTTTTCCTTTTTGTCGAGGTCTTACTAGTAATAAACTTATTCATAGAAGTAACTGAATCTCCAATAGAAAATCACTTTATTATTTACATATGAATGAAAAATCAAATCCTCCAATAAATAGAATTACATTATAGTATGAAAGTTCCCTAAATTTTCGCGCTCTCACACCAATTGAAGGACCCTAATCCTCTATGAGTAGGGGGGATAAACCAGGGTGTCACCTTTTTCATGAGTATTACTGGATCTTGTTCCCACTTTGGTAGGAACTTTTTTTACCCTATATGATGGATGTGAGTAGTAATTAAAGAATTAACAGGAAGAAGGAAGTCACAATACATTAATTTTTTTCACCAAAAAAGTATATATATAAGGACCATACGCTGACAGGTTTTAAATCATGCATACGTCCATTATTCTTCACTTGATGTGGATTATAATGATTCTAGAACAGTCACTCTGTCCCAAGCTCACTAACATTACAATTGATTAGGGATAGATCACTGCTTCTCTTAGATCACTTCTATTGAATACCCATAAATCACTCCTTTAAGACAGGTCTCACACAGTTTATCGACTTGAAGGTCTCATCAATATATAGAAATGGAAAAATTTATCTCTCTCAAATATGAGAAAATTATATCATCTATATCATAAATTATCTCTTTTATGTTCTATCTTCTTCCTTAGTACACCAACTGAATGTACTAAGACTTCACCTTCTTCTCAACCAGAATCACAAACACCTAAGAGATTAATAATCCAATGAAGATCATCTTACTTGGAATCACTAGAATCAATTATCCTTTAATATATTCATGTATGTATGTGACCATGCATTTGAAATTTTTATGAACTCCTCCCTTTCACTTTTTCTCCGTATTCACATACATGAACCAAAAATCCTCGTTATTTCTTCATGAATTCATGTGGGGTATGAACACACTATCCACATTTTATTTTGAATTCACACAAATTAATTTGATGAAATAATGCACAAATAAATACCAAAATCCTTTTTCATGAAAACTTGAAAGAGTGAAAACCTTTGGACATGTTCTTCTAATTTCTCCCCCCTTCATTCATCACATGTGTGCACACAATGCCTTTATTCTCTTCTCTAGATGCATTCATTCATGCACACTATCCACATATTCTTATCTCTTTTTATGAATGAAAAGAATCATATTTATTTTAAATGATGCAAATTATTTCATGACAAAACATTATTCCCATCATGATGAAATATACTACTCATTCAAAAATTAATCCCTACAAACAAAATTACTCAATATTCAACATAATATGATTTTGTCATTCTCTTCATGAAACTAAAGAGGTTCATGGATCTTCCTCCCTTGTGGGAAAAGCTCATAGATCTTCTTCTTCTCACATAGATCACATGAATATTCTTTGAACAGGGTGTGTGATCCTTTTTATCCTCATGAATCATTACAAGGGTAATTGAACACATGTTGTGTGTCCATGGTTCTCCTCTTCACAGAGGTTTCATCTCTACTTTGTGAAATCAGAAGGGTCCAAGGTACTTTGTCTTCAGTTGGTCAATTTAAGAGTTCATAGAACATGTTGAACGCGTATGAGAACTAGAATTCTCCTTTCATAGAACATTGGACTAGGTAATTCTCTAGTTTGGAACAGGAGAACTCAAATATGTGGGAGGTGGTATCTCTCTCTATCTTGAGGATTCTCTTTTTAAAAGAATTTATTGAATCCTTTCACCGAATTAAAATCTCCACTACATATACCATATTATTAGGACGTTGAGTGCTTGATATATCCAGTGTTTAAGGATTTTCAAACCCATATTTGTGATATGATGAAAATCAAGGCAGATTACCTTTTTATGACAATGACCTCCTCCCTTTTTGATCTCATGCATGCAATCAATATTTCATGAAATATTATTTTTCATCAAGAACAAAATTTCTTCATGGACCCACAGATTTTCTTACTTAGGTCGAGATTCATCTTTGAGTCTTATGCATGCATTCCAGATGAAGATTTATTGCATGGTCTCATTGTACTTATATGGAATTCATGAACCTCAAATGATGTCTAGTGACCATCCATGGTGACTCGGTCTTCTCTACACCAGGTGGAAGTAGTGGCGTCAAGAGCTGTATGTAGAAGACAATGACACAAGGGATTAAAATTCCATAGGAGCATTTAACAGCTTCGATTCAAACACATGAGCAAAAAATGAGTTATCTGATAGTGATTAGATCGCAGAACATAGATTATATGGATGGTCCTAATAAATTATGTGTTTTAAAAAAATGAATAGTAACCACCTTCTATTGCGCCAGATAAAAATAGGTACATGGGGAAGCCACACTATAACAATTATGTTTCCCTAAAAGTGGCTCAGAATTCTTCTCTCTCCCTCCACGGTACATCCCTATACCATGTTCTCTATGAGCAGGCTCTACAACCACCCTTTTTGTGGGATTCATCCCAATAATGCATGAGCCTTGCCTCGTGCAATCCTATGGGCATATACACATCCATTCCACTCATGTTCTAGCCTGACCAGCCTCCCTTTGGGCATAGTTGGCCCTTGTGGTCTCGCATGTACCTGATGATGAGGCTGGTTGGATGAATTGAGGGTTGTTTCAATCTTTATGTAAGGCCGAAAATAAATAATACTTCTATGTGTAAGATTTCATGAACACAATATATCATAAACCTAATGTGTGGATACCAAAAATACTAATCCACTTCTTTAACCATCATACTTATTTTATTTTTTGGATAATTAATTCCAAATAACACCCTTAGAACACTTCAAACAACTCCCATTAACGTTGGATATCCTTCATCATTTTTACTATTATTAACAACTATTGACAAAAAATAAAACCTACACAAAAAAGTGGTCCTGACAATCTACTCTTTGTATTTATTGGAAACACTTGAATGTTGTCTCTAAAAGAATATGTCAATGTAAAAATATGAATCTTCTCTCTCCCATTTCACTTTTAATACTTTAATTTCACTTTATCTCCCCATATTGACATGAAATAAAAAGTTAATGGTAGAGAGGGTATTGTTACATACTTAAGCAATGTTCAATCAATAGTTTCACCCTATGTCTACTTGAGACATTCTCGGTGTAGAAAACATGAGGATTTGATATAGACAACAAAGATTCCCATTATACACTGATAATGATACCTCATGAGATGAGAATTGAAATACTTTTCATCAAGGGTTTTCAACTTTCATGTCAGGATGAGAATAAAAAATTTGACATGAAATAATCAATATGAAACTCATGCACTCACTTCAACAAATGGATCAAAATCATCCATGTGCCATATCCAGGATAAGTGACCCTAGAGAACATCCATTCTTCTTTTGTCACTGAGTAATTTAGTAACCGCCCATTTATACGATGATCATCATATTGAGTAACCAAGGATGAGAGATTAAGGAATTAAATACCATTACCAATTACTTAATCATTAAAAAATCTTTAAATTAAATGAATTTTATACCAACAGATGTTTGTACAAATTTGAATAATAAAACTGAAAACTTCTACATATGTCCCCCCCCCCTCTAGAGAACACTTCTCAGATTCACCCCTTGAGATCCTGCATCACATTCAATTCCTTTTATTATGAGAATAAATAGAATTCACAATGATTCGAGGGAATAAGTTGGATCATCCTTCCTTTATCAATTTGCATATCTAGATTGAGTTGATTTTATCAACCAAGATCCTCTTTTTATCCACTCCTTAAACATTCACGTTTGAGCATCAATTATAGTTGTTTTTGTGTGGATCTGACTATCTCTTCCAATTTTCTCATTCTTTCCAAATCCACTGTCTAGATAAGAAAATGTATTTAGGGGTTTTATATGAATGTTTTGATTTTTCACATGACTTATTAAAAATTTAATATCTCACAGTAGTTCTTTGGGATGTTGTACTCTTCAACATATATGATTTAGAATCCAATGAATTTTCACCTTTCATATGTGGAATCCTGTTGGAAGGATTTTTTTTAAAACATTCTATTTACTACATCTCATAGAGGCCAATTAATTCTTAATTATATTTTATTGTCTTCTAATCTTGTAAAATATTAATGCATGTTGGGATTTTAATATACCAACATGGTGACCACTTCCACTGAAAACCTCAAATATATTGTCAAGCATTCAGAATCTATTTATATTATACTAATGTTTTTAGACCTGTGGATGTTTTTTGTTATTCCTTGGATTTCTCCCCCGTGAAATGGGATATCTTTATGTCATTTAATTTTGAGTATTGTACCCAAAATCTAATACACAATTCGCAAACATGTGGCAGCACCAACATTGACCCAAACAACATGAAATCTTAATATATTATCCAAAAGATTGTTGGGTATTCATCTTGATATGTTGTTCTCTCTGTGTGGAACCATAATCCAATTTCATGATCTTCTAATCCACCCCAGTAATGGTGGTAGGTATCACATCACCTTTCGTTATTTATACTTGATTCTAATTTTTCTTCCATCCTACACTTTTTTATAGAGGTGACTTTAGATACTATAGTAAAGATGGTATGGATGGTACCATTACATTTTTATATTATTATGATAGATCATTGAATGGATTCATGATCTTCTTATCACATGTTGGAGGTATTCAAACCTTAGAATTATCCAGAGATCATTGAGTACTAGCAACTACTATTTCTATCTATTGTGAAGTATCAATATGTGTCTTTTCAAGATTGTTCAACTGAGCATCCTATGCTAGACATTTCATATTGAGGGTGAATTTTTAATCTTCAATCATACTCGTAATATCTTTACAATATTTCTTCATTATTTCAACTTCACCTTCATGATTCTTTTTTTTGTATCAAAGATTCTTTTTCCTTGAATTTCATTGAAGTTTTTTCCAAACATAAACTATTTAATTTGGGTTTCTTCTTTCCCTCATCTTCAAGTACATGAATCATTTCTTTTAGAGACTTATTGAATCCCTTATTTTCAAATTATTCAATCTCTCTGAAGGGATTAAAAAATTGAAGAATGATTCCTTCTTATAATATTTCCATATTACCATCTTCTCTTTCCAACTGGATGACATTATAATGCAGATATTGAAAAATTAAACACACAAAAGAAGTAATTTCCTATGTAATATCATGTATACAATTTCATAATTTCTAAATTACAATATCATGATAGGTAATAGATTAATCACTGTCACCACATGAGCTAGAATCTATGCTTTTGGTGAAAACATGAGACACATGCTCTTTACATTCCAAGCCTGGTATTTATTTATTAATGGAATGGCATGTATAATTATACACTACATCATCATTATATTAGTGGGACTTATTCAACAGATTCTTCCCTTTCATTTTCCTATTTGTTAAGGTCTTACTGGATATGGACTTCTACTTAGAGGTAATTGAATCTTCCACAAAATTATACTTCATTGTTATAATAGGAATGAAAAATCAAACCCTCTATTTAATATAATTACTGTATATTATCTATCATACTTGAGCCATTGCACTATGATACCAATTGATGGACCCTATACCACCCTGAGGGGGGCGAGTATGAATCAAGGTGTCACATTTTTCACATAAAATGATGGATCTTGTTAAAATGTTGGTAGGAACTTGTTTAAACATGTATTATGGATATTTTTAGTAATTAAATAATTAACATATAGAAGGGAATCACACCACATTTACATTTTTCACCAGTAAGGGCTACATCCAAGGAAAATACAAAGAAATTTTTTCGATCATAAATAATTCCACTATTATCCAGTTGATGTGGATTAAAAAGATTCAGTCATAGTCACTTAGTCCTAGGACCACTATCATTTCAAAGGTTTATGGATAGCTCACTACTTCCCTTAGATAACTTCCATTAAGTCCCCCGAGATCAAAACATTGGGAGAGGTCTCACTCAGTTTATCAACTAAAAGGTATCTTCCATGGATAATAATGTTCATATTTGTATCTCTTTAGCATGAGAAACCGCTTTCATCTATGTACAGAATTGATGCACTGTTATGTTCAATATTCTTTCTTAGTGAAACAACTAAATGCACTAAGGCATATTCATCATCTCAACCAGAACCATAAATACCTAAAAGATTAATCAAGAAATGAAGATCCACATACTTGTAATCATCAGAATCAATAATAATTTAATCATTTCATATATGTATGAAATCATTCCTGTAGTATTTGGATGAAATCCTATATTTTAATTCTTGTTCATCACGTACGTCCACCCTCAGTCTTAGTTCTTTCTTCACATATGAATTTGGGGGATGAAGACAATCTCTTCTTTTTTTAATGCATGTGAATTATAATGATGAAATCATGCTAAATGAAATTCCAACTACCCTCTTCATGCAAACTTGATTGAGAGTAAAAAATTGGAAAAATTCTCTTTCTTTCTCCCTCATTATTTCTTCACATGTGCACACACTGCCTTTGTTCTCTTCTTTGGATCCTTTCATGCATGTATACTATCCACATATTCTTTTCTCTTTTGTATGAAATAAATTCCTCAAATTTATTTTAAAGGAATCACATGCGTTCATGAAAACACATTCTTCCGATAATCATGAAATATTCCTACTCCTTTAAAAAACACTACAAATAGAACTGCTCAACTTTAAAAAAAAGTATGATGCTTACATTCTCATCATAAAACCAAAGAGGTTCAAAGATATTCCTCCCTTGTGAAACATGTTCATAGATATTATTCTCCTCTATGAGAATATTCATATGTTCTCTACATAGAGCATTCATTCTATCATCTCCTCATAAAGCACTACAATTGTAATTGAATACCTGCTTTGTGTCAATAGTTCCTCTTTGCACAGAGGGTTTGGATATTATTCATTCAACCAGAAGGGTACACGAGACTTTGTATTTTCTAGGAATTTTTATGAGTTCATAGAACTTGTTGAAGGCATATGGGAATCAATATCTTTCTTTGTGTAGAACACCGAATAAGAGAGTTCCTTGTTTTGGATCATGAGCACTCGAATATGCATGAGGTAGTATCTATCTATGTCTCGATGCTTCTCCTTTTATAGGAATAGATCGAATAATTTCACAGAATTCAAATTTACAGAATATATTCAATATGACTAGGGGTGTGAATGCTTGAGTTATCCAGTGCTTAATGATTTTCAAACCCATGATTGAGATATTCCAAAAATATTGGGATGTTTTCTTTTCATGGAAACATGCTTCTCCCTTTCCAATCTTGTGCATGAATTCACGATTTCTTGCAATTTTATTTAAGATCTAGAACATAATTTTCATCATATATTCTAATGTTATATTTCTTCAGTCAAGATTATTCTTCGAGTCTTTCTCATGCATGAAAGATGAATATTTCATGCATGGTCTTGGTGTACTTCAGTTTCTTTCAAGAACATCATATTATGTCTAGTGATTTTCCATGGTGGATTGGTCTTCTCTATGGTGAGTGGATGAGGCTACATCAAGAGATAGAGGAAGAAGAGGATAGAAAAAAGCATCAAATTTCATGGGAGCATCAGATGGATCCGGGTCAAACACACGAGGGGTGGATGAGTTGGATGGTTGTGATTTGATCATGAATCATGGATAATATGTATGGTCCAGATCAAGTCCAAGTTTTTAAATGTTGAATAGAACCTTCATTCCTTTGTCCCACGTAAAATTGAAGATGTGGGGAAGAAACACTATAACAATAAAGATGCTCCATCAATTTCTCATAATTCTTCTCTCAACCTCAGTAGTACCACCACATATCATGTTCTCTATAGGCACGCTCTCCACCGACCCACTGATTGGGATTCAATCCAACTATGAATGAGGCTTGCCTCAAGATCTCTTGTAAGTCTATACACAGCCCTCCCACTCACGGTCTAGCGTTTCTGGCCTCCCATTCGAAGTGGTTTTCCCCTATGGTCCCACATGTTTCTCAGGATGAGTCTTGCTAGCTTGCTCGATGGTTGGCACAATTTTTTATGTAAGGCCACAAAATAATAATAATTCTAAGTGTAAAATTTCATGGCCACTATAATGATAAACCTCGTGCATAAACACAACAAATACCAAGCCTCTTATTCAACCATCAGCCTTATTTTATTTATGGGCCATTAATTCCAAAGGAAACACTCAGAACACTTCAACCACCCTCCATTAACATTGGATCCCCTTATTCATTTTGACCAGTATTGAAAACTATTGAGAAAAAATAAAACATATACACAAAAATGGTCCAAAATTTGTCAAATATTTTCTATACTTGTTAGGTTTCATTCATTGGTGCGAATCCAAATTTATTTATTATTTCATCTTAATAAGTGGTTATTTGTTATGAAAATAATAAAGAGCTTTAATTTTATTAATTGAGATTGGATGTGTCCTCCCATAGGGTAGTTTATGTTATCATGGAACTCAATAGTATATGCCATGCACACTACAAACCATTCTAATATAATCACATTTGATGTACTTATTTAATATTTGATCAACATAGTAATATATAAAAATACATAAGATATAAATATTTTACATTATCCATGTCTCATTCTTTATATTTATGTCTAGTATAAGAGAACATAACTAATGGAACAATATGCAATTATTTTACAGGAAACCAATTTTTAATTTATGTATCTATAATGTATTTCGGGATACTTATCTAATTTTTTAATTATGAATGATATTAATGATAATTAAAAAATTTAGAATGGACTCTCTTGGATACTCAAAAGATAATGATAATTTGGTTATTTGACGAATTTGATTAATACGTTTGTAAATATGTTTATGCTGACATTTTTTTTTAAAAATTTTAAATATTAAATTAAATAATAATTATTTTATAAAATAACTAATATGGTGTTACAATATAAATAATTAATTAAATATATAACTCAAATAGAAACATTAGGAATCAAAAAATTCTAAAAAGGATTCAACTTGGGATTAGATTAAAGTTGTTCATAGTTCTATTACATTATGAAAATTTTTAATACTTATTAAATAATGAATTTTTACACTTACATTGATTGGTTTAAAATGTTTTTATTATCATTAATGAACCTCACTAAAATATTTAGGAAAAAGTTATATTTTGGGGACTAATTAATGTTTTAAATTCCCTTTGGAGTTAGTTATTATACCTCATTTGGTGTTATTTTTTATTCAATTTCTTATAAGAATTCAAATTTCCTGATTTTATTAAATATAAAGTATTAAGGATGTAGTTTTCATCAAATTAGGGAAATGAAATATGTGGTTTTTAAAGTTCTTTAGTCTCCTCATCCAAGAAAATTAACCATAATTTTCTTCATCTAAGAGAGTTCTATAATTTTCCTAATCATAGAGATTCAACATTGTTTTCTTTTACTTTATTACATCCATGAACATTCTAGATTGTCTAGAATCTGTTGGATAGAATAAAAATACCATGATGGTTCTGGTGATTAGTGTTACTTATTAATTCCATTGAAAATTATAAATTTTCTATTATAGTTTGATTAAAACATTAATTACGATTAAAAAATAGTCATTTTGTTTTATTATTTTTTATTCTGTTTTATTTTAAATACTATGATATTTAACCAATTTTCATTAATAATTCCATTATTTATTGATTGTATGTAAAATAATTAAAACCTTATAATTTATAATTGTATTTTTTTATTTAAAATCTTCCACAAATAACAAATATTGGGAATTAATTATATTTTATGAGATTTTATGCATTTTGGTCAATAGTAAATATTTAATTAGATTTTAGAATTAAATATAATAATTATAATATTGATTTTAATTGAATATATTTTAAGAATAAAATTTTTATATGTGTGTTAAGTAATTATATGAAAAATTTATATGGTTTTATGGTATAATTTATTTGGTCAACGGTGTTTTAGACATATAATTATAATCAATATAGATGAATAATTACCAGTGATAGAACAAAAATATATTATGTTTTAGAGGAATTAAATAGATATAATAAAATGAAATGGTATTTAATTATATATTATGATAGGATATATAATTATGACCAAAATATGTTTTTAGTTACAATATAATAACCACAATTTACACATTTATTTCATTAAAAAACATCCCTCACACTCTTAAGGAAAACTGTATAATATTAAAAATTCTTTTTAAAAATCATAATAAAAACCATTTAAAACTATGAAATAATTCATTATATCATTAATTAGATAAAAAATTTCATTTTATGTTGAGGAATCACTAATAATGATATGTTGTAAAATAACTATCACACTATGTTTCAGATGAATAGTACTTATGTAGTGTTTTGTCAATTATAACATTGGGAATATATTATTATGATTATAGTGTGAGGAAAAACCCAAAAAAATATACACATGTATTACCGTTTATGATATTATTTGTTTGAAATAATGATAGTGTCATAGGTAATAACTACCAGTCTCATATGGGGAGTATGTAATGAACCGATCTGAATCCATTGTCGACCAAGAGAATATCATCACAAACCGTATGAAAATTCATAGATAACTAGGGTATTGAGTGTAATTTAGACAATATATATAAATTAATGGTGGAATGATTTACCCTATTATGATGAAATTTTAAGATAAGGGTATTATTTTTAGAAAATTTATCATGATCGTATCCATGTATTTTTTTATTCTTAAAATGAAATGGAAACATTTATGACATGGAATACTTGTTTTACCTAGACCAAATAAATAGAAACTATATTTATACATGTAAAACAATTATTTCATAAAAAAAGTCAAATAATAAAAATTTCTTAATACATAATACAATAATAAAAAAAATATAAATAAAACAATGGAATTATATAGATATTTCAGATAGTCATCTAATAATGTTGTTCTCATGTGCTATTGATCCCTCACCCGACTTGATAAGAAACATTATTTAATACTTAGTACCTAATGAATCTGACTATTTATACTACATTTACACTATACCATGATTGAAATAAAGTATGTGATCTTTATTTTCACAATGAACGTATTTGTAGTATTTGAGTCGGTAACTCAACTAACCACTACCAATGATGTCTGTATCCTACTAAATAATATTAAAAATAACTTTAATAACATAAAATTACATGATATAATCGTAATAAATATACATATAATTCAAAATTCAATGAATATGAGTAATTTAATAACAAAATTTTATTTAGAGATAATTGATCACACTGTATTATAGTTGGAGTATCGGTTTACAACATTCTCATCAATCGATATTGAAACCGAGAACACCCACTTAAATAAAATGATAAATTTACTTAATTATGGAATGTATTCACCAATGGATAACTTTTTCACCATGTTAAAACATTCCACAATTAGATAACCCATGATAAGAAAATAATTGTCTCCAAGGCACCATCATATAGAGAATACATTTTTATTAATCACCTCCATAAATGGGTAAGAATTCATGAAGAACTCCCATATAGGTAATATGTGACCATGAAGATGAATATTTACAATAATCACATCAAAACTATATATATCATGAGTTTGGTACCCTATGCTCATCCCCATATAAATATATAGACAAACACATACATTATAATAATAAGTTGATAGAAAATCTATGCCCAAGAATTATTTTATCTGTAAGGATCTATCAATTCACATGGAGGTACCGACATGTACATAACCATACATATTCCTCTACTGACTCCAAACTAATAATAATAAAATCCCAAAAAGGTTTAAAATGAACCAATTTCTATATACATATTATCCACTTTATCTATGTGGTGAAACATGCATATCCTATAATAAAAAACAACTAAATACATAGAAAGGAAAATATAGAGTACATTTATAAGATTTCATGAGCACAAAAATAGGATTAAAAATTATTAATTAAAAGTAAACATGTAATTTAATGACATATATCATGATCATCTTGTGGAGAAATAATAAGACAACCAATAAAAAATCAATGGAATATGATATAATTAAATAAATCTATAAATAATTTAAATCAGATCCATGGAAAACATATTCAAACCAGTATATTGAAAATATAAATATATTTTCATATATGTATCACATATTTTAATCGACAACTAATTATTTTTTTCATGTTAACATGAGAGAAATTACCACCCTCTCTTGATAGGTTATTCCCATATTGAACAATAGGTATATCCCTAATTATGTAATTCAAAAAATCTGACTCAAAATAGACCTATTTAAATAGTATCATGTATTTATAACATAAATTATCCATTTAGTTACCATTAAATTAAAAATTAATTCCTTTATCAGTCATCATTCAAGAACCCCTAGAGGATATTACAAATCTATATGAACATGATTCATTATACATAAGGAACTTTATTCCATGAAATTCATCTTTTTCAGTATTATTCTACCATATCTATATTTTATAACCTATAAAACAACCAAATATAAAACAATGAACCAACCTTTTTTAATTAGAGTGGTACACTTAAATGAAAAATCATTAAACAATATTTACCAGATGTTTGTTTTTAAAGATAAAAATTTCTTGTCCAACAAACCAATTATTTTTAATGAGACTCACCATAGACTAATTATGCACTTGAAACTATATCAAATATCAAGATATAATTCATCAACATGATCCCAAAATTTCCCAGGAAGTTTTATATGAATCACTTTAGTATTAACCACCATTTATGGTTCCAAATTTTGGTTTCAGACTACCTGAGTACTATAGTTTATAGGGTTTAATCATTGAAATTGATAATTTTCACAAGTGACATATCAATATAGGCCATAAATGACAATAATAAAAAAAACACAGTATAACACAATTATCCATTTTTAACACCCCCACACCATTATATCATATATCCCCATAAAATCTTATAGGAAAATGCATATTAACTGAGGGGAAATATAGGTGAACATCTACTAATTAATAATAGAAGAAAGTAAATTAAAAATCAACATTTGATTCCAATTTAAATAATTGTAATCAAAAAAATATGAAAAAACTTATGAAATAGTGACATTAAGGAAATAAATATGATAAAGACAAGATTCATGAATAAGAAATGGGTCTTGAGTGATAAAATCACCACTTTAATTCCATTACATAAGTTGAATTGATGATCAAACAAGAATGAGAGTTTGTGAAATATGAAGATGGAGGTGGAATAGGGAAGTTATTATTCCCCTATATATCTCTGGATCAAATATTATTTTAGTGGGGAGTGTGTTGTTTATATTTAAAATTTAAAATAATAATTTCATTACTTAAAATTTAAATAAAACTTCTCTATAGTCAACCAATTAACTAATATAAGTCCACTAGATACTCATTGGTACTCTCAGATCACACCCTCACTATGAATAAAAATATCTTCTACTAGGTACCTAGCGACCATTACAGTGAAAAACATAATGTGACATGCCACTTTACCATGATCTATGTATCCAAAATTATAATAAACCCTTTGAGATAGATGAAAAACACACATAATTTCATCCTTCCACTAAGAAATTCACATCATATTATCAAAATGAAAAATTACTTATACAATATATTATCTTGGTCTTGGATTAATTTGATTATGAAAAAATAATTGACAGGATTATCTAGAATCTCCCCCCTATAAAACTTATTAGACATGATAAGTATCTATTTTATTTCTACAAATTAAAAACACCCACTTGAATAAAATCACATATCATATTCTTCAAATAAAAACAATATAAAAAACCACACACTCTATCCCAAGAACTGCATTCCTCTCTAGAGCCTATCACATTATGTATTAATACTCCTCAACTATATCCCATGTGGAATATCAAATAATAATTTCAATTTATTATGGACAAACTCATGCTGTAAGTGTAAATTAATACCAATAATTATTTATTCTTATTAAACACAAAAATATCCGACACATTATAAAGTTATAAAATTACAAAATGTCCTCAAGAAGATGCTATAAATCAATATACATTTATAAAATTCCAATCATCGACATCAAACTTACCATGGTCAACATCGTCAAAATGAGATAAACAAAAACCCATCAAAGTCACACACAATAATACCATGACTATATGTATTAAATTTATATACAATTTTTTAGATTAATTATGATAGATAGTTCATCATATTACATATAATTTCATCAGAACCCCAATTATACACAACCATTCTACTTAATAATCATTTCAGAAGATTTATTCTCAACGTCAACACCATTCAGTTACTAAATACACCAATTATTTTATTATAATATAAAACCAAATATTGGAATTGTTTATAATTTATTCCTCCTCTCTAATAGTGTTAAATTATAACATGATGAGTCCCACACATTTCTATTCCAAATTGATGTTGATGAAAACCCACATCTCTCATTGAAACTAGATCTCCAAAATCATTACCCGCAATATATACCATACCTAGCAAGTTATAATAGTCATGTATTTAAAAAATTTAGTTTGATCATAACCATATGATTTTCCATATCACTAACTTAACCATAATTGATGAATCAAATAATGATAATTTATTATTCTATAGAAATAAAGAGTCACTCTTAGGATATCCTAATTATTTCAATCTGTGAACAATTCACTAATTTATAGGGGTTCAAACATTTTACATTGTTAACACATGGTGATGAAGACAAGTCACTATAGTACAATAATCTTGATGTTATTTATAGCAAATATTATTTTTTACTCATTTTTTATCCATTATTCAGAGTTCAAACATATCTCCCTTTTATTTTGAACAATGTTCAATGAAAATATACAATAAGTAAAGAGTTTTATACCTACCCTACTGGATTGTATAACATTTTATATTTCTCAAAACAGTATCATAGAGTAATATTGTATAAATTTATGAAAATAATAATTTATTAATATGTAGTAATTTTTTATACAAGATAGTTATATATGTACTTAAAATATATTAAGAAACAGCTTCTCAAAGATTAAGACTCATGAATTTTATTCTTTGAAAGTATATTATGATGATAACTATTCTCAAAAAATTAGCTCTACAATTCATTATTAATTTATAAAGATATATATATCCCTAGATCTAATGATATATTCTACCTTGATCTGGGTCATATGTTTCTCAAATGACTCACTTCTTAGATGAAAGGTTGTAGATGTTTCACAAAACATCCAATGAAATAAATTATTTAAAAATATAGTTATATTTAATTAATTTTTTAGTAGTCAAGGATATTAAACCCACTACTAAAAAATAGACATAATAGTTTATTCAGTTCACATAAATCCTAATGTGAAAAAGGCATATCCATTATATAGCCTTTACAACACTATTCAAGGATCAAGTTTTTAATAAGGATAATTAATATAAGTTTATAGATTTTCCCATGATCATATCAAGATAAAATATTTTTCTCATGGATTATAAAGAAGAATTATACTAATAATAAGACCATATAATTTTTATAAAAACCCACTCATATAAACTCATAATGAGTTTGATCATATAATTCCTCAATTAATATACTCACTTATTAGGTTATATAATGAAAAAAATCAACTTATAACTCTTGAACTACAGCTTGAAATGTAAAACCCTGAGATTTTATAAGATATATTATTTTTAATTTCATAGATTTTTGTGTTGTATGATACACGAAGATTATATTGTTATATACGCAACATGATATTAGCATTCCATATACACAACCCTATACCTCTCTTTTGTAACACACAATTTCTAGATCTTTTGATTCAATTCAGTTCACGAAACACTAATTATAGATTTTTTTCAATGTACAAAAGAACTATGTTTTTATTAATTTCTATGAACTATCAAAAGAATATTTCACTATACTCAACACTAACTTGGCTACCATTATACACAAGAACGACTTTTCACGGTATCTTTCGTTATATAATATAGACATTATGAATATTATTATCCACATTATAAATTTAATATAACATTAAAATTCATCTTATTTATTTTTTAGTACATGAAATAAGAACAAATTCAATTTTTCGGATAAAAGAATTATTTTTCATAAAATGCACTATTGCTGCCTTTTAAGAGAGAACAAATTTAAAATCTATTTTTTAACACTTTTTTATATTCTATCATACAAAATAAACATATTATCTAGGATTGGAAAAATAAATATTTAACCTGGTTGAAATTTAGGTATTTTTTAGATGAAATTTATATTTTTAGGAATAGTGAAAAATACTGTTTTTTATTTTAAAACAGAATTTTTGTCTAAGTTATTTATATAAATAAATTATATTTTTAATATGTTTCAAATTTTATTTGTATTATGTTTTTATAACTTAATCCAATGTTTTTCGTTGGATGTAATTTCACATTAAAATTGGATATAAACACATGACAATCTTGTGAATAATGGTTTTTTATTAAAAACCCACCTTTTGGTTTTGACAACGTGAATTAATTTTAAATTAATTTCCTCAATTATGTGTTTTGAATTATTGAAAATGGGTTACATATTTAGTTTCATTAGGTCCAAATTATATTAATAGGCTACATATATGTTTTTGGATATTATGAATAGTTACTACGGTAATTTTTATTTACTGGATTTAAAGGTTAATCGAGTAAATTAGGCCAACTAAAAATATTATAAAGATAATAAAATTACCCTAAATACTGAAAAAATCTAAATGGACGAATTAAAATCTTCTACTACCACCTTTGGGTTGGAATTGATTCGTTTAATTGACTTTTTCCAGAAAAGTGATGCAATTATAATTAAAACAAAAGGACGTGACAACATGTCACTATCATATATCTTATAAGTATAATAATTTTAATATAGTGATAAACATGATTAAATGTTGAAAATAAATATTATAAAGAAATATATTGAAATTATGTATATCATGTTAATTTATTTGTATTTTATAGAGATTAAATAATTACCAGTAATGATGACACACAATTGTGATGTAGAAATTATTTTTTTGATAGAAATATTAAATAAATGGTTTTGAAAATAAGAAAATAAATATCATATAAACTAATTAATGTGCCCCATGGATTTTATAAGTGAAAATTATATGTTAAGAGTGTATTTAATATTTTTATACTAATATAACATAATTTTTAATTTTATTTAAATTCAAATAAATGAATAGTTTTAAAATTGACAATAATTATATTTTATAAAAATAACATATTATTAAATTATTTAAATATCACAAATATATTTAAAAATGACCAAGTTATAATTATATGGTCTAAAATTTTATAAATTATCTATTTATGGATAATTTACAACACATATGTAAATACTTATAACCATTTAATATTTAGAATATTCTTACCATAAATAATATTAAGTCAATTAAATAAAAATTAATCCAAATGATAACGATTAAAATAAAATCAAATCATGTCTAAATTATATTCGTTTAGAATGTTTAAATCTATAAATATCTTATCTTCAAAACAAATTATTTTTTTATAACTATAAACAAAAAATAAATTTATAATAAATTTTTTTTTAAATATTTTGAAAAGGTTCCCCTCCCCTCTCTTATTAAAGGGAACCGCTACTTCTCATTTAATCACACCTCTAAATCCCTTTGTATAGTCAAAAACATGACCGAATATCCTCATGAATTCCATAATTTATCCTAGAGGCGACTCATTTAAAATTATTCTATATTAATGAGTCATTTTATGCATACTAAAAGGAGATATCTGAAAAGAGGTAATTGTTTTATAACATCTTCCAAAAATTATTTTCTTTTTCTTATTCATATTCCTAAATTTTACACATTAAAAAGTAATAAATACATCATATTATACATTATTAGATTTTATTATAATTATGTGACAACCTTATACCCTTTTTTAGACATTATGCGAATATAAATATCACTATGTGTGCGTACGTACGACTTACTATCTCCATGTCAAGGTGTAATTTTTTATTCAATAATACTTCATTTGGATCCATATAATGATGAGTATAACAGATTTAAATAATAATTATAACCTAATAATTATTATGTATAATTAATATACCATACAATTCCATACCATTCAACCATTAAGTCAATGATATTGTCACTCATGCATACGTACTTCTTACCATCTCCACGACACGTTGAGATTTATTATACACGATAACCATCTAAGAGTGATTATAAAATTAATATAACTAATAAGAATGAAATATATTTAAAAATAGTACTAATATATATATATATATATATATATATATTAATTTCTTCCATTCAATTCAATAATGAAACGGAGACAGTGTTCATGCATACGTACGACCTACCATCTCTAGGAACAGTGTATTCCATTTCATTTATATATCTATTACTAAAATTTCCATACAGAATATATATGATATATAACTCATAGTTTACATTATTTATATATATAAATCATTATCTATGTAATAATATCAGTAATAACAAGTCAACACACATACGATAAATAAAATGATTATTACACAAAACGTTGCTTAATCATGGAATTGATAAATGAAAGGGTAATATAAAGTCACAAATGAATCATATATGACTTCATATATAATAATATTATTCTATTTAAAGTTAATAATATGTTTAAACCCACTATACAAGAGTTTCAGACACATAAAAAACAAATTATACCTAATGTAAATGATAATTCTCAAATCACATTTTTATCTGAGATTGTTTATAGGTAAGTATTTACCTGGGATATAATTATCATCCATGTCAATGTTTTTTAAAAATGTTTTCATATAATGTTAACTATTATTTTCTATATCTTCACAGTCATTTCTACCCATTTCAACTTTTACTATGTGGAATGAACGGAATATTTTTTTGTTTACTATACAAGGTACTTTATGACTTTTATAGAAAAAGTATCTGGAAAATGATTTTTTAACTTTTACGGAATGAATGAATTTTTTATAGTTTCATGATGCATTATTTCCGTGAATATTACTCTAAAGTATTTGAATTTTATGTTCAAATAAATTATTTTCTTTTAAAATCTTGGAAAAGAAAACGTTTCAGAACAAGAAAGTATATTCTCCTTAATAATTAAATTCATGTGTTTTATTAATATTATTTTCCATCTAATATGAAAATATTAAATAGGGTTATGATTATATCTGTATTATTAATATGATGTCATTATTTTCCTTATGGAATCATATTTTATATGGATTATGTTATGATGGAATGATGTTTAAGAAACCAATTTTATTTCTTGGATTATGCTATGAGGAATGATTTATGTTTTTTGTTAAACAGGTATGAATGATTTCATTATGAGATTGGTGGGACCTAAATCTCTGTAAAATGCATTGATTTTGTATTTAAATATCATGTGATAAGAATGACTGTAATGGAATGTAAATATGGCTCATTAATATAGGGCCAGAACAACATGTAAAACAGATTCAGTAATACATGGATGGAACAGAAAGTAAACCTAGTTTAGTAAAGGACATTGTCCACTATGATGGTCTTAGCACAATTCCTTGAAAAGTATTTGATAATAATATGTGCTTATTTATTTTCCACAATCCAATGTTTTATTCTAATGCTATTTTATCATGGTAAATGTTCCTTTATGATCTATGCCTTACATTCTACCAAGTTTTATTTTATGACACATGATTTTGATATTTAAACATTATGTTCATTTTATTAAATTCTTATTTTTATATTTTGTTTTATTTTCTCCATATTTACCATTTCTTAGAATTTTATAAATCCCTTTTTATGTTTTATTTTTCCTAGGATATAAATAATGGTTTTAGGTCAGGAAACCAAATGGTAAGATCATTATGTGATATGTTGAATATCTTTCACCATGTTAAAAGATGTTCTTCCATGATTCCAAAGACAGTAAAATAATATGGTATTTGGGAATATATTTGTATAATGTAATATGTATTCTACAAAATAAATGTAATTTCCATGTACATAAATCATTTGTCTTTACTGTTGGTATTAGAGTGAAGGTTTAGTAAAACTTTGAAAACTTCGATAAAAAAAATTAGTGAGAACCCAAGAGATATTTATAATGTATATATAGGGATGTTCCAAAGGGTAAGTCTAATTGTAGGTTATAGTCATAGAATCATGGTAATGATCATGGATAACATAGTATTAGACCTATGATGTCAGATATTGAGATTACCCCCCCTTGATTATATTGTTTTCTTAGTTTTATTTTCACCTTTCACAATATTATTTTTGGGTTGTAGAAAATGGGTGGAAACAGGAAGATTCGTGCTAATGAATAATATGATGGACAATGGAATTATATTATCAATGAAAAACCAAATGAAATGGGTGTTGTAAGGGGAAATATCATTATTATTCCTAATCATTAATATCATAAAATGATCAATAATATTTACATTGATGAGTTTACTAACCCATATAATAAGATAAATATGGAGTTTCACAGAGATCATAGAGGAAATAAATTTTAATTTTCTTCATGTAAATAATTTGGAAAGAGGCATCAATAATAATGTTACTAATAATTTGGATGATTATTTATGTGTGGAAAATAAGGACAGAAATTCAATAATTGCAATGGAAAAGGTCATGTTAACACAATGGACACATACAATGTTATTTCTAATACATATACAACATTTAAATTTTTTAAAAGTGGAATGTATGGGAATTATTAAAATTGATTCCCAATGGGAAAATATAATCAAGAGAATCAAAATGAATGTATTGGAAGTATTTATGTTGATAATTATAAAAATAAAACAAATGATATTTGAGATTAATTAAGTTTTCATGAATAAAATGATAAAGCTTAGTTAGTTGTTTAAGATTATAGTAGAATGATTGCTTGTTTATCAAGAATAATGGAGATTAAGTAATTTTACTGTATAATGTAATAATTAAACATCTATGTATTATTGCACTATTGTTTTTCTTTATGCATTTTAAAGTATATATTGAATGGTACCGATAACCTAGAAATTTTATTCAAATTATTTTGGAAAACAAATGTTATGTGAATAATTATGGGAAATGAGATAATGAGTTTTTGATAGTATTAATTGCTTCAAGACTAATATAATAACAATGTGATTTCCTGGTTTGAGTAAATATACTTTTTTTCTATTTATGTGTACTAAAAGAGTTTATTTTTACAGAATGCATGTTTTCACTAAGGTTATACAAAAATTCATATTATTATAGTGTTTTAAGAGAATAATGGATTATGGTATTCACATGTTTGGAATGTGACAACCAAGAACATACTTATGAGATATATGAGATAAATTCTAAGTCAATATAGTTAACCTCTTTCTAAAGATTTATATTTTGAGTATTTGGATGGAATGTAAGGTTATCCATTTATGGATAGTATGATTTATACTTAGGCTGATGTTTGTTAGACCAATATAATATCTCACTATAGGTAGACTTATCCATATTTGATTACCAATGATAACCTTTTTTGAGACAGATAGAATGACCTATAATTCTATCTCATGATCTACTAACACATAAAGAATTAAAAATTACTGTTTATTTCTCTAAATAAGAGATGAAGCAGAAATATTTCAAGTATAAAAAATTGTGAGATTGTACCAAAATCAAGTAAGTATTTATTTTCATGCAAAATTCATAAACTTTAGAAAAATTATCATGAAAACCAAAAATTTTATTTTAGTACCTTCTAATCCAATGAATTATATGGTATAATAAATAATTAATTATTTTTGGCCTTCTGATTGTTAACTTTTATAAAACCGTGTTCTATATCACTATCCATTAGAACATGATGGTTAGATTTTTTTCCCATATCCACGTCATCACTTCCATCAAATGTTATCATATTTGGAAACCTAATGATGAGTTACTTTGGGTAACCATTATTTTTCTAACAATATTTTTTAAAATGATGTTTTAGTATTCCATTATACGATGTTGGTTTCTATGACAGAATCAATTAATTAGTAATCCTTTTACAACCCCGATGAATTTCGTAGGAAAATTTTATTTTAAAGAGGTACAGTGTAACACTCCGATATTTTATGAGAGATATTATTTTTAATATCATTGATGTATTGTGTTGTAGGATACACTAATATAATCTTCTGGTATACACAACAACATACTCACTTTCCATTTATGCAACACTATACTTGGCCTATGTTACACACAATTTCAGTTTGTTTTGATATAATTCATTTCACGCAACACTGAGTTCATATTTTGCTCAATGTTAAAAATATCTATGGTTAGGTAATTTTATAAGCAACAATAAATTATTCTTTAACTAAATTGAACACTAACATGGATTACATTACATGAATGAGCGACTTTCCTCCATCGATTGTGTTGTACGCAATACTGAATTTCCCTAAACAATGATATATTTTTAAAATATTATATAAACTAGACATTAGGAATAACATTAAATTAATTTTGAATTTTATATAGCATTTACATTAAACATATGTATTTTCTAGAACATTATAGATGAATAAACTCAATTTTTAGGATAAAATAAGTATTTTTTGAAAAATAAATTTTTTTCACCTTTTGATGGTGCACAAATTTTAAATCTACTTTATAACTCTTTAATATATAATATTTGACAAAATATATACATTACTTTTATTTGTGATATAACAATTTAACATGGTGGTAATTGATTTATTTTTTTGATGAAATTTACATTTTGATGAATGATGAAAAATTCTACATTTTAATTCAAATCTACCTATTTTCTATGTTATTTATATAGCTAGATTTTCTTTTTAATTCATTTTATTGTGTATATGTATTGGGTTTTTATCATTTAATCCAATTTTTTTCATTTTACGTAATTTCACATTTAATGGTGATAAAAACATGTGAAAATATTTTGATAGGTTTTTACTACTTAAAAACCCACTTATTTGTTTTGAAAATGGTAATAAATTTTAAAATAATTTCTGCCAATTATATGTTTTGAATTATGAAAAATGGATTCAATATTTGGAATTAGGGGGGTCCAAATTATGTTAATGGGTTAATTTTATATTTTTTATATTATTAATAGTAACTACGATAATTTTAATTTACCACAGTTAAAGGTTAAACATGTAAATTTGGGTAACCAACATTATGATAATGATAATAAAATTACCCTAACACATTCAAAAATTCATATTGGATGAATTAAAGTCGACCAATATCACTTATGGGTCGTAATTTATTCATTTCATGGAATTTTTTCCATGAAAGTGATGTAATTATAATTAAGATAAAATAAGGTGACAACATGTCACTCTCATATAACTTAACAGTATAATAATTTCATTATAGTGAAAAATAAGATAAAACTTCGTGCATACAAATTCTACAGAAACATAATGAAATTATTTATAGCAAGTGAATTTATTTGGAATTTTTATAAATTATATAATTACCATTAAAGTTGACACAATAGTGATGTTGAAAACATTTTATTGATATAAATATCAAATAAATGGTTTTAAAAATATTTGAATAAATATCATATGAGCTAAATAATGAGATCCACGAATTTTATAGTTGAAAATGAAATTCTATAAGTGTTAAATATTTTTTTTTTCAGAATTTATATTCTTTGTGTATTTTATTTGAAGTCAAATATATCAATAGTCTCAAAATTTTCACTCATGATATTTTATAAAAATAACATATTATTAAATTATTTAAAATTTACAAAAATATTTAAAAATTACAATGTAAAAATTATATGATATAAAATTTCATAAATTATCCAATTAAGGATAACTAATAATACATATGTAAATACTTATAACTATTTAATATTTATAATATTATTACCACAAATGAAATTAAATATATTAAATAAGCATAATTCTAAATTATAAGGATTAATATAAAATCAAAACAAGTCTAAATTTTATTGGTTTATATTATTTAGAACCATACTCATCGTAATTTATAAATAAATTAGTTTGGTAGAATTATAAACAACAAATCAATTTATAAATTTTTTTTATTTCAAGACCTTCCAAAGGTTCCCCTCACCTCTCTTATAAAAGGAAACTTCTACTTATATATCAATCACAACTCTAAATCCATTTGGACCATCCAACCCTAGAACAAAACTCTTCCCAACATCCCTAAATTTATCCTAGAGGTCACCTTATGTAAATAATTCCATAATAATAGTCCTTTTATGCATTCCAAAAATAGATATCGAAAGAAGATGTAATTGTTTTCTAACCTCTTCGAAAATTATTTTCTTGTTTTAATTATTGTTGATATGTATTTATCATAATAAATTAATAAATACATAATATTATACTTTCTAAGATGTTAATATAATTATGTAACAATCTTATACCACATTTCAACCATCTTACGGATTACAATATCTCCATGTGTGCATACGTATGACAAACCTTCTTTACGCCATGGTGTAATTTATCATCCAATATTACCTTATTTGGGTGGGTATAATGATGAGTATAATGGATTTAAATAATTAATATAACCTAATAATTATTTTTTTATAATTAACATACAATCCAATTATAAACCATTTAACTATTAAATGAATGACATCATCGCTCGAGCATTTGTATGACTAACCATCTCCACGGCACGATTAGATTCATTCTCCACAACAACCATTCAAGAACTATTATAAAGTATATATAATAAATAAGTATGAAATATATGACATAATAACTCTACTAGATTTATGTATATATATGTCATTTAATTTTTTCCAATTATTTTAATAACAAAGTAGAAACAACGTCCATTCTTACATATGACCTACTGTTTCCATGAATGGTGTATTCCACTTCATTTATCAGTATATTATAAAAATTTATAAACTGAATATTTATGATATATAAATAATGTTTTATATTCTATAATCAAGTAATGAAATAACTTTGTTATAATATAAGGAATAAAAATTCAAAACACATATGATAAATAAAACGATTATTAACCCAAACATTTCTGTAACAAGGAATTGATAAATTGACTAGTAATATAAACTTGTAAACAATTCATATAGTATGTCTTAAATATTATTATGGATTTTTTATAATTTTATAATATGTTTAAACCCACTACGCATGATTTTCAGATATATATGGAAGAAATCCGACCTTAGGTAAGGGTTAATTTTGCAATCTCGGTTTTATCTAAGATTGTTTATACATAAGTATTTAATGGGTGTATAATTACCATCCTTGTACATGTTTTCTAAAAATGATTCCATAAATTTTTTATTATAATTCTATGTATGTTTAAAGCCTTTCTACCCATTTTTATTAGTTATTGCATTGTATAGAAGGAATCATTCTTTTTTTCCATATGAGGCACTTTTTGGAATTTCTGGAAAAAGTACGGGGATAATGTTTTTTAACATATATGACATGAAGGTATTTTATTATAGTATCATGACACGATATTTCCATGAATATTTAGCTCTACTATTTCTTGTTTATTTTAAACTAAATTCCATTCTTCTAATATTTTGAGGCGTTTTGAGAAAAGAAAATTAATTTAAGGAAAAAAGGATGTTTTCTTCAAGAATTGTGTTCAAGTGGTTTATCAAAATCATTTTCCATCTAATATGAAGATCTTAAATAGGGTAATATTTCTATCTGTATTATTAATATATTTTTTTGTCTTAATGATGAAATGATATTTAATATGAATTATTCTACAATGGAATGATGTTTAAGAAACCCATTTTAGTTATTGGTTTATGCTATGATGAATGATTTTTTTGTGGAACATGTATGAATGATTTTTCTATGAGATGGGTGGGACCTATATCTCCCTCAAATAAATTAGGTAATGACTTTTATCTCATGATAAAGACATTACTGGAACGAAAAGTAAATCTTGTTCAGTAATACATGGCTGGAATGAGAAGTGTATCTTGTTCAGTAATACATGGATGGAATATCATGTAGAACCAGTTCATTAAGAAACATTGTATACTCTCATGGTATTAGAAGATATTCCTCGACTACTATAGAAATAATATTATGTGGTTATTTATTATCCTCAGTCTCATGTTTTATTCCAATGCTATTTTGTCATGGTTAATGATCATTTATGATCTATTCCGTACAAACTAAAAAGATTAATTTCATTACTCATTATTTTGATATTAGAACATTAAGTTCATGTTTTTACATTCTTATATTCATTATTTGTTTTATGTTCTCTATGTTTAGATTTACTGAGCAATTGAGATCACTCTTTTTATATTTTTTCCCATGATATAAATAATGGTTTTAGGTATGAAAAAAATAGTTTAAGATCTTTATAAGATAAGATGAATATATGTCACCATGTTATAAGATTATGTTCCATGTTTCCAATGACACAACAATAATATGGTCTTTGGGCATATATTTCTGTAATGTATTCCACAAATTAAATGTAATGTTCATGTAAGTCAAGTTGGTTCGTTAAATGCAAGCACCATTCCTGCTTACTCACCATACACACTACCATAAATAACACACAAATAATAAGTATTTAAAAATTCTAGACTAACTCACTATTACAATCTCATGAAAAATATAAGAATTATATCATATCACATAGCTCAAATAATAAGATAATTTTTTCTTAAATATGGATTTTTCATTAAAAATTTAAAATTAATTTCCATAAAAACATTTCCATAAGATTATAGAATTTTCTTTATTTTAAATCCAAAATATATAAACCTGTTTCATTTTTAAAATTCCAATACCATTTCACCATTTTGTTTTTTTCCACAAAGATTAAAAAACCAAAATGTTCTACATAGTAGATTAGGGCTCATGGTGGTAAAACATAGATAATAATGTATTAATAAAGAGATATAAGATCATTAATGTTAAATAATTAGATACTAAGGTACATAAATAAAAATTTCCATTGTACCATGAATAAGGAATTAATAATTAATAAAAATATATTCATACTTGTGATTGAACATAATTAACTATAACACACCAAATAAGATATTCATCAAAGTAAAATTTACTTTATCAATTGATTAAGATTAATTAGAGTCATTCACATATCATAGGATTAATATATAAAATTGAAATTATCTATGATTAAATAAATTGGCAATTCATGAATAAATATTGACACTATTCCCCAATTTATCCCTAAAATGAGACTCATTTTTCAATATTTCATGCATAATATATCTATGAAAAATCCCACTAATGACTATTTCACCTCACCTAAACATCCAAGGATACTTTATTTTTCAATATAAATAGATTTATTAGATATTTTTATGTGATACTTATAAAGTATAGTTAGACTTAACTCATGTCTATGAAAAAATCAGATAAAATCCAAACACCACTATAATCCACACTAAATGACCCAACCCAAATAGTTTTCCATCCTATACCAGACTATTAGTAACCCCAAAAATATTCGTTTATCTCTAGAGAAATAAATCTCACTCTGAGTGTCTAAATGATTTTTGGGGTATATGTTTACCCTATTTCGTGAAATTATATGATAATGATGGATTATGTAAATTTATTTGGGATAACACATCTATATATAGGATGTTTCTAGAGATGAAGTGATAATAATTATGTTAGGGAATACTTATCATAACTATGTAATATAACTGATAACTATTTTTATTCATATCCAAACAATACATATGTATTGTAATAAAATTATAAAAATAATAAAAGACATAATAAAATTATTTAAAAACTATAATAGATACCATTGAATCACAGATATGTTCTAAACACTCATGTGACCAAGATATAATCCCATGATCAAACATATAGGACCGACCACCAAAGAAACATCATTGTGTATATTTTAAATGAAGTATCTAATAAATATTCACACATATGAAACTATCTAAATCTAAAATGAAACACCATTACATTATATGAAAAAATTCCATATATCGGGTGTGAGTATGTAACTCAATAGGAAACCATTGGTGTCTCTCATGTAATGATCTATATATTCTATTGGATGGATTACGTCATCAAATATGATATAAAAATTAAATTAAACATAAAATCACATATTTAATGTACATGGGTAATATAATAATACCCTAAAAACTATATGCAATAAAACTATAACTCATACACTTTGGGTATTAGTATACAATCTTCTCATTAATTTCAATAGGATCCCAAAATAAGTTCTTTGAGAAAATTATTGTTGGGTAATACTACGATACATATTAAAAAATATATAAAATGTCCATATTGAGTAACCAATTACTCATAGGATTACCTATGGTAATAAAATAATAGTGTTGGAGGAACCTCCATATAGGACATAATAGTGCACAAAGAACTACTATGTAGGGAATGAGAATTCACGAACCAACACTAACTATAGAGTGAAAATTGACAATGAATCTTCATTACAGGTATGAAACAAAAACAGTATATATAATTATATAGACCCCTTATACTCACTAACCATTTATATATATCTCTCTCTATGTGTGTGTGTGCATGTTTATAGATATGAATATAATTTTTAGTTAGAGAAATCATGCCAATCTATTATCCGGTTTTTAATGATTCATTTATCAAAAAGAGGGATCCAAATGTATTACCTTACCACACTTGTTACTCACATGATCATAAAAAATTACTATTACATGTTCAATAGGTAGAGTGAGGACAAAATTAGACATACACATTTTCTTTTTAATCTACATTCTGGATCTTGTATATCATAGAATAAAAAAATTATATACATTAAAAATGATATTAAAAATTCATGTATATGTTATCTCATTCCCATAAAATGGAGAATAATTATTAATGTCAAGTAATCATGGTGGGTATGGGCATATAATAGGTTCAAATTAATGTAAAATAACACTAAAAAATTTATAATTGGTTATGTATAACATAAAAATTCACTCAAACCTTCATTTCCTAAAATCATCTATAATGAAAGAATTTAATAAATCATGACTAAAAGACAAATCGATTTTTATATACGACTCACCTAATTTAGGATACTTCTAAATATTCATAATGAGATAATATAAGATAATGGATAACTCTTTCTATAAAGGTTATTCCCTCATGATACTCCTAGTATATCCATGGTTAGAGAATCTAAAAAATTCCTTCTCATAATATCTATCTTCTCTATTTTCTAAAGTACTAATATATCAAATGAAACCTTTATATAAACTATCAATTTAGTTAAATATTCAAATTATCAACACTTAAGAACCCTTATACGGTATTCCAAATCCCGGTGAAAATTGAATATTCTCATAAACATAATCCGTCCATGGTATTTGGTCCTTCTCTTTACCATTATACAATTTCCATATCCATTCCCACTTGATAGCAACATACAAAAATAGTAAGTTCTAACCCATTCACCTTTGAGTCACACTCTAGAAATATAAAATCATAGATCAATATTTTCTAATTTTTTTGTTTAAATACATGAATTATGTAATGAATAAAAAATTAATTGTCAATGATACACATCATAGACTAGTTCGTTACTCAAAAGTATATCATTTCTCAAAATGGGATTTTTGAACATGATTCCATCAACTATCATGATGTTTTACAAGAATTTCTTGAATAAAAAAAACATTTTACTATTCCCAAATCTAGTTATAAATACATATAAAATCATAGAGTATAGTGTATCAGTATTTAAATTCAGAGATTTCACACATGGGGATTCATTCAAGGTTATTAGAGACACTATATTGCACAACAAAAATCCAAAAAACATGTCAACTATAACATCCCATGTAAATAAAGAATATTAAATTTTCATACTTATTAATATTTTCTAAATAAAAATTCATTCTACTATTATGGGGATTCTATGTTCGATGGCGTACCCGATAAGAAACAACGGGTTTCGTTGTAATTTTCTTTTGCACACTAACAATATAGTAATATTATTTTAAATGGTTGTTAATGCCTAGCTGTTGTATTGGAGGGAATGAATATAACTAAGTAAAATATGATTATATATGTTTGTTAATTGAATTTACATTAACCATATAAAATTTATAGGCATAAAATGTGAATGAATCAAATTTTAAGCAAAAATACTCTAATATTCTTTAAAAGGCTGATTTACCGCCTTTTAATGGTGAACCATTTTTAAATCTATTATTGACACTTTTATATTTTATATATGACAAAATAAATTTATTCTTTATAATAAGGACATCAAAATTTTCTTTTGGTTAAATTTTTGTATTTTTATGATAAACTTCCTTTTTAATGAAAATTGAAAAATATTGTATTTTAATTCAAATATGCATTAATTTAATTAATTTATCTGGTTATAATAAGTTTTTAAATGGTATTAAATTATAATTATATTATATATTTACTATATAATTCAATGGTGGTCATTGGAATTAATTTCACATATAAATTGGACATAAACTAGTGCCAATCTTTTGATAGATATTGTTTCTTAAAAACACACTATTTGTTTTGACAATGAGAATTAATTTTAAATTAATTAATGAAACTTATATGTTTTGATTTTTTTAAAATAGACATAATTTTTTTATTTGAAATATCAAATATACCTTAGGATAATTTTTTGGTATTTTTATTAAAAAACAATTTTAGATGAATAGTGAAATCACTAAATAATAGTTAAAATATGACTCTTTCATTTAAATGAAAATTTACCACTTTTTTAATTGAATTTAGAAAATCCGACATACTAGGTTGTTATTATTAATTAAAATGTTGTTCAATAAGGTGAAAATAATTTTTTGTGAATAGTTACTTTTGACTTTTATTTACCGTAGTTAAATTATTATATGGGAATTCAAGGTAAAAAGGATATTATAATAATAAAAAATTACCTTAACACTTGTCCTAACCTTATTTTTTGAGTAATGGAAGACCTTGTTCATATTTGGGTGGATATTGAGGACCCCATGGAGCCACTTGGGAGTGATAACTACACTTTAGATTAATTAATTTAAAGTAATGACAAAAATGACAGAAACATATATGATATAGTAAAGTAATTTTTAATGTGGTTATATAACTTAAATTTTAGAATATAAATATTCATTTAAAAGTTAAATATACTTTATAAATAATGTTAGTTTTTTTAACATTTTATAAAAGAAATAAATTAAATTATTTGTGACACAAAAATGATTCAGTATTTACCTCATTAATAAAATATTTAAATAAATAAGATTATAACTATTAAAACAATATCCAAACCCTGTCCAATTCTTATTGGATGATTTTATTTTGAACATGAGTAATATTATATTCTAATTTAAAGAGTTTTTGACATTTTGAAACCAAATATAAGTTTACAACAAAATAATGGTTTCAAACTTTCCTAAAGAGCCCCTCCTCTCACTTATAAAAGGGAACCACTTCTAACCCATTCCCCACACCACTTAAGCCCCTTGTCTCATCCATAATCTTCTCAATTAAGGTTCCTACAGACCTCTACTCCTCCTATAATCTTTAATTTTGGCATAAGGAAATTCAAGCAGTCCTTTTGGTTCAAACAAAAGGGAGTTATCTGAATTAAAGGTAACAATTTCCCTTAATTTATTTTATTTTATTTTACTTCACCAACCACTAAACACTTTTTATTAATTTAATTTATAACAAAACCTGTATCCTAAATATACTAGAATGTTTTTATGAGAAATATTATAACTAAACATACACACACCACCATCTAATGGGTAAATAACATAATGCTTCTATGTATGGAAATCTAACACCTCACGAAACAATGATTGTTCAATAAGCTACTAATGCCTCTTATGTGTCCATTATGATGGCACTGTATTTATATATGATATATATTATTTTTATTATTTCTTTAGTACTTTTTATTTTTTATTTATATCATACCTTTATGGTTTCCATTATGAGTAAACGTGATAATTTTTTTTAGGAAGTGCGGACTACCGCCCCCTCAAAGTGATATGACTCGTTCATACCATTAATGGGACATATAAAGGACAAATGTAATGAAATTATATATTATATTATACTTGAATTATAATATACCTATTTATAATTATGTTTTCAATCCCTTATATATGAAATAGTAATGAATGTAGTATTCATGCGTACGTACAGCTCACCGTCTCCATGAACTGTGCATTTCATTTCTTTCCTTGAAATATTATGTAATATTATAAATAAATATATAAAATAGATATATATGATATAAATGATATCTAAATCATGAATATAATTCAAGATATAATAGACTCTTGACCACATGGACAACATGTAATTATAAGGTGTTCATTTTTGACTCAAGTTCCAAATATCAACAAAATGACCATTATTACCATAAATGATTACATAATGTTTATAACATGGAAATAAGTGATATAAAAGGAAAATAAACATGAAAAAGGTTATTAATAAAGTATAAATTAAATTAATTTTATTATTAAGGAAAAAAAAGGAACAAACAAGCCAAGTTGGACATGAGATACGAGATTTCTTATCTCACTTTTAATTCTGTGAGATTTCCATTGTTTGCCACTTATTTTTGCATGTGGTGTATTGTGTACTTTCATTTGATATATAAAATCAGGATTATATTTATATTCATGAAATTCTGTGATTCATTTTAAGGTTATTAGATTTTTTCATACGAGTGTATTGATTACAACGTGGTAAGGGTTTTTCATCACACTTTTTATTCTAGTGAGATTCATGTTATATTTGCCAATATTTCATTTTTTGTGGTTTATGTACTTCAATGACTGAATTTTTTGTGTAAGATAACTTAATTTATGGTTATTTACATCTTATTTGAATAATCCTTCTTTCATGGGTTGTATGTTTCATTAGTTACCAAATCGGTAAGGGAACTTTTCACCATATTCTTTTTAAAAGACATATATTTTGTTATGTACTTTAATTTACATCTTCTAGTGTTGGGATATGTCCTTATATTTCCTTATTGATGTAAATTTTATATGAATGTTATTAGATACACTTTTCTCTCTCATAAACTTATATCCTGAATTTTAATGTGATGTTGGTAGGCTGTCTAATTTCAGTAAGGGAACTTTTTAACCCAATTTCAATTATTTGGGTTATACTTCTACATGTTGATTAGGTATTTCTAAAAATATGTTTTAACGTACTATTATTGTTTTACACATAATATCCACTTATATTGGGAGTATTTATATTTTTCATACATAATTATTTAATTGATTTATCCTTAATCTAAGGATACTGTCTTAATAAGGGATTCCGTCTCAGTTAACATTTCTTTGAGACTTCATTGTTATTATTCACCAAATCACTATTATATGGCATATAAACGTTTCCTTGGAATATTATATCACAGATACCTTTATTCTCAAGATATTATAGTGTTTTTATTAAATGTTATTCATCCATTATTTGTATTCAAGCGTCTCACATTTTGTTAAAAACACTTAAACTAAAATATTATTCTAATTGTTTTAAAGATTTATCCTTCTAAATATTTATCATTGATGTCCATGTTTTAAAATGGGGTTTAAGGTCTATTTATAAGGACATTATATTTTTAAAATTCTAAATCCTTTAAAATCTTCAAACTGGTATGGGACACTTTGATAAAAAAATATCTTTTTTTAATGTTTTTAATGGTTTTGAAAATGGTTTGATAAATTATTGATTATGTCAATATTTTAAATGTTATACTTTGATTGAAATGTGGAAATGTTATATTTAATTTATGCCCTTTTAATGTGTTATGGATATGTTATGGTTATTGGGAATCGTTAACGTATATGGGTGGTTCCGTGATAAACCTTGGGAAAGTGAGCCCGAGATAACTCAACAATGAATTTGGTAACGTGACGAAGGAAAACATTAATGTTCCTCATAAGATATTTAGGGAATATACTATGTTGAGTATTCCAAATGTGACTCCCTATGTAGCTGTGATAGCTAAAATATAAGTTTTTTATTAATGCCATAAGACACCATTATGATTTATGATTTCTATGTGTTATTTATAAATCTTATTATTTCGTAAATTATATTATGATTGAAAAATATTGGTTTCATTGATTTGTATTTATTGATGGGATAATGTTTTACTTCTTTATTTTATAACCCTTACCGAGCTTTTTATGATCATCCCATGTTTTTGGAATGTTTTCCACATGACTTAAAGATGAATAGGGTCAAGGGTGGGATCAAGGAAAAGTATTTCTGTCTAAAACATGGAACTAGAGATGTTTATTTTTAAAATTCTTTATTTTATATAAAATGGATACTATTTATAAATGTAAAATTAAAGTTGTTATGTAATAGTTATGGATTAATTCACTAAAAATCTAAACCTGAAAAGATACTCAATGTGAATTCTTGACATAATTCATGATTATGTAATGTTTAAGGATGGGTCCGTATAGTTGGTTTTAGAATTAGGTTTAGATAACATTAGAGGTTATGTTATTCTTTATGAATACGTGACATTACCATAATGGTTAGGATTTTTGAAAGAGTCATTGTTTTTTAGATAATGTAAATGAGTTTAAGAAAACATCAATAATTATATATTTGTATTTACCCTCCTCATAAGATATTATATGATGATTTTAATGATATAGTCACAATGACTTTTTTGGTTTTAGTAAATGTATGGATCTAGCAGGCACAAAAGTAACAGTGGATGTGAATAAGACTGTGACAGTTTTATGAATGATCAATTGAATTAAATGGGATCTTCAATGAGAAATCTTGTGGTTATTCTCAAACAACTATCTGGAGTCATTATTGACCACTTGAACCTTGGTGATTTTTATAATGCATCGTATATGCAAGAAGAAAAATCCCCACGGATGTTCAGATAATAATAATAAAGTTAATTATATTCAGAAACCTATGTGTCAATGATGTGGAAAGGAACACATATGAAAATGTTTAAAAGGGACAAGAATATTCTATAGATGTGGAAATGAAGGTTATAAAGCAAGAACCTGCCATGGATAAAGAAATCATCCAGTTGGCTCATGGAAAGAGAAAGAAGTTATTTTTGAGGGATAAAATGAATGTTTTAAATGGGATGTGAATGGTCATTATACAAACAGATGTCCTACGAAGATGTTTCGGGAATGGGATCACCAGGATTATACAAATAATTGTTTACCAATACCTAATGCCATTCCAATTGGGGATGCAGAAAATAACAATGGCTAATGAATGGTATGGATTATTTCTTAACATTTGTTTCTATATTATTGAATCGTAGGATATGATTCATGATTTGGTTTGTCAGAAAGAAGTTTTTCAGAATAATATGGAAAGGAATGGATAATGGATCTTGAAGAACGCTAAATGATTAAAAAGTCAACACGTAATGGATTCAAGAGTTATGGTAGATTTTAGTATGGTGAAATTCTTAAAAGTATTAAGGCTCTGTTGATGATAGGATTACATTAGAAGAATTTTTATAGAATGTGTAACCATGATGTTTTATATATGAAAATTTTATTCAAAAATTATTTATCTTTTCTTTTTTTATATAGTTATAAAGAACCATTTGGGTTTATATGATCCTTGAATTTGATGAAATCACAGGTTAACACATTTTGGGATGCAAAATGAATGTTATTAGATAACCTTTATAGTTAAAATATGTTATGTTTCTTTTTGATGAATTTAACTCATTTTGGGAATGTTATAAAATTATATAGTGTTTGAAAAACGACAACACACAGACCGCATGACAACTCATCGCGTCTGACAAAGCTTTTATAATCCAACCAACAACCAAAGTGAAACTAGGATTTATCACCTACCACTGGACTACGTGAAATCCCTGGTCATTATGACTAATTCTTTTTAGTTTTATGATCTTATGAATCAAGAATAAGTTTATTTTGGGTTATCTTTGGAAATTATTAACCTATCATAGAAAATATGTGATTCGGTAAATTACTTTCTATTATGAGACTTTACAAATAACTGATGTTATTTGCAGATAAATGTTATGATTTATCTTGGAATAATATGTGACTAAATATTTAAGAGATATGGGTTTCAATAATATTTTGGATTACACAGAATAATTTAATGGACAACTTTTTATTGAATGGACTTCGTTGAACTTTGGGTTTTGTTTGACAATTATGGAGATTATGAGTAGTTTTTCTTTTTATAAAAGATTTTCCTTTTTGGGTATTATCTGATATCTCACTAACCATTTTAGTTTTGGTTAAGGTCTAAAAACATGATAAATATATATTTCATCTCTTTTGGATTATGTGATTATCTCAAAGTTGATTATTTCACTTTGAATGTGAACAAGTCATCCAGAATACTCATCGTTTGGATAAAATATGACTTTGTGATAGAAATATAGAAAATGATGAAAGTATACATAAAATGTAAGTATGTTTCCTTATATTTTTAGTTAATATAATAAATAAATTCCTAAATGAAAATTAACTAAAAAAACATTGTTTGTTAACTTTACTTACAGGGGAATCAAAGACTATTCAACGCATCACAAGTTTGTGATGATCTGGGGGTTAACTTTCTCCTAATCATGTTTTCTATCACTCTATATCAGAACATGATGGGTTTTTTTCTCCTAAAAATCCTTATTTACATGGAATCCTAGTATATGTAGTCTCAGGTAACCTTTTTATTTCTCTTACTTCATTTTAAAGTGATAGTTTTATTGACTCTTGTTCTGATGTAGGGATTTCAATTAAGTTTTCGAGCCCAATTTTAAAATTACGAAGATTCAATTCCAAAAATGGGGGAAGGATGTAACATCATAGGTAAATAAGAAATATTAAATTTTTTTATTTATAAATATATGTGAATTAAATATTAATTTTACTTTAAAGGGGACGCTATGTTTGATGGCGTACCTGATAAGCAATAATGGGGTTTTTTGAAATCTTGTGTTGCACACTAATAATATAATAATATAATTTTAAATGGTAGTTAAATCCTAGCCATTTTATTATAGGGAATAAATATTAATCACTAAAAAGGATTATATACGTAAGGTAAATTTTTTCTCATTTATCTAATAAAATTTAGGGGCATAAAATGTGAATGAATTTAATTTTAGGCATAAATACTCTAATATTTTTTAAAAGGCTGATTTACCGCTTTTTGAAGGGGAACCCTTGTAAATATAGTTTGGACACTTTTATATGTTATATATTAAAAAAATAAATTTCTTCTTTGGAATTGGGATATCAAAATTAACTTTGGGTAAAATTTAGGTATTTTTCTGATAAAAATCATTTTTTAATGTAAAATGAAAAATACTGTATTTTAATTCAAATATTATTTTTAATATAATTTATATATTTGGTTATATTTTATTATTAATTAGTCTTAAATCATAATTACATTATATTCGTACCATTTAATAGATTGGTGGTCATTATTATTAATTTCACCTTGAAATTGGACATAAACAACTGTCAATCTTTTGATAGATACTGTTTCTTAAAAGACATGCTATTTGTTTTGACGACGAGAATTAATTTTAAATTAATTAATTAAAATTATATATTTTGAATAATGTAAAATAGATATCATTTTTTAATTCATAATATCAAATATATATTAGGCTTATTTTTCCGTAGTTTTTTGAAAAACTTCAATTTTAGATGAATAGTGAAACCACTAAGTAGTTGTTAAAAAAACCAACTTTTTCATTTAAATGTAATTTTACCACATATGTGAATTTAATTTCAAAAATATGACATAAATTCTTGTTATTAGTAATTAAAATATCGTTTAATAAGATGAAAATAATTTTTTGGTGAATAGTATCTTTTGACTTTTATTTGTTGCGGTTAAAGGTAAATAGGGAAATTCAAGGTAAACAGAATAATATAATAATACAAAATTACCATAACACTTTTCCTAACCATATTTTAAGAGTAATGGACAGACATGGGAAACCTTGAGTAGATTTCGGGACCCGATGGAGCCACATGAGAGTGAAAATGACACATTAGATTAATTAATTTATTATAAAGACAAAAATGACACAAACATATATCTTTTAGTAAAGTAATTTTTAAAAGAATATATATATGTTAAATTCTAGACTAAAAATATTCATTGTAATTATAAAAATATTTCCTATTTCATTGTCTTTTTCATAATTTTTAGACATGAAATAAATTAAATAAATAATGACAAAAAAATGATGCATTATTTACCTCATTAATAAAATATTTAAATAAATAAGATTATGAATATCAAAAAAATATCCAATACCTGTCCAATTCTTATTTGATGATTTTATTTCCAACATGAGTAATTTTATCTTTTACATTAATAATATTAGGACCTTTCAAAACAGAAGATAAATTTATAATAAAATAATTGTTTCAAACTTTCCTTAAGAGCTCCACCTCTCCCTTATGAAAGGGAACCACTTCTATCCCATTCTTAGCACCTCTTATGCCCATTGTATCATCATGAATCTTACCAATTAATCTCCCTACAAACCTATACTCTTTCTATAAGCCTTAACTTATTCATAAGGCACTTCAAGAAGTCCTTTTGGTTCAAACCAAAGGAAGTTACCCGAATTAAAGGTAACGATTTCAGTTAAATTATTTTCTTTTATTTTATTTCTCCAACCTCTAAAATATTTTTATTCATTTATTTTATAACAAAAACAATATCCCAAATATACTTGGATGTTTTCATGAGATTTATTCTTACAAAACATACACACACCTCCATCTAATGGGTAATGAACTTACTGTTTCTGTGGATGGCAATCTAATGCCTCACGAAACAATGATTGTTCAATTACCTCCTACCGCCTATTATGGTGTCCATTATGATGGAACTATATTTATATATGATATTTATGATATTTATGTTCTCTTTATTCTTATTTATTTTTTATTTAGTGCATAACATTATGGTTTCCATTATGGGTAAACGTGATAATTTTATTTGAGGAAGTGCAGACTACTGCTCCCTCAAAGTGATATGACTCGTTAATGCAATATGTGGGACATATAAAGGATGGATTTAATGAAATTACATATTATATTATATTTTAATTATAATATAACTATTTATCATTATGTTTTAATTCCGGTAAATACGAAATTGAAATTAATGTAGAGTTCATGCGTAGGTACATCTTACCATCTCCATGAACGGTGCATTTCATTTTTTACCTCGAAATATTATGTAATATTATAAATAAATATATAAACTATATATATATATATATGATATATATGATATCTAAATCATGAATATAATTCTGGAGATAAATGAATCTTTTCCACATGGACAACTTGTAATTATAAGGTGTTCATTTTTTACTCAAGTTCCAAAAATCGACAAAACGACCATTATTTACATAAATGATTAATTAATGTTTATATCCTAATAATAAGTGATATAAAAGAAATAATAAAACTGAAAATGTTATTAATAAAATAATAATTAATTTAATATTATTATTAAGGAATATCATGGAAGAAACAAGTCATGTTGGACACGAGGTAAGGGATTTCTTATCTCACTTCTAATTCCGTGAGATTTCAGTTGTTCAGCACTTATTTATTGCATGTGGTGTACTGTGTATTACCATTTGTTATATAAAATCATTATAATATTTATATTAATGATATTTTGAGATTAATTTGGTGGGTATTAATTTTTTTCATACGAGTCAATTGATTACAACGTGGTAAGGGGTTTTCATCTCACTTTTTATTCCTGTGAGATTCATGCAATATTTGCAACAATTTCCTTTTGTGTTGTGTATGTACTACACATGACTATATTATTTTTGTAATATACTTTAATTTATGGGTATTTTAATATTCACTAAATGATCTTTCTTTTATGGGTTGTATGTTTCGTATGTTACCAAATCGGTAAGGGAACCGTTCACCCTATTCTTATTAAAAGTCATTTTTTTGGTATGACTTTTAATTTAAATCTTCTAGTGCTGGGATTTGTTCTCATATATCCATATTCATGTAAATTTTGTGTCCATGTTATGAGATACCCTTTTCTCTCTCATCAACTCATTTTCTGAATTTTAATGTGACACTATTAGGATGTAGAATTTCTATAAGGGAACTTCTTATCCCAAATTCAATTCATTGGGCTAAACATCTAATTATTGGTTTTTTCATTATATAAATATGTGTGAATGTAATCTGATGGTTTTAAACATAATATTCACTTATATTGGGGGTATTTATATTTTTCACACATAATTATGTAATTTATTTGTCCTTAATAAAAGGATACTTTCTTTATAAGTTATTTTGTCTCAATTTACATTCAATTGAGACTTCATTGTTGTTATACACCAATTTAATATTATATAGAGTATATAACTTTCCTTGGAATATTATATCACTTATACCTTTATGCTCATGATATTATAATGTTTTGATTAAATGCAATTCTTTAATTATTTTTAATCATGCATATCTCATTTTTTAAAAAACACTTTAACAAAAATATTGGTCTATTTGTTTTAATGATTTATCCTTTTAAATATTTGACATTAATTTCCATGTTTTCAAATTATTTTCAGGATTTTTTATATGGACATTAATGTTTTAAAATTCTAAATCCTTAAAAAGCATCAATGTGATATGGTACACATTGATTCAAAAAGCTCTTTATTTAATTTTTTAATGGTTTTGAAAGTGGTTTGATAAAGCATCGATTAAGTCAATATTTTAAATGATATATTGTGAATGAAATATGGAAATGTTATATTTCTTTTTTTCCTTTTTTATGTGTTATGGATATGTTATAGTTATTGGGCATTGTTTACGTATACGAGTTGTTCTGTGATAAACCTTTGGTGGGTGAGCCCAAGATAGCTCTCCAATGCATTGGGTAATGTGATGGAGGTAAATGTTAATATTTATCAAAAGAGATTTAGGTAATATATTGTGATTGGTATTCCAAATGTGACTCCCTATGTAGTTGTGATAGCTACAATGTAAGTATGTTATGAATGCCAAAAGTTTCTTTTATGATTAATGATTTCTGGTTGTTATTCATAAATCTTATGATTTCGTGAGGTATGTTGTGATTGAAAAGTATTGGTTTCATTGATTTTCATTATTGAGGGGATAATGTTTTCCTTATTTATTATATAACCATTACTAGTGTTTTTATGCTCATCCCATATTTTTGAAATGTTTTCCACATGACTTAAAGATGAATAGGGCCAAGGATGGGATTAAGGAAAATTCATGATGTCTAAAACATGGAACTAGGCATGTTTATTTTTAAACATTTTTTATTTTATGTAAAATGGATACTGAGTAGTAGTTTATACATGTAATATTCATGTTTTTATGTAATATTTATGTCATAATTCTCGAAAACTCTAAACCTGATAAGATCCTCAATGTGAATTCGTGACATAATTCTAGATTTTGTAATGCTTAAGGTCGGGTCCTCATAGTGGGTATTAGAGGCCCGTTTAGATATCTTTAGAGGTTTTGGTATTATTTAACCATCAGTGAAATTACCATAATTATTAGGATTTAATAAAGGGACATAGTTTTTTTAGATTAAGTGAATGAGTTTAAGATAACATGAATAATTATATCGTAGTGTTTACCATACTCATTAGATATTATATGATGATTTTACTGATATAATCACACTGACCATTTTGGTTTTATTAAATGGATGGATCTAAAAGGAACCAAAGTAACATTAGACATGAAGAAAATTGTGATGGTTTTTTGAATGATAATTTGATTGAAATGGGACCTGCAATGAGAAATCTTGTGGTTATTCTCAACCAACTATATAGAGTTATGATTGAACACCTGAACCTCGGTGATTATTATAATGCATTGTATATGCGAGAAACAAATCCCCACAGATGTTCAGATAATTATCATAAAGGTATGTGTATTCAAAAACCTATGTGTCAAGGATGTGAAAAGAAACATATAGAAAATTTTTTCAAAGGGATGGGAAGATTATATAGATGTGGAAATGAATGTGATAAATGAAGAACCTACCATGGAAAAAGGAAGCATCCAGTTGTCTCAATAAAAGTTAAAGATGTTTTTCGAGAGGGATCAATTGAATGTTTTATATGTGGTGTGCATGGTCATTATACAAACAGATGTCCTACGAAGAAGTTTCTGGAATGGGGAAACCAAGATCGTACAAATATATTTTTACCAATACCTAATTCAATTCCAATTGAGGATGAAGAAACTGACACTGACCAATGAAAGGTATGGATTATTTCTTAACATATTTTTTGATATTATTGAATCTTAGGATATGATTCATGATTAGTTTTGCAGGAAAGAAGTATTTCAAAATAATTTGGAAAGGAATGGATAATACATCATGAAGAACATTGAAAGAGTGAGAAGTCAACATATAATGGATTCATGAGTTATGCAAGATTTTAGGATGGTGAGATTATTAAATGTATAAGGCTCTTAGGATGATGGAATTACATTAGAAGTCTTTTTATAGTATGTGTAACCCATAAGATTGATATATAAAAATTTTAGTCAAGGAATAATTATCTTTTCCTTTTTAGAGATAGTTAGAAAGAACCATTTTGGTTTATATGATCCTTTATTTTGATTAAATTACAGGTTAATAAATTTTGGGATGAAGAATGATAGTTATTAGATAACCTTTATGGTTAAAATATGTTATTCTTATTTTTGAAAAATTTATCTCTTTTTTGGAACGTTATAAAATTATATTGTTTTTGAAAAAGCACAACACATAAACTGCATGACAACTCGTCGCGTCAGATAATGTTGCGGGAATCGAACATAAAACCAAAGTGAAATTGGGATTTATCACCTAACAATGGAAAAAATGAAGTCCTTGGTTAGTATGAGTAATTATTTTTAGTTTGATGATCTTATGAATAAAGAATAAGTTGATTTTGGGTCATCTATGGAAATTTTTAACCTATCATAGAGAATACAAGATTAGGTTAATTACTTTTCAATTTGAGACTTTAAGAGTAACTGATGTTATTTGGTGTTAAATGGTAAGATTTATATTATAAGAATATGTGATTAAATCCTTATGAGATTTGGGTTTCAATAATAGTTTGGATTACTTTGATGAATTTTAGGGAAAACTGTTTATTGAATGGACTTTGTTGAACTATGGGTTTTTGACAATTGTGGAGATTAAGAGTAGTTTTTCTTTTTGTAAACGATTATCCTTTTTGGGTATTATCTGATATCTCATGAACCATTTTGTTTTTGGTTATGTTTTCAACACATGGGAAATATATTGTTCATCTTTTTTGGATTATTCAATTCTCTCGAAGTTTATTATAGAAATTTTAATGTGAACAAGTCAACCTGAGTACTCATGATTTAGAGAAAATAAGAGTTTCTGTTAGTAATCTAGTAAATGATGAAAGTCTACAAAACAACTAAGTATGTTTACTTATGTTTTAGTTAAGATCATAAATAAATTCTTCAATGAATTTTTCTTAAAACAAAAAACATTGTCTATTAACTTTTTCTACTGGGGAATCAAAGACTGTTTAACCCATCACAAGTTTGTGATTTTATGGTGGTTATATTTCATCTAATCATGTTTTATATTACTATACATCAGAAAATCAGGGTTTCCTTTCTCCATAATATCCATGTCTTCATGGAATCATAGTATTTATTGACTCGGGTAACCTTTTTACTTCACTTCCGTTATTTTAAAGTGATAGTTTTATTGACTCTTGTTTTGATGTGGGGCTTTCAATGATGTTTCCGATCCCAATTTAAAATTGTGAGGATGCAATTTCCAAAAGGGTGGAAGGATGTAACATTACAGGTAAATAAATAATATGAAAGTTTCATATTTATTAATATTTGTTAATTAAATATTAATTTTACTTAAATGGGGACACTATGTTCGATGGTGTACCTGATAAGAAACAATGGGTTTCTTTAAAATCATATGTTGCACAATAATAATATAATAATATTATTTTAAATTGTAGTTAATGCCTTGCTATTCTATTAGAGGTATTTAATACAACTAACTAAAATATTATTATATATGTTTGTTAAATGTTTTTACATTTATCCAATAAAATTTAGAGGCTTAAAATGTGAATGAATCTAATTTTATGCATAAATACTCTAATATTTTTTTAAAGGCCGATTTACCACCTTTTGATGGTGAACCATTTTTAAATATATATTCTGACACATTGATATTTTATTTATGAGAAAATTAATTTTTTCTTTATAATCAAGACATCAAAATTTACATTGGGAAAATATTTGGTATTTTTCTGAAAAAATTCATTTTTAATGAAAAGTGAAAAAAAGTATTTTACTTCAAATATGATTTTTATTTTTATTTATTTATGTGTATAGACTATATTTTTAATTAATTTTAAAGTATAATAGGATTATATTTTTACTATTTAATCCAATGGTGGTCATTGGAAATAAGTTCACTTTGAAATTGGACATAAACAAGTGTCAATCTTTTGATAGATAATGATTTTTTAAAAACAGGACATTTGTTTTGACAATAGGAATTAATTTTAAATTAATTAATGCATATTATATGGTTTGAGTTTTTTAAAATATAAATCAATTTTGAATTTGTAACATAAAATATAGCTTAGGCTTAATTTTTGGTATTTTTCTGAAAAACATCAATTTTTTATGAATAGTGAAACCGCTAAGTAGTAGTTAAAAAACCGACCTTTTCATTTAAATAAAATTTAACCACTTAAGTGAGTTGAATTTCAAAGATCTGACATACATGGTTTTTATTAGTACGTAAAATGTGGTTCAATAAGATTAAAATATTTTTTGGTGAATAGTAGATTTTGACCATTATTTACGGCGTGTAAAGATATATTTGGTAATTCAAGGTTAAATGAAGATTATAATAATATAAAATTACCTTAGCACATGCCTTAAAAATATTTTTGGTGTCATTTCCGACCATGGGCATCCTTAGGTGGATTTTGGGGCCCCATGAAGCCACTTGGGAGTGATAACGACACTTTAGATTAGTTAATTTTAAGTAATGACAAAATGACACAAACATATATCTTTTAGTGATGTAATTTTTACATGGGGTTATAAAAGTTAAATTTTAGGCAATAAATATTCATTGGAAATAAATGAATATTTCTTACATCATGGTATTTTTATAATTTTTAGACATCAAATAAATTAAATAATTTATGACTCAAAAATGATGCAGTATTTCCCTCATTAATAAAAGATGTATATAAATAAGATTATAAATTTTAAAAAAATACCTAAAACCTATCCAATTCTTATTGGAAGATTTTATTTTGAACATGGGTCATCTTATCATTGACTTTAATGAGTTTTGGACCTTTTGAAACTTAAGATAAGTATAAGAAAATAATTGTTTCATACTTTCCTAAAGAGCCCCTCCACTCTCTTATAAAAGGGAACCAATTCTAACTCATTCAGCACACCATTAAATCCCCATGGATCATCCTAATACTGACCAATTAATCTCCCTACATACATATCCTCCTCATTAAATCCTTAACATAGGATTAAGGCACTTCAAGTTGTTATTTTGGTTCAAACCAAAGAAAGTTACCTGAATTAAAGGTAACTGTTTCTCTTAAATTCATTTTTTATTTTGCTTCTCCAACCCCTAAACTCTTTTTAATAAATTATTTTATAACAACACCTGTATCCTAAATATAATCGTATGTTTTTATTATAATTATTCTATCTACACTGACACACACCTCAATCTAATTGGTAATGAACATATTGTTTCTGTGGATGGAAATCTAACACCTCTCAAAACAATGATTGTTAAATTATCTCCTACTTCCGATTGTAGTGGTCATTATGATGGAACCATATTTATATATTATATATATTACGTTTATGTTTTGTTTATGATTCTGTGTTTTTTATTTATAGCATACCGTTATAGTTTCCATTATGGGTAAACGTGATAATTTTATTTGAGGAAGTGCGGACTACTACCCCCTCAATGTGATATGACTCATTCATGCCATACATGGGTCATCTAAAGGATGTAGTTAATGAAATTATATATTATATTATACTGGAATTATAATATATCTATGTATCATTATGGTTTCCTTCCTTTAAACTCAAAATTGAAATGAAAGTAGTTTTCATGCGTACGTACGACTTACCGTCTCCATGAAAGTTGCATATCATTTCATACCTCAAAATATTATGTAATATTATAAATTCATATATATATAATAGATATATATTATATATAAGATATTTAAATCACGAATATCATTTTGTAGATAATGTTCTCTTGACCACATGGACAACATGTAATTATAAGGTGTTCATTTATGACACAAGTACCAAATATCGACAAATCGACCATTGTTAACATAAATGATTACATAATATTACTAACATGGTAATAAGTGATATAAAAGGAATAATAAACTTTAGAAATGTTATTAATAAGGTATAAATTTACTTATGTTAATTATTCAGTATGAAAAGGGAAGAAACAAGTCAAGTCAGACACGAGGTACGGGATTTTTTATCTCACATTTAATTCCACGAGATTTCCATTGGTCGCCACTTATTTATTGCATGTGGTGTATTATGTACTGACATTTGATATATACTATCATGATTATATTTATATTCATGATATTCTGTGATTCATTTTGGGGTTATTAATTTTTTCCATATGAGTCGATTGATTACAACGTGGTAAGGGGTTTTCATCTCACTTTTTATTCCTATGAGATTCATGGTATATTTTCCACTATTTCCTTATTTGAGGTGTATATACAGAACATGAATATTTTCTTTGAGTAATATAAATTAATTTATGGGTATTTAAATCTTCATTGAATGATCCTTCTTTCATGTGTTGTATGTTTCTTATGTTACCAAATCGGTAAGGGAACCATTCACCCTATTATTTTTAAAAGTCATTTTTTTGTTATGCCTTTTAAGTTAAATCTTCTTGTGTTTGGATATGTTCTTATATATAATTATTGATGTAAATTTTATATTATAGTGATATGATACCATTTTCTATCTCATCAACTCATTTTCCTAATTTTAAAGTGACACTGTTAGGCTATCGAATTTCTGTATTGGAAGGTTTTTACCCAATTTCAATTCATTGGGTTATACTTATACTTGTTGATTACGTATTTATATAAATATGTGTGAATGTCCTTTGATTGTTTTACACTTTATATCCACTTATATTGGGTGTATTAATATTTTATACACATAATTATGTAATTTATTAATCCTTAATCCGAGGATACCATCTTTATAAGGGATTTCATCTCAATTTATATTCCATTGAGATTTCATTGTTGTAATGAACCAATTAACTATTATATGGTGTATATACTGTCCCTTAGATTATTATATCACAAATACATTTATTTTCATGATATTAAAAGGTTTTGATTAAATTTTATTCTTCAATTATTTGTATTCAAGTGTTTGTCATTTTGTTAAAAACACTTTAACTAAAATATTGTTCTAATTGTTTTAAAGATTTATCCTTATAAATGTTTTTCATTAATTTCCTTGTTTTAAAATAGTTTTTAAGATTTATTTATATGGAAATTAATTTTTTGTAAATGTTAAATCTTTTAATATCTTCAATGTGGTATGGGACACTTTGAATCAAATATATCTTTAATTAATGTTTGTAATGGTTTTGAAAATGGTTTGATAAAGCATTGATTATGTCATTATTTGAAATGATATATTTTGATTTCAATATAGAAATGATATCTTTCCATTATTACATTTTTATGTATTATTGATATTATATGGTTATTGGGAATTGATTATGTATATGTGTGGTTCTGTGATAATCCTAGGGCAGGTGAGCAGAATATATCTCTCCAATGCATTGGGTAATGTGACAAAGGTAAATGTTATTGTTTCTCCTAAGAGATTTAGGTAATATACTGTGATAGGTAATCCAAATGTGACTCCCTATGTAGTTGTGATAACTATAATGTAATTATGTTATGAATTCCATAAGTTTCATTATGATTTATGATTTTTGTGTGTTATTCATAAATATTATGATTTCCTAAGGTATGTTATTATTGAAAAGTATTGGTTTCATTGATTTTTATTTATTGATGGGATACTGCTTTCCTTCCTTATTTTATAATCCTTACTGAGCTTTTTAGGATCATCCCATATTTTTGAAATGTCTTCCACAAGACATAAAGAGGAATTGGGTCATGGATGGGATTAGGGAAAAGTCATGATGACTAAAACATGGAACTAGACATATTTATTTTTATAAGTTTTTACATTATATAAAATGGATACTAAGTAGCAGTGTCTATATGTTATATTCTGTTGTTATGTAATATTTATGTCCTAATTCTCTAAAACTCTAAACATGAAAATATTCTCTACGTGAATTCTTGATATAATTCAACATAATGCAATGTTTAAGGCCATGTCTTTATATCAACCATGAATTAAGACTTATGAATTCTATTATTGTTTCATTAAATAAGTAAATATATAAAAATTTATATAAAATATGTAAACATCAAATGGACTACTTACCAAATACATGTATAAGTAATATCACCCAACATTGTAGATTAATTATTCTTTAAAACAAAATATACAGAGAAAACACCATAACTAAAGATTTCTTGTGGACAATAATTATGAAAATAAGAGAAAAAACGAAGAAAATATAGTGTATATTTAATGAACCAACCCAGAATACGCCCTCCTAGTACCCAAAGAAACCCTTTAAAGGGCCTAAGGTTATTTATCAATCAAAATGGGAATGAACCTAGTTTTAATGCTTCAAGTATATATATGTGGGAATTGTTTCTCCCGTCGAAGTATCAGACCTTGGAAAGGGTAATTCTCAAAAATTAGGCATAAAATTACCATTAATTTGTGTTTCATGTATAAAAAAAAATCAGTTTTTTAATAAAAACATTATTGACCATGAAATAATATATATGAGACGTTATATAAAATCTATAACCACAAAATGAAACTAAAACCAATATTAAAACCATAAAAACACATTTTTAACAAAGTATAACATTAGCGTAATTAATCCCAAATAAAGGGGAGTAAGGAAAAAGAATTTAATGTGGTGATATATAAGTTAATATTATATTACAAAACCCAAAATAACAAAATTTTTGAAAAACAACTAATATTACCAATCACAATGTGACACGAGGGGAACCTCCCTTCATTCCACCTTCATAATGTCCTAAAAAAAATTTATAATGGACAAACTACTCCAAGATAGGGCCTTTATTTTTTCATGACCCGCCCTCGGGGTCCGTACCGTGACTACCCCAAGCCCGCCTTCCATAGGCCAGGGGCTGGCGATTAGCACCAAGGCGTAAATCCCGGTAAAAAGGGAAGGCAATGCCTTTGTAAAGTAAACAAACACCACAGAGTAAACAAGCGGAAAGTAAACACTAAACAAAAGCAGAGTACAACTGAAAGTGCGCAAAAGTAAATGGGCCAGTATACAAACCCAAACTGAAAGTAAAGTACAACTCGAAAGGGAAAATAGCAACTGAAAAGTAAAAGCCGCTACACCGAGCTGTCCACTAGAAATCCCACCTGAAGGGTGGGTACAGATAGATCCTCTGCTCCACGGGTCCCGCCGTCCGCTCCGAGCACGTCCCGCCCAGTGGTCCACCCCCGGGTACCGTCCCGCTCTGCAAGCCTCAGCTAAGGTCAACGTTGTCCGTCGTCTGCAACCAACACAACGTAGTGCGGGCAAAGCCCGTGCAGGGGTGAGTATAAGCTACTCAGTAGGGACCCCGAGACCCCTGAAGGTCTCTCAAATCCACAAAGGATAAACCACGAAAAAAGGAACAATCACGAAGTAACAACCAACACTGCTTAGGTATATGCCCATACATATACCTAAGTCATCAATTTCAAATACGCTCCAACCTCCGAGCCCAAGTACAACTCAGTCCACACAGGAAAGTAAACATAATCCACACAGGATAGCACAACACAATCCACACAGGAAAGCAAAATGTAATACACAGAGGATCGCACAACACAATCCACACAGGAAAGCAAAACGTAATCCACACAGGATCGCACAACACAATCCACACAGGAAAGCAATAGGTTTCAGCTCACACAGGTATACTTCTTCAAAAGACGATAATGATGATCACTGATCCATATAAGTCGTCGGACCCACGAAGGATCGATAGGTAACTAACCCCCGCCATGACCCACATAGGATCGGGCCCACACAGGACCTGTAGGCGCTGGCTCACACAGAACCGCTGAGCGCGGACCCACACAGGATCGGACCCACACAGGATCGGGCCCACACAGGACCTGTAGCACTGATCCACATAGGATCGCTGAGTGCTGAAGTCGTCTTCGTCGAATCCACACAGGATCGGGCCCTCACAGGACCTGTAGCACTGATCCACGTAGGATCGCTGAGTGCTGAAGTCGTCGTCGTCGAATCCACACAGGATCGGGCCCACACAGGACCTGTAGCACTGATCCACGTAGGATCGCTGAGTGCTGTAGTCGTCGTCGTCGAATCCACACAGGATCTCTGTACTGTCGTCGTCGCAGTCACAGTAGCAGTAGTAGCAGCCATCACTAGGGTTCCCGCACACAGCAAGCTCGTTCGGAGGGTCCGCTCCACGAGCCGAGAGGCTGATACATCAACTGTCACGAAGACCAGAGTTGATGTATCCAAAAGTTCCGTATCGTCAACACGAACTCAACGCAACAGACGGTGCGTCGATCGGACGCCCGGTCTGGGAGTTATTGGCATTTTCGTCCCCGGGGCCCGGTTGGTATTGAAGGCAAAACCAACCCGACCGTACTCCACCTGCGTCCAAACCTCGGGCGGAGTATGCCAAAAGATCCGTCTCACTATGAGGAACACAACACAGCTGACGGCACGTCAATTGGACGTCCGTAGCTCAAGATATGAGCGTTTCCGCTCCGAAGGCCCGGTTGGTTTCGTGAACAAACCAACCCGGCCGAACTCAAAGTAGTCCGAAACCTTGAGTGCGATATACCGAAACGACCTCCTCGATCCAAGGATCGCGTTGCCGCAGACGGTTCCTCGATCGGAGGTCCGTGGCTCAAGTTATGGCCAAAAGACCGAAAAAGATTTGAAAGGGGGGGTCCGGGTCCGGGCCGACCCGACCCGACCCCCCCCCCCCCCTTGGGTCGGCCCGAACCGGGGCGACCCGACCCGGTCCGGCGGCGCGGCGGTGCGGCGGCCGCGGCGGCCTGGCGCCGCATGGAGGCAACGCGGGGGGCAATCAAGCCCCCGCTTGATTTGAAGACGGCACGGCTTTTTAGCCGCGCCTGTTTGCAAAACCGCCCCCCCCCCCCACGTGGGGGGCTTGATTGGCAGGAAACGGGGGGGGGGGGGCAAAGCCCCCCGCTTGATTGAAAGGAGCGGCGCGGCATAGCCGCGCCCTTTGTAAAAAAACGACCCCCACGTGGGGGCCGGCTTGAAGACAAACCGGGGGCCTCCTGCCCCCCTTCAAAGGAACCGCCCCCCTCATTAAGAGGGGGGTTTTGTGAGCTGGCCGGGTGATTAATTTCCCCTAGTTTATTGCCATCCGGCCGGCCAGCTGGCCGGCCGGTTTTCTCCAACGGGACCGGATAATCCGGTCCCCTCTTCGGCTTCCGACACCGGAGACCCGGCCGCCGGTCTTCTCATACCGCCGCGGCCCGGAATTGGCCGCGGTGTTCGTCGTCCGGCGCGGTGCGATGGCACCACGCCCCTCCAACGCGCCTTCGTTTCCCCTTGACGCGGCGCGACGGTGTCGCGTTCTTGATGATTCTTCCACGGCGCGGCGCGATGGCGCCGCGCAATATAAACGCACGATTAACCGCGTGGTGCGACGGCACCACGCCACCTTGCTTCCACCCGCAAGATTAAACAACAAGAACGATGGAGGGGGTTCGGCCGTGTTCATGCGGTCCGGCCCCCCTCACGTTAAATAATAACACAACTTAAAATATTCAAAGCCTCACGTTAGACTTGCGTGATCCACGATCAAGAATAAAATAATTAAACAATAATCAACAACCCCTACCTCGGGTATAAGATCGAAGATTTGTCAACGTCCCGCGGAAGACAACGTCGCGGAGGTCGGGCGTCGCGGTCGTCGTTCGTCAAATCCGATGACGAAGAGGTGCGTCCGAAGAGGCACGTCGTTGGCGAAACCTTGTACACCGATGAAGGTTGTCCGAGGAAGAAGCGGTGTTCCCTCTCGTTGACACGGAAGACGAAGAAGAGCGGAGCGGCGTTCTTCGTCGGAACTTGAGCGTTCTTCGTGTTCTTCGTCAGAAGTTGAAGAAGAAGAAAAAGCTCTCAACCTCTCAAGAAGTCAAAACTATTAACCAAAATAAAATAAGACTCTGTCTTATTTTATTAACACAACAACACACTAGAATTTCAAAAGTTTGAAATTCAAAAAGATTAACTCCAAAATTAAATAACTCATGTCATTTAATGAGGGGTTAAGGAAGTTTGGAGAAGGTGAAAGGTTTAGGGTTCGTGTGGGCCCCACCACACTTAATCCTCTCAAGGGAGGTTATGTGGGGGTGGGTCCCACCCCTAACTTCCTTTGAGAGAAGTTAACTAATAAGTTTAAATAAAAATATGTAAACACAATTTTTATTTAACTTATTCTAATCTCCCAAAAACTAACTCTCAACCCGAAACAAACGCAACTCCCGAAAAGGTCTCTTTAAGCGAATATCGGCGCTGCGAGTTCATCGGTGCCCTCAGATTTCAATTCCGAGCACCGGATCAAAAGTTAGAAATTCCCGCTTGTTCGTTCACTGAACGTACCCGAGCCAAACTTCGAAAATTGATTCCGGGCACTCCGGGCCTCGGAATCAGGCGCCGTATGAAACCGCGCTCTTATAAAATTCTAAAGAAAATTAAGAAAAAATTTCCCTTGAATTTTACGGGTCTTTACATTACTCCCACCTCAGGGCTTTACGTCCCCGTAAAGATACATCAAAAAACTAGGGAAACAAAAGAGGGTACTGATCACGCATCTGAGCCTCCCGCTCCCATGTGCTCTCCTGGAGATTCCCGTGCTGCCATCTGATGCGAACAAGAGGAATCGATCGCCCACGCATGACCCGCTCCTGTCGATCCTCTATCTCCACCGGGACCTCCGTAAAAGTCACCCCATCATCAACGTCAAGCTCCCCATGATCAAAGATGTACGTCGGGTCGTGCACGTATCTCCTCAGCTGGGATACGTGGAAGACGTCGTGCACCCGGTGCAACTGAGGTGGCAGAGCCAGGCGATAAGCCACCTCGCCAACCCTGTTGAGGACCTGAAAGGGTCCGATGAAGCGCGGAGATAACTTGCTGCCTCGGCCAAATCTCCGAATACCACGTCGAGGTGAGACCCGCAAGAAGACGTGGTCGCCATCCTCGAAATCTAGTGGCCTCCGCCTCCTGTCAGCATATGACTTCTGCCGGCTCTGAGCTGTCCTCATCCACTCCTGGATGACCTGGACCTTCTCTGTCGTGGCCTGGACCATCTCCGGTCCCACTAGAGCTGCAAGATTTCTTCTTTGCCGATAAGAGAAATCTGGTCCCATCCCCTGGATGAACCACATTATTTTCCTAAAACAGTCAATCCTAATATGGATGATACTAATCCATACCAAGGATGACGTCGTAAGGCCTCGACGCTACTACTAAGAGATTCAACCGTTACTCTCGCCTCCAAGGGTTGAGTCACACTGTCGGCATCAGTGTGTGGTAACTGGGTCTCCTCCAGTAGATGTCTCACAAGTGAGGGTCAAGTCAACAGCCAAAACTGGAACCTCTTAGTAACATCACGAAAGAGGACAGGAACGAAAATATCACAAAGGTATGCGTCTTTTATTGTTGCAGCTCATAATACAAGACGCTACACAAATGCAACAAAGAACCAGAAGTACAAAGGATGTATCCACTAGTTCTGCTCCTGTCCATCGTCTCCCAGAGCTCCATGATCGAAGGCCTCGGTTGCCTGAAGTTGAGCTCTCGCATGTTCACCTACTCCCTGTGGTCGGGGTGGACCTCCTGGTGGTGGTGGTGGAAGAGCCTCAAAGCGTCGCCCACCACTGGCTGCTCGTCCAGCTCCTCTGCCTCGTCCGCCTCCTCCCTGCGGACCTCCACGGTCGAACCTCTGCCTCTGCCTGGGAGGTTCTTCACTTAACTGCTGATCATCAGCATGGCGGGTCGGACAGTCACGAGCCATGTGACCAATCCCGCCACAGGAGTAACAATGACTGCCTCTCGAAAGACTGGCTCTGCGCTGTGTGCCCCGCACTGCTGAGACAGTGTCCTGAGGTCGTCTGCACGAAGGTCTGGTCTGTCTGGACCCATGAGTCATCCGCCGACTTCCTGCTGCAGATGACTCGGCCACGTGCCGCCCTGCGGTGGGTCTCTGTGCTGGTGTAGACTCAGTAAGGAAGCTCTCGATTAGAAGGGCCCGCTCCAGTACTCCTGTCTGAGTCGGTATGCTGAGGGAGATCAGTGATGCCCTGATCTCGTGTCTCAAACCCTGCTCGAAGGTCCGGGCCCGGAAGAATGGGTCCCGTACCATGTCGGTCGAGTAGCGCGAGAGATCGGTAAATCTCGCCGAGTACTGAGCGACCGTCATGCTGCCCTACCACAGCTGAAGAAGCTCCTGGATGCGCACCGCACGAAGGGTGGCTGGGACGAACTCTGAGCGGAAGAGGCTCTCAAAGTCCGTCCATAGTAGAGATGCCTCATTATGCACCTGGAGCATCAAGCTCCACCATCGTCCTGCTGCTGCGTGTAGTAGGCTCGCAGCGAGGATCACCATGAGGTCTGCTGGTGTCCTCACTAGCCTAAACACTCGTACCACTGCCTCCAGCCAGTCCTCTACTGCCTGGGGATCCGTCTCCCTGCGAAACCTGGGTGGTCGCTAGCGCTGAAACTCATGCAGTGCGCTGAGGCGACGTGCATCGTCAGCGGCTGCTGCTGGAAGCATCGGGGGCTCGGCGGGTAGAGCTACCGCCGGTGCCACTGCTGACAAAGGGCCCTGCACCGAAGCCTCGTCGCTCGGTGGGCTGTCGTCACACTCGACTCTCGGAACCCTAGCTGGCTGCCGTCGTGGGGCCATCCTGAAAGGAAACAGGTGCGCCACGGTCAAACAGTATACCTGGTGAGCTGATTTAAGTAATCACAAAGAAGACTTTGAAACACACACGCAATCAATGGTTTTGTGCATTAAGTCGGAAATCAGAAGTCAGGGTCCTGGTGTACGGATACGTCGGCCGCCGCACCAACACTGGACTCCCTGGACTGATAACCACACTCAATACGCTAAACATTATTGCTTCACATAGAAAAGATCAGAGTTCACGGTAGAACCGAACTCCTCTGATACCAATTTGTCACGACCCGCCCTCGGGGTCCGTGCCGTGACTACCCCAAGCCCGCCTTCCATAGGCCAGGGGCTGGCGACTAGCACCAAGGCGTAAATCCCGGTAAAAAGGTAAGGCAATGCCTTTGTAAAGTAAACAAACACCACAGAGTAAACAAGCAGAAAGTAAACACTAAACAAAAGCAGAGTACAACTGAAAGTGAGGAAAAGTAAATGGGCCAGTATACAAACCCAAACTGAAAGTAAAGTACAACTCGAAAGGGAAAACAGCAACTGAAAAGTAAAAGCCGCTACACCGAGCTGTCCACTGGAAATCCCACCTAAAGGGTGGGTACAGATAGATCCTCTGCTACACGGGTCCCGCCGTCCGCTCCAAGCACATCCCGCCAAGTGGTCCACCCCCGAGTACCGTCCCGCTCTGCAAGCCTCAGCTAAGGTCAACGCTATCTGTCGTCTGCAACCAACACAACATAGTGCGGGCAAAGCCCGTGCAGGGGTGAGTATAAGCTACTTAGTAGGGACCCCGAGACCCCTGAAGGTCTCTCAAATCCACAAAGGATAAACCACGAAGAAAGGAACAATCACGAAGTAACAACCAACACTGCTTAGGTATATGCCCATACATATACCTAAGTCATCAATTTCAAATATGCTACAACCTCCGAGCCCAAGTACAACTCAGTCCACACAGGAAAGTAAACGTAATCCACACAGGATAGCACAACACAATCCACACAGGAAAGAAAAACGTAATCCACACAGGATCGCACAACACAATCCACACAGGAAAGCAAAACGTAATCCACACAGGATCGCACAACACAATCCACACAGGAAAGCAATAGGTTTCAGCTCACACAGGTATACATCTTCAAAAGACGATGAAGATGATCATTGATCCATCTAAGTCGTCGGACCCACGAAGGATCGATAGGTAACTAACCCCCGCAATGACCCACACAGGACCAGTAGGTGCTGGCTCACACAGAACTGCTGAGCGCGGACCCACACAGGATCAGACCCACACAGGATCGGGCCCACACAGGACCTGTAGCACTGATCCACGTAGGATCGCTGAGTGCTGAAGTCGTCGTCGTCGAATCCACACAGGATCGGGCCCACACAGGACCTGTAGCACTGATCCACGTAGGATCGCTGAGTGGTGAAGTCGTCGTCGAATCCACACAGGATCGGGCCCACACAGGACCTGTAGCACTGATCCACGTAGGATCGCTGAGTGCTGTAGTCGTCGTCGTCGAATCCACACAGGATCTCTGTACTGTCGTCGTCGCAGTCACAGTAGCAGTAGTAGCAGCCAGCACTAGGGTTCCCGCACACAGCAAGCTCGTTCGGAGGGTCCGCTCCACGAGCCGAGAGGCTGATACATCAACTGTCACGAAGACCAGAGTTGATGTATCCAAAAGTTCCGTATCGTCAACAGGAACTCAACGCAACAGACGGCACGTCGATCGGACGCCCGGTCTGGGAGTTATTGGCATTTTCGTCCCCGGGGCCCGGTTGGTTTTTAAGGCAAAACCAACCCGACCGTACTCCACCTGCGTCCAAACCTCGGGCGGAGTATGTCAAAAGATCTGTCTCACTAAGAGGAACACAACACAGCTGACGACACGTCAATCGGACGTCCGTAGCTCATGATATGAGCGTTTCCGCTCCGAAGGCCCGGTTGGTTTCGTGAACGAACCAACCCGGCCGAACTCAAAGTAGTCCGAAACGTTGAGTGCGATATACCGAAATGACCGCCTCGATTCAAGGATCGTGTTGCCGCAGACGGTTCGTCGATCGGAGGTCCGTGGCTCAAGTTATGGCCAAACGACCGAAAAAGATTCGAAACGGGGGGTCCGGGTCCGGGCCGACCCGGGCCGACCCCCCCCCCCCCCTCGGGTCGGCCCGAACCGGGTCGAACCGAACTGGGTCGACCCGACTCGGGTCCGACCCGGTCCGGCCGGCCGGCCGGTCGGCGGCGCGACGGCGCGGCGGTGCGGCGGCCGCGGCGGCCTGGCCCCACATGGAGGCAGCGCGGGGGGCAATCAAGCCCCCGCTTGATTTGAAGACGGCGCGGCTTTTTAGCCGCGCCTGTTTGCAAAACCGCCCCCCCCCCCCCCCACGTGGGGGGCTTGATTGGCAGGAAACGGGGGGCAAAGCCCCCCGCTTGATTGAGAGGAGCGGCGCGGCATAGCCGCGCCCTTTGTAAAAAAAACGGCCCCCACGTGGGGGCCGGCTTGAAGACAAACCGGGGGCCTCCTGCCCCCCTTCAAAGGAACCGCCCCCCTCATTAAGAGGGGGGTTTTGTGAGCTTGCCGGGGGATTAATTTCCCCCGGTTTATTGCCATCCGGACGGCCAGCTGGCCGGCCGGTTTTCTCCAACGGGACCGGAAAATCCGGTCCCCTCTTCGGCTTCCGACACCGGCGACCCGGCCGCCGGTCTTCTCATCCCGCCGCGGCCCGGAACCGGCCGCGGTGTTCGTCGTCCGGCGCGGTGCGACGGCACCGCGCCCCTCCAACGCGCCTTCGTTTCCCCTTGACGCGGTGCGACGGCGTCGCGTTCTTGATGATTCTTCCACGGCGCGGCGCGACGGCGCCGCGCAATATAAACGCACGATTAACCGCGTGGTGCGACGGCACCACGCCACCTTGCTTCCACCCGCAAGATTAAACAACAAGAACGATGGATGGGGTTCGGCCGTGTTCATGCGGTCCGACCCCCCTCACGTTAAATAATAACACAACTTAAAATATTCAAAGTCTCACGTTAGACTTGCGTGATCCACGATCAAGAATAAAATAATTAAACAATAATCAACAACCCCTACCTCGGGTATAAGATCGAAGATTTGTCAACGTCCCGTGGAAGACAACGTCGCGGAGGTCGGGCGTCGCGGTCTTCGTTCGTCAAATCCGATGACGAAGAGGTGCTTCCTAAGAGGCACATTGTTGGCAAAACCTTGTACGCCGACAAAGGTTTTCCGAGGAAGAAGCGGTGTTCCCTCTCGTTGACACGGAAGACGAAGAAGAGTGGAGCGGCGTTCTTCGTCGGAACTTGAGCGTTCTTCGTGTTCTTCGTCAGAACTTGAAGAAGAAGAAAAAGCTCTCAACCTCTCAAGAAGTCAAAACTATTAACCAAAATAAAATAATACACTATCTTATTTTATTAACACAACAACACACTAGAATTTCAAAAGTTTGAAATTCAAAAAGATTAACTCCAAAATTAAATAACTCATGTCATTTAATGAGGGGTTAAGGAAGTTGGGAGAAGGTGAAAGGTTTAGGGTTCGTGTGGGCCCCACCACACATAATCCTCTCAAGGGAGGTTATGTGGGGGTGGGTCCCACCCCTAACTTCCTTTGAGAGAAGTTAACTAATAAGTTTAAATAAAAATATGTAAACACAACTTTTATTTAACTTATTCTAATCTCCCAAAAACTAACTCTCAACCCGAAACAAACGCAACTCCCGAAAAGGTCTCTTTAAGCGAAATCGGCACTGCGAGTTCATCGACGCCCTCAGATTTCAATTCCGAGCACCAGATCAAATGTTAGAAATTCCCGCTCGTTCGTTCACTAAACGTACCCGAGCCAAACTTCGAAAATTGATTTCGGGCACTCCGGGCCTCGGAATCAGGTGCCGTCTGAAACCGCGCTCTTGTAAAATTCTAATGAAAATTAAGAAAAAATTTCCCTTGAATATTACGGGTCTTTAAATATTTATATTATTTATACAATATAGAATATTTATAAAACCAGTGGGTGCAAAAAGGGAGTGATCATAAAAATTATAGAAGAGTTCCATATTGTAATCTACTTGACTCCCATATAAAATAAAATGTATAATGCTAGATTGAAATCAAATATATACAAGTTATATTTTTTATGATTAAAATGATATTAAGAACTTAATAAATTTAATAAATTTTAAACAATTAAAATGTAATTACATTAATGAATAAGTACATGAATGTCAATATAAGTATAATAGAAAAAAATCCAACAATTCATAATAGGAGAGACCATATGATACTAATTCTATGATGTGGAGGGTAATTATGATAGAAAATATTTTAGAAAAAAGAATAATCATGGAAAGGACTCATCATGACTCAATATATGGCCTATAAGGTCTAACTAAAATTAAATCAATCAGACATGGATTACAATTCACTAGTATATGCCCATGTTTTGAGAAATAAACATATATACTCAAACTAAGGGTTTCCATGATTTATCATATGCTTTAATCAAAGTGGATTGAAAATATAGCTTCTAGAATTTGTATTCCATGAACTAGTATGAATCCATGTTGGGAAGGACTAATAAAATTCTCTAAGAAGGGGGATTCCCTTTTCATACTGCGTTACATGACCTTGTTGACCATATATAACAAAGGGTTACTATGAGTATCTAATTAAAACCATTGTTTCTATAATTCACACATGAATCATAAAACTATTTTCATTATAGATGATCGTACAATATCAAAACCATGCATTTCTTTTGCATATTGAACTACTTATTCACATGAGAATTTTGTTAATCAACCGAGGAAAACACTTCGTACAAGACAAAACCCCTTTATAAAATTAAAAATTTGATAAAACCATTTCAATGATTCTTTATTGATAATGACTAATCAAATTAAAAATTTATCATTATTTATATCACGTAAAACTTATAGATTCATTTTTGAAAACACTATATGTATATGGTAATGTTTTTTAACATTTTATATGTCATTAATGTGATGTATTTTCAAAAAAATGGAAGTCATTATAAAAAAACAAAAGTATTTATTTGAAAAATCTTCATAGAAATTATGAAATATTTCATTACATAAAAAATTAAACATTTATAATATCAGGAATGATTAAACATAGAAAGACACAAAGAGTCACCAACATTAACATGAATAACCCATTTGAAGTTAATGTTATTCCATGCATGGAGGAGAAGGTAAGAGATTTTGAAGAAAAATAAAGGACAAGACATGACACTGAAAACTTGTAATTTAGAAAATACGACCACTAGAACAAAATGGACATGTGAGTGAAGAAAAAAGAAGGAATAGGGGATAAAATGAAATGGAAGATGTGGAAAACCATTTAATAGAGTGATATAAAAGACCATTAGTAAACAATCCAAAAAAAGAATAAGAGGGACGAGTGGATGCTGATGTGAGGTAATGCCTTAAAATAATGAAAATTAAAATAGGATAAAAACATGAAATATTTTACTTAAATATTATTGTATTATTTCTATACATTTGGTTTTTGACATGCCATATGATTTTCATGAATGGTTTGAAAAACAATTACCAATTATGTAATCAATTATGGAATCCAAATATTAGATTTAAATTATTTGTATGCATGGATGGGTAATTAATCCACCAACTATATGACATCATTTATAATCCATTTCATTAAGACACATAATTTACAAGATGATTTATAAAATTCTTCCCTCAAACCATGAGCCATATAAAATTACATTAAATAAGAAAAATTTATCCAAAAACCTCAAAATAAAATATATAATAAAAAAATAATAAATCATGTACATGAAAATGAAATAAGGACCATTATAATTCCCCTACCATATCAAATTATATTCCCGAAAATATAAAATGAAAATCATCGATCCTTGAGATCCCATGTGTGGATTTCAGTTTTTATCAATAAATAAATATATTATAAAGATTGGAATCTATTAATATATTATAAGAAAGTAGGAAAGTGATGATTTAATTGATTTAGTAATAAATTAAAAAGGAATTTTTAGTATAAATGTTAATTTTAGAACTTATAATGATGTTGAATATACTCTGTGCAACAGTGTTTAATTAGTTTCTAAGCCTCTAACTTCTGAGGGATAGTGAGGAAGATGTCATTGGGTGTAATTACAGATGAGGAATCTATTAAATAATTTGATAATATATATATATCTAATGGATATACATTATAGGTGGTTTGATTCATTTTGATATGAATAAAAAGTCCATCTTCAAATTTTATGATGTTTTGAGAATTGATTTGGGAATCCTAAGTATATCATAAGAGTTTGTGTGAGGTGTGTGTGACTTTGAGAAACTTTTAGTATGAATTTTTCCATTTTATTACATCATTATTATACACATGTGTTTGTCTCTATAATATGAATATAGTGATTCACATATGTATCATTTAGGTTATCCCATAATACATTTTGGTTGACATATGACTTTGTCCTGCATATATCATTTAGTAAAAGAGAGTGTAAATTTTTTTAATGTATCTAAATTTAAATACGGTTCCACATGTGTATTAGTGAACCAATGTATGATTTTTTTAATAACATATTAATTTACATATATTCAAAAGAAATATAAGTTTTCTATAATTTGATAATGACTATGTATGAATTTTTAAATATACATATTAATTTTTTAATAATGAAATCACAAGTATTTCAAATTCCTTTGAAAAATAATTTTTTTGGGATATTATTAGAATCATATTTACATTATGGAATCAAAATAATAACATTATTTACTTGATGATATTTAGTGTTTAAATATCATAGTGATATATACTATCATTGTTACTAAAGAAGATTCATTGAATCCAGATAAAAAATTATTTAAGTACAACAGGTCCATCGAATAATATAGTTATGTATCGGGGATACAAAAACTATAAGTAGAGAAATTCTACACCATAGTGATATTCATGGTGCACATGAAATTATGTTGACTACATGCCATTTTTAGTTTTTAATGGGTGTTTTAGTAACTGTTGATAACACATAAAATGTGTGGTATGATATTTAGTTGGAAACGAGTTGACTATGAGCATGATGCAATAATAGTGTGCATTTTTTATGAAACAATCACCTTTGAAAATCAAATAATAACTTCTTACATGGTATATTTCAGTATTTGAATGTTGATAGCTCACATCCTAAATGAGCGCTATTGTTGAAAATAGTGAGAATGATGTTTTGTTGTATGTTTAGTGTGTTTTTCCACTGGGAGGTTTACATTTGATAAATATTCATATTGTTTATTCCAAGGATCTAGTCATGGATACAATCTTTGAATCCATAATGGAAAAGGATATATTTTGGAATATTAATGATGATCGTTTAGAGATGTCATGAAACCTAGAAACAGTCCCAGACCCATCATCGGGATCACCATGTCACAAGGCTCACTGTGGTGTTACATTTCTCATAAATAGGTGGAAGATTTAAAATACATTTAAATACACGAATTTTGTGAAATTTTAAAATAATTAATACAAGATTATTAATAATATTTAAATAAAAATACCTTACTAGGTATAATTGAGTTAGACTAATATTAATGAATATAATATTTCAATTCCAATAATGAATATAATTTACATAATTTATTATGGAAATTTTTATGATGATATATGTTAATATAAAATATATTAAATAAGAATTTTTGTGTTTTAATGACTTTAAGATGATTCTTAGAGATTGAATTATAATATTTCCTTCATTTAGAATAATTTAAAATAAATCCAAGATAACCTATGTGCTAAATCATAAAGAGAAGGACTACAATATTCATATATCCTAGATGGATAGTGGGAAGAAGAATATTATACAATAAGATTCATAATCCCAATGATTTTTGAGAAAGTCCTAATGATGCATAGTGAATGACATAAATACATTAGAGGAATAAGCCCAAAAATATTATAAAATAAGAGAGGGAATATGAATACCATTCATATGTAGGTTATAAACTTCCTTAATGAATATGCATTATGAGAGGTACTCCATACCAGCCATTTGGAATGAGCTATGTATGATAGAAATAAGAACTAGTGGGAGGATGCAATATATGAGGAAGTATAAAAACATTGAGTTTTATGTTGGACTAAATGGTGGGATGAAATATATGAATGGGGTGGTAGTATCTCATGTTTTTATTTACATTAATAATATAATAATCCATGATCAGTGTAACTAGGCAATCACAAAAAGGAGAAGGTATTCATTAAAGAACATTATAAATATATATGTCTAATGAAATTTACATTTTTCCTAATTAGGAATAGTATAAAGACAATAATATGAGTGTATTGAGTTCATAAATGATCATAGTGATCGAATTTATAAGTCCAATTCATTAAAAAGAAACAGTTATCATGGATTCACCTTACCCCCAATCATTGATTTCACCTAACATTGGAACTAAGTCTTATATCAAGTAACATGTAGTCCCCTTTTAATTATTCTTGAGTAATTAATAATACGGAAAACTAGAATTTAGTAACAAATAGAGGTGATCCTATAATATGTAGTAACATTTTTCATTGTTATAAAATTATAGTATCACATTACCATTTCTCACATGGCCTAGAAGTCAGTGATGCAATTACAGTGGGTTCTAATATATATTGATGAGAGTCTCCAATTACTTATGTTAAGGAAAATTTTTATTAATTATATTAATATGATATGAATTTCATCATATCATACCTATTTGGTAATTGCTACAACAATGTCAATAGTGTAACAATTTCCTTAGTGATTTGGGATAAATTGGAAAAAATGTATGATGAAAATTTGAAAATAAAATAAGTAGAATTTAAAATATAGAGATAAGAATATAATGATATTAAATTGGATGAGAATGAGAAAATTAATGAATAATTTAGCAAGGTTAATTATATATAAATTCATATCAGATGCTTTAATGATACTTTTAAAAATAACACAGTTATAAAGATGTTGATGAGGAATTTCCCCAATATATCTGATCCAATGATATAATCCAATATAGAAAATGAATACTTATTTCATAAAGAGAAGCATAATACCATCCTAAATTATGAGATAAAGAATGCTCTAATGAGTAATGTTAAATAAAGAGAACAAATAGAATTTAGGCCCATGAGAACAAAGATAATAGAGAAAGATAAAAATGACATTTTTAGTGAGTTTGATGATGAATTTGAGGATTATAAGAATGTGATAGAAATCATGTAAGAGTTGTTAAAAAGGGTTAAAATGAAGTTATAATTTAAAAATACCTCCACAGAGATATAAATCCTAGAGGAATTTATTCTGTTCAGAATAAATCCTAAAAACTGTAATGTTGAATTTGAGTCATAAAAAATGTGATCAATCATATAGTAGTGAGGAATCCTCTATAAGATGACCCAAAAAATATAAAATTTTAATCAAGAAAGAAAGAGATATTTTTAAGAAATAATAAGTGAAAAATGATGATAAACATAGGGTATGAAGACTTCTTTAATTGGAATGAATCTGAATGTGACTGAACATATCATAAAAAATAACCTTTATTTTCAAGTCATAAATAATGTATATTTCTTAAGTAGGGATGATGGCTAGGAATAGACCTATATTTTGAACATGTTAAGAAGTGTATTTTTTTTTTCCATGAGAAAAAAAATCAAAATGAAAATTTAAAGGCCTCAGAAGAAGGAAGAAAAGTGTAAAACAGAGATTGATGTCATTAATGAGATAAAAATATAAGGTGACTATTAATGATTAAGAAATGATACTAAAATAACCTGATGTTAATCCATATGTAAAATAAAATTTGAAAAAAACGTGACATAGTATCGGTTCCTTAATTATGAAAATATAATAATGAAGATGAGAAAATAATATAATAGAAAAGTGTATATTTAGGACGAATAATCCAAAGATAATAAGAGTAATATAACTAATGGGAAATGAATAAACCGCTTCAAATTTTTGATGTGACACTATATTTTTTCCAAAAATAGAACTTATATAGAATTTATAAGAGGTATTTTGGTTGAAGGAGGATGTAATAATGTTAATAAAACATGACCAAATATAGGAATTTATTAGAAAAAGTAATTAGAGTAAAAAATATTAAAATAATTTTTAAAAAATACCAATAAACCAAGAAAAATTTCTTATACATGAACACAAATATTTTGAATGATTATGCTTCACAAGATATAATTGGTGGTATGAGGTTTTTATGGACAAAGAAACTTATTTATGGAAACAATATCATTACCAATAAATTTGAATGAATCCATAGGGATAAATATATAAAATTAAGAATAAAATTCATGATAAATTAAATCAATATCATAATTCATAAATATTCAAATAATAAGTCCACAAGGAATACACTTAAAATTCTGTTGTCAAAAATGATAATGGAATTATTATTAAATATAACCAAAATTAAATCAGTCAATGTGAATATGTTATGATAAAAAATAAATCTTATGAGTAAATAAAAAAATAAGAACCAAAATAACTTCAAGAGAAGTTTCATGGTATATGAATTTTTTTTGGACATGTTGTAATTGTTATATGAAAATCATACATGTATAAAAAAACAAAAATATGTAACATAACTCATTGTTATAATAGTGTTTTTTATGACTCATAACAAGAATAATCCAAATGAAGAAACTAGTGATAGGAATGAGAACACTATTATCTCCTTGAAGGATCATGATAAAAAAATCCGAATTTGAGACATGAGGATCCCTTTAAGAGATAAGACTGAAAAATAGAAGATCTTACTTTAGTGGGAACTCTTATCTAAGATTATATTTTTAAAAATTAAGGTAATACTTCCTTATTTCCATTTTATGTTTTTATGTATTCTAAAATTTTTGGAATAGATGTAAATAAATATAAAGGAGGAGATAAATATGGTTTTCACCACATTAAAACATGATTACATGCTCATTATAGATTATACAATCTACTTTGAAGGATAATAAGTGAGTGAATCCATTATGTAAGGGTTTTTTTAAAGGCATATAAGGTGTTCTAAATCAAGAAATATATAAATTGATGAGAATATTTATAAATCAAAAAGAAGTGGTAGTCCAATAACATTTTCTACCCTTGTTTTTATTATAATAAATATATTTATGAAGTGGAAGTGTTGATTAGATAGAAATAATAATAAAACGGTTATTCAGTTCCTTGAATAATTTGTAATTGATGTTTTTTGAGATGTGTATATGATTTCCATATCCTAGTAAATGTATTTCAAATACCCACATAAAATTAAAAATTGAGAATGACATTACATGGATGGAATCTTATACATTATCATGATATTGTAGTGAAGTCTGTCTTGTTTTCAGATCTATGTTGTCCCAAATAAATAGTGTATATAAGAAATGTTTATTATTTAAGTTATGTTTGGTGAAAACCATATATCACAATTGAATTAATATATACTTGAGAAAAATGAGGGAGATAATTTTTTGATGAATTAAAATTATTCCAAAGGAGAATAAAAAGTAAATAAATATGATGAATCCTTTATATGCCTTTATATTTATTTTCAATATGTTAGATATGAAAAGGAATCCATATTGTAATATATAATTAATGGTATTTATTGTAACACCTAAAACAATATTATTAATTTTATTCAAATAAATTATATTTCTTTGATAACATCTGTGACACGCAACATTGAGTTTTAACAAATCACGACTTCCTATTACCATTTTTATTTAAGAATGGCCATTATTTTTTAGACATTAAACATTGAAGAATTAGTATGAATGAAACTATTTTAAATTTTTTTAATGTATGATGGTCCTATAATGAAATGAACTTTCTAAAAAAGTAATTACTTTTTATTGAAGTCCTTATATGCATTAAAAAATTTATTTTTTTAAAAAAAAGGGTTTTTATTGTTTTTTGTGAAAAAAATTAAATTAATTTTTTGATCCTTTTAGGAATTTTGTTTGGAGATTTTAACATACTTTTTGGAATCAACATGTCAATAATATCATCGGATAAATTTTATAGAAATTTTAGAGAAGACCATTTCTTCAATAAATATTGGAATGGAATGGTTTTATTGAAAACTAAATATTAAATTAAAGAAACTATAAATATATTTTCTTTTTAAAATGGTATAAATAGTAAATTTATCATATATATATATATTATAATAGATCAAATATAATCAATTATAATCAATTTATTAATGATGTCCGACATAAAAAATGCTTAATCTTTTGAAAATTTTAACATTAAAAAAATATTTTACATTGCATTTGTATGTTCAATTTAAAATTAAAATTTAAAAACCCGGTAAATTCATTTTGTAAAAAATTAATTAATTATTAAATCTTAATAACTAATATTATATAATAATTTCAACTTTGTATTTGTAAAAATTTAATATCAAAAAAATTAAAAATTACTTACTATTGTTATGGTTAAAACATCTTTATTGAGGGTTAAACTAAAAATAAGGGATAAAATGAACAATACAATTTTCCATAACCTATTAGATGAAATATTTATACCTTTACACCTATATGGTTTAAAAATTATAGATTTTGGATCTTGTTTTCATGTCAAATATGATTTTAAGCTTCATTATTTAAAAAAATTCCTTAGGTGTCCTCCCCCCATAAAATGGGCCACCCGATCTCCTCACATCTCAAAATTCCAAAAACATTTAAAAAATCCACTAGTTCCTAAAATATAATTTTTAATTTCCTTATTATTTTCTATATGTCTTTATTTTCTAATGAAACCATCATAAGAATGATTTTGGTATAAACCTAAAGTAGATTTTTGAAGAAGATGTAAAATTCATAAACTAGTGTGTTTGTCTTATTTATTCTAAAACCACTATAAGATATTATCAAAAATATGGTAATATAATGCAACAAATACTACCATATATTAATATGTTTTAAGGTTAATGTAATGAACTATATCTTGCTTCTCTTCCATCAAATTGAAAATAAACACATATATCACGTGTATGGTGAACTACTGACTCAAGAATCGATGTTAATTTCAATATATCTCCACCTCTAATGGTGGATATAATTTTGAGTTTAATGATTATATATGATAAATATGAACTTCTTATAGTTATTTATTTTAATATGTCATATATATTTAAACTTTTCATTCCTTGGGAATATGATAACGTCACACACGTGTATGGTGGACCACAGCATTGCGAAGTGTAGTGATTCATTTTTCACATTATCATTACATAGAAGTTAAAAAGTAAAATCTAATGAATATATGTGATATATATGGAATGAAAATAATTCTTTAATGGTAATATATTATTTTCCTTTATTTCTTCTCATCCATAGACAAAATGGAATCAAATTTGAAAATCATTTTCTATCTCAAACTTTAATATATGAGACTTAATAATTATCTAATAATTATATATTATAATTATATCACTGATATAATTATGATATTATATAACTACAATAAAAATAAAATTACAAAAAATAAAAAACCAAAAAAAATATATGAAAAATGAATTAATTATTTACTAAAATTAGATTTTGACAAAAAATTTCTAATAAATGGAAAGTAAGAGGTCATATATAAATAATATAAGGTATGATACCTATGCTTATAATTTTGTAATAAATTTAAAATAAACCTATTTTTTCTGTATATTTAATTAAATATTATACAAAATAATACCCGACTTAAAGTAAGGTATTTTTTTCATCAATTTTCATTCTTTGAGACATATGTTATGTGATGCACCAATTTTCTTTTTGAGGTGTATATACTACCCCATTGAAATTTTAGTTCTCTAATACCATTGTCTTAATGATATGAAATGTTCCATATTATGTTATAATTTAATGGGGATTATGAGTCAAATGATTATCAATGTGGTAAGGGCTTCTCATATCAATTCTATTTCCATCATAAAATGACATATTCACCATTCATATATTTTTTTAGTGGATATACCATCCAAAAATTAATATTATGATCATTATCATGAAATTATTGGATCTTCATATTTATATAAGGTTCTTTCATTCATGGGGATTGCAATTTAACAGTTACCAAATTGGTAAGGGTTGATTTAACAATATAATTATCTATTAGGATGGTTAATGATTAAAATTTCAATGATGAATTATAATGAACAGTTTTTCAAGAAACTCTATAATTTTCATCTCATATGGTTATCACTTGAGAATATATATTTTCCACTCATTTTCCTCTCTTAATGTATTCAATATTTCAATGAATTTTATAATTATATCCAAGTCTATTTATGTCTTAAAAGAAAACAATTTTTCTTCCATATCAATGTTTTCTAAAAAAGTCTATAATGTGTGAATGTTCCACTTTGATTTTTTAAATTCATTTTTAACCATGTTTTAATGTTTACAAAAAAATAAATTTAATATTTATGCCTTTTACCAAGGAAGGCCCGTTTGTATTTTACTAAAAATTTTAAAGCAATCATTGTTTTAAGTGTACATCATCAATAGATTTTTTCAATATCATGACTATTCAATGATTTAAATATTCTGTTATATTTTTTAAATATATATTAATTGAAATGAATTTTTAGAATGTTTTATTATTTTTTATTTTTAATAAATGATTTTCAAAGTGGAAAGTCTATTTTCCCTTAAAATTATTCAAATGTTATTTCAAAATAAATTCTTATACACGATGAATCCATTGAGGTTACGTAATCATTACTTGGTATATAATCAAATTTTACCACACATATCATTTATATTGATGGTTTATTTCTTTCAGTACATTATTTCTTGGAAACATATTCCATTTTAATGGGTTATAGTATAACTAATTGTTTATGAAAACTATTTTTTTCCACGGGTTATGTTATGATAATATGTTTATGAAACCTATCTCTTTTTATGGGTTATTATATGGTGAATTTTTATGATATTGTGACATGTATATGTATCATATTCATTATTTGACTGGTGGGACCAATATCTACCTTAAATCCATTAGGTAAATATTGATATCTAATGAGACATACATTAATTTAATGGGGAGTGCACCCAGTTTATTATGGGAATTTTTCCAATAATTTAGAATTGGGAGTTATCCATGACTACTATAATGGTTTGGGAGTAGGCACATTACGATATGATAGTTTTGAAAATAATCTTTGACTACTAATGAACAAATTCTCAATTATTATGTGTATTCCAAAATTCAATATCTCATGTCAATGTTTTGTTCTTATTGATCATATTCATTTAATCTATTTTGATTGAAGTCCAAGAAACCTCCATGGTTAATTCTAGGACTCATGTTTCTGATCATTTATATATAGGGAATGGTTTTAAAAAGATATTGTCATGTTATCATAACTTTATTATCATGATATATTGATATATCCCTTGTTTACCCTTATAGGGTATCTAAGCTCACCCTTTATCATGATTCCTTTCATTGGTTCGAATGAAATTTATTATGTCCGATATGTATAAGAAGATTAATATTTATTGTAAGATCCCAGTTTTTTTAGAAAGGTATGTTTTAATTATGTTTTGGTTGAATCTCTTGTTTCGAGCTTCAAGAGATGTTTCATGAAAGTGTGAGAGGCCTTGGGGTGTTTCAGGGGATCGGGGCATGGAAGAAAGAAAATCTGGGCAAGACAGGCCAAGGCGCACAACCTGTACATGGCCAGGAAAACCATGCAGCCTTCCCATGATAAACTGTGCGACCCTTCCTCCTCCGGACAGATGCATGCACACGTTTTCTACAGGGTTTTCCAAACTGTGTAGCAAAATCGTGCGACCCCTCCTCCTCTAGACATTGCCATGCACACGGTTTGCACACGGTTTTTCAAACTGTGCGGACAAATCGTGTAGCCACTTAAAGTTGGGAAAAATTACAAGTTTCCCACTCTAGGATTTAAAATCCCACTTGGGATTTCCTCTTATTTCCTCCCTCTCCACCCTTGGCAAGAACCAAATCTCCCAAAGGCTCCAAGAGTGTGATCTCCTTGGATTCTAAGGCGTTTTTGGTGTCGTTGGTTGCGGATCGATGCTCCAGGTAAGGATAAACCCATCATTGCTTTTCTTTGTTAGTTATTGTTTGTATCTTCTCTCCCTCTTGTTCCGAAGCTCTAAAAATATTACTTTTGGGTGAGTTTTAGGATTAAGCTCGAATGGTTGGTTCGATGGAGGTCTAAAGACTCGATTGGTAGTGCGTTCAACCACAGTTTTGAGGTAGGGTCTCTACAAGTGATATCCCATAGCTATTTTGGTATTTGGGCATGTTTAGTTGGGTTCTTGCTTTCCTTTGGTTATTTTTTGGATAACCTTGGCATGTTTGGTAATAATGGTGTTTAAAATGGGAAATGGGAACCCTCACGATCCCTGTGGGATGTGTTGGGATAGACTTGACCTAATTGGGGTCATCCATGGGATGTGTCGGATTTTCCTAGATTTAGGGATTGATATTAAACAAGTGAACTTGTTGAAATTAATTTTAAAGCCCTTGATAAATATGTTGGAATGATCGGTTGAACTTTGAATAGAAGTTAGGTGATTCACCTAGACTTGTAAATAACCTAAGGGTTATAGTGGAATGGGTTAAATGATTTATTTAAGGGAATGATGAATGGGTTAAATGGGTTAATCTGTAAACTGATTAAAGACCATAATGGGATATATTTTGGGATTAATGTTGAATGATTAGTGAGATAGACATAAAACATGGGAATTTGGTGAATGGTTAAATGATGTGTAATGGTAATGTGTTAATGGGTTAAGGCATGATGTGGTTTCCTATGTTGGTTGTGGTGAATAGTGTTTACGGAAGGGAAATAGTTTTGATGGTTTATGGTTACTTATATATAAGCATGTGCACAGGGCTTCGTAGTTTGGGGTATGACATGAGGATCTGTGCCCACAATTCGAGTGAAGACTAAGGTTCTAAACTCCACCCTAAATGCACGGATTAAGAAAGGGGACTGAGGGTTTATTCTCTTAACGGTTACATCCACCTGGACTGAGGCTTCGAGGTGAGGTTATGATTGCTATGAGGGGGTTAGTCCAATTGAGAGAGGATAATTATGTGTTTACCCTCTTGTATGCGATTGATAGCCTTAGACCCATTTAACATAATGTATGTGATTACCCCTTGGAAATATGATGAAATGGTAAATGGTGATAATGGGTGTGTTACAAATGGTAATGGAAATGGCAATGACATTGGCTTAGAACTAGATAATGGAACCTTAATTAATTACTTGGAAATTTTCATTCATATTCCCTTTCCATGCACTACTAGTTCATACTGGATATTTTGTAGACACCATTGGTGGTGGCCAACTAAGTTGTTCTCACACCCTGCTCGGGCCGCCGTTGGGTACCCATGCAGACTTCATGTTTGCCAGTCAGGAGAAGGGCAAGGGTCCTTTCTAGATAGTTGAGTAGACATGGGTAGAACATGGTGGAGGATTCATACTTGAATTCAAGACTTTTTTTGGGATTTTGGCCGTTGTCTTTATTTTTGGGTTTTGTCCACTTTTTCACTTGCAATATGACATGAAATATTTGATTGTTGGAAATGGTTGTTAAAATTGTTCCTTGTTTGTTGATTATTGTTTCCGCTATTGGTTTATTTTTGTTGTGGATTACTCTGATAAAAGGGGGTATAGTCTCCCCACTTGACCACATAGACCCCCGCTGCAGGTCGGCAGCCTTTGGCATACAGGGAGGCGCGCTTAAGGTCATGTATCCACCCGGCTCGGGGCATCAGTTAGTGGATTCCAGGCCAGGTATGTTACAAAGTGGTATCAGAGGAGGTCTTTCTTCTCCTTCTCTAAGGTCTTGTTATTTAGGATTGGTAGACATGGGTTAAGACGTGTCAGGCCTTGGTAATTAGCTCATACATGGGAGTGCTTATCCCAGATACGGGGGGAACCCAAGCCACCCTGGGTGGGAAATGATGTCCTTGGTTGTGTGATGATAGAGTTGATGATATTTCACCATTGGGTGATGAACATGTGGTTTGATGTGATTCTGTTATGACTTTTGGATCATGGACTTAACGTCACGAGGATTTTCATTCATGCATCATTGTAGGAACCTAGGGCGATCGGTGACATGAATTGTGTTATGCACACACACGGGGTGGGTGTGTGAGGTAGGAAAGTTGGGTGCATCATGCATTTCATAAAACCAAGAAATAATGTGAAGAATGAAATAAAACAAGTGGGTAAATGATGTTTATTGGAGTAATAGGGTTTGAAAAAAGTTGGAAAATGGTGTTGGGTTAGTATATAAAATGGGTTGTTGTAGCTAGTAAAGAGAGTTTGATGGAGTCATGAATGTTTATGGTATGTGTGCTAAATCTCGTGCTTGGCATTGTAGAGAAATTCCACCACGACGTCGGTTACTAATTGGGAACATGAGGATGTTTCTGAGAACACTCCCCCAGAAGAGGAGAATGAAAATGTGGTAATCAAGGAAGGTAGAGAAGACCAGTTCCGAGAGAACTGGGCTCACCTTATGCAGATGATGGATTGGGACCCAAGGCAGGTTGCACTGAGTACGTTTAAGCTGACTAGGGAGTTCCAACTACAGAACCCTCCGATCTTCACTGGAGAGGGTGGGCCAGAGGTAGAGGAGTTCTGGTTAGAGCCTATCTAGATGATACTGGATCATTTCAAGACCCCTATTGAAAAGGGAGTGAAGCTGGCTGCTTATATATAGCGAGGTCCGTCTCGGCATTGGTGGGACATTCCTGCTCAAAATTGAGAAGGATGAGGGAATGTCGTGGAAGGATTTTCAGGAAAAGTTTCTGGAGTATTTATACCTAGAGACTTTGACACATGAGTGGGATGCATAATTTATGAGCATGAATCGTGGATCACTATCAGTGATGGACTATGCTAGTCACTTCACTAATTTGAGACACTTTGTCCTACTGTTAGTAGTGGATGAGGAAACAGTAGAAAGTTGTTTCATGGATGGGATGAGACATGAGATTACGTCTCATGTATACATCTTCTGCTTGAATAGATTCCCAGAGGTAGTAGATCAGGCACTGATCTCAGAAGGAAACCTGAAGGGAGATTCTGGTAGTGGGCTTGTGGTGTTAGTAGGATAGACGAGCGGTGCAGCTACAGATGGTCGAAAGCGACGCCATTAGAGCTCACAGTATGGTGGAAGTGTGCAATGTTGTTGGAAGAGAGGATCAACATCTCAGAGTTGAAATCAGGTGTTCTGCTATCAGTGCGGTAGGCCGGGGGATAAGCGTGGTCAGTGTCCTCGACCTCCAGTTGAGTGTCGTTCATGCGGCCGAATGGGACATGTGAATAAGTTCTGTAGGAGACCTCAGCAGGTGGGAGAGTGTGATGGTGGAAGTCAGGTACCAGATACAGGAAGGGGATCAGTTGCACCGTATCAGGTAGGTAGTTGGAGCTCCATGGGACATACTAGTAGGGGCGGTGGACATGGAAATCTAGGTCAGTATCACTCACGCAAGCAGGGAAATGCAGCATAGGGTGTTCAGGATGGGGCCCAAGTAGAGGGTAAGGTCAGCTTCATGCAGTTCAGTTTGCGGCTAGTGGTTGAAAGGCTAGACAGTCGACTATTTGACGTACGATCCTTGTAGGTTCTACTTTTTCTAGTGCGTTGTTTGACATAGGTTTCACAAACTCTTTAGTCTCTGCTCAACTTGTGGTAGTGCTCAGTTTACCTATGCAGAGGGTGTGTGGAGTTATGTCAATTGACACTCCGTTGGGGGTTTGGGTTAAGGATATCATGCAATGCAAGGGGTGTGCCTTGGAAGTTGGTGGGTATCATTTTCTGTGGGACTTGTCCATTCTCGAGTTGTCAGGGTTTCACCTAATTTGGGGAATGGATTGGTTAGTGTAGTATTGTGCTCACATAGACTGTTATCATCGCAGAGTATCCTTGAGGTTGCATGAGGGTGACACTTATGTCCACTGTGGCGAATGGGATGTTCAAGCAGGGTGTGCAGGTCCATTTTGTCAAAAGATGAGTGGACTCACGACTCGAGTGGAATGTCTCATGCTTGATGACAATGCAAGAGAGGAGCAGTCTATTTTCCCTCCTTTGGGGGATCGGTTTCATGATGTTTTTCCTGAGGATTTCTCGGGGTTAACCCCTGAGAGGGATGTTGAGTTCACGATTGAGTTGCTACCAGGAACAGAGCCAGTTTCTATTCCGCCGTACCGAATGGCACCCGCAGAACTCTAGGAACCAAGGGTTCAGCTTGAGGAGTTGTAGTGTAAATGGATTATCCATCCTAGTATGTCTCCTAAGGGATCTTTCGTGCTTTTTGCAAAGAAGTCTGATGGGTTGTTGAGGCTGTGTGTTGACTATCGAAGGTTGAATCAGATAACAGTGAAAAATCAGTACCCTCTTCCTAGAATTAATAACATGTTTTATTAGTTGAGGGGTGAATCTATGTTTTATAAGATTTCTCATAGGCCAGGATAACACCAGTTGAGGGTGAGGTCTTCTGACATACCACGAAGATATTTTCGGAGTCGGTACGCATTGTTTGAGTTTGTGGTAATGACTTTTGGCTTGACCTATACACCGACAGTGTTTATGGCTTTGATGAACCAGATCATTCATCCCTATCTAGATCAGTTTGTGGTTGTCTTTGTAGATGATATCTTAGTCTACTTGCAAACACACGACGATCATTCCTAACATCTTGACATCGTCTAGGGTACGCTAATAGAGCTTCGGCTATATGCAAAGATATGAAAGTGTCAATTATGTATAGGTGTGGTACATTTTCTGGGTCACATCAACATTGAGGTAGGTGTGTTAGTGGATCCAGAGAAAGTGCATGTAGTTGTATCTTGGGAGTAGCCCAAGAGTGTTTCTGATGTTTGGAGTTTTCTGGGTTTGGCCGGGTATTACCGAAGTTTCATTCAGTATTTCTCTCACTTGGAAACATCACTATCGGGCTTGACCAAGAAAAAATCAGGTTCTAATAGTCTGAGGCTTGTGTTAATTCTTTCCAAGAGTTGATGAAGTGGCTGACAACCGCACCTATCTTGATCTTACCTGAGCTGGGTAAGAAGTACATTGTGTTTTGCGATGCATCTGGAATCTGAATTGGGGTTGTGATGAGGCAAGATGAGCAGGTGGTGTCTTACGGGTCAAGGCAGATGAGACCCCATGAGTAGAATTATCCAACTCATGATCTTCATTTGGCAGCAGTAGTGTATTCTTTGAAGTGTTGGAGTCACTATTGGTTGGGAGAACCGTTTACCGTGTTTACCGACCATAAGAGTTTAAAGTACATCATCTCAAATCGGGATCAAAATCTTCAGTAGTGAAGATGGGTTGAATATCTCCAGTATTTTGAATTTGAGTTGGTGTACACGATGGGAAAGGGAAACGGTGTTTCTGATTCTCTGATCAAGAAGGTTCATAATCAGATGGTTTAGGAGACCAGCACTGAGTGGAAGGTGATGGATTTGTTTGAAGAAATTCACATGGAGGTGCAGGTGGAGAGTGTTCAGGTCACTATTGCTTCCTTAGCGATGGAGATGATGCTTCTAAGTTGAGTTAAGGAAGGTTATCTTGATGATTTTGAGTGTTTGATCGTGAAGAAAAGATTAAAGGTGGGGAGATAACTTCTGGCTGGGCCATCGGTGTGGACGGTGTTGTTCGTGTTCGTGATCATGTGGTTGTGCCAAAGTTTGTGCGGGAAGAGTTGATGTGAGAATTCCATGCATAAAATTGGGCAGTGTATCCTAGTTTAACCAAGATGTACCGTGATCTCCGAAGGAAGTTTTGGTGACCAGGAATGAAGAAGGATGTTGTGGGATTTGTGGAACGTTGCCTTACCTGTCAGTAGGTGAAGGCCGAGCATCAACTCCCTAGTGGTTTGTTACATCCATTTCCCATTCCAAAATTGAAGTGGGATGATGTGACAATGGATTTTGTTGTGGTTCTTCTGAGTATTCCATAGAATAATGATGCAATATGGTTGGTTGTGGATCGTTTAATGAAAGTGTCTCATTTCATACTGATTCAGGAGACCCATACAGTCGACCAGTTCGGTGAACTGTATGTTCGGGAAATAGTGTGGTTGCACTGTATGCCACGAACCATAGTTTCGGACTGAGATCCACGTTTTACATCGCCTTTATGGAAAGGGTTGCTGAAGTCACTTGATACGCATGTGTTTTTGAGTATGCCTTTCCACACGCAGATGGAAGGGCAGTCGAAATGTACGATCCATGTGTTGGAAGACATGTTAAGAGCTTGTGTCTTGGACTTTGGAGGTTCTTGGGAGCGGCACCTATCGTTAGTTATGTTTTCCTACAACAATAGTTTTCAGGCTACGATTTATATGGCACCGTTTGAGGCACTCTACGGGAGGCCATGTAGATCTCCGTTGTGTTGGCTAGAGGCCAGTGAATCCGAGTTGTTGGGGACAAGTCTAATGGAGGAGACATTAGAGAGAGTTAAGTTGATCAAGAAGATAATGGCTACGACTCAGAGTAGGCAAGAGCCGTATGCATATTGGAGGCATAGACCTCTTGAGTTTGGGGTGGGTGATAATGTCTTCCTTCGAGTGTCTCCAATGTTGGGTCACCGACAGATTCGAAAGCAGTGTAAGTTAGTGCCTAGGTATGTGGGACCTTTTGATATTGGGGAGAGGATCGGACCAGTGGCATACCGATTAGCTCTTCCATAGAGGTATAGTGGGATGAATGATGTGTTTCATGTGTCACAGCTTTGACCGTATCACATGGTTGATGTTGAGGATGTGGAGCTTGAGCCTGATGTGTCCTTTGAGGAGCATCAGGTTCGTGTGGTGGATCGTAGTGAAAAGGTCTTGCGAAGCAAGGTTGTGCCATTAGTGCGAGAACTATGAAAACATGGGAATGTTCTGGAAGAAAATGGGGAACGGGAATCGGATATGTGGGCTCAGTGGCCCAAACTCTTCTTTTTAGTGGATCAATGATGTTTGGAATCTCATCTTGAGGACGAGCTATTATAAGGTGGGGAGGTTGTAAGATCCCAGTTTTTTTGGAATGGTATGTTTACATTATGTTTTTGTTGAATACCTTATTTCGGGATTCAAGTGATGTTTCATGAAAGTGTGAGAGGCCTTGGGGGTGTTCCGGGGGCTCGGGGCATGGAAGAAATGAAATCTGGGCAAGACAGGCCAGGGCGCACGGCCTGCGCACGGCCGGGAAAACCGTGCGACCTGCCCATGATAAACTGTGCGACCCTTCCTCCTCCGGACAAAAACATGCACACGGTCTGCACACGGTTTTCCAAACCATGCGGATAAATTGTGAAACCCCTCATCCTATGGAAAGTGGCATTCACATGGTTTACGCACGGTTTCCAAACCATGCAGACAAATCATGCGGCCACTTAAAGTTGGAAAAAATTACATTTTTTCCACTTCGATCGTTAATACCCCACTCAGGATTTCCTTAAATTTCCTCCCTCTCCACCCTAGTCATGAACCAAATCGCCCAAAGGCTCTAAGAGACCGATCTACTTCGATTGTAAGGAGTTTTTGGTGTCGTTGGTTGCATATTAAAGCTCCGGGTAAGGCGAATCCCATCCTTGCTTATCTTTTTGGTTTAGGGTTTGTATGTTCTCTCCCTCTCGTTCAGAAGCTCTAAAACCCTAACTTTTGTGTGAGTTTTAGATTGAATCTACATATATTGGTTGGATCAAGGTCTAAGGACTCGATCGAGAGTGCGTTCCACCGCGGTTTCGAGGTAAGTGGTCTACAAGTGATATCCCATAGTTATTTGGGTATTTTTGAATGTTTAGTTGTGTTCTTTCTTTTCCTGATTATGTTTTGGATAACATTTGAATGTTTGGAAATAATGGTGTTTAAAATGGAAAATGTTAGCCCTCATGATCCCCATGGGATGTTTTGGGATAGACTTGACCTAATTGGGTCCATCCATGGGATATGCCAGCTTTTCCCATATTTATGGATTGATATTAAACAAGTGACCTTGTTGTAATGAATTGTAGAGCCCTTGGTAAATATGTTGGAATGATCGGTTGAACTTGGAATAGATGTTTGGTGATGCAACTAGACTTGGTAATAACTTAATGGTTAAAGTCGAATGGGTTAAATGATTGATTTATGGGAATGATGAACGGGTTAAATGGGTTAATGTGTAAACAGATTAACGACCATAATGGGATAGATTATGGGTTTAATGTTGAATGCTTAGTGAGATAGGCATAACACATGTGAATTGGGTGAATGGTTAAATGATGTGTAATGGTAATGTGTTAATGGGTTAAGGCATGATGTGGTTTCCCATGTGGGTTGTGGTGAATAGTGTCTGCCGAAGGGTAGTGGTTTGGATTGTTGATGGTTACTTATATATAAGAATGTGGACATGGCTTCGTAGAGTGGGGTATGACATGAGGATCTATGCCCATGGGTCGAGAGAAGACTGAGGTTCTAAACACCACCCTAAATGCATGGGTTAGGAAAGGGGACTGCGTGTTTATTCTCCTGACGGTTGCATCCACCCGGACTGAGGCTTCGAGGTGAGGTTATGGTGGCTAAGAGGGGGTTAGTCCTAGTGAGATATTGTAATGATTTGTTTACATTCTTGCATGTGATTGTTGGACATAGACCCATGTAATATAATGTTTGTGATTAACCCATGGAAATGTGATGAAATGGAAAATGGTGATAATGGGTGTGTAATGAATGGTGATGCAAATGGAAATGACTTTGGCTCTGTACTTGTTAATGGAAGATTAATTAATTACTTGGAAATTATCATTCATATTCACTTTTCATGCACTACCTGGTCATAATTGATATTTAGTAGACACCATTGGTGGTGGCCTACTAATTTGTACTCACACCCTGCTCAGGCCGCCGTTGGGTACCCGAGCAGACTTCATGTTTGAAGGTCAGGAGAAGGGCAAGGGTCATTTGTAGATAGTTGAGTGGACATCGGTAGCACTTGGTTGAGGATTCAGACTTGGATTTGAGACCATTTTGGGTATTTTGGCCGTTACCTTTATTTTGAGGTTTTGTACACTTTTTCACTTGTAGTATGACATGACATATTTGATTGTTTGAAATGGTTATTATACATGTTCTATGTTTGTTGATTATTGTTTCCACTATTGGTTTATTTCTGTTGTGGCTTACTCTGATAAAAAGGGGGTATAGTCTCCCCACTTTACCACATAGACCACCACCGCTGGTCGATAGACTTTGGCGTACGGGGAGGCGCACATAAGGTCATGTAACCACCTGGTTCGGGACACCAGTTAGTGGATTCCTGGTCGGGAACGTTACATTTATGAAGGCATATGTGGGATATGATATATCTCACTCATTAACTAGTTGTTTATGAATTTGATTTTCCAAAAAAAATATACAAAAATGATTCAATCATGGGTAGTTTTGTTATAAAGTGGAAATTCATCTATTAAGATATAATATTTATGTATTATAGGCTTGGGTGATTATTGTAGTTATCATAGAAATGATTATTTATCAATTGGAAATGATAATGACAATATTTTAATAAATAATCCTTATAATGGGTCTAATTATTGGATAACATACTGATGTTTTTGTATGGAATAGATTATGTTTGAAACAGTGAAATACATCCTTATCTAGAAATTAAAATTAGATGCTGTTTTGGAATAGATCTACATTGGGTTAATAACGTTGAATAACCAATATCGATCAAGACTCAATCATTACATGGTATATGATAAATGTCAACACTATGAACCTAGTTTGACACTCTTGGGGAATATTATTTTGTTAATTAATATTTTTTTTTCTGAATCGTCATTAATTATAAGAGTATATGATTACCATGAATGAACTAGGTTAAACCTAAGGTGTCATATATTGAATATATGTTGTCATGATTTAGAAAACATATACATGATTTTTCATGATTATGTGGACTTCCAGAATGATTAGTATTACTAAAAATCGGATTTTATGGTTTCAATCATTGGATGGAACTAAATGGAATCATGTTTACACATAATATGATTGAAAATTATTTTATTATGGGATTACAAACAATATAATTCCTTGAGGTAAATATATCATGATTATTCCTAATTTGTTTTAATGAATATGATTACTAACATGAACTACAATGAGATTATAAATATGTAAAATACGTTTAAGTTAGACATTTATATATTTACATATTGTAATTAACACATAGGAGAAATATTTTTAATATTACATGTCAAGAATTTTTTAAAAAGAACACTGAGGTATTTCTAAAATAAAGGGGAATATTTTTTCTGTGTGAAAAAGAAGGTTATGGAGTGACAGATTTTCAAGGAGTTCAATGTCTTATGTGTGGGGAACATGTATTTTATCAAATTAAATTACCTAATAAAATTGTTAATGTATAGACCAAGGAAGGACAAATTATATTTCAATTTATGTGTAAGGCTTTAATTTTTTATGTATAAGGATTTATGGATTATGTTGTAGAAGTATTTTTTAACAAATAGTAACTTGGTTTTTAGAATTATGAAACATATAAGGATTGTTTTAATTGTGGAAGCATATATGTCTCTATGTATGATTAACTTAAGAGTTAATGATACTAGCATGAGTTCAAGATTTGAATGGTTATCCAAAGTTCAATGTCTTATAGACACTATTTGAGGTTTTATGTGATGGTATTTTATCAATTTTAAGAATATTTTTGGAGACATTTATTTAAATAAACCCTTTAGTTTTTCATAATTTTTAGTAAAAAATTATTTGAGGAAAATATACCCAAAAAGTGTCTTCCATAAAATTTATGGTGAATATAAACATATATTTATGTCAACTAGTCCTTCTAATTCCCCCAACATCATCATGAATTTAATGAAAATAATATTTAATGATTACATTGATATGTTTTTGGTAGTATTTGTAGAATATATTCTCATTTATTTAAAGAGAATAGAAGGGCATGAAGATCACCTGAGAATTTTACTAATAACCCCGACGAATGAAAATTGTATGCATAATTTACATAGTGTGAATTTTCTCTAAAAAAGTATGAATTTATTAGTTATATAATTAAATAGAGGGTATATCAGTGGATCAATAAAATATGGAAGTATTTGAATGTAGTCAAAGAAAAATCAAGGTGACTAAGATCGATATGTTTATTGGTTTTTATAGATTTTATGAATTGATTTTGGTTAATTTATCAGAACTATATAATCCTATTAAAATTTCAACTCATAAAGTGTAACACCCCCAAATGATAAAGGGTTAAATGACTAAATGATATGACTCATGTCAACAAGGTGCACCTTCCTTTTTGAGAGGTTGCCAGATTTGAACTTTAGATTTAACCGTGCATGGCCTGGAGTAGTGATCAGGATGAGTAAACTACTATGATGTTTCCCAGGGTGGGTGTGAGTGAGGGAAAAGCACACTGGAAAGGACAAGTGTTGTCTTGTGGGGACAATCATTAGTCAGATGACCCATTCAGGCATGTGGGCGGATCCTTGGGTGGGGGCCATGTGTCTGTGGTGCAACTGGTGGTACCTGGCGAGCCAGGACCCGACGACCATGTTAAGGCGGGGTGTCTGTGCTGTCACCGGGACCCAGTTGTTATATTTGGTATCAGAGGTGGTACGTAGCTTTAAGTTTGGTGCACTGCCTGGGTTGAGATATAGGGCCCACAATGAGGACGTTGTGCTCTATAGGGGGGGGGGGGTGATTGTAACACCCCCAAATGAAAAAGGGTTAAATGAGTAAATTATATGACTCATGTCAATAAGGTGCACCTTCCTTTTTAGGAGTCTGCCTGATTAGAACTCCACAGTTATGGTTGATTGACCTAAAGTAGTGATCCTGATGGGTGACCTTCTGGGAAGTTTCTCAGGGTGTGTGTGAGTGTGGACAAATCATACTGGAAAGGAAAAGGGTTGGCATGTGGGGATATTCATTAGTCAGATGAGCCATTCTGGCATATGGGCAGACCCTTGGGTGGGGACCACATGTCTGCGGGGCAACTAGTTGTACCTAGTGAGCCCAGACCCAATGACCATGTTAAGGCGGGGTGTCTTGCTGTCACCAGGACCCAGTTGTCACAGAAAGGATATATGTTCCTCTTGATAGATGATTTTGTGGGAAATTTCAATGAACTAATGAAAACATTATTCTATGAACTAGTTCATTATTTACCCTATAGGGGAAAAGGTTTTGTATTCTATAAATATAAATTCAAGAATGGATTGGGATAATTTTTCAAGAAGAATGAAATCGTTATAGATTTTGTGTCATGAAAATTAATGGTTCTTGAGAAAAATTACTGAACACGTGATTTGGATTTTATTGTGTTATGTTTTACATGAATTCTATTGAGGAATAATATTTCTAGATTAATTTTTGATATATATATATAGATAAAAAATTAAATTATATATTCACACATAAGGATTTTAATATGAACAAGATAAGATGGTTATATCTAGTTAAATATTATGGATACTCATTACATTACCACCATGTGAATGTGAAAATGGTGATAGATGCATTGAGTTGAAAGGATAATTATTTATTATATTAGATGAGGATTCCAAAACATCCAATATTTATTTCATTGTAAAGGATTTTTATTATAATCGTAATGTAAGGAGAGAAATCCTATCTTTCTCAAATATTTATTAAACCATCTATCTAAATTAAGATAAAAGAATCTCAAAAGGAAGATGTAGAGATGTAGTGGAAGGTCATAACTGTTACATATTTTATCCTCGATTACGATAGAGATATACTATTTAGAAAATTTTTATGTATTCCATCGATACAAAATATTAAGGAGCTTTTAGATGAGTCTTAGCGTTCTACGTTCTCTATTCATTATAGAAATACAAAGATGTATGGTGTTTTGAAAGAGTGTTTTTTAGGATGACCTAGATTCTTATATTAGAGATTTTCATCTAATTTCATGGTATGTCATAATTTTATGTTTGAGAAATAAAAGTATAAGCTCATTTTATAACTATTACCCATACTATAATTTAAATGGGAAAACATCACCAATGATTTTTTTTTCAGAATCCCCAAAATGTCTAAAGGGTATAATTATATATTATTTGACATTAATTACCTTAAAACGTTAGCCCACTTCCTCACAAAAAGAAATATTTCTCGCTAGATCATCTTTATAGAATATTCATTAAGGAATTTATATTGGTTCATGATGTACCAAATTCTCTGGAATGCGATTAGGATTTAAGGTCTACCTCAATGCTCCAGTGATTTCTTCAAGAAGATCTTGATATAGAGTTTAGTATGGAACTATTTATCATCCTTAGAATGAAAGTTAGAAATATATATCAATTTTAACTATATAATATATGTTGAGATATTGTTATATGGATTTGAAAGGTGTTTGGGATAAAATATTTCATCAAATTGAAATTTTATACAAAAATAGATTCCACTCGATCATTCTGATGAATCCTTATGAAGACCTCTATGGAATGATATATATATATCAACAATGTGGTGGGATTATTTCAGTGAAATAAATTTATTAGGATCTAATCTATATGGAGAAATGACAATGAAGGTTAGATCCATTCACCCACAGATAAGGGAAACACAATATCAAAATAATTGTGTTTATGAAGATATTTTATGTGATCTGGAATTTGATGTTGCTGAGAACGTTATTCTATGAATTATAAATTGAAGGAATGAAGGAAAATAGAGCCCTAGTTATATTGGTCCCATTAAATTTATTGATCTTATCAGGGCCATAGATTATCAGTTGGTTCTTACACCAAACCCATCTTAGGTATATGTTATCTTTCTTTTATATCTCAAGAGGAATTATATACATAAACCATCACATGTACTGAACATAGAGGTGGTACCACTGGAGAATGATCATTCTTATGTGTAATAATTAGTTGATATTATGGATTATACAATAAAATTTAAATGAAAAAAATACCACTATCATGGTCAATATTTTGATTCCATCCACATTCTTAAAGAAGATACGTGGGAAACTAAGGATGTGATACGGTCGATTTATCCTCTTTTTTTCTATTAGTTTGATGCATTTTGAGGATAAATTCATTTTAAGTGGAGAAGAATGTAATAGTTGATAAATTTATGATTTTTTGAATAAACAAAATTTCATTGATATTTTATGTTACATACAACTCATAATTTTATGTTACATAAAAAAAAGTATTAATATAATTATTTAATCAAAGTAAAGACACTTTTTATTCTAGACAAAAATTTTAGGAAAAAATTGATTTTTTTTCAGATGCATATATACGGTTAAAATAAATTTTTTCCTCTCAAATATGATTTTAGATAATTTTTCAATCCACTCCATCTGTCCTAGAATATGGTGTTTACGATTAGAAAAAAAAATTTGATTGCAATCTGAGTAATGCTTATTTTAGCATAATATTAAATATTTTGAATTTATAAAATTAAATATTAATTTTTTTCATAGGGTTTTTCAGTAATATATTTAGAATAGAGATTCATAATGATTTTATGTATCCTCTATTAAATCTATAATGGATAATTTTTCTATATAGGGATAAATATTAGGTTGGGAACAAGGGCCGACTGAGCCCCTATTTATTTTTTTTTCATTCATTATCCTTATTTTGTTTTCCTATATTTTTTTTATTTTCCTCCCAGCTTGTCATGCATGATACATGTGTTCCTCCTTCATTAGTTTGAGATATATAACAAGAGAGGTAGATAGATATAGAGTGGGATAGTATGACGAGTACCGCTGTGGAGCCCGGGATGTGCCGAATCATCATGTGACAAATGTGGACCATAAAAAAGGTAAATATTAAGTGAATTATTCCCAAAGGTAATAATATTTGTGTTTTCAGTGCAGTTCTACATAATTTATCCTTTTATAGTTTAAATCCCTATTATGTTTGTTTAATACCCATTTATTAATGATCTATTACTTTTGGGGAGAAAATGGGGTCTTATGGGAGATTTGAGGGTTATTTGTTTAGTAAAACATATCTACACGAACTGCGGTTTGGGGAGACATTCCATATGTTCTTCCCAATTGAGGAAGATGATAATTTCAAATTATACACGGTGTAATAGGTTGTACACAACATATACTGGTACTTTACTATGTAAAAGTGTACCAAACCAGGCTAACCATGTAGGGGTACACAACCATATAGAATACATAATAAGACCTCATGGTGGCCACATGATGTGTAGAAGTAGACATGTAGAATAAGTACACATTAATGACATTTTAGGGACATGGGAAGATACCTTGTGTAGGGTATACCCTATGAAACCAACTTACATGTTTTATACTCAAGTGTTTTCACATTGAGTATTTCAAGAGTACATTCTCAGGTGGGGATTTGGGATTACACTATATGTACACAGGGTGACTCATCGTGTACTTCTCCATTGTAAACGTTTTTGTATTTTCCATATATTTTTCCCATGAATTGAAATTTTATGAATGATTAGTTCATTGTGACTATCCGTTCACATAGATCATGATGTTAATACCCTTGAGGTGTTTTGAGGAATCCTAAGTGGAATTTAAATCCTTTGTTTAATTCCCTTCGGGCCTACGATGCCATGAAACTAGTTGCTTTTGAGGATCCCCTATAAGATTCCTCCGTTTATGGTTTAAACTAGAAGATCACATATAGGACGCCACTACCTACGTTCTGTATGAAGGATCCATTGAAGGATTCTTTTTCTAATGAGTGGATAATGTAGTCCCTTATTGGATCCCTTTACATGTGTGTAGTTTTGAAGATTCCATGTTAGATGCCTTTGCTTTTTATGAGGTCATGAGGGTCCCATGTAGGATTCCTTTTCCTAATTATCATTATGAGGAATCATTAAAGGGATCCAACAAATGATTGCTGTTATAGGATTCCATCTATTATTCTTTCCTCACCTTATCGGTATGGTTATTGAGTAGGAAGACTTTGATTATGTGATTACATCAAGGATCACAAGTAGGATTCCTCTTAGTGTTGGACATGATGGACCCAGTGGGTGCCCTATTATTTGAATGAACCAATGTTAGTACATAGAATTTGGGTAGAGATGGTAGAAGGTGTAACCATAGAACCCATGTTAAATATTTAATCCTTTGGCGTTGTGGATGTAGTGTTGGTTTTAGTAATTCAACCAACATCAGTCGATTGTTTATACCATAACATGTTTATTATTGATGCATTTATGTTTACATGAGGTACTTCCTAGTTGGTGGATATTTAGCCTTATGTGAGGTGTCTTTATTTCCATATTGTATGCCCATAAATTCTTCTTCGAAACTGTCTTATTCATTTGGATGCCCATAAATTATTTATAGGGATATGAATTCTGAATCATCTTATTTCATATTTTTACCTGAATTCAGAAAGGTACTACCTAGTATCTGGATTTTGAGCCTACATATTTCATTATTGTATTTTTAGGATGTCCAATGGTTTTTCTTAGTATCAGACTATTGATCCTACTACTACGGTATACGCTCATAGAGTCCCATGTAATGATACTCATGGTAGATTATGCTCTCTTGATTATGGATAATGATTCCACTCTCTAATGTTTGAAATTTTATTTGTATGATTCCCCTCTCCTCGGTTTAATTATACTTCTAAATTACCTATCTCTATAGAGTAATAGGGACATTTATGCACCCCCTCATCGGTTAATTTTTCGTTTTAAAGGGCATGGAGTCTCACATATTTGGATACCCATAATTATTACAATATTATGGACGATAGGGATGGATAAACTCTCCCTTAAAATGACTAAAGGGGTGGGAATGGAATATAACCTATGCGTTCTCCTTGTAGATCACCTTAGCATTAGCCCCTTGGGGGTTATTCACATTATTGTGTAATTAGTACTTATGGACTGGGACCTATGTCTCAGAATTTGAAATGGATATACATGGCATGATGGGAATATAATCATTTTCTTGGATATTTACATGATGTTCATTTTTACATAACATTAATCATTATTTTTTGTGATTAGAGGGGAGAATGGTTAAACCTAGGTGTAGGATGAGTATCCCCCTATGGAGACATAACCTCGTCAGAGTAATTTTAGACATTATCCAATGAAGGATTAAGTATATTAGAATTATGAACCCCGAGAACAACATAATTGTACACATCTTGAGTGGTAAAAAGTCAATCTTAGTTCCCTTGCACATGAAGTTAAGGCAATCCGGATTATTGGCCCAAAGATCGAATAATATTAGATTTTATGTTTTTTATTTCATTTTACTCATAAATATTCATATTTATGTATATATGTATAGCAAGGGGACTATACATATATATATATATATAGATATGGACATCCATGGTGTCACAGTCTGGTTTGACGGGGATTTATGGGCTCAGGGATAGAATGTGGCTTCACATTTATTGGTTTTACATATATTCGTGGTTGTGTCTCAGTAAGGCTAATCATGTTTCTTTTTCATAGAATTATAAAATCTTACTATATAGGTTCATCATTGGGTTGTCCAACTGAGATTTATTCTCACCCTTGCATGTGAACCTCCGGGTACATGTAGATCTTTTTCATACCTTCTAGTTGACCATAGGTTCTAATGGTGGGTTGGGCTGAGTCCAAATGTTGCATATTGAAGTGGAGTTGATCGTGTGGGTTCCTCAATTCTGGATGGAGTCATTAGATAGTGTTTGGAGGCTGGGTATGTGGTGTATATTGGATATGGGATTAGAGACTTGTACTTTTATTTTAGTTTATTTTGTAATTCTGGGTCAATATGGTCAGCCCAATGGGTTACCAATGACTTATGTTTCACAACACTATTAAATCTTTTATAGAATTTTTTTTATTAGAAAATGTTTTTTAGTATATTTATTTATTCTAAACAATTTTTATTTAATGTTTTGTATGATAAATTCCTATTTCAGATATTTTATTATTCTCATATAAGGTACTAGTCTTTTCAATATCACACCGTAAGAACTTTCTATAAGTCCATAGCCTCTGAAATATGGGGAGGCATGCTTGAGGCCTCATAACCAACCATCTCAATGTTCCATTTTATTTGTATCTAGATTGAGACATTACAATGTGGTATTAGAGATTTAATTTTCATAGTCTATAATATTTGGGATATGGTAGAAACAAGTATTATGAATTATTAATAATCATTGATGGATGTCATATTAGTGTATCAAGAACACTTGATATTTTAAGAAGTCCAAGTTGAAAAGATATGGGGTTTTTGTTTTGATCTATGATGTTACAGTTGTATATGATTTTCTCCTTGATCGATACACCTGTTTTGTGGATGAAAATATTATCTACGGATCAATGAATTTTTTCCATTGGCATGCGACCAGTGATAAATTTTACTCGTGGCCGGAAAAGGAATGTTGTGTCTCATGCAACATATTTGGAACATAGGATTCATATCATATAGGCCTGTTGGGGTGTGATTTTGTACGTATGAATAATACCTTTTTAATTGATCCAACTTATATATATATATATGTGTGTGTGTGTGTTTATATCATTCTGATGGAAGGCTATGTGGATCTAGGTTGTAGAGTTTTGTATGATGGTGATGAATTAGTCCTCATACATTGGAGTTGTAAGGAACCTTGTAAGATGATATGGAATTTGATTCCTTTTATATTATACCCCTAGTTGGGTGCTGTCTCACAGGTAATATTTATCTAGATAGATCAATGTGTATGATGCTGATGGAAACTATGAATTTTCATTAAAATTAGACTACGAGGAGGTATTACCATGTACAGATTCCCATACCAATGTAAGTTTATTCTATATTCTTTATTGGTATCACGAACTCCAGGAAAAATTTTAATATAAGGATGCTCGGTTAGGGTCCGGACCTTGTAGGCCATGTTTTTTAGTTTTGACCCTCACAGGTCATTGTGTTCTTTATCTTCTTTGAAGAATTTTGTTATTTTAGGATAGGTTGTTAGAAATTGTGATCAAGTTGTTAAAAATTATTTTCATGGATAGGTTGGAGTCATAGAGACCCTTAGTTTTTATTCTTACCCCTTATAGTTCGATGTTCGTTTTTTCAAAGGCACCTCATGTGAGAGAGTTTACATCGTGTTTTCAATGCCTTTTCTCTATGGATCTTGTTTGTAATTTTTTTTTATGATTTTTGAATGATAGGTTTTGAATTTTTATTTTAAAGGTATGTTTATGCCTTTAGAGTCTGTCAAGAACTTTTTTTATTGTACTTTCAATACTGGCTTTGTAAAGGACTTTTCAGATTCCCATCCTAGTCGACTAGTGTTTCCACTGTTTCCATTGTAGTTATATCTTGGGTAGAATCTTGGGAATGGAAAAATGTTGAGATATGGGATATCATAGGATAAATTGTGGCATGATTGAGGTGAAAAATTTTGAATAGGAGTTCCAAGGGAGCTTCTTTTTAGTTAAATATGATGTGATGGGTGGTGTGGTTATCTTAGTATTAGTAGTGTATGAGTTGTAAGAGTATGAGTCAGGTGTAAATGTATATGCTGGTTGAATGAGGTATAATTTAAATCCACAATCCGAGAGTGGTCAGGAGAGAGATGAGCACCGATGTTTTTTGGACCCCCAATAGACTTGGGTTCATGGTTATTTTTGTTTAAATGAATAATGTTCGTATGTGGTAGATTATACATAGAAATGAATTGGGGTACCACATATTGGTTGACACATGCCTGAATCCATTTCATGTTTTAACATGATGTGGGTATGGATTTGAGGGATATGTACATGAAGTTTTGTAGAATCATAGTTTAATATTTTAAAAATGATCATTTTCAATCCTGACATCATCTTGAGTATAATGAAGTAGAATCATCGCTATATAAGGAATATTTTATTTTTAAATATCTTTCTTGGATCAGAAAATGAGCCTATTAAGGTTGCACTTTTGAGTGGTGTAAGTTAATCCATATGGTTTCTATGCACCATTGGATGTTTGAGGGTGGTGAACCTAATTTTTAGTTTAGAATTCGGTGTTTATATGGGACTTTAGGCATGGATTTTGGTTTAAGATGGCAATAAGGGTATTCTTATGGTCAGAAGTAGTGGATCAATCATAGTTTAATGTCTTCAACGAAGGAGATGGCTATTGATGTTATGAGGATGGTTATTCGATTGTCAAGATAGCATGTTTTTTAGATGCTCGAGGTAAGATAATGTGATGCTAGACTTACTTCTAGACATCTTAGGCCTGAGAATGTTTATTGTGGGGATATTATAAGGAGATGTGGTATTTTAGACTTCAATTTTGAGCATAAATATTACTTCTTGATTTTTGATTATTGTAAGGGGTTAATGGTATTTTACCCATAGAATATGAAATAATATAGTATTTATGATTACTAATTTGGACCTGTAATATGTTTTAACCCTATGGAATTAGTTTGGATGAAATAAAATAAGTGAAAGTTCTAGTTGAATAATTAAAAATTATTATTTAATAAATTAAATATTAAATTATTCACGCATGTTCATTAAGAAATATCATGTGAAAAAATGTCTAATTAAGATTCCATATCTATTTTTGAGTCTAGAAGACGATGTTTTTTTGAGGTGGGACATAATCTTAGGTAGGGTTTTGGGGCCGACGGGCCCCCTTTTCATTTTTTTTCATTTTCATTATTTTTTTCATCTATTAATATTTTTATTTTCCCCCTGGATTCTCCGTCACGTAGATGGGGATCCATATTTCTATATCCATGGTAGATAATTAGACACGTAGATAGAGATAAAAAGAGGTATAGTAAGAAGGGTAATACCATGGAGCTCTAGATATGCTGGATCATTGTGCGGAAACTGTGGACCACACAAACATGTGACGTTTTGGTAGAATTTTTCCAAAGGTAGTATTTTCTATGTTTTCACCATAGTTACCTTGATATTTATATTTTTCGTGTTTTAAAGACCTATTATTTTGCAGCAGGACTTCATGAGGGTTAATCTATGAATTTTATTGTGAAAATGGAGGTTTTGGGGAGAATCTTGTTTTTTTTGGGAAAATCCATATACTTGATGTTTGTTTTAGGGAGACATTTCTTGTGTTCTTCCCATTTGCGGAAGAAAATATTTTCGAAGTACATTAATTGTAATAGTATGTACAATTTGTGCACTTTTACTCATCCTTGTAGCTATGTACCCATTCAGGATAACCATGTATTGGTACATGGCTATGTGGAGTACACAATAATATCCCGTGTCACCCACTATGTAGATGTACACAAGTATGTCAAGTACATGTCCAGGCCATTTGAGGGACACAAGAAGGTACTCCATGTATGTTACTCACAGTTTACCCACATTAAAATCTGTTTAAAAGTATGTTTACATGCTGATTCCATCCAGTGTACATACATAGCTGGGGATTTGGGAGAACACATCTTGTACTCAGGGGACACACTGTGTACTCCATCCTTGAAGCCCTTTGGGGGATTTTCATATCTTTTCACCCAGGATTCAAAATGGGACCCATGAGTAGTCCATTAAGAGTATCACAACACATATATTGTGATAATAATAACCGTGAGGTGTTTTGAGGTCCCCTAAGTTGTGTTTTAGACATTTCTTGAATGCCCATATGTCCTATGAAACTGTGAGACCAGTTGCTTCTGAGGATCCCATGTAGGATTCATCTTTTTTTGTTTTGACCTAGAGGATGACATTAAGGATGCCTATATATTTTTTATAACAGGGGTCCACTAGGGGATTAATTTTCTTATGAATTGATATTGGGATCCAATTATAGTATATGTTTACCCATGCATCATTCCAATGATCCCATGTTGGATGTCTCCACTACATACACTGTCAAGAGGGTCCTATGTATGATACATTATTCTAAGTTCCATTTCATGAATCCTTTATAGGATTCATCCATTTTCATTCCATTATATTATTCCATAAAAGATTAATCTCATACCTTAAAACTAATAATCCATTGTACGATTCTTTTGATAATGTCATTACCTCGACGATCCCATGTAGGATGTGTGTATGTGTTTTACGTGAGGGACCTTTTGGGTGCCCCGTTCTTTGACCAACCCCAGGTTAGTACACTGATATTGGGTATACACAACAATGAGTGCCACCATAAAACATGTTCTGTACCTGTAACCCAACGGGGTTGTGGCTCTAGTTTTGGGTTTAGGAATTCATCCAACCTCACTGTCTTGGTCATACCTTCAAATGTTTATTGCTGATGTGATGATATTTACCAGAGTTTCTTCCTAGTTGTTTTCTATTAATCCTAACTAGAGTTTTATTTCTTTATATTTGGGATGCCTAGACATTCTTCCTAGGTCTTTTCTTGCTCAATGGGATGATAATATTTGATTTATAGGGATATGACTTCTGATCCAAGTTATTTTTTATATTTAATTGTAAATCCATAGGAAATACTCGAGATCCAAATATTGAGCATGTATATTTAATTATTATATTATTGGGATATCCAGAGGCGGTTTTTCATAATCGATTGTTGAGACTACTACTATGGTATATGGGCATACCATCTTTAATAATGATACTCATGGATGATTCTGTTATTTTGAGTGATGTGGATGATTCTAATCTCCTTGGATATATATGTGATGATGATGATTACGCTCACATAGATCATATTATAATCATAAATTATTACACTCCCCAAAGGGATAGGGATGATAATGATTTCCCTAATAGTTTACTTGACTGTAGTGCTGGAAATTTCATCTGACACCATTGGATACTCAGAACGATTATGCTATTCTAGGTGATTGGGAAGGTTATTCACTGCCTTATTAGAGACTCCAGGGGTGGCCATGGAACCTCACTAATGCATCCTCTTGGATGATCACCTAAGGGTCAGGCCCATATGGATTATCCTAATCTCAATGTCATGGCCGCCTACGGACATGGAAATAGGGATCACACATTCGATTGGATTTACATGCCATGAGGATCATAGATTCTAGCTCTTGGGGATTTATAGAATGTCCAGATTTACATCCCGGTAATCCTTATTTATAGTTATTGGAGGCTAGTATAAGTGAAACTAGGTGTAAGATATGTATCTCTCTATATAGAAATACTACTTTTAGATACATTTCTTTTTTTTTCTAAACTAGGCACCTGTAAATTTGGAGTAAAAACCCATAGATTGAAATCATTATTCAAAACATGAGTGCTATACTCTCTAGATCAACTCCCTCACATAAGATGTCAAGTAGATCAGGATTACAACCCAATAGATCAACTTCTATTGGTTTTTATGTTATTTATCACACATTACCAATGAATTATAACATTTATGTAAATGTTTGTATGTATGGGACTATAAATATATACAGATATGGGACTATAAATATATATACATAAAGATATGGCCACCCAAGTTTGTAGTTTCATATTTGACCAGGATTTCAGGACAGGGGTCCTGACTATGGATTCACATTTATTTGTTTTTCTTATCCTTTTTGTTGTGTATCAACTAATATGATATTGTTGATTTTTCATACACTAATAACATCAAATAATATGGTTTCATCATTTGGATGACCTACATAGATTAATTCTCACCCTTGTATGTGGACCTTGGTGTATGTGTAGATCTTGGGACGAATTTTTAGGTTGAGCATCAATTTTCATGGTTGATAAGGATGGGGCCCAGTGTTGCATGTTTGAGCAGAGCTACCCATGTGGGTTCTTCTTTTTTGGGTTGGTGATGTTCAACTATATCTAGATACTAGGTACGTAGTTCGAATCAGTTATTAGAGTAGATACTTGTACTTTTAGTTTTGTTTATTTTGTACTATAATATTTGTATGGTAAGCCTAGGGGTGACCAATTTTGTATTCATGAAAAATAAAATTTTATATTTATATCATTTTCATTTATTATTATGGAATAATATATTTCAGAAAATTTACTACTTCTGCACTCTATTTATTTAATGATATGTTTGATAATTATCTACTTCCCATATTTTCATACTATGATATGAGGGTGTCATATCCCCACAATCACACCCAAGGCCCTCATTAATATTTAGAAGCCTCTAATATACAGGTATGTGTGCTTGAGGCCTCGTAACAAACCGGCTCAGGGCACCGTTTGAGTGGAATCTGGGCTAGGATGTTACAAACACATTTTTCATTTACTAGAAATTAAAATTGGTGTAATTACTAAGAGTAAAAATATTCTAAAAATTATTTATAATTGTATTATATAAAATAATAAAAGTGATAGAAATTATTAAATTTTCAATAAAGTCTTAATGTGATTGGAAAAAATAATTTTTTCTCAAGATAACTATATTTATTGGGTTTTTCCAAAAAATATTAAAGAGAGTTTTTTATTACATTAGAAAATGAATTTTAAAAAATGAATTTAAAATTTTGAATCAAAATTTCAGCATTATCCGGATGGATTTTTTGTGATTTTTATGAAAATTTTAATTTGATGATGTATAGTAATAAAGACCGTGTTGTATTGAAAAATGCCTTTTCAATTAATGAATTTATAAGGTCAAAATTTGATTTAAAATTATTTCAAAGGAAAAAATACATAACTTAATATAATAATTAATCTAATATATTCTATTGAAATAAATATTATATGTAATTACTTTATAAAATCCTTTGAAACATTTTGTGATTTTCTCTTTGGAAATCATCTTTTTTGTCACATCTCTGAGATTAATTTTAAATTAAATTTTTATAGTTATATAAACGAAAATTTTAAAAAATCATTCTATATTTTTATTAATAATATTAAATTTTATAATATAAGGTAAACTAATTTTTTTTCAAAATTATTAGTAGGATGTATAAAAATTAATTACCGTACATAAGATTTAAACTGGTTTACCACTGTTTAAATTAAAGATGTTAAGGGTTTAAATTTCCTAGAAACTTGTAAAACACCCATTTTATGGAAATATTTCAACATTTCCACATATAATATTAAATAATGTCCCATGTTTTTATTCTTTTTGATTTTCAAAAACATGGTTTCTCATTAATATTTTAAAAACATCCATTTTTGCCTGCTCCACCACTTATAAAAGGTCACCCCATATCCTATGTTATCCACACATACAAAGACCATTGTATAATAATACTAAAGAAAATATCTTCCAAAATTCCATAAAATAATCCTATAGTAATTATATTTATTAAGAAAACCTCCTATGATGGAATTAGATATAAAATTAAAGAGGTTTTCTAAAAAACATGTAAAATTCATGAACATGTGTTTTTATTTAATTTCTTATTCTACATAACTAAAATATACATAATATAAATTAATATAATTACAAAAATATATTACATATAATAATATATAATTATTTCATTAGAATGAGCTACATATTTCTCATCTTCCACCAAATGGGAATTAAACCCATCGATCTTGTGTACGACATACTACCGACACACGAACCGATGATATTGTTTTTCAATTACCACTTCTCATGGATGGATAAAATGAAATATTTAATATATATATATATATATGATTTATATGATAATATTAAACTTCTAAAATTATTATTTTAAAAATAATTTCTTCCTTTCCTTTCCGTTAGAATAGGATAATCCCGCTCGTGTGTATAGAGAACTACTGTATCCAAGGAAATGTGATTAATTTTTCACTTACACATTACATATAAGGTAATAAGGGTAAATTTAGTGAATATATATGATATATAAATAATTAAAATATTATTTAATGAAAATTTACTATTTATATTCCTTTTTCTCCATCGATAAAATGGAATCATCTGAAATGAATATTCATGACCAACAATCTCTACAAATATTTTAATTCATTTTCTGTATCTAGAATCAATGGATTATGATAAATATATATGGAATAAATTTATATGATATATATATCATGTATAACATTATTTAGTTGATGGAACCATGATCCAAATAAAATTACTGAGTATACCAAAACAAATTATATATGAAAGATGAAGAAGTTATTACTTGAAATGTCATTTTAACAAATAATTATTAATAATTTTGTGATAAATTGGAATAAATAAATAATATATGTTATTGTAAATATTAATAGGTTTATTTAATGGTATTATAATGAAGATATATTTATTATTAAGAAGGTTTGAGAAAGTATGAAGGAATTCAAGACTTAATGTAATTGATTTTTGTGTCAGTTTGCCTTTTTTAGGATATATGTTATGTTATACACCTATCTTCATTTTTGAGGGGTATATATTGAACCTTTTACATGTTATTTCATAATTATTTTCATTTAAATTATATTTATATTTCCATTTTTTATTATTCTTCCTTGGGTATTATGATTTAAAATAATACCAAATTAATTTGGGATTTCTATCACACTATTGTTTCCATGGGACAGAGGCAATATTCAAAAATAATTTATTCTATTTGGTGTATAAAATTACATGAATGTATTTTTTGATTCTTATCATGAAATTTGTTGATCTAAATTTTCATTTAATTTTATTTATTTCATCGGGCTTATGGTTCAATAGTAACCATGTTGTGAAGGGGTTTATGTTTCAATATCAATATATATAATGATTGTTTATTAATATGATTTGAGGATTACTTTTATTTATATATTTGTCATGAAATTAATGAATTTTCCCTTATTTTATTTGTTACAAGATAATAAATTAGTTTATATCATTTTCCTCTTTTTTTGTATTTAATATTTAAAAAAAAAATTTAAACCCTCATGACTTTTTTCCCTATTTGGAAAAAACTTCCTTTTCTTATATAAATATTATTTACCAAATCAATAGTAATGTTTTAGTATTTATTTGTGTTTTTTAGAATCAATTTTACTAATTTTTTAATTTTTAATTTATCATAAAAGAATATTCATGTCATTTTCTTAACAAATCCCATTTTCCTTTTACGGAAAATGTGAAAGGAAGCATTGTTTTAAATGTGTAAAACATGAAAAATAATTCTACCATCATGAACGTTCAATTTTATTAATGATTTAATGGGGATATGGTCTAATTTTTATGACCCCACCCTGAGTGCCACTCAAGAGCACCCTGAGATTGTGGACCATAAATCCATAAGTATGTCTCCTTGAATTCCAGAGGATTTATACTAGTAGTGAGGACCAAGGATGTGTATGTGGGTAGTCTATACCCTCATAGGTCAAAGTATTCACAATAGTATGCGATAGATGTTAAATTGTGGAATCATAATTAGAAATTACAAAACTGGTATATAATGTAAATAAATCATGAAATAGAAAAATAAATAATTGATAATGATGAATAACAACAATATATACAAAATGATTATAATGATGTCAATTGTATATAAATAAGTGAGAATGGGGATATGGGGATAAAAGAATTAGCTATATGATGGAAAATATAAAAAAGTTAAAAAACTGATACTACAAGAATCTCGAACATTATATTGGTCCTCTGCCACAAGATCAATATTTTATCCAAATATCAATCAATCATCAGAAGCAGAACACTTTCCTTTGTCCATACCTATGATCATGAAATCCACTCAGGTACCAAAAGAAGACATAGTAGGGTGTGTGATACAATCTTAGAAGGCAAACACCCAAATTGTATTGGTTGATCCATTTAATATAGAAAATTAATAATAACATTTAATAATGATAAATTTAGGGGAATACTATAAAAAATAAGAAACTCCTCAGCCTGGTTTTTTAAATAGACACATGTCGCATACCCCCTACTTTTGCTAAATATAGATCTCTGAATATGATTAACTGAGAAAGTCATAACATATATACATATTCCATTACAATTGAGTCAACCATAGAAAAATAAGACCCAAATCATGTCTTTATCATAGAGTTCACGTTTCCATATCATCATATAAACATTATTATAATGTAAAAGAATGAAATCACATGATCAAAATCAATCAATAAATGATTCAAATCACTTGGTGGAGTCCTCATCACTTCCATGAAGATCTAAACAGAATCACCAGGGCCTCTCTAGGTATAAATTATAGAACCAATACCTATGAGTATATCCAAGGAAACCCGTATGGTGTCCCTTATATCAATAAATCTATGATGACTTTGAATCCATACAATTTATCTCATATATGGGTCTGATTATCACCATAGGCATGGCATTGAAATCATTCCCATGGGCCCATCCCTAGTCCCCCCCTAGGTAATTGGTGTCACCAATGAGTATAAATATTAAACGCTCAAAGATTTTGTAGTAGGAAAGAAAATGCATTATCGCTACTGTATCAATTAAACCCTACTTGGCATAGATAGTCCATCCATGGCATCCTTTAATTGGAAAAAATGTTTTCTCCCAACCCGTTGCAAGTGAGACATACTAACCAAGTGGCATCACAATTAAAAACAAGTATAATAAAATTCCATCAATAAGGCATTGAAATAACTCATCCTAACAAGACATCCAAACAATACAATTTTATCCATTAACAATGAAAAAAGGCATTGCGTTCAAAAGTAAGCTCATAGATACAGTATATGATCAGATTCTAACATTAAACGAACATATGAAATGGTATACAATCAAAAGAAGAAGTTATTGGAATAACATATATATATATTTTAATGTCATCAGAATATAACCATGGGTATCCAACCAAAACGCATAAATAGTTAATCATTCCAAAAGTGAATCAACATGAATATAAACTCAATTATAAATTATGGGCATGAAGTACAAGGATAACTATTTTTTCAATTCAAATAGAATAATTACAGAATTTTACTAAGGAGAAACTCACTCTTAGTTATTATCAATATAAAATATATGAAATATGAAATTGATTATGGGAACACACAAAGGGGGATCCAAAAATAATTAGAACATCACGATGAGGGGTTTCACTACATGGTAGGTTCATAAAGGACATGGAAATACATTTTAAATATTTTATTAAGAAAAAATGAAGCATCACCAGAATGGTCTGGTTCACGACATGATTTCACATAATTAAAAAATTTATTTAATGAAGGTAAATATCTATGACCAAATACCTTGTTGCAGAAGGTCTCCACTCAGAAATTATCGAGTTTCGATTCGATTGATGGATTTTTGTTGCATTTGATGGCGAAGGATTTTCACCTCTGATGAAAAATATAGATCAAAACCCCATGGAGAGGGGAGGAGAAGGGGACACACCAAGGGAAGGAGGAAAACCTGATATAATGGTGAGGGAAAGAAATAATATGGGTTAAAAACATTCATTATGGAAAAAAAGGGCATTTTACCAACATTTACATTGTGCATGGTTTGGTCGCATAGTTTTAAAAACATGCACAAATTGTATGCCATTCACGATTTCAAAAGGTTAATACTACATAGGTAGCCCCATAGTTTAACAAACATTGTGAAATCTATTTTCAACCTATAATTCAACAGGTATCAGTTGGATTTATGGGTGTGTACCCTTTGTCACACGATTATAGAAAAATCATGTGGCAATGTATTCACTTTAATATCATGGGAATATAGGCTCCAAACGAGCCCCTATATACCCATATAATTCCCAATAGCCTCCAAGAATCATTTATAGGGGTGTTCAATGGAATGTAAACTAAAAATAAAACGTTTTATATCTTTTTGAAATGAAATTACATTACAACCTCCACTATATAAAACATATTGTCCCCAAGTAGCCCTTATGAAGGTTGTGTAATTTCACCATAGAAGAGTACTATCCACCTCATACATTAGTCAGTTTTCCATTCACAGGACTCATCCTGTAGGCGTATATTCTATGATAAAAACTAGACTATTGGGACTGACCTACCTTTGAGAAACATCATGCAATGATCGATGAAAAATATTATATGATCCTTGAAGGAAGAATCTACTTATATATAGATATACTCAGGATCAAACGAATGAAATGGATTTGGATGATACTATTGCAGCTATGATAAGTGGAAGACATAGTTCATAGAGTGGTACCTCTATGGTAAAAAAACTAATAGGATATTGGACATATCCTCTCCAAAATCTATAAAAGACCAAAATATCTACGTGAAAAAATTCCTTGTCAACTAATTCAACTATAACTTAATATATGAGAAACATGTAGAAATAACTAATGTCCCACATCATTCTCTAGTGTTCTATGGTAAAGATCAGCATAAGAATTCAACATATAATTAGATGTATCAGTACACTTCTAAATCAGCTACACATTCTATGAAGTCTCTTGAATGAGACAAGGTTCTAGTTGAGCTTCCTCTCCTAACATAATCTATTTAGAGGTGAATGTAATTATCTCTCCTATAGTGACTCATATGGAGACAATCAAATGGAATTTTAAAATTTGTAGTTTTAGGAAAACTCAATTGAATGAACATTTTTTCCATAAAAACCACCAAATTCAAGGATACAAGACCGTAGCATATTCTATAACACACATATGGTCTGATCAGACTGACCCTCCCTCTAAGGGTGATATGTAGTACTCAAGATCCCTTGTGAACCCAAATAATTTTCCAACCCATTCCAGAATCGTGACATGAAACATAAATCTCAGTCTAAAATGATATAATGGGGTACTTGATGAAGTCACATTGTGTCTTGTATGTATAGCCTCCCAATATCATAAAAGGAGAATGAATCCAAAATTGGTATGAATTTCTTAACCCTAGTCAACCAGCCAATGATCAACTATACTACATCACTACCTCAAGTGCATCTCATAAATCCCGTCATGAAATCCACAGTGACTTCATTCCATTTACACTTTGGAATGGAGGGAGGAAATAGAAGTCTAATATGTCATTGGTTCTCTTTCTTCACCTGTTGAAAAGAGGGAAACGAGTAATTAAACCTACTATCTTATTGTATATACATGGAGAAAAAATACTAAAAAAATTAATCTCATTAAATGTTGGGGATCCCAGGATAAACATTCTTAAGAATGGAATGTGATTCCCTCATCATCTATTATTTTTTATCTGATGGTACCTATATTTGTCCATTGAAGAGTAGAATTTGACTTCCATAGAAAAAACATCTAGGAGTCAGCTAATCTTCTATGATTCTCTCACTCAAAATGAGTTTCTCAATATCTGATAATTGAATCATCCGAAATTGATTCATATGAGAATATTTCACTGCTAGTGTTTCTAGAACATGATATATGTGGCATTCCAAAACCTCTTGGTGCATCTCAAAATATAGGTATATAAGTTTCCACTTGATGTTGGATCCCCTGATGGATTGCTTCTATTTTTTGGCATAATTAATTATCCAATAAATAATCTTTACCAAGGGTATCAGAATCCTCATGATCAAAGGACTCCATGTATTTAACCCACCTGTGATGCCTCAGATTCTTCTCTTGCTATATGGATCTGTACTTAAGACTCTCATGATCCATATAAATAATGAACTGGTCACCCACAAGGTAGGTACTCCATAAAAATAGAGAACTAATCATCGATAATATATTTAAGTTGTGTGTTGTGTAATTACACTAATTATGCCTTAGTTGGAGGGATCCATATGGCATTAGTCAATCACCCTACATCAGAACTGAACCATGCCTGATTCCTAAAGAACCCGAATATACTATTTTACTCTATCCTACATATAGAATAATTATAATCAATTATGAGGTGAGTCTCAACTTTAACTATTGAAAAGATATCCCATAATCTTTGAACCATAGGAACTGCATTCCCTTCATAGCTAGTTTTTAAAGTGGGGTTTCTAAACAGGATAAGTCATTAATGAATAACCTATAATAGTCCCTAGACCCACAAAAATGTGTATATTGAACATATTATTTGCATTATCATAGAAAAAAATGATTTTCACCACCTCTGGGTCAACTGATGTGCCTACCTCAGAAATGATATGACCAATTAACTGATCCATACTAATCTAAAAGTGTCATTTAGAGAGCTTCACATATATCTAGGACTCTCGTAGTGTACTCAACAGGATCTGGAGAAGATTGGAATGACCATGTGTTATGTATGAGTACACTATGATATCCTCTATGAAGAATACCAAAATAAAATCAATGTAAAGGTTGAAACCCTGATTCATTAGATTCATAAATACTGTTTGGGATTTCTTTAGAATGAATGACTTATCCAGGTATTAATATATGTTGTACCAAATCAATAATGTTTTATTTTGTATATACAATGTCCTTACATGAAAATGATGATATCCTGACCTCAAATCTATAAAATTGAAAATAGTTTCTCTTTAGATCATGTTGAAGAGTTCATCTATAAGATGTAGTGGTTAACAGTTCTTCACTGTAAGCTTGTTTAACCATTTGTAATCCATGAACAATATGAGGATTTCATCATCCTTCTTCATGAAAAAGATGGATGAACCCCATGGATATGTGTTGCGTCATATAAAATATTTATCATATTGATATTCATGCTTCTTCTTGTGTTTGTGGATATCTCTAAGTGAAATATTATATGGAGGAATGAACACTACATATACACCTGGTAGTAGCTCTTCTATAAATTAAACCACTATCTTAGTAGGTAATCTAGATAAATTTTATGTGAAGACACCCCTAGAATGATCCACTATAGGAGGGAACTCTATGAACTTCATTCCAGGATTTCTCATGAAGAGACTATAAAATTGATTCCGCACTCTACGAAGCCTAGTTTTATAGGGTCTAGATCAATCTTCCTAGATATCCCATTCACCCTTATGTATATATGTGTTTCCCTCAAGTGATGTGAACGATATTTTGTGGAGATAAAATTCTTCTTCGAAAATTTAAGGCGCATGTTAGTCCATACAGATAATTATGTCAAAAGAGGTCGTCTAAAGGATGAAGAAACTCTAGATGAAACAAGACCCACCTATCTCATGGGGAAATACTAAAATTGGTGTATTTACTTCGATCTGAGCCCAAACAGTTTTTTGAGAGACATGAAATCATATAATTACTCAATTTTAGGACTAAGGATTTCCACAACCAAAACAAATATGAAATAGTGTTATGAACTTTTATTGAAAAGAAAAGAAACTAAAGTAGAGATCAATAGAAGAGTGCCTATAATTTTAGATGGAACAAGACTCTACACAAATAGAACTAGATTCAATACATATACATGGCCTGAACAATGGGCTTGAGATGCTATCTGACTTTCATGAGTAGATCCAATTTGATGATGATAAAGCTACAAGGATTGACTAACTCCGCCACAACAACTACCACTTAATTCTGATCATCAAGTAGAAGAACACCTCCCAACCTAACGTGGAGTTTTGAATCCCAAACCTAATTTCAGTATAGGTACGGATCCCCTCTCACACTATTTTGGAGTGTAAAAATAACTGAAATGAATAAGGTGAATGATCCTATAGTAACCTAATCTATCAATTGGTTTCATTACGAACTAGGTCTTTTTATGGCCTATTCGATAACACTATTGACATACGATAGAGTTGTCCGTATATGTCACCATTCTACACCTCCCCTATATCCACCATCCAATATGTGCTTCATATACAAGAAGATCCCTCTCCGTACCTCAGAATTGAACTATCGTGGATCACATTTCCATCTTCTCTATGATTATATTTCATAATTAGAGCGTAGTTCTCTATCTATGCTATGGTAATATACCAAAATATGTTAAAATACTAGTAGAAATCATGACTAATATTATCCTCAAGAAATTATGCATTTATCAACTCATCACCATTCAAATATAGAAAAAATGATGGATCTTAGTGAAGTATGAAGAATTTCCATGAACTCTCATATATCCCTAATGATGATTCATGGACTCCATCGAATGATAAAATCTCAAAGTTTTTAGGAAGAAGTAATCATAGAAATATATTTAGAATTAATCCTAGACCATTCCTCAATGTCAATCATACAAAGATATGACGCCCCACCAGCACATGGTAGAGTCACATAGCATGTAGGTAGAGAGATTGACCATATGATCTAGAAGTATCTCAAGATGGTTGAAGACTAAAACCATATAATATAACAATGAATCTATATCATGAGGTTTACCATCCCCCAATATGGTTAAAGGATTCTTCTACTGGAACTCTCGTGTATCCCTTCCATTGTAGGGGAGGTCGGGGAGCACCCGGAATGGAAACTGATAAAACATTTCATGTAACTGGGCATGTGTGCTCGGAAGAGAATCAGTAGAAGGTGGCTAATGTAGCACTGAAGGAGGTACTATAGGTGGATTGGGTCCCACCACCTTAGGTGTATTCTAATATCCACTATCTTATGATAAAAAACAATGATGTCATGGTGGAACATCTCTACAATTTCCATGTTCATTCCTTAGAAATGATTTACAGAATGTGGAAAAGTAGATAGGGAAAACAATAAATAATGGATGGTACAAGGCCTCCTTGAAAACCTACAAAAATAGCATCGTTATCATAGATCTAGGCCTGGATGATAAAAAATCCAAAAAGGATCACGATGAACACAAGAAGCATATCATAATACCCATTTCTATGGTTAGGTCATGTCAAGGTATCAAAATTCTCTTTTATAATTTCCATCTCATTTTAAATTATTCTTGTAATTTAATTCAGTTATGGATTTAATTCCCCATTTAAATAGTTTAATTAGGTGAATCGTCATTCTAATTTATATGGTCCCATACAGTTTATAAATTGAATTTCGGAATCCACTTAATACAAAACCAAACATGTTATTACATGTTGAATTGGCACATTTCTATCAATCAAAAAAATCAAGAACTACTAGGCATAACATACAAAGGAACAACATAAATCGAATGAAACAGAAAATGCATGCTATAAAGTAAACATGGAATGTCATAATTCTTGGAATTTTATTCTTAATGTTCCTAGTATGACATGTGCTTCTAATATTCTCATATTTCATTAGACTAAAGTACTAGTAGTCATCATTATAATAGTAAATATATAATAACTATATAGAAGAAGTGTGTCACCCAACACTAAATTAATATCAATTGTAATTGGTATAATCAATAACAGTAATATCCCACCATAGGTAATTTGGGATTCCTCGGTAGATGGGTTAGAGACAACAAAGAACATGGTCCATTCCAATTTACAATTTCTCGGTCTCTTATCTGTCTTAGTAAAAAAAGTAACAAAATCAATCTGATACAACGTTTTAGTGCCCGATCTCAAGTACCACTCAATATTTCCCCAAGATGGTGTGTCAAAAGACCTCAAACATACCTCCCTTAAATCCAGATGCTACCAAGTAGAAGCAAGGGTCTGGGGTGTGTTTCGGGAAAAACTATTCCATGATAGACCAGAGTATGGAAATTAGTAACTGGAAGATAATAAATAGTGTAAGAGTAATTAAAATAGACAATATAGAAACTTAATGTAAATAAACTATGCAATGGAAAGTAAATAATGGTGAAATATGAATAAAAAAATGTTTACAAAATAATGATAAGGATGTAAAGTGTATATACAATAAGTTAGTATGGGGAGATAGGGATACAATAATATATAACATGATGGAAAAATATACGAAAAGTAAAAAACAACTACTAGAAGAATCTCAATCATAGGCTTAGTCCTATACCATATGCTCCCTCTAAAAATCTAAATATCAATTGAAAATAGGAAGCATCAATCTTCCCTATGTCCATACATGTTAGCATGAAATCTACTCAAGTACCAAAGAGAATTAGAGAACTGTGTGATATAAAACCATAGTAGTCCAGCATCCACGGTGTATAAGATTATCCATTTCATGATGAAAATAACTAAAAATTTACTGTAAAGATAAATGAATGGAAATATTCAAATAAATAATAAAAACTTGGGTGTGGGTTCCAAAATGGACACCTATCCTATACCACCAACTCCTTCCTAAGTTGGATGTAAAAAAGGGAAACCATAACAAGTCATGACATATATACAAATGACATTAAAATTGAAACAACCATAGTAAAATAAGACCATAGTATTTTTCTTTATCTTATAGGTAACATTTCCATGTCATCCAATAATTATCCACATAATGTAAATGGAAGACATCAGATGTGTAGAAGAAGTCAATCAATCCATAAAATCAATCGGCGGAGTCTCTTTCCAGTCCAAGGAGATCTAAAAATAATCCTAATGGGTGCTACAAGTATATCCAATGAAACCAATACCTCTATTACAATCTGGGGAATCCCATATGACCTACCTAGAATCACTCATGGTATAGTAAATCTGAGTTTATATGAATTATCTGACATATGGGATTGGGAATCACATAAGTCATGACTTATACATCTTTCGAAGAAGTCCATACTTGGTTTCTCCACTAGAGATATTGATGTCACTCGTGAGTAAAAATAATAACCTCTCAGAGAGCCTGTATCTAGAAAAATAATTATCTCCCTTGGTGTATCATGTAAATCCAACAAGGAATGAAGAGTCCATCTATGGAATCCTTGTTTTGGGAAAATTTTCTCTCCCTACCCACAGCAAGTGATACAATTAAAACAAGCCACATAACTAGGAATAACATGTTTAATCACATGCAATTAATAATTCATGGAAATAACTCATCCTAACAGTCTAGCCATAGAATAAAATATAAGCTGTTTACCATGGAATAATCCAATAAATAAAAATTTCACCTAAAGGGTCCATGTTATGAACAATGGGTAACATGAAATGATTATTTGAAAAGGAATAAAATAATAATAAAAATGCATCGTAATATCATATTTATAAAACAATTTCCTAAAGAAATAACCGTGTATATCCCACCATAATTCATAAAAAATTAAGAATCGACAATGTTAATAATCAATCATGTGGAATTGAATTATATAGTATCAACATGGTTATAATTAACAACCATTTTCTCCAATTCAAATTGAATAATTAAAGAGATTAACTATGGAGAGACTCAAACATGGTTATTAAAAATTTATGGCATAGTCTATATGCCATTGAGGATGGACACACCCAAATAGGTAGCCAAAAATAAGGTGAACATACCAATTATAGATTCACTACATGGTATGCTCACAACAGACTAAGAAAACCATTTTAAATAATTTATTAAAAAATGAAGCATCTCTAGAGGGGTCTAGTGCATGGAATGAAGGTACTCAATTTATAGTGCCGCGAATGAAGGGAAATACCATAGACTACCTACATCATCATAGTAGTAATTGACTCATCTATTATAGAGGCTCTATTTCACAGAGGGATTTTAATTTCTTCCTATGGTGAAGGATTTGAACCACAGATGAATGAGTTATGTTTGAACCCCATGGAGTGGGGCGTAGAAGGCCACAAACCAAGGGATTAATGAAAATATCATTGGAATGGAGGGATAAATGAATAATATTAGTTAAAAACATTAATTAAACAAATGGGTATTTCACCCACAATTTACAGTACACATGGTATGGACACATGATTTATAATCCATGCACAAACCATGTCAAACTCATTGGTTGAAAAATAAAATACCTCATAGTTAGACACATGGTTTATTTAACCATGTGAAAAAGTGAGAAACCATATTGTCAAAAAACTATAGGAGGTCGTATAGCCATGTAACCTGGGTCACATGGATGCATAAAAACCATACAGACCATATTTTATTTCTACTAGTGACCACATGGAATAGGGAATCCATGCAAGATGTGAGGTACAATTTCCTTAAACTGTATAACGCAATTTACTCTTTAAAATATCAAGGCTCTAGGCACCAAAAATCCCCCGAACACCCCTACGACCCCTATTAACATTCATTAATCATTAATAAGGATTTGTAAAATAATTTAAACCAAAAATAGAATTGTATTTACCCTTATTAAATGCCCAAATGTTGCATTATTTTTCCATCCATATCCATTATATGAATAGATTATTTTAGTGATGACACGATTTTTATTAAATCCATTCCATTTGAATGTGTTATGTTATGATTAAATTATTATGAAACCTATTCCATTTCCATAGGTATTTATATAATTAAAAGTTTATGAAACCCATTTAATTTCATGGTTTTTGATAAGATAAATGGTTTGTGATCTTATGGGACTGGTATATATGTTTTTATATTACGTGATGGGTGGGACCTATTTCTCCATCTAATGCATCGAATAAAAACTAAAATATCATTAGATTAGTATTAGTATAATGGTGAGTGAACCGTGATTTGTATAGTAATTTGTCTACTATGATATTCTTGATAGTGAGCCTTGACTACTAAGTTGGTTTGGGTGGTGTACCCATTCATGTTTGATATTTTAGAAATGATCCTCGACTCCTAATGAAATGATTTTCAATTATTATGTGCATGATCAAAATAAATGTACCATGAAACAATTATATTATTTTTGTATATTATTATTTTATTTCATTATGATTCATGTATTTTGAACGGTTAAGGTTTATGAAATAAATCAATTTTATGATCAATGGGATTAAGGGTATGGTTTTTAAAAGTTAGTATCATGTTATGATACACTTAACCACATGATATATTTAAATTTCCCTTTTGTTCCCTTACTGATCATCTAATTTCACCCATTCTTTTGTTTCTATTCTGAGTTTATGAAGAATTTTATTATTTATGATATGTATAAAATGGTTTATAGTTATGAAAAACATATTAGTGGATGATATATCTAACTTATAAACCATATTTTTATGTATCTACATTCCAAAAGATAACATACCTAAAATATAAATATGTTGATCATAATGTAATCTAGTGAATATTCATATATCAATGTATAATATTCATATATTTTATATTTGTGTATTTACATTTCCAACAAATACAAGGTCGGAGTTCGAAAAAACCATGAGTGGATTACATTTTTTGTTAATTAAGAAGGAATATATAATGAAAGAATGATATTAATATATTCTATTTATTTACGGAAGAGATGAGTGAAAAATACAATCATAAAGGGAAATGGAATTTTTAGGTTTTATCTTGATGTTATAACATTTTTATGGTAAATGAAACTCCTAAAACAATAGTCAATATCGTGTAATATAACATCTATGTTAGATAGTGTAGAATCTAAAACTAGATTTCCTGCTTATTAAGAAAGACATTAAAGGATATGATATTATATATACATTGAAGAGGAATCATTTGGATTATATTTAAATAGATTGGAAATAATTAGTAAGGTCTTGTTTTATATGAAGAGGTTCTACATATGGTATTTGGAAGTATAATAAGAACATAGTAATTTGTTTGAGCAGTGTATGACTCTAATAAACTTGTTATATAACATTTCCAATATAAATAAATGGGTTACTAAATATAAATTTTCATATAGTGTATGAATTTATTTGTGTGAATACATCTTTTAGAGGAATGTCTGTAAGACTTTTGGCTTGGTGTATTACATTGGAAACATAAAACATTGCATATTAGAGAGTGTATGATAATTTAGAATATATGAAATCTTATAGGTGCCTAATATTACATAATGTACCCTTATATGACTTTGATTCATTAGGTAGTAATTATAGCTTATGCGTAGGATATTTAAATTTCCATGAATCTCGTAAAGGTCTCAGATGATTTTGAAGAGCGCCATGTGAACTTCTGAATGTGTAAATAGTAAGATGTTCAATGTTAAAAGAAAAAGAATGGTAATTTCTAGATATATTTTATGAGTTAATAATCATAATGAAACTATAAATCATGAGTTTATCTTCATGGATTCAGTATCATAATAATATCTAAGCTCTTTATAATTCATTTCATGTAATTAAATCAAGATTAAACCACATTTGAGTACAAGTGGAACATTTTGTAACACAGTAAATACCTAAATATAGTGAAATTAAATTTTATGATAAGCCATGCTATAGTAATGTATATGGATTAGGTGAGACCTAGATTAGACCACAACAAGTTCAGTTTTGAATGGGTGTTTTTGTCACATTGGAGAGTAGTTTTTTGTTCTGATACTTAAGTGTAATCATGAATATTATTAGCACCATGACTCATCAGTGGTCATTTAGTTTGATAATGTAAACTTTCAAAAATGATGATTCTTATCTACCATGGTTCATTCTATGGATGGAATCATGATGTCTCAAATGAGACTTTGAAGATGGAAGTTAAAACGGAGAGAAAAACACTATGGTTCATGTTTAATGGGTATTTAAATTAGTTTTTTCCCTTTGAAAAAATATATCTATTATATACCACGTAGATATTTATGGGGACTATCTGGAGAGGTGAAATGGAAAACACCGTGTCATGGATCTTTCTTGGTGAACATTTTGATGTGTCTTCGATGTTATAAATATTTTGAGACCCAGGAGGAGTGAATGTTTGTCACAAGACTCATAGTGGTATTGTGTGTGTCATTAAAACATATATTATTTAAAGAATATTAAAAAAACATGGTTTTTTGGGATGTTTAAAATAAGGAACACTTGATTCATATTGTTAATTTACTGTAAATATGTTGATCGAATTGAATTTGTTTGAATGAGACTAAATAGAATAATATATCACTATAGATGATAATATTAATTTCTAGTTTTTTTAATGGAAATATTATTTACCATTTTTTTAATATTTAACATTATGAGGAAAATGATTTTTTTTGCATGAGATCCCTTCGATGCTTCTTATACTTTAAATAAATAAATTCAGTAAAGGAAGAATTATTTCCAATGCATCTAGGAATTTATAATTTTCAATGGAATAAATATAAGACCTATAATATTTATAAACCATAAAAGGAGAGTGAGAAACATATTAGTTCACAATATGATTCCCTATTATAGAGAGTTTGAGAAATAACGAATGATGTTGGAGTGTTGGATATAAGGACTTTATGAGAATAATTATATCAATTTTCAATAAGAAGGCACAGAAGTTGAAGAACTATTCACCTATAGGTTGTGTACAACCATGAATAATAATAAATACTAGTGGTAGTCAATATCATCCGGGAGGTCTATGATTTTTAAATGAAAATAAAAATAGGTTAAATGCTATGATATGTTTGGTAGTATTAATACATCCATTGTTTTGTTAGACCATATGGTCAGCTGATATGTTATCATAGCAAGGAGAAAAAAATTCATATATTTGGCATCACTTTTATAATGTAAACATTACATCTCATGAATAATATCACAATATCAGAACCTCGGAGTATAATGTATTTGGATACTTCCAATATAAACAACATATTACACATTAGTGGTTCAATAACCCCCATAAAAATCTCTGTATAATAAATCCTTCTACACATAGTTATACAAATAATTTCTTAGGGAAGTTAAAAAAAGATGGAGTGAGATAAAAAAACTAATAATATAAAACATATCAATGATTTATAAAGTATTTTATCATAAAAATGTGCGATAACATGGACATGGAAGGAATATATAACAAATGGACCATATAATCACGACAGAAAATCATAATCAAAGATAGAACATCTTAAATCATGGAATGAAATAAGAGGATCTATAAAAGGACCATCATAGAAGTACAAAACACATACCATTTCATAGAAAAAAATGTGACAATTATCATAGTGAATTAAATCATAAATTCCGAATGTGGAATAACATAGAAATACAAAATAGGGAAAAAATGTATTCAAATCATTGTAAAAAAACTCAATCATTACCATAAATTTTATTTTAAACAAACCCAATCACCTCCAAACATTACAACATGGGGAAAACCAGTTATTCCCACACATTTTATTACAAACAATCCCTATCGTTTCCATGAATTATCGTTATCTCATGAGATATAAAACAATCATTGATTCATTTGAGGGACACATAGGATCCCACCAATCATATATTGATAAACTATACTTATGTATGATATAACAAAATAAGATAATTCATCATTCAATATAGGTTAAATAATCTATTGAATATAAATGGGTTCAATGATGATTTCCTCAAAAAATCATCATAACAAATATAGAGAAAGAATATGGATGATATCATTAGAGTATTTATCATGTGAATGATAATAATAATAAATGATATTGAAAAATATGTAAAATTTATTACAAAATAATTTCAAATGTGGTATGAAAAATAATAATAAATATACTTTTATTTTTGTAAGATTAAAAAATAAGAAATCCCAAAAAAATTAGGTATTTTCATTGTAAAACCCTTGAACCATTGAATGAAATCATAATAATTATGAACATAAATAATGGTGTGAAAATTATATCAAATAATAAATGTTTAAAAAATATTCATTTCTCAAATTTATAAATAAAGTAAAAAATTGCACATATGTGAAACATTAAAAAGGTTCCTTTTTAATCTTATGTAATAAAATTCAATGATAGTTTAATATGAAATTAAAAAATATTTTTAATATTTAGAATATTATTCTTTAAAATGAATAAATAAAATGAATGTGGAGGAAACATATTGGGGTAAAATACTTTAAAACCATTATTTAAATGATTTGAAATAAACACATGGTGAAATTTAAAATAAAAACCATCTTAAGATAAATAAAATGGAAAGTATCAAAAAATACAATGATTATAGAAATATGTACGACATAATATTTCAAATATAATTTTTATAGATCGTAGCAATTGAAATATGTACATAATATGAAGAGCACCTCAATAAAGTGAAATTAAGATAGAGAAACCTTACTATAGACTTCTATTTAGTCAGTTATGCTCTAAAATCCCTATATAACAAATTTACGTTAATAATTATATTAATAAAAAATGTATTCACAGTTATTTTACTTTACACTATCAATTTATAATTACTCATTGTCCATATATTAATCAACTATTATTAAAATAAACATTTGAGTCTTAACCATTTCTTCCCCTTTAATGGTATGGTTTGTTTATTCTAGTCCTTATGTTGTGTTAATGGATTTATCACCTCTATAATGTTTATTAGGAGTCCATTATATTTCTTGATATAGTTTTAGAGAACCATATCAATCTCATGGAGCTTATGTTGATAGTTCACATAGAACTCTTAAAAATTACATTTTCCAGTAATTATTAAAGAAAATAAATAATTTAATTCATTAGTAAAAATATTTTTGAATATTACCACTATAAAACATTAAAATATATTAAATTCACCATTATTATATCTTATTAATAGAATTTATGTTTTTTGTGTCATTAATGTAATCAAAACTATAACAATGTTCTTTTATTTTCTATGTCCTGGAAAAACAAGAACACATTAAAATAGTTGGATGAGTAATATAATATTATTTAATAATGATAAGATAAATTTTATAAAAGTTTAATGCTACCAATTTTTTAAAAGTGACAAATTAGATTATAATTAGGGTAAGATGAATAATGTTCATAATAATTATAATGATGATCATATCACTTATGTTGAGATATTGAATATTTTCATGAATGACATGTTGGAAATTAGTGGATTATGAATTCTTTTTGGGAATTGAGTCCGAAGAACATGGGAGAGACATGTTAGTGATGGAAAGAAGGAAGTGTAATGAGAATTGTTTTATTTTTTTGTTTGTATGATTATGGGTGGATGATGTATCCTTTTATAATTTATAAGAGTTAAAATTTTTAAATATTAACATCTTAATATAAAAAATGGAGTCAAGGGGCCACTCTCCCATTCAAATAAATATATGGTTTTGTGATATTTTTGGTCATATCAGTTAATTTAACCCCTTATTAACCATTTAAACCATTATCGTTGTGATAACCTATTTTTTTAGAAATAGTTGAAATGATAATTATTTACAAATTATAATATTATGAATATAAATTTAAAAAACATTTTTTACAATTCAATGTCAAGAGTTTATAAAAATAATTTTCATGAAATTGTCCTTAACAGAACAAAATTTTTTTTTTGAAAAAACATTTCTTTATGCAGAAAAAACAATTTATATATAAACATGTTTGATATTGATTACCATTACATTTAATGGTTTATAATGAAAAAAATTAACAATTTTTGGACATTCATAGTAAGATAAAAATGAATAGATCATTGTGGATATTTAATTAGATGAAAAAGACCAAAATATTTGATTTTATATAACAAAATAAAACATTTATTATAAGATTTCAATCATATATTTCTAAAGTAAATATTTAAATATTAAATGAATTATGTTACTTATTAAAATTAATTTTGGTTGAGAAAAGAGTTTTTTATATTTTCATGTCATTCTTATATCATTCTGATGTCATTAATGGTATGATATTTGAAAATAATATATTTTTATTTTTCCCTTTTAATTATAATTTTTAGAATAATATGAAAGTGTCACCCAAAGATTATTTGAATTTTTGAATCCAAAAATGATGTTTAATATATCAAAATAAAAATATAATATTTATAAATTTATCATATAAAATAATATTAAAATTATGGTTTAAAACAAACTTTCATTATTTTGGTATGAAAAAATAAATTAAAATTTATTCTAGTTTCTTAATTTTTATTTGGATTTTCTTAATTTTTAACACCTATAATTTTATCAAAAAAATATATTCATATAATTATTATATAGTCATATGTTAAATAAGAAAGAGTATTTTATAAAATTTACAAATAAAACAATATAAGATTTTGAACACATATAACATTAATTACTTTAAGAAGTACATGTTTATATTGTTAAAATTTAAATTTAAAAAATACCTCATGACCATTGTATTATATTTAAGGGTAATATATGAATTAATGGAACTAATGGGTTTTAGTTCATCTAAAATTGATCTCATTTCAATTTACGTGAGTTGGAAATTGTTTCATAAGTTATTTCTCTCAATATATACGTGTATAATTTCATCTTGGACATGGGCTAGGGAAACCCCTGTGATTCCATCTCTTTTCCATGTATACAAAAAAATTAATTGTATGGAGGAATACTACTACATGAGGCCATTTATATCGAATTTATAATTTGGTTACTTAAATATTTTACTACTAATTATTTTAATATATTATAAAAATAATACTTAATAATTATAAAATTTATGAGGATTTTTTAGATCTGTGTTGTGTTTTAAAAAATCTTTTGAAAAAATTATTTAATAAATAAACAGTAAAATTAGGATTTTTGACATTCTACCCCCATTAAAAATAATTCCATCCTAAAAAATATATTTCTGAAATATAAATAAGTGGGGGTACATTTTATTAATACATCCTCAATTTCCCACAAAGCTTCTTCATAAATATTATTTCGGAAAAAAACATTGACCTTGTAGGTGGTATTATTCCATAAAACTCTATCTATATATTATAGTGTTTTTACTGTTTGTTCCACATAAGATATTTCATGATGAAATTTTAAAGCATAAGAGTTCAGTATATATGATGAGTATGGTATGTACTTCCACAACAATACAAATTCATTTGAGAGATGTATATAGAGTTATATGTGTTAAGTTATATCCATGAAACGATCAATAATCATAAAGTACGCAACGATCCTTGGAGTTTGTTTTCCATTCTTTGAAAATATCCCTACCATTTTCTGAAGAGAAATATAGAGGAACACTTTATCTCAAATATAAAACTATAGATATCATAAATTATTATCAAACATTACCATTATATGGAATATTTTCTTATTTAATATCATTTTGAATAGTTTGGACCTTCTACATTATTTCTTAGAAAATACTAGGAATAAATATAGTCATCTTCCGAACTTTATCTCAGCTTGTCGTAGTTATAAATATCTTCCAATATAGTTCCTCAAACAGTTCAATTTGGTTGCAGGATTTAAAACCCATATTCTATGAAATCTCAAATAGGGAAGATATATTTTTTATAGAGATTTGGAATTCGTGTTATATGATAAAGGATATTTAAATATTATAAAGGAAGACCTAGATTTCTTATTTTATGCTATAGTTTATTTTCATATAATTTAATTATGAATCATAAATGGGCTGACATTGATGAATTATATAGAAATATTTCAAATCATTTAATATGAAGAAAATTAATGGATAAATTTTTCTAAAAAAAGCTGAATAATGGATGTGTGTTTAAATGTTATTATGATATATAATGAGAATTAAGAAACATCATATAGATTTTTTTTAAATATATAAAATGATGTTAGATGAAATTTTTAACTTGAATATGTAGTGTAGAAGAAAAGGTGAATTTTTAGATAATAATTCAATGGAAAATAATAATGCAATCGATAAAACATTATGATAAAAAATGTTTGACATTATGGATGTGATTTCATATTAATATTATTCCAGTTTTTGAAAAATTCATCTATATATAATAACATATAATTTAAAAATTGATTTTATGATTAATGATATTTATGAGGATTTTTGTCATATTTTTTGAAAAAAAAATATATAATATATTAATATATTATTTGAAAATGGAACATAAACATGCTAGGTAAAAACCCATCCAATAATTCCATGCGCCATGAATGCATATAAAAAGGGTGACAAGGGTGCAAATCCTAACATTGGTCTATTTGATTTCCTAGCTAGAAAGCCAATATTTTTTGGATTATGTGTATTTTGATAATATATGATTTATCCTAGAGATAACCATGGTATTGGAATGTGATTTGGTGATTATGTGGTTATGTGGTTAATGGTATTCAACATGATGTTTACTATTTTTGTAACCATATATTATTATGGTAAATATAAGAGTACATGATTTTATTTGATGATTAAGAGTTGAGATATAGTTTATAGGAATATATAAATTTAATGTGATTTTTTTATGATTCTGTTCATTTGAGGAATGATTAATGTATTCTTGAAAATATACGACTATATCATATTCAGTTTTGGTATGATACTATATGAGTTATTGATATAACAACTTAAAGTTGAAAAACATTGATATTATATCATTTTTTCAGAGTACATAATTCATTACATGAACAGATGTCCAAAGAACATATTAGATTATTTCATTTTGTAACATAAAAACATAAAAACTACTACATAATTGAGTTATATTATCTCCCAGTAGAATTTCTATAATAATAACACATTATAGACATGTTATACGTAATACATATCTTTAAAACCTGGGGAAAGAATACATAAAAACGGATGATCTATGAGTTTTTATGGTAAAAAGGGTAGTATGTAAGAAAAAAATGAGCATAAGGGCATGCTAAATATATCATAACAATATAAGACCATGCCCTGCATATCAACGTTCAGGATGAAAAGTCACAATATAAATATTTGAATTTCATAAGAAATAAATAATTAGGAAATCAAATAACATGAGTCATGGGAGCGTAAAACTAGTATTAGACATATATGTGTGTCCTAGACATAAGAATAGAAAAACATTCCCAGTAGTCAAGTCTCTTAGAAAAAACTTATCAGGGATCTTTATGGGGACTACACCTACTGCCTAAGACACACCACCTTCCCTAGACATAGTCATTTACATAAATGGGACCACAGTTCCCTATATTTACATAGTAGATTAGGAGACACCTATTTAGAATTATGGATCAAGATGCACATATATTTCATTTTAGAACAAGCCCATAAATATTTTTCATATATTTATCTCATGAGATATTATTATTTACCTTTTTCATTAGAGGGAGATATAGGATACACCAATTAAATAATAAAATCATGAATATATATTACACAATAAATTAAAATGTGCATCATATCATGACACTTAAAAAGATATGGGTTTGATAAATATCATACCATAACTCAGCAGATGTAATAGGAATCATAAACATCTCATCATAACATTATCTATTGAAGAGATACAGGTCTCATAATCATTTTATTAAAGAATAAACTACGAAAGGTAGCAGGTTTAAAAATCATATAACTCATGGAAGAGAAACAATTGTTATAAACAACATTCTACAAAAATATAAACCATTAATGAAATATTATGAATAGTATCCATTCATCATAACAACATTAAAAAATAAAATTTAAAAAATTATTTCATATTAGTGGGAGGATGGATTTTGAAAGACAACATTGAAAATTTATTAATCGAATAGCCTTTAATTGAAAATTATTTTCCTAATACCATTCAAAAAATACTTTTCCTATAAAAAAGGTTTTATAATTTCATTTAAAAAATTTCTTGAGAAAAATATCTTTTATATTTTAAAATGACCATTTTGAAAAATTAATTTTAAAAAAATAGTTTCTTTTAAAATATATTTGAAATATTATTGAGGAATATTGAAAAAATATTTAAAATACATTATTTGAAAATATATTAAAAACATAAAATAATGGTTTGAAAAAGATTTTCAAAACATTTTATTTGAAAATATTTGAAAGGAAAGAAATAAGTACTTAACCCTTTTTGGAAAAAATTTTCATTCTAAATACATTGAAAACTAAAAAAGAAGGAATGGAATAATTTTTTAAAGCACTTTCTTGTTAATTTATTTGAAAAATTATAGAGAAATATTGAAATCGTTGAAACTATTTTGATTTAAAATAACCATTTTAAAACATTTTATGTTGGATTTCAAAATACATGAAAACAATTTTATAAACATACAACCATTTTGAAAACCATTTATATTATCCAAATTAAAATAAAAAAACACAAAGTATTAGGAAACAAGTTTTATTTGAAAATAAAACTGTAATACTACAAGTGATGATTTGATGGAATATAAATTATTCCAATTCGTAAAATTGCACATGCTATGCATTCCTTTTGCAATATAAAAAGCATAAGAACGGTCCCCTATTGGAAAATTAAATGTGGATTCCATTTAAAATGGGTTTTAAAAAGTATAACATGGTAAAAATTGGTTTGAAAATTATATGATAATATACTACTATTTTCAAAATATGTTTTTAAAACACACTTTCAAGTGAACAAATATTTTTGACAGAAAGGATAAATATTGCTAGATTATCATAACGACATTTTCATTGTAATCATAAGTAACAATGAGTGAAAAAATGGTAACATTTCATTTATATGACATGAATAAAAATATTAGAATAAATATTTTGAGACTTACTTAGATATGTGTCATAATATTTCATAATTGGTATCATAATTGTAAAAAAATCCCGATAAATGATGAGATAGAAGCAATAAACTGTTACCACTTTGGCACATGAAATTATAAAACCCATAAGTGAATAACATTAAAAGAAAATTATAATATCATTAAAGAATAAAATTTATGAAATAAAATTTCAAGAGTAGTATATACTACTCATAAGGAAATATAGGTACATAAAACAACATGTATCCTAAAGAAGTCAAATTGAGGAAAACAATTACATTACTAATTTGGTGACTGTTGAAAAATAAAACCCATAATAGAAATAAAATAAAATGGAAATTTAAATAAAAAATAATTTAAGTATAATAATCATTGAATAATTTCATGGGATGTATATACACAATAGAAAATAAATTTGTGATGAATTAGGAATAAGTCTCACATAATAAAGTTAGACGAGAAAAACAATTTTTTGTCTTTACTTTATTAGTATATATTCAAACAACATGTATAATAAATATATGTTTACTATACATATAAAATATAAACATATTATTATATATAATACCATCTATTAGTATTTATGACTTTATATTACTCATTTATTAAAAAATAAATGTTAATGTTATGTTTTTGGTAATATCCTCTTTGTTTTTTATCTTTTTTGACATGTTATTATTGATCATCATAAATAGATCATGATTTAATTATTTTCAAAATTTGAAATATGATAATATTATCTTATATATTATGTATATATGTATTTATAATAATATATAAAATATATAAATATAAAATGGAAGGCATCATTCATGGAGAAAGTAGGTCGTATATACTCATGAAGGATGTTTTCATTTTATTGTTGTTTTAAAATAAATAAAGTAAAAGAGCAGTAAAAGGTGGCACCATTTCCTAGTGTTTGCCAATTTTTTGGGGTTCAAAATTTGGAATTTGGTGAGCATCGCGAAAAGTGGATTTCCATGAAGATCATAATTTAATATGGAAAAGGCATGAGTTTCTCAAATATGGGATGCATGGATTGGATTTCGTGAAGGCCAGAAAAATGGAGGCAGTGATGCTTCGCGATTACGTCAAAAGCTTCGCGAACGGCAGAGGTGAAGCACATCGCGGCGGTGAAGGGATTTGCAAGGGAGCTTCGTGGCGATGGCGCGAAGGAATGTTGATGGAAATTCTCCGCGATTACGTCTAGCTCCGCAAGTGGAAAATTGCCGTGGTGCTTCGCGATTTGGATAGAATTCCTAAGGAAACATCGGAGCTTCGCGATTGGCGATGACGTGGCGTTGACTTCGCGTGGAAGGGCCGAGGGTCGGTGGAATCGCCTATAAATAGATGTTGACCCCCTCGAGAGAAGAAGAGAGAATTTTCAGAGAAAATCCTTTTCTATCGATTTGCGAAGGTGGTTCGTGGAGCCAGTGTGCTTCGCGAAAGAGGTGCTTCGTGGCGGCTATTGTAGCTCCGGGAAACCTGCGAGCTCCACGTTAGCTTAGTCAGCTTCGCGAGGGACGTTGCTTTGCGACGTCTTGAGCTTCGCGAAAGTGCTTCGCGAAAATGCAGGAGCTTCGCGAAGGCTTGTTTGAGCTTCATGAAATTGGGAGCTTCGTGAAGTAGGGTGCTTTGCGAAGGTGTTTTTTCAAAAGGAATTGCCCAGTGTTCGGAGGCAAATAGGTATTCATCAGTCGATGAAATTTGGACATTAATATAGAATCCATCAACAGTTAAGGATGCATGTATTCATGAAAATGAAGAGACCTACAGGTCTATAAACTATGAGTGGATCCCTTCCAAGAGTAGTGAGCTTAGGAAGAGGAAGTAGGTGATCCTCTCCACCGGCAGTGAGCCAGAGAGAGAGAAACAGGGAGTGACCCTTGGGAAAGCAGTGAGCTGACCCTAAACTTTGTAAAGGGAGTGAGCCTGGGCATAGAAGTGATCTAGCCCGAATTTTGTATCCACATCTTATGAAGATTAATGGGATTTGGTACGCACGACAACTTGTCGGCGTATGCTCCTTGGACGTAGCCCAGTGAGGGTGAACCAAGTAAAAAATTTTTGTGTCTGCCTGCTTACTTCCTTGCATTTCATTTGAAGCATCATCATCAGGCAAAGAAGAAAATAAGTGATCATAATAACCACACAAGTTCAAACAATGTGACCCTTGTAATAAAGAAGTCAAGATCCAGTGGGGCAGGAAGAAGTTAGAAAAGAATATCCATAACCTGATTCACCCCCCCTCTCAGGGTATATAGGCCCCTATTGGTCCTAACAATTCATATCAGAGGGATAGGTTTCTTTTATCAGATTTGTTTTCTTAGACTTTGTTTAGTTGATTTGTGTTGATAAATCAGTCTTCTATTATCTCAGTGTGCCATGGAAAAGGGAAAACATCAAAGAAGAATCAGAAGTCAGGTGGTATTCCTCAGTGTATAAGTGTTTATGGAAGAAGTGTGATTCAACTAAAGGAATCAAACAGCTTGGTGAAGGAAGGAATGGATGAATCAGATAGGGAAAAGATAGATTCACTCAATAATGATGTTGGAATGAGTGAAGTACTTAAAATTCAAAGTGTTGCTGAAACCACTGATGATAAAGAAGTTTCAAGGAGGACACCAGTTGATTTCATTTACATGACAAAGGAAATGGACCAGAAATCGGATGAAGAAGCCAAATCTAAAGAAATCTGGATCTAAGTATTGGAGATTGAGGTCAACAAGCTAAGAGGCTTAAATCAAAGGCTTATTGATATAGTTATTGACCTAACAGAGTAGAATGATTCTCAAGCTGAGGAACTACAAAATATGGCTAAAATAAAAGGAAAAAAAGGCTGGTGATTATGGAGAGAGTCAAAAGTCAGATGAAGTTCAAAATCTGAAAGCTAGAAATGTTGATCTTGCTACACAGCTATCTGAGCTAGTTCAGAAGAATCAAATACTACAACAAGACAATGCATGTTGTTTTGATTATATTTCTCAAAAAAAATTGAAAGTAAAGGAGCAGAGTGACATGGTGGATAAGCTGACACGTGAATTGGAAGATGAGATGAGTAGAGGGAAGCTTCTCAAGGGAGAACTTGATGTACAACTTGAATCAAGGGATATGAAGATTCAAAAGTTGGAAGAAGAGCTAGAATCATTGAAGAAGGAAATGGAGAAATCTAAATATGAAGATAAGCCCAAGTTGAAGGATGCACTGCACTTATTATTTGATTATCCTTCGGAAGGTGATGATCAATTGAAATCCAAATATGCTACATCAGAAGAGAAGCACGAAAGGATTGTATCATCCCAAAGGCCATCCATGTTGGGAAAATCTAGAATTGGATATGATTATCTCACTCCTATGCATGATAAGAAAAGTGCAGTGAAAATATCTAAAGATATGGAAGACCTTGCAGGTGTTGGAGATAGACCTAAAAGGGCTTTTACAGGAAGAAATGATAGCATGTGCTATTTTTGCAGGATTCATGGCCATACCTCAAGATTCTGTCTAGATGCTTTGGAATACATTTTAGGCTATGAAAATATAAACTTTGATAAATATGAGAATAAGAAGAAGCATCATGGTAAATCAGAGAGAAGAGATTCTCAGAGGACAACATTCATCAGATTCTATTACTGTGGAAGGATAGGACACACCATGCATATGTGTCAGGAAACACAGGAGATCGATGACAGAATAAGAAAACAAGTTGCATCAACATCTCAGCAGATAAGTGATGAAATAAGGTATGCCTTTAATAGAAAATGTTTCATATGTTCTGATCATGGGAATTTGGCCAGACAGTGCAGCAAGAAGAAAGCGGGGAAGGAAAAAGTCCCGAGAAAGAGATTACCAACTCCAGTGGTACATAATGAGAAATTATACACTGGGAGACAAAGTGGTAAGGTTAAAAATAGTCTTAGAGCCTTTGGGGAATCACATGGAGCTGAACTAAAGGTGTATCAATCACCTCCTCTGTCGTACTCACAACCGCTCTCAAGGAGAGAATGTGAAAAAACCTAGATGATTAAGGGGAGATCTACTCCAGCTGTGATAAAGAAGAATGAATGTTCAATGGAGGACTCACAACCAGTGAAAAAGAGTGTGGTGAATCAGACATCTGATAAATGAATGATGAACAAAGAATGCATCGAAAAATCCACATGTCGTGTTTCTCAGCGAGAAGTGAAGGAAAGAGGAAGACCCCTAAGAAGGGAGAATAAGAAAGGGAAGATGCCAAATAGAGAGGTTCCTACTCAGAGAAATAATCAAGGAAAATGGAATTTTTGTAGAACCTCAAATAAGGATATGTGTACTAGTGGGTTTATACCCCAAGCGGTGAGAAAGGCCGAGCCTACCAAATCTACATATCAGAAAAAGTCTCAGAATGTAGGCAATGAATGCCTAGTCATATGGCCAGAATAGTAAAAGTTGGCTAGGCAGCTGGAGGAAGCAAGAAAAGAGTGTGATGCCCTCCAAGAAAAAATCAAAGGGTTGACCCGTCAGGATCAACCACTATCCTCATTTTGAGGATTCGAGAAACACCCCTCCCCCTATGTATATAAATTCTATTAACTGATGATTCATGTGTTTCAGGTTCTCGGGAGATACGATCCAAGGAGAAGTGGAATCTAAGGATGCGAAGTGTCGATGTGATAAGCTCCAAAGTTTCAATTAATTCAAATAAGGTAGAATAATTGAAAATGAAAGGAAGAAACTGAGCACAATTATAAGTGATTGTGTTATTAGATTTATCTCTTGTTTCCTACATCGAGTTCCAACTTAGTAGGATTAGATATTTGGTTAATGGCTCGATGCTGAGTGTCATATTAGTATAAATGGTGCATGTGGAGAAGAATGGTTATTGGTCTCTACTGTTGGGCCTAAAAATAGAAGTGTTGTGTAACATAGGGGGAGCATTCTATTTCCAAATCAGATTCACGAGCCATCAATGCAATAATTGGATGACTCGGCTCAAGTGTTTCCTATTGAGGGTTAAAAGAAACACAGGGAGAAGAAGCAATAAAAATGCATTTCATGCTTATCTATTTGCTCTAACAATATGGTATCAGCTGACTGTTTTCAGGATACCAAGAAACTGCAAGAGAAAATCAAAGGCGTCTCAAAAAAAAAACTGAAAAAAGTAGCTGAAAGAAATGAAGCCACTGAAAAATGAGTCAGTGAACAACTTCCTGATGAAAGTGTTGAGGAAGAAAGAAACACAGGGAGAAGAAGTGGCTGATGTTGATTCAGAAGAAGACACTAATGATGAACAAGAAAGTGTCTAGTTTGTGCCTACAAGGATGCCAAAGAGATGAGCTGAAACTGATAGATAGAATATCATTAGTTAGTAGTGAGCTCCAGTTCAGACAAGAAGAATGAAATTACTACAGCAGACATCATTACTATCACAGGTTGAGCCGAAATGCGTTTCTGATGCAGCTGAAGATGAAAAATCAGTTCAGGCTATGAGCGAAGAGCTTGATCAGATTGAGAAGAACCAGACATGGGAGATTGTTTCGAGGCCAGTAGACAAGAATGTCATCGGGACTAAATGGGTTTATCGCAACAAGATGAATGAATATGGCACAATGATTTGGAAAATATCACGACTAGTCTTCAAGGGATACTCCCAGATAGAGGGAATTGATGTTGATGAGACATTTGCACCGGTTGCAAGGCTGGAAATGATCAGACTATTGTTGGTCATTGTAGTGCAAAGAAAGTTCAATGTTTTCCATATGGATGTCCAATATGCCTTCTTAAATGGAGTTTTGGAAGAGGAGGTGTATATTGAGAAACCAGATGGTTTTATAATTCATGAGGATGAGAACAAAGTTTGCCGGCTGAAGAAGGCGTTGTATGGGATGAAACAAGCACCAAGAGCATGGTACTCAAGGCTTGATCAGTACTTGAAGAAGCTTGGTTTTCAGCGTGGAGGAGTTGATTGCAATATCTATTTCAGTAATGACAGTAATCAAAGGATGATGGTGTTGGTTTATGTCAATGAAAAAATATTTGGTGGATCAGATGAAGCTCAGTGCAGATAGTTTTCCAAATTCATGAAAAATGAGTTTGAAATGTCAATGATTGGAGAGCTAACGTTTTTCCTTGGTCTACAGGTGACACAAGGATGGAATGGAACATTAATTTCTCAATATAAATATGCCAAGGAGGTCCTGAGAAGGTTTGGAATGGAAAATTCCAAGGAGATGAAGACTCCGGTTGCAACCCAGATGAAATTATCTAAATATGAAGATGGAAAGGCAGTTAATATCACAGAATACAGGCATGTTATTGGAAGTTTGTTGTACTTGACTGCAACAAGGCCTGATATTGTTTTCACCACATGCCAAGCAGCGAGATATCAGATTAATCCCAAGGAAAGACACATGATTGCATTGAAAATAATACTTCGGTATATCCAGGGCACAGTGGATTTCGGCTTGACATATAATGATAAATCTCAGACAGAGTTATTGGGCTATACTGATGCAGACTGGGCCGATTTAGTGGATGATAGGAAATCAACATCAGGTGGTGCTTTCTATCTTGGTGGATTGTGTATTTCATGGCTAAGAAAGAAGCATGATTGCATTTCATTGAGCACTGCTGAAGCTGAGTATATTGCGGCCACTCAAGCATGCACACAATTATTGTGGATGAAGCAGCAGCTTGAAGATATTGGAGTTGAAGTGAAGTCTCCGATCAAAATCCAGTGCGACAACTCAAGTTCTATAAATATTAGAAAAAATCCTATCCATAATTCAAGGACAAAGCACATTGAGATTAAGTATCATTTTATCAAGGAGAAGGTTGAGTAGGGAATCGTGAAGTCGGAGTACGTGCCTACAGAGCTACAGGTTGTAGACATTCTGACAAAGGCCTTACCCAAGGAATATTTTGAGAGGCATTGACTGGCTCTGGGAGTTCAGTCAATTCCCCGCACTTGAAATAGTGTGGATGTGGGACCACCCCCCCTCTCCCCGAGGTATGATGTGTTTTTTCCTAATGTGCTGATATGTGTTATCTACTATGTTGCAGACTACAAAGGCGTGAACTTTGGGTTCGTTGACAAAGGGGGAGAAAATAGTGATTGTTTAAGGGGGAGATAATGTGGCTATTTGAGAAATCATGACAGATATGGGGAGAAGCTGACCAGTGGTGCAGCCAGATAGGGGGAGCAATGAGAAAGGGGGAGATTTTCAAATCTGACGATGCTAGAAGTGAACGATCAAAGCATAGAAATCACGACAGCTGAGGATCATGATAAAAGCAGAATGGTGGTGTTGAAATGGTGAGCGAAGGTATCCATCTATCACCAATTGGGATCAGTGTGGTTCAACAATTGGTATCAATTTAAGAATTGGTATCAGGTCGGAATCGACAATTGGTGCTTGACATGAAGCGATTCATTGATGAAATTTTCATACTACTCTTGTTTCTCACGACGAGCATTGCTCATGTGGGCATAGAGTACGTGTTAAGTGATTCCTTAAACGCTATCATAATTGCAAGAGGCAAATGGTGGTAGCAGCTCGAAGAAGACTCAGTGAGGTATCAAATGGAAGAAAATCATTCTGAGCAGAGTTGTGAAGAGTTGTCAACAAACCCAAAGGGGGAGATTGTTGGGAAAAATCCCCTAAGGTAACATTGCAGTATTTTTGGGTTGATTGTGTTTGTTGACAAAGAAGGTTTCCATGGAGAATTTTCTAGTTCCCAAGAAGTAGTTGACATTCCATGTTGACAAAGAACTATGACAAAGGAAAGGACGCTCTGGAGGCGGTACAAAAGAGCAGTAAAAGGTGGCGCCGTTTCCCAGTGTTTGGCAATTTGTTGGGGTTCAAAATTTAGAATTTGGTGAGCATCGTGAAACGTGGATTTCCATGAATATCATAATTTAATATGTAAAAGGCATGAGTTTCACAAAGATGGGATGCATGGATTGGATTTTGTGAAGGCCAGAAAAATGGAGGCGGTGATGCTTCACGATTACGTCAAAAGCTTCATGAACGACAGAGGTAAAGTGCATCGCGGAGGTGAAGGGATTTGTGAGGGAGCTTCACGGAAAAGGCGCGAAGGAATGTTGACGGTGATTTTTCACGATTACGTCAAGCTCCGGGAGTTTAAAATTTCCATGGTGCTTCGCGATTTGGATATAATTCCGGCGGAAACTTCGGAGCTTCACGATTGGAGATGACGGGGCGTTGACTTCACGCGGAAGGGCCGAGGTTCGGTGGAATCACTTATAAATAGAGGCCGACCCCCTCGAGAGAAGAAGAGAGAATTTTTAGAGAAAATCCTTTGCTCTCGATTTACGAAGGTGGTTCGCGGAGTGAGTGTGCTTCGCGAAAGAGGTGCTTCGCGGCCACTATTGTAGCTCCACGAAACCTGCGAGCTCCGTGTTAGCTTAGTCAGCTTCACGAGGGACGTTGATTTGCGACGGCTTGAGCTTCGTGAAAGTGCTTTGCGAAAGTTCTTCACGAAAAGGCAGGAGCTTCGCGAAGGCTTGTTTGAGCTTCACAAAATTGGGAGCTTCACGAAGTAGGGTGTTTTGCAAAGGTGTTTCCAAAAGGAATTGCCCAGTGTTCAGAGTCAAAGAGGTATTCATCAGTGGATGAAATTTGGACATTAACAGAGTATCCATCAACAGTTAAGTATGCATGTATTCATGCAAATGAAGAGACCTACAAGTCTATAAACTATGAGTGGATCCATTCCAAGAGCACTGAGCTTAGGAAGAGGAAGTAGGTGATCATATCCACCGGCATTGAGCCAGAGAGAGAGAAACAGGGAGTGACACTTGGGAAAGAAGTGAGATGACCCTAAACATTGTAAAGGCAGTGAGCCTGGGCATAGAAGTGGTCTAGCCCGAATTTTGTATCCACATCTTATGACGATTAGTGGGATTTGGTACGCACGACAACTTGTCGGCGTATGCTCCTTGGACGTATCCCAGTGGGGGTGAACAAGGTAAAAATATTTGTGTCTGCCTGCTTACTTCCCTGCATTGCATTTGAAGCATCATCATCAGGAAAAGAAGAAAATAAGTGAACATAATAACCACACAAGTGCAAACAAAGTGACCCTTGTAATAAATAGGTCAAGACCCAGTAGGGTAGGAAGAAGTTTGAAAAGAATATCCATACCATGATTCACCCCCTCTCTCAGGGTATATAGGCCCCTATTGGTCCTAACACATATTATAATAGAGTATCTATCATAATTCCCAACCATGAATGTAGGAAATTGATAAATGATCGATATCGGTTTGTGGGGCGGTAGTTCACTTTACACACGAACGATAAGTTCACTACCCATCTAATGGAAGAGTTTTTAAGTGTATCTAAAATCATAATATAACAAAATTTAGATATATTTATGATACTTATATTATTATTTAAGAACACAATATGAATATTTGAGGTGGTGGATAATGAAAATAAAACAAAAGATCTTGTGAAATGATGTTGTCTCTTTTTTGGGTACCTCCATTTTGTTTGCACCAAAGGTATTTCCTTGGCTGGATTTACTCCCATGGGGCTACCTCTAGGATTGTGGGAGGGCTTATTATTCTATATTTGGATATATTATTTTCAATACAAATATTCTTGATAGGTTTGAGTAAGTGGGTAGTGTGAGTTCTTCTTTATACTAAAGGAGGTGTGATTTTATTGTAATTTTTGAAAAGGGAATTCCACCATAAAATTTACAATGAAAACTGAATTCAATAGAAGAATACATTCTAAATAAAGGAGTATAAGTTCCAAATAATAAGAAACCAATGTATTTTTTTCTGATTTTTATGGCCATTTTATCTTTTATGTGTATGGTTTATTATATTGTAAAGTTAAATTTTTCCTTTAATCAATCTAATTAATTTTAATTACATTCACTGATAATTTTGGAAAAAAATGAAGTTTATCTTTTTGAAAATAAAACATTATTTTGATTCCAAATAATTAATCCATATTCAAAATTCCAATAATATAAGTATAAGATTCTATTTTAATATTAATCATGTATACAAGATGATGATGTGGGGTTTTAAAAAAATCCGAATGATTGTTGTGTTTTTATTTTTAAATTCAATGTGAATTTAATTAAAATTAAATATATTTGTTTAAATGATATAAATATGATCTAATTATACTTTAAAACCAAATGGTACCCCAATTTTACTATATAAATAAATTGCATGAAATATAATTATTGATATAAAGTTCATTGTTTTTCACTATTCAAAAAAACTGAAAATTCATTAAAAAACCCAAAAATTCACCCAAATTAAATTTTGATATTATAATTCCCAAAATTAGTAATTTTTTGTGTAAAAGTATATAAAAAATATAAACTATTTATTTAAAAAGAGTATTCCATTAAAAGGTGGTATAACTATCATTTAGAAAAATACATATTTTTATTCATAAAATTGTATTTATAATTAAATTATACAAATGAAATATAGTGTATGTGTATAAGAGTTTTTTATTGAATATATCATTAATAAATTTTATTTAAAATATTAAAAAAAATTAAATCTATTTAGATATTATTATTATTTTACATAGAAAAACATTTTCTGAGAAAAGTAATTTTAATATTTACAAATACTTCTTTCATCCACGTCATGTAATTGATAAACAAGGGATTTATGGGTAAATCACATATTCACAATTTCATTTTACTTATTCATAAAACCAAATTTCATATATAAAAGGTAGATATAATAAAATAATAATATTATTATTACTAGAAAGTTTTAGTTTTTTAAAATTAGGTCTTGCGTTTAATTCGTGTTTTTGACGGGACTCAAAATGTTGTGTTATGGATGCTATGAATAGTGTTTCATGTACCTAAATCTTTTAGAAGTGTTTAATGTAATGAAATGTTAACTTTGTGTCATATATAACACAATACAATCATATTCTCTTATATAAAAATTATATTCAGTGTTGCTTGAATTAAAAAGTATTAAATATATTAAATTAACTCGACATAATATGTTATAAAAAATCTGGAGGTGTTATAATCAACCCCCCATAAAATGAGTTTCAAAATATAGATTAAAATTGGTTATTAAAGGTTTAATATTTTAAATTTATATTAATATAAACCCATATAGTAAAAATGAATACTGAAACTTCCATTAAAAAGGGAATGTTAGAAACCCAAATGTTACCCAAAGTAATAAATAACTAGGTTTTCATGTAGGATAATATTGGTGGAATATTAATATATAGACATGTAATTGAAATATAAATATCATGTAATGATATTGGGTGATATAGAACATGGAGAAAATAATGTTAACAATCGAAAAATCATAAATCCACAATGATCTAAAGGAAAATTTTATTTACCAAAAAATAATTTACTAGGATATCATTTTTGGTTTAGAGATCCTTTCCGTACATATAAATAATTTCCATTAGATGTAAAACATAGTTAATTTCATTACATTTAATAATAATAATATTAACCATTTGTTGTTACCTGATTTATTTCCACTTCATCTATAAAGAAATGATGTTGAATTTGTTATGATTGAAAACCCGACAGATCAAAATATACATAAAATTCATTCAGTATATGTCAACATAAAAGTAAACAGTGGATATCAAATATGGATAAATCATCAAATGGTGATGTTTTACATCAACCACCAAAACCTCATCCAATGTTCTATATAAAACATTTGATAAATTTTAAACCATGTAACCCTTTCAAAATGTCAATATACAAAACATTATAATGATGGTTTGTAAATTTTTAAAAATAGGCTTCACATTAATTTCACTTATATCATAAAGTATACACTGGTTTTCGCATTCAAAACATTTGAATACCATAATATTATTTTCTCATGAAACACGGTAGTAACCAGAATTACCTTAAATCATCTACAAAAACATATATGCCTCCAAATCGCAAGGATTAAAAAATTTATTACATAAATACTAGTTGTTGTAAAAAATTTCCCTAATAAAATATTATAATTCTTAAATAAATACATAATAAGTTTTTATGTCATAAATACTATCTAATTTATATTATCCACTTCAACATCTCTTTATCTATATAAAATTTCATTTCTCATCCTCATTAACACGTAAGGGGTAACCTTTGAATAATTGAAATACAAAAATTCCATTAAATGACTTTTCTATATCATCATAACCATTTAACATATAATATCAAATCCAAAATGTAAACACATACTAAAAAATATTTATATATTTCATATTCATATAAAAATATATTTGATTTCCAAAACATTTACACATTAGCCATCATACTTTATTCTTAAAAAACCCAATATTTATTATCTTGTACTTTAATAATTATTTCCTTGAATATGAAATATGAATAATGTATTAAAGTTCCTCAACCTAAATGTAATCATTCTCTTAATGTTTAATATAAACAATACCTAAAGAACATCCTATAACTTTCACATGTCATTTATAGTCTCTTTATATTCAGCGGTATAACTGATACTCATACCACCATATTGATTATTTTCATGAGATTTTAACCTTGGATATTGTTTTTATAATGAATATATCTTCCTTGTCTGAAAAATTAATATTTATGAACCTTCCTTCATGTTTATACTACTGGATAAGACCAGAAATCATATTCTGAGCATCACTTGTTCTAGAAAAAACAAATAGTAATGAAAAATTACATAAAAAATGTATAAATCAAGAAACAATCATTATTCTATAACACCATAAGTTTACCATTGGTTATTTATAGTTATCATTTCATTAATTTCACAATGAAGGATCATAAAGTGTTTTTGAATTTCGAAATCATATACAATGGGAGTGAACAATAGGTGTGCAACAAGTCCCGTAGTCGTGCCCAACTTCCTGGCTGAGTCTAACTTAATAATGTGTTTTTATGGTTGTCTCCCCAATGCAGATCTATGCTATAGTGAAAACCAATTTTAGCATCCAGACATGGATATATTATGAGAAAACCACATACTCTATCATTTACCAAAATTATAGGACATTTTTGTATAATTGGACTTATTACTAGACAAATCATTATATACATCCCAAGAAATATCCCTATAAATACCATTTGGACCTCATTAAATATTTCTCATCCTATATTCAAATGGTTGACTAAACCATGACTTCAATACCAAATATAATAACACAAGAATTACATATTTGGATACTACATCATTTTTGTGGAATATATAACACATTACATGAATGGACACCTAATGATTGTATTAGTTTAGTGCATTTGAAAAAATGTAATGATAAACACTAGTACATAAGTGAGATACATTATTTCCAAATAGTTTCATCATGACCATCACCCTTCTTAAACATTTCACCAAAATATATATCATCATAACCTAGGAAAGGGATTCATAGAAAGGGGTGATCTCATATTCTTATTAATGGTAAATAAGGGAGATATGTAAGAATAACATTAACATATGGGTACGATAACATGGCCATAATAATTGAAGACCACACCCTGCATATCAATGAAAACAATAACAAGTCATGGAAATAATAATGGGTGTTTGTAAGATATGAATCATATAGAAATAAAAGAACACAAGTAATGAGAACAGAAAACCAGTATAATAAATAAACTATTTGCATACATGTTATCATATATAATCATTCTATATATGTCAAGACTCATCTCAATAACATATCAGGGAACTTCTTGATGACTACACCAACTGGGCAGGACACCCCACCCTCCCTAGTCACAGTCCATTCATTATAAGTGAATATATTCCCTCATCACCCCATAGTATATCATGGTTCCCAATCATCCCATATTGGATCTATTTTACCTATATTTTCAAATTTTATTAGTTCTCCTCGTATCATCATAGCCTCAGAATCCCAAGAAACTGAGCCTCCATAGAGAAGATAGTGGAATTCGTGTCAATCCCCCCCGGTGGGGGAGGTATCCCCATCATCTTTCAAGGGTGAGTGGTCACATTTTCGGCCCTTCATAGACCTTTATTTACTCACACCTTTCTTGGGAATGTTACTATTCCCTAATGTTACGGACCTAGTCGATGGATCACCAAATTTTTAGTTGTCATCTTCAATGTTCACAGTAACCACAACACTTATGAACCACACATCAATTGCGTGGTTTAATCGGAGGCATCCCTCGATGGACTCTTTCGACATGTTCGTCTTTAATTCTTTAAATTTGTAGGAGATGGTGATAGTCGGTTAGCTTGATATACTACAAATAATGATTTGATTCACTTCAGAGGATGATCTCATCTGTTCTTGGTCAAGTTCCCCTACAAATTTGATGGCCATAGATTTATTCTGTCCCAGTGGACCTTTGATTTAAATATGAATCTGGATTCTCCAACCACTGCGGTTTGGGTGAGCATCCCTCATTTCCCCTACCATCTCAAATTCCTTTTGTCCTAAGGATTTTGGGGAACCTTGTTGGTAGATATCTCTTTTTTGGATGGTCGTACAAATTCATTTTATCATCAAATCAACCCAATGATCTGTGATGAAATTGATTTTTGTAGGATGCCTTTTTAATACATTTTGGTGGCTATTGGAAAGGAATATAGGTGCATGAAAAGGGCTGTGTACGATAACTATTTAGAATTCTCCTCGAATTTCAATCAACTATGTCATGATACAGGTTACATTCATCAGGGTGATCACCGTTCTGGATAGAAGGTGGGTAGAGTCAATTGTAAGTATACAGAGGCTCAGGGTGAAATGGTATATTTAAGAAACATTAGTTGTGTTTAAAAGGCTGTGATTGGGGTGCCAACGAATGCAATGTGTGATCTGAGTTATGCGTGCACCAGACATCGGGGATTGTGGAGGGGAAGCAACTAGACATAATGATGTCTACAGTTCCTTTGAAGGGTGCCTCGGGGTCTACTTTGGGGAAGAAGGGTATGGGGCCTGTGCTGAATCTGAAGGTCTCTGATGTGTTCAGCGGGCTAAGTCATGATATGGTAGGCCCCTAAAATTCCAATAGACTAATGAATTTTAGAAGTGTGGGGGTGAGTGGTGGTTTAACTGAAATTTGAGTGTCAACCCATTTGGGGGTGGTTTCAACAGTCATGGAACGATATTTGAGCTTCGACATGAATGTGGCTGCAGTGGTCAGGGAAAAAGATTTGGGCATCGAGGAGAATGTGGTTGCGACTCCTAGCGGAGATGTGGTGTATCTGGGTGACCTTGATATGTGAAGGCAGAGTCATGATAGGGTGTCACTTTCTTGTCTAGTGAGGGGAGATAGGGTGGATTGGACATGATAACATGGAGTCCTCTACAACTGAGCAACAACATAAAAGGACTGACAGACTTGGTAGGGAACCTTGATCCGGGAAATTCATTGGATTCTAATGAGACCTATGTGAATGAATCCCTTGGGGAGGTTAATAGTCATTTGTCAGGTGAGGACATTAGGCTGAGAAGTTATAAGGGTATAATGTGGTGAATTAAGAATGTTTATTCCTCTCTACCACCTCCTTTGGAGACTCAGTCTTCCAAAAAGACTAATAGCTCGAAGTTTGATACAGTGGATACGAGTAATTAGGTCTCAGAATTATTGTTGAATTCAGAAGAATAGGCAGTTAAGTAGGCCTTTCTTCTTAATGTGGATGAAGAGGAGGCAAAAAATATGATGGGTTGGTCTATAAGGGTGATGTTGGCGGAGGAACAATACCTCTAGATTGACAAGTAGGATCTTATCCTTGTAGGGTGCTTCATTAATGGGGGGATTATCCTTGAGGAGTACCTCGAGTCCTGGGATCAAATGGATTTTAAATTTAAAGACATTATGGTGAGTGTGCCTAGAATTCGGATAAATTTTATTTCCCAGAAATTGTGTAGGGAATCATACTCTATTAAGAAAAAATTTCTTTTTAATAATTCTTGTTACTGTGGTAAAGGTTGTCGAATGGTTTGGGCTCTCATTCCATGGGTCTGAATCATATGGGTTTTCGAGCATCTATCCTCTACTAGCGTATGTGCAGGACCTCGGGACACCCTGAGAGGGGATGGGTGAATCCGGGTGTCAAATTTTTCATTCAAAGGTATGGATCTTGTTCCCACGTTGGTAGGAACTTGTTAAACCTGTATGATGGATATGAACAGAAAGTAAGAATTCACATGGATAAAGATGACACAACACTTTTTAGTTGGTTCACCACTAAGGGCTATTTCCAAGGAGCATAAGCTGACAGGTTGTCGGTCGTACCAAATTCCACTAAACTTCACTAGCTATGGATTACAATTTTTCGGGCACAATCACTCTGTCCTAGGATCACTGCCTTTACAAACGATTCAGGGAAACCTCACAGCGTCCCTCAGGTCACTCCCGTTGACTCCCCCTGGCTCACTTCCCTTGGTGAAGTCACACTTAGTTTATAGGCTTGAAGGTATTTTCTTCAATGAAATATAATTCATCCTCTGTTGTATGTAGATGCTCTATTGAAGTCCAATTATCACCTGTAGACTAATCTTCCTTTGGACCGCAAGTATCGGGCAATCTTCGAGCTTTCAGACAGCTTCAAAAAGGACGGGCGTATTTCTTCAACAACAGGCATGCTTCTCCAGGCCGACGCGCAACTTCCAAATCCGGCTTGAAATTCACAACTAGCACGCAACTCTAACTCGACCACTTGCATGAAATACCCTTATTCAACACCAAACTTGCACGACTTAGCACCATTAAATCCCAAACCTCCATGGTCGCGCAACCAACAACCAGCGTGCAACCTCTACTTGCGCGACCCAACTTCCACTTGCACGACTAAACCACCTGCGCGACGATAGCTCAAAAATTCTCTAAGTATTGAACTGAATTGCAAATGAGGAGGGTTGCTCTTCTATTTAAATGAAAACTGGACCACCTAAGCATTGGCGTGCAAGTCCTACCTTTAGCGCGCATGTCCCGGCACGCAGCTCTAACCGTCTTTGCCTCTACCTCGCAAATCACCTGCGTGACACAATCAATACTTGCGCGACCTCCTTTCATTTGTCATATTTTTAAGTTCTGTTCGTGATGAAAAAAAGGCGCGTTAGTTTCCAAGACTCCTAAGCACTGGCGCACAAGTCCATTCTCAACACGCAGGTCACTTGCGTGACCACAATAAAACTTGTGCGACCCTGATCCCTTTTCCATTTTTCCATGTTTTTATCTTGAAAAATACTAGGCATGAAAGTTACATTTCCTTCATGTACACGGCGTTCAAGTATCTCTTCCAATTACACTTTTCTCCATTTTTCTATTTTCAGGCCCAAAAATTTGGCAAACACTGGTAAACGGTGCCACCTTCAATACTGTTGTCTGCTTGAACTGTATGATCACTTTATTGGTACACATTCTGAAATTTCACAAAGGATTGACAAAAAACACAAAACATTCTCCAATTCAATCATATATGACCATGGTTCCAACAATATGTCATTTGAAATTGGCTTTTTGAGAGGGTATGTCTATGCCATCAGTTCCGCGCTCATGAATTTTTCACGGGACTTATTTCCGAGTTTTCATGAATTCGTAATGGTTGGCCATTGTGATGTATTACTAGGGAGGGGCAGGACATTTTGTTTTCTCCCTATTTTTTTTAGGTTTTCTATGTTGTAGTTTAGGTTACTAGGGTTTATCAAGTTTTCTTCAAAAGCAATTTGATAATCAAAATGTAATTTTTAGTCAGTCATATCCTCATAGTAGATTAGGACACACATGTTTCCTCATACAGAGTAGGCTACACCTGTTTATCATTTTAGATCAAGCCATTAAATATTTTTCCCATAATTATATCAAGAGATGTAAATATTTACCCAATTCATTAGAGGGATATATTGGTCACACATGTGACATAATAAAATCATGCATACATGTGCCATAAGAATGTAAATATTTCATCATATCATGACCCATTAAAATAGATGGATTTTATAAACATCATATAATAACCCAAGAAATTAAATGGGTATTATAAACGCTTATTCATTTTATTTCTTATAAAAAAATATATAGTTCTCATAATCATTTAATCAATGTATATCACATGAAAAGAAGAAGGTTTCAAAATCATAGAACCTACGGAAGAGAAACTATTGTCATAAACATTACTCAGTCAAAACATAAGACATTGAAGAAATAGTATGAATTTAATTCTAGGATTATATCCCTTATAAAAGATAATCTATATTAAATTATGTCTTATTATATAGAGGAGGGATTTTTAGAGGGGACATAGAAGAATTTCTTAAGTGAATTGACTATTTTTGTAAATAATTTTCATAAAACCATTTAAAAAATCATTTTATAATAAATAATTCGTTACAATTTCATTCAAAAAATATAATGAGTAAAAACAATTATATATGAATAAGCATTTTGGAAACATAAATAATTTTGAGAACATTTTACAGTGAAAAATAATTTAAATTAAAAAATATATAGAATATTAAAAAAAATTCCTTAAAATTATAATTTTAATATTGTAAAGGATGATTCAAGGAAATTATGGCAATGAACACAGGTAAATCCATACATGACAAACTTTCATTTTGCAATGTAAAATGATTTGAAAAGTAACATGATTGAAAAAGTAAAAAGTATTTTCATTTAAAAAATATAACAAATAGTTAAAATTGATAAAATTTATTTTAAACATATTAGGATAATATGAAAACATTTTTTGAAAACATTTTTTTATGAAATGTTGTTTTTAAAGAACACATATTTTTGACCGAAATGAGAAATAATGTCAGATTTTTATAATAATATATTATCAATTATGTTAAATACCAAAAAGATCAAAAAGTACCATGAAATGGATATGACATAAATTACCATATGATAATAAAAGACATGGTTTTTCTTATGCTATTTATTATAATACTTCATCAATTGTTGCATAATAATAACAAATTTGGAATAATAATGTTATTTGAGAGATAAAATAATACAACATTGGAAACATTAAATCATGATACCTCTATAAGATAATAACATTACATTAAGACAATAATATAAAAAAAATTATAAAATTAATGATATAAAATTACAATTGAATTATATACACCTAATAGAAAAAGATATGTTCTTTAAACACCTTGCATATCGGTGAAGGGAGATTAAGGCAAAAATTAATTTACTGATTTGGAATCCTTTAAACCATAAAACACATGAACTGAAGAAACTAAAAAGGATATTGAAAAACAAATAAATTTATGTTTATTAATATTTTAATACATTCATGTGAATCATATATACTACCCAAAATAAATGGTTGGTGAATTAGGGATAAGTCTAACAAAAAATAACGTGGGAGAAGAAAACCCTTGTCTTATGTCATGAATTTCTTTATGTAGGTTCAATACTCTTAAATAATAAGTATATGTTCATCAAAAATTACCAAATAATAATATTATAATATTTAATACCATATATTTTTTTTATTAATTTAAATAACATGTTTATCAAAAACTCCATGTTAATGTCATGTTACGCATAATAACCACCTTGTGTTTGATGTCTTTTTTGTCTATCTATTCCTGATCCTCATATGTATATTATGATTTTATTATTTAAATAATTTAAAGTATGAAATTAATATATTATATATTTTTTATATAATTATTTTTATTAATCTATTAAATATATAAATATGAAATGCACATCGTTCATGAAGATGGTAGGTCGTACATATGCATGAACTTTAATTCTATTTTTTTATAATTTTGATAGAATGATATAAAATGAAATATATAAATATAATATCATTATAGTATAATTATTTTTTCATATATTTCATATATTTTTACTAAATCTAAACTTTATAGGTTCAATGAAAAGTTTGGACGTATCATATCACTATGTGGTGGAAGTAGTCCACATGTCCACAAAAGATGTTATTGTGTTTACAGAAGATGAAAATAATAATGGTACGTGATATTAAATTTTTATAAAGAATAAAATAATTATATTTATAATAAATATAATATAAAAAATTTGTGTCCTTCAAAATTCTCATCCATCAAAAGAGGTAATTTAAAAACAAATGTAACCTTTATGTGAGGTGGTAGTAAACCGTACACACGAATAGTAAGTTCATTACCCATTTGATGGAAGTGTGTATAAGTTTCAGTATAAATCATAATATATAAAAATAAAAGTTTATTTTTTATACTGAGGTTATTATTTAAACATTTAATAAGGATATTTTATCGGGTGGGGAATGGAAATAAAATAAATGATATTTGAGGAAGGATGTTACATACTCTTTGGTTAAGTATTTTTGGTTTGAACGAAAGGTCATTCCTAGATGGATTTCTTACCAAGTTGAGGATTATAGGTTTAGGGTAGTTGTGTTTAGGAGATTTTTGGATAGAAAATGGATAGTCCAATTTTTTAAGAGTTATGAGGATGTGGTTGTAGTGAGTTTCTTTTTATAGTGGAGGAGGATTGTCATTGTTGTATTTTTTTGAAAAGGGAATTCAAGAAATGTTTTTCCTAGGGAATGTTTCTCTATTAATGAAAAAAAATTATAAAATGGAGAATCAGGTCTAAATAGTAATATAAATTATATTTTTTTCCGGTTTATATATTATTTAGGACCTTTATTTTATGATTTAGTCCCTTGATAATTTTATATTTTTTTGTAATTGCTGTAATTAATTTAAATTAATTTCACTAATATTTTGGGTCAAGAACTGATTTCATGTTGTTGAAAATTTAAATTATTTTTATTCCAAATATGGAATCCTTTTTTTAATATTATATTCAAAAAATTGGATGAAATTAATTTAAAATTAAACATGTTGATGGGATGATAAAGTAGGTTTTCAAAATAATAATGTTCAAAAGTTTTTAATATTTTTATATCTAAATTCAATGTGAGTTTTTCCAAATTATACAAATTACTTAAATATATAGAAAATTAATATAATTACACATTGAAACCAATTTAAAACATAACATAACTATATAAGTAAATGTGATGAAAAAGTAGTTTGAATTAAAATTTTGTGTTTCCACTATTCATCAAAAAATAAAAATTCTCAAAGAAATACAGAAAAACACCCAAAGTTAATTATGAAATTACTATAACAAAATAATGTTAATTTTTATAAATAATAATTATTAGTGTAAAAAAATTTCTTTAACATGGGATTTCCATTAAAATTCATTTAAATTACCTTAAAAAATAATATATCTAACTATTCATAACATTGAATATTTTCTTATCTTATACCTGTAAAAACTATTGGATGGGTATGAAAAATATTTATTTAGTATAGAATAATTTATTTGTAAAAAATTAATAAAAAGTGGGTTTATTAATTTATTGATTGAAATTTATATATGTACTTTGAAAAATAGTATTCTTAGAAAAGTAATTTCATTATTTTCAAATATTTAATTCATTCAGTTAAACAAATTTATAACCAATGGATTCATTTTTAAATCATCATTTAATAATTTATTAAATCTTATTCGTAACTTCTATTCAAATGTCTAGGTGGTACAAATAATAATATTATAATTATAATATTACTATCACAATTTAGATCTGTGAAACTAGATCTTGCGCAGAACGCATGTTATTAAAGGGACTCAACATTATGTGGAACACTTGACATACGTAGTATTGAGTATACCAAAAGATAATATAATTATTTAATTTAGTAAAATATTTACATTATTTTTCTCATAATTCCATCCAAACTCAGTTATTTTATTGAGAAACATTATATTCAGTGTTGGGTGAAATGAAAAAAATCTAAAAGACTAAATTTACCCCATCAAAAATATTTTCCTAAATCTATGGGTGATAGAATTGAGTTGATTTGGAGATAAATATTGGAAAAATATTTTATAAAATGATTCTAATGGTTGGTTTGAAATATTAGTTAGGAATATATTGAGGAATTTTGAGGTTAGTTATTTACATAATGTTTTATTTTAAAATTGGATATAACTAATGAATTTTTTATATTAATGTAATATTTCTTCATATAAATTTTTATAATTTATGGTAAATGTCTTACCATGTGATATATATTTTTGTTTCTTTAATAAAATATAATAAATTTTTCTCCACTCATGGAATTTTTTATTTTCAAGAAGTTGATTTTTGTGTTTTAGGGATAAAATAATCTATCTTAATACCCATCATTTAGAGAAAAATATGAGATTATTGTGGGAATTTATTGAAGAATGGATTTCTATTTATCAACTAATTAAATTTTCCATAAGTCATTATTATAGATTTTATGGAAATACTCAACTCTATGAAAAGTATTTTTAATAGAAATCATATCCTATTACCTTAATATTTTATTAGTTGATAGTCATTTTCACACCTTTTTGGTTTATGGTGTTTTGTTGTTTACATTCTAGTGATTATTCAATTTCTTGTGATTAATGATATCTGAAACTCTACATTATTATTTTATTCCTTGTCAATATCTTCTCTTCCGACAAATTTTCTCATATTTTGAAAACTCATATGTGTTATTTTAGATGACCCTTACCTTAAGATACAATCTATTGAGGAGGAATCTTGGTTAACCCTTTTAATCATTTGGGATTTCAAGAATGGTATTTTTCAATGTCAAACCACTGATTTACAATATTGAGTTCAAGTTATAAGTTTAAATTTTATTATAGAGGGGAGAAGTTATTATATGTATATTTTGAATGGAAATTAATTATGTTCAATAAAGTGTACGACACACAACTCCAAGCTTAAACGAGCTGTGAAATATTATTTAAATATTACCATTATGACCTAGCTATTAAAATTTAAATTAATTAATATGATTGAATACTATATGAAATTTATATATAAAAATTTTAATAAATACAAAAATAATTATTAATTATCAATAAATATGAAATTATTTTTGTTTGTAAATCCATTTTTTTCAAAGACATGTTTTCTCAAAATAGTTTTTCGTAAAAATTTACATGTGAATAATATAATAATTTTTTTTTAATTTTTTTAATTATATTTGATAAAATAGATATAATTTTATTAACCATCTTATCAAAATTATCCTTTGGTGATATGTTTTATTTTTTTTAAAAAAATGGTTAATTTTCAATAAAAAGTAAAAATGGATATCATTATTGAAAATTGTATTTTGATTTCCAAAATTTCCAAAATAAAATTATAATTTTGATTATTTATAAAATTTAATTACTTTAATTTGACAAAATAACCAAATCATATTCATTTGAATTAATTCCAAAAATGAATTTTGTATAAAAACAAGGTCATACATAATAGAGGCATTAAAAACTATTTTTCATTAAATGTAGTCGATTGTATTCTAAATTAAATTATTCAACCTATCTGCTCTAAACAATTAAAAATTGATTCCATTTTAGGAACCATGTGGATACAATTTTTCTAATTTACATTCTATTATTTATTTTGTTAATAAGTATTGATAGGAAAAATATTTTGTTACCACAATAAAGGGAAAAGTAGGCAATCATAGTTAGAATTTTGTTATAAGGATCATAAAATAATCATAAATCGTAGAAAAAAATATTTTATGTGTATATTTCGTTAATATTCTTCACAAATTTTAATATAGGTAAGTTGTTTCAATTTTTAGGTGATTATGTGCTTTAAAATTATTTATTTAATGTAAAGTAAAAAATGACACAATCTTTTTTTTAATAAATATAGTATTGTTTACATATGGATAAGGAGATAATATGGTTTTATAGGAATATTATTTTTAAATATAAAATATATTTTTTCATCATGGTTATTTTTTATGAAATTTTTGTGAAGAAATATTTACCTTAAATTATTGTACAACAATATCATAATAATTATTCAATTATTGGAAAGTAAAATAAATAATATTAAAAATATTAAAAATATTATAATTTAAAATATTTAAGGAGAACTAAGAATTTTATATATCAGTATAAAATTTTAGTAATGTATTAAAATAAGTAATTCTACATTTATTTTTATTTTTGGTTTTATAAATGTCTATGTGTATGAATAGTTCAAAAATTGACATTAATTTTATTTTCTGAAAATAATATTTTGTTAAATAAACTTAAATAAAAAAATAATCTACCACCATTCCAGTGATTATTATATGGTTCATAATATCAAACATGGTTCATTTATATTCTTATTCCATTTATAGTAAATATCATGACACTCAGAGGGAAAAAACATTGATTTCATGGTATGTTTAAAAAGGGTTAACGATGATTTATATCCTAAAAATAAATGTAAACATGTTATATAAATTAGTAAAAAAGATATTTTATTGAAGTATTTAGACTCATAATAATATTATCTTCTAATATTATAAATTTTAATCCATTTTTGATTCAAAATAAATGTATATTAAATTAATATTCAACGAAATTTCAAGAGATCTATTCCTCTAACTTTTAAAGGAGATAAACTTATTTTCATTAATTCACACTTTAAAAAACATTTGGGTCTGGAAATATCAACCATGATATATTTTTAACATCCCTAAATAAGTTCAAGAGGCCTTATGTGGGGATTCTACTAATATGAGAGGTTATATGGTGTTCATCAATTGGGATTTTCTAAAGAAGATGTCAAGTTTTAATTGCTTATATTTAATTTATTTATTCTTCCCCAAAATTAATATAATTACAAAAAATCATCAAATAATAAAAAAAATATCATATATTAAATTATATTTTATTATTTCAATTAAATAACCTATATTAACCACTTTTCCACCAATATGAAACCAAATCATCATTCGTGTGTACGGCGTACAATAGCCTTGTGACCTGATGTAATTCATTCTCCACCACCATATCTCATGAATATATTATCATGATAGAATTATTACTTATATAAGTTATTCATGAATATTTATCATTATTTAAGGATAATATATAATCTTATTTTTTATTTTTATTCACCTGAAAATGATAAATTAGTACTTGTGTATGTGTGCACTACCACCTCAATGAAGTTATGTGATGCGTTTTTCATCAAACATTACACAAATGATATATATTATTTTATTTAAAGATGTAATATGATATTTATTGTATTATTATTATAATTTAACTACAAAATTATACTTACCTTATTTTCATAAAGATTGTTGAAAATATGAGACATTACTCGCACATATGTACGATATACCATCTCTTTGATTATAACATAGTTCATTTTTTATAATAATCAGTATATATTTGTTTAGAAAGTGTAATTGATATATATAAATTATAATAATGTCAATATTATTTTTATTGTTTTAATTTATTAATGAAATCATTTTTCATAGTCAACACATCAATTTCATTTCAGACTTATGAACTTAATATCATCAAAACATTCAATGTGGAATTTACTAATTAAGTAATTATATAAACACATGGTAATAAATAAAATAAAAGTAATAATAAATTTAGTATATGTTATTAAGAATGAAAATAATTAATATATGTTTATTAGTAATGATTATAAAAAATTTAACTGATGATTTATTCTAAAGATAAGCAACATTCATTTATAAAACATATTCTAATGTTTTTTAGAAAACATTTTATTCAATTTCAATATTTATGAAATATTTTATGGATTTTCTATATGGACTATAATGATTTATAAAGGAAATTTTATGTTGTTTTTAATGTTCTTTCAATTTTTTTTTTCAAGATTAATCATTTTATTTAATGTTTTAATTTATTTAAAAATATAAAAACTAAATATTATATTTTAACCAATATGATGACAATTTATTTTCCCTCCAGAATAAACATTATTTTAGGATTGTATTACTTTATAAAATTATTTTTTTATTCAAATTAAAACCCTATTTCCCTTTATTATGGGAATTTTATATTTAAAAAATATGGTTTAATGAAAGGTTATATATAAATATCCTGAAATGGTTTTTTATTTATGTAATGTATGCTTTTATGATAAAGGATTTTATGTGTTGTGATTATTTAATAATTTTTTTAAAATTTCATACGATGATGGATGATTTCATTACAAACTAAGGATGCGTGATTCAATTTTTAACTATGGATGGATAGTGTGTGATAAACCAAGTCCTGGTGAGGCCTTTATAGATCTTCAATGCATTGGGTAATGACATAAAGTAAACCTATTAGGTTTATCCAAATAGATTTTGGGAATTCATTCTTCTTGTTAAACCAAGTGTAATCATGATGTATATTTCATGTGTAACTATGATGTTTTCTTCATGTATTCAAGTGTAATAATGAGGGTAACTCCATATGTAATATTTATATAAAAATGATTACCTATTCTATATATATTATTTATAAATTCTTGTGATGGGTTTTTATAAGATTATTATGATTTACCAAGGTAGGATAATGACCTTATGAATAAATGAAATTATATTTTAATATTTAATGATCAAAATTGTAAATTCATGACATTAATTTAATGATTATTTCATGAAAGAAGATTAAAGTTTATTATTACTATTTTACCATTAATATTTAATATGAAATGTTTTATAAAAAAATTTGGTAGTAAATTGGACTTATTTGGTTAAAATATTTTATTGAACACAATTTTTATTTGAAAAAAAATCGTAAGTATTTCATAACTAAAAATTTCCTTATTTATTTAATTTTATATCCCATACTAATGTTTTTATTCTTTCCTAAGGTTAAATTGTTTTATAATTTTTAAATTATGGGTAATGGAAACGAATAATTAATTTTTACTATCGTAGAATTTTGGCATGAAAATTCATATTTTATTTGAAAATATTTTCTAAGGGAAAAATTTATACTATGTTGATGTATCAACTTTATATATATATATATATATCAGAATGTTATGTAAGAGTTATGACTAAACTCTATAAAACGACAGTCATAAAATATCATTGGGAATTTAATATACTGAATTCTAGTATAAAGACACTAGAATTTTTAATTTTTAATGATGGGTCTATAAAGATATGATTCTATCTATTTAGTAAAATAAAAAGTATTTAACATGCATAATAAAAAATAATATCATCAGAGAATTATAAAAAAACCACTATATAATTATTAATAGTCCCTCTTGTGAATTCCTTACTTTAAGATTCCTTACTCTTCATCATGGATACTTTCAACTCACATTTTGTTCAACCTATATAAATTGTGGATCTACCTATGATTATTGAAGGAAATATTTTTTATTTATTTTGTAATCCCCCCAAATTACTAAACCTTGATCTGATAAAAATAATTTTACCAATTTTAAACAATAATAAATTTTATATTCATTTCATATTTTATACATTATATTCCAAAAATAATCTCATTATACAAGAACCTAAAAGATTAGGGTATTTAGATATACTACAAAAAAATCATATTATAATTTATTTATTAATCATCTCCCACAAAAATATCAATATAAAATATTTATCTAAACACAATTTTGAATATAATATCCATGGGATGTAGAAAACAAAATTTTAAGTGCACTCAAATGTATAGTAAGGGGGAAAATGTAATGAGTCCAAATGGGTTACATTTAACTTTACGAGATAAATGACCATGGGATAAATATATGATTCAAATAACCATATAATCATAAGATATAATCATAGGCTATGGTAAACCATCATTGACCATGATAAGATATCATAGGAGTATAAATTTACCATCATTGAAGCATAAAACATATCCCATGGATTGGAAACATGTTAATCTCATGATAAACTATAAAAAATAACATTATAACATGGACGAAATTTAAAATGTTTCATAGAAAATAAAATAGGTAGTCAGTGAAATATAATAATACCTAGTCATTCCCATGAAATATGTTGTGATCTAACCCAATAATGTACATGCATTATGATGGGAATAAACCTAGTAATGACCACGAATTATTTTGTGAACAATCCCAATCATGGCCACACATTTTATGAGTTATAAAACATTATCCAATTAATTATAGGGAAATATATTATCCCACCAAAATAAAATCATACACAATGCATTGGTATTCCATAATAATATAAGAGAATTTACTATTCCTTCAAAGCATAAATAACCCTAAGAAAATAATTGGGTTTTAAAAAAACTTCCTCAAAATAACATCATAATCCATTCAAAGAAATAATTTGGAAGGTATTATTATATTATATATACATATATATTTAATAATAATTTGTTTAATTTTTTTTTCATGCATGAATGTTTATTTTATTAAATAATTAAAAATATTATATGAAAAACAAAAATAAATATCCTTTTTTTAATAACATTAAAAAAATAAAAAATCATAGAATAATAGGAATATGGTTTTTGTTGAAAAAAAATATTAATTTGTAAATATACAAAAGTAACTACGAATAATAATAATAGATGAAAAAATAATGAAAGAGGTAAATGAGAAAAACATTTTACACCAGTATAACAAAAGCAAAAAAATACTAGTACAGAAAAAATATTAAAAAATTTTCTTTTTAAACTGTGAAGAGAAAGTTAAATAAACTTGAAAATTAACATAAAATTAATTGAGTTATAGATAATAAAATTCATAATACTTTTTACATAATCTTGATATTGAGGAAAAATAGTTGGGTAAATGTGTTCAAAACTTTTAAAGGAATTCTTTAAAATAAAACCACTTGTTATATTTATAATTAGAAAACAATTGAAATAAATGAATTTATAAGGAACAAAAAATTGAATGAATTAGAATATATTAATGAAAAAATATGTTCAATAGAATTTATATAAATTATATAAATATAAATAGGAACAAAATATTAATCATCCTCTATAAAGTAAAATTATGATGAAAAAACCTTACCTCGGACATTCACATAGTCAAATATATCAGAACATCCATATATAATAAATTTAGATTCATTATTAATTTTAATAGTACCCATATTCATAGTTATTTTACATTATACCACCTAATTATACATAATTATTTTTCATATAAATTTTTTTATTTCAATTAATATTTTGGGGGTAATCATTCCATTTCTTCTAGTTGACCCGATTTTGTAGTTTTGGTATTTGAGCCCTGTTAAAGAATTCATCATATCCATAATTTTCATGCTAAAGAAATAAATTATTTAATATATATATAGATACCCGTATCTATTTTTTGGATCTTATTTTTAGGGTTCACATGGAATGTTTAAAAACTCTATTTTTCAGTGATTGTTGAATTGAAAAAAGAATTGAATTTTTGGGTATATATATATGTATATGAAAATTACCACTTGAGAATAATGAAAAAATATTAAATATTTCAATATTAAATATTTTAATCATTACTTATGTTTTATTAATTATTAAAGAAACATATAATAAAAATATTTACATATAGGTAGTAAACATGACAAAAATGGTACACCTAATTACAATTGAATGACTAAGAATATATTATTTTCTAAAGATAATATAACAATTATAGAAGCATTATTTTTTTAATATATTTACTTTTATAAATTATATTCAATAATAGGTATATTAAAAATATATAGAAAAATAATCGAGATGAAGATATCGATTACATTGAGACTTTGAATCTCTTCTTGAAAGGCCTCCTAGAAGTGAGAGTTTTTGGAATTCATCTTACAACCATGATATCAAGAAACTGGAATGTATTTTTTTCAGAAATAAGTATGGTAAATTAATTATAAGGAATATAATTTTTCGTCTGATTTTTAATGGGTGAAGGTGGTATCCTTTTATATGTGAAAGGAGTGACATTTTTTCTATATTAATTTGATAATTTTTAAAATAAAGTTATATTCACTAAAATTTAATCAACTCTATTAAAATAAAATTTTTAAAATAATGGATGTTAATAATAAACCCATAATATCAATTATAGGAATGCATATGTTATCTTTGTGTAATTATATTTTAAATTAACTTTTTTTAACTATTTAATATTTTTTTCGGGTAACTATCTTTTACCATGATAATAGGTTTTTTATAATTAATTTCAATTGTAGATATTATATTTTTTTGATATTCTAATTCAGAATATTGAATCAATTTTTCATTACTGGGTTTCTATTAGTGGTAAAGATTATTTTTATTGAAATCATACTTAGCACAATATAAATAAATGTTATTAAATTTTTTAAGCATAATTTTTTATATAAAAATCACTAACAGTTCTTATTCCCATGAAAACTATAGGTTTACGATTAAATATTCTTCTATGAAATTAATTATAATAACTAAATATATCATTGTGAATACATAATTTAAGGATAAAGACCAAAATATATTTGTATTAGAATAAAATATATCCCAGTTGAAAAAATCTATAATAGATATCTAAATTCAACATTTCAATTTAATATTAATTATTATTTTTACTTTAACAAATATTTAGTTAAGAGAAAAAGGTTTCATATATTAATAATCCATTTTTATTTCATAATTATGTGGTAAAAGATAGGGTATATTTTATAAAATGTATTTTCAATTGTAACATAAAAATAAACTATGTTTGATAACTCATAAAATTCTACCCAAATATTATTTTTGGAAATTTAATCTAATAATGAAGATAATTTCAAAAAACCATAATTATATTATATAAAAACTTAATATATCCAAAATTAAATAAAAAATATATATTTTAAAAAACATTTTTGCTTACCCTTGAACAATTAAATTAATAATCCTTACATTTTAATAATTATTTCATGGATGTCATAAATTTATATTTAAATGAATTTGATAAATAAATTATATATATAATTCTTAAAAGTGATATCTTTTATCAAGATATAAATTTTATAAATGAACCAAGTGAAACTATACATATTAATCTAAAAATTAATTTATTTGTGTTAAAAATAATGTATTTATATCATTCTAGTTTATATTTAAAAATAATATCTTGAGTTCTGAATAATATTTATGGGAAATATATTCATTATTGGTCATCAGAAGTGGCATTTCAATGAACATGGATCCAATAATTATTTCCCCAAGTATTAAATTCTCCCAAATAATATTTTTCTCAAGAAATAATTGATAATGTTATACTTGATATTAGTCTACATTTTTAAAATGTTGGGGACGAAGCCTCATTTTATTATTAAGGCAAAGAAAAGACCTCTTTTAACTTGGTAGAGGGAGTCCCATTACATTTCCCGAAGTCCCATGGGTCTTGTATCCCATTAAATAGCCCGCATGTCCAATTTTTTTTCCAAGGCCCTTCTATGAATAGTAACCCAGCTGATGTAGTACCCGCCGCTACTACAAAGCCCTGCTATTGAAATAGTGTCATGCCGCCGCTACAGTACCTGCCGATCAACATAACCACTACTGTTATAGTACCTCTATAGTATTTTAATAGTACCAGGACCCTATTAGTTTTTAATACTACTAACCAAATTCTATTTCAATGATACATGAAATGATCCATTTTATGAATACAACTACTTCATTATTATAGAGTCCCACTATATTCCTTTTAAGTCTTCGAATTATATTAAAGAAAATTCTTAGATCCAATAATTGATAAAATATGAGAATTTGAGGTCTTGTGAGTCTTAGTGATAATACAATAACAATATTCTATATAATATATCACGCACCAGAAATATTTTATAAAATAATGAAATAAATACTTACAGAACTGTTTGATAAGAAAACTAAGACCTCCATTGAATCTATAATATTGGTTTAATCCATAGTGGGACATGTTATTATCGTTTTCAAACATTTATTAATGTGAATTCATTTGCACAAATAATATTATATGTAAATTAATTAATATAGTTTTCTATTTTAGGTTTATGTCCTAATACTTAATCTATAAATCCCTATGATTGTCCCACTAATTGGAGATTGTAGATATCACAAAAGAACCATAATCATTCCTCATAAGTGATTTATTGAAATAAATGTAAGGAAATATGTTTCTTTTGGTATATTTTCCCATTTAACTATCCAATGAAGCAAATTATTCAATCAAACTAAAAGATTGATTCACAGGTTGATAATGCTTGGAGAGTATATGTTTATCTTCCTGTGATTTTGTATATTATAGATATTTGAATATTTCTCGGTTCCTCATTCACCATTATAATGGAAATGAATTGAATAAAGCCAATAAAATGGTCAAGGGTCATTCACTTTGTCATGTTTTATTGTTTTTATCCCCATTATATATGAATTTTTCATTGACACCCACGTTGGATTGTATTTTAATGAGTACGGGGTGATCAATCTTTGCACAATATTTATTCGGGGGGACATATCATCGTCACAGGTTCGAGATCAAAATCCATGATGCAGATGTGATGAATAGTGATGAAAGGGGATCATGATTCGATTTGAGAGACATCCGTTTGTGATTTTTTATGAAGTGATGATTCTGTTTGAAGAGAGGTGATTTTTGAGTACAGGATGTGGCCAAAATCTGACCATCGGTGATTAAACATTTCTTCAATAATAGATCCTAATTTTTTCAGCATGATTGGAGGAAGTAATGAAGTGGCATTAGTGTGGGTGGAAATTCATGATAATTGTCATGTTTCTAGAAAAACATCAACTACAAGGTGTGTGATATCCAAAAATTTTAATATAAAGGATATTATGTGCTATAAATTATTCAACACCAAACAAAACGATTAAACGAAGTATGAAATATTATTTAGATATGATTATTATAACATATAAGTGAAATTAGTAGGTATGAATAATATTAACTAATTTTAGATATATATATATATATATATATATATATTAATTTTCAAATAAATGAAAATTTATTGATTAATTTTTTTGAAATAAGATCTCATTTTTTAGTAAAACCATTTCATTCTTTAAGCATTGTTTTCTTTAGAAATGTTTTTTATTTACTATTTTAATTAAATAATATAATTATTTTCTATAAAATATTTAAATTTATATTTGATAAAATAATTATCATTTTTGGAATCAGAGTTTAAATATTATCCAATGGTTAAATTTTGATATTCTCAAAAATGTTTGTTTTTTAATAAATTGAAAAAATTTATATATTTACTCAAAAATGTATTTTATTTTCATGTAATTTAAAAAATAAATTATAAATATTTATTATTTTTAAAAATTAATCATTAATTTTTAATTACAAATATACAATTATTTTCTATGGATTTTGTTTGAAGATAATTTTTTAAAAAAAAATCACATTTAAAAATGCATTTTTTGAAATCATATTTTCTCTTTATTTTGTTTGTTTAATATCAAATTAAATTATAACTACTAAGTATTTTATTATATTTAAAAATTTATTCCACAGTTGGAATCAAGCGGTGAAATTGTTTTAAAATGTATTCTTTGAATTTTGGCCAACATGAGTAATAACCTTGGTAATTTTGTTACCAAATTAAAGGGTAAATCTTGTAATAAACGATAAAAATTGATAAAGACAATAAAATGAAACTAAAAATCCGAAATTTTATTCTATTATTATATTTCATCATACGATATTATGATTTACAGTATATTTGATATAATTTGTTTTTTTGTTTTATTATTAAATTTATAAATTTTTTATTAAGTAAAATTAATAAAATAACACTCTTTTTTATAAATAACTATAATATTTCTTACATAGCGATAACTATTGGATATTTTCAGTTATAAATACCAATTTTAAATTAAAATGATTTAAATTAATTTAGGTAATTTATCATTAATTTTTAATGAGTAAATATTTACCTTGAATACTTATACAATAATAATGGAGTAATTATTCAATTAATAGAAAAATAAAATAAATGATGTTAAAAATATTAAAAGTATGTCAATATGAAATAATTTATGTGATCCACTAATTTTATGGAAACATATAATTTTTGGTATTTATTAAATTATTTTATTCCAATTTAATTCCTTTTATTGTTGTTATAAAAGACAACGTACATTAATAGTTCTAAAATTTATATTATGAATATTTTATGAAAATAGTTATTTAATGAATGATATAAAATTTATAAAATTTATATCATATTAAAACTGATTAAGATATATTTTAAAATAACAATAATATCTGGATCATTAATGGGAATTATTTCCTTCAATTTTAAATATCATAACCCTTTAACAGTAAGAAGCCATGTTGTCACGCTGTGTTTGAAAGAGGTTAATGGGGATTAAAGCCAAAATCTAATTAGTAAAAATGTGATCGAAATAATTCTATCAATTATTTTATACATGGATTTAAACTCATAGAAATATTAAAGTATAATATTATAAATTTTGATCCAATTGGAAATTTAATCTAATTTAAAATAAATTAATGTTTTATGAAATTCCATGAGTGCTCCTACTATATTTTATAAAATTGAACCAATTCTTTTCATTTAATCCAAAATCAGAACCCACTCAGTTCTTCAATGATCATCAAAAAATTTCATTCAAATATTCTTCCCGTGTTCTTTAGAATTTATTTTGGCTATAATACAAACCATAAAGCAATTATGGTGTTATAAGATGATTATCTTCTAAAGATGAGGTATATTTTTAAGGTTATATTTTTGTTTTTATCCTTCCACCTTCTTAATTTTTTATTCTTCCATGATAAAATAATATCAAATTTATCCTTTATATAATTATATGTTGTTTTGTTAATTTCATAACCAATATTGATATCATATCTCATCAATTGGGAAACGAAACCATCAGTCCTGTGTACGACCAACTACCACCTCACGAATGGATGTAATTCATTTTTGATATTTGTATCCAATGGGTAGATTATAATGCTGGAATTAATTTTTATATAATATATTAATGAAATATATATTATTATAAAAATAGAATATATCTTTTACCTTATTACATTTCCATTCAATTAAATATAATAACATCCTTTATTATTACGTGAAGGCTACCACTTCCCCGAAGCGATGTGATTACTTTTTCATCACCACATAATAAAGATGAAATATATAATTATATTAAATTAATTAATATGACATTCAATATATTATTATAACTATTTTATTATAAAATTTTACTATGCTTTTTTTCTATAATGAATGTTGAAAAATTGCAACATTACTCATGCATATGCATGACCTAACGTCTCTATAATTATAATGCATTTATTATTTCATAAATATCATTCATAATTGATATCAAAATTATAATTTTTACATAAAATGATAATTATTTCATGGTTATTATTCAATATATGATGAAATAATGATCTACTTGTTCATACCCAGCCCATCAAATTCATTTTGTACTTATAAAGTGAATATCGTCAAAAAATATTATATGAACTTGAAAATTTAATTAATTGAATATTTTATGGAATACATTAAATGAATGGAAAAATAAATTTGAAAAATTTTGTTAATAATGATATAATTAATATTTTTTTTGGAAGGTAAATAATATAAGTGACATGTCAGAGTTGAGGTAATGGATTTTCTATTGAAATTTATATTTTAAAGATTCTCTATCAACTCTTTTACATCATTTTCAATATTTTTAATATTATTTTTTTGGTGTTTTTATATGGACATGAAAGAATTACCATTAACATTATTGTATTTTTTGACATTTTTTAGAGGTTTTCAAAAGAAATATTTATATAAAATGTTACTAATTTGATTATAAAAATACAAAAAAGAAAATTTTATTTACTGTATACGATGATTATATATTTTCATGCCACCATAAACATTATTTATTTGTTTGATTTATTTATATAATTCAATTTTATATCTAAAGAATGACCTTTTCCCCTTTATTCTGAGAATGTTTTTTGATTTTTTTATGATTATAAGGGACATAGCAATATCTTAAAATTCATTCTTAAGTGTGAAAATAATGTTTTTATAATGATATATTTTATGTGGTATGATTATGTTAATGTTCATGGGAGTTATTTAAGAAGACATGTTGTTTTTTAATAAATCATGGTTTGGGGGTTTCATTATAAACCACGGAATAGTGGTTTCACAATATACCAATTTTTGGGTGGGCTGATTAAAGATTTCAATTGCATTGGGTAAATGGAAGAATATTAACAATTCATTTTATCCTGATAGACAATTAGAATATATTTTTATTTGCATTCAATGTATAATTGTGATGGTTATTTAAAGATTATCATTAGAAGATACTCAAATTATTGATGCACAAATGTGTGAGAGTATATATCTATAATATTGATAATAAAATGATTCCTCAATATACAAATATAATTTATCTATTCTTGATATGTGGTTTAATGAAAATGTTATGATTTTTCAAGGGAAGATAATGACCTTATTATTAATGGGAAATTATATGAATCTTTTAAGGGTGACATTTATAACATTGTGAAATAGAGAATATGAGTTACTCATGAATGTATAGAGAAATTTATTATTTTTTTCCGTTATGATTTCTAATGAAATGTTTATGAAAATATTTTGAAAGTTAAGTCGATTTCACTGTAGAGAAATCATTTTTAACTAAATTTTATTTTTTAAAAGGAACTTATATATAATAATTTAGAGACTAACACTTTCTTTCATTATTAATTTATATTTCCATTACCATTTTTTTTTATAAAAACCTTTTAAATCGTTTCTAAATGGGTTTTATGGTTCTTTTGGGGAAAATAATAAGTAATGTGGAAATGAATGAATATTTTTCATGAAAAAAAATCATATTTTATTTTTAATGTTTTTATTGTCAAAATGTATAATAATTAGATGTGTCCTCTTTAAATTTATAAGGGCTTTCTATATTTTAGTTATGACCTATTTCCTTATAAATAATACCATAAAACATCATTGGGAATTTAAAATATTGAAATCTATTTTAAAGTCACTTATAATGTATTGTTTAAAGATTGTTCCATAACATTAGTATTAGAGAAGGGTTTTGAAAACATTGGATATTATTATTTTTTAATGTGATGTTATAATAAGAGTTATTTATAACACAATTGGTTGATTATTTTTTGGATTATTATAATTTCAATGGAATTTAAGACACCCATTTTAGTTTTTCTGTGAATGTATTTGAGGTTACAAATAATATTTTTATAGAAGATTTATTGAATTTTTGTTTATTTTTCTGTTATGTTTAACATAAGTGATTATTTCAAAATAATTATATTACATTTTTTGGGATGTATATGGAAATTGTTGAGATAACCATGGAAGTTTAAAATTATTTAATGGTGATGTTATTAATTTCATTTTTTATTATTTTTTGGTTAATGTATTGTATAATTTCTATAGGTATTTCCTTTATAGTGATAATTTTCTTTATAAAATTATCTAATTTATTTCATATTATTCATTTTTATATATATTAAGGATTATTTAGCATGATGAAAGGAATATGACCTCTCCAATCCTTCTTATATGCAAAATATTAATTAATCATCACTATCATGGAAAAAATTGTCTAATGTTTATTGATCAATATGACACCACATTGTTTCTACATAATTTCTATTGATCATGAAATCTGTTTATTTTATTATTAAATTTCATCTCATCAAACTCATTTGAAAAGTGAAATACCACAAAGAACCTCACTTTTTGTTTTATAGAGATATAGAATTCATGCTTGAAGATGAAGGGGATACAAACAAAATAAAGGGACACACTAAAGTCGAGATATATAGAATGACTTATTTTCTTACGATTTATGTATGAATCATGGCTGATTTGATAATTATGTATCATAGCAAAAAAATTATATCATTGAATATGATTAAAAATTTTGGATAATGTTTTTTGAAATATGATTAATTTAGGATGTGTTTATAAATGATATTCTGATATATTATCAAAATTTAGAAACATTATATAGTAGATTTTGTTTTCAAATTTTTGGAAACACCGGTTAGATAAAATCAATAAAATTGAAAATTTATTTATAAAGAAAGTGAAATTTAATTGAGATAGTAATTTTATGACATATGATAAAGAGATAAATAATGCACCTGTAGAAAATATTCTTTATGTTATGGAAATGATAGTAAGTTAAGATTATTTTTTAAAAGAAATAAGCTCTATAGAAAACCATATAGTTTAAAAAATTAATTTCTGTTTAATGATATATTTAATAATATCCATAATAATTGTTGGAATAGTATAATGATCATATTAATAATGTATTTGAAGATGGGAAACTGAAAATTTGGGTGATGACCCATCACATTGGCATGGTTGGGGTAATAAATCCACAACTGAAGGGAAAAAATGGTGTGTCACTTACTATTGAACTATGTTATGTCATAGTTATTTTGAAATTATATATATATTTATGATTATTTTTGAAACATATGTTTTATCATAGAGATAACCGTGGAATTGAAAATTGATTTCGAAATTGTTGGATTAATTTCATTTTGGAAAAAGTTCACTTTTTTGGGAACCTTGTATGATTATGGTAATTTTGGAATTATGGGATTATATATTTTGATTCAATGTTTTGGTATCTTTTGACAGAATAAATTATTTTAAGGTGGATTTATTGTGATTAATTTCATTAATGGAATGATTAAAAAATTATATGAATTATATGATTATATTATGTACATTTTTTGGTGACTTTAATAGGGATTGATATGATTTTTAGATAAATGAACTAAAAATACTTCCTAAAATCGTTCTAATATTCGGGTTCCAATATTTTTAAATAAATATATTGAATAATTTAATAGATTCTTTTTAATAGAATAATTTTTCTCAAACATTGGGTATTAAAAATTGAATTTTGGATATTAATGTATTATTTCTCCATATAATGGTTTATATATGTTAGGAATTTTCATACATTATACTAGAAATTTTGGTTTTTGTTATTGTATAATGATCATACAAATATATTTTTATTCTACTATTCAATATGTCATTCCTTAGTTGTTTATTTTACTACATTTGGCATAAAAAATAAATATTCAGCACTCATCATTTGGATCAAAGGATGATATTATGGTGGAGATTTAATAAATAATGTACAAAAACATGTAAACTAAGTATTTTATCATTATGTTCTTTATTTATATTGTATGCAATTCCTCAAATCAAAGAAAAATATCTTGAAAAAAATATATTAACATATAACCTTCATATATGATGAATTTATTGTCCTTTTTCACACCTCTTTTGTTTATTGTTTATTATTTTTTGACATTATTATGATCATTAACATTTTTATGATCAATTGTATAATTATGATTACATCATTATTTTGAAATTATTCTTTTTTTTCAATGCCCATATATTCACTACTCACTAATTTTATCCTATTTATAATCCTATAATGTGATATTCTTGATCACTTTCATACTTCTCTTTCCATATTATCAAGATAATTCTTTATTAATCCTTTTTTTGATGTAGGACTTTAAGAATGATATTTTCAGATGAAAAACTATTTATTTCAATGATAAATTTCAAGACAAGATGATAAAATTTATTAATAGTGGGGGATTTAATGTCCTGATATTAAGTAAGGAAGTTATCTTCAATAATGCAAGACACACACAACTAATTTTAATCTAACCAAAAAATATTTTTTATGAATGACCATCAAAACGTCAATATAAAATTGGAGTGTATAAATATGATTAAATGTTTTGGAAAATATGTATTTCACGGTTCATATAATTACTAATGTATAGATAAATCATTGATATATATTCAATAAAATATTATTATGTTCATTTTATTTTTAAAATATATGTTTTTTTTATAAAATCTGGTTTTGTTAATTTTTATGTGTGAATAATTTAATAAATTTCTTGAAATTTTAGAAATTAAATTTCATGAAGAATATGTAATTGTTTGAATCAAAATAAAAAAAAATTTCTTTGGTTAAATTTTAAAAATATATAGTAAATATTTATTATTAAATTAATAATTTAAATACATATCTCTATAGAAAATTGTATTTTTCTTAGTTATTCAAAAATAAAATTCTGTTTTTAGTAGTTTAAAAATTTCAATAGTTCCTTATAACTAATAAATCCTTTTATAGTCTTTTTAATGAGATTTTATCTTTATTTTATTATAAGTACATTTATATACTGTAAAATTCATAGTCTGAGAAACTGTTTCACACCATGGTTTGTTAGCTTTATTTTAAATTTAATTCTACAAATTCATTATTATTAATCATTAAAAATATATCCATTATATTGAACCAAGAGGTATTATTATTATTATTATTATTATTATTATTATTATATTTTTTCTAATAATAGTAAACTTAGTAATTATCTTTACCACGTAAAGAGTATATATAGTAATTATTATTCAAAATAAAATAAAAAGGGATACAAAATGACCCTAAAATGTCCTTAAATTTTATTCTATGAATTTTTTTCAACCCTATTCATATTTTTTTTAATATAGTTCATTTTTTTATTTTTATGGGGTTATAATAATTATATGTTTGATTTATTGAAAGGTAGAAAATATATCCATCCTATTATTAAAATAAATATTATATTTTAAACCAAGGATTGACTAGAGGATATGTTTTGTTATAATTATTACTTTGAAAACAAAATTATTTATATTCATCAAGGTAATTTTTGAAATTTTTTGGGAATAAATTATTACCTTAAATACTAATAAAAAATTCATATAGATACTATTAAATTAATAGAAAAAAAATTAATGCTATTAAAATTATTTAGAGTAATATAATTTTATATAATTTATAAGACCCAAGAATGTTAATTATAAACAAAACATGTTATGGTTGTACTTAAATATTTTATTCAAATTTCCATTTTTTCATATTGTTATAAAATCTATGTATATTAATAGTTCTATAATTGATATTATGGATATTTTATGAAAATAATATTTTATAAAATGATATAATATAATTAAAATTACTATGTTTTGAAAATTTATTAGTGTATGGTTTAAAATATCAACCAAAATATATTTATGGTTATTTTTTTCATTTATTATAACTATTTTGACCCTTAAAGAGTAAGAATCCTTAGAGTAATTTTGAGTTTGAAATTTTTAATGGGGGTTAAAAAATATATTAGTTAAAATGTGATCTAAATTAATTCAAAAATTAATTTATGAGAGGATTAAAACTAATTATCATCTTATCATAAAATAATATTATTTTCTTCCATTGGGATATCTAAATTAATATACATTAAATTAATAGTTTAATAAATTCTAAGAGTATCCCTCCACTCTCTTATAAAATGGTTCCACTTAATTTCAGTTATTTACAAACAAAAACCTATTTTTATAGGTAAATATCTACCCAAATATCTTATTAAAATCCATACCCACGTTTAATATTTATTATTTTTGGAATAATACCAATCTTAGAGGATATATTGTTTTACGAAATTGATATTTTCCAAGGTATTTGTACACCTTTAACCGAATATTTTGGTATTATTTCCACATACACCACATGAAAATATTTTCAAAAATGATAACGTATAAATAAAGATATAATCTATATATTGAGGTGTTATTATGTTAATGTCATATCCTATATCAATATAATATTCAATCAAAATTTAAGCAAAACTATCATTCGTGTTTAGGGTGGACTACCTCCTTATGAACTGACTAAATTTGTTATCCATCATCACACATCATAGATGTACTATAATGATGGAATTAATGTTTTGATGATATTAATTACATTTTGAATATTATTAAAAGTTAATAATTCATTTGTGTTATTACATTTCTATTAACTGAAAAATGATGTCATCATTTTTGTATAGGTTTGCACTACCACCTTCCCAAAGCAGTTCCATTCGTTTTTCATTACCACATCACATGTACAAAATATTATTATATCCACATAAGAGGTAATATTTTATTATATTATGATAAATTTTATAGGATAAAAAATTATACATACCTTATTTCCATTATTATCAGGGAAAAATGGGTATTCTACCCATGTGTACATATGACCTACCATCTATATTGTTGAAACATAGTTTATTTTTCATAAACTATTGGGAAAAAATACCTCAAGGCATCATTGAAGAATTTTTGAGGTGATTGTGTTTGTTGAAAAAGTGGACGTCTGAGTGGTGATTATTGACAAAGAAAAACAATGACATAAAAATTTGTTGAAAAAGAGGATTTCATAATGGAATGTCGAGTTCAAGAGTTGAGTTCAATGATCGATGTTTGATTCAAGAACGTCGACAAAAGGAATGGATGATCTGGAGGCGGAACAAAAATAACAGATACAAGGTGGCACCGTTTTCCAGTGCTTGCCAAATTTTTGGGCCTGAAAATTGACAAACGAAGAAAAGTGTTTTTGGAAAAGGGACTTGTGCGCCGAGGACTTTGAGTATAGGAAATGTGCGTGCCATATGTTTTTCAAGATCAGAAGATCAACATATGGCTAAGGAAATAGGTTCACACAAGTTTGGGAGTTGGTCGCGCAAGTGTCTAGGAGGACATAAGACCTGCACGTCGAGACTGGTTCATGCATGTGACTTGCGCACCATCTCATAGGGTGGTCATTTTGCCTATAAATACTGGACCACCCCTCTTCATTAATAACCAGAGTTCAACACTTTGAGAAATCAGAGATCCCGTCACGCAGGTGTGGTGGTCGCGCAAGTGGTGTGTGTGGTTGCACAGGTGGGACTTGCGCGCCATGGTGATAGTTGCGCGCCAGTGTTTGAAGCTTCACGCTACTATGGAGTTGCGTGCCAATACTGTATTGGGTGTAAAAGGAAGCGAGTCGCACAGGATTAGAGTTGAGGAATCTTGAGTCGTGCAAGTGTCTGAGGAGGACTTGCGCGCCAGTTGTGACTTGCATGCCGATACATGCACGCTGAGATTGACTTGCGCACCAAGTAAGGTTTATTTCCAGCAGTTATTTTCGGGCTTCGTGGAAGCTGGAAGTCTTCCCGGTACCTTCGGTTCAAAGAGAGATTAATCTATGGGTGAAAATTGGGCTTCAACAGAGCATCTACACACAGAGGAAGATGCATTCCTTCATGCAAATGAAGAGACCTACAGGTCTATAAACTGTGAGTGGATCCTTTCCGGAGTAGTGAGAAAAGGAAGAGGAAGAATGTGATCCTCTCCACCCGCAGTGATCTAGAGAGAGATAAATAGGGAGTGACCATTGGGAAAGCAGTGAGCTAACCCTAAACTTTGTAAAGGCAGTGAGCCTAGGCATAGAAGTGATCTAGCCCGAACATTGTATCCACATCTACAGAAGAATATTGGAATTTGGTACGTCCGGGAACTTGTCGGTGTATGCTCCTTGGACGTAGCCCAGTGAGGGTGAACCAAGTAAAAATCCTTGTGTCTGCCTGTTTTCTTCCCTGCGTTGCATTCAAAGCATCATAATAAGATAAAGAAGTAAAGACATGATCATAGTTTACACACAAGAGCAAACAAAGTGACCCTTGTAATAAAAGGGTCAAGATCCATTGGGGTAGGAAGAACCTTGAAAAAGAATATCCATACCCTGATTCACCCCCCCTATCAGGGTATATAGGCCCTTATTTGCCCATACAATTGGTATCGGAGAGAAGGTTGCTTTTATCAAATTTGTTTGCTCCGACTTGGTGGAGTTGATCTTTGTGGTTAAAGAATCTGTCTTCTATTATCTCGGTGTTCCATGGAAAAGGAAAAAACATCCAAGAAGAAGTAGAAGTCAGGTGGTATTCCTCATTGTGGAAGTGTGTATGGAAAAAGTGTGATTCACCTAAAAGAATCAAACAGCTTACTGAAGGAAGGTCTGGATGAATCTGATAAGGAAAAGATTGATTCACTCAATCATGATGCAAGAATTAGTGAGGTACATGAACTTCAAAGAGATATTGAAACAAGTGATGATGAAAAAGAAAGAAGTGAAAGAAGAATAGATATGAAATCAGAGTTAGAGGCTGCTATTGAAGTGATAGATGTTTGGAGAGCCAAAAACAAGAAATCTAACAAAGTTGTTCAAGATGTCAAACTCTATATGCAGTAGCAGGAAGACGAGAAGTCTGGGTTGATGGATAAAATTAAGAAACTCATGTTATTAGCACCAGAGAACTCAGAATCAGTTGGTGAGTATAAGCTTAACATTGAATAACAGAAAAGGGAGATCGATGGCATGAAAAGAAAATTGAAAGATCAAGTCATGTGCTTCGAAGAACCTGATATTCCAAGTGATGTTGGAATCATCGATGAAATTAAGTCTAAAGACAGTTGGATCCAAGAACTAGAAAATGAGATCAACAAGATAAGAAGTTTGAATCATAGACTTATTGATGTAGCTACTGAGCTAAAGGAAAATAATGATTCTCAAGGTGAATAACATCAAAAGGTTCCTAAAATGAAGGGAAAACAAAAGGCTGTTGATTATGAAGAGAATCAACAGTCAGATGAGGTTTAGAATCTTAAAAATAGAAATGATTATCTAGCAACACAGTTGTCTGCAGAAGTTCAGAAGAATAAAAGGTCACAACAAGAGAATTCATGTTGTTATGATTCTGTTGCTCAAGAAAAATTGCAGGTAAAGGTGATAAATGACATGGTTGATAAGCTGAAGCATGAACTGGAAGATGAGATGAGTTGTGGAAATAATCTCAGAAAAGAACTCAATTCCCAACTTGAATCAAGGGATATGAAAATTCAAAAGTTGGAAGAAGAACTAGAATCAGTGAAGAAGGAAGTGGAGAAATCCAATGCTAGAGGAAAGCCTAAATTAAAGGATGCCATGCACTTGCTATTTGATTATCCCTCGACGCATGATGATGAAATGAAAAGAAAATTTTCTATTTCTGAAAAAAGGCAGGGACAAATTTTCTCAGCTCAAAGACCATACGATTTGGGAAAAACTGGTATTGGGTTTGATGAATCTCCTTCCGTGCATGACAGAAAGAGGGTTGTGAATAGTTTCAAAAGTGGAGAAAAACATATAGGTGCTGGAGATAGGCCTACGAGAACTATACCAAAAAGAAATTATGACATTGCTAATTTTGCGGGATTCATGGCCACACATCAAGCTTCGGTTCAGAGGCTCTGAAATACATCACAGGCTGTGAAAATAGAAAATCTGATAAATTTTAGAATAAGAAGAAGCGTCATAAGAAATTAGAGTGAAGAGTCTCTCAGGGGAAAGCATTTATCAGATGCTATTACTGTGGAATAAAGGGACACACAATGAGTATGTGTCCGGAAGCTCTGAAGCTCAATGTTAGAGAAAGAACTCAAAATGCATCAACATATCGACAGGGAAATGATGAAATGAAGTATGCCTTTGATGGAAAATGTTTTATATGTTCTAATTATGGGAATTTGGCATGACATTTCAGCAAGAAGAAAGAAAGAAAGGAAAATGGACTCGAATGGAGATCCTCAACCCCAGTGATGCATAATGTGAAATTCTACACTGAGAGGAAAAGTGGTAAGTTTGAGAATAGGATTAGAGATTCAGGGGAATCACATGGAGCTGAACGAAAGGTGTATCAGTCACCTCCTCTCTCATACTCACAACAGCTCTCAAGGAGAGAATGTGAACAAACCTAGAAGATTATGTGGAGAACTACTCCAGCTGTGATAAAGAAGAATGAACGTTCAATGGAGGACCCACCACCAATGCAAAATAGGGTGATGACTCATAAATATGATAAACGGTAGATAAAAAAAGAATGCATTGAAAAATTCACGGGTCATGTGCCACAGAGAGGACTGAAAGAAAATGGAAAATCCCTGCAATTTTGGAAGAAGGAAGGGAAGATGGAAAGAAAAGAGATTCCTGTTCAGAGAAATAATCAATGAAAATGGAATTTTGGTAGAACATCAAAGACAGAAATGTGTACTAGTGGGTTTAAACCCCAAATTGCGGGAAAGGTCAGGCCTGGAGAATCTTCATATCAGAAAAGGACTCAACATGCAGCTAATGAATGCTTAGTCATATGGCCAGAGCAGTTGAAGTTGGCTAGGTAGCTGGAGGAAGCAAGAAATGAGTGTGATGCGCTCCAAGAAATAATCAAAGGGTTGACCCATCAGGATCAACCACAATCCTCATCTTGAGGAGTCTGGATGAAACCCCTCTCCCTATGTGTATAAATGTTGTTAACTTATTATTCATGTGTTTCAGGTTTTAGGGAGATACGATCCAAGGGGAAGTGGAATCTAAAGATGAAAAGTGGAGAAGTGATATGCTCCAAAGTTTCAATTGATTCAAATCAGGTACCAGAGTTGATGAAGAAAGGGAACAACATAGAACAATATGAAGTGATTGTGTTATTAACTCTATCTCTTGTTTCCTACACCGAGTCTCAAATCATTAGGCTTAGAGATTTGGTTAATAGCTTGATACTGAGTGCCAGACTATAATAAATGATGCATAAAGAAAAGAATAGTGTTTATGGGTCTAAAAAGTGTTCATAACCCCATAAAGTGTTCCATAACATAGGGGGAGAATTCAATAACAAAATAAAATGCAAGAGCCATCACACAAATAATTGAATGACAGAGCTCAAATGTTTCCTATCGAGGGAAGAAAGAAAGATGGGTAGAAGCACCAATAATCATGCATCTCATGCTTATCTATTTCATTCTAACTTGTGGTTTTAGCTGACAGTTTTCAGGATACCGAGAAGCTGTGAGAGAAAATCAAAGGTGTGTCAACAAAAATTTTAGAGAAGATGTTCAATGAAATGAGGTCATTGAACAATGACACAATGAGATTTTTTCTGTTAAAAGTGAGGAATTGGTAAGAGACTCAGGGAGATCAGAAGTGGTTGAATATGATTTACAAGATGATACTGATGGTGAGTACGAGGAAGTAAAATCCTTATCCGCACAAAATCCAAAGAGTCTAGCTGAAATTGACAGGTAGAATATCATCAGTGTTCGGTGAGCTCTAGTTTAGACAAGATGAATGAAATCACTACAGTAGACATCATTACTATCACAGGTTGAACTGAAATGATTTTCTGATGCAGTTGAAGATGAAAATTGGGTCCAGGCCAGGAATGAAGATGGTATAGTGATTCGAAACAAAGCACGACTAGTGTGCAAGGCATACTCCCAGATATAGGGAATAGATGTAGATGAGACATTTTCACCAGTTGCAAGGATGGAGACAATCAGATTAATTTTTGCCATAAAAGTTCAAAAAAAGTTCAAAGTATCCCAGATGGTTGTGATACCTTCATTCTTGAATGGAGTTCTGGAAGAGGAGGTGTATATTGAGTAGCCAGATGGTTTTCTCATTCATGAGGATGAGAACAAAGTTTTCAGGCTGAAGATGGTGTTGTATGGGCTGAAACAAGCACCAAGGGCATGGTACTCAAGACTAGATCAGTACTTAAATAAGCATGGTTTTCAGAATGGGGGAGTTGATTACAATCATTATTTCAACAATAATAGTAATAAAAGGATGATGGTGTTGGTCTATGTCGATGATATAATATTTGGTGGATCAAATGAATCTCAGTGTAGATAGTTTTCTGAATTCATGATAATTGAGTTTGAAATGTCAGTGATTGGAGAGATATTGTTTTTCCTTGGTCAACAGGTGACACAAGGAAGGAATGGAACATTAATTTCTCAGTCTAAATATGCCAAGGAGGTCCTGAGAAGGTTTGATATGGAAAATTCCAAGGAGATGAAGACTTTGGTTGCTACCCAGATGAAATTATCAAAAGATGAGGATGGAAAGGCAGTTAATATCACAGAATACAGGCAAATTATTGGAAGTATGTTATAGTTAACTGCAACAAGAAGTGATATTGTTTTCGCCACATGCCAAGCAGCGAGATATCAGAGTAATCCCAAGGAAAACCATATGCTTGCAGTGAAAAGAATACTTCGGTATATCCAGGGAACAATAGATTTCATCTTGACATATACTGACAAATCTCAGATAGAGTTATTGGGATATACTGATGTAGACTGGGCCTGTTCAGCAGATGATAGAAAATCAACATCAGGTGGTGCATTCTATCTTGGTGGGCTATGTATTGTTTGGTTAACCAAGAAGCAGGATTGTATTTCGTTGAGCACCACCGAAGCTGAATATATTGCGGCCACTCAAGCATGCACACACTTATTGTGGATGAAGCAGCAGCTTGATGGTATGGGAGTTGAAGTGAAGTCTCTGATCAGAATCCAGTGCGACAACTCAAGTGCTATAAATCTTAGAAAAAATCTCATCCATCATTCAAGGACAAATCACACTGAGATAAGGTATCATTTTATCAAGGAGAAGGTTGAGCAGGGAATCGGGAACTTGGAGTATGTTCCTACAGAGCTACAGGTTGCAGACATTCTGAAAGAGGCCTTACCCAAGTAAGCTTTTGAGAGGGATCGACTAGCTCTGGGAGTTTAGTTGATTCCCCGCACTTGAAATAGTGTGGATGTGGAACCACCCCCACCCCCTCTCCCCGAGGTATGATGTGTTTTTCTCTAATGTGATGATATGTGTTCTCTACTCTGTTACATACTGCAAATGAGTGACCTTTGGGTTCATTGGAAAAGGGGGAGAAAATAGTGATTGTTCAAGGGGGTGCCAATGTATAGATTTGATAAATCATGAATGATATGGGGAGAAGCTGGCAAGTGGAGAAGCTAGATAGGGGGAGTTGAAGCTAGTTGAACATGCTTAGCCCGAGCTTAGCTTGGACAACACAGGAAATAGGGCTAAAGAGGTTTTCAAGCTGACAAGGGATGAAGCTGTGAACAGAAAGGGGGAGCATATTAAATCTAACAATGCTATAAGTGATTGATCAAAGAATAGATATCACGACAGCTGCGGATCGTGATAAAAGCAGAAGAGTAGAGTTGGAATGTGGTAAAATATTTCCAAACAAAAATTGGTCTTCCAACAAGTCCATCAACAATTGGTATCAGTTTAGTACAAATTGGTATCAGTTTGGTGTCAATAGTGGATGTCAAAGATGATGTGATTAATTGATGAACTTTTCATTTACTCTTGTTTCTCACGCTAAGCATTTCTCATGTGGGCTTAGAATATGTGTTGAGTAAATCCTTGATCGCTATCAGAATCACAAAAGGAGAATGGCGGCTGAAGAATCAACAATGTATCTTTTTATGGAAGAGTTTTCAACAAACCCAAAGGGGGATATTCATGGGAAAAAATCCCTCAAGGCATCATTGAAGCATTTTTGAGGTGATTGTGTTTGTTGACAAAGTGGACGTCTGAGTGGTGATTGTTGACAAAGCAAAACAATGACATACAAATTTGTTGACAAAGAGGATTTCATGATGGAATGACGAGTTCAAGAGGTGAGGTCAACGATCCATGTATGATTCAAGAATGTCGACAAAAGGAATGGATGATATCGAGGTGGTACAAAAAGAACATATACAAGGTGGCACCGTTTTCCTGTGCTTGCCAAATTTTTGGGCCTGAAAATTGACAAACGAAGAAAAGTGTTTTTGGAAAAGGGACTTGCGCGCCAAGGACTTTGAGAATAGGAAATGTGTGCACCATATGTTTTTCAAGATCAGAAGATCAAAATATGGCTAAGGAAATAGGTTCACGCACGTTTGGGAGTTGGTCGCGCAAGTGTCTAAGAGGACAGAAGACGTGCACGTCGAGACTGGTTCGCGCATGTGACTTGCACGCCGTCTCACAGGGTGGTCATTTTGCCTATAAATACTGGACCACCCCTCTTTATTAATAACCGGAGTTCAACACATTGAGAAATCAGAGATCCCGTCGCGCAGGTGTGGTGGTCGCGCAAGTGGTGTGTGTGGTCGCGCAGGTGGGACGTGCGCGCCAGGGTGATAGTTGCACACCAGTGTTTGAAGCTGCGCGCTAGTGTGGAATTGCGTGCCAATACTGGATTGGGTGTAAAAGGAAGTGAGTCGCACAGGTTTAGAGTTTAGGAAGCTTGAGTCGCGCAAGTGTTTGAGGAGGACTTGTGCACCAGTTGTGACTTGTGCGCCGATACTTGCGCGCCGAGATTGAATTACGCGCCAAGTAAGGTTTATTTTCAGTAGTGATTTTCAGGCTGCATGGAAGCAGGAAGTTTTCCGGATACCTTTGGTTCAAAGAGAGATTCATCTACGGGTGAAAATTGGGCTTCAACAGAGCATCTACACACAGAGGAAGATGCATTCTTTCATACAAATGAAGAGACCTACAGGTCTATAAACTGTGAGTGGATCCTTTCCGGAGCAGTGAGCAAAGGAAAGGGAAGAAGGTGATCCTCTCCATCGGCAGTGATCCAGAGAGAGAGAAATAGGGAGTGACCCATGGGAAAGAAGTGATCTAACCCTAAGCTTTTTTAAGGAAGTGAGCCTGGGAATAGAAGTGATCTAGCCCGAACATTGTATCAACATCTACTGAAGAAAAGTGGAATTTGGTACGTCTGGAAACTTGTCTGCATATGCTCCTTGGACGTAGCCTAGTGAGGGTGAACCATGTAAAAATATCTGTGTCTGCATGTTTGCTTCCCTATGTTGCATTCAAAGCATCATCATTAGATAAAGATGTAAAGACGTGATCATAGTTTACACACAAGAGAAAACAAAGTGATCCTTGTAATAAAAAGGTCAAGATCCAGTGGGGTAGGAAGAACATTGAAAAAGAATATCCATACCCTGATTCACCCCCCGGCCCCCTTGAGGGTATATAGGCCCCTATTGGTCCAAACAATTGGTATCAGAGGGAAGGTTACTTTTATCAATGTTTTTTACTCCGACATGGTGGAGTCGATCTTTGTGGTTAAAGAATCTGTCTTCTATAATCTCGGTGTGCCATGGAAAAGGGAAAAACATCCAAGAAGAAGCAGAAGTTAGGTGGTATTCCTCAGTGTGGAAGTGTGTATGGAAAAAGTGTGATTCAATTAAAAGAATCAAACAGCTTACTGAATGAAGGTCTGGATGAATCAAATAAGGAAAAGATTGATTCACTCAATCATGATGTAGGAATGAGTGAGGTACATGAACTTCAAAGAGATATTGAAATAAGTGATGATGAAAAAGAAAGAAGTAAAACAAGAATAGATATGAAAGTTGAGTTAGAGGATGCTCTTGAAGAGATAGATGTTTGGAGAGCCAAAACCAGGAAAGCTAACAAATTTGTTCACGATGCCAAACCCTATATGCAGCAGTAAAAAGAATAGAGGTCTGAGTTGATGGATAAAATTGAGAAACTCATGTTATCAGCACCAGAGAACTCAGAATCATTTGGTGAATATATGATTAATATTGAAGAAAATAATAGGGAGATCGATGGCTTGAAAAGAAAATTGAAAGATCAAGTCAAGTGCATCGAAGAACCTGATATTCCAAGTGACGTTGGAAACACTGATAAAATTAAGTCTAAAGACATTATGATCCAAGCACTGGAAACTGAGATCAACAAGATAAGAAGTTTGAATCAAAGACTTATTGATGTAGCTACTGAGCTAAAGGAAAAGAATGATTCTCAAGGTGAAGAACTTCAAAAGGTGGCTAAAATCAAGGGCAAACAAAAGGCTGTTGATTATGAAGAGAATCAACAGTCAGATGATGTTCAGAATATTAAAGCTGGAAATGATGATCTAGCAACATAGTTGTCTGCAGAAGTTCAGAAGAATAAATGGTCACAACAAGAGAATGCATGTTGTTCTGATTCTGTTGCTCAAGAAAAATTGAAGGTAAAGGAGAAAAATGACATTGTTGATAAGCTGAAGCGTGAACTGGAAGATGAGATGAGTTGTGGAAATAATCTCTTAAAAGAACTCAATTCCCAACATGAATCAAGGGATATGAAAATTCAAAAGTCGGAAGAAGAACTAGAATCATTGAAGAAGGAAGTGGAGAAATCCAATGCTAGAGGAAAAAATAAAATGAAGGATGCCCTAAACTTGCTATTTGATTATCCCTTGGCAGGTAATGATGAAATGAAAAGAAAATTTTCTATTTCTGAAAAGAGGCAGGGACAAAGTTTCTCAGCTCAAAGACCATACGGTTTGGGAAAAACTGGTATTGGGTTTGATGAATCTCTTTCCGTGCATGACAGAAAGAGGGTTGTGAATAGTTCCAAAAGTGGAGAAAAACATCTAGGTGCTGGATATAGGCCTAAGAGAACTATATCAAAAGGAAATGAGGACATGTGCTAATTTTTCGGGATTCATGGCCACACATCAACATCTGTTCAGAGGCTCTGAAATACATCTCAGGCTGTGAAAATAGAAACTTTGATAAATTTGAGAATAAGAAGAAGTGTCATATGAAATCAGAGCGAAGAGTCTCTCAGGGGAAAGCATTTATCAGATGCTATTACTATGTAATAAAAGGACACACAATGAGTATGTGTCAGGAAGCTCAGAAACTCAATGTCAGAGAAAGAACTCAAAATGCATCAACATCTCGACAGGGAAATGATGAAATGAGGTATGCCTTTGATGGAAAATGTTTTATAGGTTCTAATTATGGGAATTTGGCAAGACATTGGAGTAAGAAGAAAGAAAGAAAGGAAAATGTACTCGAAAGGAGATCCTCAACCCCAGTGATGCATAATGAGAAATTCTACACTTAGAGCCAAAGTGGTAAGTTTGAGAATAGGCTTAGAGCGTCAGGGGAATCACATGGAGCTTAACGAAAGGTGTATCAGTCACCTCCTCTGTCATACTCACAACAGCTCTCAAGGAGAGAATGTGAATAAACCTGGAAGATTAAGGGGAGAACTACTCCAGCTGTGATAAAGAAGAATGAACATTCAATTTAGGACCCAACACAAATGCAAAATAGGGTGATGACTCATAAATATGATAAACGGCAGATAAACAAAGAATGCGTTGAAAAATTCATGAGTCATTTTGCCACAGAGAGGACTGAAAGAAAATGGAAAATCCCTGCAATGGTTGAAGAAGGAAGGGAATATGGAAAGAAAAGAGATTTCTATTCAGAGAAATAATCAAGGAAAATGGAATTTTGGTAGAACATCAAAGACAGAAATGTGTACTAGTGGTTTTAAACCCCAAATTGTGGGAAAGGTCAGGCTTGGAGAATTTTCATATCAGAAAAAGACTCAGCATGTAGGTAATGAATGCTTAGTCATATGGCCAGAGCAGTTGAAGTTGGCTAGGCAGCGGGAGGAAGCAAGAAAGGAGTGTGATGCGCTCCAAGAAAGAATCAAAGGGTTGACCCATCAGGATCAACCACAATCCACATCTTGAGGAGTTTAGAAGAAACCCCTCTCCCTATGTGTATAAATGTTGTTAACTGATTATTCAAGTGTTTCAGGTTTTAGGGAGATACGATCCAAGGGGAAGTGGCATCTAAAGATGCAAATTGGAGAAGTGATATGCTCCAGAGTTTCAATTGATTCAAATCTGGTACCAGAGATGAAGAAAAAAGGGAACAACATAGCACAATAGGAATTGATTGTGTTATTAAATCTATCTCGTGTTTCCTACACCGAGTCTCAACTCAGTAGGCTTAGAGATTTGGTTAATAGCTTGATACTGAGTGCAAAATTATAATAAATGATGCATGAGGAAAAGAAGAGTGTTTATGGGTCTAAACAGTGTTCATAACCCCATGAAGTGTTCCATAACATAGGGGGAACATTCAATAACAAAATAAAATTCAAGATCCATCAATGAAATAATTGGATGACTCAGCTCAAGTGTTGCCTACCGAGGGAAGAAAGAATGATGGGTAGAAGCACCAATAATCATGCATATCATGCTTATCTATTTCATTCTAGCAAGTGGTATTAGCTGACAGTTTTCAGGATTCCGAGAAGCTGTGAGAGAAAATCAAAGGTGTGTCAATTAAAATTTTAGAGAAGATGTTCAATGAAATGAGGTCATTGAACAATGACACAATGAAATTTTTTCTGTTAAAAGTGAGGAATTGGTAAGAGACTCAGGGAGATTTTAAGAGGATGAAGATGATTCAGAAGAGGATAATGATGGTGAGTACGAGGAAGTAAAATCCTTATCTACACAAAGTCCAAAGAGTCGAGCTGAAATTGAAGGTAGAATATCATTAGTGATCAGTGAGCTCTAGTTCAGACAAGATGAATGAAATCACTGCAACAGACATCATTACTATCATAGGTTGATCCGAAATGCTTTGTTGATGTAGTTGAAAATGAAAATTGGGTTCAGGACATGAATGAAGATGGAATAGTGATTCGAAACAAAGCACGGTTAGTGTGGAAGGGATACTCCCAGATATAGGGAATAGATGTAGATGAGACATTTGCACCAGTTTCAAGGATGGAACCAATCAGATTATTTTTTGCCATAGCAGTGCAAATAACGTTCAAAGTGTTCTAGATGGATGTGAAAGCTTCATTCTTGAATGGATTTCTGGAAGAGGAGGTGTATATTGAGTAGTAATATGGTTTTCTCATTCATGAGGATGAGAACAATGTTTTTAGGCTAAAGAAGGCGTTGTATGGGCTGAAACAAGCACCAAGGGCATGGTACTCAAGACTATATCAGTACTTAAAGAAGCTTGGTTTTCATAATGGGGGAGTTTATTACAATCTTTACTTCAACAAAAATAGTAATAAAAGGATGATGGTGTTGGTCTATGTCGATGATATAATATTTGGTGGATCAAATGAAGCTCAGTGTAGACAGTTTTCCGAATTCATGAAAAATTATTTTTAAATGTCAATGATTCGAGAGCTAATGTTTTTCCTTGGCCTACAGGTGACACAAGGAAGGAATGAAACATTAATTTCTCAGTATAAATATGCCAAGGAGGTCCTGAGAAGGTTTGATATGGAAAATTACAAGGAGATGAAAACTCCGGTTGCTACCTGGATTAAATTATCAAAAGATGAGGATGGAAAAGAAGTTAATATCACAGAATACAGGAAAATTATTCGAAGTTTGTTATACTTAACTGCAACAAGGCCTGATATTGTTTTCGCCAAATTCCAAGCAGCGAGAGATCAGAGTAATCCCAAGGAAATCCACATGCTTGCAGTGAAAAGAATACATCGGTATATCCAGGGCACTGTGGATTTCGGCTTGACATATACTGACTAATATCAGATAGAGTTATTGGGATATACTGATGCAGACTGGGCCGATTCAGCAGATGATAGAAAATCAACGTCAGGTGGTGCATTCTATCATGGTGAGCTATGTATTGCTTGGTTAAGCAAGAAGCAGAATTGTATATCGTTGAGCACTGCCAAAGCTGAATATATTGCGGCCACTCAAGAATGCACACAGTTATGGTGGATGAAGAAGCATCTTGAAGATATGGGAGTTGAAGTGAAGTCTCCGATCAGAATCCAGTGCGAAAAATCAAGTGCTATAAATCGTAGAAAAAATATCTTCAATCATTCAAGGAAAAATCACATTGAGATAAAGTATCATTTTATCAAGGAGAAGGTTGAGCAGGGAATCATGATGTTGGAGTATGTGCCTATAGAGCTACAAGTTTCAGACATTCTGAAAAAGGCCTTACCCAAGGAAGCTTTTGAGAGGAATCGACTGGCTTTGGGAGTTTAGTCGATTCCCCGCACATGAAATAGTGTGGATGTGGAACCCCCCCCCCTCTCCCCGAGGTATGATGTGTTTTTCCCTAATTTGTTGATATGTGTTCTCTACTCTGTTACAGACTGCAAATGAGTGACCATTGGGTTCGTTGACAAAGGGGGAGAAAATAGTGATTGTTCAAGGGGGAGCCAATGTGGAGATTTGATAAATCATGAATGATATGGGGAGAAGCTGACAAGTGGAGCAGCCAGATAGGGGGAGTTGAAGCTAGTTGAACATTCTTAGCTAGAGCTTAGCTTGGACAACAAAGGAAATAGGGCTTAAGGGTTTTTGAAGCTGACAATTGATGAAGCTGTGAATAGAAACGGGGAGCGTATTAAATCTGACGATGCTAGAAGTGATCGATCAATGAATATATATCACGACAGCTGCAGATCGTGATAAAAGAAGAAGAGTAGTGTTGGAATGTGGTAAAAATATTCCCAAACAAAAACTGGTCCTCCAATAAGTCCTTCAACAATTGGTATCAGATTAGTACAAATTGGTATCAGTTTGGTGTCAATAGTGGATGTCAGAGATGAAGTGATTAATTGATGAAATTTTAATTTACTCTTGTTTCTAACGCCGAGCATTGCTCATGTGGGCTTAGACTATGTGTTGAGTAAATCCATGATCGCTATTATAATCGCAAAAGGAGAATGGTGGCTAAAGAATCATTGATGTATCTTTTTATGGAAGAGTTTTCAACAAACCCAAAGGGGTATATTGTTGGGAAAAAATTCCTCAAGGCATCATTGAAGCATTTTTTAGGTGATTGTGTTTGTGGACAAAGTGGACGTCTGAGTGGTGATTGTTGACAAAGAAAAACAATGACATACAAATTTTTTGACAAAGAGAATTTCATGATGGAATGTTGAGTTCAAGAGCTGAGGTCAACAATACATGTTTGATTCAAGAACATCGACAAAAGGATTGGATGATTTGGAGTTGGTATAAAAAGAACAGATATAAGGTGGCACCGTTTTCTAGTGTTTACCAAATTTTTGGGCCTGAAAATTGACAAATGAAGAAATTTTTTTTTGGAAAAGGGACTTGCGCGCCGAGGAATTTGAGTATAGGAAACGTGTGCGCCATATGTTTTTCAAGATCAAAAGATCAAAATATGGCTAAGGTAACAGGTTCACGCAAGTTTGGGAGTTGGTCGCGCAAGTGTCGAAGCGGATAGAAGACGTGCGTGCTGAGACTGGGTCATGCAGGTGACTTGCACACCGTCGCACAGGGTGGTCATTTTGCCTATAAATACTGGACCACCCCTCTACATTAATAACCAGAGTTCAACATTTTGAGAAATCAATGATCCCGTCGTGCAGGTGTGGTGGTCGCGCAAGTGGTGTGTGTGGTCGTGCAGGTGGGACTTGCACGCCAGTGTGATAGTTGCACGCTAGTGTTTGATGCTGCGTGCCAGAGTGGAGTTGCACGCCAATACTGGATTGGGTGTAAAAAGAAGTGAGTCGCGCAGGTTTATAGTTGAGGAAGCTTGAGTCGCACAAGCGTCTGAGGAGGACTTACGTGCTAGTTGTGACTTGCGCTCCGATACTTGTGCGCCAATATTGACTTGCGCTCCAAGTAAGGTTTATTTCTAGCAGTGATTTTCGGGCTGCGTGGAAGCTGGAAGTTTACCCGATACCTTCGGTGCAAAGAGAGATTCATCTAAGGGTGAAAATTGGGCTTCAACAGAGCATCTACACACAAAGGAAGATTCATTCCTTCATGCAAATAAAGAGACCTACAGGTCTATAAACTGTGATTAGATCCTTTCCGGAGCATTGAGAAAAGGAAGAGGATGAAGGTGATCCTCTTCACCGGCAGTGAGCTAGAGAGAGAGAAACAGGGAGTGACCCTTGGGAAAGTAGTGAGCTGACCCTAAACTTTATAAAGGCACTAAGGCTGGGCATAAAAGTTATCTAGCCCGAACATTGTATCCACATATAATGAAGAATAGTGGAATTTGGTACGTCTGGAAATTTGTCAGCATATTCTCCTTGAACGTAGCCCAGTGAGGGTGAACCAACTAAAAATCTATGTGTCTACCTGTTTTCTTCCCTACATTGCATTCAAAGCATCGTCATTAGATAAATAAGTAAAGACGTGATCATAGTTTACACACAAGAGAAAACAAAGTGACCCTTGTAAAAAAGAGGTCAAGATCATGTGGGGTAGGAAGAACTTTGAAAAAGAATATCCATACCCTGATTCACCCCCCTCTTAGGGTATATAAGCCCCTATTGGTCCTAACATAAACATATATAATGATTAGAATTAATACAATATATGACATTTAAAATTTATATTTATTTAATTATTATTCTATATATGATGCAATAATGACCTCATTGACCATTATAATGTCACCGAATTCATTTTAGACATATGAACCAAATATCATCAAAATATCAGATTTGAAGTAAACTGATCATATAATTAGAATATAACATCATAATATATAAGATAGAAAAGTATACTAAAAAGTAATAGGATTTTAATATAGTAAATAAGTAATATAATTTTTTTGTTTAGGAAGATAAGGAACATAAGTAACAAATCAGACATGAGGAAAGAGAATATTTTTATAAAAATTACTATCCTAAAGTTTATCTTCCAACTCTATTTCATCCTTGTCCATATTTTTTATATTATTTAATGGATATTTTTTAAAAATTTTTTATTTTTAACAAAAATTTTGTGTCTCATTTTTACATTCGTTCAAAGGATTTCAAAATCAATCTTTTTTATGAAGTGTTTTGACATTATTTACAAAATGTCAAAAAGAATTTTCTATTTTACCATCTACGATAACAATGATTTTTTATACCATTGTAACCATTATTTACTTTTTGGATTAATTTTTATGCTTCCCTTTATTCTTTAAATAACAAAAACATTCCCCATTATTCTTAGAATATTAGGGTTAAAAATTAAATATTAATGGAAAGGTATATATCAATATCACAAAATTCATTCTTATGGGTGCAAAGATTGTTTTTATGATCAATGATTTATTATATTATGACTATGTTTTGATTTTTTTTATGATGAAAAGTGGTTGAATTAAAAATCAAGTATGATTGGTTATATGATAAACCAATGTTCTGTGATACTATTATAGCTCTCTAATGAATTGTATAATGGGATGAAGTTAACCTATTTTGTCTCTCCTAATATCTTATTGTAATATACTTAGATGGTTCTTCCAAGATTATCTATAAATATTATTTCAAGTGAAAATATAGTTGTTAATCCATTTATTCATGTTTAATAATTAGGTTGACCCATATTAAATATTGATAAGAAAAGGTTCAAAAAATTACCTATATGATTTATCTATGCTTTATATGGGGGTTTAAATGAATATTATGATTTATTAGGGAAATAACGTTACCATATGAGTAAATGAATTTATATGATAATTTTATGGGGGAAGAGTACAACTTTTTGAATATGTTTTTATAATTTTTTCAGCACATAAAATAAATATATATTAGATTTATTTTTCCTTAATGATTTCTTATGAATTTTTATATGTGAATATTTGGGTATCCAAGTTGATTTCAATGATTAGAAAATTATTATTTTGAACTGAAATTTAATTATAACATATGAAATTTTTTTAATTATTCATGGATTAATAATTTCTTTCGTTCAATATTTTTTATATCCCATACATTTCTTTTTACTCTCATTCTACAATTAAAAAATATTAATTGGATTTTAATAAAGGATAAAGGAAAATAATAATTCAAGTTAAAAGACATGAAGATGATTCATGAAAAAAATAATTTTTTTATTATAAAAGTTTTGTTTTTTAAATAAAATGGATACAAAATTGAAGTGGACACATTGTATAAATATGATTTTATTATGTATCAGTAATGACATAAAATTATAGAAATATAAACATAAAACATATTTTGAAATTTTGGATTGTGAATTCTAGTTTAATGTAACTATAATTCTTAATTTTTACTGTTGAGTCCTTATATGGATTGTATACAAAAGAAGGTAAAACATGTAGTACCCACTTATGTAGAATTAGGGTTTCATTGTAGAGAAAAATATCACATGTGATTTGACATGGGCCACATGTTGTGTGACTTGTGTCACATACCGTTTGACCCATGGATGGGGGCTTCATATGTACCTAGGGGTATATAACCATAGAAATATCTAATAATATGGGTAAAACATGAGTACACAGTCATGGCCCAATACTCGAACACGACCAGGAACACAAGCATGACCATAATATATGGGCATGAAACAAAGTAAAAGGGAAAGGGTATAAGTAAATTGGAATGGGCTAGTGTCTTGTTGAGGGATGGATCTACCTATAAATGTCATGTATCACAAAAAAGAATATCGTGGGTTTGGAGAGTAATATTCCAAGTGAGATAGTGAGACACATGTATACGAGGGGTAGGATGGAAAATATTTACACTCCCTACACTTTCCATGTTCTTTTTCCATGGCATATTAAGGCCCTCCATAAATTTATATTGGATCAATATTATTTAGGTTAATTCCCTTGGACCATGTATATGAGGGTATAGTGAGGCATTAATTACTAAGGGTATGATTTTCATCCCCTCAAAAGAATTTTTATCAGTTAGAGTTTTCAGAAATCTCTCTTTGAGGAAATGGGTGGTATCTTCTATCTTATATCCTTCCCTAGAAGGGATTAAGAAATCATCATGAACAAATTACATAGGAGTATGATCCACTATATAGTGTGTCAAATGTTTTTGGGTTTATGGTGTATCCCATGATCCATGGGTGAGATATCCTATCTATGTATCAATTAATTATGTGTTCTAATGAATAATTATTATATATTGAGGCTTGAAAAGAATTACCTATCGAATGGGTACCATTAATGACAGAAAGGATAATGTATCGAGATCTCTGATATGAATATTAAATTAAGGACTCAAGAATAATCTTATGGATGACATCACGGTTAAGGCCACTTGTGACGTGGATGCCATCATGAGTATATATGTGTTATATAATTCTTTTATGTCTCATATCATCATTATAATTCCATTGATATAATGAGATTACTAGTCTCTTATTTAACTATATTTATCGATTTCTTGTTTCCAAACAGTCTATTATTATACTCACATAATCCTCGTGATCTTTTAACACATTTAATATCTAATATATTTAACATGATTTTTTTTAGATTTCATAGAGAAACCGAAGTAGGTGCAACATAGTTAGGGTTTTGTAGACTATGGCTGGACCAGGTGTAAATTTTTTTAATATTCCTATCCTTCTCAATATTTTTGACACTTTTATCAAATATTGGTTTGGATTGTATTTTTCACTTATAATTTCTTGAACTTTTTAATAAATTTACTATGGGATATAGATGTATTCATTCATTGGTATCAATTGTATTTGCCTTTTTTTTATATTTACATATGTATGGATGTAATGTTACCATATAATAAGGCCTCACATTGTGTGATATTCCTAATTGATGCTGGTCACCAACCATTTAAGAGGTGGTCTTTGGGTGTCACACTCAGCTTACTACTTTCTAGGAGGGATTCGGGGATCCAGGTCATAATAAATTGGTATCAGAGTAGTGTTAATATGATGATTACAATTTTGATATTTTTTTTCTAGATATTAGTTAGGTTTTTGATATTTTAAAAAAATATATATTTTATTGCGTTTAGATCTCATAAAATGGACCCCAGTATTGGTGTAGTGTCTTACTTGTCAATTCAATAAGACTATGATAACCTACCTTTTGACTGAGTACATATAAGAACTAGTTGTAGTGAATTTTTTTGTATATTAATCATATAGTAATGGTTTGTGGTTTTCATGTTTTTCTTGAGTTAGACCCCTATATATAATGTTTCCACATGGTACATCTCTTCTCATTTCTTGTTTTTTTAATGAAAACCATAAAATTTTACATAATAGGGAAGATAGTACGACATAATGGGTGATGGGGCCTCCATGAAGGGCCCAGATCATGATGACATTTTTCTTCCCAGTGGATAGTGGGTGGTGTATTCTCCTATTACCAACACATATAACGAACGCTGGTGGTTCAGGTGTGTGCATCCAATCATACTGACACAATTATGGCTCTATTGGCACTGGATGACAACATGTATGGGCCTGGTTCGAATCATGATCACTTATGTCAAAAATTTATTAGAGTATACGATGATCATTATGCATTTTCAATAGGTTTTAATTCTATTTAATTGAACAAGAGGATACATAATTAACTAGTAACTCAATGATATCTCAATCTGTCAAAGAATAATCATTGCTTTGTATGTGATTGATATGGAAATCTCATGCATGATTTTCCTATTCATCACATTGAATATATTGATCTGGTCGACGGATGACCCAGATAAAAGTCATGGATAGAATAAGAAATCAAACATGAAGGTGTACATGATTAAAGGTATGGAAGATTAGCAGAAAATTGATGGTACTACGGTCTGTTACCAATACCACCACCCATAGGTGGTCAACATAGTGATCTTGGAGTTACTGGTCAAGGGAAAAGGTAGCTTCCAGTGCTAAATTCCTAGGAATCAGAGGATCTATGAGTTATTAGAGGTATGATGTATGTATTTTCTAATTTATTTGACGAATTTACATATATTGGTTAAATAATCACTTTCATTTTTATATATCTTATTGATTAAATAATGGTTTTGGGTGGAGTTTTTGTGTGAAACTTCATTATCTGATACTCTTAATGGAGGCAACACAGTGATCAAAAATATCTGAATACAGTGTGACCTAAATCTTGAATGAAGGAGATTATTTTCGGACCTTTTTTGTAACAAAAATGAGCCTTTATGATGTCATTATTAGTATTTAAGATATCTCCATGGTTCATGTAGAGATTAAATGTCATAGATGGAGGATGTGATGTATCCACAACGATGAGACAATGAATTCCTTCATCAGAGAGAATGATGTTTAAGAAAATTTGGATTTTATCATGTGAAATTACATATATATGATTACACACTAATTGGATATTATTACCCTTGGAACAATTTATTTTGATATATTTCAGTTCCCTATAATGGTCGTAGAGTTTGAGAAAATCGTTATGAGGTTGTGTCAAGATCACCTCTCCACCAAGAGTTCTCTTTATATATATAAATGAACCTATGGAGGACCCCAATATAAATTGTACCATTTTGGATGGATTCATGTAGTTCTTCATTATATGTAGGTTAAGGTGGGTGACATATAAAGGATGCTATTTTTTAGATATAGTGATTCCCATCGGGTAGCCCCATCATTGTTCACTAATAAGTAAACTGTTAGTTTGAGGTTATGTGTGGATTAAAATCACTTGAAATAGGATACCATAATTTATAAATATACATTATTAAGGATAATCACCTCCTCGAACAAATGAGTGGAGTGGTATGGTTCTTTAATATTGACCTTAGTTCAGGATATCAGCTGCTCTGGGGAAGAGACATGGGTTTACCGAAGTTGACATACCAATGCCTCTATAGTCATTATTAGGATTTTTTGAGCCCATTGAGCATGAATTACACCCTATAAGTGCTCATGATACCAACGAACTAAGTCTTTCTCCATTAATATACTTATTGGGGTGTTCATCATTGATGATATCCTTGTGTACTAGATGATTAAAGAGGATCATTTAATACACCTGAGGATTGGCATAAACATAATATGAATAAAAAAAATTATGGAAATCTATCTATGTTTAATACCTATATTAAATAGGTCTATGTTATGTGAAATTTCCTCAAAATAGAAGGTTTTTTTGTTTACCCATCATATATCGAGGAAATGATTTCTTGGGAGCCACCTAAGAATGTGACATAGGTGTGGAGATTCTTTATCTTCATAGACTACTATAGGATATTTATTCCATATTTCATTAGGATTTTGGAACCCCTTACATATTTGACTTAAAATGGGGAAGCCCTACATTTATATTGAATTTTTAAAATATCATTTTTTGTAATTTCATAAAAGGTTGATGACAACTCCCATTTTGTGACTTCCATAGGAAGGTGTTTCATTACTAGTGTTCTTTTCTACATCAACGACAAGGATCGATATCGTTTTAATGTAGATCCATGAAAATGTTGCATATGAGTCCCAAAAATTGAGACATCAAGTGAAGAACAATTCATCCCATGATCTAGAGATGACAATTTTTTTTCTTCACCTTGATATAATATTGACACTATCCTATGGATGAGTAGTTTATTATATAATCTAACCACAAGAGCCTCTAGTAAATCGTATCAAAGAATAATAATTACATTATAAAAAAGATATTTTTATATTTCCTCCATTTTTATGACTTAAATATACTCTATATTCATTGTAAATGTAATATGGTGGCATAATCTGTCAAAATAAGATATTATTCATAGTTATTGGGATAGGAATTATACAGGCTATCTTAATTGAATTTTTCCATAAGGGATGAGGACGGTGAAGATTATATCTAGTTAATTGGGTTTTCACATCAACTTATATAGTGAGTTAGGTAGGATAATATTATAGATATCAACTGTGAGACCTATAATATTCATTTACCCACTACATACGCTCTTAATAGGTTATCTAAAGGGCATGACCATATCATACTCTTTTTAGGATGAATGATGGTACTAGTGAAATTTCATTAGGAAGTTATGAGGGAGTTTAATAGATCCCACTTATTGGTTCATCCAAGTGTTTTATGGATGTAATAATATAATTAGTTTCATTTATGGTATCTAGGAATGAAAAAGGTTATGTGGTTTTCCTCTGTATGACTCACTTTTCACCAAGTGAAGGACGATCACCATGTTCCAGAGAGTTTGGGTCAACCCCTTGAGGTTCCATAGTTGAAGTGGAATAGTATCTATATGGAATTTGTGATGGGTATATGTGAAACATCTAAAGAACATGATTCAATCTACGTAATCATAGGCCTACTCACCATGTTTTCCTGTATCCATTATTTTTTGGGTTTAGATTGTAGTTGAGATCCTATTCTAGTTATACATTTATAATATTTTCATTCTTCAAATAGTTCCATCATTTATTTTTTCCAAACTATAACACTCTTTTAATCCCATGAGTTTGAAGTGGATTATATTTGGGCATTAGTACTCAGTTTCATTTTGGAACAATATTTCACCTATAGATAAACGAGCAGAGTAAGTGAACCATTTAGGATATGGAGGACATTCTATGGGTTCTCTTGTTGGACAATGTATATTTTTTATAGGACCAACTATCTTTTTTTATATTATTTATAATAATATATACCATTCCACCATTGGTTTCAAACCATTAAATGACTTGTTTGGGATACCCAAAAGGTCAACACTATATGGGACCAATTCAATAGAGTTAGAAATAATGGTCCCAAAGTTGGTGTGAGTGACAACAGAGAAGGTATATATCATACAGGTGTAGACAATGATGGACTAGAGACATTATAAGTATTATAGAGACCAAAAATAGAGGACTTTGAAGTTCAATAATGGAGACTATGTGTTCATGAATGTCATATCTCGACGAGGGTTTCATATATTTGGCTATGGAGAGAAGTTATCATTAAGGTTCATCATCTATTTATAAATATGGTGTAGGTTTAGTGAGGTGGTGTACCACTAATACCGACCATTGTATTATCACTGGCTACATGATATAAACATTATGTCGTAGATGAGGTGGTATGCTCATGAACAACCCCATGTTATCATCTTGGGGGATACATACATTGGGAATGGATCTACAATTGTAGAGTGCATAGAATAGATTGAGGATCAGTTGGAGAAGATCCACTATGCAAATGATATTTCTTTGCGTGTGTCTAAAGGAAGCATGTGAAACTTTTGGAGAGAACATGGTAATGGAATAACCAAATCTTATATGAGTAACATCATCTTGTTGAGTAGGATTATTTCTTTTAGGGATGAAAATTATTATGTTGGAGAGAAAGTGAAATAGTAGTTTTTTTCATTTTAAAACCTTGGAATATATTAAGTACTCTATTTTCATATCCTTTCACTAGGATGATGAAATATTTTGAGACATGATGAGGATTGGTGTTTTTTAAATTAAATTAATAAAAATATTATTCATTCATACAATGTTTTTTAAATAATTGAATAAATATCAAAAGGTGTATAAGATGAGAAATTCCAAACCAACATTAAATACTAAATTTAGGTTTTACCATGTAAATGACACTACATTAATCAAAATTAGGGGTGGTGATAGATTTTTGTCACTTGTGAAATTAATAAAATAATTTTATTTATTTATTTATTATTTTAGATGCTTTACCTAATCATTCCTCATTATTCTCATTATTATGGAAAATACGTAGTGTTATATGCATAACCATTGGTATCGATAGAAGGCCATTGAATAAGAATTCATGGATGATCTAAAATGGATAATTTATTATGAATTGTTGTACCAACCAAGGATTGTGATTATAACCAATGAAATCATTAACCGATCATCATTGATGATTTATCAATCCTATGGTATGAGATTTTTTCAATTAGTTTTTAAAAAAATATTATTATCCCATGATAAACATGAATCAAGTACAATAAGAGATTGATTCAGTGGATTATCACACATTGTGGGTATGGATTTATCATCCAATGATTTTTAGGATTGTTGACTTTTGAATTTTATTGAATTATATTCAACATTCTAATAAAAATTTATTTTGGGAAAGCTGAATAATGTCCATGGATCATTCATCTAGTTAAATTTAGTGGTTTTGTCTCCCCATTATTTATGTGTTTTCTTTGGAACCACTTTTTCTAGTTATTTTAGGATTACCTAATGATTAATCATTGCCCAAAAATTAGTTGTCATAATGGAACTTCATTGTGGGTTTAATATTGTTGTCTACATCGTATTTGGGACACTTAATGGTGAATGATTATTAGGATAAAATTTGGGATATCCTTATTTATGACTTGGGATGTGAAATAGTTCTATTTTATGGAATGTGATTCTTGAGTAGAGTATATGGAATGAATTAGACCATATAATATGGAAATTTCAATCAATCCAATATCAATTATTTTTCAGTGTGATTGGAGGATGAATCGAAGTGGAAGTTGTGTGTGTGGAAATGTGTGAGCATTCAAAATAATCTAGAAAAACCCTTATTTAATGGAGTGTATTATAAATAAAAAATTCAATGTAGTCCCCCCTTATATGATTCTAGGTTTTCCTTATATAGAAAAATATCACAGGACATGTGACACATTTCAGATACCACGTGACTCTGGCCTGGAAGATTGATGTGTTCCCTAGGGATATAAGAGCATGGATACATCCTTGCTCATGGGAACAACCAGAGTGTGTGGGAATGAATATATTCTCAGACATATTCATGTTCAAGAGAATGATAATAGTGCATGATCATAACTATAAGAACACATGCACAACCATAAGATAATAGAATGGGATAGAAGTACATCAAGTGCTTTCTCAACCTCTATATGTAGTGTATCAAGAATGGAAATTGCATGTATGTGGGGTAGAAAATTACAAGTGAGTTGATGAGGAAATATTAGACCTAAGGAATGAAAGAAAAAAATATTTACTCAAATTATAAGAATGAACATTTTTAGGGTATTTTGGGGCCCTCCGTCACTTCGTTTTTGACTAGCATTAGTTATATTATTTCTATTGGTCCATTTCAACGAGGTTACAATGAAAAATAAAGTCCAAAGAATTTAAAATTGATCCATTCATTGCACTAGTCTTAGATAGTGAATTCATGATTCACTATATTAGACCTCGGGTGGGATTATCTATCTTATCGCATTCCGAAGGTGGGGTTTGTGGACTCAACATTACTAAATCACATGGCCATACAATCCCTTACTTATTGGTTTAATAGAGTTAGGATTTTTAGTGCCCCATATAACCCTTGGGAATGATCTTACTTAGGAGTATTGATATCTTCTGAGTTCCAATGAGAACTTATTGTTTATTATGGACCATGGAGAACAACATATTAGATGTGTAACATTAGTGATATCATGGATAAGGTAAATAAATCTCATAGATGAGAAATAACTTGAATCCTCAAGAAAAATCATTTAGATGATAGTATGGTTAAATACTTATGATACATGAAGATATCATATGCATAACTAGAATAGGTTAATATTTGTATGTCTAATATTACGATTGAAATTATAATGAGTTATGAGATGTCTATTTTGTTGATGATATATGTTTGGAGATTTTGGGGTGTCTAACTAGGTGTTGTTATAATCACCCTAACATAGGATGTTCCTAAAAATATTTTTTCCATTGTAGATGACAAGTATGTTAATATATTCCTTATAGTACAAAGAGTAGGTGGTGTATAGGTTTTCTAGACAAAGCATGGTTGTACCAATTAATGACATTGATGGTAGTCCCCTCCTTATCATGAAGTTGGAATCATTTTTCAACTATTGGGGGGATTGTATTTGAACCAATATCTTTCAAATACCTTTTTCATTAAATAGTTTTACGATATAAATGATTTCGTTAAATTATATCATTTTTCCATTAAGCATCTTATTGTTATTTTTAGATGTGTGTGTTTACATATAACATAGGGTAAGGCATCCAATGTGTGTGATATGTCTACTAGATCTTGGTAAAAGCTGCTATTGGAGGTATGATTGGAGTGTCATATTAATCTTACTACTATTCATGAGGCCCCTAGTGTGTCAACCCTGACATTAATTTCATTAGTATATATTTGGTAACAAAATTAATTCAATTTAAACATATAAAATAAATGAATATATTATAACAATCATAGATAGTACTTTTAAAATGTATGAGGTTTTGTTTTAGTTTGGTGTTTTGTATGAAAAAATAGATTTTAAAAAATAATAGAATAAATATTTACCAATATAATTGGTTGTTACACATGGTGTTATCCCATTTCATGTAACTACTTATCTCAATAGCAGAATGATTTTTGATTGAGGTGTCTAACAAATCATGGTAAAGAGTATGTATTTTAGGATTAACCTTAAAAATTATTTTTCATTATCCCTTTCACATTATGTATTTTATGGTAATGATGAGAGAGTCTGATAATAATTGATAATGGCATTTAATAGTGATAATTTTTTTATTAAGAAGAATCATTCATAAAAATAGAAAAATGGTTCGTTGATTCACCCCTTCTCTTCATAGTTCTATCTTCTATACCTGATACTATAGATCCACAAATATCTCAGGCCATTCATACATTAGTTTAGATTCCCACTCCAATTCTGAATGTGATTCATGAACATACTTCCATATGATCAAGGATAGTGGAATAAGTTTCCCACATATTACATTACTCTAATAATCAACAATTTATACTAGTTTCTTACTAACTAAAATATACATGTCCAATTCAAATTCATCCCTGCTCAAAACAAGGGAGAAATCAAGGTTATATTTAATTAATTTAGATACATGTTATAAAACATGAAATGACTACATTTTAGATGGAAACCCTTATTGGTGTGAAAAATATATGACTATTTAAATGAATTTGATGTTACAAACCTACCTTATATTTAGATATCTATGGATTCCATTCCATTAGTCACCTAAAAAAGGTGAAATTATCGATAATATTTTGTCTCTAATTGGAAATTATAGGGGTTTTATACGATGATCAACATAATAATTTTATATACATAAAAATATCACAAGTTGTTTTCAAATAACCAATATTTGTTTTAATATCTTTTTTATTATGATAAGTCCCACTAATGATAGTTGACCAGCCATGGTCCATCAAAGTGGATATTGATGTAAATAAAATGTTAATAATCATTGGGAGACTTCCTGATAGATGATATACATTTATTGTTAGCGTGGAATTCAACTGATGAAACATGGATATCCCATGACTCTATGCAATCTATAACATTATCACGTCTATTTTTTTTAGAAGATTTAATATCCCTTTCAATTTTCCTTTCTATTAATAGATGACATAGAATGTTTAATTTCACCTAACTCACCAATATATCTTGTGTCCCTATTCAAATAATATAAGTGAAATGGGGATATTTATCTATAATTATTATAGAAGTTAACCTATGAAACATAATTAACTCATTGATGCAAAACATCCCAGAATCCTATACCTTGATGTTTTCATTAATTACTATAAAATAGGATGAGTATTTTAGATCAATAATAGAAAATAGATAAATTATTTCCTCAATGGTTATGATGTATTACAATTAATTTTTTGGATATCTCATCCCATTTGAAAGTGGGAATAAGTAAGGGGTAAATTATAAAAGGAGGTTATCAGGCCCTAAATTCACCCGTTGGGAGGTGTAGCACTTTGAAACATATGATTATATAAAACATATCATGATAGGCCAAAAATAATGATAGTAATTATTATAAAAAATCATTGTGATTCATAATTGAACTTCCCATAGAGAGCGTTGAATTTTTTTCACAACATTTATTAGAGAGCGAGGAACCACAATACACTTTAAAAAAATTATTCCCTCAAGGAATACATACCACTAACTGGTGATAAATATACTATAGAAATTTAATATTATATGATAAAATTATTTTCCAAATAGGTTATTATGATTAATAATATCAAGTAGGGAAAATGAAATATGAAAATTACCTATAATCATTTCCTTATTCTATTCCTTTACCTCTAGTCTCATTTCTATAAGAGGCACAAGAAGCTCCATTTTTTTGCTTGATTTATTCAAGTATGGGGATGATAATATCCCATCAAGATAATAAGAAAATAAAATACCCATCATTAGTGTATTAGTGAGGTTGAAATTAAATTTTTATAGATATTCCATCCATCAACTTTTTTTGAAATTTAAAATTTTTAAGAAATAAAATAAATCAATATTTTTTAATGGAAAATTATTATGAATTTCCAACTAAGGAAACAGTATCATCGACACTTAAAAAATTAATGAACCCAAACATTTTAAGGTCACATGTTGTGTAATTTTATTCATTTAGAAGATGTTAATTTAAAACAGAATCCCCCATATTATCATCTTGAAAAAAAATCTAATCCCATTCATGCGACATCATCATAAACCATATAGGCTTTTATTGTTGTTGGAAATATAAAAATTGGAGATGATGTTAGCCACCATTATACTTCATCAAAAGAAGATTTAAATTTCAGTAACCATAAAAATTTCACCTATTTTTTAGTGCTTTCAAATATAATTTATTCAATATTTTAAAAATAATTTATCAATTTTCAATAATAACATTCTATACCCATGATGATATATATCATGTAAATTAATTTGGTTATTCCTAGGAAATTAAAGTATTAGTAATCTCCAGATCAACCTAAATTCCTTTCTATGATACCCCACGTCTTAATAAATTAATTAGTATCTCTAAAAGTTATATTTTGAATATTTTTTCCTAATCAAATTGATCATGAGGATTCACTAGAATGATTGGGATGTGATGGTCGTGACATAATTTAGTTATCCAGTTGATGAAAATGTTATTTATAACACCAAAAACATTATTCAATATACAAGTGATATATACTATTCATAACAACCAGAATTCTGTAAACATTTTAGTTAATCCTATTGTAAACTATACTAAAAATTTTTATAACTTCTTCTAAAATTGATATATGGATTATCAGAATCCTTCTCCATAAGATTATGGTATTCTTATTTGATATTAATCTCATATAATCACATTTCCCCATTTAATTGTTCAAAAAGGTAATTAATACATGAATATGGTATTATTTCTTAACTATCACAAAATTCAACTTCCTTTATTCCATATACGAAAGTAGAGATTCATACACCTTATGGGAAAATAGAATCAGACAGGTTCATGGAGAAACATTTGGATAAAAAAATTTATATTTAAAATCAAATGTTTCTAATTTTCAAATCGTTAAATTTAGTGGGAACCATTTTATATGATTTAAATGATATAAGCTACATTCCAAATCTTAGTTGATAGAAAAATCCACTTCCATATTTGAGGATTTCGTGATAAATCATTATGTAATACATGTTCCGCATTCGAGGTGGCACATTTTTGGGCGGTGTAGAAATGGAACGATGAGGATCGTCACCCGTACCTTTATTATAGAGTTGGTTTCTCATCAAATTCACCATTCCTTTTGTTTTGATACATTCAACATAATTTTCCTCTAAATAATATTGAATTAACCATGCCAGAACTGTTGGTCCTAGTGGGAAATTTCTTAGTGGTGAAGCACATGCACAATCGGCCCTTCTCAAATATAAATTTCTCATATGGTCACCAACGAGATAATTTATGGAGCCAATAACTACCAATAGACTTGGTATCCATGAATCTTGGACCTTCATTCCAAATTCAGGTGCGAATTGGTTGAAAATTTGTCCATCAACACTTTAGAACTCCATTGGTTGAGAGGATGGGAGGTCAGGATCACCACACACTCCTAGGGGAAGATTGTTTCCTCTTATGGGACTCTCTTGTAGATTTATATCATGTTCATCAGTTTTTTAATCCTTGGTTCATTATTGAAGATTGTTTCCATGGGCTACCCTTGGTTTATAGGATCATCGTGAGAATGAATATATTAGATGATACAGAGGTGATTATGATTTGAAAAATATAATAAGGCCCTCTAGAGTTAATCATCATATAGGTGGTATAGAACATGACTTGATGTTGGGATTGGGCCTGTAAGAAGGGCTTCCTACATATCTAAGGTATAGGAATTAGAACCCACTTAGTTCAGATTGTGTGGGTCTTACGCGTGGGAGATTCTCATTTGGGAGACATGGTTTGGTGGACCCATTCCGATGGGCACCGTTTTGAGCTCAGGACTTCTGGAAGGCATCCTACATATCTTGGTTTAATTAGGAATTAGATTTCTCACAGTTTAGCATGTTGTGGGGAATATACATAGCAGCCGACCAGTTGAGGGACATGATTGGGTTGGCCCATTTGGATGGGAACCCTTTTGAGCTCGGGCCTTCTGGTAAGCATCCTATATATTTTGATTTTTTTAGGAATTAGCATTCTTGTAGTTTAAAATGTGTGGGGCTTATGCATAGAAGTTTCTCATATGAAGAGACATGATTGGGTGGATCCTTTATGGATGGGAACACTTTTGATATCGAGCCTTCTAGTAGGTGTCCTACATATCTGAATATGTCAGAAATTAGAGTTCTCATAGTTCATATTTTCTAGGTCTTACACATGGTTGCTTCCCATTTAAAATTACATAATTTGGTGAACCCTTTATGAAAGGGCACTCTTTTGAGCTCGAGCTTCTGGAAGGCATCCTGTGTATAATATTTTGACCACGAATATGATTCCTCGTAGTTCTGAATCATGGGATATTTTCATCATCAAAAATATCTATGCCCACATGAGTAATTCTATATTTGAGAAACAAGAGGATGTGAGAGATCCAACAAAACACACGTTTCCTCTATTGCTGGTAGGAGATGGATAGAATACAATAGAAGTGGCCTGAGAAACAGTGCTCGAGGGTATAGAGTGATGAAACATTCAATATGAAATGAAATTGAAGGTCATGAAGCAGCGCCTTGGATGTTTGGGGACTTTACATAGTGTGAGGGCCCCAAAATATCCTATGAGGTATAAAACAGTTTAATGTCATAGATCTTGGACGATGATTAACTGCAGGATATCCATGTTCATAATTTCCAACGTGTCTTGATCATGAGAGGGATGAAATATGTAATCTATGATTTTGGAGGATGCTGGATCAAGATAAATGATAAAATGCCTGAAATCAATTGAGGCCTACATAGGTACGAAATGACTCTACATTGGATGAACTTGAATTTGGTTGAAGACCGTTTTGTAGGAAACATATGCTGAGCTAGAAGGGCAAGATGTGAATAGTAAATAAGTGGTGTCCTCATGACACTGGCCTTCCATATCTGATGGTCGAGGATGTTTATGAAGATCCGAAATCACCCATTATACTATACTTTAGAGAAATATATCTTGGAAAAAGACTAATACCGAATAGTTTGACGTCATGTTGTAATGATATTAACTCATAGTTTAAGGTCATAGAGTTTGGACTGTGATTATTGAATCTATGATTAGTGGTAGGATAATCAGTCTGGGACGTTCTGACATGCATCGAACATGATAGGAAAATGATGTCTAAACATTGAATATAGGGATTCTCGGATCAGTTGAAATGATATGACAAATGGAAGAAATCGAGGCGTACAGAGGTTATAAAGGAATCTCCGGAGGAAGAATTTTTATATTTTTGATAGACCATTTTTGTGGGAAACATTTTCAAAGCCACGAGGGCATGATTTGAATTCTCAATAAGAGGTGTCCTTAGGACACTAGCCTTCTTCTTATGATTCCCATGGAGGTTTATAAGGATTTATAGTCACTAGATACAAAGATTTTTATGGATGGGAAGGACGTGTTCGGGCGTTTATGAAACATTGTGGCTATGATTGTCCATAGAGTTAGGGGTCAACCTAATATAGGAGGCCGGTGATTGTGTTTTCATGAGCTGTAGGAGGAAGGTATATTCTCATGTTATTTATGGGATGAATGTTTGGATGACCTAAGGGAGAGATAGAAAATTTTGTCGACCTGGAACGAAATGTTCGTGGTGCGACTCTACATTTTTCATGGGGGTTAGTGATTGAAGTGAAGGGACCGACCTGTTAGTGATCCCGAGCGGCGGTATAACCCCCATAGTGTGGATTTTCTGGAACATACTATAATATTCATAGGGAATCCATGTATGAGTTGGCCGCGTAGGAGCTGATAGTTTAGCATGATATGCGGATGAGTTGGCTGCATATGGTGGTACGCGAGGGGAGCTTTCCACCAACTGTCTTCCACATAGGGGGACCACTTACTATCTTCACACATATGGGTTACCCATATTAGTCTTTTATATTTGAGGATCCAAAAACTGTTTTCCACAAATGGTCATCCACGATCTATTTTTATTATATATTTTATTGGTTTGATAGTTGGATGCAGAGGGTGTTCCAAATACATTTCATGGGAAGGGGTTCTATGAAGAGACAACCATGTATGGTTTACGGGATAGAGTCCATGAACTGTATATGGTTCATGGGATGGAATCTGTGAACTACTTTTGGATAATAGGATGGAATCTATGAACTGCTTCGGGTGCGGTATGGAGTCTTGCGAACTACTTTGGGCGCCAGAGAAATTTCTCTCATACCATCTAAATTCTTAATCCACTTTTCACTTATCCCAATGATCTCTCCCCCTATTATTCCTCCCCATTTTTTAGTTCCCATGTTGGTCCTTTTATAGTTTTCTATAGAATCTATTTATGTGGTTTTCATGACAACTTCTGTAGAATCTCATTGAGTGATATATTTACCCGCGGAAGACTCGGTGTACCGGGTTTTGTAGAGGCAACGGTTTTCCGTCGACTTATCCACATCTGCGAACCTCTTCATTAATGAGGATGGTGTGCGGGGAGGGTCTCTTCTGGATTATCACCATTGGAAATTATTTTGGTGCTTTCATTTTGTGGGTGGAAGTTAACCACGAACTAATTCATTTGTAGGTCAGTGCCTCACAGGCCATCATGTCATAGTCCTTCTACATATCACTAGTTCACATTTAATGGATTTCGCAAATCATTCTTTGTAGTTGGTATGAAGTTCAGCCTACCTTTGAAAAATTATATTCCTTCTGATTTCTTCTCAAATATTCAATCCAACATTTATATCTTTGCTTCTCTCAATATTCAAGAGTAGTTTCCTCCCCTTTTTGAATTTTTAGGACCCTACAATACCTTTAGATATTAATTGATGATAGGAGTAATTTCACATAACTATTACCCTTCATATTACCCCATTAAGAGAAATGATATCTATAATATCAATCTAGCAACCACAAGAAGTGGAGTTCCCACCCAAATAAACCTCGGCTCCCAGTCACATTGGAAAATCATGGAACCTTCATCAGAAGTGGTGAAGGTTGCCCATAAATGTAATATTTTGATAGGAATTTTAATACCAATCATGAAATCCATTATCAGGATAACATACAAGTTAAATATTTAGAATATAATAATTTCCTAGTAAAACTCCGCCATAAAAATAAATATTCGGAATAAAGGAAAATGGAATCCACATTCTACTTTCTTCCAAAAAAGAGTAAATGTTTCCCTAATTTAAGATATAATATTGAATGAGAGGATTAATATATCCATGATACGGGAAAACATGTATGAGTGAGAGGAACCTATATCAAATAAATAAATATCTCTATATGATGAAATGATTATAGTTCCTTGGGCTATTTTGTATACCACTACAAATTCAAAAGGTATTTTTATTATATTATGCAACAATATTTCTTTTGAGAGATTTTAATGCTATCCTATATTCCTTGGATTGATTTTCATCTAGATCTTACCATGTGGTGAACCACAAGACCCACACAGTCAAAGGATTGAAATCTGACTGCTATTATGTATCATATTGAACTATATTTTTCCATGCGACTGATGATCCTACACAACTTATCATAGAAAAAAACATTCTATAAAACCATATAAGAGTCTAAATTTCAAGAAAACATGTAATAAATTTAGAGTTTATTGGAATAAGTATTTATATTCCCAAACATTTCACAATGACAGAATACTAGTAATTTTCTACCTATTAGTGCTAATGAGTTTTCTTGGGAGGGATTCCTTGAACCAATGGTACATATCTATCCCAACATTTCTAAATTATTCTTCTTAAAAATGAAACACCATTTAATATATCTTGGGATAGAAGGGAAATTTACCATTCAAGAAATTTTATCTTAATACAAATCAAACTCTAAATATTAATCTATAACATTCTAGATTTGTTGAGTTTTAATTAGAATACATGGGATTATCTGTTTGGATAGAGGTACATTTTAAATAAAAAATACACAAAATTTTCACCCTATAATACATTTTATGTGAAAAAAACATTATCAAAGTAATAACTAGTTTATTCCCTATCCATCCAATTTCCCTTTTTGAGGAAATCAAACTCCTGGTATTTTACCAGTATCTATGTAGGGGGAAAATTATTGAGTATACATTATATAAATTTCAATCAATTCAAATTTTCTCATATTGGTTATCCAAAATAGTAAACTCACACCATTTCTATCCAAGAACCTGATAAATGAAAGTGTAACATTTAACCATAACAAACATGGGAGTACCGATGAATTTATAAATCATTTTAATATATTCCAACAGGTCATAATATTTCTTAAAATCATTTATTCATTTAAAAAAATATATATTTTTGTGAATCCAATATATACATCAGTCCCTATCTAGTTTTGATTTATGAAATTCTTCCTAAGCTTGAGTTAGACCAGGACAATCCCCATAATCCATGTCCCGAACCGGATGCACCAAAACCATAATTATTTTTTTATTTAATAATTAGTTTTATTGTGTATAATTGTCCATCTATACCTCTCGATGGGTTACCATATAACTTAGCGGGGGTATTATACTATAAAAATAAAATAAGAGATAAAAAATTCATTAAACACAAGGAAATTAAAATGAAATAAACTAATCATAATTATTTAAATTAATAAATAAAATTAATAATTAAATCAATATTATTAAAGAAGCTATAAATAAAAACAAATATTGAATTTCATATTTTTCAATATAAATTATTAGTCTATAATATTTTCAAACCACACACTAATTATTCATGACTCAAAAGATGGTCCAAATAAAAATTCATGGTTAAATTGCATGGTTTTTTAAATCATACCTTAACAATGTGAAACATACTTGAACCATTTTTAATGTTTTTTTATGGTTGGAAGAAAAAAATTTCTCAATCGCCTAAACCATGAACCCTAAAATGTTCCCTCAAATTAATATCCTTTTACCTATTATTCTTCAAAAATCATTAAGAAAAAAAATTAAATAAAAAACCTCATTTTCAATTATTCTTATCAATGTAATGTTCATTAAAATGAGTGTTATGAAAAAACTCTATCACAACCTAATAGTCATATATTGATGATCTTCTTTCCAATTTACTTTTAATACCAAAATAACATTACACAAATACTAGAAAATGATACCATTTTTAATAAACCATCCCATGATATCCCTAATTTTTACTGGTGTGTACCAGTAAAAGAATTGACATGCATTACAAATCACACTATGTTTGAAACTTGTTTTAGGGAATTGAATAAAACAAGGTGGGGATTTATTTCTCTATTAAAGAATAAAAATTTTCATAGTGTTTTTCCTAAAAACCCAGTATGGTTTTAAAAAAATTTGAAAATCATGTATCCAAATAATCAATTTATTTAATAAATACATTCTAGAACATAGAATATCATAAATAATATCTCATACCAAAAATATATATTAAAAATGAATCTAAAACCAAAATTAATACCATTAGACATACTCCTAAAATAATGTAAAACATTATTTATATTAATTCAAAATGATACTGAGATGGGATGTAAATCCTATTAGATGATACACAAGTTTACAATATGATACACAAAAATAAATAATAAAAATAATATAAACCAAATACTACTACACATATTCAAGTGATATAATAGTTAACAACCTTAATCTCATATTTTAATATTATCATAAATTTTTTCCATTAATACACTAATCAATGTGGTTCTTTTTAATTACATATCTTAGATAACATGAAGTCTATACACAGACAAAAGGTGGATATAAGGTATGAGAACAACAATCCCATTGGTATACCACCATGAACATTATGTTCATACCATATAAAAAACATATCCTGATAGTTTAGAAGAGAAAATGTTAATATATTATATTCATAAGTAAAAATATTATAAATAATATATTTTATTGTGAAAAGGATAAATGATTAACATTAAATGAGTTTAGAAAAAATTAAAAACTTTTCCATATAAGAATAAACAAATAATAAACCAATAATTCACCATGGGAGGGACCATATGAACAATTTATAATTTGTATTGGGTTATTGTGATAACATATCCAATCGAATTAAAGATCCATTATATAGAATCTCATTATTACACAACATGAGGCCCACTAGGGATAACCAAAATTAAACCCAATAGCCAACTCATAACATTCACCGTCATCTTCAAATGTTAGGATGGAGTAAAAATATATCCACATTAAATTGTCTACCATGAATTGGGAAGTACTGATAATATATTTACAACACCAGGATATTTTAGTATATATTTATTATTATATAAATATTTGTTAAATAACATGTTTTTTACGCAACACCGATGCCAAACGAAGGACAAAAAATATTATCAAGATATACATAATCGTTGTAAATTATTTATTGATAGGGATGATATAAATAATATAGATTTTATTATGAAATATATTTATATAAAAATTATGTCCACTTATAATACTTATTCCCTAATGAAATCCAAGTAGTATAACTATACACCAAATAAAATAGTATATTGCTTAATTTTTTTCCCTAAAGATAGATTGTTATATTCAGTTAATTTGGATATAATGATTCATTATATTTTATCATTGAGGGATGATAAAATATATTTTATTTTATTTTTTTATTAAGAATAACTAAAAATTTATACTAAATAAGAATAACAAAAAATAATAATTTAAAAAGTTATTTTCCTATAAAAATAGTTTTACATTATATTTTATGTTTCTTTTTAACATTTTATCTCCTAAATATGTGGATTTTAGTTATTAAAAATCTAAATCATCATTATATTTATCATTAAAATAATAGAGTGGTTTCATTTTTTTTGTATTTTTCTGAAATTATTTTTTAGGGGAATAACAATTTTAATAAAAAAAATACTACAAATATTATTGAATCATTAGGATATAATAATAACTGAAAAATTTATGAAACACATTTTCCAGGAATATATTTATTTAATAATTAAAATTATGCATTTAAACCATAAAGTTTAAATTAGAAGCCTATAATTAACATTTTTGGAACCTATGTAATCTTTTGTTTTTAAAAAATTTGTTTCTATATGTACATACTCTCTTATTTTGAAAACAAATCATCAATTATATATATTTAATCATCATTTTGTTAATATTTTGAATAATAATTTAGAAATTAGGAATTAATAGATGTTTTATTTTTCGATATAAAAATAAAATACTAATTATAAGAAAAGAGTTACCATAGTAAAATTAAAATATTATAAAAATTTAAATTAAGGGGAATTGCCAAAATATCTCAAAATATTATCCATTATATGTGTGAATGTGAGGTGGATCGAAAATGATTAATCCTCTATCTATTTTTCCCACATTTGGAGAAACATTCCATTGAAAATGAAATTCCTTTTGAATAATGTGATGAATATTGACCAAAATTCAATTAAATTAACTTGAAAAATGATCATCCCACTACCCATTCAATGGTACAAAAGAATTAAAATTATCCCTTATAATATACCTCATTTCCAACCAAATAATTTGCACCAAGATTATTTATATTATAATCCTGAGATATGTCACAACCCGACCGATTAAGACCACCTAGCTAGTTGAATTCCATGTGTGACACCCCAAACATGCCTCTAATAGTCTTGGGGTTATTGACTAGCACTAATTAGTCATATAAAACACATGGGGGGAAATCATATTAGGTACCTAAACACAAAGAAACACACACACATCTACATATACCAATATAATGAAGAATGGTAAAAAAATCATACTATAAATGGATACATAATATCTACCTCACAATAGAGCACAACAAGAAGTACAATGAACGAAAAATTGTCATATAGAATCTCACCAAAACAAAAAATAATCTGCATATTGAAAACATGGGGGAATCTACAAAAAAAAAACTGGTATGAAACATGTTATATCTAATTAAACTATAATCTCCCTAATCCTATTCATCTTATGAATCCATAAAAAAATTCTTATCTTTTAAATAAGACATGACATATATGGTTCGACACCATGTTGGTGTGAGTAAAAAAATACCCAGTAGGACACCCCAAAACCACCAATCATAAAACATAAAGATAGTAGTCATATCATCACCTCGATGGTATGTAAATCTTGATATGAGACTTAAAGTCATAAAAACATAAAAACCAAACTAAAATGAAGATAAATATTAAGTCTCTATATGTGTTAACAACTTCACTACTAGCGCAATATTATACTAGAGGAAAAAAAGTAACACTCATCTATAAGAACCCTCTTAATGAGCATTTATATCCCTATTAGCACTCATCTGAGAGGTCTCACTCATTGGGTATTACTATATGGATTGAATTAATTTTACATTCCATACACATGAGGCCTCTCTAGGAACAAGTTAATGATGGAACTCTTAATATATTGATACATATAATGGGATAACACTTAGGGCTACAGGGGAAAAAAAATCTATAAAAGGATAACCCACTATGTATGGAACAATAGGCTTATATCTGTTGGTCACAATGATTCCTTAAAACACCACCAAAGAATGATAAATAATTGATAGAGTATCTCTCCATAATAATGTAGAGGTTCTCCTAAAAATCTATTTGAGGAAATAACCACACAAGGATCATAATCTTATGAATATGGAGTAATTACAAACATTAACCTCACATGAATAATCCATGGGAACATAAATAATTTATCCTGGTCAGCCCTAAAGATATAGAGGGCCTCAAAATTCCCTAGAAAATTTACATGGTGCGTATTGTGTATACATGATATGTACTATCTTCTCCTAGTGTTCCCTATTTCATGAATCTCCCATAAAACATATATTTTCCTAATTAAATTGTGTTTTCAATAAAATACAAGATATGTAGATATCAGTATGTCACTCAGCATGTCGTTTGGTCTAAACGATGTACTATAGACAAAACCCCTGTACTTATGATATTCCTATGTATTCTGGAAAAGTCCACAAACTTTATCATATTTAAGTAATTTCCAAAGTACATGGGTTGTATGATAATAACATTATAGTTAAGGGATTCACCAATATTTTATGTGTTTTGTCAACATATACAGAGGTTCCTTTTGGACTACATAAAATCATCCTTGTTATATATGGTTTGCGGGCTACATGGGCTGCTGGTATTGAACTCCCTACACAAACCTATCCATTCACCAAGGATTGCATGGTGTGTCCTCCTCTACACATGGTGTGTTTTTTCAAATGGATTATTTTTAATTCAATCCCTGAACACACTATTATGGATGGTTATCCATCACACGACATGTTAGAGGAAAGCACTACATGTGATATTTATCTCAACCAAATAAACCCTATCTAATAATTTGGGGGAACCACACGAAATGATTTCATTTGAACAACATAGAATCTATTTATGTATTTTCTAGAATCCCCTGTTCATCATGAGGTTTCTCCCAAATCTATTTCATTTCCTCCTATTAATCTAGGAATCACTATTAAATGTCCATATTTGACTTGTTCAAAATATATGGGTGGATTAAATATAGACTCTAGTTATTCAATTCCAGAATATCCTTCAATGTATTTATCCCATTCCACCAAATGACCAATCGCATGGAAGCTATACCACCCGTACCAACAACAAAAAAATTGTTTTTGTTGACTGTAAGATTCCAATCGATTGATTCATAGAATATCTCATCGTTTCACTTTTATAGAGAGCTGCCCCGACAATAAATATAAACCCATATAACCCGAACCATTATAATATTCCCATCATCACAACCACACATCCATCACATACCCTAAAACATAAAACAAGTCTCATGATCATGACATTTTATGCCATATATCAAATAAAAAATTAACATCCCGCCCAAGTACCATTGAATAATAGACCAACGAATTTTGGATGACAATCTCCCATAATTGAGGGTGAAAAGAATATATTCAAAATGAAAGGCTTGATCAATAACCATGTCCTTTTCACCATCAATGAGGAAATAAAAATATTATGGATTATCAAAGAATTTAATTCATTATTCTCGAAATATAGAACATCACATCTGAATGATATGATCGAACCAAAAATAAATTGGAAAAAGGATTGATCCATGACCAACAAGGGATGAAAAATACAGGGATAAATCAATATAAAATGATATCTTACATTGAGATTGGATTTTATTTTTGTTATGAATAATTCAAATGTCATTGTTGTTGTTGAGATCTATAAACTCCTTAATTGACAATGATTCTTATAGTAATTTGGCCATCATTCAATGATCCACCAACCATCATCCAACACTATCACCATTGGAGAACTCCATCCTTTCATTCTCAAAGTCTATGTGGCTAATCATAGGGAAATCTCCACAAAAAGGATTAAATATAGAGGGGAGATAGGTAAAGGGAAATAAAAAAAATTAAAAAATTACTAATCCACCGTGAAAAATTTTATACTAAACAACATAAACTAAAAAATTTTAAGTAATTCTTCTGGTAAGCCCATATTCTATATTTAAGGGAGGTATAAGAATTTTTTTGGGAATCCTTTCTGTATTTGTGGAATTATTTATAAAAGTAATGACACATGATATTATATATTTAATATTTCTAATATCACTACACCAAAGCTCATTGGGTTTCACAATTCTTGGATTCATAAAACATAGTTTTGAAAATATTCCATAATATATTATAATGTTTTACAAGGAAAAACTAATGTCATTAAATTCTCCCCACCTTCATGTTTTTTCTTCTCAAAACGTGAAAAAAATCTCACAATTGTTTATTGACCTCGCATTAGGGTCTCCCACTATATCACGATCTAATGGGGGTTCTCATGAAATAAATAACCACTCAACCAAGGTAAACACATACCCATAAATGGTTTTATCATGTGTGTTTTAAAACATCATCGGTATCCTCAAAATCATGAAAAGGAAAACTCATCACTCAATTCCTCAATCATCAAGGTTGACATCAAGAAATTAGTCATGAACATGTATCATCATCTATGATTTATGGAAAACACTATGTACACTATCTAACTATGTTTACAAGTTCATGTAGCACCCACCTCTCTAAAAAACATAGTAACTGAAAAAGGTCCCACAAACCATTGAGATATAGTACTATCCAGATGAAATATGCATAATCCTCGATGCAGTGACATTTCATAGAATACACTATATCATTCTTGAACTCCTAGGCCACTATTTTCAGTCCATAAAGGACTCCATAAATTTTCAGGTAGTCATCATCCACCATAGGATGAACAAGAACATTCACAACCATTGCTAGAGCCAACTCTTGAACTGTATGTGATGTCTACCACTAGATCTGATGCATAATACAATGACCTATAATATCTCCCAAACATGGCCTAATTATTGAAACAACTATGTTGGAGTGTTAACTACTATGATATAAAATCCCCAAATATAGTACCAGATCCTCCCAACTACAACCTAAAGAACAAAAATACAAATAATTGTTCTAAAAAACCTAAGAGGTCCACCTTACATGGATATATCCTTTCATTAAATAGAATTTATCATCCAAATATGACTCCCAAATCCTCTTACATACACTCGATAATCATGAAATTATGCTAGATTCAATGTTTAGAAAATAAATTTTTGTAATTCCATAATGATGGAATACCTAATATATATTAAATATTCCCTAACCATTGAATAATATCATGTCCAATATTGCTTGGATGTTGTCCATATTTGTGTGTCAGATAATGATCACTCAAATAACATTGTGACCTTTGACTAATTATAATATAATTTTCCAGTAAACAAAATACACAATCCCATTCCCACATCCATTCATCTACTTAATACTCCTCCTATAGGGAAGTTATAGATGAAGAGATAAACTCAATAACATGATAAAACATACATAGCCACCAAAAGTTGATGATAAATAATACACACATATCATCAACTCTTTTGGGTGTATTTTTAAGGGAAAGGAACCTCCTCAATAGCCTTTATCACTGTGTGAAGGGTGTGATCATCCATCATTGGAAGGATGATGTACTCCACACCTTCATAAATCTATCAAGATCATACTCAATGGATATATTTTCATGAAAGACCTCATAATCAATATCCCAAAATGAGACTCCCTATATTTATGAAGATGTGGATGGTTAGTAACAATCGATTAGAGATACACCACATCGTCCTCCACGTCAAAGGGGAAATACTCACTAAACATTCTCAACAAAAATAGATGAGTAACATAATTATAAGGATATGATACTATGAAAAGTCCTTAAGTGTATGTTAAGATCACACTTCCTAAACCTTCACTCGGAACAATATCAGTCCCATGTATGATAATATATTTTAGAAAAACTAGGCCTCCAGAAACTAAAAATTACCCTGGAAAATATTTCTATATTCTTGATACACTCAGTGTATGTCCTGAATGATCCTAAAGTGTATGAAATCCTCCACAATGGAAAATGAGTACAAGAGGGTTTCATCGAAGATGAAAACTTTGTACTAGACTACGAAGGGTTTATAGGACCCAGTTCATAAGTCTCAAGAATCACAAATGGGGGGACCGAGATGTTTTATGGTATCAATATGAAGTCATAGAAGCCATTGCATATTTTAATGGATACATTTAGAACATCCTCCATTCGAACCAGATGATGGTGAATAACAATCCTTATGTTAAACTATGAGAACCACATCACCCCTAACCAATGGGAGAATAATTCATATATTCTTAGGGGTCGATACTACCCCTGACAGTCACCTAGTTCATGTGGCATAAATCCTAATAAAACATGAATCTATACTTTTCCTTTTAGGTGAACTACACTAGGATACCCGAGAAAAGATACTAGGTCTTATGAATAACTAGTTATGTAATTATATCAACTGAACCTTCAAATCTAACTTCTCTATAGGGTCATTAGATATTCTAGTAAAAATATCATTCTATCTCTATGTAAAGTCACATGAAGAAATAAAAACTTTTTATATGGAGTTATTCTTATTATATGCTCAAGTAAGATGTATACAAACTCCTCCAACACCACATGAAATTGAAATCTCATAGAATCCAATTCTTTAATGGTCATACTAGCCACATGATAAAAAATCAATTATAACATCCTACGAATGAGCTCATCATGATCTTCTTAAGAAAAATACTTACCAAAGAATGAAATATCATTCCCACAACTTGGGTACACTAAAAAACCACTAATAATAGTTACTGGATAATGGATGGAAGACAACCAGTTTTTATTAAAGAAACCATCATAGAGTCCCACAACGACTTTGGAAAGGTTACACAAAAGGACTTCTCCATTCCCAGATTTAGGTTACACTATCAGATGAAATGTGTTACAACTATTTATCTCTGTACAATACTCCCAACACAAGGGTCAAGCTAAAAAACTCTACTAGTACCACTCATCCTTGAGAAGTTGTTATGTTCAAGGAATTATGCCTTTTGATTCTGTGAAAAAGAAGTATCTAGTGTAGTGAGGACATATATGGTACCTCAAAACGTAGTCAAATATTTTTTGTCACATTCTCCAAGTACCAAAAGCTATCTCATCCCTTTCCCACCAATTCCCCACAAAAAAGGATCCCTCAGAAACCTGAATTGATTAGGATGACCTCAAACACACAAATCAAAGGGACTTATCTCCCACACGTAGACACTATCCTCTTTGGAATTAACTAACTCCACCACATGGTTTTTTATTACATGACAATAAAATGTATCATTGGTGTAGATCCTTCTTTCATTGTGTATATGAATCCACATATATCATCACTGACAAAGAATTCTATTTATGCATCACATTACACTATAGAAGTAGTAAAATTAAGACCACCATCAACAAGGGACTTATTATTATAGTGAATTCACAAAGCATACATGTTATTATCCTCTACATCGAGATAAGTGGGTATAGATCACCATTAAACCAAAGAGATATCTACCTATAAAACTCATCAGACACACTCATCATAGGTGCATTATCATCCAATATAATTAAAGATAACCACTTCCTAACATCACATGGAGAATATTCCTAAACCACTAAAGGTGGGTCTATAAGCTATTGTATTGGTAGATGCATCCATCACTATCCACCTGGAGGAACATCCTCCTACAAAAAATTCACAAGATGGATCTAAAATCCATGTCGATCATAACACCAATCCAATAATAATATCCTTGAGACAATTAATTGTGTTTGAATTCTGAGATATCTAACATACAACCCAATAAAAACATCATATATAAGGTCTGGACATAATAAAAGCAGAAAACCACAACCAATTAGAAAATGACACATGATCTGACGCATTCCCTGAAACAAGTTCATACATCAACCAAGTCATATAAATGGTTATCATAGACCTAATGAATGGATAAATTGTTCAATATAAAACCACTATATTCTTTGTACTGAAATCTAAACATGATAATCTTTTAGACTCTTTACCTACTCCCCAAACCAAACATCAAGATAGAAAATCACAAAACACCAGTCCCAATATGACTTCTCTAATACCACTCTATTACAACATGACCCACATGGTCATTCATCATAAGTGATAATATGGGTGCGAAACCCACATATCACCTCCAACAGGATAAGGGATAATAAATATCAAAGAGTAGACACATCACAGACATGGGTGGCCTTAGCATAAGGTACTCATACATAAACACACACACACACACATTTCTATATACTGGTATATTGTATAATGTTAAAAAACTCATTCTATAAATTCATGAATAAAATATATCCCACATAATGTCATATAAAACTAAAACAAATTATAAATGTCCATATACAGGCCCCAAAAATGGAAACAAACTCAACCTACTGACAAAACTGGGGTATCATTCTTAAATTAACACCTTGTATGAACCGTGTTTCATCTAGTGGAACTATGACCTTTCTACACTAGGTCCATCTAAGAATGTTGAAAAATGTTCTATCATCTATATAAGTCATGAAATGTGTGGGAATATCCCATCCAAGGGGGTAGTATAACAATACCCAATAAGGCATTCCCATATAATAAAGCATAGAGAATCAAGAGAGAAGTCATCTAGTCAACTAGAAGTCATGTTTACCAGATTATGAGGCATAATAATATAAAACCAAAAAAACATATACGATTAAGATAGGAATTAAGTATCAAGTTTAAGGGATAGTCTCACTTCACGCCGAGAATTATACTATAGGCTCAAATGTAATAGTCATCTAGAAGAACTCACTCCATGAGCCATTCCATCCATGATAAAAATAATTTGAAAGGTCACACTCATAAAGTCTTACTATATTGATGGAACTCATTCTAGAATACATACTAATTAAACATTTCCATGAATAATATAACGATTGATCAAAGAGTATCTAGATACATTGATAGGTGATCACAACTTATTTGCATCGAGGATATCTAAATATCTATCATTATGTTGCTAGTAATTAGGTAATCACACACACATCTAAGTTGGTAAAAAAGATTCCTCAAACCTCACATATAGAATATGAAGAAATGATAGAGGATCCCACCCTAGTCACGTGATGTAATGGACCGGACCTCTCTGACCCATTCCTTTTTCAATAAGAAGGCCATGAAGTGTTATGGAGGGTAAAATGGACTTTTCCCACACTTTTTAGAAATTTTAAACTACACGCCGTGCGGTGTGAGTACATGTCGTGTACGCCCTCTCCGGGTATACCACATGTTGAAGGTTGTGTCCCTAACATGTGAAATAAGTGGGTACACGCCGTGTGTCCATACTACACGTCATGTACCACCTTGCCGGGTATACCCTATGTTGAAGGTCGTGTCCTTGCTGTGTGAAATAAATGGGTACACGCCATGTGTCCATTACTACACGCCAGGTAGTACTTCCTCATGCACGCGTTACCAGTCAACGGTTGTGTGCCATGTTGGAGCCATGTCCTTTTCGTGTGAAATAAATGGGTACACGATGTGTACCCAAACAACACGATGTGTAGTCCCTCCCCATGTATGTGTTACCTTCAAACAATGTGTTGAACAGTTAATGGCCGCAGAGCCGTGTTGGAAGCCGCGTGGAGACCGCGTGGTAAAACCAAGTACATAATGTGTACCATAATGTACACGTAGTGTACTTTTTCTTTTCTCTCCTATAAAAGGTGGGGTCCCCTCCTCCTTTTCAACTCACCCCTCTCCTCCCATTTCTTCTAAGTATTGTTTTCCCAAGAGATTCGAAGGCTCTTTCTTCCATAACTTCTTCGACCGAGCTCTGATTTACAATCTGTCAACAGCCACAGGATCATAACGACAAGGTGGAACTTCTAATCTTTGATCTGTTGTCTTTCCTTCGGCCATTCCTTTCCAACTTCCACCCGAGGAGGTTTTTCTGGGACTCGACGTAAGTGACGGACGCCGACGAACGTCTTCTAAAGTTGATCCGGGGAGTATTGTGATCAGAACTTGTTGAGGTAGGGATCTTACCTTCGTCTTTCTAATTTGTGCATCATGCAGGGTGGCTGTCCTCCTGTTTACGTGAAACACATTTGAACCAGTTTAATAAATATAATAACTAGCTTATATAACGGAATGGGATGTTTGTGATTGTTGTTACTTTACTTATATCCTGTGATATTATGTTGTAAATTGAATAGGCTTATGCCTACTGAAAATCACAGTTATTGGGGGACTTTGCTTGCGCAATTAAATGCGGCCCTATCTCTCTAGACCATTTATGTTGAATGTGGAATTTGGTTAATCACATAAAGTTGACTGATTAGATCTGGAACCCTTGTGTGATCACCCCGATTAAACAAAATGGAATAATGAACATGTAGGTGTTGGATTGGATACATGGCATGCGATGGGGGTGTTTTGTGGGTTTCTGTGGATCGGGTGAGCAGCGGGGCTGCGGTTGACTTGGTTGCAGGTTGGTGTGAATGTTATGTTGGTAACAGGCAGTGGGGATGTGATAAATGGAATTAAAGGGATAATGACATACGAGTTTCAGTGTGTTTTTGGTTATGGTGGTTGGCAGTGGGGCTGCAGGGATGGGATTGAATGTGAACGGACCATGGGTTGTGAATAATTAATAAAAGTGGAATAGTTAATGAATGGTGGGGTGTGGTAATGGAACGAGATTAATGATCAATGGGAATGTTTGGTTAATAAGAAGGGTTTTGTTATGCAGCTTGTGTTTTTCTAACTTTATTTGTGGATGTTAGGGCTATGCTTTATGGACAATTGATGTTGTTGGTTGTGGGTAGTTTCCCAGTAGTTAAGGAACTAAATAAACTAATTATGCTGAAATGTGAAAATATAAATGGGGTAGGGGTTGTTTGTTGTATGAATGCTTCGTAGTAGCAGTGTCGAGGCACGTGCCCGGTTCCTCTGTTTAGAAGTCATCGGTTGGGCTATGTGTTTGGTATAAATATATATATATATCTGTATCTTTGGGTTTTATCGCACCCAACCCATGTTGAGCACATAGTTCCGAACACTCCCATTTCATGGGAGAGGGTGGTTTTCCCATAGTTACTAGCTCCTTCTTGCTCCTTTTCCCCTTGGCTGTGATGGATTGAGGTGACCGTACTCCTAAGTCTCTTTGGGTAGGTTTCGATTGGGGTCGATTTAGCCCAAGACTCTTCGGGCATGTTTTACTATTTCCCATGAATCATCGGGTTGAGGCCCAGGTGTGTGTGGGCGGGATACATGGTTGTGAGGCTGAGGTGTGTGCGGGTGGGATACGTGGTTGTGAGGCCTAGGTGTGTGTGGGTGGGATAGGTGGTTGTGAGGCCCAGGTGTTTGCGGGCCGGATACGTGGTTGTGAGGCCCAGGTGTGTGAGGGTGGGATACTTGGTTGTGAGGCCCATGTGTGTGCGGGAGGTATATGTGGTTGTGAGGCCCAGGTGTGTGCGGGTAGGATGTGTGGTTTGTGAGGCCCAGGTGTGTGCGGGAGGGGAGAGTGTGGCAGCATCAGGACGTTCGCTGTTAGGAAGAGAAGCTAACTAATGGGAAATGATGTGGGGTGTAACACCCCAGGTAAATAAAGAATATGAAATTTTTATATTTATCCATTATGTGAATAAAATATTAATATAACTTTAAATGGGACACTATGCTCGATGGCGTACCAAACACACAACAACACGTTTCTTGGAAATCTTATGTTGCACTCTAATAATAAAATAATTTTATTTTAAATGGTAGTTAACGCCTAGATATTGTGATGGAGGGAATGAATAGAACTAACTAAAAAATGATTATATATTTTTTTCAAATATTTTTAATTTTTACAATAAATGTTAGAGGATTAAAAGGGCGAATTAATCCAATTTTAACCGTAAACATTCTAATATTCTTTAGAAGGTTGATTAACCGCCTTTTGATGGAGAACCTCTTTGAAATCCACTTTTTGACAATTTTATGTGTTATATTTGACAAAATAAAATTCTTCTTTAGAATCGGGACATCAAAATTTACTTTGGGTAAATTTTTGGTATCTTTCCGATAAAGTTCATTTTTTAATGAATAGTGAAAAATGTTGTATTTTAATTCAAAACCACTTTTTAATATAATTTATTTATATGATTAGATTATCTTTTTAATTGCTTTAAAAGTGAAATTAGAATATATTTTTACCATTTAATCCAATAGTGGTCGTTGAAATTAATTTCACTTTGAAATTTGACTTAAACTAGTGCCAATCTTTTAATAGATATTGTTTCATAAAAACACGCTATTTGCTCTGACAGTGGGAATTAATTGTTAAATTAATTAATCTAACTTATATATTTTGAATTTTTTAAAATAGACATCATTTTTGAATTCGGAATATCAAATATATCTTAGGGTGAATTTTTGGTAATTTTCTGAAAAACTTCAATTTTTGATGAATAGTGAAACCACTAAGTGGTACTTATAAAAACTGATTTTCCATTTAAATGAAAATTTTCCACCTTTGTGTTTTGAATTTCAAAAATCCGACATACATGGTTGTCATTAAGAAGTAAAATTTGGTTCAATGGGATTAAAATAATTTTTGGTGAATAGTAACTTATTATGTTTTTAATCGCGATTAGAGGTAATTATTGTAGTTTAAGGTAAAAATAATGTTTTAATAATATTAAATGACCTAGACACATGTCCTACCCTCATTTAATGAGTAATTTATGACCAAGAAAATCCATGGGTCAACTTGGGGATTCCATGGAGTCACTTTGGTTGGAAAATGACATAATACCTTTTTATTTAATGTTAAAATTAAAATGACACAAACATGAGTTGTTTTACTAAAACAATTCTTAAACGGGGTTATACAAGTAATATATTTGACTATAAAAAGTAATTGGAAAGCTAAAAATATTTACTACATCATAGTATTTGTTTTATAATTTTTAGAGATTAAATAAATTAAATTATTTATGACATAATGATGATGCAGCGATGACCTCATTATTTAACGATTTAAATAAAATGGAAAGATAATGTAAAATCTAAGACCTAAACAGGTCCAAAACCTATTGTATGGGTGGATTTAGAACCCTTATCACCTTATCCTCGAAACACATCAATGTGGGACCATTAAAATCGGAAACTCATTCTAAAATAATGTAACATTTCTTTACTTTCCAAGAGGGCCCCTCCTCTCCTCTTATAAAGGGCCCCCACCTCTACCTACTTACCCACACTTATAATGCCTTTGTCTCATCCAAAACCTTCACATTTTGTCTCTCCACATACCTCTCTTACTTCTTGAAGCCTAACATTGGGATGAAGTCCTCCCGAGGAAGCCATTGAGCTCAATCCAAAGGGAGTTACCTGATTTTATGGTAATGTCTTCACTTGTGTTATTTTGTTTTATTTTGCTTCTCCAACCCCCTAAAATCTATTTATTCATTTCTTTTGTAACAAATCCAGTATATCCAATATACTATTATGTTTTTATAAGAATCATTCGAGCTAGACCTACACAAACCTATATCTAATGGTTAAGGAACATACTGTTTCTGTGGATGGAGAATTGTTGCCTCACGAAACGATGATTGTTCAACAGTCATATAACACCTTCTAAGGTGGCCATTAAGATGTCAATATATTTATATATGATATATAATATGTTTATGTTTTACTTAAGCTTCTTTATTTCTATTTTTTGGCATAGATTTATGCTTTCCATTGTGGGTAAACACGATAATTTCATTTTAGGAAGTGCCGACTACCGCCCCCTCAAAGTGATTTGATTCGTTAATTCCATATGTGAGATGTATAAAGGATGGATTTGAAGTTATTATATATGATTTATGTTAAATATAAATGATTAATATAATTATGGAATTAAATTATACATAACTATCATTTGGTTTTTATTCCATTAATATGACATAGAAATGAAAGTAGTGTTCATGCGTACGTACAGCTTACCCTCTACATGAACGGTGCATTTCATTTCCAACCTCTAAATGATTATGTAATATTATAAATACATTTATATTCCAGATATATATGATATATATGATATAAAAATCATGAATATCATTCTGGATATAATTAACCTTTGACCACACGAACAACATATAATTGTAAGAAGTCCACTTTCGACTTAAGAACCAAATATCGACAAAACAAACATTATTAACCTAAATGATTAAATAATGTTTATAACATGGAAATAATTGATATAAAAGGAATAATGAACATAAAAAAGGTTCTTAATAAAGTGGAAATTAACTCAAGTTTATTATTCAGTACGTTAAAGAATGATCGAGTCAAGTCGGACCCGAGGTAAGGGATCCTACTCCTCTCTTTCTTTTTAAGTACACTCTTTTAAGTCATTCCTTTTAAAGATCATCTTTCTTGTTATTGGGATGTTCTTTTATATTAATCTTACTGTAATTTTTTTGTTTATATGATGAAATACCCTATTCTCTCTCATCAATCAATTTTGAATTTTTTGAGTGGCGCCGTTAGGCTGCCGAATTTTCGTAAGAGATCTAACCTCTCTCTTTCATTTTAAGTACTCTCTTTTATGTCACTTCTTTTAAGACCCTATTTGTTATGTTGGGGGATGTTATTTTATATTACACTTTTTGTAAACTTTTTGTTAATATTATGAGAGACCCTATTTGATCTCATCAATCCATTTTTGTATGTTTTAAGTGGCGCCGTTAGGCTGCTGAGTTTTCGTAAGGGATTTTTCATCTCACTTTTAGTCCCGTGAGATTTATGCTACATTTGCCACCATTTCCATTGAGTGTTGTATGTAATTCCCATTATTATACTCTTTGTGTAATATAATTTCATTTATGGGTATTTACATATTTATTGTATAACCCTTCTTCAATGGGGTGCACGTTTCGAAAGTTTCCCAAGTCGGTAAGGGAACATTTCACCCTCCTCTTTTTAAAAGACTTATTTAGTTATGTCTTTTAATTCACATACTATAATGTTGGGATATGTTCTTATATATCCTTATTTATTTAAATTTTATTTCCATGTGATGAGATACCCTTTTTATCTCTCATCAACTCTTTTTCTGAATTTTGTAGTGACGTCGTTAGGCTGTCAAATTTTAGCAAGGGAACTTCTTAACCCAATTTTGATTCTTTGGGATAAGATTTTACTCCATGAATATGTCGTTCTATGAATATGTGTGAATAACCTCTGATTGTTTTACACATAATATCCACTTATATTTGGTGTATTAGTTTGTCATACATAATTATGTAATTGATTTGTCCTTAATCCAAGGATATCGTGTTTGTATGGGACTTCGTCTCAGTCTCCTTTCATTGAGGAATATTTTGTTTTATACACATACTTATTTTATACGGTGTATAAACCCCTTTGAATTTTATGTTTATTCGAAAGGAATTTTTTTATACAAAGGATTTTACCAAACAACAAAAGGGAATGTTTTTGTCGTACGTATGCAGCAACAACGACTTCTCCACCGCCGTGACCATTATTTGAGTTTCGACTTCCTCTACAAGCCATTCCATTTTTTAAAAGAAAAATAAATATCATGTTTTACTTTTATTTTATTTTATTTTGGTATTGAAAATGGTTTTCATAATGTTTTTATATCAATGTGTTGTATTGAAATCTTGTGATTGAAAAGTGGAAATCTTATGTTTCCTTTATGAATGTTTTATGTGATACGATTATGTTATGGTTCTTGGGAATTATTATGAAGACTGGTGGTTCCGTGATAATCTAAGGGTGGGTGAGACCTATATATCTCTCCAATTCATTGGGTAACACGAAGGAGTGAAACGTTAAGGTTTTTCCGAAGAGATTTAGGGAATATACTGTGGTGGGTATTCCAAATGTAACCAAGAGGGTTACTCCCTACGTAAGAATGTTATGAATACCTCAAATTACCATTACGTCTTATGATTTCTATGTTTTATTCATGATTTGATGAGGTATGTTAAGTGATTATGTTTTATGAGTAAAGTATGATTTCATTGATTCTTATGTATACATGTACTCATGTTTCCTTTCCATATTTTTATATCCCTTACTGAGATTTTTATGCTCATCCCATGTTTTTGAAATGTTTTTGACAGGTCAAGGGAAGGGTACATGATATGATGATAGTGTCAAGCATGTGTCAAGAAAGAATCCTTGTTTTATTTTAAATATGTTTCCATTGATGGGAAAAGTTAGTACTGTCTTTTATGTAACCACATTGTTTAAATGTGGAATGTAATGCATGTTTCATGATCTAATTCTCTAAAACTCTAAACCTGAAAAGATCCTCAATGTGTAATATTGTAATAACTAAATATTAATTAAGGTTTAAGGATGGGGCCTTATAGTGGGTATCAAAGGTCTGTTTACATAACTTTAGAGGTTAGGGTATTCTATAGGCATAAGTGATATTACCAGAATGGTTAGGATTTCAGAAAGAGTACTAGTTTTTGATAATGTGAATTAGTATGTATATCTTAGTGTTTATCTTCCTCCTTAGTACATGATGGTTTTGTTGATATACTCACAATGACATTTCTGTTTTTAGTGAATGGATGGATCTAGCAGGCACCAATGTGATAATAGGTTTGAAGGAAATTGTGGTGGTTCTCTGATTAAAAGACTAGATGAAATGGGGGATTCAATGAGGAAACTCGTGGTTGTTCTAAACCAACAATCAAGGAGTCATGATCAACCACTTGAATGTTGGTATGATCTGTAATGCATCATGTATGAGATGACCAATCGATGTGGAAGTTCAGGTAATAATTATAAAGGTAACCATTTAGAGTTTATATGATCCTTACTTTTGAGGTAATTATGGGTTATTATATGTTATAATGGAACATGAATGGAATGAGATAATCTTGAGGTTAAAATATTTTATGATCATTTTTGAAGATTTTGTCTCATTTTGGGGAATGTTTTAAGAATTATATAGTTTTGTAAAAAGTAAAACACGCAGACCGTGTGATAACCCGTCGCGTCGGACACAACTGCGGGAATCAAACCCACAACCAAAGTGCGACTGGTATTTATCTCCTACCACTGGACTACGTGAAGTCTCGGGTTAGTTTGACTAATTATTTTTAGATAGATGATTTTAGTAATCAAGAGTAAGTTTATTTTGGGTTATCTATGGAAATGATTAACCTATCATGGAGGATATGTGATTAGGTTAATTACTTTTCAATATGAGAATTTAAGAGCATCTGATGTTATTTGGAGATAAAAGTAAATTTGTACCTTAGAAGACTATGTGATTAAATCCATCAAATATTTGTGTTTCAATCTAAGTTTGGTTTAATTTGATGAATTTTATGGACAAATTGTTTATTTAATGGTCTTCGTTGGACTTTGGGTTCTGTTAGAAAAATTTTGGAGATTAAGAATAAATTTTATTTTTATAAAGCGTTATCCTTTTATGGATTATCTGATCTTGTACTAACCATTTTTGTTTTGGTTTTTGTTAAAGTCTAAAGACATGGGAAGTATATAGTTCTCTTTTGTGGATTATGTGATTCTCTAGAAGTTGATTATAGTGAACAAGTCTTCTTAAATACTCGTCTTTTGGAGAAAATATAAGTTTGTGTAAGAAATATAATAACATTTGAGAGTCAACATGATAAGTAATTATGTTTCCTTATGAATAAATTCCTCAATAAAAAAAACAAAAATGTTGTCTATTAACTTTTCTTACTGGGGAATCGAATACCATTTAACCCATCATAAGTTTGTGATTTTCTTATGGTTAAGTTTCTTCTAGACATGTTTACTATCACTCTCCATTAGAACATGACCCTTTTTTTCCTCCATGTCCATATTTTCATACTCTGAATCCTATTATGGGTTAACTCGGGTGACATTTGTACTTCTCTCCCATTCTTTTAAAGTGATTGTTTTACTGACTCTTGTTCCAATGTGGGACATTCATGGATGTTTCCAAGCCCAATTTTGAAATTGCGAGGACGCAATTCTCAAAAGGGGGGAAGAATGTAACACCCCAGGTAAATAAAGAATATGACATTTTTATATTTATCCATATATGTGAATAAAATATTAATATAACTTCAAAGGGGATGCTATGCTCGATGGAGTACCCAACACGCAACAACGAGTTTCTTGAGAATCTTACGTTGCACTCTAATAATAAAATAATATTATTTTAAAAGGTAGTTAACACCTAGCTGTTGTGATGGAGGGAATGAATATAACTAACTAAAAAATTATTATATATGTTTGTCAAATATTTTTACTTTTTACAATAAATTTTAGAGGATTAAAAATGCGAATTAATCCAATTTTAACCGTAAACATTCTAATATTCTTTAGAAGGTCGATTAACCGCCTTTTGATGGAGAACCTCTTTTAAATACAATTTTTGAAAATTGTATGTGTTATATTTGACAAAATAAAATTTTTCTTTAGAATTGGGACATCAAAATTTACTTTGTGTAAATTTTTGGTATCTTTCCGATAAAGTTCATTTTTTTAATGAATAGTGAAAAATGTTGTATTTTAGTTCAAAAACACTTTTTAATCTAATTTATTTATATGATTAGATTATCTTTTTAATTGGTTTTAAAGTGAAATTAGAATATATTTTTACCATTTAATCCAATAGTGGTCATTGGAATTAATTTCACGTTGAAATTGGACATAAACTAGTGTCAATATTTTAATAGTTATTGTTTCATAAAAACACGCTATTTGCTCTGAAATCAGGATTTAATTGTTAAATTAATTAAAGTAACTTATATGTTTTGAATTTTTTAAAATAGACATAATTTTTGAATTCGGAATATCAAATATATCGTAGGGTGAATTTTTGGTAATTTTCTGAAAAACATCAATTTTTGATGAATAGGGAAACCACTAAGTGGTACTTATAAAAACTGATTTTCCATTTAAATGAAATTCTTCCTCCTTTGTGTTTTGAATTTAAAAAACCCATCATACATGGTTGTCATTAATAAGTAAAACGTGGTTCAATGGGATTAAAATAATTTTTGGTGAATAGTAACTTATTAAGTTTTTAATCGCGATTAGACGTAATTAATGTAGTTTAAGGTAAAAATAATGTTTTAATAAAATTAAATGACCTAGGAACATGTACTACCCTCATTGGATGTGTCATGGCCGACCAATAAAATCCATTAGTCAACATGGGGACCCCATGGAGCCATTTTGGTTGGAAAATGACATAAATACCTTTTTATTTAATGTTAAAATTAAAATGACACAAACATGAGTTCTTTTACTAAAACAATTTTTAAACAGGGTTATACAAGTCAAATATTTGACTATAAATAGTCATTGGAAAGCTAAAAATATTTCCTACAACATATTATTTGTTTTATAATTTTTAGAGATTAAATAAATTAAATTATTTATGACATAATGATGATGCAGCGATGACCTCATTATTTAACGATTTAAATAAAATGGAAAGATAATGTAAAATATAAGAACTAAACATGTCCAAAACCTATTGTATGGGTCTATTTAGAACCCTTATCACCTTATCCTCGAAAAAAATTAATTTGGGACCATTAAAATCCGAAACGCATTCTGAAATAAAGTAACATTTCTTTACATTCCAAGAGTGCCCCTCCTCTCCTCTTATAAAAGACCCCCACCTCTACCTCTTTACCCACACTTAAAGCCTTTGTCTCGGCCAAACCCTTCCCATTTTGTCTCTCCACATACATATCGTACTTCTTGAAGCCTCACTTTGGGAAGAAGTCTTCCCGAGGATGCCTTTGAACTCAAACCAAAGGGAGTAACCCGATTTTAAGGTAATGTCTTCACTTGTGTTCTTTTGTTTTATTTTGCTTCTACAACCCCCTAAACTCTTTTTATTCATTTCTTTTGTAACAAATAATGTAACTTACATATAATAGTATGTTTATATAAGAAGCATTCGAGCTACACCTACACACACCTACATCTAATGGTTAAATAACATACTGTTTCTGTGGATGAATAATTTCTGCCTCACCAAACGATGATTGTTCAATAGTCATATAACACCTTCTAATGTGGCCATTAAGATGTCACTATATTTATATATGATACATAATATGTTTATGTTTTACTTAAGCTTCTGTATTTTTATTTTTTGTAATACCTTTATGGTTTCCATTGTGGGTAAACACGATAATTTCATTTTAGGAAGTGCGGACAACCGCCCCTCAAAGTGATTTGATTCGTTAATGCCATATGTGGGATGTATAAAGGATGGATTTAAAGTTATTATATATTATGTATGTTACATATAAATGATGAATATAATTTTGTAATTAAAATGTACATACCTCTCATTTGGTTTTGATTCCATTAATATGACATAGAAATGAAAGTAGCGTTCATGCATACGTACGACTTACCGTCTCCATTAACGGTGCATATCATTTCCTACCTCTAAATGATTATGTAATATTATAAATAAATGTATATTCTAGATATATATGATATATATGATATCCAAATCATGAATATAATTCTGGATATAATGAACCATTGACCACACGAACAACATGTAATTGAAAGAAGTCCACTTTCGACTTAAGAATAAAATATCGACAAAACAAACATTATTAACTTAAATGATTATATAATGTTTATAACATGGAATTAAGTGATATAAAATGAATAATGAAGATAAAAAAGGTTCTTAATAAAGTTTAAATTTACTCATGTTTATTATTCGGGACGTTAAAGAACGATCGAGTCAAGTCGGACCCGAGGTAAGGGATCCTACTCCTCTTTTTTTTAAGTACACTCTTTTAAGTCATTCCTTTTAAAGCTCATATTTCTTGTTATTGGGATGTTTTTTTATATTAATCTTACTGTAATTTTTATTTTCATACGATGAGAGACCCTATTCTCTCTCATCAATCAATTTTGGAATTTTTGAGTGGCACCGTTAGGCTGCCGAATTTTCATAAGAGATCTAACCTCTCTATTTTTAAGTACTCTCATTTATGTCACTTCATTTAAGATCCTCTTTGTCATGTTGGGGGATGTTATTTATTATTCCTCTTTCTGTAAGCTTTATGTTAATATTATGAGAGACCCAATTTTATATCATCAATCCATTTTTTGTAAGTTTTAATTGGCGCCGTTAGGCTACCGAGTTTTCGTAAGGGATTTTTCATCTCACTTTTAGTCCCGTGAGATTTATGCTACATTTGCCAACATTTCCTTTGAGTGGTGTATGTAATTCCCATTATTATACTCTTTGTGTAATATAATTTCCTTTATGGTTATTTACATATTTATTGGATGACCCTTCTTCAATGGGGTGTACGTTTCGAAAGTTACCCAAGTCGGTAAGGGAACATTTCACCCTCCTCTTTTTAAAAGACTTCTTTTGTTATGTATTTTAATTCAAATACTATTATGTTGGGATATTTTCTTCTATATCCTTATTGATTTAAATTTTATGTCCATGTGATGAGATACCCTTTTTATCTCTCATCAACTCATTTTATTAATTTTGTAGTGATGCCGTTAGGTTGTCCAATTTTTGGAAGGGAACTAATTAACCCAATTTTGATTCTTTGGGATAAGCTTGTACTCCTTGAATATGTAGTTCAATGAATATGTGTGAATAACCTCTGATTGTTTTACACTTAATATCCACTTATATTTGGTGTATTAGTTTGTCACACATAATTATGCAATTGATTTATCCTTAATCCAAGGATACCGTGTTTGTAAGGGACTTCGTCTCAATCTCCTTTCATTGAGGCATATTATGTTTTATACACAACCTTATTTTATACGGTGTATAAACCCCATTGAATTTTATGTTTATCTGAAAGGAATTTTTTTTATACAAAGCGTTTTACTAAACGACAAAAGGGAATGTTTTTGTCATACGTATGTGGCGACAACGACTTCTCTGCCGCCGTGACCATTATTTTTTGTTTCGGCTTCCTCTACAAGCCATTCATTTTTTTAAAAGAAAAATAAATACCATGTTTTACTTTTATTTTATTTTATTTTGGTATTGAAAATGGTTTTCATAATGTTTTTATATCAATGTGTTGTATTGATATCTTGTGATTGAAAAGTGGAGATGTTATGTTTCCTTTATGCATGTTTTATGTGATAAGATTATGTTATGGTTCTTGGGAATTATTATGAAGACGGGTGGTTCCGTGATAAAATAAGGGAGGGTGAGCCCGATATAGCTCTCCAATGCATTGGTTATCGCGAAGGACTCAAACATTAAGGTTTATCTGAAGATATTTAGAGAATATACTGTGGTGGGTATTCCAAATGTAACCAAGAGGGTTACTCCCTACGTAAGAATGTTATGAATGCCTCAAGTTACCATTATGTCTTATGATTTCTATGTTTTATTCATGATTTGATGAGGTATGTTAAGTTCTTATGTTTTATGAGTAAAGTATGATTTCATTGATTCTTATGTATACATGTACTCATGTTTCCTTTCCATATTTTTATATCCCTTACTGAGCTTTTTATGCTCATCCCATGTTTTTTAAATGTTTTTCACAAGTCAAGGGAAGGGTACATGATATGATGATAGTGTCAAATATGTGTCAAGAAAGAATCCATATTTTATTTTAAATATGTTTCCGTTGATGGGAAAAGTGAATACTGTCTTTTATGTAACCACTTTGTTTAAATGTGGAATGTAATGCAAGTTTCATGATCTAATTCTCTAAAACTCTAAACCTGAAACGATTCTCAATGTGTAATCTTGTAATAACTCAAGATTAAGTAAGGTTTAAGGCTGGGTCCTTATACGGGGTACCTAATACTCTTGCTTCATATATACTACTACCTGTTGTGATTGTGTTTTTGGTGAGTGTGGTTGGTGAGGTTGGGTGGATAGAATTCAATGCTATGTTTCTTTTGTTGTTCTCACGGGACATTAGGATGTCTATACACTTGTGGAAGAGAGCTTTAGGTTTCCCTACTGAGTATACTTGTATGCTAACCCTTTGTTTACTTTCAGGTTTCCAGGAGGACTACCTAGGTTGTGCAGAACCATACTAGTCAGACAGTTGGAGTTGTTGTAGTTGTTATACTCTTGTTTTCTTTTTGTATTGTACTTTGAGCTTTCTTGTACATGAACCTTGTTATAAAATTGTTTAAACATGCATGTGGTATTTGTTTGGGTTATTTCAATACACATTCTGTTTTCCTTTTTGGTGGTTTACTTGTCCTATTTCCCGATCTTTAAAAATAAAAAGTTTAATGCCTCCCATATTTGTGAAAAACTCATACCCTTTGTGTTAGTCGCCACCCCGGGGCCTACTGGAGGCGAGACTCGGGGGGTCATTATCTCTCTTTTGCCATTGCCAGCTCAGTAGGGGAATCTTTGGTGGGAGAGGGTCGTGACAGAATGGTATCATAGGTGAAAGTTGAGAGATAGGATGGAGTATGGAGTTAGGCACAGTGAGGATTGAATGGGATGGTAGGGAAACAATGTTAGTTAATCTTGGTGTGTGACATAGGCCAGGGAAGACCGGCTAGGACATGGGATTTTAGGGCCCCCGTGATCCGATGAAAGGACACTGAGCCTACCGAACGACCAAGTGAGACTACATTTATTGCAGGGTAGAGACCCTAGGGAAGGTACATGCATCATTATGATTGTGTTTTACTTGATTTGGGTGTTCTGGGAAAGAAAAATGAAATAAAAATGATAAAATAAAAACCTTGATAAATTCCCATACTACTTGGGCATAGGTGGTTTTTGTTTACCGTACAGCTATGGAACCTGGACGTCATCCCCAGGTGGATGAGACGGTCGAGGCCCAACAGATTCAGGCGATCGATCAATTTAGGATTGACCGAGAGGAGGAAGATAGCCAGTGGGAGAAGACTCTCCGTTCTTTGCTGTGGCAAACCCTCAAGAAGTACGAGGTTAGTACTTCGGATACGGAGATGGAGGGGTGTCTTGAGGAGCTAGGGATTGCTTTTACCTTGATCTGTGCTTCGAGGGAGTACTGGGTTCCCCTAGCAGCCAGTCAGCTGAGAGGTGCGGTGCGATAGATGTTGACACTCTACCTCGGAGAGAGGGTAGAGGTAGAGGTTCCATGGGCTGACTTTGAGAAGGAATTCTGAGAGGAATTACTTTCTTCCATGATCAGGGAGGAGAAGTGGCAGGTGTTACTCTCCCTTCAGCAGGGGAGTATTTCAGTATGAGAGCTAGGGATCATGTTCAAGGATCTCCTGCGCTTTGATCTGGATCTCTTTTTGGATGACTCAGGCGAGACGTTTGGAGGAGGTGCTTCGTCCTTCGCTCTAGTATGTTGTCACCCACTTCAACCATCTGACGTACTTGGCAGTATAGAAGAAGGAAGAGGTTGTAGAGAGGATGCACTCGCAGGGAGGTGCACCACATGAGGGGATCCAGCCAGGTTCATCTAAGGGGAAGGCAATCAAGAGTAGATCTCTTGCGACGGGACCTTCTAGGTTCAGACCAGTGGGGAGCAGGCCGCAGTAGTTCTAGTTCAGATATTCATGTCCTCGTCCCATTCTCATGAGCCCAGGACCGAAGTGTTTTTCTTGTGGAGGTTTCAGGCACATTTAGAGTCGGTGCCCTACCCGAGCTCAGTATGGTAGAGGTGAGAAGGTTTAGTTCCCACCTCAGCAGCACCAGTTGTCGGCGAGGCCCTTCCAGCAACAGCAGGACCATGCTCTTCTAAGGGCAGACTTTGGGGGATGAGTCCGACCTCATGGTGCTCCTAAGGGACCTCGACCATGGCCTGGTCGAGGAGGTGGATGAAATCAGAGAGGATGAGGATCTGGGTGTGAATAATTGCATACAATAGAGTTGACAGCTCCGGCAGGACCAGAGGTGGTGCGAGGTATGATTTGTTTGTTCAGCACTCTCGTTTCTGCCTTGTTCGGTTAAGGAGATTCACACTCCTTTGTTACACCTGGTCTAGCCCTTTCTTTGGGACTAGACGTAGAGAGACTATCCGTACCACTGGTGATGAGTACACCAGTTGGAGGCCAGACCAATGCATCTTGTGTTTGCCAGAGATGTGGGATGACGTTGGGACCACATCAATCTTGTTGGGACCTTCTTCTGTTACAGATGCAGCCATACGATGTCATCCTAGGCATCGACTAGTTGTTTTCTGTTAGTGCAGTTATCGACTACTTCAGGATAAGAGTCATGTTCTCCAACGTGGACGGGCAACATGTATCTTTTATTGGCGAAAGGAGCTGTTAGCTGGGAAGCCGGAGTGTGGAGACTGCCCTTTCCTTGTTAAGTGGGCAATCAGTGCTTCCAGCTGATACAAAGATGATGGATGTCCCAAAGGTTGTTGGGGAGTTCCTCGATGTTTTTCCTGAGGAGTTTGTGACTCAACCCCCCCCCCCCCCCCCCCCCGACGTGACGTTGAGTTCAGGACATACTTACAGCCTGGTGCCCATCCGATTTCGATGGCACCTTCAGAGTTGTGGGAGTTGTAGATTCAGATTGACGATATGATAGAGAAGGGTTTTGTTCAAACAAGCATATCGCCATGTGGTGCTCTAGTTTTGTTCATGAAGAAGTCAGATGGTGGACTTAGGAAATGCATAGAATACCGAAGGTTGAACCAGGTAACGGTCAAGAACCGTTACCCATTTCCAAAGATAGATGACCTCTTTGAACAGCTGAGGGGAGAAGGTTGGATTTCCAAGATTGATCTACGATCTGGATATCATCAGCTAAGGGTAAAGGACATTGACATCTCGAAGATGGATTTCAGGTTCAGGTATGGGCACTTAGAGTTTGTAGTGATGCCGTTTGGAGTTACGAATGCACCAACAGTGTTCATGGGACATATGAACTTTGTCTTCCGAGACATTCTGGAATGGTTCGTCGTTGTGTTTATCGATGACATCCTGATCTACTCAAGATAAGAGGAGGACCACGTTGATCATCTCAGGGCAGTATTAGAAGTCCATCAACACCACCAGCTTTACGGGAAATTGTCTAAGTGTAAGTACTTGGAAAAAGAAGTACACTTCCTTGGGGACGTAGTGTCTCAGCATAGAGTGTCGGTGGGCCTGTCAAAGGTGGAGGCAGTTTTTTATTGGGAAGAACCCAAGAGCGTGGAAGAAGTTCGTAGTTTCCTGGGGTTAGAAGGTTACTATAGGAGGTTCATTTCGGACTTCTCTCAAGTTTCTGCTCCATTTATAGCTTTGACTAGGAAGAACCAGGTCTTCATATAGAGTGAGCAGTGCCAGGAAGCTTTCGACTACCTGAAGGAGAAGTTGGTCAGTGCCCCCGTACTCAGATTTCCAGAAGAAGGGTTGTTGTATAAGGTGTTTTGTGATGCTTTTGGACTTGGTATGGGGTGTGTGATGATGCAGAACAAGGGAGTGATCTGTTATGGGTCTAGGCAATTACGCCCTCACGAGCGTAACTATGCCACCCATGACCTAGAGCATGCAGTAGTAGTGTTCCCACTGAAGTTGTGGTGAAATTACCTCTTTGGGGAGCACATTGTGGTCTTCTCATATCACAATAGCCTGCGTTATATCTTCTCCCAGCGTGACCTGAACTTACGGCAGCAGAGATGGGTCGAGTTTCTCCAAGACTATGACTTCAAGATCTCTTACACTGAAGGTAATGGAAATGTTGTCACTAATGCCCTGAGTAGGAAGTCACATAAGGAAGTGGTTTGGGAATCCACTGATTCTTGGAAAGCGATGGGAGAGTTGGCCGCCTTGCACTTGGATGCAAGGGTAGAAGGTGTTAGAGGCTATTTTTTCAGATGACGGTGCAGTCCTCCTTGTTGCAGAAGGTGGAAGAGTCTCAGTGGGGGGACACTGAGGCGGAAGTGATGCAGGATCGTGTCGATCAGGGAAACTCTCTAGAAAGATGGTCAGAGGACAGCTGACATTGGATGATTTTCTATAGAAGGTTGTTTGTTCCGGAGGTGATACATGAGGGAGTTCTCCGTGAGTTCCATAGCTCAGCCTTGGCAGTACATCAAGGAGTTTCAAAAAAGTATCGAGGCCTGAGGGAATACTTTTGGTGGCCTTGGGTGAAATGGGCAGTGGCAGAGTTTGTAGCTAAATGCCTAGTGTGTCAGCAAGTGAAGGATGACCACCGTGTTTCTAGTGGGTTGTTGCTTCCTTTAGATGTCCCCGAGTGGAAGTGGGATGACATCTCAATGGACATCGTCACAGGACTACACAGAACTCAGGGTGGTTATGATGTTATCTGGGTAGTGGTGGATCGACTGACGAAATCATCTCACTTCTTAACAATTAAAGATTCATGCATAGTGAGTACCTTAGCACATTGGTACGTAGAAGAGGTGGTGTGTTTCCATGGAGTTCTGAAGACTATAGTCTCAGATCGGGATACTCAGTTTACCTCACGAGTCTGGAGGGGGTTACAACGTGCTTTTGGCACCCAGCTACGCCATAGCACTGCTTTCTACCCCCAGACTGATGGGCACACAGAGCGGACTATCAAGACGTTGGAGGACAGGCTGCGGGAATGCATTCTGGATTTCAGAGGATCATGGGTACGCCACATTCTTTTAATATAGTTTTACTACTACAACATCATTCACTCTACTATTGGCATGGACCTGTTTGAGGCTCTGTATGGAAGACCATGTCGTTCACCCATTTGTTGGGCAGTGGTTGGTGAGGCAGGTGCTCTTGAGCCATAGGTAGTGCAGAGCACCACAGAGAAAGACCAGCTTGTACGTGAGAGGATGAAAGCATCTCAGGACCGACAAAAGTATTATGTTAATCGTCGGGGGAGGCCCTTGGATTTTGAGGTGGGAGATCATTTTTTCTTGAAGGCTTCCCCTTGACGTGGGCAGCAGAGGTTTGGGAAAGGGATGAAGCTCTCACCTAGGTTCATCGGACCTTTTGAGGTGCTGAGGCAAGTCGGCGAGGTGGCATATCAGCTAGCCCTGCCACCTTAGTTGGAGAAGGTTCATGACATCTTCCACGTCTCCTAGCTTCATCGGTACTTACACGACGACTCTCACATTATCGACTGGGGAGATCTAGATATGGGAAACGACGCGACCTTCGAGGAATGACCGGTCAGAATCAAGGATCGTAAAGAGAATGTGATCTGTGGACGAACCATTCCCTTGGTTCGTGTGTTGTGGAGGCATGGTGGCCTCAAGGAGAGAACATTGGAGCAGGAGGCCTAGATGCATGCTCAATACCCGGAGTTGATTTGACATGTGTTTTCCCTTGTTCTTTTGAGCTTTGTTCTGATGTTATATTCTGTACCTTTGATATATGTGAAATGCTTGGATTGTCGGTTATGAGACCTTTTGTTTCCTTCTTCTCTGGAAATGTGTAGCATGTTCGGATGTGTGGGGAAAGAAAAAAACCTGAATCTTAATCAAGAATCATTAATGAGGATGATATTGAACCCATGCGGGCGAGTCAGTGCCGCCTAAAGCGGATAATATCTCGACATAGGAGAAGGAATTTTCCCCAAACCACATGTTCGGGCAGTGGGGTGGTTGTGTGGTGTTGGGGGCAGTGTAAGTTGGAAAATCCTAATATATGGAAGTGGGATGGCCCAATCCTTAATCAAGATGAATTAATGTGGATGAGATTAAACCCGTGCAGGCAAGTCAGTGCCACCTAAAGTGGATGATATCTTGACATAGGAAAGGAAATTCCTAACACCTGTGATTAGGGTTGTTGGTTGGGTTCCTGTTATAATGAGAACCCTAAGAGGTATCTTGTTGGGTTCCTCTGGGTTGGGTTTTGAATTCTCGAGGACGAGAATGTTTTAAGAGGTATCTGATGTAATGGACCGGACCTCTCTGGCCCATTCATTTGTCAAAAAGAAGGTCACGAAGTGTTCTGGAGGGTAAAATGAACGTTTCCCACACTTCTCAGAATTTTGAAACTACACGCCGTGTAGTGTGAGTACACGCTGTGTACCCCCTCGCCGAGTATACCCCGTGCTGAAGGCCATGTACATTCCGTGTGAAATAAGTGGGTACACAACGTGCATCCATAATACATAACGTGTACCACTTTTCCGAGTATACCCCATGTTGAAGGATGTGTCCATGCTGTGTGAAATAAATGGGTACACGCCGTGTGTCCAGTACTACATGCCTTGTAGTCCTTCCCCGTGTACGTGTTACTAGTCAACAGTCATGTGCCATGTTGGAGGTGTGTCCTTTCCATGTGAAATAAATGTGTACACGTCGTGTGCCCAAACTACACGCTGTGTTGTCCCTCCCTGCGTATGCATTACCCTCAAACCGTGTGTTGACCAGTCAATGGCCGCAGAGCCATGTTGGAAGCCGCGTGGAGACTGTGTGAAATAACCGAGTACACGCCGTGTACCATAAAGTACACTCTATGTACTTTTTCCTTTCTCTCCTATAAAAGGAGGGGTCCCCTCCTCCTTTTCATCTCACCCCTCTCCTCCCCTTTCCTCTTAGTAGAGTTCTCCCAAGAGACTCAAAGTCTCTTTCTTCCATAACTTCTTCGTCCGAGCTCAGATTTACGATTCGTCAGCGGCCACGAGATCATAAAGACGAGGCAGAAATTCTAAGAATGGATCTGTTGTATTTACTTCGGCCTTTCCTTTTCAACTTCCACCCGAGGAGGTTTTTTCGGGACTTGACGGAAGTGACGGAAGCCGACAGACATCTTCTAAAGTTGATCTGGGGGAGCGTTGCGGTCAAAACCTATTGAGGTAGGTATCTTACCTTCGTCTCTCTAATTTGTGAATCATGTGGGGTGGGTGTCCTCTTGTTTATGTGAAACACATTTGAACCGGTTTAGTAAAGACAATAACTGGCTTATATAACAGGATTGGACGTTTTTGATTGCTGTTACTTTATTTATATCATGTGATATTATGTTGTGAATTGAATATGATTATGCCTACTGAAAATCACGGTCGTTGGGGGCCTTTTCATGCGTAATTAAATGTTTCCCTATCTCTCTAGACCATTTTTGTTTAATGTGGAATTTGGATAATCAGGTAAAGTTGGCTGATTAAAATCTGCAACCCTTGTGTGATCACCCCGGTTAAACAAAATGGAATAATGAACATGTGGGTATTGGCATGGATACGTGGCATGTGGTGTGGGTGTTTTGGGGTTTTTTTTGGATAAGGTGAGTAGCAGGGCTACGGTTGACTTGGTTGTGGGTTGGTGTGAATGTTATATTGGTAACGGGCAGTAGGGCTGCGATAAATGGTATTAAAGGGATAATGACGTACAGGTTTCGGTGTGTTTGTGGTTATGGTGGTTGGCAGCGGGGCTGCAGGGATGGTCTTGAATGTGAATAGACCTTGGGATGTTAATGATAAATAAAAGTGGAAGAGTTAATGAATGGTGTGGCATGGTAATGGAATGGGATTAATGATGAATGGGGTTGTTTGGTTAATAAGAAGGGTTTTGTTGTGCTGCTTGTGTTTTCCTAACTTGATTTGTGGATGGCAGGGATATGATTTACAAACGATTGATGTGGTTGGTTATGGATAGTTTCCCAGTAGTTAATGTACTAAATAAACGAATTCTGATGAAACGTGGAATCCTAAATGGGGTTGGGGTTGTTTGTTATATGCATGATTCGTAGTAGTAGTGCCGAGGAACGTGCTCATTTCCTCTGTTTAGAAGCCATAGGTTGGGATGTGTGTTTGGTATACATATATATATATATATATATATCTTTGTGTTTTATCGCACCCCACCCATGTTAAGCACATAGTGTCGAACACTCCCATTTCATGGGAAAGGGTGTTTTTCCCATAGTTACTAGCTCCTTCCTGCTCCTTCTCCCCTAGGTTGTGATGGCTTGAGGCGACCTTACACCTAAGACACATCAGATAGGTTTCTATTGGGGTGTATTTAGCCCTAGACTCTTCAGGAAGGTTTTATTGTTTCCCAATAATCTTTAGGATGAGGCCCAGGTGTGTGCGGGCAGGATACGTGGTTGTGAGGCCGAGGAGTGTGCGGGCGGGATACGTGGTTGTGAGGCCCAAGTGTGTGCGGGCGGGATACGTGGTTGTGAGGCCCAAGTGTGTGGGGGTGGGATACGTAGTTGTGAGGCCCAGGTGTGTGCGGGCGGGATACGTGGTTGTGAGGCCCAAGTGTCTGGGGGCGGGATACATGGTTGTGAGGCCCAGGTGTCTGCCGGCGGGATACGTGGTTGTGAGGCCCATGTGTGTGCGGGTAGGATGTGTGGTTTGTGAGGCCCAGGTGTGTTTGGGTTGGGAGAGTGTGGCAGCGTCAGGACATTATCCATTAGGAATATCAGCTAACTAATGGGAAATGGTGCAGGGTACTGAATACTCTTGCTTCTTATATACTATTACATATTGTGATTGTGTTTTTGGTGAGTGTGGCTGGTGAGGTTGGGTGGATAGAATTCCTTTCTAGGTTTCTTCTATTGTTCTCATGGGACATTAGGATGTCTCCCCACTTGTGCATGAGAGGTTTAGGTTTCCCCGCTGAGTATACTTGTATACTCACCCTACATTTACTTACAGGTTTCCAGAAGGACTACCAGGGTCGTGCGGGACCCTACTAGTCAGACAGTTGGAGTTGTTGCAGTTGTTGCACTCTTGTTTTCTTTTGGTATTGTACTTTGAGCTTTCTTGTTCTTGAACCATGTTATAAAATTGTTTAAACATGCATGTGGGAATGGTTTGGGTTATTTCTATACACTTTCTCTTTTCATTTTAGGTGCTTGACTTTTCATATTTCCCGATCTTTAAAAATAAAATTGGTAATGCCTCCCATATTTGTGAAAAGCACATACCCTTGGTGCTAGTCGCCACCCCGGGGTTGACTGGAGGCAGGACTCGGGGGTCATTATCTCCCTTTGGACATTTCTAGCTTAGGAGGGGCATCTTTTGTGGGAGGGGGTCATGACACATGAAGAGATTCTTAAAATTCTATATGAGAAGAAACACATAAGGTGATCTCATTCCTATGATAAATAATGACATCACATTTTACCCTCATATGGATAAACAAAGGGAATAAACCACACTAATGTAACTCAACAATGAAGGTATCATGTAATCAACATGACTCATTAAAAGTACACAACATTTACTTGATGTACATAGAGTTTCTTTTATATGACATGTTTTTCTATATCTTATCGTCTCACATGACATGTATTTCTCAAAGGACACATCATGTAGATATTTTTATAGAAACCATAGTTCCATTTATATTAACCCCTAAAAATATCCCATGCATGTGTACTGGTCCTCTCCCATTTAGTTTGGACATGTATGATTACATGAATTTATCTGAGTACTTTCATAGGTATAAGATGTGTACACCACAACACATTACATGTAGGGAAAACAACAACACTGGATGTGTGCCTTCTTTCCAAACCCATGTATCTTAAAATGAAAATGGAATGATTTTCTTTTTACCATACACATGGGTCAACATGGGATAATGGGAAATTAAACTTGACATACACCGAACCATTGACCAATGATTACTTTTGATGTTATTCAAAAATCCTATCTTGCATCGCCATTTGGATTCCTAGTCTTGTACTCCATATACACATTGAGCTAGCTAGAAAGTTATGAAACAGTTAGTTAGACGACCACACGATGGGTGTTATTTATCTCTAATGTGTAAAACCTATACATTTATCAATAGGAAAAACACGACATCTGTTCCATTGAGCTACATAACATTTATTTTTTGGATTACCCAGAATCCTTGATTCCAAACAAGGAATTACCTAAATATATTCCACTACCTCCAATTCCACCAGAAATTACTCTGAAATGTATTAATTTGTGATGACAAATTTCTATTCCCAGCCAAAAATAAAATTCCATCCTAATTTGTTTTAAAATACATCTCTATAGTCATCATGTGACACCATAAGACCCATCCCATAGAAGCTGTATTGGTCATGGAAAATCCATTACACAATTATCATTAGTGTATGAATTTCAATTTCACGATACATATAATCATCCAACACTAATACTCTACGATGATCTTTTCCATCAGTATTACAAAACTACTACCATATAAACATTTACCTGATTTTTTAATCACCAATATGAATTCAGAACATCTACCCAAACCCCCAATACTATGAAGTGATGATTATCCAAAATTATAACGATTGAATACACACAGAATAGCCTACAAGGGAACCATATAATCAATAAACAACTAATTGGAGATGAATTTCCCATATAATGCAGCAAGGTAGGTACACAACCAAAAGAATGGATTGATTGATGACTGTGTATTTTTGGAATTCATCAATGGAATCTAAGAATGGTAGATTAACCAAAAATTATATTATTGATTCTATGAAAATAAATCTTTACACATATATAGATTGATCAATTCGTGAATAATTTTTTTAAAGGATCTATTATCATTCCACAAGAGGAAAACAATACAGGGATAAATGCACATAATTTTTTTCCCTATAGTGAATTTGGATCAATCACTTAAAATAATGAATCCACATTATTATCATCAAATAGATCTATGAATTCTGTTGACTAATATTCTCCTTGCGGTAGTCTGGTTTTCTATCCATGTTCCCACAACCATCCACTAATTCTTTAACCGCCAGGAATCTCCTTCCTCTAATTCTATAAGGTTATGTGGCTAACCATAGGGAATTCAACATAATACGTTTTAACTAATGAGGGGGTCATGTCATGAAAAATAATAAAATAAATAAATTTACAAATCCACTTATGGAAAATTCATGAACAAAAACTAGATGAAAATAAAGGTGATTCCACACATTGTGTAAAGCTAGTGTCATTGATTTAATGACGGTAAAAATAAATTTGATCTAAGAATCCATTCATGACGTCTTCGATTATTTCTGAAAAATTAAACGCATGTGATAAAATATATTTAATATTCATAATATCATCCCACCAATACTCTCTTGGATCAAAAATTACATGATGATATATCACATATCTTCAAAAATATTACATAAAATAATCTAATGTTTCACACAAATTTAAAAAATTCATTATAATATGTTTCCTAAATCCATTCTAAATTCACAACATTTCCCTAAACAAATCAAATTCGTGTATGCATTTATTTTTTACACAATTATCAGTTTCTCATTTCTCATTATTTTACCTACTATATATATTTTAATAATTTTAATATAATTAGATATATTTTATTACTATACTGAAATGTTTTAATATTAATTAAATAATAATCATCTACATTTTCTCCTTCCATATAAAAAAATATTCATTTATGTAATGTGTGGACTACCACCTCAATGAATGATGTGTTTTTTACAAAATCCATATGTGGATGTTTAAAAAGGATATTTAATCAATAAATATTGTAGTTATAGCATTATTAATATTTTAAATATATAAATAACATTATATCTTCTTTGTTTCATGTGGAAACAAAACATCGTCTATTTGTATGTGCATACTACCACCTCCATATAACAACATATTAAATTTTAATCACCATCATATATTATTGATTATATGAATTTATAAAGTGAATTAAAAAAAATAAGATGATTAATTATAAAGAAATGTCACATTAATGTATAACATATTATTAATATACAAAACATTTTTTGAAAAAAATATAGAAACATGCATTCCATAGTGTCGGTCTTCATGAATTGTGAACAATATTCCCATGAAATGAAATTAAAAAAATATAAATTATTATAATGAATATACTATATTACATTGGATAATTTATGAATGAATAACTTAAAATTAATGAATATGAATCAATATCATCTTTATAAAATAACACATAAAAATCAAAATCCCTATTATCCAATGATTAATATAAAGTATAAATAACTCATAAAAGATTACAATTGAAAATTATTTTTACGAATAAATATATAAATGATTCATTAATATGTTATTAATATGATAATTTTTATTTTATAGGATTGTTTTGTGATTTTTTTGGATTTTGAGAGTTAGGGTATATATTTATGTCTCAATTTCTATTCATTAAGGCATGATTATATATAATGAAAATATTTATATATTATATTATATAATTACTATATCATTTAATTTTATTTATATTATAATGGTTTAATTAAGTGTATTTACATGTATTTTTAGCAATACCTTCATCTAAACTTTTTTATATAATTATTACAATTTTTTAACGTTTTTTATCTCACTTTTATTCATTGAGATATATTCCACATTCACAATTTTTTTTTCATTTTTTTTATTATATAATTCCCTATGTTTGTATTTATTGAAATTAAATGGAATAAAATTTATTTAAAAATAAAAATCATATTCCATATCCAATGGGCCTTGAATTTGAATTATAATAATGTTTTAATGAATTTTGTTAACTATAATCACTTTTTTTTATTTAAAAAGACTATTATTATTCTTATTTATTATATTTTTGGTTTTAATAAAACTAAAATTTGATTTCACAGTAATTTATCATTATATCTTGGGATTTTTTTTATTCATACCTTCTTCTAAGTGGAATTGTATTCCCATAATATTATAATGTTGTAATGAATAACTATCATTCACGTGAAATAGGCTCCATATTTATCCATATCCATAGTATATCTTATAAATAATGTTCTCCATTATTAGTTTTCGATAATAATATATATTATTTCTAGTGATCCTAAAATTTCACTTTACCTTTTAAAAATGAATAATGTTTAATAATTTAATGAGGTAAATTTTAATAAATTTATATTTAATATTGAAAATATGTTTTACATTCCTGATTTTGCATTTTATATTATACATCACAATTATAATTAGAGAATAATATATCCCATAAAGGATAAGTTATTGAAACGTAAATTCTAATAGTGTCTGATAAGAATTCGTGTTATTTTCCCTAAAACGTTACTCTGGATTGTGACTTTTAACATCATATCCTTAAAAAAATGTGGGAAATGTTTTATAATGTATCCCTTATGTTTCATAAACATTTTAACCATTAGAATAGAAATAGCTAACTCTTATGGAGTTATATATTAAAAATCACCCTATAAATAATTATAAGGGAAACAACATTTGAGTTGTTAAAATATTTTTATCAAAATATTTACTTTCGATATCACGTTATCCAATACAATTTGGATATGAAAGGAAAAAAAACATCCCAGGGATTTTAATGATAATATCAGTGTATGATATTTTATGGAACATGAATTTATGGATATTTTTGGGATAGTTCCACTATATATCTCTAACTCATAGATGGGTTATGTATAATTTATGATACAATTCTCTTATGAAAGAACATATTTTCACAAAAATATTGTTGACATCATGTTTGTTCATAATATGATGCATGGATATCTTGTTTTTTCTAAATATGATGTGTGGATTTATTTATTCACGACATAATGTGTGGATGTTATTAAATTTTCTCAATAATGGATTGATTTTCTTATTCATATATTTTCCCCATTATTCATTATTATGGTATTTTTAAAATGAAAAAAATTATTTATTATATGCTTGTGATTATGTTCCATGGATAAAGTATGTTATATCACACAATTATTTCATTGTACATGTCTGTTCTTTTGATATTATATATCTTCTCATCAAAACTAATAAAAAGAATTATTATTGTATTTCACTTATAATAATATATTAATTTCATTCTCATGTTTTTTCATATGATTATGATATAACTATTTAAGGTATATTGAAAATTATACCTATAAAAAGAATTTGGGATCATGCCTTTCATATATTTCTATTTAATATTTTTTAAATAAGAGTATAACCAGTTAAAAGTCTAGAAGGGGGAAATTTTTTTTTGATTATTAAAAAATATTAATAAGTATTGTAAAATTAGTTTTTTATGTCCTCAAATACACTAAACCATAGATTCTAAGTCATACTGGATTATTTATCACATGTAATATTTAACATAAGGAAATTATGTAAAATAAATATATGATTATACTTTCTCACCTCAACATTCACTACTCATAGTTTACAATGAATTATTGTGAAACCATATTGTGCATAAGTAATGAGATCCATTAGGAATGGTGACCCCGATAACCATGTGTGTTATGTGTCATTTTTATATTATGTACCAAAATATTATTATAAAGATCAAACTAACTCCAAGGATTCTATAACTTCAAAACAATCAGATATTAATTCTCATAATAATAAAAAAATCCCTTAAAATAATTTACATCTAAATTATCTTTATTTTTATAAATTATTTTTAATAAAAAATGAATTATTTTCATATAAAACATTCAAAAATCCAAATAAAATTTAAACATTTATGATTAAAAAACGATTTTAATGATTCATTATTGATAATTAATAATCAATCACATAATAATCCACTTGTCATTTTGAAAAATATTATAGATACATTTCAATAAAATCTAAATGTTCATGTTATAGATTTAAACCATTAATATATCATCAAATAGATTATATTCATTAAAACTATAGAAATAAAACCAGAAAATATAGATTAGTTAAAACCTCATAAGATATAGGTAACCTTTTAGTATAGTGACCATAATGATCAAAATTTCAATCAAATCATGTATCACTAAATATTGAAATCTATATAGATTCAACTATTTTCAACTGAATAATTCATTAGTAATTGATTTTATTACAGTCAATGAATATAAATTAATCAATTCATAGGAAAAGGGAATACATAACAATGGAACCCCACAAAATTATAATTCTAATAACATTAATCTTAGGCCACCATTTTCATATAGTTCAAAAAGAATAGGAAATGATAGAGGATAATAAAGAAATAAGAATAGATAAACTACTCACACAACTAATATAGGTGAACCTAGATAAATAATCCATAAATATAAATAGTTAATATAAGTGGTTGATGTGAGTGACGGTTCTCCACTCCCAAGTTTCAAAATGTGAAGAAAAAAATGATCCTTTTTCTTAAAACCAAATTTAATATTTTAAATAATTTGTTTTCCATCATGTCACATGGTTTGGATACACAATTTGGTAAACCAAAAAAAATGAAAATGATTTAGTAACTAAAAACATAAGCTCAAATTGCATGGATTCATGGTTGGGTAAACTATGCACCAACTGTACGATATCCATTGAAATCAGTAGGTCCAACATGAATGGTTTACACAAATGGTTAGAAAACTGTTCACCTCATAAAATTGCTTCAATGAATCATGATTTATAACTAATTTTAAACCTAATGGGTGAATCTATTAAATAATTTATTATTTTCATTAAAATGAAATTAAGGGTTTTATAGAAAGGATAAACTCACTATTGTAAATTTACTTATCCCAAAAGATTATAGACTGAATGAATGATATAATGGGAGGGATAGGTAAAAGGAATATGAAGAGGGATGGGTTCATGAACCTATCTCTCCATTTTTTCAACCACATAATAGTGGGGGAATAATTTTTAAATTTTATAAAAAATTTAGATAAATATTATCTTAAAAAATACATATGGAGGACACTATAAAATCAGTATAAGGCTATTGGGTATCTGGTGGTCCTTCTTGGACAACCTACTCATAGGACCCTGTTACTGTGTATGCCATTAAATTATTCATTTTTAATATATTACGAAATGTATTTTATAATATAATGTATATTAATTGAAAACAATTTATCTTTTAATTATCATTATGAATTAGAAAATGATAGATTATATGGTAACAACCTCATAAAATATATGTATTTATTTGTTATACGTAAATAATTATCAATATTTTGGGTCTTGATGAAATCTAAATATCAATATATGTTTAATCACTTGTATAGTGATAAAAATTCCCTGTGATACGATAAAATATTCTAAACATGAATTTCGATTAGCCCGCATAAAATACACTACATAAAATTCCATATACGTATCATTATTGTCACATAAGTAATCATTTGTCATGAATCCTTCAATTTGAGGTACTAAAATAGCTTACATAATTCTATGTATTAATAAATTGATATATATATATATATACAATCATTTGATTATGTTTCAAAATATAATGTAGTAGGGTATGAATCTGATCAAGAGGAGAGACTTATGTAACCTATATAAGATTTTTATACCCATATGATATGTTGTGAAATCAATGCTTTCACTTTTTTTGATTAATAAGTTCATTTTGATTATGAGGTATTTAAATATGATATAATTATAAAATATTTTATCAAATCATGAATTTGAAAAAATAAGTAACCTATACGAGATTGTCATTATCAATGTCTCATTATTAGCCTTGATGGTAAAAACAATGGTACATTTATAATGGTTTTATGGTGGATCAAGTCACACTAAAATCAGATTTAATTTGGTTATTCAAGACATGACTCTAGATACCAATATTAGTTTATTATTAATAATTATATTCATTATAATTTAAAATTTACAATGGTCCCATGGGTTGACATATAATATAATGATAATTTGGATTTTTATTGTAATATGACTAGTCTATGCTTAAATATATTTACATTTATTTTATACAAAAATAAGATTTATTTTTTTTACATTTAAAATATTTAATTACAAAATAATTAGTTTATTAAATAATTAATATAGAATTATATTACAAAAAATGGGATATTTATATTATTAATAAATAATTTTTTATAAATGGATAAGCTTGAATGAGATTTGGTCTTGGGCTTAGAGTAATTTTTTTCCATGTCCCATTATATATGGAGGTTCATAATCATAGATAAAGAGAACATTTATTGCTTCTCCTTTAGTTTAATATGAATGTGGATTCCTTTTAGGCTATTTATTTCCAAACATGTTATAAATAAAAATAATGAGGGGAAAATTCTTCATCTCATTGAGATAAACCTATGTTGGTGAATAATAATTTATAATATATCTTTTTCTAAGAGAGTTCCCTAGTTTTACATATCTACATGGATCATTAGTTAATTTCTCATTTCTTATCCATATTTTTTTAATTTTAGGAGTAACAAGAATAATCTGAACAAAATTAGAATCAAACAATGTTCTTGGTGAATACCAATATTAGTGGTTACATATGGATGATTGAATTTATTAATTCATGTTCGATTAATATATTTTAAAATTGTTTAAAATATATTTTTATTTTATATGTTTTGTTTTACTAACTATTTAATTACTATGTTTCTTTATGGGTTTTATAATTTCTTCCACTATGTATAATGTATCTGTAACATCATTAAAACTCTTCAATTGTATCATAGTATAGGATTCCATAATAATAAATTCTTGAGAACTCTTATGAAATAATGTTTTAAAGTGTAACTATCAATTTGAGAGATTAATTATTGATGTAAAGTGTTTCATAGATAAAGATGTTAAGGAAATGATGGGTTCTTGATTAGTTCACTTGGATATCAGATTGAATTTATTCATATGAGGGATATGATCTCACGATTCTTTGTAGTTATATCAATGAAAAGGTGGAAACATTAACAAATTATTTGGAACATTCGTGAATGAATATATGATAAGGTGATATTCTCAACACATTATATTTATTATTGATAAATAATGTGTATATCTCATGGTTTTTTGAAAATTATATTCACTGGTGGGATAATATAGATAACATAATAAGTGTTTTCGTAAGAGGGATATGATGTCAATACTATTTTAGTGGCATCATTGATGCACTAAAAATATGAATGTTGGAAAATGTAAATTTTTTGTTTTGAATTAATTATTAAATATTTTATCACAACAAAAGATTCATTTAAGACTCGCATGAATCATTCCTATAAATTTTTTAATATTTATTATTCCCCTTAAGGGACATTTTTAGTAGTGTGTTTCTAGTCGACTCCTATGAGAAATATCCCATTAATGAGATATAGTATACCAGAACTATATAGTGCATTGGATCTTATATCTTAATGAAAATGATGTAGTGAAATATATTTATTCTATCAAATATTTTCAAATTATCAAAAATTATAAAATATATAAAGGAAATGGAACTACATAAATATTATATAAAATATTCACTACATATCTATGTAATTCATAGTATTTTATTATTTCAAATATATTCATTAAAGGAATGTATATTATCTATATAATAATTATAATGTTATTAAGTATAAATAATTTATCTAGCATCAATGTGGGGGTGTTAAACTGTGATAGTAATGGTTTAATTATCATTGTGTTTTTATGTTCCTTTGAGAATGGATGTTCTATTGTGGAAGAAGTGAAGGCTTTGAATACTGGCCTTGATTTGTGAAAATTGTGGAACATTACCCTTGCTGTGATAAATATAGACTATCAAGTTATTCTCGTGTATCATCAAGATCATTTATCTACTCCATGGTCAATAATATACCAAGTGAAAAGAGTAGGAATCTGATTCATAATGACATAGTGGTAACACATGTTAAGAGATAAGGAAATAGGGTGGCTGACATTATCACGTAAAAATTTATTATTAGTATTGGTATATCATGTTTTCCCTATTGTGACCCTTCCATATGATCATGTGGGAATTGTGATAGGGGACTCTCTTGGGTTTCACATATAAAGGCCCCTAAAATTATGTTTTTTGAGGGAACCCATTTTCATGGCACCTCTCTTTATTTAATAATAATATTTTACATTGGATTGGATATTTAATATAAATAATTAGTTAAATATAAAAATGTTTTATTCTTTAAAATAATAATCAAATTCTGGAAGACCATGTTCAGTCAAATAACTAGGTCATTCCTAGCTAACCCTTAGTTTTATATCTTATATTAAGTGAAAATGGTTAAAAATTATCATAATGGGGATATTGGGTGGACCTTGACTAGGTTACTCAATTAGATTATGTCCTAGAGTCATAGTGTTGATCATATTCATGATATAAATTGGGTATGATCTTATTAAGTAAATAATCCATGAGCTATATTTGATATAATTAATAATATATTTTGAATAAATATACGTAGATTTAGAGACGACATTATCCAAGTTATGATAAGTAAATATATGGATATTAGTCAAATGAATTTGTGATTTTGATGATTATTATATTGGAGGGTGTATTCTCAAAAAATCATTATTGAATAATAAGATATATTATAGTAATAAAGAAACAAAATTATTTTTTTAGATATTCATTATATTAATCACAAAATACACTTTACTAATGAGATATTTCCATGTGAAAAACAATTAACTACAATAATTTCTTATATCAGTATTGCAATTTAAAAATTATTTTCTAATAATTGGACAAATTATATATTCTAAATCATCTCAAACTATATGACTTGTTTTCATCTACCACATCAGTGTGAAAATATTATTATAAAATATTTGAGAAGTATGTCTATGATAGAAGATGTCATATGTTACCAGGCATTATTTCCATGATTGAGAAGAAATATTAACACAAGGAATCATTCATATTGATGGATTGGTTGAAAAGACTACTTTGTGAAGCTTATTGATATTGAAACATAATGGTGATATTAGTAACATGGGGATATCATAGTTAGTTTTTTGGGAACTTTAGAAAATATTGGAAATGTTTTATAACATCTAGTTTGACCTCTTTCTATCTTAATTTTTTATTTTTACGTAATCTAAATCATGGATGATGTAATTAATTTTTTTAATGTCTTTATAAATATTTTTATATTATGTATTACTATTATTCTATTATTCGGGTTCCATATCTTTTAAATCCAATAATATATTAATCATAGTTACCAAAATATTGATACCTTATGTTGGAATCCTTATTATAATCTTTTGGTATCTTATTAACATATTGGTTGAAACCATTACCATACGATATGTTTGATCCCATCGATGATTGTATCCAACCCATATTGATCATGAAATCTCTACAGGCTATGTAGAGAGATAAATTGTGTTACATGGAATACTAAACCTCACTGGTTTATTATAGAAAGTTTTTTTGGATGTCATTGAAGGAAATAAATTGGAATCATCATTATATATGACAATATGATACAAAATTAAAGTGATGATGTATATAGATGATGAAAATGACAAGGGGATGTATGTAAACATGTTATGATCATTTTAAAATGACGTATAAATAATTATGGATGTGGAAAAGTAATTAGAACAGAGGCACCAAAATAATTACAAAATAGTAATGTGAATCAATATAAAACATAGATATTTTTATAACTAAATTTTTATACAATCAACAAACAACTAAAAACTATAAATTAATTCAACATAATAATTATTAAAAGAGTGGTATATTATTTGATGCTATGAAATCAACAACAATGATAAAGGTATGTCCTAAAAAACTAATACACTATGATTATAATGAATAATTACCATATATTATGCCATTAAATATGAAATTGGGAATTAACCTTTTTATTTTTTGTGATAGATGATCTTATAATATGTGGATTCCACTGAAACAATTTTTGGTAAATTATTTCAAAAGGAATGATGATATAATTGGTAATAAATGAATATGTCATAAGTGGACTAATCTCAGTTTGTGATGAAAATAAGAATGTTGTAACCTTTAAATATGGTTATTGTATTTTATGATCAAGTATTAGATCGTAAAATCTACATTACACTAACTATGAAAAGAAAACATTATCATGGTATTTTTACAAAGTGATAACATTAGAGGGATATAACCAATTACTGTACTATATTATGTTATATCATCCAATAAAATACACTAAACTTTTTATTAGGAAGAACATTTTAAAACATGATACAAAATTTCATAGTCTAGTGTACAAAAAATTAATTTATTTCGATCATGTTTATTTATGATATTTTCTAAGGATTTATGGTGAACCATAAAATGAACTATTATTTCCATGGAAGATGATAAAAAAAAATATATATAACATACAATGAAAATAATCTAATGAACATGAAATTGTGTAACAAAATAGAATAATTAATTATAAAATAGGATACATTCACCTTAGATAATGAAACTTAATAATCAAAGATTCTAAGAGAAGTAAATGTTGTTGGGGGAAATGTGGATGTGGTATGAGAAGTAGAGCCATTGAAGGTACACTCTTCAATGTGTATAAAATGTAGGGTAAAATAATATATATAGATTTATTTTAATAGATTATGAGTCAATTAAGGATGTTTATTTTCTAAATAAGATTGAGATAGATAGATCATGAGAATAGATATTATTGGAATCCAAATTTATAATATTATTTTTATTTTCATTTTTATACTCTTTCGTATTTGTTCTTATATACTATTATGAAACTCTAGTAATAGAAGAATTACCCAAGTGGTTGATCTAAGGGGGCATATTTCTATACAAAATTCATATATATAATATATTTATATCCTTTATATGTTTTCATTTTTTATTTTTAAACATTGTGGATTATGTGTTGTTCTTGAAATAATCACTACATTATTTCTATAATAATATGTTTCTTCTTTAAATATATGAACCATAATAGATTCCCTTTTTCAGATTCACTCTCTTTATGGTTGAATTTAATAAATTAACTAATTGTTCCATTTAATGTTTCATTCATGTGTTATTGTATATATTCTTGTTACTTTTTTCCGAATAGATACTTCACTAAATCTACTGTTGTTTCAAGAATCTAAAATCTATGGTTTCCTAAATTTCTAAAAGATTATTTACTGTTTCTAAAAATTAAAATAGGAAATAAAAATGACTATTTTACTTGTTTACATGATTGAGTGTTATTTCATATAAGTAGAATAAATGGAGTCACTATATTTCAAATTTTAGCACTTACTGGTAATTTTTTTATTTAAATGTTTTATCCAAATATTTAATTTTAAAATAACATAGCAATATAGTCCCTAGTTTTTTCCCTAAATTTGTTTTTACATTGAAGATAAATTTTCACATTTAATTTTTTAGGACTTATAATAACATTTATTGGATTAGAGTATATATAATCTTGTAAAAACATATAATATTATGAATTTGTTGAGGAATATGAAACAACGATGAAATAAAATTACTAAAAATTTCTCAATTATCTATTCATTACCTATGAATATATAAATGTATTATTATAATTTTAATTAATTAAATGAATAATCCATAATAATATTATACACACCAATAAATATGTTAATATGATAACGTATCATATAAATCATTGTGTTTGAACTATTTTCCCATGACTATCAATAATGCTACAGGGAATCTCAAAACATAATGATGACACCAGAAATCCTTGTTCGATACACTCATTATTAGAAGGAATAAGTATAAATAGGTGATTCAAAATTGATTCCACTCACATCATAATATTCCATCACACATCACATTCAATAGTTTAAAATATGTCATCATATATGATTTATTCTATTTGATAGGGGAATAAAATTTATAACAACATAAAAGTGAATAATTTAATTTAAATAAAATTACCAGCATAATTTTTTAGAAGAAAAAATATAGAATTTAAATATTATAGAATAGAATAGAAAAATAAAAAAAGAAGATATCACAAGGGAATCTCCTTGGATCTAGCCACTAATAATTTTTCCTTTCAAGAATAATTATGTCAAACACAGTAACTATCACATATAAAACTCTTAAATACACTAATAAAACATATTAATATAACCTACTAGAATAAAAATTATCAAAATAATATCGAGTAATAACTATTAATTTCCCCTATAGGACTCACAAAGTCACAACACAATGAGTTTCAATCAAGATGATGAAACTTATCATCTGTAATTATTTTTTAGATATATATTTGTCGAATCTATAGTGACTTGAGCATATCAATTTTATAATATAAATTCATATAAATAATTTGGATATATTTATTTGAGGTTTTATCATGATTTATTTGATGAAAAATATTTTTTTAATTGATTTGTAAGGGAAATGATATTCTCGGCTCATAGGAGGAAATCAAAGAAAACAAAAAAATAGGACATTACATGTCATGAATCTAATTTTACTGATATATATTCATTGAGTAGATAAGCTTCATGAAAAAGGACAGAATGTGAATCTCATTTATTTGAAATTAACCATATATATGACGTGAATTCCATTTTCTCATTGTGAATGATTCAATTTCTGAATCTAATAAAGATACATGATGTGATGTTTATAATAGATATGTAAAGTTCGAATTATGATCCCTCCAAAGATACATGCTATGAAATATATAAGATCTAAAATACTATGATGACATTTAAAATCATAAGTACATCATGTGAATACCAGTTTTACAACATGAATTTATTGGAATATAAGACACCTATATGGGTTACATGACATGAAGCATATACACGTCCTCTAACATCCGACATAATAAATATTCTAGTAACCTCTCATGCATAGGAGATTTGCACACCACCCCAAATATATCCTCTGAGTTAATAATTTGTTTTTTTTATTTAATCATAACATAGTTCCATTTCATTACTTTATTTTTTTAATCACTTAATTATTAATTATTTATATTCTAAGATATGTTATTGGAATTTCACTATTATGATGCTTGAATATAATTATATTTTCCATTAAATGTTAATGACCATTATTTTCTTAATTGTGTTGTCATTGAATTTTGTATTTAGTAAATTTTTAATTATTTTAATTTTTGATTACATAGATGTGAATCATTTTTTATCATTTCAATAATGTTTCCTTTCTTCCATTATTTCATTTAATTTCGTCATGCATAGACAATTATCTTATGGTTAGGGGTCGAGAGTATGGCCATGTTATAGCAATAAGAATTTCCAGATTGAAAGTTGGTAACAATATGGATAGTAATTTGGTTAAAAACAATTTTTAACTCGTTATATTGCACTACCTTGAATTTTGGAGAAGAAATAGAAGTATCGTAACCTATATAGATTTTAGCAAGCTAGCCCCAATAAATTATGATACATTCTACATTGAATTCAAGATTACTACACATAGGCTTTTTACTATCTATAGAATAATGAATCATTATATCTTAGGAATATCCCACTTGTTGTAAAACAATTAATTTGTGACCTTTTCACTTCTTCATACCCAATTCCATAGGTTTACCCCCAGATGAATTTTGGATATTTTTTTCAATATCATCTAAATTATCCATGAAAACAGCTTTATTTAAAATTAAATACCAAGATATGTATTTTTAGTAAAAACAATCTTAGAATGTATTATTTTTGAATACTAAAAATTGTTTTAGTCAATAGGTTTGATGCCTAAAATCTATCCTTGTGGGTTCAACCCCACACTTCCCTTGTGATACATCTTTATAGCTAGGGGTAGTATGGGAAAATTAAAATTTAATCCAATAAACGAACACATGTAATCATTGATTCCATGAGGGCCAGTAAAATATCTGTTCCATTATTGAGGATAACTATTTCTTAGGGCATTGATTTTGGGTGTGAACATAGAACTAAATCTCTAATTGATGTTCCCATGTTACTTTTTAAAATTCTTCTAATGGACTCGAATGTCCATCCACTCTACTTCCGCCTAGTACATGCATCAAGTCTTCCTATCTCACTAAAATTGACTTGACAATCTAGAAATGTTTTAGTTAAATCCTAAATTTGAGATATATAATTCTTCATGATGACTCTTAATAGTGTTTGAACACAAAAATCCGGAATATTCTAATAAAAAAAATCCAATATGATCCACCTGAACATCTTGTATATCAACCAATGTTGCTTTAGAATACCATCATTGAGTAGTATTTTCCATGAATCAGTGGTGTTGTTCCTAGAATTGTGCACCCATGAATTTAAGAGAATGCATTTCAAGAAAAACCTAGACTCAGCTGCACGTTATAGAACATGGGGATGTTTATTGGACATTAGAGGAAATATCCCGATGAAGACATCTCAAATTTCTATGAAGTATGTGACAAATTTTACAATTAGGGTGTTTCATCTAATTTATTCTGACCTAGAGGATTTCTCTTCTCCCTGTGAAATAGAGCCACTATTTCCCCCAAAATCAATGTTCTCGAATCTATCATGAATTGGGATGATTTATCAATTATTTCCAACAATTCAAAATGTGAAATCATCAGAATGAGATCCAAAACATCACCCTGACAGATTGAGTGTTGGCTTGGAAATCCTTGAATCTTTTTAAAGAGATCAATCACAATTGACCATATAATGTACTCAATGTGTGGATACAAAATAAATAATTTTATCATGAGAACTTCCAATATGAAAACAAAATTGTGGACACCACCATTAATGGAAGACTCATGATTAGGACACTCGAAGTCAGCTGAGCACTCATAAATGAGATCTCTCACAACCCCAGATTATAGAAGAGTGGGAGAGGAACTACCCCAAATTGAATCCATAAAAATGAATATAATAGTCACATAGTTCCCCAAAATGATGATATCATGATGAATATTGAGTCTTTGTAGATGTATTCTTAACTTCCTCTACCACTTTCCACCTGTCATTGAAATCCAATCATTTAATATTTATGGAGGCCCAAACCCATATTAGGATAGTAGGGAAGGATTGTAAAGAAAAAAAAATCCAAAATGGTAATTACACCAGTTGAATAAAAAATTAATTATTTTAGAAACCCCACAATACAATTATTAGTATTATCTATATAGGTCGACTCAATAGATGCCAAAATTTAACATAGATTATTATCAATAGTGTAGTGGTCATGTACCACTATAGAATCAGGGACCACCTAGGAACCCACCATAAATTTCATATACTCAACATCTAAACTGTTTTGAAAACAACAGTTTTCCATAGAGATCATCAATTTTAACAAGCTCACCAAAATCAGTTTCATCATGCTCGGCCAAGGCAACAAAAAATAAACTGAAATCCAAAATAAAATTTGGAAAAAAAACTCACCACCTTCATGAAGAAGTCAGATAATAAGATGACTACCGAGAATACTAAAATGAAAAAAATAATGGCCTTACCTACAAGATCCTTATCGTGATGTTTGGAAAATATCTAAGGCCATTTAAGATCGATAACATTGTATGTTTTTTTGTTAAAAATCATTTTAATTTGAGAGAGGAGGAAATTTTTTTGTCATTTGATTTGAAAAAATGTTTGATATTTAGGGTCCATGGATAGGTGAGAAAAAGGTGATAAAAGATCCTAAAAATGTTTTACAATCAATATGGAAGAATATTATTATAGGAAAAATAAATCTAGTAAAGCACACACTATGAAATTAGAGAATTATAAAAATTATATATTTGAAAAAAACACGAAAAGGAAGAATTATATGTGCTGACCCCAATATAAAACCCCCTATCCACATTATATATAGGATGATATAACCTAAAAAATAAGGATAATATGTGATGTTTTTAGTTATTTTTTGACACTTATCTATAAACATCCCTTTTTCATAAGGGATTTATAAAATTCTAGGTGTTTCCATGTATGTAAATTAATTTAGTTATAGTAAGTGGGAAATGGTAAATATTGGGATTAACTCTTGAAATTTATAATTTTCACTAGTTTCTCACCCGAATCTCTCACCTATGATGCGAAACCATGAATGTTTATCTATTACATGCAATATGTGAAAAAAATGTTTTGTAATATATTTTTGTGATCTTACACCAACTATCAATATCATTCCAATGAATTTATTCATATATATGGGGCTCAAATAATTGAAATAGATGAGAGTGTAACTTCAACTGGATTACCACTTAGTAATGAACCCTCGAGGATTTCTCTAGACAATTTTTTTTAATGTTTGTCAATTCCTTTTTCCTTCAGTCATATCAGACATAGATATGGAATAATAATAATGTGTTTATAGAATTATAGGGATATCACTTAACCCCACTTGGATGGAATTTATTGATGTAAAAAATGAGGGATTTTAAAGAGAGTCGTTCAAGAACACGTTGTTTCTATCATAGTAAAACCCACCATGAGAATCATCAAGTAAATATATTTAAAATGCATACATATTACTAATGTGAATTATGATTATATTTATTTTATGGTTGATTGAAATAGCCTAAATCTTTATGAAATATGATACTGTGATCACAAGGGTGTGAATTAAACTATGACTATGAAAATGTATTTCATCCAACCATTCATACCCTATGTTATCAAGAACCATCATAGGGGTTGAGTCCTAACATTTAAATCTATATTAATCAATGTATGTGTAGTAGTTAATCTTCAGTGAAGTAATATATATAATAGAACCGATTATAAGTTAAAATGGTAATGTTAGATTTTTGTATGGTTTTTGAATATGGGATACATTCTAAATTTACACTTGTAACTTGTAAAAGTTTAAAATTTGAAATTTTAATATAAAATAATAAAATTCACATTATGTAAAAAAATTACATGAAATTTATCATTTGGGGATAGTGAAAATAAAGACATCATATTACACATTGCGTATAATTAACATGAAGTCAAAATTATGGGGTAGATTTTATATCTATGAACCTTTGGTTCACGACATGTTCCACCATCATACCATCCCCCATTACCCACTCCCCCCTCCTAACCCCCGACCTCCCCCACCTCGTGTGACTGCAAACCACTGTCTATTCCTCTCCCCCTTAATATACATCAACCATTCATATCCTCTTCATATATCATTTTTGATCACTTTATTGATCGTGGCCTAGACCAAAACAATCATGTGTGTGGCACTAATGGTATGAAAATATTTTCTCTACGTAGCATCTGGCCCTTCCACCACCACCACCAACACCCACAGATCCCACAACCCACCATCTAAATCATCTTTATCTAGAACCTCACCTTCCATTATGTCTAAGAAACTATCCAAATAGTCCTATGTAACTTCCCCTCTCCCACACATGTAACATTAAATCATTAATATGAACTCGTGCATCATTAAGACTTGGTCTACTTACATAAAAAGCTGATGAGGTCCAAAATAAGTGTGGACATTGAATTTCATGAGAACATCCATGTGTACAGTTATTTCCTTAGAACATATTGGATTGATACACCTCTCCATCATCATAGAGGGGAGTTATTGGCCTCATTGGTGATTAAAATGGTTCATCTCACCTTTTGTCACTATAAATTCACATGGTAGCACAACTTGGGATATTTCCTTAATGGGATTTGTATCAACACCATGGATTTTGTTTCTTCACGAGAAATGATACCTTGGGGATGGACATAAACATGGGGGTGTGGAAGAGTTGGGCATCGATCAGGTAGGATTTGTAGGGATTATTTGACCCTTTTAAGTCAAAGAAAACACTTCTAAAAGGTACCACTCTATTAAATCTCCCTTGGGATTTTGAACATTCATGTCTTTTGAAAAAAGATTCACATGGGAGCATATTATAGATTAAAGTGTTCATAATCACTTCTACCATTGGTGGCCCTGCCCTCAACATGTCATAAAAGTTCACATTCTAATATAAGACCTAGCTAAGGTGGGCTTGTGGTATTCTTATGTGAGGTAGTTTCATTTCCCACCTTACGCCTCATCTAGGTGTCATCATTTCCACTCAAGATATATAATATGTTAAAAATTCTTACACGATTGAACTCCTCATGCTCCTCAATATGGGGCTTCTAAGGATGGTTGAGGGGAAATACATGTGGGACCCCATTTATTCATATGATCCTATTGAAGATATATCTTACCCCACCCTAGGCAAAGTCTCACCTTCCTAAGCCCCAACACCTACCTATTATCCCACCACCATTCTCCCTGCCCCACATTCCCATTATTACCCTTCCTCTTCCATATACCCTTGTAACACCACTACAAAAAAACCATGTTCCACATCTTTACCAACATCATAATTTCCATTCATACCTCCTATATTCTACAGTGTCTACTGGAGAACCAGTGATAGATCTATTGCCACTTCTTAATTTCACTCCCCACACCATGCATATTCAACACACATCCCACAACACCATTCCCTATATCTTCCCTACTGACACCACATATATATCCCACTCCTACATCCATCCCCAAATCACCTTCTTCCAAGGACAACATACATATGAAGCTCACTTACCCAACCACAATGAAATTGTAACTTTTAGAGTATGTCTAAGAGGTAAGGGTCCAATCCATTATTCTACCTCTAATGAGACTTCGATTTATAAACCTTCTATGTGTACAACCCTAGTATTTATTATCCACTCCTCTCATCCTATCGTGAATGAAGTAACAACTAGAACTACAAAACATCCTACGGTGAATAATGAACCTATATATGCCACCATTATTTTCATTGGTAAAGAATATATACTCTAGACCCCCATTGGTTGTGAGGGTAAATGTGATGAAGAATATAACTAGTATTCTATTATTGTTTAGTTGTGTCAATGTACCCATCCCTTCCTGTAATCTATCTCAGGTCTATTTATTTACAACTTCTATTCCATATCATTGATTACAATTTATCATATATATATATATACATATGGATGGGATATAGTTTTTGTTTCATGAATTTAATAAATTATTTTATTATCAATTATTCGTTAATTTATCCATTTTTAGCTCCATTCCTTCATCCAAGGTCATTGAATAGCCTATAATTCCACCATCCGGTCTCCCATATGAGATCTATCAGAATGTGTATGAAAAAATAATACAACAAGAGGAGATCCAACTCTAGTTCATAATTAGTAGGATCCTCTTACATTATTTTCTAGGAATTTACTACTTCCACATGATAATTTTGTTACCCGCGTTCCTAAGGTGTTTAGTCCCACAATGTTCCCTCATGTTCTCAAAGACACAACGACCAGTTTCTATAAGAGTTAATAGACATCTTATCTGATGATCAGATCAAATGATATTTTTTTCAATAAGTCTAGCTGATAAAATAATTTTTAGCACTTCATGGGTGGTAAGAATTTTTTTTTCTAATCTTTCCTTTAGTTTGTTATAACATTTATTTTTTATTTTCTAAAATTTTATATTTATTAGCCTTCTCAGTGTTCATTATATTAGATTCATGAATTTATCTATGCTTTTGCTCCTACTATTTAATGTGTTTACATACCCATTTTTCTGATTATATATGTATAAAAAATGTGTAATTATGTTTTATCTAGTATATGAATTTTTTGAGAACATTTTTTGTAGGTAGAATAATTTCCCCCCACTGCCACCCAATTTCGCTCATGGAATGACATTCACTACAGGGATCTCTTTATTGACTCTTTTAAAAAAATTGTAATTCCTTTTTTCTATTATTTTTTTGATATCCCTCCCATAACTCTTTGTAGAATAGTGTTGACATTGTATCATTTTCTTTGAGGGGGAGTCTTTATTGGGATTTGTTATCAATATACTTGAATTATTTCATGTATTCCTTAGTTTAGGAGAAAATTTTCAAGGAAGGAATTATTTCACATGATATATTATGACACCTATTTAAATAAAAGATTATGTTTTGTTGGATATTTTTTATATTCATTTTTATCTCTATTTAGATTCTATCATGATTTATTAGTTGAGTAGTTTAATTAGAATTATAGATTCATACAATTTATTTTGATTAAAATATTACTCGATACAATTATTAGAGTGATTTCTAATTATTTTATATATTTACATTTTTGAGAGAATTCTGAACCTACATTTTCATATTCTTTTCTAAGAATATTTACATAGAGAATATTGGGTAATATAAACATATCATAACATTCATTGTGATATTATCGAGGATACGACTGGCCAAATAAAATGTTAAAACGTTTGAGGCAATAATTGTTGATCTAGTTATCATGACACCCACCTACACATCTATTCTTAATTACCATGTACTTTCCATGAATAACCTTGTTTTAATGGAAACATGTCAATAATAATACTACTTTATACACAACTCTTTGTGGTACACATGATATTATTTTGAACATTATTGGGGGGTTATTATCTACCATACATGTTATTTCGATACTGAGGATATGTATTGTGTAATTTTTACCAGATTTATATAGAATGGTTCATCATAACCATTGATATTTTCTAGTAATAAATATTTAAATATAAAAAATAAAATTGTTTTGATTAGATATTTGGAATTTCAAGAATGACCATTACCAGACTGATGAATCTTATGCTTAATCATATGAGTTTAGGTTTTGGATGGGAGATCTGGCCTTGACATGATTTTAAATAAAAAAATAAAATAAAAAAAAGAACATGGTATATTATTAATTCTTTCTTGAGATATTCATGTACCCTCTTTGAGATCATTTGAGAAGGGATTGATTTTTTTCTTGGAGGAGTAACTTCATTACATTATTCATGATTATCCTATTTTATTCTCTAGAACATACCCAAGTTTTTTTAATTTTTAATATATATTCTCATTTCTTAATCCATAGGGATGTTTGAACCTTATTTCAAAATTCCTCATGATTATTTATTTTCTTTACAAAGTGAATATTTTAGAGCCAATAAAATAATATGGTTATGAACATTCAATTAAGGTCCGATCAGTACTAGTATTTTATTTTAACTTGTTAGATGACTGAAAATCTATTGTGATGTAAAATAAAAAAAGGGTATATATTCCAATGAATAGAAATTAATTATTAATTATCTTTAGAAAGAATCTGAGGAGAGGAAATGACTACAAGGAATGCCTAATTTTCTCAGCAAGACTGATTCTAGATGAATTTATTTTTCATTTTATGTTTATTTTTTTTCCCTGGTTGTAATGAATGTTTCCAATTTAAAAATTGCATCTTATGGAATCCCTGTTGAGATTTTATTTTCTAGATGAAACAAAATTGTAAATGTGTGGTGGAATTTGATATGCTGGATTCATATACATAATTTCGATATAGTTATTCAAGGTTTTATATATGCATTATTCAATAATAATGTGATTATTGATGTATTTTTTTCAAGGAATAATAATTCATTACTCAAAGGAGAACATTATAGAAAATAGATGAATTAGACATTACACATAATGAATATGAAGTACCCAACATTTCTTCCTTGTGCCTATATCCTTCATGCTGAAGGCTAGGTCATGAATCCAATTTTCATGTAGTGAACAGAGTACACGGTTTGAATCCCATTTCTAAATCATGAAATCATTAAAGTCTGAACGTGATTATGATATATAATGTGTACTCAAAACATGATATGAAAATGTAAAATTATGAGTATCACTGAAGATACTCGACCTGAAATCTATATGATCTAAAATATTAAAGGACATTTTTGGGTCTGAATTATATAATGTGAATTCTAGTTACACATCATTAATGTTTCTATAGAGAATCCACATAAAGTGTTCCATGGAATGAACCATATACACATTATATAACACACATCTATGTAAATAACCCAATTTCCCTCATTGTGTAAGAAATTGTTTTTTACCCTGAAATGTTTCACTTTGTTATTAATTTGTTTTATATGTTCACCTAAATATAGTTATTTATTCTTTATTTTATTATTTTAACCATTAAATTTTTACCTCTTATTATTCGAAGATTCATTATTTGTGTCCCAATATTCTGACTATTGTATCCATTCTATTTACCATTAGACATCAACTATGGATGTGTACTTAATGTTTTCTTCATTAATGTTAGTGTTAAATTGATTATTATTTAGAAAATTGTGGATGGAACATATTAAAATTATCTTTTTATCATGGAAAGTATATTTCCAATTTCCATATATTCATTTAATATGACAATGATTGGCTAATACTCTTAGGGTTATGGGTTATGAGAAAGGACACATTATGATATATTGAATTTCTAGATGAGAATTATATAATCTTATATATAGTGATAGGGTTAAAAACATTTTTATGTCTCATTATTTTTCTGTCCATTGTACATGGGAGATGTAAATGAAGGATCCTCGCCTAGTTGGAGTTATGAAATCTAGGTCTAATAGCTTTTGATACATTCATAACTTAAGCCAATATTTCTATACATAGGTAGTTTATTGTCCCTTTATGAAGTAAAACCTACATATTTGGTATATCTAATTGGTTTGACCACAATCAATTGATGACTTTGTGAGGCATTATAGCTGAATCCATTAGTCTATCCTATGATTGATTTAGTATTATCTCTCTAATTATTCTTTAAATCAACCCTGAATCCTTCATTAGCTCTGAATTAAAACACATGATATGTAGTTTTAGTAAAACCAAACATACAATGTGATTTTTATGAGCCGTATGATAATGTTTTCATTGATTAGTTTCCTAGAAACTAGCTATCACTTTGGGTTCGACCCTGAACTACCACTAAGTTATGGCTATGTAGTTGTGTGTAGTTTATGAAATATAAATTTTAATATGATCAAAGCCACAAAAAGAAATGACACATTGTGGGATGGTCACTCATAAATCTATATAATATAATCAATAGTATCACTATTAGAACAATGGTTAATCAATGATGGAAATTGATGGTATGTTATACCTATTGTGAACCCAAACTGGGTTAAACAAAAATAAATCATTGGGATAATTTCATAACAATTTAGGATTATTGGAAGTGTTAAAAATATTAAATGTAATTGGAGTTAATGAAATCATTCGATCACAATTTTATAGTTTATCTAAATTATTTCTTTTCAAAAAATTAATTTATACATTGAAAGAGGACGAAATATTTCTAATACCTAAAGTCTCATGAATGATATAATTTTTTGAACCAATATATAGATATATATATATTACATTATAGAATACATTAGGAAATAATGAATTATAGAGAGGAATAGTTTCACAAGATGGTGATTTTTATCTTATTAATAGGACAATTATGACCAACTAAAGAATTAAGGTTTTGGATGATGTATAATTTACCTAAATTATTATAAGAATTACTTGAATGATTTTACTAAAAGAAATAAAAACATTACATGAACATATTTTTGTGAAAATTATAGTAAGAATTGAGTGGAGTAAATAGATTTCGGTGAAGAGAGTTTAATAAATGTAACAGGATACTCGAAAATTTTACTTTTATCAAATTAGTATGTTTCAAAAAAATACATATGTGAATAATGTTTCTCATGGGAAAAGTTTCAGAATCCATTGAAGAATTATATTTGGATCGTAATGATTCTAAAAATCATCAACATATACTCATGTATGAATGTGACCATAAATTTGAAAAATCAAGGAAGACATCACACAAATTATTTTCCAAGGGGGGGTTAGAAGAAGAGGTATGAGGGTGGTAGTAAACATTCCTTATAATTAATATAATGGTAGTGATCCTAGAATTGAGTAAACATTAATAAAAATTGTAATATATGATATACAAGGATACATTGGGGATTTATTTATGACTAACACTTGGTCTGCATATGCTCATTAGACTATCCATGAGTGGTGAACCATGAAATATTACATTGTTGTGATTCTATTTCAACATAGGTGTGTTGGGTGATTTTCTATTTACATGAAAATGGGTTAATGAGTTCATACCCATTTGGGGAAATGATTAGTTGAATTTAAATAAAGCATTAATTACGTAATTCACCCCACCCCACTTATGGTGTCCAAAGGTTTAATACGAACCATGTAGGATGCCCATCTAGAAAAATAAAAAAGATATTTATGATTTGGATAAACACTTATGAATTTATTTTAAACATTATTACTCCATCTCAATTATATTTTAGGTAACCTCTAGTGAGTATCTTTTATCATCCTTGTGTAGGGTGTATTGGAGAAACAAAGAGAAATAAAGGTAAATAGAATTAAAATATCTTGTTCTAGACAACTTAAACATCTAAATATGATATATCTTTTAATATCCACTGCCACATCTCATATTATCTAAACATGAGAATATATAAATAGAAAAACTATGGATTTTAGCATTCATATATAGAGTTCATCTCATCCATCTAGTAGAAATTATATAAATCCAACTCAAATAACATTAGTAAAAAACCCCAGTCTCTACTTGGTTTTTGTCTATAATAATCCTTATTATCTGGAAAAATGACCCTAACCCAGAAATAATACCATAGATTAGGAAATTTTAATCAGAGAATAACAACTAAAAATGAATCTCCCATATCCAGAGAAAAATGATGAATCAAAATTCCACTTACACAAATATTCATAAGACCTGTAGTATCAAATGAACCAAATAAAACAACACTATAACAAAAAAACACTCATGAAAATGTAATATGATATCCAAATCCTACAATTAAGTTAAATAAATTAGTTTAATGGAACTGTAGACAAAACAATATACGTTTTAATGGTTATACTCGATCTAGTATGATCAATGAGCATTCAATATGTTTTCTTAGATGATAATACGTGATATCACAACACCCCTATATAACTACAAATTATATCATCCTAATAGATTTATATTAAATATGATTGAGTTGCATGATGAAAATATTTAATGGAAAATATGTGCGGACCATTATTAAAAACTCAACACACTAATTTTCCCCCCTAGCATGCATGAATTTTTATAGTTTTTCTTGTATACTAAATAATATGCATGCATTATTCAAACAATATTCAAGAATTAAAGGCACAAATTAGAAAAAGTAATATAAAAATGCATTTAAAATATTAAAATTCTATATTTGAAATGATATAACCATATTCACTAAAAATATCCATGAATAAAAAACATATATATTATCTTTTATTATAAAAATGTAATGGATTTATTTCCAATCAGTAAGAGATAAATGTATTGAAATACTTGTATATATAAATACCATTATACTATCATTTTTATATATTGAAAAAAATAAACTTCAATATATATTCATAAAATTCATCGTTGATGTTTATAGTTCAATAACATTAAAACTCTTAATGCTTCATTTATTGTCCATTTTTTCTATTTATTCATTTAAATGAATTTAATTCTCTATTATCACCATGATTAAATATATATACATTCCCAAAGAGTATATTTTAATAACACTATAAAATATTTTATGACTTTTTTACAATATTTAAATACATTCCATGTTTCTATTGGATTAAAAAACACATTATTCAACTCATTTGAGAAGAAAATAATAATAATCAGAACAAGATTTATGAATGTAAATTTTGGAGTTTTATGTTGGAACATCATTTCTCATAAAATAAAACTATAAAGGGAGGATTATATCCTTAAAATGTTTCGTGTTTTAAAGATAATACACAATATATAGAGTCCTTTTAAATCATTTATATGCCACAACATTATACTCCTAACGTAAATTTTATAAAAAATTAGTTTCATTTTATTTATATTATCTCCTTCATCTTTCATCATCTCTTTCAAATTATTCTTTTTATTAATTTCTACTTATTTTATAAGTGTAAATAAGGGGACTATTTGCTTTCTTGGAATTTCAAGTAACTGTTTTTCATCCCATTTTCAAATAATCCCCCCAAAACATCTCTTAAATATTTCAAAGATTCCATAGGACATTAATATTAGATATCCACCCAAGATATTGTATTGTACTCTATATATGAATTCTATTTTAGAGAATGGTGAGAAAATTTTTTGTTTTATAATATGGATTTCACCAATATATTATTTGGTTCTAAGACAACAAAAAATAGAATAATATAAATTTCGAAAATAAGGTTATATAGATGGTTCATTCAATCATAATATATCCTTCGTTATTTTAATTCTTTCTAATATCGTAGAGTTATACAAAATCAAGGTATCATGTTTAGAAATGTTTAATATGTCTCAAGTTAACTCAAATATAAACTATTATGAAAATAATATGAGTAAAATGTTTGGAATCCTCTCATTTAGGTATATTTTTATTGGATGGTATTCAAAGAAAAGGGTTTCCAATTAATCATAATTCATATGTCTAAATAATTTGATACTCAAAAAGGATCATATTAGTAGTTATATAAATGTTTATAAATAAAAGATCTCATAGTAATTGTGAAATAATTTATAAGTGATATGAAATTTAGCCATATTAATGAAAACAATGTATAAATGATGAATAATAAATAAATAAAATATAAAAAGTAAAAAAATTATAATATATTAATCGCTAATCCTTGTGTATACCCACTTCAGATACCACTAAACGGGTTCTATTTGCTGATGAACCACGTTGCCTCAATCATGCCTACCCATATTCAAGAGGATTCTAATATATAGTGAGGGTCTATATGTGTTATAGTGGAGAGACAATACCCATTGGTAATATCTCAACACAACCTAAACAATGGAAACATAATATTAGTTCATAATATATATTATAAACATAGGTGATGAAATACTACTCCAAATCCCATAAATTATCATAATTATGCAATATACATAACAAGGAGTGTATACATAATAGTTATGTATAGTAAAAAATCCCCAATGGTATACAAATGTAAAAAATCTAAAATGTTTCATATTAATAGAAGCCCCAAGATATTTCCCAACTCTCAATAGTCATGCTCCACCTTAATCATACAATAAATAATCCACATCAAGGACCAAACCCTTGTCTATACCTACATCCATAAAAGCTTCTTGGGTGCCAAAATGCTACCCAAATAGAGTTTGAGGATAACATAATAGGCCACCACCAAAGACATATAATGAAATTTGATCTTTAATTTTAATTAATAAAGGTGTTTAATAAATAATTAAATTATTTTAAAAAATGAGCTAAATAAGTAAAATGAACAACATCAAGCATCATGTATCGAGGGGACAACCCAAGCCAAAACTAAATTCATCAAAATCCCCCATTTTAAAAACATTGGGGTAGTATCGTTTAATAATCTTCTTCCATGGTACCTCACAAATCAAACCATAGTCATGTAACCCAAAGGAATCCATGTGACTCATCAAATCCTTCCAATCTGGTAATTATCAATGAGATCCATTTTTCTAGTCTAAACTCAAGGATCTATCCTTGGAATTTATTTATATAATTTTATTGGAATCTATAGTTCAAACGCATGGAATTATACACCAATAAGATCAAGATGATTCTAGGAAATAAATACCATGGCAATAAATATTAGAACCACAAAAGAATATATAAAATTAATCGATGACCTTGGTCATGTGAACACAATAAATTAATTTAATGTGGATCCACCCCATTGTATTCATGGTAATGAATCTTAGTAATGTCTATTCCCTTTTTATAAAAGTTCATTAAATTAGGACTCATAAAATCCATGAAAGTATATTCTAAGATTATTTACATGAATCCCCTAATGGAATCTAATTAATTTACATGGAATTAATAAAAAATGTGATTCATAAAGAATAAATGGATATTTCTAAAGAATTCCATGCTCATTAACAAATCCAAGAATTTAAAAAAAAATTATTTCATGATTTTAAAATAATATAATTCAATAAATCATTAAATTATTAAAAAAGTGGTTTAATTAAAAAAATTTAATTAATATTCCCATATCCCTGATAGATACAGGGTCCTCTAGATTATTCCAAGAAACCTATATTCAAATAAAAACCACTAGAATACCATGTGAGACATAAAAAACTTTTAATTGACCCAATTCAATGTTTTTTTAAAAAATAATAACATTATTGAATTCGATGATGGTATACATAATTCCAACATTCAGATGTATGCCAATTAAAGTTTCTAATTAATAAAAAATGATAAATATTTAATTAATTTATTTAGATCAATCTTTAGATAATATATTTCCAAAAAAATTTTAAAGTGCAATATAATTGTGAAAATTTATGTGAATATCACTTAGAACACTTACCAGAACCTCATAGGGACCAATTAATATAGAATCAATAACCATTGTAAGCTAAAATGGATTATATTTATAAAACCAAAAATATTTGAATTTAGGGAATTTATGATAAAAAAGAGTGAAGATATTTGTATGAAAAATAAAAAAAATATTCAAATAAATACGAGGAATATATTTACATTTAGATTTTGGTCACCTAAAAATGGTGAAAAACCCTGTAAAAAAGATGATTTATCATAAAAAAGAGATCAATATGAGGTCTTCAATCATTGGTTGTTATTAATAAGAGATGGGAGAATATTATGTTAAGGAAATAAGGGAGAAAACCATTTAAAATAACCTCCACCCCCTTACATTAATAACATATCCAAGTCCCACATGCTATATGGTTCTTCATTGTAGTGGATCTTATCATTTTCAAACATCACTGACTATACAGTACAATCACAAAGGATAGCCAGTGGCCACCTGTGGATTATAATTTATAGTACCTAGATGTTTGACTACATAGTGTGATGGAAACTACTTTTTTAATTCATTAATCACACTCCTGGATCTCCTGAACACACATAAGACCTCTTGAAACAATTTTCTATGCCCAAAGGCATTCAACTGAAGTATTTAACGTAGTTTCTTGATAATATAAATACGATTTTTAAATTAATAGTGGGGTTGGATCTTATAACCAACCCACTTTAATATAGGTCTTTGAAAAACTGCACAATAAAATCATATCATCCACCTATATGAATATGTCTAGGCACGAGGACCACATTTATGACTCCCTTTCACATGCTTCGTCTTAAAAATTCCTGTGTTTCTAAAGATATTTTACCATAAGAATATATTTTTAACATGTCATTTTTTCATTATGGTCGATAATAAAAACAAGATTCAACTCAACAAAAACATAATCCTCAATATCAACATCTTAAACATCAATGATTTTAGATGGGTTTATAATGTACTATGAAAATTAAGATACATGAAATACATAATACAATGTACTGAATTTATATTGAATATATAGTTGATATACCATAGGTCTTGATTTCTCTATAATATTATATCGCCCCATGTACCAGGGCACCAATGAATATTTCCTCATTATACAGTTGTGTCCCAACCTAAGAGACACACAAAAATTCACTGGGTCACAAATACAAAATTTAAGATGTCAAAGAAGCTGATACACATATTATTATTTCCTATTATATTAATTATCCAATCACTTCATAATTAATTGTACATTCTCTATCATATATTTAATGGGTCTCAACCCAAATATCATCACCATAATTACATCTTATCAACATAAGGGTGAAAAGAATGACCTCCAATACAAAAACTCATGCTGCATGGTATAAATCATTACAAAATTATATTTTTTAGGAAATTTATCATGTTTCAAAATGTTTTTCTAGGAACTAATAAAATATATTACACACACCCGAAATATATCTTTCGACACCAGAATAGTCCACGTGTATTTACCATCAATCTGTGGGTGGTTTGATGTATTCAAAACTAACTAATTGAACCATTATCTCTATAATCCCATCTAGAACCGAGATGTGAACTGACCATCTCTATCTAGAATGGTTCATAGTGTAATCCCATGTGTCATAATGAATTATTGAACATACTTCTTTTTTAACTCATCCAATGTAAAGGACTTTTATATCTATAGAAAATGGGTTACCTTCAACAATAGAGGGACGATAATTCACACTACACATTTCCCCCAGGGTTTCCTAAAAAATTTTATAATTAAATACATGGTTACATAATCTAACTTATAATCTGGAAGGGCTGATACTTTAGAAGAATAGTCAGCCACTGATATAAATTGTTCATCTGTTGAGAGGTAGACCATAATGTAACAAACTATACTATCTTCTTTTTTCATTCATTGAAATTAATACCGAATAGAGTGATCATAGAAAAACTTCATAAATCTAGAGCATAATACCCACATGGACGTAAGATATTACCTCATTCTTTCCTTTAACATTTCATATAGACAAAGAACATATCTTTTAATATGGATAATCTTATCCACATCTATTTTATAGTCTAATGGTAGCTCCCCACCATCAACGATGTCATTAAGGGATCAACACTATCGATTTTAAAGATTCCTCTTAATATTTCATAGATGTACTTGAATCATGGATATAGATTCAAGAATCTTGTTACCCGAGTATCTTAGACATCTAGATGAACTTCAAAAAAAGTACGATCAGTTTCCAACCACTTCATGACCACCAGACAACTTTATAATTCATCATCCAATATAGAGCATCACAACTATATTTTCCACCCTTGTTTTATAAGAAATATCGAAGTTAAAAAACTATTAGTATTGGTCCCATGTTCACAATGGAATGACTAAAACTCACTAATTAATGATTTATTTCAAAAATTCATATTCCATATAGACCGTGAACCCAACTCCCAAGATATAGTTTTAGAAATATTTGTATCCATACACAATAGTTGTTACCATAAGATTGTGTGCGGGGTAATTTATCTCATTATGCCTCAACTATGGAGAACCATATGACATGACATGATCTCCCAAAATCTGAACTGTACCCATCTTGAAACTAGAAGCATCATAATATAAAACATAGTCCCTACTTAACAATGGAAAAATCAAGATCAGTGTTGAGGTTAACATCCTCTTCATACCCTAATATGAATTTTTATGCTTCTAAACAAATGAATCATGAACTCTTCTGGGTCATCCCTTTATGTGGATTTTACAAACAATAAATGGGTTGTCTAAATATTCAATAGCTTACTAGGAAAATGAAACACTAAATATCTAGAACATTATAGGTATGGTCCTATGAAAAAACATCAATAATATTCTCAAGGTCTACACACATGATTTCTTTTGAAATTGTTTCCCCAAGAAGTGTACATATTATATCACTAAAGGAAACTTTTAATGAATGTAGTTTTGAAATGACCCTATAATTCTCATTATCTTGAGAGTACCACATGTCATTACTAGGACTTAATCGACATCCCCATAATGCCAACAAATATCAATATATGTTGAAGGGTTTCTAATACATGTGGTGGACGATTCACCCATTAAGAAATAAACCAATAAACCAACCAGCCACAACCAAAAATTCACTATATGATGAATGAATGAATGATAGACAACTCAAAAACTTCATGTATCTCATAACCACAACAAAGTAAGCAACAACTGAAGAATAACCAAGTATCAAAGTACAGAGTGGATAAATGACAAAGGAATATCCAGAGACCACAAGGCTCCATGATAAAAAAATCTCCAAGATCCACAATCTCTGATCATCCCAAACATCATGAGGTAGTGATAAAAATGAAGGAAACATTACCTTTTCCACTGTCCAAGATGATGGAATCTGCAAAATCACCAATGTGGCAAAGCAGGGGTTAGTACAAAACACACCAAGGTTTTCCCAGTGACTTCCCTACTCATGCCACTAGTATAGAAGAGTTATAAATAGTAACATAAAACAGTTTATATAGAAACATTTCTCATGAACACTTTATAACTAAATATAAACAAGTTTCAAAAACTATTCATTAAAAAACACATACAGGTGCAATTGAAACCAATTTACCAGAAATATAATTTTCTAGAAAAATAACTAAAAAAGCTTTAACACCATTTCACAATATTCATTTTTTTCATACCCAAAACATCCACAAACCCATGCGACCAACCATGCATTATATATTATGATAGTTCCATACTTATGATCATTTTCTCATCGGTCTACCAAGTCGTCACAAGGTAATTGTTTCTAATGTTCCATTAACCCTTTGGCATCAAGCACAAAGTCACATTTCAACCAAGCCCTGTATATGCAATACTGTAGAGACCCGAAGCATTGACGTACATAGACATTATATTACTTTTGAGAAATACATAGTACATAACAAAAACAGACACAATCAGACCGTAATAGTTTAGTGTCTTCGGAAACTTGGAACGTAATCTTCTAATCGTGGTGAAAGATCTTCAACATATCCCATAAAGATATTCCCATTTTTTTCACTTACCTAAAATCATTATTTTAATCCTGGGGGAAAAGAAAACATAAAAGAGGTGAGATCAAATGCTAAGTAAGGGTAAGAATGGATAAAATAAAACATACCATATACATTTGAACATAAAAAAACATGAACATTAAAAATAGTGAGCAATGACATAAAACATGGTAGTACATAAGGCATATATCATAATGGAACATAAATCAGGATAAAATAGCATGGGAATAAAACATGTAATTGTGGAATCCATTAAGCACATGTAATTATTTTCATAGTTTCCAAGGCATTGCTGCCAAGACCATCTTGGTGGACAAAATCCCTTTCTGAATCGAGTTCACTCCTCTTCAATTCCTGTAATACTGAACCTGATTAAGTTATCATTCCAGTCATATCATCTCATGAGATATAAATCTTTACCCAATTCATTGGAGGGAGATATATGTCCCACCCATCATATAATGAAATCATTCTTACTTGTGCCACAAAATTAACATACGTCATTCATAATAACCCAATAAATAAAATGGGTTTCATAAACATTATCCCATCATTACATAATCCATATAAAAGAAATGGATGTCATTTCATAATAAGGAAAGTGAAACCATGTAAATCATAGAGACATTATACTGGAAACACACTCATATGAAATAATTTCATCTTAGATGAAAAATGGTTTTGATAAAACACTTGAAATGAATTTTTGAGGAAAATATCCTTTCTTCTTCAAAATCATTTTCTTTTCAAAAAATGTCATGAAATTTTAACAGAAAAGGACTTTGTTGAAAATAGTAGTTATATATTTTGGAGTAATATTCATGAAAATAAGGCTTTATAAAACCGTAATAACCCTTTCATGCCTTGTACGTTAAAAAAACATTCTTCTCGTACTTTTGTCAGAAAAGTCAAAAAATTACCTTATAGGGTAAATAAAAGAAGATTCCTTCCATAGAAAGGGGTAAAAGTCAAAATGGGTAAGAAGGAATTTAAACATACATTAATACATTTTTGTAAAACATGGACATGGATGATAGAAATAACCCCAGTAAATACTTATGAATACGCAATCTCGGATAAAAATGAGATTTGAAAAATTATTCCTTACCTTAGGTCCGATTTGCTTCATAAGTGTCTAAACCTCATGTATAATGATTTAAATAATTTTATTGACTTATTACAGAATCATATTTATTGTTATGATATCATATATGGTTCACTTATGACTTTATATTACCCGTTCTTTTGTAAATTCCATGTTAAAGAGCGTTTTGGATAAAATCGTTTCATTTGTCGTTTGTGTTTTGACTTGTAATTATTCATATGATTAAATAGATCATGATTTCATAATTATAGAATATAAAACATGATTTATATATAATAAATATATTGATAAATGGAAATAAATACACTGTTCATGGAGACGGTAGGATGTACTTACGCATGAACATTGTTTTCGTTTCCTCATTGAATTGAATGGAATTAGTTGGATGACATACACACACATATATATATATATATATATATACATAAATCCAGTATCATTATTATGTCATATATTTCATGATTACTTATTATATATACTTTATAATAATTTATTAATGGTTAATCATTGAGAATGAATCACATCGCGTCGTGGAGATGGTATTCCGTACCTACGCACAAGAGATGATATCGTTCCCATGATCATGGAATTTTATTGGAGTGTATGAATACTATTAAAGAATCAATATCACATTACAATAATCATATATAGTTATTATTTACACCATTATATCCATCAAAATAAGGTGGTGGTGGAAAATAGATTACACGACGGCGTGGAGACGGTATTCCGTACGTATGCACGCGCGGTGATTTCGTTTTCCATAGGATAGATAGATGGTGAAATAGGGTTGTTTCATACTTATAATAACATATCAGTATATGAGTGATACTTATGTTATTAATTCATAATGAAAACCCCTAAGAAGAAGAAGTGGAAGAATAAATAAAGTTGAAAGAATCGGTAACGGACATTACCTCTTCATTGAAGCACCTCTTTGAGACCTCCTCTTAGGGCACTAAAATTGGTCTTTGAAGAAGACCGGGACCTCTAGGATGTTTCTAGGGAAGTTTATAAGAGAATTTTGTAGGGTTTGGCCTAGCATGAAGGCTCAAATTGGTGTCAGGAGGAGAGGGAGGAGGTTCCCTTTTATACGGGAGGAGAGGGGCACCTTTGGAAATATTAGAAATATTTGATTATATTAAATCCCAATCCCACATAAAAACATCCAAAATGACTCATATCCGAAGATTAAATGAGATAGGGTTGTAATATCATCATCAAATAAAATTTAGACATGTTAAGAATTTATTTTAAACATTATCAACTTGATTTATCCTTATTTAATCAATTTAATTTTATTTGTGGTAATAACAATCTAAATTTTAAATTATAACAAATAATTACTTATTTGTTGTTAATTTCCCATAATTGGATACTTTATAAAATTTTATACCATATAAATTTAAATTTATAGTTTTTAAAAAAATTTGTGATTTTTAAACAATTTTATAATATGTTATTTTTATAAAATAACAATAGTGTCAATATTGAAACTGTTCATTTATTTGAATTTAAATAAAATATATACAGAAGATATGTTCTAATTAAAAGATTTAATAGATTAATAAAAGGTCATATGTATCTATAAAATTCGTGGATATCATTAAATAGTTCGTATAATATTTATTTTATTATTTTTGAAACCATTTATTTGGTTTATCTCTTAATAAAATAAATACTACAACATTGTTTTATAATTATTTAATATACTTATTTGTTGCATAAAAATTAAAAATAATATCTTATGATGAATATAAATCTATTTTATATCACAATAATACTTTTACTCGAATTTATCATCTTAAAATCACAATATTTAAATTTTTATATTTATTAAATTATGAAGGTGACATCTTTGGAATCATTTAAAATAAAATAATATAAGTGTCATAATCGATTTTCTAAGGCTCCAAATGGTCAAATATTCGACCACTGGATTATTATGGTTTACCTTTACATGAAAAATAATATTTGGTCAGGGTTTTGTGCATTTTATGGTCACTATTAGTATAATAAAAACTATATTCTTGATTTTTCACTAGATAAACAATTTCTGCATCACTATTGTGTCATAATTAAAGATAATTATTTAATCCTTAAAAATTATAAATAAACTCATATGATGTAGATAATTTTATTAGAATTCTGTTGAATACTCGTGTTCGAAGTTTCATGATGTTTATCACTAAATTAAAATTATTATACTTATAAGATTTAAGAGAGTGACATGTTGTCACTTTCTTTGTTTTTAATAATAATTAAATTATTTTCATGGAAAAAAGTCCATTAAATGAATCTAATCCGACCCTTGGGTGATATGGGTCGACTTTTAGTCATCCAATAGAATCTTGGCATGTGTCAGGGAAATTTTATAATATTATATTTTCCCTTAATTACCTGATTTACCTTTAACTATGGTAAATAAAATTTACCGTAGTTACTATTCTTAATTTACAAAAATAAAAAGTAGCCTATTAACATAATTTGGACCCACTGATTCCAAATATGGAATCAATTTTTCTAAATTCAATACACAAAAGTTTCCTAAATTAAATTAAAATAAATTTCTTTGTCGAAAGAAAACGAGTTTTTGTTTAAAACATTACAAAAGATTGAATTGATTTAACCTACAAATTCAAGGTAAAATCAATGATAATGACATAAATTATATAAAATGGTCAAAATATATTCAATTTATACTTTAAAACCATTAAATATTATATTTTATCTATATAAATTATTACGATGAAAAAAGTTGTTTTTAATTAAAATATAGCGTGTTTTTAATATTCATTGAAATATGAAAGTTATCAGAAAAATATCAAAACATTATCCAATGTAATGTTTTATATCCTGATTCAAAAGAAGATGTTTATTTCGAAAAATTGAACTAATAAACATGTCAAAAACTAGATTTAATGTGGGTGCTCCATCAAAAGGCAGCAAAAATGTATTTTTTTAAAAATACTTATTTTACCCGAAAAATTTATTTTGTTCACATACCATGTTCTAGAAAATGTGTAAGATGAAATAATAATGTTATAAAATTTAAAATTTAGTTAATACTATTCATAAAGGCTAGTTCTTAATAATATTATAACCATATATCATTGTTTAGTGAAACCTGATATTGCGTACAACATATGCTATTGAGGAAAGTCGCGATTGTGTGTAATGCAATCCAAGTCCGAGTTGCTTGTTTTGAAAGTATCCTTAGTTGTTTCGTATAACATAATCCAACCATATTTCATTTATACATTGAATATATATATATATACACTCAATGTTGTGTAGAATGACTATTATAAAACGAACTTGAAATTGTGTGTAACACAATCTAAGAATAGTGTTGTGTATACTTCAAGCTAATACAATGTGGCGTATAGCACAAGAAAATCTTGTTGTAGAAAAAAACACATGACATAAAATAAATTTAATATAATAATTATCATAAAATATCGGGTTGTAACATTCTACCCCCCTTAAAATGAATTTCTCCCTCGAAATTTTTCGGGGTTATAAATCGTTTACTATTCATAGAAACCCACAACGTAAAAAGGAATACTGAAACATAATTTTAAAAACTAAAGTATGAAACATAACGATTACCCAAAGTAACTCATCACTAGGTTTCCATATAGGAGAACATAAGTGAAAATATGGATATGGAAGGAAAATCTAACCATCATGTTCTGATGGAGAGTTGTAGAGAACATGGCTATGAAAAATCCATCAATCACAAAGCCATAAATTTGTGATGATCTAAGGTACCATCTGATTCATCAGATATAATAGAACTAGAACAACATTTTTTTTCAATATCATTTCCCTAATGTTGAAAATTTTGAATTAGAAGAAATAATTGCTTGATTTTGGTACAATCTCTCTGTTGTTCGTGCTTTGAACAATTTCCACTTCATCTCTTAATGAAATGAAGTTGAATTTGTTATTCGTGAAGTGTTAACAGATCATGTGATAGAATTATGGGTCATTCCATCTGTTTCAAACAAAAGGATAGTAAAAGATGTCAAATATACATAAGTCCATCTATGGTGAGATTAATCATATATGGTTCCTAAAATGGACTTATACTGCATATATCATACTGCTTAATATAATAAAACTACTTTCTACTAAACAGGGACTTCCTGTAGGCCAGTGGTAGGCGATAAAGGCCAGTCACACTTCGGTTGTGGGTTTGATTCCCACATCCTTGTCCGACACGATGGGATGTCGCCCGTCCTGCAGGTTGTCCTTTTTCTAAAACTACATTACTATAACATCCCATCAATAATATCGAAAAAACTTCAATCCTTAAACAATAATAAATTATGTCCAACATAATCCATTCCAATCTTTAGGCTTGTCCATAATACTGCCGTCCACTCTCATATTATAGTGAAAATGATTACCATATATTTCATATAACAAGCATGTTAATACCATCGTTGATCCCCATATATCATAAGATATGTCTTGTTGGTCACATTCCAAACATTCGAAGGCCTTAATCATGTATTCTCTTGAAAAAAATGAATACCCACTGAACCTTAGTGAAAACATGAATGCAGTTAAAAGTTAACATTTTCCACATACCAAAATCCTCAAAATTCTATATAATAAAACCATGATATTACATAGTCCTTATATCAATCATGACCCCATGAATACTTTCAAACATTTTATTTTCTCTTTATGCCTTCATTATGCGCATATCATCTACTCTCAAAAATATTTGAAACACTTTTCATGGTTACTGGTACCATAAAATTATTGAAAACCACAATAGACTAATACAAAAAATATTCTAATACACCATAAAATTACCTCAACAACATTATTCTTGAATACCAATACATAAACACTTCAGACCATCCTCTTGAATGATTGTCCTAGAATAAGTACTTCCTTGATTTAGAAGTAACTTTTTAGGTTAGGGAATTGAGTTGGGTAATGCCCATGTTCTCCACAAATAAGACATTGAACTCAATAATAGTCTGTCACTCTATGACCCTTTTCTCCACACTGATAACATCTTTCCCTCCATTTGAGGTATTACTGAAGGTTCTTCTTTCCTTATTTAGAAATATCAATCTTACTTTCTTTATTATCCTCAACATGTGAACATGCATAAAAGTCTACCTTCCTCTTATTTGATGAATTAGGCATACCACTAAATTTCATCTTGTTAATCATATATCGTGATGATAGATTTGTCATAATCACAATATCTTTCTCTCTAGGCATTACGCAATTTTTTTACTCATAGTCACCAATTTTTCCATTGGATTCAATGTTAACTGAATTCCTTCTGGTTCCCTCCATTGACTAAAACACAAAAAGAATTCTTTGAGAGGCAAAAATAATACAAGGAAAATAACATAATCAAGGGGGAGTACCTTCAACATCTAACATCCTAGGTTTAATTATAATATTGTTACCGAAATTCTAGGACTATAACCTTTACTTATACTTATCCTTAGGGACATCCCTAGACATACTTTAGAAATATCTCTATGGATCTCACTAAAGTTCTCGCAACCTAGTTTCAAACGGTTGACTAAAAATTTCCTCTGATGCCAATTGTAGAGACCCGAATCTTGGCGTAAATAGACATTACATTACTTTTGCGGAATACTTAGTACATGAAAAAACAGACACACAAGGACCATAATAGTTTATGTCTTTGCAAACTTGGAACATAATCTTCTAATCGTGGTGAAAGATATTCAACATCTCCCATAAAGATCTTCCCATTTTTGTTTCCTTACCTATAATCTTTCTTTTAATCCTGGGGGAAAAGAAAACATAAAAAGGGTGAGCTCAAATTCTCAGTAAGGGTAATCGTGGATAAAATAAAACATACCATAAACATATGAACATAAAAAAAACATGAACATTAAAAATATTGAGAAACTACATAAAACATAGAAGTACATAAGGCAAGATCATAATGAAACATAAATCATGATAAAATAGCATAGGAATAAACCATGTAATTGTGGAATCCATTAATCACATGTAATGATTTCCATAGTAGCCAAGGCATTGCTGTCAAGACCATCATAGTGGACAAAGTCCCTTTCTGAATCGAGTTCACTCCTAGTTCCAGTCCTGTAATACTGAACCGGATTAACTTACCGTTACAGCCATGTCTATCTCATGAGGTATAAATTGTTACCCAATTCATTGGAGGGAGATATAGGTCCCACCCATCTCATAATGAAATCATTCTTACTTGTGCCACAAAATTAACATACATCATTCATAATAACCCAATAAATAAAATTTGTTTCATAAACATCATCCCATAATTACATAATCTATATAAAAGACATGGATATCATTTCATAATAAGGAATGTGAAACCATTTAAATCATAGAGACATTATACATGAAACATACACATATTAAATAATTTCATCTTAGATGAAAACTGGTTTTGATAAGACACTTGAAATGAATTCTTGAGGAAAATATCCTTTTTTCTTCAAAATCATTTTCTTTTCAAAAAATGTCATGAAATTTTAAAATAAAATGATTTTGTTGAAAATAGTCATGAAATATGTTGGAGGAATCTTTATGAAAATAAGGCTTTATAAAACCGTAAAAATCCTTTCATGCCGTATATGTTAAAAAAACATTCTTCTAGTACTTTTGTCAGAAAAGTCAAAAAAGTACCTTATAGGGTAAATAAAAGAAGATTCCTTCAATAAAAAGGGGTAAAAGTCAAAATGGGTAAAGATAAAATTAATCATACATGAATAAATTTTTATAAAACATGGACATGGATGATAGAAATTACCCCAGTACATACTTACGAATAAGAAATCTCAGATAAAAATGAGATTTGCAAAATTATCCCTTACCTTAGGTCCGATTTGCTTCGTAAGTGTCTGAACATCCTGTATAACGATTTAAATAATGTTATTGACTTATTATAGAATAATATTCATTGTTATGATATCATATATGGTTCTCTTATGACTTTACATTACCCGTTCTTTTGTAAATTCCATGTTAAAGAGTGTTTTGGGTAAAATCGTTTCACTTGTCGTTCGTGTTTTGACTTGTAATTATTCATATGATTACTGAGATCATGATTTCTTAATTCCAGAATATAAAACATGATTTATATATAATATATATTCATAATATACATATATATAATAGATCGATAAATGGAAATAAATACACTGTTCATGGAGACGGTAGGCCGTACTTACACATGAACGTTTTTTTCGTTTCCTCATTGAATTGAATGGAATTAATTAGATGACATAAATATATATATATACATAAATCCAGTATCAATATTATGTCCAATATTTTATGATTACTTATTATATATACTTTATAATCATTTATGAATGGTTAATCATTGAGAATGAATCTCATCGCGTCGTGGAGACGGTATTCCGTATGTACGCATGAGTGATGATACCATTCCCATGATCGTGGAATTTTATTGGAGTGTATGTATACTATTACAGAATAAATATAACTTTACAATAATAATATATAGTTATTATTTACACCATTATACCCATCCATGTAAGGTGGTGGTGGAAAATAGATTACACCACGGCGTGGAGACGATATTCCGTACGTACGCACGCACGATGATTTCATTTTCCGTAGGATGGATAGATGGTGAAATAGTGTTGTTTCATACTTATAATATCATATCAGTATATGAGTGATACTGATGTTATTACTTCATAATGAAACAAATTAATAATAAGAAGTGGAAGAAGAAATAATGTTGAAAGAATCGGTAACGGACATTACCTCTTCTTTGAAGCGCCTCTTTGAGACCTCCACTTAGGGCACTAAAATAGGTCTCTGAAGAAGACCAGGACCTCAAGGATGTTTCTAGGGAAGTGTAGAAGAGAATTTTGCAGGTTTTGGTCGAGTATGAAGGCTCAAATTGGTGTGAGGAGGAGAGGGAGGAGGTGCCCTTTTATAAGGGAGTAGAGGGGCACCTTTGGAAATATAAGAAATATTAGTTTATATTAAATACCAACCCAACTTAAAAACTTCAAAAATGACTCATATCCGAATATTAGAAGGGATAGGGTTTTAATCCCATCAACCAATAAAATTTAGACATGTTAAGAATTTATTTTAAACATTATCAACTTGATTAATCCTTATTTAATAAATTTTATTTTATTTGTGGTAATAAGATTCTAAATATTAAATTATAACAAATAATTACTTATTTGTTTTGAATTGTCCATACATGGATACATTATAACATTTTAGACCATATAAATTTAAATATATAATTTTTAAATATTTTTGTGATTTTTAATCAATTTTATAATATGTTATTTTTATAAAATAACAATAGTGTCAATTTTGACACTATTCATTTATTTGAATTTAAATAAAATATATACAGAATTTATGTCCTAAATAAAAGCTTTAATATATTCATAAAAGATCACATGTATCTAGAAAATTAGTGGAGAACATTAAATAGTTCATATAATATTTATTTTATTATTTTTAAAACCATTTATTTGGTTTATCTCTTAATAATATAAATACTAAAACATTTTTGTATAATTATTTAATATACTTATTTGTTGCATAAAAATTAAAAACAAAATCTTATTATGAAGATAAATATATTAAATTTCACAATAGTATTTTTACTCGAATTTATCATCTTAAAATCACAATATTTAAATTGTTATATTTATTAAATTATGAAGGTGACAACTTTGGCATCATTTAAAATGAAATAATATAAGTGTCATAATCACTTTTATAAGGAGAAAAATTGAAACATATTAGACCATTATATGATTAGGGTTTACATTTACATTAAAAATAAGTTTTGTTCAGGGTTTTGTGCATTTTATGGTCACTATTAGTTTAATAAAAACAATATTCTTGATTTTTCACTAGATAAACAATTTCTGCATCACTATTTTGTAATAATTAATGATAATTATTTAATCCCAAAAAATTATAAATAAATTCAAATAATGTAGATAATTTTATTAGCTTTCTAGATACTACTCATGTTCGAAGTTTCATGAAGGTTATCGCTAAATTAAAATTATTATACTTATAAGAGTTAAGAGAGTGACATGTTGTCACTTTTTTTTTGTTTTAATAATAATTAAATTATCTTCATGGACAAAAGTCCATTAAATGAATCTAATCCCACCCTTAGGTGATATGGGTCGACATTTAGTCATCCAATAGAATTTTGTCATGTGTTAAGGTAATTTTATAATATTATATTTACCCTCAATTACCTGATTTACCTTTAACTATGGTAAATAAAATTTACAATAGCTACTTTTCATAATTTCCAAAAATAAAAAGTAGCCTATTAACATAATTTGGCCCCATTGATTCCAAATATGGAATCCATTTTTCGAAATTCAATACAAAAAAGTTTCAGAAATTAAATTAATATTAATCTCGTTGTCGAAAGAAAATGGGTTTTTGTTTAAAACATTGCAAAAGATTGAATTGATTTAACCTACGAATTCAAGGTAAAATCAATGATAATGACATAAATTATATTAAACGGTAAAAATAAATTCTATTTATACTTTAAAACCATTCAATATTATAATTTAACCAAATAAATTATTACGATGAAAAAAGTTGCTTTTAATTAAAATATAGCATGTTTTTACTATTCATTAAAATATGAAAGTTATCAGAAAAATATCAAAACTTTATCCAATGTAAATTTTTATATACTGATTCAAAATAAGAAGTTTATTTTGTAAAATTGTTCTTATAAACATGTCAAAAACTAGATTTAAAGTTGGTGCGCCATCAAAAGGTGGAAAAATGCATTTTTTTTAAAATACTTATTTTACCCAAAAAAAATATTTTGTTCACATACCATGTTCTATAAAATTTGTAAGATGAAATAATAATTTTATAAAATTAAAAATTTAGGTAATACTATTCATAAAAGCTAGTTCGTAATAATATTATAACCATATATTATTGTTTATTGAAACCTGATATTGCATACAACATACGCTATCGAGGAAAGTCGTTATTGCGTGTAATGCAAGCCAAGTGAGGGTTGCGTGTTGTGAAAGTATCCTTCGTTGTTTTGTATAACATAATCCAACCATATTTCATTTATACATTGAATATATATATATATATACACACACTCAATGTTGCGTAGAATGAATATTATAAAACGTACTTGAAATTGTGTGTAACACAATCTAAAAATAGTGTTGTGTATACTTCAAGCTAATACAGTGTGGCATATAGCACAAGATAATGTTGTTGTACCATAAAACACATGACATCAAATAAATTAAATATAATACTTATCATAAAATATCGGGTTGTTACAAATATAATCTTTATATCTAGTGTTCCATTTATCCTTTGGCACTACGCACGAGGTCATAATTCAACCAAGCCCTAGAAATGCAACATGAACTCACACACTAATATTCCCAAGGATCATTCCAAGAAATCATTTGAATAAAAAAACCTTTTTATTGAATCCCAATTCCATATAGGATATTTAAATTCCAAACCATTTAAATAAAACACCCTTTCTATTTTAAAAAAAATTCATCAAACCATTGAACAATTCTAGCAAATCAATAATTTAAAATAATAATTTAAAATTCAAGAGGATAAATCACTTTGCACAACTATTTACAAAGATTTCACGATTTTACTAAAACCGTAAATAATCACTGAATAATTTTTATTCCATGATATTCAAAATAAATAACATTAAAATAAACCAATTTGAAACTAATAAAATCAATTCTATCAAGATGAGATGAGAGTGAATTCGCTTACCTCGATGTTTTTGACGAAACTCGACAATAGACGAAGAACACAGATGAAGATGAGACGATTCTCAATGAATGAGCTTAGTTATCTTATACTAGAATGATCATGATTCATCATTGTATTATTTTTCATCCAAAAATGTATATCTACCAAATATAGGTCTAGATATGAGAATAAATGGAGATCATAGAAGTAGCTCTAAGCATAACAAAGAAAACGTGAGAAATCATTAAAGAATGGTGAAATACATCAAGAATCAGATGAAGATTCTGAGAAAGAAGATTATATATCTTCCACTATCCTGAAAAAAACCATATTTATCCTTTAATGAAGTTAAAATACTTATATCTACCAATAAGAGGTGTATATCTATGAAAAAGTGAATGAGAGAAGGGGGAGATGTAGAAAACAGAAAAGAACGAAGAAGATCAGTACCTACCCCAAGAATCGTGATTGAAATCACTAAGGGAAGGATCTAGGTTTGACCGAACTCATGTGGGGAGGGTTTTCCAGCTTTATATGGAGAGAAATATCAAAACAGGTCTTCTTTGAATCCAAAACAAAATATACAGGGGAAAAATGAGTAAGCTCTTAGAGAAAGGGATATAGATTTGACCTCTGTGCACGGGTAGACCACACTATTTGGGCCAACCGTGTATAGATCATTTGACCTTCCTTTTGGTCCCAAAACACCTTATAAAATCCCCAAATGCTCCCATCCTTCACTATTAGCCATTTTATGGAAACAAAATTTTATTATGGAAACTTCATCTACTATGGAATCACCTCGGTTTACAGAAACACCCCACTTTATGGAAACACTCCACATTATAGAAACAACCCAATTTTTGGAAAGAACCCACTTTATGTTAACTCTCTATATTATGAAAACACTCAATTTTATTTAAACTCTCTATTTTATGGAATCTCGCTAATTTATGGAAACCCCCTATTTTTTGGAAACCAAATAAAAGACATACCATTTAAAAACATGAGGAAAGAGTTATGTACCCGAAACTGGGGGTACTACATATTACCACCAGGGGTCCTTCCATCCTCAAAAAGTTAAAAACCCTCGCTAGACAAAAAGTGTTCTGGACACTACTCTTTAATTTCCTTATCACGTTCTAAAGTCTCTTCCTAAATTAGACCATGTTTCCATAAAAATAACACAAGGCCAATGATTTTACGATGTAGGACTTTCTCTTGTCTATCAATGATCCGCACTAGAATATGTACCAATGATGAATCTAGTTCTATTTCAACATGATTCCATCTGATCAAATGGTTAGGATTAGGGTGATAATTTTTCAATTGAGATACATTTAACATGTTATAGACCGAGCTAAACCATGGTTGTAATTCCAACCAATATACATGTTTCCATCCTGTTCCAGTATCTCAAAAGGGCCAATGTATCCAGGAGATAACGTGACCTTCTTCCAAAAATGACGGTGTCTAAGCCCAAGAGAGATCCTTAAAAATACATGATCCCCCACAACAACTGACAATGGTATTCGACTTTGATCTTCATAATATTTCTGATGACTTTAAAATTTCTCCATCCATTATGTAGTCAACCAGATCTTCTCCTTTGTTTCTTGGACAAGGCCTGGCCCGACTAGCGAAGTTTCTTCAGTTTCCATCCAGCATAGTTGAGAATGACAAGGACACCAATACAATGCTTCAAACTGATCCATGCGTAACGAGTCTTGATAAATGTTATTGTATGAAAACTCCAGTAAGGGTATATGCTCCTCCCTTGTGGCCCGAAAATCCACTACATAATCCTGCAACATGTCTTCCAACGTTTGTATCATCCACTAAGATTTATCATCTGTCTAAGGAGGATAAGCTGTGCTCATAGTTATTTGTGTCCCAGGGGCATACTGTAAGGATTTTCAGAAACAAGACGTAAACCTCAGATCTCTATCTGGGACTGTTTACAGTGGTACACCATGCCTCCTTACTACTTCTAGGATATAGACTTTTGAAAGATCATCCACCATATGATTTTCTTGAATAGGGATGAAATGGGATGAATTGGTTAGATGATTCACTATCTCCCAAATGACATCAGATTTCTGGACCATTCTTGTAAGACCTGTAACAAAATACATTTCTATCTGATCTCATTTCCACACTGTGATGCGAAAATATTGTAACATACCATCAGGTCTCTGATTCTCTGCTTTAACCTGCTGACATGTTATGCATCGTGAGACAAAATTGACCACCTTCTATTTCATATCACTCCAAAAAAAACACACCTTCAACAACATATACATATTCTGTGTACATGGATGTACAACCCATCTCGAACGGTGGTAAGCATGAAGGAGTTGTTCCTAAAAATCAATATGTACAACAATACGATATCTGAAATAGAAAACTAAACCCTCATCAAATTTTCAGCCCTCAATAGTCTCCCAACCATTGAGTTTTGAACTCACAACTGAACATTCTGCATCAAATGTTTGTTCCTTTTTGATAATTTTTATTAAATCTAGAATAATCATATATGAAAACTAAACTACAACATCCCATCAGTCGTCACATTCTACATGCATGTCATTTAAGACCAACATCAACTACCATTCATCAGATGCTTCTTCCGCCATCTAAGCATATGACTTTCTACTCAATGCATCCACCACCAAATTTCCATTCCCTCGTGTGTACATCAAGTCAATGTCAATCATTTGGAGATACTAAATCATTATCCTTTTCCCCAGATTCAATTCTTGTAGTTAGAAAATTTGTTTCAAGAATTTTTGATCTATAAACATAGTAAATTTCTCACCAAAGAGATTATGTCTCCATGTTTTCAAACCATGTACGACAATAGCTATCTCCAAATCATTTTCCATGTAGTTATTCTCATTCACCCTGAACTGCCTTGATCCATATGCAACCACATGATCTCTTTTCATGAGAACACATCCCAACCCTAGTCTGGAAGGATCACAACACACCACATAAATTTATCCTGATTATGGAAAGATCAAGATAGGTAAATATGTAAGCCAAACATTCAGATCATGGAATGACATCTAACATTCCTCTTTCCATTGGAATGGAGAATTCATCTTTTTCAGAGCTGTCATCGGTGAAGCGAGTCATGAGAAATTTGGCACAAAGCGTCGGTAGTAACCAGCTAGACCATGAAAACATCATATCTCTAAGACATTCTTTGGTGGGTTTCACAAGATAACCGCTTCTATCAGTTTAGGATTCACATAAACACATTTTTCATAAATGAAATGGATATGAAAACGTATTTCTGGTATCCAAAAATAATACATTGATAATTTGGAATAAAAATAGTGATCTCTCATGATTTGTAACACTATTTCCAGGTGCTCCTCATTGTCATATATTTTCTTTAAATAGACCAAACTTTCATCCTCAAACACCAAAAAAAAGAATATAGATATCCTTGAAATATATTATTCATCAATTCCATGAAGACCTCTGGTGAATTAGTTAGACCTAACGGCATGAATAAATATTCATAGTGTCCATATCTACTTCTAGAAGATTTATTTTGAATCTCCTAGTTACGAACTCAAAATTGGTGATATCCTTATCGCAAGTCAATCTTGGAGAACCACTGAGCTCCCCTTAATTTATTGAACAGATCGTCAATGTATGGAAGTGGTTATATTTTTTTATCATAACTTGTTGAATCTTACAATAATCAGCACACAGCTGAAGAGTTCAATATACATTCTTCATAAACAAAACAAGTGATTACCCCAAAGACATACTTGGTTGAATGAAACCCTATCATTGGAGATCCTCTAACTACACTTTCAATTCTCATAAATTTTTTGGTACCATCCTATAAGATGGAATGGAAATAGGTATAGTCCATATAAAGAGATAAATCTTAAACTCCACATCTTTTAGAGGTGGTAACCCTGAGAAGTTCTTGGGAAAATAATCTAGAAATTGATCCACACCAGCAGGAAAAATATTTTCGTCCATCTCTTCCCTTGATGAAAATATCAACACTGCCAACTAATAAAAGATCGTTCCCACTATTGGTTCCAACAAGCTCTTTTCACCATTCGTTACAATCCTTTCTCCAATGAAGTGATTCTCGATGCCATTAAGAATTATGATACTAAATGTTCTCCTATAATAGTTGATTTTGTCCTTGAATGTTGTCATCCAATCCATACATTGGCTTAAACCATAGACATCCTTCTCCAACATCGAGAAGTCCCATTTCAGCTCTGCTCCACCAATAGTTATAGGACATAATCTACACACAAAGGTTCTAAATTCCCTTTCATTGAGAGGAGTTCGAAGATTCAAAACAAAAGGCATAAATTCCAATTTTTAACATAGAAAGTCAACAGAATGAGAATCAGTTAAGGAATGTGATACACCAGTATCAAACAACACATTCACAAAGGTATAATTCAAAATAATCATTCATCTAACAATAGATGATCCAGTCGAATCATCAACAATAATCTTCTCATATCCATACAATTACTTCATCGTTGCACGGTTCTCCTTGTTTTCTTACTAATGTTGCCCTAGTTAAGGTGTCTTGGTATTTTTATAATCACCATGGTTATCTATACTCTACTAAGAAGACAGATACTACTTTTCTAGCCCTATCAAAGCATATAATGATTACGATGCTTGAGAAGTGTCTCGAGAACCAGACATTGGAGAATTATGACAGTAGCACAGAATATTTACCATTTTGTTAGAATTATGAAATGTTTTAGGTTGTTCCATACAATATCTCTTGATGTGGTCAAGAGAACCACGTTGAAAACAACCTTCATTACTATGGGGTCATGGTGGATGGTTTATTAATCCAACCCTCTGGTTCTGATTTCACGTGCACTGTGTAAATAAGTGTGCCTTTTCTATTTGTTCCCAGTGGTTGAGTTCCCACTGTTTTTGGTAGGTATCATCATGCCACATCCCATAGATCCAGATATATCACATTTATCCACAATCAATCTTTTCACCATATTTTTATAATCTGTAATAAAAAGTACTACAATCGTCGATCAGATCTCCAATAATAGCCCTTATTTGAAGATGTGTCCCTTCGAAGAGTCACTTTCTACAACATCTGGTGAAAATCACACTAAGTTCATGAACATAGACACACACTTTGTGATAGAGAGACTCTCTTGTTCTAGGATGAATAAGTCCATCATTTTCTGGATCTTGAATGTGCAAGGATAGAATTGTTTGTTGAACAATTCCAAAAAATCCTCCCATGTAAGCCTTCATCCAATTTAGCATGCACTCCTAAATCCCACCACTAATGTGTAGGATTCATGAGCATATATGTAACCAGTTTGGCAGTTTGCTCTACTGATATGCAGATCAAGTCAAAGATATGATTCATCCTACATAGCCACATCTCCTCCTTCTTTGGTCTTGAATCACCCCAGAAGTTAGGTGGATTCTGATTCATGAATTGGATGATATGATTAACATGTCCTAGATCAATCCTCTGGTTCCCTATTTTCATAGCTTGAAAATCATGTACAATAATCTGAACCAGCTCTTGGTTCACATGTGGATAAAGTGAAACCTCATTCTCCCCAACTTCTTTGGGTTGGTTTCGACAATGCCTATCAGCTGATATTTTCTAAAATAACAACAAAATCCGTCAATATCACTCTCTAGAAAATGTTGGATTATCATTTTAAATTTTATCACATCAAAAATCTCAACATTACTTTCCAATCCTACATTTTTCCAATGTTCATCCATTTTTTAAAATACTTCACATTCTTTCGAAAATTAAACCATTTTCAAAATACGATAAGCATTCTCTCTCTCAAAATCATTCATTTCAAAACCAATTCCATTCTTTTTTAAAAAATTAACAGATTTTTTTCACAACATGAATCATTCCTCGAAATAATGTATGCACTCCTAGTGGTAATGTAATTCCTCTAAAATGCATGTCATTCTCCTCTCATTGACTAAACCCATGAAAATGAAATTTCAAAATCCAAGACTTGTCTCCAAACAAATATTTAGCCCATCTCCCATGTAACTTGATGTTTATCATAAAAGGGTTAGTTGCATCCTTTTATGCTATACATTTCATGTTCGGACAATCCTACTCCTTTATATGATTCCCACCCAAGGAATAGACTAGAAATCATTTATTCTCCAAAACTAGGAACATAGATGTCTACATGTTAGGAAATGATGGGACAAGTTGATACCATTTGTAATGACCTACTAATTCTCATTGACTTGAGAGTACAATGAGTCATTACAAGGCCTTACGAGACATCCCCAAGATGCCAAATGTAATGACCCAATGTATTTAAAAGGAAATTAACTTCTAAAAAATATGTCATAAAATCACATGAAAACACAACATAATTAACTAATAAGTTAAATGTGACCTTTAAACATACATTGGTCACTTATGTGTTCAGAATTTCAAAAATATGACATACACAGTTGTGTCGAAGCTGATTTTTGTGGTCTAATAAGAAAAACATATTTTTTGTGAATATTATCCTACCCATATGAATAGTAACATACCATAGTGAATAGTAGTATGAGCCTTATGAATATTAAATCTTACAAATAAGATTAACTTTACCCATGATTAATTAAATAAAATTTAGGCATCTGAGAAAGTGATAATTTTATCTATAGTAAAAGTTTTGGTATTTTTGTAAGTCATAAATGATTAATTATAATTAATTAATTTTATAGAAAATGTATCTTCATAAAATTTGTTTTTAAATAAGTAAATCTATGTCTTCTAGTTTTTAGATAATTTTATAAGACGCTACGTAATTTTTGAAAGTATTATAAAAACAGTTTTAATTTTAAAAATTGTATTTTTCATATAAATTATGATTTCAATTAAATATTAAATGAATCATAGGGAGAAAATTATTTTTGAAAAATGGAATTAATTTTTGGATTCTACACGTTTAAAAATGGTTAGGTTGAAATTTTTGGATTTTTCTGAACTACATCAATTTTCGGGTGAATAATAAAAATATCGTTTTTCGCATAATCAGTGTATCCTAAATTGAAAAATTAATGATGTAATGATAAAATACACAATTTATAACTTTATTTTCGGCCAAATTATATTAAATTACATAAATGGTTACATAAAATACAGTAAACTCAATTTTCAAACCTAAAAAAAACTTTCCAAAGCTGGAAGTCAAAAACATATTTGTTAAATTGTCTTTTTCTCATTCTTTGACATTCCTTTTAATAAATTAATAAATTTGAATTATAAAGATGAATTAAAGCCTAAACCAAATTATATTATATTAATATATTTTTTATTATTTCAAAAAATTTCTAATAAAATTCTAAATTTAGATATATTATTTTATTTAATATTTTACTCTAAAAACACCTCCCTCCTCATGTATAAATAACCCCTCCCCCTCCCCTTGCCAAACCACATCTCTCAAGATTCAAGAATTTTCTAAACTGTACCTAAGAATCTTCCCTGGCCACTTCCACACGTCCATGAGCTTCTGTTCTAATCAAAAGACCATGTTTAGGCCCCATAAGGAGGATCTCAAGAGGAGGATTCAAGAGGTAATTTATCTTCCTCTTTCCTTTAATTCCCGTTCAATTTCAAGTCCTTTTCTTATTCCCTACCAAACTATCATTGTCCAAATTTAATGGTAACTCTAGTATCATACATATAATGTATTTTTATGTTACTAATGGGATATTATTCTATCAAACCCCCTTCTCCTCTACCTTTTATTTTATAAAAGAAAACATTGTTCGTAAGGTGTTAATCTATCACCTTCTAGAACGACATGCTTTCTGTTTCAATTTCTATATACAGATCTGGTAATGAAACCATTTTTATTGTTGATCCAGAATATTATATATGTATTATGTCCTATAATATGTTATTGAACTATCTCATGTACATACTACTGGTTGATTAAACAAAACAAGTTTGTTGGTGTCAAACAAATGCCCAAATTAACCCAAATGATCATCATTAAAATCCTATCTAATAATTCATCCACATGGGTTAAAATGTAATTCATATTAAAATTATTTTAAATTTTTTAATATCATAAATAACATTTAATGTATGTTCTATATGTTTACCCATGTTCTACACAAACTTCAATTCATGAATACATGTGAAACTCTCATGAAACCCATATAAATGAACCTTCCCAAACAATGTTTTAAACTCTATAACTCATCAAAAGGCCCTTCAAATAACATATTGAAACCAAAATGACCCCAATTAAGGTATAAATGGTTCTTTAATTTCTAACAAATGAATATAATGTCATTATATAGGCCATTAAAGAGAAGGAAACGTTCAGGTACAAGGTAAGGGGAAATTCTCGAACCCAACTTTCATCCTTCATGTTCTCCCTCTTTCGCTCCATTTTGATTTTTTTACGACATAAAAATATTATTAACATAATTGCTATTATTTTTATGGGATATTTGTGATTGTATATAGTATTTATAAAAACCCAAATGTTCTCTAAAATAACTCTTTTACCAATAACACACCTTTTACTTCTCATTCAAGATTGGTGGTTCTTGTAACATGTATGTTATTCCTTCATTATTTTGGGAACCCAATGTTTATGAATGTGTTATTATGAGATTAAACACATTTATTTTCATGGGTTCTTTATGTTCAATTATGTTATATGTTAATTATGGCATGCATGATAAATTATAATGTTATGATGTTATGGGTGCACCTGGAATTATATTGCACAATATCAATGTATAAATGTAACGGGTGCTCCTGGAATTATACAGTACTTGAATGCATTGGGTAAAGTGGTGAATCTCATGAGAAAATGTGAAATTATGTGGGAAAAATATTCTATCTTTGTTCACAAGCATGAGTGGTATTTATCCACTATTACTTGATGTTTTATTTTTATGCATTACCACATTTATGTCTCTTATTAATGCTTCCTCTCATGTTAATGATTCTCTACCTATGTTATGAATATGCTCACCCCATGATGTATTGTCCTTATCTATCCTATTACTGTGATTCTAGCTCACCCCTTTTGATGTATATCCTCAGGTGGTTACATGTACTAAGGATAGGTCATGTGCCAATAAAAAGCTATAGAAGGAGAAATGAAAAAAAAACGTTTATGCTCAATGTTGTAATTGTTATGTATGGTCACAATTTTCCCAAGACACTAAACAATTGGATCCTATATGTGTAATAATAATATTATTTTTTTCTTTAAAATGATGTAATAGTAATTTGTGAAAATTCTAGGTTGTTATAGTTGGTATCAGAGGAAGGGTTTTGTTAATTTGGAAAATATGATTAGTAAACTCTGGATAAATCCTCTAGCATGAGTCTATGTACAAATATTAAGACAAGAACCAATACATAGGGATCCCATATGTTATTAATTGTGTAAATAAATAAGTTATTCAGCAATTTCTGACTTATGATTTGTTATAACCTTTTATATTTTAGAAAATGGTGGGAACCAGGACAAACTAGGCCAACAACTTGTGTGAGGGACAATGCAACGATTGGCCGAACAACATCCCCAATAATTTGGGAGGTGGAGTTCAAAACATCATGGAGATGCTTACCTAATTGTCTCAAGTTACGAAAAATAACCATAATAATGGGGAATTCCCTCCTTCACCAAAGAGAAATAAACTAGCTATCAAATGTATTATGTAGCAACAACCACCGACGTTTATTGGATCTTATGATCCACTAGTTTCTGAACAGTGGGTCAACTCCATGAAGAAGATCGTTTCTGTTCATCACTGTTCTACGATGGATACAGTGACACTAGCCATTTATCGTCTGGATGGAGAGGCCAATCAATGGTGGGATTTGATTAATAACAGGAATCCAAGGGGGGGAATTGAAGATATGGAATGGGAATACTTTAAGATCATGTTTCTTAATAATTATTTCCCATGAACTATTCGTACGAAGATGGAGGAAAAATTCATAGAGATAAAACAAAAAAAGGATAATCTGTCAGAACCTACGAAGAATATTTCACAAGGATTTTAGGGTACACATTGGGTTTTGTTATCAACAATGATAGAAAAATTGATATATTCTTTAGTGGATTAAAACCACACCTTCAAAAGGCTCTAACAATTTCAGAAATTGGGAGTTGTGAAGAAGATTTATGGTGTGATATCAAAGTGGATATGGGGTTTGGATAATGGTCCCATGGCTATGGTCATAATAAATGAAATATGGAGTTTCAAGTTGGTGGATCTAATGTCAAATGTGGGAAGAAAAATCAAATACCCACATTCAAAAAATGTGGGAAGTTGCATAATGGGAACTACCTCAAAGGGGTGAGGAAATGCTTCAAGTGTGGGAAAGAAGGACACCATTCTCAAGATATTCAGAAATACATAAAAATAATGGAGAATGCTGCAGAAGAAAGGATAGAACCATTCATTGTTAAATTCTACAACTATAGGGATCTAGGAAACAATGCATGTGAGTTCTCTAAAGCTCGAGTTCTCCAGGGTAATCAGTGTCAGTAGACACCAAAGTCCATGGAACAAGGGAAGGTTTATTCAATCACTACATTGGATTTGGAGAAAGATAATGAAGTTGTACAAGGTACCCTTTATATTCTCTCAAGAATTGAAAAGGTATTATTTGATTAAAGTTCTACACATTCCTTTATATATTGCATGTTTTCTAGATACATAGAATCGAATCCATAAAACCTTGAAGTTGAGATATCTATAAAAACACCAAGTGGTAAAATCATTGAAACCCATGTGTTTGACTCTTCTCCTATTGGCGTATGTGGGAAGATTATTCTATAAAATCTCATAATACTTCCCTTGGTGGAATTCGATTCTATAATGAGAATGGATTTTCTCTCGTTATATAGACCACATATCAACTGTTGGGAAAAGGAAATATATTTTCATATTCCAAACCATCCCATGATCCTCTACAAATGAAAGGAAGATCATGAATATCCTTTGAAAAAATCCTTCCATGTTGTGGGTGTTGATTCCCTATGAAGAAGCATACCTCTCCCAAATGGTTGAGTCAAAGGAAGGTGCCAAACGTGCCAAAATTCCCATCGTGAGGGAATACCATGATGTATTTCCGGAAGAGTTACCCAGAATTCCCCCGGATCGTGAGGTAGAGTTCCTAATAGAACTCATACCTGGAGCTATTCCTATATCAAACTGTCCATATAAGATAGATCCTATCAAACGGGATGAGTCAAAAGAAGCATCTAGACGAGCATCTGGACAAAGGGTTCAAACGCCCTAGTGAATCACCTTAGGGTGCACCGATGCTCATTGTGAATAAGAGGGATGGAACAATGAAGCTCTGTGTTGACTATCATGAACTCAACAAGATCACCATAATGAACAAGTAACCTATTACAACTATTGATGACTTGTTAGATCAATTAAGATGAGCTAAATACTTCTCCAAGGAGGATCATTATTATGGATATCATCAGCTAAAGGTAAAGAAAGAGGATATTCAGAAGACTACCTTCCGTACAAGGTATGGGCACTATGAGTTTCTAGTGATGCCCTTCGGACTTAGTAATTCCCCTAAAATATTCATGGATTTGATTAATAGGGTCTTTAGAAATTACCTCTAATTTTTTTGGAAGTGTTTGTTGATGATATTATTATCAACTCCAAGATAAAGGAGGAACTTGAAGAACATATAAGACTTGTGTTAGAGACATTGAGAAAGGAGAAGTTGTATGCCAAGTTCAGCAAGTGTGACTTTTGTATGAAGCTATTCACATTCATGGGACATGTTATCACAAGTGAGGGAATTTATGTGGATCCTTAAAAAACAAAGGCTATTGAGGAATGGACCAGACCCTCTAGTTTCATAGAAATCCTTAGTTTTCTTGTATCAGCTGGGTACTATCGACGTTTTGTGAGAAACCTCTCACGATTGTCAAGCCTGCAAACTCTGTTAATAAGGAATGTGGTAAAGTATGTCTGGTCGGAAGAATGTGAGGGAAGATTCAAGGAGCTAAAGAGAAGGATGATCACTGCACCTGTACTTAGACTTCTGAATAGTGGAGAATGTTTTGTGATATACAGTGATGCTTCAAAAAAGTATTGGGTTTACTACTCATGGAAAATGATAATGTGATAGCCTATGCCTCATAACAGTTGAATAATCATGAGCAGAACTACCTGATGCATGATCTAGAGTTCGTAGCCATTATTTTATCATTGAAAATATAGTGGCACAACCTTTATGGTGAGATGTGGGACATATACACCGACCACAAGATCCTAAAGTATATATTCACAGAAAAGGAGATCAACATGCATCAAAGGATATGGTTAGAGAAAATCAAGGATTACGAATGCTCTATTCATGAGCATCCTGTAAAGGCGAACAAGGTAGATGATGCTCTAAGCAGAAAAGAACCCGCTAATCTATCCATGTTATGGATTGATAAAGACCATATCATTATGGATATGAAAAACATGGATTTAGAAATCATATGGGTAGGGGATACATCCTACCTTTCCCAAATGATTGTGAAACCATCTATTCAAGGGAAGTCTAAAGAAGCACCAATGGATGATGTGGAGATACAAAAGAGGGTGAATGAAGTAATGGAAGGGAAGCTGCATGAGTTCAATATCGACAATGATGGTGTGATTTGGTTTTCAACGTGGCTTTTTGTGCCTTCATCACCCAGGATATAGAAGAAACTATTGGACAATTCACATAGCACAACACTAATTATCCATCCTAGTAGCACCAATATGTACAGTGATCTCCGAGGACACTTCTTTTGGGATAACATGAAGAAAGAGATTGAAAAATATATATCAAGGTTCTTGGTGTGTCATCAAGTTAAAGCAGAGTGAAAAAAGTCTAAAGGGATGATGAATCCATTTCCTATACCCATGTGGAAATGGGATAATGTTACTATGGACATTGCCACGGGTCTGCCGAATATGTCGAAGAGAAATAATGCCATATCAGTTGTGGTGGATCGACCCACAAATATTTCCCATTTTATCGATATTCGGGAAGATCTCTGACTTGAACAACTTGAAAAGATAGATGTGAAAGAAGTGGTATGACTGTATGGTTTTAGACAATCAATTGACTCTGACCGTGATCCAAGGTTCAAATATAAATTCTGAAGGAGCCTTCAATATGTATTGAGTACTAAATTAAATTTGAGCATGTCCTATCACCCACAATCCAATAGCCATTCTGAATGGACGATTTAGATCATTGAAGATATGCTAAGAGCCTGGTCAATATAATTCAAAGGTTGATGGGATCAACATCTCCCATTGGTTGAGTTCTCATACAATAATTTCTTCCACTCGAGTATTCAGATGGCTCCATATGAAGCTTTGTATGGAAAGCGATGTAGAACTCCGACCTGTTGGGAGGAAGATGGAGAAGGAATGCTACTTGGACCCGATCTTGTGGAAGAGATGACAGAGAAGGTTCAAGTCATTCACGAACACATCAAATATGCTCAAAGTTGGAAAAAGATCTGTTCTGTCAACCGTCGAAGGGATTTGTAGTTCGATGTTGGAGATAAAATCTTCCATCAAATATCATCATGGAAGAGAGTCATGCGATTTGGGAAGAAAGGAAAGTTAAGCCCAAGGTACATTGGCCCCTTTTAAATCCATGCCTGCATTGGAGTCGTGGCATATTAGCTTGCACTTCCACCGAATATGGCTCAAGTTCATGATGTTTTTTGCGTATCACTCCTGAGAAGTACATACCTGATCTCTCACATGTACTAAACTCATAGGAGGTACAACTGGAAGATGATCTCTCTTATTATGAGAAGCCATTAAATATTCTGGACCTGACAGATAAGGTTCTACGCAGGAAGACAACCAACCTTGTGAATGTGTTATAGAGGAACCATAAGTTTGACGAAGCTACTTGGGAACTAGAGGTGGCGATGAAGGAGAAGTACCCTCACCTGTTTGTGTAAAGTGAAATTTAGAGGGTGAAATTTCATAAGGGGGGGTGAATGTAATGACCCAAAGAATTTAAATAGAAATTACCTTCTTAAAAATATTTCATAAAATCACATGAAAACACAACATAATGAACTACTAAGTACTGAGTGAAATTTAAACATGTGTTTGTCACTCCATTGTTTTGAATTTCAAAAATCTGACATACATGGTTATGCTCAAGATGATTTTTGGGGTCCAATAAGAAAAACATAATTTTTGGTGAATAGTAACCTACCCCCATGAGTAGTAACATACTCTTATGAATAGTAGTATGATCGTTATTAATTGTAAATAATCTAAATAAGAGTAACATTACCCAAGAATAATTAAATAATATTTAGGCATCTTACAATGTTACAATTTAACTATAGTAAACGTTTTGGTATTTTTGTAATTCATAAAAGATTAATTATAATTAAATAATTAATATTAAAGAAAATGTATCTTCATAAAATGTGTTCATAATTAATCAAATCTATTTATTCTAGTTTTTATATAATTTTATAAGACCTTACGTAATTTTTGAAAGCATTATAAAATCAGTTTTAATTTTAAAAACATTATTTTTCAATTAAATTTGTATTTTTATTATATATTATGGTAATCATATTTAGAAAATTATTTATATAAAATGGAATTTCTTTTGGATTCTACACATCAAAAAATGGTTAGGTGGAAATTTAGGATTTTTCTGAAATACTTAAATTTTCGGGTGAAAAGTAAAAATACAGTTTTTCGAATAATCGGTGTATCCTAAATGGAATCATTAATTATGTAATGATGAAATAAAAATTATATAACATTAGGTTCTTCCAAATTATATTAAATTACATAAAAGGTTCATTAAAATACAATAAACTCAATTTTCAAACCTAAAAAGAACTTTCCAAAGCCTAAAGTCAAAAAGTTATTTCTTAAATTGTCTTTTTCTCTTTCTTTCACTTTCCTTTTAATAAATTATTTAATTAGAAATATAAATATGAATTAATTCCTAAAAATAATTATATTTTATTAATATATTAATTTTTATGTCAAAAAACTTCTTTTAAAATAATATCATTTGATATATTATTTTATTTAACATTTTATTCTAAAAACACCTCCCCCTTAATGTATAAATAACCCCTCCCCTTCCCATTGCCAAAACACATTTATCGAGCTTTATTAGTTTTCTAAAATATGCCCAAGATTCTTCCCTAGACCCTCCACCACGACCAAGAGCTTCTGGTCTCATCAAAATACCATGCATAGGCCCCTTAAGGAGGATCTCAAGAGGAGGATTAAAGAGGTAATTTCTCCTCCTCTTTCCTTTAATTCCATTTTTATTTCACGTCCTTTTCTTATTCACCCCCAGCCTATATTTGAAAAAATGGTATGGTATTTCTATTAGCATACATATACTGAAATTTTATGATACTAATAAAATATTATACCCTCCATCCCTCTTCCCTCTTCCTTTTATTTTATAGAAGAAGACGTTGTTCATAAAGTGTTAATCTATCTCTTTCAAGAATGACAAGTTTTATTTTTTCCATCTCTACCTACATATCTGGTCATGAAACCATTTTTATGGTTGGACCAAAATATTATATATGTATTATGTCCTATTTTATGTTTTTTAAATAACTTATGTACATATTACTTGATGAGTAAACAAAACAAATCTGTTGTGGTCGAAAAACGTCCCAAATTAACAGAAACATTCATCATTAAATTTATATCTAATGATTCATCCACATGGTGAACAATGTAATTAATATTAAGATCATTTTATCTTCTGTAATATGATTAATAAAACTTAATGTATGTTCTGGATTTTTACCCATGTTCTACAAAAACTTCAATTCATGAATACATGTGAAACTCTAAAGAAACCCATAAAAACAAACCTTCCCGAACAATGTTTTTTAACTCCATAACTCAACAAAAGGCCCTTAAACTAACATAATCAAACCAAAATTTAAATTATTAAGGTATAAAAGGTTCAATAATTTCTAATTAATGAATATAATGTCATTATATAGGACATTAAAGAGAAGTAAGTGTTCGGATACAAGGTAAGGGGAAATTCTCGAACCCAACTTTCATCCTTTGGGTTCTCCATCTTTCACTCCTTTTTTATATGGTTACTCCGTAAAAATATTTTGATAATAATTTTCATTACTTTTTTTAATATACATGTTTTCCATTGGTATTAAATAAAAAACAATTGTTTTCCAATAGAACTCTTCTTTCAAGAACACACCTTTTACTTCTCATTCAATATTGACGGTTCTTGTAACATGTATGTTATTCCCTCATTATTTTGGTAACCCAATGTTTTTGAATTTGTTATTATGAGATGAAACCATTTCTTTTTCATGGGTTATTTATGTTCATTTAAGTTATATGTTCATTTTGTAATGCATGATAAATGATAATGTTATGATGTGTTGGGTGCGCCCAGAATTATATAGCGCAATATGAATGTTTAAATGTGATACAGTGATCCAATGCATTAGGTGAAGTTATTAATCTCATGATGAAATGTTAAATGATGTGTGGAAAAGATTATAGATTTTTTCACAAGCATGTGTGGTAGTTAACCACTAAGACATGATGTTTCATTTTTATGCATTGACACATTTAAAGCATCTTATTAATTCTTCCACTCATGTTCATGATTATATGTCTATGTTATGAATATGCTCACCCCATGATATATTTTTCTTATATATCCTATTACTGGGATTCTAGCTCACCCCTTTTGATGTATATCCTCTGGTGGCTACATGTACTAAGGAGAGGTCAAGTTCAAATAAGACGCCAGAGAAGAAGAAATGAAAAAAAAATTACGCTCGATGTTGTAATTGTTATGTATGGTCTTAGGCCCAAGAAAATAAACCGTCGGATCCTATATTTGTAATACTATTATATTTTTTTCTTTAAAATGATATAATAGTAATGTATGAAAATGCTAGGTTGCTATACCAAATGCTGTAAATAAATGTCAAACGGTTTAAAATACATATGGGGGACGATTTAACATTTAATAAATAAACCAATAAACCAACCAACCAGAACAAAAAATTCACTATATGATGCATGAACGAATGAAAGAAAAAAAAATAACATCATGTACCTAAAAACCGCATCAAAGTAAGGAACAATCAAAGAATAACCAAGTATCAAAGTACAAAATGGAATAACGACACAAGACTCTCAAAATAACACAAGACTCAATTATCCACGAGCTACATGCTTCACAATCTCCGAACATCCCAAAAATTATACTTTATGGTTAAAAACGTGGGAAACATTACCTTTCCCCCTATCCCAGAATATGGAATCAACAAAAGCACCAAAGTTCCAATGTAGGGATGAGAATAAAATTTTGTAGGTTTTCTCCAATGACATCCATACTCATTCCACTAGAATAGAAGAGTTAGAAATAATTAAATAATATAGTTTATATAGAACAATTTCTCAAAAAATGTTTATAATTAAATATAGACAAGTTTCCAAAATCATTCATTACCAAACACATACAAATAAATTTTAAACCAATTTTCCCAGAAAGATATTTTTTTTAAAAAACTAATAAATCTTTAAAACCATTTCAAAATATCCAATTTTTTCATACCGAAACATTCCAAAAAATCATGCAACCAACCATGCATTCTATGTTTTCATAGTTCCATAATCATGAGTAGTTTCTCATCAATCTTCCAAGTCATCACATGGTAATTGTTTACAATGTTCCATTAACCCTTTGGCACTGTGCAAAAACTCATATTTCAACAAATCCCCATATATGAGATATAAAAATTATTTCCTATGTGACATTTAACTTTTGGAACTGAGAAAAAATTCTTATTTAAACCATTCCCTAAAAATTAAGTATGAACTCGCACACCAATATTACCAAGGATCATGCCAAAATAACTTTTCAATAAAAAACCTTTTTATTGAAACCCAATTCCATAAAGGTCATTTCAATACCAAACCATTTCAATAAAACCACATTTTTATAGAAAACCAAATTTCATTCAAACTATTTAAAAATTCTACAAAATCATTAATATTAAATTTCCCTTTTAAATTGAGGCGGGTAAATCACTTTTCACAACAATTTACCAGGATTTCAAAATTTCACTAAAACCATAAATCAAAACTAAAGAAGATTTATTCCATGATTTTCAAAATAAATACCATTAATATAAACCAATTTAAAACTAAGAAATCTTATTCTAGCCAGATTATATGAGAGTGAAGCCACATACCTTGATGTTTTTTATAAAGCTCGACAACAGATGAAGAACTCAATAGAATATGGGTCGATTCTCCAAGAATGAATTTATTTCTCTTATTCTAGAAGGATCATGACATGACATTGAATTATTTTGAATCAAAAAGCTTATATATACCCAAAATAGGATTATATATTAGAAATAATGGAGACCATAGAAGTATATCTAAGCAAATCAAAGAAAACATGACAAATCATGAAATAATGGTGACATACCTCAAGAATTGGATCTAGATTCCAAGAAAGAAGCTTAGATATATTACTCTATAACAAATAAGACAATATTTATCCTTTATTGAAGTTAAAAACATATATCTACCCACATGAGCTGTAGATCAAATAATACAATATAGAGAGAAGGAAGAGTTTTCATAAAACAGAAAAGAACCAAGAAGATCGGCACTTACCCAAGAATCAGGCTTTCAATCACGAAGGGAAGGCTCTAGGTTGAATCCAACTTCTTTGGAGAGTGTTATCCCGCCATATAGGGAGAGAAATATTAAAATAGGTTTGTTTTGAATCCAAAAATAAATATATAGTGAAAAAACGATTAAACTCATAAAGAATGACATCTATATTTGACTTCTTAGTATAGATTGACCACACAGTTTGGGAAAACCGTGTATGGATCTTGCGACCTTCTTTTTTGACCCAAAACTCCTTATAAAAACCCAAAACCTCCCATCCATCGCCATTAACATTTTTATGGAAACACATTTTTTATTAAAACATCCTCCTCTATGGAAAACCCCCACTTTATGGAAACAACCCACTTTATTGAAACACCACAATTTATAGAAACAACAAACTTATAGAAACCAGCCACTTTATGGAAACAACCCGCATTATGGAAACTATCTATATTATGGAAAATATATATTTTTTGGAAACTCTATATTCTATTTAAACTCTCTATTTTATAAAAACTCCTAATTTTATGGAAACCCAATAAAATACACACAATTTAAAAAGCATGAGAAAATGGTTAAGTACCAAAAATCAGGGGTAATAAAAGTATAGTAAATGCTCCAATAGTGTTCCCAAAATGATCTAAATGTGATATGAATTATCCTCCACCATCATAGAATACACAATGATATCTCCCATAAAAAGACCTTTTAGGATTTAAAATTGCATTCATCGATGCGATAAATTTTATTGGTGCACCCAACATGTCAAAGGAAATCACCAAGTACTCGTCAACTCCATCGGAACATTTGAAACTTATAAATTGAATATTAGATGTTCTAAACCAATAATAGCGATAAAATAACATTAATGTTGCCTTGTTGATGATATAATAACCATTGAGATGTTAAAAAATTAACAATATATGGTAGTGGGAATTAGTTGTTATTAATATATTTATTTATCCAAAAATAATCCAAAATCTTAGATATAGAAACTTCAACATTATTATTAAATAAGATAGGATAAATCATGGAGATATTATAATAAGGATAAATACTATAGTATCTTTGTCAACTAGATGGATCTTCAACTCAGGATGCTCATTTGGATCCATATTATGAGGTTGAATCGAAATCATCTCATGATTCTTTATGAACACCAACTACCTCTAAGAAGGAAATATCAAAAAATCATTTGTGAAGACATCCAAAAACTGGTCATCCAACGGACTGTATATAAAAACTACTCCAAACCATCCTAGCTTTTTTGATAAGGAAATTCTCTATGAGGTTGTAATTCCCACTCTCCATTGTCAACATAACTGCCACCTTCATAAAACACAAAAGAAACCCCTCACAAATAACAATATATATATGATATTTAAATAGAATCAATGAATAAATTACTAGTATTAGTTTAAATATAGTCTTATCTAGCATGATAAGAATGCCTATGAACCAGTATCCTCTAATCTTGAGAGAAAACTCCCTACATAAATGGATTCCTTAGTCTGAATTCACAAAGATGCATCTATAGATAACAAAAAAATATATATAATTTTTATTTAAACCTATAAAATCTATAAGAAAATTATATCTAAATGTGTTTAAACCTTATATTTCAAAAAAATTATAAGGTTGGAACTATTGGAACAAAGTAGGTTATTGGTTTTAAATGGACAATGATATATGTTTTTGGTCAATCCTTAGCAGGGATGTCATGTATTTTACAAGGAAATGGTTCTTTCAATTTAATATTGAATCAATATTGAAGGTTGTGTCATTCTCATTGTTTGTTAATTTTTTGGAGTCTAAAAATTGAAGCATGGATTACATCATAAAAAGTTGATGTCATTGAATCCTTGATGAATATATGAAAAATGAATGAGATTCAATAATATGGGATTCACGAATTTTTTTTGAGAAGGATAAAATAATGTTTAAAACGATATACATTACAATTATGAGAATCAATAACATTGATGAATTAGAGACAATGTCCTCTATGGTAAAGAGAATTTGAGCATCACAGCGTGATGGTATGATGGAATGCTTCATAGTTAGACAATCATGATGAATGGAAAATTTCCATAGGGCATCGTTATAGGAGGATCACCAGGAATATGTATTTTAATGATCTATAAAATCTTCTAAGAGGCGGCGGAGTATTGCGAATGGCCGAGGCTATAAATATGATGCTACCCCAACTACATTTACACGAGTTCATTTCAATGAAAATTACACTAATTCCCTAATTTCATAAAGCTAAGGGAGATTGATGAATCTAGAATTCTATGAAAGCTTGATCATCGTGAATGGACTATAAAACATGACTGATTCCAATGCTTTCTATTAAAGGGTACCTCACAAAGATATGTTATTCTGTGTAGAATCAATGAGGTTTCAAAAAGAGTATGCTCCATTAAGTGAGGGGTTATTTGGGAAGTAATTCTATTATTTGTAGGTAGGAGATTCATGACGGTAGTGAGCTTCACGGAGGAGCTTCACAAATGGTAGTTTGGGACTTCATTTTTTAAGTGAATATTTTTTCTAGAGTACATTAATCCATGTATTTGGTGCATGATGAGTCCCATTCTAGGTCGGGACAATGTCTTTAATTCTAATTCATTATAGTGACATTCATGTCGATAAAATCAATTAGACTTATCTCAATGAAATTAGCTAGGGGAGTCGAAGAAACTACTCTGATGTATGTAGTGATATATCCATAATATATTATTGGATGTGTGACTTAAACAGAAGGAATGTGTCTAAAAATTTGGACTCAACAACTATTGATGATTTTTGGATTTTAGAATTACAAACGCACTATCGGCATATACGCATTAAACTATCACATAGTGGGGAACCATGTAACATTACTGTGTTGGATCCTTTCATCCTATTCTTTGACCGGTTTTACAAGGTTCTACCAACATTGCAACAAGATCCGTCTATTTTGTTGAAAAAGTTAACAATGCAATTTACCCCTCACCTAAAAGGGTGTTCTGGGATCCTTCATGTGGAAATAGAGGCTAATTTTTTGGTGTTAAATATGTCATTCTTTGCTGTCGTAGATAATTTAGTTATTGTCAGGGGATTCCCCCTCTTTGATGGAAAAAAATTTTAGATATTCAAGAATATGATGATATCTCATCTAGTATCTCTTGGAATGGAAGTACTAATATCCACTGCACATGGAATACAGGTCACTGATCCAACAAGTTTTTGTATGACTGACAAAGACAAGAAAATTCTTGATGAAGACATTAAAGCACATAATCCGGTCACCATAGCACTTTTTGATCAAATTTATTTGAATGAGATGAGTTGAATGTCTTCAATGACGTTGTGGAAAAAAAAGTGGAATATATATAAATCTGACACAAATGTGAAGGAAGAAAAAAATCATGCAATGAATAATATGAATGATGATCTAAAGATGCATCGTGAAGAAATTTTAGATACATTTTTCTATGAAATTACTATTTCTTCCGGAGAAATTCGTGGGATTGGTGAATAAATTAATGAAATTAAAATAGTACAGAAAATTTTCAGAATGTTTACACCTATATAAAATCCGAATGTGTCATCCCTTTAAGAATGTGATATTTCTAAACATTTCATGTATGATCTACGGAGTTGTCTAGTGGTATATGAAATGAGATTTTTACCGAAATATATAATGAATCAAGTAAGAAAGGAGTGAATTTCAAAGACATGGAATAACAAATGGTTTTTGGAGATATAGTTGATCAATATAATGGGAAAGATAAAATTTATTCTTTTCCTATAATGAAAATAATGGTAGGAAAAGTCAGGTTTGAAGGAAATATTCCCTTGGTGTATTTCTATTATTGTAGAGTTGGTCCCATTACCTCTTAGTGCTCAAGGAAGATTGAAGATGAATAAATTGAAGAAAGAAATTCATAGAATCCAAAGAAAAGGTTTCATTAAAGGGGAGTCATAAAATTTGGAATAAAATTTATGAGGAATAGTTTTCTCTATAATAATGAATACAATGGAAATGATTTATCTGAGGAAGAATAACTATAGATTAAATATGTACCCCACACATCCATGATGGATACAATTGAAAAGTTATAATAATAAAAAGATAAATATATTGATAACCTATTGATTTATGATAATTATCTCAAGTTCAAACATAAGGGTGCTCGTAGAAATATTAATAATCAAAGTAAAATAGGAAAAAATTGAGAAAATTGTTGAAGAATCCTCAAAATATGTTGAGCAACATGAAGAATAAAAAACGATTGAAAATATTAGTTAAGGAAAAATCCACAACCATTGACAGTAAATAATTTGTAGTGGAACTGAATATCATAATTTAAGAACATGAAAACCTTATAAATGACCTTACATACATACTAGAGGAGAATTAGGATATTCTTTACGATCTTGAAGAAGAAGTTTTTACTATTAGGAGTAATCTTGATTGTGAAATAAATTGAATAGAAACAAAGAATAAAATACAATTTAGATCATTCTAAGATGATGAGATTATAGAGAGATCCAAGAGAGGTACAGAAGGAGGAGATAAATCTTTTGATTATAATATATCCACATGCATGGTAAAAGTGGAATTTGTTGTGATGTTGAAACATTGTTGACCAGAAAAATGATGAATCAAAATACAAGGAAACTGGAATTTGGACATATCACAATGTCTACTGAATTCATAAAATTGATTCACAAGTCAAATTAAATATGGAAATGAAAACCATCCATAAGTATTCATAAATTATCTTCAGTAAAACTCTTTTACTAAGGAAGGTGTAATGGGAATAATCCTAAGTGAGAAATCATTTCCTCCAATTAAATGTGAATTTTCATGCCATCTGGGTGATATCATGTCATACAATGAAGAGGCAAGGATATAATTTAATGTATAAGTTCTAGGAATCCAAAAAAGGAGAAATAATTAAAATAACACATCTTATAGATGAAATAATTCTTATGTATATTTTATTCATTTTTCTATATTTTTTATAATTCTGTTTAATGTTGGTAGGGGAAAGGTAAGAAAAGTAAATATAAAACTAAATGAAAATCCAATACTCATCAACCAGACAGTGTTTCTATTATACATAAATTTTCCCCTTTGTAATAACAGTACTAATATGATGAACCTATGCACATATAAATGATATTTGAAAGTCCATAATCATCATTCACTCAATTGATCATTTCATGGTAGGAAAAGAAGAAGATTGGGAAATCCATTATTGCAGAAATAAATCTCAAAGAAACGAATAATAGTAGCTCTAGGATTCTTGATAGCAACTTTTCATCCCATATGATAGGAAATTAACATTCAGGAAGAATATAAATATAAGGGTAGATGGAACTATCATGTTCGGGAATGATGGTTCATTGAAGATCAAAAGAATAAATAGTGATCAACTGGAAAGTGATGAGCTTATTAAAATATAAGTACATTATATGGATGGATTGTATCATAATATCATACATGTGGGACTATTTTTTGAATCAAATGTTATAGTAACATTCATTAAAATGGGGTAAACTATAATAATAAAGTAAGGGAGTTATCTTGTGAATGGATTTACAAAATATGGAATCTTATATATTGTTGAGTGTAAATATTACATTTGTTACATGATAGTGGAAGAAGAGAAAATCAGGGGTAATGGGTGGTTGGGTCAAATTAATCAACTCCAAATGGAAAATATATCTAACATCTAGATTTTCATAAATATCCATAATCTGAAGTGTGAAGTGGATAATAATTTTGATACTTGCATATGGGGAAATCTGGAATGTAGTACATATTTCTCAATGAAGAAAAGGGAATAAAGTATTCTTAATCTGATCCATACATATGTATGGGGATGGATTAATGGGTATAGAACATATGGAAAGAAGTAATTCTTTTTTAATGGTTATTTTTGGGGAATGTATTTTTCTATGGTTACACATAGGAAAAAACAAGTGCTTGATTTCATGAAAACATATCATCGAATAGTCGAAAATGTTACTAAATGACCATTCAATGTTATACTACCTGAAATTGTTTGCGAAAACATTCATTTATTTTGAAAATTACATAGAGAAATAAGGAATATAACATGTGGTGGATACTGTGAGAACACCATATAAAAATGGATTTTTCAATCCCATGAATTTACAAGTGAACAATATGGCCAGAAAAATTATGATTGAGTGTCTTATCCCTTGAAATTACTAGAAATATTCGATTCCAGATGAAGTGAATAATCAAAATAAAATAGGGATTTATGTGAGAGAAAATAAGATACCATATGAGTTGTGGCATGGAAAGAATCCCTCTTTGAATTATTTTATTGTTTAATCCGTGATAAATAAAGAAATGGAGGGAATTATGGTGATAATGCACATGAAATAATATTATTAGGATATTCAATGAAGAGAAAATCATACAAATTCTTCAATAATCATCTTGAAAAAATTAGGGAAATTTGTTTTGTGAAGATCATTGATGATAATAACATTAATTCCTAAAATAACTCTTATGCTTATTTGATAAAAGATTATTAATAATGTGGACTTGGAAAGGATCAAAATATATAAGTAGAGGAAGGAGTTAAAACCATTTAGGGGTCACAAAATGATGTTGATTTAGAGGAAGAATCATAAGAGGAATTCATGGCTGGTGAAAATTTTTATGAACCACCCATGTGAAATCTAAGAGCAATGATTGACCAATATGACATAATTAAGTAATGGACAACACCCACATAGAAATATATAACTGGAAATAATGTAAAATCTTTCTTCCTATCAGTTGCAGAACCATCCTTATTTGATCAAAATGTAATGTTTGAATCATGGGATAAAGACTTGATTGAAGGGTAATATCATATTGAAATGATCCATAAATGAGATCTTATAATGAGACCTGAAAGTCACAATGTGATTGATATGAAGTGGATCCTTAATAATAAATTTGACAAGAAAGGTAATGTGATAATAAAATAAGGAACAATTTTTGTTTAAAGGATATTCTTAGATTGAAGGTGTTAATGATAAATAATCATTTCTTCCAATGGTTAGACTGGAGTTGACCACAAATTTCCGGGAAATATAAATTCAATGAAGAAACAATGTGTATCAAATAGATGTCAAAATATATTTTTTGATTGCTGTTCTTGAAGGAGAAGTATACATTAAACAACTAGTGGGGTTTCTACATCGTAAATATGAAATGAAGGATTGATGATTAAAGAAAGAACTATATAGTCTGAAACTGGAACAATGGTAATGGTACTATCAATTGGATTATTATTTACAAAAGATCAAATTTAAACTAGAAATATTGGATAATAATATATAGGTGATGAACTCAATGGAATATTAATTTATAGTATCGGTGTAGGTAGATGATATTTTATTTGGTGGATGCAGGAAAATATCACTGGAATAATTTTCCAATCACAATAAATAATATTTTAAGAATTATATTATTGGTGCACTCACATACTTCATAGGGATTCAAGTGATTCAGAGGAAAGTCTACACTTTTATTTCTTAGGAAAAGTATGCAAGAGAGTTACTGATGATATTAAATATGCATAAATATGAATGAATTTTGACTCAAATTGAGTTTAGAAAAAATACTTGGAAATCATGTGGACGAGACATCTATAGATCCCAAAATATAAAGAAAAATAACTTGAATATTATTGTACATGACAGAAACGTAGCCACAAACTGTATTTGTAACATGTTTAGAGGCCCTCTTTAAACCTAATATGAAGGAAGAACAAATGAAGGATGTAAAAGGAATGTTAACATACATTCTAGTTACTCATAATTATGGAATATAATTTTCCCCATGAAGATTTATTGTTCTATCAAAATTTTATGATATTGATTGAGAAGGAGAAACATTTGATCGAATGTCAATAAGTGGTGGAGATTTCATTATTGGAATGAAATGCGTGGGCTAAAAGAATATAAAACTTAAAAGTAATTCACTTAGTACATCTCATGTTTATTATATCTCCTCTAAAAAGGATTTCACCAAGTTAAATTGAAAATAGAAACAACTATCTGTTATTGGTGATGGGGTTAAATAGACAATGATGATTCGTTGTGATAATAAAGAAAATTTGATATTTTGAAGAATAATTATCGCATTTCTTATAGAAACACATTGAATTTAGATATCACTTCATCATGGAAAAAGATGAACATGGGATAATTAAAATAGATCATGTTGGAACTTAATATCAAGTATCTTAAAAACTGACCAAGACATTATCAACACATGTGTTCAAGAAGAATCATCTGAATATTTGTTTCCAACCACCTCCCAATGCATGACGAGGTTATGAGGCTTCCCCACTCCCTAGCCTATTTGACTATTTTAATCTATTTGTTAAATTAATTTAGGTTTATGGGGGACATATAATCTATGGGGAGTGTGTTTTGCACTCTACATGTTAAAATCAATATATTTGGGGTTATTGGAAAAAGGGTAGAAGGTGCAATGTGATATTCAATGAGTTCCAAAGGGGAATCATTTGAGGTACAACTAGAGAGATTGAGAATGGGGATGTTAATTTGGTGTTATAGGAAAATAATTAGATCTTTTATTAGAAAACATTATGGATTCCAAAACATGAAATCCCAATTCATACATCCCCTTTGGTTTTTTTCACTGAGCATTTATCATATATACATATATAGTTTGATGTTTTTTCATGAGTACCAGGATTTGATTATGTCTGCTGATTCATTAAATCTATTTGTAGATTAAAAAAAGGGAGAGATTTTTAGAACCAAGGACGTTCATTTCTAGAAAGGTATTATGGATTCAATTTTTTGTCAATCATTATATGTAATATCATGAAGTTTTCAAGGAATGAGATCATACATTAAAACTCACAATAGTATTAAAGGTGGTTTCATTTCTAACTGCTTGCCAAATTTTTGGGGGGTCTAAAATTTAGTAGATGGATTTCATCACAAAAAGGGGATTTCCTAGAAGGCCTCTAGAAACTTTTGAGATGGGATTAGATTTTTAATGATGGTATTAATGAACTCTGTTTCTCAAGGGATAAAATAATGTTGATAGTGATCTAAAGGAAATCGATGAGCCTGAAAAATTTCTAAGAATTGGGGCATTGTGAAAGGTGAAATATGTGATTATGAGAATTAAAGCATCATGACACAATATATTGATCGAAATCCTCACAGTCACTCAAGCTTCATGAATTTCTATTTTTAATATAGATTTGTGTTAGGAGGATAACCATGAAGATTTTTTTAAAGATGCATCAAATCCTCTAAGAGGTAGTGAATCATCATGAATGGTCAAGCCTATGAATATGATGCTACCCCAATTTCTTTTCAATGATAATTTTTAATTATAATCTATAAAAATATGATTTTACGATGCTAAAAGTGCTTCGTGAATCCTTATTTATATGAAAACATGAGCATCACCAAAAAATACATGTTTTGACTGATGGTAACAATTTTTATTAAAGGGTGATTCGTGATGATATTGTATTCCACAATGAATCATTGAGATTCATGAAGGAATTTGACCTAAAAAGTCATGGGTGATTTGTAAAAGCAATTTTTTTCCATGAAGTTATGGAACATCGCGATGGTAGTGAGCTTCATGTTGGATTTTCAAAAAAGGTAGTTTTGAACCTCAATTTTTAAGTGAACAGAGCATCCAAAGTGCATCAATTCAGGTCTGTGGTGCCAGAAGATTCTTCTACTAGACATGAAAAAATACATTAATGTCAATTTATTGATGTGACCTTCATGTAGATTAGCTTAGTTAGTCATACGTAAATAAAGTGAGATGGGGGGATTCGATGGAAGTGTTCCATGGTACTTGGTGGGAAATAGAAAAAACATTGTAATGTAAGTGTTTCTAGAATAGAGTGACTCAATCTAAACGTTTTTACTACATAACTAGTGATGATTATTGAATTTTGGTATGATTGACATACTATCTACATATTATCCTTTAATTAGACCATAATGGTGAACCATGATTTTTTTTGTTTTCTCTCCTTGAATGTGATTTTTTGAAATGTTTAATAGGTTCCTATCAATGTGATAATATGACCTCTCTCTTTTGAATAAAATCGTGACACCTAGGTTCAACCCTCCCCTCTCATGGTGTTCTGGGGTCCTTTGAGAACAAAAAATAAATCATACCTCTCAGGGTACAATTTAAAACCTCTTACTATGGTGGATATTGAAGTTTTGATTCAGGTGGATTCATGGCATGTGACTATTATTTTTCCATTATTGATTATTTTTTGGTTCTCCATGTTTTATTTGTAGATGAATAAAATATTCAATGTATGTTTGATAGACTGAGTTATTCTATCATAATTTTATTGAATAATCTAGGTTTTTTGATGGATAATTATTAAAATTAGAGAATCAACATAATTTTTTTGGGTGGATCTATAACAACCTTTGATGAAATATATCATTGGGTATGTTTGATTGAGTTTATGATTTTTTTTGAACCAATACCAACTTGAATCTTGTTCCTTGATTACTTTTATAGTGTTTGGGATTTGTTTTTGGGGATCCTTAGTGGATGATCTTGTTTTGGGTGATAGATAATGGTGGGTATTTCCATTATTCATATATACGATTGAGGTAAATATATCATTTCAATATAGGATTTTATATTTTCTTTTGGCATGATATGTTTTCTATTCATGTGTGCCTTAAGACCCATTATTGATGTTTGTTACTTTCTAGTGTGTGTGTTGCTGTATGAGAATAATGATTCAGAAGACCCTTAGTTCTTTCTATGAAAATTCTATCTTTTTTCTATCACATAACATAAAAAATACATTAGGTATCAATATTTTGGGTTTCCTTATATTTGGCTAGACAACCCATTTTTTGGGAGTATGGGGGATGTTACAATTTCTAAAGAATTTTAATTTTAGGGGATTTCATGAAATCAAAGAAATATAAAAATAACATGGGTGTAAAAATACATTGGGGGTGAAGTGTATCTAATGTGTAAAAATTCTGAAAAGAGGAAAAAAATATAAAGTGGTGAATTTCATCTAGTCTTTTGATCATGTCATGTGGATGTAAAATCATGTGAGAATAGATGATCGTCATTGTATGGGGGTGTGTAATATACAACAAAGGTGGAATGAAAACATTTGACTAATGGAAATGTGGTTCTAATCTTTTGATAGAACCTTATTAAATTGTATAAGTCTTGTGGTATATTGTACTGGAATGATTACAATAATTTTTATAAAGATGATTGGGGTAATAGTTATTTGTAGCTTATCTAGTTAAAAATAATCCAATACATGATTGGTTTATTGTTTAATTGGGCATAACATTTATATTATAGTATAAAACGTATATATTTTTAATTATATTAATGATACATCAGTGGTTTCTTACTGTTTTATAACCAGAGTCTTTATTGGAATCTTAGTCCACATTAAACAAAATGATCAGGGATTAGGAAACATAATGGGCCTTCTAAAAGAGGGTAGGGAAGACATAAAATGGTGACAAAAGGTAGTACAGCGAAAGACATTCGATAGATATTATAATTTATTGTTTTCTTATTTTTCACTTATAAATTTATTGACCAATTAAATTGGGGACCTTGAAATATTTATAATGAGAATTTTTGATTCTTTGAATTCTATCTAATATATCCTTAATAATTATTTTATTATTCCTTGTAATTTTATGATATTGATTTAACTTGATTATGATCATGGTGTTTGTATGCTAATAATGAGAGTATATTCTCCCTATTAAATCATTTTTAAATTAAATATTAGACATATTAATCTTGTATATGGGGTGGCATGTCTAGGTAAATGTGGTACTACATAGAAGACTGAGTGATTTAGGTTAGGGAATTAAAAATTTGTTATCAAAGGAGTGGTTTTACATTTCTATTCATAATGACTATCTTTGGGGAAATGTATAAATGTTTTTGGTCACGTGGAACTCAGGTATGTGAGTCACAAAAGTTCCTATATGACTCTTATGGGATGAACCTCTCAGTTATAAGTAATTTTATTAGTCTTAATAGTTTAACTAATAGATTAATATTGATCCTAAATATGACGTGTTATTACAGTTTATGAGATTTTTGTGCATTTAGTAATCATGACTGGGAACATAGGATCACATGTCATATAAACGTATCCCATAAATTTCCTGGTATTTATTTTAATTTTATTATCTTATTATAGGATTTGTTCTTCTGTGATATATTTTACTCACATTTGGATTTTTTCATACTTGATCATGGTTATTGATAAATGTATTCGACAGTGACTAACATGTAGTTATAGATAAATATTATTGTATCATGGGTAGTGAAAGGACGGATATTCCCTAACTTTTTTGGGTAGCCTCTTTTTGTAAGTCTATTTTAGAAATACCTTTTTGTTCATATTATCTGTTTAGGTTATATATAATGAGACCTTTTATAGGAATTCTAATAATTATTTTTGTTGTTCAGATATTGATTATTCATAGATTCATTATTGGATCTCCAAGAGTATAAAAACTATAGTTCTAATTCATTGAAGGATTCAAATGTTCTATCATGAACCATTTCATGAAGGTTTGATAAAAACATTGGATGATTTATTTTTTTGTCTCAAATGGAGTTTTAGGTGAAAATTTGTAATTTATCCTATCATGAGATCTCTAATTTTTTTTATTTAATGATGTTGGTTCTTGAATATTTTTTTTACACTTGTAATTTATTTTTTTATAATTCTGAGCCATTCACAGATTGACGGGACACTAAATAATTAAATATATAAATAATAATTTATTTATTTAAATGCACAATTTTGTTTGGTGACATTTTTGGTTCATAGAATTAGAATGCAATTATGACTTCTTTATTGAGTATTTAGTGTGGGGGATTTTCTAGGGTACTTATAATCCTACAATGACATTAGGGCACACCCATACCCCTTGTTATTCTCTCTCATCTTTTTATATTTCATTACATTCTTTATTTCATTTCTCATTTTCTTATATTTCATTATTTTACCCATATTTTATCTCCGTGTATGCCCCTCCCTTGGTTTTATTTGGACAATAAAGAGGATAAGGGGGTGAGAGATAAGGAGAAGTTGGGAAGGGAGAGAAGGAGGTGCCATTGGGGAGCTTTGGAGGAGGGAGTTCGTGTGTCGGTAGCTGTAGCTCGTGAAACAAACAAAATAATTGATTTATTCAACTATAAGTAAGTTAATTTTTAAATATATTTAATGTAAATAATATTATAATAAGATATAAGTGTATTAATATTTTTTTGGGGGTTTGGGTACTTTTTGAGGGTCGATCTGGTTGTTTTTTGGTGAATAAGGGGGTTACAAAATGATCAGATGGATTTATGATTGGGAAATCCCATTCACAAAACCTCTTGTTTGATGAAAACACATTATGTGTTATTCCTATTTGTGGAAGTTGATATATGTATATGTACATGACATTTATATTAAGTACATTCCCTGTAGTATTTCTTGTATATGTACCGAGCAATATGGCCATGTACATGGGTAGTCGAAGTAGGTAAACTACACCTTTTATACTAATCGTAAAACCAATGTAGTTATTCTTATCTATTTAACCAATTAAATGGATATATTGATGTTATTATAACACATTTTATGTACTCATAGTTCATTTCATTTAGTAGAACCTATCAATGTGTTCAGGTACATTAGAAGACACCCCATGATAAGTGCACAAGGAAATTCAATAGAACATTGTAAGACCACATGTATTCCATGTCCATGTAATGGACATGGGAAAACCTCAAGTGTTTCATAGAAATGTGAAATTACCTGGAAAGGTGTACATTTGATAACACACACTATGTAATTATTAGTACGAACCGTTTTTCTATTCTATAAAATTGATTTTTTAGTGTCTATATTCCCCAAACTCATAATTGGACAAGAAATTAGTCTATTATATGAATATTCCTACATATATCACAATGAAGAATCATTAATATCATTAGGTTCCTTTTTAAAGGTTCATGGTTTCATGGGTGTTTAAAGGAAATATTCCATTGATGTTATAGTTCTTGAATACATCTAGGGGATATATTGTGATTTGAGAGCCCCATGTGATGGTGAACCCTTGTTTGTTAACTTGTTATAGGTTATATTGTGATTTATCGTGAGGTTATTTCAAAAAACAGTGGGAGGTATGAACAAGTTCCTTCATTTATAATATTAAATACATTCTTTCTCGAGGTGTGGATCATTAGAAGACTTCTGGTTGCAGCGACATCGAGGGATGTTTGTTATAACTAAGTGTCATTTAGTAGGGTTTGAGATAGGCCAATGTGACCTATTTGAGGAATTATATTTTTCTTTGTGGTGTTACATGTGGTTTCCTATCTGGGAATGGCGGTGGTTGATGATTCCATTTTGGACATAGTGATCTTTGGATTTTGATATTTGAGAGAAGTTTTTGTTTCCATTATTGGGATTGGTATGAGGATTAGTTTTTTTGAGTGAGCCACCCAGTAGGGTGTTCTCTATGAGATGAGCCTTTGGGGAATGTGGAGGGTTCCCCATCACTATTAGCCATTGAGGTTATTATTCCTTGTTTCAATAGTTCTAGTTAGGGGGTGTTGGTGTTAGTTGACCCCAGTGCTTGATATCATGGGATTAGTGGTTCTAGACTATATATTTTTAGGATTGGAAGGTATAGGGGACCATTGGAATATTATTTAATTGGTAATTGTTCCTATTATTTATTTTTTTATCTACTCGATTGGTTTTTTGTTGCGAAATGGGGCGTAGAGAGTGAATAAATGATTTAAATTTTTGCAGATGATATAGTTTGTGTTTCACCATGGATTGGGTCATTGGTATTATGATTCTATTACAATCTCTATACAGACATACATGAGTTTGTCACTTGTTAATGTAACCTAGAAATGAACATACTGGATTATTCTACCCATTAGGTTCTACTGGATTTTTTTCCAATATAGTATCCTCGCATGGTTGAAAAAAAGTATTTTCCACTAATTCAGATCATTGTATTGGAGTCGTACAACATAGTAGATTCACTTCCATTCTTAGAAACCATAGATGGTATCCTATGGTTCATAATTTTTTCATGTACTTGTGTTGGACATTAGATATCCTTGTTGATTAGGTATAAGAAATTGATGTTGTAGCTGTGTGGGTAGTGCTTCATTATTCTCGATGACGGGGCCTGATTAAGGGTAGTATTAACTATGAGTGTTAGAATAATCCTAATGTTTTATTATATCCATTTTTATTTATTTTTTGCTTATATTTTTTATTTTATTCATACTCATTTATGTAGTTAATGATAGGTGATTCATGAACATGTTATGATTGGAGTTGATAGGACCACTATTGTGGTGAAAAAATGAGATTCAGTTCTCACCCATAATAAATTCACCTTGGTGTACATGTGGAATTATGTATAATTTCTGTTTGATCATAGGATGAAGTGGATCAGGTGGAGATCCATTATTGCATGATTGAAAGGGACAGCTCTTGTGAAGTCTTAGGTTCTTTTCATTTTTGTTTAATAGTGATAGAGACCATGCATATTGTTTGGCTTAGAGTACAAGTTCAACATTGTTTATTTATATTTCATTAAGTTTACATTATAGCTATTTTCCCTAGGGGTGACCAGTGTATGTATTATTGTACTTGATTATGTATAATGAATTTCATTTATTATAGTTTGTTATAATATTTTATTTATTTTTGCACACAATTATTTCAATGGATTTTTATGTGTTTAGTATATTTCCATTGTTATATCACTCTAATATAAGGTAATTTTCTCCTCATTGTATCCTTTTAGGCTGTCACTACAATCATCAAACATTATCTTATAAGGAGTCTTTATTGAATCCTTATTGCCTGACAGATTCGATAATGGGTTTGGTCGACCTAGAAAAGTTCCTCAAAAAATGTAAATGATGATTCATTTCAATTTTATATTTGTTTCCCTATGGAATTGGGGATGATCTCATTGATTTAAGATTCACACATTCCAAGTGGTTTCTAATGGGTTTGTTCGTTGAACCATAAACATCCAATGATTCCATATCCATTTGAACATACTTTCCAATGGTAGGTGCTCATTAGTTGTGGATTGATCAAGCTTAGTAATTTTCATTGGTCGAGAGGATGGTAGGTTGGACTCATCACAACTTTTTTTTGAGGGGAATTATTGTCTACTTCGTGACTCTATTTATAGATTTATGTTATGTTCGTGAATCCTTATTACATTACCAAGTATAAAATGAGTTTTTTTATATCTGACAATCAATGATTGATATGTAGGAAATTTAGAGAATCTTTTATATGTATTCAAGGTTATTAATTGATAGAGAATCATCTGTATTTGTAAGAGATTCTTAGTCAATGGTATCCTTTGATACATAAGACTCTCTTGGTCATTATGATGACCATACTAGTTTTAAATCCACTCAGTGGGGCACTTGATGTTTATTATCATTCATAAAGACATTTATTATTTCAAAGTTGGGATCGTACCCACAGACGGGCTACCTATGTATCCTTTTTTTTGGAAAATGAATCAGAATCCACGTAGTTTGTGTAAGGGAATATGATGTTTATGGTTGATGTCTCAAAGAAAGATGTCATAATTACTTTTACACTCTATGGTCACTTGAGTCATGCTCGGTGTGAGAAACAAGAGGTATTGGTAAAACAAGACAGTTGTGCCATGAAAGATGAAATCATAAGAAATGATGTGGGGCTTATGTATGTATGACTACCCAAAATAGATGAAGATTAGGATTTACTTCAGGGAAGAAATCCAGGAACATGGTCTATAAAGGTATATGTACTTTATGGAGATTTGGATACTCTAATTTTTGGCTTACTCCTAAAAAGGTGTCCCAAATTAGGAGGGGACTTATGATTGGGTTTTACTCCTGAGAAGGAGATCCAGATCAAAATTAAATTATGACTCGTAAAGAGAAAATTAAGGTAATTGGGGCTTACTCCTAAGGAGGATGCCCATATTTGAGACTGGGGCTTAATCTTGAAAAGGAGGCCCAAGTTAATGAGGACTTGGGTCTTACTCCTAAGGAGGATGACCATACATGAGAATTATGACTGGGGATTATTCTTGAAAAGAAGGCCTAGGTTAAGAGTATTATAGTTGGGGATTACTCTTAAGGAGGATTCCCATATTTGGGAATTTTAATATTGGGACTTTCTCCTCAAAAGGATGCCCAGATTAGGGGACTTGGGGCTTACTCTAAAGGAGGATGCCTAGAATTAATGGGAATTATGACTGGGACTTACTCCTGAAATGGATCCCCAAATTAAGGAGGAATCTCATCATAAATAATGGGGTTGAATGAATGAAATCTCAATCTTTACTGACATAAAGATGTGTAAATCACTTGGTTTTGAGAAATGTTCCATGGAGTTCCTTTCAGATAACGAATTCAAATTAAGAAATCATGTCATAAGTGGATTTTAAGAGTGTCTTGAAAACTAAATCGTGAATAGGAGAGGTGGAATGGAATAAGAGGTGTTAAATGGGAAAGAAAGGAACCCAAAAGGGAATGGGCGCACAATTCCGGGAAGGCGCTCAGGTACTGCGTGGGCGTGCAAGTCTTGGTCGCGCATGTATACCTGCGCCACACATGGGTACTCGCACGATTTTTTAACCAGTAAGGTAACACTTGGGCGATCCTTGACCAATGCCTTTAGAATTATCCTGAGGTACTTCCAGATGAGACGCGCACAAGTTTTGGTGAAGGAGTAGTGCGGCGCGTAAGCATGTTCATTTCCCTTATGGTTAAAACACCTTAGGCGCGCAAGTGTTAGTGAATTATAACACTTAGAACTTACTCCTCTTGTTTAGACCTTCCATTCTAGGTAAAGAATTACCTTAGAAGTGTTCTCAAGACCTGAAGAAGAGACTTGGGCGTTCAGAGCTCTATATCTGAATTCTGGAAAAATTCTTCTTCGAAATGGGGGGCCCACTGAGGGTATATATAGGCTTCTAAAGACTCTCGGCGACAATAACTTAGGGCGCGCAAGTGACTTGCGTGACCAAAATTTAGCGCGCAGGTGTACATGCACGACAATGGTAGAACTTGTGCAACCCTTGTGCAATGTTCTCCTTGTTCATCCCTTTGTTGATTTTTGATGTTTTCTTCAAAGGATGGATAAATGTTTGCTAAGTCATTTCCCTTTCCACTCCATTCGACATTGTGATGAAAAGGAGCGTAAAAAAAAGTCCCCCCTCAGAGTTGTATCCGAAAGAATAAGGATGTGACCTAAAGGAAAAGAAGAGTGATCTAGAACTTTACTTTTATTCAGAGTTCCTTTGCATTTTGTGGGTAGTTTAATGTCATGCACATAGGACATAAAGAGGCTAATGTTTATGGTCGAAATAGATTTAAAATGGATTAAAATTGACTCAATTACTTGACAATTTATCTGAAAACATATTACCATACTCAAGTATGAGGGAAAATATGTAAACTATGACTTAAGAATATTTAAATCTGAGGAATTATAAGAAAAAAAGCTAAAAGGCATTAGAAGAAGTAGTTCCCAAGAATGAAGTTACCATTATTTAACAAACCCAGTAGGGGGTTGAATTATATAGGTCCACCTAATGGAATTAGCTGCATAGTCAAATAAATATCATCGTTTGGCTAACAAATCCGTTATGTAGACTGCTTATGCAAGGCCACCTAAGGGCATGTGCTGCATAGTCAGGCAGAAGAACTACCAGAAATTAAATTTCCTAGTGCTAAAAATCCAGTGAAAGTTTATGGAGATTCAAATTTTCCAAATTATAGAGTTTTCTGTATGGAAAGGGGTACTTGAATTTGGAGAAGACATTACCAAAAAAGATTATTGGATAACTGGATGGATATCACTCCTACGAAGGTCTATACAAAACGTAGGGAAGAAGAATATAAACCATATACTTGAATACATTCATATCATGAAAAAATATACGGGACAAGTATGTTAAGGACGGCTATTTTTTAGGATCCCTACATATTTTCATTAAGACAAATAAAGAAAAAATAGGCTTTCCTCCCAATAATGATGTTACAACTATTTAACAAACCCATTAGGGGGTTTAATTATGAAGGGCCACCTAAGGGAATTGGCTGCATAGTCAAATAAATGGCATCTTTTGGCTGACAATCCATTATGTAAACTGTTTATGCAAGGCCGCCTAAGGGCACGTGTTGCATGGTTAGGAAAAAGAAATCTCATAATTTCAAGACTTTTGTGATTAGAAGTTAATAAAAGGGTTATGAAGATATGAAAATATTTAAGGCTATAATTATGACACATAAAGATGGGTATTGTCCAATGTATGCAGAGATACACAGATCAATGCTAACCATAATCATGTTGTGGTTGGGTCCTGAATAGAAATGTTGGACTTCACTACATATCCAATAAGATGGGAATCAAGACATTTGTAGTTATTGAACTAAAATTTAACGTCTTCTGGGACAAAAGGATAGGAGATCATAGTTTAGGGTCATAGAGCTTAGACCATTGTAAGAAATACACAGTGTGTGTTTTCATGGGGAATTTTCAGGTAGGGGACTGAAAGAGGAATTTGGGATTAGGCCTAAAAGACATGGGGATGGATTCGAGGGACACTCGAACATTCCTACATATCCCATAAGGATGGGAATCAATCCTACGTAGTTCTAGGAATACCCTCTGCAAAGATTTGGTTCTTACATGTGAAGGGTGAAAAGGGAATTTTAGTGCAATGATGGTTTGAACCAAAATAAAAGGTTCGGGAATTTCCATGTATGCACGTAGTATTTGGAATAAAAATTGATTGAAAATAAATATAGATAATTATTCCCTCTCAGGTGAGGGTATAAAAGAATGTTATAGTTTATTGACATACCGAACAAAAAATTTTGTACAGTTTAACGTCATAGAGCAAGGACGAAAGTGAACCAATGTGGAGATATTGATTCTAGAGGCAGTTTCACGAATCAACATCATATGAGATGGAGGTGAACCAATGTGAAGAGATTGGTTTTTGGCATGAACCTTGGGAGGTTTCCTACGTACCCAGCCTAGAAGGCAAGGATCAATGTTCGTGTAGTTCAATTAAAGAATGAATTAGTGATCAAGTTGTTCTTGGGGACAATGACCTAAAAAATAGTATTAGGACTTACACATGGTAAGTATCCCAGAGAGAGTGTTATTGTTGATGTTTTCTCTAAGCTCACGTGATTCATAGTCGGTGTGAGAAACAAGAGGTAGAAACAACCCTAACGATGCACAATTTAATGTCATGTAGGATATAAAAAGGGACTATGCAGTTTAAAGTCTTCCAGTTAGGGCTATTGGTGATGCACAGTTTAGTGTCATGTAGCAGTGACAAAATACAGTTTAATGTCAAGTATGATGTATTAATGGACTTTATATACAGTTTAGCATCATGTAGTTATGACGATGGGGACAGTACAATTTGATGTTATGTTGGAAAAAAGGGGAACTGTGCAGTTTAATGACATGCAGTGAGGATAAAAGAGTACACCATTTAACGTCATGTTGGACGAAAAGGGATGATACAGTTTAGCATCATGTAGGATGTAAGTGAGAATAGTTTAAGGTCTTATGCATGGACCATTGGTTATGCAGTTTAACGTCTTAATGGACATAAGGGAATTTTATATAGTTTAATATCATATATCAAGGATGATGAAGGGAGACACAGTTTAACGTCATGCTGGATATAAGGGACATGAAAATAGTATAAGGTCGTATGCATGGACTGTTGGTTATGAAGTTTAATGTCATGCGGGACGTAATGACTAGTTTTAATGTCATGCAGGACAGTAGTGTAGTTTAAGGTCATCCAGGACCATGGTACAGTTTAAGGTCATACAGGACTAGGGTGCAGTTTAAGGACATAAAGGACTGTGGTGTAGTTTAAGGTCATACAGGACTGTTGATGATATATTTTGTACAAAATACTTCTTCAGAAATCTGGCATTGGTTGGAGTAGTGATGATTTCTCTATTCATCGAGATTAATGAATTAGCTCCATTGGAGTAGACCCCATGTATTGAGTAAGGTCCTTCCCATTTTGGCTCTGTCTTGGGAGGATTCATTTCTGGTATCATTGGAGTTCTGAGAACTAATACCAATTCTACCTGAGTGAATAAAAAAAGACGAACTTTTTTTTTGGAAGCTCATTCTATTCAATTCTGATAGACTTCCAAGTGGTGCAATATGCATAATCTTTTCTCATCTAACCATTAAAATTCATTCAATCATTTTTGAGATTGTTCATCTGCAGATGACTGATCAAAAATGGCTACTCCGAGTGACAGTAATTGAATTTCAATTGGAAATATGGCTTCCGTTCCATATACCGGTGAATATGGAGTCGACCGTGTTGTAGTGCAGATGGTAGTCCGATAAGCCCATAAAGCATGAAAGAGTTTATCAGGCCATTACTTCTTATCTTTATCCACCATCATTAGTAGTATATTGGAATGAGTCTTGTTGAAGGCTTATATCTGGCCATTGGCCCCTGCATGATACCGAGATGAATGGTTGGATTTTATGTTGTATTCTTTATACAAATTCATCACCTCGGATGAACAGAATTGGGTGCCATTTTCCATCAATATGGTATGAGGGACACCAAATATGGTAATGATGTTAGACTTGATGAAGATAAAAATGCATTTAGAACTGACTTCTTTGAGAGGTATTGCCTCTACCCATTTGGAAAAAAGTCAGTAGTAGTAATAATATACTTAAACTACTTGGCCATAGCAGAAGGGTAAGGTCCCACCACATCCATTCCCCATGTGGAAAATGGCCACGAGTATTTAGCAGTTTGAAGCAACTCTGGAGGTTAATGAATGAAGTTGGCATTTACTTGGAATGAATGACACTTATTTTTGAAATCAACACAATCTTATATCATTGAAGGCCAAAAGTATCCAAGCCTTCGAATATGATCAGACAGTCTATGTCCAGACTGGTGGGAACCACAGACCCCAGTATGCACTTCGTTCATGATAGCCATTGTCTATTCACCATCAATTCATCTGAAGAGAAATCCATCAAAATCACGTTTGTAGAGAATTTTCTCTAAGTGGTCTAGGCTATCATAAAGAGTAAAATTGAACACACATCGCCAGATTTGTACTTTCTCGGCTTTAACAGGTGGAAGTGTTCCATTTTTAAGGTATTCCATGATAGGCGACATCCATATAGTAGTATGACCATACGGTTCAAAAATGGGACTAATTTCATTAATTTACTCTTTTATGGATCGAGCATAAGGTGAAATTGCACGACGGTGGGCAATACTGGTGGTTGTCTCGTCTCGATTTGGATCTGCCAGAGCTGTGGCTATATAAGCAAGTGCATCAGCTTGAGCATTTTATGATCTTGGGACGTAAGAAAATGTCGGTTCTGAAGGGAATTCCTCTATTAACTCTCTGACATAATCATACAAAGGTATTAGTTCTTCTTTTCTGATGGCATAATCCCCATTGACTTGTTTGATTACTAGGTCTGAATCACCTTTCACCTTTATGTGATTCAATTGTGCTTGAAGTGCCAATTCCAAGCCTGCGATGAGATCTTGGTATTCTGCTTCATTATTGGTTCCACCTTACCAAAATAAGAAGGAATCGGGTAACACTGCCTTTTCTAGAGAGATTAGAACAATTCCTAATCCAACATTGTTGAATTTAGGATTTTCCATTTTCCTCCTTATTGGACTTCTAGAAGCTCCATCAAAGTACATTTCCCATGTCTGAGGACTATCCTGAATAGAGAAGACTTCCTCACCAGGGAGTTCAATATCTGAAGATGTGTCTTCCACTGAATGGTGTTCAGCCCGGAAATAAGCCAGAGCATGGCCCTTTATTGCCTTTTGAGACACATACTGAATGTAAAATTGCTGTAAAATGACTGCCCACCTTGCCAGACGTCCTGTAAGAATTGGACGACTAAGGATGAATTTGAGCGGGTTATTGCGAGATACCAATTGGACCTCGTGATGTTGCAGGTAGTGTCTCTAAATCTGAACTACAAAGATTAATGATAGGAAGCACTTCTCAATACTTGAATATCGGGTTTCTGCTTCATTCATAGTCCGAATCAGGTAGTAGAGGACGCTTTCATTCCCAACATTATTCTTTTGAGCAAGAAAGGCACCCAATGATCGCTCTATGGTTGTCATGTAAAGGATAAGTGGACTTCATTCAACAGGTGGCATAAGTACTGGTGGGCTCAAGAGGTATTTCTTTAGAATATAGAATGCTTCTTGACATTCTTCAGTCCACTGGTAAGTGACTCCCTTCTTCATCAATTTGGTGAAGGGTAAACATTTACCTTCCAAATTGGTGATGAAACGCCGAATATAGGATAAGTGTCCTTGAAGTCCTCTCAATTATTTCAAATTTCGAGGAGGTGAAATAACAATGATTGACTTTTTCATCTCAGGATCGACTTCAATACCATGATGGAGTACAACAAAGACGATAAATTTTCTTGAGGTTACCCTAAAAGCATATTTTAAGGGGTTCATCTTCAAATTATATTGCCGAAGTTTGCGGAATATGATTTCTATATCATCCATGTGATTAGAATGTTGTTTGGATTTAACCACCAATTCATCCACATAACATTCAACATGCTTCCCTAAAAAGGGTTTGAAGATATGTTGTATGACACGCTGATATGTTGTGCCTGCATTCTTTAGGCCAATGGGAAATACCTGATAGTAAAACACACCCTGAGGGGATCTGAAGGATGTGGATTCCTTGTATTCGAGAGCCATTCGTATTTCATTATATCAGGAATATCTGTCCATGAAGAAAATTGCTTCATTGCCAGCTGTTGCATCAATTAACAGTTTTGTAATTGGAAATGGGAAATCATCCTTTGGACAATACCGATTAAGATCTTTGAAATCGATGAAAACTCTAATTTGTCTGTTCTTCTTCTTCACAAAGACAATATTATCCAACCACTGGGGATATTGAACTTCTCTTACGAAGTTAGCTTTGATAATCTTATCCACTTCTACATCAATTAGGGAAGCATAAGTTGGGTGTGTTCTTCTCGTGGCTTTCTTAAATCCTCTATTCTCTTATGGTAAACCCAAATGATGTGTAGAAACATCAAGATCAAGCCTGAGCATCTGTGTATAATTCCATGAAAATATGTCTCGATTTTGCTTTAAAAAGAAATATACATCTCTTGTTCTTCAAGAGTCATGGACGCACTGATTATATTGGGGCATGTATCTTCTTTTGTACCCAGATTTAATTCTCTGAGTTCATCCACGGTGGTAGAGATACCCTCTTCAAATGATGGAGGAGCAACATTGAGATCTTCCTCTTCTTCTTCAACATGTGTTATTTCTTCTATTTCTACTTTCATAGTATATGATGAAGCAAAATTTCCATTATTAAGAGATATGTTAAAATTTGAACATCTTCAAGAAGATGATTCCATTTCTGACCCAATTGATGATGAAGGGTCTTCCTTGGGTAATAAAGAGGAGATGATGGATTGAGAATCGACATCATTTTTCACCTCTGACATCGCAATCACTTATTCTGGCCTGGTTGGCGAAGTATAGATTTGATGGATTTCCACAAATGAAATGAAGACATCTCCATTTGAGCTTTAATCATTTCCTGGTGGGTTACCAGTTTCTCCCATGTTGTCTGGCTCGATTTTCGTAATTCAAATTATGTATCTTTCCATAAGAGTATTTTGATTTGGGTCTACCCTGTCAATTTGACTGATAGGCAACACATAATCTATACTCACACGCGTAAATGGATTTAATGGAATCTTCTCCAAACCATATAGAGGATTAACTTTGGTAAGCTCCCTTGTTGTGGATTTATCCTTTCCCTTCATGTGATAGAATTCTGCCTCAATGTATTGAGACTCACATGCCTTTAAGGGGGCCTTATCACCATATAATATCCCAAAATGATCATCCAAACAATACATATGACATTGATGGAATGATGAAGGGATATCTGCATGTTGATGTAACCAGGGTCTTCCAAGCAAGATGTTGAAGGCTGAGTCTTGATCAACAACCATGAAATCTAAATTGGATACAAGATCTCGAAACTGAGTTCTGAGTGTAACTTCGCCCAGTGGTTCTGGTTCATTTTTATCATATCCATGTAACATAATGGTAGAAGGATATAAATCATATTTCGTGAGGCCCAATCGATGAAGTGTACGAATGGGCATGAGGTTGACTCCTGAACCATTATTAATGAAAGCTCTTCTGACGTCTATGCCATTGGCCTTTCAAGATAAGTACAAAGGTATAATATTTCCATGCACGGCATCATGTTCATATTTATTAGTGAATGATATTACCGCATGGCATTCTGTAGGATTATTCTCTATGTGATAGACCTCAGTTGTAGAAATTTAAGTTTCAAACTCCTGAGGACTTGACAAAGCCTCAATGAGTGCTTCATGAAGATCCTTTGATAAATTAAAAGCATCCATAATTGATAACTAGGCCGGTACATGGGCCAGTTGTTTCAATACATCATACTTTTGATCCATAGGTCTGTATTTCCCAACAGGAACATGTGGTTTAGCAAGTTCCTTAGAAGCAGATGCTTTGGAAGTTGATGTATCATCTATCGGGATAGGAGTTGGAAATATTCATTGTTTTGGATGATTAGACCGATTAGATCTATTTACTTGCTAAGAGGAAGAAGATGGATCCTTCAACCGGTCTTAAAGAATAAAAATTCCCGGACTGAATTTTCCATCTGTAGAAGAACTTGCTTGTTCTTGCTGAGCTCGCTGAAGGGATCTACCACGAGTTTCTACTGTCTACACGGTTTTAGAAGGGGTAGAATTGGAATAGTTTCTTTTGAAATATCCTCATCTTCCCCTATATCCTGAGCCTCTGGAACATCCTATGATTCCTCTATTTGATATAGGGAATTTGGGATCATCATAATCGAAACTGAAACTAGCATATGGATCTGTTAATTGAATCTTATTAACAGAAACGAAAATCAACTCTTCATCTGATGAAGACTCTGCCGGACTAGCCAATTTAGGTTGTGTCGTTTGATGGGGCGGTGCCCGTGGCTTCGAAGTAGATGGCTTGAAATCTGCCATAGTCAAAGACAATTTCGGCTTTGACACATACTCATCTTCTTCTGATTGTTCCTCTTTCATGGAATTGTGCCATTTCATTGATGATTTTCCCTCTGAGGAAGAGGGTTTTGCTGCGGCATTCATGGAAGAAGGCACAATTGGTTTCTTCAATTGTGTTCAAAAAATAGCATGAGTTCGGTTGAACGGCTTTCTTACCATCCAATCATCATATTTTTGTGCATTTTTTCTTTTGACTTCTTGCCACTCCCCATACTTCTATGGAACTATAACAGTAACACATGCTACCTAAGCTGAAGAACCTTTCATTTTGACTTGTCCCAAGTCTAAAATCTTTTGTAGGAGGTCTTTGAAGACAAAAAATGCTTGGATGGGATGCCCCAACATTTGATAAAACAGGCAATAGTTGGGACGGTCTTTATATCCTTCCTTGTTTGGCCTCTTGGGCCTCGGCAATTGAACCAAATTATTTTCCAGAGTAGAAATGAAATAACCAGGAACTTGTTCATTTCAGAAATAGTAAACATTTCTTTTCAAATAATCAAATTGTTTTCATCTTTGATCTCTTTGATTATCTTGATGAAAAGGCCTCGGTTTTTGGCGCTCAGGAGGTGGAGCCCTTCGAGAAGATAACAGTTTGGAGGTAGAAGCAGGTACAATTGCTTGTTTAATTATAACCATAGCTGTTTCTGCTTTACCCATTCTTCTTCTTGGATCTGATAGATTTACATGATATTTAACCTTAGTCTATATAAGATAATCTTCAATCTGTTTAGAAATTGATGTAAGGTCTCGAAACCCTCCTGTTTATTTCACAGGGATCAATGGTGTGCGCAACTCATCACACAAATTTTCCACACCCATTGGCAACAATTATTCCTGAGGGAGTGCTAAGCCCAGGGAATATGTTAATCTCTTCTAGAGAGAAATGAAATCAAAGTCCCTTTCATTCTCCCTTTTCTTACAGTTTGTAAGATCGAAAAATGTTGTCTTTGGAAAAGTGGAGTTAAATTGAAGAAGAAATCATTGACGGAGATCTTCCCATCCAGTAATTGACCGTGATTCCCAGCTTGTGTACCAGACAAAGGCTGGTCCTTGCAAGGTTCGCATGAAGCATCTGAGTTTCACTGCTTCTTTCTGCTCCGGAGTTCCCATCATAAGATCGCAACAAGATAAGTAATGCGTCAAATGATGTTCAGGGTCGCCTGATCTATTGAAAATAGGGAATATAGGGTTCCCAAAACTTGATGGGGGAGAGACCGAATCTACCCATTCAGGGTAAGCTCTCTTTTATGGTTGAACCTGTGCATGCTTCCCTTCCATAGTCTCTAACCGAGATGTTAATGACTCAACAGTAGTTATTAACTTTTGAGAAACATCCTCTTGAGCATGGACCTGAACAAGTTCACTGACTAGATCATGGACAGGTATGGCAGCTGGTACTCCAACTGATAGCAGTACTGCCAATTGTTACTGCACTTGACCCATAGGATTAGACTTGTGAGGGTGTACTGATAAAGAAGTATATTCTTGATCCATATCAGTAGCTGCAAAAAATCCCTTGAGTGGCTAGCTTCATCACGTTTAAGTGGAAGACTACCCTGACGTAGTTATACGTTCAACCTCCTCAATTCCTTCATTTCTTCCTCATATTGTGGAAATCTTTTCTCTAGTGAGAGAGATTTTCCTTCTCCAGAGGAAGGATATGTAACCTGATTCTTCCCTTTTCACTTGTTTGATCCCTTTTGGAGAGGGGGAAGTGGGTTATTTAAAGAACACCCAAATTTTGGGTAAACCTTTGATTTCGTGTACGAACACCTTCTTCATTTGTGTCTATGCATACAAATTCTTGAACAGGAGCATCTTCATCTGATCCCTCTGAGTGAGCCTAATCTGGTGGATCAGCAACAACGGAATTGATGACGTTGATTGATGCATAACGCATCACATCCCTTCTATCAGCATTTCTGTGATATTGTCTTCTTACATTTATTTGATCAGACATTACCTTTTGTTGATTCTATCCCTCAGGATCTTCTTGAAGAACCATAATTTGGAATGAATCTCCTGATAATTTGGCTCAACGTTCCTCCTATGGCTTCTTCCCCAATCGAGAGAAAACCGACATTTGCTGAGGAGGGCATTGATGATTTGAAAAAGTTCCCAGTCCGGTGGAGTGGGGCTGTTCCTGCTGTCTTTAATCAACTCCTCGAATCCTATTTGTTGATTCCGAGGGTTGGTTTAAAATAATCCCCAATCTGGCGAGCTGGGTGGCTCTTGACATGATATGTTTAATAATTTCTTATAAGCTCTCATAATCTTGCAGACCTTGGTCCGGAAATGAGCTGGATGCATCAATCGACATCCACTTTTATCACCCGGTTCAAAAGACCGTTGGATGATTTCTGACACTTCTATAACTTGGTGATGTTCTTGCTCTATATGAGAGGCATGTTCAATATTCTTGATTACTTGATGTAGGAGTAATTCAACAACTTGTTCTCATTATTCATGATTTTGAGAGGAACTAGTTGAAGCATGTTCTTGGGCAAGCTTTTGAATACAAAAAAATCCAGGTATTCGTGGCCGACCATGGGCAATAAAATTTCATGAGACCATTTCCAACATACTTTGCTGACCAGAGAGCACCGTGAAATGCAGTGCTCCTTTACACCCCATCCTCTGACATGAATACCAGATGGGGCATTGGAAATTAACTGGTGCAACCTTCGTAGTGATCTAAGGCATGAACGCTGAAGGGATATCTGGTACTTTTCAGCCTTCAGATATCGAGAGACTGATAGAGATGCCAAGTCAATTTGGCGTTGTAACCCTTCTATTATCATAAAATTATTTTCATATTCATCATAAGATAATACTTTCTTTTTCAAATGACAAAGAGTTTGCCATATGTTGAGACGAATATCACGAATTCCATCTTCCGTCAACATCTCTGGAATGTCATACTGAGAGTCAGCCAGAGGCCAAAACATGACTGGCACTTCACCTTTCGCCACTTGTTTTCTCATGTTCATCATTTTCTCTTTATCATTTAATGAATATTCTTCTACCTGTTTTGACCAGAGCTGGTGCTTCCTTGTTGCTTCGTTGGATTCAACCAGATTGGTTGAGAAATCACTAATCAAACTAGAAGATGCATGACTTAGGGGTGGTTCGGAGAATGACATACACCCTGGGCTATCTTCCGATTGAGAAATTATTTCACCTGCAAGCAATGAAGCATAAGAAATGACTGGTTTCGCATTTCCAAGTGCCTCAAGATAAGAGGGCTTTCTCGGCGCTACATTGTCCACTAGAGAATTTTACGACCAATGTGCATCACTACTGCGGAGAGGACTTTCGCATTTAAATTCATCATCATGGGGAGTACCACGATGGTGGGCTACAGAAAAAGATGAGATCTCTTGCTCCTTGGTCTTCTGGCCACACTAAGGGTTCTTGTGGCTCGTATCTGAAGATGGATCTTTGAGATCGACCGAATTTTCATAAAGAAATCCTTCATGAGGAAGTGTCTGTTGAAGAAGTTCGGAATCAATGTTCCCACTATTGGGAAATGAGGGAGTTGAATCTTGAATTCCAATAGATAACTGTCTGAGGGCTTCAGGAACTCCAGCATCGAGCAAGACCATGTTACAAATTGTCTCTTGATCTCTTGATTGCGTTGGGTGGGTCTTCTTCCTAGACGACTTCTTACTCGCTTTGGAAACCACCTGTTGACGAAAGTGGCTGCTCTAAACAGGTGTATGTTCCTGATCAGGAGAAATGGCCAGGTAAGGCTGATGATCTATACTCAAATCATGTGTATGTGTCTGACTTGGTTGTACGTATGATATGGGGGAGTATGCCCCAAATCCCTCTTGGACTAGAACATATGTGTGTATCTTCCCCAGAGTGAACTGTTGATGTGTTACTCCACTACTAGGGACATATTTTTTGTCCTTACCTGAGATGTTGTTGAAGATTTTATAATATCCTGGAATTAATCCAGAATATGAGCAGTGATTTTCTTCTGCTCTTTCACCATTGATAGAATATGCTTGGTGACATCAGATGCCGGAACGTGGATATACGTCCATTCCGTTCTTGGAGTTGGTGTATGTGCCTGCTCCTGTCCTCCATTTCCTGTCAGTGAATCCTGACAGTACTCAAGTGTAGGGGAAGAGAGTTGAGTCTTCCTCCTATTTGTCGCCAAAGATTTCTAACTGAATTCTCTGAATGCTACCAAGCGAGACTGTTGGTGGGCTTGATCAGTACTAGTAGGTGTATGAGCCTGTTGATTGCACTTATCCGAATGTGGTTGAGGAGATCCATCATATGTAGTGAGACGAGCCTACTGACTATCTGATGACGTATAAACAGGGGTATGTTCCTACCTATAATACACCGCCGGAATTGCCTAGCGGGATTGGCGTGATGCTGCCAGACGAGTCTACTGGACAGCGGAATTAAAACGGGAAGGTGTGTGTGCCTGCTCGTTTCTTGCCACCAAGTTAAGTTGGTGGACTTCTCTAAAGATGGAAGACATGAGAACATGCTCACTGTTAACCGGATTTCTCCTCTGGTGATTCGTCTTGCCTGCTCGGGTTCGAGGAACCTGATCCGAACGCCTGGAGTCGGTACCCTCATCATGTTGAGGGCGCACTGCCGCATGAGTCTGGCAGTGATTGTTGGTGGGAGACCTCGTGAAGGTCTCCTATCTCCTTGAATTAAGGCCCGGAGGGACCTGATCATTCACCTCCTCAGAATAAGGGATCGAATGGTGATTGTGTTTTGGGGATAACAACCCGAAATGGTTGGAGACGGTGGTTAGCACCGCCTACTTCTTGATCACTGGTCGTCGTTTTCCAGACGAACGGTGTTAGTTGTTCACTTGGAGGGACTGTCGGTCAGCCTCTAGAGTTGGAATGGTACTGTGTTGAAGGTAATCCTTAACCAGTGCGTTTGATACCCAGCGTTGAAGAAGCTGAGTAGGTGATGTCGTCCTCAGAGCGGACGATGATCCAGTAGGAGTAGAAATAGTGGTATTTGCAGTAGCAGTATTCAGAGGTGTGAACTTGAGAGAATCCATTTCATAGAATGTAGAAAATCTTGGAAAAGAGTGCATGTTTTATATAAAAGATGTAATCAAGATAAATTCAGCCACTACATCTTTTGGATGAGCACATATGTCAATGATTGTTTTGTTGGCCCTCTCATTGATTTTGAAATAGGGTCCTAACAAACAAGCAAAACATCATTTTAACTTGGTTAAGGATTCACGTAGGGTTCACCATTTTTTGTTTCCCTATGGAATTGGGGATGATCTCATTGATTTAAGATTCAAACATTCCAAGAGGTTTCTAACAGGTTTGTTTGTTGAACTAGAAACATCCAATGATTCCATATCCATTTGAACCAACTTTCCAAAGGTAGGCACTCATTAGTTGTGGAGTGATGGGGCTTAGGAATTTTCATTTTTTGAGTGGATGGGAGGTCAGACTCATCACACCTTTTTGGAGGGGAATTATTGTCTACTGTAGGACTCTCTTTATAGATTTATGTTATGCTCCTGAATCCTTATTACATTACCAAGTATACTATGAGTTTTCCTTTAGATCCGACAATCAATGATTTTTATGTAAGAAATTTAGAGAATCTTTTATATGTATTCGAGGTTATTCATTGATATAGAATCATCTGTATTTGTTAGAGATTCTTAGTCAAAGGTATCCTTTGATACATAAAAGTCTTTTTGTCATTATGATGACCATACTGGTTTTAAAGCCACTCATTGGGACACTTGATGTTTACTGTCATTCAGAAGGACATTGATTATTTTAGAGTTGGGATCATACCCACAGATGGGCTACCTATGTATCCTTTTTTTTGGAAAAGGAATTAGAACCCACATAGTTCGAGTAAAGGAATATGATGTTTATGATTGATGGCTCAAAGAAATATGTCATAATTACTTTTACACTCTAAGCTCACACGAGTCATGCTTGGTGTGAGAAACAAGAGGTATTGGTTAAACCAGATAGTTTTTTTATGAAAGATTCAACCATAAGAAATGATGTGGGGCATATGTATGTGTGACTTCCCAAAATAGATGAATAATAGGATTTATTTTAGGGAAGAAATCTAGGAACATGGTCTATAAAGGTATATGTACTTTATGGAGATTTGGATACTCTAATTTGGGGCTTACTCTGGAAAAGGAGGCCCAAATTAGGAGGGGAATTATGATTGGGTTCTACTCCTAAAAAGGATATCCAGATCAAAAGTAAATTAGGACTGGTTAAGAGAAAATTAAGGGACATGGGGATTACTCCTAAGGAGGATTCCCATATTTGAGACTAGGGCATCCTTTTAAAAAGGAGGCCCATGTTAATGAGGACTTGGGGCTTACTCCTAAAGAGGATGCCCATACTTGAGAATTATGACTGGGGAATATTACTGAAAAGGAGGCTCAGGTTAAGAGTATTATAATTGGGGCTTACTCCTATGGAGGATGCCCATATTTGGGAATTTTAAGATTGGGGCTTACTCTTGAAAAGGATGCCCGTATTAGGGGACTTGGGGCTTACTCTTAAAGAGGATGCCCAGAATTAATGAGAATTATGATAGGGACTTACTCTTGAAAAGGAGGACCAAATTAAGGAGTACTCTCATCTTAAAGGATGAGGTTGAATGAATGAAATATCATTCTTTAGTGACATAATGTTGTGCAAATAACTAGGTTTTGATAAATGTTCCATGGAGTTCCTTTAAGATAAGGTAGTAAAATCAAGAAATCATGCCATAAGTGGCTTTTAAGAGTGTCTTGAAGACTTAATCATGAAAAATATAGGTGGAAAGTCATAAGATGGGTTAAATGGGAAATAAAGGCACCCAAAAACGAAGGGGCGCGCAAGTCCTGGCAGGCGCGTAGGTACTGCGTGGGTGCGCAAGTCCTGGTCGCGCACGTATACATGCGTGACACATGGGTACTTGCATGATTTGTTAACCAGTAAGGTAACACTTGTGAGATCCTTGACCAAAGAATTTAGAATTATCCTGAGGTACTTCCAGAAGAGAGGCACGCAAGTTTTGGTGGAGTAGGGCATCGCACAAGTATGTTCATTTCCCTTAAGGGTAAAAAACCTTATGCGTGGAAGTGTTAGTGAATTCTTACACTTAGACCTTACTCCTCTTGTTTAGACCTTCCATTATAGGTAAATAATTACCTTAGAAGTGTTCAGAAGACCTGAAGAAGAGACATGGGCATTCAGAGCTCTATATCTGAATTCTGGAAAAATTCCTCTTCGAAATGAGGGGCCCACTTGGGGTATTTATAGGCTTATGAAGACCCAGGGAGACATTCACTTAGGGCATGCAAGTGACTTTCACGACCAAAATGCAGCGCGCATGTGTACGTGCGCGACCATGGAAGAACTTGCGCGACCCTTGTGCAATGTTCGCCTTGTTCATCCCTTTGTCGATTTTTGATGTTTTCTTCAATGGATGAATCAATTTGTGCTAAGTCATTTCCCTTTCCATTCCATTAGTCATTGTGATGAAAAGGAGCATCAAAAAAATTCCCCCCTTAGATTTGGATCCGAAAGAATAAGTATGTGAATCAGAAGAAAAGAAGAGTGAGCTAGAACATTACTTTTATTTAGAATTTGTTTGCCTTTTGTGGGCAGTTTAAAGTCATGCACGTCAGAAATAAAGAGGCTAATGTTTAAGGTCGAAATAGCATTGACTGAAATGGATTAAAATGGACTCAATTCCTTGATAATTTTTCTGAAAACATATTACAATACTCAAGTATGAGGGAAAATATGTAAACTATGACTTAAGAATATTTAAATCTAAGGAATGATATGAAAAAAAGCTAAAAGTCATTAGAAGAATTTGTTCCCAAGAATGAAGTTACCATTATTTAACAAACCCGTTAGGGGGTTGAATTATGTAGGGACACCTAAGGTCATTGGATGCATAGTCAAATAAATAGCATCTTTTGGATGATAGGTCCGTTATGTAGACTACTTATGTAAGGCCATCTAAGGGCACTTGCTTCATAGTCAGGCATAAGAACTCCCAGAAATTTACTTTCCTAGTGCTAAAAAGACAGTTAATGTTTTTGGAGATTCAAATTTTCTAATGTATAGAGTTTGCTGTATTGAAAGGGGTACATGAATATGGAGAAGATATTTCCAAAAAATATTATTGAAGAACTAGATGGATATCACTCCTACGAAGGTCTAACCCTATCGTAGGGAAGAAGAATATAAACCATAGACTTGAATACTTTCAGATCATGTGAAAAGATATGGGACAATTATGTTAAGGATGGCTATTTTTTCGAATCCCTACATATTTTCATTAAGAAAAATAAGGACAAAATAGGCTTTCCTGCCTAGAATGAAGTTACAAAAATTTAACAAACCCATTATGGGGGTTGAATTATGCAGGGCCACCTAAGGGAATTGGGATCTTAGTCAAAAAAATGGAATCTTTTGGATGACAGGTCCATTATATAGACTGTTTACGCAAGGCCGCCTAAGGGCACATGCTGCATGGTCAGGAAAAATAACTCTAAGAATTTCAAGCCTTTTGTGATTAGAAGTTAAGAAAAGGCTTATGATGATCTAAAAACATTTAAGGTTAGGATTATGACACATAAAGATGGGTATTTTCCAATGTATGCAGAGATACACAGATCAATGCTAACCATAATCATGTTGTGGCTGGGTCCTGAATAGAAATGTTGGACTTCACTACATATCACATAAGATGGGAATCAAGCCATCCATAGTTCTTGAACTAAAATTTAACGTCTTCTGGGATAAAAGGATTGGATATCTCAGTTTATGGTCATAGAGCATAGACCATTGTAAGAAACACATAGTGTGTGTTTTCATGGGGACTTTTCAGCCAGGGGACTGAAAGAGGAATTTGGGGTTAGGCCCAAAAAACTTGGGGATGGATTAAAGGGACACTCAAACGTTCATACATATCCCATAAGGATGGGAATCAAGCCTACGTAGTTCTAGGAATACCCTTTGTACAGATTTCGTTCATACTTGTGAAGTGTGAAAAGGGGATTTTAGTGTAATGATGGTTTGACCCAAAATAAAAGGTTCGGGAATTTCCATATATGCACGTAGTCTTTGGAATAAAACGTGATTGAAAATCAATATAGATAATGATTCCCTCTCAGGTGAGGGTATCAAAGAATGTTATAGTTGATTTTCATACCGGGAAAAAAATTCTATACAGTTTAACGTCATAGATCAAGGACGAATGTGATCCAATGTGAAGATATTGATTCTAGAGGTGGTTTCACGAATCAACATTGTATGAGATGGAGGTGAACCGATGTGAAGAGATTGGTTTTTGGCTTGAACCTTGGGAGTTTGCCTACGTACCCAGTCTAGAAGGAAAGGATCAAAGTCCTTGTAGTTCAATTAAATAATGAATTAGTGATCAAGTTGTTCTTGGGGACAATGACCCAAAAAATAGTATTGGGACTTACACATGGTTAGTATCCCAGAGAGAGTGTTATGGTTGAAGTTTTCTCTAAGTTCACGTGAGCCATACTCGGTGTGAGAAACAAGAGGTAGAAAAAACCCTAACGATGCACAGTTTAATGTCATGTAGGACATAAAAAGGGACTATGCAGTTTAAAGTCTTCCAGTTAGGACTATTGGTGCTGCACAGTTTAGTTTCATGTAGCAGGGACAAAATATAGTTTAATGTCATGTAGGATGTATTAAAGGAATTTCTATATAGTTTATCATCATGTAGTTAAGACGATGGGTAAAATACTGTTTTATGTGATGTTGGAGAAAAGGGGAACTATGTAGTTTAATGTCATGCATTGAGGACAAAAGAGTACACCATTTAACGTCATGTTGGATGAAAAGGGATGATACAGTTTAGAGTCATGTTGGACTTAAGTGCGAATAGTTTAAGGTCATATGCATGGACCATTGGTTATGCAATTTAACATCTTAATGGACATAAGGGACTTTTATATAGTTTAACGTCATATAGAAAGGACGATGAAGGAAGACATAGTTTAAAGTCAGGCTGGATGTAAGGGACGTGAAAATAGTTTAAGGTCATATGCATGGACATTGGTTATGTAGTTTAATGTCTTGCTGGACGTAATGAGTAGTTTTAATGTCATGAAAAACAATGGTGTAGTTTAAGGTCATCCAGGACCATGGTACCGTTTAAGGTCATACAGGACCATGGTGCAGTTTAAGGACATACAGGACCGTGGTGCAGTTTAAGGTCATACTGGACCGTTGATGATATATTTTGTGTATATACAAAATAATTCTTCCAAAATATGGCATTGGTTGGAGTAGTGATGAGTTCTCTATCCATCGAGATTAATGAATAAGCTCAATGGGAGTAGACCCTATGTATTGAGTAGGGTCCTTCCCATTTTGGCTCAAGCTTGGGAGGTTTCATTCCTGGTATCATTGGAGTTTTGAGAACTAATACCAATTCTCCCAGAGTGAAAAAACAATGACGAACTTTTTTGTTGAAAGCTTGTGTTATTCAATTTTTATAGACTTCCAAGTGGTTCAATGTGCACAATCTTTTCTAATTTAAACATTCCAATTCATTCAATTGTTTTTGAGATTGTTAATCTATAGATGACTAATCACAAATGGCTACTCTGAGCGATGGTAATTGAATTTCAATGGGAAATATGGCTTCTGTTCCTTATACCAGTGAATATGGAGTCGACCGTGTTGCAGTGCAGATGGTAGTCCGATAATCCCATAAAGCACAAAAGGGTTTATCAGGCCATGACTTCTTATCTTTATCCACCATATTTTGTAGTATATTGGAAAGAGTCTTGCTGAAGGCTTCTATCTGGCCATTGGCCGCTGCATGATACCGAGATGAATGGTTGGATTTGATGTTGTATTCTTGATACAAATTCTTCACCTCGGATGAATAGAAGTTGGTTCCATTGTCTGTCAATATGGTATGAGGGATCCCAAATCTGGTAATTATGTTAGACTTGATGAAGCTAACAATGCATTTAGAACTGATTTCGTTGATAGGTATTTCCTCTGCCCATTTGGAAAAGAAGTCAGTAGTAGTAAGAATATACTTAAACTGCTTGGTCGTAGCTGAAGGGTACGGTCCCACCACATCCATTCCCCATGTGGAAAATGGCCACGAGTATTTAGCTGTTTGAAGAAACTTTGGAGGTTGATGAATGAAGTTCGCATGTACTTGGAATGAATGACACTTCTTTTTGAAATCAACAAAATCTTATATCATTGAAGGCCAACAGTATCCAAGACTTCGAATCTGAAAAGATAGTCTATGTCCAGACTAGTGGGCACCACAGACCCCATCATGCACTTCTTTCATGATAGCCATCGTCTCTTCACCATCAATTCAGTTGAAGAGAAATCCATCAAAACCACGTTTGTAGAGAATTTTCTCTAAGTGATATGGGTTATCATAAAGATTAAAATTCAACACACGTCGCCGGATTTGTACTTTCTCGGCTCTAACAGGTGGCAATGTTAAATTTTGATGGTATTCCCTGATAGGTGACATCCATCCTATAGTATGACGATATGGTTCAAGAATGGGACTAATTTCATCAATTTAATCTTTTCTGGATCGAACATAAGGTCAAATTGCACGACGGTGGGAAATACTGATGGTTATCTCGTCCCGATTTGGATCTATCAGAGATGTGGCTATATTATCCAGTGCATCATCTTGAGCATTTTATGATATTGGGACGTAAGAAAATGTCGGTTCTAAAGGGAATTCCGCCATTAACTCTCTGACATAATCAAAAAAGGTATTAGTTCTTCTTTTCTGATTGCATAATCCTCATTGACTTGTTTGATTACCAGGTCTGAATCACATTTCACCTTTATGTGATTCACTTGTGCTTGAAGCGCCAATTCCAAGCCTGCGATGAGAGATTGGTATTCTGATTCATTATTGGTACCAACTTCCCAAAATAAGAATAAATAAGGTAACACTACCTTTTCTAGAGAAATGAGAACAATTCCTAACCCAAATTTGTTGAATTTAGGATTTTCCATTTTCCTCCCTATTGGACTTTTGGAAGCTCCATCAAATTACATTTCATATGTCTGAGGACTATCCTGAATAGAGAAGACTTCCTCATCATGGAGTTAAATATCTGAAGATGTGTCTTTAACTGAAGGGTGTTCATCCAGGAAATAAGCCAGAGCATGGCCCATTATTGCCTTTTGAGACACATACTGAATGTCGAATTGCTGCAAAATGACTGCCCACCTTGCCAGACGTCCTGTAAGCATTGGACGACTAAGGATGAATTTGAGCGGGTTATTTCGAGATACCAATTGGACCCTGGGATGTTGCAGGTAGTGTCTCAACATCTGAACTACAAAGATTAATGCCAGGAATCACTTCTCAATACTTGAATATCGGGTTTTTGCTTCAAGAATAGTTCGACTCGGGTCGTAGAGGCTGTTTTCAATCCCAGCATCATTATTTTGACCAAGAAAGACACCCATTGATCACTCTAAGGCTGTCACGTAAAGGATAAGAGGCCTTCCTTCAACAGGTGTCATAAGTATAGGTGGGTTCAAGAGGTATTTCTTTAGAATATCAAATGCTTCTTGATATTCTTCTGTCCACTGTTAAGTGACTCTATTCTTCATCAATTTGATGAAGGGTAATCTTTTTCCTTCCAAATTGGTGATGAAACACCGAATATAGGCCAAGTGTCCTTGAAGTCCTCTCAATTATTTCAAATTTTGAGTATGTGACATTTTATGGATTGACATTTTCATCTAAGGATCAACTTCAATACCACTATGGAGTACAACAAAGCCGAGAAATTTTCCTGAGGTTACCCCAAAAGCACATTTTAATGGGTTCATCTTCAAATTATGTTGCTGAAGTTTGTGGAATATGACTTTTATATCATCTAAGTGATTAGAAATTTTTTTGGATTTAACCACCAAATCATCCACATAACATTCAACAAACATCCCTAAAAAGGGTTTTAAGATACGATGTATGGCACTCTGATATGTTGCGCCTGCATTCTTTAGGAAAAAGGGCATTACCCGATAGTAAAACACACCCTGAGGGGCTCTGATGGCTATGGATTCCTTGTATTCTAGAGCCATTTATATTTGATTATATAGGGAATATCCATCCATGAAGGAAAGTGCTTCATAACTAGCTGTTGCATCAATTAACGGTTATGTAATCGGAACTGGGAAATCATCCTTAGGACAATACCGATTAAGATCTCTGAAATTGATGAAAACTCTAATTTGTCCATTCTTCTTCTTCACGGGGACAATATTAGCCAACCACTAGGGATATTGAACTTCTCTGATGAAGTTAGCTTTGATAAGCTTATCCACTTAATCTTAAATTAGGGAGCATAAGTTGGGTGTGTTCTTCTCGCGGCTTGCTTAAATCCTCGATGCTCTTATGGTGAACCCAAATGATGAGTAGAAACATCAGGATCATGCCTGAGCATCTATGTATAATTCCAATAAAATATGTCTCGGTTTTTCTTTAAAATGAAATATACATCTTTTGTTCTTCAAGAGTCATGGACACACTGATTATAGTGGGGCGTGTATCTTCTTTTGTACCTAGATTTATTTCTCTGTGTTCATCCACAGTGGTAGAGATACCCTCTTCAAATGCTGGAGGAGCATCTCTGAGATCTTCCTCTTCTTTTTCAACATGTGTTATTTCTTCCGTTTCTACTTGCATAGTAGATGATGATGAAAAACTTCCAGGATTAAGAGAGATGTTAAAATTTGAACATCTTGAAGAAGAGGCTTCCATTTCTGACCCAATAGATGATGAAGGGTCTTCCTTGGGTAATAAAGAGGAGATGATGGATTGAGAATCGACATCATTGGTCACCTCTGACATTGCTATCACTTCTTCTGGCCTGGTTGGCGATGTATAGATTTTCTGGATTTCAGCAGATGAAACAAAGACATCTCTATTTGAGCTTTCATCGTTTTCTGGTGGGTTACCAGTTTCTCCCATGTTGTTTGGCTCGATTTTCGTAATTCTAATTATGGATCATTCCATAAGAGTATTTTGATTTGGGTCTACCCTGTCAATTTTACTGATAGGAAACACATAATCTGTACTCACATTTGTTAATGGATTTACTGGAATCTTCTCCAAACCATAAAGAGGATTAACTTTGGTATGCTCCCTTGTTGTGGATTTATCCTTTCACTTCATGTGATAGCATTCTGCCTCAATGTATTGATACTCGCATTCCTTTAACGGGTCCTTATCACCATATAATATCCCAAAATGATCATCAAAACAATACTTGTGACAATGATAGTATGATTAAGTGATATCCACATGTTGATGTGACCAGGGTCTTCTAAGAATGATGTTGAAGGCTGAGTCTTGATCAACAACCATGAAATCTAAATTGGATACAAGATCTCAAAATTGAGTTTTGAGTGTAACTTCGCCCAATAGTTCTTGTTCATTTTTATCATATCCTTGTAACATCCTGGTAGAAGGAGATAAATCCGATTTCGTGAGGCCCAATGGACAAAGTGTATGAATGGGCATGAGGATGACTCCTGAACCATTACCAATGAAATCTCATCGGACATCTACGCCATGGGCCTTTCCAGATAAGTAAAAAGGTATAAAATTTATATGCACTTCATCATCTTCATCTTCATTAGTGAAATAAATTACCGCATGGCATTCTGCAGGATTATTCTCTATGTGATAGACTTAAGCTGCAACAATTTAAGATTCAAACTCACGAGGACTTAACAAATCCTCAATGAGTGCTTCCCGAGGATCCATTGATAAATTCAATGCATCCAGAATTGATAACATGGATGGTACTTGGGCCATGTGTTTCAATACATCATACTTTCGATCAAGAGGACTGCATTTCCCAACATGAACATGTGGTTTAGCAGGTTCCTTGGAAGTAGATGCTTTGGAAGTTGATGCATCTTGTATCAGGATAGGAGTTGGAAATATTCCTGGTTTAGGATGATTAGACCGATTAGATCCATTTACTTGCTGAGAGAAAGAAGATGGAACCTTCAACCAGTCTTCTAGAATAACTGTACCAGGACTGAATTTTCTATTGGTAGAAGAACTTTCTTGTTCATGCTCAGCTCGCTAAAGGGCTCTACCACGAGTTTCTGATGCGTACACAGTTCTATCAGGGGTAGAATTGGAATAGTGGCTTCTGAAATATCCACATCTTCCCTTGTATCATTATCCTATAGAACAGCCTCTGATTCCTCTATTTTATATAGGTAATTCAAGCTCATCAAAATCGAAACTGGAACTAGCATATGGATCTATTAATTGAATCATATTAACAGAAACAAAATTCAACTCTTCATCAGATGATGACTCTGCCTAACTATCCAATTTAGGTTGTGTGGTATGATGGGGCGGTGCCCGTGGATTTGAAGTAGATGACATGAAATCTTCCAGAGTCAAAGACAATTTACTCATTGACACATACTCATCTTCTTCTGATTGTTCCTCTTTCTTGGAATTGTGCTGTTTCATTGAGGATTTTCCCTCTGAGGAAGAGGGTTTTGCTGCGGAATTAATGGAAGAAGGCACAATTGGTTTGTTCTATTGTGTATAAAAAATAGCATGAGTTCGGTTGAATGTCTTTCTGACCATCCAATCATCATATTTTTGTGCATTATTGAATTTGACTTCTTTCCACTCACCTTCATCCTCTGGAACTGTAGCAGTAACACATGCTACCTGAGCTAAAGAACCTTTCAGTTTGACTTGTCCCGAGTCTACCATCTTTTACAGGAGGTCTTTGAAGACAAAACAATCCTGGATGGGATGCCCCAACATTTGATGAAATGGCAAATAGTTGGGACAGTCTTCATCTCCATCCTTGTTTGGCCTCTTGGGCCTTGGCAATTGAACCAAATTATTTTCCAGAGCCAAAATGAAATAACCAGTAACTTGTTCATTTTGGAAAGATTTAACTTTGCTTTTCAAATCCTCAAATTGTTTTCATATTTGATCTATTTTTTTATCTTGATGAAACGGCCTTTTTTGTTGGCGCTCAGGAGGTGGAGCCCTTGGGGAATATAATGGTTTTGAGGTAGAAGCAGGTACAAGTGCTTGTTTAAGCATAACTGTAGATGTTTCTACTTTACCCATTATCCTTCCTGGAGTTGATGGATTTACATGAGATTAAACCTTTGTCTTTATAAGAGAATATTCAATCTGTTGTGCAATTGAATTGAGGTATCGAAACCCTCCTGTGTATTTCACAGGGATCAGTGGTGTGCGCAACTCATCACACAAATTTGCCACACAGATTGGGAACAATTATTCCTGAGGGAGTTCTAAGCTCAGGTAATAAGTTAATCCCTTCTAGCGAGCAATGATATAAAAGACACATTAATTATCCCTTTGATTACAGTTTATAAGATCGAAAACTTTTGTCTTTGGAAAAGTTGAGTTAAATTGAAGAAGAAATCATTGACGGATATCTTCCCATCCAGTAATTGATGGGGATTGCGAGCTTGTGTACCAGAAAAAGGCTGGTCCTTGCAAGGTTTGAATGAAGAATCTGAGTTTCACTACTTCTTTCTGCTCCGGAGTTCCCATCATAGGATCACAACAAGATAAGTAATGCGTCAAATGTTGTTCAGCGTAGCTTGATCCATTGAAAATAGGGAATACAGGGTTCCCAAAACTTGATGGGGGAGAGACTGAATCTACCCATTCAGGGTAAGCTCTATTTTCTGGTTGAACCTGTGAACACTTCCCTTCCATAGTCTCTAACTGAGCTGTTAATGACTCAATGGTAGTTATTAACTTTTGAGAAACATCCAGGTGAGCTTGGACCTGACCAAGTGCACTGACTAGGGCATGGATAGGTATGGAAGATGGTACTTCAACTGATGGATGTACTTCCAATTGTTGTTGCACCTGACCCATAAGATTAGACTTGTGAGGGTGTACTGATAAAGGAGGATATTCTTGATCCATCTCAGTAGCTGCAAAAAACTCCCTGGAGTGGCAGGCTCCAGCACGTTTAAGAGGAAGACTACCGTGAAGTAGTTCTATGTTCAACCTCCTCAATTCCTTCATTTCTTCCTCCTATTGGGAAAATCTTTTCTCTAGTGAGAGCGATCGACCTTCTCCAGAGGAAGGATATGTAAGCTGATTCTTCCCCATTCCCTTGTTTGATCCCTTTCAGAGAGGGGGAAGTGTGTTATTTGAAGGAACACCCAGATTTTTGGTAAACCTTTGTCTTCATGTACGCACACCTTCTTCATTTGTGTCTATGCGTACAACTTCTTAAACAAGAACTTTTTCATCTGATCCCTCTGAGTGAGCCTCATCTGGTGGATCAGCACCAACAGCATTGATGACGTTGATTGATGCATAACGCATCACATCCCATCTATCAGCATTTCTGTGATATTGTCTTCTTCCATGTCTTTGATGAGACATTGCCTTTTCTTGATTTGAACACTCGGGATCTTCTTGATGAACCGTAATTTGGATAGAATCTCCTGATAATTTGGCTCTTCATTCTTCATGTGGCTTCTTCCCCAATTGAGAGAAAACCAACTTTCGCTGAGGAGGGGATTGATGATTTGAAAAAGTCCCCAGTCTAGTGGAATGGGGCTGTTCCTGCAGTCTTTACTCAATTCCTCGAATCCAATATGTTGATTCCGATGGTTGTTTTAAAATAGTCCCCAGTCTGGCGAGCTGGGGTGGCTCTTGACATGCTATGTTTGAGACTTTCGTAAAAGCTCTCCTAATCGTGTGGACCTTGGTCGGGAAATTAGCTGGATGCATCAATAGAAACACACTTTTATCACCCGGTTCAAAAGACCGTTGGATGATTTCTGACACTTCTATCACATGGTGATGTGCTTGCTCCATACGAGAGGCCTATTCAATATTCTTGTTTGCTTGATGCAGGAGTAATTCAATAACTTGTTCTCTGTATTCTTAATTTTTAGAGGAACTATTTAAAGCATGTTCTTGGTAAAGCTTTTGATTACAAACAAAGCCAGGTATTCGCGGTCGGCCATGGGCAATAACATTTCATGAGACCATTTCCAACGGGCATTACTGACTGGAGAGAACAATGAAATTCAGTGCTCCTTTACACCCCATCCTCTGACATGAATACCAGATGGGGCATTGGAAATTAACTGGCGCAACCTTCTTAGTGCGCCAAGGCATGAACGTTGAAGGGATCTATGCTAATTTTCAGCCTTCGGATATCGAGAGACTGATAGAGATGCCAAGTCAATTTGGCGTTGTAACCCTTCTATTATCTTAACATGATTTTCATATTCATCATAAGATAATACGTTCTTTTTCAACTGAAAAAGTGTTTTCCATATGTTGAGATGAATATCATGAATTCCATATTCTGTCAACTTCTCTCGAATGTCATACCGATAGTTAGCCAGAGGCCAAAACATGACTGGCACTTCACCTTTCTCCAGTTGTTTTCTCATGTTCAACATTTCCTCTTTATCATTTAATGAATATTCGTCTACATATTTTGACCAGAGCTGGTGCTTCCTTGTTTCTTCATTGTATTCAACCAGATTGGTAGAGAAATCACTGATAAAACTAGAAGATGCATGTCTTAGTGGTGGTTCGGAGAATGACCTACACCCTGGGCTATATTCCGATTGAGAAATTATTTAACATACTAGCGATGAAGCATCAGAAATGACTGGTTTCTCATTTTCAAGTGCCTCAAGATAAGAGGGATTTCTCGACACTACATTGTCAACTGGAGAATTTTCAGAACAATGTGCATCACTACTGTGGAGAGGAAATTCGCAGTTAAATTCGTCATCATGGGGAGGACCACCATGGTGGGTTACAACAAATTATGAGATCTCTTGCTCCATGGTCTTATGGCCACACTTAGGGTTCCTGTGGCTCGCATCTGAAGATGAAACATCGAGATCGACCAAATTGTAATGAAGCAATCCTTCATGAGGAAGTGTCTGTTGAAGAGTTTCGGAATTAACGTTCCCACTATAGGGAAATGAGGGAGTAGAATCTTGAATTCCAATAGATAACTGTCTGAGGGCTTTAATAACTTTAGCATCAAGCAATGCCTTGTTACAAATTGGCCTTGATCTCTTGACTGTGATGGGAGGGTCTTCTTCTTATATGCCTTCTTACTCACTTTGGAAACCAACTGTTGACGAAAGTGGCTTCTATGAACAGGTTTATGTTCCTGATCAGGAGAAATGGCCAGGTTAGGCTAACGATCTCTACTCAAATCAGGTGTATGTGCCTGACTTGGTTATCCGTATGATATGGGGGAGTATGCCCCTAAACCCTCTTGGACTAGAACAAATTTGTGTATCTGCTCCGGAGTGAACTGTTGATGTGTTACTCCACTACTAGGGACATATTTTGTGTCCTTCCCTAAGATGTTGTTGAAGCTGTTATAATATGATGGAATGAATCCAGAATATGACCAGGGATTTTCTTCTTCTCTTTCCCTATTTATAGAATATTCTTGGTGACATCAGCTGTCAGAACGGGGATATACGTCCATTCCGTGCTTGTAGTAGGTGTATGTGCCTGCTCATGTCCTCCTTTTTTCTGTTAGTGAATCCTGATAGTGCTAAAGTGTAGGGGCAGAGGGTTGAGTCTGCCTCCTGTTTGTCATCATATCTTTCTGACTGAATTCTCCGAATGGTACCATGAAAGACTGTTGGTAGGCTTGATCAGTACTAGCAGGTGTATGCGCCTGCTGATTTCACTTCGTTGAATGTGGTTTATGAGATCCATCATATGTAGTGAGACGAGCCTACTAATTATCTGATGACGTATAAATAGGTGTTTGTTCCTGCCTAAAATACTCCACTGGAATTTTCTGAAGGGATTGGCGTGATGCTCCCAGACGAGTCTGCTAGACAGCGGAATTAAAACGAGAAGGTGTGTGTGCCCGCTCGTTTCTTGAAACCATGTTAGGTTGGTGTACTTCTCCAGAGATGGCAGAGATGAGATCTGCTCACTGTTAACCAGATTTCGCCTCTGATGATTTTTCTTGCCTGCTCGGGTTTGAGGAACCTGAGCCGAATGCCTGGAGTCGGTACCCTCATCAGGTTGAGGGCGCACTGCGACACGAGTCTAGCGGCGATTGTTGGTGGGATCCCTCGTGAAGGACTCGTGTCTCCTTGAATTAAGTCCCTTAGGGACTAGCTCATCCACCTCTTCATAATATGGGATAGAATGGTGATTGTGTTCCGGGGATAACGACCTGAAATGATTGGAGACAGTGGTTATCACCGCCTACTTCTTGATCACTGGTCGTCGTTGTTCTGACGAATGGTGTGAGTTGTTCACTTGGAGGGCCTGTCGGGTAGCCTACAGAGTTGGAATGGTACCATGTTGACGGTACTCCTTAACTAGTGCGTTTGATACCCAGCGTTGAAGATGCTGAGTATGTGATGTCTTCCTCAAAGCGGACGATGATCCAGCAGGAGTAGCAGCAGTGGTATTCGCAGTAGCGGTATTCACAGGTGTGAACATGAGAGCATCCATTTCTTAGAATGCATAAAATCTTGGAAAAGAGTTCCTGTTTTATATAATAGACGTAAACAAGAAAAATTTAGCCACTACAACTTTTGGATGAGCACATATTTCAATGATTGTTTTGTTGGCCCTCTCATTGAGTATTAAATATGGTCCTAACAAATAAGAAAAACATCATTTTAACTTGGTTAAGGATTCACGTAGGGTTCACCAATTTTTTTTCCTCTAGAATTGGATATGATCTCATTGATTTAAGATTCAAACATTTCAAGTGGTTTCTAATGGGTTTGTTTGTTGAACTAGAAACATCCAATGATTCCATATCCATTTGAACCTACTTTCCAAAGGTAGGCACTCATTAGTTGTGGAGTGATGATGCTTATGAATTTTCATTATTCGAGAGGATGGGAGGTCGAACTCATCACACCATTTTTGAGGGGAATTTTTGTCTACTCCAGGACTCTATTTATAGATTTATGTTATGTTCCTGAATCCTTATTACATTACCTAGTATAAAATGAGTTTTCCTTTAGATCCGGCAATCAATGATTGATATGTAGGAAATTTATAGAATCTTTTATATGTATTCGAGGTTCTTCATTGATAGATAATCATCTGTATTTGTTATAGATTATAAGTAAATGGTAACCTTTGATACATAAAAGTCTCTTGGTCATTATGATGACCATACTGGTTTTAAAGCCACTCATTGGAACACTTGAAGTTTATTGTCATTCAGAAGGACATTTATTATTTCAGATTTGGGTTCATACCCATAGTTGGGCTACCAACGTATCCTTTGTTTTGGAAAAGGAATCCGAACCCACGTAGTTCGAGTAAGGGAATATGATGTTTATGATTAATGTCTCAAAGAAAGATGTCATAATTACTTTTACACTCTAAGCTCACGTGAGTCATGCTTGGTGTGAGAAACAAGAGGTATTGGTAAAACCATATAGTTGTGTTATGAAAGATGCAATCATAAGAAATGATGTGGGGCTTATGTATGTATGACTGCACAAAATAGATGAAGATTATGATTTACTTTTTGGAAGAAATCCAGGAATAGGGTCTATAAAAGTATATGTACTTTATGGAGATTTGGATACTCTAATTTGGGGCTTACTCCTGAAAAGGAGGCCCAAATTAGGGGGGGACATATGATTTGGGTTTACTCCTAATAAGGAGATCTAGATCAAAAGTAAATTAGGACTAGTTAAGAGAAAATTAAGGGACATGGGGAATAATCCTAAGGAGGATGCCCATATTTGAGACTGGGGCATACTCCTAAAAAGGAGGCCTATTTTAATGAGGACTTGGGGATTACTCATAAAGAGGATTCCAAATATTGAGAATTATGACTGGTGCATATTCCTAAAAAGGAGGCCCAGCTTAAGAGTATTATAATTGGGGATTATTCCTAAGGAGGATGCCCAAATTTGGGAATTTAAAAATTGGGGATTACTCCTAAAAAAGGATGCCCAGATTAGGGGACTTGGGGCTTACTCCTAAAGAGGATTCCCATAATTAATGGGAATTATGACTGGGAGTTACTCCAGAAAAGGAGCCCAAATTAAGGAGGACTCTCATCTTAAAGGATGCAGTTGATGGAATGAAATCTCAACATTTAGTGACATAAAGATGTTTAAATAACTAGGTTTTGAGAAATGTTCAATGGAGTTCCATTCAGATAAGGAAGTCAAATCAAGAAATCATGCCATAAGTGGCTTTTAAGAGTGTCTTGAAGACACAATCATGAAAATGAGAGGTGGAAAGTCATAAGAGGGGTCAAATGGGCAAAAAAGGCACCTAAAAAGGAAGGGTCGTGCATGTCCTGGCAGGCGCGTAGGTACTGCGTGGGTGCGCAAGTCCTGGTCGTGCAGGTATACCTGCGCGACACAAGGGTACTTGTGCTGTTTGTTAACCAGTAAGGTAACACTTGGGCGATCCTTGAGAAAAGCCTTTAGAATTATCCTGAGGTACTTCCAGAAGAGAGGCACACAATTTTTGGTGAAGGAGTAGGGCGGTGCGCAAGTATGTTCATTTCCCTTAAGGGTAAAACACCTTAGGTGCGCAAGTGTTAGTGAATTATTAAACTTAGACCTTTCTCCTATTGTTTAGACCGTCCATTCTAGGTAAACAATTACCTTAGAAGTGTTCGGAATACCCGAAGAAGAGACTTGGGCGTTCAGAGCTCTATATATGAATTTTGGAAAAATTCCTCTTTGAAATGGGGGGCCCATAGGGGGTATTTATAGGCTTTTGAAGACCCTGGGTGACAATCACTTAGGGCGCAAGTGACTTTCATGACCAAAATTCAGCGCACAGGTGTACTTGCGCGACCATGGTAGAACTTGCGCAACCCTTGTGCAATGTTCTCCTTGTTCATCCCTTTGTCAATTTTTGATGTTTTCTTCAAAGGATGAATCAATTTGTGCTAGGTCATTTCCCTTTCCATTACTTTAGACATTGTGACAAAAAGGAGCATCAACAATATTATTTTGGGAATTGGTAGATAGTAGAACAATAAATGAATCATAGTTTGAGATCGATAATGGGATGGTACATCATGAACACTTATTCCATTAGTAATTTGGAGTTTATGATGTATGGGAATGTTGTTTTTTGATTTCAGTATTATGGTTGTGTGAGTTTTACCTTGCTTTATACACATTTGTTTTTTGTACTTTATGATAAATCATTTTTGGATTTTGAATTGAATGAAATAATTCTTTTTAATGTGTCATGATAGGAACATTGTATCCTCATTATATTTTACTAACTATGTATATTTTTACTAACGATGTAAGATCAATTGTTTATACTATCAACAATAGCTCATAAAATGTTTAATCATTTATGTACATAGTGAAATTATACTCAACTAAACCAAAGGTACTTTTCTTAAGAAGATAGCTCATGTGAACCCCTTGTAGAGTTGATATATAGTAATAGAGATACATTCTCTTATTTTAGGGATGTGTGAAAACCCTTGTGGGTTGGTGCGGTATGTGGGATACCATGGTGCTTCCGATGTGGTTGAAAAGATTTTGGTAAGGATACCTGAGAGATGTTTGGATTCGAATTGAGTTTCCATGAGGTTTGGTTAGCCTGAAAAGATCTATGGCGAGGTTTGGATGTTATGGGCATGTGTGGTTGAGTTATATAAGTGATATTGGTTTCATATATGGTTCTAGTGGCATGTTTGAGATGAATGGTATGGTTGAATTATTGGACTTATTGGTTTTGGTTTCACCTTGGGTAACGTAGTGACAGAGAGGTTGGGAAATCATTGTTTTGGATCGATCCATAATAAGGAGGCTGTTCATGTAGTGGACCATTGGATAAAGGAGACCCCTTTACATGAAGGGACTGTTGAGGGTGATCTAGTTAGTTGTAATTGACCTTCACAAGGAGTGTGGTTATTGTTTTACGTATGTTATACAAAAATCATTACAAGAGGTTCATTTTAGAAATAGTTTCTATGAGGGGGTATTTTGATAATTTAACTGCATTGAAGAGTGTGGTGGTTGCATGGTTATTGTGTGAAGCCTTTTTGGGTGAAGGCATGTGTACATGGTTTATGCACAGAGTTTGTAGATCTATGTAGGACATCACTGAGAGATTTTTTCATCATGATTAAGGCTTTAGTGGGGAGTTCATAAAAGTTCACTGGCTGTGGTGTCCTTATTTAATAAAGTCCATTGAGTTATCAGATCTCATTCTGATGATCCAGGAATGTGTGGCAGTTGGTGTTCAATGTTTGTGATGTAGAGTGAAAAATTATTCCTTATGTAGCCTACTCATTTAGTAGTGGATGAAACATGGGTGATAGAGTTTGTTTCATAGTTAAGGGGTGTTTATAATAATACTCATGTATTGGAAAAAATTATATCAGTAGTGATTGAAGGTCCCTTGTGTTGTGAATGTAGTCTACATTGTGAGTCCGGTTAGTGGATGGTAGTGGTTGGGTTAAAATCAATGGTGTTATAAGAGAAGCTAGGAAGAGTGTTTATGAAATATTATTCTTGATGGAGATATGAGTTTAGGGTGGGGATCGTTTCCTGAATGAAAATATAACGGCTTGAGAAAACTATGGAAAATTAGAATTTTTACTCTCATGTAGTGTTATAGGAAATATGGTAATTTATACTATCAATAGATCATAGATAAAATTATAAGACTAGTTTTTGGGAATAGAATATGGATTTTTATCATATTTTATGGTGTATCGTGTAATTAGGATCCATTTTAAATTTAGAATAATATTGAATATTTTTATAAATAAATAAATAATATTTATTTGTGTTTATTCATTAAATGAAATCCACCTTTAATATTTTTAGATTTGAATTCTATCTTTTCTAGTGAGTATAGAGTGGGATTGTTTTTATAGGATAGGGATACCCATTCATTGGGAAATGGGTCTATCCAAGACCCCCTTTTCTTATCTCTCCCATTTTATTTTTTTATTTTTTTATTTTATGTTTTTATTCTCTTATATTGTATTTTCCCTTTTCAATTCATTAATACCCCTCCCTTAGTGTACATTTTATGAGATATATGAGGGGGGGGGGAGAGATAAATACAAATCTGGGGAGGGGAACCATCATGGATCTTTGGAGGAGGTGGTTTATCATATAATAGCTTTGGATCCTAATCATGACCAAATATTTGGAGGCTTCTTCAAATACATAGATCCTTTTTAAAATTTTCTCCATAAATCTTAATAGAGTAGTTTTTTATGATTTAGTCTGGTTATTAGGCTGTTAGGGAATCCTATAGGTAATATCTAGTGTTTTATGGGATAATCGGTACATTATGAAGGACATGAATGATTTATGTTTTTGAAATAAAAACCACATGATATGTGGTTTTAGGAACACACAATGTTTCATATTAATGTTTACCGAAGAATATATTTGTATAAATAAACACCTTGTAATTTAAATATAGGCGTCGTAGTGGTGCATGGAAATGTACCTAACTATGTGGTCATGTACATGGGAATCCAGTGTTTGGAATGTACATGAAACAGACATAGGTAACTCCTCATGTATTGGTGCTGGTACATGTATCTAGGTACATGGGTAGATTGGTGTTTGGAGACTAAAACCCAATTACGAGTTGTATACGCCACGATGTGGTACCTTTCTGTGTGGTTGTGCACTTGGGAAGACACCCCATGTGAAGGGAACTTGGCCACATATTAGTATATTGTTAGAACCAATGTATTCTATGGTCATGTAATAATATATGGGAAGACCATGGGAATTCTTAGTCTATGCATAAGTACATGTCTAGGTGCATATTTGAGTGTACATTCCTTGCACTCAGATGTACATAATTTGTACCTTTTTCCATAAATGGGTGTTGGGTGTATTTCTACACCAGATTAAGAATCAAACACGTGACTAGACCATTCAGATTGTTTATAAAAATAGAGAACAGTGTTTTAATTATTTTATCATTTAAGGACCATTTGGATGGTTCTTTTGAAATCTATTTTTTAGAGGGAAGTTTTCTTTGGGATTTTTATTGAAGAATCCCTATTGAGGTTTTTTGTGATTTGTTGTTCCGGTTGAGGTTTTATGATTATTGGCTACCGCAGTTAAGGACTCAAGTGATTTTAATCTACATTATTTGGAAATTTATTCGATGTAGGACTGTATTACTTCTTGGATGAGCTTTTATAGTTTATTTCTTGAGGTGTGTTTCATTATGATCCATCATTTTTGGATGACATCGTGGGTAGATTGGAACAAATAGGTGATGATGATTAGATTATTTGATAGCTCAAAGGTGTTATGTGATAAATGTACTTTTTGTGTGTGGTGTGGCATAGGTTACCCTTAACGACGTGGTTCTTGTTGAGGTTTCCCTTCAAGGCATGGTGACCTTTTGGATCGTGAATAGTGAGACCTGATCTGGTTTCTTATCGTGGGAATGGAAATCAACATGGTTTTTAGGGAGGATCTCCTCATAGTATGACATTCCTGATTTGAGGATTTGTGGATCATAGAGGGTTCTCCATGATTCTTTTCCTATGGGGTGTTTGGTTCAAATCCCAAAAGTTATAATTGATGGCTACTTGTTTTATTTGTCTCTCGTTCTTTACCTTTTGCGATTAGAGTTTTACTTATATTGTTATTAACATATAGATTATAGATCACAACCTTATGATATTATTAGTCAGTGTGTTGGCCTAATCATTTACTCTATTTGTTTTCTTATTTTTTTTTTCTATTTTTAATTGAGATGAGGACAAGAAGCTAATGGTTGATCTAGATGAGTGAATCATCCCCAATATAGATTTTCTCGCTAGCTATGGTTATTGGATCCATGAGGATATTTGTCACTTGATCCAAGTTTATATGAGTTTTGTAAGAACCTCGATCTTCCTTTCTGGTACGTTTTTTCATTCTGGTTGTTTTTGTGGAATAGAGGTGTTTCTCGAAATTTTTAAATTACATGCCGTGTAATTATATGTACACGTCATGTAATCAGTTTCCGCATGTACCTGTGTGCAAGATGTGTAACAACCGAGCGCACAACCACATGTGGTGACCTGGAGGCTGCCTAAGCGGGTCCTGGTAATGAAAAGTACATGTTGTGTACATCTAATGTAAACACTGTGTACTTTTTTTTCATTACACATACCATGGTCAAGTCTAATCAATAGAACACCCTCCTTCTAGGTCCTACTCAACCATGAGCATCCGTACATTGACAAATCTTTTCCAAGCCCTTGAACTGTCATCTATTCCCAGAATCAAACTCCATCGGTTGTGTTGGAATAACATCGGTGAGTTATCTCTTTTTCTATAACCTCATTTCCTGATTAGTCCTCTCTCTCAATCCATATCTAGTTGAACGTTTTATATGTTATTGTAGATCTATTGTGTTCTAAGGTGATTCAAGCCCTTAGATTCATGTATAGTGATCTCAAAATGCAGCAGTAGATTGTTTGTGCCTTTCCGTAGATAGTCTTTGAGTTATATGTGAAAAAGTTCCCAATATAATTGTTTGAGGTATTGTGTTTTTATTATTTTTAGCGATTATATTGCCTTCTATGCGTTGTTTGTTTGGATATAGGTTAATTATTTGTTAATTGGGTTAAATTTGATATGACATGGATTTTTTCCCAGGTTTTCTTATTTTTACCATTTAGTCTGGTGTGCTTGTTAGGATGCATTAATTCCCATGCCTAGTATTCTAGAGTGGAGTGATTATTTATCTAACATGTCCTCATGTTGTATACTTTTTAGCCAAGTTGTTCTTGAGGATTACTTTGGCTGCTATATATATCGATGTGTTCAATGGACTTATAGAGGGTCGTGAGAACCTGGTGTAGTAGACCATATGTAGAATGGGCGTTGAGGGCATTTCCATAGTGTCTGTTTACTTGTACATTGTGATACCATAAGGCGAATGGATGTTTGTGATTCTTCAGATTGTCTGTAGTTCCTCGATGTGGGTCACATTGGGAATTGGACATTGAGTTCCTCTTCATAGTACCTATTAGTTACCGATACAAGACTATAGGGGGAATTGATGGTGAGTTCTTCCTCAGAGAGTCTATGATAAAGTAAAACGAGAGGGGTTAGACTGTGTGTACATCCAAGTGGGTTTATTGTGTTTGTGTGGTTGAACCAGATGGATTAGGCTGAGAGTACTTCCCATAGGATTACCTGATTTTTATTATCTTCTTTCTGGATATATGAAACTGAATTCTTTGAAATTGTAGGATTGTTTACTTTTGAGTACTTCCTTGTTTACTGATTCATTTGACCATTTCCTTCCATATATATTTACTGACAGTTAGGCAAAAATAATTTGGTGGTTGCCTACTGGGATTAGTCTCACACCCTATTTGGGTCATGCTATTGGGCCCAAACAGAATATATTGTAGCAGGTATAGATAAGAGAAAGAGACCTTCTTCATTAGGGTCTTGATTGTTGGGGAGCTGAAGATCATGGGACCAAGCTAATTCTTGTGATACTGCTGAAGTTTATCTATATTCTTTTGTACATGGTTTATTATTGGTTTCCAGCATTTTGACTTATTTGGATGCTTTTATAGATATATGTATCATGCATCATTTATATATGTGGGATCCGGTTGTTATTACTTCCGTTGTTTACTTAGAGTATGTTTTACTGCATCTGCTATTGTTATCTCTTGCACATCCATTATTTTACTCTACCAATGAGGGAATAGTTTCTCCACTATCTGACCCAAGGCCCTCGAATCTTTTTGGAAGCCTCTAGAATTCACGGAAAATCACTTGAGGCCATGTGACCAATCGGGTAAAGGGCGCCTCTGGGTGGCTTCTGTAATCGGGACGATAGAAAGTGGTATCAGAGGGTTTCTTTTCTTCTTGACATACTATTTGGAGCCTATATCTAGGGATATGAACGAATAGGTACTTCGTAATAAGATATGCCCAGGAGTATCTAACCCATGTACTGGTGAAATCCAATCTACGCCGTTATTTTAATTTTTCTTGTTTTTCAATTTTACAGTTGATTTCATTTCACCATTTGGTGATTCACATGTTTTGTGTTGTTATTTTAGATGTTATTAAGGTTTTATTTCAGTTACAACCTCATGAGATGAGGTTGTTCCATCTCATGCATCATATAGTAACTTGCTAGAAATCCCATGTCATGGATTCTTGCCATGCCATTTAGGGTGAATTAGTGATTTTATGTTGTGTGATAGATGTTGTGTTAGATATGCATGTTGTTGTGATAGATTCATTGAATGAATACATTCTATTTGATAGGGTATCAGATTTTTTTAAGGTTTCATTTAAATGAATGCCAAACGATAATTCTTGAAGTGTTAAGGCCCCCATGAATCATAATTTGGTGGATCAATGCCTTGTTTTCCTTGTAAATGACATGTATAAGATTCTAAGCAATGATTTTCATGGAGTATGGGCTCTCACAGAACAAGATTTTCCACTTTAATTTCTTTTTACTATTTTTATGGGTTCCAGAGTAGTTTATGAGACTTATTGTCTGAAAAAACCTAGAATACATGACATGTAATGATAAATACACACCATGTGTCCTTCTGTTTAGGAAGAAACTAATTTTATTAATTACACTCCATGTACTGTAAGAACACTCCATTTAGTCTCTATCTATGTCACTGGCTACGTGGGTAGAGACACGGGGTTGGGAAATCAGGGTGGAACACACCGTGTATGAGTTATACATGTTGTGTTGTGTAGACCACGTGTCCTCCTGTGTGAATAATGAAACATAGGGATAAAACATAAGTTATTCACATCGTTTCAGTATTGAATATTCTGTGTAGTATAATCCATGAATCTGACCATGTAACAAACCACATGGGATGGTGGAAGGCTTCTTGTAACATACTGTGTATGTAATAAACAGACCATGTATAGTCATCCCTATGTTCACCCATGTGACTAACAACACTAGAAGTTGAAACTTAAGAAAATACATGACATGTCCATCTAGAACATGCTGTGTAGGGTGAGCTGTGTAACCAGCCATGTGGATAACAACATAGGTCAGTGAAGTTTGTCTAGTACATGTCGCGTCGGGCACTAACATGCAGTGTAGCCTTGTTCTAGTATAATTTTGTGGTTTATCCTTGTAGAATAACTCAGGTGTGTATATATGATTCAAGTACACACCATGTGATAGGGCTACACATTGGGTGTATCGGGCGTTACACGACTAGGGTTTTCAGAATTGCACACCCATATGATGGCTTAAGAGAACACTTTGTGTAGGAATTATGCTCACAGTGTGCCCATGTTTTGAAAAAAATGAATGATTTATTTATCTTTTTCACTTCTTACACATCTTGATTTCAATCCCTATTAATCTTGATCTATAGTGTGTGATTTACCTTGCAGATTCATCCCACCAAGACGTCCTCCGGTTGAGTGCCAGTTATAGGGAAGTGATCAGACAACAGACATGGCTGATTATGGACTACCAGTAGATCTTCCTGCAGTTCCAATCACGACACCCGCCATCATTCTGGAGAGAGGTGCTAACACAAAGTTATGATAGTACATTATGAGGTTCATGAAGTCCTTCCGAGGAGTATTGTATCCTACACCATCTATATCAATGTTGACATGGGTTTTCCAGTAGTAGCATCCTCCCACTTCTCAGGTGATGGAGGACCTCTGGTTACCGAGTCATGGTTAGAATCCATTTTATCTATCTTTGATCATCTAGAGATACCTCCATAGGGGAGGTTTAAGATAACTATGTATAAGCTATGGGAGTCTGCCATGAGATGGTGGGATGTGATCTCATAAGCGGGTTGCCAGTAGGTCATGGCTTGGGATGAGTTCCACCATGACTTCTATGAAAACTTCTATCCAAAGATGTTGAGGGCCGATTGATCATGATAGATCAGGAGTTTGGAGTAGTGTAATCTTTCTGTTATGGAGTATTCTTCTCACTTCATAGAGCTACAGTGCATCATTCCAATTCTAGTAGGGGGTGAGTTATTACAGGAAAGGATGTTTGAAGATGGTCTTAGGCATATCATTTGATATCAAGTGAACATCCTCAGGTTCACTTCCATCACTTATATATTCAACCAGGTGATGATCATGGAGATAAATATGAGGGATCATGGAGTTTTGGGTTAGGGATTCTCGACATCCGAAGTTGTTATCCCTCTTACTGACAGTAGGAATCGCCTCATGGAGTCTACACATGGAGATCTGCAGAGGGGAGAGACTTTTTCTGGTAGCCAGGTAGTGTGATACCTGTGCGGGAAGGTCGGCCATACGAGGACAAATTGCCCAAGAGACCCAGTGGCATGATGATTTTGCGGCATGATGGTCCATCTTCAACATCTCTCTCATATCTTCTCACCAAAATCTAGTGACATGGGTTCTTCTATGACTCCCCGTTAATGATTATCACCACCCAATTCTCACCAGTCTAGGAACTAATGTTCTTATGGATGTTCAATCCATAGTGGTGGTTATGGCCATGGTCTTCAGTCACCAGGCTTTCATCGACAGTAGGGTGGATCAACTCAAAGTGGTCAAGAAGGGTCACAAGGCCTTGGTACAACACAAAATTTTGTAGTGGATCCGACCCAGTAAGAGCACAATCTCGGACCCTCTAAAGTTCAAGGTACGATTATAGTTTCCTTAGTTTTAACATCTTATCTTTTCAATATAATGGATTCCAATAGAATTTTATCTGTTTCTATTGTGGAGATCCTTGAGATCTATATTTTTCTTATGCTAATATCTTGATGCTAGAAACTCAGTTGGGGAGTAGAATGACTAGTGTACGACAGTACATAGAGTGCCCTCTTGAGGTTGGTGGGTGTCACTTCTTATGGACCCTTTATGACTTAGAGATGATGAGAAATGATTTCATTCTTGGAATGGACTGGATACTTCCCTTTTAGGATTTTGTGGAATTATATCACCATAGGGTAAGTTTCACATCACCATCCGGTGGATCGTTTCTTAATAAGGTTGAATGGGATGTCCTGGAAAGTAGAGAAGGAACCAAACATCATGTGTTTGGAGGAGTAACAGCCCATATCGCTAGTATATATGAGGATTACAAGGGGACCTCTCAAATGGATTTTCCTCCTGTGGTGAATCATTTCAGGGTTGCCTTTCCATATGAATTCTGAGGTTTTCCTCCAGATCTTGAGGTATACTTTTCTATTGAACTTGTTCTAGGAGAGACATCGATGTCCATTCATCCTAATAGGATGGCTACACCAGAGTTGAAGGAGCTCATGATGTATTTGGGGGGAGTTGAAAGAAAGTGGTTTCATCTAACCCAATACGTCTCCTTGGGTTCCTCCAATCCTATTTGTGTAGATGCAGGATAGTACCCTTAGTATTTGTGTGGATTATCAAAAGATGAACCAGTTGATGGTCAATGACCGATATCCCATGCCGAGGATTGAGTATCACTTTGCGTAGCTTCGAGAAGATAGGCTGTTCTCAGAGATTGAATTGAGAAATTTTTACCAATAGTTGCACGTTAAATCATCTGATATACCTCTTACATCCGTCCGTAGTAGTTATGGTTTATACGAGTATGTGTTTATGCTGTTCGGTCTCACAAACGCGGCTGTAGTCTTCATAGCACTGATAAACAGAGTGTTCCATCCATACTTTGACTATTTTGTGGTAGTCTTTGTGGAAGATATCTTGGTTTAATCTCACATATAACACGACCATGCTACCCATATTGATATTGTTTTGAGTACACTAAGAGAACATCAGTTACATGCTAAGATCTCAAAATCCCACTTTTTGTTGGACCGAATTCACTTCTTGGGTCACGTTATCTTAGATACATGAGTATCAGCAGACCCAGAGAATGTGATAGTAGTAGTTTCCTAGGATCATTCGAAGAATGCCTTGTATTTATGGAGTTTTCTTAGGCTGGATGGATAATACATACATTTCACACAAGACTTTTCAAGATTAGAATCACCACTAACAAGTCTAACTAAGATGGGTGAAAAGTACTTATGGTGAAATTCTTGGGAGTCAGCATTTTAAGAGCAGAAAGGGTGGTTGACTTTAGTGATGATACTAGTACTTCTAGAGTCAGTAATGGGATATACTGTGTACTGTGATGCATCATGTATTGGGATGGGAGCTGTGCTTATGCAGGGGGATGGAGTCCTTGCATATGGTGCCCAGCAGTTGAGGCCAGACAAGTGAAACTACCCGACATACGATCTTGAGTTAGCTAATGTTGATCATGATTTACACTATTGGAGACACTACCTTTTGGGAGATAATTTTTTGGTTTTCACCGACCATAAGAGTCTTATGTATATATTCACTCAGGGCAATATGAATTCAAGACAGCGAAGGTGGGTTGAGTACCTTCAGTTAATTGAACTTGAGCATGCCTATACACCTATGAGGGGCTACACAGTAGATGATGAGTTGACTAGAAAGACTCATATATAATAAGTTCAAGAAGATAGAAGTTAGTGGAAGATTATGTCTCTGTTTTTCTGAGATGCATTTAGAGGTGCATGACAGACAGTGGAAGGCGTTTCTTTCTTCATTACCTGTTACCTCTACTATTTGTGATCAAGTGAGAATGAGGCAGCTATCAAATTATGAAGGCCTAGTATTTTGGGAATCTATGTCATGAGAGGACCCTATTCTTGGATGGACCATAGGCGAGGATGTGATATTTTGTTTCCATGGGTGCGTATGGTGTTAGCTGACATACAAGAAGAGTTTATGTGGGAATTTCATTCCTCAGTTTGGTCATTTCATCCTGGTATCACCAAGATGTATCATGACTACACTATCAGTATTGGTGGCCAAGTATGAAGAGAGATGTTGCTGGTTTTTTCATAAGGTGTTCCACCTTTCAGCAGGTGAAGGGGGAGCATCAGCGACATGCTTAGATTTTGCAGTAGTTACCCATTCCTAAGTGGAAGTGGTACGATGTCGCGATGAACTTTGTGATAGGTTTACCAAGTTAGCCTTGAAAAAATGATATAGTATGGGTTGTCACTAACATACTCACGAAGATTTCTCACTTTTTTCTGATCAAGGAGATCATCAGTGTTGATAAAATGAGAAATTTGTACATTTAAGAGATTGTATATTTACATAGAGTTCCATAGTCTATTATTTTAGACAGGGACACCTGTTTTACTTCTCGGGTCTAGTAGGGGCTACAGAAGGCTTTGGGAACACAATTAATTTTGAGTACAACTTACCACCGCCAGACGGATTTCCAGTCTGACCATATGATTCAGGTTCTTGAGTACATGCTTCGAGCATGCATCCTGGATTTTGGAGGCTCATGGAATAAGCACAAACCTCTTGTAGAGTTTTCCTACAATAATAGTTTTGTAGAAACAATTTAGTTGGAACCTTTTATTTAATTATACTATAGGCCATGCCGATCACCCTTTTTCTAGCTAGAGGCTGGAGAGGCAGCTATGGTAGGACCTCTTCATATCTAGGACACCATATAGTAGATAGAGTTGATTCGTAAGAGAATGGCTACGACACTGTCAGGAAAGAATTCTTATGTTCATTGATAGAGACAACCTCTGGATTTCAAGGCCAGATATCAGGTTTTTCTATGTGTCACACTAATGTTTAGAAACATTATGATTAGGAGATAGGGAAAGCATTCACTGAGGTATGTTGGATTTTTTGAGGTGTTGGAGCAATTTGGGATGGTTGCCTATTGGTTGCAGTTACATCAGAGGTACCAGGATTTGAATGATTTCTTCCATGTTTCTCAGCTTCAACATTACTTATCAGACCTGTCACATGCTTTCCAACCCGAGGAGGTTGGGTTAGAGGTGTACACCTCATTCGAGGAGTGTCATATCCAGATTATTGATCAAATATTGAAAGTTCTCCATTGCCGATATGTTCCTATGGTATGAGTGCTATGGAAGCACAGGCGAGTCCAGGACGAGACATGGGAGAGGGAGGTCTATGTACGATCGTAGTGGCCTAAACTATTCGGGGTTTATTTTTCTATGCCTCATTGATAGGGAAATTTGGGGACACATTTACTTAATGGGGGAATTTTGTGAGAACTAGGATATTATTTTTAGGTAAGGTTTTGATTTCTGGATGTTTTTTAGTAAAAGTGGAGTCTCTGGATATTTTTGAATTACACACCGTGTGATTATATGTACACACCATGTACTCAGTTGGTACATGTTACCATGTGTTGAACATTTAACGACCGAGCACACATGCATGTGTGTTGACATGGAGGCCACCTAAAGTGGGCCGGGTAGAGGAATGTACATGCAGTGTACTTCTAATTTACATGACGTGTACTTCATTTTTTTCATTAAATGGACATGGGTTGCATCGAATGGACAGAATACCCTAATTCTAGGTCCGAATAATCCCGGAGAATCTTCACACCGATGAATCTTCTCTTATCCCCCGAATCACAGTCCATTCTACAAATCAAACACTTTTGGTTGCGTTGGAATAAAATTAGCGAGTTCTCTCTTCTTCTTGAACCTCGTCTATTAATTTATACTCTCTCTCATGTTGTCTTCTATGGAGAATTTTAGACATTTTTTTCGATCTAAAGCATTCTAAGGTGATTCAGGTCCTGAGATTCAAGTATAGAGATCTCACAATGCTGAGGTAGGTTTTTTCTGCCATTCTGTAGATATTGTTTGAGTTATATGTGCAGAAGTGCCCAATACCATTGTCCAGGGTATTGCATGTTTATGTTTTTTAGCCTTGCGATTGTCTTCTATGCCTTGTTTGTTTGGATAGAGGTTAAATTTTTTTAAATAGGTTTAACAATGATATTCTATGGATTATTTTCCATGTTTTATTATTTTGTCAATTTGGTCTGGTGTTCCTGTTATGCTTCTTTTCTTTCCAGGCCTAGAATTATAGGATGGAGTGATTATTTATCTGACATGTTTTTTTGCTATAAGACTCTTTATCCAAGTAGTCCTTGAGGTTTACTTTTGATGCTGTCTATATCACTGTGCTCGATGGACTTATACAGTGTCGTGAGAACCTAGTCTAGTAGACCATATGTAGAATGGAAGTTGAGGGATTCTCTAGAGTGTATGTTTACTTGTACATTGCGAGACCATAGGGGGAATGGACGTAAGTGCTTCCTTAGAGTGTCTGTAGTTCCTCAATACAGGACACATGGAGAATTGGACGTTGAGTGCTTCCTCGGAGTTTCAATTAGATACTGATATTATACTATAGGGGGAATCAATAGTGAGTTCTTCCCCAGAGAGTATGTTATAAATCTTAACTAGAGGGGTAAGACGGTGTGTACTTCCCAGAGGGTTGATTGTGTTTCTTTGGTTGATCAAGAGGGGTTAGTCTGTGAGTACATCCCAGAGGGTTACCTGCTTTTGATTAGTTTTTTTTTCTTGATATATGAAATTGAATTCCATGAAACTGTATGATTGTTTACTTTTGAGTACTTCCTTGTTTACTGATCAATTTGATTATTTACTTCCATATTTATTCACCGACAGTTAGACACAAATCATTGGGTGGTTTCCTACTGATTTAGTCTCACACCCTGTTTAGGTCATGTTTTGGGCCCAAATAGATTAAAATGATGCAGGTATAGATAAGGGAAAGCACCCTTCTTTTTCAGGTATTTGATTGCTGAGGTTCCAGACAGCATGGGACCAAGATGAGTCTTATGATGTTGCAGGAGTTTATATATTTTCATTTGCACTTGTTTTAGTATATATTTTCCACCATTTTTACTTGTTTGGCTTCTTTCCTATCCATATGTATCACAGATCATTTATATATATGTGATTTAGTTGTTTTTACTTCCACTATATACTTATTGTATGTTTTACTGCTTCCACTATTGTTATCTGTTTTACTTCCACTATGATACTCTGCCAATGGGGAAATAGTTTTCCCAATGTCACACCCCTGGCCCTTTCGTCTAGTCGGTAGCCTTTGGCATTCAATGTAATTCTCTTGAGGCCATGTGACCAACCGGGTACGGGGCGCCTATGGGTGGATTATGGAACCTGAATATTACAAGTTCATGGGGTTTTTCATGTATCTCAGAACTCGGTTGATAGAATCATTCAACCAATTAAATTGTGTTGGACTTTTGGGAATGATTTTATACTATAATGGTTTAAATTGAGTACCTACTACTAGTTTATGTCATAACATAGGAATCCTAGTTTCTGTTAGATGTGTATTGATGTTTATATTACTAGTATGAGATAATTTGTTATAAAATTCATTATATTCCATGAATTGGACTTAGAATATACTTCTTGATCATATAGACATGCTTGATGTTATGGATATGTTTCATGTGCTTTGTTATTCCACCATAAGGGACCAGAGTTAGGGTAGTTTTACCTATGGGTGTCACTCTAGAGTTAGGGTAGTTTTACCTATGGTGTTCATGAATGTGTTTATTTTTAGATTTTTCAACAATTATTGTATGATGATATGAGATAATTGTAACCCCACTATTTTCTATATGGTCATCGATTCTAGTCATAATCCACCAGTGCATATGACGGTGGTCCTTGGTTGTGGTTCCAAGCTATATTTTTCTGATGGGTCCAGTCAAACTAATCAGGTTCATGACATGTTCCCCCACTGACAATGTCAAGGAATGCACTAGATCATGCACTCACACAAACTCCAATGGTTATGATTACATAATATGTTAATCTTATATTGCATTTATTTGTGTCCTTTTATGGTTTAGTAGAACAAATGAAAATATTTGATATCTTCTCAGACATTCCTTGTTAGGATCCACCTACCTTCTGGTAAACTAAGGTTCTTCAAGATATATAGAAATTAATTGAAATAATTAAGGTAATATTCGACCTAATCATACCCTAAAAGATCCATAAGTGAAGCTTGATGACTTCATTATTTACGGAACTTCTTGATTAAGGTGGGGAATCATGGCCAAGGAATATAGGTTTGAGGATCTTAAATGGGTGGCTTTGAAATACCTATTATTTTAGGATTTATTTCCTAACACAATGAAATAAGACTGCATTTTGGAGTTTATAGATCAATAGTAGGGAACAATTACAAATGATTCAAATAGTAATCATTTCACGGGGTTTCACACTAATAATTCCCTCATGGATGTAAATTAGGTATATAAGGATGTGATGATTGAGATTGGACATTTACCTAAACTGAGGATCTTGGTTATAGTTCTTAAAATGATGATCTACATAGAAGAGTTTTGTAAGGATAGGGCCATTGTAAAGAGTTTGTAGAAGAAAAAACCAATAGTTATTATATTATATTTCAATGGGTTTTTAATGGACGTCCCAATAATTATTTGGGTGACTATTATAATATTAGAAAGAGTAATGTGGAGGAGTAATTCCAGGTTGGAAGTCGGAAGTCATATCTATGTAAGATTTAATTATATCCCATCTGTAATGGGAGATTGAGTAGGTAATTAAATTAAGCGAAGAGAGGGGACCACAATAATACTTGTGGGAAATCACCTATGGAGTTTCATATATATGGAAATATATGGAATCATCATCAGGATTTTTGCAGTATTTGGGATGTTTTGAGGGGGACAAGACATAATATGGGTGGATGACCTCAACAAGGGATAACGACTCCTATAAATCAACAAATTAGGTGATCCTGGAACCCTAGAGTATATTTCATGGGATGAATGGTGGAAGGATATACCAATAAGACCAAACATCCCTAAATGGTATAGAGATATCCTATAGTGTTCAAGGTATTGTTTTTTAATACATATAGTATATTTTTATTTTTTTGATACATGAAATTCAGAATCATTTTAATGTAATAATATTATTTCTAGATAAGAATTCATGATCATGTAATCATCTATGTTTTTTTCTCATGAATCAAACTTGATAAAGAAATTTTATCTTCTTGCAGAGATTTCCATAATTTCCCATGGTATTTTTCCTCTCAAAAACATTGTGGGATTTCATTATTCTTGAAATGAATAATTTCAATATGATTTTTTCATGGAGAGGATTACTAGTTGTCAGGTGAACATTGATTCCTATGTGAGAAATGTATTATTTAGTACTCCCAAGGGATATAATATTTTTTTATTGGTGAATTGGATGTTTGTGTAGGTATAATAAGTCTATACTTGAGTAATTTTGGAGCATTTATTACAAAGCACAAGGCATGGTTCTTTTGTTGTACCGGGAAGGAGCTCAATTAAATTTTCCCTTATGGTGGAAATTTATTAACATAACATTCATGAAAATTTATAACGACTCGTTCATGAATAAGAATTTAGTTTGATATAAATCTGATGCTGGGAGAAACCCTATATCTATACATTCAAATTTTATTCCACCAAAAAAGTTGTTGGTATTGAATTTCTAACTCAAGGACGTGAAGGAGAGGTGTTTCATTAGTATGATATCAGCTCTTTATGGTGCTTCAGTATCTATTTTAAAGAAGGAAGATAATATTAAATGAAACTGCATGTAATATATATGGATGATCTTGGTGAATATGAAGAATAAATATATTTTTTTGATGATCGACGACCAGTTTGATCAGTTCTGCGGTGCCTGTAGGTTCTATTAGATATACATATGATTAGGATACCAGTACTGTTAGGTCAAATATGGGGATATTTTAATTTCAGCTGTCAAGAGATTTAATGAGTTATATGAGTAAGTTGTCATTCATTTTTAGTGGACATATATACCAATTATTTTCATGACTCTCATGAATAGGACTTAGCATCTATATCAGGACTCATTCATTGTAGTGTTTATCAATGAAATCCTCATATACTAAATGATCACAGTGATTCACACTAGAAATATACAGATTATATTGACTGAACTATGAGAACATTGGATATATGAGGAGATCTCAAGGTGTCACTTTTTGATATAGAAGTTTTGATTTCTTGGTAATGTGATCTCTGAGGTGTGAATTTCTAAATACCTAGGAATTTTAGTGGTTGTGATGTACTATGAATGCCGATGTAATATGATTTACAAAGGGTGTTTCCCCATGTTTTAATGATACTGTAGATGGTTCATTCCTGATTTTTTAAATTTGGAAGCACATATAAAGAAAAATAACATGATGGGGCTGATATTTTAGTTGATCGTCCAGTCTAAAGACCCTTTCTTAGAATTAAATAGGATATTAAAGATAGCCCTAATCTTGAACATTCTAGATCATGTGACAACATTTTTATTTTAATTATATGTCATAGGTTCTTTTAAGAGTAGTGCTGATGAATATGGAATATATAGTAGCTTATGGGTCTTACTATCCATGATCATATCATTGGAACTACTTAATGAATGTATTCGAGTTAGAATATTTGATACATGCATTAATGTTTTGGTTCCATTACCTTTCGAGTGAGATATTTTTTTATATATACATACCATAAAATTTATGATCATATTCCTATTCAATTACTTGAATATTAAAAAGAAGCATTAGGTGGATTTTCTACCAAAATTTTATTTTATAATATATTATTATTTAGCTAATAGTTATGTAACTATATATACTCTCAGTAAGAAAACAATATTGGATTGAGAAAGGCATACTTAGGATGGATGGATGGTAATATACATGATTGAAGGATGATTAGTAGATCCATATGAGGTTCTAGGGGTCATTATTTGTGCGCATTTGGTTAAAATTTTTATTTTGGTGGATTTTGTAATGAAATGATGATTATGAAATCTTTGTGATATGGTAATTTTTTGTTGGAGGTGATCTAGTTCAACGACGGTCCTAAAATAGTGTTAAAGAAACACTTTCATACAAGAGAGTTCTGATTATTACTTCCATGAGTTAATAGATACTGATGAAATCCCATATATCATAGTGGATAATGCACCCAGTTCCAGTGAAGATATGTTTTGATATCCAGCAACAGTTCTGGTGGTTGGGAATGAAGAGAGATATTATAGGATTCGTCACAAAATGACTAACATAATAGAGGGTCTATGTGGAGCAATAACCACCAAAATTGTAACTTCATCCATATAATATGATTTAATATATATGGTATGTGCTGAATATGGAATATTTGTATGGGTTTCCAAGGACCCTAAGAAGTCAACATATTGTATGGGTGATGGTTGATTGGATGATGAATGTAGCATATTTCTTTCTGATCTGAGAGATTTGATATATAGATGAAAAGGGTAAGAAATATATTTGAGGATTTTATGATCTCATGGAATTAATTATAGTATAATATCATATCGGTACATGGTTTTTTATTCAATGTTTTGAAATGGATTTCAAAAGTCTTCGAAATATCTATTAAAACTAGGTTCATTATATCCCCCTCATACTGATGGATAGACAGAGAAGATGATTCTGATTTTAGAGGATATGGTTTGGGGTGATTTTTGTAGATATTTATGTAATGTTGTATAATCATATAGACTGATTGTATTTTTTATATAAAAATAGTTTATACTCCCAATTCTGATTGAACATTTGGGGGATATTTATGGTCAACCATGGAACTCACCTATTTTTAGGATAAGGTGGGAGAGAAAGATGTTTTCGTTCCAATTATAGTACATGTGAGGATTGATAGGATATAGTTAATTAGTCATTGATCGGATACCACTAATAGAAGGAATAAATCACATAATAGACAGAGGTGGTGACCATTAGAGGTCATTTTGGGTGACTGATTTTTCTTATGGGTGTCACCATGGTTGGTAAATAATTAATTTTCGAGACGAGGGATGATGAATCCTTGATTTTTGGTAATGTTTGATGTTACGGAACATATTAGTACATTGGATTCCATATCGGACATTCCTATATGAAATATAGGTATTCATAGTGTGTTGCATATTATGGATTGTGATGATGTTTAGTAAAAACCAGATTCATTTTTTTGTATATTGATCAATACAAATCGTGAACCACATAAAAAGGTGTTGATATAAAAAATTATAGTTTTTGATTTGGAAATGTATAGGAATATAAGAGTCCCTAAAGAGGGTTGGGAGAAGGATTATTATATATTATCTCAATGGATAATAAATTTTTATTAGGTACTATAGAGACACTTCTAGGGGATGGGCTTGTAGTGTGATAATGTATTGGACAAGTGGCTATTGAGGAACATTATTCCTTAATTTCATCCTTTCAATATGTGTTTATTAATATTAGTTTTGGTGAGTGAATTCTTTGGTATCCTATGTATTATTTTAGATAATTATATATTCTATTAAGGGCTTTTACATTAGGGTTACATATTGGTAAACTATTTGGTTCTCCATAGTAAATCGTAATGATTCTTAATATAGGGTATTGAGTGGTGTACAATTGGTGAAAAATTAGATCATACCATGGGACCCTTTTTAGAAATCATGTGACTTGGGATAGATGATTAAATTATTGCTCACACACATTTTACAATCTTATGCAATGAAACGATGTGGGATCATCGAAGTGGTAGGGATCCCCATATAGCTGGCACACTATTTGGTAAACCATGTGACTCAACAATGAATTGGGGTTTAATTAATCCAAAATTTGATTTTAAACCTAAAACTCCTTTCAAACATATAATTCCAGTTCTTATTAATAGGTATATCAAACCTAGGGACATCAGTGATGGTTCAATGTGTTTTATCTCCCTCCATTCTCCAAATCCGGTGCATTTTGAGTTGTTGAATCATGTAGTTTCAAAGTAAGATATTTTTTCCTATATTAGTATTATATTTTCTATATCTTATTCTTATTTTTATAATTTAAAATCATATATTCAATACTTTTAGGCAGTATGTAGAGATTCAGTCATGATCTAAGGGAGAATTATTGGTTTCTTGATAGACATGCGATGAATATAGAAAATTAGCATCTCTTCCTTTGGAAATTTTATAACTATCATTGATAGAAAATATAGTTCATTTAATTTAATTGATCTCCAAACATAATCATTAATTCCTTTAGGAATCATGTTATAGTATTAAATTTTTAGTTGTTGGGGTTTGGTCTTGTGAAAACATAGTAGGTTGGATTACTTCAGGTGAACAATTTTGGTGTCCTTTAAAATTTTGTATCAACAGACCTGAGGTATGAATCAACTAACTACGTAGAACCATTTTATAAGATTATTTTCATGATAAGATTTTTTTTATTTTGTTGTTTGATATCTATGATTGATGTTTGTTAATTATTGATGTTTTTTTAGATTTAATAAAACTATTCTTGAAAGAATTTGTTGTCTTTTTATGAAAAAAGATTAATTTTTGGGTCACATAGACTTGGAATCTTTTCATCAAGTATTAAGATGATTTTTTTTCTCAAATATAGGTAACGACCAATTTTATGGGGGTTGTGGGGAATGGGATGGGAAACTAGGAAATTTAATTTATTGATATTATTTTATCATATTATAACCATGTATAAAAAACATGGGAGTTTAACCATGTATGTCAGAAGTGTATCCAATGTGTTGGAATTCCAAATTGGAAGAAATAATATGAAAGGGTTACTGAGATCCAATTTTCGTGACATGTTTTATGAGTGAACCATCATGTATTGACAGATAACCACCTTTTGGTTGGGTGTGAAGTGTTCATTGAAAGTGGAATATGGAGATTCGAATGGTGGGAATAGGTTGATGATACTATTTGTTTAACTTATGACATGTTTTGAGGCTTTTGGTGACTGATTATAGAATCAATTATAGTATATTTATATAGAAGGTGGGATTTTGGGTTCACAGAAGCATTCTAGTATTGAATGACCTCAGACAAGAATGGTTTATTATTTAATTTTGGAATAATTTTCTGTTGCGGAATAAACCACATATATATTAACACATTTTAAAGATAAATTTGTGGTGTCTCTAAGGGTTTATACAAACATCATGTATATGCATCACGATGTTCTTATAGAATTCATGATCAATGATATAGGGAAGGAAACTATCATAATGGGTGGACAACGTTGAAATATTGTTTGGAGACTGACTAAATACGAGGAAAAAACCTAGATAGATACTATTGATAATTTATTATTTCTTCTTGTTGTTTACTATTAAATTGGTTAAGCATCCACACTAGGGTTCCTTGATATATTTTTTATCTGACATTTTTATAATTTAAATTCCATTTGATACAAATATATTTTATTCTATTATTCAATTTGGTTATTATAATATGTTTATTTATGTTTTATTATGAACATTGGTTATGACTATTGACAATGATGGTATAATCTCACAATTTCAAAATTTAGATCATCATTTCCAATCTAATACATATTGAATATGGTGAATAACTCATAAATGTATTTGTCACGTTGGAATATACTAGGTGATTTAGGTCGAGGCATTATATTAGGTATTGTCGTTGTATGATGGGGAAAATATACCCTCTGGCCAGAGTCCAACAAAGAAAAAAGGAAATGAAACATCAAAAAATATCAAAATAAATTAAAAAATGTATGTGATGAAATACTATGTCATAACATATGACATATTATAATGATTAATAAACATAATACAAAGGTATTATATATCATTAAATTCTTGTAAAACAATCCATAATGGTAAATAAAAGAATATATAACAAAAGAAAAAATCTCCAAAATCCATGTGCAGTATCCCATATCTTATCTAATAATCACAATCCTGAAAATAAATTATAGAACCAAAAATAAGTATATTGGGATTCTCAGGAAATGCCTCCATGAAAGCTATTTGAGTTCCAAAAATATTCTTGGATAGTGTGTGAGTAAAACTAAGTGTTCCATCACCAATGTTGTTTAATGTAATTTTAGGGCGATGTTTAAATCATAATGGTGTGCAAAAATAGTGAATAAGTAATAATAAGAAGATAAATATTTAAATTCCACCACATTGTGGAGTGGGTCTCATGGGGACAACTTGAGATGAACCTACCCACCATATCATTCCATTCTCTTTGAACAGGGTGGATGTATCATGTCTCAATATGGTTATATAGAACATCCCTTGGGTAAATATAATCATGTAAACTAATGAAATCCACATGGATCGTACAAGTATTCCATTGAGTAATTCTCATGGAACTCTATCTATCATATCTAAAATCATGGACCATCCCCAAAATTCAGAGGCTCAACTTGAATGAATCCTTAGATCACACTTGAGCCCTTCCACACCAATATGATCAATACAAATATAATGATCTAATAAAGATACATTAAAAAAGGGAAACCATAAAAAATCAATGAAATTGATCCATTACATTCATTATATAAATCCATAAACCATCTCACTCATTACTTTTCCAAATATCTAATTAATGAGGTGTTTGATGGATGTCTAAGGTGTTCTTGAGACATGGGATTCTTTCCAATAGAGAGTATTTCCAAAAAAATGCCACTTTTTAGAAACTTCCAATGCTGATATCGTTCAATGGTGAGAATTTAAAAAAAAAATATTCTATTTTTTTATAATTTTTCAATAGTGAGTTTTTTTAAATATTAGTGTTTCCAACAGTTCTCTGATTTTTCAGAAATTATCAATTTGTTTTTCTTACCAATGGAGAGTCCTTCCATTTTTTTAATTTTCTTGAAAATTCCAATGTTTTGTCTTTAAAATAGTGATTTATTTGATGAGTTTTCCAGTTCTACATAACCATTCAATGGTGAGTCTTTTCAATGGCCATTATATTCTATAGTTTTATATTTTTTTATAAATTTTCAATGTTGAGTTTTTCTAATGGTGATTCTTTTCAACATTGTTCCATTTTTTCTAGAAGTCCCAATGTTGAGTCTTTTAAATGGTGAGTCTTTCAAATAGTTTTTCATTTTTCCAAAAATTTCCAATTGTTCATCTTTAAAATGGGATTATTTCCAATAGTTTTCTATTTTCAATAAATTTCTTAAAGCAAGACATTTCAATGGATAATATTTCCAATAATGTTCCATTTATATGGAAATTTACATGGGTAAGTCTAAAAAATTTATTGTCTTTCTAAAATATTTCCTTTTTCAATAAATTTTCAAAGGTTAGTCTTTCCAATAGTGAGACATTCCAAAATATTTCCATTTTTCCATCAGTTTCTTGATTTTCAATCTTGATTTATTTTAGGATTTAAATCGGTTTATGGACATAAATGAGGGGTTTTAAGGAATTTTTAATTGGTATGATTAACATATTTAGTTTCAAAAATGTACATAGATGTTTCAAATGTATAAAATATATATATTTATTAATAACTATCATTAATGGAAAATCTAATCAATTTCAAATCCAACTAGTTTTGGAGATAACTTTTCTAAAGTGAAGTTCCATTCGTTATTCCAATCCCTTTTCTTTATTTTAGGGTGGGTGTTTAAAAATCCTTCATCCTGGTGAGTAGTATAACTTTGTTACTGGATTTGGTGCAAGTTCCCCCCTAAAAAAGTTTACTCTAGTACATGCACCACCTGTTTTGGAACAAAACGTTTTGGAAAACCTTCTTTCTTACAAGTAGTATTTCCCTTCATTTCACTTTATATGTATCATGAAATATGCATTTATTATTTACATATGTTGTGAATATGGTTTCTTGTGGATTAAGATAGATAATGGATTAGTTGAAATTTAATTATAAGGGTAAGTGGAATGTGTTGTATGAACTTTCTCTTTTTAATGATTTTATTTGATTTGAGATTTTGATTTAATAAGAATAATGAGTTGAATAAAATAATGATTGTTGATGGATTCATTCCACTATAGTGAATCCCATTTTAAATCTGAATTTTTTTTATTGTTTTATGACATCATAAATAACTCTCTAACCATGTCTATTTAGATAGTGGAATGAACTCTCCAGGATATAACGGAATTTCTAATAACACCCTTATATAACCATGTTAAACTGAATATAAAAACCCTTTTATAAATATGAAAATGGGTTGTGTTGTGGAATGTTATGTGATATGTGTGGTGTTAGTGGATGAGATATGGTCGTGAAGTGGGGTATGACAATTTTTATGGGGTGGTGGTTTGTAAAGTCATGGTTCTGAAAGCCACCCAGGGGTGCCCCATACCCGTATGGTCACATGGCATCAAGCGCATTTCCTCAAACACCAGAGGCTGCTGACTAGTAGCGAGGGCATTGGGTGTGATAATGGGGAAACTATGCCCTCTTTGGAAGAGTGCACAACATAAAAGATAAATAATAAACAATAACTAAAGAAGTAAACAATCCACGCACAAGTAAACATTGGAAGACTAAAATAATAAACAACTGGAGCACATATATATATGAAATAATTCATGATACATAGGTCTAGGAAAGTATCAAAACAAGTCACAATACTGAATACAGTACAGAAAAAATGTACAAAAGAAAGGCAATTAAGCAACTCCTCAGCATCGCAAGCCTTGGCATGGTCTCATGCTCTCCTTCTCCAATGCAAGTCAAGTACCTGAAGTAGAAGAGTTCATTATTATGACTATACCTACACTAATATAATCTGCTTAGACCCAAAAGCATGAATCAAACAGGGTGTGAGACTAAATCCTAGTAGGAAACCACCCGAAGATCTGTGCCCAACAGTCAGTGAGTATATGTTAGGTAAAGTACAGTAACATTAAATAGTAAGAAGTAACCAGCAATACACAGTAGTAAACAATCCACAAAATCAACAAGCAGCAGTGAAGCAAACAACTAACCACAAACAGAAAACCCTCTAATAAGTACTCACAGCCATCTGCTCTGGTCCTTTCTAAAAAGTACATACAACCCCTTGAGCTGTACACTAATCCTAACCCCTCTGTTTTGTTCAAATGAAATTATAAAACTCTATGAGGAAGCACACTCAGTCAATTCCCCTTATAATCTAAGGTATTCAGGGACTCTCTGAGGAACACCACGTGGTCTAATACACATATAGCACCATGGTCTAGAGACTCTCTGAGGAAGCTCAATTGGTCAATTAATCTAATACACTCAGGTTGGTCACAGTCTCTCTATGGAAGCTCACTCGGTCAATTCCTTCTATAGACTGGAATGGTTTAAGGAAAAACAAACAAAACAACGACCCTACAAGGACGCTCACTCCGTCTATCCTCCCATGGTATATAACATCCATGACTATCTAGGAAGCTAACTCAGTATATCCTATGGTAATCTATAACATCTAATACTATTTAGGAAGCTCACTCGGTCTATCCCTAATAGTCTATAGCACTAGGATCTCCTAGCCCCATTCCAATCAGTGCATAATAATGCTATATGGAAAAAGTAAGCCTACAGAGCTACATGGATAACTTGTCTATAGATTAACAAGCATGTCAGGAAATAGGGCTCCATCCTACGGTCACAAGGCATGGAAAGTAGGGACAACAACCAAAGGCAGAACAAGACCAAAGGTCATAAATAGAACAAGCATGGGAAATACATCCAAGCGCATCATTTATCTTCATATATAACCAAAATTTACCTCTACAGAAGCATATAATCAAGAAAGGAACACAATAGGGATAAAATAGAATTCAAAAAATACCCCATCCAAGGGGATCAATAGAAATTACACATAAACTCAAAGACATCGAACAGAAAGGCACAAACCACCTACGTTGATGCTAGGAGATCGATATACATGAACCACGAGGCTTGAATATCCTTAGAACATCATAGATCTATGAAAACGCACAAAACATTCAAACCACGATAATATTCAACTGTGGAGTAATTGGAAGAAGATGATCTAGAAAAAGGAAGAGCTTACCATTGTTGTTCCAACGCAATCGACGACGGTCAATTCAGAGAACGGACAGAGGCTCTAGGGTTCGGAGGATGTTCGCTGCCGTACGTGATGCTCTCGGTCGAAGAAGCTCAAGTATAAGACAATTATGTCGATTAGATGTGACCTCGGCCCATTTAATGAAAAAAATAAAATACACAGCGTGTACTTTTTAAGAAAATGGTATTTACATGACTTTTCCACACTCCTCTTTTAGTGGCCTCCACAATGCCCCTACACATCATGTGTGTGGACCAGACACGGCCAACACACGGCCTTGCGTGGCATCGAAGTACAGGACATGTACTTATAAAGTACATGGAGTGTATTTAGAAAATTTCCAGATTCTCCTCTTTTCTCAAAAACTCCAGAAAAATGAAAAAAATTCCAGATAAGAAGGTCTGGGTTCTTAAAAACTTCCCCCCCCTAATGAAATTCGTCCCCAAATATCCCTAGTGCGGCGTGGACGAGGAGGCCCTGAACAGCTCCAACCTCTGTGATCATACATCAGCCTCCCTCTCCCATGTCTCATCTTGTACTCGCCCGTGCTACCATAGCACCCATACTAGAGGAACAAACCGGCCACATAGAACCTTCATACTATGATCGACAATCCAGATAGGATGCCCCTCAAATGATTCATCCACCTTGAGCTCAACCTCATTAGGTTGAATGAAATGAGATGGGTCTGAAAAGTTACGTCAGTGGTGAGAAACATGGAAGACGTCATGAATAGCTTGGTACCTCTTAGGTAACTGCTACCTATGGGAAACCGGTCCAACTCTCTCTAACACCTCAAACAGTCTGAAGTACCATGGTGAATGCTTACCCATTCTCTGAATCGTCTTGTGTCCTAGCCTTGGTGTGACATGCAGGAAAACCTGATCCCTGACCTTAAACTCCATAGGTCATCCCCGTGGATCAGCATAAGACTTATTTCAAGACTGTACTATTTCCATCCTCTTCTGAATCAAATCTATCTGCTCATAGGTCTCCAAAACAAGATGAGGTCCTAACAAAGATGCCTCTCCTACCTCCAGCCAACATAAAGACGATTAGAATGGACAACTATACAAGGCCTTGTAAGGTTCTATCAGAATAGTCACTTGAAAACTGTTGTTGTAATCAAACTTGACAAGAGGTATATGCTTCTCTCATGAACCTCCAGAGTCCCAAATGCAAGATCTTAGCATATCCTCAAGCACCTGAATCGTGCGCTCAGACTGGCCATCTGTCTGGGGATGGTATGTTGTACTTAAAAGTACCTGTGTACCCAAAGCCTTCTAAATCCCCTGGTAGAACTAGGAAGTAAAACGTGCATCCCTATATCAAACAATGGATTGTGGCTCTACATGTAGACGTACAGTCTCACGGATGTACAACTGTCCCATATCATCAACACTGAAGGTCTTCTTGATCGGTAATAAGTGAGAATCCTTCATAAGTCTATCGATGACTACCCAAACAACATCATTCCCTTGAGGCGATATTGGAATCCTGGTCATGAAATCCATCGCAACATTGTTCCATTTCCTCTTTGGAATGGTTAACTGTTATAAGAGACCTACTGGTCGCTAATTCTCCACCTTAACCTTCTGACAAGTAGAACACCTCATGAAAAAACCAGCTACATCCCTCTTCATACCTGGCCACCAATACTGGCGATGAAGATCCTGATACATCTCGGTGACACTAGGATAAACTACCCAAATAGAGGAATGAAAATCCTACATCAAATCCTCACATATGTCTACTGGAACCCATACACATCCTTAGAAACATAAGATATCATCCTCGCCCAATGTCCATCCAGGAGGAGGGACATCTTCTGACACACTCTCCCGCAGGAATAGGCCTTCTGAGTCTGATAGCTACCTCATCTGTACCCGATCATGATGTGTAGAGGTAACAACTATAGATGATAGAATGGTCTACCCCTATCTATCATGAACCTCCAAATACATATCAGAGAACATGGCCATAAGCTGCCACTCACTGCTGGCCTCCTGAACTACCTGTATCTGAGTTCTCCTTCTCAGTGCATCAGCAACTACCTTGCCCTTCCTAGGCATATAGGAAACCTCAATGTCGAAGGACTGAAAATACTCGACCCACCTATACTATCTCAGATTCAGGTCCCACTAATTGAAGATGTATTTGAGACTTTTTTATTTGGTGAAAACCTCAATGTGCTCTCCCAAAAGATAGTGTCTTCAACCGCGTAAGGCATGAACAACAACTGCTTACTCCAGATCATGTGTCGGGTAGTTCCTCCCATGTGGCCTCAACTGTCGATACCCGTACACAAGAACTTAATCTCCCGGCATAAGGACAACTCCCAGCCTGATACCCAAAGCATCATATTAAACGGTATAGCTCTTTCCCGGATCTGGCAAGACTAGTATCGGTGCTGACGTCAACCTCCCTTTCATCTCCTAAAAGGCTGAATAACAAGAATCTGAACATAATAACTGCTTCCCTTTCATGGTAAGACCTATCAATGGTGATACTTGGAATGAAAAGTCCTAAATAAAGCGCATGTAGTATCCATATATCCCTCGAAAACTCCGCACCTCAAAGACGTTCTTCGGCTGCTCCCAAGAAACTACAAATCTCACCTTCTCCGCATCTACTAATACTCTTATCTATGAGATTACATGACCCAAGAAGTGAATCTGATCCATCCAAAAATGGATCTTTGAGAGTTTATCATAAAGATGATTCTCCCATAGTCTACTCAAAACGATGATGGGTACCATGGTCGTGTCAAGTGTGAGAGTACACCAAGATGTCTTCCATGAAAACCACCATGAAGTAATCAAATTATGGAGGGAACACTCGGTTCAACAGTGCCATGAAAAATGATGGCACATTCGTGAGACCAAACAGCATAACCGTATAATCAAAAAGACCATACCTACTCTTGAATGTAGTAAGAGGTATATCAGATGGTCTAACACGCAACTGATTATTATCGGATCTCAAGTCAATCTTGGAGAAAAATAGGTCTCCTAGAAGCTGATCAATGAGGTCATCGATCCTTTATAATGGATATAGATTCTTGACCGTCAACTGGGTCAACTTCCGATAATCCACACAATGCTGAATGGTACCGTCATCCTTCTTCGCAAAAAAGATAGGCGAACCCCAAGGAGAAGTACTGGGTCGGATGAAACCCTTTGCCTCCAACTCATACAACTGCATCTTGAGCTCCTGAAACTCAGGTGTAGCCATCCTATAAGGATGAATGGATAGCAGTGCCGCTCCTGGAATGTTTTCAATTGAGATTTTTACCTCATTATTTGGAGGTAAACCTGAAAATTACCTTGGAATGACATCTCTAAAACAATCCCCCACTAGAGGAATGTCCAACTGTGAAATCCCCTGGTCATCCAGATATAGACTAGAAATATGGGCTATAAATCCTCCTAACCCATGATTCTCGAGTCCTGATCGACTAGCCTGGACATCCCACTCACCTCTATGAAGAAATGTTTTACCCTCTGATTATATGAAACTCAATCTGCGGTGATAATAATCAATGACTACCTGGAAGGGAACTAGCTAGTCCATTCTGAGAATGACATCATAGATCATCATCTCTAGGACATAGAGGTGCAATAATAAGTGACACACTGAAACCTCAAGGGGACACTCTCGGCATTGATGTAAACCAACAGTTCTAGTCCCCTACAGTGTGTCTAGAGTCTAAGTACCAATAGAGGAAAAGATACAGAGCCCATGGATCTCAATAATTTCAACAATGATAAATCTATGAGTAGCAACAGTATCGAAAAGAGCTGAAGATAAAATAGAGGATACTAAGATCCTATCTTGAATTGTAGAAGGTCCGGGATCCTGATCATGATTGGTCAGCTCCACAGCAAATGTCTGACCTGTACTGTAGCCCTGCGACCCTGGATGACTACCATGAGCTGATCCACTCTGTTGTCGCTATTAACCTGGTGACTGACCACCATGGCCGCGACCTCCACGTCGGCCCAATTGGCTGGAAGAACTCCAGTTCCCAGACTGGTGAGAAATTGGCGATGCATCTCATGAACACGGGGTCATAGAAGAGCCCCTACCTCTAGCCATAGGTGAGAAGATCTGACAAAAACATTGTAGATGGCCCATCTTGCCGCATGATCTGCACTCCATCGGGTCTCTCTGGAACTGAGGACTAGTATTCCCACTCCTCTCGCACTGGTATCATAATACCTTGCTACCAGAAGATGCACTCTTCTGACTCTGATCTCCATAAGATAGCTCCCTACGGCGCTTCCTACTATCAGAAGGAGGAACACTAGCTCTGGAGGTCGAACTGCCCTGGCTCACTACCCCAGAATCCCTCAGACAACGCTCTATGATCAGCACCTAGTTGAAGATAGATGATATCGAAGTCAACCTAAATATATTCACCTGCAAGTGGATGTCATTCCTCAGACCATCCTCAAACTTCCTCAAAAGGAACAACTCATCACCTCCTGGAATAGGCGTGAAATGATGCAGGTTAGTAATGCGAGATGAGTACTCCATAACAGAAAGATTACCCTACTCCAGACTCATATACTCCCGGGCTCGATCAGACCTGAAGGTCTCCGAATAGAAGTAATCGTAGAAGATGCGCTAAAACTCATCCCAGGACATACCATGCTGGAATACTGATTGTGAGATCACCTCCCACCACCTCTTGGTGGAGTATCAGAGCATATAGGTTATGAGCTTCTCCATCTTCTCTGGAGGTATCTCCAGATTCTCTAAATAATCATTATGGCATCAAGCCACGACTCTGCAGCATGAGGTCCCCCATCCCCTGAGAGCGTAGAAGGATGCTGCTATTGGAAAACCGGCATCAACTCAGCCATCAACAAGGCAGGAGAAGATTCTCCCGGGAAGGTCTACATCAACCTAAGGAAACCCTCCCTGAACTGTACATCGGCGCATGTAACTTGTATAACTGCTGGTGCCAAGGCTGGCAGAGTATGTAACAACCCGAAATTTTGAATCAATATTGTTTCCTAATTTTGTGTGTTATTTTATTTTACATACTCAATAAAACTGTTTCATTTGATAACATGAGTATAATTAAAATGAGACTGTGGCGTTTTGACTATTATATGACTGTTAGTCAGAATGACTGTTGGAAACTGAATGTTACGACTTTTGTCTCTAAATAAAAGTGACCTTGGTTAATTAATATAGAAAGAAGATTATTTGTCCTCACCTAGTAGTCATGGACCGATCGAAGCCCATCTAACATAACTTGGGAAGGATGTAGCACCAATGGGATTTGCTCTAGACCAAACCCAAGCCAAAATTCATCGTATGAATCTAGAACAAAATCGCCTTCGCGAGAAGTTCAAACTGATAGAAATTACTACTCGTGTGATGTGGGCCGAGCCTCCCTCAGATTCTCTCACCTTAGCACACCTTACCCTTAGGTCCTATGCTGGTGTGATAAGGGGCTATGTAAGGAGACCGTAACTACCTTTTGTAATCCTTTGTTTTAAATAATAATTTTGATTTCTTCTTATGATGAAGTTTATGAATTTTCAAATGTCTGGATAAATATAGTATGAATATTTTTGGTGAATTTTAGAGAAATGATATTTAGAAAAATGTTTATGTAAACCTTAAATAATTAAAAATGTGTAATGATTTTCAAAAAATGGTCTTCTACAATTATTTTCAGTACGAAATTTAGAGTCTAATAAGATTAACATAATTTTTTGATTAATAGTAAATTATGAATACTGATTTTATGCTTAGGAATAGTAATGTGACCAAATGGATTAGTAATCTCATCTAAATAAATCATTAATATAATCTAGTAACCTTGACTAAGTAACGTGATTCAAAATTTTTGTTAAATAATGGTTTCATAAATTATAAGTCATGTATTAGTTTTTTCCGGTGAATAGTGTTTTTTAATTAAAAATTTAATTATAAATATTTAGAAAATTTCTTTAATAAAATGGATTTCATTTTTGAACATAGAGCATCGATATTATGTTAAGGTAAATTTTGGTGATTTTTCTGAAAAAAATGAATTTTCACTGAATAGTGTATTAATTTAAAAATTAAACTAAAAATATTTATAAAAATATTTTTATAAAATGGAGTTCATTTTTGAAATCAGACCATCGATATTTGGTTATGGTGAAATTTTGGGATTTTTTTGTGAATGTTGAATTTTCGATGATTAGTGAAAATACAGTTTTTAAGTTACGGGTGTTTAATGACATCATTAAATGATGAATTAAGTATGTAATCAATGTGGTCGACTTATGAATAGTAAGATATATTATTATCTGTACCAAGTGGCCAATAGCATGGAAAAATACCATGGTAAATCTCATGGTTTTTCCAAAACCACTAATGAGGTGTCCCTTGGCCATTAATGCCTTGTCCCCTCACTTTCCCTATAAATACCAAGCCATCATCTCATCCATTCGATTGAAAACTCCCCCCAATGAATCTCTAGTCTCATTACCTCCCAAGGAGTCCTTCCAAGGTGCCCCCAATCCCTCATCGTCCCAACCTTTGTGTTTTAAGAGTTACGTTTTAAGGTTTGGGATCCTACCTCTCTCTTTCTTTTCAAGTAATCTCTTTTAAGTCATTTCTTTTATGCTCCATGTTCTTTTGTTGGAGGATGTTCTTTTATATTCCTCTTACATCCATTTTCATGTTAATAGGATGATAGACCCCCTATTACTCTCATAAATTCATTTTATGAATGTTTAAGTGGCGTCGTTAGGCTGGGGAATTTTTAAGAGATTCTTTAACCATTCTTGTTTTCAAGTTCTATTTTCTGGTCAAGTCTTTCAAGTTCCTTTTTATTATGTTGGGGTATGATATATATATCTATAATAATGATATTTTATGTTCATATGATGAGAGAACCTATTTTATCTCTTAAATTCAGTTTTTTGATGTTCTAAGTGGCGTCATTAGGCTGCCGAATTTTTAAGAGATTCATTCACCATTCTCATTTTCAAGTTCTATTTTCTTGTCAAGTCATTCGAGTTCCTTATTATTATGTTGGGGTATGAGCTCTATATATATAATAATTATATTTTATTTTTATATTATGAGAGATACTATTTTATCTCTTCAATTTATTTTTGTTGATGTTTAAGTGACGCCGTTAAGCTGCCAAATTTTTAAGGGATTCATTCACCTTTATCATCTTTTTCAAACTTCTACCTTCATGTCATGTCTTTCCAGTTCCTTTTAATTATGTTGGGGTATGATATATATATATATATCATACTTATCTTTTATGTTCATATTATGAGAGACCCTATTTGATCGCGTCAATTCATTTTTGTTGATGTTTAAGTGACAATGTTAGGCTTCCAAATTTTCATAAGAGAAATCTTATTTTTGTCTTCCTTTCATGTTCTCCGTTTCATATAGTATATCTTTCAAATTTCATTACCATGTTATTATAACCTTCATATTCTGTCCCTATACTATTTTATGGATCATTTATGAGTGGGTGACCCATTTCCCCTCTCTTTTCAATGTTTTCTAAAACACCAAAACATAGCAGTTATGCTGCAAAATTTCCTTCACTAAATGTCTCTCTCTTATCCTAAAATTCATTTTATTTAGTGAATACTCAAATACCTTTCTTATAATGTGGTATTCACGTATATACGAAAATATTCTATTTTAATTTCTGGGATTTAAATACATGATACCCACTTTCCATTTCCGTGGGTTTAAAGTGACAAAAGGATCACGTCTTTAAAGTAGTTTTTTTTAAATGTGAGGCCTATGAAATGAAACCCATTTCTTTTATGCTATATGGGCTGTTTATGAAATGTTTGATGATGATATATGTGGATCACATTATAATAAAGACAAATTTAAGGGTGTTCCATGATAGCGCTCCAATGTGTTGGGTAAAGACTTCATCTCTAGAGAAGACCATTTTGACTGATAACTTGGTGAATAACCTTGGTAATTTTTATTATAACCTTAGGATAGACCATGGTGAAACGAAAATGATTTTCTTTGTAAAATTTTGTAGCCACATCTTCAAGTTATGAAATATGTTATTTTTATTATGATATTCCTCATGATTTGATTCTAATGCCTTAAAGTTCTTTTCATGACTTCATTGATGTATCTCAAGTTCACATGTTAAATGTTTCCCTTGTTTCATTTACTGGGCCTTCTGCTCACCCTTTTTTTTGATGTATGTACCCAGGTTATGAGATGCAGTAATGAACCTAGGATAAACATAAGGAGGAGTCTTTCAAGTGTTTAAGAAGAAGGTTTTTTTTGTTTCATGTATTAAGTTCCTGGTTTCCAAGACACTAAACCATAAAGATCCTCAGTTTTGTATAATTTAATGAATGTTTATGTGACAAAAAGGAGGGATTCTATAGTTGGAATCAAAGTATGGTTTAGTTATTTGTGGAAATTAGGACATGAAAACTTTAGGAAGAACCCTATAGAAAAGTTTAAATACAGAAAACCTTCCTGATATTTTGGTGAGTATTGAGTAAGGGGTTGCCAAGAAAATACATCCTTGTCTGGATACGAGTAGGTAGAGGTGGCTCTGGCATAGATGTACATAAGGGTAAAACCCGAAAACAGCACATTGAGCTAGACTCGAACAGGAACTGGTACATGACAATGGGCATTGCTGTACTCTTGGTTACGACACTCCCGGGGGATATGTTTTGGTAAATTCATAATCTTAGTATGAACCATTATTAAAGGAAAAATGATAAAATGAAATAAATATTCACATAAGAATATATGATCATGGATAACCTAGTTTGGAACCTAGTGTATCACAAGTTAGGGTATACATTTCTTCTACAAGTTATCCTTATATGCTTTAAGTTCATTTTCATGAATATTGGATAATTATTTAAGCCCCTAATTGTACTTTCTTTTCTTAGTTAATGGTGGGAAATTGAAGAACATGACCCAACAACCAATGTGATTGGAAATGAGATGATTGCCGTATTAATATGACAGAGATGATTAGGGGATTAAATGATTATTATTATTTTGGAAGATGTTCACTATTTTGGGGACCTTATATGATCGAGGTAAATAGATTACTACTGTATATTCGTTGAGGAGTAAAGGTTGACATATATTTTGAAGAATCGATGAATTTAATGTGGACTTATAGTAATATAGGTTACTTATGAAAATGATTAACCTATCTTGGGTAAAATATGTTTAGGTATCTACTTTTGTTATAAGATGTTAGGAGTGGTTGATGTTGTTTGGAGATGAACAATGAAGTTTATTTTGGAATACTATGTTATCAAATCCTTCTTGTATTTGGGTTTCAATCTTAGTTTGTTTTATTTTGAAGAATTTTAAGAACAGTTATTTATGGAATGTTCTATGATGAAATTTGGGTAGTACCGTGGAACTTTGAAGATTTAAAGTAGTTTTCCTTCCTCTAGGGTTCTTTCTTTTGGAAGATTCGTTTTATCTTACCCTTTCTGTTTTTGGGATAATGTTTAATGATATAAGAAATAGATAGTTAATCTTTGGTGGATTATGTGATTATCTATAAGATGACTCTTGTGCTTTGATGAGACCAGGTAGTTTTGAATGCTCATCATTTGGAGAAAAGATTATTTTTGGTAGAAACATATTAAAGGATGAATCTCTACTGGAAGGTAGGTTTATTTCCTTATGTTTTTATTCAATGTAGTAAATGGATTCCTCACAATTTTTAAAAGGAACGTAAAACAAAAGTGTTGTTGGTCTAAGTTTCCTACTGGATAATCAAATACCATTTACACACATCATAAGTTTGTGATTTTCATGTGTTTAACTTTCTCCTAATCATGTTTTCTATCACTCTCCCTCAGAACTTGACCCTTTGTTTTTTATTCCATATCAGTGTTTTCCTACATGGAATCCTAGAATGGTTTAACTTGGGTGGCCTTTGTAATTCCTTTTCTTTCTTTTAAAGTAATAGTGTTACTGACTCTTTTTCCGATATGGGACTTTCAATGAAACTTCAAAACCCAATTTAAATAATTGTGAGGACATAATTTTTTAAGGGGGGAAGATTGTACCGACCTGGAATTATGAATCAATCTCGTTTCCTAATTTTTTGTGTTATTTTATTTTTCATACTCAAAAAAACTTTTTCATTTGATAAGAAGAGTATAATTATAATGAGACTGTTGGGTTTTGACTATTATATGATCGTTAGTCTGTATGACCGTTGAAAACTGAATGTTACGACGTTTGTCTCTAAATAAAGGTGACCTTGGTTAATTAATATAGAAAGAAGTTTTGATGTCCTCACCTAGTAGTCTTGGGCCGATCGAATCCCGTCTAACAGAACATGGGAAGGAGGTAGCACCAATGATCTTTTCTCTGGACCAAACCCCAGACGAACTTCATCGTATAAAGCTAGAACGAATTCGCCTTCGCGATAAGTTCAAACTAATAGAAATTAATACTCGTGCGATGTTGGCCGAGCCTCCCTCAAATTCTCTCACCTTATCACACCTTACACTTAGATCCTATGCTAGTGTGATAAGGGGCTATATAAGGAGATCGTAACTGCCTTGTGTAATCCATTGTTTTAAATAAGAATTTTTATTTCTTCTTATGATGAAGTTTATTAATTTTCAAATGTTCGGATAAATATAGTATGCATATTTTTGGTGAATTTTAGAGAAAGGATATTTTAAAAAATGTTTATATAAACTTTAAATAATAAAAAATGTGTAATAATTTTCAAAAAATGGTCTTGTACAATTATGTTAAATACGAAATTTAGTGTCTAATAAGATCAACATAATTTTTGATGAATAGTAAATTATGAATAGTGATTTTATGCTCAGGATTTGTAATGCGACCAAATGGATTAGTAATCTTACTTAAATAAAGAATTAATATAATCTAGGCACCTTGATTAAGTAATGTTATTCAATGAAATGGTTAAATAACGGCTTCATAAATTATTAGTCAAGTATTAGTTTTTTCAGGTGAATAGTGTTTTTTTAATTAAAAATTTAATTAAAAAGATTTAGAAAATTATTTTAATAAAATGGATATCATTTTTGAACTCAGAGCATCGATATTATGATAAGGTAATTTTTGGGGATTTTTCTAAAAAAAATGAATTTTCAGTGAATAGTGTATTTATTTAAAAAATAAAATAAAAATATTTAGAAAATTATTTTTATAAAATGGAGTAAATTTTTGAAATCAGAGCATCGATATTTAGTAAAGGTGGAATTTTGGGATTTTTCTGAGAAAGTTGAATTTTCAATGAATAGTGAAAATATAGTTTTTAAGTTATGGGTGTTTAATGACATCATTAAATGATGTATTAAGTATGTAATCAATATGGTCGACTTATGAATAGTGAGATAAGGTATTAGGTGTCCCATGTGGCCAATACCATCAGAAAATACCTTGGGAAATCCCATGGTTTTTCCAAAACCACTAATGAGGTGTCCCTTGGCCATTAATGCCTTGTCCCCTCACTTTCCCTATAAATACCAAGCCATACTATCATCCATTCGACTAACAAATCTCCCCCAATGAAGCTTTGATCTAATTACCTCCCAATGAGTCCTTCCAAGGTCCCAATCATTGAGTTCTAAGAGTTACGTTTTAAGGTAAGGGATCCTACCTCTCTCTTTCTTTTCTAGTAATCTCTTTTAAGTCATTTCTTTTATGCTCCATGTTCTTATGTAGGAGGATGTTATTTTATATTCCTATTACTTTTCTTTTCATGTTAATATGATGAGATACACCCTCGTTCCCTCATCAATTCATTTTAATAATGTTTAAGTGGCGCCGATAGGCTGGCGAATTTTTAAGAGATTCATTCACCATTCTCGTTTTCAAGTTCTATTTTCTTGTCAAGTCTTTTGAGTTCCTTTTTATTATGTTGGGGTATGATATCTATATCTATCATACTGATATTTTATGTTCATATGATGAGATTCCCTATTTTATCTCTTCAATTCAGTATTTTTATGTTTTAAGTGGCGCTGTTAGGATGCCAAATTTTTAAGAGATTCTTTCACCATTCTCGTTTTCAAGTTCTATTTTCTTGTAGAGTATTTCGAGTTCCTTTTTATTATGTTAGGGTATGATCTATATATCTATAATACTTATCCATTATATTCATATGATTAGAGACCCTATTTTATCTCATCAATTCATTTTTGTTGAAGTTTAAGTGATACCGTTTGGCTACCGAATTTTTAAGGGATTCTTTCACCTTTCTCATCTATTTCAAAGTTATAATTTCATGTCAAGTCGTTCATGTTCCTTTTAATTATGTTGGGGTATTATATCAATATCTATAATACTGATCTTTTATGTTCATATTATGAGATACCCTATTTGATCTCATCAATTCATTTTATTTATGTTTAAGTGACGCGGTTAGGCTGCCGAATTTTCATTAGAGAAATAATATTTTTGTCTTCCTTTCAGGTTCTTCATTTCATATGGTATATCTTTTAAATTTCATTACCATGTTTTTATACCCTTTATATTATTTCTATCTACTGTTTTATGGATCATTTATGAGTTGGTGAAGCATGTCCCCTCTCTTTTCAATGTTTTCTAAAACCCCAAAACATAGTCGTTATACTGCAGAATTTCCTTCTCAAAATGTCACTCTCTTATCCTCAAATTCATTTTATTAAGTGAATATTAAAAGCTCTTTATTCTAAAGGGTTATTCACATATATACTAAAATGTTCTATTTTAAATTCTGATATTTACATACATGATACCCACTCTCCCTTTCTGTTGGTTTAAAGTGACATAAGGATCACGTTAATAGAGCAGTTTTTTTAAATGTGATGACTATGAAATGAAACCCATTTCTTTTATGCTATATGGGTAGTTTATGAAATTTTTGATGTTGATATATGTGGATCACATGATAATAAAGACAAATTTAATGGTGCTCCCTGATAGAGCTCTAATGCATTGGGTAAAGACATAATCTCTAGAGGTGACCATTTTGACTGATACCTTGGTGAATAACCTTGGTAATCTTTATTGACACCTTGGGGATGGACCTTGGTGAAACGAAAATGATTGTCTTTGTTAAATTTTGTATCCACATCTTCAAGTTATGAAATACGTTATTTTTATTTTTATATGCCTCATTATTTCATTCTCATGCCTTAAAGTTCATTTCATGACTCTATTGATGAATCTCAAGTTCACCTGTTAAATGTCCCTTGTTTCCCATACTGGGCCTTCTGCTCACCCTTTCTTTTGATGTATGTACCCAGGTTATGAGATACAGTAATGAACCTAGGATGAACATAAGGAGGATCTTTTCAAGTGTTTATGATGAATGTTTCATTTTGTTTCTTGTATTATGTTCCTCGTTTCCAAGACACTAAACCTTTAAGATCCTCAGTTTTGTATAATGTAATGAATGCTTATGTGACAAAAAGGCGAGATTATATACAGTAGGAGGATCTTCAGGAGGTCTCAGATCAGCCATATCTAGTGTCTTATCACCTTTAAGTAGTTGATGTATAACCGGAGGATGTCTTAGTGGCATAACTTTGAAAGGTCAAAAGAATAATGCGTGTTGTCTCCGAAAATGGCATGCACTTGAGCTCTATTCCCCAGCCTGAGTCTCCTTACATGTCTATCCCACACATTCCTATTAATCATAGACTACAAGAAGTGTATAACTTCTACATGGCATATACCAGATGAGGTTTCAACGACCGGTTTTGTTAGTTACACAGCTGGCTACATGGTTCACTCTACACAGTGTGCTCCTTGAGAACACGATGTGTACTTGATGGTTTTCCCCAACCCGTATTTTTTGTGACACGGCCGAGAACGTAGGTTACATGGAACAACGTGTGAAAAAAAAACACGGCATGTAAAGTCAATGTTTCATCCATCTATGTCGTTAGTCACATGGGTAGACATAGAGTCTCTACAACATGATGTGTACCTACGATACACAGTGTATTCCTAATGATTTTCACAACCCTGGGTTTCTGCCCACACAGTCGACAACACAGTTTGAAAACTACATGGCATGTATTCATAATTTCACGTCGTTTATTATGGGTTTTTCCGAGCAGTAGCTTAGAAACTGCTACGAAGCCCGGAAAAACACAGAAAAAAACGATGAAGGTGACAAATTCCGATCTGTGAGAGCTCATACTCCCTGCGAATCAATGCGTGGCATCTCATTAATATCATATACAAGGTAAAAAAGTCAATGATCAACCAAGTTTCGATTCATGAGGGCCCATAACACCTCACGATTCAAAATTTTGTGTTAATTCCAATAAATCTCTATATAAACAAATTTTCTATCAAACATCAGAGATTTTACCAAAAAATCTATCACAATAGCATGTATAATCTACACAACGTCTAACACAACTAATTCATCCTAGATTACATATTAAAAAATGCATGGAATTTGATTCCTAACAAGTGTCTATATGATGAATGAGATGGAATACCCACATCTCATCAGGTAGTGAGAGAAATAGAACCGCAATAACAACAACAGTAACAGTACAAAGAATGTGAATCATTCTAGGTGAAATCTAATCAAATTAATATAGAAAACCCAGAAACAGCAATAAGTGAGGTAATTTGGCGTTTTTCTGTACATGGGTTAGCTACTATGGGGCACAGTTTTTTACCAAGTACCTATTCTGTCCAATCCTTGGCTAATGGCTCCAAATAGTATGTCAAGGGAAAAGAATTTCTCTGAAACTACATTATAACATCCCTATTCCGGAAACCAACCAGGGGTGCCCCATACCCGTTTGGTCACATGGCCTCAAGCGCAATTCCCCAAACGCCAGAGGTTGTCGACTATCAGCGAGGGCCTTGGGTGTGATAATGGGGAAACTATTCCCTCACTGGCAGAGTACATAGCCGAAAAGAGAAATAATAAACAATAATGGAAGCAGTAAAAAATCCACACACAAGTAAATAACAGAGGACTAAAACAATAAACAACTGGAGCACATATATATATGAAATAATTCTTGATACAAATGTTTTGGATAGCAGCCAAACATGTCACAATTCTGAATACAGTACTAAAAAAAGTACAAAAGAAATATAGTTAAGAAAAACTTCAGCATCGCAAGCCTTGGCTTTGTCCCATGCTCTCCTTCTCCAAATAAAGTCAAGTAACTGAAGTAGAAGGGACCCTTCCCTTGACTATACCTGCAACAATATAATCTATTAGGGCCCAAAAGCTTGACCCAGATAGGGTGTGAGACTAAATCCCATTAGGAGACCACCCAAAGATATGTTCCTAACAGTCATTGAGTATATGGAAGGTAAAGTACACTAACAGTAAACAGTATTTAGTAACCTTCAATACACAGCAGTAAACAATCCACAAAATCAACAAGCATTAGTGAAGTAAACAGCTAACCACAAAAAGGAATCCCTCTGGGATATACTAACAGCCATCCCCTTTGGCCTTATCCAGAAATTACCAACAACCCTCTGGGTAATACATTCAGCCTAACCCCTCTGGTTTGGTCATACGAAATTATAAGATTCTTTGAGGAAGAACACTCAGTCAATTCCCCTTATAGTCAATGGTAGTCTGGGACTCCCTAAAGAAGATCATGTGGTCTAATCCCATTATATCCCGATGGTCTATAGACTATATGGGGATGTTCACTCGGTCAATTCCTCTTATAGCCTCAGGTCGATCACAGACTCTCTACGAATGCTCACTCAATCAATTAATTCTATAGCGTGTAATGGTTTAAGGAAAAACAAACAAAACAAAGACCCTCCAAGGAAGCTCACTCGGTATATTCTCATGTGGTCTATTACATCCGAGACTCTATGGGAAGCTCACTCGGTCTATCCTACTATGGTATATGACATCTAAGGCTCTCTGGGAATCTCCCTCAGTCTATCCCTCATAGTCTCTAGGACTAGGTTCTCACGGCCCTGTGCCAATCAGTGCATAATAATTCTATATGGCCAAAGTAATCCTACAGAGCTACTTGGCCAACCAGTCTATATCTTAACCAGCATGTCAGGAAGTAGGGCTCCATCCTACAGTCAAAAAGCATGAATGGTAGGGATGACAGCCAAAGGCAGAACAAGGCCAAAGGTCGTAAACAGAACAAGACTGGGAAAGACAACCAAGCATAGAATTTATCCTCATATATAAAAAAAAATTACCTCTACACAATCATACAAGAATGGTAGGAACACAACAAGGGAAAAATAGTATTCACACAATACCCCATTCAAGGGGATTGGTGGAAATTGCACATAAACTCAAAAACATCGAATGGAAAAGCACAAACCACCTACCTTGATGCTAGGAGATTGATATACTTGAACCACGAGGCTTTAATCTCCTTAAAACTTCATAGATCGATGAAAACACAAAAAACATTCAACCCAAGATAAATTGAAAAAGAATAGAAATTGGAAGAAGATGCTCTAGAAGAAGGAAGAGCTTACCGCTGTGGTTCCAATGCAATCGACGATGGTCGATTCAGTGAACGGATGGAGGCTCTAGGGTTCGGAGGATGTTCGCGGCCGTATGGGATGCTCTCGATCAACGAAGCAGGAGAAGAGGGAAATTATGTCGATTAGACCCGACCCCGACCTGTTTAATGAAAAAAATGAAAATACACGACTTGTACTTTTTATGTACACAACCTGTACTTGGGTTTTCTGTACTCTGCTTTAATCAGCCTCCACATCGCCCCTACACACCGTGTGTGTGGCCATGACATGGCCAACACACGGCCTTGTGTGGCATTGAAGTACGCGGCATGTACTTATAAAGTACAAGACGTGTATTTTGAATATTTTCAGATTCTCCTCTTTTCTCAAAAGCATTAGAAAAAGGAAAAATGTACCTGATAAGAAGGTTCAGGTTCTTACAGTGGTGTAGCAGGGCTATGATGGGTGTTGTGATGTGGTTATATAGTGGGGCTGCAATGGAAGTTGGAAGTAGATGAAACCGTTGATTTTTTTAATTATAATACTGTGTGATTTTCTATGTCAGATTCCCAGTTAGTAGTGGATGGTTAAATGAATAATATTTCACATGTTCAATGAATACATATTCTGTCGCTTTTTCTGTTCTATGAAAAAGATAATGTTTTAATGAAAATATCTGATAATATATAATCTATAAAATGAATTAATGATGAAATATAATTGATATTTTAACTATGGAATGTTTTTATATTAAGGGGGTTATATGGTTTGTGTTTTAGTAACAATAGTTGAAGTTGAGATCCTTTTTCTAGGAGATCAGAAAAAATGCACAGGCTATGACAGCCAGAAGTCAAATGTGGGGTTATTAAGCTATCGTTTGATGATATGTTAGAGACTGGGTGTATTATAGAGATATTTCATGTGATAAACCATGTTTTGGAGGGTGTGATGGGACATGTAGTGATTTTATTTAGAAGTGGTAGGATTAACAAGACATACGTTGTTGGTTTGTGAGAGCACAAAATCAGTGGGAAAGTGGTGAAAAATACCCTATAATAAAAATAATTTATATTATATTATATTATAGTAATAATTACATGGTGAGCAATCATTAGTGACATTTTGGGTTTGAATAATATACATGTTTAGGTACTGTTTGGTTTACTTCTATCACATAGGAGCCTTAGTTTTAGGTTTTCACAAGTGTATTAGAGACTTTGTGTTTCCTTATGAGAATAACTATAATCTAACCATACATATATATAAATATTCTATGATTCCGAGAGGACTTCATAGTTCCAATGTACATTACATTACCTGTCCATTTTTTGTGGTATTGTGGATGCTCTTGATTTTATTTTGTTTTTTAATTTGGATACAATTTATCTATATTAGTTTTATTTAAACATGCATTGTGGGATGGATTTTAGATTTATTATATATATGTTATAGAGTTAATTTTGTTTGATTCATTCTATCTCATAAAATTGTTTTCTTATATAGGGAAATGCCTCCCATATTTTGTGATTATTATATTGTCTTTTCTAGCCACCATCCTAATGCATAATAGAGGTGGGAATCAGGTTCCATTATATCTCTCACATAATTACTATATATTAAGGGGAAAATATCATGAATGAGTTGTATTATGTCTAATGTTTTAGATATAAGATGATTTCGTGAGTTAGGATATTTTAGTATTGGAAGGGTTGGTAGGGAACTAGTGTTAGATGATTATGGTGCATGATATAGGCAAGAGAAGTCCGTCTAGGAAGCAATAATTTATCCCCCATGGTGATCTAATGAAATGAATCTAATCCAACCTAATGACCTATTTAATCAGTATGTCATGTAGTGTAGGGACCTAGGAGAGGTTCATGGATGAGGATGACCTAGATTCTTATTTGAATTTATTGCTATTTTGAAATTAAAATAAAAAAAATTAATAATGAATTTCAATATGATTTTTTTTGACTTTTCCACTGATAGTATTTCTAATACTTTTTATTTTTTCCTTGATTAATCAAATAACCTAAATGTATAGTTTAATATGACTGTTAACTACCCTATTTTTTCATTTTTGAAACATTCTTTATGTTTTAATGTGTTATTTCATTTCATGTTATATTTTTATTATTTATGAATTCAGTTTTTATTCCTTTTATATGAGTGTATTACATGATATATTGTTCTTATACTATTTGAAATTGTTTTGGAATCATGTGTTTATTACATTTTTGTGCACAACTGTTTAATTTTGAATGCCCTTATAATGTATGTTACCTTTAGTATATTTCATAGTGGCATGATAAAATAAACTATTTTAAAACAATTATTCGATGTATTATGTTTCCCCTGGGACTTAATATTCCATTTGGTTCTTTCTATTATAATTTATCACGACCATATGTTATTTAATTGCTATAATACATTGTTTTATTGATTTAAATTATGAAATTCCTTAAAATTCGTATCATAATTCATTATCATTCCACTGAATTTGGAATCCTTGATATGAATAAATTGATATCTAATTAACATGATTTTAGTTCTACAGTATTGATATTATAATATGATGTAACCATGTGTTAAGGAAGTGTTTTTTTAAATTTATTTCTAATTAATTTGTAAATAATTAGCATGTTTTTGTTAAATCCTGTCAAGACATAAATTTTTTAATGATTTAAAATAATTATCTTAGGACTAATACACATTTTACTAATGAAATAACCATCCACCACATGTTATTTATTGATTATTTTTTCATGTTAATCATGCCTAATGTTGAGAATGTTTTTATTTTAACTAGCAAAATTATAGTGTATGAGACATGAGCATGTATAGTTTTATATGTGTTTTATTTAAATATGGTTGAATAATCATGTTACCATTATTTCAATACATGAAAATGTTTTTTGAGAAATTAAATGAATACAGAATGTTAAATCCAAGATTGAAAAGGCATATTTCATATTAATTCATCATGTGTGGTTTTAATTTTTTTGGCCAGAATGAATGTTTTAATTTTTTGATTTTCACATGTTGTATATATAATGTGATATTTTAATTGAACACAAGAACCTAGAGTATAGAAAAATTAAAATGATGTTAACTGTATATTTCATAAAAAATGTGATGAATGTAGAAAGTAATGTTTAATCATAGTAAACATTATTTGTGAGAAAATATTTGTGTAGTTTCATCATTAAAATGGATGCATGTAAGATCTGTGTGGATGAATTATTTGGAGTTTCACTTGAAATAACAATAAATTGTCGAGTGTTTTTTCTAGTCTCACTGTTATAATTTGACTGATGTGCTGATATGGCATGAGGAAAACATGGATGTTTGAAACCTTGACTTCAATATTATTTTTAGTGGTTATGAGACCATAGATGCGATTGCTTTATTTGGAGAACCCTTTATTATAAGGATAATCACTTATATATTGCTAATGAAATTTACCCAATAACAAATTTTATATTGTGTGAGAATAACCATGCTAAATAATGAGGAAAATTAATGTATGTCCCTAATTTATGGTGGATGATATGATTCATCTATTATATTTTTGAATTCTTGTTATGTTTCATCATGTGTTATCTGATTAATAAAATAATGTATATTAAGTGGTGGAAACCAAATCCCTAATCAATAATCATTATACTTTGATATGTTTAAAACATTATAGGTGAGTCAGCACTGACAAAATTGTATAATATCATGACATGGGAGAGGGATTTCTTGGATTTTAATGCTTGTTGATTTGTGACTGATGACAACAGGGATTGATTGTTAGGGAAGTGTAGAGGATGAGATGGTGAAATTGGATATATGATAAGGGTGGTTGCATGTGGATGGTAAAGTCATGAGGTGATGTCATTATCTGAAGTGTTTTGTGAGGTTTTTTGTTGGAAAGTTTCTTTGGAAAGTGGCATTGTTGTGATGTGGTGGTGATGCCTAGTGGTTGAGATGTGTGGTTGTTTTGGGGATACAAATTTTTGGTGTTGTCATGTGTATGTTTTGATAGAATTCCTCACCTTTCAGAAAATGGTGAATCACTTATTGTCTGAAAAAAAGGAAATGGTTGTATTATAAACCATGAAATTAATGAATGTGTTATATCCTCCCATGAATAAATACAAATATTTTAAATGAATTAATGTAAATTTTTGACCCCTATCTTGTTTTTTGGGTTTGATGTGATTTATCTTATGATTGTGAAATGGGTTGTGACCTAAACATATAAAGGGAGGGTAACTTTTTCGGCATTGAGGCTGGTTATATTAAGACACATTTTAAAACCATTGGCTGAGTTAGTTTCTCCCAAAGAGGACAATATCGAGGTGCAGTGGATGAATTCCATTTATTTTTTTTCTTAGAAAACATCAATATATGTTTATATTGGTTTTTGTGTTAGTTGTGAATTGTTATGTGATTATTTTTTCACGAGTGCGCTTTGGATTAATATTTTTTTGTTGGCAACCTTGCATGAAAAATATAATTATTATAATAATTTTTTTGTATTCATAAGAAAATGGATATTTTGAATATTATGATTTTTTACATTTCACGTCATTTGAAAAATTTGAGACTATTGAAAAATGATCTTAAATGACATAATGTGTGTGTTAAATTCCCTTGATAGTGAAAAAAACATAATTATCTATTTCCTGAAGAAATTATCTTCAGTTGAAATAATTATTTGAAGATTACTATAGATAAAATGAAATTGGTTTGAAATAGTTTATTATTTGTGTTGGGATGATTAAAAATGATTGTATTGGGTTTTAAAAAAAATGACAATACCAAAATAATTTATTTTTTTTTGAAATGAAATGCATGGAATTGTGAAATAAAACATTTTTTAGAGATTTTATAACACTATATTAAAAAATTGACTTCTCAGAAGTTATTTGATTTTAACTAAAATGTGATTTTTGATGGCATGTACCAGTTTAAAAAAATGATTAATTATGTTTAAAATGATTTTTGGTTCATAATTTTTCATTATGTATTTTTTTATGTGTCTTTTATGAACATATATGTGGTTATATTATTTTTTGGGAGTTATGTTAACTAGGGATATAGTTTTTTTACATATCGTGTTGATTTTACTTCTTTTTTATAGTGGTTATTGTAGAAAAAATAAATTGAGAAACATGATTGGTATCACATTGGATGGTTATTAAGAAAACCATTATATTTTATTCATTTATTTATTCTCACTGATCAACCATTCTCTTGTTTTGTGTGTTGTGGAGGCATGGTTTCCTAGATGAGAGTACTTGGTTGTGAGAGATGTAGATACAGGCCCAATACCGAGAGTTTTTTTAGTTTTCCCTTCTCAATTTTCAATGTGAGGTGATATTTGGACTGTAGTGTTTTATGACATATGATATTTTCCTGTTGATATGATGTATTCTGTCTGGAAATTATTAGACATGAGAAAATCAAAGGACATGATTCCTAATCAATATTATTTTTAATATGATTTGATTGAACCCATGGGGGTGAGACAATGATGCTAAGAGTGATTAGTATTGTGGCATGGAGGATGGAATTACCTTATTCCAATGTTTGGGGAAGTACATTTTTTTCTATTATGTGGGTGTTTGTTGTAACATGTTTTTTGTGGACATGTTTTTTGGTGTAATGAGATCCTTGAGGTGTATCACGATGGATGGGTTCCCAAAACCATTATCTCAAACCTTCCAGGTTAGTTTTTAATTATCAGGGGTGATAATAGTTTGAGAGGTATCTGATGTAATAAACCAAACCTTTTTCTGTTAATTTTTCCAAAAATATAATAATTTACATATAAGTGAAAGTATGCCATTTTTTTAAGATGTCTCAGTCTTTCCAACGACATGTTTTTTCAAAAATTTACATTGTTTTCTAGAAATTTCCAACATCAAGACTTTCCAATGATGAGTCTTTTCAATAGTTTTCCATTTTTCCAAAAATTTAAAATGGTGAGCCTTTTCAATATTGAGTATTTCTAACAGTTTTCCATTTTTATAGATATTTCCAGTGGTCATTATTTATAATGGAGAGTCTATCCAACCAATTTTTATTCTTCTATAAATTTGAAAAAGGGAGTCTTTCTAATGACGAATATTTTAAATATTTTCATATTTTTCAATATTTATACAATGGAAAGTATTTTCCCCAGAGATTCATTCAAATATTTTTCCATATTTCAAGAAATTTCCAATTGTGAGTTTTTATAATGGTAAATATTTTCAGCATTTTACTATTTTTCTAGAAATTTCCAATAGTGAGTCATTTGAATAGTGATTCATACCAAAATATTTTAATTTTTATAGAAATTTACAATGAGGATCCTTTCTAAGGGTGACCTTTTCCAACAATTTTATATTTTTTCACGATATTTTCAATGTATATTCTTTTCAACAGCAAGTCATTAAAACTTTTTCCCATTTTCCTATAAATTTACAGGGGTGATACTTTTCAATGTTGAGTCTTTCCAATAGTTTTTTATTTTTTCAAAAATTTATAGTAGTGATTACTTTCAAAGATAGTTATTTCAAAAAAATGTCTTTTTATTCTAGAAATTTCCAATGGTTAGTCTTTTTAATTATTATTCTTTCAAATAGTTTTCCATTTTCTATAAATTTCATTATTTTCCATTTTAATTTCATTTATGAATAATGAATGGGTTTAATGCCTTATATATGGGTTTCAATTCCTTTTCAAAGGTGATAATTCATATCTTCAGTTTATAATTTTTTTTGGATATGATTCAATTGTATAAATCATTTGGATTTAAAATGATCCACATTTAATGGCTAGTTTATACAATTTCAAATCATGCTAGATTCAAATCCAAACATTCTAAAGAGAATAACCTTTTTTATTTTTTATCTATAATTTTTTCTTTTGGAGTTCTAGATTACAAATACTTTGTTCTTGAGAGTAATAGATATTTATTGCATGAGTTGGTATGATTTTTTCCCTAAAGACGCTCCCTCCTATACTCATGCCCCTTATTTTGGTGAAGTGAGTTTGGGAAAGGATTTTTTCCTCTAGGTATAGTTTTCCTTAGTTTCTCCATATGTATAACATGGGGGATATTTTTTTATTTTCACATATTTTGAGCATGGTTTCATCCAGTTTATGAAAGATAGTGAACAATTTTAAATTTAATTTAAATAGTAATGGGAATTTGAATTAAAATATTATAACTTTTTATCGAGTTTACTCGATTTTATTTGATATTATAATGGTATGGGTATAATTACTTGATTAAAATCTTTTCTTTTGGGGGATTGATGTTTCATTAATGACATTCTTTTGAAACCACTATTTATTTTAGTGTTTGATATCATCAACAATAATTGGCTAACCATGTATATTAGGTTAATGTAATAGATTTCCCAAGATCTAATATCGTGTGTGATAACACACATAATTAAAAAGTGAACTTTAATAAGGTACCATTTTCTATATATGATAATGTGTTGTGTTGTGGTATTTGATATGATATGTGTTGAGACAGTAGATGATATGTGGTTGTATTAAGGGGTTGGGTTGGTTTTTATATTGTGGTGGTGGAGTGGGGTTGTGATGTGGTAATGCGGTGGGGATATGATGGAAGGTGGTACTAGATGTGGTTATTGGGATTTTTTTGTGCTTATTATTTGTGATATGATGTGTTAGTTTCATAATTATAAATGGATAATTAAATGAAAAATAATTCTCATGTTTAAGGAATAAATGTTATTCTTCTTGTAGTGTGCTATGAATGATTTGATAATTTAATTAAAGGGGTTGGTAATTGAGGATCTATAAAATGGATTAATGATAATCATGAATTGAAATATTATATATGGATTTTGTTTTTTTAATGGAGGGGGGGGGGGTTATTTTAGATTCAACAGCATTTGTGGAAGATATTATGAGTTTTCTTGTGCCCATATGATATTTTAGAAATGGTATTGTGTGTTTTTATTTATATTAATTTACTTTTATATTCATGTGGTTTATATATGCACCCCACCCTCAACAAGAATTATTTTCCAACACCCACAGAACAAGGGGGGGGGGTGTTTTCCCCATCATCCTATAAGGACAATGGATTTCTAGCTAATAACTCATTCTTTCCAAATCATAAATGATATGACGTGTACATTCATGAGTTGTGATGGATAGAATTAAAATGTTTGTTTGTTGAGTTCTGAGGTGATGATATGTGATGGCCCATATTTGTTTTGTGGATATGTGATTTGATGGATTAGGTGGGGGGAGTTAGGATGTTACATGTTGTCATTTTATTCAGAGGAGGTATGAGCTCTAGGACGTACGTCATTTGGTTGAGAAAGTGAAAAATTAGTTGGCTGTTGTGGGGGTTCCAGACAATCAATTTTTGTTATATTATATCATATTATTAGATTATTTACTTGTTGAGAGAGCATTGGTGAGGTTTCTATTTCGGTTAATATACCTACTTAGGTGTAGTTTGGTTCCACTACTAGCACATGAGTGTATTACATTAATGTTTTCAAATGAGAGATAAATACATTGTATTCCCTACTGTGTATACCTATATTATCAACCTATATATATATATAAATATTCACGATTATAGAATGGCATCGTCGACCGTTCTAGACTATACTAACCTAGACCATTGGATAGTTATTGCATCATGAATCTAGTTTTTATTTTAGGGTCTTCACTTTAGATGCTTTTAGTTTGTATCAGTTTTATTTCGACAAGCATTGTGATATGGTTTTTGACATTCTCATATATATATTTAATGGTGTTTATTGTGGTTGATTAATTATATCTACCAATATTGTTTTCTTATATATATATAAATTATACCCTTATTGTATGAAATTTTATCCATCAATGTTAATCAACGAACAAGGGACTATTATAAGTTAAGATTAGGGGTTATTATCTCTCTCCCTTTATGGTGGTATCTTTGATGAGTGGGGGTCATGACATAATAAGTGAATACTTTCCCCAATAGAAGCATGCGACACATAATGTAATTCATGGTAAGGAATATAAATATATGGAATCCATTTCCTCTCATAAGGACTTATATATCATTGGACATCAATGTATTTAAGAAATTATTCACTCATATAATTCACATGAGTCAACAAATAGAATTCATGGCTCTTCCAGAACATTCAACACCAATAAAATTCATAATGAATACACATAAATTCTACATAATTCCACACTCGAATAAAATTTCAAAAAAATAAAAAGTGTCATTATTATATGATTTAAAAATAAATAAATTCAATTTTTTCCGATGATTTATAATTTGGTTGATATCTCATTTTTCATTTAGTATTTTCATTTTCATCATAATTACAAGGTCCTACGTGTCATCATAGAAAACAAAAATTCAATAAAAATACAATAAACTACTGAGGGATTCCCTAACACACCACCATTAACTCAAAAAATTTTATGGCTCATTAAAAACACCACGCATTACTGAATTTAAATATGGTCAAACAAACTCAATCCATCTTATCTAAGAAAAAATATTAATAAATACATCAAAATATAGATAAAAAAATTAATTTTACTTTAGGTCAAGTGTATAATAATTTTTCATGGTCTATATCGACCTCATATTTTTTTAAATTGAACTTACATAATTTTTATTGAATATTAATTTCATTACATACATACATACCTAAGAACTGTAATGTATTAGTTATTTTTAAAAATTGAAATATAATCACTATTCCACATGTGAGATATTCCATCTCCCACTATATTCATCATAATAAGAACCCCTCTTCAAATATCCTAAATAATACATATTTTCATAACCTAGGGAATAGAAATATAAGAGGTTGTTAATAAGGTAAACAAGAGGAATATTTAATAATAACATGAATATAAGGGTATGTGAACATGGAAAGTACATTTAAAAACCAAAACCTATATATAAAAGATCTTAATCAAGATTCATCAGAAAACAGTTGGTAGTCCATAATTTATGAGTCATAATGGGATCAATTAAATGAAGCCACGAGAGATTAAAAAATTGAATTACAGGATTATAAATAAGTATTGAAAACAATTTCTATATTATTCAAGAAACACTTCTAAGGTCATAATTACTGAAATACACATCTACTGAACTGAGTTCACTCTTTGTTCCATCATTTTATTACTAAACACTACTATATAATGGGGCTATCCCCACACATCTATAAGCATGGTTTATAGAAACAATTTCTATATGATTCCATGTAAAATTTATATCATTGGTTTTAATAGATCCTTGGGTATAGAGAAACATATTATATCCTTCTACGAGCCACAATCTCCCATAATAATATGATCCCTAGCCTTTCTGAACTCCAGTCCCCTCTATACCTCTACATCAACCTTAAAATCATAGCCTTCTCCTTCATCTCATCATCTTGTACATTGAAACATGGCCTACCTACCTCACAACACCATCCTTCCACATCCAAAACCTCCATACCAACATCAACATTTGCGTCTTCTTCCTCTTACCTACCTCCACCTCCTACCTGGACCTTCTAGACTCCACCTCCAGGCCTCTGGCCTCCACCTCCTCTACAACCTCCGGGAATCTACCACATCATCCTCTTTCTCCTCATCTACCATCAATCCCACCCTTACCTACCCAAAAACCCTAATTTATGTGGTATTTTTCTATTACCAACATACATAGGTTTCTAAGGATATTCCATTGAAGCGTCTCTTATTGTTCTGTCATACCACCACCATTGACCTATTAAAATGGAATGATGATACACATTATATGTTTTTAAATATATATTACTTATTAAATGTTTATATAATAATGTCTTAGTATACTCTACAAATGAATTCCATATAGCCTACTATTTTATGTTATCATTTATGGATACATGAATATCTGTAATACAATTTTATTAATAAGGCTTTTTATAGGTGGGATTTGATCTAAAATCATCTAAATAATTTTTTGATGTTAAGGGACATTGTGTTATTGGGTTCTCTTATTTAGTTTAATAAAGATAAAATGATGGAAGTATTAGTGTTTTATTTATCATTTATTTTATTATGATGTATTTACTTACATGATATTTGTGGTTTCCTCTTCATAGCTCATTTTTTGATCACTAAAACTGAACCATTACTAGGGTTGGGGGATATTCAATTGGGCGATTCGGGATGTGTAGGGATCTTGGGTCTTGTTGAGGCTGGTTCAATCCACTACGATAAAGTGTAGAGGATTCTCTATGGAATTAAGGTATTTTTTTGTTATGTGTCCATTATTTAACTTTTTTTATTTTGTGTTTTTGGGGTTTTTATTTTTTGGTGTTTTTCTAGATTATTTTGGACCTAATACAGTGGTTTTAGTTTTCCATTGTCAAAGGCGACCATCACATACATGCATAGGTAGGAATATAAAAATATAAATTCACAGACATATATATATATATATATATATATATATATTCAGTCATGGTGGTATCAATATATTTATTTTGTCAATGTGTGGTTATGTATATATATATATATATGAAAAATGAATATATGTGTACGGTAAAGGGGTATATCCATGTATAAGAATATATGTAAGGATCCCATTTTACATATTAATTGATAAAAATATATACATATGGGATATGTGTCCTTATATATATATTTGAGAAGGTGAATATGTGTGCATGTGATAAAGGGGGATTCATGTTTTTGACATCATAAGAAGAGTGTATTGAGTTTTAGGTAGGTTCCCTTATTCATTAAATGTTAAATGTAAAGAATCATTGAATTCATGTATTTCACGCCATATTTTTGTACTAAAAAGTGATATCAATTTTTTAGAACAATTTTCCTAAATATACTTGAAGAAAATTAAATGAAATTGTATAATCTAGTAGAAACAAAAACTATACAAACTAAATCAAATGAATATTTACCAAATAAAAGTACAAAATAAAACTAACACAACATGTATTGGTTTATGATAATTCATTCCGATGTAAAATTAATGGAATCAACCTAAAAATATCCATACATTGAGAATACATAACTATTCAAAAACATAACCGAATTTAACATAACATAATCAATTATAATTGCGATGAATATATGAGAAATAAATGTTGTGTACAAAAATCAATTAATCTGACTAGACCAAACTAAAATAATAGTATCAAACTAATTAATCTATAAATAACATTACCATGAAAAACGAAGCGTATAAGAAAAAACAAAAAAATGTACAGAAACACATCCTCTTGAACTAATATAATATGGTTGGAAATTTTATTAACCCAAGGTAAATTGTAGTTCTTATAATTTGGGTGGTGACTTGTATATTCACACAAGGCAGGTATGTTGTAGTATTTATTTTATTTTATTTTATTTATATCATAATCCAAAAATGTATTTTACAGCTTTCTATAGATGAAGGGAAGTTATATTCTATGATGTGTACATAAGGTATTTTGGGGAAGATATGAGGTTTTCTTTATATGGGAGGGATATTTGTTAGTTGATTTATTAATTAGTATTTTTCATTTTTGTGAATTTATACTATTCTACTTATGTTTATATTAATTTCCTTGTAGTATGTATGTCTAATGTAATGATGGGTAATGAACACATTTTATTTAATTTAAAATATTATTTTAATTAATTGTCTATGAGATAAATCATTCCCTTGTAGTGACTTCTTGATTCCCATACATTTATTCTAGTGCATGGGAGTATAACATCCAACATAGTCTATCATATTCATTCCAATATAAGAGTCTGACTAGATCATCACCATTTTTGAACCATTGGAGGGAATATGAAGAACATAATAACTAGGAAGGGATTAGGAATGTCATGTAATGAATTGAGAATTACCATGAATAAGGATTAAGGAAATTGGAATTTAAAATGAAGTGATCTAAGAGAGCCTGAAATATATTTGATTTTAGAAATTCCATGTGTTTAAAAGGATGTGAAATGGTAATTCATTGGGACTACTAAATAAAAATTCACATTCATAACCAATTTCATAATGTAATATTAGTTCATCATCTACTTTACAGTTTTGGAGTTTCTGATTTGACTCCATCCTAATGAAACTATAAAATACCTTGGTTTCAAAATAATATATCAAATAATATAATGTTTCGTATTAAATTCACAATAAAACCATCACTGAGATACCATCGGTTTTTATAAAATTTTATTTGAAATATTTCTTTTAAAATAGCCATTTATCAATTACTAGATCTAATATCACCATGAATAAACGTGAAATTCCACTCCACTATTCTAGGCGGATGCCTTAATTCAATAGGATAGTGATGGAGAGAAACTCAACCACTATGATGGCTCGAGTACTAGAATTGGACTCACATACTCTAGGTGGTATAAAATTGAGTGTATTAATAGATTAGTTTCGTTATATGTAGATAATTGTAAACAACTATGTTTGGATCATGAAATGTAAATATAAAAACCACTTGATTAGTTTAAAGTGACTATTTGATTTAAAATACTAGTTTCTTTTGATGAGGAATTCCAAGGAAAAAGAATGTGCTATAAGAAATATTAAAGAATTGTTGTAATCCATATATATATATATATTATATAGAATAATGGTTACCATGTATATTTATTGATTGTGAGTAATGTTTATAGATTACTAAAATGAAATTTATTTAATTCGAGTTAAAAGTCCTTTTAGTATGTAAATTATACTGAATATTTAATATAATTATTTTAATAATAAAATTCATTCAATGATTTTTAGTTACAATAATTCATATTTTGGATGTTTCAAGATAAAATAATTGAGTAGAAATTGTATGTTCCATTTTATTGTGTTAAAATCAATGATTTTATATAGGTCAATGAAGTTACACTAAATATATTATTCAATAGTTGAGGCATAACATGTAAATGTTTTGTGAATATATATATAATCTATTTAGAAAAAGAATAATCAAAATGATATTGGAATTTACTATTATATGTTTTATATTAATTATGATAACTCATTGTCCATTATAAATATCTATGAATCAACTATATGTTACAAGAATTATATATATAGAGGTCACAAAGAAGTTCATTCAAGAAAATTCTAAAAAATATGATATCAATTTAGAGGATTCTGTCATGACCCGACCCTACATGAGCTAGAGCCACAACTACCCCAAGCCCACCTCCATAGGCCTGGGGCTGGAGACAAGAGCCGAAGGCTAAACAACTTGGGAGGCCTTTGCCTGAGTATGTGTACACATAAACGCATCCCACTCAATGCAGAAGTGCAGAGTAAAATGAAAAGAAAAGTAAAGTAAAGTGCCAACTGCTATAAATATACAAAAAAAGGTGCATCAACCAATAAATAGTACAAAGAATGTGATGAAGGTAAACTGAATAAAAAAGGGGAAAACACGCGCCCAACCAGAAATGTTCCACAACCCGGAAATAGGTAAACAAAAGTAAACAACTGGGAGAGTCCCACACCTAGAAATTGACTAAGACCATTGTATGCGGTCCATGCTCCCGAACTCCTATGCTCCGATGAAGTCAGGACCAACCTGTGCATCGTCTGTAAAGGCAAACCAATTATGGGAAAATCCCAAGCAGTGGTGAGTATAAAAATACTCAGTAAGATGCCCCAAAGGTTCAAGGGAGCAACAAATGAGGTACTGAAGAGGTGAGCAATAAATCAAACATGGAAAAGTAAATTTCTATAACTGAGAGTGCAGTGAAGAGTACAATAGAGTAACATCTCAACCAAACAAGAGAAAGGAATTAGACTTGTCCAAACACAGGGAGCTAGAAGCGGTGAGAAGATAAACATCTTGTCGAGTCTACACTACCTATTGTAGGAGAGTAGACTCATCCAACCATGAGAAGCTAGACATGGAAAGCACATGGCATACCCCCACGCGTCTTCGCCTCTCCTGTAAGGAGAGTATCCAAAACCCAAGGGTTGGGTACTGGAACAAGGTATACATATATATATGCTCTATCAAGAAACCCGAACAAGATCATAAGGGGATATCCATCCCATAGCTCAGCCTAAGAAAGTGAGTAGCCAACAGTCCCAGAAGTAAACACCATATATTCCAAGTATCTAGTACATTTGTACCCAAATGCAAGTCAAGGGGCTCAAATCACCACACATCGACACTATCCACTTTGGGCAGCACTAACTCACCTGCACAGTTTTAGGTCGCATCTCAAGGATGCGTCTTGGGGGGGGGGGAAAGTGCCCCTCGTACTTGAGAATTCTTGGGAAAGTCAAACCACACCTCATCACTGCCACACAATCGAGAGGTCTTCTAAAAGTCAATGCTATCACATCACTGACTCCTACAACCAAGAGTCCAGCTCTGATAGTCACAGATAAAAGCTATAGACTAGCCTAGTAGAAAGAACTCAATCTGAATGAAGTAGTTGGGTAACCCACTTCCCAGCCCCGCTGGAGGGTAAACCCTAAGAGGTCGTTGGGTAACCCACATCTAAGTCTCTACTAGAGGATAAACCCTATGAGGTCGTTGGTTAACCCACTGCCTTGTCACTGCTAAAGGGAAAAGCCTAAGAGGTCGTCAGGTAACCCACTACCCAGTCTCTGCTGAAGTGAAAACCCTAATAGGTCGTCGGGGAACCCATTGCCCAGTATCTGCTGGTGGGTAAACCCTAAGAGGGAATCGGGTAACATAGTTCCCAGTCTCTACTGGAGGGTAAAACCTAAGAGCTTGTCGGGTAACCCACTACCCAGTCTCTACTGAAGGGTAAACCCTAAGTGGTCGTCGGGTAACCCACTACCCAGTCTCTGCTGGAGGGTAAACCCTAAGAGGTCGTCCATTAACCCACTTCCCAATCTCTGCTAAAGGGTATCCCCTAAGAGGTCATCGTGTAACCCACTGCTCAGCCCCGCTGGAGGGTAAACTTGATGAAGTCGATGAGAAACCCACTGCCCAGCCCCACTGGAGGGTAAAATCAGAACTACTCTGCCTAGGGAAACACATCACATTAGACCACAGAAAGAGGATATGATCTTGATTCTCAGCAAGGGAATATGCACCCAGGATCACTGGGGATCTATTCCCTACTGAAAACAACATCCTAGGTATAGGATTCATGCTCGCGTAATGTATTGGTAACACCAAATCCAAAAAAACTATACCATGGAACATGAAGGGATGTGATACTGAAATCCCACATGACTAAACGAGAAAGGGAAACCTAAAAAACTCCGCCGATCAAACTGTTGAGAATAGAACCAGGGGAAACTACTCAACCCTATTAGTCTAAACCATCTTAAACAGGACCAAAGGGAATCCCACTCAACCCTGCTGGTCGAAACCATCGAGAACAGTCAGACCCTCTACATCACGAGAGGTCCAAGGTACGTAAAGTAAAACACGACGCGCACACGGGTCCCACACGACGTGTGGTCCAAAATCATCTCCAAATCAAGTGCACAGACGTTCTCTAGTACAATCTATATCATGTACCTCCATGCATTCCTTTATACTCCCAGACTGTGCCACATTTCCTGCCCAAGGGCTATCGTGCATACGACACGCAATGTCAATGAAAAAATGTGTAAATGCATTTTCACCAACCCTCTTCCTCCACGAGCCCTAGAATGGCCAACCAAATCTCTTAAAACATAAAATTCACTCACACGGAAGTGAACGCGATCACACACCAAGGGTTCGCTTCCAAACACAGCAAGAAATAACCACAACCGGAGTACCTTTCATACATCCCCATTTAATGAGATCTCGAATTAGACTCTTCACATACAAAAATTTCGTACCATTTTAATACTCGCAGAAAAACATGCGGGATAGACTATTTACTCACCTCCAATGGAAATCTGATGTAAAAGTTGTTCAACACTACTTGACGCCCGACGACGTCCCGCGGTCCTGAGCCTCGGTCATGAAAATAGTCAGGCACATCGCACCATTGCGATCCCCTCGGGAAAACACATAAATTGACTTCTCACTTGAGTGAAATGGATATCAAGATAAACGGATGCATTTCATCATACCACACACAATCAATGCTTCATGGGAACCTCATATTGGTCCCGAAGTGCAATGAATGGATTGCACCATTGCGATCCTCTTGCAAAAGTACACAAGATTGACAATCCATTTGTCTGAAACAGACACCCAGCGATAATGATAGAAATCACCGCTAACTCTCAAAACGGAGATCATGTGGGCCCCACCATCATGAAGAATTAAAGAAGAATGATTGTGCCATTTCAATACCCTCGAAAAAACACCCAGAATCGACTGCTCGCTCTCCCAAAACAGACATTCAATGAAAAAGTTGCTAAACACTGCTCGCAGCATAAAAGACAAGCTGTGGGGCCCATGCCTCAACTCTGGATTCAATGCCTGAAACCACCCTAGAATGCTCCACCTCTGCACCAGGGTCCCAATTCTTCTTATTGCGCTTAAATCAAATGTGGGATGTGTCTGCGCCATCCAAAACTATAACTCTCGGAAAAATGCCAATCCAATTAATGTACGCATCGTGACGTCGAGCCCCTCGTATCGGAAATTCAAAATTCCCAATACCATCTCAAAATGTATGTCTCGGTCCAAGGAATGAATTTCCATTGACGACCTTGGAATCGGATTTACGGTTTAAATTTTAGGGGTGTTTATATATAATTGGATGAAATGAGGTGGGTCAGGCCGGTTCGGCCGACCCACCCTACCTGAACCGGCCCACGGTTCACCGCGCGGGCCGACCCGTCTCGCCCAGACTGGCATAGCTGGTCGGGATGTTTCCACATGACCCGTGAGGTGCGGGTCCTTATCTACAGACTGGGGTCACGAGGACCCTGGGTCTCCCGCATCACCCAAACTGGCAAAGCTGGCCGGTGTTCCAGCGTCGCGTTCCCTCTTCCGGTGCCTCCACTCGACCGCGACACCGCCCGCGGCCACCTGCCGCGCTCCCTCACCCGGCCGCCGTAAACCTCGGACCACTGATCGCGCCTCGCCGCTCCACTATCCAGGAGCCCCGCTCACCTGGCCGAAGCCCCCCACCACCTATTCCAAGCCACCCGCCACTAGACCGACTTGAACTAACGGAAAACCTCCAAAACCCCATGGATCTTCGGTGGACTACTGTGATCACCTAAAATCTCAGATTTTGAATCTGAAACATGCGTTGGATAGATCAGAACATATAATATGAAAAAAAGGGCTTCGATCAAAAAAAATTGCAATTATATGAAACAGATGAAGCTCAAAGGCGATGCCGAAATTAAAAAAATGAAATAGCAACAATCCTACCTCTTGGGTGTAGCTGGAAGCTTCGATCCTTCGCCACACCACCATCGTTGTCGCATATGCATGGCTCAAGCGAGGAGGATAAGAGGATGAAGTTGGGAGCTCCTTGGTTGGGAGCGTCTTCCACTAGAGGAAGAACAAGGTAAGGAGGGGGGGGGGTAGGGTTATGGCTTAAATAAATAAAACTAATTATAATTTTAATTAATTTTTAAACACCCAATATTGACTGGCATCCAAAAATATTAGGGTTTTCAAGATTAATCCTCCCTGAGGGTAAACACCACCTTCCGAGAACAACGGATGTCTCAGAATTTCAATCTGAGCCTCCGTTCGAATGTTATAAAATTTAACGACTGAGGCCGCTAAATTACGAAAACACCCCTGGTGGCATTTTCCACAGAAGGCCCGCGCCCGTGAAACATACACCAGTCTTAAGGAAAAAGGCATTCTCTAGACTCAAAGGTGCCCTCTGTATTCCCATCCATGCTATCGTTTAGGAATTATTCTATTTATTTGGTGTGCCCAATGATAACACACTCAAAATTTATTTCTAGCCACACCGTTGCTCAGAATTGTACGTCGTCTGAAGGCACTGCTCTGGAATAACATCAAGGAAATTCCAAAGAGTTTTATAGAAAAAAACAAGATTCTTACATCATTCCATCCTTAATTATTTTCATCCACGAAAATCAAAACCAAGGAACAATGCAGAGTACTAAGTCTACACCTAGCACTCAAATACCCAGAATAACTCTTGCATAGTCCCGCGTCACCACACACAAACCAAAGGATTTGATCGTTTCCCGCGAGGTCTGCCTTGCTGATGATCTGCATAAGATCACACACACATATGCTCAGCTATGTCATATGGGAGGCGTCATGCACCCACTCCAGACATTGGGGGGTTAGGGAAGGGTGGTAAACAACATCTCCATCCCTTCGCACGGTCAAAAAACAGCCCGATGACCCTCGAGGGTAACTCCCCTCCCCGATCGAGCCACTATGTCACACACCATGACTGGAATTACCATTTGGACATGGGACAAATCCCGGTGATTCCCTCCTTCAAAATATCCATATGGTGAAATACCCAAGGATATCTGGTCACACAAGGTTTCAGAGTCGATGTCCCACGACCAAGACTCTCTTACATGCTTGAAAGGAGAAAGAGTTTCTGCCATCGACTAATGAGAATGGTTACATGCATTCTATTCCACTAACACAAGGTTACATAGACACCCAGCATCACCCCGGTAACAACTCAAGAAAGGAGTAGGGTGAAAAGAATTTCACACACAGTGTCTAACAATTCGACTAAAAAAATTAGAAGAGCTATAGAGCGTACCTCTTATCTCCACATGCTCTGCAGTATCATAGACATCCAATGCTCATTACTGTCTGTGGTCCCAACTGTCAGCTCTCGGAGACTATTGTGGACTACCTAGTGGTGATGTGAAGTCCTCGTAATGTCGTCCCACACTTCCAGATTCCCCCACTCCTCTTTTAGCACCACCTCTCTTGGTTCTACTCCAATCACGGCGCTGCCTCTAACATGGTGGTTCACATGCTACCTGCCCGATATTCTTAGTGTGGCTGGTCAGGCAGTCACGGTCCAAGTGACCTCTCTCATCGTAAGTATAACACCGACTCTCTCCATGCTTCATTGGTGCCCTTGGGTCCCACTGTGGTGTATGACCACGCCCCTGAGTCCGGTCCTCAGAAAGACACCTGTTTCAAGGATCTATTAGCCGACGCCCGCTATCTACGACAGATGTCTCGGCTCTGTCGAGATTGATTCCACTACCAACTTTAGAACACGATAAGAAGCTCTCTGTCAAAAAGCACCTGCTATATCACCCCGGTATAAGTGGAAATTCCCTATGGTGCGATGACCACATGAATATCTCTGCGAATAACCTGCTCGAAATTCCGCGCTCGGAAGTTTCTTCCATGGACTATGTCTGGGTGAAAATGTGAATTGTCTGCAAAACTAGTCTCATACCCAGTCACTGTCATCCCTCCCGGCTGAAAGTATAAGAGCACCTAGATCCTAATGGAGAGTATGAAGGAGGGGTAAAACTCCTCACAAAACATCCAATGAAAGTTTCCCCAGAAGAGTGACGACTCATCAAGTAACTAAGTGACCCGACTCCACCAACGCCTAACTACTCTGTGGAAATGGTTGGTTACCAAATTCACCCACTGATCTGTTGGTTTCTGCACAATACTGAAGAGGCAAACCACTACCCGGAGCCAAACCTCTTCTACCTGAGGGTCTATCTCACCACTAAACCTCAGAGGTCTTGGTCGCTGGAACTCACATAGCGTGCTCAACCTGCGCCCATGCTCCGTCTTCTCAATTGGATCTGTCTACTACTCACCAGGTGGGGGCACTGCTACCGGACCACTCAGAGAAAGGGACTCACATGATGGGTCTTGGAATTAGGCATTGTCACTCACAGGGTCATCATCACAAACCAAAGCTAGTATACTTGCCAGATGTCTTCGCGAAAACATCCTAGATGTTATTAAGGAGTACCACAGTCAGATGAGAAAATATGTATATAATATTAGCAATAATGGGGAGCAGACTCAAGAGGGACAATCAAAGACTCAATACTATGTGATGCACAAACCAATTTTCCCCGCAACTGGTGTCTCAGCATGTCGAGTCAACAAGAGGGTTATCAGGGTCCTGGGGAATGGATATGTCGGCCACCGCACCATCATTGTACTCCCTGGTATGAGATCCTCTCCTGAGACATGTTGACATTGTTTCCCAAGATCACAACCAATTCCTTTTTATGGATGTCCGATCAACATCCCAAGGAACAATCCACCTCTGATACCACTTTTTCACGACACAATCTTACCCGATATCGAGTCGCAACTAACCCAAGCCCGCCTCCATAGGCCATGGGAGGGCGTCAAGTGTTGAAGGCTATATAAGTCATGAAGGCCTTTGACTAAGTGTCTACACACACACACATCATGAAAAATGCAGAAGTGCAGGGTGAAAGGAAAAGAAATGTAAAGTAAAGTTCCAACTACTATAAACAGACCAAAAGAAGGTGTATCGTCCTTTAAATAGTACAAAGAATGTGCTGAAGGTAAACTGAATTAAAAAATGAGAAAAACACATGCCCAACCAGAAAAGTGCCACAACCTGGAAATAGGTAAACAAAAGTAAACAGGTGGGAGAGTCCCACACCTGTAACCTGACTACGACCACCGTACATGGTCCAAGCTCCCAAAATCCTATGCTCCGCTGAATTCATGACCAAACAGTCTATCCTCTGTAAGGGAACACCATGTGCGGGCAAATCCCAAGAAGTGGTGAGTATAAAAATACTCAGTATGATGTCTCGAAGGCCCGAGGGAGCATAAAAGGAAGTACTGAAGAGTTGAGCAGTAGAACAAACATGGAAAAGTAACGTAGTACAACCGATAGTGCAGTTAAGAGTAAAATAGAGTAACAGCTCAACCGAACAAGAGAATGGAAGTAGACTCATCCAAACACAAGGATCATGAAGTGGTGAGAAGATGAACGTGTCGTAGAGTCTTCACTACCTATAGTAGGAGAGTAGACTCGTCCAACCACGAGAAGCTTTCCACGGAAAGAATGTGGCATACCCCGTGCGACTTCGCCTCTCTTGGAAGGAGAGTAACCAAATCCCAAGGAGTGGGTACTGGAACAAGGTATACATATATATATATATAGGATCTGTCATGAAACCCAAACAAGATCGTAATGGGATATCCAACTCGTAGATCAGCCCAAGAAAGTGAGTAGCCAATAGTCCCAAAAATAATCACCATCGATGCCCTGTATCTCGTACGTCTATCTCAAACTGTAAGTAATGGGGCTCCAATAACCACACCTCGACACTATCCGCTTTGGGAGGCACTAACTCGCTTCCATGGTTTTAGGTCATATCTCAAGGACGCGTCTTTGTAGGGAAAGCGCCACTCGTATTTGAGAGTTCTTGGAAAAGTTAAACCACACCTTGTTTATGTCCCACAGTCAAGAAGTCTTCTCAAAATTAAATTTGTCACATCACTGACCCGTACAACCAAGGGTCCCGCTCTGGTAGTCACAGAGATAAGCCAAAGACTAGCCTTGTAGAAATTACTGAGTTTGAATGAAGTCGCTAGTTAACCCACTACCTAGCCCCGTTGGAGGGTAACCCTAAGAGGTCATCCAGTAACCCACTGACCAGTCTCTGGTGAAGGGTAAACCCAAAGAGGTCATTGGGTAACCCACTGCCCAGTCTCTACTGGCGGGTAAACCCTAAGAGGATTTCGGGTAACCTACTACCGAGTCTGTGCTGGATGGTAAACCCCAAGAGGTCAGCGGGTAACCCACTGCCCAGTCTGTACTGGAGGGTAAATCCTAAGAGGATGTCAGGTAACCCACTGCCCAATCTCTGCTAGAGGGTGAACCCTAAGAGGTCATCAGGTAACCCACTGCCCAGTCTCTGCTGGATGGTAAACCCTAAGAGGTCATCGGGTAACCCACTTCCTAGTATCTTCTCAATGATAATCCCTAAGAGGTCGTCGGGTAACCCCCTGCCCAGACTCTGCTGGAGGGTAAACCCTAAGAGGTCATTGGGTAACCAACTGCCCAACCCCGTTGGAGGGTAACCCCGAAGAATTCGATGAGAAACCCGCTGCCTAGCCTCACTGGAGGGTAAAACCGCAACGACTCTGCCTAGGTAAATACACCACGGTAGACCACGGAAAGCGGACATGATCTCGATACTAGGCTAGGGAATCTTCACCCAAGCTCACTGGGTCTCCGTACCCTACTGGAAAAAACCTCCAGGGTAGAGTATTCGTGCATGCGTATTGTGTTGGTCACACCGAATCCACAAAAACACTTCCAGGGAACAGGAAGGTACGTGATACTGAAAGCAAACATGGCTAAAGGGGAAAGAGAAACCCAAAAAACTCTACCCATCATACAGTCGAGAACAGAACCAGGGGAAACCACTCAACCCTGCTGGTCTAAACCATAGTGTACATGACCAGGTGGAAACCCACTCAACCCTGTTGGTCGAAACCATCGAGAACAGGGGGACCCACTACGTCATGAGAGGTCAAGGGAATGAAAAGTAGATCAAAGCACACACATGGGACCCACACGACGTGTGGCCCAAACTCATCTCCAAACCAAGCGCACAAATGTTCTAAGGTACAAAATACAACTTGTACATCCAAGTGTCCCTATATACTCCTAGAGTGTGCCCCATTGCCATCCCAAGAGCTATCGTGCACACGACACCAAATGTCAACGCAAAAAGACGTAAAGACAATTTTTCCAACATGCTTCGTCCACTTCCCTATCATGGCCAATGACATCTCCTAAAAAATAAAATTCACTCACATGGATGATAATTCTATCACATGCCAAAGGTTCGCTTCTAAACCCAGTAAGAAGAACCGCCACCAGAGAACCTTTCATGCTTCCACATTTAATGAGATCTTGAATGAGACTCCGCACATCTAAATGGATTGTACCATTGTAATCCTCGCAAAAAAACATTTCAGATAGACCATTTACTTGCCTCCAATGGAAATCCTACATAAATGTCGATCAACACTTCTTTATGCCCGATGACGTCCCGTGGTCCCGAGCCACGGTCCCGAAAACAGTCAGGTGCATCGCACCATTGCAATCACGTCTGGAAAACATGACAAATTGACTAATCACATGAGTGTAACAGATATACAGGGAAATAGTTGCATTTTGTCGTACCGCACACGAGCAGTGCTTTGTGGGACCCACATATCGGTCCCAAAGTGCTATGAACGGATCACACTATTGAGATCCTCTCAATAAATTACACAAGATTGACTATCTAGTTGTCCGAAACGGAAACCCGGTGATAAAGATAGTGATCAAAGCCAACTCCCAAAACTGCCCTCATGGGGCCCACACCATCGTTAAGACTTAAATTGGGCAGATTGCGCCATTACAATACCCTCATAAAAACACCTAGAATCGACTGCTCACACACCACAAATGGACATCCGATGAAAAAGTGTATAAACACTGCTCACAGCTTAAATGACGGGCCATGGGTCCACACCTCAACTCTAGATTCAATGCCTAAAACCACCATGAAAAGCTCCGCCTCAGCGCCAGGTTCACGGCTCCGCAGACGGTGCTCTAATCGGACATCATATGTGTCCATGCCATCCAAGACAAGAACTCCCAGAAAATCGCCAATCAACATAATGTAGGCATCGTGCCATAATGACCCTCGCCTCAGGAATTAAAAATTCCCGAGACCATCTAAAAATTTCAATCGTGATCCAAGGAACGTGTCGCCTCTAACAGCACATGCATCTGATATACAGTTTAAATTTTAGAGGTGTTTAAATAAAATTGGACGAGACAAGGTGGGTCGGGCCGGTTCGGCGGGCCCACCCTGCCTGAACCGGCCAGTGGTTAACCGCACGTGCTGGCCCATCTCGCCCGGACCGGATTAGCCGGTCTAGCTATTTCCATAGGACATATGAGGTTTGGGTCCTTGTCTATGGATTGGGGTCACGAGGACCCCGGGTCTCCCGCGTCAACCCGTCCAGAAATGTAACACCCTGAGATTTTATGAGAAATATTTTTTATGTCTTATGTTATATGCAACACCAAAGGAATCCTTCGCAACACACAATACAGACTTGGCATGCATTACACGCAATCGCGACATTCCTCGATAGCGTGTGTAGTACGCAATACCGGGTTTCCCTAAAAAACGATATATTATTATGGACTAACCGTTATCAATAGTATTAACTACATTTTGAATTTTATATCATTATTATTCATCTTACACATTTTCTAGAACATGGTAAAAGAACAAAATAATTTTTTCGGGTAAAATAAATATTTTTAAAAAAATGCAGTTTTGCCGCCTTTTGATGGAGCACCCACATTAAATTTAGTTTTGGACATCTTTATAAGTTCAATTTGACAAAATAAAATTCTTATTTGGAATCAGTATATAAAAATTTACTTTGGATAAATTTTTGATATTTTTCTGATAACTTTCATATTTTGATTAATAGTAAAAATACGCTAATTTTTAAATAAAAACAACTTATTTCATTGAGATAATTTATATGGTTAAATTATAATATTGAATGGTTTTAAATTATAAATATAATATATTTTTACCATTTAATATAATTTATGTCATTAGCATTAATTTTACATTTAATTCATATGTAAAAACATTTCAATCTTTGGCAATGTTTTAACTTTTAAAACCCGTTTGCTTAACAACGGGATTAATTTTAAATTAATCACGGAAACTTATGTGTTTTGAATTTTGAAAAATTAATTCTATATTTTGAATCAGTGGGTCCAAATAATGTTAATAGGTTACTTGTTTTGATATTATGAATAGTAACTACAGTAATTTGTATTTACTACGGTTAAAGGTAAATAGGGTAATTCAAGGTTAAATGAATATTACAATAATTAAAAATTAGCTTGACACATGTTCTAACCTTATTGGATGAGTAGTGACCAAACATGGGCATCATTGGGATGATTTTGGGACCCCATTTAGCCAAATGGTAGTGATAATGAAAATTTGGATTAATTAATTTAATGTAACGACAAAATTGACCCTAACAAAAATATTTTAGTAACTAATTTTTATAAGGGGTTATATAAATTATATTTTTGACTATAAATATTCATTGGAAAGATAATAAGATTTACTACATGATGATATTTGTTTTATAATTTTTAGACATCAAATAAATTAAATAATTTATGACACAATAACGATGCAGTATTTACCTCATTAAGAATTGATTTAAATAAATAAGAGTATAATGATTAAAATATTTTCCAAAAGATGTCCAATTCTAATTGGATGATTCTATATTGACCATGAGTCATCTTATCTTAATCATTAATTATTTTTGGAACCTTTTTAAACCGAAGATAAGTTTATAATAAAATAATATTTCCACACATTCCAAAGGTGCCCCTCTCCTCCTTTATAAAAGGGCACCTCCTCCCTCCCCTCCTCACACCAATTTGAGCCTTCATCCTCGGCCAAAACCTACCCATTTAACTTTCCCACTTCCCTAGAAACATCCTAGAGATCCTGGTCTTCTTCAAAGGACAATTTTAGTTCACTAAGAAGAGGTCTCAAAGAGGTGCTTCAAAGAAGAGGTAATGTCTGTTACCAATTCTTTCAACTTTATTTCTTCTTCCGCTTCTTCTTCTTTAGTTGTTTCATTATGAAGTAATAACATAAGTATCACTCATATAATGATATTTTATTATAATTATGAAACAACCCTATTTCACCACCTATCCATCCTATGGAAAATGAAATCACCGCGCGTGCGTACGTACGGAATATCGTCTCCACGCCGTGATGTAATCTATTTTCCACCACCACCTTACTTGGATGGGTATAATGGTGTGAATAATGACTCTATATGATAATTTTAAATTATTATTTATTTATTCTGAAATAGTATATATACAATCCAATACAATTCCACAACCATGGGAATGATATCATCGCTCGTGCGTACATACAGAATACCGTCTCCACGATGTGATGCGACTCGTTCTACATGATCTTCATTGCATAATGATTATATAAATGAATTGAATGAATAAATATGATATATATTATATTAATACCATTCTATAATTTAGGTGTCTATAACCTAAAATGAGTAATAAGAATATATTCGACAAAACACACATACGAACATAAAGCAATAGACACCCGAATAACAAGTAGCAATGAAATATTAATAATAATAAGCTAAGAATATGACCATATATGATATCATAAAATTCATTATGAATTTGGAATAAGTCAATGACATTATTTAAATCATTATACAGGAGGTTCAAACACTTACGAAGCAAATCAGACATATGGTAAGGGAAAATCTCTTAATCTCATTTTTATCCGATATTGTTTATACATTAGAATTTACTGGGGAATATTCATCATCCACATCCATGTTCCCTAAATATGTAATATTTATATCCTTATACAAGTTTTTAAATCCAATTTTACCCTTCAGTGTGTTTTCAGTAAACGATATTAAAGGAATCTTTTGTCATTTTTCGTACGAGGTACTTTTTGACTTTTCCGGCCAAAGTACGAGAAGAATGTTTTTTTCAATTATATGGCATGAATGGTTTTTTAAAACATTATTTCCAAGAATCTCCCTTTAAATGTTTTCATGTTTATTTTGAATCAAATTCTTTTAGTTTAAAATTGTATGACATGTAAAGAAAGGAAAAGTGTTTTTGAAGTAGAAAGTATATTTTCCTCAAGAATGGAGTTCAAGTGTTTTATCAAAATAATTTTCCATCTAAGATAGTATAGGTTCTGTTTTATATCCCTATTATTACATTGATTTGATTATGTTGTGATGGAATTATTTTTATGAAATCCTTTATCCAATATGAATTGTTTTATGATGTAACGATGTTTAAGAATAGCATTTTTATTACATGGGTTATGCAATGATGTATGGTATATTATTTTGTTGCACACATAAGAATGGTATCATTATGATATGGGTTGGACCTATATCTCCCTCCAATGCATTGGGTATAGATTTATATCTCATGAGATAGGAATGGCTGGAATGAAATGTTAAACCGGTTCAGTGAAACAGGACTGAAACGAGGAGTGAACTCGGTTCAGAAATGGACATTGTCTGCTAAGATAGTCTTGGAAATGAGTATTGACTACTATGAAAAGATTCTCTATGATTATTTGTCTATTCCACAGAGATTCATGTTTTATGTTATGATTATTGGGATTACATTTCACTTCTATGATTTATCCCATGTTATGATATTATGATTTTTTGCAGGTTAAGATTTCTAAAATGTTATGTTATTATGAATATGATTTGTTTGATATTTCTTTTGTATAAACATAATGAGAATTTGAGCTCACCCGATTGTATGTTTTCTTTTCCCCAGGTCAGGAAGAAGGATATTAACTAAGATATGCCAAAAGTGACTCTTGATATGACGAAATAAATTGGAGACAGTGTAGATGCATTATGAACCAGTTGATTATGTTTCCCAGTTTCTAAAGACACTATTCCAATATGGTCCTTTCATGGTTTTGTTATATGTTGTAATAAGTATGCTTCAATTTTGAAGTAACAACCATGTATGTAATGTATGGGTTTTTATAGTTGGTTTCAGGGGAATGGTATAGTCATCCATTGGAAACTAGGATGTGAAAGCCTTAGTAAAAAACCTAAGGATATGTCTAAACATAGAACACAATCATAGTGTTTTAGAAATGGCCATGAAGAACCTCTGATAAGACCTTATGTGTGCAATTTTATTCTTGATTATGTGGTTTTCCTATTATAATTAGTGTTGCTCACACTATTCTTCTTGGTTTTATTCAATGGATGGAATCCGAAGGAGCCGTGATAATGAGGAATGCGACGGGCAATGCAATGATATTCCCCATAAGAAACCAAATGTTATGGGAGCTGGAATGAAAAATCTTGTATCCATGCTCACACAACATTCTCAAGCTATGAATCACGTAGGACTTCTAAATGAGAAAAGGAAGAAGTGACATTCTATTGAATCCTTCATGTGGCAGCGTCCACCTTCATTCAGCGGGTCTTCTGATCCCTTTGTGGCTGAACAATGGATCAGTGCCACTGAAAAGATATTTTCAGTTCTTTAATGTTCTGAACATGATAATGTCATCTTAGCAGTGTATCGTTTGGAAGGTTATGCTGATCAATGGTTGAATATTATTAAGAATACAAGGGAAAGGGTTGAAATTGAGTCCATGGAATGGGACGATTTCATGAACTTATTTTTCAATAAGTATTTTCCTCGTATTCTTCAAAAAAAGATGGGGAACGAGTTTCATGAACTGAAGCAAAAGGATGATGAATCTGTTGGTACCTACGAAGAAAATTTTACAAGACTTTCAAGGTACGTTTCCGGAATTATTATCCAACCTGAGAGTAAGATCGATCGATTATTTAGTGGCATAAAACCAAGTCTTTGAAGGGAATTAGCCATAAAGGACATCAATAGCTATGAGGAAATTGTTCGATGTGCTCTCAAGGATGAGATGGAGATTGGTGTAACCCATCAGTCACATGGGTTTGATAAGAAGAGGAAAATGGAATTCAAAGGAAAATCTAAAGACCACACTGAAAAGAAGATGAGTTTTCCCTTATGCTCAAAGTGTTGAATGACACATGGATGAAATTGTCTTATGGGGACAAGAAAATGTTATAAGTGTGGAAAAGAAGGTCATTGGGAAATTGAATGTCAAAATAATGGGAATAAAATGTCTAATGATGCAAACAAAGGAAGGGATGCACAGAATGAACCTACTACACATCAATGTTTCAAGTGCAAGGAGATGGGGCATTATGCCAATCAATGCCCAAATCCAAGGGTTGATGATGATGATCGACGTCAACAAACTCTTAAGGCCAAAGACAAAGGAAAGTCACATGCAATTAATATCAGTGATGTGGAGTACGACAACGAAGTGGTGAGAGGTACACTTACCATCCACTCTAAAGTAGAAAATGTTTTATTTGATTCTGAATCCACCCACTCTATTATTTCTGAAGAATTTTCTAAGGGTATCTCCATATTACCTAAAAAATTATATGTTGAGTTGGCTGTGACAACTCCTAATGGCACAACAGTCTCATCAAAAGTTTACAATTCTTCTCCGATTGAAGTTTGTGGGAAAGTGATTCATGAAAATCTTGTGATCCTTCCCATAGTATAATTTTATGTGAATCTTGGCATGGATTGTCTTTCTTTATATGGATCTCATATCAATTTCCAAATAAGGGAAGTCACATTTCATATTCCAGATCATTCTATGATCTTTTATCGATGAAAGGATGAACATAACCTTCAAGTGGAAAATTGTTCTATCTTATGGGTCTTGATTCCACTAAATGAAGGTTATTTATCTCAAATAGTTGGAGGGAAACTCACGATATATAAAATTCCCATTGTACGGGAATTTTATGATGTCTTTCCGGGGGAATTGCCAGGTCTTTCACCAAATCGTGAAGTTGAGTTTTCAATAGAACTCCTACCGGGTGATTTTCCTATTTCAACTAAACCTTATAGAATGGCCCCAATTGAGTTGCAGGAATTGAAGAAGAAACTCCAAGAGAATAATGATAAATGATTCATACACCCTAGTGCATCACCTTGGGGAGCACCTGTTTTGTTTGTTATGTAGAAAGATGGATCAATGAGACTCTGCATTGATTATCGAGAACATAACATGATCACTATCAAGAACAAATATCCTCTCCCATGCATTGATGACCTATTTGAACAACTACGCAGAGCTCAATACTTTTCCAAGATTGATCTTCGTTTAGGAAATCATCAATTAAGGGTCAAAAGGGAGGATATACCAAATACGGATTTCCGTACAAGGTATGGACACTATGAATTTATAGTGATGCCATTTGGTCTTACTAATGCCCCTGCTATCTTCATGGATCTGATGAATAGAGTATTTAGAGACTATCTTGATCAGTTTGTGGTAGTCTTTATAGATGATATTCTTGTCTATTAAAAGATCAAGGAAGAACATGAAGATCACTTGAGAATTGTATTGAAGACCCTAAGAAAGGAGAAGCATTATGCCAAATTTACCAAGTGTGAATTTTGGCTTCAAAAAGTTGCATTTTTGGGTCACATAATCTCAAAAGAGGGGATATCTGTGGATCCATCAAAAACAGAGGTTATCGAAAGATGGTCAAGACCAACAACAGTAACTGAGATCTGATGTTTTCTTGGTTTGGCTGGACATTATCGACGTTTTGTGAATGATTTTTCAAGTTTATCTAACCCACTCACCATGTTGACGTGGAAAGGAGTTATGTTTTCTTGGACAGAGGAATGTGAAGAGAATTTCAAAGAGCTAAAAAGAAGGTTAGTCAGTGCACCTGTGCTCACACTACCTTGTAGTGGAGAAAGCTTTGTGATCTTCAGTGATGCATCCAATAGGGTACTAGAGTATGTTCTTATTCAAAATGATATGGTGATAACGTATGCCTCACGATAGTTGAAAATCCATGAGCAAAATTACCCAACTCATTATTTGGAGTTAGATATGGAAAACTTTTCATTACAGATTTGGAGGAATTATCATTATGGAGAATGGTGTGACATTTATACTGATCATAAAAGATTAAAGTATATTTTCACAAAAATTGAGGTGAATATGCGCCAAAGAAGATGGTTGGAGCTGATTAAGGATTACGACTACTCAATTCATTACCACCCTGGGAAAGAAAACAAGGTGGAATATGAACTAAGTTGACAAGACCATGCTAGCTTGTCCATTATGAGGATCACAAAAGATCCAATATTTAAGGATTTACAAAGGATGGATCTTGGAATTATAATGGAAGTGGAAAAATCATATCTTTCTCAAATGAATGTTCAACCATCTATACATGTGACGATTAAAGAGGCACAGAAAGAAGATGTAGAGTTACAGAAGAAGGTGAGAAATGTTCCTGAATTCAATCTTGACTGTGATGGGATAATAAGGTTCAGGAATCGGGTTTGTGTTCCTCGCATCCCCGAATTAAAGAAGGAGATGCTGTATGAGGCTCATAGTTCTTCATTCTCCATTAATCATATAAGCACGAAAATGTATAGGGACGTGAAAGAGTACTTCTAGTGGGATGGCATGAAAATAGATGTTGCTGAATATGTCTCTTGATTCTTGGTTTGTCAGCAAGTTAAAGCCGAGAGAAAAAGTCTAAGGGGATGTTACAACCATTACCCATACCTGAATGGAAATGGGAAAACATCACTATAGACTTTGTCACCAGACTTCTTAAAACATCGAAAGGCAATACTACTATCTGGGTCATAGTTGATCGTCTTACAAAGTATGAACACTTAATTGCTATTAGAGAGGATTTATCTATAGATCAGCATTCCATGATATATGTAAAGGATGTGGTAAGATTTCATGGAGTACCACTTTCTATTATATCTGATCGGGATCCGAAGTTTGCCTCAATGTTATGGCGAAGTCTTCAGCATACTCTTGGTACAGAGTTGAGTTTCAGCACTGCTTATCATCATCAGACAGACGGTCAGTCTGAGAGTACAATTCAAACTCTAGAAGATATGTTGAGAGATTTCTTTGTGGATTTTAATGGTGGTTGGGATAAAAACCTATCTTTGGTGGAATTTTCATATAATAATACCTTTTACTTTAGTATTTATATGGCTCCTTAGGAAGCCCTCTATGGAAAGAAATGCAGAACTCCAACTTGCTTAGATGAAGTTGGGGAAAGAATGATATTTGGACCTGATCTTGTTGATGAGAGGGAAGAAAATGTCAGATCTATTCAACAACACATAAGAGCACCTCAGAGTCGACAAAAATTCTATGCCGATAACCGAAGAAAATACCTAGAGCTTGAAGTGGGTGATAAAGTGTTCTTACGAATATCTCCCTGGATAAGGGTAATGAGATTTGGAAAGAAGGGAAAGTTGAGGCCTAGATATATCGGTTAATTCGAAATACTAGATCGTGTTCGGAAGGTAGCTTACCGATTGGCGCTTCCACCGAATCTCTCCCAAGTTCACGATGCGTTCCATGTATCTCTACTGAGAAAGTACATACCCGATCCTTCACATGTACTTAGCTCAAACGTTGTACCGCTAGAGCAAGATCTTTCTTATTAAGAAGAGTCGATAGAGATTCTGGATCATAGTGAAAAAGTCCTACGGAACAAGAAAACTCTCTTGGTGAATGTTTTATAGAGGAACCACCAATTAGAAGATGCTATATGGGAAGTTGAGGATATGATCAGCGTGAGGTATCCCCATCTGTTTGTAATGAAGTGATGAATCTCGAGGGCGAAATTCATTTTAAGGGGGGTAGAATGTAACACCCTGAGATTTATGAGAAATATTTTTTGTGTCTTATTTTATATGAAACACTAAAGAATCTTTCACAACACACAATACTGACTTGGCTTGCATTACACGCATTCACGACCTTCCTCAATAGCGTGTGTAGTACGCAATACCGTGTTTTACTAAACAAAGATATATTATTATGGACTAGCCGTTATGAATAGTATTAACCAAATTTTGAATTTTATAACATTATTATTCATCTTACACATTTTCTAGAACATGGTAAGAGAACAAAATAAATTTTTCAGGTAAAATAACTATTTTTAAAAAAATGCAGTTTTGCCGCCTTTTGATGGCGCATCCACATTAAATTTAGTTTTTTACATGTTTATAAGTTCAATTTGACAAAATAAAATTCTTCTTTGGAATCAGTATATAAAAATTTACTTTGGATAAATTTTTTATATTTTTCAGATAACTTTCATATTTTGATGAATAGTAAAAATACGCTAATTTTTAAATAAAAAAAACTTTTTTCCTTGAGATAATTTATATGGTTAAATTATAACATTGAATGGTTTTAAAGTATAAATATAATATATTTTTACCATTTAATATAATTTCTGTCAATATTATTAGTTTTACATTGAATTCATACGTAAAAACATTTCAATCCTTGGACATGTTTTAACTTTCAAAACCTGCTTGCTTAACAACGGGATTAATTTTAAATTAATTACTGCAACTTCTGTGTTTTGAATTTTGAAAAATGAATTCCATATTTGTAATAAGTGGGTCCAAATTATGTTAATATGTTACTTTTGTTGGATCAAATATATATATATATATATGTATGTCTATTAGATGGAACAATACAAGAGGGGGGGTGAATTGTAGGTTTAAAAACTGTTGAGTTTTAGCAACAAAGAGATTAGTTTAAATGATCTTAAACTAATACAAATACAAACACCCACAATTGTATTGAATATAAAAGGTATGATGTATTGTAATACTAATGTAATGTAAAACAATTGTATTCAAGGTGAACACAATGATCAGAGTAATATAAAGATGAATGATTCTACCTTAAAGCGTGTAGAATCAATCAATACAAAATGTAATAGAATGATTGTAATTGAAACAATTACAATTGAATATGTAAAGAAGAAAGGAAACAATACAAATCCCTTTCTAATACATGTAACAGCGGAAATGTAAAAGTATTACAATTCTTTTAACCCAAAGAGAAGGGTTATCCTTTCACCTAGGATAAAAGGTCTGTCTCACCAACACCTTGGTGAGCCCTCGATACGATGATTAGCACATCTGTCTGCCTATCCCTGGCATCCCTCGATACGATGATCGGCATGTCTTTCTTCCTATCCCTGGAAGCCCTCGATATGATGATCGGCACGTCTGTCTGCCTATCCCTGGCAGCCCTCGATTTTGTAGGTAATCGGCACCTCTGTCTTTTAGTTACTTGAAAGCCCTCGATACGATGATTGGACGCACAAGGCAGATGAGAGAAGTCACAGTATCTCTCTCTAGAATCTTGGTAGTTCACAGAGTCTCTTCATTCGTTCTCTTTGTTCATCGTTGTTCTCTCAGCTTCAAATGACCTCCTATTTATAGGCCTCGGGTTCCAACGGTAATATTGCCTCCAACGGTCATATTGAAATAGAAAGCACGACATCGTTTTGATTAGTTTGTAACTAACTCAATGACATCATTTTGTTAGGACAATAGATATATATAAAAGTAAAACACGAGTTTGATTCATATGCAATGAGTGTTTTTGACTAAGTACCAAAACAAATAATGAATATCTGAATAGCAGAGTTAGTACGATACGATTGACAGAGTCAGTATGGTACGATTGACAGAGTCAGTACGATACGATTGACAGAGTCAGTATGGTACGATTGACAGAGTCAGTACGATACGATTGACAGAGTCAGTATGGTACGATTGACAGAGTCAGTACGATCAGTATTGTACGATACGATAAACATGATAGAAGACAAATGTAATTTCTAAAATATAATAGAATGCATTTGTGATTTCCAAAACATGATATAGAAGTCAAAAGAAGACTTTTGACTTAACAATCTCCCCCTTTTTGGAAAGCACAACACACAATGTAAATGTAATAAGAAATACTTATCTCCCCCTGAGTTATTGAAAACTCTTCTGAATAAGAAATTGAATACAACTAACTCCCCCTTAGGTATGGACTTTCCTAAGGATTGTATTCGTAGATTTTCCTTAAGAGTGTTGTAAAGAATTCTTCCCCTTTATAAAACATTCTCCCCCTTTGTAAACATTCTCCCCCTTTGTGATTTACAAAAAGAAAGGAGTAATCTTGAATTGTCAGAAAGAGTTAGTAAAGCAATACAAGACAATGGATAAAAGAAAAGGATCATAAGAGTCATTACAAAACAAAGACACATTCCAAAAGAAAAAAAATACAACAATCATTTGTTTTCTCTTTCCTTCTCCTTCTTTATAAGCTCATGAAGAATAGATTTCATCTTCTTGATCTCCTTCTTGTCTTCAGAAATTGATTCTCCCTGAGTTTTGAGAAGCTCTTGTTGGTCCGCAAAAATCTGATCTTGATTTCTGATAGTCTCCTCCTGGACTCTGATTACTTCTTCAAGGGTATCAATTCTGTTTCGCAAATTCTTGTTGCCTTTGGATAACACAGAATTTTGATTCTTCATCAAAACCATTTCATCTTTGAAAGATGAAACCTTCAAGAATTCAGATTGAAAAACATTCATTATTTCTTGCAAATCCTTTACTGAAGGAACATCGGCTCTTTGAGAAGACAAAAGATTCAACCTTTCAATCATTTCTCTATCAAGCTTGTTGAAAGCGATTTCAAGCTCATTTGATAACCTTCTTATATCTTCAATTTCTATCTCATGATCATTGATTGAGCTCTCGGTTTTGTACGACCACTTGGTCATCTTATTGAATGCCTTCTTATGAGCAACCGAACTTTCTGATAGAACTTTCAAATCATCTTCTACTGACAAAAATTTCTTCCTTAATTCTTTCACAAAGCCAAACATATTCTTTTGATTGTCAGTAATAAAATCAATCTTCCCTTCCATCCTCGGGAAATAGGGAATAGTCTTCTCAACCCTTCTCAAAACATGAACAATGTAATCACTTTTCTTGAGAGAGATTGTATGCTCTGAATCAGTATCTTCATCGTATGATGCTAGTTCATACGATCTGCTTGAGTCAACAACTGGCTATTTTCCTTTTGCTTTTTCTTTCTGCTTTCTTTCTTCTTCCACTTTGTCACTAATGACAACAACTTTATCAGAATGAGAAGATTGAGCACCTTGCTTTTCTTGAGTTGACATTCTGTCCGGAGATCGAGCTTGATCGGCATGAGGAGTTTGTTGAACACCTTCACTCAGCTTTTGAACCGATTCCTCTCTACTCTTCTTTGAACATTGAAGAAATTCTAAAAGAAAGTCTCCTTCTTCTTCTTCCATTTCTTCTATCTCTTCCATCACTTGTTTTTGTTTTCCTTTCTCAGGGAAACTCTGTACGATGGGCTCTTGGTGCAATTCTTCTGTTTGTTGGGCACTAGCATACTCAACAGCTTTCAAGACTTTAGAGACATCAAAGACCTAAGCCTTTCTTTTCAAAAGAACCATCTTCTTATTTTCAGCCTGAAGGGTTTCTTCTACCCTTACTCTTTCTGCAAAAGCCTCAGCAGGGTCAAGACCAAACTTCGGATCACCTTCTTTTCTTTGTTCCTTATCCTTTCTCCATTTTTCTATAACTTCCTTACTGTACCTTGGATTCTTCTTCGGCTTTGAACTGGTTTGCGGATCAGACTTTTGAGTAACACCGGTAGATTGAATGTCTTTGGCTGGAATGGGTGCCGATTGATTCTGAGCCAATTCAGCTTCTACATCTCTGACAAAAAGTTTTGAATTCGGATCAAAACAAACATTCAGCTTTTTTATCGTACTCTTACTAATCCATGATGGCTTCAAATCCATGGGGTTTCCTTTCAAAGGAATGTTACAGAACTTCATACATTCAAGAATGAACTTCGTAAGGATACCTGGATACATAATCATCTGGGACTTAATCCCTCCTGTCTTGACATTCTTAATGGTTTCAAAAACATATCCCATGAGATTTACATTTCTCATATTCACAAGATAGTCAAGCATAAAGATATCAGAAACTTTCAGAGTTTCTCTATCCCCTTTCCTTGGGATAAGAAAACCTTTCATCCCTAAAGTTACAAAACGATTGTCCGGAGAAAGATGAGACACTTTTCTCTTTTCTTCATTAATAACAAACAAAGTCTTTTCAGCACTTTCTCTATTAAACGTACCAACTTCCTCTGGTAGTTTGTGCGATGGACAAAAAGAATCCCCTTCTACAGAAACATTCAGAAAATGTGCCGCTTGTTTCACAGACATAGACAATTTTCTATCGTACACAGCAAAATTTATAGTCATGTCTTTGTCGAAAGAAACAGTTTTATAAAACTGACCAACTTCATAAAAAAGAACAGGATCTTGAGAATCAGGCTTTTCAACACAGAGATGTTCCCATCCTTGAAACAAAATGATCCTCCTGATTGTAGAATCGTACGTATCGAAAAAGTCTCTAGATACTAACCTTTCTCTGTTAAAGTCTTTCTCTGTAAAAGTCTTTGAAGAAATTTCGGCGGGAGTATTAGCGGAGGATTGAGACATAAAGGTGATGCCGATGAGAAGATCGTACGATGATTTATAGCTGGTGGAGCATAGCTTCGCCTCAAATCCTAAAAAACCAATGTGGGTTTGGGGAGGGGAGGGGGGCTATTTATAGGCGATAAAGGGGTGACTGTTGATCTTCTACGGTCGAAAAAGGGTGACCATTGATCTTCTACGGTCAAGATTAGAGAAAACCAGATCAATGGTTAGGATTAAAACAAAGAGAAAAAAAAATTAAAAAAAGGAAAAAATATACCTGTCGGAGAACATAAGGTAATTGTTGGTTTTGATAGAAATCAAAAGAAAATACAATCGTAAGGAAAAAAATTCATCATGCCAATGGAAAACAAAGTCATTACTATGAAATGACCGTACGATAGAAAACAATCTTGTTACCATGAACTGACAATACGATGGAAAACAATCTCGTTACCATGAACTGACAGTACGATGGAAAACAATCTCAATACCATCATCGTTCGATACAATACTATTTATATGATGGAAAAGAAATTCAATACCATCATCGGTCGATACAATACTATTGATATGATTGGTATGATGGAAACGAAATTCAATACCATCATCGTTCGATTCAATACTATTGATTGATTGGTATGATGGAAAAGAAATTCAATACCATCATTGGTCGATACAATACCAAGATTGATTGATACGATGGAAAAGAATTTGATTACCATCATCGGTCGATATGATGGAAAAGAATTTGATTACCATCATCGGTCGATAGTAAATGATACTATAAAACTGTCAATATGATAAACAGGAAAAATGAACGAAACCATAAAACTGTCAATACGATAAACAGAAGGGAAAAAAGAAAAATGATACGATAAAAACTGTCAATACGATAAACAGGGGAAAAAAATACAAAGAGTAAATAGTTAAAGAACATAAGATAAAAATAAACATAAAGACAGAAAGAAATGTCCTCCTCCTTTCTACGAGGAGTTTCTTACTATTAGGAGAGATGTAAAACATGAAGTAGATATGAATGATTACTTTTATGTAATCATTCCTAGCTTCTGTTTTATATATCCAAATCTATCGGAAGGTAAAGGTTTTGTAAAAATGTCAGCAAGTTGTTCTTGTGTTCCTATGAATTGTAAAATAATATCTCATTTTTGTGTGTGATCCCTAAGAAAGTGATGCCTAACATCTATGTGTTTTGCACGTGAGTGATGTGCTGGGTTATTACTAAGAGATATGGAACTTGTATTATCACAAAGAATTTGAGTTTTGGAGAAACTCAAACCACAGTCAGTGAGTGTGTGCTGCATCCACAATACTTGAGTACAACAACTTCCAGCTGCTACATATTCTGCTTCAGCAGTGGAGAGTGCTACTGAGTGTTGTTTCTTGCAGGACCAGGAAACCAACGAATCTCTTAAGAAATGACATGTTCCAGATGTACTTTTTCTATCCATTCTACATCCACCAAAGTCAGCATATGAAAAACATTTTAAAACAAAATCATTTCCATAAGAGTAGAAAAGACCTAAATCCATAGTGTCTTTTAAATACCTAAAGATTCTCTTTACGGATTTTAAGTGAGACACTTTTGGATTAGATTGATATATTGCACATAAGCATACAGAAACATCAAGTCGGGTCGACTAGCTGTCAAGTATAGCAAACTCCCTATCATACCTATAATTTTTTTTGATCAACTGGTTTCCTAGTTTCATCAAGATCAATAGTATTTTAGGTACCAGTTGGGGTGCTAATGCTTTTAGTTTTGTCGAATCCATAATTTTTGAGTAAGTCTTTAATATACTTATGTTGAGATATATAAGTTCCTTCTGGTTTTTGAGAAATTTGAAAACCTAGAAAAAATGTTAACTCACCCATCATACTCATTTCAAACTCAGATTTCATTAATTTTGCAAAAGAATCAGTTAAATATTTCTAAGTTGATCCAAATATGATGTCATCAACATAGATTTGTACAATAAAAACATTTTTGTTTTCCATTTTGATAAAAAGAGTTGGATCTGTTGTACCTTTTGTATAATTATTTTGTAAACAAAATCTTGTAAGTCTATCATACCATGCTCTAGGTGCTTGTTTAAGACCATATAGAGCCTTGGTAAGTTTGAAAACATGATCAGGATGTTTTGGGTCTTGCAAACCAGGAGGTTGTTCTATAAAAACTTCTTCTTGAACAAAACCATTTAGAAATGCACATTTGACATCCATTTGAAAAAGTTTGAAATTGAAATATGCTGCAAAGGCTAATAGAATACGAATAGATTCATGTCTAGCTACAGGAGCATATGTTTCTTCATAGTCTATTCCCTCTTGTTGATTATAGCCTTTAGCAACAAGTCTTTCTTTATTTCTTACAATGATTCCATTTTCATCACACTTGTTTCTGAAAACCCATTTTACACTAATCAAAATTGTTTCTTTAGGTCATTCAACTAAAGTCCAGACTTGATTCCTTTCAAATTCATTTAGTTCATCTTGCATTGCTTTGATCCAATCATCATAACCTAAGGCCTCACTTGGACTTTTAGGTTCAAATTGGGAAAGAAAAGCAAGATGTTCTATTTCATTTCTTAAGGAATTTCTGGTCCTTACAGGTTGATTAATATCACTAATGATGTTATCACTGGGATGATTATTAAGAAACAATTGATTTGAGTTTTGTAAAACCTGTTCATCAACATATGGTAGAAAATCTTCTGTGGTAAATGTTTCAGGAATACTTTTTTGAACATTTTCCTCGTCCGAATTCTCTTCTAATAAAGGTTGATAAACATTTTTAGAAAACACATCCGAGGATGTAGGATTGGGTTGGTTGAAAACAAAAGGATCAGTTTCATCAAATTTTACATGTACTGTTTCCTCAACAGTACAAGTGTTTTTATTGAAAACTCTATAATCCTTAGAGGTTGTAGAATAGCCTAGAAAGATTCCTTCATCAGATTTTGGTGCAAATTTGTGTAGATTATCTTTTGTATTCAGAATGAATACTTTGCATCCAAAAACATTGAAGTATGAAACTTTAGGTTTTCGGCCAGTCCATAACTCATAAGGGGTATTTTTAAGAAATGGTCTAGTTAAAACACGATTTATAGTATAACAGGCTGTACTAACAACTTCATCCCAAAAGTGCTTAGCAATTGAGTATTCACTCAACATGGTTCGAGTCATTTCCTGAAGAATACGATTTCTTCTTTCAACAACACCATTTTGTTGAGGACTTCTTGGAGATGAGAAATTGTGAGTAATACCTTTCTTAGTACAAAAAGTTTCAAAATCTGAGTTTTGAAATTCACCACCATGATCACTATGATTAGTTATATATGGTAGGTTTTTCTCATTTTTAACTTGGGCTATAAAGTTTTGAAATAGGAAAAGGCTTTAGATATATTTGTGATAAAATAGACCCATGTAAATCTAGTAAAGTTATCAACTAATACAAATACATAGTATTTTCCTCCAATGCTTCCAGATTGTGAAGGACCAAACAGATCCATATGCACAAGCTGTAATGCATTAGAAGTTGAAACTTTTTTAATTGATTTAAAGCTAGTTTTATGTTTCTTTCCAAATTGACAAGGATCACAGACTTTTGAAGAATCATATCTAAGGTCCGGTAGCCCTTTTACAAGTCCTTTCTTTGAGAGTTTTCTTAGGTTTCTCATATTATAGTGTCCTAGTCTTCTATGCCATAGCCATGATTGGTCTTCTATTACACTTAATCAAGGTAAGTTTTGGTTCTTAAGGTCTTCTATGTTAATAGTGTAAACATTCTCCTGCCTATGGGCAGATAGAATGTACTCATCCTTGGAATTGTGAACAAGACACTTATCATTTCTAAAATTCACAAGGTAACCTTCATCACATAATTGACTTATGCTGATGAGATTTTTCCTAAAACCTTTAACAAACAAAAAATTTGAGATAATAACTTTTCCAAGAAAAACAATATTACATATACCAACAATCTTTCCTTGATCATTATCTCCGAAGGTAACTTTTCCACCTTTTGTTTTGAAAACCTTTTCAAAGAGATCTTTGTTTCCAGTCCTATGTCGAGAACAACCACTATCCATGTACCAAATGTTCTTATTGGTACACTTCTCATTTTCCTGAAAAATAAACAATTAGATTTTCGGAATCCAAACTTGTTTGGATCCAGAAGGGTTAGATAAAAGAATTTTAGGAATCCACATTTGTTTTTGCAAAATGAGCTTTATGAAATCCTAAATATTGAGTTTTTTTAAGAGAACAATCTCTTCTCTAGTGTCCACCACATTGACACTTAGAACAGAAAATGGTTTTTTGAGGAACAAAATAGTTATTTCTAAAAACAGTTTTGGAATAAGTATAACCAAGACCAGAACGATTTCTCAAAGGTCTAATTTGAGAATACATCCTATCAAAGTTTTCTTTTCCATGAGTAAAGTTTGACAAACACTTTTTCAAAGATAAAATCTCCGACTTTAGTTTTAAAACCAAATTCATATTTTCTAAAACATTTGAATTTGAACTAGAGTTAGGCTCTAAAATATTTTTCTTTGAAATTACAGTTTCAAGATCCTTAGAAAGTTTATCTTTATCATATTTAACTTTGTCAAGGGTTTTTAAAATACTTTCAAAATCAGAAGTTTTCACATCAAGATCTTTAGAAGGATCTGATACTTCTTTAGTCAAAATAGAAACTCTACAATTTGATTTTTCAAATCTCTTTTTGAGTTTAGAATTTTCATTTTCAAGTAACTTAGCAAATCTGGAGACCTCTTCGAAAGAAGGTAATGTATCATCCTATGATGATGAGGATCCATCATTTGAAGATTCATAATATCCGTTATCAATATAATTTTCATTTAAAGAGACATTTGTAATAGCTTCAGCATTATGTACCTTAGCCATGGACAATGATCTTCAATTGGTAGTCTGGCTAGAAGTCCAATATTTCTCTGTCCTGATGTCTCATATTCTGAAGAATCATCTGAGGAATCACTACCACTTGAACTCCACGTATCATTTTCTTTCAAGACATTCTTTGTCTTATAAAACCATTTCTTGTTTCTTTCAGAGTGTTTCTCTTTTCTATCATTCCTCTTCAGTAAAGGACAATCAGGCCTTATATGTCCTGCTTTCTTGCATTCATAACAAGTTACCTCTGAATCGTTCCTATCTTTCATGTCTTTCTTTTTGAATCTATATTGAAAATCTTTCTTTCCCACAATCTTGTTCATTCTTTGAGAAAGATTGGATAACTCATTATCCAAAAGATTACAATCAATTGATTCAGATACAACCACTTTCTTGGATTTAGACCTTGTAAGCCTTTCAAGTGTTTTAGCTTTAGATGCAAAGGCTACACTTCCATTCCCATTATTCTTCTTATTGAAATCAGCATCTCTCTTGATTCTTGTCTCATGCTGTAGAAGAGTTCCAAAGAGTTCATCAAGAGTAATCTGGGAGACTTTTCTATTTTCATCAATTGTTGTTCTTTTTGACTCCCATTCATTTGGCATAATATCTATAATCTTGTCAACAAGAGCTTCATCATCAAGACCTTTTTCTCCCATAGATTGTAAGACGTTGACAATTGTCATAAACCTTTGTTTCACTTTACATACTGGCTCTCCATAAGGAAAAACAAATCCATGATACTCTGCTCGAAGCATTGCTCTCCTTGTTTCTATAACCTTGGATGTACCAAAATGAGTAACTTCTAATTTCTTCCAAATACAGTTGGCTGCTTCACATGAAGATATCTGACTATATATATTCCTGGTCATAGAGAATAATAAAGTATTGCGTACCTTGTAATTCAGTTGATATTCTTGCTTCTCTTGGTTGGTGAAAGTACTAACTTCTTTGTCAGGAATTTTGTAACCCCCAGTAAGCATAATAAAATTGTCTACACCAGTATTGATAACGAAAGTCTTCATACGATCTCTCCAATACTCATAATCATTCCCATCAAAGATTGGTGGTCTAGAAGGATTCAGATTGTCTATTGACCCGATATTCATTCCTGCCATCTAATACAACAAAAACAACTTTTCCACTCCACACGTTAGTGTAGTAAGTATAATATTAAGAAAGAATTAAAGCTAGTAATACAAATCAGTGGAAAACCTGCTCGGATACCAATTTTTGGATCGAATATATATATATATATGTCTATTAGATGGAACAATACAAGAGGGGGGGGTGAATTGTAGGTTAAAAAACCTTTGAGTTTTAGCAACAAAGAGATTAGTTTAAATGATCTTAAACTAATAAAAATACAAACACCCACAATTGTATTGAATATAAAAGGTATGATGTATTGTAATACTAATGTAATGTAAAACAATTGTATTCAAGGTGAACACAATGATCAGAGTAATATAAAGATGAATGATTCTACCTTAAAGAGCATAGAATCAATCAATACAAAATGTAATAGAATGATTGTAATTGAAACAATTACAATTGAATATGTAAAGAAGAAAGGAAACAATACAAATCCCTTTGTAATACAAGTAACAACGGAAATGTAAAAGTATTAAAATTCTTTTAACCCAAAGAGAAGGGTTATCCTTTCACCTAGGATAAAAGGTCTGTCTCACCAACACCTTGGTGAGCCCTCGATACGATGATCGACATGTCTGTCTGCCTATCCCTGGCAGCCCTCGATACGATGATCGGCACGTCTGTCTGCCTATTCCCGGCAGCCCTCGATATGATGATCAGCATGTCTGTCTGCCTATCCCTAGCAGCCCTCGATTTTGTAGGTAATCGGCACCTCTGTCTTTTAGTTACTTGAAATCCCTCGATACGATGATCGGACGCACAAGGCAGATGAGAGAAGTCACAGTGTCTCTCTCTAGAATCTTGGTAGTTCACAGAGTCTCTTCATTCGTTCTCTTTGTTCATCGTTGTTCTCTCAGCTTCAAATGACCTCCTATTTATAGGCCTCAGGTTCCAACGGTCATATTGCCTCCAACGGTCATATTGAAACAGAAAGCACGACATCGTTTTTATTAGTTTGTAACTAACTCAACGACATCGTTTTGTTAGGACAAGAGATATATAGAAAAGTAAAACATGAGTACGATTCATATGCAATGAGTGTTTTTGACTAAGTACCAAAACAAATAATGAATATCTGAATAGCAGAGTCAGTACGATACGATTGATAGAGTCAGTATGGTACGATTGACAGAGTCAGTACGATATGATTGATAGAGTCAGTATGGTACGATTGACAGAGTCAGTACGATACGATTGACAAAGTCAGTATGGTACGATTGACAGAGTCAGTACGATCAGTATTGTACGATACGATAAACATGATAGAAGACAAATGTAATTTCCAAAATATGATAGAATGCATTTGTGATTTCCAAAACATGATATAGAAGACAAAAGAAGACTTTTGACTTAACAACTTTAATTTTTTTTGATATTATGAATAGTAACTACGATAATTTTTGTTTACTGCGGTTAAAGATAAATATGGTAATTCAAGGTTAAAAGAATATTATAATAATTCAAAATTACCTTGACACTTGTCATAACATTATTGGATGAGTAGTGGATGACTATTGGAATCCTTGGGTCGATTATGGGACCCCATTGAGCTACATGGTAGTTATAATGAGAATTTAGATTAATTAATTTAATGTAACGACAAAATTGACATTAAAAAAATATTTTAGTAATTAAATTTTATAAGGGGTTATATAATTTATATTTTCGACTATAAATATTAATTGGAAATATAAATATATTTCCTACATGATAATATTTTTTTTAATTTTTAGACATCATATAAATTAAATTATTTATGACACAATAATGATGCAGTATTTACCTCATTAATAAATGATTTAAATAAATAAGATTATAATGATTAAAATATTTTCCAAAAATGTCCAAATCTGATTGGATGATTTTATTTCGACCATGAGTCATCTTATATTTATCTTTAATTATTTTTGGACCTTTTGAAATGGATGATAAGTTTATAATAAAATAATATTTCTACACTTTCCAAAGGTGCCCCTCTCCTCCCTTATAAAAGGGCACCTCCTCCCTCTCCTCCTCACACCAATTTGCACCTTCACGCTCATCCAACCCCTGACCATTTCACATACCCTCTTCCCTAGAAACATCCTAGAGATCCGGGTCTTCTTCAAAGACCAATTTTAGTTCCCTAAGAAGAGGTCTCAAAGATGCGCTTCAAAGAAGAGGTAATGTCCGTTACCGATTCGTTTAACTTTATTTCTTCTTATACTTCATATTCTATAGTTGTTTCATTATGAAGTTATAACATCAGTATCACTCATATACTGATATGTTATTATAATTATGAAACAACACTATTTCACCATCTATCCATCCTACTGAAAATGAAATCATCGCGCGTGCGTACGTACGGAATACAGTCTCCACGCTGTGGTGTAATCTATTTTCCACCACCACCTTACTTGGATGGGTATAATGGTGTAAATAATGACTCTATATGATTATTTTAAAGTGATATTGATTCTGAAAAAGTATACATACACTCCAATACAATTCCACAATCATGTGAACGATATCATCGCCCGTGCGTACGTACGGAATCCCGTCCCCACGATGTGATGCGACTCATTCTACATGATCTTCATTGCATAATGATTATATAACTGGATTTAATGAAACAATATGATATATATTACACTAATACCATTCTTTAAATGAGGTGTATATAACCTAAAAAGAGGAATAAGAATTTATTTGAAAAACACACATACAAACATAAAGCAATAAACACCCGAATAACAAGTAGAAATGAAATATTACTAATAAGAAGCTAAGAATATGACCATATATGATATCATAAAAATAATTATGATTCTGGAATAAGTCAATGACATTATTTAAATCATTATATAAGAGGTTCAGGCACTTACGAAGCAAATCAGACCTAAGGTAAGGGAAAATATCGCAATCTCATTTTTATCCGAGATTATTTATACTTCAGAATTTACTGGGGAATATTTATCATCCACATCCATTTTTCCTTAATATTTAATATTTATATCCTTATACAATTTTTTAAATCCAATTTTACCTTTCGGTGAGTTTTTAGCGAATGATATGAAAGGAATCTTTTGTCTTTTTTCGTACGAGGTACTTTTTGACTTTTCCGGCCAAAGTATGAGAAGAATGTTTTTCTTTAACATGTACATCATGAATGGATTGTTAAGACATTATTTACAAGAAGCTTACGTTACATGTTTTCATGTATATTTGTAATAAAATTCTTTTAGTTTAAAATTTTATGACATGTAAAGAAAGGAAAAGTGTTTTTGAAGTAGAAAGGATATTTTCCTCAAGAATGGAGTTCAAGTGTTTTATCAAAATTATTTTCCATATAAGATAATATAGGGTTCTGTTTATATCCCTATTATTACATTGATTTGATTATGTTGTGATGGAATTATTTTTACGAATTCCATTATCTCATATGTATTGTTTTATGATGTCACGATGTTTATGAATCCCATTTTTATTACATGAGCTATGCAATGATGTATGGTTTATGATTTTGTGGCACACATAAGAATGGTATCATTATGAGATTGGTGGGACCAATATATCCCTACAATGCATTGGGTAATGATTTATATCTCTTGATATATTCATGGCTGGAACGGCAGGTTAAACCGGTTCAGTGAAATATGACTGAAATGAAGAGTGAACTCGGTTCAGAAATGGACATTATCCGCAAAGATAGTCTTGGAAATGAGTCTTGACTACTAAGAAATGATTCTCTATGATTATGTGTATATTCCACAAAGCTTCATATTTTATGTTATGATTATTGGGATTACATTTCAGTTCAATGATTTATCCCATGTTATGAAATTATTATTTATTTTGCAGGGTAAGATTTCCAAAATGTTATGTTCTTATGAATATGATATGTTTGATATTTCTTTTGTTTACCCTTACTGAGCATTTGATCTCACCCTTTTGTATGTTTTCTTTTACCCAGGTCAGGAAGAAGGATTTTAAATAGGATATGCCAAAAGGGACTCTAGATATGATGAAATAAATGGGAGATAGTGTAGATGCTTTATGAACCAGTTGTTTATGTTTCCCAGTTTCTAAAGACACTATACCTATACGGTCCTTTCATGGTTTTGTTATATGTTGTAATAAGTATGCATAAATTTTGATTTCATAACCATTTATGTAATGTATGGGTCTTTATAGGCAAAGACGACCGGTCTTCCCCTGTCGTGCGCCCTCGCCCGGCGCCTCCGCTCGACCGCGGCACCGCCCGTGGCCGCCGAACACGCTCCCCCACCCTGCATCCATCTCCCATGTACCAAATACCACACCTTGATGCACTGCCATCCATGAGCCTAGATCGTATAGCCGAAGCCACCTTCCACTTAAGCCGAGCCACCCGCCGCCGGACCAGCTAGTACCGCTGGAAAACCTCCAAAAACCCATGGATTTCTTCGTCGGATGACTACGATCGCCTAAGAACACGTATTTTCAATTTAAAACAGCTGTTGGATATCTCGGAACATATAATACACAACTAAGTGCTTCACTCGACAAAATAAAGGCAATTCAATGCTACAAATAATCCTTAAAGGCGTTGCAGAAATTAAAAAAAACGAAACTGCAACGATCATACCTCTTTGGTGTATCCTGAAGCTTCAATCCTTCATCGTGCCACCACCTTTGTCACTATCGCTTGGATTGAGGGAGGACGAGTAGAGGTTGAGGTTGGTAACTTCTTGTTTGGGAGCTCCATCCGCCAGATGATGAACATGGGAAGGATGGGGTAGTGTTATGGCTTAAATAAAGAAAACTAATTAGAATTTTAATTAATTTTTAAACACCCCATATTGACCCGCATCCAAAACTCTTGGAGGGGTAAATATTAAACCTCCCCTATGGTAAAAACCACCTACCATGCACAACAGCTGTCTCAAAATTTGAATCTGAGGCTCTGTTTGAATGTTATAAAATTTACCGACTGATGTCACTAAATTACAAAAATTCCATTTGTGGCATTTTCCACAGAAGGATCGCGCCTGTGAAACATACAACCCTCTAATGGTAAAAGGAACTCTGTGGACTCAACGGTGCCTTCGTTTTTCATGTATGAGCTACCGTTTTAGAGTTATTCCATTTATTTGGTGTGCCCAGTGAGAATGCAATAAAATTTAATTACGGCCACACTGGGGCTTGGAATCGTACGCCGTCTGAAGGCGCTGCACTGGAATAACATCAAGGAAATTCCAAAGACCTTTATAGAAAATAAAACTGGGTTCTTATAGATTCGAACAATAATGAACCACTTGATATTTGTAAATATGGTAGTTTAAAAATACCTTTGGTATGATCTAATGTATTTAAACTTGATTTTATATGATTAAGAATATTTTTTGGGTCTTGAAGTGGTTTACCTTCTTCCAACTATTAGGATATGAATTTTTCCCCTGTGTGATTCTCTTGGAGAGGCATGATAACTACCTCTTTAAAATCATATACACATTTTCCAATTCTCTATTTATTTCTCTAGACATTTAATGAACCCCCCCCACTAAATCATATTCTTTCCACTATGTCATATGTACATTATCTTTCATGTTAAATTATAGTTCATATCTTTGTAAAATTCTTATTATTATATGACATTTTATTGTCTATATACACTATTTCCCTTCAATATATTCTCAATCCCATTTAAGAAGTAACATGAATGTTCTTATAGAATATTGGGATGGTGAATATTTTTTAGGGAAAATAATTTTTATTTAGTTTCTTTGTTTTATTCAAAAGTGTTGGATTTCAATGGGATCCTTATTTAGTTATTCATATGATTTGTTTTCCTATTTTGAAATTCTAACACCATATTATTCTAGTTCATTGGTCTCTTAATGTTCATTTGGGTTGTATATGTTTGGTATTCAATAGTTTACCTGTATTGTGTTCAATAATGGTATCATTATCATTGATATTTAGTTTCCTCTATTATTGACAATTCATGCAACCTCATCCCTTTTCATTGGGATTTTATGATCATTATGGCTTCATGTGTACTAGTATAATGATTAATAAAATTGTGTTTAGAATTTACTGTATGATGTTTTCACGATTGTTTGTATTTACTATTGTAGTTATAAGGGACAAAGAAGTTAGTGTTATACCTGGTGGTTTTTTTGTTTTCATTTATCATTTGGCTATTTGAAACATTGATTCAGTAATATAAAATATATCAAGAATGAATTAATCTATTATGAGTTTTTTTGTATAAATTTTCAGAGTTCTAGTCATTTACTGTCATGGTGTTTCCACCTCAATGTTTTTGGTTCTCAATTTAATGGAATTTAATATTTATGTGATGTTAATTTGTTATTTTTCTGATGATAATGTAGTTCAAGTTGATTAATTATCAAATTAGTTCATATAGTTACTTAGTGATGATGAAAAAATTAAAATCTAGCACTAACATATTTGGATTGATTATATGGCTTGTATCTAGTTTTTTTTATAAAAACACATGTATGGTGTATTTTGGGAAAGATATGTGGATCAAATTTTAACCCTTAATATCTAATGCAGTTTTTTTGTGGTTTGTATTTTTTTACTCATTTAGGATGTAAGGAAAGTTTATTATACATATTTGGGACATTTTTTTAAAATAACAGCTTAATGAGCCATGGGAATATTCTATCTTATGTGATAATCTACACCCACTATTTTTTATAAATAGGGATAGATATATGCCCACAGTTTAAAAAAATTCATGGGTATTATAAAAATATCCAACGATATTCCAACAATTTCTAAAGAAACTATAGGTATAGCTCAACATAGATGCCTCAAATCCCCTGATTCAAAGAACCATGGTTATAACCTATACTAAAAGTTATAGGGGCTATACCCATTGTTCTAATCCATGGGCATTGGTGATGTTTCCAGTAGTAAAACCATGTTCATTTACAATTCCATCACTATCCTACAAAACTGAGTTTATACTCCATTATAGTCCTGTCTGTCTCATGAGGTATAAATATTTTTCCAATTCATTGGAGGGATATATAGTTTCCACCTCTCAGATAATGAAAATTACAAATATTTGACACATGGTCAAAATAATTCACCAGATCATACCCCATGAATTGAATTGGTATCATTGAAATTTTATTATATCATAATGTATGTAAAGATGCATGTTTCATAATAATTTATGCATAGAATAATCCTTGAAATGAACAATCATACATAAAAATTTTATCATGGTATAACCCAGAGAAGAGAATCAAGATTCATAATAATCATGATATGAAAACATGTTAAATATAGAGAATGAATTTGACTGATATTTGTTTATCATATCACCAGTAACTAGTAGGTAACACCAATAAAAATTATCTTTGATGGAAAATAATTTTGAATGATCACATTAATCATTTCACGAGAAAAATATCCATTATTCATTGAAAAGTTATTTTTAAAACATAAATCATTATTAGTTTTTTTATATGATAATATATTTGAAATCATAAAAAGGAATCATAGATTTAATGATTAGACTGGATGATTGAAAATTATGTTCATGACTTATAAGTTAAATTTAAAATCCCTATCAAATTTTTGCTAAAAAAATTATGGGGTCTTTTTAGAAAATGATATGAATATTCCTTTAAATATTACATTATAAAAGTAAAATATGGGTAAAATGTGTTTTTAAAAATAATAAAATATTAGTAAATAAATCCTTCCAAACATGTCTATAAAACATGGGCTTGTGGAAAACAAATTTATGGAAGAAAATATAAATTAAGATTCATTTTATTAATTATATGTTCGTAATTATACTTAATAATGATGATTGTAAATGTAGTACCATTAATCAAATATTTTATGCATAACAAAAGTAGAATAAAATAAATGATAATTCTTGAGAGGTAGATCAGGATATTTCAATATTGGAGACTTAATCATAAACAATCCGGATAAATGATGAGATTATGACATAAAATATTTAAAACATTTGTAAATCTAGTTCATATGCCTGGTGAAAAAACCAGATATAATGAAACATAAAATATCAGGATAATAAAAAAATTCAAGATATTCCATGAAAAAAAGATGCATATAAACATTTTTAAATATGGTTCATACTCCAAACAATTTAATTATTTTTTTATAATGATTATAAAATGATCACATTTTATTTTATATATTGATATTTATTATTTTAAGGTCATTATCCAATATGAAACGATCAAATGCCAACAAATTTGTTTCATTAAATTTCAATATGGAACCATTAAAACAAACCAAATGAAATTAATATATATATAGTTTAACTATTTACAATTTTTAACCAATTTATAATATAATTTATAATTATAATTAAAATAAATGAATATTATGTTTTCAATAAAAACAATTTATTTTTCATTATTCTTCTCAAGATGAGTTTTTTTTAGTAAAATCCATAAAATTAAACAAAAATTAATTTTTAAATTATGAATAAATAAATTAAGTTTATTTTTTCAAATTAATCTTCATAATGTGTGACAATGTAATTTTATTATTTATTCATAAAAGGTATAAAAATAGTTTTTTTAGAATATAATATTTTCAAAACATATGAAGACTTTACTGAAAATAATGTTTTTTTAATGTCAATATGAATTAATCATGTAACACAGTCTAATCTAGCTTTCATATACCATAATATTAACATGGAATAGCGTGAAATAAAATCCATCAATGAAAATTAATTTACTAAAAAATATAATAAAATATTCGAGTGTAACATTATACCCCACATATAATAAATTTCAAACTCAAAATTCTACAATATGATAGAAACAAATGAACATACTTCTGAAACATCACATCTTCATGTTTTCCCATAGATTCCTCACACTATAGATATCATTAGAAATCATTAAATCAGTATGTGGTATTTTTTCATAGAACAGAATATCCATGATCTAGAAAATCCATGTGGTTTTCCTTGATTGAAAAATTTTTCTCCATCAACATAACCTCTGTTTTTTGTATATGACAAAGGTTAGGAATCAGATTACTCATGAGAGATACCTAGAACACATCATGGGTGAGAGAGAGGTTTGGTGGATGTTTGAAGTGATAAACTACCATCCAAATACAATCCTAAATTTTAAATGGTCCAATATACTTAGGGATTATATTCCCCTTATTCCTAAATATCATAACCATATTCAATGGATAAATTATAAGAAATAACTTTTCATGAAATTGAAATTCTATATAACATAAATGATTATCCACATAAAATTTTGGTTGATTATGAGTTACCTTGATAACCTATTGATTGGATCTAACATTCTTTCCAATTTCATCATTTATCTTATATCCCAATATATTTCATTATGTAACATCATTCTAGGAAATATGATCTCTATATTTAATTAAATATATGTATTCATAATGATCCATACGAAATATTCAGTGACATAATGTGTTGTATGAAAATTTAACTATAAGACAATATTGATCCGAACCACATTTTATATCCAAATGAAATGATCTGAACATTTTAATATGGATTGAGCTGTTCATCTAGATTGACCATATTCTTGTGGATGATACGAAGTTCTAAAAAACAATTTTATATCATGTATTTTCTAATTAATTTAATGAAAAATTGTTGTAAACCACATATCCTAATTAGATTTAGTAGAATGTTGTACTCCATGAATCCATTAAACTTCATTAATGTATATCATGGAAAGGATATCCAGAGAGAAGTCTTGTATAATAATGATGAAGTGTTCTAACATAGTATGATGATAAATTACATACCATTTTTAATAATTCCATTAGATGTTCTGTGGTGTCCAAAAACAAATTCTATAGTGATGTTATCCCATTTCCATTATGGTGTGGTTATTTGATGCAACACCCCCTTATAATTTTTTCTTTCAGAATTAACTTCTAGACATACCAATCATATAGATATTAACTCTATGATATCTTTCTTCATTACATCCGTCTATAAGTATTTATTAATATCTCTGTACATATTAAAACATCCTAGATGCATTTAAAATTATGTGTTGTAATATTTCTATGGAGATTCATTGTTCAATTTTGGTATGGAAGGAACCCATACATGGTTCTTGAATGTTATCATTCCATCATCATCACTGATATAATATAGAACATTTCTACCCTTATTTGAAAAACACTACCAATTCCTTTTATGATTCTTTAATATTTACATGGATAGGTGGTTGAACAATCGATTGAGAAACATAATATTTTCTCCGTCCATCTAGATTTTAAAAATTTTCTTTTCAATTCTATATATATTGGATCTATTATGAGCCAAAATATTGATAATATAACATGAGATATTTTAAAATAAATCAATGTGCACTATGTTCACATTGATTCGGTGGTAATGTATTTATTTTTCATAATACATAATCATATCTAACCAAATTTTCTAGGTATTGTTCAAATCCGTATGTGTGAATATATTAATAAACCATTTCTAATTGGTATATATATATATATCACTTTTCTATGTGAATATAAATATTTCATATCTTTAATGTAAAAATTATCACAGCTAACTTTAAATCATGAGTTGGTTAATTTTTCACATGAATATTCAATTTTTTTGAGGTATATGATATAAACATGTTATTATTCATAACAACACATCCCAATCCATTCATTAATTCATCACTATATATTAAAAAGTCTTATCCACTATAGGGTAATGTAAGAACATGTGAACTAAATAACCATATCTTTAGTTCCTTGATATTTTCCACACATTAATCCATCCAATGGAACTTGTATCCCTTCTAAGATAACATTTCTATAGTATTATATAGTAATGATTAATTATCTACAAAGCACCAATAATGACCGGATATACCAATAAAACTATAAATATAAATCATCGTGGTTAGTATAGGACATAATTCAATTGCCTTATTCATTGATGGTTCAATTTATGTACTCTCTCCTGATATTATATGACAAAAAAAGAATCATTTTTCATAAAAATCTTACACTTTTAAATTTACCGTATATTTTCTCCATCCTTAGGGTCTGTACTAAAATTCTCTAGTAGTCCTCATGATCTTCATTTATCATTTAATATAGAATAATATCATCAATTAAGACAACATCAAATTGATCAAGATAATATATAAAGACTCTCTTCATTAAATACATGATTAGAAAAGGAGAATATGTAAGAATAAAATGCATCAAAATATATTAATTGGTACATAACATGTACAAAATTCTATCTTGGGTATATCATCCTCTTGACACTCAATTGCTGATATCTAGAATGATGGTCAAGAACTTCCAATTAATGAGCTCTTCACATTTTATCAATGAATTAATTAATACAGGGAAGATGATATATGTTCTTAATTATTATCTTGTTAACCTCCTAATAATTAATGAATTGTCTCATTGATTAATATTCGTTTTCCAAATTAAGAACATGTGCATCCCAAGGTGAATAAAATTGACAAATGAACCCCTTATCAACATTTTATTATATTTTTTCACTTTCAACTCAATCAGGGATATTATATATGAACCCTTTGATATTGGTGTGACATTAAGTATGAGTCCTATTAGTAACTCATCATTATATTTTAGTTGAATTCAAGGAAACTATTACATAAATACATTAAACAATTGCAGAACAATAGGCATATCATAAATGCATTTTCACCGCAACCATTTGATAATAAAAACAATTAGGAATGGGACATTAATCCTATTCAATTTGTGTAATCTCTATCATATATACATATTTATCATCACATTGGTTAACAAGAATTTTATTGTTTGGAATATTAAACATAAATTGTCTTCCATGTATATTGATATGGGATATATGATGATTAATCCAATCTATAACTAGGATGACATAATATTCAACCATAAAAAGAATGTAAATATTTGTGGTGAGAACACTTCCATCAATATCAACCAGAGTGGAATCATAGAATTGCGAAGCCATTAATGTAACATTATAAATTTTTACAAAAAATTACATATCTAATCTGTTGGGTGGAATCTTGATACCAATAAAAAATTTATTATTTATAAATGAATGTGTATACCCAATGTAATATAATACTTTTGTAGGTATATAATAGAATATAATTGTACTATTGAACAAATAATTATTAGACCCCTCTTCAGAAATAATAATTGCATATTATTTCCCATATCCCTTAGTGTAAGAGGATACTGATGTATATCATCATAATTAAACATCATGTAAGAACATTGGTCAATGTAATTCTATTCTCCTGTCACATAAAGAACCAAAGTGTGGGAGAATCAATTTCTAAAGCTTTCTCTCAATTCTAAACATTATGTAAATTCTTCATATCACTTTGGGAATAGATTTATCATTTAACTTCTCTTAAACACCAAAAACGTTTAATTTTACCCCTAAGGAAATTTCCTCCATGATTATTCCCATAGTTAAAGAATAAATTAAATATAATATAATTATCTACATGGTTATTATATTTTACTTTTAAATCTATATTTACATTCTTTTCAAACCCATCAGATTGATACGTTACTCCAAATTCAATTTCCAACTTGATTCCCCACAAAAAAATATCTTAATGTTTACAAAAGTCTCTTTTGGATAACACTCCTCAAATACATTGTTTTATGATAAATAATAATAGAAAAACATTACATTCATTTTGGATGACAATACCACAATATTACCTATAAATTCTTGTGATAATTTCCTTCTATGTATTAATAATTTTAACATAATTTTTTAAACATTAGTAGATTTTTATTGATCTTCATATGAGTAATATAAAGAATGTACTTATTAAAAAATAAGTAAAAGAACTATTACGAATCAATGGAGTTAATTTGACCATATTTCCCCATATTTTAGATAGGTTTCCACCATATATATTCTTCAACTTAAAAATTGTTGACAAATAATATGAATTTTTCATGTCTTGAATATTGGATAATGGAAAATATCATTTCAGTGGTACTGATCCTTTGTAACGAAACTAGAGGAATAGAACACCCACTAAAATATAGTGGATGTTTTATCATTATGGATTAAAAAAATATTGTTCACACCGTTGTTTTTATGGAAATATCATATTACTCATAGATTAAAAAAGTATTATTAGTATAGAAATGATATTTGTTACTAAATATCTCATGAATTTTGTATTCGTTAGAGGAAAAAATTTCATTCGTCCTCTCACTCTACATTAATGCGGTTCCATTGGGTTCCATCCATTGTCAAAAAAATTAATTAACGTTAATCAGAGTAGAAAGCCACTTAATTATGAAAATCACATATAGGTGTCTAAATTATTAAAAGTATATATTATCTATGATACTTTAGGTTTAACCAGTTATATTGATAACCATATTATAATTAAATCCTTTATTATGGATCATAAAGATTTTTTGAATTTTCAATGTGCATCCCTCAGGACATTCAAAATAGGTGTGTAACAAGGACCATTGTGATGTACTAGTTCCTGCTAGAGTTATAATTAATAAAGTTTTTTTCCAATTAGTTTTAATTATATAAATTTTCCCAAATCCATATCCACTTTTAGTAGATAGACATGAATGTATTTCTTGGATACCAACTGCTAAATCATTTAACACAATATTTGAACATTTTCAAATACGTAAACTAATCCTTAGAAATATACTTAGATGTTCCCATAGGTATCTCACTAATGTTTTCTCATCCAAGTTTCCAATGGTTTTATAAACCTCTCATATTATACTATCTTTAAAAACTGTTTATTTACATATATAGAAATTGAAGTACTTTTGTGGTATATTTTTTTCATTGCATATATTAATGTTTGAGAATCATTATAGTTTAGTGCCATTGGAACCTTGAAAACATAAACACTAGTTCAGAGGTGAAAAATATCATCTCCTAATACATTATTATTAACTAGAACCCTAATTTTAAATATAATACATAATACATATATTCATAATCAGGTTAAAGAAAACATAAGAAATGGTGAGATCAGAAGCCTAGTATCTTTAAAAAAGGATATAAGTATATGCATAATTTGAACATAAGGGTATAAAAATATGAGCATAACATCTGACAACCATACCCAATATATTAAATATATTAATAATTATTATTTTCAGTAATATTGGTATTTCATAATGCATGATTCATAAATAAATCAACCGACCAACATCGTGAGAACATACAACATTGAATTTGTGGAATACACATAATCATAGAAAATATGTTTCATATTATTAATGTCTCACATCTAGGACCATCATAGAGGAAAATGTCCTTTAATGAACAATGTTAACTCCTAATTATTACTTTGTATAACTAAACCAGGCTCAGATGCCATTTAATCCCATTTTTATTGAATATTGTTTAATACCTTTAATATCATTATTTATAAATAATTACCTAATGAATTGGAGGGTGGTATAGGTTACAACCATCAAATAAATATATATGAGATATGTGTGCCGAAGGATCATTAAAATTCATCATACCATAACCCATAAAATTATGAAGTTATCATAAATATATTATAATTTCATAACATGGGGAAAAGATACATGTTTTATAATATTATTATTATGAGATAACCTATAAAAGAAGTGGGTTTTATAATATTTTTATCATGGTATACTCTAGGGAAGAGAATTGGGTTTCATTAACATGGTTCCATCAAAACATAGGCCATTCAAATAATTAACATGAATGGTGTTCTTGAATAACATCACAAGTAAAAAATATGAAACACCACCATATTTCAGCATAAATGGAAAATAAATATTACACAAAAGTAATGATTATTCAAGACATAAAATATTTTGAAAAATGATTTTGAAGACATAAAATATTTGAAAAAACTTCTATTCTAAAATTAATTTGAAAAAATACTAATGATTATTCAATTTAATTATTTTTAATGAAGTCCAAAAATTATATTCATTCCATAGATGTTAAAAGAAATATCAATTTTGAAAAATTTGAAAAATCCAAATAGGGATTATTTTTATAAAAAAACATGATTATTCCTTTAAATTTTGTAAAACGTAAAATAAGGGAAAATTAATTAATTAAAAATAATAATATATTAATAAAAAAATTAATACATTTTAATAAAACATTGTTTCGATGGAAATAATATAACAGACAGTAGAGTGATATAATGTTGGATTTTCTTAAAAACATTTTTTAATTATCTTAATTACAAAAGAGTCGAAGAAAGACACAATTATGCGAGGAAATTAGGAATAACTGGTGAAAATAATAATTCATGAGTATTCCTTATATTCATGTCATGTAATATAAACAATAATACTTACTCATAAACAATCCATATAAATGATGAGATTATAACATAAAATCATTATCAATTTGGTAACATTGATTCATAAGCCCCATGAAGTAATAAAATAAAAATTATAAATATCATGCGTATTAGTAAATTAATTATTTTTAATTTTAATAGTTTTATAAAAATATCACGAAATAATAAAGTAACATGACAGAACATAAATTTAAAAGAAATAATATTGAGACAAAATTCCCTTAACATATATCTTATATTCCATCATAGTCATTCAACCCTATTGTATAATAAATGTAAATCTATTAAATATCTTTTAGAGAATAATATTCGTACACACATGAATATATTTATATATATATCATTCCATATAATATTTTCTAATTTATTATTATTAACCGTTTATTAACGATTCCATTTTAATGTAATGACTTCGGGTACCAACGACTTTTTTTCGTAAATGTTTTGATTTTTCCAATTTTCTTATTTTTTATATTAATATCGATTTCATCATCTAAAGAATTATAAAAATGAAATAAATATCCTATATTTTAATTATATACTTTTAACTAATATTTAAATGATATAAATAATAAATTATATACAACATTAATTTAGATTGTATCCCATCATCATTACATTCCATGTAGAGTGGGAATGAATCACATTGCTTCGTGAGGTGGTACTCTGCTATATGATCGAACAACTTTTTCATAATCCGGGAAAATGGAAATCATGTTGGTTTATGTGATATAAAAGAGTCATAATCACAATAAAATAATATATATATATATATATATATATATATATCATATATAATAAATAAAATCATCATTATGATCATCATTGAGAGGAGGAATGATAAAAATGGCATCGGTTTGTGAGGAGATTGTCCACCATACACACGAATGATGATTTAGGAACCAATACGATGGATGTTTAGATGATTTTTCTAATTAAAAAATCATAAAAATAACTAATTATATAGAATACAAATATTTTATTATATAATCAGGATTTAATAATAATTACATGTGTTTTTGGAAGATAAAAATAAAAAACGTTCATTGATTAACAATACATCTTCTTTTGGTATCTCTTTTTTGTTTGCACTAAAGGACTTCCATGGTTGGATTATCCACAAATATAGGATTATAGGATGAAATGTGAGAATTTAATAAGATATTTTTTTATGTATTTTCCACTCAAATTGTTTTTTATGGTGTGAGGAGATGGGGAGAGTGGGTGGCCTTTTAAAAGGGAGGTGGGTGACACTCTGGTAATTTTTTTGGAAATAGTGAATTACACCAAAGTTTTTTTCATGCCTCCATTACCCAATAATGGTAAGTTATCAATAATAGAAATTAAAATGTCTAAATATGTAAATAAAATTGTTTTTGGAACTCTTTTGGAACATTTTTAATATTTCTATTAGGAATTTCCCAACTATGTAAACTTTTTTTAACTAAACCATTGTAAATAATTTTAATTTTTTTTATAATATGTTTGTTAAAAAATTATGTTGACAGTGTTATAAATTATATATTATAATGATATTATAAATTTAATCAATTATTTCAAATTCTCATCATATAATGTGGACAAGTAAATTAATATTAATCTCACTGTTATGATGATAAAGTGGGGTTTTAATGAGAACAAAAGATCGAAAGATCACAATGATTTTTATATTAAATTTCAATATGAAATTGATTTCAATAACCTAAATTGGATTAATATATAAATATATAAATATATATATATATATAACTAATTGTTTTCAAAATGAATCTATTTTAAAATACAATTTAATATTATATAAAATAAATTTAAATGTTGTTTTCAATTAAAACTTATTATTTTTCACTACACATCTAATTTTTTAAAAAAAACACAATAATTAACCATTATTTTTTTGACAGTTTTAATTAAAAAATTTATGTTTATTTGACACAAAATCATATTCTAAAATATTAAATAATTATTTTTACTATCGTATACATAATCACACAAAAAGAGGTTTTTGGGTGAAAATATTATTTAAAAAAAATATAAATATGTTATCAAAAAATTGTATTCCTTTTCACATATATTATATAAATAATATTTTTTTTAAAAAATGTTCATAATATTAATATCACTATTTTTAATGGATATATTATAATGGTCAGGTTTAAATAACTACATTAATAATATATGATTATTTTTCTAAAACCTGGTGTTGTGTGTAACACGTGATAAACCTGTGTTGTGTGTATGAAAATATTAAAATTATGTGTTTTATAATAGAATACATCAGTTAAATTATATTTATTTGAAAAAATGTTCACAAAACATAAAGTGTTACTTGATCTCACTTGATAAGAGACAATATGATGATGATAATTCAATAAAAATGAACATAGACCACACAAATCAACCTTATAGGGATCTTCTAATCTTTTATTGGCCATAGGTTTAAGAATATTATGAAGATATTGTGATAATAGAAAAAGGCCTTGAAATAAATATAATTTATACAGTACAAGTTATAAGGGATTTTTTATAGAAATGAAAAAAAATATTTATATATTGTAGAGTTATAAATTTACCTTAAACACATGATAGTCTAAAATGGAATGATAAAAAAAATAAAATGAGGTGATTCAACATGGGGAAGGATATCAATATTATGGATTTATGAATGCAATGTTATGTGTAAAAGGTTGGAGAAAATCAATTTAAATAAATAATAGAGAAGGGGGGTCAAATAAAAAAATCCCCCTTAAAAACTATATAAACCTTCGATCAGCTAGCCAGTAGGATTGCATCAACATGTTGTAGTCTCAACTTCTACCATGATCCTCATAGACACACCAAATACCTTCTTAACACGTGATCTATGCCCAAGGATACCAAACTCATGTGGTTAAAAATAGATCAAGGATAAAATAATGAGTGTATATAACTGATGATATGTGTGGGATCATTCATCCCTTCCCCTCCTACTTATTTAATGTATTGTAGACAGTGTATAAAATTTGTATATAAAATATTCTACAAGAATTTTTATTATGCACGATAAAAGTATTAAGAGTATTGGACACAAATCTATGAAGTTGAAATGTGTAACAAATCATATAGGAGAACCACATTTTATGTATTCATTTATTAACACTCACAAAAAAATTTAGAATTAACCCAATAACTATGGATATTAAATTCTTTATTGGATCATTCTAATATATAATTGAAAATTAGAATATAAGAGTTACAATAAAGAATTATATTATTTTGAATGAAATATAATTTGTTAGATGAAATTTAAATATTTTTACAAAATAATTCATTATCCCAATATTAAATCCTCATTCATAATTATCATTTCATTAATGTAATTGGTTTTATCCTTATAAATCCATAAATATTTAGAGGATTTATTCATAATTAATCATAACTAAAAAACTTATTTTATCAATAACACAATATTAATGAGATTAAAATTGTAGTTATTAAAAAAATAGAAATCTAACATCTCTAACAGTTATTGAATGTAACTGATTACCACAAAAAATATCAAATTTTGTTTCAGATAAGATATATTTTTAATGGATTTTCATTATTTTTAAATTGTGTAATAAAATCTTATGATTAAATCTATCATATTAGGATGCATTTATTTTTTTGATAGTGTTGTTAATATATTTTCATACGCATTAGCCATTCTTTTTTATGATGATGTTAAGGTGAAAAGACAACTTTTATAAGACTATATAATTTATTAACACTTTCTTTAATGTAATTTTAAAAATGGATTAGTTGATCAGTAAAATTGAACCTAGTTTTTCATGATCTACTAAATATTTTTCTTTTAAAAAATTGAAATGCTATCATAGAATCGGAAATTATTTTCTGATAATCCAAAACAAACATAAAAAATACCCAATTAATATATTTTTTATAAATATATCAAAAATAATTTGTAAATGGACCCTTGAAAATACCATATAATTCAAATATATCATAGAACACGTGTTTGTTTTCTCCATTAAAGTATATTTTAAAATATTTATATAAAACTAATTGGTTCCATATTTTGTACAATACTAAATTAAGTTTTATAAAACACTAAGAAAAATATACATGAAAATTTTATTTTTCTAGAAGTTATATTATGTCCAAAGTTTCAATGAAAACCCAATATATGTAATTTTTTTTCTAAATGTATTTCAAAATTTAATACACTTTTCCTAATGATTTTATCATTCTCATGGTTATACATGTATATTAAATAACATATAAACATGATTTGACTCACTAAATTAACATAATAATATTAAAAATGACCATTAATATATATTTCTTTCTTCCGATTAGTTTAAATGTTAAAAATACATGTAATTACACATTAAATAACATAAGATTATGCATAATGTAAGGTTTTACTAATACATTAATATATTATCCATTAATTTTCTAATATAGATTTGTGTATACTCAAATGGTCAACTATTAGATTCCCTAATACCCTTCTTATACCTTATTTCAATATTAAATTCTTCTAAGAGAAAACGCATTTAAGTATAATTGTATTTTTTATTATTCATCATAGGATTTCTAATGGAATAATGATAAGTAGAAACAACCACTTTTGAATGTAATAGGTAACACCTAAACATGTATAATGTAAATAAATTAGTCATTCATTTCCCCATCTTTATTCTAGTATCTTATTTACCTTATTTATTTTATTATAAGTTTTTTTTTGTGATGAGATATTTTATTCAATACCCCATAGTATCAATTTTTTAGAAAATTGATGAGATACCAATTTCCCTATCATCGATACCTTTTATGATATTTTTAATAACACAATTATGATGTTGAAATTTCATAATGACTTTCCATGATGAATATATTGTATAATAAATAACTTATCCATTTTGAATCAATGGAATTCACCTTTATAAACATATAATAATTTATTTGGGATTAAATTTAGGGATTACACATTTATTTATCATTGAAAAAATTATAATAATGAATGAATCAATGTTTTATGATCTATGTGGGTCACAAAATCAAGAGAATGATATGAATATGTCAGGTGAGATCAGATAGCGCTCCAATGCATTGGGTAATTTTTTGTATCATTATATATAATGTTTTTATAGGGAGTGAACCAGACTCATTTATGGAACATTTCCCACCATGATTTCCTAGTTGCTTTATCCTTTATCTATGATTATGATTTATTTTTTAAAGTTGTTTAAAAAATTCCGACATTATGATTATCATTCCATACAATTCATAATTATTTATATTAATTTTATTACTCATTAGTATTAATATTTTGTAAAATTTATCACTTATTTTAATGTTTATTCTATTACTGGGTTTTATATCTCACCCATTTCTTATGTATATACAAGGTTATCCCATTCATATTTACGTTTAAAAGATTATTTTCAATATATTAATAATGTTTTTAATAATGATATTGTATTCACTACTTTATGTTTTTTGTAATGTACCTAAATCCCACAGATATTATACATATCGGTCATTTAGGTTTTATTAGGTGTACCCTTGTGTAATAAATAATTTATTAATGAGATATAAGGAGCATGGTTGTTATTGTTAGTAATTTTTTTATATTGGGTATATTTAGGATAAGTATAAGAAAACAATAGGAAAATACATAGGGATAAGATTATGTACTAGAAAACACACATAATTTTTTGATAGTATAGAGTAAGTGGTTTATCATGAAAATAAAACCCTATCTATATATTACATATAGGCGTGGTTCTGGCACATATGTACCTAGGAGTAACAACTCCGACAAGATGTTTTGGGCACAAATTTGGGTAAATAGATGTACAAGAAAGAGCCTTTCCATGAAACTTGTCCGATACTCCTTGGGGATAATGATTTTTTAAATTAATAATCCCATTATGAAACATTATTAATGAAAAAAACAACAATTTTATTATATCATAAGAAATAGATCATGGGTAACATTAATTAAAGAATATAGATTCATTAGTTAAGAAAATAAATTTAATTTATATGTTGTCCCTTTAATTTCATTGGATTAACCTTCATGTGTGTAAATTTTCAAAATTAATCTTTACAAAAATTTACTTTATTCTATCCAATTAAATTAAATAGTAATAATCATGTAAAAAATTTATATGACTATAAATTTGATGACTGAATCAATGATATTATGAACCATATGAGAGAATGAATCATGAATTTATGATGATACTATCTCAAAAAACTATGTCTATGAATATAAACCACGATCATGATGAGTAAAAAATTCACATAATAGAAAAAAATCCACAATTTTCGATCTTCATGTGACAAATGGATCCTACATTAAATGGATCATCATATCACTTAATCAAAAAAAAAATGAAAAAAGTCCTTTGAAAATATATTCTCCATCCTTCAATGTTATCATCAATTAAAGGTTAAATAGGATGTCTACAATATGGATGGTGATTGTGATTAGTGGTTTTAGATGATCGAGAATACAAAGCATGGGTATATTATATAAGTGATGGTGTTTATGGAATTCCAAATTATGATTTTAATAAATATTTCCCTCAAACTCTCTGACATAAAATGGAAACTTATTTCCTTTCCATAAAGTAAAAACACAATAATACTATCAATAAGTACAAGGAAAACATCAAATGAATTCCAAAATACAACTTTGGATATTTTGTGTCCTCAAAATTCAAGGATTAATTCTTTGTTGGTGGAATAAAACATTTTCTACAAAAATCCCTATAGATCCTTATATTTGATACCTATGAGGAAATTTTGTTATGCGTCGTAAAATTGGAAATCGATATCAGAGAATCCAAAGGATATCGTGGGGGTCCGAATAATAAAGTGAAATTTAATTCTGGAGGTATAAGGGAAAAATCAAATGCACCATGAAATTTCAACATCCCACTTGTCAATGCTGCTGAAAAAAGAACCCTAGAAATCATCTAAGTGGAAAGATTATCTTATTTAGTTATGGTAAAGAAGAATACATAGATAGTAATCATCGAGAGGAAAACCCTGCTTATGTGATTGATGAAATGATTTACTCAGTCATACCTTATGTTATTTTTTATTTCTTCAACTGAAAGAAACCAGATAACTATTCAGACAAATTACCCATGTAAATGGGTTTTCAAGACCCTAAAATACATCCAATGCTGTATGGGTGAGATTTTTTCATCAAAACCCCTGAGGTGGATCCTAATAACAACATGGAGACATGTATTCTATTTATTCATTATATGAAAGTGAACATATTATTTTATTTTGGTTATAAATATTCTTTCATATAATGAAAGTTCACTAGAACTATTCAAACACCACCGCAATGAATGGAAGTAGATCTGTTTATGAAAATGAAAAATTATTTAATTATTGAATCCCAATTATATACCTCTAACCCTCTCAAAAATTGTGGGATGAACTTCCCAATTATCCTTGTCATACTGTCTTTGGCTGAATTAGATTCAATTCTAGGCATGGAAAGGATTTCTATATATAGATCCAAGATAACTTTTCATGAGATGGATATCAATCATTGTATGACTAATATATCCTTGATTCTATACAAATGAAAAGGGGAGGAAGAATATTATTTATCACCATAATCTGAGGCAATGATATTATTACCCTATAAATAATCATATGTAGTTATAATTATTGTATCGAAGGAATGAAACATCCTCAAATAAATTCTTATTGTTAGGGAATACATAGATGTGTGTCCCATGGAATTTCCTGGTCTTCCTTCTAGGTGAGAAGTTGAATTTCCAATAGATATTATACATAGGGAGATTATATTATATAAGAATTTTTATATATAGGAATTTGTGGAACTCGAAGTTATAAAAAAAACTATAAGTGAGTCAAGTATAAGGGTATATATTCCCTAGTGTTTTACAATGGGGTCTAACTTTCCTATTCATCAAGAATATTGATAGGTCAATGCAACTTTCCATTGATTTTATTATGCTCAACAAGATGAAAATAATGAACTAGTACCTTGTAACTCATATTGAGGTTTTTTTACCAGATACATCGAGTACAATACATATCCATGGTGGATATTTAGTTGTTATAGTAATAGGTGAGGGAGAGGAAGGAAGATATCAACAAGACCACTTTTCATAAAACATATAGCCCATATGAGTACAAAGTGATGCCATTCAGACTCACTAATTCTCCATATAAAAATCATGGACATTATGAACTGAGACTGTATAGATTACATTGAAAAATTTGTGGTATTATTTATAGTTGATATTCTAATATTCTCCAAAAATCAGGGATAATCTTATTGAGAATCTGAGTAGTATCTTAAAGACCTTATGAAAGGAGAATATTTACAACATGTATATAAAATATGAGTTATTATTAAATGAATAATCATTATTGGGTAATATAATCAAATGAAATGGGATATTTATTGACAGTTCAAAAATGGAATCAATTTAGGGATGGTTGATGTCATTATCTATGACAGTTATCCATAGTTTCATTGGGTTAGATGGGTAAAATGCATATTTTTGATATATTTCTCATGATTTCCAAATCATATTACCATGATAACTCGATAGGGATTCATCTTTTTATTAAATGATTAATTTATATAGAGTATCATGGAGTTAAAATGGAGGTTCATCACTACCCATGTGCATACACAACCCACAAGTAGAAAACTCTTCATACTATTCAATGATGATTCATTTAATACATTAGGATGCATGTTAATAAAAAATGGAAAAGTCGTATCCTATGATTCAAGGAAGTTGAATGTTCATGACAAAAAATTTCCCATGCATGATTTGGAGGTGGAACTGTGATCTTTTCATTGAAAATCTGGTGGAATTATATCTATGGGATGAAGTGTGAGATATATATATATATATATATCACGAAATCATCTAGTATATATATACAAAAAAATTGTTGAATATGTGACAGTGATGATGGTTAGTAGTGAACAAAAGAAATGAATGATTAATCCACTACCATCCTAGGAATGTGATTAATGTGGTGGATAAAATAACTTGAAAAGATCTTGCATTTTTATCAATGATGATAATTGAGATGGATCATACATTATTTGGTCTAAAATAGATGGAAATAAGAATAATAATGTATGCAAAATCATCAATAATTTCAATAATAATTTGTCAATTGTATATTTTGTAAATTTTAAAGGATTAAAAAATAAATAATCTGAAAATTTAGAAGAAGGTGAAAGCCATGATAATGGGGAAATCAACATAATTTAAAATTTATGAAGATGGAATTTTGAGATTTCTGTGAAGACTACATGTTCCATAAAATATTTGGTTAGGGAATAAACTATTGGTTGACTCACACAGTTCATCATTATATATTCATCCTAGATGAAAAAAGATGTATAATTATCTTCATTGTCACTTTTTGTTGGAAAATACGAAGAACGAGATCACTGAATATATATCACGGTGACCAGTATTCTAGAAATGTAGCGATGAAAAATAAAATTCAAGGGGGACGATGAAATCATTACCCATACCGAAATCGAAATGGAAGAACATCACCCTAAAAATTTTAAACAAACATCCAAATCTATATATGGGAAACGATTAGATAAGGGGTTTTCTAGATCATCTTATAATAGAAGATTACATTATCAAAATTCGAGAGGACTTATCATTAGATCCACATGCATAGATATAAATCAGAGATGTGGTAAGAAATCGTGATGTACCACAATCAATTGATTCTGATTGATATATGAGATTCACCTCCATGTTCCAGAAAAGTAACTATAATGTTCTAAAAACGTTACTGATCTTCTATATGGACTATCATCCTCAATGTGATATCCAATCTGAGGGGAATATTCAGAAAATAGAAGACATGTTTTGAGAATGTTTAATAGAATTAAAAAAATGTTGGGGATGACATGTTAATATAGTCAAGATCCCATACAAGAACAGTTTCCACTCATTCATCCCAATAGATCCATATAAATTAGATTATGGGAAGTGGTGCAGGAATCCTCCATGTAGGTATGAAGTTAGGTAACGAAACTGCTAGTTCCTAAAGTAGTTCAAGAAATAGTGGAAAAGGTTTTGATCATTCAACAACACATTAAGGCTTCTCAATGTTCAAATAAGATCTATGATGAAAAACATTGAGTAGAAATAGTGTTTGATGTTGGATACATGGTATTCCTCTTAATAACTTAATGAAAAAATATAATGATATTTGGGTATAAGGGAAATCTTAGTACAATATATATCACCCCATATGTGATTATTGATCACAACAATGTAGTTTCTTATTGACAATAACTCAAACCAATCTTATCTCAACTACATGATGTATCACAAATATCTCTTTTTAGGAAGTACATACCAGACCCTCACATATAATCAATCTGTAGGTTGTACAATTGATGAATTAAAATTTATATGAGGAGAATCTGGTGATGATATTAGATCTTAGATATAAATTTATAAAAAATGATATAATGAACCTTGTGAAAGTGATAAGGGGAACCGAATTTTTAAAGAAGAAATGCGTGAATAAGGGGAGCCAATGAAGAAGATATACCCACTTCTATTTTACTGTTTGAAATAAAAATTATGGGAGAAATTTTTAAAGGGGGAACAATGTAACGAATCCATATATTATTAATCAAATTTCATTTTTTGATTTTTTAAAATGTCTCATTGGGGACATGGTTATAGTAAATACATGAAAATATTTTTTTATTATATTCTATTGGATATAAATTACCATTATGATTCATTAACATTGATAATATATCCAATGAACACTGATTACATGATTTTTATAAATATCGATTTATCAAATCAAATTGAAACATAGAAAGGAAATTATTTCCTCAAATAGTTGGATCATACAATTTGAAGCAAATTTATCATATATGTCAAGGAAGATAATTTTTTTTGGATTTTCTATTGACGTATCCCAAGCTGAGATCCAAAAAATTATGCATTAGGGAAACCATTTATAGATAAGTTCAAGTCCATTAAGATCATACCCCAAAACATGTTTACCAAACCTCCCCATGAAAGTCCCACCATCGCGCACCATACTCTTGTGGGGTTTGTTGGTGTTTTAATGGTCTTTGAATCAAGACCCTAGATAAATTTACCTCTAAATTGTTTGTATATAATAAGGAATATTTATTCATCCTATTATTTCTAATTGGTAAATGATTTTTATTTTGAGACAATAATGTACATCTTCTATTATTTGTTATTATTAAAATAAAACTACTACATTTATTAACTAATTTAATTTTTAAATAAATAATATTTTAATATTATTCAATAATATTTATATATATGAATGATCATATAATTTTTTATGAAGTCAAATGTAATTTATATAAGGGTTGAAAATTGATATTGTAAAAACACCCAAAATTTCATAATAAATGTCGATTTCACTTTTAATGTGGAAATAAAAATATTTAGAAATTTTTTTAGGTCAAATGATTTTTTAATTTTATCATTGAAATCATATAATAGTAATTTTTGTCATTATTTTATGAGACAGTCAAATTTTCTGGTAAATATTGAATATCATAAAAATATTCATTGTGCATTATGACATCATAATGAAAAAAAAAGTGATTTAGAAATTAATATAAATGGTATAAGCAACCAAATACACGTCTTCCCTTTAAAATAATGCGATTCAAGGTTTATTTTAATTATTTTTCCATGACATTATGAATCCTTCAAAACATATAATATATTTTAATATTTTAAAATCTTTTGTTTAAAAGTGTAACTCACATCTATATATGAAATAGATTTCTTTTTAAATGTTTGGCCCTTTTACTTCCATAATAATGAAATCCACTACATTTTTTTAGAACATTATGAGAAAAAACATGGGATTGTTTCTGGTTTTGGATATTTTTCTATGTAAACATAAAAACCTAAATAATAAATTATCCTTTTCATTTCCTATATAAAATCACAAAATATCTCATTTTTATACACTAAAACCCATTGGAACATGAACATACAATTGAATAAACTCTCTATAGTCCTCACAAGGTTCTAAAAAACACTCGGTAATCCCCTCAAATGCATTTTAATACACATACACAAGTAAGTGTCCATCCTCTCCGTCTTTCAAATCAAGCAAAATCTTTTGAATTTATCTTCTTAATTGAGATTTTTTTGTAATTAAATTTATTTATAATAATACCATCAGGTTAAATGGATGTTATTTTATTATTTATGATATATTATATTTCATTTTATATTCACCTATGTTGTTAATATGCGAAAATTTTGAAAAGGATTTCTTTATTTTTATTTCCATTTGAGATCTGCTTTTATGTTATGTATACAAAATTCCAATTTATTTTGTTGAAATATGTTCGTATATAGTTAACATACAATAAATTTAATTTATAAATGATTATATCACCATTTTCTATCTACTTAATCCTCTCATTATCCTTTATGTACACCCATTACCATAATAAAAGTTCATAGGGGACATTTTCATTGTTCATATTTATTCCAGTATCTTATTTACCATTTATATTTTATGAGAATTTAATTATAATGGGATATGTTATTACATATCCCAATAACTGTAAAATTTATTTCTAAATGATTAGATATTCCAATATATCTCATAAATCCCTTTTGTGAGTTTTTATATAATACTGTTATGGGGACAAAATTTCCCAAAAATTTCATTTCCAAAACTATTAAATACCATAATAAATTTTCTATCATATTTATTAAAATTTATTGAAATATACATATTTATTGAAGAGACACATGTCTGTATAAATTATTACATGATCATGGAATAAATTATGATGTTGAATGAATCAATGTTGTATAATAAATTTGGCACACTTATGTGTGGGAATGAAGTGAAAATGAAGGGTGTGCCAATATAGTGCTACAATACATTGGGTAATTTTTAGTAACATGATACATCAAGTTGGGATAGATATTGAATATTATTCTTTTATATGAAATTATCTTCCATGATGTCTTGGTGGGTTTAGATTTGAACTATTTTTATGATTCATTGTTTTATGTTCATGCCACATTTCCTACTTTATGATTAAAATGAAATATTATGACTTATTATTCATGTTATATAAACTACTAAATAATTTACCTTTTGTATAAAATTTATTATTTTGGCCATTTTCATTCCCTCAGTGGGCTTTATATCTCATCCCTTTTTAATGTATGTCCCTTAGTTAATGCATGCAGATTTATGTTTGAAAGAGTATTTTAAGCATGCAAAATATGTTTTTAATAATGATGTTATATTCTCTATTTTATGTTTTTACATAATGTATATAATTCCAAAATACACTAGAATTATCTATAATGTGGGTTTTATTAAGTGTATTATTATGTAAAAAATTACTATTAATGTGTAAAAAAGTGCAGAGTTGTTATAATTACTATTAATGTTTTTATTCCGAAATTAAATTGAAATATTTATTTATTTAATTAATTCATATAATTTTAGTTATTATTTTCTCTTAGTCATCCATCATATAAATTTATAATAATATTCATGTATGTGGTTAGACAAACCCAAACATGAACATAAAATAATAAATTAAGGATTACGACTATGAAAGTAATTTATTTATTTAATAATATCATTATTATAAAATAATAATTATATTATTTATATTATTTTGAGGTATTAAATAATATTTTGACAGTTTTCATGAAATAATAAATATTATAGATGAAACAGAAGATACAATACTTTATGGAGGTGGTAATTCACCCAACACTTGGTCATCATTTTAATTTATCCATGAATTAGTTGAAATCAGTTTGGAATATTACATTTCAATTAATAATAATAATAATTTTACATAATTAAAATTTATTACTTAATTATATCTATGCAATCCCTGATGATAGGTGGTGGTGAAAAAACGGAATTCATCGCTTTATAGAGGTAGTGGTCCATACAATGTAAGAAGGGAAGATTCATTTTTCATAATTGAAAATGAGGAATATGGTGAAACTTTTCTCTCCTTGAATGATAACAACTTATATAAAATAAATACATATATGATTATATAGGTGTTGAAAAATATGAATTGGGAAAATAATAATGGAATAGAAATAGGTAACGAAACATATTACTCATGCTGAGGACTTAGGTTTTACCATATAAGAATCATTGTAAGTAGAGGTATTAAGACAATCTCTTATACCCAAAATATAATGTAATGGAAATATAATTCAAGGATTTTTAAAAATGTTATAGATTCGTGGGGAAAATGTTCTATAGGGTACACTAAATGGGTAGTTTGAGTCACCAGTTATTTGTGGTGATAATTTCATTATTTAATTATAACATATTAATACAAAGAGGGAAAATATTAACAGTTTTATGTGGATCTAAAAAATGGAAAAAAATGTATTTTTGGTTGAATTATGCTCGATAATCCCTAGAAAAAAATTTAATTTATGTTTGAATCATTTTTTAATTCCTTTAGCTCTGAAATTTTATCATTTATCATTTACAGTTTTATGGTGGTTAATATTTTTCACATAGTTAATTATATTTTTATGAATAAAAATATAATGGAAAATATTGATTAAATTTATATTAAATATTCCCAATTTGAAAACCAATTACTTGTATATAATTTCTATGTTTAAGAAAACTAATTTTCAACTTTGGAAAAAGTAACATGTAAAAACCCATCTCCAGAATAAGTGTATTTTAAAGCTCAAAATTTATGTGTATAATAAAGTTATCAATGTATTTTATTTTTAGGATATATGTTGGTTTATTTTTTAAAAAATAAATGATATATGGAATTCATAGAAATCCAAAATTCAATCTTACACAAAAAATATTTATTTAATGTAAAATCCCAAAAACAAGTTATGTTTTTAAATAAATATTACTTATGTCAAAGAAATGTTAAAAATAAATTTTATTAATATGAAATGGAATTTATAAATTTATATATTTACTACATAAATAAAAAAAATTCTACTTTTTTGTTTTAGATGAAAATACAATATACGAAGAGAAACAACTTTTATTAATAAATATACATCAAAATCATTAACTATTGTTAATCCTATATTTCATGAATTTATAATTTATTGAAATCCTTTTATTTAATATATATATATATATTATATATTAATTAATTAAAATAATATAATATTTCATGAGTTATTTTTGTTTGGTGTTGCATATAGACCAAGATATTATTTATTTAAGTAAAAAAATAGTTAAATATTGATTCATTACACAGACCATTAAATCAACCATTACTTATCCCTTAGACTAAATAATTATTGTTATATGTTTTAGCCACATTATATTTATATTTTCTTTACCGACCTTAACTCTTAATAATTTCCATGTATGTGTCATGTTTGTGTGTGGGGGAAAGGCCTTTCATTGTGTTATTTGAGAAAAATAACTCAACATGGGATCTATGTTGCTATTCTTGGTGGTGGATAGAAAATATATAATGATTCAATTTTATTAACTTTTATTCATTTATGTCATCTTTGTTTTTAAAAATGAAATAAATACTGATGATATTGAATTATTCAATTTTCACACCATTATGAGTCATATTCCTCTCAGAATTAAATAGAATGAAATATCACCATTAATTACAAAGGAATATTATGTTATATTATTAAAAAAATATAATAAATAAAAAACTATAAAAAATATAGAATTAGGATGAAAACATTAATTTAATATTTTTTTAATCATGTACCATGTCATAAAAATGGAGTTCAGTGTACAAATTTTAAAGGGAATTTAGTGAGTAGATTACTATTGTCTTAATTTAATATTCATGAAAGATATTTAACTTTCTAACCTCCTATTTTATCCTCAAGACCATTTAATTCATTTACCCATGACCAAATCTCATTGAAAATATCTCATCATTATACAAAATATTTTTCACAATGAAGTGAAATGGGAGTTTTCATTGGCCTCTGGGGATAAAAGAAATTTATATGATTATTCATAAATATTGATTAAATTTCTCTTGATTGAAGGTTTACTATATATTATAAATGATGTAAGATATTATTGGGTGATGGATAGATTGTGGAGGTCAAAAAAAATTTAAATTTAATAGGATAAAATAAATACAATATATATTGTAATCATTTATACTTGGTAGATTCAATTTTAGAAATGATCATATAAATTCCATCAATTTTTGTTTTTGGTTTCTATTTAATATAGATATTTGATTAGATTTATCAGTGAATGAAACAACATAGGTGTTAGAATATGATGACATAATGAATTATTCTTCATTTTCACCCTTAAATGTGTTATTTATTTTTTTTAACATGGTATTATATCACATTATTTTACCATTTTTCATTCAACACTAATTTTCAATTTATTATAAAAATATACATTAAAACAATTAAATTTTATCATTTTTCATATTCCCCCTAATTAATATTTGTTTTTTTAATTTCATCTATAAAAATACTGAAATTAATCAAAATTGAATTTTTTTAGGATTCCAATTTTATTGGTTTCAATTTCTTTTAACCTAATTTTGTTTTGAATCCAACCATGGGTGGAAAAAACAAATTGCATTAGATAAGAAATAAATAAATCCATGATTTTCATGGAATATAATGTTGGGATCATATATCAAAAATTTATATTCAACAGAATCTAAAATATTAATTGAATATAGAAAATATTATGATAAATAATATCATTAACATTGAATGCTTGACATTCATCCATTTTAATGCTATTAATGTATGAGATACTAGACAATGGGTATTTGATGGCTTTGTTTATCTATAAAATATTCTTTAATAATTAATTCCCAATAATAAATACATATATCCAATAAAAAATGTTTTTAATATAATATTTATTATATATATCAAAAATTCATAACAATAGGTTTATTTATGATATTTGAAAATTCAATGCGAAGACAATTCATGAAAAGTAAAACAATTGAATAATATGAAAACATGACACCCTCTCTTTCTTATAATTATGGGCCTCCACTTTTATCTAAAAGTTATAAATTTTTATATGTTAAAATGGGTGTTTACTTTTTTAATAATATTATAAATGTTTAATATATATTATTTTTTTCTTTCTATATATAATGTATTTAACTTTTATGTTTCCCCCACAATGATCATCTCATCTTCGTTGCACTGTATAACTACCCCTCGTTTTTTTGAATGGGGGTAGTGTTGATGTATTTATATTTTTATACTTCAATGTAATATTTTTGTTTTATACTTTTATTTTAGCAGTGTGTAAATTATTCTAGGTTATGTAGTTTCTCTATTTTCATTATTAGAATATTCCATTTCGTTATATTTTATTTTATTGTTCTTTTTTCATTATAATTATGTATATAGTAGAGTGGCACTGTGGAAATGATTTGAGGGAGATTATCTAATATATTGTGGTGTCGGTGATGTAAAATAAAAATTTTAATTGTAATATGTCTAGAGATAGGTATTTATCTATAAATTGAGTATGTTAATAAGATGAAATTCAATATAAAAGGAAATGATTTTCATCACTATGATCTCATGAGAACAAAAACCAAATTCTTAATTATTTTTTTGTGTATGATCTTTTATATGTGTTTTTAATTAAAAAATTTATTTAATTAAATAATATTAATTTGGTAAAAAATATTACATTACTATCACTTTTGAAAAATATATTTCAATATCAAATACTGATAATAGATAAATATTTGTTTTTTATGTGTCATCGTAGAGAGCTTCACCCTATATATTGCACTATTATACCATTTTAGTTAAATAAGACAATTATTGATATAGTATAAGGCAGACCCCCTATAAAACATAAAAAATAACAAATTCATTTTCTTACGATATATGATCATATCATATGATATGACATTGGAACTATGCTTGTCATATTATAAGACACACTCAATCATAAAGAATATATAGCCCAAATTTTTAATATATTAATTTATCATTAATGGAATATATATAGTTAATAATGTATCCACCATGGAATTTTCAAATTTTATTCCATATCCTGGAACCACATGTCCTTCATAAAAACCCTCCCAAAATATAAAATGTCTCTTTTATATGTTTAGATAAGGGTTTTAATCAATTCTTTTCTTGTAGAAAACATCTAGATTGGGGGAAAATTATTAATGTATGACCCATGGAATTTATATTCATCCATCATTAATTCTATACACTCTATTAAAAATTAATCAAAGGTAAATATTATACACATTTAATGTTGACAATAAAATTACAAATATTTGAGATTTGAAATTAACAACCCAGAAATATGTTTTTAAAAGAACATATTTCATATTTTTCACTTCCGATGATCATTTGGTTTTGATGTTTTATATAAATAATAAAAAATCAAATTTGAAACATCCATAGATCATATATTTTATCCAAAAAATATGCCTTTAATTTTACATACATTTTAATTCATGCCACATTTTCTTCTATTAAGATTATGAAAAAGAGGAATATGTTCCCTTTATATGATTTATACTCATCATTAGACTATTAGAGATCATTTTAAAAGTTCATAAGGAAGAAACAATATTGTCATGGGGAATAAGAAATAAATTAATCATTTCATTCAAGTTAAAATATCAAAACATATAAGGTTTATAAAATTTCCCCTATAAAAAATTAACCACCTAAATACAAAAATTGAAAAACTATAATTATCTTTTAAACTAATAAAAAATTTGAAACCAATTACTAATGTTATGAAAACTATGAAGCCCTATTGAGCCATGTGGGAACACATAATAACATTTAATTGAAAAAAAATCACCTAAAATAGATTATAAAATTTCCAGACATTTTAAAATGAAATTATTTCCACGTAACACTTATTTACAAAATTAATATTGGAATTATTATGCATTATAATAAAGAATTTTAATCACCTTTATTTAATACATGATTAAAATAGTGATTTAAAATTAATTATATTTTATAAACCTAATAGTTATTCTACCTTTTTTACTTTTGAATACTAAATCAATAACTATTGTGTTAGACTTCTTTATCGAGGTCAACAACAAACATGAGTTATATTTAGAATTCCTATCACAATGAACTAGATAAGCCTCACCCATCACCATTTATAATTATTATGTAAAATAACATGAAATGAAATAGTTACATGTAAGTAATATTTCATAATATAATTCTTGATAAACTCATTGGATCCCATAATGAACACATCTCATCTTCATATAATCTTAAGACAAAATATTTTTTTATGGAAAAATTATAAAAATTAAAAATTCCAAAATAATTGGTAACAAGATTTTCCATGTTAAACCACATTTCATTAGAGTGGAATCATGATAATTAATAATGAATATTATGGTCAAAATTTTAAACCAAGACATATATGTCAAAAAATATTATTTGTACGCATTTTTAAAAAGTAAAATTTAACACATATTGAATAACTTGAAATGAATTTTTTTTATAACCATTATTAATAAAGAAAAATCTTGTAATTTTTTTTTGACTAGACATTGAAGAATAAATCAGGAAATTCATGGAACTTTTATATGAACCTTGATATAGAAAAAAACCTGGTAGGGAAACATTAAAATAATGTTTTCAAAAGAATATGTAATACCTTATGTCTCATCAATATTCATATATTCTCTGAATCATGAATAATAGAATTTATTAGTTATTCACATACATAGGAAAAATTTTCATGTTCATTAAATTATGATAATTTAAATATTTAATGTATTATCTTATTTTATTTAGATACTAATATAATGAATTTCACAATACGATTTTTATTGGTTGTTCGGTTCATAACCTCAAAAAACATTAGAACATTTACTTTAGTAAAAGTTATTATGGTTTTATAAGATACATAATCTTAAAATTATTATAATTATCATATTTATACTATAAATAAAATTCAAAAGAAAATATGTGAGGATTTAATGAAATTTGAGAAACATTGTTTTATTGAGATAATAGTCTGTATATAGACACAAATGATGTTTCCATTTTATTACTAAGTTTTAAAAAATAAATAAATAATATTTCATGTTTCTGGAATTATAAAAATTTTATAAAGTATATATTTATTAATTTAATCTCTCTTTATGAATATCATTATAAATTGGTAATGAAAAACGAATCAATATTATATGTGGAGTTGGAAGTCCACATAAACACATCTGTGACATTATCACATTACAATGGATGGAAGGGTAAGAATCTATGAAATATAAAATCATTAATTAATTATAATTATATCATAAATAAATAAAAATATTTATTTATTTATTTATTTTATCCATCATTTAAATCACTTATATGATCCAGTTATGAAAAAACCATATGACTTCATGAAGGTGGTAGACCAAACACAAACATAATCAAAAAATTTATTTCTAATCTAATAAAAATGCAGATGGAGAAGTGTTCTTCCATCAATATAATAAAATATCATTATATTTATAATTCTTATATTGTTATATCAACATGCTTATAGAAAATTTTATCAAGAAAGAAAATGAAATAAAAATAAAACACTTATTTAAAAATTATACCTCTTATTTTGAGAACATCCATTAGCATGAAACTTAAGCCATCATTGGGTGGTATTTGGGGGAAACCTGAGCCTTTACGATGTAGGTAGGTATGTACACTACCAACTTTGTGTGTGATTTTTTTAATTTATTATTAATAGTTTTCAATTAATTAGAATGACTTCATTAGTGTCATTATGATATCATAATTTGATATAAAAGTTAGAATGAATATGTTGTAGGAATGATCCTATGTGGTATCAAATAATAGTAATAAATTTAATGTTTATTTTTTCAATGAATCAAAAATGTTTTTTAAAACCCATTATAACTATATAGAGAATTTATTTGTATGATAATGAGTGCACTTCTCATGATCCATGAGTTGTATCTAATTTATAAAACATGTTCTGGATTATTGGATAAATATTTATGTTATCATCATTATGATGTTTCCCTAAGGGTTTTTTCATAAGATGATTGTATAGAAAAATAAATAAATATTTAATTGATTTTTCTGAATATTAATAGATAGAGATTTTATGGATGATCTTACATAGGTTGACGGATCAAAGTGATTGGATGAAGTGGATCAATGTAATGTTATTTGACAAGGATGACCAGAATTAGGAAATTACATGATGGATTCTGGGTATACATGAGGTACACTATCATGTTGAATATGTGTATAATCTACTACACCATTATGAAATAAGAGTTATATGTGGTAAACAAATCATGATAAATCCCTGGCTTCTATAAGGGTAACTCACATAATGACCATGAAATGAATAGTTTAACTATTATAGAGGTAATGATAAAAAAATATCAGTTGATTCTATATAATGTGTTTTTAGTTGATGAAATATTAAAATACCAAGTTGATGTGATTCAATATATGGTTTGTAATATATAACTAAAACCCTCTATTTCAGAGGGATGTTTCACCTAAGAAACATCTATGAGGTTTACCATATCTGAGGAAGTTTAGAGAGGATAGAAGAACATGATAGTTCATAATTGAAAAACTATATAAATTCCATTATACAGTTTTATAAAATGATTGAAATGTGATGTGAATAATATTTAGAATGATCATTATTAGTTTTCTAACACTTAAATTGTTAGATATAATTTTTTATGATCATTGAACTATGTCACTGAAAAATAACTCGAGAGGATTTCCCGAATCACAAATAAAATAACATGTTTATAAAAAAGATATTTGAACAATAGAATTGTTATAAATATTTCACATACATGATTTTGAATTATCGGAAAAAATTTCCTAAAAAATATAGTAAGAAAATATAAAGTTCATCAATCATAGTTTTTGAAGGATTTCCTATTTATAAATTAGATATCGTTTTCCATATTATGTTACTTGAAATGGGGTTTGAAGTGATGTTCATAAGAATAATGTTTCCTTGAAAAATTACAAGTTAGATGTTTAGAAGGATTAACAATGGATTAAATTACAAAAACAATATATACATGATTTGATCCAATAATGTATAACTAAGACATTATGATTAGTATTACGAATTAATTATATATAAGGATAATACTAGGAGATAGATAGTAAATTAGAAATAGGAAAACTAAAAAACAAATGAAGGCCCACATAAAAACCATGGCTTTACATTCATGGGTATTACACATTTTTTTTTGATAAATATTAATTCCATTATACAAACAACAACTACAATAGATTATTATTTTATATCCATTTGAGGCACATAATTAAATCATATAAATATGTTCAGTAATGTTAAATGTATCCCTTAATGATCTTCCCCATTATTAATGTTCACAAACACATCCTAAATTACATTTAATCATAAATAGAGGAAAAGAAAATTAATATTGAGTTATCTCAGATGCTCTATAAGGGTAAAAAAATAGAGATTTGTAATCATAAGATGAACATATTGATATGACATCATTTATATATCATTTTAAATCCTAACCCTATATATCAATGATGTTAATCACATGTCATGGAATAATGATTGGATGTCAAAAATACATGAACCATTAGGGAATAAGATTACATGAACCAATAGAGAATAAAATTGGAATAAAGAATGGGATTTTTGTTGTAAACAACATCTTATAACATTGTGAACAGGTACAAATAGAAACAAGTTTACTCATTAAGTTAACAATTTTTAATATGGACCATGCATAAACTTAGGAACATCTAACCAGGTTATCGAGAAACCTTATGGAAATGAAATATTGATTTTTATAACAATTTGATCATGTAACTTGGTTAATGAATAACATATATAAAATAAATGTATAATAAAACATAACATTATAATATTCATGTTTTACTCCCAAGGTCGTTATGGATGACACAACCTTTAATTTATGGAGTTCACTCCACATTCCATCCATTACTATCTATATCAGGTTCACTACCTATTATATCCACGTCTGTATCATGATATAAAAAATATTTTATCAATGCATTAGAGGGAGATAAATTCCACACCCATCACATAAGGAAAATCATAATTATGTTTAAAATAAGATCATACATACATCCATCAGATCATAACCCATGAAATTAAATTAGTATCATAACATTTTCATCATATAATATTAACTGGAAAATACGATAGTTTAAAATATTTTCATTATACAACAACCCCTTAACTAAATCGTTATGCATAATAAATTCTTCATGGTATGTCATGTGGAAGAGAGATATCTTTCATAATAATAATTTCATCATGAACATACAACACTTAGATAGAGAATAGTAATGGTATCATTGGATCATATCCCTATAATGGAATATATAAAATCAATGGATGAAATAATAGATAGAAAATAATTCTGAAAATTCATTATGTCATTTCTTACAGAAAAAATAATTCAACTAAAGATAAATGCTTTTTAAAATATATTTTTTTTAGAAGTTTTTCCTTTAAAAATAACCTTGAAAATATTTAATGGTTGATTTAAATGTTATTAAAATATATTTTTGAAACATAAAACATTTTCATAATTAATTTCATTGAAAAGTACCACTAAATATTATAAATTAATAAATTGAAATAATTTAAAACAATTTTTTTTAAAAATAATTTTCAAAAACTATTTCTTTGAAAATGTCATTTTAAAACATATAATTCAATCATTGAATTTCATATGAGGGAAAATGTAATGAAATTATCTTAAAAAAATTCTCAGAAACTGATATTAAAAAAATTGAATTCTTTTAAAAAAATATATTTCAAGCAGTAAACAAAATTTTGGAAAAAGAGATAAATAATTTAAAATTATATAATTTTTTTAATCATATTAAGTATAAAAGAGTTAAAAAACCATACCATTAATTTAATTTATCATTAATAACTAGTGGAAATTAAAATTCAAAAAAATTCATTAGAGTTATATCATATGATTTCAACATTGGAGATTTAATCACAAACAATATAGATGAATAATGGGATTTCAATATAAAATCTTTACCACTTTGGTAACATTGAATCATAATACCGATGAATGAACAACATTAAATAAGACTTAAAAAAACATATTCAGGAATAAATTCATGAAAATACAAATAAAAGTGTCTATATATACATCAAATTAATGAATATAGGTGCATAAAATAGTGTACATCTCAACGAAGTCAAATTATAAAATAAATCCCTTACCGATTTTGATACTTTTGGACAATAAACCCCATTAAAAAAGATCATATAATTGATAGGTGAATACTGTTAATATTATTTATAAGAATAATGAAATAAATTAATTCGATTTATATACACCATATAGAATAAACATGTAGTAAAAATGGCATGTGTCTCAAAGAAGTAAAAAGGTGAAACTAAAATCCCCCAACCTTACATGGGTTATACATATTAGAATTAATATTTAATACATAAAATTTCATTAAAAATATATTAAAAAACTATTAATATATTTATATTGTAAAATATATCATTTTTTATGACCCATTTATTACTCATTTATTAACAAGATCACGATAAAGTCTTTCTTTGTGTAATAACTGCTTTGTTTTTTGTATATCTTTCACCTTTTTATTTTACCCCAATTACATTGATCATGATTTAATAATTTATAGAAATTATACAACGATATAAATATATTAAGTATCCATTATATATGAATTTAGATTAATCTATGAAATTAAGCAGTAGGAAATGAATTACACCGTTCACAGAGACGATAGACCATATGTACACGTGAATGTTGTTTCAATTTTCTTATCATAATGAAAGAAAAAATGGTAGAATATATATATATATATTCTATTTGAGTTTTTATGCAATATATATCATATATTATTATTATACCCATACTAATACATTCTATTTAAGGTGTGAAAAATCACATTGCTTCACAAGGTGGTAGTCTTCCGTACACATGAACAATGTTATCATAGTTCTAAAAATTTTAACGAATGAATGTAATTATGATTTACCAATTAAAAATTATATATAATCCTAAATATCTTATATATTATATATAATCTATAAATTCATCATTACCCCAACCATGAAATGTGGAAATTGAAAAACTAACCACATTGGTTTCCGATGCGGTTGTTCACCATGTACACAATTAAAAGTCCAATATATCTTTAAAATGAATTTTATTACAAACTCCTGTAATAGACAAAACATTATTTAACCTCAATCTTGTTAATTAATTTTTCACGTTTTTTACTAATAATTATGGTCTACAATTATATTGACCATATTAGAAATAGTATATTATTATTATTCTGTATATTTAATACATTTGCCAAAATTTAATTCCCAAAAGTGTTGGGATCTAATTTAAAATTGAAGTGCCCGGATCAGTGTGAATCACTGAGAGGGGGAGGGGGTGAATCAGTGATCCCTTAAAACTTTTTACTAATTGATTCCTTATCAATTAAACCTCTATGGCTGGTTAAAGCCTCGATCCACTCTTCTTGTATCTCTCAGCCTTTCCTCGAGTGATGCAGTAAATGTAAAGGCACAGGACACAAGGATTTACAAGGTTTGGCACCAAAGGCCAACGTCCTTGCCATGTTGGTTATACACCCCAACATGGTTTCTCCATTATAATCGGTTAGTATTAAAATGGTCGATACAGAGTCCCACTGTATATCTCATGAGTCCCATAGGAGGGTCTTTATACTGCGTCCCACAGTGTTACCAGAGTCCCACTGGCCTGCTCCAGAATCCCACTGAAGATTTCCTCCTCCCTGAGTCTCACATGGGGCTTCTCCTGGCTCCTCGAGTCACACGAGTAGCTCTTCTTCTCTTTAGCTTCATCAAGTATCTTCAGCAGTCTGGGATAAAGACTGCTGGCCTTGCTCTGTACCTCTGATCACTTGAGTTGATCAGGTCTTCTCATCTTGCTTAGGCTTTATCTCCTTCTTCTAAGGATGACCTGGCCTTCTCTCTTTAAGAAAATTCAACAACCTCTGAAAAGGTCTGTTGGTATTGCTCAGCAACTTCTGATCACTTCTGTTGATCAGGCTCTTCTCAATTACTGAATACTCAGACAACTAATATCATTAACTTCATTCTGGCCTCAGTCTGACTTCATCACAACTTCTTGCACTGAGTGCATGGCAACTTTGTCTCTTCATGCACTGACAGCATGGCTTCTCAAAATGTTCAAGAACTTCTGATCTTGGACAACTCAAATTCACACAACCAGATTTGGCATTGTTCACGTGTGCATGTGCATGCATGCATGCATGCACTCCCCTTCTTCTCGTCTTGGTGCAATAAACCCACAAAGGGTGTATTCCTTTTTAGCAAACACCTTCTTCTTGTCCTTCACACATTTTATTCCTTTTGATTACACACTTAAATGTGTTCTGTACTTTGTGTGGATGTCTTCTTATTCTTCTAAGTGTTTACACTTTTAGTGTACACACTAGGTTCGACCATCGTGTCTCTTTACACACACTTGTTTCACTTTTGCACACACATGAGTTGGCCTCCTCCTCTTTTTGTTGCACAGACACACTTAGTGTTCTTTTAGTTTTTTCTTCAAAGTGTGCACCCACAAGGGCTACAACCTCCTCTTGTTCACTTTGCACACAAGGCACTAAGGCCTCGACCTTCTCTTGTTTGGCACACACACAAATGTGGTGGCCTTCCACTCCTTCTTGCACACAACCCGTAGGTGTGCACTCACTTGGCTAGGGTGTATTATCCTTAAGCACACACACACAAGGTGTGTAATTCACATCACCCGAACACCTACTGCCCTTCTTTTCACTTAGCACACACACTGTCTGTAGGTGATCGTCTCCACTTGTGCTCAAAGGAGGCGCGCAAGGGTGCGGCCAATCCTTTTCTCCAATAGCTGCATAGGGTCTTGGTGGAAGGGCCACTGCCTCGGGTGTGCACGGTGCAACACCGCGGGCGCACAAGTGCTTACCGCGGAGGGTGAATTACACAAACGGCCGCGCAAGCCTCGGGTGCAAGGCACCTCAACCACGGGGCGCGCAAGTGCTACTACCCCGGGTACTTCCTGCCGCGCAAGGAGTAGGCGCGCAAGGGACACCTTTGAAGCCTCGGGTGGCTCCGGAACAAACTGCCGCGCAAGTGGGATGCGCGGGGCTCAAAGCTTCGAAAAGCACAGGGTGCTCGCGGGACACTCTTCAAAAATATTCAGCAAGCAAACCGAGAGCCTCGGCCCCTCTTTTTATAGGCAGAGGGATGCCTCAAATCTTCCGCGTGGGATAAATTGAATTCCCGAAGTTTTCGGGTTTTCAAGATTTTTCTCAAATCATGATTTCTTCTCTGTTTCAACGCAGGTTCTTTATTTTTTATCTTCTACACGTGCATGCGACTTAGAAACGCATGCATGGCCTCTTCTCTTCTATTCCATGCAAAAAAACGAACCCATGAAGCCTCAGAAACTTTGTTTGCCTCGACATTCTTTTAAATCTCCCATTTCACGTATCCATGTATACTTTTATGCATGGATAGGTTCAGCATTGACAGAAGATCACTTTGATGGATTCAGCTTCATCTGCAATGGCCGGGAGCTCGATCTGTGAAGCTCGGAGGGCGCCTGGTTTGTCGGTGGCTGCGGGGAGCTTCGGGCGAGCTCGAGGAAGGAGACGAGCGGGGAGCCGTCGGATCAGGCGATCAAAAAATCTTCAACGGCCTGGATCTGAATGGGCCACGGCGGATTAGATGTGCGGCCGAGATCTGGCACGCGATCAATCGTGCGGCCAGGATCCGCTCCGGGGAAAAATCCGGCGTCCCACATCGAAATGGAGGCCGGTTTTTCCGCGGTTTATCAAACATCCGCTCCCCCCTTCACCGAAATTGAACTTCTCCCCTCACGGTGCCACCCTGCACTGTGTTCTCTCTGCGGGCGCACTCTGCGCCCACCTCTGCCACTCGGGTGCGCCACTGGCGCCCACTAGGCACAACACGGGCGCGCTCCTCGCGCTCACGCTACGCGGGCTTCATCACCGCGTGGCCTCGGGCCTTATACAAGGCCCCGCCCTCTCTCGGGCTGGCCCCATGGGATCCCCTTGGGCGTGGTGACCTAGTCCCACACGTGCCTTGGGTTGAACCCTTAAGGCTGGCCCTTGGTGGCTCTCTTTTTGCTTATGTATAGAACAAGTACTTTGTTTAAAAACAAAGTAGATTCAAAAGCCAAATGCCACTTCCCTCCAAGCCATTCCTTCTCTCTTCTTCTTCCATTTCTCTTCTTCATCCATTTATCTTCTTCTTAGGAATTCATCACTCCTCCTCTCATATGATCTTCACTTAGTATATCGAATTTCCGAAGGGTATTCTTCTTCAACAGAACTCCTGAATCAAACATAGTCTTCAATGTTCTACATTGATCTAATTAGAGATCAAATTGGATCTTCTTCAAATTCACATGCACTAACTGATAGTTCATGGACTTCATTAATCCACTTCATCCACTTAGGAGGTGTGGATGGATCATCTTCATCTCCTCATGCATTGTCAATTCAATGCATGGTCTTCAAACAATGTTGTGACATTGTATCCAGGTGATACAAGTTCTTTGATCTTAAAGAGCACCTCAACAATCGTCAGATATGATGATGCTCCATCATCCATCATTCTTCAAGTGTTGTCACTTAGTATCATCTTGATACAAGTATTGAAACATTAAGATCAGTTCTATAATCGTCTGATATCAACATGGATGAATGTTGCAACCATAAACAGTTATGCCACTTAGTGAATCTCCTAAGTGACATTCATCTTAACACAATGGCCATCCTCCATTCATCACCAACACCATCATAGCCTTTGTCATTCACATATTGACTCTCCTTGACATCCATTCATTCTTTGACATCTTCTTATCAACAACATACCTTATTGACAACAAATGCAACACAGTGCACTTCAATCTCCCCCTTTGTATTTGTTGTCAATACCACTAGAGCACATATTGTCAATCCAATCAGTAGAACACATATGAATGGGTCAATATGTGTGCCACACATTTCTGGGGCAATATGTCAGCTTTTCTCCCCCTTATTGGCAACCAAATGCAAAGATGTGGTGTGGTTCCTTTTCAAAATATCACTTCCTCCCTTTGAAAAGTATTTTCTTGAAAAACACTGAGAGAGGGATGATGTCACATGTTCTCTTTAGCAAAGAACCTTTAGTAAATCAACTCTAAGTCTACTTGGGCTAACCCGGTGTAGAAAACAAGAGTGATGTAACCAAGGTACTCAATGCTGTCCAACATTCACTATACATGTGATATCATGCTTCAAGGGGCTTGAAATTTTTCAGATATAACAATGAATTTTCTAAATCCTGCACAACTTCACAAAACTCATTAGAAAGTTCAGGTGCAATGATAAAGCTCCCCCTTTCATCCATTTGTCTTCAATCTATACTCCCCCTTAATTGAAAAGATAAACTCAATTAAGAAACAAGGGATGAAAGTATGATTGGAATACCTTCACTTTTCTCAAGATGGTATTAATCTAAGAATCCCGTCTTCTTCAGATTGGCTCCCCCTCAAGGGGTGCACCCCATTCTGTCCAAACCATCCTCCAGTTTAGAATGATCATCATCTTCAATTCCCTGTAATGTTATCACATGTAAATACAAGTGATTAGGGAATAAGATGGAACCTCCTTGGTCCATCAATGTGAACAACAAGGTTGAGAAGATTATCTCAACCGAGATGTCCCATTTTCACCATTCTTCACACTTGCACATTTGATCTTCAATGATGTTTGTGCTGGTGTGGATCTCAATACATCTTCATGTGAAATCTTCTTCTTCCCTTTTTCCTTAGCAATTGACAGAACTTCATCTTCAGCTCTTTGTAGATGTTTGGAAAATTGCAACTGATTTGGCCATATGACTAACAAATCGTTTGGAAGTGTGGCCTCATTTTTGGAAGTTCCACATGGTTCTTTTGATGCTGTCAAGCTACCTTTCTTAGGAAACTTGTTTTCAATAAATCCCTTCTGCTTCTTCTGGATTGAATGTCTGTTTGAGTCAAGTCTGCCTCTATTGAATTTCATGGCTTGTTTACAAAGATCCATGGTATGTCCTTTCATTCCACAGTAGAAGCATGTTTTCTTCTTGGTGGTCCTTCTGGATGCATCACCCTTCTTGGATTTCAAATCCAAGGTCTTCTCTTCCTTTTTCATAATCTTCTTGGGAGCATCTTCCACCTTCTTATGCTTGCTTCTCAAGGATTCTTTCTGAGTCAGGTTCTGTGATATTTTCTTCTTTTTAGCTCTAGATACAGTTGGAGATTGACATGTAGCTTTTTTACCACTTTTGCAATCATCCCAGATGTTGTCATGTAATCCAAATCTATTTGCAGTAAACAGATGTCTCTGGACCTGTGGATGCTGCTTCTTTTCTTCTGGCTTGCTCCCCCTAGGCATGTGCTTCCTCTGTGCTTTGGCATTCAGTGGATTGTACCAACAATCCTTTGCACAATGCCCATACTTGTTACAACACCAACATTGACCCACAAATCTTGACTTTTTGATTCCTTCTGATTGTAGGGTACTTGTCTTGAATTGTTGTGCTGCTCCAGGAGAGATTTCTTTCTTCATTGTCTTCATCCATACTTGTTTCGAATTATTCTTCCATCCTGCACTTTTTGTGGAAACACAATTAGAAGCATTAGTACAAGATGGGATGGATGGTACCTTTCTTTTAGAAGATGTTTACCTTTTATTAGAGGATGTACTTATTTTGGAATCATCCTTCTCAATGCACACTTGTGTAGCAACATTTCTACTTTCAGCTGACTGGGAGGATTCAGCTTTGGGTGATTGCAGATTTTTCAATATCACCTCTAGTTCTAAGCATTTCATGTTAAGGTAGTTCTTCTCATCCTCAACAGTTCTTAGCCTTCCTTCCCAATTATCTTTCATCTGTTATAACTGGTCTTCATGCACCTTCTTCATTTCTTGTAATGAATTTTCAAGCTCCTTTACCCTGTTTACTTTGTCTTCAAGTTGAGCATCTCTGACATTCATTGAAACTTTGTGCCTCTTTTCCAGTGCATGGAAAACATCTTTGAACAGTATCTTAAAGAATTCTTTCTCAGAAAGGCTTCTTTGCAATTCTTCAGTAGTGTCTTCATATCTTTCATTTCAAAGGGAAACAGTTTCATCTTTAGCCTTCACCAGCTTTCTGAGAGTTTTGGTTATGCCAACCCTTTTTTCCAATTGGACATCCAGAGAATTGGCTTCATCTTCTAGCTATAATTTTTCTTCTTTAAGATCAAGGATGCCTGTAGCTATACACATTGCCACTTCCTTGGGGACTATCTTCTGAAGATATTTGATTGCATTTAGAAGATCATTGTTTCTTCCATCTTCATCACAGCTAGAGCAGGCTTCATCAGAAGAATGATAAAAGGAATTTTCATCTGATGTGACTTTCACATTTCTTTCCATAGAAGGAGTTTCTCTGATTGCAACAACCTTCTTCCTCATCTTCTTTGCCTGTTTCTTCATTCTGTTTTTCAGAGTCTTGGCAGATATCACCATTTGAGGCTGTTCTTTCATTTCCTCAAATCTGCACTCCATATAGACTCTCTTGGATCTTTTAGAGGCAACCTGCCTTTGATACCAATTGAAGTGCCCGGATCAGTGTGAATCACTGAGAGGGGGAGGGGGTGAATCAGTGATCCCTTAAAACTTTTTACTAATTGAATCCTTATCAATTAAACCTCTTTGGCTGGTTAAAGCCTCGATCCACTCTTCTTGTATCTCTCAGCCTTTCCTCGAGTGATGCAGTAAATGTATAGGCACATGACACAAGTATTTACAAGGTTCGGCACCAAAGGCCTACATCCTTTCCATGTTGGTTATAAACCCCAACATGGTTTCTCCATTATAATCGGTTAGTATTACAATGGTCGATACAGAGTCCCATTGTATCTCTCCTGAGTCCCACATGAGGGTCTTTATACTGCGTCCCACAGTGTTACTAGAGTCCCACTGGCCTGCTCCAGAATCCCACTGAAGACTTCCTCCACCCTGAGTCTCACAGGGGGCTTCTCCTGGCTCCTTGAGTCACACGAGTAGCTCTTCTTCTCTTTAGCTTCTTCAAGTATCTTCAGCAGTCTGGGATAAATACTGCTGGCCTTTCTCTGTACCTATGATCACTTGAGTTGATCAGGTCTTCTCGTCTTGCTCAGGCTTTATCTCCTTCAGCTAAGGATGACCTGGCCTTCTCTCTTCAAGAAACTTCAACAACCTCTGAAAAGGTCTGTTGGTCATGCTCAGCAACTTCTGATCACTTCTGTTGATCAGGCTCTTCTCAATTACTGAATACTCGGACAACTAATATCTTTAACTTCAGTCTGGCCTCAGTCTGACTTCATAACAACTTCATGCACTGAGTGCATGGAAACTTTGTCTCTTCATGCACTGACAGCATGGCTTCTCAATAAGTTCACGAACTTCTGATCTTGGACAACTCAAATGCACACAACTAGATTTGGCTTTGTTCATGTGTGCATGTGCATGCATGCATGCATGCACTCCCCTTCTTCTAGTCTTGGTGCAATAAACCCACAAAGGGTGTATTCCTTTTTAGCGAACACGTTCTTCTTGTCCTTCACACATTTTATTCCTTTTGATTACACACTTAAATGTGTGTTGTACTTTGTGTGGATGTCTTCTTATTCTTCTAAGTGTTTACACTTTTAGTGCACACACTAGGTTCGACCTTCGTGTCTCTTTGCACACACTTGTTTCACATTTGCACACACATGAGTTGGCCTCCTCCTCTTCTTGTTGCACACACACACTTTAGTGTTCTATTAGTTTGTTCTTCAAAGTGTGCACCCACAAGGGCTACAACCTCCTCTTGTTCACTTTGCACACAAGGCATTAAGGCCTCGGCCTTCCTCTTGTTTGGCACACACACAAATGTGGTGGCCTTCCACTCCTTCTTGCACACAACCCGTAGGTGTGAACTGACTTGGCTAGGGTGTATTATCCTTAAGCACACACACATTAGGTGTGTAATTCACATCACCCAAACACCTACTGCCCTTCTTTGCACATAGCACACACACTGTCTATAGGTGATCGTCTCCACTTGAGCTCAAAGGAGGCGTGCAAGGGTGCGGCCAATCCTTTTCTCTAATAGCCGCGTAGGGTCTTGGTGAAAGGGCCACTACCTCAGGTGTGCACGGTGCTACACCACGGGCGCACAAGTGCTTACCACGGAGGGTGAATTACACAAACGGCCGCGCAAGCCTCGGGTGCAAGGCACTTCAACCACGGGGCACGCAAGTGCTACTACCCAGGGTACTTCCTACCGCGCAAGGAGTAGGCGCGCAACGGACACCTTCGAAGCCTCAGGTGGCTCTGGAACAAACTACCACGCAAGTGGGATGCGCGGGGCTCAAAGCTTCGCAAAGAACAGGGTGCTCGCGGGACACTCTTCAAAAATATTCAGCAAGCAAACCGAGAGCCTCAGCCTCTCTTTTTATAGGGAGAGGGATGCCTCAAATCTTCCGTGTGGGATAAATCGAATTCACGAAGTTTTCGATCTTTCAAGATTTTTCTCAAATCTTGATTTCTTCTCTGTTTCAACGCAGAATCTTTATTTTTTATCTTCTTCACATGCATGCGACTTAGAAACGCATGAATAGACTCTTCTCTTCTATTCCATGCAAAAAAAAACAAACCCAGGAAGCCTCGGCAACTTCGTTTGCCTCGGCATTCTTCGAAATATCCCATTTCACGTATGCATGTATACTTTTATGCATGGATAGGTTCAGCATGGACAGACGATCACTTTGATGGCTTCAGCTTCATCTGCAATGGCCGGGAGCTCGATCTGTGATGCTCGGAGGGCGCCTGGTTCGTCGGTGGCTGTGGGGAGCTTCGGGCGAGCTCGAGGAAGGAGACGAGCGGGGAGCCGTCGGATCATGCGATCAAAAAATCTTCAATGGCCTGGATCTGAATGGGCCGCGGCGGATTAGATGTGCGGCCGAGATCTGGCGCGCGATCAATCGTGCGACCAGGATCTGCTCCGCGGAAAAATCCCGCGTCCCACATCGAAACGGAGGCCGGTTTTTCCGCGGTTTATCAAACATCCGCTCACCCCTTCACCACAATTGATCTTCTCCCCTCACAGTGCCGCCCCGCACCGTGTTCTCTCTGCAGGCGCGCTCTGCGCCCACCTCTGCCACTCGGGCGCGCCAGTGGCACCCACTATGCGCAACACGGGCGCGCTCCTCACGCTCACGCTGCGTGGGATTCATCACCGCGTGGCCTCGGGCCTTATACAAGGCCCCGACCTCTCTCGGGCTGGCCCCATGGGTTCCCCTTGGGCGTGGTGACCTAGTCCCACATGTGCCTTGGGTTGAACCCTTAAGGCTGGCCCTTGGTGGATCTCTTTTTTCTTAAGTATAGAACAAGTACATTGTTTAAAAACAAAGTAGATTCAAATTCCAAATGCCACTTCTCTCCAAGCCATTCCTTCTCTCTTCTTCTTCCATTTCACTTCTTCTTCCATTTCTCTTCTTCTTCCATTTCTCTTCTTCTTAGGAATTCATCACTCCTCCTCTCATATGATCTTCACTTAGTATATCGAATTTCCGAAGGGTCTTCTTCTTCAACCGAACTCCTGAATCAAACATAGTCTTCAATGTTTTTCATTGATCTAATTAGAGATCAAATTGGATCTTCTTCAAATTCACATTAACTAACTGATAGTTCATGGACTTCATTAATACACTTCATCCACTTAGGAGGTGTGGATGGATCATCTTCATCTCCTCATGCATTTTCAATATAATGCATGGTCTTCAAACAATGTTGTGACATTGTATCCAGGTGATACAAGTTCTTTGAACTTAAAGAGAAGCTCAACAATCGTCAGATATGATGATGCTCCATCATCATTCATTATTCAAGTGTTGTCACTTAGTATCATCTTGATACAAGTATTGAAACATTAAGATCAGTTCTACAATCATCTGATATCAACATGGATGAATGTTGCAACCATAAACACTTATTCCACTTAGTGAATCTCCTAAGTGACATTCATCTTAACACAATGGCCATCCTCCATTCATCACCAACACCATCATAGCCTTTGTCATTCACATATTGACTCTCCTTGACATCCATTCATTCTTTTACATCTTCTGATCAACAACATACCTTATTGACAACAAATGCAACACAGTGCACTTCAAAAATTAATACTAGAAACATGTTGAGAACATTGTTTTGTATAGTCGAATGGTCAAAAGTTTACAAAACAAATATATGAAATTTCAAAATATAATTATTTACAATAAAATAAATTGGATTAATATGTTAATTATTTCACCAATTTAATATCAATAAATTTTAAAATATTATTTAACATTATAATAAATTATATGAAATTTTTTTTTTCAATTAAAATTTAATAAATTTCTCAATTAATAAAAAAATGAAACTTTAAAAAAAACCCAAAAATATAACCTAAGGTAATTTGTGTATTTTGATTACAAAAATGATGTTTATAATATAAAATTAAATTAACAATATTTAAAATAATATATTTTGAAAATAAATTCTCCATAAATAGGAGATTGAATAGCTTTTTTAAAAAAATAATTAAGGAAACAATTTTTATTTATTATTAAATTTAGTCTAGATAACATAAAATATGAATATAAAACTTATAATTGAATAAATATACCATATAAATTTCATTAAAATAATAAAACAAATTGGTTAATTTATTTATCAAAAACACACTTGCACGCTTAAAAGTATTTTTTCTCATTGATTGATTTTTTTTAATTTCAAAAGAATATTATTTTCATTTCAAATAATTAATCACTTGTAAATTTATTTTTTATACATGAGCTAACAATATTTTAATAATTTTTTTACTCTCATGAATAACCTTTATTCTATCATCTAGGTGAAAACAATTATATCAAATAATAATATTTTAATAATTTTCATGTCACATTTAAACTATGTGTTGCATGTATTTCATGATGTGATCAGTGTTCTAGTTAACATATACAAAACTAAATGTTATGTGTGACTCAATATAAATATTGTGTTTTGTATAGATATATCAAATATATTAAATTAATTTTCAAATAAATTCACAAAAGCTAAGGTTGTCAAAATTTATCCACTTAAAATTAATTTTTCAAATGGAATCATCACTTTGGGACAAAACAATGGTGGTAATTGAACCTCATCATATAATATTGTTCCCACATAACTTATTAATGATATTGTTATATCTAGAAAACATTAACTTTGTGAGTGGTAATGTTTCGTAGAAGCTTCTCTGTTCTATCCACAATCTATACTAGTCAATTATCATTTAAAATATCATGCTCAAGTGGTATGACCTCTGGGTTTAGTACTTGTGATAAATAGTGTATATAATTTTTCAGGGATGATACATGAAACACATATTCAACCATGGAGTGGTTCAATAAAATCAAATAACAATTAGCTATTACCAAAATATAGTCATTTATTTTAACAGAGCTAATATACATAGAGGTATGTTTCCCTGATTTCATCCATGGTGAATTTCATAGAATTACCATCTCACCAACCTCAAATTATACATTGATGATGAGTATCATGATAAAATCTCTATCAAAATTGTGTATTCCTTATATGTCTCTAAATGTAATTTTCCTTTATGTACCATATCATCATATTTATAAGGTTATAAAAGTATTATTTCTAAAATTTTATTCTAATTAATTGTATTTGCCAACGTCTGTCAATAATCTTCTTAAAAAAGAGATATGTTAATTCTCAAGTGGATGATATAATTGTAATAAAATCTACTAGTGTAAGATGATGATCCCACCCTCCTTAAAAATCTTTTGGAAAATATCTTATAGTATCATTCATCCATATGTACAAAACATGAAATGGTATTCTTCCTCAACTAACATTGTCACTTCATATAATACGAAAGGGGTTCATTTCTATAAATGTCTATTAAAATATCAATAATATTGATAAAAAATCATAACATACATCCCTTAGTGGGGGTGTCACAAATATGAACTTATAAACAACCTTAAACCCATAACCCCATGATTGTATCCATAATTATTATTTTAATCATAGATGGAGACATATATTATTCCAAAAGATAAATAAATATTTATTACCTAAATATGATCATATCATGTTGAAAAGAATTTTCATTTGAATCTTGTGTTCATCCTTTTGTTGATAGAATATTAAATGTGATTTAATTGTTCTAGAATCCATGTATAGGGATATAATCTCATCAAAATTCAGTTAAGGGTAAAATAATATTTTTACATGGTTATTAATAAAAAATCACACATGAAATTCTTTTATAAGAGGGGAGAATAAGTGTGTCATAATTATCCTGATAATATTCTTCCACTATGACTTCATAATCTTTTTATTTCCCCCTTATCCTCAGTGTTGTGGATTATCATCCATATTATCCTTAAGATTGTGGTATTGATTTTCATAATGACCTATATCATTTCACAAAAAACACCGATGTTTTGGTGCTTAATTATTTTTATATCTTTATTCGTTCATTTCATCAACTATCCCCACCAAATCAATATTATATATTTTTTCATGTTGTCTAGGAATCCCACACATTAAACACATTATATTTTCAATTAATGTACTCACCTATATTTTCCTTCCCATTGTTTCAGCAACATTGAGTTTGAGAATTTTTCTTCACACAATGTGCCATATCATTGAATTTAACACGGAACACAATTTCGTTTTTCATATTACCAAAACCAATAATGATTCTAGGTTTCATTTCCTCTTTTTAATGAACATAGAATAACTACATTTAACATCTACGATCCCTTACAGCAAACACCAATTATATATTTGGTTTCAAGACACCGAGCGATCATCCAACCTTACATTTGTTGATAACTTATAATACATATAGAGTGCATTGGAGGACTTCAAATAAATCCTTTGCAAGAAAATAAATATTCATCATCCTTCAATAGAATATATTACAATTCCTTCTCCATTTTTTGTGAAGAATAAGTAGAGATTATTTGTTGAACAATTTTATTTAATATAAAATGAACTCATGAAGTATCTATCTTCTCTGTAGCCTTAATTATTAATAGTATTTTCCAATTTATCTCCCTGACCTTCTAGATAGTTAAAATCCCTAATGACCTTTTCATTCTATGAACATTAGAGAATATAAAATATATTTCTTCTGGTAATGATCAATTTATTATAAACTAATGGATCAGTGGATCTATCAAATGACAGGTGGAATTGACTCAAGAAGGACTCAATAGATCCCTAATACATTTTATTATCATTAGAATGTTCATCTTAATTTTTATCATGATATAGTTGTCTGAGCATTTTAATGAGGTTTGACATTACATTTCCCTGAACATTTGACTTCCCCGAGGGATAATTTATTCATTTTACATTGTATTACCTATTAACATGATTAATTTGGGATAACTCCGTTGAGTAAAACAAAAGACATAGTATAATAACCAATAATTAGAGTAGAAAATCATAGAGTCATGAAAAATAACATATAATATGTCTAAATCATGATACATTATTATTATTATTATTATATAAAACTATAGGACTAATACAGTCAATTCATGGTAATTATCAATTTAAAAACTTCATGGTGGTTCATATAGAATATATGAATTTACCCAGTACATCTTCAAATAGTGTCAAACTCAGTGTGTAGTAAATCTCATTGTTATGCACCAGTTCTTGACCAAGTCATGCTTAATATGGTATTTTTGGGGTTGTTGACCCTAGGTATATCTTTACCTGATCCAAACCTATTGTATTATCTAGATATAGATGTAATTTCTTAGGAAATACGTTCTCTTTCCTTCTCAAAAAATCATGTTACATCTCTTTAAATATTTACACATCCTTAGTCTTATACTTAGATTCATCTGATGATATACCCATATAAATATCCATTGGGATCTCAACAATATTTTCTTATCCAAGTTTCCATATTTTTACAAAACTATTCATTTAATGTGTACTATATCCACCATTTATTATCATATATGAATATTATATAATTTTAGATGAATAATAATTAATTTATAAGAAAAAACATCATAGGATAGTAATAGTTTAGTACCATTGGAAATGTGGAACATTATCTTATTAATTTGGTGAAATATTATAAATGTCTCCAACTGTGATCTTCCCCTATATTACTTTTCACAATCATATCCTACAAAACATTTATCTATATCCTAGGGAATTAAAACATAATAGAGGGAAATATCATATTTTAATTAAGTCTATACAAGTGGGATACATAATAATAACGTGAAAATAATGGTATGAGAACATGATCATAACATTTTAAAACCATACAGTGCATATCAAAGATTATAATCATAGGCCAATGGATATTGATTTATAGTTTATAATACATGAATGATAAGGTAATCATAGAGAATGAATCATGTGGGAATACTATTGTCATAAGGTATGGATATTGTGGAATAGAATTCTACATATATCACTTTGACCATGTTAAAATTGAGACATGTTCACTTATTATGTCAAGGATAAGAAATACTGACCTAACATAAACTTATGGAAATTCAACCTGGTCCGAGTATAACATTTTGGATATAAAGGATAGGTCCATGAATAACATTTTTAACTTGTAATATTGATAATAAATAACATAAAAAATATTTAATCTTATTTACACATAACATTATAGTAGTCAATGTTTACTCACATGACTACCTTTAGGAAAAAATTATTTCTAAACCAACTTCATTCTACATTCATTCCATTTCAATATGTATCATGAACACTCCCCATTACATACAAATATATATATATATATATTTAATTATAGATATATATATTTACCCAATTTATTGTAGGGACATATAGGTCCCAAATTTATCATAACGAAACCCATATTTAGGTGTTCCAAAATATCATAATCGTTAATCATATGATAATTCATGAAATGAAATTGGTATCATAAAAATTTAATCATATGATAACATGTATAAAATATATTATTTACATAACCCTTTAAACACATAATAACCCATGGAAATAGGTGGGTTTTGATAAGAACTTTCTCATGTTATGGAATTGGTAATAGAAACCGGCTTTTATAAACATCACGTATCCAAAAACATAAACCATACATAGAATGAAGAAAAATGATATTCATATACCATATCTAAATCAATTCATATATAAAATAAATTAATGAAATAATATATATTAAATAATTTTTATTTATTATTTAAGATTCCCTTTTTGGAAAATAATCTTTCTTATTTAGAAAACAATTTTAAAAACATAAATTTTTTTGAAATCACTTCCTTTGAAAATAACCAAGAAAATGTATAGGGTAATAATTGACAAATATTTAAATATCTTGTAAAATGATAAAATATAAGAAAATATTTTTTAATATAACCATTGAATATTATTACGTATTATTTGAAAAAAATATAAAACTATTTTTAAATACGTAAATCATTTTCAAATTCATTTTCAGTGTAAATAACATTGGAAAATTTTAAAAAAATATCTGTAAATAATTTTGAAAAATAATGATATTTGTTTTAGAATCATTTTCTTCTAATTTTAAAATAATATATCATTTTGAATCATTTTAAACACAAATCTAGAAACCAGGGTTTAAGAACAAAACATATTTATAACTATAGAGAGAAATGAATTATGATTTTTATAAAAACAATAATAATTTTATTCAGTAAAAATGTGAGAAAATTGTACCATGAGATGAATATAAAATGAAAAAATATATTATAAAAATAATGAGATCTATTACGAGATATATTCTGATATTTTATTATTTAAAACATAATCATTAAAAACCCCAATGAATGATGATATTGAAATTTAAAATCATTTCAACTTTTGTAACATTGAATCATAAGAATCATGAAGGAGTAAGAAAATCGAAACCTAAAGTATCTCTACTATTAATAAATTAACAAAATTAAATTTGAAATTGGATTTATATTAATATTTTTAAAAAAAATAGGTTCCTAAAATAACATACTTCTCAATGAAGGAAAATTGAGACTAAAAGTCCTTACCAAATTTTTAGCTTTTGAAACGTAAAACCAATGAATGTTAGATCCTAAAATTGATATGTAAAAAATAAAATTTTTATTTATAATAATAATAAAATAAATATATTCTAATCATATACACCAAAATAAAGAAACAATTGATGAACATGGAATGTGTCTTATAGAAGTAAAAGTTGAGGCAGAAATATATTAACTTATGTTTTTAACTTCTGTTCTATTTATTAAAACCACATGTATAATTAATATAATCTTATTTTAAATATATTATTGGGTAACAAAAATATATAATATACTATATATTATTTTATTCTAACCCTATTATTATCCTTTTATTGATAATTTCATGTTAAAGGCTCATTTCGGGTAATAACTACTATGTTTTTCATATATATTTTGGAAAGTAATTTTTTGTTTTCCTATATTTAAAACGATTTCATAATTTTAGAAATATTAACTATGAAATCAATATCATTAAAATATAGTGTATATTTATATATAATAATCCATAAAATTCATTGATAGAAATGAATTACACTATTAATGGATACAGTTGGACATATATATAAATGAATAAAGTTTCAATTTTCATTTCACATAAAAACATATTAATATAAATGATTTATATATATATAATAGAATTAATATATCATTATTTTTTCACATATATCTTATATTGTAATTAAATCTATCCTTAAAACATTTCCTTGTAAATAATGAACATATCATATCCCTTTGTAAGACGATAGTACACCATACACATGAATGATGATATCATAATCCCAAAATATGTGAATCGTACTATTATGTATTATATAAAAACTATAGAAGATTAATATCATCATAAATATCTTAAATATAATATAAAAACTATATATGAGTCATTATTCCAAACATTTAATAGATGGAATTGAAAAATGAATGACATCAGTTTTCATGGTGATTGTCTTCCATATATAAGAGTGACGATTTCGTATCCCATTTTGTTGTAGTCTGTGTGATTTTAGATCATACTAATAATATAAAAACAAATAATTATTTTTAATATACTATAATTTGTATATCATCCACGTATAATAATAATTTAGATATGTGGAGGGAGATGAAAAATAAAAACCCTCTTTCAAGTCCATTTCATCTTCTTCGATTATACTCCGTTGATATACAATAATTCATTTATTGGATGTATTTATGTCTAAAATAAGATTCTAAGATGAGGGGTTTGATTTTGGGAATTTATTTTGGTAATTTTTTGAATCTACAAATGGATTGACAGGTGTGAAGAAGTGGAGATAGTTAGTTTCCTTTTATAGTTGATGAGGAGTGGAATTTTTGCAAATACCCAAAAATATTCACTATGGGAAGGTCTCCCTAAAAACATGTCTCTCAAAAATTGAAAAATAATGTAGGTGAATGGGCTGAAACAGTCTAAAAATACCTATACTAAAAAAATTAAGGATCCAGGAAGAGTAAAATCTTACCAAGGTTTATGACCATATTTTCTTTTTGTCACGATCAATGAAAAATATGAGATTTACTGAACATTGAATACAATAATCAACTGAATCAACTCATGGAAAAAATAAAAGGGATAAAAAACAAATAATAATAAAAATATCATAAAATATTACTTATAATTTATTTTACAAATTTATGAATTACATTGAATGAATTATTTATTCGTTGATGGATCTAGCAACATATATTTTTCCCATTATTTCATTTTATGAATCACTTGTAGAATAACTATAGTAGTAAAACATATGTGTTCTAAAAGTCTAAAAACGTAACCATATAAATATCTATTTTGTACCATGATAGATTATAATTATAACATCATTCACTTTTGATCAACATAAAACCACATCACAAGTGTTATCCTTGATATCTCTAGACTCATGAGTGGGAGATGTAGGATTATAATTCTCAGTTTCTAGGAGGTTCCTTAGAGAGCGAGTTCTCTAGGGATTGAGAGGATTATAATTGGAAATTGTTGTTAACTAAAAAAATTTATTGTATCACATGGATAAATAATATAATTTGTCTTAAATACCTCAAGTGTTTATAAATAAACATTTTCACACGTTCATTATAATATTTAAATAATTATTACATAACCCCATGCCAACAATAATAATAATGATGATATTTTCTCCGAAATCCCGTTAAATTGAAATTAAATTAAATATTATTTAATAAAATAATATTTAATATATATTATTTAATAATATAATATTTAATATATGTTATATATCACCATACCTAAAAAACTCAGTCTGTTATTCATCCACAATATTTATTATGCATTGACTAATAAATATTTATTTAATAAATAAATACCACAACCTTATTCATCAATAAATAAATAAATTTTATATTCACTAAATAACAAATAAATATTTATTAAATATTCCACTCAAATTATATTTTTTGGAAGAACTAGTGATGGAATATATGATATCAAGAAATAAAGAATATTTATTAAACCATGTAAAGGAAGAATATTTATTCCAATTCATAAATAATAGTAAAATTATAACATTAATGAAATATAACTCTAGATACGCTTATTTTGCGACCCTCTAGGCCTATTTCATAGTGGAAATAGGAAAATTATCCTAAATACCAATGTTAGCATCTATAAACACATCAAAGAACCCATTATGAATGAGGTTAATGATGAAGAGACATAGTACCTCATATCAAATATTCAAAATGTCATATAATCATTTTATCATAGTATTTCTAATCTAGATGGTTTCATACTGAATCTATCATCCAATGTGATCGATGTCTTTTTCAATGACATTATCAAAATTGTACTTTCCAATAGAACATCATGTCCATATATTTATTTAGGAAATACTATTCCCATAAAGGGCCTAAGATATCATCTTATGTTAAGGAACTCCTTTTTCTCATTTATCATTAATACAATATTACTCATGTTTCACCCAATGTATCATACCTCTCCATGAATAAGTGTCATCATGGTTTTTGTAAAAAACTTAATGTTCAAGACTTATAATTTTTCGTAACAATAATATTAACGACTAAGAATCAATAATAATATATGAAGGTATCACCATCCAATTTCACATATGAATTTATATTTTGTACATACTGGTCTCGTTCTCAAAATATCCTACACTAGATATTACCATGGGTGTACAACATGAGAAGTTGATTCAATGTCCAATGAGTCACCACTCATGATACCCGGAATCATTTTTTCCCTGAAATAATAATATCCGGATAGAAAACATATATATTAATAGTATCGTAGCACATCTAGGTTCTCCTCATAGTGGTTATCTATAGTGGCCACTGAGAACAATATATACTCTTAAGAAAATATCGTGGAAAATGAAACCTCTAAGAACAATGTTGATGTGATAAGAAATTTTGAAATATTCAAAAATATGATAATATGTCATCATAATGTACATATAAGTTCCATAGAGAGATGAAACTACAATGGAATCCCAATTTAAGTAGAAAGAACTACTAACAACATTTAGTCTCCTAGATCTAACCTAATACTCATACTTTTACTAAGAATGTCCTTTAGTCATGGGGTCTACCAAGTTCCCTTCCATTGGTAACTTTATTACTAAATCATCACCATAGTGATACAAATAATTGAAAAGTTGATACATATGGATTATATTATATTACTATTGTTTTAACTTTGTCTCATTTCCAAGCTCCACCACTATAGTATTATCACATTAAAATATGTTACAGTCCTTACATTTAGGTACCATGTCAATATCTTGGATAATGTTTCAACATAAAAAATGCTCCTTGACTTCATAATTAGTAACTATATATTCATACTCTTATATATAATCATTTAAAACTAGCTTCTTAAACTCTTCTCTCTCACCTTTCCTTTGTTTATCGAAAAAAATAACATAACTATCACTTTAGATAATTTTTTTCTACTTGAAAAAAAATCATTATAACCGTTGATGAAGATATCATCATCTCCCCCAGACACTATGAACATATCCTTATTCATTCTTAGATATTTTACGATAGCCTTACTAGTATACCCATGATGTTCTCCTACAAATTCATGATATCTTCATACTATGCTCAATGAATAGGAATCATCAAGTCTACTATACATCCTGGAATAAATGATTGATCTTATAATATAAGAGTATGAGATCATACTCATTCACTGTTTATCTTTTTGTGTCCGAGGAAGAATACAAATAGAATGATGCAATGTATATGATAGTAGAACAAATCCACTGTGAGATTGTTCTATATTTTATGAATTTAGTATCTGGTAAATGGTTTTCCTTTTACATAGTCCAATAAGCCTTTTGGATCTATCAGGAATAAACATGATCGCTTGAATATAGGCTTCAATACCTATTCCCTTCATCTGGAAATAGATGGTTAACCAGTCCTTAATAGGATGAAGGACTATTACGTAATTTCGAATAAGTAATATAGCATCATCATATAAAACATTAAGAACAACCAAATTCCCACTAATCCTCTTGTAAAAAAATAGATCATATTCATTATTAATGAAAATAAAATAAAATATTGAATCATAAAATATAATGTTCCTTGATCTGGATTCTCGCTTAAATCCACAAATGGATCTATAAAATTTTAAAATGTTTTTTAATCACCTGGAGTCACAATCACTTCATTTTGGGTCATATAAAAATTTTCATGATGGTTCCAAGTAAAGAAAGTTGTTTTCAAAAGAAATATTCCCAATCTCATAGTCATGGTAAAATATAATATCACATATAATTATAATGAATATAAACACTTAAAAAGACGAAAAGTATTCATCTTTTTCAATTTGTTGATGATTATTATACCATTTATGCACTATCCTCTCTTTATAGGTGTTTACATCCCCATAAATTTCCAATTTTATCTGGAATACCCATTTTCAACACACATTCTTTATATAAACTATGAAATCAACCAAAACACAAAAATAGTTCTTATACATGGAATCCATTTAATAATTAATGACTTATATCCATCGTTCATTTGGTGAGATCTCTACTAACTCTGTACTATATAGAGGGTTATCGTTTTCAACCAATTAATGTGTCACCATATTCAGGGACTCGTAAACCATATCTCGCTTGTTATATAACCTCTCTTATGATCCTAAACAATACATGTGTTTTAAAAAAACATATTAGACAAGGAACAATGGAATCAATTCGCATTCCAACAATTTTGTATCTTGAGCATCAAATTTATCAATTCAATCATTCTCTAAATATCATTTTTGAATATGTTCTCCCTCTCATTAATATAGTTTTTCTTGAGAATTTCACATTATTTTCTAAGGGGTTTTTTTAGTATTATCCCATTTTTATTTATGATTACATGTGATGATAGACTTTTTGGATTAGGGTTCTATTTTTTTCCTGAGAAGGCCTTACGAATGCCTCTCAACTCCATACATATGTCTTTGACAAAACGTGTTTCATTCTACTATAAAACTAAAATGGAATATAACTTTTACTTTAGTTGGTACTTGGTTTAATGAATATGTCATATTTTGTAATTAATATCCTTAAAAAGATAATGGATGATCTACATGACTCATCATATACTGTACCATGTATAAAAAATTATCATCCCTCCAATCACTTACACAATTCGACTATGATGTGTATAGTGTGGTGAGTTGAGATAAAATCATAAACACCCCTAAATTCTGGATAAAATAATTGTTATTATATTCATCAGCTTGATCTAATCAAAGAATTGATATCATTTTTCCATGATTATTCTCAACTTTATTACATAATTCCTTAAATTTCTAAAAAGTCTCAAACTTATACCTCATCATGTATACATAATCATATTTATGAAAGTCATCAGTAAATGATATGAAGTAAGAATATGAAACTCTAGGTTCTACTGGAAATGGTACACACAAATAAGTGTGTACTAATCCTATAATCCATTTGACAATTTCACACTTTCAACCGAATGGATGTTTTACAATTTTTCCTTCTAAAAAATCATGACATCATTCAACTATTTTTACCTTAGAAGAGTCTAAATAACCCTCTAAAAAGATTATTGTCAAAAACTTCTCTCACACATGACCATGGTGGTCAGTCCATAACTAGGTGTTATATGCGTAAACTGAAAAAGTTTCATTATAAATTTTTAATATGTTATCTTCATAATTTAATACATAAATAAAGTTACTTCAATGTTCCATTCTATAACATATGTTGTCCTTATAAAATATTTTTTATAAACATGAAAATAAAACCATCTTTATATAAGAAAGATGCATGAAATTTTTTATTGGTTAAAATTTGTAAATAATAAAAATAATTAATAAGAAAAATAATCCCCATTTTCAATGACAAGTAGTAGTATTCAATGCTTATAGAATCCGACCTCGCATATTTTCTAGCTTACAGATCCACGTTTCCTCAATAAATCAATCTTAATAAACATTGATCTTAAATTTGGATATAATTTTAGCTTGGAAAGATGTATCTAATACCCAATATATAGATATTTAAATATTACATTTGATAACGAATAGAAATTAATTATCTTAAGAGTCTAGATGAATATATATTTATAGCCATGTTACATTCCATATAAAAAGTATATTTCATCCTTTTCCTTTTCACGCCATTGAATAATCCTATTCTTGGAATTATAGTGCACATGATAACAGTAATTTTTTGGAATCATGGGATTTCTTTCCTGGTTCATTTCATTATTATTAATAATAAGGTCCAATATTATATCACACACCATGAAATTTTCCACTTGGTGAATCAATTTAAGAAGTTATGAATAAATCATATCAGTATTAATAATATTGTATTTATTACTATGATTTGAAAAGGTATTGGGTGGTGATGAATGTAAGATATTTGTGATCAACTACTATGGGAATTTAATCACTAATACGCGAAAAAACTAAATATATATAATAATCTTGACAACATTAGGTGTAGATAGGGTAGAATCCCTAAGAATAGTTATAAACAAACAGTTGGAGATATCGTATCTATCTTATCTCACGTTCTCTTAATATAGATATTTAAATTGATATATCATGATATATGCATCCATGAGCCATATTGATTCAAAATCACATTACCATGTATGATATTATGAATAACAAAAAATTAGTATAATTTCACTTATTATTCTCATAGATAGACATAACGTAATCACTTCCTTTATTTATAGGCGCCATATGGTTACGTTCTTATAGTGCATAAAATTTACTTTCATGGAGAAGGATAAAGAATAACCACCTTTTCCACTCAAGGAAATTTGTATCAGTGGGATGACTATACTTCTCAATTATATTTCATAGTGATATGTTTGATGTCATTTTTATTGAAATTTATTCATGTAAGATGATCTGTGATTTATAAAATTATCATATAAAATGTTGAAAAGTAAGTAACTTTACATTTACAAACCTCCCACTATTTTATTGAAATCTAATGTCCCCCACCATTGGATTCATAATATCATGTTTCTATGATATTATTATTGAATGAATCCATATTTTCCTTCTCATTTCCCAAACATTGTTTGTTGAATTAAATTTAATAGTTTTAGCTATTAATAAAAAATGCATACTATATTGATTCATATTTTCGTGATCTTTTGAGTGGATTCCCTAACAATGAAATCCCTAAATTGGATTTCCTAAATCCTTACCTATAAGTTACCACTAGCCTTTATGTAGAAGACAACAGTTAAAGGGAACTACGTTATATAAACTAAAAACATCACATTATAATTCATTAATATTTGAAATCACTACAACATTGGGTTGTCAATAACATAGAAATATTGTTTAATTTAAACTCAAGTAGTGGATGGATATATTGAATTTATATATATTAGTTAGATTTTATATTTTATGATTATATTTAAAATTATTATCATTATCTCATTATTTTTAATATTATGTGGCTTTACTAAAGAGATTAACCATGTCTTAGATAATATTTTTCCAAATGTTAATTTAGTTTAGTTATATGATTCATTCTTGTTAATTATATAATTTTAGGTGATCATCAAAAAACATCCATAATTAAATAACAATGCAGCTTGAGATAAGTAAAATTATAAAGAGATGTGACAATGTCCTTTTACTAAAAGTTATTTTATCCAGTGGTTTATAATATAACTATTCATACAAGGAGAAAAAACGCCTAGAACCAATTAATGTTGTGGTAAATCATTGAAATTTCCCATCTATGAATCTCTCTTGATTTTATTTCATGTTGGATCCAATCATTAACCACCTATATAATCATGGGAGATCCATCCATTAAAAATTCTTTTACAAAAACATAGATTAGTGTAAAATGGTTTACATAAAAGATACCATGGGCATACAGGCCTATACATAATGGGATAAAAGATGACATGGAAGCCACCAATTTAATTTAATAATAAATTAAATAAATGAGATTACATATAAATGTCATAGATATTTTCATGATCATCCACATGTATGCAATGAATTACACATTTTAAAATAATTCAAATTAAATTCTTAATAATTATTATTTATGAAAATTTTATTCCAATCAATTAATTATCTTCTGTAATTAATAATCTATTTTATCCTAGTTATCATCCAAATTATATTTATATTGTCATGCATAGAAATAATAATCAAATAGAATTTATTTATTTAAAATTTATTTTGTACATACATGCAACTTTGTGGAATCACAGTTAATACCCATCTAAATAAATCCTATATGCATTATGCTTCTATACTATTTACTCTTGTGACATATGGAATACAAAACATATCATGTACTTTCATGATTTACACAATCAAATTGATAATTACATGAAATAAATAATTTTCTGTCATGTTTCATGAATCAATGTGCATTGAGTTACAATGGTAATACTATAAATACATGATATGAATATATGAGAATTACACGGTATTTAATTAAACAGACACACAAGAACACAAACACACAAAAATATACCAACACACACACACATAGACATATATATATTTAATCCTATCATATGGTGTGTCCTATCAACTTAATGACCAAATGCATGAAAATATTTATATGGTTTACAGAATAAAAAAATAATTTTTATTGAACCTAATTATGTTCAAGTACACAACATATACTGGAGTGCTACATGGAATATACATCTCTCAATTTTTATCTAAGGCACACACCAAGGGACGCATTGTGTAAACCATTCATTAAAAAAATGGAGTATAGAGTGTGTACAAAAGGATACATGATGTGTGGTATCAGTGTTTGACGATCACCAGATAGGTAGGCCATGTATGAAAAGACACTACACTTCTATGAAAAAAGTAGTATACTCTATTTATGTGAGCTATATGATATGTAATCTGGATGACCAAACACTAGGATGGACCACTTGACACATGGTGAATCACACTAAATGAAGCATGACTATTCATTATAAAATGGTTAAAATAAATTATGAAATTATAAATGATGCACTGAACACTAGTACATAGAGTGTTACTCCATTTACAAGAAATTAAATCCTATGTTATCTAGCTGTAATCCATAACACCTCCAAATTTGATCTTTAATTTTAGTTCATCAATAAAATTAATCAATTTGATTAGATCTATGAGCAACAAAAAAAAGATTATGTAGATATCAAAATTATAATTAAATAATGACTAATCATGATGTGAAAATAAAATGAAAAATACAGAAACAAGTCAATTATATTTCATGTTATAATATATTATTATGTGACCTCTCTGATACCACTATAAGGTTCTTGGCACAGTGGAAGTCTGTGAATGGTCATCACCAATTTTTTTTTATACCATGCTCATTGATAACCATATGATTTACAAGATGATGAGCATCATAATCAACATAATTGAGTCTGGTAAAAAAGACAATGGATAAGACAATAGAAACATTCACATGATGATCACATATTATTTATAATTAAAATAATAAATTAAATAATAAATGTTCAAGAATTATCTATTCATTTGATACCAGTGAATGAATCTACATTTTACCATACCTGTGTTGTATTAGTAAATAATGTATTTCTTCTAGAGGAGATCAACATGTGATCCACCGATCTCCTAACATGACCATAAGTTTATTTGGGTACTAACACAGAAGATATTAAAGATGTTATCGTTCAATTTTTTTCTCCATGAAAATCACTTATATACCATTATCCTTAATCTCCCTAGAATCGATATTGTATGATGGAGGAATATCAGTCTCAGTTATTGGGAGATTTCTTGGAGAGGGATATATCTAGGGATTGAGAGTATTCTTTCACAATGGTATTGTGCAAGATGCAAATGAATGCGACTTCTTGAAAAAAAATATAATCGAAATTGAATACATCTAATGTTTGAAAATAAATATTTTCACATATTCTATTTAATTTTTATTTAATCCCTTGTGGGAACCATTAATAATAATAATAATAATAATATTTCCCCCAAATGATATTGACATGTTAATTGAATCAAATACTATTAAATCAAATAATATTCAATAAATATAATTTCTTAGTAAACTTAAAAACTCAGCCATACATTCCATTGAAATATTTATCGATTGTTGAATAATGACTATTTCTTTAGTTAATAAATATAACTACCTTATTCTACAATATATACATGAATATTATACTAACGCAAAAGTAAATATATATTTTTTATATATACCTCTTACATTATATTCTCTCTAATAACTAGTGATATTATATTTGAGATCAATAAAACATGTTTAAATATTAAATCATAGACAATAATAATTTTTATGTTACGTGTTAAATAAAAAATAATAAAATATTATTTAAATTAGTTTCTAGATAAACATAGTTTGTAACACTATAGGCCTCTTGGTTAATTTCATTTGGGGAAGCTATCTAAAGTAAAAGGGTTGTATTAACAAACCTGCTAATGGACCACTATATAATGAGTTTAATGATAAAATGACATGATCACTCATACTGATTATCAAGGGGTAATATAATCTTTTTATCATGATATCTCAAAACCAGTAGTTTTATACTAGTTGCACAAACCTATGTGCTCAAGGTATCTTTCATTAACATATTTAAAACAAGGATTTTATATAGAACACAATGTCCATTGATTTATATTGGTAATAAAATTTACCAAAAGGTCCTAATATATAAAATTTTATTAAAGAATATATTTTCAAATCCATAATCTCATTATTAATTAAATAAACACTACTAATGATGCATCAATGTTATCTAACATACTTGTGAGATAGGACGTAACAATGTTTTTCAACATATCAATTTATGAGACATATGTTATAATAATATTAATGTCTAAAGATTTATACACACATACGAATATATTAACCTTCAATGACATACATGATTTTGGATTTTTTTTATAGTGGGTCTTCTTTTTATAATATCTATCATTATCTATTACTAAGGGTGTACACAATGAGAAGGTCCCACAATGTTATATATGCCTCCACTCATGATGGACTATATAATTTTTTACCTCATATGATATAATATAGATATGGAAAATATATTTAAAAATAGTGTTTTATCACATCAGTGCTCTCACCATTGTAGGGAATTTCTATGACCTTTTAGTGCGACAACAACACTATAAACATTATCACACACTGTGTTACACAAAATAATAGTCATAATGTGATAATACCTTTTTAAATATTTAAAATTATGAATATCAGACATCATAAAGTAAAAATAATTTGTTTGTAGGCCACCAAATCCAACTAGAAATATATTTTTTCTTAGGTTATTCCATAATATATATTTTTTCTAAATTTTATCTTCATAGTTCTTACCATTGCAATGTGTATATTTTTATATACATAGGATATTTAACCTTAAATAATATAATTAGATAGATAGTTATTAGATAATTTATATTGAATTTAGATAAATATAAATTCCAATTAAATAAATATTAATATTGTTTTGGTTTAAAATAAATTTTAATAAAAATAGTTGTAATGTGTAAAACCCTAATTTGACCTTAATAGATTTAATTAATTTTACCTATTTTCAATAATCATTAATATAGAATATTATTTTAAAATTATTAAAATATATATTATTCTGATTCAAAATATAGAATCTATTTTTTCATATTTCAATCACAGTTGTGGAAAATTTTAATTTAAAAATAATCCTATTGAAGGTATGAGAATGAGAGTATTTTAAGTGACATTGTCAAATGATTAGAATGTTTTTATACTAAATTTGAAAATAAAATTTGATTCAATTGTCCCAAATTTGATTAATTTATTTATTTTTATAATCACTTATCTTTATAAGCAATATAAAATAAAATTTTACTATTCAAATAAATCAAATAAAAATGATGTTTTTATTTAAATTTCACTATTTTTTGCTGTTCAAAAAATTTTCATTTTGTTGAAAAATCACAAAAATTTACTATAAGAAAAGTAGTGTATTAAAATTTAAAAATTATATTTATTTAACTGAATTTATATTAAAAAAGTTAGAAAATCTAGGTTTAAAATAAATGCACCATAAAAAGGTGACAAGATAACATGTTAGATAAAATTTGGGTTTAAGAAAAAATTGGATTTATTATTATTTCTTGTCAAACAAAGATTAAGATTAATGTAAAATTGACTATTGGATATATATATATATAGTATATAAATGTAATTAACATAATTAACAATAAGTTAGGTGGTTTATTTATTTCAATTACACACACTTTAGCACATAAAAATAATTTTTTTGTGAAAAGGATATCATTTTACATTCAAAGAAGTTTTATTTTCACTTATAATTACCTGGTTACCAAATATATAGTTATATATACATGGGTAAACCATGGATTCGTAATTCAGTTAATAATTTTCATAAATTCCATTTTAATGATCAGGTGACAGATTTCGTATTAAATAATGATAAATTTATAATATTTTAGGATTCTTATAAACTCAAAGTTGAATGTAATGCGAGATAATTCTAATGTTGGTTGTAATAAAAACATTTGAAAATATAGAAACTAACTGATGATAAACATTGTGTTTCATGTAAAGAAATATATCCAAATAATTAAATTAGTTTTGAAAAATAAATTCAAAAAATATTAGTGTGTAATAATATATTAGTTAAACAATGAACCCCATAAAAGTATAATGAATAATTGTTCAAATGGATGAATGGACATAGTCATTTGAAAGTGAATTTATCTGAACAGATTTTAGTGAATCTTGTCATCAGTCATATGAATTATCTTGTAAAGTAATTTCATGATTGTATTGAATAATTTTCAAGGAAAACCAAATAACTTTTTCACAAAATTGAAAATATTTAGGGGATTTTTAACAGATTGAATGTTTGAAGAACATTATGAATTTGTTTTGAAGTTATTAAAATTGATGATGTTAATATTTATTTTGAAAATTAATTTTTTTCTTATATTTTAAAAATTATGGAATATTATAGAAGTTCTATTAACACCGAGTTAAATGAAGTTAAAATAATGGGGGGTCTTTTAATAAACATCAACAAGCCTTAATAATATTCAATACAAATTTTATATTTCCCAAAAAAAAAAAAATTAAGAAAAATATTTGAAAATCATTATTTCATTGAAAAGATAAATAAATTTGAGTTCCTAAACAATATTCCTAGGGCACACCTATATAATGTGGTTCACCAGTACAACTGATAGAAAATGTTCACATGTAATGTTTTTTTATGAATAATCTAAAATCCATAATAATTTACAGTCAATAATGATTGAGTGAAATTTTCATTTTAGTCAACGTGTTAGATGAATATATAACAGATAGGCTGGATGAATCATATGGGGTAAAAGTACTCTTAATAATGAACTTATTGACCAACTAAAAATAAATCTTTTCTCCTGAAGTGATGTTCAGAGGGAGAAATAGAATACTTGATTAGATATATTAGTACTTTATTTAATAATACATAATATTGGGTAGTGTAACTTGATGTGAATGTAATAGATGGTCATGAAGGAATGAAATAAGTCTTGTCAAGATATTGAACAAAGGTTTTTTTATCATTTGGTGTAAGACAAAAATGGTGATGAATAGAAACCAAATGAACTGTAATCTTACATATCATCATTATATTAATATTATTGGAAGGAAATATGAGATATTAAAATTAGATATTGGATTTGGTGGAAATAGTTTGGGTTAAATATGGGTTTTTTTTAGTTTACTTCTTTGAATAAGAGGGAATATTTCTTGGATACTGCAATTCAAGTTACAAGTGAATAATAATAAGGAATATTTGAATAAAGAATCAATAAAAAGTTCAATATATGTCTCAAAATTTTGAATACATACTTGTTTCTTCAATATATATAAGTAAATATAATGGATACATTCTATACAGAATGAATAATGCATCATCGAGGAGTTGAAAAGTAGACCAGGTCATCATTAATACATGGATTAAAGAATTTTTCTAAACCCTCCTAATGTATAGGTACGACCACATGGGATAAATATTTTTTTATAGAACAACTATTTTTTTAGACTATCATTGTAGTAAATAATTGATATAATGGTCATCAAAATATGTGACAAATACTATTTACTCACATTGAGTAGTGAACCTTGTATAAAAAGTAGGTTTTTATATTTCACAGTCTTTGATACACTTGTATATGTAAAGGAAAATATAATTTAAGAATATATATCTGAAATGTTTTAAAAGGTAATTGGAAAAAATCATAATAAGATTAAAATATCCCAAATATAATTTTCTCTCATATTTGTGGTGAGTATATCTTGAAACGGTTCTCTCAATTGGTATTAGTTACAAGGATTAGCTTTATTGGATTTTCAATGTTGAATTTATTCTCATTTATTTCTTTAATATTCATTATTTTTTTATATGAATTGTAGTTCTTATGATGATTTTGAAATGTTTGAGTAACATTCTATTTTTATCAACACCATGATGAATTCAAAAATGAAAAAGAAATGAAATTTGAAGAAGAAATCCCTCATTCCTAGTGAAGAGGAAGTATAAGTTTTTTCTATTCCATTATAATATAGAGGATATATTTGGCTTGTAAAATAAAGAAAAGGGAGATCATGATACTGTTAAGAGAATAACTAAATTCCCACCGCGTGTGAATTAATAATCTTTAGTGCAATAGAGGTTTGTAAATATTATTTTACAAATTTTACTCTAGAAGAATGATGTATCATAAGTAGTGATGATGATCAATTTTATAACATCTAATAATATAATATTATTTAATTTTATATATATTTTAGATAGCATTCCCAATGAAATAGTGTCTCTTATATATGGATTTATTTATATTATTTAGAAAGCTATCCCATATATGGAATAAGAAATAGATATCATGGGAACTATTTTCAGGGAAATTTTATTGAATAGATAAATAAATATATATATATAGGGTAGACCCTTTAATGTAATAAATATGGACAATGAAATAAGCTCTTCCAAATTTGAAATCAAATGTATCAGGGAATTTTAAGAGATTAATAAGGTCAAGGAAAAGTATTGGAGAAAAGATCAAATAAGTTGATGAAATGTTGAAAAAATGCATTGATGTTAAGGATAATCAATTGGATGTAAAATATAATAAGACCAAAAAAACAAGAAACTGTGTTAAAAAAATTTAAAATTCATTAAAAATAAAAGAATATAATTAATAATATCAGTGAAGAGAAGGTGATTCTGATTGATTATAAAAAAACAACCTAGTCATGATATATCTATAATTGAAATTATATTTGGAAAATTTTGAGAAAACAAAAATTGAGACTTTGCAAAATATGGAGAATATTTTTGTGCTCCAAAATTCCCTTTAGATGATTATAGGTGGAAATACCTAAAAAAGTGGAAATAATATCATTAGAAATCTTAACAATCTATCTAAGAATACTATTAATAAATTTGTTCAATTATTACCATGTTATAATAATGAATCTAAATATATATTCATTAACAATGTTTGTTTGAAAACCAAATCAATTAAAATATTAAATAAGATAGAAGATAGTAAGCCTCTCACCTAATTCAATGTGGATAAGAAAATTTGGGAATATATTTCCCTTGAATAGCCCCAAAAAATATGAACTAAAACCAAAAATTCATAAAAATGAAATAATGAAATAATTTATTTGTTTCAATGTCGGTTCTTCAATAAAATTTGGCATTTAGAAGTACATTATCACATAATTCTCATGAATAAAATAACAAATAATTCCCTTTCCATGTGGGAGAAATAAAGAGATGAATAAAAAACATCTACAATGTAAGAAAAATTGGAATACAACCAATAAACACTGAATGTTAGAAAATATATGTTATGTTGAAAGAGATAATGGTCAGATAAATATTTAAAGATCATATAGACATGTATCAAAATATAATAATAAACTAACAGAAAAATGATTTTTAAGAATGATGTATATTCATTGGGATGTATTCATAGGAATATTGAAAACAATAATTATCTCAAGAAGAAATAAAGGATGAAAAAATTGATGGCCTTGGATTCATAATCCATGATATTTATATGAAAAACAATATCCAAAATAATGAATAATTAGTATTGACCAAATAATAATACACAAAAATAATACAAACAATATTTTGATATTCCTAAGTATATGTTATTAATCCGGCTAGTTAATTTGGAGAAACTAATGAAATCAGAAGAATCACATGAAAAATATGACGAAAGAGAGAAGTAAATCATCCCAAATGGATGTAAACAAGGTATGTGTCTGATATGAAACATGGATGGGCACAATATAAAAAATTATTCTATAGTAATTACATTCCATGAACATTTATTAACGAAGATAAAAGTTTCCCCATGTTATATAAATGATTCAATATATATTAATGATATAATATACAGAAAAAATAAAATTAACTAAGTGATAGTATCCATAAAGCATAAATAATAATTGAAATTCAGATATATGTCAATGAATAACGATATAAATGTAGAGTCTTCTTTAATAAAATTATCCCAACATTATAGATCACATTAATAATTAATAAGTATCCTCTTTATTTGATCAATTTTTATGTATGATAGTTTTTCATTCGAAATAGTGAATTTGTGATCAATCATGACATCATGGGGATAACATGGGATAGTGGATGGAAACTGAAAAATAATATCAAGGATGAGAAATTCTACAACCTAGATTTTTCCCATATTAGTTCATAAAAAATCGTATAAAGGGGTCATCCTTGGAGAATATTTGTAAGTATTAGAGTCTAAACAACCAAAAAAGGAATTTATTTTTATTTTTCATCAAAATTATGTTTCAAAAGAATATCCATTTAGGAGATTCATCATTATGTATGTAGTAGAAAATGTATCCATGAGGGGGATATGTTTGGAGAATAATAAGATGATTATAAAATCAATATCTCAAATAAATAAATTTATTTTGAAATTAAATAAAATAATTTCAATTTAAATTATGTAAATTTCATAATATTTCATTCTTGATTAACAAAAAAATTGACAGAATTTATAAAAAGAGTAACTAAATTCTTCAATTGCATAAGAAATGTAGTTATTTGAATGTGGTGCAAAGCCACTTTTCTTAATTGTGGTACTTGAATGTTTTTTATCTATTTTTTAGGTGATAAAGGAGTTTCAAGTTGATCTATCTTACAAAAGATGCATATATTAATTATTACCATTACCTAGGAAAAAGTGGACTATAGTTGAAGAAAAATTTATGTGTTCTCATTTCATAATCAATCAAAATTAGTTTCTAATAGATTTTATTTTTTTTATAAATCAAATTATATTTTTTTATAAAATGAGTAATGATCACATAAGAAATATGGTGAAATTATTAATTAAATGTTTTTAAGAATAAACATATACCATTTATCATAAACATTGTATTTATTTTAAATAAGGGGAAGAGAAAAGTTAAATGAATGTTTTGAAAGTTAAAAGTTATAGATTCACATATAGCCATATTAATTTGAAATGATCATTTAAGGTATATCCAATCAATACAATGGGAGATATTATAGATCCAACTATGTATGAATGTTTTATTTTTTGTCAATTTCTGTCATTTTTGGACAATTTTGATTAATGAAAAAGATTTAATTTAGTGATTTCTGTTTGTTAAAGATTATTGAAATAAAATATATCAATAATAATCTGTTGTAAACATCATATGATGTATTCGTAACAAGAAATAAGGCTGATGTATATTGTATGAATGATTTGAGAAGGTACCTTTGATGTTCATAGTTTTATTTTCACATTAAAATAAATTTTGAAAACATTGAGTTTCATTATGATGATTGATGATCCATTTAGAAATTTGTAGTCATGCACATGATAGATATAGAAATATTTTTTTTCGAAATTATTAAATTTCCTTAAGTAGTTTTATTAATATTAAGGAATTAATGATTATATACATATATAATAGAAGATTATGAAGCTGGATGGATGGATATTTCAGAAATAATCAAATAGAGTATAGTGGAACAAAGTGATTAGATATAGTCCGTCATACAAAATTAGATAGATGAAGCTAATCTAATTGAGAAAATTAGATTATGGACTCTAGGTATATGTAAGGTTCACGCCCCAATTTGGTAAAAGTATTATCTCCAGTTTTCTTCTAACATAAGGGTAAACTAAAACAACATATCTAGTTAAACTAATGGATCATATAAGAGAAGCACAACCAATTCATAGTCAATCTAAGTGGAAACAAAATCTCACATGAAGGTGTTATACAATTGTATTAGTTTCTATGTAAATTTATATTCGATGATAAAAAATTACAATGATATGAGGATATGATTTAATGTGATGTTTTGAGGATGTAAAGAAAAACCTCTTTTTCAATAGTTAGTGTCATCAAACTAGAATTTATGTAGTTATAAAAATCAATGGATGCTTAGGGAGGTTATAGGAACATGATAGATCCAAAATGAATATCTTAATGATTTGTATTATATGGACTTGTACCATGAATGAATTATAAATTGGTGAAGTTATTGAATTATTTGAAACAAGTTTAAAACACATCAATAGTCATAAAAATTTATGGTGATCATTAATAAGTGATTTTCAAAATGATTTAATAGGAGAATCATAATCATCTGACATATAAGTAGATTACAATATTGATAATCATATTGAAGAATTGTTATGATGTTTTCCTATTATTGTTTTTAAATGATTGAAAAAATGTTTTCAAAAATAGTTATTGGAAACACATGAATGCAATTTGATTATGCTTGATAATGTTTTTTTTAGTAGAGTAATTACATAGAGGTTTAGGTATAATTTCACCAGATTATGGTTTTATATTTATGTTCATCATAATTAAAATTCAAAAAGAATTGATTAGATATAAGTCTCAATAATATGTCATTGAACCGAATTTTACCAATAAATCAGGTTAAGTATCAAAATTTCATTAGACAAAGGTATCCGAATAGACACTTAAGGATTTATTGTATAGAGAAAAATTAATACAAAAATGAATACATATATGTTATATAAATAATAAAATGATAGTATTATGAATAAAATATAAAAATGTATATCATACAATGTCATCAGATAGAAAAGTTATCAGATTAATGTTTTTTAATCATTTCATCTATTAGAGAAAGTATCTGTTTTTTTAATTCAATGATGTTTATACAATTTTATAATGGAACACCAAATAGAGTATTCAATAAAAGGACGGTGTGAAGATAAGTTTTATGTAATGATATTTTCCAAATAATTTTTGAATTTATTTATATTTGTTAAAATGGTGGTTATCAATTCTAAAGTTGTTCTTTGATGTTCCAATCTTTTTTAGGTTGGGTAAGTTTATACAATAAAATTTAACAGTTTTGTAAAAGGAAGTTAAAATAAAGTGGTATCTTTCAAGAAACATCAATAAGTATCAAGATGAATTTATAAGAATGTTAAAATATTCAATTAATGTCTAGTTGATTGACTGATTTGAAATACATTTTTAACTCATTTCATAAAATAAAATAAAATTTATATTCAAACATCAGATAGTGAACCAATATATTTGCGTTAAATAGTATAAATAATAGATAAAAATTCATGGGAAGGAATTTTGATGATTAATTGAAGAGATGTGAGAAATTTTCTTCCATCAATGTTTGGAGAAATTCTCATTTGGTATGAAGAGTTGGTAGATGAGTTATTGGATAGTGTTGGGGGTTCCAGATGGAGAGAAAGAACCATATGGGGGAATAATAATGTGGAAAATGAAATGATCATAAAACTACTAGATGATGTTTCCTTATTAATTGGTGATCAGAAGAAAAATCAATAAAGTTTATTAGACATAAAAAAAATAACTGAAGAAGTTATAAGTTAGATTAATGGAACAAGAAGCCATGGTGCGGAATGGTCACGAAATAATGATGGAAGGATCATCTATATACACGGGAATTGATTTTTTATTTGGTATCAAATAAAATAGGTGAATTTAGAGAAAATAAATGAACTATAATTGAGATTATAAATATTGGATGAAAACTATTGGATAAACATATTACACATACAGATTAGACATAGGATCAAACCGAAATTCATTATAGAAAGGAAAAATTGGCTTCATTTTTCTACCATGAATAATAAGAGAAGTTTCTTACATGGTGGAATGTAATTAATAAGTGATGAAGAAGAAATAAGATGAGAAATCAGGAATCACATTGACATTCAACCAATGTATAAATATATAGAAGGGTTAGATGGAGTTTCAATCTTTCTAGCCGATGTAGTTGGAGATACTCTAGATAGGTAGTATAATTGATCTGAAAGAAGCTATAATTTTTACATGGCCATCACCAATCATGGGATTCATGAATTTATCTATCCAAATCATAATGTGTTGATACAATCACATAGGATAAATTTGGGTTTTATCCAAACCGCAGTATCTATAATCTCATTATTGTGGAGAATCTATATACTAGTCCTCATGATATTTGGTATGGGATATATACTCTCATTGAGTACTGAACATTTTCATAATATGATGTTTCATATTTTAAATTCTATCATAAAGTTTCATATCGTAAAATTTTAATATTTAAATGATAGGACATAAATAAGTCAAAAAATAAGTAAAAAAATAACATTCTAACTAGACAGTATGATATTTTAAACATAACAATTATATTTAACACCGTCGTTTTCTCGTTTAACAATTACAATGGTGGTAATGATTTTCGTTGATATCAATTCATAATAACAAAAAATGAAATTGATCTTTTTACTATATTTTTAACTCCATATGCAAATATAAATTAAATTTTACCATATTTATCATCTATAATTTGTTAATATGAAAAATAATATAAACATATAAACAAGAATGAAATGATTTTTTTTTGAAATACAACCTTTTAAGAATAAAAATTATTTAATTCCAAAATCAGGTATAATACAGATTAAGCTAAAATTAATTGATCTATGTTTAGTAAAATGAGGCTAATAACTCATCATCCCCAATGCATAATATACTGTAAATTTTTAAATCAAAGGATAAAAATGATATTCCTAATAAAAATTGATATTTTTTATTTTAAGAGTAAAATAAATGACTCCAGTAAAACTCCAAAATTCACCCAAATTTATATTAGATATCATTAATAAAAATGTGAATTAATTTTTTATAAAATTAAACTTATAAAAATTTAAAAACATATCATTAAATTACAATAATATAATATACATAAATAAATTTATTTAAATGAAACTATTCATTTTTTATGGAGAAAATATATAAGTTCATTTTAAAACAAAATTTGAATATATGAAAATGAATACTCATAAATCATAAGATTGTTTTATTTATAAGATTACTATGTTTTTTACAACCCCACCACTATTATGAAATTGAGTCATTTTAATTTTATTCCATTATTTTAAATGAGATGTTATTTTTCCATGACATCATTTTATGATTCCCATATGACTTCCCAAGTCATTGTATTTATCTATAAAATATTAACATTCCAAATCATCATATTTCAAATTAACTTTTCTATGTGACATAAAATCTAAAACTAAAAATTCTTATAAGAAATATTCTGTTATAAATGAAGAACTTCATGGATTAAAGTAACAAATGCATCATGTTAATATTTTATTTGAAACGAAACCTGAAACACATCATATCATAGAGATAACCTCTAAGGAAAGGATAATTGGTAAGTAATTGATACCACATTATCTATAATTTAATATGGACTAATAAAGAATATAGTCAATTATAATACCATGAATCATGAGACTTTGATACAATAGTTATCTTACTAAAATTGGAATAATTGAAAAATCATCATATATAGATGGATTGAATGGTTTATCAATATTGGGAGACTAGATACATAAATGGTTCTCTAATTATATTTTAAAATATTAAATAAAATATAATGTTATTTTGTAAAAAAATATTTCCTTCTAGTATATCCCAAAAACCATTTATAGATACCGTTTCGGTTTCCTAAGGAAAAGGGAAACATAATATTGGGTGTGGTGAGATGCTCAGTATGAGAAAACATATGTTAAAATATATCATATAATAAACTATTCAAGAATAATAAGAAAGAGAAAATAAATTATCAAATATTTGATACAAATAATATTATAAAATTGTAATGTATCCATGGATGAGATAATAATATAAATAATCATTTGTATAAAAATGTATGATTTTATAATATAAAAATTCATATAATGAAAAATAATAATCTTACAATCAAGGAATCATTCCAGAACACCATATATAAATAGTTAAGGAATATGCTATATACATAAGCAAGGTTACATCATGATACATAAAAATTTATAAAGAGTATATCTCTATACCCACTAGCAACTTAATAATTATAATACATCAACTATATGAATTAATGGAATTATAATCGGACATAAAATCAACATAAAGATTCATCTAGAAAACGAAGAGTGTTGACTAATATTATTTTCCATAGTGAGTTTATAGACAATGAAGATTGTGATCTATCTACAGATATATGGTTGAAAATTTCATTTAATTATATCTATAGTAAAATATAATTTTCATCAATAGAAATTGACATAGATAACACTAAAACTCAAAAATAACTTGAAATTAGTTGAAGAAAATACGCTTATAATATTTAAATAAAATGTTTAAAAGATAAAAATATGGAAAATATTGAGGAATAATTCCAATGAAATGAATAATATAATCATAAAAAATAAATATTAATGAAAATTAATACTCATGATATAATTAAATTTCAATTGTGTTGTGGATGTTAAAATAATTATTTCAGTCATAACTTTTGTAAAATTATCATCATTAAGAAAATGACAAGAAGATTCATATTAAATATTTCTATAAAAGTTAAATCATAAGAAAAAAACAATTTAAAATTTAATTGTAGAATAGTAAAAAATGTTGTTGAAAATATTCTAATTAAAATTTGGAAGTGGATGAAAAGGAATCCTAATTGAATAGGCAGATAAAGACAATTTTCAGTATAAATGTTCTTCTATAAATTTAAGTACTTGCAATGTGAAAAAATAGAAAATATGACATTTATAGAAATAATTGTATTATATTAAATAAATGGGGTTTAGAATAAAAATATCATATATTCTATAATGTAAATTGAGATATAAATAATTTTGTATAAGGAATTTATTGTGAAAGTAGATCTTAATGGTTTTTTAATTTTTTTAATAAAAACTCCATTGTAAGAAATAACATCAAATATAAAAATAAATACCAGTACTATAATGTTATTCATGAAATATTATATCAAATACATTGTATATATCCCACATAAAAGAAGAAAGTGGTGAATATCGTATATGTATCACTGAAATAGATTTGAGATAATAAATCTTATACAATGATAATATCATTGAAGTAAATATTAATTATCAAAGTGAGTTTCTATAAAAATTGGAAATAAATATTTTTTAAAAAATATCATGAAATAATAAGATATCATTACAAAAATACAATTTGTCTAAAAATTAAATTGGAGAAATAATATGACCTGATGAAATGAAATTTCGTTATGAAATCCCCTACATCAACTCTGACTCACCATGTATATACTCTTTCAATTATATAATAAATTAATATTACCTTTATAATTTATAAAGAAAATTTACAAAGGTTTATTATATTGTTATTATCAATTTTATATGATTTATTTCAATGGATTAAATATTAATTAAATTAGTAAAGTTCATGTTAGACGTTCAGAGGGTGGTCTATTTACAAATTTTTAACAGCACCTTTAGGTTGGCCATGGTCAAATTGGGCATCTTTATATATTATGAAAAATAGTAATAATTCCATAATCTCTATTTTTAAATTTTGAGAAAAATTTCAAAATCATATAAAAAAATATTACAGGGAAAATAAATAACATCACTTCATTGGTGAGGTACTCCACAGGTAATCATGAGTGACATTATGATATTCCAATGGGTATAAGGGTAGTAAGGTGTATATTATATCATATTTATAAAATAATTATTATTTAATAAACATCATATATAATCTTAAAATTCATCCAAATATCCTTCTATGTTATGTGGTGATGAAAAAAACACCTCACTTCATGGAGGTGGTAGTGAACAAGTATGTATGAATGATTTTTCTCTTTTTATATACTATAGAGTATTTTATGAATAAGGAATATACCATAGAAATACTAACAACTAATTATTGTGTGTGTACTGATATTGTTATATCAACATGTTTATTTTTAAATTGAATGATTTATAAGAATTAATAATGTGAAGGAACATGGGTAATATTTATACAACTTCACTAGGAATAATCAATTGTTTTACACATTAAGCCTTTTAGGTTGGTTTTTGGGTGATATAGGACCCTCTAGGTCATAGATAATATGTTTGAAAGGATATTTGGGAAGCCATTGATTAATATAAATATCTCAAATGATGTTAAGAGTATGAAACCTAGTTAAACATTTATACGTGAGTAGAGTGGCACAATTATAATATATTAATGTTATAAATTAAAATTTCTAACCATTATAAAATTATTTCTGTCTGACTAAAAATATATTAACGAAATTAAAATAAATATAGTGATAAATTCTTGTTATTCATTACATAAAATAGTATACTACTTATAATCAATGTAATGTTTTAATCAATTTTAAAAAATCAGAATATAGTATTGTATCTATTTAACCTAAATCATAAAAGAAAACATATGATTTTTTGGGCATTGTTTGAGGTCCTATCCCATAGTTGTAACACCATTTTACCCTTACTGGTTTGACAAATACATACCCAGATTACTATTAATAATTAACAAATATAAAGGGTAAATGTTTTCCAAATTTTATCCAGATGATTCAAAATAACAAAACCATTTTTAAATATGAAATATACCAATTTTTCAGAAATCATATTAATATTAATGTGTAAAATAAAATGTTCATTATTATTTAATAGTATTATTTAAAGAACATATAAAAAAACTAAAAATAATTATGACTTAAATTTAATTAATTATATTGTTTTTATAAATGTTTTACTATATAAAATTTAATCCAAACCCATAATTTAATGGGGATATTAAAATTATTGATTTATAGAAAAAAGGGTTTTCATAAAAAAAGACACTTTTCACAATACACACGAAACTAATCTTTTTTTGAAAAATCATATAAAACATCCTAATATTTATATGACATGATGATTTCAAAAATGAACTCAATTTTTTTCAAATAAAATATATTAATGTGATAGAAATTTATTATGATATCCATTTATAAATTTCTTAAAAATGATTATGATGAAAAAACCTTTTTGAAATATTAAATGAATTTATCTCCATTGCATGAATAATTGTAAGAACCTGGTTCCTCTAATGACGTATCATTTCTTCATTTTTCTTTTCCTTTGAGTTGTTTTTAGAAAATATGGAAATCAATAAAAATGTTATGTTTGTTTAGAAGACATCGTGTAATCATATATACACACTGTGTAGTTTGGCCATGTAGGATGGGCCACACGATGTGTTCTTCTGTTGGACATGAAGAGAAGAAAAGGCCACTACACGATGTGTACTTCCTAGTACAGGCTATTTAGTTATTTCAGAAAGGTAGGTGGGGGACATGTAAGGTATTTTGGAAACTTTATGAACAATAAAATTATATAAAAGCTATTTATATAAATTTAAATTCCGTGTAGGACTAAATTTTAGATTCAAACAGGAATTAGCCACATTTTTTTTCTTCTGGATAGAGGAGCCACTAGGTGATGTAGAAGGAGCCACGAGAACATTTCCTTCTCCCATTTCATCGTCCAGAACCCAAGCCATGTGTCATCAGTCTCATTGGATTCCTATCGATAAGAGATTTAGTATCCATGATCCATTAGTGTTGATTTATTTTCTTAAGGAAGTTATTCAAGGTTGATTTATTTACCTCTTTTCTTTGATCTATGTTGTTCTAGGCCAATTCAATGGTCAAAATTAGAAAATATCAGTTATACGACGTCGAGGTCGGTGGTCTTGTGCATTTTGTTAAAATTCGAGTTGATTATATGTTCAAAAATGGAATGAGACCATTTTTGTGTATTTTTTTCCAGAATTTTAACATATATATACCTAATGATGTTTAGGTATTTGATTATGTGAAATTGAAGCATGTGTTTACAGTATGTTTGATTTAGGGACACCCCATGTGTGTATTCCCCGTTGTTAGCCAATTGTTAATAATGCCTTTGATGAGTGAGAATATTTCCATTTATGGGTTTGATTAGAATGATATTTTGATATATAAAATTCCCACTTGAGTTGTTATGATTAAAACTATGCAATAGTTTAATTTTCACGTGTTTGATGCTATGTTAAATTCCCATGGGAGTTGTTATATTTAAATCAGTGAGATAGGTTAATTCACATCTGTTCTTTTGGAAATGAAATGGTAAATGATTAAAAGATTTAATTCTACAAGGGCTAGCTATAGTCTCAGTTAAAAGACAATGTCAGGATAATGTGTCTAATTTCCCCGTGCTTACCTTAGGTGAACAATTATCTCGGTTAAAAGGCAATGGGCAGAGTCATGAGTTTAATTACATAATGGTTGTGAGTGAGACATAGTTTTGGTGGTCGGGATAACTTAATATTACTTATAAATGCCAAAAAAATCTTTAATCCATTCAAGGATACATAGAACGGTCTCTATTTGAAACTAAACAAATTATTAAATGATGAATTGATAATATGCTTCAATGAGAAATGGTTATGTCATGAGTTGGTTGTTACATTGGTATAGGGGGTCGATGGGCCGAGGTCAGACATTGGGGCCTTAGTTCACAAAACATGTTAAATGAAATGGAATGACTTATAATTTGTCTGCCAAGCCAGATCACAAGTTTGGATTCAGTCTTCACTTATTTAACTTGATGATCTTTTGACACACCTATTGTGTTTTCTTCTATACCGGGAAATTTTAAGATAAGAATGAATCTCAAGATAGTTTTAAATAAATGTAATTTAACTCTTAAAGAAAATAAATAGAATATATGGGTAGTTTACTTTAGTAGTTCTTGATTACTATTTTCTTTTACCATTATTGAACATATTCACTGACTGTTAGTCACAGATAACTAGTGGTTTCCTATTGGTATTAGTCTTACAACATGTTTTTGTCATTCATTTTGGCCCAAAAATATTATATGATTGTAGGTGTATATATTGGAAATCTCACTTATACAGGTACTTGATAGCTACATAGGAGCAAGAGAGCATTGGACTCTACCGAGGCTTGTGATGCTTCCGAGTTCTATTTTTGTTATGTACTTGTATTATACATGTATCTTATTGATTTATATCCTTTATTGGCTTCATTCATAGAACATATAACATGTTGCATTATCATTTATATGGTTTGAGACATCGATATTTATCTACCAGTCTTTGGCTGTTTTGTTTCAGATGCATGAAGATTACTACTTCCACTATTTTTTATTATTTACTCTCCTTTTTTACATTCATCCAATGAGTGCATATTTTCCCCACTATCACACACTAGGCCCTTACTACTAGTCAGAAGCCTCTGGCGTTTAGAGAAATGTGTTTGAGGCCATGTGGCCAACCGGTCTGGCTATAGGTTTAGTGGTAATCCGAATCACGACGTTACAAAGTGGTATCAAAGGATTTCTTGTTCTTGACTTATTATTTAGAGCCAATATAATAGATACGAAGGAAAAAAGGAATTTGGTAATAAAATTTTCATGGGAGTAGTAAACATGTGTATAAGGAAAAGATGAATTACCTTGAATTAATTGTGATTTTATGGTTTTACAGTAGTACAGATTTCAACCGTCGGGTGACACACTTAATTTATGCTCTTATTGTTTATAAATTTTGGGTTCTATTTTAGTTACATCCCGATGATATGAGGGTGTTCCATCTCATGCATCTTATATGAACGTGTAGGAATCAAATTCCATGAATTATTCCATGCCATCTAGAATTTACTAGTTATCACATGATATTGATATAGATGTTGTGATAGCTATGCCTGCTATTATAATATTTATATTGGTACAAAAATGGTTTGGATTGAATAGATTCCATAATTAGGTTCCGGAGGCTAATGAGTCCTCTTGGACCAAAATTTAGCGGATCAGGAATTAGTTTTTATCTATAATTGTATCATGATATGTTTTTATTGGGTTCCAATCATTGAACTGTGGGGATTATGGGCCCTCATGGATCGGAATTTGACATCCCACCGGTTGTTTGACTACATAATAGGGGTTTCTGGGGGTCATTCTGGATTTTCTCTCCTGAAAAACCCAGTATAGAAGGTGTGTAGTCTAGTCTAACATGCTATGTGTTCTTCCTATTCGGGGAATAATGTATTCTAAATTTTAATAAGAACATGTCATGTATAATCTATACACACTGTTTAATCCTTGATCACATAACCTACTGTGTGAGGATGGAATATAGGTTTTCAGACGTTGACTGGGACACATCGTGTAATGATAGTACATGTTGTGTACAAGTTGACCTTGTATCTGACCATGTGACTAACGACATGGGTTAATGAAAACATAATTGTACACGCCATGTCAAGGGTGAACATGCTCAGTAGTCTTACACCAGAAGAACAATGTATTTTTATCCATGTAGAGGTACATTGACAAGACGGAAACTCAATTACATGTCATGTGTTTTGAGGAACATGCCATGTACATGGGGTGTTACATTTCTATGTGGGGTAGACATACACGCCCATGTAAAGGGAAAGGATAATACACCCTCTAAGGAGTTAAACATGTCATGTACTCATATTTTAAAAATCATTAGTGATTTTCCTTCTCTGTCCCACTTTTCACTTTTGAGTTGTTGTTTTTTCTTCATTAAACTTTTGTTGAGAAGTGTGTGTGGACATTAAAGAGGAACTCCACCATGATGACATCGAGCAGTATTCCAAGGGAGTGGTAGTGAGTATACACCGAAGAAGGTAGGACATGGGCTACCGATAGATCCTCCAATTGTATCAGCTTCAACCCATGATGTTATAAGAGATGCGGGTGCTTACGCACAATGCAGAGAAGATTTTTTGAGGTTCATCTAGACCTTCCAGGGAGCATCGTAGGCTGCCACCTCTATGGTACAACAGACGCGTAAATTCTAGTATCACCATATACCTAATTTATCAAGGTATTGTGGGCCACATGCTATGAAATCATGGATGGAATCAGTGTTGACTATCATTGAGCATATTGAGACACCTCTTGAAAGGAGGTTCAATCTCACAACTTATATGATACAAGATTCTACCCTGAGGTGGTGGGATGTTTTAATGAAGATATATAGCCAATATAAAATGGCATGGGGAGGCTTGAAAATAGTCTTCTATGACTAATTCATTCCTGAGGCCCTTAGGGCCGATCGAGCCCATGAGTTCATGAATATTGAGCAGGGTACTATGTTTGTGATGGAATCTTGTGCCTTTTTTATAGAGCATCAGTGATTCACACATTATTTTATGGGTGATGAGGCTTTGAGATCTAGTTTATTTGTTGATGGTCTTCAATATGATATCTGATCTCAGGTGAACATTTTCATATTTCCTGTCTACATTCCATTTTATATCAGGCACTGATTACCGAGCGCAACCTATGAGAATCTAGGGGTGCTATCCAGAGCGGTTCTCCACAAAAACCTATAACTGTCTCAGCTGAAATAAAAAAACATCATATGATGTTTTTTTATAGTAATATGAGCAGCCATGATGTATATTCTGGTATCCATGTGAGGTGATATTATTGTGTTAGCGTTTCACATATGAGCCCTCGGTTCCCAAAATACCCAATTGAGTGTCGAGCGTGTGAAAAAATGTTCCATCTACAAAACTTCTATAAGAATTTTCCTCTAGTAGCTAGTGATATAGGTTCTATATAGACACCATGTACAAGATAAGGGTTAATATCTTCTCAGAAATCTAGAAATTGGAAAACATTGGGGTATGTATGCAAAGGTGGGAATTGTCGTGGTAGCCAGACCCAAGGATCTCAACGTTAGAAGGGCGGGCCAGCTCAGGGTAGCCAGGCTATGTCACATGGTTGTGGTACATGTCAGACAGATGAAGTTAAATAGACCCAATATGGGTAGGATCCCAGACCACCTACTATTAGAGGTACTGTTCTACTTTCCTATGTTTTATTTTCATCATTTATGATACTGGAGCAACCCATAGTTTTATATATATGCCAATTTTGGATAACCATGGGCTCTATGTTTATACCTTTGAGAACGTTCTGACAATAGACACCCCACTTGGTATTATAACTATAGGTTTTCATCATTTCAAGTTGTTCCCCTTGATATTGGTGGGTGTCACTTTCATTGGACCCTCTATATCATAGGGATGACATGGTTTGATATCTTCCTCGGAATGGATTATCTTTTATCCTATTTGGACATCATTGAATTAAATCTCTACAGGTTGTATTTTATGTCACTAGAGGGGGAATTTTCTGTAAAATGTAAAATGGGATGTCTAGGAGAACCGCGATGGACCCAAGCATTGTGGGATAGGTTGGATGAAATCCCTAATTGTGAGTTTATATTTGGATGATGAGGTAAGATGTCTCACATATTTTCGTCTTGTGGTTGATGGTTTTGATGATGTTTTCCTGGGAGACTTATCAAGCTTACCTCCAGTCAGATAGGTGGAGTTTACTATCGAGCTAGTTTTAGGAGCTGGAACGATATGCATTCCTCCATACAGGATGACTACAACATATTTTCAAGAGCTCAAGATGCAGGTGGAAGATATAGAAACCAAGGGATTTCTCTGACCTAGTACTTCACTTTGTAATTCACTAGTCCTTTTTTCAAAAATGGTGGATGGTACCCTATGGCTATGTGTGGGATATCAGACGCTAAATAAGCGAAGGGTAAAAACAGGTATCCCTTACCATGGATAGATGACTTGTTTTATCAGCTTGGAGGATCTTGAGGGTCCTTAATGATTTAAGTGAGGTTAGGATATCACTAGGTAAGTGTTCGATCGACAAACATACCTCATACAACCTCGCGTAGTAGGTATGGTCTCTATGAGTACTTGGTTATACCGTTTGGTCTCACAAATGTGCCTACAGTTTTCATGGAACAGATGAACTGATTGTTCCATATTTACATAGATTCGTTTTTGGTGGTTTTTGTGTGTGATATATTTTTGTATTATCTTAATTGACATGACCATTGTAAAAACCTTGATATCACACTGAATACACTGATAGAGCATCGGCTATATGACATGCTCACCACATTCCACTTCTGGATGGATCAGATTCACTTCTTGGGTAATGTCATCTCATGTAATAGAGTATCAGTGGACCCATAAAAGGTGATAGCATTAGTTACCTTGGAAGAACCCCAAGAGGTTTTTTGAGGTGCAGAGTTTCTTCAGGATTGACGGGCACTATATTCATTTTATAGAGGGCTTCTCATGCTTATCATTGCCAATTACGGGACTAACTAAGAATGGTTTGATGTTTGAATGGTCAGATTCTTGTGAAGTATCCTTTCAGGTGTTGAAGGTACATTTGACATCAGTGTAGATACTGATATTTCATGAGCCAGGAAGAGTTACACTTTGTACTGTGATTCATTAGTTATTATGATGGGAGTACTGCTTATGAAGAGATATTAAGTAGTTGCGTACGGGACCCGGTAGCTGAGTCCACATGATAAAAATTACATGATGCATGATATCGAGTTAGCTGAAGTTGTTCATGATTTGAAATGTGGGAGACATTATCTATTAAGGGAGCATATTTTTGAGTACACTGACCAAAAAAATCTCAAATACATATTCACTCAGTGTGATTGGAATCTGATGTAAAGATGATGTGTGGATTATCTTCAGTCGTTTGAATTTGACCTTGCCCATACTCATGGAAGTGGCAATTATGTGGCTGACGCACTGAGCTAGAGGACTCAGATACAAGCAGTACATGAGGCAAGTGGTGAGTGTAATATAATGTCATTGTTTTCTAAGATACATTAACAGGTATATAATAGTAATAGACAGACTTATCATTCAACATTGGTGGTTACATCTACCCTACTGGACAGAGTGCGGATGAGGAAACCAGCAGATTCAGAAGGCCTAGTTCTATGGGAAGTTATGGTAGGTGAGGACCCTCTTCCTGGATGGACGATAGGCGAGGATTAAGTTATGTGTGTCCATGGAACTGTGTGGGTTATGTGGGATATACGTGAGGATATTATGTGAGTGTTTTATGCTTCAGCTTGGGAAGTTCATGCCGAAGTCACCATGATTCATCGTAACTCTCACCGTTAGTACTAGTTGATGGGAATGAAGCGAGAAGTAGCTTGTTTTCTTATGAGGTATTCCACCTTCCAGAAGGTGGTGGTGGAACATCAGTAGCCAAATGGACTTTTACATTAGCTACCCATCCCTGAGTATAAATGGGATGATGTTGTGATGGATTTTGTGTCAGGGATTCCAATATATCCTAGAGGAAATGATATAGTATGGGTTGTAGTGTAAATGACTAAAAAGGTTGCTCACTTCATGTTAGTCAAGGAGACCTTTGGTGTTGTTGATCTTGAGAATATATATATTCGATAGGTGGTATGACTTCATGGGATTCGCCGTTCATTCATTTCAGAGAGGGATTCTTAATTTATGTCTCCTTTTTGGAAGTGATTTTAGAGGGATATGGTAACACATGTGCTCTTGAGCACATCATACCACCCTCATAGCGATGTCCAGTCAGAGTGCACAATTCAGGTGCTGGAGGAAACGTTATGCACATGTGTCCTTGAATTTGAGAGATCTTGGGAGAAACATATACCTCTGGTTGAGTTCTCCAATAATAATAGCATCTAGGATACTATTCAGATGGTGCCATATCAGGATTTGTACAGTATGCCATTCTGATCACTCCTGTGTTGGTTGGAGGCTAGAGAGGCATCTATGCCGGGACATCATCTTTTCATGTAAACTACTAAGCCCGTTTTCTTGATTCAGAGTTGGATGGGTACTATATAGTCTTTTCAGAAATCTTATGTCGATCAACGTAGATGACCTTTGGAGTTCGAGGTTGGGGATCAAGTATTTCTAAGTGTTGGAATGAGGTTGGGACATAAGAGGATTAGGATAAAGGGTAAGCTTTCACTGCAATATGTTAGACCATTTTAGATTCTGGAATGATTAGGGCCAGTTTCCTATCAGTTATAGTTTTCTCAGAGGTATCGATCCATGCACGACGTCTTCCAAAAATATCAGCTTCTCCACTATCACTCAGATCCGTCTCACGTTTTTCATCCAGAGGAAGTGGAGCTCTAGGTTGATGCATCCATTAAGGAGAATTTGATTCTTATAGTTGATAGGATGATGAATGTTTCTTGAGGCCGGTCAGTTCCTCTTGTATGGGTTCAATGGCTGCATGGACGAGTACCAGATGAGACATGGAAGAGGGAGGCCGACATAGGTGCTAAGTGCCTATAGACATTCTCAGATATTCCTTCACCATCCTTGTAAGGGAAATTCAAGGATGGATTTCATTAAATGGGGATGTTTTTATAAACCTGGTTCTTCTTATGATGTAATTCTTCTTAGTTTTTCTTTTCCTTTATAATTTTTTGAGAAAATAAAGAAAATTTGAGAAATGATTTGTTTTTAGTAGAACATTCTATATAATCCTATGTACATTACTGGTAGTTTTTCGATCTATGATGGGTATACATGGTGAGTTCATTTTTTGACCAGGAAGGGAAGAAAAGGCCACTACACAATGTGTACATCCCAGGTCACAATGTATTGTCATGTCGACAAGGTTTCTGTAGGATGTGTAATGTAAGTCAACGACATTAGGAAAAGTAAAATGATACAGCTATCATGTATATTTATTTACATGCCGTGTAATAATAAATTTTGGCATAAAATGGGCATTAACCCCATTTTATATTTTTTGGATAGAGGATCGACTATGTGATGAAGAATGATCCATGAGAACATTTCTTTCTCTAGTTTTGTCATTTGGAACCCGAATCAGGTGTGATCAGTCTCGTTGGATTTCTATCTATAAGATATTTCTTCTACTTGATCCAATTTTGTTGATTTCTATTCTTGAGTATGTTATTAATGGTTGAATAATTTTACCCTTGTTTAGATCTATTCTATTCTAGGCTGATTCAAGGGACGATTTCTAATTATATTAGTTATACAATGTAGAGGTAGGTGGTCTTGTACCTTTCTTTAAAATTCTAGTAGATTATATGTGCCCAAATGGTATGAAATCCTTATTTGGTATTTCTTTCATCTATAATTGAAGTCTGTTGACACCTAATGATGTTTAAGAATATTATTATATGAAATTGAAGCATGTGACGATAGTTTTTTTGATTTAGGGATACCCCATGGGTTCTTTCCCCTTTGATAGATGTTTGAAAAGAATGCCTTTGATACATGTGAATATTTCTCATTATGGGATTGATTAGAATGATATATTGATATATAAAATGACCACATGAGTTTTTACGATAAAAATAATGAAATATGTTAATTTACATGTTTTTTTATCTATGAAAATTGCCCACGTTGGTTGTTCTATTGAAAGTCATGAAATAGATTAATTTACATGTGTTGTTTTTGAAATGAAATTATAACTAATTATAAAAGGTAATTAGCCATGGGCAAGCCATAGTCACAGTTAAAAGAAAAGGTTTAACTCATTTGATGAATCACACCATGATTACCTTGGGTAAACCGTTGTCCTAGTTAAAAGATAATGTATAGATTCAAGCGGTTAATTACATAAAAGTTGTGAGTGAGACACAATTTTTCTGGTCAGGCTCATTGAGTCTTCTTTATACATTATGAGAGATTATTTTTTCCATTAATATATACATAGAACATGATCTATTGTAAACTGAACAAATTATTAAATGCTCGAATTCTGATATGCTTTTATGTGAAATGGTTATGTCACTAATTGGTAGTTACTTTGGTACAGGGAGTCGACGGGCCTAGGCCAGACATCAAAAACATAGTTCACAGAACATGTAAAATGAAATGGAATGACTTATAATGTCTCTACCATGAAAAAGCACAATCATGGATTTGGACTTCGCATATCAATATAGATTATCTTTTGAGACAACTGCTATGTTTACTTCTATATGGTGGATTGGAAGGCTAAGTCCGAACTTCAAGTTAGCTGTACATTAATAGAATTGAACTGATAATGAAAATAATCACAGTAAATTGATATTTTAGTTGAGAACATCCTAGTTACTGTTTTCTTTTGCTGATATTGCATATATTCATTGACTGTTAGGCACATATCATTGGTGGTTTCCTAATGGGATTAGTCTCACACCATGTTTGGGTTATTCTTTTGGGCCCAAACATATTATATGATTTTATGTGTAGTCAAGAGAGAGCTCTCTTATACAGGTTCTTGATTGAACCTTAGGAGATAGTGACCATGGGACTAAGCCATTTCTCACAATGTATTTGGGTTCTATTTCTGTTATGTACTTGTATCTAATTGCAATGTACCATATATTGGATACTTTTATAGAATATATAACATGATGCATTATAATGTTTATGGTTTGAGACTTGGATATTTATCTATCAGACATCCACTGTTTTGTTTCAGTTGTATGTAGTCTACTTCTTCCTCTATTTGTTAATATTTATTCCACTGTGTTACACTTTTCCAATTTGGGAATATTTTCCCCAATATGAAACCCACGATCCTTACTGTTAGTCTCCATCCTCTGGCATTTGGGTAAATCGACTTGTGTCCATGGGGACAACCGGTCCGGCTATCGGTTTAGTGGTACTCGAGGTCGATATTTCATAATAAGGAAACAATTAAATGAATATTAATATTCTAAATTTGATATTTGATTGAATTATTACAATACAATCATTTTTTAATAGTGAATAATGTAATATTATAATATAATAAATAAATTTCTCACATGAATTTTTTTTATAAAAAATATATATTTTACGTGGAAAATATTTTATCTTCATTAAAATCATATTATTATTCAATGTGTGAAATATTATTTATTAAATTAAGAATATATATATATATATATATATTTCATAAAATGGATTTTCCAATTCATATTCACCAAACTAACAAAAAATACATAATATCCATTTTTAAATAATAACATTTCAATAATATATTATGTTTTGTTTAAGGTTTTTGTTTCCAAGAACAAAAATTATAAAATATGTTACTTTAATTAAATAAATATTCTAATATAAGGGTGATACATTTAGAATAAATTTATAATAAATGATATAAAATTTTCCAAGGAGACACTTTAGGGTAAAAATATCAATTCTAAACTGAGAGATCTTTCCTCTAGTTAGTTGTATAACTTTTCTTACTCCTCTAATATTCCCTCAAATGGGGAAGAATCATGTTTTAATTATCAACAATTTTCACCTCCCTCTCTCATCCCAACATCTTTCTTTAACCAATTTGTAATTTTTGGGATGGAGTCTATCAAAGATTTCATATAACGCCTCACATAGTCTATGTACTATAATTAATATTGTTATTATAACAGATTTCTATTAATGGAATATGTTGATCCAAACATTCATGATAATACATATAGTATTCTTGAAGAATATATTACAATGTATTAATTTTGAACTCTAAATATCCATAAGAGCGATGATTAATATGTTTACCGAATTTAATTCAGTAACTAATGACATTTGAAGTCCCTTCTAAAAATTCTAGTTACATTTTGTATCATTATTTAATTAAATAGAGATATGGGCTCTATATAATTTTACTATAATATTTTTTATAAAAAATTAAAATGTGATAGAATGAAATTGTATCATCAATATGAATTATATTAAATTATTGAGTCAAATAATACAAAATATCTCAAATAATTTTATAAACATGAAATACCATTAGTAAACCCTTCAAAAAATACATGGATATACGGAGTCATTTCTATTCAAAAACAATAAAAAACAAAATATTACCTTTAAAAAGATGTCTCTTATCTTTAACATGTTGAAAATTAAAATAATTCCTTGTTAAAATTGAAATATCTAATCTTATTACACTTACCTAGTGATACCCCTGATTTTGTTTTATACATATCAGTACCACTAAGATGGATTTGAAATGGAGGACTTTGGGACTCACATAACAATTCATTTTTCATCTACGAACCCCATTTCACACAAAAAATCTTTCAAAATATCACAACACCCTCTTTGTTAATTTTTAAATCAGAATACATATAGTTCATCTGAAATTATATAATTTCATAAAAATAATGATCTTCATCATGTACTTGTATAATTATATCTAACAATGATAATTGTAATGAAAAATATAAAAAACAATAAGGTATAATATGTACAATTTCTTGGACAACATACATCAAATCATTATACAAATTTTCAAGTTCCAAATACATCATGGTTAGTGATTGATTTTTTTTGAAATAAGGCATCAACCACCTTATTTTATTTACATAGATGATAGTGAATCACATATTTATAATCCTTTATCAGTTCTAAAAATCAACTCAACCTCATGTTCAAATCGTTGGGTGATAATATACAAATTAAAATTATATATTCACTATACATTTAATTATTAACCCAATTTAAAACATGCATATTATTTTTTACAGAAAACCAACAATTATAAGATCATGTTTATATGTAGGTTAATTCTACTCATGGTGTTTCAATTTTCATCATTTATATGAAATTTCGTAATCATAATGTATCATCAGAGAAAAAAAAGTCCCACAAAATAAGAATTACATTAAATATGAAATTGACTATTTCATAAAGGATATTATAAAACTAGATCATCAACTTCTGTCTGTTTCAATTACAAGAATATTTTATCACCATCATTTGTCCTGATGAACTTAACACTTGTTTATCTCCATTTTAGTTTTATTAAGCCGAATAATTATTCAATATTAATAAATAATATTGACTTGAAATGAAATTTCTAGAATCAAAAAAATCACATTTTATAAAATCTCCATTAAACCAAATTTCTTTTAATGTATATAAATAATTAATATTTTGTGTTTTAATGTTCATAATAAATTTTATAATATTCTACAATGTAATAAATGAAATACACAACAAATTTATTCAAATCCTCATGAAAACAAATCTTCTTTAGATCTATAATTAAAAAAGTTTTATTTTTAAATCAGGAAGGCATAACCAAAGTTATAATATTATAGTATATTTTAAGGAACACCATACACAAAATGAATTATACATTAACTATAATATATTGATGCACAAAAATGATATCAATCATTAAAAATAAATGAGCACTGAGGAGCTATGAAAAAAAATATCAATATATGGCAATTGATACATTGTATTAATAGTAATTTGATTGAGTTATATATAATAAATGATAAGTCTCATAAATCCATTATTAATTTTAAATAATATTTGCACACTCTGATGAAGATCTACGGAGGATGAAACACTTATCACACAACTCTTGTAAATTCTATTTAAAACCCAAATGTTATAATGGAGACTTTGAATAAGGGGGTATAAAAATTAGGTTATCATCAAGAACTAAATTAAAAGTAAATTAAAATTTTCAAAATTGAATAAAACTAGTCAAATTATATATATATATAAATAAATATTTTCAATAATTACATGAATATTTCTAATTATAACAGTTCCATTATTTTAAAAAATATTTTCAATAAATATTTAAATTCCATATTTTATCATTTATTCAAATTTTTGATATTTTATCAATGACTTTAATTCATTATTATATAAAAACTGAAAATAATTATGAAAAATAAAAATATTAACTCTATATTCTACCTTAATATGATAAATAGAACACCAATATATACAAAGAATGACATTAATATCTATAATTGTAATGAGAACGTGTTTATTAAGGTAAAACATTATAATAATTATTAAAGAAAGATATATATATGGACATTATTCTTTCCAATGTGTTTTTAGCGACATTCATGACGTCATTTCATGAGATGGTATTTCAATTTTATATTCAATTTTACTAGATTTTGAATAATGTGTAAATATTAAATCAAAAAATACATTGGAATAATCTAAATAAATAAGTAATATACAACTAACCACTTCATTTTAGGTACCCTAATAGTTAGAAGTATTGGAAAAAGTGTTTTACACAACATTATATTTATATTATAGACTATTTATACCTTGATGTGCTATCTTCAGACATGTTACTTCATTATTTTCCAACTAATTTCAATTAAAATATCTTATTAGATGATGAAAATCTATTTTCCCATTAAATTTTTAATCATAACCCTTTTTCTTGTAGTCAATGGAAAATCACAGAGCATGTCCCATCAATAACTCTTTCATCGACTTATATGAAATAAATTAAAATGAATTTTCTCATACTTCTAATATTTGGTGAGATAACCAACTGATTTCATGGTTGAATACATTTCTACTGATTATCTATTAAGACAACTTCTTATTAAAAATCCTAATATTTTATAAATATTATAAAAAAATGGTTTCACATTCATATCAATATGTAAAACCGCCTTATAATATTTAAATTCATGATTGTAAAATATATTCAATAGAATTGTTTCAAAATATTGAGAAATTATTTAATTTTACTCTCATCTTCTAGAATAAAATTGAACACATACCTATACAGACTTGAAATATTTTCTTCATAAATGGAATAAGATACTTATTCCTTTTGATTCAAATCCATAAATTTCCATTACATCATCATTTAGGGAACTATAGTTAAATACATGTAAGGACAATATATTTAAATAACGACCACTATTTGGTATCAATCTCATATTTATTCTTTATAAACATAAACAGAGACCATTATTTATCAAATTCAACATCAAAAAATTATACAGAACAAATTTCAAATTTATTGTATATATATCCCAATAAAATAAATATATTCTTCAATTAATTTATCCATAAATCATCATAAACTAGGTTTGAAGATCTACTAAAATATGGTTGGTTTTTTTTTTCATGAAATGAACCTCTAAATAAATTTTCTTATATGGATAATTCAGTTATTCATAGTCATGGGTAAAGAAATTAATAACCTATGTCATCTTAGTTAACACATAAATAGGATATTACAATAATCGAATTTTATGATTCTAATTCAAAATTATATTATAATCTTTATTCCTTCTTAATTAAATTGATAAGATTCTTTTTTAGATTACCATTTCTAAGATACATAATTTGGGGGTGAAACATAGAAATCCTAAAAATAAATCTAATGGAAAAATAAAAACAAATTTTAATATTATAATAATTTATTTTAATATTGTTATAACCTTTAACATTATCTAAACATTTTCCTATTTCCAACTATAATGACTTATAACATGAACAAAAAGTAAATAATAGCCTAAAATAAAGGATTTTTCATTTATTATATTCCAATGAACTTTTTTATGGTTTTATGAAATTATTAAATAAATTACAAAAAAATTTGGGAACATCCACATAATGATTTTTTTTCTCCAATAAAATAATAGATTTTGGTTTATAATTATGTGTCATTTAAGAAATTTTTTATTTCTTTATGATTATACCAAATATGAACTATTGTCATTCGTATAGATCATGATTATTCTTAGAACCTATGATGTTATTTATAAAATTTAGGATGAGAATAAAAATACCAAAATGGGAAATAAAAAATAATTTAATCATGTTAATTAATTGAAAACCTAAAAATCAAAGAAACCAATTACCTTTTACCTAATAAAATAATTTAGTAGATAAATTCAACATTTCCATGTATAAAAATAAACAATTTCACAAATAAAATATTTTATACCCATTACTATGAATATGAAATCCATTAAAGAGTCTCAAGGAATATGTGAGATCATGAAAAGGATTGGTTAAATAAAAACCATTCACTTTTTAATGTGAGTAACATTTTGTACATCATAAAACCAAATAACTTAAATAAATAAATCTGTTTTCTAAGTATAATATAAGCTCATTCGAGAATCATATTTTTAAATAGTGCTAAATATTTTTTTATCCCATTTCAATATAAGTAAATCCTAGTTAATATAATATAATTAACCAAACATTTATTCTACATTATTTTCAATGTCAAAAAATAAATTACTACCAAATGAACTGGAAAACTATAACAACAACATCCATCATCATTAGTTATATCGGGCTAAACCATCAACATTAGTTATATCAAGATCACACATAAATAGAAATAATTTTCAATTACTATGTTATGATTTTATTTTATTTTACTTATTTTCATCCTAAATCACTTTATATACTCATTACAAAGAATACAAAAAACACTTTTTAATTTCATATAATCAGATGGGTAAATATCCATTTTCGTTGAAAGTACATAAAAATTAGAAATTTTATGATGGGGGGGATTAATATATAATTTATATAACCATTTTTTCTTATAGAGTAACCATGATAATATGTAATTAATTTAAAGGATGGAAATGTTATTTAAGCCATAGATGATATAAAAAAATATTTTTTTTCACATTTATAAATTTTATAAAATAATCCTTTTAGAGAAACCTGAAATATTTCTTTTATAACCCATAAAAAGAAATTAAAATTTATTAAAAAATTTGATTTTTAAAAAACTACTCATAAATAATAACATTATGAATATTTTAATAGATCATTGATAATGATGAGAATTATTTTTGCGGAGAACATTGAATATTGTTTTTAAAAATAAAACCCCTACCTTATTTTCTCTTTAAAGTTATGAATTATATAAATCCAAAATAATAAAATTATATTAGTTAATTAAATTATTGAGATCAAACTGTAGGTTCATTCCATTATCATTAATCACTTTACTTCCTTAATTAAAATGTTTATTTGGTGAATTAAATCGTAAAGTTCATGTTCATGTTTTGGGGTCATTCAGTTTTTAACCTCAAGACCACATTGGTCTGTTGGGCGTGGTAAAAATAGATATGGTTACATAAAATCAAAATTCATAAAAATTTAATAATTTTCATATTTATATATTATATCTAATTTTAAAACCCACCTTTTAAGGTGGTCATGAAAAATTAATTACGCCAATTTATTGATATGGTAGTCTATACGTACATATGAGTGACATTTACATTTTGCCACTATGTGGAAATTAAATAAAATATAGAAAATTTCAATTCCATAAAATCATAAATATGTTATAAAATCAATATTTATTCGATATATCAATCCTTTTGACTAGCCTTGTATGTATGAAATGAAAAAACCATATAAATTCATGGAGGTTTCAATCCACACTTACACACAAGTGATGTTTTTGTTTTCAAATGGATAGAAGGGTAATAAGATATATAAAATATTATCTTTCGAGAAAATAATTATTTCATATATATATTTTCTATTTAATTATCCGACATTTTTAATAGCCATATTATCTAATTAATCAAAGAAAAACACATTGCTTCACGGATGTGGTAGTCGACACACACGAAGGAGAAAAGTTTTATTTTTTTATTGGAAGCAAAATGAGAGTAAACGTGGTTTGTCTGTTAAACATAATATCATTATTGAATATATATTTTAATTATTAAGTTATATATTCATTGATAAATAAATATTTATGGATGTAAAAGATGAAATAAACCTAAAACACTCTGTGAAAAGTTATATATCTTATTTCGAAAACCACACATAACTTACACATTAGTTCATCATAGGATGATATTTTGGTGTGTATAAAGCCTATTTAATGGGTAGTGCGATGTTGGGATGGTTTTCGTAGCTATTTATAATTGTAAATTTCTAAATGTTCGTAAATAATTGACGAGAATAGGTACCCTTTTATTATTTAGTAATGCTTTACAATAGGTTCTAATAATAATGAAAAAAATAATAATGAAATTACTACCAAATTTTAACCATATAATTACAAATAAGAAGAACCATTTACCAAATTGAAATAATAAATTTTATAAAATTTAATGTTTATGTAGGTAGGAAAGACAGAATTATTTATTTTATAAAAATTCCCCTTTAGGCACAATATTACTTAGCAAAAGAAATAATGTATAATTCTATAAACTATACATATAAGTATATTTTTATTTAAAAAGTGAATAATTTTCCTTTATAACAAATAAAAAAAAATAATTTTACATTTTAATTTCATCAAAAGAAATTATTTTCTAATAAAAATATATATATTTTCCCTATGTGCACAAAAAACAATCTTTTAGTAAAATCTTAATAAATTCCTTAAGGATTATTTTGATCTTCTAAATAAAAAACAAATTCCACATTTTAAAATTAAAACTATAATATTTATAAATTGAACATTCATTTAATAGTATAAAATATATCGAACAACTATTTATTAAAATAAAAAAATATTTTCACTTAAAAAATTATATAAAGTCATCTATAAAATTAAAATTAATAGGAGTCAATAAAAAAAATAATTAAAAAATATAATGTTTAATTATATCTAGTATTACCTAATTTTAAATAATCCCATCAAAATATATTACTCTATATGAAAAATTACCAAATTGATTGGTAAATATTGTATTTTTAGGTGCATGTGTACTATATAAATATCAAAGTACCCTGAAAATATATCTGAATGTGGTGGTAGGATTGTAAAACAATTAAATATACAATGTTTTCCTGGAATAAAAATGACAAGTGAAATTTTTACTAATATGTTTTAGATTCTTATTGTCTATAAACACTCACTAATTAATAAGAAATATGAAAATAATGATCACAAGATTCATTTAGAATAACCATAGTTCACTATTTGTTATTTACTATTTATATTTCGATAAAAAATATCAAATCAGAAGTGAAAAAAATATCTTTTCATAACAATATGGTTACATTTTTTTTAAAAATGATAGAGTATCATTGTGTCTCCTAGAAAATTTTCTTATAGTTTTATAATAATATTATAACTTAATTCCATTCATTCATATTGAATGAAATATTCTAATTAGATTAACTGAGGTCTATCATAGGGGTTTCATATTTCCCCCCAGTAAAATATAATAATAGATTTACTTATTTCAAACACAACACATTTTTAATGACAATATGTTTTTTCTCATTCTCTTCAAAGAAGTAATAAATAATGTTATTCGGAACATGTTTCAATTCTATATTTTCGGATATATAGAAAATAAAAATAGGGGTTTTTGGCTGCATGAAACTAATGTCATAGGTTGAAACACACCCATCAAACAATAAATTATTATTAAAAAAAGTAAAAAAGCTAGTTATCGATCCATGAAAATATTTTAGTTTTAACACAATTTATAGAGTTAATATGATAGTTAAAATGTGATTTATATATATCATTTTCATTAAATTTAAGGAAACCATTAAAATACTTACATGAAAAAATTTAACTATTAAATAATCATTTTCTTAAATATCATCAGGGAAACAAAAATAATATCATTCGGTAAGAAATTTTTAGTTTTTATAAATTTTTCATGGTTGTTCCTTGAATAAAATTTATGAAAAAATATTATTATTGAACGAGTATAATATATATTTTTTGGAATGAGGAACTATTCTACACGAAAAAACTCAAGGATACAAAATATTTCAATATAAAAAATTGGGATCCAAATTCTAGTGGAAATGTTCCCTTATAAACATTTTTAAATAAATATATAATATTAAAAAAATTATACATAATATATGTGGAATATATGAGTTTAATATATCACTATACATGTCTAAAACATAAATTACTACATTAATGAATAGATCTGTATATCCTATTATTATATCATCAATATCATTAATATATTAATCAATGATTTTATTTTATTGTTGGATCATAAATCCAGAATGCTTATGTTCTCCAATATGTAGTGAAGAGTAAACTGAGTGAGGTGCCACATTTATTGGGGATTCACAATCTAACATTAAATCATCAAACTAAAACTCCCCTATTAGAAATGAAATTATAAATTAGATTGGATCCTTTAACTTTATAATAATAGTATATATTACTAGTAAATATTAAATCCACCTAAAATTAATTTCTTATCCACCCTTCTACTTTCTCTTATGTTCTCACATTTCATTCAGAAATATAGCATACATTTAAATATATTTTACTCTAAATAAAAATATTATATCAACTGGTATCCTCATAAAAAAATTCAATATAACATTATTCTTCTCATCATCATCTATTTTCCTCAACAGAGGATTTTCTTGAGGGTTATTTAGTAGTGGTTTGGGTAGTATTTACTATTTATACACAGTGTTTTAAAAATTGCAGGATCCCATTAAATTCTACAACTATCCATGATCTATCCAGATATAAACTATATTTTATAATGAATTTCTATATAATAATGGATGAAACATGTCCCAAAATATAGATAGGTTTCGTCCATTATTTTTGTAGGTTCTAGATCAAATATTATTTTTATGGAACAATAATTAAAAGAATCATGGTCATGAACTACTCTTTATGAGTTATAAATTTCAATTTCCTTCCCCTATTTTTTCACCCATATGATTAATCTATTATCATGATTTTCGTGAACCAACTATTTATAAATCCAAAATTGGGGACCTTAGCGTGCCTACAACATACTATAGGGGCATCCCTAGTCCCCTTGGGCAAGTGATAGGCATTAAATGAAATAAAAGAAATCATTAAGAAAGAATATTACATGATAGAAAATATTTAAAAATATAGTATTATTCTTCTAGAATTCTGACATGTGGAATCTATAAATTCATCATCTATTCCTTTTTAATAAGGAATAAATTTAGTTGAAACCAAATAGGGCATAATCAAAAATAAAAAAACAAATAATTAATAATATAATACTGAAATAAAAATGGATAAAACAATAACAGAAAATTGAGTGAAAAAAGATGGGTGGTAAAAGATAATATATATGTATTTAATGACTAAAAATTTCATATTTTTCTAATAATGAAAAATTCCATTAATAATATTTTGAAAATTGATGTAAAAAAATTGTATTTTTAATTTTGTATGGAAAAACTATGTGTTTTATATAGAGCTGATCTATAAAATAAGAAATATATTTATGAAAAATTTATAGACCTTTATTAACAATATCTTCTAAAATTAAAATTTTAAAATACCATATTAAATAAACAACCCACTCACAGTAATACTTCACAACGTGAAATAAAAATACAACCATAATCTGAAATTGAAACAAATCAGAATAACATAATTGAACAATAATACAATAAGGGAGAAAAGAACTGAAAATAATAAACTAAAAAAGATAATATTTACATAACCATGTAAAATATAGATGTGACCTATGTGGAGTCTATAAACATTTTCATTTAGGAACCATTTGGATCAAATCGGTGCATTTTGATGTCTATAACCAAACATCAAGACTCAACTATCCTTAAAAATGGAACTCCACTATGAAATTTCCATAGAACAGTGGATCTAATCCATCTAATTCACGCATCAAATTTAATAACAATCTTCTTTAATCAAGATACCTAATACCTCCATTTTTTTGTTAATAATAAGAGGTGAGATAGACTCTTTGTAAAACATGTCCAACAAGAATCACCATCAACCCATCAAAACTTTTCATACCCCATCCCTACACCGTCCCATGTTAACCCCCTCTCTAAAAGAAACTTTTAAAATATAAACATAACCATATTAGATAGGTTTTCAATTTAGTTTCCCATTTTTTATTAATCAATTTCATTGTAAAAAACTAATAGTAAAATTTAAACATAGTACTCTTTTTATAAAAAATAAATCCTTCATTCAGTTCAGTTTTATAACCCAAAAATACATTAGTCACTTTTTGAAATATGAAAAAAAATCATGAAAAAAAATCTTCACTAATAAACCATTTGAATCCAAATTGTAAATCATTTTTCCAAAATATGTTAAAATTTTTAAAAAATTGTTTTATTATAATAATTCAAAAAAATATCCATACATTTATATAAAAATGTATATATATTTATGTACATATTTGTGAATATATAGATGTATATTTATCACAAGAAAATGTATATAAAAATTCTGATGAATGATAAAGGATCAAATGGTGGGACATAAATACAATAAAATATATAATAATAATATCTATCAATGTAAAATAACTAAATCTTAAATTAAGAAATTAATCAAAATTTAACATCAAAGATCAACATGTTTAAAATATGGAAGTACAAAAAAATTAAATGAAAAAACATTTTGAAAGTACCCTCATATGTTTTATCAAACACATAATATACATACATATATACATGAATATATATATATAAGGTGCATCTCAATACACACTTAGAGGGGGGGTTAGGGTGATTCCCATAGAGAAATTTTATATTTTATTTCAATGATTATCTTCTTGGATCATGATCCCATGTTAGATGGAACTGTGCTTATTCTATATTACATGTAAAAATAATTACAAAAAAAGTCACAGATATACATAAAGGTATTTTAATCAATAGAAAAAATGATTTCATAAGGTTCATCACTAAAGTCATGTCCAAGGAGCACATAAGGATAGTGTGTGGATAAGCCAAATTGCACTATATTTTATTAAATATATTGATTAAATTGTTTTTAAATATTTAGACCATGCGAGAAAATATACCTTTGCAATTTTATGGTTTTTCAACTCCTCACGTAGTGGAAATCCAAATTATTTACATACATGAAATACATTGATAAAGGATAATATCATTCTTCATGATGGTCATAGTAATCTCTATCTAGAGGAATTATTTACTCCTTGTATCAGTACTGTGATCTTCTAACTACTTAGTATATTCCATTCATAAATAATAATGAGAAAAACTCTACTATTTTTTGAGTTGTGACTTTATTTTACACAAAATAACCATAGTAAAAATATTTTATAATTGATAAACCTAATGAATTTGAATTTTATTTTAATGAAACACATTAAATAATATTGTATATACGTATTTAAGGTATGATTCTTTTCCACTATCTCTAAGACTATAATATAATAATATTGTTTGGTTTAGAAAAATCCACAAAGGAGAATGAGAATCCTCTTTAATCAAGGGAGATTATACCCAATTTTCCCCGAAAGAATTGGGGAAAAGTGTGGAGAATACTCAAAGGATAGCACAAGACGAACCAGTCTGTAGACCGGTCCAATGATAACTGTATGTGGCAGGTTCCATGAAGAGCCCCCTCCGTGGACCACTGTCATTTGCGGAGCAGAGGCAGGGATCCTCCACGGGTGCGAAGGAGGACGAGCGCCAACCCGGTCCACTATCACGAACTTCCCCAGCCGTGAACCATGTCAACCATCCCAGACCTCATCCTCTATCATTTGAGGAATGGAGGCAGAACCCTACCTGTCCGCGAAGCACTCCTCGAGATAGTTTGGTTCGCGGGGGAGGTGTGTTAAATCCCCCCCCACCCCCCACGAGTTGTGGATCGAACAAGTCATCTGTAAACCGGGTTTCTAGTCATGGGCCTCCACAAAAGTTGCCACATGAAAACAGATACATCTCTTTCCCAACTCTATAAAATTAGACGGGGGAGGGAGATCAAGGGAGATCGATCAGATTCAGGTTGAAGGATTTCGAAGGATAGATCTTCGGATTTCCTAAATAGGGAAGTTCCAGTTCACCAACTAGAATAGGTATGAAGGTGGAAATGAATTAATAAGGAACCAAAAACGCAAAACAACTTGGTGAACTGAGAACATAAAACAAAAAAGAAAATAAGACCGTGAACACTAACCCTGTACGTGGATGTACTCCCTGTGGACTAGAGAGTTTATGCTCTTTTTTCTGATCTGTCGCACCGCATAGCACCGTCCTACGCGTGCGAAGCCCCGACCTAAGAACCTCATATCGGAATTTCCCTTGGTCATCGCTTCTTGCATGGACCCCTTCATGTACTAACCTGGTACACGGGCCGATCCTGAAGCCGTGAACCCACATGGTTCGCAGACGGCCTACCCAGCCGCGTTGCACCTCCCTACGCAATGGGTGCCACCCCTCATACACCCATGTGGCCCGCCAAATCCTTAGGACATCCCATTCCCCAAGTAGGATAAAATCCATCCAATCAGGCCTGATCCTCCACAACTGCCTCATTGGTCCATTCATCGGCCCCGACCCGAGCCCTCCACCAGAGCCACCGAACCCATGTGATGTAACCTTCAGGCGCATCATCATGCCATTTTGAGTTCACATACCAATGGTAAGCGAGGGAGAAGGGGTTTCCCCGCCCCTTGAGCGAATTCCTGAAGCATTCATGGGTTCACATTCCTAGGGTAATGAGGAGTCTGAGCCCGAGAGTCCCCTTTCTTCCCCTCCACTTGTTAGGACGGGGGCACTTCTCCCCTCCCCGGGGAGTGGCGGACTACCCATCAGAAGGAAGAACCCATGCACCCTTATACATCCCCAAGGCCATGGCCAAGGAAGGGCATAGTGGGGAAGGGTGTTCCTCCATTTTTCTAGGCTTTATCGCAATGGGCGTCCATCTCGGAGTAAGCCCGGACTTTTCGGGCTGCTCCATGTGTAAGGCCCACTCCACTTCACATGGATGCACCTTTCACGACATGATCATCAGGTCTCTACTGCTTCGTGTTTCTCACACCAATCATGACTCACGTGGGCTTAGTGAAAGCACTGTCCATGACACCATCTTCACCCTAACTACATGGATTTTGATCCCTATCTCCTAGGAAGTTAATGTAGGAATCCTCCCCGAGGTTCAAGCCCAACAATCGGTCATTCCAACCCCCTTTAAGTCAGTTTACCCACACATTAGGCTGCCTTAGAGCATAATCCCCTTACCAAACCGAACTATGTGAATTTTGATACCTCTCACAGGGATACGTAGGAGGCACGTACCATGGGTTCGATCCAAAGGCTCAAGTCATTATATGTACCCCTGGATGACAATAAACTCCAGAGTTCCTAGTTACGAGTCTTTAAACCAGTTCCCTTTTAATGAGTCCATACTCCTCGGGGTCATTAATTCAACGAGGGATGGTAATCCTCTTGCACAAATGATTCTAAACCCTTGCGTTCAGCTGACCATTTCCAACCAATTGTAATCCATGGAAACTATTCTTGGGTATAATCCAAAGATACTCAAACATATGAATACATATTAAATCTATAAGGGTGTCCCAGAAAAGAAAATAATTCCCCCCAAAAAGGGTGCGATGAGGCCGAATTCCCATCCTCTCATCCAATGTGAGCTCTTAAGCATCACTGGTCTAACCACCCATCGAATGCCCACATTTGGAAAGAAGGTCCATGTATTGCTGGATATGGAACTGTTGGGTGTTTTAAGGAGAAAAGGGTGCACCTGATATGAGTGATTAATCATAACCTAATCTTCTCTAATCAACCATCGGGTAGCACACATTTCTCCCCCACGATCCCGTCGTGTGCCGCGAGACAAAAAAATGGTGAACCCGACGTGAATCATTAACCAAGGATAATAGAATTACCCTAATCCCACCTCGTTCCCCCTTTATACTCACAGGGAGGGCCAAGAGAGGTCATTAATTATGAATGGGGTCATGAAATGCTGCTTTGACGGGTTTTCTGTTTGTATTTGTTAAAACATTTTACAGGTACCACTCAGAACTCGCTTCGATCCAATGGCATCACGAAGGAACTCACATGCGCGCCCTTCCAATAATGAAATGACCATACTTCCTCACCAGTGGATGACCCCATCACTGACTCATCATCTTCAACTCTAGGTCTCAGATGCGTTGATCCGAGAGTACCACTTGAATGGTACTCTCCCAACGGTGGAGGCGGACAAGAATGCCCTCCAATCCGCCAGGACTCGTCGGTCGCCTGCTGAGGAGTGGCCCCAAAAGCAGATCCAGATGGCCCCTGTTGCTGTCTCAAACTGTTTCGGGAGTCTATCCCCGGAACGAGGCAACACGTAACTACCTTATCTTAGAGAGGCGGATGAGGTTGACACTGAGGAAATCATCCCTGCTGAATGGAAGCTCCGCTCCAAGGCCCCCACCAGAAGACGTCGTCGTAGTCACGCCGCGACTAAACATCCTCATGATAAAGAGGATGTCGCCCCGAGGATCCAGGCCCACGCTCCTCGAGCTCCAACCCCTTGGACCACCCGACGAGGGCGGCAAACATACAACCAGGGACCGGTCATCACACTTTTCCCTGAGTAGGAGCTCCGCTGCCCAATCGTGGAGACGTATCAAGAACAGGAACATACACTTATTCAATCCTCCAATGCCGCCATCCAGAAATTGAGACATCATACGAGAAGATGTGCATCACTGCATGGCTCTATCAGGCCCGTCGCTCATACTGGACGACACTTACCCGGCATGTACCTCTCCTTGCCCAGGGTCGTAAAGCCCACCAACCCATCGTGGTGGTGACCCAGTGCCTGAAGGACTAGATCATAGCAGATTCTATTGACTTCTACCATCCCGGCATGGTGACAATCAACAAAGCTCGACATCCATATGTGGCAGCAATTAATAGGTGGGCACGTCTCCCTGCCAACAAAGGCCACCATCTCGATTCTATGGGAAACCAACATATGCAGGGCCAGCTCCCTGTGGATGCAAGTAAAGTCTTCCATATCGATGTGGTAGTAAAAGGAGAGATAAAATAGCATATCCCAACCCAAGGGAAGATTCGTTAACCTGCCCCCACACAAAAGAATTGTGAGTACCCCCTAACCACCGGAGAACCAGATCAGGATATTCCTACTCCGATACCAGAATGGGCCTTCAAACCCGTTCAAGCCAAATATGAATCTCTTCATATCATGACAATGATGGAGGAGCAGGTATCAATCCCAGATCATATCTTGCAGACTTCCCAGAATGTGATTTCATCAGTGGCCACAGCAAGGACTCGGGCCCGTGAGCCTATCTCCCGGATTGAGGCGACTCATCTAAGAGATGAGATAGCTGCCTCGGTGCAAATCTACATCCCTAATTCCACCCAGGAGGGTCGTCATCTATATTCCTCGATACAAGGGAAACCAGATCGAGCAGCTTCACTCATTCCTACTGGGAGACACCCGTCCATCATGGTGGATGCTCTAGTGTAGTCATATATTTCTTCTAAAAGTCAAGATATTCGTCGGTGTATCTTGGAAACATCACGTGACCCAATTAGATAGGGACCCAAAGGTGAAGTTCATTCTCAACAGCAGATGGTCCCCACTGCCCACAAGAAAGAACCTAGAACACACCGAAGGTAACCAAAAAATAATAAGAGGGTTCATGACTCTCCTCTGTTGGAAGATAGGGTTCCCAATACCGCTAAGCACATATCAAAGTCTCAGAACCCTTCCCACCCATTACCATATTATGGGAGTGGAAATAACAGTTTTGAAGGTCCTCCCCGCAATATCGCTACCAGTAGCTCTGAAGGACATCCCAAGAGCACCTGTGGGGGCCTCCCCCAGAGGCATATAACAATCGATCACAAGAGATTCTCTTTTGATTCGAGTCACGACAGCCCTCCACGCGACCAGAAGATTGAGAAGAAAGAAGGCCCTCAACTTGCTACGGTCTACCCTAAAGGTCCTCCTTGGGGTATACACTGCAAGCACTCTCCATGCAGTGGGACAACAGATTAGGATTTTATTCCTCGCTATCATTGTCTCAACTACGGAGGCCCTCCCTGCAGTGACATCTCATGACGACAAGAAGGCCCTCCCCTTGTCCTGGCCTTCCCTGAAGGTCCTCCCCAGGGGTTACATTGTAACAACACTCCACGTAGCCGGGCAGCAGATCACGTTGGTAGTCCTTGTAACACCCCGAGATTTTATGAAAAATATTATTTTAATTTCATTAATGTCTTATGTTGTATTCTACACCAAGATTACCTTGCGCTATACGCAACACCATATTAGCTTGCAGTATACGCAACACTATTCTTGGACCGTGTTACACACAATTTTGATAATAGTTATTCTACGCAACATTGAGTATATATATATATATATATTAAATGTATAAATGAAATATGGTTGGATTTTGTTATACAAAACAATGAAGGATTCTTTCACAACACGCAACCCTGACTTGGCTTGCATTACACACAATCGCGACCTTCCTCGATAGCGTGTGTTGTACACAATATCGGGTTTTAATAAACAATGTTATATTATTATAATATTGTCATGAACTATCCGTTATGAATAGTATTAACTAAATTTTGAATTTTATAAAATTATTATTCATCTTACACATTTCTAGAACATGGTATAAGAACAAAATAAAATTTTCGGGTAAAATAAGTATTTTTCAAAAAAATGTAGTTTTTCCGCCTTTTGATGGCGCACCCACTTTAAATCTATTTTTTGACATTTTTATAAGTTCAATTTGACAAAATAAAATTCTTTTTTGGAATCAAGAAATAAAAATTTACTTTGGATAAATTTTTCATTTTATTCTGGTAACTTTCATATTTTAATGAATAGTAAAAACACGCTATATTTTAATTAAAAACAACTTTTTTCATCGTAATATCTTATGTGGTTAAATTATAATATTGAATGGTTTTAAAGTATAAATAGAATATATTTTTACCATTTAATATAATGTATGTCATTAGCATTGATTTTACCTTGAATTCGTAGGTTAAATCAATTCAATCTTTTGCAATGTTTTAAACAAAAAACCCGTCTTTATTCGACAACGGAATTAATTATAATTTAATTTCTGAAACTTCTGTGTATGGAATTTTAAAAAATGGATTCCATATTTGGAATCAGTGGGTCCAAATTATGTTAATAAGCTACTTTTTATTTTTGGGAATTATGAATAGTAACTACGGTAAATTTTGTTTACCATAGTTAAAGGTAAATCGGGTAATTAAGGGTAAATATAATATTTTAAAATTACCCTAACAAATGTCAAAATCCTATTGGATGACTAAAAGTCGACACATATCACCTAAGGGTCGGATTAGGATCATTTAATGAACATTTGTCCATGAAAATAACTTAATTATTATTAAAACCCAAGAAAGTGACAACATGTCACTCTCTTAAATTTTATAAGTATATTAATTTTAATTTAGTGATAAACTTCATAAAACTTCGAACATGAATAGTCTACAAAAAGATAATGAAATTATCTACATCATATAAATTTATTTATAATTTTTAGGGATTAAATAATTATCATTAATTATGACACAATAGTGATGCAGAAATTGTTTATCTAGTGAAAAATCAAGAATAATGTTTTTTTAAACTAATAGTGACCATAAAATGCACAAATACCAAACCAAAACTTATTGGACATGTAAATGTAAACCATAATCATCCAATGGTCGAATATTTGGCCATTTTGAGCCTTATAAAAGCGATTATGACACTTATATTATTTTATTTTAAATGATGCCAAAGTTTTCACCTTCATAATTTAATAAATATAACAATTTAATTATTGTGATTTTAAGATGATAAATTCGAGTAAAAGTATTACTGTGAAAGGTAATATATTTATCTTCATCATAGAATTTTATTTTAAATTTTTATACAACAAATAAGTATATTAAATAATTATACAAAAATGATGTAGTAATTATTTTATTAAGAGATAAACCAAATAAATGGTTTTAAAAAATAATAAAATAAATATTATATGAACTATTTAATGTGATACACTAATTTTATAGATACATATGACCTTTTATTAATATATTAAAGCTTTTAGTTCGAACATATCTTCTGTATGTATTTTATTTAAATTAAAATAAATGAATAGTGTCAAAATTGACACTATTGTTATTTTACAAAAATAACATATTATAAAATTGTTTAAAAATCACAAAAATATTTAAAAATTATAAATTTATATTTATATGGTCTATAATGTTATAAAGTAAACAAGTATGGAAAATTCACAACAAATAAGTAATTATTTGTTATATTTTAAAATTTAGAATTTTATTACCACAAATAAACTTAAATAGATTAAATAAGGATAAATCAAAATGATAAGGTTTAAAATAAAATCAAAACATGTCTAAATTTGATTGGTTGATGATATTACAACCCTATCTCATCTAATATTCTAATATGAGTAATTTTTGGTTGTTTTTAAGTGGGGTTAGATTTATTATAAATTAATATTTTTAAGAATTCCTAAGGTGCCCCTCTCCTCCCTTATAAAAGGGCACCTCCTCCCCCTCCTCCTCACACCAAATTGAGCACCCAAGCTCGGCCAACCCCTGCCAAAATCCCTTATCCACTTCCCTAGAATAGTCCTAGAGGCGCTGGTCTTCTTCAAAGACCAATCTTAGTTCCCTAAGTGAAGGATTCAAAGAAGCGTTCCAAAGAAGAGGTAATATCCATTACCGATCTTTTCAATTTATTTCTTCTTCAACATCTTCTTCTTTAGTTGTTTCATGATAAAGTAATAACATCAGTATTAATTACATACTGATATGTTATTATAAATATGAAACAACTCTAATTAACCTTCTATCCATCCTACAGAAAAAGGAAATCACCGCGCGTGCGTACGTACGGAATACCGTCTCCACGCCGTGGTGTAATCTGTTTTTCCACCAACACCTTACATGGATGGGTATTATGGTGTAAAGAATAACTATACATAGTTATTATAACATCATAATGATTCTGATATATTGTAACATCCACTCCAATTCAATTCAATAATTATGGAAATGATATCATTGCTCGTGCGTACGTACGGACTACCGTCTCCACGACGCGATGAGATTCATTCTCCATGTTAACCATTTAAGAATGATTATAAAGTATATATAACCAATAATAATGAAATATATGACATTATAAAGCTACTGGATTTATGTGTATATATATGTATGTCATCTACTTAATTCCACTCAATTCAATAAGGAAATGAAAACAACGTTCATGTGTACGTACGGCCTACCGTCTCCATGAACGGTGTATTTCTTTCCATTTATCGATCCATTATATATATGTATATTCTGAATATATATTATATATAAATCATGTTTTATATTCTATAATTAAGTAATAATGATCTAAGTAATCATATGAATAATTAAAAGTTAAAACACGAACGACAAATGAGACGATTTTACCCAAAACACTACTTTAACATGAATTTACAAAAGAACGGGTAATATAAAGTCATATGTGAACCATATATGATATAATAACAATGAATATGATTCTGTAATAATTCAATGACATTATTTAAATCATTATACAGGAGGTTCGGACACTTATGAAGCAAATCGGACCTAAGGTAAGGGAAATATCACAATCTCACTTTTATCCGAGATTGTTTTTACTTTGGTAATTACTGGGGTGTATTTTATCATCCACATCCATGTTCCCTCAATATGTAATATTATTTCCTTCCTTCTACAATAGTTTATATCCAATTTTACCCTTCGGTGAGTTTTTAGTAAAAGATATGAAAGGAATCTTTTGTCGTTTTTCGTACGAGGTACTTTTTGACTTTTCCGACAAAAGTACGAAGAATGTTTTTTTTAACTTATACGGCATAAATGGATTTTTAAAAAAATTATTTCCAAGAATATTCCTTTACAAGTTTTCAAGTTTATTTTTAATCATCTTCTTTTGTTTTAAAGTCGTATGACATGTTATGAAAGGAAAACTGTTTTTCAAGTAGAAAGGATATTTTCCTCAAGAATGGAGTTCAAGTATTTTATCAAAATTATTTTCCATCTAAGATAATAAAAGGGTTCTGTTTTTATCAATATTATAACATGGATTTGATTATGTTGTGATGGAAATATTTTTATAAATTCCTTTATCTTATATGAATTGTTTTATGATGTCATGTTGTTTAAGAATTCCATTTTTATTACATGGGTTACGCTATGATATATGGTTTATGATTATGTGGCACAAATAAGAAAGGATTCATTATAAGATGGATGGGACCTATATCTCCCTCCAATGCATTGGGTAACGATTTCATATCTCATGAGATAGACAGGGCTGGAACGGTAGGTTATACCGGTTCAGTGAAACAGGACTGAAACGAGGGTTACTCGATTCAGAAAGGGACTTTGTCCACTAATATAGTTTTGGAAATGAGTCTTGACTAACAAGAAATGATTCTCTATGATTATGTGTGTATGCCACAAAGATTAATGTTTTATGTTATGATTATTGGGATTTCATTTCACTACTATGATTTATCCCATGTTATGAAATTATACTCTCTTTTGCAGGTTAAGATTTCCAAAATGGTATGTTCTTATGAATACGATGTGATTGATTTTTCTTTTGTTTACCCTTACTGAGCATTTGAGCTCACCCTTTTATGTTTTCTTTTCCCCGGGATATAAAGAAATGTTTTAGGTAAAAAAAGGAAGATCTTTATGGGAGATGTTGAAGATCTTTCACCACGATTAGAAGATTATAGTCCGAGTTTCCAAAGACACTAAACTATTACGGTCCTTGTGTGTGTGTTTTTGTAATGTACTAAGTATTCCACAAAAGTAATGTAAAGTCCATGTACGTCAAGCTTCGGGTCTCTACAGTTGGTATCAGAAAAAAGGTTTAGTCAACCTTTGGAAACTAGGATGCGAGAACTTTAGTGAGATCCCTAGAGATATTTATAAGGTATGTCTAGGGATGTCCCTAAGGATAAGTATACGTATAGGATATAGTCCTAGAACTATGGTAACGATATTAGATTAAACCAAAGATGTTAGATATTGAAGTTACTCCCCCTTTATTATGATTTTTGCCTCTCACACTATTCTTTTTGGGTTTTAGGAAATGGCTGGAAACAAGATGATTCACGATAATGGAGGATATGATGGACAATGGAATGATATTCTTTATGAGAAACAAAATGAAATGGGATTTGGAGGTCCGAACATCATTATTATGCCGAATCAGCAATCTCATAATATGATCAATAAAGTTAAATTTGGTAAGATTCCTGACTCATCTAATAAGTGAAAGATGGAGTTTCATGATGATCATAGAGGAAAGAAAGTTCAATTTCCCCTATGTAAATCATGTGGGAAGAGGCATCAAGGAGAATGTTTCAAAGGAACTGGAAGATGCTTTGGGTGTGGAAAAGAAGGACACAAAGCAAGTAAATGCAAAGGAAAAGGTTCAGTTTACAACATGGATGAGGATAATGGTATTGCTACGACATCAATAATGGTTAAATGTTTTAAATGTGGAATGTGTGGGCATTATGCAAACCAATGCCCTAAGGGAAAGTCTCATGAAGATAATCAGTATGGTCATATGGGAAGTATTTATGTGGATGATGATGAAGAGACTACAAATGATATGTGAGATGAAAGAATTGTTGAAGCTCGGTCAATGGTTTAAGAATGTTGTGGAATGATTACATGTTTATCATGTGTAATGTTGTATAAGAAATCTCATGGTACTATGGAATAAAGAGACATCTAAGGATTGTTACACTATTGTCTTTCCTTGAGTTATGAAAGTGTATGATTAATGGTACCACTATCCATGAAAGGTTATTCAGATATTTTTAGAATTTAGATGATATGCGCATAATGAAGGAATAATAAGATAATGAGGTGTTTGAGTTTATTCATGAGCTCATGACTGATATAAGGAGAAGGTTATATCATGGTTTGAGTATAGAGAATTTTTGGATTTTGGTATGTGGAAAGAGTTAACTTTTAACTGCATTCATGTTTTCACTAAGATTCAATGGGTATTCAAGAGAATACATTATTAAGGCATTTGAATGTTTGGAATGTGACCAACAAAACATATCTTATGATATATGGGGATCGACGATGGTGTTAAATCTTTGGTAATCGTTTTCACTATGTTATGAGAGTGGACTGCAGTATTATGGATAAGCCTAAAGATTGGAATGGATTATGTTGGACATAAGTTAGTATTGTTTAAGGATAGAAGTTTTCTCGATATTATTGATGGGATGTTATAGTAATGTAGTTTTAGAAAAAGGACAACCTGCAGGACGGGCGACAGCCCATCGCTTCGGACAAAGCTGTGGGAATCGAACCCACAACCGAAGTGCAACTGGCCTTTATCACCTACCACTGTCCTACAGGAAGTCCCTGGTTAGTATAAACTAGTTTTATTTTATTAAGCGGTATGATATATGAAGTATAAGTTCATTTTTGGAACCATATACGATTAATCTAACCACAAGATAGACTTATAACTTTTGCTAACCTTTTGTTTGAAAGATATGGAATGACCCATCATTCTATCACATGATCTACTAACACATCACGAATAACAAATTCAACTTCATTTCTTTAAGGGATGAAGTGGAAATTGTTCAATTCACAAACAACAGTGATATTGTACCAAAATCAAGTAAGTATTTATTCTAATTCAAATTTTTCAACTTTAGGGAAATGATATTGAAAACCAAAAATGTTGTCCTAGTGATCTTATATTTGATGAATCGGATGATACCCTAGATCATCACAAATTTATGGCTTTGTGATTGCTAGATTTTCCATATCCATGTTCTCTACCACTCTCCATCAGAACATGATGGTTAGATTTCTCTTCCATATCCATATTTTCACCTATGTGGAAACCCAGTGATTAGTTTATTTGGGTAACCGTTATGTTTCATACTTTTGTTTTTTAAAGATAAGTTTGGGTATTCCTTTTTACGATGTGGGTTTCTATCAAAGAAACTTTCAAATAGTAAAACATTTATAACCCCGACGAATTTCGAGGGTGAAATTCATTTTAAGGGGGGTAGAATGTAACACCCCGAGATTTTATGAAAAATATTATTTTAATTTCATTAATGTCTTATGTTGTATTCTACACCAAGATTACCTTGCGCTATACGCAACAACGTATTAGCTTGCAGTATACGCAACACTATTCTTGGACCGTGTTACACACAATTTTGATAATAGTTATTCTACGCAACATTGAGTATATATATATATATATTAAATGTATAAATGAAATATGGTTGGATTATGTTATACGAAACAATGAAGGATTCTTTCACAACACGCAACCCTGACTTGGCTTGCATTACATGCAATCGCGACCTTCCTCGATAGCGTGTGTTGTACACAATACCGGGTTTTAATAAACAATGTTATATTATTATAATAATGTCATGAACTAGCCGTTATGAATAGTATTAACTAAATTTTGAATTTTATAACATTATTATTCATCTTACACATTCCTAGAACATGGTATAAGAACAAAATAAATTTTTTGGGTAAAATAAGTATTTTTCAAAAAAATGCAGTTTTGCTGCCTTTTGATGGCGCACCCACATTAAATCTATTTTTTGACATGTTTATAAGTTCAATTTGACAAAATAAAATTCTTTTTTGGAATCAATAAATATAAATTTACTTTGGATAAATTTTTCATATTATTCTGGTAACTTTCATATTTTAATGAATAGTAAAAACAAGCTATATTTTAATTAAAAACAACTTTTTTTCATCGTAATGTCTTATGTGGTTAAATTATAATGTTGAATGGTTTTAAAGTATAAATAGAATATATTTTTACCATTTAATATAATGTATGTCATTAGCATTGATTTTACCTTGAATTCGTAGGTTAAATCAATTCAATCTTTTGCAATGTTTTAAACAAAAAAACCTGTTTTTATTCGACAACGGGATTAATTTTAATTTAATTTCTGCAACTTCTGTGTATGGAATTTTAAAAAATGGATTCCATATTTGGAATCAGTGGGTCCAAATTATGTTAATAAGCTACTTTTTATTTTTGGGAATTATGAATAGTAATTACGGTAAATTTTGTTTACCATAGTTAAAGGTAAATCGGGTAATTAAGGGTAAATATAATATTTTAAAATTACCCTAACAAATGTCAAAATCCTATTGGATGACTAAAAGTCGACCCATATCACCTAAGGGTCGTATTAGAATCATTTAATGAACATTTCCCCATGAAAATAACTTAATTATTATTAAAACCCAAGAAAGTGACAACATGTCACTCTCTTAAATTTTATAAGTATATTAATTTTAATTTAGTGATAAACTTCATGAAACTTCAAACATGAATAGTCAACAGAAATTTAATGAAGTTATCTACATCATATAAATTTATTTATAATTTTTAGGGATTAAATAATTATCATTAATTATGACACAATAGTGATGCAGAAATTGTTTATCTAGTGAAAAATCAAGAATAATGTTTTTTTTAAACTAATAGTGACCATAAAATGCACAAATTCCTAACCAAAACTTATTGGACATGTAAATGTAAACCATAAGCATCCAATGGTCGAATATTTGACCATTTTGAGCCTTATAAAATCGATTATGACACTTATATTATTTTATTTTAAATGATGCCAAAGTTTTCACCTTCATAATTTAATAAATATAACAATTTAAATATTGTGATTTTAAGATGATAAATTAGATTAAAAGTATTATTGTGAAAGGTAATATTTTTATCTTCATCATAGAATTTTATTTTAAATTTTTATACAACAAATAAGTATATTAAATAATTATACAAAAATGATGTAGTAATTATTTTATTAAGAGATAAACCAAATAAATGGTTTTAAAAAATAATAAAGTAAATATTATATGAACTATTTAATGTGATACACTAATTTAATAGATACATATGACCTTTTATTAATATATTAAAGCTTTTAGTTCGAACATATCTTCTGTATATATTTTATTTAAATTCAAATAAATGAATAGTGTCAAAATTGACACTATTGTTATTTTACCAAAATAACATATTATAAAATTGTTTAAAAATCACAAAAATATTTAAAAATTATAAATTTATATTTATATGGTCTATAATGTTATAAAGTAAACAATTATGGAAAATTCACAACAAATAAGTAATTATTTGTTATAATTTAAAATTTAGAATTTTATTACCACAAATAAACTTAAATAGATTAAATACGGATAAATCAAAATGATAAGGTTTAAAATAAGATCCAAACATGTCTAAATTTGATTGTTTGATGAGATTACAACCCTATATTATCTAATATTCGAATATGAGTCATTTTTGGATGTTTTTAAGTGGGGTTAGATTTATTATAAATTAATATTTTTAAGAATTCCTAAGGTGCCCCTCTCCTCCCTTATAAAAGGGCACCTCCTCCCCCTCCTCCTCACACCAAATTGAGAACTCAATCTCGGACAACCCCTGCCAAAATCCCTTCTCCACTTCCCTAGAATAGTCCTAGAGGCCCTGGTCTTCTTCAAAGACCAATCTTAGTTCCCTAAGTGAAGGTTTCAAAGAAGCGTTCCAAAGAAGAGGTAATATCCATTACCGATCTTTTCAATTTCTTTCTTCTTCAACATCTTCTTCTTTAGTTGTTTCATGATAAAGTAATAACATCAGTATTACTTACATACTGATATGTTATTATAAATATGAAACAACTCTAATTAACCTTCTATCCATCCTACAGAAAAAGGAAATCACCGCGCGTGCGTACGTACGGAATACCGTCTCCATGCCGTGGTGTAATCAATTTTTCCACCAACACCTTACATGGATGGGTGTTATGGTGTAAAGAATAACTATACATAGTTATTATAACATCATAATGATTCTGATATATTGTATCATCCACTCCAATTCAATTCAATAATTATGGAAATGATATCATCGCTCGTGCGTACGTACGGACTACCGTCTCCACGACGCGATGAGATTCATTCTCCATGTTTACCATTTAAGAATGATTATAAAGTATATATAACCAATAATAATGAAATATATGACATTATAAAGCTGCTGGATTTATGTGTATATATATGTATGTCATCTACTTAATTCCACTCAATTCAATAAGGAAACGAAAACAACGTTCATGTGTACGTACGGCCTACCGTCTCCATAAACGGTGTATTTCTTTCCATTTATCGATCCATTATATATATGTATATTCTGAATATATATTATATATAAATCATGTTTTATATTCTATAAATAAGTAATAATTATCTAAGTAATCATATGAATAATTAAAGTTAAAACACGAACGACAAATGAGACGATTTTACCCAAAACACTACTTTAACATGAATTTACAAAAGAACGGGTAATATAAAGTCATATGTGAACCATATATGATATAATAACAATGAATATGATTCTGTAATAATTCAATGACATTATTTAAATCATTATATAGGAGGTTCAGACACTTACGAAGCAAATCGGACCTAAGGTAAGGGAAATATCACAATCTCACTTTTATCCGAGATTGTTTTTACTTTGGTAATTACTGGGGTGTATTTTATCATCCACATCCATGTTCCCTCAATATTTAATATTATTTCCTTCCTTCTACAATAGTTTATATCCAATTTTACCCTTCGGTGAGTTTTTAGTAAAAGATATGAAAGGAATCTTTTGTCCTTTTTCGTACGAGGTACTTTTTGACTTTTCCGACAAAAGTACGAAGAATGTTTTTTTAACTTATACGGCATAAATGGATTTTTAAAAACATTATTTCCAAGAATATTCCTTTACAAGTTTTCAAGTTTATTTTTAATCATCTTATTTTGTTTTAAAGTCGTATGACATGTTATGAAAGGAAAAATGTTTTTGAAGTAGAAATGATATTTTCCTGAAGAATGGAGTTCAAGTATTTTATCAAAATTATTTTCCATCTAAGATAATAAAAGGGTTCTGTTTTTATCCCTATTATAACATGGATTTGATTATGTTGTGATGGAAATATTTTTATGAATTCCTTTATCTTATATGAATTGTTTTATGATGTCATGTTGTTTAAGAATTCCATTTTTATTACATGGGTTACGCTATGATATATGGTTTATGATTATGTGGCACACATAAGAAAGGATTCATTATAAGATGGGTGGGACCTATATCTTCCTCCAATGCATTGGGTAACGATATCATATCTCATGAGATAGATAGGGCTAGAACGGTAGGTTATACCGGTTCAGTGAAACAGGACTGAAACGAGGGTTACTCGATTCAGAAAGAGACTTTGTCCACTAAGATAGTCTTTGAAATGAGTCTTGACTAACAAGAAATGATTATCTATGATTATGTGTGTATGCCACAAAGATTAATGTTTTATGTTATAATTATTGGGATTTCATTTCACTACTATGATTTATCCCATGTTATGAAATTATACTCTCTTTTGCAGGTTAAGATTTCCAAAATGTTATGTTCTTATGAATACGATGTGATTGATTTTTCTTTTGTTTACCCTTACTGAGCATTTGAGCTCACCCTTTTATGTTTTCTTTTCCCCAGGATATAAAGAAAGGTTTTAGGTAAAAAAAAGGAAGATCTTTATGGGAGATGTTGAAGATCTTTCACCACGATTAGAAGATTATAGTCTGAGTTTCCAAAGACACTAAACTATTACGTTCCTTGTGTGTGTGTTTTTGTAATGTACTAAGTATTCCGCAAAAGTAATGTAAAGTCCATGTATGTCAAGCTTCGGGTCTCTATAGTCCTCGCCACCCTGCTACCGGTGGTCCTACCCATAGAGACGTCAAGCAACGAGAAGGTCCTCCCCTCATTATAGTACATTCTGAAGGCCATCCACAGGGTGTACCCCACAGATATTCTCCATATGGCATCCGTAATGGTAGTCCTCCCCATTGAAGAAGTTTTGATGGTAGTCCTCTCCATCACGACCGCCATTGCCAATGTTCTCACTACAGTGGCCCCAAGCAATAAGAAGGTCCTCCCCTTATTGTAGTGTGTCTTGATGGTCCTCCTCAGGATGCACATCGAACGTCAAACCATGATGGTCATCCTCACCATGATGGCAGTTGTTGCGAAGCCCCTCCCCGTAATAATGCTATGCAGCCAAAAGGTCCTCCCCTTGCTGCGACACGCCTTGGAGGGCCTCTCCTGGGTATGAACTACAAAATACCTTTTTTTGTGAGGATTCAAGCAGTAATGGTATTCCTCACCATTATGGTCGTTGTTGCGAAGGTCCTCCCCTCAATGACATATCGTATCGACAGGAAGGTCGTCCCCCTCCCGAATCAAGCACAGAAAATCCCTCATATGCCGAGGCTCTCAGGATGGTGGGATCAAGCATGTCAGTTTCCCAGCTAGTCGCCAACGACATCCTTCCTCAATCAGGAGATGTTCCGGGGCCATGTTCATCTTCTAAACCACCTCGGAATCGCCCTCATGATAATTTGATACCTACCGGTCCCACTGCCTCTGACCACGCTATCAGTGAGCATCTCAGTTGGGTTGACAAGGTATAAGAATCCGTATCAGAGGAGTATGCCGACATGTTGAACCCGATGAAACGCCTGGACAGGGATGATATACTAGTTGTGTTTTCGCCCACGGCCACCTCTCAATTAGACATACCAATAATGTTGTCGGAATAATGCGTGCACGACATCCGCTACAATATTTGGACAACCCTCCGTTGGCTGAAATCAATCTTCATGCCCTACGATGGGTGTGTAGACACCATCAAGTCAACAGGAGACCTCCTTCTTCACATTGTCCAGGAACCTCTTCCTTTGGCACGACAACAGCGACCCGCGGGGCATAAAGGAAACATGGAGATAACCTACCTATGTGAACTGCACCAGCTGCACCGCCTCATCAGTGACGCTTCGATGGGATTCCTTATTTAGGGATGGGTGGAACATGGAGCTATGCATGTCACTCTGCTCTCTACCCATAAGAACCCATTCGACAAGGTGTCCTACAATGTCATCCCGTCAAGACAGAAATCGAGTGGGGTCCCTACTCAGGAGAGAAAACACACCCAATAGAGATAGGCCTTGAGTCAGTCACAGATGCATCAGGCCCGACGGGAACAATCCATCCATGAACTTCTTGAATCAGGTCACTAAGGGAATACAACAGGCCTCTCGCCTAAGAGAGGACAATCAACGGTCATTGCCTACCTCCCCAGAAGGGATTGATTCACAGAAGAACTCAGAACCAACCCAGTTCACCCCCTAATGGGGGAAAACAAGATCAGACAGGTAGCGATAGTAGCAGCCACTGCCGTAATCTAGGTTTAACCCCAGACTGCAGGGCTGGTGGAATTTTTAACAACAAATTCCCCATAATACCAATAAAAATTGGAAGAGACTAAATGTCCAAGGAATGGAGTCAACCCCAGCCTTCAGGGCTGGGGGCATTTTTACCTCTCCAACAACAAACTCCCCCATGAGAATCAGTATTCTCTCATCTAGGGAGGATAGTCAGAAGAGGGCGTTCCTACCCTATCCCATCATTTGAATCATCGTCCCCTCCGAAAGGGATGTGTATCATAAGGTCGAATCAAAGGACTCTCGGCATCATCCTTCGACATGGAGTCCAAAAGAAATCCCGGGACATGAAAGGAAAGACTAGTAAAAGATACAGGAGAACCTATTCCTATTTGGACGATGACATCTTCTTTGCCCTGTGATATGCATCCAAAAACATCATAGAGGTTAACCCCACAGGTATCACCGAAGATGGGGAAAATATGGATGGATCGAGAGATGATGGTTCCGTTAAGGCTGTGACTCACAACGATCCACCAAGTGTGCACACCCGGAACTAGAGGGCCGCTCTAGTTATGGCCGCTCCTTCAGCTAACCTTCGTCTGCTCACCCTGAGAGCTCCCAAGAAGGATAAGAAAAAAGTACATGTTACCCTTAACCTGCCTCCTTCTATTAATAAAAATGATCCACATATGCTCGAAGAGAGGTTTGCTCGACATGAAGAGGAAATGATGGAATTGAGGGTGCTCAACGCTAATCTACTCCATAGGAACCTTCTTATAGAAAGAGCATCCCAAGAGGAGCCACATCATGTACTTCCAGTAAGTGCATCTCAATGACCAAGGTTTTCCCCGACAAACGAAGCATGGTCAGGGCTTCTGCCCAGTGAGGAGCCCAACCCATCTGACTACCTAAATGTGGATCTGGATGAATACCAAGACTTCCCTCCACTCAAGAAGAAACTAGAGAGAGTATGTCTGAACCCTCCAAAGGTGTCATAAATGGAACATGCACCCCTGGTGCCAACAGAGTTGGATCCTCAAGCAATGCCCTGAGCTACACCTGCCCAGGACCAGGCTCAACAAGATGTAATACAGGGTCTCACCAGCACCATCGAGACACTGATAGCTCGATTGGAAGAAATGGAAGGTCGAATTGCTCCGATACAGCCAGAGCAGAATCCCTACCTAGATTGGGTGAGTAAAAAACCTCCTCCACCCTATTTTGGGATCCCTGTATTCCCTATTATCATTCGATCAAGTAATCCGGAATAGCATTTTATGCACTACACATCTTATTGCGACCCTATGATGGGAAATTTGGAACAATAAGAAGCAGTGAAACTAAGATGATTCATACGGACCTTGCATGTATCTTCCTTCTTTCTGGTATACGAGTCTGCCAGCCCGGTCAATAAAAAGCTTGGAAGACTTTCGACAACAGTTCCTATTCCACTTCAGCTCAATGTTGCCTAAAACAATGGTCAACGACCTCATGAACTGCAAGTAGAGGGGGAACAAGAGGGTCTCAGATTTCATCGCTAGATGGAAAGGTCTGACCTAGTCCTGGAATATGCCAATTCCATAAGATGAGATGCTTTCCATATGCATCGATAATCTTCGAGATGAGCTGCGAACACTGCTCATACCAGTGGAGTTCACCACTGGCTTCCACCATCTCTCATCCATTGCCCAAAGAATTGAGGACTCTCTACTGCGGACCAATATGATGTCCCAAATAGCCTCACAGGCTCCTTCCAAGAGAGCAGCCAGAGCTGAAGCAACCTTTGTCACACTCAAACCATCCTCTACACCTGCTCCGCCGCTAAGGACTCCACCAAATCGTCAAGGGCACCCTATATATCAGCGGACGCCTCCTTCTAAGTGGGGAGACCAGAGAGGATCGATGCGGAACCAGTTTGAGGAACGAATACACACGTTATACTTGTTCTGAGAGGACCAAGTCCACAGATACATCATTACCACCATGAATTGCTACTAGCTCTGCCTCCCAGAGCCAAGAAACCCTGAAGAAGTTGGTCGTGATGACAGGCTAGTTTACTGTCCCTACCATCAAATGATAGGGCACAATATTCCGGAAGGCTTAGTCTTCAAATACATCCTGTAATGGATGGTAGACTCTGGGAAGGTCGAGCTAGGACTACACCCAGCACATGTGACATATATTTACTCCACCAACTCTAACAAGAGGGATGGGTGGAAGGAAGTCACCATAAAAAGGGGTAGAATTATGATGACTGGATGACTCGAAAGACTGTCAACCGAGCCCAGGTAATAATCCGAGCTCAACTACAGCAGCTGGTGTTTCCACCAACATCCCTTGATGCCACGCATCAGACAATATCGGCCTCAGAACCCTCCACGAGCTGGTCATCCAAGTGTAATAAAAAAGGGAAAAAACAAGCACAAGAGGAACAATCCACAAAAAGGCCGAATATGGCCTCGATAGTGGCGGATTTTATGTCCTCAAACTTAGTGCCACAAGGAACGACCCACCAAACGGAACCATCAAGGACTACCGACCGGGCTGACCTGTTAGAGGATAAGGACCCAATATTTGGATCCATCAACGTAATCCATCTTATGAAATTATTCCCTGATGAAGGGTAAGTTTCTGAACCTGAGTTCCCGACACAAGGAGCTGGGATGAGGAATCGCGGAGGCAGGTGATACCAGGGGAGGTGCATTCACGACTGAAACATACCCTATGGTTAGACCTCGACCCAAACTGTAAATATCACAGATACCCATGAGAGAGCCCTTCAACCGACTCAGAAAGTGAAATAATGACCCTCCACCTCCACAAGAGGCCACTCTGCCCCCGTAATTCTGTGTTACCCATCGTAGGAGGAACAACTGTCTAGCCACCTAGTGCGCACAAACAGACCGGCTGGGCCGAGTCCCTAGAATGTGGTGACATCATCGACATCTGAACCTACAACCAGTCCCACCTCATCACGTATTCCAACTCCCAAAGTGCCTACTAATACTAACCCACCAATGGAGAAGCGTCAGCCGCTGGAATAGAAATACGACATCCTTAAGCAGCTGGCATCGGTAACAGCGAAACTGTCGATCCTAGTCACCTTGAGTTTGTCAGTAGACCTCACAGAGGAACTAATTGAAGCCTTTCTCATCCCCAAAGAGTTTCAGGCCAAGGTAGCTGCTGTTGAGATTTATCTAATAGAGACTAGCCCGGGTGAATGTAATTCGGTGATTTCCTTCACCGATCAGGATGACAATGCCATCATTGAAGGACATATCAAACCACTATATGTGTCCGGCACACTAAATGATGTGGAGATCCATATAGTCTTTACTGAAAAAGGCTCTAGAGTTAACCTCTTTCCCCTAAAAACACGGTGTATGCTGTGCTACAATGAGAATTACATAGTACCCTAATCCAGAACTCTGTTAAGTTATGACAAGAGTTTACAGAAGTCAATGGGACAAATTAAGCTAAAGAACCGTTTTGGAGACCATGTGGCCTACTCAGAATTCTTGGTGGTCCGACAGAACACAACATTTAATGCTCTACTGGGAAGGCGTGGCTCTATAAGCACATAGTTGTTCCTTCATCCTACCACCAGTGTATTATGTATTGCATCAATGGAAAAAATGGGACATTGCATGCCGAAAAGGTCCCCTTCGAACTCTCCGAGTCACACTACATTAACCCCAGGTTATATGAGCAAAAGAAGAAGAAGCCTGTGGTCAAAGGTTTCAACCAGATCCCCACTCCAAATTGTCTGGAAATGGATTTTGACGACCTCCTTAGACAGCTTGTCATAGACTACGCACTCCCCATCAACCATGTTGAGAGAAGGGGTTCAAGTTCAGACATGCACTCAGCTATCCTCATGACTTCAGCCATAACAGCCGAGCGTGACAATGAAGGAACGTCTTCCTACCATAAATTTGGGGGTGAATACTTGAGCGAGGGCACCCACAATTCCTCACCTCCAGACACCCAAGAACCTCTGCGAGAAGCTCTCCCCTCGTCGAATAAAGAAGTTGAGGATTTGGGAGAAGAAGAGTAGGAAGATCTCAAGGATGCACCTCCCACATTTGGGGAAGGTATATCCTCTATGGTGTACGAGCTTAGGAAAATAATCCTGGGCCATGAGGAACACCTGAGGCACACTCTTGTTAGTGCATCCATGTCCCCAGAGGAGCACGAGTAATATACCTCGTTTCTGAGGCAAAACCGGGATTTCATTACCTGGAATTACACAGAAATGATTGGACTCTATCCCGAAGTGGCCACACACCACTTAGGTCTGCCAGAAGACTAGTGGGGCTATAAATAGGCCGCCAGAAGGACACACCCATCACAAGATTCCAAAATAGCAGCTAAACTTGATAAGAGTATTATTGTGGGCTTCATTAGGGAGGTCCAATACCCCATCTAGAAGGCCAACAACATCCCTATCAAAAAAAATAATGGACAAATCCGCATTTTAATTGACTCCAGAGATCTCAGATGGCACTGTCCGAAAGATGATTTCCCGGTCCCGATCAGAGAGTTATTAATTGATGCAATGGTCAGGTATGAGGTCGTATACTTCATGGATGGTTATTCTGGGTATAATCAAATCAGGATGTCCCGAAAAGATGAATAAGCCACTAACTTTAGATCCCATCAAGGAATATACTGTTACAGGGTCATTCCATTTGGCCTCAAGAACACTGTCACCACATATCAATGTGCCATGCATCGTATAATTATACAATTCCTCTAGAGATTCGTCGAATGTTTCGTAGATCACTTGGTGGTTTAGTCCAGACAATGCTCAGATTACCTGTTAGACCTTCAGACCATCTTCAAAAAAATTTCCATCATAGCCAAAAGATGAACCCCTTGAAATGCGCCTTCGGGGTTTCCTAAGTGAAATTCCTTAGCTTCGTCATACGCCATCGTGGCATCGAAGTCGACCCTGAAAAGACAAAGGCTATCCACGGTCGTCCACCTCCCCGCAATCTCACCGAGTTGAGGGGATTCCAAGGACACCTGGCCTATATAAGGTGGTTCATAGCTAACATGACATGAAAATGTTTTCCCTTTACCAGGTTAATGAAGAAGGGAGTCATGTACCAATGGACATATGACTTCCAAGAGGCGTTCGACAGCTTAAAGAAGTACCTCTTAAACCCACTGGTGCTCATTCCCCCAGTTGAAGGAAGACCTCTCATTCTATACATGACGGCCTTAGAACGGTCACTAGGAGCCTTCTTCAAGCAGAAAAATGATGCCGATAGTGAAAACAGTCTCATTTACCTCATCTGAACCATGATTCATGCTGAGACTCGATACTCAAACATCATGAATAGTTGGTTGACCTTAGTCTTCACAGTTCAAAAGTTGCGACATTATCGGCAGAATTATGAAGTCCATTTGGTCTTGCATAGTAACCCGCTCATGTACAACCTTATCTTCCCAATGATGACCGGGCACCTATCCTGGTGTGCAGTCATCCTGCAACAGTTCGACATCTGGTTTGTGCCTCAAAAACCCTATCATGGGACATGCATTAACAGATTTTCTGGTGGATCAACCTTAAAAGGGGAAAAACGCAACTGATGCCAAGCTACCTAATGAAGAAATATTATCGATTCATGAGGACTTCACAGCATGGGAAATGTACTTCGACGGCGCATCCCAAATACCAACCAGGAAGAGGATGGAAGATCCCAAATTTAACATGGTGGGTTTGAGTATAATACCCATGTTCATGGAAAAGGCAGTATTCCCGTATTAGTTCCTTCTTCCAGAAAGATGTACAAACAATGAATCGGGGAATCAATCCCTCATTGCAGGCCTGGATCTCGCACTCCATGAAAAATTACAACACCATAAGGAAAAAGGTGACTCAGAAGTGGTCATCAAGCAAGTCAATGGTGATAATGCTCTTAAAAATGAGGAGATTATTCCCCTGTTTGACCATGTACGAGGTTTAATGGTGGAATTCTCCACAGAACCAACATTGACCTATATTCCCCGGTCTCAGAATGCTCAGGCCAACACATTAGCTAATGTGGCCATAGCCCTAGCTGACCCAGACTGGGATGAAACAATTATCACCATTTCTCATCATTGAATGGTCTTGTCGTTTGTACTGACTAAGATGAAGGAAATCATCGAAGTTAGTCCTACTCCCGAGCCATATGATCCTTCCATTGACTGGATGACCCCATTGAAAACTACCTTCATCGGGGAGAAACTCCATCAGACAGGGCTGAACTAGAGAAAATATGAAGAAGGTAAATCAACTTTGTCCTATATGGCGGTACGAATCAGCAGGAGGTCCTCTACAAATGAGACCTCTACTAAATTATCCTCAGATGCATTTATGGAGAAGAAACTACTGTCTTACTGACTAAGGTACATGCCGTAGTATGTGGGGCACATCATCCGAGGGCCATTCATTCCCATCAGGTACGATGACGTGTGTACTATTAGACCACAGTGGCACGATATTGTGAGTGATTTACAACAAAATTCCACTCATTCCCAATTCATGCCAACTTCATACACCAACCCCGAGGGTTACTTCATCAGTACAAGTACTCCCGACCATTCACCGTCTGGGGAATGGATGTCGTGGGACCATATCCTCCCTCCACAGCCAAACATGTGAAGTATATCCTCATGGCAACCAACTTCTTTTCCAAAGGGGCAGAAGTTGTACCCCTTAAGGAGGTTAGGGCAAGAAACATTGTAATATTTTTGAAAACCAATATAATCACCAGATTTTGTGTCCCTCATACCATACTAACGGATAATGGTACCAAATTTTGTTCTACCGAATTGAAGAAACTATACCAAGAATATGGTATCAAGGCTAACCACTAATCCCACTACCATGCAACGACCAACAGACAGATAGAGGCTTTCAATAAGACCCTGTCCCACATTATATAGAAAATGGTGTAAAAAGACAAGATGTCATGGGTGGATAAACTTTTCCATGCATTGTGGGATTATCGAACCTCAATCGACACCACTACTCGGGAAACTACATAATCATTAGTATAGAGAAACAAAAGCGGTCCTGCCCATTGAGCTCCAATTACCATCACTCCGCGTTGCCATTTGTGATCTATTATCCAACGATGATAAATCAGAAAAGTGGCTAGATGAATTGAACAACTAGACAAGAAGAGGTTTCACACTTTCCACCAACTAAATGTATATCAGAAATGGGATGCATGATCCTTCAATAAAAATGATCATCTTCAGTATTTCTTGGAAGGAGGTTTGGTATTGGTCCTCCAGAACCCAATGATATCTGGGAAGAAACCTACAAAGATAGATCCCATGTGGGAGGGACCATATGTTATACACAAGGTCTACTTCAACAGAGTGTATGCCCGGATCTCCATGGACGGGCAGTTCACTACCGCTCCTACAAATGAGAGATTTCTGAAGAAGTATTTCTCAATGAAATCAAAAGCAGTTGTCGTCTGAGCTTCAGGACATTAAACATCCAAGAACCCAATAGTCCAAACTCTATGACCCTAAACTAAGAGTATTTCTTCCTCACCGGCATAACTAAATGCAATTATCGTCTGAGCTATAGGACGTTAAACTGCCAAGCACCCATTGTTCCAAAATCTATGACGCTAAACTAAGAGTATTTCGTCCTCACCCCATGAAATTAACCTACATGGATTTCATATAAATATGTACGGCTTGATTCCTGTCGTCACAAGATACGTAGCGACGTCGTGATCCACTATCTTGGCCCAGCCACTCTCAAATGGAATAATAATAATAAAATGACCCCTTCCCCAGTGTACGGACCAGCCCCGAATGGGGTGTAATTTCTTCAGAGAACTACATACGGCTTTATTTTTGCCTTCTCATGATACGTAGCGATGCTGGGGTTCCCCATCCTGGCCCAACCGCCCCCGGATAAAGGTTAAAAATTCCCTCTCCCCCCGTGTATGGACCAGCCCTTCACAAGGTGTATTCCTCGTCCTCACTGCATGACGTTAAACTAAACTGATAAGGATAAAAGAAAAAATTCCCCTTCTCCCCCATGTACGGACGAAACATGTATGAGGTGTATTATATATATAGGAACTATAAGTGGCTTGATTCCTGCCCTCGCAGGATATGTAGTGACACCAGAATTTTGTATCTTGGCCCAAACACCCCCAAATGAGGTTTAATAGAAAATTTGACCTTTTCCCCATGTATGGACCAGACCTACACTGGGTTTATTTTCTTTCAAAAAACTATGTGAGGATTTATTCCTGACCTCTCAGGATACGTAGTGACGCTAGAATTCCACACCATGGTCCAGCCACCTCAATTGAATCCAAAAATACCCCCGTCCTCGTATAGACCAGACCCGGACGAGGTGTATTCCCTAAAAGAACTACATGAGGCATGAATCATGCCTTGATGAGATACATAATGACTCCAGGGTTCCCCATCCTAGCACATCCATTCAATAAAAAGCTCTCTCCCCCAGTGTATAGATTAGACTTGCACATGGTATATTCTTCATCCTCACCGCACGATGTTAAACTAGAAAGACATCAGAGAACTACGTGAGGCTGGATTCCTACCCTCTCATGATACATAGTGATTCCAAGGTCCCTCACCATGGCTCATCCATCCCAAAATAAAATTCAAAAATTCCCTTTTCTCCCCACATGTGTATTAAGGATATCGAGACATCTTCTAATCAACCAAACCTCATTGGGGCCCTTGCCCCACCATATCTTGTCAATATTGTTAGAACTGAAACATCAGTATTGATAGTCTTATGGGAGGGACATTAAAATGCTCACAAAAAAAGAGGCACAAAGTCTGTTAGGCCAAAAACCCGAAAAGGGAGACCTATGCAAAAGTCGGTTCATACCCGCTAGGTCCACACCAAAATGGGCCCATGTAAAATTTGGGTATTAACAGAAAAGACCAAAAGTTTGTGGGGTTTTTCAACAAAACCCTATAAATAGTCATACTCTGGTCGCTGGATCCCATGGTCCAGAAAAAAGGTAGAGATTGTTTCTATTATCTTTAATTATGATTAATTATGATTCAGTGAGTTGTTATTAACGCAACAATTGTTCCAGTAATAATCAAATTTTACAGCAAGGTAAGATTGATATAGATTGTATTTCATTTGAATTAAAAGGGAGGGCGTCCACAAGCTGGGGCATCTCCCTCACCACAATGAAAAAATGGGGTAAAAAAAATAGAGTGTACAAGAATGGATCTGACCGTCACAAAAGAGCATGGATCACTCTCTCTATCAGATCGGCAACCGTGGGGAAAAGTTTGTTGAGACTCTTCTCAATCATGACCTTCTCCCTGGCCTCAACCTCGGCCACTAAACGTGTATGCCCCACTATTGTTTAGAGATTGTTGATCCCTTTCCGTGTGTCTTCAAGCTTACCAGTATAAGTTGACAACTGATCCCTTAGAATTGTTCCCGTACTTCACATATATGAAACTCAGTAGATAGGGCGGCTGCCTGATCTCGAGAGCTCACCTCTTGTGATATCAGCTGATGGAGCTTTATCATTGCTTTCTCCAAGGCTCGGGTCCTACAATGAGAGGTAGTGAAGTGATCAAGTTTTCATTCATTAGTGTAAAATTCCTCACGGGCCGTGACAAAATGGAATGCTAGAAAATGTAACTATTGATAGTCAAAGCCACCTGACCCCAAACCCAGGAAGAGTTGTCAGAGAGCTTCAGTTTTAGTTTCCATATCTTCTAGAAGAGATTCGGTGAAAACCTCACAAATCCGGGGCCGATCCCACCAGCGCAGTACTCGCTGGTCTTCCATGACACAAGGACCATTGGTATCCTCGCTAAGTAGCATGGGAACGAAGTCTAAAACTGTGATCAGTGTAGACATGTGCATGCTAGAAGCTGTTTCTGAAGCTGGAAGGTCTGAAGCTTCTTACCCTGATTCGGGCTTGGGGATCATGTTATAATTTCTGGTATCAGCCGACCAAACTTCAGAAATTGTCTCGCTGGGACCCGAGGCCACTAGGTCATCCTCATCCACATCCAAGAAGGTTGGGTCTTTCTGAACTTCGACCGCAGAGGGGCTGGGAGAGGAAAATACCCTACGTTTATTTGACCGACGATCCATCAGTCAGTCCTCCCCCAGAGCCGATGAGGAAGGTGCGGTAGGAACAACATCAATAATGACTCATGATTTGGGAACCTACCGGACAACCTTCCCCAGGATCCCATAGGGATAATGTTTTACCCACATTCTTGCATACTCCAAGGAAAGGCTAGTAGATGCTCCTTTTTCCAGGAAAGGGAATGCTTGTGTTAGATCCCTCCCACATCAGCATCAACCACCATTGAAAGAGAGTGGTCGGGTGCAGTCCTTGAGACTGAGGAGGGATAATGGAATCTTGCAGTTTCAGACACCCAAACTGGTGGGGAAAATGATGGGGACGGGCGTACAACTCACACAAAGAAAACCCATCAATCCATGCAGAAAAAAACCCATCCCATAGTGAAACCACATAAGAACGCTCCTCCAGGCTCCACCTGTGGTTGTAAACCATGACCCTATAAGGGGTGGGGTAGGGAGCAAAAGAAAAATGGTAAAAGTCACTCAGAAGCATGATGACTTCATCAGAATTGAGGAACTTCAAGCGAACCCTATCTATATCGAGCAGGGTAGGCCAAAAGGTAGGAAGCATGATGACTGTGTTGTGACAATACTCATAACATCAGCAATTATTCTCTATCCAGTTGAATAAAAATTAAAATGGCCCACTCAGATGGTAGGGTGACCCACCCTCCTGCATGTGGCTCATTAGTTCGTAAATATGAGCCAAAGTGGAACAAAGAAATTCACCAGGTGGCCCTCTTCCAACTCAACATACGTCATCAAGGTGCAAGACCTGATGCCTGGGTTGATATCCCAAGAAGGGAATAGCCACCCACTCAAAAACATAGCAAACAGACCAGCCATCCCGAGCATAGGTGGCACACCGGGGCACACCTCGTAACCCCATGAAAGGTAGTCTCCCTCCTCTATAACCACCCATTAGGAAACTACGATGGTTCATGACTGTTAATAAGGATGAGTCTTGGGGCGCTTCACCTTCAGCACACGACCAGTGGTGTTCAAAAATAACACTATACAGGTGCTATTGGGAACAAGAGAGCGGGCATGCAAGGCCTGACCCAGTGACCACTCCGCCATAACCAGAAGATCCCTTGCCAATGAAGGAACTTGTTCAACATTGTACCATGCGTCAAGAGTGGGGAGAAACTCGTCATACATCTCACCAATGACCGGATGCCCTCCCAATCGGTAGATGTCCCATAAACTAATTCTGACTTCACCATGGGAATGGTGAAAAGTATTCGTGCTTGAACACCAGCGACTGAGCATGTCAGGCCGGATCAAATATTGAGGGTAAACAACAAATTGAGATGCCCACACTGCGGAATACAGATTGAATGCTTCTTGAGACTCGGTAAATTACAAGAAATGATGATGGGCCCAAAAGACTCAGGCCCCGTCATTTGATTCAAGTGCACCAGACCGAAGATCCCACCTAGGAATCCACCCCGCGTCAGGATCCACTCAAGAATGTTTGATTATGGATGGGTAACTCTTGAAGACATATTCTTGAGAGATGTATTGTGTGTATTGATCGCTTTGGGTCTAGATAGAGCCTATCAAAATAAATGTGTATTTTAGATCAGAATCACATATTATCTCCCCCGATTGGGAGAGGTTTTCCTGAATGCACTTCTGCGATGCTTCCATGAAATGTGACAGAAGACCGGATAAGGTAGGGGGATAGGGACGTCATCTTGAAGACCGAAGACATAAAGCAGAAGCCGATTTAATAGTGGATAGACCAAGAGCTCAGGGGAGAGAAAGTCCTTTAAGACACCATTGTCAGGAATGATGGATTGACTAGGTTCCTCTTTGATGCTCTTAGCTCTACGAATCATAGATAGATGTCTACTTGGACCAATTGGGAGAGGCTTGATAGCAGGTCTGGGTGCAGGGCAAGGGGGAACCATATTTTCTCCCTGCATTATAAAAACCTAGAATATTGTTAGTCCACAATAATAAAATTTGGGCAAAAATACCAAACATATGACAAAGGAGTCAAGAAGCCTTCATGACGAGCTCCATGATCAGGCATCAAAATGTGGTTCGTGATGACAACATCCCACGAACCAACCATATGTGGAAGATAATATTGTGTTATTAGGAAGATACTAGTCAATGATATGATAGGAAATTTGATGATGTATAATTAAGAATTACATGTTAATAAGGGAGAAGAAGATGAATTGAAGATAAAGTCAGTGGCCTTCAAAACCACTTCATAATAAACCAAATAAAAGAAAAGGAGAAATTAAAAGCCCCTAAAGATTTTTCCAAAGTCGAACAATCATCACTAGATAGTGATGAGTAATTTTCTTAAGTATCTAGACAATTTAAAATGTTTTATAGAAGAAATAATTTTTATAGAAATCATAACTTCAAAGCAAGATATGATCACACAAGAAACTAGAAGAAGGATTGAAAAAGAAGTGAGAAATGTGACAAAATAATCTATTATCAATGTAAGATAAAAAAATTTAAATACTGACTGTCCTATGATAAAATATAATATGAGGAATGGGGACCACGAAAGAAAATATAAAAAGACCATTAAGGTTTCTTGGAGTGTTCATGTGGATAGTTCAAGTGATTAAGAGTCCTCACATGATGAAAAATCTAACAAGGACAAAATGTGTTCTATGAAAAACACATATGATGTAACCCTTGAGAATCCTATAGAAATATCTTATTATTTTGGAGATGAATATGATTATGAAAATATGACTAATAATTAAAAATTTTTGTATTTTAATATTATATAAGTCACATGTAATGAACTAAAATATAAATAAAAATCTTAAATGAAACAACATGACATAACTACTACTGTAAAATCTGAACTTTATATAGACAATGATAAATTTTTCGAATTACTTAAAGTCAACACTAAAGTTATGTTATCTAAAGACCAACTGAAAATAGACATAGAGAATGCATCCGATGGAAAAAATAATCTTATTCAAATTTTTGGTAAACAAGTTGTAAATAGATACAAAACTAGTATAAGATACAAACCTCGACAATGGAATCTCATAAAAAACAACATTTTAACTAAATCTAGAAAATCTATTTTTCTACCGAAGAGTGAAATTTTTTCTACAAGTTCCTGTTATAGAAAATATATAAATAACTATAGTTTTTCTAGATGAAATTAAATTTATTATTCAATTGTGTTACATAATTCTTATAGGAAACCCATGAAGAAGATTTGGGTTCTTAGAGCATTGATTACAAATGTTACTAGACAAAAAAAATATGGTTTGAAAAACATATTTTTCTTTGATTATGATTTAGGAATGATGCTTGAAGAGCTCCTATTAATGAATATTGTACATGGATGGTGGATCTCCAAGACACATGTCATGATATTTCTCATGATTCAACAATTTAATAAATATTGATTGTGTTCATGTCACTTTTAGTTATTAAGCTAAATGGAAAATAATTGGCTTAGACCCTATTAATAACTCTAGCTTAGTTTTTATTTCCAAAGTAAACTTTTTTGTTTCATTGATATATAATCTGGTTAGTATATCATAGCTCTGTGATGATGGTTCTCATTATATATTTTGAAAATTATCCATGTACTATTTTTGACTCTAAAATTGGACTAGTATTTTCTAATTTTTGAAATGAATATGTTTATACTATTAACATCGATTCATTAGTTTCTCAATAAGTTTCTTACATAAGCATATTTCATAAAGAGTCTTGTCATTGGAATTGATTACTGTGAAAATACATTATACACTTGCATATAAATATTAATATAAAATTTTCAGTCAAGGATCTACCGAAACCATAATATTCAAATAAAAAATTTTATAACCATTTACAAAAGGGTAAACATCACAAAAATATATTTCAAACCAAGAAACTATGTTTCAACTTGTCAACCTCTTGAGTTGATTCACATGGATTTTTCTAGACCTTCTAGAGTATCATTATTGATGGGAAGCACTATGTTTATGTTCCTATATATGAAAATACTAGTTATACATGGATCTTCTTATTAGATCAAAAAAGTGAACCGTGCACACGTATTAACATGTATTCAAGGATTGTAGAATATCCTAGTAAAATTGGGAGAAAATATAAAAGAAGTGACCATGGCCCTATGATTGAATACCAAGAGTCTGAATCCTTTTTCTCATAAGTGGATATAGTGATAAATTATTATCTCCTAGAAAATCTCATGAAAATTTATTTGTACAAGGAAGTTATAAATAATTATAAGAAATTTCAAGAAACATGGATAGTGATTATGAACCACCTATATATTTTTGGGGAGAATCTATCAGGAAAGCATGCTAAATTAGTAATAAAGTATTAATTAGAAAAATTCATAAAATAAATCCCAATTATTGGTGGACCAATAGAAAACCCAATGTTAATTACTTAGATGTTGTTGGTTTCAAAGTATATATTCTTATTACAATAGATAATCTGGACAAATTTTCCTCCAAAAGTGTTGAAGGAATTTTTCTAGGATAGTAAATCTTTAGTAATTCTTATATAGTATTTAACAAAAGAAAAAATGTGTGGAAGAAACTATAAATGTAATTTTTTTTGAAATACATCCACATGAATCAAAGACCTCACGAGTGAATCATGATGATGATACATCAAATCTAGACACTAATGATAAATATTCTGACCAACTTTTGAAGGAATCTCTTAAAACATCAAATTTTGGGAATTCTCCAGATTTCAGCCATAATGAAACTAAACCTACTAGATTTTAAGAGTGAATTACTAAATGGTTATATAATTGAGGATGTTTTTATTTAACAACCCATTAGTTTAACAAACCATAACTTTCCAAATCGGATTTTTAATTAACATAATATTTATATAGTTTGAAGCATGCTACAATATCTTGGTATGATAGATTAAGTAGTTTTATAATTTGTAATGGTTTTTCAAAAGGCATTGTTGATCCTAATATCTTTATAAAAATAATTTCAAAGAAGTTTTATTGGTATAAATTTATTTAGGGGATATAATTTTTTGATCATTAAAAAATTCAATTTTAATTAATTTTTCAAAGATGATGAAAAATGAATTTGAAATGAGTTTAATTCGTAAACTAAAAATCTATCGTTGATTTCAAAATTTTCAATATAAAGATTTTATTATTTTTAAACAAATAAAATATACTAAATATCTTAAATTTTTTTTGTCATGGATAACAATAAATGTTGTGATAATCGAATGAGAAATACATGTAAGATTCATTATGATTAAAATGGTAAATATGTTGATCAAACCATGTATAGAGGAATGATTTGAATTCTAATATACTGAACTACTATTCCGGATGATATTATGTTTAGTTTTTTCATGTGTTCATGTTTTCAAGAAAACCCCAAAAATTATCATTTAATTGTTATTAAATGTATTGTTCAAATAGATCTAACATATAACCAATTTGGGGAAGTTTTAATGTAGGGGAAAATCATTTGACTTAGTTAGCTTTGCAGATGCTGATTTTGGTAGTTTTAAGTTAGATATAAAAAGCATATATGAAACATGTCACCTTTTAAGGATGTATTTAGTATCTTACTGTAGTATGAATCAAAATTTTATAGGTTTATCTATTGAGAAGATGAATACATAGATAATGGTAGTTGAAGTGATCATCTTTTTGGATGAAACACACATTACAAGGCATGATAGTAATCAGAAAAAATTTGTGGATGAAACACAAATTACATAGCTACAGGTGGTTGTTGTGCAACAATATTCTATTTCTTTAACGTTCCCCATTTTTTATACCAATTATTATCGTTGGGATTGATCATTGTTCATTCAGGGAAAATAAATAAGATATAAATAAAAGAGAAAAATAAATATCCTACATGGATTTTAGATTAATCATTGATGATGAACTATTTTGTTTCTCACATTGATGATATCCACAAACTCTGTTTTCACAATAATCAATGATCTGATCCCTATCAATCATTTTCTTTGATAATTATTTCTATTTGTTATCTGAATATCATGATTTTTAGCATCCAACCTTAAAAAATTTATATAACCTTATTTTCATAGTGTAAGAAGGTATATGTGTCGTAAAAATTAAATAAAATATTTATCTAATTTATTTTAGTATTTTCACCGCTAGGAAATATTTTTCACAAATTCCTCATGGTAACAAATATTATTTTAGGAGTATATTAAGAACTACATTCTCATAAAAATAGTGCCGTAAAATATCTTATTTGTTCATCTATTTGGGAGTTCCACCACATTTTCATGAAAATTACGCATGTGTTCTATTTATTGTATTTAATTCATTTCATACATTTATTTTGGGAACACCTAGTCTCAAAATCAAATATCATCTTAGTGTCTACTCTTGAATAAAATTTATATAGTATTATAAATATCAACATGGAGAGTTTTTTTCATTATAGAAGTCACATGGAATTTTTTGTGGTTCTTCAACATAATCATTAGTGAAACTATAATTTCTGAAAGAGTAATGAAAACAATTTTGAAAAAAACATTAATACTAAGAATGTGACATATATAATAAGTATCTCTTTATAAATGTATTTTTTATACATATACCCATCTGAACTCAATTCATGTTGGAATAATCAGTATTTATGTAAGGATGTATCTAGGATAATAATTTAGGACGTCCCCTCAATGTATTTATGTTTGGAAATTTTCCATCTCATCCCACATACATTGATTTCTAATGTCAGGCCCCCTTCTCAGCTAACAGAAAGGGGACATTGTACAGAAATTTATCTCTATAACTCAACAAATGAAATAGGGTATGTCTTATATATATTAAAGGATATTTGATCTCATCCACCACAATGGTCACACAAATCATTTACTATTTTCCTTAAACAACCATTATTTTAATAAAAAATTAATTCTCATATAGTCTATATATCAATAGAAAATATTATCTATCAAATAAAAATTATTACTATTAAATAAACTACGATTTTATGAAGGAAATCATATTAATTATTAAATATTAATAGGAACATGTTTCCCAACTCAAAAAATAATTATACAACCCATATTATGTTTTGATTATTTTCTAAAAAATAGGATTTCTCCAAATAACATAATTAATGAAATAACCATGAATTGATTATAAATCATGGCTATAATATATGAAAAATATATGATGTTATAAAATATGTAGAGTATATTTTTTAATAATTATGGTGTCCCTACTTCTTAAATAGTTTGATCTATAATAGTTAGTTGGTGAGGATGGTACACTATGTGTTATTTAATGTCTTACATGTTATACATATATAAAAAATTGCATTTATAATCATCGTTGAGAAATAAAAGATATTATTTTAGGATAAGAAAAATATATAGAATGCAGTTATTTATAAAAGTGAAAATTTATTTCCTCTTCTATAAAAGGTCATCACAAATGATATGAGACTCAAATAATCAAAGGATATATATGAAATTTATAAATTTATCTTTGAAGTTAATATTAAACTTAATAAAGTAAAACTAGAAGTCTATTAATACATAAATTAAGAAATATAAATTGGTTCTGATGAGAACAATGAATACTATTTCCAAAGATTCATTAAGATTTTTAAAAAAATATTTAAATTTTGTGAGAATCTAGAGGATTCCACCATTGAAAATAAGTTGATAAAGAATGTTTGATACGATTTTTTTGTATGATATTATATAATTAGGATATGGAAGATAAATTCATCGTTGAACATCATATTAATCACATTTGATATGAAACTATAAAAGATTTGTAATTTAATAATAAAGTATAATACAAAATTGCATTCAAGGAATTGAAAAGAAATCAATAAAAAATAGTTTCATGGACTAATTAATTTTCATGATTATTATGATGATTAATTCTTCAAAAATATTATTTATCTTATTTCAATGATTTTGTAAAAATGTATTATAATGGAAAAGGTAAAAATTGTTAAAGTGTTGAAATTTAATTTTCATTAGGAAGTTTAATTATTAATTTGGGATGAATAAGGTTGATGATACATTGATATTTCAGGATGATAAGAAGTCCCAAACAAAAAATTCATGAATGATAAAGAATATATTAACTAGAGAGAAGAGTAATGTTATGAGAAGAAGGGAGGAGGGGGATACTTCAATAGCATGAAGTGAATATCATAATGAATTGAATTTCATTTACCATGTTGAAAAACATATTGATTCATCAACCAATTATGATTAGTATAGGAGGAATACATTATATTGATAGTAGAAAGGAGAGATAAAATATTGTTTTGTGAAATAAACACAACTTTAGTATGAAAATATAAAATTATTAAAAGGGAAAAGGATAATATATTTTAAAAAATATGTTTACATAAAATGGTAAGTGAAATACATTTTGAATATTAATAATAATAGATTAAATGTGGTTGAGTTTGAGAAAATGGGAAGCAAGCATGATGAGAAATTTGATCAAAATGAGTGAGGTATCGTGAATCCATATTTGTATGTATAGAATATAAAATTGAGGTAAATTGAATTATATAATATGTCACTAATTATAAAAATGTTAATGGTTATTCTTATGAATCTTGTGAGAAGAGAAATTCAAATAGGCAATGTTATCCTTGCCTAAATATGTCACAAAATAAGTACACTACACCTAAAATTTAATATAAAAAATTACACAATTATGATTAATTGGAAAATTTAGGGTAAATATTCAACATAAAATATGGGTGAAATATTAGTAGAATAAGGAAAACCCCTTGGAAAATTATGGCATAAAATTTCGATGGTATATAGCATTTTTCATGAGTAAATTATTTTACATATAAATTTTCACTATTATATTGATATTTTTTGTCACTATGATTCTATTGAAAACAATATTGACATTACTGGTACAATATACCATTCATATAGTTGTTTCCTAAATCAATGGGTGATTTTTAATGAGAAAATGAGGGCATGCCTTCCTATAAAGGAACTAATAACTACATATAAAACAAATATATAAAACCAAAATTTATTTGAAGGTAATGAATTAAGATTTTGTAGATATATAATATAATTTTATCAGGATGATGTACTAATTATTAGGATCATATAAAAGTTCCCTATGTTGATAAAGAGACAAATAATTACAAGGAAAATAATGTAATGTAAAATTCTACGAAGTCTATAATGAAGACCATTTATAAAATCAATGTAGTTGAACATCTTTATAAATAATCTCAATCTATGTGGCATAATAAATAGAAAATTTCTTAAAATATAGAAAAATGAGGAAAGTGAAACATATAAAGGAGATAATGTGAGGTACCAATATGTGGCATATGTTTAGGAGATTTTTTCAACTAATTAGTATCTGAAATTTAATGGAAAAATTATGTGTAATGAGTTGTTAGTGTTGGAATGGAAAAAAGTATTTTCTATACATCCTTCCATCATAAAAATATGTCCTGAAAAGAATGATGTGAGAGTAAAGAATAGATTTTTCATTGACATATTTGATGATTTAAATTGCATCCAGAAAAAATAATTAAAATAATATAATATGATAGAAAACATAAAATGAATATTCATAGAATAAAGTATGACATTAATTGGAAATAAATGTTTATGTTGAGAGAATAATCTATTTATTTCAGCTTTTGGGGTTCAAAAAATGGGTCCTTCTTCGTTAACTAAAACATATGTTTTTTTTGATAACATACATGATATTTAAGGATAAGAATAACTGTTTTAAAAATTAGACAACAAAGATAATGTTATTCATGGTGTATAAGAACTACCACGAGGAGTTAGAGTTGAGTTCATCCATTTAGGTGGAGAAAACATAAAGCTATGTAATGAAAAATTCCCAATTTTAGTGAACATATTTTCTCTTGATATTTAGGAAATAAATTTAGAATAAGGTATAGACAAAAATTATTTTTTTATTGTATAAAATATGTTGGTAATGTGGGTGTGTTGGTTGATGAATTAAATATGAAAAGGGTGTGTTTGATGATATTATTGTGAAATTTATTTATTTTTTAGTTGATATATGAAAATTTTACATTTTTTCATCATAATAGAATATTAATAGTCCATATAATAAATTTTTTGGTATTATATATGTTAATAAGAAATGATGTCATTTTTTCAAAAAACACTTACGTTTTAGTGAAATAACTAGTGAACTATAAATTGGATTACTCTACATAAAATTATATTATATTAATTAATGGATCCTGTATAGCACATATGATTCATTTACAATATACAATCTTTCACTGTAAAACATCTACAACATAATGGCCCTAAATTTATTCAATAATGTTATTAAGATAAAAAATTTAAAATTTTATAAATTATATTTCATGGCATAATGTTTATTTTTCTATTAAACATGCCAACGTTATCATAGGATTATTTTTTTTGGATTCATCAAAATAATTTATTTCTGTGTGGGAAGTGAAAAATTCCTATTTTAAAATAAACTGTCAGTCTAAAATCATTATAATAATATCAGAATACCTTGAATGTTTTTAAAAAATTCTATTGGAAGAAATATATTTTTAATAATTAATAAATTAAAAATAAAAATATAATATAGAGATTATAAATATATTTTTATCATTTTCAGTTATAGGTAATTCTTTTGTTAAAATTATTTTTACTCCTTTCATATTAGTCAAGTGTTTACATATATTTACATATTTACATTGAATTTTGGAATTTTTTAAAGATAAATAAGTAATAATTGATTTATTATAATCTAATTAATCACATTTAAATATAAATATTATTTTCAATTGCTTTAAAATCAATTTTATTATTAAAATAAACATTTCTCTGAAAATGGTTTCTGTTGTATTTTTTACATTTATATTGAATGTAATTTTTTGAAATTATATATGTTGAATAAATTAAAATTGATTAAATAATTTGAATAGTCCTAATTTATATTTGGTAATATTATCACCATAATTTTTTATCATAATGAATAATATCCATAGTAAATATTTATAACCTTAGTTAAGGGTAAAAAATGTTAAAATAGTCAAGAATTTATTAATAAGGCTTCAATATATCACATAACTCATTATTAAATCGCATTTGTATTTGTTATTTTTACCTTACCCATATCAACTTTTATTATATTAAAATTTTGATCCACTTGTACTATAAAATAACATTATATTATTTTTAAATTTAATGTAATTCTATTTGTTTCTCTCCAACAACTTAAAAAGTGATCGTATTATCCTATCTTATTGAAAATAATTGGTCCCTCTATGTAAAACAATAACAACAAAAAACAATATATATTTTTTTCACTTATTTGTTTTCTCTTACTCATATCGAAATACCATCTTATGAAGTCTGAATGGGTAATCTTGAAGAGTTTTCTCAAAAAATGCTAGTCATCTTACTCGAAAAATTCAAAGGTGATTAATTCTTATACTTACACTAAATATGATATATAGATTATATAATAATTCATATAGTTTATAAAATATAGTAACACATTATTAAGATTATTTGAAATCCATTTTCACCGCATTTTCATCTTATGAAAAGTGAAAGCATGCGTCGTGTGTACGTACAACCTACCATCTCTCAGTAGCAGGGTAATTTTTTTCTTCTCATAGTTTTATGTTGATGGTAATAAAAATTGATTTAAGGAAATACATATTATTTTTTTAGTTAATTATTATTCTTGAAATTTATGACTTATTATATATTTATACCCTACCATATTTTAATAAATTTCTATGTCCCTATTATGTAAGTGTTGATATCAACCTTCATAAATAGACGTGTTTCATTTTAAAATTTTGAGTATATGTGGAAGTATATATAATTATATAAAACAAATAAAAAATATATTAATAAATTTATTAAAATTTTGAAAAGGATGTAACCATATTACAACTCCTTTAACCATGAAATTTTAACTCTTGTAAATTTTTAGATGTTGAAAAAAATTCTTAAAATGGATGAAATATAAAAGAATTATTCAATGAATTTATCTATAATTCATAAAAACGATTATATAAAATAAAAAATTATTAATTTTTTTTATTAATAAATTAAAAAATTAATTAAAATTGTTTATATAGGGAGATCAATAATATATGACTAAAAGGAGACCCATGGTTTGAGATTTATATTGGAAGTTCATTTTACTCGAGTATAGTTTTTTGAAAATTTTAATTGGGAAAATTATATGATACTTATATTAAAAACACCATATATTTTATTATAAAATTTTATAGTTTTTTATGAATTTATATTACATTTATTTTGTCATTTATCAATAATCAACAAACAAGTTTCATGAAAGGGACATTATTTTGGAGATATTATTTTAATATTTTTCCACTAACTTTCTTTATTCAATTTATTTGTTCTTTTAAATTTTAAAAAATGTTCCGAAATATAAATAAAATGTTTATAAAATCTATTTTATTTTTTTAGATTAATTACAATGTATTGAAAATAAATATTTTCATCAATTTACATATGCGCAATATTCAAAAGTTTAAAAATTGAAAAAATAATTTGTTTACATGTACATCATTACTGTCAATTCATAACATCACGGTTATTACAAATTATGATGATATCATTACATGAATACTTGGATATCTTGAAATATAATATATTCTAAATATTCTCTTTATTATGTTTTATCACGTAATAAAAATTCAAATAATTATTTCCTTAATTGAATGAAATGAATTTTTAATGTAATTTATTATTTGTCATTTTTAATAATCAAATGAATTATATTCTTATTGTTTTGAATCTAATTTTTAGGGAATATATTTACAATGAAAATTAATTTATAATGAAATAATTTTACTCTATCATCCTTTTCTTATAATGGAATATAACATTAATCGAGATCATTGAAATTCCATTGATCACAATCTCTTTCAATCACCATTATTAATTGGTTACTATTTTTAGCCATTGTGTACACATTTTTAATATAATATATGAAATAAAAAATATTTATATTACATTTCTGATATTTTAACCATATATCATTTCAATATATGATATTAGTTTATGGAATATTATTATGCATGATATGTTATTTACTTAGAAAATATTGATGTTATATATTGATAATTAAATAAAGAAAATTTTTAAATATATGGAACATTGAGATTTTTTTATTGAAAATTTTAAAAAAATGGAATTATTATGATGTTAATGTGACTTAAGGTGCTCAGTTATTGATATCCCCTTAATTAACTGATTGGTCTCATGTGAAAAAACAACAAGAATGCTATATTAGATGAGTATTTAGTGAACAACAACCCATTTATTATTAATTATGTACTGTTTGAGATGAATTAATGGTTATCATCATAAAAAATTGGTTGAGGATGTGATGGATAGTTTATGAATATTAAAAAAAATTAATCACCTTTATTGATAATAATTTTCACCTTATTAATGCGAATTCTATGTTGATATAGAGATGGATTTTTTCTAAAATAATGATATTTATTGAATTTAATATGTTGTAGTTATCCAATCTACCATATTGTTAATGACTTATTGACTAATGAGAACATCCACTATATATAACAATTTCATATTATATAATATAACCCTTTATTTATTTTCCCCCAATATATTGAAAATGATATTATGAATAATTTCCAAAGAGAAATAATGTTTTTTTATGTTGTATTTCTATATTTCCAATGTAATATGTGAATCAAATATGTTTGTAGTTATAAATTCTAAATGAAATAATTGATATTATGTGATGTGATCCCTTATATCTTGTCACAATGTAATAAATAAAGATTGTCTTTGGGTTACTGGAGTATGAATTTTAGTTTTTATAGAGAATGTTCAATAAGATTCTTTAAAACATGAATTTGAATGAAAATTTCTAACATTAGAATAATGTTAATACATCATGGTAATTTAAACCATTACAATTATTTGGATTTTTATTTTATAACATAATTTTCTTCATAATTATGAGATAACTAATGTTGTTCCATTATTTAGACATGTTTCCTAGTCGATAAACAGAATCATCCCTTTTAGTAAATGATGGGATTTACCTCATAAGAATGCCCATATGGATGGTGGTAGAGTAGATATGATAATCACAATACTAGTAATTTTGAATTATGTTATAATGAAAAAACATTCCTATGATGGTAAAACTATTTTTTAATAGTATAATTTAGCTATGATGGATTTTTTTTTCAAAATTTAATCCTCCATATTTTAATATAAATACTTATCTATTAACCAGTATTAAATATATTAAGCACCTGAAAATGAATTTTCTGACCTTGGTATGAAATGAAATGTAAAATCTTATTATTATAGTGTATTTATAGCGTAGTGATACTAATTAATAGTTGCCACTTATATATAACATTGAAGATGTTGATTATATAAAAATTATGGAATGGTTAAATAATTATGTGGTATTCTTTGTGAAATTATTTTCTCAGGGTAAATGATATCTATTGGAGATTAATTTATTCCAACTCAAATAGAGAGAGAAATTTTATTTTGTAGAGTTAAGAATAACTTTTAAATATTATCCACACATTCCATGTAATGCATATGTAATATGAATATAAATTTTGACCATATTTTTAATTATCTTAAGCTGAGTCCCTCGAGGGAAACAAATTCTTAAATTTATTCATCATATGATGATATAGTTTCATTATCCATCATTTAATATTATTAATTATAAATATTTTATTCATTATGGGAAGTCAAGAAATGGTTTGGTGAGATGAGAAAAAAGGAAAATAAATTGTTTCAAAGAAGAATAAACAGGATGTGTTATTTCTATTATGTTATAATTTTGGAAATAAAAATCTAGGTATACACTTAATGGGACCATGATTTTACATCGAGTGTGAATATAGGGTTCATAAGTCTAATAAATGAAATGTAATGAATCAAAACATTGTTATCTCGTGCATCAGCTATAAAGTGATGGAAAGCATTTCAAACCATTATTTTAAGTATCAATGGAAACTATGACAGGGGAACAAGTGGACATTTTTACAATTATGAGATTACTATAGAGGGGTTTGGTGTTTGTAATAATGTAAACATAGGTACTATGATAATAACCTCAAAATTAGAGAAATTTTTATTATTATCTGTATTTCCAAACTAGTTTTTTAACATCCTTGTTTTTTTAGAAAATTATATATTTACCTAGAACCCTAAGAGGGGATTTATCAAATAATACTCATAGTGGAAATCTTATTTCAACAAGGATTCATCAGTTAGTTCTCAATCTAATAAATAAAAAACCCATATTTTTAAACTATATTATTATAAATATTTTTATTTGATTTAATATTTGTGTTGGATTGAAACCCAAATTTAATGTAAAAATTATCTTCCAAGAGAAATAGAACACAACTATAAATAGATATGTGGTATACCATGACTTTATAGGGGATAATTTATCATCTGAATCATGTCTTGATCTACCTCTAGTTTTTTATCATTAAAAAAAATCTTGTAGAAGAAGACTAGACATAACCATTGAATGGGAATGATATACATAGAAATGATAATATATATATTCTTAAAGAATACATTAATATGTTTCCGAATGAGCTACCTATATATTCATATGACCATGAAGTTGAGTTTATTATAGATTTAATCACTAATAAAAAATATATATCTAAGACTCACAGTAGGTTGTAAATAGTGTAATTGGTTATATTAGATATTAAAATACATGATTTGTGTGATAAGGGATTTATAATCCCTAGTGTTTCCCTATGGGGTGACCCTATTACTCTTATGAAGAATAGTGATGGTTTTATGAGGATGAGTTAATATAATAGGTAAATAAATGATATTAGTGCGAAACCATGTATGTTCTTCCCATTATTGATGGATGTTTTTATAAAATTCAATGCGATTAGTAATTTTCAATTATCATTTGTCATTTGGTTATCCCAAACTATGAGTATTGAGGAATGATATTCCAAATAATATATTTAATATGAGGTATGGAAATTAATAGTATATATTAATTCCTTTTTCATCAACAAATTCACAATAAGGTTTTTTTATATAACTATTACAGTAATCAATTATTATCTCAATACATTCATTATGGTGTTAATTAATGATATATTGATATATTCTAAATGAAATGATAATATATGATTTATTAGTCAATAATTCTTATGAGTATTTGAGATAATGACTTATATGGAAAAATTTTAGAATTTTAATTATAGGTTTAGGATGGTTATTTTCCTCAACATATTGTCTCTAATGATCTAAGATCTATTGATCCTCTAAAGGCAAATGTATTGATTTAATGGAAAATGGTAATGAAATTTATTTCAGTAGAGAGTGTCCTTGTATTAGTAAGTTATTATAAATGAATTATTCAATTAATTTCTCATTTAGATAAGACTGTAATAAATATGACATTTATTGGTGATTTTTTATTCTGTCTAATGACTATATTGATTGTTTTAAAGAACTAAAAAGGATATTAGTAAATACAATTATATATAATTTACCATAATGAAGGGGTACATTAGGCATATATGGTGATTCATAAATGACGGGACATGGACTTGTCCTTATTAATAATGTTAGTCTTGTTACCTATGTATCTATCAAGTGAATGTTTTTTGAAAATAATAATCAAAACACAAATCTTGAGTTACCTGCTGTTATATTTTCATTGAATAAATAGATGCACTACCAATATGGTGATAAATGTAAAATATATACTTATCATATATCATTTAGATATGTATTCTCATATATTATTCTAAATAGGAGGAAAGGTTGATTTAAGTAAATAATAATGGATTACGATTACTCAATACACTAACAACGTGGGATGAGAGACAAGGTAGATGTCATGGTGGGTAAGAAAGATCACAGAGTTTTGATTGAAATAATTATTTAAAATGATCCTATATTAATGTATTTTGAAACGTTTGATATGTGAATCACATTGTAAAGGGAAAAAAATAATCTATTATAAATTATTCCTAAACAATAATTTTTATCGAACTAAAAAGGTTATATATTTATGATAGGAACATTCAAAATTAAATCAATGGATTAATTGATGTCTAGTTGGGAGAATTAATTTATAAATGTGGTATATTAAAATTTGGGTAGTTCATATGTGTTATCTTAATAAATATGTTAAAAATAATATTATTAGACGAGTCAAATAGCTTAATTGTTTCTATAAACCCTTGTAACAAAAAAATATTATTATTATTTTAGGAATTGATTTCGGTTAGATTATATAAAATGAAAAATAACTGTTTATTTATAGAGATGATGGGTTTTTAAAATAAAAAAGGATATGGAAGAAAATTATAATATAGTAATGAATCATTTACCTATTATTCTGTGAATATGGAGTAAAATTACTATAGAATTTTTGACAAGATTTATATAATGTATCGATCCTAGAAGCGTAGATCTGGTTAATTATTTTATTACATTGGCATGACTATAATGAATCCAATCTTGAAGGGCCGATTAATTTTGATGTCCTAAAAATCCATATTATATGCATGATACCAACAATACATTTTTAAATATAAATTACAAAAATGATATATAATAAAATTAAATCAACTCTGTCCTTGAAATGTTATTCAATGATTTGATATTCTAACCATGAAAAATAAAACATAATATTAGTGAGCTCAAATGATTATTAACGGTATCATGAGAGGAATAAATAATCAATCAGTTAGAATAAATTAACATTGAATGGTAAATAACTAATAACACATGTGTTAAAATTAATAAATTAGGAAAAATCAATATAGGAAGGTATAAAACTGACACACATACCACTTAATCAATCAACTGAAATGAAATGTATCTCTAGATATGTCTACACAGAATTTCATGGATAGATAATAGCTGAAAATAAATTATGGGAATACTTAATTATCTATATTTGTAATATACCACCAACGCTTCATTCCAAGTATGTAAATCATTCAAGGCATCATTCCACAAATATAATAAATTTAAGGCTTCATTAAATGAATCAAATAATGCCAAGGATTTTGGATATGAATAAAATAATTTAAAGGATATATGATAAGGATATAACTAATTCAACACTTAAATATTAGAATCTAATACTATATAGTCATTATTAAATGAATCAAATATTGTCAATGGAAACAATGTAAAAAATTATATATGGTTTAGATAGTGGAAATATCCATCTATCAAAATATGGGTACTCAAGTAAATTTCCAACAAAAAAATGATTATAAATATGTTATTGTTTCATGAGTATGTTAAAAACTAATAATGATTCATGATTTTAAGGATAATAATTAAGAAAACTCTTATAGAGAATAATCTTTAAATATTCCAACGTGTCTCATTCCACATTGAATCATTTAAATCAAAATTCATATTAAATAATAACATTAAAATAAAAAATAATATCATTATAATAAATATATTCATGATATGACAACTAAAAGGTATTATATATAACTTAAAAAATAGACCAGTTTCATAACAATGGTTAAATACCAATGGAATATTAATTGAGAAAAAACACCTTACCTTAACCTTCCTTTTATGGTGTGCTTTTATCCGTCTCCTAATCTGGAAACTCCTTTTGGTTTGATAAAAAAGGCCTCCATAGATGGATTTCAAACCAAATTAGACACTTATTGGTAGTGGGGATTTCTTATTAGAGACCATTTTTTCATAGTATGGATGATCCAAAGTGGCTTTAAAGGGGTGGGGAAAGGGTAGAGTGCTTTCTAATTTATAGTGGAGGGGGAGTGTAACTCTTGAAAATACAAAAAGGTATTAATTAATGGTAGGTCTACATTACCAAAATTTTATAAAAAATTTAAAAATAACCCATTATATGGTTATCATAGTCGAGGAAATAATCCAACATAGATAAAATATGTTTATTTTAGTAATTTGGATCCATACCTTATATGATGCCCAAATTTTTTCCCTTTTAATTATATATTACAGTTTTCTAATATATTTAATTTATACATTATAAATAAATAATTTTGCGATTTATTAGACTATATAGACCACTAAATATATTTTATAAATTAGAATTACAATGTTTTTAGAAATTAATTTCAAAAAACAGTGAATGTGACATGCTATAAAGCTACTCAAACCTAGACCACATTTACAATATTTTTACAGTATATGGGTCAACAAATTTACTATAAAATATAAAATTCCCCACTAATAAGACATATTTATTATTTATTGACCCCTAAAAATCAATTTTAATAATATAATATTTTTATAAATTTTAATCCATTTAAAAAAAATCATTTATTGTAAAATAACAAAAATGTCAATTTTGACATTATTTATTTAATATTAATTTAAAATAAAAAAACTAAAATGGAATTCATATATATTATGTTTACATATTTTTAAAATTTAATATTAATCTAAAAAATAATTAATGGAAAAAAATCATTCAATGTAAATAAATTTTAATAATTGTAGTATCAATAATTTTAGTTAATTATTAACTAAATAATAACAATGTTTGATTTTCTTTAAAATTGTAATTAACTAAACCATCATTAAAAACTATTATTATATTATTATGATAAAAACATCCCTTTTATATTTAAAATGGATATGTATAAAAAAAATATGGTGTTTTTACATATCTAAATGTATTATAAATGATAATGGTAAGGAACGTTCTCTTTTTTTCTTTTTTCCTTACATAGTATTTTATATAAGGAATATGCACATAATAATAACCCAAAAAATAAAATTCAATAAAAGTGATTAATTGTCAAATTATTGGCATCCAATGTATCTTAGACAAGTTTAATGGTTATTTTTTCCTTATAATTACGGGATTGTCCCTTATTAATTTAATATTACCTTTATCACTGCAATTAATTTTTACCCCTTCCATAAATATTTTTTTGTGAAAAATTAGCTTGATCATTATACTAAAAAATGTTGTACCAAATAAATTTGTTCATGTCTATTTTATAAAATTCAATTCATAGAATTGTTAAAATTAAGATTAGCAAAACTCCTATAGACGTGGTGAGAATTCAGGGTTTTAATGTAAAAAGGTCCAATAGTTCAATATGTTATTATATCTAATTTAATAATAAAAATGATTCCAAGGAACTAAATTTGATCAACATATAAATAATTGAACTATAACGAATTTAATAACCAAATTAAAAAGTAATTTAACTCTAATTATTATTTAAATGAAATGGTTTTTTCAAACTAAATTATAGTAATTTTTACAATTCGACAAAAAATGATGTTTCTGAAATGAATCCAAAAAATTCACCTTATGATAATTTAAAATTTCCAATCCCAAAATTTATAATTATTTTTAATGAATATTTCATAAAATTTATAAAATTTATTTTTAAAATAGTCACACTATTAAAAGGCAGTAAAACCTCTTCTTTCATGTAATGAAAGATAACTCAATGTAGTCCATAGCGTATACATAAAATGCTGTTGTATATTAAGGGAGAAAATAATATTTATTATAAAATGAGAATAATATAATGTATTAGGGAGTTATATTCTCCCCATCTTAATTAAATTTTATGATCTAAATTTAAACCTGATCATGGTATTCAAGGGATTTATATTTAAAGATAAACCATTTTTAAAAAACGCATTACATAAATCGGGTAGAAACACGTATTATTATTAGATAATAAAGGGTATTTAAATTATAATTTAAATAACTTCAATTCTAGAAGAACCTTGGGGGTAAATGGAATCATGAATACGGTGGAAAAATATGGAAGGCTTGTACTGATAGAGTGTACTAGAGAACACAGTTTAGAGAATGTTGGCAATCAGAAGGCTGTAAATCAACAATGAACTAAGGGGCCATTTGATTCATTGGAAACTAATGTACAATGATAAAATTTTGGATTCATAATCCTTTTTTATAAATTTGAGTAATTAATCCATTATCTATGAATATAAATGAATATATGTTTCTATTTTATAAACACAGTCTTATGCATTAGTTTTCCAAGAACAATCTCCACATCATGTATTTTCCCTAGATTCTTAATATAGGAAATTAATACATTAGATTATAAAATCTCGTCCAAAGATAATCCATATCATAAATTGTTAACTCCTAAAACAATAATCTTACAATACATTAAAAAGATTGTCATTGTGTTTCTAAAATGAACTAATCGACATCCTTTAATCAATATAATGATTCTCTAAACATTCACATTACAAAAATGAGAATAACATCACCATGTATCCTCTATAAATATGGTAATAACTCAAATTATTGAAATAAATATTGTAAACATGAATTATTCCTCCTTCCATAGGTAAAACACTTGTTATTGGATATATTGTTTTAATCCAAAATCGTTATAATCTATATTAATGATAGAATAAGCCACTTTTCAACAATTTGTTAATTAGTTCTAATGTATTCAACACTTATCAAAATTAATTATTTATAATTATACTAATATCTGAAAAAAAATTATGGGTTTTATTTCCATAGATAATCTGTTTCCAAAAAATTTATCTTACTACTAAATATCATTTCTTGACACCATTCAGCATATGATTTCAAATCCTTAACGAAAAAGTTTTTTCAAAACAATCTTAATATATTAAAAAATTATTATAAATATTATAAAACTAATAAAATATTATAATGACATAATTTTTAATTAGGAATTATTGTTATTGTTATTTATATTTGGTACTATCCCAACATCACCATTATACAAATGTATCTTTTGTGGTATATTCCAATGAAAATAGAGAAATTGATTTTAATAGTGTAAAATATCATTTTAGAGGAAGCATTTAACATTATAATATTATTTCTTTCTTTTAAAATCGTGTACATGGTTTGATTTTTATCCACAATTAAAACAAACTCACACTCCCTTAATGAATTTACAATAGTTATTCTTTCCATATTTATCAAAAGTGGGAAAATCCTTCTTTCCCTTCATCTTCATCTACTCATTTACTATCTTTGGTGCTCAGATGACCTCTTCTTGTGTTCTTTTTCATTTAAGACATGAGAAATTGGGAATTAATTACCCTAATAATTATCACATTATACAATTTACTAATACAATGAGAATTTTTCTAAGACTATTTCCATTTATAATATTTCCTTAAGACCATGAAATATTTGATCATTCTTACTCATAGGATCTTTTTCATTGTTGAGGTTCACATTCCATTTACTAACATAATTTGTAAAAAATTTAATTTATTGGATTTTATCATAATATAATATATAATTCCAAATATGGAATAACACAAAAAAAATTTCCACATGAATCCTAGATTCATAAAAATTGGATACATTATGGAAATCATTACTTTTAACTTCCTTAAAATGGATTTCAAGGAAGATGTCAATTATCATAAGCATATAATCTAGGAGTGTCAAATGACGTGTCTAGTAAGGAAAATTTTAAACTGCCGTGTTATACTAAGTTAGGCATAAAACACATTTTCATAGTTATTACTCTTAGGTACATCTCTGATAGAACCACATCCACTTGTAGTATCCATAAAATGCTTTATTGGAAGAAATACTGACATAATCTCTTCCTTCCAAAAATTCTAGGATGTTATTCTATAATTAACCTCAATTTAAATATTAGGTTTATTATCCATTATCTATGTTCATATAATTATAGTTTCCATTGTTTTTGATAACCTCCCTTTAATAAAAAATGTATCACCTAACCATAGAATCCTAGAGTGAATACATTATTTAATCACATATATATCATTACAAGGAATAAAATTCTTAAGGACCGATCAGTTTATTTGTCGTTGAAAGTTAGATTACATATATGATACCCGTAATAAATTTTGAAATATAAATTAAAAACATGATTCTTAACAAAATGAAATAAACTGCATTCTTGAAATATTCATCAAAGACATTATCTCAAATAGTTGGAGAAATGAAACACAATAAGGGAAAGATAAAATGATCAGTAAGTGTTTGTATGTTGAAAGAAATAATTAATCCATGAGAATAAATAAATAAAGAAAGGTAAAGAGCTGATAAAAATTTTCCATCGAAAAAATAGTTAAGGAAAAATCAATATGAAAATGTAAGAAACTAAAGGAATTTCAATTTAACTAATGAAATGAAATAAAATGAATCTATAGATATTTCGATTGAAAAAAAACATTGGTGATTAATAAATACAAATAAATGATAAAAATAATTAATTATGGTTATCTATAATATACTATTGGGTATTCATTCCATGAATATATTATATTTATGGTTTCATGCTAAGAATACAATAATTTCTGGGATTCATGACAATAATCAAATACTTACAAGGATTCATTGATATAATATAATGATGACAAGGATTCATTCCAATAATATAACATGTTTATTTATGAATTCCACGAATAATACAATCATGTCTTTATTCCATGAATCTAATAATACTAAAGTGAACACCGTATGAAAATGTTATACGGTTCTAGTAATAAACATATCTGTGTATAGAATATGAATATCAATGTAAATTTTCAAAAAAAAAATACTACAATATAGTTTTTGTTTTAAGAGTAATTAAAAATTCAATAACTTATTGAGAATTTAAATATAATCAATGAGAACCTTTTTAGGACAATAATATTTAATCATTCTAAAGTGTCTTATACAACATTGAAACATTTAAATCATATTCATCCTAAATAAATAACATTAAAAGACACCATTAATATCATTATAATAAATATAATCATTATATATCACATTAATGGTAGTATATAGACCATTTAAAAAAATGGTTAATTACAACAATTAAGTCTCAATAGAAGGTAAAATGTGGAAAATAACAATTATATTAACCTATAAATTATGGGGTGGCCTTTATCTTTCAATTAATCGTGTATCCCCTATTGGTTTGTATAAAATGTTTTCCTTGTATGGATTTGTCTAAAATAGAGGATTTTAGGCCATGTGTAGGGATTTAGGGAGACTATTTGGGATGATTTTGGATTATTCAATGGGTCTTTATAGGTTTTAGGAAATGGTAAAGTGATTTCGTTTTTAATGTGGTAGGAGAGGAGATCCCTTGTAAATACCAAAAGGTATTCATTAATGGTTCATATACCTTACCTAAAATTCATAAAATTGGGAAAAACTATGTATTAATGGGGAATAATGGTCAATTAAACCTCCAATAAAACAATATGTCCATATTAATAATTTGGATCCTTAACATATAAGATCCCCGAATTTTATCATCATTGTTTTTATCGAAGCATATAGTTTAAGAATATAATTAATTTAACCTCTAGGATAAAAATAACGTGTTATTAATTATAAAATATAAATACAATGACATATTAATATTTGATATCATTTTTAAAATAATAACCACATGTTTTTTGGAAATTATTTTTAAAATAAGTGAATGTAACATGTTAAACACTACTTAAACCCATTCAACATTAATAATGTTTTTACAGTATATGAGTCAACATGTCAATTTTAAAAGATTAATTGGTCCAATATTTGAAAATATTTAATATTTATTGACACTTAAAATTCAATTGGTATAATAAATAATTTTAAATATTTTTAAATCATTAAATAAATATCATTTATTGTAAAATGAAAATTTTGTCAATTTCCACATTATTAAATTAATATTAATTTTAAATAACAAAATAACATTGTAATTAAAATATCTTATTATTAAATATGTTAAAAATTATATACTCACCAACCAATATAATATAATTCAATCATTTATTCAATAAACTTCACATTTTATATAATTAGATTCATTTATTTTAGTTCACTCTTAACTAAATAAAAAATAAGTTCACACTTCGTAAGAATATAATGTAACTATGAAATATAAAAAAATATTGATAAATTATTTTGATAAAAATATCCCATTTATATTACAATAGTATATTTATAATAAATAATTTTGATGTCATTTTTATATCTAATTGTTTTATAAATGGTAAAGGTAATTAAAGATCTCATTTTGTCATTTTTCTTTACTTAAACTAGAATATAGGGTACCTCCATTTAATAATATCCCAATAACCCATAAAAATGAAAAAAATTTGGAAATGTTATAAATATTTGCATCCAAGGGAATTTGGAAAATTTTACAACACATTTCTTTCCATAAAAATAAGGGTTATTCCATTATTAGGCTTAACCGAACCTTGATCGCTACAATTCATTTTAATGACATTCACAAATCAATTTGGACAAAAATTAATTTGATCAAGTTTGAAAAAAATATATTTTACTTTTAAGCCCATGTGTTTATTATTTTCAAAATTTAAATAATGTATATTTTAATTTTAAGATTAATGAAAATCTCGTAGATATATCAAGAATACAGGTCTTAAATAAAAATTAGTTCAAAAGATCAAAAAGTTTTTATATCTCATTTAAATAAAAAATTTACTAAACTGACCTAAATTTTATTAATATATGTACAATTGATATATATTAACATCAAAACCCAATTTAAAATATAAATTATCAGTAATCATTATTTAAATAAAAAAGATGTTTATAACTAAAATGCAGTAATTTTAAATATTCATAAAAAAAATTTCATTCTCAGAAATAAACCAAAAATTTACCCTAATAGAATTTCAACATTACGAATAAAAAAATTATGTTTATTTTGAGAAATAAAATTTATTATATTTTGAATATTATATTTTAAAATAGGTTCTCCTTTAAAAGGAAATAAAACTCGTTCTTGCATGTAACACAAGATTACTCAATGTTGTGCTTTGTATAAGAATCAGATGGTATTGTGTATAAAGAGATTAAAATAATATTTATTATAATAGGAAAATATTTTAAAGTCATAAGGTGTCATAATTTCTAGAAACTTAGAGAGATAATGATGCCATAAATGTTATTAATTAGCTTGTTAACATGTCCCTGTATTTATTTCATATAATGGCCGTTCAACCAACACTGTTCCTCCCACAACTCTATATTAATAAATTTTTTGAGACATAATGGTCTAACTAATTATATTTAATCTAAATGTGACCAATTTTTTACATAAAAATTTTATCAATGTATTTATAAGGTTCATGAAACTGAACTTCATCAGAGTACTTCTTATCATAATCAAATAGAGGGATAGTTAAAAAGGGATATTTTAAAACTGGAAGACATTTTGAGGTTTTTCTAAAATTAATTTTATTTTATAGAGGATTATTATATTCAATTTAGTATATTTAATAAATTAATATATTCTATTCATGCATTTTAATGGAACCATGTAATGAATAATATTCAAAAAATTCAATATAAATATTTTTTGGTTCAAATATGGTGAAAATAATATTTCATACCAAAAGACATTAGGGATTCAAAATTGAAAATAAGAAATATTTACAGTCATATTATGTTAACTCAATCATGGATAAATTGTTATAGAGATAACCAAATAAATGATCTCAAATTTAAAGAATGAGATCATGTTTTCATTAATATATTTAAATGGAAGTTTGATATAGTATTTTGAATATATTTGAAACTATGTCCCATATAAATAAGGTCTTTTTATATTCTAGAATGAATAGGAGTTACAACATCAAATTTGGAAAGTACAACTAGGTCATCTATAGATCATGATGTGTTACATATAACCTTTTTGTGGAATGAAATTTAAAAACCAATACATTATATGACTTAAATGGAAATAAAATTGGATGTTCATTTGTCTTACATTTAAGAGACTATCACAAATCATGAAACTGGGGAAAATTGTCTTGAAATTATATGAAATGATTAGTAATGGAAAAATAGATATAAACTAAAATATATAACATGAGTAATGATAGAAATAATATTTTTATCATTTTCTATATGTAATTAAATGATATAATCCCTAAAAATTTAACAAGTAGAGTTATTTACGTCAATTTTGGATTTATGATGTGTTTTGGGAAAAAATGGGAAAACTGGTTAATTTTGAAATCTTGACAGATTTTAATAACTTGTTTAATTCATGATTATCATTCAAAATATAAATCCAATTGATGTTATTATTTTTTATTAGGTTTATACATTTATTTTATTCATATTTTGTTTATTAATCTGGAATTAATTCGGCCATCAAAGGGTCCAATAAAATTCAATCAATTTGGAAACATACTCTAGATGACCCTATGGACCCCACATCAATTAATTTGACATAAATTGGCCAAAACGCATCCAATGGGGGTGATTAAAATTGGAATGGAAATAATATTAAGAAAGGAGTTCAAATGTTGAATATTATGAATATTTTCCATTATATAAGAGATATTTTGGGAGACATAGAATTATGATTAATTAATAACCCAAAACATATTATTTTTGGGGATATAATAATTATTATGAATATAGGAGATATTTTTAAGGATTAGATGAAATGCCTATTTATTATTCATATATAAGTGGAAGAACATTAAAAATAAATAGAAAGAGTGATTTTTGAGACTAGCAAATCTGATCATTATTTCATCTATGGATGTTCTTGATTTTATTATACATGGGTGGAATAGTTGATCATATTCCTCATAGAATAAGATCACATAATTTGGAAAATAATCTATTAGGATATAATATATTGGAGATTATTTTATTAGAGAATTTATCTAATCACAATAAAAAGCATGACTTTTTAGAAGAACCATAAAAATAAAATGTATTGTGACTCACTTATTAAAACTACATATGAGGTGAGGTTATGATATAAATATTTGATACTTGATAGATATAATAATATATTATATAGGATGAATTAAATTATTTTAACTCATAATAGAATCAAAAAACCACTGACTCACCACCCACTCTTATTAGTGATCCAACAAAACCATGGAAATTAAAAATTTATTAGAAACATTAGATATATATATTAATTTTAATATCTGGTATCAATAAAATTTCATGGATTTAAAATGTATTAAATTTTACTTCATCAAAGAATCAAGTGGTTTCAGAGACTAATAAAATATGATAAATCATTGGTGTTAATAAATAAATGAAATGAAAATAGTGTCGAGCCTCAAAACAATTAGAGTTGACACATTGAATTTATTGTATAATGATGAAACATTGAACAATGAATATTTTATAATCATATAAGACATATTGATTTTTCATGTTGATATTTATAATTGGTGACTCTACTAGAAATCAAATAGTCATTAATGGTGTGATGATGGAGATATTTTATTTATAATACTAATAAAAAATTAACATTAGTATATTGTTTCATTCATAGTATTTTTCTATGTGGTATTTTAATTAATGAAAAGATTTTTATTGATAAGATACAATGACGGTAGTGATCTTTGAACAATGATGTGTGAAAATTAATGACAGATATCTAATAACATAATGTTGCAAATTTAACAAGGATTGTAACTAATACCTATGAAAGACATGTTCCAAAAGGTGAATAAGGATATTTAGTTATTAAAACATATAGGTTGATCAATGAATGTATTGATTCTAAATAAGTAACAATAATTAATTTTAAAAAGTAATATATGAAATTTAATACTCTTAATGAGTTTTTGGATTGAAATGTTAAATACAGAATGAAGTATGACTTCAAATAATATTTATTTGACAATTAGTTATCATGTTGTATAACTATTTATTATAGATGAATTTTTTATTTGATGGATTTTTATAAGTCATGGGGATTTTATTAAAAATATAGAAGAATATTTTAAATATTATGGAATACTAGGTTAGAATACATGGAATTTCAAATGTCATAGTTTTGTAAAATAATCATGAAATAATAAAATAATTTCTTTGTTATACAACATGTATTGATTGATATAAAAAAAGTTATTATGCAAATGAAATGATATATTAATTTTTTTCAACTAAGATTCTTTGTATAGGATTTTCTAACAATCATGAGTGTATTTGTCATATCATGATTGATAAAAGAATATATGATTTTTTTACCAATTTCATGAACATGGGAATTGGAATAATAAAGTAATTGGAAAAAATATTGAATGAGAATATGCTAACTAAACACGTGAAAAATATATTGGGTAATTTTAAATTATTAATGACACTGTATGAAATATTGTTATCATGATTAATGATGACTACATGTTAATTTAATTCAAGAAGATATGAGTTTCGTATAATTCAAATGATAAATTTCATTAAGATGTCAACTAGAAAATTGAAAGTTATAGGTTCATAATGTTTGTTGAGTTTATTAAATACACACATATTTTTTGGTTGATGTTCAACAGATAATTAAAAAGGGTGGTTTTAATTCAATATTGATATATTAATTCAAATTTATTTCGTAATATGAGTAATTAAGTTTCTAATAATAACTGAATAATATAACTATGAAATTTTTTGTATGGTAGAAGTTCAAAATATATATTTGGATCTATGAATTTATAATATAAATAGATATCCATATATATATAACATATTTTGTCTATATATAAAATATTTTCCATTATATATGTATGATATTTCAAATACATTAATTTTAAAAATTCATAGAGGTTCCCAATATATTTAATTGTTTCCATCTAGTGTGTAATATATTATTATTTTAGTATATAATGATTTAGTAAGGGTATGTAATACATATCATGTTTTAATTACATACACATTATATTTGATACTATTTATCAAATTGATAAAATATTAGAGTCTCAAGTGATACATAATAGTGATTTGTTTCATAAATAATTTTGAAGAAGAAGACATGTAAGAATATAGATATTTCATATGTATGTAATATGTTTAGATCATGTATACTATCTTCTAGAAATATTAAAAAAAGAAAATGAAGAACACTTATGATGAAACATATATATTCATGTAAAATATAAAATAATTCAAGGTATTAAATTTTGGATTGGTAAGATAGTACCCTGTATTTATTATTATTATGGGGAGATACAAAAAATATTTTTTGGGAGTGACAAACATATAGAAATTATAGGATATTCAAAGGATAAATAATATAATTTTTTGAATCATAAAATATTATTCATAATGGTCAATTTTTTTTGAGATTGTAATAATATGACCACCATATATAATATATCTGTAGAAATATGTCAGATATTTTAAATAGGGATAATTTTATAAGTCTTTAGGATTCCATTTATGTGTATGTTTTATATAAATTCACCCATGTTATGCATTGTTTTTGTGAATAAAACCATTTTATACATTTTTTATTGAGAAAATGGAATGGATTTTTCATTGTGACTATATGATACAAGTATCATTGTTTCCTTGCATGTAATAAGTGACTCATTTACCCATGTTAATTATATAGTATTTTATTAATAGTATCATATTATTAATATATATATTAGCTGAAAAGTAAAATTTTTTGGTCGCTGAGGATGTTGTAACACTTCAATATTTATGGGTGATCAGGTGGAAGAAAATGAAAAAATTTGTCAGATGTTTCTGGAAACTAAAAGAGAATTGAATTATGGAATATTAATTCATGTAATTCAACCAAATAGTAAAACATGTGGATTATCATTTCACAGTTTTCATGGAGGATCCAAATTCAAAATATTGAAATATATCACATGTTTCCATTATCTGAGTTTAAAATTATAAAAGAAGAATATGATAGAGGGGATGATGATTCCACTATACACTACATCTATAAGTCCATGGATAAATGATAGCTATTTAAAATATATAAAGTCATATTATATAGAGGATGAAGATAGTGCAATACATAAATAAATTCATAAGGATCGTGGGGTATATGTTAATTAATCATATATATAAAAATTGAATACAAAGTGGAATTGTATAAATATAGTATAAAATTATCCTCATTGGGTAAAGATTTGATGTTGGATCATATTCACACTCACGTTCAATGTTCAGTATCTTTATTCTTTTAAGAGGAGGTGGGAATAATGTTACGACCCGTCCTGTATGGTCCGTACCGTGACTACCCCAAGACCACCTTCCATAGGCCAGGGGTTGGCGACTAGCACTGAAAGGCACACTCCCTAAAATGGGAAGGCATTTCCTTTAATCCTTTACAAACAAATGGTCCAAGAACACAACAAGAAGAAATTGTGAAGTAAACTACAATAATAAAAGAGTTCGGAAGGTAAAAGGGTCCAGAATATAAGGCCAAATGTAAAGGTACAAGTACACCTAAATATACAATACAACTGAATGAAAAAGAAAAACAGCTATTGTGTCTTCCTTTGAGGTTCCTACCTAATGGGTAGGTACAAATTGCCTCCTCATCACTCCACATCCTTCCGTCTCCTCCACGTCACGTCACGCCTAATGGACCACTTCTAGCACCGTCCAGTCCTGTCTCCCTCAGCCTCGATCAATGTTGTACGTCATCTGTACAAGACCCAATAAGGTGCGGGAAAATCCCATGCAATGGTGAGTATAATGATACTCAGTAGGGACCCTGAGACCCCGAAGGGCTCCAAATGTCCCACAATGAAAAACCCTAGGGTAGCACCGCTAAGGTATTTTACAACACGAGTATAGTACAACGTAGCATAACCTCAATCACATGCACAAAGTAAAGACATCTCATAATGAGTCTCAGCTCAAACCAGGTTTTCAATGAAGTATAAAAGTAAATATGGTTAGTCGCGAAGCTAGATCATATTATTCTGTCAAGAGGAACTGATTTTGATCATATAGTGTTTTACCCACATAGGATCGATAGGTACTAACCCCCGAAATCATCCACACAGGTTCTGAACTGCCCAAAGTTGATAGGTAACTAACCCCTACAAACCCACACATGATCGGTATTTTCAGACCCAGAAAGGATCACTGAGCGCAGCCCCACACAAGATTTGACCCACACATGATCGGTTTGTGATGACCCACACAACATCCTTGAACACTGAACTACATATGATTTATCTCCAACCTCCGCCTCACTGCCAGGAACCGGATTCCTCCCACCCCATGCACTCTAGTTCCATAAAATATTCCCTCAAGATATAGGTTGTACCTCGACCATCACTAAGTTCTAAAAAAGAGTAACCCAAAGGACCACCATGTCGTAAGGGTTCCAACGCGATAGACGGTACGTCATTCAGACTCCCCGATCTATGAGTTATAACCATTTTAGTTCTGGAGGCCCGGTTGGACTTGGATTCAATCCATCCCAACCATAGTCCAACTAAATAAAAAAATCAACAGGAGTAAAATAAAATAACTCTCTCAATCCATGTATCCCAACGCCGAATACGGTTGGTCAAACTGACGTCTTGTTCTCATGATATGGACCTTTATGTGACTCTAGGCCCAGCGGGGCCCGGTTCCGGTCCGACTCGGTCGGACTGACCAGGCCTGACCCGGTATGGGCCGGGTCATGGCCGACTATGCCCACATGGCCGAGGTATGATCCTGCTCACAAGGGCGGGCACGCCAGAATAAGGCGACCCACAAAGGGGTGGCCCATCCCATGTGGGGCGACGGCCTGGTCCGGGGGCCACAGCTCGCTGGGTGGTGGCCCCATCTGAAGGAAGGGGCCCACTCCGAGGGTGACGGCCCATCTCCTATGGATGCAACATGACATCTAGGGTGGCTAACTGAAAATGGTGGTGGCCTGGGTGAGGGTGGCGGCCCGGGTGAGGTGGCGTCCCGGGTGAGGGCGGCGACCTGGCTGGGGGCGGCAGCCCGGTTCGGTCTGACGTGGGGGCTGTAACCCCTGTCTCACGGATCCCCAAATGCCCGAAGGCCTTTCGGTTGGTGAGTTAGTGGAACTGTGTGGGTTCTTCTCAGTCGCTGTGTAACCCACCAGAGTTGGGTTCGACCATTCCTTCCATTCGGTGGCGGCGTGGAAGTCGCGACACCTCCCTTTCCATGGAGGTTTTCTTGCCTGTCGCCTCCTCCTTTCATTGCGGCTGATGATTCACTACCCTCCACTTGTGGCATGCATCGACACAATCGCGGTCTTCCATGAAGGCGCAAGGATAGCAAGATAGCGGAGGGTTTGGGCCAGGATCATTAGGCTTGCACCCCCAGAGTTAGCTCATAATCATTAGGGGGATTAATGTTTTAATAATAAATGGAATTAACAACTAGATAACCCCTGTAATGATACCCCGCAACAACCACCCACAAAGACTAATGAATCATGGGTCAACCCGTTAGTCAGTTGACCTGCGTTCTTTATGTAATTTCAAGAATGGGGAAGATGGAATAAAAAATTCATAATGGAAATAACCCCTTACATCGAAACGTCGTAGAAACGTCCATGCTTTATGGTGGATCATGTTCTTCCTTCTCATGACCTTCTCCCAAATATGCCACTGGCACATCACCCCTTTGGTTCAGTGTCATCTGTCACCTCCTGCTGGGTCGACATCAATTTATAAGGGTCAGACATTACAGTGTTTTTTCAGCACGTCGCTTCATGTTGAAGCTCCCTGATACACCACCCCAAGCTCCATATATATATGAGAGGGGGAAGATAATTACAATCGTGGGGAAATAATGTGGCTCTTTAATTAGTAATCATCATAATTTCCCCAATGTTGTCCTTAATTTACGAGGGAATGTCAAACCATTTAATTGCTTGACAAAATTCCATCCGCACACCTTTAAATTGGCCATTGGAGGATTATGAAATTAAATTATAAAATTATTTTATTTCATTTCTTTTAAAAAGTCTCAAATACAATATTTTTCTCCAGTTCTACTGTGGTCAATGTAAATCCTACCTTAAGAAAATCATGACGCTATGAATGCAACAATACCCTCATATTTTTAATCCAAGCACCAGTTCAAAAGTTAGAAAATTCCGCTCATGCGTTTACTGAACATACCAAAAAAAATGTTCATGAAATTATTAGAAGTCACCCTCGTCTCCTGTTGGTCGTTTTTTGGACGTTCCCTTGTGAAACATGCCCAAAAGAATCCAACAGTACTCTCGGATTTCCAATTCGAGTTACCTTTTAAAATTTATGTATTTTACAATAAAATAATTTTTACTTAACTATTTTATTTACGGCCAAAAACTTACTTTCACTGGTGGACAGCACTGGCCAATGTTAGTATCTTCATAAAAAGAGTATACCCTCATAATTCACAGGTGGTTTGAGATTTTTAATCAAAGTTACCTTTTGTGAGTTATATGCATTTTAAAAAAACATAATTTAATTATTTTAGTTATGGTTATGCCATTTTTGGGTTTTCTCACCGGAGGCATGTGCCGACAAAACATAAGTCGCACCTAGGGTACAACTGCCATCCTGAACACAACAATTTCCCCATATTTCTAATCCAGGAAATTGTTTAAGAGTTATTACACTTTTTAAGGAAATCATCTTACATGTGCCAATTAAATCTTAACAGAACATCGACAGATCATTCCAAGAACTCCGGGCCTCAGAATCATGCACAATCAGATTTCAAAGTCTCGAAATAATTCCATATAATTAAGAAATTATACATAAATTTTGGGACATTACATTCTCCCCACCTTATTTATTTACGTCCCCGAAAGCCAAATCATAAACTAAGGAAATAATGGGGGTATTGAGCATGAATCTGAGCCTCCCACACCCATGTTCCCTTTTAGAGGTTCCCTTGCTTCCATAATACATGAATCAGAGGTATAAACTTCCAATGATGGACCCTATCATATCGATCCTAAATCTCTACTGGATCCTTTTTAATCATCTCCCAATCGTCTAAGTCCAGCTCGCCATGGTCGATGATCTGATATTGGTCATGCATGTATCTCCTCAGTTAGAATATGTGGAAGACATCATTCTCCTTCTCCAATTGCGGTGGAGGTGCCAAGTGGTATGCCACCATGCCTATCCTCCGACCTATCTGAAGAGGTCTAATAAACATCAGGGATAACTTTTCACCTCAGAAAAATCCCTATAGTACATGTCGATGAGAGACTCGCTAGAAAATGTGGTCTCTCTCTTGTAACTCTAGGGGACTCCGTCTTCCCCCAGCATATGACTTCTGTCTACTCTGGGCAGTCTTCATCCACTCCTGGATGGTCTGCACCATCTCAGTGGTAGCCCGTACCAACTCTAGATCCATAAGTGTTGACTCCCCTGGGTCTGTCCAACATATAGGTGATCTGCAGGGTCGACTGTACAAGGACTTGAATGGTGCCATATCTATGGTGGAGTGATAATTGTTGTTGTATGAAAACTACACCAAGGAGAAGTGATCCTATGAACTGCTGTCAAAATCTAGGACACATGCACGTAGCATGTCCTCCAGATTCTGAATGGTCCGCTTCTTCTGATGAAGAGAGGCGATGGTCAAACACGGGTGATTCCCGATTTCCTCCTACAATCCCTTCCACAACCGGGTAGTGAAATGTGCATCATGATGAGAGATGATTATCGATGTCACCCCATGAAGTCGAACAATAACCTGTACGTAGAGGCATCCCAATCCATCTACTGATCCATGATATCAGATAGGTAAAAAGTGGTCTAACATGGGGAGTTGGTCAATGATCGCCCAAATGGAATCATATCCCCCGGACAAATGTGGAAGCCATGTTAAAAAGTCCATATAGATTTTATCCCACTTCCACTATGGCACCTCTTGGGGTTGTGCTAAGCCTCATAGAACCTGTTACTCGACCTTGACTTGCTCACAAGTGATTCATCATGATACAAACTCTTCCATTGCTCCCTTTATCCTCGGACAATAATATTATGGTCGGTGGACTAGGTACAACTTATCCCCTCCGGGATATACCGTTAAGGGGTATGTATGGATCTACCTCAACACCTCCTTCTGAAGCATCAATGGTACCATGGTGTGTCCTCAGTAGATAATGACATGCTCCCAACCTTTAGAGAAATACATTAGGGGAACGTCTTGAGGATATCTGAGCACATTGGGCCTTGCAGTCAATGTACCCATGTTGTGCCTCCCGAATTCGCTGAATAATTGGGGAAGTGATAGTCATAGAATAGAGGTAAGATACTCCATCATTATCCAATAAGAATATCTGCTGTGCGACTAGCTGCTCTAAGGCCACACTTAGTAGTTATAGACCAGAGCTCTCGCTATGTGCATCTTATACCATGTTCCCCTTCCCAAGAGTATAAAGAATCACAAAGTCATAGTCCTGGAGGAACTCTTGCTATCACCGCAATCTCAACTTCATGAAATCCTTACTGACACTTCTCCGTCCACAGGAATGGTTCCCCCTTCTTCATCAAAAGTCACAAGTGTACTGCTACCCTAGAGTGGTCTAGTTCAAAACTCCAATAGTACCTAGGAAAATCTGAACTCTTTCTCCCTTCTGGGAGGTAATCCTGGAATCATCTTTTGAAAATATTTCCCCAGACACTGCCACTTCTTTTGGGAACTGAAAAATTAATACTCCTTCTTCCACGAGGGTAAGTATGGCTAACTCAAGAGTGATTAGTTACACCCTATTATTCATGAGTTTATCATGTGATGTAGGGATTTTCCTTTTCTCTTATCAAGGGAAAACCTATTCCAATTTTGTAGATAAACCACAAAATTTTTTCCCAATTGAGTAAAAATGAGTATGAACTATGGATGTTCAGTCCATAACCAAACTAACATCATAAGGCATCAACGCTGCCACCAAGAGGTTAAACCCAAAACTCTCTTCTCAACAATTAGATCACACAGTCAGCGTATGTGTGATTATCAAGTCTCCTCCCATAGGTATCTTCAGACATGAGGGTCAGGTCAACAGTTTAACTGGAAAGTCTAGGTTTTGGAAATGATTCGTGGAAGGATGGAATGATTAGTACATATGTCTATTAAAACGGAATCTAGTATAAGAGATACACCATACCTCGAATCATTCATATATTCCTTGAGCCACACTTCATGACCACATGTATCTACTCCCTTACCCTATCCTCTATTTCCCTATGCCTAGTGGGGATCACATAGGAGGGTGGTTGTAAAAGTTGGAATTTTACACCACCTCATGATTCTCTCTTATCCCATCTTCCACGACTGTAGCACTTCAGATTCTTCTATCCCTATCACATCCTCTTCCTGAACATTTTGCACCCCCAATTCACTGACAATGGCGCAAATTTCCTGCTCTCCCACTTCTAACATTCACTTTCTATATTCGCCCAGCCAATGAAATTTCAACCACAAAGGTTCTCTCTAGCACCCTAACATAAGTAGGAATGCATATAGGAATAGGGATGGCTTGGATGTCCCTAAACACACCTCACTTGGAGGTTTGAGCCCTGAAGCACTAATCATACTGTATTGATTGTGTACCTAGGATGGTCAGTACACCTCGATGAATACTCATCTACTGATATATCGTCCTACTAAAGTTGTATATGCTATCGTGAACTCTCACCCACCTCCCCAATCCAGTAATTAGCCGCCAATGAGTCGGGCTCATCTAAAAACGTGAGGGGGATTTGATGCTTAGACATTGGGTAAAGAACTAAGCCTACACTTATCCTCTACTGGAACCGTCCGTTGTAACTACTGACCAACGGGAAGTCACTACAACAGAATAGCCGTTTAGAGGCAGTTTTGTTTGAGTTTAGCGGCGGTTTAAACCATCGTAAAACTGTTTTCCGGTGGTTTATAGAAACCACCGCCTAATTGGGCGTCAGAAATCTATTAGTGGTGGTTTTTAACGTTTATTGGTGGTTTCGGGAAAGCGTCGTAGGTGCCTCATTTCGAGGCGGTTTTCCTGAATTTAGAGGTGGTTTTACGAGCACTGGATATCAGTTTATTTGTGGAAGTTATAACCACCGTGAATAAACCCAAATTCCAGCGGTCGTAAAACCACCGATAAATTCACGGGAACCGCTGCGGAATGAGGTATCCATGATGCTCCTATTTAGTGGTGGTTATAACCGCCGTGAAAAGTCAATTTTATTTTATGTTTAGCGACGGTTTAAAATGCTACCAATATAAATTTCTCTGCGGTTAATACCGCCGTGAAAATATACCCAGAATAAAAATAAATAATTATTTTCATCTCTTGCACCACTACCCTGAAAAACAAATAAAACCAGAAAAAACCATCCCTGGCCTCCCACCAATGACTAAGAGATGAATATCCAGAATAAATAACTTGATTATAAACCAAGAGGAGAAACCACATGCTAGATATAGGGAATCCAAGATGAGAAACTTGTGGTAGGGGAGGTTTTACAAATATCTTCATGAAACGGACTCTCATTATAAAAGGGATACATGATTATAAACCCCATGAGGTACATATCATCCTAGGAGGAAAAACCAAGAAGAACCCATTATCAAAGGAATAAATGAGCGATAATAGGCACTATGTCATGAAAAAAATGTTGATCATGTGAATAAATAGTTCATGGAGGTGGTTTGGGGAATTGGGTTCCCAAATAAGAGACTTGGGTGAATATTTTCTCTATAATTGATCTAGAGAAAATATCACACCCTAGAATTGGAGCTAGGTGAAGGTTCACCCAAGTGTAGGGTTGGGTGAAGCATTGACCTAGTTGAGGGATTAGTGATGGTTTCCTCTAGTATAGAGGCCCATGATAAGCATCATTGTGGTATAGAGTATAAGGTAATGGTCTACCAGAGTATGAAGGCTCGAGTTGACTTTGGCGCATGAATCCCAATTGAGGAATCTCTAATAGGGTCTAAGTTCATGGAACACTAGTGAGGTTGAGTCTTTGGAACTGAACGAGGTTCATTATTCTCTATTGTTCCATCTAGGATATGACTTCACCATGTAATGACCTAATTTATCATCTAAGATGAGATCCTTCACCACAGTTTTTGAGAACTATTGGAGAAGTAGCATTCCTCAATGGTTATAATGTGTTAAAAAATTAGGTAACCCAATTATCTTTTATTAAAATTATTTTCCCTAATGTGTGACCTTAAATATACACCTTAGTAAAATTAGATACTTGGGAACATGAGAAACTCATGTCTCTTCCTCTTTCATTATGTTTGTTAAATGGGGATCCAGGGGTTTATTTATTGAAAAATATAGGGATAGGGGCACAGAAGGTTTGATCATTAGAGGAAATTTTTTCAATTAACATAGCATATAAATCAAGTGCATATACATATTTAAAAAGGTGAAAAGTGCATAGAGGTCAAGCACACAAGTTATTTGTGGGAAGTAGAGTTATGCTCACAAGAAGAGACCAGGGAAGATGAAACTTAACCCCACATAAATGGATTTGTAGATGTGGGCACATCAGTATAGTAATTCACTAGCGGGTCTCAAAAACACCCAGAAGAACTGGGAATTGAAATGACATAGGCTCATGCTAAAGTAAGGTACATGAAAATAATTTCATAAAACTCATACTAACATCAAATGACTATATCTTATGATCCATAATTGGTTTGTATCAAAAAATTCTCAAATTGAATCCTCTGAAACGAACTACACCCCTAGTGACCAATTTATCCCATATTATGTGTCTCATAAGGCCAAAAAGTCAATAAAAGTCTCTTAAAATGCATTTGATAATTCTAACAACCATTTTTATAAAAAAAATAAAAAATACATATCCTACCACCAATGGGAGGCTCTCACCTCCAAGTTACCAAATTAGAAAACATTTTAAATGAATCCCAATCCTTTATTATGTGAAAATCCGTGCAAAAAATGAAAGCCCCATTTGTGTCTTATTCATTCCCAAAAAATCTTTTCTAATATCACGTGTTTTTTTAATGAGGTTTGTATCATGGATTACATGGAAAACTATATGAAGCACATTTTTTATGCCAAGAAAATATGTCATTACCTTAAAAACAAATTAGTGTATTTGTTTATGAAAGAGTTTAGTGACTTGGTGTATTGAAAAACATGAAGGTATTATTTCAGGATGAAGACTTAAATCCTCAAAATAGATTATGTTCCTTAAATTATCATCTTTTTGTGTTTTATATGGGTCATTTTAACTAGTATATGTAATAAATATGACATACCTCTAAATGTTTTCATATGTTTGTGGACCTAAGGATACTATATTAACTTTTATTAGGCTTTAATGGTAGAATATATCATCTTTTAATGTTTTTTACCTTATTTCTTCATAAACATTATATAATGTAAGGTTTAGTGGGAAGGAAACCCCAAAGTGAATTTATAGAGTCTCAAACACCAAGATTAAGAGGGAGTCTATTTGGGATGAAACATAAGGTCGAGACCAAGATAAGTGGTCTAGATATAACTATGTATCCTATGATGATAGAAATCAATCCATTCATAGTTCTAGAAATTTGAATGGATGTGGTATTTCATAGAAGTATCTGAGATAAGTAATATGGACATAACTTGGTTTAATGATTCTGGATTAAATTCAGATGGAAAAGAAACCTAGGGACAGGTGATGAGAGGTGGTTTGGGGGGTCTTATTAAATTGGACATCCTCTATATGTGGGTGTTGGTCAAATTCAATACGATCATTTCACGGAGTCGTGGGAGTATAACTATGGTTTTTATGAGTATGTTTGGATAGAAGTGTTTTGAACCAGACCTATGACATCTCTCTATAAGGGCTAGTGTTGGTAAAGAAGAAAGTTCTGGAATTCTAGTAATTAATGTTTCATGACCTGATAGCTTGTAATGAATCAAAAAATGGAATTAAGAATAATAATATAAATTATTCATAGATATAATGATAGGTAAAAATTACCAGATAGACCATGATTTAGTGGAAATTGTGTTGGCAATGCAGTTCAAGTCATGCAGTAACAGTTCAGTGATCAAAACAGTTGTGGTCGGAAATGGTACATTGTAACCGGTCAGTTTTATTTTCTATTTCTAGTAAGTGGAGATTGGTATCATCAAACAATTCCAATAAAAAACTCAAACTCCTCCATTTATTCATACATTTAAAGAAGAGGAAGGATAGGGGTTTGGATTTCGCTCCTTTTACCTCCTTTGTTTTCTTCATTTCTCTAAGTGTTATCATTGGGCAATCTTATATTCCCTATTTGTAGTTCTTTTTTCAAGTTATCTGTATTCATATATTTTTTATTGAATTGATAGAAATAAATATATGATTTAACCATCCTAATATTGAAGTATTTGGTAGAATTTCTTTTCTTCAAATTCATGTTTTTATAAGACATACCAATTGTGAGTAATGTCGACATCCATCTTGGAGATTATATTTTAATTTAAAAAGTTTTCTTGCATTTACTCATGGACTTATGCTAATTTATCACCCCTCAGTCACACCTATATCTTAGTGAACCACCCTTGATTTAAATCATTATCAAGACATTTTAGAAGAGCTAGAGCTTGTTTAGATACTTTTGATGCTTAAATCAGACATTTTCAACAATGGGTGTCATGAAACTGTCCACAACACTATCCCCTTTATCACTATGAAATGACCCAATTTGTTCAACACATCAACAATGGGTTTAAATCCCAGTCATCCAAAATCTCGACTACCAATTCAAATGCATACCAAAATGGAATGATGTATACCACACTCGAGAAATTAAGATATAAAAAGAAACATCATAAATCAATAAAATGCATAAAAAGAAACACGAGAAATCAAGGAAAATTTTAGGCCATGAAAAAGTCTGGTGGAAACTATGTGCCACAAATGCTACATATACAAACCAACTATTTCGATTTTTGTTCAACACATCAAAAATACAACTACTCAGGGTCCGATGATGCATCGTCACCCTCTCCACCTTCATTTCCACTTTGTGCTATCACCTGTAAGAACATTATATTGAAAATTAAATATGGTTACATATTTATATTAAAACATAAAACCAATGAAAGTTAGAAAACTAAATGATTTTGATTTTTTGTGATTTAACTGCATACCACCAATCGATACACTCCCACCAGGGAATATCTACTCATATGAAGGGGGAGTCGACGACTCAGCCTCTACTGGGACATCCACCGATGGTGTGAGAGATGGTGCAGGGGGAGATTGTTCAGGGGTGTCCCCAGCTGGTGCCTCAGATGTCATGGGGAGGGACCCAGATGGATAGTCATCTGTCGTAGAACTGGAAGAGGCGAAGTACCGCTTCTTCCTTGGAATTACTGTCATTTAATCAAATAAAATCAAATTCAGAATATATATTTCAAAAAAATTAAGCAGAAAAATTTAAAAATGATAATAGACGGAGTACTAACAGACAAAATATATATAACAATGATAATGAATGACTTCAGAAATGAAACAATTGGTTGCTGAATAAATAAATATTTGCACATACAATCATTTTCCCTTTAAAATTATGTCAGTTTCATGCTCTATTGCTTCATCTAATTCATTCATCCTTGCTAGACTAATAGATTCAATATCATGATGGACATATAATTATGCTTCCTGTTGCTGATTAAATTCAATTTCAGAGGTCAAATTTTCCACTTCATCACCCATATCATACAAATCTCTTTGTATTACATGAGAAACTACACTCCACCCTTCATCGGCAACATCATTCACAAAATATACCCTTTTTTCTCACGATGCTAAGATATATGGATTATACAGTTCACAATCACTAACATCCATCAAGAGAGATAAGTTCACAGATGTAAATTGCAAGGAATCTCTTTTAACACCTCTGATAATATTGACCCATTTTCATTTGAATAAAACAACCGAAAAATGTCTGTGGTAGTTTAATTTAATAATATCATGAAGATTTCTATAGTATTCCACTTCAGCAACTGTAAATATACCAGTATTCTGTGTTCTCAAACCCACTTCTCGATCGACTGTACGAAATGTAATGCCATTCACATTATAAGCGTCGAACATTCTATCATCTTTTAGAGGACCTCTAGCATGATACTTCAAATCTTATGACACCTATGCTTGAGTATCAGTATTCACAATCTGAAAAAAGAAATATAATTTATTAGATTTACAAAATGTATGTGTCAAACTGATATTCGTATTTATTGAAATATTTATGAACTTACACGTCGTCCAAACCATTCTACAAGCTCTTTATTAACAGCTTTCATTATATCTTTCTCATTTCATTTTCGGACTCCCATTAATCTCTTTGTTTGTATCCTATACTCTTCAATAAATGTATCTGAAATTTCACTATTCAGCAGAACATATCTACGTGCATGTAATAATTCCAATTCAGTCAGTGTCATATTTGAGCTCCTCCCAACTGATCGGCAAATAACAGGAAATATATTGGATTTCTGATGTATTTGAGATTGAGTCAATGTTTCGTCAACACGTCCAACTCGATTAAATATTGTCTCAATATCATAGAAGTATCGAGAACAAAAGTTAAGACACTCCTCAATAACATAGCCTTTAAGAATTTATCCTTATAGTTTAGCTTTATTTCTCACGTATGATTTCAAATTCCCAAGATATCTGTGAAATAAAATAAACATAATGTGGAATTTAATTAAGTACCAAATTTTTTTTACTTAACTTGATAACATATAAATAATGTACCTCTCAATTGGATACATCCATCAATAATGAACGGGGCCTCCTAATTTATCTTCCTCAACCAAATGCAAAGTTAAATGCATCATTACAGTAAACAAGGATGGAGGAAAGATCATCGCCATTGCACAAAGGGTCAATACAAACCTCTCCTGGAGGTTTTCAAGCTGAAATGGATTTAGATATTTCTCACATTGTTGTTTGAAAAATGTGCAGAACTGGAGTACAACAGCAGGAATTTTTTCTGGTAATAATGTATGCAATGCCAATGGTAGTAACTGTTGTAATAAAATATGTGAATCGTGGATTTTCAATCCATGTAACTTATGATTCTTCAAGTCAACACACCTCGAGATGTTACTTGAATAACCATCAGATACCTTAACATTCATTAACATTCGATGGAATTTATCTTTATCCCTATTTTTCATTCCAAAAATTACCAGAGGATACTTTTTATTCTCATCTAAACGGAGATCGCGTTTTATGTTCATTTCTTGTAAGTCTTTGCGAGCAATGAGATGACCCTTCGACTTTCCATGCTCATTAAGATATGTGAAAATGAAATTGTCACAAATATTATTCTCAATATGCATCACATCATGATTATGCTTCAAGAAATTAAATTCCCAATACGGAAGTTTGAAGAATATACTTTTTTTCTTCCATTTTTGCGTTCCAATTTCACTTGACGAGGCACTTCAGACCCATTTTCCGCTATCATTCAAATGATGAACCTTACCAAATTCTGTTTCAACATTTTCAAGTTGTGTCAATATTTCAAAACCATTTAACAACATTAGTGGTGGTCTACGATCAATGGAACCATTAAATTTTGATCTGTTCAGCCGAACTCTATGAGACGCATCGAGAAATCTTCGATGCCACAAGAAGCACCATTTTCTACCGTGAGGTATCCATTTGGGCTCAAAATAAAAGTTACAAAAGGGACAAGACAAACCCATGTATGTGTTCCAACCAGATAAATTCCCAAGCCCAAGGAAGTCACTAATGGTCCACATTAAAGTAGCATGCATTTTGAACACTGTTTTATAAGAAGAATCAAATGTCTCAACATCGTTGCTCCATAACTCCTGCAATTCTTCAATCAAAGGCTGAAAGTATACATCAATATCATTTCCAGGCATTTTTATCCCAGGAATAATCATCGAAAGGATAAAAGATGTATGTTTCATACACATCCACGGAGGTAGATTATAAGGGATCAAAAAAACTGGCCAAATGCTATAATTGGTACTCAAAGTCCCAAATGGGTTGAATCCATCGGCAAACAATCCCAATCGAACATTCCTAAGATTAGCTGAGAAATCGAGATGTAATGAATCAAATGTCTTCCACGATTGGGAATCTCGTGAATGTCTCATTAACCCATCATTTTTATTATCAACAGAATGACACTTCATGTGTTCGGTGGTTTTCAATGACATGAATAATCTTTGCAATCGAGGCTTCAAAGGAAAGTAACGCAAAACCATTGCAGGTTTTCTCATTTTCTTCTTCTCCATGAAATTATGTTCATTCAGACATCCAACAGCAACCTTTTACTGCCATCTAGAAGAAGAACATTTATAGAAATTCTGTCTACTTTAATCCTCTCCCCAATAAATCATACAATCATTGGGACACACATGTATTTTACTATAATTCAGACCAAGTTTGTTAACAACTTTTTTCATATCATAAAAAGATTCTGAGATTTTTGCTTCATGAAATGCATCAAAAATCAATTCCAATATCAGGGACATTGCCTTATTTTTAATTCTACAAGGAAATTTGATATGGTAAAACTTTAGTAGAAATGAAAGCTTTGAATATTTCAATCACCCACTATCCAACTCTTGATTTCCATCATCAAATAAATCATGAAACACATTTTCCTCAGTGAAGTTTTCTCTTACCTATGGCTCAACAGAATCAAGAGGAGGATCTAATGATATGTGACAATCTTGATCTTCCGGTGTTACAGTCTAAAAAACATCACTTGTCACGTTGCAATTTGTAGCACCCCCTTCTGGTTGTTCTGATATGTTTTGATGCTGATAGTGGTGTCTTGCAGTTCCGAATGCATCATTTATTAGGTTATTCATTTCATTTTCAATTTTCAATGAACTTGGGTCCTCATTATGAAGATTAACATCAGTGCTCAGTATTTTTGTAATGTTCGATTCTCCGTGCCAAATCCAACAAAAATATTGAGCAGAGAATTGATTCAGTATTAAATTTTCATAAACCTCCTCTCTCTTCGACCATGTTCTAAATGTACATTTAGGACATGGACATTTTATTCTCCCTTCAACAGATCGATTAGAAATTTCAAAATCTAAAAACTCATTCAAACCCTTAACATACTGAGGTGTGTTCCTTGGTAATGTGATCCAGCTTTTATCCATGTATATCACAATGTGCCTACACAAAAAACAAGGAATCAAACATGAGACATCTTCTATAAACACATCATCAAAAAGAAATAATGATTAACAAAATTTCCATAATAGAGAAAAATTCATGGATATATCAAGAAATGGGTCTCAAAATTCCTCAAAGTCCCTAAACTGGAAGCAAAAAATGGATGAACTCTTTCTATAAGAATGGGCATTTTCATCATGTTATGGTTCATCCTGCCTCTACTCCTTGCACATTGAATTCCCTTCATTCCCACTATTAATTTTTTGCATACCTGATAAAACTAAGGAATAAAAAACCATCTAATTCGATTAATATTTAGCTTCCATTCACATGTCCCTAGTGAAAACCTCCAAAATGGATGTTATGCCCAATGAAATTAGAGATGTACCAAGGTCTGGGTGAATACCATCACCAAAGAAATGAACTTTCTCATTATTGACGACCCCTATATTTGTAGAATATATAACAAAACTTTAGAGGTTATTGATATACTCCCATACTGATCTGTCACCAATAGTAAGTCTCATGAGCTCAGCCTATTTCTCTACATTCATTCCCTTAAGAAATAACCATTAAAAAAATCAATCCTGATGAGATTCCAATTCATACATTCATGAAGTTATGAATGTACCACTGACTCCCACAAGACTCTACTGAAACTATAAATCTAGTTCTAAAAAATTATCACACACAAAGTATCAGGTTCCCTATGATAATTGGGGATCACCACAATTTGTTCCAACTACCAAACTGCTTCCACTGACCCTTGGAAAACACTTAATGAAGGATGATAGTGATTCAGGAATCCTATGATAGTGTCTGAGATTGAAAATGATTTAACATCAACAAATCAACACGTATTCTTGGTCGGAATAATAAATAAATAATCCTTTTTAAAAATTACAGTGGATAATAATAACATCTAAATGAAATATATCAATTAAATACTCAAAATAAATCCTAATTATTCTATATGAATGTAATAAAAAAATACAAAAAAAGAATAAATTAAACAAGGAACACACTAATGAAACCAAGTTTACTTTTCATTTTAAACCACCATTTTTATAAATAATTATGAAATAGCACCTCCAATAAGTGTGAAACTCATTTGGAAAATATAGATAGGAGAGGAGTTGAAACAGGATAATAGGGGGATAAATTGTGATGTAAATACTTTGGCTTTGTGGGATGGGTGTCTAGGCGCAAACCATGAATACATTTTTGAAACTTGTTCTTTAATATGACTCGATTCATCTTTCGGTAATAATTACAAAGGTGAAGGGTTCCATAATATTTATTCATAAAAAACAAATTCATTTCCCAATATTATAGTCTTGGGAGAATAAATCATTATGAGATACAGTATGTTTATCAAAACACATCATAAAGGAAAGAACATAGAACATGAAATAAATATGTCCCTACCATGAAGAATGAATGTCAATATACACATTCCTATGTGCCTATCATGATGCATGAATACACATTTAACACCATTCTGGGCCATGAGTATAAATATAAAGAATCAAAATTCATCACTAAACAATACAATCACACAAAATACAAATCACCCAAGGTGAAATAACAACTACTTTTTCAATAAAATAACATAAGAACCAATCCCATCCATTTGAACACATATTTCCCCAATAAAATGGCTGGATTCTCTTATTCAGAAGCTAATTGATATGTCTTGGAACATCCTAGTATCTCTTATACCTTTCCACAAGTAGTAATGTAATAGAAAGTAAAACATGACTCTTTGATACCACTTTGCTACATCCCCCAATCCATCACTCTCTCATGTGGCCAAATCAGGTTTTTATGGGACTTCATGCATTCTTACCCATATTCCACAGGTTATTGAATAGAAATGAGTGTGATATTTATTGTGGGGAGACCATACCCACGGGTATGTAGTTATATAGAAGTGGAAAATCAACATAAATACAGGTCAATCCCGCTAAGTGAAATCAGGTCGTAGACACTTTGGAATTACTAGCGAGCTAGTCCAAATATGTTAACCTAGTTATCGAGGATTCTCTTATGCTCAATTATATTCCACATGTAACACATAACACCAATTTCACTAATACAGGTCAAGAATTACATTGTAACCACTTTTTTCCGATAAAACAAACCTTTTACCATTTTACACACACAAAAAATTATTAGAAAAACACTTTTCAAACCACTTGAAAAATTCATAAAACCCATTAGGTACATTTCAAGAGAAGACCATAATACATTCAACAATTTCCTTGGGATAACCCTGTCCGAATCATCACACAAGCTAATTTACCCTATTTAAAAACATGCTTCTCTTAATTTACAAAAAGAACTCATCACATTTAATGGGGAACAAAAAAAGTTTGCATACCCAAAACAATTCATTTGGATTTGAAACCCAATTTTTAACACATTCTCACTTAAAGTTCCTTTTAAAAAACAATTCACACCCTTCACATAACCATAAAAACAATTCCATGAAACACCACAATAGAGAACATATTAAAAAAATCCATTTTTCTTTATGAAATCAATTTTCACCACATAAAAATGCCAAAATATATCCAAAACATAATTCACATTACACAATTTATCTATAAAATATGTTAAAATTATTAAAAAAAAATCAAATCATCTAAAAATGATAGGGCATGGAACCACCTACATTGGGTGAAGAAATTTCTTAAAAATGTTGTGAAACCCCATTTCAACGTCAACCATACCTCAAATAAACCCAAATAAGGAAATATTTACCCAAAAACAACAAGATCAAACCCTATCCAACCTGAAAAACCCTAAATTAACTACCCTACATACTGGAAAACCAAATACCTAAAGAAGGAGAAACAAAACCCTACCTAGAGGGGAAGATGGTGCAGCTTCCGGGGTTGCGGGGGGCTGGGGGTCGTGGGGGGGCCGAGGGTCGCAGGGTCTCCGGGGTCACCGGGGTCACCGAGGTCAGGGTCGCGGGGTCGTCGGGGTCGTGGGGGGCTAGGGTCGCAGGGTCGTGGGGGATGTGGGGGGCCGGGGTTGCGGGGGAAGAAGGGTCGGGGTGGGGGATGGGTCGGGTGTTAAAAAACCATGTTTCACGGTAGTTAATTATAAACCGCCGCTAAAAAACTTCTGCTAAACATTGGTTTTATTGTAGTGAGTGATATAGCTAGAACACTACCTAATGGTACCATCTCAGGGAATAGTCCATGTACCGAAGACTCATTACATTGCGGTCTATACTCGTGGTCATGTAATAGAAAAGGCCAACATCTAGTATCACCATCCACTATACTAGTGTCCTAACTTGTCAGAAAACACTAGCTATGACCTTCATCTAGTCCTTAGTTGTCTGGGAATCTATCACGCCTCGAAACCTCAAAGGCTAGTCTTGCTGGAAGTCATGCAGTACGCTTAGTCGGCGTGCATCTTTTGCTGGTGGGGCTGGTGGAAACGACAGCCCAACAAGTAGTGTTTCTACTGGTACACTACCAAAGGTTCTAATGCCATAAGGGAGCCCTGCACCAAGGCCTCATCGCTTGGTGGGCCGTTATCACATACTCTCTCGAGAATCCTAGGTGGTTGTATTTATCGTGGAATCCTGATAAGGAACAGGTGCCCCAAAATCTATAGGTTATACCTGGTGAGATGACTCCAATGAAATTAAATGAAAAACATTTCAAAATCACACGAAATCAGTGTTTTCGTGTGTTGAGTTAGAAATCATAATTCTTGGTCCTGGTATATGGATACGTCGGCTGCCGCACCAACACTGGATTCCCCATACTAAAAACCACATTTATAACACTTAACTCTATTGACACACATATAATATTATAGTTCTAGTTCTTTGGTAGAACATAACTCCTTTGATACCAATTTGTCATGACCTATCCATCGGGGTCCGTTCTGTGACTACCCCAAGCCTGCCTTCCATATGCCATTGGCTCGCGACTAGCACCGAAAGGCAGACTCCCTAATGTTAGAAGGAATTGACATTAGTCTTGTACAAACACATTTCTCATGAAGATAACAAGAAGCAACAATGAGGTATAATATTATTGTAAAAGAGTGTTGAAAGAAAAAGGGGATGGAATACAAGACCAATTTTAAAGGTACAAGTCCATTTGAAAATAACAAACAACTAAAAGAAAAAGGAAAATAGATATCGGGTCGTCATTTTAGGTTCTAACCTAAAGGGTAGGTACATATCTTCTTCTCAACACTTCACATCTGTCTGTCTCCTCAGCGTCACGTCACGCTGAATGGTCCACCTCTGGGCACCGTCCAGTCCTGGCTCCCTCGGCCTTGATCAATATTATATGTCGTCTACACAACACACAACTAGGTGTGGGTGAAGCCCATGCAGGGGTGAGTATAGTGATACTCATTAGGGACCCCGACATCCCAAAGGTCTCCTAAATTTCCACAAATAAAAACTGTATGGTAGCACCATGAAGGTATTTTAACACATAGGTATAATTCCATGTAGCATAACATCAATCAAAAGAACAAAATAATGACAACTTACACAGAGTCTCACCTAAACCCAGGTTTTTAGTAAATTATAGAAGTACATATGATTAGCCGCAAAGCTAGATCATCTTATTCTATCAAGAGGCACTGCTTTGACCATACGGAGTTTGGAACAAATAGGATCGATAGGTACTACCCCCCACAATGATTCACATAGGATACTACCCTCCCAGAGTCGATAGTTAACTAACCCCCGCTGAACCACATAGGATATGACCCACACAAGATCGATATGCGCTGACCCATATAGGAATGCTGAGTGCTGGCCCACAAAAGATCTGACTCACACAGGATCGGTATGCGTTGACCCACACATGATCGCTGAACACTGAACTCTGCATGACTTGTCTCCAACTTCCACCTCACATTAAGCCACCAGATTCCTCTCACTCGATGCACTCGACTTCTGTAGAATTATCCATTGAGATATAGGTTTTACCTCGACCATCAATAAGCTCCACAAAATAGTAACCCAAAGGAATACCTTCTCGTAAGGGTTCTAACATGAAAGTTGGTTTTACAATTAGATGCTCGATCTGCGAGTAATAAGAGTTTTAGCTCTAGGGGCCCGGTTGGATTCGGGTTCAATCAAACCCAGCCATACGCCAAATATATACAAAAATCAAGAGGAGTAAACCAAAAAACCTGTCTCGATCCAAGCATCCCAACAGCGAAGACAGTTCGTCAAACAGACGTTTGGTTCTAAAGATATGGCCCTTTATGAGATTCTAGGCCCAGTGTGGCCAATGTATGGTCTGACCCTGTCAGACTGACACGGACTGACCCATTATAGGATGGGCCATGGAACACCCGGCCCACTAGGCCGAGTTCTGGTCTGGCCCGCAAGGGAAGGCTTGCCAAAATTGGGTGGCCTGCAAAGGGGCGGCCCGACCCATATGGTGCAGCTGTCTCATCTGAAGGTGGGGGCCTACCCCGAGGGCAGCAGCCCAACTCTGTGGGCAGTGGCCCAACTTCGAGGGTGGAAACATGATATAGAGTGGCAACCCAGTCGAGGGTGGTGGCTGGCTCTGAGGGTGGCGACCCAGCTTCAAGGGCGGTGGCCCGGGTAAGGGCGATGGCCAGGGCATGGGCGGCGGCCTGGCAGAGGGCAATGGCTCGACGGAGGGTGGTGGCCCGGCCGAGGGCAGGGGCCAGGATCCGTCTGACATGGGGGGTGTAACCCCCTGGTCTTTTGGATTCCCGAATGGCCCTAAGGTGTTTTGGTGGGCGAGGTATCAGCGCCGCAGAACCCACCAGAGGTGAGTTCTGCCTCTGCCACAGCTTCCCTTCCGTGGCGGGGCGATGGTCGCGTTACCTCCATTTACATGAATGGCTGTCATGCTAGATGCCTCCTCAATTCCCCTTAGCTGATGAGTCGCAGTCATCCTCTTGTAGTGTGTTTTGACGTGCCCGCGGTCTTCCATAGACGCGCAATGATATCAAGATAGAGGAGGCTTTGGGCCGGATTAGTAGGCCCTTAGCCCTCCGCATTAGCTCGTAAACATGAGGGGTATTAAGGGTTTAATAATAAATTGAATTGACAACAATATAAACCCTACAATGATACCACACAACAAACTCCTGCAAAGATGAATGAATCATGGGTCAACCCATTTGTTGGTGGACCCACGTTCTTCATGTAATTTCAAGAACAAGGATGTGAGAATCAAAAATGCACAAACAAAATAACCCCTGACCTCGAACCAACTGAGAAATGTCCGTTCTTGATGGTGGATCATGTTCTTCATTCCCACGATCAGCTCCCAAAGACGCCACTCACACATCGCCCATATGGTTTGGTGTTATCTGTCACCTCCCACTGGGTCAGATTCATTTTCCAAGGGTCCGACATCACAGTGTTCCTTTAGAACTTCTCTTCTTGGTGAATCTCCCTGATACCCCTCCGCTAGATCTATAAATATAAGATTGGAGGCGAATAAGTAACAAATTGGGGAAATAATTGGGCTCCTTAATTAGGAAGCATCCTAATTTCCCCAAAGTTTTTGTTACTTTAGGTTGGATTTTCAAACCATCTAATTTCATGACACATTGTTGGCCCCACCCCTTTAAATGGTCCGTTGGAGGTTTATGAAATAAAATAACAAAATAATTTTATTTCATTTTTATAAAAAATTCATAAATGTTATGTTTTTCTTCGGACCTACAACAGTTAAGGTAAATCCTACATTAACAAAATATCAATGCTATAGATGCAACGTTGCCCTTATATTTTTAATCCGATCACCATTTCAAAAGTTAGAAAATGACGCTCATGCATTTACTGAACGTACCTAAAAAAAGTTCAGGAAATTATTAGCAGTCACCCTAGACCAGCGTCGGTCCATGTTAGGCTCTTCCTATTTGAAACATGCACCAATGAACCAAACGGTAATCCTGTATTTCCAATCCGAGTTACCATTTTAATGTTATGGATTTTACAATAAAATACTTGTGACCTAATCTTTTTATTTATGAAAAAAACAAACTTTCACTGGTGTCCCGCGTCGGCCAATGCTAGTATCTTCCTAAAGAGAGCATACCCTCACAAGTTCAATAGTGGTCCTAGATTTTTAATTCGAGTTACCTTTTGTGAGATATAAGCATTTGAAAAGTAACATTATTTAATTATTTTATTGACGGTTATGCCATTTTTGGGTTTTCTCACCAGAGGACTGTGCCGACTAAAATTAAGTCACACCTAGGGTAAAACTGTCATCCAGTACACAATTATTCCCTAATATTTCTAATCTTGGTGACCATTTAAGAGTTATTCCACATTTTTATGAAAACTTCTTACGCATGATAATTAAAGCTTAACAAAACATCGACAGATAATTTCTGGCACTCTAGGCCTTGGAATTGCGCACTTTTAGATTTTACAGTCTCGAAAAAATTCATATATAAAAATAAAATTATTCAGAAATTCTGGGTCATTAAAAATAAAATGTGTTGTTAATATGAGATTTTAATATGATATAAAGTTTAAACAATTGAATATTTTTCATTTACAATTATCAAGATACTACCATGTGTTTAAAATATTTTAATTATTCAACAATGTAGTGAATATTGGTTATGAAAATGGATTTTTTAATAGTGTTAATGTCCCCAATTTGGTAAAATAAATAGTCATTATATTGATGGTACCTTGAAAAAACATTTATCCATTGAAATAGTTCTGTAATGGAATAGTTTACATTCAACGATATCCATGTGCATAATCATTCGATTAGTTATTAGTATAGAACCATTTGAAACTAACACATCACGTACCATTTTTACATTTTGTATATAAATGTACATTTTAATGAGATTTCAATAAAGTGGTATATGGTGAACAAGAATTACTATTATCATAGTAACAATATCACAATAGAATTTTTTTTGAGATATATAATATGTTTTAATGGAAAAGCAATATAACTCACCCATTTTATGGGTGCCTCTATTGAAAAAATTCATATCGGGGCCAGAAGCATCTATCTTCGAGTTCAAACAATAAATAAATTTTTAATTTTTCTGTGTATGGATTAATGATTAATATAAAATTAATAATGGTACTAATTTTTCTATATTGAAAATCTAGATACATATGTTCCTATAGTTTTGTGTAAAATTGGAATTTAATATATACATAAATACGATGGTTTCAAAAATAACACTAAAATAATAAGATAATCTAGTATAGATACTATAAATGTATGATTTCTTAAAATAGATAATACCTGGCATATAAAACTTGAATTTCCTCCTTACCTTCAACGAAAAAAATTTATCGGGTTAAGTGAGAGATCTAAAAAATCCATATCCCATGAGACAAGAATAAAAAATTTTGACACAAGGAAAACACATAATTTAAAAATACATATGAACCATCACGATAAGTGAAAAAAATAATTACAAGAGTTTACACATTGATATTTACGTGACATATCTTTCAAATTGAGATTTGGAATACTCCAAATATTTTATTCAACCAAAAAATTACAATGAATAAAACCATTACATATTGATCTATATAGATTTAATTTATCTATAAAAATAATAATATAACATCTAGGTATGACATAAAAAAATATTTGCTTCATCAATGAGTCCATAGTGTTGTAATTATTTCTTTTTTAATATCCTCGTTTGGTTTTAGATCCATGATCATCTTCTAATAAAAATTTTTTGTAATGAGAATACCTAAAAATATTTTCTTTGGAAACATTCATATTTAATGATTAAATAATTGTAAATACAAATTCCATGAGATTATGGCTTCCCATGTCATATCCATAAGGATATAATATTGGTACAATTCCACACATTATTGTATACTATCCAAAATTGATTTATTGGGGCCAAAATTACTCACTAGATAAAATATTTTATACAATATACACAAGGATTTTGAGAATATTTCTTTGGAAATAATACATTGGGGACAATATTTGTTCATCATAATCATGGTAAGCATGAAATAATCTACGATATGTCATGATTTCACCCTAAGAGAAAATGGGAAAGCCCCAGATGTGGTAACTTCCATTCCCCATTTTCTTGATCATAATCATTAGAACTCAATAATTATTATATCATAAAGTAGTTCAGTTGAGTCATTATATTAGTAATCATATTAAAAAGATATATAAAATGTATTGAAGTAGTATTTTGTTTAATTTTTTTGAAACTTCATTCAAGGATCATTATGTCATTTATTTGGAATGACTTATCTTCTAACTATATTTAATTATATATCACCCCTCTATATATTTTTTTATCATTTTAAAAAATAATATTTTTATAGGAATTTAAATTGGATTTGATAAATTATTCACAAATATAGATTCACATCTTCTCACACTAGGACCGAACATCCAATACCATCTTACATATTATTAGTAGAGTTCCACCACTTGCTTCCTCCCACATAATAAAATCATATTGGTCTTATAGAGTTGTCACATAAATAAATATTCACTAATGGAAGATCTCTAAACCCTAGTAGTGCATGTATTGATGTTTTCAAGTATTGAATAAACTATGTCACCTTCTTGTATTGCTGTTAATTTATCCACTTTGGAATTGAAACTACTAGAAATTGTCTAATTCACATGTGGAAAGCAAGCCTCCATACAAACTACCTCACTAGTAGCCTATACCCACTTGATTTCTCAATCACCATAAATATTAACTGTCAATATAAATGTTACAACATAACCTATCCTTAATTTTATTTTCATAATTAGAAAAATAAATTTTTTAATGTTATGATATTATGGAATTGGAATGACCCTATAGGTCACTGTAATATCCCATCATCACTAGGGAAATTTATGTTCGTAAGGTTTCATGTGTTTAAACACCTACATGATCCTTGTCTAAATAGGAATCCTCATTAGAAAACTCTACTTGATGGTCTTATGCTATAGGCCCCCCATGACATTAATATAAAACATTAATTTGAGAAATTCAATCCACATTATATCTAATATTGGGATTATATAAAATGGGATTCCTATATCAAAGATCATATAATATAATGATATCGACGAAATCTAGAAGGAATTTAGATATATCTATTCTAAAACATTTATTATTGAAAATAATGTTTATTTTAGAATCATTATGCTAATAAAAATAAGTATAACACGCTAAAAAATTACCAAGTGTTCTCAAAAATAAATTATTCATAAATAAATGTGATATGGAGAAACCAAACCCTGAAAATTGGTGTTACATGATCCTTGTTCATATAGAATTAAAAAATAAATTAAAAAATTAAATCTTTTCCCCTTATAATTCTATATACGAGTATGTCGAGAATCGATAAGTCTTAAAAAAATGTGATTTATTAGTCGCCAATTAGAATTTACATTCATGTTTAAATATGATAGTAAATTCTAATGATGGCTAATCATTTCTAGCATGAACATGTTGAAAATATTTTTATCTTTAATAATCATATACGGTGAGATCATTACCAAAAATTCCCCAAGAACTAGAGAAAATGAATAGGGTCTAATCTGAGTACCATGAAAGACAACGATGACATCTACATTCCATTACCCTCCCGCAATACCAAGGCAAGGTCAATGTCATATAGTATTCCGACCTAGTGGCTTACTATTATTATATTGGTGTAATTTTAAACCAGTCAATTTATACGTTTTCATTTCCACCCACTATACTGAATAATAGTATATGAAACCCTCACATTATTATACTGAATTTGGAAATTTGAAGACCGTAGATTTTTTTTTGAGAAATATAGGTAATAAAAGGTTATTTTGATTACAATATATTGAGATGTCAATGATCATACTTATATATGTTTTATTAAATAAAAAATTCAATATATAAATAAATAAAAATAACATACCCATGATGATGAACTATCCAATTGAGGTGTTAATTTTTTATTCTAAATATACATTTCATTTTTTCATTTTCAAAGAAGTTTTAAAATATGTGAATTCATAACTTTCATCAGTGTTTTGTAGAAGTGTATGATTAAATTATGAAATTTAAATTTCATTAATTATCAAATTTTCCGATTGATTATGTATTGAACGTGGTTAGATCAAATAATTTTAAGAAAATTTAGACCAATAATTTATCATTGATTATGTAGAATAGAAATTCATTGATGTGATATACTTCGGTAATATAAGATAGTGAAAATGATCAATATAATGTATTCAAAAAACAAATGGTTATAAAAATTTAATGGACATATTGAACATTTTGGAGAAAATGTATATGGTATAATTACATCATTTAAATCAAAAAAGTGATAAAGGAAAAAATAAAAAATTCTAGAAATGAGATTTTCTCAATGATTCATATAATTTATTCCTCATTAATATAAAGGAGGGTAAATAATAATGAGTTTGAAAAGTGTATAAAAATGATAAAATAAAATAATAAAATTCAACCCATGAATACCACAACAATTAATGTGGTAAAATTTCTAATTTTTGAGATGATAAAGAAAATGGTGATTCCTAAAAATATGAATGGTATAACATTCAAAATATTGTATCATTTAAATTATAATTATACTGATGACTAAGAAAAAAAATTAGTGTGTTTCTATAATAACAAGGGTTCAATGGAGGATTTAAAGAAACTGCAAAAAACAAATTTATAAAGAATACAAAATGGAAAAAATATAATGGGATGTGTTTTTTCACTAATAATGGACATATGAAAAAAGATTTCATCATGATGATAATGAAAAAAATTATTAGTAATTACATAAGTCACATGAAAAAAGATAAATGTAATTGAATTAATTGTTTTAATGATGGAAAATTGATTTATTGTTTTTATGGGAAATTAAAATCTCATATTTTGGTTCACCAAGAACATATCATGTTCGAATCATAATAACCTTCATTTGGGAAAAAGAGGAAGATGTGAATGGGATATAAGGGGTGAAATCCATTTGTGTGGAGGAATACGGGACATGCCAATGCATGATAATCAAGGAAAAATAATTTCAAGAAATCTCTAATAGAAATAGAAGGTAATAGTAAAAAATAATTTTATATTGGTTTAATAAATCATACCACATGGGAAGAAGTGAAAAACATTGAAGGGCACAAAAATTTAGGTGGAATAATTATAAAAAATGAATGAAAAATCAATCATATTTATAATGTTATTCAAGTTTTATTAGTGTCATAAATGAGATGGGAATCCCTCTAAAAAATTTAACGAATACCAAATTTAACATTTAATATGTTTTTATGAGTGATATCGCCTAAAAAAGTAACACTACTAAAAATTATATGCAGAATGTAAATAAATGGTTGGTATACTGGGGTTAACCACACACTTATAATTGTGGATGTTCATAATAACGACTTCTAATTATTAATTTATATGTTTCTAATATGCATTATACGTGGTATTGAATTAATTGGGTTATTTTTTAAGGGATTATGTTTTGTTATGAAAGAAAATACATGAAACAAGAGGATTTATAAAGTATGAAGTTATTAATTAGTACTAGGAATTATCAGAAAACTGAAATTTTATCATGTAATATATTTGACTCATGAGGTGTTTTCAAAAAAATATATCTGATTTCAATGAAATTTATGAATGTTTCACACTGCAATAAGGAAGAAAAAATTAAAGAAGAGATGTATCTTGAAGTGAATGGGATTCCAATAAGTATATGGATGTTTTATAAGGGCAAATGCATTATTTATGGCCAAATAATTACACGATTAAATTTTACAAGTGATATTTGACCACTAAAATAAATGATTATTTTATTTTAAATATAGAAGAAAAATCTATAGAAATTACTCTAGTTTCCCATGAAAATCATATTTTTTTGTTCATGTACTAAATAATGTAATATAATATTCTCTTTTTTTATATTCTATGAGATAATAAAAATAAAATATATTAAAATAAAATATGTTTTCTTAAATTGATGACTGGATAAATAAATAGTTCTGAATTTTCATTTGGGTTAGTGATAATCATTCAAAGGATATCTAGCCACATCTAATGTAAAATAAGGCTTCTGATATATGTATAAATATTATATTAAATTACTATAATCTATTAGTTTTAAATATTTGTTATTGGTTTATTTTTAATGTTGTATGATATAAACAAAATTTAATTTTTTTATTAGATAAAGGTTTTTTAAAGCGTGTTTTAGATTATATGGGGATATAATAGAGGTAAAAACTGAATCTTCTACAATTTATGGAGTTTTTAGTAATATGTAATACATTTTAATTATTAATAGGGAATATTTTTTCTTACACTGATATTTATCTTAGTAGTCATATAAGTGTTTTTAATAGAAAAAATAAATATGAAAAATTCACATAAAATATTTTCTTTAAAATTATTCCCCTGAAACTTGGATATATTTTGGAAAACTCGTTGTACTTGTACCAAGTAAAGATACGATAAAAATAATGATGTGTGCCATGTAATTTTATATTATAATTTTCAATTTTAAAATTGTCGGTCTACTTAATGCCATCCAAAGAGAATATAAAAACCACAACAATTATCTTTTGTAATAACCTTATCCATCCCTTTTTCAATGGATGATTAAAAGATTACACTAAACATAGATGATGTACCCAAGACACCAGAGGTAGAAAATAAATTCCAAATGCTTTCATATACATTAAGGAAAAAATATAATTTTAAAACATGATATACATTCATGAGAGTAATATAATTATCCATACCAAGTATATGATTCCTATGTATAATCAATAAAACACAAATAAAAAACAATAAAATAATAATAACATAGTAGTAGTGAATATGTATAAAAATTTACTCATGAAAACCATTTTTTTAAATACTATAAGAGAAATGTATAATCACTACACCCAATCAACGTGAGAACTCCGTGATTCAAACGTTAACTGATGGAAGTAGCATCATGATGCTTCACTGGGGATGAATGGTAAATTTTTATTACTTATTTCCTAAAGAATAATGTATGTATGTTCAGAAAAGTGATTATTATGGGAGTCAATAATCATTCCTAGTACTATTTATTTAAGTGATTTCCCAAAATATGCCACTATAACCAAATAAATATTATCATATATTTTATACAAAATTAGGTAAAGAAGAACCAATTAATTTCCTATAATAAAATACATTTTTGCAATAAAATTTTACTAAATCAGTTTATTCTTTAAATTTTTTGACACATAATACCATTTTAATATCTCTTTAATATAAAAATCCATGCATATCGAATAACAATCCTAACACTCATGATTAGTTATCCATCCTTCCCAAATTATTCAGTTTATGAAAGACCAATGTTCTTATAATATGGCAATATGAATAATGTACATACAAAAAACTACTCATAAAATACAATATTAATCCAATATATAATCCATGAGAATCCCATAATCCATATTTCGTTTGATAAAAATACTTGAATTAATTCTAATCAAATATTTAAAATAACCAATTTTCAAACCTTTAAAATAAGGCTTTTATAATGCCTAATATGATATATATGGAATAAAATACATTTCTAAATAGCATGAATGTAATATAAAATTCCCTGGATGAAAATATATTCAACATGATATATTGAATGAAATTTTACATTATATCCTAGAATTATTGTTTAAAAATATATTAATTCCCATTCAAGAAATGATGGATTGATAAAGAATCCACCAACCTCAATTCAGTCTCACCTCACAAAAAGGAGAGAAAATATCTATGTTTTTAATAACCAACCTCTAAAAAACATCACATATGTCCAATAAGAAATCATACTTTTGATTATCATAAAATGAAATATCTAAAAGACATTGATGGATGAAATAATGGGTTGTAAAAAGAATATTCAAGTCCATAATTCAAATAAATACCATCCTAAGTAGAACATAAGAGGATCTATAACTATTCCCACAAACAATGGAGTGAAATGTGAAACAATTTTTTTACCCCCACCATGGGTTTGTGTATCCAAAAAAACCATTGTGCCTCTGATAAATTGACACAATAGAGTAGAATATGACCTGCTACCATAGACTATTGCATGAAAAGTTCAATTTTAGGCTCACAATTACGAGGAAAATGGTGTAGAGAGGTATTTCTAGTAAATTTCATAATGTTTTTCCCAAATAACAATCAACTTGGCCATACTATATTGCTCCATGTTTTATCCTACATGTATTTTACATGGACACACTGAAGACAAAAACCCCACCACCTTGGCGTGTTTTTTTCTAATAGTGGACTCAAGAATGAAAATCTATTCCCAAACCCTCCATAAAAAACACCCAAAATCCCCAATTCAAACTAAAATGATGAAAATTTATTTGAAACACATGGAGAATATGAAATGGAATAAAATAAATGGTGTAACTGAATTGATGAAACATATTAAGGATTATGGAGATAACACATGTGATGTTTACTTGGAGGAATCCCCACACATAATTATTAGTCATACTGTTGGATATGTTTTATAGATAGATATATTTTATGATCCTGGATGTGTAGAGAGATGGAATGAAATGATATTGATATATTCAACTCAATTAGGGAGAGGATCATCCATGTTATAAAATTGACATATATTAAAATATTATTGATGGAGAAAAATGTAGAGTATAAAATATTAAATCACCTTAGGATGGAATAAATCTAATTTGGATACTTAGTAGTGGAAGATTATCTATAAATGTTTTATTATTTAAATAAATTAAAATGATCCAATTATCATGGATTTTATCAAAAAAATTGAAATAACGATTAAGTGAGTGGATACCAATAGAGCAAAAAATCTATATTTCTGGTGATATCTACATCATCTTTTTATGTTCAATTTTCTAGAGGCTGATGTTCACATATAGTATATATTAATATTTGATATATTGAGATTAAATACAAAAAAATATGGAAAACCATGGGTGTTTTAATGTAATAACTAAATGAACATGAAGGGAGGTACCCTTACTGAGTAATTCCCTTGTGTAAAACTATAATGGGGATGGATAACGACTTTAATGGATTTTGGTACACTTGTATGACATTGTAGTATGACCCTAAGATGCAAAATAGTTCATTTAAACCAATTAAAACATTTATATTATTTTTTGATATAAATTATTAAATATAGTCATTCCTTGATTATCTAACTGTATGAGTAATTATAACATTTAATGTAGAAGGAAAACATGAAATATATTATGTAATTAAAGGAATGGTTAAATATATGAACACCCTAATTTACCCCCCTCATGTTTTTATCTTCTATTTAGGATACATTTAGTCATGCGGTCACAATTAGTCTGAAAAAATATATAATGTGAACAATGTGACAAAATTATATATATAACAATAATTTAAATAAAAATTGTATTACTTGTGAGTATATGAACTTCTAAATTATATTGAAGGAAACAAAAAAAATAAAATTGAATTAATTTTCATGATTAAACTGGGAATAATTATATTCCTTTTTTATAAATGTGTGTGTAAAAGGCCCGTAAAATTAATCTAAAAAAACCGAAAAAGCATAGTGACACAAGTGGAGGCCCAAGAAGGCATTGTTCTAAATATAGTGTGTATATGTGTGTATATGAATATATATAATATATTACATAAAATAAATGAGGAATATAATCAAAATACCATTGAGCATATGAATATAATCAGTAATTATTGATATCATAAATGTTGATGCACCTTGTTATTATCTAACAACTAATTAGATGATGACTAGAAAAAACCAATGTTTATTATCAAGAATATGAATAATATTTCTGTTTGTATGAAATGATAATGTAAAATTTTATATTTTAAATGAATATATTTTATAAAATATTACCCTTTCTCCCCAGCTAGATGTCATAAAATTTTCTTTTATTATATAATCCCATTTCAAATTGGGTTGATTCATAACCCTTATATAGAAAAGTGACCACAATATATGTGGATCGAAGTCCAAGAGACAGAGGTTTGAAGGATTCATTGTAAAAAACAAACAACCGCACCCCATATAAATCATGTGGTTAAATTACTATAATTTATTTATTTGGTTTCTTACCCCTAAACATAGGTCCATAATGGATTTTCTATTGTTCTATCACTTTATTAATCCATTTAAATGTCTATAAGCTTCACCAATTTATTTTTCTTATTTCTATAAGTATTAATGGTGGAAGATTATTGTAACTCACATTACACACAGAGGATAAACCAAATGACCATTGTTCTAAATTACCAAGGTGTCATGAAATAAAAGTGGATTCTTGGCCAAAATACATGGAATAGTGTCCAAATCAAATGAATAGTAGTAATTCTACAATACCATTATATAGTTCATGAGTAATTATATATTTATAACCCTTCTATAGTAACTAACAAATACTTCAACTCTAGGATCAGATCATCGATTTTTAAGAAGTATTATAGTGTATATAGAAACTAAGAACCACTACAAAAAAATCGATCTAAATAAATTTCAATATAAAGGGAAATTATTTGATATTATTTTAATGAAATAAACAAAAATTTTATTTACATAATTGTGATATAATATATAGCAGTTGAATTTCATGGGAAAATAATTATTTAGAAAAAAGGTTTTTATAAAATATAATTTTTTGAATTCATGATTATTTTAAATGATGTATTATTATTTAAATATTATTATACTATTATTTACTATTTTTATCAAATGGTTAAATTAAATATTAATGATTACATTTAAATTATTTTTTTACAAAAAATCAAATATTTTTATAATTATATCCCCGTATCACATAACATTAAAAATAAATCAGTTAATTTCATAAAATATTTATGGTTATTTAATTATAAAAAAATGAAAAATTTGTTTTTTTAGATGAGAATATTATTTTATTTACCATTTATTGTTTATTATAAATTTAATATTTATAGTTTTATAATCATTCTCAATAAAAATGTTTTAATGATCTAAAATATTAATTTAAAAATAATAAGTAACATGTTTTATATTGAAATGATATTTTATAGTTTTTAAAATTTATAATTTGAAAATATAATTAAATATATATTTACATATTACTTTTTATTCTCTTATTATGATAATTAAATTGGGATATTTCAATTGTTATGAAATTAATATATTTTTTTACATGTGGTAGTAATTGTGTATAATGTTTATCACACAAAAAAATATTTTCATAAGTAAATTTTTAAAAAATTAATTAAATTAGTTAGAAAAATTTCTTTTTTCAAAGGATATATATTTTTAGAATATTCCAATATAAATTATTTTAAATGAATTTTTCATGTGTTTTGAAATGTTTATTTTTTGGGAAATAGTAATAATTCAGTTTTATGTATTTTATTAGTCCTTTGACATCACTAGGATATAAATATGAATGAAAAATTTATATTTTATTATTGAATTGAATTGTGATATATATATATATATATAAAAATTCAGTTAAAAATAATTTATTTATTTTTCAAAAATAATATATCGGTTTTCAATTCTTATTTTTTTTGAATAGTAAATGGTATATGATTCATTATATTTTATAAAATATATAAATGGATCCATTAGTTGGGTGATTTTTAAAATCAATTAAGCCGATAATTTTTTATCAATAACTAAAAATATTAAAATAATCTATATTATTCATTTTTATCCAAAATAATAAATTAAGCAATATTTCCTTCAACGATACCCTTCGACCTTGTCTATATCAATAATCCAATACCACACTTTTATACTCACTATAAAAACACTTTTATATTAAAAATTTATACCCAAATACATATAAAAAATAATTTACCCCTATTATTAATCCTATTGTATAACCAAAATTCCCTCATTCAAATCCTTAATATTGACTCTAATGGATCCATACCAATTTTCATAGAATGATTTCACAAGTATCTTATTTTCATTTCTGATTGGATATTCTAAAATATTTTTTTCTTGTTAATCATAATCAATTTTTATAAATTGATTATAGGTAAGTGGTATTAACTTCCCTTTAACCCTTTAATGATTACAAATTTCCCATTCCTTCTCATCTCACTCTTCTTCATAATATATTATTATTTCAAAACACGGGTTTCCAAATCCATGTCCTTTAATGTCAATTATACTCTGACCCCAATCAATCACATATGTAATATGTAATAGTAGATGAAAATTTGACGTATAATTCTACTATTTTTTTAAAACTTAATTTTTTTTGATTCCATATCATTTAAACCATTTTAAAAACAACATTCGACAATTGAAAATTTTTAATATATATATGAATAATAATTTTTAGGATCCCATTCATATATATTAACAAAAATTAATTTTACTACGTTTTAGAATTTTAATTATAAAATAAATTCATTTTTAATTTTAAATTTTAATAAAATATACATGGTAATAAATATAATAAATATAATTATTTTTTTATATTACAATTATTAGAAAAAAGATTATTGATGAATATTCAAAGTATTATAACTATATTCTAATCTATTAATGTACCTAACTTATAGAATTAAATTTAAAATATGACACGAAACCTATAGAGGTTATATTACCATTTTAATAACCATTATAACATTACCATTATACCAAAAAAGTTAGAATGATGAACCAAACTACTATAAAATAAAAAATATAAGAAAAATAACAGTTATAATAATATATTTCGGGAAAATACAATAATTTTCAGAACTAAATATATTTTATAAAAATGATTGTTTTTCTAATAAAAGTAATTATTAAATATAATTGAAATGTTTGACATGTTTTTTGATGTATAAAGATACAAATTACTTGAGCAATGGTGTGATAATCAATGTCAATGAAATTTCATGTACTGATTCTCTATTCTTAATCATGCCTTATATGTATGATCATCATTGTATTGAAATTATACAATTTTATTTTTAATATTTTTTAATGTATTACATGGTCCCTTACCTCTATCATTTAGTGAATGTTCTTATCTTCCATTGTTCGTACAAGGTCATTTCCTCTCTTCAAAAAATTGGTGTTATGTTTTTATCCATATATAGCTATCTTAATCTTTCTCCCTCTCACTTATATTCATTACTTGTTCCATATAAATCATTCCCTGATGTAAAACATTTCCTTAACATTTTTTCTATGGATATTCATGTCTCTCTACTTCTCTTTCCATAATATTATTTTAATTAATACCAACAACGGGATCAATATGATTTTTTATTATCTATAAGTTACACAATTATATATATAATTTCAATAAAACCACCTAATTTTCCAATAAATTACACCAATTTATTTATGTTTTATCATAAAACTTGGAATTTTTTTGATATTTACAATTATTTCACTAATTTCATAAAAGATTAATGAAGGAGATAAATTTCATCTATGGAACCTAAATGGCTATAGAGTAATGGATTTATTATTTTACCCATTTATTTCACATGGGATTATTTCATATTATTTATTTATGTGAGATTACATTCTATATGGAATACATAAATATGACATATAGTGGTGATGTAGGGGTTTATAATTGTACACCTCAATTTAATAAGGTAATGAATCATACCTCATAAGAACTGGATGATATATTTAGACATGTGGAAGTTGTAATTACACTCAATTTTATACAATGAAATGGGGTAGTTAACATTTTCCATTATGTTATACATTAGATTGACATATTTATATATTCATATAATGTTATGATGGTATGGATAGAGATTCATTCCAATTGTTATGATTTTATATTCATATACATGTTCAACAAACCAATTTTATTTCATCATGGTTTATGACTATTGAGTTATGAATTCATATACATACTCTATTTTTTATATAGTGTATGTAATATCATTATTTTTTATCGTTTAATAAATATTATTTCATTATGATATCAAACCCCATGATTGTATTTTTTTTAATTTCCCCATCTTATTGCACTAACGGTACCCTTTCTTTTATGATTATGTATCTTCATGTGTTATTGTAGTGACCCGACCCTAGTAGCTTAGAACAAGTTATTTCTACCATTACATCAGCATAATATTCAAGTAATTGCATTGTAATGGAATAAATAGTTTTTTAGTCTTGGAAAACTAGATAGATTCATGAATCCAATATTAAATTTTAATACATAAATTACAACATAATATTTTTGAGGATAACTCTATTCCATATAGGTTATCCCTACATATCAGTTGTAGTAAACATCCTTGAATCCTAGGGATAGAAAATAAAATAACATTGACCTGAAATTCTATGTAAGGGCTATTTAAATTGGAGAAATAATGATTCAGTTTGAATAATCGACTTGAAATGTCAAAAAATTGAGCTTACATTCCCTGTTAATAAATGAAAATGGAAAAATCAATATAGAATTTTAAATAAATTAATAAACATGACATTTAAAAAATAAAACAATATTGAAATGAATCTATATATATTTTCATAGGTAATATCAGATGGGTAGTAATAATTGAATTCTGAAGGATAAAAATGATTACTTATTAGACGACATGTCTCAAGAACATTATACCTAAACAATTATGACCTTTAACTAGATATATTGAACTACAGGTGAAACTATTGAATTATATACAAATATAGTTTCCTCATGAGGCCTAATCATGAATCGTGGTATAGTATAATGTCGGGAACAAACCTTCACTACAGTCTAAAGCATTCCACATTGTTTGAATATTAAATTAAATTCATAACTACAAATTCAATAAAATAAAATATATATATTGATAAATGGATTATGATTTATCAATAATTCCCCTTTTAGTAAAATAAATATTAAATTTAACACCATATTCAAAAATGGAATAAAATTTATGAAATAATTATATAAAAGATAAATAAATTGTATATATTGGTTAAATATAATGTCTTACGATCATATGAAAGATAACTGTTTGATTGAATTTTATTGAAAACAAAAATGAATCATGGGAGTTAATGTCAATACATTCCTTAGTAAAATATATCATAAACCATCCATATATAGAATTATCGTGGAATTAATAGAACAAATCCCATGTGATGTAAAAAAATAAAGGGCTCTTATTATTGATGAATATAAATTTAATAAAAGTATCATTAAAAACACCCTTGATAAAACTATCAATATCATTTTGAAAACCACTCTGAAAAACCATTTCATTTAAAAAATCATTTGCTGAAATGTTATATAGAAATAAAATTTAAACAAGTAAAGGTACCCTAAATGAAATGATGCTCCTGATAGAGGGTAATTTTGAACATTCCATAAAAATATACGTTTTTTATGGTAAAATGGATAGAAAAGTTCATTGTTTAAAATGAAATAAGAATATGATATTTATAATTTAAAACAGAATAATAAATGTGCTAAAATATAATCTAATAAATCATTTTGAAGATATTAATGAAATAATTATTTAAAATTTATTTTGAAAACATGTTTTTGTATGAAATGAGATTTCATACCAAAGAGAGAAATGAAATATATTTTATTATAATGTATTATTAATAATTTTATTCAGTAATAATAGAAAATGGAATCAGAACTTGAAAAAGATCATCAAATACTATAGTTGAATAAAATTGAAGTGTTTAATAAGTAACGATCAAATAATTTTCTTCAATATAAATTCACGTGTAATCAATCTCGAATAAAATGAGTTCGTTTAGTAAACCCTTAAAAAGGTCATTAAATTGATGCTAGAATCAACCAATGAATTGAATATGTAGATCAATTTTAAATAAAAATAAAAAAATATTAAATATAAAATTAGATAGTCATAAGAAATTATACACATAATCTAATAATATTAACAATAATGAAAATATTAACAATTTTAAAAAAAATAAACTGAGATGAAATTTCATTTACCACTTGATAACATTTATTGCAAAACTTTTTAGATGAAACAATTATAAAAAAATTAGCTTTTTGTATTATATATATATGATATATTAATTCAAAGTGGCTGTATATAAACCATATAAAAGAAATTAGGTTCATAATATTACAAAAATACTCAATAAAATTACATTGAGATGAAATACCTTACCTTACACTTCCTTTTTCTAGAAAATATATTTAAATTAATTTATAATTGTTTTAAAAAATGTTATTAACTTGTTATATAATTATATTAATATTTATGATTTCATATATTATACAATTATATAATTCTTCTATCTATTTTAAAATAAAAATTCATTATTTTCATTGTTTCTGGTGTGCAGTCTATAGTTCTGTCACATGTTTTATATCTGGATCATTATAGTTCATTCAAAATTTGGTTCAAGACCTTTTAAAAGACACTAATCATCAACCATGATAAACTAGAACTACCTCGAATGCCTCCACAATATCTGAACATTATAAAATTGGAATAAAAAATAAATGAATAAAATCGTTAAAACTACCAATCCATTCCTTCAGAAAAACCACCATAACTACTACAAAAGAGTCGATTAAAATGCCTAGAATATTACTTTATCAATTATAATAAATAATTGAATACTATATAGTTGTTAAAAGTCCATGAATTTTTTAAACACTAGAAAAGAATAGATTAAGTGGTTCATTATCAGTGAAAAAATGCATTGATAAATCTCACATATATTTCTGAATTTCAAAGAATTGATAAAAGATGCCAATTATAATCACATTTAATTATCACTAAAAAGGATGGCTTTTTCAGCCCTTTTACAAGGAACCATAAAAGAATCCTGTAACATCACTAATAAATGCACTGATAAAGGAGTCCATTTTCAGCACTTTCAAAATTGAGGATATAGAGACCCTTCATAAGAACTTCCGAAAGTGATAATTAATGACTCTTTTATAATTTTATTTAGTTCTTTCTATAAAGTGAAATACTAAAGTGTGAAGTTACAACACACTACAACACGAGAAATAAGGCAGTAAATGTCATGTAATAGCACACAACGTCCCAAAAAACATCACATTAATTTGTACAAAAATTAGTAAAATTATATACAAATGAAGAATTTAAATGATATTAAATTTTTACATGAATACTAAAAAAAATATTATAGATCATGTCATTTAAAAATAATATAATGTCAAATTTGAACAAAAAAAGTGCAAATGATTTGACTATGATTCATATTATGGGGAAGATGATTCATACATGTCACAAATTACATGTGGATCATTCTATTAGAGTACCACTACAATAAGAATGCATTTTCTATGTGTTGACTTTGTTAGATGTTGTTTTCTAAAAAAAATTAATATCAATTTTCAAGGAAAATACCCAATTAGAGCCATACTAGTCAAACTCTGTGATGGACTGAGGTGCGGATGATCATGACATGTCTCAAATGACTTATGGATTGTTTTTCCAATGTGTCAAAACAATCATAATGTGATTCCTTGATTTTGAGTACACATCTATTTTTATGAAATTATTCTTTTCAACAAGAATCATGCACTTCTAGTCATACACATTTCATCATTTGTGTGTCCGAAAATCGACTGATTACTACACATAACGATTGAATTTTTCATTTTTCAACTAAATTATCAAGATAATCCAATCATGTTTGTTCAATATTATGTGAGTGAAACATTTTTGTATAGAAATTCCAATTTAAAACTGATAACAGACAGTTTGAGTCATACAATTCACACTATGAGTCAAATTGATGTGTCACTAATTTGTACCCATCAATAATGAATTATGGGTTGTTTTTATATGGTACCATAAAAACATTATTGTTTTCCTAGTTTTGATTAATTATTCAATTTTCCCCCAAAACTAATGTCTATTTTGAATAAAAACATGTACTTGAAGTCATTTCTGTCACACAATCCATTAAATTGACTTGATGCTGATTTTGACATTCTTCAAATGACTTATTGATCGTCTTTGAAATGTATAAAAACAATATTAATGTATTCCCTTGTTTTGAGTTTTCCACTATTGGCTTTTTACTAAAATGTATGTTTAAATTGTAAACATGCACTTTTAGTCTTACATGGTATATCATGTGTTGTTTTGAAAATTCAATAATTCATACACGAAAAAAATGAATTATAAATAATTGTCCAATAATATCAACACAATCCCAGGAAATGTTCTGGGTTTTTAGTGAGTGCCACTTTTTTATTAAAATGTGAACTTTTAACTGATAACTGAAACATTGAGTCATATTTGACTCATAGTGAGTCAGATTTAGGTGTGGAAAATTCCTATATGTCATAAATGACTAATGTATCATTTTAAGAATGTTAAAAAACTATATGAATTAATTTTAATAGTTTTGAGTTTGTGCGCTGTTTTTTCCTTTAGAATTTACATAAATTTTTTAAAAACATACAAACTTGGAGTCATAACACTCACAACATGTGTCATATTTAGGTATATATGATTCTAATTCATCTCAAGTTATATATTTATCCTTTTAATAAGGAATATAAAAATACTAATTTGTTTCGTCGGTTCTAAACTTTTCAAATTTTTTTATTTACCAAAATGTAATTTCAAACTAGAAACATGAAATTTTAGTCACATAGGTTTCATCATGTATGAGTTTTAAAAGTAGAGTATTCTAACACATCACTGATGACATATAAATGGTTTTATTAAATTTTCAAGACAACCCGATTATGGTTATATGGTTCTCAGTGGGTGACATATTTTGTGTTAAAATGTAATCATTAAACCAATAATAGTCATTTTAAATAAAAAATGTCCCACTGTGAGTCACATTGGGGTGTTTCTAATTTCTAAAAATCTCAGAGGGCTTATATATCATATTCCTAATTAAATGAACAATATGAATGTAGTCTCTCAATTTTGAGTATGTTAGTTGTTTTTTCCACTAAAATTAATGTCAATTTGGAATTCTAATATGAACCTTTTGATATGCTAGTCACACTGTGTATCATATTGAGGAGATTTTGATTTCAATACATCTCAAATGACATATATATCATTTTCCAAACGTTAAAAAAACGTGTTTCCTATTTTTTAGTATCAAACTTTTGTATTTTTCTTTAATTTCATTCTAAACTGGAGGCTTTATGTTTTAGTCATACCAAATTCATTGTCTTTGGGATTGACAAGATACTGATTTCTAGACAAAATAAAATTAATTGCCCATAATTATCCAAAACTATCATGAAAATCTGAGAATTTTTTCTCTGTTCTCCTTGAGATGTAGTATTTTATATTAAAATGTTAATTTTAAAGTGATAACTTGCACTTTGAGTGATACTGGTCATAACGGGAATGGGATTGATGTGTGAATGATTATTACACGTCAAAATTGACATATGGATTAACTTCCTAATGTACCAAAACAATACAAAAATTTTCTCTATGTTTTGATTAAATTAGTTTTTTCCACAAATATTAAATTAAATTTGGAATAAAAGGAGGTGCTTGGAGTCATATTGATCACCCTGTATGTTAGATTGAAATCAGGCTGATTTCTTCACATCTCAAATGAAATATAGGTCTTTTTACAAATTTTTAAAAATATTATTAATGTGTTTCCTCAATTGTTAATATTACTATTTTTTTCTAACATTTCATTTTAAACCCACAACATGGACATTTTGACATACATGTTGCATCATGTGTGGGTCTGATGAGTGATGATTTCTTACACATCAAATTTGAATTAGGAATCACTTTACAAAATTATCAGGTCAACATGGGTTTATTTTGTCAGTTTATATGGAGTGACACTTTTTTTTATTAAACTGAATATTGTAAACTTATAGCAGAAAATTTTACACTAGACCTACTCAATGACCATGATATATCAATTATGGGTTTCCTCTAATAGTAATTTTATATACCTCCATACAATAATGTTTTATTATATAAATATTTATTTTTAATATTTATGATTGGTTACATTACTATATGATTATTTGTGGTGGTACAAATGATTCCTCAGTAACAAAGGTGATGAAATAATGTCTTCTAAAATAAAATTATCTTATAGCAGAATTAATACAATATAAAATCACATAAACATGTGGTGAAAAAATTATTTCAATAATCCTCATAAAAACATAAAAAATGGAAATTATTTTAATTGACCACAGTTGTGTGAATGTTTCCATAATTTTTCTCAAACACAATCTTGGTATGATTTCAATCCTACTTCATTTCACAACAATTTTATTTTTTGCTGGAAAGAGATCCATATCCTTCACTACCTCGGTCTTTTTCTTGGTCTCTACCTCTTCCTCCTCCTATATGGTGGAATCTAACTCTGACTCTACCTCTTCTCCATCCTACAACTCCGCATCTAAATCCACCTACACCTCTACCATTTCCTAATAATTTTATTATTTACAAATAAACACTTCTAAACAAATAGATTTCATACATTATAAATATCTTTTAGAAAGAGATCAAAAACAATATATAATCATTATGAGACTAATTATATTATCCCCAAATAAATTTTGATTGTCATAAATCATATAAGATCCTCAACATAATTGCTGATGGAATTTTTCAGTATACAATCTAGTAAAAAGTACCCTACACACTCGTCTCTAAAAATATTTATTCATTCTTTGGAGTATCTTAGATTTCTGAAATATGGATACTAATGGAAAAATATATAAATAAATATTATCAAATATATTTAGTGAAATTTTATACACCTTCATAAATTCCTGATTAGGGGTTGCTGGTCTTTTCATGCATTATGACCTATCTGATAAATTTTCCAACGTATTATCCATAATAGATGGAATTATATTGTTTTAGACACTATAGAATCATTAAAAAATATAAGTAAATTATTTTGATATTCTATCATTATAAGGCCCTAGCCACAAACATTACATAATCTTCAATCAAGTTAATAATTTACATGGAGTGTCTTCTCAGTTTTATAGTTTTTGAGAATTATTCCATAAAAATAAAATTAATTCTCAAGTATTAAAAATTATACACTTCTAATCTCTATACATTTTTTTCATAAATAAAAACTCTTAAAATAAAATAAGAATTATTTTTGTGATACCAATTTTCTTGAATTCCTCGTTTTTCATACCCTTCCATATACCCTATGAAAAAACATTTTAAAAAGATGGGATGATAATAAAAACTATAGTAATGGTTATAAAATTACTAAAGAAAAACATAGTCCATCAATACATACAAAAAAATGATATTAAACATACCACATGATATTATTAGATTTATTAATAAAAGATAGAAATCAAAAATCATAAAGGTAACATGTGTCATCTATATCATACATAAATTGTATCTTTCAAATATTCATAGGGAGTTATGTTTGGAATTCCCATCATGGTATATTACCTAAATATCATTGGAGAAACATTAATGTTCTCCTCTTTCACATCACCCAATTAATTGGAGAGCTATCTCGGGCTCACACACCCTCGGTTTATCACAGAACCATCTATATACGTAAACAATACCCAAGAACCATAACATTATCATATCACATGAACGAGAATAAAGAAAAGATAACTTTTCCACATTGTATTCCCAAGATATCAATTAAAATATTGAAACAATCGATACATTATAAAAACCATTTTCAATACAAAAATATGAAAAATAGTATGTGGTATTTATTTTGTTTTTAAAATCATTATGTCTTGGTACAGAATCCAAATATCAAATAATTATCGTTGTAGAGGAAAGGTCATTGTCACCAGGTACGTTAAAAAGAAATATTATTTTAGTCATTTAGAAAAATGATTTGAAGTGAAAATATTCCCTTTCAAAATAATTGAATGAAATTAATATAGAAAAGGTATAATTATACAGTATATAAAAGGAGGTTGGGTGTAACCCAAAATACTCCCCATTGAAAGTAGATTGATTTGAAGTCCCCTACCTTGAGTCCGACTCATCACATATGTTAGTTTTATTCCATTATAATAAACATAAGATAAATTATACTTTACCTTGATCCTTTTTAATTTTTATTATTTTTTTATATCACTTATTAAAATGTTATAAACATTACATAATTATTAATGTAAATATCAGTCATTTTGAAAATATTTGGTACTTGAGTAAAAAATGAACCTGTTAGAAATAAAACATTTCCATGTGGTTAAAAGTCTCTTATCCAACGAATTTTATTCATGATGTAAATATAATATTTATCAATTTTATATGTATTTTAGAATATTTCATAGCATTTAGATATAAAAAATGAAAATCAATGTTCATGGAAATGGCAATCCGTACTTACACAATAACGATACATTCATTTCATTTTCATATTTAAAGGAATGAAAACTAAATGATAAATATTTATATTATAATTACAATATAATATAATATTTTATATATGTATCAAACGTTAATTAATAAATCCTATAAAAGTTTCATGTTTGGCCTGAATGAGTCATATGACATTGAGGGGGTGGTCGTCCGCACTTCCAAAAATAAAATTATCGCATTTAACCAATTTTGATACAATAATGGTATAATATAAATTAAAAACACAAAGGTATTTAGGCAATATAAAAATAATATGAATCACGTATTAATATAGTTACATCATAATGGTCACCATGAGAGGTGGTAAGAAAAAATCGAACAATCTTCATTTTGTGAGGCAACAGTTGGCCATCCACAGAAACAGTATGTTCAAAATCCATTATATGGAGGTGTGTGAAAGTGCAGTTTGAGTCGTTCTCATAAAAACACAATTGAATTTTTTGGATACTGGTTCAGTTATGTAATAAACAAAAAAACAATAGAAATTGGGATTGAATTTGTGGAACAATGGAAAGGAATTTTAGAGAAGACGATGCCTCTTAAAAATTTCAACTCTCTTGGATTTGAGACTGAAGGATTTGTGAATTGACTTCTGTCTATGAGAAATATCATAAGTAGAAAATGGGGATATTGGGAGATTCATGGATCAGATCTTGGATGAGCTATATAATTTGAGAGGTGTGTGTAATTGGTAAGAGTTGGTGAACTTTTATAAGAGGGAGGATGAACAGTTAATTTATTTTTCAATGTATTATGTAATTATAGTATTATTTTCGGTTTAAAAAGGTCCAAAACTAATTATATTCTAATTTAAGATGACTATAAGTCTAAATAAAATCATTCAATAATAATTTAATAGGTTTTGGATATTTTATAATCCTTTTTATTTTTATTTAAACCATTTTAACACTTACCATTTATGAAGCATTTTACACTTTGAGAATCAAAATAGTTACCAAAAAATGATAAATACCCAAATAAAGAGTAATTTATAATTTTTTTGACTTATGATAACTATTTTTCTGAATTTTATATATTTTTTAATTTTTTAATATTTAATAAAATATATTATATTTTAAAATATGAATATTGTAAATTTTGACACAATTCGTATCATCACTTTTAAAAAATCCATAAAATCAGATTGATTCAAAAAATAATTATTAATAGAAAGATAACATGTAACTATAATAAATAAAATTCTATTATAACATCAAAATAACAAAATTAAATTTATTTTGAAATTTATATTATCATTGAATTTAATCATTTATAAATGAAGTAATTAACGCATTGTCCTTGTGTCATAATTATATTCATTTATTTAATGAAGCAATTAAGTCATTGTCATCGTATATAACCCCATATATTAATTTTTTTACTAAAGGATATATGTTTACGTTACATTTGCCAAAACATTAAATTAAAATTAATTAAATGTAATTTTCACACAGAAAGTGCCTCTATGGGGTCCTAAAATCGACCTAAGGATGAACATGGCAAGAAATAATTTATCCAATTGGGTTAGGACATGTGTAAGGGTAATTTAATATTATTATAATATTATTTTTACCCTTACTTACCAGATTTACCATGTAACCATGGTAAATAACATATTTATTGAAATAAATAGTCAAAATGTCTAAAAATAAAAGTTACCTATTTACACAATTTGGACCTCCATGTTCCAAATATGCTATGATTTTTTTAATATTTTATACCACATAAGTTTCATAAATTATTTTTAAATTAATTCTTGTTTTCAAAACCAAAAGGCGTGTGTTTATGAAAAAATAACTATCAAATTATTAACAAGTGTGTATGTATAAATAAAAATTGAAATAAAATACAATTAAAAAATTTGAAGAAATTATAAAAAAATAATCTAATTACACTTTAAACACGATCATAAATACAATCTAACCATAACAATAAATCAGATGAAAAGATAAATTTGAATTAAAATGCGTTATTTTCCGAAATTTATTAAAAATGAACTTTATCATAAAATGAAAAAAAAATACCAAAGTAAATTTTGATGTTCCGATTCCAAAAAAGCAGTTTGTTTTTTCAAATGGAACATATAAAAGTGAAAAAACTAGATTAAAAAAGGGGTTCAACATCAAAAGGTTGTAAAACTAACTATTCACAATATTAGAGTATTTATGCTTAAAATTGGATTTATTCTCATTTTAATCCATTATATTTTATTGTATAAATGTAAAAAAATTTACCAACCATGTTTGGTCATAATATGGTTAGTTATATTCAGTCATGAAAATACAATTGCTAGGCCTAAACAACTATTTAAAATTATAATAATATAATAATTTTATTTTTCTCTGTATGTATTAACATTGTGTTCGACATAAAATATTCGAGGATCCCATTTTTTCATGTTGGGTATGCCATTGAAAATTGCATCCCATTTAAATTAAAATAAATATTTAATTCAAACATTTTAATATATATAAAAATCTATTATTCTTTATTTTCCTCGAATGTTACATCCTTCCCCCTTTATTGATATTTTTTCCACTTAATTTTATTTATTTATCAAATAAGTGGGGGTATTGGTCCCTTAAAACATTTTCAGATTCCCACTTTGCCTCTTCATCTATATGGTTTGTTCACATAACTTTTACCTGATTAGTTACCTTATTCCACAACACTTTTTCTCTTCGATCATGAATCTAGACTGGTTGTTCCTCATAAGAAAGATTTTATTGAAACTTAACTACCTATGGACTCAAAACATGGGATGGATCCATCATATACATTCTCATCATTGAAACATGAAAATAGATTCGTACCTGTGATAAACTATGAGGTAAATCCACATTGTATTCAACTTATCCAACTTTTTCCTTGATTTTATAGTGTCCAATGAACTTTGGACTCAGATTTACGTTCTTACCAAAAACATTTCACACATTAACATGGAGAATATTTTAGAATGAAATGATCAACTAACTCAATAGAAAGATCATTATTTTGGTTATCTGTATTACATTTCTTCCTACTCTGAGCTGTTCTCATGTGTTTCGGAATGAACTGAACGTTCTCATCCATCTATTATACCAATTCTTGTCCCTTCAACTTTTATTCAACTACTGTATCCCAAAAAGATAGAGTTCGACACTGATTTACATATAATTTCTCAAATAGAGCCATCTGTATACTAGAATGTAAATTTTTATTATGAGAAAACTCAACAAAAGAAATATGTTTGGGACAACATCACTGGAAATCCATTTAATAAGTACATAGCATATATTCCAAATTCTCTATTGTTTTTTCTGACTGCCCATCTAGTTGAGGATGAAAATATGTATTAGAATTTAATTTAGAACCCAATGTCTTCTGAAGCCTTTAAAAAATATATAAGTGAAACTCAGATCACTCTCAGATACAAGGGAGAGGGGAAATCCATGTAATCATACTATCTCTTTAACATACAACCGAGAAATTTTATGTAGAGATAAATTTTATCTAATAGTAAGGAAATGAGCATATTTAATCAATCAATCCACAATAACCGAAATTGTATTATTATCTTGAGCTGTATTCGGTAATCCCATAATGATGTCCAGGGATATATTTTCCCATTTCCACTCTGGCACTGGTAAAGGTGAATGCATCCCTTTCGGTAACTTCCGCCCTTCATTAGCATTTTGAAAAGTCAAAGACTTAATAATAAAGTCATAAATATATCTATTCATTCCATCCCACATATAATACTCATGAATATATCTTTACATTTAAGTACTGCTTGGAAGAACTGAAAATGGAGAACTATAGCTTCACATAATAACTATTCCTTCAACATGGAATCACAAGGAACACATAATCTATTTCCAAACCTCAGAAAACCACTTTATCAATATTAAATTCAGGTAACTTAGCCCTATGAACCAAATAATACTTTTTCTAAAAATCACATTCTTATTTCTTTGATTTTATTACTATGTCTGCTAGAGACAATTTCACTACCACCAGAAACAAAATAGAGGAATATCCTGCTCCAACCAATTATATGACAATGTTCATCAAATCGTTATTCAAGGGATATGGTTCAAAATGTGACATGGTTAATGTAGAATTACTCTTTTGGGTCAAATATTCATCCACTTTATTTTCCTTTCCTAGATAGTAATGGATCATGTAATTATAATCCATGATTAAGTATAGCCATCTCCTATGTCTCATGTTTAATTATTTTTTGAGTTACTATTCACTTCAACCTTTTAAGATCAATATATATTTCCCAATTTACGCTATATAAGTGATTCCTCCAAAATTTTAATACAAAAGAAATAACAGATAATTTTACATAATGTGTAGGGTAATTTACCTCAAGAGGTTTCATGTAACGTGATGAATAAAAAATTACCTGATCATTCTTCATTAGGACACAATCAAGTACTTTCCACAAATCATCACTGTAGATAACTAACTCAGAATTTCTGATAGGTAATTCCAATACTGGATCATTCACTGATATTCTTTTCAATTGTTGAAAACAATAATCACATTCGTTTGTCCATATAAAATTACACCACTTCGAGTTATCTTAGTCACTGGCCAGAAAACCATGATAAAATTCTCTACAAACCATATGTAATACCATGCAAAACCAAGAAAAGTACAAAACTCAGTAATATTTGTAGGTCTTGGAAATTCTTCAACAGTTTTTTAACAGGATCAACAGTTCTACCATTTTTTAAAACAATGTGACCATGGAATGAAAATTTCTTAATCAAAAACTAATACATGCTGAATTTCCCATAAAATTTCTTTTCTTTTATGGTTTGTAAGACAAACATTAAATGGATTTAATGTTTATTTTTTACTTTTAGAATATACAAAAACTTCATCAATAAAAATAACCACAAACATATCCCTAAACTCAAATAAAATTCTATTCATAAGATCCAAGAATACATTAGGTGAAATTGTTAACTGAAATGGAATAACTACCAATTCATAATGGCCATATATAATATGAATGAAAATATTTATAATTTCTACTTCCTTTACATTCAACTGATGGAACCCTGATCTCATTTCAATCATTGAAAAATACTTATCACCTAGTAGATGATCATATAAATCATCTATATGAGGTAATGGATACATGTTCTTAATTGTGTTTTAATCAAGGCTCTATAATCAATGAAAATTATCATTGTACCATATTTTTTTAACAACCATGATTGGATCAACCTATGGTGATGTGCTAGGTTGAATGATACCTTTATCTAATAACTCCTACAATTGATTCTTTAACATTAATAGTTCAATTTGAGCCACTTGATAAGGGGTATTTGAAATTATCTTATAATTATAAACTAAGACAACTATAAATTCATTGTTTTAGTCAGGTATTATACCAGGAAACTAATCAGGAAAAACAATCATGATACTCATTTACCACTAGTACATCATTAATCTGAACAGTTCTGTTGTTTTCAAAAATATGTACAGGGTAACATTCTTTCCATATTTTACTAGTTTATCAGCTTACTGATATGATATCAAAACTACATATTCATTATCGTACAAAAAATAAAATTATTTCAGAAAATAAACCTCATTAGCATTGAAGACAATCTTAGCATGATAAATATAAATCCAATCCATAAATAAAATAACATCAAACTCTACTAGAGAACAACAATATTTAAGGTAGATTCATTCCACACACATGGAAAATAAGGTTTTTATAATTTATTTTTGTCTCAACATTTCATCCTTAGGTTTCTACCATAATTTCAAGATTCATTTCATGAGATGGGACTCCCAAAATAATTGAAAATTTCTCACAAATGAATGAATGTGTAGACCATGAATTGAACAACACATTGGCATAATCTAAATAATGAAATAGTGCACTTGATAATAATTCATTCGATGGCCCAACATCAACTTAAGTAGCTTCAAAAGATTTCACCAACCCTTCATGCTTGTATTCTATCCTCTTTACTTTAGTTGAGTTCATAATTGAACACTCATTTGTATAATGAACCATTTCATTTCACTTAAAAAATATTATTGACTGTAAATCATTTTTTTTCTATCAATTACGCTGAATTATTTCAGTGAAATAAATATCCTTAAGTCCCATTTTACCACATAAAAAGAAATTACAGGAATTCAAAAGGCATTCAACTGTGTCTTTTTTATAACAATTTTCAAAAACTATAAACTTAAGTTTATTACCATCAGAATATTTTAGATAGTTGTTCCCTTTCATTTTCCACCTCGACCTCTTATTCTATTTTTTGTCAAAGAACACTTGATCATCATAAAACTCCATTTACACCTTCTCCACACATCAAAAAAGATCATCATAACTTTTTAACTCACGATAATCTAAACCCATTTGATAATTTGGATTTAATACTGAGTAAAACAATTGATTTTATTATCAAGATCACATTTGATATTTGGGGAATACCTTGCCAGTCGAGTAAATGATTCCTCATAAGCAGACATTGAGTCATCCCCCTGCCTCAATTCCATTTATTGTATTACATCCTAACTCGTATTCCCATAAGAAAATATTTCTCATGGAATATTCCTTTGAATTTATCCATATCAAGAGCATGTATGTCCTCACTATCGCCGATTTTTTAATCGTTGACCACCACTAATCACCTTCAGCTTTAAAACGGTAAATAACAAGACTAACATTTTGATTTTATGAACACCCCATTGCATAAAAAATCGTATCCATTTCTTTAATCCACACTTCATCTAGAACAGGGTCATATGATCATTTGAATGAAAAGGTATTTTTCATCATGGAATGGTCCACTATCGACATATTCTTTTGTGGTTGACCTAACTGATCTCGTGAATAGTTACCACAACCATTTATAGTCAGATTCAAATGTTCCATCACTGCAAAAAATTGTTTAGTTCTGATTCCAACCATCTCTGGAAGCTGATTTGGAAGGTTTTTTTCCCGATGATGTCGTCCCATCATAGCTGCCTTATTTCCTCGTCGGAAAACAATTCCGAACGCAGAAATATATTAGGCAATGGAACATGGTAATATATAAATGCTACATCATTTCAATCATACAATATGCTAATTTATGGATATTAATGTAACAATATCCTAACTTCTAATGTTATCTAAACAGTCCTGTGATACAAACAATAAGACCCCAACCTTAAATAATGGATAATAATTAATTACTTTAATAATTCACATTGAGGATATTTTTAGGTTCACAGAATTAGATAATTAGGCCATAACTATTACATTAAATCTTAAATATTTCAATGTACTCACTGATACTCATTATCCATTTTTTTCGTTAATTAAAGACTATTAAAAGATAAAAAAAATTATTTTCTTGGTATAAATCATCTTAAATTCTTCTTTTCCATTACAATTACTTATACCCAATGAAAAACATTTCCAAAACATGTGATGAGCATTAAAATCTCAGTAAGGGTTATAAAATAATGAATGAAAAAATTAGTCCATCAATACATTTAAAATGTATTCTCTTTATCATACCTCTTTAAAACATAAGATTTAGGAATAACGCATTGAAATCCAAAATCATAAAGGTAACTTGTGGTGTCCATATAATTCATACATTGTATCGGCCAGAGCTACATAGAGAGTTTATTTTAGAATACCAATCAAATTATATTACATAAATATCATAGAAAAAACATTAATATTAACATCCCTCATGATACATAATTCATTGAAGAGCTATCTCAGGCTCAACTACCCTACATTTATCATGCAACCTATCGTATACAAAAACAATTCCCTAGAACCATATCATAATCATAACAAATAAACAAGAATAATGGAAAGAAAATATTTCCACATTTAAATCACAAGATATTAACAAAATAAATACATTATCGAAACCATTTTCAATACCAAAATACGTAAAAGGGTATATGGTATTTATTATTATTTTAAAAACATTATGTCTTGTTAAGGATGCCAAATATCAAATCATTCTTGCGGTGGTAGAAAGGACGTTGTCACCATGTACGTTAAAAAGAAAAATTATTTTTTCCAATTAGTAAAACCCTTCATAGAGAGAATATACCCTTTGAAAACCATTGAATAAAACTAAAACAAAAATGTTATAACTAGACACTATATACATGAAGGTCATGTATAACCCAAAATATGTCTCAATGAAAATAGATTGAGATGAAGTCCCTTACCTTGAGTCCAACTCGTCACGTATTTTCCTTGTTCATCCTGAATAAATAAATTATGTTAATTTATACTTACTTAATATCCTTTTTTATGTTTATTATGAATTTTATATCACTTATTACATTTTTATAAACATTATGTAATTATTTATGTTAATATCAGTCATTTTGCTGATATTTGGTACTTGAGTAAAAAATGAACATGTTAGAATTATAAATTGTCCATGTGATAAAAAATCCATTATCTCCATAATTTTATTCATTATTTAATTATCATATATACCCATTATATATGTATTTATAATATTCTATAACTTATTTATTTAAGAAATTAAAATCACCATTCATGGAGTCGGTAAGCCGTATGCACGCATGAACACTACATTCCATTTTTTCATATTTAATGAATGAAAACTGAATGATAAATATGTATATTATAATTCAAAAATAATATCATATTATTTATATGTTACATATTTTCATTAAAACCATCCTTTATACATTCCATGTATGGAATGAACTAGTCATATCACTTTTAGTGGGCGGTTATCTGCACATCCTCAAATGAAATTATCGTATTTTACCATTATGGAAACTATAATGGTATAATATAAATGAAAAATAAAGAAGCATAGATAAAATAGAAATATAATATATATATCATATATAAATATAGTTCATCATAATGGTCACCATGAGAGGTGGTACAAAACATTGAACAATCATTGTTTCATGAGGCATTAGTTCGCTGTCCACAGATACAGTATGTTCGAAATACATTAGATGAAGGTGGGTGTAATTGTACTTTGAATAATTCTCATTAAAACATCATAGTATATTTATGAAACATTCTTTTTTATGTAATGAAATAAATTGAATATAATAGGGTGTGAAGAAGTAGTATAATTCAAAGGAATTTAATGGAAGATGATACCTCTTAAAATGTGTAACTCTCTTAGATTTTAGCCGAAAGGCTTTATTGAATTTTCTTCTCCCTAGTGAAAATCTAATAGGATGAATATAATTATGTTGGTAGATTATTGGATCATAGTTTGGATGATGCAAGGGGCTTGAGAGGTGTCTTTAATGTGTTAGAGTTGGTAGCGTTTTATAAGGGGGAGGACGAGAACTTATATAAATTTTGAATGTATTGATTTTTTAAAAAATGATTTAATCTTTACAAAATACAATAACTCATCAAAATAAAATATAATAAGAATATAAATTTAAATTAAATCATCAAATAATAATTTTATTGTTTTTGGATATTTTTTAATCCTCATAATTTTTATTAAATCCCTTTTTACTCTTACTGTTTTATCAATCATTTAACAGTCTGAGAGTACAAATTGTTACCAAAAAATGAAAAATATAAAATTAAAGAGTCTTTAATAACCATTGAGGATTTAGATAAATATTTGGAAGAGTAATATGTTTTTTTTATAATATTATAACATCTAATAAAATATTGTATATTTTAAAATATGAATTATGTAAATTTTGACACTATTCATATCCTGAATTTTTAGAAATCTATAACAACCTGATTGATTCAAAAAATATCATTAATAGAAATATAACATGAAACTATCATAAATAAATTCATGTTTGACATCAAAATAACAAGTTCAATTTTATATTAACAATTAGAATATCATTTATTTGAATACTTTATTAATTAAGCACTCACTACGCCACCTATCTGTCATAATTCAATTTATTTATATAATGTCTAAAAATTATAAATAAAATATCAGAAATTTGGAAATCTTTTTATATTTATAATTAATATTTATAGCCTAAGAGATCCCTTATATAACCCCATATGAAAATATTTTTACTAAAAGATATATGTTTAGGTTACATTTGACCTAACATTAAATTAAAAGTAATTAAATTTTATTTTCACACCCACGTGGATCCATGGAGTTCTAAAATCTACCCAATGATTTCCATGGTCGGAAATATTTAATCAAATAAGTTTCGGACATGTGTTAGGGTAATTTCATAATATTATAATATTATTTTTTACCCTTATTTACAAAATTTTCAGTTTAGCAATGATAAATAATATTTACTGATGTAACTATTCATAATGTCTAAAAATAAAAGTTAACTATATAAAAAAATTGTACATATAAATTCAAAATATGGAATCCATTTTTCCAAATTCAAAACTTAAAAGTTTCTAAAATTAATTTGAAATTAATTTTTGTTTTTAAAACCAAAACTCTGGTTTTTGAGAAATAATAACTATCAAATGATTGACTTGTTTTTATATCTAATTAAAAATATTAATTAATTACAATTACCATAATTGAATTAAATGGTAAAATAATAATATAATTTATCATTATAACCAATAAAAAAATAATTTCACTATATATATAAATCAGATGAAAAGACAGTTTTGACCTAAAATGCCGTTTTTCACTATTCAATAAAAAAATGAACTTTTTCATAATAATACCAAAACTTTATCAAAATTAAATTATGTTTTCACACTTATAAATGAGAATATTATTTTGTCAAATATAACATATAAACATGAAAAAAACAATATTTAAAAGGGTTTCACCATCAAAAGGGGTTAAAAATAAATTTTAAAAATATTAGAGTATTTAAGATTAATATTGGGATATTTTTTATTTTATGCCTATAAATTTTATTTGGATAAATTTAAAAACCTTTAACAAAAATTTTTAATCATAATATTGTTAGTTCTATTTATTCTTACTAACACAATGACTAGGCATTAACTATTAGTTAAAATAATAATAATATAATAATAATATTTTTTTATTATGAGTCATCCTTGTGTGAAACATATGATTTCGGATAAAACCCTTGTTGAGTTTCTGGTATGCCATCGAACAGAGAATCCAATTTAATGTAAAATTAATATTTAATTTACAAATATTAATAAATATGAAAATTTCATATTATTTATTTACCTTGGAAGTTACATTCATAGTTATATTTTTCTTTGTATACCCAAATATGTCTCTATTTTTAATAATTCATTGGCTTTATCCGTTGAGACACGAACATCATTCCATGACGAAGCCCATATTTAGTGACCTCCATATCATAATAATTTTTTTAAAAAAATATAATGAAACCTAAAATTAGAAATTATATATATTATATTGATTGTGGTTTATTAATATTTCAAATTACACATCAGGTGTGGTCTGTTGAATGGATATCCTTGAATTGCATCCAAAAAATAAATATATGGGGTGTTAAAATTTATTATGATCATCAACCATGGATCCATAAAAAAAATGTGATTGAAATATTAAAAAATATATTTCATTTGACTAGATTTTAGATTATTTCTTTTTAATTAATGGAATACAAAGTATTCAATTTTATGATTATTTTTGATTAAATAGTATGATTAATGTATCTTATTCATTCTAAAATTTTTCATCATCCAAAGTATATTCAATCATTGAAATGATATATGAAAAAATGAGTCCCAATCATTTATTTCATAATGTTGTACTTATATAGATTTAATAATAATAAATGTATAAAATATGAGTAGTTATTATATTTATTAATCATATTAATTCACTATCTGAATAGACTTATTATGAATATGTGCCTTATGCGTGACTTCACTACGGAGATTCACAACCATTCAAGCGTGATGACATTATCTAGAGTCTCATGTCAAATTATTTTTGTGAATGAATATCAATATATTTATTTTTCATATTCATTGAAATGAATATCTTTATCCATAGAAGTGGAATCTTCTTCCAGTTGTAATGATAATATATTTTTTATGGAACTAGTGGAAAAATTACTACTCTTAGAATACTGTTTTTTTATTGGGATGATTCACTAGTTTTTTTATTCAACCATCTATTTATCTGCCACATTATCATATATAATATTAAAATGAATTTCAGACATTTTATCACTTAAGGTTACATGTTTCTCATTTGTAATTTCTTAAACACATTTCTCATGTATATTTATATGAATTAAAAACCATTCTATGAAAGTTCAAATAAAATATTCAACCATTATAATATTTAGACCATCAGGTTGGACAAGAAACTCAGAACACGGATCCTAAGATAAATCAATTCCCATTATCATGTGATGTTTTTGGAGTCCATGATTAGGTAGAATATGCCCCGTGATATTATACACTACACCCATTGCAACAAAGCAACACATGGGTGTTGATAGATATAAACCACTTATAACTAAACCCTATAAAATTTGACTAATATAAAGTTATCATAAGTGTTTTTATTCACATTTAGAACAGTTATTAATGACATAATGGATTACCATGTGTAAAAAATGTGGTTGGGGGGAATGAATAGCCTCAAATATAGAGGGAAAATTTTGATCATGTGTGTATTTTTTATCCACAACTGGTTTGCTGGGATTCTTTATCATACATTTGTCTACCAAGCTAGACTGAATAATATTATCTTGTAGTTAGTCTATTTGTGTTTGTAATCATCTCACCATATTATATGTAGATTCATATGATTTTATAAAATTGAAATTTTTTGGAAGAGAGACCCTAAAACATAATCTTCTAACATGACCATATTGTTTGGGAAACATCAATTCTAATGAAAATAGCTTTCCTTCTTGTCTGGGTGTTCCCAATTAATTGGTACAAACCTTGTAAAAAAAGAATGTAAATATATATTTTCATGTAACATTGTTATAATTCATAATTATTGAGATTTAGTTCCAACATACACAAGATTACCATACTATTTATAGGTCTCCATCTGTAAAATCTCAGGTAAATAAATAATATAAAATTATCATTTTTTTCAATATTTGTGAATAAAATGTTAATATTACTTTAAAGGGAAATCTATACTCGATGGCGTACCCAACACACAACAACGATTTTCATTGAAATCTTAAGTTGCACACTAATAATATAATAATATTATTTTAAATAGTTAATGTATAGTCGTTGTAATGGTTTTAATGAACAGAACTAACTAAAAAATGATTACATATGTTTGTTAAATATTTTTACATTTATCCAATAAATTTTAGAGGCTTAAAATAGAAATGAATCAAATTTTAAGAATAAATACTCTAATATTTTTAAAAGATTTTTTTAGTACCTTTTGATGGAGAACCTTTTTAAAATATTACTTTTGAAAATTTTATATGCTCTAATTTTCAAAATAAAGTTATTCATTATAATTGGGACACTAAAATTTACTTTGATTTTTTTTTGGTTTTTTCTGAGAATGTTCATTTTTTAATGGATAGTGAAAAATTCTGCATTTTACTTCAAAAATGTTTTTTCATCTAATTTAATTATTTGGATAGATTATATTTTTTAATTGTTTTATAATTTATTTAGAATATAGATTTACCATTTAATTCAATGGTGGTCATTAGAATTAATTTTACTTTGAAAATGGACATAAACAAGTGTCAATCTTTTGATAGATATTGTTTCTTAAAAACACGCTATTTGTTTTGACAGCGAAAATTAACTATATGATTTATTAATGAAACTTATATGTTTTGAATTTGGTAAAATGGACATCATTTATGAATTTTTAATATCAAATATAGCTTAGGGTTATTTTTTGGTATTTTTTAGATAATGTCTTTTTTTTAATGAATAGTGAAAAATACAATTTATTTAATTCAAAACTGCATTTTCATAAAATTTATTTATATATTTATATTTTCATTTTAATTGTTTTTAAAGTATAATTGAATCTTTTTATCAATTAATATGATTTTTTTCATTGGAAGTAATTTAACTTTTCAATTGTATGTTAAAACAAGTCAATCTTTTGATAAATTTTACTTCTTAAAAACTCGTCTTTTGTTTTGACAACGAGATTTACTTTTAAATTAATTACTACAATTTATTTGTTTTGAATTTGATAAAATGGATTCCATATTTGGAATCATATGGTCCAATTATGTAATTAAGACTCTTTTGATTTTGGACACTATGAATAGTAACGACGGTAATTTTTTTTAATTATCGCGATTAATTAGTAATCTGGTAGTTAAGGGTAATAAAATAATATCATAATGATAAAAAATGACCCCTAAATGTGTCCTAATGATACTTGTTGTGTCATGGCTGACCATGGTATGCCTTGTGCCAAACATTGGGACCGTATGAAATCAATTTTTAGGTGATAGTGACACTTTTTAATTTTTTGTTTTTAAAAGGAATGTATAACCAAAGTATGTATCACCCAAGTAATGCAATTTTAGATTTGTCTATGTATGTGATATCTTGGACTATAAATAGTCATTGGAAAGATAAAATTATTTCCTACATCATATTATTTTATTTAATTTTTAGACATTAAATAAATTAATTTATTTATGCACTATGATGATGCAGCGATTATCTCATTAATGAACGATTTAAATAAAATGAAATGATAATGTAAAATATAATACATACACTTGTCTAAAAACTATTTGATGAGTATATTTCGAAGCCTTATCACCTTATACTAAAAATATTTTAATTTGGGGCCTTTAAAATCCGAAAATCATTTTAATATAAAGTAACATTTCTTGACATTCGATAGTGCCCCTCCTCCCTCTTATAAAAGGCCCCCACCTCTACCTCCTTACACACACCCCTCAAGCCATTGGCTCAACCAAAATCTGATCATTTTATATATCCACATCACTCTATTAATCCTAGTAGCCTTACCTTATGCAGAAATCACTTCAAGAAACCCTTCAGGTTCAAACCAATGGGAGTTACCTGATTTAAAAGTATTGAAAAAGGCCAAAAATGTCCACTAGTATCGTGAGATTGAACTTCGTCCCATGATACCCAACTTTTAAGAAGCATTCAATCACATATATTAGAGTGAATTCCATCATCCACACCTAAAAGCATATAATTTTTTTAGGTACCCAAGGTGGACCAAATAAGTTCTTATATTATATCCCAGTGGGAAACCACCAATGGTTAGTTCCATCAAGTCGTTGTATTTATAATAGTCACAGTGTGTTGGGTGCAATATAAAATTTAATGGATGCACTTAATGTATACATACAATAAGTAAAAGGTTATCATTTTTAATCAACATTATTCTATCATTAAATAATTTTTAATTAATTCTTGAGACCTCGTGTAAATACCAACATCTCTTGTGTTAACTCATTTATGGTATGACTAAAAATTCCATCCATAATGTATAATAATTACCAAATCCATGCATGGTAAATTTCATGGAAGGAACATCATATTACTCATTTCATTCGTTATTCATCTATGAACATTATCCCTAACCAAGAATTCTTATATTGGATTCCAAACATCGCTCTAGGTATAATATAAACCCACACCCTACTAGCTCATCCATAGAAAACCTCACAATAAAATAGGTATCACTCAAATTGTCGAATAACATAATAACCATTAATTTCCTTCCATGGTATTTTACGAAGGGGACCTAAGTATCACCCATGGAATACATGATCCAATTCCCTTTGAGTCCATCGGTAGCATTCCAAATTTAATCCAAGTGTCACTCGACACGTAACAGTCACATCATGGAGTTATTCATTAACACATTGCTAGGGAGTCCAAGTGTAACTCATGCATAAGAACAATAAAGGGAAAATTATTCCATCCATTGAGTTCGTTATTGAATACATCCATCACAAAAAAAATCGTAAACATTAAATATATTTATTAAACATAATTTATCTAATTTCATTTAAACATGAAAAGGTCATGAGTACTAAAATTTCAATTCAAATCTAACACATATTGTGAGTTAAATCATATTATAATCAAATAAGGATTAGTGCCTAATTTAATCACATGGTAATTAATTATAACAAGAATATACTGAGTAAACAATCCATTATAGGATAAGGGATACGAGCCTTAGTTATTACATTATATAAAATTAATCAATTCAAATTTAAAAAACAATTCAACATTAATCATCTTATAACAAGAGTATTGGGAATACCTCAATGGTATGAAATTCCATACACTATCATAATGGTCCATTTAACTAAACAACCCACCATAAGGGTTGGTTCTAAAATCATGATCCATAACATATAATCATTCAACTATTGGGATATTTAGTTACAATTTCCATGCATATTAGTTTAATTCACACATTCAAGATCATTTCATGCAGTCGAATGAGAATTGGGATCACCACAATAATTCATATATATAAAGAATTCGAAATTTATCATAATGCACAAGACCACATACCATATTTTCATAAATGATAGAACATCCAGTATTAGATCTTAATTCGACTTAGATCATGGGAAAATCGAAATAGACAAGAACCCTGAAAATATGGAAACTGAACATATAACTAAATAGTGCATCTGATATTGTGAAGAATGAGGATCAACACCAAATAAACATATACCTTAACCGTGTTTATCTAGCGATATATTCAGTTCAAGAATTACTCATTGAATGGAAATGATATACCAATTCCTAGTATAATCACCAATGAAGAGATGCAATGAAAAAAGTTCTTGTGTAGAAGACCAATGAGAGAAATTGATTCGAATTATGTTTAATTAGGGGTGAATTATTAAATTCACACAAAATTTGGAACCACATTACCAGGAAAGATGGTGTAAAAAATTTTGTGACAACCGTGCATGGATTTCTGGAAGAAGGGGTACATCGCACAATTTGTATATATGGTTTGGATAACCATTGAAAACCCATGCAAAACCTCGCAGTCAAAATTTCAAAAATTCCCACATGATAGTGCATCCTAAATTTTAAAAATTTTCTTAATTGGGTGATATTATCCTACTGTCTTCCCATGCCTCTAATGGTTTTTCAAGCAATGGGGCTTTCCCCACATGGTTTTTAACTAACCGTGAACTGGGAATTTTTCACCCCAAATGTTGGGTTACAAGATTTAATCGATCCCTGAACACCCCTGTTACATTTATAATCTTCAATGACATTTATAATAGGTTGTTGAAAAAAAATTAATCTTATAATTGACACAATCTCAAGTATTAGTATTTCAATGAAGAACCGGATTTGTACCCTTATTGACCATTTATAATGCATTATTTTGCAGTTCATTGATCATATTAAATATTTTTGGATTATCATAACTCATCACAAATCCCCATGAAATATTTTTGACACAAAATAATCATGAATAAATAAATTTTTTTAAACCATCATAAATTTGTAAAATAAATAATTATCAAGCTTTATAACATCAGTACCTAATGTGATTGGAAATTCATTGTCAAAATTTCAATTGTTTTTTAATTATCTTTTTTATTTTAGATTAATTAACATGTTGAGAGTGTTTTAAAATACGATTTATATTACAATATACTATATGACAGGTTCAGTTGTTTTTAATACATTACCCTTTTGGTATTTTCACCTGATCTTCATCAATCCTAGAAGAAGGATGTTCACAAAGGGTACATTTCCATCATTTTTCATTACCAATCCATGTTAAATTAATATAAGATTTCATTTTACTACTATAAAACTATATTAATTTTACGTTTTTTATATATAATCTATCTATAACATGAAAAACATCATGTGAAAATTATAATTAATCTATACAGTGGATATTTTTGATTGTCTAAAGAACGATAAATATTCACTAAATATTTTTATATACTATTTTATATAATATTAAATAAATGTTGATTTTTGGTTTTTTTTATTTACTATAAAATATTATCTTATATAGTACAAGATAACTAAACTAAAAATAAAAAAATGTATATTTTTTTTCAAATATTTATAATGATTTTTATTACACAAATATGATGATAAATTAATTTTATTTAAATGTAATAATACTACTAAAGTAAATGGTATCATGTGAAATAATTTCACATTGTGAGTGATCATATAATTGAGTATATATGCCTTTTTATTTTTTATTTATTGCTTAACTTATATATATCATACAATTTTAAATAAAATTATAATATATGAAACCAAAATCATTGTTTTATTTTATGATATAAAAAATATCAACGTAATATTATTAGTATAGATATGTAATATAATAAGTAATTGAAAATATATTGTTTTTCATTTTTGATAATCAATTTAATTTTCAAATTCTCCATAAATTCATAATTTTTTTCAACATAGGATTTTTGTGTTAAATTAAAAAAATGAATTATATGGATACAAATTATAAAATACTTGTGAAATTATATTTTAATAATTTTGATTTATTAATATTTGGTCCCCATCAAAAAAATCCATTTATAAATGTAAACTCTATATGCTCATACTATGTAACATGGAATCTTTATACAAGACAAAAAATTAATTAGAGGTTTGATAATGGTATAAAATAGACACGTAATATTAAATTTGAAACAACTAAAAGTTGTGAAAAGTTTACTTTATTTCATATTATGTTTTAATATGGGTTTAAATTTTATATATTAAGAGTTCATAATTTTATTATATTTTATATAATTTTGAATTTTTTTTTCTGATTACATAATGTGTTCATATGTTATTTTTGTAAATTATTATTTGTTGATGGAACACATTATAAAATTTATATTTTTGTAAATTTAATATAATAAATAATTAAAATATAAATAATTTTATTTTGAAATTATGTATTATTTAAATTAAATATTTAAATCCTTTATTTTAATAATAAAATTCAATTAGAATGATTTTTATGAATTTAATTAAATTTGATTTATATTAGTTCTGTCATGATTTATAATTTTCCATGTAATAATTAAAGTTTATGTGATCAAGAATGATGTGGATCCCATAATAATAGTGGTGTATTGGTTCAAATTTTGTCTATAACTTTTTATAATTATATAGAGTCAAAAAAATTATTTATTAGAGTTATAAAAAACAACTCTTTATTTAAGTAACTCCCCTCACCTACATATTTATACAAAATTAAAACATATAATTAACAAATATATTTGCAGGGTTCTTTCCATATATGAGTGACAATATCATTCAAAGGGGATTCTCTCAGCCTACACTATTTCAGGACCCCTTATTTTGGGGTTTGTTGTACTCTCTTTTGAAATAAAAAAATTTATTTTGGATGGATCATGGAATATTACGTGATATTTTCTTAAAGAATATTATCATAAAAAATATTATAATAGTCATAAAAAATTATTAAAACATATATGTTCTCTATGAATATTATTGAAAAGATATTATATAGTAGGATGATATCATTTGATGAAGAAAGAAATTATAAATGTTGTCTGGGGTGGTGACTCATTATACATTGTGACAGATTCATATGGTGTTTTCCATTGGTAATATTTAGAGAAATAAATTATTATAACATGAATACTAAATAGAAAATCGATTTTTATATGTTTCAATAGATGTTATTATTTATATACTTGTGTATTGAACCATTGAATTTAATATTATTTTTAATTCATATTAGATGTCATACACATTTATGTAGTCACCATAACTATGATTAAAAATGTTTGAAGGAGGTAAATTATATTGGGAACACCATGAGTGGTAATAAAATAACTAATATAATGGGAAAATATTTCTCCCTTCCTAGTTTAGTTGATGTTGATTCCTTAATCCCTTGGATGTGAATGAAATAAAGTAACTGATTCTAGGTCAAAGTAGTTCTATTAAATTTATAATGTTTCAAAAGTCAAAGAAAAAGATATTTAGGAAATATGTTGATAACATCATCATGCTACCCAATTGAGTAAATATATAAGGATAAATAGGTAATAATAAATAGTGTATAGTCAAATGAGGTTGTATTACATTCTGATCTTGGCTTCGATCTCTTTTGAATCATTATAATTTTTAAAGATGATTGTTTTGGATTTTAGGTGGTGTAGCTTTATGAATCCTTAAAAATACAGTAGAGGGTCACAAACTAAGTGTACATGGATCTAAAACAAAATTATATATGAATTTAATATATTGGATAAATATTGTTCCAATAAATGTTATGATAATCATTATTATCGGGTTCCTTACAAATATTCTCCCACAAAATATTTGAGAGAATATATAGGTTATTTTAAATATTAATAAATATTTATTTTCCCCAAAATTATTTATTTAATTACATGAATATAAAATAGTTATATAATTTTGTTAATTCACAATGTATCAAATATTATAGTTTTTTATGTGTTATTAAATAAATATTTATTCATAGGTTTTGTGAATATAAAATTTATTTATTTGTTGGTGGATAATTAATTGACATTCATATAATCTAAAATGTACTAAATATTCATAGTCCGATAAGTAGTAATGAGTATTGGTTGACTGAGATTTATTGTCCAATGAGAAATTTCATATTAAATATTATTTGAATAAAAAGTAATTATTTATTAAAGAAAATAATATTTTTTTATTCCTAATTTTATCAAAAATAATTTAATTAATTATAATTATATTATTATTTAAACATTGTGTTCACAATGGATAATGAAAATAATTTATTATCATGTGTAATTATTATATTTTAATCCTCTACCATTTTAAACACAGAAAGGAAAATATATAAAACCCTAGCCATGATTGAAATCATTATTTAAAATATAATCTATATTAGATTCCCTCAATACAAAAAATAGAACATATTGTTGATTTTTGTCAAGTGTTTACATAATAATTTTTCTCATTCAACAGAGTTATTCGTTCTCACTATGAAGGATTCTTATTGGATCTATAACAATTACCACATGCATTACAACTATCCCTTGTGAATCACATACGATTATACAATAATGATCATAGGTTCACAGAACACATGAAGATCACCTGTATAAGGAATCAAGATATGATTCCTCTAATGAAATCATAATAGGACAAGAAATTTTTATTTTATTAAAAAAATAAAATAACCAATTTTAAGAGAGTTAATTTTTTATTCATATAAATTAATTATAAATTATATTTGAACAGTGAATCTATTCATTGTTCTGGTGTCACTCCCAATTAATATTCACTTTAATACAATTGTTTATGATGATTATCATCACATTCCTCTTAGAATTATAATATATTAGTAAAAAAAATTATATCAGATAGTATGCAATATAATAATTCACTATGCCAAAAACAATCATGTTATATCATAACGATTTTATAATAATTAATTATTTATTTTTTATTTATGGATCTATTATAAAAAATTATAATTAGTTATTCAATTATAGATTTTTTATTCTTTATCATAAGGTTAAATTAAAATGTTTTTGATAAATTAATATGAATTATTCACGTATATTTTAGTCTTAATCAAATTAATAAAATAAGTCAAATCATGAGAGACACCATTAAGAGGTGATAAGGGTTATCACTGGTAGAAACAAATACACGAAGTTTAAATTAAAATTCTTGTTGTGTTCTTTGGTTCCCCATAAGTGGAAAAACAACTGGATCCCAAAAACAAAAAGTGATTTATGACACATAGTATTTCATTACATGCAAAAAATATTCTGTGAGTTGACTGGGACATCATATAACACAGTATGATAGATATCATGATGGGTGGATTGTCTACCAGTCGTGTAGCCAATATGGCTTCCCGAAAATAATCATTGGTACAGTTTTGTCAAATTCACATCACTCAATGCTTGAGACTAAAAAAGTGAAATTAATGCAGTACGTGACATGTACCTAACCTAAACAGCAAGAAACCCTTTATTATCTATGTCTTAAGTTAACATTGAGTTAAGCGGTGGTGTTCATAAACACATGAAAAGTGGAATATATATTGTGTTTCTCATCCTCCCATTCCATGTATCATTGTTGAGAAACATGATAAATCACAAGGAATATATCCAAGATATGTGGAAATTGATGTGCATGACATGCAGATCATTAGTACACATTATGTAGTCACCCATAAAATAATCAAATTTCATTACATAAATATTAATTAATTATATCATCAAAAACAAATTTCAATGGTTGTAATCTAGTATATTGACGATGTAAAATGGTTTTTAGTTATTTTAATTGATCATTTAATTCCATGTAATTATCGAAAAATTCTATTTATGTTGTTCATTTTCATGATATATTAGGTGATGCATATCTCCAAGACACATTGGATCAACTTTAATATAATCGAATTAATTAATTTATTAGTATGTTAATTGAATGAATTATACTATTTTTATATTACTAAAAAAGAATAATATGATGTTAAATCTAGCTAGTATAATATTTCAAATTCATTGAATTTATCTGGATGAATATGATCTTATGATATTATATTTATATTACACGTTTTTATTTTGTTATTATCAAATTTTTAAAAAAAATTATTAAATAAATAATAACACTTGTTTCATTATCATCCATTATTTATCCATGGGAATGACCACTTATAGTTAATATTTTGTATATAACATAACCCATACTTTGGTTCCCATCAATTTTGTGTTAATAAAACCTTATGTACTAAATAGAGTTCCAATTTGAGTGGAGGTATTTCATGTTCAGAATTGTGGTTAAACCAATCCAATAGGTACAATGGAGCACAAGTTTAATTCTATAACATTTCAAGAATGGGTCTAGGAGTTTCTTCCATATGTACTAGTGCTGATTTATCATCCTCTATATAAAAAAATTAGAAAATCAACTAGTCATTCTACTTTGTTTTTTATATTTGTTTCATGGTTAATTATTTATAAATTCTTAATCATTATTATAAATTAACGAACAAGAATGAATGATAAAATTGAAAAAAAAATGTTTATTTTTTAACAAAACATGATTAATAATTGGAGAAATATCACTTAATATTTATAATAAGTTATTTAGAAAATAATTGGGTGAATATTCCAACAGTTAAAAATTACTCAAAATAAAAAATTAATTATATACAGTTTTAATTACATAATATATAATAGAATACATATATTATAATGGTTTATTTGTCCCTCACATTAATTTTACCATTTGAAAATGATATTTAAAAAATGTTTTGGGTTTAATTATCAAATTTTACCTTAATAATATTAGCCATTACTATATATAATATAAATTTGAGATAATTTGTTTAGGGAATACAAACATAGGATTTGATGTGTTTTATGTATAATAAATATATCATGGAGCTAGAAGTTAATGTATTTTTAATTTTATTCCTACCTAAATAACTTCATGTATCTAACTAAAATCTCACTTGGGTTATAAAAATATTCATATGGATCATATTCACTAAAATATCCATGTTATTGGATATTTCAAAACAAATCATGATGGACATTAGGTTTCAATAATATTTTGGTAGATTTAATTTTTTAATTTTTTTATCGAATTCAGCAATCCATATAATGTTATAATATTATACTCGTATTTATTTTAATAATGGAATTCCACATGAATTTGTCTACGTCACCAAAAACCTTTTTATAGATGGGTAACATTCCCTACTATTATAATTTAAAATAGTTACATTGGATTATTCATGTTAAACTAGACCATGGAAAAACAATTATATGATGGAAAACATCATTCATAAATTACATGACAAAGAGGCCAATGTGCTTGAATTTTCTCTCTATATGAAAAATTTCTATGTTACCACATATGTCCTACATTACATTCCATCATTCACGTCGAATGAAAATTTAATAACCATTAGTGTATGGATGTGTATGAATTCAAGTCTCACCTTAATGATCGTTAGCACGAAAATGTATGAAAAATGTGGTATGCGATCTCATAAAGAAATTTCACATGAGATATTGGAGAGTAAGGGGATTGGGGCCTCATATATTCAATAATATTAGATACATAGAGAAATTGTAAATATCGAGCCTTATGATCCCTGATGTGCTACACATAGATCTCATTATATCCATACTTCATCAGATCTTATCAAGTTTAAATATATTATAGATCATGATAAATATTGTGAAAACTCCTTCAGAACACCATACAATGAATTACATTTTATAAAGACATGGGGTGTTAAAATCAAATGATTCATATAGTTAATAAGAAAACTATGAAAAAGGAATATGGGAAAAATTATAATTCTATGTATATGGATACCAATTTAGATTCTACAAAAAATATATCCAACGATAGTGTATGGAAAAAAGAAGTATATTTTCACGGAAGAAAACTAGGCCACTAGAAGAATAACATAACCATATTGGAGAAGTATTTTGAAAATCTAGTTGATTTTTTTATCATGTGAAATCATTATATATTTATATAGTAGATATAATACAAAACATATTTTTACCATATCTATTTCTAAATGTATGATCAAATTATAGTTCATAAAATATTTAATGGTGTAGTATATCTTCAAGCATCTAATCAAAAATTACATGTCAACATGTCAATATCAAATTACCACCATACAAAGTGAACAATTACGTTTTTATTTTATATGTTTTTTATATTATGTGTACTTTTAAAATGAACCTAATTCATGTATCATTCCAATATATATATGGTTTCATTTTCATGTTTATAAATTAGTGGAGTTTCTATTATCATGAATAAATATAATATTTTAAGGATAATTTATATAAAATTAAATATTTATTGAATTCCCAAAACCATGTATTCCAATCAGATAAAACATTTGGTTTTCAAGACACATTTCTCATCCAATAGTTGTGCCCCCCATTTTTTCCTTGTAAGTGAGATGTTTTAGAAGAATCAGTATCTTGATATTTATATAGAGTATTTGAAGGTAAAAACTAGGGAAAAAGGTCTCACTTATATAATATAAAAAATTACCAACCCACCTTATGCAATAAATGGTGTAAGGGCCAAAGATATTTTAGAAGTGGTATATATGGATATATGTGGACCATTTTTGGTAGATGATAGAGGTGGGTATTGCTACATTATTACCTATATTGATGACCTTAGTAGATATCGTTATTTATACAAGATCAATTATACATTTTAATCCCTTATAAAATCCAATAATTAAAAAAAGATGTAGATAATCAACATGGAAAGTAGATAAATAAGATATTATTTACTAGTTGTCTTGAATATCCTGACCAAAATTTTATCAAATTTCTATATGATTATGAGATCAAATAAAAGTCACGGGAACATATTCAAAACAGTTAAGTAGTAAACGTCATAGGAGGAATCATACCATTATAAAAATGGTGAAGCTGATTTTGGGTCATGTAGATAAACTATTATAAATTTGGGGATAAAAATTACTCATTGAGACATACAACCTGAACCATGTTCCAATTAATGTGAAAACTGGAATATATTATGGGTTAAAATAAGGAATGAAATATATGTCATCAATTGTAAGTGTATGAGAATTTTATGAATTTTTTTTGGGGAAAAAATCAGTAACAAACTAAAACCCAATTGAACAAAGAATATCTTTATAGTTTATCCCATAAAAGTAATGGGATAAATTCTATATAACCCCTAATAAATGAATGTAACAATAAAATGAAATAAAATATTTCTTCAGTGGGATCATATTTGCATGTGAAACTATGATGAAGTGATTAAATTTTATGAATTTGATTCTAAATATAAAAAAGTGTTCGTATAAGAAAAAATTCATTTGGTCCCTATGGATTTTGTTGATCCAAACAAAAAATAAGCACTATGCAACAACACCAAAGTGGTCGGAGAAGTACAACAAAACAATTTTCGTGTCATTGAGGTTAACGAATCATTATTAGCTAAAAATAATGATCATATTTCTTATATGGAGGTAGTAAGGAGATCTTAAGATGAAATAAGTAATGAAACCATGATATTTGAAATTTATCCCATGTATTATAAGAAATAATGGGTTGTAGGATATTTTCTGGATTTTGTAAATTATGTTTGGTGGAAATCAGTATTCTAGAGAAAACATGATATATAGGTTATATTAAATACCCATAAAGATAATATAGTGGATAAAGGGTTTAAAAGATCCTTAAATATAATATAATAAAACATTTTACCTAGTTTTAATGTTCTAATGCTTTAAATTATACTAACATAAGTGTTTTCAATATATATTATATATGGAAAATAGATTTCAAGACAAAATATCATAAAAAATAACCATTAGAATTATTTTCTATATAACGTGAACAAAAGTGTTTTTGATTACATGAAATGGAAATAAAATTTTCATGTTGAGACAAAATTTTATGTAATGAATAATTCATATGGGGATTAGAAAAATACTTTTGATGGATAAATATAATATATTGGTTTATTAATGATTGAATATGATCCATGTGTTTACAAGTGAATTAGTTGAACTATAGTCTTATTAATAGTAGTATGAGTTAATAATATATTACATATTTGAAATGAAACACCAGTGATATATTTGGTTAAGGATTGGTTAAATAACTATTTATCTATGTTGTAATTAGGTGAAGTATTGTATATCCTTGGAATCAATATTATTCATGATGGATAAAAATGTTTCATGAACTATATGAAGCTACATATACTGAATAAATATTAATGATATTATGTATGAAAAAATACAAGAATATATGTGTTTATATTTCACAAGGTATAAGTATCTATTTGAAAATTTTTCCTCAATGACATAGAAGAGATATAGATAATGAGTAAGATCTCATATGCTTTTGTGATAGGTTTTATTTTTTATGACATGTTATATACAATGAATGATTTCGAATATTTTTTAATAATGTTATTAATATAAAATTTTTATAAAAATAGAAAAAAAAAATTGAAAAATAATCTATTAGTATTTGAGTCATACTAACGATATGTGCCTAGAACAAAGTAGACATGTAGTTCTAATCATGATAGGATATAATATATCTAATTGCATAATAAAAATGAATGATATGTATTTACTATTAGGATATGTATTTTTTCTCAATGGTAGATTATTTACTAAATGTATACATAGTATATAGTTTCACAAATTCTATATTTGAATCCACGAACATTGTAGCATTTAATGATGCCAGAGAGGTGGATTGGATTAATATTTTCATCTTAGATCATTATGTCGTGCCTATCAATAAATTGGATTCGCATTGTTTTGTGAAAATTTTCTAGTGATGGATCTTTAATAAAATTATTTTCACATCCATGGATGTTTTAAATAATATGAATGTATCTCGTATTGATGAATTTTTAATAGAGGGATTATGTCATGGAGGGATTAGCTTCCATGGAAGAAACATCTCTAGAAAAAAACACTATTTCCTTATTTTTTTCAGAATAATACTTATCATATTATAGATCGTGATAAAAAGGATAAAATTATTTGACTCTAGGTAATATTTGAGTCTACTATAGTAGGATACCTATAACTAACTTCTATATACATAGTGACCGTTTTTTATTTATATTTAATTTTAGTAAATTTTTTATCAAATCATAACTATTCTATTGAATGAAATAGTTTTTTATAATGTATTAAAAATATATGTAGTACTAAAATATTATATTATTTCTCGTATATGATGATAACATATAAGTTACAAGACCTTATTCCTGATTATATATTATATAGCTAGAAAATATCATTTTTAAAGATGGAAATTAAACATGCTATCATGGGTGAAGTTTCACAGGTCTTTGAGAGAAGTTCACATGGTGTATGACTTTAATAATATATAGATTTAGATATTATGAAAGAATTTCCCACTTGTATGAAATCCACAATTATATATTTTATTATATATTCCAAACTATATATTTTTTATTCATCAATAATCCTAAATAGTAATATTAATGAAACTCCCAAGTCATGAAATTTTCTGAATGGGAAAAAAACAATGATGATATATATTTTTGTGTATTAGGTTACGTAGGTTGGGTAATATGTGAGACTACATTAATTATTAATGTGGGGACAAATTTTTGTCCTTCCCATTTTAATGAAATTTTATATCTCATGACCATTGATTAGAATGAAACTATGGGATTAGGTCCTTGACTATGTATTTCTATTGTATTTTTCATTTCTAAACAATTACATAATGAAATATTAAGCACAAAGGGAGATGTTAGCTACATTAAACATTCTTTATCATATATATTTTTATAGAGGGATTTTAATACATAGTTTATTGATCTCAGATATTCTAGGTCATTAAGACATTAAATAATTTCTCTATAGGAACCTAAAATATAAATAGAGAGTATCCTTGGACTTTTGGAAGTATATCCTAATGACAATATTAAAGGGGCTTATTGAGTCAGTCACTCTGTATAATGAGAAATTTAGATAAATTATATATGACTATCAAATGTTGGATTTATAATATTATATTACATTATTAAATATTTATAAATTTTAATCTGATTACAGAAATCCCTTCACATGTATTATAAGATAATATATATAAAAGTTGAATATTTAAAAAATATTTATTAGTAATTTAATTATTCATTTAATTATATGAATAGGTAATATTTATTTATTATTATTTATTCACATTGAAAAAATATTTTTTATCGATGTGAATATTTAAAAATATTAGAACTCTACATTTGTTAATGGGATATTTTTTATTTATTATAAAATAATACATTGATATTTTTTAATTTAAATAAATACTCCATAATCATGGTATCATAAATATTTAATAGGAATGGTTGAATGAGTTTAACGGTATATAGATAAATGTCATTATAAAAATAATATATATTAGTTTTATTTTTTATTCAGAAAATAATATTTATATTTTCCATGATTATAGTACATGTCTTATAAAGAATAATAATTTATTATTATTTTTACATTGCATTCATTGGGGATTTAAAAACTAATAAGTTCCATTTTGAAATAATCATTTTTTAAATATAACTATATTTTAATCAGGATATAATTTTGTTTAAACCATATCCATTTATTTATATTTTGTTCATAAATAATTCTAGGCGTATTAAATCATCCCCTATATATAACATATTGTTGAATTAAATGATAATATAATAATGTCTATTTAGAAATAATCCTAAAACGAAGAAACAGTTCAAAAATAAGTAATTATTTTTTCACAGTGGATAATTTTAAATTATTTGTTAAATGATCATATATTCTTGGATTTTTTGTATCAATAAGTTAATCATCAATTCAAATTAATTTTTTGGATATTAATCATCATGGACATCTCATATGTATCACTGACCGTGAACGATCGTGAGTTTAATACTACCAAATATGAGCTTCCACTATCCCAAGAACCACCATAATTCCCTCACGATTCACACATTGGTCGCAAAAAAGAATGATATTTTATTTCATAAATCTTATGTTCAGATGTTCATAGAATGGTGAAAAGAACTAATGGAGATAAAAAAAGAATAAATAATGTATCGAACTATGATGCGAATAATTAAAAGACACTACATATCCGTTAGAATGGAAAATATGAAATGGAAATAAAAAAATATGATTAAATGAATGAAACATGAAAATTATAACATACCATCCATGAATAATAACAAATTATATAACAAATTTCATTAAATAATGAATTCAATTACTTACATGAATCCTCACATAAACTTATATGTATTTTATATCATTATGTATGCATCTCAAATAATTAATGAATACCTCCATGGATATGGTATCTATAAAAATAGCAACTTGATCCAAATCAACATGTGGACAATATTGACTCCGTAACATCCACACACAATAGAAAAAAAATCAAATAATCACATAACCATGTGTATTTAATTGAACATGTTTTCATGTCAGGAAGATGACTAGAAAAATTCAATAGAAAACCCCATGTGTTTAGAAAAGAAAAATACAAGATATTTCATTCAAGCAAGTTAATTTATATAAATTAATAATATATTGTTATGAATTAAAAAATAAATACCACATTGGGTAATAATGGTCAAATATCATGTAGGAGACTATTTCATTGATAAATTATAATAATATAATCCAATTTGTTTACATGTAGATAGACACCAATCAAGCCCATTATATAATCATATTTCCAATATAATCATTGTAATTTTACCCAAAAAAGAAATAATTGCTATAAATATAACCCTTAATATAAAATTACAAAATAAAAGTTCCCTATAGTTATTTGTTAATCTAGGGGTCACATAAATCCGATGGAACATATCATTCATCTATATGTCAATTAGTTACCTCAGGAGGGGTACTTTTTAACAATATCCAAATAAAAATATATTCCTCAAAAACATATCCATGAATTTTTGTTTCATATCGCCAAATTAAAAATTCATCTGGTAGTGGGAAAATTTGATGCGAACACCTGGGGAACATTCAATTTCTATATTTTGGATGAAGAGTATTTCATTGACATAAAGAATATCTAAACATAATCACACCTAACCCCAATAATCTATAATTTCTTATGTTTTCTGGATAATCTAGAAATATATAAACAATGGTTTCAAGATAGGGTAAAATCTATATATTTTTTTAAATAATGAACACATGATATAACATGAGAAAAAAACCATGAAAATAGAATAAATTTAAACCTTATATGGCCATCCCTTATGAACTAAGTCTCATGAGTACCATCTCTCTCATACGTCATAATTATTAATAGGTAAAATCATATTAAATAGAAACATATTCTAATCTATATATATATATACAAGTAATACAATGTATATTATAATTAATAATATTTTGAATGAGAGTAATTCACATTTTTATATTGTATAATATAATGATATATCATTGAACAAATAAATAATTTCCCACATATCATTGAATTAATGAATATATATATAATTCTCTTATACAATTAATGTGAGAGATGAACGTATCAAAAATATTATATTTCACATTGAATAATAATATAAAATATATATTTGAATAATAATATTTTCCTAGAACATAAAAATAACCTAGGGTTTATCGATCAGAAACCCTATTAAATAATCATCAACATTGTTCATGGAAATGAAGTTAATTAAAACATTTTTTCATAATAAATTACATATCAAAAAATATTATTTCATCTTACAGATGATTGTAGATCCCACCAAGATATCATTGTGTCAGATATTCATCAAAACAATAATGGAAATAAATTTTCACATATCATTATTTGAAAATAAAATTTAATTGTAATACAATTTTTTCCAATTGAATTAAAAATAATAATCTACTATTTTTGATTTAAAAATACCTTCAACGGTTCTGTTTAATTTTTTATAGGTTGATCCACAATCAAATTCATGATCCATAAATAAAAAAATTCCAAAAAATATTATCCCTAATGAAATTAAAAACCTATTGATTATGATATACATCATTAAATAAGCAAATTGATTTGTTTAATTTTCAAATATCAGAAATGTCCAAAAAATAATAATTATATCTATAATTTTATTTGAAATAAGGGATATCTGAATGATCATGAAACATGTAATTTTGTGAAAAAGTGGATGTAAGAGAATATCCATCCATATATAATGCATATATTTTCCCACATGTGATAAGCCATTTCAAGTCAACCACTGACATGACCCATTAGATATACCAACACATGTAATAGTTAAAGCCTCCAGTATCTATTCAAAAAACATAATCCACAATAGATTCCAAAATTTCAAACCCGGTACTCATATGGTCAATATTTTAAGAATCCCACAACAAACATCATGACTTGTTTCATAAGTATTATTACCTTGGAAACATGTTGAATCCAATGTGGAAATACCATATTCATCATCATCCCCAATCACCATATCCACCTTTCAACCTGGGAGTCTATATCTGTTGAACTTCTTAAAATAAAACTCTCAATGTAAATATTCCCCAAAATAATCAATATCCATTTATATAACCTCAAACACCACCTCATTCCCATTCTTAGACTTCATCGGGATTGAATGACAACCCAACATTGACTCCATGATATTAGTGTATTTTTCTCCCCTCATGGATTATTATACTAATATTTATCATATTATAATACTATAAAATATGTTTATAATTTTATTTGTAAAATGATTGAAATAATCGTAATACCCATATGCAACCATCTCAACACACCTACAATGGATTATAGACTACAATTGTTGGACAATTCACTCAATGAATATTAAGGAATGATGTAACACAAATCTATGATGTTTACATATGGAAGGGAGACAAGATTCTTATATCATACAAGAGTTCTACAAAATAATATTAATTATTATTTTATTTTTTATAAATTATTTTGTCATTTAAAGTATATTGAATATGTTTTTATGTGATACAATAATTTTATGAACAAATTGAGAAGGCTATAACTCATCCTGCCTCAATTTGAATGTCATATCCAAATTTAATAAATGGATTCTCTATAAAAACATAAATAGATATAAATTAGAGTTTTAAAAAACTCTTTATAAGTACAAAAGATACAATAGGGGTACTGACAAAAATAATAAGAAATATCACACATAAGAAAAAAAATCACATATAACTATTGTTTAGAATCTCTAAAGATGATTTTTAATTTTTAATATATTTTTATTTTTTCATAGTGGATACCTTTTCATAAAAATATTAATTTTTAAATTTTCACTCAAAAAATAATGCTCTAGTTAGTGAAACTATATAAAAGTAAATATTTATAATTAAGTGTACCAATGAAAATAATGGAATTAATAGGAATGCCAAATATATAGTGTTGTTTGACTCATTATAAATAATAATTGGGATACCACATCATTCACACCATTCAATGTTTTTATCATTAAAAGTAAAACATACTTAGAGAAACCAAATTTTTACTCGTGAAAGAATGTAATACTCCCTTATAAACATATCACCATCCTTATTCCAAATAAACCAATTAACTAAAAATGTATATTTAAAATAATCTTCTCTAATGTTAGTACGCAAAATATTCCAATAATTTATATAAGTCACAAATAAACTTCTACATAAATCTTATATTATCCCATTATATATTTTTTTAAATATCAATCTATTAACCTATAACTCATAAAATATCTCATGAATTCATTAAATTTTGATGGGGAAAATCACTAGAGAAGTTCCCAAAAAATGAATAATGTTCACCACCCTAGTAAAAAACTTGTTAAGCCACCATGAATTTCTATAAAATTCAACAAATAATAACAATATAAATATTTTAGAATATATTCATTTTATTATAAATTATCAAACACAATGGAGCATAATGTCTAAATTTAATGTTATGGATTTTACCAAATTATAATGAATCTTATGCACAACTATGATCTAAAATATGTACTTCGGTCAAAAATAAATATTGAATGGGATTTATACTAAAACATAATATCATCTACATAAAATCACATGATACATTTAAATAATACTAACACATATATATCCAATTAATTATTTTACAAAGAAATTGATACAATGAATATAGTTATTAAATCATGAAAATTTAGGAATAAATAATGATTTCTAACAAAAAATATTATTATAACTTCTTACCACCATCACAAAATGAATACGGATTGAGTTATGAATATTGTAGAATCTCATATAATGGATTATTATTGTTAATGGGAAATGTTTTAATTTTTTAACATAGACAACCATTATATTCCATTTTCATAATGATCCCATTATAATTCATGGTATAACCTCAAAATGTGAAGGGTTACTAACAACCATTAATAGTAATATGCATATGATAATTTTGTACCATAAATAATGTAATTTTATCAATTCAATATAGTGAATAATATTAAACTAAACAACTTTAAGGAAAATATTTATGTAGTATTCATTGAGACTGTTAGATCAAGAAAATCCACACACAAAATTATTTTTAGTTTAAGACATTATTCATGATGAATAGGTGGGAACATTAAAAACAATGATATTGAATAATAGCTAAATTTATCATATTATATAACTAGGTACACATATTTAATCCAATACACCATTTTAACAAAGGGTTAAATAATATCATAAAAAAGTAAATTATTCAAATTTCCCTCATCAAAATCAAATAGTATGAAATTTTGAAAAAAAATCAGATCTTTATAAATGATATAAAATAAATTTATGAGTGTCACAAGTTGATCATTCCTGATCTCTTCAAGGGAATTATTGCTGTTATTTTCATTAAATATTTTTACTTTTTCTGGGTATATCTAGTTTGGTATTAATAATAGGTTCATTTGAGGAAATTTTTTATTTTTTTGAGGTGTTTTGGGTAATAAACGATTGGTGCACAATTTTCCCAAACCATTCACACAACCCTAGAAGATTGTAACACCCTATATTGAGAGGGATCACATGGTTGGTCCATAGTGTTTAAAACCATGAACCCTATTAAAGTAACCATGATCCCAAACCACTATAAGCGGAACACAATTTTAGAAAAATTATTAGTCATACTATTTGAAAAATTGTGCACCCTTCACCAAGAAACCATGCATGTAGAAAATAAATCCCCATTAAATTCTTCACAAAATTACCATACACCAATATATTATCCATTAAAATAATAAATCGACCGTAATCTTTATATTTAATTATTTTAAGTTCAATAATATTTTGTAAGACATTAAAACTTCATATATTGATGAGTTGAAGATTCATTGATGGATATACACCTCTCCTGGTAACAGATTCATATCCAAATTTTTAAAACCCCTTTATAACTTATTTCACATATCTTTAGAAGGGATGTTTACATTTATTGAAGTGCACTAGTTAAAGTCTTTTATAGATATATTTTTTTGATCATGGATGTAGATTTCAGATCCAGATCATATTCTTCATCGTTCCATTTGTCCTTCAACTTCAATTGGGGATTTCGGCTGGTGAGTTTCCATAAATATTTTTTAGGTAGGTAGTCTAATTTGAAAATAAAATAGTCATTATTTAATCATGTGTACCTTATTATGCCATAATCAATTTCCATGATTGTTAAATTTCATTAATGATTTATTTGAATTAATTAATTTTCCATGTGACAATGATTTGGGTAAATTGTGAAATGTTGAAATTGGTGGAATTGGAATAATTAATTGGTTAATGATATAATGGAATGATGTTATTATGTAATTAATTGGAAAATTATATTTATTAATTGGTTAATTATTGGGATATGAATTATTTTTCAATGGGTTTTATGGGATGAATAACTTTACTGTCATGGTTTATTGGGTTATATAAATTTAATATATCAAAATTCATTATTGGTAAATTTATATTATTTTTTTATGAGATAAAATTATTAAATCCTAATTTTTTATGAAAAATTATAATGGTATATCATGTTGTAAAATGTTGATGAGTGTTTCAATGATTATTAATCATGATAAATGTGGTAAATGTGTTATATGTATTTAATTTATAGGTGACTATTGGACACATACAGTTACTTCTAAATCCCACTGGTGTGATTGATTTATAAATGTTTATGGGACATGGATAGCTTCATAAAAAGTATGTAGTTATAAGTTTATAAATGTTGTTGTGGTACATGGATTTCTATTTTCAAATACCATAGGGATAATGATTGTAGGGTACCAACATTAGCTTCAATTTCTCATTTTGTGATACATATTATAATGTGTTTGCGATATCGACTGCAATTTCAAAATCACAAAGTGTCAAAGCCATGGTTTTCTATTCCCAAAATGATGGCATTGGACTATCATTCATGTTGGGCATAAATTTTCCATAATTGAATGGTTAAATGATTATCTTGGTATTGTGAAATTTTATATACTATGGGATAGTTTACACCCTGGATAATTTGGAATAAACTATTTAGGGTTTTGGTGTCCTTAGAAACCATGTAGTTTTGGTTATTACGTAAGGAATAAATGTAATTTACCCCTATATAGAATAATTATGTTGTTAAATAAATAATAAATGAATATGTGTAACACTATAATTTATTTCATCTATTTTATTCATCAAAAAACTAGATATATTATTATTTGATGGATATTGTTTCAGATGCCCTTAAAGGTGGCCAACTGAATTGTATACACATCCTATATAGTATTCTAGATGGAGTCTTGAATAAAATTTTTGTTTTCCTGGCAAGATAAGCCCAGAATTCCATTGTTAGATGGATAAATTGGGATATATCATATATGGGGGAACCATATGTTATTAAGTACATTCTTTGATGTTTTCAGGGGATTTATTTATTCTAGATTTTATCATTTTTGGAAAAATGACACGTACTTGGAAAGATATATATTCTATTTTTCATTTGGTCTCGTATTCCTATATTGTTCATAATTTGATATTTATATTTCATGTTTTTGGATATATCATTTTTTTATTAATTTCTTAATTTTTCTATTTTATTAATCTGATAAATATGGTATAGTCTCAACTTGTTTTATACTATCCCCTCAAAACTAGTTGAAAATCTATCATGTATGATTTGGTGTACTTGAGGTCATATGATTGATCAAATTAGGGCATTGATGTGTGGATCCTAGGTCGGTATGTTAAAAAAGAGTCATCAATGACTAGTTTTTTTTATTTTAATTACTAATTGGTAAGGGTATACGTGAGACTAAGAAGAGTTGGGCCTTATTCATGAGATAGCTACTGGGAGTAGCAACCCATGAAATGTGGAATACTCAAGTACCCAGTGTGGGATTGTTTTCATTATTGTGTGATATTATAGTTTAATTTCATCTCACCTCTATTGATGAACATGTTGTGAGCTGATATTATTTTTCTGATATTCAATGATATTTATTTGTATCTTAGCATTTCAGATATTTGAGTATGCATGCATTATTATATGCACTTAGGAATTATTATTACATTAATAGTTTTTATGCATTCATAGTAAACATTGTTTTGGTTATGTTTTTGAAATTGAAATTTTATTATATTTCTATATATTTGAAATAAAAATTATCCTAATATTAATTGAAAAATGTGAAATAATGAAAAATTACAACAAAAGGTTTTCTAATGGGGAACATTAATATGCGAATTAGTTTATCCTTTTTGACCATGACCATCATGATGGATGTTTTAGGACAGTGATAACACCTCAATTTTGATCATGTGGAGGAAAATTGGGTATTTCATGTTACAGTTTTAAGTGAATCCTTATAATTTTTTTCATGTTGTTAAATAATTCATAAATTTGTTTTTCATTATCGATATCGGAATCCATTGTGACAACTTTTTAGAGGATGATTTTATGACATATGTGGAGATGATCCACCAGATGTAGAACTTAATACATTAATAGTGTCAGGTGGGGAAGTTAGAGAGTAGATCCAATTGGGTTTAGGGGAATGCCACCGTTCTCTCCTGGGCTCACTCCTCTCCCGACGGTTCCCTCTCGGGATCCAGGGTTCCCCCTCCTCCCCTTCTTTTTATGGCCCTCTATTCATCCATCTCAGTGGTCTTCTGGTTTCATCATGTTCCTCTCCAAGGAAACATTTCCATTCACACTTCGGTGAAGGCTTCAGTTTAGTTTTCTCCTTCTTTCTTTTTCTAGCCATCCCATTTTCCCGGATCTCAGCATTGCATTATCACATAGCCTTTGTTTGTGGATCGTTTTCTCCTTCGGCTTTGAAATTGTCGTCTTCACTCATTTGGTCATGTTTTTGGTAGGTTTACTTTATAGTTTCATTTTCATCTATATTCTCTTCGTGTGATTCGGCCCACAATGGCTCCTTTCTCTCCCTAGAAAATTAGGGTTTCATCTTCTCTTCGCCCCATCCGTTCAGTTACAATTTTATTTTAGTATGGAATTTAGATTTCGAGGCTCTTCATTCCTCCTCTATGTCTCTTTCTACTATTCCCATTGTGCTAGTCCCCAACCTGGTCGAACCTGATGGTTCTATGGTGGCTTGGGTATTTTATGGAGGAGTGATAGCTCGGGTTCTTTAGATGCTCCGATTTTGGGGTTTCTTGTTCTTTGATTCTTGATGGCTTTGTTTTGGAATGTGTTTGGAATGGTTGTTCGGAGTTTTGGTGGATGTTGGTTCCAATGATGTGTTCTAGTCATCAACTATAGTAGTGATAGGGCGTCGATGGAAACGGTGGTGTTCCCAAGAATTTGATGACTGGAAATGTGATTTTGTATGATGTGGGTTGCTTGGATCGAGCCCTCCTAGGAATCTGATGGAAATTTTGGAATTTGTTTTAAATTTTAAAATATGGAATATTGTTGTTGTTTTCTAGCAGGCTGTATTCATGGATGGTTGGATCATGAGGTGGTATCTTTGAGGACATGATGATGGTCTCTTTTTTGAAATTTGAAAAATGTTGTGTGTCATGGTTCGCATAGGGAGGTGGCGATGGTTGCTCTCATTTGAATTCGGAATGGCGGGTTTTAATGGATTGTGGCACAGTTTGATGGTTAGGGTTGTTATTTTGAATTTTGAAATCTGTAATGTCATTTGTGGATTTTTCTGTTGGTGCCCACTCACCCTAAGTGGCTTCATCAATCAAATAAAAAAATGAATTGCTGTAGAGAGTAGTTCCAAAAGAAATTTTCTTGATTCATGCACTATATGGAAGGAGACTCAGGGTAGGTTTTGAGGAGCATGATTAACATGAAATGGGGGATTCAGTTGTATCACCCATTGATGTTTACTAAAGTGGTTGGACCTAAGGTAGCTGAGTTATGAATTGAGTCTATCCAAAATACTCAAGAACACTTGGAGACTCATATTATAAGAGAGAAAAATTGAATTATTACATGTTACATGATAACGAAAATAATTTGTGGGACCTCCAGAATTGGGATGGAAAACAAGGCAATATTCAATGAATGGACATCAAAGAGATGTTTATTGGGAACATTTACAAAAGATGCGTAGGCAAGGGGGAGATGATTAGTTTTTGAGATGATCCATGTGACTAGGTCCATTGTGGACTCTAATAGATGATTTACAATTTTTAGTGAATTGTTCATATGTTTTCAGGATATGAGTTTAGTTTGGAAATGTGGAATCATTATTGGTTTAAAAGTAAAATTTAGCCCAATGTTAATATCTTCATGATTACGAGGTATTAATAAGTTTTAAATCATGATCTCTTATATAAGGGTAACCTGAAATATGTGTTTGGTAGTGGATAAGTGGTTTCTACTAGATGGTTAGAACACATGAAATCTAAGATCCTGATGAATCCTAATGAGAATGATGATGAGAGTACTGGAAAGTAGAGTGGAAAGGTGGAAGTATTTGTTAAACATGACCTTACTCAGGTGACCCATAACTAGTATGGTAGGTCAAGTGACTATTATAGAAATTTTCCATGACCATTGGAAGAGTGATGGAAGTATGATGGGGAACCTACATTGGTTCAATAAGAACCCATGATAGATGATTAATGAAGGTTCGTCCAAGAAAAAAAAGAGTTTGGGATGGGTAATATCTATAACTTACCAGTCTGGTAGTTATAGTTATTATGGAAATGGATGTTGAAAAGGTGGATGTGGTGCTTCTAGGAAAGATATCCCATACCAATAGAGTGGTGGATCTCAAGGGTAGAGACTGCATCATTTAGATGAGGGACAATAAAAATTAATGTCTTTTGGACTATAACATTGGATAGCGAGGATAAGAGATAGATAGTTAGAGGTACTATTATTATAAATATTACACTATTTAGTTACTTATTTGATAATGGTGGATCTAATTCACACATATATTCACAACTTCTGAATGGTTTGAGCCTTGTAATGGAGTCTGTGAGTAGGGTTTTGATGATAGATACACCATTGTGAGATTGGTTGTGAGACATCTGTTTTTTCATGTGGTGTACTCTCAACATTGTGGAGTATTGTATTATTAAAGATGATTATATCAACGACCTGATATGATTTTACATAGGATGGTCTATGGACCAGTTAGTAGCATACCAATTATATTTTGATTTTTATCAAATGATACTGAATTTCATGTATCCCAAAGGTAAGAAATATATTCACAGTGGATAATGGGATATACCAGGAATACATGAAGGGATAATTTATCAGATACTAAGGGATATAAACAACGAATTTTATATTATATTTAGTGATAATGGAGGCATAAAGAACTATTTCATTCAACAATTAGTGGATAGGTTGAACAAAATTTTTCCTAGGAAATTTTCTAAGTATCCAGCTTTGAGAGATGTAGAGTTTATAATTTTTCTCACATTTGGAGATGATCCAAATTCTAGGAAACTATACATAATGGAACCAACTGAGATTCAATAAATTATAACTCAATAGAAATTGTTGATTGATAATGGGATTATCCATTTGGGAATGTTTCCATTGGTTCTCATATTTTTCAAATAAGTCTATTTTATGTTTACACTTATGTGTTGATTACCAAATGTTTAACTATATTAGAGTGAATAACTAATAAACTCTTCAATGATTTGACAATTTATTTGAATAGTTGAGTGGAGATTGTATTTTATCCAAGATAGAACTGTGATTGTGATATCATTAGTTGAGTTTTCAATAGTCTGACTTAACTCATACCACATTCAAAAGTAGGTATAGCCTCTATGAGGTCCTCATGATAACATTTGAGATGATAAAATCCCATCAATTTTTTTTCCTTGATGAACCAAATATTTTTCCTATACCTGAATTAATATTTTGTAGATGACATCTTTGTGCAATCAAAGACTCATAAAAATTAATCCCAACATGTTGACATCATCCTAGTTACACTAAGAGAGCATCATATATACATCGAGCCATATATGTTTTAATTTTTAATTGATTGTGTAAACTTCAATGGGTCACATAATTTCATAGTTGGGTTTTTATATAGACACATATAATTTTCAGGTAGTCGTATCTTTGAAATAGGATTTGAATTTTTTATCTGTAGAATTTTGGGGACAATTAGTTTTTATCGGATGATCATCTATATATTTTCTCAATTGGAAGAACTTATTTGGGTATGGTCCTAAAGGGAGTAATGTCTAAATGTTTTGAATCATGTGAGAATAAAATTCAATATTTGAAGAATTTCTTATTATGGCCATCAATATTTATCATACCAGATCCATGTAAAGAGTATACGAGGATTTTTTGATTCTTATAGGATTATGATAGGAGAAATTGTTATGTTGGGAGATCATGTTATAGACTATGGGTCTAGGTTGTTAAGGCCACATGAATGGATCCACCGTACACATTAACTCAGATTTATTTACTGTTGGTTTATTGTTTGAAATGATAGGAACGTTATCTGTTGGGAGCGAAGTAAACTATATATATGGATCAAAATATTTTAAATTATATCATTTCGCAATGAAATTTGATTATTTGCTAGTGGGTTTGGGATGAATATATGTATTCATTCAACATTCATCGAAAATATACACATGTGAAGTGAAATGGTGTTGTTGATGTGAAATACATGAACACTTAGACTCAAGATATTCAAGAGTCTAGTAGTGAGTGAATGATGGTTCCATTATTAGCTGATATGCATTTTTTGCTTCATGAGTTTTAAGACTAGTTTACTCTCATATCAGTTTTATTGGATTCTACACATTTGATTTGGATATAAAAAAGGTAGTATCATGATCTAAAATTTCATTAATTAGAGGACATACTTGATGATGGGGAGTAACCTTCTGATTAGAATATATAAGAAGAATAAATAATCTATTTTAGAAATAATTTTTTCCTACCTATGAGAATTAATGATGAATAAGTATGTGAATATCATTCAATGGTGTAGTTGGTGCACCTGGAATTGACCAAAATGTACCATGACCTTCATCATCAGTAATTCTAGCCACATATAAAAAATAATATACCATGGTTTGAGACACAATAATACACCTAACTACCGGTGAAGTAAAATCATAAAATACCTTGTGGATTATTACAGCCACTATCCATTATAAAATGGATGTGGGAAGAAGTGTCCATGAATTTTTAGGTGGGTCTTCTGGGGATTACTCATAGGAATAAAAATATTTGGGTAAATTCTGAGAGACAGAAAATAGTAGCATATTGCTTTCATGTACATGAGATTTTTTATGGTGGTATGCTCCCTAATGTGACTCAATATATATATCATAATGATAAGGATGAGTAATTTTCAATGTAATAAATATATATCATAATATCAATGACTGATTCTATAGAATGAATATTCAATTATAGTGTGTAATCATAGAATTTTAAAGTTCTTATAATCATCCAAGCATTCCTAACCACACTCATTGTGGTGTGAAATTATTATTATCAATTAACATTCCTTAAACCTTGAAAACCAATAAATACAAATGAGTTTTAAATCCTTGTTTTAGATACATGGTTTCTATTATATCATTGTGGTCTTCTCCTTCTCACAAAACCTCAAGGCATCATCCATCACATCATGGTGAAAAAAACAATGGTTCTCAAATTTTAACTACACCAATATCATCCTAGTTAATCTTAATGGTGTGGTTGACTCCAAATAATTCCATATAAAATTCCAGGAGTTGAAAACATCCATGTTCCAAGTTGATAGTTGTTACATTTTATGAATTAAATTAATTTTTTAAATGTACACATTACATTATCACCGTATCTATAACACAAAAAACCACTGATCTTTTATTTAATATCATTTTGGTGAAATTATTTTTTTCTAATTAATTAATCAATCAAATAAAATCTCATGTAATATATTTTATCTTCACACATTATAAAATAATTCAATTTATGGTTTTTACATCTACAGTCGAACACAATTACTTCCATTAGTTTTTTATATGTTAAACTCCACCTAGATTACAACATGTAAATAAGTACATTATAAATAAAAACATCATGAAATATATCTATTACCAAGAATGAATTTTATCATGAATAACATCATATAATTATCTCAACAAAGGCTATAATTATGATTATGAGATTATTTCGACCATTATTATAAAATCAATACCAGATTGATCATGTCTCAATTGATATAAAATTATATCCCATTTTCTAATTCCCTTCTGAAGGTTTCATCAATATCTAAATGGTCTCAACCAATCTACATATTTTTATTTATTTAAAACATGAAAATCATCACATTATCTCTTCTCCATTCCTCAGTATATTACACCTTAATATCCTTCTAATTTATAAGATTTTCTCAAATCCTCTCATTCGTGATGATCACATACAAAAAGAACAATAATATATTCCTATTTTAAAAAAATATCTTCTATTTTATTCGCTACCAATTTTAACTAATAAAATATAAAGAAAGAGAATAATTAACTAAGAAAGTATATATATATATATGGATATTTAGAAGTAATGGATTCCAAAAAATACATACAAGTGATAGATATCATTCATTAAAAAATTGGAATGATATCCAAAAAAATATTCATTGTCTGTCAAATACAAAATAAAATTTCCCTGAACTACACATTCATCCAGATTAAGTGGTATATAATTTTATTTTTTGTTAACAATAATTTTTCACCAAATTAAATTAAATATTGATAGGAATCCAATTCTCATAGCTGGTTTCTATTGGTTATAAACCATCGACCATCACACCTTCATATTGAATCATTATTAATATAATATATGTACTGACTTCTGATAGTAAAACATATTCAACTTCTTTTAAGATACAAGTTTGAAAATTATGCTTCATATATTTTATTTAAACACACATTCCTATGATAAATAATGAATCTCCAAAATATGAATTTTTATCTATAGAATCTTTATCCGAATTTTGATTTATATATCCATATATATTTTCTAAATTAATTTTATAATAACTCAGACCAATTTTTTTTTCCTATGATAGGTATAAAAAACTTTGTTCTATATCATAATATTTGAATCCTCTCATTTTCATTGAAATCATGAACAATTTGATACTAAAAACATAGAATTGGGTTTTAAAATTGTTAAATATTGGGGAGTGCAACAATGTCTTGGGAAATTTCTTTTGGTTTGAATTCATTCCATATTAATATTGGGAAAACATATTCGTATTTACTATAAGTGTGGATACTTATTATTATTACAACACAACGGACATTGTATGTAAATGATATGAATATATTTTTGTGGAATAACATAAAAGTATATTGTTTTTGTAAATTTTACACTCATGAATACATTAATCAAACCAGCTATTAAATTTTCAATATATTTATTCATTTTGGTAAAAATTCATCATATTTAATTTATTTTATTTATAAACAATAATGTCATATAAATACATAATCAAAATGACTGATTTACAATCACTTACCCTGATATAGAGAATTTAATCCACTATAACATTCAAAAATAAAATTCTCTTTAAGATAGTTTATAACATTGAATACCATGTTTGATATAACGACCCATACTTTACCTACATTTTTAATACTTTAAAATTGAAGCACACTTATTTCAACATATGACAACACCACAAAGGACTCTCTAGGTATAGTGTCTTTAGAAACTGGGAAACATAAACAACTGGTTCATAAACTTCTTTAGTGTCTCCCATTTATTTCATCATATCTAGGGTCCCTTTTAGAATATTATACTTAATATCCATCTTCCTGACCTAGGGAAAAGAAAACAAAAAAGGGTGAGCTCAAATGCTCAGCAAGGGCAAATAAAGGAAATAAAAATCATATCATATCTTTTTTAAAATCATAACCTGCAAAAGAGATAATAATATCATAACATGGAATAAATCATCGAAGTGAAAATGAGATCCCCATAATCATAACATAAATATTGAAACCTTGAGGCATGTACACATAATCATGGAAAATCATTTCTTGTTAGTCATGACTCATTGCCAAGACTATCTTAGCGGACAAAGTCCATTTCTGAACCGAGTTCACTCCTCATTTCAGTCCTGTATCACTGAACCAAAATAACCTTCCGTTCCAGCCATGTCTATCTCATGAGATATAAATCTTTACCCAATTCATTGGAGGGAGATATAGTTCCCACCCATCTTATAATGAATCCTTTCTTATGTGTTCCACATAATCATAAATCATACATCATCGCATAACACATGTAACAAAAATGGGATTCTTGAAACATCATGACATCATAAAAAAATCATATAAGGTAAATGACTTCATAAAAATAATTCCCTCACAAAATAATCAAATAAATGTAATAATGGGGATAAAAACAGAAGCCTTTATTATCTTAGATGGAAAATAATTTTGATAAAACACTTCAACTCCATTCTTGAGAAAAATATCATTTCTTCTTCAAAAACACTTTTACATTCTTAATATGTCATACAATTATAAACTAAAACAAGTTGATTAAAAATAAACTTGAAAACTTTTAAAGGAAGATTCTTGGAAATAATTTTTCAAAATTCCATTCATGCCGTATAAGTTAAATAAAATATTCTTTGTACTTTTGTCGGAAAATTCAAAAAGTACCTCGTACGAAAAATGACAAAAGATTCCTTTCACATACTTTAATGAAATCTCACCGAAGGGTAAAATTGGATATAAAATATTGTAGAAGGATGGAAATAATATTACATATTGAGGGAACATGGATGTGGATGATAAAATACACCCCAGTAATTACCAAAGTAAAAACAATCTCGGATAAAAGCGAGATTGTGATATTTTCCCTTACCTTAGGTCCGATTTGCTTTGTACGTGTCCGAAGCTCCTGTATAATGGTTTAAATAATGTTATTGACTTATTCCAGAATCATAAATATTGATATTATATCATATATGGTCATATTATTAGCTTCTTGTTAGTAATATTTCATTGTTACTTGTTACTCGGGTCTTTATTGCCTTTTGTTCTTATGCGTGTTTTGCCGAATAAATTCTTATTCTTATTTTAAGGTTATAGATACCTTATATCCATAATGTTATTAGTGTAACATATATCATATTTATTCATTCAATTAATTTATATAATTACTATGTAATGATGATCATGTAGAACGAGTCGCATCACATCGTGGAGACGGTATTCCGTACGTACGCACGAGTGATGATATCGTTCCTATGATCGTGGAATTGTATTGGTGTATATATATATTATTTCAGTATCAATATTACTTTAAAATAATCACAAATAGTTACTCATTACACCATTATACCCATCCTTGTAAGGTGATGGTGGAAAATAGATTACACCACGGCGTGGAGACGATATTCTGTACGTACACACGCGCGATGATTTCATTTTTCCGTAGCATGGATAGAATGTGAATTAGGATGGTTTCATATTTATAATAACATATCAGTTTTTAAGTAATACTGATGTTATTACTTTATCATGAAACAACTAAAGAAGAAGAAGTTGAAGAAAAAAAATAAATTGAAAAGATCGGTAATGGATATTACCTCTTCTTTGGAACGCTTCTTTGAATCCTCCACTTAGGGAACTAAGATTGGTCTTTGAAGAAGACCCGGACCTATAGGATTATTCTATGGAAGTGGAGAGGAGAAAATGGTAGGGGTTGGCCGAGCTTGAGTGCTCAAATTTGGTGTGAGGAGGAGGGGGAGGAGGTTCCCTTTTATAAGGGAGGAGAGGGGCACCTTAGGAATATCTCAAAATATTATTTTATATTAAAGTCAAAATCGGTTTATAATGGTTCCAAAGGGTCTTATTTAGAAGCTAAAGTGGGGAAGGGTCGAAATCCTATCATCCAATAGGATTAAGAAAAGTTTAGGGTATTATTTTAACCTTATCAATTAGATTTAACTCTAAGTTAAATAATTTAACTTTTACCGTGTCTTTTTGTTTTCTTTCACTATATGGTTAATACACTTACGATAACATGCCAAAAGAACCCCAAATTATTTATTATTAATATATATATCCTTATAGAAGTCATCTGTCCGAACCTTAGATTTTTAGGAATAAAATAACTATTAATAATATAATATTGGATTTAAAAAATATTTTGTGTCAATTTTGAAACTATTTGATATATGATTTTTTTTAAAGTCATAACAGAATTATATGTTCGAACCAAGTTGATTAAATCAACAATAATATATCATAGTAACCTATAAAATTAGTGGAATTCATAAAAAGTCTCAAATTACATTTATTTTGGTGTTTATAACATCAATTATGTCAATATTTCATAAATAAGATAATTACTGCATCATAATTGTGTCATCAATAAATTAAATTATATAATGTCTAAAAATTATAAATAAAATACCATTATGTGGGAAATCTTTTTATCTTTCTAATGAATATTTATAGTCTAATTTATCTTATGTATATCCCCATATTAATAATTATTTACCTATTAAACTTTGATTTTAACTATTTTAACCCTTCTTTAAATAAATTAATAATAAATGTCCTAATCTAACCCAAGTGGGCCTAAATGGTCATATTTTATTCATAAGGTTGTTTTTGGTCGAATTACACATATCCAATAGAATTATGACATGTGTTAGGGTAATAGTAATATCATATTTACCCTTATTTACTATTAACCGCGGTAAAAAAAAGTAAAAAGTAACTAATCACCAAAAAATTATTTTTATCTCATTGAACCACATTTTACTTACTGATATCAACCATGTCTGTCAGATTTTTGAAATTCCATTCACAGAAGAGGTAAAATTGAGTTTTATGCAAAATTCAGTTTTTAACCTACCACTTAGTGGTTTCACTATTCACCAAAAATTGAAAGTTTTCAGAAAAATACCAAAATTTCACCCAAGGATAATTTCGGTATTCCGAATCCAAAAATGAAGTACATTTTGAAAAATAAAATTTATTAAATTTCAAAAAGTGGATATTACTATTCATAACGGCTAGTTTTAATAATATTTTAATAGCATAACGTTGTTTAGTAAAACTCGGTATTGCGTACAACACAAGCTATCGAGGAAGGTCGTGATTGCGTGTAAAGTAAGCCAAGCTAGTGTGTAGTGAAAGATTCCTTTGATGATATATATATAACATAAAAACAATATATTACTCATAAAAATCTCAGGTGTTACATTCTACCCCCCTTAAAATGAATTTCGCCCTCGAAATTCGTCACTTTGTAACAAACAGATGAGGATACTTCTCCATCATCATATCCTCAAGCTCCCATGTAGCTTCTTCAAGTTGGTGGTTCCTCCATAAAACTTTCACCAATCGAGTGGTCTTATTTCGTAGGACTTTTTCGCTACGATCCAGAATCTCTATCGGTTGTTCTTCATAAGAAAGATCTTGCTCTAGCGGTACAACTTCTGAGCTAGGATCAGGTATGTACTTTCTCAGGAGAGATACATGGAACGAATCGTGAAGTTGAGAGAGATTCTGTGGAAGTGTCAATCGGTAAGCTACCTTTCCAACACGATCCAGTATTTTGAAAGGACCGATATATCTAGGGCTCAACTTCCCCTTCATTCCAAATATCATAACCCTCTTCCAGGGAGATATTCGTAAGAACACTTTATCACCCATTTCAAACTCTAGGTCTTTTCTTCGGTTGTCGGCATAACTTTTCTATCGACTCTGAGCTGCTCTTATGTGTTGTTGAATAGATCTGACCTTTTCTGCCATTTCATCAACGAGATCAGGTCTTAATAGCTTTCTTTCCCCAACTTCATCCCAGCATGTTGGAGTCCTGCATTTCTTTCCATAGAGAGCTTCATAAGGATCCATCTGAATAATGGAGTGAAAGATATTATTATAAGAAAATTCCACCAAAGGTAGGTGTTGATCCCAACCTCCTTTGGAATCCATAGAGCAAGCTCTCAACATTTCTTCTAGGGTTTGAATGGTTCTCTCAGACGGACCGTCTGTCTGGGGATGATAAGCAGTGCTGAAACTCAACTCTGTATCCAGAGTATGTTGAAGACTTCGCTAGGACTTCGAGGTAAATCTCGGATCCCGATCAGATATAATAGAAATTGGTACTCCATGCAATCTTACCACTTCCTTTACATATATCCTGGCAAGCTGATCTAGAGGGAAATCCTCTCTAATAGCAATGAAGTGTGCAGACTTTGTAAGACGATCAACTATGACCCAGATAGCATTATTTCCTTTGGATGTTTTAGGAAGTCCTGTGACAAAGTCCATAGTGATGTTTTCCCATTTCCATTTGGGTATGGGTAATGGTTGTAACATCCCCTTAGACTTCTGTCTCTCAGCTTTAACTTGTTGACAAACCAAGCATCGAGAGACATATTCAGCAACATCTCTTTTCATGCCATCCCACCAGAAGTACTCTTTCGGGTCCCTATACATCTTCGTGCTTCCAGGATGAATAGAGAATGAAGAACTATGAGCCTCATCCAGCAACTCCTTATTTGATTTGGGGATGGTAGGAACACAAACTCGATTCTTGTTGTTTATTATCCCATCACAATCAAGGTTGAACTCAGGAACATTTCTCACCTTCTTTTGTAACTCGACATCTTCTTTCTGTGCCTCTTTAATCTTCATATGTATAGATGGTTGAACATTCATTTGAGAAAGATAAGATTTTCCCCTTCCATTATAATTCCAAGATCCATCCTTTGTAAATCCATAAATATTGGATCTTTTGTGATCCTCATCATTAATAAACTAGCATGGTCTTGTCGACTTAATGCATCTGGCACCTTGTTTGCTTTCCCAGGGTGGTAATGGATTGAGCAGTCATAATCCTTAATCAGCTCCAACCATCTTCTTTGACGCATATTCAACTCCTTTTGTGTGAAAATATACTTTAAACTTTTATGATCAGTATAAATATCACACCTTTCACCATAATGGTAATGCCTCCAAATCTTTAATGCAATGATTACAGCAGCCAACTCCAAATCGTGTGGTGGGTAATTTTGCTCATGGATTTTCAACTGTCGTGAGGAATAAGCTATCACCATATCATTTTGTATAAGAACACACCCTAATCCCTTCTTGGATGCATCACTGTAGATCACAAACCTTTCTCCACTACAAGGCAGTGTGAGCACAGGTGCACTGGATAACCTTTTTTTCAACTCCTTGAAATTCTCTTCACATTCCTCTGTCCAAACAAACATAACTCCTTTCCGAGTCAACATGGTGAGTGGATTAGATAATCGTGAAAAATCTTTTACAAAACGTCGATAATATCCAGCCAAACCAAGAAAACTTCAGATCTCAGTTACTGTTGTTGGTCTTGACCATCTTTCTATAACCTCTGTTTTTGCTAGATCCACAGATATCCCCTCTTTTGAGATTATGTGACCCAAAAATGAAACTTTTTGAAGCCAAAATTCACACTTGGTAAATTTGGCATAAAGCTTCTCCTTTCTCAGGGTCTTCAATATAATTCTCAAGTGTTATTCTTTCTCTTCCTTTCTCTTTGAATATACAAGAATATCGTCTATAAAGAATACCACAAATTGATCAAGATAGTCTCTAAAGACTCTATTCATTAGATCCATGAAGATAGCAAGGGCATTAGTAAGACCAAATTGCATCACTATAAATTCATAGTGTCTATACCTTGTACGGAAAGACGTCTTTGGTAAATCCTCCCTTTTGACCCTTAATTGATGATACCCTGAATGAAGATCAATCTTGGAAAAGTATTGAGCTCTACATAGTCGGTCAAATAAGTCATCAATGCGTGGGAGAGGATATATGTTCTTGATAGTGATCTTGTTAAGTTCTCGATAATCAATGCAGAGTATCATTGATCGATCTTTTTTCTTAACAAATAGAACATGTGCTCCCCAAGGTGACGCACTAGGGCGTATGAATCCCTTATCAAGATTCTCTTGGAGTTGCTTCTTCAATTCCTGCAACTCAATTGGGGCCATTCTATAAGGTGTCTTTGAAATAGGCAAAGCACCCGGTACGAGTTCTATTGAAAACCCAACTTCACGATTTGGTGGAAGACCCGGTAATTCCTCCGGAAAGATATCATCAAACTCATTTACGATGGGAATATTCTTAATCGTATGATTCTCACCAACCATTTGAGATAAATAACCTTCATTTAGTGGAATCAAGACCCATAAGATGGAAGGAATTTCCACTGGAAGGTTATATTCATCCTTGCATCGATAGACGATCGTAGATTGATCTGGAATATAAAATGTGACTTCCCTTCTTTGTCAATTGATATGATCTCCATGTAGTGAAAGCCAATCCATGCCAAGAATCACATCAAATTACACTAAAGGAAGGATCACAAGATTTACAGGAATCACTTTCCCACAAACATCGATCGGAGAAGAATTATAAACTTTTGATGCGACTGTTGTGCCATTAGGTGTTGTCACAGCTAACTCAACATCTTATTGTTGAGGTAATACGGTGATACCCTTAGAAAATTATTTAGAAATAAAAGAGTGGTTGGATCCAGAATAAAATAAAACATTTGCTACTTTAGAGTGGATGGTAAGTGTACCTTTCACCACTTCATTATCGTACTCCACATCACTGAAAGAAATTGCATGTGACATTCCTTTGTCTTTAGCCTTAAGAGTTTGTTGACGTCGACCATCATCATCAACCCTTGGATTTGGGCATTGATTGGCATAATGCCCCATCTCCTTGCACTTGAAACATTGAAGTGTAGTAGGTTCATTCTGTGTATCTCTTCCTTTGTTTGCATCATTAGACATCTTCTTCCCATTATCGCGGCATTCAAATGCCCGATGACCTTCCTTTCCACATTTGAAACATTTACTTGTCCCTTTAAGACAACTCCCTCCATGTTTCTTTCCACACTTTTAGCATAAGGGAAAGCGCATCTTCTTTTCAGTGTGCTCTTTATATTTTCATTTGAATTCCATTTTCCTCTTCTTATCAAACCCATGTGACTGATGGGTTACTCTAATCTCTATCTCGAATTTGAGATCACATCGAGCGATTTCCTCGTAGCTATTGAAGTCCCTTATGGATAATGCCCTTCGAAGACTTGGTTTCAAGCCACTAAAGAATCGATCGATCTTACTCTCAGGTTGGATAATAATACCAGAAGCGTACCTTGCAAGTCTTGTAAAATTTGCTTCAAAGGTACCAACAGATTCATCATCCCTTTGCTTCAGTTCAAGAAACTCTTTATCCATCTTTGTTCCGAGAATAAGAGGGATGTACTTATTGAAAAATAAGTTCTTGAACTCATCCCATTCCATAGACTCAATTTGATCCCTTTGCCTCGTATTCTTAATAAGATTCCACCATTGATCAGCATCTACTTCCAAACGATACACTGCTAGGATGACTTTATCATGTTCATGACATTGAAGAACTGAAAATATCTTTTCAGTAGTACTAATCCATTGTTTAGCAACTAATGGATCAGTTGACCCGCTGATAGAAGGTGGACGCTGCCTCCTGAAGGATTCAACAGAATGTTGCTCCTTCCTTTTCTCGTTTGGAAGTCCTGAATGATTCATAGCTTGAGAAAGTTGTGTGAGCATGGCTACAAGATTTTGCATTCCAGCTCCCATATCGTTTGGTTGCTTAGGGGGACAATCATTGCATTGCCCATCGCATTCCGCATTAACACGGTTCCTTCAGGTTCCATCCATTGACTAAAACCAAGAATAATAGTGTGAGCAACACTAATTATAATAGGAAAACCACATAATCAAGGATAAAATTTCACACTTAAGGTCTTATCCTAGGGTATTCATGGCCATTTCTAAAACACTAAGATTGTGTTCTATGCTTAGACTTATCCTTAGGGTTCTTACTAAGACTTTCACATCCTAGTTTCCAAAGGTTGACTATACCTTTCCTCTGATACCAACTATAACTACCCATACATTACATACATTGTTAATACATCAAAATTTAAGCACACTTATTACAACATATGACAAAACCACAAAGGACCGTATAGGTATAGTGTCTCTAGAAACTGGGAAACATAAACAACTGGTTCATAAATCTTCTACAGTGTCTCCCATTTATTTCATCATATCTAGGGTCCCTTTTAGCATATTCTACTTAATATCCATCTTCCTGACCTGGGGAAAAGAAAACATAAAAGGGTGAGCTCAAATGCTCAGCAAGGGAAAATAATGAAAATAAAAATCATATCATATCTTTTTGAAAATCATAACCTGGAAAAGATATCATAATATCTTAACATGGAATAAATCATAGAATTGAAAATGAGATCCCCATAATCATAACATAAAACTTGAAACCTTGTGGCATGTACACATAATCATGGAAAATCATTTCTTGTTAGTCATGACTCATTGCCAAGACTATCTTAGCGGACAAAGTCCATTTCTGAACCGAGTTCACTCCTCGTTTCAGTCCTGTATCACTGAACCGAAATAACCTTCCGTCCCAGCCATGTTTATCTCATGAGATATAAATCTTTACCCAATGCATTGTAGGGATATATAGGTCCCACCCATCTTATAATGAATCCTTTCTTATGTGTGCCACATAATCATAAATCATACATCATCTCATAACACATGTAACAAAAATGGGATTCTTGAAACATCATGACATCATAAAACAAATCATATAAGGTAAATGACTTCATAAAAATAATTCCCTCACAACATAATCAAATCAATGTAATAATAGGGATAAAAACAGAACCCTTTATTATCTTAGATGGAAAATAATTTTGATAAAACACTTGAACTCCATTCTTGAGGAAAATATCCTTTCTTCTTCAAAAACACTTTTCCATTCTTAATATGTCATACAATTATAAACTAAAATAAGTTGATTAAAAATAAACTTGAAAACGTTTAAAGTAAGATTCTTGGAAATAATGTTTTAAAAATGAATTCATGCCGTATAAGTTAAATAAAACATTCTTCGTACTTTTGTCAGAAAATTCAAAAAGTACCTCGTACGAAAAATGACAAAAGATTCCTTTCATATCCTTTACTAAAAACTCAAAGAAGGGTAAAATTGGATATAAAATATTGTATAAGGATGGAAATAATATTACATATTGAGGGAACATGGATGTGGATGATAAAATACACCCCAGTAATTACCAAAGTAAAAACAATCTCGGATAAAAGTGAGATTGTGATATTTTCCCTTAACTTAGGTCCGATTTGATTTGTACGTGTCCGAAGCTCCTGTATAATGGTTTAAATAATGTTATTGACTTATTCAAGAATCATAGATATTGATATCACTACAGGAAATATAGGCATTTGCGACGGGTCATTTGCGACGGGATCCCGTCGCAAATAGCCTTTTACGACGGGGCTCCGTCGCAAATCGCCCGTTGCGGAAAACGCCGTCGCAACAAAAATTTTTTGCGACGGGCCCGTCGCAAAACCACTTATTTGCGACGGGAAAAGGGCCCGTCGCAAATAGTTTTGTGGTTTTTTTTAAAAACACTTTTGCGACTGGCCCGTCGCAAATAAGTTTTTGCGACGGGCCTTTTCCCGTCGCAAATAGTTGCCTCGAATCAACTATTTGCGACGGGAATATATTCCCGTCGCAAATAATAATAAAAAAAATAAAAAAAATTTAAAAAAAATTAAAAAAATTAAAAAAATATTTATTAATATATAAATTAATAAACGTATTTATATTGATATAAATATAATATTTATTTTATAAATACGTTTTAGAAAGGATCTATGGAAATATAACATTAATTTATAAGATGTTTAGTAAAAGAGGGTTATAAAATAAATTAAAAAATATTTTTAATTAATAATTACCTAATTTTTATCAATTAATAGTCATTTAATAACTCTTTGAATATAAAAAAAATAAAAAAATTAATGAAAGATGGAAAATAAGAAGAAAATGAAACCCAAACTTCAAATGGCCATAACTTTTGATCCGGGACTCCGTTTGAGCTCTACAGCATATCAAATCGAAGCTTGCGAAGAGCTCTACAGCCCTAAGGACCGGTGGAACCCGTCCAAGGTTTTTTCGAGGCCCAAAAAGGCCCCGAAGGCCTCCAAAACTGAGTTTTTAGTCGGGGCACCCCGGTTTTTCACCGTTCAAACAGCTATAACTTCTGATCCCGATGTCCGATAAACCTCTACCATATATCATGTCGAAGATATTTTAATGTTCTTCAATTTGACTGATTGTGGAGCTGAAACGGACTCATGGATTAGAAGTTATGGTCCTTTTAACATTCAAACGACTATAACTTCCGATCCGGATGTCCGTTTGGACTGTACTGCATATCATATCGAAGATCGTTTCATGTTCTTCGATTTGACTGGTTGTGGAGTTGAAACGGACTTACGGATTAGAAGTTATAGTCGTTTTAACATTCTCAGAGGATTTTCACCCCCTCATTTCTATGTATTCATTCATAACTATACATATATATATATATATGTGTGTGTGTGTATGTGTATGTGTGTGTGTCTGTATTGTATATATGTATTTATTTATTTATTTATTTATAAATACACATAAAAACACATATTTTATAAATTTATTTAAAACTAAGCTTATAAATATATATTAATTAATATACAAATAAATATACGAATAAAAACTTATAACTACATATATATATATATATATAAATAGAATAAATATATATTAATATATGAATAAATATATATATTAATATATGAATAAATATATATATATATATATATTTATTCATATAACCAAATATATTTATATTAATATAAATCTATATTAATATACGAATAAATATAACTATAAATATATATAACTATATATATATATAACTATAATTATTCCTAATTATTAATAATTATTATTAATTATTCCTAATCATTATTAATTATTTCTAATTATTATTAATTACACCTAATTACCATTAACTATGAATACTAATAACTTAAATTTATTAAATAACAAAACAATATAAACATAATTAAATTACAACTAATTAAAACTAATTAAAACTAATTAAAACTAATTAAAAATAATTAAAACTAATAAAAAAATTAAAATAAATATTAAATTAAAAATAACATAAGTACCTTTAAAATGGATTTGAAGTTGATCTCCGATAATTGTTGAAGACTTCAATATCAACTCTGCAAAAAAAATTAAACTTAATAAACTGTAAACAGTTTTGAGAGAAGTTGAGAATGAATGAAAAAAAAACGGATGGGGGTATTTATAGGTTAGCTTATTTGCGACGGGACTATTTGCGACGGGTATACCCGTCGCAAATAATATTATTTGCGACGGGACCCGTCGCAAATACTTTAACCCGCATTTATCACGGTCAACGGTTAAATAGTTATTTGCGACGGGTCCCGTCGCAAATAACAACTTGCCGACACACTATTTGCGACTGGGGTATATTCCCGTCGCAAATAGTTTTTACCGCCGCCGGCTATTTGCAACGGGTGGTAACCACCCGTCGCAAATACCTTTCCCGCGGTTTGGCGCGCTATGCGCGCCAAGCCTTTTGCGACAGGTGAGATTTTACCGTCGCAAATAACTAGTTATTTGCGACGGGAAAATGCCCCCGTCGCAAATAAGTTTCTAATGGGACTATTAGCTTCTTGTTAGTAATATTTCATTGTTACTTGTTACTCGGGTCTTTATTGCCTTTTGTTCTTATGCGTGTTTTGCCGAATAAATTCTTATTATTATTTTAAGGATATATATAACTTATATCCAGAATGGTATTAGTGTAACATATATCATATTTATTCATTCAATTCATTTATATAATTACTATGTAATGATGATCATGTAGAACGAGTCGCATCACATCGTGGAGATGGTATTCCGTACGTACGCACGAGTGATGATATCGTTCCTATGATCGTGGAATTGTATTGGAGTATATATATATTATTTCAGTATCAATATTACTTTATAATAATCAGAAATAGTTACTAATTACACTATTATACCCATCCTTGTAAGGTGATGGTGGAAAATAGATTACACCACGGCGTGAAGACGGAATTCCGTACGTACGCACGCGCAGTGATTTCATTTTTCCGTAGGATGGATAGAAGGTGAATTAGGGTTGTTTCATATTTATAATAACATATCAGTATTTATGTAATACTGATGTTATTACTTTATCATGAAACAACTAAAGAAGAAGAATTTGAAGAAGAAAGAAATTGAAAAGATCGGTAATGGATATTACCTCTTCTTTGGAACGCTTCTTTGAATCCACCACTTAGGGAACTAAGATTGGTCTTTGAAGAAGACCAGGACCTGTAGGATTATTATAGGGAAGTGGGTAGGAGAAAATGGCAGGGTTTGGACGAGCTTGAGTGCTCAAATTTTGTGTGAGGAGGGGGAGGAGGTGCCCTTTTATAAGGGAGGAGAGGGGCACCTTAGTAATATCTCAAAATATTATTTTATATTAAAGTCAAAATCATTTTATAATGGTTCCAAAGGGTCTTATTTCGAAGATAAAGTGGGGAAGGGTCGAAATACTATCAACCAATAGGATTTAGACAAGTTTAGGGTATTATTTTAACCTTATCAATTAGATTTAACTCTAAGTTAAATAATTTAACTTTTACCGTGTCTTTTTGTTTTCTTTCACTATATGGTTAATACACTTACTATAACATGCCAAAAGAACCCAAAATTATTTATTATTAATATATATATCCTTATCTAAGTCATTTGGCCGAACCATAGATTTTTAGGAATATACTAACAATTTATAATATAATATTTGATTTAAAAACTATTTTGTGTCAATTTTGACACTATTTGATATATGATTTTTGTGAAAGTCATAAAAGAATTATATGTTCAAAACAAGTTGATTAAATCAACAATAATATATCATAGCAACCTATAAAATTAGTGGAATTAATAAAAATTCCCAAATTACATTTATTTTGGTGTTTATATCATCAATTATGTCAATATTTCTTAAATAAGATAATTACTACATCATTATTGTGTCATAAATAAATTAAATTATTTAATGTCTAAATATTATAAATAAAATACCATTAGGTAGGAAATCTTTTTATATTTCTAATTAATATTTATAGTCTAATTTATCTTATGTATAACCCCATATTAAAAATGATTTACCTATTAAACATTGATTTTAACTATTTTAACCCTTCTTTAAATAAATTAATAATAAATGTCCTAATCTAACACAAGTGGGCCTAAATGGTCATATTTTCATCATAAGGTTGTTTTTGGTCGAATTAAACTTATCCAATAGAATTAGGACATGTGTTAGGGTAATAGTAATATCATATTTACCCCTATTTACTATTAACCGCGGTAAAAAAAAGTAAAAAGTTACTATTCACCAAAAAATTATTTTTATCTCATTGAACCACATTTACTTACTGATATCAACCGTGTCTGTCGGATTTTCGAAATTCCATTCACAGAAGCGGTAAAATTAAGTTTTATGCAAAATTCAGTTTTTAACCTACCACTTAGTGGTTTCACTATTCACCAAAAATTGAATGTTTTCAGAAAAATACCAAAATTTCACCCTAGGATAATTTCGGTATTCCGAATCCAAAAATGAAGTCCATTTTGAAAAATAAAATTTATAACATTTCAAAAAGTGGTTATTACTATTCATAACGGCTAGTTTTAATAATATTTTAATAGTATATCATTGTTTAGTGAAACTCAGTATTGCGTAAAACGCAAGCTATCGAGGAAGGTTGCGATTGCGTGTAAAGTAAGCCAAGATAGTGTGTAGTGAAAGATTCCTTTGATGATATATATATAACATAAAAACAAAATATTACTCATAAAAATCTCGGGTGTTACATTTGAGGTTAGTTATTTGGAACATATAGTACCACCTTCACCAGTCACACTCAAGAACCATCACCAACAAGGATAAATCCATTATGGTATTCAATGTAATCCTTATCTACATGTTTTCTATAAACAAATTCAATAATTATGTAGATTTTTTAAATAAACATGGTTTCCTTAATAAAATATTATAATAAATAGAATATTTATTTTAAGAGATTGGTTTCAAATAATGACACATTAATATAAATAACCTCAATTTGAAAATTTTAATTTTAATCAAGATGAGTTTTGATCCATTATACATGACCATTTCAGTGATATTATTCTAAAAAATAAATAGTTCATCAACACAACATTTTATTTTGGTAATGTGAAATTTATTCCCAAGTATCAATATTTTAAAATTTTTATATTATTTCTAGTAATTATAAAATTTAATTTTCATTTATTAATTATTCATAAACACTATTTTGTTATTTTTTGAATGCAATACGGTATGAATCTAAATTGCTAAAATTCACCTTCTGGGTACTCCTTTAATAATATTTACATGTTTATTTTGTGACTCAATATGTTATATAAGTCTTTATAACATAGAACAACAAAGATATAATCCATCTTGAGTATTATTATTTTTAGAATCATCTTGAAAGTTATGAAGATTTTTTCATTAATCTACAACTATTTCACATAATCTAATTTCATCAACCCATTCAACATTATCAATAGAACGTGAAGTTTGTGATGAATAGTAATTTTTTTAAACAATTAAATAAATTATATTAACAAAAATTCTCAACTTCTTGTAATATTATAGATAATTGATTCTACTATACGTGAAAAATAGAATTATAACTTCCTTGTCTCTCATAGGAAACGTTTCCAATTATTTTACTTAAATATTGATATAGCCTGAGATTTCAAGAAACATTAAACACTTAAATCATATATTCCCTAGAAGTAAAAAAAACTACATTGTATTGATGAATTATTAAGAGTATGAACTAATTAAATATATACATATTACCTTAGTTTGGGATTTTAAACATAAATATTTTATTAATCTAGGATCTAATGACCTCATTATTCCAATGTATTTGATAATTTGACTCATCATGTAAGAACACATAATATTTTATGGAGTATATAGATCTATATTTTCATATTCAATATTTTTCAACATAATTTATTCATTTAACCCATCATTATTTTTTTCACATCCATTTACATATTACAATTTTTTAAGAAATAACATTTCTTATTCATCAAAATCCTCAAGAAGTGATTAAATATCTGATGGTCTTCTGGTTTACACAATATAATATGGACATGATTAATATATTGAATTTACTGAATGAAACTAATGACATAAATATCTTTATTGGTTGAATTCAAGCTCATTGGAATACACATATTCAAGTCTACTAACATAAGTGGTCACTTCAAATTTATTTTATCAAGAAATATATTTCCCTTATTAAAGGTAACACATGTGTAAAATCTTCCAAATTTTATCTTTGGTATATTTTTCAATGTATCAATCTTATAAAATGTTATCGTTCTTCATCTACCCCACATGACCATGTCTTCTATGCCAATGGTATTTATTGTCATTTATTATTATTCATAAAAACCTAATCATCAAAAATCTCAAAAATGTTTTTATTTTCAATATATGGATTCAATTCATTTAGGACATGTAGTTTCTATATTATTAGTAATTTTTCTTGTTCGGCCTTCAAAAATAATAAAACATGTTTAAAAACCAACTATTTTTATAGATACATTGTATATTTTTTGAGTTTCATGGTATCATTAACATAATCATCTATTTTACTATAGAATTTAATAACATCATTAAATAAAAATTTTGACACCAATTATTTATATTTTTAAAACATTTTTATATTCTATATACACAACTAAGTAAATTTAGTCTTATAAATCATGGAAATTAGATTTTCTATGGTAATGTATATAATTTTTCTATTTCTTTAAGGATTTTATTAAGACCACGTAGCTATTCTTAGAAATAAATCTCTATATTTTTGACGTCATTATCGGTTTTATAAATATTGTCTTTTTAATGAATAATTTTATATAATAAATAATTTATTTTCAAATTCGAACTCATTGATTCAATTTTCAAGACAACCATGAGTTCCACCCTAAGTTGTAACGTTTTTTCTATATTCTCATCACTAAATACAATATAATAATCTTTATTATTATTACTCACTCATGGAATACTTGGGATATTATAATTTATGCAAATTGGATATTTTCACCCCATTTAATATGTTTTCTTATTCTCTTTTAGTTAACTCATCATTAGATTTTCTATCATTTTTGGAGAAAATCATTCTCTTTACTATTTATTATATTTTCGTTTATCATTGATGAATAATTATTAAATTTGACCAATATACTTATATTTCTTCAATTATGATGTTTTGGGACGATCATTCATATTCCCTTAATCATGTTTCATATGCAATCTTGCTGGAAATTATACAATCACAATATTGATAAATAATATAAGTGGTTTATTTCCTCCAAAATTTCAAAAATATTATTTCATTCCATTGAGAATAAAGTTGTGAATTACTCACCATCATTGTATGTAGATTATTTATCTTTATATTTCATTGAACTGACAGAATATAAGAATTTTAATGATTTGAATACAATTTAGATATCTTTTTTTTTCAGATTATCCTTTGGGATATAACACTTACAAACACATAATTAATTATGAAATTTTTATCTTGTATACAGTAAAAGTACCCGACATCTTTATAAGAAAATGATATGTTCACTTTGAATATATATTTTTTGATTATTATTAGCTTCTTCATGGATTTATAATATTTCGAAATTTTATAATATATTCAAATGATCGATAATTTTTTTTCATTCAAATAAATAACTCTTACCCCATTTCATCTTAGCCAATTCATATATCAATAAACTACTATAGGTAGGTTTTTAATCAAAAATCAATACCCATATAGATTTCATTTATGAATATCATGGATTTTCAATCAAAATATGTATGTTTTAATCATTTCCATGATACTTTTCAACTTAATCTTTCAGAGTGATGATTGTGATGTGTTATTCGCTCTCCTATCTACGTAAATACTCTTTTTATCCAAAAAGGTATAGTTCATTATTTAATTTGGAATATAAATACTATTCTCGTTGATATCAAGATTACCTAATTCATGTGATAGAATATATTTCACCACTATATATCCCTTTAGATTAAATATCTTAATAATGATTATAAAGAATCCATTATTGATAGTAGTGTTATCTAAATCCATGATTTTTATGGTATATATTTTTATTAAAAAAGAAAATTGTATCAATAAGAATAATTACTAGATATATTTTAATAATTTTCTAATATCATAAAATTACATAATGTATTCATGAAACATTTTTCTGATACCAATTTGGAGGAATTAGAAACATTTCAATGAAACTATGTGACTCTTGGAACTGGTTAGTGAGAAAAGATATCAATATTTATGATTTTGTGATGAGGCATTGAGTGATAAATAACTGACACATATATAATGATTTTATTACATGTTTTATTCACATATATAATTAGTTTTCTAATACTCAGTTTCAATTTTTAATGATCCCACTCTCCAAATCAAAATTTATTAGCCATGGAATAAGGAAAGAATAAAGTGGATTATATAAAATTCAAACTAAAAATCGGAAAACAAGAACTAAAAAGTTGAAATGTCTTTACATATAGAGCCTCTATTTTATATATAACTTGGACATGGTGGCCACCCTTGCTCTTCTATTTAATAGCATACCGAATGCTCCGTGGACTAATAGATGTTTACATCAAAGTATCATTTTTTCATCGAACACCTATATGTCTAGAATGCTCACCAAATATTTATATATTTTATATATATTATGGCATGATTCTTCCAGATATGACATAGGAATCATATCGAAAATATGTGGAAGGGTAAATCTAAATTATATTATAATAAGCTGTAGTTTATTGGATTTTTTTTGTAAAACATGTCTATTAAGGTATAAATTATTTTGATTTTTTAGAGTCAATAATACAATAGTAATTCTTCATCAAAGGAATTGTATCATAGAAAATGTATTTCTCTGTGAAAATCATTAAATATGAAAAAGAAGAAAACCCACAAGACATTATCACATGTGTTATGCTGTGTTTTTTTCTTGATATGTCACGGTCTTCACCACTTCACCAAACCACATTTATCATACCATCCATTCATGGCGTAATAATAATTAGTTATCAATATATCAGATCTCCTATATATCAATGGAATACTGTCACAACATAGTCTACTCAATTTAATTTATTACATGAAAAATAGAATTTAGGTAATTTAAATAGATATTGGCCATTCTAATAATGGATTAATTTATTTATCATGTTGTATTTACTCATACATTGATATAATTTATAACTACTATAACAACCTAAGAATATCACAATAAAATAATTCATTATTACTAAAATTTTAAATTTTAAATTCAAATTAAATCTAACCGCATAAAATATTTTTTTAGTATCTTGAGACATTTGATACATAACCATCTGATTCTAAACCATTTTCAATATCTTCCAAAAATAGGATTTTTAAAAAATAACCTTACATACATATCATAATTATTATTCTTATTCATACCATATATAATTAAAACATGGGAATTGGTGATATCTAATGGAAAATAAGGGTAAATATGGGATAAGTCATTACAAGATAATGGTTGATAATAATATAAGAAAGTGGTAATGGGAACATAATTATGGTGAATAGATAAAAAGCAGTAAAATAAATCTTAATTGAATGTTGATAATAAATCTAAAATTACAGAAAAAATATTTTTAAATAGCATAATATATATAAAAGAAAAGTGTTGATAAAATTTTCAATAATAAAGAGACATAAAAATAGTAAAACAATATGATTATTTTGGTCAAATAAGGATATAAAACCATTTATTAAATTGTGACTCTCTTAGAATAACTAATAAAAATTTGAAAGTTCCCCATAGTAGCCTTGATTCACTTGTTGAGCCATAATAAATTCAATAATAGTATAATGAGTCTGGCTTTCTGTAATTTATCTAAATTAGAGATGACACCCATGGCCCTTGGGATTAATCCCATGATATCATTCAGATGTTTCATATTTTCCCATAATTATAAAAATTTTCATATCATAGGAATCTTGATTATAACTATAGTACCCAATAAAATTTATACATATCCATAAACAAATTACTAATAATCCAAAAACACATGTATGATACTGCATTGAAACAACACGCATGCACAATGACATGTACATAGACTATGTGTATTTTAATAATTATCAAATACAAGCTGTAATGACACATAAAATATTTTATATTTCACATTTATGAGGATATCGAGTTTACATATACAAATTTTGTAAATTGACATGTACACGAGATAAAATCAATTGTAAGAACACAAATGTTATCCATTTTCTTCAATGTAATTGTTTGAATAAAATTTCAAAAATTATTTTAATTAACATAAATCCTTTATGTAAAATTCAATGATTTTTATTTATTATTTCATATAGCCTTTACCTTTTCAAAAAATACAGCTATAATATGAATGAATTCCTATTTGTTAATATTCATCCTAATGGAAATAGATAGTTGTAACCCTTATGATTCAAAAATAACGAATATAAAAATAAAATAAATTCATCACATCTTCCATCCCTAAGATAGATTCATAATATTTTAAATATGGTCATCCTTTAAAACCATTGTAATAAAATAAAACTCAACCCCATATTGGCTAAAAAATCTACCCCTTTTGTAATATTCTGAAAATATGTCACATTTTCATTCAATAATTCCATCCTATCACCATACTGATAGTCAAATTCAATGGTTGGTCCTTATAAATAAGATTCATACAACATTGAACTATTTTTTTAATCAATAAATTATAAGAATCTTACTCCCTCATTTCATTTAGAGTATCAGTGGGTTTTCATCATAGGCTTCGACTCGTTATTCAAGAGAAATACCATTCATCCTTTATGAATGTGTTAAAAATCTATACCACATTTTGAATAGATAATAAATCATTATTTTCAAATGTTCTTTGCTTTTTAGGGATTAATTCATCAAATTTTACACCTTATTGGATAAAGTTTTTTTTACTAAATTCTAGAAAAAAAATTAGTAGTTGGACTCTGAATTCCATAATTCCTCCTACCAATTTCTTGTAACATCAAAAATTAAGAATCAAAAAATAAAATTGAAATGTATTGAGAATTTATGTATTAATAATATAGTAATCAATATATCATTTTACAATAAATATATAAGGAGTATAGTGGGAAATTGTAGTCTTCTAAATCTTCTTCAATGATCTCCATGTTAATCATTATTTTTAAATGGAAGCACATTCATCGAAAAAAGATTTTTATTCCTCAATAAATTATTTGATGTCAAATAATCACACATTAAAACCAAACAATTCGTGGATATTAATTAATACTCATTATTATTAGAAAATCCTATTTTAAAAAACAATTAATACGCACTATTAAATAAAGAACAAGTGATACCAATTTTAACACCAAATCTCTACATATTTGTCCAACCATTTCCAAAGGTTAATATCCTAGAAAATTCAAAACCCATCCCCCTTAATCTTAGATATTTATGTGGAGAATTATTATTCAATTCGGGAGCTCCATTTTTTTAAAACATGTTTAGATTATATACATTTTAAACCCTATAATAATGAACTGCTAATAAAAATATTATAGATACACTTACCTTGATGTACACTTACATTCACTCATATAATTACATTTATTTCATGGATTGATATACATTTTTATCATAGAATCAATATTAATAAAAATATATACCATTTTAATTCATTGATATATATTTTTACCCTTTATTAGCACCATTACAAGCTGTAAATATACCTATTTAATAATTAATAAATTTAATTAAAACAATTGGATTTTAAAAACTGGTGTTAATAATCAATAAAATTTCCTGAAATTTATGTATTTATATCTATATATGGGTTAGATTATTAATTTATAAGTTTGTTTAGGAAGGATAAATAATTATTATTTTAATAGTCATTTATCTACATGTTACATCCATGTATTTAGCTAAAAGAGATACATTATTTATCTAGTCTAAAAGGGTATGATAGATAAACCATACTCATATATAATTTGTTATTTATTTTATTATTAATACAATATTTTCAATACAAAATGTTGTAATTAATATCATTACATAATAAAGAGATAAATTAAGAGCATGGGATGCGGCTGGAACTACCAACACAACTACCCCATCAATCGTATCTCCCCCAAAATTCTAATAATATAAATATTTATTAAACATTTAATTACATTGGGATATAGATACTCTATATTTCCATAAGATGTAGAATAGTTTTGGTTATGTTTGGATATCCCTTTATCATCCCATATTCCTTTTATTTTTCCTAAATCTAGGGAAAGTAATTCAATTACCTCATTTACATAAATTTCTTCTGGATGATTCTCAATCATAATATTTTTAATTCCAATGATATTTAGTATTATAGAGAACATGGTTTAACATAAATGGATATAGCATATTATTAGATGAATATTATTTATATTAAAAAACATTCATATTTTCTATAATAGTTTACTACATTAGGAATCTCAGAGCACAAATTTATATCTAATTGAATGAGAATAAATGTTCACAACAATGATCATATAATTTAGTACTCATACATAGAAACATTATTCATAACCTAATGAAAATAACCATAAGAAATGGTGGGATGAGATTCTTTATAAGGGTAAATAAAAGAGATAAATAATAATATCATGAACATAAATTTATGAGAACATGAGCATATCATTTACAGATAATACCCAATATATTAGTGATCAAACACATGAGTCATGTAATCAATATGGATGAATAGAATTCATGAATCATAAGTGAATCAATACCATTAACTGTGATATCATAGCATAAGAGTAAGATGAGGAATTATTTCATACACATAAACATAGAAAATATTAAATATATGATACCTACCAAGACATTCATAAAATACTTTCATCGGGATAATCATCCATGTACTTAATTCAGTCATGGGATACTCATCCATGAAAGAATTTCATGTATCTCATACTCTTTTTTATGATTTTTTACTTACTACATTCTGAGAAAAACTATGTTGTTGATTTAGTTATTTACCAATCAAAAAGATGTCATGTATTATATTTTGTTTTTACCATTGTAATGCCTATTGTCCATGTCCCTCACTGTTTTTAGAGAAATATGTCTGTAAGAGAAAATGAGACATTTGGAACCTGAAGATATAAATAAAAGGTCATTTAAGCTAGAATATACAAATTTTTCTTATATCATGTTCTAGAGAGATATATTGTGACTTCTCCCTTGCATCGTGCAATATATTTTATGATACAAGAAGTGAAAATCGTGTTCTATGTTCTTTTATTTCATTATGTTCTTTGTTTACGCTTTGTTTGACTGATCATTGTGATAGCGATCGAGGGATATTGGTGATAGAAAAATGTGCTACCTATCATCGTATTGGGAGCCTTTAATTTCTTGAAGGAAAAAGGATCCAATTTCCTTCTAAGATGAGGAATTTAGTTGATAAGAAGATAGTCATATCAATCATCGTATCGAGGTCTTACAAAAGGTGGTGGTAAGACACAACATCAATCATAGGTTAAATGATACCCTTATCATTGGGTAAAATGAATTGTAATACATTTACATTTCTATTGTTATTAGTATTAGAAAGGGAATTTTGTTGTTTCCCCTTTATTTTCATATTCAATTAAATTGTAATTGTTTCAATTATGATTCATATTGTATTAAGAGATTTTATATGATTTATGATAGAATCATTAAAATTTTATTACACTGATAATTGTATTCATTTCAAATAAAACTGTTTTATATTACATATTAGTTTTCACATTGGATCCAAGACCTATATGTTCTATTTAATTGATGGTGAATTGTATTATTTTATGATCTCTTAACTGAGTTCTTTATTTATTGTTCAAATACATAGTTTTTAAAAAAACAATTCACCCCCTTGTTGCTCTATATAATTTACATATACTTCTATATTACGATACAACACTTGGTATCAGAGCTGGTTTTCACCATTTTCATTACATAGTTTATTTATTTTGGAAATAAAATTGTATTTATTTTACAAATCTTTTATTTATTAAAGGTTACTAAACTAAAATTTTGATTGGAAAATTATAGTTTTATAAGAAGATAAGAATGAGTATTGGATCAATTGAAAATCTATATTCAACAAGACCACCTATTTTTTATGGGAATAAATGTGAGTAATATAGAGATAAAATAAAGACATTTGTTATTAATACTGAAGTGGAAAATTTTATAATGGTAATTGGAGGTAATAAAATCCCAGATAAGGAAATTAGTACGATCATAAATATAGAGAAAATAGAATATCAACTAAATTATATGGTACACAATAATTTGTTGTGTTCCATTACTGGGAATATATATAGTTAGATATCATCTTATTATGAAGCCAAATATATCTGAAATAAATTGGAAGTCAGTGATTTTGGTACATTTCTAGTAATAAAAACAAGATCAGAAATTCATTGAGCAAAATATCCTGGGTTTATATTTCCTAATGGTGAACTAGAATGCAAGGTGAAAAAATTGTTTATGAAAATCATCAATACTATACAATATATCGGTGAAATGGATATTGATGATGAAGAACTATTCGACAAGATTATTGATATTATTTCTAACGATTGGGAATAATAAATAACAGCAATTGATGAAAATAGGAAAGTTATTCATATCAGTCTTGATGAGTTATTTGGTATAAAACTTCAGTGAAAGACTATAATTAAATGATTTTCGAATTTCAATATAAATAAGAATGGTAATTTGAGTATTTATTTTACTACTAATAAATCTAAGACACCATAATGGATAACTATATCCAAAGCTAACAAAGTTGTTGTTATTTCAGAATCAAGTGATAATGATCACTCGGATAATGTGTTGGCCAACCTTCCTCGAAGGATAAAAATTATTGTTTGAAATAAAGGCATTCAATACATATTAAAAATTGAAGATAGAAATGAAAATAATGATTCTAAGGTAACTTTTTATGAATGTAGAAGATTAGGTCATATTAGATCATAAATTAAATTGCTAAAAAGAAAATATATAAAGGATAATCATTCTAAAACAAACAAGAAAAATTATTTCATGTTAAAGAAAGAAAAGTGTTTTTATGAATATGATACATGGAGTGCAAGTGGTGGTGATTAATTAGATGAATCCTCAGATTATGAATATACTCGTCAAAAGAAATATAAGATTTATAGCCAAACAACCAATTTGAAATCATTGCTACATATAGAAGTTGAGCAGTACTGAATCCATAACAAATATATCTTTAAATAAAAATTACCATAATGAGAAACATTCTTACTCTTTGGATTAAGATTCTTCGTTAGAATAGGAAATTTTACCTTTCTTTTAATATGTTTCTCAATTTTCAAAATTAATTTATAATGAAAATTCCAAAAATAAGAAAAATAGTGATATGGAAAATTCTAGAATATTTATTCTTACAAAAGAAGTATGAAATCCGTCAAAATATCTTTATCCCAAGTCTCTTGATATTAAAAATACTTCAAAGTATCTAATAGATGTATGTTGTAAGAAGTATATATATTCTAATGACTTTGAACAACTTGTTTTAAAGAGAAGTATATTTTAAACTAAAAATAATTCCAAAAACTTTTCTTGTGAGAATGATAAGTTTTTATTTAGACTAAAATATGAAATTTATTCTCTTAATAAACTTTTATCAAACATTACATGTGGTATGGAAAACATTGATAAAATGTAATCTAAAAATTATCCGTTAAGTAATACTTATGGATTTGGATAAACACACTCAAAACCCATTTTTAGTAATGACTATTTTGTTCTTCAAAGTTCTCGATTTTGAATGAAATTTCCATGTGGTGGACATTGGAAACGATATTGTTCTATCAATAGAACTCAAACATTAGGATTTCAAATATCCCATTATTCAAAAAAATGTTTATTCTCAATATTCTTTTATCTAAATTTTTGGGATCCAATTAAGTATTTGTTTTGAAAAACTAATTGTTTCTTCTTTAAGAAAATGAGAACTGTACCATCAATAAGAATATTTGGTACACAGATAGTGGTTGTTCTCAACACATGATGGGTAAAAAATATTATTTTGAAAATAATATTGAAATTAAAGGTGGAAGAGTTACATTCATGGATAATTCTCAGGGAAATATCATTGGTATTGGTAATATTGTTCTTTTAGGAAATGTTTTATTTTCAATTTTTTTTGTTTTTCAATGGTCTAGAGAACAACATTATCAGCATAATTCAATTATGCGATGAAGTTTACCTTGTGAATTTTAGGAATGTTAAATTTTTAATTCACAATTCTAAGGATGAATTCATTCATTCTGAAAATAGGAATGTGAATGTATACAAAATTGACATTGTATTCCTTAGGATCCAAGACATGACTTTCTTAGGTGCAATGGAAGACCAATCCTGGAGAAGAAATAGAAGGTTAACACACAAAAACCTATAGAACCGATTTAAATATTCAATGAAAAGACCTGGTATGGATCTACCAGATCATAAGTTTGATTTATCCAATGTTTATGACCCATGTCAACATAAAAAACATAAAACAAACTTTAAATCAATCAATAAGGTTTCAACATCTAATGCATTATAGTTTGTGCACATAGATCATTTCAATCCTACATAAACAGGATGCATCAGAGGAAGACACATTGTAGTTTTTTTAGTTGATGACTGTAATGTATTTACATGAGAATATTTTATTGCAAAGAAATATAACGAAATTTTCTATTTCAAAACTATTAGATCCCATGCTAAAAAAGTGAAAAAAACTACTATTGATAAATATTTGTAGTGATGATGGTGAATAATTTAAAAATTCAGATGATTTTTTAGTAAGAATGGTATTACTAACAACATTTTATATCCAAGAACCCCAATGTAAAATGGTGTTGTTGATAAAAGGAATCATATTCTCTAATAAATGACATGAACCATGATGATTGAATACTCAACCGCTAAGAATTTATTGGATGATTCTATTAGTACTTCATGTTATACTATAAATCGTGTTTTAACAAGATAATTTCCTAATAAAAAACCTTATGAATTTTGGAGTGTCCAAAAACCTACAGTTTCATACTTAAGATGGTTTGGATGAAATGTATTCATATTAAATAAAAAAGTAATTTACAGAAGTTTTCACCCAAATACGATAAAGGAATATTTCTATGTTATTCCATAACTTCTATAGATTATACGGATTTCAATAAAAACTAATGTACTTTTGAGGAAACAATGCTTGATAAATTTGATGAAACTGACCCCTTTGTTTTTAATCAATCTTTTCCTACAACAATAGATGTATTTTTACAAACTGATTATCAACCTTTGATTGAAAAATCGTCTAAAAATGATAATGTTAATGAAAATGATTTTTAAACATTTACCCTCGAAGACTATATATCAACGGTTTGTGACCATGTTTTACAAAACCCATATAAATTGTTTCTTTTGAATCATTCCAGTGATAATGTCATTAGAGATTAAAATCAACTTGTAAGGACAATAAATTCCTTGATAAATGACATAGAACATCTTTCATTTCTTTCTCAGTTCGATCCTAAAACATTGAATGAAGCCTTAGGTGATGGTAATTGGATTAATGAAATGAAATATGAACTAAATGAATTTAAGAGTAATCATGTTGGGACAATGGTTTAAAGACCTAACGAAACAACTGTAATTATTGAAAATGGATTTTCAAAAACAAGTGTGACGAAAATGGAGTCATGGTAAGAAATAAAGAAAGACTTCTTGCTAAAGACTATAAACAACAAGATGGAATAGACTATTATTAACCATATTCTATGTTATCTATACTTGAATATATTCAAATTCTATTATAATTTTCAGCACACATCAATTTCAATCTTTTTCAAATGGATGTAAAATGTGATTTTCTCAATGGTTTTTTTCAAGAAGTAGTCTTTGTTGATCCACCCCTAGTTTTGTAGATCCAAAACATTCTGATCATGATTTGAAACATATCAAAGCTTTTTATGGCCTTAAATATTCCTCAAGAGCATGGTGTGACAGAATCACATTTTTTATTTTATAAAACAATTATAAAAAAGTTACTGATTACCCGACTCTTTTTATAAAAATTTTTACAAAAATTAATTATTCAAATTTTAGTTGATGAAATTATATTCAGCTCAACACAAGAATCCTTAATAGTCTCTTTTGTGATTCTAATGAAATGTGAGCTTTAAATGAGTATGATGGGTGATTTAACCTTTATATTAGTTTTTCAAATATCTCAAAAAACCAGAAGGAACCTCTGTATACCAACATTAGTATATATAATACCTGCTCAAAAAGTATAGATATGTCCTAAAATTATTAGCACTCAAATACCTACCTCTAGTACACATGATCCTGAAGAAGCTATGAAACCAGTGGAACAAACAACATATAGAGGTATGATAGAATGATTGTGATAACTAATTTCTAGATGTCTAGAGTTAATTTTTTTGGTATGATTATTTTCACGATACCAATCTAATTCAAATGAATATCATTTAAAAGAAGTGAACATAATTTATCGCTACATAAATGATTCTATGGATTTCGGACTATTCTATTAATCTGGAAATGATATTGTTTTGAAAATTTCATCAAATGATGACTTTGGTGGATATATAATGGATAGAAAGAGTACATCCTGAACATGTTATATTTTAGGGGATTCTTTTGTTTCATGGACATGCAAGAAAAAAACTCTTTTTCACATTACTCTGGTGAAGCAGAATATGAATCAGCTAGAAGTTGTTGTGCCTAGGTGTTGTGGATGTAACACACACTCATTGACTATGGCATGAGTTTCTCAAAAACTAAAATACTTTGTTTCAATACTAGTTCCATTTCTCAAAGTGAAAACCATGAACATCAATCTTGAGAAAAAACACATATATATTAGGAATCATTTTGTTAAGGATCACAAAAAAAGATATATTGGTTTACAATACATTGGAACACAAGAACAACATAATTAAATTTTCACAAAACTAGTATCCTCTGATATATTTGAATACATTAAATAGAAACAATGAATGTTCAATATAAATTAATCATTCACATATATTTATTGTTTAATCCATCTATTTACATTGAGTTACACATTTTTTAAAGGGGGATACATTTCATTTCACTTTATGTTTTACAGTCTATGGGTTTCATTTTTTTATAGTTTATCAGTTTCATTTTTTGATTTATAGTTTATCAAGTTCAATTTTTTTATAGTTTATCTATTTAACTATCTGTTTTATAGTTAATAGGTTTCACTTTTTATTACAGTTAAATGGATTGAATTTTTTCTTTTATTTTATAGGTTTCTAAATGTTATTGGTTTTATGTTTACATGAGTTTCATGTTTTGGATTCAAAATTTTCTTTAATAGATTTAGACAATCAGTATTGACTTTTCTAATAAATTTTAAACTATCTATATTGCATTAAATTATTGGTATTGAACAATCGGTTTCAGATTCCCTTATATGTACTAAAATTGTGATATCGGTACTGAGATGTCATTTTGGAATATTCAATCGGTTCTAAATAATTGTTACCAGCATATTTGTTTTTATTGGTTTTAGATGCCTTATTGGTTTTTGTTTATTTTTTTTCATAGGAACAATATAACGAAACCATCGTGCCCCTCGGAAAATGATTTTCATTCAATGAAAACCTCAAGAGTTTAAAATCATTATTGACCTTTATATTTATTATAACTAATCTTGACTTTCAATTTTCTTAAAGAGAATATATCCCACATTGATTTCATCGATATTTTCTCCCAAGACAAGTTTCTCTATAAACAATCAGAAAAGTAAAATTTTTATTAGCTTAGTATTCGTAATCAGATATTTTCTCACCTTTCATAATCAGCAGGTTCATTAGGTTTTGAGTTAGTCTTTCATGCCTGAGTCTACTGCTTCATCTCGAAAAGAAATTCCACCAATGGATTTATCTTCAATGACATTCTGTGGTGAACGGTTTGTCTCCTAATATTTTAATAATTTTTTTTTCTTCTTTGAAAAGAATTATAAGTATTCAAGGAAGAGAATCAATTTTCATGGAAGACCGGGTTCTGGTCCGGATCGTGTTTATAATGATGAGGTTATAAAATTTTACGAATCTATATAGATAGACATGTATCATTAGATTTATTCTAAGATATATAAAAGGACTTATACAACATATTTAAAACATATAGTTATGTTTCTAGATGTTCCATTTTATGGAGATACGATATGCCCTTCTCATATGTTTCCAGAATCTAATGGAACCATTGATAGGTATAAAGCTAAAGAAACCCTTTTTGAAATTCATGAGTACAAAATAAAAATGAGTCATATATCAAGAGATAATAGAATGATATCCTATTGGAAGTGAGGGGTTCTTGTGCCAAGAATAGGTGATAAGGAAACATTGAATCTTTTAGTTGTGTATGTTCTTGTCTACATGGTGTACATGAGGAATTTCAACCTTATTGGGTTTATTATCCAAAAAATTACAAAATTGAAATCTGGTGGTATAAAATCATTGTTGATCATGTTTCGAACCATTATTTGTAATTTTCTAATAGACTACATGGGTTTGAGTAATATTTCAATTACGTGTGATCCAAATTTCTATAAATAGATCTTAATTAGTAAGGATACTATAAGGAGGATTAAATTACATTTCATTTATAAATTGATAATGTTTGAGAATGATCGGGATGTAGAGAAAGAAAAGGAAGATGATGAAGGTAGTGAGAATCCATTTAAGCCATCCAAGTCATCTTCAAAAAAATGAATGTATGATATGGATAAGACTACAAAACACTCAATGATACAAAATGTTGTATTCGATGAGGTTTTTTCTGAATTGAGGAAGAAAAAGAACGAAAGGAATGAAGGGGATCTTTAGTATAGATTGGATCCAGCAAAGGTTTTGGCTTTAAATGTAAGGTCTCAAGAGACATTGAAAGAAGAATAGTTAAATAAGATATTGATGAAAATAAATGCCGATTATTTTGATATTGATAGTATTCTAAGTATTTCTCAGCAACTAAAATCCAGAAATGAAATATGGGAGCCATCTAGTAAAACGCAATCAGTTCCAGCGGGGAAAGGTAAGGGGAAAAAAGTTTCTAAACAATTGGATTCACAATCTCTTAAAAAAGAAAATGAAGAAGTGGAATAAGAATAGGATGAATAAGGTTAATAGGTACATGATCAATAAGAATAAGTACATGAGGAAATAAAAGATAATGAAAATAAGATACAAACAATAGAAGTCATACTGCAGAGTCAACAAAAGTACCATCTTTTGATTATCAATCTCTGTAAACTTCGCCATCCAAGAGAGCATCTAAAAAGGATTCCTCCAAGAGAGTAATTCTGATTTCGGATAAAGAAGAAGAAGATGAAGAGGAAGAGAATTAATCCAACTAGAATCACAATTTTCCTGCTCATGTAATCGGAATTGAGACTCATTTTGGTTAACTTCCACAATTTATTATGGACATGGATTTTGAAAGGACAATCACTGTGAAATGGGTCAGTACATTGAAAAAGACTTGAATTGAATTTAAAAACTACTACCTTTAACTCCAAAAGGTGTATCCTAGTCAGAAATTATTTCAATTTACCATAATGATAGAATGAATTTTATCAATGTTTTTATGGACATGTTTAGAAGATGTGAAGATGATTCTGATAATTTCAAGGAATGTTCTAATGAGAATAGTAAGACATTAAATATTGTTTTGATGTGGAATTATAACATTGATGAAATAAAAATAAACATCGGGATAAGCGAGAGAATTTGTACATCATGTAAAGAAACACAATTATCTCTATCTAATGATGAATGATGATTTGGATAAAAAGGATGAATAATTTCAAAGAAATGATACCTCAAAATAAGTCACCTCAATATAGATTGAGAGTTTATGTGGAAAGATCATAGATAAGAGTAATGATTTTTTTACACTTTAATGGATTATAAATATTTGAAAAATACGATCAACTCAAGATGGATGATTTCTATAACCACGAAGCAAGACATGAAGCTCAAGAAGATATTAATTGACTTCATGAAGATCATATCTGGAAGAAATAAAAGATTATTACTGTATAGGATGAGAAGATAAAGGATTAGAAGGAATCTTTTGACATGCTCATGGAGGATATAAAGGAGTCCAAGGAGATGAAACTCTGATATTTTAATATTTTGGAAAAACATAAGGGAATAAAATTATGGTTGAACTCTTGTGGTAATAAAATTATGTTCCTTGAAACATTTTTTGATTTGTACTCTTTGTTGCTATCTTTTTGTAGGAAATAAATTATTTCCCTTCTTATTTTTGAAAATCAAAAAGGGGAAGAATGTATTTGAGAATAATATTTTTAGGAATTTTATTATAAAGGGGGATATTTCCCATGAAAAAGTAAAGAGATTACGATCCCTTGTGAGTTGTTTATACTATGGGTGGAATTAGTGGTAATCACTAGTGTTATTAAACTGAGTGGGAGATAAGTCCTTATTTTTTTTATCCTATTTTATTTATTTGCTTTGTTCTATAAAAAAAGGAGGATATTTACACAGTCAAAACATGTTTCAACCATTCAATCAATCATTATTTTTAAATCACAAATCACACATATCGTAATCACATATATTGTTCATCATGTATTTTTTTAACAATCATAATCACTTACTATGTTTTTAATGTTTGTTGTATCCTTATTAAAGTTGTTTTTTTGTCTATAAACATTATTTTATATGATTTTCAAAAGTCATTACCATTTTATACATTGCATCGTAGTCAGAAATCCTAACATGGCTGTCAATTGAATAATAAATAGAAACTTAAACAGGTTAAGTACGACATCAAAAATATGCATTATAACCATGTTAGGTACTTCATTATAATCATGTATCATAATCAAGTTGGATATAGTATCACAGTCTCATGTATCATGCATCGTAATTATGTTAAGTATTGAATCCTATTTACGCATCATGATAATGTTAATTATTGAATCGTAATAACGTATCGTAATCATGATATCATAACCAAGCTATGAATCATTACAGAGATATACATCATACTCCTATTATGTATTATATCCAAGAATCATACCCAGATTAAATATCATTCTATGTAACTATGTTTAGAATTGTAACCATGTTATAATTTGTAATTGATATGCATTGTTATCATACTGATCCTATCAAAAAAGATACATATTTCATTTATGAAATGAATTACACTCTTATCATAACTTAAATACAAATTTCATGTATCTCATAGTCTTTTTATACCATTTTACATACTAATATCTATGTAAAATGATTTCATTGTGTTGGTTATTTATCAATCAAAATGATGTCATGTATTATGTTTTGTTTTGACCGTTATTATTCTTAGTGTCCAAATCCCTATGAGTTTTTTTGGAGAAATATGACCATTTGAGAAAATATGACTGTTAGAACTTGAATCCTAGAAATTAGACATCATTTAAACTAGAATATATAAATTTTTCTTCTATGAAGTTTTACAGAAAGATGTTGTGACATCGCTCTTTCTTCGTGAGATGCCTTAAAGATACAATAAGTGAACAACTTGTTATATTTTCTTGTATTTCGAAAAGTTATTTTTTTTATTTGTTTTGCAGCTGATCATTGTGTTAACAATTATAGGATTTCATGGATAGGATTAGTCACTACTAACCATCTTATTGAGGGCCTTCAATTACTTGAAGGATAGAGGAGATGATTATCTTTTTAAATGAGGACTTCTGGGGATATGAAGACAGTCGTTCCAATCATCGTACTGAGGGATCACCAAAGTGGTGGTAAGATAGAAATTCTATCCTAGGTGAAGGGATAATCTTTTTTTTGGGTTAAAATATTTGTAATACTTTTACATTTCCACTATTATTTGTATAAGAAAAGGAATTTTATTGTTACCCCTTTCTTTTAATATTCATTTCTATTGTAATAGTTTCAGTTATGATTCATATTGTATTAAGAGATTCTATATGCTACAAGGTAGAATCATTAACATTTTTATTACTCTTTTCATTGTATTCATTTAAAATACAGTTGTTTTACATTACTTCTTAGTATTTCCATCGTGTCCCAGACCTATATGGTCAATTTTATTGACTATGAATTATATTAGTTTAAGATCACTTAAACCATGTCCTTCCATAATTATTTAAATACATATTTTATTGACAAAAATTTCACCCCTCCCTCTTGTATTGTGCCATGTAATATAAATATACATCTATATTATGATCCAACACTATGTACCATCACATTTCCATTCTCTGGATAACTACATTTGTACCCTCTGAGTTCATATACCATTTATCATTACCGAATGCATTATAAGAATATTCAGTCCAAACCTATCACATACTAAGAACCATAAATATGTCTTCCACAAGATCAAAAAATTCCACATATCATAATAGTTTAAATGATTTTGGTATTATAAAAAATTTCTAATATCATAATCTATTGAAATAGATAAGATTCTTAATCATTTAATTATAGCACAACTAATGATAATAAGTTGGTTTTATCACAGTATAACCAATGGAAGAGTAGTAGTTCTCTTAAAAAACGATTCTTTAAACAAAAAACATTAACATAAAGAAAAAACAAGGTTTCCTTAGATAATATCCCTAATAATTAATATTATATATAAAGGTATATCATCATAGACATCGAAGGAATTTGAAAGATTATTAAAAAAATTCATATGTATAATAACATTTCGTTGAACGATAATTTCAAAAAATATTTTCAAAATAAAAATGATTTAAAATAACATTATAATCATATAAATAATTTTTTAAAAATATATTTTAATCATTTATTTATGAGAATATAATCTCTTCTTTGAAAACTATTTTTAAAATAGAAATCATTATGAAATATTTTTAATTTGAAAATAATTTCGGAAACCTATATAAAAACATTGAAAAAAATTTTAATAGTATTTTAAGTCATAAAAAAATATTAAAATCATTTTAAAATAAAACTATATTAAAATATAAATTAAAATAAATTTTGATATCATTTTTAGAGAATATTTTTGTTGAATAATGTAGATTTTCTACGGAAGTGAAAGATAAGGTTAGATTTTATTAAAAACAAATTCATAGTTATTTTAAGTAGAATAGAGTTGAAAATGGTGACTTTATAAAAATATATCATCAATAAAAAGATGATAATAAATTTATTGGGAGTTATTTTGAGAAAGATCATAAAATTTTACATTTGTAACTATAATCATTAACAATCATGATAAATGATGAGATTGTATCCTTATATTTTTACCACTTTGGTAAACATGATTCATACATCTCATGAATGAATAAATTAATTTATAGTTTAAAATATCACAATGATATATAATTTTATTTTATTTTATATCAAATGGTCTTTTTTATAGACGTCATGAAAAAATATAGTGGCATAAAATAATGTACCTCTCAGAGAATGTTAAATAAGGAAAAAATCACCATACCTTTTTGGTAACATTTTATCCATAACAACCATGAAATATAGAAACTAAAATATATATTTAAATCCAAGTCATTCTAATTATAATAATAATAAAATATATACATGGTTAGTCTACACACAACATGAAATAAATAGGTTGTGAACATGGCTTATGTCTTATGAGAAACAAAAGTGAGAAACAAATACATTTCCACTTGAGTAGAATTTGAATATAGAGATCTGCGAATGAATAATATAAGATAAAAATTGTAATATCATGAAATAATTAAAATTAATGATATATACAATACACAAATGAAACGAGGTGTGAATATAGAATAAATATCAAAGAAATAATTTTGATACTTGAAATATTCTTACCATAAGTCTTGTATATCTTCATACACATTATAATTTATTGTATAATAAATATCATTTTATTTTAAAAATAACATTGAATCATATTATTATATATAATTCCATATATGACTTTATTATTACTTTATATTAACTTGTTATTAACAATTACATGTTAAATGTATGATTTAGGTAATAATTGCTTTGTTTTAATATTTTTATTGAGATATTTTTTTGTCCTAATTAATTGGTAAATTTTTACACATTTATATAATTTAAACCATTATTTAACTATTTTCACACTCAGTATGTTTTTATTAATAACAATCTAGAAAATATAGAAATAGGAAATTAAATACAATATTTATAGAGACTGTATGTGGTAGGTACGTATGGATACTTCATCCATTTTCTTATCATAAATGAAAAGAACAAAAATAAAAAGATATATTGTTATTATAAATGAAGTATAATTGTTATTTCATATATATTAAATACATATATGACACTCATACATACTATATTCCATGTAAAATGTGAACAAATCACATTACTTCATGATGTGGTAGTCTTTCTTACACACGGAAGATGTTTTCATATTCCTAAAGAATTGATAGAATCAAGGTAAATATGATATTAAAACTAAAAATTAATAATAAATTAATCATTAAAATAAATATGATATATATAAACTATAAATTCTTCATTATTACCATCCATTAATGGTGGTAATGAAAGAGAAAATGATATATGTTCATTAGGTGGTAGTCCTCCATACACATGAATAATGATTGAGTATCCCATTTGAATGATTTCTAGGATTTTTTATGTAAAAAAATAGAATAACAAATTATATATTTTTTATATATACCTATTTAACTATAAAAACATGATATAATAATAATTAAATTGCTTGAGAAGGAAACAAATAAATCATGTCGATGAACGTTACCTCTATATCAAGAACCTCCTTTTGGTTTTCAAAAATTGAAATATGTGGTTTAATTTATCAATAAAATGTGGTTTATAGTATGAGGATATATATATTTTTCAGTTTATATGTGTAGGAATTGAATGATAAAATGTTCCTTAGTGGTGTGGAGAGTGGATGGGGTGGTGGCCTCTTATAAGGGGGAGAGTGAAAATATAATAAATACTAGAAATATAAAAACTATTGACATGTTTCCCTTAAATAATTTTACTAAAATAATGAAAAATATTTTATCCAAAATGATATTGTGTAAATTTTTTAATCCAATTGGGTTTGTAATAGTTTCTAGGTTATTAGTTCTCTTTTGTTAAATGTTTATTTCCTTAGTAAACAGATTTTTCACTACATCGTCATGAGTAACATTAAATATTTTCACTAATTGTTATTGTAAAAAATTATATTTGTATTATTAGATGTTATAAAATATTCTAAATGAATAGGTGGAATTTATTTTTCCTAATTCCATTCATATAATTGGTAGAATATAATTTAATTTTTTTTGTGCAGACCATACGGGCTAATGAGCTTTTGAAGTTAAAAAGTGAAAATGATAAGAATGTTTTTACAATAAATTTCAATGTAAATTTATTTAAGTGACCATGATTTTATTAATATATATATAATAGAAATATATTTACATTAAAACAATTTTAAAATATAATCTAAAATTTTAAATTTTTTAAAACAAAATTCAATTATCAAATAATATTTAGTATTTTGATTATTCGTAAACAATGATACATCTTAAAAAATTAATAAATTAATCCTAATATAGTATTGAACTTCATAAATCATGAAATATATTTACTTTGATAATATGTTTTTTAATAAATTTTTAAAAAATATATTAAATTTTTTTCCAATAAAAGACAAAAAGACCTCTTTTTAGAAAAATACATATTTTTATGATTAAAATTGGATTTGTTCTTATTTTTTGCATGTAATAAATATTAAGTGAATTTAAAAAAAACTTTCATCAAAATATAACAAATTAATATCATTAATATCATTCACTAATAGTGTTAAATTTTAATTATTAATTTGAAATTCCTTGGTGGACATAAAAATAAATTTTCATATAAACACATCCTATATTTTCAAGAAGGTTTTATATTCATTTATAATTTTTTGGATTATGATGGTTTAATTATATAAAAAATTTAATCAATATTTTCAAAATTTAATGAATATTATTTATTCCATTTATTCCAACAGCTACTTGAAAATTTTAATAATATATTAGTTATAATTTTAACTGTATATTGTAGTTTGAAAAAATCGGTTCTTTTTTGTAAAAGAACCTATCAATGGATGTGTTATTTTGTATGGAACAAGAAAAATATTGTTATACATGTAATTAAATCTATGTTTGGTTTTTTGGTAATATAATATATGATCATAATTTCAATTAGAATAATATTAACATGGTGATCCCAACAATAGAATATAATATTCCTCTTTATATGTGATCAACTTGACACATGAATTATATATGGGCTAAAGGAAAAAATAGGGATATGGAGAGAACGAGATATATAGATATGATAGTGTTTTTTCTTCTTATGCTCAAAGTTTTTTCTCAATAGCACATTTTTAAGTTGTTAAATATGTAGGTTTTAGAGTTTTAGGACTACTAATGATTCGTGGGGTGTACGCATGTCAAATCCAAATAACATCCAAATGGTGGTCTGGTAACTTATTTAGTTTTATCAATGGAAATATTTATCCATGAATAGGGATGATGTTTCTATATTAATTTTCTTCTAGGTATATAGTTGAGATAACTTCCTTTTATGATTTCAGATGAGGCATAATGGGGGAATTTTACTTTTTATAAGGAATTTAGATTTCTCTTGAAGGGGATTATGGTGATTTTTCTTATAATAGTTCCTTTGTAGTAGGATTATGAGTGATGATGAATCATCATGTGAGTGGATAGGTCCTTATGGGATTGGTTGAGATGAACATATTCGATGTGATTTCTTTGATGGGTGGTGCATGTGAGGTGGTATATAGAAGAAGTGGCCGAGATGAGTCTAGAAGACCTAGTAGATGCAAGAATTGTTGAGGTGATATGTGTTATGACATGATAGAATATAAAATTGATAGAACTAGGTATGATGTGGTGTCTTACCTCTAGTGGTTATAGTTTTATTATTATTTTATATTAGAGTGGATCTTTTTATTATGATAGGATATTGACTCTGTTTGGGTGGGGGATCCCATGAACATGAATTGTTTTGAGTTATATTGCAATAGATGAATATTATGAGTGATGGATTCATCATTATGAATAAATTATAATAATATTGTGGGTATGACAGTGCGACTTGAGTCTTTTGGCATCTCTGTGAGTGGGATGAGATTTTTGGGTTCTACCATGAGAGAGAGGGATGTTAAAAGACTGATATAAGTTAAATGTGGTATTAGTTGTAACGTGAAGAAATATGACTGTAATGAAATGGTTTTACCAAGTGTATTTGACTTAATTAAATATTAATTTTAATATAATTTTCTATAAATACATTAAACTAAAATGAAACTCTGATAATGTTTTATAAATATAAAATATTTATTTTCAAATAATTATATGAATCAATGAGTATGGATTGGAGTAAGTGACATAGAATATATATACATATAGATACTTATAATTAATTCATCTATTAATGTATCTATATATTATTTTATATACAGTCTAATAAAATATATATATTTTTGTAAAATTATGATTTATTAATGCATGATTTATTTTTGTTTTATATAAATTTATAATAAGAACATCTATTATTTTATGAAAATTTTTATAAAAAATGTTTTTCATTGTATTTCATGATATTAGGAAATTGATAAATGTTTAAATATTAGAACATGAATTTTAAAAATATTTATAATTTTATTATTATTCATGAACATATTTTCTTTGGCTATTTTTTTAGATTTCTAGGGAAATAATAAAATTTATGTGAATAATACATTACATAGTTTTAAGAATTTGATATAATTTAATAAATATTTGTAATATAGATATTTTTAATCTATTCTTAAAATCATTTTCATAATATACTATGTATTTATTATATTAAATTTCACATATTAAATTACTTTTATGAGTCTAGAAATCACATGTTCATCATTTTAGAAGATATCAAAGATTTTATAATTATAAAAATAGGTTTTGGTCTTCTATTATAGTTATGTTTTTAGAAGAAATATTTAAATTTTTCATGAATATTAAATTATCATAAATATAGATTAATCAAATAATAAAACAATTATGTCTATATAATTATGTAAGTGAGATAAATTTATACTAAACATAATTTTTATGCTAAAAAATACACAATTTCCAAAAAGTGAAATTTAAATATTTGTCCACTAATTTTGTAATTTAATTTCTTCAATGATGTAATATTAATATTATATAATTAATTTTTTTAATTTATATTTCTAAATTACATATTAATTCCAATTTCAATATTGTTCATTAAAATATGTTTCAGAAGGTAGAAACGCAGTTGTCATAGTAGGGGTAAATAATGGTTCAAGGTGTACATCCTATAAAAAAATGCTACATCTAGATAGTGATAAATGATGGTTGAGGTATTATAAACATTATCACCTACTATACTCCTTTATTTTCAACTTTAGTATCTTTTATCCACGAATAATATAATTTCATTATTGTAATGTAATGGGTATTTAAAAATAATCCATTTTGGCAACATATAAAAGGAGGCGTATAATAACCTTCATTGAATTGTAAAATATGATTTTGTATTGAATCCCTAACCAATTCAAAAATCCTAGAATCATGCCTCATATCCTTTTACTTCTGGTAAAAATATATTTTTTAATCCCTATATATTCGGTGGAATCAGCAAAGAAAGACTCAACATTCTCTACATGTCGACTATCATTTTAAACACTTTGTTACCTATTATATTGAATTATCAATTATAATCATCTCACTAAAAAAATTAATTCGTACAAGTTTATAATTATTGTTAATATTCTTAGATATTAACTATTAAAAACTATTTCCCTTTTCATTTAAGAGGTAAAAAATCTATATTCATGTGTTTTGCAGACCACGACCTCAATAAAGTGACAAAATAAATAATTTTCAACATCAAATATATACACTAATTATAATGGTGAAATTAAATAATAAATTTAAAATACTTAAAATATTTATTATTAAAAAGGTAAAAATCCTAATCCATCTTCATTCATTCTATCACATTCAAAAAGTAAAATGTTAGTTGTTATTTATTTTGACTACCATCTCTATAACGTATCATATATCATTTTCTATATAGTATTTAATTTATTAAAATATATTAAAACATATCTCACCACCATAATAGTATATATTTAACATAATTATGATTATTTAATAATGAAATTGTTAAAAAATTAAACCACATAAGACATCATAATCATCCATTAATTATCGTACATTCATGTTTAGATTAGTCTAACAAGAAATGATATAAACTAATATCATGGATGAATACGATAACATTATTACTAATGAATATGATATAAAGAAAAATTGATTATTTTCTGTGGAGTGATAATAATAAAACAAACCACATTCACTTAGATACCACTTCGTGTCTGTTAAAAATCACCAAAACATGCACATAAAAGAGTTTATGTCCATGAACCATAATCAAACATCATATATAATGAAATTATAAATTTTTAAATTATTATAAATAATCTTTTATAGTTTCTTTAAATAATTTATAATGATTAATGTTTGGATATTGATGAATAGAAACAACTCTATCATGAAACTTGTTTAATACAGTCATGATTACAGGGACTCGTTATAATATATAACACGTAATTTATATAAAAATAGTATATGATTATAAAGAAGTTTTATAAATGTCAGAATTTATTAATAATTTTATTAAATATGTTATTATGATAGTTATTTCTATTAATGAGGAAGATTGATCGTTTTTGAGTAAACTATATTTAAATGTAATGGTTTCTATCTCAATCAACATCATTTAGGTAAGATTTAACATTATGAACCAATGTAAAATTCAATAGTGTAACTAATTCACCATTCACATATAATATGAGAAATTATTGTTGATATTGTAAATATCTCTTCACATCATTCATTTTCTATGTTATGGAAAATAATTTATATATTACATATAATATTAGGGTTTTTTGTAACTATGATCTATTTCATGAGTGGTATTGTTTCTACGACATCATTATGAATGATTTTATATGATATAATATATTAAAATCCTAGGTGACCAATTTTTATTGAAATATTCATTATATATAATATCTCATTCTTTACTAAAATAGTACTTTACTAAGAATGAATCACATTTTCTTAGATGGATTTTTATCATCTATGTACATGATTTCCTATATTATCCAATGTTTTCCATTAATAATCACACTACCTACAATTTATTAATCCATAATTAATTCCAAATAATCCTTATAATATTTCAAGAAGAATGAGTTTCTTTCATGACGTTTTTTTTCAAAAAAGTTATTAGAAAGGTTCTTCTTCCATTTAAAAATAAATCATTCCCATCTACTATACTATTATAAAAGATATAAAATTATTTCTAAAAAGTATCCATAATTTGTATTTATTTATAAAAATAAATATATTAAAAATATTTGAAATCACATGTTTGATAAAGTAATTTTAAATTGACTAATAACATCATCTTTTACAAAAATATTTCATGTGTTTTTAAAAAATTATTTTTCATTTTCATGTTCATTCATCTATTTAATTTTAAAAAAAAATTTGTCATTTTTAATTCATTTTTCAGGATTTCCCCATTATTTATATTTATCTTTTCTGATATTGGACTCATGGTACAAAGAAAATAAAATTATTATTCCTTTCTTTTGTGGTACTATTTAAAGCATTCTTTTAGAAAGGCTATTTTCATCTATTAGATCATCCTTATATGTTCCATATAAAAACTAGGACTCATTTTCTTAGAAATATATACATTATTTATATGAATTTTAGACAATCATTTTTTATAAATATCCCACATTCCCATTTTCTTCTTATGTAAATAATGAATGTATGATTTTATGTATGACTTTTTTGTCCATGTGGAACACTTTTTTATCAAAAGAACATTATGTTATGTTATTATTAGAAATGGAATTTTATTTCCCTCCAATACATTGGATAATTATTTATATCACCTGATAATTTTATGGGATTAGGGATTAAATATAATAATCATCGGAAATTATTATAATTTTATAAGATAGTGTGGGGAGTTACCCATAATGTATTCTAATGATTCAATGAATTATATTTTTTTAGTATAGTATGATTCCAAGATAATTTTATATATGTTTCTTCATACTAAAGTCTCAGTATTTGAATCATGGATTATAATACAAATATTATATGTTAGTACTTATCAATATTTTGATCACACTCGATGTTTAAAATATCATTTTCATATCTTGATAATATTACCATATTTGGATTTATATTCAACTCTATTATAGTGTTATTTTATGGGTTAGAGGGCCGCTCAAAATTTATTAGAAGGTGCAGACCAGAAACTGCAACCATAAAAGATGTATATCATTCACCAGTGCCCCGGTGAGCGACACTAACCAAATTTTGGAGTTTAATAGTTGGTAAATAATACTTATAAAGATAGCAGCCATATAGTGGGTTCCCACTAGCTCACTAATGGGATATGAAGTATGATGTGATTCTGTCTGTACCCACAAGAAATGAAATTAAGGACACCAGCTCCCTAATTGCTTCGGTAAATGAATGAATTATTATAGGAATTTATGTCATTTGACCCAAAACCTCAGTTTTTTATTTTTATTTCCAACCTAAATCATATCATTACTAAGGAAAATAAAAGTCAAATTCATTTATTATTTTTTCTTCTCCAACCTTAATGCATGATGTATAATTTTTTTCATCATGGTAGTTCACCATCATCAATTATTTATATCTCTTGTTAATGGATCTTAATTTTATTATTATTATTAAATACCATGGGATATGAAATACAAGTGATTTAATTAAATAAAATTGTCATAATTTTTATTTGAGGCTCTAGGGGTCTCCATATCTACTACCTAAGTGACACATACGTCCAAATTATTTTCACCTTCTTTTGGTTGGACTTTTGAGTATTCGGATGTACGTATACCTATCACATCCGTTTAAAATTGAACTTATTACATATTTTAATTTTAGCTCTATTCCAATTATATATAGTACATATATATAAAATATTGATGAAATATTCTTATTCATCATAATTTATATAAATAGTAATTATTATTTTATTTGATGTGAAAACTATTTTGATTTAATATACACACATTTTATAAATAGAAATATATGGTTAGTTATTAATAATTTTCCATGAGATGATTGTTATAATGGTTTTAAAAATAATTACAATAGTGTATTTTTATTGTAATGTTTTGTTTTAATATTTTTATTAGAATAATTTTAAAGTCATTATTTAAAATTCTGCAATTATTTATAAATAATTTCATAAATGGACATGATTCTTTTTAACATCTCAGTGATTTGAGTAGAATTTTGAAAATATTGGTTATTAATATAAATTATAAATTTGAAAATTTAAAATACATAGGAGGATCCTCTTTATATATGATGTATTTTTTTTCTTTTAATTATATATGATTCTGATGGAGGATTAATTGAATTTAATTAATATGAATGATAAAGAAAGATATTATTATGTCTGTGTTCAGTGGTGTGAAGAAGAAATATGAATAGTTCTAAAATTTTATTATATGATATGATATATGGTATGAAACTAGATTGAAATTTTATCATCTACTTCTGTTTCATGAGAAGACACATGTTTAGGGTGTCTTGTCTAGTTTTTCATGCATATTTGTATGAAATCAGGCTCCAAAAAGTGGCTGTATATGAGAATTAAATGAACATATTGGATTTCTCTATATGTTAGTTCAGTATAGGATAAGACTAGATGTTTGGGATATGATTGGATGAGGTTTTTATTGTTTCCCAAAGTGCATAATTTTAGTCATTGGTGATCCTGTTATGTTTGATCAAGACAATTTTGCTTTACCATATTTCGATAATTTTTTGATGATTTAAATATATATATTCAATGGTATGGTTGTTTTGGAAATAGTTGAAATTATATAGCTACTTACATTAAATAGATATATTTAATAAATGTTTATTATGAGAAAATAATAAAATGCTTTATTTAGAAAAAGGATTTATTTTGTGAAAATTCATGAATTTAGTGTAATTGTTTGGATATTATTTTTTTTAAAGAAAAAAATTGATAATATATTTTTTACCCATATTTAAAACAATCATGATATAGATTGTATTTTAATGTTTTATTAATTTTTTTGGAAAGGGGTGGCCTACTAGGTTCTTAGATTATGATTTTAAATTAATATTTTATTTGGTTTCAGGGTATAAAAGATATTCATATAACATTGGGATTATGATATGAAATTGGTTCATGTGAAATTTTCTTACATTAACATAGATATGTGATTTTTTTGTTTATTTTACCATATGTTTACTTTCATTGATAATTTATTTTTTTATCTAGTTTATTTTTCTTTACATTGTTCCTTATAGTTTGATATCACAGTTTGTTTCTCATTCAAATATTCTTATCATTGTAATCACATTATATTTATAGATTATGGGTGAAAAAATTAACATATTTATTTTACTATTGATTATACTATGTAATTTTTCTCATGTGGATACTTATTTCTCTTTGGTTTTGTGGATGATCCGATATGATGTGTTATTTAATAGTATCTTTGTTTAGTTCATTACAATTGGCATCAATTAGAAATTTTACATTTTTTATATTTTGTCTGGATGTTCAAAGTAAAAATTATCCAAATTTAGGTAGTTATTATTGATAGGGATCTTCATCACCACCGATCCAGGTTTACTATTCGGATATCAGGGATATCTGTGATGAGTATGTCCTGAGCTCAATCTCAATCCTTGATCATTTTTCTTAATTCAGGGGATTTAATTGACTATTTTTATATAACCTTTAGATTTCATGAACCATTTCTAAAATCTATTTTATTTTTTGACAACTCTAGATGAAATATAAAGGGTATATTCTTAAAATGCATAATTTTTCAAACGGTTCATTAATGGTGATAAATGATAATGTTAAAATCTAGTAGAATTCACATAATAGGCACACGGTCTTCCAAAATATATGGTCAAACCATCCATGAATGATATTTCATTATATATTTATTTATTTTCATTAATAATTTTTTGGGTTAATTTCTCTCTCCGATTACATTGGTCTATGTTAATTTGGATGATTTTTTAATAATAAATTATTAGTGATTTGGTTTTCTTAAGTTGATCATTTAAATCAAAACCATATGATAGATTAATAGAGATGGTAATTTCATAAAATATTGAAATTTTTATAGTACTTTGAATTAGCCGTACAAAAGAGTACTGAGTTTATAAATATGGAAATCAATGTCAAATTTTTTTAAATTAATTATGATTAGTGGTCTTTTTTATATATTTTTTATCTAGAACAATTGTAGGGTTTTTTGTAAATTTTTATGGAATTTTTATGGAATGGTTAGACTAATATTTGTTTTAATATTTTTCATGTAGCGTTAATAAAGATTAATTGGAATATGTTAAATATTATATGATTGAGATGTTTAAAAATAATTTCATTAAATTTTTTAATGAAAAGGAGTTTTTATTTCATTGTATTATATTGAGATTATGTTTTGGCTTAAAGAAGGGAAATTAATTATTGAAATGAGAATTGATAAAACATTATATAATTAAAGTTGGTAAGTAAATTATTATTTTTAATCAATTAAAGATTTGGATTTCTTATCTTGAAATTAATTCTGGGCTGTTACTTTATTTTTTTTAAATGGAATGATATTTTGGTTTTGATATTGATACTTTATATTACAATACAGCAGTTCTATCAGTTTAATGGTTATTTTATTCTTGTTTTTAGAGTATGTACCTATTCAGATTTAATAGAATATTTCCATGATTGATATTATCATGGGAGTTTTGTTCCATATAATATAATCTCGTAGAACATTATTATTACTATTCTACCCATATTAGAACAATAGTTTTGATGTTTTAAATTCCACAATTCCTATCATTTCATTAGTAAATAATATTAATCTATAGTGTTGAATCAGATTCTATGGATTGAGTGGATAATTCTATAATTTGACCTTCTATAATCCCTAATTTATTATTTGAGATAATCTTGATAAAATTCCTATGTTTGAAGTAATGGAAGTTTTTCAACTAGATTAAGCCACTGAAATACAAAACATAGGATGATTCATTGTGCAGTTAATTGCGTAATTTATTCCCAATGTTGTGATGTTGTTCAATTCTATGATGTTTCAGATTCTCCTCGTATGAAAAAAATAGTCTTTGGAACTATTATATATTTTTTTTAATTTTTTTATCACCACCCTCAACTTGACATGAATGAAGCATTAATTATCCGGGTGTTTTTAGGAAGGTTATTGATTACGTCTTTAACATGGTATGTTTTATTTTTCCCCACATGTTACAAAATATTGGTAATGAAATATACCAGGGAAGATGTGTCATTTATAGAGAAACATACACATTATAAAATTGTTTTATATTTGTGTGTGATGGACTATGTTCCAATAAGGGAATAAGAAAACTTTCTAATTAAAACCCTATAATTCATGATTTAAAAAGGATGAATAATTCTATTTTACTAGATTTTTTTGGGTAGAATCATGTTTTATTCTACTATTTTAGAGGGTATTCAATTAAAATTATTCTTTTATTAGGTTTCATAAATCATACGATTCTTGTGCCCAAATGTATCATTGAAAAAAGTTATACTATGGTGATTATTAATTGAAGGTAGAGAGAAGTCCAACCATTCGAAAGATCATCTTGATCAACTTATTGTCCATGATGTTTAGTTAATGATAATTTGAATATAATTTGATGTATTTCATTACCTATTATTGATTTCATGATGTTTTGAGTTTTTTTGTTGACAAATATTTTTTCTATTGTGATTGTAGGGATTAACTTAATCATTAGGTATATTTTTTGGATATTATAACCCCCAAATAATATTTAAGGTCAATAATTTTTTTGAAAATCATATTTATTAGTATCTCAATATATTATTATAATATAGTTATCAATTATTCACTGAATTATATAATAAATGGTTCAAATCATTAATAAGAAGTTTATTTACATATTATTCAAGTACAGTAAGGTCTTGATTGATCTCCAATATGTAGAAAATTCTTTTCCAGATTTATTACATCCATTGGATTAGATCTCATTTTTCAGTTTAGACTGTTTTTACCTTTTCTTTTGATAATTTAATATAAATTCATTTAAATAGATCATACCATTTATAAATTTGTTTCATTAGATATCTAATATATTTATTTGAATTATAATAAAATAATTTGATGTTAGAAATAATTTTTAATACTATAAAAGTTTTCCCAAATGATTTGTAGTAGTTTTGGAATTCATTAATTTAAATAATTCAATATGTTCTATTTTCATAGGATTATTCTCATGATATATCAAAAAATTAAAATAATTTTTTTTATTTATAAACTGTATACATTTATATACATTTATAAAAACTACCTATAAGGATTTAATTTCCATTTTTATTCATTATAGTTTTAATGATGTTCTAAAACGTTTCTAGATTCTATTGCTACATATATTATATATTTTCACTATTTTTATCAAATATTTACTTAAAAATGTAATATTTTTTTCGTAATTTGATCGGTTGGATGTATAATTATATTATCTACATTAAATTAAATTGGAAAAATATATTATTTATATGTCAAAATTTTTTAAAAACTAGAAACCATTGTCACGTCAAACTACAATGGAACCATTGTTGATCCTAATGTGACTTATATGTTAATCATTCCATGATACTTCATTTATAAACATATAATGAGAATAATATGTATAAAAGATGAGAACCTCTTTATTAACTAATGTTATTGTAGTTTCCACATGATTTTATTTCAAAAATCTATATTAATCATGTGTTTCAAACTAGCCGAATGAATTAATAGAGGATCCGCACCATGAATTCTCCTTGCACAAAACTAAAAACATGAAGAGACACCATTCATAACAAATGATCCCCCACAATAACTTTAACTAAATATATTCTCTTTCTTCCATGAAAATATTTCAACTCATCTTTTTTAAGGTAATGTGTAGATTTTATAGGGTATCACGGCAAGTAGAGAAATATGATTCTAAAATGTAAATATTTCTCAATTTTGTAATTATTTTTGTATAACTCATATTGGGGTTCTGAAACTCACACACTATATATATATCATTTTCCTGAATGGTAAAAACATGAACATGATTTGGTTGAAGCCTTCAGCGAGAATCATAATAATAAAACTAAAATCACCTTACATTGCACACTTAATGTAAGTAGAGTAAACACATGATTGTATTTTCCACAGAAAAGACTCATAAATTTGATTAAAAATGTATTTAATTATTCATTATTATATTTATCACAATATTATAATCCTTGATCATATATATATATATATATCCTATAGACATTAACCTTACCTTTAACAAAAAAACACAAATTATAAAAATATTAAATTAAGACATGAAATGAATAAAATAATGAAATATTGGTAATTATATGGTTTAAATATGTTATCAAAAAATGTAAGATATTATAAATATTATTATTATTATATTATAAAGTAAAAAAATTATTAAAACCATTAACCATGAGGTACAAAGCCATATGATGGAAATCTGCCCTAAGCTACTTATTTCTCATCTCCATGTCCGTTCATGGTGCATATTCCATATTAAATACTAAAGTCATTTTTGAGGAATATATAAAATCCCATTGTTATTTTATATGATCAGTAAATATATTTGAATATAGTTTAAATTTTATTTTTCATTATTTCTTTTTGGGGTTTATGATTCCAATGTTACCAAATTGGTAAAAATATTATTTCAAAATATCATTATTATTCATGTTTTTTTAATAATTTTCGATGGTGGAATTATTTAATTTAACTATCATAAATTAAATATATTTTATTCTTTTATTTATATTTAATAAAATTTCTATGAAATAAGACCATACTTATTTAATTTTTTTCATAAATTGATTGAGAAATGTTTTTTTAATAAAAATCGACATTAATTATCTCATCATTTATAAATCCTTTGTCATTAAATTTGTTTCCAAAAATGTTTTAAATAGTTATTTAATAATTTAATATTGATTAAAAAACTAATAATTTTTTCTAGTTTTTATAATGATTTTGAATTGAATAATTATGTTTTTATCAAAACAATTCATGTTTAGGTTTTACAGAAAACATAAAAGGAGTGTTTATTTTATCAAGTTACATGTGCATATAATTTTCCACCATCATTAACAATAATTTAAATTGTTATTTTATATTTTTAAATTTTATTTTCAACGATAATTATATTTAAAATGGTTTATATGTTTTTTAAAATGATATTTTTAAAATGAAAATGTAATTGTCCCTAAAAATCTATGTTGGATCTTTTCAGGATATTTTTATTGAACAATGTCGCCATAAATCTCTTTTAATTATGATATATTGAGATTTTTTTGTATTGATAAAAAACATATAATTTATTCATACAGTTAACGATATGATTTACTAGGGATGTACAATTTTTATACCATTTAACCTTTTACTATTGTTATGTTTTGATTATGTTTATTTATTTGGGAATGTGTAAATAATTTGTACGTTAATTTTTTAATATGAGTTTTTATGTGTACTGTGTTTCACCATTTATTTAAAATAAATTAATTGGACACATTATATTATGGTTAGGAATCACTATAACCCCTTGATGAATCTGTAGGTCTCTTAGGAAAATCTATATAAAGTTTTATCCAAGGCTTTACCCATTAATTTAGATGTCTTTCCATATGTCATGTAAAATAAGATTCAGATGCATTTAATTATGAATAAAATTATTATAAATTTATTTCATGATATTACATATGATTATTTGATTAGTTATAATATCAATGGTTATGTTTTCAAGTTCATGTTTCTATTTATATAGAATTAGGGTATCATTATTCATTCTTGAAATATTAAAATCATGATATTTATTAAATGAAATGTGATTCATTTATTTTACATTCCATATTGATTATTATTTATTTATTAAAATATTATTCTTTGAATATAATTCTAATAAGAATATAAGATATACCATTTCAATAATTTATTTTCCATATGATATTTGGATGTTTTTTTGTGATTGAGATATTGTGATATAAAAAGTTGAATTTTGATTTTCTAATAGAAAATTCGATTTTTTACTTTTATATTATAATGTTATGTGAGTTGACCTATGTATCCAGGTTACTAATAAAACAACAATATTCCATTCATTGTGAATTAATTATTTATATCTTGTGATAATTTAATAATTTAGTCATTGGATCAAGTTTAGTGGGGTCTTGGTTACTACAGTTTTGGTTATGTCTCTGATAGTCTAATGTCTATTATTTATTTTTGGTTTTGACTCTCCTTTGAGAATTTATGTGTCTTATTTTTCCCTCCATAAGGAAATTTATTTTATAATTAGTATATAAAACCACCTCAAATATAAGTTTGATTAATAATGTATCTTTCTCCAAGTATAGACATATACAGGTATACATGATCATCATTGGACTGAATTAGTAAAGAATAAACCATTATGTTATTATTTTATTTATCTTTTACACTAAAAATAACTCACAATATTATCATTATCATTTAATTCATATAATTAATGCATTTACCTAATAAATTTCATTCTTGTTTATTCGACCCCACTATAGAATCGTCAATTGCATTTTCATATGTAACAATTAGTGGTAAAAGATAACTCATTTTGGAATTTTCATCCTATGTCTATTGTCTAATTTCAGATTACAATAATTTGTATCATTTCTTGGATACTTTACTATTTTATTGTTTTATATTTTATTTAAATATACTGATCCTTTCCTTCTCAAAGTTTAAGGGAATGATCTTTATGATTTTCGGAATAATCCTAAATGATTTCGAGAATCCTAATAAGCCACCTCACATTTATTCTAATAATTATAGATACTAGAAATCAACAATAAAGGAATAACTCAAGAAGTTAATAATAGATAATTGGTCTGTCATGAGAAAGCTAATAGAACTAATGAATGAATACCCATATACTCTTATAAGTAAAAATGCAACCAAATATTGTTTTCATTTAATTAGTTGTAAATATTTTAAATTTTTACATTAATAGAAGATATATTTAAATGTTTCTGTATGTATTAATGATCATGAGTCATAAATTATTTACAAGTTACTCACCTTTGTATAGAAAAACTTACTTGATGTAAACTCGGAATTATTTGAGTGATGTACTTGGAGTTCATAATTTGTGAAAAAAAACTATTAAAGTAAGATTTACTGATTCGAAATAATTATCAATTGAATGAGTTCCATTGGAATTCAAAGTAAAGTTTACTACTTTTAAAATGTGTCCTAATAATAAAAATTATTAAATGGAATGAAAAATGACCCAATTAATGAAGAAAAGAACTAAAATGGGAACTATATAGATGAATTTATTTTAACAAATTTTTTATTATGGACTTCAATTGATGAAAATAACCAATGAATGGACAAAAATTAAAAATTATATAATTTTAATATATAAATATTTTTTCTACTGTATCTTATAATTATAAAATATACGATAAGTAAAAATAAGATATTTCATAGATTGTGACTATGTGATAAAATGGAATGAAAAATAAACTATGGATATTCTAATTTATATTAAATCCTAAAAATGATAAATAGATGGGATATAAAAATATAAATACAAAATATCATCTTTTAGATGTAACTTACATTTATTTAGGAATAATTTAATAAAATGATTAAGTATCCAAAACAAATGTATAACTAGAAACAAAAAAATAATGAAAAAGGAATTGAAAACAATAATGATATATATGAAAAAATTCAATTGAAGGGACCATATAAAAATAAGAAAGAATCTAAAATCATGTGTTTCATGGATTATCTAAATGAGGTTTGTGATACTGGAATTTATTATTTATGTTATTATTATGATTATGATTATGAAAATCTAAATGTTTCAAGGATAAATGATGAAATTTTAAATTTGAAAATGTTGTTTTCTAATATTCCAATCAATTTAAACTTCCAAGAGAGAATAGTTATCAATTATTTTTATAAATTTATATATTTTGTAAAAGAATGATAAATTAAGGAATGGTAATTATACTTGTCATTCACATGAATATGATGATTTGAAATCCGCACTATTTTTCAATTAAATATTAACAATGAAAGTTAAAAGTATTAATTAATGATTTCATAATTTTCATAAGGGTATTAAAAAATATCATAAAAAAATGTCTCCAAAAATAGTATTGGATATTAGTAGATAATAATGTAAATGTATAAAAATTATTTTCTTAAATGTAAAAATGGTTATACATATATTGTACATGTTATCAATGGGAACTGAATGTTTTATATGAAAGTTATTATACTCTTATATTGATATAGTACTTTATATTTTTCAGTACTCATAATTCAAAATTATTTTATTCAGAGTACCATAAAATAAATTTTAAAATTATATATGGGTATGTACTTTTTTTAATATTATTACAACACCCATAGTATCATGGTTACAAAAAATATAATGGATTTTTTTTGGACAAATTCAGTCGATTTATGAAGAAATATATATTCAAATTAGATAAAGGATTGTCATGGAATATGACTGAGAACACATCAAACATCATCAATATAAATAAATGTTATGGAGGGACTTCTAAATTTAAAGATAATTGTAAATGAAATGTAAAAGGCTTTATAAAATTTAGTATTTTTATTTTTCTACATTCATTTATAATTTTTTATATATTGAAGGACTAAAACAAACTGTAATTATTATATCTAAAATTTGTAAAAATGGAAATGAAAATTTCTATTAAAATAAAAATTATTTATTTATTATAAATGGTTTTTAATTAATTTATGATAATTAGATGTAAAATATTTATTCATTGATTTCATCTAACTATTTTTTTAACATGTTATGTGATTGAATGATGTACATGATGATATAATTCATGGGAACTAATGATTAGGACTTTTTAATATCAGAATAATACCTAATCCATTTAAAATATTTAATGTTCTAAAGTTAGTAACCATGAAAAAATAATAGCATCATGTTTAGGATAATTGTATGAAAGGGAAACAACATACAACATCATTTAAATCTATCAATTAACACAATTTTAATATTTGATTATAAATAATATAAAATGAATTATTTGTCCCAAATAAAAAGTATATTTTTAGATAAAAAGGAATATACTTTATTAATTTATTTGTGATTATATAATATTTACAAGTTTTTATTTTCTTAAAAATAAGAATGATATTTTATATAAATTTAATTCATTTTTTAATTATTTAAAAATAATAATTGTTTTAATGTTTTATTTTTTTAGTTTTAAAGGAGGTGAGTTTAATAATTTATAAATGAAAATTTTCTTTCAAATAATTGTAATTTTCATAATTTTTCATCTCTGAGACCATTAATAATAAATTGTGTTGTACATAAGAAAAGTATGACTCCTATTTAAATTTCAATAAGTATGTGATGAATGGTTTTCATAAATATTATTTCTTTAAATCCAGATTTTAGCTTGTAATATTTCAAATATAAATCTTGTAATACATATTTTTCAAAAAAAAATACTGATGTTTATAATGTTAAATAAACTAATCATTTTCATTCTAGAGTTTTCCATTGTAATTTATTTATTTTTAATTTAAAGGATCATATAGTCAGATTTGATATTAATAGTGATGATGGTATTTTTTTATTAATCTAATAAAAAAACTTATAGAGTTTATGACATTGTATCTATTTTTACTAAACAACCTATTTGTGTCCTTTGTGATAAAAATAATGTGAAATTAAAATCTTATTATGATGTTTTTAAGGACGAGTTTAATGATTTCAATTTTGGTGAAGAAAACCTTCGGAAAAGCATAAATAAATTAAGAGAGAGCCAATTACACTTGAACCAATATTATGATCATGAAAGATTCATAAAAATCGTCATATTTTAAATTTTATTTGGAATGTTTATTTTTATACTAAAAAATTATATATTAATTTTTATGAAAATATTTTTTTTAATTATTATTTTGTTATGAATAAGGTTAACGACATATTAAATTATTATAATTTAACTATTATAATAAATTATGAGATTAATAAATTTTCATAACAAATGTATGGTCATTAGTAGAACAACAATCACATAATCATTTTATTTGAATTAAGTGTATTTTTTGTAGCAAGTTGGATGAATCAATATAAGATCTTAAGAATAATGATATCCCTTTTTCTCAATGATGTTACCAATAAAAATGTATCAATTTTGATAAATTATGAAAACTTATATGTTGATTTAAATATATTATAATTGTTTATCTCTTCCCATATTTCATCGTTTAATAATTTTTAAAAAGGAAAAAAAATGTTTATTTTTAAATGTTTTTAGTTCTAAAAAAGTATATTCTCTAAACATAAATTTTTTTAAAAATGAGAAATTACCTAATCATGATTTTATTTTTTCAAAAGAATTATATGGTAAAAATAAATAACCTCATTACAAGTATGATTCATATATATTATTATTATTTGAGAAAATATTTTTCTAATGGTAATGAAGATATTTATTTTGTAATTTTTTTAAATTATATTTTTATTGGTCAAATTTATGTTCATGATATTTTTTAAATATTAAAATTATTTTATTTATAATGTCTTTAATTGAATTATTTTCAGTGAGTATTATATGATTCTTATGAGATAATTAAAATTCATTTAGGGATATCAAAATTTCCAAATAAATGGAATAAATCATTCTAATCAATAAAAATATGATAACGTTATTGCTAAATTATATTTACTTGATTCATATAAAAAAAGTAAACCCCTATTACTATGAGTATTAATTTAGGTTTGGGTGTTTCAAGACAATCAATTTAATCTATATTTTTAGAGGTCTTATTGGACATTTTTTTTGTATTTTACCACTTCTAGAACCAATATATTTCTTAGTGGTTACTAATGTTCCAAATTATAATAAAATTTAATAGAATATATGTTAAAACAGGTTATGCGTGTTTTATGATATATTAATATAACTTTTAAATATATAATATTTTTCTATATAATTTTTTATTTGATTATTTACTTTGACTTTATTTTTTTTAATGTCGAAAAAATAGAAAAAAACATGAGGTTTGTTTCTCTTTAGTGTGAGGGTTCATTTTCATGGATTAAATGAAAACAAAACTATACAGTATTGTGAATAGTTAAATATGAGTATATCTATAATGCTCTCAGCCTGCTCTTCTAAACATAGTGTTGGAAAATACATTGTTGTTTTTTATAAATGTAATGGAAAATTACTCCTCACTAAACAATAACTACGACCATTAACCGGTCTAGGCTCTAGAGGATTAAAAAACACCTTACATTTATAAGAGTTTAAAAAAATTCAACTCCCTACTATGATTCTAAATGTGAAAACTTCAAAAGCGATGAAATCTGGATTTAAACATCAAAGATAAATTTGAAAAATAATTTGAAAACAAATGGTGAGAATTCAATTTTTTTGTAAGAGGTTCTGATATCATTTAAAAAAATTTTAGGAAATATTTATTTCAAAATAAAGATTGAAAATTATTTCCAAAATTCGTTAGATAATAAAATATTAATAATTTTTGAAATATCTTCTGAAAAATTAATTTAATTCATTTATTCTTTATAATACAATATCAATTTTCATATTTTATACAATCAAAATCCGATTTAAATATATTCTAGTGATCTTAGAAAACACATCACATGATTTGGAAAAAAAACAATGATGAAACGTGAAACATTGATGGATATGATTGGCGTACCGTTTAGTGAGAAATTGGGTTCACTCTTGAATTCTATAAAATATTTACATAAATTAATGTATTGGGGTTTTATAAAAACTTATAAGCTTAATATATATATATATATATATATATATTCATAGGTGTTTTATCTATATATATATATAAGAATACATGAAATAGATATTATAACTTATATATATATATAATTATATAAATACTATTCTGCATTTGAAATTACATGTTTGACTTGTTACAACCAAATATTATGCTTCATAAACATTGCATAACCACATAGATGAATAATTATTATTTACATACCTAATATTTCATTCATAATAAATAATTAATTCATTTAGATAATTTTTATACCATAATCATGTGTATATATATTTATTATATATGTACATACATTTATAAAGTGCCATGAAAAAACATCAATATATGTGACCATCATGATTTTTCCATGACATGATGAATTTATGATATTCTTTGTTTATAATTTCACACATAATATTTTTTTGATCATAATTTATTTGAAATGGTTATATAGATGAATTTTTTAAAAGTATATATATGTATATAACAACAGAATAAATTCTTTTTTAAAACCTAAAAATTGATTAATATGTATATCCCTCGCATGTAATTAAAAATTATCCTAAACAAAGTTTGAAAATAAAACAAAAATTCTAAAAATAAACATTTTCACATTGCCCATAATTTCTAAAAATGAATAATTTTAATTCTAAACCAAAATTGAAGAATTGTTATATTATAACTAAAATTATGATCATATATAAATGTCTAAATAGTGTTATTTGAAATAAAATTTGATTTATAAAACAAATATTGCTTACCAAAAATGTAAATCCCATTACTCTTTCCATGTAACACTACTTGTTTCCCATACTCTTAGAACTGAAAAACACATCACAACACATCCCAAAGAGAAATATGGAACATTGAATTCCTCCTAATCTATATCCGTTTTCTCCATTTATAGTCATAATGATGCTATTTAATATACAATGTATATTTCCAACTTTTTGATTTATATTAATACATGTATTGAAAAGTAGTGAAAGTGGATATTATAAATATACATTTAAACATTAAATCACATCATCTGAGAATCAGTTGTCATAGATGTATACAAAATAATAAATTGAAATATAACAAAAAAATATGCAATCTATCAAATGAACTGAAATAAATGAAAGAAATAATCAAAAGTAGATATTATTTGAAAATGGTTATGATCAAACCATAAAAAAAGAAAAATCTGAAAAAATAAAATACAAATCAGTATCTGTATTTAAAATATTATTATTATATATATTTATAATTGATTGAATTGTTATTAACAGATACACTAGAATACAAAACAAAGAGATCGATTTGATATCGTTTAAAAAAATTTGAATGCAATTAAAAATTAGTAATTTATCTAACAAGAAGATGAAATAAATAAATTCAATGAGAAATGAGGTATTAGTACATTTTATATTATCAAATAGATAATATTTTAGAGATGATTCAAAATCCAAATCCAAATAAAGGCAAACCTATAAGAAGGTCTGATAAATTTGAACCAGACTATTAGAACCCTATCAAAAACTTCACATTGAGCTCGAATAAAACTTTTTCAACTAGAACTGAAGCCAACATCAGTTCAAGCCCTCTAATGATCTCATATCTACTATCATTCACCCTCTCCATCCTCAAGATCAGATTGTAGCTGATCTATGTTGTAGAATCCATTACGACTAGCTTGACCTGGTGTGAACCCTCATCGGTGCATTGACTTCTTCTTCTACATTCGTCCTCAACATAATGATATCTTTTTCACAACTCTCAGTGGTCTGAAAACAACCTAACGCGATAAAACATTACACAATCGGCGTTTTTTATATCTTATTCAAATTTTAATATCGTTTTTATCTCTTTTATTTTTACCAAATATGATATTTTAAAAAATCATAACATAATTTATATATAATTTCAAATAAATTTTATCTCGTCATATTTTCTGGAAAGTTATTATTTAGCATTATAATAAAAAATAATAATGATAATTTATATAATTTAATTTAACTAATAATTTATTGAAAATTTATACTATTATTAATTAAACAAAATAACTATAAATTACCTCTAAAATAATAATAATAATAATAATAATAATAATAATTGTTTTGAATATATAAAAATTATTAAATACTATTAATGTTATATTAATTTTCTAATTATCATAATTTTCTCAAAAATAATATTTTATTATTTCATGATCATTAATTTTGTAAAATGTTAAAATATTTATATATCAATTTATATTCGATTTTTAAAAATCATTTTAAAAAAGGTATTAGAAAATAGTTTTATTGGTTTGAGAATTATAACATGTATTTAAATATATTTATTAATAATAAAAATATATCAAAAATAATACCATTCATAGAAATATAGAAGTTAATACAATCATATTTAGTTTATTTACAAAATTTGTTTAATAGCATTAAATAAAACATACTAATGAATAACTCATTTATTTAAAACATCAGGTCTAACACTCTCCCCCCATAAAAGAATTACGCCCTTGTAATTCATTTATATGACTTATGAAAATTAAGAATTTTGATCTTTAGAATTATATAATTCTTATGGTGAATTGTTATATATAAAAATTCTATTGTGTAGATTTTGTTTTCCTCCAAATATAACTTCTAATATCAAAAGTTTTCTAGAACATTCCTATGACACCAAAAATAAATCCTCAAGCACACTCTTTGGGTCTAAGTGCATGAAAATAATGTGTAATTTAATTTATAAAAGAAATTCAAATATTAGACAACACCAAACAAAAATGAGGACCATTTAGTAATCTATGTTTTTGAGGATTATTAAACACCTTACATTTATCAAATATGAACATCAAAAATAATGTACTGACTACACATCCACATACGCTAACTCAAAAGGTGATGACTTATGATTTTTATCTTCTAAGATGCTTGTGAAAACTTTTTTGAAAAAAAGGTGTGAATTAAATTTCCAAAAATGCGGTTCTCAAATAATTGAAATAAGTTTGGGGAAATATTTATTTGAGAATAAAATTGATAAATGCTTTATAAAATTAATTAGATATTAAAATAATATTAATTTTTAAAAAATCATCCAAAAACATAATTGAAATAATTTTTCCATTTAAATACATTATCATAATTTAAATTATGTTCATTCAAAAACTTATTTGAAAATAATCTTTTTATTTTAGAAAACATATCGCATGATTTTGAAAAAAAACATTGTGGGAACATGAGACATTTGAAGGCTAAAATTGGCCTATCCACTTAGTGAGGGAATTGGTTCAGTCACCAATTCCCTAAAATAATTACCACATTCAACTGTTGGTTTTTATAATAAATTTTATGATTTATTTACATATACATTCATTTTCACTCGAGTTTTACATTATATATATATAATCATAAATTAAATAAACATTGTGAATTTTATGTATATATAATTATATCAATTATAATCATCATTGTAAATTTCATGTTAAACTTGGTATGACCTAATTTTATGCAACATAAAATTTTCATGACCACATGGATGAGTAATTATTTTTCATGTGACTAAAATTTCATTCTTTATCCCATAAAAATACATTTATGTAAATTTTATTCAATACTAATGAGTATATATGTATACATATATATGAAAATTCTTGTATGTAGTGCTAGGAAAAAACATCAACATATTCCATAATCATGATTCGTGCATGACCTGATTAATTTATGAAATTATTAATTTATAATTTCATAACTGATAATTTTTTTAATAATAAGTTATATAAAATGGTTATATAAATGAAAATTATAGAAGTATATATTTATATCTATAACAAATTAATAAATTAATATTCAAATAAAACATCAATAAATTGAAACACCACTTAGAAGAACATTAATAAAACCGAATTTTTAACATAAACATTGATAAATATATATACATAACTCAAATTTATTTATAAATGATTCTTAAAAATAATTTTGAACATAAAATCAAAATTTTTAGAGAGAAAAAATTTCCTATGCACATAATTCCCAAGAATGTAGAATTTTACTATTGAACTCACTTGGTAGAATAATTCTAACATAACTAAAATTATAATCAAATATATTTTTCAAAATATAATTATTTGAAATACAAATTAATTTATAAAAATAAAATCCCTAACCAAAAGTGTAAATCACTTTACTCATTCTATTTGAAACTAATCGTTTCTCATTATCTCAGAACCAAAAAACATAGCAATACACAAGACACAATGAAATATGGATCTCTGACTTCCTCTCAGACTACTTCTTCCCTCACTATTTATAGTAATTATATTACATTTTAATATTCATATTTTATTTCCAACATGATGATTGATATTAATTCATGTATTTTATTGCAGTGCAAGTTGATATAATAAATATATATTTAATCATTCAATCATAGATTCTGAGAATAAGGAATCATAGATGGATCTGAAATGATAAATTGATAAATAATGAAAAACATATGCATTATATGAAATGAACCGAAATAAATGATAGAAAAAATCAAAAGAAGATATTATTTGCATCTGTTTGTGATGAAACCATATCCATAGAAAAGCTGAAAAAAATAAATTCCACCTAAATTTTAAAATTTAAAATATCTGTGTTAGATAGATACATCATTGATAAAATTGTGATGAATAGAAAAACATGAAACCGATAATAATATATCCAATAGAAACTATTAAAACTTATTTGGAAGCATTTAAAAATTAGTAGTTTAAACAACATGATAAATAAAAAATTGATGTAAATGACAAATGATGTATTAATTCATTACATTCGATTGGAAAGATAACATTTTAAGGAAAAATTGAGATTTCAAAACTGAATAAAGGCACAGCTACAAGTAGATATGATAAATTAAAATTAGAAGGTCAGAACCATAACTGAAACCACAACAATGTCATCTTTTCTATTTTCAATGGGAACTGAAGTTTACATAGATCTGATCCCATGAATGAAAATTGATCATTAATCTTCTGGCCTCACCAGTGCCGACATCAGACTACATGATATCTCTGATGTTGAATCCATCATGACCGGCTTGACCTTGTTTGAACCCTCATAGGCGCATCGATATCCCCTTCAGTGTTCTCGTTCAACCGAACAACCCCCCTTATGTGACTATAATCGGCCCCATAACACCCTAACCCAACCCTACACTGCCCGATCTATGTTTTTTATGTCTTATTAAATATTTTATATCATTTTTATACATTTCTTTTATCACATATGAAATTTTATAAAATCGTAATATAAAATATATATAATTTCGAGTAATTGTTTTCCCATTATTTTATCGAAATATTTTTAATAAAACATTATAATAGAAATGTTATCATCGTAATTTGAATAATAAAATTTTAATCAGAATTTATTTTATAATAATACTATTACTATTTAAACAATGTATATATATTACATTGAAAATAATAATAATTTTCATAATAATATTAATTTATAACTATATAAAAAATTATTGAATACTATTAATGTTTTATTAATGTTCTAATTATCTTAATGTTCTAAAAACTATAAAAAATTATTTCATGAAAATGAATTCAATAAAATGTTATAATATTTATATTTTAATTTATATACAATGATTAAAAATAATATTTAAGGGTGATTTTATTAAAACATAGTTTTATTATTATTTTTATTATAACACGAATTTATAAATATTTGTTAAAAATAACTTCATATTTCAAAAATAATACAACATTTAGAAAATAATTAATTAATCCAAACTAATTTTTTTTATTTAAAAAATCATTTTACTATAATTATATATAAATAATAATAAATACATGTTTTTTTAAATATTAGGGTGTTATAATATCTTTGTAGAATGTTGTTTCTCTCCAAATTATTTAATTAAAAAACATTATATGACTATGTTTTTTCTTTTGAATTGATTAATATTAATTGTGATATTTAATTTACTATTTCAATTTCATTATAAACTTTATTTAATTCTAAAACAAATCATAATGAATTGTTATTTCATTTTCTCTATGATCACGTTAATGATATTGATATTATTCTTCAATATATTCCATTTTAGAATCTACTAAATGATAATTTCTCTAAAACATTGGCTAATGAAAATTTTTAAAAAAATTAACTTTCATCGTGGAATTTTTTTAATTTATTTTTATAAATTTATAATAATTTTTTATCTCACCTTAAAATGAATTTATTATGTTGGATGTTTTAAAATTTAAAACTAATTTGTAGCATCTATTTTCAAACTATTTGTTTTTATATTTATTAGTATTGTATGTTATAAAAAGTTAAAAAGGGGATAATTTTATAAAATAAATTCTCATTTTAGTATTTTCAAAATTGGGGGGTGGGGTTTTGGTGTTTATTTATATTTTTTTGATTTTTGGGATTATTATAGCAAGACAAACAAAATGTCTGTTAAAATTTTTCAACTGATATAGGCTTTTATACTATAATTTTATATTTAAAATATGTTGATCAATATGGAATGTAATTTTAAACATCATAATTCACATGAATGAAAATATGTTAATGTATATTTTATAAAATTATTACAAAATATAATTCAGTCTTTAAGATGCTTGGATTTGTTCTGAACATACTATATTAATTTGGCTATAATTTTTTTAGTGATTCAATAAATACATTAATTATTATATTATAACATTTGTTAAATGGATTGGATATTTTGATAACATGTTTCATTGGATATAAAAAATATTTACAAAAATTCAATAATCTAAACAGATTTCTAAAATCATTATTTAAATTCGTTATAAATAAACCAATTTCATTGTAATAGGTTTGAAATTCTACAATTTCCATAATTTAATATATTTTTTCAAATGATATCTATTTCGAAATAGCACAGTGACCCACACCATTGTTGAGTTAAAAAATAAACGATTTTATCTATAATTTATGTATCTTTTTGAAAGGCATAAACATTCATTTAGATTCTATAAAAATAGTGAAAATATTTGAAGCTTATACATTTTTTTATATTATTAGTATATATGTTTCACATTTTTATTTCATATATCATGCTATATATAATTAGATTGTTGTTTTTAAAATATTATTGATATCCCTTGATTATATATATGTTTAAGTCATCAGGAAAATTAAGTAATTATGATCTTCATTTTATATAGAAAATTACATATTTTTATTTATTCATTCTACCTGAAACCATCCTAAATGTACCATCAGGTTTATTCTCAATAAAATATGATTATTAGTTCATCAACCTACCATAAGAATCCTCTATATATAATTTTATTATTTTAGATGTGATCAAATTATATACAAGTTACTACATTAATATTTTCTTGTATCCAAGAAAATAATGGGTTTTAAACCTACTTCATGAGTAAATAGTTGACACACACCATTCAATTGCCTTTCATACTAAATTAAACTAGAGGTTAAAACAGGCATCTATTCTGATCATTTCCAAAATAATCAGCTCAAGGAATATTATTTCCCCTATTCATTTATTTGAAACCTACATTTTTTATGCAGCTGAATTGTAGCTCATATAGGTTATCATCCACTGATTGAAATATATTTTAGGCTAGTGTATATTTATGTTATTTTAAATTCTTTTCTCAGAATAATTTAGGGTTTCATCACTATATGAATTATACACATTGTATTGATTTTTATCAAAAATTAAATACACATTGATTGGTTGATGCTTCCATGTATAATCATGGTCACTAAATCTAAAAACATTTATATATTGTTCATATAGTATGTGGAGTTAATTAATGGTGATATTTTCTACTGAGCACACATCTATAGTAACTATACATAAAAAATGATGATAGTTCACCAACAATTCATCCATAGTATTTTTAGTGAAGACATGATATATTCTAAAGTGATCACATAATTTTTCATGAAGTCAATATAATGGTCGCATCACTAAATGTTCTCGTGGTTAGTATATCTAATTCTAGTCAACTAACCACATTTTATAACATCACATTTTGTATATTACCAGCAATGTCACATAGTGTTCATAGTATGTAAAATACTCAATTTTTTTCAAAAATCGTGAATTTTAGCATTCTTTTTTCATAATTTTTAATAATTTAAATAAATGAGTTCTTAGTTTATTTTCCTAATTTCATTAATAATTTCTTAAATTAATTTAAATTATATAAAACACATCGAATGTAAAATTATTATATTTTTTCTCTATGAAAATATGGTTTAAATTATATTTTATTCAAGAAGGTTTATAAAATGATTATTTTTAGAAATAGATATTTTATTTATTGCGTTCATCTAATGGTATCATCCTATTATAAATTCATATTACATGAAAACCATGTTATTGAATGAAAAATTTGAAATTCATCTATAATATTTAATTTATGAATTATTATTCACCACACTAAATTTGAAAGTATTTTAAAAATTTACTTGAATTATTAAATTTCAGTTATGAAATTTTTGGATTTATTTCGAGCTATTATTATAGTGATTTTTTGAATTATTTTACAATATTTTCAAAATGCTTTGCATTATCTATTAGTTTATCAATTAAAATGATATTTTTTAAATTTATTTTGGAATAATAACTTTATCTCTCCTTGAAATAAAACATTATTTAATTGAATTACATTACACAATTGGTGATTAACTTTTCTATTAATTCATATCACATTCAATGACATCAGGTTGCATTAAAAAGGCATACACTTATGAGTTATGTGGATATAAAATATTGATAATCCAAATATATTTCTTCTTATAATTGTAGTGTTGTAAAACCTAAGTCTTTGTTGATCTATTATTTCGACAACTAGATGATCACTCAAGAACAGATCAAAATCACCACTGACTACTTCTTCATACATGAGGTCAATATCAGGCTACTAAAAACCTATAAACAATACCAATAACATCCTAGTCATAGTTTTCTAATAATTATCCAAAACTAGATTGCCACATGGCCTCATGTGTAGCACCTTGTACACTAAAGCGATATAACTAGTAGTAAGGAACTATAATATTATGGTGGGTATAATATACCCTCATAATGACAGTGGATATTATTAGTAATGTAAACTAAAATAGTATTGGATGAAATATCATCCTGACATATATAATCATCCATATTCAATATATAATATCTTTTTCAGAATGATGATTTCATTATTCTATAAATAAATAACAGTTTAGGAAATAAGGAACCATTTACATGTAGAAAATACAATAAAAATGATATAAAAGATAAAAAATTGTCTATAGTAACATTGTTTCCATAAGATTTTTCAACTTCCATCGTACTCCAAACTAGTCCATAAATTTAAACATCCATTTTAGGACACATTATTTTGTCCCAAATATCATCCATGAAATCATTTTTGGTTTCTATCAGTGGACTAAAAATTCATTGAGTAAAACATATTATTCCACAACCAAAAATATCTATAACTAATTCTGTCAGTGATTATATAATTTAACAATGTTGAAGTAATAATATCAAAGGTGATAAATTAACTAAACAAAACTGACATTGTATTGTATTCCTCATATAATATCTTTCTGATATTACCCACACTGAACTCAAATGGTGAGTCTCTAAATTTTTTTATTATAGTAATCAATAAAGGGATTTTTTTTCATTTAAATAAAAAAGACTCAATAAAGAGCATCGTGTCCATGAATTCTGAATATGTGATTAGGAACATAGTTTCATTTATTTATATGAAAAATATAGGGAAAATGATGTACATTTATCCTGAATCATTAATAAATATGGACATTCCCTTTAATTGATAACATGAAATATTGAACGTAATATCAATTCATTTTTATTATGTAAAATGTTTTAAAATTTCCATAATTTTTGAATTAGTAAATAGGAACATAATATCCATTATTTTTAAACTAGAAATATGGGAATTCATGGCCATTAAAGAAATTAAGAATTAAATAAAATTATTCAAGGTCCACGTTAATGTAAATTTCAATTATTAATTAATTTTATCATCTAGGTCATACAAGAAGAGTGTATTATAAAAAACCAACACTAATTGAAATTACAATGCATTGTTTATCAAGGGTCATGTGATATGTTCTTACCTTTAAACCTTCATTTAACTCTATGCTAAGTGATCATGTGGTCCATGTGTTGGTATATAGAATAAAAATATTTCAATTGTTCAATTTGTATCACTTTCTTTGTGAACTCCATGAATAAAAAATAATAGTGGTGTTATGGTCATAAGGAATATATAACCGATCAATGAATATTATTGAACCCACCCAAGGGACGAATCATTCTGTGATAATCAATATACCGCCAGTATTCATTGGCTTATATAATGACTATGATTAAATTTCAACAACAAATTTTGGGATTTATCAATTTTAGGATGATCACTATATAAATATAGTGTTTGGAATAACTACAATTGAATATATAAAACTAAACCTATATTGAAAATGCATTAACTAACTACAATGGTCAAAAAAAAAGGCTCATTTTCCATTATAGAACATTAATTCTGGATATATTGACTTAAATAGATGAAATTGTATGATGCCTTGAAATAATGAATATTAGCTCAAATGAAAATAATAATAAAAATAACGAGGACATTAAATAAATAAATTAATAGGATTAACAGTCATAAAAATAGTGTTCATAATAAAAACTGATTATTGAATATAATAAAGAATGGAGATGTTATCTAAAATACAATATTGAGAGAATTAAATAGATATAAGGAATGTATGTTTGTTGTACATGTGTTATTATGGAGAAGGAGTGTAAATTAGATTTACATAATGAATATAAAAATGGTAAATTCACCAAATTTTTAGGGGACCATGTTACGGCTATATGGTTAGCTCAGCAATGAAATAATCATTCCCCTTAACTATGTATAGGGTAACCACATCACATGACTAATTGTATGTCTTTAATTCAATGAATAACCATTGTGTACTTACTACAAACATTTCATGCACCTTGCATTATTGGATAATGGTAATGACAATACAATCACAACCCATTTTAAAAACACATAAAATATACAAAAGTTTTTTGATTTCCATGCAATTCCTCCCTCATTTTTATACTAGTTATACAAATCTTCTTTTTGACCACATGGTTAAAAACAAAATTTCTACTAATCATGTTCTCACTATTCACGTCCAACGATTTCTCCAAAAAACATAGCTCTCTGCATATAATATGGCCCAATATCTTCTGTAACCTCAATGACTTCTTTACTCACTTCCATATTTAAATAAAAAGATATTTTATCTAAATTTTAATGAATCCACACCAATATGAAAATTCATAATCCTACATTATTAATATTTTTATTCTTCTTATATCAATATCATTATGATTTTATTGAATTTGTAACACTTATTCTTATTTATCAGACGTATTTTCACTTAAATATTTAATATTTTACATAAAAAATCAATACTCCTTTCATTCATTGGGTCCTATCTTCTAGAATCTAAATTTAGGACCGTTCTGTTGTGAATCCAATAGATTAATATCAGTGTTGTAATAGGATACTATCTTACTGTAAAAAAATTAGGAAACCTTTTTATTGTTCCACTAAAATAAATATTTATAATCATGTTTTTATCCCTCTTAAAAACAAAATTATTGAAAAAAAATTCCCCCTCATGGGTAGAAAAATATATGAGTATTCATGATCAACATTGGAATAAAACATCAAAAAATGCATCTGTTCAATTTTCATAATTATTTTTACATATTAATAGAATATTTCATAATTATCATCAATAATTTATATTTATTATCATTTTAATTTTATATGGAACTTTAATATAGTGTATTCACCCCCCGAAATCCCATATCCCATTACCCTTGTAGTCCTAATAATGATGTTTTGATTTTCTCAATATTTTTTTTAGATTATATCACTGTGATGTAGAAATCTGGTTTATTTGGATATTCAGGTTTTGTTATGATTTATTGTATCACATGTTTTAGATATGGTGTCTTTAGGAGTTTTTATCTAAGATAACTTCTAATTTATTGTGGATACAACCATTTTTGAATTTCTCATATTGAATTTTTTTCATTTATTTTCATTCATAATACATTCAAATAACCTTATGAACATATAATAGGTATTATGGTTTCCTTGATCATGAATATTATTTTCTGTCTTTGTAATAAAAATATTGATTTTATTATTTAAACCTATAATATGACCCTCAATGTTTGTACAATGGCTATGTGGGTTGTGTTTGGAAGGTTTTTGAATTTATTGGTTTCTCTAATGTGGATTCTTGAGTGTTTCTTAGATAAAATTCCTTGGAAGGATGAATTTTTATCTCTAGAGAGGTATCGGTAATATATGTTCTCTATTATTCTAGATTTAGTTATTTGGAGAATATTATAATTTATTTATTTTAATTTTTTATAATTTAAAATATATCCTATGGGATGAAAATTTCATTAGAAATTATTTTTTCATGGTTTGTTTCTAATATATAAATTTTTTTGTAGTATCTATATTGATTCAACTAGTTTAAATGAATGTTGTAAATAATAATTCTTGGTTTGGTGTCTGGGTGACCTAGACACAGTGTTAAAGATAATTTAATGTATTGATTATAAATGCGGGAAGTACATGTTATGGAAGTGTGATCATCGGTTACATTAACATGACATATAGATATCGTATATAAAACTATATGATTACTCTTTTCCCTAACATGACATATGAATATCTTGAAAAAAAACTATGATGAATTATGTTTTTTTACGATCATTTTGAAGTATGTTTCACAATATTCATCATTGAAAATTGAATATATGATTTCTCATGAATTTATGATTTTTAAACATATATCTATAATTTATATCATTTATTTATTATTTATATAGATTTAGATAAAAGTTGAAAAGGTGATATTTGATATTATTTCTGTGAAAACTATTTTACAGAAATATAACCTTGTTTTAGGAATTGAAAATCCAGAATATTTATTGAAAATTTTCATTGAGATGTTTATGATGATGATCTAAAAAATTATGAGATATGTTTTATTTTCTAATAATGGATATTTTTTTCATTTTTTCATGAGATAATTCATTGAAAAATAGGGATTATTTATGAGAAATGATTTAAAATGGTTTCATAAATGATCATTATTTCACTAAATTAGTTGGTGATATTAGTATAATACGGAAATGATTTCTTGGTAATTAAAATGATTTATTATAAAATGTAAAACCCATAAGACACGATCCATTATATACTATGAAAATGATAAATTATTGAATTATATTAATGATATGTCCCTTTGAGGGATGATGACTAAAATTAAGTTAATATGCTTGATAAAGGGTAATTTTCATATGTGTGGTTTTTTAGAGGTGTCAAAAATACTTTTAAAATGTTGTAAAATGTTGTGATATGATGATATATTGACTATATTGAAATTATCACCTCTATTTTTTGTTTCTTAGGAATCCATTGATTTTTATGTGAGAAGACATGATACACATGTGCACTATGTTAAAATAATAGGTAGACAAGTGGCCTTAGGTGGGATATAGGTCAACCAATTGGATTTTCTACCAAGTTCTTCCAATATAGGATATTTCACAGTTTTTTAGATATAGTCAATAAATATGTTTATTGTTTTTTGGTGAATATATTTTTTGACATTCATTTTAACGTTATCTATAATCTAGATTATTTCACTTTATTACAAATAGATTCTATGAAATTTATTTTATTAATTTATACATGTTAGAGTTTTTTTTAATTTTTAAAAAGATATTCTGTTTCAAGACCCATTCATATAAAAATATTTTAAACTGATGTTTATTAATTTATTTTGAGGGGGGAATAAATACTTATTTAACATAGAAACTAATTTTCTTTTGAAAATGTTCATTTCAATGTAAATTTTTGATACTTTATTATGGATTAAAATATTGGAAAAAATATATCCTTATTTATAAAAATATATTATATAGATTCAATTTTAATGTGTTGTGCCATAGTTCAGTAAGTTTTAAAGTACATGGATTATTTCTGACTCAATCATATTATGGGTTTAGTATTTTTTAGGTGAAATGAATATTATTATATCATTATGATTAATCTGTAGAGTATATTTGTGTTAAATTTCTTAAATTGCAGTTGATGTTATGGATGGTTGGACATATTTTTCCTTATAGTAAATTGTTTTAACAATTGTCCAGGTTATAGAAAATATAATAATTCAATAAATTATTTATTTATATATATCTCATTTTATGGCCCATTTTACTTTTCTTTTTATTATTATGTTTTTATATTTATTGTTTTTTGAGGAAATATTTCCCACTTAATTTTTTATTATACCGAATGACAGGTCACTAGATAGTGGGAATCGAGAATATCCCATTCACTTGTGGTTGATTAATTGGGATGGAAACATTTATGGATTTTAGAGACGATTCATTACACTCATACCTATATTTTTATCTTATTTGTACTTATAATTATTGATTTTAATGGCATATTCATTCGATTACTGAATGTGACATCTCAACCCATCCTATGTTTATATTTCGTTGTGTAATAAAGGGAAGAAATAAATTAGTTCTCTCTATAAAGTTTTATTATATATAAAATATGTGGTAAATGAAAAATATTTAATTTTTTAATCCAAAATCAAAGTGTTTTTAAAAATTTTCCACTTGAAAAGATGTATTTGGTGTTTTCTAGTTAAAGGATCATGGTTTACCTAATTTTATGAAATAAACAAGATCTATCAATCCTTTTTATACTATTTAATTAATATTATATAAAAAAATTAATATTTTTCTTTTAAGGGATGTTTCGCTTTAATTTGGAATCATTGAATTGCCTAATTATTATTATATTATAGGATGAGATAAAATTAATGAAAATAAAAGGGTTAATTTAATATATATAATAATATAATAGAATTATTGTAATATGTGGAGTGTGTGATTATCCATGAAATTATATAACTATCTATATACGAGTACATGGATGAAGGTTTTCATATAGCTATACCTAGTGGTAATTACAACAAAATAGATTTTTTCGTAACATCTCAACATAGAAATTGTTCACAACAAAAATAAATAATAACTAAAAAATAGTTGATAAAAACATTATTTATATGACTTAGGTAATAACATATTATTTAATATTAATTATAAAATATATATTTCAATATATTTTAAAGAATTTAGTTAATAAATATGATAAATATAATCTTATAGTAAACTATAATGAATCAGGAATGGCTTATGTGCAACTACGAGTGATGTAGGACAGACTAAATGACCTTTGGTTTAATGTGACTATTTTAGAAAATATTGAATCTTATTTTTAAAACTTCGTTAGATTATTTTTAAAATAATCATAAAATATTAAATTTTCACCACTCATGGTTGTTCTCATGATGTAGTAGGAATTATTTGTTAAACAAATAATACAATGATAACTTCATTTAATAATATATCTAAATGAGTGGTGGATTGAGTTACTATGTTAGTATTCCAACTCTAACTATCAAAAAATATTTTTGAATAGCTGAACAGTGTAAAAGTCCACAAAATCCAATTAAGTGAATTATAGAGTCTTGTGTATGTAAATATTATAAAGATAATAAAAATAACAATTATTAAATTCCATAGATGTTAAAAATATGTAATGAATCATTGAGAAATTTCATTAATGTGATGGTTAGATGCTATAATTGTGGATATAATTGAAATGAAAATCATATATGTGAAGTAAATAGTAAAGATAAAATAATAGGTTTAATCAATATTATGTAAGTTTTACATCGAGATAATCAATTCCCCATTCCAAAGGTTAACATTAAAATTTTGAAATAAAAAACTACACATACCATGGGATTAAGGAAAAGCCAATGAAATTATTATTATTGATGTAGAAAGATATTTTTCACTCATAATTTTGGTATATATATTTTAATTGATGTTTTAACCCATTACAAATTGAATTTAAAATTTATTTTTATTTTGTTATAAATATTAATCCATATTATTAAAATCCTCCTCATTTTTTGGGAAAATTTACATCTCGTAGATTTATAGTTTGTTCACATTTTAGGATTATATTATTATTTATCACCATTTAAAATAGGATAAATTTAAATTTATTTTTGGTAAATATAAATTTATATCCTAAATAAACTAATAATAAACTATTATTTAATGGTCAATTAGAACCTCTATATAGATATTTGTCACATCATTTGTTTGTTAAAATTATAAAGATGACATTTATTTAGTGGGAGAACATAACAAACCATGATTTTATGGAATATTTTTATAAATTAAATATTGCGTTTGATATTTTTATACAAAAAAATAACCAAACTAAAATGAATCCATGACTTGTTTTTAGGCATATTAAATAATATTAGTAAATCTAACAATTAAATTATCTAGTATGAATTTGAGTAACTGAATTATGAATTGTATATATTTATATTTATATAATGAATTAATTATTACATTTAAGAAGCCATATTTTAAATTTTGTCTAGTTTTTTGAAATAAAACTGAGTACTTTATTGTAATGGTCCAGACCTCTCTAGTCCAATCCTTTGCTGAAATATAATGTTTCAGTTGTTCTATGAAGTCAAGCTGACTGATCCCCAACAATTTTCCAAATTTCCAGTTCCGTGAACAGTGTTTCCAGTTTACTGTATCACAATTACTGTCTCACAGTTACTGTCTCACAGTTACTGTCTCAAAGTTACATTCTCACAGTTACAGTCTCACTGTTACTGTCTCAATGTTACTGTCTCACAGTTACTGTCTCCCAGTTATTGTCTCACAGTTACTGTCTCCCAGTTACTGTCTCACAGTTACTACCTCCCAATTACTATCTCCTAGCTACTGTCTCAGACATAATTTCCACCAGTTACTGTCTCAGACATACTATCCCACAATTACTATCTCAGAGTTACTGTCTCAGAATTATATCCCCACAGTTACTATCTCACAGTTACTGTCTCACAGTTGTTGTATCACAGTTGCTGTCACACAGTTACTGTCTCACTGTTACTATCTCAGACATACTGGCACATAGTTACTGTATCAGAGTTACTGTCTCAGATTTACTATTTCACAGTTAGTCTCTAATGAAAAGTGTTACAAGAACTGTTTCGTGTTTCAGTTGCAAAATTTTTGGATTTTTCCAGTTTCACCGATTTAATGATTCCTTTGATGAAAAATGCATTTATTTCCTTGTTTTAAGAGATTTTAGGCCAAATAAAATCCCATAAGTCCTATATTGATTTTCCTGAGGACCAGGATACATTCACAAGGACAAAAAACACGGTTTAATGTGATCCTTTATTAATATAAAATCCATTATATTATAAACTGATGCTTTGTTAAATATTCTAAAGGGACAAAATATCTTCCTCCCTTGTTCTTCATCCTTGTTCTCTAGATAAAGACGCTTGAAACTTTCTATCCATCTTGTAGGAATCATGACATCAATCATTTCCCTATGGATTGGTTTCCCTCGACGTTCTTCTTGCTGAAAGTGCACCCCCTATTTTGGTGAGACAAAGAAATATCCATCAATCATCAATATATGGTATGTTTTATCATCGTTATTTGGGGTTTCATCTTCTAATATTTCTCCTTTTCATATAATAGAATTTGATATCCATGCTTTTACTGGCATTTTCTTGTGTTTTGGATGGTTCAGTTGTACCATGAAATCCTCGGGTGGATACAATTGTCATGAGATGAGGCAATCGTGATATGTTGTGTGGATCGTTCTTGTATAAAGATCCTCAAGAACCGTTTGAGGTAGGGGATTCATTTCTTCTCTTTTCATTTACGTGCAACTGTAGAGTTAGCATATTTTATCCCACTGGATCACAATGCAATTGACTTAATAAATATTTTTAATAGATAAATAAATTGACATTGATCGTATGTTATTGCCTCTTGTTTTTCTAGATAATGTGATATCTATGATTTATTTTTTTGGAATTTCTTTATTAATGTTAATAAGAAAATAAAATATATCCGTTTTTAATAGATAATTGTGTGGATAATGATAACGTGGCATGTAAATGAATCTTATTATTCTTGTTATAATTTGAAGTTAATCAAATTGGTACAGTAAGAATGTTTATTTTTTTTATCACTTACGGGTTAGGATTACTGAATTTAAAACATAAAAATAATAAACCGATTAACAAAAAAATGGATTAAATAACTGGTTGTTTGATAAAATAAAATTCCTTGTAGTGTTCTTAGTTACACTCTTACTTTTTGAAGGGCCAAGAGCCCAATAGATATGATGTTTGTTTTTATGATGCTAATGTTGTGATGTGATCTTGGAAAACTATTGTGATATGTGGGGATATGAAGGAGTACGGTTTATGGAATTAGTTGAATCCTAGAGTGTCAATATGCATTGGTTTATGCATGCGGATGTCGGGGAGGATAGCAGTGATGATGAAATGGGATGGATGTGAATGATTAGATTATGATATTTTCTATTTTTTACCTTCTTTAATTTCTCCACTGGTCAAGGTAGATGCTCTTGGTTACCCTTAAACCAAAAGGGTAAAATACATGTAGGGTATGACACATGATTTTTGTTTTTTGCTTCTCAAGAGAGGATGGGTCTACGCTCTTACTATATGAGGAAAATTCTCAACGGGTAGTTTATCTACTCACCGTGTTGAGCCCCATTGTATTTAGTATCATTAACTGTTTTAATAGAGTTCCAAAGATTTTGGGAATGTAATGCTGTAAATAAATAATTGAGTAAATGATGTTAACCCATGGGTTTGAAGCTTGTAGGGACAAAATGTTGTGGTTACAATTTTAAAGGGACAATGAACTTTAGGTGTGATTCTAATGTAATATAATGTGGAAATATTTAATGGTTAATTAATGTTTAAATAATTAATTAACGTAAAGTGGAACTGAAAAAAGGGAATGAATTAATGTAATAATGCTCTTTAAATGGTTGTGTGATTATAGGATACCTAGTCTTAGAAGTGACAGTCGGGAGTCCGAGAGAAGTTAGATACAGTTGATTCTAAGACAAGGTTTTTCCCATAGCTTGGTTGTGAGTTATAGTATATTCTATACTTTTTCTGTTTCTATATGCTAATCCACCCTTTCAGTTATGGAAAATGACACCCCATGGATTCTGACCCCTTGGGTTTGTTTTCCCCAATATTCTTGTGGGAGGATAGATGGCTGACTACCCACTTTGGCCCTTCTCTATTCTCTTGGTAGTTAATTGTGATGGTAGTCACAATGGTTATTTTCCCCCATATATGTTTGTAGAGGGTTTTAAGGGCTTTTGGTTATTCACACACATATATTTTGGATATAGTATCTTATCAACTACTATATGTTTAATATGTATGGGCTATTATGGCTTGAGGATACGTACTCAGTGTATGGGTTGTAATGGCTTGAGGTATAATACCCCATGTATGATACACATTATGCGAGATGTGGAAGCTCCCAGAAACAACCTGGTTACATTGCTTACATGGACGTGGTCGTTTTTTTGCATGAGGTTCATGTTGCGGGGCTTCGTACAGGTGTCTGCAGGAAATCATTTTTGGAGAGAGATTCTAAGGATGTGTGACATTGTAGAAAAGTGGAAAACTAGTAGGGAATTAGTAGTGGGGTATCCTAGATATTCATTGTTATATGATATAATCCTTTATATGATACATGGTAAGAGTAGCCATGGTGAGGATTGGAACTACGTAAACCAGTTTAGGTGACGAGCCAGTTTCACCTATTGTTGAATGTGCTTTAGCATTCTTTCATTACATTTTCACAAGAGGAATCAGGGAGTATCCTACTGAGTATACTGTTTTACTCACCCCTATGTTATATAAACTATTTTATTTCTGGTCAGTTGGATAATAATGTAGATCAGGCTATTATCTACTAGATTTGGGTTTCAGAAGCTATTCGGGCTTGTAGTTACTGATTTTTTACGTTCTTTTGGGTACATTCAGTTTTTCACCATTCATATGAAGTTGTTTTTTATGACATAACATATGTTTAATTAGGATTTCATTTATATTTATTACCGAGTTTGAGTTGGTTGGTGTCTATCTTATCTCTCTCTTTCGCATTTGTTCTGTTAGAGGGTAATGCCTCCCGTTTTTTTGGTTACATTGCTCTCGGTGCTAGTCGCAAACCCGGGGCCCACAGGAGGCTAGAATTGGGGGGTCATATTCTCCCTTCTCACATTTCCAGACTAGGAGGGGTAAACATTGTGGGGAGGGGGTCATGAAAGAGTGGTATCATAGGTTTGGTTGAGAGATAGGATGGATATTTGTGTTAGGAAGAAGCGAGGTTCGCATGGGTTGGTATTGAAACATTGTCATTCATGTTTAGAAAGTAAAGTAAACACTAGATACTAGCTGAGACATATGAGTTTAGGGCCCCCAATGATATGATGTATGGAACTTTATGTTTTCAATGTCTACTAAATGAGGTGATACTAGTTTCATGGTAGAGACCAAGGAAAGGATCATGAATCGTTCTTATTTTGTTCCTCTGATTTAATTGGTAGACATTGGGATTGGATAACATAAAATTAATAAAATAAAACAACATGTTAATTAATTCTGAGACATCCATATTCTAGGTTTAAGAGCTCTAACTTTTTGTTATTTTATAGGTATGGCTCCAGGTCGACGTCCTTGTTAGGTTTTCACATTAGTTGTTTAGAATGTTGTGCCAGCAGATCGTTTCTGGTTAGAGGTCGACAAAGACAACACTTAGAGGAGGACACTATGAGAGTTATAGCGCCAGAGTCTGCAAAAGTACGAGGGCTCCGTTTCGGATGTAGTCTCGGATGACTACTTGGATGAGGTCAAGATAGGCTTCATTTCGACCCATGATTGGAAGGAGAATACAGTGTCTTTGGTTATGACGATGCTACATGAATCAGCAACGCAGTGGTGGTTCTTGTTCCTCGAGAATCGCGAGGAATCATCTAACTCATGCAAGGATTTTCGAGACATGTTTATAGTCGAGTTTCATTCCTAAACCATGATGGTGTCTAGGCACTAGGATATTGTTACACTTTGACAGGGGAGATCCAGTGTGCGAGAGTTTAGAATAAATTTCAGGAACCTTTTGTGATATTCTTCGGACCACATTCCAGACTAGGAGGCCAAGGAAAGGCATTTCAAGGAGGCTTTTCATCCACAGATCTAGCACGAGGTCACCCCATTCATGTTAAATACATATCATGAGGTGTTGTCGAGGGAAGAGGTTCTCAAGAATACATTTTCAATAAACGAATGATCACGAGTGGGGAATCATCATGATTCCACATGAATAAGAGTTGTGATCTAGGATCGTGGTTTTCAGGGCATAAGAATGTCCATTCAGGTAGGTGTAGGTCCCAGTCCTCAGTATCTTGTTTCACTAGGGCAGCAGCTCTTAGGCATGTTTCAAGGGATCATGCGCCTGTTTTTATTTTGGTGGTTGAGGTTATCTGCAGTGAGAGTGTCCAAATTTTCAGTGTAGTCATCATGCACCTGTTGTTCCTCTCCAGCTTCCTTGGTTTAGATATTTCCAGCAGAGGCAATATCAGCAGTTGGAACTAGCTTTATATCATCATAGGGTATATGGGGCAGGCATAGGACAACCTCGTGATACTCCCCATCCATAGAGAGTAGAGGGTGGTTGTGGTGGTGGTCATCATTAGGGTTAGAGAGGTCATGGTAGAGGTCGTGGTCAGCATCATTATGTAGTGTTTTATAGATCCGGGAGATCCAGACGTCGTTTGATGTACCCTTTGCATTTTTTCTACATTTTTTTATGCCTTTTTTGATTTAGGAGTGAAACACTCCTTTATATCACCTACCCTTGTCCATTATTTGGGACTTGAGGTAGAAAGGCTTCCAGTGCCCTTGGCGTTGACTACACCAGTTTGAGGTCGAGATGAATTTTTTGAATTATGTAGAGACTATGAGCTAGTGTTGGTGCAACACTGCTCTTGGGGAGATTTCCTTTGTATAAGAATAAAACCATATGATTTCATCATCAGCATGAATTGGTTGTATTCAGTGCAGGCTATCATGGATTGCTTCAGGAAGCATGTCATTTTCTTCAATGCAGATGGAGATAAAGTGGTGTTTGATGGAGATCAAGATCCATGGATGTGTCATAGGAATGATCCATCATTATCATCCATGATGGAAGAGATGATGTTGAGTCCTTCAGTGGTTCAGCAGTCGGTGTTTCCAAGGGTTGTAGAATAGTACCCTAATGTCTTTCTAGAAGAGGTTGTAGAATTACCCCATTGACAAGAGATCGAATTTGGGATTGAACTACAACCAGAATAATATCATATCTATATGTATCCATATAGGATAGCCTCTTCTGAGTTAGAAGAGTTATTTATATAGCTTTATGGTCTGTTATGGTGTAGTTTTGTTTAGCTGAGGGTGTCACTGTGGGGTGCACCAGTTTTGCTCGTGAAGAAGGATGATGGATGTTTGAAATTGTGTGCCAACTATCGTCACTTGAACAAAGTGAAAATAAAGAATCACTATCATATTCCACATATTGATTATTTATTTGATCAACTGAAGGGTGAAAATTTGTTCTCAAATATCTACTGACATTCTGGATATCATCAGATGCATGTGAAGTGTGAGGATATCCCAAAAACTACTTTTTGTTATCATCATGGGCATTATGAGTTTTTTGTAATGTTGTTCGGCATGAAAAATTCCCCAGTTGTGTTAATGGGATTTTTTAACACTGTGTTCCGTGAGTTCCTATACAAGTTCGTTGTTGTTTTCATCGATGACATCCTTTTCTACTCCACGTCTGAATTAGAGCATGTAGAGCATCTACACGTCGTTTTGGGAGTTCTTTGACAACATCAGTTGTTTGGGAAGTTGTCGAACTATGGGTTTTGGGATCTAGATATCTGTTTTATTACTCATGTTGTGTCCCAGTAGGGAGTATATGTGGATCCATCGAAGATAGATCCAGTTGTGTCTTGTGGAGCCCCCAAGATAGTGTTAGTGCAGCGAAGTTTCTTTGGTCTCGCAGGCTACTACAAGAGGTTCGTAGCAAACTTCTCATGAGTTTCCACTCCTATGACAACATTGACTAAGAATTATTTGGAATTCATATGGACTAATCAATTTCAGTTAGCTATTGAGTATCTAAAAGTGATGTTAGTATGTGCTCTGGTTTTTTTTCTTCCAGCTGAAGGAGTTCTGTTTGATGTTTTCTGTAATTCTTCGAATCTAGGGTTTGGTTGCATTCTGATGCAGCAATGATAAGTTTTTTCTTATGGGTCTTTGTAGTCTCATCCCCATGAATGTAAATAATCCACCCACAATCTTGAGTTGGTAGCCATGGTGTTTTCTCTGATGTTGTGGAGACATTATCTCATTGGTCAACGATTTGTTGTTTTCACTGATCATTAGAGTCTGAGGTATGTTTTATGCCAGTGTGACTTAAACATATGACATCATCGGTGGATAGAGTTGTTATAGGAATGAAACATTGAAATATCATATACACTAGGAAGGGGGAATGTTATTGAAGATGCGATGATTTGGAAGTGAAAAAGAGATACAATACATGAATTTTGTGACTCATAGAGAGTAATGGAAGAACATTCAGCATTACACCTTGATATGGGAGATGTTAGGGGAAGAAGATGAATTTTTTAGAGATGGTGTAGTCATCCCTAGTGCATAAGGTAGAAGAGTCCCTATTGGGGGATCTAGAAGTAGTGGTCTAGAGAGACCGATTTTTTTGTGGTGAGGCCCCTGATGGTTGGACTGAGGATGAGCAACATTGAGTGTTGTGTCGTGAAAGGATTTTTGTTCCTTTGGAGATGCATGTGATGGTTCTCAAAGAGTTCCATAGTTAACCTTTAGCGGTGCGTCCTTTTGTGACAAAGGTGTACCGAGCTTTGAAGAGTCGGTTTTGATGGTCTGGGTTGAGGCCCGTAGTTGCGGAGATTGTGTCTTGATGTTTAGTTTTCCATAAGGTCAAGGCTGAGCACCGTGTCCCCGGTGGTTTTCTCCAGCTGTTAGATATTCCTTAGTGGAATTTGGAGGAAATATTAATAGACTTTTTTATTGGTTTACATCGAGCTCCAGGGGGACATGATGCAATTTGGGTGGTAGTGGATTGTTTAACCAAATCAGCCCACATCATAGCAATCTAGGAGTCGAGCTCAATAGAAGCATTGTCAAGGAAGTATTTGGAGGAGGTGGTGAGACTTCATGGAGTCCCAAGGATGATAATTTCCGATCGAGATCATCATTTTACCTCCAGGGTGTAGAGAGGTCTCAAACATGCTTTTGGTTCTCAACGATGTCTTAGAACTACTTTTCATCATTAGACAGATGGTCAAACATAGCAAACCATCCAGACTCTTCAAGACATGTTAAGCTCTTGTGTCCGGGATTTTGGAGGTATGTGTATGAGGCACATACCCTTGGTGGAGTTCTCTTACAACAAAAGTATTCACTACACCTTCGGTATGGAGCCATTTGAATCCTTTTATGGCTGACCATTCCATACCTCTTTGTGCTATATTAGGGTCGGAGAGTCAGCATTTCTCGAACCTGAACTACTGTAGAATACGACAGATATGTTTTAGGTGATTAGTGAGATGATTAAAGTAGCGCAAGATTATAAGAAATCATATGGTGATCAAAAGTGGAGACTATTGGAATTTTATATTATGGATCACATGTTTCTAAAGGAGAATCCATGCCGTAGGCAGTGAAGGATTGGTCGTTGGAGTATGGTTTCTCTCTGGTTTGTTGGTCCTTTCAAGGGTTTGGCTCATGTTGTATTTTTGGTGTAGAAGATATTGGTTCCTCCATAGATGATCTAGATACAAGATTTTTTTTCATGTGTCACAACATTTTCATTATCTTCATGATGTCTCTCATGTCATCAATTTGGGAGAGATCAATGTTGATGATGATCTGGCCATTTAGGAGTGACCTGTGGAGATCCAAGACGGCAAATAGAAGGTGTTTTGTGGGCATTCAATTCGCATGGTTCATGTCTTGTGGCCACATGGTGTCATGGAAGAGAGTACATCGAAACATGAGTCGTAGATAATTTCTCATTACCCAATGTTGTTTGATGATTAACTCTTATCATTTAACGATTTACGCTTTTTCATTGTAGAAATTTCTCTTTTATGAAATGGATTTCTTTTGTTGCATCTTATGGATTTCTCTATTGTGAGAGGTATCTCGAGGAGTTTTGTTTGGACCCCTTTTATGTTTTTCTTTTGGGTTAGATTTGGATTCTCTAGTAAAATAATGTTTTGATAGATATGTTATGTAATGGTATAGACCTCTCTGGTCCATTCCTTTTCTGAAATCTGGTGTTTGAGGTGTTCTGGGAGGTTATGGTGACTGATGACCAACACTTTTCCAAATTTCTATTTCTGTGAACAGTGTCTCCAGTTAATTATATCACAGTTACTATCTCACAGTTAATATCTCACCATTACTCTCTCACAGTTACTATCATAGACATACTTTGTCAGAGTTACTATCTCAGACATACTGTCTCATAGTTAATCACTCAGACTTAATGTCTCACAGTTACTGTCTCACTGTTACTGTCTCATAGTTAGTATCGCATAGTTACTGCCTCACAGTTAGTGTCATACAGTTACTGTCTAACAGTTACTGTCTAACAGTTACTGTCTAACAGTTACTGTCTCATAGTTTCTCTTTCAGACATACTATCACACAATTATTATATCAAAGTTAGTATCTCATAGTTACTGACTCATAGTTATTGTCTCACGAAAATTGTTTCCAGAACTGTTTCATATTTTCGTTTTCCAAATTTCTAGATTTTTCCAGTTTCACAGATTCAACATTTTTTATGTAAAACTCAATTTTGGCCTTGTTATAAAGGATTTAAGGCCGAATAAAATCTCATAACTCCTATATTAATTATAATAAGTTCCGATATTCGTTTAATTGGAAAAACCGCATTTCTTAATGCGTCCCACTTTTAAATAAAAATCCACTTTATCATGAACTTATTATCTGTTAAATCTACTAAATGGACAAGATATCATCGTCCCTTATTCTTCCTCCTTGTTCTCTAGTTTGACACACTCTATCCTTTCCTTCCTTCTCATAAGAACCATGACTTAAACTTTTTCCTCGTGGATTCGTTTCCCTCAACTTTCTTCTTGCGGAAAGTGCACCCCCTATTTTGGTGGAACCAAGTTGTATCCATCAATCATCAATATATGGTTTGTTTTATCGTCTTTATTTTGGGGTTCATGTTCTCATGTTTCTACATGACATATTATAGCATGTGATATCCATGTTTCTAATGTATTTTTTATTGGGTTTGGTTGGTGTTTTTGATACGTGAAATCCTCGGGTGGATACATTTGTCACGAGAGGAGGCGATCCTGATCTGTTGTGTGGATCATTCTCATATAAAGAACCACATGAACTGTTTGAGGTAGGGGATTAATTTCATCTCTTTTCTTTTATGTTCACCTATATAGTTATCATATTTTAGCCCACTGGATCACAATGTAATTGACCTAATAAATATTTGAACTTGATAAATAAATTGATATCTATAATATATTATTGCCTCTTGTTTTGCTGGATAGTGTGATATCTATGATTGATTTGTTTGGATATTCTTTCTTAATGGAAATTGGAAAAGAATGTAAAGATAGAATTAATGTATAATTGTTTGGATCAAGATAATCATTCATGTAAATAAATTTGATTCTACTTGTTGTAATTTTATTTTAATCAAATTGGTGAAGTAACCATGTAAATTTATTTGAGATCTCGTACAGGTTATTTCCCTAATTCAGATCCTAGAAATAATAAATCGGTTAATCCGACATGGATTAAAGAACTGGTTGTTTGATAAAAGATAATTTATTTTAGTGTTTTGAGTTACCCTCTCACTTGTTTAAAGTCCAAGATCCCAATTGATATGATGTTTATTTTCATGATACTTGTGTTGTGACATGATCCTGGATAGCTGTTGTGATATGTGGGGGAATAGAGGCCTACGATTAGTGGCATTAGTTGATGTCTAGAGTGACTAGATGAATTGGTTTATGCTTGTGTGTGTCGGGGAGGACACCAGGGATGATGAAATTTTTTGGACGTGAATGATTAGAATCTACTATTTTCTTTTGGTTTTTTATCTGCATAACATTCCCCACTATTCAAGGCAGCTGGTCTTGCATACCCTTCTTCTAAATGGGGCGATGATGTGTGGGGTATGCCATGTGCTTGATGTGTTTAGATTCTCAACGGAGTATGGGTATACAATCTTGATATAAGTGATAAAGACTTGACGATTAGATTATCTACTCAACGTTTTGAACCCCATTGTATTTAGTTGCATATAATGTTTTTCTATAATGCCTTGGATTTTGGAAAAGTAATGTTGTTAATAAATAATTAAGAAAATGATGTAAACCCATGGGGTTGGAGATTGTTGGAACAAAATGTTGTTGTTTCAATTTTAAAAGGACATTGGACTTTGGTTGTGACGGTAATGATATATAATATGTAGATTTTTAATTGTTAAATAGTTTTTAAATAATTAATTAACATAAATTGGAACTGACAAAAAGGGAAGGAAGTACTGTAATAAAGTTTTTTAAATGGTTGTGTGCTTGTAGGATACCCAGTCTTAGAAGTGGAAGGCTGGAGTCCAAGATATTTTAGCATCAGTTGAGTCTAAGACTAGGTTATTACCATAGTTTGGTTGTGAGATATAGTATATTCTGTACTTTTTGTGTTTCTATATACTACTCCACCCTTTTATTTAGGGGAACTGACAACCCGGGGATTCTGAGCCCTGGGGGTGTTTCCCCAACATTCTGTTGGGAGGATGGATGGCTGACTACCCCCTAGGGCCCTGCTATATTCTCTTGGTAGTTACTTATGCTGGTAGGCATATTGGTAAGTTTTCCCAAATATGTGTATAGAGGGATGTAATGGCTTGTGGCTATTCACACACATATTTTCTGGATATAGTATCCTATAGAATACTGTAAGAGTAACATGTATAAGTTGTGATGGCTTCAGGATACTTACTCAGTCTAAGGGGTGTAATGGCTTGAGGTATAATACCCGACATATGGTACATGTTATGCGAGTTGTAGTGGATCCCAGAAACTACTTGGTAATATTGCTTATGTGGAAATGGTGGTTTTTGTGCATGAGGTGCATGTTGTGGTGGTTCTCCCAGGTGTTTGCAGGCAATCCATTTTGGAGAGAGATGCTTAGGGCATGCGATGTTGGGGAAAAGTGGTAGACCAGTGGGGAATTAGTAGTGGGGTACCCATGATATTTTTTATTATATTATATATTCTTGTATTCATTACATGGTAATATTAGCCGTGGTGTGGCTTGGAACTTAGTATACCTATTTAGGGGATGAGTCAGTTTCATTTGTCGGTCATTATGCTCTAGCATGCTTTCTTTACTTTTTCACGTGATGCTTCGGGGAGGATTCCACTGAGTATATTGTTATACTCACCCATTATTTATATAATCATTTTTTTCAGGTCACTTGGGGTAGGTTGGAGATCAGGCTAGTATCTACTAGCTTGGGGTTGCAGCAGTTGTTCAGGATTGTGGTTGCTGTTGTTTTACTTTCATATTGGTACTTTTAGTTTTTACCCTTTCATTTGTAGTATTTTTGCATGATATTACATATGTGTACTTGGTATTTCAGTTATATTTCTGTCTGAGTTAGTGTAATGTTCTCAAAATTCTGTAAAAATATTTTTTTATTTATATGGAATTATTACGAGACCGCTAATTTGGGCGGCACACGATTCCGTGGCCCGGAATGCCCGGGATGATCCGTCTAAGGTTTGGTACTCTTTAAATAACGCTCGTAATTAGTGTTCATGAAAAAGTGATATAACTCTTAAATTGTTTCCCAGATTAAAAATATGAGGGCACCGTTGCATTCAGGATGGAAGGTTGACACTAGGTGTGACTTAAGTTTACTTGGTGCAGGCCTCCGGTGAGAAAATACAAATGTGTTATTTCTGTAAATAAAATAACTAAATAAATTATTATATTAATAAAATGCTTACAACTCACAATGGGTAACTCAGATAAAAAATTTGATACCACTGCTCAACATATGAGGGTACACTTTCTTTAGTAAGATACAAACTTTGGCCGATGCGAGCCTCTAGTGAATGTTAGTTTTTGGCCATAAATAAAATATTTAAGTGACAATAATTTTATTGTAAAATACCTAACATTTATATGGTATCTCGGAATGGAAATCCAAGAGTACCATTGGGTCCATTGGGGCATCTTTCACTTAGGTAGAGCCTAACCTCGACTAGTTGGGGTTGAGGGAGACTTCTATTAATTTTCCAAACATTTTTTCTAGTACGTTCATTAAGTGTGTGAGTGGTGTTCTATAACTATTAAACTGGTGCTCGGAATTCAAATCCGAGGACACCGTTGAACTCACAGTGCCAGTATTCGCTTAAAGAGACCATCACTTCGACTGTAGTAGGTCTATAGAAGTAGATATTTTTTGGAACATTTTAAAAGAATAAATAAAATAACATTATTAACAAAATTTTATTATATTCATCCAAGGGACAAGCGGTAAAGTGGGACCTATAATTTTTCAAGATGATAAATGTCTTTACCATTCAATTATAAGTAACTGGCATGTTGGGGAATTAGTAAGGTTCCTAATAAATGGGCCTCCATTAATTCCATGAACATTGTACACAATTCCATTTACTATTTATAAGGATCATGGGTAGAGGTGTTGGCACTACTTCTCCAAGAAATGATGGGCTGAAAATTTCAGTGACACCAAACCCTTGGAGTATGGAGCCAGTACCATTGGGAGGTGACAAATGACATAGAATCCCTGAACCAGAGATCAACGAACAAGTGATGTTATTGGAGGATAGTTGCGGGGGGACGACGAATGGAATCAATTCCTCAAACGTGGTCGCTATCCAACAAACTTAAGGTAGGGGGTTATCAACGTTTGTGTGTATTTGATTTTCTTATTCCCCGTTCTTGAATTTATGTGAAGAATGTGGGTCATCTGACTAACAGGATGACCAATGATTCCTTCTTCTTTGTGGTACGATGTTGTGGGGAATCTTATAGGGAAAATTATTTTGATTTCCTTTACTCCACTCTTGAAATAATTCTAGAATTAAGATCGTCTATTCCACTTTCTACCACTCTAACGCGGAGGGTGCATGACAAATAAACATGGCCCGACCCCTCTGCAAAACATTGTGGTGTTTGTTGCGTTTTTTTGACGTTGGAAGACGAAGACCGGTGCTGGTGACAGGAACAGGTGGGACTCAAGAATGGAGGTTAGCACTACGACCAGCCGTAACAAAGGCCTAGGCACTACCGCACCACTTTCGAGCATGGGTGGCGGCCAACCGTGACAAGGGGCGGCGTTACGCATCCACACCATTCAGCGGAGAAGAGAAGTGGCCTTGTGCCAAAGCAGCGAGTCGAGGAACGGCCGGCTTGATTCCAGCCACTGGAGAAGGCACGGCGTGACCGCGCAGCTCGGAGGAGAGGCTCGTCTTCCAGCCAGCTGGGGCTACCCATCGGACCGCCCATCACATGCATCATTGTGGGCCGCCCAGCAGACCGCCCAACACAGGCCGCCCAGCGGGCCAAGCTGGACCCATCGGGCCGGATTGGATCCCATGGGCCAGGTCTGACCCAAGGCCATACCTAGGTCAGTCGGTCCGACCGGGTCGGACCGGACCCGGACCAACTTCGACCCTTTTTTCTCTTTCGCCCATATCATGATCTACAAGCATCCATTTGACATACCTTCAATGGATCCAGAAACCATGGAGAGAGACAGAACTTTTTTTATACACCACATAATTTTTTGGAAAATGTTGGGGTATAGGCATGTTGGATCGAACAAAAATCCATCCAGGACCACGGGACTAAAAACCCAAATACCTTACAAACCAAACGTCTGATTAACACACCATATGTTATAGTGAGACCTCTTTTTTGTGGAGGTCCAGTTTGATACATCTTTTTTGGACTTCATTGTAGTTAGAGTATCGCCCAATGGCTTATGGATCAGATAATCCTGGAATCATGCGAGCTTAGTGCGGGAAACCTGTAGCTGGCTATAACATACGAAAGGGATCCTTTGTGGTTCTGTTCTTGGGATCCATTATGGTTTTGTGTTCAATAGTCTCACGTGGTTCCTCTCTAGGAATCCTTGTGGGACTACTATAGGATCCTATGTGGGTATTCTGTACTAGGATCGTATGCAGGTCTGATGATGTACTAGGAATCTATGTTGTTTTGTTGTACTAAGATCCTGTGTGGGTATAATGATGTACACGGATCCTGTGTGGGTCTGATTATTTAGGATTCTACATGGGTATGCCTCTTAACAGAGTAAGATGATTCAGTAGTTAAATCTAATCATCTTTACTACTATACCTAAGTTATACCTGGAGTGATATAAGTCTTTACCTTTGTGGTGATACATGTTTTTTATTCTTCTATTTGGCATACATGTATGGGTACTTTCCATCATGGTGATACCTTTGTGGTATTGTTCTATGTGGAGTTCATGTGTGGTTCTTTCCTTCATGGTGAAACCATTGTGGTATTATTCTATGAGGCGTACATGTGTGGTGATTTCCTTTGTGGTGATACCATTGGGGTATTCTTCTGTGTGGCGTACCTGTGTGGTACTTACCATTGTGGTGATAACTTTGTGGTATTCTTTTGTGTTGCATACACATGTTGTACATTACTTCATGGTGATACCTTGTGGTATTATTTTTTTGGGTGTAGCTATGTGTTACTTACCTTCGAGGTGATACCTTTGTGGTATTCATCTATGTGGCGTACCTGTGTGGTACATTCCTTCGTGGTGATACCTTGATGGTATGCTTCCTGTGTGGATACCTATGTGGTACTTTCCTTCATGGTGATACCATTGTGGTATTCTTCTGTGTATGCTACATGTGTGGTACTTTACTTATTGGTGATACCTTTGTTTTCTTCTTCTTTGTGGTGTTACCTTTGTGGTGTTACATTAGTGGTATTCATTCCTTCATGGAACTATTGAGTTTTGAGCTAATGAGTTGGGACATGTGTTTCCTCATTAATGACATTGGTATACATGATAACTTTGGTATATGTATGGTCATATACCTATGTAGGGTTGACTATTGTTCTCATGCTTTGTGATTTTGGTATGATTTATGGTTTATCCTTTGTGGATATATGAGACCTTTGAGGGTCTTGGGGTCCCTACCTAGTATCCTTATACTCACCCCTACAAAGGCAATGCCCGAACTGCATTGTGATATGTGAAGATGATAAACAACACTAAAATAGGATGAAGGTACTAGAACTGGTGGCAGCTCGGAGGTGGACTTTCAGACGACAAGTAGTCGGCCTGATACTTTAGGGAGCTAGGACCAGGCAGTACACAGAGGAGACAGGCTGACGTGGAGTACTGTTGAGTTGATCTATACCTACCCTTCAGGTAGTATCCTTGGTGGATTATCCAAAAGATATTTTGTGCTTTCCATTTGTACTTGTACTTTTATTTTTGAGATTGTATTCCTGGCCCTTTTTACATAATGCACATACCCTCTTTACTATTTTGTTTACTTGTGTCCGTATTGTGTTGTGTGCATGGTTGTGTCTGTTATAGGTTATAATGGAAATTCCTTCCTAGTATTAGGGAAAACGCCTTTGGTGATAGTATCTATCCCTTGACTTATGGAAGGTAGGTTTGGGGTAGTCACAACATGGGCTCTTGGGGAATATTCATGACAAATTGGTATCAAAGATGTCGGTTCTACCATAGAAAATTGGACACAAATATTTTTAACGAAAATAGTGTTATGTACAATGATTATGGTAATCAGTTTAGGGAATCATTTGTTGATGCGAAGGTCGACGTATCCAAACAACAGGGCCTTGACATCTGATTTCTGGCTTTGTGTAAGAAAAACCCGATTTTGTGTGTGTTTTGAAAAGTTTTATTGTGTTTTCTTGAGTCAAATCACTGGGTTTGACTAAATGATTTTGGTTCACCTCTTCTTTATCAGGATGTCGTCATGTAGACAGCCAGCTAGGATTCCCAAGAGAGTACACGATGATGGCCCACTGAGCAACGAGGCTCCAGTGCAGGGCCCTCTTACTATGATGGCACCTTCAGGTGGTGTACCATCACCACCACCACCCATTGGGCAGAAGATACCAATAGTCGCACTGGCGGATAGTGCACACCGACTGAGCACCTTTCATGAGTTCCATCAGCATAGGTCTCCAAGGATTCGAGGAGAGTGAGTTTCTCAAAAGTGGTTGAGGATTGGATTGAGTAGGAGGCTGAGAGTTCCCTAGAGCTTCTACATATTTTTCAGGACAACATGTTAGAAACTGAGTATGAAATAAGGCGTGCCGACCATATCATGTACTCGATGAATATAGTACAACTAGTGCATCATTTCTTGGACTGTCGATCGATGTGTGTTTAGGGACATCTGAGAAAGAACTATTCCTCTATGCATTCCTACTTATGTTAGGGTCCTAGAGAGAACCATTTTGGTTAAATGTTCTTTGGATGAGTGGATGATGCCAGTGAATGTTAGTAGTGGGAATGTAGGAAACAGATTCCAGTCTCAAAGACTTGGGCGTGGAAAATATTTTAGGAAGAGGAAGTGTTAAGGACAGATGAACTTTCAGGGTAGCAGATGTGGATGTATAGTTAGGAGTGCTGCATGAGGTGGCGTACAATTGGACATGTTACAACTACCACCCCAATGTGATCCCTACCAGGCTCAGGATGACATGGGAAATGACATGGGAGTAGCTACATGTGGTCAAGGGGTGTGACCCAATGGGCTCTAGGAATTATTTGAAGTAAGTTTGTGTCTACTACTGATTGTCGTATCAATAGACATAAGTATCAATCATTCCTACCTTCCTCAAAACTTTTCTAATACTTATATTTTATTGTTAAACCAATAAATTTACCCTCACCTCAAGAGATACCAATGGGAGGAGACTCATTATCACAGTTACGCCAATAGTGTGATTTGACCCTTGAGGAAATAGTTTTGGTTATAACCCCTCGGTGGAAGTGTTGACGCCTTTTGATATTAGTCTGGGTATGGACTGGACATCCACAGTTCATACTCATATTGATTTTATTAAGAAAAAAGGATTTGGTTTATCCACAATGATAGTATGGGGTTTTCCTTGGTCGGTAAAAAAGGAAACCCAGACATCACATGATAGATTCATTCATATAAGGGTGAAGTCGATCACACATGAGTTTCCCGGTGTTACCCTTAGGGAAACTACAGATTAAATTTTCAGTAGAAGTGGTAGAGTTTGGGGAAATGTTTTTAAAATATGTTTCTAGGATTTCCTCTCTAATAAGAAGGGGACTTATTCTTTGGCTGGGTAATACCAGACTTTTGGACCAGACTTCTCCACGGTAGAAGCACCTTAGTCAGAATTGATGAAGAAGGTGGATCCTTCTCTATGGATGGAGAAGAGATAGTAGAGATTTCATAAGATGAGACAGTGAAGATGTCTATAGTTCCTCTAGGACTATGAACTTGTTGTAGTCTATACTCCTGGGAAGGGGAAAATCATTGGAGACACACTCAGTAGGTGGCCTAGACTACGACTGCTAAGTGAGGCATGAAAGAAGTTAGACACATTTCGGATTTCCATTGTGAATAAATATAGAATATCTTACTTCTAGTCTACGAGTGCCACTTCTCCAATTCATCAGCGAATTTGGGAGGCATTGCTTGAGACATTGACTACGAGGACTAAAGTGCTTAGATATCCTCAGGACGGTCTCATGATAGAATTTTCAGAAGGTGGGGTTCACGTCATCCTTTTCAAACGATGCACCATGGTTCCAGTGGCGCTTCGGGAGGAGGTGATGAGGGAGTTCAATACACCCCCTCTGGCTGTACATCCTAGTGTGGTAATGATGTTTCCGGACCACCAACATCAGTACTGGTGGCTAGAGATGATGAAATAAGTGGTAGAGTTTGTGTCACGATGTCTCAGTTGATATTAAGTGAAGACTACTTAGAGTTATCATAAGTCTTATACCGCAGGAGATTAAGATCCTGGAAGATCGAGAAGGGAGAACATGTCTTCTTATAGGTATCACCTCGATGAGTAATCCAGAGGTTTGGCCGGGGTGACAAATAATCTCTGAGGTTCAATGGACCATTCTATATTCTCTGCAGAGTAAGTGTGGTGAATTACATCTTGGCTCTTCCACCACAGATTGAGAGGGTGCAAGACATCTTCCATGTATCCCATATCAGGATATACGTGCACGACCCATCTCACTTCATCGTCCATGGAGAGTTGGATTTCGATGAGGCAGTGACCTTTACAAAGGTTACAGTAGAGATTGCGGATCAACATGAGCATTTCCTCTTTGGGTGGCCGATTCCTCTGTTGCACATACGCTGGAAGCACAAAAACCTCCAAGAACTCACATGGGAGCGGGATGCTCAGATTTGTGCTTAGTACCCTCTTTTGTCTATTCTGCCTTTGTTTTGGATTTTGAAGATGTAAAGCCCTATGGTGTGGAGATTATAATGTCCTGAATAGTCAGTATAATTTCTTTAATTATATGGAATTATTAAGAGACCACAAAATCTGACAGTGTGTGATTCCGAGGCCCAGAAAGCCTGGAATGATCCATCAATGTTTTGTTACAATTGAAGAAAATGTGATTAAAACATTTTCCTAAAAAAGATAAATAAATTGGAAATGATTTCCTAGATTAATAATCCAAGGGCATCGATTCATTCAGGATGACAGGTTTACCCTAGGCGTGACTTAGTTTTAGGTGGCGCATGCCTCCGATAAGACAACCTAAAAATGGAATAATCATTAATAAATTAAATAAATAAATAATTTTATTTTTCAACTTCCTCTAACTCACAAATGAAAACAAGGATTAAAAATCTAAGACCACCGTTGAACATGTGGGGGTACACTTTCTTCATGAAGATACTAACTATGTCTGGCATGTGCCACCAGTGAATGTTAGTTTTTGGCCTTAAATAAAATAATTAAATGAAAATTATTTTTTGTAAAATCCATAACTTTTAAATTGTAACATGGATTTGAAATACGATATTAGCGTTGGGTTTTTTGGGCCATGTGTCACATAGGCAGAGCCTAACCTCTACCGTCGTGAATTGATGGTGACTGTTATTAATTTTTTGGACTTTTTTTCAGGTATGTTTAGTAAACACATGGGCATATTTTTCTAGATTTTGAACAGGTTCTCGGAATTAAAATCAAAGCACTCCATTGAACTCACAATGCCAGTATTCAATTAGAGAGACCTTCACTTCGACCTTATTAGGTCCGGAGAAGAAGATAGTTTTTGGAACATTTTAATAGAAAAAATAAAATAACATTATTATTTTATTTTTATTCTATTCCTCCAATGGACAAGCTGTAAGGTGGGACCGGTGATGTGTCATTCCAATAAATTGCATGATCATTCAATTCTGTGTAACTGCACAGTTGGGGAAATAGGAAGGTTCCTAATTAATGGGCCTCCATTAATCCACACACATTGCACACATATCCCCTCTCATATTTATATGGATCTTGGGGAGAGGCTTTGGCACTACTTCTCCAAGAAATGAAAGTGCTGACAATGTGAAGTGATGACTTACCCATGGAGGATGGAGCTGGTACCAGCGGGAGGTGACAAGGGACACAGAAATCCAAAACTGGATATCAAAAAACAAGTGACATCATTGGAGGCTAGTTGCAGGGGGGATATATGCCGACACTTCCACAAAAACAGATGCTCTCCAGTGAACATGAGGTAGGGGTTATCTTTGTTTGTGAATTTTTTATTTCAACTTCCTCATTTTTGAATTTATACGAAGAACGCAGGTAATTCGACTAACGGGTTGATCTGTTATTCCGTCGTCTTTTCATGGGGGGGGTGTTGTGGGGTATCTTGTAGGGAATATTATTATTATTTCCATTACCCAACTCTTGACGTCCTTCTTGAAATAAGAACGTCTATTTCATTGCTACCGCCCTAACACGGTGGGTGTGGGCCAAAGGAACATGGGCCGACCCTTATACAAATATTTGTGGTGTTTTTTGTGTTGAATGTGATGGTGGAAGTCAACGTCTGGTGCCGACAACTGAAACCTGTGGGACTCGGGAACCGCAGTAGGAACCATGGCTGAACGTGATGAATGAAGCGAAGAAACTACACCACCGGAGGAGAGCTGCGGCCTGTTGTCCACGGCAGAGCAAGGGAGACAGATGACCATGCAAAGGGGTTCCTCCATGAGTCTATGCCACCTAACAGAGAATAGTCGTGACCTTGTGTTGTAGCGGCAAGGTGAGGAATGGCTGGCTTGACGCCGACCTCTGAAGAGGGCACGACACGACCGCACCGCGCGGAGGATCGTCTGGCCATCCGAACAGTCAGGGATGACCAGCAGGTCAGGCCGCACCATCAAACCAGATCAAATCCCGTGTGATGGGTCCAACTTGGGGACAAACCTTGGTTGACCTAAACCAGGTCATGTCAGCCCAGGCCGGTTCAGACCGGATCAGGACCAACTTCGACCCTTTATGATATTTTGGCCATATCTTGAGCTACGGGCGTCCATTTGATGAACCTTTAGCAGCACCAGAAAACTTGGAGTGATATGGACATTTTGTTATACCCCACATATGTTTTGGATAGTGTTGGGGTACATCCATGTTGGATCGAACACAAATACAACTGAGCCCTCCAGACTAAAAGGCCAATAACTTAAAGACCAGACGTCTGATTGACACACTATATTTTGTGTAGAGACAACTTTTATGTGGTGGTACTTTGGGAAACTTCTTCATGGGACTTCATGGATGATTGAGTATCGACATGTTTAATATTGAGCGGATCCTACAGGAATCAATTGAGCTTAGTGAGGGAACCCTGTAGTGGCTGTAACATGAGAAAGAGATCCATTGTGGGTCTGTTCTTGGGATCCTTTGTGGGTCTATGTTCGAGAGTATCACTAGAATCTACACTAGGAATCCACCTGGGACTACTATAAGATCCTAAGAAGGTCTTTTGTACCAGGATTCTGTTTGGGTATGATGATGTACTAGGATCTTGTGTGGGTCTGTTGTTCCGGGATCATGTGTGGGTCTGATGATGTACTAGGATCTTGTGTGGGTCTGAAAATTTAGGATCCTATGTGGATCTTCCTCTTAACGGAGTATGATGATTCATTAGTTACATCTATTCATCTTTACTAATTTACCTATGTTATACATGGTGTGAGCTGAGTCTTTACATTCGTGTGGATACCTTTGAGGTATTTCTCTCTGTGGAATACATGTGTGGTAATTCCTTCTTGGTGATACATTTGTGGTATTATCTTGTGTGGCGTACCTATGTGGTGCTTTCCTTCATGGTGATAAATTTTTGGTATTATTCTATGTGTCGTACATGTTTGGTACTTATCTTCTTGGTGATAACTTTGTGGTATTCTTCTAGGAGGTGAACCCGTGTGGTACTTTCCATCGTGGTGATACCATGTGGTATTATTATGTGTGGCATACCGTTGTGGTACATACATTCGTGGTGATACATTTTTGGTATTATTCTATGTGTTGTACCTGTGTGGTACATTCCTTTGTGATGATACCTTTTTTGTACGCTTCTGTGTGCCATACCTGTGTGTTACTTTACTTTTTGGTGATACCTTTGCGGTATTCTTATGTGTGGTGTACATGTGTGGTACTTTCCTTCTTGTTGTTACCTTTGTGGTATTCTTCTATGTGGTGTTACATTTTTTTAACATAGCACTGTGGTGTTACCTTTTTGGTATTCCTTCCTTCGTGGAACAGATGAGTTTTGAGCTAATGAGTTGGGCCTTGTGTTTCCTCATGAATGAGATGGGTATACATGATAACTTAGGTATATGTATGGGCATATTCTTAAGTAGGGTCGACTATTGTTCTCATTATTTGTGATTTTGGTATGCTTTGGGGTTTATCATTTTTGGATTTGTGAGACTTTGAGGGTCTCAGGGTCCCTAATAAGTATCGTTATACTCACCCTTGCATGGGCTATGCCCGCACCACATTGTGCTATGTGCAGACGACGAACATCGCTGACTAAGGACGATGGTACCAGAATAAGAGGTGGCTCAGATGTGGACCTTCAGACGATGAGTAGCAGGGATGAGACTTGAGGGAGCAAGGACCAGGTGGTACACATAAGAGACATGATGAAATGGAGTGCTATGTAGATTATCTATACCTACCCTTCAGGTAGGATCCTTGGTGGACGATCCAGGATCTGTTTTGTACATTTCAGTTGTAACTGTACATTTACAGTGGGGCTTGTATTCTGGACCATTTTAACTTACTCTACACACTCTTTTTTACTATTTAGTTTACTTTTGTATATATCATGATGTTTGATTTCATGCATGAGTTTCAGTTTATGAAGACAATGCCTTCCAAGTTTTAGGGAATACGCCTTCGGTGCTAGTCTCTAGCCCATGGCCTAAGGAAGGCAGGGTTGGGGTTGTAACGACATGGGCCCTGGGGGATGGGTTGTGATAGTTGAAGTTGGTTGGGGTCTATCATATCTCCCTTTTTCACATTTGTTATCTTAGAGGGTAGTACCACCCATTTGTGTGGTTACTATGCCCACGTTGCTAGTCGCAAACCCAGAGGGAACTAGAGGCGGGACTCGGGGGGTCATTATCTCCCATCTCATATGGCTATCCTAGGAGGGGCACACTCTGTGGGGATGTGGTTGTGACATTTATGTTTAAATGATAACTGATTAATGCACTATTTTATTAGTAATTCATTGAAAATTACAATAATAATGGATAATATATTAAAAAAATTCATAAAAAAAACATTTTCTTTATTATTTTAAAGGGTAAATTTTAAAATACGATATTATTAAAAAAATTAAAAAAAATTAGACAAATCATGAAAATATTATCTTTTGGATAGTTTTCTTGGTATTTTACTATAATTATTTATATATAGGTGAATAGTAGAAAACAAAATTTTAGAAAGTTTACATCTTTTATGAAAATTTACTAATATAAAGGTTTACTACAAATAGATAAATACATTTTCAAAACCAATTAGGTATTTATTTTTTGAAATTATATGTTTTATTAAACTATTATGAATCCAAGAAACCCATGATTAACATTTTGGAGCTCGAGTAATATTTTATTCTAACAGACACTCTTTTTGATGATTTCTTATAAATAAATATTCCCATGGTATGATTTATTTTTTATTTTTATTAAGTAATATATATATAATTTTAGTAAATAATAAACCAACCATGTCCATAAAAATCAATAACATTGGTAATTTTTTTATAATTATACTAGTTTTCCCTAAATATTGTTTCTCCAAAAAGGGGGTTTTTAGTAGTTGTATTATCCTTTTTAAAATTAAATTTATTTATACATATAATGATTATTGGATAAAATGAATTTTTTAATAAACCATTATTTAGATAATTTCAATTTCTGTTTTTAAAGTTAGTTTCTATGGATAAAATTTGAGCTGCCACAGTAAGGAGAAATATGTATTAAAAGGCTTTAACCTTATAAAAAAGGATAAAAAATATTAAAAACATGTGATATAATATATAGTATATGGATGATTAATCATTTCCCTTATAATAATGCATTTTTGTGTATACTTATTACTTATATAATTTAATGAAATTACTTTTAAGTAATAAATATATACATAAATTCAACTCTCAACACTTATAAAAGGGGACTTACATCACCCATTCAAGGACCTAAAAAAGAAAGAATCATCTTGAAAATATAACATCATACATTATCATAATATATTTCTAGAAATATGTATGAAAATATTAACAATGAACTATTTTATCACATCTAATTTGGTGGAATCCTTTAAAAAAACATAAAGTTGTCAACCCGAGTACTCATTTTTCTTAATGATTCATCATTTCAATCATACATTTTCATGAATAATTATAACATTACTATAAATTTAAATCGTTATTATAAGAATAATAATTATTGGTATGAAATTTTAATAAAAAATTTATCATACTTTATTATTTCATTTAATAAATTAGAAATGAATATTTTTGTTTGATAGACTACCACCTCCACAGAGTTATGAATTCCATTCTTTCTCCACAAATTAAATTTGTTGATTATAAGGGTGAATATAAAGAATAATATTGATACATGAAATATATTTAATAATATGATGATATAAAATTTCGACCTCATATTTTAACTTTCAGTCTTTGAAAATGACAACATTAACCATGATTTATGTAGAAAAATGCATCAATAAAGCAACATATGTCATGTTTTACCATTTTTTAATACTCTTGAAATATATTTCCATATCATAAAAATTTATAATAAATCTCATTAATTTCTTTAGTGATTATATAATTTCACTAATAAATGACATTCAATATCATTATCATCCATTAATGAATATATGCTCATATTCTGGATGGTATAACAACCTCATTGAACAATAAAATAAATTAATATTATGGACCACTAAGCGAACATAATTATATATTATTTATGATATAAATATTAAATTATTGATTTTAATTTTGTTTGGGAGTAGTAATACCAAAATTGAACCCATTCAGTATGATATAAGTACATTTATATTAACAAACACTGAAACATGATCGTCTCAAAATTCAACATCTGTTATCAAAATTAGAAATTCCATCCCATGAAATATGTTCATTATATGTAATTATAATTAGTAAATTAAAATATATTTTTTAATCACATAATGATTATCATTAATTAAAAATTAATTATGATATCTTTTCATGATGCATGTTCCAAAAGATTAAGATTAATCACATTTAATTTTGCAAATAGATAATAACTAATTGGTATACAAATAATGATGGATTATAAATAAGGAATAAAAATGGAAATATTTGGGAATAATGTTCTAAAATTATTTATTAATAGAGTTATGATTATTACGATGGATGTTATATATTTCATGCGGAAATAAATATAATAGGGTACAGTTTTTGTGTCAATCACTCACATTGAGAATTCATTTGATGTTATTCTCCAATACTATTTTTTATGGTGTAAATATTTCCCCCATTAATTATAATACGAATTTTTTTGGAATTTTGATGAATTACTTGTAGTTATTCTCTTACTTATTCTGGACTAATATTGATATCATCAATATAATATATGGGGGTTTTAGAACATGTTTGTCTTTGATGAGTTATAATGTTAATTATTGATATTTTTCATTTATTTCATACGATAAACAATATTTCATTTTTGGGAGACCATTTTTGATTCCAATAGTCTTTATTAATGAGTTCTCTTCATTTGTGATATTACAAAAATGTTATTGATAATTATTAAACAATTATATGACAGTTTATCATCCATGTCTAGTTTTTCCCATTTTACCAAATGTTTTCCCTTTATATTTTTAAGAACATGAATTTTTTGTTTCCTATTACATTAATACTTCACCTTATACAACTAAGAAATGTTTTTTATGATGTGGGTTCTCAATAATGATATCAACTAGTGTTATATTCAATTTAGAAATCATTTTATTACCCTACACTATTAAATTCATCATGAAAAAATCTATTAAAATTAATTATTTACATTACTGATAGTTATCATTAAAATAAAAATTTCAAAATATTTATCATTAGCCTTCTCAAAATTAAATTTGAAAATAGCTACTGAAAATTTCCCAAAACCTCATCTCTTATGATAATGTTGATTTTTTTTCTAAAAAATCATTGTGTTATGTCATCATGTTTTGTGTAAATAGTCATTAAACCAATTTCAATATAGGGGTAAATTTTTTTGATAATATTTTGTATGTTTTAGGTCTATGTTGAACACTAATTCACATATATACAAGGATGTGATGTGTAGGACCAATATTATATTATCCTCTAAATCAATATGCAATGTTTTAATCTCATAACATAACATATATAGTGAATGTTTTGTTAGAATATCCTCCCAATGTGATGTGATGGGTGGGACTATAATTATATAGCCCTACAATACATTGGTTAAAGATTTATGTCTCATGAGATGGTATTTATGATAAAAGGGAGTTAAGATGATACAGTATTAGAAATTTTCAAATATATGTTAATATTATTGGGATTGATCCATTACGTACTCTATGTATATCATATATTATGTTGTGGTATCAAAATTATGATTTCAAGATCATATGAGATTAGTTGAATTATGCTAAAGAGAAATGAATAGTTTTTTTTATTTTCATCCATGTTTAATGTCTCAGGAGTTATAAATATTAAATTAAAATTACATATTTAAATTTTTATACCCATACTTTTATCTGATTCTCACTAATGATCATTGATTTTTATCACTTATTCTTTCATTTTATTGGAATTTGAGTTCATTATTTCTTATGTTTTTCCAATGTAATGATAGAACGTTCTAAATGTGGTATTACTAGAAGATTATAATTTGTTATAAAATAGTTGGATACATTGAGGACATAATATGGTATATCTACATATATTTATATTAAAAAAAATATCGGATAATATATTCATGTGTTTAATCTAGTTTAATGGTAAATTTTTACCTAATTATTCCAATATTTTAATTCCTCCAGATCCTTTTATTAATTAAATTATTATATTTCTAAAATAAATTAATTTTATGAGTTTAATGATTGGTTCTCTATATAGATTATGGGGGTGTGAAGTGTGAGTTATATTCTAGGTTTTTCTATGGTGCATGACTAAATGTTGTGACCTGCATGAGTGAGATGAGATGTAGATGTGATGTGAGATCACTTATACAATACCTAATGTGAGTGACGTGGTTTAGGTTGATCATTGGTAGTGGGTCGACCATGAGTAAAATAGTGAGGGGAATTATTTGGAAAAAGACAATATTATTTCATATCGGGTGGTAATTTGTACATGAATATTACATTCCCAATAATTTATAGTTATGGGTTATGTTATGTAGTAGAATTAATGAAGTGATGAGTGTATTTTTTTAATATAGATAAAATATATAATATTAGGTTTTGTGGTTTCTTTGATTTCACAATGTTACCTAAAAAATTGGGATTCATGATGTCTTGGTATGTACATAATTGACATGGACCATTTCTGACATGATTATTATTTTCCTAATGCATACACCTATATGATGTTTTATACTAGGGGAACATGGAAACACCATTATTTAGCTGTACTTATTACACCATACATAGTAACATAGGCTCAAACTTGTACCATATTCTCTATTATCACGTTAGAGATCATGAAGTGTAGGGGACTGGGCTGGTACAACTAGATGGTATTGAAATATAGATTTGTGTGACATATAGATGAAAATATGTCATTTTTGGTAATTTATGTAATTATATTTATTTGTGTATGTGGTCAATCTTGTGGGATGATTGTGTGTGTTTTTTATATCATGGGTATGTATTATAAAATCAATTTTTAAATTAAATTTGGTTTCATTTTTTTGTGTGTCCTATTTTTATGTGTTTTGGAGGTTTTGATCAATTTTCCACAATAATATTTCTATTATTAAATGGATTGACTCATAACTATATGTATTAGGAATTCACAACTATTTGGAATCTTATTTTGTATTGGGATGGGTGCATGATGAATCATTCCACACAGGGTGAGATGGAATTTCTAGGTTTGAGCATCACATAATGATTACAAAAAAATGAATAATACATTTCGAGGACATGACTATAAGTAATGAAATTATGGATAAGCATTAACACTAAATTTTATGTTTATTTTTTTGAATTATTTAGTGTTAATGTTATAATTTGTAAGAATTTATATTCTTTGTACTAAAAAATTATTCACAAAAAAAAAATCTATAAAATATAATATCAATTAATTATATAACTTATACGAAATTGATTATATAAAAATAGTTATATATATAAATATTTATTAGAGGTACATATAATAGAATTTATATAACTTACAAATGTGGAATAATAATTATAACATTAGTTATATATATGTTATTTCATAATTAAATTTCCATGTTGGATATTAAATTACCCAACATGGTATTATTTCCATTTTAATTTTATCCAAATAAGGATAAAGAGTCTTTAAAATGTTTATGGGAGTTATAATGGTAGAAAAATTTAAATTCACAAAAAATAATAATTTAAACATGTATTAATCTTCTTGTGATTGTTTAATTTATAAGATATTCAAGAAAAACACCCTAGCCACAATACTCTAATATAATAAACAGTTAGTGAATCATGAGAACTATTACAACACTTATCCCAAAATTTAACATTTTATATTATAAATCTCCCTAAAAATTATTTCCTAACTCATAACACTCACTAATGTTTTAAATCTCAATAAACCATTTGATATTTCTTCATCTTTAATCGTGTAAATTAATGATATCAAACCATTATATCATGTCGAATCATCCATCTCAAGGGGTATCATTGTCTATCACCAGTTTCTATGTAATAATCGGAAATCCTTGTTTCCCAACAGCTATAAAATTATGTAATGACTATATTCACACATTTTCAAATGAATGTTATTATATTTTATAATATTTTCTTTTAAAAGATACAAATGACAGAACAGAGTACACTTTGGTGTTTTATATGGCGAGGAGAATATAATTATACTCATAGAATATTCATTGTCAAATACGTAATCAATATTTGTGTTTATATATTTAAAATTTCCATAAAATCGTCAATAATCTATAAGGGGACAAAAAAATACAATTTTTGATATTTGTAAAAACTGTTTGTAATGAAAAATTCTTCATTCCAAAAAATAGTCACAATTTGAAAAATTTATTGTTTTTAAATAAATTTAATAAAAAATGAGGGAAAAATATATGATAATTGTGTGTACCACATTATGTATAAGTTGAAGGGGATGTAATATTAATACCTTTGGGATACATAGGTAGACTGCATGGGTGAAATGTGTTATCCCTTATCCAACCCAACTCATATTGTCCCCTAACCCAACCATATGGATGGGATTTCTTTATAGAGGTCATGATCATGAACCATTATAGTGGAATGTTATATGAACCAACTACATACCAAGGATAACATGTCCCATATTCACATTAAAATTCCTATCAACTTTTTATATTACCACTGCCTATAGAAATACTACCCCTATAAGGGATATCCAATCTTCACTGTATCCCATCAAATCTATACCGTTTTCGTCAAATGGTGGGTCCACGTTTTATGTTCCCTGACTTACTAAATGTTTGGGGTCCATTTTACCCAAAAAACTATTACCTATAATATTATCTCTTACATAAAAGCATATTATATTCACCATTGTTCAATACATGTCATGTAGCATCTCACTCTCCCTCAAATATCATAATATTCCACTACCCACATAGTGTACCAATCAAATGATTGAAAATATATATGTTATATTTATGTTGTTGATTTCTATTTAAGTAGAATGGATGGAAAATCATTTCACCAATTTCCAAGTATATCTCCTATGAAATAATTAATTTAGAGATTTAATATATTTTTAAAATCTATAAAAAAATTAATAAAAAATAACAAATATATAATATTTTTTTAGATTGAAGTTTTTCTAATAAAACTAGTTAATACAATGGACAAAATATCTTTCCAATACTTATAAACGATGAAATGGTTACAATTTAAATAGAATCTGAAAATCATTTAATATAATTTTGTTGAAAGATATATATATCTTTGATCATGTAGAAAGTATAATTCAAATATCATTAGATAATAATAACATTATCATCATAACTAAATCCATGAAATCTTATGATATATTATTTACACTAAAAATACGATATTACTCTTCTCACATAATAATGTTCATTGATTTATTTATTAAAATAGTGATTAAAAACCATGATTAAACATAGATTACCAAAACTCATTCAATGATTAAGATTATGACCCAATAATAAAGTCCACAAACTGTATGTTATCCTATAATAAATAAAATATGATTAAAATAATCCAAATAATAATATTTTCAATTTATAAGTAAAATAATAAAACAAAAAATAATAATAATTTGGTATAAGAGGATGATATTCAGTCATCCTTATATATAGTTTCTCATTGATATAATGATTTCACATCTATATTTTAATATTTACAAATAAATAAATCAATGGTTATAATGGAATGGTGAAATAAAATCATAAATTAAATAATTGAAATCCAGTTACTTTCAACCTCTTAAGGAACCCAAACCATATTATCAATCTAGTTATTTTCATTCTCTATGTAAAACCCAATATTTGTGATGAAATTTTGTATATCCTGAAACCTTCATGTTGTAAAATAATACATTATCTGTATTATGTAACATCTAAATAAAAAATATAATTTTCAAAATCTAATGGTATGATCAAAATATTAGTGATTAATTTTTCAAATTTTTTATTCTATATCAATCAAATCATTCCATAAAATTAAAAATGATGGAATATTTTATTAATGTTTTATTCTATTCACAATAATAATTCAACATTAACATATTAATTTATCATGTATTAGTTAATATTTCCCACGGTTTACATTCTTACAAAATTTAAATTGCCTTAACCCATTAGTTTTCAATCATTTATTATCTTTTTTATATAACAATCATTAACCAAAACCCAAGATTCCATCATGAATCATTATTTTTGTTTCTTATATAACAACCTTTTGGTTATTAATTTCAATCATGTAATGGTTCTGCAAATCAAAATATCAGAAATAAAATGGAACTATTATTATAATAAAATGCATACATAAAATTTATATACATTATAATTCGTTTGATGGAACAATAAAAATATTCTATGAAAATATTACCTAACATACAATATACCCTTAAAAATCATAGTTTCTATAAGAAAAAATATCTTTTATTATAAAAATTAAATGATTCATTTCATTATATTTTACACATATCAAATACACCACATGTAAATTATTAGTTTTCCTCGTTCAAGGTTGTACACATTATTACAATTAATATAAACCATATACAAAAATTATAAATCATTATTGAGGTGGTATCAAATGAATAGTTTAAATTAAGATTAATTGGGTGTGATTCACTGATAGAATTGTTTCTTCAATTGTTTTAAAGACATCTGATTATATATTTTTAAATCATTATATCTAATTTAAACAACATATAAATATTTTTCAAATATAATTAGATAAGAAAAAATGTGGGAAAAAGTTAATTAAAATTGTCACAGATCATTGAAGAACTACTACATACATATCGCGGTATAGAAACCACCATTTCATCATTTTTAGACTGAAAGGAATATATATATAAATGACATATTTATAGTCATCCCCAAATTACAAATAGTATTTAAACACATTATAAAATCGAAAAAATATTTGAAATCCCCATGATGTAAATAAATAATGATTATATCATCTGAAAACTTCTTCCTCTTAATGAAACTATTTAATTTAAATTATACATTTGAATCAAAAACATCAACAATGATATTTAATTTCTGTAACATCAAACTACAAGAAATTACTCAGAATAATTTTTTACAAAATCATAATATATATAATTATATCAATGTATAATGACCATTATCAAATTCATATTATCATGATTCAAGAGTAAATAAAATTATTTTTCTACTTCATGAAGTTTTCAAATTTTTCATTTAACATTTCATAGGTTGGGGAACTTGTCACATAGTCTAAAAAACTATGTAGAACATATCAATCACTCATTCTCATTTAAGTTATGGAAATTTTTTAACTAAATATATTTATTTTAAAAATAATGCTATAACCACTAATATTATGGTGTGATTCAAAAAATCTAAAAATAATTAAGTCAAACAACAATAATAAACAACTTGACATCATATTTCTATATCATTCTGATATTTATATTAGAATAATTTTTTATTCACCTGTATCTCTCAACACAAATTAAAACCCAATGAGTTTTTATAAAAAACAAGCAAACTATTATTTTCACCATTATACTAATTTTCAATGTTACACTATTACATAATGTTCATTTTGGAAGACATATATAATAGTATATTCTTAACCATGTTTTAATCGCATTACGCTGAAAAACATTGTGAGAACATATAAAAAATAATATATAATTGTGGAAAAATCCATGAGTCATATTTTGGAGTTCAAGAATAATAATATATTTATAGTAAATAATTAAATGGTGAATAAAATTATAGAGTAATATTTTGAAAATAAATTTTTCTAGAAACACAAAAAAATATTATGGTTTATAAATATAAAAATAACACGATATCTTATAAAACATGAAAAGTATATAAATCATACCATCATACACATCAAATCAATTCAAAACACATAAAATAATATTCTATAATGTTTATTAAAAAATATTTAGAATTTTAGATATTTTATTAGTGATTATTAAATTTTAATATAATTACCAACCATATATTCAAGAAAAACCAAAAATTATATGAACATAATTTTTTTATACTAAATTACATAAACATGATAATATAGTCTTTTAAAATAAACCTCAATAGGTTTTATTAGAAATAATTTAATTGTAAATGATGTAAAACTCTAAATATATATAATCAATTAATTAAATTATAGAATTTAGGTCAAGTGAATTTTCTACTTTTTCATACTAATTTTCAATAAAATTAGTTACTTTTGATATAAATACATATTTTTTAAATTATATATTAAAAAACATCGGTAATGAAACTTGTGATCTCACTCTAGACAATAATATTTGAAAAATTAAATTTTAAGAATTTTTCCTCTCAAAATATAAATTTTTATCTTCTATAAAAGATTCATTAAAGGCTAGTTAAACCAAAAAATAAATAAGTCATCCATAACTAAGAGGATCCAAGCACAATATGGAATATGTTATTACAATAACAAACAATATTATTGATCAATAGATGATATGAATAACAATCATAAAGGAATATTGGAATTGTTGGAATCATAATCATCATCACACCCAATGTAAATAATGGAGAAGACTACTATAATAAATAGACCTTTTTAGTATATATTTTTATTTAACACCACCTGTGTTTGGTAAGAAATAAATTTTTTGGGATTCACTATATATTGACCATTTAACATGAAGGAAAAATTGGTATAATATTTTATAAAATTAATAGGTTATGAGTTGGATGAGAAGTATATATAGTATACTAATCTAATTATTGTTGAAGTAAGGTGAAAATATCCACAAAAATACCAGTAACATACATGAGTTATTATGGTAAAAAATAATGATAGGGATAGGGATAACAATGATAGAGATTGAAAAGGGAATCAAGATTGGTGGAATAGGGAAACATGGTGGATTCCCTAAACTAAATACATCTAGATGATTCATAAAAATTGGGCCACCAAGATATATAAAGACATACTATCACTTCAAATAATGGGAAATGAAAATGTAAGAATGGGATAATGTGAAACTTATGTGTTAGAAGGCATATGAAAATTAAGCGAATAGAGGGTTTCATCAGTAGTAGTAATCAACCTTTAAATAAGAAAATTATTATGATTGACTATCATAGAAAAGGAAATAAAAAATTTTTGAAAAAAATTTATAATTCCTATGGAAAAAATTGATTTGATGGACTTTTTTAATGGAAGAGATCATGACCATCCACTTCACTACCATTATAACAAAAAATGACAAAACTAGTTTGAAATAGAAATTTAATAGACAAAAGGCACAACCATGACCTTAATCGAAAAATGTGACTATTGATGAAATGCATTCACTAACTACATAACCATGGGGGTTTCGATAGTTAAAAGGAAGGCACTAGGATGATTATCTAGTGATAAATATCGTAAACCACATCTGAAAGAAATAGATGATGATGATGAACCATAATGCATATATCCAAATCAATTGATTATGTTAATAATGGTTTTTGATAAAATAAAAAAAACAAAAAATATGATAAGGATCATTTTCTACCTAATCATGGTGAATATGACCTTATAACCTTAAAATATATTACCTCTTCCATGTTGAGAACCATAGGTATCAAAAATAACTCATTCAAAAATAATCCAATATAGGATAGAAAAAATTGAAAATTGAAAATGTAAAATATCTAAAATAATTTATCAAATTTATATATAATGAATAAAACACATCACTAATAGTACCATATTTTATACCATTTGGAAAAAATAATAAAATACAAATAGATTTTCTATAAGTAGTGCTATACAGAGAACATATTTTTAAAATTGTTTCTCAATATGTTTTTTTGTAAATGACACGTACATGTGTGTTTCAAAAAATACTATCACATATTACCAATAAACACATCATTTAAGATCTCATTTCACTGATATAAACTCAATAAAATCACAATTTTATAGACATACACATATAATCACATAAAAACTTTATAGATATAATATATAAAAAAACCCATGTGCATGTTTAATTAAAATTATTCCATTTATAATTACTCCTTATAATATATTCAAAACCAACACAAACGATATAATATTTCATTAAATTCATGTAATTGTATCCCACTCTAAAAATAAAAATTAAATGAATATAATATAGTGGATAAAAAATGATATAACATTTTGGTACCTGAGGTTAAACTTCCATTATGAACCTCAATCAAAGAAACTTTTTAATTAGAACTGGTTTTGTAAGCTCATATACAAATTTCATAGATTGAAAAAATAATTTATTTATTTGGATTACATAGTCCACCTTTTTATTTACAATGTGTAACATAATATCAATATTCATTGATCAAGAGTATTAAGAAAAATATTTATTAATTTAATAAGAAATTGATTGTAACATCATGTAATAAAGGCTACAAAACAGCAATAACAAGCCCTTATAATTGTTTTTTAATTCAAACAAACTTAAAAACATCTATATTGAAGCCAAAAAAATTTATTACACTTTATATTGGAAAATAAAATTTTTCTATTTCATTTTTAAATAGATAAAATTTTAAATTAATAATAATAATCAATCTAATGTGGAATTTCATACATCAACACATATAGCCCAATCTACTGTAAAAAATATCACAAGATTTTCTTTTTTTTAATCTAATAAAAAAATTAAAAATCAATTGTTTATTTATAATACATAATGATTGTAATCAAAATACTAAGGCTGTATTTCATTAGAGTACTTTGATATCAGGTACATTATCAAAAATAATTGATGATATCCAATCCTAAAAATTTAAAAGGATAAAACAACTAATAAGATTTATAAACATATTTATTTAATATGCATACCTTCACAATATATGGAATATTGTGAACCTAAAATGAATATTTTTGAAAAACATTTTATTCATAATTTCTAAATACATTAAATCTAAATCGAGGATATTTCCCCTATGAATGAAAATTAAAATAATTTTCATGAGTAATTTATAATTTTAAAATATATCTCCTTTATTTAAGAATTAACTTGTTACAAATCATTTTAAACTAAGAAATAAAATACATAAAATATTCATCGACATTTCTAACAAAAAAAATGTCATTAAAATAAACAATTATGAAGAGTGAATTTTATAAATTCTATTTTATAAAATATATTATATCCAATCTATATTTTCTGAATTTTAGTGGTACCATAAAGACATCCAAAATCATGTACAATGATATTGGTGTTGTCATAAAATTTTACAATTCCTTATTAAATTTGAAAATATTTTAATATTATCACCATGTAGAAATACAATGAGTTGATCAATATTAACCTTTATTTAAATATGTATAATAAAAATTCTAACTTAGCATATAATATAAATATTTTTTATCACATTTGACATGTTACTTAAAAATGTATTGTTGTGTTTTCTATAAATTTTTTACAATTTGCTGCCTCATTAAATAAAACTCCTCTAACATTATATTAACCCTTAAAAACCAGTCTCACCTTCATCCAGACCACTTCACCTCATTTATTATCTTTTTTATCAAAGAAAAAACGTTTTTAAAATAACATTATTATATATAAGACAAGGATTTAATGAAAATTTATAAGAAATCTTAATTTGATCTGAATATTTATTCACTACATCAATTTAACCTTCATACACCAATTCTCAATTCACATGCATTGAATTAACATATAAATTAGTGTTGTATATGTTGTGATATTAAATTGTCTCTATATTCAAACCTTTTAATTATAATATCACATTACGATATTAATTTATTCCTATTTTCCAACCATTTATTAAACGAAAACATTCTATTATTCTTCTCATAAAACAAAAAATGCATCATTCATATTCTACTCTTGAAAAACAATTATTTTTTCATCAATAATATAATTTTTCATATTTAAATTAGGTATTTTTCATTCATCATTCATGGAAATAAAATACTATAAAAACACATCAAAAGAGTAACTGAATTTATTCACATAAAATTTTTGAGAATATTTCCTAATTCCATTTGTTAATAACGACGATATACTATATTGAAGTATTATTCATAAAATATTCTATTAACTACACAGTTCCTCATGTAACCGGACATTAGACATTTTACCATAGTGTAACTAAAAATTGTGAATACAATGACCAAATATAAACTATGGATATTTTTATTATATATCCTATATAACAAAAAATATCCATATACCGAGATATGATGAAAAATTTACTCCTTACATAGTGGATTTGTTACAAACTATACCACCACATATTATAAATACAATTAATTTTGATATTAATAGAATGGATTTCAAATTATTATATTTCTAGGATAAATTAAGTTAGTATTATCACAGAATTATAAAAAACCTTACATAGCTAAATGGATACTTCCTCAGAGTGTATATTTTTTCTACAATATATGTTACAATGTTTATTGCCTCATTTATTTCAGAAAACATATGGTTTATTTAGAATGTGTAACTAAATACATCTTTATAGTCCTGATATATCATAAATTCCTATTAAAAACATTCAAATACCGGATTTAAAAAACAATACAATATAATTTAAATAAGATGAATCAAAATATACTTATCCAATTTTAAAAAACAAGATAATTTTTAAGGAAATTTTACTACTTAAAAAATAATCTGTTATCATAAATAATAATTGACTAACACAAGAAACCAAATTTAATTTAAAATGTATTTTTAGTTCCTTTTTAGTAAAACAAAATTTTAAAACAAATAATTCATTATTGATTACTGAGAAAATGACAATTCTTCCTTAAATTCATAGCCTTCATCATTTTAATATCTTAAATTTTCTTTAATATCATTAGCATGTTTCTAAAATTATGAAATAAAAAATTTACCTAAAAAACATTATAAATCACTAAAATACATATTGGTAACTAAGGATACCATCTTCATATAAAAATTTCTATAACATTCCTTATCCTGCACTCCTAGATCTGATGAAAAACTTAATATTCAATTTTTCTCCTTTATATAGTTAAACAAAACCCATTTATTCATAAAACATTTACAACATCAGTATGATTAATTTGATCCCTTATATGCACACATATCTGTTTTTGTTATTGGTTTTTGGAATTTGGAATAAATAACACATACCAGTACTCATGTCTTTATGTGACTAGTTTTCCAACAAATAACATATTTATTTATATGAAAATAAGCCAATAACATATCCATAAAATTCTAATATATTTATGAACTTATATAGAAAAAATAATCTATCAACAATCCTCAAAAAAATTTAAATGGAAACATAATAAGTTTGGACTAAAATTCATAGTAAGACTAACAATAAGTCATAAACTGTAATTATTTACAGTGAGAATATGATGAGCATATATTAATGATGACATAATCAAATTAATTGAGCATAAAATTATAGTATTTGTAATCATCAATAAAGTTATCATTAATTATGAGAATTTGGATAAATATTTACCAAATAATAAATTCATTGGCATCAATAGTCATTATCCATATGATAATTAATCATGATCAATGCATATCATTAAATAACTATTTGAAAATTAAGGTATAATGATTTCTTTTCTAATAAAATTATCTACATCACCCTTGATCGAAATGACAATAAACTAGTTAAATACATAGGACAAGATACACTAGTTTACTCCCATATTCATTCATGTGATGAAAAGAAACATTTTTCAAGGTAACGTCTCAGTGCATCTCTTCATGTATGTCTTGTATTTTTTTTCAAGTTTGCCATTTTATTTGGGTGTATTTTGTGTTTCTCATGAATGGAGATTCTTTTCTATGCATAATAACATAATTTTAGTGGATATATGTTTTTATTATATTATAATGTATTGTTATAAATGTGTAAATGGATTTTAATGGATCTTATTAGGATTAGAGAGAATTATGTTTTGTATAATAGGGTTTTATAAGAAGACACACCTATAAGAAATTCCCTAGACACATTTTCATTTTGAATATATTACATGACAAGAATATGTATTATGAAATAATCCTTGAATGTTGTGAATAACCTAAAAAAAATTTATACCATATGAAAATCACATGCCATGAAAAATTTGATAGAGTTTAAATTAAATATGAGGTGATTCATTTTCAGGGCATTTTTATACCATGAGGTTTTACTCGAGGAAAGGGGTTATGAACATTAGTTCCAAAAACATTAAGAGTTTATTTTTGTCATTCGGTTCTTAGGATTTATTCTGGAATATTGTGGATGATTTCAGTTATTTTGAGAGATCACCATTCTTCTAGATCACTCCATTCGTTGTTGGACTCTATTGGTGTTTGCATCATATATCCCTAGATTCAATCATTCTAATACATATTTTTTGTTTTGAGAGTTTATTTTGGTCTATGTGTATTTTTTATATACATTATAAATTGTTTTTTCTATAGATTCGTTTTAGTTTCATGTCACTCCATGCATTTCCAACGTCTATATGTAGTTTATCAGTATTTATTTTCAAATTTAGTTAGGTTTCTATTATACCTTAGGTAGGTGTATATATGTATGGGTTTCTACTCCAGGAATTTCTAGATATTGTATTTTATCCCATTGGGTTGTTCATTTAATTAGATTTTCATTAGTGAAAATGATTTTTATTAAGTGTGATCATTGATAATAGAAATGGGTATAAAAACACATAGAACATTTGGAAAATTAAATGTGTTGGGAAATGGACATAGGTGACCCTAGTGTGTATAACACCATAAGGGGTTACTTATTTAATATCTATTGACACTGATATGAGTTGATATCAGCTAGAACTAACTTATTCATTTTTTGTGATTCTTTTATGTGTATGATATATTACCATAGGATATATCCCATAAATATTTCACTATCATTGATACATTTTTATCACATGATAGATTTTATTCATGGATTTATAGTCATGTGTTTATATAAACAAAATTCCTATGTAAAAAATATATTTATGAAAAAAAATTATTTGGGAAAATTTGTTATAAAATTGATTTTATTTAAAGATAGAGCTGGTAAATTATTGGCATTTGATCTTGTAACAATTTTTTGGTGATATAATATTTGGATGTGTGATGAAACTAAACTTTTGAAATTGGGTTGTTATAGAACATATTCATTAGGATTCATGGATATGGAATTTAATCATGTAGTATTACACATTTTATTGTTGTCTTTATCCATCTTCGTGAGACAGATTATTGGTAACATATAGTTACATGATGGCACTTCATTTTGATATACTTTATTTTTCTTGTTTGTCTAGTTTGGATTGACATTATAGGTATTATTTTATTTATTTCATGGTTAAATGTTTTAAATTTATTCTTTTTCAGTGATTAATAACTATTTTGGTTCTTCTCTATGTCTCACCATGTTGCATACCTACTTGGTTGTCCTATTTATTTGACCTAAACAAGATTATTAGAAATTTGTTTCCTAGGGAATATCCAATGTGATGTGTTATTGACACTGCTTCAGGGCAGTTTTCTTTCTTGTTAGATAGTTTTTAGGAACATTGGTATTTGTATAGTATGTGAGGAAAATGGGCACATCCAACTCACTTCTGTGAATGATCACGACTTACCATCAGTGTTCTAGGATTTTTTTTATTATTGAGGATTAATATTTGAGGTTGATTTAATGAATAATATATGTGGTTTAATTTAATAGATATTTTACATTATTAAGTTGTTATCATTATTAAATGAATTCATAATTACATATAATTCTTATCAATTAAATGAATTGATATAAATTCATGAAGTCGGTCTGATGATATTTATATCTTGTTATGACTAATTGGTTTTTTTGTTGTTGGTCAGGCAATGCCTCTTAGAACATATCATCCAAATATGTGTAAGGAAGCTATGAGACAATTTCCATATGAAAATTATATGGCATAATTTTTTTTGAGGGCCTGATATGGACAATAAAATATTAATGGGACAATATAAGAATATAAGAATATTTCCTCAGCACCAGTTTTGAGGGCTTGATATGGACAATCTAAGGTTTTTTAAAATTAGTATGGTTGTTTTATTTATAAAAATATTAATTTTATAAAAGATCTCAAGACTTCTCATAATTTTATCCTATCTGGTAATGAGAATCATTTTATTAACACGATATCTCGAGGTAGTAAGTTTGGATCCACATTCCCCATGGGAACATAGTTTTGTACATATGAATTCAATGATGCTGGGTATTATTATAATTCTGAAGGGGAAGTGCACATTTCTAGGAAATCACAGGGAGGATATGAGAGTAGATTTATTTTTGTGTTGGATTATTCACATGAGGAATCTGATGCATGTCCAGAAACATTTACAAATACAGTGTTTATTTTGAATTTAATAGTTTTATATTGGTTTAATATAGTTTGTAATTATAATTTCTTATAGTGAATGATAGATTTCATGATGGGATTACATTCAGATAATATTCCATTATTTTTTTAACATTCAACAACTTATAGAATGTTTTCTAAAAAACTTTTCATGTACCAGATTATATATTAATGCTATCAAACCATGAGGTGTAAAGTTAATACATAATGCTATTTCATGAAATGATTGACTTAATTGTCACCAGGGAATGGATGATCAATGATAATTCCTAGAGAGACTATTTTCACCATCATGTTAATTTATTATATATTGATTTGTTCCCTCATATTTTTTAGGTTGAGAGGGACTATAGAAAAAAAAATTTGGTTGTTATCACATATTTTGGTATAATATTGGGCCCATTTTCAGAGACATTTCCTCTTTTTTTAAATTATATATACCTAATGTGGTTATTGAATAACCCATCATCAATACAGTTGATTTTTTATTGTTTACCACTGAAGAGAGTGTTTATGATTGTAATAGACTGGTTTCCTGGATATAATATCATTTAAATTCTATATTACTATATGGTACTTCCTGATTTGTTTGAATGTAAAGTCTATTTTGTGGAACTTGTGGTTAATCGATTTATTCATCCTTTAATGTTGGAATGTTCAACAACTATCCTTTTTTCTAAGAATTATGTCATGATCATCTATATTTATATATCCTAAAATAAGTTTAATTAGGTGACCTTATAGAAAATATATATGTTTCCTTGTTTTGAAATTTTCATTGATCATCTTATATGGTCTCTATGCATTTCAAGCATTCAACTGCTAATAGGGTACCACAAGTTGATAGTTTCAAAAGATGATATACCTAATAAAATACTAGTTACCAGTATGAGAATTTTGATCATCTCGTTATTCAATTCCATATAAATAATTCTCATGTTCTATCTATGTCATAGATGAACGTAATCTTCTAATAGTTATTGGAATAAATTATTGTGGTTTTCATGGTTGATATTTTGGTTTACTCCAATAAAAGTGGTTTATCATGAATTATTTGGATATCATTGTTAATACATTGTGTGGACATTTTCTCTATTGTATTCATTCCAAATTTTATTTTTTTCATTCAAGAATAATGTTTTTTAAAATGTTTTATATGTGATTGGTGTCTGAGAGGGACCGAGAAAGGTATATGTATCTAAATAACGGAAGATTACTAGATTTTTTTTTGAAACAGTTATTCTTGGGGTTGTCCAATTATTATAGTTATTTTTTTTGGAATCTCTATGATTACAAAAATTATGATAGATTTAACATGTAATGGTATTATGTTTAATTAGAATAAAAATTTCGAGAGATATGTTGAATGAGTTAATGTGTTATTGATTCCATCTCATGTTTTGATTCATCCATAACCATGATCCTCGTATGATATTTTACGAGATTATTCAGGAAAATGTTTAGGGTGTTTTGTAATGCATGATAGAATTGTGTTAGCCTATGTCTCTTGAATATTACCTTGTTTTGAGAAGAACATCCATACTCATGATCATGATATGGTTTTGGATATTCATGTACTCAAAGCATGAAATCAGTACCACATTGGTGTACATTATACGCAACATTTATATCCTGAAAACCTGAGATATATTATCACTAAGACTGATCTATACATTAGAAATGACGGTGTGTATAGTATTATTAGTGATTTTATTTTTAAATTTCATATTTACTTAGAAAATAAAATTTGGTCATTGAAGAACTAATCAAGAAAATATATACACAAGGATTTATTGAATAAATAGAAGACTAGGTTTTCATCATTTTATATTATGTGATGAGATTTGGAATGGAATTTCTTACAGGGTGGGTATATCTGATTTTCATGAACGATGACTCATTATTTGATGATTGGGATTGGTTTTTGTAGATGTATAACACATAGTTCTAGAGAAATAGTAAAATTTGATATAGTGTGTATACCTCAGGGGAGTGGCCTCAATCTCCCAGTTGCAGTTCATGTTTTCAAAATAATAATGTTTTTTCTTATTCCATGATGTTTGAGTTTGTTGATAGTGGACACCATTAATTTGATTCTGTACACCCAATAACTACCATGATGTATCATGATTTTAGATGATAATATTGGTTGTCAGGGATGATATGTTTGATTAATGATTTTATATCATAATATCATAATTCTTAGAGAGTTATTTAGAACAACAATTACCATCTAGTTTTTTACATCCATTTAACATTTCAATATTGAAATGGGATGATATTTCGATGGATTTCGTCTTTGGGATACCATGGAATCAATGTGGGAGGATGTGATTTCAGTTATCATTTATTGATTTAGAAAATATATGCATTTGATATATACTAATGATATTATTAATATACAATATATTTAGGGAATTTTTTGTTTTTTTGTTTGAAAAAACTCAAGGGGTTCCCTATATGGTTGTTTTAAATAGGTATATAAGGTTCAGATCCATGTTTTCGAAAGATTTTTACGAGGTTATGGGAACCTAGTTCAAATTTTTCAAAATATATCATCCACATATAGATGGTTTGACAAATATAGATATCCATGTTCTTGAGGATATTACCAATAAATCTGTTCCAATTTCATGACGTTCTTGGGAAAAAAATTCATTACTTGCGTTATCCTACAATAATTTTTATCATTCATCAATATATATATGGACCATTTAGGATTTTATGGGAAACCATGATGATCTCTCATGTGATAGGATGTTTTTGTAGATGAGTCCATGGTTGGTCTATGATTAGTTTTAGAAACTACAAAGATAGTTTAGCTGATTGAAATTTTTTTGATCATGGTATACATTTTTCTAAAATATTATGTAACTCATCATCACCTGTCAATTGATTTGGAGGATGGTGACTAGGTATTTATTATATTCAAACCTCAATTGGAACATAATTAGTAGGGATAGAAGGGTATTTCATCAGATAGGTCTATGAGTCCTATTTATATCACTAGATGACATTCGATGGTGGCCTATCAACTAGACCTAGCATCTCATTAACTTCTATTCATGAAATATTTCTTTTTTCTGTACTAATGAGTTGTCGACAAGATCCTCCCAATGTGATTGAATGAGTGCATATCGATTATTTCTTAAAATCATTGTCTTTTAGAAAAAAATTGAAATTATATACCACTAGGAGAATTTCAAACAACATAAAATAATTCATGTTGTATGTTTACTATGGTGATGTGGATAAGATATCCATTAGACTTTTGAGTGTGAATTATTGATGAGGCTGTAGTGGAATTCATTTTTTATGAGACGAAGATCAGGATGATTTTTTGGGGACATAAATTGTTTATGGTGGGGAGATTAATTCACTTTTATACCATTCCTTAAGCGTTGATTTTATTTTCTAGGGTTTTCAATTTTATCGTGCATTGTGGGATTCTCAATAATTAGATTCCTTTTTTAATAAAATTGTCAAATTTTTTAAAGATGAATGATTTCTTAAAATTAATATTGTTCTATTATAAATGTGTAAATGGATTTTTAGGGGGCTACATTATACCAACAATCCTTATTATATGTTATTGATAATTTCTGAAAAAAATGGGTTGATTGAAGCCTAAAAAAATAATTGATGTCATGAATTGATTAAAATAAATGAATAAAACATAGGGAAGCAGTCGTGAATAGGATTTATTGAACGAAAAGATTGCATTCTACAAAACAATTACATGTCAATAAAATTTCGATAATGGTTTTATTTAAAAAAAGATGATCCCTTTTTTTGTTTTTTTTAATATGGGAGCTTCCATGAAATTAAAGTTATTAATTAAGGGGATTTCATATATTAAATGATTGTATCTTTTTTCATTCAATTATTAAAATTTCTTATCAAACCTGTTGGTGAGTCTGAGTGATTTTGTGTGATATCCGCCCTTTTGGATCACATGGTTCGACATTTGATTCTTATATTGGATTCACCAAATATCCATTGTAAGCTAACTCTCTACGTTTATGATTACTTTGGTCACTATAGTGGTTTTTGGTTTTTTTATATTTATGATTCATGATAAAATATTGGTTTCTAACAATCCATTCCATTTTCATGTTGTTCCATGTCTTGAGAAGGAAAATTCATTTTTTTTGAATATCGGATTTATGTGGTTCCATGTTTTCCATCAATATTTAGGTTGTTGAATATATGAGATTATTTCTAATTAAAAAATTTGTATGTTTTCTTATTGATCACTTTAGAGATTTCATTGAAATGGAGTTTCATGGGTAGAATCATATTTATATTAAATTTTATATTGGATTTCAATACTTTTTTTAAAAAAAATTAGTAAATTAAGAATCGTGGGTGCATTCATAAATAGACATATGTGACCCCAAGTTCATTAAAATAGCTGGAGTTACATTTATGATATTGACACACTGTGGAAGGATAATTTATCAGTAGGAAAAAACATAGGGTTGGGTTAGAATTATTTTGTTTATAGTACATACTAACATAGGCTAGAGTGACAATGGTGTTCTTTATATTTTATAGCTTTTTACTAGATGATTTTCTATTTAATATACTTTTTAAAAAATGATTAAATTATTTATTTTTTACAAAAAAAATCGAATTCCTATAAATGGTATTATTAATTAAAATAATTTATAATCTATATTTTTTTTATTTTATCAAAAGATGAATATTGATATTAGAAATTTTATATATTATTTTTTTATCATACTGGGTTTTGTAGGGAAACCCTACTTCTTACATTGTTATTTTTTCATACATGTTTTGCAGAATGTAGTGAATTAAAATGTAATTAGGTAGCATTCCATTTTATATTATATTATATTGGATTCACCATGGGAAAGATTATGGGTGTTGGATTGTCATTTGTATAAATTTTTAGTTTGGTTTTCAGTAATTTAATAGTTTTCTAGTGTGACATGACTTTTGTACGTATCATGGTTATTTAATCCTTAAATCCATGTTTTGAATAGTTTTCTAATTAGTTATAAATAATTTTTGTTGTTATTTTATATATATAACCATGTGATGAAACACATTGGGTATAATGTCTAGTCTATTTGGGATTGGTTGTTATAAAAAATTTATTAGAGAGATATCTGAGAACTAATATTATATAAACTCTACTAGTTTACCCATCTTATAAGCTCTATCAGGAAAATAATTCCTCATGATAAATAATGGTGTTTATCCTTATTCATAAGATATATCATGATCTTCTATCATACTCATTCATTTCCATGCTTCATTCAAGTATAAATATTGTAGAATATTTCATTTTTTGATATCATAATAATCATTAATCATTCACTACACTATTTATCCACAGAAATGAAATGGGTCCTATGTTAATCTCATTATCCATATATAGAAATAAAAAACATGGTATGGTAACAACATATCTGAAATGGAGTCTACGTAACATCATGGGTTGTGGATTTTGTTTAATGGAAACACTATTAGATTATATTTATAATAATGTTTTGAGAAAATTAACATATTAACATTAAAAACTAATTATTAAAATAAAAAAATTATAAAATATTAAAATGATCATCATATTTAAAAATATCATTATAAAAATACAAATGATCAATGAATAATTGTATTGTAAATGCATTCATAGATTCAAGTAATGGAACATGGGTTTGATAGTTATCATTGTGAAAATGGAAGTATCTAGGGTTTTCTTTACGAATGTATTTTCCTCTCAATATGGATTTTAAAATTCTATATAGGGATTTCTCTGGCTTCATGTATGACTGGAAAAACCCCATCCTGGCATGTTGGTTGTGGGAGGATAATGATAGACGACGACACTAATTGGAGGAATTTTTATTCTTTGAATCATTCACTCTAGAGAGAATCATATAAAAAAAGAATGTTTTTACATTTAAATGAAATGTAGGATGTTATTTCTAAAGAGATTAATATTTTTCAATTTTTTATATTTTCAAGTTTTATTTTTATAGGTGGGGAAATGATTTTTTGGGTTAATGAACTCTCAGAAAGACTCTATGGTCGGGATATTTTCAAAATACGGATGAAATCCTATTGGGAAAGGGTATTTCTATTATCTTTTCTTGAATGTGGAACTGAAACCGAGGGATTGGGGATTTAACTCCATATGCCTAAAATGAGGAATTGTTACCTTTAAATAATGAGAAGTTTGATATAATCCATTCTCTTTCAAGAACACTAGGGTTCTGGTATTTATTAAATTTCAATTCATAAACTAGATATTTTGACAATAGTGTATATTGTTTGATATTGGATCAGGGGTGGGTGTTCCCATCATGGTGTAAAGTTCCACAAAAATTTATAGGATTGGTTTTATTCTAAAATTGTAGTTGAAATTGAACACACATTATAATTTGTTGAATAAGTTATAATTTCTACTTCAGAGGATGATACCAATTTGTAGATAAATAATGAAAACCCACCATTTTTATAGATTATCAATCTATTGGACCTCTAAATAATAATTTCATATGGAATGATATTTTTTATATTTATCAGATAAGGGTCACAATAGTTTGGTATCTAAGAATACACAACATAGACCGTGAAGAGAAGGAGAAAATCATCCAGCAAATGTAAATTTGAGTGATGAATATGTAGGTAATGCTTCTGGTCTTACAGAAAGTTACAGACTGTCCAATTGAGTCAACATTGGGATTTCTACCTTACTAAGGAGATGCATGAATATATTAAAAAATATTGTGGGAATATATTCCAATAGAGAGAAATTTTTCTACTCTATCATTGATATTTTAGGTGGTAAATCAAAATGAGGATTCCTACAATGATATGCGGTTGTGGGGATCAATTAGAAAACGGGATGAGGTTTTAACCCCTTTTTTCCTACATACACAAATATTAGAAACTAAATCCAACATTGGTTCCAAGACCTCCTCAGAGAGGGGATATTTACTCCATTTAAACTCTTAATGTTTAAGCTCAGGTAATGGATGATGAGTTGAAAATTAATCCGGAAATGGATTCTTGTAAATCTACTCACACATGCTCAATAATTATTAAATAACATAATAATAAATGGATATCAATGAATATTGGGTCGAAATAGGATGATGCGGAAAATGATGATTCAGTAAGAAATTATCATATCAAGCGGGTGGTAAATATGGTAAGGATGTTGACAATGATGACTTTTCAGTATCCCCAACAATGAATTCAACGACAATAAAGGGATACTCACATCTGATGCCCAACATGATGACTAGATATATTTCATGTTTGAATAAGGATCGAGGTAATTATTTCATCCCATAGGAAGGTGAATAATACTGGGATTATGGTGATTATAATCCTCATGAACATTATTACTGATGAATTTGACATTTATCTATTCTTGAATGAGGTCATCTTGTCTAATCTAACTATATTCAATTTCTCTTCTATATTTTGTTTACATTTTAAAAAAGAGTCTTTTCAACAACTTTAAGAAGTACTGTTCATGATTTTGGGATCTCCGATTAATGTTATAATTGTTATTAATAAAAATTTATTTTTATGAATTTGGAAAATATTAAGAAATATCCTTTTTAATAATTTTTAAGGAAATATGAATTCTTTTTAGAATATATTTAGGGAATAATTTATATTTATAATAGATTTTTTAAACATTTTAGAAAATAAGTACATGTAAGAGAATGATTCCCGATAAAAAAAGCTAAGAGATCAGTATAACATAGAAAAAATTTTCAGAACATTTATTCAGTTAATATGTTAAGAAATAGAACCTAAACAAGTATAAAACATGTATAAATAAAAGAAATTAAATTATATGTGATGTATGAAAAATAAATATCACATGATTACCACCAATATAACCTTTCAGAAAAAAATCCTGAAAGAGAACAAAAAATTAAACATAAATCATTTTCAACTTTGGTGACTTTTCAATCATAACACCAATAATAGATTAACAGAAAATGAAATTATAAATATAAATAATATAAGAAAAATAATTATATAATAGGTCTATGAATCAGTGTATACACCTCATAAAAATAATATAAGTGCATATCTGAAATGTATCTCCCAATTGAATGTAATTTTAGATAAATAACCCATATAATGATAATATAATTTAATTGAGAGTTATTCCCTAGAGATATTTTGTGAATCCTATTTAAATCCAAAAAACTATTTTATATATATAATGAAACAATATATATATCAATTCACACATAGTATTGGGATAAAAATATAATTGAAGAAGAGTTATGGCCCCTCAAAAGGAAACTATCTTAAGAATCACTTTACCACAAGGTAACATTCATGTCAAATCCGATAGGATGAAAAAATTTATTTTACATAAAATATAAATATTTTTTCATTATTCATGATATAACATTTAATATGGGAATTTTATTCACCATATAATTAAATTAGTTTTATAACAAAAAAATAATCCTTCAATGAAATGAAATGGGGATTAAATCACTTTCCTCCAGTCCCGACCTTCCATGTATGTACTTTAACTATTATATATTAAAATAATATAAACTATTTTCATTCTTAATAAAAATTTTACAATTTATTCCTCAATCATAAGAAATTTATATCATTTAATTTAGTGCCATATTTAGTTATTTAATCAGTAATGTCCTCATTGAGTATTTTGAGGTCGTTATGTTCATAATTTCAAGACACACTAGTGTGTTGAAAAAGGTAAAATGTTTCAATATTCAACCATAAAAATAAAAAAAAGAACTAAATATTAGTTATTTTATTGAAAAAATTATACATGTAGAACAAAAAATCTTATATGACTATGAAAAAAGATCTATTTTACAGTCAAAGATACAATATGTCATACATATACATTAATAACATTTTCACTTTTCAAATATCATTAATGAAAGAGTATATATCTTATTATATATATCCATAATGATAATAATATTTGTAATAGAAAAATTATTACATTAATTTATCTTATTCATATATCATCTATTTGATATTGTAATGAAAAATTAATTACCCTGCATCAGGGAGGAGGTAGCATGCACATGCGCATGAACGTTTTTATAATTATCTTACAGTATAGAAAGTTCAGAATGTATATGTTATATTACCTAATTAAAATGATAAATATGTAATTAATATCACACATATATAAATATAATCATTATAACTCATTGTGAGAGGTGGTGATGGAAAAACAATTACATCATTATTTGAGGAAGTAGACATCCATACACATGAATGATGGTATTGATTCCTCTATGATGGGATTGAAGAAGGATATAGGTTATGAAATAAATTTCATAACAATCCATTATATGTATGATAAATTTTTTATAATTTTTTTAACAATAGTTGAATGATATAGAAATGAAATAAAACTAAAATGCACAATTAAGAACTATATCACTTCTTGAGACAACCTTATTTACATAACATTTGAAGACCTATAATTTTAGTATTACACCCAAAATACTACTTATAGAAATTTGGGAGGTATTTTATTATAGTATTTGGTCTTGTAGTTCTCTAAAATAAATATTTATGATTAATGAAATAGAAAACATCATCCCATTTATATTGGAGTGGAGGGTCACTCTTGGAATTTTGTAATGTAATAATATACTATAAATTATCAGTCATTAATAAATAGACACCAGTTCATATTATTAAAATATAAAATGGGAATAATTTGAAATAATATAATATAAATAAATTTGGCTAATTTAATATTAGTTGTTACTGATTTTTTGTTTTAAATCATGTCAATCCCTTAAATCCATATTTACAAATAATGTGATAATGATTTTTTTTACATTTTTGAGGGAAATGTAGTTACTATAAATGGAAATTTATCACATAAATCTATGATGATTTTATTAATTATTTTCTATTCACATGGAAAAATATTTGTCATCTATGAATTTAAAAAAAAATTAAAACTATTATTTATTGTAAAAAATAAATAATGGAATTTTTAGATCAATACATTTAATTTGACATTAAATAATCCCTAGAAAATATTGGATTTGAACATAATATTTTAAAATTTATGTAATATGATGATTTTATCTAAAAATAACAAGTAATTTAGTAATTATTTAAAATTATTAAACTATAAATATTATTAAAATAATTTATTATATTTTTCAATTTATTAAATAAGTACTATGTTATATTTGGAATGATCATTTAAGGTAATTAATATTTCTCTAGAAAAATAAAATAAAATAACAACATAATAAATAATTTATATTTAAAATTATTGTTTAGAGAAAATCATTCCTTCCTTTTAACCCCAATTCAATGATTTAAATATTGTATAAAATAAAATTAACTTATTCACTTTTATTTACATTAAATAATATAATGGTTAAAATCATCAAATTCTTGAGAAAATGATATATATTTTATATTTGGCTTTTTATTGTTGAACTATAACCATCCAATTAAAATATATAAAATGTTATAGTTATTATTTAGTCAATTTGAAATTATTATTTTCTTTTATTAAAAAATTTGAATGTTATTGCAGTGAAAATTATTATTGTGTTTACTAATCAAAAAGACAAAAATTAAAAGGCATGTAATCAATAAATGGTGACATGTTGATTCAAAAATTTTAATCCACTTTTTACATTACAATTCAAATATGATGAGATAAATTAATTTAAAATTTATCATTCTAAATGTGCTAAAAAATATATTTTTTTAGAAAAACTCACATTAAATATAAAAATATTTTTTTTTAAAATTTCAAGTATAAAATTAATTGTAAGAACAATAATTTCATTATGTGATATTGTCACAACCCGACCCCCAGGGCCCTGGTCGTGACTAACCCAATCCCACCTTCCATAGGCTAGGGACTCGCGACTAGCACCAAAGGCGTAATTCCCTGTAAATTGGAAGGTATTGCCTTTATAACCTAGAAATGCACAGTACAGAGTACAGGCTAGAAGAGAAAAAACTGTGTAAAAATGTATAGCAAAAGAGTGATGAAAAGTAAAAAGGGGCCAAAAATATATTCCCAACAGTAAAGTACAGGAATCTAAAAAAATAGCTTGGAGATCATCCATCTGGATATCCTACCTGAATGGTAGGTACATATAGCGTACAAATCACTCCACATATGTTCGTCTCCTCCGTGTACCGTCACACCATCTGGTCTTCCTCCCGGTACCATCCTATCCAGGTACACTAAGCCTCAGACAGTGCTATCCGTCATCTGCATCCAACACAATGAGGTGTGGGAATAACCCTTGCAGGGGTGAGTATAATGATACTCAGTAAGGACCCCGAGACCCTCAAGGTCTCAAAAATTCTAACAAGGATAGACCACAAAGTATGAAATCAATAAATAACCCCACATAGGTATACCCCTATACATTTAACTATGTTACCAAGTAATCCATCTCAATCATGAGTAAAAAACAGATGTTACTGACTCGGATCACAGAGGTATACAACTTATGTAGAGTGTTAGAGATAATTAAATGTAGCCACTAAAACATCTATACTATCAAACCCACAAATGATCCAAGAATAGTAATAAGAACTTTCGAACCCACATAGAATCCAGGAACAGTTGTCAGAGCTATCAAACCCACACATGATCCTAGAATAGTAGTCAGAACTATTGAACCCACATAGGATCAAGGAATAGTAGTCAGAACTGTCGATCCCACATAGGATCCAGGAACATTAGTCAGAGTTGTCCAACCAACAAAGGATCCAGGAATAGTAGTTAGAGCAGTCGAACCCACACAGGATCCAGGAAAAGTAGTATGAACTGTCGAACCCACACAGGATCCAAGAACAGTAGTTAGAGCTGTTGAACTCCCACAGGATCCAAGAACAGTTGTCTGAGCTGTCAAACCCACACGGGATCCCAGAACAGTAGTCAGAACTATCGAACCCACATAGGATCTAGGAATAGTAGTCAGAGCTTTCGAACCTACACAGGATCCATGAACAATATGTAGAGATTTCGAACACACATAGGATCCAAGAACAGTAGTAAGAGCTTTCAAACACACACAGGATCCAAGAATAGTAGTTAGAGTTGTTGAACCCACATAGGATCTAGAAACAGTAGTTAGACCTGTTGAACCCATAAAGGATCCAGAAACAATAGTAAGAGCTGTCAAACCTACACAGGATCCAGGAACAGTAGTCGGAAAGCATCTATCTACATGGTTTCCACACAAAACACACTTAATTTATAGAGGGTCTACTTCTCAAGACATGTGTCGATACTTCAACTTCCATGAAGTCCCACGAAGAAGTATCCCAATGGTCTGGAACCTCATAGGGGTATCAATGCAGCCGACGATGAGTCAATCAGATGCGCAGTCTGTGAGTTTTTAGCCTTTTAGTCCTGGGGAACAGGTTGGATTCCTGCACGATCCAACCTGACCGTAACTCAACTATACATCAAAATCTAGTAGGGTATACTCAAAGTGACCGTAACACACCAAAATTACCAGCACCGCTGACGGTTCGTCAAATGGACATACGGTGCCAAAGATATTTCAAAAATAATGTAAAGGGGTCGTAGTGGTCGTGGGTCGGGTCTGACCCAATCAGGCCCACTCTGCCCGACTTCATCAGAGATGACCCGTTTGGTTCGGCAAGTCCCACTATGCATGACCCTATAGGTTGTGATGTCTACGAGGAGCGCAAGGGTGTGGACCAGTCGTGAGGGTGTGGACCGGCCGTGAGTCAGTGTAACGACAGTTCGTCCCAGAGACGTCGTGAGTGGAACGAAAGGACGGCTTAACCAGGCATGCATGAGGAACAGATCGGTGGCTCGGCTCGGACAGCCAAGGCCGGTTCATGAAATTGCCACGAGGGACGCGGCTTGGGCAGGCGGGTTTTGTCGGTGGGTGGGCAGGCCGGGAGGCGGTGTGGGATTCTGCAGGCGTAGTTTGGACCGGCACATCCAGGAGGTGGCTGGGCATGATTGTGGTAGGCCTGTGGGTGTCCGGGAGATGGCCAGGTAGGACGAGAGGCAGCCGGGCAGGCCGGTGGGTGGCCAAGAGGCGGATGGGTGGGCTGGGAGGTTGTGCGTGACGCTGCAGGTAGTGCGACCTTTGTTTTATCCGCCTTCTTCGCCAGGTCACTTCGTCACCATGTCAAAGGACATCACAAAAATGATCGAAGGAGGGTTTCAGGCCTTGTAGTTTGGCCCGCACCCTCCCTACTTAGGGTGATAGAAATCATTCCTTTAGAACGAACAATAACAATCCACCCGCAAAAAAAATCATCCTTGCTCTTCGTTTTGAAGGAATGGAAGAACATGGAACTTAAATGAAATTAAACCCCTACCATAGTTCGTTGTTTGAAGATGATGTCACATGAAGAAGATGGTTATGTCATCATTCGTAACGTCCACCACGCACTTTAAATCCAAGCTCATGCGTCGGTTCATTGATGACATTGAGGAGGAATGATTGGTCAAAGATTTCCCACGTTGAAGGGGCTTTCAAGGAAGAAATTCGAAGACACTCCACCCCGGAATTCTTCACATTCATCATGCTTCGTTCTTCATTTTCGATGATGAGATATTTTCTCCCTAATCATTATCTATTCTCCCAAGTTCCACCAAAAGATAATTTCCAACCAAAATAATAAACTGTGATATCCTATTAATCCATTGGCACAATATTCAAAGTGTATGGATTAATTAAATTGGCTCCACCAAATTAATTCATGAGGTTTCCATAGTTTAATTTAATTATGAGGATTGGAAAAATTTAATGTTATGGGAGTTGAAGAGGTTCCCCTACACTTAATAGATGTTTTAGGGCTTCTCCAATTTAATGGGGGGTTTCAAGGGGTTAAAAACCTGGGTGGTCCTCACCATATTTATCATGAAGTGGAGGTTAGGTTCGGGTGGGCCCCACCACCATAACCTCTCATGGAAGGTTAAGGTGTGGGGGTCCCCACCTTCAACTTCCACATGAAGGTTTCAACCAACCAAATAAAAATAAAGATACAACTTTATTTTTATTTATTTCATTCATTAAAAACCCAAAAAACTATCTTTTATTTATGAACATGTATCGTCGAGGTGAATGTCTTCTTAAACGAATACTGGCGCTGTGAGTTCAACTGTGTCCGCAGATTTAAATTCCATGCACCGGTTCAAAAGTTATAAAAAATGCTCTATCTTTCACTAAACGTACCAGAACAAAAATTTAGAAAATAATTCCAGGCACTCTGGACCTCAGAATCACGCGCCGTAAATTTTCGCGGACTCATAAAATTCCCATTTAAATAAAAGTTGATTTACATGACAAACTAATGGAATTTACATTCTCCCCACCTCAGGGATCTACGTTCCCATAAGCTATAACTCAAACTGAGAAAACAAGATGGGGAACTATGCACGCATCTGAGCCTCCCTCTCCCATGTGCTCTCTTAGAGGTTCCTGTGCCGCCAATGAACGCTCACCAAGGATATCGACCATCCATGAAGGACCCAAACATGTCGATCCTATATCTCCATTGGGACCTCTGCAAAAGTCTTCCCATCGTCGACGTGTAGATATCTATTTCCTATGATTTGAGAAAGGTCGTGCATGTATCTTCTCGGGTTAGATATGTGGAAGACATTGTGCACCCGGTGCAACTGATGTGGACGAGCTAAGCGGTAGGCCACCTCGCCAACACTGCTGAATACATGGAAAGGTACTATTAATCTCAGAGATAACTTGCCTCCTTGGACAAATCTCCGTAAACATTGTCAGAGTGAGACCCGTAGAAATATGTGGTCGTCATCCTAGAACTCCAGAGGCCTTCATCTCTATTTCCGTTGGAAATTGGGAAGACCTTGTTTTGTTTAAGTTCAATCATTCCAATCAATTTTTTACATGTTTGATCACAGAACCGGAATCATACAATGATTCTATATCTATTTGGACGTACTTTCAAAAGGTAGGTGCTCATTAGTTGTGGACCGATGAGGCTTATGAATTTTCATTGGTCGAGATGATGGGAGGTCGGACTCATCACACCTTTTTGGGGGGAATTATTTTCTACTCCGGGACTCTCTTTATAGATTTAAGTTATGTTCATGAATCCTTATTAAATTACCATGTATGAAAATGAGATTTCCTTAAAATTTGACAATCAATGATTGGTATGTATGAGATTTAGATAATCTTTTATATGTATTTGAGGTTCTTCATCGATAGAGAATCATCTATATTTGTTTAAAGATTCTTAGTCAATGGTATCCTTCAAAACATTATATAAATATCTCTTTGTCATTATGTTAACCATACTGGTTTTAATGCCACTCAGTGGGGCACTTAATGTTTATTGTCGTTCGGAAGGACATGGATTATTTTAGAGTTGGGATCGTACCCGCAGATGGGCTACCTACGTATCCTTGATTAGAAAAGGAACCAAGTCCCATGTAGTTTGGGAATTAAGATATAGTTTAACGTCCAATAGGAAATATTATAATTAATGTATGATATGCTTGAACCTTATAAAGGCATCCTACATACTCCAATTTTATGATAGAGATCAAAGTCCACATAGTTCGTTTGGGAATTGTGGGGCTTACGTTTGATTAACAGCCCAAAGAGCTGTGTCACAGTTAATTTTACACTCTATGCCCATGTCAGTCATGCTCGGTGTGAGAAACAAGAGGTATCAGTAAACCTAATGATTTTTTCCACAAAATATATGGTCATAGGGAATGATGTGGGGCTTACATACATATGACTACCAAGATAAATGAAGAGGAGGACATAATTTAGAGAATAATCCTGAAAAAAAGGTCCAAAATGGTATATGTGCTTTATGAAGATTTGAATACTCTAACATGGGGATTACTCCTTAGGAAGAAGCCGAAATTAGTAGGGGACTTTTGATTCGGTTTTATTTCTGAGAAGGAAGCCCAAAACAAAAGAAGTTACGACTAGTTAAGAGAAATTATGACTGGGGATTATTTCTGAGAAGGAGGGCCAAGTTAAGGGAATTTGGAATATGAGGCTTACTCATAGGTAGGATGCCCATATTATGGGAATTTTAACTGGAGCTTACTCCTGAAACGGAGGCCCGTTTTCGGAAATTTCATAATTAGAGCTCACTCTAGAAAAGGAAGCTCAAATCAAAAGGGAATTATGATTGGGACTTACTCATGAGAGGGAGGCCCAATGTTTAAGGAGATTTAAGACTTGGGGCTTATTCCTAAGGAAGATTCCCAAAATAGGGAACTTGGGGCTTACTACTATGAAGGATGCCCAAATTAGAGATCTTCTCATCTTAAATGATGTGGTTGAATGAATGAAATCACTAACCATAGTGACATAAAGACATGTAAATCACTAGGTTTTGAGAGATGATCCACAGAATTCCTTTCAGATAAGGATGCATACAAAGGAACCATGCCATAAATGACTGTGAAGAGGGTTTTGAAGGCTAAATCTTGAAGAGGATATGCGGATTTGAATAAAATAGTTGAATAAACCGGAGGGGCACCCAAAAAGAGGTAGGCGCGCAAGTCCTATTGGGGCATGCAAGTATTGGTCACACATGTATTCTTTCGCGACACATGTATACTTGTGTGATGGTTAACCAATAAGGTAATACTAGGGCGAGGCTTGGCTCAAGCCCTTAGAATTATCCCTAAAGGCTTTTAAAAGAGGGGTACGCAAGTTCCGTTAAAGGGATAAGGTGGTGCGCAAGTGTGGCCATTTTCCTGTAAGGGATAGACACTTAAGCACGCAAGTGTTTGTGAATTTCAAGAGTTAAGCATTTTTCCCCCTCTTAAGGTCTTCCATTATCGGCATGAAATTACCTTATAAGTGTTTGAAAGACATCAAATAGTGACTAGGGCACCTGGAGCTTCAATCTGACTTTTGGAATTTTTTATCCTCGAAATAGGGGGCCCACAAAGGAATTTATAGGGTACTGAAGACCTTGGGAGAAAATAATATAGGGAGATAACGTCACATGTGTGCCCAGTATATGGTGTGCAGGTATACTTTTGTGACCATGATGAAACTTGCGCGTCCCTTACTTAATGGAATCCTTGTTCATGCCTTGATCAAATTATGATGTTTCTTCAAAGGATGAATCTCTTTATGCTAAGGTATTCCCCTTCATCAGTCATTAGAAACTATGACGAAAAGGAGCGTCAAAAAAATTCCCCCCTAAGAGTGGATTCGAATGGAAGGAGGATTTGACTTTGAGGTAAAGGAAAAAACCATGGAAGGGCAGCACATAAGTTTTGAGGGTGCTGGTTGCGGCGCACAGGTAAGAGTCGTACAGGATTTGGCGCATAGGGGTGCGGCCTGACCTATAAATATGTGCCCCTTTCTTGCACTAAGCACCCAGATTTGAACGCTTCTGAGCTCTATCCACGCAGGTGACTTGTTTTATGTGGATTCAATGCTTCTGTTCGTGTCGTGCTTCTGCAGAGGTATTTGGACATGCGCGGTGATACCTGCGCGCCAAAACTTGCGCGACATAGTTACACTTGTGTGCCAATATTGGACTTGCGTGCATTAAATCCTTATCCATTTTTTGACTTTTCTTAGAAAAATTTATGACAAATACACTTACATAAGAGTTAATTATTAGACCTTTGTGCAGATTAAATGGATCTTATAATTATTGGAACGACTGATGAACTGGAGAGAAAGAGAATTGATGATATGATGAAAATTGTTTCCCATGATTACTATGATATTTGTGACAAAAATCTACCAGATTTGGCCAATTACTTGAAGACGTATCATCTTAATTTTCCACAGAGCATCTACTTTCCCCTATATGGTCATGTTCATCTACAATAAGTCAATATTCCAGAGGGAAGGAATTATCTTCCGCAATCTTGGTTTCAGACTTACACCAATTTTTCTTCAGAAAATATCTCAATGAGAGGATCATTTGTAAATACTGGAACATTGGAGAGGGCCTATATAATGCATCATAGCCCCTATTACCAAAATCTGAAACTTTACAAGCCTGAGTTGCAACCACGTTGTTATCCTTCAGTCTTCCAAAATTCCCAGATGGATCAATCCAAAGGCTAGAAGAAGAGTTGGGACTTCCATCCTGGGGGGGGGGGGGGGCGTGTGAAGCCAACTTGGATGTGCGAATATTGGGTGCGACAAACTGGTTCATATATTGTTGAGGATCTGAAAAGATAAGAAATATATGAAGCCGTCTAAGCTGGGCAGACGCACGTCTATAGGAATGATGAATTTTTCCCTAAACTAATCAGCCGCCGGAGCCCAGAAACCAATTCATTCCATCTGACTCATATAGAAGTAGTCATTAGTTTGTGGGATGTCTACAAGATCTCGGGGGATCCAGGTTTAGGTGATATTTATGATGAATTCATCCCTTCCAAGGTGAGTTGGAAGGATTCGTTAAAGACTCCAATTTTGGATCTGGAATTATTGAAAATTTTCTACAAGCTCAAGAATTCCAAGACCTCCAAAACTCATTCTAGAAATTATATTCATCCAAAGGAGTGTATGGATTTGTTTCTTACGAATACTGATGTGAAGGGGCCCACCTATACTTGTCCTACTACTTGTCCCAGAATAGATAAGAGGGGTTCTTTTGGCACATTCTGACTGAACCTGGAAGCAGGAGACTTTGAGAGGTGGGGTTATGAAGTGGATTAGAGAATCCCAAAAAAGACCCATCTGGTGGACTTCATAGCCCAGTGGCTCAGTGTTTATTTTCTTCCATTCAGGGATTTGAAGGGATATGGCAGGCCATAGACCTTCATTGTGGCAGCCAAGTTGGCTGAGAAGAAAATGGTTGGGTTGTCCACCCCCATTTTGGTGATGATTCACATGACCTTACATCATGTATTTATGGGTAAGTCTCCTTTGAGAATAGTGGGACCATTCCTAGATTTTTGGGGATGGATTACCACTCATTTAAGAACATATGTTGTACAAAATGTTGTACAGGTCCCTGGAAGATCTTTCAAGCCATCTGTGTAGGCATATTCTGGAATTGCTCTGTTATCTCTCAAAATCTAGGATTTGAAGGTGAGGATGAGCATGTTCAAGGAATTAAATTTCAATCCATATGGAAACCCTCCAACTAGGTAGTTTGTTGATGATGGAACAACTTGCCTGGGATTGAGGTCATGCATGCTGGCTTGCAGAGATGGTGTATTGGCCACCAGGATTGATGGAGAGATAATATGAGAGGCCAATGATCCATACATATTTGCACTCCAATTCAAATGTCTGGAGTAGACTGTTGTATCCATTCTTGTACATGTCAGGCTAGAGCTACATCTGATGGTTTCCAAACTACTATGGTTGCTGACATCTATAGAGAAGACTGGGGCAGTGTTTGATCTACTAGTTTCGAAAGCCATGAGTAACTTGACTAAATTGTATGCCAGGAAATGGATAGCATCATACCCTGAAGGGTTTCTGAATCATCTGGTTCATAAGGTGGGGAAATGAAAGGAACTGTAGAGAAATAAATCCTTTATCTAGAAGGTGACACTTCCCAGCATGAAGCTAATTCACCAAGTTCTTCACCCAGGGACGACCCACTGGATTCCGAAGATGGGAATGATGAGGCAAATCATGTGTCAAAGTGAGCTCATTCTAGATATAATACTCCTGTCAGAATCAAGAGTCCAACTGTATCAACTCCTATTGAGTTACTTCATTGAGGAAATTTAATCACCATTACATTATAGAGAAACAAGCCATAATTTCTTATCATTTATCTGTAGTTTCAGGAGCTGGGAAGAAGCTGAATTCTATGATTATAGGACCCTCCTCGCATCTATATAGTACACATGTTTAATTTCTACGACAAGAGGCTGTCCAGACATGGATAAGATTATATTGCGATGTGGAAACATCATGGCGGGATCTGTGCGAGGGGCTATAAATCTATGGAACAGGGAATCTTCAGGCTTCTACAGATATCTATTACAAGGATAACCCTGATGAATTGCGGGCTTACATTAGAGATCTTGGGAGGCTCATATATTCCACTGATGATTCCATTCCTGTCACCATGTAGGTAAAAATAATGATAGATCATGGCGCCACTGAGGGGACTAGTGCTTCCTGAGATGAGGAGTGGCAAGATTATGTGGCTCCTGAAGACGTAAGCCTCATTCATTATTTTCTTTGGAACTTGATTCCATTTAAAGAATTGTTTCTCAAGGAAATTACTTTCTTCATCCTTCAACTTGCAATGAAAGGAACTATTGAGGTTCCTTCAAAATAGTATAGCCCTGGTGGTACTGCCATCAGGGTTACTGAAACTCCTCGTGAGCCGGGTGAAATATCTCTAGGCCAGCAAGCCATGGATGAGGAGTTAGACATATTTATTCATTCCCCAATTCCTGTATTTATAGATGATGATGTCACAACTCCAAAAAACCCAAAGAAGCAAATGCATCTAAGGAAGATGTCCACAAATAAATGCTTCATCAGTTGTTGTAAGTTCTTCAGATAGTCAGGAGTCGTAACCCATGAAAAATATTTCTCATGCTTCTTGGGATTGCAGGGGCTTCTTCAGTTTTGCCTTTGAGGGAGACGATTGACCCTCCTCTGAGGACAACAGGGGGTGTTGGTGAACAGTCGCAAGTTCATGCTGGCTTGGCTGCTCCTGAAGAAGAGCTAGTTTCTGTTCCTAGTATCGCTCCTGTTGTTCTTGCAAGGAGATAAGAGCATGCTTCTTGTAAATTAAAAACGCTTCAAAAGATGTTGAATGAAAACATCAACTGACTTCTGTTCTGTGATACTTTAGGTTCAACCCCTGCACCATATCATTTTTTGGCCACTGTAACTGATGCCGTAATATTATCAGAAGAAGCTGTCTTGGGTCAGAGACCGCATGATGAAGGTCTCCAAGAAGACACATCAAATTCTCCCGCTGGTGATACTAACAAAAAATTTGTGATATCATTTGATGAAATGATGAAACATGGCACATATTTTCAAGACTTTTTAGATCATGTTAAATTACCATGTAATTAAGAAGATTTTGGACGTGAGCATTATCCTTCATCCTATTAAAATAACTTCTTATTACATCTTAGACCTTGATTGGATAAAAATGTGTACTTCCATATGATGAAACTGCTAAACTACCAATGCCTGAAGGGGGTATGGATAACCCTACTATTGTAAAGACACAAGCTCAAGTGGAGCTGAACCCAGTAGAGCTTCTTGAAACTCATACTGAAAATCCTGTTGAAGCTAGGAATGATGTGGAGGAGCCTTCTCCTACTGTTGATCTACCATTGGGTAAGAGATAACATTATTTGTCACTGTACTTAATTTTAAAGACAACTTATTAAACCATTTTCATCCATTTAAACTATCAAAAATCATTCAATTGACTATGTAGGGCCGTTAATTTTAGTGGCTAGATATGGAGGTTAATCCACAGCTTCTTCCCCAACAGGAATATAAAGTGAAATAATAAGGGTCAAGGGGAAGGTGTAGAACATGTCACTTATTTAAATTCATTAATACCAGATTATCTTCTCCCTTGTGACAGTGATGTCAAGTCAAATCCAGAGGTACAAAATGCGCTCCAATTTTCATGATGCAAGGCATGGAAGAACATATGGAAGATCATATCAGAATTTCTTCTTGAAGAGATGTCTTTGAAGTTCTCGTGACTTTCATCCCTGTTCTTCATGTTGGGACTTGGTGGATTTGTATATCAAGAGATCCATGCCACGGTGAAACAAGTCATTTTAAGAAGGGATCAAGAGAAGAGGTACAATCAAGACTTGACCAGAGTAAGGATGTCAGCCAAAATCAATGAATTTTAGGATGCAGTGTCCCGAGCTGAGGTTTATCATGCTGCCAAGTTAAAGGAGATGAAGAATAAGATCAAGGAGAAAGTTGTCTAGTAGATGCACCTTCAGCAATAGTTAGATGCTGTTACTGGGGAACGTGACCTGCTAAAAATCCACTGGATGGAGTTCAAACGAATTGTATCAAAGCCATTTAAAATTCCAATAAAACACTCCATCAACCATAAAATAGTTAAGTTGGTCGAGTGGATGAGCTTCATGTAGCTACTGATGAAGCTCGGGATGTCGTAAATCAAATGAAGAGTTATGTTGATAGAATCTTGTAATTCGTGGAAAATAGAAGAGAATCCAATCTGTGGATATCCTTCAAAATCTTGTGAATCAAATGAAAAACACTTTCATCTTTAATCATTTGCACATGCCTTCTTTTGCTAACTTTTTTGAATTTTTACCTAAGCCAATGTGCCTAATAAGCATAGTTGGATTTTTTCTAGGATTATAAAAATAAACCTACAAACATTGAATCATTTAATTGATCAATATCACATAAATCATACAAAATTTATGTTTATTGAGATGGGACATGTGTTTTTTTAGAGTTCCCTTGTCTTTTTTGCGCAGTTTAAAGTCATGCACATTGGACATAAAAAGGATATTGTTTAAGGTCGAAATTGCTATGAACGAATGGATAAAAATTGACTCAATTACTTGATAATTTATCTGAAAACATATTACCACACTCATGTCTGGGGAAAAACATATAAACTATTACTTAATAATATTTCAATCTGAGGATTGATATAAGAAAAGGCTAAGAGGCATTAGAAGAATTAATTCTTAAGAGTGAAGTTACCATTATTTAACAAACTCGTTAAGGGGTTGAATTATATAGGTCCACCTAATGGAATTGGATGCATAGATAAATAATAGCATCTTTTGGATGACAAGTCTGTTATGTAGACTACTTATACAAGGTCGTGTAAGGGAATGTGTTGCATAGTCAGGAAAAAAAACTCTCCGAAATTTTACTTTTCTATTACTAAATATCCAATGAATGTTTATGGATATTCAAAATTTCCAAAGAATAGAATCTGTTGTATAGAGAGAGGTACTTGAATATAGAGAGGATATTTCCAATCAAGATTATCATATAACTGGATGAATGTTACTCCTGCGGAGGTCTAGCCCAAATGTAGGGAAGGGAAATATAAACCATAGACTAGAATACTTTCAGATCATGAAAAAGGGTATGGGACAAATATGTTAACGATGGCTATTTTTTGGATCCCTACATATTTTTATTAATACAAATAAGGTAAATTAGGTTTTCCTCTCATGAATGAAGTTACCACTATTTGAAAAACCCGTTAGGGGTTGAATTATGCAAGGACACCTAAGCTCACTGGATGCATAGTAAAAAAATAGCATCTTTTGGCTGACAGGTCCGTTATGTAGACTACATATGAAAGGCAACCTAAGGGCACGTGCTACAAAGTCAGGCAAAATAATTCTCGGGTATCATACATTTTTTTACCAGATGTAAAGAATAAGGATATGGAGATATGAAAGTATTTAAGGTTATGAGTATGATACATTAAAATGGGCATTGTCCAATGAATGTAGAAGATAAACGGACCAATTCTAACCATAATCATATTGTGACTGGGTCCTGAATTGAGATGTTGGACTTCAATACGTATCCCATAAAGATGGGAATCCAATCATTCTTAGTTCTTGAAATATAGATTAACTTCATGTGGGACGAGAGTGTATGAAATCTTAGTTTAGGGTCATAAAATTCGGACCATAATAAGTAATACACAATTTGGGTTTTATAAACATGATTTGAATGAAGAAATGTGTTTTCATACCACATTCCTGTTTTCACAAGGGGAATTTTCATCTAAGGGACTGAAAGTGGAATTTGGAGTTAGGCCCAAAGACTTGGTGCTGGATTTGAGGGATGCTCGAATGTTCCTACATATCCCATAAGGATGGGAATCAAGCCGCAGATAGTTCTTGAAATACACAATGTACATATTTGGTTCGTACAAGTGAAGGGTGAAAGGGGACTTTATTGCAATGATGGTTTGACCAAAGATTAATGGTTTGGTCATTTACATGTTTGCACGTAGTCATTGGAATATAACCTTATTGGAGATAAATGTAAATAATGATTCCCTCTCTGGTGAGGGTGTCAAAGAATGTTTTAGTTAATTGTTATATAGGACAAAAAAGGTGTATTGTTTAACATCATATAAAAAGGGCGATGGTGAACCAATGTAAAAAATATTGGTTCTGGGGGTGTCTTCACGAATCAACATCGTATGAGATGGAGGTGAACCGATGTGAACCTTTTGGTTTTGGGCCTCAAACTCAAGAGGTTTCCAACATACCCATCATAGAAGGCAAGGATCAAAGTCTGTATTGTTCGATTAAAGAATAAATTGGTGATCAAGATGTTCTTGAGGACAACGGCCTAAAAAATGGTGTCAGGACTTACCCATGGTTAGCGGCCCGAAGAGGGTGTTATGGTTGATGTTTACTCTATGATCACATGAGTTATACTCAGTGTGTGAAACAATAGATAGAAACAACCTTAACGATTCAGAGTTTATCGTCGTTTTGCACAAAGAGGGGACTATCCAGTTTAATTCCTTGTAGTGAGGACAATGGGGACACAGTTTAACGTCTTGTTGGACAATTTAGGGACTTCTTCATAATTTAACGTCTTATAGCTAGGACGAGGGTTATGAAATTTAATGTCTTCCTGGACATGAGATGGAAAATACATTTTTATGTCATATTGGCTGAATAAGTTCTTTACAGTTCATCATTATGTAGCTAAGACATCACAGTTTAAGGTCATGTTGGATGTAAGGGGGACTATGCAGTTTAATGTCATGCAGTAATGACAAAAGAGGGGTTGTACAGTTTAAAATCATATAGCAAGGATGACACAGTTTAAAGTCGAGTTAGACGTAAGTGAAAATAGTTTAACATCATAAGTATGGACCATGGTGATGTATTTGTATTATAAAATATACTTCTTCAGAAAGCTGGCATTGGTTAGAGTAGTGATGAGTTCTCCATCCATTGAGATTAAAGAATAAGATCCATTCTAGTAGCCCTTCTGTATTGTGTAGGGTTATTCCCATTTTGGATCAAGATTTGGAGGCTTATTTCATGGTATCATTAGAGTTATGAGAACCAATACGAATTCTCCTTAAATGAATTAATGAAGCGGAAATTTTTTGTTGAAATCTCGTGCTATTCGATTCTGATATACTTCTAAGTTGTGCAGGGTGCACAATATTTTTTCATCTAATCATACTAATTCATATAATAGCTTTTGAGATTGTTATTATGTATATGACTAATCACAAATAGGTACTCTTAGTGAGGGTAATTGAACCTCAATATGAAAGATTGATTCTATTCAATATATTCGTGAATTTGGAGTTGACCGCGTTTTAGTGCAGGTGGTGGTTCGATAATCCCATAAAGCATGAAAAAGTTTATCAGGACATGATTTCTTATCTTTATCTACCATCCTTTTCAGTATGTTTGAAAGAGTCTTGTTGAAGGCTTCTATTTGTCTGATGGCCACTACATGATACTGAGATGAATGGTTGTATTTTATATTGTATTCTAGATACAACTTCTTTACCTCGGATGAACATAAATTGGTGTCATTGTCTGTCAATATGGTATGAGGGACACCATATCTTGTAATGATGCTAGACTAGATGAAACTAAAAATGATTTTAAAACTGACTTCTTTGAGAGGTATTGCCTCTACCCATTTGGAAAAGAAGTCAACAACTGTAATAATATACTTAATCTTCATGGATGTGGCCGAAGGATAAGGTCCTACTACATCCATTCCCCATGTGGAAAATGGCCATGAGTATTTAGCTATATGAAGCTACTCTGGGGGTAGCTAAATGTAGTTGGCATGTACTTGGAAATAATGACACTTCATGGTGAAATCAACACAATCTTGTATCATTGAAGGCCAAAAATATACAAGCCTTTGAATTTGATCACATAGTCTATGTCCAGACTGGTGGGCACCACAGACTTTAGCATGCACATCTTTTTTGACATCCATTCTCTCTTCACAATCAATGCAGCTGAATAAAATTCCATCAAAACCTCTTTTATAGGAAGTTTCTTATAAGTGACCTGGGCTATTAGAAAGAGTAAAATTGACCACATGTCGCCGGACTTGTTCATTCCAGGCTCTATCGGGTGGCAGTATTCCATTTTGTAGGTATTCCCTGATATGTGTCCTCCATCCTTTAGTATGAACATGTGGTTCAGGAATGGGACTAATTTCATTGATTTCCTCAGTTCTGATTTGAACATTAGGGGAAATTGTACGACGGTGGGCAATACTGATGATTGTCTCCCCCCGATCTGGATTTTCCAGAGCTGTGGCTATATTATCCAATGCATCAGCTTGAGAATTTTGTGATTGTGGGACGTAAGAAAATGTTGGATCTGAAGGAAATTCAATCATTAACTCTCTGATGTAATCATAAAAAGGGATTAACTCACTTTTTCTGATTTCATAATCCCCATTGACTTGTTTGATTACCATGTATGAATCACATTTCACCTTTAAGCGATTCACTTGCGCCTGAAGCACCAACTCCAATCATGTGATGAGAGCTGGGTATTTTGCTTCATTATTTTTACCACCTTCCTGAAATAAAAAGGAATAGGGTAGCGCTTGATTTTCTGGAGAAATGAGAACAATTCCTAACCCAACATTGTTGAATTTAGGATCTTCCATTTTCTTCCATGTTGGACTTCTGGAAGCACCATCAATGTACATTTCCCATGTTTGAAGATTGTATTTGATAGATAAGAATTCCTCATAAAGAATTTCAGTATCAAAAAATATATCTTTTTATGAAGGATGTTCAGCATGGAAATAATCCAGAGCCTGGCCCTTTATTTCCTTTTGAGACACATACTGAATATCAAATTGCTACAAAATAAATTCCCACCTTTCCAGACGTCCTATAATAATTGGATGGCTAAGGATAAATTTGAGCAGGTTATTGTGAGATACTAATTGGACCTCATGATGTTGCAGGTAGTGTATCAATTATTGAAGTTCAAAGATTAACGATAGGCATCACATTTCAATACTTGAATATCTAGTTTCTTCTTCAAGCATAGTCAGACTGAGATTGTAAAGGCTATTTTCATTCAAAACATCCTTCTTCTGGGTAAGGAAGGCACCCAGTGATCACTCTAAAGCTGTCACATAAAGAATAAGTGGTGTTCTTTCAATAGGTGGTATTAATACTAGTGGACTCAAGAGATATTTCTTGGGAATATTGAATGCTTCTTAACATTCTTAAGTCGACTGGTATGTGACTCTCTTCTTCATCAATTTGGTAAAGGGTAAATGTTTTCCTGCCAGATTGGCGATGAAAGATCGAATATAGGCTTAGTGTCCTTGAAGTCCTCTCAATTCATTCAAATTTCGAGGAGGTGACATACCATGGATTGACTTTGTCTTCTCAGGATCGACTTTGATGCCACGATGGCGTACAAAAAAGCCAAGAAATTTTGCTGAGGTTACGCCAAAAGCACATTTCAAGGGGTTCAACGTCAAATTATGTTGTCAAAGTTTGTGCAATATGACTTCGAAATCTTCCAAGTGATTATAATGTTGTTTGGATTTAACCACCAAATCTTCCACATGAAATTCAACAAATTTCCCTAAAATGTGTTTGAATATTTGGTGCATGGAACGTTGATATATTGCGCCTACATTCTTCAGGCCAAAAGGCATTACTCGATAGAAAAACACACAGTGAGGGGCTCTAAAGGCATTATATTATTCATCTTATGGAGACATTATGATTTTATTATACCTATAATATCAATCCACAATGGGAATTTCTTCAAAGACAGATGTTGCATCAATTAAGAGTTCTGTGATCGGAACTAGAAATTCATTCTTAGGACAATGCCGATTAAGTTCTCTGAAATCAATGAAAACACTAATTTGTCCACTCTTATTTTTCACAGGGACAATATTAGCCAACCACATGGGATATTGAATTTCTTTGACGAAGTTAGATTTGATAATTTTATCCACTTCAGCCTTAATTTTGGAAGCATAAGTTGGGTGTGTTCTTCTTGCAGCTTGCTTAAATCCTCGATGTTCTTCTAGAAAACCCAAATGATGAGTAGAAAAATCATGATCAAGCCCTAGAATTTCTGTATAATTCCAAGAAAATATATCTCGATTTTACATTAAAAATGAAATATACATTTCTTGCTCTTCCAGAGTCAGGGTTGCACTAATTAATGTTGAGCATGGATCTTCTATTGTACCCATATTTATTTCTCAGAGTTCATCCCCTGTGGAAGAGATACCCTCTTCAAATGCTGTATGAGCATCTCTGAGATCTTCCTATTATTCTTCAACATATTCTATCTCTTCTATTTCTACTTGCATAGTAGATGATGATGCAGAATTTCCATGATTAGGAGTGATGTTAAAATTTGAACATTTGGAGGAAGAAGCTTCCATTTCCGAACCTATTGACGACGAAGGGTCTTCCTTGGATAAAGAGGAGATGATGTATTGAGAATTGACATCATCGGTCACCTATGACATTGTTATAACTTCTTATGTCCTAGTTAGCGAAGTATAAAATTGTTGAATTTCAGCGGATGAAATGATGAAATCTCCATTTGAGCATTCATCATTTCTTCGAGAATCTCCAATTTCTCCCATGTTGTCTGGTTTGATTGTCCTAATTTTCATTGTGGAAGTTTCTATAAGAGTATTTGGATTTGGGTCTATCTTATCAATTTGACTGATAGGAAACACATAATCTGTACTCACATGTATGAATGGGTTTACTGGAATCTTTTCCAAACCAAATAGAGCATTAACTTTGGTAACCTCCCTTGTTGTGGATTTCTCATTCCCCTCCATGTGATAGAAGTCTTTGTCAATGTATTGAGATTTACATTTTTCGAATGAGGATTTATCAACATATATTGTCCCAATTTGAACATTGAAAAAATGTTTGAGAAATTGATGGAATGATAAAGCGATAGCCGCATGTTTATGTAGCCAAGGTCTTCCAAGAAAAATATTGATGGTTGTTTCATGTCGAACAACTATGAAATTTTAATTGGATACACGATCTCTAAACTGTGTTCTGAGTGTGATATCTCCCAAAGGTTATTGTTCATTTTAATCATATCCTTGAAACATCAAAGTATATGGAGATAAATCAAATTCGGTTAGGCCTAATCGACGAAGTGTACGAATGGGGATGAGGTAGAATATTGAACCATTATCAATGAAAACTCATCATATGTATACATCAATGACCTTTCCAGCTAAATACAAAGGTCTAATATGTCCATGCACAACATCATCTTCGTCTTCATCTGTAAAAGATATCGCTGCATGACATTTTACAGGATCATTCTCTACATGGTAGACTTCAGCCGCATCAATTTCATTTTAGAATTCTTAAGGACTTGACAAAGCATCAATGAGGGCCTCTCAAAGATCCTTTGATAGGTTCAAGGTATCCAAAATTGATAACATGGATGGTACATGGGCCAAATGTTTCAAGACATCATATTTTTGATCCAAATGTTTGTGTTTCCCAACATGAACTTGTGGTTTCGTAGGTACCTTATAAGTTGATGCTTTGGAAGTAGATGATTCTTATATCAGGGTTAGAGTTTGAAGTACTCATGGATTTAGATGATTAGACCTTCTAGGTCTATTTACTTTCTAAGTAGAAGAAGTTCTAACTTCCAATCGATCCTCTAATATAACTGTACCCGGACTGAATCTGCCTTGTGGGGAAGAACTTGCTTGTTCTTGTTGAGCCAGTTGAAGGTCTATACCATGAGTTTTTGCTGCATACACTGTTCTAGCTGGTGTATAATTGGAATAGTGGTTTCTGTGATATCCACATCTTCCTTTGAATACTAGACATCCATAACTCCCTCTAGTTCTTCTGTTTGATAAAGGGAATTTAGGCTCGTCAAGATCGAAACATTGACTTGCATAAATATATGTTAAGTGAATCATGTTAATAGAACAAAAAATAAACACTTCATCTGATGAAGACCCTATCAGATTAGCCAATTTAGGTTGTGCCATTTGGTGGGGTGGTTCACGTGTCTTTTAAGTAGATGGCATAATATTTTCTAGAGTCAAAGACAATTTGGGCTTTGATAAGATATAATCTTCTTATGAATGTTCCCATTTCTTTGAATTATACCATTTCTTTGAGGATTTTTCTTTTTCTGAAAGAGATTTTGATGTGGCAGTCATAGCAGAAGACACAATTGGTTTCTTCAATTGCATCAATAAAATGGCATATATTCAGTTGATCATTTTTCTGACCATCCAATCATTATATTTCTATGCATTTTTTCTTTTGAATTCTTGCCACTCACATTCTTCCTTTGGATTTGTATCATTAACACATGCTACATAAGCTGAAGAACCTTTCAGTTTGACTTGTCTTGATTCCACAATCTTTTGGAGGAGGTCTTTGAAGACAAAACAATCCGGAATGGAATGCCCCAACAACTGATGAAATGGTAAATAGTTGGGATAGTATTCATCTCCTTCCTTATTCAGCCTTTTAGGCCTTGGAAACTGAACAAAATTATTTTCCACAGCCGAAATGAAGTAACCATGAAACTTTTCAATTCGGAATAAATAAACATTACTCTTCAGATCCTCAAATTGTTTCCATCTTTGATATCTTTTATCATCTTGACCACACATACTATGTTGTTGATGCTCAAGAGGTGGATCCATTCGATAAGATGATGGTTTTGATGTAGAAGAAGGTATAGGTTCTTGTTTAAGCTTAACTGGATCAGTCGTGGCTTTACCAATTTTCTTTCCTGGAGCTGATTAAATTACATGAGTTTTATTCATAGAATTTATAAGATAGTCTCTGATCTGCTGAATGATCAAAGTAAGGTCTCGAAACCCTCCTGTGTATTTCACATGGATCAATGGTGTGCGTAATTCATGATGAAAATTTTCCACACAGATTGGAAACAACTCTTCTTGAGGGATTGCCAAACATAGGTAATATGTTAATCTCTTCCAGCAAGTAATGGAATCTGTAAACCTTTCATTCTCACTTTTATTACAATTTGTAATATCGAAAATTGTTGTCTTTGGAAAAGTTGAGCTGAATTGAAGAAGGAATCATTGACGGAGATCCTCCCATCTGGTAATTTAGCAGGATTGCAAGTTTCTATACCAGACAAAATCAAGCCCTTGTAATGACTGTACAAAACACCTGAGCATAAATGCTTCTTTTTGAGGAGGGGTTCCACTAATAGGATCACAAAGAGAAACAAAATGTGTTATGTTTTTCTCAGGGTCTCTAGAACCATTAATGATTGGAAATGTGGTACATGAAAAAAAATTTTGGGGGAGGAATTGCATAAAACCATTCAGGGTAAGCTCTCTTTACTAGTTGAATTTGTGTAATCTTTCTCTACATAGTTTCCAAACGTGCTGTTAATGACTCAATGGTAGTCATTAACTTTTGAGAAATTTCTGGCTGAGCTTGTAACTGAGAAGGTGCAATATTTGGAGCTTGGACATGTGTGGTGGATGGTACTGCAACTGATGGTAGCACTACCGATTGTTGTTGCGCATGACCCATTGGATTAGACCTGTGAGGGTGTTCTGGTAAGGGAGGATACTCTTGATCCATCTCAGTAGCTATAACAAAATCCTCTGGCTGACTGACCCCAGTACACTTAGGAGGAAGGGTACTTTGAAATAGTTCTGCATTCAACCCCCTTAATTCCTTCATTTAATCCTCCTGTTTTGGAAACCTTTGCTCTAGTGAGAGTGATTCGCCTTATCCAGAGGAAGAATAAAATTTAACCTGATTTATTACTTTCCCCTTGTTGGATTCCTTTCAATGAGGGGATGTTTATTATTTTTAGAAATTCCTAGATTCTGGGTAAGCCATTGATTTTATTTATGCACACCTTATTCATTTTCCTCTATGTGCACAGACTCTTGAGCATAAACTTACTCATATGGCCCCTCTGAGTGAGCCTCATGTTCTGGAAGATCAGCAACTATGGCATTAATGAAATTTACTGATGCAAAATGAATTTCATCTCTTCTATCGACATTTCTGCAATATTGTCTTCTTCTATGTCCCTGATGAGACACTACCTTCTGTTGAGTTGAACCCTCAGGAACTTCGTGAAAAACCGTAATTTGTATGGAATCTCCGGATAATTCGGCTATTCGTTCCTCTTGGGGCATCATCCCTAATCAAGATATGACTGACATTCTATAAGGAAGAGATTGAGGATTTGAAAAAGTCCTGAGTCCAGTGGACTAGGATTGTTATTGTTGTTCCTTCTCAACTCCTCGAATCTTATTTGTTGATTCCGAGGGTTGGTCTAAAAGAGTCCCTAGTCTGGCAAGCTGGGGTGGTTCATGAGCTGCTATATCTGATACTTTCTTAAAATCTCTCCTGATCTTGTGGACTTTAGTCCGGAAATTTTCTGAATGCATCAAACTGCATCCACTCAAATCACCTGGCTCAAAAAACCATTGGATGATTTCTGACACTTCTATCACTTGATGATGTGCATGCTCTAAATGAGAATCCTGTTCGATATTCTCATTTTCTTGATGTAATAGTAATTCAAAAACTTGTTCTTTGTATGCCTGACTTTGAGAAGAACTATTTGAGGCATGTTCTTGAGAGAGCTTTTGATTACAAACAAAGCCAATTGGTTGTGGCCGGCCATGGACAATAACATTGCATGAGACCATTTTTGGAAGGCTTTGTTGGCTGGAGAGTATAGTGAAATGTAGTGCTACATAGACACCTCATCCCCTAAAATGAATATCATATGGGGAATTGGAAATTAACCGGTGCGACCTTTTTAGTGTGCCAAGGCATGAACGTGGAAGGGCTCTCTATAGCTTTTCAGCCTTCAGATATCAAGAAACTGAGAGAGATGCCAAATCAATTTTGCGTTGTAACCCTTTTATTATCTTGACATTATTTTCATATTCATATTAAGATAATATTTTCTTTTTCAATTGACAAAGTGTTTCCACGTGTTGAGGCAAATATCTTCAATTCAATCTTCCGTCAACATTTCTGGAATGTCATACTGAGAGACAACCAAAGGCCAAAACAAGACTGGTACTTCACCTTTCGCCAGTTTTTTTCTCATATTCAACATTTTCTTTTTATCATTTGATAAATATTATTTTACTTGATTATATAGGATCTGGTGCTTCCTTGTTGCTTCATCGGATTCTACATTATCGGTAGATAATTCATTTACCAAATTAAAATATTCATGACTCAGGGGTGGTTTGGAGAATTACCTACACGCCAGGCTATCGTCTGGTTGAGAAATTATTTCTCCTGACATTGGTAAAGCATCATACATGACTGAATTAACATTTTAAATTTCCTCATGATAAGAGGGATTTCTCGTCACTTCATTTTCCTTTGAAGAATTTTCCAAGAAATGTAAATTACTACTACGAAGAAGACTTTCGCATATAAATTCATCATCATGGGGAGGAACACAATGGTGGGTTACAGCAAAAGATGAATCCTTTTTCTCCTTGATCGTCTAGCCACATAAAGGGTTATCGAGGATCTCATCTGAAGATGTTAGTTTGAGATCGACTGAACTGTCATGAAGCATGCCATCATAAGGAAGTGTCTGATGGAGGCCTTCGAAAATAATGTTCCCACTATTGGGAAATGAGATAGTAGAATCGTGAGTTCCAACTAATAATTATATGAGGGCTTCAAGAACTCCATCGTTGAGCAAAGCCTTGTTACAAATTGGCTCTTGATTTCTTGATTTTTCAGAATGATTAATTTTCATAGATGCCATCTTACTCACTTTGGGAACCACTTGTTGATAAACGTGGTTATTATGGGTATGTGAATGTACCTGCTCAAGAGAAATAATCAGGTTAGGCTGATTATCTCCATTCAAATCAGGTGTATGTGCCTGACTTTATTGTTCGTATGACATGTGGGAGCATGACCCACGACCCTCTTGGACTGGAACAAAGGTGTGTATCTATTTCAGAGTGATCTGTTGATGTTTCACTCCACTGCTAGGGACAGATTTTCATTTCTTTCCCTGTGATGCTGCTGAAGCTGTTATAATATTCTAGAAGGCATCTAGAATATGAATAAGAATTTACTTCTACTCTTTCACCATCGTCAGTATGTTGTTGGTGACTTTAGCTTCCAGAATGGAAATATAAGTCCATTCTATTCTTGGAGTAGGTGTGTGTTCCTACTCCTGTCCTCCTTTCCCTGTCAGTGTGTTTTGACAGTACTCATGTGTAGGGGAAGAGAGTTGAGTCTACTCCAATTTTGTCATCAGGGATTTCCGAATGACTTCTCTGCATGCTACCAAACGAGACGGTTGGAAGGCTTGATTAACATTGAAAGTTGTGTGTTCCTGTTGTGTATTCTTCGTCATGTATGGTTGAAGACTTTCCTTCAATACTGGAAGACGAGAATACTGAAAGAATTGTTCATTGTAATGAGGTGTATATCCTTCTTCTCAGTTACCACCATATTAGATTGGTGATATTTTTTGGTTGTAGTCAGGTGAGCCTGCTGATTAGCTGATGAGTTATAAACAGGTGTATATGCCTACCTATAATACTCTGTTAGAATTTCCTGGTAGAATTGGTGTGTTACTTCTAGACGAGTCTGCTGGGAAGTAACATCAGGACATATGGGTGTATATGTCTGCTCGTTATTTTCAATCAAGTTGGCATGATAGGCTTCTCTGGAAGGGGAATAAGTAAGAACATGCTCCTTATTGAACAGATTTCACATCTGGCGGTTCCTCTTCCATGCTCAGATCTGAGGAACCTAAGCCAAACCCTTGAAGGTGATACCATCATCATGTTTAGGGCGCACTGCCGCACAACTCTGGCAGCGATTGTTGATGGGAGCCCTTAGGGAGGACTCTTGTCTCCTTGAATTAAGTCCATGACTGACCTTGTCATTCACCTCCTAAAAAAGTTGGAGGGAATTGTGATTCAGTTCCAGGGATAACGACCCAAAACGGTTGGAGACAGTGGTTTCCACCACCTGCTTCTTGATCACTAGTCATCATTGTCCGGACAACCTGGGTAAATTATTGAATTGGAGGGTTTGTAGAGAAGACTCCAGAGTCGGAATGGTACTTTGTCGACGATATTACTTAACCAGTGAATTTGAGGCCCATCATTGAAGAGGCTGAGTAGGTGATGACGTTCTCAGAGTGGAAAAGGATCCAGCAAGAGTAGAAGCAGATGCATTCACAAGGGTGAACTTTAGCGAAGCCATTTCTATAATTCATAAGATCCTGGAAAAGAGATCCTGGTTGATATAATAGACATAATCAAGATAAGATCGGCCACTACATCTTTTGGATGATCACATATGTTATGGATTTCATTGGTGTCCCTCACATTAAGTTAAATATGGGCTTATCAAGTAAGTAAAACATCATTTAACTTGGTTAAGGATTCACATTGGGTTCACCATTTTTCGTTTCCACTAGATATGGTGATGACCTTGTTTTGTTTAAGGTTCAATCATTACAATCGGTTTCTAATGGGGTTCTTCGTAGAACCAGAAACATCTAATGCTTCAATATCTATTTGGACCTACATTTCAATGGTAGGTGCTCATTAAATGTGGACCGATGAGGATTAAGAATTTTCATTCTTTGATAGGATGGGAGGTCGGACTCATCACTCTTTTTTGGGGGAAATTATGGTCTACTCCGAGACTCTATTTATAGATTTAAGTTATGTTCATGAATCCTTATTAAATTACCAATTATGAAAATGAGCTTTCAATAAATTTTTACAATCAATGATTAGAATGTATGAGATTTAGAGAAACTTTTATATTTATTTGAGGTTCTTCATCGATAAAGAATCCTCTGTATTTGTTTAGAGATAATTAGTCAATAGTATCATTCAACAAATTATATAACGATCTCTTGGTCATTATGATAACCATACTAGTTTTAAAGCATCTCAGCGGGGCACTTGATGCTTATTGTCTTTCAGAAGGACGTGGATTATTTCAGAGTTGGGATCATTCCCATAGATGGGCTACCTACGTATCCTTGTTTAGAAAAGGAATCAGAACCCACGTAGTTTGGGAATTAAGATATTTTTTAACGTCTTATGGGACAGATGAGAATTAATGGATTATAGGCTTTAACCTTAGAAAGGCTTCCTACGTACTCCACTTTTAAGGTATAGATCAAAGTCCATGTAGTATGTTTTGGAATTGTGGGACTTACGTATGATTAACAGCCCAAAGAGATGTGTCGCGATTACTTTTACACTCTAAGATCACGTGAGTCATGCTCGGTGTGAAATAAAATAGGTATCAGAAAACCTAACGATTTGTGAAACACAATATGTAGTCACAAGGAATGATGTGGGGCTTACATACATATGACTGCCCAGATAGATGAATATCAAGACTTACGTTAGAAATGAATCACAGGAACAAGGTCTGTAATGGTATATGTGATTTATGGAGATTTGGATACTCTAACTTGGGGCTTACTCCTAAGGATGATGCCCAAATTAAGAGGGGACTTATGATTGGGTTTTATTTTTGAAAAAGAAGCCCAAAGAAAAAGAAATTAAGACTAGTTAATAGAAATTATTTCTGGGGATTATTCTTGAGATGGAGGCCCAGGTTATGGAAATTTGTAATTTGGGACTTACTCATTGGGAGGATTCCAATATTAAGGGAATTTGAAATGGGGATTACTCCTGAAAAGGAGGTCTAGGTTAGGATGTTTTAGAATTGGAGCTCACTCCTGAAAAGGAATCTCAAATCAAAAGGAATTTATGAATGGGACTTACTCCTAAGAGGGAGGCCCAATGTTTAAGGAGATTTAGGACTTGGGGCTTACTCCTAATGAAGATGCACAAATTAGGGAATTTGGGGCTTACTCATAAGAGGGATTTCAAAATTAAATATATTCTCATATTAAAAGATGAGGATGAATAAATGAAATCTCTAACCTTAATAACGTAAAGACATTTAAATCACTAGGTTTTGAGAGATGTTCCACAGAATTCATTTCAGATAAGGAATCATACAAAGGAACCACATCATAATGACTTTGAAGAGGGTTTTGAAGGATAAATCTTGAATAGGAGAGGTGGACATGATAAAAAAGTTGAATAAGAAGGAGGGGCACCCAAAAAGAGGTCGGCACACAAGTCCTGTTGGGGCACGCAAGTATTGGTCACGTAGGTATACATGCACGACACATGTATACTTTCACGATGGTTATCCCATAAGGTAATACATTGGAGAGACTTGGCTCAGACCCTTAGAATTATACCTAAAGGCTTTTAAAAGAGTGGATCTCAAGTTCTATTGATGGGAGAAGGCGGCGCACATGTGTGGCCATTTTTCATTAATGGCTAGAAACTTAGGCCCACAAGTGCTCGTGAATTTCAACACGTATGCCTTCTTTCCCCTCTTTAGGTCATCCATTCTAGGTATGAAATCACCTTAGAAGTGTTCGGAAGACTTCAAGTATAGACTAGGGTGTTGTGAGATTCAATCTGACTTTTGGAATTTTTTGTCCTTTTAGTGGGAGGCCCACAAGGTTTAATTATAGGCTACTGAAGATCTTGGGCAAAAATCAAATAGGGTTCCCAGGTCACCTGTGCGCCCAATATATGGTATGAAAGTATACTTGTGCACTCATGATGAAACATGCACGTCCCTTACTTAATGGAATCATGGTTCATTCCTTTTTAAATTTTTTATGTTTCTTCAAATGATGAATCTCTTTATGCTATGGTATTCCCCTTCTTCAGTCATTAGAATCTGTGACGAAAAGGAGCTTCAAAAGTCTCCTATCGGCATACGACTTTTTCCTGCTCTGTGCATTCTTCATATTCTCCTGGATGATCTTAACATTCTCCATTGTAGCATGTACTATCTCTGGTCCAACCAGTGTGAACTCCCCTCAGTCAGTCCATCACATAGGTGATTTTCAAGGTTTCCCGTACAATGCCTCAAAAGGTGCCATCCCTATGGTGGAGTGGTAGCTGTTATTGTAGGAAAACTCCACCAAATGTAATTGGTCCTCCCAGCTGTGACCGAAGTCGAGGAAACAAGAACACAACATGTCCTCGATGGTCTGAATGGTCCACTTAGTCTGACCATCTATCTGAAGATGGAAGGTGGTGCTCAAATGAAGCTTTTTCTCAAAAGCCTCATGTAACCCCTTAAATATCCGAGTAATAAATCATGTTTCACGATCGAATACAATCACTGAGGGTATACTATGTTAAGGAACAATCTCCTTCACATAGATACATCCCATGATCTCTATTTTACCATGCTCTCTGATCGGTAAGAAGTGGGCTGACTTGGTGAGTCAGTCGACGATCACCTAGATAGAGTCATGTCCCATGGATGTATGTGGATTTCTTGTCCCGAATTCCATTGATACCCCATCCCATTTCCACTCTGGGACCTATAAATGTTGTACCAAGATAGCTGGTACATGGGGAATCACCTTCACTTGCTGACAAGTGAGGAATCAAGAGACAAACTCCACTACTACCTTCTTAATAACTGGCCACCAATTCTATCATATGTGGTCCTTATGCATCTTTGCCACTATTGGATGTACCGCTAGAGGGGAAGTGTGTAACTCCCTCAAAACTTCCTGTTGAAGTTCCACTGTTACCAAGGTACATACTCTGAAGAGGATGACGTGGTCCCCACCTTCAGAGAATCCACCAGGTTGATGCACCATAGATATCTAAGAACATAATGTCTCGCAGTCAGGGTCCCCACGTTGTGCCTCCCTGTCTCATTGATGAAATGGGGGAGTGACTGTAGGAGACTTCAGAGAGGCTGCTCCATCTCTACCCACAAAAGATATTTGTAGAGCAATCAACTTCTCTATCGCCTCGCCTAGAGGTTTTATACCAGATCTCTTGTTGAGTGCATCTGCAACAACATTCCCCTTCCTAGGATTATAGAATACCACAAAGTCCTAGTCCTAGATAAACTCAAGACAATGTTGTTGTCTCAGGTTCAGGTCCTTCTGCAATAATACCTTAGACACTTGTGATCTGGGTACATGTTAAAACGTTCACCCACAAAATAGTGCCGCCACATCTTCAAGGAAAAAACCACTGCTGCTAACTCCAAGTCATGGGTTGCGTAGTTCTGCTCATGTTTTCTCAGCATCCGAGAACCATATGGGATCACTGATCGCTTCTGCATCAGGAAACATCTGAGTCTGATCCATGATTCGTCACAACAGACCACATACCCTACACCTTCTTCTGGTAAATAGAGGTGGACCACATGGAATGAATGTACAAAGAAGAGATGAATGGACTTGGAGTGCAATAGATGCCATATGTACCTACCGTTTAGGTTGGATTTCCCATTGGATGACCCAAGAGCTGTTTTCGGAAAGCAGCCAACAACAACATTTCTACACAAATAACGCTTTACTCTGGGAGGTTCTTCTCCTCAATCCATGTTTCGATACTTTAACTACCACAAATTCCCTCAAAGAAGTATCCCAAAGGTATTCAACCTGATAGGGGTCTCAACTCAACAGACGGAACGTCAATCGGACGTCCGGTCTGTGAGTTATAATCCTTTTAGTTTCGAGGGCCCGGTTGGATTCGTGTACGATCCAACATTACTGTAACTCATTTATATCCCAAACACTAGTGCGGTATACTCAAAGGGACCGTTCCACTCCAAAATGACAAATGCCACTAACGGTTCGTCAAACAGACGTCTAGTGACAATGATATGGCCACAAAATAGTAAAGGGGTCGTAGTGGGCCTGAGTCCATTCCGACCCAGTCAGACCGACCTGATGCGACTTAGTCTGAGCCGACCCATTGGGTTCGGCATGAACCTCTTAGCCTGGCCTAGTAGTCCGTGATAGCCGCGAGTAGCATGAGGGAGAGGACCATTTTCAAGGGAATGGAGCAGTCATAGGTTGGTGTAAGGGTGGTTCATCCTAAAGACGCCGCGAGGGGCGCAGAAGGTCGCCTCGGCTAGGCGTGCGTGGTGTGCAGCTCGGTGGCATGACCGTGATGGTCGAGGCCGGTTCGACCAGCACTGCAAGGGGCACTGCTCGGCCCGAATGGACAATGTGGGGAGGACGGTATGGCATGGACGAGAGGCAGCCGGGCGGGTCCGGAGGCGGCCAGGTAGGCCGGCGGCAGGCTGGCGGGCGGCCCGAAGGGGGCCAGGCTGGCTGGGAAGCTGTGTGAGATGCCACAAGGGGGAGGTCAGGCCTGCAGGGCCGAGAGCCGGTGCTGGACACCGTGCGGGCCGCGCGGGTCACTGAAACCACGTGTATGGAGGCCTTTTTCTTTTCCACTAGTGTCGCCTTGTCGTTTATTCGCCATGCCGAAGGACTTCACAAAAGTGTTCGACAGAGTGTGTTGGGCCATGTTAGTTTGGCCCATACACTGCGCTTTTAGGGTGATAGAAATCAGTCCTTTAGAACGAATCAAATCAATCCACCTGCAAAAAGAAAGCATCCTAATTCATCGTTTTGAAGGAATGGAATAACATGGAACTTAAATGAAATTATACCCCTACGTATGTTTGTGGTTCGACAATGATGTCGCGGGAAGAAGACAGTGTTGTTGTTGTTCATCACATCTACCACACACTTCCAATCCTATCTCGTGCATTGGTTTTTTGACGACACTTAGGAGGGATGATCGGTCGAAGACTTCCCACGTTGAAGGGGGTTCCGAGGAAGAAAGTTGAAGACGCTCCACGGTAGCGTTCTTCACATTCATTGTTCTTCGTTTTTCGTTCTTCGTTGGTGAGATCTTTTCTCCATTATCTTTCTCTCTTCTCCCAAGATCCACCAAAAGAAAAATTCCAACCAAAATAATAGATTGTAATATCCTATTAATCTGATGGCACAATATTCAAATTGGATGAATTATTTAAATTGGCTCAACCTAATTAATTCATGAGGTTTGAAAATGAAGAGGATTGGTACAATTTAATGTTAAGGGAGTTGAAGAGGTTCCCCTAAACATAATGGAAGTTTTAGGGTTTCTCCCCATTAATGGGGAGTTTCAAGGGGTTAAAAACGTTGGTTGTCCCCACCATATTAATCATGAAGAAGAGTTTAGGTTCGGGTGGGCCCCACCACCATAACCTCTCATGGGATCTTAATGTGTGGTGGTCCGCACCTCCTCCTTCCACATGGAGGCTTCAACCAAAAAAAAAATAAAGATACAACATTATTTTTATTTATTTTTTCATTAAAAAACCCAAAGTCTATATTTTATTTCCGAACATCTTTCGTCGAGGTGAAAGTCTTCGTAAGAGAATATGGGCGCTATGAGTTCAACGATGCCCTAAGATTTCAATTCTGGGCACCAGTTCAAGAGATATAAAATCCCACACGATCTTTCACTCAACTTACCCAAAAAAACATCATAAATTCATTCTAAACACTCCGGACTTTGGAATCATGCGTCGTAAATTGTGGTGGACTAAAAAAAATCTCATTTAAAAAAATTACATGAAAAATTAAAAGTCTTTATAGTAATTATAAAAAAATAAATATTAATTGAAAATTAAATTTTACTTTCTATATAATATTAAGGAAAATAATGTTCATAATAAATATCAGTATTTTTCCCAATTCATTGAAAAATCAGAATTTTAAAAAAACAAAATTCCCCTATAATATAATTTTAAAATTTAATTTTCAATTATTATGTAATTTTTATCAGAATTTTTTTTTAGGTTCCATAAAATATTCATATTATTTTGTTATAGATATCAATAAAAAAATAATTGAATAATACATATTTTTGATGATTAATATGGATTTTAAAAAAATTGATTCTTATTTCCTAATAATTAGTCAATTAACATTAATAGAATATGATTTTTTATATTTTAATTCACATACTACTATTCATAAACATTAATTCAACTACTCAGATATAATTTTTATATAATTATTTTTTGATAGCCATTTAAGCACAAGGTTTATTATTTTTACCAAATTGATCATCATCATTATTTTTAAAAAAACATAGTGTATGTCACATATAATGACCTTTAAAAGGGAAACTCATTAATGCTCAATTATATTATATATCTACTTAGAAAACATATATTTATCTACTGCATTTGAGAGCTATATCCAAGGCACACCCATCACCATGCAATTGTACATAATTGAAAAAAAAAGTAAACCCATACAATAATTATTTTTATTAATAAATTGTAACAAACTATTATTTTTTAAAAAATGAAATCAAAATATTGTTATAAAATAAAATGACAAGAAATAATTTTTTTTTGAAAACACTTAAACACACAGAATTTATAGAATAATGGTAATTGTATTTTCATTAAAACCTCACTGAATCAAATGAAAGAAGATTAATATTAAGAATATTTATCATTATTTGAAAATTAATTAATTTTAAAAATGATAAAAACATTCATATGACCTTTGGTTAGAATTGGTAAAAGTGAATCGTATGGAAAATAGTATATGGTTTCATCTTCGAAAAAAAATTAAAAATGTCAAGGGTAATTATAATTTATGTCAAATATCATAGTAATATAAAGATAACCTTGTTAATTTTTTTATTAACATGTACATAGAGTAAAAAAAACTTAAATAATAAATAAAAGACATTTAAAACATGGTTTTATTGGAAAATACATTACATCCATTTGAAACCCATTTCGTTTATTCTGTAACCATTTTATAAAAAAATTAAATAGTTTTAAATTTATAAAAACAATTTTTGTTAATTAAATTATAATTATTAAATTTATTTCATTTAATATAATTATATATTTAGTTACAAAATTAGATAATATTATATTCTATGAATAGTGATCTTTAAGTTTATAAACTCAATTTGACATCGATGGGTTGACCCTGGTCAAATAGGACATTGTATCATCATATGTATAATCATAAAAATGTTTTAACTTCCATTTTTTTAAAATTTAAATGATCTTTTAAATCTATTTATATATGGAGTAATTGATACTTGAGATGCAATGATTCATGGTTGTGGTAGTCTACATGTACACATGAGCACCAATATAATTTTTCCATGGGATGAAAAAGAAATAATGTACACAATGCATTGGCCTTTTAAAATAATAATAATAATATATATTTAAAATTTATTCCTGAAATCATTCATTATGTATCTACATTTATTGAATAAATGAAAAATTAATCACATATATTAATGTAGTTGGAAGTCCATATGTATGCATGAAAGATTTTATCATTTCCAATGTATGTGCGATTTATAATGTAGGTAATATTTTCCCATTAAATAATTATAATTATGTATGAATTAATATTCCTTTATAATAAATCTGTATTTATGACCATCTAAATTAGGTGGGGTTGAATTATAAAATGTATCTCTCTGTAGAGGCGCTAGTCTGCACAAACGCACGAGTGAAATGTTTATTTTCTATATGATGGATAGAAGAAAGAAAAAAATATTCCATCATACTAATAAATATCATTGTAGTAAATATGAATATTTCATTATATTTGGATTTATATAATTTATTTTATTGATGTATATGAAAAAATAAACATGAATGAGTTCAATTAAGTCTTATACCTCCCCTTTAAATGTAACCATTTTTCACCATAATATAATCATTATTATATTGATATTTTCATGAGATGAGGAAAATTTGATAATGGGGAGAAGTGTTATGAAGGTATTTTTCTACATTGGTCAATATAATTTCTCATTTTTTTATATAGAAGTTAATAAATGAGGTTCCCATTTATATAATAAAGGAGTAGAGCCTCGTTAAATATTAAAATCATTAAATCATAATAAATTTAATTTTTAGGGAATATAGATCCATGGATAATGAATTTGAATGATTATATCGGTTAATGTAATCATATTGTCAATCGATAAATTTTATACATTTTTAAATTATATTTAATCCATATCTCATAATCCCTATTTTATTCATTATAACATTTAAAACAATGACAATAATTTACCATAGCAATTATCCTTTGGAATTAAATGTTAGTTGAATTCATGAAATATTTTAAAAATTGAGATTAAAAAATATGGAAACTATACTATAATAGTAAATTTATATAATGCCAAAAAAATAAATTTTAAATTAATTAAAAAAACCCAAAAAATGATTTTTAGAAAAATTTATTTTTTTGTATATAAATAACTGTGGAGAAAAATAATTTATATTTTTTATTCATAAAGAATTATTTTCAATAATTTTAATAAAAGTGTGATTATTGGAATTAAAAACCCAATCCTAATGTATCATTTTGAAAAAAATTAAAATAGATTAATAAAAAATATTTTTTCTTCTTATAAATATTATTCTTTTATTTCCAGAACATCAGTCATAGATTTCATAGTTCAAAATTGGATCTTAAATTCCTTTATATGATTTATATATTATATATTTGTTCATTAAAATTATTTTATAATATTTGAAGTAAATTTTGAAGCATGATAATTTAAAAAAATTATGAAAATATATAAAATCAATACATTTTACTATTCATCCAAAAAACAAACTAAATCATAAAAATCATAAATTTTAATTTGAAGAATTTTTTAATGATTATGCTAAAAATGAATTTTCTTTTTTCAATTAAAATTCATAAATTTAATAAATTTACCATGTGAAATTAGAAAACAAAATAAATAAATATATTATATAAAAAATAATTTATAAACATTTATTTTTCTTGAAATTATATAATATCAATTACAAATGACTGCTAATTTCATTGTTTTCACAATGTAATTCATGAAATATATTGATGTTTAAATTTTATTTTAATAATTTATTACTCACATTAGTTCTGATATTCAAATAACACAATCTATTTATCATGTTATATATGTAATATAATATATAATAACCTCTTAGGGTTTTACATTCCGACCAATGGAATTGCATCCCCACAATTCATATCTCATTTTTATGGGAAATGGTTTAAAATTTTCTTGGAATAATTTCAATTTAGTGGAATATGACATCCAAATAAATGAATTTAAAATTATCACCAAAAATGAAACCATATACATATGGAAAAGAAGAATATGGTATAGAAAATAAATATAAAAATGTAGAAATAAATACCATTTATTCTATATAAATAATATTTCCTGTTAAAGAGAAAATTAATTTCATTGACGGAAAATGAAACTTATCATTTCATTAATATTTGTTAAAACATTTACATAAAATTAAGAGAATAGTAATGGGGACTCAGTTTCATAAATATTATAAAGAATGTTCTTTTGTTATTTTTCATTGTAGAGTCAATATATTTATCATCCATTTCCATTAATATAATGAATTAAATTACTATCAAGCTATGAAACATGATAACATATAAATACATGATTTAAATTCATTCTAAATGAAAAATTCCATCTCATTGGTTGTTTTTTGAGTATTTTTTATTATATTATTCACTTCGAAATATTAATGATAAACAACCATGATGAATTTTGCATGACTGCATGACTTAAATTTACTTTTAACTAATCTTATGATATATTAATGGATGACATGATATTCCTTTTTTAAAATCCATTCATGAAAGAAATGGTTAACATAAGACAATATAATATCAAAAATTAATAGACCATCATATAAAAAACATATTCTCAAAACCCACATTAATAACACATAATATTGAACAGAAATCATTCCAAACAACTATCTACAAATATATTGAAAATATTTCAGCCAAAACCTGATACCAAAAAATAAAATATATTTTATTACATTCTCATTAAAATTAAACTAAATATTTATCATCAAAAAATTTATTCCTTTCTAAATCCACATACCAAAAATGTATATATGGTAATAATAATTACCCCAAATTATTAAAATATATTCCATAAATAACATGAATCACAATTAAGCAACAATAAAATTAAATTTTATTCCAAAAAATAACTATTTATTTATTTATTTATTTATATATACCACTCTTATATAAAATAACATAGTATTAAATTACTTTCCATTCATAAAAATCCTATAATTCATTCAAAATTATATTAAACATATTCAAAAATAAATATAACAACCTAATGACTAAATCAATTTAAAATCATAGGGATTTCTATATGAATAAAAATATTTCCCAAAAAATAAAAGAACCCTTTATCCCAAATAACCAAAATTTCACCAACATCAACAAATATATTTACAATAATATATTTATTTTCTATTCATCTTTTGTTCCAAAAATAATAACATTCTACCAAAATATATTTCAATGTAAATCAAATGATAAACTAAATTGGTACTTATAACTCAATTATCAAGTTAATCCTAATAATTATCTAACTAAATATCATTAATATCCTAGTAATACAATAACATAAGACCTAATGATGGTATATATAATTTTAATAAAATGATCATCCATAAATCATATTAAATAGTAAATAAAATAACACTAAATCATATATCTAATAAGCATATGTATTGAAACATCAATATTCAACTTGTTTTATAAACATTAACTATAAATTTATATATTATAACTTATGACTTATTTCCCGAAAAATAAACGTTTAATCATGACCTATGATTCACCAATATATATATATATATAAATATATATGAATTTTTAAACATTATAAAAACAATAAAAATAAGTCAAACCTTTTATATGTTATTTTTAGTTACATATTGATTAACATATAACATTAAAACAATTTATTCATATGATTTTTTGGATATACCTCATGTTATTTCCCCTTCGATCATCAATTTTCCTAATTTCTATATATGCCATATTTTAAATATTCAATTAATACCTTAGGAATAACATTATAACCATCTATTGCGTAAAACTACCCTTTCTTTTTCATCTATATTGTATTTCCCTTTTCCCTCCCATTCCATATAAGAAATAGAGTTTTTTTCCATTGAGAAATTTCCCCAGTGTAACACCCCACCCGTACCTCAATAGCTTGAGGAGGCGGTGAGGTTACTTGGCCTTAAGCGCCGTTCCCAAGATGCCAAAGGCTGGAAATAAATTACTACGGCTTCAAGATCAAATTGGGGAATGAATTTCCCTTAAGACAAAACCAACCAAAACATCCATTAACCACCACTATATGATGCATGTCAATAAAACATTACAACATAAATTCCCAAAAAAACAACAAAATTGCACCACAATACAACCCAAAACCAATTCAAACAGACATGTCTACACCACATCAGAGTACAAGCGGAAACCAACAAACAACTCTCTGATCCATGACACCCCCACAGCTCCACACCAATCTCTAAGCTCCATGCTCCACCAAGACATCATGATGCACCACTATTGGAGGTAGTTGCCTTACATTTTCCCATGTCACGATACACAACATCTATATAAACACCAACGTGACAAAGCAGGGGGTGATAACCAAAACTCAATAGGATTTCTTCAAATGACTTCCCTACACACGCCACTACGATAAAACCATTATCAAATTTATATAAAACAATTTTTATAAAATAATCACTACTGCAACCATTTCAATAAGTTGAACATTCCCTTACTAAGCCGTCACACCCAAACCATGCAACCAAGGGAAAGCCAACCCAACATGACACAAGCAATTTCATCATTTATACACTAGCATAACAAGTTCCAACTTGAAAACAAATGCACAAACAAAAACCAAATGGTGTGACTTCCGCCCAACCCGTTCACCCATGCACACCAAAACAACCAAAACGGTGGGACTTTCGCCCAACCCGTTCACCCATTCACAACTAGAGGTACTTTCTGACCACTACCATATGGTGATTCTTACGACAAGTATCCATCACCATTTATAGTGAGACTTCTCGCCTACTTCCACACAACAATTCAACCAATAACAACCAAGTATATAACCCATCAAGGTCACAAAAACATGCAATCATCCAATTCCATTTCATATCAATACACTTCAATTAATCACCCATTTAGTGAAAATAATTTTCCATGCCAAACCACCTTTCAATAAAATAACCACTTTATTGAGAATCCTTTTCCATCAATCATTTTCATAAATCAACCATAGCATTCCCTTTTAAAAAACCCATTTTAAAATCCAAAACCAAAAATCATTTCACAATAAAACCCCATTTTTTCCAAAAAATCCCCAAATGGATTTCCAACCAATTTCTCATAACAATTCAAAATTAATTTTCATCACAATAATTAATAGTAACAAAGTACCAAAACTTCTAACCAAGTGATGTTGAGAGAGAATCCACCCACCTTTAGGGTACTTTAGAAATCCACCCATGAACAACCGCTCCTCAATTCCAGCGAACGCGCCACTGAAACCTCTCAAGATCCCATTACATAACTTCCACAAGCCATGATATTAACACCGAAGTCAACCACAACCATTGATCTACACAAAACAAGTGTAGATCTAGAAAACCACGAAAGGGAGGGATGTAGATCATGAGGAATACACAATGAAACAAAGAGGAGAGACTTACTCGGGAAAAACCACCTTCAAACCGCCAAGGAACCTCTTCAAAATCCATCAAAACTGAGTGGGAGAGCCCCTCCAACCCCTAAGAACCAGAAATCATGAGTGAGGCTCGAGTGGGAGAAAGATTGATGTGTTTTAGGTCCAGCCCGAGAAAGCTCAGACATAAAAATACCAACGTTAAGTGGATGAACGGTTAGCCCGCATGGTTTGTCAAACCGTGCTCTAACCGTGTGCATGCTAATTCCTAGAGAGAAAGGGTCTGCATGGTTTCCTCACATGGTTTGGAAAAATATGAATTGGCCATTCGATGCCTACTATCTCCACCTACACGGTTTCCTGTAACATTTTCATGGTTTCCCTTAAACGTTCTCAAACCGTGCACCCATTTAAAAGCCTCCATACTCATCCAGATCCATTCCAAACTCTCCTGACCTCTTGCAATCTCATCCCATGAACATTAAACACAAAAAATGCATAAAAAGGCTACATACCTCAATGTGGGTGTACTACATTCTCCCCACCATTGGACTTTACGTCCTCTGAAATTAGTGAACCCGCCCTTTTCCGAAAGAGCGTCGACCACTTCTCGATCATCTATTTCTCCCGCTCCCATGCCTCATCATGAATCTGGACAGTTTTCCACAAAACACCAACTAATCTGATGCTTTTATGACGCAATTCATTCTCTTTCCTGTCCACAGCCCGCACTGGCACATGCACTAATGAAGCATCATGTTCTAGCTCAACATGATCCCATCAAATCACATAGTCACTATCTGGTTGATACTTTTTCAACTGTGACACATGAAACACATTGTGCGCCTCACTGAACCTAGGTGGAAAAGCTATATGATAAGCCACCTTACCTACCCACTATAGAATATCAAAAGACCCAATATACCAAGGAGAAAACCTTACCTTCTTCCCAAACTGATGATGTCCTAACCTAGGAGTAATCGTCATGACAACATGATTACCCACCTCAAACGACTACGACCGTCGACGATGATCTGCATACTATTTCTGATTACTCTGAGCCGTCTCCAATCTCTTTCTAATAAACATGATCTTCTCCGTAGTCTCTTGGACAAGGCTCGGTCCAACCATCGAGGACTCACCCATTTCCATCCAACATAGTAGATAACGACACAACTTCCCACACAACGCTTCAAATGGAGCCATATTTATGGATTCCTGATAAATATTATTTTACTAAAACTCTACCAACGACATGTTCTCCTCCCACGATCCACCAAAATCCATGACACAAGCCTGCAACATATCCTCCAATGTTTGTATCATCCTATTAGATTGAACATCCGTCTGAGGGTGATACACCGTACTCATGGTCAACTTAGTTACAAGCTCTTTCTATAAGGATTTCCATAAACGAGATGTATACCTCAGATCTCTATCAGATACAATCAAAACTAAAACACCATGCCTCTGTATCACCTCCCATATATAGAATTTGGACAGATCCTCCACCGTATGAGATTCACGAATTGGGATGAAATGGGCCCACTTCATTAACCGATCCACTATCACCCAAATGGCATCGTGAATTCTGACCATTCATGGGAGACCTGTGACAAAATCACCCATTATTTTCTCCCACTTCCAAATTTGGATTGGTAATGACTGCAACATTCTTGCTGGCCTCTAATGTTCTGCCTAGACCTGCTTACAATTCAAGCATCTCGAAACAAAATCAACCACTATTCTTTTCATACAATCACACTAGAACTGTGCCTTCAATGCTTTATAAATTTTCTGAATTCTAGGATAAACAACCCACTTGGAATGATAGTATTCCCGAAGATTATCCTCTTGAAAAGAAACAGGTACAACCATCCGATTCCAAAAACACAAAACTGAATCTCCATTCAGTCTCCAACCCTCAATGTTCTCCCCACCGTTGAGTATCGACCCCATGGTCACACACTCAAAATCAGATATCTATGCCTCTCTAGTAGGACAACCAAGTCAGGAATTAGAAAAACCGGAAGGAAAACCTCTCTATCACCCTGGTCATCACATTGCATCTGTATATCAGCTATAACTGACATCAACTGCCACTGGTCCGATGCATGTTTCACCATCTAACTATATAATTTTATACTTCATTCATCCTCCACCAAATTTCCCTTACTTGGTGTGTAAAATAAGTCATAATCAAACATTTAGAGATATTACATCCATCTCCTTTGCCTCAGGTTAAAATCCCTTTGTGAGAAAATATGATTCAAGCTCTTATGATCTGTATATACCATGAATTTCTCACCGAGGAGATATTGATTCCACACTTTCAAATCATGGACCACTACTGCCAACTATAAGTCATGAGTTGGGTAGTTCTTCTTTTGCACCCTCAACTTCCATGATCCATATGCAACCCCATGATTCCCTTTCATGAGAACGCACCCCAACCCTGATCTTGATGCATTGCAATAAAACACGTAACCTTTTCCTGATTCTGGAAAAAACCAGATTGGTGCTGATGTAAGACGACCCTTTAGCTCTTCGAAAAACTACTGAAACTATTAATTCAACTGGAATGGAACATTATTTATTGTAAAAGCTATCATCGATGAAGCCAAACGAGGAAAATTACAAACAAAACACTGATAATACCCTGCTAGACCATGGAAACTCTGTATCTCAAACACATTCTTATGCGGTCGCCAAGAGATAACATCATCTATATTTTTTTGGATCCACTGAAACTCCCCTTTCAGGAATCACATGGCCAAGAAAAATAACTTCTTGTATTAAAAAGTCACACATTGAAAATTTGGCATAGAACCGATGATACCTCAAGATCCCCAGCACTATCAACAAGTGATGCTCATGTTCCAACCTTGTCTTTGAATACACCAAAATATCATCTACAAACACCACCACAAATGAATCCAGATATCTTTGAAATACCTGATTCATCAATGCCATGAACGCTACTGGAGAATTTGATGGACCAAAGATCATAACAACATATTCACAATGTCCATATCTACTTCTGAAAGTGGTTTTAGGAATATCGTTCTTCATCACTGGTAATTGATGATATCCCGACCTCAGGTTGATCTTGGAGAACCACTAGGATCCCCTCATCTAGTATAAAAAATCATCATCTTGTGGAAGTGGATATCTGTTATTTATCATAACATGGTTATGTCTATGATAATACACACATTGTCTCAATGTTTCATCCACCTTTTTTCACAAACAACACCAGCACTACCCATGGAGATGTGCTAGGCTGGATAAACCCTTTTCTTTCTAAATCATCCAACTGGAATATCAATTCCAACAATTCATCCGGTTCCATCTGATATGACAAAAGTGAGATAAGACTGGTCCGCGAAAGGATATCAATTGAAAAGTCCACTTCTCTTCAGGGAGGTATCCTAGATAATTATTCAGGAATATGTAGGTTTGGTATAGAGTATGAGGTTTCCAAACTCTGATACCAACGGTAGGATATAAATAATGATGTAGATGCAAAATATACAAGAGGGGGGGGGAGAGAATTGTATACTTTAAAAATTCCTTTCAAACCTTTAAAGTTAATTACTTTGAAAGAGATTCCGAAAGTAGGTTCCGGAAATATGGTTTCGGAAATTGAAACTTAACCAAAGATTACAAGATGAGATTCTACCTTAATGTTTATAGAATCTAAATTAAACATATTACAAGTAAGGAAGTATAAGAAAGTACTTTCCTTACGATACAAAATGCAGCGGAAATAAACAATTAGTAAAACTCCAAGAAACAAGATGTATGTCTTTTAACCCAAAAGAGAAGGGTATCCAACAACCTTGGATTAATGTCCCTTGATTTATACTTTCAAGCAAGTCTATCTTACCCACACGAGGGTAAGCCCTCAATACGAAGATCGGAGTCTATGTCCTGCTATCCCCGCAAGCCCTCAACTTCAAGGTAGTTGGCCACCTCTGTCTTCCTCAACAAGGAAGCCCTCAACTTCAAGGTGTTGGAAACCTCAATCTTTCTATCCCCGGAAGTCCTCGAATGTAATCACCAACTTTCGGAGTAGCACAAATCTTTCAGAGTTAATAAGAGTATCTCTCTCTAGAAATCACTTCAACAGCATGTATGCACAATGTTGAAGAAGTTATCCATCAGCAATGAGCTCTTTAAAATGAGCTCCTATTTATAGGCAAGGTCGGCCTCCTTTCCAACGGTCATATTTTCCTTAAAATTCGAAGGGACCTGTACACGTGTAACATAACCAACAGTATGTTTATAACAGAATAGATGACATCATTTAATAACAAAACAAGTGTAACAGAATGTACGACATTGTTTTAAGTCTATACTAAAAAATTTGGAGTGAAGATTCAGAGTGAAAGTTCGGAGTGTAATTAATTCTTAGTGTATAAAACAGAGATAATCAGATTCTCTTTAATAGGTGAATTCGGAGTAGAACTTTATCAGAGTTCGTATCTGGAATTCGGAGTAGAACATTATCAGAGTTCGTATCTGGAATTCGGAGAAGAACATTATCAGAGTTCGTATCAAGAATTCAGAGTTGAACTTCATTACAGTTCTTATCAATAATTCGGAGTAGAACTTTATTACAGTTCTTTATCCAGAATTCAGAGTTTGAAACAGAATGCTTCAAATAAAGGTTTCAAACAATTCTGAGAAAATGGAAATGAATCTGAATCTTATACATAATAAAAAATATGAATGAAAATATGATAAGGGTAATTTTTCTTGTTAATGAAATTTTCCTTATAAAAGCAATTTTTCTTATAAAAGCAATTTTCCTTATAAAATAAATTTTCCTTATAAAATCGATTTTCCTTATAAAAGTGATTTTTCTTATAAAAGCCATTTTCTTAAGGATAAGGTGTTTGTGATTTTCAAAACAATAAGGAATGGAATATTCTTAAGAAAAACCTTATTTACTCAATAATCGCCCCCTTTTTGGAAAGCAAAAACATCCTTACGAAAAATAATTTCTAAGAAGAAAGAAAAATATTAAGGCTTATCTCCCTTTTCTTTAAGGATATTGATGAATACGACTAACTCCCCCTTAGGGTTTGAAACTCTACAGATCATATTCTAGATTTCCGAAATGATATTTTATTATGAATAAGAATGTCTTCTTTAATGAGAAACTCCCCCTTAGATAAACTCTATTGGAGTTTTTTTTCTTTCTCACCCTTTGTTACGATTCTTTTTACATTTCATTAGAGTTCTTTTCCTTTTCCCCCTTTGTGATTTTCAAAAAGAATTTGAGGGAATGGAAAATATAACAAGGTACCTGAAAATTTTGTAGTAACAACAAAAGAAATGATCAAGCACAAATTTTCATTATGTTTGAAAAATTTCAACAACAAAAGAGTTAAGGTACAACAAAAGATCGGATCTGTCTATTTTGGATCTTTTTCCTTCGCCATGAGACCCTTAAGAATAGTCTTTATCTTCTTTAAGTCTTTATGATCTTCTTCATCTTGCTTCTATAACACAACAATTCTTGCACTTTGGGCATCAATCTTTTCTTCCTAGGCTTGAATCTTTTTCTTCCTGAGCTTTATGATTTTCTTCTTGAGCCTTCATCATTTCTTCACACTAAATCCGATGATCCCTTTCATATTTCCAATTTTGAGAGACCGAATTTAGCTTCCCATTCATAACTCTGACTTCTTGAATCCGGAAATTCTTTTCATTTGTCAATTTCTCTTCAAAGGAAGAAGTTAGCTCATTTATCTTCCTGTCCTCTATCTCAAAAGCATCCTTCACATTATCTTGAAATTCATCAATGAGCCTCATTTCTTCTACAGTCTTCCTCGACCAACTGTTCATCCTCTTGTAAGATCTTTTGTGGGCTTCATAGCCGACAAAGAAAGATTTGAATTGAGCTTCTATATCAACACACTTATCCATGACCATGGATATAGAGTCTGATTTCTGATTGAAAGCATGTTGGAGAATCTGACATCTTGACTTAATGCTTGAGAAGGTCGTAATAGAACCTACCAACTTCTTTAAATACTGAACAACAAAGTCATGCCCCAAACAAAGATGACTCCGAATCCGAGACTCTACTTGGAGAATTTTCTTCTTCAACTTGGTCAAGCTTTCTCTTTGATGAACTACCAACTTCCTTTCTCTTCACCACTACTGATCTAGGAGTATCAGCAAGAATTTGCTTTCCCTTGTCTCTTTTCGGAATAGAATCCTATTTCGGAGTTCTTTTTTCACTATCAGTCACTTGAATAATATTGTCTTCATCATCAGCAACTTTTTGAGCTACATTCTCTACATTCTCCATTTGAGCAACATCATGTAGAAGTTGTTCTTCTTTTACATGATAAGCTACTTCTTCTTCTCCTTGTTTCTCATCGTTTCCAGGAGTGACTAATTTCGAAGATTCGGCTTCTGAAGTTCAGAGCGACATATGTTCCGAAGGTGTTCCCTTATAATCATCTACTTGCTTCAACACATGTCTGGTTTCACCACTTCCTTCAGCAACAGCTTCTTATTCTTCCACTTGCTCAACTTGATCTACTTCCTCAACAGTCTAAGAAATAGCTTCTTCTAGAGAAACGAAATTTCTTCTTGGAGTCATAGGAAGAGAGTCCAAGGAAAAAGATCTCGGAACAGTAATGTTCGCAGAAACCATTTCATTTAACTTCAACAATGCCTAAGCTACCTCTGCTTCAGACAACTTCTTCTTAAGCTTCTTTTCTTTGACTTGTTTTTCTAGCTCATCTGCAGTCCTTTCCTTTAAGGCCTTATCCTCCTTAGGATCCATGCCAAACTGAGGCTCCCCTTGCACTCTATTTTCTATGATCTCCCTCCATTTAGAAACTACCTCATATGGGTAAGCTTCCTTTCTCTCTGGTTTTGGAGGTACAGAATGAACTTCCTTAGACTTGGGATTCTCTGCTTTAACTTCAACTTCTTTCAAATTTCTCTTCCTTACTGGCTTAGAGGATTCTGGATCATCAACTTTCGGAACTGCTTCTTCTTGAGCAGGTAAATCAATAAACTGACTGGTCTTCTTGTCAAAAGCTACATCCATCCTTTTGAGAGTGCCATCACTTACCAACATAATTTTGCAAACTCTTGGTTTTAATTTTCAAGCTTCCTTGAAGTACTCGAGACACCGAAGAATAAACTTTGAGAGGATTGCTGGATACATTATAATCTGAGCTCTCAAATTCCATTTCCTAACATTCTCAAGAGTAATGAAAATGTGCTTCATCAGGTTAAACTTCCTCAGATTTATCAGAAAATCTAGGATGTAGATCTCACTCTTCTTCAGACTATCTTTATCACCCTTTCTAGGTACGATAAGGCCTTGTACCCATAATTCTAGAATTCGAAAATTCGTAGATAAACTAGCAATATTCAGAGCCTTATCATCTGCTAGTCCGAGAGTTTCTAATGCTTTTTCCATGTCGAAGCTACCCTTTGAATCTGGTAACACATGAGATATAAATTCAGCTTCTCCTTCATTATTCAGCCCTACCAATCTTGCTACCTTGGCATATGAAAGCTTATAAGTCTTACCATAAGACTTAAAAGACAAGTTTTCTCTTAATCTTCCTTAATAAAGGAGAGTGTCTCATAAATCTCTATAAGAAAATCTGAATAGACTTCATCTTGATTCCCAGGTTTCGACACATCAACATCTTCCCATCCATTAAGCTTAATATTCTTGGATATAGAAGAGTCATACTTGTTGAAGAAATCAGTATGAACCAGCCTATCTCTATGTACTAACCACTTCAAAATCGGCTTAGAGGAAGACATGTCTTGAGAAGCTACTTCCACAGACATTCAGATCTAAAGACCTCTGAGAATTTCGAAACGGAGAAATCTGATGTTCAGAACGACTTCAAAACTGAGAGGCAGAGCTTCGGGACGCTAGATCTTGAAAACCGATGTGGGAGAACCATTTGTGGTCATTTTTATATAGGCAACGAGAAAACGGTTCAACTTCCACGGTTGATCGAACAGTTGTGACAAGCTGAGAATAGATCTGACGGTTGAAAACCAATTCTCATGAAAACCTGAATCCGATCTTTTGAGGTTTTATTGAAAACAAAGATTTAAGAAAATTATAATCTGAAGAAAAAATATTATAAAATGCCAGCAAGTAAAGTATGACTACGAAAACTTGAGTAAGGAAATTATACCTTTCGGATTGTCTTAAAAGGATTATTCGTAATGGGTAATATAAAAAAGACTATGAAAAAATCTTTATTACGAAAAGACATAGTTCTCAAAACTCACTACGAAAAACAATCTCAGTACGGAAAACTTAGTACAAAAAATATTATAAGAATTCACTACTAAAGAAAAAATTTTAAAAAAATTTGAATATGAAAAACTCATTATGAAAGTCTCGGTACAAAAATCATGATATGGAAATACCAGTACAAAATTTCCCATTCTGGAAGTGTTCAATACGAATTTCTTGATTCCATAAGTCTTCTATACGAACATATCCATTCTAGAAATTTTAGTTCCAGAAATTTCCATTCTGGAAATTTAGTACTGAAAATTTTGAAAACAAACATTGGGAAAATTATTTTTACATTAACAATAAAATGTACACCCCCTATAAAAAGGAGTTTATTACTGTAAGGAAACTTTTTCAGCAAAAAGTTAATTAAGAAGGATTACCTTACAGTTATCATTCCAAAATTCTGTTTAATGTATTCAAATCTATTAGGAGGCAAAGATTTTGTGAAAATATCAGCACGTTGATCAAGTGTTCCGATAAACTGAAGAATAATATCTCCTTTTAGTGTGTGATACCTAAGAAATTGATGCCTAATATCTATGTGTTTTGCAGGAGATTGATGTGCAGGGTTCTTACATAAAGCAAAGGAACTTGTGTTATCACACAAAATATTACTTTTAGTAAAACTCAAGCCATAGTCTGTGAGTGTGTGTTGTATCCACAATACTTGAGAACAACAACTTCTAGATACTACATATTCAGCATCAGCAGTGGAGAGTGCTACAGAATGTTTCTTCTTGCAGGACCAAGAAACTAATGAATCTCCTAAGAAATGACAAGTTCCAGATGTACTTTTTCTATCCATTCTACATCCACCAAATTCAGCATCAGAAAATCTTTTTAGAACAAAATCATTTTTAGAAGTATAAAAAAATCCTAGATCCATGGTTCCCTTAAGGTAGCGAAAAATTATTTTTATTGCCTTTAAGTGAGATTCCTTAGGATTGGATTGATATCTTTCACATAAGCATACTGATAAAATTAAGTCTGGTCGACTAGCTGTTAAGTATAGTAGACTTCCTATCATACCTCTAAAGGATGTTTGATCTACTGGTTTCCCAGCTTCATCAAGATCTAATGAGTTTAAGGTACCATTATGAGTACTTATACTCTTAGTGATTTCATAACCATACTTTTTGAGAAGATCTTTAATATACATATGTTGAGATATGTAGGTTCCATATGGTTTTTTAGAAATTTGGAAACCAAGGAAAAAAGTTAACTCACCCATCATACTCATTTCAAACTCAGATTTCATTAGACTTGCAAAAGAGTCGGTCAAAGATTGCTGAGTTGAACCAAATATGATGTCATCAACATAAATTTGAACAATCAAAACATTTTTATTATATTTCATTATAAAAAGAGGCAGATCTGCATTCCCCTTAACATAGTTATTTTGAAACAAAAATACAGTGAGTCTATCATACCATGATCATGGGGCTTGTTTAAGGCCATACAGAGCTTTGATAAGTCTAAAAACATAATCAGGATGTTTTGTATGTTCAAAGCCAGGAGGTTGTTCCACAAAAACTTTCTCTTGAACATAACCATTAAGAAAAGAACATTTCAAATCCATTTGAAAATGCTTAAAATTAAAGAATGCTGCAGAGGCAAGTAGAATACGAATAGATTCATGTCTGGCTACTGGAGCATAGGTTTCTTCATAGTCTATTCCCTCTTGGTGATTATAACATTTAGCAACAAGTCTAGCATTATTTCTTACTATGACTCCATTTTCATCACATTTATTTCTGAAAACCCATTTTACTCCAATAACAGAGGTTTCCATAGGTCTTTCAACCAAGGTCCAGAATTTATTCCATTCGAATTCATTTAGTTCATCTTGCATGGATTTGATCCAATCATCATCACCTAACGCTTCATCAATTCTTTTAGGTTCTAATTGGGCAAGAAATGCTAGATGTTCTACTTCATTTCTTAAGGAACTTATAGTCCTTACAAGTTGATTTACATCACCAATGATACTATCACTGGGAAGATTCTTAAGAAACACTTGATTTGGGTTTTTAAAATCATGTTCATCAATATAGGGTAGAAAGTCTTCTGGGGTAAATGTTTCAGAATTATCTTCTTGAACATTATCCTTATCAGAAGGTTCTTCTATAAAAGTTTAACAATCAGTTTTTGAAAACACATCTGAGGATGCAGGCGGGGATTGTTTAAAAACAAAAGGATCAGACTCATCAAATTTTACATGCACTATTTTTCAACAGTACAAGTGTTTTTACTAAAAACTCTATAAGCCTTAGATGTTGTGGAATATCTTAAGAAAATTCCTTCATCAGATTTTGGTGCGAATTTATGTAAGTTATCTTTAGTATTCAGAATGAATAATTTGCAACCAAAAACTTTGAAGTAGTAAAGTCTTGGTTTTCTATCGTTCCATAACTCATAAGGGGTTTTATTAAGAAATGGTCTAATCAAAACGTGATTTATAGTATAGCAAGCAATACTTACAGCTTCAACCCAGAAATTTCTAGCTATAGAATATTCACTCAACATGGTTCTAGTTATCTCTTGAATAATTCTATTTCTTATTTCAACTACACCATTTTGTTGAGGAGTTCTTGGTGCTAAAAAATTGGGAGTGATACCTTTTTTACTACAAAAAGTTTCAAAATCTGAATTTTGAAATTCTCCTCCATGATCACTATGAATAGTTTTCAATTGAAGGTTTTTCTCATTTTTAACTTGAGCTCTAAAACTTTTGAAATAAGAAAAAGCTTCAAACTTCTTTGCTAGAAAATAAACCCAAGTAAATATAGTGTAATCATCAACTAGAACAAACACATAGTATTTGCCTCCAATACTTCCAGTTTGTGTTGGACCAAAAAGATCCATGTGCACTAATTGTAATGCATCAGTTGTTGAGACTTCACCGATTGATTTAAAACTAGATTTATGTTTCTTTCCATATTGACAAGGATCAAAAACTTTAGAAGAATCAAATCTAATATCCGGTAGATCCATAACTAGTTTCTTCATAGAGAGTTTACATAAGTTACTAAGGTTATAGTGACCTAGTCTTCTATGTCCTAACCAGGAATGATCTTCCATTGCACTTAGAAAAGGTAAATCTTGACTCCTGATGTCTTCTAAGTTTAAGGTGTAAACATTCTCATGCATATTGGCTGAGAGAATAAATTCTTCCTTGGAATTGTGAACTAATCACTTATCATTCCTAAAAATCACAATGTAAACTTCATCACATAACTGAATTATACTAATGAGGTTGTGCTTAAGACCCTTAACAAAAAGAACATTTGAAATCAATGTTTTTCCTAAAATAACAATATTACCAATACCAACAATATCTCCCTTAGAATTATCTCCAAAAGTTACCTCTCCTCCTTTCGTTTTGATAATCATTTCAAAATAGATTTTGTTACCAGTCATGTGCCGGGAACATCCACTATCCATGTACCATGTATTGTTGCTGGTACTTTCATTATTTTCCGGAAATCGAGAAGAGAAATAGATTTTCGGAATCCAAACTTATTTGGATCCAAGATTACTAGATAAAAAAAATTTAGGAACCCACATCTTCTTAGAAAAGTAAGCTTTGTGAAATCCTAGAGATTGGGTTTTGTTTAAGGAACAATTCTTTGCCCATTGACCACCACATTGACACATGGTACAAAATGGGGAACTTTGAGGAATAAAATAATTGTTACTAAAAATTGGTTTTTCATGGGTATAACCAAATCCAGATTTATTTTTTAAAGGTCGTATTTGGGAATACATTTTATCAAAATTTTCCTTACTATGGGTAAAGTTTGATAAACACTTCTTTAAGGAAAAAATTTTGGACATGAGTTTTATAACCAAATTTTTATCCTCAAAACCATTAGTTTTATAACAAGAGCTAGGCTAGAAAATATTTTTCATAGAAATTACTTTTTCTAATTCTTTAGAATGTTTGTTCTTCTCAGAACTTACTTCCTTAAGATTTTTTGAAATACTTTAAAATTCATCATTTTTTCTATCAAGATCATTAGAATGATCTGATATCTCTTTTGTATGAATATAATTCTTTGAGTTTGCTTTATCAAGTTTTTTATTGATTATGGAATTTTAAATTTCTAGAATTTCAAAATTCCTAGAAACTTCTTAATAAGTAGGTAAAGTATTTTCTTCATCAGAAGAGGATTCTTCATCAGAAGAGTTATAATACTTACTATCATTTGAATTTAATGAAACAGTGGTCAATGATTCAGCATTTCATACCTTAGCCATAAAACAATGATTATCAATAGGTAATATGGCTATAAGACCAAGATTCTTCTGTCCTGAAGATTCATAATCAGAAGAATCATCTGAAGAGTCACCACCACTGGCACTCCAGGTGTCATTAGCTTTCAAAACATTCTTAGCTTTGGCTTTATAATACTTCTTTTTGTTCCTGTCTGAATGCCTTTCCTTCCTTTCATTCTTTTTGAGCAATGGGTAATCTGGTCTAATATGTCCAGCTCTCTGGCATTCATAACAAGTGACTTCTCCATCATTATTATCTTTTATTTACTTTTTCTTATACTTGGATTGGAAACTCTTTTGGCCAGCTATCTTGTTCATCCTTTGAGCAAGATTTGCTAACTCATTTTCAGAGAATTCACTTTTACTAGATTCGTATTGGAAAATAACATTCTTAGACTTGGATCTTTTTACTCTCTCATGAGTCTTAACATCCATATGATTTGATGTTTTTGTAAAGGAAACAGTACCATTTTCATTTTTCTTTTTGATGTTGTCAGCATCTCTCTTCATTATTGTCTCATGTTGTAGAAGAGTTCCAAATAACTCATCAAGAGAAATTTCAGTAACCTTCCTGTTCTCATCTATATCTGTTCTTTTGGATTCCCAATCATTGGGCATAATCTTAATTATCTTATCCACAAGTGCTTCATCATCTAAACATTTTTCTCCTAAATATTGTAGGCTCTTGACTATAGTCATAAATATCTATTGAACTTTACAAATTGGTTCACCATAAGGAAAGTTGAAGCCATGATATTCAGCTCTATGTATAGCTCTTCTAGTCTCAATCACCTTAGAAGTTACAAGGTGTGTAACCTCTAACTTCTTCCAGATACAATTAGCTACTTCACAAGAAGAAATTTGGCTATATATATTTCTGGTCATTGAACAAAGTAGAGTATTGCGTACCTTATAGTTGAGTTGATACTCTTGCTTTTCCTGGTTAGTAAATGTTCTAACTTCCTTATCAATAATTTTATAATCTCCAGTAAGAATAACAAAGTTGTCCACTCCAGTATTGATAACAAAAGTATTCATTAGATCTCTCCAGTACTCATAGTCATTACCATCAAATATTGGTGGTCTTGTAGGATTTAGAATATCAATAGAACCAACATTAATTCCTGCCATACTAAAACAACCTTTGGTACACAAACTTGTTTGTAGAAAAAGTTCGTAATCACAAAGTTCGGACTGAGAATGTTCAGAAAGTGAAAGTAAAGTTCGTAATGAGAATGTTCAGAATGATAAAGTGAGCAAGAAAAACTTATATGTGAGTACAAGTATTTCAGAGACCTGCTCTTATACCAATTGGTGGTTTGGTATAGAGTATGAGGTTTGCAACCTCTGATACCAATTGTAGGATCTAAATAATGATGTAGATGATCAATATACAAGAGGGGGGGGGGGTGAATTGTATACTTTAAAAATTCCTTTGAAACCTTTAAAGTTAATTACTTTGAAAGAGATTCCGAAAGTAGGTTCCCGAAATATGGTTCCGGAAATTGAAACTTAACCAAAGATTAGAATATGAGATTCTCCCTTAAATTGTATAGAATCTAAATGAAACAGAGTTCAAGTAAGGAATTATAAGAATGTACCTTCCTTACGATATAAAATGCAGCGGAAATAAACAAGTAGTAAAACTACAAGTAACAAGATGTAAGTCTTTTAACCCAAAAAAGAAGGGTATCCAACAACCTTGGATAAAGGTCCCTTGATTTATACTTTCAAGCAAGTCTGTCTTACCCACACCAGGGTAAGCCCTCGATATGAATATTGGAGTCTCTGTCTTGCTATCCCCGCAAGCCCCCAACATCAAGATAGTTGGCCACCTCTGTCTTCCTCAGTAAGGAAGCCCTCAACTTCAAGGTGTTGGAAACCTCTATCTTCCCATCCCTGGAAGTCCTCGAATGTAATCACCAACATTAAGAGTAGCACAAATATTTGATAGTTAATAAGAGCCTATCTCTCTAGAAATCACTTCAACAACATGTATACACAATGTTGAAGAAGGTATCCATCAGCAATGAGCTCTTTCAAATGAGATCCTATTTATAGGCAAGGTCGGCCTCCATTCCAACGGTCATATTTTCCTTAAAAATCGGAGGGACCTGTACACGTGTAACTTAACCAATGGTTAGTTTATAATAGAATAGATGACATCTTTTAATAACAAAACAAGTCTAACAGAATGTACGACATCGTTTTAAGTCTAATCTAAAAAGTTCGGAGTGAAGATTCGGAGGGAATGTTCGGAGTGAAAATAAATTTGGAGTGTATAAAACAAAGATAATCATATTATCTTTAATCGGTGAATTCGGAATGGAAATTCAGAATGAGAATTCGGAATGAGAATTCGTAATCAGAATTTGTAATGAGAATTCGATGTCGAACTTCATGAGAATTCGTATCCAAAATTCGGAGTAGAACATTATCAGAGTTCATATCCAGAATTTGGAGTAGAAATTTATCAGAGTTCGTATCTGGAATTCGGAGCAGAACTTTATCAGTGTTCGTATCCAGAATTCAGAGTTGAACTTCATTACAGTTCTTATCCCGAATTCGGAGTAGAACATTATTATAGTTCATTATCCAGAATTCGGAGTTTGAAACAGAATGCTTCAAATCAAGGTTTCAAATAATTCCTAGAAAATGGAAATGAATCCGAATCTTATACTTAAGAAAAAATATGAATGAAAATATGATAAGGATAATTTTTCTTATAAAAGAAATTTTCCTTATAAAAGCAATTTTCCTTATAAAAGCACTTTTCTTTATAAAAGCAATTTTCCTTATAAAAGCGATTTTCCTTATAAAAGCGATTTTTCTTATAAAAGCGATTTTCTTAAGGATAAGGTGTTTGTTATTTTCAAAACAAGAAGGAATGGAAAAGTCATAAGGAAAACCTTATTGACTCAACAGAATAATATCCATGAACTTATCTACCACTACCGGAAAAATGATCTTCTCAATAGCCTTTATTGATGCCGACGACAATACTTACAACTGATATGATAATGTACCCACTCCTGGTTCCAACAAACTCGTTGCACCCTGCCTTTCATGACTCCCTCCAATAAAGTGATTTCTAACAGCATCGTGTGTCGCTAAATCCATTGTTCGCGCATCACAATCAATGTGGGCCTTAAATGAAACCATCCAATCCATTCCAGTTATTACATCATACCCATCCATATAAAGCATTGAGAAATTCCAAACTAGCTCCACCTAGCCCACAATGATACCACATGCTCTACACAAGTAGGCTAGAAACTCTCTTCGACCCAGAGGTATTTGACGTTTTAAAAACTAGGGAATCATTTCTACCTTTAAACCCAGCAAATAAACCACACATATATCAATAAAAGAGTGTGAAGAACCCGTATCAAAAAAAAATTGCATCAATATAGAATTCAAATGAATAGTACCTCACACCATGGATGGTCCCGATCGATCATCCACCAAACCCCGCTCAGCTCCAAACACAAGCTTTCTTTCCACGCTCTTCTCTTTATTGCAATGTTGAGGCATCGTAGAATTCTGAGAATCAAAAGGACCCACATTACCCTACTGCCGTGGGGTATACTGTTACCCCCGTCCCATCGAAGCATACGACATATGCGATCCATGAGAAGTATCACGAAAAATCAACCTCGGATCATTCCAAAAATATAGCTACAGATGCCCCATCTTCATAAAATTATGACATGCTCGAGGATGTGTCATACAATCTCGCTTGATGTGGCTCCTCGAACCACCCTGAAAATATTTTGGCTTGCTCTGGGGCATAGGAGGATGATTTACCGATCCTTAATTTGGATTATATATCATACTCCCAGCCTGGGAATAAGTGTCCCTCTTCTGCTTGAACCAAGCGTTACAATTCCCACTATTTCCCATGGGTACCACCATGTTTCCTCCACCTGAAGCGCCCAATAGAACTCGCTCATCCACTGAGGTTCTATTCACCATCTCTGTGTAATAATATATATATATTACATATATCATTGAAAGGATTTCATTCCTTAACCTCTCTTCAAAGATCATTTCTTTCAACGACGTGATACCTGCCACTTTGGGTGAAAACCTCACTAAGTTCATAAACATAGCTGCATACTCTGTTACAAACATAATATCGTGCTTCAAACTAAAGAAATCTGTTGTGTGCTGAATTCCGAGCATATGCGGGTAGAATTGTTTATTAAACAATTATTCAATTACTTCCCACATCATACACTGGTCCATCCTTGAATGGACTACAAACTCCCACCACTGAAGGGAAAGATCTTCCAACACATATGTGAAACAATTTCACTTTTAACTCTACCAGTTTTCCCATGAACTCGATGACCTTGTTCGTTCTATTCAACCATGACTCTGCCCTCTCTGGCTCTGAATCACCTCGAAATATGGTTGGATTTTCCTTTTGAAACTGAACCACATGATCCATATGCCTTGTTTCATCCATTTTATTTCAACCTTCCATAGCTTGGAAAGCTTTCACAATGCCTTTCACTAGCTCCTGGTTCACCTGAGGCTATGGTGCTACCACATTCTCAACAGCCTCCTCCGGTTAGTCTCTACGATGCCTACCTGGTTCCATTTCTGTCAACAGAATACAAAAAACCATGAGTCTCACTTCCGTAGACATCATAAAATCCCATTTCAAATCACATTACATAACACTATCGTAAAAGGCTTTCCACGAGTTCACATTTTCCCTGTTTCACCATTTTGAAAACCAAACCATTTTCAAATTAACAATTTATTCAAATTACCATTTTAGACATTCGTATAAAATCATAAATCACTATACCTCAATGAAATATTCATCCAAGAGGGAAGTCATTTCTACCATGCGTTACATGCTCATATCGTTGGATACTCCGACGACAATGAGATTTCCAATGCCTATAAGTGTCTCCACAGCACTTATGTACCCATCTCCCTGGTAACTTGAATTTCAACGTAAAACGGATAGCTACATCTTTTTTATGCTATACATTCCATGTTCTGACATTCATATGCCTTTTTACCATCCCAACTCAAGGAATTTACCACAATGAATGTCAACTCCAAAACCCAGAATTAACTCCAAAGGACTGAATAATCTGATACCATTTGTAACACACCTCTCCTACCTCATTGTCTTGAGGAAGTGGTGAGGGATACTCGGTATAACGACCCATAATTTACATACATTGTTAATACTTCAAAATTGAACCGTACTTATTACATCATATAACAAAACCACGAAAGGACCGTATAGGTATAGTGTCTTTAGAAACTGGGAAACATAAACAACTGGTTCATAAAGCGTCTACACTGTCTCCCATTTATATAATCATATCTATAGTCCCTTTTGGCATATCTTACTTAATAACCTTCTTCCTGACCTGGGGAAAGAAAACATACAAAAGGGTGATCTCAAATGCTCAGTAAGCGTAAATAAAAGAAATATCAATCACATCATATTCATAAGAACATAACTTTTGGAAATCTTAACCTGCAAAAGAGAGCATAATTTCATAACATGGGATAAATTATTGCAGTGAAATGGAATCTCAATAATCATAACATAAAACATGATACTTTGTGTCATACCCACATAATCATAAATAATCATTTCTTATTAGTCAAGACACACTGCCAAGACTATCTTAGTGGAAAAATTTCCTTTCTGAACCGAGTTCACTCTTCATTTCAGTCCTGTTTCACAGAACCGGTATAACCTACCGTTCCAGCCATGTCTATCTCACGAGATATAAAATCTTTACCCAATGCATTGGAGGGAGATATAGGTCCCACCCATCTCATAATTATACAATTCTTATGTGTGCCACAAAATCATAAATCATACATCATTGCATAACCCACGTAATAAAAATGGGATTCTTAAACAACATTACATCATAAAACAGTTCATATAAGATAAAGGATTTCATAAAAATGATTCCATCACAACATAATCAAATAAATGTAATAATAGGGATATAAACAGAACCTATATTATCATAGATGGAAAATAATTTGGATAAAACACTTGAACTATATTCTTGATGAAAATATCCTTTCTACTTCTAAAACATTTTTCCTTTTTTAACATGTCAATAAATTATAAACTAAAAAAAGTTGATTAAAAATAAACTTGAAAACTTGTAAAGGAAGCTTCTTGGAAATAATGTTTTGAAAATCCATTCATGCTGTATAAGTTAAAAAAACATTCTTCTCGTACATTTGTCGGAAAGTCAAAAAGAACCTCGTACGAAAAACGACAAAATATTCCTTTAATATCTTTTACTAAAATCTCACCGAAGGGTAAAATTGGATTTAAAAAACTGTAGGTGGATTGAAATAATATTACATATTGAAGAAACATGGATGTGGATGATAAAATACACCCCAGTAAATACCAAAGTATAAACAATCTCAGATAAAAATGAGATTGTGATATTTCCCTTACCTTAGGTTCGATTTGCTTTGAAAGTGGCCGAACCTCCTGTATAATGATTTAAATAATGTTATTGACTTATTCCATAATCATAATTATTGTTATGATATCATATATGATCATATTCTTAGCTTTTTAGTAGTAATATTTCATTTCCACTTGTTATTCGGGTGTTTATAACTTTTTGTTCTTATGCGTGTTTTGTCGAATAAATTCTTATTCTTCTATTTAGTTTATAGATACCTCATTTTAAGAATGGTATTAGTGTAATATTATCATATTAATTCATTCAATTCATTAATATAATCATTATGAAATGAAGATCATGCAGAACGAGTCGCATCACATCGTGGAGACGTTATTCCTTACATACGCACGAGTGATGATATCGTTCCTATGATCATGGAATTGTATTGGAGTGTAAGTATAATATTTAAGAATCAATATCACTTTATAATAGTCATATATAGTCATTATTTACACCATTATACCCATCCAAGTAAGGTGGTGGTGGAAAATATATTACACCACAGCGTGGAGACGGTATTCCGTATGTACGCACGCGCGGTGATTTCTTTTTCCGTAGGATGGATAGATAGTGAAATAGGGTTGTTTCATACTTATAATAACATATCAGTATGTGAGTGGCACTGATTTTATTACTTCATAATGAAACAACTATATAAGAAGAAGTGGAAGAAGAAATAAAGATGAAAGAATCGGTAACGGACATTACCTCTTCTTTGAAGTGCTTCTTTGAGACCTCCATTTAGGGCACTAAAATAGGTCTTTGAAAAATACCAAAACCTCTAGGATGTTTCTAGGGAAGTGGATAGAAGAAATTGTCAGGGTTTGGCCGAGCATGAAGGCTCAAAGTGGTGTGAGGAAGAGGGGGAGGAGGTGCCCTTTTATAATGGAGGATAGGGGAACCTTTGGAATAACTAAAAATATTATTTTATTATAAAGTCAAATTCGGTTTTTAATGGCTCCAAATTTATATATTTTGAAGCTAAGGTGGGTAGGGGTAGAAATACTCTCATATAAGAGAATTTAGACAAGTTTAGGTATCAATTGTAACCTTATCATTTAGATTTAACTTTAAGTTAGATAATTTAACTTTTACCGTGTCTTCTTGTTTTCTTATACTATAAGGTTAATAAACATACTATATCGAGCCAAACGAACCCCAAGTTGTTTATTATTAATATATATAACCTTACCTAAGTAATTTGGCCGAACCATAGATTTTTAGGAATAAAATAACAATTAATAATATAATATTTGTTTTAAAAACTATTTTATGTCAATTTTGACACTATTTAGTAATTGATTTTTGTGAAAATCATTACAGAATAATTATTTCGAACCAAGTTAATTAAATAAATACTAACATGTCATGTTAACCTATAAAATTAGTTTAATTCCTAAAAAGTCTCGAATTACATTTATTTGGGTATTTATAACATCAATTATGTCAATATTTCATTAATAAGATAATTAATGAATCATTGTTGTGTCATAAATAAATTAATTTATTTAAGGTCTAAAAATTACAAATAAATAACCATTATGTTGGAAATATTTTTATCTTTCTAATGAATATTTATAGTCGAATTTATCTTATGTATAACCCCATATTAAAAATTATTTACTTAAAAAACATTGATTTTAAGTATTTAACCCTTCTTTAAATAAATTAATAATAAATGTCCTAATCTAATCCAAGTGGTCCTAAATGGTAATATTTTATTCCTAAGGTTGTTTTTGGTCGAATTACACTTGTCCAATATAATTAGGACATGTGATAGGGTAATAATAATATCATTTTTACCCTTAATTACCCTATTTACTTTTAACCGTGGTAAATAAAAGTAAAAAAGTTACTATTCACCAAAAATTATTTTCATCTCATTGAACCACATTTTAGTCCATGATGTTAACCGTATCTCTCGGATTTTCGAAATTCCACTCACAGAAGCGGTAAAATTAAGTTTTATGAAAAATTCTGTTTTTTTAACTACCACTTAGTGGTTTCACTATTCATAAAAAATTTAATGTTTTGAGAAACATAACAAAATTTCACCCTAGGATAATTTCGATATTCCGAATCCAAAAAAGAAGTATATTTTGATAAATAAAAATTATAAAATTTCAAAAAGTGGTTATTACTATTCATAACGGTTAGTTTTAATAATATTTTAATAGCATATCGTTGTTTAATGAAACTCGGTATTGCGTACGACACAATCTATCGAGGAAGGTCGTGGTTGCGTGTAAAGCAAGACAAGCTAGTGTTGTGTGTAGTAAAATATTCCTTTAATGATTTATATAACATAAAAACAAAATATTTCACATAAATGTCTCGGGTGTTACATTCTACCCCCCTTAAAATGAATTTCACCCTCGAAATTCGTCACTTTGCAACAAACATATGAGCATACCTCTCCCTTATCATATCCTCAAGCTCCCATGTAGCTTCTTATAATTGGTGGTTCCTCCATAAAACTTTCACCAATCGAGTGTTCTTGCTTCATAGGACTTTTTCGATACGATCCAGAATCTTTATCGCCTGTTCTTCATAAGAAAGATCTTTCTCCAGTGGTACAACTTCTGAGCTAAGTACATGTGAAGGATCAGGTATGTACATTCTCAGGAGAGCTACATGGAACACATCGTGAACTTGAGAGAGATTCGGTGGAAGTGCCAATCGGTAAGATACCTTTCCAACACGATCCAGTATTTCGAAAGGACCGATATATCTAGGGCTCAACTTCCACTTCATTCCAAATCTCATGACTCTCTTCCAGGGAGATATTTGTAAGAACACTTTATCACCCACTTCAAACTCTAGGTCTTTTCTTCGGTTGTCGGCATAACGTTTCTGTCGACTCTGAGCTGCTCTTATGTGTTGTTGAATAGATCTGACCTTTTCTGCCATTTCATCAACGAGATCAGGTCCTAATAGCTTTCTTTCCCCAACTTCATCCCAGCAAGTTGGAGTCCTGCATTTCTTTCCATAGAGAGCTTCATAAGGATCCATCTGAATACTGGAGTGAAAGCTATTATTATAAGAAAATTACACCAAAGGTAGGTGTTGATCCCAACCACCTTTGAAATCGATAGAGCAAGCTCTCAACATATCTTCTAGGGTTTGAATTGTTCTATCATACTGATCTTCTGTCTAAGGATGATATGAAGTGTTGAAACTCAACTCTGTATCCAGAGTATGCTAAAGACTTCGCTAGAACTTCGAGGTAAAACTCGGATCCCGATCAGATATAATAGAAAGTGGTACTCCATGCAATCTTACCAGTTCCTTTACATATATCTGGGAAAGCTGATCCAGAGAGAAATCCTACCTAATAGCAATGAAGTGTGCAGACTTTGGTAAGACGATCAACTATGACCCAGATAGCATTATTGCCTTTGGATGTTTTAGGAAGTCCTGTGACAAAGTCTATAGTAATGATTTCCCATTTCCATTCGGGTATGGGTAATGGTTGTAACATCCCCTTAGACTTCTGTCTCTCAGATTTAACTTACTGACAAACCAAGCAACGGGAGACATATTCAACAACATCTCCTTTCATTCCATCCCACTAGAAGTACTCTTTCAGGTCCCTATACATCTTCGTGCTTCCAGCATGAATAGAGAATAAAGAACTATGAGCCTCATCCAGCAGCTCCTTCTTTAATTCAGGGATGGGAGGAATACACACCCGATTCCGGAACTTTATTATCCCATCACAATCAAGGATGAATTCAGGAATATTTCTCACCTTCTTTTGTAGCTCAACATCTTCATTCTATGCCTCTTTAATCTTCACATGTATAGATTGTTGAACATTCATTTGAGAATGAAAATATTTTTCCCCTTCCATTATAATTCCAAGATCCATCCGTTGTAAATCCATAAATATTGGATCTTTTGTGATCCTCATCATGGATAAACTGGCATGGTCTTGTCGACTTAATGCATCTGCCACCTTGTTTTCTTTCCCAGGGTGATAATGGATTGAGTAGTCATAATCCTTAATCAGCTCCAACCATCTTCTTTGATGCATATTCAGCTCCTTTTGTGTGAAAATATACTTTAAACTTTTATGATCAGTATAAATATCACACCTATCACCGTAAAGATAATGCCTCCAAATCTTTAATCCAAAGATTACCGCAGCTAACTCCAAATCTTGTGTTGGGTAATTTTGCTCATGGATTTTCAACTATCGTGAGGCATAAGCTATCACCATATCATTTTTCATAATAACACACCCCAATCCCTTCTTGTATGCATCACTATAGATCACAAACCTTTCTCCACTACAAGGCTGTGTGAGAACAGGTGCACTGGATAACCTTCTTTTCAACTCCTTGAAAGTCTCTTCACATTCCTCCGTCCAAACAAACTTAACTCCTTTCCGAGTCTACATGGTGAGTGGATTAGATAATCATGAAAAATCATTCACAAAACGTCGATAATATCCAGCCAAACCAAGAAAACTTCGGATCTTAGTTACTTTTGTTGGTCTCGACCATCTTTCGATATCCTCTGTATTTGCTGGATCCACAGATATCCCCTCTTTTGAGATTATGTGACCCATAAATGAAACTTTTTGAAACCAAAATTCACACATGGTAAATTTTTCATAAAGCTTCTCCTTTATCAGGGTCTTCAATATAATTATCAAGTGATCTTCATGTTCTTCCTTGCTCTTTGAATAGACAAGAATATCGTCTATAAGGACTACCACAAATTGATCACGATAGTCTCTAAAGACTCTATTCATCAGATCCATGAAGATAGCAGGGGCATTAGTAAGACCAAATGGCATCACTATAAATTCATAGTGTCCATACCTTGTACGGAAAGCCGTCTTTGGTATATCCTCCCTTTTAACCCTTAATTGATGATACCCTGAAAGAAGATCAATCTTGGAAAAGTATTGAGCTCCGCGTAGTTGGTCAAATAAGTCATCAATGTGTGGGAGAGGATATTTGTTCTTGATAGTGATCTTGTTATGTTCTCGATAATCAATGCAGAGTCTCATTGATCCATCTTTCTTCTTAAAAAATAGAACAGGTGCTCCCCATGGTGATGCACTAGGGCGTATGAATCCCTTATCAAGATTCTCTTGGTGTTGCTTCTTCAATTCCTGCAACTCAATTGGAGTCATTCTATAAGGTGTCTTTGAAATTGGCAAAGCACCCGGTATGAGTTCTATTGAAAACTCAACTTCACGATTTGGTGGAAGACCCTGTAATTTCTCCGAAAAGACATCATCAAACTCCCGTACAATGGGCATATTCTTAATCGTGAGTTTCTCACCAAAAATTTGAGATAAATAACCTTCATTTAGTGGAATTAAGACCCATAAGGTTGAAGGAATTTCCACTGGAAGGTTATGTTCATCCTTGCATTGATAGACGATCATAGATTGATCTGGAATATGAAATGTGACTTCCCTTCTATGGAAATTGATATGATCTCCATATAAATAAATCCAATCCATGCCAAGAATCACATCAAATTCCACTATAGGAAGGATCACAAGATTTGGAAAAAGCACTTTCCCACAAACATTGATCAGAGAATAATTATAAACTTTTGATGCGACTATTGTGCCATTAGGTGTTGTCACAGCTAACTCAACATCTAATTGTTGAGGTAATATGGTGATACCCTTAGAAAATTATTCAGAAATAAAAGAGTGGGTGGATCCAGAATCAAATAAAACATTTGCTACTTTAGAGTGGATGGTAAGTGTACCTTTCACCACATCGTTATTATACTCCACATCGCTGATAGAAATTGCATGTGACTTTCCTTTGTCTTTAGCCTTAAGAGTATGTTTTCGTCAACCATCATCATCAACCCTTGGAATAGGGCATTTATTAGCATTATTCCCCATCTCCTTACACTTTAAACATTGAAGTGTAGTAGGATCATTCTGTGTATCCCTTCATTTGTTTGCATCATTAGACATCTTCTTCCCATCATCGCGACATTCAAATGCCCGATGACCTTCCTTTCCACATTTGAAACATTTACTTGTCCCTTTAAGATAACTCCCTCCATGTTTATTTCCACACTTTGAGAATAAGGGAAAGCTCATCTTCTTTTCAGTGTGCTCTTCAGATTTCCTTTGAATTCAATTTTCCTCTTCTTGTCAAACCCATATGACTTATGGGTTACTTCAATCTCCATCTCAACTTTGAGAGCTCATCGAACGATTTCCTTGTAGCTATTGAAGTCCCTTATGGCTAAGGCCCTTCGAAGACTTGATTTTAAGCCACTAAAGAATCGATCGATCTTAATCTCAGGTTGGATAATAATACCAGAAGCGTACCTTGCAGGTCTTGAAAAATTTTCTTCATAGGTACCAATAGATTCATCATCCTTTTGCTTCAGTTCAAGAAACTTTTTCTCCATCTTTGTTTGGAGAATACGGGGGATGTACTTATTGAAAAATAAGTTCTTGAACTCATCCCATTCCATGGACTCAATTTTATCCCTTTACCTCGTATTCTTAATAAGAGTCCACCATTGATCAGCATCACCTTCCAAACGATACACTGCTAAGATGAGTTTATCATGCTCATAACATTGAAGAACTGAAAATATCATTTCAGTAGTACTAATCCATTGTTCAGCAACTAATGGATCAGTAGACCCGCTGAATGAAGGAGGACGTTGTCTCATGAAGGATTCAACAGAATGTTGCTCCTTCCTTTGCTCATTTGGAAGTCCTGCATGATTCATAGCTTGAGAATGTTGTGTGAGCATGGCTACAAGATTTTTCATTCCAGCTCCCATAACGCTTGGTTGCTCAGGGGGACAATCATTGCATTGCCCGTCGCATTCCTCATTAACACGATTCCTTCGGGTTCCATCCATTGACTAAAACCAAGAAGAATAGTGTGATAAACACTAATTATAATAGGAAAACCACATAATCAAGAATAAAATTTCACACTTAATATATTATCCTAGGTTATTCATGGCCAGTTCTAAAACACTAAGATTGTGTTCTATGCTTAGAATTATCCTTAGGGTTCTTACTAAGTCTTTCACATCCAAGTTGGAAAAGGTGGACTATACCTTTCCTCTGATACAAACTATAACGACCCATACTTTACATACATTGATAATACTTCAAAATTGAAGCGTAATTATTACATCATATAACAAAACCACGAAAGTACCTTATAGGTATAGTGTCTTTAGAAGCTGGGAGACATAAACAACTGGTTCATAAAGCATCTACATTGTCTCCCATTTATTTCATCATATCTATAGTACCTTTTGGCATATCTTACTTAATAACCTTATTCCTGACATGGGGAAAGAAAACATACAAAAGGGTGAGCTTAAATGCTCAGTAAGGGTAAACAAAGGAAATATCAATCACCTCATATTCATAAGAACATAACTTTTGGAAATCTTAACCTCCAAAAGAGAGCATAATTTCATAACATGGGATAAATCATAGTAGTGAAATGGAATCCCAATAATCATAACTTAAAAATGAAACTTTGTGGCATACTCACATAATCATAGAAAATCATTTCTTATTAGTCAAGACTCACTGCCAAGACTATCTTAGTGGACAAATTCCCTTTCTGAACCGAGTTCACTCCTCGTTTCAGTCCTATTTCACTGAACCGGTATAACCTACCATTCCAGCCATGTCTATCTCATGAGATATAAAATATTTACCCAATAAATTGGAGGGATATATAGGTCCCACCCATCTCATAATTAAACCATTCTTATGTGTGCCACAAAATCATAAATCATACATCATTGCATAACCCATGTAATAAAAATGGGATTCTTAAAAAACATGACATCATAAAACAATTAATATAAGATAAAGGAATTCATAAAAATAATTCCATCACAACATAATCAAATCAATGTAATAATAGGGATATAAACAGAACCCTATATTAACTTAGCTGGAAAATAATTTTGATAAAACACTTGAACTCTATTCTTGGGGAAAATATCCTTTCTACTTCAAAAACACTTTTCCTTTCTTAACATGTCATTCAATTCTAAACTAAAAAAAGTTGATTAAAAATAAACATGAAAACTTGTAAAGTATGCTTCTTGGAAATAATGTTTTAAAAATCCATTCATGCCGTATATGTCAAAAAACATTCTTCTCGTACTTTTGTCAGAAAGTCAAAAAGTACCTCATACGAAAAACGACAAAAGATCCCTTTCATATCTTTGACTAAAATCTCACCGAAGGGTAAAATTAGATTTAAACAATTTTCGCTGGATGGAAATAATATTACATATTGAAGAAACATGGATTTGGATGATAAAATACACCCCAGTAAATACTAAAGTATAAACAATCTCGGATAAAAATGAGATTGTGATATTTCCCTTACCTTAGGTCCAATTTGCTTCGAAAGTGTCCGAACCTCCAGTATAATGATTTAAATAATGTTATTGACTTATTCCATAATCATAATTATTGTTATGATATCATATATGGTCATATTCTTAGCTTCTTAGTAGTAATATTTCATTGCCACTTGTTATTCGGGTGTTTATAACTTTTTGTTCTTATGCGTATTTCGTCGAATAAATTATTATTATTCTCTTTAGGTTATAGATACCTCATTTACAGAATGGTATTAGTGTAATATATATCATATTCATTCATTAAATTTATCTATATAATCATTATTAAATGAAGATCATGTAGAACGAGTCGCATCACATCGTGGAGTCGGTATTCCGTATGTATGCACGAGTGATGATATCGTTCTTATGATCATCGAATTGTATTGGAGTGTATGTATACTATTTCAGAATCAATATCACTTTATAATAGTCATATATAGTCATTATTTACACCATTATACCCATCCAAATAAGGTGGTGGTGGAAAATAGATTACACCACGACGGGGAGACGGTATTCCGTACGTACGCACGCGCGGTGATTTCTTTTTCCGTAGGATGGATAGATTGTGAAATAGGGTTGATTCATACTTATATTAACATATCATTATGTTATTTATACTGATTTTATTACTTCATAATGAAACACCTAAAGAAGAATAAGTGGAAGAAGAAATAAAGATGGAAGAATCGGTAACAAACATTACCTCTTCTTTGAAGTGCTTCTTTGAGACCTCCTTTTAGGGAACTAAAATAGGTTTTTGAAGAAGACCAGAACCTCTAGGATGTTTATAGGGAAGTGGAGAGAGGAAATTGGCAGGGTTTGTCCGAGCTTGGAGGATCAAAGTGGTGTGAGGAAGAGGGGGAGGAGGTGCCCTTTTATAAGGGAGGAGAGGGGCACCTTTGGAATAACTAAAAATATTATCTTATTATACAGTCAAATTCGGTTATTAATAGCTCCAAATTGATTTATTTCGAAGATAAGGTGGTTAGGGGTAAAAATCCTCTCATACAATATAATTTAGACAAGTTTAGGTATCAATTTTAACCATATCATTTAGATTTAACATTATGTTAGATAATTTAACTTTTACCGTGTCTTCTTGTTTTCTTATACTATAAGGTTAATAAACTTACTATATCAACCAAAACTAACCCTAAGTTGTTTATTATTAATATATATGACCTTATCTAAGTCATTTTTCCGAAACTTATATTTTTAGGAATAAAATAACAATTAATAATATAATATTTGGTTTAAAAACTATTTTATGTCAATTTTGACACTATTTAGTAATTGTTTTTTGTGAAAATCATAACAGAATTTTTAGATCAAACCAAGTTAATTAAATCAATACTAACATGTCATATTAACCTATAAAATTATTTTAATTCATAAAACGTCTTGAATTACATTTATTTGGGTATTTATAACATCAATTATGTCAATATTTCATTAATAAGATAATTACTACATCATCGTTGTGTCATAAATAAATTATATTATCTAATGTCTTAAAATTAAAAATAAAATACCTTTATGTAGGAAATATTTTTATCTTTCTTATGAATCTTTATAGTCGAATTTATCTTATGTATAACCCCATATTAAAAATGATTTACTTATTAATCTTTGATTTTAACTATTTAACCATTTAAATAAATTAATAATAAATGTCCTAATCTAATCCTAGTGGGCCTAAATGGTCATATTTTATTCCTAAGGTTGTTTTTGGTCGAATTACACTTGTACAATAGAATTAGGACATGTTTTAGGGTAATAATAATATCATTTTTACCCTTAATTACCCTATTTACTTTTAATCGTGGTAAATAAAAGTAAAAAGTTACTATTCACCAAAAATTATTTTCATCCCATTGAAACACATTTTAGTCCTTGATATTAATTGTGTCTCTCGGATTTTCAAAATTTCACTCATAGAAATGGTAAAATTAAGTTTTATGAAAAATTCAGTTTTTTTAACTACCACTTAGTGGTTTCACTATTAATCAAAAATTGAATGTTTTCAGAAAAATACCAAAATATCACCCTAGGATAATTTCGATATTCCAAATCCAAAAATGAAGTTCATTTTGAAAAATAAAAATTATAAAATTTCAAATAGTGGTTATTACTATTCATAACGGCAAGTATTTATAATATTTTAATAGCATATCGTTGTTTAGTGAAACTCGGTATTGCGTACGACGCATGCTATCGAGGAAGGCCGCGGTTGCGTGTAAAGGAAGCCAAGCTAGTGTTGTGTGTAGTAAAAGATTCCATTGATGATTTATATAACATAAAAACAAAATATTTCACATAAAAGTATCGGGTGTTACACTTGGCCTTAAGCTTTGTTCCCAAGATGCCAAAGGCTAGAAATAAATTCCAAGTGGTTCAAGATCAAATTGTTGTAAAAATTTCCCTAAAGACAGAACCAACCAAACCATCCATTAACCACCAATATATGATGCATGTAAATAAAACATTCCAACATAAATTTCCAAAAGACAACCAAATTGCACTACAATACAACCCAAAACCAATTATATCATCCATGTTTTCATAAAATTAAATTCCATGTACATAATAAATATATGTACTATTTTTATAAAATTATTTCTGTAAACTCTACACATAGTAATCACATTCCATCTTAGTAACTCACTTTGGAAATATATAATGAAATATTTTAATGACTTATAATGAAAAACGTGGTATCTACATAATTATATCATCCATGTTTTCATACCCAACAAGAAAAATAGGAAATAAAACATTGGATTTGGATCCTACACATGGTTCTCCTTCTCTAAGGAAATTTTCAGCATGTTTCAGTGCTTCAAAAAAACATGAACCAAATGGATGGTCCATCCATTCTGGTTTATATCCTAGTGAAGCTCAATCACCACTTGTTCATCCATAAAGGTGGATCCATCTTCGATGTCTAGCTCACCACAGTCAACGAAGTGCATGTGGTTATACACGTATATCCTCCGATGTGAAATGTAGAAGACCTCAGGGACCCACTCTAGCTATGGGGTTAGGTAGACGTGTTATGAAACCCCAACAACTCTCTAAAAATCTTATACATCTTGATAATCCTTAGGGGAAGCTTGAATCCTTAGTTGAACCTCTACATTCCTCATCATGGGGATATTCATAAGAAATAATCTTCTCACATCTCAAAATCAAATGGCCCAAGATAGTTATTTTAATAAGAGGATTCTTTTTTTGGTCCATTCCCTATTTCTCATGGATTACCTGTACATTATCCATCATCACATGCACCAACTCAGCACAACCAGGGACGACTCTCCAACTTCCATCCAACAAATGGGTGACGTACAAGGCCTCCTGTATAGATCCTAAAAATATTCCATCATGATGGTAAGTGGTATTTATTATTATAGGAAATCTCCACTAAGGGCAGGTGATCCTCCCTACTCCAGATGATGTTCAGGATACAATATCCCAGCATATCCTCCAGAACATTGATAGTTTACTTGGTCTTCCCATTAGTCTAGGGGTGAATAAATGTAGTTATCCATATATGGGTCTCAAAGTTCACCTAATGTCCTCTCCAAAACCATTATGGAAACCATGTGACATTATTATAGAAAAATTTCAAGTGTACCCCATGAAGGGGAACTCTCCCCTGTATATACAACTACCTTACATGCTCTATTGAACTATTCTTCCCAATCAAAAGAAAGTGTGATGAAGCAATGATTTTGTAAACTATCACCTAGATGGTGTCATGGATCCTCATTTTTAATGAAATACCAATGTCAAAGTCCAATTATATGAAATATTATATCCAATATGGGATATAAATGGGCTAAAATAGGACTTTTGGAAGAATTTGCATGGATTTCACCTACTGAGATGGGAACAAGTGAGTGATGAGATCATCTACGCTTTCCGTCATTTCAGACAACCAAATATACCACTGGAGGTATCTATAAATCATACCCAAACAAGGTATGTACCACTAGTTTAAGTGTGTTTTACTCCCACATCTCCTCCTTGCACAATGTTACTGGAACAACTAGTCTCTGCAAGAATAAGATGACATTATTTAATCCTGCATACAATCCAAATAGTGAGGTTCCTGTGGATACCTTATCATATAATACCTATAAGTAAATGTCTCCCAACTATTAAAATCTCAAATGATCCATAAAAATATAATTTAAGACCATCGATTCAAGAAAAATTATACCCTTCTTTTCAACTAGGTACAACTTCATGGAAGCTAACTACACTGATGCATCCTTCTCTTCTAAATCCCAAGACTTCCTGGTTATGGAATCTCCTAGAAAAATTTCCTGACCTACAGTATATACTATTACCATATCATTGTCCAACATGAACTCCATCCATCATTGTTGTCTCGTGTTCATGTATCTCTATGTGATGATTTACATTAGTCTTTGGTGGTCATAGTAAACAAATGAAATATTCTTCCAAAAGTGAGTTCATCTACATCATTAGGGATAATACTATTGATTCCATCAATAGTTCATTATATTCAATTTACTACTAATGGGGTCCCATATACCGCAACAATTATATGAAAAATTATTAATACAACATCTATATAAACACCAACGTGAAAAAGCAGGGGGTGATAACTAAAACTCAGTAGGATTTCCTCAAATGACTTCCCTACACACGCCACTATTATAAAACCGTTATCACATTTATATAAAACAATTTCTATAAAATAATCACAACTGTAACCATTTCAATAAGCCAAACATACCCTTACCAAGGCGTCACACCCAAACCAAGCAACCAAGGGAAAGCCAACCCAATATGCCACAAGCCATTTCATCATTTATACACTAGCACAACCAGTTCCAACTTGAATAGAAATGCACAAACAACAACCAAATGGTGTGACTTCCGCCCAACCCGTTCACCCATGCACACCAAAATAACCAAAACGGTGGGACTTTCGCCCAACACGTTCACCCATTCACAACTAGCAGTACTTTCCGACCACTACTATATGGTGGTTCTTATGACAAGTATCCATCACCAATTATAGTGAGACTTCTCGCACACTTCCACACAACAGTTCAACCAATAACAACCAATGATATAACCCATCATAGTCACAAAAACATGCAATCATCCAATTCCATTTCATATCAATCCACATCAATTAATCACCCATTTAGTGAAAATAATTTTCCATGCCAAACCACATTTAAATAAAATAAAAACTTTATTGAGAACCCTTTTCCATCAATCATTTTTACAAATCCACCATAGCATTCCATTTTAAAAAATCCATTTTAAAATGAACAACCAAAAATCATTTCACGATAAAACCCCATTTTTCCTAAAAAATCCCCAAATGGATTTCCAACCAATTTCTCATAATAATTCAAAATTAATTTTCAGCACAAGAATTAATAGTAACAAATAACCACAAGTTCTAACCAAGTGATGTTGAGAGAGAAGCCACCCACCTTTAGGGTTCCTTAGAAATCGACCCACGAAGAACCGCTCCTCAATTCCAGCGAACGCACCACTGAAACCTCTCAAGATCCCATTACATAACTTCCACAAGCCTTAATATTAACAACGAAGTCAACCACAACCCTTGATCTACACAAAACAAGTGTAGATCTAGAAAACCACGAAATAGAGGGATGTAGATCATGAAAAAAACACAATGAAACAAAGAGGAGAGACTTACCCGGGAGAAACCACCTTCAAACTGCCAAGGAACCTCTTCAAAATACATCCAAACTAAGTGGGAGAGCCCCTCCAACCTCTAAGAACCAGAAATTTCGAGTGAGGCTCGAGTGGGAAGAAGATTGAAGTGTTTTAGGTCCAGCCCAATAAAGCTAGTACTTAAAAACACCAACTTTAAGTGGCCGAATGGTTAGCACACATGGTTAGTCAAACCATGCGCTAACCATGCACATGCTAATGCCTAGAGAGAAAGGGTCTTCTTGGTTTCCTCACATGGTTTTCCAAACCATGCATAGGCTATTCGATGCCTACTATCTCCTCCTACACTGTTTCCGGGAACATTTCCACAGTTTCCCTTAAATGTTCTCAAACTGTGCACCCATTTAAAAGCCTCCAAACTCATCCAAATCCATTCCAAACTCTCCCAACCTCTTCCAATATCATCCCATTAACATTAAACACAAAAAATTCATAAAAAGGATACATACCTCAATGTGGGGGTACTACATTCTCCCCACCATTGGACTTTATGTCCTCTGAAAGTAGTGAACCCGCCCTTTTCCGAAAGAGTGCGGGCCACTGCTCAGTCATCAATTTCTCTCGCTCCCATGCCTCCTCATGAATCTGGACATGTTTCCACACAATACAAACTAATACGATTCTTTTATGACGCAAGACTTTATCTTTCCTATCCACAACCCCCATTGGCACATGCACTAATGAAGCATCCTGTTCTAGATCAACATGATCCCATCAAATCACATAGTCACTATCTGGTTGATACTTTTTCAACTGCGACACAAGAAACACATTGTGCACCTCACTGAACCAAGGTGGAAAATCAAAATGATAAGCCACCTTACCAACCCGCTTAAGAATGTCAAAAGACCAAATATACCAAGGAGAAAACATTACCTTCTTCCCAAACCAATGATGTCCTAACCTAGGAGTGATTATCAAGACAACATGATTACCCACCTCAAACGACAACGACCGTCGACGATGATCCGCATACTATTTCTGATGACTCTGAGCCATCTCCAATCTCTTTCTGATAAAAATGATCTTCTCTGTAGTCTCCTGGACAAGGCTCGGTCCAACCATCGTGGACTCACCCATTTCCATCCAACATTGTGTAGAACGACAGAACATCCCATACAACGCTTCAAACAGATCCATATTTATGGTTTCCTGATAAATATTATTGTACTAAAACTCTACCAACGACAAGTTCTCCTCCCACGATCCACCAAAATCCATGACGCAAGCCTGTAACATATCCTCCAAAGTTTGTATCGTCCTGTCACATTCAACATTCGTCTGAGGGTGATACACCATACTCATTGTCAACTTACTTACATGGTCTTGCTATAAATATTTCCATAAATGAGATGTATACCTCATATCTCTATCGGATACAATCAAAACTAAAACACCATGCCTCTACATAACCTCACATATATAGAATTTGGACAGATCCTCTACCGTATGAGATTCACGAATTGGGATGAAATGGGCTGACTTCATTAGCTGATCCACTATCACCCAAATGGCATCGTGCATTCTGACCATTCTTGGGAGTCCTATGACAAAATCCATCACTATTTTCTCCCACATCCAAACAAGAATTGGAAAAGACTGAAACATTCCATCTGGCCTCTAATGTTCTGCCTTGACCTGCTTACAATTCAAGCATCTCGAAAAAAAATCAACCACTCTTCTTTTCATACAAGACCACTAGAACTGCGCTTTCAATGATTTATAAATTTTATTGAATTCTAGTATAAACACTCCACATGGAATGATGATATTCCCTAAGATGATCCTCCTGAAATGAAACTAGTACAACCATCCAATCCCAAAAACAAAAAACTGAATCTCTATTCAGTTTCAAACCCTAAATAGTCTCCCCTCCATTGAGTATCGACCCCACTATCACACACTCAAAATCAGATATCTGTTCCTCTCTAAGAAGGCCAACCAAGTCAGGAATTAGCAAAACCAGAAAGCAGACCGCTCTATCGCCCTGATCATCACATTCCATCTGTATATCAGCTATAACTGACATCAACTGCCACTGGTCCGATGCATGTTTCACCATCTAACTATATGATTTTATACTTAATGCATCCTCCACCAAATTTCCCTTACATGGTGTGTAAATTAAGTCAAAATCAAACATTTAGATATATTCCATCCATCTCCTTTGCCTCTGGTTCAAATCCCTTTGTGAGAAAATATGCTTAAAGCTCTTTTGATCTGTATATAACATGAATTTCTCATCGAAGAGATAATGATTCCACACTTTCAAAGCATGGGCCACTACTACCTACTATAAATCATGATTTGGGTAGTTCTTCTTTTGCACCCTCAACTTCCATGATCCATATGCAACCCCAAGATTCCCTTTCAGGAGACCGCACCCCAACCCTTATCCCGATGCATTACAATACAACACGTAACCTTTTCCTGCTTCTGGAAAAACCAAGATTGGTGCTGATGTAAGACGACCCTTTAGCTCTTTGAAACACTGCTGAAACTATTCATTCAACTGTAATTGAACATTATTCCTTGTAAAAGCTTTCATCGATGAATCCAAACGTGAAAAATTACCAACATAGCACTGATAATATCTAGCTAGACCGAGGAAACTCCATATCTCAAACACATTCTTAGGCAGTTGCCAAGAGATAACATCGTCTATATTTTTTGGATCCACTGAAATGCCCCTTTCAGGAATCACATGGACAATAAAAATAACTTCTTGTATTAAAAAGTCACACTTTGACAATTTGGCATAGAACCGATGATTCCTAAAGATCCCCAGAACTACCAAAAAGTGCTGCTCATGTTCCAACCTTATCTTTGAATACACCAAAATATCATCTACAAACACCACCACAAATGAATCCATAAATCTCTGAAATACCTGATTCATCAATTCCATGAACACTGTTGGAGTATTTGTTGGACCAAAGAGCATAACAACATATTCACAATGTCCATATCTACTTCCGAAAGTGGTTTTAGGAATATCGTTCTTCCTCACTCGTAATTGATGATATCCCAGCCTCAGTTTGATCTTGGAGAATTACTAGTCTCCCCTCAACTAGTCTAACAAATCATCATTTTGTGGAAGTGGATATCTGATATTTAACATAACTTCGTTAAGTCTACGATAATCCACACAGAGTCTCAATGTTTCATCCACCTTTTTCACAAACAACATTGGCACTGCCCACAGAGATTAGCTAGGCTGGATAAACACTTTGCTTTCTAAATCATCCAACTGGACTATCAATTCCCACAATTCATTAGGTTCTATCTGATATGGGGAAAGTGAGATAGGACTCGTCCACAGAAGGAGATCAATTGTAATGTCCACTTCTCTTCAGGGAGGTATCCCAGAGAAATCTTTAGGAAAAACATCCATGAACTGATCTTCCTATTCCGGAAAAATGATCTTCTAAATACCCTTTATTGATGCCGACGACAATACTTCCAACCGATACGATAATGTACCCACTACTAGTGCCAACAAACTCATTGCACCCCGCCTTTCATGCCTCTCTCCTATAAAGTGATGTCTAACAGCATCATGTGTCGCTAAATCCACTGTTCGTGCATCACAATAATTGTGGGACTTAAATGCCACCAGCCAATCCATTCAAATGATTACATCATACCCATCCATCTAAAGCATTGAGAACTTCCAATCTAGCTCCACCTAGCCCACAATGATACCACATGCTCTACACAGGAAGGCTAGAAACTCTCTTCGACCCAGAGGTGTTTGACGTTCTAAAACCTAGGGCATCATTTCTACCCTTAAACGCAGCAAATAAACCACACATATAGTAATAAAAGAGTGTGAAGTACCCGTATCAAAAAACAATTGCATCAACGTAGAATTTAAATGAATAGTACCTCGTACCATGGATGGTCCCGACTGATCATCCACCAAACCCCTCTTAGCTCCAATCACATGTTTTCTTTCCATGCTCTTCTCTTTATTGCAATGTTGAGTCATCGTGGAATTCCGCGAATCACAATGACCCACATTACCCAACTACTGCGGGGTATACTGTTACCCCCATCCTATCGAATCATACGGAGTCTGCGATCCCCGAGAAGTACCACACACACTCGACCTCGAAGAATTCCAAAAATATTAGCTAAATATTCCCCATGTTCTTACAATTATGACATGCTCGAGGTTTTGTCATAGAATCTCGCTTGATGTGGCTCCTCGAACCACACTGAAAACATTTTGGCTTTCTTTGGGGCTTTGAAAAAAGATTTACCAATCCTGAAGTCGGATTATATGTCATAATCCCACACTGGGAATAAGTGTCCCTCTTCTGCTTGAACCAAGCGTTACAGTTCCCACTATTCCCCAAGGGTACCACCATGTTCCTCCACCTGGAGCGCCCAATAGATCACGCTCATCCATCAAGGTTCTATTCAGCGTCTTTGTGTAATCATCTATACATAGTACTTCTATATTTGAACAGATTTCATGCTTTAACCTTGCTTCAAAGATCCTTTCATTCAACGACGTGATACCTGCCACTTTGGGTGAAAACCTCAAAATGTTCATAAACATAGCTGTATACTCTGTTACAAACATAATATCATGCTTCAAACTGAAGAAATCTGTTGTATGCTGAATTCTTAACATATGTGGGTAGAATTGTTTATTAAACAATTCTTCAAAGCCTTCCCATATCATACCCTGGTCCATCCCCGCATGGACTAAAAACTCCCACCACTGAAGGTCACGATCTTCCAAGATATATGTGGAAAAATTCACTTTTAACTCTACCAGTGTTCCCATGAACTAAATGACATTGTTCATTCTATTCAACCACGACTCTGCCCCCTCTGGATTTGAATCACCCCGGAAGATGGGTGGATTCTTCTTTTTAAATTTAACCACATGATCCACATGCCTTGGTTCATCCATTTTATTTCATCCTTCCACAGCTTGGAAATCTTGCACAATGCCATTCACCAGCTGTTGGTTCACCTGAAGCTCAGGTGCTACCACATTCTCAGCAGCCTCCTCCGGTTAGTCTTTACGATGCCAAAATGGTGCTATTTCTGTCAACAGAATACATACAACCATGAGTCTCACTTCCGTAGACATCACAAAATCCCATTTCAAATCACATTACATAACACTATCGCAAAAGGCTTTCCACGAGTTAACATTTTCCATGTTTCACCATTTTGAAAACCAACCCATTTTCAAAATACAAATTTATTCACATTATCAATTTAGAAATTCGTATGAAATCATAAATCACTATACCTCAATGAAATATTCATCCTAGAGGGAAGTCATTGATACCATGCATTCCATGCTCATCTCATTGGCTACACCCATGACAATGAGATTTCCAATTCCTATAAGTGTCTCCATAGCACTTATGTACCCAACTCCCTGGTAACTTGAATTTCAAAATAAAACGGTTAGCTACATCTTTTTATGCTATACATTCCATGTTCTGACATTCATATGCCTTGTTACCATCCCAACTCAAGGAATATACAATAATGAATGTCAACTCCAAAACCAAGAATGAACTCCAAAGGACTGAACAATCTGAAACCATTTGTAACACACCGCCCCTACCTCATTGTCTTGAGGAAGTGCTGAGGGATACATGGCCTTAAGCATTGTTCCCATGATGCCAAAGGCTATAAATAAATTCCAAGTTCTTCAAGATCAAATTGTGGAAAAATTTTCCCTAAGGACAAAACCAACCAAACCATCCATTAAACACCACTAAATGATGCATGTCAATAAAACATTCCAACATAAATTTCCAAATGACAACCAAATTTCACTACAATACAACCCAAAACCAATTATAGCATCCATGTTTTCATAAAATTAAATTCCAAGTACAAATTAAATATATGTAATATTTTTATAAAATTATTTCTCGAAACACTAGTCATGGTAATCACATTCTGTCTTAGTGACTCACTTTGGAAATATATATTGAAATATTTTAATGAACTATAATGAAAAACGTGGTATCTACATAAATATATCATCCATGTTTTCAAACCCAAAAAGAAAAATAGAAAATAAAACATTGGATTTGGATCCTACACATGGTTCTCCGTCTCCAAGAAATTTTCAGCATGTTTCAGTGCTTCCACAACACATGAACCAAATGGATGTTCCATCCATTCTGGTTCATATCCTAGTGAAGCTCAATCACCACTTGGTCATCCGTAAATGTGGATCCATCTTCGATGTCTAGCTCACCACAGTCAATAAAGTGCATGTGGTTATACATGTATCTCCTCTGATGTGAAATGTGGAAGAAATCAGGCAACCACTCTATCTATGGGGTAAGGTAGACGTGTTATGAAACCCCAACAACTCTCTAAAAAATCGTGAACTTCTTTATAGTCCTCAGGGGAAGCTTGAATCCTTATTTTAACCTCTACATTCCTCATCATGGGGATATTCATAAGATATAATTTTCACCCATATCAAACTCAAAGGGCCCAAGATAGTTATTTTAATAAGAGACTTCTTTTATTTGGTCCATTCTCAATGTCTCATGGATTACCAATAAATTATCCATCATCAAATCACCAACTCGGCCCAACCAGGGTCGACTCTCCAACTTCCATCCAAAAAATGGGTGACGTACAAGGCCTCCTGTATAGATCCTAAAAATATTCCATCATGATGGTAAGTGGTATTTATTATTATAGTAAATATTCACTATGTGTAGGTGATCCTCCCTACTCTAGATGATGTCCAAGATTCAATATCCCAGCATATCCTCCAGCAGATGGATAGTGCACTATGTCTTCCCATTAGTCTAGGGGTGAATAAATGTAGTTATCCATATATGCATCTAAAATTTCTTCTAATTTCCTCTCCAAAACCATTATGGAAACCATGTGACATTATTATAGAAAAATATCAAGTGTACCCCATGAAGGGGAACTCTCCCCTGTATATACAACTACTTTAGATGCTCTACTGAACTATTCATCCCAATCACAAGAAAGTGTGATGATGCAATGATTTGGTAAACTATCACCTAGATGGTGTCATGGATCCTAATTTTTAATGAAATACCAATGTCAAAGTCCAAGTATATGAAATATTATTTCCAATATGGGATATAAATGGGCTACAATAGGACTTTTTGAACAATGTGCATGGCTTTCACCTACTGAGATGGGAGAAAGAGAGAGACGAGATCATCTACACTTTCCTTCAATTCAGACAACCAAATCTACCACTGACGGTATCTATAAATCATACCTAAACTAGGTATGTTACACTAGTTTATGTGTGTTTTACTCCCACATCTACAACTTGTACAATGTCACTGGAACAACTAGTCTCCCCAAGAATAAGATGGAATTATTTAATCATGCATACAATCCAAATAGTGAGCTTCCTATGGATACTTGATCATATAATACCTCTTAGTAAATGTCTCCCAACTATAAAATTCTCAAATGATCCATAAAACTATAATTCAAGACCATCAATTGAAGAAAAATTATACCCTTCATTTCAACTAGGTACAACTTCATGGAAGCTAACAACTCTGAAGCATCATTCTCTTCTAAATCCCAAGACATCCTGGTTATGGAATCTCCAAAAAACATTTCCTTTCCTACAGTATATACTATTACCATATCATTGTCCCACATGAACTCCATACATCATAGTTGTCTCGAGTTCATATATCTCTATGTGATGATTTACATTAGTCTTTGGTGGTCATAGTAAACAAATGAAATATTCTTCCAAAAGTGAGTTCATCTACATCATTAGGGATAAGACTATTGATTCCATCAATAGTTCATTATATTCAATTTTCTATTAATGTGGTCTCAAATACCTCAACAATTATATGAAAAATTATTAATACTACATCTATAAAATGAAAAACCCATCTCCTCAACAATATCAATACACAACATACTCCACACCCTCGTCTGGTAGTATCAACACTGGATCATTCATCATCCACTACCTCAACTCATCAAAGCCTCATGACACTACCAAGACAATAAATATTTATACCCTTTATAAATCATGGTAGACAAATGGGCTGGAATCATGGATAATTCTTCCAAAAACCTCATGTAGTTTCCTACAATGCTTAGACAACTATGATACTCTATTATATTATAGGGTGGATCCCAAGAAATAATTGTGTCAATATTATATGGATCACTAGAAAAACCATTATCAATAATGAAAATACCTTGAATGTGATCCTCATGTATATATAAGAGAAATTTTGTGATTTTCCATTGAGATGGTTTTTTTGGAAGAAAATCAAGAACCATCCTCAAGTTTCCGCATAGTCCTTCTCTGTTTTATAAAAGTTGAGAATTTCATTGATGAAAAAAACAACAAATTTGACTATGTATTGTTAGAAATAGGGGTCATCAATGATAGAAAATTTATAGGGCCAATACTCTCACCATAGGGAATCACTGGGAACTCTATAGTGACATCGGGATACCAAGATTTGAATATCAGCCACAAAAACCCTCAATTAGTTGTATCCTGACCTCAAATAAATCTTAGAGATCCATATCACACCAAAAAACCAATCCAAGCGTATTTCAATCCTCAACATTGAGTAATGTTTCTTTATCATGGATTAATTTTGGGAATGATAATCCATAGAAAAAACTAAGTCATCATACCTTTTTTTCATGAACTCGACTAGTGCTACATTGGGGGACACAATGGTTCTGATGTGACCACTCTCACGAAAAACCTACATCTTAAACTACAACTCCTAGAGGACGGTTAGTGTAAAATAATATGATTTATAAGATATTAGATCTTTTTTAGGATTCATGTAAATATAAAAATCCATCTATCTTCTTATAGGCAGTGATAGAATATCCTTAGGGAAGATGTCCATGTAATCATCCACAACTAAAATAACCTATATTGTTGAATTTCATACTTCACCAGGGACCATAATCTCTATATTATGAGTGATGGTCTATAGTATTATACTCAAAGATCTCACTTATGATACCCTGAGATATCTATCATTAGAGAAGGATAATCTCATCTGATTAGTAGGTAGTAGTCTATCTCCTATATGGTGATATACAATCTTAGATCAGATGTAGGAAATCCAATCCATACCCCATATGAATGCAAAGGATTACATCATGATGAACAAAAAATCCCATCGGATCCTCCACCATCCAAGAAATAGTTCAAACAACTGAAACATAAAATATACAGAATAATTATTCCATATATGAACATGGAGACCAAGCTGAAGTACTAGTGCCTCAACTTGGATTTATTGCTATCACAACTACTGTATGGGGATATAGTAATTACAAGTACTTGTTTCCACTAGTACTGATAAAATATTAGTATAAGAACATATCGTAACACTTATCATCTCATGCACTCTATGTTCATAGGTATCCAAACAAAGAAAATGTCTTAGTCCCCAGCCACCATCACCTTAAGAATGACAATGGAAAATTATTGGTTTTGTTGGAAGGATCCCACGATGGTTTTCACCAACAATAGATTCTCATTATCCTCTCCCATCTCTGTATAAAAAAATTCCACCATTCCCAATCCATAATGATCTCTGATAATCAAGATTCCTCTAATATAGAAACTAGTCAACTGTATGCATGCGTTTCTCGACACATCTAGTCAGATTGTCTTGGGCAATGTGATTTTTCCATTCACACATAAAAACCAGCCCTTTCTGAAATTTTCTATTCCATCACAGTTCCTCTAAAGATGCACCTAAATATAATCACGGTAGGATGTCCTATAATGAGATATTGGATATCGGAATATTCTAACTGAAAAAAGATGACTCAGCTTTATGGAACTGACTACTACCTCCAGTAATATAAAATCCCTAAAACAAAATTATATCTTTCACTATTTCTCTCTCCATCCCCCTGATAGGGGTGGGGATGAAAATGGTTTCAAATATGGCTCGTATCTATCTACATTGTAATATCTAAAAATTCCATGTTTATACGTATCCATCCTAGATCATGTGAAGGGAGTAAAGTGTAATGTCATTGAACTTATCCTCATAATTTTCCACTATCAAATATACATTGTGTATCTTCAAACTCCCTTGTATCGGGACTAAGAAAAACAAGTAGGTATAGTACTCCTCACAAAACAACTTGTGGAAATCAATCCGTGAGAGTGTTGAATCATCATGTATATGCACAAAGAGGCTCCACCATCACTCACCTTATCAGTGGAAATGGGTATATAATAGTCAAACAACATGATTTTTCTTGGTCCGAAATATCATGATGATATGGGCCCCCAAATCTACTTAATCCTCTAATGTTTGAGAATCTAGATAACCAAGGAACCTCATTGGTCTCTGATTTTGAAACTCACAGATCACACTGATCAAGTGAACATACTTAACCAGATCACCACGAACTATAAGTTTCTTGATAGGGAGTTTTTCTGATACCTATACACATTCACGAAGGGGATTATGGTATGGAACATGAAATAAGGCCTCTAATATTATAGGTTTTTCTTCACATACCAGACCTAGAATCCTAGATAGCTGCCATTACAAAGGGATGATGAATGTTATCAAGGAATAATGTGTTCAGATGGGCATATATACATATAAACAAAAATGGGGAGCTAAACTAGGAAGGACTATGAAAGAATCAATCTTATATGATTCACATTCCATTAAACCCAAAAAAAATTCCATGGCATGATGACTCCTCGGGATTGTAGTCACGGTCCTGGAAAATGGATATACTGATCACTGAACTGTCACTGGACTCCTTGACCTGAGATCCACACACAATACACATTGACACTATTTAAAATAAACACTACCAAATCCTCTTAAGGTGATATCTCTGAACAACATTTCATGTAATTAAACTTCTCTGGTATAAATATTTTATGTCATGCCCCCTGTCGGGGCTCAAGCCAAAACTACCCCCAGACTGCCTTTATATGCCTTTAGTGGCGATAATTTTTAAATGAATAACTCAATTTTGTAGGGCTTTTATTTTTTACCTTCGCACACCCAACCATATCATTGAAAAAATTTATAGGTAGAGACTAATTGATTCAATACAGATATAAATTAATCAATATATATTAACATGTTAATAATCCAAAATTAAGATAGTGTAAACTAAAATGTAAATGGGTAAAATACACACCCATCTATAAATTTTCACCAAGATGACATAAAATGTGAATATTAAATAGTTGAGAGACCCTAGATACTTAATATCAATCTAAAACCACCACACATAGTCCAAGAACCCATTATCCCTAAGCTCCACTGATTTCAAGTTAAACTATTCCATTATCTCCACAAGACATGATACATGTGAGAAAACCCATATAAGGGTGAGTACAATCACACCCAGTGGGATTCTATAAAAATATGAAGGGGTTGGGTGGGATTTTTTTATAAAATAGAATAGAAAAATAGAAGTTACACAAGTTATAGTTAAGGATGACATCTCAACCCAATACATGAGTAGAAGTAATATCATCCATACTAATGGGGATATACATAGTTAGTAGATAAACTAATCATGGTGCCTTTGCATTAAAATAAACGGAGAGTAGACTCATCCAACATGGATAAGTTAGATATTGAAATAATGTGTCATTCCACTTGTGTATTTGCCTCTTATATATAAAGAGTAATGAAATATATGGAGTGGATAGAGTTTAAGAATATATATATATATATATATATATATATTCTCATTGAAATAATCAGAAATGAGGGAGTTAGGGGATATTGATATCAAATCCAAATAAAGTAATCCCAAATGATATAGTAAGGGGAACTCTATCTTACAACATGACCTATGAAACCCAAATGAGAGTGTAAGGGGATCACCATCTCACAACATAGACCATGAAAACACATAGTGAACAGTTCCAAATGTCCTTTAATGATTCCCCAGATCTCACTTATCTTCCCTGAACACCTAAATCAAAGGGCCTCATTCACAAATATTTGATATTTTCCAATTTTTTTAGAATGGACTCATCCCACACAGTTTTGGTCGGGACATAAAATTGCATCTACATGGGGAATGAATCCCTCTTCCTCATGAATCCAAATCCATGTCAAACCATGTCTCATCATTATTCCCCATAGTCAAGGGGACACAATTAATAGGTAATGGTTCCATGATTTTGTATCATAGAATGGTTCCACTCAAATGGTTGGGGAACCATGCCTATCCCTACTGGATGGTTCTACTCTCAATCATCAATGGCCCATTACCTACACATACAATGGTTTCCACTAATAATGATGATGACCCATTCCAATCTTATGTTGAAGGATCTCATCTGAATGTTTTATTTGATACATTCCATGACCTATAGGAAGGTTCCATTTAGAATTTTGAGTACACATTCCAATCCAATTTAGAAGGTTCTACTCTGATGGTCATCAATGACCCATTCCATTACCATTAAATATTTCCACTAAAAAATTAACCTTTTGTGATACTTCCCAATCACTACTTCCATAGTGAATTTCCACAAAATATTTCATGATTGGAAAATTGTACATTGTAATTACAAATCGACATCTAAGTTATCCATAATGCTTTAAATGAACAAAAAAATCACATAGGATACATGAAGGACAAAATCATAGTTGAAACAGTGTAGATAAGGAAATTCAATATTTTCACAGAAATTTTCAAGGGGTAAACTATGTGTCAGGGGACCCACACATTAAGTTGTCCAATTCCCTTTCATTTTCTAGTTTTTCTAATCAACCATGAATCTAGTTATCCGATCAGGTGAGGTACCAATTAGAAATTCCATACTAGGACTGTGAGGATCTATCTATTGGAAGACACAAAAGAACTGTGATAAATGATACGTAAAAAATATCTATTGATCTAGAGTACGAGATATGTTCCAAATTATCCAGAATATAGATTTGAAATTATAAAAAAACTAAAATGTATCTTATTTTTATACAATAGCACACGGAAATTAAAAAATAGGAATAGATTCATCAAAGAGTATTGATAGAATCAACTATTTATTTAAAATTTCTTAATAACACCAACTGATGAGTCGAACCCCAATTTTAGAATGATTACTGATGAAGAATGTGTCTTCCATTTATTTGGGGGATGATACTACATTCCTTCAATCGAGATTTGATAAAATTCATAATTCCATCATCGGATGTGACAATCCACTAGAGGAAGAGGGGAGAGTGATTTCACTGGTAATTTTTAAAAATATGAGGAAAATAATGTAGTAATTGTCATGTTATGACTCTTAATGTGTTGACCGTTTCACAAAAAATAAACTAATTATTTATGTTATTCTTCAAATGATCCACCAATTATTGAGGGGTCTAAACAGCCAAGGACAACTCATATTATGTTGTGCCTAGGGAAAATGTTGAAGTCTTGAGTAAACCAGCTTCTCATATTTCTATTCTAATCATCCATTTAATATTTAAATTATTCTCGAAAGAATATATGGGCACACAATATTATATATAGTTAATATTCTTATAAAATTAATTTCTTGCATACCAGGCCATGTAAGAGAACACCATTTCATAACCTAACATTGCAAATAGATATATAAATATTTCAATTTTTTACATAGAGTAAAATAGGATTCTACAAATCATTTAAAAAAATATTTGTCGTATGTAATTTCAATTCTATAAATTATTCAAATTATTAAATATATAAAATAAAATATGGAAAAATGAAAAATAAGTCAATTTTATTAATAAAATAAAAATAATTAAGAAATAATAAATTATCTTATAGATTAACACCTAATTTTAGAGAAACAACACTATATATATACTATTTTAAATTCTGACCTTACCATAGAGAGAAATAATTATGATAAATTAATAAAAGAAAGTAGTTAACTGAAATCTTCAAATGTGTTTTTAAAGAAATAAATGGAAGAATATACTAATTATATATAAACCATTACATATATTCTTAAAAAAAATTCACCTATGTACATCACTACGCTTGTTTATCAATTCGAACAAAGAAGGATTGTCAAAATACATTTGTTCCTAAATATGTTTTTATAATACCTACTACAAGTTATTATTCAAGTGAACCTAATTGATATTATTTTAAAATTGTTTATAATTTATTTATAAGAATTAAATTAAGAAAATTTAGCTTCTTAGTTATCTAATTTTTTAAATTTACAAAACCATTAAAATTTGGGTACAAAAATCATTTTTGTATAAATTAGTTTAGTAGTAATCATGATTGAAGACATCCATTAGAAGTCAATAGAACATGGAAAATTTATATTATAGACATATTACTTTATATTAATAAATAATTATTAATTTGATAATTAATTTTGGATGACATGTCACATTTTTAAAAACGATAAAGATAAAATCACTAGTGTCGAAAAAATCTGTATCTCTAACTCAATTTTAATATATAACAAAATTATTTTTAAATGGATTAATCTATAATATTATTATAATATCAAAACTATTTGATGATTATTTTCTTCTTAAATTAGAAAATAATTGTTGAAATTATTTTATTCAAGAAATGATTTAGTTTTTATATATATAAGATATTAAAATTTCTATGTTGCAATATTAGATTCTTTATTTCCTAAAAGGATTATTGACTAAGCCCTATTTATAAAGAATATTATTATTGGTATATGAGGATAAAAAAAATTCAATAATTTTTCATTTTGATTGATAAATATGAAAGGTCTTGTTAGAGATCTACTTAAACATGAATTCCCAAATGATAATTCTTGTAACCCCTATTAAAAATGGGATAACAATATCATTAAAAAACAAATAACTTTCAGCTTCTCGACCTCTAGAATTGCTTTATATGGACTTATTTAAACCATATAGAGATGCTATATTAAATTGGAATCACTAATTCTATGTCATTGAAGTTAAATTTTCTTACTATACAAGGATATTCATTTTAGCTCACCAATGTCAAGAAATCATGCAATTTACAATGTATGGAAAATCTATATAGTACATATGTGGACATATAAATATGATATTAAGTTGTTATTAGGTGTATCAATTTGAAGGTAAAGACATTTAATCATTTTAATATAATAATCTATATACTTAAAACTTTTCTACACCAAGGAAACCACTAAATAATGGAGTTATAAAAACAAGAAATAGAACACTTGAAGTAATTTATAGGAAAATGGATAATGAATATGAATTCCCTACTTAATTTTTGGTAGTGGCTATCAATACATCTTGGCATATAATTAATAATATTTTTATCAGGATTCATTGAACAATAAATCCTTACAACCTTGAGAATAATTTAAATCCTAATTTTTTTTACATTATCATTAGTGTTTGCAATTATTTTATTCATAATATAGAGTATAATATTTTAATATATTATTCTAGTAGATATGAAGTAATTTTCCTTTGTTAATGAAAGTCTAGTAAAGATAAAAAACTGTATAATAAAATAACATTGACTGTGTAAGGGTTTATTCATATCATTATTGATGAAATATAACCATAAAAGTTGAAACCCCGTTATAAATTCATGGGTATGGTTTTTCAAATATGGAAAAAAATTCCAATCCTCTTGAACCAAGCATAAAACATGATGATAAATAATCCAGTATTCAGGAACTTCTGGAACATAAAACTAAACCATTAGATGACCATGATATGACCTTCCCTTATTTTAAAATAGATTATATGAATCATAAATACCTCCCTCTAGATAATATATTATAATATCTATATAAAGGAACCCAAAATAGATATTCTTATATTAATTTGGTCGAACATCAAGTATTTTTATCACAACATGATCCCGAGAGCATCGCTAATGCAATTAATAATAAATTTTATGTAATGTATATGAAAGAATGACTTTATAAGTTTGAAATAAACAATTTTTGGGAACTAGCGGTTAAAGTGAAATGATACTTTTTTTACCCCATGTCAAAAAAGATGTTAAAAAATAATATATGTTAAATTAAAAAAATAATTGTTAGTTTCTCATCCCTAAGTATTGTTTCATATGGAATTGTCTGAACCATCACGAGTTTCTATATTAAATTTAAAGAACCATGTCTATGTAATTATTTATATGATGTATTTTCGAAAATATATAGGATTGTTTATAGTAACCAGTGTAAATATGTTCATTTTAATATGTAAATTTATTTCAAATGTTAAAATAAGTTTTATTTTAGTTATAACTGAGTAGTATAATATTTTGATAAATAATTTAAATTATAATAATTATATAAAACTAATAATTGTAAATTTTATTTTCAATTGTGGTATTTTTATGAATTTTTTTATTGAAATTTTTCTTTTGAACATAATTCATACCCTATTGGGATTCTCAATCCACCAAACATTTCGTATCAATGGTTTTTGAAAATCAACTCATTCACTATTTCAGTTTCCTTTTTAACATACTAAATTCCTATTAGTTTTAAATTTATTTCACTAAATATATTTTAAAAGACAATGTTCCTATACCATATAACACCATTGATTTATGGTAATTATTTCTGTTAACGAGAAATATAGAAATAAATTCACATTGAACGAATGTGATATAAAATGAGTTATACTATAGATGAGAAATATGAATTTTCATATCACTGCTAGAATTGATAGGGGTTATGGTAATAATATTTTTAATAATATAAATTTTATGTCCATGAATTAACTTCCCTATGATATGAATGATGAAGTTTTTAGATGATTATATTCATGTAAAACTACATATGAAATTTGGGAGACATCAAATATTTCTCATCAAGGAAAAAATAATGCTAAATGAATGAGATTTAATACCTATAAGATTAAAAACGATAAATTTTAGATGAAACCTACTGATATTATTTATGTTATGTATCCGTAGTACAATGTAATATTAAACATGATGAATTCCTTTCCAAATACCATTTTAGAAAATGATCAAATTAAGTTACTATTTTTTTATACAATGATGGATGCGAACCATAGTTTCAATAACATAATTTTGTGAAATTAGAAAGAAACCAATCAATGAGTTCATAGGTATGTTTTTTGACTAGGAATAAATTAATATAAATCAATAAGATGACTATGATCCAAAAAATAATTCATTAACATTTAAATTGATTACTTGAATATATAAATAAAAAATTCAAGATGAAATCTCTTGTTATAGATGATAACCATCTTGATGTTACGAGGAGATGGACCATATATCCAAATAGATTATTAAGCTCCATAACATTTTAAAATTATTTAAGAAACTGAGATTCAAATGAATGTATGATAATATAGGAATTTGGAACAACTAATTGAAAATATATGGTAATTAAAATCCGATTACATTTTATGATTGTAAAATAAAGGAACATGTCATGGATGACTGTCCATTGATAAAATAAAAAAATATTTATGATGATATGTGTAGAAAATATTATAATGAAATTAAATAGACCTAGAGTGCCTCTATAGATATAACAAGTGACTTAGAAATGACACATAAAGAATATTTTGATAGAGATAATATGTCATTCATGTCACGACTTGACCCATGTTGGGGATCGAGATGAAATTACCCAAAGACCACATCCATAGGTTAGGGGTGATGCCATTTTTCAAAGTCATTACTAACTCATGGATGCATTTCCCTAAATACATGTACACACACACAACCATCTAAATAAAAAAGAACAGAGAGAAAGAATAAAGGATGAAACACTTCTCTAATGTAAAACTAACATGCATAAAACAATAAAATATAAAAAATTAAGTTATTGTAAATAGAAAATAATGGGAAAAAATACATGAAGTAAAATAAATGTCACCAAAAATGTCATAAAACTAGAAACACATATAGTTGAGATAGCCATGATCTTTATTCCCAAGATACAACTGCCTTACAAGGACCTAGAACTCAATATACATAAGCACATATGAATTCATAGTCAAAATTCCCATCCTTTTCATAAGACATGATAAAATTTTGAAGCTCTAATGAATGGGTGAGTTTAAACATATGATATAGGATGATTCAGAATCTGAAGTGGGAGCAATATGAGAAACAATAGAAGAGAAAGATAATAGGTAAAAAATTTAATGTGAAAGAGTACATCTCAACCCAATCAAATAGTGAATGTAAGATTCATCCAAACATAAGGGGTTAATAATGATGAGTGGATGAACTAATATATTGTATTTCTTATTCCTATAATAGGAGAGTAGAATCATCCAACAATAAGAATTTATTCATGGATATAATGTTTCATACCCGACACATCGTAACCTCTACTAGAAGGAGACTAACCAAATACAAGAAGTTGACATAGTAAAAGAATATATATATATATATATATATATATTCTCAGTCATGGAAGAAAAAATGTGACAAAAAGGGGATCTCTATTTTATTTCTCATCCAAATAATCCCAAAAAACAGAGTAAGGGGATCCCCATCTCATAGCTTATCCAAAGATACCCAAATGGGAGAGTAAGGTTATCTACATCTCACATCTCATTCTAAGAATACCAACATCCTATATTTATAAAATTCTTTCAACGATTTCTAAAATCTCACATGTCATTCATGAAAACACAAGTTGAAGGGAATAAATCGCCATACATTGATACTATCCACTTTTACAAGCACTATATCTACAAAATATTTTCCATCATATCATAAAAAATAAATATCAATTGGGGAAATAATCCGTATGTATAAAGTGTACAACGCTATGTCAAATCATGCCTTGCCACTGTACCACACATTTGAGGGACAACAATTTCTTGTAAGAGGATATATAACCTGGTATGATAGAAGGGTTGCACTATATTGTTTAAGGAACCATGCCAAACCTATCTAAAGGTTTCCACTCTTGGTCATTGAGGACACATGTCTTTATCTATAGGAGGGTACCAAATGGAATGTTGATGACACATTCCCATCCCAGCAGGATGGTCCCACTCTGAATGATATAGAGGTCCCTTTCCCTGCCATGTGAGAGGGTTCTGCTTGGAATTTCGAGGTCCTGTAACATATATCCTGTAGGGTTTCACTTTGGAGGTCTTCAAGGACCCATGATCTATCCCAAGGAGGTATCCACTAATAACATTACTTCCAGTGGTCTATCCTGACCACTAGCTCCATAGATAATTAACTTAGCAGATTTCTTATTCAGAACATTCCACATCACATCTTGAAAGCCACAACCAATGGTACCATTACATTACATGAATAAAAATACAAAGCCTGGGATACTCATGGGAAAAACACGAGTTCAGATGAATGAATTACATATGATCAAAATTTTCTCAAATATATCCATGCATAATCATGGTGAGAGGGAACCAACAAGGTGTGTAGTCCTAATCTACAACGTGGTCATGTCCCTGTTCAGTTCACATATTCCTATCCAAGTTATGGTACACACAATATAGGATGAATATATGGCATGTCCTAGATTACTAGGACTATAGTTTTGTGATGATATCCATTTATATGTATTGAAGTAAGATGGCATGTAACCAAACCCATGTACTTACTCATGGGTTCATATCCATGTGATCCATCACATGGTTTATCCAATTATGAAGTGGTTACACTGAGCATAGGAGTGGATACATTCCATATCATCCATAACATTTCGGAAACCCAATTTCCTCTAATGAGATGGAGCTACATTACATTTGTGATTCATTGAAAATGATGTGTAGTCATGTTTAGAAAAAATCAAATATAAACTTTTCTCCCTAATATGATCCTTGCAACATCATATTATATAATGAATCTATATAAAAACATTAGATATAGCCATAGATCGCAAATAATAGCCATAATTTACCAGAAAATGGATTCCATTCTCTGTGAGGGTTTTGTCCATTGTTTTATCACATTGTCGTTCAACCCATCCTTAATATCTTGATTTCAAATAAATATATCAGTCATGTTTGAACTATGATGATCCTAGATCATGTACTTGTTCAATGAAAAATTCTAGTTTCATTGATCCACCATGAATTTGGGGTTTCCATTGGACATCGTAGGTCCTACAAATGTAAAACAGGGACCGTGGTGATCCAAATAGTTAAAAAAGAATAAATATAGGTATAATTTCACAGGAAAAAAGCCCAATTTTTTTAGGACAAAAAATTTGGGCAAATCGATCAGTAACGTGGAATCCAGATTAAAAGATATATGAAGTCAATTATATTTCAATACAAGGGGAAATTCAATGTCTATAATTGGAACATATCCATGAATATGTATGGATCATCATAAAAATTTCATCAAAATTTCATAATAGTATAAATTTACTTGCCTTTCCATGATTTTGTATCCATCGTGGTTGATGAATATGGTCTCCAATTGTATGGTAGAATCTACATCCTTGGTTGAACATTCATCTATTGTGATTAAATGATCCAATATTGTATGATATTATCCACCAAAGGAAGAGGGGGAACAGATCTAGCCAATGATTTTATGAATATGAGTTCAAAAATTAATTCTGCTACAGTAACTCTAAAATTGTTATCAATTACTATGAAAACAATCCAATACAATATATAAATAAATAATTAATTAATTAAACAATCCAACAAAGGGAAGGGAATCCAAATGTTCTATTTTGACTCATATAATGTAATTACTAAGAAACAAATTATGTTCTAGAGTCATATGTGGTATTATATTTCACATATATTCAAAAACTTTAGTGTTATCAAATTTTTATTATGAAGATGCATACACACTATAATAAATACATATAGAGTTTTTATAAAATTAATTTTGGATACATTGGGAATAGGAATCAAAATATGTCTTATCACCTATCTATGAATATATATATATATTGAAATTTATTATATTGAAAAAAATGGGTATCGAGAACATTATCTCCATCATTATTTTCATCATCGATAATGATTACTATGAAAATTTTTTGATACATGCCCTTCACTTGGATGTACCTTTTCCTAGATTTGTCCATCATGTTTTGGTGAGGCCACAACACATGAACCAATGGGATGTTCCTTCCACATATGGTCATATACTGACGATCCTCAATCGCAACCGGTCCAATGCAGTAGTGAATTTACCCTAGATGTCTAGATCATGATAATCAATGATGTGCATGGTGTCTTGAACGTATCTCATCAACTGTAACCTATAGAATAATTAATAGAACGACTTCAACTATTGGGGTAGTTTGAAGGGATATGAAACGTATCCAACCATCTGTACAGTGTTGAATATCCTGATAAACATTATTATAGCTTTCCTCCCTAGTCGGACCTCTTCATTCCTCATCATTGATAGACTCTCATGACTATGGGGTTTCCTAGATCAAATTCCATGTACATATCTCCCATCTGTACAACTTCCCCAAAAAATCCATCGAAATCTTCTCCACTATCACAAGAAAGTGAAACAACTTTGTGAGTCGGTCAACTATCACTAAGATGGTTTCATGTATACTTATTTTTGTTTGGATGCCCTGTGACGAAGTCCAAGGATATGATGTACCATTTCTATTGCAAGATATCATGTCACTACATCAAGCCTACCAAAACATTTTCCACATCTTTCACCTACTGATTGTGGAGGAAGTGAAATATGAACATAGATTTTCATTATCTCATTTTGGACAATGAAAACATCCACCAAGGTTATCTATACATCTTCCCTGCACCGAGGGTTACCAAAAGGGATGAATTGTGGTACTAAAACATCACATCCTTCTTCAAGGTGATTGGAAAACATGAATCATTTAGAATAATATTATATGATTTCCTCTTTCATATTATCCTATGAATGAGTTGGTTGTGGTTATCTGATCACTTAATACCTCACAGTTGATGTATCCCAACAATGTATATATTCCATGACGAAAAAAAATAATTCAACTCCATCGAATATAGAAATATTGTCCACTTATTATCAGCCAGGTTTAGCAGTAGGTATCTTACTACTATGAATCATCCTTTAAAATGAAATCCTATGACTTCTTATTTGTGGAATCTGCAATAAAAGTTTCCTTCCCAGGAGTATATACTATTGGAAAACCAATGTTCTATATAAACTAACACCCACACCATTGTATCAGGTTTAGGTCTATCTTTGGGATGTTTCATATAAGTGTCTGGAGGTCTATGTAAACCACATATAATTCTCCAAGAAGTGAGTTCAGTTTCATCATTAGGGATAAGACAATTGTTTCCATCTCTAGGTCATTTTTTTAATAGTTCTGTTCATGGTGTCTCAGCTGCCTAAACCCGTATGTCATAACATCATATCTCTATATAAAAAAATATAACCTCATCACCTCATACATATCAATATAAAAAAAACTCTACACCCTACTATATTTTTATCCACACTGGATCACTTTTCAACCACTACCTCGACTTCCCAAAATCCCTTAACATCAACTAGACAAGATTAAATTATACCCTTTCTATGTTATAATGGTATAAGGGCCTATGATTGTAGATAATTCTTCAAAAACCCTCATGTGGTTACCTAAAAATCCACGACAGCACTACAACTCTATCATATTCTGGTGTGGATACCATGAAATAATTTCATCAATATTTATTTAATACCTAGCTAAACAATTATCAACAATGAAATTCCCTATAATGTGATCCTCATGTATCTAAAACTCGTATTTTGTGGGTTTCACATAATGTCGGTCCTCTCAATGATAAAATGTTCCATACACAAGTGATATGCATGGTCTTACTATGTTAGAGAGTAGACAAGTATTTCATCGATGAAGAAATCAAAAAAAATTGGTCATTGTAAATCTAAACAACCATTTTCATCAAATCCAAAAAGAAGGAAGAGCAATTCAACTCTCCAAATGGAATCAATAGGAACTCATATTATCTATAGCGGAATTAGAATACCAAATTTCGAATATCATCATTGCGAACCCTCATGTGGTCGTAGCCAAATCATAGATAAATCTTAGAGAACAATATCCCACCACACAAATAATAAAAGAGGTCATCAATCCTCCAAACATGTTACCTGTTCTTTATTGTGGGTTAGATATGGAAATTATAATATATGAAATCTTATATGATCTCATCCAAAAATTTCACAAACATGTGTGGAGATATCAAGGGGGACACAATTTGTATGATTGAAACATTCTCACGACGGTCATCTAACTGAAACTGAATTTCATGAAGCTCAGTTAATGGAATCTTATAGGATTCATATGATATTGGAGAAACCATAGGATGAAATTAAATACATAACATAATCTCCCATCTAGTAGGTAATAATATAATGTCCATGTCAAATACGTATATGTATTCATCAACAATTGAAGGAACCCATATGCCTAAAAATACCACATCACCATGGACATACTCACTAACTGATTGGTGATGGGTTGTATTCTTCTATGCATAGAACTCAATTACAATAGCATGAGATATCTATCACAATAGAAGGAGAATCTCTTCCCATTAGTATGTCAGCATCCCACTTGAATTTGGTGAAAGTCGATCTAGGATCACACCACAAGCCTAATTCTAATCTTTTTAGGATATCTTGCAATGAGATCCTACCTCCCAACATCTGCTAAATAATGAATATGACTCAGAACTATGGAACCCACTACAAGGTCTATGTAAAATGAATCCCTCTAGAATTAATATATCATTCACTATTTCCATCTCTAGTACCTTGATATAGGTGGGGATGAACAATGTGACAACACTATCTTTGATATATTGGAAGAGTCTTTTATCACTCATCTGTTATCATAAGTATCTGTCTTAAATCATATTAAGGGAGTAATGTGTAAGGTATTCAAAAATCTACCCACACTCTTCCACTGTCTACCCTCTATGATTTTTCTATGGTTGTTTTTAAATCAATACTAAAATCAAATAGGTGTAGTAGTCCAAACAAAATAGTAGTTGGAATTCGATCCATGAGACTTTCGACTCATCGTGCAACAATTTAACAAGGCTAAACCTTCGCTCGACTACTCTGTGTAAATATCAAAAAACTAGTGAAACAAACTGATCCATCAGGACCCAAATAAAAAAGAAGATATGGCCCCCAAATCTAGTCAATCCCATATTTCATGATAATTTGGATAACCTCATATCCTTAGTGGTCTCTTGGGCTAGAACTCATATAGCAAACTAACCTAAATATCCCCTCAGCATAATATCTAATAACTAGTTTCAACTCAACATGGGGATGGGCTACTACCATTCCATCTGGAAGAAGGGGATTACATGATGTACCTTCAGATATGGCCTCAACACTCATAAGGTTGTCTTCATATACAAGACCTAGTATACTGGCTACACGAAGGCATGCTTAATCATATCAAGGTGTATTGCGGTCATATGGGAATACACACACACACACACAAAACACAGACACACACACACACACACACACATATATATATATATATTTACAAAATAACGATCCTACTCAAGAAGGACTATCAAAGACTCACTCATATAAGATTAATTTAACATTTAACCCTAAAAAATTTCACTTCATGTCGAGTTGAAAATTAGGTAGTCAAGGTCATGTTGAATGAATACATCAATCACGACACCATCATTGGACTCCCTATCATATGATTTCCACCTGATATAACTTAAAACTAATTACCATAAACACAACCAATCCATCTTAAGGGGATACGTCTTAAAACATTAAAATAATGAACTTACTCTAATACCAATCATTAATAACCTAAAAATTTTGTGGATCGTGCCACAACTACCTAAAGCCTGCCACTACAGGGAAATAGTTCTAGAAAGTGAAATAGGAAATAATGAAACATGGGTAGGCCTTTTCCTATGTATTGATCCATAAAAACAGCTATATAAATGAAAAAGTTAATATGGAAAGAAAAAATGACGAAACACTCTTGTAATGTGAACCAATATTCATGAACATGTAGATAGTACAAATGCACGGTAGTGTAAACAAAAAATTAAAAGGGAAAAATACACCCCCAACCCGAAATGTGTCCCAACATAGAAAAAAACAAGAAAAGTAAATAGTTGAGACACCCCTTCTCAATTATACCACGATATGACCACCATACTTTTTCTGAGATCCCGTTGTCCCTATGCTCCTCATATTTCACATTCAACTTGTTCGTCATCTATAGAAGACAAGATACATGTGAGAAAATCCTATGGAAGGGTGGGTTTAGTCACACCTAGTGGAATTCCATTAATGATAAAGTGGGATCATTAAAAGATAAAATAGAAGAAAAATATTGTTGTTAAACAATGTACAATAAAAGAGTACTTCTCAACCTAAACCAGGAGTGAATGTAATATCATCTAAACAAAACAAGATAAACATGGTGACTATATAAACTATACATTTATCTATCACATTCAAATATTAATAGTGTAGAGTCAGCCAACCATGAGATGTTATATATGGAATGAATGTGGAATACCTCACATGTCATTTCCCCTCCTAGAAGAAGAGTAGAAAAATCCATGGACTGGATAAAGTGAAATAATATATATATATATATATATATACGTCTTGTGAAAGAAAATCATATGAGAGAGTAAGGGGATATCTATCTCATAGATCAATTAATGAATCCCAAATGATATAGTAATGAGATACCCATCCCACATCTCAGCCAATGTAACCTGAACATGAGAGAAAGGGTATCTCCATCTCACAACTCGTCCAGGGAAAAAGTGTTTCCAACTATTCAAAATGTTCATCAGCGATGCTATCATCGTGCATGTCTAACTTGAACAACAAGTCCAAGGGAATTATTAAACAAACCTTAAAACTATCCAATTTGGAAGGAACTAAGTCATCCCACACCACTTTCTTATCATCAATAAAAAGAGTCATAGTGTGGAATGAATAAATTTTCTTCATTATTCTAAAGATGTGTTTGCCCATATCTCATCGATATTCCTCACATTCAAGGGGAAACATTTAATTGTTAGAGGTTCCATGCTCTGGTAAAATTGATGGGTTCCACTATAATGGAATAAGAACCAATCCAATCCTTGTTTGAGTGTTCTACTCTCATTAATCGAGGACCCATACCATACCCTAAAATAGGGTTTAACTCAAAAAGTTGAGTTTCCTTTCCTTTCCCAGTTATAGTGTTCTATTAAAAAGATCTTTTATGGATCATTACATTCCCTACAATAGTGTTCCACATAGATGGTTAAGGTCCCATAACAATCATATATTGATTGTTCCACTATTATGGTAATTCAGAAACTATGCATTACCCCACATGAGGTTTCCACTTAGAAAGTAACATTTTTAATGATCTCTCATGAGCACTACCACCATCGAGTGATTTGAAAAAAATGTTTCATGTTAGTAAGACTCATAATTTTAACACAAAATATCCAACCAAGGGAAATATAATTTTCTAAATGGAGAACAATTAGTATATGACACTCAAGGGAAAAAATTCTTGTTCAAACGAAGGAGATAAGAACATTCAATGTTTTCCTAGAAAATATCATGGGGTACAATTTTTTTGAAAGTTCCCATATGGAATGTGGGCCCATTCCCCATACTGGTCTTGTACATAGATGGAACACGACTTCCAATCCATGTTTGGGTGAATTCTTAATAGGTGGACTAAACAACCTCTCCAAGCTAACTGGGACCAGGACCGTGTACTGCTCATAGTTTTTGTGTATCAGAGTACATGGGAGTATAATTGACCATGTGTACATCCACATGGGTGTCCATCTATAAGACATGTCACATGGGTTATCCATATATAAAATAGTTACATGACATGTAATATGGGCTAAACTTGAAGTCATCATTAATTTTTATGAAATCATAGAGCCAATACTGAGGTGGTGATACATGTCACGTGTTCTTCATTTTACATTGTCTGTAGTTGGGTTCCACTAGAAAAATAATATTTGATATTTTCATATATATTTGAGACAAAAAACATAACATTCCTCCTTACATGTTTCTAAAAACATTGGAAATGTCCAGAGACCATGGATCCCAGCTTTCTCTATCTGAAAAATGGCCATTATTCACAATGATGGGTTTTGTCATTCATTTTGTATGCCCCCATTCATATATCCCAAAATTTATGATATCAAACAAATGGATAAATCATAATTGAAATATGAAGATACAAAATATGTTATCTTTTCACCAATCCATTCTTATTTTGTCGATCCAACACATATCTGGGAGTCCTACCGGTCTCGGTATCACCTAATAGTGCTGAAATGAGACCACAACGCTCCAACCAACAAAAAAAGATAAAATAGGGATAAAAGGAAAATTAAAAAGAAAAATTGATCTATGAATGTGTTCTGGGACAATAGATCATGAATGGGGATTCTAGATTTGACAAAAATAGAAATCAATATAATTTTTATAAATGAAAAAAATGTAAATTCATCAATTCACAAATAATAGTGAAAGAGAATGGATCTACTCACGAATTTAATAAAATGTTCATGAGAAACAATATTGATGACTCCTAATAAGATTTAGGATCAATCACAGATGAATAATAATTTGGAAAATGATTTTTGGGAGCCGGAAACATTTTTGGGGTCTTGATCTGATTTGATTCAGAGTTCCTTCATAATCATATATGATACAATAGATGAAGAGAGGAGATAGATTTCAAAGGTAAATTAGGAATACGAGGCCTTCCCTAGAGGAATTGGTCTTGCATAACTCTTAAATAGTTATCTGTTGTACTAAAAAGAAACCATGTATTTTAATAGTTTATTTATTAATTAATTAAAAACACCTCCAATGAGAGAGGGTTCAGAGAAACCTATTCCAAATAATTTAATGATAGGACTGGGGTAAAAACTATACTCCGGACTAAATCAGGTTTTCATATTTTTTTTAATCATCCATTTAAGATTTATTATATTTTTCATTAAAAATATTCATCCACAATATGAAATATATTAAATATTTCTATAAAATATACTTCAGGCACACCATTTCTCCAATGCACACAAATATTCATCACCAATATTTGGACATATGTATGGAATTATTTCAATGTCTTACAAGGAACAAACTAGGACTCTATACTTCATGAATAAATATTCGATATATACATTATGAAGCATATAAAAAATTCAAATCATTATGGAGATCATTATAAATATGGAAATATGAATAATAATGAAATTATTAATTAGTGTAATTATATTAAGGACACATTAAATGACTTTTTAGAATAATACAAAATTTTTGAGAAATGACATTCTTATCTTCATGTGTTATTCATAAAGACGTGATGGAATGTGAAAACTATGCTAAATTAATGAAATGAAATAATAAATTGAATTTTTTAAATGATTAGTTAATGATATACATAGAAATTTATACTAAATATATAGAAACTCTCACTAGGATAGTTTAAAAAAACTCACCTAAGTATATCACTTCCCTTGGTTATAAACATAGATATATTAAGACTATAAAAACTATATTTGTTTTTGAATAATTTTTGGGAAAACCTAAAACAAGTTATTATTCATGTTCACCTAATAATATTTTATTTACAATAGTTTATAATTTTCTTATTGGAAACCCATTATGAAAATATATGTTCATATAGATCAAATTATTTATATTTCTAAAACCAAAAAAATTTGGCTACCAAATTCAAGATTGATATAAAATTGTTTTGTAGAAATCATGTTTGATGATATCCAAAAAAATTAAGTATAACATTGAAAATTTTATTTTATACATATTATTATTGATTTACTATGATTTAATAATGTTATAATTGAATATAGAGAATATGTCACCTTTGTTGATAGTACAAAAGGTAAAATCATTAGTGATGACCAAACATATAACTGTAACTCAATTTTAATATCTAAAAAAATTTATTTTTTGATAGATTAAAATAATATATTATTATTATATCAAAAAAGTTAAATGATTATTTAAATTGTAATTTTTAACAATATGTTTCTAATTTTTTTAATTAAAAAATGATTTCGTTTTTGTTTCTATAAGATATGAATGTGTATATGATATTAATTTTGATTATTTTGTCCCACAAAATAATGATTATATAAGTTACTTCTATGAGTAACCTTTTCATTGGTATACATGGATATTCCATTTAAATATTTACCAATTCTGATAGAAATCTAGGAAAGCGGTAGTTTGATATCTACCTAAATATGAATTTCAATATGATAATTTTTAAAACCCCTATTAGAAGTGGAATCCGCAAAAAATATATTTTAATTAAAATAAATATTTTTCAAATTCTAATGTTCATGAATTGGTTCATAAGGATTTTTTTATCCATCTAGAGTGTCGTATTTAATTTGTTTATACGATTATAATGAAATTTTAAATGAGTTTCATTTGTGATATAATATTCATTATTGGTTTTTCAATTTTTTAAAATAAATATGTAATTGTTTTGAAATATTATAAGTACAAGAATGATATTTCTAAAACGATTTGGATTGTTTAATACTAAAAATAGTGACAAAAGCATGACTAACACAAGTATGTTTGATCTTGATGAATCCAGAAAGCTAGTCGATCAAAAAACGAACCGAGGTATGATTAGAAGTACGATACGTTTTAATTGTAGGTGGAATGTTATTATGTTTACTTTTGTAATTTGTATTAATTATTAATAAAACCAAAATTATTGACATTTACATGATGTTAAATTAATTTTGAAGTACATAAAATATACAAAAAAATTTGGATTTTTCTACCCTAGAGAACATGCATTTTACTTAGTGATTTTTCTTAAGATTATTTTACTGGTTTTATGTTATATAGAAATAGATCCTGTATAATATTTAATCATTTGGGAATGTCTATTGTTTCAGGGTGTAGTAAGAAGAAAAATTTGGTTTCACGCTCTTCTAATACTAATGAAGACACAACTACATGATGTTCATGTTCTCAAATTATGTGGATGAACAATAAATTTCTAATCTAATGGAATAAATTATGATATGTAACTATAAATTGTGTCATTATAAGGAGAGTAAATATATCTAATAATACATTTTCTCATTCTAGAAAAAAATTATTTGTGAAATATTTCACCTTTGGAGTGATTAATTACAAAAGTGTAATTTAAATATTGAGTACACATATAGTCAACATTCTCTTGATGATGTTTGTTCCAATAAATTTAATTATAATATATTTAACTACATAAAACATAAATTATGTATAATAAATTTGGTTATAGATTAAATTTGGGTACCCACCATTGAAAATTATCCATCATTGAATAACAAACATTGGACAACACATCATTGGTGATGACTCACTATAAGGTTTTAACAAGTAATTGGAACTTTTATTAACAGTTAATATTTTTATTTATTTTAAATGTTTTCCTTTCATTATTAATCAATAAAATTAAAAAATCATTAAATGATATATGTTGGATATATGTTTAAATATCAATAACTCTCACCGTTAATCCATGACCATTGAACCTCTCAATGACCATTTCACTCATAATTGATTTCCTTCCCTCTACCTCACATATAATTTCAATATTTATAGTAATAGTTACATTGAAGGAAAATATGGTGTCATCTCATAAGGATTCACAACATTCAATGAAAAAAAATAATTTTTTCCCTGATACGTATCCTGGAAACAGAACCCTCAGATCATGATTGACAATGTAATTTCTAAGAATGATGTGAATTCTGAATGGATTTTCCTAGAATTTTGGTGGTTATAATTGTAATTATGTACAATGGATTGGTAGAGTGGTTATGAAATTATTAGATACCAATATATACTTTTTTATTCTATCTATTTTAGAAATTTTTTGAGTTTTGTTTTTTGGATTTTAGCATAGTGAGATACTAGGATGTGTATAACCTGTATATTATGACAAGTGGAGAAAAAATAAATATATGAATATATTTAATAGTGAATAATACTTCAATATTCAAAACTTTTTCCATTTAAATATCCCTTATATATCCCAAGTTCTTTTTATATATTCTTTATCACATAGGTTTACTTGTAGAGGATGCATAATTTTTGGGGTTGTGTGGATGTTTTTTCGTTGATGAATATAATTTGTAATAGAATGAATTTAAACATAAAACCATGGTTTATAAATTTTTTTTGATGATGTTGATTGGTTATATGAATATTTGAATAATATTTATCATCCTATAGGACCAATGAATCATATTGTATATATATTGGAGTCACATGTGGTACTTGTATAGTTTGAAAAAGTGTATGGAGGATGAGTTTCAGAAGAGGAAGTCATTATCCAGGAAGGAAATGATCTTTTCCATAAAAAGCCCTTAGTAATAACTTACAGTCCATCAAATCCACCCTTATCAATAACTATTAGAAAAACTCTGTTGAGTGAAGGATGTGAATAATAATATACATAAGAATTATGGGAAGAACATTATAAATGTTATTCTTTATAATATTCTAAATATGACGTTGATATCTTTGATGAAGTAAATATATTTGAATGTTATAATGTAAATGGTGAATGTAATGGTGGTGAATATGATGGAAATGATACATAATAAATGGTGGTGGTGGAAATGAAAGTGAATGTGGACATGGTTCAATTAATGTTAATAATGATGATCACGATATGACTCAAGAACATGATTGTTCTCAAGAATTTTCATTTTGATCTATAGATTTGATTCAGTTGAATTTGAGGCTGTTTGAGGTGTTATGAGAAAATAAATTGAGCAGGATGAATCACTTGTAATTGTTATTCATAAAGTATAACTTGATGATAGAGAAAATATTTAGCATTTATTTGTGTTGTCTATCATGTTATCTATCAATGTGATGGATGAATTGTAATGATTTATGGGGTTTGGGAGACTTTTCTTGGAATATTATATTTTTGAATCAGATTCTGTTAAGAGTTTTCCACCAAAAAATAGATGAAACGAAACTCAAATTCCAATGGAGATAGATCCTATAGAATCCATGGTTGAAAATATATATGTTGGAAGGGTGATTAAGTGGTTTTATTTAGATGATATTTCTATATCTATTCCATCATAGCTAGCTACACCACTTGACGTTGCTCATGTACATATTGATGTTGTTTGAAGAGTTAAAATTGAGTCCTTCAATGAAGATAAAAATATTTTTATTTTGATATAATTTTGAGAAATAAATGACATATAGTCAGAAATCTCAATGGGAGATTCTAGATGCTTTTTTCTTCTTGTTATACACCACTTTCATCCCATGATATTTTACCACATCTTGTAGGATGAAAATTAGTATATGTTATTGGATAGTTATTTGGTGTTTTTGAATACTACGATGGAGGAAATGATGAGTTATTTATTTAGATAGTATATATCCCTTGTTGGATAAACTAAAAAATATTATTTATGTAGCTAATACAGCCATTTATTGACCTACAATGGATATTTATTCGATCAGATCAGTTTTTAGGGAGGAGATTTTGGGAGTTCTAGGTGATGTTACTACTACTCCATATGGGATTTTGAGGTAGAATACTCATTATAGTGATCATTTGTTTACCATTTTTACATAATTCATTAACGATGTAAGAGATGAAATTGAAACTGTCACAAATGAAATTATTTATTATCTATCTTTAATATGTACGATGAATAAGGTGAACTCACAATTCATGTTTCTTAATGAGAACCTTTGGATTCCTCTATTTTTTGACGCCATCAATGTTGAATTTAATTAGATATTAGTGATGAATCCATATTGTATGTTGTTTATGGAGGATGTGAAAGATTTACATCGTGTCATGGAGTGAGGATGGAAAAAATCTTGGACATCATGATTCTAATATGTCATTTTATCTTGGTGTCCGGTACATATTTTCTATCCCATGATTACATTCTAGTGAAATTTCATTTAACTCCTTACACCACGACATGCAAAATTCCCATTGCATCTGTTACACGATCTGCCGTTGATAATCTTCAGAGGACCTCACTCTATCCCTGCTGTCGCCACTACAAAAATCATAGTTGCCTTAAACACTACTTTTGTGCCCCTACCTCTAATAATGAAAAATCTCATATGGATCACATGACCTAGAATATAAGTTTTTTAGATTTGGAAGCGTCTTTTTGGGGGATTTGTTTTTGAATATTTTTGTATCAATTTTCGTATTTCATTCATTTATATTATTCTTTAATATAATTTCTCTTATTATTCAACTTTCATCTATTTGCAGTTATTTATTCTGTTATAATTTTTAATGATCCCAAATGGTGGATAATAATTATTGAGATTCTTGAAACTAATTATAAGAATATTTTTATATTTTCATTTTTTTTATTCCTTGACAAATGAAAACTTTGTTAATTCTATCTATTTTATGCCAATTTATTTTTTATTAATTTCTTATAATTTTAATGGATTTGTGATCATAAAATGGGGTAAAATGTTAGAACAACCTTATATTAATTCACAAAAATAAATTTTAGTATGTTTTAATAGGTTATATGTTTTATCATAGGATTTCATAATATAAAGAATTACAGTGAATCATTGGGTAGGTTTTGAAAAGACATAACACAAAACATGAGTAACCATTAAATTTGAGAATCCCGCAGACATGAGTAACCATTTATGAAGATTCACCACCACACATGACTAACTAATTAGAATTTTTCACTTCAACATGTTACCTACTATCAGTGTTGAGTCACCATTAGACATGTACAAATATTAGATGACCTTCCATCAGATGATTCCCTACTAATATTTTTCACCATTTAGAAATTATTCACCACTAATGATGACCTATAATTAGGTTATTCACCTCTATATTACATATCACTAGATTGAATCACCATTAGTTTGTCTCACCACAAGATATAAGGCATAGTTAGCCTTTCTCACCATTGTATTGTCTCACTACTAGAAATTAGTCTCCATATAACTGACTGTCCTTCTATATTAAATGAAATTTTAATTAAATGGTCCCAATGACTATATTAATACAATTAATTACATAATTTATTTTTTATTAAATTTGTAAACTATAATAGGGAATATTAATTAATAACAGAGAAAAGGAAAAATGAACATGTCATTGTAAAACAATTTCTTCAAACATATACTACTTCATGTAGTACTTTGTATTAAATGAAGTTTCCCTCATGCATTCATGGATGTGTGAATGTTTTTAAAAAAATTAAACACAGACCCCAGCTGAATATTTTGATGATCACACGTGGGAGCCTTCAAAATTCAACCCTACTTTCCTTAAATTATGAATGATATGAGTATACAAAATTGGTAAATCCTTTCTTATATATATAATAATGATAGATTATGATGCTCTATTATACTTGGATTTTATGATAATTTTATCTATCACCTCTCAAAGAAAATATTGAAGAGACTCAAGATTATGGAGAAAAATATACCAAGAAACAGAATATTTTCTATATCTTTATACTATTTTTGTTGCCTTTATATATCATAAAGAGTTTATATATATTTTTTATCAACAGAAACAGACTTGTATTACATAAATAGAAGAATAAGTTATATTTTCTACACACTATCTATATCTTCATATAGATTCTGTTGTTAGAATAGTTCATTGTGTGACCTATGTTTTTTCATCCTACGGTTGTTGTGGAAGTGGTCAATAAGTGGAGTATATATATTATCAGGTGTTCTATGTATACCTAATATAGGATGGCTATCAGATTATACTTATAGAAAATTATTGGTAGTGGGATATTTCAAAGAGAAGATGATTAGGTCTTGTCAGGAGACTGAAACTCTTCTTTCATTCAACTGTCTTTTTTTAGTTTCACTATTTTGAAATTTCTAATTTGTATATGTTTGTATCTATAATATAAAATGACATTGATAGTTTTACTAATCAATCATTTATATAATCATTTTGTTATTTATATTTATATTGAATGTTAAATTAAATTTCAATTAGATTTAATTGAGAAGAAATTAATCTTCGATAAATAATTTAAAATAGAATAATAATAGAAAAATACTCATTGGATTAACCGGATGAATGTATTCAAAATTAGATAATATTCATGACATTTTTTAATAATAATGTATATATATATCAATTCTCTTCCCCCCTCTTGAGATTCTCATACTCACAAACATGTATGATTAAGAATGTTTTTCTTCTTAATCTCATTATCAAAAATTTTTTAGTTAAATTTTTATAATGTTATATTTATATATTATGTTGGTTAAGTATATATTAGACAACCTGAGGCATTTTATCTAAAAAACTAAAAATAACATTGATGAGTTCGTCATTCTTAAATGGGTCATGAATAAATCAACAATAGAATAATAATTTTTTTATAATATTTATGGTTTTAAATTAATTATTCTATTAACTAAATTTATGGTATTTTTTAATAAATAATTGATGCATGGGTTCATAGAGGTCTTTATTCGTATATACACATGAGAAAACAATTATTTTTCGTAATGGATGAAAAGGAAAAATTTTAGAAAAAAATTAAATTGAAAATATAATATTATTATAAATATATTATTTAATCATTAAATCCTTACCAAAATCCAACCACATACAACATAAATGAAAAAATGAATAACATCATTTCATGGAGGTGGCATTCCTCATGTATGAACGAAAAAAATTATAATTTTTGAACATATCAATGTATAAGAAGGTTTATAATATATTTTATTTATAGAATCATATATAAGTTATTAAAATTATATACATAAATTAAATCCATCTTTAAAACAATCTATGTAATGTGTTAATGAAAAAAACACATTTTAGAGTGTAGATTTTAGTCCACACATTTAAAAAAGTTTTTTTTCGTTATCCATATGTTTAAAAGAAGGTTAGAAATAGATTTTCTATTATCATAATAAAATTTAATTATACAAAATATATAAATTTAAATATATTAGTTTGTATAGAATATATTTGATTATGGTAGAAGAAAAAATAATCTTGAATTATTTCAATTAATACTTATACAACCTTTTATAGGAATCTTCTTTCAAGTTATAATTTAATTAGTTTATGATTTGTGTTTTCACGAGGATATTACATATAACACATTGGTTGTATAGTTGGGATGAAATTTTGGAATATCCTGGTTGAGATAAATGGCCCATCGTATGTGGATAATTGAATAGAGGTTGTTCTATTTTATAAGTGAGAGAATTGACACCCTTGAAAATGTTTAGAAAACAAATGTGTAATAAATTTCACTCCATTGAAAATCAACCCCATGGAAACAAAATTTTAACAATACCATATATTATGGTCTAAATACGCTAAAAAATTATAATTCATACAATTATAATTATATTTTTTGTCTTATCCCTTAGATTAAGAACCCCACCCCAAAACCCTAATAACATTTAAAATGAAAACAAACTATTACGATGGTAATTATTTGTATTGGATAAAAATAATATTGAAAAAAATTAACATATATGTAAATAATTATTCCCAATAATGGATACATGTTCTATGATTCAATTTTATTAAGTGTTAATGAAACATTTAATATAATTTTTTTTTAAACGAACAGATAACAATTTTTATAAAATGGATTTGAATGCATAAAAATATCATTACACCCAAATAAATAATAATATACCTTATAATTGAATTATGTTGATTATATTTTAAAATTTTAGAAATAATTTTATTTAATAAAAAAACTAAATTGAACATCTTGATTAATTTTTAAAAAAGAAGAACTAAAAATATTTTTTAATTGAACAAAAACATCACATAGATTTCCAAAATTACAAACATTGATTTTGATGTTAATCATTAAAATTTTAAATTAATTAAGTGAATAATTAAATATAAATATTCTCAATATAAATTACTTATAATATTTATTTATTTATAAAATAATGATAACATCATTAATTCTATATTATTTGAAAATAAGAACTTTTCATTATTCCCCATAAAATAAACTATTTCATACAAATACCAAATATACTTTATAATATATATTTTATTTGAATATGTAAAAATAAATTTCATTTCATTAGTCTAAATTCAAATTTTTTTAAAATTTAAATTTAAATAAAAATATAATATTGATTAGAAAATTTATTTTATAGAACATTGACCATTTTAAATATTTTGTTTAATTTATATATATATCACCAATTACAAATTAGAGTTCATTAATATTTTTACAAATTATATATACATATTTAATTAAATTGAATATTAATTTTAGTAAATAATTACTTACTATTGTTCATTTTTTAAATCTCACACCCTATTAAAAAAGATATTTACAAAAGTTAATACCCACCGAAATCATGAGGTGTTACATATGATATGGTTCCATAAGATTATTTAGAAGAAAAAATGGATATGCATCAGTTACCTAATAAATATTTTATATAAAATAGGAAATCTATCTTCAACCAATATCGACTTATCCATATTTACAAAATATAATTTTTTTTGAGAAACTCAAATTTTAAGGGGGAAAATAGTGCTATATATTCATAGTTAGTTTCATGCTTCTATAATTAGAAATAAAAAATTCCACTCATATAATATAATCTATGATTTTTTCATAAAAATTAATATAATTAATAGATACAATATCTATACTTATCAAAATATTAACCCAATTTAGAGATCCAACCTTTTATGAGATAATCATAATATACAAGATCTATGTGTGGTCATCGAATAATTAAAAAAATGTAATATATACTTGAAATTATTTATTCTTTATCAATTAATATATACAATATTAAATTTTCCCAAGCCTAGAGTCAATTAATTATTGACATTATTGGTTGATAAAATTACATTCTTCAATCTTTTACGTGTAAATATGATTCAATTATTTTCTCTTATAATCATCAAATTATATCAAAGTTCATTTGATCTAGTAAACATTATTTTTTTCTTTCAATTAGACCATGTCATTTATTCCAAAAAATAAATTCTTCTTTTATAGTAAAATAATTTACACTTCAATCAACTCTAACATTAAATCAGTTTCCTCCCTATCATTTTCCTTAGTTAATATATGTTAATTCACTATTAAAATCATAATGTGTTCATCCCATTTAATGGTCATAGAATTTAATTAATCACATTCCTATATGAAAATAATATAGCTTTTTTAAAACCATTTAAAAACTTCCTTTATTATTACCTTCATATGAATCACATCTTTTGAGACAATACCCATTACCCCATACAGATCCCTTTTTAGAGATTTTAAGATAACATAAAAATATATATATATATATATTTTTCAACAAATTTTTAAATACTATAGAGTGTTTATTCAAAATTAAAATTTTCTAATAAAATATTCCTAAAATCTTTCACACTATTAATATATTTGAAACCCCTTTTACAAAATCAATTTACTAATTTAAAATGGTTATCTAATTTTAGTTGTGATGTTATTTCCTAATTTTTATTTTTTAGATGTTCCTAATTTCCCACATTTTATTACTACTCCCAAGACATTCTATGACACTAAAAAATATAATTTAATATTAAATTACATTCCACATGAAAATTCAACTGAATAAATATAAATTTACAAAAAGATATTTTTATTCCAAAACAACCTCTTCACCAAGAGTAAAGTTTTTTTAATTTTTCTTCTTAAATGATATTTAAATAATTAAATTGATTTAATATAAGGGATTTTCCACATTTATATCACAAATAAATAGACACTAGTATCCTACATTTATCATCACATTTATAGTATATTTCTAATTAAAAATAAATTTTCTAGACGAACTATTGTTTTTTTCTTTTTTTCCTTTGATGTAATACAATATATCTCAATTATCATTATTTGATCTTTTGAGATATTAATTCTACAATTTTTAGATTAGGAATCTATATAATTTATTTATTTTCTTATCAATATAATAAAAATACTCTTGGTTTTTTTGAATATCTTAAATCATTCCATTAGGTTTTCACTCTATTCTTATATAAATTTCACAAATTAAGAAATAAAATTCTTTCAAAGGATTTCCGTTATCCAAAATTTCATGAAAATAATATTAATGTTAATTTTATTACATTTTTTACTTTGAATTATTATTATTAATAATTACCATGGATACTAAGACATTTAGACATTCATCTTATTTAACCAATGATATATCACTTTTATCATTATCTTTATCATCGTCATTGAATATATGAGGTAAAATCAGTAACATATTATTGAAGTTCATTTTTAGATCATCATAACACTTCCATAAAATTATTAATTGAACCAAAATTTAATTCATAGATATTATTAAAATATATCACAAGATCACCCCACTTCATTCACATTTTATTCAATTATTTCCAACAATAGTTACTAATTGATAAACCATATTCACTGTTAATGTTTTCAATATCATTCTATCCATTATTGTGAATGTAATATTTTCATTATTTTTATAACATCATTAATAATGCATTATAAAGAACCTATTATTTATTAAATTTTAAATTTTTATTCATCAGAATGATCTTTCATAATTAAAAAAATATCATTATCTTTTTTTCATATCATAGGAACATATTCAAAAATGAAATTAATTTCTCCATAATTGAAGCATTTATGTTAAAATATAACATGATATTATACCTTTAAAATTAAAATGATAGTTGTGATAAGTGGTTTGGTTATTATTAAAAAAATATAATTAATTTTGATCATATATTACATTATCTTCCTTAACATATTTTTATTTCCTTTTATTTTTCAAGACATGTAATGATATTTTTTCAGAGCATTGCCTCGGTTTTTACAATATGCATATTTCATAATATAATTTGTAATAAATGAATTAAAAATATCACCCATCATGAATAAATTCTAATATAAATCTTCAATTAACAAAAAATTTATATTAAACTATTATTATAGTATATTAATTATTCTCTTCATAGGCAAGGAATCATTTAGAGTTTCATGAAAATATTATATAGAGATGACGATTTCTACCACTATAGTAATAAAAAATATAATTTTTTATCATAAATGAATATATATATATATATGAGTGAACTATTGTAGATTTAATTTTTTTATCCCATTAATATTTCCTTGATGAATATTCAACACAATGTCAGAAATACATTTTAGTATATTTATCCCCTCTATTTTTTTAATTTCATTACAAAATTTAGGATTAGATATTTCCCCCTACATTAATTAATAAAATTCTTTATATCGACTAAATTCATCATTAAAAAAATCATTACTATAGTTATCACATAAATTAAAATATCAAATATATCCATATCCAATGAGAGTAAGTATGGATTGATTCTCTCATTTGTGATATTGTAATTTGTTTATCACATATTTGAGTGACATTAAAATTTATTGAATAGATGCGCTCCATTTTGAAAAATATATTATTTACATAAACATATATATATATATATTTAAACTACAAAATTAAAAATAATCAATAATAATTATAATGGTAACATAGACCTTATTGCTACTAATTAATGAGTCCATAGTTAATGAAAACATATCAAGATTCACTAAGAGGGGAGACTGAGTCTAAATCAATTGAGGATTATTTTCTTCTAATATTTTATGAATATGAATTCAAACATCTTAAATAATATATAATAAGTATTAACAATATTTATATTTCTCAAAAATTGTTTTAATAAAATTGAAAAGATAAAAATGAAAATTTATATAATGACACAAAATTTTCTTACAAAGATAACGCATATAAATATATGAATAGTCCTTGATAACATAATGATCCAAAACATAAATTTATAGGTCTAGTTACATTATAAATGTTGACACATAAATTTATTTTACATAAAATATCAAATTTTTCTTCCACTAAGTACATCACATAGAGTTTTTTTCAAAATCTTATCAACCATAATTTATTTTTAAAAACTAGAGAAAAAAAGTAAAAAAATGTATGTGTCACTGAAAATTCATTGTAAGGGTAAATAACTGAGATATAATTGACCACCTTACCAAATCATTAGAAAAATAGTATGAAAGAATAGAAAAAACTTATAAAAAACATAACTAGAATTTCAGTGATCTTGATCATAAGTCATGGAATAAATTATCTCACTTCATAATACATTAATAATGAATGAATTAAATAAAATTAGATAAGATGAAATAAAATAGGCCTATATATGTGGTTAGGATATAAGATTATAACTTTGTGAACATGTGTAAATTGAAAAAGGTAACTCTATACGTTTGGGGCAAGAAATCAGAGCATGAAATACACTCTTTGACATATAAAGAAGATACATATTACTATTGATATGAAATCTATGTCCACACTAAATATTAATAACATAAAGGCTACATTGATGAATAATACTGAGGACATATAAATCTGGTCCATGCATTAAAAAATGAACTTGAAATTAGGTTCAGCCATAACATTTTTACCTTATTAGGTATCAATACTTACAATATACAGTATAAGGTTTTTAGAATGTTAATCCTCACATAATAAAAACCCGTACATAGAAATGACACAATATTATAAGACCATCATCATATAATTTTTTAATGACCCATGGAAAATAATTATGTTTTATAAAAATATATTTGAACCAATAGATTCTAGGCCATGACCATTTAAACATTTATTTTTAATCTATATAATGTTTATGATATTTCTTGTATGTTCGAAGGGGTTTGAGACTAGATTAAGGGATTTTCCAAAGGTGTATAATTTATTCACAGTTATAAGAAATCATGCTTCATCTCATAGAATCCATGCAAGGTAAAAAGTCGTAACTATTAATGTGAAAAGAATGAGAACCCATAAATATTGTAAGAGATGTCAAATCATTATTTGATAAAGTTTTTTAACTGTGCGAGATAATAATGTGAGTTATAGCCATAATAAATCAACACCAAACACATGTCACACAGTGTCCCAAACAGTTCAGCCTAATATGGTGGAGTACAATTGTGTTTATTTAATATTTTTACATGGTCATAATTTTTCCCTTGATGAATTTTTTCATTAATTTACCAAAAACTAAAATTCCCTTATCTCAAATGGTGTGGAAGGTTTTCCACTTTGATACAGGAGAGATCCTTAATGGGATTTTATTTTTTCGGATGCTAAGATTTATTGGTAAGTTCTCATTCTTCCTTGTTCTGATTAGATCCATCATTTTATATCTCTTGGAACATCATATCTCCTCCATTATGGATATATATATGTTTCATACACTATTTTATAGTTTTATCTTGTTGGATCTATTTAATGGTAGATGGGTTGTTTTCTGATCCTATTGTTTTGTTCGACAATTCTACAGCTTTCTATTGTTTTTGAGGTAGGAGGATTTTTAACATAGTCCACATAATTTAGAATTTTTTGGAATTTTTTAAAAGAATTATTTTCATTAAATGGTTGATATATTTATTTGATTCTTGATGGAAATTAGATTTTTTATATTATCATTAAAGTTTTGTAAAATGAATGGAATTTTAAAATCCCTTTTTTATAATTTTAAATATATGATATTAAAACAATGGTTTTATTTGATGATGGTATTGTATTTTTTGAAATAACATAAAAATAGAAATTTTTTGGATGAAATTTCACAGAATGATGTTGGAATAAATGGTCGTGAGTTATTTTAACGGGATGGATAATAGACATGAAGTACCGCTATAAAATGAGATTTTTAATGGCCACGATGTACCACTAAAAATGGGATATATTGTGCATTTGATGATCTAAAATAAGTGATAAAATTAATCATGAGTTTCTGTGTCACACCCTGACCTATGCATAATTTTAATTTAATTATTTTGGGTCTTTCTTTTGAGCAGCGGTTTAAATCAGTTATTTTTTTTTATTATTTTTTAAAAATTCGGTTATATAGGGGTGCGCGACTGTGCCCGCGACTATGCTCAGTTCCCATTCTTAATAGGAGACTGTTTTATTATTATTAAATTAATTATTACACAGGTGTGCAACAGGGCGCACGACTGCTCGGGCGACCGCGCATGCGACCGTGCACGATGTCCAACCTAAATTAATAATGATGTTATTATTTTGATTTGGTTTGTTATTTTAGTATTATTATTATTAGTATTATTATTACATAAGTTATTATTTTAATTAGGTTATAATTATAATTATTATTTTTATGTTAATATTGTGATTTGGTTATTTACAATGTCAGTTTTATCATTCATATTAAAATTTGTTATTTTTAATTGAATATTTTTTTAATCTTTTATTATTAATTTATTTTCATTCTTTTTATTTTATTGTTTTCCCCTCTATTTATCTCCCTCTTTTTCTTTTTTTTCTTCTTCCTTGCTCTCCCCTCTCTCCCCGCACGGATCCCTTTTTTTCTCCCCAAAAACCCTAGTGCACCGCGCAGCTAGTGCCCTCCTTGGTCGCGCCCACTTGCTCTATCCGAATCCTAGTCCCCACCACCTTAGCCTACATGTTACAACATCACCCACATCTGGGCCTCCAGTACGCGCACCCCCTCCTTCTCCCGCCTCACCTCACCTCGCCCCTGCTTCATCCATGCCTATCAACCCCAGCTTTGGCACACCACATCACCCTCATCCAGGACCTCCAGCACACACGGCCTCCCTCGCGCAGCCTCCCTCTTTGCCGGACCACCCAGCATACCATCCCAATGAGCTACGCCACTCCTTATCCTGTCTAAAGACATCTCTCTGTGCTCCTCACCCAAGAGAAATACCTCCCCTAAACCACCATGAACCTTCGTCTGGAGGCCTCGCTTCCTTCTTTCTCCTTCGCACAGCCACATGATGTTTCCATATTATGGTCGTAACCTTTTTATCAACGCGGCGCCCCCTGCACCTCCCCATTTAATATGACCAGCCTCCCGCACCTTCTTCATAGGTGCGTTTCAATTAAATTGATAGTTCTTTCATTTGGGTGTAATTGTGGATTAGGGTTCCTTGTTTTTTTGGGTCCAATTGTGATATGTTTGGTCCGATTGCATGATTTTAGGACTTAGTTGTTTGGTTTGGGGTGTGATTTATGTGCAGCGGAGTTTGCGCACCGTGTTTGCAAAGTTTCGATACCGAAGGTTAGTGTTTCTGGGTATATTTCTTGTTTGATGGATTAATGTTCTTATTTTGTTAATATATCTTGTATATTATTTAGTTTGGTTCTTGCGGATGAAGTTATTATGCGTGTTTATTATGCGTTGGATTTTTAAAAGTGGCATGTTCATGTGAATTGGGGTGCGTTATGGAGGAAAAACACTTATTGCATTATTAATTTGTGTTTGGTAAATTGTGAAACTGGTTTATGAAATTTTAATGGGGTTTTAGATTCTATTTTGATATGTTTTTGGGGTGTGTTTGGTCATAAAGCATGTTTTTGAGTGAGTTGTTGGGTTTGTGTTTTGATTTGGTGTTGATGTGTGGTATATTCTATTCTGGTATTGTGTAAATTCTAGTGATACCTCTCATGAATTGTTTTATAAATTTTGTTTAAACTGTTTATTAAATTATATTAATGATGAAAAACATGTCTCGAAGGTGTTTTGGTGTTGCACCAAGGTGTGTTTGGTTTTAAAAGGATGTTTTGTGTGGAGTTATTTACATTTAAAGTCATGAGAAATATTTTGAAAAACTTTTTAATAAATTATTTAGTGTTTTGTTTATCCTTGGAAATGGTCTTTAATTTTTTTTTATAAATTTTTAAAATGTTTTTATTAATTAATTATTAAGGATGGAAAAATATCTTGTATGAGTTGGGTAATGGTTTCCGGTTTTAAATGTCCTGCGGTTATTGCAGAGTGTCATCAGCAGAAGTCCACGACACTGCAGTTATCAGGTTGTGCGTGCTTATGTACAAATGTGAAGTGAGTAATGTTGTCACGATCTAGTGGCGAGTCGAGGTTGGTCCCCACTTCACTTACCTTTAGATTTAGAATTTATTAATTGTTTTTTATTAACAATTAATTAATGAGAAATAATATAAGATAATTAATTTTCAAATTGTTATTTGGTGTGAAAAGAGCCGTTTATTTTATACCGAACACTTAAAACATTTTCATGATGAGCGGACACCCAGTATTGAAAGAATTCCCATTTTTCCTTTAAATGAAATCCATGGAATTTCATATGTACATTCTGTTTTAAAGATAAATTATTTCTTTTGAACAAGTGTTTAGGGTTTTCTCGAGAAATGAGGTTTTTCTTTAAAATTGGTGAAGGCCTGTATGGCACTTTAAAAAAATAAATTATTTTGGAAAACATATTCAGGGGTGATATTTGGTGTGCGTTGATTGCGTGAGCTGTATGTGATGTTTGTGAATCATGACTGATTGTTTGGAATTGTTTATTCACCCCTCTTTTATTATATGTATTGACATAGGAACCCGATATAGTGAGTGAACCTTCTGAGAACGATTGCTGCAGTAGTTTAGACCACGCACTGGCTAGTGGCCCCATAGCAGGGGAATACTAAGTTATTGCTGCTATGGGGATTGTGCCCCTCGGTTAGGCTATGAAGGGCTATACCGGGTAGTAGTATGGGCATTACGACGTCATCGAGTTAGGGCATGCCTTCAGGATGAGTCACATGTATAGTACATTCTGTATTGTTCACAATCTCCTAGGTTCGACCCCTGTTTCTTGTAGTGTTTACTTGTGTGTGGAACACGATTGAGAAGTCTAGTTTGGTTGCTGGCTCGTGTGTTCCATTCTTCCCATTTCCCATGGTGTGTGTTGTGTGTTATGAGTAGTTTTCCTTTTTCGATAATAACTAAAGTTTGGTTTACTAATTGTTTGCAAAACTGTTTTAAAATGTAATTCACATGTTCCTTTCAAACATTAATAATTGTTTTTAAAATTATAATGGGAAATGGAATGATATTTATTTATAAATGAAAGTGTGTAAAAACCCATATTTTGTACAATTTAGATCAAACATGTAATTAATGAATTCTTTATTTAATGGCATGTGCATTGGGAATAGAATTAGTCTGGCCTACCTACTGAGTTTTAATAATCATGCCTACAGTGTTTTCCTATTTTTAGTTCTATTATAGGTTGAATTGAGCTTGTTCATCATGAGTGAGACTTGGTTGTGGTGTGGAGAGTGACTCTCGAGGTCACGAGGAGTTTTGGTCGAGAACAGGTTAGTATGTCTCGTTGGTCGTTCATTCTTTTCATGGTAATTTATTTTACTTTGCGTTATTCCACTTTTCCACTGCTTTATTAATTTTTATTGGGAAAAATCATTCCCTCTTGTTTAGTCTTGATGCCCGGCACTAGTTGCTAGCCCGTGGGGATCAGGAACGCCCCTCTGGCCTTACCGCGGAATGGGTCGGGCGCCGAGTCAGATGGCGAACCGACTTGGTTCGTGACAAAATGGTATCAAAGCTATCCCATGTGGCGGAGTGTTGTCCACTGTAGGAATAATCAGTGTAGGTCAGCCCGTGTGGTGCGTTCGCGATGAAGGGTTCAGTCAGTATTGCTTAAAGAAAATTGTGAATATCCGCACGGGTCCTATGGTGTTAGGAAATTTTTAAATGGTGGGGAGACCCAGTGCGGGTGTTGCCGGTGCCCCCTCTTGTGTATGTTGGCTAAATGTAAGGAGCTTGGATGGTCAAGCTAGTGTTAGGTGTTTGATTGAGTTTGTGAGTCCTCTTGGTTTGGAGAACCAATGTTTGACAAGAATCCTAATATGGTTGGGAGACCACCATATGAAGAACTTGCGGAAGACACTTTTTTCAAAGTGTGAGTGGTGGAGAAGACCATTACTTCTGCTCTGCTCGACCTCGACCATGATAATTTGTTAGCTTCGGTAGAGGGTCACTGGACGAGTGTTCTTGGAGATCTCGAGCGACCCTGGTGATCCCTAAGTTAGGGTTCGGGGTGTTCCATGTTGTAGTTATACTTGGAGGTGAGTTACTTGCTGTTGTTTTTTTTCTCGTAGTGTCCCGGGCTTTGAGTTCTTTGAAGATTCATGTCCTGGGTATTTAGAATGCCCGATCTCTGGGTGATTGAGGTTTTGATTTAGGTGTCTTCATGGTCTCACTTGGAACCTGTGGTTGACCTAGTCTTTTGGAACATTCTTGGGGCAGAAACTGTCATGGTGGGGAGAATTGTCACACCCCGACCGATTCTTAGTTTTAATTTAATTATTTTGGGTCTCACTTTTGAGCAACGGTTTGAATCAGTTATTTTTTTTATTTTTCTTATATTTTTAAAAAAATATTGGGTTATATAGGGGTGTGCGACTGTGCCCACGACTGTGCTCGGTTCCCATTCTTAATAGAAGTCTATTTTATTATTTTATTAAATTAATTATTACACAGGCGCGCAACTAGGTGCGCGACCGCTTAGGCGACCGTGCATGCAACCGTGCACGGTGTCCAACCTAAATTAATAATGAAGTTATTATTTTGATTTGGTTTATTATTTTACTATTATTATTATTAGTATTATTATTACTTAAGTTAAAATTTTAATTAGGTTATAATTATAATTATTATTTTTAAGTTAATATTGTGATTTGGTTATTTTACTATGTTGGTTTTATCATTCATATTAAAATTTGTTATTATTAATTGAAGATTTGGTTATCTTTTATTAGTAATTTATTTTCATTCTTTTTATTTTAGTGTTTTCCCTCCATTTATCTCTCTTTTTTTCTTCTTCTTCCTTGCTCTCCCCTCTCTCCCCGTATGGATCCCTTTTTTTCTCCCCTGCAACCCTAGTGCACCGCGCTGCCAGCGCCCTCCTTGGTCACAACCTCTTGCCCTATCTGAATCCTGCTCCCCACCACCTCAGCCTACCTGTTATAACATCACCTGCATCTAGGCCTCCAGCACACACACTCCCTCCTGCTCCCGCCTCACCTCGCCTCGCCCCTACTGCTTCCCGGCCTGTCGAACCCAGCTTCAGCGCGCCCCAGAACCCTCATCCAGGACCTCCAACGCACATGGCCTCGTTCGCGATGCCTCCTTCTTTGAAGGACCGCCCAACATACCCTCCCAATGAGATACTCCCCTCCTTATCATGTCCAACAACTTCTCTCTGTGCTCCTCACCCACAAGAAATGCCTCCCCTAAACCACCACGCATCGGCATCTGACGGCCTCGCTACCTTCTTTCTCCTTCGCACAGCCAGAGGCTGTTTCCATGTTATGGTCGGACCATTTTTTCCAGCGCGGCGCGCCCCCTGCACCTCCCCATTTAATACACCCATCCTCCTGCTCCTTCTCCATAGGTGTGTTTCAATTCATTTGATAGTTTTTTTCATTTGGTTAGAATATTGTGTTAGGGTTACATGTTTTTTTTTCCCAAATGTGATATGTTTGGTCTGATTGCATGATTTTAGGACTTAGTTGTTTGGTTTGCGGCGTGATTGAAGTGCAACAGAGTTTGTGCACCGTGTTTGCAAAGTTTCGATACCGAAGGTTAGTGTTTCCACGTATAATTATTGTTTGATGGATTAATTTTCTCATTTAGTTAACCTATCTTATATATTAATTAGTTTGGTTTGTGCAGATGATGTTTTTATCCGTGTTTATTATGCATTGGATTTTTTAAAGTGGCATGTTCATGTGAATTGGGGTGTGTCTTGGAGGAAGAACTCTTATTTCAATATTAATTGGTTTTTTTTAAATTGTGCAACTAGTTTATGAAATTTTAATGGGGTTGAAGATTCTATTTTCATATGTTTTTGGGGTGTGTTTGGTCATAAAGTAAGTTTTTGAATGAGTTTTTGGGTTTGTGTTTTGATTTGGTGTTGATGTGCGGTGTATTCTATTCTGGTATTTTGTAAATTCTTGTGATACCTCTAAATAATTGTTTTATAAATTTTGTTTAAACAGTTTATTAAATTATATTAATGGTGAAAAACATGTCTGGAAAGTGGTTTGGTGTTGCGCCAAGGTGCGTTTAGTTTTAAAAGGATGTTTTGAGTGCAGTTATTGACATTGAATGTCATGAGAAATATTTTGAAAAACTGTTTAATAAATTTTCTAGTGTTTTGATTATCCGTGGAAATGGTCTTCAAATTTTTATTTATAAATTTTTAACATTTTTTATTAAATAATTATTAAGGAAGTAAATTTATCTTGTTTGAGTTGGGTAAAGGTTTCCGGTTTTAAATGTCATGTGGTTGTTGCAGTGTGTCGTCAGCGGAAGTCTGTGACACTGCAGTTATCGGGTTGCGCGTGCTTATGCGCAAATGCGAAGCGAGTCTTGTCGTCACGATTGAGCGGCGAGTCGAGGTAGGTCCCCACTACACATACCTTTAGATTTAGAAATTATTAATTGCTTGTTGTTTTATTAACATTTAATGAATGAGAAATAATATAAGATAATTAATTTTTAAATGGTTATTTGGTGTAAAAAAGATCCATTTATTTTATATCGAACACTTGAAACATTTTCTTGATGAGAGGACACCCATTATTGAAATAATACACATTTGGCCTTTAAACATAATCCATGGAATTTCAGATGTACTAATAGTTTTAAAGATAAATGATTTATTTTGAACAATTGTTTTGGGTTTTCTCAAGAAATGAGGTTTTTCTTTAAAATTACTAAAGGCCCTCTTGGCACTTTAATAAAATAAATCATTTTGGAATTTTTTTTTGAGTTTTTGAAATGATGAAAAAGATGTATTTTTTGAAAAATTGGGAATGTGTTGTTTTGAAATCTAAAGATCCTTATTTCTTTTCCAGTGGTATTCTTATGGGTGCTCGCATGTGCATGTGAAAGTGATTAATGAATAGTTGTTGGATTGTGTGGATGGGTTCCTGGGAGGTATGAAAATGAAAAACTACGAGGCATTCGGGAATATCAGTGGTGAAAGTTTGATTTTAAAGTCTGCATCATGTTTCCTAAAAAGTGGGTTTTCTCTCAAACGGTTTTTTGTGAATAAATGGTTTTGGTGTTGGAAAATGGTTTCGAGTCCGGAGTGAAAGCGATGAGTTCAAATAGTTATTGGGTTTTAATGTACTTTTCTTGGTTTTTCAAGTGAGTGTATTCCTTGAAAATGAATTGACGTTTTAAATTTGAATTGTTGGATTGGTTTCTGGAATACAGATGATTGTTTTGTGATGTGTTTGGATTTGTGGAAGGTTGTTTTTGTTTCGTTATTGGGATATGCCCTCTATAAAGGTCCAATGGGTTTTTAGTAGGTCTCTTAATTCTTGGCTCATCCCAGACTCCCAGTGGAGTGGCAGAGTTGGGTCCTGCTCGGTTGTGTTGATTGTTTGTAGACGTTGCGGTCAGTTGGATAACGTTAAATACTTTTGAAAAGTCTTATGTGTCTCCAGTTTTTGTGGAACTCAAAAAGTTGTGTGGGTTCACGTTGCCTCGAGTAAGTCTGGTGGAGCAGGACTACACTAGGAAACGATGATCGTTTCGTTTTCGTTGCGAATGAGGATTTTGTGAGCGATCCTCAAGACTAGCCTCATCCCATAGTCGTACCTAAGGAAGTGAAGGTGAGAGAAAGTGGTGGATCTCATAGGTGATCGACCAGTCAACAAGTAGAGAAGGAGGTCTGTTTGACCTTTCTGATGAGCTTGTATCATGTTTTTCAGAGGTGGTGTGGAAGAATCAGCTTAAAGTTAGTAATAGTTGTTGGTCTCGTCCATATTGTTGTAAGTGCAGGATCCTAATCCGATGAGAAGTGTGAACCGAAGGGGCAGGTTCTTGGAGCTCTCCTTCCATCAGTTTGTGTTGCGTTTCTGATAGACCACTCAACTTTCTATCTCTAGTGTGGTCAGCCAGACACTCTAACTCGTTTGTGGAAATTCTCAGTTGGTATGTTGATAGGGTGGTCGCACGGGACATGAGTAGAATTATGCATGTTTCTTTTCCAACAGAGGAAGTTCTAGTCAGAGGTGGTCAATGTATGACTGTGAGGATGTAGATGCTTAAGAAATCAGGACCCCAGCAACAGGCCTCGGGGTGAAGCTTGCGTGCAGTCAAAACTCATCGGACGTGGGATGGACTTGATCTGACTTAATTTCACAGTGATTGTACAGGGAAATATTATATTTCCTTTTTGCAGTACCCTCTCTAAAGGCACTATTCTTGTTGTGAGGGGCATGTAGCCCTTGTCTACTTTTCATGGTCTTATTTTATGGGAGTTCCTCTTGGGCCTTAAACTGGTTCGGAAAATCCGTATACTTGTAAGGCTAGTGGGAGTGCTCTCTGAACCATCTTGTGGTCGGAGATGCTCACGTCTTGTAGAATTGTCGTGCGCCTGTCTGGTTCGCCTCTTGGTTAGTGGTTTCTGCTATAAAACCTATCCCATGTGGCAGAGTGTTGTCCACTGTAGAAATAATCAGTGTAGGCCGGCCCGTGTGGTGGGTTCGTGATGAAAGGTTCAGTCAGTATTGCTTAAAGTAAATTGGGAATACCCACGCGGGTTTCGTGGTGTTATGAAATTTTTAAATGGTGGCGAGACCCAGTGCGGGTCTCGCCGGCATCCCCTCTTGTGTTGGTTGGCTAAATGTAAAGAGATTGGATGGTCAAGCCAGTGTTAGATGTTTGATTGAGTTTTTGAGTCCTCTTGGTTTGGAGAACCAATGTTTGACAAGAATCCTAATATGGTGGGGAGACCACCATATGAAGAACATGTGGAAGACACTATTTTCAATATGCGCTTGGTGGAGCAGCCCTTTACTTCTACTCCACTCGACCTCGACCATGATAATTTGTTAGCTTCAGTAGTGGGTCGCTGGACGAGTGTTCTTGGAGATCTCGAGCGGCCCTGGTGATCCCTATGTTAGGGGTCAGTGTGTTCAATGTTTTAGTTGTGTTTGGTGGTGAGTTCCTTGTTGTTGGTTTTTTTCTTGTAGTGTATCAGGCTTTGAGTTCTTTGAAGATTCCGGTCATGGGTGTTTATAATGCCCAATCTTCTGGTGATTTTGGTTTTGTTTTAGGTGTCTTCATGGTCTCACTTGGAACCTATGATTGACCTAGTCTTTTGGGACTTTCTAGGGGCCGAAAGTGTCATGGTGCGAAGAATTGTCACACCCCGACCGATGCTTAGTTTTAATTTAATTATTTTGGGTCCCGTTTTTGAGTAGTGGTTTGAATCAGTTATTTTTTTATTTTTATATTATTTTTTTTAAAACATGGGTTGTATAGGGGTGTGAGACTCTGACCGCGACTGTGCTCGGTTCCCATTATTAATAGGTGACTGTTTTATTATTATTTAATTAATTATTACACAGGCGCGCAAACTGGCGCGCGACTGCTCAGGCGACCGCGCATGCGACCGTGCACGGTGTCCACCCTAAATTAATAATGATTTTATTATTTTGATTTGGATTATTATTATAGTATTATTATTATTAGTATTATTATTACTTAAGTTAATATTTTAATTACATTATAATTATAAATATTATTTTTTAAGTTAATATTGTGATTTGGTTATTTTAATATGTTGGTTTTATCATTCATATAAATATTTGTTATTTTTAATTGAAGATTTATTTAATCTTCTATTAATAATTTATTTTCTTTCTTTTTATTTTATAGCTTTTCCCCTCCATTTCTCTTTGTCTTTTTATTTTTTCTTCATCTTCCTTGCTCTCCCCTCTCTCCCCGCATGGATCCCTTTTTTTTCTCCCCTACAACCCAAGTGCGCCGCACAGCCGGTGCCCTCCTTGGCCGCACCCTCTTTCTCTATCTGAATCCTGCTCCCCACCACCTCAGCCTACCTATTACAGTGTCACCCGCGTCTAGGCCTCCAGCGCGCACACCCCCACCTGCTCCCACCTCACCTCACATCGCCCCTACTGCGTCCCGGCCTGTCGACCCCAGCTTCGGCGCGCCCTATCACCCTCATCTAGGACCTCCAGCGCCCATGGCCTCCCTCGCGTGGCCTCCCTCATTGTGTGACCGCCCAACATACCCTCCCAATGAGCTGCTCCCCTCCTTATCCTGTCCGGCGACATCTCTACGTGCTCCTCACCCACGAGAAATGCCTCCCCGAAACCACCACACACCAGCGTCTAGAGCCCTCTCATCCATCTTTCTCCTTCGCACATCCACATGTTGTTTCCATATTATGGCTGGACCCTTTTTTTCAGTGCGGCGCGCCCCCTGCACCTCCACATTTCATACCGCCATCCTCCCACACCTTATCCAAAGGTGCGTTTCAATTCATTTGTTAGTTTCTTTCATTTGGGTAGAACTGTGGGTTAGGGTTCCATGTTTTTTTTGGGTCCAATTGTGATATGTTTGGTCTGATTTCTTGATTTTAGGACTTAGTTGTTTGGATTGCGGATCAATTGAAGTGCACCAGAGTTTGCGCACTGTGTTTTCAATGTTTCGATTCCAAAGGTTAGTGTTTCCGCGTATAATTCTTGTATGATTGATTAATGTTCTCATTTAGTTGACCTATCTTGTATATTAATTAGTTTTGTTAGTGCAGATGAAGTTTTTATGCGTGTTTATTATGCGTTGGATTTTTTAAAGTGGCATGTTCATGTGAATTGCGGTGTGTATTGGAGGAAAAACTCTTATTGCAATATTAATTGGTGTTTTGTAAATTGTGCAACTGGTTTATGAAATTTTAATGGGGTTGCAAATTCTATTTTGATATGTTTATGGGGTGTCTTTGGTCATAAAGGAAGTTCTTGAATTAGTTTTTGGGGTTGTGTTTTGATTTGGTGTTGATGTGCGGTGTATTCTATTCTGGTATTGTGGAAATCCTAGTGATACCTCTAAGGAATTGTTTTATAAATTTTGTTTAAATAGTTTGTTAGATTATATTAATGGTGAGAAACATGTCTGGAAGGTGGTTTGGTGTTGCGCCAAGGTGATTTTGGTTTTAAAATGATGTTTTGAGTGATGTTATTGATATTTAAGGTCATGAGATATATTTTGAAAAAATGATTAATAAATTTTCTAGTGTTTTGTTTATCCGTGGAAATGGTCATTAAATTTTTATTTATAAATTTTTAAAATGTTTTATTAAAAAATTATTAAAGATGAAAATTTATATTGTTTGAGTTGCATAATGGTTTCCGGTTTTAAATGTCCTGTGGTTGTTGCAGCGTGTCGTCAGCGGAAGTCCGCGACACTGCGGTTATTGGGTTGTGTGTGCTTTTGCACAAATGCGAAGCGAGTCATGTCGTCACAATCGAGCGGCAAGTCGAGGTAGGTCCACACTGCACTTATCTTTAGATTGAGAATTTATTAATTTCTTGTTGTTTTATTAACTTTTAATTAATGTGAAATAAAATAAGATAATTAATTTTTAAATGGTTATTTGGTGTGAAAAGATCTGTTTATGTTATACCAAACACTTGAAACATTTTCTTGACGAGCGGACACCCAATATTGAAAGAATGTCCATTTGGACATTAAACATAATCCATGGAATTTAATATGTACTTTTAGTTTTATAGATAAATGATTTCTTTTGAAAAAGTGTTTTGGGTTTTATTGAGAGATGATGTTTTGCTTTAAAATTGGTGAAAGCCCGCCTGGAACATTAATAAATAAAATTATTTTGGAAAACCCATTCAGTGGTGATATTTGGTGTGCGTTGATTGCATGAGCTATATGTGATGTTTGTGCATCATGACTAATTGTTTGGCATTGTTGATGCACCCCTCTTTTATTATAGCTGTTGACATGGGAACCCGACATAGTGAGTGAACCTTCTGAGAACGATTGCTGCACTAGTTTAGACCACGCACTGGCTAGTAGCCCCATAGCAGGGGAATACTGAGTTATTACTGCTATAGGGATTGGGCCCCTCGGTTAGGCCATGCAGGGCTATACCGGGTAGTAGTATGGGTGTTATGACGTTATCGAGTTAGGGCATGCCTTCAGGATGAGTATCATGTATAGTACGTTCTGGATTGTTCACGATATCCTAGGTTCGACCCATGTTTCTTTTAGTGTTTACTTCTATGTGGCGCACAATTGAGAAGTCTAGTTCGGTTGCTGTCTCATGTGTGCCATTCTTCCTATTTCTCTTTGCATGTGTTTTGTGTTATGAGTAGTTTTCCTTTTTGGCTAATAACTAAAGTTTGGTTTACTAATTGTTTGTGAAAATGTTTTAAAATATAATGCACCGGTTCCTGTCAACCATTAAAAATTATTTTTAAAATTATAAAGGGCAATGGAGTGATACTTATTTAGAAAATAAAGTGTTTAAAAACCCATATTTTGTACAATGTAGTTCAATCTTGGAATTAATGAATTCTTTATTTAATGGTATGTGCATTGGGAATATAATTAGTCGGGCCTACCTACTGAGTTTTAATACTCATGCCTATAGTGTTTTCCTATTTTTAGTTCTATTGTAGGTTGACTTGAGCTTGTTCATCATGAGAAAGACTTGGTTGTTGTGTGGAGAGTGACTCTCGAGGTCACGAGGAGTTTTGGTCGAGACCAGGTTAGTATGTCTCGTTGGACGTTCTTTCTTTTTAGGGTTATTTATTTTACATTGCGTGCATCCACTTTTCTGCTGTTTTATTTATTTTTATTGTTCAAAATCGTTCCCTCGTGTTTAGTCTTGATTCCCGGCACTAGTTGCCAGCCTGTGGGGATCGGGAACGCCCCTCGGGCCTTGCCGCAGAACCGGTCGGGTGCCGAGTCGGATGGCGACCCGGCTTGGTTTGTGACATTGTGTGTGATTGTGGTTATTTGTGTGCATATGAAAAAAATTATTCTTAATAATATGAGAAATGGTTTAATTCATATTTTTATAATTAATTTGAAAAACTAGATTTTTTATTTGATATAAATTTTTTTATCCCTATAAACTATTTTATAACTTTTAAACAAGTTTTCCACTAATCGCATGAGTTTTGAATTCCCTAGGTTAATAATTCTGATTATAGACTACCCTACATGTGGAATGTTTTGTGATTGTAGTTTTTACATATAAAGAGACACCAAAAGGTAAGTATCTAAATTATTTAGTAATTATTTTTTATTCTATAGCTCAGAATGAAAAGTTCATGAATCGAGTGGGGGTGTTTTTATTTTTTTTTCATATTGGAGTTTTTTTGGGTTTTTTTATTTGTTCCCTATTTGGTTTATCCTTTTCCATTCACTTATACTTTGATGTGGTTCATTGGTTAGTTATGTTTCAATATGTATTTGAGAAAAATATATTATAATGGTTTTTTAATTAATGTTTTTTGTAGTTTGGATGTTTAGTCTTTCAAAGGGAAAATTTTCCCACATTTTTTTATTGGAACTTGGAATTATTTTCTTTTATTTAGTGTCATGTTGGTGTCACCTATTTCCTCGTAAAAAAACTAACTATTCCCAATGTAATTGTTAAGGGGTGGGATTTTACCAATTTTATCAGTCTAGGTCAGTCTTTAGTTCATTTGGAGATATTGAATATCTTTTTTGTTTGATAAAAATATCAATTTGAGACAAATGGTATCCTTGATTTGATATAATAAATGAAAAATATTATCAACAAAAATTGGTGCATATATATTTTTTTGATATCTGGTTTCACCACTATTCAATCCTTGAAAAGGGGGAGGATGTTCTTTTGTTTTGTCTTGGTGTTAGAACTCGAATCATTCTATCTCTTGTGTTGATATTAATGATTAAGATTAAATGTACATGGAATTTAGAGGATATAATTCATACCTAACATATTTACTATAATCTTCAAGTTTCTAGCGAATTTGGTTACATTAGTACATTCAAAAATATCTAGTTAAGTTTCAACCTTATCACCATGTGTTTAGATGAAGAGAGTTTCATGACATGCATTGATGGTTAGTTATCCAAATAGGAATCTACTATTAATTCAATGATAATGTTTTTTGAAATCTAGAGATAATGTTAATTTTCTAAAGTAGTTAAAATTTTTGATTGGAAAATCATGATTAAAATATTTTATAAAATTATGAAAATTATAAAGATGATTTAATTGAGGAAATATTTGTTTGTAACATTTTCATTCGGTAAATTGGAAACACTAATCCTTCAGTAGGTAATGAGTGAGACTAAACCGAGCTTTTTCTAGTTATAGAGAATGGCATCAGATATGCATCCTAGAAATTTTCCAAAACAAGATTGTGAAAATGTGGTTGAACAAAACCATAAGATAACCAACAACTACTTCAAAATTTTTTTTTCATACATACTAGTCCATTGAAAGGGGTATTAATAATTATGAACCAAAACAATTAGACCATTTATATTAGTTTGAAAATATGAATCCAACTATTATTCTGGGAAATTTTGAACTAAAAAACAAAATCCTAGTCGAATAGGGTAAAATAATGCTAGGATTACATTAGCACACTTGTAGACATGTAAATGAAAATGGAATATAATATACTAGAATATTTGGAATGTCAATGGTTGGAATTATTAGTTTAGACTAAAATGGACCCTGTAATGTTATTAAAGTATTTTGATCAAATTTTAAACAATATGTTCCATCTTTACACATTATATATTTAAATAAAAAAGTAATTATATAGTTTAAATTTATATAATATCTCAGTAATAGAGTATTTAGATATATATATATATATATTTGGTCCCCTTTTCCATAGAAGTTGTATCTTGTTTTTCCTTAAAGTCTCAATTATTGTTTTCCATTTTATGACCATTTAATTTCTAAATTATTATTTTTCTTTTATGATATATTATACACTGATTATAAATAGGTATAATGTATTAGAAACTGATAAATTTGAATATAGTGTTAGATGGAGTATGATCATCCACATTGTAATAGGCGGGAACTCTGATACTGTGACTAAGAGATTGGGGATCCGAATTCTATAACGACATGAAATAACAGAATTTCACTCTAGGATCAAAAAATATTCCCCCTTGACACAAAATTATGTCATGATGTTCCAGAATGGTTCATTGGATCACTTGATTTGTGGTAGTACAATACCTCCTATAGTTTGTCAAAATTGAAACAAAATGGGACATGGTCGAAGGACCACAATGATTGTCATTCCCAAAAGGATATTTTTACATGCTTGTGTGGTTTTTATCATCTATTTAGTTTCATGATTTTCTCCCTAAGATCATCTCAAGGTTTCTACCGAAAATAACTATATATTTTATGATTTGTATCCTACACAGGACCATTTATATGTCACATCCATCTAATTTTAATAAACTAATAAAATTAATGGAATTAAATTTCTGTTATCAATAGTTGGAATTAAATGGGTTCATTTGACCATGTACGTATCATGGGGTAGCGTTAGTTCAATGTTGGAAGAAGTAGGCTGGAAGGCCCAAAATTTATTTCAATAATCATAATATAAACCATATTATGGTAATTAATCTATATAATCTTCAATTAATTAATGATATATTTTATCAATTAAGGGTATCCTAGGGGTTCTATAAATACATAGTATGTTCTAGACATCACCAATGATCAATTTTGATGGTGGATGTTCAATAGAATTTTTTCTAAAAAGATGTGAAAATTATGAAAATATCATTATGCCTTTTATCTTATATTTAATCATACCATATTTTTTACATTGATGTATAAAATATTTCAGATATATCTAAAATTCATTTTAGTGGGTTTTAAAGATGATATAATGGTTAAAATTTAGAAAAAAATAATATTTTGGGAAACTATTGATGATAATGTATGGTATCTTGTGCTAATGTCTTATGCATTCCATGTTATACAAGTGTAATTATTTGATACAATTGTTATGTTTCCTTGGACATGTCATTTCAAAGAAATTTGTTTCTATAGATTCAAAAATTACATAACATGACATCTCAGGGAAATTAATGATGAATTTCATTGATATAAATTGTTTCATTAGAATAACTAGATGATATAGTCATATTTTATGTGATTTTTATCATTTGGCATTAGCATTGAAAAAAAATTGAGAAAAGGAATTTAATTCCAATGGAATAAGGAATGTAAAAAATCCAATAAATTAAATATTTCTACAAACACATCACCACCTATCTTCTTATTTCTAGAGTTTATATAGATTATGTATTATGTTGTGATGAATCAATATATGGCATATGATATGTTTTCATAAAGATATTTCATGTTTTCTATCATTTGTCAAGATAATTAGGGTTTCATGAGATGAACTAACCAACATAATACATGAGATTATATGATGTGTTCAATCATTTAAAAACATGGAAACGTTTCAACATAGTTTAGAAATAAATAGTGTTTACTGATCAAAATAGTTGGATACAAAATTTATCACAAAGCTATTTCAATTTATGATGATGTAGATAAATGAGGTATATAATGATGATTTTATTTTATCAGATGTATACAAAAGGTTAATGGAAATATATTTCATTAGAATTGATTTAGAATTAATTTTCTCAATTGGATAATGATCCTTCATATTAGGAGAAACTAAATTTAATTTGAGTGTATATTCATATAGAATTCTCAGAAAACGTGAGTGTTTCAATTTCCATTCATATTTTTTAGAGGAATTGTTTGACATGTAAGAAATCATCACACATATTAAATTTTATTTTTTCATGGTCAAAAATAGAAACAGGGAAAAAATTGATAAATCAATGAATGATGTGAATTTATTATTACAATTTATATAATGGGTGGTGGTATATTTGGAATATCAGGAACATACACTTAGTTAGAACCAACATTCCAGTTTGGATACCCCCCCTTGGATTCATAAAAAGTATATATCATTGAATTAATAGTTATTCTGGATTAGTATTAAATGATTTGTAATATTGTCTCTTTTGAGATGCCTCAACTGTCATTAAGTAAAGGAGGATCACAAAATTCTAGCAGGTATATTGTATTCTTTACTGATTCCAATGGGAAATGATATTCAATGGACCATGATTTTGTAATAATACTAACAATTATGGTTAGGAAACACAATTACACCTGGATAATAGTGAATCATCATACATCAACTAGATTCATGATTCTAATTCTGTGATTGAATTTTCAAAAATCACCATTCAATAAATTATAATGATTTATTAAATTGTTGTCATAATTGTATTGGATAATCACCCCCGTTTTATATCTCATTTTAAAAATTTTTTACATTGAATTCATAATTTTAGAAATATCCCATGTAAGGGTGAGTATAATCACACCTAGCAGTATACCCTGAAAGATGAAGTATGAGGATTAAGAGATAAAATAGAAGAGAAATATTAAATGTTACACATGGTAAAGTAGAAGAGTGCAACTCAACCCAAACCAAGATTGAATTTAATATCATATAACTAATAGGGGATGAACATGGTGACTAGACAGACTACCCATTGAGCTTTCACATTAAAATATTAATAGTATATACTCATCCAAACATGAGTATTAATACATAGAAAGCATGTCTCATACCTCACACGTCTTTGCCTCTCTTATATGGACAGTAACAAAATCCAAAAGTAAATATAGTTAAGGAATATATATATACACATATAGGCTTAATAAAATAAGAAAAAATGAGAGAGTAAGGGGATATCCATATATTAGTTCAATTAATGAATCCCAAATGATATAGTAAGGGGATTTTCATCTCACATCTCAGCCAAATAAACCTAAACGAGAGAGTAAGGGGATATCTATATCAAAACTCATCCCTATAAAATGTGTTACCAATAGCTCCTAAATTTCGTCGACATAGCCTATCATCTAAAACATCTTACCTAAACACACAAGAATAACAAACTCGTTTGCCAAGCCTTTATACTATCCACATGATGTGTAACTGACTCATCCCAAACGATTTTGTGCATGTAAAAAAAATCATCTTATTGGGGAATTCATACATCTTAATCATGATTCTAAAGCTATGTCAAACCATATATCATCAATATTACTCACATTCAAGGGGAAAAAATTTATTGTTAGAGGTTCCATGCTTTGGTTTAATAGTTGGGTTCCACTCTAATTGTTTAGGAAACATTCCCATATTGGTAGGAAAGTTCAACTACTATTCATCAAGGACCCATTCCCTACCCTCCAAGAGGGTTCGACTAAAAATGTTGACAGTCCATGCCTAGCCATGAAAGAGGTTTCTCCTCGGAATATCGTTGAGGAATCATGCTCATCCCTATAAGAGTCTTCCACTCAGAATAATGAGGACCCATTACCATCCTGGATGGAGGGTTCCACCCTAATTGTCATCGAGGACCCATACGATGCCTCTTATGATGGTCCACATAGAAAGAAATATTTTTGTCATCTAACATGATCACTACCACCACTGAGCATTTCAACAAAAGGTGTCATTCTAGAACGATTCATCCTTTTAATTAAAAATCCCCAACCAAGGTAACCATAATGTTTGACCTAAAAACACAGGGTATTGGATACAAGGGGGTCCAAAATCCTATTTCAAACGAAGGAGATAATATCATTCGATGTTTTCCCAGAAACTCTCAAGGGGTGAACTATGTGTGAGGGGACCCAGACAACATGTGGTTCAATTACACATTCTTTTCTTGTCCCTAGATGGAACATGACTTCATATCCATTATTCAGTGCATATTGTATAGGTGAATTACACGGCCTATCATAGCTAACTGGGAACATGGTTGTGTTCTACTCACATTGTTTGTGTATTAGAGTACATGGGTGTATACCTGACCATGTGTACCTCCTCATGGGTTCCCTTCTATGCGACATGTCACATGGGTAATCCAATAGGGATATGGGTACACTACAAGTAAGATGGGCTATAGACCTTTCTATCATTAGCTTTATTGAAATTGTAGCTCTGATACTGAGGTGGGGATACATGTCTTGTGTTTATCATTAAACACATTGTGTAGTCGGGTTTCCAATGGATAAAATATATCTGAAATTTTCACCTCAATATAATCCTTATTGCTTCACATTATACAATGAATCTGTCTAAAAATATGGTATCGGAACACAGATCATTTATCTCGGAATTATCTCTATAAAAATTCCCTTAATTAACAGTGAGGGTTTTGGTCATTATTTATTCATTTTTCCATTCGTAAAACCATTAATTTCATGATCCCAAAACAATTGATAAATAAACCTTGAACCATGAAGATACCAAATATATTTCACTTCTCACCAAAATGTTATTATTTTTTTGATCCAAGATGAATATCTGTGTTCGATTGGGCTCAGTACATCCCTATAGTTTCAAACTAGGACAACAAGGATCCACCTAGTAAGTAATATGAATTCAATTTGGGATAAAATAAATATATCATTGCTCAATTTAACAATAAAAATTGTTCTGGGATAATCAAATCATGAATGGGGATTCCAAATTTCAAAAAAAAGATATAAGTTTAATTTATATACATTGACACATGTAAATTTTGTAGTTAACATTGGTAAATTTATGTGGATGGAGAAACTCACCCATTTAATCAGAATTTCATAAGAAGACAATTTGATGAGTCATGTCTTGATTTTAGATCTCCAATTGATGAAGAATGTTTTGGGAAATGATTTTGGGGAGGCAATAACATTTTTTTGGGTCCTAATCTGATTTGATTATGTTTTCCATTAACATCTAATATGATACACATGAGGATGAGGGGAAATAGACAACACTCATAATTTAGGAATATTAGGATATCCATGGAGGAATTGGTTTTTCATAACTCACAAAGAGTTTTCTGTAGCACTAAAAAAATTAATTAATTAAATTTTTTATTTACATATTATTTAAATGCACATCCAATGAGTGAGGGTCCTAAAAATCCTACCCCAACTCATTTAATGGCACGTATAGTGTAAATACTATTTTTCGGACTCAATTGGGTTTTTTTTCTGATCAACCATTGAAGAGTTATGTTATTTTCATTAAAACTTGTGAATTTCCAATATTAAATGTATTAAATATTTATATATTTTTATTATTAGGAACATTGGGCCTCAGAAGAAGACATTGTTCTAGGTCCTAACTCTGGAAATATATATATATTTATTTTTAAGTCATACATGGCATAATATGGGACTCGACACATCACAAAAAATTAATTTATGCACTGTCCCTCTAGTACGTAATTCCAATCATACTAGAGATGAATTGAATTATGGAAATATGAAAAAAGTAGAAATTATTCAATAATGTAATAATATTGAATACACATTCAATTACATTTATGATTAATACAAAATTTCATAGAAACAACAATCCTTATCTTTTAGTGTTAATTCTATCCTTACTATAGAAACAAAAAAATTACGCTAGATTAATGAGACAAAATAATAAACTAAAATGGTCAAATTATTAGATAGATAAAAACATGGAAATGTATACTAATTATATTGAAAATATTACTCGGATATTTAGAAAAATATTACCTATGCACATAACTTACCATGGTTATAAATTTGAAAATAGAAGGATTTTCAAAATAAGATATGTTTTTGTATATTGTTTTGGAAATCCTACAACAATTTATTATTTATGTGCACCTAAAAAAATTATTTCCAAGAGTAAATAATATTATTATAAAAAAATAATTTTGAAAATATAGGTTCCTTGAGATCTAATTATTTATATTTCTAGACCCAAAAATATTTGGTTGCCAAAATAAGTTTTGGTATAAAATTGTTTTGTTGGAATCCTCTTTGAATGTATCTAGTAAATGTCAATGGAACCTGGAAAATATCTTTTGATACATACTACTAATGATTAATAAAATATTTAAATATCTGATAAAGGAATGTGGTGGACATGTCACCCTTGTGGACAATGATAAAGGTATAATCATTGGCACTAACCAAATCCAAAACTCTAACTCAATTCTAATAAATAATGATATTATTTTTTGATGGTTAAAAATAAAATATTTTTAGCATATCAGAGAAATGCAATGAAAATTTTCCTTTTATATTTTAAAATAATGTTTGTAAATTTTTTATTAAAAAATTGCTTTTGTTTTTATTTATATAAGAGATGAAAATATATATTATATTAATTTTGATTCTTTGTTTCATTGAAATGATTCTTATCTATGTTAAATTAATACAGAACCTTATCATTTGTATATGTGGCTAGTCCATTTCAATATTTACTCGTTTTGATAGCTAACTGAGAACATGGTAGATAATGATCTACCTAAACACGAATTCCCAATTAATAATGTTTGTCACCCCTTTCGAAAATATAATCAACAAAAAATATATTTTATACAAATGAAATACATTTTACCTTATGAACCTCATGAATTGGTTCATAAGAACATTTTTTAATTGTCTAGAGTGTCTAGTTTTGTTCATTCATATAATTGTAATTGAATTTTGAAATGAGATTATTTTGTGGGATAAAAAATTATTTTTTTAATAAAATATTATGAAAAAATTACGGAATTATTTCAAAACAATGTGTATACACAAATGTTATTTTAAAACATTTTGAATTGGATAATATTAAAAAATGTGACACTTTTTTGAGTATAAAATATTTATTTCTTCTTGATGAAGTTGAAAAGCTAATTTATCACACCAATTACAGAAGCATGATTGGAAGTATGATACATTTGAATGATAGGTTGGTTGATATTTTGATTACTGTATTCATCTGTGCTCATTTATAGGAAAGCCCAAATGATTAACATTTACATGATGTTAAAATATTGTTTAAGTACCTCTAATATACCATAAATTTAGTATTATTCTATAATAGAGGATATGAATTTGATTTATTAATTTTTTTATGATAATTTTAGTAGTTGTGTGTTATAAATAAATAGAAAATATGGTACATGTCATAATTTGGGAAATTCTCTAGTTTCATTTATGTATTTAATGAGACACATTTACCAATCATGGTCATGTTTCATAAAAATATTTTCTAGGCATCATATTACGCATTTATTTACGGTACTATTTTTCAAGAACATCGTTTTAAATGATTAAAATATTTATTCATCTAATTCATTTTTATTAATGTGAATGTTTTCTAATTGGTATTAAGGATTTATTTATTTCTAAAATAATTTTTTAAAATTTCAATTGAATTCAAAACATTCAATTTTGTAAGGGATACATTGATTCAAAAATCTGTTTTTAAATTTACACTTTTATATGTTTGTGGATTTTGAATAAATAATTTCCCTAAAAAGGGGTATATTCAATGAAATATGTTTAATAATTTTATTAAAATATTTTCATCTATTTCAACTTTATTATTAAGATATTATTCTTAATTTTCGTAGATCTCTTTTGATATCATTTGTCTTATTTTATTTAATTGATTATGGTCATTTTGAATGTGGATGTGCTATTTAGATATAATTGTTTGTTTATGGTTATTTTATTCATATTTTATATAACATTTTTTAATATAAATGATTGTGTTTTTGATTTTTAACAATTTTCATTTGAGGAATGTATTGAACTTAGAATGTGATGGATGGAGACTTCTACAACCCCATGATTTATCAGTATGTCTCATAGAAAAAAATTAGATATGGACTTGGATGAGGACATGCCCATGATTATAGATATGTATTTGGCTGAGGCCTTGTCTATTTACATTCAGAGGTTATTACCAAGGGTATACAGATAGGCTTCACATGTCTGACATTATGTATTCCCCCATTATGAGATTAGTTTTTGATATTACATGTGATTATTTGATTAGTATAACATCCATGTTACTATTTATATTGAATTATTTTCATTATTATATCCCTATAAATCACATTATTTTTTAAATGATTTTTTTCTATTGATTAAAATTTTGTAAAATATTATGATTATTTATGAATTATTTTCATGTATGATTTTTCATTACTAATTATCTATGATCATCCCATTCATTTGTTTTATTTTCCTACGATTACATGATGTATATTATAACTGATATGTAGGGTTAATATTGAATAATAATGGTGTTTATCAATGAAACATTTATTTATAATATTTACTTTTTAATTATATTGATTGTTTCATGTATGTAATCTATTTTACAGGACTGCTAAACTGATCGTTATTTAAACATTTGATTCACTATCATCATGAAAATGTATTAAATAACTATTCCAGCTCTAGGATTTTGGTGTCGAGATTTATAGTTTGTATTAGTGGATGTTTAAAAACAACCATGGAAATTATATTTAGAAAACATTTATTACAAAACATAACAATATCAATGGCATTGATGATAAGGCAATGTATAGGATATCAGGCATTAGATTTTCTATTGGATAAAATAGGATAATACTATGAAATAATGGACTGAGACAAATATTCAACCACTTATACACCAAATAAATTAGTCTTCATGACTACATCACTGTGATTAGTATTTCTCACATTATGGTTTGAGATTTGATAAACGGTTAGAATCAGCATGGTTGTACATGATATGGTTATAATTTTGATAATGATGAGGCCACAAAAGAAAAATGAGGCGAAGAAGGTATCAGTGAATATTATGTTGAATAATATTTAACGTGTTAAGAGTGGTGTGGAATGATTATTGTAATTTTTTATTTGGATTCACGAATTATTACTTCAATGCATATATGGTTATAAGATTCATTATATATAATTATTTTACTAAAATAATTCTTACTTATGGATTTGTAAGCATAAGAGAATTCATTAATGATTTAATGGGGTTAAAATATTTGGTAGGAGATAATAATATCAATATGAATTTTTTTTGGGGTATGTGATGTTAATACTATATGTGTAAATTTAGATATATTTTTGGGATAGTGAATATGTCAAGCTTTTGAATGTCTATTTTAGCCTCCATCAAGCCACATCTATGGGATTAACATTAGGTTTAATTTTACCGCATTTGTGAAATGAATTTCCATAAATGATCATACTAGGTTTTAATTAGTATTAATGGTCAAATAGGAACAAATACATTTCTAGTTATTAGTATCATTTGTACTTTCATTCCACAGTTAATCATAAATATGGTAATTATGGGTAAAAATGATATTATAAGAATTATAAAATTACCCAAATAGTAGTCCAAAATTAATTGATGGGTGTTTTTCTACAAAAACAATAATGGGGTTGATTTGTGGACCACTTTGTTCCAATGGTATGTCATTAAAATATTTATATTTTTATATTAAAAAAACCCACATTTTTATACTTCCATACTTAACAAGTAAAATATTCCTAATATGAGGTTATATAAGAGATATGGTCGACTATAAGTAAAAATTATAATGATAAATTTTTTGAATACATAGTTGTAAATTATTTATTACTTTATAAAATATATAATTAATTAAAATGGTGACATAATGATGATGTAGAAATTGATTTATTAAAAGAAGAAGAAAATAAATGAATCCATTTGAAATATTTTATTCCATCCATGAACTTTTTCAATGGATGTTACATTTCAATTATGAGTTAATGTATTCTTTTTAATTAATCATTTTTAGGATATTATTAAACGAAAAGTAAAAATACTATCAAAATTGACATAAATAAGACTTTAAAATAATAATTATTTTACTAGAAGATATAAAATTTATAAAAATATTTATTTCTACCAACTAATAAGTATAATTTTATAGAGGTAACAATTTATTCAATTGGGATTCATTTGAAATTTTATAGTAACTATATAAATAGTATAAAATATAAAACAATGTTATCACAGCAGTAGTTAAAAGTGTTAAAGAATCACCAATACAAAATTATAATCATCCAAAAAGTAATAAAATCTATTAATAATTTATCGGATAGATAAGATTCGACCCTTCTCAAATTATGTTTTTTTTTGTATCATTTAATAGACACTTTTAAATGAATATTACACAAATATTATAAAAAAATAATAAATTAGACAATAGTCCACACTATCATTTATTTTAATTATAATTATTTTAAAATGGATACAACTAAGAGATAACATTGAACCTCTATATTCATTGGAAATTTTAAAAAAATTATGCATCATATGAATTTATTTATTATTTTTAGATATTTAATAATTACCATAAATAATAACAAAATAGTATATAAGTAATTATTTTATTAATTGAAATATAAAATAAATGATATTAAAAATATTACCTGCTCCGAGAAATACTATTTTTATTCACAACACAACATCCACCAAGACAATATTAGGGGAGCTGAAATGGTGGATATGGAGAGAATCACCCATAGCGATATATACAAAACCCATTGGAGGATAACCATGAGTAGATAAATAAATACAAGGATTATCATGGTGGAATATTGAATAAAAAAAGTCATTGGTATGGTTTCCTTCACACCAATTGTGTTGTAGGTTAGTATAGTGACAAATCGAAGAAATAAAATGACGAATAAGGTAATGAATATACCATGGAATCTTGATCTGACCTTGTAGGGATTTCAAAATGATCATAGTGTAAATTTCCACGAAAGATAGATCAATATTCTCTATTTTTTCACATTACCATCTCATATGTTAGGGAAGTTTCCTCTGATATGAGAGATTCCCTAGGACCATAAGGTGAACTAAATGCAGTGATCACTAAACCTACATGGTAATGAACAATTATTTCCCCACGCATATACCCAGAGTAGCAAGAATAATTGATATTGGGTATGATGTTACTAGTGGGAAGGATCTAGAAGATCTAGTGGAAATGATTGGGAGGATGTTTCTTGGAAGAATAGGAATTATGATTGTGATATATAGCTCGGAGAGGAGTGGCATAGTACTGATGTTTAATGATAGTAAATATATCAAGCACAAATTTTTTTTGGGACGCCAATGATTTAAATGAGAAAAAAATTCACTAATAATGAGTTTCATTTAATTCTTAAAAAAATAGTAGAAACCATCTTCCAAAATAATCATCTGTGTCTTCATCTCGGGTACATTCCCTATAGCACCTTTGAAACAGAGTTTGGGAAACTGGTCACTGCGAGAGAAATAGGGATCAAAGTGACAAAATTCACCAAATACATGACATATCATAGTTTCGAAGTCTCTATAAAATAGTAGATGTGATTTGGTCTCTTTTGGGGGGTTCATGATGTAGGGGAATCATGAAGCTGGCCTAATTCCCTAAGACTTATCATCCTCATATATAGGGAGAGCATGGTTCCATACCAACCAAATTAGGAATTTCTGATTTAAAGGAATATCATTTCCCCAAAAAATACTCCCCCAATTATTATTTGACTCATTGGAATATAGGAGTCAGTGATAATACTTTTAATAATATGCTCCTGATGATGAGCTGGTAAACACACAATAGTCTTAGTCCTCATTCATGGGAATGATTCAGAAAAGAATAAGCATCTAATAGTTCATGATAGAGTTTCTAAGATACATACATTACCTAGATTTACTGAAATAGACATTAGGGATCTGACAACCTGGGATGCCATGAAGAGGCCCGACCATGTTATCACTCCAAAAACCAATGACACTTCAACCAGTGATCAAGCGTGGATTGTTTAGAAGACCCAGAATATGGAACCAAAATGTGTTACACAAACTACAATCCATCCCCCTGAGATGCCTTAAATCCATACCTTATTTTTTTATGATGTTATACTAGAAAGATATCCCTTTGATATCTTCACATTCTTGTTTGGATAATATAATGTACATTGATTCTAAAACAAACATATAATATTTTCATTCTTCATCCTAGTATTTATCCAACCTCGCCCATGAAGCCCAATTGTATCTCCCTTTAGAATATGAATACCATATAAATGACTTCATGAGTTTTTCAATTTCATTGATTACTACACTGGAAACCCTGAAAACCAAGAAAAATTCATATGAATGGATTTGATAACAAAATATAACAGAGTATTCCTGCCACCAAAAGTGAAGAACATATTATTCCAGTTGATGATGTGATTGGAAATTCTATCAATGATCACATCTAATTGGTGAATATTTATCCTTCTATGATAAATTTTAGATACCAAAGAGTTTATGGGAATGTCCTTCATTTTAATTCCCGAATATTATTTTACTAGTTTAGAATGACTCTCCAAAATGGTGGTCATAAGGTAGACAAAACCATTCTACCGATTGATGACTTGACTACTCCATCTAAAATAATCCTCCCTAAGCTTATCAAATCTACCTAGGGATATTTTTCATTAATTCACATGGAAAACCATTTCATATATGTTCAGGATTTATGTGAGATTTAGGAATAAAAGACTTCGTTTAAATATCTGGATATCAACATTGCAGATATCATTGATACATCACTTTCTAATGACATCTTACACAATAATAATCCGGCTAGGGGAGAGTGGGACTACTTTACCTAGACCCCTAAATATATTTTAAAAACAATACGACATACCCATGAATGAAATATCAAGCCATGTAGATCTATAGCATCAGAATAGTAGATCAGAGGCCAGAATAGGGAATCTCAGGCATCATATATCCTTGAAGATAAAATTCCATTAAAGACAATCATATTCTTTGTCCATATCTACCTTGATGAAAATGTTGTTTCTCGGAAAATTGGAATTAATTTCCCATATCAAATTTTATTAAATTCCAATGAATCCTTGAAAGGATAGACTATAGATAAACACTTGTTTCTCCCCAAAGATCTAGTTGGGAAAAGATTCAAATGTCTATTATTTATAATTCTTTCTAAGAACATTTTAGTGAAATTACATATACCAGTGGGAAAAAGTTATTAATAGAGGAGGGGTACTTTAACTTGGGAATAACTACATAGTAAAGCCATTGGACACCCAAGGAACACTCCCAAATTGAAAATAAACATGATCACCTCAACAAGATAATACATAACCGGGTCCCAAGAATCCACATAGAAGGCACCTGAGAATCCGTCTAGACTTGGGAAACCCTATAGATTTAGGCTCTTGGATGCCTCCCATATCTCATTTTAATGTGGAACACCTTAATTAATTTAATTTTTTGGATATGTAACCATATAAGGACTACAGTTAATTATTTTCTCAATATTACTTGGGTAAGCTCTCTGCATGCATGGATTAGAGTATACAAGCATTGATTTGAAAATGGCCTCATCCATTCCCCAAATAACATTTGTTTCATTAGTGAATTATTCATACAGAAGACAAATATTCATAATATGGTACAAATCGACTCATTAAAACTAGCTTGAATTTAAGTTATATTGTGGTCACCCTCCATGAGTCATCTAACTCTAGAAAGTGCCTGATCTTCCCATTCCTAATCTAACAACACCTTCGAGATTTTTTTTTTCACAGAAGAGGTTTGGAGAGAACATAATCCTAGTCTTCATCAATTTGAGACTCAAGAAGAATAATGTCCTCCAATAAGGCATCCAATGAAATCATGAGATATGTATTGTTATTATTCCAATCATGGTGATCATTTTTAAAGTGCCTATGTTTTTTAAGAAGATGGACCAACTACCTACCATCCGTGGTTCGGCCCTGAGAGGCACGCACCTCTGGAATAAATCTAGGGATAGAAACACAAAAATAAGTGAACAAGTACATCCAACACTCTTCACCCCACTAACCAACATGGTAAATATTGGGATGTGATCACATATGGAGTGAAAAATGTGGTTGACCGAGGAATCCAGAAATATGGAGATAACATGAAAATTGAAGAAGCATCTATCTATGAAACAACACATCCTCTTATTCCACTAATGATTATTTCACCATGTAAATCAATCTCTAGTGTATTCCATGTACAAAAGTCCATAATTAATGAAAAAACTAACGAAATCCTTTCAATACCTCCTAGTATAACCATATCCTCCTTTATTTTCTAACACACCATGGATAGCGTTAAAATCACCACTCGAGAACCATGTCAATGAAGCATGATCGAAGTAACCAATATCATTCAAAAAACATTCTCTAGCATGCATATCAAAGTGGGCCTATAAAAATCAGAAAAAAGGACATAAAAACCAATATGTCCTTGAATGTAAGATAATGTTCTGATCTAGTAACCATATACACTATAATAAATTATTAAAATTTAAATTATTGATTAGTTTAAAAATTGACACTATTGATATATTATAAAAATAATTATTTATTAAATTATTTATAAATAATAAAAATCATTTAAAAATACCAATTTTTTAATGTATGGTCTGAAATGAAATATCATATCCATGCAATGATAATTGAAAAAAAAATAGGTAAAAATTTATAAACATTTAATATTTAAAATGTTTATACAATAATAAAAATTTAATTTATTAATTAATGTATAAGACAAAACAATGAGTTTACTTTTATGACATAAACATGAATAAAAGTTATTGAATGAGAGGATTCTGACCCATAATCCTCATGTATTTTAAATAACAAGCATTGGAGCAATTTTACATCAAAAATAATTTTATATTAATTTAATAGTTTTTGAGCTTCCAAAATTACCTATACCCTATTATAAATTAACCCTCTCAATATATTTTATTAACACCAACAAAATACTATAAACTATACAACACTACCCATTTATCGCAAAAAAAATCCAAATACATCCTAGAGTCTATACAGTAGACAATAAGTCATCTTAAGTAGTAATTTGGTAACAATCAAAAGGAGACACATGGAAAAGTGGTAATTGTTTTACAAATTCATTTAAATTTTTTTTCTTATACCTCATATTCTTATATTTTTTTGATACCAATTTTAAAAATCCAGTATCATTTATATTCTGATAAGTTTTTATGACCATTGGAAAACTATATTATTATATTTATCAGTACTGTTAATAACAATATCACAATGTGGTTGTATGTAAAACCACTCGTATTCATGTTGTGGTGTAATTTTTCTTCCATCACAATATTATTTGGATCTGTATAATCATCAACATTGTTGATATAAATAATTTAAAATTTTTTTTAATGATTTAATATAATTAATATACAATCAAAATATATATTATTTTACCCCTAGTGTAATGATATTGTTTCTCGTGTGTACATCCAGCTTACCTTCTTTAATGATGTGATGCGATTCATTATCCACATTATCGATTAAATAATGATTATTAAAATATATATAAAGAATAATTATGAAATATAAGAAATAATAATTCTAGTTTAATAATATATATATATATATTTCCATTACTTACTTATATTCAAAAATACATGAAAAAAGAAACAGCGTTCAAGAATACATATGACTTACCATCTCCGTGATCGGTGTATTCAATATCACTTATATATATATTATATATATATACAATATATATATGAAATATAAATCATATTTCTCATTCTATAATTATGTAAATAATGATCTATCAAAAAATATAAATAATCACATGTCAAAACATGTACGATGACCAATGTGATTATTGCCCCAAACTTTATATTAACAATTAATTGTTATATTAAAGTGTAATATAATAAAATAAATGAATCATTTATGATATAATAAATATTATTATGATTATGTTACAAGTTTATTATATGTTAAAAATAACCATACAAGAGTTTCCCTCATCTATAGATGAAATCAGACATAAGGTACGAGTTGATTAATCAATCTCATTACTATTCGAGATTGTTTATATAAATGTATTTATAGGGAAATATTTATTATTATTGTCAATTTTTCATAAAAATATGTTAAAATGGAGTATTTTCATGGTTTTATGTAAGGTACTATTTAAATAACACATTTTTTAAATTTTTTTAATGATTTACTCTTCTAAATATATCTCAGTAATATAATTGTTTTCAATATGAATTTGAGGATTTATTTATATATTAATGAATATTTTAAAATTATATTTCACTAAAAATGTTCCAAAGTGATATAAGAAACATCAATTAAAAAATATCTTTAAAATTTCATCTTTTATAAGTTTTCATATTTTGAATAAATTATTTCAATGAAAATGTGGTATTTATCACTAGATTTTTTAGTTATTTTATTAGATTATTTTCATCTATGTCAATATCCTTGGTGGGATATTATTATTAATTGAGTCTGACTTCTTGTGATATAATTTACCATAACTTATAGATTGGATTATGAATAGTTTGAGTGTTGATATTTTATTTTGATATTATTCTTTATTTATTGTTAATGTATTCATATTTTTCATACAAGGTTTTAATATAGATGATTATGTCGTTTATATTTCACCATTTTCATAGAGGAATGTATTGGAATTATTAATTGATGGGAGGGGGCTGTAATAGCCCCTTGATATATTGGTATGTCTTATGAGAAAAATTTGATATGGACAATGTGAAATCCATTACCATTTATTCTAAGATATGGATTTGGTCGAGGCCTTAATTATTTATTTTCAGATTTCATGGTTGAGGAATTGATGGTATGATAATGATGCCAGTAATTTTGCATTCTCTTATTTTTAGATTATTAATTTATATTAAAGATTATTATTCAACTAGTAGATTATCCATATGAATTTTTATATAGAATTATTTTATTTATTCCCACCATATTGTGATTAAAATTTGTATAAAAGTAATTTTATTGATTTTGATACCTTCTATTAAAATTGTATGATTATATATGAAATATTATTCTATATTATATACACTTACTAAGCATCATATCTCACCAATTTCTTATTTTTTATTTTTCCAGGATTCTAGAAAATGTATTATGATTGATATTCAGGGTAAATATAAGATAATAACGACATTCAAAAAGAAATATCATTGGTTTATTTTGTGTTTTTAATTGTACTTTATGTTTCATGTATGTATTCTATTTTTTATGACTATTAAACAAATCATTCCTTCATAATTTGATTCCTTTTAATAGAAAAAAACATTGGAAATTAGATTTACAAAACATTGATTATAAAAAATAACATTATGAAGGCATTAAAGATATATATATATATATATATGAAATAATATTTTAGATTTCATAATGTTTGGACCATGTTAATATTGTGGAAAAATTGATTTAAAATAATAATACACCATTTAGATATATTATAAAGGATTCTTTATGAATACATCACTATGATTAGTGTTTCTCACAGTATGCATTGAGTTTTGGTCAACGGTTAGAATCTGAAATGTCATACGTCCAAAGGTCATAATACTAATAATGAAAAAGATATGGAATAAAAATGAGATGAATGAGGAATTATGGATAATTATTTTGATGTGTAGTCAATGGTTTAAGAGTGTAGGGGAATTACTAAGGTTATTTTTATTTGTTTTGAAAAATAATTATATCAATGGTTCTGTGGTTATATAATTCATTATATATATAATGATTGTACTAAAACTGATATCTTTTATATATTTGGATACATAAGAGTTTTTATTAAGGATTTAATGGTGATAAGCTATTTGGTATGTGACAATAAGAGCTAAATTGTATTTTTTGGGGAATCTAATGTTAAGATTGATTTTGGAAATTATGATAAATTTTTGGACTGTGAATTTGTATGGAATGATTTTGATCTAGTATTAGGGTTGGAATGGGATAAGATGAACAATGGATATTAATGATTGAGGTTTAAATATTATTTATTGGATACTTTGGTTAGAAATTTGGGTTCTAGTAAACATTTAGGGGATGATGGAAAGACATGCGGAGCATATGATTTATCAAAAGTGCATCGGGTTTGAAAAATTATTTTTGAACATTTATTTTCTATTGTAAGCGATGAAGTGAAAATAGATTAAATCACAACCAAAGTTGGAGATTATGCATATTAAATTGAAAAAATAAAGTAAGTTATTTTATGAATAATAATACGATTCTTCAGTTCTAGGGAATGGATCATGAAACCCAAAATGATATCCTAGAATATTTTACTGTTGAATCTATTGGTTTATTATATAATAATAGATTTATTTCATTTTTATTGGTAACATTATACTACCCATGTTTTCTACCACTCTCAATAATTACATGATGGTTATATTTTTCGTTCATGTTTTTGTTTTCTTACATGGAACCCATGTATGTGTTATATCTGGTAACATTTTTTTATATATCATTATTTTAAAATGGATGTTCAATCAACCCTTATTCCGATGTGGGATTTGAATGAATTAATTTTGAATAGACAAAATATAGTTACTAATCATGAATTCAAAAATGTTGGAAATTCATTTTTTTTAATATGGGATAATATAACACCCCATGATTTTTCATTATATCAATTTATAAATTAAATCTCTTTAATAGCTAATGTTTGATAGATCACCGAGTTCAAGTGCACCATGATATATTAACCTTGCTGTTAAAATAGCGTCTATTAATAAAAATAAACACATTATGAAATTTTTAAAAATAAATTTTTAAAAATAGACTTCATTATTTGATTTGGAACATCAAAATTATCATTGATTTAAAATTTTTTATTTTTTCTAAAAATTTTCAATTTCTGATGAATATTTAAAAATTATGCACTATTGTCAAAAACTGACCTTTTCATTTAAATAATTATTTTACATTAGATTGATTTTATGGTCACAATAGAAAAATAACAAATATTATAGTCCAATTTAAGTTATATCAATAATTTTTATATTGATATTTAATATTAAAATTTGTTGAACATTTGAACATCTTTTTTACCAATCTTATAACCACATATGCCTCATTGAAATTAAACATAATTTTTCAACATTTGTTTATTGACTTCATAACAGAAATCTTAAATCATTGTTTTTATTATTCTATTATTGGTCGAATAGAAACATGATGCTTTTTTTAAAAATAGAAACATTAATATTATTTACATCAGTAAAGGGTAAATCTAGTAATTATGGGTAAAAATAATATTATAAGAATTATAAAATTTCCCTAACCCCTATACTAATTTAATTAGATGTTTTTTTCAACTATAAAAATCATGTTGTCGATTTGTGGAAAAATTGGACCCACATGGATGACTTAAATATATTTATAATATTATATTTAAAGAAAACCCAATTTTATAATACTTTTATTTTTAACATGTAAAATATATTTCAAATGAAATTATATATGAGATATGGTTGAATATAAATAGTAATTAAAAGATACAATTTTTATATAAATCTTTGTATTTAATTTATGATTTTATAAAATATATAATTAAATAAAATGGTGAGACAATGATGATGGAGTATTTGATTTATTAAGAGGAGACAAATAAAAAATATTAATAATATTAATATAAATAAAATTTGAAATATTTTATTGCATCAAAAAATATTTATGATGTTATTTGGGTGATTTAATATAGTTCTTTAGGAATAAGGTTTTTATTATTTGGTTAACATGTACATTAACAAATAGTGTCTAAATCGACATAAATGAGATTTTAAAATAAATAAAATTTTATAAAATAATATAAAATTCTTAAAAACCTATATTTATTCCAACATAAAAGGATAATTTTATTTAGTTCATAAATTATCCAATTCAATGTTTTTGGAATTTTATATTAACTATATAAACCCTATAGTTTAAAAGTCTTATTTTTCATGGTAATAGTTAAAGGGGACAAATTATGGCCAAAAAAGGTTAAGCATTAAAAAAAATAAGAAAATATAAAAAAATACTGGATAAATAATATTTGACCAATATCACATTATTATTAAATTTAAATATTTTAATGTACACATTCCAATGAATATGAAATAGATATCATAAAAATTATTGATTGTTATAAAATGTCAAACTCTCCTTTTTAATGAGAATAAAAATTTTAATAAGGGGGTAACCAAGAGATATCATCGATCGTAAATGATATTTTAAATATAATATAATTTTATTCATCATAGAAATTTATTTATTATTTTCATAGATTATATATTTACAATAAATAATGACAAAATATGTAAGATGTAATTATTTTATTAATAGAAATATCAAATACTTGATATTAAAAAAATTAATAAATATATAATGTGAATTAATTTAGGTTATATAATAATTTTATAGGATACTATGAATTTTTGGGAGTGTATAAAATGGTTTGGTTTGATTTAATATTACGTTTTGAATTTTATTTTAAATAAATGTAATGAATAGTGTCAAAACTGACACTATTGATATTTTTTAAAAATAATAATTAATTAAATTATCCAAAAATAAAAAAATCATTAAAAATCATTATTATATGGTAAAAAAATTTATAAAATTTCTATATATGAGAAATTGACACCATATAAGTAAAAACATTATAACCTCTTAATATTTATAATGATACTTCCACAATTAAAATTAAATAGATTATTTTGGGGTTGAGTAAAAAAGATACAGTTAATAATTTTACCTAAATATGTATAAAATTTATTTTTAGATGATTTATTACCATAGTCATATTATCTTAGAAATAAATCACATTACAGATATTTGGAATCTAAAATAAATTTATATAATATTAATAGTTTTGGTGATTTTTGAAGGGCCTCTGCCCTCTCTAATAAAAGGGCACCTCTTCTTCTCTAATATTTACACCTCCAAAACAAATTTTCCAATCCAAACCCAGGACATTACACATTTTATCTCTCCCCACAACATCGTAGAGTCCATAATTTGAGATGAGAGACATCCTATGTACTCCTTTTTTACAAATCATAAGGATAAACTCTAAAAAAGTAATTGATTTACAATTTTAATTTCATTTCATCAACTACAGCCTATTACTTTTTTGTTTCCATACTAAATAAAAATCTACAGTATCATCTATATTCCAATATTTTATTATGACTCTGGTACAACCATATTCTTATATTTATCCATAATATGATTTACAATATGATTGTGTGTGTGTTTTTATATCTTACCATCTCCAAGCTATAGTGTAATTGGTTTTTCATCAATAAAATATTTCTATGGGTATAATGATGAATATAGTGGATATAAATAATGATTATTTCAATAACTTGTGGCACTTATCTAATGATATTTTTAATTATTTTATTATAGTATTTTTTTCAATATCAACATACTTTGATGAATCATTTTATTAATTGAGGATTATATATGAAGATATCATTTAATATGTTTTAATGAATTCTTTATGGTCAATTTTATTGTGGATGTTCTATTGAGATAAAATTCCTGGTGTATGGTTAATGTATTTTTATTTTTTATACTATTTTTTATTTCAAATGATTATGTTTTTTATGTATAACCATTTTCCTATGAGGAAATTATTTCACATAGTATGTCATGTGTGGGGCCCAATAAATCTCGTTGATGCATCCGTAATTCTTGTTAGACAAATTAGATATTGACTAGGCTGAGGCCTTCTCCATTTATTTTTACATTTTGATTTGGCTGAGGCCTTAACCATTTTTTTCATATGACATTGTCAAGGCCTCAATGGTATGTTTTAGATGTTCAACATTATTTATTCCCTCATTATGGGATTATTTATAGACATTAGCTTTTATTATTAAAATTGTATAATGTTCATTTGAATGTTTATATGGAATTATTTGGTTTATTCATTCAATATTATGATCATGATTTGTTTAAAAGGATTCTGTTTAATTTTATACATTTCAATAAATTATTTCAATTATATAATAAATCTTATTGTTTATTATTTAGTCTTAAATAGAATTTGATCTCCGCCATTTATTATTATTTATTTTCCCAAGATTCAAATTAGTGTATTATGTCTTATATGCAGGAATAATATATTAGAATAATGGAATTCTCAATGAAATTTATAAGTTTTATCTTATTTTCTGAATCATAATGAAAGGTTCGTGTATGTAATATATTATCCAATTCTACTAAATTGATTGGTTCTTATAGATTTGATTTCTTGTTATCATGACACTATATTAAAATAATGCACTGCAAACAGACTTATGTGGTTGTAGTTTAACAAAGAAACTAAGAGAGCAATCACAAATATTTTCAACCATTTTCATAAATAGGAATTGTTGTTTGTTTTCATTTCTAGTGGTTTGAGAGGGAAATAGTAAAACAGATATGTTTTAAATTGGTTCATGAGGAACACAATGATTTATTTCTTTAATATTAAGTTCAATCGTCATTAGACTAGTGGAAGAACGGATAATTAGATTAGAGAAGAGGTCGATTCTTCAGATTCAGTATGGCACCATTGACATCATCAGACACAAGATCATTGTTCTAAATAAAATTATTAAAATATGATATGTTTCATGTTGTCCCAAAATGTTTCCATGGGTATCTTAAAATTTGGATAAATTTTTTGTATATCATTTGTTTCAAAGAATCATATTGATAACATTGTTTTATATCATTCAAGATGATGTTTATTATCACAATAAGAATAATTTTTTATTTCATAAGTTTATTTATATCAATTGAGGGAAGAAAAATATTTATGAATCACTATTCATCATCATAATGTGAAAATTTGAATGAGAAACTGTAATAAAACTAATGAATTTGATAAAATTTTGTGGTGAGATTAAGTTTTGAGATTTGGTGAGATTTTTTGAGAATAAATAAGATAATTGGAGTAGAATTGATGATGTAAAATATGAATAATAAATTCAATAGAAAAATTAAAATTCATGGAATTTGGATGGCTGGGAAATATTTTCATAATCTTTCATAAATATTTTGTTGGTATTCTGAAAAATGAGGATGTAAATATTATTTTCTAACATCAAGTTAATATTCAAGAGATAAGGTGGAGCTATGAAAAATTATAGAGAGAAATAGTCTATAGATAATTATTTCTTGTGTAAAGTTTATTAGTAGAGGAATAAAGGATAACATGAATGAACGTAATCAGTTTTATGGTTCAAATCAGGAAATTAGGCTTGGATTTCCTGACTATTGTAGAATTAGTTCATAATTGTATCAGTGGTACTATTAAAAAGTATTATTATCATAATGGTAAATAAAACTGGGTATATTGGAATGGTAAATTCAAAGAAGTATCACTATGATGTCTAGGACGATTGTATCCTACTAATGGGTAGGAATGTGATGACTAATTTTGAAGACAACATATTGTAAATTTATCAAGGTAGAAAAATAACATGTTTTGAACCATCTAGAAAATGTCTTTAAACTTATTTTTCAAGTTTTTATTGCATAATTTTATTCTAATTGTGGAACATGTACTTTTTTATTGATCATAGTTCTACACGAGTGTAATGGAATATCATACATTTTGTATCCACACAAAAGGATTGTTTTATAGTGGATTATGGGGCACAATATTGTATCCAAACCATACAAAGGATGTTGGTACTATTATTATGCATTGAACCTTATAAATTACATTCTTTATGAGGATGTGTGATTAATTTTTTTCATCAAGGTAAAAATTCATTAAAAGGAGGATAAGTTGTTTCAAATGAAAGGAAACCTAAAAGAAAAATATATCATAGATTCAACCCCTACAGCTCTCATTGATACAATTTTGTTGACTATGATCTTAATCATTTCACATAAATGGTGGATTTTATGTGTTCATAGTGATTCTATTTCAGTTTCCAAATGCACCAATAATATTCATGGAATTGATGATAAATATATTTCATCATTTTTATGATTGGTTTGTGTCATTTTTTGTTAATATTAAATTGTTGTAATCCTTCTGAGCAGGTGGTCATTCCCAAAAACATTAAATAATCCTGCGTACATTTACAGATCATTGTTTTTATTCCATGCTAACCAAATATCAATTATTAATTGATCAACTACACCTCATGGGAAATGTCATCTAAGAAGAATGAGGTTTATTGTACTAAGATAAGGTAGTAGTTGTGGTATATTGGATTAATCATAATAACCTCATCAATAATAAGAAGAATCACAGTTTAAGAGGTTATTATTTGTTCTTTATCTATGAATTCATCAATCATGCAAAATCGATGTCAATGATCACCAAAATGTGAGTGAGGATTGTTTTTTCATGTCACTAGGAGGGAGTTTTTTGGATGTTAAAGGTAGTATAACCTCATCATCAATAATATAATTACATGATATCTATAAAATATTAAAATATGTCCTTTGAAACATCCATGATTAGACATGGATCAATTCTGATGTCGGACGATCGAGTGGATTCATATGCCTCAATATAATTGAGGCTCCAGTAAATGAATAATGTAATAAAATTTTAGAGTTATAATATATAGTAAATGACTATATATGTCGGTGGAATTATCTCCAAGTCGATAGGTTTTAGTAATATATTTACCACAAGATCCTTAAAAACATCTCCTCTCAGTGTGACCTAATCCTTCACCTGAGGAGTAGTGTTAATTATCTATTGTCTTTAGACATTGAGTTGGATTATTCACTTCACATGGGAAATTGAGATTCCCATAAATTTAGATATACGATGATATAAGAGGTAGTGTGGGATTATTATAATTTTTGGCGGATGATTTCCCACATTGAAGACAATAATCGTGATGTTAATGTGTCTTAGGGTTCAGTAGCTTTGACATCAATCTCTATTATACCCAACCATTAGTAATATATCATGACTAATTTTTTATCTTACTTGTACAGAATAGTTATATGAAAAAAATATATGGTTTGGATTAAATGAACTATGGAATTATCATAATATAAATTATATTCTTTTTGGAGCTTAATTATTCATTCATATGGGCATCTTTAAGGAACCTATTAGAGATTACCATGCTTATTTATGGGTGGTAAATCATAGTTTGAAAATTTTGTATCGTGATCTACATAGAAATTACCAGTGGCTATGAATTAATAAAGATGTAGCAAGAAATTTGTAGAGATATTCTTCTTGTAAACAGGTGAAATACAATCATTAGAGACATGTCAGACCTTCAATGACTTTTCCCCTTTCAGAGTGAAAATGATATGAAGAAAAATGGATATTGTAAAAGTATTGCATAGGAAAAACTATAAGAATGATGTTATGTGGTTTTTTTTGAAATGACTAAGGAATATATCCCACTTATTTTCTATCAGTGATATATTCACAGTTTTTGATTATTTCATTCATTATGTGTGTGATCTAGTTCAGCTATACAATCTTCTATTGTGTATCACATTGGATATAGATACTCTATTAAGATATTCATTCTCATAGGGTGTCCAAAATGAATTTGGGTCACATGTTTGTTTCATTACAACCAATAATCCCTATGAATTATGGTCAATCTGAGAGGATTATTCATGTTCTAAAGGATATTTCATGGGAATTCATTTAATACTATGGTGGTTCATGGGAGAACCATATGGAACTCTTAGTGTATGAAAATAACAATATATTCAAGGAATTGATACAAATGTAACCTATTGAGTCTTTTTTTGGTAGGTTGTTATAGTTTTTACTTTATTGGTCGGAGGAAGGTGATTCGTCACATGTTGGACCTAGTGGCATGCATGGGTTGTCTTTGAAGATTCAGTTCATCGTGAGGTGGTTAGTTACGATATAGAGTAGGAAGAAACCATATAATGACCATTAGTGATGATCTATAGTGTTTGAGGATGGACATCAGGATTTTTATTATTTGTTACATATTATGGTGATATGTTGTATCATGAAATAAGAAAAATATACCATCCACATTTATCAGGCAGTTTGAGATTGTGATTTGGGTCATTCTAGTGGCCAACCATTTAATCCATCTACAAAATGATTTTCCCATGTGTGGCATGTTCCACATTACATGATCAACATTTAATAGATTCAGAGATATCATCAAATTAATTCTCATGTGATAAACCTATATGGTGTTGATTATTGTGATGATTACCCCTTCTAGGAGAATCTAATATCGTATGTGGGTCATAGTGAGAGATATATTCTGGGGGAAGTATATCATTGTTTATGAATGATTGGAATCATAGGAGAGTTTAGGTCAGGAATTTGGAGAGGGAGTCATGTATGTTTGAATGATGGAAAAAAATATCACTACCCAAACTAGTTCATTGACATGCTACGGGATGAGGTATTATTTGGTGAGGGTGGTTTTTGGATCGCAATATTTTATAGATATGTCCCTCTTTTTTCATTATACTTATTTCTATTACGTTTTTTATCATATTTTTAACCCGTACGCTGTGCATTCATTTGGATGTTTTTTTAAATAAAAACTAAATCACATTTTGAGGAACCGTGAGAAAATTGTAGAGGATCCATATAGAAATACTTTGTTAGGGAAAAAGACATAAAATACTGAGGGGTATGATTATATAAATTAATGGATTCTAGGTATAAATTTGGGGATGTGTTACTATGTTTTCTTTTTAAGTTGATAATCTATAAAGGGGGATTGAATTTTTATGATGAACCTTGGTTAAAACGATATGCTAAAAACAAAACACCATGTAAATGTAATAATATATGTGTAATGTTTTCTAGAAATATGTCATGAATTCTTACAAGTTGTGAAACGATTCATGAAATTAAAATTATACATTTAATTAAAATATATTACACATCCTGTAATACTTGATCAAGAGTGAAAATAATATAGTTCAATGGTTTACATGATTTATCCCTTTAAAAATAATATCATTACATCCACGTGAATTAAACAAAATGTAATTTACCATGCAGGTTTTTTAAACACATCAGTGTGGTCCATTTTATATCCAGATCACGTCTAGAATCCTCCTCTCAGACCATGGGTGTCTTCTAAGCTATTTTTCATTGACGTTCTTGATTCTAGATATCTTAATCATTCATCTAATCATTGGTGAGTAGTTTTGGTTTTGAATTACCTTTTCTCCATATGTTCTGTGTCTATTGTAGTGTAATTGTTTAACCATAGTCATTGTTCTTTTTTAACATGGTTGATTTTTAATTGGAATATTCTATGAGATCACTTCACCCTATTTCCTCATGGGTGTTTTCCATTGACAGTGATGTTTGATATTCAATTATTTTTAGGGGGTCTAGACCATATCCTTCTAGTTTGAAAACTATTAAGTTTGTCAAATATTGTAGATTACACCAAAATATCATGCGCTGAAGAAATTAAATGATGAACTGTTATATTCATTGGAGTCACTTTGGATACAATTGGAAATTGACCTAGTTTGTGGATACGGATAGGGTGAGAGAACCCATGTTTATGAATGAAATGTATAATGGATTATTTTTGTTTATAATGAAATGAAAATAGAGTTTTTTTCTTTATATAGACTCACCTTGGCTGGGAATTATATTTTAAATAATTATATTTTTATTTCCAAGTGACCCAAGGATAAATGAAATGTGTTATCCAAAGACAATGATAATTTTAATAATAGTCTTTTGATTCAAATGATGTGATATTTTGATAACAATGATGTTGTGACAAGTGATTTTATTTCTATGATGTGATGATTATATGAATAATTGGACCATTTTAAATGTTATAATGATTATATAATGGGATACTCCAAATGTTATATTTTTAAATTAATTTTTTTATTGCTGGTGATAAATGCTAAAACGATCATATTTCGAGTCCGTCCATGATAAATTCAAAAATTATTATATATTGGGGTTCAAACTATTATATGCTAAAATTATTATTTATCGAGATTATACCAAGTTAAAATATGAAATGATTATATAATAATATAATCCCTTATTTAAGGATAAATTCATTATATAGCATTTTTTGATCCATATTTGTTCGATTTATACATTGGGTTTAAGGTTAAATTTTTCCATTTAGATATGGTTTTGATTGGCATAGTTATGAGAGATGATTAAAGACATTGTGGATTTACACTGAGGTAGATAATGTGTTACCTTGGTTAAATGATTATAGTTGAATGGTTGTGAGACATTCTTAGAGATACACCAACATAGATCTAATGAAGGTATATGTGCTATTAATTTAATTATTAAATTATTTAAATCACATGATTACAGAAATATTTTATATAATTATTATCAGAATTAATATTTCTATAAAATTTGGTGTCTACCATCTGATTTATATTGACACCATAATCAGGCCTCCATTTGGTATGTAGTCAGATTATCTAGATATAGGATTTCACAAGGGTAATGAACGTTGTTGTTTTTTATTGCATGCTGGGTGGTATAGAGTGTTGTAATGAGACTGACATGGGGTCGATAACCAGGGATAATTAATTCCTTGTTTTTGTATTATATACTTTTATTTCGATTAATTCTAGCATTAGATTTAGAAACATTTCAATAAATCATTAGATTTTTTCCTTTATTGTTTTGGATTGTTTTTTTCTATTCATTATTTTTTTTATTTCAATTATTGAAACTAAAATTATATTTTTGTTATATCGTTTAATTTTCACTTTTTTGTAACCCAAAATATAGGGATTTTAATCTCTCCACAGTTTATATCACACCCTAATTACTATTCTATAACGTCCGGAGTATAGGGAGGTACACAAATGATATTATCCCAAACAATTTATAGCAACATGGGAGAGTTCCAAATCAATGGAAATTACAATTATATACCCATATCACATGATAGAATATAATATTAAGAACAATTAAATTATATATAGTAATGGTTAAATAAAAATAGCAGTTCAATCTATGTTTTTAAACTACAAATCTGCTTCTGTTTTATATATTTTCTTTATTTTTTTATGATTTCATTCATTGGTTATAAATTTCATTCCAAATTATTTAAAATATTTGAATCACTATAATTTATATTTATTTTATTTTTAAGAACATCAATCATGTATAACAAAATCCTTAAGGTATTATCATCATGATAAATTATTAGACTCTTTTATAATATATTCAATGGTTTATTTTTTTGGAAAATCTATTATATTATCATTTTATTATTTTAAGAATTTTTCTGGAGTGGTTAGCTTGAGGTCATATGTTGAATTCAACATATTATTTTTTTTAAAAAATTTAAAGATATTATATTCGAAATCATTGTATGAAAAAATCACTATTGTGATATGAAATTATACATACTGTTTTAAATCATGGGTATAGTGTATACCCATAGTTTAGAGACCTGTAGAAGCTTAATTCATAGGTAAAACATTGAGATATATATATTGTTTTATAATTCTATACACATGGTTCAAAACCATGGTAATAATTGAATTCCAACACGTAAATTCTCCCATACCCACCATTTTAAAAATTGTTGGTATTGGATGTATAAAATTGCATGTCATAGGTTTTGATCCATAAAATGCATATATACAATTCACATACATAACCACTACACCATAATGGGTTATAATAGTAGAAAAATATATTTACATATATATCTAAACAATGTATACATGTGAAAAATCAGGGAAAATGAGTTTCTAGTGATGTTTTTTCCCTTGAAATGTTTTCCCTATATAATTTAGCAAATATATTCCATTGTTTTTAGGAAAACCATGGGTATGGTTTTGGACTGATCCCCATGGTTTATATTAAGAAAAAAAATTGTAATGGTCTTGAATCAAACCATATACCCATGGGATTTTAGAAACCATTCAAATATGTGGTAATTTCCAACATATTACCACTGTTTACCAAAACTTTTAGTATAAGATACCAATTAATATCTATAACCTTGGTTTTGGTAAAATAGTGGTGATAGGGGTGGAATATAACCACATCTTTTTCCAAACACATGGGTATTGTGTCATTTTCCAGTAATGATTATTTTTACTATAAATTGTATCCTTAAATTTATTGAACATATCATCCAATCCGTTGTATTATTGTAAAATGAAATAAATAATTAATTACTTTATAAAATATAATTAATGATAAAATTATATTTTATTATATATGGAAATTTCATTACATTTTAATCATAAAAGAGGATATGATGAACTATCATGTGTTTGTTCATATAAATTATTTTTAAACATATAGTGACACCATATAATTTATTTCACCTAAAAATTCTAGAAAACCATGAGCTGAAAAAAGGATTTGAGAGTTGTGCATGATTTATTATACAATATTCTTTATTTTAATGATGTAAATTAATAATGTCACGATGGCATTTTAACGAGTATCATATTGGGTAGGATACATTGAAACAACATTGATTTAAACAAAATTTAAAACAGTATTTCTATTTTTAATATTTATAGATTAAAAATAATTATTTTGTATTCATTACATACTAATAAAGGTAATTCATGTTATATTAATGTGATTTTTAGGAAAAATATATTTCAAAATCTTGATCATTTTATCGATTAGATATTTATATGTGGTAATATAAAATTTCATGTGAATATATCGAATTTGTATTGTGAGATTTTTCAAATATTATTTCCTATTTTCACCCATCAAAATTATACTTAAAAAAATTAACTTTTAATTAATAATTGAATAGTTCAAATATATATGATAATAATTGATTTTTACACTATATGAGTCATTTTATAATAAATCTATTCTTTATGGAATCTTTTTTCTGAGGAATATATAATTGTGTTTGTGTATAAAACATGGATAGTGTTGAATTTCTATTTTTGTTTTTGTTTACGAGGCATGGGTATAAAAATAGATATTATTTTCAGTGAGTTTAGAGGAATCAGATGATTTATTATTTATTAAAAGAGGTTATTGTGTCCTTGATGTAGGAATTGGTAGTAATAGGTCATAAGATGCATAGAGAATGAAATGATGTACCTAATGACTACTCTAGAGGGAACCCCTTCATGAGAATCTACACATCCAATGTCCATACACTTCCTTGTCAGTGATGACTATATTAGATGATAATGGTAGAACACGTATCCAACATGAATAGATATACATTTTAAAAATATCATAATCAAATATAAGATTATAATTAATCCCCACTAACATTTAGAGTGAAAGGGGTATAAAATGGGGTTAATACATTTATCCACGTCCCTCTCTTATTTTCCCATCAATGAAAATATGTAAGAGTTGTTCTACATCTAAATATATGATTATTTGAATTTGGTCCATCCACTAATATTCCCTGATTCCACTTCCTCTTAGTTTATGTCTTCTTTAGAAATTATATAACTTGCAATTCATAATATATATCTTTGAGAAAATGTGAAATAACAGTGATGTTCATGGGATAAATGAAATGATAGATAAAAGAAACATATTGAAGACCTATTCATCCATATCTCTCATTTTTTATATGGTTGAGTTCATTCATGCATTTTTCTGTAGATTCTTCTAAAATGTTTTAAAATTGAAAAATAATTGATTACTGATTCATGAGTGATTTAGTATAATTGGTGTTGGTGGCCTTTTTAGAACAATTCATAGAATCTTTTTTTCTATTTTAATATTGCTATTTTTATTCAGTTTCAAGATCTTAATGAGGCTTTTTCTATCATGAATGATGATTTAAAATGATACTAATATAGAGGTATCTTAAATTTAAGTGTATCTATCATCACAACCCATCCCATTATAGACTATTCTATAATAACCCAGTCAATCATCCATTATTCTAGTTGTTTGAGACTAGAATCGAATAGGTACATCAATAAATGGGTGTCCTTATCCTAAGTATTGATACATACATACACATCACAAAGCCAATAATATGATCAAATTTAAATAAAACTAATCAACCATGAATGAATATATCTAAATATCACAACTACAGTATGACATGAAGTAAAGAAAAAACATAACCATATACAAGCCCACTATAATGATTTTAAAATTATGTCTAACCTAAAACTGAAGATGAGATCTACTGTCAGGTGAAGGTATGAAAAAATCTAGTATTTAGAGTCTCAATTATCACCATGTTGTCTGAGTCTCTCATTGACACTATAAAATGGTTGATCATCTACAAAATAAATGATAAGTGAGGGAAAATAATATATTTTTGTAAAAATCGAAAACCAATATAGACACCCCAAAATCAAAAATCATCCAAAAAATGTAAAACAATAATCTCTACTAAGGTATATGTGTTGAGTACATATAACATGAATATCCATATATACCCAACAATGGTACAGATTATCATGTTAAATTCATAACCATAATTCATTCCTAGTTATCCATATCAAAGGTTCCATGATTAGTTAATATAGTGTAACAAAATCAAAAAGATTGGTTACACTGGAGATGTCCTTAAAAGATGTAGTGGTCATAGGGTCTCGTGAATATAAGTATTCACTAGATGTTTAATGTGAAGAAATACAATGATAAGGATCACTCTCAATGCCACGGGGTATAAAAACAACTCAATCTAGATTAACTAGATAAGTAGTGGATCAGTGCCTACGTAGTATTTTTCATGAAAATATTAAGAACTCACCCATGGTAAATAATATGATATTTAATATCAATCCATGCCTCGTGGAAGGGTTCAAACAACTCAATCCAAGAAGTCTCATTAAAGGGATAGTTATCCAATGTGTAGGAGGCGATCCCATAAATATCATCTTGAAAAATATTTTCATGATTCGGAGGAATGGTGTTATAAAGCTCATTTGGAAGAGTAAATAGAATTTAATTGGAGTACATGACATATACCTTTGACCTAAGGTCTTGTCGATGTGAAAAGATCATGTATTTTCTTGTGTAATATTTCATTGTGAGATTCTACCTATGTACTTATTCATATGTACCAGAACACAACATTTCCCATGTAAATTTTTCCTGGCCTTGTCTATGTGGGAGAAAACAGTGTGCCCATGCCCGTGTTCTCATGCCCATGTCTTTGTACCTTCTATGGTACAGCTCGACCCTCCTGAATGTGCATCACATTGGGTATGATTGGGGTCACACAACATGGGTTTCTTAACTCTACATGAAATTGTAGCTTCTTCACTAGGGGTCCGACACACTCTGTAATCATAGAGTTCCTATAGTATAGATTTATATTTATAGAATTCATATGATAATCCTATTGTGGATTCATTAACTCTTACATCAATCTATCTGGATGTGAATCACTCAAGCAATATTTCATGTATTTTTTCCAGCCTCTTTCACTTTTGATGGCCATATTTTGATCATCCAATTAATATGATAGTTTCATCTCAATTTACCATTTCCAATACATGCACTACATGAAAATGAACATATCATATCTAGTTTAATTACTTTGCATCTACAACTATCATAAAATTATTAGGTCATAACTACTATAAAATTTTTACATTTCGTTTTTTAATAAGAAATTGTTTCACAAAAATTGATTCCTCGCAATTTCGGTCAAAACACCATGAAACAAAACACAGATAATTAATAGAAGAATAGTGTGGAAAATTAACTCCACAAATAGTAGTAACAATCCAAGGAAAATATATTTTTCCCCTATCAATATTAAAACTCAAAAATTTATTAAACAAAACTAGTCAAATGAAACTCCCAAAATTTCCCCACATGTAATCCCGTCATGCATGAAAAAATAACTCGTGAGTCAATCCATTGGTTGATTGATTTATGTTAATCATAGAAATAGAATAAGAGAAAATAATCCAATCAAAATAAATTCAGTCCTCGATATAGGTTGGTCACTAATGAAAAAATATCACTCATCAATTTCATTGGTGATATCTTCGAATCTCATTGTACACTGATCACTGATCATCGATTCAGTTGATGTTCCACTATGATAGATCATCCAACTCTCTTTCTACAGGTTATACAATTAATCTATGGTTATGCAGATAACCATGTAATCCCACCATAACTGTATTATTATAGAACAATGTATGTATCTATGTCAATGGATAAATAAAATATCTTATTTTATTTACTGTTTTCCCATGATTAATTTTCCCAAAATTTATCATTTTAATTATATTTATTTAATGGCTAGAGTAAAAATATCATTTCGAACTAAATGGATCACAAATATTTATGATTCCAACCCCAATATATACATTATTCTACTTTTTCACGAAAACTACTCATGCATACTTTTTAATATATTTAATATATTTCATGATGTTATTTCGGATAGGCCTAGCCTTATAGTCACATGGTTTCCTATTGTCTGAAATCCTAAATATTCGATATAAAAAAACAATTCAAGAAAAATATATTTCCTTAAGTTATCCCCAACATAGAAATTTGAATTAGGAGAAGATAAAACTATTGGCTATAATAAGAGATGTGGTTACTAAGTAGGAATATAAGACTTTCTCTCCCAAGTGATCTCCTAATGATTTCCATGTTGTCACCACAGACACAATAAATGATTCGATTTACAATAAAGGATAATCTCATATATATTCTAAATCTCTATCATTTATCAAAAGTGGTAGAACCATCATAATTTTCAATCTCAAATGATTGAATAATGCATGATGGTTCATGAGAAAACCTCCTCAGATACAACACATGGATAAAACATGTGTACAGGTATATTTTTAGCAATAGAGATGAGTGGTACACCACATAACCAACACTATGTTCTATCTCAAAAGGGATAATAAATCTTGGAGATTGATTTTTTTCCTGACCAAATCATAGTAATCTACCGTGAGGGAAAACCAATAGGAATACATTGTCATCCTACTCAAACTCCAATATCCATTTTAATTTTTTTGCACAATAGGATTATAGAGGCTCTTTTATGTCCTAAAATACTCATTTATGATACGAACCACATCATTAATATCTCACACTGACATTGAGCCCATGAGTTACAACTCTATAAGGTCAGTTTGAAAACATGGTTTCCAATAGGGTTACTAATAGAAAACCTTAAATTGTTCAAATAAATATAGTAATGGTATATATTTTTATATGAAATTTACACCATGGGAAGATGATTCTGCTGGCCAGAACCAATTTCCAACATTCAAGAACTCACCATGTCCTTCATTACATGAATGGTCCACTCAGTCAAGCAATCAGTATATAGGTGAAAATATATTTTCTAGCATAACTACGTCCCACACACCTCCTAAAATCCCTTTCATATCCATGTTGCGAGGTCTGCATCATCGTCAGAAAAAATCATCAATGATACTCCATGGAGTCATAAAATATATGAATAAACCCGAACAATTATAAATAAAATTACTATAGTAATTATATCAAATTACTTATTATGAAATATGGATATAGAAAACACATTCACCAATTTGGTTTTATTATATCCTATTTGATTTAAATGACCTCTAAACATATTTACCATTGATAATATATCCATTTAAGAATGATCACATTATTGTTATAAATTATGGATTTTAACAAATCCACTTGACACAATCAATGGAAATGATGAACTCATGCTGTAGGATCAGAACCTATGAATCTCATTCACTATATCTTAAGAGGGAGATAGTATATATGGTATTTTTCCTTGACTAGGCCCAAAAAGAGACCTAACAACGTATGAATGGGTGAAATAATTAATGTGATAATTTCATGATTATCAAGATCAAAACCCAAACCATTTATGCCTAATAACCACCTTAAATTCTTGCTGTCACACACATTACACATATGTTTTTACTATTTTATTAAAGAGATATGTATCAAGGCCCTAGGGAAATGATTAGGTACATTATGTTTTAAGAATTTTATTTCATCTTATTGTTTTTTTATGAATAAATTATATTTTGATAAAATAAAACACAAATAGAATTTTTGGGTTATATTTAATTTCAATTAAGGATCATATTTTTAAGAATTCATATTTATGAATCAAATAAATTTTTAAAAAATTATTATATTTAAATATTATTTATTAAATATAAAGTATGATATTATTTTTATGAATTATCATGTAATTTTTACAAGAGTTTAAAAATTGTTGTCACCAAAAAAACCATAATATATTAATAAATATAATTTTAATTTTAAAATTGAAAATTCAAATTTTTATAAAATTATTTAGATAAATTAATATTAATATTAAAATATGAATTTAAAAATTAAATAATGGATTGTTTTTCATAATTTTATGTGATAGTGGAATTTTCATTTAAAAATTAAACCTCACATAAAAACACATTGTGTATTGTGACTTTATAGTGTCCCAAATGTTATTTAATATATATGTTAAATGAAATAAACAACCAAATATTTTTTTTAGATTTTAAATAATAATATTTTTTTATTAATTTTATAATTCCATTAAGAATCATATAAATACATTATTATATTAAAAGGTTTTAAAATCATTTTATTCAAATTATGAATCACCTCAACATATGAAAGGATTTTATTTTATTAATTTCAGAACATGGACTTATAAGTTAATAAAAAACAGTGTCATTTTATAATGACAATTAAAAAACTATGTTTAGGATTGTTTTGATAGTTATTTTATATTATAGAGTGTAATATAGATGTTTGATAAATAATGAAGTAATACCAAATCATTCCCCATATAAACCCACACAAGACCCCATTTTACTATACTGAATCTCATGAGAACGTAATTACTCTTCCCTAAACTCTCTATTTTAATACAAAGGATCCCCACACTCTCTAGATGATTCTCCCATGTCTTTGGAGCCACACACTCAAGTAATGGATCCTCATATTCTCTTCTTTATTCAAGTTTATTTATTATCATATGCCTTCCATTTCAAATTATTACTATTGGGACTTGTATTGAAATGTTACTATTTTGACTGATATTATGTTAAAAATATGATAGACCGCTTTATCTCTATTGAGAAAATTTTATGAAATTTTATTTGATGTTGTTTTTATGTTGAAATTTTAAAGCGATTCTTCCATGTACAAATAATAATGCAGTGAAAACCTTAACCATTTCCAATCAAGGGGATTCAAATTTATAAAAACATACCTCTTTGACTTGGGACATATATTTATGTAATCCAAAATTCATTTTCATAGAATAAAAAATAATGATAAATGATTCAATAAATTATTATCTAGGTGTAACACTTAATCATGATAATGAAATGAATGTGATAAGTGATCCCAAAATTATATTTTGATCAAATACATTAGTTAATGTTTAAACAAATGATATTATTTGTTAGAATAGGGGGTGAATATTATTACATCATGGGAATAATACCATCAAGATGTATTGGCTGTTATACTTGACCAATGATTATGATGCATTTTTTAATTAATTTCCACATTTTCCAAGTTTTGATTATCATGAAATATCATGGATTATTATTCAAAATCATTTAATAACAATTTTTATTCCTATTGAATAAAATGTGTCAATTTATTCAATTTATTCCCTTTTCCCTATTATGATTTATATCTCACACCATTTTATGTATTTCCCATGGTTCTTCCATATAGTTTCATGTGTGATTATGATCAGTTGTTTTCAATAAAGATGATGTTTTACATGTCTTAAATTATTATGTAAGGAATATAATTCCCAAATAATCGAGAATTATCAATAATAATGATTTTATTAAATATAACATTATGTAATGAATCATGTATTAATGTAAATGATATATAAGGTTTTTTATATTTTGTATCAAAGAAAAGTATAGGTTTTTTATTCGGATTATAAAACACTAGAGAATGATTAGGGATAACAAAAAGAATAATAAAACATCACAAAAATTTGGCATGCATTCAGTATGTGGTTTATCAATAAAATAAATCCATTTATAAATATTACAAGTGTGTGGTTTAAGAAAAAAATTTACTTATGTGTAATAACTCTAGCCAGGTGTAGTAGGCCATAATTTGTGAAACCTAATACACAACAAGAGTCCTTATTGAACACACTATTTTAATCTCTTTGGGGATATGATTTAGTAAATCCATAATCAAATTATGAACCATTATTAAGGTGTAAAATACCCATAATAGTATATGACAGTAAATATATGATGGGTATCCAAGATAGAATAATATAATTCATAAGTAATAGAAATTACATTAAATTATATGTTATCCCATTTATGTTATTGGAATCCCTTTTATTTGTTTTGTAGTTTTAAAATACTCATCCGTAAATATTAATGTAACTGTACTCAATTTTTGGAAATATGAGGAATCATGTAAATAATCATTGTGACTAACTATATGACGGACACCCCCAATGAGATTTTGAACCCGATTGGAGAAGGAATCATGAACATTTCATAATAATCTCTCAAATGAATCAAGTTATGGATAGAAACCGTGATTTGTAGTTGAAACCAACTAACTCTAAGAAATTCCAAACTTCAATTAAAATCTCTACATGAAAATGCCTTTATCATTCAATAGATCATTTGATCAATTAATCATGGAACAATAGTTAAAATCCATTAAAAATATCTTCTCTATGATTTATGTTTCAAAAAAAGGGAAGGTTCTCTTGACTATTTATCATATGGTTGTGGAATTTTATCAGTGTTGGACATTTATTGAGAACACAGATCTTGATGAAGATATTGATGGGATGGGGTAAATGTAATTTGAGGAAATATTTTTCAAGGAATATTTTCCTCTCACTCTTCGTCTTAAAATGGAAATGGATTTCCATACCCTCAAGAAAATGATGAACAATCAATCCAAGATTACATGGAAAACATAACAAGACATGAAATTTACACCACTATATTTTTCATTTCCCCATAATGAAGTATTTATTGCTTCTTTTGTGGGATAAATCCAAATCTATGAGAATCCATAGATATCCGTACAATTGATAGTTTTGAGAAAATTTTATGATGTTCCCTGAAAGATGAAATAGTGATTATTGGACCTCAAATTTAACATAGTGATAATAAGTGGAAAGTGTAGTTTTAGGATGGATAATTGATAAATAAATATAATAATTACATGAAATTCTAACATTCATCATCTCATTGGTGTGTAAAAAGAACCTGTAAATTTTTTCATGGGAACGAGAAAATGAATTAGGTGGGTGATGGAAGTGAAGCTAGGTTGATATTTCAAAAAGGTGAAACTGACTAATGTGATTGGGGAAGGAAATTATTTTTTCATCCCTCATTTCATTGTTCATTGATTCAACTATAATTACCAATATAACATTTCAATCCAATTACAAAAAATAATGTTTTTAGAGACAATAAAAACCCTACAAGGAATAAAAGGATATCTTTTTTCCATCATAATTGTTGAGGTGATTCCTTTCAATGAAGTGAGGATATTTATGCTAGTTATTTATTCAATAATATATAAAATAATTTTTGAGACAGGTTTTTTGCATTCTTTCCTATCATGAATGTTTATTAGAACTATTCAAACTATATGAGAAAACATTGATTTAGAGCTGTTAGTGAAAAATAAAAATGGGGGAATTATTTAATCCCAAATATATAAGGCCACCCCTTTCCCAATTTGTGGGCTGAACATCACAGGAAAACATTTCAGACTAGCTTTAGTGTAAATTGATCAAATTTTGGGTACAGATTGAATTTCTCAATATAGATCCGACATAAATTTTGGAGATAATGAAATCACTCTCTATATTTTGAGTTGAACCCATAATCTATAAATTTTTAATGGGATGAATCTTATTTTCCTCAAAAATATCACAAATAGATATTATTTCCATATTAGAATGAATATCTATATCAGATGATTAATTATAAGGAAAGAAACATCTTCAAATAAATGTCAATTATGAGGGAATACACTAATGCGGTTAAAGAGGAATTTCCTCATATTCTTCATAAATTAGAGGTTGAATTTTGAATATATCTTATAAATGGGGAGTTATCATTTTATAATACAATATATAGGATACTTTATGTGTAAAAATTAGAGGTGAAGGAACAAATATAAGAAAATACCGATAAAGTGTTCATATACCTAAGTGCATCACAATGGGGTATAGTAATCCACTTCTCCAAAAAGAAGTATGGTACAATGTCCCTTTTCATTGATTATCATGATCTCATCCTGTTCAAAATAAATAAAACTAATTTTATAATATGAATTGATCATATTTTTGATTAGCTACGTGGTGAATAATATTTCTCTATGGTGGATCTCTGATTATGATAATACTATGATATTATAATGAATTAGGGTATTACCATGAATACATTTTATACAATGTATGGGAAATATTGGATCATTGTAATTCTATTTGGACTCATATATACTGTAGAAATTTTCATGAAATTGGTAAATAGAATCTTTAGATATTTCCTTGAAAAATTTGAGGTCGTCTATATTGATGATATTGTAATATACTCCAAATACAAGGTGTGTCAATGGGAGAATCGATGCACTGTGATAAAGACAATGATAAATGAGAAGATTTTTGTTATGTATGTAAATTTGAGTTATTATTCAATGATGTATAACTATTAGGGAGCATCATACACAATAATGGGATATCTATGGACACGTCCAAAAAGAGTCAGTAAAATGATGACTAAGTCCAATATCTATGACAAAGATATGTAGTTTCCTTGGGATAGATGTGTATTATCATTTATTATTGATAAATTTAATGTTATTTTAAAACCCTCTTTACATTATAACATGGGTGGGAGTAATGTTTTCTTAGAATGATGAATATAAATAGATATTAAAGTAACTAAAATGGATTCTTTTCAATTCACATGTCCTTACACTACCCACAAGAATACATCTTTTCTTGGTTTTTAGTGTTTCATCGATTAATGGTTTGGCTAATTTGTTATTATAGTATGACAATGACATAGATTATTCATCATGGTACTTGATTTTTCATGAATAGAACTTCCCAATGTGTGTTCTATTGTTTGATGTAGTGATCATCACATTTAAAATATGGAGGCATTATCTATTTGAGGAGAAGGGAGAAAAATATTTATATCAAAAAATAATCTTGTATATATTCACACAAAAGAGTTGAATATGCATTAATAAATATGTATATATCTGATCAAGGACTATGAATGCTAAGTTAAATAAATTCATGGGAATGATAATAATGTGGAGGATTCTTTATATATAAATGATCCATCATTGATATCACTGATGAAAATTTTGTGTGATCATATTTTATTAAATTTTTAAAGAATGTAAATGTGAATCATAAAGAAAGAAAAATTTTCAATTTTTTCTCAATCGTCCATTATGGATAGATTTAATGGTGACAAATGGGATTATGTGAGAATTAAAAAATCATAGAAACTATAAAAAAGGAAATCCTTATCGTTAAATTATAATGAAGGAGTTGTGAGACTTGGGTCACAACTATTTTTACAATAAAATCCTACATTAAATACGGAATTGTTGGATGGCGTACATTGTTCGGATTTCCCCATATACCTATGATGGATAAATATGTATTTAGAACTTTGAAAAACTTATTTTTGTTCCTTTATGAAGAAGGATATCTACGAATATACATCAAAAGGCAAGGCATGTTAGCATATGAAGGATGGAAGAAATATGTATAAGGGTATGATGAAACCATTTCCCATAACATCATGGAAATGGGAAAACACCACCATATAATTTTTCACTAGGAATTATAAGAAATACATGAAAAATATTCTCAATGGGTTGTTGTGGATATTCATATAAATACAGATCACATGATTCAAATTAAGGGGGACATATAAATGGATCAACATGCATGTATATACATTAGATATGTGATAAGGATGCATAGAGTATCAATATCTATACTATCCAAATGAGATATGATATTAACCTCCAAATTTAGGATAAAACTACAAAACGTCATAATTAATGAGATGAACTTCACTATGTAATATCATACTCAAATAAATGTCCAACCTATGTGTACTATTACAACATTTGAAGACATGTTGTGATCATTTTTGATGTACTTCAATGGAATATGGGACCAATATCATCCTCTAGCTGTGTTCACATACAAAAAATAGTTTCCATACAAGAATCAAAATTTCACTCTATGTATCCATTTATGGATGAAGGATTATAACACTATCATGCTGGGATGATGTTGTGGAATGAAAAATACATTGCCCTGAAATGGTCAATAAAATGGTAGAAATGGTAGTATCATTATTAATCTCATCAAGGATTTTAAAAGTTGAACAAATATATATGAATAGAATCATCCATGAGACCTAGAGTTTTGTTCTTGAGACATGATATTCCTCTATCTATACCCAGGGAAGAATTTCATGAGATTTTGAAAGAAGGTAAATCTAAGTCAAAGATACATAAACCCCTTTGATATCCTTGATTGCATCAACACGATGGTATACCGACATGCTATCCATTGTAACATATTTAATGTACATGATATATTCAATGTACCATAATTGATAACATCTTTACCAAAAACCACAAATGTACACAATCCATATGTTGTTCCATTGGAATCATTCCTTTCCTATGAGGAGAAATCAATGAAGTTATTAGATCATACATAAAATTTTCTAATTAATAATACAATTCACATGGTGATAATGTTGTGGAGAATAAAAAACATAGAATAAGAAATGCAGTAACTAGAGGATGTGATAAAAAATGTTACTCTCATCTATATTAATGTGGGGAATAAGAATTTCGGAAAAAATTTCTTAACGGGGGCTAATTATAACATCGCAAACTGTTATAAAGAGTTTTCCATTAAATTTAATTAATTATGTTATTTTGAAATATGGATATAGAAAACACCTGAAATTATTTGGTTTTATTATATACATTAATTTTTAAATGAACATTAATCATAATTGACAATAAATATATTATTTTTGAACACTAATCACATCGTTGGTATAAATAGAGGATTTTATCTAATCCATTTTACATAGTTAAGTGATGTGATGGACTGAACCAGTAGAATTGTACATATTGAATCCCATTTATCAGAGATTTCGAGGGAGATAAGGTTTTTGGTTTTTTCCCTAGACTAAACCCAATGTTAGATTCAACAACTTAGGCATGAGATAAACTATTTATCGGATAAGTTCAAGCACATCAATATCACGGCTGAGAAAAAATACACCTTAAAACCACATGAAGGTCTCACCATCACACACCTAATCATATGGTTTTTTTCTTATGTATAAATGGAATATGAACAAAAAACCTATCAATATGAGTATATATATTTATTTATATAATAATTCATATATTTTAATCCTATTATTGATTTTTTAATTTATTTTTATTTTGAAACAATAAAAATGAAATAGTATTTTTGGGTATTATTCAAATTCAATTAAAGAACTTCTTTTATGAAATAATGGATTTTTGAATTTAAATAAATTTAAATGAAATTATATTATTAAATAATATTTATTAAATACAAATGATCATATAAATTTGATGAATTCAATTTTAATTATTATAAGGGTTAAAAAAATTATTGTAAAAACAACATTTCTTAATAAAGGACTATTTTACATTAAAAGTGAACATTTACAAAATTATAAAATTATTTACATAAAACAAATATTATTCTAGGAATCAGAATTTATAAATTATCCAATGGTGAATTTTTCATAATTTTTTGAGATGATATAATTTTTTGTTAAAAAGTATATACCATATAAATATACATTGTATATTATGACATCATAATGAACCAAATGTGATATAATAAATTAAATAAAGGTTCACACAACCAAATCTTTGTTTTATATTTAAAATAATGATATATTATTATATTTAGTTAGTTTTATAAATTCATTATGAATCCAATAAAACCATTAATATATTATAATTTTTTAAAAACGTTTTAATAATAGTATGGATCACATCCACATAATAAAGGGTGTTATTTAATTGAGATCGTACCTTAGCCATATAAATCAAGAAATCCACTCCAATTTTGTAGAAAAAATATTAATAATATATGGGATGGTTTTGGGTCATGGATATTTTATTATTTAGAGTTTAAACCCATTGTATGAGAAATAATAATGGAATACCAAATCATTTCCTATCTAATCCCAGAAAATCTCCAAATTTATACCCTAATACTCCTTAAACAATGTCATAATTCTTACTTCCCCTATATATATTACTCCCATTGTTCTATAATAATCCTAATAATCTCCGCAAATGAATTTGGAGTTATACTATCACGTAAGGGATCCTCACATTCTATTCAATATTCATGTTTATTTATTAATATTGGCCTTCCATTTCAAATTCATAGTTTTGGTACATGCATTTACATGTCTCTATTACAAATTATTTGATGTAGAAATTTTGAGATACACCTTTCTATATCATCAAGCCATTTTGTAAAATTCTAACTGATATCAATATGTTGTAGAAATTTCACCGTGATTTATCCATCCCGAAACAATTATGTAGTGAATACCATACACATTTCATATCAATGATATTACCCTTTATACACACATACCTCTTTGACCAGGGAATAAAATGTTATTTTTTCACACTCAATGTTCATAAAATAGAATTTTACTTCTAATTATTCTATGAATAATGATAAATACGGAACCATTGTGGCTTAAGATTAAATGTATATGATGGATGTGCCTAAAATATTTAGTTTTCTAATAAATTGGGTACTTTTTAGTCTAATGATATTTCATGTTTGGTTAGGTTTTGTAGCTATTTTTTCAGGGACTATTTCTATCCATATTTATACAATTTTATTAGTGATCTATGTTAATGATTAAGTGATTGATGTTGCCTCCACATTTATAATGTTATGATTATCATGCTATATAATGCCTTATTATTCATGTTTTTGTTCCCCAGTAATTGGAATACTCTCAAAAATGTATTTTAATCATCAGGTAAATCGATGTTTATTCCATTACTGGGCGTTATTTCCCTATCCTTTCTTATGTATTTCATCATGTTATCCAATGTAGGTTTATGTGAGATCGTGTTAAGGATGTTATTAATAAATGTTTTCTCCTATTTCCAATTATTTTGTAATGTGAAAAATTACCAAATACACTATAATTATTGATCTTATGGGCTTTATAATGTGTAATATTATGTAATAAACCATGTATTGATGTGAAATAATGATCAGTGTTGTTATAATATCCTTTACATAGAGGCCTCCCAATCTATCAACCGAACAATATTCTTATTTGGCTAGGATATGGGGCGACTTGTGAGTTAGTCAATTATCACCCAAATGGAATTGTGTCCCTGAAATTTACATGGTAATAACATAAAAAATATATATTTATCTCATTCCACGTACACTATAGAACCTCAGTGTGTTGAGATAATCATACAATAATTTGAACTTAGCCTTCTCTTGATGACATGTAAGGCATAAGGAGACCAACTATGAAATTATATTATTCATATTGGGACACCAAAAATTTTGTTGAATGTCCTTGTAAAACATTTCCATAGACCGATGTATCGTAAAATGATATGTATCAAAATCACTCAGAACCTCCTCCTATAATTTCTCTAGTACCATTGGGTATCCTATAAAAAGAATGACATGATCCCCATCATTAGTAAATCCATCATGAGATTTTCAATTGGATATATGAGTATATAGGGTCACATATTCATAATTCCTAAGTAGATTCTTCATGGTTTACTACAAAATAGGAGGAGTAGCATCCACAATTTGGAGGTAAGATTCTCTATCTACTTCTCAAAATGATAGAAATAATGTTTTCCACATGTCTAACGTAGTAATCACTAACTGTGAAAAATATCTCATGATAAGAGAATCTTCTACCACGATCCCCTTCCCATAAGTACAAATTTTTTGATTTCATAATCATGGTGGAATTATATCCATCACTATATCTAAATATATAATTATTCTAGTAGAATATAAACATAATTCTCTTTTTTTGAAATAGATAATAAATTGACACCCTATGGTATTGTTTCACCACATCATTTGTGTAGACACATCCACCGGTATCTCAAGATCAATGGTTGGGTAGATCATCACACACGTTCTCAAATATATTAAACTATATGAAATCACAACCCTCCCCTACATTGAAATACAATTTTTTCTAGTCCCTATGTCATTACAGGACACTACGTACATGACAACATCCTCTAGTAATATCAGTATAGGACTGCTCGCCAATCTCTTCATTAATTATTTAAATTGTTGTTGGTATTTCAATATACACTAGAAAAGCTATATATTTCCCGAAAAATATTTCATGGGTTGTAATATATTATAGAAATAAAGTTTTAATAAATTGTAATGACCTACATGTCCAAGGAATCATTGCATCTCCATCAGTCTCCTAGATGGATCCCAATCCAAAACTGGCTTGACCATGGCTGGGTCCACCACCACCCTATCCGCAAAGATATGATGTATTAGAATGTATTCATACATTATAAAAAAAATTCAATTTGGGATATTATTGTAATTTTGGTGCTCTTGGTGTACGTCTAAAATCATCTTCAAGTGTCTTGTGAGCTTCCCCTTAGACCTCGAGAACATAAGGATATCATCGATGAAGACTAGAATGGATGAGTATATGATGGGATGAATGTTCTAGTTCATAAGTCCCATTATAAATAATGGGGTGTTATTAATTAAAAATGAAATCATAACATACTCATATTTACATAGTGACATCTATATACCATCTTCAGTACATCCATGTACCCTAATCTCAAATGATTATTTCCTGACCTTAGGTGAATAGTCAAGAACCATCATGCCCCTATAAACTAATCACAGTGGTCATTGATCAAGGGTAGTGGATACATGTTCTTCAATGTCATTAGATGGAAGAATTTATAGTCCACACAAAACCTCAATCATTCATCCACCTTCTTGGTAGAAAAAATTAGTGATTCCATATGTGAAAAAATGGGAATAACAAGTCCTTTCCTCTACAAATCCTCAGACATCAACCTCGGTTCTAAAAGATCTAGGGGATTTATCCATTATGTGGGAATAAATATCTATTACATCCTGGGATAAGATAAATGAATAAGTCTATCTCTATGTTGGAATGAAATCCTAGAACATACTCAAGGAAGATAACATCGTACTTCTCTTACTCTGTATTGAATGGAAAACTCATAATATCCACTACACCAAGTGTCTTTAGATCCAACTACTGAGTAATAGGATTTACCCTCTTATACATGAGTCAATCCTACACTTCCTAGGTTTACTTCTGAATCACAAATGATAACCTAATCCAATCATTGTGGACACACCACATCCTCGAACTAAAAAATTAAATCGAGGAATGAGTTGTAGATAAAATATATAAAACTAATATGATGTGTTAAGGCCATATAACTACTAAAAAAATAACCCAATTAAAACTTCCACCACCAAGAGTCATGTCACGTTGTTGGAACATGTGTTATATAGTTGACTCATCTCTAGCAGGAACCTCCACATTCATGGTTTTAGCCAAATGATGAAATAAATTCTTTATATCTCGTACTAGATTGGTGTAAATAATGTAACAACTGGATCCTATTTTTACTGGTACTACACATAAGTATGATAAAACACATATTTTACCTCCAAACATTCACAGAGCCTCTAGTTCATATACCTCAACCAACTAAAACTACACTCACGCCTATACTCAATATCCCTATGACAGGCGTTGACCACCTAGAGATGGTTTTGTTAACATTTCATAGTGTCAACCACGTCTAGCTACTATCATAGATCCTCTTCCACATATTCTACCTTGCAGACTTATTTACACCTACCACTACCTCTACCTTAGTTTTACATCATCTTTCTATATGTTAGTCGTATGGTGGTTCAGACATTCATGAATGATTTCCACTACCATCACATGTCTATAACTATCACCCTATTTAGGAATGATGAATTAATATTTTTTTGGGGAGATCTATGAATCAAATTGCACACTGTTCACCAATCATCGATTCAGTTTATGATAACGGGAGAGATATCCTTAGATTCTCCCTCCAATAATTTTTCATTGGATCCATGTTTATACAGATAACCATGAATCCCATCACAGCCATATTATTATATAATAATTATATATATATATATATGTAAATGGATAAATAAAATAATTTCATATAATTTTAATGATTAATTATACGCCCATGATAAGATTTTTAAAAACACCAATCAATGCTAATTCTTATGTTGCATCTCGCATGGAACCCTCATTCTAAACATAAGGGTGCCCTCAAATTATTGTTGTAATCTCCATTTGATATGTTATTTCACATTTTAGGGATAATTGTGTGTCCGTTTTATCTATTATATTTAATATATTTCTGACATTCATTATGCAGATAACACGCCTCAAAATCACACATCATCTTAGAGCTTGTACATGAAAATAATCCATACAATTACCAAAATTAATAAATGGAAAATCAAATTCATTATATGTGGTCCCTTCAATACATAACAATATTTATTGAATGGATATAACTATCTATTCATATAATGGATTAGTGTTTATGAAGCATGGGTATGGAATTTTTGGGAACAAAATTCATATATGGGATTGCTCAAATCCTTTTATAACTGAAATAGGTAATCCACATATAATTTATGAAAATTAGTGGTTGATGTTGAATGAAAGAGTATAGATAATTGAGACTACCTATACTAGAAAATCCTTTAGATGGTATTATTTTATTTATTGAAACATGAGGGATTTGGGATGATACGTGGTGACATAGTTAATTTACTATCATATAGGAAGTCCTTGGATAATAATGTGGTTAGAATATAAAAATTAGACTATATTTGAATGAAATTATAATTATAGACAATGGATCATTAAATATTCAAAGTAGGGGATTAATGTTAGAGAGGGTATTGTGGACTCCATTTCACAATTAGATCTTAGTCTATAAGGATCGTTTGGTTTCACTATGGTTTGGGGGAATGACCGATCATCATGGGAGTGCCTATAGGTACAAAAAAATGGAAAATTGTTTTCCATAGGTATTGTGAAAATTTTTAAGATAATTGTTAGTATATGAATGGAATATGACTTTGGTATGAGGCTTTTATGGTTCATTTAGTTTACATAATGTGATAACAAAGAAGTTCTTATGTGTTCATTATTTATAGATTCTCACAATCATATAGTTGGTATATTGGAAATTATTTCAAACAGTTGTAATCCTTTTCATCTATTTTGTATATGATAAATACTTATCTTTACTTAGTGGAAATTGATGTTTTATGGTATAATCTATCATGGTTGATATGTTCAATTAAAAACAAATAGTTACCCTGTATAGGTGGAAATACCATATCATGTGAGGTTTGGTGTTGTTGTGTATTATTGTATTAGATATATGTTATTCTATGTAAATTGAGATGATGTGATAATTCATAATAGAAGGTGTTACTATTATCCTATAATGAAATTGTAGGTATATATGGCTTTCTATCTAAGTATTATGATATTAGATACATTTCCAATTTTGTTTTATTAAAAACTATATTGATGTTTTTTGTACATGGTTATAAAAAAATTATACCATGGCTTTAGGAATGGAGGTTTAGGGATTCATGAAATACCAAAAATATGGTATTATTCATTGTTGTAGCTTACACCTATCATAGATGAGTTTTCCATAATTATATTATATGATACTTTATTGGTTATAAAATGATATTCACTTCCTAGATGTGTACCTAATATGATATTAGAGGAGTATTCCTCAATCAAGATATTTTACTACATTAATTTTATAGGTTTTATTTAATTGATAATTGATTATTTATGACTAACCATGATTCACTATCAATATCTGCTAATATATTTATAACATGGTATGATTATATTATGCCTTTCCCCATATTGGTTTCCAATACATTTTTTGGTTTTATTATGATGTTCCCGCATGTGTTTTTCATATGATATGGTCATTACATGCATTATTTCCATATTTGGGAACTCTAGGAAAGGTTGAGTGTTAGGTTTTATAGTTTAGGACACAATAACCTGACATGATTTGTTTTGTATAATATGTTATTGCTTTACTTTCTTTATGTTTATATGTAAACATGACATAATTCATTATATGTGGGAAAACATTGGTGGTTCCATATTATGTTTTTTGTCACACCATACATGAGAACCTATCTATATTTATGGATTTATGTGTTGTTTTTTATGTAATAGTTCTGTTATAATATTTGGATAAATTTTATTAATGGTGATTTATATATAGGATATAGGATAGACATAAGTTGTCCTTGAAAATTTCCCAACTATATGTTTTCATTATTATATTTTATATTTGGTCAATATTTTGGGACATTTTTAAATTATATATGTATGTATAAAGACTATAGAATTAATTATTATTAAAAAAAAATTATGTTATCTTTTTTATGGTTATATTTTAGGTATATTTCATTTCATGTTCATTAAGGATATGTGGAGTTTTGTTATTTGTCTTTTGTTGAATGTAGTGATACTGAAAGCATAGTTGTTCCATATGTAATAATTCAAACTCTAATAACCAAGATAAAGTGTATATTTTATTACAACCATATAAAATACATTGACCAAAATTATTATGGTTAATATTTTTATTTTCTCATGAGACTGAGTAGGTAAATTAATACATCCATACACAAGAAATTTAAATTACATCATATGAATACATGAAAACATTACTAAATTATTTTATTTATCGGTAGGAAACATGTAGTACCCTTCACAGTTTCTTGAGAAAATGTTAAACACTATGAATTGTTTATATCATTTACTCAAAATGGTATAGTGTTAGAAGAAGATAATAGAATATAGACATGAAATAAAAAATATGGAAGGAATCAATAATTAATTCATCCCATAATAAGTAATAACATGATAAAAATGCATCCATGGGTAGTAATAATATGGATATGTGTAATCATATGAATAAAAATACTATTATCTTAATTACATAAAACAAAATTCCATGCATTATATGCCTAACATCAATACCTCATACAATACATTATAAATAAATTGGTATGCACACACTTGGTTTCCAAGCTATCTACCCTCATTAATCGCAATGATGTATCATGAGTATTTATTATTCATGGCACTAATCATCACATATTTTTTCCAATGCATCCCTAATATAATTATAACAGATAAAAATGATATATAATAATGTTACTTAAGAATATTTATTCATAATCACGGATATGTAATAAATAGTTATTAATATACAAATAAAGTATGTATAAAATATTAGAATATCACCATTAAATGGTATATTTTGGATATATTAATGAATATTAGAAAATAATTATTGAATATATATAATATTCATACTTTCATTAAATGTACCCTTATCAAAGGTATGATAATGAATTAATAGTAATTGGTATATCTAGGATATACGTATATTCATAAGAAAAATCATCAAATATAATTGTTTGTAATGGAATGAATCTAAATAATTATAGACGAATAACCTATAAAAATTAATAGTGTGGGATTCATATATTTGATACACATATATAAAACATTATATCATTTACGGAAAAAAAAATTTATGACAAAAGATAAATTGTTCTGGAATTGAATTTAATCAACATAAGACTAAATAATTGATTCCGCAGCAAATTGTTTATCATCATTTCGTATAAAAACACACATATTTAAAATAATACACCACTTAAACCAAACATTCATGTCATGTGAAAGGATTTTTATAGTGGAATATTTTTATATGGGTGTAATAAAGGATTATAACTACATTTTATGAATGAATAATTTTTTAAAATGGTGATACCTCATTAATGTAATCATAAATAGTTTCATAAAAAAGAAGCATAGTAACATTTCATATTTAAATGAAATATAATTATAAGGGATTATAAAATAAAAAAAGACTATATAACACATTCCTAAAGAATTAGTTTCTTACATATTTATAAAGAACGTAGTGGAACCTTACGAAATCCTTATAGCGACACATATGTTTGAATAGGAGAGGGTAATATTGCCAAAAAATAAATACTGATGAGTAAAGTGATATTGGGTGGGTATTTTTTGAAAATTAAGGGGAATCATTTATTAAGGATTGATATTGATCAATTCAAATCTAGGTTGTAGAAAATATAAAACCATGTTCATACACATGGGTTTTCATATTAAATTAATTGTTTTATTCATTTTGTTTAGAATAAAATTCTAGCAATTTATATTTATTTGGTCATAGAAAATTATTTTATTCAAAAAATAAAATTTTAATATTATTTCAGTTTTAGAATTTTGATTGAACATTATAGGATTTGAAATTGATTTTATCACATTTAGATATATTCATTTAATATGATAACTTGTTTCTGGTCTCTTATTAAATAATACAAATTATTAAATAATTTTTAAATCAGAATGAGGTAATAATACTTAATAACTATTCAAATGGTTTTTTATAATTTACCCCAAAATAAATTCCATGTAAGATAATTATAAATAGTCACTATTAGCTTACTTCTATATGATTATTAAATACATACATTCCCTTTAAAAAATAAATTTCTATATAAGAAAAATAACATTCTTAAATAAATATTATAGGGTATTTAAAATTATTACATTCACATGAATAATATAAAAACATTTTTCATATAAATCATTTATTTTATATATAACACTTCTGTGTAATTATATTAATATTCATTGAGTAAAATAAATTATAACGATTTATAAAGTATTTTTTTTATAAATTATATTATCGTTTATTGGGATCTATTTTGAAAAATATTAAAATTACCATTAATTTTTTTTATTTTCACCATAGAAATTCCATTTTCCACGTTATAATTTGAATGATTATATTACCCCATTTGTGAATATTTAACATTTAAAACCATTGTTATCCTACCATTAGTTCATATAGAATTTCTATTATATTTTTTATTATTTTTGTATAATATAAATTTATCCTCATTATTAATAATTGTTTTAGTGTATAATCCTATGATGTTTAAGATTATGCAGTTTCCTAGTGTTGTTTATGTGTCCAATAGCACCTTTTCAGCAATTATTGTGAATATAATTTTTTAATTTTATATATTGTATTATGTTGAAACAATCTAAAAGAATTTTTTATGTAATTGATATTGAAATAAGATACTTATTTATTATTTTCATAGATTAGGATTTATGTGATATATTTTTTAGGTAATTACATCCTTGTAATTTTTGTCACACATAAATCAATATAGAATGAATGTATTTAAAACTTATAAAATTCATAGGATCCCATGTTTCCTCCTCCATAAAGAAATTCTTTAAATAGAATTGATCAAATAGGTTTCCCAATATGGTGAAGTGAGCTCTCTATTATCAACAATCTAAAAAGGTAAATTAGTATAGTATAATCTTGGACCTAAAAATACTTCATCAATTGTGATCAATAATGTTGAGTCTGGTATGGACATCCTTATCAATTTGAGATGGAAGACATATTTAAATTTATATGATTTGTGTGGGAAATCTAAAAGTTTTGTGACATCTCAAATTATCTCAAAAATATCCAAAATACCGATATAAATTGAATATATTGTAATTTTCTTTCCAATCATTCTAAATCCCATCCTTCGTTATACTTTGTAGAAGACCTGACTCGCTGAAGGAAACTCAATGTCTCATATTTTTTTATTAGTATATATTTTTTCTTTCTCTCTCCTATAATGATATGATTATGTATAACACATAATTTATTTGTTTTCTCTTGAACACGACATGGATATTGAAGAATTTCTTCTTCACTACAACCTTGTCAGTTGATGTATGACATTTTCCAAATACAAGGCCTCATACAGTTACATTTTTATACCTGAATAGAAGTTATTGTTGTTTGGATGTTAATCAAGTTGAATATAATGTTACATTATTCTGAGAAATTTTATTTATCATGACCATAAGAATCCCTCTATCTTATAGATATCCATTTAAAACTACACACCATTTTAATGATGATAAGAGTTTCTCAGATGTATTATAGGGTTCAAAATATTTTTAAGGTTGTGACCTATCGATTCCCTCTTACAAGCCAATGAATTTATAATAACACTGCATCATCTCCATAAATTGGACTATAGATGTAGAATAGATTCAAGAAATAATTAAACACTCATGGGGGGTCGTTCCATATTGTTCTTATACTCACACACACATCACCAAACACCCATAAAATTTTGTAATGTAAAAAATTGTAAAATATTAATTAATAAATATTAATCCTAAAAAAGAGTATGTAAATGTTATAGAAAGAATATGGTATGAATACCAGATCAATAATGCTAAATAATTGGCAAAGCTGCGAAGATAGAGGCAATCATTTTCATGTTAAAAACATGGTATATGCCATACAGTGTTTATTAATCTAATATCAAGCTAATATTTTTCATATTTTGAGTATATAAAATGTGTTATCATCCATATAAGACATGAAATGTGAAATAAAAATCCATTAAGGAATGAGTATAACAATACCTAGTATTCACCCTAAAGACCCAAAATGAGGAACTAAAAGGAAAAAATTATATCAACCTCCAATAATGTGTGTAAGGGAATCCCAATATTAGATATACATGAAATCACAACAAGGTATCATTTTGGTTAAAACAATAAAATGAACTTAAGACTCCATAGAATTCCTCAATATAACACTAATCTAGGAGAACTCGTTAAATGATCTTGACAACACTGATGGTTCTTATTCAAGAGGATATGTTCATTGAACATATCCATGAATATGACATATGATAGAATATATAATATCCTTATATAATAATAGGGGATATCACATAGGGCCTATGGGTGGGTTTCTAAAATCTAATAAGTATTACCCACAATGTTATGGATCATAGGCATATGTATGTTGGTGAGGAAATTTCCTAAAATACCTCACATAGGGAAGATGGTTGGGAGTGAGTATTATATTTGAACCTAATGCAGGGAAACCAAATCTAATCATCCTTTGTGTTCTTGAAAAATGGTAAGAAATTTATGCCCCAATTAACCATCAATATCATTGGAAGAGAGAAGTAATTTCAGAACAAATAAAACATACCGAACAAATCCATAAACATGGAACAAAAAAAAAATATTGTCATTGTAGGAACACAACTATATGAAATTTCATTATACTGAGAATATTGGAGGATTAAATGTTCAACAGCGGATGTATAATGTTTTTATAGGAAGTTAATGATGTCTACATCTATATAAAACACAATCTTCTGTTCATTCCCATGTACCCTTTCCCATGCCCAAGTACACTGCCACACCCTAATACCATCAAGTGTTCTCGCTCATTTTCACTAGAAGAATACAAAACCCTATAAAAAACATAATATGGTTTATTTCCGTGAAATTTTATTAATTATAAATACCTAATACATTATAATCACCTATTTTCCATGATGTTCTTCCCCAATACTCAATTGTACTTTAATTGGAAGAAAACACTCCTCATTCTCTTGAAATACATGCTATGTTATTGGTATTTCATAAAGGTAAGTCAGTAATATCCTTCCCAAATCCTCAATTTCCTTAATTATTAATAAAGTATCTATTATTTTGTACATTTATGTCATAAATGGATTCAAAACATTAATTTCAAACATATACAAGGATTGACACTCAAAACCAAACATCCTCGTACCTTTTGAAAAACACATTGATCCTAAATGTCCAAAAAAGAAAACAGAAGTCCTTACACGTTGATCTGATATTGATCTACCTCTAGAATGATGTCTGACAGTCTCTCCCCTACCTTTTTTTCATCCATATAACATGGGTGGATTACCCTCTACTTTTATATATTTTATGAGATAAGAGGGCCAAAGAGTGTATTTTAGTTTCTTTACTTAAGAAGCTAATTAAAAGAACAATTTATACCATCCTAAAATTCATTACACTAATTGACAATCATCATATATCTTTATGCTTCACCTATGGTAAACCGTTAATCAAAAAATAATCATGGCCTCAGATTCACCATCTAAGGTCCAAAACATGAAAAAATTATTTATTTCAAACACCCATGAATTGTTTTCCTTATATTAATATTTTCATATATAAATAATGAATCACTCTAGTCACATGAATGACATGTTTTCTCATTTCTATAATATAAAAATATTCTTTATCATATTCCAAATTTATATGTTGGAAAAAGTGATTTTAATTTATCCACTCCTCATGGATTTTATTCCATAGAATACAAAACATTCACAAAAACGTGTGGATACCGCTTTCATATTATTCTATCACACTCCAAGGTAAATCTTATAGAATCTAATATTTTTATCACATAATAACTTAAGAAGTCAGTCAAATTTGAAGGATACTCTCCTACATATCCTTGATATCTTTTCAGCGGCCTATATAGGTAGAAAATTTTTTGACGTCTAGATCTCCCCAGTCGATCACATATGTTATGTCATTCTCATACTTCCTTAGCTAAAACATATGAAATACATCATGTAAAATATCTAAATTTCTACGTAGTTCCTAGATTCATGCAGCATTTACAACTCCACCTAGTTTATTTAATGGTCCAATGAATCATAGAGATAACATTGAATATTGAAAAAATATTTATAATCGTTTCTGAGGTGAGGCATTAAAAGAATCTGGTCTCCATCATTGAAATCCATAGGTCACCATATCAATTTTTTAATATAAAATTTTATGGACATAGGAAGTCATAAACTACTTATTTATTTCATTCAAATTCTCTACCAATGCACACAAAATCTATGGGTCCAAAAAAGATGACTCTCATAGCCATTTTCAGTTATCGAGAATATAACAATATTTCATACAGGGCCTTGAATAGATCCTTACCTACACTAGAGTGGTAAATATTATTTTATGAAAATTACACCATGATAAGCTTATCCTCCCAAATACAACCAAAGTACACATACAGGAAAAAATTTCATCCATAAAACATGAACTAAATGCTCTATCAAGCCATCAGTATAGAGGTGGAGTGCAATGATTAGACATGTATAATTCACAAAGGACCCAAAAAATCCTCTATATAATCATTATATAATGTGAGAATGATGACCTAAAATGAATTTCAATGGAACATCATGATTATAAACATTTTCCTTCAAGTAAAGGATTAACACATTCTCCAATTAAACCGACACTCACTTAGTTAGGATGTTAGTCGACTAAGAGAGTCGGTCTACAATAAAATATTTTTCATCATCCCCTTTATATGTGTGTGGTATTAATGTCACAATGTACAAGGATATATCATATAAATTCAACTCTATCACTTCTAGGGGTTGAGAAATCTTACTAGAACGATGTTACCAGCCTTCACGTAATGAAAATTAATGCGTCATGAGAAAAAATCAGATACAACTTTATTCCTTTATAGAAAATAATATTCGAATCTAATATCCAAGTACATATTAACCAATCATTGACGTACAATTAAGGGGGTTTTGTAGATCTACCTAAACACACCCTCTGACAATTTCACTTTTACCAACATCTCCCCTCAACAAGTATGATGTTCAGACAATTATAAAAATGCTCACAAAGAGCATATGTAGTGGATATCAGAGTACATAAGGTATTATATACGTTATATCTATCCAAATAATCTCTAATAAACAAAACGATTTTAGGGGTAACAACAATTTTTTATAGGTACTCCATATCGTCCTTATATACTATATTTAACTGCGAACAGACCAACTTATCTATCACTAAACTCAAAAACTGAGAATTGGATCAGCTACTACGAGAAGCTGAAACTGTGTTCCCATTATGTGTAGTATATAATATATCAATGTTACCATACTGGAGGAATTTTATCCATATCCTCAATCTCATGTTATAATTTTTATATGAAATTGTATACTTGAGACTCTTGTGAACAAAATATATGATAAAAAACTCTCTCATAACACAGTGCCACCACATCAACAGATAAAATACATTTACTATCAACAATGAATTGTGTTCAAATTATTTGATCATGGGATTGCTACTTCTAGGACCCATAACATCACAAAATAAATCTGCATTAGAACAAATATCTTCCTAACTGAGGATATATTTAGAACACCACATATCAAACACCCAATCATTAATGTCTAATGATTTAGGATCTCGTAAACCTCTATCATAATTCCTTGGAAGTCCAATTATACATATTTTTTTGGTTATGAATGGAAACCCCATTGGGGTAAAATCCTTAAATTGTGTCATGAACTTTCAAAAATTAGGCCTAATCCTCTAATAGTAACCTTAAAACACATGGAAACTATATACCATGTCATGATATTGGGTGGATCCAAAGATAAATCTAAATCAACATTTAACATTTTATCTACGAATCCATCTTATAATTTGGAATGTCCATGAAATTGGACATCACAAATCAAGAACTTACACTTCAATATATTTCCATAAATCTTTTTCTTTTGGAGTATGTCCAAGACCATCCTCATGTGTCTAATGTTCTCTTCTTATGATATCGTTTAGACTAGGTTATCATAAATGAGGAACACCAAGGCTCGCTCTAAGAGGGGATGGAAATATGGTTAATGAGTCCCATTAAAACTGATGCGGAATTATTCCTAATGAATGGAATCCCAAAGTACATATATTTTCTATAGATACATAAGAAATTCACTTTTATTAAATCCTACTCATGAACACATATCCGGTGGAAGGGTGAAATAATTATAATCATGAAGAACTTATTATTCTATATGGAAAGCTAAAATAGGTATTCATTACGTGAATGTTGATAAATATTATTGATAGAAACCTTGTTTAAGAGATGTTAATTCACAAATTTTTTCAAGATCCAATATACTTTCTCATCAAACAACAGTGGGGAAAACTTGGTTTCCACACTTGGTATGAAAAATCCCTTCCTCTAGAAATCCTTTTATTGTACCATTACTCAAGATAGACATTGGGATTTATCATATATGGTGGTTTGTAGATAAGGGTCATCACTATGTGAAATTATATATATAATTCGATATACCAAAGGGGAGGTATGTTGGGTATGTCCATAGGAAAGGTGTATTTATAATCTACAACCACCCAAGGAGACTAGTCACCCATAACATCTGTCAAGGGATGGGATAAATTAGACAAATTCCAGGTGATCAATTGTATACTCATTCACATGTACACAAATAGTTGTACCTAATATTAATTCCCCCAAAAAATTAAAAGTTTGTCCCATCAACATGGATGATCCGCATCCACTACCTTTAATATTATATCGATTTATGAACTATAAAAAATAGTCCATACAAAATATGATTTCTTACAGCCAAATAACATCTATAAATGTATCCTAAATAATTCGCTCTCCAATGGGAGGTTTGTCAAACTATTAAAAAATGTGTGTGATCCCAGAATCCCCCCTTCATGAGTCTCTAAAGAATTTGTTGTGAACCAGGATCAATAAGGACATTAGTGACTCGAAAAGTTGATATGGATAGAGAGGAATGTATTTAACATGTGTCTATCAATATAGTAGATATAGTATAAAATACATACTTCATTCATCAAATAATCCATAGGGACTATTGGGAAAAGGCCTTCAATTCCAATGGATTTGACCATCCATTAATAAATATATGACCCGCATGGGGTTGATGAGGTATGGTGTTCAAAATAGCTCAAATGGTCGACCAGCTCCTTATACTCCCATTGATCCTATTCCTTGTCATACACACTATAGAACTCTCGGATCAAACCATTGCATCTTCTGATAATTCCCATCAAATGTATCATTTTTAATAATAAGACGTCTTAGAAAATCCCAAGGAGATTTCTATGTTCATCACACGAGTAGAACGCCCTCTCCTTGGCCTAGATCAACCATTTTGTGAGCACTATTCTACAAACCTTCTATAATGAAAATGCATCATGAATTTCATAGCCCAAATTATATTGAAACAACAGTACACATTGCATGTTTTAATTATGATAAACTAGAAATCATGATTATAATAATCACATATATTTTTCATGTTAATGGTTTTAGAAGATTCGGTCATAAATACTACATATAAATCACCTAAATTAAAAAATTCAAATATTTATTATAATATACAGTATCAAATTATGTAAAATATTTTAATATAAAACATGATTTTTTATGACAAATCATTATGTCATTCAACATCATTTTTTATTCAAACAAAAAAATTCATAATACACTAGGATAAAAATTCCAAGACATAGACTGAGTATAAAATGTTTAGAAATGGATATAAAAATAGTGAAATGTATTAGTTTTGTGAAAAACATGAATCCCAATTAATCATTAACATCCATCTAAATATTCTTTACGAAATCGTGTGAAATTATTTCCTCATGAAAATCAAAAACACGTTTTCTCAATAAATACCATTAAAGATCATTGAAATAATATAGAGAGAAAACATGAAATTTTAATAATCAAAATTGAAATTAATGTAATAATATAATTATTTTTATTTAATATCTACATCTTCATTCTCAAAAAAATTTCCATTTTAATCTCATATTTTGATCAAAATTTATTTTTATTTAGATGAAATTTTATGATTTATTTACAAGAATTAGCTTCTATAGGACCATAAATATTAACAAAAGCATGAAAAGTGATTTATCTCATCATTATACATTAATAATAAGAAAATTTTATAAAAATGTAAGACAATTTTTAGAATGGGTAAACCATTATATGAAAAATGATATATTAATCACCAATTGTTTTTACAAAAATCTCTAGCTAATTCACTCAATAATTAAATATATATAAAATAGGTCAATATAACAATGACTATTATTGAAAAAATAGTGTACAATTTTGATCACATACTATTCCATCATTTATATCAAAATAATATTAATCACTCTTAGCGACTAATACCGCAAATTATTATTACTTAATAATTTAAACACTAAAATATAAAAAAAAACATCTATTAATAAAATGTCTCACCAAAAAGACAAATTAAAATCAGATATTCATAAAAATGATATTTCAGCCTTTAATCCTCAAGAAATATTGGAATATATTATATTCCCCATAATCATATAATGTTCATTAAAATATATTGAAATTTTATAGGATAACATTTATCGCTAAATCACTTTTCATTATAACAGTTATATTTATGATAAGACATATTATCCCACCATCAATATAATCTATATATGTAATGTAATACTAACAATGACATTCCGGGTGTGATAGGTTGTTTCTTAGTTTAGGGTTTTCCCTTTTTCTAAAACTATACTAATATATTTTTTTTAAAAATCACTAAAATATTATGAACATCCATAAAAATAACATCAATATGGAATGATCATATAAACACCAATGTTACCCAAAACCATTAAACTCATCTCTACCGAATTAAAAGTGCAGTATTTATAAAATAATTTTTCATATGTTAAACGTAATGGATACATATACCTCAAAAATATAATAAATCATAATAAATACCTCCCAATATATATATATATATATTGCAATTAATAATAAAAAATTACTATCTTAGAATTTGAAAAAATGATTAACAGTAAATCTAGAGTTATATCTTAAATCCAAACAACATGATCATTAAAAATATAACATATTCCATTATAAATTCTCTTCCATATTATTCCTTAAAACATCCTACGTATAGAAAAGAATTAATTATTTCCTAGGATTTATCAAAATTAAAACATATTACATTTTAGAATAATTACCTTTTATATGAAATTTGTAGTTTCTCCATTATAAATAATAATGGAATTACACATTGCTATAAATTTATATACATGGTCTCACTGATCCCATTCATGAAATATCTCCAGAGGAAATAAATATTCATTATGAGCGTACTCTAAAAATTTATAAATTTAAATTAATTCTTTTAGTGGAAAATTATTTCCATTAACAACATTAATCGAACATTTAATTTTTCGGTGGTAAATAATTGAATTATGAACACTTTTAGCACATTTATATACCATACCTATTGTTTTAATAAATTTTACTAGATTTTTCTTAAATCATTTTTTGCAAAAAAAACCATTAATATTTTTTCCATTTTAAAAATTTTCTTTAGAATATACATTCATATTTTGAATATAAATTTTATTAATCATAAATTATGATAGATTATGAAATATAAGTGGTAGAGTTTCCACTACATCACCAATTTCGTTTGATTTCACTTCATGACAACCCCCATATTTTCGGTCACTTCCATTATTACATTGGTTACTTATGGATATATAAATGTACTAAAATGAAATAATATATTGTGATTGAATCAATAAAATCTCATGAAACCATTTTATTAGGATGGGAAATACTAATATAAAAATTTATACGTTTTAAACAACGATTTTCTAATTATAAACAAACAACCATATTTATCCTTGTCATACTATCCTTTGCAGATGTAGAGGACAATAAATGTTTATAAAAATATTATTCTAACTAATTAATTTATAAAAATAATAACATTACACAAACTATAAGGAGTTGATCTTACACATTACATATTATAGTGACTTCTAATAGATATCACCTTCTTGGATAACCATATATAATTTAATGTCATATTTTTAGATATTCATGACATAATTTATATAAAACCAACGTAAATTAAATGGAGGTCACTTCTATGTAGTATATATTTCCCCATAATTGAAATATTTAAAATAAAACATGATTTCTATTCATTGAAAATCATTATTTCTTTTTAACTTACTTGTTATTTCCCTTAATCATCCTTAACTTCATTTTTTTAAATATGGAAATAGAACAAAATCATCAGTAAGTGAAGAAAAGAATGAAAAATATTTTTCTAGTAAAAAATAAGGAAAACAATGAAACAATTTTTTTATCTCAATATTCTTGGAATGGTTGAATAAAATATTTTCAACATTAAAATACCAAACACATTTTTATCAATGAAACCCTTAAATCCCATACAAATCATAGATTGAACATGTAAGACACTCTGGGATACACATTCATATCACAATTATATATAGTGTAAACATTATTGATACACATTTAGAAACCACCATGGTTATAAATGGTGTAACCATCACAGTTACTCTTGAAGTATTAATCATGTTGAAATAGGGAATAAATATCATTGTATAGATAGATTATATTTTAGGAGAAACCTAATTAGTTAAATCTATCCCATTTCCCATTGAATTAGTGAGATTTAATGAGAATAACACATTATATAAGATATAACAGGATCACAGATGAGAAATAATGGGCCTCAACAAGTCATAAAAGCAGTTATGGGATCACCTGTTTCTCAAATATATTGAAATATTGACATATAATAAATAAAAAATATATATTTTAAATTTTCATCAAAACTCTATTGAAAAAATATTTAACATCTGTATGAAAATAACATTCGGATATTAAAAAGTACATTCTTTTAAAAAACCATATTAAATAAAAAATATACCATCAAAATAGAATAATATTTTTTATTTAAGGATACCATGATTTATTTTAAAGTAATACACATTAAATAATGGTTTTACTTGAAGAAAAACCGACACGTTACATATAAATTAAAATTAAACATTCGTATTTTTATTTTGTATGAATACATAAACATTCCATGAAAATGTATTTTGTAAAAAAATATTATGTAATTTGAAAAAATAATATGTCTATTATAAATATTCTAGGTCAAAATAATTACTCCTATAAAATAATGTAAAAAGATGGTCATTGATGAAAATTATATTTTCATTGGAGTAAATTAATGATGAATTTTATAAAGAATGTGCCTTACATGATTCCAACAAATCTTGTACATTTTTTTCCCAAACTCTTCTTAGAACAACATATTCACATTTAAAAAATTACAATTTATAGGTTGGTGTTTTGATCAATAAATATCTTCAAGTATGATATGATTAATTTATGTAAGGGATGTTTTTCATTCCTGGTTGAACCAAAGGCTTTATAAATTTAAAAAATGAGAAAATGTTGTTCTCTTTTATATGATAGGGGTGGGCACTCTTGAAATTTCATAAAATGTTTTAATTAACATTAATTAGTTATGATATAAAAATTGATTATAATTTGTAACATTAAATTATAATATAAATATGAGTATATATATAAGCATCCAATAAAATTTTTATATGTTTTGATTACATGATTATAGTTATATTTTTTTAAACCATTTTAACCCTTTCCACAGTTACTATGAAAATTATTTCATAATTTCAGGGATATGATATTTAATATAAATGAAAAAACTCCCATAAATAGACCGTTTTTGATATGTTTAACCATATACAAATAACCTAGAATAATGTATTTTTATGAATTTTGAATCATATAATTGAATTATACTTCCTTAAAATATCAATATGGTTAAATTTAGATCAATTAATATATGTTGAACTTAATTTGATCATGCTAGAAAAACAAATTCATATAAAATCATGTAATTTAACTAGAACATGTTATATTTTTTAATAATATTTAATCTCAAAAGAAATCAAATTATATTACTTTTACTATTTTTATTATCATTTATCATTAATTGAATAATTTGTTTGTCTACAATGTATAAGAATTCTTTATAACTATTTTATCAACTAAAATTAGAAATTAACCCCAATGATGAAGAAAAATCACTTTTTAAAAAAAATACAATTGGTAAATAAGCATTTCCTCTTTAAAGTACCATGTACAATATATCAGTTTTTAAGAAATAGTGTATCCTTTTATAATTTTCTATGCATAAATTATTATAATGCTCATAAAAAATAAATATGGGGAATGGTTCATATAACTGAATATTGTATGACTAATAAATATATCGAATTTTCAAATAAAATTATGTCACATATTATGATATTTTTATTATCCTTATCATATTACTATTAACCTAAAATTACCTAATTTAACATTACTCTGTTAAAAAAATTATGTTATTATTCATAATTTGAAAAATATAAAATAGACCAATTAAATAAAATTTGACCAAATTATTCCAAATATTGAATCAGTTTATCAAAATTAAAAACACATAAATGATAGATTTTAATTTAATGATCAATGATAAAAAATGATATATTTTTTAATTCCCTTTTATGTAATAATAAGTTTTTATATTGAATTAAATTATAAAATATATTCTATTGAATATAATAAAAACAGTTAAAATAAATGGTAATTTATTCAACATTATAAAATTATAAATTAAAATGGTAATTTTTAAATTCTATAAACCAGATTAATGACTTCAATAAAAATATATATTTTTCACTATTCATTTAAACATTAATAACTGATAATTACTAAATATTTCACCAAATGGTAATTTTGATATAATGAATTTAAAAATAAATTTAATTTCATTAATTATATTTTCTAACATTTATTATTATTAATTATTTACAATTTTCACACATAAATCATTAAAAATAATTTTTGAAGAAAATATATTGTTTATGAATGAAATTACTCACTAAATTTTTTGAAATTATTTCTCATATTTTAATGAATATATTTAAAATCTGTAAGGGAATAATAAATTTCATAATGTGGTTAATACTATTCATTTTCACTATGTTTAAATCTATTTTAAAATTGTAACATTTAAAAAATTATATATTAATTTTTTATTTCTCCTCAATGTTTCATTTTATAAATGTTATCGATCATATTTTACTTCTTTTAAATTATCATGAAATTAAATACATCAACACCAAAGAATGCCATCAACTAATAGCTTCAAAATAATCAACCTGATGTCCTCATTATCATCACCATTCATTGGTGACTAATTCTCTAAGAATCTCTCCACTACCACATTGTTCTTTAGCACCACAACATAGGTTAACATAAATATAGATATTAAACAAGCCATGATTTATTATAGAAGTCTGCAATTTAATTTATGTTCTTGGAAGTATTCATCTCAATCTATGTCTATAAAGTATCACAAGAGTCCAGCGAACCACGATGTATACATAGCAACAGACATGTTACCCAACTCAACCTCTAGAAACACCTTGATGCACACATATTTTAGTATAACTGGAAAAAACACTTCATGTTAATTCTTATCAAACACTAACCAAGTGATAATCAACACATCATTATAATTGTTAACTAGAATACACTATCACCCTATATATCCAGGGATAAGGATCACAAATAGGACCAAAATTTGGTTGAGAGGTGTCCAAACTAGGTGAAACGCACTGGGAACTACCTCACGTAAGTCCTCTACTAGATGATGGCCAAATTCACCCTAAATCATTAAAGGTAACTTCCGCCGAGACAGCTATAGATAACTCATCCTAAAAACAATCTCATATGGTAATACATGTACTACATTTTGATAAACCAAAATTTATCAACAGAAATTCGATTATTATAATTATTCTATATAATATATGTCAAATAAAATCACTTAGATAACACAATGTAAACATTATGAATGATAAAATAATTAAATAATATGTATTTATAGAATTTAAGGAATATATAATAATGTAATAGTAACCTGAACTTTGGAATTGTAATATAACCCTTATGAATAGTAAATTGGGAATGTATTTGTAACCTCTCCCATGATAGTAAATATAAAATTTATGCATCATATGAATTTAAATATTATATAAAAAAATTTAGTATATGTAAATAATGGTATTAGAAATTATTAAATTTTTATTAGAATTTTTTATGTTATAAATATTTAAATAATATTTTAAACTAATATAATGATTTGAGGAGAAATTTAGAATCTAAAAATTTATTTAAAATTATTTTTTGTTTTCTTATGATTAGAAGATATTTTTATGAGACCTTAATTAATTTTTCAATTTGTTATAAATGTTGTTAAAATTTTAAAATCAGAATATCATTGTAAATTGTTATTTTAATTATGAATTAAAATTATCATAGATAGAAAATTATTTTCATTAAATTTAGTTCATTTAATAATTCTACAAGTCAAAAAATTTTGCAGGTGATTTTTTAGAATTTTTTTAAAATAAATGAATTTTATGTGAATAGTGAAATACAATATTTTATGGTATATATACATTGTAAGGTAAATAAACTATAACATGAGACATTTGTGATGAAAGATCCATACAATAGAACAAACCTACATTATTTAAATGTATTAGTTAAAATTCTATAACTAATCACTGCCGCATGAAAAAATAACAAACTGATATATAAAATAATGAGAAAAGACCCCACTCATTCCCTTTAACCACCACCCTCACCACCCCTTATCCTAACACCTTCTAAGCTTTGATACATATCCAAACTCTTCCAAATATGTTTTTGAAGAACCTCCCTTAAGTCAGGAGGTCCTGGTATCATCAAAATATAAAAAACAATTCTTTATGGAGGTTCTCATGAAGAAGCATTCATGATGTAAAATACTCTTTATTTTCATTTAATTATGTTTAATGTTATTTTATTTTGTTATCCTATCCTCACCCCCCTCATAAAAAAATTATTTTAATTATTTTACATTAAATATATTGGAATTTTATTTTTATAACTGAACAATCCATCATAAAACCCTTTTTCATATCCCTTTTATTCTTTAAATGAAGGCACTGCATATGAAGTGTTTATTTATAGCCTTATAGGACAACATGATTTCATTATACATTTCTTCCTTTAAGGATTGTCATGATACCATTTTAATGTTTACAATATATTTTAATGTGTATTTTTATCCCTTTTTAGGATCTTGATTGATCATATTTACATAATGCTCACTAAAAAAAGTTTATTATGATGAAAAATCACCGTAATAATCTAAATTATTATCTCTAATGTATTCTCTAATTATTTATCCTCATACTATATAACTAAATGATATATGTAATAATTTAAACTTCTAATATATCATTAATATCCTATCATTTAAATTCTGTATAATAATTCCATTTTTACCTAAATTTCCATACTTATATACAAGAAAATCTATTATGAATGCCAAGATAACGAAAACACATAAATGATGAATTGAAATATGTTGCCAAATTTAATTCATATGAAAGAACTTTATAAAACAATAATGAATAAAATTCACGTATAAATTGTCCAAGGATTGTAAATTAGTGAATGTTATTTGATTATCTGTGATATTAAAGTGATGAAATCACTCATAAATAAGGTATGGCTAATTTTCGAACCCAACACTATTTGTTTGGTTTCTCTCACTTTAACTAAAATTTCAGTACATAAGTTTTATTATTTTTATTTAAATACAATTTATATTCCATAAATTTTTTATCTTGTGTTATACATGATTCCAATAAGGTTTTATGAAAAATTCAAAGATTATTCAAAAAGAACTATTTATTCCAAAAATAAATCTTTTACTTATCAAGGGAGTATTGATTCTTCACTCACAATGATGACTCTTATACAAAGGATTTTCTTATTTAAATTGAGAACCCCAAAATTTTTCGACAAATGCATTCTGTATGAAATTTAACACATTCTTTTCCATTGGATTCTTTATAATCAATATTTATATATGTTCTACACCGCATGCATTATAATGTAAATGTTACGATTTGAGGCATGAACCCAGAAATATATGTCCAATGTAAATGTTAGGATGTTATAGATGTGCCTAGAATTATATATAACTCTAATGCATTGGGTAATGGGATTAATCTTGTGAGATAAAAAGAAATAATCATGAAAATTATTTTATCTTCATTAACAACTATGTTTGGTATTTAACCACTAGGATATGATGTTTCCTTTTAATTTGTTTCTTCACTTTATTGTTTTATCTAACGATTCATCCCATGAATATGGTTATGATAATTTTCTTTTATTACAATGATTATTATTATTATCTCCCCTTTTTCATGTCTCTTATTCATCATCCCATGAGTATGGATATGATCATTTTCTTATATTATGATGATCATTATCACCCCCCCTTTTCCATGTCTCTTATTCGTCATAAGAATAGGACTCTAGCTCACCTGTTGATAGAGGGGGGTAAGGTTTCCTTGCAGAAGGTTGGAGCTTCTTCTAGTTCAATGGTTGGGATGAATTCTGAACAGGCTGGGACCGAAAGGGTTGTGAATTCAGAAGAGGTGGTTTCTATGAATGGTGTTAGGAATTCTAAAGTCTTGGATCCATTGGCTGTTCCTTTTATTGATTTGAGTAACAGGTTTAAAGAACTGTCGGAGGACATGTTTGCTGAAGAAATGGAGGTAGAGGATGCAGGGAGGGAGGGTGAGGTGGTGCCTCTGGAAAATAATTAGGCTGAAGATAGAGGGATTGAACAGTCTAATAATGGAAGGGAGATGGTGGTTGTTCAACCAGCTTAAGGCATGGGGAAGGATCCAGTTGTTCTGAATATGGAAGACAACTGCAATATGGTCAGGATCTCCTCTTTGGTGGATGGTTCTGATCCAGTTGCTTTGAATATTTAATGCACTAATTTTGAAGGTTTGGGGCAGGTTCTAGGTACCCATACACGAGTCTTAGGGATGGAGGCACATTCTAAGGTTGTAGAGAGTATGTCTATGGAGGCCGAGCGTCTTCCTTTGAGGGATAATTGCTCGCCAGACCAAAGGTGGGGAGGCAATGTTGACAAGACTGGGGAGGGAAATGAGAATTACAGGGGAGTAAAGGAGTTATTGTGTACCCTGTTTGGCCATTCGTTCAGTGAAATTGTTCAAACTGGGACTCAGAAAGAGGATTCGAGTGGAGGACCATCGGCTGCATCTTCAACAAGAAGACCACGGAAGGATTATTCATATCTCCCGTGTGTAATGCGGACTAGGTCTGCTTCAAATAAGAATAAATATGTGGTTCTTACTATCAATAAGGGCAGCGGGATTAAGAATTCTCCGCTAGATATGGATGCTTTTGACCAGCTTATGAATCGCGTTCAAAGTGTGGGCTTTTGGAGAAACCCAGAGTGGGAATCGGCTACTGGAGAAGAGGGGTCCAGTTTGGGGTATGGTGATGACTACAGTTATTATATGTTTATCATTGTGTTGATCAAGGTTTCTTCATGTTTTGTTTTTTCTTTGGAATTGTATGTTGGGCACCGGGCAACCATAAGCCAACTATTATAAAATGAAAAAAAAACGAATTGTAGTCAGTTAAATAAATAAAAAGGTTTTATACCCTTTTTATCATTTTCATATATAATAATCCCTAATCCATAATACTTAATATGTCAACCACCATGTTTCCTACATATGGTATTTTTTTATCCCACATTGATATTCATTGAGTAATTTTAGCTATATTATATTTCAATTATGATCCCATTTGAATGATTATATACAAAAAACTACTATCATACATTTAAATTGAAAATCACTTATCTTAATGATATTGTCTTCATATCTTGAATGAAATGATTATAACCAATACCTTAATATCATATCTGGGATAATTATCCAAATCTCAGGTTCCAAATTATAATAACATAATATATATATCATCCATATCTCATGGTGGTATAATAATTTTATTAAACATATATATAAAACACACATATCAGGGCAAGGTTTCGATGTAATTGATGGGTTTACATGCATTATCATACCATGAATTAAAATGATTCATGTAGTGTCGTCTCTACCAATATTGATTAATATTACATTATGGTAATGATTGGATATTTTAATACTATTTTTGGATGTTATACTCTTCATTTCACGAACAAACTTCGCTAATCTTGTTGTGGACATGATATTTCCAGAGAATTTTTTAAATAAATTTATGCATGGATATTTCTATAATTGTAATCTTGTTGGACATCATATTTCAAACTATATACAACCTCAATTAATTTTGAATATGAATCTTTCCCAATCATAGAGGATTGATATATCATTGATTATATAGAATGGTGGGTCACATTTATAATCATAACATGATCCTAGAATATATTTAAAAACATTGTGGGATTAATTTGAAAACATAAAATTATTAATAATGAAAACATTTTATAGCCTTTTAATAATTAAAAATATGATTAAAGGATGTCGTGGATGTTGGTTATTAGTCCAACTATTAGAGAAGTGTTGTTCTGAAGGTATATACTCATGGTTTTTTATGACAAAATATTATGATTTATTTTTTTGGGATTAATCGATGTTTGGGATTGAATATTTTTTGATAGTTGAAGAGGGGAATCAGACAAAACTTTGTATTATTTAGAGACTTTTTGTATTTAAAATTATTTTCTCATGATAAAATTTATTATCACAAAGTAAATTGATCAGAAACTATTAATTATTATTTTTACCCTTTTGTGAAAATCATCATGAGGATAACCTGGTTCCTATGGTGCAGTCTACATCAAATAAATAATGTTTTTGAGTAGATTCAAAATCTATACAACGCCATCGACAGGACACTGATTCTTCAGTAGATCAACTAAAAAATGACAATAATTGTCTCGAAGAACGACCATAAGAATAATAGGATGATGATGATTTTTTCATTTATGGTGGAAATAAAAATATATGATGACGATGAGTCATACATAGTATGAAATAATAGAATGATTAAAATCAAGCGCAGTTTGGCACAAGGAGGGGGATAGGAAAAAAGTATTTCTCATGATATTTTTAATTATAATAAGACTAAAAAATATTAATATCAAGTTGTAGGGGGGTACCATTACATGAGATTTGGAGGTGTTATTAAAGGTTGGAGGGAATCCCATAGAAGTAATTCATGGAGGTCCACTTCTGATTGATTCTAGGAGATTGATCTATATGAGAGATGAGAAGTTCTCGAATAACATCGTTGGACATGAAAGTGTCATTGATTAGGATGGTATGTGTTAATTATGGAAGAAAATGTTATTAAAGAGGTCAGTCATTATATTATCCCTGAATAAACTCCTATCCCCGTTGGCTTCTCTTGTCTGAATTATGTTTCTGAATTATATAACATTAAAATGAAGGTCATCGAAGAAATATATGAATTGTTTGGGGGAGGATCCTCTAATAGAGACATCAGTTCCTACTAATTATTTTTAATTTGAAAAGTGATGTAGAAAACATCATGGAATCAATTTAGACTAATCGTTCTGTAATGATTTTTATTATAAAATTTTTACCAACATTATCAAAATAAAGATCAATATTGATATTCTCCGGATCATTTGTGGATAAAAACAAGGATTTTGTAAGAGACAAAATATGTGTGGGAAATTCATATTACTATGGATATGGCAAATACATCAACTAGAATAGTCTCATTTAAAATATATTGACCAAGGTGGGCATGTACCGGGCGTATGATCAAATGGAATGATGTTTGACTCTAAATGAATTTGATATGTTTAGTTTAAACACACAATATTCAATCTTATATTCATGTTCTTTTAATATCCTTGATATCAGTGCCTCTAATGGGGATATGTATAAGGTTCTTATTTCAGTACACAGCATGAGACCTATGGATCCTATCTCACCATGTTTATTTTCTATTTCCCATGATATGCCCTCAAGAACCCTTCACAATGAATTGGAATGAATATAAATTAATTCCTATAAAAATTAATGTGGTATAGTGATAATTTCTCATTTGATATATGTAAATGTTATTTCATTATTTATTAATGGCGTAACAAGATCATTGGTGAGGTTTAATATCCCAATATTGAGAAACAATATTTGGAGTGGAAAAATAATTAATTAATAGAAACCAGTGTGTATTTTACCAATGCTTTATCGACCCATAGGTGCATGATAATTCAAGAAAATTTGGGTATTGAAAAGTTTATATTCATAATGTATATCATAGGATATATTATTATATATAGTAAGATCAAAAAATCCATTTTTGAAAATTATGTGAATTAGTTAAATTCAATTTTATGTTACTATAAAAAATATCATCTCATTTGGACGAAGGATAACATTAGCTGTGGTCAATTCTGATGAAGCTTAGTTCTCTTATAATGCCACAAAGGGTACTATTGATATGGTGGAAAATTTTATCAATTATTTCATCTATGACAATAAAAGTCATAGGAAGGGCCATTATGCTTCTTGGAAGTAACTAGAGAAACCTATTAATGAGGGATGGATAAATGTGAGTAATGTCTATTACTCAATGGATGATGTTCAAGCGAGACTATATTGGTATATCATTGAAGGTAAATTCATACAGGCCAAATTAATGGAGAGTATGTTTGGGGATGATTTTGATTTTTGTAAAAGCACCTGAAATTGTTGTCGAGCCTAGATATAAATATCATGAAGAAACATGGATGACTGAATGATAAACCTAAATTATCTTTTGGGCATGGTGATATTAGATTATAGATAAACAACTGGGATTGGAATCATTTTTAATTATCAGGGTGTTTGGTTCCATAGAATTAACTGATTCAGGTGATCAATTTTTTGAGGACTATCTCATCAACACATGATGAGGGAAAGAAATCTATGAAAGAGGGAATTATGTATGTGGATGATCCATATAGATGTGTTTTACATGGTAATAACAAATTTTATACTAATTGAAGGACATTCTTTGATTTATGTGGCCCTCCCAATAGACCGACATGTGGAACACCAATATTTGGTGCAAATCCATTATAGCCAAAATGAACTTCCTGATTTTTTATTTATGCAATAGCGTTATACCAACAGATGATAATGTCTATATGAAGGGAATCAACCTGGAATAAAATAAAACATGATGTGATAACAATAATTCTGAATTCATATAAAAATTATTCTTTGAGGGGGAGTGGAATGATTTATCTTGGATTATGTTTTTTAAACAATGGGATTTGAGGTTTAAACAGACAACTTTAAGGATTTCCTCGCCATCTATTTTAGGAGTCTGATGATCGGGATGATGATGATAAAAGGTATATAATGTAGTTTTCATCAAATTGGTGGGTAATCTTGGTTGTGGGAAATAAAATTAGAGAAGGAATGAAATTCCCTCTTCATAATATCATGGGTGGGTCTTCTCTCTAGTGTATGAACTCACCCAACTGATTGACGAAGATGAAGGTAGAAATATTCACAATATTTTCATGATAAACACATAAACTATAGTAGAACTATCCAACATGGGAGGTGGATTAAATGGAGCCCTCCATTATTTCATTTAAAAATGAATGTGAAATATTATTTCCATCAATGAATGTTTGGGGGATGATGCATGCTTCACGATGCTTGGGGTTATTGGTCATTGGGTTTGGATCATTCTATAGTCTATAAAACTCTATTGGAGGGAGACCAGATCACTTCCCAACAGACTCTCCTTTTGAATTTTCAACAACATTATCATTGTAATTGTATAGAATGATTCAAATCATTGGTTGGATTTATTGAATACAATTCATTCATAATATGTTATCTTATCAATTTAATCAGAATGTTCTAGAATATTATGAGTAATGGTCGAGAGATATCACACACCCTTAGGGAAGGGTACTTCACAATGATAAACAAGATAATATTGAAATCCCTCAAGAATGTTTTATTATATGTAATAATACAGGTGATCTCCCCTATGAGTTTAATATTACATTAAATGGTGATTCTTTGGGGTTTCACCATTAAAAACTCCCTAACTCGATGTTTTCTTTTATTTTTCTAAAAAAAAGTGAACATTTTGTGAGTAGTGTCACCAGGTGACGTTATCAAAAATATGAACATGGAATATGTTATATTTAAATTATATGTGACACAATGGGGTTACAATGATGCACCCTCTACCTATTGGAACCCTTTTTCCCAAATAGTCCTCAAACAATTACAACAAGATTGAAAGGAACTACTTCTAACACAATGTCACAATTATAGTGTATTGAAGTCAAAATTCAAACATGGTAAAATTGAATGTATTATTCGTTAGTTTACAAGAGACAAAAAATATAGCCACTAATACTAAAGAAAATATTACAATATTAAATCATCATCCTTAAATGATTGGAAGTGATGACCACATCCCACATATGATCACATTAAGAAGACAAAATTTTAATTACATTTGTTTTAATATAGTGGGAATTAGTCAGTATATAGTAGCTATGAAAACCCATTGGGTGTTTTTTCTGAAGGCATATCCTAGTTTTATTATTGTTCACATAAGATAGAATATTATTATTTCAATGATTTCCATTTAAGGCATTATTTTAATATATTCTTTTATTTATTCTCTCAAACACATGAATAGTAAACAATATTATGGGTGTAATAATACATATCATTAATGAAATTATAGTTTGATGGATACTTTTAGGAGACACCAATGTATTACTAGGGACTTTTCAAACTATATTAGAATCCAATTATATTATTTCAAGAAGGTAATTTAATGATTTCAATGATATTAGTGAACTTTTGGAAGTTAATCTTCATGGATAAAATTAATCATTGAATGTGAAATTTATGAATTGGAATGTGGCTAGTAAGAAGGATCAATTCTTTTCCAAAATTGGTGCTCTAAACCAATGGGTGGATATTCAATCTAGAATTCATTAGAAAATTAAATAGGAAGATCATCATAAACATTATATTTTAAGTACCAAAAAAACTTTCTTATCCCTTTAGATTCTATAATGGTGAATTCATTTTTTATTATTGAGATAATTTTATATATGATTACTAATTGAATTTACGTGTTTTAATGTTAGAAAATATTAATTTCAATCATTTATCTCGGGGTAAGGTGGTTTCAATCTATTTTGATGGGGATACAGATTCCTTGGAAAAGTAAAAGGATGATCATCAAAATTAGATTGATAAAAAATTTGCAATGTCATATTTTAAAACATTAGATATAATAATTTCAAGGATAAATTATAAAACCACTAGAGGGAGAAAATTATGAATGAATATATTAGGTCTAAATGGATCAAAGGAGGTCAAAGAAATTAATAATTTTTTAATAACATAAAAATGGATAAATAAAAATATATTCCAATATAATAGTATAATGGTTAATGTATGACAATAATTAGATATAAAGTAATTAGGAATCATATTGTTTATTATATTTATGATATATTTAATAATGGTTCCCTGGATAACATTATTGATTTCATGAATTTCATTTTTTAAGATACTGATTAATTAGTGTATGTGATGCATATGTGGATTCATTCCATGGATAATGTTATGGATTATATGATTTATATCAATAAAAATAGTTGAACTACATTAGATGGATTAACTATCCATTTATTTTATTTTTAATATGACATTGTTCAAGAAGATATTATGAATATGATTGAGAATTTTGTTTTGAATTTAAACACTTATGTATAAAATAAATTACCAATAATTGGTTCTCTTACCAAAGTATGACGTTGATTAATTCCTCAATTTTATTTTACATGTATATTTTTCCCATTTTTTATTCACGGTCTTTGTTAGTATCTTATCCACTAATAAACCTACGATAGTAAATATGGTGGTATCTCCCAATAAATATGTATTTTTCCTTTGTCGAATCATACAAAACAACCCTAATATTGATCTTCAATGTTTGGACCTCATGAATATGTGAAATTGAAAATGAATCCTTCTTCTCAATATATACATTAGGATGGTCTATGACCATTCAATTTAGATTTTTTTAGTGTAGTTCATTCAAATTTTGGAAGAAAAAAAAACTATGTTTTTATTTCCAAAACCCTTTATGTAAATTGTGAGAAACCACCCACATCATAAAAAATGTTTTAGACATAAAATTAAGTCAAAAATTTATTAAAATAATGATTTAGATTATTAGAATGAGACACCCTATATAACTCCTAATGAAGTGAAAATTCTATTGTATCTGGATCATAGATGATGTGATCATCGATATAATAGTCCTTCTTGCCTGATTTATAGATATATTCCACCATATTAAACTTAATATTATTAACTCATCGGTCAAAAAATAGTATTGTTTATTAATCCACTACCTTTGGTCATCATTGTTATCTTATAGGATTATATTGTCAAATATTGGAAAACCCTCCTCTTTTGGGGAATTGTCTTTAAAGGCTTATTTTAGAATCTATTCATTGGAATGATGAATAAGCTCCATGAATACTTCTTTTCTGCCATCAATTTTTCATCATAGTTGGGGATTAAATTATTTTCATAAAAACATGTTATGTATTTTCAATTTTTTTTATTTCTGTATTGGTGAATAAATACTACTGAATGATATTTCATGCACTATTATTTTATTAGATATTATAATCCTCTATCATTAATCATACTACAAATACAAGGTGATTATATAATTAAATGAATTCTTGGAATGTTTGAAAAATAATCAATCTAAACCCCATTAATGCTGTGAGAGATATTATGGGACCATCACACATTTTCTATTCTAATGAACAAATTTTTCATCATCGGGTTTCATTGGGGGAATTCGAGGCATTCAATGAGAACGTAAAGAAGTATGGTTTAATCTTAACTAAACACAATAATCCTGAATAATAACTATATTTTCATTATCTAAAACATCAATTTCATGGGATAATTGAGCATCATGGATTCATGGTAATTATAGTTGGAGTAATTCAATTTATATGTCTGGGTATACAATGAAAATTGGAAAGGCGTAATGATTTTTTTTCCTTTTGCGAAGCATCACATATTTTTAAAACAATGTTATTATATTGGAAAAAGAAATTTATATCCATTGTAAATGGATTTCCCTATTCAACGGTGCATATATTCCTAAACATTTATATGCCACTATAGATTAAAAGTGGAATTGATTCATGATTAAATTCCTAAACATGTTCTTTTAAAGATTCATATAAAGTAAATATTTATATGAGAGGAAATATATGGTGATAAAATGGAATAATTGATACAAAAATGTTAATGAGGGTGGAATGGGAGTGAATAAAGACAAATTTTTAAATGATACCCATAAAGTGTGGTTATCCTAGAGGTCTATCAATGACCACTCCAACAAAAATATTAAATAGATATTTGTAATGGGTAATTTTTTTTTAAGATTTATCAGCACCTTTACAATGAAAATCATTGTATATAACATTTAAATAAAATTTTAAGGCAGACTAAAATATTCATTTCCACACTTACATAAAAATTTCTAATTCCGGGTAAGTGATTATCTATCTACTCCAATGAATTAACTATTTCATTTGTTGGGTTTATATAATGATGTGAAAATCATGGATAAAACCATATCATCTTTGTAACTTTTACTTAAATCTCTCTGGGGATCCATTAATGACTATATGTTGATGCTTGTTAATGATAATTTGATCTTGCTGCAAAAGTAAAATGAAAATTTTAATGGTAAATTTATTATAATATTAATATGGGAATACAAACTATAATGAAATACTGAATAGAACATTTCTTAGACCAATGGACCAGTCTCACATGGTGTACCCTAAATATTATATTTTTGTATTATAAACTCCCCATAGATTAAAATCATATGATAATTGGTTTGAAACATTATTCCATCTATATATTCTATTATTTTTCATTGAATACTATGAATAATCATTTCTTTCACATCCATCTTTTCAAATCTATATTGGTTATTTTGTTAACCTGTTCGATGTTGAGAAATTAAATTTGTCCATATTTAGCACCCTCGATCTGTACGTATTCATGTTGGTTTCTACTCATTTGAAAAAAAAAATTAGACAATAATGGTTTAAATTAAATAAATTATTTAGTATAATAGAAATAATAATATAATATATGTATATTCCATTATTATCGATATGATTATGATGAGTATTAATTATTCTTTTAGTATTGTATCACACATAAATATTGGTCATTATAGAAAATATATTTAGGAGTTATATATTTAGATCATGTTGGGTATTTAATGATTGTATCCAAAAAAATATTCCAACTGATTTGAAATACCCCATTATATAGTGGATGTATATAAATTATGGGGGGTTTAAAATTAAAATCTAGGATATTCATGACATGGTATATTAATTGAAAACATAAAATATTTAACATTATTGTATTTAGCAAAATAATATACAATAAAAATATCATATAAGATATAATGGAAGAAGTGATCCTAGATATTCAAATTTTGATATTCAAAAATTATAGAAAATTCAAGCGTGATCTGGACACATATTTTATGTCGTAGACCATCAAAATAAATCTATCTCTGACCTATTAGTTTCTAGTAGAAAAATATGTAAGCATTATAAACTATTTACCTCATGTATTTTTTCTCATATTTAGTATGAATAAAAACAGTTCAGAGACATTAACAACATAAGATTTTGGGTCTGTAGAATATTTTTGTAATTAGAATATGCAAGATTTGATTGAGATGGTCATATTTATAGATATTTTTAAAACTATATATTTCAATATTAAATAAAAAATTAAGGCCTTACAGTCTTATGATTTGGTGTTTTGTTTTTTATAGGATATCTCTATAATTAATTGATTCATCATCTCATATAATATTATTATGAGTAGATTGAAATGTACCGATTTCGAAAGCCACCCAGAGGCAACCCGTACCCGGTGGGAACATGGCCTCAAGCGCAATTTCCCAAACTCCAGAGTCTTCTGACTAGAAGTGAGGGACATGGGTGTAATAGTGGGGAAACTATTCCCTCATTGGAAGAGTAACATAGCTAATGTAAAACAGATAGTAATAACAGAAGCAGTAAAACCTGAAATAAGTAAACAACAGAAGTAATAAAAAACTAGAGCACACACACATATATATGATGCATGATACATATGTCTAAGAAACCAGCCAAACAAGTTACAATGATGGAATATAATACTAAACCATGTAAAAAAGTAAATACAAAAAACTCTAGCTGTATCACAAGCCTCAGCTTGGTCCCATTCTCTCTAGCTCCATAGAAATCATGTACCTGAAGTAGAATGGTGCATTCCCTTATCTATACATGAATCAATATAATCTTTTTGGGCCCAAAAGCAGACCCAAACATGGTGTGAGACTAATCCTAGAAGGATACCACCCAATGATATGTTACTAATAGCCAATGAATATATATGGCATGAAATAAGCATAAAAGAAACAGTAAACAAGGACGTAATTAGAAGTAAAAAATCATACTGATCAATTGCATTCAATTCCATATATCATGTAAGATGATAATCACAAATAGTTAACCATTTGGGAATTACTCATAGCCCAACCCCTCAGGTTCAACCAAACACACACACACATCCCTTTGGGATGTACACACAGTATAACCCCTCTGGCTTAGCATTAGAACCGACTATCTGAGAAATTACTCACCGTCAATTCCCCCTACAGTATCGTATCAGTTACTACAAGGCACTCTAAGGAAGAACTCATCATCCAATTTCCCCTATGGCTTGAATTGAGGAACTCCAGACACTCTAATGGAGAACTTACGTCCATCACCCCTATGGTCTCCAAATGAAACATCAAAACAGACACTCAAGAGAATCCCTCAACGTCCATCCACTATATGGTATACTACACCAGGTTCTCACGGCACAATGGATGTCAATCGAGCTCACTAATATATAGCAACATAAGTAATCCTCATTAACTACTTGTCTAAACAATCTACATCTCATCACATAATGTCAGATGATAATCAATAAATCCAAACAATACTAGGCATACAATGCAAAGGACCATCCTAATAGGACAATCTAGACCAAATAGTAAAACAACATGGGTGATACATCCATATCATGGAAAAGATAACCCTACTATCAAAAAATTAACCTATATCCAAACAACCATGTCAAAACAGGCAATAACAGGGCTAAAACCATAATCCTGCAATACCTCGTTCTTGGGTATTGGGAACTTTTGAAATTAAAGTTCAATGATTATATATGGAAATGCACAAACCACCTATCTCAGCAATGTACAATCAATTTACTCCATCATCAGCCCTTGGATCGACCTAGAATGTGGTAGATCTACAAAAATTTCTAAAACTTTCAACTGAGGATAACTCAAGAGAGAGTTCAAATCAAGAGATTATGTTCATGAAGAAGGGATAAATCATCGATTTGATTCCAACTCAATCAACAAAAGTTTAATCAGAAGACTGACGGTGATTTGGTGGCTCAGAGATGATCTGTGGCCATACTAACACTCTCGGATGAGACAGACCTAGAAGGAGGGTGTTATAACGATTAGATGCGTCCCCTATCCATTTTATGAAAAAATAAATAAAGTACACAGAGTTTATTTAAATAGTACACATTGTGAACTTTCCCTTTCCAGCCTTCGCATTAGGCGATCTCTAGGTCACCGCACACGGCAGTGTCCTTAGCCATAACATGGCCAGCACACAGCTACCTGTAGCAACCCTGTACACAGCATGTACATATATGTACATGGTGTGTACATCTGAAGTTTTCAGAAACTCCTCTTTTCCCAAAAAAAACTACAAAAGAAAAATATATCGAAAAAAATTATGGGATCATACAAACTTCCCCCCTTAAAGAAATTTGCCCATGAATTTCTCTATCAAGACGACATAGAAGAAGAAACCCCAACTAGATACGTCCATTGAGATTGTAAATAAGCATCCATCATATAGGTATCTTCCTATACTCCCCCATGATTATATAGCACTTGTGCTAGAGAAGCAGACTGACCATGAAGAACCATCATACTTCAACCAACAATTCGGATAGGATGCTCCTCGAACGAGGAGTCCACCATTAACTCAACCTCCCCGGGTTGGAAAACATTAGATGAGTCTATGAATTAATGTCATAGTTGAGAAATGTGAAAAACATAGTTCATAATCTGGTCCCAATGAGGTAACTACAACTTATAGAGAAATGTCCTGACTCTCTCCAAAACCTCAAATTTCCCAACGTATCTCAATGAAGGCTTACCATGTCTTTAATCCTCCTTTGTCCCAACCTCGATGTGATACGCAAGAAAACCTGAACTCCGAACATGAACATCATAGGTCATCTCCGTCAATTAGCATAATACTTTTGTAATTATTGTGTAGTATCCATCCTCTTCCAAAACCTACTCTATCTTCTCTGTGGTCTCTTAGACAAGACGAGGTTCCATTATAGTTGTCTCTCTGCATCCAACCAGCATAAGGGGATCGACATGGCCTACCGTACAAAGACTTATAAGGTGATATCTGAATTTTTTCTTGAAATCTTTTATTTTAGGAAAACTCGACAATAGGAATGTTTTATCCCAAGATCTTCCAAAATCCAGGATGCATGCTCGAAGCATGTCTCCAAACAACTTAATCGTACACTCGGACTGACCATCTGCCTGGGGGTGGCAAGCTGTACTCAAATGTACCTATGTACCTATAGCCTTCTGTAATTCCTGCTAGACCCAAGAAGTAAAACATCCATTCCTATATGAAACAATGGAGTGTGGAAACCCATGAATACCTAACATCTCACGGATGTATAACCTTACCATGTCATCAACACTGAAAGTATCCTTGATCGGAAAGAAGTGAGTAACCTTCATGAGTCTGTGAATGAGAACCCAAACTGCATCATGCCCTCAAGAAAAGCTCAGTAAATCTATCATGATGTCCATAACGACATCGTTCCACTTCTACTCAAGAATGGGTAGCTGATTTAAAATCTTTTCTAGTCTCTGATGCTCCGTCTTCACTTGCTGATATGTGGAACACCTCATCACGAAACCAGCTACATCTCTCTTCCTACCTAGACACCAATACTAACAGTTTAGATCATGATACATCTTTGTGACATGAGTATGAACTTCCTAAACTGAGGAATGAATGTATTATATCATCTTCCCACATTTGTCGGCTGACACCCATATGCACCCATGGAAATGCAAGATCTCCTCCTCTCATGTCACATCCGTCTCTTTAATTGAATTTTTATTTTAATAATTTCGTGGCTCCAGGATCTCATGCAAAGGTCCAGGTATGGTACCGACTTAAATTTTTTATCATTTGATATTTTTTGAGGGTTTAGGACTCATGCGTTGTCACTACACAGTGGGCAGTAGCCACACGGTCGGCTCGGATGGCCGCACAACTGTCCAAAATTTGAAATAAATATATTTTTATGTGACTAAGATGAGTTAAATATTTAAAACATAATAATAATGTTGTTATTTTGAATAATAATATTGTTACTATTAAGATTTTCCAATAAATTTTTTATTATTTAATTTTTTTCTAATATAATTAATAATAAATTGTTAACAATAATAATAATAATATTAATAATATTAATTTTATTATTACTGTATTATTATTATTATTGTTTATATTATTTTTATTATTATCTTTATTATTATTATTCTAGTATTATTATTATTATAAGATAAAAAACAAAAAAATTAAGAAGCACTAATTCTACCAGAAAACCCCCTTCCTCATAGCCTTCAGGAGCCAACGCCCTCGTTTTTTTCCCTATGCGCTGTGGTGCTTCACCCAGTGCCCTCCCATTTCTCCCCTTACCCTCAAGGGCACACCCACCCTAGGACCATTTCTTGCGACTGACCACTTCCCACCTTCTCTTCACGTCGCCCCCCCCCCCCAACTTTTCCCGTGTTTGCCTCACCATTTTCCCCTGCCTAATCGCATCCAGCCGACCAACCTCACTCCCCTCATTCTGCCTCCAGGTAGCATCCACCTTACCCCCTTTACATCCATACCTACAATGTTGCCCGCCACCCTGAACCTCCTCCATGTGTCAGCTCCAACAGACCCCCGCACCCCATGCTGTGATCCAACGCTGAGCTGACCAGCCAGCTTCCACCCACATCCCCACCTCCTATCGGTCTCTCTTCGGCCCCCAACCCTGCGCATCACCTATAGCCCATAGACCGGGAACCCCCTACAAAAGGCATTCGGCCCCCCACCACCGCCCCTAGGCCCCGTCCTTGCCTCAACTCGTTCCATCCTCCCCTGTGCGAGCCTGCCCTCACCTCGAGCTTTCCGACCAGTGACGCGCCCTTCCCAGCCTCATTCCCCCCATACCAATGAAATTTCTAGAGACCCAATGCTCTTCGTTCTTCTTCGAGGTAGAATGTCCCACCCTGTTAGCTCATGTTCTATCTTCTCTCGCTCTTCCATCTTCCATCCCAATCACCATAGGTGCGTTCTACTCCGAATATTTATTTCTACCTTTATGGTTGTTTTCCAGCTGGTAAGGTTAATGTTTTGGAGTTTGGTCTTGATTCATTGCATTCTACTTCAATGATTATAGTTTTTTCTTGACCCACAAAGGTGTAGTTGAGGTGTGAACGAGTATTCTCATCAGTTTCATGTTGCGTCATCCTTATGAATTGGTTCTGAGGTACGGGTTTTCACCCTCCGTGTGTTTCCACTCAGTTTATATATCATAATTTTTGTGTTTAATATTTCCTATAATTTTTATTTTAGTTCATTGAGCATTGCTAAATGTTTTTGGGTGTGTGGAATCCTTGCTTCATGGCTTCTAAATAGGTCTTCCTTGCAATCACCTTTATAATTTATGAAATTTCGATTTCATAATTTTCGCAACATAGTTATATTCTAATTTTGTGTCATATGATTCTTCAATGAGCTTATTAGTGTTCAGTGGTTCTTTATTCAGTGTCTTGTAATACCAATTTTATTTCGTCTTGAATATAAACACCTACAATTTGGAGAAAAATAAAAATTTTGGCATTCACACATCTTTTATGACAAATGAAAATGTGGTTTAGCACTTTAAATCATTCTAAGGCCTGAAATTTTTAGTTTTCACATTGGTGATTGTTATGTTGAAATTGTAATAAACAAATGTTGCATATGCTGCTGATAAATTTCCGAGTTGGAATCGTTATAAAGAATGTATTATTTCAAAGTGTTTTGGTGTTTTTACAACCTTGAAACAATTGCATGTGTATGTACATAAATGTTTTTTGTAGTGTTTATTAATGGTTTAAAATTAAAAGGATGAGTAGTTACGTCATTAAATTAGAATGTTGTGAAATGATGATCTTAGGTTTCTTGAAAGTTTTTCAAGTAGTTTTATTTTTAATAGATGTGTTTATTTGGTTTTCAAAGTGGGGTTTGGTTTTATAAATAAATAGGGGTTGGGTTTTAGGGTGTTTTAAAATGTGTTGTCGATTATTGACCATTTGACATTTTTATAAAAATTTATGTGCCCTAGAAATTGTAATCTGAATATTTTGAGATAATTTATCAATGTTATTGTGTGGAGATGATGAATTTTCCCACTTTTGATAATGTGTATTTTCTGTTAATGATAAATTTTGGTTTTTGAAAAATAGGGGGTTAAGGACCGTTTGGCCACATTGTGATGATTAGTGGAAATATGTTTATTATGAAAACACATGGGGATGTTTTTAATGACATACTTGTGTGTGTATAGTGGATGTGATTTCCTGACTAAGGAATCCTCATGATCCATTATGAGAGTGTCTACTACGGGACTCTTTATGCTATTTGATAAATTGTATGAGGTCAGTCCTTGGAGTGGCTCACGGTGATTCATGTTATGCATTATTATTATTGTATATATCTATATATATGTGTGTGTGTGATTAGATGCTCGGCTGGCATTGGTTGTCTCACCCCCTTTTCTAAATACTTGAGACATGAGAATATGGAATATTTAGAGAATATTCTAAGAATGATTGTTGCACTGGTAGGTTATGGAACTGACCAGTGTCCCATAGTAAGAGGATATATTGGGTTTATTACTATGGTATTTTCCCTCGGCCTTCCTGAGAAAGGATGATCGAGTGTATTGGGCATTTTGATTTCATCTTGTGGGATATGTAAACGGTGATTAGTTCTTATGTATTGTTGTCTTCTTGTTTATTCTTGATCTCCTAGGATCACCCTTGTATATTTGACTTTTGTTTCCTGCAGTAGGGGTTATGATTCTTATATATACCTATATTTCCCTTTCTGTGTGATTTATTATTTGATTTTTTCTATAATGATTTCTTCAGAAAGTGGTAAACTAGTTTATATTAGGTTTTATAAAAACGTTTTTCCAATGAATGTGTTTAATCCTCTATAAAAAAATTTGAAGATACATACATCAATTTCCCATTCTAAAATTCCATTGACACTAAGGAAAAGAACCGATATATGAAAATTGTTAAGGGAATGGATGGAACTTTTCTTTTGATTAAAACACTTAAAATACATGATTTTATAAACTATAGTTCAAACATGAAATGATGTTTCTTTTATTTGGAAGGTATTTCATTGGGAATAGATATCGGGATATCCTACTATGTTTTAATACTCACGCCTTTAGTGTTTTCTTGTATTTAGTTTCACCTTCCGGATCCAATCTAGTTTTGATCGCTCTGAATGATGTTTGGTTTTGTACTAGAGAGTAAACCATGTGGTTACATGGATTTTTAGACGTTGATAGGTTAGTCGTGTTGTTGATCATCCCTTAATTTTTTTATCAGTTATTCATTTTTCATTGTTCTATTTTTCTATAATGTTTTCTTTATTCGTCTTTATGGGCCAAACTATTCCCAATGATTAAATATTTGATGCCTGAAACTAGTTTTCTGCACATGGGGATCAGGAATGCCCCTTGGGCCATATCGCGGACTAGATCAGGTGAATGGTTCATGGTCGACCTTATTTGGTTTGTGACATTTCCTATGGTCCATTCGGGAATAAGGTCCTATCCTCACACACTCTTTCGTAGGACTTGGCCTACAGTATCTGATAGATGCATCATTCCCACATGGTAAAGTGGAGCAGTGGTAATAGCTACAAAAGAAAGAAACAGATACCCCTCTCTATCGTGCACCTCCAAATGCATCTCATAGAACAAATCCATAATTTACCACTCACAATTTTCCTCCTAAACTAAATGTATTTGAGTCATGCTACTCAATGAAACAACTACAACGTTTCCATTCCCATGAGTATATGAAATATCAATGTTAGTGGACTGAAGGTGCTCAAACCACCTTTGTTTTATTAAATTTAGATCGCCTTGAGTGATGTTATACTTATGACTTTTGTGTTTGGTGAAAATGTAAAAAATCCCTCATATATGATAATGTATCCAATAGCATAAATCATGACCAAAAAAAGCCAACTTGATATCATGCCTCAGGTATTTACTCTCATGTCGCCTCAACTGCAAAGACTCGTACGCAACAAATCATTCCCCCTACATATGAACAACTCCAAAACTAATACATAAAGCATCACTGTTAACAATACATCTCTTTCCCTAATCTGGAAAGACTATTATTGTTTCTAAAGTCAACCTCTCTTTCATCTCATGAATGGATGAATCAAAAGGATCTAGACACAAGAACTTTTCACCCTTCTTATTTAGACGCTTCTATGGCACTACTATGCGTTTAAAGTCATGTATGAAACGTTTTTAGTAAAATTCCTACCCTATAAAACTCTGTACCTCAAAGAAATTCTTTGGTTACTCCTAGGAAACAACAGCTCTCACATTATCTGGGTCTAATGATACTACTGTCTCTCAGATAACATGACCCATGATGTGAATCTAATCCATCCAAAAGTGGAATTTTGAGAGAATAGCATATAACTGAAGCTCTCTTGGGGTACTCAAAATGATATCAAGATGGTAAGCATGGTTGTGGCGATTGTAAGAGTACATAAAGATATTACTAAGAAGAATACCACAATGGAATCAATGTATGTATGTAACAATAAGTTCATCAGTGCCATGAAATATTTAGGTATGGTCATGAGACTGAACGGTATACACACTTACTTGTATAGACTATACCTACTCTGGAAGGTTGTAAGTAGTATATCATATGGTCTAACGTGGAACTTATGGCCACCAGATCTCAGGTCAATATTCAATAACACCCTAGCTCCTTTAAGCTAACCATATAGATCATTAATATTCAGTAAGAGATGTAGTTTCTTTAACATCAACTGGTTTAGCTTCCGATAATCCATGAAATGTCTGAGAGTACTGTCCACCTTCTTCGAAAACCGTAAAGGTGAACCACAAGGAGAAGTACTGGTTCAGATGAAACCAGTTTCCTTCAACACCTTCAACTGCTTCCTGATCTCCTGTAACTCTGGTGTAGCCATCCTATAAGGAGAAATGGACACCAGTGCGACTCCTGGCATATTCTCAATAGAAAATTCCACATATCACTCCAAACGAAAACATGAAAAGACCTCTGGAAAGAAATCCCTGAAACGATACACCATTGGAGGAAATTCCATCTGTGAAGTCCCTTGGTCATCCAGATATAGTCTAGAAATTTGGATTATATCTCCTCCCATCCCATGATGCTCAGGACCTGCTCTGCTCACCTGGACATCCCATTCACCCTTATGAAGAAATTATCCACCTTCTTGTGATGTGTAACTCACCCTTTGGCGATAGCAGTTGAAAAAATCATGGAAGGGAATTAACCAGTCTACTCTGAGAATGAAATCGTATCATATCATCTCTAAGAAATAAAGACCCCATATGAAGTGAAACCCACCAACCTCAAGAGGGAACTCCTTGTATTGTCGTAAAAAAGGCATTCTAGTCCCAAATGGAGTGTTCTACATCAAGATATCAGTAGAAGAAAAGTTACAGAGCCCAAGGACCTCAACAACAGCAATAGATATAATGTTATGGGAATCACCTGTATCAAAAAGAGAAGAAGCTAAAACTGAGGCATCTATGATCGTAAATCAAACTATAGATGGTCCATGATCTTTCCCATGTTGGGTCTACACCACTGCAAGTGTTTGGAATGTACCGGGGCCTTGTGACCCTTTCCTGACCACCTTGATATCGCTGAAATCCTATCGACTGGATACCTTAGCCATGACCTACACCACAGCCTAAACCACTAAAAGAACTCAAGTTCCCTAACTAATGAGAAACTGGTGGTGCTTCCCCAGAATGAGGAGTCAAATAAAAACCACATCCCCCAGCTGCCGGTGAGAAGGTCTGATAGAATCACTAACGATTACCCATCTTGTAGCCAGATCGGCACACCCCTGGATCTATCGGGAACTATGGACTCAAATTCATGCTCTTCCACCACTGGTAGAACACCACCTTTCTTCTAGAAGAAGTCACTTGTCTCTTTGTATATCCACGCGTAGACTCCCTACAATGCATCATGCTATTAGTAGGGGGGATAAAAACTCCAGATGTCGAGCATCCCCAACTCACAGCTTCAGAATCCATCATATTGTACTCCATGATTAGCATCCAGTTTATTATAGAATTAATGGAATTAAACCTAAAGATGTTCACATGAGATCATATGTTGTGCCTAAGACAATCCTCAAACATCCTTGACAATAATAAATCATCCCCTCCGTGGATAGGAATGAAGCTTTGTAGATCTATAAAGAGATATGAATGCTCCACAACAGAAACAGTACCCTAGTCTAGACTCGTTATCTCTCAGGCTCGATCATCCCTCAAAGTCTCTGGATAGAAGTATTCATAAATGGTATGCTAAAACTTATCCCACAACATAACATGCTGCTATCCTGCCTATGAGATAACATCCCAGAAACTCTAGGAGGAATCCCAAAGCATGTATGTAGTGAGAATCAAACTCTTATATGGGTTCATCTTCATATTCTCGATGACAGAAAGAAAGGCCTCTAACCATGACTCTACAGCTTGAGGTTCATCCTCTCCATTGAAGGTGGGAGGATGTTGCAGTTGGGAAACCCATGTCAACTCTACCATAGACGGGGAAGAATGAGGTACTCCATGTAAGTTTAGAATGAAACTCATAAAACCCCCTCAGAACTATGTGTCGACACCTATGTCTGGAATGATGTTTAGTGAAAAGACAGGAACAACTAGAGGATCTGCTGGTAGTCCTTGATCATCCATGTCTGATGTCGGATCACTTCCTTTTAACTAGAGGAAAACTGGAGGACATCTTGGTGGAATGAATCTACAAGGTCAAGCATACACCATATATAAAGATTATATGAGACTACAAAACTGATGTGTGAGAAGGTAATAAGATAAAGAAAGCATTCATGTTCTCCAAAACATAGATACATGGAGTGAATAATTATTACACAATGTCTTCCCTTAAGCCTTCACGTGGGAGTGCAATTATATCAACACAGGTCATGTAACACCCCATACACACGACCTGCTGTCCAGCAACAAAACATGTACTTGAATCCTCTTCCCATGTCTGAGTTATATTACATATATAATCATCTTGGTTCTCCTAGAACAAGACTACACGGTGTGTTTGTTCCAGACACGGCATGTACGAGATGAACATAACTAACCAGTGATGTTAGTCACATAAATAGTTACACGGCTCACTCTACATGGTGTGATCCATATATTCACAGTGTGTACTGCTTAGGTTTTAAATTCCTGTGTCATTAGTCGCATGGGTGATCAAACGGATGACTATACACTGCGTGGTTATTCTAGACACGGTGTGTACAAGATGGGTTCCTCAACTTTTTTTGTTCGTTACTGGGTCAGATACATGGGTTACACTACACAGTGTGTTCACGCTTGATTGTATGTGTATAACATATGTTTTATCCATCAGTGTCATCTGTCACATGGGCGAACACATGGTCTACACAACAAGGAATGTAAAACTAGTACATGACGTGTTCCCCAAAGATTTACAAACCCTGTGTCACTGCCCACATAGATAGGGACAAGGATAGAGACTACTCGACATGTACATATAGCACACAACTTATACTTCTGAAAAATAGTTCCTTCTCGAATAGACGGACACAGGGTGTGTATATATCATTACACGCCGTGTATACTAGGGTTTTTCGGATAGTGAGCATCAGAAACTACTTCGTAACCTAGAAAAAATTGAAACGAACATTAAAGTTCCAAATTCCGATCTGTGAGGGCCCATAAACCCCACTTATCAACTCTTGGTATCTTATACATGTCATAAAAAATGATAACAATGCAATGATCCACCAAATTTCGGTCCATTAGGGCCCATAACACCTCTAGAGCCAATGTTGGGCATTAATTAAAAGGAAAACTTATGAAAAAAATACCCCTATCAAAATAAGGTATTCTATCAAGGAATCTATAACATCGTCATGAATATCTAGAACAACATATATCAAAATAACATGCAATAACTAATGCACCATAAATGGAATGGAAGGAATAGATGACATGTGATTTCTAACAATTTTCTATATGATGCATGAGATGGAATACCCTCATATCATCAGGTTTCAAAAAAAATATATCCTCAATATTATCATAAATAACATCAAAAAACATGTGAATCACCCAATGGTGAAATAAAAAAAACTGTGAAATTGTAAAACCAGAAATATTTCAATAAAAAGGTAAATTGTCTTTTCCATTTACCTGGGTTAGCTACACACAAGAACAACTTATTACCAATTACATATTCCTCTATATCCCTGGCTATAGGCTCCAAATAGTAAGTCATGAAGAAAGATATCCCACTGGTACCACTTTGTAACGTTCATGTTCCAAAAGTTTCCTAGGGGCACCCCGTACCTGGTTGGTCACATGTCCTCATGTGCATTTCCCTGAATTCCAGAGGCTGCCGACTACCAGCGAGGGCCTTGGGTGTGATTGTGGGAAAATATGCCCTCATTGTAAGAGTAAAACACAAGAAGTAACAAAATAGTAATATCTGAATTAGTAAAACATTCAACAAGTAAACAATGGAAGTAATAAACAAATAGAGCACACACACACACATATATAAATATATATATGATGCATGATACATACGTCTAGGAAAACAGCCAAACAAGTACAAATAGTATAATACAATACTAAACCAAGTACAGAAAGGAACAAATAATCTCTAGTAGCATCACAAGTTGCATCTTGATCCCATGATCTCTATCATATCAACAATCAAGTACCTGAAGTAGAAGGGAAATTTCCCTTATCTATACCTGCAACGATATAATCAATTTGGGCCCAAAAGCATGACCCAAAAAGGGTGTGATACTAATCCTAGTTGGAAGCCACTCAAATATATGTTCCTAAAATTTAGTGAATATATATGTCAGGAAATATGAAAAAAGATGCAGTAAACAATGATGTACTCAGTAGTAAACAATATTATAGTTCAATTGATGTCAATCCCATATATCAAGTAAGAAGATAATAACAAATAGGAAACCCTCTAAAAAGTTCCAATAGTATGACCCCTCTGGTTCATCCAAAAACAAAAAAAACCCCCTTAGGGCTTACACACATTCTAACCCCTCTAGTTCATCTTTAGAACAGACTCTCTGCGGAATCACTCACAGTCAATTCCCCAAATAGTCTCATATCAGAAACTACAAGGTACTCTAAGGAAGAACTCAACATCAAACTCCCCATGTGGCCTGTGTTGAGGATCTTTAGAAACAATTATGGAGAACTTATGTCCATACCATCTATCTTCTTGTAATGTAACAGGAAATGATACACTCTGGGGAAGCCCTCAACATCCATTCACCCTATGGTCTACTAAACCATGTTCTCATGGACCTTTGTAAGTTAATCGAGCACAGCGATATATACCATCCAATCTAAAACTCATGAACTAGTTGTCTAAACTGTCAATAGAAATTCCCAACATGTCATATATTAATCACTCCAACTTAACAATAATAGGCATGGAATGAAAAGCATCAGCCTAACAGTCAATGCTAGACCAAATATTCAAAAACCTTAAAACATGGGCATGAAATCCATAGATTTGAAAAGATAACATAATTCTCAAACAATTAAAATATATCCAAATAAACAAGGTACAACTGGAAATAACCGGGCTAAAAATCATAAACATGCAATACACCATTCATGGGTATAGGGAACTTTTCCACATAACATTCAAAGACTCTCTACGGATAGTCTCAAACCACCTACCTCGGAGTTGTACGATCGATATACTTCATCATCGTCACTTGGATCGACTTATAATGTGGTAGAACTACAAAAAAATCTAAAACATTCAATTGACGATAACTCATGAGATACGGGAATTCAAGAGGTGATGTTCAAGAAGAAGGAATAACTCACTGATGAGATTCCAATGCAATCGATGGAAGTGGAATTGGAGGAAGGACAATGAGTCGGAGGATCAGAGAATATTTGCAGCTGTACAGATGATATCAGATGAGACAGACCTAGATGGAGGGTTTATTGTTGATTACACATGGCCCCGATCTGTTTAATGAAAAAAATTGATGCACATGACATGTATTTAAAAATTACATGATGTGTACTTTCCCATTCTAGTCTCCACATTAGGCGGTCTCCAGGTCACTGCACATGGCTGTGGGATCGGCCGTTACACAGCTAGCACACAACTACCTGTGGAAACCAGGTAAATGACTTGTACATATAAGTACCCGGTGTGTACTTTTGAAATTTACATAAACTACTCTTTTCTTAAAAAAACAAAAAAATGAAAACATACCTGAAAAAATGATCTGGGTTCTTACATAGCTGCTTGTGGTTATTTGAGATAAGATCCCAATAATGAATTTTGTCCTATAATGAAACGAGTCTCTATTATAGACTCCTATATTTTAATGTGAATCTATTGTTAAGAAATTATTATTTTTATTAATTTGGTAATGAATCCATCCCGTGAATTAGTTTGATGTCAACCATTTGTATAACAACTACTTTTGAAACCAAAAAATAGGAATGAATTCTAATACAAACAGCACATTATAAAATCATTTTCCAAATATTTACACTATGACTTCTAATGATTAATTATTTAGATATTTAAAAAAGGAATGATGAAATTTACATAATTATATAATTGTTATAATTTTTTTATGACCACAATCAAATAATATATTTTTGATGATGAATTGACAAAGAATTTCCCTGTGATTATGTAATGTCCCGGTTTCGGGTGCCACTCAACGGGTGCCCCGAACCCGGTTCACCAGGTGACCTCAAGCGCATTTCCCCAAACACCAGAGGCTGCCGAGTAGCAGTGAGGGCTTTGGTCTAATGTGGGGAAACTATGCCCTCATTTTTCAATGTCTAGCACATCAGAATATAATAGAAAGAATATAAAAACAGCGGAAGAAAAAAACCATAAACATTTACATAATCAACTACAGTAAAGATAACCAACAATTATATAGATGATGATGCAACATGTCTCATGTTCTATGAAAATATCCAGAACATGTTACACAACAATACAATATAGTACAATATAGAGTAAAAAAATAAAAACAGTCGATAGCATTGCGAGCCTAAGCCCGATCTCATGCTCCCCTACACCTCAGCATCAATCAAGTACTTGTATAGGGACTGTTTCCCCTATACACACCTATAGAAATATAATATCTTTGGACTGAAAGTAATGACCCAAACATGATGTGAGGAATAAATCCAAGTAGGCACCCGCCAAAGGCCCATTACCAACTGTGTGTAAACATGCAACAACAGTGTGAAGTAGTAAAATGCAATAAAGTAAGCAGTACTGAAAATTAACTAACTTAACCCGTCATATTGACATTTTAATATCCATATAATCATTTAATTTAAAATATCACCACAGTTAATATTCTAAGTAAACATCTAATGTCCTCAGACATGTAAACCCATACCCTCACATTATGTAAATCCAAATAGAAGAATCTGCTCACAGGCATACGGATATTGCCCAAGGGCGTAAGAAGTGTCGCCCACATGCATAGAATCAACTGCCCACAGGCACGGAAGAAGTTTCCCACTGGATAAATAGTACATTGCCCACATGCTAATCACAACACTGCCCTCAGGCTAAAACAGGTAACCGGGCCATGCCCAACATTTAATCAAATAGTACACAAGTAATTCTTCTCAAGGAAATTCTATAATCATTACTTTAAAAGCATACCCTCAGGTATCATGGACAAACCGCTAAACAGTGGAACGCACACCCGGGGTGGTCCTGGATCCAAGCAACAATCCCACAAAATAGTTTAATATCACATTTAAAATACCTAAACAATTCTATATATTTAATTCAATGAGGCCTCAGCCATAAGACACCCCATTCATGGGAGCATATCAAAACGGTACACAAAACACACATCAGTTGGAAAATTAAACACCAAACCACATACCTTAAATGCCCCTGATCATTATACTTGAACGTTGCTTCCAGAAACGCTCAAGAACGACGTAGATCTGAAGTAGAAGAAAACCCTTTCAAACTCAAATAACCTCCATTAGAGTAATAATTGGTATGAACAACGCAAAGAGATGGGAGGGTTTACCCGTGCAGTTCCAACGTGATCGACGGAAGTATAAACGGATTCCCAATGCTCGGTCTGGAGATCCTTGAAGATTCGGTCATCCCCTCCCAAGCTCCCGCCCGGATCTAAGCCTTCTCTATGAACTGGGTTGGCTACTACCCATTTTATTCAAAAAAACAAAGTAGACGACATGTACTCCTTTCATTTAACAGTTCATCTGGCGGCACTGCTGAACTCTTCATCCGTCGACATGAGTACACAACGTGTATTCTCGACTACACGGCTTGTACTGTCGCCCAGCTAGCCACCACCGTACTATTCACCTACTGACTGACTACATAGCCTGTAAATACCTACTACACGACGTGTAGTCGGTTTTACACCTTTCATCACCAACAAGTCTACACGCCCTGTGTACTCATCCCACATGGCCAAAATTACACAGCGTGTAAAAAAGTACATGGCGTGTAGTCCGAAAATTTAGGATTTTCCCCATTTTCCTTATTTTTTCAATAACACATAAGGGAAAGAGGAATGAAGAAACCTGTACCTCAAAATAAGAACCGGGATCTTACAAACTTCCCCCCTTAAAGAAATTAGCTCCTGAATTTCCCTTCCATGGGTGGTTAAGATATAACCATGAACAACTCCGGCCACTGAGCACGTCGGTCGGTCTCCCGCTCTCAGGTTTCATCCTGCACTCACCCATGCTGCCATAGCACCTGTACGAGAGGAACTAACCGACCTTGGAGAAACTTCATGCTCTTATCAATGACACGAATCATATGATCCTCAAAATATGCTTCTAACTCAAGATCTACCTCCGCGTGCTGAAAAACATGAGATGGGTCTGAATGATAATGGCGCAACTGAGATACATGGATGACGTCGTTCATTGCTCCGTACCTCTTTGGTAACATCAACCGATAGGAAACCGGTGCGACTCTCTCCAGAATCTCAAATGGACCCACATACCTCAGTGAAATTTTACCCTATCTCTTGATCCGCCAGTGTCCCAAACTCGATGAAACACACAAGAAAACATGACCCCCGATGACGAACTCTGAAGGTCGTCTCCAGCGATCAGCATAATATTTTTGACGAGGCTGTGTAGTAGCCATCCACATATGAATTAATTGGACCTGCTCAGAAGTCTCCTGCACGAGATACGGTCCGAGTAAAGGTGCCTCACCTGCCTCTAACCATCACAATGGTGATCGGTATGACCTACAATATGAAGCCTCGTAAGGTGTCATCTCGATAGTTTCCTGAAAACTATTAATATAGGTAAACTCTACTAGTGGTATTTGATTCTCCCAAGAGCCCCCAAAGTCTAGGATGCATGCACGCATCATGTCATCAAGAACCTGTATCGTATGCTATGACTGGCCATTGGTATGAGGGTGGTAAGTTGTGCTCATAAAAACCTGTGTACCCAGTGACCTCTGAAAACGATGCCAGAAACGAGATGTAAAATTCATTTCCCTATCTAAAATGATAGAATGGGGGACCCCATGAACATGCACGACCTATCGGACATACATCTTCCTGAGCTTTTCAACTCCGAAGGTCTCCTTGATCGGAAAAAAGTGAACTACCTTTGTGAGTCTATCCACAACAACCCACACGACATCATTGCCTTGAGGTGACCTTGGAAACCCAGTCACGAAGTCCATCGTGACATCATCCCATTTCCACTCTAGGAAGGGTAACTATTGTAACAGTCCGGCTTGCCTCTGATGCTCTGCCTTCACCTGCTGACAGGTGGAACTTCTCGTAACAAAACCAGCTATCTCACTCTTCATACCCGGCCACCAGTACCGATGGCTCAAGTCACGGTACATCTTGGTAACCTGGGGATGAACTGCCCAAGCTGAAGCATTAAACTCCCGCATCATCTCCTTGTGTATATCCCCTAGAACCTACACTCGTCCATAGAAATGAAAAACTTCATCATCTCCTATCGTCCAACCAGGGGGAGGGTCCTCACTGGTCACCAACTCCCATATAACTAGGCCTTCTGAATTGGATATATATCTCATTCTCACTCTCTCTAGGAGGGTAGAAGTCACAGATAAAGAGGAATGATAAGACTATCCCTTACTTTCGTGCACCTCCAAATGCATCTCATAGAACAAAGCCATCAGTTTCCATTCACCACTAGCCTCTTGGACTACCTTAATCTATGTCTTCCTGCTTAGTGCATCAGCTACTGCATTACCTTTACCAGGTGTATAGGAAAGCTCATAATCAAAGGACATAAGCTATTCAACCGACCTTCACTATCTCAGGTTCAAGTCACGCTGGGTAAAGATGTACTTGAAACTTTTTTGGTCCGTGAACAACACAAAATTTTTTCTGAAGAGATAATATCTCCAACAACGCAATGCATGAACAACTGTACCCAACTCGAGATCATGCGTTGGTTAATTCATCTCATGTGGCCTGAACTGCCGAGACCTGTATGAAACTACTTGATCGACCTGAATCAACACAGCCCCAAGCCCAATACCTGATGCATCTCAGTAAACTGTATTGCTCTTCCCCAGATCCGGGATTATTAGGATCGGTGCTGATGTCGACATTCCCTTTAGGTCATGAATGGCTGTCTCACAAGCTTCTGACCAAACGAACATCACACCATTCTTAGTCAAACCCGTCAATGGTGCTGATAAGAAGGAGAAGTCTTGTATGAAGCATCTGTAGTAACCAGCCAGCCCTATGAAACATCGTATCTCAAAAAAGTTCTTAGGTTATTCCCAAGAAACTATTGCTCTCACCTTCTCTGGGTCTACTACAACTCCTACCTCTGAGATGATATGACCCAGGAAGTGTATCTGGTCCATCCAAAAGTGGTACATTGAGAGCTTAACATATAGCCAATTCTCTCTCAGTGTACTCAATATGATCTCAAGATGGGTGGCATGGTCGTGTCGTGTGTGAGAGTACACTAAGATGTCGCCCATGAATACTACCACAAAAGAGTCCAGATAAGGATGGAACACACGATTCATCAAAGCCATGAAAACTATCGGTGTGTTCGTGAGTCCGAACTGCATAACCGTATACTCGTATAGACCATACCTGCTCTTGAAATCTGTGAGATTTATATCAGATGGTCTAACGTGTAGCTGATGATATCCCGATCTGAATTCAATCTTTGAGAACACCCATGCTCCATGAATTTGATAAAAAATATCATCAATCCTTGTCATGCGATATCGGTTCTTAACCGTCAACTGGTTGAACATCCGATAATCCACACAGAGTCTTAGGGTACCGTCCTCCTTCTTTGAAAAGAGGGTCGGCGAACCCCAAGGAGAAGTAATGGGTTGGATGAAACCCTTTGCTTATAACTCCTTTAATGTCTCTTGAGCTCCTACAACTCTGATGCTTCCATCCTATTAGGAGGAATGGACACCAGAGCTTCTCCTAGCACACGCTCAATAGAGTAATCCACCTCATGCTCTGGAGGAAGACCTAAAAAGTTGTCCTGGAAAACATCCCTGAAATAATCAACCACAGGAGGGAATTCCTTCTGACAAGTGACCTGGTCGTCTAGATATAAGCTCACAATCATGGTTGTGATACCACCTCTCCCATGATGCACGGGTCCAGCTCGACTCACCTGAACATCCCACTCACCCTTGTATAGAAACTCTCCGCCCTCTGGTGACGTGAAACGCACCCTGCGATGATAGAAATACACAAAGGCTCGAAAGGGAACCAACCAGTCCATCCTGAAAATGACATCATGGCTCATCATGTCTAAGAAATATAGGTCCCAACGGAAGTGACACCCACCAACCTCAAGGGGGCACTCCTTGCAATGACGCACACCAGCCATTATAGTCCCCAACGGAGTGTATAGCGTCATGATATTAGAAGAAGAAGAAACACTGATACCAAGGCTCTCCACAACATGCACATATATGAAGCTATGTGTAGCACCCGTATCGAAAAGTACTGAAGATAAAAAAGAAGCTACTAGAATAGTACCTCTCACAGAAGAAGGTTTGAGATCCTGCTCCTGCTGGGTCTGTTTGACTACATATGCCTGCCCAGTGCCTCGGCCCTGCGACACAGCCTGGATACCCTGAGTTTTCCCACCATGTTGCCTCTGAGATCTTAGTGTCTGCTTACCACGGCCATGACCACCATCCCTGCCTGCATGCCCTGATATATTCTAGTTCCCCGACTGGTAGGAAGCTTCTGGTCCTGCTCCCGCATGTGGAGTCTGCACATAACACTTCTCACTAGCCACCGGTGGAAACTCCCTACAAAAGTGATGTAGATGACCCATCCTTCCGCAATCTCGGCACTCCACTGGGTCTCGTGGACATTGAGGTCTCTTCTACCCCTCCTTACCACACAGGTAGCACATGACCTGTCCACCTGAAACATTATTTTGGCTGATACTGCCACCCTGAGAGAAGTCCATTTGTCTATTCCTCATTCCAGTAGAAATATTACCAGAAACTTGTACTGATCTGCCCTGGTCCACACCACTAGATTCCTATAGGTTTATCTCTATAATCAGTGTCTGGTTCACAATAGCATGTACTGAAGGAAACTTGAAAACATTCACCAGCTCTCAGATGTCATATCAGAGACCAACCTCAATGATCCTGGCCCTCAGTGTCTCATCACCCCCCAGAATGGGTGCAAAATGATGATGCTCGGTAAAGAGAGTAGAATAATCCATCATCGACATAGCGACCGACTGTAGATTCATGAACTCACGAGATAGATCTGCCCTCAGCGTCTATCGGAAGAAGAAGTCATAGAAGGCTATCTAGAAATATTTCCACTCCATGTATCTATGATGCTCTGACTGAGTGGTAACATCCAAACACCTCTTGGTGGAAACATGCAGCATGTAAGTCGTGAGTTTGACCCACCGCCCTAGAGGCATCTTAAGATGCTCTAAGATAGTCTGCATAGGCCCCAGCCAAGACTCCACATCCTGTGGTCTAAAATCCCCTGGGAATGTAGGTAGATGATGCTTCTGGAATATATGAGTCAGCTCGGCCATAGATGTGGAAGTTGGTGGTGCTCCCTGAAAGGTCTACATGAACCACATAAAGCCTTCATGGAACTGTGCATCAGTTCCTGTGTGTGGTATAACGGCTGGTGCTGCATCTGGCTCTGCTGGAGGATCAATGTGTAGCCCATGGCCCACCATTTCTGGAGTATACTCATTGCCGCTCTCCTTGCGAACAACGCATGAAAGTCCCGATGGCATGCCACTACAAGTTCAAACGCACACATTAGATAATGATTATCATAGACTGAAGAAAAAAACCAAAAAGGGGACAGTAGAAATAAGTCATTTCAATATTTGAAAAATAAGACTACACAGCTTGTATACTGACTACACGGTGTGTACTTGACTTCCCTTCCCCTACCCCAAGTCCTTCTACACGGCTAATCCACAAGGCTCCCGTTGAACAAAACTAAACGACGTTTATATCATCTACATGGTGTGTATAGTGTAGTTTCCAACTGCCTGTGTCGTTTGTGAAACGGCCAACTACTCGGCTTGATACCACACGACGTGTTACACACGAACACGGCATGTACACTACCCCATTTCTCAGCCACATGGCTAAGTCCACATGGTCTGTCCTCGGACAAGAATACATGGTGTGTCCAAAAGGTACACGACATGTTCTAGACAAGCTTCACTGATCCGTGTTGTTAGTTACACGGCCAGATACATGGATATAACTACACGGCATGTTCAATATACACACGGCGTGTACATGAAAGGATTGCACTAACCCGTGTTGTTAGTTACACAATCGATTCCCAGGTCAGACTACACGACATGTTCCATAATGGACACGATGTGTATGTCTTATGGTCTCCTCCGTCCGTGTTGGTTAGTTACACGGGAGGACTCCAGGTCAACACTACACGGAGTGTACATCCGTTACACGGCGTGTTCTCCCCAAGAATTTCCCTTTCCCATGTCCATGTCCACACGATCTGTGACACGGGATGAGACTACACAGTGTGTACTCAAAAAAATTTTCTTCTCTTCCCGAACAGAAGAACATACACGTCATGTTTAAGGTACTACACGGCGTGTATACTTGGTTTCCAGACATTATGCCTCAGAAACTTCTCTGGAACCCAAAGAATAATGAAAAACAACACCTACATGCCAAATTCCGATCCGTGAGGGACCATACTCCCTGTGAATCAATGTTTGTAATCTTATTTGTTTTATAACAGGATAAACAGCCAATGATCCACAAAATTTCGGTCAATGAGGGCCATTACTCCCCCAAACCCAAAGTTTGGTGTTCATTCTATAATCAGGCTCACACAATAATACCTTCTCAACTAGTGGGTATCTATCAATGAAATTATCACAACAACATGCTTTTACTAGAAAAACATTTATCATAACAACATGCAATTTCTAATGCACCTATATGGCACAGAAACTAAGCATGGAATGTGATTTCTAGCATGTTCCTAAATGATGCACGAGATGGAATACCCTCATCTCATCTGGTTGAAACTAAATAGAATCCATTAATCAAATATAAACACCACAATACATGTTCGTCACCCTTCGGTGAAAATCAGTTGAACAGTAAAATTGCAAATTCAGAAAAAAATTGCAACATGAGGTAAATTGGCTTTTCCTTGTACACGGGTTAGCTAAGCCCATGCATTTCTTATTACCAACTACCGTTCTCTTCATATCCCTAACTAAGGATCCAAATAGTATTTCAATGAAATGAACTCCTCTGATACCACTTTGTAACATCCCGGTTCCGGGTTCCACTCAACGGGTTCCCATAACCGGATGTGCCACGTGACTTCAAGCGCATTTCCCCAAACGCAAGAGGCTGCTAACTAGCATTGATGGTCCAGGTCTGATAGTGGGGAATGTATGCCCTCTTTTGACAATGTGTTTCACACTGGAATATAATAGAAATCATACCGCACAGCAGAAAAAAAAACCATACACATTTACATAAACAACAGCAGTAAAGATAACCAACAACTATATAGATAATGATGCAACATGTCTAAATATCTAAGAAAACAGCCAGAACATGTTACACAAAAATACAGTACAGTACAATAAAAGGTACTGAAAAACAAAAAAACAGTATGTACCATCGCGAGCCTATGCCCAGTCCCATGCTCCCCTACACCTCAGCAACAATCAAGTACATGAACAGGGACTCTTTCCCCTATCCACACTTACAGTAATATAATCTATTTGGGAAGAAAAGCATGTCCCAAATAGGGTGTGTGAAATAAATATCATTAGGCACCCACTAAAGGCCCGTGCCCAATTATGTGTAAATATGAAACAACATTGTGCAATAGTAATGTGTAATAAAGTAAGCAGTACTGAAAAGTAACTAACTTAACTAGTCATATTTCCATTTTAATATCCATTTATTCATTTAATTTAAAATATCACCATAGTTAATATTCTAAGTAAACAACCAATTTCCTCAAACACGTAAACCCCTACCCTCAGGTAAAGAGAATTCAAACACAATAATCTGCCAACAGGCAAACAGATATTGCCCACGGGTTCAAGAAGTGTTGCCTACGGGGAAAGAATCAACTTCCCACATGCATGGAAGAAGTTTCCCACCGGCTAAATAGTATAGTGCCCACAGGCTAATCACAACATTTTCCTCAGGATCAAATATGTAACTGGGCCATTCCCAACATGTAATAAAATAGTACCCAAGCTAATACTCTTAAGGTAATTCTATAATCATTACATTAAAATCATACCCTCGGGTATCCTAGCCAAATGGCTAAATAGGGGAACGCAACCCCGGGGTGGTCCTGGATCCAAGAAACAATCACACAAAACAGTTTAATATCACATTTAAATTACCTAAAAAATTCTAGGTATTTAATTCAATAAGGCCTCAGCCACACAACACCCCATTCATGGGCGCATATCACAACGGTACACAAAACACACATCAGTATGAATATTAAACACCAAGCCACCTACCTTAAATGCCCCTGATCAGTTTACTTGAACATCGCATCCAGAAGAGCCGATGAAAGGCGTAGATCTGACGTAGAAGAAAACATGTTCAAACTCAAAAACCTTCCATAAGAAGAATAATTGGTAAGAACTACGCAAGGATATGGGAGGGCTTACCCATGCGGTTCTACCGTGATCAACGGAAGCCGAAACGGATTCCCAACGCTCGATATGGAGATCCTAGAAGATTCGGTCGTCCCCTCCCATGCTCTCATCCGGATCTAATACTTTACTATGAACAGGGTTGGCTACTGGCCATTTTAAGAGAAAAAATCAATGTACACGGAGTTTACTCCCTTCATTTAACTGTTCATCTGGCAGCACCGCCAAACTGTTCATCCGTCGACATGAGTACACGACGTGTATTCCCAACTAGATGGAGTGTACTGTCTCCCAGCTTGCCACCGCCTTACTATTCACATGCTGGTTGACTACACGACGTGTAAATTCCTACTACATGGCGTGTAGTCTGTTTTTACACCTTTCATTACCGAAAAGGCTACACGCCCAGTGTACTCATCCAACACGACCAAGGCGTGTGGAGAAGTACAAGACATGTAGTCCCAAAATTTAGGATTTTTCCAATTTTACTTATTTTCTCAAAAACACTTAAGGAAATGAGAAAAGAATAAACTCGTACCTCAAAATAAGAACCCGGTTCTTACAAATTACATTATATTTTTACACAAGATTATAAATTTTGATTATGTTGTTTAGACATTGATCCATTACCAATTTCGGGGTCAATTTAATTATTATTAATGGATTTTATTGAAATTCATCCAAGTTGTCATGACCCATCCTTGGGGACCATGTTGTGACTACACCAAGCCCGCCTTCCATAGGCCCGGGGCTAGCGACTAGCACCAAAGTCGTAATCTCGATAGTAAGGGAAGTCATTGACTTTAAAATGTAAACAAAAACAATATAGTACGCAACTGGAAGTAAGTACTAAGTTAATATGTATAAAAAAGTGTGGGCTGAAAGGAAAGGGGTCGGAAATACATGCCCAAAAGTAAAGTTCAGGGGAAATACAACAAGTATAACTATAAAGACAAATAGCTGGATAATTTCTAACAGCTCCTGGATCATCCACTACAGATCCTACCTGAAAGGTAGGTACAAATACCTTATTTAGTGCTCTACGTCCATCTATCTCCTCCAAGTACTGACTTGTCATGAGGTCCACCTCTGGGTACCATCTAGTACTCGTACTCTCTGCCTCGGTCAGCACTGTTTGTCGTCTACATCCAACACAACGAGGTGCAGGCATAGCCCGTGTAGGGGTGAGTATAATGATACTCAGTAGGAACCCCGAGACCCTCATGGTCTCAAAAAATCCAAAAAGGATAAACCATAGTAGAAATATAAAAAAACAATGTATCAGACAACTCTACTTAGGTATATTCCTATATGTATACCTATGTTATCAATCTCAGCCCAGCTCCAACTCTCGAGCCCAGTCGCAACCCAGTCCACATAGGATATAAAGTCAATCACATGATTATAATGGTTAAAATACATGACTCGACTCACATAGGTATACAACTCTTGTATAGTGATAGAGATGATTGGATTTAGTCACTAATTCATCTTAATCTTTCTGACCCACACAGGATACTAGACCAGCTAAGCTGTCGGACCCACACAGGATACAAGACTAGCTACTCTGTCAGACCCACACAAGATACAAGAACAGAAGTCAAAACTATCGGACCCACATTGGATACAAGAACCATAGACATCGCTGTCGAACTCATGGAGGATTCCAGTACAACAACCATCATCGTCGAACCCACGGAGGATCCCAGTACAGTAGTGGTCGCTGCCAAACCCATGTAGGATTCCAGTACGGTAGTCGTCGCATTCGCAGCCATCTCTAGGGATCCGGCACACAACACACTTGATTCCAGGAGGGTTCCACTCCTCGAGCCAAGTGTCAATACATAAACAATCATAAATTCCAAAGTTGATGTATCCCATATTTCCGTCTCATCATAAAGAACCCAACGTGACATACGTCACGTCAAACCATCGCACAGTTTGAGAGTTATTACCATTTTTGTTCCAGGGGCACGGTTGGAATTATGCTCATTCCTAACTTGTCTATTTTCCAAAATTTTCCAAAAATCATTTAGATTATCACAAAAGGACCGTCTCGTTGCAAGGATCCCAGTGTCATAGACAGCGCGTAAATCAGACGCATGGTCTAAATGATATTCTCATTTAACCGAAATGGGCCCAGCCCGTCAAGCCCAGTTTGCTGGCGTGTCGGCCTGACCCGATTTGACAGGTCCGACCTGACTGGTGGTCAGCCCGGCCCGGTGGAGCACGGCCCACCCAGAGACCTGTCCCGGTGTGTTCGACACGTTTGGGGGGGTTAGACCGGACCGGTGGGGTGCGGCCCGCCTGTGGGCCTGACCTGCTATTGGGGGCTGGTTTGGCTCGCCTTGCGGTGCCGAGCGGCACCACCCCTCCTTACTACCCAGCTGGCTGATGCTAGCAGATTTTGTCCTGCGCGAGTAGCCTGTAGTTACGGGCCACTCTTTTCCCGCCGCGTGATGCCTGCGGGCGCCGTGCTCCTCAAGACTGGTTGTTCATAGTCGGTAGGTTCATCCAGTAAGAATCCCACTCTACGGGCCGCAATTTTATCTGTGGCGTGGTGCCATGGGAGCACCATGGTCCTCCATCCTGGCCGACTAGGACTGGCTGATTCGGTTCGTCCTGCGAGCGGCCTACGGATGCAGTCTGTGGTTTCCCCCACGTGGCCGGCGCGACGACGCCGATCCTCCAATGTCACAGCCCGCCCTGGCCGTGATCTTGGATCACCGCTGCCATCGATCTCCACTACCTTATGGTCGTGGCCTCTTTCTGCAGGGCGGTTCAATGGCACCACACCCTTCCGACTCCGCCTCCATCACTAAATAAACCAACAAGCAAATGAAAAACGTCGGGCCGTGAAGGTTCAACCTGTTCCCTCTGTCTTAGATGAAATCATTTTGCCAATGATTAACCAAGGTATTCAAAGAAGAAAAAGGTATAATTTTATTCCATTAAAATTAATTGAATCCCCATACCTCGTAAATGGTGTTTGCTCAGCAGAGTCACGGGAAAGAGGGCAGACGACGTTTCTGTTGACATCGGGAAACGTTCGACGATGGTGTGTCATCGACATTCTTTGCGGGTGGCGTCTAGTGCTTTAACGCTGAAGGTGGTCTACGAAAGGAAGATGAAACATCATCGTTCTTCAGTGGAAACAACATTCTTCAAAGAGAGGACATCGTTCCATGTTGGATATTTTCATTGTGTTCTTCGTGGGATGAATGCTTCCTTTCTAATCCTCCAAAGCCTCCCAAGATAAAATGTGCAACCAAAATAAAATAAAAAACCCACATATTTAAAGGATGGCTTAATCAATTAAAAGGGTTTCAAATTCATTAAGCCACGTCTATTAATTAATTAAATGTTGAGTTGGCTCATTGAAAATGGAGGGAGGAGATAAAAAGGATCTCAATTAATAAAGGAAGTTTCATCCTCATTAATTTGCGAGTTTAAGGGATTTAAAGAGTTTAAGGGGGAGTTAGAGAGTTTGGAACTTGTGTGGGTCTGACAGAGTAGTTAGTCTTGTATCTTGTGTGGGTCTAATAGCTTAGGTGGTCTAGTATCATATGTGGGTCCGACAGCTTAAGATGAATCAATGAATACATCTGATCATCTCTATCATTATACAATAGATGTATACCTGTGTGAGTTGAGTTGTGTCTTTCAACCATGATCATCGAGTGACTGACATTACATCCTGTGTGTACTGGGTTGCTATTTAGATCGATAGTTGGATCCAGGTTGAGATTGATATCTTAGGTTTATAAATGGGAAAATACCTAAGTAGTGTTGGTTGATACTTCATGTTTGTATCTTTCTACTGTGGTTTATCCATTGTGGATTTTGTGAGACCTTGAGGGACTCGGTTTCCCTACTGAGTATCATTATACTCTCCCCTATATGGGCTATTCCTGCACCTTGTTGTGTTGGATGCAGATGACAGGCAACAATGATCGAGGCAGAGTGTATGAGGACTGGACGATACCCGAATGTGGACCTCAAGACGAGTCAGTACATGGAGAAGACCGAAGGATGTGGATAACTAAGGAGGCTATCTGTACCAACCCTTCTGGTTGGATATATGGTGAATGATCCAAAAGATTTTAGGCATATTCCAGCTGTTTTTCTTTTTAGTTGTACCTGTTTTCCTTCCCTTTTACTTTATTGATGGGCTTGTATTTCTGTCCCCTTTCCCTTCAGTACTTTATTTTGTATATTGTGTTACGTAGTGTTTACTTCCAATTGCGTACTCTATTGTTTTTGTTTACATTTTAAAGTTAATTACTTCCCTTAATATCAGGATTACGCATTTGGTCCTAGTCGCCAGCCCTTGGCCTATGGAAGGCGAGCTTTGGGTAGTCAGGGCACAGGCCCCGAGGACGGGTCCTGACAAATTGGTATCAAAGGAGTTTTTTATACCACATAACTTAGGACTATAATCATTTCTTTATATGCTGAAATTTTTTTAAGAGTATTAAGTGTGCTTTTAAAACTTGGGATTCTAGTTTTGGTCCGGCGGACGATTTATTAACATACCATGACCCTAACCTATTATTTCTGACTCAGTGCACGAAAACACTAATTGTGTGTGTGTATCAAGAGTATCCTTGTGGTATCTTTGAGTCAAATCACTAGGTATAAACTTATTGACCTTGGACCGCCTATTTATTATTAGGATGATGCTGCGAAGAAATCCATCTAGTGTTCCCAAGTGTGTACACGATGACGGGCCACCGAGTGACGAGGCTCCAGTACATGGCCTTGTCACTATGTTGGCACCTTCGGGTGGTGTACCAACAGCACCTCCTCCCGTTGGGCGGCAGATTCCACCAGCCATACTAGAAGACGGTGCAGGCCGACATAACACATTGCACGAGTTCCAGAAGTAGAGGCCTCTGAGGATATGAGGTGAGAAAGATTCCTAGGCAGTAGAGGACTGATTGGAGACGATTTCTAGAGATTTTCACCTAGTTGAGACAACAATATAGTGGATGGTGGACTTAGATAATAGTTTTTTCATTTGATTGAACATAAGGTTGGTCCGCATTATGATGAGGCATCAGTACGTGGACCATTTCTATATTTGTACCTTCAGGTAGTGTGTCAGCTATATCATTACTTGTTAGTCAGCTATTATAACCAGAGGTACCAGTAGATGACACATGTAGGCTTAGTTCCTTGCACGTGTTTTAGCATCAGATACCCCTTAAGTTCTGAGGCAAGCCTATCTCACAAGCGGCTAAGGGCTGTCTTGAGGAGGTGTTTGAGGGTTCTCTAGAACTTATACAGCTTCATCAAGACGACATGTTGGTAGTTGAGTATTCATAGAGACATACATATCATTACGGGTACTCGACGAATATGATAAGATCGTTTCTTTGGGGATTAGACTACCTAACGAGGTGTGTTTAAAGGACATTTGAGCCCGAATTTTCCTTTATACATTACTAATTATTCTAGGGTTCTAGAGAGAACCTTTTTGGTTGAATGTTTTTGGCTTAACCGATACAACTGGTGAATGTTAGAAGTGGGAATGCAGGGAACTGGTGCTAGTCTCAGGGACATGGGCATGAAAAAAGATTCGTGAAGTGGTTGTGACAAGGACAGATAAATCTGAAGGGTAGCAAATGTGGAAGTAGAGTTAGGGGAGCAGAATGTGGTGGTGTACATTTTGACATGTTACAACCGCCAACCATTGTAGTCCCCACCAGGCTCAGGGAGATGGAGGGAAGAGGAATGGAGTAGCTGCCAACGGTCAAGGAGTGTGACCCAAGGGCTCTAGGAATGAATCGAGGTATAGTCTATGTCTACTACTAGAAGCTGTATCAATAGACATAGGTACCAATAATTCCTTCCTTCCACAAATCTTGTCCGAGACCTATAGATTCCAATTGAACCATTGAATTGACCCTCAAGTCCGGAGATACCTTTGGGAGGAGACTAGATAATCACACATACGCAGAAGGTGTGATCTGACCCTTGAGGTGAGAATTTTGAATAGAAACCTCTTGGTGGAAACGTCGTGGACTTACGACGTTAGTTTGGGTATGAAATAGGAAACCACGGTTCATACAATGATTGATTGTATTACGAAAAACGGTTGTGGTTTATCTACAATGTGGGGAATTGATTTTCATGGTCAGAGAAAACGGAATCCCAGGTAGGATGGGATAAAATCATGCTTGTGAGGGTGTAGCTGATCACCCATGAGTCGGTCATCCTTACCTTTGTGGGAGTAAGAGTTTTGAGTTTCTCCAGGACTATGAAATCAAGATAGTCTATACTCTTGTGAAGGGGAATGTTGTAGCTGATGCACTCAGTTAGAGATCTGGTATACAGCTGCAAGGCGAGGTGACAGAGTAGCTGGCTTCTTTATAGATACCCTTTGTGGATAGAGATGGTGCATCCTTCCTTCAGTCTGTTACAGTCACTCCCCCACATCATCAGTGAGTTTAGGATGTGTAGTAAGAGGAAGGTATGTGTGAGACATGACGTGCTCAGATATCCAAATTACAAGCCCCTGATTGATTTTATGAAGGTGGGGAGCACGTCATCCTTTTCAGAGGACGTACTATGGTGACCAGTTATAAGGAACGTAGTAGCAAAGTTTGTATCTTGATGCCAAACGTTTCAGCAAGTGAGGGCAAAACATCAGGTACCAGCAGGCATGGTTTAGCCTTTAGAGGTCCCAAAGTATAAGAGTGAAGAGATATCCATGGGCTTAATGACGGGTCTTCCACATAAATCCAGAGGATACGACTCTATCTGCGTGATCGTAGACCGACTCAATTTGTCGGCCCACTTCCTACTAATCAGAGAGCTGGGCATAGTAGAGTTCTTGGGATGCCTCTTTGTTTAAGAGATCGTACGACATCATGGTGTGCCATCGACTATTGTCTCTAATCAAGATGGTAGTTTCACTTCTTGTCTATGGAAGGGGTTACAAGAGGCTTTTGGGACACATCATCGCTTGAGCACCACCTTCCATCCTTAGATGGATTGTCAGATTGAGAAGACCTTTCAGACACTCGAGGACATGCTCCGTGCATGTGTCCTCGACTTTGGTCGCATTTGGGAGGATCACATACCGTTGGTAGAGTTTACGTATAAAAACAGCTACCACACCACCATCGAGATGGAACCTTACGGTACACTGTACGGTCAACCATGCAGATCAAAAATGTTCTGGACTTACCCAGGGAAGTCAGCACTTGTAGGACCACAGATGGTTCAAGCTATGGCGGAGAAGGTTCAGATCATTCAGGAGTGGATTAAGAATGCACAGAGCAGATAGATGTCCTATGTTGATAGGAGACGGAGACCACTATAGTTTGAGAATGGTGACCACGTCTTCTTACGGGTCTTAAAACGACGAGGACTATGTATATTTGGCCGAGTCGGCAAGTAATCTCCGTGTTTTATCATGCAATTCCAGGTCCTTGGCAGGGTAGGCGAGGTGGCTTACCGCCTAGCTCTTATACCTCATTTTCATCGGGTGCACAATGTCTTCCACGTATCTTAGCTGAGGAGATACGTGCACGACCCATCCCACATCATCGACCATGGGGTGATGGAAATCGATGACAGGGGTAAATCAAGGAGGTCTCAATGGAGATTGAGGATCGACATGAGTGGGTCCTACGTGGACTGTCGATTCCTCTGATGCACATTTGTGGGCAGCACAGGAACCTCTAGAGGATCACATGAGAGCGGGAGGCTCAGATGCGTGCTCAGTATCTCAATTTGTTTTTCTAGTGTGTGTTGTAGCTTTATGAGGACATAAATCCATGATGTGGGGTTATTTTAAAAACAATGAAATTTCAAGGAAATATTTTTAAATTATTTTGAATTGTATGAGTCTGTATATTCTGACGGAACCTAATTCTGAGGTCCGTTGTGCACATATTCAATTTCTGAAGTTTTGTTAAGATTAAATTAACACGCGTAAAAAATTATCCTAAAAAAGTGGAATAACTCGTAAAAGGTTACACGGATCAGAAATATGAGGGCATTGTTGCACTCAAGATGATGGGATTACCCTAGGCATGACATATGTTTAGTCGGAGCGGGCCTCCTGTGAGAAATTCCAAAAATGGAATAACCGTAAATAAAATAATAAAATAAATTATTTTATTTTTCAAAACATATAACTCAGAAACGGTAGCTCAGATTGAAAATCTGATACCATTGATAAACTCGTGATAGTGTGCATCATTTAACAAGATACTATCATTGGCCGGCATGGGCCACAATAAAAAGTTATTTTTTGCCCACAAATAAAATAATTAAGTGAAAATTATTTTATTGTAAAATTCATAACATATAAACAGTAACTCATATTGAAAATATGAGAGTACCATTGTGTTATTTGGGCCGTGTTTCACCTAGGAAGTGTCTAACCTCGATAGTAGTGGGTCAAGGGTGACTGATAATAATTTTTCTGAAGTTTTTTCATGTACGTTCAGTAGATGTACAAGTGGGATATTATATATTTTGAACCGGTGCTCATAATTGAAATCTGATGGCACTATTGAACTCGCAGAGCTAGTATTCGCCTAAGGGGACCTTTACCGTAGTTGCGTTTGGATGGGAGGAGAAGTTAATGTCATGGTGATTGTTATTAAATTAAAAATTATGTGTGACATAATTTTTAAGTGGTGGTTAATTTCTTTAAAGAGAATTTGGAGGTGGGGCCCACCCCCAACATAACCTCCAATGGGAGGATATTTTTTGGTGGGGACCACATGAGTTCTAAACTCTTAAACTCACCATTATAATCCTTAAACCCCTTGAACTCCCAAATTAAAAAGGATGATACTTCCATTATTAATTGGGAGCCACTTCATCTCCTACCTACAGTTTTAATGAGCCAAATCAACAGTTAATTAATTAATAGATGTGGGTTAATGAATTTTAATCCCTTTGAATGTATTAATCCATCCGTTAAATAAGTGGTGTGTTTTTATTTTATGTTGGTTGGAAATATTATCTTGGGAGGCTTTGGAGGATTAGAAAGGAAGCAGTCTTCCCACGAAGAACACGATGAACACGAAGAACACCTCCAACATGGAATGACATCCTCTCATCGAAGAACGCCATATACACCGAAGAATGAAGACGTGTCATCTTCCTTTATACACCCTCCTTCCATTTTAAAGGAGTAGATGCCACCCACAAAGAACGTCGATGACACACCATCCTCGAATGTTTCCTGACGTCAACAAAATTGACGTCTTCCCTCTTTCCCGTGACTCTGCTCAGCAAGAACCATTTACAAGGTTGAGGGATTCAATTAATTTTAATGGAATAAAATTATACCTCATTTTTCATTGAATACCTTGGATCGTCATTGGCCAAAAGATATCATCAAATGTGGAGGGCACAAGTCGAACCAACATGGCCCGATGTTCCTCCATTTCTTGCTGGTTTATTTGCTGATGGAGGCGGAGTCGGAAGGGTGCGGTGCCATCCCACCACACCAGAGAAAGAGAACATGGACATAAGGAATCGACGATCGAAGGTGGCAGTGATCGAAGGCCGCAGACAGGCTGTGCCGTAGCGGGGGAGGACCGGCGTCATCGTGGCGGCCGCATGGAGGAAACTGCAGCCCTCATCCGCGGGCTACTCGGCAGACAAACCAAACTGGCTGGCCATAGCTGGCCGTCCTGGAGGACAGTGGTGCCCCCTAGGCTCTGCACTGTGGAGAAGACTGTGGCCCACTGATCGGGCCTCTTGCTGGGCAAACCGGCCGGCTACGGCCGACCGAGCTGGAGCAGCACGATGCCCGTAGGCACTGGACAGCGAGGAAACCACGACCCACTACCGCGGGTCACTCACACCGGAGAAAAGCGACCGGCATTAGCTGGCCGAGCAGTAAAGAGGGGCGACGCCGCTCGGTGCTATCAGGCGAGCCGAACCGGCCCACAACCGCGGGCCGGATCCGCATGGGGGTCGCCCCCCACCGGGCCGGGCCGACCCCCCAAACAGGCTGGACCCTCCAGGCTGGGTCCCAGGGTGGGCCGCGCTCCACCAGGCTGGGCTGACCCCTAGCCTACTCGCACACACCAAACAGGGTCGTGCTGACTTGCTAGCACACTATGCCTAACGGGCCGGGCCCGTTTTTCTTAAACACAAATATCTTCTAGACTGCGCATCCAATTGATGCGCCGTCCCAAGCACTATGATCCTTGTGATGAGGCGGTAATTTTGCGATACTCTAAGTGAGTTTTGGAAAACATTGGAAAATGGTCGAGTTTGGAATGGGCATAATTCCAACCGGGCCCTTGAAATAGGAATGCAAATAACTCTCAAACACTGTGTCCAAATGACGCGCCGTCTGTCATTTTGGGTTCCTTATGATGAGAGGGAACTACCGGATACATCAACTCAAGACTTCGTGATATTTAATTTTATCGACACTTAGCACTAGGAGCAGACCCTCTTGGAATCGAGTGTGTTGTGTGTGGGAACCCTAGAGCTAGTTGCGACTACGATGACTACTATGCTGGAATCATATGTTGGTTCGTCAAGGATGACTACTTTAATGGGATCCTCGGTGGGTTCGAAGATGATGGCTATTGTTCCAAAATACTTAGTGGGTTCGATAACGTTGACTAATGTTCTAGTATCCTGTGTGGGTCTGACAGTTTTTACATCTGTTCTTGAATACTGTGTGGGTCCGATAGTGTTAATGGTCTTGTATCCTGTGTGGGTTCGACAGCTTAGCTGGTTTAGTATCCTGTGTGGGTCTAACATCATAAGATGAATCAGTGACTATATCTGATCATCTCTATCGCTATTAAAGAGATGTATACCTGTGTGATCTAAGCCATGTCTTTCATCCATTAACTTCATGTGATTGAATTTACATCCTGTGTGGAATGGGTTGCGATTGGGCTCGAGAGGTGGAGTCGGGATGAGATTTATAACTTAAGTATATATATGGGCATATACTTAAGTAGGGTTGGTTGTTACTTCTTGTTTGTATCTTTATACTATGGTTTATCTTTTGTGGATTTTGTGAGACCTTGAGGATCTCAGGGTCCCTATTGAGTATCGTTATACACACCATGGCACTGGATATGCTCGCACCTCATTGTGTTGGATGCAGAATATAGACATCATTGACTGAGACGGAGTGTACGAGGACTGGACGGTACCTGGAGGTGGACCTCACGATGAGTCTGTACCCGAAGGAGACAGAATGATGTGGAGCACTGAGGAGGCTATTTGTACCTACCATTCATGTAGGATATGTGGTGGATGCTCCATGAGTTATTAGGCATCCTCCACCTGTTTCCCTTTTAGTTATACATGTTTTCCATCCCATGTACTTTACTGTTGGGCTTGTATTTCAGGACCCTTTCCTTTCTGCACTTTCTTTTGTATACAACATTACTTAGTGTTTACTTCTAGTTGCGTACTCTGTTTTTTTTTGTTTAATTTTTAAAGGAAATGTATTCCCTTAGTATCAGTATTATGCCTTTGGTGCTAGTCGCCAGCCGCTGTCCTATGGAAGGTAGGCATGGGGTTGTCACGACACGGGCCCCGAGGACGGGTCGTGACACATGAATTCTTTAAAATGGATTATCACACATTTATGGCTTCTCTATTTTCTTTTCTCTTAGGAAATCAACTGAGATTATATCTGATATTTGTAAAAACTCTCATGTAAATTACTCAAGACCCATGGTTTAATTCACACAATAATTATTTTATATAAATTATACAATTCCTTTCTTCCCATTTTATATAATTTCTTCATCATGGTAATCCACCAAACTATAATTATTTATTTTTCATTCGAAAATATAAGACATTGAAAAATAATTATCCACATTATAGAAAATTTTCAGTTTCTCATAAAAATAAAAAAAATTGTTGGTCATTCCATTATAATACATATCATTATTTGATAAATTATTAATTAAATTTTACATTACTAATTGATATATAATCCATAGAATGTCATTTTAACAATGAAATTTTTTCTTCATAACTTAAAATTTTTACCTCCCATTTTTTATTACGTTAATTAGTATTATCTCTTATAGGTGGTTTATTATGAATATATTATCCCTCAAGGAATATTGACATAAATTAATTACAATCTATTCATTATATAACATCATTATTTCATAATATTTTGTTTTATTTAATATGATATATTCGATAACATGATTCACATGAAACTCAAAACCAAAAAATCATGATATAACCATTTATATATATATATATATTAAAAGAGTTGTTATAAATTATGGTTAATGATTTTTTATATAACTATATAATTAATTATAATGGAAAATTTGAATAACAATGTATTTAATAAATTAAATTAGTTTATCCATATAACTATTGAGATTTTTTAATACTTATATATGTTTTCTTCTAAAATTGGATTTCATGCTTATTTATTTAAATGACATGGAATGAATAATTGTATGGTAAAAAATCATATATTATATTTTTATATGATTAATAGGTAAAAATTAATTCTTATTTTGATCAATATAAAATAATGATAAAACTAATAATATTAAAATGAAATTTTTCAAAAAAAATAGGTTCTTTGATATATCATATGATTTAATTAAAAATTTAATTTTATAATATGGTTCATCTAATATTTTTTGTAAGAAATAATATCCATGGTTACTATGAAATCATTATTAATAACAGTAAATTTTCTTACATAAGTGGAAAGAATCATGTTATTTTTACATGACACTTAGACCATATAGAAGATCATTTTTTGTTTAAAAAGACATAAAAATAGTTCTAGAAAATTTTACTCTCTTAACTCACCTATAACTCATGAAATTTCATTCATACCTCTTATAAAAACATTAATTCCATGGAAAATCCTCCATTTCTTCTAAAAAATGAGCTCACTATCACCATCATTAATGTGTTATTTATTTTGAAATTTATTAATACTCTAGTTATATTACTTATATTTGATTCATATTATACATTTCTAATACACTTATTCCAATAGAAACCCCATGGTATCCATATACAATTGGACATTATGATATGATTGAAACTCTGAACATGAGTATTTCCCACTCACAAATTTTATATTCTATAATTTCCACATACAATATAATAAAATCAAATTCTTAAAAAATAAATATAATTTAATAATTATAATTAATATTTTAATTTTTTATTATATTTATCATATAACCATGATTTATTAAACACCCGTAAATTTGAAAAACTGAAACATAATATTATCACGTGCAGACTATCTTTTGCTTGGATGATGTAATTCATCTTCATCATGGATCACATATATAGTTATAAGAATCAATATCATGAATACATTTCATATCATTGAAATATTTTATTGACATAAATTTTGATTCATTATGTTCCTTCATACTCGGTCTTGTGTTTGAAAATTAAAAAATCAATTGTGCAGTCATCTAGACTAGTGCATCCTTTAATGACATTTTTTTTCATTGAAACCTTACATGACTAGTTATAAAATCTATTTTAGGAATATATATTACATTTAATGGATATATGTCATGAATATATTTTTTAATGGATTAATAAATTATTTAAAATCATCATAAATATATCTATTTTTATCGTTAAATTACCCAAAAGAAGATCATTATATGTCTTTATCTCATGTACCATGCTTGTAGTTTCTATCAAATAAATACATGGATTCAAAAATAATTGAGTAGAATTATATTTATATATTTATAATATAGTAATTATTGACTTAGTATCATAGAATTGTGTTTGATTTCTCCATTATGAAATATGTGTGAAACTATCAAAATTAAAAATATTATACGATGAAAATAAAAAATAAACACCTATTAAATGAATAATAAATTATTATAATTAATGATTGTAAATGGTTATATATAAGAATAAGGTTCTAAATTAGGTTATTAAGATGGTATTTATTTTTATAAATATTTTTAAATACAATTCATCGAATCCAAGAGTAAAAGGTGTGTGTTTCGTGTGTAATCATTTCTCCCTTTATAAATAATCAAAATTTAACAGTAATTTCTTTTCAGTTATATATATATATATATATTATTTATTATGAATTCCACATGTCATAAATTTGATGAAATTAAATTTCTGTACCAAGCCATCCTAATTTATCTTCTGATGGCTTTTGATTTAAGTGTTATCAATATTTTAAATGTTTCATTACAATTTCAAATTAAAATTGACATTGTTATGAATGAATTACCATATAATGGAATCATGTGTTGAAATTAACTCTATAATACCGACATGTTTTTTTCTCATATGGTTATGTTTTTTCTTTTACGTTTCCCTTATTTATTAATTTTCCATTGTAAATAATTTAACATAAATAATCATTATGAGTGAAACAGTCTCCAAATATTATTTTTGGTCGAAATTTTCATACTCTATATTCATATTTATTGGTTTATTTTAATGACGTCCTTATATATGTTTCAATAATTAATTAAAGGTATTTTATAGATATTTTAATATCAATTGAAGTATTCGAAATAAATCTTTTAAAATTTCCCATGTGGGTTGTATTTTTTATTTCAATTCAAGGAACATATTTTAATTGATTTAAATTAGAATAAAATATTTTATAATAAATTATTATTATGTGTATTACATATCATTATTTAATTTTTATTAAATAATATAAATTTTTAATGATATTTTAAAAAACGGATACCTCCATCTAATTTTACAATATTATATATTCAATAAAAATTAAATGTTTTTTATCCATATCATCATCCTTTTATATTTGTTATGTTTCACCTATGATATGTTCTCTTGAAAGAATATAACATCTTCTGTAGAAGAAAAATCAGATGATTTTTAAGGATGAAACCATATTCCATATTCATTCCCATGAGATAATTATGTTATGATTAATGGATTATTATTTTTATGATATTATGACATTACAATATATGGTTTTAATTATGTGAATGGATAACCCTGAGTAAAATATAGATCCAATTCATTTAATAATGGTTTATATATCTTGCGCTCAAATGGAAAATTTTTATTTATCCCAAGACAACGACAGAACATTTGTGGTTAGCTGAATCCCAAGAACGTACATAGATGGTTAACTGAAGCCAACTACTGGATTATTGTCTTCATTAATAAACATAAAATATAATTTAATAAATATTTTTACATTAAAAAAATTACATTTCAAAATTATTATCATGAATGATCCTAGTTAAATCATTACAACCAGCTGAACTAGCTCATGACACGACCTTATGTGTGCCTACCCATAACCAAGTGGACTCCAACTGATGGGGAGATCCTATAAAGATACAACCGAGATACTATTCCGTGAGGAAAAATATATATAGTTGATAAATAAACTTATAACTTCTATATATATATAAATTAAATTTTCATATAATAAATTAATGATACAATTGAATGAAATAATAAATAAAATACATAAATACACAATACATATCAACTAATAAGCTGATCACATATAAAAAAGAATAAAAAAAATATAAATATAACGTGAAATATGATCTACTATAAACTATTTTTTAACCACATAATATATCCCCAAAATGATGTTACTAATTCATATAGAACCATAGACTCCAAATTAGTATCATTTCTCAATCTTAAAACACTATACTTTTTCATGATTCATTGAAAAAATACTGAGTCATTAAGAATAATTATTCTCTATATCAGCACTACGGTCCCCATTACGAAGTGAGATATAAATCTTAGTAGGTTAACCAATGATTACCCAATATTATTTTCATCTACATGTGCATACACACATAATATGGATTCATTAGTAGAAAAATTAAAATAGTGGGCACAAAATAAATAAATAACTACAAATGAAAAAAATTGGATGAGAAGAATAGAAAAAGTGAAATCTAGGTTTTATTTAGAAACCAAATAAAATATTCTATCACTCCATTAAAAATTATAGTATTTATAGAACATGTATCACCATTTAACACATCCTTAGAAGTAATTTCTATATCAAAAAATGAAACCAATTCATCTAAAAAATTAAAATGAATATGAATCAGTACATATGATAACATCTTAGGTATCTAGAACCACAAAAGTGAAAAATTATAATTATTATGGAATTTACTAAATGTAATATTTCTATATGAATTATAAGGTTACATGTCCTGGGAATATTTCCAGATTCATAAATCCTACAAAAAATTGATTCTATGATATGTGTCCTATTAGTTCTAAAACTGATTGATTTGGCCCATGACTCATCATCCTCATTTTATAATTATTTAAATCGTCGATGTTATTAAATTTATATTTTATAAATTAATACATGATCTATTAGGATTATATACCCAACTATATAACTAGTTATATACCCAGACCCACCGAACACCATTCAAGCAATGGAATAGAGCATCCAAATTAATCACAGGGAAAAAAAGGAAATTCAATAAGGTTATCCCCTCATATGAAATACAGGATTAAGAAAATTATTCAATAATTTCCATTTTATAAAAACTCAAATCTATGGTAAAAAAAATTCCCAAAACCATCAACATTAATGATTAATCAAAAACCCCAAATCTTATAGGGTTACTAGAAAAGGGTACACATGTGGGTCCCTAAAGTGGATGGCTCATAAGACACCCTCAGTGATACTCTAATCCAATGAATGAATAGGACAACCTACAATGGGATTCCTTAAAACAACTAATCAATTTGGTAAGATATTAAAATAATCCATTTCAATAATTTGGAACAGAGAAAATCATCCATCAACATTATAGCCATTGGGAAATCAAAATATAATTCTATAAAAACTATGGAATCCATAAAAAAACTCCAATATTTTAAGGAAATCAAAAAATATATCACATACACACAAATCAATATCATGTAAATGAAACCTACACATATTGAAGGCCCTATGGTGTTATCCAAATCGAGGGTTCTCACCGATCAAAACATTGAAAATTGGCTTCTGAAACCCATCTACGAAATAGCATAATCTAGCCTTTGGAGAACCATTTAAAGGAACCTACAACTAAAACCATAAATTTAAAAAAAAATATAATTATTAACTAACAATGATTATCTAAACATCATTCCAAACACAACCATAAATAGGATTCTGTAATAATATCTCTGAAGGAATCATCCTACCTAGTCATAAAAAACTAAAATCCTCCCAAGGGAACTCTAAACTACATTAATTAATGAAATTCTTGTGTAAAGATTAAAAACCCATAAAAATTACTATTAATTTGTCAAATTTTCACTTTGTGGGGGAATAATGTGAAGCTCCCCTTGGATGGAAAATAATATGTTTTGTGCCTCAAGTCTATGATGTAAACGCTCAAGGGTCCTCTTTAGAGATATAGCTGAAAACAAAAAATGTGTTCCTTCAAATGTACATAGCATGTATAACATGTACATGGAATATAAAAAACATGGGGTACATTTACATGTACCTTCTTTTTCCCCCTAAATATTGTCTGGTCAAATGTTTCACATGACCTCTATTCATGTACTATACATTGTATATGTCCATGTGACATATACAACCATGTACCCCAAATGGGGTTTCAATAATATTTCCTTGATCTACCCCATGTGTAATGAACAAGGTTTATATTTTTTAACATACTTATTTTAATCCTAATAATAAATAATTAAACAAAAAAATAACACAATGACATGTTTTTAATGTACAGATTCCAACTAAATGGTGTTTTTATTGAACATTAATCCATCCAAACAACACAAAACCCTTAATTCTACCTAAAAATATTATTATTTAATCTATAGGGGCCTCTAACAATACAAAGCAAAATTAAAAACTAACACACTATACTAAGTGGATTTTCCATAAAAAATTTCTATTCTATAGGTATAAATGTTCGACACATCGACCACAAATCCTTGATTTACAACCTATAATATATGCTCATAGCCCAAAATACGTAACAGCCCCAGCCCCCGATTGCCTGCAGCCAGTACCCAAGGTACATGATGTACTATAATTATTATATTACATTCATTTACAAAAAAATCCCATCATGTCCCATGTTATAGAGGATCGGGAGGTTGAGGTTCTGGGAAACAAGATGCATTCTGAAAAATTAGTGAAGACATGACTAAAAATAGAAAAAATTTCATTTAAAACATATGGTGAGCAATAAAATTCCCAGTAAGGGTTTTTAGAAACATAAAAAATTACATTACTAGGAAATAACTCTTGAAATTAAACCTATCCCCTTTCCTAAATAAATCCTTTTAACCTTGAAATAAAAGTAAACTTTTAACATAAAATTGTAAAACATGATCAGAGTACGCAGTTATAAAAAATGAAATAAAGTGCATGTGTAAAGCATGCAGGGTTATGAAATTTACTAACAAGACAAGTTCTGTTTTCACAAGACATAATAAAAATATTGTAACATAAACTGGTGAACATATCATGATAAACATTTCCATAATCTCTCACATGATGAGTCACAAAATCTGCTAATAAATGGACCAAGTCCAAAAATTTCTGAAACATAACATGTAAATACATTTAATTTCTCTGTGCATAAAAAAGGCTATGAACCAAGGAAATCCGACTACTCAAAAAAATCCCATAGTGGGTCACATAATAAAACATTAAGAGGAGGGTATAATGCCAGACTATGTCAAGGCCTTGTTCCATGACCATAATCATCTATGTCCTGGAATTTCACTGGAACCTCAACTATTTCCAGGCCTCATTCCATGACCATTATTTGTCTCATCAGACCTGCCGATGCATCAAGGGGCTATAGCGGGCCCCACCAGTCACATAATACGTCCAATACGATCCTCTTAAGTCTTAAGGGGGATATGTATTCAAAGTGTCCAATACCACCTTGGATACCTGATTAAGGTGTTGTTATTTGGGGTGCCCTATACAACTCCAAATAATAGGTTATTAGATTCATTAATTATTATTTGGTGATCATCATTTCAGGAAAAAACACACAAAATATTATATGGAAACTAATAAGGAAACATATTCTTGATGAAAAAGTGGTACATGAATAACAAAATGTGCTAAATATCAGTGATTCACACATAATTAGATCTTAGGTAAAATCTTCCAAGGAGTCACATACATCATCTACAAAACATGCTAATAAAGGGTTCATCGATGAGAGTGTATATAAATATGAGTAATTGGACCTAAGTAGATATCTACTAGTACATGGTTTTATTATTTTATGAGAATATAAGGTGTTGGTTTGATGTTAAATAATATAGAACAAGACTATCTACATTAACATTTTTCTCTAAATATATTACAATGGAAAAATTTACGAAACTCTTTGACATTGTGGAATTGAACATTGAAAATGAAATTATGGATTTGTTGGATACTCTTCATATACATATTGAAGGTTTGGTTCATCTATTCTAGCCATGTACATAGCTTCAAAATCATACATATACAACATATACATTTATTAATATATAAATGTAAGGTAACTATTTGTATGAAATGTGAAACTAAAATTTGCACAACCACAAATTTAAACTCTATCCCAATCATGGAAATCAGTACGTTTTAAATATTATTTAGGCCTCAAAAAGCTTAATTTCATAGTAAAAATATTTATTTTTACTCATACATCCATATATATTTTATATCCCAACCATCAAGGAAATAAATTTGGAAAGAATAACCAAAAAACTTCTCTTAAAACATATGGATCTTGAAAACCGAAGGGTATGATAGAGGGTTAGAGGTCTATAATTTTAATTGAAACACCATCAACATAAATTTTTTTACAATTATAAAATATATATATATATATATAAAGCTTAATTTTTTGGAAATCTAAGGGTAAAATTCCTTTAATAGTTGTAGGATTTTTAAAACATGATTAACCTTGGAAAAAGGAAGGTTTTAAACTAACATAGCATATATATACATGTTATGTACTTATATACCACTATGTATACTATAGTTGTATATACTCACATATAAACTTGTTTTTCATGAAAAATAGAAACATAAAAAATTCAAATCCCACTTATTAACTTCAAAACAGATGGTAAGTGAGGATATGAGGGTTTTAAAGTAGAAGGTTGGATTTATATATATGTATATATATAAGCTGTATTTATATATATATTTAATTAAAACTTGGTTTCATGAGAACCAAATAAAGAACACCCAAAATCAAACTTATAATCCTCAAAATAGAATGCAAGAAAGGAATTTAGGGTTTCTAAAATGGATCATGGTGTGAATATACATGTGTAGACAAAACATTATATTTGTGTATGTATATAAAATCATGTTTGTATGTGGATTAAAACAAAATACCCTTTATAGGTCTTATTAAACTATAAACAAGAGGAAAAAGAATAAGGTTAGGGTTTTAATATAATTTAATACATTCATATATATGTATAATTATAAAATAAACTTTTACAAATATATATTTATATAACACAGTTTGTATGAAAATGGAAGAGAAAAAACACATTACATTGGTGTTAGGAGGGGCTGGAGGAGGAAAAGGAGGAGTTGGGGTGCACTCGCTAAGCATCGGGAGGGGAGGTGTGGGTGCAACCGTCAGGTTCACCAAGATATCCTAAAGAGTGTCCTCCAACAGATACAGGGGACCCAACACTTAACCTACGACTATGTGGAGCTTTAGGAGGAAGAAAACAAGGACAATAGGGAGGTAAGGAGGATGTGGAATAAATGGGTGGGGAGAGGGACATGACTGACCCACTAGTGTAGTGCACATCGCTGGAGTAAAAATACAGCGCCGCGGGAGAAAACCTGGAGAAATTTTGATAGCCCCAACCAGTTTAGTAATGATATCAAGGGCCAGGATGCATTTTCGGGCTTTTAAAAGGGGTGGACGGCTTGGATTTATCATAGGTAAGATTGGCGGCTCTCGATCAACATGACATTTTATATACCTCAGAGGGAAATGATTTGATTAAGGGTTGATCAAACACTCCTCCTAAATGCGGTGATATGATTATGGTTGACCCCATGATTAAGATCAGCAGCTCAGATCACACACGACGTGATATGATGGCCAGGATCTCATTTCCAATGAAAATTTGTGTCTTACATCGAATCGGTGGAATCATCGCGCCTCCTTTGTAACCCAAATCCTCCCATGTCAACTCAAAAAAACACAACAGACACAAAGGGGGCCTTACAAATGGCCTCATGCTTCCTCGCAGGCAACAACCTACCCCCCCCCCCCCCCGCTACTTACTATGGCCTAGCACCCGCTCTATGAGCACACATGCGCACCTAAGCTCCCACACTCTTGTGTGCCCCTCGAGAGGCCTATGCCCGACCTTGGGCTGGCCAAGGCATGGGTTGAGGACTAGGCTCAGCCAACCAGAGTGTGCTTCCTCCCTCGTCCCAGCCATAAAATGGATAGCCCTAGAGGGCCCTAATTTTTACACAAACCAAACCAAAAAATATATAAACACCAAACTTAAACAAAAATAATAATAAGTCTTAAAGGTATTAATATATATAATTTTTTTTCTGATTATTTATTTATTAATCATTAAAAAGGATAATGATTACATGTTGGAAGTATTTTCTATGTTTTCCTATATGTATTAATCCTTTGACATAAAAGGTTATAAATTAAATGATAAATTTATTATAGTGTTATAGTGGTCAAAAAATAGATTAATTAAAATATAATTGAATTAGAAAGAATTTAAACATAGCTGGAGACAGTAAATGAAAATTTCTACAATTCATTTGATTTAAGTGTAACATTTTTTGAATTACATTTCAAATACAACAAAGTATTTTTTTTAAACATTTCATTATGCCCTTATAAAGTTTCTGTTTAGGAATAGTTTTATAATTTTAAATCCTATAACCTAATTACTTGGAGGTATAATATATACCCATATGTTTTTAAATAATTAACTAACATGTCCAACAACTATATTTATAGTCGTTAGAGTTCCATAGTTTCCCACGGAAACGGTCACATTAGTGTCTTATAAATCCATGACATCGTGTTTCCTAACACAGAGGTTGAATGAGGAAGATGGTTTGTGTCATACCCTTTGTTCTTAGTGTGGCGACAATGGATTCAACCGTTCTTATGTTCATTATGATTAATTATAAGGATCCATATTACTTTCTTTGGGTTTTCATTATTTTAAGTTGTCTTTCTGTAATTTAGAAAGGGTTTTTAATAGGTATATTTGGTTATTTTGATTTCCTTATTAATCTCAGTTTATTGTAACCACTATGGTGTTCTCATTTGAATAAAACTTCTTAGGCCCATCTCATGTGGTTATTCTGTTGCATCATATTATTATTTTTCTATAAGAGATATGTTTTTTCGGGTAATAGGCAATAATAAAAACATAGGAATTTTCAATACAAGAAATAATAGTTCTTGGGCTGTTACATTATTCCCCTACTATGAATTGCGCTCTCGGAATTCTATTCATAAACTAGAAAAGAAATTCCCAGACGATTATCATCACCAAAATGGGAGATTATTCTTGGTCAATGGAATACCCAGTTTGATATTCAGTTCTTCTGCTTCTCTGGCCTAGATACACCTCGAGCAGTATGTTTTGAACTCCTGCACATGCATTCTACACTCAAGCTTCCACAAGGAGGATCGAGCGGTAAAATGATCATAGATGTTCGAATAGACATATTCTCTGATGGCCCTTCGAACTATATTTCTTTCGAGATATTTTACTGAAACAATGAGGTTAAACAGACTGAGGTTTAGGATCTAAAACATAAAGGCTACATTGAGGTTCTCATCATGGGCTACCACTAGGGAAATGCTCTGGCAGAAAAATTATGTGCCAGAGGGAAACACTGAATACGAACCTTGAAGTGTCTCCCCCTTCGCCTGTAACAGGGGCGTTGGGTAGTGGTGATTAAGTGGAACACAAGTTCATTCCCTTGACCAGAACGAAGGATCTACAGAATGTTAGACATGTCAAACATGAGTTCACATGATCCTATGAGGTTGAGGAAAGAAGGATCATCCACAGCGCAAGTTCTGATTAAGATATCCTTTAATATCTCATCAGGTAGAGATGAGATATTTGTTCATATATCCTTCTGAAAACATATTCGTGAGAATTCACTTTCAATGTTCAGATAAAGTAAATAAAATAATAGGAAAGATGGTGTTTTAATAAAACATATTTTTATTAAAAAAAACTTCGTGTCTGAGTTCCTTTAATGACCTACTTAACGAACTCCACATAGAAAAGATAAAATCATTATCTCCTCAAACCAAACATAGGGTGAGCATTCATGGTTAAACTCATGAGAACACTTGTGACATCTCTTGAGTGTATCATGAGGGGTATGAAGTTGGGAGATGTCAAAATACACTTGTTTCATGCAAGACAGATGGGTGTACTCATCTTTTAACATTCTGAAGTCCAAAAACTGGCCCTAGAAGCCATAGATCAAGATTTGATAAAGATAGGCCGCTCGGAGGTCACCGATGACACCAACTTCTTGAAATGTTTCAAGGGCCATAAAGACAAATCCCTCTCATGTCGTGAAAACTCGGAAAATTCCCTCATGGTACCTTCCCCGACATAAATAAGAGGGAAATTGGGTCATCATCATGAGAAGGTAATCTAATCTGATACTTGGGTGTAACCGAAGCACCTGAGGTGAGTTTGACACATCGTACATGTGTTTGCATGTCATACAGATATTTCCATAGTTAAGAAAATTATCTCGGCTAGCTAAATACACAATGGTCCTTAGGACCTCAGTGGGGAGTGATAGTATATTGGTAGGAACATTTTCATTTTCCATCTGAATGTTATAATAAAATCACTTAGTATGGTCCAGTCATAGCTATATATTTCTATTACATGATTTTTCTAGAATTGTCAGATTCTATCATCTAATACAAACTATAACAGCCCCATCCCCCAAGTGCCCGGAGCCGGTTCCCATGGGATATGATGTAATATAATTATTACATTACATTCATTTACAAAAAAACCACATCATGTATCATGCTATAGAGGAACTTGAGGATCAGGTACTTGGGAACCAGCTGCATTCTGAAACTTCATTGAAGACATGACTGATACCTGAAAAATTTTCATTTAAAACGTAGGTTGGGCAATAGAATTCCCATTAAGGGGTTTAAAAAACATGAAAAATAACATAAAACATTCATTCCTAGAAAATAAATGATGAATTTAAACCTAAACCTTTTCCTAAAGAAATCCAATTAATCTTGAAATAAAAGAAAAATTTTAACTTAAAATTAAAAAACATGATCATAGTATGCAGTTCTAAAAAATTAAATAAAGTGCCTTTGTAAAGCATGCAGGGTTATGAAATTTACTAAAAAGAAAATTTCATAGTGCACAAGATAAAATCAATATGTTGTAACATAAACCGGTGCACTTATCATGATAAAATTCTCCATAATTTCTCACATTATTAGACATAAAATATGCTGATAAATGGACCAAGTCAAAAAAATTTGAAACATAACATGTCAATGCTTTTAATTTATTTGTCCATATAAAAGGCTCTGAACCGTGGATAACATACTAGTCAGAAAAATCCCATACTTGGTCACATTCTAAAAAATTAATAGGAGAGTATGATGTCATACTATGTCAAGGCCCTGTGCCAAGACCATAATCATCTATGCCTGGGAGTTTCACTCAAACTATAACTGTTTCCAGGCCTCGTTACATGACCTTTATTTGTCTCATAAGACCTACTGATACATTGAAGGGCTATAGCAGGCCCCAAATATCACATAATATGTCCAATATGATCCTCTTCTGACTTAGGGGGGCGATTTATTCAATGTGTCCCATACCACAATGGATACCTGATTAAGGTGTTGTTATTTGGGGTGTCCCATACCACTCCAAATAATGGGTTATTAGTTTCATTAATTATTATTTTTTGATCATCATTTCAGGTAAAACACACAATATATGATATTGAAACTTCTATGGAAGCACATGATTGATGAAAAATTGGTACATAAATAATACAATGTGCGAAATATCAATGATGAACACATAATTTGATCATAAGGAAAATCTTCCTAGGAGTCACATGAACCATCTAGAAAAAATTCTAATAAATGGTTCACAGATGTTAGTGTATATAAATATGAGTAATTGGACCTATGTAGATATCTACTGTTACATGTATCATTATTTTACAAGAACATAAGGCCTTGGTTTGATGTTAATGAAGACACAACAAGACTCTCTACTTTAATGTTTTTCTCTAAAGTTAATACAAATGAAAAAATTTACAAAAATCCTTGAAATTGTGGAATTGAACATTGAAAATGAAAATTTGAAGTTATTGGAAACTATGCATATACATATTTAAGGTCTGGCTCATCATTTCTAGCCATGTTATTAGTTTCAAAATTATACCTATACAACATATACATGTATAAATAAATAAATTTATAGTAACTTTTTGTAAAAAAAATTTAAACAAACATTTGCACAACCACAAATTTAAACACTTTCCTTAGCATGGAACTCAGTATTTTATACATAGGATTTAGGCCTCGAAAACCTTAATTTCATAGTAAAAATATTTATGTTTACTTATACATCCATATATATTTTATATCCCTTCCATAAATAAAATAAATTATAAAAGAATAACATAAAGAACGTCTCTTAAAACATATGGATCTTGAAAGCCCGATGATATGATAGAAGGTTAGTGGTTTAGAATTTTAATTGATACACCATAAACATGTGTTTTTTACAATTATACAATATATATATATATATATATCTGTAAATCTTATTCTGCATGAAATCTAAGGTGAAAATTCCTTTCACAATTATAGGATTTTTAAAACATGTTTAACATTGGAAATTGAAGGTTGTAAACAGAATTGTAATATATATATACATGGTATGTACTTATATACCTATATTTATACTGTTGTTGTACATGCACACATATAAACTTGTTTTTCAAGAATAATAGAAACATAAAACTTTCAAAAATGACTTATTAACTTTAAAAAATAAGGTAAGGGAGGAGATGCGGGTTTTAAAGAAGAGTGTAGGATTCATATGTATTAATATATACAAATTGTATTTATATATATATATTTAATAATAACTTGGTTTCATGAGAACCAAAGAAAGACCACCCGAAATAAAACTTATTAGCCTCAAAACAGAATGAACGAAAGGAATTTAGGGTTTCTAAAATGGTTCAAGGTGTGAATATACATGGGTAGACAAAATTGTATATTTATGTATTTATATAAAATCTGGTTTTTATGTGGATTAAAACCAAATACCCCTTACAGGTCTTATTAACCTCTAAACAGGAGGCAAAAGAAGAAGGATATGGTTTTAATATAGTTGAATTCATCCATATATATGTATACATATAAAAGCATCTTGTACATAAATATATATATATATAACCTGGTATGCATGAAAAAGGAAGAGAAAAGTCTCCTTTCCTTGGTGTTAGAAGGGGTTGGAGGAGGAAGAGGAGGAGCAGGGGTGATCTTGCAAAGCTTCAGGAGGGGTGGTGTGGGTGCAACCGTCGAGTTCACTAAGAGATCTTATATAAGATCATCCTGACACATATAGGTGACCCAACACCTAACCAGTGACATGGTGGAGTGCTAGGAAGAATAAAACAAGGCTGGTAGGGAGGTAGGGAGGATATGGAATAAATGGGAGGGGAGAGGGATGTGACTGACCCACTGGAGTAGTGCACATTGCGGGAGGAAGAAGACAACGCCACGGGAGAAAACCAGGAGAAAGTTCTACGACCTGGATAAGTTCGATCATAAAATCAAGGATTGGGATGTGTCTGTGGGTTTATAAAAGGGGTGTATGCCTTGTATTTATCTTTGGCAAGATCGAAAACTCTCAATCAACGCAGCATTTTAAATACATTGTAAGACCACTATTTGAAATAGGGTTGAACGAATGGGCCTCCTAAACCATGTGATATACTGAAGGTCGACCCCGAGATCAAGATCAATGACTCGGATTGTTTACGACATGATCCAATGGCTAGGATCTTGTTTCGCCTGAAAATTTTCATCCCACTTCTAATCAGTGGAATGACTGTGCCTCCTTTATAAGCCAATGCCTCCCATCCTCACCTCATAAAACACACCGCACACACGAAGTGGTCCTTACACATAGGCTCCCGTTCCCCCATAGGCCACGGCCTACCCCCACCCCTCTTCTCACTACAGCCTAGCGCCTGCACTGTGCGCACACATGTACACCTATGCTCCCACGCTCATGTGCGCCCCTCGAGAGACCTACGTCGGAGCTCAGGCTGAGGGATAGGCTCAGCTACCCAGAGTGTGCCACCCCCCTTGGCCTAGCCATAAAAGGGCTGGCCCTATCGGGCACAAATTTTCACACAAACCAAACAAAAAAAATATAAATACCAAACATAAACAACAAAAATAAGAAGTATTCAAGGTGTTAATATATATAAATTTCCTCTCTAAAAAATGTTTCTATTAAACATTAAAAAGGATAATTTTTACAAGTGGTAAGAACTTTTTAAGGTTGTTTATGCATAGTAATCCATTAACATAAAAGGTCATTAATTAAATGATATATTTTATTCTAGTTATATAGTGGTCCAAACATAGATTAATTAAAATATAATTCAATTAGAAAGAATTTAAACATTGTTGAATAAAATGAATGAAAATATCTACAATAAAATTTATTTAAGAGTTACATGTTTTGAATTAAATTTCAAAAAATCCAAAGTATTTTTATTGAACATTTAATTATGCCCTTATAAAGTTCATGTTTAGGAACTGTTTCATAATTTTCAAATCCATAGCCTAGTAACTTGGAGGTCTAATATATACCTATATGTTTTAAAAAATTAACCGACATGGAAAACAACTATATTTATAGTTGTTATAGTTCCATTGTTTCCCAAGGAAAAAGTCATATTAGTGTCTTATAAATCCAAGATATAGGGTGTGCTAACACAAAAGTTGATTGAAGAAGATGGTTCGTGTCATACCCTTATTGCTTAGTGTGTCTGCAGTGGCTTTACCCATTCATATGTTCATTATGACGAATTCTAAGGATCTATATTACATTCTTGGGGTTCTCATTGTTTTAAGTTGTCTCTCTGTAATTCTGATATGGTTTTTAATAGGTATATTTGGTTAGTTTGATTTACCTCTTAATCTCTATTTATTGTATCAACTACGGTGTTCTCATTTGAATAAAGCTCCATGCGTCCATTTCGTGTTCTTATTACGTTGCATCATATTATTATTTTTCCATAAGAGATAAGTTTTATTCGGGTAATAGACAACAATAAAAACATATGAATTACCAATACATGAATCACAAGTTCAAGGGGTGTTAAAAAATATCTTTTCATTTCTATATACATATCTCTCTAAATATATTTATCTCTCAAATGTGTAACACCCACAAGGTGGAGAGAATTTAATTTTTGAATAGATGTGATCTCAGAAAATAAAATAAAAAATGAAACAATGAAAAAAAAAGGTTCACATGCCCATGTATGATGCCCAACATGAGTTTATGCCTCATTTATGATGAAAAAACTATTATAGACTCAACAAAATAGTCAAAATTCAAATTTTATTCTATAAAAAACATCATTAGAATTCACGATCATCCTTAAAATATAATTATTTAAATATTGAATATTCATTAAAAATTAAAATGACATGAAATTGTATCGAACTTCTATACTAGGGTAAACACCATATTATAATGCCAACATAGTCTTCTTAAAAATTATTAGATGTATTTAATAGTGGAAATTACAAGGTTCCCCTTAAAACATAATAGAGTAATAAAGTAAAAAAAATTTATAACTCAATAATGACATGTTTTATGAAAACCCAATTCATAACATTTCTTAACCAAAGGAATCCTCAATGGTAATTAGACCATCAATTACAATCTTGAGCCCTAGGACACCTCTGACTCCACCCAAATCATCCATAAACCAATCTCATATAACCCAAAATTCATTCTTGGTGAGGCTGGTGTCTTGGTAATGATTCCAATATAAGAATAATCATATGATAAGAATGTTATATAAATTGTTGAAAGAGGTATTTAATTTTTGAACTGGAAATTACCACCTCAATCATAATAGATAATTTATAAGGAATTAAAACCACTAAAAATTATGTTAAATCTAAGAATGAAAAACCCAATGGTCATAAAAACATATAAAAAATGTATTAAATCCTTAAATATCATACGGTTTTCTCCCCAACATTAATATTTATTTATTAAATAATTATTTTTCTATAAATCCATGACAAAAACAATTTCATCCCAAGGGTAGACTCATTCCTCAATATCCATTGATATTAACTCATTTTCTCATATGATAAACACCAACGAACTTATTATAACACACACAAACCATATGACTATTAAACTCACAGTTGTCTATTCAAAAAAATAGGGCACCCATGGTCTATATCCTAAAAAAAATCAATATCATTCATGCCAAGATCATCCCAAAACCCTCTCCAAGTGGTAGTAATTATATGAACCATGAGTATATAACCACAATTTTTTTTCACCAAAAAAGGATCAATGAATAACTTGTGGGACTAGGAATAAAATTAAATCCTCCATCTCAAGCTACATATAGAACCAGAAGTACTTATAGAAATAAAAATATCCTATATAATTTATCCTCATTACTATAAAGAAATTTTAATTCAATAAAAAAAATTTTATTGATAAAAGAACCTAGAAGGCCCTATCAATTTGAATGTCAACCATAACCACATATTCTCTCGATGGATAGAAAGCCTTTAGTCCCCAACCAAATCCCTAGTAGACAACAAGTAACATTAAATCTATCCTACAAGGATTTAATAAACCTCTTATTTAAACCATGATTATATATTTAAAGAAACCACCTCTTTATGTAAATAGGATCCTAGTCCAAATATCTCTCACGAATCCATTCTTTCATTAATGTCAAACTAGTAGTGTATATACCAAATACCTAACCAACACACATGTGACTATGTCTATATATTAATTAATGTAATTCATGTACATAACCAATGGGAACCCGTAAATATGAATAACTTATCCTACCATTATAAGAGAATAATAATGTTATAGTTTATTAGAAATTGAAGAATAAAATACATGGAATAAGTAAATATGGAATTATATGTACGGTTTAAACAACTTAACCTGCATCATTTTTGAAAGCACACACAAACATGACTATGTTATGTGAATAATTAATGTGAATATTTATTAGAAAAAATCGATATCATACCAATTGAACTTGATCAAAAAACAAATAACTATAAAACAATAAATAAAAAATTCTATGTACTTAAACCAATGTAAAATCAGATAACTATAATATCAAAAACCTAAAACATAAATTTATTGCCTTTATAACCTCATCATCGTATTGGAAAATATATTATTGATGAAACAATATAATATAAATTACATGTTATCACATATTACTAAACCTCATGTATATTATATACCAAATAAAAAAGCATGTAAAAAAACATGTAATACAAATTTGTCACAAACTGGACCCAGTCGACCTTACCATTGTCTCAATCATTCTCACGATCAAGATCAATCATTAAAATTTGTATAACATTTTCTGGTAAATAGAAAATAGAATATAAATAGAGAAATATTAGATACTATTCTATCAAATTATAGAGTATCAATATAAAAAATAATCATATCACATAACTTCCCATAAACATTAGAGTAATCATAATAAATGAATATCAAAAATCATGCCATAATATTTATATTACAAAAACATACCAAAATTAATCTCCCAATGTTATAATCAAATATACTATATTCATAGCCCAAAATATAAATAAAAGAAATAATATTCTCTTCTACTATCTCCTTACCAAATCAAATACTTGGTCTCTGCGAAATTTGAAATGATCAAGTTTTATTTACAGACTCCACAGAAGAATTCCAACCCCTTTATAAAACTCTAGGTCTTCTACCCATCCATATTACAGTATACTATCCATCTATAATATTATATATGATTTTCATAAGCACCAAGGAACCTATACTGAAGGTTAGAAATAAATCTAATAATTCCATCGTTAATTGTGAACTCAATAATTTTTTCTAATATAAAATTACATAATCAAGTGTTATACCATAAAAAATTTGAATACTAATAGAAACTGGGATAAAAAACATGACTATATCATATATTTATCATTAAATAATGTTTAAATTTTTCATTTCACTCATTATATAAAACAATGAGTCTAAATGAAGTGTGATATTATATTAAAATATTATCAATTAATGTTAAAGTAACAAATTAGAAAATATATAGGATGATATGAATATGATTTTAAATGATAAGAAAAATTATAATTTACAATTTTTTTAAAAAATATTTTTTATTTAATTGGATAGAAATTAATATAAAATCATTTGAATGTTAAAATAGATTTTTTCTATGTAACAGTTGTTATGCATAATTTTTTTTTGTTAATAAATATAGTTAATCATTATTGATGAATTATTTTAAACAAAATTTTTTATAATGGTTTCAATAATATGTTTAATTATTCGTTTAATGGTTTTCAATATGTAATAAATAAGAAACAATTGAAATTTTATATTAAAAAACATTTTAAAAAAGGTTTTTTTTTATTTTTCACACATTTATTAAACTGAATTATATCCACCTATAGAAAATTAACCTTATAAAATATAATGAAAATTATGTATACTAATAATTAATATAATTTATTAATTTATCCAAAAAAAATCCATAATGAATAGTTGCAAAGGATATTTGCATGTTATCACTTTAAGGGTTAAATTGGTAAAAAGAGTGATTATATAGAGAGATGAGGCATGAAATACAATAAGACACTTAAAATAATTTTTTATTATGATATAATTTTATCCTTAGATTTCTTATCTTTGAATTTTGGGTATTTTGGAACTAGACTACATGGTTAATACATATATTATTAAATAAAATATCGTGTATTTCCTAGTTTTCCTACAACCTCATTTATTTATGGGAACCTCCTATCCTGTCTTATCCACACTAGATGAGTATATTATTCAATACATGATATCTGTGAATAGTAACTTGAGGTCCTTATATATGAAATTGAGGCAATAGTCGTTCCAAAATACACATCTATTAATCCTTAAGGTTACCTTCAATGGAGGAAACCTGATGAAGAGATATATATTCATATCAATTTCTTTATGGTACATTCTTATCAAAACAACATCAACATGATTTAAATATACAATAACATTTTTTAATCATAATCTTAAATATTATTATATGTTTTTATGTTAATTTCATATCTATATTTGTTCATCATCCCATCTTTTAGGATAATATATTTTCCCTCATCTGTATTATTTGACTGCCACATCTAAATTAAATTTGATCCATTTTACAAATCTTCTTTACATTTAAAGAAATAGGGGTACATTTGATGAATATATATGACATATATAATATATTTATGGATCCTAAAATAAGATTTATTATATAAATATAAACATTGTATCCACTAAAAAGTTAAAACATCACTCATTCTTACATTTTGACTACCACTACTATGAAGTGATGGAAATTTTTTATCCTCAATTCATTATTTGAATTCCTATAAAATATTATATAGTTAATAAATACAAAACATTTAAAATGAATATGATTCTATATATGGAAAAACTATGACCATGATGCAAGGAATAATATTTTTGAACTGAAACATACAAGTAAAATAGAACAACACTTGTGATGATGATGATAATAATGAAAAAATGATAACAATTGAGATCTATGTTATAAGTTATTAAAATATTATTTTTTTTAATATTGGACTGGAGGTAAGATATTATTTTGAAATAGTAGTTTACTTTACATTTTTTTATGTGTAAATCTCATTTAGGAAGAATATATAAGACTAAAACATTAAACGCATTGTATATTTTTTCCTCTATTTTACTTTTCATTTTACATATTTATTCTCCAATTATTCTATTTTTTGTATCAAAAATATCCATTTATTTTACACGTTGGGGACAGTATATTAAAAATTCATGTTATATTATTTTTATTCCAAATCATTTTCATTCATGTTAAGGTTAATTTTATTTTTAAAAAAATATCATCTTTAATCTAAAATGTTAATTTTATTAGATTTTAAACCATAATTAACATTTAATATAATATATTAAGATAAATACACACTTCATTTCCAAATATATGTAATTTTGGACGTTTTCCATATGTGTGAATGAAATCATTCTTTTATATTATCTTATATACATGAAATTTTCCCCTATAATAAGAATTATTTAAATTTAAGAATCCAATACATTTTTTGTGTTTATTATAAAATAAAATGGGTTCTTATATATTATGGGAATATCTTATTTGGAATATTTTTCAAATAGAATAATATTAACTCTTTAATAGAATGTGAATAAATTTAAAATTGAATTCTTGTACCATTATTAAAAAAAGTTATAAGGATTTTATATTTAGTTGTTTTATAATATATTTAATTCTAATTATAATAGAATTAGTTTTACTATAAAAGAATTATATATAATTAATTTTTTGTATAAATTATTTATTTATGATGTAATGGATTTGTAGTCACCAGATGTATCATCATCTAATTCCCTATCACCCCAATCATTTAGTTGGGAATTATTTTATCCATAATGCACAAATAATATGTATCATTAATTTATATGGAATCGTTTATACTAGTTTTATTTCATTTGAACTGTATTCCATTTCTATATATGGTATCAGTTTAATGAAACTTAAGAAGAGAGTTATTTTATTTACTTAGTAAATATCAATATTCTTTTTTTATCATTAAATATAGATTATTATTCATATATAAAAAATTATTAAGTAAATAAATATTTATCAAAAAATGTATGAGGAATTAATTATATGTGAATGTAATTAAAGTGGATATGTAAATTATAGTCTTTTGAATCATCATAAGGTCTCACAAGACAACATTTCAAAATTGAATGGTAATTTTTTTATGCATAACCATTGAAATAAAGTTAAATAGTTAAGGATTTTACTCTAGTATTAAAAATATATTTTTTTATGTCATGATATTATGCTCGTGAATTTTGAAATTCAGGAATATTCTTTATTAGGATTTTTTTCATTATCCATGTGCCTATTACGTTGATATTAGCCATCGATGTACATGGAATGAATGGTTTTGATTAATTAGATTGAATTTTTATTTCCAACTATGATATATTAATATTCTGTAGTTACTCAATATATATTCTATTATACATTACTCTTTCAAAATAACCAATATTGCACAGTTTTTGTTTTCCTTTCCTCTTGATATGAGACTGAAATCATTTGTTGATTACCAATTATTCATAAATATTGATCATGTAATTTTTTAATACTTCCAATGTAATTTAGACATAATGTATGAATCTAGTTTTAGAAGGCTTGTAAAATAATATATTTTATATAGTTAAATACATTATATATTTTTGCAATGTAATATATAAGAACTCAATATACAAAAATGGAGTAATAGATACTATATTTGGTAGTCAATATTAATCGTCCCCATATACAACATATGAACCAAATCCTATCAATATCATCATACTATTATATCCAACCATGAGCCAAAAATTATGCATCATACAATTGTTTTCCCCTCTCTATGGTGCACCCACATTCCCAAATAGATAACTATACATCCAAATGTCCACACATGAAATCACATGGTTATCAAATGTGTTTTTTCATCACTAATACTAAACATGGAATATCCATCCTTGTAGGTCACCCATCATAATAAAAATATATAAAAATATCATTAAATAGTTGTTCTTAACCTGATTTTCTCTCACAAAAAATGTTCACCTTATTTTCTTAGGTTATAAAATTTGGTTCGTTAACCCTTTCAGAATTTATGTTATGACATTATCCCCCCCCAATAAAAATAGAAAAAAATTTATTATTGTAGAAACCACAACTCAACATAGTCATTTCTAATACCCTTCATTTTGGAGACAACCTAATATACCTTTATAACAATTGTTACCCTCTAATAAAATAAGCACCACACAGTTTTAATATAATCACTAGGTTTTGGTCCCCCGGTAACAACAAGTTGTTTTATATACATAGGTTCTATTTTTAAAGGGTCCCACTGATAAGAAAAATCATATCTCAGACTAATTAATATATCAAAACAAAAAATATGTACTTTCATGGTTCTTTTTCCTTATACACACACATCATGGGAATGTTACCTTGAGTGAAACATCCTAAATATACATTGGGATACACATTATTAAATTTGTTGTATTGATCAATTAGGATCTAGAAAATAAACGTTCACCTCATTGAGATGGATAATAGCTCTCATTTAAAAAACATATTAAAATTATTAGTTGTTAAGAAATAAGGAAAGTATTTAAAAATATATTTTAAACACAATGGGTTGAATAATTAGAAAATTTTGAACCTAGTGTTATATTCTAAAGAATATGGATAATCAATCGATGTTCTGGAAAAAAATTATTGTATTTATAGAACATGAATAAAATCCATTAACAGTGAGAGCATATGAAAGATAAAAAAGGATCTCTAATCTTATATAATTTTAAATGGAATAAGTTCTAGACCCTAGTATCTCATCCTATGAACCGAAGAAAAAATAATACACAACCATATGATTATCTAGGACTCCTATTACAGGATCTAAACTAGTGATGTAAACACTATGTCGAAGAAACTATAAAAACTATTATTTTTGGATGAAATATAGAACCAATCATGATATGATATCCATTCTTTTAGTTCCAAAACATTTTATTTTGGACAAAGAATCATCCTCACCTTTGGAACACTATAATTTCTACATAAATTATAATCTTCATTCTATGGAATGAAACTACAACATGGAGGTGGATTCCGACCGTTGGATTATCTATTAGCTCCTGGTACCTGCCTAACACTAGAAAACCCATGGTTGAGAAATTCCCAAAATATATCAAGGTAAAAAAAACTATAATATCCCAATGATCAAAATATAATTAAATAAATGGTATGAAACTTTTCTGTTGAGTTTTCTATAGAATATAAGGAGAAATTTTGAAAACACTAGTATTTTTTACAATATAAATCACAATTTATAATATATAATTAAATTAAAAAACTGTATAATATTTGTAAACATAGTTTCTATGTGTAATTATGTAAATTACATAAAAAAAAATTAAAAGTCCAGGGGGTATATTGACATTATTAAAATATTATTTAATATGATCATAGTTTTACATCATTCATAAAACTGCATGGGATGATAAGTGGACATAAAAATGAATGTGGTGATATGTAATGCCTAGTAATTGAATAAATAAATTCTCAAAATGAATAAATAATCTATTTTTAGATAATAGACATTTATTTTTGACATAAAGGGGTTCATAATCATTATCCTGAACAAAGAGGCATGATATCACATGATAACATGAATATAAAATGATAATGTGGGAAAAACATTAAACATGAAATCATAAGAATATATAGATTTTAAACACTATGAAATTATAAAATATTGATACTGGTATAATATCATGTGTACCATACATGGAATACCCTGAGAATAAAAATTTCAAAATCCATTGGAGCGCTATATTGGGGCACCCTTCATAATTATATCATGTACGTGAATATGTGTTCCATAATGATATTATAACATAATAACATATATAATCACATTTAATACCACAATTAATTATTTCTAGATAAATACATGAAATTTCATAGTCAATTATGTATAGTTAAACTAGGTGAATACCCATGAGTGGAAATCTGGTTTGATATTCAAGATGTAATTAATTGAAAAGAAAAACCGTAGTGATATTTCTACAGCATAATGGATGTACATAATGACTCATTAAATTGTATAATGAGAGTTAAAAGAATCTCTCAACATTTATGTATATAAATAAAAATAACTGTGATGTGAAAGAATATGTCCTAACATTAAGAATTGGAAATCAAAATCCATAAAATAGATATGTTTATACAATAAAGGGAGAAATGAGAGGATACATTACTATTTTTTTCATAGAAATTGAATATCTAAATTCTATAATGATTGGGGATAAATGGTCTCTCATTTTTTGGAAATCAATTGGATAGTATCGAAATATTTATAATTTCATAGAAACATACCAAAATGAGATTATTTAAAAATGTTGTCTTTTAATGGAAAAGAATATAGGGATGTCCATTACCATGAGTGGATCATTATAAAAGCTTGGGACAAGCATTTAGAGTGCATTTGGAAAATTAAAAGGACTTTAGATATGGGATGGTAGAGTAAGGGTGTTACCTATGGTTTTTGGTTGAAGAGGAATGGGGTCATGGTTGAGAGTATATTGGAGGATAATTGGGATTCCGTTATGGTTTACCAAACATATGTTTGAGACTCTATAACATATTTTTTAAAAAACCAAAAATATTCCTACAGTTTTTCTGATGGATTGTACCAAACTGATGTTGTTTTCATTGTTTCATAACATAAAGGGCTATATTAATTAAAATATTATGTCGTCGGTTGTGAATGTGAATAATGTTTATAATGGATTGATTTTAAAACTATAAAATATATTATATGTAATAAAAGATTAATAAGGGATTAATTAAATTAATCAAATAAGTTCAAAATCCAATTTATTAAAATGTGAAATCTAAATTTTTTAATTTAAACCTTTTATTGAAATTATTAGTTAAATATTGAGTCATTATCAAGTCATAATACACACAATAAATGTATATTGAATGTAATTTTTACCTAAAAATTAGACTCTCTATAAAATTTATTGAAAATACAGTTTGGATAGTTATTTCATGATGAATCGGAAAAAAATTATTTTTTCAAAATTCCTATAAATATCTAACATTTCTCTTTATAGGAAATAATCAATCATTGTTGAGAAATTTTGTGTTTTTTTAAAACAAATAGATTTTGAAATTAAATAAAATAAATAAATTATTCTTGAAAAAAGGTTTATATCATTATTATTTAATAAGAAATATAAATATTATCATTTCAGGGAAATATAATTTATTTATAACATTCCTGATTTCATCAAAAAGGTATGTCATAATTTATATTTCAAGTTAACTAAATATAAAATTTTTGTTTTATATTTTCAAAATAAAAATAATTTATAATTTAATTATAACAAGAACTAGATATACCAATTAATATATTTAAACTAAAACATAAATATTCATGTCATTATGTTCTCGATATATATAACTTTATCGAACCAACAAGAACCATAAATTTATGGGTTGAGGTGGTTATATATTCAAGGGTGCTTCAACGTACATGGTTTGGTCCATGATCTTGATATGCTTGAACATCTCCAATAAATGGTTTTGATCATGCATTAGTTTTTGAATACAATATTGTGACTGGTCATGAGAAAATACTAGTTATGTTATCACCCATATAATCATTGAGAAATGTAATTCATATAGTATGATCCTCCTAGTTATGTTTAATGGTTATTTTTCTACTGTTAATTTTATTTACAATAATCTTATATTTATACTAATAATATGATCTTTGTTCAAAGACTATTTTTTATGTGGTCTTATTTTTTAATGGTCTTAAAAATCCATTTGTATACAATGAAACTAAATAATTAGATTTTTTGTATATAAAAATAATATACAATAAAACATTTTATTCAATGATAATTGGAATTTTATTTACAAATATTTTGGTCATGTGAATCTTCCCCAATCAGAAATCTCATCCTAAAAATTTTCATTTGAAACATGAAAATTATTGAGTGCAATTTCGATTCATTAACCCCTATAGTTACATCATCACTTCTTAAAACGTATGGTTTCTCCATATACCTATAACCAGGAGTAATTTTTTATTCTGTAGAACAATTTCCCTATGATAACAAAATTTACTAAGATGTTATGAAAATGAAATACAAATCTCTAATGATCGAACATATGGATTCCACATATGGGAGGGGTCTGATATGATGTTATTCCATAGGGTTACATGGAACACATCATGTACTTAATATATTTTAGGTGGGGTTGAAGTAAAAATAACACCTCTTTTATGAGATCAAGGATATCATAGGGGTCGATGTGTCTTAAGTTAATATTTCCCATCTTACCAAATCAAATGAAAATCTTCCATGGAGTAATATTTATTAGCAACTTATCCCCAACCTCAAAATCATGGTCTTTATTATGAAATTCACTGTAGATATTCTTTATACATTTAGCACCCTTGATGTTCTACTGAATGGGTTGAACTATTCCATAACATACTCAACCATTTAAGGACCCACCTATTTGTATTCCCCAACCGCATCCATGCATGATGGTGTTGTGTATCTATCTACATAAATGCCCTTATATGGATCCATTAGGATGCCTAATTTGATTTTATTATTATATAATAACATGAATAGAAGATTATATTGATCCCAACCTCTATTTATGTCCCATTAAAAATCTCAAAACATTTCGTTGGGTTTCAGTATTATCTTCACAGATTGGACATCATAATTCCATTGAGTAGTCTTTCACATTTTAAACTCATCATTTAGTTTATTGTGGATACCATTTTTATAAAATGCAAGTAAATATTCATTAATTATCCAATATAATTGATAGGGGTGTCCCATTATGAATCTCCACATATGAAATTTATATAATTTTTAGTTGAATGATTCAAAAGTCCTATCATTTTTCAATGAATTGAACATCCATAGAAATATGATCCACCAGAATACATATATCATAATTTCCTATTATCATATTCAGAAGACCAATTCATATATATATATGGAAATCTTAGCACAACTCAATGTATGAATATGTAATGGTTTAATCATCTCCTTGTATTTTTTCATTTCAGTCAAAACGTTCTGATCTAAATGACACGTTGATATATATATATATCATGATATCCTTATATATATATTCCCACATTTAGTGATATTTGATACTTAGTGCATCATTTCCCCCCTATATAGATGCATATGGTGGAGCTATGTTAATCCTCCAACATCTTAATCATTAACACCAGATTCGATGGTATACATAGTCGTGATCTAAATACAACTACTATATTGTTGATTTTTGGCACCGAGGATTTCCATTTCCTTATAGCTTCTACCATATTCAAAATTTTCACATCATTAAATTGTTCATACATTATCTTCTCTATAAAAGATTCTTGATAAATTATCTATGATCTCATTAATGATTTCCCTTAAATTTATGTCTCGCATGTCCATACATTTTGGGTATAAGAAGATAGAAAATGTATCAATTCATATCAATGATAAAATTTACAGATCATTTTTAATTAGAGAATCTTACACATTCATTAATTTCCTTCGATGGTATTAGAATGGTTTGTTATATTGATTTATCATATCAACCCATATTTTCTAGTGTATATGAAACTCTTTCTATAAGAAAGTATACTTGAGTATCTTAGGATATGTATATATTTTACACATTTATTTTTGGGATGCAATAGTTTACCTATTTCTTATTATCACTAATATCAATACATTGATATCTAATGTGGGTTTTGAATAGGTCTACTAGAATTTTGGGATACAAAGGAATGTGGTAACCCAAAATAAATACATTAAGTTCATTATTTTTGAATTAATAAATAAACTACCTATCACTACATCACTTTTTGGAACCACCTACTTGGAATTGATTGAATAATATAGACCTTTTTTCTTTGATGTTTCGTTATGTTTACTATATCCATCCAATAGTAACATAGTGCATTGATTTTCAAATATCCATTACACATTGTAGTTTAAATAATGATAGATATGATAAGGATTGGGAGGATAATTATAATCCTTTATCACATTATTGGGGTTATGTGATCATCAATACCTAGATAGCTTCCCTTCATTCACACACCAAAATATTTATCTCTTCCCCTTTAGGAAATTTAGGGGCTACATGTATTTACACTTTTGAAAAGTGGTGTTTTTAAATTTATTATAACCAATAGAGTTACCAATCCCACCACTTGTAAAAGAATACATTATCTAAATCATATCATATTGAGGGCTTTGAGATACTATGATGAGTATTTTTTATTTGAGGGCACAGTAGACTATTTACACATATCTATCAATGTCATGGATCAACATTGAATTTAGTAAACTAGGTTTCATCCCACTAAATAAGTTTTCAGCGTTTTTTTCGGGGAAAACAATTACACATATATATCATGATATTCTTGTGAATTGTTACAGAATTGTCTCAATGGATTAATTCTCATTTTTAATGATGGAAATGAAATATCTACCCATTTTATTTCAGATTTTGCAGGGAAATTATTTTGTGATTTTTTCTCGGAATTCCATCCACACTATCACATTGATCCCTTCCATAGGATTAATATTCTTAATAATTTTACCCAAATAATTAGATAATACCAATTATGATAAAAACATAGTATAACAATATCTATCTCATAACCCTGTATGATAGAGAATATATTTTCAGTGGAATTGATACATTGTTTTTAGATCAAAGGATATTATTATTCATTAAATGATGGGGTACTTGACATAAAAGTATCAATTTGATGTTATTCACTATTAATGGGGATTTAGGAGTTCCTCCCAACTCATATATCTATTTAGAACCACTGTTAACTAAGAGAGTATCGACATAATGCTCATGATTCATTCTCCCATCTAGCTAGGCATCTCGTTTGATAAGTCATGCCATTTTCCTTCACATTAGTCTCTTGTTTAATTCCTAATTTTTAATAAAGATGGATATAATAAAGGGAAAATTATGATTTTTTAATTTTAAGCTATTAATCAAAAAAATTATAATCCAATAAATTAAAATATATAACATATAGATTTCATTTATTCAATAAATTATGAATATATATTATTTAATCTATGTTATAAGTGATAAAATTCATAACATAAACTATTTATTTAATTTATTTTCCATTAATAATGGTCTTTAAAAAACACATTAATATACCAAAGTATATCCCCCATGAGTGTCAAACTAGGTTTGTAGAAAAGATCATTGTCTTGGACCAGGTTATGATAGAGTATATCACATTGTGTCCTTATTAGGATTATAACTACTATGCACATCTATTAAAGATCCACATCCACATATTTTACACAAAATGTATTTATTCAGATTATAACCACTTAACCTATAAAAATGTTCAAATTATCAATATTATCTTATATCTAGTATAATCCATATGACTTTTTCTAGAGTTTTTTGATTCATAATCCAAAAAAAACTAAAACTACCACTAATAATAATTAAGAAACCCATTGTACTTATTACACTTTAATTCGTGATTTATTACATAATAATACAAATAATAAACCCTATGTGATATTGATGTCTACACTCTATGGTTAATTAGGAACAGTACATTAAAATTTAAACGATAGGGGGCACATCAGCATTATTCAAACCCTTTTTAACATGCTCATATTTCACCATTGTTCTTAATACATAATTGGATAACCTGGTGAAATACATAATAAAGGGATGATCTATTTCCCCGATATGGGTATAATGTATTATATATGGTCACCTAGGTACAACTAATTGAAAATTTTATGCATTTATATTCAATGTATTTGATATTAATTATACATCATGTTATATAATTTTAATTTTTACTCATCGATTTAATATAATAATTTCCAATATAATTTGTTACATTGATAATGTCATATAAATTCCCTATTATGATGATGACATTGATGTACTATTAAAATATTCTTAATACATTTTTGTTGGTGGATAATGTACAATGATAGAGAAAAAGAGTATATTGACCATCACGTGTAAGTACTCATAAGATAATGAGGTTCACTCTAATGAAAATCACAATTAGCAATCACCAAGATGGAAATTTATGATAAAATAACCACCAACATGAATTTCTCTTGTTATGATGTCATAATATATTCTAATTAATGAGTTTGTGTAATACACCTTATAGTTTATGATTCTCATTTATAAAGGTCAAGACACAAAAAATTAGATTTACTAAAAGAAAATTCTCGAGATATGTTGGAGATAATTTGGGTATGGTGGGTGTGTCATGAATGAAATATAATTAATGGATAAGTCAAGAAATGATTTTTTCCCTTACATTATTACGGGAGTTCATATCTCATCAAAAATTTTGGAATATAACCATTTCATAAATACAATGTCAGGGTGTAATGGTGTTTTATTTAAGATATTCATATAAAGGAATATTGAAAAAAATATGATGATAACACATTTATATAACATGTATAATAATAAATTATCATAAATGGATCATATTAGATTTTATGTATTCATATTTGGGCATCATCATTGTGAAATAGAAATATTTCTCTTGAATACCTTGACCCACTACTCTATAGTATTCCATGACATTAAGAAAGCCTGTAAATGATAATGAAACATGATCCTAGAGTACCAATCTCTAACCATCTACATTTATCTCCGTTAAATTCTATTTTTATTCTAATTAATCTTATAAAAATTAGTGTCAATATAGAGGACATTTTTTACTCATGTTATATGTATCAAATAAACAAGAAAAATATTTATTCATTGGTATGGGAATAAAAAATTATTTTATTATATTATAGAATATATATTAAATCATTTATTATCTGTTATGTGAATGAATTATTTATTTATGAATAAAATTATTATTGATATATTAAATAAATAAAGTGGTTCTTGAACATTCCAATATTGTATCTGGTGATAAAATAATTTCATACATGTTGGATATTTTTTTTCAATATCATCAAGATAGAGCACCAAAAAAATATTATTATTATGTGGAATGGGATTTAAAAAATTAATTTTATTTTATTTTATTTACATAAAGATATTAAAAAAATTAACCAAACCCATAACTCTATAAATATATGGTTATGTCTATTGTGTATTGCATCCAAAAATTAAGAAAAGATAATGGTTTCCCAAAAAAATTATATATCGACTCCTCCTTCTATATACCTTTTAATAATGAAAAATGAAAGAGTGATTTCATCATGACCAAATAACATTTGATGACTAATGAAAAATATAATACATTTGGTTTTCCATTCTATCACATAGATATCATGTGGTGTTGCTTAGTGATCATTGGACCAGTTTCTGGTTACTATTAGAAGAATTCTGTCCAGAGACCCTCATAGCGTAATGATAAAAACATGAAAGGCTCTTTTTTGGTGATCAAAAATAATTAATGATTAAATTTCCTTATCTTAGGTATATCTTTATTCAAATATTAAAAACAATAATTATAAATTTGATGTGAAAGATCCATACTCAAGGTTTCAGGAAATAATTATTAAATGAAATGTTAATATATCACTGAATATTGCATGCTTGTTCTATTCCCAGAACCAAAAATTGGTATCAGGTATATCATGATTATAATTATAATTATTTATTTAATTTTTGATCTATGCATAATTGTGGCGGTATTTTCTTTTCTTATTATTCATTATTTTAAACCGGATTGAATTAAAATTCATCTACATATTAATCATGATAACTAAAATGTATTCATTTTAATAAATAGTTTTAGAACATATGAATAAATACCAATCATTAAATAACAAAACATCCAACCTCTGGTAGGTAAGAATGGGTCAAACGGTGTGTACTTGAAATTACATTTCATATACAATAGTCAATAGAATTCGGATGCAATGAGGGATTCATAGAACACTGTGAAATAATTACATCTGTAGTATACAATGTGTTGACTATCTAGGGTGGATAATGGGAAGTTATATTACATGCAATGTGTTGGTGTACTTGTCATATAGTCTTTTAAAGTTAGTAGAACAAATCATATAGTCAAGAATGATCATTATACAAGGTCAATAAAACACCCAAATGAATACCAAGTGTGTTTATTGTTTACACAGTGTGTATCAAGTAAATGAAACTTGATGTTCAGAAGTTCCCGTGCTTGAAGGACATGTCGAGCGACTCTAAAAAAAATATAAACATAGGACGAAGACATAAATTTTTTGTAGCTGACATGAACATGCAATGTATTTCACCGAGAAACATACTGAGGACTCTAGAGTATATCCCATAAAAATGACAATAGGAACACATGGTAATTAGCTATTTAGTGCATGTCTTGATGTTCGGATCAGGTGAATTTTGAAAACCCAATAGTGTGACCCAGATATATGGCATGTTGATAAATTTACATCATATGTAGACTCCCATTAATAGATAAAATTAATAACTTGATTAAATTTGAAATGAAAAATCATTAAAAGCATAAAAAATTTATTTCGACACCATTAGGTGTTAGAAAATAAAAAAAATTACATAATATTAAATAGAAAATTAATGTATTGCAAAAACTATTTCACAAATTGTCCTTGAATTTATTTTCCATGACTTCTAAAAATTATTCTAATGATCATTTATTTTTTTAGGTTCATTAAGATATGAGGGAATTAAAAAAATCCATAGTTAATAAGTCCAAGAGAAGTCATCTTAAAAATAATAAATGAATATAGAAATTAATGCTAGCTATTAAAATTTGAGTATTCATCACCTATATGAATGTTCATGATCTTGGTCGAGACCTGGGTATTTTATAATAGTTTTAATTTAATTAATTTCATGGGTTTTAAATTCATTAATAATAAATTTAATTATGTATTATTATCCATCCCTACATCCATAATTATGGTGGAATTAAATTTCCATGAATATTTTTGTAATCCTATTTGAAAAAAATCAATTGGTTACCCTCACCTATGTGTGATTCATAAATATATGTAATTAATAAGTATCACAAGGTTCATGGAGATAGATAACGATATAACCATTTTTAATCCATCTCATTTGATACATTTGTTCATAGGTGGAATGTTTTCACTCATACCAATATAAAAAATTGGATTTATTTTAACTAGGTAAAATTTTGATTTAATATCCACTCAATAAAAAAACAATTACCTATATCTCTTTAATTGGTAATTTTATTAATTATTCATTTCTATCTATGAAATTATTGATTTTATGGATTCATGGTCGCAATCACATAACAAAATAATATAATTTCTAAATATGGGAATTACATAAATAAATAAATTGTAAATGTATTATCCAACATTTTTAAATAATTATGTTGCATCCTCTTAATATTAACAAGAAATGTTGTTGATAAAATTAGATAAAAGACACTGAATACAATTTAAAATACCAAAATTAAATATAATATAAGGCATGGCCTTCCACTACATGATTGATAATGAAACTCAATTGGACTAAACATAAGACCATCTCTTATAGAGACACAAACATTGGTAGGGTTAGCCCTTATGAACTATATGGGTTGAGATAAACATTTTACTTCAGGAGAAGTATCACATTATAAATATTCTATACTTTTGAGGTATGTCCTGTGTAAATATTCATTGTATATCAGGAAATGGGAGTCCTCTCACCATATCAAGCATCTACATGTATCCATTTTAAAATAAATTCTTAAATAAATACCTTTAGGTATATTCAATAACCCTTCATGTGGTAATGAGAAGGAGAATAAGGAACCTTCACACAAGAATTTCATATATATTAAACATCTCCAATTTAATAGTGAGGGATATAGAATCATGGAAAAATATTTCTAGACATCAAAAAATCAATAAATATTTTATTTCTCACCCAATTTATTATCAAGAAAATAACTCATAATATGTTCATATAATTGAATAAATAAATTTAATGATCACCATCCACATTTTCCCTAGAATAAATATTAAATAAAGAAAACCTCTTAAATGTAATTAAATTCTAGTAATGGTATAGATGAATTATTGTTATGTTATTCCATGAATGGAAATATAAAAATCTATAATCCACATTCATAGATACTCCTACTTTTCAGGTGAAAAATGAAGTGTTCAATATCTATGAGAAACATATGGATGACCTATCTAATTTTCAATGATTAATTATTTTATATAATCCTTATGAACAAATGATGTATCAAGAAAATATTTTTTCATATAGAATTATATGGAAGATCAATGGTTTTTTCATAGGTATATCTATATATTAATGATTTTAGATCTAAAAGGATATATTTTTGAGAAATATTAGATATGGTTTTCCAAATGGGACTCATATAGTCATGATAAACATATACAATAAGAACATAGAATTTCTAGTGTTTAAACTCATTAAGGAACATGTAAGTGACCAAATTCTGGAGTCACTCTCTTAGTGATTATCTGGAATTGTTATTAATTTTAATTTGATCTACAATGATAATAATCTACAATATCATCTTAATTATCTTTTCAAAGTAATATTATTTCAAGTAGGAAAAATAGTCTTTCCTCATGGTGAACAATTAGAAATGGAATGTGAAAAGATTTAGGCCCAAATCTTATTAACACACTTCAAAGAAGATGAAATAAATGGAATAAAATTATGGATATTCTTATAGAGTAAGAAAATCCACATGAATAAAAATTACACCCTAAAAAGTAGTAAGGGGTAGCTTTAGGTGAGTTCGTTAACAAGTGAAAATTTTCATTTTCTATAAATTGGTTATTAGATATGTTTTTTCATGTTCACTATTATATTCCTATACTTGAACCAATTATATTCATAAATATTGAACAATTGGAGGAATATCTATGATTACAAAATTGATCCAAACTATCATTTTTATCTCTCGGGGAATAAAACCTCACATGTCCCACTAGAATGATCTTGGTTTTAAAGGGGTTTTATTTTATACAATCTATTTCCAAATACAAAATTTATGTATCCAATCATGATTCTGATGGATTTATTTTTTAAAAAAAAATAATAAATTTTTCTTCTTTTAAAAATATATAATTTTTCATGACAATTCACATTTAAATAATAGTTATTATCTATTGTATTACACGATTAATGTAATTGAAATAGAAAATAGTGTTACTTCTAATAGAATTATACAAAACCAAAAATTGGAATAACTGGTTATGTCATGTAAATGAGTAGAACTTGTTTAAATTAAATCAAGATGTATTTTTATGTTCCTTTTAACTAAAAAAATTTGGTTTATGTCATATGTGTATACAATAAAAAATGAATAACTAAGAATTTATTAGATAAGGTGATTGAGAAAAAGTTATTCATGAATTATTTCATACCCATGTGTCTGGAAAAATTCATTTTGATGCAAGGGGAGATTAATAATCATTCATTAATTTAATTGATTTTTTAGTAGATATGGATATGTATATATAATAATGTACAAGTCGGGTTATTATGATAAATTCAATTAATACAAGAATGGAGTTGAGAACCAGCTTGCTAAGAAGATTAACAAACCCCAATCAGACCATGGTGGAGAATATATTTATCAAGAACTCATTGATTACAAATGGTATTATGGGATCCTCTACCAACTCAAAATTCATTACACACATTGGTGTAATAGAGTAAGTGTATGTAGAAAACAGACATTGTTGAACATGGTGAGATCGATGAAGTTTCATTAAAGGATCGAGTTATCCATTTGGATATAGATGTCGTAATAATTTCTGAGTATACTAATCTAATTACCTGCTATATTTATAAATAGAATTCCAAAAAATCATGGACTTAAAATAAATATACATTTTATAATTTACATATTGGGGGAATTAATGAATTTTCAACTGAATATTTAGATAACAATATTTCCACTGGGGAACATTTTGTACCATTACAGGATAACCCAAGGTAATAAGGGATATTTCATATAAAAATCTTTACAATATTATATAGTGGAATGACGCTCCATATTAATTTGGAGGGAGTACATATCTTTGACATATTCTGGGAAATAGAAAAAATACGATGAATTTGAATATCAAGGACCCCAAGTGTTGGTACAGAAATAAATTCCACAATGCCCTTTGTAAGAATATTGTGTTCTAGAGACATAAGTACTATTTATTTTTACAAGAGAGGATATAGAATCATCATTTTATGGTTTTCAATGAACTGATGATGGTGACCCACTATTAGTGAGCAATAATGATCATCTAACATTAAAGGAGACAATAAGTTGCATGGATGAATCAAATTTGAAGGAATCCATAAATTTTAAAATGGGTTACATGATCCAAAATAAATTTTGATACTGGTATGGCCGCTAGTTGATGTAAATACTATTGGATGAAAATGGGTTTTCCAAATAAAATTAGATATGTATGGAAAATCAAATATCTATATTGTGTTATAGTTTGCAAAAGGTTTTAAATAATTCCAAGGGATTGAATATGATGAAACACTTTCACCAGTATCAAAGATGAAATCCATCATAATTATACATTATATTGTGATGATAGATGATAATGGAATTTTTAATATAGATGTCAAAAAATAAATCACTAACCAGAACCATCATAATGATGTATGACTCAATATGGCGGGGTTGTGACTCCAATATAAGAAAACAAGAAATGAAAGTTGTAAATATCCACTTATGGATTATTGAAATTTCAAAGTCATCAAACATTTATTTTTATGATTCCATAATATAATTCTATTTGATAAGTAAATGGTAAAATATTTGTATCTATAAACGTTTTATTGGAAGTGTGATGATTTTAATAATAATACATGTTAATGAAATATTTATTATAGTAATGCAATAAAATTATTATAGTATCCAAATACTATATTGAATAATCTTTCTCTAATGACATGCGAGAGAAATAATATTTTTTTGGATCTATATAAATCATTTATGATCCCAAATTATTCTAGGATTATATCAATGAACATACAATGAAAATATACTAAAGAGATTCATTATAGAAAATCAAAGAATGGATTATTACCATCATATCATGGAATTCATTATGCCATGAAAATGTGTTCTAAAAACACTAGTAAATAAATTAAATGGAAATTATTTGATACATATCAGAGATTTGGTTAGTCAAATATGATATTATATGCACTGGGATGGATGTTTCTTATATATTGAGTTTCTTCAGAAGATATCATGTTGATCCTAGAAACTACCATTAGATGATAGTAAATACCTTAATAAATTATCTGAGGTGTACTAAAGATATATTCATGTCCATTGGAGAACATAATGAACTATTAATTTTAGGATATTCAGTATCTAGTTTCCAAACTGAGAAAAGTTCCATGAGGTCAGAGATGATATATATAATCGCATTAAATATAGATACTATGATCTGGAAGAAGTCAATGAATGATGCAGTCAAAGATTCTATAGAAGAGTCTGAGCATATTGATTCTTCTGAGGTAGATTTGTAATAATTATAGATAAACAACATCAACCAATACCATGATGTTCTACCTAGATGTAAATATATTATCCCTCTCTTATGTGATAAAAATGAAGTGTCGGTTCTCCGAAAATCACCATGTTCACATTAGCGAATGAAACACATACATTAGATGAATTATATATTGTGATATTTTTAACATAGATGTTATTTTATAATTATAATATTTTACAAGGACTAAAAATTGGAGTAACCCTTAGCTAAAAAATTTGATCAGCATAAACATGATTATCATGCGAGGTCTAGTGGAATTAATTTTATAATAAGTTGTTTGTTATCCATGTTTTAGTTTTTTAGAGTTTATATCCTAGAAATAACTAATTGTACATTGATTATACGTATATTCCATTTATTTAAAATTATTTAAAAATATTATTATAAATTGTTCATTGTTCTAAATTCCATTAATGTGATAATGTTATAGAGTTTCTTTCTAAGAAATAAGGTTGTCATAGTTTCGTATTATTATGAGGAACATGATGTTAAATGAAAAGTATTATAATATAGTTCTGTAGTCGGATAATATATTATGATAAAAAATTTTGTAATCATTTGAATATTTTATATTACTCATAATCAGATGATTCTTTTTGTAATGAAGTTCACAATTTTTAATCTTCAATATATGATATTATTTGTACAATCCCACAGTAGTAATTATTCTTTAATTGTTTTCATTAGATTTTCTTATCTTCTAGTGTGTTTAATTTTCAGCAGACCATATTTTTTTCACTAAAAAATTTCATAACTCGCACAAACATATTTACTAAGAAAAAAAATCACACCATATAATGGCTTGAATTATGGAAAGTAGGGTGATTCATGATTGACATGTCATTAATGAATAATTAAAATAAAGATTTTTATCCCTTCCTTCATTATGGGATTCGATATCTTGGACCCTTAATTGGAATGAAAATGTTACCTAAATTCCATGTCAATAATATAAGGATGGTTTTATAATATATTTACAAGGGATGTCTTATAGATTATATAGGTAGATGAAATTTTCATGTTACTTTCTTGATGATATTTTATTACATAGGGATTTTGTTACACAATGAGTGATATTATGTGGTTATCATTATTGTGACACAATGATTCGTATCTAGGGTCCTTTAACCCATGTAGATATATTTAATTTTGTCTTTTGGAAGGACCACCAATTCACAATGTGTTAAAATCCTAGAGGATAGCAATAAAATATGTTCACATTGATCCCAAATTAATTCTATTTAAATATAATTAGAGGAATACCTATTATTCTTATTGTTTTTAAATAATTTAATTCAACTTATATTGATCACAAAAATAAAATAAATATCAATTCCCAAGATTTTAAATAAAAAATTTATTATTTATTGATTTTTTAATAAATTACTATTCACTTTTATTTGAGTGAAATAATTATTAATGAATAAAATATTTATATTGGTAATCAATAAATATATAAGAGGTCAAATTTTCTGAGATCGCTTCAAAATAAATGTGACAATTTAGAAGATAGTAAATATTTGTTAATTAATTTTCATAAGAGAGAAGACCAAAAAATAGTAATACATTTATTTTGTATAATTTGTTTTATTATAGTATTTAAATTTTATTTAATGGACACAATACAATTAAATAATATTTTATAATAAAACCTAACTCTATGAAAATACAATTACCCCTATGTGTATTTCATCAAAAAAATAGAATAGTTAATTGTCATGCACAAGGAATTCATTCTAGAAACCTCCTTCTCTGCCTCTATCTCAATAATGATAAATTCAAGAGATATATATTCAAAAAATACCAAAGTGTGAAAAAAATTAAATAATGGCATTGATTTCACTATTAATTTTTGCTAGAAATTGACGGATGTTTCTTGGAGATTTTTAGAGCTTGTGTGGATCACCTCTAGATGGAATTTATCCATGGAACCTAAACAAATAAAAGAAAATACAAATGGTTTTTCTTAAGACTATCCACATCAATCAATGAAAAAATTTCCTAAAGTCTGGGTATTTTGTTTTTTAGATATTAATTACATTAATTATAAATTTTATGTAAATTCTCCTAACACATGGTTTCATCAAACTATTATTAAAAGAAATTTTATTATGTCTCCCAACACTGCATGCTTTCATACACCCAGAACCATCATAAAAATCATTATATGATGAAATAATTACATGGTTTACAATGGATTATTTAATGGGTAATGAAATAGGATAGAATCTGAAACATGAACTAAAAGGAACAATATATCATGAAAACATAATTAAAACATAGGAATGTGAAAAAAATAAGACTTAATAAAAATAAGTCAAGGATATAAACGAGTTAATCAAAGATTAAAGTGCATATTATAAACTATAATGGACCATACATTTCATTTCATGTGTCAAAAAAATTTCCCAATTCATTCTAGCACTATATCGGTGCACCCATCATAATCATATCACAAACACGGATTAGTGTGCCACACTGATCATGTAACAGAAGAACATATATCATAAAATTTATTCCAATTTTTATGTATTGTTCTTTAAATAAATTGAATTCCCCATTCAGTTAAGTATATTTACAATTTAGTGAATTCCCTTGAGTTATAATGGGGGAGGATATTCAAATAATAATTGTTTGACATGAAAAATCGATGTAAATTTTCGTTAATATCAACAAAAAATAAAATAATTTGATAAAATATTAATTAGAGATAAATGTTCTCTAGTAATTTAGATATATAAAGGATATTAACAGGGTAATTTAAAATTTTATCCAAAAAATATAATTTTAAAACCAAAAGGCTAAAAATACAAGAGATGGTCGAATAATGTAGTTAAAGGGAGTACCCCTTACAAAATTTAAACATAGTAAATTCTTCAGTATATGTTATAATGAGTGGGGAAAATTGGATCTTAATTTATTAGATATAAATATGATATTATATGTATTTTGATAAATTTGTTACAAAAAATTCAAATGATATTTAAATGGGTAATTACAATGAATGTTCTTGAAATGAAAAGAAGGGGGTAGGTACCTTTCCAAGAGAGGGATCTTCAAAAAGCATGAGATGATATTTTTGAGTTTTTTGGGAACAATGGGAAGAATATATAGTGGGGGGGAAAGATTATAGAAATTTTCCAAGGTTTATTATTGTAGTGGATTACGGGATTGGGTGGTTATATATAGGAGTAGAAGAGATTCAATTATTCTTTCTAAAACATTGGTTTCAGACTATATATAATAATGTAATAAAATCCAATAATGTAAAAATGGGGGTTTCATACATTCCAATGTGTAGTGATATTCATTATATTATATGGATTTCTTTCGAAATCATTAAAATATTAACCTTTGTGACCTGTAACCGACTCTTGTTCATAAATTATTTATTTTCAAAAAATAAAATATAATATAGGTTCGGAGGATTTACAATAATGTGATAAAATAAAAAAATAACATCATGGTGAAATTATTATAAATTGGAAAAATATATTTGGTCTTGTATATCATTTATAGAATTAAATCCATCAAATTCAGGTTATTATGATGGAATAATACCCTCTGTATATTTTTACATTTTCTATTTTTTACATGAAAACTATGATGTATTTTTTAATATTCAGAAATAAATTGTTGGATAAATTCATTGTGATTATTCCAAAAATAATAATTATTTTATAAAACTAAAATTATTGATATTTAATTGTTACTTATATAATAAGAATAATCATTTATTAAGAAATAATAGGTTTTTTCAGAAAATAGATGTTGTAAAAAATATTTAAATTACATTTCACTTCGATAAAATAATATTAACATTTAAATTAAAATAATTATTTAATTTTAATATTTTATAAAAATGAAATTTATTTCAAAATTAATTAATACATAAAATGGAATTTCATAATTTAAATTTCATATTACCCTATAATACAATTAATTATTTAACATAATAAAATCAAAATAATTTATAAAATAACAACAATAAGATGTAAAATATTTTCAGTATATGTATAAATTATAAGTACATACAAAAATTTTATAATTATCATTTATAAAATGGGATTATTCCTACCCCTTTAAGAAAAAAATCTAATTTATCTTGAAACAATAATTTCTTTCATTCAGTAAATTAATATTTGATTTCGTTGAGCCTATATTCATTATATATTGTCCCTAAAATTCTTTGTCCATGGAGTCATCTATGGGGAAACTAATTTCCACATTGTGAGTGAGTTTTTAAATTTTTTCATATATTTTCATTCTTACCATTGCTAAATATAATTTTTGATTTTCTATATAATAACGCGAGTATTGGTTTTATGAGTCTCATTATAGAAATTGAATAATTATAAAACACATATTCACATTTATATATTGAAAAATGTTACAATAATTTGTTGGGTGCACAGACTACTCCCTCCTAGATGTGATGAATTATGTTTTTCACTACTACCATAATTATCTTGTTATAATGGTGAAATTGAATATTAACCGTGACATATATAATATAATAATTATTATTAAAATGAAAATTATTATCCACATTCTTATCTTGTTATTATTCAAAAAAATTAAATGTTAATAGTTTGTCATAGGGAGAACTGCCTCCATGAAGTAACATATCTAGTTTTACAGTTAATTTCTTTATTATTTAGTTAATAATTTAATATTTTTATTATCCTAGTTAATATTTTATAAGTAGTAAAATAATTATTCTTTAAAGAGGATACTATTCCTAGATAAACCATTATGGTCAACATAATCATCTATTAGTTAGGGTATGCTATTTTGGGGATAGTATATCTATGTTTATGAACACTGTAGTAAAATTGTATCAGATATGAATATGATAACATAATTAAAAATAATATATGATATAAATAATCAACCAATGTAATGTATCTTTCTCTCATGGTCCATTACATTTCCAATTTATGGTCTTTGGGATACCATGGACCCATCAGTAAGTCTATATCCGAAGGGCAGAAAATCAGTGGCAGGATGTCATCGTGGTGTCACCCATCGGTGACCCAGATCTGTGAGTCACCGATCAATGTGCTATCAATCGGTGTGACACCAGTTAGTGGGTCAACGACCGGTGAGTAACCGATCAATGGACACAGATCAGTTGTTCACTGATGGGTGTGGCACCCATCGGTGGGTCACTAATCGGTGTGCCACCCATCAGTGCCACAGGGGCTTGTCGGGGTTTCCTGCCCCAACATTTCCTGTAATGCCACTATTATGTATTTTAAACTATTTAAAGTTGTTTAAAGCCATTATTATCCCATAAACGATGTTTTAAATCTATTTAGAGTGGGGCGACCCTCAACAGACCTGCTTTTATCTCATTAAATGAAATCCTTTAACGCCCTCCTGTTATGGCCACCTCTCTAATAAGAATTATTAAATTACAATTTATTCCATCATGTTTAACCGTCCAACAGCATGGTGAAACCATGATCCTCCTTTAAATCCATTCAAAATTCATATCTCGTAACTCCAGGATCTCGACTATTTATCACACATTAATTCCTTCTTTCTTCTTCATGGATGGTTTCTTTCATCTCCCCAGCCCGTTTGGAGTCCCCCTGATGAGGCTAGTGGTGCGCCTGTGCTAGAGCCTCAACTTCTCACTCTTGGATTCCCTAAAGTTTCCCCCCCTGCAGGTCACACATCCTATCTATTGGCATGAGGAAAACAACTATGGTCATTGATCATCCAAGTAGGGTATTTCTATCATCTCTTTTAACTGTGTATTATGAAGGGTGGGTATGATAATGTTTTCTATAGGTATGGATCTAAACAAACCTAAAAAAATATAATAAATTAATTTAAAAATTAAGGGGTGTGTTTGATAATTCTAGTTTAACATTTATCTTTTCCCATATGTTTTAAATTTAATGGTCTTATTTCCACTAAAAATCATGGTCGTAGGTGCTCTTTTATTGTGCAACAATGAACCTCTATTTTTGGATATTTATTTGATTGACTGGGTGTAACATGGAAACTGGTAAATCACATAAATTCGAAGATTAAATGGATGAACAATGAATATGAATCATTGTGTGGTCACCCTGGTTAACCAAACAGAAACATAAAACTAAATGAATGGCGTATTAAAATTTGAAAACTCCCTTCCATTGTTGTGGAGTTATTTACGGTTTATTCATGTGGGGTGATGTGGATGGGGATGGTATCCCTTATTGGGCAGTCGTTGTTCTCTAGACCAAAGGTTGTGTGGGGCTGTATTCTATGGCTTGGTTTGGTTCTAGTACTCTGAGGGATCTCACGGATCCCTCTTGTTGTTGTGACTTACAAGAAAACCATGTGTAAATTCTTAAATTGTTGCATGGATATTTTCCCTTACATGTATTGTGGTTGTTCCTTTTAGTTTCCCAGTAGTGAATAATTCTCAAAATGAAATCACTTGAATAATAAAAAAGAATGGGTTCAAAGGGGAATTGTTTTCTAGGAACAAGTTGTTACATGGTTGTAGCTGTGGTGCTTCATATGAATTAATAGTAATGAGGGTGTTTGTATATGGGATGATTTTTGAACCCCTAGACATTGATGAGTGCTTGTTTCCTATAAATATATAATTCAGTTTTTATGGTTCCTATTCACGCCCCACCCATGTTGACAACATAATGCTAAACACCCCCATTTCATGGGAGAGGAGTTCTTCCCAATAATCAAATGAGTGGCTAGGTATTTTCTCCTTTTCTGCTACCTTTCCTGAGTAGGACATGAATCTTCAGGCAGGTTCTGATGGCCTAAGGTCTATTTTAGTCCAAGATACTTCAGACCGGATAGTTGTGGGGGGTTTTTGAGTTGTGTGTGGACAGGTTGTTTTCCCAAGTGTCGTCGGTATAAGGCAAAGGTGTCTTCAGGTGTGGCAGTAGTTGTTCCGACCCATGTGTCTTCCGGTGTTGTAGTTGTTGTTCTAGGCCATGTGTCTTTGGGTGTGGCGGTAGTGGATCTAGCCTAGGTGTCTACGGGCGTGGTTATGATTGGTGGTGGTAGCCTAGTTTTTTGCGGTCATGGTATGGTAGTGGGATTGCAGTGAGAATATCGGGGGAGGTCTGGCCAATCAGATGTCATCAGAAACCAGTTGGAATGTGGTGCGGGGTACACAAATGTTGATTTTTTATTACTATTACATTAATCAACTTGCGTTATTTTAGGAGTGTTCATTGGTGAGGTTTGGGTAGAGATTTTCATTTCTAGGTTCTTTGGTTATCTCCTTTTCTCACGGGGCAATATTATGCTACCCCACTTGTGCACGAGAGATTTTGTTTTTCCCTACTGATTACACATGTATATTCACCATATGTATATAAAACCACATTCATGATTCCAGGAGGACTTTTAGGATCGTGCAAGACCATACTAGTTTGGACTTTGTGTCAGTTGTTGTGGTTGTTTTTATTTTTGTTGGAACATTCCATTAGAGTTTTCTTGTAAATTGTAGAACTTACTTTTGGAACATGCATTTGGTAATGGTTTGTTTTGTCTTTATTTTTACCTACATTTTTGGTGTTTTTTGGGATTTACTATCTTATCTCTCGATCCAGCTGAATAAAAAGGGTAATGCCTTTCATTTTGTCTGTGTTTCTATACCCTTGTTCTAGTCTCCACTCTGGGACCTATTGAAAGTGGGTTTCTGGGATCATTATCTCCACTAAAATTTGGGGAAGGATGGGTCTGACAATCTGTTGTCTCTTCCCTCATCTTGGAGAAGGCGGGTCATGAGAGAATTATATCAGGGGAGTGGTTGAACGATAGGATGGATCCAAGGGTTACGAAGAGTGTGGATTTCATGGGATGGTAGGTAAATAGTGTTACTCAATCTTGGTTCCTCAAATAGGCTTGGGAAGACCGGCTAGGAAATGAGATTTTAGGGCCCCCTGTGATCCAATACAAGGACTCTGGGCCTTTAGAATGACCAATTGAGGCTTCGATGATTTCATGGTAGTTACCCTGGGAAAGGTACATGCATCATAATGACTTTTCTTCTTGTGTGTCCTTGGAATTTTGGGGATTTAAAATGAATAAGAAATCTATAAAATTTTAAAAAAAATTCCCTTACACTACTCATGCTTATGCATTCATTGTTTATCTTATTGTAATGGAACCTGGATGATGACAACATGTAGAGCGGGCGATTGAGGCCTAGGAGATTGTTCTAGCTGATCGGAAGAGGGAAAAATGGGAGGAGGAGGACGATTAGTGGAAGAGGATTCTTTGTGACTTTTAACGGTTGACCCTCGAGAAGTACGTCGGTAGAGTATCAGATATGGACACAGAGAGATGTCTTGAGGAGCTGGTAATATCATTCAGCTTAATCCAGGGACTAATGGTGTATTGGGTTCCTCTAGTTGTAAGTAGATGTGGGGAGTAGCGAATAAGTGGTGGATGCTCTACCATGGGGAGAATAAGGAGGCTGATTTTACGTGGAGTAACTTCGAGAGGGTGTTCTAGGTTCAATTCCACTATTCCATGATGAATGATTAAAAGAGTTAGGAGCTATTGACCCTTCATCAGGGGAGTATATCAGTGAGGAATTTGGTTATCATGTTCATGGATATCCTTTGTTTTTCTCTGGACATTTTTCTAGATAAGGAGTCTCATGCGAGACATTTAGAGTAGGCACTCCAACCTTCTCTTTAGTATGTTCTTACTCCATTCACTATATCGAAATTCTTAGAGGTCCAAAAGAAGGCTGAAGTGGTGGATAGGATGAATACATTGGGAGGTGTGCTGCGAGAGTGGATCATGATGGGATTGTCAAATGGGACTTCATCTGTAGTAGACCTCCGACATCAGGGTCTTCTAGGTTTCGTTCAGTGGGGAGCTGGCCCTTGTTGTTCCTGTTTTGATCTCCCAGTGCACTCCCTTTCTTTTTAGACCTAGGACTGAGATTCAAAATATGTGGTAGTTGTGGGAACCTTTGGGATCATTTCACAGACTGTGTACAATATAGTGGGGGAGGCATGGTTCAACGCCCACCTCAATAGCAGCAGTTTCCCACCCGGACCTTTTAGCAGTAGCAGTAGCGGGGACAGCATGATCCTGCTCCTCCGAGAGTAGATGTTTCAGGAGGAGGCTGACCTCAGTGCGATCCTCAAGGACCATGACCAGGGAGTGGTCTTAGAGGTGGTCTTATACCGAGGGACATATTATATGGGTGTGGGAAGTTGGATGCCGGAGAGGCTTCAGTTCTTGTAACATCCCAAGTAAGTAATTAATAATAGATATTTTTATCTATGTTTATTAATGATTAAGATAGTGTTATAGAGGCTTAAAATGAAAATAAATACAATCTTATGCATGGAATACACTAATATTCTTAAAAGATTGTCTTACTGCCTTTTGATGGCAAACCATTTTTGAATCTATATTTTGACAATTTTATAAACTATGTTTGTCAAAATAAACTTATTCTTTATGATTGGGACATCAAAATTTACCTTGTGTTAATTTTTGGTATTTTTCTGACAATGTTCATTTTTTAATGAATAGTGAAAAATACTGCATTTTACATCAAAACTGCTTTTTAATCTAATTTATTTATATGATTAGATTATGTTTTGAATTGGTTTTGAAGTGAAATTAGAATATATTTTTACCATTTTATCCAATGGTGGTCATTGGAATCAATTTCACTTTGAAATTAGACTTAAACTTGTGTCAATCTTTTGATACTTATTGTTTGGTAAAAACACGCTATTTGCTCTGGCAGCGGGAATTAATTATTAAATTAATTAATGTGACTTATATGATTTGAATTTTGTAAAATAGACTTCATTTTTGAATTTGGAATATCAAATATAGCTTAGGGTGAATTTTTGGTAATTTTCTGAGAAACTTTAATTTTTGATGAATAGTGAAACCACTAAGTGGTAATCAAGCAAACTAATTTTTCAGTTAAATGAAAGTTTACCACTAATGTGTATTGAATTTTGAAAATCCGACATACATGGTTGTCATTAAGAAGTAAAATGTGGTTCAATGGGATTATAAATATTTTTTGGTGAATAGTAACTTATTAAGTTTTTAATCGCGATTAGTGGTAATTAGTGTAGTTTAAGGTATAAATAATGCATTAATAATATGAAATGACCTAGACACATGTCCCAACCTTATTGGTTGTGTCATGGCCGACCAAGAAAAGCCATGGGTCAACTTGGGGACCCCATGGATCCACTTTGTATGGGAAATGACATAAATTACTTTTTATTTAATGTAAAAGTAAAAATGACACAAACATAATATGTTTTACGAAAACAATTTTTACATGGAGTTATAAAGATCCGAATTTTGATTATAAATACTCATTGGAAATATAAAAATATTTCCTACATAATAGTATTTTTTTTTATGATTTTTAGACATTAAATAAATTAAATTATTTATGACATAATAATGATGCTGCGATGACATCATTATTTGACGATTTAAATAAAATGGAAAGATAATGTAAAATCTATGAACTAAACATGTCCAAAACTTATTGGATGAGTGGATTTAGAAGCCTTATCACCTTATCCACGAATTATATCAATGTGGGACCTTTTTAAACCGAAACACATTTTCAAATAAAGTAATATTTCTTGTCTTTCTAAAAGTGCCCCTCCTCTCCTCTTATAAAAGGCCCCCACCTCTACCTCATTTCACACACTACTAAAGCCTTTGGCTCGGCCAACCCCAGCCCATTTACTCTCTCCACATCCCTCTCCACATCCAAGAGGATTCCCTTTGGGCATAATCCTTTAAAAGGAAGCCTTTAGGCTCAAATCAAAAGGAGTTACACTTTTTAAGGTAATTCATTCTCTCATGTTCATTTGTTTTATTTTGCTTCTCCAACCCCCTAAACTCTTTTTATTTACTTCATTTTGTAACAAAAACAGTATATTCAATATACTAGGATGTTTTTATAAGATTTATTTGAGCTAAACTCTCACACAACTACATCAAATGGTTAAAGAACATACGGTTTCCCGGGATGGTGAAATTCTGCCTCCCGAAACGATGATTGTTCAATACTCATTTAACACCTTCAATGGTGACCATTATGATGTCACTATTTTTATATATGATATATGATATGTTTATGTTTTCCTTAAGCTTATGTTTTTTTTTCATTTTGGGCATACCTTTATGGTTTCCATTATGGGTAAACACGATATCATCATTTTAGGAAGTGCAGACTACTGCCCCCTGAAAGTGATTTGATTCATTAATACCATATGTGGGATGTGTAAAGGATAAAGTTAATGATATTATATATGTTATTATACTGGAATTATAATATACTCTTATATAATTATGATTCCATTCCAGAAAATATGAAATAGAAATGGAAGTAGCGTTCATGCGTACGTACGGCTTACCGTCTCCATGAGCGGTGAATTTCATTTCTTACCTCTAAATGTGATGTAATATTATAAATACATGTATATGATGAATATATATGATATATATTTTATCCAAATCATTAATATCATTCTGGATATAACGAACCTATGACCAAATTAACACCATGTAAGTGTAAGAAGTCTACTTTTTACTTAAGAACCAAATACCGACAAAATGAACATTATTAACTTAACTGATTACATGATGTTCATAAAATGGTATAAAAGGAATAATGAACTTGAAAAAGATTCATAAGAAAGTATAGATTAACTCAAGTTTATTATTCAGGATATTAAAGAACGGTCGGGTCAAGTCGGATACGAGGTATGGGACTTCGTCTCAATCTCCTTTCATTGAGGCGTGTTTTATTTTATACACAACTTTCTTTTATACGGTGTATAATCCCATTTGACTTTTACGTTTATTCAAAAGGAATCTTTTTTATACGAAGCATTTACTAAACGACAAAATAGAATGTTTTTGTCGTATGTATGCGGTGACAACGACTTCTCCGCCGTCGTGACCGTTATTTGAGTTTCGGCTTCCTCTACAAGCCATACCTTCTTTTTAAAAGAAAAATTAATAACATGTTATAAATTTCGTTTATTTTGGTATTGAAAATGGTTTTCATAATGTTTTTATATCAATGTGTTGTATTGATATCTTGTGATTGAAAGGTGGATATGTTATGTTTCCTTTATGAATGTTTTATGTGATATGAATTATGTTATGGTTCTTGGGCATTATTATGAAGACAGGTGGTTCCGTGATAAACTAAGGGCGGGTGAGCCCGATATAGCTCTCCAATGCATTGGGTAACGTGAAGGAGTGAAATGTTAAGGTTTCTCCGAAGTGATTTTAGGGAATATACTGTGATGGGTATTCCAAACGTAACCAAGAGGGTTACTCCCTACGTAAGAATGTTATGAATGCCTCAAGTTACCTTTATGTCTTATGATTTCTATGATTTATTCATGATTTTATGAGGTATGTTAAAATGCCTATGTTTTATGGGTAAAGTAAGATTTCATTCTTATGTATATATGAACTCATGTTTCCTTTACATGTTTTTTTTATAACCCATACTGAGTTTTTATTCTCATCCCATGTTTTTGAAATGTTTTTCACAGGTCAAGGGAAAGGTACATGATAAGATGATAGAGTAAAGGATGTGTCAAGAAATAATCCATGTTTTATTTTAAATGTGTTTCCATTGATGGGAATGAAGAATACTATCTTTATGTAACCACTTTGTTTATATGTGTAATTTAATGCAAGTTTTATGATCTAATTTTCTAAAACTCTAAACCCGAAAAGATCCTCAATGTGTAATCTTGTAATAACTCAAGATTAAGTAAGGTTTAAGGTTGGGGCCTTATAGTTGGTACTAAAGGTAGGTTTAGATAACTTTAGGAGTTAGAATTCTATTTAATGATTATCCAAAAATATTTTTTTTCGAAATGATATAGCATTTAAAGATTACCATGTTGCTTCATCTAAGACATGTTTGTTCAGAATGGTTTTCTGCAGAGGAAACAGGGAAGCAGTGCTAGGATGGCATACAGAAGGAAATAACCTTTCGAATCAGCATCCAGAAATGGTCGGAATTGGAACTGAACAGTTTGTTGCAGTAATGGTGCAGTTGACTCAAGCGATAAATGGCGGTGGTATCCATGCACGAGATCAGCCAGATCAACCGCAGAGGAACATGTCAGTGGTGGAACATTTCATGAGGCAACATCCACCATCATTTAGAGGATAATCTGACCCTGTGCTAGCTGAAGGGTGGATTAAAGCAATGGATAAGATTTTTGATGTCATGGGGTGTTCAGACAATCAAAAGGTTAGTCTTGCTATTTACCGTTTGGAGGGTGAAGCAGATCAGTGGTGGTCTATGGTAAAAAATATCAGGGACGCCGATGAGATTGATGCTCTTGAATGGGATGAATTCAAAGGTATGTTTCTTGAGAAGTATTTTCCTAAGGCTGTTCGACTTAGGATGGAAAAGCAATTCTTGGAATTAAGGCAAGAGGAAGAATCAGTGGCTGCCTATGAAGAAAGGTTCACTCGATTGGCAAGGTATGCTCCAAATTTTATCCGGGACCTTGATAGTAAAATCAATCGTTTTTACTCAGGATTAAAGCCAAAATATCGAAGGGTATTAGCTTCTCGTGAGTTTAAAAGTTATGAAAAGCTTGTTCGATGTGCTGAGAAGGTGGAAATGGAGTTTGCCGATGACCAAGTTTTCTATAACAACCAGCAGAAGAAGAGACCGAGGTGGTAGGAGAAAGGTAAGAATTCTTCGAAAAAGTATGATGGCAAGAGAACTAAGTTTACAGTTTGTGATAAATGTGGCAAAAGGCATGCTGGGGAATGTCTTCTGAATTCTGGGAAGTGCTACTGATGTGGTAAGATGGGACATAAGGCTCGTTATTGCACTGAAAAGGATCAAGGTGAAGGTAAGAACAAATTTTATTTACAGTTAGTGAAATGTTATAAGTGCAATGAGATGGGTCACTATGCAAACGAGTGTCCGACAAGGAGCTTGAGTAATGGGAAGCAGTTAGACTACAAGCAGAAAGGGGTGGTGAAATCCTTTGCAACTACTTCAGCAGATGTCGGGCCATCAAATGAAGTTGTATCAGGTACTTTTTATATTTTCTCAGATTATGCCAGTGTGTTGTTTGATTCGGGGTCTACACATTCTTTCATCTCTGAAACCTTTTCTAGTAAAATGGGAATACCATCTCAAGAAATGACTCCTGAACTTTTGGTAAAAACACCTGGGGGAAGTGTCGAGGCAAAAAGAATTTATAAGAATCTTCCTATCCTTATCTGTGGAAAGAACCTACTTGCAAACCTTATTTTTCTACCTCTAGTAGAGTTTGATGTTATCCTGGGTATGGATTGGCTCTCTATTTACCATGCTAAGATTGACTGTAGAGCTAAAGAAGTTTCTTTTCAGAAAGACTTTCAGTTTGTTTACAAGAATGAACCCTTAATTTTGATAACATATCAAGAGGCCGAGAAACTTGTAAACGATGGAAATGAATGTTACCTTGCACACGTCGTTGAAAATAAAGGAACTGTTCAGATTAATGATGTTCCAGTGGTAAATGAGTATCCTGATGTTTTTCCTGATGAGTTGCCTGGAATAATACTAGATTGGGATGTTGAGTTTACTGTTGACTTAGTTCCTGATGCTAAGCCAATTTCAAAACCCCCTTATCGAATGGCACAAATTGAACTTTTAGAGTTGAAGGAGAAATTGCAAGATTTATTAGAGAAAGTTTTCATTAGACCTAGCACATCACCATGGGGTGCTCCTGTTTTATTTGTTAAAAAAAAGATGGTTCTATGAGACTTTGCATTGATTATAGAGCCTTAAATAATATCACTGTTAAGAAAAAATATCCTTTGCCTCATATCGATGATTTGTTTGATCAGCTCCAGGGAGCTCAGTTTTTTTCAAAGATTGACTTGAGATCGGGGGTACCATCAGCTGAAGGTAAAGGAGGCAGATATTCCGAAGACCGCGTTCTGTACGAGATATGGCCATTATAAATTTGTAGTAATGCCTTTTGGGCTAACCAATGCACCTGCTATATTCATGGACTTAATGAATAGAATTTTCCATGAGTTCTTGGATAAGTTTGTGGTGGTTTTCATTGCTGATATTTTGGTGTTTTCTAAAAGTAAAGAGGAGCATGAAAAACATTTAAGGGTTATCTTGCAAACCTTAAAAGAAAATAAACTGTATGGGAAATTCAGCAAGTGTGAGTTTTAGTTGCAACAAATTTCTTTCCTTGGTCACATTGTTTCTAAAGATGGAATAACTATTGATCCTGCAAAAACAAAAGTTGTGGAAGAATGGCCAAGACACACAAATGTAACCGAGAGTCGTAGCTTCCTTGGTTTGGCGGGCTATTATGGAAGGTTTGTTAGAAATTTTTCACGGTTATATAGTCTAATGACTAAGCTAACTCGTAAGGGTGTTAAGTTTATCTGGACAAAAGAATGTGATGATTGTTTTCAGGAATTGAAAAGAAGATTGGTGAATGCTCCTGTTTTGGCACTACCATCCAGGAATGGTGAGTTTGTTATATACAGTGATGCTTCATTGAAAGGACTTGGTTGCGTCCTAATGCAGAATGATCAGGTAATTGCTTATGCTTCACGAAAGTTGAAAACTCATGAGGTAAATTACCCTACACATGATTTGGAATTAGCTGTTGTTGTTTTTGCTTTAAAAATTTGGAGGCATCATTTGTATGGAGTAAAGTGTGAAATATATACCGATCACAAATGTTTGAAGTATATATTCACTCAGAAAGAGTTGAACATGAGAAAAAGGAGATGGCTGGAATTAATCAAGGATTATGATTGTACAATTCATTACCATCCGGGAAAAGCAAATAAAGTGGCTGATGCTTTGAGTCGAAAAAGTAATGCTTCATTAACAATGTTGTGTTTGGAACGTGATCCTTTAGTTAAGGATTTGATGAACTTTGGCATAGAAGTTGTTGGTGCAGGAAGTCCTTCTATTTTGTTTCAGGTATCAGTGAGATCATCTCTATCAGATAGAATCAAGCAAGCACAGAAGCAAGATAGTGAGTTGCAGAAAAAGGTAGAGCTAGTTCAGAAAGGTAAGTTTCCTGAATTCAACATTGATAATGATTGCGTTTTGAGATTTGGGAAGAGATTGTGTGTGCCTTGTGATTCATAGTTGAAGAGAGAGTTGGTATGTGAAGCTCATAGTTCTCCGTTTTCAGTTCATCAGGGCAGTACTAAGATGTATAGAGATCTGCGGGAGTATTACTGGTGGGATGGAATGAAAAGAGATATTGCTGATTTTACTGTGAAGTGTTTGACTTGTCAGAAGATTAAAGCAGAGCGACAGTTACCGAAAGGGATGATTCATCCTTTACCAGTGCCAGAGTGGAAGTGGGAGAATATATCCATGGACTTTGTTGTTGGATTACCGAAGACATCTCGGGGTAATAATGCAATCTGGGTTATTGTTGATCGCTTGACCAAATCTGCTCATTTCCTTGCTATACGAGATACTTTCTCTCTTGATCAACTTTCCCGTTTGTATCTTAAAGAGATAGTCAGGTTACATGGAGTTCCTCTGTCCATTGTATCGGATCGTGATCCCAGGTTTACTTCTAACTTTTGGAAAGGCCTTCAGAAGTCGTTGGGTACTGAATTAAATTTTATTACAGCTTTTCATCCTCAATCAGATGGGCAGTCAGAACGAACAATTCAGACATTGGAGGATATGCTACGAGCTTGTTCTATGGATTATCAGGGAAGTTGGGACCAACAACTTTCTTTGGTTGAGTTTTCATATAATAACAGTTTTCATTCCAGTATACAGATGGCACCATTTCAGGAATTATATGGGAAGCGGTGTCGAACTCCAGCTTTTTGGGATGAAGTGGGTGAAAGAAAGTTGATGGGACCAGAATTGGTAGAAGAGATGGCAGAAAAAGTTCAGCTGATTCCGAAACACATGAGAACATCTCAGAGCAGGAAGATGAGTTATGCGGATAACCGGAGGAAGGATCTATCTTTCGAGGTAGGTGATCATGTTTTTCTCAAGGTTTCTCCTTGGAAAAGTGTGATGAGATTTAGTAAGAAAGGAAAGTTGAGTCCAAGGTTCGTTGGACCATATGAAATTCTGGAGAGAGTTGGATCAGTTGCATACCGAGTGGCTTTACCTCCGAGTTTATTTCAGGTACACAATGTTTTTCACATTTCGATGTTGAGAAAGTATATGCCAGATCCATCTCATGTTTTGAGTCCAGAGGTAGTTCAACTGGAAGAGAACCTATCTTATGAGGAACAACCGGTCCAGATTCTTGACCACAGGGAGCAAGTGTTACGGTGTAAGGTGATTCACCAGGTAAAGGTTTTGTGGAAAAACCACATGATTGAAGAGGCAACATGGGAATCTGAAAATGCAATGAGGGATAAGTACCCCCATTTATTCGATAAGTAAATAAATTGTGGGGACGCAATTTTCTAAAGGGGGGAAGGATGTAACATCCCATGTATGTAATTAATAATAGATATTTTTATCTATGTTTATTAATGATTAATATAGTGTTATAGAGGCTTAAAATGAAAATAAATACAATCTTATGCATTGAATACACTAATATTCTTAAAAGATTGTTTTACTGCCTTTTGATGGAAAACCATTTTTGAATCTATATTTTGACAATTTTATAAACTATGTTTGTCAAAATAAACTTATTCTTTATGATTGGGTCATCAAAATTTACCTTGTGTGAATTTTTGGTATTTTTCTGACAATGTTCATTTTTTAATGAATATTGAAAAATACTGCATTTTACATCAAAACTGCTTTTTAATCTAATTTATTTATATGATTAGATTATGTGTTGAATTGGTTTTGAAGTGAAATTAGAATATATTTTTACCATTTTATCCAATGGTGGTCATTGGAATCAATTTCACTTTGAAATTAGACTTAAACTGGTGTCAATCTTTTGATACTTTTTGTTTGGTAAAAACACGCTATTTGCTCTGGCAGCGGGAATTAATTATTAAATTAATTAATGTGACTTATATGATTTGAATTTTGTAAAATAGACATCATTTTTGAATTCGGAATATCAAATGTAGCTTAGAGTGAATTTTTGGTAATTTTCTGAGAAACTTCAATTTTTGATGAATAGTGAAACCACTAAGTGGTAATCAAGCAAACTGATTTTTCAGTTAAATGAATGTTTACCACTAATGTGTATTGAATTTTGAAAATCTGACATACATGGTTGTCATTAAGAAGTAAAATGTGGTTCAATGGGATTATAATAATTTTTTTGGTGAATAGTAACTTATTAAGTTTTTAATCGCGATTAGTGGTAATTAGTGTAGTTTAAGGTATAAATAATGCTTTAATAATATGAAATGACCTGGAAACATGTCCCAACCTTATTGGTTGTGTCATGGCCGACCAAGAAAAGCCATGGGTCAACTTGGGGACCCCATGGATTTACTTTGGATGGGAAATGACATAAATTACTTTTTATTTAATGTAAAAGTAAAAATGACACAAACATAATATGTTTTACGAAAACAATTTTTACATGGAGTTATAAAGTTCAGAATTTTGATTATAAATAGTCATTGGAAAGCTAAAACGATTTCCTACATCATAGTATTTTTTTTATGATTTTTATACATTAAATAAATTAAATTATTAATGACATAATAATGATGCAGCGATGACATCATTATTTGACGATTTAAATAAAATGGAAAGATAATGTACAATATATGCACTACACATGTCCAAAACTTATTGGATGAGTGGATTTCGAAGCCTTATTACCTTATCCACGAATTATATCAATGTGGGACATTTTGAAACCGAAGAACATTTTCAAATAAAGTAATATTTCTTTACTTTCCAAAAGTGCCCCTCCTCTCCTCTTATAAAAGGCCCCCACCTCTACCTCATTTCACACACTACTCAAGCCTTTGGCTTGGCCAACCCCTGCCCATTTACTCTCTCCACATCCCTATACTCATCCTAGAGGATTCCCTTTGGGAAGAATCCTTTTAAAGGAAGCCTTTAGGCTCAAATCAAAAGGAGTTACAATTTTTAAGGTAATTCATTCTCTCAAGTTCATTTGTTTTATTTTGCATCTCCAACCCCCTAAACTCTTTTTATTTACTACTTTTGTAACAAAAACAGTATATTCAATACACTAGGATGTTGTTATAAGATTTATTTGAGCTACACTCTCACACAACTACATCAAATGGTTAAAGAACATACGGTTTCCGTAGATGGTGAAATTCTGCCTCCCGAAACGATGATTATTCAATACTCATTTAACACCTTCAATGGTGGCCATTATGATGTCACTATTTTTATATATGATATATTATATGTTTATGTTTTCATTAAGCTTATGTTTTTTTCATTTTGGGCATACCTTTATGGTTTCCATTATTGGTAAACACGATATCTTCATTTTAGGAAGTGCGGACTACCGCCCCCTGAAAGTGATTTGATTCGTTAATACCATATGTGGGATGTGTAAAGGATAAAGTTAATGATATTATATATGTTATTATACTGGAATTATAATAAACTCTTATATCATTATGATTCCATTCCAGAAAATATGAAATAGAAATGGAAGTAGCGTTCATGCGTACGTACGGCTTACCGTCTCCATGAACGGTGCATTTCATTTCTTACCTCTAAATGTGATGTAATATTATAAATACATGTATATGATGAATATATATGATATATATGTTATCCAAATCATTAATATCATTCTGGATATAACGAACCTATGACCAAATTAACAACATGTAAGTGTAAGAAGTCTATTTTTGACTTAAGAACCAAATACCGACAAAATGAACATTATTAACTTAACTGATTACATGATGTTCATAACATGGTATAAAAGGAATAATGAACTTGAAAAAGATTCATAAGAAAGTATAGATTAACTCAAGTTTATTATTCAGGAGATTAAAGAATGGTCGGGTCAAGTCGGATACGAGGTATGGGACTTCGTCTCAATCTCCTTTCATTGAGGCATATTTTATTTTATACACAACTTTCTTTTATACGGTGTATAAACCCCTTTGACTTTTATGTTTATTCAAAAGGAATCTTTTTTATACGAAGCGTTTACTAAACGACAAAAGAGAATGTTTTTGTCGTACGTATGCGGCGACAATGACTTCTCCACCGTCGTGACCGTTATTTGAGTTTCGGCTTTCTCTACAGGCCATACCTTCTTTTTAAAAGAAAAATAAATACCATGTTTTAATTTTCTTTTATTTTGGTATTGAAAATGGTTTTCATAATGTTTTTATATCAATGTGTTGTATTGATATCTTGTGATTGAAAGGTGGATATGTTATGTTTCCTTTATGCATGTTTTATGTGATATGAATTATGTTATGGTTCTTGGGCATTATTATGAAGACGGGTGGTTCCGTGATAAACTAAGGGCGGGTGAGCCCGATATAGCTCTCCAATGCATTGGGTAACGCGAAGGAGTGAAACGTTAAGGTTTCTCCGAAGAGATTTTAGGAAATATACTATGATGGGTATTCCAAACGTAACCAAGAGGGTTACTCCCTACGTAAGAATGTTATGAATGCCTCAAGTTACCTTTATGTCTTATGATTTCTATGATTTATTCATGATTTTATGAGGTATGTTAAAGTGCCTATGTTTTATGGGTAAAATCTGATTTCATTCTTATGTATATATGAACTCATGTTTCCTTTCAATGTTTTTTTTATAACCCATACAGAGTTTTTATGCTCATCCCAAGTTTTTGAAATGTTTTTCACAGGTCAAGGGAAAGGTACATGATAAGATGATAGAGTCAATGATGTGTCAAGAAATAATCCATGTTTTATTTTAAATGTGTTTCCATTGATGGGAGTGAAGAATACTATCTTTATGTAACCAATTTGTTTATATGTGGAATGTAATGCAAGTTTTATGATCTAATTCTCTAAAACTCTAAACCCGAAAAGATCATCAATGTGTAATCTTGTAATAACTCAAGATTAAGTAAGGTTTAAGGATGGGGCCTTATAGTTATAGATAGGCCGGAAGACATACAAGGTATGATCGGATTTTTCAGTACTCATTCCAATGACTTGTTTGATTCAAGAGATTTTCACTCCTTTGTTTAACCCAATAAAGCCCATGATATGGGTATAAATGCAGAGTGACTTATCTTACCCTTGGTTTTGAGTATGCCAGTCGGAGGTAAAACCAGTTTGTCTCGTATTTTTTGAGGATGTAGACTAATGTTGGGACTACTTCAGTCCAGTTGGGACTATCTTTTGATACAAATATATCCAAACAATGTCATTCTAATCATTGATTGGTCTTTCTATGTGTGTGTCGCTATCAACTTATTTGGAATAGGGATCATGTTTTCAGATGTGGGAGGACAACGTGCGACCTTCATCAGCGAGCGGGATTTCCAGGAGGACAGTCGGCGAGTGAAGGCCCTTCATTTCCTTGTTAGTCGAGCTGTTAGTAGAGATGGAAGATAAATATATCTTGGATGTTTCTGGTACAATAATTTAGTTCATGTAAATCTTCCTTTATGAGGTAGAGACTCTACACCTTCGATGTGATTTTGTGTTCGTGATAGACTTTCAAATTGGTGCCCATCCAATTTCGATTTCCCCCTATTAGATAACGAATTCTGAGCTGTAGGAGTTATAGATTCAAATTGATGATCTGTTGAAGAAGGGGTTTTGTCGATCAATCCCATCACCATGGGGTGCCCCAATCTTGTTCATGAATAATGAGGATGGTGGTCGCATGCTTTGAATAAACTATCGGAGACTGAATCAGGTAACAATCATGACCCGTTAACGTCTCCTGAGGATTGATGGCCATTTTTACCAATTGAAAGGGGCATGATTGTTCTCCAAAATATTCCTTCAGTCATTATATCAATAGTTTATGGTAAAAGAGGGCTACTTCTTGAAGACTGACTTCAGGTGAAGACATGGGCACTTCGTGCTCGTGGTCATGTCGTTCGACATTACAAATGCACCAACCGTGTTCATGGGGCTCATAAACTCTATCTTCTAGTAATATCTAGGCTGGTTGATAGTCATATTTATTTAAGACTTCCTAATATACTCAATATCAAAGTAGGATCACACTGATAATCTAAGAAAGGTTTTAGAGGTCCTCCGATAGAATGATCTCTACGAGGAATTGCCCATGTGTAAGTTCTAAACACGAGAAGTGCAATTCCATGGACACGTGGTGTCCGACTAGGGGATAAAACTGGACCTGTTGATGGTTGAATCTTTTGTTTCATAGGAAGGAACCAATAACATATTATATGTTCGTAGTTTCTTGGATCTATCATGTTATTACTGGATGTTCATACGTAACGTCTCCTGAGTTGCAGCACCATTGACAACCTTGACCAAGAATGACCAGGATTTTGTTTGGAGTGTACAGTTCCAGGATGCCTTCAGTTATCTGATGAGAAATATGGATAGTCCCCCAATACTTATGTTTCTTAAAGAATGAGTGATGTTTGAGGTGTTTTTAATACTTTACGCCAATGCTTCGGGTGTGTGTTGATGTAGTAGTAGGGGTAATCTCTTATGGGTCTATGAAGTTATGTCCCCATGAGCATAACTATTCCACCCACGACATGGATCTTACAGTGGTACTGTTCTCAGTAATGTTCTGAAAACACTACCACATCGGGAAGTGCTTCATGGTCTTCACGGATCATAAGAGCTCCATGTCTATCTAGTTTGAACTGGATATTAACTTCTGAAGTGGAGGTGAATTGAGTTTTTTCAGGACTAAGAGTTAAAAATCCATTACAACGAAGGCAATAGGAATGTTGTGGGTGATGCCTTCATCTAAAAGTCATTAAGGGAATATTTTTAAGAAATATATGGATGCGTGGAAGGAAATGGTGGATTTGGATGCCCTACACAAGGATGAAAAGGATGATGGCGGTAGAGGTTGAATATTGCAGATGGCAGTTTATTCCTCCCTATTGCGGCAGGTAGGGGAGTCTTAGTGGGGAGACTCATAGAGTGATGTGATGTTTGAAAAGTCTAACCAAGGAAATGCACTGGAAGTGTGATCGGAATACTGGCATAATCAGATGATGTTCCCGGGAAATTTGTACATTCTGATGGAAATTTGGAAAAGAGTTATTATTGAGTTCCACAACTCACCCCTAGAGGTGCACCCAAGAGTTTCAGAAATGTATCGGGGCCTGAGGGAATAGGTTTGGTCTCCTGAGGTGAAGCAAGAAGTGGCATGGTTTGTGTAGAACTGCCTCAAATGTCAGTAGGTGATGGCTGAATACTGCTTCCGAGGGGTTTGTTACAACATTTAAATGTCCCCAAGGGTAAGTGGGATGAAATATCAATGGATTTCATCATAGGACTACCCCTGTTTCTAGGAGGTCATACTACTATATGGGTAGTGGTAGACCTAGTGATGAAATCAGCTCACTTCCTCGCAATCAAGGAGTCGAGTGCGGGGGATGCCTTAGCACATTGATATGTGAATGAGGTGTTGTGGTTTCATCGAGTTACGAATTCCATAGTCTAGGATATAGATGCACAGTTTACCTCATGAGTTTGTAGGGGATTTAAGCATGCTTTTGGCACCTAGATACTCTTTATCACAGCTTTCCAGCCCTAGAAAATGGGAAAAAAGATTGGGCCATCAAGAAATTGGAAGATATTCTATGGGCACGTGTTTTGGACTTTGAGGGATTGTGGGTGCAACACTTACCTAATGTAGAGTTTTCCCACAACAATAGTTGTCACTCTACCATTGGAATGGATCCATTCTAATCTTCATACGGGAGGCTGGGTCTCTCACCCATGTCCTGGAAAGAGGTTGAGGAAGTAGGTGTTCTTGGCACAGAGGTGGTGCAGAGCAGGACATAGAAGGTTCAGCTTATACGAGAGAGGATGGTGGTGGCTTAGGACTGGAAGAAGTTTTATACTGATCATAGGAGGATACCCATAGAGTTCGATGGCGTGGAATACATGTTCTTGAAGGTCCCCCCTCGTCATGTGAAACATAGGTTTGCTAATATTTGTTAGATTTCTCCCAGGATCGTCGGACCCTTATAGGTGTTGTGTCGGGTTGCCGAGGTGGCTTATCAGTTAGCGCTACCACCACCGCAACTGAGGTTTCATGACATCTTCCATGTGTCTCTAATGTTTCGGTATCTACACGTTAACTCCCACGTCCTCGAATAGGAAAATATGTTTATCTAGAATGATATGACATTCGTGGAGCGACCAATGAGGATCGATGATCATGAGGAGATCGTGGCTCGTGGACCAAAAATTCCCTTGGATGGTGTGATGTGGAGGCATGGAGGCCTCAAGGAGAGTTCCTGGGAATGAGAGGCCCAAATGGGCGCCAAGTACCCAAAGATATTTTGAGTATTGTTCAGCCTTGTTTCATACATGTTTTTGATGTAGTGGATGACCCTGTTGACTATGAAATGTGTTGTTCTTCCATGTCCTTTGAATGTCTATGAAGACTCTTGACTGTGGGAAGGGGGGCATGTTTGCAAATAAAGACGCATTATGGTGGATTGGATTAAAAACGTTCGAGCGAGTCAGTGCCACCCAAAGCATATAGTATCTTGACATGAATTAAAGGGACACCCCAAACCATACAAATATGTGGTATTCCCATTACTTGATTCTATGGTTGTGTGAGAGAGAGGTCTTCCTATATTTCTGTTATTGTTAGGCCATTTGAGGTATCTTCATAGGTGGTTGATCGGACCCCTCTATTTACATTGGGTTTAGTTCGATTCTCTAGGAAGAGAATAGTTTAAGAGATATGTAATATAAGGGTCGTACCCTCTTGGTCTATTAAATTACCAATTTCTGGTGTTTGGGATGCCCTAGACCCATTAGTATGTACAAATCTGAATGGCAGCATATCAGTGGTAGGATTTTATCATGGTCACCCATCAGTGGCATCGATTAGTGTGTCGCTGATCTGTGAGTCACCGATCAGTGTGACACTGATCGATGTGTCACCAATCAGTGTTACACCTATCTTTATGTCAATGATGAGTGTGTTGTCGATCAGTGTGTAACAAATCGGTACCACATGTTCTTGTTATGGTATCCTTCCCTAGTTTTTTCTGTAACACCACTTCTAAGAATACTAAACTTTTTAATGTGGTTTAAAGCCATTTTTATTCACCTTAATAGAGTTTTAAATTCTTTAAGAGTGGGGAGACCCTCAACAGACCCGCTTTTATCTCTTTAAATGAAATCCTTTAATGCACAACTATTATGGACATCTCTCCAATGAGAATTATTAAATAAAAATTTATTTCATTGTGTGGAACCGTCCAACCGCGTGGGGAAACCACGATCCGCCTTTAATGCCATTCATGATTCATATCTCATAACCTCAGGATCTCGTATATTTATCATATGTTAATTCCTTAAAAATTCTTGTTGGATGGTCTCTTTTTTCTCCTCAGTGTGTTTGGAGTCCGCTTTACTGAGGCTTGTGGTGCGTCTGTGCTGAAGCCTCTCCTACACACTCTGCAATTCCCCAGAGTTACTCCCCTTCATGTCACGCATCCCAACTATTTGAACAAGGAGAAAAACTTTGATCATTGATCATCCATGTAGGGGTTTTCCTTCATATCTCTTAACTGTTTTTGATACGAGGTGGGTATGAAAATGTTTCTTATAGGGATGGATGAAACCAAACATTAATGAAGATAATAAATAGATTTAAAGAATGAAGGGTTGTGTTTGACAATGTCTTTGTACTCTATTGTCTTTTCCTATATGTCGTAAATTGAATGGGCTTATTTCCACAAAAAATAGTGGTCATTTTTGTTCCTTTATTGTGCTCTAATGAACCTCTATTTTTTGGATATTTATGTGATTGAATGGTTGTAACATCAAAACTGGTAAATCACAAAAACTCTATTGATTAAATGGATGCCCAATAAATAAGAATCCTTGTGAGGTTTCCCAAGTTAACCAAAGAGTAATAAAGAACTAAATGAATTGAATATTCAAATTTGATAACCCCCTTTCTCTGTTCTAGTGATTTTAAGGTTGATTCTCATGAGGTGACGTGGATGGGGATGGAATCCACTATTGAGAATTCAATGCTTTTTGTACCATAGACTGTTTGGGGTAGTATGTTGGGGCATGGTTTGGTTCTTGTACTTTTAGGGATCTCACGTATCCCTTTTGTTATTGTGACATACAATACAACCGTGTGTGAATGCTTAAATTGGTTCTTGGCTGTTTTTCTGTCCTTTGCTTTTGGCTATTCCTTTTAGTTTCCCAGTTGTGAATAATTATCTAAATGGAATCACATGAATAGGATAAATAATGGGATAAAAGTGGAATTTTTTTCTGGGAATGAGATGTCACATGGTTGTGGTTGTGGGGATTCTTATGAATGAATAATAATGAGGGTGTTTGTATATGGTCTGATTTTGGAATCTCTAGGCTGGGATGACTGCTTGTTAACTATTTGTATAATTTAATTTTTGTGTTTCTTTTTCGTGCCCCACCCAATTTGAGAACATCATGATGAACACATCCATTTCCTGGGGGTTGGTGTGTTTTCCAACACTCATATGAGTGAATGGTTATTTTCTCTTTTACTCCTCCATTTCCTGAGTAGTCCAAGAATCTTGAAGAACGTTGTGACGGTCTAAGGTTCATTTTTTCCCATCATTCTTTGGTCCGGGTATTTTTGTTTGTTTTCCCAAGTGTGGGCAGGCTGGTTGTTTTCCCAAGTGTCTTCGGTATGAGGCCCAAGTGTCTTCAGGTTTGGTAGGTGTTGTTCTATCCCAGGTGTATTCATGCATCGCACTAGTTTCTCTTGCTGAGGTGTTTTTAGGCATGGAGGTACTGAATCTAGCCCAAGTTCATGCAGGTATGGTTATGTGTGGTTGTATTAGCCCAGGTGTGTGTGGTTGTGGTTTGGTAGTGGGAATACGGTGAGAATGGGTGGGGATGTCTAATAAGTTGGATTTATTCAAGAACTAGTGGGAAAGTGGTGTGGGGTACCCAAATGTCGATGTGTTATTACTATTACGTTACATGAATTGCGTAATTTGGGGAGTGTTCCTTGTTGAGGTTTCGGTGGATAGTTTTTTACTAGGTTTTTTGGTTATCTCCTATTCACACGGGGCATTAGAATGCCTCCCCACTAGTGCATGAGAGATTTTTGTTTTCCCTACTGAGAATAAATGTATACTCACCATATGTATATAAAAATTATTTTATTTTTCCAGGAGGACATCAATGATCATGCCGGATCTTAATAGTTTGGACTTTCAGACAGTTTTTGTTACTATTTTTCTTTTCTTTGGTAATTTCAAATGAAGTTTTCCTGTACATTGTAGCACTTACTTTTTGATGATGCATATGGGAATGGTTTTATAGATTTTTTTACCTATTGTTTTGGTGTTGTATGAGAATTACTATCTTATCTCCCAATACTAGTAAATAAAATTGGTAATTCCTTCCATTGTTTGTGTGATTTTATTCCCTTGGTGCTAGTCGCCACTCTGGGACATATTGAAGGCAGTTTTCAGGGATCATTGTCTCCTATTCAACATGAGAATGGATGTGTCTGGGAATCCGTTTTCCCTTCCCTCATCATGGTGATGGCGGGTCATGCCAAATAAATATTTCAATATTGAACTATAATGATAAAATTATTTTTAAACACATTAATTATGACACAACTATTTGTTCATTAAAAATCATTGAAGCATACTCAATGACAATTTCATCTTTATGATTATTTACGAAAACACTAATAGAATGAAATTGTAATATTATATGTAATTAATAATAATGATTTTCATTACCTTATTTGAAGCTGTTTGATCCCTTTTTGAGAAGAATGAATAGCAACCTTGCTATTATAATACATGTTCAATACTATCATGATTAGTCACAACTAATTTTTAAAATATATCACAAGAAACTAACATACATATAAAATATTATTATAAATTATGTTAATTAAATTTTATAGATATGAATATTTTTTAAAAATTTGTGATTAAGAATGTTATTTTTATTATATAATAGATTTGAGTTCTTTATGTGAGGTCAATAATTATTGAAATGGGTTTGTTGCCTGAAAATTAATTTCATGAGAAATATTTTATATTGTGAACCATGATATTATTGATATGGTGTGATTATTACATAATGGTTTTCATTGAACATTTTCGAGTAATTATATTTTTTAACATACATATTGTGTTCATGAATTAAATCTTTTTTGATACAATGTATACAAAGGTTGTATCATTTTTTTAACTAATTTAAATTCCTTGATACATGTTCGATATAGTGCAACAATATTTATTTAATAAGTTGTAATCATTACCATAATCACCTAAATGTATTTTTAATAACTCAAATTTTATGATATTTTCGTGTTTGTTTTATGGTATCCCTTTTATGTTCTCTTAATTCAAGTGTAACAATTATCGTAAGATTTTTCACAAAAAAATAGACTTACCAAGGCATTGAATTTCATATTAATCTAATTACATTTAAATGGTGAAAAAAATTCCTATTTATTATATTATATCTATATTTATCCTTCATTGATGATATTTTAATTTCCATTTAAGGAACTCAGTCTTATACTTTTATTGATTAAAATTTTACTGAAGATGAAATTTTTCCCTTTCCAATGTCCATTTCAAATCCATGAATGAATTTGAAGACAATCCATCTATGGAATTTTAATGTAGAAATTTCTAAAAACAACATAATATTATTAAAATATTTTCATTATTGTTTTTTTTCATGTCTTGTAATTATTTCATTACCCCCGTTGACTAAATATTGACTCATTGATAGAAAAATAACACAATATCTCATTTTCTATAGATAATACTCCTCCCATATGACCACATTCATTTGGTTATTGAACTAATGTTCTTATATATTCCTACAAATTTTATTTAGTTCATTTAATACTACCCTGGAATTATTTAATAATATTGCAATCAAATATATTTATGAAAAATGATTCATCACTACCTTTATCTTTCCAAATAATTAGTTTTTATAGGTGCAAGTTTTCATTCAAACATATTTCATATATGAAATATATATATATATATATATATATATATATATATATCCTTCAATGTATTGTAAATTATTCACCAATATTTAATAAATTTATTTATTTTAAAACTATTAACATAATCATACACCAAATTACTTATACAGAGTAAGGTTTAAGGATGCGTACATTAAAAGATATTCTGTATATTAAATACGGAAATATTAAAAAGCCATATAGTGTTTATTATGATATGAATGAATATATGATACTTTTGAAAGTTTATTATGTCTTGTATAACCATATAACATCATCCACTCGATGGTTAGGTTCATGTCATTCCATTTATTTTCATGGGGGAAGGTTCTAATGTTATCTATGTTTTTATTAGAATATGGATGATTATGGTATCATACATATTAGGCATGGAATTGTTATTCAAACCATTGAAATGGTTAATTAAATATAATTAATGAACTAATGAGTGTGAAATGGTATTATATATCCCATCAATTCATTTGTTGGTCTCATGGGACATAATTATTTGGTAGATAGTGAATCTATATTCAATGAAAGCATGATTTATTTTATTGATACATTGATATATCTATTGATGTCTTAGATAATAACATGATAGAAATACATATTTCATCGATGATTTGTGTAAGGTATGAGATGTTTCGTATTATATAACACATCCCCATAAATATAATTTTTTTTATCATTTTTACTTGTATTTTATCCCAATTATTTGTCTCATGATCTTGCGTTCTATCATATAGAATTATTTAATTATGTTTTTTTCTACCATACTATTCGTGTTATTTTCATTCATTGATAGATTCTTATATATGTATTACCTTAGAAATATTTTTATAATATCATATTTATGTCTGTATTTCCCTATTTTTTGAAATTAGTTCTATTGATGGTATTCCTAGAAGTGTATCATATGTGGATAATTTCACTGGTGATGTTGAATGTTACACCCAAGAATTGTAAATTTATAAATATTTATTAGATATCATATTAAAAGAAATATTGTAAATAACGTACATAAAAAAAATCTTTTTAATTTTACCTCTTTGTTAGCTTGTAGTACCTAAAACCCCAAGTCAATTTTAATAGTGATATAGAATAGAATTGTAAAAATGATGTTAGAATGGATGGTATGATTTATATTAACAAAATTACAATAATTTGTTGTTTTTTATTTATTTTAAATAAAATAATAAAAATTTGGAATAAAAATAAATGTTTTTTAGAAAAAATATATTATTTTAAAATGTGGATTAGTCGCCCTTTATAAGAATAATTAAAAATTTATTTTCATCTCCATTATAAAAAATATGTGATAAAATTAACTTAATTTGTTTTATCACAATATCAAAATTTTACGATTTTTTTTATTTTCCATAAATATTTCTTTTTTCAATGTATAGTCATAAATACTAATTTTTAATTAGAATATTAATTTTCTGTTTAAATTTTTTATAATATTAACTTATATTTTAAATTGGTATTAATGAAACATTTATTCAAACATATATCATTAAAAAAATCATGTAATTGGAATCCTTTCCGTATATTATTTTGATATAAAAACATTATAAATTGTTGAGTATTTTATCTTTATAACCACACATTATAATTGCTTCCATGAGATAAATTTTAAAATAAAGCATTGCAATTATGAAAATGGAATTGGAAAAATGGATTTTTTATTTGGAAGAAAAAAATTTATATTATATAATATGGTCAACTGAATATTATACAAAAATAAATAGTAAAAAAAAATAAATTAATTCCATGATTATGGTAAAAATGAGTATTATGAGGATTAAACTAGGAAAATAATGGTTAAAAATTTCCCAACAACGTTGAGACAAAAAAATTTATATACTTATTTAAACCTTATATATTATAGAAATGATAATGGCCCATTTTTTAGGTTTCTTGTGAGTAAAAAAATGTGGGTATTATTGAATATTAATAGAAAAATATATTTGTGCCACTAACCTCATTTATAATAGTCCACCCCTATCTTCTATTCATCACACATTAAAAAAATTTGGATCAGATAAAATTCAAAAAAATCAGTTCAAAAATACAATCACCTCTTTTTAGAATCCTATGTTTTTATTTAAACATAAATATAGATGGACATGGTGAAATACTAAGGAGGTTACCAGAAGAAGAGGTAATGTTATTCTGTGAGCATTTTTTTCATCCTCCACCACCAAAAATTATTATTAAAAATTATTATAAAAAAAATTATAATATTAAAAATAACTATAAAATTTTATTTTTGTAGTATTCCATAAAAAAACCTCCTCTTCTATCAAATAGGTTACAAAATCATTATCCATTATTACAATAGTCTACCAAATCACGAACCAATGTCATTCGTTTTTTTCATTACCACAATTATTGGTCAGCAATGATGATATATATATGTTATTTATATGATATTAATAAAATAATTATACATATGAACTCATTTTATTATATAAAATATTTTTAATTTCTATTTTTTATGGAGTAAGATAATGTCACCCATATGTATGAAAAACTACTGCCTTACGATGTAATGTGATTCGACATTCACTAATGCTTTAGATGGAATGTGATAGTGAAACATTTAATGAAAAAATATGATATAAATAAAATAATTATGAAATTAATGGAATATTTATTCTTCTAAATGATGAATATCTCATTTTAATTATTTCATTACAACTCACTTAAATATGATAACATTGTTTATGTACGCGTGGACTATCTCCTTCACAATATGATGCGACTCTATTTTTATAACCACACCACATGGATGATATATATATATATATATTATGGTATTTATGATATTATTATTTCTTTATAAAGATAAATTTACTGACGACACATTTATGTAATGATCGTTTAAAAATGGAATCATTACCCATGAAAACATATGTCCTATAATCTCTATAATCGTAACATACTTCATTTCCCAAAAATATAATTCATGTTTAAATTAAAATTATAATAGATATAAACATAGGATAATTATTTCATTATTATTAATATGGATATGATGGAAATATATTATTTATGAAAAAACCAGATCATGAATAAAAAAACACATATGAAAAATCAAGGCAATTAACAACATGGACAATGAAAATGATGAATGTTTATTAATAAAAGGGGAAAAATATATTGTAAAAGAATCATGTAATATATTATAAAAATTAATATAGATAATTTTATGTTATAAATTTTTTATAATTTAAATATATAATGTTAATTTATGATCAATTAATTGGATGCACTAGGGAATAGATTTGTTCCCATTTTAATTTTCATTGATACTTTTTTTGTTATTATGCTGTAATTCTATTTTATGTGAAATATATACAGACCCTTGGACAGGTAATCAAATGAATCATTCATAATTTATGGTATATTATGTTTTACATTGAATCAACACATCCAAGGGTATTTGACATTAAAATTACCATTTTTTGGAAGAAGTTGTAAAATCACATAGTATTTGTTCATTATTAACTTTATCATCAAATATTTACTTTCTCGTGATCATTTTATCATTGGGAATAACATATATCATAAATTTAAAAAATAGTTACATGATGGATTTTGTTATGTATTATATTTTAAAAATTTTTGAATAAATTTTTTACATTTAATTTTATCCCACTGTTGGTTGTAACATTATTATATTTGCATAAGATATAAGGAATATCATATCAGAAGACTAAATATTATAGTTTTCATGGTAATCTATATAAATATATAAAAATAAATTTTAATTTTAAAACACAAAATGAATAAATTATTTACATGGAAAATTCAATTATTTTCTTTAGTGTAACCCAACATATAAATCAAAAAACACTTCCTTACATCGTGGGGGGAAAATGAAACAAATGAATTGGGTGTTTTCAAAATCTCAGTAAGGGTAATTGAATAATAAAAGTCATTAATTAATAATTCACAATCAATATGGAATGGTAAATCCAAATCCCAATCCATAATTTTATATTTTCAAATAAAATATTTATACATTACATTTTGACCTTAATAAAACACAAAATATGTCAAAATAAATGTAGATAAAATTCAACTAAAAATACCACTTAAACCAAAAACTATTTCAGATCAACAATATAAAAATATTTTGAAATATTAAATCACTAAACATAGCTCATTAGCTACATTGGTGTCATCTATTAAATCTAATTACCCGTGGAAATTAAAAATTGAAACAAATTCCTTCCTCATACAATACACTATTAAAACCTAAATACACAAACCCCTGATCATCCATTATCCTTTATCCACACCCTGATATGCATGATCAATCAACATGCGTTAAACATGAAACTTCACCCCTGAAATACAATAGTGTCCACATTATACCAGTACGACCACTGATGAACCTATTCAGCATCACTTAGAAATGAAATCCACCATTGTTGAAATAACTGTGTAACAATCAGAACCACCAACTCCATCCATATCAAACGAATAAGGTCAGCTAAACCACCATATGATCATCTGAAACAATAGATCAAATAAACTATAACATCCATCATCATTTATGAACAAACACCTCAAACCTCAAACATCGATAATAAAAAAACATTATGAAGGAAGCATGTTCATAAAACAAAAGTCAACTGAATAATTATAATCCATGTGGTACATCATCAACTCCCGAAAAACACATCCAAAACACACTGAATGAACCAAAACCCCAAACAAAACTAATTTTGGGTGATTTAGTGAGAAGCATAAGCCAAGATTGTGGCGGACTATAGCATCATTGGTTAACTAAAACCTCTTCTAGAAACATGATAAATTAAACTAATTATTCAAATGTGGAAAATAACCTATATAATGGATATCTCTTCCCTATTCGATCACATAACAATCCCACTATATTCTTCATAAAAAAACAAATAGAACTAAATTGAATTTCCATAATAAAATAAATAACTTCTTGTATTGGAAAAAATACTCATAAAGTATTTCAATACGTCACCAGAAAATAATATCAAAAAACGTCCAATGAAATATGATAAATTTTATCAATAAAGATAACTTTCAACACAATTATTAACATCTTAGGTTTACATAAATGAAAATTGTGTAAATATATTTTTTTTAATATCACCCGATAAAAAATTACCTTTTTAACTTGATTTTTTTTAATCTTAAAAAATTTAATTTAATAATGAAAATATTTCCATAAAGATAACATTATAAAATTTTACGAATTATTCAATTATTTAAGGATACATGAAATTATAAAATTTTATTCATTTTGTACAAGTTAGAAAGCAATATATTAAAACATTAATATGTTTTTTCATAAATTACATTATATGTCAAATAATGGAAATATTCTATTTCAAAATATTTTAAATTAATTTAATAAAATATAAAAATTTAAATTAAGGAATAAATTGAAAATTTTAGAATTATTTTTTAAATAATTTTTCAGAAAACATGGAATTGGAAGAGAAATATTACTCAACTGTGACTCAAAACATAAAAATATAAATTAACGGTGATATTTAAAAATAATCACATATGACATTGTAATAAATTGAATCATATTGCAAAGAAAAAAATATTTCAAAAAAATAAATATCATTATAATATGTAATTCTATGACATAATAAGAAAAAAATTGGCATTATATACACCACATATATGAACATCGGTCCATAACATCAAAATGTAACTAAACGAATAAAATTTTTTATGAAGTTCCCTTCAAATATCATATAATCGAAGTGATATTTAATCAAATGAATCAATAATGTGAATAATCTACTAATAAAAATAAAAAAAGTGTAAATAAAACACAACAAAATTATACGAATCATAACACATAATCTAAGAATGATATAATATTTTATGTATAAGTTTAACCTGATGAATTTAAATTGACTAATTAATTCTATTACCTAGGGCTTTCCGTTAGTTTAATATTCTATAATCACTGCTACATAAGAGAAATTATTTAAATACCTTTTATAGACATTATGTTAAGTATTTTTGAAGTATTATTATAACATCCCACCCCTCCACATTGGTTTGAGTCGAGACGGAAATTCTTCTTGGCCTTAAGACAACTTCTCAAGATTCCAATGCTGGCAGTGAATTCCAAGGGATTCATGTACATTTTCAAGATGGTTTTCCCTTTAAAAATTAAACAAAAAAACTTATAATACCCTAAAACACAACTATAATTTCCATGATCACCATATAAACCAACTAAATGTTATATCACAAATATTAAAACAAAACTTCAAAATAGTAACACAATGAAATAAAATTAATATAATAGTAAAAAATTTAAGACATAATCAATAAATCTGAAAGACAACATGACATAACTCTACAACTAAACATATGTTCAATGATAAATCTCCAAAATCAAACCCATTTATCATATACAACCACTAAATATATTTTATACATTACCATTTCCTATGTATAGATTTTAAAAATATGAAAAATAACCATTGTGACAAAGAAAGGGTGAGTAATAAAGATCAGTAGGTTTAGCCCAAATGATTTCCCTATTCACACAAAAAGGGAAAAAAATTAGAACATTTATATAAAACATTTTATATAATGAAATGTAAAATATTTTATATAAATATATGAAACTAATGGAATATCAAAAAATCCCAAGGAATGAAACCAATGAATTATGTAAACTATTTCACATTACTTTTTGGCATACTCACTCTGTGACACACACACACACAAGATCCTACGAGTCTTCCATAAAAATGAGTGGGTATCATCCATCCACTATTTTGTCATTATTTATATAATATTCTTGTTTCCCATTGACACACTCCACTTATGTATGTTCACATCCATTTCCATCCCAATGGTACATAACCCTTATTTTGGGTCATGTCGAATCTATTAACTACCAGAAACCATATAATCCAATACAATTCCTAAACCACCATTATAATAAATTATAATATTATAAGAAAAATAATTGAAAAAATTTCCAAAATAGTTTTTTCACAAATAAATTTCATGAAATACTTTAAAATATCGTTTTAAAATCATTTAAACAAGCACTTTACAGAACACCCAATTTTAAAAAAACCACAAACCATCGCTAAAGCTGGTTTCTACCATGAATTTCACATCAATTTCACAACCAATTTCATTAAATTCAATAATTTGGTAGCACATACTTCATATTATTATAAATGGAGTTGATATTGAATCCACCTATATAAGTAATGATTATGTAAATGAAAAAATACATGATTCTTCATCAAATCTGTGTTAAATATAAAAAACCCACCATAAATCAATTTTCGTAAATTTAAAAAGAACCATATATTATTATCATAAGAATAGACCATCCTATAACCATCCCTAATAGATTGGATCACAGATTTATTAAGAGGGAAGGGATATATATATATAAGGAAAACTACCTAATAGAATAACTTACCGTGGGAATCAGACATCAACACCCAAAATATTAACATTAAACTGATTAAGGTTCAGAAAAGAGTGACTACAAAATCATTGGGAGGAAGAAAAATCACAATAGGTGTAGAATATATGTGAGAAAATATTGGGCTAACGAAAATCATAAGCCAGGTACTCGTTTTTTGAATCTAGAATGAAATCGAGATTGGTTAAGTTGAGATGTTGAGAAATCCATGTGCCAACTATGCACTATCCCCTATCTTAAAAAGAACCTCTCATAGATGACCCTCACAATAAAAAAATTGTGTGACAACCATATAAAATTCCACTATTCCACATTTCATGGTATCTCCTTGGTGGATGCATGGTTTGGAAAATTCATGTGCCTACCTAGAATCCCCTAATTCACATTGCATGGGTTTTTTTATAGGAATTTCACTTATTCCACTAACCATTCTTAAAGAGTTAATCTTCATAAAAGTCACATTAACATTTCAAAAATCATCCAATCCCACCCAAACATCACCTATAAACTCTAAAAAAAAAAATTATACAAAGTGTTATGTAATAAATATCAGACATTCTATATTCTCCTCACTATTTCACTTGTTTCCCCATAAATTAGAAAACCATAATTTAACTAATATTGTTATAATCACTTCTTGAATATGTATTCCCCATGTTCGCATGTTTCATTAGAAAAAAGACAATGTTTCTAAAAAAACAGTCACTATTCTATTGTTTTTTTCATGCAAGTCTTTTTCTTGAATGTCAATAATCTATAGTGGAAGATGCATGAATGATGCTTTTGACTTTATGTTTACATGATCCCATGAAATATAAGATTTAATATTAGGTTATTAAATTGTTAAATGTGATACATGAATGACATTATGCACTACACTATACCATGGGGGGAAATCCAGCTTATATTCCACCTAACCAACCCATTCACATATCTCAAAAGGGAATGTGTATCAGGGAGATAACATAACCTACCAATAAAATTGATGATTCAAAATCATTGGGTAGATTCTCAGTAACATGTTATCACTCCCCTTGAATGAGAATGGCTATTGAAGATGATCCAAATATTATTTAAGTGACTCTATTCCATTTACATTAATTTCCTGATCAATAGAATCATTTATGTTGTCTTCTAGAAAAGGCACAAACCAACCAGGAAAATCTCCCTATTTGAAACCAAAAATGTAGAATGGAAAGGACACCCAAAAACTTTTCAAAGGGTTCAATATGTATTGAGGCTTGATATATGATGTTATACATGAATTGGAATAACTTCATCTACTCCTACCGTGAACCACCAAATTCAACTACACATTATCACCACATGTCTTACAACATTTGTTTCATCCCTTCAAATTTTACACACATATTAGGATGGTATAATATACTCATTTTCAATGATGTCCCATGTTATTTCATTATAGATTTCAAAAAACGAGGGGTAATCCATAAATCTAATTGTAGTTCAGTCAAACCAGGTACTCCATGACTATTTACTACCTCTCACATATAAAATTTTATACATGTCCTCCATATTATAAGATTCAAGAATAGGGATTAAATAAGATGACCTTGTGATAAGATCCACTCTCGCACGTATGGAAATGTTCTTCTGAACCATTATTGGTTTTATTATCACAAATCCAAATCAATTTGTTCCCATTTACTAACATGAATTTAAAAATTATGAAACCTATATACTGGCCATTGATTCCCTCCATTAACCTACCAAAACATTATTTATAAAGTTAAAAACTCATCCACATTATTTTTCATACAATCCCACCCAAAATATGCCTTCAACACCTTATAAATTTTATTCCTTAAAAGATAAAAAACCAATTTCAAATGAATTATCTATGAATAATTTGTACCTACCAATTCAAAGGTACATCCATCTTATTTATGGACCCAAAATATAACTGGGATCCTTCCTTTATCCCTCAATTGTCTCCCCAATAATGATTTTTGACATTATTGGAACAAATTCTGATTTATATTTCTTTGCCTCATTAACAATCACAACCAATTCATGAATAAAAAATAGGAAATAAAACCACACCTTCACCTCTGCTTCCACAGTATAATTTTATTCCATATATCATCAACATGATCTACAATTTATCGTAATCCTCTTCTTCCAACTAACCATATTTATTTCTACATAATGCATCTGTTACTGAATTTCTACTACTAGGTGTATACAAAAAGTCACAGTCAAACATTTGGAGACACTCTATCCATATTATTTGACACATATTACATTCCCTTTATGACAAAATATATCTAATAACACAATATATATAATCATAATATAATTTTCACCAAATAAGAAATAACATAATGTATTCAATGCATAGTCTACAACATCTAACTCCATATTGTGTGTCTCGTAGATCATCTCATGTAATCATAATTGTCATCATTTTTTGTGAAACAACACGATAACATTCCATGTGTAGTCTGCAGCCTACACATCTCACCTAGAAGTGATGTCAAACATAAAATTCCATTGTCCCATGGTGACTTGAGGTATCATAATATAGGTGTGTTCAAGGAACCTTACTAATTAAAAAATGTCCAAGTCATGATAGTCCTATATAACTTCTATTCGAACTCATTGAAAATTAATATTATAACCCAAAAACTTTAACCTGGATCTGATACCATTATCCCACGAACTGAATCTGTTCTCCCCCAATACCAGTACCAAACCCGGCCCATGGTAAGTCCCAAAGGGTGTTCCCTATCACTAAAGGAAAGAAAAATGGGCACTTGTATTATTTTTTGTTGTTTTCAGAAATATTTACCCAAATATATATATATAAAACATCATAAACATTTGATAAACTGAATCTATAAAATCCATTCCATCAAGGTTTATATAATATTCTAGAACTGAATACATAAGTCAAAATTCAATAAAATAATGTACAAAGACACAAATAAACAACAGAAAAACCACACTAATGACTCCACACAACAAGGGGTCATCACCCACAAGCCATCCCCATAACTCTGCCATGAGGATAGGAAATAATAACCTGAACCACCATCACCCAAAGACTTTCCTTTACCTAATTCAATAATAATATTGGTTACTTACTCACATGGGGTGTATGTAGGGTGTGAGCCTAATCTCAAATTGATACCACCCAAATATTCCAATGTGCATGCAATACAAGTTGAAAAATCAAACAATTTTAATATGAAACAAAAAACGGTAATGAATTTCATGAAATGCAACTTTCAATAGAAAACAAATTTCAAGATAAAACATACAGAATATTAAAACAATTAAATTTTCATTTTATTTACTATAATATACTTCAAAACACACCCAAATACAAGAGGAAATAACACAAAGTCATTGAGAAAAAAATCAGGAAAACCTCTAGGAACTAAATAGTATAGGGCCCCATGTACCTTGTACCTCAGTGTAATGTAACTATAGTAAAATCTAATATCATACATGAGACACTAGTAGGTAATATAACCATAACCTAGTGGTCCCCAATATCCATCCACATTGTTTAGTTAAATATTCTTTATACAAATTCTATGTGAAACTGGGACAAAACCCATTCGGTCCACTAGTCGTACTAGTACATATCGACCCCACCTAGGCACCCGTGATTGTACCTTGGGCTCAATCAATTTCAGAATGGTAAAAAAATCAATTTTCATATAAAACACTAATAATGGTAAAATACAATCTGTATGGTTGTTATACATATTATGGACCACTTAAAACACCCAGCATGACACTTTTTTTAATGAATCTATTTCTCAAAAGCCTACATTTTTTTGCACCCAAAACTCCGTCAACTGCATGCACACTTTGAAGTTAGAAAAATAGAAAATCAAGCCTGATACATTTCAATTAAACCATCAAATCAATTTTATGGAATCCCCATATGAACCATGAAATGATAACTTTGTAAAACCTCTATTTTCACACAAACATGTCACTTAATGTTCACAAAATCCACAAACACCATTAAAAACCATTTTGGATGAACCATCCAAAGGAAATTAACATTCAAAACATTATTGTATTTCTTGTTTTAGTTCAATAAAATAATTATGTATTTATAGAGTAGCCCCAAATAAACAAATATTACATATCTACGAAAAACCTCCAATTTCACACTGAATTGGAATTTAAAATTCATTTCCATTACAGACACAAATAAAAATAATTTTTTCAGCAATGATAAAATGAGCTAAACACGATTATTTGATAAATACAGCATGATAAGACAAAAATATTTCATAATCATGTAATCACCTAACAGTGTAATGAAAACCCTACAATCCTTTTTGAGAAAAATCAAAAGCACCACCCCCACACCTCATGAATGGAAAAACAGACCTAAAACAACAATTTCAGTCCATTTCACACATGTTAAATAAATTATTTCAAAACCATGTTATATGGACATCTGTAATTTCATGAATAAGGGAAGAAACCCTAAGAAAATGGGAGTAAGAAGGATGTAAACCCACTTACTTGAAGAATCTTGAAGAAATCTTCCAAACTACACCAGTATATGAATTTCAAAACAGCCAAAAATTTATTTGAGGTTCTAACAAGGATGAATAGATCATGTAAGAACTAGAATGGGGGAAATAGAGTAAGAAATGAAGGAGTTATGATGAAAGAAGTTACCTCTTCAAATATGGACTATTTGAGAACCCCCATGAAGTTTTTCTCTAATTCGCGATGCATAAAATCTCACAAGAGGGGGTAAAAGGTAATGGGTGAGCACATTAAGATGTTATAATCTAGTGGGATGTAGATTCAACAAAAATGATTAAACAACGAATATGTATTTAAATATACAAACATTATTTCTAAAACATGAAATGGGTTTCCAGGAAGGCCCCATTACTTAAATAAAAACCCAATCCACTATGATTATGGATTCTTAAATGGTCCAAATTACTATGTTGGTGTTAATATGTCAAAGGAAGCCAACTAGGAATTTTAATGGATGAAAAATGTTGAAAAATAATGGAGTTATAAATAAGAATAAATTTATTTTTAAATCAAAAATTGGGCTCACGGTTTGGACCAATTCATGAAAACTCACCCATTCCTCCAAAAATGCTTGGGAAACACCCAAAACAAAGAAATAATGTTAATTTAATTAAAACTTCCATTAAAATATGTCACAGATATGGAAATTATCTCCAACATGAAATAACTTTTATCTGAAAAAGTGAACATGAAGCTTGATCAGAATAAAAGAACGGGTACTCTTCCTCAAACCATGAATTCTGCTTCTAGGTCTCCTATGAATCACTATCATTCTTCCAATGAACCTGGACCAGCGTAATATATATAACATACATCCCCTTCTCATGGGAGTCAACTATTTTCACTGGATGCTAAAAACCTGACATGTCCTTCTCTATCTTCAGTTCATCCAAACTCAGCACATGGGAGACATTTGGACAATATTTTTTCAACTGGGAGACGTGGAAGACATCATGGATGGATGTCAACAGATAAGGTAATGAAAACCTGTATTCCACCATTCCAATATGATCAGTGTTCTCAAATGTGTCGACATATCGTGAAATCAGCTTACCTTTCATTCCCAATAGATGATGGCCTAAATGTGGGGCACCATTCAAGAATACCTTATCACCCACAGAAAACTCTAGGTCTCGACTCCTATGGTCATAATATGATTTATGGATACTCTGAGCTATCAATATTCTATGTCTAATCATCATGACCTTCACAGACATATCTGGCACAAGCCTCGACCCAAACAGTGAAGTCTCACCTAACTCAGCACAACACATGTGGCCTGACAAGGCTGATCATAGAGCACCTGAAAATGAGCCATTCGAATAGAGGATTGGTAACTATTATTATAATAAAACTCTAACAATACAAAATGGTTATCTTAGGAACCTCCAATTTCCAGAACACATGCATGTAGCATGTTCTCCAAATTTTGATTTGCCTGCGCTCTTTGACAATCTGTTTAAGAATGGAATGTCATGCTCATCTTAATCTACAACCCCAATGCCTTCGGAAGACCTTCCCAAAACCGAGAAGTGAAACATCGGTCTCTATATGAGATTACTACTAATGCACTCCCATTTATTCTCACCTCCTCCTAATGATAGAAATGACCCCAATCATCTACTTTAGCTGTATATTTGATCAAAATGTAGTGTTATGATTTTTTCAAACAATTATCCACCACCTAAATGGAATTCATACCCCAAGGTGTACTTGGTAAGCCAACATTGAAGTCCATGGCAACCTCATCCCACTGCAAGGTAGGAATGGGTAATGGATAGAGAAAATTTAAGGGTCTATAATGATTTTCTTTCACCTGTTGGAACTTATATAATCTCGACACAATGTTCTCTATGTCCCCACATATACATATACACAAAAAATGTCTCCTCAAATTTTTATATATCTTGGTGGCACCCGAATGGTCAGCCTACTAAGACTGGTGGCTATCCTACATCACCACCTTCTGTAGAGATGATGGAATTACTAAGTGACCATGTATGCATAAGATGCCCTCTGCAGACGAAAACAATTCAGAGCATGTCTCCCCAACATGATGAAACTTACTCAACTGCTAACAATGGTCAAAACTAGGTTTTTCCTGCTGAATCAACTCAAAAGGGGATTCAACTAGACGCTTTCCAAGAGCACACGTCTATTGTGCTCAATGGTCTTTACGTGAATATGATAAAAGAGTCCCATCAATTTACAATCATCACTAGACTCTCTCAAATCCTTCAATAGAACCATTCTGGGAAAGGACTCGACCACAAGATTACGCTTTCCTGGGTTATAAACTATGTCAATGTCTAACCCTTACAAGTACTCGATCCAACGATGATGCCTCATGTTGAGGTCCTTCTATGAGAATATATAGGTCATGATTTAGTTATCAGAGTAGACCACAATCTTCTCCCTAAAGAGGTAGTCACTCTATGTATTCAAAGCATGCATCCCCACTGCCAACTCTATGTTAGGGGTTGGGTTGTTCTTTTCATGTGGTCGGAGTTCGTGAGATCCCTATGCCACCACGTGATAATCCTTTATAAGAACGCACTGAAGACCCATACCTGAAGCATAACAATAAACCACATACCCCTTTCCACCCTCAGGAAAAATCAGAATGAGGGAGGTAGTCAACCGCCTATTCAGCTCCTCGAACAATGCATGACCTTCTAGGCCCCACACAAACATATCTCTTTTCCGAGTGGGAATAGTCATCAGTGAATCAAGTCAAGAGAAATCCCGATCAAACCACTTATATGAACTATCTAGGCCAAAGAAACTCTTGATCTCAAACACATTCTTCAGTTTCTCCCATTAAATGTCCACACTAATCATATCAAGGTCCACTAAAAGCCCATGCTTAGAGAAAACATGGCCTAGAAATTTCAATTCCCTAATCATGAAAGTTCTCTTTGAAAATATTTCATAGAGGTGGTGATCCCACAAAGTATCCAAAACGATCCTCAAATGATGTTTATGTTCCTCCTCAGTGCCCTAGTATACATGAATGTCATTCATGAGCACAAAATCGAAGGATTCCAGATACTGGTGGAACACCCTATTCATGAGTTCCATAAAGACCATTGGAGCATTAGAAAATCCAAAGGGCATAAACAAATACATAGAATAGTATTACCTTCTTCACAATTAGGTTTTTGAGATATCAGCTTCTCTCACCCTAAGATGATGAAATCCAGAATGCAAGCGGATTTTAGAAAACACCATTTCCCCCTTATACTGATCAACCGCATCATATAGTCGGGGGAAATGATATCTATTATTGATTGTTAACTTATTAAGCTTCCAATAGTTAATGTACAATCATAGGGATCTGTCAATCTCCTTCGCAAACAACAAGGGAGTGGACCAAGGAGAGACGCACGGGCGAATGAATCATTTGTATTCTATGTCTTCCAGCTTCATCTATATTTCCCTCATCATGGTGGTGGCCATGATATATGAGGAAGTATATATCAGCTTTGTTCCCAAAGCCAGACCAATCAAGACCTCCACATCTGGCTCTATGGGAAAACATAAGAAAAACATATGGAAATACCTCAGGAAACTCGTCAACAATATGAAGAAGTCCACCATCCGGAGCACGAACATCATCCTCTATGGCTAGTGATGATTACAAAAAAAAACATAATCTCTCACCTATCATAGTGGAGGTCATACATGACTCGACTGAGGATCCCATTCCCCACGGAAAATACAAACACTCTCATCTGGTGTCTTGAAACTGACCTGCCAACTGTATCAATCAACGTGTTCCTGTAAGTGTACTAGCCAATCTATGCAGTGTATTATGTCAAAAATAACCATACCTAAGACCAAGAGGTCCTACTCCATCTCAACCCCTGATAAAAAAAGCACACACTATGGGAACCTGAGACCATGCTTCTTCTTCATTCCCAGTGGCGTCTCCATCTCTATAACAAAATACAACAACTGGATTGAAAAAATTAGAGTGTTCACTCTACCTCAGAAAGTTGGAGGATTGTTTCTTGATAAATCTTATTCTTTATCCATCTGAAGAACAGTCTCATATTTCATAACATGAGTTGTAATTGTAGCCAGTCTATTTCCTAGTGCTTGGACAACCCGAACCACATCCTATACTATCCTCTGATCATGCGTTGAGGGAGAAAATTCCCTAGATTCCTCCTATGGGTGCATGGGATCTTTCTGGGGAGGCATGTTGCAAAAAAAGAAAAAATCACACGAGACAAAAAATAAGACAAAAATATAAAACAAATCATCAATATCATCAAATATAATGATTCCAGAAACATTACAACAATAAAATAAACCACTACTTTACACCCGACTAATATCCACATGTAGTCTATAGCCTACACGTCTCACCTAGAAGTGATGTCAAACAAATGATTCCATTTTCCAATGGAGACTCGAGGTCTGCCAAGATAACTACAGGCTGGACACCTTACTCATGAAGAAAACTTTGAATCCTAAGTGTCCTAGATCTTGTCTAGCCTGACTCATCCCAAAATAAAAATATAACCCAAAAACATTAACCGACCACAAATTCAATTTTATCAGAAACTGAATATATTACCCACAAATACTGGCACCATACCTAGATTATGGCAAGGCCCGAAGGTCATTACCAATCCCCATGGGCTGGAGCAAGTTACCATGTATCATTTATCTTTGTAAGGGAATGATTTACCTAAATATGTATACACAAAACATCAAAAAAATTTGATAAACTGAATATGAAAAATTCATCCGAAAAGGGTTTATATAAAAATACAGAACAGAATACCTAAGATCAGATGCAATAAAAAATGGCCAAAGACACAAAGAAACAACAGAAAAAAATCCTCAATTACTCCACACAACAAGGGGTTATCACCCACATGCCATCTTCACAACTCCACCCCATGGATGGGAACTAATTCCCCGAACCACCATCACCCAAATTCATTCCTTTACCTAGGTCAACAATAATAAAGTACACATACAGATAAGTAGTGTAAGTACTATGTGAGCCTAATACCAATATAATACCACCCAATTAATCTAATGTTCATTAAATAATAGGTGAAAAAACAAGCACTTTTAATATTCAATGAAAAGAGGCGAAAAATTCCATGAAATGAAACATTCTATTGAAAACATTTTCCAAGTTAAAACATTCAGAATGACGAAAATTTTAAATGTTTATGTTATATACTATAATATAATACTAAAAAAACCAAATACAAGGTCATATAAAACAAATCAAATGAGAAAAAAAATCAGGAACACCCATAGGCATTAGATAGTCTCGGGCCCCATGTAACTCGTACCACGGTGTAATGTAACCAAAGTAAAATCTATTCACAGGAATGAGACAAAATTATGGAAAATACTCATAACATAGTGGTACCCAATAATCATTAATAGAGTTTAGTTGGAGTTTTAGTTATCCAAATTCTATGTGAAATAAGGAAAAACACATATGATCCACTTGCGGTACGAGTACATATCCACCCCACCTAGGTTCCCAGGCTTCCCCCATTTTTCTCAAACAATTTCATCATGATAAATAAATCAAATTTCATATAAAACACCACTAATGGTAATTTACAATCATTATAGTATCTATAAAAATTTTAGACCATTTAAAACACTAAACAAAACAATTTGATTTTTAATGAAACAATTTCTCAAATTCCGTTATTGTTTTGAACCCAAAACTCCTTGAAAACCAAACATTGTGAATTATTCTCACACATGTAGGTTACCAAAATAGAAAATAATCCCAATAAATATCATTGAAAAAAACAAATCAAATTTATGGCATTCCTATATTAACCAATACATGATATCGTTGTAAAACTTCTATTTTCTCACAAACATGGCACTTAAAGTTCACATATTCTACGATGGCCATTAAAAATAATTTTTTCAGAAACAATCAAAAGGGATTAACATTAAAAATATTATTGGATGAACTATTTCAGTTAAATAAGATAAATTATTTATTTATAAGGAATCCCCAAATAAACCAATAAATCCTTTCTATGAAAAACCCCCAATTTCAGATAAAATCAACATTTAAAATTTATTTCCAATAAAAACACCACTAACAAAAAATTTGGGGGAAAAATAAAATGAAATAAAACTGAAAATATTAAAAATACAGCATGATAAGTCAAACAGATTTTATAAACTCAGGATCACATACCAATGTAATGAAAACCCTTGTATCCTTTGTTTGAAAAATTAAACGCATCACCGCCGCACCTCATGGAAGGTAAAGCAGACCTAAATCCCTAATTTCAAAACATGAATCAAAATATCAAACCCTAATTGAAAAAAAATTCATGATATACATTAGGAACATCAAGAATTAGGGATGAACCCCTAAGAAAAGGGGAGAAAGAGGGACAGAAATCCACTTACACTAGGGATCCTGAAGACATCTCCCAAAATACACTCGTAGATAATTTCAAAAATAACCACAAATTCAAGTGAGGATATAAAAATAATGAGGAGGTAATTTAGGAACTGTAATGGGAGGAAAATATTGAAATTTGAAGGCTATATAAGGGAATGAAATTTCATCCTCAAATCTAGTCGATTTTAGAATCCATATAAATATATTCCATAATTCTTGATGCATACAAGATCAAAAAAAGTTGGAAACCCAGAGGGGGTCATACTATATATAATAGATTTTAGTGGGAGGTGGAATCACTAAAATAGATAATAAAATTAATATGTTATTAAATAAACAAAATTTATTTTCAAAACTAGAAATTGGATTCTGAGAAGGCAAAATATCATAAATAAAAATTCAAATCCACCATGATTATTGATTCGTAAATGGTCCAAATTAATATTGTGGAGTTAATAGGTTAAGTTATACCAATTAGGAATTGGAATGGATAATTTTTTTTTGAAAAATGATGTAGTTATAAAGGAAATAATTTCTTTTTAAATCTAAAATTGGGCTCACAATTTGGCCCAATTCATGAAAACTCACCAATTATTCCAAAAATGAATGGGAAACCCCCAAAACAAAGGAATAAAAGAAAATTAAATTAAAAATACATTAAAATGTTTCATGGATTTGACAACAACTAACATCTCCAATACCTATATTATGTATATGGGAAGACAATGTTTCAGGGGATTGTCAATATGGACGGCTGAAAGTTGAATGATGAATTGAAGAAAGGGGTTCTATTTAATACTAAAAGTTATTGGTAATTTTAGAAACTCTCAAAATAGTGAATTAATATAAATCAATTTTCATTTTAAAACTTCTCCAAAGTAATATACTTAATAAATAAGATGATGATGGAATTAATTAATCTCATCCAATAATATTTTGATATATTTAGGTAAAATTATTACACATTTTAATTAGTTTTATAAAATAATTTATCCCTCAACTATTTCCTTGAAAAACGTAATTTTATGTGTTAAGGGTATGTATATATAATATAAAATGTAAAACAACCCAAAAATTCATTATGGATGGTATTTTATATGAAATCATAATAATAGGGATTATTATAAAAAAAATTAATAATTATTTTAATATAATTTATTTTTAATTATAACTAATATCAATTTTGAAAAAATTCAATACATTGACTTTTTAAAATATCAATATAACAAGATAACATTAAACAAATATTTTAATACATCCTAAATATTTCAAGTTAATATATAATATTCATTAATGTCATTAAATATCTCAAATTATATTTAATTTTTTATTTTTTAAAATCATTTTTTGATTATGCCATTAAATAAAAAGCTACTTCATCATTGTTGTGAAAGCATTAATGATAATTATTTCTATAGTAAAAATTAACCATAAATTAACATGATGAATATTACTTCACTATCTTTAAAAATAATATTTATATTAAATGTTATATTTTAGATGACATCATATTTAATGTTTTATAATTATTAAAATCATTAATGGGACATTAGTGAATTTTCATTAAGAAAATCTTTTATGGTTGAGAATCACATACTAATTTAAAAAATGGTCATATATAAGAAACATTGATTATAATGATTAAAATTACATATTATTAAATAATGTTAATGTATTATGGTAATTATTTTATACTTATCATATTATTTTCATTCTATATTACCAAATTCACCCTTTAACTTTTGGACAATAAATATTTTGGTTATTATTCATATTGGAAAAAGGGGATCTATTTACTAAATTTGAATCATATGAATCCTTATATGGAACCTAATATTAAATATTAATAAAAACATAGTTTCAATAATTTTTCTTAAAATTAACTTCTGAAATTGTATCAAAAACTATTTTCATGGGTAATTAAATTTAAGTATAAAAATAGAATTATCCAAAAATAATGTATAAAGTTGACTAAAATGTAATTAATTAGATTATATATAACTAAAATGAACTTGTATTATGATGATATCATATTAAAATCAGAAAATTAATGTATAATATAAATTTATTGATACTTTTATAAAAATTTCTATTTCCCACAACTCACAGGAAATTCATTCTCAACATATTACAAAAAATACCCCATAATATAATTTTAATATGATGACTCCATATATTATTATTATTATTATTATTACTTATAATTTATTTATTTTGTATCAAACCAATATTATAATTACACAAAATAAATACATTTTTCATGAAAATGTATTTTTGAAGAATATAATGGCATTACTAAAAATTAAGTGCTTATTCTGAAAGAATTAATAAATTTAAAATCAATGAGTTTCACAATTAAATAATTTAAAATGTGTTTTATATTATTAAATTATTTTAATTTAATTAAAATACTATAATAGTCAAATTTTTATATTTCTTTGTTTATTTAATCTGGTTGTAGAATTTAATTTAATGATGAAATGAATTTATTTAAAAAGATACCTACCAAAAAAATCATTATCGATTACAATCTCTTCTACAATAATTTGTTTCTTCACAATTTAAAATATATTTTTGAAAATAAATCAACATTATTTTAAAATGTGTTTTTCAGAAAACCATATGATAATAAGGGTTAATAAACATTATTTTAAAAATATTGAATACAAAATTAAAAGGTTACTATAAAACTATGATTCCGAATAGAGGCATATTAGAGGGAACTGAAAATATCGACATTGAAGTGAAATTTTACTATAATGATTTAATAGAGAGTTATATAGAACATCATCATTATAAATTTTGCCACAAAATAATTATATCAATTATGGAATAAAAAATAATCGATTCCTTGGTATGAAAAGTAAACAAATATCATTTTAATCTCAAGGTTCTCTCACAAAAGTCAAGGAATTTCTTACCCTCTAGAAAATAGAACTGTGAATATAAACATAAATATTTTATTTCAATGTATAAATTATAATTTAATCCATTGGTTGTTATTTGATGTATTTCCACTTCATTTTTACACAAGTGGATAGATATTAAAGATGAAGTTTTAATCAGAATGAACTTCAAAATAATGAAAATATATAGAAATCATTCCACCATCCATAAAATATTTTTTGAATCCAAAATGTTTTGCAAAGGTTATGAACATAAAATAATTTCTAAATTTCAACCTAATCCATTCTATAAATATTCAATCATTATATTCCTCTAAAATATTATTGAAAATATTTAAAATTCAAAAAATTCATTAACAAGGTTATTAAACAGTAGTCTCCCATAATGTAGCTCTTGATATAAACTATAAATAAATTGAAGAGATATTATCCAGAACCATTTAAATAATTTAAATCACAATATAAATATAATGAAACATGATTTAATTAAAGAATTAATTTTCCTCTCATTCAAAATAATAGATCATATTGTCTAATGTATTTCCTAAATCCCAAAAGAAGCTGTAAAATCCATCATGAATTACTTTCTCATTAAAGCAATGACCATCTATAATGTAACAATTATTATCCTATTCACATATTTTTTCATTATTATCTCATAAATACGAATATATTATGGCATATCACCCCAAATCACGAGTTTGGAAAATTTTCCACTTTCCACTGAATCCCATCTCTTGGTTATAAGTACTATTCATAACATACATTCAAATCCTTATCGTTGAAGTATTTTAGTGGAATGGTTATATATTTCATGATTTTTATAAGTGTACCAATATTAATAAAAAAAATTTACAACACAATTCCTATATCCAAATAAAAATTCACATTAATCATTATAATTTATTATTAAACCATTAATTATTGTTAATTATCATATTCTTTAACTCTTCTATTATTTCATTTGGTATTTTTATAATCCCCATTATCAATAATATAACCATTAATAATAAAAAATATCTGATTCAATTCATGGGTTTTCCCCCACCAATGTTAATAATGGATATGCTTTACACATATTGAATATTTTACCTTCAATGATACCAAATAGAAACAATTATTCTCATCAATATCATTGATGAAAATTTTTATTTTTCCTCTATTATTTTATAATTTATGTCCTCTCATTTCACACCCAAAAAACATATCTTTTGACTAATACATTAACATGGATGTAATTTTCTCAACATATTGAGAATGAAATATTTAGTCCAAATTGTTCTCAAGGAAACAATATCACATCAAACACATTTCATTACAAATTTTATGATATTTTGAATTTATTAATGTGAATGGCGTTAATCATATATCATGAAACATTATTAGAAATAATCACAAAATCCCATTACTTTATTTATCATATCATTTGTTTACCCATCAAAAAACATTCTAATTAACTAATCATTAACCCAATATCATCTACATCCATCTATTGACTAAAACTGATGATGTAGTGTAGGGAACATTTATCATAGTAACAATTCACATATTCTTGATGATTCATTGTACACTTTCAAGATCATTATATTGTATTCTTAATTTTATCAACCGTTGGGGTTAATATAGGAAATCCAATGTCATTATCAACTCTATAGTATGTTATCATGTACTTAGACTTATCCTAAAAGTTATCCATAGTGTAATTTATCCAAATAATATTTTTCCTTAACCTAGCATCTAATGGTTGTACTATAATTTTTCATGATACCAATTCTGAACACCCTAACTCTATAAGCACATATTTTCTAGAAACATTATTAAATTGGATTAAGTTACATGTAATTACACCGAAATGAAATGAATTTTTTAGTAGTAGTTATAATTTAGATACATATGTTAAAATCACCATAAATTTTAAATCCTTGAATGCATGAATAATTTTCATTTAGAAATACATTAGAATCCTTATTTTATCCATGCATATTAATAAAAAACACTTCATTATATCCTGGGGGAAAATGAAACATAAGAAATGGCTGAGATCCCATTCTCCATAAGGTGGTTCATACTATGTAATCTTAAAATATAAAATCCATAAAATCATGGCAAGGTAAATAGCTCAAACAAATTCCATTTAATTGATAACATGAGAATAATATTGAAGGAATAAATGATTATAAAATAATTCAATATAAATAATAACATGATAATGAAACATTAGCAATGATATTGATCTAATAATATAATACAATGAAATATAAATAAATGTATTCATGATTATGGAATTTATAATATCTAATGCATGAACTATCAGGACCTATCTTTAAGATAATCTATATCATTATCTATACTCATAGATTTTCTTTCCACGATCTATTTCCTTTATAGTTTATATTTCACGTTAAAAACCCATAAAAATCATGATCTATCCTCAATGTAGTTACAATTCAGTTATATCCTCATGAATTTTTAGATCTATTAGTAGAATTCCCTTGGATTTGGCTATCTATTATGTCTCATGAGACCTCTGGATGAATTAAGGGGATATAGCAGGCCTTTCTCTTCATGTACTATTTATAAAGAAAACATCATATGAAGAAATAATTTATATTAATTAAAAAGAATTATAAAAATCAATGCACTTTTTTATTTTAATAACTAGTACTGTATCACCCAATGATTTCATAGTACGTTATCTTTTCTAAGTAATTCAATAACTTATGCAACACGCAACACCGAGTTTGAGAGCACCACACCTTACGAAACTAGCAGTTCAAAAAGAGGTTATGGATAATGATAACTGAATTTTCAATTTTATATACTCTATAAAATTTTAGAATCTATATTCTTCATTTATTAGACATAATAAAACAAAATATTAATTTTTATCTGATATAGAAGTTTTTTTTTCAAATATGCAATTTTACGGCCTTTTAATAGGTGAAACCATTTTAAATACAATATTTGACACTATTATATATTAAATTTCTCAAAATAAACTTATTATTTAGAATATGGAGATAAAAGATTAGTTTTTATGAATTTTTGGTGTTTTATTGATAACTTTCAAATTGGGGAGATTTGAGAAAAATACAAAATTTTATCTGAAAAAAAAGTTTTTAATAAAAATAATTTATATTGTTAAATTATACATTTGACTGGTTTGGATTTATAATTAGATTATAATTTTATAATTTAATACAATTTTGGTAATTATATGTAATTTCACAACTAATTTTGACAAAAACACATTTCAATCTTTTGATAGTTTTTACTTTTTTTTAAAGCCCACATTTTTTTTGACAATATGAATTAATTTGAAATTAATAAATTCAACGTCAATGTTTTGAATTTGGTAAAATAGAATTGATTTTTTAATTTAGATGATCAAAATTATATTAGAGTTTATTTTTGGTATTTTTCTAAATACATTCAATTTTTCATTAATAGTGATAAACTCTGAGTTATTGTTTAAAACCGAATTATTATCTAATTAATTAATTAATTTATTTTCATTTATTTTAGGTAAAAATAGATATATAATACCTATATATGTTTAATTTAATTCATTTAAGTCATTTTATAATAATTTTAGATATATAAAATTTTATTGAACTTTTTACCGTTTGTTAACAACCTTCTAGAAGAAATTGAAAATTAAAAGAAAATAGTTTTAGAAAATCTATGAGTTGAATTTCAAAAATATAAAAGACATGGTTAACATCTGTATGTAAAATTTGTTTCAATGAGATGAAAATAATTTTTCATGAATAGTAACTTTTTCCATATATTTACCACATTTAAAAGTAAATAGGGTAATAATGGGTAAAAATGATATTATAATTAACCTAACACATGTCTTAATTATATTTTATAAGAGCAATTAGACCAAAAAATTCCTTAGGAATAAAATATGATCATTTAGTACCACATGGATCAGATTAGGACAGTTATTATTATTTAATTTAAAGAAGAGTTAAATGTTCTAAATTCAAATTTTCATAAATAAAACATTTTTAATATAGGGAAATATAGAAGATAAATTATACAAACAATATTAATTATTAAGATAAATAATTTTCCTACATAAAGGTATTTTATTTATAGTTTTTAGACATTAAATAATTAAATTTATTTATGACAAAATGATGATGCAATAATTAACTTATTAATAAAATATTAAACTAATTTATATTATAAATACCCAAATAACTGTAATTTGTCAAATTTTATGAATTAAACTAATTTTATAGTTTACTATGACATGTTACAGTTTATTAAATTAATATTTTCCGAAGTAATAATGTTGTTTAAATTTTATCAAAAAACAAACACCAAATAGTGTCAAAATTGACATAAAATAGTTTTTTAAAATATAAAATATTATTGGTTGATATAATATTCCTAAAAATATAATGTTTTGAAAAAGGGAGTAAATAATAGTATATATTTTATTACATTAACACATAAGGTACTCTTGGAAGTTTATAGTATGTTTATTAACCATATAGTGTAAGAATACAAGAAGATACGGGAAAAGTTAAATTATTTAACTAAAAGTTAAATATAAATGATAAAGTTAATACGGTAACAAAAACTTGTCTAAAACCTATTGAATGAGATTATTTTCCCCATTACCACCTAAAGCTCTATATAAATTAATTTGGGGCCATAATAAACCGAATATGATTTTATAATAAATTTATACTTTAATCTTTTCCAAAAGTGACCCTCACCTCACTTATAAAAGGGCACATTACCTTTTCAAAAATTCACAAATCCAATTCCATTTGGCTTGTCAGAACCCTACCCAAATATCCTATCAACTATAATTCATTAATCCTAGGAGACCTCCATTGATAAGAAATCCAACCTAAGGAGCCCTTTTGATCAAATCAAAAGGAATAACTGCGAAAGAGGTAAATATTTCATCACCTCATTCATGTTCTTTCCTTCTTCCACTTCCTCTTTCTTAGTTGATTCCATAACAAATTAATAAATCCAGTGAATTCAACAAACAATGATGTTATTAATAATATGGTAAAACAATATTCGCTATTATATCCAACCTATAAATGGCAGAGTCACGATACGTGCGTACATACGGCTTACCATCTCTACGAAGTCGTGTAGTTTTTTTATTCAAACACTTCCTCATTTGTATGGGTATAATAATGAATATAACCTATGTAAATAATAAATATATCATGTTAATGATTTATTATATTTTATATACCATCAAAATATATATTATTTCTCTATCAATATAATGATATTATCACTCGTGCGTACGTACGGATTACCGTCTTCACGAACGCGATGTGAATAATTCCCCATCGTAATCATTCAAGAATAATTTTCATTTCATGATTCAAAATAACGTATATGAACATATTATCAATTTGTATATGAATCAAATAAATCATATTCAAGACAAACGTGGCTTACTTAACCAATAATATAAAGTAATACATATCAGTTAACACCTAAAATGATTATACTACTAAAATGTTATTAACAATGAAATATTATAAGATCATATATGATATCATATTTACATATATGGTTCTTTTATAATTTAATAACAATTATTTATCTATTATACATGAGGTTAATGTATCATCGACCATGGAAAATTACAAGGTAAGAGATAATTTTACAATCTCTTTATTATCCGAAGTTGTATTTACGTAAGGATCTACTGGGTCCTCATTATCATCCACATCTGTGTTTTCATAAAAGTATATTTCAAAACATTTTTACAATTTACTAAAAAATGGTCTATTATAATTTATACCCTTATTTGACCATATATTTTTTGAAAGTAATCTTTCCATCTTTTTTCAAATAGGTTACTTAATGACCTTTTCAAAAAAAATTAGGTTAGAAGGTTTTTTAACTTATATGGATGTTCGTGCTATTTTATGTCGTTATAACATCATCGAATCTTCCCATATAAGCATATAAAAATATTTTCAAAAATAAAACTTTTCTATTATAATTATGTTTATTTTAAATGATTTCAAAATATAAAGTGATATTTCACTCAAATAGTTTTGATTTCATCTATGTCAAAATCCATTAATGGATACTATACTTGTAGAAGATTATTTATTATGATACAAATCTTTCATATTGTAATGATGGTTTTGTGATATTTTTGACTATAGATGTGTTATTTGTATACCATTCATGGTTTATAGATAAACTATTGACATTTTGTATTCTATTTTTAATACGAATTTTTATGTAATGTTTAAACATTTTCATATAAGGAATGCATTAGACATAGTAAGTGATTGGTGGAGCCCGCTATAGATCCTCGATGCATCGGTTGGTCTCATTAGACAAACTATTGTCGTGGCACAAGTCCATGACAAAATCTTATTTGTACTTTTGGAACAAGTTCTTGACTATGTGGTTATAATGTCGGGTATTATGCATTCCATCAATATGAAAGTGGATATTGATATTTAATGGTATTATTAATCTTATAGAATATCCATGTGAATAAGCAAATGGAATTATTTGATTTTATCGTTTCTATAGAATGATGATGTTTATGTTGAAAAGGATTTTTTTAGTCTTATAATCTTCCTTAAATGTTTGTGCTTATCTATAATAGTTTACAATATATTGCAATCCTTACTGAGCATTTGAGATCACCCCTTTCTATGTCTTATTTTTCCTAGTATGTGAAGAAATATATTACGAATGACCTACAGGGATAGGATAAGGATATAAGTGTGTTTAAACAGGGATAATTTTTTTTTATTTCATGATGTAATGTAAAACTTATGAATGTGTATTGTATTTCCAAGGCTAATAAATTGAATAGTCTATCGGGACATGATTCCTTATTTCATTCCAATTTTATGTTATAATTCACCGACTCTAGGAAACTATGCTTGGGGCGTTACTGTTGGTATCAGATAATTTTAGAACAAACGTTGGAAACTATATTTATATAAACTCTTATTAGAGGAAATTACCCTAATATATACTTTGAGGACTAGTATAGAAGAAAATATAATAAATTTGGAAATGTAGATATTTTTTGAGTTTTCCAAGAAATAAATCCATGTCTAGATACGAGCAGGTAGAGACGGCTCTGGCATAGATTTACCCAGGGGTAAAACCAGAAAATACCACAATGAGATAGACTCGAACGGGAATAGGTGCATGACAACGGTCCTTGCTGCACTCTTGGTTACGACACTCCCATGAGATATGCTTATGATAATTAACATTTTCATTACAAGACATTATAAAGGATTTATGAGTAATTACATCCTAAATGAAATCATTTTTATGATTATAAATTATATCCATAAACTGTTCAATTTATGTTAAGTATTTTTCATGTTTTTAATTTTTCATTGCGATTCATAAACTGACTTTGTGTATGCCATTATTTGGAAAATGTGCCCAACTGATGGAATGAGAACTCCAACCATACGTTTTCTCCAAATAGTAAAAAGGATCATATCTTTCATGGAATTAAGGAAACATTTAAAAGGAAAATAGTCTCGTACATGTTCTCAACATACGATGAAATAATATCATGTGTTAATAAGATAAGTAAAACAATTCTCTGAGTCCCATGGATTTGAAGGGATGTAAGAGAAGAAAATGATGTTAGAGAGAAAAATGGATAAAGGGAAGAGGAGAAAGAAGGATTTTACCATATGTGATAATTGTGGAAAGAATCACAATGGTAAATGATTGAAGGGAATGTGAGTTTATTATATGTGTGGAGAAAAATGACACCAAGTACATGATTTCAAGGGTTAGAAAAATCTTTCAAATATAAAATTCTTCATCTTTAAGGAGTTGGTACACTACGTGAATCAATGTCTTATTCATCATAGTATACCGCAAATGATGCAATTGGATAATAATCATGTTATGATACTAAACAGATGCAGAGGAATGATAGTGTTCAAATGATTTTATTAAATAATTATTTCATTTCAGTGTTGTATCGATGAAGTACCAGTTATATGAATTATGAAAACAAATAATCATTGTATTGCAGTACTATTTTATAGAGGGTTTGAGATTATATGGTTCTATGAAAAGTAACTCAACCAAAAGTTAATAATTTTGGAAAATAAATGGTTAGAGGAAAGTTAAACATTAATATGGTCCTGAAACTAAGTTAGTAATTTTTAGAATAAGAGATGGTGGATTTTAATAAATTATATTGAATATTCATGACAACCTTGGATATGACCAATGGTTTTTTATTTCATTGTTGTTGGAGTATAGAAAATTTATTGATATATGGAATATATATCGTATTATATAAGGAATAAGGGAGCATAAATGTAATCAATAAGGTTTTATGGTAATTCAGGGTGTTACTATGTTTTAAAAGAATACCTGATGAAGGTATTCACATTTTATTATGGGAAGAAAAAAAATCTTCATTGGGTTTAACTTCATTATAAATTATGGACTATACATTTGGACATAAGTATTTTGGATAAGTATATAGGTTGGAATAGATTATGTTTTAAACTAGATACTATTGTTATGTTAAAATAATTTATTGTGATTATATTTGTATTGTTATAAAAAGGACGACCAGGAGGTCAAATGAAAACCCGTCGCATCCAGCAATGCAATGAGACTTGAACCAGAAACTGAAGGGTGATAATGGTGCATCACCTACAACTAGCCTACATGATGTCCTGGTTTGTGTAATGTATTGTTTTTTAAATATTCGGACAAATGAATTAAATTTCATTATTTTTTAACGCTATAAGATTATGATAAGTAGAATATTTTTGAATTATATTATCTTTTGGGGTGAAAGATGAGTTTGGGGTAGGAATTAGTAGAATGATGATACCCTACATGTCAAGTATATATTTTTTCCCTCTTATTCTATGAATAAATTAATTCTTAAACTTTTGGGAAGGGATATTAAAATAAATTTTTTTTTATCCTAATACCTTATGTTTTGATGGACCGATGATATTTTAAATCATCCCAGATTGATGACTCTGAGGCCCTCAATATGACACTTGTTTATGACTGATGACCTCAATCACTCCCTATAAATATTTACATTTTCCTCTAATTATTTGTCTCTAATATCTATCAATATTCTCCTAATTGAAAACATAATCTGGTGTAGACTTTTCATTTCTCTTTCCCACTTATTAAGACTAAATTTTTTTAACCCAATTTCTTGATTTGGAATTTCCACAAAGGTTTTTTTTGTAAAGACTTGGAAACCCCATGGAATTTTTTTAATACATGGTATTGTTACGAGTCCACAAAAATTTATAGCGCTTGATTTCGAGGCCCATTATGCCTTTAATCAATTTATGAAGTTTTGTTCGGGTACTTTCAGAATATGTACGAGTGGGTTTTTATAACTATTGAACTGGTGCTCGGAACTGAAATCTGAGGGTATCGCTGAACTCGCAGCACCAATATTTGTTTAAGGAGACATCCACCTCTATGGTAGTTTATCAAGGGTAGATGATAGTTTTGGGGTTTTTATAAAAAATTTAATAAAATAATGTGAACTAACACTTTATTTTATTTTAGCCTCCATGTGGAGGTTGTGTGGTTAAGACCTCCTCAACAGAGTTGGAGGAGCGACCACCACACCTTAACCTCCATTGAGAGGTTATGTTGGTGGGGCGCACCCTAAAATAACCCTCCCTGAGATGTTATGACATTGGGACCACACGAGACTAAAACCCCCAAATTAATGGGAGGAGTAGAAACTCTCTCAAATCCCCTCATTAATGAGGTGGGAGTTCTTTGAACTGCTATATCATTTATGGTTCCACCACCTAACCTTTAATTAATTGTTCCAATACATAATTTAATTTTTCCAATCCTCCATAATTAAGGGGTAGGAAACTCCATTTTGAATTGGTGCCAACTCCACAATAAATACGTGCCGACACAAATGAATTAATGATGAGGAGGCCTTTTAATTTAATTTACCCTTTTGAATTTGTGCCATCTAAATAAGAGATTATGTAATATATTATTTGGAACAGAGAATTCACTTGGGTAATTTAATAGAAATCTCTCAACGAGGATCCTCATCTTCCATGGAAGAACTATCCCAACGAAGAATAAAGAACGCCGGAAGAGATCCTTCTTCGACATCTTCCCCATGACCTACCGACGTGGAACTGCTTCCACAACTATCGTGTGAATTCAGGAGTGGAAGATTGTGGCAGACATGATGAATGAAAACCCCGTATTCTTCCGTTACTCCATCAACGAACTATGAATGACAGATCAAAGGTATAGGGTTTATTTCATGTTGATGCTTTCCTTAAATCTTCTTCTCAATTTGGAAATGATTCATTGTCGGTGATTTGATGTTTATATTTCTTATGATCTTGATTAACCAAACGATACAACCCTAAATGTGGTGGGTTCGGGCCAAACCAACATGGCCCATCCCCCTACTGTCATTCTAGTTTTTCGATTCCCTTCGACGAGGTGATGGAATAACAAAGGCGGCAATGATAAAGGCTCTGCTACTCACGGCCTCTGCATATCACGCCACCCATGCCGCTCACCGGTGCTCCCGGACGAACACCGCTGGCCCTCGCCGTGCCAAACCGTCCTCCTAGGCCGCCACCCAACCACCGGCCCCCCTGCCCACGACCTCCTACGTGCCATGCCCGCTGCATGCCTGAAGCCTAGTGTGTCCTACCCGCGGCCTTCCAAGCGCCCTGTTGGCCTGCCCGGTGCCCCAAAGGCCTAACCGCTGATTTTCCGGTACCCCGCTCGCCTGCCCGTGACCCGCACACCCTACTCGCGGCGTACCCGCACCCCGCCTGCCTTGCCCACGACCTGCCCGCACACCGCATGCCCTGCCCGCAACTTTCCTGGCACCCCGTCGGTATGCCCATGCACTGCGCGCCCTTCCCACTATCCCTTGGGCTGAGCCACTCAGGTCGTGCCTCACGTGGTGCTTGCCAAACCGGCCCCGACTTCTGGATAGAGCCGCCTATGTGGCGACCTCCGAGATGATCCAACCTTGAAATCCGCTGGGCCGGGCCCAGTAGACCAAGCGGAACCTAACAGGCTGGCCCACCAAATGGGCTGGACCAGACCTAACAGGTCTGACCGGGACGTCCCAAAATGGGTATGGCCGAGTCGGTCCGACCGGGTCGGACCAGACCCGGGCCCACTACCAACACTTTACTTCCTTTGGCCATAACATTAGCACCAAACGACCATTTGATAAACTGTCAGCGATGCAGGTAATCATGGAGCACGACGGTCCTTTGAGTATACCCTACAAGAGTTTGAAGTAATGTTATGATATGGTCAGTTTGGATTATACACGAATCCAACCGGGCCCCTGAAGCTAAAATTATTATAACTCACAGACCGAGCGTCCGATTGACATGCCGTCTATTGTGTTGAGACCCCTATGACGAGGCAAGACATTGAGATACTTATACGTGCGACATAATGATAGTTGGAATATCGACCTGTACCTTATAGAGTGGACACTCCCAAAGATGAGAAAGAGGAGTACAGTGACCTAGTAGTTGGTTAAGACCAGACGACTACTTGAAAAATTCGACTTGGAGCGATTCGACTAGCCCAGTGGGGAATGTCGTGTTGCAACGGTAGACCCACAGTATAGGAGCTCCTGGTAGTTGGTTGTAGACTCGTGTTAATCGATAGGAGGAGTACCTCTGAAGGATATTAGGCGGAGAATGTGGTAGTTGGTGGTAGCCCCATAGTGGAGAGAGCCTCGGTGTGAGGGCGGCAGACCCATGGTACTCGACAGGAGGAGTACCTCAGCAGTCCAAGGAAAGTAGGAAGTGCCATTGTGTTGCGCTAGGACCACTGTAATCGATAGTGGATGAGTTCTTCAGTTGTTGTGGTTTTCATAATGTAAATAAAAATCCTGGTTGATCGAGTCAGTAACTTTTGTGTTTACCTCATGATTGAGATGGATTACATGATACCTTATGTATATGTATGGGAATATACCTGAGTGGGGTTATCTGTTGATTTAAAAAATTTTGGTTTATCCTTGTTGGATTTTGTGAGACCTTAAGGGTCTCACGTACCCTACTGAGTATCGTTATACACTCCCCTGCACAGATTATTCTCACACCTCATTGTGATGGTTGCTGACGACAGACAACGCTAACTGAGGATCAGAGTAGCTGGACTGGATGGTACCCAGAGGTAGACCTTACGCCAAGTTGGTAAACAGAGGAGACTGACAGACGTAGAGTGCTGAGGAGGAAATCTGTACCAACCCTTTAGGTAGGAAACCTCAGAGGATGACCCAGTGGCTTTTTTTATATTCTTCAGTTATACTTTCATTTTATTTGTACTTGTACTTTCGTTTTGGGCTTGTATTTTCAGCCCTTTTACTTTTCAGCACTCCTTTTTGTATAGAGTTTTTACATAGTGTTTGCTTCTAGTTGTACTCTGATTGTTTTTGTTAACATTTATAATGGAAATTACTTCACATCTTAGGTATTTACACCTTTGGTGCTAGTCGACATCCCCTAGCCTATGGAAGTCGATCTTGGTGTTGTCAAGACATGGGTGCCGAGGACGGGTTGTGACAAATTGGTATCAGAGGAGGCGGTTCTACCGCAGAACTAAATTCTCTGAACTTTTTTTCTGTGAAGCAATAGAGTTAAGGGTAATAAGTGTAGTTTCAGTTCAGGGAGTCCAGTGTTGGTGCGGCGGCTGATGTATCCATACACCATGACCCTAACTTTTGATTTCTGACTCAGTGCATGGAAACCCTAATTGCATGTGTGTTTTCAAATGTTGTTCTTTATGTCAGGTCAACCTGTTCAGCTCACCAAGTATAATATTTTGACCATGATGCATCTGGGCAGGATGCCTCCACGTAGGCAGCCAGTTAGAGTTTTGAGAGTTTACTCGATGATAACCCACTTAGCAATGAGGCTTCGGGTAAAATCCCTCTTACTATAATGGAAACTTTGGGTGGTGTCTCAGCAGCACACCACCAGTTGGGTATCAGATGCCAGTAGCCGCACTGGCAGACGGTGCACTCCGACTGAGTGAATTTCAAGAGTTCTAGTGGAAGGGGCCTCCAAGGTTACGAGGCGAGACAAATTCCAAGGCAGCAGAGGACTGGCTGGAAAAGATTGCTAGAGTAATCATCCTAGTTGAGACACCCATTGAGTAGATAGTGATATTAGCAACTAGTGTTTTCTTTTGAGTGACCATGAGGTTGGTCTGCATATTAATGAGGATTCGGTACATGGACAGTTGCTTGAGTTTGTACATTCAGGTAGTGTGTCAGCTATATCACTGCATGTTCATCAGTAGTTACAACCGGTGGTACCAGGGGATGACACAAGTAGGCTTAGGGCCTTATATTTGTTTCAGCATCAGATACCACTCAAGTTCCATGGAAAGGCTGACTGACAAGCAACTGAGGACTGGCCTTAGGAGTTGGTTGAATGTTACCTAGAGCTTGTACATCTTCATCAGGATGAAATGTCGGTAGCTGAGTATTCATCGAGGCATACCGATCATTAAAGGTACTCGAGGAATAAAATACGATCAGTGCTTTGGCGCACAGACTACTGAGCGAGGTGTGTTTTAGGACATCCGATTTAGCACCTTTTCTCATGATTCTAGGGATAACTGTTGTGGTTGAATGTTCTTTGGCTGATAGGATACAACTAGTGAATGATAGTAGTGGGAAAGAAGGAAACTGGATCCAGTATCAGTGACTTGGGCGTGAATGATGTTTCGAGAAGAGGATGTGATAGGGACAGATGTATCTGATGGGAAACAGACAAGGAAGAAGAGCTAGGAGAGAATAATGAGGTGGAGTACTTTTCGACAAGTTACAACCACCTGCCATTGTATTCCCCTCTAGACTCAGGGAGCTAGAGGGCATGAGAATTGAGTAGCTTCCTACAGTCAAGGAGTGTGACCTATGGGATCTAGGAATTATTTGAGGTACGAAATGTGTCTACTACAGTCATCTGTAACAATATACATAGGTACCTTTCATTCCTTACATCCACAAATAATGTCCCAGGCGTAGAGTTTACAGATAAACCGTTTACTTTTCCCTCATGTATGGAGACACATTTAGAAGGAGACTCAATAATCACACATACGCCTATGGTGCGATCTGACCCATGAAGCCAGAGTTTCGGTTGGAATCTCTTAATGGCAATTTCCATCTCTTATGATGTTAGTTTGGGTATAGGCTGGGCAACCATAGTTCATTCACAGATTGAAATTTTTAGGAAAAAAGGTTGTGGTTTATCTGCAACATTGGGATGAGATTTTCATTAGTCGGCGAAAATGGAAACCCAGGATGCACAGGCTAAAATCATGCATAGGTGGGTGCAACCGGAAACTCTTGAGTCGGAGAGACTTACCCTCGTGGCAGCAAGAGTTATGGATTTTCTGTTCCAAACAGGAGTGAAAGAACATGGGGACATATTTTTAAAAGATGTTTCTAGGATATCCACCCCAAGGGGGAGGGACATCTGCTTTATATGGATACTACCGGAGGTTCATTCCAGACTTCTCTCGAGTTGAAACACCACTATGAGCCTTGAAAAAGATGAGTCAACACTTCATGTGGTTGGGGAGATGCCAACAGAGATTTTAGGAGCTCAGAAATAGGATTACTAGTGCTCCCATCTTGAGTATTCCATAGGAAGGCATACAATACGATGTTTGCTGTGACGCATCAGAGACCGGACTGGGGTGTTTCCTAATGCAAGAGTGAGTAGTGATCGCATATGGTTCTTTGCATATGAGATAGTAAGAGCAGAACAGTGGTACCTGTGACCTAGAGTTAGTAGTAGTGTTCTTCGTATTGATGATGTGGCGACACTATCTTATCTGCGAATGTTCTACTATATACTCTGATCACAATAGTCTTAGGTATATCTTCTCTCGGAAGGACCTAAACATAAGATAAAGATGTTGGCTTGACTTCCTCCAAGACTATGACATCAAGATAGTCTATACTCTTGGGAAGGGGATTCATGTTGCAGATGTCCCCAATAGGAGATCTGGTATAAAACTGCTAGGAGAGGCGATAGAGTAGCTGGCTTCTTTACAGATTTATTATGTGGAATGAGATGGAGTAGCTTTCCATCAGAATCTTATATTCACTCCTCCACTTCTTTTGAAATTTAGGGAGTCAAAACATGGGGATGCTGACTATGAGATACGACGTGCTCAGATATCCACAGGGCAAGAAACTGATAGATTTTCTAAAGGTGGGGAGCATGTCATCCTCCTTAGAAGATGTATAATGGTACTAGTGGCACTTCAGGAGGAAGTGTTGAGGGAGTTCCACATATCGCCCCTATCGGTACACCCAGGAGTGTATAAGATGTACATGGACCTTTGAAGATAGCACTGGTGTCAAGGAATAAGGATAGCGGAAGCAGAGTTTGTCTCTCGATGCCTCACATGACAGCAAGTGATGGTGGAGCCCAAGGTACCATCAGGTCTAGACCAGCCTTTAGAGGTCCCAGAGTGGAAGTGGTATGGGATATCCATGGATGTTGTGACGGGTCTTCCATGTACATCTAGGGGTCATGACTCAGTTTGGGTGATCTTCTACTGACTCACCAAGTCGGATGACTTCCTACCGATCAGAGAGCATGGTTTATTAGAGACTTTGGGACGCCTTTATGTGTAGGTGATTGTCCATTTACATGGTATAACATTGACGATTGTCTCCGATGGTGACACATGATTTACTTCCCAGCTATGGAAGGGGTTGTAGGAGGCATTTGGGACACTGCTTCACCTGAGCACTGTCTTTCATCCGCAGACAGATAGTCAAAATGAGAAAACCATTCAGACTCTCGAGGACTTGCTCCATGCGTGTTTCCTTGACTTCTTTCACAGTTTGGAGGAACACTTACCTTTGATAGAGTTTTCCTACAACATCATCTCTCACTCCACCATGGGGATGGAACCTTTTTAGGAATTATACAATTGGCCTTGTAGATCACCTTTTTACGGGACGAACCCAGGAGAGTCAGTACTAGTGGGGCCAAATATGGTACGAGCTACCACAGAGAAGGCGCTGATCATCCAGGAGCGGATGAATACTGCACAAAGGAGACAAAAGTCATATGAGGATAGTTTACAGAGGCCTCTGGAGTTTGAGGATGGTGACCACGTTTTTCAATGCGTCTCACCTCGATAAGGTCTACAGAGATTTGGCCGAAGCTGCAAGTTATCTCTGATATTCATCGGACTTTTCTAGGTCCTCAGCAATGTAGGCGAGGTGTCTTACCGCTTGGCTCTTCCTCCTCAGTTGCACTAGGTTCACGATGTCTTCCACGTATCCCACCTGAGGAGATACATGAATGACCCTTCTCAAATAATCGAACATGGGGAGCTAGACATCGATGATGATGCAACTTTTACGAATGTCCCAATGGAGATTGAGGATTAATATTAATGGGTCATACGTGGATGGTTGATATCTCTGGTGAATGTTCACTGGCAGAACGAGAACCTCATATAGAGCACCTGGGAGAGGGAAGCTCAGAAGTGTGCTTAGTACCTCCACTTGTTTCCATAGTTCGAGATGTAACTTTTGGGGACGTAAATCCATTAGGTAGGTATATGGTAAAGACCTAAAAATCCCATGCATCGTTTTATAAATAATGTGGTCATTATGATTTTGAAACAATTTACAGTGGTTGATTTCGAGTCCTGGTGTGCCCGAAATCAATTTCTGATGTTTTGTTTGTGTACGTTCAGTAAACGTACGAGCATGATTTTATAACATTTGAACCGGTGCTCCGAACAAAAATCTGAGGGCACCCTTGAACTCGCAATGCTGATATACTCTTAAGGATACTTACTCCTTGACAGTAGTTGATCGAGAGTAGATGCTAGCTATTGGGTTTTTATAAAAAAATTAATAAAATAAAGTGAGCTAACACATTATTTTATTTTAGCGGCCATGTAGAGGTTGGGTGGTTAAAACATTCTCAAGGGAGTTGGAGGTGGGACCACCACACCTTAACCTCCCATGAGAAGTTATGGTGGTGGGGCCCACCTGAACATAACTCTCTATGAGAGGTTATGACGTAGGGACCACACGAGACTAAAACCCCCCCAATTAATGGGAGGAGTGGAAATTATCTCAACAACCCTCATTAATGAGGGAGGAGTTCCTTGACCTTCTATATCATTTATGGTGCCACCACCTCCCCGTTAATTAATTGGGCCAAACTAGAATTTAAATTTTCCAATCCTCTAAAATTAAGGGGTAGCATACTCCATTTTTAATTGGTTCACACTCCCCAATTAATACGTGACAACACAAGTGAATTAATGAGGAGGTGACATTTTAATTTAACTCCCATTTTTTTATTTGTGCCAATGAAAAAATTGATTAAGTAATCTATTATTTGAAACAGCAAATTCACTTGGTTGATTGAAGGGAAAGGTCTCAACAAGGAACCTCATCCTGCAAGGAAGAACACTCCCAACGATGAATGAAGAACACCGACGGCGATCCTTCTTCAACTTCTCCCCCATGACCTACCGATGTGGAACCGCTTCCCCAACCTTCGTGCGAATTCAAGAATGGAAGAGTGCAGTGGACACCACAAAAGACAACCCCGTCATCATCTGCGACTCTATCAATGAACGACGAACGATGAATCATGGGTAGGGAGTTTATTTTATGTGGATTCATTCCTTGAATATTGTTCTTCGGTTGGAAAGGATTCATTGTGGGTGCGTTATTTCTTATCTTTCAAATGATCTTGATGAACCGCACGATACCACCCTCAACACAGAGGGTACGGGCCAAATCAACATGGCACGTCCCCCTTCTACAATTCTTGTTTTTGATGCCCTTCAATGAGGAGACAAAATGACGAAGGGAGTGACGATAAAGGCCACACTACCCGCGGCCTTCGCCTATCGCGCCACCCCAGCAGTGCACCGGTGATCCCGGCTGAACACAGCCGGCACAAGCTGCGTCGAACCGGCATGCCCCCCTAGAAGCTGGCCCGCCTACCTGTGGCCTCCAGCGCGCCCTGCCCAGGGCTTTCTTGGCACCCTGCTGGCCTGCCCGAGCCCCACACGCCCTGCCTGCAGACTGCCCGAAGCCCGGTCGGTTATCCCATGCCCCGCACGGCCAGACCGATACCTTCCTGACATCCAGCCGGCCTAAATTTACCCCACGCGCTCTGCTCGCAGTCTCTTGAGCTAAGCTGCTCGATCCGCGCCTCACATGGTGCTGGACGAACTGGCCCTCACCTCCGAACCATGCCACCTACAAGGCGACCTTTGGGCCGAACAACCCTTGTAGTCTGCTAGGCCGGGCCGAACCTAACAGGCTGGCCCACCCAATGGGTTGGGCCAAACCCAACAGGTTTGACCGGGTCGACCCACACATGGTCGGCTCAGACTTGGTTTGGCCAAGACTGTCTGATCGGGTCGGTAGGACCAGGGCCCACTACCGACCCTTTACCTTCATTGGCCATTACTTTAGAACCAAACGACAGTTTGACGAAGATTCAGTGGTGCTAGTAACCATGGAGCATGATAGTTTCTTGAGTATACCCCAATAGAGTTCAATGTAATGTTGAGATATGGTCAGGCTGGATCGTACACGAATCCAACCAAGCCCCCGGGACTAAAAAGATTATAACTCACAGATCAGGCATCTGATTGACGCGATGTATGTTTCATTGAGACCCCTATGATGAGGCAGACATTTGAGATACTTCTACGTGGTACGTTGTGATAGTTGGAGTATCGACCTCTAACTCGTGGAGCGGACCCTACCAGATAAGAGAGATCAGAGTACGGAGATGTAGTAACTGGCTAGGACCTGACAACTAATTGAATGATTCGACTCGAAGTGATTCAACTAGCTCAGTGGGGAGCACATGGTTGCGACGGAAGACCCACGACGGAGGAACGCATGGTTGTTGGCGGTAGACCAGTGGTAATAAACAAGAAGAGTACCTCTACTAGATATTAGGGAGAGTACCTGGTAGTTGGCGGAAGAACCATAGTGGGGAGTTCCTCTGTGTGAGCATGGAAGACCCATGATACTCGACAGGAGGAGTACCTCAGGAGTCCAAGGTTAGTGTGAAGAACCTCGGTGATGCGGCAGGTGCACTGTACTCGACAGAGGTGGAGTTCTTCAGTATATATGGTTTTGTTAATGTGAATAGAAGTCATGGTTGAGATGAGTCAGTAACTTCTGTGTTTACCTCATTTCTGAGATGGATTACATGATAACTTAGATGTATGGATGGGCATATACCTAAGTGGGGTTATCTATTGATTTCATTATATGTGGTTTATCCTAGTTGGATTTTGTGGGACCTTATGGCTCTCGGGGTTCATACTAAGTATCATTATACTCACCCCTTCACGAGTTATGCCCACACCATGTTGTGTTAGTTTCAGACGACAGACAACGCTATCTTAGGATCAGAGTAGCAGGACTCGATGGCTCCCAGAGGTAGACCTTATGACGATACGGTACATGGAGGAGACTCACAGACGTAGAGTGCTGAGGAGGCTATATGTACCTACCCTTCAGGTGGGAAACCCCATAGGAAAACCCAATAGCTTCTTTACATTTAATCAGTTGTACATGCTTTTCAGTTGTACTTGTACTTTCCTGTTGGGGTTAAATTTCCAGCCCTTTTACATTTCATCAATCCTTTTTGTATACAATTTTTTCATACTATTTTCTTCCAGTTGTAATCTCATTGTGTGTTTGTACAATTTATAAAAGAAATTCCTTCACAGCTTAGGGATTTACTTAATTGGTGATAGTTTCTTTCCCCGTACCTGTAAAAGGAAGGGTTGAGGTAGTCATGGCACGGGTCCCGAGGACGGGTTAGGACATTTTCTATTTTTAACCTTTTAATTTCGAATAAGAATTTCAAATTGTGAGGACACAATTTATTAAAAGAGGAGAGAATGTAACACCCGAAGATTTTATATTATGTTATCTTTTCAATGTAATTCAATAACTTCTGCAACACAAAACACTGTGTTTGATAGCATCACAACCTATCAAACTAACTGAATCTTGAATTTTATATACTCTATAAATTTTCAGAATCCATATTATTTGTTTCTTAGACATAATATGATAAAAAAATCTTTTTTCACATAAAATACGTATTTCTCAAAAATACAATTTTACCACCTTTTAATAGGAAAACCTTTTTTAAATCCAATATTTGACACTTTTATATATTCAATTTGACAAAATATAATTCTTCTTTATAATTGGGACATAAAAATTTAGTTTCAGTTAATTTTTGGTGTTTTTTTGACAACATTCATATTCGGTTGAGTGGTGAAAAATACTAAATTTTAACTAAAAACAACTTTATTAATAAAAATAATTTATATTGTTCCATTATTGTTTTCAATTTATTCAATGTATAATTAGATTATATTTTTATCATTTAATACAATGTTGGTCATTATAAGTAATTTAACATTTAAATTTGACCTAAACACATGTCAATCTTTTGATAGTTATTACTTTCTTAATAAAACCCACTTTTTTGGTTTTGACAATGAGAATTAATTTTAAATTAATAAATGAATCCTCTATTCATTGAATTTGGTAAAATAGACATCATTTTTGAATTCATAATATCAAAATTATCTCAAGGTGAATTTTTGGGGTTTTTATGAAAATATTCATTTTTTGATGAAAAGTGACAAAACACTACATTATTGTTTAAAATCGAAAATCTATTTCATTCATTAGTCAGTTTATTTTAATTTATTTTATTCCAAAATAGATATATAATACCTATATATGTTTAATGTAATTCATTTGATTAATTATATAATATGTTTAGATATATAAAATTTTATTTATCTTTTTACTGTTTTTACCCACCTTATAGGAGAACTAGTCCTCACCGTTGAATTCGCACGACAAATTAAATTAATGGGTTTTCATTTAAAATAGAATTTTATTTTTAATATTTACCTATTAATAGTAATGTTTATTAATTTTTAATCAGTGAGTATTAGTGAAAATAAATTTAATAGAATGTAATTTTTTTGGATACAACAAAATAAAATTTGACCGTAGAACCAATACAGAAAAAGCAGTTTTTTTAGGAAGTTTTGAAATAATTTATTAATGAATAAAATTACTGCCTCTCTACTATAGTTTCCGGAGTAATAATTTTAGTAAAAAATGTTAGAACCCAATCTATAATTACACAATAGTCTATGAACATCTTGTTTGTAATTTTTTTGGCCTAAGTGTCTTTTGATATGTGTTCTAGTAAAAAAGGGTCCTTGCAACAACTCTTTAGCTTCATAGTCCAGAAAATGATCTCAAGAGATGAAAAATTAATTATATAGATTAATAATTAGTAATTAATATTTAAATATTAAAATCTAATCTAACTATTAAACAAACTAATGTAGTAGTAATTGATGTGAATGTTATGAAAATTCATAGTATACTAGATAGTGACAAACTAAAAAATTCCGGTATTGATTAATTCTAAAATCAATATTGCCAGAATAATAGAAAAAAATAAGTTTCAATTTCAGTTAATCGATACATACATATGGAATCAAGACATAAGATTTTTTTTGTCAGTGATTGGGTAATTAAGATGAAATATAAAAAATAAATCAGCAGCCATCTGAGCCGATCTATTTCCCAGATTAGCATGTAGCTTGATTATGTGATGTTCATCATCCAGTGTGAATGCACCCTTCTTCAAATCTAGCCACATATGAATTTCCTATCACATTCCGCAACATTTCCTAGAACGAAAAATTCATGAGTTCTTCTGGACAGAACATTCGAATAAACTTCACCGTGATCCCTAATATAATCCATTAAAATTGAATCTTTAGCTAAAGTCCATAGAAATTTCTTCAATGAAGAGACTCCATCTGAGTTTCCCTCACTTCAAGATTCATTAAATGATAGAGACTTTACTTATCCTTTCATCATGTATTCATCATCAATCTCACTCTTGATACACATCTTATAATTTACCTAGGAATAAATTGAAAAATTAAACACTAAGAATCATCAAGGTTGAATAATAATAATATAGAGGGTTATATACTATCAACCATCTATGTGTCAATACCAATTATTTAATGTATAAAAAACATAAACACTAAGAAGCTAATATGGTCAACAAACATAATATAAAGTGAGGCCATAGTTCAGTTAGACTCAAGCCATGTTCGTGAATACACTAATATAATAAATTATATAAGTATCAAAATTTTCAACATTGGAGGAAAAAACATAAAATCGAGATGAAATTTTAAAGGAAACTGGGACAATGCCAAAGAAAATTCCAGAATTTATGTTTCAATATATATCTGGGGAGTTGGGTAAGTGGGTGGGGGTTGATATTATAATTTCATATGAGAACATAAAATATAAATAATTAATTAAGCATATCATGATGCCATACAATCTATTGTGAATTGATCACAGAAAGAAATCTTATGAACCGTATCATGGTATCAAGAAAGAAATACATGCATTTGAATTATTGACAAATTTTTGTTTTAGCATTGCATATATAAAAGGTCTTAGTATGATCAACCCATATGTACCACACACATTATGACATAAAAATTTAAATCAAAGTAACTTTAAAGAAATAGTAGAAAAAGTGGTTGTGAATTATTACATACCAATTATTCCACATTAAGTGGCTGTTAAGAGGGATTGACTTTGGAACAACATCATTTGAGGAGTTATTGTGGTGGAATCAAATGTAATATGGTAGGATCTCACCATCTACAATTCAAATTTGGGATGGAACATGCACCAGGTTCACACTCCCCATGTCGCACAAATGTCTCATGGAAATGAAAAAATTTAGACTACACAAAGTAATGAAATTACTAAAACCTGAAATTAATGGTTATTTGGAAATCTTGTATTATAACTCCATATAGAACTTACATATGATAATGATCACATGCATATTTAGCCTTCTAAATCTCAAATTGGTTGGCGGTTCACCTGTTTTTGATTAAGTCGGATTATATGTATAATGAAGACTTTAAACCCAATGGTAAAATGGGAAATCCATTCAATTTAGAATTGAATTCCTAAAACTATGTAAACTACAAATCATAATATAATAAAATCATTAATTTAACAATATCTCTAACTAATATTACTGAAATATATCTAATTTGACATTGAGATGAAAATATGTATCGACCTCAATATCATTCTTTTCATATTGAATTATTCATCCCCCAAACCTATTTAAATATAAAAGCATCCTGATAATAACATTTTCAATAGAAAAATGATTTTTAAAATGAATGATAGATGTATTATAACAAAATATTAATGCATCTCCTCCTTGGTTAATGCTAAGGAATTTGTTAACTAATTTCCAAAATTTTAGGTTCTACAATAAATAGTGTTTTAATGGGATGTTTCTCTTCAATAGAATAGTAACTACTTGTAGTTAAATCAAATATATGTAAATTTCAGGTTAATGAGTTTAGTTAATAAATGTGACAGGAAAATACGTCATGGATTTCAGTGGATGAATTGGCATCCAAAAATTTGTTTCATTCAAAAGTAATTTTAGTAAATACATCAACTTCAGCCCATCATTATGAATGGTGGGGTCTGTAATGATCATTTCAAAACATATTTCAGGTTCACCTTCCATTTCTGCATGTTGTGGTTATAAATGCTCAATCTCAATGCTCTGAATATGTCATTAGAAAAATATTTAGTTAACAATATAACCAATTCCCCTACCAAATTCATGGCCTTCTCCTTTCTTTCCAGTAGCGTTGATTGCCATGAAAATAAGCACTATTCATGTTCCCAAAATAGGTTTTCCCAATTTTAAAAAAAATTCGCAGATCATGAAAAAGAATGTGATATTCCATATGCTTAGCCAATGTGGTGCTCTTGACGCAACGTATGACAAGATCAGTTACATATTTTAGCTGTTCAGACTTCCTGATCTCCACAACATTCACCTGATCACCTAGCATTTGAAGCAAAACAATGGGATTAGATAAATTGAACTGGACATGACTAAAAGGGTGATAAAACTCTCTAAATTTTTTAATGGATGAAATTGAACACAATTTTAACAAACAAATATAACCAAATGATTCAAGTCATCAGGGTCCCTATCATAATCACTTTTTAAAACCAAACGAGTTTGGACTTTAATCATTATTGTAAAATAGACCTTAATTTTATTAACTATAATGTGTATAATAATACAATTTGTAGCCAATAGATTATTTCCCTTAGGATTCTCCATGAACCTACTAATAAAATCGCTACATGCATCTGGTTCCATAGCAGATAAATACACCAAGCTTACCACTAATTTCATGTAAAATTTAATTCTTTTTCTGTTAGAAAATATGTATAATTAGAAATAAAATACTCCATTTTAGTCGATTAAATTAGTGTAATGTAATTATAAATGATTATAATATAAAAAGGGTTTCGATAAAGATGAACCACTAAATAATAAACAAATTTTGAAGGTTTAGTTTTGTCACTACGATAAATATTCTTAAATTCTATGAGTATCTATTTAGATTTGGATGATTTTTCATAATATGCATTTTTATATTTGACACGATGTCATCATGATACACATACATTTTTTATGCTCTACAAATTAGTCATGATTTTTTTTTTGGTGCATAAATTATACATAAAAATTTATGTAGAATTTTTATTGAAAATATATATCTCAAATATTCAATTGTTGATATTGTTTCTTATGAAAGGGTAAAAAATGTGTCTAAAATCAATTAAAAAAAATGTATGAGGCCTTTAATATTCATTAATTAGCTTCATTACCTGAACATCCCCACTTAGATAAAAAAATCTTATATATGGATAGCTTATCGTAATATCAAGAATTTTATATTTGATAAATAAAATAGAAATACACGAAAGAAAGGATTAAAAAAATGAGACACCATTAAAATACATGAATAAATAATGTATTAATAAAGATTAATTCCTAATTTTAGAGGGATAATTCAATTCAATTTCAACTACATTCATGTAATTTATTTTACCTATATCAAACCAAATAATAATTCAAAAGATGATTTATGTATATATTTATAGACTTGTTTGTCAAAAAGGGCAACCGAAATTGAATCCGAGAGACCACATAAATTCTCCATATACTCTCACAAGATACAATTTTAAATAAGATAGTTTCATTAATGTTTAATTAAAAAAGAATATGACATTAATTGATAGGCTGCGATGCAAATTACTTATAGGGTGTCAGCATGGTCATTTTGTTATGACCCACACATATTTTTTCATCATGAACTGATATAAAAGTGATCACTTGTGTGAATTCTTTATTGAGGTAATGTGTATGAGGATCAAAAAACAGAATAATGAGATCAAACATTTCTTCAAACCAAGAAATTATGCCAGTGAAATCATATCTTCGTTGTGTTTGTTTCTTCTATCTTGATAAAACCTCGGGGGTGTAAGAAAATGTTATGCAATCCAATATGTAGAATAGAAAATAAGGATTCAATGATATTTATATTCAATGTTTTTTATATATGAATCCCATATTATTATGTATCTCACGTGATGTGGAATTTGAGAACCCTCGAATTAGGTTAAGAAAGATCCCCCAAACATTGTCAGGCTAGAAAATGACATGTCTACAAGATCTACAATCATGTTTCCAGGAATTCTCCCATCATCGTGTCCATATTGGGTAATGGAAAACAATGATTCATTAATCGCATAGTATGAAATAATGATCATAAGGTAAATTTCATTAGATTATTGTCAAAAGAGAAAATTATTTTGCAGAGTGATTGAAACCACATGCTTTCCCCGAACAATAAAGGAAAGGAATTGATCCTTCAAACCAAACTCTTCAATATTCATTTATTAGAATAATGAAAAACAAAAGCATCTATATAAAAAATTAAATATGACTATTATTATTAATAATTATCATGATACCATAACAACAAAAAAGTGATTGGTGGTAGGATCTAGTCCAATGTGCGGTCCTATTAAAAGAAATAATGAAACAGAAAATTTTACCCATATAATTATTCATTATTTAAAAATGTTGAAGCCCAAAAAAATGTGGAAAAAGAGTTGTGTTACCCAGGTAGTAACTCTTAAGAAAGTGTTTAAATATGTTTTTTTTTTCAATTGAATACTGACTAATAATCATAACTATATGCTCTACAAAGAAATAATTGTTTGTCTAGAAGAAGAAATAAAAACCACATTTAATTTGAAAAAATGGCACAATAGATCCCACATTAAAATGACTAAATTTATATGGGGGGGGGGGAAATTTATTCATTATCTGTTCAATCTACTTACCAATAAGGCAGATCTGAAATCATTAAAATGATAAGCAACATCCAATGGCTTATGATTTTGAATGTAAAATATTTTCAACCCATAAATTATTTATGTAACCGCGTCTAATGGTATATAAAAAACATAAAAAATATGAAACAAAAATCTTATCTATACAGTTTTAATTACATGTTTCTGCTTTACCCACTTTGGACATTTTGAAGAAAACATTTTTTTTGAAGGTATAAAGGCTTCAACAGTACTGTCCTAACAAAGTAATTTTTTTTAATTCCATGAAATGAATGTGACCAATTAATTATTGATTGATAAGAAACATACCATTGAATTTAGATTCATAATATCCCATTAGAGTGTTTACCTTCACCATATTGAGGGTATCATTACCTTCCATTAGTGGAGGTTTTGATGTCTCTATGCCACATGACATTTGATGGGAACAAATCATCTCTAAAATTAAAATTTAGTCTTCATTTGATGATGTATTTAGGTTATAAAATAAAGGAATAAAATTCTTAGGCAAAGTGAAGCAATGAAATAAATGATATAAAAAATTATATAACTTATTTAAGTGTCTACAATAAATTTTAATAGAAAAGGGTTATAACCCTAAATTCATTAATGACAATAAAAAAATTCAAATTGAAGAAAAAATATACGAAAAATATTTTTCATGACTGAAAACCTAAGGAGATTTGGCGACAACTCATATCCTCCTTGTTCAAATGAAATCAGCATGGTGAAACATATTATATACAACCTAGGTATGCATTAAACCATTAAATAAATTGATATATGAAAATTTCCTTGATGGTACCATGATGTGAAACCTACATCGCTATAATGAACTCATTAAATCTAAGGAATCCTTGGCATTTAAAATATTAAATTTTCCATTCCTTTTAATCTAGAATTGCATAAAAAAATTAGTTAAGAAAAATTTCAATCTGCATTCGATCTTTGAGTTCAAATGAAAAAAAGTATATGAGATTTGAATATACATGTTATTCAGAAAATGAAAATTCAACTAATATCTAATAGTTATTTAGAAGAACCCAAATATGTAATTTCGAATATATGGTTTGTTTGTGGGTGATAAAGCTTAAACCGGGTTGTCTAGGAAACGAAGATTGAATGAAGATGTTCTTTATGAGAAGGAGAAAATGGGATCTAGAGGCGACATAGTTCATGGGAAATTTCGCAGGAGTGGAAGTAGGAAATGGTAGTCATATTCATGGAATATTTTATGATTGTATGTGGGTGACGATTTCCGGTGGATTTAATGAGGTGGAGACATCAGCATCTGGAAGTTAGGCAGTGGCCAGGTATTCTACGGGTGGAGAATGAGGAATGGAAACCGTAATAGTGAGGGAAGATCAGTGATAGTGTGGGTGGGGTAATGAGATCATGTTCTACGGGAGCACGATTATGGGGGGAGGAATTGTTAATTTTGTGATGTCGGAACTCAATTGGGTGAAAAATAGTCAGAACAATCCTTCTTTAGTATATATACATATTTGAAAATATTTATAAATCATAATTTAACCACTTCTATGAGTTAAATTACAAAAATACAAGAGTCATAGTTAACCAGAGTAAGTAAAATTTGGTTCAATAAGATGAAAATAATTTTTGGTGAATAGTAGATTTTGAATTTTATTTACAACGGTTAAAATTAAATAGGGTAATCATGGATAAAAATAATATTATAATTACCATAACATGTGTCGTAATTATATTTGATAGGTGTAATTCGACCAAAAACAACCTTATGAATAAAATACGATTCATTAGGACCACATGGATAATATGAAGACATTTATTATTATTTAATTTAATGAAGAGTTAAAAGTGTAATATTCATGTTTTCATAACTAAAACATTTTTAATATAGGGTTATACAGTAGATAAATTATACTATAATGATTCATTAGAAATATAAAACTATTTCATATATAATGGTATTATATTTAGAATTTCTATATATTATATAATTAAATTTATTTATGACACAATAATGATGCAGTAATTACCTTATTAATAAAATATTAAGATAATTGATATTATAAATACCCAAATAAAAGAAATTTGAGAATTTTTAGGAATTCCACTAATTTTATAGGTTAATATGACATTCTAGGGTTGACTCAATAGATTTTTTTGCCAAGTAATCTAGCTATTATTATATTAACAAAAAACAAATACCAAATAGTGTCAAAATTGACATAAAATAGTTTTTGAAACAAATACTATATTATTGGTTGATATAATATTGCTAAAAACATAGGTTTGGGGAAATGGCTTATATAATAATATATATTTCATTATTAACCCACTTTAAATTATCATGGATGTTTATAGTATGTTTATTAACCATATAATGTAATAATACAAGAAGACACGGTAAAAGTAAAAATATTTTACTGAGAATTAAATCTAAAATATAAGGTAAAAATAGTAACATAGATATCTATATAAACTATTTGTTGAAATTATTTCTTCCCATAACATCCTAAGTGTATAAATAAATTAATTTGGATACATTATAAACCAAATATTATTGTATAATAAATTAATACTTTAATACTTTTCCAAAAGTGACCATCACCTCTCTTATAAAAGTGTACTTTCCCTTCTCTCAGATTCACACATCCAAATCCATTTTGCTCAGCCAAACCCTTCCCAAATATCCTCTAAACAATATTACCATTATCCTATAGGGAATATTTTTGTCATAAATCCAACTTAAGAAGGCCTTTTGATCAATTCAAAAGGAAGAATCCGAAGATGAGGAAAATATTTCATCACATCTTTCAAGTAATTTTCTTCTTCCACTTCAACATTCATTGTTTTTTACAAAAAATAATAATAAATCCAGTACCTTCTAAATAATTTGATGTTATTATAATTACGGTAGAACTATATTCGTTATTATATCCATCCAACAAATGACCGAGTCACCATATATGTGTATGTACGGCTTACCGTCTCCACGTCGTAGTGTAGTTTGTTATTCAAACACATCATTATTTGGATGGATATAATAATGAGTATAATTCATTTAAATAATAAATATTAAATGTTAATTACTTTTTATATATTACATGATATAAAATTAAATGTGATTTCTTGATAAATATAATGATTTTATCACTCGTGTGTAGGTAGGGATTACCATCTCCACGAACGATATGAGATTCATTCCCCATCATAATCATTCCAGATTTAATTTCATTTTATGATTCAAAATAATTTTCTTGAACATAATATATTTCTTTATATTAAACAAATATATCATATTCATAACAAACATGGAATACATAACCAAGCATATAAAGGAAAATGAATCAGTTAACAACCGAAACGTTGATACTACTAAAATATTATTAACAAAAACAGTATTTGACAATCATATATGATATCATATTTTATAATATAGTTCTTGTATTATTTAATAAAAATGATTTAACTATTATAAAACATGTTAATATACCCTCGACCAAGGAAAATTACAAGTCAAGGCTTAATTTTACAGTCCAATTATTATTCAAGGTTGTATTTACGTAAGTATCTATTGGGACCTCTTTATCATCCACATCCTTGTTTTCTAAAAAACGTATATAAAATCATATTTAAAATTTACTAAACAATAGGTTAATGAAATTTATACCCTTATTTGACCTTATATGTTTTTAAAGGAATTTTTCCGTCATTTTCCTAATAAGATACTTTATGTCATTTTTCGACAAAATTAATTGTAAGAATGTTTTTTAACTTATACGGCGGGTGTGGCTTTTTTTTGCCATTATAACATCATCGAAGCTTCCCTGACAAGATTATAAGAATATTTTCAAAATTAAAAGGTTTTTTATAATTACATGGATTTTAAATGATTTCAAAATATAAAGTGATGTTTCTCTCAAATAGTTTTAATTTCATATATGTCAACATACTTTAATGGATTTTATACTTCTTTGAAGTTGATTTATTATGATACAAATCTTCTATATTTTATTGAAGGTTTTGTGATATTTTTTATTGTGGATGTGTTATTTTTATACCATTAATGGTTTATGGATAAATTAATGACATTTCATATGCCTCTTTTAATATGAATATTTATGTTTTGTTTAAAACCATTTCATATGAGGTATACATTTAACATAGTATGTGATGGGTGGATCCCGCTATAACTCCTCGATGCATCGGTAGGACTCATGATACAAAATAGTTTCTGGGAACATGGACTTGAAAAAATATTATTTCTATTATTGGAATAAGGCATTGACTATGTGGTTATGAAGTCTGGCATAATGCATTCCATCATTATGAAATTTGCTATTGATATTGCATGTGTTTATTTGACAAGTATAGTATCCATGTTAATATGTAAATGGAATTATTTTATTTTAACTTTTCCATATTACATTGATGTTTTAGTTGAAAAAGATTTTATTTTCGTCTTATACATTACCTTAAATGTTTATGCTTATTTATGAATATTTTCTCTATATTTTTATCCTTACTGAGCATCTGAGTTCACCCCTTTCTATGTTTTATTTTTCCTAGTATGTTAAGATGTATTTAATGGATTACCTATAGGGATAGGATACAGATTTAAGTGTGTTAAAAAGGGGAAAAATGTTGTTGATGTTTCAAGTTAATTATGTAATGTAACACTTATGAAGGTATCATGTATTTACAATGCTTCTAAACTGATGGGTATTTTGGGACATGATTCCTAATATCATGACAATTTTGGGTAATAATTAACTAACTCTAGGTAAATAGGGTCGAGGTGTTACATGTACTATATATTATCAGAACATCCCAAGTCAAGATGATCATAAACCATACAAAGTAATATGATTAAGGATTCAGTAGAGTAATTTATCAACATATAAGTCATTAGTGGATGTTGACATAGTAGATAATATCTTAATGAGAATATTGAAATTTTTGTTGATGAAAATAATTGTAATTTATAATGAAAATTTAGTTTAACGACTATATTATTAGTACATAATAAGGAAACTATTTTCTTTGTGATGAGCTTTGTAAAAATTTAATGTAAGAATAAAATAGGAATGGTGACATGATGGGGAAAATTTACATTTATGATGAGTAAGTAAAATTTTTTATTTTCACATTTTTTATAAAAAACTATTTTATTACTTTTTAAAAAAAATAGTGAAATATTATTTTTTATATTTTTACGTAAAAAATGTAAAAAAATCATTATAATATCATTTCAGAATAGAAAATTCGTTTTTGAAATCAATTTTTAGATAACTGGGATATGGGGGAGAAATATTTGTAATAAAATACTTTATAATAAACAGTCATGATTAATTATTAGATTGTTAAATATGTACTTAACATTTTTTAATTAGTTGAATAACATGTTATGTTAAAAAAATAATAGTTATGAAAACAAGAAATATAACAAGTATAAACAAATTAATTATTTAAAATATAAAAAATGTGGTTATGTACACCTCATATAATAATATTGGATACTAAAATAAAAATATTTTTCAATAATAGAAATTTGATATGGAGTCCATTATTAAAATCATATAATAGAGTTGAACATTAATAAATTGAATCTATTTTTTGAATTATCTTTAAATCCAGATAAAAAAGTTGAAATCATGAAAAAATAATATAAAGAGTCACATCACACATAATCATAACATGGAATAATTATTGATTTATAAATTTAAACTAATGAATGTAAATTCAGTTTAAAAATATAATAACTTGTTCTTTTAATTTTTTTAATATCTTATAAACTCTTATTCTTTAGTGAAATTCCATTATAAATAATTTTAGGGACATTAGGAACGATATTTTGAGAATAATAGAGCATGTTGAACATGGGTATGAAATTTGGGATTTGAAATATGAAGGGTTTGGTAAAAAAATGACTGATAAAGGTTTTGTAATGAGTAAAAGGAAAGGGTGTTCTTTAATAACTGATTTGAGGGGTGCATTTGGAAACATACAAAATATTAAATTAATATAGATTAAACACCAAATCCATGTTTCTACAAAGTGATTTATTTAAAAGGTAAGATAAATATGGGTATTAATCATATCTTCTAATTTTTTATGAAACATTTTTTAACATTCATACTGTTGCCATTTATTTTTGACCATATTTATCCAGTTTAATTGCTTCCATTTCAACATTGATTTTTATATATAAGGGTCAATAGAATAATCATAAAATTAATAACAATGGATAAATGGATAAAGGTTAAAAAAATAACCATATACTTATTAAATTTCTGGATTTAATATTTTTATGAATTTTACAAAATGTAGTAAAATATTATTAATTTTAAAATTTCAGTAAAGTCAATTTTGATACTACTATTTACATTCACTTTTAAAAATTTCAATACCAAAAGATAAATTAATATAACTTAATAAATTACTAACATATCAAGGTAATCTAGAAAATTTATTTATGACATTAATTTTCTCAAATTTTTTTTTATATTAATATATTTAATATAGTTTATTTATGTTTTCAAGTAATTAAATAATTACTGCATCAATGTTGTGAAAATATTAAGGAAATTATTTTATTACTAAATATTTATAATTAAATTATATAATGGAGATAATTAATTTATATTTCCAAATAATATATAGAGTCTTTGATATCATCTAGATAAATTATTTTAAATGTATTAATCATTAAAATATTGAATGTCTCATCTTAAGAAGTTTTATAACAAATTATTACAATGACCATAATCACATCCTAATAAAAAAATTCATATATGAGAACCTTGAATACATACTAATGAAGAATACTTATCCAATAATATTCATGAACATGTATGGATCAATTTTAATTCCTTGTTATTTTATTGTTAACCTATATTAACCAATTTACTATTTACTGTTGTAATGAAAATAACCATGTTACTATTTGTATTGGAAATATTTATTTGAGAACTATTTAATATATTTGTATCCTCTAAATAAAAAAAGGAATCAGTTTCTAATAATAAAAAAAAATACGATTAATTTTATTTAAAATTATTCCTAAAAATAAAATATAAAAAATATTTCTTGAAAAATGCATTATCAAGCTATAAAAAGTACTTATACCAAAATAATATATAAAAATGATTACAATGATATTAGATATATTATGTATAAATAAATTGTACTTATTTAAATTTTATGTCAAATTTAAATCATAAATAAATATTTTATATAAATAATATAATTGTTTTTTAAAATTCAGTATTCCTTAATATTCAGTTGAAAATAAATCTTATCATAAAATAATATAAAATATCCATAAGGTAATTTTATTAATACTAATTAAAAAATTATATTAAAATAAGAAATTATAACTTATAAATATTCGAGTAATATATTATAATATTTACTCAAAAGAAAACCATTTTTGAAGGAAACATATTTCTGAATAACAAAATAAATTTAGTATAAATTATGTTCTATTTAATAAAGAATTAATTAAAATATAGAAAATTATTTGGGTAATCATATATTTCTTAATTTTGTTAATAAAAGTAATTCCTGTTATTTTAATGGAATGGTTAAAACCTCCACTTATTAATATTTCATTTTTTTACGTGGTCGTTTCATGAAACATAAGCTATAAAATGTATTAAATTTCTTTTTAAAGATACATAATATAAAATATTGTCATACCCCATAAGAAATATTTATTTGTGAATTAAATAAAATATTTAATCTGTGGGGAATTTTTTGACCTTATCTGATAACAGGGGTCAGGTACTATATATCCCCTTTATGAATCAGAAGTTTCATGAGAAAAAATAATTTGATAACCTTTATAAAATGTATTTTTACCCTTCAGTTTTACACTATATTAAGGATATATCATGATGGTATAGGTATCATGTTCTATGAAAACATTATATCCCATGATTATGCATTCACTTTATTAAAATTTATGTTATTATTGTCCATGATATTCTCCGTAGGATATTATCTTTGGATGAATTTTATTTTTAGTGTATTGATTAAATGGAATGTGTGTTCAGTTATTTATATTTCCATATTGATTCTTCCTTGTCCAGTAATTATAGTCAGGTTATTGATTAACTTTCATGCGGTTTAAGTTATTTACCTTTCCATATTGATTATTGTAATAAAATTTATTAAATGTAATGTGTTTGATTAGTTATTTACCATTACATATTCACTATTATATTTTTAATTGATTTCTTTAGAAATACATAACCATTACATAGAGTTTTATCATTGCCTTATTTTTTCCCTCTTCCTAGAAATTAATGATGCATTATATAAAAGATGTAAATTAAAATTCTAGGGTGAATAATGATAATATAGTAATTTTTTTTTAATTTTTGTATTTAAATATTACATGAGAATAATGATTGAACCTAGATTTGTAAGAGTTATAAAATATTCAGTCATCCAGAATGAAAAATACTTTTTATTTATGATAATTATTATCAAAATAATCAGATATTGGATAAGGTTGTTGGGGAAGAAATAGTTTGTATCAGATATATTTTAGTAGAAACAATTGGAACTAGATTTATGAAAACATTGAAAACCCTATGATTGAGTTTGGGTATAATTATGAAATTACAACTTAATATTTTTTATTGGATGAGATTATGAGGTTTTATTAAAAATTAAACTCTCCCTGGATACTACAAGAAGACATGGTTATGGAATATATGTACTTAGAGTTTATTACTAGGAAAATGGAATGTTAGGATTGACCAGTTCATAACATATTTCATAAAAATAATGATTTCTACACACTTATTTTACACTCCCAAGGGATATGCATATTGTAAATTGCATTTTAAATTAAAATAATTATAAATAGAATGTTAAATCTAAAGATTCATATATTAAAAATATGGTTTCGTAGTATAATTAAAAAATGATTTATGTGTGAAAAAATATTTTATAAATCACTTAATTATACATGATAAATTGAAATTATAATGGTTAGAAATAAATATCATCCTAAGGATCCACTGATAGTTCATTTTTATAAATATAGAGATCTAATTAAATATATTATTTAATTACCTCTTCTATTGGTAATACCCTAAAACATGGAAAGACCTATGTGGAAATAAAATAGTCGTTGTAATTTTATATCTGGGATGAATATTATATTATAGAAGTACTTCATTTACCATGGTTATTTGTATAATTATTATGAGTCATATTACGATTTTTATTATATTTTACTATCACATAGGATTTTATTGACAAAATATTTATGGATACCATTAAGGGAATATATGTGATTATGCATCGTCCTATTTTTTTCATAAACATCAACTTATAATTTTATTTATGTTATGGGAATCATCCACAACTGATGATATTTTCTGTGAAATTATTGGAAATACAACCCGATTTATTATTATTAGTTTTAGATGATATGTTTTTTAGGAATAATTTCATAAATTTTATAGAAATAAAATTAATGGTATTGTTAACTATTATGGTTAATATGATCATTAATTACATTTTAATAATTATCAAATAATATTAGTAAACCATAAGAAAAAAAATAAATTATATTGAAAATCATGAAAAATGTTTAGTAAATGATTGAGTTTATATCACGTATATCAAATAATTTTTAGAAATTATATAATATTTATATTTTTTTTATAAAATTAAAAATTACCAATTCGTGTTACAACCCATCATGTCTTACAAGGCCATAGGACCTCAACCCAAAAACGAGTAAAGATAAAGGTTTAGTTCCTACTAGTGTCCAATGTGAATTTGTTGATAATATGTCATTGTTTTTATTTAAATTATTTCATGAATTAATATGACTGATTAACCATTTTCATTACTACTGAGGTTTACATATTAATGTTTCATGTTGGATAACATGTACTAACTATATTAAAATTGAAAAACAAATTGGGATACGTGGAAATAATTTTCATTTTTCCTTAAATGTTAAGATCCACATAATGTTAATTATAATATTTTATGAATAATAAATTAATTTTATTGATATTAATTTAAAGGAGAATGTGATTAATTGGAAATTGTTCAAATAACATTTAAAAGATGAAATTGTTTATATTAAATAAATAATCAAGTAAGTTTTTATCAAAATATTCCTATAAAGTAAATGATTTACTATATATTTAAAAATTTATTATACAAAAAATTATTCTATTTCCTTCATACATTATAATTAAAATAGTCCATTAAATGATAAATTATTCTTGGTATTTAGGCCCCTAACAATAGACTAATATTTTAAATTAATATAATCAATGATCATTATAACACTTTGTAATTTTATACTATTTTTGTAACATTCTAGGTAAATAAAGAATATGAAACTTTCATATTTATTAATATTTGTGAATTAAATATTATTTTTATATTAAGTGGAATGATATGTTTGATGGAGTACCCGATAAGCAAGAACGGGTTTCTTTGGAATCTTACATTGCACACTAATAAGAAAATAACATTATTTTAAATGGTAATTACTGTCAAGCCGTTGTATTGGAAAGAATGAATATAACTAACTAAAATATGATAATATATGGGTTTTTAATGTTTTTACATTTATCCAATAAAATGTATAGGCTTAAAATTTGAATGAATCAAATTTTAAGCATAAATATACTAATATTCTTTAAAAGGCCGATTTACCACCTTTTGATATTGGACCCATTTAAAATCTAGCATTTCACAATTTATATATTATATATGAAAAAATAAATTTCTTCTTTAGAATCAGGACATAAAAATTTACAGTGGGTAATTTTTTTTATTTTTCGGATCAAATTCATTTTTATTGAATATTTAAATATATTGTATTTTAATTAAAATCTTCTATTTAATCTAATTTATTTGTATGGATAGATTATTTTTTTAATTGGTTTAAAAGTTTAATTAGATTATATTTTTACCAACTCATCAAATGATTTTCATTGGATTTTATTTCACTTTGAAATTGGAAATAAAATAGTTTCAATCGATTGATTGATATAGTTTCATAAAAAACATGATATTTGTATTGAAAATGGGCTTAATTTAAAATTAATTTATGTAACTTATATGTTTTTAATTTGATAAAATAGAAATAATTTTTTTAATTATGAATGTTAAATATATCTTAGGCTTATTTTTCTGTATTTTTCTGAAAAACATCATTTTTTGATGAATAGTGAAACCAATAAGCAGTAGTTAAAAAAACTGACTTTTTCGTTTAAATGAAATGTCCCCGCTTCTATGAATTGAATTTCAAAAATCTGACATACATGGTTATTACTAGTAAGTATAATGTGGTTTAATAAGATGAAAATAATATTTGGTGAATAATAACTTTAGACTTTTATTTACCACGGTTAAAGGTAAATATGGAAATTCAAGAATAAAAAAATATTATAGTAATAAATAATTACCTTAACACCATTCCTAACCGTATGTTTTGAGTCATGGCCGACTATGTTAATCATTTGGTGGATTTTTGGATCCCATGGATCCACTTGGGAGTGAGAACAATACTTTAGATTATTTAATTTAAAAAAACGACCAAAATGACACAAACATATATCTTTTAGTAATGTAATTTTTACAAGTGGTTATGTAAGTTAAATATTCGACTATAAATGTTAATTTGAAATATATAAATATTTAATACATCATGTGATTTTTTTTATAATTTTTGGACATAAATTAAAAAAATTATTTGTGAAACAAAAATGATGTCATATTTACGTTATTAAAAAATGATTTAAATAAAAAAGATTATAAATAATAAAACAATAACCAAAACAAGTAAAATTTAAATATTATGATTTTATTTTGAATTTGTGTCATCTTATCTCCAACTTTAATGTGTTTCAGACCTTTTTTAACAGAATATAATTTTATAAAAAAATAATCATTTCAAACTTTCCTAAAAAGCCCCTCCTCTCCCTTATAAAAGGGCACCACTTCTAACTCATTCTTCAAACCACTCAATCCCCTTGAATCGTCCAAACTCTTCCCCATTAAGCTCCCAACATACCTATTCTCTTATTATAAGCCTTACCATAGGCATACGGCACTTCTAAAAGTCATTTTCGTACAATCAAAAGGGAGTTACCCGAATTTAAGGTAACAGTTTCTCTTAAATTATTTTCGTTTATTTTACTTGTCGGCCCAATAAACTATTATTATTACTTTTTTATAAATACACCAATATCCTATATATACTAGGATGTTGTTATGAGATGTATTTTAAATACACTTACTCACACCTCTATCTAATGTGTAAGGAACATATTGTTTTGGTTGATGGTGAACTGCAGCCTCACGAAACTATGATTTTTCAAATATTTTCTACTGCCCCTCATATTGGACATTATGAGGGAAATTTATTTGTATACGACTGATATATTATGTTTATGTTTTATTTATTCTTCTGTTTTTATTAAATTTATATCATACCATAATGGTTTCCATTATAGAGAAACGCGATAATTTCATTTAAGGAAGTGTGGACTACCGCCCCCTCAATGTGATATGACTCTTTCATGCAATATGTGGGACGTATAAATAAAAGTGTTAATAAAATTATATATTATATTATAATGGAATTAAAATATACTTATTTATCACTATGTTACCATTATAGAAAATACAAAATTGAAATGAATGTAGAGTTCATGCGTACGTACGGCTTACCGTATCCATGACCTGTGCATTTAATTTCTTACCTCTAAATGTTATGTAATATTATAAATACATACATATAATTAATATATATCATATATATATGATATCTAAATAATGAATATAATTTTTAAGATAATGGACTCTAGACCACATGGACAACTTGTAATTATATGGTGTTCATTTTTTACTCAAGTACCAAATATCGACAAAATGACCATTATTAACTTAACTTATAACATAATGTTTATAACATGGTAATAGGTGATATAAATTTAATAATAAAGATGTAAAAAATCCTAATCAAGTATAAATTAGCATATGTTTATTATTTGGGATGAATAACGAACAAATAATTCTAGTCGTACACGAGGTAATGAATTCTTTATCTCACTTTTAAATCTTTGATATTTCCATTGTTCGCCACTTATTCATTGCATGTGGTGTATTGTGTTCAACCATTTGATATATATTATCATGATTATATTTATATTAATGTTATTCTATGATTAATTTGGTGGTTATTAACTTTTGGACATATGAATCGATTGATTACAACGTGGTAAAGGGTTTTATATAACATTTTATTCCCATGAGAATCCTGCTATATTTGTCACTATTTTCTTTGCATGGTGTACGTAATTCCCATGATTTGTACTCTTTGTTTAATATAATTTCATTTATGGGTATTTACATCATCATTTAATGATCCTTCTTTCATGTGGTGTATGTTTCGTAAGTAACCAAATTTTTAAGGGAACATTTTAACCCAATTTTTGTTCCTTAGGTTAATTTTCTAATTCATAATTATATCATGCTATGATTATGTCTGGAATCACTGTTTGTTTATTTATGTTTTAATTTACACACCCATTAGTGTGGATATATATTTTATACACATAATCACTGCATTGATAAATTCTCAATTCATCGATATGAACTTGATAAGAGTAATCTTAACTCAATTTCCATTCATTCCGTTAAACACCCAAGTCATTGGTTTTGTCATAAAAAGAACATGTGTGAATGTCCTATTATTGATTTAAACATAATATCAAATAATATTAAGTGTATTTATATTTTTCAAACATTATTATGTAATTTATTAATCCTTAATATAGGGATACCGTCTTTATAAGGGATTTGGTCTCAATTTACATTCCACTAAGACTTCATTGTTGTTATGCACCAATTCACTCTTAAATGGTGTATATACTATCCTTTGGCATATTATATTATGAATCCATTTATTCTAATAATATTTAATTTTTTGATTTAATGTTATTCCTCAATTATTTGTATTTATGAATCACTCGTTTTGATAAAAACTCCATAACCAAAATATCATTTTCAAAATTTTAATGATTTATTTTTCTAAATATTTCTTATTAATGTCCATGTTTTCAAAATGGTTTTTAGGATTTATTTATATGGACATTAATTTATTCAAATGATAATTTATGTAAAAGTATCAATGTGGTATGGAACACTTTTATTCAAAAATATCTTTATAAAATGTTTTAAATGGTTTTTGAGAAGGGTTTGATAAATAATTGATTATGTTAATATCTTGAAATGATATTTTGTGATTGGAATGTTGAGATGGTATCTTTTGTTTATTCTTGTGTTATTATTATATTATGGTTATTGGGAATTGTTTACATATATGGGTGGTTTCGTGATAAACCTAGGGCGGGTGAGCCTGAGATAGCTCTCCAATGTATTGGGTAACGTAGAAGAGGTAAACATTAATGATTCTCTTTAGAGATTTAGGGAACATAATATGAGGGGTATTCCAAATGCGACTCCCTATGTAGATGTGATAGCTGCAGTGTAATTATGTTTTGAAATTCATAATTTTCCTTTATGATTTATGTTTTTTGTGTGTTATTCATAAATCTTGTGATTTCATAAGGTAGGTTATGACTGAATAGTATTGGTTTCGTTGATTTTTTTTCATCGATGGGATAATGTTTTCCTTCATTATTTTATAACATGTACTGAGATTTTTATGTTCATACCATGTTTTTGAAATGTTTCCCACATGACATAAGGATGAATAGGGTCATGGATGGGGTCAATGAAAAGTCATGTTGTCTAAAACATGGAACTATACATGTTATTTTTAAAAGTTTTTATTTTATGTAAAATGTATACTGAGTTGTAGTGTCTATGTGTAATATTTATGTTTTTATGTAATAGATATGGCCTAATTATCTAAAACACTAATCCTGAAAAGATACTCAATGTAAATTCTTGACATAATTAAAGATTATGTAATGTTTAAGTCCAGGACCTTATAGTTGGTATCAGAGGTCAGATTAGATAACTTTAGAGGATAGGGTATTCTTTAACATAGGTGACATTATCATAATTGTTATGACTTTATAATGAGTCATAGTTTTTTAGATAATGTTAATGAGATTATGATAACATTTATAATTATATCTTAGTATTTACCCTCCTCATAATATATTATATGATGATTTACTGATATAGTCACACTGGCCTTTTTGGTTTTAGTAAATGGGTTGATCTAGAAGGCATCAAAGTAACAGTGGATTTTAAGAACATTGTGATGGATTTCTGAATGAACAATTCAATTAAATGGGAGCTTAAATAAGAACTACTGTGGTTATTCTCAACCATCTATCTAGAGTAATGATTGATCCCTGAACCTTGGTGATTTTTGTAATTCATCGTATATGCAAGAAACAAATCGCAATATAAGTAAAAATAATAATCATAAAGCAAAATGTATTCAAAAATTATGTTTCAAGGATGTGGAAAGAAACCCATTGGAAGATGTTTCAAAGGTATGGGAATATGCTATAGATGTTTAAATGATGGTCCAAAAGAAATAACCTGCATGGAAAAATGAAGATTCCAATTTACTTTTCAAAAGGTAATGAAGTTCATTCTGAGGGATCAATTGACTGTTTTAAATTTGGTGTGCATCTTCATTATACAAACATATTTCCTACGAATATGATTTGGTAATGGGATTACATGGATCAACAAATTTTTTTTTACCAATACCTAATTCCATTCTGATTGATGATGAAGAAACTGACAATAAACAATGAAAGTTATGTATTATTTCGTAACATATGTTTCGATATTATTGAATCTCAGGATTTGATTCATGATTTTGTTTATAGGAAAGAAGTATTTTAGAATAAGTTGGAATTGAATGTTTAATAGACCATGAATAATGTTTAATGAGTAAGAAGTCAATATATAAGGGATTCAAGTGTTATGGTAGATATTAAGATGGTGAAATGATTAAAATTATTAATGCTCTTTTGATTATGGGATTAATTTAGAAGACTTATTATAGTATGTGTAACTACGATTTATGATATATTAAAATTTTATTCCAGGAATGTTTATCTTTTCTTTTGTGGATATAGTTATAAAGAACTGTTTGGGATAATATGATCCTTAAATTTGATGCAATTACAAGTTAATACATTTTGGGATGCAAAATAATTGAACTTAGATAACCTTTTTGGTTAAAATAGGTTATGGTTATTTTTGATGAATTTATATCTTTTTGGAAATGTTATAATATTATACAATTTTTGAAAAATGACACAACGCATACCACGTGACAACTCATCGTGTTGGAAAAAGTTGCGGGAATCAAACCCACAACCAGTGTGCTACTGGGATTTATCGCCTACCACTAGACTGCATGAAGTACCTAGTTAGTATGAATAATTATTTTTATTTATATGATCTTATGAATCAATAATAAGTTTATTTGGGGTTATCTATGGAAATTGATAACCGATCACAGAGAATACATTATTAGCTTAATTACTTTTAAACATGAGAGGTTAAGAGTAACTAATGTTATTTGTATATAAATGTTAAGATTTAGTGTGGAAGAATTTGTGATTAAATTTTTATGATATTTGGGTTTCAATCCTAGTTAGGATTACTTTGATGATTTTTATGGACAACTATTTATTGAATGGTTTTTGTTGAAATTTTGGTTTTGTTTGATAATTTTGGCGATTAGGAGTTGTTTTTCTTTTTGTAACAGATTATCCTTTTTGGGTATTATCTGATATCTCACTAACAATTTTTGTTTTGGATATGGAATAAAGAAAGGGAAAATATATAGTTCATCATTTTTTGATTATGTGATTCTCTCAAAAACTATTCTTAGGGCTTTTAATGTGACCAAGAAAGTTTGAATACTAATCTTTTGGAAAAAAAAGATGAGGTTGTGGTAGAAATTTAGTAAATAATGAATGTCTATATGACAAGTAAGTAGGTTTCCTTATGTACATAGTTATGTTCTTAAAAATATTCTTCAATGAAAAGTAACTTCAAAAAAATGTTCTCTATTAACATTTTCTACCGGGGATTCAATGAATTTTTAACCCATCACATGTTTGTGATTTTATATTGATTAACTTTCTCCAAATCATGTTTTCTATCACTCTTCATCAGAAGATGGTTGGTTTTTTTCCCCTCCATATCCATTTTTCATGGAATCATATTATCTATTGTCATAGGTAACCTTTGTACTTATCTTTGTTTATTTTGAAGTGAGAGTTTTATTAAATATTTTTCCGATGTGAGTCTTTCAATGATGTTTTCTGAGCCTAATTATAAAATTGCAAGGAAGAAATTTTTAAAAGGGGGAAGGATATAACATCCCTGGTAAATAAAGAATATGAAATTTTTTTGTTTATTAATATTTTTGAATTAAATATTAATTATACTTTAAAGAGGATGATATGTTCGATGGCACACCTGATAAGAAACAACGAGTTTCTTTGAAATCCTACGTTGCCCAAAAATAATATAATAATATTATTTTAAATAGTAGTTAATGCCTAGCTATTGTATTGACAGGAATGAATATAACTAACTAAAATATGATTATTTATGTCTGTAAAATGTTTTTACATTTATTCAATAAAATTTAAGGCATAAAATGTGAATGAATCTAATTTTAAACATAAATACTCTAAAATTCTCTAAAAGGACGATTTATCGACTTTTGATGGGGAACCCATTTTAAATATATTATATGAATCATTTATATGTTATATATGAAAAAATAAAATTTTCATTAGAATCAGGACATCAAAATTTTCTCCGGGTATAATTTTGGAATTTTTCTGAAAAAATTCATTTTTTAATTAATAGTGAAAAATACTATATTTTATTTCAAATATGTTTTTTAATGTAATTTATTTATATGTTTATATTTTAGTTTTAATTGATTTAAAAGTTTAATTATATTATATTTTTACCATTTTATCTAATGGTGTTCATTGTAATTAATATTACTATGGAATTGGAGATAAAAAAGTGTCAGTCTATTGATATATATTTTTCCTTAAAAACATTCTATTTGTTTTGACAACGTGAATTAATTATAAATTAATTAATAGAACTTATATTTTTAAAAAATTTCAAAATATACATCATTTTTTAAATCGAATTATCCAAAATATCATAGGCTGAATATTCAGAATTTTTCATGAAAACTTCAATTTTTGATGAATAGTGAAACCACTACGTAGTAGTTAAAAAAATAGAAATATACATTTAAAGGGAATTTTACCACTTTTGTGAAATGAATATATAAAATACAACATATATGGTTGTTATTAGTAAGTAAAATGTGGTTTAATAAGTAGAATATAATTTTTGTTGAATTGTAACTTTTGCCTTTTATTTACCACCGTTAAAGTTAAATAGGATAATTAAAGGTAAAATGAATATTATAATAATACATAATTACAATAAAACTTGTCCTAACATTATTGGACGAGTCATGGCTGACCATGGGCATTATGGAGTGGATTTGGGTACCCCATGGAGCCACTTGATAGTGATAAGGACAATTTAGATTAATTAATTTATTGTAAAGTCAAAAATGACACAAACAAATATATTTTGATAATGAAATTTTGACATCGGGTTATATAAGATAAATTTTCAAATATATATATTCATTTTAAAGATAAAACTATTTCTTAAATCCTGGTATTTGTTTTATAATTTTTAAACATCATATAAATATAATTATGTATGACACAAAAATAATGCAGTATTTACCTCATTAATAAAAGATTTAAAATAATAAGATTATAAATATTATTAAAATATTCAAAACCTATCCAATTATTATAGGATGATTTTATTTCAAACATGATTCATCTTATCTTTGACTTTAAGGGGTTTTGTACCTCTTCAAACCAAATATAAGTTTCTAATAAACTAATTTTTCAAACTTTCTTAAACAGCCCATCCTCTCCCTTATTAAATGGCACCACTTCTAACCCATTACTCACGCCTCTAAAGCCCCATAGCTCATCCAAAATCTTACCAATTAATCTACCAACATAACACCCCCCCCCAAATCTATTAGAAGCCTTACCATATGAGGAAAGAACATAAATAAGTCTTTTTTTTTCAAACCAAAGGGAGCTACCCGTATTAAAGGTAACAGTTTCTATTAAATTATTTTATTTTAGTTTTCTTCTACAACCCATAAACTTGTTTTATTACTTTATATTATAAAAATACAAGTATCCACATTATACTAGGATGTTTTTATGAAAAATATTCTAACTACACTTACACACCTCCATCTAATGTGTAAAGAACAAATTGTTTCTATGGACAACAAACTACTGCCTCACAAAATGATGATTGTTCAAATATCTCCCACCACCTCACATAGATGCCATTATTAATGAACTATATATATATATATATTATTTTTATGTTTTCTATAATCTTCTATATTTGTTTCATTTATAGAATACAAACATGGGTTCCATTATAGGTAAACATGTTAATTTCACTTGTGGAAGTGTGGACTACCACCCCCTCCAAGTTATATGACTCATTAATGACATACATGGGATATATAAAGGATAGTGTTAATGAAATTATATATTATATTATACTGGAATTAAAATATACTTATGTATCACTATGTTTTCATTCAATTAAATACTAAATTGAAACTAAAGTAGCATTTATGCATAATAATTCCTTACCGTCTCCATGAACGGTGAATTTAATTTCTTACATCTAAATGTAATGTAATTTTATAAATACATATATATACTAGATATATATGATATAAATGATATATATATCCTGATAATAATCTTGGTGATAATGGACTCTTGACCACATGAACAACTTGTTATTATAAGGTGTTCATTTTTTACTCAAGTATCAAATATCGACAAAGTGACCATCATTAACCTAAATGATTACATAGTGTTTTCAACATGGTAATAGGTGATATGAAAGGAATAAAAATCTAGGGAATGTTTCTTAATAATGTATGAATTAACATATGTTTATTATTCAGGAAGAAAAAGGAACAAACATGTCATGTCGGAGATGAGGTAATGGATTTATTAGCTCACTTTAAATTATGTGATATTTCAATTATTCACCACTTAATCATTGTGTGTGGTGTATTGTGTACTTCCATTTGATATATATTATCAGGATTATATTTATATTCAGGGTATTTAGTGATTACTTTAATTTTTATTAACTTCTGATCATAAAAATAGATTGATTACAATGTGGTAAAGGGTTTTATCTCACTTTTTATTCCCGTGAGATTCATGCTATATTTGTCACTATTTCCATTGTATGGTGTACATACTACCAATGATTTTTTTTCACAATTTGTAATATAATTTCATTTATTGGTATTTAAATCTTCATTAAAGGATTATTTTTTCATGGGGTGTATGTTTTTTAAGTTACCAAATCAGTTATGGAACTTTTTAACCCGATTTTATTTATTTGGGTTAATATTCTAATTCATAATTATGTCATCCTATGATTATGTGTCCAATCACTATTTTTTTAATTATGTTGTAATTTCCATGACCCTTTTTGTCGATATACATTTGATTCAAATAACCACTCTATTGATAAATTCTCATGTCATCGATATGAACGTGAAAAGATTAATTTTAACTCAATTTCAACTCATTGAGTTAAATATCCAAATCATTTGTTTTGTCTTAAAAAGAACACGTGTGAATTTACTATGATTGGTTTACACTAAATATCAGTTCATATTGAATGAATTTATACTTGTAACACATTATTATGTAATTTATTCATCTATAATCAAAGGATATCGTCTTTAATATAGATTTCATCTCAATTTACATTCCATTGAGACATCATTGTGGTTATGCACCATTTCACTCCTACATGGTTTATATACTGTCTTCGGGAATATTATTTCATGAATCCTTTTATTCTCATGATATTTTAATGTTTTGATTAAAGGTTATTCCTCGTTTATTTTTATTCTGTCGTCTCTCATTTAGTTAAAAAATATTTAACTAAAATATCATTATAAATGTTTTAATGATTTATTCTTCTAAATATTTCACATTAATGCCCTTATTTTAAAAATGGTTATTAGGATTTATTTATATAGAACTTAATGTATTCAAATGATAATTCATTTAATAGTTTCAATGTGGGATGGGACACTTTGATTAAAAAGTCTCTTTATAAAATGTTTTAAATGATTATAAAAAATTGTTTGATAAAGAATTTATTATGTCATTATCTTCAAATGATATATTCTGATTGGAATGTTGAAATATAATATTTCCTTGATAATTGTGTTATTATTATGTTATGTTTATTGGGAGTTAATTATTTATATGGTTTATTCCATGAAAAACCATGGGCGGGTGAGCCTGAGATAGCTCCCTAATGCATTGGATAACGTGACAGAGGTATACATTAATGCTTCTCATAAGTGATTTATGGAATATACTATGATGTGTATTCCAAATGTGACACCATATATATCTGTTACAACTATAATGAAATTATGTTATGAATTCCATAAGAAAAATTTATGATTTATGATTTGTGTGTGTTATTCATAAATATTATGATTTCATAATGTATATTATGATTGAAATATATTGGTTTCGTTGATTTCTATTTAGTGAAAGGATACTGTTTTCCTTCATCATTTTATAATGCTTATTGATATTTTTATGACCATCCCATGTTTTTTAAATATTTTACACTTGGCTTAATGATGAATATGGTCAAGGATGGGATCAAGTAAACGCCATGTTTTTTAAAACGTGGATCTAGACAGGTTTCTTAAAAATAAATTATTTTATTTAAAATGGATACTAAGTAGAAGTGTCTACATGTAATATTCTTGTTTTTGTGTAATATTTATAGCGTAATTATCTAAAACCCTAAAACTAAAAAGATCATCAATGTGAATTATTGACATAATTTAAGATTATATAATGTTTAAGGCTGAGTCCATATAATTTTCTTCCATGTCCATATCATGAAATTCCATAAATGTTATTTTACTTATAACTTTTTTTATTATTATATATGACCCTTGAACTCCAATTTTCATCTTAATAAGAGAATATTTTATTATCCCTTTTATAATTATTGTTTTTAAGGAATTCTATTTCCAAATTTTAATCCCTAAAATGTGGTTTAATAAGTAGAATATAATTTTTTTGAATAGTAACTTTTGCCTTTTATTTACCACCGTTAAAGTTAAATAGGATAATTCATGGTAAAAAGAATATTATAATAATACAAAATTACAATAAAACTTGTCCTAACTTTATTGGACGAGTCATGGCTGACAATGGGCATTATGGAGTGGATTTGGGTACCCCATGGAGCCACTTGATAGTGATAAGGACAATTTAGATTAATTAATTTATTGTAAATTCAAATATGACACAAACATATATATTTTGATAATGAAATTTTTACATGGGGTTATATAATATAAATTTTCAACTATATATATTCATTGTAAAGATAAAACTATTTCTTAAATCCTGGTATTTGTTTTATAATTTTTAAACATCAAATAAATATAATTATGTATGACACAAAAATAATGCAGTATTTACCACATTAATAAAAGATTTAAAATAATAAGATTATAAATATTATTAAAATATTCAAAACCTATCCAATTATTATAGGATGATTTTATTTCAAACATGATTCATCTTATCTTCAACTTTAAGGGGTTTTGTACCTCTTCAAACCAAATATAAGTTTCTAATAAACTAATTTTTCAAACTTTCTTAAACAGCCCATCCTCTCCCTTATTAAACGGCACAACTTCTAACCCATTACTCACACCTCTAAAGCCCCATAGCTGATCCAACATCTTACCAATTAATCTACCAACATAATCCCCCCCCAAATCTATTAGAATCCTTACCATATGAGGAAAGAACATAAATAAGTCTTTTTGGTTCAAACCAAAGGGAGCTACCCGTATTAAAGGTAACAGTTTCTATTAAATTATTTTATTTTAGTTTTCTTCTACAACCCATAAACATGTTTTATTACTTTATTTTATAAAATACAAGTATCCACATTATACTAGGATGTTTTTATGAAAAATATTCTAACTACACTTTCACACCTCCATTTAATGTGTAAAGAACAAATTGTTTCTATGGACAACAAACTACTGCCTCACAAAATGATGATTGTTCAAATATCTCCCACCACCTCACATAGATTCCATTATTAATGAACTATATATATATATATATATATTATTTTTATGTTTTATATAATCTTCTATATTTGTTTCATTTATAGAATACAAACATGGGTTCCATTATAGGTAAACATGTTAATTTCACTTGTGGAAGTGTGGACTACCACCCCCTCCAAGTTATATGACTCATTAATGACATACATGGGATATATAAAGTATAGTGTTAATGAAATTATATATTATATTATACTGGAATTAAAATATACTTATGTATCACTATGTTTTCATTCAATTAAATACTAAATTGAAACTAAAGTAGCGTTTATGCATACGAATGCCTTACCGTCTCCATGAACGGTGAATTTAATTTCTTACATCTAAATGTAATGTAATTTTATAAATATATATATATACTAGATATATATGACATAAATGATATATATATCCTGATAATAATCTTGGTGATAATGGACTCTTGACCACATGAACAACTTGTTATTATAAGGTGTTCATTTTTTACTCAAGTATCAAATATCGACAAAGTGACCATCATTAACCTAAGTGATTACATAATGTTTACAACATGGTAATAGGTGATATAAAAGGAATAGAAATCTTGGGAATGGTTCTTAATAATGTATGAATTAACTTATGTTTATTATTCAGGAAGAAAAAGGAACAAACATGTCATGTCGAAGATGAGGTAATGGATTTATTATCTCACTTTAAATTATGTGATATTTCCATTATTCACCACTTAATCATTGTGTGTGGTGTATTGTGTACTTCCATTTGATATATATTATCAGGATTATATTTATATTCAAGGTATTTAGTGATTACTTTAATTTTTATTAACTTCTGATCATACAAATAGATTGATTACAATGTGGTAAAGGGTTTTATCTCACTTTTTATTCCCGTGAGATTCATGCTATATTTGTCACTATTTCCATTGTATGGTGTACATACTACCAATGATTTTTTTTTCACATTTTGTAATATAATTTCATTTATTGGTATTTAAATCTTCATTAAAGGATCATTTTTTCATGGGGTGTATGTTTTTTAAGTTACCAAATCGGTTATGGAACTTTTTAACCCGATTTTATTTATTTGGGTTAATCTTCTAATTCATAATTATTTCATCCTATGATTATGTGTCCAATCACTATTTTTTTAGTTATGTTGTAATTTCCACGACCCTTTGTGTCGATATACTTTTGATTCAAATAATCACTCTATTGATAAATTCTCAAGTCATCAATATGAACGTGATAAGATTAATTTTAACTCAATTTCAACTCATTGAGTTAAATATCCAAATCATTTGTTTTGTCTTAAAAATAACACGTGTGAATTTCCTATGATTGGTTTACACTAAATATCAGTTCATATTGAGTGAATTTATATTTGTAACACATTATTATGTAATTTATTCATCTATAATCAAAGGATATCATCTTTATTATGGATTTCATCTCAATTTACATTCCATTGACACTTCATTGTGGTTATGCACCATTTCACTCCTACATGGTTTATATACTATCTTCTGGAATATTATTTCATGAATCCTTTTATTCTCATGATATTATAAAGTTTTGATTAAAGGTTATTCCTCAATTATTTTTATTCTGTCGTCTTTCATTTAGTTAAAAAATATTTAACTAAAATATCATTATAAATGTTTTAATGATTTATTCTTCTAAATATTTCACATTAATGCCCTTATTTTAAAAATGGTTATTAGGATTTATTTATATAGAACTTAATGTATTCAAATGATAATTCATTTAATAGTTTCAATGTGGTATGGGACACTTTGATTAAAAAGTCTCTTTATAAAATGTTTTAAATGATTTTAAAAAATTGTTTGATAAAGAATTTATTATGTCATTATATTCAAATGATATATTCTGATTGGAATGTAGAAATGTAATATTTCCTTGATAATTGTGTTATGATTATGTTATGTTTATTGGTAGTTGATTATTTATATGGGTTGTTCCATGAAAAACCATGGGCGGGTGAGCCTGAGATAGCTCCCTAATGCATTGGGTAACGTGAAAGAGGTATACTTTAATGTTTATCATAAGTGATTTATGGAATATACTATGATGTGTATTCCAAATGTGACACCATATATATCTGTGACAACTATAATGAAATTATGTTATGAATTCCATAAGAAAAATTTATGATTTATGATTTGTGTCTGTTATTCATAAATATTATGATTTCATAATGTATATTATGATTGAAATGTATTGGTTTCGTTGATTTCTATTTAGTGAAGTGATACTGTTTTCCTTCATCGTTTTATAATGCTTATTGATATTTTTATGACCATCCCATGTTTTTTAAATATTTTACACTTGGATTAATGATGAATATGGTCAAGGATGGGATCAAGTAAACGTCATGTTTTTTAAAACGTGGATCTAGACAGGTTTCTTTAAAAAAATTATTTTATTTAAAATGGATACTAAGTAGAAGTGTCTACATGTAATATTCAAGTTTTTGTGTAATATTTATAGTGTAATTATCTAAAACCCTAAAACTAAAAAGATCATCAATGTGAATTATTGACATAATTTAAGATTATATAATGTTTATGGCCGGGTCCATATAATTTTCTTCCATGTCCATATCATGAAATTCCATAAATGTTATTTTACTTATAATTTTTTTATTATTATATATGACCTTTGAACTCCAATTTTCATCTTAATAAGAGAATATTTTATTATCCCTTTTATAATTATTGTTTTTAAGGAATTCTATTTCCAAATTTTAATCCCTAAATTTTTCAAATAGAGTTTTAAAATTGAGGATGCAATTTATTTAAGGTTGGGAGAATGTAACACTAAATAATTATAAAATGATAACATATTATTATATTTAGTATGTGAGATGGAACACCAAGTAAATATAATCCATAGAAATCATGTCTTTAAATATTACCAATTCAATAACTTGTGGAACATGAAACCATCAGTTGAAATGAACAATGGTATATATTATTATTATATAATAAGTATTAACATGGAGAGTATATATAGTTGTACAAATTTGAGTAAATTTATTCATATTTTTTTATTATAAATAAACTAATAATTATTTAAGAAAAAAATTATTTTTTCTAAAGAAACTGTATTTTTAAAAAATATTTATTAGTGGTTCATTGTGGATAAAATTAGAAATTCATAGTTATAAATTTTTGAAATTAATTATATTAATTTTAATTAAATTTTTATTTAATAATACCAAAATTATATATGGTTAAATATTTGGTATTTTCATTTAATATATGATTATTCTATAAGTAGTGAAAAATACAGATTTCTAATTGAAAATTTTCATTTTGATTAAAATATTGATAAAGATAAATTATATTTGTCATTGGTTTCAAGAGAAATTTTTTCCATTTATATATCTATTTATCTATTTTATTTCATTTTAATAAATTATAAATTTACTTTTGATGATAAAATATTGTAAACACTTTGTCATTTTGTTTGGAAAAACTCACTTTCTTGTCGCGTATACCGAATCAATTTTCAGACATATTTATCCGCATTTTGACGAAAATTTATAATAATATTTTCTATATTTAGAGTCATAATTATGTATGATATATATTAATTGAAACTTAATTTGTGACCAAATGAATGGAGAAAATATAAAAAATTAATTGCTACGATCATGGTAAAAATGGATTCCCCTCAGGGAAAACTATGAATACAAGTGTTAAAAATAAACTAACCAATATTAAAACAACCATTTTATTGATATATTATGACTTTATAACTTCTTTTTTTGAATATTTTACATATTTGAGGCTTTTGGTATGCTAAATATGTGTATAATATTGGATCTTTTAAAAAAATTTACATGTGTTTCAATCACCTCATGTATAAATGGCCACCCTCTCCTCTTTTCTACACATCAAACAATTTTTTGGTTTTCCAATACATACCAAAATAAATTTCATAATCAAATCCCCTCATAATAAAATCTTTTCTATTATAAAAAATACATCCTTTGAAGGATTTGTTTCAATCCTAAAGAGATTACAGAAACAAGAGGTAATTTTCATCAATTATATTTATTATTTTATTTCTTAATCCACTTCATTAAATTCCTATTAAAAAATATTATATAAAAATATATTTAATCCATATTATTATATATTTTTATGTAAAATAAATTATTTAGAACCACATCCAATTCCATTAATTGGGTTATGAAATCAATGTTCATTTGTTCAGTAGACTACACGTTGAGAACCGATGTCATTCGTTATTCCACTTCCAACATCCAAATTGGGGTATAACGAGGTATATAAAGTATATATTTGATTATTAAAACATAATTAGAGTTTTTTCGTATTTATATTATATATATCTTTTTATTTCCCATTTTATATGGGATATGATAATTTTTCCCGTGTTTCTAGGGGACAACTACCTCACAAAGCGATGTGGTTCTACTTTGACTAACATTGTTCATGTAAGGTGATAAGGATAAGTTAAATAAATATATGTAATATAAATTAAATTATTATGATATTAATTACATATTTATCATTCCTTAATTGTAATATATCATTTTTTCATACTATCTAACTCACTTAAATTTGATAACATCATTCATGTAAGTGTGGACTATTGGTCTGAAGGGGTGCTAGAGGCCAAGGAGTTGGGTCTCTACTTGTGAGAATTGGGACCAATACAGGATTTTAGGAGCTTTCTCTTCTAGAATTTTAAAAATAGTTCCCCCATAATGCACCCTCTGAACCGAAAACTCAGGATGGTTCAGTTCCCTTTCATGATGAGGTGTTGAATTCCATCCAAGTAAACGCACAATCTGACTTGCAAGCTGATGTATATACTAATTCCGCCTCCCAGCTGCATAAATTTGATGAGGATTCCAAGGATATCTCACTGGAAACCTCAACAAAACTACCACCAGGACCAGACGAAGCTTGTTTCAATTTTTTTTACTATGTTAGACTCTATTAACACACCTGAATTTGACTTGCTCAATATTGAGGGTCTTGAGAGTACAGGTTTTAGTAATCGAAAACTTGTCCATTTTCTACATTCTACTATTTGAAAGGTTCCAATAATGATGTTGACCCCTTATTAAGGTGTTGATAATTTTTCCACTGAAGATGAACCCACCGTACAAGAGGCTCTGTAGGATGAAATTCATAATACAGATCAGCAATAGATGGAGGCTATCCAGAGTATACCATAATTGGCTACTGATAAGGAAGCTGTCCTGTTTCAGGGGGATGTGGTGGTCCATGATGAATTGGTTGTTCATGATGATCAAAGGAAGGATTCAACTTCTATGGATTCTCAAGTGGAAGAGGAATCATATGAGGTATCATTGCAGCCAATTCAATGGAAAAAAGGGTGGAACTCAGCAACTCGGGGTGGAAATCATTATCGGGGTTGGCCTAAGAATAGGTGATATTTACTTTATACAATGATCATTTTGAACTCCTTTTTTTGTGCTATTGTCACATATTCAAAATTTCTTCCTTGTACCTTTACTTTTTGTTTCATAAATTCTGGCGTCATGGATCTCAATCCATGGCGGAGCTACTTTGGGTATATACTATGTCATTGATCATAACATATATCATATCTCAAAAACATATTTCATGATTGCAAATAAAATTGATATTTATTTATAAAAATTATAATTATTCCATGATCATTATTATTTATATAGTGGATCTATATAGTGTTCTTGAGAACAAGATCATTCATAACAATAACATTCATAATAAAACAAGGGAACAAACACCCGAAACAATGAAAATAATTAATATTTATTAAGATAAGGGTGATAATATATTATAAAATTTTCATATATGATATTATAAATATTTATATTTTTTTTGTATGTTAATATAACGTCTATGATGACAATTAGTATGGTTAAATTATTTTCAACAAAAAATATGCATGATGCAAGGGATTTTTTTTCTAAATTAACATTCCATTGAGTCTTATCTATTATTATGAACCAATTTAATTTTTTGTGGATTATATAAATCCTCTTTGAAATGTTATATCATGATTTGTAAAATATTGTTGATATTTTATTTTTCCTATCTTCGCATTTCACCCAAGGTGATTTGATATGAAAATTACGAAGTGGTATATGTTATGGTACAATCTAATAATATTTTTTGATTATTATATTTATCTTAAAAAAATTAATTTCATGTAATAATTTTTTGATTGAAATTATATTTCTTATATTTTATATTTTACTTAATGAAGTTTATAGGTCATACATAACACATACAACCTTTATACAGATGGTGTTTTCTTTGAATGTTATTTGATTAACTAGAAAAGTATTTATAAATACAAATCCTTTAATAATTATGTATATTTGATGAGAATTAATGATTTATAAATTATATATATTGATATTTTAGGATGAGTGTTTTTGAAAAACTGTTATGGGTGGTCATTATCTTAGAAACACCCTTGGTGAATTAGTAATCTCACGATATGAAACAAAAATCTATCGAAATAAAAATTGGTTTTAACCCACTAGTTTTAAATTTTCATGAGGATAGATCATGAATATATAGGTATTATGTTTTGGTAAATATGAAACTCAATAATTAAAAATACCCTTTTTTATTAATTTATTTTTTATTATCCATGATATTTTTTGGTCGGATGTTATTGATGAATTCTTTTCATTCCCAGTTGATATAAAAAAAGACATGTTTTTTTAGTTATTTACAATCAAATACTGACTATAAATTATCCAATTCTGATATCCATGCCATTGGTTAACTGAAAAATGTTTTAAAATATTATCCGTTAAAAATTGATTGTGGTAGAAATTTATTTACATGTCTTGTGTTTTCAGTTATTTACCTGTCCATGTTTTTTAGGAATATTGATTAATGATTGAGTCCACTATAATTAATATTTACTGAGAATTTTTTATGACCATTAATTTTACATTCCTAGGTATCGATGAAACATACTATGAATGATTTCTAGGAATATTGTAGGTGGAATTATGATTGTATCAACTATATTACATTGTAATTTTGGTATTAAAATGAAATATTTTAATCATGTATGTATCTAGTTTTCCAAGACTAATAAAAAATTTAGTCCATCAAAATGATATTTCTTTTATCATATTTAAATTTATTAATATGGGTAATTAATCTTTGAAATATGGGTTTGGGTATCTAAATTGAGAATTTACAATAGATTTTGTAGTTTATTATATAGTTGAAGACATTCTATTTTAATGAGAATGAAAATAAATTATTTAATTGAATGTATTCTAAATGACTTTAATTCCATAGACCTATAGGTTACATTGAATGAATCTAAATAAATATTTACATGTTATATTTTGATTATAAATGGTGTAAATTAGGTCACTTTGGTTCATTTATGTTTCGGTATGAAGGGATGATATTTAAGGGAATTGAATGTGGAATAAATTATCAGGTTTCACATGTGGTACTTATAAAGTTTATAGAATAAAATTGAGGATATTATTTTTATATAGAATAATATAAGGTTTGATAAGTTATGGTTGAAAATAATTTCAATGGAATATACAACTATTTAGGTTAGTTATCATAATATTACGTATTATAGGGATATAAATAGTAGAACATTAATGAAAACCCTACAATAAAATATGTAATATTTATATGAATATGAAAACATTATAAAATTTTTGTAGGGTAGATATTTTATGGTTCACCTAGTAATTATATACCCATATATGGACACTATATGTCGATTAAGGCTGTGGAATATGTTGCAAACCAGATTTCAAGAATGTGACCCATTATTATATGTTTTATGTGTGTACGTGGTTTACATAAATATTTGTATGGATAAAAAACCTCTTGATCTTTTTGGGTAGTTTATGGATGTAAAAGGATTGATCACTATTATTAAATATTGTTGAAGACAACCAAAAAACTATGAAAAGTGACATAGTGGGATATGGGTTAGTGGATGATTAGGTTAACAGTTTGGTCAAAATGTGTGTCCAGTAAAGAGAAATCATTTGAAGTGGTACCAATGGATTATACCGGGGTGTCACATAGTTTTTCCTACCTTGAATGTCAACTGTGCATTTTAATTATTGTGGAATATGAACTTTCATGATTATTACATGGCATCCCAAACCTTGAAATATAACCATGCATGGATAAAATTTATATACTAATTTGTTTTATCTAACTCATACTATCCTCAAATTCTCTATTTTTGACTATTATTTCGTTATCATGATTTTAATTTTTCACAAATGAATTAGAAGAACTTCCCTCTAATCTCGGAGAAATCCATTGGAAAATATTTTTCCTTTTAAAGAATCATTTCATTGTTAGTCTCCAATCATGGTGGTTTTCTCATAAACATATTTTTTCCCACTCCTAGAAAGAAATATCCAATACATGGGGGGTGAATATAGGTTTTTTAATGCCAATCATGTTGGGATATTTTTTTGTGGTTTATAGGGAACAATATCTATAGTTGGTTTTAGAGTTTCACCCCTATTTTGTTGTATAATATTTGTATTTTATCATTTTATCTATTGTATCTGAGGTATTTGGATTCACTCTTGACTATTTTTATTAAAAATTAAAGGCATACATTAAATTTATGTTTGAATAAAATTTAATTTATTATTATATATTTATGAAAATATTGGTAGGAAACTTATTTAGTGATGTTTTTTGGAATTTTGGAATTTTTTTAACAAGTGATTATTTGAATGATTTCCAAATGATGATTATAAAATATTTGTATTTGTTTTATTAGAGGAAAATGGTATATTTGTATTTTTTAGAATAAATTATTTTTTTATGAAATGGTGAGGAAAAATTGGTATATTATGTATTTCTTCATAATTGGATGGGGTCTGTTCATTTTAAATGACATAAACATATGGATGGGGAGTGTTTCATTAGGGAACTGGTATGTAGTTACCTTATGGCGAATCCATAAATCAACGAGAGACAACTTGTGTGTATAGATCTTTCACCCATGCATATCATGTATGAATGTGTGGATTGGAATGGGTTATACCAAATGAATTTTTAATATGGTTTGAATATCTTGTTTGGTTATCTTCCATGGAAACAATATTTTGTGTGAAAATTTATCAACATTATAAAAATTTGATTAAAGGGTTTGATAAATTTTTTTAATAAATTATTTTATACCAAAGTAATGACATGTTATATAATAGTGTTATTAATTGGGAAGTCATTTGGGGAAATACTACTAAGCTTTATTACTAACCAATTTAATAAAAACATTCTTTTTTGTTGAGGATATTGTTTATGAGGAAATCTATAAAATAAAATTATCTACTTTCTTTAGTGATAAGTCATGATACTTTGATTAATACTAGTGGAGTTCGATCTTGGAGTGTATTGGTATATGTGATGTTTTTCTTTTTAGTCATTGATATTTATGGGGTTTTCTTCCAATATTTATGTTTATGGTCTTATTAAATGTCTTTGAAACTCTAGTATTTTTTTATATTATCTATTGATATTACATAAATTTTAATAACATTGTTCTCTTGCCTCATATTATGGTTGTTTGGAACTTTTGTTCATTGTTTGGTTGATTTAAATTATGAAGGGAATATTATCCTCCAGTTGTTTATGAATCCCCTGGCATTTATTTCAATCCACCGGTGTCTTGGGGATCTCACTTATGCCCCTGTAGAAATTAAACATATACAAAAGATAGTGAGGATGGGTGGGATGTTACATGTGATATCATTTTTTGAACAATGGGTATCAATTATGCCAGTCATGTAGTTGAAAATCATTCTTGATTAGTCGTTATATAAACAAACCAACCCCATTGTCTCAGATTTAGAACATTAATTAATTACAATGGTACAATGAAAAATATATATTATTCTATAGGAATAAATATTTTTTAACATTTGGATGAATGGATTAAAATTTAATTTTTACATAAATACATCAAATGGAAAACAACATATCAAATCCATTTTAAATCACTCATAAAATATTTGGTTATCCCTACATGTCATTAATAATATACATATTCACATACTGGAGAAAACATGAGATAATACTGATCTCAGATACTTAGTACGAGTAAGAAATACATCGAAAAATATAAAAACAAAAACAAAAAATAAATATGTTTAACTAAAAACACATGACATTAAAAAATAATCATGAGCATAATATGGAAGGAATAAATTTTGATTGAATAATTACATATAAATAATAAAATGAGAAATGAAAGTAATAATGGATATTATAAGAGTTGAATAATAACAATTATTATCAATTAGTAATATAATAATGATGGAATTTAAAATTTTTGACATCAGAACATACTGTCGATTCCACAATCACGAAAATTAAAAAAAAATTGGTAAGGCCTTGACAAACTCCCAATATGGTTAGTATCATGGGAACTACCAAATCATCGAGGGGATATAGCTCCCCCACCCCCATTAGATACTAATTAAAATTAATTTCTCAAATGAATATGGTGAAAGATAGACAACAAATACATATGGAACGTAAATAACATTCCCAAACTATTAAAGATAATGATTAATCATTCTAAGTAATATGTTGAATAATATCATCATATCATATCCATAGTAAAACTAATAATAAAAAATTTAATAAAATAAGATATATTATTTCATAAAAGATCAACCTCGACTAATTAAAAGATTCAGTAGAGTGATTTTAAATAGAAAAAATTAATCTTATAAATTTATTGAGGACTTCGTGAGAGAAATTTCGTTTTTTACTTCTCAAAAAAATTATTATTTTAAAAAAATAGCTGTTATAAAATCATATAATAAAAATATATATCGTAAAATAAATTATATGGTAAAATAAATTATTTTGGAGTTATGAATTATTTATAAATAATTTTAATACATTTATGAATTGATATTAAGTAATTTTAGAAATGGAAAACTTTAATGTAAATTAAGAGAAAATATCAAATAGTCTATAAAATATAAATAATTCATAATTGTTTGTCTAAAACCAGAAATGAAATCTATTTTTTTCAATATAAACAAGAATATAATAGATAAAAAATTATTTCTAATAACATAATATGGTTTTTACATGAACATGCATTAAAATTTGGGAAGTTCCTTTTAATTGGGATTACATATGGGAGGAATTGGTAAGGGAACCCTAAAAAATTTATTTTAATCAAAAAAATAATAATTGTTATATTTAATTATTTTTTAATCATACACATATAAAATATAATAATTAATAAACAAAATTTTTTATAGGGATAAAAATAATATCCCAAATGGAAATTGGAGGTTCGAGGACAATTCCATACAATTTTCATAAAGTAAAACCATATTCCCCATTAAATTATTAATAATTAGATGAAACATTTAGAACCATGAAGAAAATGAGATTCAGAATATGATACAAAAAGTAATTATACATACACCACCGAAACCAATTAGTGGTGAATACTTCATATCTCAAATAAATAAGAGTGAGATGAGAAAACCAATACGTTATGTCATTAAGTGTTCAAAAATTGGACTTAATGTTCTGGATAATGATATTATATTCATTAATAGTTTTATTCATAATATATTAACCATGTATTTGAGTAATTATAATTATATTAAGTACATTAATGTACATTTTTTTGTGTTATAAAATTCAATTTCATCATTTTGTAGAGTTTGATTTTTTAGTTTTCATGAATGGTTTATTTAAGTACAAATATGAATGATTATGTAAAATATAAATGGTTCTATAGAATTTAAAAACAGTATTATTTATTAAATTATAAGTGATTTAATTTTTTTATATATATAATATATTTTTCTATATATGGTAATGATTTCTTCGATATGTCATTATTGATATCAATTTAGATTATATTGTATATTTTTGATCGTTACGAAGTAGTTTTTTCTTATGAATTTATATTATACATATAAACTATTTATATAACATTAAATAAGTTGTATTTAATATCTGAAGGAAATTTTTAACCATAAAAATAATATTATGTCAACCCTTGAAGTAATAATTAAAAAAATATGAAGTCATCATCCATGATGTTTGTAAACCAAAACCTCACAGATGATGTTTTCATTTTTAGAATAAAATGTGAAGAGAAAAGAGTTGAATGTTTATATAACATTATATTAATAACATTATAGTTAATAAAATATAGTTTTTTATCATTACACTTTGTTATATGGAGTTTAGTAGAGTATAAAAAAATAAAATAAATTGAAAACAAATTAAAGTAAAAAAGAAATATGATTTACCTCTAAAACAACTTATCCACGAGATCCTTGTTAACGAAATTGAGAATGGTATTCTAGTGATTATAGATATACCATCACATATATAATAAATTATGAATAGTAATTAGTACGAATATAATTATGATTCAAGGCTTTAGAGGTGTGGTGAAAACATGTGATGAGGTGTTGTATTTGTAGTGGTTGAGAGGGTTTTTTTTATTATTTTAGTATTTTGTTTATTACTCAGGTTCAAGAAATAAATAGTATAGATTACTATTAATAAACATATTATATAGTATATTTGATTTGAAACTAATAGTTTTTTACATAATCTATGATGTTATAATTCATGTATTTAACTTAAAAATTCAAATAACGTAAATCACGGTATTTCACTATTCACAAAAAAATTACTATTTCATAAAAATATGAAACATTTAACATATCAAAAATTATAAGTTTATAATTCAAAAATAGAATAAATTTTATAAAAATAATCTTCAATCATTATAAAATTGATTTTTAAATAAAATAATCATCCGTTCGAAAAATATTGATTTTAAAATTATAACTATTTTTCTGAAAACATGAAAAATTAATTAAATATTATAAAATTATATTATAATTTTTTAAAAAAAAATATTCATATATAAATATATTTTTGAAATTAAATTTTCTTTTAAATTATTATAATAAATTTAAAATTGCAATTAAAAATTCCATTTTAAAAAATATTAACATTTTATTTATCATTTTTAAAACATTTATTTACTTATCCAATAATATAATCATATCATATAATAATTTATTACATATGTAAATATAATTTATAATTTTTTAGGTACGATAAAATTTTAATAATTAATTTACTTTTATGTTGACTAAATTGTTTGTTTTATAAATATGGTTATTTTTAAATATTCACTGGAAAATAAATATATTCAGAATAAATACAAAAAATTCATCGTAATATAATTGTTATATTCTACTTTTAATATATAATTTTGTTAAATATAAATTATTAAAGCTACAAAATATAATTTTAAGATGACTACACCATTAAATGGACGTACAATGACCTTTAAAAATATATAGTTTTTTATGTTTAAAATTTGATTTATTATTATATTATAAATACAAAATTTCTTTTTATTAATTTAGACATATAAATATCATATTTTTTTAATACCACTCACTACCAAAAATTTATTTACTATGTTATAATAGTAATTTTTATAATATAATATGGAGGTTTTAAATGCGAACTTGTGTGCAACATAAGCTGTCAAAGTTGTCATATTTAATAGTGGAACGATATACCATCACGGGGTGTTACATTATCCTCTCTTAAAAAATAATTTGAGATCAAAATATAATATTTTAATCATTAGTCAAGGATTTGAAAATTTAAAATACCCATTTATTAACCCCGTATTATAAAAATGCTTAATAAAATGTAAATTTATAGAGAGAGAAGGACCATGTGATGGTCACCATAAAAATTGGTTTTCTTATAGTAGATCATTATTGCGAACTAAAAACATGGGTATGGAAAATAATTCTAACTATCAAGTTTTGATAGAGAGTGATAAAGAACACAATCATTAGAAACATAACTATCACTATACATTAAATCATTGATTGTTTAGAAGTCCATTGATTTCTCAAAAATAAATTTAAACATATAACATTATAATTCTAAAAACATTTTGAGGTTGTTTAAGTTTAATTTTACTATAAATATAGGCACTTGAGAAAATAAAAATGCGTGATTTGTTTCCATTTTATTTTCATGATATCATACTTTTTTCCATGACCTATTTCCATTTCATTAATTACACAAGGAGAAAGATATTCCAGATGAATTTTTTTTCATAACTGAAGCACTATTAACAAAACATATGGTCCCCATTCCATTCCATCATCCATTAAATTATTATTGAAACAAAAAATGTTAATATATTTTATCTAATATTTCAAATCATACCTTTATCATTACCTATAATATCCTAGATCAATTCCATATTTAGGTAACCTTTTGACATATCCAAAATATGTCTATTTAAATTCAAATACAAACAAATTAGACAAAATGTAAAAAATTTCCAAAATAAACATGACATATTATTTCACTAAATAATGTTTCTCTTATTGTAACACACAATATACATGAATTTATTTATCTCCTTTAAACATTTATGTTGTCATTTGGGTTCCAAAAAATAAATTAGGATGTTGAATATATTCTAGAAATCCAAACATCTAACAATTCAATCAAAACATATACATTCAGATCACTAACCATATTCATAGTCATTAATACTATAAAAATATATTTATCATTATTATCTAAATATCTATCACATAGTATTGTTTATATTTCCTCAATCACGTGTTTTATAGAAGATCAACTTTCCATTGAATATATTTCCTTGGTACAATTCAACTCAAAAATTTAAGTCCTAAACAAAACATTACTATAGTTAATTCCTAATATATTTCCTAATTATTACTTCTATAATATAATTAAATAACATACTCTTATAAAATATAACTTTAATCAAAAAAAATTATTCATTCAATTTTATCAGTAATAATAAAATAATACTTGAAAAATATCCCTCGTCATCATATGGTATATATTCTATTCGATCATAGAGAATTAATTTGTATAGTTCCCCATATACTAAAATTTTAATAATTTAACATTTGAAAATAATTTCTTACCCTAAAAATCTTGAGCATGTTGCATTTATTTCCACACATGAAGCAAACTATATTTCCTTTTCAACATGTACCGTAGTGTTTCTCCCCATAATTACCACATGGAAAAAACTATTTTTCTATTTAATTCACTTTATCTATTTTTAACATTCCATCCCGGTAGTTTCTTTTTTACCTTTAGAACCATAATTCCTAGATAATTCATTCTCCTAATTGATAAAAAAACTAAATTATATCCTTATATTATTAGAGTTTTTGGGATAATAGTTCTATTCGAAGGATTTTCTTAATACCACAACAAAATTGTTCATTCTTTCTTGTTGGATTACATATGTAGCCACTGTCATGCCTTGATAAAATTGCAATGTTGGATTATTACAAAGAACCATTTCATATTTCTATAAAAGAGTCAATAGTTGTCTCTCAATAAATGATATATTTTTTAATGTTATATACCATGAAATGCTTCATAAAATCTCTAAATTTATTTTTTCATTCTCATTCCCCCCCCAGTGTTTTGAATTAATGACCACCCATGAAATAAAATGCTGAGAGATTATAAACTATGATGATAACCATACAAATTTTATTATTTTACATGAAAATATATTTCTTCTTCAAGGAACTTATCAATTGGTAAGATACAAATGGATTTTTTGTCCCACTGAATACACAACAACACAAATAGGGTTTGGCGGCGGTTTTGTGGCGGCGGTTCACAAAACTGCCGTTAAACGTTTTCCTTGAAAGGTTTCGCGGTGGTTTTTAAATAAACCGCCGTGAAACCCATTTTTTTTAAAACAACCGCGACCCTTTCCATTACCCCTATCGCGTTTACCCCACAAACCCTCGCCCCTCTTCCCCGATCCCCCCCGGCCCCCGTGCCCCCCGTGCCATCTAGCGAACCCCACACCCCCTCGACCCCCGGTGACCCCCGCACCCCCCACGGCCCCCCGTGCCATTCGGCGATCCCCGCACCCCCCGCGGCCTCTGGCGACCCCCACACCCCCCGACGCCCCCCGCGACCCCCTTCGATTTTGGTAAATTTTAGTTATTTCTTTGTTTGGTAGTGTTGTGTGATATGGTTTCGATGGTTTCATAAATAATATGTGTTATCAATCAATCCATTGTGGTTTTCCCTCATTCCTTTTCTATTTGAAGAATATCATCTTGTTTCCAATTTATTTTGTCGAAGGATCTTAGGTTCTATATGTTTATAAGGTAGATGTATCTATACAAGTGGTTCTAATTTAAAATTTCCTTATATTATTAATAATTTCTTTGGCTTGTTTCATGAAATTGATGGATTTAAATGGATTTTATGGAATATATACATGTTTTAAAACAGGTCTTTCTTCAAAAATGGTTTTTCTCACGAAAAGTGGTTGACTAAATTCTTTAAAGGGTGGATTTGTTTTTAAAATGGGTTTTCAAGCTTGAAGTCGAAGGGATTTATTATTAAATTTGTTTTATTATATGTGATCATGGATTCTAAAAAGATTTTGAAAAACTTGGAACATTAGGTGTCCTTGGATGCATTGGAAATATACTTCTCACTCTTTTTTATGTAATTCCACAAGAGGTTTTATGACACTTTTTTTGTGTGTAATTCCACTAGAGGTTATATTAGTTGAATCCACCTTAATCTTGGATTGGGGATTCTCTTTCATGTCTAGAACGTAAACCCATAGTTTGGATCCCAAATGGGGGGTTTTTTCATTGATGATTTATTTATCACATGATGGTATATTCATGGTTACTTTCTCACACAGTTATATTATAGTGTATCTATGGTTGGGTTTTTCTATGATTACCAGATTTCTTTTATTCTTAACATATTCCTAGATTTTTTGTATATGGTTTTTTTATGAAAATCGAAGAATTATTGTAATTTTTTTATGAAAAATATATGTAAACTAGATTTATTTTAAAGATAGAGATATTGAATTTTTGATATTAGAACTTGTAATTTTCTCTTTTTGTTTACTATCTTTGTATAAAGAAGGATTGGTGGTGATAGATGGTCACATAGGGATATGATAGTATTGTCTATTTTATCTTTATGGTTTGGCCTATTTAGATTGAATTTTTTATACTAATGGATGTTTATCTTTATTTTTTATTTTAATTTGGTTTCATAACTTTATTTTCTAAAACAAGATACTACTTTCATGTCTCTTTATTACACATCTCCATGTATAATACCCTCTTGGGAGACTTGCCTAGTTTTCCCTAGTCGGTTCATTATAAATTGATATCAAAAGGAATATTGATCCCGGAATGTTACGACACTTCATAGTTTTGGTTTAGTGTCATTGGTAGACAAGATTTAGTAGCACTAAAATTTAGTTAATATGTGTGGGATGGTGCCTAGAAATCTCACCTCCATGTATGAATTCATGTTACTATGGGTGGTTAGTTATTTTTGAAAATATTGTCACTTGGACTTTGTGGTTGATTGAATAAACTAGATTTGGTGTCTATTTAAAAAAACTATTCATTTCTTATGTTTTATATTTCATTAATAGAATTCATAAATTCATAAAATTATTATTATTTTAAATCATTAATATGGATTATGGAAGTTGTTCTATGATTTAAGAATTTTCTCATGTCTAAAGGGGTTTTCATCTTGTATTTGTTAGAAAATTCGTACTAGAAGAGGTCTTATGAATCTAAGTGATGTGAGACGGGTTTAATAGGAGAATCCCTTTGTTGTATCTTCTTTAGTGGAAGTTATAATATGCACTATTCATACATTGGTTATGAAGGTATTAAAAACCCAAGAGGAGTTGTGTATCATGACTCATAATTTACTAACAAGAATCCACATATCTTTCATGGTGATAATGGAATCTAGAAATATAAGGAGAGGATTGAGTAGATTGGTAGGAGATTTAAAATTCTAAAGATTCCCAAATAATCTAAGGGGTGGGGGTCAACATATATTCTCGATGGATTGGGAAAGAAATGGTGAGACTCAGTTGTGCATGTTATATTTCATGAGGATCTTACGTGGGAATCCTTCAAGAAAATATATAAACTATAGTTTTATCCTAAAATGTTACATGAGGAAAAGAACTGATACTTTCTAACATCATAAAAATGGGAATGTATTGTTATAGTTTATTACACTAACTTTTCTAGGTTGGTGCATTTCAAAGTGGATATTATTACCAATGTTTACATGAAATCTCTAAGGTTTGAGATTGTGCCAAGTGTCTCCTAAGAAACCTAAGTGTGACATGGATTTATATTTATAGTGACACTTAATTTTGATATACCTGCACGCTATTGTTTGTCTTATATTCGTGTACTAGATTATACATTAGAAACCATTAGTGGTGGCCTACTTAATTAACCTCACACCTTATTCAGTACATGGATTGGTATCCAGATAGTCTTCTTTGTCATAGGAAATACGACTTTGATATGGTTGGTTGTGTATGAAACCATTAAGAAACATCATTACTCTTGGAGGACATCTAAGGTAAAGCCTAAACAATCACATAATGTCTCAGGTTTAAAATGCATTATGATTAGTTTTGATCACACATCAATGGGGAGTTGTTTGAGGCAACATAAATATGTGATAGATAGTGTTATAAATACCAACTGGTATCCCATTACTAGATATGGAAAATAAAATAAAACATTTAATTGAGATGACCAAGCATGTGAGTACATGATATGTTCAGGAAAGTTGTAGTATTTTTTGTGAGGGTGTGGTAGTAATCTGAGTGGACCAATGTATCTCATTAATGTAGTGGGGATAGAAATTGTTTGAGGCAACATAAATGTCTGATTGACAGTGTTATGATAATTTTGTATCCCGATATTCTTACTGCTCCTCAACGAGGTGTTCACGCTGTCTCCTAAGGACCAGACTTGTTTGGTTTGTCTGGGCATGCTATGTAAGTGGTAAATGTGATCAATGAATCATCATTATTATATTATGCATACTTTATTATCAATTGGTCATCTTTATTATATTATGATTCTGCAATCTTACACTATCGTATATTTTGTGTAGGCACATTGTGATATACATGGATAAAAGTTGGATCACATTACCGAGGAACACACCTCAGTATGTTAACGGTTTGAATGAGTTTTTAGATTTTGCTATTTCTAATCGATCTGTTGAAGGGAGAATAAGATTTCCATGTCCTAAATGTAAATTTATAAAATGGTTTAAGATAGATGATGTTTATGAACATTTAATACTGAAGCAATTCCCTAGTCAATATTTGTGTTGGAATTGGCATGGAGAATCGAACAATATAGAATGATTGAGCACTGATGTTAATCCACAGAATGAGGTCCCAAGTTCGTCGTAAATGGAAAATGAAATGTAAAACCTCATAAATGATGCATTCGGCACTACAAGACACCACTATCAGCATCAAAACAAATCAGAACAACCAGAAGAGGGTGCTACAAATTGCAACATGACAACTGATGTTTTTGAGACTGTAACACAAGTAGATCAAGATTGGAACATATCATTGGATCCTCCTCTTGATTATGTAGAGCCAAATGTAACGGAAAACATCACTGATAAAAATGTGTTTCATGATTTAGTTGACGATGGAAATCAAGAGTTGTATAGTGGGTGTTTGAAATATTCAAAGCTTTCATTTCTGCTGAAGTTGTACCATATCAAATGTCTATGTGGAATTACAAATAAGGCAATTTCCATGATATTGGAATTGATTCGTGATGCATTTCTTGAAGAAAAAATCACAGAATCTTTTTATGATATGAAAAAAGTTGTTAACAAGCTTGGTCTGAATTATATAAAAATACATGTGTGTCCCAATGATTGTATGCTTTATTGGGGAGAGGATTCAAGTAGACATAATTACAAGAAATGATTTTCTTCAAGATGGTAGTCAAAGGTTGATGTTGGAAGTCTGAATGAACATAATTTCATGAAGAAGAAGAAAATGAACACACCTGCAAAGGTTTTGCGTTACTTTCCTTTGAATCTGAGATTGCAAAGATTATTCATGTCATCAAAAACCGCTGAACACATGAAGTGGCATTCTGTATATAATAACAATGATGGGTTAATGAGACATCCACGAGATTCCCAATCATGGAAGACATCTGATTCATTACATTCAGATTTCTCAGCTGATCCTAGGAATGTTCGATTGGGATTGGCTGCCGATGGATTCAACCCATTTGGGACTTTGAGTACAAGTTATAGCATTTGGCCAGTTGTTTTGATCCCTTACAATCTGCCTCCGTGGATGTGTATGCAATAGTCATCTTTTATCATTTCAATGATTATTCCTGGAAATCAAATTCCTGGAAATGATATTGATGTATACTTACAACCTTTGATTGAAGAATTGTAGGAGTTATGGAGTAACGGTGTTGAGACATTTGATGTTTGTTCTAAAACAATGTTCAAAAAGCATGCTGCTTTACTATGGACCATTAGTGACTTCCCTGGGCTTGGAAATTTATCTGGTTGGAACAATTATACGAGTTTGGCTTGTCCCGTTTGTAACTTTGATTTTCAGCCCAAACGGCTACCTCACAGTAGAAAATGGTGCTTCTTATTCCATCGAAGATTTCTCAATGCATGTCATAGATTCCAGCTGAACAAATCAAAATTTAATGGTTTCATTGATCGTAGACCACCTCCAAAGTTGTTAACCGGTTCTGAAATATTGACACAGCTTGAAAATGATGAAACAGAATTTGGGAAGGTTCGTCATTTGAATGATAGCGGAAAACGGGTCCGAAGTGCATCGTCAAGTGAAATCAGAACGCAACAATGGAAGAAAAAAGTATATTCTTTAAACATTCGTATTGGGAATTTAATTTGATGCGCCACAATCTTGATGTGATGCATATTGAGAAGAATTTCTGTGATAATTTTATTTTCACATTACGTAATGAGCATGGAATGTAGAAGGATCATCTTAATGCTCGCAAATAATTACGATTAATGAACATAAAACGTGATCTCTGGCCAGATGAGAATGAAAAGTATGCTTCGTCCATTTTCGTAATGAAAAATAGGGATAAAGATATGTTCCTTCAAATTTTAAAGAATTTGAAGGTATCTGATGGGTATTCGAGTGACATCTCGAGGTGTGTTGACTTGAAGAATCGTAAGTTACATGGATTGAAAAGTCATGATTCAAATATTTTGTTACATCAGTTACTACCATTGGCATTGCGTACATCATTACCTGAAAAAGTTACTACTGTTGTACTCCAATTCTGCACATTTTTTTGGAAATTATGTGAGAAAGTTGTACATCCATTACATCTTGACAACCTCTAGGAGAGGTTTGTATTTAATCTTTGTGTAATGGAGATGATCTTTCCTCCATCGTTTTTTACTACCATTATGCATTTAACTGTGCATTTTGTTGAAGAAGCTAAATTAGGACGCCACGTTCATTATCGATGGATGTATCCAATTGAGAGGTATTTTATTTATATGTTTTCCAGTTAAGTAAACAATTTTTGACATTTAAATAAATGCATAATATTATTATTTTATTTCATAGATATCTTGGGCATTTGAAATCATACGTGAGAAATAAAGCTCAACCAGAAGGTTCTATTGCTGAAGGCTATTTGTCCGAGGAATGTCTTACCTTTTGTTCCAGGTATTTAGATGATATAAAGATAAGATTTAATCGAGTTGGACATGTTGAAGACACATCAACTCAATCTCAAATTCATCTGAAATCAAAAATATTTCCTTCTATTGGCCGATCAGTTGGGAGGGCCACAAATGTGATACTGAAAGAATTGGAATTATTACAGGCACATAGATATGTGCTGCTGAATAGTGAAATTGATGATCCTTTTATTGAAGAGTTGAGGATACAAACAAAGAGACGAATGATAGGCTGAACACGAAATGAGAAAGATATAACGAAAGCTGTGAATAAAGAGCATGTAGAATGGTTTGCACGACATGTAAGTTCATAAATATTGAAATAAATAAGAATATTAGTTTGACACATACAATTTGTAAATCTATTAAATTATATTTCTTTTTTCAGATCATGAATACTAATACTCGAGTAGATTTGTCAGAAGATTTGAAGTTTCTTCCTATATGTCCTATAAAGCAAGTTAAAAAATTTCGACACTTATAATGTGAATGGCTTTAGATTTCGTACAGTTGATCGAGAAGTGGGTTTGAAAACACAAAATAGTGGTATATTTACATTTACTGAAGTGGAATACTATGGAAAGCTGCATGATATTATTGAATTAAACTACCATGGACATTTTTCTATTGTTTTATTCAAATGAAAATGGGTCGATATTATCAGAGATGTTAAAAGAGATTCATTGCAATTTACTTCTGTGAACTTCTCTCGCTTGATGGATATTGGTGATCGTGAAATGCATGATCCATATATCTTAGCATCGCAAGAAAAAATGGTATATTATGTGAATGATGTTGTGGATGAAGGGTGGAGTGTAGTTACTCATGTAATACAAAGAGATTTGTATGATATGGGTGATGAATTGGAAGATTTGACATCTGAAGTTGAATTTCATCAACAACAGGAAGTAGAATTATTTTTCCATCGTGATATTGAAAATATTAGTCTTGTATGGATGAATGAAGTGGATGATGCAATGGAGCAGGAAACCGACAATATTGAAGGGGAAAATGATTGTATGTACAATTATTCATTCATACAGCAACCACTTGTTTCATTTCTGCAGTCATTCATTATCGTTGTTATATATATTTGGTTGGTTAGTACTGGGCATCTATTATCATTTTTAATTTTTTGTCTGCATAATTTTATTGAATTATATATTCTAAACTTAATTTTATTTGATTAAATGACAAGAATGCCAAGGAGGAAGCGGTATACTATTTCTTCTAGTCCTGCGACGGATGCCGATCCATCTGGGTCACTCCCCACGACATCTGAGGCACTAGATGCCTACACCCCCACACCATCTCCCTCAACACAATCTCTCACACCATCAGAGAGCCTCCCATTAGAGGTTGAGTCGTCGACACCCCCTACAGGTGCCTCATCAGTTTGGTGGCGACAGACCCCTTCCAGTTCATCCCGGACACACTGGAGGGTCACAGTCATAGGTACACATTTTAATTAAATGAATTTATTGCATTTTGTTTATACTAATTCTTTGCTCATTGAAGATGAAAAAAATAAGACCATGGAGAAACACATAAAATTCTCAGATGTTTGGAACTTGAATGGCGAAAAGATAGTCGTGCCATTTGATTCTTATGTGGTCCCTACGGATTATGTCGCGAGGTTACTTGGCCAGATTATAGGTCAGTTGGCAGCGAAGCCCATTTCCCTTCCCATTTCATATGATGATTGGAGACATATGCCTCCAAACTGGAAAAATGAATTTTTTGATTCTCAAATAAAGGTAATTTTATTACATTATGGTTTAATTGATTGTCATGTTACTAATATTTTCAAAATGAATTTCTGTATACAGATGTTCTTCCACTTCACAGTTGCTGATGTGATAGCACGGAAGTGGACTTTGAAAAATCTCGGTAAAAAATGGAAATATTTCCTATGGAGATTGTGGTGTGATGTCAACGATACTTCATTGACCTTGGAACAAATGTATGACAAGCTACCCAGTGGGGTACCGAAAGAGCAGTGGAATGTTTTTGTTGACAGACATCGTGATGAGAAGCGGATGGTATTGAAATATATATTATTATATTATCCTCATTTTACATTATTACATGTATATGAAGAGGAGGTGACATTGGATACATTACTGTCAAATTTCATTTTATTTATTTCAGGATCTTTCATGATAGAATGCATCAAATAGGGCGAAGCAAGTCATCCCTCACACGGCGGCCTCAAAAATCTTTTCTAGAAGCCAAATTTGATTGGTAATATTTTAAATAGTTTAAATATTTATAATAAAATATTATCTATTTAATATAATGAATTTTCAATTTATCTTTGCTTAATGCAGTCACAGAATTTAGGGCACGAAGCCTCCTGGACTGAACTGTGGTTGGATGTTCACAGAAAATCAGATGGCTCTTTTGTTAATGAGCCTACCAAAGAAGTTGGGGTATGAGTCAAATTTTTAACTTATTATCAGTTTTTACTGTGTTAATATGTATTGATATTTGATTTATAGGTAAAAATTAATGAACTATGGGATGCCAGTCCTGGGCAGTCCTACTCAGTCTCCCTGGATGACCCTGTTGCTCAAGCCCTTGGGAAGGAGCATCCTGGTAGAGTGCGCGGGATGGGTTTGGGACATGTACCATCTGAGGTCTTTAGTAGGCCATCAGGGATTCCGGCCGCATCTAATCTTGGTTATGGTCAGACCATACCTGAAGATGGTCAGAGGGAGATTTCTTCTCTACGAGCCACAGTTCAAGACCAAGGGGCTCAAATATCCACTATGTAGAAAGCGTTGACTGAATTATCTCAGCAGATGAGCAGATATGCCTCCAGTGGTAGTGCACCGAGTGGTGGTGAGTAGGTAAATCACAAAAAATAAAAATCATTTAGTTTGAAAACTTTTATTGGTTTTATGTTTAATTATAAATATGCAACAATATTTAATTTTTAATATAATGTTCTTACAGGTGGCAGCAGGAGATGGAGGTGGAGAGGGTGACGATGCATCATCGGTCCATGAGTAGTATTATTGATTTGTTGAACAAATATGGGAAAGGTTGGTTTGTATATATAAAATGTGTGGTGTATGGAACCTTTAAAAAACCATTGGTCTTGGAGGAGCTTCAGTGGCTAACCTTGAATGATCACAATAACCTCAGGTGGTAAATAGAATGATGTGTTTGTTTCATTTGTTAGATGATATATGGTAATAGGCTCTTTGATGTTTCTGTTGTAAATTCTGCATTGGGAATTTGACTCATTAGAGTGTTGCATGTCCAAATAGTGGGTGAGAGGCTGGTCATTTGACCGGTGACTTGAAGCTCCATTTCTCTCAAAACCCTATCTCTCGTGCATTTGTTTTTCAAGACAACTTTTCATGACCTCATCACAAGAAACATACAAGAGACCTAATCATGTGATCATGTCACATGAACTCTTTGTGTGATCACCTTGTCTAAATATCTCACTTAATCAATCCATGAATTAATCAATGGTAATTTATTAGAACTTTGATGCACACCCTTGTCTAAATATCTGACTTAATTCCAGACATGATATTCAAATTCATTATGTGTAATAATAAATGGCTGAGGATACATGAAATTCATGGGAATTTTGAAATATGGGAATTCATGTCATGAATTGGACACACAATGTGAATTATACGAGATCAATATTTTAAATGAGGTTTTATTAGATTTTTTCTCTAGTATTTAATACATAATACCCAACTATCATTCTGAGTGAACAATAGGTGTCTTGAGGAAAATATATATCCCACATCATCCTTTATTTGATTCATGGGGTATGGTGGATTCCTCTTGGCGATCCATGGTGTGTTCTCCTATTTTTATATTTATTTCATTATGTACCTATTTTGGAGAAACAATATAGAGGTGGTATTTTTCTTTGGTGCGTGAATGTGCATGCATTTCTACAACCCCTTATTTAGGTGTAGTTTCATGCATGGTTTCCATGTGTGGTTGTGGTTTTTGAGTTTATTTTTCTTCATCCTATAGTGAAGAGTTAGAAGTGACTGCTTCCATGTGGTAGAGGATACCCATTCTCAATATTCTATATTATATGTGTGGTATAATCAAGTTCTTTCTCTCTTTCAAGTAAATATTAAGGGTTTTTTAATAATAAAATAATTTATGAAAAATATAAATTTATGATAATGGATAATTTTCTCATGCCTTACTGCATTATTATATGTTTTTGAGATATCTATGCATGATTACATCCAATTCCAAATATTAGTACTATTGGGACCCTGTTTGTAATATAGTTGTAATGTTTTTAGGACACTTTAAATGTTGTAATGTAATTTCTCGCTGAATAAAAATAAAAGGAATATATTTTTGGATAGTAATTGGTGTCCCATTGATGTATTTTTTTGTGTGGGGATAACCACGATTAGTAAAAATGATATTTCATAACTCCAATGAATATTCATTGAAGTCGTTATCTGTGATGTTGTGGATAATTCATCTTATTGTGTTTCACTATATGGTTTAGGAAGTTGTATGGTGATGTTATTGACCAGATTGGTTGTGTAGTACAAGGGGATGTGATTCATTGGTCGATTTTCAGGTATGTGATTTTGGTAGTAGTGAAATGTGCAATTAAGAGGTTGTGGTACATGGTTATGGGGTCATGGATGTGGTGTGGTGGTTGTAGAATAATTTTTTTGTAGCAGATTCGTTGATTTGGTATGTGGTGATAGAGTTTCATGATGTTTTTAAGGAGTATTTGATTTTGTGATATGGGTCGGGCAATGTGGTCTGGAAACAATGGGGGATGTGTGGTGTTGTGGTGATAGTTTTGTGAGTAGAATTAGTTGTAGCATAGAGTGGATATGTCAGTTTCTCGGTTATCCATGGGATGAACTATGTTGATAATGTAAATGATCCAGGTTAGTAAATAAAAAATATTTATTGGAAATAGATATGTTATAAATTAATCAAATGAAAATGTAAAGTGTTATGTGAATTGTAATGGATAAAAAATAATGGTGGTGAAACATGTATGTGGAAAGTGGAATGATGTTTTAATAGTGTTGTGATTGTCTTGGGTGATTCAATTAGTGATTTAATTGGTTGCGATTATTGATTTGTGTTATGGTGTGGTGATCTAATAAGCTTAAGTGTAGTTTATGTGGACACATAGGTTTGGTATTGTGGGATATCTATATAACATGGATGTTTCTATAATTTTATACACCAAGAATAATTTATATAAAATTACCACTACTCAATGGTTTAGAGTTTTAGGTATTTTCACCAATAAATATGATGGTGTTGAAATTTAACCATGGGTTCACACACATCCTCTCACTTCATTCAGAATTAGTGACACGTGATGGTGTTGGATAATTCATAGAAACGATGTCATGTACATGGTGCCTTCCGGTGGTAATTGATCTATTAGACCCAATTTCGATGAGTGATAAGTTATGTGTTTCTATGTGATATATTGTGGGGTAATTGATGGTAGGAGGAGGGGACAATGATTATGTCCATCACATTCATGATACCTTGAGACTCTTGTTCTAGTTTGGATTCCATTTGACAGAATATGTGTCCGTGGGTGGAAAGAGATGTTAGGTGGTAGTGTATTTGTCTACAAGTATGATTTATTGTGAGGTGATGGACTATGTGTCTACTGGTGGTATGTGATGTGATGTGATGGCCTAGGTGACTGCTGTTGGGATGTTTTGTGATGTGATAACCCATTTGTATATGGGAAGGATTTGATGTGATGTGACGTGGTTTGTTTGGATGGGATGGGTGCATTGCTAATTAGATATAAGGTCGTGAGAGTGGAAAAGTAACGTCTAATCTATAGTGGGGTTACATTAATTTTTTGTTGAACACAGTTCCATATGATAATATTGGATCAATTATTCGATGAGTAATCCATGGTGTACAGTGGATTATTTAGATGAAATGTATGGGGTTATATGGTTTATTCTATTTGATGGCCAGTACATTAACACACCATTTTCACCTAAAATTGAAGACTTCATTAAGCCCTAGATGATTATATCTTTTTTTCTCCCTCTACATATATATTATACTTTTCAAGATACAATAATAACTTTCGAGACTAAACTAGACATTACCAATTCAAATAGTTTTCATGTTACTTAACTGGATTTCAATTAGCATTTGGAACATTGGGATACTTTTATGGAATCAAATATTTTAAATTTTGATCATCTGTAAACTATAAGTATAAATCCATGTGACCCCCAATATCTTGTTTCATTTGATGTTATCTTGTGTTTCATTCTAAATCCATAATATTAGGTATTTTGTATGCTTTATATATTCTTATTGAATTGGATAAACTTTTTCATCAACATTAAATGAATGGTTGTTTATGAATATTGCGTAGGTGGTGCATACATTTTGTCCTTATTATATATATGTTGTATGTGTTGTTTGGTTTGTTTTCCAGGGTAGTGGTGCAGTATAAACAGAAATAATTTTTTTTTTCTGGGTCAGCATTTTGCGGCGGTTTTAACCGCCGCTAATGCTTTACCACTTATACATTTAGCGGCGGTTAAAACCGCCTCAAAATCACGTCGGAAATTGCGGCGGTTTTAACCGCCGCTAAGAAGGCGACTGGCACGCCTATGTTTCGCGGCGATTATAGCCGCCGCTAATTAAATAGCCCTTAAAACCGCCGCTAAATTTACCAAAAACCACCACGAAATGAGGTACTACGATGCTTTTGTTTGACCGCCGTGAAATGCATAAAACCGCTGCTAATAGATTGCCGATGCCAAGTTTAGCGGAAGTTTCTGTAAACCGCCGCCAAACCATATAGTGGCGGTTTAAACCGCTGGTAAGAGGCGGTTTTCCTGTAGTGATAATAGAAGTTTATGTCACTTGATTTAATATGGCATTTTAATAACAAATTTTGCAACTGTCTACTCCATACGAGTAAGGTTGTTTCTCATAACCTGGGTCAATTATCCCAGTATAGTTATGCAATTTTGAAATGAAATTTTAACACTAGCTAAGACATCATAATGTTGCATAGGAGGAAAACACATTCTTAGAATACATTCATTGGTATAGTTTTATTTACTTCATATAAGGACCATTAATAATCAGATGAATACACAATATTAGATCGTAAAATATGAAACATAATGTATCATAAAATACTAGTAATACAAATAAATCAAATTGAATAATTTATGCATTGATTACTTATAAAACACGTTTTTTTGGTATGTTATTATATAGTTATCCTCAATGTATATTTTGGGATTATGTTCTTCAATATATGATTTCAAATATATATCATAGAATTTTCTAACTAAACATTCTCTGATACTATAATTAAAAACCAGTCCCCAGTAACCAAGATCCAGTGACTTTCATAAATAAATTGGTACTATAAACAATAGATTTCATCCCAATGAACCAAATAGTAGTATATATGAGTAAAACCAGATACAAAACGACTTAAAAATTTATATCATTTATTATAATTTTATTATGTTCATTTATGGACTTCATGGTGAGTTATTAAGATTCAATTTCATTAATCATGAGTGTTTTTTCCATGGATTTCATGATTGGTTCCCTTGCATACACATATTAAAGATCATTTAAAATATAAATATTTATCCAAAACTGATGTTGTATGCTACTAATTAAAATAAAAGAATATAAATGGTCTTGTATATAATTTTCTTCAAACACAAAGATGATTCAACAGATTAATCATTAATGATAACCATTTAGATTATTTATGGGTTTTTCCATTATTACAAAAATGTTTTTCTATATAATTATTAATATATACGGGATCCATACTATAAAATATGTTCTATTAAATATATTAATTCCTTTTTAACCATATTAATATATTTATGAACATCCATGAAGTTGGAATTGTAAAATGAAAACTCTTCATCCACAAAGGTGATATATTACCTCCTCAGAGATGATGTTCTCGTTTTTATAATAAAAGGGGAAGAGATCGAAATGGAGGGTTGAGATACCATTATCATTCTATAATTCAAAATCATATATAATATTTAATTCATCATTCAACTTATTTAAAGGGTGGTTTGTTAATATTAATATTATAAAAAAATTATGATATTATAAGGAAACAAAATATGATTTTACCTATTTATCATGTTCTCCTAGATAAACACCTTAAAAAACATGGAAATAACCTTTTGGTTATACCAAAAAGTCCAATATGTGGTATGGATTTTAAGAACATGATTTTAGAAGAATTTATGATATATTAAATGGTTTGTGTGTATGAGGATATGAGGTGGTGACAGATGATATATAGAGTGGAAGAGAGGTGTGTTTTGACTATTTTGTTAATGTTTTTTTATTTTTTATCAAGACTATATATAGTATTATATATTTTGACTAAATAACGTAATTTGATCATGTGATATAGAACTAATGGGTACTTAAATCATGAGTTTTGTAATAATTCATGCAGTTTGATTAAAATATAAATTAATGTAAAATACGAATTTCACTAGAAACAAAAATTTGATCAATTTTTAAAAAATCTTATTTATTATGACTACCAATTTTACTATATGTAAAATAATAAAATAGAATCTATTTTTTGAAAATAATTTCCTATAAATTTGAAATATAATAATTAGTTAAAATCATCATTTATTAGAAAAATATCAATCTTATGAAAATAAATATTTTTATGAAAAATTATAAAATTAATTATGTTCTCATAAAATTAAATTATAATTATCAAAAATAAATATTTTAACTTACAAATCTATTTTGGAAAAATAAATTTTCATATAAATCATTATGTTAATTATAAAATTCTAAATAAACATTTATGTTTTACAAAAATGAAAAAAAAAATTATTTTATCATTTTTAAAAAATTTATTTATATATACAATGATATAAACATATCATATTTTCATTTATGATATTGGTAAATTTTATTTAAACTTTAATAGATGATCTTAACAAAATTTATAAATATAATTTTTATTTAATGATAATTTGAATTTTAAAAAATCAATATGTTTATGTATTCAGTGATAAATAATTATTATCATAAAAATAAAAAAAATCCCCTAAAATATAATTATGGTATTACACATTTAAGAAAAATTAATTTTCATTAGAATTTATAAAATATTTCATAAATAGTTCTAAAAAAAGTGCACAATTAAAAAGAACTAAAACTACATTTAGAAAAATATAGCATTTTCTGGGTAAAGTTTTATTTATTGATAACTTGTTTCTATAAAAATAATATGAAAGAATTTAAAAATATAAATTTATTCATATGGTTAATGATATTCATTACAAAAAATTTGATAGTTTTGTTACAATGGTCACATTATAAATAGTATATTATTGTTTTAAACATGGTGTATCATGAAACACAAGCTATCAATGTTGTAAATTTTAAAAGAGACATAGTATAAAATATTTATGTGTTACACCATGACATTATATAGTTGAAATGTATAGTATTTTCAGAACATGAAATGAGGAGTATAAAATGGTGTAGCTGATCTATTTATGGTTATCATCATGTTACCTTAGAGTTGGGTAAAAATCTATTTTATATTTACATTTAATAGTGTCACCACATTGTCAAATATTTTTCCAATGATAAAAACCCAACATGAAATTTTTGAAATGAAATACCACTACATGTTTAAATTTTATTTTCGCTAATGATTAATGATATGGTAAAAAATATATGATTTTTGAAAAAGTAGAAATTATTTATAAATGTGAGATTTTGAAAAGGGAATGGTAGTGGTTTTTTTTTATATTTATATTATTTTTATAATAATGATGTAATATTATAAAATAGGTTGAAAATAGAATATTTTGATTTTTAAAGGATTATTTCGATATTTGTGATGTGGTAAAATATAAATTGTTATTCCATCAGTTTCTAGATTTTGAGACCAATCACTTTTGGATATCATTATAGAAAATGAATCCTAGTGTTCTTTGTACGACCTTACCAGATGTATTGAGGAGAAGGTTGTTTCAACTGAGCAATAGGTTAACCAACATCTGGTTTATAGTATTTTTATGTGTTTTCTAGTTGTCTATATATGGGAAATAAGGGTTGTACCAAGGCGGGTGGATCATTACATTTAGTTCAAGAAGAACCATCCACGAATATATCAGGGTGATTTGGATCAAAAGAAATTTGATGTGTGGATGGATATAAAGAAATAAATATTGAATATCATTCACACATCGATTGATTGAGAATAAAATTTTGAAATTACCATTTTGGAAGATCATAAACATTAGTGGTGGGTTTAGATATTCACGAGATATTATACCATGACATTTCATGGGAGGATTTTTATGAATTTTCCAAAAAAAAAATCTATCCTAAAATCTTCATAATTTATAGAATTATATAAATTTTTATCATGAAGTATGTGGATTTATCTAAGATAGAGTATGCATCTAAAATTATTAATTTAGTACATTTCCACCATAAGTTCTTACATGTGAATCTTTGATGGATATCACTTTTTTAATTGATTTTGTGGATATAAATTCAATTGAGGATTGATATTATCTGTATATGGATTATATAGAGATGGTAAATAGGCTGACGATGGAAACAATATTTATCCTTGAAAAAACTGGTGGACGAATCATGTTGATACATAATGAATATAGAGGGAACAGTAATGCTATGAATAAAAGTATTACGGAAGCATATTTCAAATGTAGTGGAATTTCCCAAAATAAGATGGATAGATTTTTGAGTATTCCTCAAAAAAGAAAGGGTAAAACAATATATTTTAAATGTGGTTTGTTCAATAACATGAAGATATATTTAAAAACACCACATATAGTATGACACAATTGATACAAGATTGGGAATCATTGGTTGTATTTTCATATCGCGTAAAGGATGAGAATCCTGGACACATATCATGTATCACCAATTTCATATGCATTGATAAGACAAGGGAGGATGAATACTTCTATTCTACAGAACTCAACGAGCCATGGTGATTCTTGGAATACCATGGCACTTAGGCAGTGTAATATTAATAGGGTAATAATCATGAAAGTGTATCATGTAAGAAATTGTATGGAGATGAGCATGATATTTTTTATGATCAATATAAGGCATCAAAGGTGATAGGCATAATTATTATTAAATCTACCCTTCTGATTATTTTTGATACAGTTTCATCACATCTATTTATTTATTCTCATGTTATTGATATTTTGGTATTTCAAATTGAGATGATGCCTTATGTTTTAAAACATAATACTCTTGTTATCCAAATAGAATGTCTATTAATTGTGTGCAATTCTTGTTTGATAACTATTTATTGAGTTTAGTTGAAATTGTATTTCTATATGCTTGAGATGTAAATCTATAACATAATCATTGGTATGGATTATTTCAAAAAATTCAATTATCACATCAACTATTATAAATGATTTCTTTATTTTTACAACAAATGATGGGATCTAGAATCTATTTAGAAGATAAATTAATATAATGATAGTTACAAATGGAATGTTAGCACTGGTAGTTAAAACCAACATTACCATTTGTTATTGTTGACCTTTTAATATGTGGATGATCATGAGAATATTAGTTTTCTAGAAGTTTTAGAGAAGATTATGGATATTTCCCTCAAAATTTTATCAGGAATTCCAACTCCAAGAGAATATTTTTATATGATTGATCTCTACAAAGGGACCATTCATATATTATTTCAATCTTAGATAATGGAACAAAAATTATTGTACCTTAAGTTACAATTGCAAGATATATAAATAAAAGAGTTTATTCATCCTAGAACTTATATGTGGGAAGCACCATTATTTTTTCTTGAAAAGGGGGATAATACTCTACAACTATGTGTATATTATAGTAATTTTACCTATCTTATGGAAATGTATCAGAATCAACATCTATTCATTGAAGATATATTCGATCAATTGATGGGAGATAAATAGTTATCTAAAATAGATTTTGTTCAGGATATCACTAAATGCAGGTTTCGAAGGAGGATATTCCTAAATAAAAATTCAAAATTAGAAAATCCCATTATGAGTATTTGCATATGAATTTTGGACATATGAATTAACCAAAAGTATTTGTAGAATTGATGATTCCGATATTTCAAATACATTTAAGATAATCTATAGTTCTATTTTTGGATTCGATATTGGTGTATTCTGGGACAGGGGATTAGCATGAAAACAATAGACAATAGTATTTTGAATCTTAAGGGATCATCGTCTGTATGCCATCTTATCAATGTGTGAATTTTTTATAAATGAGGTGTGTATCGTAGACTATTTTATCTCTAAAAGAGTTGTTTCAATTCATCCATATACTATAGGGGTGATAATTTCTTGGAAACCACTAAAGAATGTCTTTGATATATGCAGTTTATATAGTCTTGTTTGTTATTACTAATGTTTTTTTTAATATTTTTCATGACAATATTCAACAATGATATAATTGAAAATAAAAAACCCCATTAAAACAAAATGATTAATTTCATAAGACCTTCCATGTGATGAATTTTCACCCTTAATCATAACCAATGATGATATTGCTAAGTTCATGACATGGTTCCTTGTTTTATTGTGATGCTTTAAAATCAGTTTGGGATGCATTCTCAAACATCAATATCATGTTTTTTATGGAAAATAGATCATTAATTTCATTTTAACAACTTTGAAATTCATTATTTTGTTTTAGAAACCATATTCCATTTATTTAATAATAGGGATCATTATATATTTGGTGAGAGATTCTCTATGTTTACATATCATAAATTCTAGAAATACATTTCTCATAGTTGGATTTAAATCTGTGAAAAGAATGTAGACTAAGTATCTCTAATGGATTGAATTTTCCTTATTATATACAATGGGTATTGTAAATATAGTGGTAGATGGATTAACGAGGAATTTATATACTTAGTTAGAAAATGAAAATTTAGATAAATGGTAGATGATATTGATGAGAGATGACATACACATGGAATCTGTTTATTGACGTAGTGTTGTGATTCCAAATTTAATTTATTACCAATTTGGAGGAATTATTCACACAGAACAAACAACCATTTTAGAATGGTTCACTATGAGATCAAAACACATTTTTAGTGAGATCATTAAGGCATGAAGTCACAAAGGAGTTCAATGTTGTGGTTCAATGATCGGATGGTCATAACGTTGGATTATTAGTAAAAACCACAACATTATTAGGTCCATTATAGATGGGATATTTATATTGGAATACATATGATGTATATGGAAATAAAATAATATTTTTGGTGAGTCAACATACAATAGAAGGTTGATATGTTTTTTTCAATATGCCACGCCTGACATTTGGTAAAGGTAGTGAATTATTTATTATAGGGTATGTTGTAGTATTTTTGTTATTCCTGTATGTAAATGGTAGATAATATAGATTGATTTTGTAACAATTAACCGAATAATGATTCAGAAACACTACTCAATATGGGTGATGTTGGATCATAGAACAATGTCGTCCCACTTCATTCCTAATCATGATTATCATAAGATGATGGAATTCTATAAATTATATATATGGGAAGTTTAAATGTGTTTTGACATACTGGTTTTGATATTATTAGATAAGGATATGAGGTTTTCATCTTGTTTCTATAAATAATTACAAAAATCTAATGGGACTCAGTTGACTATGAGTGTGGAATTTCATTATCAGGCAAATGGAACATTAGAATGGATGATGAAATCATTGGAAGACGTGATTTGGAATTGTTTAATGGATTTTGGTGTCTCATAGAAAGAGAATGTCCCATTAGTTGAGTAATAACAAAAATTATACTTACCAGACATCGATATATATTGATCATTTTAATCATTTTATAAACATCATGTATGTTCTATACTTTTTTTTGGTTGAAATATGTGAGACATTAGTATTGGGTCTGAGAATCTTTCAAGAGACAATGTAGAATATTCATTTGATTATTAAGATAATGGAGACAAATCATAGTAACTAGAAACTATATTATGGTAGACTTTGATGATATTTTTCATTCTAGATGATTTATCATGTGTTGTTGAGAATCTCTCAATGGCATGGGTATGATTTTTTTTTTGGAAATAAGGGAATGTAATCTCATCAATATAGAGACCCTTTTGTGATAAATGAATGTATTATTGAGGCAGAATATCAGTTGGATTTTCCACCAATGATCCATTCTATGAATAATGTGTTTCATGTCACTATTTTTGAAGAATTATTAGTTGGCATTATACATTATATTCAATGGGATGACAATTATATAGATCTTGATGCATCATTGGTTGATGTGTCAATGATGATTGTGTATAGGTAAGATAATCTATTCTATGGGAAAATCATTAGTTTAGTGATGGTTTTCTAAAAACATGGCCATATTTAAAAAGAAACATTGGTATAGTAAAATGAAATTGTTTTTTAATGTCCCTAATCATTTTTGGAAATGTTTCTTTTCAATATTCTATGGATGGAATTTACAATGGAAGGGAGAATTTAGCACTACTTAGTTCATATATGATACACTTTACTTATGTATATTATGTATATAAATTGATTAAGTGATGTTTGGGATGGTTTGTACAACCTATGGAATTATTTTGGGGATATTTAGTGGTTTTCTATCCGGTCACCCTTATTAGAAACCATTTATCTCCTCTAAAAAATAATGAATTCATAAATAGTGGGCTTTGGGTAGGTACATAATTAGGTGAACTAGTTTTCCAAACCATACTTCCTCCTATGAGAATCCATTTGATGTAGGATAAAGGGTACTACATGTTTGGCCCACGAGTTGTCTAACCCTAAAATTCAACCATGCGAGGGGATTCATATGGCATAGGCATGTGCATGGTTAGAGAAAATTTTTTATAAATGTGCGAGATAACTATGATCGACTAATAATTACATCCCATATTTTTTGATTTTACTTGTTTTATCCACTTTAAACCCAATTTTTCTTATACTAAGTCCTCAATTTTATTTCCACTCATCTAAATGGATATGGATACCTTTACCTTCTATTGGGGATCGATCCTTTGGAACATCGAGCTGTGTTGAATGCTGTATTTTTTGATATTTGTACATTCATGATAGATTTTCAATGAACCCTTATGCTTTTATTTCAAGGAAAGTCATATATAGGCCAGTAGGGATAGTTATTGGTTTTGTGATAACAATCATTTTATAAAATTGGTGTGTTGATTATTTGGTATGAGATCTAATGTGGGGTTTAGAATTTTTAACATGAATTCTTTGAATAAATTTTGTCTATTTACATTTTTACCATAGTTTTTATGTATTTGGATCGCTATATAAATCCTCTTATTAGAACATGATGCCTTGAAATTAATTTTTTTTAATTTCATTGTGTTTACAATAAAATTTTTGTGAAATTCGTGGTAAAACCATTATTTTTTTATGGTTTATGAAATTGTGGAATTGTTGTCAATATTGATTTGTTAGATTATTTTAATTTGGAAATTTTAATATGGTTGTTTGGTTAGATTCATTTGATATTTTTTTGAGTAAATGTCTCCAATAAAATCAATGTTTTATTAAAATGGTTTGGAACAATCGTTTTAATAAGGTTTTGGAAAAATTTGTTGGAAATTATTCATTTTAATTTACTTGAACTTGTGGAAGGGGAATGTTTGATTGGGGAATTAGTATATGGTTACCATGTGATGAATTTATAGAACTATGTGATACATCTCATGAGCATGGAAGTTTCACCCAATAACATATTATTGGTTGAGTGTATTGAAATTGGTTTTTCCAAATGGATTTTTTAAATGGTTTAAATTTTTTTTGTCAATGAATACTATTTTATTGTAAAAATAAATTCCTTTGTATTAATAATTTTGAAAGGTTTTTGTTTAATATTTTTTTAGTTATTTTATACATATTTTATAATAGGTTCTTTACTATTTTCTTGCGTTGGGATATCATTTGGGAAAAAACTACATAAACTTCTTCTCACCCTCATATTGGAAATTCTGGTGCATTTGATGATATTATTTATTATGAAAAAGAAAAAAGAAAAGTACCACATTTATTTAGTGATGAATCATGATATATTTAGTATGGCTGGTGGTGTTAGAACTTAGAGAATATTGGGAACTATTGAGTTCTACCTAGGAGTCTGTAATCTTTGTAGTTTCGACTTTAACTTTGTACTTTGATATTTACAGTCATCCTCTATGGTACTCATGAATAGTTTATTTTTTTATTATTTTCATGTATTAAAATTAGGTTTATCACATTGTTCTCATGAATCATGCAGTATATGTCTTGTATTGGTATTCAGGGTATGGTTGACTTAAATTTAAAAGGGAAAATATTCCCCCAAATTTTTATGAAGCCTATGGAATTTTTTTATAGTATTTGGTGATTGAGGATGTAAACTACGGACAATACAAATTCTACCTCTTCTATTGAAAATGAGTTTTGGATGGAGTATATGACTCGAGAGGGGGCGAGGGTGAATTGAGTATCTGTAAAAAAATCTGTTAAAAGGGGTTCTTTGTAAAATATTACCCCCCTATGAAAATACACACAATGTCAGTTTGTTGTGAATTTATAAAAGTCCTGAATGTTTAATTTGGTTCTCAGTAGATTGATTAGTTCTAATATTTACGAATATAAAGTTTAGTAAATATTTTGAGACAAACCTAATAATAAAAAATAGATTTAAACACTTTCTAAACTAACTATAAAATTTCAGTTTATCTTAAAACGAGAAATACAGAATAGATAAAATATATAAGATAAATAACACAGCGGATAAAACAAGCGGTTCAGTCTCAAGAAGAGACTTAGTCCTACCCACATGGTGATCACCTAAAACCAAGCATTTTATAATAATAAAATTTTTATCTACACACTGTATCAGGGTTCACAATAGTATAGAGGCTTTCCAGGTGACACATGACCTCTACAATAGTTATTCAATAGAAAAACTAACAAAAAGATAACCCATGATCTCATGAACACATCAACGTGGAATACAAGTGTAATAAGGGATTTTGAGTGATTATATTTTGTTATCCTCCAATTATGCTCAGAAGACAGTGTGGGTGATACAAATAGTTACACACAAAACTAAAATAGTAACTAAAAGATCAAAAAACAGCTTAATAAGGAAGTGTGGTGTTTAGAAATCCTTGTTAGATGTTCCATAAAACTCTAGACTCATTGGATGTAGTGAAAATTGAATTTGAATTCTTTTCTAAAGTTTTCTTCAGACTAGAGTGTTTTAGTTTCTGTAATATACCTTCCAGGTGTGAAAGGGATCTTATCTTTAATGTCTCAATGAACAATAAGCTTTGGGAAAATGTTTCTTGTTAGAAAATTCGTGTGATCTCAAGCTTTGAGTTCGTCTATCTGCATATTTGGATAGTCTTTATTTCAACGTGTCTTCGCCGTCCCTTTAAAGATGAATTTGGAGTCCTTTTATACTTCTTGGTCCATTACGCATGAAGATATTTTCTCATACATATACCTCGTACTGTCTATGTATAGTCCTAAAGACAACATTATATAATGTCATAAACATTAATTTTTGTAAATATGACTGTTAGAAATAAATTTGAAATAATAAAATTGAAACAGTTATTTAAGATTATCAGTAAGTCATTTTCATCCATCTGTTATCTTTGTTGTGTTATCTTCAGTCTGTCAACTTCGGTCTGTCAACATAGCTGTGTCATCTTCGGTCTGTTAACTTTGGTCTGTCAACTTCGGTGTGTTAGCATCTTCAGTCTGTCAACTTTGGTCAGTCAACTTTAGTGTGTTAGAATCTTCGGTATGTCAACTTCAATCTGTCACCTTTGGCATGTCATCTTCGGTGTGTTAGCATCTTATATCTGTTAACTTCTGTCTGTCAGCTTTGGACTATCAACAATGGTATGTCAACATTTATCTGTCTAACATCGGTGTGTCGAACATCGGTGTGTCACACATCTGTGTGTCAAACATTGGTGTTTCGAACAATGGTCTGTCGAACACCGGTGTGTCGAACATCGGTGTGTTTAAAATCGATGTGTCGCACATCAGTGTGTCAAACATCAGTGTGTCGAACAACCCATCAGTGCTGGGGAATCTAAAAAGATTATGAAGTGTCCATTTTAACATTACAAGACTAACTGTTAGCCAAAAATATTTATAAATACACATGTAAACATATTTACTCATGAATATAATTTATTGACTTATTTATGTATATTGTTATGTATGACATAATTGATTTACTTAGAGATATTAAAATGGAATGAATGTGTAGAATCAGTATATTGAAATAATTTGTGATTATGAAAACTACAATATCATAGATGGTCCAACAATGATGATGGTGACATGTTATACAATATATATAAATATGGGAGGTACCCATAAAAATGGTAGATTATGTATTAACTGGACGGTCACATGGTTCACATTAAAAGGTCCAAACAATACTTTTTCATAATACTCCCATGGGATCTACTGTATAAAATCGCGTTCTCTTTATAACCTATTATGAAGGATTTGATTACTATAATAACATAATATAGTATACAAACTAATTGTAAATTTATAATGAATAACTATGTATTGAACAAAGAGAGTCATTGGTCGAATCAAATGTATGATATACTAAAAACTGATTTTTAATAGGGGAATAAATTTTTAGAATGATATTTTCCATACATATTTGTTGGATATTATCAATATAATTTTATTGTATTAGGTTGAATCGTGATCATTAATATGATGTTAAGAAATTTATTTAACTAGAAACCAACAAATCATATAACTCGACTAGGGAGAAAAATTAAATGGATTGTAACATTAGTATATGGAAATTATGATATAAATGAGATTTTCCAAGACTTACTTGTGTAGTCATATTAATATGTAATGTTAAATTTAATCATCATACTATTATCAATTTTAATATCTGACTAAAATTTATCTATTTCACTTTGGTTTATTCTAAAATTTATGGGGACTATGTGAATAACCTATAGATTTTTCTTCAAATATTTTTCATTAATGGGTTGGAATCCTAAAATAAGTGGATTAAAAAACATGGAAAGAAGATTTTATATGAAAATAATATAATTTCTTCTAATAAATATTGATGAATGAATCATTGATGGGTGTATAACTCTTAGTTTTAATATATTCTTGTTTTTGAGAAAATAATGGGTTGATTGATTTCAAAAAACTAAGTTAAACATTATTGGTAACTATATAATTGATAAATGGATCATGATATTATTGGGGAACATAGTAATATATTTGGGATTATCATATTTATTATATAGTATGTTATGTGCCAACCAAGATAATAATACAATTTGAGGGTAAATGATACTTTTCATTACTGTTAATATTTATCGCTTCACTATAGAATAATGTTTTATAGAATCAAATTTTTTTATGAAGGGTATTTTTTAATCAATATTTTATTATGGTATATTCATAGAAGAGTAAATAATTGTATGAAAAAATAATATTTGTTAATTAACATAATATGGAATTATAATATAATGAAGGATCCATATTTGATGTTATATATCAAAAGAAAAATATGTTAACAATACTATCATAATCGTTTGTCACAGATTAATAATTAAAATTTCAAGGTGGCATTTTTAATGGGGGGTTGTGTATACAAAACATAAATATTAAATAGTATATTTTGTTATTAAGAAAAATGATCAATATCATGTGATAAATACAATACAAATATATAATAAAAAATTAAAATATATTAATATTTAAAATTATCTATATAATTGGAAGGTAAAAATATATTTAACTAAAATAGAAAATATACGTTTAAAGATTGATAATTTTCATCAAACATGTTAAGGAAATTATATATTAAATTATTATAGGTAAATATGTAATAAGACAAATTAATCTAATAAAGTGTCATAATTATAGAAAATATATTTTAATGGATTTTTCTATAAAATAAAAATATTATAGAAAATATATATTCTTTATATGAACACTACATTAAAAAATATTTTATTAGAATTAATATTTTATATTTTCTAAAATTTATTTTCCTATGAATTTATTTTCATAACATTTATATCATTATATTTAAAAGTAAAATGGTTAACTTTTAGAGTATTATTTTTTTTAAAAAACTATATTTTTATATTAATAATTTTAAATAATAGGTTATAATAATTTTGAGTATTTAACTAAAATACCTGATCTGGATGTGGATAGTGAGAGCTAAAATTTCTAACAAAAAATAAATTATATAAAACATGGTTTTAGAATAATGGATAAGACATTAATAAAAATTTTAATTTATCAAGTATTTATTTTTTGGGTAAAAATAATAATGATTGAAACACAATTGTAAATTTTAAAAATTTTGAAGGTAATAAATATTATCCAACCAAAACCTTGTATGTTCTTTTTCATTAAATATAATATTCCTTAAATTTTATTTGTTTTATCATTAAATACAAATAAAATTTATTTTTTAAAATAATTTAATATATTACATAAATATTAATATCATTATTATTTTTTCCAAAAAATAAGTAATAATCATCAAAATATCATTCCACTATAAATATAATTTTACAAATTATAAATACTTATGTTAAAAATTTATTTTTTAAAAATATATAATATTTATGATGTAACGCCCAGACCCAACTCATCTCTAAGACTGTGGTCAGACTGTTGCGTCACATAACATCAATCGCATCTCACGGAATGCTAGAGGCTGTCGACTAGCAGCGAGGGCCCTTTTTGTGTCTATTTGGGAGAATGTTCCCTAATTTGTAACATATAATTTCACAGTGAAAGTAAAAAATAACAAATAATATGTAGCGTAAGAATGTGAATTAATAAACTACAACAGATGCAATGTAAAAAATCCAGCTGAATAATAAAACCCAAGTGCGGAAACTCACAAAAGAGTGTCATTCCATGATATGAGTCTAATATGAAAGTACAAAAAATAGAACTCAAACGAAGATTCAACTAAAATAAAAGACAGAAGTAGAAACTGCATCACTAGCAAGGCTCGGTCGTCTGCCCTAGTCTCCATTCTAAGTAGTAATGAACAGTCATGCATCAGATGCAGCATGCTTCCCCTTGTCAATACCTGTGAGCATGTAATCTACTCGGGTGTCGATGATTCCCAAGAAGGGTGTGATATAAAATCCTCGCAGGCCGACACCCGTGATGTCTAAACCATTCCATTTAGTGAAAAAACAAAAATTCATTGTTCCATTTCATAACCATTTCAAATGAATTAATTGTAGTGCAATGAAATAAATAAGTCGGCCTGGGTCCCAAATGGAACATGTGCCTGGTAACCTATTACAGCCTAAGCTAGTATTATGAAAGGGTACATGTCCAATGAAATCCACGAAAACACACACCCACACACACATATAACCCATAAACCAAGGTAAACCAGGAAGAAGTATTCCCAAATCTTGTGCATTCACCTGGTGTTTAGTACAGTGTCAACCAGGAACACTTTCACATATTTGGGGAAATATCTCAATTCATAATAGACTCAATTAGAAATAACATAAACCTTATGTACATCATTATTTAATGTTCAAGTTGAGAGTTGGAGTCTGATCCTATCCTGAAGGTATCACTATAGAACATCTGTCAATTTATCAAATGCCACAGAGCACGTCCAATGAAATCTTTCGAAATACTATGTATCTCCTGAGGAAAGTCTTTACCCTCAGTCTGTCCCAATCTCGCAAAAAGGGGTCTAGTGTCATCTAAAGCGGTCTTAGACACATTGCCAACGGATCCATCCCGATGGCCCCTTTTGGAACTGCTATCACTAAAAAGTATTAGAATGTCCATGGAAGTCTTGGTCTGGCAATGCCAACAACACTGCCCCCTGGCACATAGTGGTAACCTGTCAGGAATAGAGGATCTAAGCATGGCCCTTAATACAAACCCGCCTCCTTTCCCCACCCTGAATTTGTTAATGTTATCACATTAGAAGATATGAAATAATCAGCATATAATGTGGCATCTTGAAAACTAAAGAGAAACACTCATCCATCAAAAGGAATAAATTTAACAGTACAACACAAAAACATGCAAGGAAATATACATATCATATCAACCTCAACCTATAATTCATATTTAAATAAAAAACAATTCAGAAAAACAAGTCCTAATGATCCAACAATTGAAGTTCTTGTTCAAGATACTATTTATTTAATTTAAGTAAAATAAAAAGTTGCTTCGCAACACATGAAATTAATAAGAAAAACTCGGCTAATGGCATAATACACCAATCTTTTCAGCATCCCCAAAGGGTTTTCCAACATTGATTCAATAAATCATTCAAATATTCATTTAATTTAAAGACAATCAAAAGAGGATGCACAATACCTGTAGCTAAAAAAATTAATAACCCGACTAACGGAAAAATACACCGACTCTGTCAACACACCTAAAGGGTTGTCTGATCTTGTTTAAAACATTCACAAATATTAATGTATGATGATAAATGCTTCAATAATTAAATAGGGCCATTAATGTAATTAAACATCTATAAAATTTCACAAATCTGGTAGGCATAGACTAATGGTACAACGGTGCATTTTTTATAAATTGAAACGAAACATAGGGAAAGCGAGTAGGACCCTACCTCATAGTCATAGATTAATCTCAAGATATATGGAAGAAATTTATTTGACCTAAAAAATACGAATACAAAGGAATTTAGAAAATCCCAAAATATGGTATGAATTTTCCGTGACGAACTGCGCAAAGAATACTCAACAGAATCGAACAATTCTACTTGTGAAATGTTATAATTTCCCAAAGGTTTTCTGCGCAACTGACAAGGAAAAAATAAAATGTCGGATGAAGGAGAAGCAGCCATCTGAAGGGGCTGTTGGTCGGTATGACCGGATTGAGGGGTGCGGCATGATGATTGGGAGAGGGAGAGGGGAGAGAAAAAAAGAGAGAAAAGAAATAATAAGTAATTAAAAGATAAATAAGAGAAAAATAAAAGATATGGGAAAAAATAAAAGAAAATGATAAAATAAAACAAAATAATTGAATGTAAAATAATAAATATAATTAAAAACAGGAATCTCCCATATTAATTATTTTCATTTTTTCCCATAACCCCCTCTTTATTTTATTTCTGAATTTCTTTTTATCCTTTCTTTATTTAGTTTAAATATTTTTTAAATAACGTATTACTCTTTTCCAATCCTAAATTAATCATTTTAAACCCATACACCACTCCAAATCATGACATGACATTTTTCATGAAAATTCTATAATTATTTAAATTAAATAAAAAGCTAGCCAGGGCCCGTAGCGCAGTGAGATGCACATGCATGTGCCTCGGGTTGCTTAATTAATTAAACTACAATAAAGTAAAAATTCATCATACCTGGTTAAGGCTGAGACGTTACACCCTCCCCTCTTTAAGACAATGTGTCCCCGAGATTCCCGTATGAGGGTAGTTGATTGTCGCCAGAGAAGCGTTTCGGCCACTACACACGTACATCTGTCTCTCGCTGTAGGTCTCGTCCTAAATGCGTCCATGTTTCCACAACACCTGGACCATTGGGACTGACATTCCTTAGAGGACTTTCATGCCGATGATACTGATTGAATTCATTGAAACATATGCATCAACGTCAAGCATGATGTCATCAGGGAGAAAAGAATGAGACAGATCTAGATGATACTATCAAAGATGAGTTACATGGAAAAATTTGTGCATGACATGGTACCTTTGAGGTTGGAATTACCGATATGCTACTATCCTAACTCTCTCAACTATCTCAAAAGTCCTGGTGTATCTCGGTGATAACATCCCATGTCTCCTGATCCACCTGTGACCCATCCCTAGAGAAACAAGAATAAATACTCGATGTCCCACCTCGAACAATAGAGGTCTGCGGCGACGATCGATATAAGACTTTTTCCTGGATTGAGCTGTAGTCAAATGCATCTAAATCAGCTGAAGTTCCTCAGACGTCTCATAACCAGATGAGGACCCAATAGAGCTGTGTCGCCTACTTCAAGCCAAAATAATAGTGAACGACATGGTCTACCATAAAGAGGCTCGAACAGAGCTATCTGGATTGTCTCTTGGAAGATACTATTATTGGTAAACTCAACAAGAGGTAAATTATTCTCACAGGAACCTCTAAAATAATGATAAAATACCGTAACATATCCTCTAACACCCGTATAGCTCTCTCAGATTACCCATTAGTCTGGGGGTGATATGGATTACTCAAAGGTACCTGTGATCCCCATGCCTTTTGTAACCCATTCCAGAACCATGATGTAAAACATGCATCCCTATCTGAGATAATAGAATGAGGTACACCATAAATTCACACAATTTCCTAGATATGCGGCCTTATCAACTCATCAATAGTAAATGTATCTTCGATAGGAAATAAGTGTTAAACCTTGGTCAAAATATTGAAAACCACCCATACTGCATTGATTCCTCGAAGAGATCTTGGAAAAACTGAAACGAAATCGATGTTGATGTCATATTATTTCCATTCAGGAATGGATAGAGGCTTTAAGAGTCCAACGGGTCACTTGTGCTCTACCTTCCCTTGTTGGTAGTTAGAGCACCTAGTGATTAAACCTACTATCTACTTTTTCATACAGGGCCACCAATACTGTCGACTCATGTCACTATACATCTTGGTCATCCCATGATGAACTGCCCCAACAAAGGTGTGATATTTCTTCCTCATCTCTTCCCGAATATGTAAAGTTACCCATACACAGCCACGTTAATGACTATTTTTACTGCCATCAACAAACCCACTAATAGGTGGTTCTCTCTTGTAACACTTTGCCTCAAAACGATACACTTAGGTTCAATCAACTATTGCTTGCAGACTTTCTCTAGAAGAGAGGTTGTCACTGTAAGAGTTGCTAGAACTGGTTGTCCACTCTTCTCCTGAACCTCCAGATGCATCTCTGAATACAATGCTATCATCTTCCACTCACTACTGGCTACCTGCATAGCCTGATTCTGTGTGTTGCAATATAAAGCATCTTCCACAACATTACCCTTTCCAGGGGTATAATAAAGCTCAATGTAGAATGACTAAAAGTATTGACCCACCTGTGTTTCCTTATGTTCAAGTCTCATTGGGTGGATATATATTACAATCTTTTATGATTCATGTAAACAATGAATCTCTAACCCAACAAATGGTGTCTCCAACTACGTAGAGCATGGACCACAACTTCCAACTCAAGGATGTTTGTTGGATAGTTTCTCTTGTGAGGTCTTAATTATCAGGATCCATAAGCCTCGACTCGATCACCCTACCTAAAAACTTCACCCAGTACAATTCCTAAAGAATAACAATAAACTCTATAGCTCATACCAGGTTCATGTATAATTAGGTTCGTGGCTGAGGTCGATCTTCCTTTCAACACCTGAAATGTCTTTTTACAAGATTCTGAACAGATGAACTCTACACATTTCTTAGTCATGTTTGTGAGAGGTGCTGCAAAGTGGGATAAATACTAGATGAATCGCCAGTAAAAGCCAGCAAGCCCCAAGAAGGTGCGGATGTCGAATACACTCTTGGGATTCTCTCATGAAACCACGACACTCACCTAATCTAGGTCACATGATACCCATGGTTCAGATATAATATGGCTCAAAATGAGTACCTTATCATTCTATATAGGGTATTTATTAAGAAAAGAGTATAGATAGTGCTCTCTCAGTGTACTCACCATGATCTCAAGTTGGTTTTCATGGTCGTGTCTGGAATGTGAATACACTATGATGTTATCCAAGAAGACTACAACAAAGGAATCAAGATACATATTAAAAAACCAGTTCATCAGGGCCATGAAGACTAATAGTGCATTCGTGAGGTCGAATGGCATAACCAGATACTCGTACAAGACATACCTACTTCAAAATGTTCTATGTGGTTTGTGAGATGGTCGCACATGCCCTTGGTGATATCCCAACATCAGATCAATCTTAGAAAAAACAGTTTCTCTCCAGAGCTGGTCAAAAATGTCATTTATATGAGGAAATGGATAATGATTCTTTACTGGGAGTTGGTTGAATCGACGATAATCCACACATAACGTTAGGGTACTATCATGAATCCTAGAAAAAATGGCAGGTGAACCCCATGGAGATGTTCTAGGTCTGATGAAACCCTTAGCCTCAAGGTATTCAAGCTACTTTTTGAGATCCTATAACTATGTTGGCGCCATCCTATAAGGAGGAATAGACACTAGTGCAACATCTAGGACTACATCAATAGTGAACTAGACATCTCTCATAGAAGGTAAGCCAGAGAAATAATCAAGAAAGACATCCCTGAAAAGATCCACCACTAGAAGGAATTGAACTATTAGTGTTCTCTAATCGCTCATAAAGAGGCTTTCTAACCAGGCTATCACTCTACCCAACCCTACATATTTAGGATTAGCTTGGTCTGCCTGTAGATCCTATTCTCCTTTGTGAAGACATATATCACCATCACAGGATGTAAGAGACACCCGATGGTGATATAAATCCACTTGCTAATGATCAGGAGAAAGAAAGTTCTTACCAAGAATGACTTCAATGCCAGAAATATTGAGGATATTGAAATTCCAAACAATGTGGTAGCCACCTATCTCGAGGGGGCACTCTTTTCACTATAATATGCCCTCGGTAATGACCCCAAGTGGAGTGTCGAGAGACATGACGCCACAAATGTACTCAATTAATAAACCAATACATTCAGCAACAAAAGAATATATAAAGGAGTGTGATTTGACGATATCAAAAAGAGAAGAATCTACTGTAGATGCTACTACAATAGTACCTTTAAATATTGATGGACCTGCACTATTCTCCTATGGTGGTGATTTCACTGCATACATGGGACCTGAGCCATGACCCCGATACACATCCTGGTTGGCATGATCAAGTACACTCTTCTTATGCTGATAGTCTGGAACATGATTTCCTTGACCACAACCTCCACCATTTCCTGGACCTGATTGATCAGTGGAAAAAGAACTTCCAGCCTGCTATAGTGTCATAGATCCTATACCTGATGGAGGTGTAGGAGAAGATCCTCTACCGTTGGATGATGAAGATAAGGAACGACAGAAAAACTGAAGGTGACTCATACTTCCATAAGCTAGGCACTCCTTCATATCTCTAGTTCATTGTGGTTTCTTCTGACTAACCCTACCGCATTCATATAAAGTGAAAGAGCTATCATGACGTGATTTTTGGCTTGTATTTCCCCCACATGCACTTTCAAAATGGTGTTTCTTGCAGCAAGAAGATCCATCACCCTATCTCAGAAATAAACCACCATGGATCACTAGTTTAGCTTCCCTAACATTATTCTATAAGATTAGAGCCTGATTCATTACCTCTACAACTGTGGTCAAACGGAAGACGTTCACCTATTAAGGATAGTATACAACTCCATGCTCAAAAAACATTATAGTAGTTTGGGTGTCCACAGTCAGAGATGGGAAAAAATTCCGAAAATCAATGAAATGAGTAGAATACTCTAACACAGTCATAGAGCTATGCTAATGTTATAGGGAGTCTCATGAAAGATCATCTCATAGAGTCTACAAAAAAATGTGATTATAGAAGGCTGCTTGGAAATTAGTCCATGCCATGCCACTGGCCTTCTTAGCCTAAGAAACTATATCCCACCATAGTTTTTTGGTTTCATGAATCATGTATACTTCAAGCTAGAGCCTTCACTCTAGAGCTGTCTAAAGGTGGTCGAAGATAGACCGTACATCTTCTATCCATGATTATGTGGCATGAGGGCCGCCACTCACTAAGAATGTGGGAGGGAGATGCTGCTGATTGTCCTGTGTAAGGTGTTCCATAGACGGGGCATGTCTAGGTATATTCTGAACTGTCTGCATAAACATAAGGAGACTATCCTTGAACTAAGAATTAGGGTCCCTCAGAATATAGATATGAGGTTCCACCACAGGAGGATCTACGAGAGGAACCGCTGGTGGTCAGGACCCACCATCTCTGGAATGTGCACATTGACACTCTCCCGAGACACAACAGGAAGGCATCACGATGACATTTTTCTACAATATCCAAACAGACTCATAGTCAGGGAGTAAATAAGGTGAGAAAACGTGTAGGGTGAAAAATAGGTTATGTACATAGCCTGCCTCTGAGCACTAATCAATATACAACCCACACCAGGATATGTGTTTCGATATAGAAGAGATAACTAAAAAGGATTACTAAATAGTTCTACATCCCACTCCTAGGTCGAGTCAGGCTAATGTATAATAGAATTACCCAACCATATATTTAATATACCAACAATTAAAAATTTTACCACTAGGTATAACCGTACTCACATGTAACATGAAAATTCATGATAAATGTAGATATGGCATGGAAATATGAATGGAATTTAAATCATATAGTTCCTATCATGATTCATGGGATGTTTTTCCCTCGTATCATCATACTGAAATGATAAACACGTTATTTCAATAATACCAGCACAATAACAACAAAATAAATGTGAGTCGCCCAATGTGAAATCATATCAACAGTAACTGACATTATCAATAAATGTAATCCAAACCAATGAATTTGAGTATTCCCTTGTACATGGGTTAGCTACGTCCAAGCACAGAGTATATCCCAAGTCCCTATATCATAGTTTCCTGTCTAACCCAAATAGTAAGAAAAAAAGAAAAACCTTCTATGATACCCATTTGTAACATCCCGACCCAGGACACCTCTAAGACGGTGGTCGGAGTAGTGCGTCACATAACCTCAAGCATATCTCCCTAAATGCCAGAGGCTACAGACTAGCATCAATGTCCCTTTTTGTATCTGTGGGGAAGACTATTCCCTCACATGTGACATATAATATCACAGTGCAAGTAAAAACATCTAATAATAAGTATCCTATGCATGTGAATAAATAAACTGCAGCAGAAGCAATGTAAATAATCCAGCGGAATAATAAAAACCAAGTGTGAAAACTCACAAAAGAGTGTCATTCCATGATATGATTCTAAACCGAATGTATAGATAACAGAACTCAAAAACATATTCAACTAAAAGAAAAAACACTAGTATAAACTACATTGCGAGCAAGGCTTGGTCCAATACCACATTACCCATCTTATGGAGTAATGAATTGTCAAGAATCAGTAGTAGCAAGCTTCCCCTAGTCAATACCTGTAAGAATGCAATCTACTCGGGTGTCAAAGATGTCTGAGTAGGGTGTGAGATAAAATCCTAGTTGGCTGGCACCCACGATGTCTTAACTGTTCCATTTCATGCAATAATAAAAATGGATTGTAATATTACATAACCATTTCCAAAGAATATATTGTTGTGAAATGAAATAAAAAAGTCTTCCTAGGTCCCAAATGGCACTAGTGCCTTGAAACCAACCTTAATCTAAGCTGGTAGTCTGAATGGGTACATGATAGAAAAAATGCATGAACAAACATATATATAAAACCCAGAAATCATGGCCAAACCAAGAAAAAGAATACCCCAAGCTTATTCTTTAACATGGGTTTCAGTCCAATGTCAACCAAGAATACTTTTACATAAGAGGGGAAATATCTAAATTCTCAATATACTCAATTAGAAATAAAATATACTGTACATTCATAATTATTTTCGTTTCATGTTGAGAGTTGGAGTCCAACCCAGTTCCGAAGGTATCACTATGGAACATCCGTCAATTTGTCCAATGACACTAATCCCATCTAAGGATATCTTTCAAAAGACCAAGTATCGCCTGAGGAAAGTCTTTGCCCTGAGTTTGTCCCGATCTCACAAAATGAGGATAAGTGTCATCCGAGGATAACTTAGGCACAATGACAATGGATCCGTCCGGATGGGCCCTTTTGGAACTGGTATCACTCAGAAGTATTACAATGTCTGGGGAAGACTCGATCTTACAAATCCAATGACACTGCCCCCCCGACAAATGAGGTAACCCACCTAGAATAGTGGATCTAAGAGTGGCCATTCATACGGGACCCTTCTCCTTTCCCCACCATGAATTTAATTAAATATTTTATAGCAGCAGATATGACATAATCAATATATAAATTCGCTTCTTGAAAACTAACCAGTTACACCCATGAATCAAAAGGCATAAATTTAATAGTAAAACACAAAAAAATTGAAGGAAAAATACATATCATATCATCTTCAGTAGATAATTCATATTTAAATAATAAACAGTTCCTCAAAACAAGTACCAATGATCCAACAATTGATGTTCATGTTCAAGAAACTATTTATTTACATTAATTACAATAAAACGTTGCTTCACAACACCTGCAATTCATCAATTAATAAACTCAACTATCATGACCCATCCGCAGGGCCCATGATGTGACTACCCCAGGCCTGCCTTCCATAGGTCAGGGGCTAGTGACTAGCACCAAAGGCGTAAATCCAATAACTAGGAAGGAATTTCCTTTATAAATGAAAACAAAACATCACAGAGTACAAGAGGATGTAACACACTAAGTACAAAATAAAGTGCTGAAAAGTATGTGGGCCAGAATACAAACCCAACTAAAAGTACAGCTACAACTGAACGAAGTACATCAAGAAAAGACAAAAAGCTGGAAGAAAGGAAGCAGCTCCTGGGTCGTCCTCCTCGGATCCTACCTGAAGGGTAGGTACAGATAGCGCAGCTCGTGGATCGTCCACCATGGATCCTACCTGAAGGTTAGGCACAGATAGACTCCACAATGATCTCACCTGTCATCCTCCTCAGAGTGTCGTCTCATCATGAAGTCCACCTCTAGATACCATCCAGTCCTCGAATCAGCCTCTATCAGCGCTGCCATCATCTGAAACCAACACAACGAGGTGTGGGCATAGCACATGCAGCGGTAAGTATAACAATACTCAGTAGGGACCCAGAGACCCTCAAGGTCTCACTAAATCCAACAAGGATAACCACACAGAAGGATTTCAACAGATAACCCTTACATAAGTATAATCCCAAACTTATAACTAAGTTATGAAGCAACCCATCTCAATCATGAGGAAACACAAAGGTTATGAAATCAATAGATAACCACCACCCTGGTATATGACCATACATATTCCTATATTTTCAAGTGACCCATATAAATTATGAGGTAAACACAATTTTTCATAGACTCAGCTCAAACCAGAATTTTATTCACGATAACAAAACAACTCCTGCTGGAGAAATCATCCTCTGTCGAGTACAGTGGGCCTGCCGCTACAACGAAGTGCATCGCACTAACCTTTGACGGATGTAGTACTCCACCTGTCGAGTACTGTGGGCCTGCTGCTACAACCAAGTGCTTCCCACCATTGGTCTGCCGCTACAACCAACTGCTCCCCCTCATTGCCTCTAGAGGTACTCCTTATATTGAGTATCGCGGGTCTACCTCTACAACCAAGCGCTCCTCCTCCGTGGGTCTGCTTCTACCACCAAGCGCACCCCACTAGGCTATCTGAATCGCTTCGATTCGATCGATCAGCAGTCGTCAAGTCTCAGTCAGCTACTAGGTCTCTATACTCTGCTAGGTCGTCTCTGGGAGTGTCCGCTCCATGAGCTACTGGTCGATACTCCAAGTATCAAAAAGATCCATGAAGAAGTATTGTAACGCCCCGACCCCAGTTACCCAGAGTCAGTGCATTATTGCGTAACATTGGCATGATCACAAAGGATTGAGTCTCGAAAGGCCGATTAGTTTTGTAGCCTTGGAAACACTAGATACATTCCTAAGTCTTATATTAGATCATAAATTTAAAAAAAAAACTACAACAATATCATGTATTCATATCCCCTCAAACTATCCATTCAGTTCATTCATAATATACTTCTTCACATCCTGAAAAATTAAAACATTGGAAGGGGTGACATCAGATGCTCAGTAAGGATAACAATATAGCGGATGCTTTCATAGATAAACATAATAATTTAAGGCAATGTATAACAAAACAAAATCCTTTTAAACATGAACATAAACATAATATGGAAAAAGTAAAATGAAATAATTCCATTTACATATTCACATGGATATTCTACTGGTCGAATAATCACATGCAATATCAATAACCACTTTCATAATGATGGAATGCATAATTCCAGACAATCATAACCCCGTAGCCAGGGCCTCGTGCTAAGAATACAAATAAGATTTTGTCAAGGCCTCATGCTAAGACACTACTTTGTCTCAAGAGACATTCTGATTCATCGAGGGGCTATAGCAGGCTCCACCCATCACTTATTAAGTCCAATGCATTCCTCATATGAACAGGTTTAAACATATCATAAACCATAACATAATCGTATCACATAAAACATGCATAAATGGAAGAAAACATTTCCACATTTCATTCAAAATATATCAATACAACATATTGATATAATAAAAACACTTTCAAAACCATTTTCAATATCAAAATTAATGAAAATTAAAACATGGTATTTATTTTTCATTTTAAAAATCTTATGGCTTGTAGGGGAAGCCGAAACTCAAATAATGGTCATGGTGGTGGAGAAGACATTGTCGCCACATAGGTAAGACAAAAAATTCCATTTGTCGTTTAGTAAAAACGATTCGTATAAAAAGATTACTTTGAAATAAAATTAAAAGTCAAAAAAGGTTTTATACACCGTGTAAAAGAAAGTTGTGTATAAAATAGAATATGCCTCAATGAAAGGAGATTGAGACGATGTACCTTTCAAAGATCATTTTTTTAAAATAAAATAAATATATTATGTGTATTCACTATAATTACACATAAAGAAAGTACAAATACATGATAGGAAATAATAATATCATGAAATAATTTGAAAGTAGGAGATTAACCCAAAGAATAGAAATTGGGTTAAGAAGTTCCCTTACCTCGTGTCTGACTTGACTCGATCATTATTTAACCTCCTGAATAATAAACTAGAGTTAATTTCTACTTTCTTAAAAACCTTTTTCAAGTTAATTATTCCATTTATATCACTTATTACCATGTTATGAACATTATGTAATTATTTATGTTAATAACGGCCGTTTTGTCGATCATGGGTACTTGAGTCAAAAATAAACTTCTTATAATTACAAGTTGTTCATGTGGTAGAATATCCATTATATCCTGAATTATATTCCTGATTTAGATATCATATATATCTTATATATCCATTATATATATTCATTCATAATATTAAGTAACATTTAGAGGTAAGAAATGAAATGCACCGTTCATGGAGACGGTAAACCGTACGTACACATGAACGCTACTTTCATTTCTATTTCGTATTTAATGGAATGAAATCATAATGATATAAAGATATATTATAATTACAGTATCATATCATATATAATATCATTTACTCCATCCTTTATACATCCCACATTTGACATTAATGATTAAAATCACTTTGTGGGGGCGGTAGTCCGCACTTCCTAAAATGAAGATATCGTGTTTACCCATAATGGAAACCATAAAGGTATGACATAAATGAAAAATACAGAAGCAATAGTAACAAAATAAACATATTATATATAATATATAAATATAGTTACATCTTAATTGCCACCTTTGAATGTGTTATATGAGTGTTGAACAATCATCATTTCGTGGAGCAGAAATTCGCCATCCCCAGAAACAGTATGTTCTTTAACCATTATTTGTAGGTGCGTGTGAGTGTAGCACGAATAATTATTATAAAAACATCCTAGTATTTTAAGGATATTGGTTTTGTTACAAATGAAATGAATAAAAAGAGTTTAGGGGGTTGGATAAGCAAAATAAAACATAAGAACACAAGAGAAAACACTACCTTTAAAACAGGTAACTCTTTTTGATTTGAGCTCAAAGGAATCCTTGGGAAGAATTCTTCCCAATGTGAGGCTTCTCTGAGTAATAGAGGGATGTTTACAAACAAAATGGTCAGGGGTTGGCTGAGACAAAGTCATGAGAGGTGTGGGAAAGGTGGTAGAGGTGGGGGGCCTTTTATAAGAGGAGAGGAGGGGCACTCTTGGAAGGATTGAAATGTTACGTTATTATGAAATGATTTCTGGATTATAAAAGTCCCACGATAATATAATTCAAGTTTAAGGTGATAAGGGTTCGAAATCCACCCATCTAATAGGATTTGGAAAATTGTAAGTATTAGATTTTACAATATCCTTCGATTTTATTAAAATCATTAATTAATGAGGTAATCGCTGCATCATCATGGTGTCAGAAATGATTTTATTTATATAATGTCTAAATTTTTTTAAAAAAATATCATGATGTAGGAAATATTTTTATATTTCCAATTAATATTTATATTCAAAAATATTACTTGTATAACCCTATTTAAAAATTGTTTTAGTAAAACAACTCATGTTAGTGACATTTTTATTTTAACATTAAATAAAATGTTTTTAATGTCATTTTACTACCAATGTGGCTTCATGGGGTCCCCATGTTCACCCATGGACTGTCTTGGTCATCCATGACTCATCCAATAGGGGTTGGACATGTGTCAAGGTCATTTAAAATTTTATAATATCATTTTATGTTAAATTTCACTAATTACCTTTAATCGCGATTAATTAAACATAAAAGTTACTATTCACCAAAAAAATATTTTAATCCCATTGAACAACATTTTACTTCCTAATGACAACCATGTATGTCGGATGTTTTAAAATCAAATCACAGAAGTGGTAATGTTTCATTTAAAAGAAAAATCATTTTTTTAACTACCACTTAGTGGTTTCACTATTCATCAAAAATTGATGTTTTTCAGAACAATGCCAAAATTTCACCCTAAGTTATAATTGATATTAAGAATTAAAAAATTATGTCTATTTTAAAAAATTCCATGAATATAAGTTTCATTAATTAATTTTATAATTAATTCTCACTGTCACAACAAATAGCGTGTTTTTAAGAAACAGTATATATCAAAAGATTGACAATTGTTTATGTCCAATTTCAAAATGAAATTAAATATAATGACCACCATTGAATAAAATGGTAAAAATATTTTCTAATTATAATATAAAACCACTCAATATTATAATTTATCACTATAAATATTTTGATTAAAAAAGATGTTTTTAAGTATATTTCACTATTCATAAAAAATTGGAAGTTCTCAGAAAAGTACAAAAAATTCAACATAGGCTAATTTTGATATTTGGAGACCAAAAATGAAGTCCGTTTTGAAATATAAAATATATATATTTTCAAAAAGTTGGTATTACTATTCATAATGGCTATTTTGATTCGTCGCGGTGTGTTAGAATCTCAAATTTGCGTACAATGCAAGCTATTTCATTATTGAAAGAGAAGCGTATCGTGGAAGCTCGAGGTGTTACATTCTCACATCCATCAATAAATGGCATCATCGCAATTTGATATTTTTCTTTGAAAATAAAATGTTGAAAATAGAAAATACCTTTTTGGAAAACCCACATCGGAAATAAGGTTAATATAATTTATCCTTAATAAGAGGCAAAGGGAAATGAAAAAGTCACCACCAAATTATTATCTCGATAAGGAGAACATTGGTTGAAATTAGAGACATATAATTGGAAGAAAATGTAAATATTTGTAGGGAGTGATTAAGGTCATCAATCACAAACAAGTGTAACATTGAGGTCCTCAAAGCCTTTAATCTGTATTGATTTAAAATATTATCAGTTCAACAAGAAATAAGGTATTAGGATAACACATTTTTTTGTTTTAATATCCCTTTACTAAAGTTTATGAATTAAATTATTCATAGAAATAGAGATAGGTATATTTATATTTATGCTTGACAAGTAGAGTTTCAACCTTCAACTAATTTCTACCACAAACTCATCTTTCACTCAAAAGATAATAGAACTCAAAAATATTATATTTATCCTAATCGTACAAGGTTCAAAATATTAACACATACCATTTAGATTAGGAAAACTATTTTTTAATAACCAGGGACTTCCTGTAGGCTAGTGGTAGGTAATAATGACTTGTCGCACTATGGTTGTTGGTTCGATTCCTACAGCTTTGTCCGACGCGACGAGTTATCCCCCAACCTACAGGTTGTCCTTTTTCTAAATCTATAGTATTATAATATTCCAGAAATACTATTCATAAATGTTTCAACCTTAAAGAATAATATCCAAGGTTTAACTTAATCCATTCCAACCTTTATAGTTATCCAAAATACTTCTGTCCAACTCACATTGCAAATTTTATAAGGAAGGTAAACATAATGAAGATCCTTTTTTCCATGTAACAACATGTGAACAACTTCATCATGTATTATTTTAAAACACTACAACATCCTGAATTACCATAAATCCTTATTTATTACATTCATGATCCCTTATTCCTTATAGAATACTAGATATAATCCTTCTATCCAAAAATGTATACAAATCATTATTCAGTTTCAAGGAAGTTAAGAATATCCAATATAATTTATCCAAACCAATCATGTATTATTCCAAAATCACTATCTCGGTATCAGAACCATATTATGGTTTATCTTCTCTCGAAAATATAATTTCCAAAAATTTAACCTACTGTGGAGTCACTTTTCTTGGTTCCACACAATCTATAGTCTTTGATGAAATAGTACTGCAGTACTATCCTTATATACTCCATAATTATTATAACCAGTACATCAACGATACAACACACAAATGACAAAATTATTTAATAACAGCATAAGAACTCTAATCATTCCTCCTCATCTGTGGTAGTATCATAACTTGATTATTATCCAATAACATTATTTGGGGCATACTTTGATGATTTGGACATTGGTTTGCGTAGTGTCACCACTCCTTGCAGATGAAGCATTGTACATTTGAAACTTTTTTCTTACCCTTGCAGTCACGCACTTGGTGTCCTTTTTCTCCACACATATAACAAACTCTCATTCCCTTCAAGATAGTTCCAAGGTGTTTCTTCCCAGAGTTATCACATATTGGAAAATTCTTCTTTTCCCTCATCCCTTTATCCATCATTCTCTCTTACATCCTTTTCTTCTCGTTCTTCCCTTCAAATCCATAAGACACAGAGAATTCTTTACATATGTTATTAACACATGATACTATTTCTTCATATGTTGAGAACACATGGGAGACTATTTAACTTCTAAATGTTGTCTTAATACCGTGAAACATATGATCCTTACTACTCTTTGGATCATACATATTGATGGAGTCCACATTCCTTCTACTGGGCGCCATTTCTATACAACGGCATAAACTAGGTTAGTTTATGAATTGAAATGAATAATTCAAAACTTGTAAAATACCAAATGTAAATTGAACGGTTTATGGATACAATCCATAATAATAAAAAATGTTTTATTTGAGTAAGTATATACTCATAAACCCTTCATAATGGTTTGTAAAAAAATGAGAATTACCCTAAGCATATCGCCCGGGAGTGTCGTAACCAAGAGTGCAGCAAGGCCCGTTGTTGTGCACCAGTTCCCATTTGAGTCTAGCTCAAAGTGGTGATTTCGTGTTTTACCCCTAGGTACATCTGTGCCAGAGCCGTCTCTACCTGCTCGTATCCAGACAAGGATGTATTGTACAGAAAACTCACAAAATATATATAATACCAAAATTCTAGGAAGTTCTTCTATACTAATCTTCAATGTCTATCTTTGGGATATGTACTCTAATCAGAGTTTATCTAAATCTTGCTTCCAAGTTTAGTACTAAAATTCCTCTGATACCAACTATAACGCCCCGACCACAGTTACCCAGAGTCGGTGCATTATTGCGTAACATGGGCATGATCACAAAGGATCACGTCTCGAAAGACAGATTAGTTTAGTAGTCTTGGAAACACTAGATACATTCCTAAGTCTTACATTACATCATAATGTAAAAAAAATACAACAACATCTTGTATTCATATCCCCCCATACTATACCTGCAGTTCATTCATAATATACTTCTTCACATCCTGGAAAATTAAAACATTGGAAGGGGTGAGCTCAGATGCCCAGTAAGGATAACAATATAGCGGAAGTTTTCATAAATAAACATAAAAATTTAAGGAAATTTATATCTAAAGAAAATCCATTTAAACATGAACATCAAAATAATATGGAAAAAGTAAAATGAAATAATTCCATTTACTTATTCACATGGATATTCTACTGGTTGAATAATCAAATGAAATATCAACTAGCACTTTCATAATGATGGAATGCATAATTTCAGACTATCATAACAACGTAGCCAAGGACTCGTGCCAAGACCAAAAATAAGATTTTGTCAAGGCCTCGTGCTAGGACACTAGTTTGTCTCATGATACCTGCCGATGCATCGAGGAGCTATAGCGGGCTCCACCCGTCACTTATTAAGTCCAATGCATTCCTCATATGAACAGATCTAAACATATCATAAATCATAACATAATATTATCACATAAAACATGCATAAAAGAAACATAATATTTCTAAATTTCAATCACAAGATATAAATACAACATATTGATATAATAAAAACACTTTCAAAACCATTTTCAATACCAAAAATAATGAAAATTATAACTTGGTATTTATTTTTCTTTTTAAAAAGGTTATGGCTTGTAGTGGAAGCCGAAACTCAAATAATGGTCACGGTGGTGGAGAAGTCATTGTCGCCGCATATGTAATACAAAAAATTCCTTTTATCATTTAGTACAAACTCTTCGTATAAAAATATTCCTTTGAAATAAAATTAAAAGTCAAAAAGGGGTTTATACACCGCATAAAAGAAAGTTGTTTATAAAATAAAATATGCTTCAATGAAAGGAGATTGAGACGAAGTCCCTTACAAAAATAATTTTTTTGAAAATAAAATAAATCTATGATGTGTATTCAGTACAAGTACACATAAAGAATGTACAAATACAAGATATGACATAATTATATCATGACAAAATTTTAAAGTAGGAGATTAACCGAAAGAATAGAAATTGGGTTAAGAAGTTCCCTTACCTCGTGTCCGACTTGACACGATCGTTCTTTAACCTCCTGAATAATAAACTATAGTTAATTTATACTTGATTAATAAATTTATTCATGTTAATTATTCCTTTTATATCACTTATTACCATGTTATGAACATTAAGTAATTATTTATGCTAATAACGGTCGTTTTGTCGATCTTTGGTAATTGAGTCAAAAAAAACTTATTATAATTACATGTTGTTCATGTGGTAGAATATCCATTATCTCCTGAAATATATTCATGATTTTGATATCATATATATCGTATATATCTAGTATATACATTAATTCATAATATTACGTAACATTTATAGGTAAGAAATGAAATGCACCGTTCATGGAGATGGTAAGCCGTAATTATGCATGAACGCTACTTTCATTTCTATTTAATATTTAATGGAATGAAATCATAATGATATAAAGGTATACTATAATTCCAGTATAATATCATATATAATATCATTTAATTCATCCTTTATACATCCCACATATGGCATTAACGATTCAAATCATTTTGAGGGGGCGGTAGTCTGCACTTCCTAAAATGAAGATATCTTGTTTACCAATAATGGAAACCATAAATTTATGACATAAATGAAAAATACAGAAGCTTAAGTAAAAAATAAACATATTATATATCATATATAAATATATTTACATCTTAATGGCCACCTTTGAAGGTTTTATATGAGTGTTGAACAATCATCATTTCGTGAGGCAGAAATTTTCCATCCACAGAAACAGTATGTCCTTTAACAATTAGATGTAGGTGTGTGTAAGTGTATCTAGAATCCTTTTATAAAAACATCATAGTATATTGATTATACTAGTGTTGTTACAAGAGAAATGAATAAAAAGAGTATAGGGGGTTGGAGAAGCAAAATTCAACATAAGAACACAAGAGAAAACACTACCTTTAAAACAGGTAACTCTTTTTGATTTGAGCTCAAAGGCTTCCTAGGGAAGAATTATGCCCAATGTGAGGCTTCTAGGAGTAAGAGAGGTTTTTTTAGAGAAAAAATGGACAGGGTTTCGCCGAGCCAAAGACTTGAGATGTGTGGGTAAGGTGGTAGATGTGGGGGGCTTTTATAAGAGTAGAGGAGGGGTACTCTTGGATGGATTGAAATGATACTTTATTATTAAATGCTATTCGGATTATAAAGGTCCCAAAATGATATATTTAGAGGGTAAGGTGATAAGGGTTCTAAATCCACCCATCCAATAGGATTTTGACAAGTTTAAGTCTTAGATTTTACATTATCCTTCCATTTTATTAAAATCGTTAATTAATGTGGTAATCGCTGCATCATCATGGTGTCATAAATAATTTAATTTATTTAATGTCTAAAAATTATAAAAAAATATCATGATGTATGAAATCATTTTATATTTCTAATTAATATTTATAGTGAAAAATATGACATGTATAACTCTATTTATAAATTGTTTTTGTATAAAAACTCATAATTGTGACATTTTTATTTTAACATTAAATAAAAAGTTTTTAATGTAATTTTCCTACCAATGTGGCTACATGGGGTCCCCATGTTGACCCATTGATTTTATTGGTCTTCCATGACTCATCCAATAGGGGTAGGACATGTTTCATGGTCATTTAAAATTTTTATAATATCATTTTTACCTTTAATTTCACTAATTACCTTTAATCGCGATTAATTACACTTTAAAGTTACTATTCACCAAAAATATTATTTTAATCCCATTGAACCAAATTTTACATCCTAATGAAAACTATGTATGTAATATTTTTGGAAATCAAATCACAGAAGTGGTAATGTTTCATTTAAATGAAAATCAGTTTTTTAACTACCACTTAGTGGTTTCACTATTCATAAAAAATTGAAGTTTTTCAGAACAATGCAAAAATTTCTCCCTAATTTATAATTGATATTATGAATTCAAAAATGATATCTATTTTGCAAAATTCCATGAATATAAGTTTCATTAATTAATTTTATAATTAATTCCCGCTGTCACAACAAATAGAGTGTTTTTAAGAAACAATATATATCAAAATATTGACAATTGTTTATGTCCGATTTCAAAGTGAAATTAATTCTAATGACCACCATTGGATAAAATGGTAAAAATATTTTCATTATACTCTAAAACCACTAAATAGTATATTTTCTCACTAAAAAATATTTTGATTAAAAAAGTTGTTTTTACGTATATTTTACTATTCATAAAAAATTGGAAGTTCTCAGAAAAATACCAAAAATTCAACATAGGATAATTTTGATATTCTGAGTCCAAAAATGAAGTCCATTTTGAAATATAAAATATATATAATTTCAAAAAATTTGTATTACTATTCATAATGGCTATTTTGTTTGGTCGCGGTGTGTTAAAATCTCGAATTTTCTTACAATGCAAGCTATTGCATTATTTAAAGAGAAAAATATCGTGGAAGCTCGGGTTTTTACAAGTATCTAAAAAGTTCGTCTTGTCATAGGGGTCTCATCGCAACAGACGACGCGTCAATCGGACGCTAGGTCTGTGATTTATTAGCATTTTCGTCCGAGGGGCCCGATTGGTTTCGTGTGTGAACCAACCCGGCTGTATCTCAAATGTACCTCGAACTCACATAGGGTATACTCATAGGGACCTTCTCTCAATTTTATCACCAATGTTGCTGATGGTTCGTCAAATAGACGTCCGGTCTGAATGTTATCAACTTTTTCGTTCTAGGGGCCCAGCTAGATTTCGGGTACAATCCAACCCGGCCACTATCCAACTGAAACCAAAACTCAGGGGAAGAATTCCAAAAGTTCTGTCTAATCAAGAGGAATCCAACAAAGTCAACGACACATCAATCGGACGTCCGGAGCTCATGATATAAGTGTTTCCGCTCTGAGGGCCCGGTTGGTTTCATATCCGAACCAACCCAGCCTTAATAACAATTCTCTGAAACCTTAAATGTAATATACTGAAACGACCATCTCGATCCAAGTATCGCATCGCAACTAACGGTGCGTAGATCGGAGGTCTGTTGCCCATGATATGGTAAACATACCGTAAGAGGTCCGTGAATAGGGGGTTTTGGGCCCGGACCGACCCGGCCAGAGACCCCCTGGGTCTATCCAAACCTGGTCGACAAGAACCGGGTCCATGTCCGGCGTGCTTGGGCGCGGCCCGGCCCGGCGCGCTGGCGGTCCGCTGGCCAGCTCGGTGTAACCAAGCTGGGCGGACACGGGGGGGGAGGGGGGGGGGGGGGCTACCCCCTGTTCAATTAAATGTGGCCCCCCACGTGGGGCCTGCTCCACCATCCAGTCGGGGGTTTCAAACCCCCGGTCTTCCCCCCTGACCGGCCGGCTGCTGCCCCATGGGACCGGCGCGGTCCCATGCCCCCTGATCCGACGCCGGCGGCCAGAAATCGGCCGCTGCTCCCAACTCCTCCACAGGATAAGGTCGCGGCCTTGGTCCGTCCGGCGCGGTGCGATGTCGCCTCGCCCCTCCACCGCGACCTCGCTCCAGCCACGGCGTTTTCATGATTCTCCGGCATGGCGCGACGGCACCACGACCTTCGTCGACATCATTGGCGCGGCGTGACGGCCCAATGCATCCTTGCCGTATGACCCCGCTCGGTGCGACTGCACCGCGTCACTTCCCTTAGAACCGCAACAACACAGAGATAAGGGAGGAGGGTCGGCCTTGTTTGTGCGGTTCGGCCCCCTCCCGTTAATCGATAACAAGCGGTCCAATTTGAAACGAGGAACGATGAATGAAGAATTCAAGAATAAAAACAACAATAAAATCCCTACCTCAAGCGTTGTCATCGAACGAGGTTTGTCACGAAAGGGGACATCGCGGAATTGATCGTCTCGGAAGAAGAGAATCGTTGGCATTTTTTGATCTTTGAGGAAGGCGTCTCTCACTGTCGTCCGTTGTCGGAGGTCAGCGTTCTTCGTCTGCGGCAGTGCGTTCTTCGCTTTCTTCGACGAAGAACAAAGAACATAAAAATTCCCCTTTTTCTCCCAAAAACTCAACACAACAAGCTCCGACGATAATAAAATACGACACCTCTTAATTTATTACTCAAGCCTTAAGTTTCAAATTCAAAACTGAAATAACTTATGTAATTAAACATAAGTCAATTAAAAGAAGAGGTTAAGGGGGGTTAGGTAAAATGAAGGGGTGGGGTTTGTGTGGGCCCCACCACCCTCATAACCTCACTTGGGTGGTTTCGCCATCTTCCACTCAAAGGTCATAACCACTTAAAAGAAAAATAAAATTTGTAGCTCAATTTTAATTTTTACTATCCACAATTTTTAACATCTCCTCCTGATAAAACGCAACCCCGGAAAAGGTATTCTCAAGCAATTACCGGTGCTGAGGTTTCATCGGTGCCCCCAAATTTAAATTCTGAGCACCGGTTCTAAAGATAGAAAAACTCACTCGTTCGTTCAGTGAACGTACCCGAGCTAAACTTCGGAAATTTATTCCTGGCAAACCGAACCTCGGAATCAGGCGCCGTCAGAAACTGTATTCTTGTAAAATCCCAAAGAAATTAAGAAAAAAAATTCCAAGAAATTTCTGGGTCTTTAAATTACTCCCACCTCAGGACATTATGTCCCCGTAAAGGATTAACACAAACTTGGGATAAAAAGTAGTACTGAGCACGCATCTAAGCATTCTGCTCCCATGTGCTCAGCTGGAGGATTTCATGCTACCTACGAAAGCACATAAAAAGAATCGATTGTCCTCGTAGGAACCGCTCCTGTCGATCATCAACCTCTACTGGATCCCCGCAAAAGTCACCCCATCGCCAACGTCCATCTCCTCATGGTCGATGATATGCGAAGGGTCATGCTCATATCTCCTCATCTGAGATACATGGAATTCATCGTGCACCGGGTGCAACTGAGGTGGATGGGTCAAATGGTAAGCCACCACACCTACCCAGCTGAGGACGTGAAAAGGTCTCCTGAACCTCGGAGATGACTTGCCGCCTTGGCCATATCTCTGTAAACCTCATCGAGGTGAGACCCGTTATAGGACGTGATTGTCATCCTCGAACACCAGAGGTCTCTAATTCCTGTTTAGAACTGAATCTCAAAACACCTGCTCCCACGAGGGTAAGGTTGACCAACTCAAGAGTGATCATCTGTACCCTCCTATGCATGATTCCATCCTGTGCTGCATGGGTTTTCCTTTTCTCCGACCAAGGAAAACCCTATCCCAATGTCGTAGATAAACCACAACCTTTTTTCCTAATACAGTCAATATGATCATGAACAGTGAATCCAATCCCTACAGAGACCAATGTCGTAAGGCCTCGACGCTAACACCAAGAGATTCCAACCGAGACTCTCGCCTCGTGGGTCATACCACACTATCGGCGTAAGTGTGATTATCGAGTCTCCTCCCAACGTATCTCCAGATGTGAGGGTCAAGTCAACAGCTTAACCGGAAAATCTAGGTCTGGGACAAGATTAGTGGAAGGAACGAGTGATTCGAATCAACGTCTGTTACTACAGAAGATTATAGTGGGCACAGACTACCACTCAAATCATTCTTAGATCCATTGGGTCACACTCCTCGACCGCGAGCAACTACTCTCTTCCCCTGCCCTCCAGCTCACTGATCCTGTAGGGAACAACAAAGGCGGGTGGTTGTAATATGTTGATATGTACACCACCTCATGCTGCTCACCTAGCTCGGACTCCACGTCTGCAACTCTGCAGATTTATCTGTCCTTAACATTTCCTCTTTTTGAAACATTTGCACGCCCAAGTCTCTGAGACTGGAACCTGTTTGCTGCCTTCCAACTTCTAATATTCTCTAGCTATATTCGTTTAGCCAAATAACATTCAACAACAAGGTTCTCTCTAGCACCCTAATGTGAGTAGGAATGCATAGATGAAAAATTGATGTCTCGGATATCCTTAAACACACCACGCTCATAGGTCCGAGCCCTATAGCACTGATCGAATCGTATTCATCGAGTACCCGGAATGTTCGGTTTACCTCGATGAATACTCAGCTACCAACGTGTCGTCCTGCTGAAGCTGTATAAGCTCTAGAAAACATTCATCCACCTCCTCAAGCCGGTCCTCAGCCGCCTGTGAGTCAGTCTCGCCTCATAACTTGAGGGTATCTGATGTTACAACACGTGTAAGGCAGTAAGCCTACACGTGTAACCTACTGGTACCGCCGGTTGTAACTTCAGACCAACAGGTAGTGATGTATAGCTGACACACAACCCAAAGGCACTATCTTAGGCATCGGTCAACGTACCAATGCTTCAGCGCTATGCGGACCATCCTCCTGGTCACTCACTAGAAAACACTAGTAGCCTAGTCCACCATCCACTCTACTGATGTCTCATCTTGGCGGACAACTCTAGAAATCGCCTCTAGCCAGTCCTCTCCTGTCTGGGAATCTGCCTCGCCTCATAACCTCAGAGGCCTCTACTGCTGGAACTCGTGCAAAGCGCTATGGTAGTATAGAAATTGGAATCTACTACCCAATAGGTGGTGGTGCTGCTGGTACACCACCCGAGGGTGCCAACATAGTAAAAAGGGCCCCACACCGGGGCCTCATCGCTTGGTGGGCCGTCATCGTGTACTATATCCGAACTCCAACTGACTGTCTACGTGGAGACATCCTGAACAAATGCGACACGGTCAAAAGATTTATACTAGGTGAGCTGACCTGGTTTGATCTTACTTTAAAACTTTTGGAAACACACACGCAATCAGTGTTTTCATTCACAAAGTAGGAAATCAGAAGTCAGGGTCCTGGTGTACGGATACGTCGGCCACCGCACCAATACTGGTCTCCCTGAACTGAAAACCACACTCGGTACCCTTAACAATATTGATTCATAGAAATAAAATATCAGAGTCTTATGTTATGCTATATAACTAACTCCTCCGATACCAATTTTTCACGACCCGTCCTTGGGGCCCGTCTTGTGACTACCCCAAGCCCGCCTTCCATAGGCCAGGGGCTAGCGACTAGCACCAAAGTCATAAATCCAATAACTAGGAAGGAATTTCCTTTATAAAATAAAAAAAAAATCATAGAGTATAAGCGGAATTAATACACTAAGTACAAAAGAATGTGCTGAAAAGTATGTGGTCCAGAATACAAACCCAACTGAAAGGACAACTACAACAGAACGAAGTACAACAGGAAAAGATAAACAGCTGGAATAAAGGAAGAATCTCCTGGGTCGTCCTCCTTGGATCCTACCTGAAGAGTAGATACAGATAGCGCAGCTCTTGGATCGTCCACCACGGATCCTACCTGAAGTGTAGGTACAGATAGCCTCCACAACGCTCTCTCCCTCCATCCTCCTCCGAGTGTCGTCTCGTCGGGAAGTCCACCTCCAGATACCGTCCAGTCCTCGAACACTCAGCATCTATCAGCTTTGTCGTCGTCTTCAACCAACACAACGAGGTGCGGGCATAGCCCGTGTAGGGGTGAGTATAACAATACTCAGTAGGGACCCCGATACCCTCAAGGTCTCACTAAATCCAAAAAGGATAACCACATATAAGGATCTCAATAGATAACCCTTACTTAGGTATAAGCCCATACTTATACCTAAGTTATCAAGCAGCCCATCTCAATCATGAGGAAACACAAAGGTTATGAAATCAATAGATAACCACCACACAAGTATATTCACATACATATACCTAAGTTATCAAGTGACCCATCTCAATCATGAGGTAAACACAAAGGTCATAGACTCAGCTCAAATCATGATTTTATTCACGATAACGAAACCATGGCTTCTGGAGAACTCCTCCTCTGTCAAGTACAGTGGGCCTGCCTCTACAACCAATCACGTCCCACTAACCTTGGACTACTGTAGTACTCCACCTGTCGAGTACTGTGGGCTTGCTTCTACAACCAAGCGCTTCCCACCATGGGTCTTCCACTACAACCAAGCGCTCCCCCTCACAGCCTCCAGAGGAACTCCTTCTTTTGAGTACCGCGGGTATACCGCAACAACCAAGCGCTCTTGCACCTTAGGTCTACCGCTACAACCATGCGCACTAAACTGGGCTACCCGAATCACTCCGAGTAGATCGAACATCAGTCTTCAAGTCTCAGTCAGCTACTAGGTCTCTGCACACTACTAGCTCGTCTCCGAGAGGGTCCACTCCACGAGCTACTGGTCGATACCCCAGTATCACAAAGTACCACGAAGAAGTATCTCAAAGGATCTCCTCGTCATAGGGGTCTCAACGCAGTAGACGTTGCGTCAATCAGACGCCCGATCTGTGAGTTATTAGCCTTTTCATCCTAGGGGCCAGGTTGGTTTCGTTTGCGAACCAACCAGGCCATATCTCAACTGTACCCCGAACTCACATAGGGTATACTCATAGGGACCTCTTCTCAACGTGATCACCAATCCCGCAAACGATTCGTCAAACGGACGTCCGGTCAGAAAGTTATCAGCTTTTCTGTTCCATGGGCCCGGTTGGATTTCAGGTACAATCCAAACCGGCCACAATCCAACTGCAACCAAAGCTAAGGTGAAGTATGCCAAAAGTTCCTTCTCAACAATATGAATCCAACCAAGTCTATGGCACATCAATCGGACATCTGGAGCTCATGATATAAGTGTTTCCCCTCCGAGGGCCCGGTTGGTTTCGTATCCGAACCAACCCGGCCATACTCAAAGTCTTTCGAAACCTTCAATGTAATATACCTAAATGATCGACTCGATCCAAGGATCGAATCGCAGCTGACGATGTGTCGATCGGATGTATGTAGGCCATGATATGGGCAAAAGACTGTAAGAGTTCCGTGAATAGGGGGTTTTGGGCCTAGACCGACCCGGCCAAAGACCCCCTCGGTCGACCCAAACCAGGTCTGGGTCTGGCCCGCTTGGGCGCGGTCCAGACCGGCCTGGGCGGTCCGGCCCGGCGCGCTGGCACGCTGGCGGTCCGCCGGCCAGCTTGGTGTAACCGAGCTGGGCGGTCAAGGGGGGGGGGTTTCCCCCCTGTTCAACTAAACGCGACTCCCCACTTGGGGGGCCGCTCCACCATCCAGGTGGGGGTTTCAAACCCTCGGTCCTCCCCCCTGACCGGCCATCCCGCTCTGGCTGGCTGGCTGTAGCACCACGGGACCGGCGTTGTCCCGTGCCCCCTGCTCCGACGTTGGCGGCAGGAAATCGGCCACCGCTCCCTGCTCCGTCGCGGCCTATGGCCGTGGCCTTGGTCCGTCCGGCGCAGCGCGACAGCGCCGTGACCTTTTTCCACTTCAATGGTGGGGCGCGACGGCGCCGCACATCCTTGCCAAATGATCTCGCGCGATGCGATGGCACTGCGTCACTTCCCTTCAAACCACAACAACACAAAGATAAAGGAGTAGGATCAGTTGTGTTTGTGCGGTCCGCCCCCTCCCATTAATCGATAGCAAGCGGTCCAATTTGAAACGAGGAATGATGACGGAAGAATTAATGAATAAAAACAACAATAAAATCCCTACCTAAAGCGTTGTCATCGAACAAGGTTTGTCGTGGAAAGGGACATCGCGGAATTGATCGTCACGGAAGAATAGGATCATTGGCGTTTGTTGATCTCCGAGGAAGGCGTCTCTCGCCGTCGTCCGTCGTCGGAGGTCGGCATTCTTCGGCGGCGGCGATGCGTTCTTCATGTTCTTCGACGAAGAACAAATAACTTCAAGACTCACCTTTTTCTTCCAAAAACTCAACACAACAATCTCCAAGGATAAAAAAATATGACACCTCTTATTTTATTACTCAAGCCTTATGTTTGAAATTCAAAACTGAAATAACTTCAGTAATTAAACCTAAGTCATTAAAAAAAGAGGGTTAAGGGGGGTTAGGGAAATGAAGGGGAGGGGTTTGTGTGGGACCCACCGCCCTCATATCCTCACTTGGGTGGTTTCCCCAACTTCCACTCAAAGGTTATAACCAATTAAAAGAAAAATAAAATTTGTAGCTCAATTTTATTTTTACTTTCCACAATTATTAACATCTCCTCCAGAGAAAACGCAACCCCAAAAAAGGTGTTTTTTAGCAATTATCGGTGCTGTGGATTCATCGGTGCCCTCAGATTTCAATTCCGAGCACTGGTTCTAATGATATAAAAACCCCCTCATTGGTTCACTGAATGTACTCGATCTAAATTTCGGAAATTGATTTCGGGCATACCGGACCTCGGAATCAGGCGCCGTTAGAAACTGCGTCCTTGTAGAATCCCAAAGAAATTAAGAAAATATTTTCCATTAAATTTCTGGGTCTTTACATCAACTTATGGAAAAATACACTGATAATGTCGGCACACCCAAAGGGGTTTCAAACATTGTTGTAACAGTTCAAACAACTATTCATTTAATATAAGAATAATAAAATGGGGTTGTGAAATACCTCCAACTAATAAAATTAATATCCCGTCTAATGGAAAAATACACAGACTATGTCGGAACACCTAAAGGGGTGTCCAATCATGTTGAAACAATTCAATTAAATTAATTTAATATGAATAAGGATGGAACTATTAAACAAAACCATTAATTTAATTAAAAATGGGTAAAATTACACAAAGATGATAGGCACTAACTATCGGAACAACAATGTGTTATTTAAAAATTGCAACAAAATAGAGGGAATGTGAGTAGGAACCCAACCATATAGTTTTTGATGACCATAATGTCCATGGAAGACTTTGATTTGACTTAAAATTGATTAAAATGAAGGATTTTAGAAAATCCCCAAAATAGGGTATGGATATTCTGCGATGAACTGCGCACAGAATACTCAATGGGATCAAACGATTACACTTGAGAAATGTTATCATATAACTAATGATTAGTTTTCATTTTACAACGAAATAATTAAATATTGAACGAAGGATAAACGAACTTTCAATGGGGCTTCTGGTTGGTGTGACAAGAATGAGGGGAGCGACGTGATGAGTGGCATAGGGAGAGAGGAGATGAAAAAGAAAAGAGAGGAAAGATAGAAAATGAAAATAAAAGAAAAATAAGAGAAAAAATATATATGGAAAAAACGAAATAAATGATAAAAGTAAAATAAAACAAAATAATGGAATGTAAAATAATAAAAAGATTTAAAAACATGAATTCCTTTATTTTCATTATTTTCATTTTTCCAGTGATTCCCTCTTTAATTTATTTCCGAATTTATTTTTGTACATTCTAGCTTTCTTTTAAATATTTTTTAAATCTATTATAACTCATTCAAATCCTTAATTAATCATTTAAAACCCTAACACACCGACAAAGAATGACGTGACATTTTTTATTAAATGTCTGCAATTATTTAAATTAAATGAAAAGCTTTCCAGGACTCGCAGCGAGGTGCGCATGTGCGTGCCCTAGGTCTCTTAATTAATTAGACCACAATAAAGTAAATATTCATTATACCTGATAAACGCTGGGACCTTACATATGTCAAAAATTAGATTATATTTCAATCCAATATTGAAAAATTATATAAAAATGTAAATTTTAATATTTGGAATTACAAGTATTCTATATTGATAAAAATATGTAACCCTTTTTTTTAAATAAAATTGATTTTTAATGAGTAAATGTCATAGAAATATTTCAAAAACATATGAAAAAATGACTAGTTTTGGGATTAAAGACTATATATATTGACACACTATTGTTTTCCATATTTTAGTCTACATAACATGTGAATGATGATCACTTTATATTAAGTTCAAATATTTAAATGTTTTTATTTTCACTAGTTATAAAGGGGCCTCGAACTGCCAATCCAAAACTAGTCAAAAAAGGTTTTCCTATAAGAATTCCATTTTTAATTTTCCTTGAATCATATTTATTTCTTTTGAGAAATATGACATAAGATATTTTTCTACGACCTTAATTTTTGAGGATTCATTCAAGGTAATTCCAACGTCCAACACATGAGTTCATTTTTCTTTATTATATATTCTTTTTTAATATAAAATATCTAATTTTTTATGATAGTATAATGAAATTTACATGTTTTTTATAATAAATTTTATTCTGTAATGGAAAAAACTATATACCACCACCCCCTTTACTATTTTAAAATATTAAACAATAAATATTTCTTTGTGTGGGATACCACCTCTACTAGGCAATAAATATATATTTTCCCAAAATACATTTATAAAAATATATACTAGTAAAATTGAATAATAAATTTAATATTATAATCTAGTTATACTTATTAATATAAGAAACATAATACAATGTATTTTTCTCTCATTCTATTAGAAAAAATGTTAATATTTCCATGTTTTCACTACCACCTTCATAGAGGTATGTGTCTATCATTACAATTAGTTTAATAATTATTTATTAAAACCTTGTAAAAAAAATTTCATCGACTTATGAATATCTAAATTATATAATAATTATTCTTCAATAATATCATAATGTCCAAAATAAAAAAAAAATTGTAATTATAGACATCCATTAAATATGGTATGATCATGTTTTGGTTTGTCTAACATCATACTTGAACAATGTTATAAAATAATATCATGGATGAATATGAGAATAAAATTAATTAAAATTAAGGTTAATAATAAGAAAATAAATACTTTATTTATGTTTTAGATTTTTAACATTAATTTCAGAGATGTTAATAAAGGTACCAATGTGCGTTTATAGAAATCCACCGAAACATGATCATCGTCTATTTCATAAAATAGCATCATAAAGAAAAAATTAATATAATGAAACTATAACATTATTAAACGTTTTAATAAATCAATTGAGGTATATTTTATGTTATGGGAATTATTAACATTAGTGGAGAATACATTATAACCCTACTGTTACGAAACTTATTCAATATGTTCTAGATTACTCACACTTGAAAAAGAAATATATAATTACTAACTAACATTAATCTAGTGAGTAATTATAATTTATGTGTATAAATGTATATATATATATATATGAATAAGGTTTTAATATTGGTGATAGGGATGGTTAATTATTTTGTATAGGATAATCTAGATCATTAGTGGAAGTGAGGAATTAAAGTAAGTAGTTTTTTGTCTCAAATTTAATTAAATGACGCATATTGAAAATTGATATGGTCAAATTTATTCCATGTAGATTTATTTCTTAAAATTTATATAACTATTTGGGAATAAATATCCACATATTTTCTATAATTTAAATTTATTTTGATTAAAATAAAAAAATGATTATTTTTAACTACTTTATATTCATTTTGAAATGATTTATAGTAATAATTACATTTTATTTTATATGGTGTATTGAATACCCTAATTTACTCTATTTATGATAAATACCTTTCATATCATGAAATTTATATTTCTATTTCTCGGTGAACCTCTATTATTCCATTGATTACTATATTTAAATTATATTATGAGTTTTATATAAAAAATTTATACCATTGAGACATGTTTGTTCTTATAAATGAATAATTATATAAAATGTGTGTATAATAACTATTGGTTATATTATATCATAAATTATATTCAATTTATGATATTTCAAATTTACATTTTTTAAAATATCTATCGATGATATGTAATTATTAGTATTTTACACAAGGAAAAATGGTTTCTCCTAAAATCCGTATTTCAATATCATGACTATCATTGAATGATTATACATCATGATAATTTGAAAGTTATTTCATCTCAAAACTACCACTATATTACTATCCTATATTAATTGTTTTGTTTTTACATGAATTGTTACCATTTCAATTGCACCTTGACTAAAAAATATTACATTATATGGAAACTGACCTGGCCACTTATATATGCTAAGGAATCCTCTATTTCTGTCACTATATTCATGTCATTATTTCATGAATATCCTTATCAGTGAATAAAAAATTAATTAAGGTAATTTAATCATACATATATCTCCAAAAAAAAATTTAATAAAAATTGTATCTGATAAATGAATAATCACCTCGATTTTCTAAAAAAAATCATCTATTATATGAATTATTTTCCAATAAATGGATTTCCTATATAAAAATGATATATACAAATCATGTGATTATTATAATTTTTAGTACATTTAATACAATGTTTTTAGGGAAATTATTAACATATCCATAGACAAGTATCTCTATATGTTGTTAATTTGAGGGTTGTATATATTTAATTTTCATTAATTTGTATATTTGGGAAATTTTAAAAAATAACATGTATAATGTCACATATAGATTCTTTGTAATTACTAATTATTGTTTAATATATATTTCTTAATCACCCACATAATTATATTTATGTTTATAATAATTTTATATGTATTTTACCGAGTGGAATGAATTTCGGTTATGAACATTATGTTTCAATTTATTTATTGTGATGATATTTTAGATAAGAATGATATTTTCATTTATATGATTAATACAATAAATAAAATAGAAATAAATAACTGTTGTGTGTCTCTCAAAAAATATATATCACCGTGATGAATCATTTTTCCTCTTGAGGTAGTTAGTTTTGGTATTTTTAATTTGCATAACTAATTTAATAATAATGACTATGATATGACCTTTACGATAAGAATGATGTCATAGTTGTATCCTTAATAACAATAATGAATTTTTGTGTAAGGCCTTTATTATATATTTTATATGACACTAGGTATTCCATCAGCATGAATGAAAATATTCTTGTCAAATGTGTTTAGTTTTATTAATAACAATGTATTTTTTCAAGATTATCTTATCAGATATATGTAATTATTTAGTAATAATTTCATTCATGAAATATTATTCCATCAAACTAAATGCATTAATTTCATCTGATATATGTTTTCACCTATTAATAATTTTAACTCTCTCTTATCATATTTTAATTTAAATATTTATTGATTAAATTTATTAGGCGTGATATATATAAAATAGTAGCATTTGTGGGGAATTATAATGGAAATTTTGAATAATTATAATTTACTAATTAGTTTCATATGTAGTAGACAAAAATTAAATTGATGAAAAATATATTGGATTTTTTAATCCAATATTAGTACCAAATCTCTATAAATATAAATGTACAATGACAGTAAAATATATGTAATTTTTAATCTATTTTCTCTTTGATTATTTATTTTTAAAATTGGGATACATTAGTTTATTGAATATTTACTATGTAAAAGTGGTATTTATGAGTCCCGGATTCAAGATTTTGGGTTTTAGGAATAACATATTTAATCTCCAAAAATGTATGTGATTTTTTCCTCAGGAATGAATTATTTTTAGATAAGTAGAATACTTAGGTAAAATGAAATAATATTAAGTTATGTTATTATTAAGTAACCTGAGTTTTTATTAATGAAAGGTTTAGTGTTTTCAATATTTGGATTTTATTCATTTGTTGGGATCTTTTATGATAAGTTTACATATAGTAAATTTCTAAAATATTTTATAAAATATATATTTTGTGTTTTTATAGAAATGAAATCTATGACTACAAACAAACATGTTGATACATAATGTTACACAGAATGACCTAGATATAATAACCTTGAAACGTATAGTTTGGTATTAACAGAATATTTTCATAGTGCACGACAAATAGGTATAACTGAACACTAAGTTTAAAGCTCAATGGGGATATTTTTTGGTTAATTTATATTATAATGTCTAATTATTATGTGGAAATTGAAAATGTTTTAGACATAAAACTAGAATGTCATATAATGATATAATGGAGTTAATGCTTATGAAATATAAGGAATTATTTTAAGTACTACATGATTTACCTCTATAAATATGTATTATTTGTACCCATACTATGTGTTATTGTATTAATAATGGGTATAAAAATGGGGATAAAGTTAACAATATTTTAAAATGGTAATTCTTGAATTATTCTTATGAGATAAAAAATGTTACAAGAGTTGGGTTCAAATATATATTGAAAATAAAATATAAAATTCATAATGAATTGAATAATAATGAGAGACATGTTGACATCATGTATACATAAAGATATGTGTGACATTATTCTATGTACATTATGTAAAATCATAAACCCCCTATTATTTGATCCTCATATCCACAAATTTATTATCAATGGATTAATGTTATAGAAGAGATATTAATCATTACCCCATGATATAAATATGTTAAGGTTTCTATCACTGTATATTTTATTGTGGAAGAATCTATTTTCTCAATTTAGTAGACATGAATATTTTATAAACATATTTTCTTTATTGATTTATACAATCACTGGTGAGGGTATATTAGTTGATCATAAAAAATGACGGTATTTGAAAAATGAATCACACAAACATCAGTGATAATTATTTGTATTTTTATTAGATTATCTAGATACATATGAATATTTTCAAGAAATTTATATTGTATATGATGTCCAATGAACATGTTTATATAGGACGTTTCTTTATTCTTTTGGATAAATAAATGAATATTAAATTTTATAGTGGTGAAGAACATGTTTTACAATGTAACTATACTAATTATACCTAGTAAAAGATAACGTTTATTGATATATATATATATGTGTATATTGATTTATTAAATTAATGATTATGATTTGTTCTCATGAATTAAAATATAGTAGTTAGTGTATGAATCATTACAATTTATGGTTCAAAATAAAAATTACCCACCTCATGATTTGGAACATGAAATAGTAATTTTTTCCTTATAATATGATAGAATTATCATTATCGTGAAATATTATATATATATATATATATCAGAAAATCATTATCTATATATTTACATAAGAAGTGATAAATATTTTGAAAATATGTTGATCTAGTTAACTAAATATTTTTTCTATTCAATACATTATCATCATAGTATAGACAAAAGGCATTTGTTGTGAAGAGTTTGATGTATCATGCATTAATATCTTTGATGAGGATCTAATTAGAAGAAATGATTATGTACTATTGATGGACAGAACATTTAATCATGAGTGATGGGGAGAAATATTATCATTCCTATATGATGTCACAACCATTTCCCAGTGTGATTTTCAATGATTCACTGAACAATTATTTTGATCTAATAATAAAGGTAATGATTATTCAATTGTTCAACCATTAATCTCTGGATTTGATAAGATTAATTAAGAAGATACATGTCACATAAATACAATAATTAATGAAGGGGATATTGGATTATGAACATAATTCTTCATTCTATATACATCATTGAATCACTATGATGTATATTTTTTTGAAGGTGTATCTCTAGTGGGACAACATAATGATGGATATTATAGTTTATGTATCCCAATTCCTGATGTGTTATCAGGATATGTATAGATGTCATGAATCTAAAGGCATGAAGTAATAATTTCACATTCATGTATGTAAAATGAAATAAATCATCTTGGATTTTATTAATGGACTCCAACGTATTTAAAAATACAAAGATCCAATTGTGTTTAATTCGATAAGCATAATAATTATATACATTTAATTTCTATCAGATAATATTTATCTCTTGAACCACATAATACGATATATATTATGTATAAGGTAATGTTATATAGTGTACCACTATAAATTAAATTTTGTTGATATCTGAAGTTCATAATGTAATCCTTGAGAGGTAATTAGTCAAAATTTATTATAATGTTTAATATTAGCATTATATATCATCCTATGATATGTTTTAAGTTATAGAGGGTCATTATAACTAAATAAGATTTTATGGAATCATTATCTATGGATATGTAATATAGTTGGTATAAACACATTACTCTATTCAAAAATTTTAACAATAATAACATCCACTGAAGAATTTAGAATTAACATTAAAAATACCTCAATGGAACGAAGTGAAAAACTCAAACCTGTTTGGATGTTGGATAATATAACCTTTATATTTTTAGGAATCCTAATGAAATGAAAATGAGTGCTCGATCAGTTTTGTAGTATATCATGGAACTCAATATCGTTTGAAGAGTTATTTTGAAAATCATCAGTGATATATAGAGTTAAAATTTGATGATATTGTTTTCCTTTGAATATATACTTGGAAAGTATTAATTATATTTGGAAATAAGGGTATGATGATCCTTATATATATATATATATATATATCAGTCACATTGATATTGTTGATTTTTTCTTTGTACTATATTATCTATTTATAATTCCACTGAACCTCTACCATGTTCCAGATGTAGAAAATTTATAACTATTTAAAACTTAAATACACATTCAAACAAATTCACTAAACTGAGAGATTTTATAATTGTAGTGTGATAATTTTTTGGATGAAAAATTTGTACTATTTTTGGATCAATGGTAAAAAAAAATTTGTTCAATACCAATCACGAGGTCAATGTTTCTTTGGTATAACCCTATAATTGTGAATACTCTATGGGAGGCTGAGAATGTAATGAGTTAAATGTATCCTCATATATTCAAAATTGAATAATGAAATTTCATGGAATAAATCATTATAAGTTTTTACAATTTAACACCATGATATTTTAGAATATATATCCTTTAAATAATTTTGTTTTTTCCAAACTGATCCCCAAAAATATTTCAATCAACTAATAAAATTTTCAATGAATTAGATGTTATTAATAAATTTATCCACATTATGAAAATTTTAAAAATGAAAAATTAAATACCTTTTTTATAATAATTAATATATAAAAATCAATTAATATAGTTAAATAAATTATAAAATCATTTTATTCTTAATAATGTTTTTTTAAAATAATATATTAATGCGCTATGGATTTTTTATAAAAAAACAATATTATAGTCATATAGTAATATATTATATTATTTAAATGATGAATATATTAACAAAAATTTAATTAGTAATTGACTGGAAATAAGGATAAAAACAAATATTGTATTGAAAATTATATTTCTACAAAATGATTTTTTCAATATATATTAATTTTTAAAAATAAAAATAATTTTCATGTGTATATATATATATACATTTAAGGGAATAATTTTTTTTCAAAATTCAGATTCATATTGTATAATGTTTTTAAAATATAATATCATATATTTATATAAAATATGTATTAATATGGTCAACTTTTATTAATTCATAATAAGAAAAAAATAAGTTTTAAAAGTGGAATATATATTATTAATATTAGATAAAACGTTTTATAACTAAAAGAAATTTTAAATTTAATTTCATTCCTACATGTCTTAACAACCCTTTATCACCTAAATCTCATGAAATTTCATTATTACACCTCACCTTCCATTTAATTACATGAATATTTTTATTTCTCACAAATAAAAGGAGATCAATTATAACCATTTCTGAAAAAACTCCGTAAATATTTAATTTCAATATATCAATTTTAATTGTGATAGGAAATTATTCAAAAAATATTTCTTTGGATTCAATAATAAGTTACATGTCCTATATTTTGAAGAGTTCTATTTAGAGAAGACTAAAATTATCAATATGAGTATTACCCACTCCCATTAACTTCACTTCTTTTCTCTAGTAATATCCTCCAAAATAATTTTAACCCTATAATGATGAAAAACAATTATTATTATTTTAATTAATTATTTTTATATTAATTGTAGATACATAATCTAATCTCTTCTAGGACATTTGAAAAATGAAAATGTCATTATTTTACATGTTACTTATCTCGTTATTGAAATATATAATTCAATTTTCATAAAAACCAACAATTTTTGTTTTTATAATATATTTAATTTTTGGATATAAAATTTTTTATATAATTATGATGCTAAAAATATAAATTTATTCAACATTACTTCCATACAATTCCTTGAATAATAACAATGTTGATGGTGAAACATGTGGACAATTACCTCCGTGGATGATGTGATTTAATTTCATTACCAAAAATCATGGATGGCTATAAAATATATTTGTGACAATATATGATTTTAAAGAGTTATATATATTTATATATATTAACTTTGTTCCAAATTGTACTATTGAAATATAAAAGATCATTACATTGTAATATGTTAATATAGATAAATTCCAAAAAAAACTCTCCATGGGTCTCGAACTCCCAAAATGTGCCTTTAGATTCCATTAAATAACCATGGGTTTGAATAAATAATTGATAAAGTAAATATATATTATAAAATACTAATTATTCTTCAATTTTGGTGGTGCAGTGTTATGTATTTAGGTTGTTGAGTGTCATGCCACATAGTTAAGTCTTTCTGCCTGAAATTTACTTCAATTATTGTCCTTATTTTGTGTTCCATGGAAGTGGATGTAACCAGCCTAGTATAATATAGCAATTAGGAACTCAAATATTAATGAATTTTGTTTAATGCAAATAGTATGAATCATGTTTGAAATGATCAAAATTTTAATTATATGATGAAAAAAATAAATAAAATGTAACTAATTAGTAAATTATAAAATATTATAACTGAAAATCACATCAGTTAATAGTTATTATTATGGTTATAAAGTATTTTATTAATATGTATATTTTTCATATAAAGGGGTTTAATGATTATTTATGAACATTAGGTGTAATAGGTAAGAGTTTATTTTCTCAACATTATGAATAAGATACATACGTCATTATCACCACATGTTATATTGCATACGGTGTTTATACTTCTATATGGATTCATTTTATCATACCATTAAACAAATTCAAGGACATTAATGATAAATATTATATTATATTTTCATGGATTTTGACTTATGTGTTAATAATTGAAAAATTAACCCATTCCAATCAAATTTTCAAATAGATATATTTATAAATTAATTTCCATTTAGGGGAAATATTTTTGAATTTACACTAATAAACCACTATATATTTTTTCACATATGTTTATTATGGGAGAAATATTATTATTTTAGTTAGATAATTTTATTCCTATTTAAAAATATTAATTTTATAATTTATGGGATGTCTCCATACATGAATTAATAAATTATTAAGGGAACTATCTATAACTATTTACATTCATTACAAAAATTTGAATGGAACCTTCAACATTCCCCAAGTCTTTTTTTATCAATTGTGTGAAAATAACTTATTTTCAATAATTTAAATATAATAAAAAATATTATGACCATTATTATATTAGATTCATACTATTAATGTTTTAAAATTCATTTTAAATAATCTTAAATTTTAATGGTTTTGAAAAGAAATTGAATTTTTCTTCTTATTTTTTCAAAATGATTTATTGAATAATCCAAAACAAATAATTGAATAAATAATATCAACATCCGTTAAATTTCTCATATAACACATGTAATATGTTATTATGATACCATACACCTTATTTCTATGTTTAACATAAAATTATGATTTCATGATTTTTTCATGAATCTATATTCTTTACCACATGTAAATTAAGCTATTATGAACTGATGAAGGCTATTATAATCACGTGGAACAATTTTATATATTTTTACTTATATTATTGCTCAGAATTGATTTTATAGCCTAACCAGGTTGTTAAAAAATTTATATCTCAAGCCTCAAAGGGTACATGGTATGTTTTCCCAAGTGTAAGTGGGTATACGAGAAGTTATCCCAATCCAATGAAGTCACAATTGCGTTTCAGTGGTGCTTACTATGTGATTAACATCTAGGTGGGTAGACAATATATATGATTTTAATGACTACATTAAAATTTAATCATTATTTATTAATTACTAATATATGATATCATACTTTATTAATTATTATAAATGAATATGGATTCTTAATAATGATGTAATATGTTATGAAGTAAACTTATTAATGACATAGGATTTGTGGTATTTTAGAAACATGATTTTGTATGTAATGACATTATTCTTATAACATTTTTATAATATAATTACCAGTTATGATAGTTAATTGATATATCTATTGTTTAACTTATCATAGAATTTTATCTATGAAAAAATTTTGCAATCTAATACACTATTTCACTTTAATAAGATTCATTCAGAATATAAATAATTAAGAAGAAATACCTGGATGGCCATCGTTGGAGATCTTCTCTTTGAATATGGTGATGGATAATTCTTGCCTCTTTCATCAGGTTCTTGATTTATTCAATAGAATTATTTAATCCATAATGGAAATTGGCCTTCCAGGATAGATGAGGAAACCCCAAAAAATTCAAGTAATGATCTCCACTCACATGAACCCTGAATTGTAAAGAAAAAGGGATTATCATTTGTGGAAGCACATTATGGCTCCTCAGATCCTTCCAAGAATGATTCTCAAAGACCAAACAACATATCAAGACTCTAAAATAGGGGATTCTCTATAGTGGTTGATTTAGAATCTCTTTAATAAAGAATCAATATATATATGTTTTTGATCATTAGGCGTGCTATATATTCAAAGGGGGATACACACTGGTCTAATGCCGATATCATGAGGAGAATCGCCCATTGTTCCGGTAACTATGATTAGAGACTAATACCCGTTGAGAGGGGACTGTTTCGTATCAATCTTCAATCTAAGAAAGCATTGGACATTGTGTAGATAATTGGAAACTTCTAATTAAAACCAGGATTTATTTGATTATCTTAATGGGATGTGTACATTAATCCTTATAAAATCAATATGCAAAATGCAAAAATATGGGTGTGGTTTCATTGGTAGAACTGGGTTTACTGGCACCCAAATATTATGATTGATATTGAATCTTTCATTGGTGCACATGTTAGAATGAATCAGTGGACCATAGAGGGGAAAATGGAGATCTTTTCCCTAATGTTAGTTATTATTAACCTAGAAATCAAGAAGCCTGAGTTCATTTTTTCATTTCTCATTGGAACATATCTGAATATAAAGTAGAATATGAGAATGTCCCACCCATTGTGTTGTTTTTAAAATGGTGGGGAACTCGGTGTATAATTTTAGATTTCTTATTAAATAGGTTTTTGTTCCCAATGTTTTGGAGTGGACTAAAGCTAATAAGAGAATGATATCTAAAAATGTTATTTCGGAAAAGAAGGGCATCATAAAGGGTTATGCAATACCTTCTCAATCCCTTCTAAGTCTCAATTGGATCCTAATCATGTATAGGATCCTGTAAAGTTTCATCCTCATATGAATTCACATTTTGGAACATTCTACCCTGGGATGTAATCCTTGTCTATTATGGTGGAGGAGAAAGATGATCAAGAGGATGAACATGCAAGGAACACTCTCTCTAAATAGTAAACCAAGGAGGATGATGATCTGGATATGGTAATATTTGATTATATTTATAATTTGTTTCTTGATCTCTAGAATCAAATTGAGCATTACTTAATTTATATGGAGTTATTTAATTATATCATGGACTAAAGATGATGAATTAATTTCCCATTAGCTTGTAACCTCTTTCTATGGTTTAAGCTAATCAATTCATTGTAGGGCAGACCAAGGTTGGTTTTTTTCATTCTAGTAGAGAATAATGTTACAACCAGTTTTCATGAGATCAGAATATAGCATGAAGATTGTAACCCTAATTCTAATGCCTCAAGAATTAACTCAAAGAAAGACATATTGTTAGGTAAGGTTAACTCTGATTTTTCCTCTAAAGTGAAGGTTACCATGACCAATAGTGATGATACCGGTGAATTTCTATCTCATCCTCCCAAAATTAATAATGGTAGACCACCTAAAAATATAGAGTTAATATGTGAGGGGTTCAAACCCTGGTTTCAGTTTTAAATGAAGAATTTGTTTGGTAATTTCAAGGGTCTGGGAAATATGGAATCATATAGATCCATAATGTTATTAATTCAACATAAAAAATCATGTCTTATACGTATGTCAGAGCCCAAAAAAACTTATCCTATAGTATTGGTAACATCGAAAATTATGGTTTTCATCACTTCACACCAATAGGTGGTCACCATATTTCATGACTCTATGGGAATTAGACTATAATTATATATAAAACATCACCATGGTTATGTCAAGTGAACATCATGTCACTTTCTCCTTCAGCTACCGTGGTTCCCAATTACCATATTCATTCATTTATGCTCACAAATGATTTCATAATCAAATGGATCAATGGATGTATATAACATATCTCAAATATACTATATATAATCCTTGGTTAACACTAGGGGATTTCAATGAAATATTAAATCCTGATTAAAAAGGGAGTAGAATACAACTCATTATCCTTCATGGAGTTCAGATTATGTATAGATTAGAATGTCTTGATTGAGATTAATTTGGTAGGCTCAAGATATATATGGTATAGGAGGCACCAGAGCAACTTTGTGTCTAGAAAGATTGATAGGGCCTTTGTTAATGGGGCCTCTTTGGACACATGGGGTAACATTTCATGATCAGCTCATTCCATACTCAATGATTATCATCATCCTATCTGGGTGGATTTTAGTGAAAATAAATCCAAACCACCTTTCTCTTTCAGCTTCAACACCTCTTCGGTCTCTCACATTGAATGTAATACCATTTTCATAACACCTGGGGCTCTGTGAATTTCATGGATGATGCCTTTTCCTGCATCAAAAAAATAAATTTTTTAATGTTGAATTTAAGAATATGGAGTAAAGTTCACTTGAACTCCCTTGATTCTGATATCTCTTTACTGGAAGATTCTCTTCAGAAGGTTCAAGAAAATTAATACTAATAATGACATCTCCGATGGAATTACAGTGTATGTTGAGTCGTCCCTTAAACTGAATAATCATCTTGATAAGAAATATGCATTAAATAGAAATTACTTTATATCAATGTGGTGGAAGGGTGTTGATTCAAACTCATGATTGTTAATTTATATTCAAAATTATAGGAATGTTTCAAAGACTCTTTCATCGATTAATAACGGGGGAAATATCATTGAAAATACGATGTATATCAATAATAATTACACAACATAAAATAAAGATCTTTTTAATGGTCCACATTCCATCATTGACCCTATGGATGGGATGATTCTGAGAATGGTGAATGAAGATGATAATTTTACTCTCACTCTTGTGAATCTTGACCAAGAGATTAAGGAGGTTGTGTTTAGACTCAATCCTAAGAGCTCACCTGGTCCTGATGAATTTGGTAAGTTTTTTTCCAAACATTTTGGTAGCTCATTCATGATGATGTTTTTAGGCAAGTCATTCATTTCGATAGAGGTGAACGACCTCTTATAGAACAGAATGATCAAATTCCTGCCCTTATCCCGAATGCAGAAAATAAAAACTAAATTCATCTCTTCAAGCCAATTTCACTGGTTAACAGCATTTAAAAAGTAATTTTCAAAATCCATTCAAATATTCCATCCTTAATTTCCTGTACATTTTTTTCGATAAATAATTTTGGTTTCATCAAAGGAAGATTAATACATGATTGTCTAATAACCACCTCGGGGTGTGTTAATCATCTCAAAAAACCCATAAGGGGAGGAAATATTTTTATAAAACTGTATTTCAAGAAATATTTTGATACAATGGAATTGGGTTTCATATGCAAGATTATTTTCATGTATAGGTTTGACGATGTATTCATCAATTAGGTAAAAATCATTTTATGTTCTTATCATATTTCAGTACTCAAAAAGGGATCCCCTGTTTGATATTGGGATTGTTAGAGATGTACAACATTGGGTGATCCCTTATTAGCCATACTATTTTCTAGAACTAAGGATTATTTAATTAAGATTATTTCCATCCTGGATGGTAATGTAAAACTGATGTCTACTCATGCTTTAAGGGGGATTATCTCTCTTTATCATCATCTATATTCTAATGACATCATCATCATCACCCAAGGGGATAAGGGCAACATGAAAAATATAAATAGTGTTATTTTCCACTATGAACTAATTTCTATGATGGTTTTTAGTTGGAACAACTCATTTGTCCACTTGGGAAGGTGATTCTCGCCTATCATGAATAATTATATCCTCAAAAAGATGGGAATTCATGGGGCACATCTTCCCTTCACTTATTTGGGAGTGCCCATGTTATGGGGAAGAAAAAAGGTTTGTCACTAATCTGATAGTGATAGCATGATTAAAAGAAAAATTTACACATGTAAGGGAAAATCTCTATCAAAGTCTTTTACGGTTTTCTTGGTGAAATCAATCATTATATCCAAATTTGAGTATTCCATAGTGGTGTATAAATGGTCAATAGTGTTAATAAAGATCATCAATACTTATATTAAGATCATTATTTCTAGTGGAATCATATTAGAATGGAGGATGGAAACCGTTCCATGTAATGATGTTAGCAAGCCTCAGGATGAGGGTGGTTTGGGTATTAAAAATCTAGGTGGCTTCAATGACCCTTTGAAGGCCATGTTTATATAGAAGGTTATAATCATTCAATGCGAGGATACTAGTTTTATCAAGGATAGGTTCATTCCCAGGATTAAGGAATGAATCATAAATTATGTAAACTCTTCTTTGCGGCCTTCCATCAAGAATATTTTTTAAAAAATTAATGTTGACTCCAGGTGGCTAGTTTCCATGGCCTCAGCTCATTATTTTTAGAAATCTAATTGGACTGGGTACCACCTGATTGACTTGGCCCTGTAGGGGGATTCAATAATAGTCTTTGATTTTTCAATCAAGGAACTTCTTGGTAGTATGTATTATCTTCTTGTTCACATTACTTCGATTGTGGAAAAATATTATTGGTCTCCTAGGGGTGATTTTTGGGAATGAGAACATGACGTAAGTGGAATTATCACCCCAAACGGATACTAAAATCACTCCATTTGTAGATTAACTGACTCTAAATGTTTGGGGAACCTATAAATGTTGTTTCTAAGGCTATCTCAGACTATTATCTCAAGGAGGATATCTCATAAAAAAATAACAACTTTTTAAGTTTTATAGGTATGTGGTATTTCACATATCTCCATTTTAACATTGTCATTTATACAAAGGGAATATGTGGAACACATTATTCCTCATTTTTCATGAGTTATCAGAGATATAGAGGGTAGTTTATGACATGTAGGAAGTTACTTTGCCTCATTATAATTTAATTGGAGATTTCATAAAGAGTTGTACCTCTTTGATATGGTCACCGTAGCTTTGGAATTTTTTTCAGGCTGCAGTAGTGGAGACGTTCCATCATATATGGACATCAAAAAACTTATTTAGATATGAGTCACAATTCCTTTGGGTTGGTGTTGTTATTGTGGGGATTATCTTGATAGTATGAGAGGTGGAAACACTGATACTTGTGTTATGCTGAATCTCCATTCAGGATTTATCATTACTTAATCAGATTAGGTTAAAACAAAATTTTCGTCTTGCTGTGTGATACAATTGAAGTCATTTGACAAGACCATATTCATGGGTGGATTATAATCATCTAAGATGGTTCTCTAAGGGGAAATATGGGTCCTTATCGATTTGGTGTTTTCTTTAGGGACTATTAGGGAAGTGTTCTTGGGCAATTATATGGATCATGTGGTATTTCTTCTTCTTATGATGCAGAAATATTTGGGGTTATCATTGTGTTGGAGTAAGCTGGATGGAAGGGTTGAAACAAGATTTGGATTTAATGTGACTCCACTGTGGTAGTTTATGTTATTCAAACTGGGGAATTGCATCATTCATAGAAGAACACTAATCTCTTGACTAGATGTCTGGAATCTCTATATTAAAGTGACCACTTTGTTACTCATTCGTATAGATTGGAAAATGCGTTGGCATATGGGATTTCTAACAAAGGTGTTAATGGTAATGATTTTCATTGGTTTGATCATGTGCCAAATTATCTCCTTTCATTTTTAGGAATGTTTTTTTAAATATTATACATTTACACTTGGGTATGTTTTTTTTATAATAAAGGGATCTTGTGTTTCTGGGAAAGGTCTTAGTTTTCCTTAAATAAGCATCTGATATATCCACTTCTTATGTTTAAAATTCCCATGGTTATGATGAAATATATAAAGATAGATGAATCAAAAAATGAACCATATGAGAATAATGTTTTCAAGAGATGTCTATTATTATTTACAAATGAGTTTATTATGTATATAATAAAAAATATAAATAATCTTTCATGTTTTTAGACTTGTATTATTTTGAAATATATTGAATATAAATCTAAAATGATTGAATATTTAATTATGTGATTCTTGAGTAACATAAGGCATTATATATCTTCCTCATTCTTGATTTATGAAATCATAGACCATCCATGAAGAGAATATCGCATTATATTTTGTTAACCATGATAGTTTGATTAGTTTATTTACATTCAATATAGGGGAATAAATGAACAAAATACTTGAACAAATACTCCACAAAAAATAAACATGTGGCTTAATATAAACCTGTAGGTTTATTCATCTATAAATGAGGTGTCATTGTTATAACATATTGAGGATAAATTTAGGTTTCATTATAGTCACATTCGTTTTTATTAACATGATTCTAATACAATATAATATTGAAAATTTCCCAATTACGACATCATCCTCATAGACATTCTCAAAGAGTTCAATCCTTAAATTGATTATAAATGTTGAAATAGTTTTTCTTACTTCTATTAGGTATCACTTATAAAATGTTCATATATATAATTAAATAATAAATATCACAATAAATTAATAATTATTATAAATCCTAATATACAATTAATATTTATTTATTAAAAATGAAATTATTTTTTTATATATCTTCATTAACGTTTTTTGTAAATTGTTAAGGTTTTACTTATAATTTTATTCTCTAATATAGTTATTATAATTATATATATATATATTATTTATAAAAATAATTATATGATACAAACATTAAAAATCCAACATATAGTTTCATAGTGTAAGTGGTTTATTTCTTATAGTTGTCTATAATAAAAATATCAGAATATAAATGATAAAAAAAATTTATAGTCCCAGTATTTTATACACATATATAAGAAATACATTATACGGGAAACACAAAGAACACAATTTAAATAAACGAAAACTCTATTAATTCACCTTAATAATACTTTGGATATATATAACAATCTATATGGTTTTATATGAGAATAATATATAAAAACAAAATGTGAGGAAATATTTTATCATAGAGGTACAATACACTAGATTTTTACTTAACATAAACAATAAAAAATAATTTGAAAGAAATATATTATAAAATGTTTTCATAATAAATGATTACCTGAGATAAATAAATTTTTTGGATAAAATAATAATAAAAATTTATAACAAGATTGATAATAATATATGATATAATTGAAATTGAACTCATAATGACAACATAACCTAGAGTTCCTGACTAAGGAATAATAAAATAAAATTCATCCAAAAAAATAACTAATATAGATTACCTCATGAGACCTACTAATGAATTAATGGGCTATAAAATTCTAGGCCCCACAGGTGGAAGAATAAATAAACATCAACCATTATAAAAATATAATGTATAATAAATTTATATAATAATGTTACCAATGATCCTCATACATCATTATGTAAATAAAAAAAATACATAAATAAATAAATAACATTTGGTTTGATTACAATCATTTCCATTTTCAGTAGAACAATATGGATTCATAGGTAAATACCAAATATCTTCACATAATTTGTAGGATATATACTATTTATCCTAAAATAACCTTATTAAATTAATTAAATTGATTTATTACGTTATGGTACATCAATGGTTCAATAATAATAAAATAAAACAATCATTGAATACAATACATTTCAATTTTATGATTCTAATAGTGAATGTGATAAAAAAAATTACTATGTGTTACATACATTTGATATAAATTAAGTGTATAATATTTCAAAAGTTATATGATTGTAGGTAAATATTCATTAATGGGGATGAGTAAATTTAACCATAATTTATTTTAATCCACATTGAACATAATAGTGCCACCACTAACTACATCATCACCGTCCATAATAATATAAATCGAAATGTGTCGTAATTGTAAAGAAGAATTTCCAAAAATCTATGAATGATTAATTATTTGGGTAATATAGTATATCTATTTTAGAATTTATATACATTATACGGTCTTTTAAATGTGATATAGTTAGTGATAATGGATACCTCACATTAATATTATAATTAGATATTTATAAAAATAATGAATTATAATTAATCAATTTTGAAATTAATAATTATTTCATTAGATTGAAAACTAATTTTAATGAATAGATTATAAATTCACACATTCAAATGTATATCAATCATTTTATATAATGAAAAAAATAGAGCTATAATAACCCAATTTAGGGAAACATCTGATTTTAAATGTGAAGAAAATAGAGGTCATTCATTAGGGAGAGAAGAGAAATGTGAGAATGATTAGGTATTTATAGTTAAAAACGAGGAATTGTTTATTTATTATAGAATTTTTTGTCTTTGAGATCATTGTTATGGAAAATTAAAAAACCATGGTCGTACCCATGGAATTTTATCATTATTTTTGAATTTATGGTATGTATGTACAATTTTTTTTTGTTAGAACTAGATTAAATTATTTTACATGGCATTGTTCTAGATAATTATTTTTATTCACATGGATGTGTTTTAAAACCCATATATTACATTTTATATTTTTTATGGTCAATTAATCTTTTGAAATTGATTTCAGTTCCATTGAATGAATTATTCAAATAAAATAACATTTTTTTCTTTGGATTCAATAATATAAATTATTTAATTATTTTTATTTATCAATTCATTCAAATAAAAAATAAGATATTTATATAGTATTTTATTATATACCAGAAAATAAAAATGTATCATAAAATTATGCGAAATTAACCATTGTATTATTTTAACATAATAATTTTTATATTAGGATAATTTGTATGAAAATTAATTTCTATATTTTCGAAATTAATTTGTTAAATAAGACTCTTGTTTTATTTCAAAATATTGTGATAGGAAACAAAAATTAAATCATAACATTATTAAATTTTTATTTTATTTTTAAACTTGCGTATGTATTTATATTATTATTAATGATGAAATATTAATTATTTATAGTTATTAATTACATTTTTTGAATGTTATTTTATATGTTTTATCTTATACATGAATTTTTAAAAAGCACATTACTATAACATTAGTGAAATTATCAATATATTTATTCCAATTATCAACTTCACATTACAACATTAATATTAACCATTATATATACACATTATTGTAAAATAACTCATAACATTACCTAAGTTATTTTATTATGTTAATTACTTTTGATATTGTTTTATCAATTATATTATTGTATCTAATATATGACAAATTATTTTTATAGTATTATACCCCATTATTTGAGATAAATTTGAGCCTTATATTGTCATTTTTTAGGTAGATTTAGTTTTTTCTATTATTTTAAATGGAATTTTCTAAAATAAATAGTATATTATGATTTAATAATCTTGTTTATTGTGTTATATGAATTATATTGTAATAATATGTCTATTTATTACAATAATGTATTTCATATTACACCATGATGGTTATAGACTCTCCCTATTAGTAAAAATCCATGTTAATATAGGGAGGCACAACCATGGTCATATTGAACTCCCATATCGAATGTGGTTAGGGGATACACAAAATAAGGAATTACATATTATATATGAAAAACATATTTTAGATAAACATATTATTACTAATATGGGTAAAGTTTTTTAGAAGTGGGGTATATAATGTGTGAATTATATTATGGTAGTGTAGTGTGTATCCATATCCTACAATGAAACAAAATTGACACTACGAAAATTAGATAAAATGAATATTATTTTAAGGAAAATGATGCTGTAAAATGTAAAAACCTCTAACCCAAATTTTATTTTTTCATTTTATTGTGGAATATGTTCCTCATAAAATAATTATATATACCAAGGCCTATAATTTCAAGATTTAGAAAATTATATATTGTAGTTTTTCCTGGTAACAATTTCAACCTCAAAATATCAGTTATATTAATTACTAAAAAATGATAACATTGGTTTAGTGGATCAATATAATTATATTTAATATTTTTGACATTCCAAATATAAGTTTATTTATAATATTTAAATTGTAGTAAAAAAACAATTTACATACAAGAAAAAACTAGTAAATAATGAAACACATTTTTTTTTCAAAAAAAAATATTATTTGAAAATTAAAATTTATTATATTTTATTCTCTCATGAATGTTTTGGAAGTATTATATTAAAAATAATCTTCATATTTAATGACCAATTAATTAAAACTGAATGTATTAGATTTTGTGTTTTAATATAGAAGGAAAAAATATGACAATGATATGAATTTTTAGAATTTATTTGTTTACAATATTTGGTTGCAGTTTCAATAGTAATACATATATAATAATAATTATTTGTAATGAATGATGTTTTTTTTGTGGTTAAAAATTTTTATATTGAAAATTTTATAATGGAATGAATTATGAAAAAAAGCAAAACTATAAATTTGTAGGTGTGACAGATTAATCTACATCATGGTGAAAAGTGGATAAAGGGGGAAAAATATATTTCCTAGTGGAAACACCATGATATTTAATTGGAACAAATTGTAAAATAAATAAACCAAAATAAATTGTATGTGGTAATAAATGGTTGTATATCACGAAAACAATAGTGGTGATAAAAATTGAAATTATTAAAAAATGAAATGCAATCCAACATAAAAAATTATTATATTAAAAAATAATTTATTTGTTCAAATGTGTATGAATCATGTTATATTTTAATATGGTGAATATGATGTTTAAAATAATAGTTTCTTTACATATATATCTCTTTATCTTTCATTTTCACTATCTATCTCTAAAAATTCACTAATATTCTCTCTTTCACAACTCTTTAATTATATATCAAAATTCAGAATACTCTATGGTGTTATATGTTTCACAATTAGCGAAGGTAAAAAAAATATTTTTGTGTCTTAATACATCAAAATTGTGTTTATGGATTTATAATATTTAAAATTTATTCACCGCTTGTATTGGATAAGAATATTTTAGTGATTAGTGCTTCATTTAACATCTCCTCTTAATGTGAAATCACTATTTAATTACAATTAACCATACTTAAAATATTATATTTGTTTAACATTTATATTATATACATCTTATGGATTTTTTAAACGATTTAAATTTATTTATGAAAAAATATGTTGAAAATTATTATTTGAATTAAATAAAATATTTAAATGATATATTTAGATGTTTTGATATATATTTTTTGTTTAATTTTCTAATATCAAAGTGTATTAGTATTAATGTTTTCTTTCAATTACAATAACCTAAATATAATTCTTTATTTTATAAAGACATCAATTATAGAATTTTTAAATGAAAAATATCATATGAAATATAAGTTTTATATATATTTTATAGTGTTTAATATTTTTTTACACTTCAATATGAATTTTATTCATTTATTAATAATTTAACCTTTATTTTGAAGATTTACATGACTGATAATTTTAGTATTAACATTAGTTATTATTACTGAAATACGTGTGTTACTGTAGGAATGCAACATACCCAAGTCTACCTAAAAAAAATTAAAAAATATACATGGAATATATTCCAAGGTGAATTATCTGTATGGTATTTTTAAAGATCAATAAAAAACACAATACCAATTTTTATTTAGAATTAATTATAAAAAATAAATTATATAATTTTTTAATCTTTTGAACTCATTCATAGTTTTCTTCTTCATGTTATTTTGAGAAGAAGTAGAATAAGTGTGATATCATATTCTTATAATGGGAAACATATAATGGATGTTTTCATATGTTAATACGTCATAATAGACATTTAATAAAATGTAACTAAAAATAACTTCCACTAAATCACTAACATGGGCATGAAATGAATCTATGGATAATAAAAAAGAAATTATATCAGGAATAATATTAATTGAACTGTAAATAATTGATAGAGATAATATTGGAAATCATTATTTCAGACATCATTATATCAATTCCATTATGACCTTATGTCATGATAATTTAATCAATTCATATCTATAAGAAAAACACCATTTATTTAGGCTTTATATCTAATATCTCTCATTGGATCGGTCAAAGCCACAAAGGACTATGTATAATCTATAAACACATATAGAGTAATATCTAAATAAATACTCATATATCTAATGTTCTATTCAATTCACAATTAATATTTCTAATAAAAAAAATTTCATATTGAGTAAATAATCAAAATACCAATATTTCCCTAGTCAATAAAAAAACATTCTATACATTACTCAATACGTAAAAATTAAAAATGTTTTCAGGAAAATACATATAGAATATACAAAATATTGATATTTATGATAAATTTAATGTCAAATTATTATGATAAAGTAAATATTTCATGAAAATTATAATTCAAAAATAGTATAAGGAGAAAAACAATGACAATCAATTCTCAGAAAATATAGATTTCCATTTTAATTAACTTCATTGGTATTGTAAATGAAAATGGATGGAAAATATTAAATTATGATTTCAAAAAAGATTTCAAAATTTTATAAATTATAAAATTTTTAGATTAATAATATCATATAAATGTATTAATGTTAATAAGAAATCTCATTAATATCATATACATTAGAAAACAATCCTTTTGAATTTTAATAAATGAGATTAAAAATGAACCTTTCAGAAAAGAGTATAAATATTCCATCAACACCATTTTAATCATTAAATAATAATATAAAATAGCCATATTTTTTATTTTAGAAAATAAAAATATTTTTGTAAAACAATTCTAAAAAATTATGTGTATGGAAGAGTAACATAACTGATTAAAATGAAATAATTTTTTTTACATTGAACACTTATTTTATTAATTAAAGAATAATAAAGATGTATCATTTGAAGAAAATATAGAATATCCATAAATATATGTAGTATAATAAAATATATCAACACTATGAATAATAAATTATAATATTCCTTGTATATAAATTAAGGTAACCGCAAAAATGAGAATTTAAAATAAATATATACCCCATTGGAAACATAAAAAAGGTAACCCCATTAAATATTAAATATGAATATAAAATTTAATATTCATGAATACATATTTATTCTTGTAAAATATTTCAATATGAAAGTATATAAAAACAGTAAAATTAAATAGGTTCACAATAAATTGTTTTTAAATAGAATAGAAATTGAGAAGAAATAACTTACCTCACACATCCCCATCTTTTCAAAATATTTTACCAATTATAAAATGGTTATTTAAATTTATTTCTTTTAAAAAAAATATTAATATTAATTATATCATATATGATTATCTAAATTCATTTTATTACCCATTTTGTAATAAAATATAATTACTAACCTTGTTCCGTGTGATAACTACGTCATTTTCTGACACATATTTTATCAATAACGGTATGGTTCTTGAGAATGGGACATAATTCTGTCATGATTGGAATTATATTATTATAAAAATTATGATATTTATTAAATATATACATTTTTTTAGTAATTCATATAATTTAGACATGGAAGAAGAATCACTTAACATTATGAAGATGGTATTCCATCACTATACATGGGAGATGTTATCATTTTTTATTTTTTGAATTTTTATGGTATTGGGTCATATATAAATTTTAAAACATCAATATAATTCCAGTATTTTAATATAAATTCATTATTTCTATCATTATGAAAGTCCATTCGATTTTTTGATCAGAATGATTTCCAATTATCGTGATGTCTTAGTCTTACATATAGAGAAGAAGTGGTTTTATATAACATTAAATGGGGTGGGGAATAGATAAAACATATTAAATAAACACAATAAATTTGAGATATATAGAATAAACTCATTTAATTAAATTATAATTATTAATACATAACTGATGGTCTTAAAATTAGAGTTAATATAATAATTTGTGATGATGATAACATTCTTATATTAGAAAAATTAACATTGGATATATTGTTTTGAACCTGAGGGGAATTATTCTTGGAAAAAAAGTCGATATATATTATGTATAAGTATTTTAGTGATATAATTATATTTTAAATTTTCATGAAAAAATTGTTAATTTATTTTCATAATTATGGTGTTTATGTCCCCTTTTACAATTTATGTGAGTGCCACATTTGTAATTTCAAAATGATTATTAAAAAATATCAGGTCATATTATTTTATAAATAGGATAAAATGGATAAGTTTAATATGTGATAATTTTATTTCCAATATAAAATAATTTAATGATGTTTCAAAAATATTGAGGAAATTATACCCCTAATCATTTTAAGATATGCTTTGGTAAACCGATTATAACCATAACTATAGAGACAAATTTCTACATTTATTATTTTTCAATATATAAAAAATGAATGTGACCTTATTCCAATAGTTTAGAAATTTTATATTATATATCAAATCTATTTTATTTAATTCAATACAGAAAAGTGGGATCAATTAATTTATAATAAAATTCTAAAAGTTTGTTGAAAATAACTTTACCAGGAAATTAATTTTTCTAAAATAAAATTATCTTAAATTATTTATATGACTCGTAGTCATCATTATATGAATGTAAATTAATGTATTTACATTTATAATATATGTTTTTATTAAATTATTCATCAATAATATTTATTTTAATTATTTAATGTTGAAAAACATTATGCCTTTAAAAATAGTTTTCTATATAATATCCATTTTCACCACATAGTGGTCCTATATTTATATCTATAAATTTATACTAAATGCAAGTTTGTGTATAAATATTATGAAATTATATATTTAATAATTAATTGTTAAATAGTAAATTTTAAATTTTTCTTAAAAATAAAATTTCTATGGAGTATTTAAAAAACACATTTTAGGCCTATTTTTTCAGTGTACATTCAAGAAAGATATTTTTATAATAAAAAAGTAATTTTAGTTCATGAATAAATAAAATTTATATTTTATTATATATTGATTATGAATAAATGTTATGTTACTATATTTTAATCTCTAATGTTGTATACTTCAATAATACCTAAATATCATCATCAAAATTGGCCTTCAAATTATTTTTTGAAACAAAAGAGGGTTTTTTCATCATAGTATACTCTTGTCCCAATGTTACATACCCTATTTTATGATTTCAAAAAATTTACATTAATTTTTAGTCATCATAATAATAATTATATTCTCTCCAGTTTCAGAAATCATGATTTCCTCATCAAAGTATGTGAAATTAGGTTGCAATTCAATTTTTTCAGAGGTGAGCACAATCATTGGGTATATAATCTAATTCTGTAACCATATGATATGGAAAACATCATTTACATTAAATAAGAATAATGGAATTTAATAATTGCAATCCAAATAAAAAATTATTTACTTTAATTTAAAATCTCTGATGTACATTGGTTTTGGTATCCCTTTTATACGAAATCATATAACACATTATCATGGATATACGTTTAAAATAAAATATCTCCAACTTTAATTTCCAGATATATCCTCCATTTATCGATATATATATTATATCTTCCATTCTTATAATTTAATATGATTCTATAAATAGTTTTTTATTATCGTTGTCGCATCAACTTGTTCCAATCATACCTAATTCCTTTCACAAACAATATCCCACTGTGTTGGGGTATAAAATTTCATTCCATGTATTACTATATACAACTCCTTTTGAATTCTTCAATAAATGAAAATTTTATAATAAAAAGTATAACAGATGTAAAAAATGATATTATATACCATTAATGTAACGATATCATGATAATTACATTTCATATAATTTTTTCATAGTTCTTTAGTAATGTCCATCAATTTAAGGAAGATATATTATTCACAAATAAAATTTACTATACAAATTATAAGACCATGAGATTTTAAAAGAGGTAATTTAAAATATATTATATAGATTACAAAAAAACTATGATTATAACAAAATTTAATTCCCAATGGATTTATGATATATTTTATTTTATGTAAATTCAATATGTTTGATAGATTTTAATGAATAAAACATTGATTTCAAATGAAATAATATACTCAATTAAAATATTATAACTCAACCAATAATATTGTAACCATGTTGTTAAAATAGAAGGTTTGAATAATAATGAATAAATTATATAAATTATTTGGTTTACATATGTATACATTTTATTCAATGGTGTTCGATTTAATGAAAATATATTGTGAATAATATAATGGAAAAATTGATTTTTTTAAGAAACTGAATTATTCTATTTGGATTATTTTTTCCTTCTTTTCAAAAATAATATAATTATCTTTTTTATCTGACTTAAAAAATTTAATTTGAAAACATAAATTCATTTTTTTAAAATCTATATTTTAATATTATATTTGGCGGAATTTGTTTCATATATATTAAAAATATAAATTATTTACTAAGTAGGGAAAAATAATTAATTTTATTTAAAATTGTGTTTTTATTTTAATTATTTGAAACATATAATTTTTTTAATTTTTTTAAAATAAATTATAGTATAATTATATTAAAATTTTACTAATCTATGTAATTTTTTTTCAATTTCATATTAACATTTCATAACTAATCATTATTTCATTCGAAGAGTTTTATCTTAGGAAAATCCATCTTTCATCATGTCTAGGGATTAATTTTAAATTGAACTATTCCAAATATGTGAATTAAATTTGTAAAAATGGAATAAATATTTGGAATAAAAATATTATAAATTTTATAACAAGAAAAAATTAATTATTCACTACGATTGATAGTCATGAATGTGAAAATTAATTTTTAAGGTAAGGAAAAAATTGGTTACCTGAGTGGGCCCTAGTAATAAGATTATGGTAAAAAATTAAGTAGAACTATTCAAAAACACATTTTTTATATTATTATACTATATATTTTAGTATCATAAATAATGAGTAATTTTGGATTTTTTATGAATTATAAAAATATGTGTATCACTTAATCATTTATGAAAATTCCATGTTTTTTCCAAAACCCACCAATAAGAAACCAAACCTTCTCTTCCCCTATTCACACATGAAAGAATATGTTTTCTAAAATGACCCTCCAAAACAAATTTTTAAAATTTTTATTGACATCCTAGAATCCTTATATTCTCTATATTTCCAATATATAAATTCATTTGGATACACATAATGTGGTCTCTCGAAGAGGAGGTAATGCCTTTTAGTAAGAATATACATGTTATTCCATCCTCTAAATCACTATAATATTCTCCATAAATGATTAGAAAATTACAAATTATATAATTATATTTTATTATTTAAATTTATTAACTTATATTAATCTAGTTATCTCTCTAATCAGAAATGATGTTATTGATCTACTGTATAGAGAAATACCCCTACAGCAATAGATGCAATTTTTTCCCATATCTACCATTCAAGGATGTATATAATGTTAGATTAGAAATGTAGTTATGGAAATATTTTAAGGTAATATTAAATGATTTTATATGATAATAGTGAAGTATAATTTGTCTTTTAAATATAATATAATGTGTTATATATTACATTCAAATATTTTAGAAAACCATAACTACCCTTCACACAATCATGATGACAACTGCCTCTACCTAGAGATATAAAATTCATTTCAATTTTTTTACATTTATATTAATAATTACGATTTAGAATAATATAAATAATATATATGAAATATTAAGGATAATGGAATGTTTTATTAATATTTAGTTCCCATTAATTGTTTTCATCCAAAAAATGGAAAAAGAATTATTGTGTATGTACATCCTACCATAACCATGAACTATGAAATCTATATTATATCTTTGTACATAATAGATTACTATAAGTAAGTATATAATGAATACTATATTATATGTTTATACATAATATATTACACATAATAATGTTTTTAACAAATATTTATAAATTAACTCATGATAGTATATTATAATTAAATAATATGCAGTATCATATAAGTGAATATAGTAAATTAATAGATTTATAATAAAAATATTTTTTATATACAAGATATTTTGACAAATAATATTCTAGTTGAACGTGAGGCATGTGATTCTCATCATAAATTAACTTTTATGATACATACACCATATTAAACACTTATTTATTTATGTTTTCCATATAATTGATTTTTTTATATGGTATATAATGAAACTTTTTCATTTCAATTTATTAACATTTTTATTTGTGTTTATTTTATTCTTTGGTATTAATATTCAATTGTTAACAAAGATGCACATTTCTACATCAAATTCCCATAATTATTTTGAACTATATAAATTTAATTATCTATTTGGGTAAATATTTGATATCACAATATTGAAATAAGATAAATTTATTATCCTAATGTTATTCATAAATTTTTTCATGTAATATTGAAATTTTTAAATATTTTTACTTAAAATGATTATGATTTTTTGAAGAAAAATATATCACTCATTAGTCAAAAAACATTTATCATCATAATATTTGTTTTCTAAAAATGTTTTTTTTCTATTAAGTAAAATATTATTAACTAATGAGATTTTCCCAAATTTTAGTTTTTTATGAACATATATACAATAATATTCATATAATTTTCAAAAAAAAATACTATTTGACTTTTACATAGAGAATGAATTAATTTATTATATACAGCTTGAATGGAATTGTCCCCAATAATGAAGGATCAATGATTTAAACCTATTTTACATGTTTTAAAAGGCTATATTCTTGTAAAAGTGTTTTCAAAATAGGAATTATTATATTAGAAATAACATTTTTAATTATAAAATGATTATTTCCTAGAAAATGTTTTTATTATATATTTATGGTATTTCTATTTACTAATATATTCTACCCATTATTGTAATTATCATCCACCAAGTATATGATGTATTGATATCACGATTTTTCTTTCATTAGATGGTATAAAATTAGTTTGAATAAGGATATAAAATTTTATTTCCATTCAATATAGTACTATATATAGTTTATCATTATGGTTATTTTATTATATAATATACCAACTTTTCGAATATTATTCTTTCAATTTGATTTTTTATATTGATTATACTTCAAAAATTTTATATGAGGAATGTATTGGACATAGATTTTTATGGGAGTGGAATGTTCATAAATATCCACTCAATGTATCGATAGGTCTCATGAGAAATGTTAGATGAAAAAATTAGATAGGTTTCTACTCAAATATTTATAATGTCTTGTGAAAGGTCCTAATAGTTTCAAATGTTCAACATTATTAATTTAATCATTATGAGACATGTTATTGATGTCTATATGTTTATTATATAAGTAAGAATATCAATGGAAATTATTTAATAACATGGGATTTTTTATATGGAATCATTTTATCCTAAATTATTTCAACCATATTATGATATATTTATTGATTAAGAATCATTTATATGAGGTTTCTACAATTAATATTGATTATTATTATTTATTCAAGACATACACTATAAGAAAATTACACATACTTATCATTTGAGGTCTCCTCATTCTTATTATTTATTTTACACAGAATTCCATAATGTTTCTTTTGAATGATATATTGAGATACACTCATTTGAATAATGTAATTCTCAAGTAAACACGTTTTCTATTTGCTATTTTCAAATGGATGTTGAATGAATTTATATATCTAGTAAACCAAAACTACAACGATATTCAGTCCATCAGGATGTGATTCTATATATCTATATAAAATTTAAAAATGTTACCACTGAAGATTGGCTATTTGGGTTCAGGTTTTAAACAACATCTTATGAACAATTATCAGTAATTATGATGTAAATTTTATATCATAGTCAGATAAATTTGAAGGACGTGTTCGATGTTGTCTTTAAACAACCTTAATAAAAATCTAGGTATCATTATGAAGATGGAAATATTATCCTATAAAAGATATATAAATATATTTATTATGGTGATCAACAATATCCATATTAGTAAAATTTTATTGGCTTTTTTGGTAATTTAGAAAAAAATTCCAAATTAATGTTTTCCAATTTCCATATATGAATAGGTATAGGTTTCATGATTCTTATACTATGTTTTCTAATTGTATTTTAATATTAAAAAACCATTAAACTTGATACAAAATCAAAATTTTAATATTTTATAGTATCCCAATAAACAGGTCTCTAAAATACCTATACATGCCGAAGATAATATAATTCATTGAGGAATTCAGTATTGAGAATCATACAATCCTTTAATTTTTATGTTGAATTATAGCTAAAACAAAAATTCTCTTTCCCAATTTTATAATTTCATCTCCCAAATTAAGTATTCTAATTTTTCACCATTTGTGGATTTAATTTTCTTTTAAAATGATACATCATCATGTTGGAAAATTTTATAATTTTTAATGATGAGGGTTTTAAAAAAATATTAAAAATATTTCATAAACATCATTCATTAATAACTCAAATATCCTTGTTTTCAAGATACATGAATAAAATATCTATAAAAATCCTTATTTTAGTAAGAACTCCATGTTCATTCTAGGTCAATTCATGAATTTCCCAATCTTACATATCTGGTTGGTATTTCATTGAGAAATATCTTACCATTATTGTTTTCTTCCATCATATTTTCCCAAGGTTGAGATATTTCATAGAAAATATGTTTGATAACTAATTATAGTATTTATATATCTCAAAGAATTTATAATTGATATTATTCATCTATAAAATTAATGTAAATATTATGTATTTTTACTCAAGATAATGGGTTAAATAATATTATTATTGAGTATTTGACATCATTGATTAATTGAAATTAAATTTTCATTCGACATAAGTACAAAAAAAAATTCTATTTTCATGATGCACATTAATATATGAAAAAACCATTATTTCATTATAATAGATTCAAAAATAGAGTATTGACCAATCTAAAATTCAATTCCTCAAAATATTCATCTCATTTATTCCCCTATTAAAATATTATTCAAATACATATGAAAATGGTTAACATGTTTGAAAATTACAAATTTTTTGGAAATATTAGTGATTATAACATATAAAAATAAAAATATATTTCAATTTGGTTATGATTTTAGATATTAATATAATTTTATTACCTATATAATTAAAACAACTCCTACAAATAAATACTAAGATAAAATACGACATGGAAATGAAACATTCTAATACCCTAATTGACACATTCTAAATTTCCCATCTAATTGTTTTCTTCTACAAGTCTCAAGAATGATTTGGAAAATTTTTTAGTGACATTTATTTATTATATAATACACCATGATATCATGGAATTATATGAAAACTTAATATTCACAATACCCCTTGAATGCTATTCTAATTATATCTATAAAAATAGAGGCTTCAATATTCATTCTGAATGGCATTGATGAAAAGATGTAATATTTATAACTTATACAACATGTTGTATTTGAATTTTTTTTGTAGTATAATTTTATGATATAGAAATTTATGTTTTATATTTGATAAATATTGATCTCCAAAATATTGATCAAATAATTAATGAATTCAAGGAAATGGACACTTTTTTTTATAATAGTGAATTTACTTTGCTCTAATTGTTTCGCAACAAAACACATCCATAACAGTTATTAGTAAAAATAATAATAGAATAATATGGTTATGAACTGTTAAATATAAATATATTATAACACACGTCTTTTTATTTTTTCCCACGAATTCTGCTAACTACATATTTGATATTTTCATGAAACCTCTGAGATTGGTATTGTGTCAGAGATTAAATCATTTAGAAAACTCAACTTCATGATTTGGGAGATTTCCATGTAATTAATTAAGAAATATATCAATGTATTCTTATACAATCTTTATATCCCCAAATGGATGATTACATTTTCACCCTTAAATTATTACCTCTCAGATTTGACTAGAATCAAATTTAGATGTTTGACTAAGGGTTGATTGGGACATGAACCTAATGATGAGGTCACGTCTCTAATGATATGTAATATAACATATTAATAATTAATGACTATTTTTTATCTCTATAATAAATTTTTGAATAATATTTTTAAACCCGTTAACTACAATGGATTATATAAAATTGAATTAAATCAATAAAAATAATATCACTAAATAAATTAGGTGTATGTCTTATAAATAGTATTTCAAGACACATCTTTTTTATAGTCATATCTCAACTAAGATTTTTGACAAGAAACTCTCTACACAAGGTGCTAGGAAAATATATAATTTTCATGGAATCAATTTAAGATATAATAGAGTGTGATGATCTATAATCTAAAAATCCATTTTATAAATTTTCTCTATGATAAATGTACCTTCTACTCTATTATGTAGAACATCATCCTCAGCTGTAGTGATCACATATGATTGGATTTAAACCTTTGACTACTATTGTGATAGATTACCATTACACTTACAATCATGGTCTTAATAATGACCATTTTATTTATAGTTGATTAACTATATAGTAGTGGTATCATAGATTTCCTTCCATTAATTTTCTATATAACACATACATCCACATATATGTCAATATCCTATTACCTTTTACCTTCTTCCATGATGTCTAGTTCTAAAATTTTTACATGGATAAAATTACTTGATTTTCATCTTCATCATTGATGTATTATTTTGTTGTTGGTTTCTATCTAACCTCTTCTTATCTTGAATTACCTCAAATATTTATAATCTATAAAATCATTTTACTATTTTTGATCTTCATAAATATAATTCAGCATATGAAGAAAAATATTAGAAACCAGATCCCTTCAGTTATATGGAATAAGAACTACTATCAAATAATCAATCTTATATTTAATGTTACATATGTTATCTACAACATACAAGGATAGTCATATAATAGAAGCCTCATACATTGAAACACATTATTCCTTCTTTTTTAAATAAGATGATTAACATTTTATGGATTTCAGTTCATTCCCCATAATTGAATATTTATTAAATAATGTAATATTAAAAACTCTCTATTCCATGTAAAATAATACATCTTATTCAAAAGTATTATGGATCAATGTATTCCATTGATCTCTATAAAATTAGATAAAATAAAAATCCAGTATTACATTCTCCATTTTATCACATACAATTATGGAAGTATCATTTCAAGGGATAAAATACACGGATTAGTTTCCGCTTGAGAAAAAATTCGACTAAATAAAAGGGATTATATTATTGGAAATGATCTGATAATGGTGTCTCATTCTATAGAACATTGTGTCTCCCCATATGTGAAATTATATTAGTCATATCATGGGTTTGATCCCTTATGATCTCTATAATCTACTCTGCTCCAACACATTCTTTATTGGCTTATTCAGTAAGGTATTTATATATTTTCCATGATAATATTTACCATTCATTCTATCTTGATACATTTATAAAAAAAGAATAGAATGAACTATTATAAAAAATAATAATTATAAATAATAATATATTCTTATACATTTGGTGTATCATTTCACATAAATTGAATATTTATTCTTGTGTAATATCGTAATCATAAACATAGTTTATTTCTATATATCATTGTATCATAAATGTTTCCCAAATTAATTATATTTTATTGAAATTAAAATTATAATAATTTCAGGAAAATTATAATGGGTGTATCAAAGTAACTATATAGTACTATAAGAATCACTTTTCTCTATAACTATGGATGATATATACTCTACCCACTCTTTTTGGGTTTATTAACCCTTGATTAATTTGATCCAAAACCACATCGATTTCTACTATCCATACACTGATTTATTTAAATGAATAAAAATAATATAGATATTTACAAAACATTTTTGATATTATAGTGCAATTAGATATATCATCAATGTCTATAATTGAGTTTGGTTCCCTTATTGTTGTTTTCCTAAATATTGTTCTCTTGGATTCAAATAAACATCCATTAATACCAAAATTAAAACCCCTAAAGACAATAACCCATAGATGTTTCCAAACTTGTTATATTATTATAGATTCAAATAATATTACACCCATGGAACAATCAATATTGTTTTCTTTTAGATATATATAAATATAATAATGAAACCAATTTTTCATGATATATTAAATTTAAAGGAAAAATGGGAAAATGTTATTTATCATTAAAATATATTCAATGACTTATTCATCATACCCTGGGGAAAGGTTGAAAGTAATGGTGATATAAAATTATATGTAATGGATATATAAATTGGAATTTATCCAGAATAAATAACTCATAATCAATATGACAAGATAGATGACTGATTATAGATTCCATTTAATCACTAACTTCTAGGTCAGATTAATCCATGGATGATATCAACAAAATAATATCATGGATAATAATAAATGAATTATCAATGATGGAAATTTATAATATCTAATGTCATGATATCATAACTCATGACATTCATAAACAATATTACATATGTATATAAATGTCAATCAATGGGTTGGTATCACCAAATACCCTTTCAATTATTCTAGCTAATTGATTTGTCTTCTGAGAACTACTAATTCATGGGGGGTTGATTTGGGGAACCATCTATAATCCACACCCAAACATCACATTAGTACAATGATTTCATTATATATTTAATGAATAATTATCTTCACTAACAAAATATCTTATCCAAAATATTTAAATTTTGATAAAAATATAGAATATTAATATTTCACTTGTAAATCAAATAAATTTCATAGTAAAACACCATATGTAAAAATGTTTTACATTTTAGGATCTAATCATATCCATAAAACAATGTGTAATTATATTAGAATATAGTAACCTAGAGTCGGGGCCTCTAATATTGTATTGGCATTAATATATGTTGTCAAATCATGATTTATCAATAAGTTTGATGTCTTAGAGAACAAGGTACATATATGATACCCATTTTACATTAGAATAAAAACATAAGTCATAGGAATGGAAATATTTTTGAATCCTATAACTCATTACAATATTTCATATTTTATATCTGGTTGAAAGGATACAAAATTAGGGTGGGATAAAATTCTCATTAAGGATTTCATATAGAAGAATATATCATGAATTAATAAATAACCTTCCATATTTCAATGTGAATAACTGAAAATAAATTCAACAAATTCACTAATAGGAAGATGATATAATGATTAATAAATATTGTATGATAAATATCATCAAACCTATTCTATTTAATTTGTAAAATGATAATGAAATGCATCCATATATAATATCAGTGTAAATATATTATGTATTATAAAAATAAATGAATTATAAACAAATAATATGATTATTCATGGGATTCTATGATCTTAGGAATCAAAATACCCTAACTATCAAAGTGTTTCCCATGTATTTTTAAAAATAATGTTAAAACCCTATGCAATTTTGCCAAATGATTTTTATCAAGAGAAATATTGATGCGACAAGGGGATAACTATGATCAATCGATAATCACAATTTCATTTCCAAGGATTCATCATATATAAAATTATTTCTTATATTTTTTAATCTATAATACATTTCTTTATATTTTTGTATTGAGTCACATATATGAAATTATCCATATTTACCTATAAAATTAAGTGGAAATAAATGTAAGGATCAAAGTAAAAATGGTTAAGGATTATGAAATAACAAAATCCATAAAACAAGAATATTTATATTTATAAAAAAAATAGTTTTTCAAGAATCAATTTCATAATTAAGTGATTTTTTAACATAATGTTAATGAATAAAAAGACTATTATTGTACAATTATTCTATAACTCATTGGTAACATTAAATTGAAACCCCTTAAAAAATAAATGTGAAACAAATATTAACAATAATTAATAAACATTTATTTATTTAAATACATAAAACGGGTTTTATGTATATGTAACAAAATTCTATAGGATTATATTAACAAATATGCCTCAAAGAAATGGAAATTTAAAAGAAATCTATTTCCAGAAGATTTTCGATAGATGAACATGTTTTTTACACTAATAAAATTGTTTTATATGTAGTTTTTATTTAAATATCAATTATAAATTTTTTTGTACCATATTTGATCCACTTATTACATTTTACGACCTTTTTGTTAATAATATTTCAATATTTTTATTGTATCGTGTATTAGTTTCCCTATTTTCTCTTATATTTTTGATCATGAATATTGAAATTATTTTAAATAGGATATAAATACATATTTTATAAAATTATAATAATCATATAAATATTATATTTATTCATTAAATAAATTACAATAATCATTCGTTAATTTTTTTCATAAGTAAGGAGTCACATCATTTCGTAGAGACGGTATGTCTTACATACTCAAGATCAAAAATATAACTCACTAAATTGGAGAAACCATGAGAAAATGTTTGATATATTAAATTTAAATAATTTTAAAAATTTATATATATCACATATATTCAATAAATTTTCTCTTGTTTCATTAAATATAAAGAATAATTAAAAACCAATTCACAACGATTGGCGAGCCAGTAGTCCACCGTACGCACGAACGATGGTATAATATTTTCAATGGAATAGAATGTAATAAGTAATATGTAATATTATAATAGAATAAGTATAATAATATCATAAATAATATATAAACATATTTAATTCATTATTATTTCAAATCTTGAGTGGTTTTGATTGAAGAATGTTTCCATCAGTTTATGAGGTAGTAGGCCACTGAAAAAAAGATCAACAATTTCCCTACCCATTTAATAGAAGAGGATATGAATATATATTATTTTATTAACATAAAAACATATCATTATATGATATATACAATTTTAATAATTCAATATTTATTCAATAATATTTTATCAAGGTGGTAGAATATATAAAATAAAAATGTTCTATTGATAGTGTTTCCACTTATATACATGACCTGTTTTGGTTTTCACAAAGCCTTATTGGGATTGATATATATTCAATGTAAATGATTATAATAATTTTTATGATGTGATTATATTATATCAGTTTGTATTTCTTATTCCAAATGAAATTATATTTGTTAAGAGGATAGGATAGAGGGTTCCCTTTTATATGTTGGGGAGTAGACACATATGGAATTATTTGGCTGATAAATTGATTCCCTTAATTTTCTCATTAATAATGCATAAAAAATGGGTTATTTTATACCATTTAGGTTATAATTTTGAAATATTTTCTGAAAAAGGTTTTTGGATATGTACAATGTACTTTATAACTCTTTTTATCATAGTTTAACCCTTGTAATCAAATTTATATCTTAACTATGAAAATTAATATATATATATATATTTAATTTTTATATTGATAAAAATTATGATGATATTATTGGATATTATAAAATAATTAATTTTTAAAAATAGATTAATTTTTCACTTATTCAGTTGACAGTAGTGGTAGATATCATTTTTTTTAAAAACTAGCGGATGTGGTGAAAATACAGTTTTCAAAATAAATGTTCTCATATTATTAGAAAATTTTTATAAAAAAAATTAAAAAAAATCCCAAATAACTAAAATTAGATAAATTTTAATTTAATTAATCCAATTATTCATTAAAACCAATTTAATAATATAATTTATTAAAATAATTTAAACTAGAAAGTTGTATTCAATAAACATTAGTATTATTTACAATATTCAAACCATATTCTTAGAAAAACGCATAATATGGTAACTTTTACATTCATATTTTAAAATATATGTTTATTTTATTTAATAAAATTTCTAAATGCAATAAAAATTAAATTTATGTTATACGCAGAACATGTTACTAGAATTACTTTTAGAAAAAAAATTATTCTGAAATCCTTAATTTTTTTAATTTAAAATTATCATTATTATATTTATAATCAATATATTACCAAATAGTATAAATTATAAATGATTAAAGTATAAAAATTTTATAATTTATTTTGTTCTATTCCAAATTTCTATAATAATGGCAATGTTGTAATAGACATTTTTAAATAGAATTTCAATGGAGTATCATATTTTGATTAAACCTAGTGATAAATTCATCATAAGCTTTAGAATCTGTTGAATTTATTTAAAATGACACAAATAATAATATATATAGGTGTTACTTTATCCCCTCTTAGATAAAATTTCTTCCTCAAACCATTTTTATATTAACATCTAAATAAATAGTTGCTTTTTTTCTTATTAACATCCTATAGTTCGCACCATGCTTTGTACATTTTATGAGATTAACAAAATAACTTTACTACAAGAGCAATGAGATTTATCAATACATGATCTATTGTATGAATAATTTTGATAATATCATCATTTGATGAATGAAAAGCATCCAATTATATTTAATTATATGTTTTCACATTCATTGGGATGAGAATGTAGTTACTTAACAATTATATATTGAAGACATCATGTACTATTGAGAGACAAATTTGAAAATCCATATGGTAAGAAATTAATCTGATTATTCAAGGATTTAAAATAATTTTATGTAGGTGGTTCTCAATTTCCCTTTCATACAATACCATATGACACCCTTCCATAGATACACTCTCAATAATACGTGCTCTCCCTATTTAAATTCCAAATCCTTACTCTAATTGTCTTTATAACTCCATTACATTCCATGAGATTTGTTAGTATGATATTGAATACTATATCACTTTATTTTTTTTCCATCATCATGTTATAGGAATATATTCTTCCATTCTCCAACACTATCACACCATGTTGCACAACAGAATATCTTAATATATAAATTTTTTTATTACAATTTTTAAATATATTAATCAAAATTTATGTTATTAGGATAACTATCCAAAATGTAAATAATAATACATATTACTATAAAAGTAATTTAATGAAAACCTCAACATGTATTCCAATGTTTGAATAGTACTTTTTTACTATCCATCCTTTTAATGATTATAGTCATGCAATAATGAATCTATTAATGATGGGAATTATGAAGACTCATTGAAATTATCGATGTAAAATGAGGATCATGATCAAATATAATTGAAATATTTTTTTAATGAAGTCTTACTAATTTAGTGAAATTAGTCCTTATGAGGAACTATATAGTTATATATTCTCTCATAAATAGTAAATATGAATATTTGGTTTGGTGAACTATGATAATGAATATTTCATCATTCATCCCCATATGCTTTAGTAGTAATATTGAAAGTATTTTATTAATTTCACCACCAATACAAAAAAAAAATTAGGATTGGTTGGAAGAATACACTATTATATCATATCATAGCTTTCAGTTCTTGAAAAACCAATCATTTAGACTCATAATCATTAATTTTCCACTTTAAACCATCCCATTAAAAATGCTCCCTCAAATCTCTAAACATATTTGTTATACAAGGTTCTGTATTGAAATTTTTGTAAGTGTATCATAAAAAAATACCATTTCTAGATTAGGTATATTTGGAACACAAAATCCCATTCCAAATATTAGAACAACTTTTTCAAAAATTAAATCTTCTAATTTCCCATCATTCATTGCTTTCATTTTCTAATGAAAATTTCAATCATCAGATTGAGAACTTTTTATGTATTATTAAAAAAGGTGGGTTTAAAAACATTTGAAAAACGGTTAATGTCACTCATTACATAAAAACACACATTTTCATATATTCTATATCGCTAAATATATAGGCCCTTTAATTCATCATTTAGATGAAAACTCCATGATAATTACTTTTTAATGTATTATTTACATTATTTTCATTACCTATTTGGTAGTGTATCAAGTAATAATAATCCTTGAGTATCTTGATCCATCACCTCTATCTTAAATAGATCTGTTTTTGTTAATAGATGCATATTAGTTTTTTATGATGTATTTATGACTCACATATTTCACTATATATATAATTACAACACAATTTTTAATGAAGAATTATTGATTAAAACTCAATATAATGGGTTGGATAGTTTTATTAGTGTGTCTTTATCATCCACGATATATAAAAAACTATATTATCATTTTGATTAAGAATCAAACCAAGTTATATCATTGATACACCAGTATAAATCACAAAACCATCATTTCCCAATGGTATGGTCAAAATTTGATCGTTTACCTACATCATATTGAGTTCATAACAACATTTTTAAAATTCCATCAACAAGTGAACCTAACCCATTTATATGTAAAATTGTTTAATATATTGTCTAATAAGGTATATTTTTTAGTCATTCACTTATAGTAAACATCCATACCAATAAAATTATTTATATTTTTATTCTTCATTGATTTTCTTATTCATTTAATTTATTTATTTATTATAGAATCAATTTTGATTCCATTTATGGAAAGATTATGTAAAATAAAGAAAAATTCTTCAATATAAAAATTGCAGATAAAAAAATTCCAATATAAGCCTTTATTTTAATGTTTCTAAAAAATAATAAAATATTTATATGGATATTCCTTAGATATTTTTTATATAAAATTTCATTTTCATGTAATTAAAAGGGAAAATCATCAAGATATTCTATGATTAATATGTTCATTACATACATAAAAAATTGGGTTCCATAGTTTATCCAAATAAAACTATGGTAAAATCATATAATCCATACCTAAATAACAATATTTAATTCTAAATTTATTCTATAGATACACTCAATTAATGATGTTGATAAAAAACTATAATCATTGAAAAATATTTTTCTCATTGAAGTCTATCAATTAAGTCAACATTGTAATGTAGAATATGAATGTTACATATCATAATGGTAATGAATTCCAAATAATATGTGAAAACCCACATGTATCTATACTTATTCATAAAAAATATTGCATTGGATCCAAATGGTGAATCATGAGGGTGAAAAAAATCCATTATAAAAAAACACCTCTAGTTTTTTCTTTAACTTTTCCTCCCATCAGGTTGGTCATCCAAAATACACGGTGAACCTAGGTTCATAGATGGTGTGGTAAAATAGTGTATTAGGATCTTCTCCTTCATGTAATGATAGAGTATGATGTTCATCAATTTTTTCACCTCAACCAATTGGTTTGAGAAATATTATTCTACCGTCAATTCTCGGTTTCCCCCTAAACACCGTATTTGTGAGATTCTGTTAGAGGATCTTATTTTGATATGATATTCTTTCCTCCCCACTATATAACAATTTCCTCATTCCTAATTCCCATATCATAGAAAAATTATTCCCTTCAATCATTGTATTAGATAGGATGGGAAACTCATGTTAGTCCCATCGCACTTCTTCATTGTGGCAGAATCAGCGAGTATGTTCCCCATTCTTATCCAATTGAATGGTGGATCTATTGTCTTCTCATATCTCTATCTGATATGGATCTGAGGACAAATATATACTGAAAATTGTGTGAGTATTTGTTTAATTTGTAATTACCACAGGCTAGGGGAGCAATTAAAATATTATTCTGTTTAAAACTAAATTCATTAATTTTTTTAAAATTTTGTAGTTCTTGAATGTGAACAATATTCATTAAAAATGCATGAATTTGTAAATAAGCGTAAAATTAAGGGTTTCATGAATTATAACTCAACCAATATTTATATATTACTATTTTAGAATGATCACATCTTGATTGATATGAATTATTATTCTAATAAAATTTTACAAACTAAAATAAATTTCCGGACTCATAATTTTTTCTTATCATTCAACTATTCCAAATGTTAAATGCATTGTTGGGATTATTTGTGGTGTGATTTAGTATCCTTTAATCTAGATAATTTTCTATTGATGGTTGGTGGAGACATCAATATAGTAGTGTATTCATAAGAGATGAATGGTGGCAGAACCATTATATGGAGAGAAAGAAAATAAATTGTGTTTTTATAGAAAAAAATGAGAACATGGATCTAAGATATATCAGGGATATATATAGATGGTGATAAAATAAATGTAGTGGACACCAGACATGGTGTCTATTAGATAAGTTAATATTGAATGGAAATTTACTTTCACAATTTTAATACATAATGGTTTCCCACCCAATTCATTGTTTATCAGATCATTCACCACTTTATATCAAATTGGATTCTATAAATTCAATAGAGGATCAATTCCATTTTTTACGTATGAAAAAAACATAGAATATTAAATTGATGTGATATAATCATGAAAATGAACCACATAAAAATTTCCCTTGATTGTTTTGGAAATTAATATGAAATGTATCAAAGGGAATCATCACACATTAAATAGAAAACAATTCTCTAATGAAAAATAAGGGAAGGAGGTCATTAGGGAGATTAAATATTTGGATATTATATTAGAAGAAAAATTGGTTGAGTCTATGTTTTGAATGCTAAAAAATATGAAATATGCCCTCATATATATTTTGGTGAAATATGAATGCATTTATTTGGTAAAATCAAGAGTTTGACAGCTTGGAGGGGATATCATAAAACATGTTACCTTCATGCATGACTTAAAAAAAAGTTTCAATCATAAAAATATATTAATAGAGGAAGGAACAAAATCATATTATTAGGATGTTATAGCAGTGATGATAGTCCAACATATCCAATCCCTTCTCATAGGTCCTAATCCAATAATGTAAGGGGGTTATCTAGGGGTACTATAGATAGTTTCACCATTATTATACAACAGATCACAATTTTGGAATAAAATAATTTAATGGTCATTCGGAATGAGAAAATGATTCAGGATGCAGTTTAGAAACTTGACCCAAATATTACGCTAGGTGAATATGTCTTCCGAATATTTTACAAAAATATATTCATGGGTATATTTTATTTATGATATAATTCATTAAATTCATGGCTATATTGAAGGGGGAAATCTTCCTTGACTTGTATACAAAATAATGTTTTGGATGATATTGAATAAGAATAACCCATATTCCCCTAACCATTAATAGACCATAAATATGTGGAATGTACATTAAAATATTTTGATTGTATTGTACACAAGAGGAATGTGTTATACCTTCATCAATGGATATCAAAATAACCTACAGAATTCATCAAATAACACCCATTCGAGGTGAAATTAATTTTTCACATGAGGAGATATGTGAGATACATAAAAAACATTTGGATGAAATATTTCCCTCAAATTTTTTATGAAATAATATTATGAAACAATTCAATTGAATTTATATTTTCATTGATGGATGGTATGGGATTATCTTATTGAGTCATGGAACTCTTGTTTTTGATGTTTTAGCTCCACATGGTTATCAAAATATTTCATCGATGTAATATTTTGGTTTCTTTAAAAAATATCATGGTTTATGGAAAGAGGGCCCTTTTTCCAAAAACCGTTTTATTATAACTCATAATGTTCTTATACATATTATCAACCAAAAAATTTAAATGTGAATAGAATTACCATGTTATATTATTGACATGGAATGAGGTCTCTCACATCAATTCATTACATATGACACCAGTATTTCTATCAATGGCAGCAACTGAGCTATCCAAATTCTAAATGAGGTTTTGGGGGAATATGGAAAATGGGGTTGAAAAACATTGAATCCGGATAATAATGTCTTTCATTAAATGAAAAAAATATTAGGTGATAGGGTGAGTATGGTGGAGAGAGGGATGGACATGTGGAGAGGTGAAATCGTAATGGAATATTAGGGGGACCAGGTCTCACCAAGGCAACTCATAATTAATCACATTGACAATTTCACTGATAGAATAATTGGTCATATATAGAATTGGATGAATATATTTATATTATTCAGTGGGATAATCACCATTGTTAATAGTGTGATTACCTCATTCACAATGCACACCCTAATCACACAAAATGTGGCAAATAAATACATATATAATATGGTGATAATGATAGTATCATCCACAAGGGATTGAACAATGGATGGAATAAACTACTATGTCTTATAGCGAAGGCTAGAAAGTCCACTATCTTAAGGGTGGATTAATATAATGACTGTCTTTGGGGCCATGACAGGGTTCTATGCTAAGTAATGGGATGTCATTGAGGGGATAACTCTATGGTGATAGTATTTGAAAAATAAATCGTGGAACAATGTGAGCCTCGACAGAGATAATCCTTAAAGGATTTGAAAAATGAATCATCACACTCTTAATTTTCTATAGAAACACAATTGATGGATTATTGTAAAGGTTGATATAAATTATTCATAGAAAAAACTAGTTGGGACGCAAAATTTTTTTCTACATTGCCATACCCAATCAACGCATGAAAAAAATCCATAGACCACCACATGTATATCAAATCCATTGTATCGGAAGTAGAAGGGGCCTTGTTTGATAAAATTTTATTAAACATAGAAATGAATATGTGTGTTTACATAGGCTACTCAATAGTAGATTTCATGAATAAGTATTTCATTAGTGTGGACATGGAATAGAGTGATCATGATATTTAGAGAAACACACTATGGTGGATGGAGAAACAAAAAAAAGGTGAAATTCAAACTGTGTCATGTAATGAACCTGAAACTACTAATGGAGGAATATATATATATATATATATATCAACTACTATTAATCCTTTCATCATCGATCATATTCTACGATGAAACATGTAAGGAAACTAAATATCATTTATTCATTGAAATCATGTGGGAAGCGCTGGTCTGTAACATGTTTGGTACATTAACTTGGATGTCCAAACAAATGGTTTTGGACATTCTATCATGATGGGTCTAGGGAGAAGATAAAATTTCATCAAAGAATAAATAAATATACCTAATCCTTTTTCTGGGTTATTTTTTTATATAGAAATATATTGATGAGACTGAACAAAAATTCAGTTATTCCTCCAACAAAAAAACATCTCAAAAACTAAGAAATTTTTAATGCACGTTACAGGGTTCTGGAAGAATTGATAGTCTACAAAAACTATAATATTTAATCAAGCATCCAATGAATCCTCGACTAGTACATTCTGTTCTGTGAATGGGAGGAGGAATCAATGGAAACATACCTGACTTGGGTTTAATCTCAATACTGATGGATCATGTATTTTAGATGTCATGCTTGCGGGAGGGGTTGTCTGATATGAGTATAAGTTGATAAGTTTTTCATTCTCATCTTATTATCAAAGAGGACACTCTATTTATAAAGTGTCAATAGAAATTAACTCTATTTTAATTCCTTTAATGCATAGGAATAATCACCCTGAGGTAGTTGAGACCGACTATCAGATTTTTTAAAAGGCACTTCGGGGAATACATACCATACCTTGGTCCATTGATTACAATATCTGATGTTGATATGGGTTGATGAACTACCACATGGATATCAAGAATACATGGAGGTAAAGAAAAAAAGTGGATGATTTATATGATTCTCAAGGGACTCAATTATAATAAATAGTGTAATTTTATATCCTTGGGTCCTTTACTATTTTTAGAGAAAACCAAGTCAAATAGGATTCCTTTGGTATCCACTTCTTCAGACCACATTGATGGTGATATCATTTAATTTATTTATATATTTTCTATTATTGAACTTTCTTAATTTCATACATTTAAAATGAATAGATCATTTTTAGGGTATTTCAATATAATATACACCTAAAATTCTATTAATAACATATCCATCCACATATATATATATATATATATAATAAAATAATCTTATTCAGAAAAGATATTGGTGGTGGAAAAAAATCATTACATAGATGATGAAGTATATTCGTAGAAGATAATGAATTGTTTATATCTATCAATAATAATAATTTCATTCTTCATGAAATTAATTTTTCCAAAATATCATTAAATACTTTCAATAAATATAATTATATGTAACACCCCGAGCTTCCACGATACGCTTCTCATTCAATAATGCAATAGCTTGCATTGTACGCAACTTCGAGTTCTAAAACACCGCGACTAATCAAAGTAGCCGTTATGAATAGTAATAACCACTTTTTAAAATTATAGAAATTTTATATTTCAAAGTGGACTTCATTTTTGGATTCGGAATATCGAAATTAGCCTATGTTGAATTTTTGGTATTTTTCTGAAAACTTCTAATTTTTTATGAATAGTGAAAAATACTTAAAACAACTTTTTCAATAAAAATAATTTATTGTGATAAATTATACTATTTATTGGTTTTAAAGTATATTTAGAATATATTTTTACCATTTTATCCAACGATGGTCATTAGAATTAATTTAACATTGAAATTGGACATAAACAATTGTCAATCTTTTGATATAAATTGTTTCTTAAAAACACGCTATTTGTTGTGACAGCGGGATTAATTATAAAATTAATTAATGAAACTTATATTTTTGGAATTTTGTAAAATAGACATCATTTTTGAATTTGGAATATCAATTATAGCTTAGGGTAAAATTTTGGCATTGTTCTGAAAAACTTCAATTTTTGATGAATACTGAAACCACTAAGTGGTAGTTAAATAACTGATTTTTCATTTAAAAGAAATATTACCACTTCTGTGGTTTGATTTTCAAAAATCCTACATACATGGTTGTCATTAAGAAGTAAAATGTGGTTCAATGAGATTAAAATAATTTTTGGTGAATAGTAACTTTTAAGTTCTTAATCGCGATAAGAGGTAATTAGTGTAGTTTAAGGTAAAAATAATGTTTTAATAATATGAGATGAGCTTCACACATGTCCTAACCTCATTCTATGTGCCATGGCCGACCAATAAAATCCATGGGTCAACTTTCAGACCCCATGGAGCCAATTTAGTTAGAAAATGACATAAATACCTTTTATTTAATGTTAAAGTAAAAATTGACACAAACATGAAATGTTTTACTAAAACAATTTTTACATGGGGTTATACAAGACATATTTTTGACTATAAATATTAATTGGAAAGATAAAAATATTTCCTACATCATAGTATTTTTTTATAATTTTTAGACATTAAATAAATTAAATTATTTATGACATCATTATGATGCCGCGATGACCTCATTATTTAACGATTTTAATAAAATGAAAAGATAATGTACAATCCAAGGCATAAACTTGTCCAAAGACTATTGGATGTGTATATTTCTAACCCTTATCACCTTAGACACGAATTATATAAATGTGGGACCTTTATAATCCGAAAAGCATTGTATAATAATGTAAAATTTCCTTACTTTCCAAGAGTGCCCCTCCTCTCCTCTTATAAAAGGCCCCCACCTCTAACACCTCATTCACACTTTCAAGCCATTTGGCTCAGCCAACCTATGCCCAAATACTCTCCCAACTTCCCCCTATTACTCCTAGAAGCCTCACATTGGGAAGAACCCTTCCCAAGGAAGCCTTTGGCTCAAATCAAAAAGAGTTACCCGATTTTGAGGTAATGTCTTCTCTAATGTTGTTTTGTTTTATTTTTCTTCTCCAACCCCCTAAACTATTTTTATTCATTTCTTTTGTAACCAAACCAGTATCCTAAATATAATAGGATGTTTTTATAATAAGGATTCGAGCTAAACTTACACACACCTACATCTAATTGTTAAAGAACATACGGTTTCTGTGGTTGCCGAATTTCTGCCTCACGAAGCGTTGATTGTTCAACACTCATATAACACCTTCAAAGGTGGACATTAAGATGTCACTATATTTATATAGGATATATAATATGTTTATGTTTTACTTATTCTTATGTATTTCTCATTTATATCATACTTTATTGTTTCCATTATGGGTAAACACGATATTTTCATTTTAGGAAGTCCGGACTACCGCCCCCACAAAGTGATTTGAATTGTTAATACCATATGTGGGATGTCTAAAGGATGTAGTAAAAGATATTATATATGATGTTATACTGGAATTATAATATACCTTTATATATCATTATGATTTTATTCCATTAAATACGAAATAGAAATGAAAGTAGCGTTCATGCGTACGTACGGCTTACCGTCTCCATGAACGGTGCATTTCATTTCTTACCTCTAAATGTTACATAATATTATAAATGAATGTATATAATGTATATATATGATATATATGATATCTACATCATTAATATAATTCTGGATATAATGGATATTTCACCACATGAACAACTTCTTATTATAAGATGTTTATTTTTGACTCAAGTACCAAAGATCGACAAAACGACCGTTATTAGCTTAAATAATTACATAATGTTCATAACATGGTAATAAGTGATATAAAAGGAATAATGAACATGAAAATGGTTCTTAAGTAAATAGAAATTAACTCTAGTTTATTATTCAGGAGGTTAAAGAACGGTCGAGTCAGGACAAGACGCAAGGTAAGGGAATTTCTTAACCCAACTTCCATTCTTTGGGTTAATCTCCTACTTTCAAATTATGTCATGATATTATTGTGTCCTATCTTGTATTTATACATTATTTATGTGTAATTATAGTGAATAAACATTATAAATGTACTTTATTTAGAAAAAAATTATCTTTTTATGGACTTCATCTCAATCCCCTTTCATTGAGGCATATTTGGTTTTATACACAACTTTCTTTTATACGGTGTATAAACCCCTTTGACTTTTACGTTTACTCAAAAGTAATCTTTTTTATACGAAGCGTTTTTCTAAATGACAAAAGGGAAATTTTTTTCTTTCCGTACTTATGCGGTGACAACGACTTCTCTGCCGCCGTGACCATTATTTGAGTTTCGGCTTCCTCTACAAGCCATTTTTTAATGAAAAATAAATACAATGTTTTAACATTCATTTATTTTGGTATTGAAAATGGTTTTTAAAGAGTTGTTATTATATCAATGTGTTGTATTGATATCTTGTGATTGAAATGTGGAAATGTTATGTTTCCTTTATGCATGTTTTATGTGATACGATTATGTTATGGTTTATGATATGTTTAAACCTATTTATATGAGGAATGTATTGGGATTAATAAGTGACGGGTGGAGCCCGCTATAGCTCTTCTATGCATCGGTAGGTCTCTTGAGACAACTAGATGTGGAATTGGCCGAGGCCGTTTCCCAATTTGATTTATGGTTTTGGCCGATGCCTTAATCATTTTAGGCGTCTTGGCCGAGGCCTTGACAAAATGTTTCAGAATGTCTGGCATTATACATTCCCTCATTATGAAAGTGGTTATTGATATTGCATGTGATTATTCAACTAGTAGAATATCCATGTGAGTAAGTAAATGTCATTATCTCATTTTACTTTTTCCATATTATGTTGAAGTTTATGTTTAAAAGTCTTTTGTTTTAGTTATACATTGCCTTAAATGTTAATGTTTATTTATAAAAGCTTCCGCAATATTGTTATCCTTACCAAGCATCTGAGCTCACCCCTTTCAATGTTTTAATATTTTCCAGGATGTGAAGAAGTTTTTTATGAATGACCTGCAGGGTTAGTCAGAAGAGGATATGAGTGTGGACTATGAAGACATTGTTATTAGTTTTTCACTTTATTATGTAATGTAAGACTTATGAATGTATCTAGTGTTTCCATGGCTACTAAACTAATCGGTCTTTCGAGACTTGATCTTTTGTGATCATGCCAATGTTACGAAGTAATGCACCGACTCCGGGTAGCTGGGGTCGGGGCGTTACAGTTGGTATCAGAGGCAGTTTAGTACTAACATTGGATTCTAGATTTAGATAAACTCTGATTAGAGCACATAGCCCAAAGATAGACTTTGAAGATTAGTATAGAAGAACTTCCTAGAATTTTGTTATTGTAGAGATTTTGTGAGATTTCCAAGCAATACATCCTTTTCTGGATACGAGCAGGTAGAGGAGGCTCTGGCACAGATGTACCTAGGGGTAAAACCTGAAAACACCGCTTTGAGCTAGACTCGAACGGAAACTGGTGCACGACAACGGGCCTTGCTGCACTCTTGGTTACGACACTCCCGGGGGATATGCTTAGGATAATTATCATTTTCTTTGAAAACTACTATGAAGGGTTATGAGTATATACTTCCTCAAAGAAAACATTTTTATGGATTATGTCCATAAATAGTTCAATTTATGTTAAGTATTTTACATGTATTGAATTATGTATTTTGATTCATAAACTAATATAGTTTATGCAATTGTTTAGAAATTGCGCCTAGTGGAAGGAATGGAAACTGTATCAATGCACGCACTCCGTGTAGGGATTTCCCTCCTACTCAAGATAATTATTGTGGATCTGGAGATACAACTGGTGCTGATCAACTTATTACCCTACTGGGACAACTCACTCAAGTTATGAATAATAACCTTACTCGTATGGATCACCCTGATCCACAACGTGGAGTATCAATGTTAGACCGCTTCATGAGGCAACAACCGCCAACATTTATTGGGGGTAAAAATCCATTAGTAACTGAGCAATGGATAAACTCCTTAGATGAAATATTCTATGCCTTGGGGAGTAGCGAAAGGGAGAAGGTTGTCATGGCAGTTTACCGCCTCACTGGAGATGCCGATCAGTGGTGGTCGCTGATTCAAAACAAAAAGGAAGATGATGACATATCAAATATGGAATGGAGGGAGTTCAAAGAGCTTTTCCTAGAAAAATACTTTCCTCATGACCATCAAGCAGATATGGAAAGGCAATTTCTGAGTCTGAGGCTGAAGGAGGATGAGAATGTCGAAAAGTATGAGGCTAACGTTCCAAGGTTAGTGAGGCATGCTGCAGATTATATATGTAACCCAAGTAGTAATATTGATCGTTTCTTTGATGGGTTAAAACCTTTTCTCTGTTGAGCTTTAGTATCACAATCTTTCTCAACATACGAGGATATAGTCTCATGTGCTATCAAGACAGAAATGGAATTCTCTAAGTCTTATGAAAACAAAGTAAAGCAAAAGAAGAAGAGAACGGTGGAACAAGAGACTAATAAAGGGGAAAAGGAAAGAAGGATTTTCCAGTATGTGATAATTGTGGGAAGAATCACCCTGGTACTTGCCTAAAAGGAATGGGAGTTTGTTACAAATGTGGAGAAAAAGGTCACCAGGCACGTGATTGCAAGGGAAAGAAAGAGGCTATCAATGTTGAATGCTACAATTGTAGGGAAATGGGGCATTATGCAAATGAATGTCCTAAGCGTCAGGGAAACTTACCTCAAAAAAGGCCAAGGGATCAAGGGCAATCTTATGCTGTTACTACAGTTGAAGCAGAATAACTAATGTATTGGTGCTTTTGGACTCATGGATTATATTCTGGTTATTAGAATAATGTGATATATATAGAAGGATTGTACTGCAGTACTTGTTGATTTCAGTAAGGTTTTAATATGATGAAGGTAAATATATTCTTAGTATGTGACAATAAGAGAAACATTACATTGTTTGGGGAATCTGATAAATTGATTTCGGAATTAAGAGATATTTTAGAGAAAGTCTGGATAGAGTTATTTTGGATAATTATAAAGGTTGGAGTGGATTAAGTTGATCATTGGATAGTGTTGTTTAAAGTTAATAAATTTATGAATATTATTTTTGGAATGTTATAATACTATAGTTTTAGGAAAAGGACAACCTGCAGGGTGGGGCATAACCCGTCGCGTCGGATAAAGCTGCAGGAATCGAACCCACAACCATAGTGCGACAGGACTTTATTTCCTACCACTAGCCTACAGGAAGTCCCTGGTTATTACAAAATAATTTTACTAATCTAAATGGTATGTGTTAACATTTGGAACATTATACAATTTGGATAAGTATAATATTTTTGAGTTCTATTACCTTCTTGAGTGAAAGATGAGTTGAAGGTTGAAACTCTAATTGTCAAGCATAAATATATATATACCAATCTCTTATTCAATGAATAAATTAATTCTTAAACTTTAGTAAAGGGATATTAAAACAAAAAAATGTGTTATCCTAATACCTTATGTCTTGTTGAGATGATGATATTTTAAATCAACATAGATTGAAGGCTTTGAGGCCCTCAATTTGACAGTTGATTGTTATTGATGACCTCAATCACTCCCTACAAATATTTACGTTTTTCCTCCAATTATATGTCTCTAATTGCCACCAATGTTCTCATAATCGAGATCATAATTGGCTGGTGACTTTTTCATTTCCCTTTCCCTCTTAATAAGGCTAACTTTTATTAATCTTATTTCCGATGTGGGTTTTCCACAAAGGTATTATCTCTTTTCAACCTTTTATTTTCAAATAAAAAAATTTCAAATTGCGAGGACGCAATTTATTGAAGGAGGGGAGAATGTAACACCCCGAGCTTCCACAATACGCTTCTCATTCAATAATTCAATAGCTTGCATTGTACGCAACTTCGAGTTCTAAAACACCGCGATTAATCAAAGTAGCCGTTATGAATAGTAATAACCACTTTTTAAAATTATAGAAATTTTATATTTCCGAATGGACTTCATTTTTGGATTCAGAATATCGAAATTAGCCTATGTTGAATTTTTGGTATTTTTCTGAGAAACTTCTAATTTTTTATGAATAGTGAAAAATACTTAAAAACAACTTTTTTAATAAAAATAATTTATTATGATAAATTATACTATTTAGTGGTTATAATGTATAATTAGAATATATTTTTACCATTTTATCCAATGGTGGTCATTAGAATTAATTTAACATTGAAATTGGACATAAATAATTGTCATTCTTTTGATATAAATTGTTTCTTAAAAACACGCTATTTGTTGTGACAGCGGGAATTAATTATAAAATTAATTAATGCAACTTATATGTTTGGAATTTTTTAAAATATACATCATTTTTGAATTCGGAATATCAATTATAGCTTAGGGTTAAATTTTGGCATTGTTCTAAAAAACATCAATTTTTGATGAATAGTGAAACCACTAAGTGGTAGTTAAATAACTGATTTTTTCGTTTAAAAGAAATATTACCACTTCTGTGATTTGATTTTCAAAAATCCGACATACATGGTTTCCATTAAGAAGTAAAATGTGGTTCAATGAGATTAAAATAATTTTTGGTGAATAGTAACTTTTAAGTTCTTAATCGCGATTAGAGGTAATTAGTGTAGTTTAAGTTAAAAATAATGTTTTAATAATATGAGATGAGCTTTAAACATGTCCTAACCTCATTGGATGTGCCATGGCCGACCAAGAAAATCCATGGGTTAACTTGGGGACCCCATGGAGCCACTTTAGATAGAAAATGACATAAATACCTTTTATTTAATGTTAAAGTAAAAAATGACACAAACATGAAATGTTTTACTAAAACAAATTTTACATGGGGTTATACACGTCATATTTTTGACTATAAATAGTCATTGGAAAGATAAAAAGATTTCCTACATCATAGTAGTTTTTTTATGATTTTTAGACATTAAATAAATTAAATTATTTATGACATCATTATGATGCAGCGATGACCTCATTATTTAACGATTTTAATAAAATGAAAAGATAATGTACAATCCAAGGCTTAAACTTGTCCAAAGACTATTGGATGGGTAGATTTATAACCCTTATCACCTTATCAACAAATTATATAACTGTGGGACCTTTATAATCCGAAAATCGTTGTATAATAATGTAAAATTTCCTTACTTTCCAAGGGTGCCCCTCCTCTCCTCTTATAAAAGGCCCCCACCTCTAACACCTCATTCACACATTCAAGCCATTTGGCTCAGCCAAACTCTCCCCAAATACTCTCCCAACTTCCCCATCTTACTCCTAGAAGCCTCACATTGGGCAGAAATCTTCCCAAGGAAGCCTTTGGCTCAAATCAAAAAGAGTTACCCGATTTTGAGGTAATGTCTTCTCTAATGTTGTTTTGTTTTATTTTTCTTCTCCAACACCCTAAACTCTTTTTATTAATTAATTTGTAACAAAAAAAGTATCCTCAATATACTAGGATGTCGTTATAAGAAGGATTTGATCTAAACGTACACACACCTACATCTAATGGTTAAAGAACATACGGTTTCTGTGGTCGGCGAATTTCTGCCTCACGAAGCGATGATTGTTCAACACTCATATAACACATTCAAAGGTGGCCATTAAGATGTCACTATATTTATATAGGATATATAATATGTTTATGTTTTACTTATTCTTCTGTATTTCTCATTTATGGCATACTTTATTGTTTCCATTATGGGTAAACACGATATTTTCATTTTAGGAAGTGCGGACTACCGCCCCCTCAAAGTGATTTGAATCGTTAATACCATATGTGGGATGTATAAAGGATGGAGTAAATGATATTATATATGATGTTATTCTGGAATTATAATATACCTTTATATATCATTATGATTTCATTCCATTAAAAACGAAATAGAAATGAAAGTAGCGTTCATGCGTACGTACGACTTACCGTCTCCATGAACGGTGCATTTCATTTCTTACCTCTAAATGTTACATAATATTATAAATGAATGTATATACTGTATATATATGATATATATGATATCTAAATCATGAATATAATTCTGGATATAATGAATATTTCACCACATGAACAACTTGTAATTATAAGAAGTTTATTTTTCACTCAAGTACCAAAGATCGTCAAAACGACCGTTATTAACTTAAATAATTACATAATGGTCATAACATGGTAATAAGTGATATAAAAGGAATAATGAACATGAAAAAGGTTCTTAAGTAAATAGAAATTGACTATAGATTATTATTCAGGAGGTTAAAGAACGGTCGAGTCAGGACAAGACGCAAGGTAAGGGAATTTCTTAACCCAACTTCCATTCTTTGGGTTAATCTCCTACTTTCAAATTATGTCATGATATTATTATGTCCTATCTTGTATTTTTACATTATTTATGTGTACTTATTATGAATACACATTATATATGTACTTTATTTATAAAAAATGATCTTTTTAAGGACTTCGTCTCAATCCCCTTTCATTGAGGAATATTTTGTTTTATACACAACTTTCTTTTATACGGTGTATAAACCCCTTTGTCTTTTAAGTTTATTCAAAAAGAATATTTTTTATACGAAGTGTTTTTCTAAACGACAAAAGGGAATGTTTTTCTGTAACACCCCAGGTAAATAAAGAATACGACATTTTTGTATTTATCCATATTTGTGAATAAAATATTAATATGACTTTAAAGGGGACGCTATGCTCGATGGCGTACCCAACACGCAACAACGAGTTTCTTGGGAATCTTACGTTGCACTCTAATAATAAAATAATATTATTTTAAATGATAGTTAACATGTAGCCGTTGTATTGGCGGGAATGGATAGAAATAACTAAAATATGATTTCATATGTTTTTAATTGTTTTTACATTTATCCAATAAAGAATAGAGGCTTAAAATACGGAAAGAATTCAATTTTAGGCGTATATGCCCTAGTTTTCACTAAAGGTTCACTTATCACCTTTTGATGTTGAACCATCATTAAATATAGTTTTGTTCACTCTTAAACATTCTTTTGGACCAAATAAAACTCTTATTAAGAATCGGTACATCAAAATTTACTTTGTGTAAATTTTTGGTATCTTTCCGATAAAGTTCATTTTTTTTAAGGAATAGTGTAAATGTTGTATTTTAATTCAAAACCACTTTTTAATCTAATTTATTTATATGATTAGATTATCTTTTGAATTGGTTTTAAAGTGAAATTGGGAAATATTTTTACCATTTAATCCAATAGTGGTGGTTGGAATTAATTTCACTTTGAAATCGGACTTAAACTGGTGTCAATCTTTTGATACTTATTGTTTTATAAAAACACGCTATTTGCTCTGACAGCGGGAATTAATTATTAAATTAATTAATGTGACTAATATGTTTTGAATTTTGTAAAACGGACTTCATTTTTGAATTCAGAATATCAAATATAGCTTAGGGTGAATTTTTGGTAATTTTCTGAAAAACTTCAATTTTTGATGAATAGTGAAACCACTAAGTGATAATCAAGCAAACTGATTTTTCAGTTAAATGAAAGTTTACCACTAATGTGTATTGAATTTTGAAAATCCGACATACATGGTTGTCATTAAGAAGTAAAATGTGGTTCAATGAGATTATAATAATTTTTTGGTGAATAGTAACTTATTAAGTTTTTAATCGCGATTAGTGATAATTAGTGTAGTTTAAGGTATAAATAATACTTTAAAAATATGAAATGACCTAGACACATGTCACAACCCTATTGGTTGTGTCATGGCCGACCAAGACAAGCCATGGCCTAACTTGGGGACCCCATGGATCCACTTTTGTTGGGAAATAACATAAAATACTTTTAATTTAATGTTAAAGTGAAAATGACACTAACATAGTATGTTTTACTAAAACAATTTTTAAGTGGGGTTATACAAGTCCAAATTTTGATTATAAATAGTCATTGGAAAGATAAAAAGATTTCCTATATCATAGTATTTTTTTTATAATTTTTCGACATTAAAGAAATTAAATTATTTATGACATAATAATGATGCAGCGATGACATCATTATTTGACAATTTAATTAAAATGGAAAGATAATGAAAAATCTACAATATACACATGGACAAAACCAATTGGATGAGTGTATTTCGATGACTTATCACCTTATCCACGAATTCTACCAATGTGGGACCCTTTAAAACCGAAAAGCATTTTCAAATAAAGTAATATTTCTTTGCTTTCCAAAAGTGCCCCTCCTCTTCTCTTATAAAAGGCCCCCACCTCCACCTTATTTCACACACTTCAAAAGCCTTTGTCTCGGCCAACCCCTGCCCATTTGCTCTCTCCACATCCCTCTCCTCATCCTAGAGGATTTACCTTGGGCAGAATCCTTTCAAAGGAAGACTTTAGGCTCAAATCAAAAAGAGTTACACTTTTAAAGGTAATTGTTTGTCTCATATTCATTTGTTTTATTTTGCTTCTCCAACCCCCTAATCTCTTTTTATTTACTTCTTTTGTAACAACAACAGTATCTTCAATATACTAGGATGTTTTTATAATATTTATTTGAGCTACACTCTCACACAACTACATCAAATGGTTAAAGAACATACGGTTTCCGTGGATGGTGAAATTCTGCCTCCCGAAACGATGATTGTTCAATACTCATTTAACACCTTCAAAGGTGGCCATTATGATGTCACTATTTTTATATATGATATATAGTATGTTTATGTTTTCCTTAAGTTTCTGTTTTTTACATTTTGGTCAAACCTTTATGGTTCCCATTATGGGTAAACACGATATCTTCATTTAAGGAAGTGCGGACTACCGCCCCCTCAAAGTGATTTGATTCGTTAAATACCATATGTGGGACATATAAAGGATGGAACTATGATATTAAATATGATATTATACTGGAATTATAATATACCTTTATATCATTATTATTCCATTCTATAAAATACGAATAAAAATGAAAGTAGCGTTCATGTGTACGTACGGCTTACCGTCTCCATGAACGGTGCATTTCATTTCTTACCTCTAAATGATTATGTAATGTTATAAATGCATGAATGTACTGGATATATATGACATATATTATAACTACAACATGAATACAATTCTGGATATAATAAACATTTGGCCACATGAACAACATGTAATTGTAAGAAGTCCACTTTCGACTTAAGAACCAAATACCGACAAAATGAACATTATTAACTTAAATGATTACATAATGTTCACAACATGTCAATAATTGATATAAAAGGAATAATGAACTTGGAAAAGGTTCTTAAGCAAATAGAAATTAACTCAAGTTTATTATTCAGGACGTTAAAGAACGATCGAGTCAAGTCGGACCCGAGGTAAGGGATCCTGCAACTCTCTTTCTCTTTAAGTACACTCTTTTATGTCATTTCTTTTAAGCTCATCTTTCTGATGATTGGGATGTTATTTTATATTAATCCTACTGTAATTTTTATGTTCGTGTGATGAGGGACCCTATTCTCTCTCATCAATCCGTTTTGGAAGTTTTATGTGGCGCCGTTAGGCTGCCGAGTTCTCGTAAGGGATTTTTCATCTCACTTTTATTCTCGTGAGATTTACGCTACTTTTGCCACAAATTTCATTGAGTGGTGTATGTACTGCCCATTATTCTACACTTTGTGTAAAATACTTTCGTTTATGAGTATTTACATAAATGATCTATTGTCCCTCTTTCATGGGGTGTATTTTTTGAAAGATACCCAAGTCGGTAAGGGAACCTTTCACCCCCCTCTTTTTAAAAGACTTCTTTTATTGGGTCTTTTAATTTACATATTGTTACATTGGGATATGTTCTCATGTATCCTTAATGATGTAAATTTTGTGTCCAAGTGATGAGATACTCTTTTTATCTCTCATCAACTCATTTTGATGTGACGCCGTTAGGCTGTCAAGGGAACTTCTTAACCCAATTTCGATTTCTTTGGGTTCGACATGTAGTCATTGAATATGTCATCCATTCAATATGTGTGAATGACATTTTATTGTTTTACACTTAATATCCACTTATATTGGGTGTATTTATATTCTTCACACATATTTTTGAGATTGATTTGTCCTTAATTTAAGGATACCTTCTTTATAAGGGATTTCATCACATTTGACATTTCTATTGAGGGTTCATTGTTGTTATGCACCAATTCACTCTTATATGGTGTATATACTGTCCTTTGGAGTATTATATCATGAATCCATTTATTCTCATGATATTATAAAGTTATGACTAAACGTTATTCCTCAATTATTGTATTCAAGTGTCTCTAATTTTGGTAAAACCCCTTTAACCAAAATATCATTTTAAATGTTTTAATTATTCGTTCTTATTAATATCCATGTTTTCAAAGTGGTTTTAAGAATTTATTTATATGGATATTAATGGTTTAAAATTTTAAAAGCTTCAAGGTGGTATGGGACACTTTGATTCAAAAATATCTTTATTAAATGTTTTAAATGGTTTTGGAAATGGTTTCTTTTTATATGGATTCATTATTTCAAAATACTAAAATGTTATGTTGTGTTTGAAATGTGGAAATGTTTTGTTTCCTTATGAATATTTTATGTGATACGTGTATGTTATGGTTCTTGGGCATTGTTATGAAGAACGGGTGGTTCCGTGATAAACTAAGGGCGGGTGAGCCCGTTATAGCTCTCCAATGCATTGGGTAACGTGAAGGAGTGAAACGTTAAGGTTTCTCCGAAGAGATTTAGGGAATATACTGTGATGGGTATTCCAAACGTAACCAAGAGGGTTACTCCCTACGTAAGAATGTTATGAATGCCTCAAGTTACCTTTATGTCTTATGATTTCTATGATTTATTCATGTTTTGATGAGTTAGGTTAAAGTGCCTATGTTTTATGGGTAAATTATGATTTCATCTTTATGTATACATGAACTCATGTTTCCTTTCCATATTTTTATGTCCCTTACTGAGCTTTTTATGCTCATCCCAAGTTTCTGAAATGTTTTTCAGGTCAAGAGGAAAGGTACATGATAAGACGTTAGAGTCAAGGATGTGTTAAGAGAGAATCCTTTTTTTATTTTAAATATGTTCTCGTTGATGGGAAGAATGAATATTGTCTTTTATGTAATCCATTTTGTTTAAATGTGGAATGTAATGCAAGTTTCATGATCTAATTCTCTAAAACTCTAAACCTGAAAAGATCCTCAATGTGTAATCTTGTAATAACTCAAGATTAAGTAAGTTTTAAGGCTGGGGCCTTATAGTTGGTATCAAAGGTCGGTTTAGATAACTTTAGAGGTTAGGGTATTCCTTAAGCATAAGTGACATTACCATAATGGTTAGGATTTCAGAAAGAGTCCTAGTTTTAGATAAAGTGAATGAGTAAGTGTATATTAGTGTTTATCTTCCTCATTAGTACATGATGGTTTTGTTGATATACTCACACTGACCTTTTTGGTTTTAGTAAATGGCTGGATCTAGCAGGCACCAAAGTAACAGTGGATGTGAAGGAAATTGTGATAGTCTTTTCAGCAAGCAACTGAATGATATGGGAGCTGCAATGAGAACTCTTCTGATTATCCTCAACCAACTATCTGGAGTCATGATTGACCACCTAAACCTTGGAGTTTTCTCTAAGGCATCAAATATGCAAGAAACAAATCCCTACGGAAGTGCAGGTAATAATCATAAAGGTATGAGTGTTCAAAAACCAATGTGTCAGAGATGTGGAAAGAAACACCTAGGGAAATGTTTCAAAGGGACAGAAATATGCTATAGATGTGGAAATGAAGGTCATAAAGCAAGAACCTGTAATGGAAAAAGGAAGCATCCCGTTGACTCGAGGAAAGAGAAAGAAGTTCTTTCTGAGGGATCAATTGAATGTTTTAAATGTGGTGTGCATGGTCATTATGCAAACACATGTTCTATGAAGAAGTATCGTGAATGGGGTCACCAAGAGCGTACAAATGTTCATTTACCAATACCTAATGCCATTCCTATTGAGGATGAAGAAACTGACAATGACCAATCAAAGGTATGTACTATTTCATGACTGTTGTTTTCCTATTTTGAAATCTTAGGATATGATTCATGATTTTGTTTGTAGGAAAGAGGTATTTCGGAATAGGTTGGAAAGGAATGGATAATGGATCATGAAGAATGTTGAATGAGTAAGATGTCAACATATAAGGGCTTCAAGAGTTATGGTGAAATTCTTAAGAGTATTATGTCTCTTTTGATGATGGGCTTACATTAGAAGACTTTTTATATTATGTGTAACCCTGATGATTAATATAGGCAAATTTTATCCAAGGAATAGTTACCTTTTCTTTTGTGGACATAGTTATAAAGAACCACTTGGGTTTATATGATCCTTACTTTTGAGGTAATTATGGGTTACTAAAGGTTATGATTGAAGTGGAGGGCATGAGATGAAATTGAGGTTAAAATGTGTTATGATTATTTTGAAGATTTTATCTCGTTTTGGGGAATGTTTTAAGAATTATATAGTTTTGGAAAAAGGACAACACGCAGACCGTGTGACATCCCGTCGCGTCGGACAAAGCTGCGGGAATCGAACCCACAACCAAAGTGCGACTGGTATTTATCGCCTACCACTGGACTACGTGAAGTCCCTGGTTAGTTTGACTGATTCTTTTGGTTATATGATTTTATGAATTAAGAGTAAGTTGATTTTGGGTTATTTATTAAAATGATTACCCTATCATGGAGGATATGTGATTGGGATAATTACTTTTCAATGCGTGACTTTAGGAGCAACTGATGTTGTTTGGAGATAAATGTTACGATTTAACTTGGAAGACTATGTGACTAAATCTTTCAAATATTTGGGTTTCGATCTTATATTGGTTTACTTTGAAGAATTTTATGGACAAATTGTTTATCGAATGATCCTTGTTGAACATTGGGTTTTGTTTGACAAATTTTGGATGTTAAGAATAGATTTTATTTTTATAAAGGGTTATCCTTTTCTGGATTATCCGATCTTGTACTAGCCTTTTTGGTTTTGTTTTTGGATAATGTCTAAAGACATGGGAAGTATATATCTCTCTTTTGTGGATTAGGTGATTCTCTAGAAGTTGATTATGGTACTCTGAATGCGAACAAGTCTCCCTAAATACTCGTCTTTTGAAAAAAATATGAGTTTGATTAAGGAATCTAGTAAAAGTTGAAGGTCAACATGATAAGTGATTATGTTTCCTTATGAATAAAATTCCTCAATAAAATGTAACTTAAAACAAAAATGTTGTCTATTAACTTTTTCTACTAGGGAATCGAATACCGTTTAACCCATCACAAGTTTGTGATTTTCTCGTGGTTAACTTTCTCCTAAACATGTTTTCTAACACTCTCCATCAGGACATGACCCTTTGTTTTTTCCTCCATGTCCATATTTTCATACTTGGAGTCCTAGTATGGGTTAACTCGGGTGACCTTTGTACTTAGCTTTCTTTATTTTAAAGTGATTGTTTTACCAACTCTTGTTCCGATGTGGGACTTTCAAGGATGTTTCCAAGTCCAATTTTAAAATTGCGCGGACGCAATTCCCAAAAGGGGGGAAGGATGTAACACCCCAGGTAAATAAAGAATACGACATTTTTGTATTTATCCATATTTGTGAATAAAATATTAATATGACTTTAAAGGGGACGCTATGCTCGATGGCGTACCCAACACGCAACAACGAGTTTCTTGGGAATCTTACGTTGCACTCTAATAATAAAATAATATTATTTTAAATGATAGTTAACATGTAGCCGTTGTATTGGCGGGAATGGATAGAAATAACTAAAATATGATTTCATATGTTTTTAATTGTTTTTACATTTATCCAATAAAGAATAGAGGCTTAAAATACGGAAAGAATTCAATTTTAGGCGTATATGCCCTAGTTTTCACTAAAGGTTCACTTATCACCTTTTGATGTTGAACCATCATTAAATATAGTTTTGTTCACTCTTAAACATTCTTTTGGACCAAATAAAACTCTTATTAAGAATCGGGACACCAAAATTTACTTTGTGTAAATTTTTGGTATCTTTCCGATAAAGTTCATTTTTTTTAAGGAATAGTGTAAATGTTGTATTTTAATTCAAAACCACTTTTTAATCTAATTTATTTATATGATTAGATTATCTTTTGAATTGGTTTTAAAGTGAAATTGGGAAATATTTTTACCATTTAATCCAATAGTGGTGGTTGGAATTAATTTCACTTTGAAATCGGACTTAAACTGGTGTCAATCTTTTGATACTTATTGTTTTATAAAAACACGCTATTTGCTCTGACAGCGGGAATTAATTATTAAATTAATTAATGTGACTAATATGTTTTGAATTTTGTAAAACGGACTTCATTTTTGAATTCAGAATATCAAATATAGCTTAGGGTGAATTTTTGGTAATTTTCTGAAAAACTTCAATTTTTGATGAATAGTGAAACCACTAAGTGATAATCAAGCAAACTGATTTTTCAGTTAAATGAAAGTTTACCACTAATGTGTATTGAATTTTGAAAATCCGACATACATGGTTGTCATTAAGAAGTAAAATGTGGTTCAATGAGATTATAATAATTTTTTGGTGAATAGTAACTTATTAAGTTTTTAATCGCGATTAGTGATAATTAGTGTAGTTTAAGGTATAAATAATACTTTAAAAATATGAAATGACCTAGACACATGTCACAACCCTATTGGTTGTGTCATGGCCGACCAAGACAAGCCATGGCCTAACTTGGGGACCCCATGGATCCACTTTTGTTGGGAAATAACATAAAATACTTTTAATTTAATGTTAAAGTGAAAATGACACTAACATAGTATGTTTTACTAAAACAATTTTTAAGTGGGGTTATACAAGTCCAAATTTTGATTATAAATAGTCATTGGAAAGATAAAAAGATTTCCTATATCATAGTATTTTTTTTATAATTTTTCGACATTAAAGAAATTAAATTATTTATGACATAATAATGATGCAGCGATGACATCATTATTTGACAATTTAATTAAAATGGAAAGATAATGAAAAATCTACAATATACACATGGACAAAACCAATTGGATGAGTGGATTTCGATGCCTTATCACCTTATCCACGAATTCTACCAATGTGGGACCCTTTAAAACCGAAAAGCATTTTCAAATAAAGTAATATTTCTTTGCTTTCCAAAAGTGCCCCTCCTCTTCTCTTATAAAAGGCCCCCACCTCCACCTTATTTCACACACTTCAAAAGCCTTTGTCTCGGCCAACCCCTGCCCATTTGCTCTCTCCACATCCCTCTCCTCATCCTAGAGGATTTACCTTGGGCAGAATCCTTTCAAAGGAAGACTTTAGGCTCAAATCAAAAAGAGTTACACTTTTAAAGGTAATTGTTTGTCTCATATTCATTTGTTTTATTTTGCTTCTCCAACCCCCTAATCTCTTTTTATTTACTTCTTTTGTAACAACAACAGTATCTTCAATATACTAGGATGTTTTTATAATATTTATTTGAGCTACACTCTCACACAACTACATCAAATGGTTAAAGAACATACGGTTTCCGTGGATGGTGAAATTCTGCCTCCCGAAACGATGATTGTTCAATACTCATTTAACACCTTCAAAGGTGGCCATTATGATGTCACTATTTTTATATATGATATATAGTATGTTTATGTTTTCCTTAAGTTTCTGTTTTTTACATTTTGGTCAAACCTTTATGGTTCCCATTATGGGTAAACACGATATCTTCATTTAAGGAAGTGCGGACTACCGCCCCCTCAAAGTGATTTGATTCGTTAAATACCATATGTGGGACATATAAAGGATGGAACTATGATATTAAATATGATATTATACTGGAATTATAATATACCTTTATATCATTATTATTCCATTCTATAAAATACGAATAAAAATGAAAGTAGCGTTCATGCGTACGTACGGCTTACCGTCTCCATGAACGGTGCATTTCATTTCTTACCTCTAAATGATTATGTAATGTTATAAATGCATGAATGTACTGGATATATATGACATATATTATAACTACAACATGAATACAATTCTGGATATAATACACATTTGGCCACATGAACAACATGTAATTGTAAGAAGTCCACTTTCGACTTAAGAACCAAATACCGACAAAATGAACATTATTAACTTAAATGATTACATAATGTTCACAACATGTCAATAATTGATATAAAAGGAATAATGAACTTGGAAAAGGTTCTTAAGCAAATAGAAATTAACTCAAGTTTATTATTCAGGACGTTAAAGAACGATCGAGTCAAGTCGGACCCGAGGTAAGGGATCCTGCAACTCTCTTTCTCTTTAAGTACACTCTTTTATGTCATTTCTTTTAAGCTCATCTTTCTGATGATTGGGATGTTATTTTATATTAATCCTACTGTAATTTTTATGTTCGTGTGATGAGGGACCCTATTCTCTCTCATCAATCCATTTTGGAAGTTTTATGTGGCGCCGTTAGGCTGCCGAGTTCTCGTAAGGGATTTTTCATCTCACTTTTATTCTCGTGAGATTTACGCTACTTTTGCCACAAATTTCATTGAGTGGTGTATGTACTGCCCATTATTCTACACTTTGTGTAAAATACTTTCGTTTATGAGTATTTACATAAATGATCTATTGTCCCTCTTTCATGGGGTGTATTTTTTGAAAGATACCCAAGTCGGTAAGGGAACCTTTCACCCCCCTCTTTTTAAAAGACTTCTTTTATTGGGTCTTTTAATTTACATATTGTTACATTGGGATATGTTCTCATGTATCCTTAATGATGTAAATTTTGTGTCCAAGTGATGAGATACTCTTTTTATCTCTCATCAACTCATTTTGATGTGACGCCGTTAGGCTGTCAAGGGAACTTCTTAACCCAATTTCGATTTCTTTGGGTTCGACATGTAGTCATTGAATATGTCATCCATTCAATATGTGTGAATGACATTTTATTGTTTTACACTTAATATCCACTTATATTGGGTGTATTTATATTCTTCACACATATTTTTGAGATTGATTTGTCCTTAATTTAAGGATACCTTCTTTATAAGGGATTTCATCACATTTGACATTTCTATTGAGGGTTCATTGTTGTTATGCACCAATTCACTCTTATATGGTGTATATACTGTCCTTTGGAGTATTATATCATGAATCCATTTATTCTCATGATATTATAAAGTTCTGACTAAACGTTATTCCTCAATTATTGTATTCAAGTGTCTCTAATTTTGGTAAAACCCCTTTAACCAAAATATCATTTTAAATGTTTTAATTATTCGTTCTTATTAATATCCATGTTTTCAAAGTGGTTTTAAGAATTTATTTATATGGATATTAATGGTTTAAAATTTTAAAAGCTTCAAGGTGGTATGGGACACTTTGATTCAAAAATATCTTTATTAAATGTTTTAAATGGTTTTGGAAATGGTTTCTTTTTATATGGATTCATTATTTCAAAATACTAAAATGTTATGTTGTGTTTGAAATGTGGAAATGTTTTGTTTCCTTATGAATATTTTATGTGATACGTGTATGTTATGGTTCTTGGGCATTGTTATGAAGAACGGGTGGTTCCGTGATAAACTAAGGGCGGGTGAGCCCGTTATAGCTCTCCAATGCATTGGGTAACGCGAAGGAGTGAAACGTTAAGGTTTCTCCGAAGAGATTTAGGGAATATACTGTGATGGGTATTCCAAACGTAACCAAGAGGGTTACTCCCTACGTAAGAATGTTATGAATGCCTCAAGTTACCTTTATGTCTTATGATTTCTATGATTTATTCATGTTTTGATGAGTTAGGTTAAAGTGCCTATGTTTTATGGGTAAATTATGATTTCATCTTTATGTATACATGAACTCATGTTTCCTTTCCATATTTTTATGTCCCTTACTGAGCTTTTTATGCTCATCCCAAGTTTCTGAAATGTTTTTCAGGTCAAGAGGAAAGGTACATGATAAGACGTTAGAGTCAAGGATGTGTTAAGAGAGAATCCTTTTTTTATTTTAAATATGTTCTCGTTGATGGGAAGAATGAATATTGTCTTTTATGTAATCCATTTTGTTTAAATGTGGAATGTAATGCAAGTTTCATGATCTAATTCTCTAAAACTCTAAACCTGAAAAGATCCTCAATGTGTAATCTTGTAATAACTCAAGATTAAGTAAGTTTTAAGGCTGGGGCCTTATATTTTCTTTCCATACTTATGCGGCGACAACGACATCTTCGCCGCCGTGACCATTATTTGAGTTTCGGCTTCCTCTACAAGCCATTTTTTTAATGAAAAATAAATACAATGTTTTAACATTCTTTTATTTTGGTATTGAAAATGGGTTCTAAAGAGTTTTTATTATATAAATGTGTTGTATTGATATCATGTGATTGAAATGTGGAAATGTTATGTTTCCTTTATGCATGTTTTATGTGATACGATTATGTTATGGTTTATGATATGTTTAAACCTATTCATATGAGGAATGTATTGGACTTAATAAGTGATGGGTGGAGCCTGCTATAGCTCCTCGATGCATCGGTAGGTCTCATGAGACAATTAGATGTGGAATTGGCCGAGGTCGTTTCCCAATTTGATTTATGGTTTTGGTCGAGGCCTTAATCATTTTAGACGTCTTGGCCGACGCCTTGACAAAATGTTTCAGAATGTCTGGAATTATACATTCCCTCATTATGAAAGTGGTTATTGATATTGCATGTGATTATTTGACTAGTAGAATATCCATGTGAGTAAGTAAATGGCATTATCTCATTTTGCTTTTGCCATATTATGTTGAAGTTTATGTTTAAAAGGCTTTTGTTTAGTTATACATTTCCTTAAATGTTAATGTTTATTTATGAAAGCTTCTGCAATATTGTTATCCTTACCGAGCATCTGAGCTCACCCCTTTTAATGTTTTAATATTTTCTAGGATGTGAAGAAGTATTTTATGAATGACCTGCAGGGTTAGTCAGAAGAGGATATGAGTGTGGACTATGAAGACTTTGTTATTAGTTTTTAACTTTATGATGTAATGTAAGACTTATGAATGTATCTAGTGTTTCCAAGGCTACTAAACTAATCAGTCTTTCGAGACTTGATCTTTTGTGATCATTCCAATGTTACGAAGTAATGCACCGACTCCGGGTAGCTGGGGTCGGTGCGTTACATTATATCCATAAAAACCATATGTAAAGACCCAGATTTTTCCATGTAATTTTTTTAATATATGGAAGTATTACGAGTCCGAGAAAATTTATGGCATGTGATACCGAGGCCCGGTGTGCCCAGAATTAATTTCTAAAAATTTTTAGGTACGTTACATAAATTCACGAGTTTCATTTTGTATCTTTCGAATTGGTGCTCAGAATTGAACTCATTTGACAACGTTGAACTCGCAGTGCTGATATTTACTTAAGGTGTCCATCACCTCGACCATTATGGGCTAAGGATGGACGTTAATTTTCCATTTTATTGTGGGAGAAGAAAAAGAGAATAATAACTTTTTATTTTTCTTTTATGTATCCTCCATTTTGAATTTTAGTGGTGGGGACCACCCAACCTTGAAACCTATTCTTTAATGTGAGGTTACTCTTATAATTACCCCAAATTGATGTACAAACATTAATTTAATTTAATTTATTAATAGTGACTCCTCACCTCTTTGTTTGGGAATCGTTGGAAAATGGTGAGCTTGTGGAGAGCCTTTGGAAGATATTCCTCCAACGAAGAACCACCGCCAACAAAGAACGAGGAACTGACACCCGAGTCCGGATCAGAAGCTTGTTGCGGGAGTGATGAACTCCAATGTTCCCTTTATCAACTTCATCTTATACATTACGCCACCAAAAACTATGAAACAATATAGGGGTTTTATTTTGAGATATGTTAATTATCTATTTGTTGATTTTTCATATTTTCGATTCTCAGCGATGATGGCTAAACAAACATGGCCATCGATCCGCCAAAATACCATGAAAATTTCTTTTTGTTCTTTGTGCATTCTTCAATTCCATGTATTTAAGCACACTAAAAACACAATGTTTTATAGACCATGACATATGGACGGGGAGATCTCAACCTGAGGATTGTGAATAATCATTCATCATATGTTGCGGGCATAGAATGAAGTTTCGGTGACCCACAGAAGAAGAGGGTGGCTGGAAGCAGGCCGACCGTGGTTCGAGTAGGCGACAGAGAAGGAAGGCGTCTGACAAGCTGGCCGACCAAATGGACCAGAGCAGCGTTTTTCTGTGCCACCGGTAGTAGAGGAGGTTATGGCCCGTCGGTTGTGGAATGGAAGGGGATGAAGGATGACATGTCGGCCGACCACGTGGAAGTTGGGCGGCAGATGTTCGCATCGCCGGTAGAGGAGAGGGTCGTGAAGGTGCACCCCAAGGGAGGAACAGGTAGGATACAACAATGCAATCACACTACTGAGAGGAGAGTTATCTAGTCTTTCTTGTTGGCCGCATCACACTGAGGGGGACCGCTCGGGCGGGTCCCGCTCGCAAGAAGGTGCCAGCCGAACGGTCCGTGGACCATTCAAAACATTTGGGGAACCCGCCTGGGTAGTGGCTATGGCGGGCCCCACCATGGCAGACCGCACCATCCGAGCGGGCCACACAGAGCATGCCTCGCCGGGTGGGCTAGGTCAGCCGGGACCTGGGCCCATCAGGATGTAAATAAGCCTTTTTTGCCATATCATGATAATCATGTGTCTATTTGAAGAACCATCTTCATTGATAAAATCCTTGTATCGAGAAATATCTTTTTTTATACTCCATTTGAGATTTAGATAAATCTGAAGTATGGCCAGGTGGGATTGAACATGAATCCATCCTCGCACTCAGAACGTAAACACAAATAAATGACAGACCGGGCATTCAATTGACGCGTCGTCTGTCATGTTGGGTCCCTTATGACATGAAAGAAGTATGCGATACTTCATAGTAGGACTACATGTCAGTTGATGTTTTGAACGATTGCTTTAGGAGTAGAACCTCCCAGAATAAAGTGCGCTTAGTGCATTAACCCTTTGGTTTGATGTACCTGACGAGCCATCAGATCTAGTGTGGGTCATCTTTGAATCATGTGTGGGTTAGAATCTTTATATCCTGTGTGTTTCATATTTAGATAATGATTGGTTCATCTCTAGATCTTATGTGAGACATCTCTAGATCCTGTGTGGGTAATATTTGATCATGTGTGGGTCAAAAAATAGATTCTCGACCGAGTAAGATGATCTAACAGTATAACTAATCATATATACATTCATACTAAAGTTATACGTGGTGTGAGAAGAGTCTTTACCACTGTGGTACACATCATCAGGGTGATACCTGTGTGGTATTATTATGTGTGGTGTTACCTCTGAGGTACTTACCTTTGTGGTGATACCTTCATGGTATTGAATCCTTTGTGGAACAGATGTGATTTTGGATAAATAGTCTAGCCTTGTTTTCTTTATGAAGGTGATGGGTATACATTATAACTTGGGTATATGTTTGGGAATATAACTATGTAGGGATGACTATTGTTATCATTATTTTTTGTTTATCCTTTTAGGATTCTGAGAGACCATAGAGGGTATTGAGCCCCCTATTGAGTATCGTTATACTCAATCCTACAGGAGATACACCTACACCGTGTTGTATCTTGTGCTGACGACATACAATGCTAATCGGGGTCGAGGGTCCTAGGATTGGAGGCAACACTAAGGTGGAACTTAGATATGGTGTATCACAGAGACGACTATTCTATATTTGTATATACCGTTCAGGTAGGATCCCTGGTGGGTGTTCATATGATCTATTTTATGTTTTACTTATACTTTCATGTTGGGCATTTATACGAGCCCCATTACTTAATGTTCTCACATTGTATATTATATAGTTAAAAAATTTCTTGCATCTTTTTGTGTGCTTGGTTTGTGTGAGATTATAGGTTTATTGGCAATGACTTCCCCATCTTAGGTATACACCTTTTCGGTGCAAGTTTCCTACCCCTAGAATATGGAAGGCGAGCATGGGGTAGTCACAGAACAGGCCCCAGGGGATGGGTTGTGACATATTTGTATCAGAGGAGTCAGTTCAACCAAATAACTAGGACTCTGATATTTTATGCGTCTAGATAGTTTTAAGTGTTAAGAGTATAGATTAAAATTTAGGGAATCCAATGTTGGTGCAAAAGATGATGTATCATATAGCAGGCCCCTGACTTCTATTTTCAGACTCCATACATGAAAACACAGATTAGATGAGTGTTTTTGAAAAGTTGTCTTTGTGTTCTATTTGAGTCCGCTCACCAGGTATAACATATTGAACGTGGAACACCTGTTTATTTTCAGGAAGCCTCCACGAAGCCAGCCAGCTAGGGTTCTAGGTAGAGTATGCGATGATATCCCACCAAGAAACAAGACTTTAGTACAGGGCCCCCTTACAGTAGTTGTAGCATCGGGTGGTGTACCAGAAATACAACTAATTTTTGGGTAGTCGATGCCGCCATCCCCAAAAATCTAAGGTGAACGCCGATTGAGCGTGTAGCACGAGTTCTATCACTAGAGGCCACTGAGGTTCTAGGGCGAGATGGATCCACATGAAGCTGAGGACTTGATGGAGGTCGTGGATCATGTTTTCCGACTGGAAGGGACACCAGCTGATCTCATGGTTATACATGCATCCAATCTTCCTCATGAAGTAGTGTGCAGATGGCGGATCTTGATTCTGAAGGTTCATGACGAGGTCACTCTCTTCTAGGAGGACTTTGAGAGTATTTTCTTGGATGATTTATTCCTAGTGACTATACCCTAAATGTGTATACAACAGATTCTCCACTTGCATCATGGTAGCGTGACCGTGGTTCTGTATTCAGTGAGGTTCACTGACCTATCGCGCTACTCCATTTACATGGTGCGGGACCCTGTAACACCCCGAGATTTTATGAAAAATATTATTTTAATTTCATTAATGTCTTGTGACGTATGCTACACCAGGATTACCTTGTGCTATACGCAACACTGTATTAGCTTGCAGTATACGCAACACTATTCATGGATCGTGTTACACACAATTTTGATAATAGTTATTCTACACAACATTGAGTATATATATATATATATATATTCAATATATAAATCAAATATGGGTGGATTCTGTTATACGAAACAATGAAGGATTCTTGCACAACACGCAACCTTGACTTGGCTTGCATTACACGCAATGGCGACCTTCCTCGATAGCGTGTGTTGTAAGCAATACCAGGTTTTACTAAACAACGATATATTATTATAATATTATTATGAACTAGCAGTTATGAATAGTATTAACTAAATTTTGAATTTTATAACATTAATATTCATCTTACACATTTTCTAGAACATGGTATAAGAACAAAATAAATTTTTCGGGTAAAATAAGTATTTTTAAAAAAATGCAGTTTTGCCGCCTTTTGATGGCGTGCCCACTTTAAATCTAGTTTTTGACATGTTTATAAGTAAAATTTGACAAAATAAAACTCTTCTATGGAATCATGAAATAAAAATTTACTTTGGATAAATTTTTTCATATTATTCTGGTAACTTTCATATTTTGATGAATAGTAAAGACACGCTATATTTTAATTAAAAACAACTTTTTTCATCGCAATAATTTATATGGTTAAATTATAATATTTTATTGTTTTAAAGTAAAAATATAATATATTTTTACCATTTAATATAATGTATGTCATTAGCATTGATTTTACATTAAATTTGTAGGTTAAATCAATTCAATCTTTTGTAATGTTTTAAAGGAAATCCCATTTTCTTTCAACAACGGGATTAATTTTGATTTATTTTCTGCAACTTTTTTGTATTGAATTTGGAAAAATGGATTCCATATTTGGAATCAGTGGGTCCAAATTATGTTAATAAGCTACTTTTTATTTTTGGGAATTATGAATAGTAACTACGGTAAATTTTATTTACCATAGTTAAAGGTAAATCGGGTAATTAAGGGTAAATATAATATTATAAAATTACACTAACACATTATAAAACTCTATTGGATGGCTAAAAGTAGACCCATATAACCTAAGGGTCGGATTATATTCATTTTTTGGACTTTTGACCATGAAAATAATTTAATTATAATTAAAACCAAAGAAAGTGACAACATGTCACACTCTTAAATCTTATAAGTATAATAATTTTAATTTAGTGATAAACATCATAAAACTTCAAATATTAATAGTCTCCAGAAAGATAATAAAATTAAATACATTATGATAATTTATTTAGAATTTTTAGGGATTAAATAATTGTCATTAATGGTGATACATTAATGATGTAGAAATTATTTTTTAAGTGAAAAATCCATAATATAGTTTTTATTGAAATAATAATACCCATTAAAAGGCCCAAAAACCTGCCAAAAACATTTTTTAGTGTATATATATACCATAATCATCTAATGAACTAATATATAACCGTTTGAAATCTTATAAAAGTGATTATGACACTTATATTATTTTATTTTAAATGATGCCAAAGTTGTCACCTTCATAATTTAATAAATATAGCAATTTAAATATTGTGATTTAAGATGATAAATTCTAGTAAAAGTATTATTGAGAAAGTGATTATATTTATATTCATCATAGGATTTTATTTCTAATTTTATGCATCAAATAAGTATATTTAATAATTATACAGAAATGTTGTAGTAATTATTTTATTAAGAGATAAACCAAATAAATGGTTTTAAAAATAATAAAATATATATTATATGGACTATTTAATGTGATCCACTGATTTTATAGATACATATGACCTTCTATAAATCTATTTAAGATTTTAGTTCGAACATATCTTTTGTATATATTCAAAAAAATCAATAGTTTCAAAATTGACACTATTGTTATTTTATAAAAATAACATATTATAAAATTGTTTAAAAATAACAAAAATATTTAAAAATTATAAATTTAAATTTATATGATCTATAATTTTATAAAGTAACCAATTATGGAATATTCACAACAAATAAGTAATTATTTGTTATAATTTAAAATTTAGAATTTTATTACAACAAATAAACTTAAATAGATTAAATAAGGATAAATCAAAATGATAAGGTTTAAAATAAGATCAAAACATAACTAAATTTAATTTGATGATGAGATTACAAACCTATCTCATATAATCTTCTAATATGAGTCATTTTTGGAGGTTTTTAAGTGGGGTTAGATTTATTATAAATTAATATTTTAAGATTTCCAAAGGTGCCCCTCTCCTCCCCTATAAAAGGGCACCTCCTCCCTATCTTCCACACACCAGGTTGAGCCTTCAATATCAGACAAACCCTGACCAATTATCTTCTCCACCTCCTTATAAACATCCTAGAGGTCCTTCTCTTCTTCAAAGACCAATTTCAGTGCCCTAAGAGGAGGTCTCAAAGAGGCGCTTCAAAGAAGAGGTAATTTCTGTTACCGATTCTTTCACCTTTCTTTCTTCTTCCACTTATTCATCTTAGTTTGTTTCATTATAAAGTAATAACATAAGTATAAATAATTTACTGATATGTTATTATAAGTATGAAACAAACCTATTTCTCCATCTATCCATCCTACGGAAAATGAAATCACCACTCGTGCGTACGTACGGAATACCGTCTCCACGCCGTGGTGTAATCTATTTTCCACCACCACCTTACTTGGATGGGTATAATGGTGTAAATAATAACTATATATGATTATTGTTAAGTTATATTTATTATTTAATAGTATACATACACTCCAATAAAATTTGACGATCATGGGAATGATATCATCGCTCGTGCGTACGTACGGAATACCGTCTCCACGACGCGATTAGATTCACTCTCCATGATAACCATTCAAGAAATGATTATAAAGAATATATAATATGTAATAATAAAATATATTACATAATAATGCTACTGTATTTATGTATATATATATTTATTTCATCCACTTAATTCCATTCAATTCAATAAGTAAATGAAAACATCATTGATGCGTACGTACGGCCTACCGTCTCCATGAACGGTGTATTTCTTTCCTTTTATCGACCTATAATATATATATGTATATGCTGAATATATATTATATATAAATCATGTTTTACATTCTTGAATTATTTAAATCATGATATAAGTAATAATATCAAGAACGACATGTCGAAACACATACGATAAATAAAATGATTTTACCAAAAACACTGCTTTAACATGGAATTTACAAAAGAACGGGTAATATAAATTCATAAGTGAACCATATATGATATAATAACAATGAATATGATTCTTTAATAATTCAATCACATTATTTAAATCATCATACAGGAGGTTCAAATACGTACGAAGCATACCGGACCTAAGGTAAGGAAAATATTACAATCTCATTTTTATCCAAGATTGTTTATGATTTGGTATTTACTGGGGTGTATTTTATCATCCACATCCATGTTTCCCAAATATGTAATATTATTTCCATCCACCTACAATTTTTTAAATCCATTTTTACCCTTTGTTTAGTTTATAGTAAAAGATATGAAAGGAATATTATGTCGTCTTTCGTACGAAGTACTTTTTGACTTTTCCGACAAAATTATGAGAAGAATGTTTTTTTTAACATATACGGCATGAACGGATTTTTACAGTTTTATAAAGACTTATTTTAATGAAGAATCCTCCAAAATATTTTATGAATATTTTCAACAAAATACTTTTATTTTAAAAGTACATGGCATTTTTTGAAAAGAAAATGAATTTGATGAAGAAAGGATATTTTCCTCAAGAACTCATTTAAAATGTTTTATCAAAACCACTTTCCATCTAAGATGACATTATTTGATATGTGTATGTTAGAAGTTTAATGTCTCTATGATTTACATGGTTCACTTTTCTTATGATTAAATTTTCATTTGTTTTATATGGATTATGAAATGATGGGAAGATGTTTATGAAACCCATTTTATTCTTTGGGTTATGATAAATGTTTTACATTTATTTTGTGGCACAAGTAATAATGATTTCATTATGAGATGGGTGGGAGCTATATCTCCCTCCAATTCATTGGGTAAAGATTTTATATCTCATGAGATAGACATGGCCGGAACGGCAAGTTAAACCGGTTCAGTAATACAGGACTGGAACGAGGAGTGAACTCGATTCAGAAAGGGACTTTGTCCACTAAGATAGTCTTGGAAGCAATGTCTTGGATAATATGTAAATCACATCATTTGCTTAATTGTTGCAACAATTACATGTTTTATTCCCATGCTATTTTATCACGAATTATGTTCCATTATGATCTATGCCTTATGTACTTCCATGTTTTATATCGTTGCTCAAGATTTTTAGTATTCATTTTTTTTTATGTTCAAATGTACATGGTATGTTTTATTTTATCCATGATTACCCTTACTGAGCATTTGAGCTCAACATTTTTATGTTTTATTTTCCCCCAGGATTAAAAGAAATGTTTTAGGTAAGAAAACAAAAGGGTAAGATCTTTATGGAAGATATTGAAGATCTTTCGCCACGATTAGAAGATTATATTCTGAGTTTCCAAAGACAATAAACTATTATGGTACTTGTGTGTCTGTTTTTTTATGTATTAAGTATTCCAAAAAGGTAATGTAATGTTCATGTATGTCAAGCTTTGGGTCTCTATAGTTGGTATTAGAGGAAATTTTCAGTCAACCTTTGGAAACTAGGATGTGAAAACATTAGTGAGATCCCTAGAGATATTTCTAAGGTATGTCTAGGGATATCCATAAGGATAATTATACGTATAGGATATAGTCCTAGAACTACGGTAACAATCATTGAATTTAACCTAAGATGTTAGATATTGAGGGTACTTCCCATTTACTATGTTGTTTTCCCTAGCATGATTTTTACCTCTCACACTATTCTTTTTGGGTTTTAGAAAATGGCTGGAAACATGAAGATTCATGATAATGGAGGATATGACAGACAATGGAATGATATTCTTCATGAGAAACCAAATGAAATGGGATTTTGAAGTCCAAACATCATTATTATTCTTAATCAGCAATCTCAAAATGTGATCAATAATCTCAAATTTGGTAAGTTTCCTAACTCAGATAATAATAGAAATATGGAGTTTCATGATGATCATAGAGGAAAAAAGGTTCAATTTCCCTCATGTAAATCATGTGGGAAGAGGCATCAGGGAGATTGTCTAAAGGGAACTGGAAGATGCTTTGGGTGTGGAAAAGAAGGACACAAAGCCAGTAAGTGCAAAGGAAAAGGTTCAGTTAACACCATGGATGAGGATAATGGTATTGTTACGACATCAATAATGGTTAAATGTTTTAAATGTGGAATATACGGGCATTATGCAAACCAATGCCCTAAGGGAAAGTCTCATGAAGAGAATCAGTACGGTCGTATGGGTAGTATTTATGTTGATGATGATGAAGAGACTACAAATGATATGTGAGATGAAAGAATTGTTGAAGCTCGGTCAATGGTTTAAGAACGTAGTGGAATGATTACATGTTTATCAAGTGTAATTTTGTATAAGTAATCTCATGGTACTATGGAATAAAGATACATCTAAGTATTGTTACACTATTGTCTTTCCTTGAGTTTTGAAAGTGTATGATTAATGGTACCAGTATCCATGAAAGGTTATTCATATATTTTTGGAATGTAGATTATATGCACATAATGAAGGGATAAGGAGAAAATTAAATGTTTGATAGTATTCATGAGCTCATTACTGATATAAGGAGAAGGATATATCATGGTTTGAGTATATAGAATATTTGGATTTTGGTATGAGGAAAGAGTTAACTTTTGACAGCATTCATGTTTTCATTAAGGTTTAATGGGTATTCATTTTTCAAGAGAATACATGATTAAGGTATTCACAGGATTAGAATGTGGCTAAAAATATATATGGGCGATAAATGATGGTATTCACATGCTTAGTTGATGAAATTTCAAGTAATCGTTTTCTTTATACTATGAGCTTGGACCGAAGTATTTTAGATAATCCTAAAGATAGGAATGGATTATGTTGGACATATGTTAGTATTGTTTAAGGATAGAACTTTTTTCAATATTATTGATGGGATGTTATAGTAATATAGCTTTAGAAAAAGGACAACCGGCAGGATGGGAGACAGCCCATCGCGTCGGACAAGGCTGTGGGAATCGAACCCACAAACGAAGTGCGACTAGCCTTTATCGCCTACCACTGGCCTACAGGAAGTCCCTAGTTAGTAGAAACTAGTTTTATATTATTAAGAGGTATGATATATGATGTATAAGTTCATTTTTGGAATCGTATATGATTAACCTTACCATAGATGGACTTATGTATATTTGATAACTTTTCTAGAAATAGATGGAATGGCCCATCATTATATCACATGATCTGCTAACACATCATGAATAACAAATTTAACTTCATTTAAATAAGGGATGAAGTGGAAATTGTTCAATTCATGAACAATAGTGAGATTGTACCAAAATCATGTAAGTATTTCATTTAATTCATCAACTTTAGGGAAATGATCTTGAAAACCAAAAATGTTGTCTTAGTGACCTTATATCCGATGAATCAGATGGTACCTTAGATCATCACAAATCAATAGCTTTGTGATTGTTGGATTTTTCATAGCCATGTTCTCTACCACTCTCCATCAGAACTTGATGGTTAAATTTTTCTTTCATATCCATATCTTCACCTACGTTCTCCTACGTGGAAACCCAGTGATGAGTTAATTTGGGTAACCGTTACATTTCATACTTTAGTTTTTAAATCCATGTTTTGGTATTCCTTTTTACGATGTGGGTTTCTATTAAACAAACTTTCGAGTAGTAAACCATTTATAACCCCGATGAATTTCGAGGGAGAAATTCATTTTAAGGGGGGTAGAATGTAACACCCCGAGATTTTATGAAAAATATTCTTTTAATTTAATTAATGTCTTGTGTCGTATTCTACACCAAGATTACCTTGCGCTATACGAAACACTGTATTAGCTTGCAGTATATACAACACTATTCTTGGATCGTGTTACACACAATTTTGATAATAGTTATTCTACGCAACATTGAGTATATATATATATATATTCAATGTATAAATGAAATATGGTTGGATTCTATTATACGAAACAATGAAGGATTCTTGCACAACACGCAACCCTGACTTGGCTTGCATTACATGCAATCGTGACCTTCCTCGATAGTGTGGGTTGTACGCAATACCAGGTTTTACAAATCAACGATATATTATTATAATATTATTATGAACTAGCCGTTATGAAAATTATTAACTAAATTTTGAATTTTATAACATTATTATTCATCTTACACATTTTCTAGAACATGGTATAAGAACAAAATAAATTTTTCGGGTAAAATAAGTATTTTTTAAAAAATGCAGTTTTGCCGCCTTTTGATGGCGTGCCCACTTTAAATATAGTTTTTTACAAGTTTATATGTAAAATTTAACAAAATAAAATTATTCTTTGGAATCAAGAAATTAAAATTTACATTGGATAAAATTTTCATATTATTCTGGTAACTTTCATATTTTGATGAATAGTAAAAACATGCTATATTTAAATTAAAAACAACTTTTTTCATCCCAATAATTTATATGGTTAAATTATAATATTGAATTATTTTAAATTTTAAATAGAATATATTTTTACCATTTAATATTATTTATGTCATTACCGTGATTTTACATTAAATTCGTAGGTTAAATCAATTCAATATTTTGCAATGTTTTAAAGAAAAACCCGTTTTCTTTCGACAACGGGATTAATTTTGATTTAATTTATCCAACTTTTGTGTATTGAATTTGGAAAAATGGATTCCATATTTGGAATCAGTGGGTCCAAATTATCTTAATTAGCTACTTTTTATTTTTGGGAATTATGAATAGTAACTACGGTAAATTTTATTTACCATAGTTAAAGGTAAATCGGGTAATTAAGGGTAAATATAATATTATAAAATTATCATAACACATTCCGAAACTCTATTTGATGGATAAAATTTGACCCATATAAACTAAGGGTCGGATTAGATTCATTTTTAGGACTTTTGACCCTGAAAATAATTTAATTATTATTAAAACCAAAGAAAGTGACAGCATGTCACACTCTTAAATATTATAAGTATAATAATTTTAATTTAGTGATAAACATCATAAAACTTCTAACATGAATAGTCTACAGAAATATTATAAACTTATCTACATCATGATAATTTATTTAGAATTTTTAGGGATTAAATAATTATCATTAATGGTGATACATTAATGATGTAGAAATTATTTATTAAGTGAAAAATCCGTAATATAGTTTTTATTGAAATAATAATACTCATTAAAAGGCCCACAAACCAGAAAAAAACTTCTTTTTAGTGTATATCTATACCATATTCATCTAATAAACTAATATATAACTGTTTGAAGTCTTATAAAAGTGATTATGAAACTTATATTATTTTATTTTAAATGTTGCCAAAGTTGTCACCTTCATAATTTAATAAATATAACAATTTAAATATTGTGATTTTAGGATTATAAATTCTAGTAAAAGTATTATTGTGAAATTTAATATATTTATATTCATCATAGGATTTTATTTCGAATTTTTATGCAACAAATAAGTATATTAAATAATTATACAGAAATGTTGTAGTAATTATTTTATTAAGAAATAAACCAAATAAATGGTTTTAAAAATAATAAAATAAATATTATATAAACTATTTAACGTGATCCAGAAATTTTATAGATACATATGACCTTCTATGATTCTATTAATGCTTTAAGTTCGAACATATCTTCTGTATATATTCAAATAAATGAATAGTTTCAAAATTGACACTATTGTTATTTTATAAAAATAACATATTATAAAATTGTTTAAAAATAACAAAAATATTTAAAAATTATAAATTTAAATTTATATGGTCTATAATCTTATAAATTAATCAATTATGGAATATTCACAACAAATAAGTTATTATTTGTTATAATTTAAAATTTAGAATTTTATTACAACAAATAAACTTAAAAAGATTAAATAAGGATAAATCAAAATGATAAGGTTTAAAATAAGATCCAAACATATCCAAATTTGATTGGATGATGAGTTTAGAACCCTATATCATCTAATATTCTAATATGAGTCATTTTTTGAGGTTTTTAAGTAGGGTTAGATTTATTATAAATTAATATTTTTAAGATTTCCAAAGGTGCCCCTCTCCTCCCTTATAAAAGGGAACCTCCTCCCTCTCTTCCACACACCACTATGAGCCTTCAATCTCGGACAAAACATGCCCAATTATCTTCTACAGTTCATTAGAAACATCCTAGAGGTCCTGGTCTTCTTCAAAGACCAATTTTAGTGCCCTAAGAGGAGGTCTCAAAGAGGCGCTTCAAAGAAGAGGTAACTTCCGTTACCGATTATTTCACCTTTATTTATTCTTCCACTTCTTATTCTTAGGTTGTTTCATTATAATGTAATAACATAAGTATCACTCATATACTGATATGTTATTATAAGTATGAAACAAACCTATTTCACCATCTATCCATCTTACGGAAAACGAAATCACCGCGCATGCGTACGTACAGAATACCGTCTCCACGCCGTGCTGTAATCTATTCTCCACCACCACCTTACTTGGATGGGTATAATGGTGCAAATAATAACTATATATGATTATTGTAAAGTGATATTGATTCTGTAATAGTATACGTACACTCCAATAATATTCTACGATCATGGGAATGATATCATCGCTCGTGCGTACGTACGGAATACCGTCTCCACGACGCGATGAGATTCACTCTCCATGATAACGATTCAAGAAATGATTATAAAGTATATATAATAAGTAATAATAAAATATATGACATAATAATTCTACTGTATTTATGTATATATATATTTATGCCATCTACTTAATTCCATTCAATTCAATAAGGAAACGAAAACAGCGTTCATGCGTACGTACGGCCTACCGTCTCCATGAACGGTGTATTCCTTTCCTTTTATCGATCTATAATATATATATGTATATGATGAATATATATAACATATAAATCATGTTTTACATTCTGGAATTATTTAAATCATGATATAAGTAATAATATGAAGAATGACAAGTCGAAACACAAAAGATAAATAAAATGATTTTACCCAAAACGCTGCTTTAACGTGGAATTTACAAATGAACGGGTAACATATAGTCATAAGTGAACCATATATGATATAATAACAATTAATATGATTCTTTAATAAGTCAATGAAATTATTTAAATCATCATATAGGAGGTTCGGATACGTACGAAGCATATCAGAAGTAAGGTAAACGAAATATCACAATCTCATTTTTATCCGAGATTATTTATACTTTGGTATTTACTGGGTTGTATTTTATCATCCAAATCTATGTTTCCCCAATATTTAATATTATTTCCATCCACCTACAATTTTTTAAATCCATTTTTACCCTTCGGTGAGTTTATAAAAAAAGATATGAAAGGAATCTTTTGTCGTTTTTCTTAGGAGGTACTTTTTGACTTTAACGACAAAAGTACGAGAAGAAAGTTTTTTTAACTTATATGGCATGAACAGATTTTTATTATTTTATAAAGCCTTATTTTCATGAAGCTTCCTCCAAAATATTTTATGACTATTTTCGACAAAATACTTTTATTTTAAAAGTACATGGCATTTTTTGAAAAGAAAATGATTTTGACAAAGAAAGGATATTTTCCTCAAGAACTCATTTCAAATGTTTTATCAAAACCACTTTCCATGTAAGATGACATTATTTGATATGTTTATGTTACAAGTTTAATGTCTCTATGATTTATATGGCTCACTTTTCTTATGATCAAATGTCCATTTGTTTTATATGGATTATGAAATGATGGGATGATGTTTATGAAACCCATTTTATTATTTGTGTTATGATAAATGTTTTAAGTTTATTTTGTGGAACAAGTAAGAATGATTTCATTATGATATGGGTGGGACCTATATCTCCCTCTAATGCATTGGGTAAAGATTTTATATATCATGAGATAGACATGGCTGGAACGGTAAGTTAAACCGGTTTAGTAATATAGGACCGGAACGAGGAGTGAACTCGACTCAGAAAGGGACTTTGTCCACTAAGATGGTCTTGGCAACAATGCCTTGGCTAATATGGAAATCATATCATGTGCTTAATGGTTTCCAAAATTACAAGTTTTATTCCCATGCTATTTTATCTTGATTTATGTTCCATTATGATCTATTCCTTATGTACTTCCATGTTTTATGTCGTTGCTCACGATTTTTAATATTCATGTTTTTTTAAGTTCAAATGTACATGGCATGTTTTATTTTAACCATGCTGCATTTGAGCTCACCCTTTTTATGTTTTAGTTTCCCCCAGGATTAAAAGAGAGGTTTTAGGTAAGAGAACAAAAGGGGAAGATCTTTATGGGAGATATTGAAGATCTTTCTCCGCGATTAGAATATTATATTCCAAGTTTCCAAAGACACTAAACTATTACGGTCCTTGTGTGTCTATTTTTTTATGTATTAAGTATTCTGCAAAAGTAATGTAATGTTCATGTACGTCAAGCTTCGTGTCTCTACATACCCTTTCTTCAGGGCCTAGACTTTCGAGCAGGGGATCATATGGGAGATTAGATATTCAATGATTTCTATCAGTATCCCGACATAGGCAGGGGTGTTAGAGAAATCAATCTTAGTGGAGAGTTGCCTTGCCGAGCAGCAATGCAAGTGAGTCCCACCACCAGACATCACGTAGAAGATTCATCTTCTAATGGAAGTAGAAAGATGATATAGAGGTCCAAGAGGAATGGACATACAAGTGGACGACCACAGGATACAGGGTTAGTCGTGCAGGGCTATCGAGACAGAGAAGGAAATTCAAGGATTAGTCAGTGTTACTCATGTGGCGGGCAGGGTCACATGGCTCGCGACTACCTGTATCGTTGTACGAACATCCAACAGACAGTCAAAGGACCACCTGGGTAGAAGAAAACATTCGACCGAGGAGGTCAGTTTTTAGCAGGCAGAAGTGGCAGAGGATCTGCCTGTGCAACTGGTTGTGGGAGGCGATTCGAGTTTTACCACCACCACCTCTAGGTGGTCCACCTCGACCACAAAGAGTAGGTGGACATGGTTGAGCTCAGCACTAGGCAGAAGAGGCTGATGACAATGATGCTCTAGAGATGATACGAGGTACGATCTATGTCTACTCTACCCTAGCTACATTACTTATAGACACATATTCCATTCACTTGTTCATTTCCATGACCCTCATTCAGAGCTCAGAGATTCCAGTGGAGCCGATGGATCGATACTTACAGCTAGAGACTCCTATGACAGAGTATTTGATGATTACACACTGTTCTCGATAGTTTGTGCTTACTCTTGGAGTCATGATCATAGGATGGGATCTTCTATTAGCATCTTCGAGGCCTTACAACGTCATATTGGGTATGGATTGGTTATATATATTCCATTTTCAGATCGACGATATTGGGTTAAATGAGCGGTGTTTCCGAAAGGGTAGGATAGGATTTTCCTTCTCCGATGAGAATGGAACCTTTGAAGTGTAGAATGGACTTACCCAGAGGAGGGTGCAGCCGATCACACATTAGTTGGCTAGTGTTACCCTTGTAGTGTATGATTTTTAGAGTCTGAACTATTTTGTAGTGTTTGACTAGTATGCTGATGTTTTCTCTGATGTTGTTCTGACACTACCTCCTTGCTGAGATGTAGACTTTTTTATCGACTTGTACCCTATGACATCAATGTTATCAACATGAGAATATCATATGGATCCAGCGGAGCTTCGAGAGCTGTGAGTAAAACTGGAGGGAATGTATATAAAGGGGTTCATTAGGCATAGTGTTTCTCTTTAAGATACCCTTATTTTGATTGCCAAGAATGAGGATGGGAGTTTGAGACTCTATGTGGACTCTCGGTGCCTCAACCAGGTGACTATGAGGAAAAAGTAACCACAAGTGTGGATTGACAATATCTTTGATAATCTAAAGGGAGCATAATGGTTTTCAAAGATATACCTCAGATCATGCTATCATGATCTCAGGTTACGAGACAAGGATGTGTAGAAGATAGACTTTAGATGTCGATACGACCACAATGTGTTCTTGGTTATTCCATTCGGTGTGACCAATTCCCCAGCATTATTTATGGGATTCAAAAACAAGATATTTTTTCCATACCTCGATCGCTTTGTGGTAGTCATTATCGATGACATCCTGATATGATTATGTATGGAGGAGGATCATGCCTATCATCTATAGATAGTTCTGGACACACACCGAGAGAACAAGCTTTATGGTAATCTCCAAAAGTGTCAGTACTTGATCTGAGAAGTTCTCTTTCTGGGACACGTCATCTTGGAGGCTGGAGTTGTTGTGGATCCAGTGAATATTGAGGATGTGCTTGCTTTGGAGCAACCTAAGAGAGTGATAGAGGGGAAATGTTTCCTGGGATGGGATGGTTACTATCGAAGGGTTGTTCCTGGCTTTTCCAGAGTTTCGGAAACCTTATTAGTGTTGAAAAAGACGGGGAAAACCATCGTGTGGTCATATGAATGCCAGTGGAGTTTCCAAGAGCTGAGGCAGAGACTAGAAAGTGCCCCCATCGTGAGGCTACCAGAGGATGGTGATGATTACATAGTTTACTGCGACACATTAGGGACCAGACTTAGATGTGTCCTGATGTAGGAGTGAGTAGTAATCACTTATCGTTCTCGAAAAATGAGACAACATGGGAAGAACTATGCTACCCATTACCTGAAGTTAGTAGCATTGGTCTTCGTCTTGATTATTTGGAGACATTACTTGATTGGAAATAGTTTAATAGTGTTCTCTGATCACAAGAGTCTTAGGTATATCTTCTCTTAGAAGGACCTGAACTTAAAGCAGTATCCTTTTCTTGAGTACCACAAAAACTATGACTTCAAGAAAGTCTATAAATATGGGAAGGGTAATTTAGTAGCAGATTCACTCAGCAATAGATCCGGTATATAGTTGCTGATTGAGGTGAAAAACATCTAGTATATTTGGGGATAGTCACTCCTTGAATCCTTCAGTGAGTCAGGGAGGCACAACTAGGGGATACTGACTGTGAGGCTCAACGTGCTTAGATATCCCCAGGACATACACATGATTGATTTTTTGAAGGTGGGGACTAGGTCATCCACTTCTTAGGCTATACAATGGTACTGGTGGCACTATGGTAGGAAGTGATGAGGGAGTTCTATACGTCCCCTCCAGTAGTACATCCACGAGTGGAGAAGATGTACAATGAACTTTGGCGTCATCACTAGTTTAAGGGAATGACAAAATTATGGAAAATATTGTCTCATGGTTCCTCACTTTTCAGAAACTGAAGGAAGCAAATAAGGTTCCTACAGGATTAGTTTAGCCTCTAAAGGTTCCATAGTGGAAGTGGGATGTAATTTCCATGGACATAGTGACAGTACATCCATGCACGCCCTGGGGTCATGATTCAATCTGGGTGATCATCGACCAACTCACCAAGTTGTCCAACACCATACCAATCAGAGAGGCTTGTGAAACTTCTATGTGAAGAAGATTATACAGTTTCATGGGGTGACATATACGATTGTCTCGGATAATGATGCATGATTTACTTCTCAGCTATGGAAGGGGTTACCGGAGGCATTCGAGACATGTCTTTGGTTGATAACTTCTTTCCATCCTTAGCCGGATGGTCAGATAGAGAAGAGAATTTAGACACTCGAAGACATGTTGTGAGCATGTGTCCTTGATTTCTGTCATAGATTGGAGGATCACTTAAATTTTGTGAATTCTCATATGACAACAGATATCAATCCACCATCGGTATGGAACCATTCTATTAATTGTATCGTCGACATTGCAGATCACCTCTCTGTTGGACTGTCCCAGGGGAGTTAACACTAATGGGTCCAGAGATGGTACAAACTACCACAGAGAAGGTGAAGATAATCAGGAATATATTAAGACTGCATTGAGTAGGCATAAGTCATATGATGATAGGAGACGGGGACCTCTGGAGTTTGATTACGGTGACCATGTCTTTAAACGTGTCTCACCGCGATGAGGTTTATGAAAATTTGGTAGGGGCGACAAGTTATCTCTGAGGTTCATCGGACCCTTTCCATACCTCAATAGTGTAGGCGAGGTGGAATATCACTTAGACTTTCCCCCACATTTTCACCAAGTGCACAACATTTTCCATGTATCCCAATTGATGATATATGTCCATGATCCTTCTCACATCATCGACCATGGAGAGCTGAACATCGACGATGGGGAAACATTTTTGGAGGATCCAATAAATATTGAAGATCGATAGGATAGAGTCCTACTTGGGCGATCAATACCTATGGTGTAGAATGGGAACCTCCAGGAGAACACATGGGAACAAGAGGATCAGATTTGTGCACAATACCCCCAGTTTTTTTGTTCGATTGTTTTGTGATTTTCAGGGATGAAAATATAAAATGTGGGGAGAATGTAATGACCGAGATTTTTCTATGTAATTTTTTTGATTGTATGGAAATATTATGAGTCCATAATAATTTACGGCACATGATTCCAATGCCCGGTGTTCCCATAATGAATTTCTGAACATTGTTTAGGTACGTTTGGTAAACGCGTGAGTAGCATTATATATCTTTTGAAGCGGTTCTCGGATATGAAATATGAGAACACCTTTTAACTCGCAGTTCCGATATTCGCTTAATGAGTCCTTCACCTTGACCATAGTGGGATGATGGTGGAAGTTATTTTTTTTGGTTTTTGCGGGAGAAGAAAAAAAATCAATAAATTTTTATTTTTTTTCCTGAATCCTCCATTTTGAATTTTGGTGGTGGGGACCACCAGGCATTGAAACCACTTCGTTAATGTGTGGTAACTATTAGAATTACCCCGAATTGATGTGCCAACATTAATTAACATGACTTTATTAATATTGTCTCTTCAACTCTTTTTTGGGGAAATGTTGGTGAAGGAAGAACATGGGGGAGCCATTGAAAGATCATCCTTTAACGAAGAACCACCCCCAACAAAGAACCAGGACCGAAGCCCAATCCCAGATCAACAGTGTGTTGCGGGAGTGACGAATGTCATCGTCCCATTCATCAATTTCCTCTTATACATTATGCATCCTCCAATGATAAAATGAGGTAAGGGGTTTATTTTGAGATATGTAAATTATCCTTTTGTTGAATTTTCATATTCTCGAATCTTAACAATGATGGGAAATTAAACACGGCCATCGATCCGCCAAAATGCCATGATTTTTTCATTTTTTTTCTTCATGTGTTAATCAACATCATGTATTTAAGTCAGCTAAAAACACAATTTTTTGTGGAGATCATCATATGCACCGGCGCGCATTCGCGCCGCAAGTAGATGAGAGGGTCGTAGTTGCATTGACGTGGCAGTGCACCTAGCAGGCCGCGGGTGGGAGACAATGGCGTCGTCGCGCCTCTGGGAGGAGAGTCGGCCAGTATTTCCAACCGGCCACGTCATGCCGAGTGGGACCACTCCTTAGGTTCCCATGCGCCGGTTGTTTCTAGCCGAATAGTCCATGGACTGCTCAGAATACAGAGGGGCACCCCCATGTAGAGTTTCAGGTAGACTCCACTATGGCGGACCGCACCAGCTGAGCAGGTTGTGCCGGGCATCCACCTTCGCGGTTCGGGCCGTACTATGGCCCAGTGGGCCGGGGCCGCCGAAACCTAGCCAGTTCAGGTCAGAACTTGACTGAGTCATGTCGGCCCGGGTCAGACCGGAACTGGGCCGATAAGGACCCATATACACCTTTTTGGCCATATCTTGAGAACCATTATTCAGTTTGATGAACCATCTACAGTGTCAGAATCCATCGATTGAGACCAAAATTTTGGTATAATCTACTTGAGTTTTCGATAAAGATAGAGGGTGGGGTTGGATCGATACAGAACTGAATCAGGCCTTTAGAACAGAAATGCTTAAAACCTATAGACCGGGCATCCAATTAAAGTGTTGTTTTTCGCATTTGGACATTTATGACATGGAGAATATTTGGGTAATATTCCATAAGACTAAGTAGATGATAAAGTATAGAATGATGGATTTAAGAGAAGAAACTCATGAAATCAAGAGCGGTTAGTGCGGGAACCCTGTGGCTGGATGTCCATGAGGAGACATCAGATCCCGTGTGGAGCCTCTTTAGATCCTATGTAGGTCAGCATCTTCAGATCGTGTTTGGTGCATCTGCAGATTCTATATGGGTCATCTTCGTTCATGTGTAGGGAACCAATAGAGATTATCTATGATGTAAGAATATCTATAAATACCTATAATCATTTATACCTTCGTACATAAGTTATATCATGTGTGAGGTGAGTATTTACACTTGTGGTAGACTTCTGTGTGGGGATACTTGTGTTTTATTCTTCTTTATAGAGTTACCTTTGTGGTACATACCTTTTCGGTGTTACCTTTGTGGTATTTATTCATTCGTGGAAGAATTGTGCTTTTGGATAAGTATTTGGGCCTTATTTTCCTCAAGAACGTGATGGGTATAATTGATAACTTAGGTATATGTATGGGCATATAACTTATAAGGGATGAATATTGTTTTTGTTCTTTGGGGTTTATCCTTTGTGAATTATGAGAGTCCATATAAGGTATCATGGTCCCTACAAAGAATCGTTATACTCACCCATGCACGGGCTACACCCGCAACTTGTTGTGTCTTGTGAAGAAGTCAAACATCATTGATGGGGGTTGAGGGTACCAAGACTAGAGGCTACACGGAGGTGGACCATAGACGTTGCATATCACAGAGATGAACGTTCGAGAGATGTACCTACCCTTTGGTTAGGATCCTTTGTGGGTGTTTGTTGGAGTTGTTTTCATATTTACTTGTACTTTCTATTTGGACTTGTATTCTGGACCCTTTACATACTATTCACACCTTGTTAACTATATTGTTTACTTTGTGGTTCTATCTTGTTGTGTTATTGGTTTGTGTGAGATTATAAGTTTATAGGCAATGTTTTACCGGTTTTAGTGATATTCCTTTCTGGTTCTATTCATGATCTCCTAGATTATGGAAGGTGGGCTTGGGCTTGTCACGTCACAGGCCTCGGGGGACGTGTCTTAACACCATAGGTATGAAAAAATGGTTTGATAAAATTTAATGATTTTGTGCAACAAAGAGGATTACCTGAAAAATATTTTTTCCATCAACACACCCAAAATTATTTTAAACTACATACTCAATTAATTTTTATGTGGAAGGTTTCTATTTTTCCTCGAGAACATGGAATATATAAAAGTGTGAAATGACCAACAATAAACAAATATTAGATACATATGAAGATATGAAAAAATAACATTCCAAAAAATCATTTCGTACATCCACCTCAACTATAGTGATCACATAAGATTTTCATCCACCCTTATCCTCTATTGTGGGAGAATATCTTTAGACATGGGGAATTCATTTTCATACTGCCACATCTTCCTATAGATGAAACTCAAAATAAAAGTTTTTTTCATTTTTAGTAATTTTTATCTGGATAACCCTTATCTCACAAGATGGTAATTGGTTAATTTTCTTCTAATTTTTTGAAACAATTAATTTTTATAATTTTCCATTCAATCCTTTATATTCATGATTTCCATTAAACATGTTTTATATCAAAAATTCATTATATATCTTTATATCACATAAATTTAGTTGATCATAGAAGGAAATTTTTTGGGAGATCAGTTATCATTGGTTAATTGGATTAACCCATTCAATGAAATGGTTAGTCATAGACTCTATGTATCACATGTACTCCATAACATACTTGGATATAAATTATAATGAATCCAAAAACTAGGAAACACCTTCTTGTTCCATTTTCATTATGTATTGTATATATATATACATATCTGTTAATTTATCATAGTGAAAGTATATATTAATAAATACATTAACTAATTATTTCTAGTCCATGAGTTATATTTTCTCTTCCATGAAATATTTCAATATCAATTACTAACATTGGTCAGCATTACCTTTTATACAATAAAATTTATTTATCAAATTTTCCATTTCATTACTTACCAATTCTAGGAATATTTTCTAAAGATACATAATTTATATCACATATACCATTAAATTAATTGTAACAAAAATTAATGGGGCTTTGGTTACATGAATAAATCCTACATAGAAGTATCATTCTAGAGTATGTTGATTCATCCATAAAATGATATTGTTAATAACCTAATTAAGATGTCACGAATTTTTATTGATATAATTAAATCCAATAAAATCTATATTTTCATTCCCAGTATGGAAATCTATACATTTTACTTGAGTATTATTACCCTTATTCCATCAAGGATCAATTTATAAACATTTTAATATACTTGAATAGATCATAAAATTATGAATAATAATTAAAAATATAAACATATAAAACTGGTGTAACACATAACATAAATTTAATATATATTAATGATTAATATCATAATCATAAAAAATTATTTCATTATGGAGATCATTATTTTAAAATCATTTATAATTTTTTATAAACAAGATATGAATTATCCTAATCATGTCCCATATGAGTTTATAAAATGTTGCGCAGTAATAACTATTTTCATGTTCCAAGAAATTATTGAGCAATTCTGGACACTCTTTTTCTGATTTATTGTGCAGAAAAAATTTGTTTCAGAACCACATCCACTTTTACTATTCCCATAGAGATGCATTTTTATGAAATACCATAAGTCATCTTCATCTGAAAAGAATTGGGACAGTCTTAGATAATTTTCCTCAAAATTTATCATAATTATATCTTCCCTATTATAATTTTCCCCGAGATAGACACTACGGGAAAAATGGGTATTTGCGACGGGTTATTTGCGACGAGATTTATTCCCGTCGCAAATAGCCCCGTTAAAAACTTATTTGTGATGGGGGTATTTGCCCGTCCTAAATAAGTTCTCTTTTGCGACGGGTTAGCTTTCCCCGTCGCAAAAGAACTGGCGCGCTTTGCGCGCCAAATCGCGGGAAACGTATTTACGACGGGCGGTTATAGCCCGTCGCAAATACCGGTGGCGGTAAAAGGTATTTGCGACGGGAATATTCTCCCGTCGCAATTAGTATGTCGGCAGGTTGTTATTTGCGATGGGACCCGTCGCAAATAACTATTCAACTGTTGACCATAATAAATGATGGCTAAGGTATTTGCGATGGGTACCGTCACAAATAATATTATTTGCGATGGGTATCCCGTCGCAAATGGACCCGTCGCAACTAATCTATCCTATAAATACCACCATCCGTTTTTTTCAATTCATTCTCAAACTTCATCTTCTCCTTCTCTCAAAATTCTATTTCTAGAGTTCAGTGTTTTTTAAGTTTAATTTTTTTCTCCAGAGTTGATATTGAAGTTTTCAAGAACGATCAGAGATCAAGCTCAGATCAATTTTAAAGGTATTTATTTTCATTTTAATTTAATGTTTATTTTTAATTTTTTATTAGTTTCAATTATTCTTAATTAGTTGTAATTTAATTATGTTTAGATTGTTTTGTTACTTAATAAATTTAAATTATTAGTATTGTTCACAGTTAATGGTAATTAGGAATAATTAGTAATAATTTTTAATAATTAAGAATAAATGCTAATAATTAGTAATAAATACCAATAATTAAAAATAATTGCATTATTACATTATTAGTATATTTTATTATTAGTATTAAAATAATATAATTTTTTATATTATATTCAATTCTCCTTTCATCTGTGTGTTTGCTGTCTCCACATGTAATATTTGTATGTGGAGACAGAAAACACAAAGATCAAAGGAGAATTGTATATAATATAGAAAATTATATTATTTTAATATTAATAATAAAATATACTAATAGTGTTATTATTCCTAATTATTAGTAATTATTTCTAATTATTGGTAATTATATGAATAATTACCCATAATTATTAATAATTATGAATAATTAGTAATAATTACCAATAATTAGTAATAATTACCAATAATTAGTAATAATTACCAATAATTAGTCATAATTAGTAATAATTATCAATAATTATCAATAATTAGTAATAATTAGTAATAATTAGTAATAATTAGTAATAATTACTAATAATTACCACTAATTAGTAATAATTAGTAATAATTAGGAATAATTACCAATAATTAGTAATAATTAGTAATAATTAGTAATAATTAGGAATAATTAGTATTAATTACCAATAATTAGTAATAATTATCAATAATTAGTAATAATTACCAATAATTATCAATAATTACCGATAATTACCAATAATTAGGAATAATTACCAATAATTAGGAATAATTACCAATAATTAGGAATAATTACCAATAATTAGGAATAATTACCAATAATTAGTAATAATTAATAATAATTAGGAATAATTACCAATAATTAGTAATAATTACCAATAATTAGTAATAATTAGTAAAAATTAGTAATAATTACCAATAATTCGTAATAATTACCAATAATTCATAATAATTAATAATAATTAGTAATAATTACCAATAATTAGTAATAATTAGTAATAATTCGTAATAATTACCAATAATTAGTAATAATTACTAATAATTAATAATAATTACCAATAATTAGGAATAATTACCAATAATTACGAATAATTACCAATAATTAGGAATAATTATCAATAATTAGGAATAATTACCAATAATTAGTAATAATTATCAATAATTAGTAATAATTAGTAATAGTTAGGAATAATTACCAATAATTAGTAATAATTAGTAATAATTACCAATAATTAGTAAAAATTAGTAATATTTAGTAATAATTACAAATAATTCGTAATAATTACCAATAATATGTAATAATTATTAATAATTAGTAATAATTACCAATAATTCGTAATAATTAGTAATAATTCGTAATAATTACTAATAATTAGTAATAATTACCAATAATTAGTAATAATTACCAATATTTAGTAATAATTAGTAATAATTATGAATAATTACCAATAACTAGTAATAATTAGTAATAATTACCAATAACTAGTAATAATTACCAATAATGAGTAATAATTACCAATAATTACCTATAATTACAGATAATTACCAATAATTAGGAATAATTACCAATAATTAGGAATAATTACCAATAATTAGGAATAATTACCAATAATTAGGAATAATTAGTAATAATTAGGAATAATTACCAATAATTAGTAATAATTAGTAATAATTAGGAATAATTACCAATAATTAGTAATAATTAGTAATAATTACCAATAATTAGTAATAATTAGTAATAATTAGTAATAATTACCAATAATTCGTAATAATTACCAATAATTCGTAATAATTAATTATAATTAATAATAATTACCAATAATTAGTAATAATTAGTAATAATTTGTAATAATTACCATTTATTAGTAATAATTACCAATAATTCGTAATAATTACTAATAATTAGTAATAATTACCAATAATTAGGAATAATTACCAATAATTCGTAATAATTACCAATAATTATGAATAATTACCAATAATTAGTAATAATTTCCAATAATTAGTAATAATTAGTAATAATTAGGAATAAGTTCCAATAATTAGTAATAATTAGTAATAATTACCAATAATTAGTAATAATTACCAATAATTAGTAATAATTACCAATAATTAGTAATAATTACCAATAATTAGTAATAATTAGTAATAATTAGTAATAATTACCAATAATTACCCATACTTACCGATAATTACCAATAATTAGGAATAATTACCAATAATTAGTAATAATTAGTAATAATTACTGCTAATTACCAATAATTACCAATAATTACCAATAATTACCAATAATTAGTAATAATTAGGAATAATTATCAATAATTAGTAATAATTAGAAATAATTACCAATAATTAGTAATTATTCGTAATAATTACCAATAATTACCCGTAATTACCAATAATTACCGATAATTACCGATAATTACCGGTAATTACCGGTAATTACCAATAATTACCAATAATTACCAATAATTAGGAATAATTACCAATAATTAGGAATAATTACTAATAATTAGGAATAATTACCAATAATTACCAATAATTAGTAATAATTACCAATAATTACCAATAATTACCGATAATTAGTAGTAATTACCGATAATTAGAAATAATTATCAATAATTAGTAATAATTAGTAATAATTACCAATAATTAGTAACAATTACCAATAATTAGTAATAATTACCAATAATTACCAATAATTACCGATAATTACCAATAATTAGGAATAATTACCAATAATTAGGAATAATTACCAATAATTAGGAATAATTACCAATAATTAGGAATAATTACTAATAATTAGTAATAATTAGTAATAATTAGGAATAATTACCAATAATTAGTAATAATTAGGAATAATTAACAATAATTAGTAATAATTAGTAATAATTAGTAATAATTACCAATAATTAGTAATAATAAGTAATAATTAGTAATAATTACCAATTATTAGTAATAATTAGTAATAATTAGTAATAATTAGTAATAATTACCATTAATTAGTAATAATTACCAATAATTAGTAATAATTAGTAATAATTAGTAATAATTACCAATAATTAGTAATAATTACTAATAATTAGGAATAATTACCAATAATTAGGAATAATTACAAATAGTTAGTAATAATTAGTAATAATTAGGAATACTGACCAATAATTTGTAATAATTAGTAATAATTAACAATAATTAGTAATAATTACCAATAATTAGTAATAATTAGTAATAATTAGTAATAATTACCAATAATTACCAATAATTACCGATAATTACCAATAATTAGGAATAATTACCAATAATTATTAATAATTAGTAATAATTACCAATAATTAGTAATAATTACCAATAATTACCAATAATTACCAATAATTACCAATAATTACCAATAATTACTGATAATTAGTAATAATTAGGAATAATTATCAATAATTTGTAATAATTAATAATAATTACCAATAATTAGTAATAATTAGTAATAATTACCAATAATTACCAATAAATACCAATAATTACCGATAATTACCAAAAATTAGGAATAATTACCAAAAATTAGGAATAATTACCAATAATTACCAATAATTAGTAATAATTACCAATAATTAGTAATAATTCCCAATAATTACCAATAATTAACGATAATTAGTAATAATTACCGATAATTAGGAATAATTACCAATAATTAGAAATAATTAGTAATAATTACCAATAATTAGTAAACCCTATAATTATCCTTGCTTGAGTGTTTTTTCTAACAAATTATTCAAAACCAGTAATGCTTTTATATTTTATAGAAAAATATGGAACAATGAGGTCATCAACAATAATTATTAGGTGACCGCATATGGATAAATCATCGTAAAAATCCAAACGGTTCTTGTTTAAATCCAGTATATGTAGAGGGTGTGGAGACATTTTTATCATTTGCGGCATCAAATCCAGAATTTGTTTTAGAAGGCAAAATAAAATGCCCTTGTAGAAAATGTGCATTGAGAACGTTTGACACGTTTGACAATGTGGGGGGACATCTCTTGCATTTTGCTTTTCAACCAGATTATGTTTTTTGGTATCAACACGGTGAACGCAGTTCCAGAGCAGGTGATTCCAACTTGATTCCAGATCCATCTCGGTTTCAAGATTTAGTACATGATGTTGCAGGTTCATCTGTTCAACATACATAAACTCCGGCTGATATGGTTTCAAATCCTGAGTTGGCACCGTCTGAATTTTATGAGTTGTTGAGGTCTGTTGAGGATGCATTATATCCTTGCTGCAAGATGAGGAAATTAGAAGCAGTTGCAAAATTTATGGCTATAAAATCAGATAACGGAATGTCAAACACCTGTTTTGACCAGATATTTTCTTTTCTTAAAACACTGTTACACGATGGAATTTTTTTTCCTGAAAATTACAATGAGAGTAAGAGGCTGGTTCGAAATTTGGGACTTACTTGTCAGAAGATTCATGCAAGTTCAAATGACTACATTTTGTATTATGGGGAAAATGAGTCGTTGGATAGTTGTCCCACATGTGGGAAACTGTGATATAAAGAAGGACAACATGGGAAGTCTGGTTTGATTCTTGTAAAACAGTTGAGATAATTTCCGCTTACATCCAGACTTCAGCATTTATTCATGTCTAAGAATACAACGACAATGATGTCATGGCATAAAGAGAATATTTCAACCGATAAAAGATTGAATCATCCATTCAATGGTGATTCATGGAAACATTTTGAAAGTGTGAATCCATCCTTTGCTTTAGAAGCTAGAAATGTTCGACTGGGCCTTTCCACTGATGGTTTCTGTCCGTTCGGATCTTATGGTAGTCAATATTCATGTCGGCCTGTTTTTTTAACTCCGTACAATTTACCTCCGTGGATGTTGATGAAGGAGAAATATATATTTTTGACTTTACTAATTCCAGGACATTCAAAGAAAAATATTGATGTTTATTTGAAACCATTGATTGATGAATTATGTTTATTGCGGAGTACTGGTGTCAGTACATATTATGTTGCAAAGAAATAGAATTTCATACTGAGAGCAGCATTGATGTGGACAATTAGTGACTTCCTGGATTATGGGATGTTATCTGGATGGAGTACACATGGTCAGAAATCATGTCCTTACTGTATGAGAGAGAACAAAGCATTTTTGCTCATTCATGGAAAGAAACCTTGTTATTTTGACTGTCATCGCAGATTTCATCCAGCTAATCTTCCTTTTCGCAGAAACAGATCTCATTTCAGAAAAGGAACAGTTGAAAGGGATGGACCTCCAAAAATGATATCAGGTTCGGAGTTAAAATCAGTTGTATTTTCATTACCTCCCATCACTTTTGGTCCCACAATAAACCAACAGAAAATTTCTGGTTTTGGGAAAGAACACAATTGGATTAAATGTAGCATATTTTGGGATTTTCCATATTGGTCTGATTTGTTGGTCCGACACATGTTAGATGTCATGCACATTGAGAAAAACTATTTTGATAATTTGTTTCATACAGTTTTGGATACGCTAGGAAAGAGCAAAGAAAATGTAAATGCACGTTTAGATCTTGCCCAAATTTGCAGGCGTCCAGAACTGGAACTGTTTGAGAATGTCAGAAAAGAAAGGTTACTGAAACCAAAAGTAGCTTATAAACTATCTAAAGAAAACCGTTTATTATTTTGTCAGTGGATTGCAGATTTGAGACATCCAGATGGTTGTGCTTCCAATTTGGGTAGATGTGTATTGAATGCTCATATTACTGGATTAAAAAGTCATGATTTTCATGTTATAATGGAAATACTTCTATCCATTGGATTAAGAGGACTATTGAATTCTGTGATTTGGGATTCCATAATAGAAATGTCTCATTTTTTTCGGGAAATTTGTGCGGCTACAGCAGATTATATTGCTCTATGCAAACTTGAAGAAGATGTTGTTGTAATTATATGTAAACTGGAAAAAATATTTCCGACGTCATTCTTCTACTCAATGGAACATATGATGTTAAATTTTCCATATGAATCCATATGTGGTGGTCTAGTACAGTTTAGATGGATGTACCCATTATAAAATGCATGCAAAAATTGAAAAGAAAAGTACGTAACAAAGCATCTGTTGAAGGATCTATTGCAGAAGCTTATTTGTAAGAGGAAATAACCTTTTTCTGCTTCAATTATTTTTAATATGATTATCCTTCAAAACACAACCGAATGGGACGGAACGAGATGAATATTAATGAAATCGGCAATCAATTTTCGGTTTTCAACCAGCCAGATCTTGGTTTTGGTGGAGTTTATGAACGCTGGCTTTTGGATGATGAACATCACAGAGCTCATACGTATGTTCTGCTCAACTGTGAAGAGATGGCATCAGTTGTACTGTAAGTGTTTATATCACTTATTCTATCATTTATGATATAGTAAATAACTTTGGTTTTTGTAGGTTGTATGATAATCATATCAAGAAACAAATTCCAAAAATTACAGCAGCTGCTCTCGAAGAACGCCGACTGAAAAATTTCTCTCAGTGGTTTCAAAAACTGGTAACATAAATTCTTTATCTTTTATCAACTCATTCAATGTATAGTTTACTATATTGATAAATATTTCACAACTTTTTAGGTGTCTCGACATGATGATAAAATTGACAAATGGCTGTGTATATTGAGTAACCCACCTTTCAAATTTGTTAAAACTTATAATGCATATGTTGTGAATGGATTTCGATTTCACACACATGCATATGGGGAATCGTAAAAAACAACGAACAGTGGAGTTAGCTTGAGAGGATCTCATCATCGAGAAAATGAAGTTGACTTTTATGGCATACTTGATGAAATCATTGAACTCTGTTATCTTGGAAAACATTACATAACCATGTTCAAATGTCGGTGGTTGGATACAGAGAGAGCCGTGCGTGTTCATACGACTCATGGAATCATCGATATTTAAATGTAAAAGTGTTCTCGCAATAAATGAACCATTTTTATTGGCTCAAAAGGTACATAAAGTTTATTACGCAAAGTACTGTGCTACATCAAGAGACATGACTGATTGGTGGAGTGTAATAAAAATCAGAATTCGAGACAATCAGTTTAGTCAAAGTGAATGCGTTTTCACTGATGTGCAAAGAATTGAAGTTTTTTAAGAGAGTCATCAAAATCAATCTTTTTTACAAAGAGACATGAGTATCGATGACGACACCCCACATTTATGAGTCGGTTATGACGATGATGTTAATGATGTCACATATGAAATTGAAATGGTAAGAGATGAAGAAACTGGAACTCGAATGGATATCGATGATGTTGAGGAGGAATATGAATATGACATTAACATATATGAATATGATGATGAAGATGAACACTGATATAATTCCATGGTAGTTATAAACAATCATAATTTATATATATATATATAAAATAGTAATTATCAATTATTTGCTAACAACATTAACATTTTCTGTTTCAGATGGATGACGAGACATTTCATGAGTTGGCGGATGCTGTCCTGCATTTCGATGCGTATGAGTTGCTGGCAGATGACCCTCATCCTGCAGGCGCTCAAGGGAGTACGCGGAGGGGGTGTGGTCTTGGATTTGATCCACGCACACGGAGGTGTGATAACCGGTGTGATAATCTGTGGATTTGACTAAGATTTCATTAATCTATTCACATAATAAATGTTTATTATTTTTACAGTTTTCCGTATATAGCAGTCGGACAGGGCAACGCTATTTTGCGCAACTATTTCCCTCAGCCATGGACCACATGGGAGCAGATTCCCATTGATGTGTAGCAGGCCATGTTCGGCCATTGGTTGGTACATACGTAAATAAATAATTTTTATTCTGAAAATTATTTCATTTCTAACATGATATTTTGATTTATTTGTAGGGTTTATGGTATCCGATCGAGGATACCATGCGTGACGCCATCCACAAGGCATGGGAGGTGTCCATGCGTGATCACTTGCATCAATTTTTGCACAATTTAATAAAATCTTCCATGAAGAAAGCAGGATTGTCAGATTTTGATGAGTCATGTAGAGCACACCGACCAGAGTACATTTCATCCCATGTATGGGATGGATTATGTGCGCACTGGTTGAGTGGTGCCTTTCAGAGGAGATCATTGGAGGGGAGGCAGAATCGGGCGAGACAGGAGGTGACTCATCGAGCTGGGAGTCATTCTTTCTGTACTCATAGACAGCATCTGGTACGTACATTATTTATAAATATTTTATATAACTATAAATATTAACAATTTATTTTTTATTTTTATAGGCTGTCGAGCACCCCGATATTACGGAGTACGACGTATATCAGAGGATGTATAGTGATCCTGCTACTGGGGAGCTCAGAGGTGATCATCAGCATCACATCATGGTTAGTATTATTTTTTTTCAAGTTTAAAAATTAACTGCATATAATATATTCACAATTTTAATTTTAAATTGCAACTACAGGAGTCATATGAGGCCGCAGCGTCACAGAACCGACCTGAGAGTCAGGCCGAGTCATCAGATCAGACCACTGGTCGTCAGTTTGAAGATTTGGCATGGATGCAGGCCACCCAGTATGCCTTCGAGAAGGGCCGGGTAGTTGGTATTAGCTCTCGACTGACTCCTGGAGATTATTATGGCAGTGCTGCGATGTCGGCGCCCATCTCGAGAGGAGCTCGTGCATCTTCTTCTACTACACAGTATGAGGATCAGTTGCAATCTCAGACTACATTGATAGAGAGTCTCCGATAGAAGCATGAGCAGATGCATCTGCAGCAGCAGCAGCATGAGGAGGAGCGTCGACGCCAGCAGCAGTTGTATGAGAAGCAGATGAGTCGGTGGCAGCAGCAACACCAGGAGAAGATGGAGTACATGCACCGACTCACTCATGCTTTAGGGATGGAGTTTCCTCCACCTGCATCTGCAGATCCCCCCTCCCCCTCCCCCCTCCTTCAGATTAGAGTTTGTTTTTATGTTATAATGTTTGTTAAATCAAAATATGAATTTTTTTCTATTCGTAGTTTCTGTCTCATTATAAAATATTAATAATATTATATTTTGAAATAATAATATTAATATGAATAATAATATTATTTATATTTTATAATATTAAATTATATATATATATATATATATATTGAAATTTTATAATATTATAATTTAATTATATTTTTTTGTAATATTTGAATTATTTTAATATTTGGATGTAAATTATTTCTATTATTTTTATATTAATTAAAATAACTTATTAATATTTTTTTATTTATGAATTATAATTATAATATTATTATATTAATTAAATCATTTATTAATATTCTATTATTTTTTATTTTGGAATTATAATTCTATTATTATTATATAACTTAAAATAATTTATTAATAATTTATTACTTTTATTTTTGAATTATAATTATATTATTATATTAATTAAAATCATTTCTTAATATTTTATTATTTTTTATTTTTGAATTATAATTGGATTATTATTATATTAAATAAAATAATTTATTAATAATTTTTTTTATTTTTTTTAGTATTTGTGACGGGCCCCGTCGCAATTACTTTTTTTAAAAGATTTTACAAATATACGGAGTATTATTTGCGATGGGATGGATCCCCGTCGCAAATAATAGCTTTAGCGACGGGCCCGTCACAAATAATTGCTGTCGCGACGGCGTTTTCCGCAACGGGTGATTTGCGATGGGCCCCCGTCACAAAAGGCCATTTGCGACGGGATCCCTTCGCAAATACCCATTTTTTCCGTAGTGAGATTTCCAAGTCTCTACTAAACATCATCTAATACAAACTATAAAACACAAACAATTGTAACCCTGATCCTAAGCCTACATCATTAAATTATCATAGATAAAGGGGGTATAATCCCAAAGGCCTTGTTATTTTATAATTTTTAGAGAATATTACACATAAATGATACCCATATATCATAGGGACATAATATAAATTCATTGTAATAAAATACAATTGGAATCCATGAATACATTTGATTATTTCTTCTTCATATCATATATATAGGAATCAAAATATGGGTGAGTTGATATGATTATTAAGGGATACATAAAATGGTAGGAATCCTAAGTAAATAAATGATATTCAATTTGGAATGGTTAGAAATTAAAAGAAGATGTTATTTAGTGAAAATATTGGGCCTTAAGTATGTCATAAAAAATAATGAAACATAAATAACTGAACTCCCATGACATTTAATATATATTCTAATCAAGAAATTAATCCATATATAATATAAATGAATAAATAAAGTTGATAAAAATTACATATCAATTAAAAATTAAGGAAATAATTAATTATTGGACTTCATGATATCATGAATCATGGAATATATGCTATCAATACCTTTCAGAAGTTCGATAAAAAATATGTTTAAAAACCGATCTGATATGTAATGTTTTTCTCATGATACATGTAGAATCTTCAAGGGTAAATTTATAATAGGATTCCACCTATATCATCATATTCAATAAATTACTAATATATAATATATCAAATATAATTCATTACACAAAATTCCTTAGCATCAAATATTTATATGGTGAAAGGGATATATATTAATAAATATTCCCCGAGTTAAAAAATAGATTAAGAGTAAAATCCATATGTAAAAATCGAATGTAATTTATGGAAATATCTTAAATATCTTACAAGAATATAGATATTTAATTAATATGAAGATCTTAATTGAAATATTAAAAAATAAGGTTATTATTTCATGAAAATGTAAACAATAACAACAAAATGATTGATTGTACAATAATTATTTTACATATTTAGTGATTTTTAAATTCAATACCCATGAATAATTAACATGTACAAATATAATTAATCCGAAAATTAATTCATCATTTTAAATATATCAAATGATTATCATAACAAAACATACATTTGAATAGGTTAATAGTATAAAATATTTATCAATTTAATATAAATTTAGAATAAATCAATTACGTAATACTTTTTATTAGTGGAACATGAGTTGACAACATATAAAATCATTTAACTATTTTTATTAATAAATAGATATTACTATACACATATTAATAATAATAAATTTTTCTTTTTCATAACATTTTACCACCACTTTTTTATAACATTTCATTATTTTCATCGTTTCATGTTTTAATGGTGTTTTTTATTATTCATGATTTCTCATGAATGTTCTGATTTATGTACATAGGAAATAAATACATCATCATTTAAATGATAAAAAAGTTATAAATGTCATATTTACTCATTATATACATTATCATAACAATTTATTAGTTATTGGGCATTAAAAATGAGTCTCGTATCATTGTAGAGATGATAGTTCATACGTACGGATAGGGGACAATATCATTCCCTTCATGGGTAAAAATATTAGCGATATTATAATATATTAATATTAATTGAAATATATAAAATAAAATATATCACATACATTCATTTAATTTATCCATTTTAACTTCCATGTTATGATTCTGTGAATAATGTATCACATCGATTTGTGAGGCAGTGGTCTACTGTACACATGTTTGAGGTAATCATATATTAAAAAAATGAATGTAAGAATTAATATATGGACTTCTAATTAAAATTTTAAAATATTTAAATATATATTATATTTATCTATTAAATCAGTAATTATATAAAACTATGAATGGTTTTGATGGAAATCATGATACATTCATTCACGGGGTGGTAGCCCGTTTTCCCCACAATCCGCCATTACATATCTAATTTTATTAATGTGGATATGGATATATGTTAAAATAATAGTTGAATAAAATATCAGTATTTTGTAGATAGTGGTTTTTTTTCTACTATAATATTTGAATATTATTTATTTTAGATTGAAGATGAAATAATATAAAATTAAACATTTAACAATGTTACCTATTCTTATGATGAAATCATTATGTTTCCACCAAAATCATCCCCCAGATGAAGTTTTAATCAGAAAAAGGGACAGTAGAATATTTTTTTGTAATTGTGTTCTTTTTGAATGTATTACATAAAATATTGGTTATGGATGTGTTAATATGAGAGAGGAGGGTGTTATATATTATTAGTAGTAGATATGGATCATAAGAAATTGTTTAAATGATAACGTGACCCCATGTTTCTCTCATGGTAAATGCCCAAAATATGGTTCATCACCATACATTATAGGATATAGTTTATAATATTGTATTGAAAATGTGTCATGTAAAGACCAGTAAAGTTCAAGGGAAATTTTTTCTTAATTTTCGTTGAGATTTTACAAGAACGCAGTTTCTAACGGCACATGATTCTGAGGCCCGGTGTGCCCAGAATCTATTTCTGAAGTTTAGCGCGGGTATGTTCAGTGAACGAACGAGCAGGAATTCCTATATTTTGAACCGGTGCTCGGAATCAAATGCTGAGGGCACCGATGGAACCGCAGCGCCGATATTTAATTATGAATGCCTATTTTGGTGTTTCGTTTACTCGAGAGAATTTGATAAAAATTGTGGAAGTTAAAAATAAAAATTTAACAACAATTTTTATTTTACTCTAAGTGTTTAATCCTTTGGAAGGAAGTTGTGTAACTACCCAAACTCCCTTGGGAGGTTATGAGGGTGGTGGGGCCCACACGAACCCCACCCCTTCATATCCTCTAACCCCCTCAACTCACCATTAATATTGTTAACTTAAGTTAATAACTTATGACATTAATGTAGTGAGTTTAATGTGAGTTTTTGAAATTCAAACACTTGAATTTCAAAAGCCATGTTGAGTTAATAAATTAAGTGTTGCTTAATTTATTTTGGGTTAGTTCCTTTGTTTCTTGAGAGGACATGGGGGAAAAATAAGGCAAGGAGCTTAGAGATCATCTTCTTCATCTTCGACAATGAACTCGAAGAACGAACGATTCCCAACGAAGAATGTTGAGCCCTCGGAGACCGTTTACCGCGACGCCATAACTGTGACACGACACCCTTCATTATTCTTCCCACATCAAAGGAAGGGAGACGACGTTCCATCTCGGAAAATCTCTGTCAACGTCTTCGAATCCTCTTTCCGCGACGTCTCTTCCCGTGATGGTTTCTCTACGATAAATTTTCTCCGGGACGAAAACCTCATTCAAGGCGTGCTTGAGGTAGGGGTTTACATGTTTTCTATAAGTGATTCTCTTCCGTCTTTTATCCGCGTCTATTTAGACCACATGATATCAATTAACGGGAGGAGGCCAGACCGTACAAACACAGCCGTCCCCCTCCCATATTAATTTTTTCTTATTTTTGCGGATCGAATGAAATTGATGCGGTGCCATCATGCTGCACGGGATCGAGTGGCAAGGATGCGCGAAATTGTCACACTACGCAGGATTGAGCGGCAAGAATGCACGACGTCGTCACGTCGCGCAATAAAATTTTTAAACTCTCCTGCGTGGGTATTTGATTACAAGGTGTTCGTATAATTTATTTTGGATAAATTACACCCTTGTCATGATTAAAACCATGTGTTTATTTTTTCCAATTAATAACACCTAACACGGAGGACGCGGGCTGAACAAACACGGCCCGGGAACCCTCTACAGCTTTTTTATCGATGTGTGGATCAACGGACGATGACGAAGAAGGTCACTATGGCGTTTTAATCCCTTCACAGTGAAGGTCGGGTCCAGGGAGGACCGTTGGCGAAGACGGCAGAAGAAACGGACCACCAGAGCACGTCCGGTGGTCCGCAGAAGGCGGCGGCGGCGCGCCGCCGGCTTTAATCAGCAGCGAGGGGGGGGGGGGGGGAGCCGCGCTCCACTGTATCCGCGCAGCCGCGCTGGCCGAGCCGCGGCTGGCCGGTCGGGCCGGACCGAGCCAGCCGTGCCGGGCTGGGCCCGGCCGGGTCGGGTCGACCCGGTTCGGGCCGACCTAGGGGGGTCGGTCCGGGCCCAGACCCCCTGTTTTTAGACCCTCTTTGGTATTTTGCCCATGTGATGGGCTACAGACCTCCAATCAACGCTCAGTCATTTGTGTGGCGATCCTTGGAACGAGATGGCCGTTTTGGTTTATTATACTCAAGGTTTTGGAATACATTGGGTTCGGCCGGGTTGGTTCGGATACGAAACCAACCAGGCCCTCGGAGCGAAAATGCTCATATCATGAGTTCCGGACGTCCGATTGACGTGCCATCAAAATTGATGGATTCATCTAAGTGAGATGGAACTTTTGGCTTACTCCGCTCGAGGTTTGGATGTCGTCGGAGTGCGGTCGGGTTTGATCGCTCACGAAACCAACCGGGCCCCTGGAACGGAAAAGCTGATATCTTTCAGATCAGACGTCCGTTTGATGAACCGTCAGCGGCGTTGGTGATCACATTGAGAAACGGTCCCTATGAGTATACCCTATGAGAGTTCAGGGTATAGTTGAGATATGGCCGGGTTGGTTCCCTCATGAAACAAACCGGGCCCCTGGGACGAAAAGGCTAATAACTCACAGACCAGGGATCCGATTGACGCGCCGTCTGTTGCGTTGAGACCCCTATGACGAGGCGGTCCTTTGAGATACTTCTTCATGGGACATTGAGATACTTGGAGTATCGACCTATAGCTTGTGGAGTGGACCCTCCTAGAGATGAGCGTGCGGAGTACGAAACCGTGTAGACGACTGAGACCTGACGACTACTTGACCGACTCGACTTGGAGTGAGTCGACTAGCCCATTGGACGGAGCGCCCAGTATTTGGCGGCATACCCATGGTGGATTGATCACCTGGTAGTTGGTAGCAGACCCGCGGTACTCGACCGGAGGAGTACCTCTGTAGGCTATTAGGGGGAGCGCCCGGTATTTGGCAGCAGACCCACAGCGGACGAAGCACCCAGTATTTGGAAGCAGACTCGCGATACTCGATAGGAGGAGTACCTCGGAGACATGGATTAGTGAGAAGTACCTCGGAGTCATGACAGTACCACTGTACACTCCAGAGACGGGGCTCTTCAGCAGTTACAGTTTCGATAATGAAAATCCTGGTTTGAGCTGAGTCTATGACCTTTGTGTTTCCTCATCATTGAGATGGGTTACTTGATAACTTAGGTATATGTATGAGAATATAACTGGATAGTGGTTATCCGTTGATTTCATAATCCTTGTGTTTCCTCATGATTGAGATGGGTTACTTGATAACTTAGGTATATGTATAGGCATATACCTATGTAGAGGTTATCTGTTGAGATCTTCTTTGTGGTTATCCTTGTCTATTTTATTGAGACCTTGAGGGTCTCGGGGTCCCTACTGAGTATCGATATACTCAACCCTGCATGGGCTATTCCCACACCTCGTTGTGTTGGATGCAGACGACAGACAGTGCTGATGGAGGCCGAGTGTTCGAGGACTGGACGGTACCCAGAGGTGGACTACACGACGAGTCAGTATCCGGAGGAGGACTTCACGGCGAGACGACACTCGGAGGAGGTTGACGTGAGAGAGCGTTGTGGAGGCTATCTGTACCTACCCTTCAGGTAGGATCCGTGGTGGATGATCTAGGAGCTACGATATCTGTACCTACCCTTCATGTAGGATTCGAGGAGGAAGACCCAGGAGCCACTTCCTTCCTTCCAGATATTGTATTTTCCTGGTGTACTTTGTTCAGTTGTAGTTATACTATCATTTGGGTTTGTATTCTGGCCCATTTACCTTTCAACACTTCTCTTTGTACTTAGTGTTTTACTTCCGCTTGTACTCTGTGGTGTTTTGTTTACTTTTATTAAGGCAATGCCTTCCCAGTTATCCGGAAATATGCCTTTGGTGCTAGTCGCCAGCCTCTGGCCTATGGAAGGTGGGCTTGGGGTAGTCACGGAACGGGCCCCGAGGACGGGTCGTGACAAATTGTTATCAGAGGAGTTCGGTTCTACCGCAAAACTTGAGACTGTGATCTTTTTCTATGTGAAGAAATTGTGTTTAGCGTATTGGTTGTGGATATTAGTCCATGGAGTCCAGTGTTGGTGTGGCGGCTGACATATCCGTACAACAGGACCCTGACTTCTGATTTCCGACTTTGTGCAAAAAAACACTGATTGCGTGTGTGTTTCCAGAAGTTATTAAATATCAGCTCAAACCAGGTCAGCTCACCAGGTATAAATCTTTTGACCGCGTCATGTTGTTTCTTTCAGGATGCCTCCTCATGGACGACCAGCTAGATCCTCGAGATTTGGTCGTACTGACAGCCCGCCGAGCGACGTGGCCTAAGTACAGGTGCCTATCCGAGTTGAGGCACCAGTAGGAGCACCAGCAGTACTATTACCTGTTGGGCAACCGATGCCACCAGCCCCTATAGTAGAGGGTGCACGTCGCTTGAGTGCACTGCACGAGTTCCAGCACCAGAGGCCACCCAGGTTCTGGGGAGAGACGGACCCGCAGGCAGTTGAGGATTGGATGGAGGCTGTGGTGAGAGTCTTCAGGCTAGTTGGGACGTCGGCAGACTTCATGGTGATCCTTACTTCCAGCCTTCTTCAGGAAGCAGCAGGCAGATGGTGGAGCCTGATGCTCCAGATGCATGACGATGAGACACTTATTTGGGAAGACCTCGAGAGCCTATTCCGGGCAGAGTTTGTACCATCCACCCTTTGAGCAGTGCGTATACAGGAGCTACTTCACCTGCGGTATGGCATGATGACAGTGGTACAATATTCAGCGAGGTTCACAGAACTCTCGCGCTACTCCATAGATATGGTACGTGACCCGTTCTTCAGGGCCCAAACCTTCGAGCATGGGCTCAGGTGGGAGATTATAGCTTCTGTTGTTTCTCACAGCATTCCGACCCAGACAGGGGTGTTGGAGAGTGCCCTCCTTGTGGAGAGTTTCCTTGCCGAGAAGTCTCCAGCAGCACGACCCACCACTAGTCGGCTTGCGTCAGAGTCTTCTATAGCAGACTATAGACAGATGACGTAGAGGTCCAAGAGGACCAGACCTACTGGTGGCCGACTGCACGACTCAGGTTCTGTTGTGCGGGGGAACTGGGGTTGAGTCAGAGCCAGTCGTGCCGAGGGTGGACAGTGTTACTCCTGCGGCGGGATTGTTCACATGGCACGTGATTTTCCGACCCGCCATGCTGATGAACAGTAGTTAAATGAAGAACCTCCCAGGCAGAGGCAGAGGATTGACCAGGGTAGACCGCAAGGAGCAGGCAGCCATGGAAGAGGAGCTGGCCGTGCAGCTGGAGGTGGACGACGCCTCGGGGTATTTCCACCACCACCACCAGGAGGCCCACCCCAAACGCAGGGGACAGGAGGACATGGGAGAGCTCAGCTTTAGGAAGCTGAGGCCTATGGTCATGGATCTCCGGAAGCAGATAGACAAGAGCGGGGCTAGCTCCAGACCTGGAGGCTATTGATCATGTTGCTTCTAATTTTGTTGTAGTTACATTTGAGTCTTTGTACAATGAGCTGTAATAATGAAAAGACATTTATCTTTGTGATGTTTGCTTTCCTGTCCTTTTTTTTGGTTGATACTGAGAGGTCCCGGTTAAAACTGTTGACTTGACCCTCACTTTCGAGATTTCTACTGGAGGAGACCTAGTGACCTCACTCTGATTCCGACAGTGTGACTCGACCCTTGGATGCAAGAGTGACAGTTGGATCTCTTGGTAGTTACGTCGAGGCGTTACGACGTCATCCATGGAATTAATTCATCTTTCATGCCAGGATTGACTGTATTTGGAAATGAATGTGGTTCATCCAGGGGATGAGACCAGATTTCTCTTATAGGCAAAGAAGAAATCATAGCAGCACTTGTGAGACTAGAGAAGGTCTGGGTCATCCAAGAGCGGATGAGGACAACACAGGGCCGACATAAGCCGTATGCTGACAGGAATTGGAGGCCTCTAATGTTCGAGGATGACGATCACGTCCTTATACGGGTTTCACCTTGACGAGGTTTATGGATATGTGGCCAATGAGGCAAGTTATCCCGGAGTTTCAGTGGACCATTTATAGGTCCTCAGCTAGGTAGGTGAGATGGTTTACCTCTTGAAACATCCACCTCAGTTGCACCAGGTGCATGATGAGTTCTGTGTATCATAACTGAGGAGATACATGCATGATCCTTCACACATCATCGACCATGGGAAACTGGACGATGGTGGTGGGGTGTCTTTCACGGAGGTTCCAGTGGGAATCGAGGATCGATAGGAGTGGTTCCTATGAGGATGGATGATTCCTCGGGTGCTCTTTCACTGGCAGTATGGGAACCTCCAGGTGAGCACATGAGATTAGGAGGCTCAGATGCGTGCTCAGAACCGTTTTTGTATCCCTGGTTTGTGTTGTAGCTTTATGGGGACGTAAAGCACTGTGGTGAGATTAGTGTAAAGACCCATAAAATTCAAGAGAAATTTTTTCTTAATTTTCATTGACATTTTACAAGAGCACAGTTTTTGACGGCACCTGATTCTGAGACCCAGTGTGCCCGGAATCAATTTCCAAAGTTTAGCTCGGGTACGTTCAGTGAACGAACGAGTAAGAATTCCTATCATTTGAACTGGTGCTCGGAACCAAATTCTAAGGGTACCGATGGAACCGCAACGCCGGTATTTTCTTATGAACACCTATTCCGGAGTTGCGTTTACTCGAGAGAAGTTGATAAAAATTGTGGAAGTTAAAAATAAAAATTTAACAACAATTTTTATTTTACTCTAAGTGTTTAATCCTTTGGAAGGAAGTTGGGTAACTACCCAACCTCCCTTGGGAGGTTATGAGGATGGTGGGGCCCACACGAACCCCACCCCTTCATATCCTTTAACCCCCTCAACTCACCATTAATATTGTTAACTTATGTTAATAACTTATGACATTAATGTAGTGAGTTTAATGTGAGTTTTTGAAATTCAAACACTTGAATTTCAAAATCCATGGTGAGTTAATAAATTAAGTGTGGCTTAATTTATTTTGGGTTAGTTCCTTTGTTTCTTGAGATGACTTGGGGGAAAAATAAGGCAAGGAGCTTAGAGATCATCTTCTTCATCTTCGAAGAAGAACGCGAAGAATGAACGATTCCCAACGAAGAATGCTGAGCCCTCGAAGATCGTTTACCGCAACGCTATAACTATGACGTGCCACCCTTCGTTCTTTTTCCCACGTCAAAGGAAGGGACACTGTGTTCCATCTCAGACAATCTCCGTCAATGTCTTCGAATCCTCTTTCCGCGACGTCTCTTCCCGTGACGGATTCCCTGTGAATAATTTTCTCTGCGACGAAAACCTCGTTCAAGCCGCGCTCAAGGTAGGGGGTTTACGTGTTTTCTATACGTGATTCTCTTCCGACTTTTATCCGCGTCTATTTAGACCGCATGATATCAGTTAACGGGAGGAGGCCGGACCGCACAAACACGGCCGACCCTCTCCCTTATTATTTTTTTATTGTCATTGCGGATCGAATGAAATTGATGCGGTGTCTTTGCACCACGCGGGATCGAGCGGCAAGGATGCGCAACATTGTCACGCCGTGCGGGATCGAGCGACAAGAATGCGCGACGTTGTCAAGTCGCAAAATCAAATTTTTAAACTCTCGTGCATGGGTATTTGATTACAAGGTGTTCGTATAATTTATTTTGGATAAATTATACCCTTGTCATGATTAAACCCATCTGTTTATTTTTTCCAATTGATAACACCTAACGTGGAGGACGCGAGCCGAACAAACACGGCCCGACAACCCTCCGCGGCTTGTTTATCGATGTTTGGATCAACTGACGACGACGAAGCAGGCCGTTATGGCATTTGAATCCCTTCGCAGTGAAGGTCGGGTCCCGAGAGGATCGTTGGCGAAGACGGCAGGAGAAACGGACCACCGGAGCGTGTCCGGTGGTCCGCGGAAGGCGGAGGCGGCGCGCCACGTCGGCACCGCGGCTCCAGCGACCGGCGGTGGCGGTTCGCCGCCGGCTTCAATCAGCGGCGAGGGGGGGGGAGCCGCGCACCCCGCTCTACGACTTCCGCTCGACCACGCTAGTTGTGCCGCGGCAGCCCGGTTGGGCCGGGCCGCACCTACCGGGCCGGGCTAGGCTCAGCCCGGAGGGTCGACCCCGTTCGGGTCAACCCTGTTCGGGCCGACCCAGGGGGGGTCGTGCCGGGTCGGTCCGGGCCCAGACCCCCCATTTTCAGACCCTCTTTGGTCGTTTCCCCATATCTTGGGCTACAGACCTCCGATCGACACTCCGTCATTGGCGTAGCGATCCTTGGAACGAGACAGTCGTTTCTGCATATTATACTCAAGGTTTCGAAATACTTTGGGTTCGTCTGGGTTGGTTCGGATACGAAACCAACCGGGCCCTCGGAGCCGAAATTCTCATATCTTGAGTTTCGGACGTCTGATTGTCGTCCCGTCGACTTTGATGGATTCCTCTAATTGAGACGGAAGTTTTGTCTTACTCCGCTAGAGGTTTGGATGTCGTCGGAGTGCGGTTAGGTTGGTTCACTCATGAAACCAACCGGTCCCCTGGAACGGAAAAGCTGATATCTTTCAGACCGGACGTCCATTTGACGAACCATCAGCGGCATTGGTGATCACGTTGAGAAACGGTCCTTATGAGTATACCCTATGAGAGTTCGGGGTACAGTTGAGATACTGTCGGGTTGGTTCTCTCACGAAACCAACCGGGCCCTTGGGACGAAAAGGCTAATAACTCACAGATCAGGCATCTGATTGACGTGCCGTCTATTGCGTTGAGACCCCTATGATGAGGCGGTCCTTTGAGATACTTATTCATGGGACTTTGAGATACTTGGAGTATCGACCTGTAGCTCATGGAGTGGACCCTCCCAAAGACGAGCGTGCAGAGTACGGAGACCGTGTAGACGATTGAGACCTAACGAAGTCTTGACCAACTCAACTTGGAGTGAGTCGACTAGCCCAGTGGACGGAGCGCCCGGTATTTGGCAGCAGACCCACGGCAGACGGAGCGCCTGGTAGTTGGCAGCAGACCCATGGCACTCGATCGGAGGAGTACCTCTGTATGCTATTAGGGGGAGCGCCCGGTATTTGGTGGCAGACCCAGAGCGGACGGAGCGCCCAGTATTTGGCAGCAGACCTGCGGTACTCGACAGGAGGAGTACCTTAGAGACTTGGATTATTGAGTAGTACCTCGGAGTCATAACAGGACCACTGTACACTCCAGAGACGGGGCTCTTCAGCAGTTGTGGTTTTGATAATGAAAATCCTGGTTTGAGCTGAGTCTATGACCTTTGTGTTTCCTCATGATTGAGATGGGTTACTTGATAACTTAGGTATATGTATGGGAATATACCTGGGTAGTGGTTATCCGTTGATTTCATAATCCTTGTTTTTCCTCATGATTGAGATGTGTTACTTGACAACTTAGGTATATGTATGGGCATATACCTAAGTAGAGGTTATCTGGTGAGATATTCATTGTGGTTATCCTTGTTGTTTTTAGTGAGACCTTGAGGGTCTCAGGGTCCCTACTAAGTATCGATATACTCACCCCTGCACGGGCTATTCCCGCACCTCGTTGTGTTGGTTGCAGACGACGGAAAGTGCTGACGGAGGCCGAGTGTTCGAGGAATGGACGGTACCCGGAGGTGGACTACACGACGAGTCAGTATCCGGAGGAGGACTTCATGGCGAGACGACACTCGGAGGAGGTTGATGGGAGAGAGCGTTGTGGAGGCTATCTATACCTACCCTTCAGGTAGGATCCGTGGTGGAAATCCAGGAGCTACGCAATCTGTACCTACCCTTCAGGTAGGATCTGAGGAGGACGACCCAGGAGCCACTTCCATCCTTCCATCTGTTGTCTTTTCCTGTTGTACTTTGTTCAGTTGTAGTTATACTTACATTTGGGTTTGTATTCTGGCCCATTTACCTTTCAACACTTCTCTTTGTACTTAGTTTTTTACTTCCGCTTGTACTCTGTGGTGTTTTTTTACTTTTATAAAGGCAATGCCTTCCCAGTTATCGGGATTTACACCTTTGGTTCTAGTCGCCAGCCCCTGGCCTATGGAAGGCGGGCTTGGGGAAGTCACGGCACGGGCCCCAATGACGGGTCGTGACAGGTCATTTACATTTTTTGTCATATTTTTCTATTATCTTATTAGTTTAATCCCATGTATACTCATTTTTACCTTAACCATTATAATTAAATATTTTTACTTCATTTAATATTAATAATGGTAAAAAATTGAGTCGAACTTATTAAAAAATATAATATAGTTTGATTAAAAATATGTATTACATATTCCAAATTGAATTCATATAATTGGAAGAAATAAATTAAAATTAAAACCCCAAATAAATGAAAATGTAGTTTTAAATATAATTTTTTTAGATGTATGAATTATGGATATACTAAAATTTAAAATAACCAAAATGTAAATTCAATAAATTAATAAAATTATAATACATTTTATCTATTATAATTTTTTAAAAATTAAATTAAATTAATCCATTTTAATAAATTATTTAAAAAGGTATTTTTTAATAAAAATCAATATGTTTCAAAATTAATTCATAAATTAATATATTTAGATTAATATAATAAATAAACCCAATTCAAATTATGACATACAAATTGAAAAAATATTTTTTCTTAAAAACTATATTTTATTAATGTGTAATTATTTATTTTAATTTATGTGTAAAATTGGTGAATAACCATTCCTTACAATTTTTTTCTTCAAAAAATAGTCTTTTTTTAATTTCAAATTATACTTATTTTAATCATTAACAATATAATAAAATTAAAATTATTTTTCTTCCTTAAATGATATAATTTATATAATTTAGTTATTCCAATTCAAACCCTCCAACATTATGCCTAGGTTATAGTGGCCATCATTGAATAATATTTTAATAGATTATCATGTTTTTTCTAAACCCAGTGTCGCATGAATCAAAATATATCAATGTTATTGAATTTATTTAAAATTAAATAATTCATAAACTAGTGTGGGTAAAAAAATATGAATATATAACATAAATGAGTTTTTAATGATTATATTAATATAAATGTTTCAATAGAATTTTATTCACCACAAAATTAGTATGAGACAAATATGATCATTATTTCAACAAAAATATTGGTTATTTATGAAATTTGTGTCTTATGTAGGATCAAATAAAATAGATGTAGAACATTAAAATAATTATTCATTAAATATATTTAATTTTACAATAATATATATGTTGTAGAGAAATGTAAATACTATGTAATCGTTACATGAGTTGGAATGGCTTTTAACCCTATTTATATGAAAAATAATTGTTTTCATCTTTTTTAATGATGTTAAAAAATGAAATATGTATATAAAATTATAAATATTTAATTATAACTTATTTAAAATTCAAATATATCAAAAAATTATCATATTAAATTATTTTATAAATTTAAATTTAATTTAAATTCTTGTTTCAAAAATCATCTTCATAGAAAAATATATATGACTAATATTGATATAAATTTCGTTTTTCATTAAATAAATTTCTCTAGTATAATCAAGTTATTAATAGATGATAATTCAGATTAAAATGTGGATAACTAATTAAATATCTAAATTAAAAACAAAATTCATGGATTTTGAGATAGGATATTTATAAAATTCATTTAATGAAAATTTAGGCAATCCAAAAAAACATGATTTAAAATTAAATATTTATAATGGTAGATGATATCACCGCCACATGATTCATATTACATGAACATATTTTAATTTTTTTTAAAAGTTATTAATTTTTCCTATAACCATATAAATTTTCTATATCATATATTATGTACTTATAACATTTTATCCCACGTTCATAAATAATATTTCATTATTTCGATTTATTATGGGGTTAACTACTTCGTTTGATCAATAATGTTTTGTCATGTTCTCGTTATTATGAATTGGATATAGTTACATCATCCCCATAATGATTTTATTTTTACAAATATCATAATTGTTAATTAAATAATTTTTTTTGTATAATTCTATATATTTTTAGGTAGGAAATGGATCTCATAACATCATGTCAACAATAGGTCATACAAATGCATGAGTGAAGTTATAATTTCATTAATGGGTTAAATGTTAAGAATATAGATGATATATTAATTTTTACAAATAAATTTCTTTTCATATTTTTCATATATATTCCTTATTATCATTATATTGAATATCGATTTGAGTCGGTGAATGAACAAAAATGACATCTTGTCATGAAGTGGAATTCCATCGTACCCAAGAGTGATGATTTTATTTCATTTAATAGATATTGAAAAGGATAAATATTTTTAAATCCAAACAATTAAATTTTAGTATATTTCAGATACTTATGACACTTATTATGAATTTTGAATACATAATTTATAGTTAAAAAATATAAATAAATTGAATTATCTTGGTGAAGCTGATTACCTTCACCTAGAAAAACCTTTATTATAAATATTTTAAATATAACTACTGTTGACATGTTGGTAATGTAAGATGATTTAAAATTTGTATAATTAAGTTGGGGATATATTGTTTTAGTGTTTTTAAAAATAAATTTCTCTGCTAATGTGAGGATGATAATGGAGGAGGTGACTATTTATAATCTAGGTGAGTGGAACACTTGTATTTTTTCAATGTTTTAAAGTAATTCCATGTAAGTATCTAGAAATACTATTCCAAAATAACTCAGATATTATTGAAATAATTATTAAGTAAAAATAAACCCACCTAATAGGGCTCATAATATTTTTAGGTACTTTTAATCATTATTTTCATTATGTCAACTCCCAGATAAACAAATTTAAATATTCACTATGATGATAATATTTTTATTACTATTAATTATTACCAAAATTTAAATATTATTTATTAAATAAAATTAAATTTACATTTTTAATGTGGAATATATATTATGTCATTCATTTTTCATAAGTGGCCAAAATTAATTTATAAATAATCCCATAACTCTTGTTTAATGTTAATTTTTCAAAAATGTAATATTCATGCATATGATGATCATATAGATACTATATTAATAGTAGTAATAATAATATTTATTTAAATTAACATGGATTATTATTTTATTTTTAAATTCTACTTAATTCATTCATCAATATAAATTATTTTAATTTATTATTATTTAATGACATTATGATTTATAAAATACATTTCTAAAAAATATCCCATGTTACATCCAACTAATATTCTATTTATTTATTCTATTCTGATAGTAAATACATGGTTAATTTTAAATATTATATTATATAATTATAAATTAATTTAAGAATAGTAAATATTACATAGTCTATTACTCATAAAATATTATTTTTAATGGAATACTTAAAAAACACATGTTTTGAATATTATAATCATGTAAGTTAAAAATTGTTATTCACCCTATAAAAGTTGAATTTTGGTTCCCTTGAAATAAAATTTTTCATTTTATTAAATTATTATTAGAATACAATTTCACATACTATAATTGAATCATGGTATGTTATAGGGAATGCATGTATAAAAGAGATACCAACATAAATTAGGGATTATGGTAATTAAGATAGTGTTTTGGTGCCTTTATTATAGATCATCTACTACTAACTATGATATTTTAATTCCATAAATATATATCACAATGACATAATTAAATATTGGTGCATACATCTACATTTAAGTAAGAAATAAGACATTTTTCATGAAAAAATTTCGATCAATTATGATGTGTTGCTGATATGATTATCTTTTATTTGGGGAATCTATTTTAAATTTTTTTATGAAATTATGTGATGAGTGATCATTGATATATATCAATAAAAATTATTCTGTCTTAATTAATGATTAAATTTTTTTCCTAATTTTTGTTTAGAATGGATTAAATTACACTAAAACTTGGAAATAAAAATTATTATGGGAATATATATATGCTTTTTGTGTGTTTGATTCTAATAATAAATATTATAATTCATGATGATTTCATATGATTTTTGAAATGATATAACTATTAATGGGGTGAGACATGAGATGAAATTTATATTAATTAGTTTAATATAAATGATGATTTATATTTTAATCATTAAAAAGATTTTATTTTATAAGAATAATGAATTTAGTTAGTTATATGTATCATGGGAATTCTGGGATGTGTTTTCCTATATCATATTAGGAAAATAATATTCCATGAGATTCTATACATGAACATTAGGGGTAATATATATGTGATTCCATGGAAGTGGAAATTCATTACGGGTCACATATATGATTATTGATGTTTATTTTTATTCATTAGGTGTGGCTCGAAATATTGTATAATCTACATGGTTGGGTTCCACAACAAGAGGGTATCAATGTTATGAAAATAAAATAATAATTTTTATTATGAAACAATTTTCACCGAATTTTTTTTAATAATATTATTACATATAAAATTATTTTATTTCGTAATAATATATTTTTGTATTGTATTTATCTCCTTGAGATATCATTAGTTGTAGTGTTTATGTAGAGAATTATCTTTGATGATGTTGTATGTACCCACATCTTGTTTATAAGAAGTAAATTAATTTTGTTTAATGTGATGTAATTAATCCAATACAATAGAGTTAATGGTTCAACATACACACTCGAGATGTTCTTATGAGAGTATATGTCTTAGGTTTGAGATAGTGAAGCTTAATGTTCAGGTTGGTTAGAGTAGAAAATGATAAACATTTAATGAGATAAATTTAATTATCTAATGTAAATATTAATGTTTTTTTAAATTTTAATTATCAAGAATAATATGCTATTGTAGTGAAAAAATAAACAAGGAATAAAGTGATGATAACTGTAGTTTTTTTAATGTTTTCCTATATTACTTTTACAAGTCTTTATAATTTGAATAATTCATTTTAGCTGTATGATTTTCTAGGGATATAAGAAAATTATAAGATTGTGCCATTTATTTTAGAGGTATATCCAAAAAATAATTTAATTTTTTATGGAGTGTCAGAACCGGTAAAAAAAATTACAATGATCTAACATATATTGAATTATAGAACTATTAAGCCACAACATGAATGAAAAGTCATTATAATCTAGGATTTAGAACCAAATAGTGATTTATTATTTATAGTAAAATTGTATGGTAATTTTATAACGCATATCAGAGATACATAGAACTATAATAAAAAAATTATATAGTCTACTAACTAATTGAATGTAGATCTATATCTCTAATAAACAGCTCGTGGTTGTCAGGAAATGATTTAAATAAAAACAACAAGGATGGAGTAGTATTTGAAGGAAATCTCGTCTGGAACATGAATGTATGTCTACAAGATAATGATAAAATGTTTCATGAAATTAGTAATAAAATATTTGAATCACGATAGTAAATATTTCTAGTTATCAAATGCTTGTGTCTCCTTTTTCATTACCATGTGGACCTATATCCACTATCAATGATTTTTATGTCATACAAACACAATAGAATCACATAAAATTTTACAAAAAATGGTAATAACAGATTACGAATTATTATAAAAATTACCACATAGAGAGAAAATGATGTCCAAATTTATCAGAGAGGGAAAACTATCATTCCATAAAAATCATCTATAACAAAATATTTAAAACTAATTCAAATTTATATGAATAAATAACTAAATAATTAAAATACTCTCCACATGAAATGGTTATAAATATCACATAAATATAATGAAGGTTATATCACATTAAAATTAGGTTTTAATGTTGAAAAAAAATAATATTAATTAAAATATTGAAGTATAAAAAGTTTAACAACTCTAATTTTCATACTATAAAAATATTTCTATTTTTTTCACAACGATATATTTTTTAAAAAAGTAATGAAAATAAATATGTGACATCTCTGACATGGAGCCTCTAAAACGGTGCATCATGTCGGTGGGGAAGGTGTCCTTAAGCGGACATCCCAATATTCCAAAGGCTACCGATTAGAAGTCAAGGTTCATGGTGGTACAATGGGGAGACTATACCCTCATATCAGAGTATAACAATGGTAAATAAAAATTGAACATAAAAAAGATAATCGTAATCAATAAATAACCACATAGCAGAATGAAATTAAAAAATAAGGCATATTGGAAAAAGACTCATTAAATCTGTAATAATAATAAAAATACATTAGTTGATTCATATACAAAATGATATCATGAAATTCTGATATAAAAAATGTGGTCACATTGAATATTAAGTACTGATATATAAAACATGCAATAATGAAATAGAAGATGAGTGAAAATAAATCACATCATTTATCATGATCATACTCTCAGTCCTCTGCACCCATTAAGTCATGTTATAATCTAAACAAATAAATCACATTAGACTAGGTTCTTTCCATTGACCCTACCAGTATCCATCGTGTATTTTTCATTACAAAATGGAAACTTGAACAAGGATTTAGAATAAAAATAGTTGGCCTCGTCTAACGGGGTCTAGAATAGTCATGTCAACATGTATATCACTGTATTTTGAAGATATAATAAATAATAAACAACACTGAAAATAAATACATTTTGGAGCATGTTTTTGTAAGACACCTAGTATAATCTACTTTCTTTAACATAAGATAAGATAAGTCTTATGTCAATTAACATGTACATTCCCTTTTAGGTATTCATATATAATATGTATACATGTATATAAAATATGTATTCAATGTGAAAATTTTCCAAATACAAGGATATTTGGTGTTAGATGGACAATGGAATTAATAAGGAATCTATACGCAATCTGATGAGATAAAAGATCTAACAGGGGTACTAGCCTTGAATTTAATTTAAATGTGGGAGTTTATTCCTGAAACATGTGATTGTGTGGCGATTCATTATTACTGACACCCGATGTAAGGCAAAATTATATATCATGCCCATTTTTCACGTAATTGTAATCAATGTGAGACACAATGCCCATCACCAAAATTAAGGTTTAATGAAAATTCCATGCACAATAAATCGATTAACTATTTTACACCATCCAATATCTATATCACCATATACAAATAATAGTTCATTTCATTTATAAAACATATTCATCATATTTCCCGATCCAACCTTGGCTGTCAACATTTAATAAATTCTTTTTTATATTGATATAAAACATATGTTGTGGCCATTCCACACTCATCAATTTAAACATGGTAATTAGTTTATTTTAAAATTAAAAGAATACCAATTATATGGGGATTATAAAGTAAATAGAATGTGGTTGGTCAACATGAATTTTAAAATTAAGTTTTCAATTATATAAACCCAATCAAACTGGTGGTGATTATATAGGTAAACGTCATTTATTAGTTTAACAAAGCCTTATGTGTGTATCTTATTATGATTAAATTATTCAGATATAGGGATGATATTGTATGAAAATTCATTTAAGGTTATGAATTTACTAAAATAATTAACATGCTATGAAACAACTAAAATTTTAGGGAAAATTTTCTACACCACCTACCTCACGTCCATGGATGAAAACTCTTATTATATAAACAATTAAATCAAAAATGAACAAAAGAAAAATGAGAAAATGAAAACACAAAAAATGAGGATATTTTCTTGAATGAATATATAGATACATACAATGATATAAATGAAAAATTGATGATGAATAATTGAGATTATATTGTTTCCTACTCAACTAAAGTCACAACGGTCTGATCAGAGCCTAAACGAAGAAGAATGAAGTAAATTTGGACTATGTGTGTGCGGTGCTCTACCATGAGGTTCCTGATCTACATGGGAGGAGTTCAAGATACAATCGTAAAATAATATGTCCCATCATATGTTAAAAAACTATCTTGGGAATTTACAGAGTGAGGAATGCATACATGCCATGAAAAGATCATGTTTCTCCCATTAATGAAAAAATTGGCTCATGTCATTCCGACGTCGTGGATAGGTATATTCATCTCATGTATTTAAATAAAAGTGGTGTATTTTGTCTAAATCCTAGATCTATCTTCTCTCTATAAATTATTACAAAATTAATAATGACTCTCCCTATATATTTTTTAAAGGTTGGGGACGATGCCTCATTTTTATTAAGAAACCAAAGCAAAGACCTCTTTTAACTGGGTAGAGAGAGACCCATTACATAGCCTGAAGGCAAAGTGGGCTTGTATCCCATTACATAGCCCATAGGCCCAGTATTTTTAGATAAATCCCATTCTGTGAATTGTAACATGGCTGCTGCAGTACCTGCACAGTACCACCGCCGCTGCAGTGCCCTACCGCTGCTACAATATCCACAGATCAACATTACCGTTGCTGCTATAGTACTACTACAGTACTGCTACAGTACCCTACACCCAATGGGTTCTGAACCCCCTTTTTCATATAGTATTACGGGGTGCTTACCACTTAGAAAAAACCCAACTACACTCTCCCTATTTAAATTATTATAGGGTATAACAAATATAACATATCAACTATTTGATAGAATAGAAAGGAATATTTATCTATCCGAATATCTATTCGTTACAACCTACCCACCATAATAAAATCTATAACCGAGTTGACCATTTGAGGGTATGAAGGGATCATATGTGGAATGAATCAACAATAGGTCATTTGTATTATATTACCTCTCCCATGACTTATATTGTACCATGTTTTTCTAGCATAGATCCCATGGTATAGTAACTGAACATTATTGGAAAATATTTACAATATGTACCATGAAGAAACCTGGAAGTCTGTAAATTAATCATCAACATATAATTCAATATCTTCATGACGTAAAAAATGCCTCAGGTTCTGATAATATCAATGAATCTGGGATACATGAAAAATTTCACGGATATGCTAGTAAGTATGAACAACTGTAAATCAGTTAGACACCGGTCTGACCATCTCCTAAAAAATAAGTATTGTTTGAATAAAAGAGAATGGTTACCCTACATTTGAATATATTATATGACCAAAATAGGTGAAAATCACAAGAATAAATGACCCCTGACATCAAAATCAAGAGGTCATCAATGAATATTTGCATATGAATAATGTCTATACATAGCTTCTAACATGGTCTTCCTGATTAGATGAAGCTAAAATAATATCTCCTAAACTGTATGTGGTCAATGATGTGTTCCTTTCAATACCTCTAATAAGAATACTTTTTATTGGAACGACCTTCCATATACAGCCTCATAAGGATCCATATGAATGGTAGCCAAAAAACTATTATTAAAAGAGAACCCATATAGGCATGTATGTTACATATGAGTACTCATGGTTTCATGGAAACACGAATGAATAATTTCCTATAAATCCTAAATAATTCTCTCTATCATTTCATTAGACATAGGGTGATAGGGAAGGCTTATAAGAACCTTTCTAACCTGGGCCTTCTGGAACCCCTTCTAGAACAACAATTTTATAAGAAGATCCATTACAGATACTATGGACTGTAGAGATCAACGATATTAGTTGACCAACCAAATATATATCATCTGTATCTCATATAATGAGAAATTATATCGAATAAGAAGGAATTGGGAGACCTTCATGAACTGATCAATGACCACCCAAACATTATCACTTCACATATTTGATCTTGTAAAACATGTAACGGAGGAAATTGTGACATCATCCCATTCCCACAAAAGAACGAATGATAGTTCTTAGAGTCCTATCATTCTATGGGTTTCTTAAACCAAATACTAACAAGTTTAACAATGAGTAATAAATATGTCTATCTCTAGTTTTATTGTGGAACAAAAAATACATTGACATAAATCTCAATAAAACATGGTGACACGAGGATTTACTACCCATGATAGGTCATGGGATTTCCACATCAATTCGTCTAGTTTGTCTATTAGGACCCAAAAAAACATATATGTGTACAGTCTCATCATTTAATAAATTTCAAGAAGATGAATTTTATTCATATAATATAAATTCTCTCAGGAACACTCCCTCTAGACCCTAAATTTTCCACATCTTTACACGTTATGTAAGATGAGACGTCACCGATAAAGCTATACGGACTATCAGACCAAGATCCTCTTGAACCTCCACATGAATCACGAAAAATACATTCATAATATTAAACGGACCACTGAAATCTAGAAAATCATTTATCTATGTCTTCTAGATCAGAGAATTAGTTAATGAAATGACTTTTCTAAATATATAAACAAGCAAAAAATCAATTTATTTCAATTAATCAACCTATCATTGGAACCCGAGTTTTAGATCAAACTACAAACTGGTTTAATTTTATTATTTTGATTATTTAATAACATAAATTAAGAATATTAAAATTATTAAAACAATAATGAAAAGTATTTACTATATATGAAAACTCAGGATCTTGAATATCGTAATTATAGTGGTGAGGCTTCTACTGATGAGAATTATTTTCCATGAGTCACTCATAATGCATCAGAAAAACTCCCATATCAATGACTGATGTATCATAATAAACTATATAATCCCTTTATAGGTCTTCTAGAATCATGATTATTTCTAAAATCATTATTACCTTCAACACCTGATAAATTTTATGTTGATTTTAACCATAATAATTTAACCACATTCTTAATGAATCACGCAAGAGGGTATTTTATGTTTAATAAATCATAGATGAAGTGTATGTTATAACTATATTCCCTAAAGGAAAATTATTTCTAAATAATTTTCAATGGATTCCCATAATAAATTAGAGCTATCTCATTTCATAGTTATTCTAATACTCTTGTCTCTAAGGAGATATTACCCATAAAGTGTAATTTTCCAATCAAACTGTGGAATTTGGTGATCTTTTCATAAGGATAGATATCTATCAATTTATTGAAATAAATATCATGATATGGGGATTATTTTTAGTAGTGTGATAATTCATCTTGATTTCATCCACAAAGAGTAACATTAATGAATAAAAATACATGTTGAAATGATGATTCATTAGGGACTGAAAAATAGATAGAATGATTGTGAGAATGAATGACATTACAGTGTACTTAAAAATATGTTTCCATCTATATAATGTATGCATGAGGTATGTATGATGACCTGGAATTCAACGGATGATAGCTCGTGCTTGAATCATTCTAATAAGACACACTCTCTACTCAGTGATGATCAAATTTGTCATTACATATAGGAACAACATAATAATTATTAACTATGAGTTGGTTCATTCATATTTAATCCATGAAATATCTAATTTTACCATATGTATTCTCTGATAAGGGACTAATAAACCCCATGGAGATGTATTAGTTATGAAAATACCATTATACCTTATGTCTTCCCACTACTTGATGATCACCAAGAGCTCCATAATAGAAATCCTATAAGGTGGAAAGGAAACTAGTGATACTCCCGACACTATATCATTGTAAATCTATATATCTATCATTAGAGGTATTCTAGAGAATTAATCCAGGAAGAAATCCTTAAAATCACCCACCACATGGTGTAAAAAATTAAATACGATTTCTTTAAAACTAATGAAAATTCTCATGATTTTGACTATCACTCCTCCTAGAACATGATGATCAGGTCTACTAGGAGACACATGGACATTACATTATCCCTTGTTAATAGGTCCACCACCCCTAGTGAAGTAAACATCACATTCCAGATAGTAAATTTAATACGGGATCTATAGATACACAACTAGTATATATTAATAATTACATAAAACCCTTTCATGTTAGAGATTAAATTTTTTTACATGAATATATTACCTCATACATTAATGGGACTTTCCATACATTGATGAAAAATCTCTGATTGAATACAAAACTGGGTTTCAAGTGTCATACAACTGCATAAGTATTATATCCTGAGGCCTGGAGTCTCCAAAAATTTCCTGGATAATTTTTAGCGAGATTAATATGTCACAAAATAAGAAAATCACTAGATTAGAATATACTAGATTAGTAACTCGAATTATAGATTGTCAAGATCTTTTTTCATCCCAAACAGGTTTCCATTCATGCTTCTGGCTTGAGTATGTCAATGATACTCTAACATCCTACCTAGAAAGGCAATACTGGCCCTACTCTTGAATGCGGAGTAGGTGAAGATTTTATATCTCTTGGAATTGGTTAATGGTCTAATGAAAACATTAAATATGATCCATCATTCCATTGCCTCTACACTCAACTCGATCTCACAACGACAAAGTCTTTGTATTCCCAACCATCCCACACTAACTATGTGTAACCAAACAGTTAGTAAAATTTTTAGGACTAATATTTAAACTACAAGAAACCTTAATGCAACCTTTTACTCTACTAGAAAAAAACATATATTTGTTATGGTGAAAAACTACCTTGGTTCCCACTATAGGCTTCTCACAAATACAGAATAGAAAAAAGGACCTAGTTGAATATCTAAAAATGAATAGTCAATAGGAAACCATTAACCTATAATCAGATGGTATATACATACCAATAATCTAATTTACATGGTTTCATGATGTTGTAATTAGTCCGAGATGGTGTGAATATCAAAAAACCATTAATATGAAAAAAATGCACAATTACATACATCACTCAGTACTGTAAGTACATGAACTCTCTAGATCATTCATTCATCAAGGTATTTGGAATAATGTAATTATAGATGATCTTATATATGTCCCTCTAGACCAAATTTCATTGTTGGATTTATTTGGTTATGACTTCACACAATCTCTTAGAAGAATCAAAAACATTATATATAGTTATCTTCACCCTCTTATTGGGAGGCTTCACTCTATACATGAATTTTGATTACATGGATCCATGTTGTGATTCTGTAGCCTAACATTTTCCATAATCTAAAAATATCTAAGGATGGAGCTATTGAAACTTTTCAGAGAGGCATTCCATAGTTGCAGTACGTTGAGTGACTCATTTCATAGAATATATCATTTACATTAAAATTACTCAAAAAACCCTATTTTAGAGCACAATTTATAAATAATAGGTGGTTCCATTAGAGGCACTATAAAAGGTATCACTAGAGACTCATGTCCCAACTCCTGTAAAGAATATATGTAACAACTATCAGTGTAACGACCCAAACTACTGATCATTATTTTTTCTGGATTTTTTGTGTTATTTTAATTTTTGACTAAACAAAAATATATCCCTATATTAATGACGTGAGTATAATTTAAATGGTACTATTGGGTTTATAATGTTATGATTGTTGTCTATAAAAAATGTTCTTGTTTATTTATTACAAAAAGAGAAGTCAATGGCCTCATCTAATACACTTGGGTCCTAAAAAGACCATATGTCCAAGATTTGGAAGGAAGTAGCATCCTTGGGCATTGCTCTGGACCAAGACAATGCTGAGCTTCATCATGTTAATATTGAACGTAATTTATTTCATGAGAATTTAAAGCTGATAAAAATCCCCACTTAGAAAATGTTGTTCGAGCCACCCCAAAATTATATAACTATTTCAAACCATACTCTTATGTTCTATTATGGTGTAATAAGGGGCTACGTAACGAGGCCTTATTTACTTTGTGTAATCCTTTGGTATAAATAAAAATTTTATTTTTATTATGGTTATATATTTGAATTTTACATAACAAAATAAATATATTATGATTTTGTAGAAGATTCATATTATTGATGAATATTTATAAAAGTGAATATTTTAATATATATTTTTTATTTAAAATAAATAATAATGTGAAATGATTTCCAAAAATGGAAATATATAGTTGTGATCAATAGGAAATTTAGAGTATGATAAGATCAAATTAATTTTTGGTGAATAGTAAATTATGAATAATAATATTATCATTTTTGAGAGTAATATAGCCAACATAATAGTAACCACTCTTAATTATGTATAAATATAATTTAGGCATCTTTAATGGTAGTATGATATAATGGGATATTTAAATTACTATTTAAAAAATTATAAGTTATGTATTAGTATCAATCTCATGTAAATAGTGTTTTCAGATAAAAATTATATATCACAAATTTAGACAATTATTTTCATTAAATGCAGTTTATTTTTCATTTCATATCATTTATATTATGTTAGGGTGAATTAATGGGATTTTCATAAAATGTTTTGTATTCCAATGAATAGTAAAAATATATTTTTCGGTTTCAGTGTGATTAATGACATCATTAATGATTTATTATTTATGTAATAATTCGTGTAGACTCTTGAGTAATAAAATATGATATAATGCATTCCATGTATCCATAACTATGGGAAAATAACAATGAAGGCAAATTTATTTTCTAATATTACTAATAATGCGTTCTTCAGAAATTAATAAATTACTCCCTCACTTTTCCTATAAATTAAATCATTTTTGTTAATTACATTCATTTATAATTCATAGCTAATGATGCTCCGGTGTTTATACCTCCCATGGAATCCTCCAAAAGTTCCCTTTATCCCCCAAGGTCCCAACTGTTGAGTTTCAGATGTTACTTTTCAAGATAAATGAATCATTCACCCTCCTCTTTTAGTGACGACTTCTTTTATGTTTTTTTTGTAATATCCATTTTTTTACGTTGGGGAATTTTCATCTAAATCCTTACTAGTTTCCATATTCAGTCCAAATTATTTGAGTCCCTTTCCACTTTCATGAACTGATTTTCTATATTTTTATGTTATGTTGTTATGTTGTCGAATTTTCATAAGGGAATTATGCACTTCTCTTTTTCTTTCTTATTCCCACTTATCTGGTATGTATTTCAAGTTTATATACAATGTTAATAATTTCATTTAATTATTCTCTTATACTATATTATTAGTATTTTATGAATGGGTAGTTCTTGTTCCCACACTTTTTTTGATTCTTTGAAACCATGTTGCATAGATGTTATACTGTATAAATTTCTTCTCAAAATCATTATTTTTTTCTCAACAAATTATCACATTTTATTTATGTGAATTTCCAAAACTATTTAATTATAGGGTATTCAAAAATACATAAAAATCATTTATTTTATTCTATAATTGACATAAATATAACCCTCATTCCCTTTTCATGGGTAATAAATGATATAATGATCATGTTTTTAAGTAATTTTTAAAATGTCACGGTCTACATATGAAATATGATTCTTTTATTCACATTGGGTTATTTGTGATAGTTTTATTATAATCAGTTTGGATTACATGAATTTAAATAAATATTAATTGCGTGACATGGTATCTAACTAATGCATTGGGTAGATAAATTAATCTCTAGAGATGACAAGTTTACAGATAGCTTAGTGAATAACCTTGCTAATTTTCTATACACCTTAGTGATAAACCTTTTTGATATGATTATGAATGTCTAATTGAAATTTTATTGCAACCTTATAAAGATATTATTCAATTTTTTGTTAGAAATATATGTCTCTTTTCATTCCATTATGATATTTCCTCATGTTCTTATTACATTCTCTCAGGTTCATATATAAACCATCTTCCCACTTTTCCATTACTAGGCCATATGCTCACCTTTTAAAATGATGAATGTCCCTAGGTTATGAGATCAAATATTTGTACCTTGGATGGAAATTTAATTAATCCATTCAATAGGATTAAAATATTGGTTAATGTGTTCATGTATTATATACCTTTTTTTCAAGACATTGGGCTTTAAAGATCCTTTGTTTTTAAAATTCAATGAATAGTTATGTAATAAATAGGTGGGATTATATAGTCGGTATCGAAGGTATGTTTAGTTATTTGTGGATGTAAAGATAAAAAACATCAGTAATAACCCAATATAATAGATTAATTATTAGACAACATCATGGTATTTTTTTCAAATATTATGTATGTTGTTTCCAAACAAATACATCCCTCTCTAGATATGAACAAGTGGATATGGATTTGGAACATATGTATCTAGGTTAAAATAAACACCAAATTTATATAGACTCTAACATGAACAAGATAACGAAAATGTGTCTTGTTTCATTCATGGTTTTACACTTCTAGGTGATATATTTCGTTAATCACATGATTTTTTGGAATAATTATAAAATATTTATAGATAAACGTAAATGTTGCTAAAGAATAATATGTTAACTATGATGTTTTAAGACATAACAATCCTTTATAGTTAATATATTCCTATTTCAAATAATCTTATCACTAAGGTTTTATTCATTTATATAATGTACCGGAATAAGAGGAACTATGCAATTGGTGACTGTAATGGACAATGCGTTGAAGACCCTCTGATGAAATATGGTGTGGAAACATTCATGAAAATGACGAACTAAAAAACTCATTCTATGAAAAATAACAAGAATCGTGATGAGAGAATGACTTCACCTTGAAGGGAATAACTTTTTATTGAGTCTTTTATGCGTTAATGAACACAAACTATCAATGCATCTACCGAAACATTGATTGAAGAACTATAGGTCAACTACTTTGAGATGATATTTTCCTTGACCGGCTGTTCAGAATAAATGACACCGTGGAAGTTTACTTCATATAGGGAGATGCAGATATAAGGTGGTAACTGATTAAAAACACGATTCCAAGAGAGGTGGTTAATAATATAGGGTCGAAAGAGTTTAGAGGGATATTTTTCACTATGTATTTCACTCAATTGAGGAGAACAAAAATGGAGAAGGATAGTCTCATGATAATGAATATAGAGAATAAATCTGTTGGATGATACTAGATTAACATCATAATAAATTCCAGTTACACCTCATTCTTTTTAATGGATCCTAAGGGGAATGTTTATGGATTCTATATTAGACTATGACCTCATCTGTAGAAGAATATAGCCAACTGAGAATATGATAAAAATTTGGAGATCGTACGAAGTCCTATGAAAGTTGAACTAGTGTTCGGTGAGAGGTAGTTGTCTCAAAAATTAAATGACAAGAAGAGATCAATGGATCCAATATGAGGGAATATCTTTGATTAGGGAAGAGGAATAAAGCAAGTGAAACATCCCACATTTATTAATTGGGGGATGAAGCATTGAGGTTACTTATTTCATGGGATAAGGAAGTGCTACATATGTGGAATAGATAGCCAAATCATGAAAAATTCTCATTTTAGGTAAATCCTCAACACACCAACACAAATGTCAAAGGGAAGATGGTGAAGGCACAAGACTTTTTTTCAATACTTCAAGTGTGGAGAATGTGGGCACTTTGATAGTGACTGCCCAAATTTGAGGGTAGTGGAGGGGAATCACCATCATCTGCATCAAAGTCTAGGGAGCAAGTACCTACATTATATATCATGATAGATGATGTTGAAGCTCCAAAGGATGTGCTGGTAGGTACTCTTGTTTCTCTCTCAAATATAGTAGGTAATTTGTTTGAATATAGATATACACAGTATTTTATTTCCTCAATGATTGAAAAGAATTTAAAATCAACAACTGAATTGCTATAATTAGTGTTATCAAACAATACTCAAGGTGGGATTATCAAAGAATCAGCAGTATTTCAAAACTCTTGTATTTACTTTAGTGAGCACAATCTTATCAAAACTCAAGTAATCATTCCCCTATTAGAATTAAAACTTTAAACTAGTGATGTACTGGATCTCATATTATAATGGTATGATTAAATGCAGAAGAAATGAATTTATAGTAGTCTTTAATGGGAATCCAAAAATTATCTTCCTTGGAGAGATATCTCGTACTGATATTTTCTAGAACCACCTACTATAGCCTATTATATGGAGTTCATCAGTGAATACGAAGATTTATATAAGAGTATAAGGATAGAAAATGTCTCCATCATCCAAAAATACATTGATATATTTTTAGAGGAGCTACAGAGACCTCCCTCTCCATTGAACTCGTACCTAGATCTCATATGATATCAAAGTCCCTATATAAGATGGGAAATATTGAGATGGGGGATTTAATGATACAACACATTGATATTTTGGAGAAGTCATTTATCCAATTGATTCTGTCTACTTTTGGGGAACATGTTCTCTTTTTTAATATAAATGATGGATCAATGCTTTTATGCATTGATTCTAGAGAACTGAATGGGATAACAATGAATAAAAATACCCTCTTCCATGAATTATGGACTTATTTAACCAACTTCATGGGGATGAATTCTTTTCTATGATTGATCTTAAATATAGATATCATCATGTTATGGTGAAGAAAGAATATATTCCATGAACTACCATCTGACCATGATAAGGGCATTATGAGTTTTTTGTTATTCCCTTCAAACTGACTAATTAAACTGTTATTTTTACGGATTTGATGAATAGATTTTTTAAAGACCACCTTTATAACATTGTGGTAATTTTTATTTATGAAATTCTGATATATTAATAAATATATATGGATATGTTGATCATATAAGGGTTATATTATAGACTCTAAGTAAGGATACGTTATATGTAATGTTTAGTAATTATGAGTTTTGGTTTTAGAATGTTTCATTCTTTGGGAAAATATTATCCAATGATGGAATCAATGTTTTCAATGAAAAGTCAATATTTGTAGAAGAGTTGTATAATGATAAATAACAACTAATATTCATAGATTTATTGGATTAGATGGATATTATAGGAGGGTTTTTAATAAAAATTCAAGGCCTTATTTTCCTATTAACTTGTTTACCAGAAAAGTGGTTATGTTTGTCTGGAAAAAGGATTGTGAGGAATGTTTCTGTGAGCTGAAGAAGAGATTGGTTACTAAAATAGTGTTATCATGGACCTCAAGAGGAGAGGGATTCATTATTTTTTCTGATTCATCTCTAAAAGGGATTGGGTGAATCTTCATGAAAAATTAAAAGGATATTTCTTATTCATCCTGACAGATGAAGACTCATTAGTAGATTTACGCTACACATGATCTGGAGCTGGATGTGATTGTTTTCTTCTCTAAATAAATAGAGTAACAATATTTATGGGGGGAAATGATATATATTAATAGACCATAATAGTTTGGATTATATTTTTACACAAAATGAATTGAACAGGAGACCAAGGAGACGGATGGAACATCTTAATGACTATGATTGAACAAATCATTATAATTCCAAAAGATCAAACAATGTCATTAATCTACTAAGTAGGAATGACCATGTTGTTTTGTACATGATTAGTATTTAAAGATACCAATTTATCCAAGACCTATTAGAAATGGACATGGGAATTATAATGTAAGGAACATCATCATCCCTTTCCCTAAAGACTTCTAAACTGTCAATACAGTAGACTATCAAGAACGATCAGAAAAATGATCCTTTGATATGGAAGAAGCATAAGACTGTGTTGGATGGGATGTCTCCTGAGTTCAATAATTATCAAGATAGTGTGGTGAAATTTTATTCAAATCTATATGATCCATCTATTCCAGAAATAGAGAAGGAGCTGATGGATTGAACTCATAGCTCAACTTTCTCTATACATCCTGGAAGCACAAAAATTTATTGGGACCTTAATGACCATTATTGGAGGGATAATATGAAATGGAATGTTTTTGACTATAATATAAGGTTCTTGGTATGTCAGTAAGTGACGAAAGAGTGCAAAATATCTAAAGAGGTATTACAACCGCTACCCATACCATCATTGAAGTGGGATAATATCACTATGGACATTGTCATTGGTCTCCCAAGAATATAAAATGAAAACAATGCAATATTAGTAATAGTGGACCTTATCACCATGAATTCCCATTTTATCTCTACTCGGGAATATTTTCCTATTGATCAAATTTTTAGTAGTTACATGAATTAAGTGGTATGGCTACCTGGAAATCCACTTTCTATTATATATAAATGTGATCCATGGAAGACATCAAAATTCTGTATAAGTATTCAACATGATATGAGTACCAATTGAATTTATACATGGAATATCACCCTCATACTGATTTTCAAACTTAAAAGACTATTCAAACACTCGGGAACAAGTTGAGAACATGGTCAATGGGATTTAAGGGTGGATGGGATCAACATCTACCATTAGATGAGTTCTCTTACAACAACAGTTTCCACTAGAGTATTCATATGGAATATTATGAAGCTATATTTGGGATTAGATGAAGAACATATACATGTTGGGATGAAGCTGGTGAGAGAATGATTCTGGGGTCTGGTATTGTACAAGATATGATAGAAAATGTTAATTCCATCAAACAACACATTAAGGATGATTAGAGTCGGTAGAAGAGATATGCTAAAATCCATCGAAGGGACATGGAGTTTGATGTTGGTGTCATATAAATTCTTCTAATTTTACCTTGTAAGATTGTTAAGAGGGTTGGGAAAGAAGGGGAAGCTCAACCCTTGGTACATTGGACCCTATGAAATAATTAATTGCATCATAGGTGTGGCCTATTAGCTAGATCATTCTTCAAATCAATCACATGTTCATGATTTCTTCCATATATCCCTCTTGAGGAAGTACATACTAGACCCTTGAAACATACTAAATCCAGATGTTGTACAACTATAACATTAAATCTCTTATGAGTAGTAGTCGATGGATATATTGGATTGTAGAGACAAGGTTCTATGCAACAAGACTACCCACCTTGTTAAAGGGTTTATGAGGAACCAATAATAATAATAAGGAATGTGGGAACCCTATGAGTATATGAGGAAGAAGTACCAACAAATTTTCCCTTATGAGGGTACCAATTGAAATTTCAAGGACAAAATTTCTTAAGGGGGACGAATGTAATGACCAAAAATTTTGAATAATATTTTCCTTCATGATTTATTTTTGTATTTTATTTTTTACTCAAAATATTATATCCTTTTATTAACGAGGTGATTATAATTAAAATCAGACTATTGGGTTTTGACTATCATATGATTGTTGGTCACTATGACCGTTAGAATCAATAATCATAACATTATGATGATTGTTCATAAATAAAAATGGTAATGGTTAATTGTAACAGAAATAGGAGTTGATGGCCTAATCTAGTAGGCTCAATCCATAAAAATCCCATCTATCAGAGCTAGAAAAAGTGGTGGAATAATTGGGCTTTTCTCTAGAGCAAGCCCATGACATGATTCAATATGATAACCTTGATGGTAATTTCTTTCAATATATGTTCAAGCTGATAGAGATCACCACTTGGGAAATGTTGTTTGAGCCACCTCATGATTTTATCACAATTTAAAACCTTACTCTTAGGACATATTATGGTTCTATAAGGGGTTATTTATCAAATCCCTGGTTACATTGTGTAATCATTTTGTATAAAAAAGTGGTTCATTTTATATATTTGTAAATTGTTTGAGTTTTATTTTTCAAAATAAATGTAGGATAAATTTTTAGAAGAATAATATTATTGAATAATGTTGAAAAAAAGAGAATTTTATTATATTTTTTATAATTTAAATAACGAATTAAATGAAATTATTTTATCAATGCATACATATATAGTTGTGATCAATAAGAAATTTAGTGTTTAATAAGATCAACTTAATTTTTTGTGAATAGTAAATTATAAATAATAATATTGCGTTTATAAATAGTAATATATGAAATATAATATTAAAATCACTTAATTAAGTGTAAATATAATTTTGGAATGTTAAATTTCAATATTATATCATGGAAAAAGTAAGCTACAGTTTCAGAAATTCTTAATTAAGTATTATTTTTTGTTTTGGGTAAATAGTCATATTACATTAAAATTAAATATCTAAAAATTAGAAAAATATTTCAATTAAATAGTGTTCATTTTTTAATTCAGATAAAAAATATTAGGTTAGGGAGAATATATATGTTTTTTATAAAATGTTTTGTTTTTCGGTGAATAGTAAAAATATAGTTTTGGTTTCAGTGTGTTTAATGGCAGCATTAATTAAGTATTATTGATGTAATAATTTTGGTAGAATCTTGACTAATAATATATGCTATGAGGTGTCCTAATTGTCCAAATCCATGGGAAAATACCATAGGAAATATTAGTGTTCTTCAAATACCACAAATGAGGCGTCCCTCAAAAATTTAATAAAATATTCCATCACATTTATTATAAATTCCAATGAATTCCTTCATTACATCAATTAAAAATTCTTCCTAAACTAATATATAGTATTTTTACCTCCCATGGGTTCTTCATAAGGTTCCCTCTAGCCCCCAAGGTCGCATCCTTTGTGTTTTTGAACATACTCTTCAATGGTAATGGAACCATTCACCCTCCTCTTTTAAGAAACAAATCTTTTATGTAACTTATTTTCATTTAAATTTTATTATTCCGGTTAATGTTATTATATATAAATATTGATTTCAATTTTATGTAAAAATATAAATTTTCCATTTTTCCTCTCATCAACTGATTTTCTGAATTTTTAAGCAACATCGTTATACTGCCGAATTTTGGTAAGGTAATTATCCAGTTATCTTTTCATTTTATGTTATCTTTTATGTTGTATTTCATTAAATATTCCCTAACATGTTCTTATTTTCAAGTAATTATATACATATATTTTATTAAGATACTTTTAGGAATGGGTGACTAATTTCCCCACTCTTTTTAATTTTTTTTAATACCATGTTGAATAATTGTTATGCTATATAATTTTCGTATTAAAATCAATATATTTTTCTAAAGAATTCTATTATTCTAATTATTTAAATTCTAATAATTATTTAATTACTAGGGGTATTAATAAATAAATAATAATTATATATTTTATTCTTTAATTTACAAAAATAAAATGAATATTCCCTTTTTTATTATAAATTACATAATGATCATGTTTTTACGCGGTTTTTTTAAAACGTCATGATCTTGATATGAAATACATTTATTTTTTCTATTTTATTTTATTTTTAAATGATTTTTATTATTATTTATGTGAACCACATTAATGTAAATATATATTATGGGTGCACCATGATATTTCTCTAATTCATTGGGTAGATAAATTAATATCTAGATATGAAAAGTATTACAGTACCTTATTGAATATCCTTGGTAGTTTTTACGACACCTTGTGAATAGACCCTGGTGATATGATTATGAATGTATAATATAAACTTTTTATCCACATTTTCATGAAATTATTTATGTTATTAATATCATGATATTTCTCTTCTAATTTCATTATAATATTTTATCATGTTCTTCTTGTATTCTCCAATGTGCATATTTTAAATATTTTCCATAATTTCTCTTTCTGAGCCTTATACTAACCTTTTCCTTTTATGTGTGTTCCCGGGATATGAGATTTAATAATTTTAATTAGGAAGAAAATTTAACGAATACATCAAAGAAGATTAAAATATTGTTTTTTATTTTCATGTGTTATGTGTATTTTTCCATGACATTAGACATTAAAGATCCTCTTTTTGTAAAATGTTATTAAAAGCTATGTAATAAATATGCAGGAGTCCAAAGTTGTTATAAAAGGAATGTTTACCTATTTTCGGAAATTAGGATATGAAATCCTTAGGAATAACCCTATATAAATGTTTAAATATTTGAAAACATCTTGATATTTTAGTGAACTATTTTGTAATTGGTTACAAAAATAGATCCATGATTTTATACAAATAAGTGGATGTGTTTATGGAAGAGATTTATCTAGGGTAAAACCTATAATCACTACATTGAGAAAGACTCTAACGGGAACTGGTTCATGACAACAGTCCTTGCTACACTCCTAGTTCCATACTCTTAGTGGATTTGTTTGGATAATCACATGATTTTTATGAATTGTTATGAAGGATTACACTATAATATAATTATTGTTAAAGAATAATATGTCTAAGAATGATGTTTTATGAAATAAAAATATGTTATAGGTAAAACATTCATAAATGAAATAACATTCTCACTAAGGTTTTATTCTTTTATAAAATGGCGAGCAATGGGAGGAACTATGAAAATGGTGACTGCAATGGGCCACACTATGGATGCACTCTTATCAATATAAAATGAAATCTTTCATGAGAATTACGAACCAAATGACACATGTTAAGGTAAATTAAATTAATCTACCGAGATACTAATTTTAACATGATGAAAACACTATTCTATAAAGTTCATTATCCATGATTAAGCACTAACCATTACTGGATATAACGACCCATTGATTTTTGAACCACATATCATCTCTATCGATAAGATCATTTCTATTCTCAACTATTCAGAATATGAAAACGATACCTTGGTTGTTTAACTCTTAGACGGTGAATCTGATATGTGGTGGGAACATTTTATAAAAATGATACCAATGGTAGAGGTTGAATATATTTATTGGGAAGAGTACATAGTGATCTTATTCATTAATTACTTCCCTCGATCTATTTGACAAAAATGGAGAAAGAGTTTCTCAAGATGAAGCATAAGGATAATGTATCTATTGGAATCTATGAGATGAACTTCACAAGTCATAACAATTACACCTCAATGTTTTTCATGAATCATAATAGTATGGTGGATAGTTTAATTGGTGGACTAAGGCCTCATCTGTGGAAGAAACTATCAAACCAAGACTATGATAGATATGAGAAGATCATGTGGAGTGTTATGGAAGTCGAACTGGAGTTCCGTTAGATGCAATGGTCTCATAAATCTAAAGAAAAAAAGAGATCAATTGACAAAATATTAGGGAGGAGATTTATTAGGGAAGATGAAGAAGTAAAGTGAAATGTACCACATGTAATAAATGTGGGACGAAACATTTTGGGAATTTCCTTCTTGGGGGAGGGAAGCGCTACAAGTGTGGAAGATATAGCCATATCGCATGAGTTTTTATGTTGAGGTGATTCATTAACATACCAACAATAATTAAAAATATATGATGTTCTATGTTCTACTGGATGTCTAGTGAATCATTTCTTGAAATATTCGTCACTTTACCAATAAATGTCCAAATCTGAGTGCAGTGGAGGGAAATCTCCATCATGCTCAGCAAAGGCCAAGAGGGCATTGTCATGCTTTTAATACCAAGACAGTTAATGTTGAAGATAAAAATGATCCGTTGGTAGACACTCTTGTTTCACACTCAAATGTATCAAATATTTTTTTGATTCTAGTTCTATGAATTCATTTATTTTCACAATGTTTACAATGAATTTATAATCAAACCTTAAATTTATAAAAGTAAAGTTATCAAACCATACTCTTGGAGGGATTATCCAACAATAAGTGGTATTTTAAAACACTTGTATTTACTTTAGTGTGAAAATTATAACCGCAAATATAGTAGTCATACAAATTTTGGTATTTGACATTATAGTTTTGTAGAATTGAATCTAAAAGTATAATGGTATGATCAAATGCAGAAGAAAGGAAATAATAGCAGTCTTGAATTGGAATCCTATAGTTATCTTCCTAGGAGATATTTATCTACTGATAGTTTTCTAGAATCACCTCTTATAGACTACTATATGGTGTTGACAAGTGAAAAAAATAAATGAATGATAAAATAAGGACACAAAATTTCCCTATCATCCAAGAATACATAGATATATTTCCTACTAAGGTGCTAAGACCTCCCCCAGAGTTACATGTAGAGTTGTTTATTGAACTCGTTCCTGGATCTCATCTGATATAAAATAACTAGTATTGGATATAAAATGTGGATATGGATGAAGAAACGAAACAACACAAAGATATTTTTTAAAAACTGTTTATCTGACTATGTTAGTCTCCTTTTGGAGGATATGTTCAGTTTGGGAAGAAAAAGGATGGATCAATACAACTATGCATTGATTATATAGAACTGAATGAGATAATAATGAAAACAAATACCCACATCGATGAATTAATGACTTATTTGTAAATAAATTGGTTTAATTCATCTCCAAATGTAATATTTGATATAGTTATAATCAGTAGAGGGTGAAAAAAAATATTCCAAAAAATGGCCATTTCACCACGATATGGTCATTATGAGTTTGTTGTTATAACCATCTGACAGACTAATACACATGCTATTTTTATGGATTCGAGGAATAGATTATTTATGTAACACCATGATAACATTTTAGTTGTTTTTATTAATGATATTCAGATATATTAAAAATGTCAAGAAGAGCATGTAGATAATATAAGGGTCATATTAAAGACTCTGAAAATGAGATGTTATATGGAATGTTTATCAAGTATGTGGTTTGGTTACGAAAGGATTCTTTGTTGGGGAACATTATAACTAATTATGTAATCACAGTTGACCCTACAATGAAAAATAATGCAGAAGAGTGGAATATTCTTACACAAATAACTGAGATTCGTAGTTTTCTTAGATTAGCAGTATATTATAAGAGGTTTATAGAAAAAATTTCATGACATTCTATTTTACTAACCCAGTTAAATAAAAATGGGGTTATGACTATCTGGACAATGGAGTGTGATGAATGATTCAATGATATGATAAGGATTCATTATTTGTAGCGATTAATCATTAAAAGGGAATGGGTGCTTCCTGATGAAAAAATACAATGTGATTTCTTATGCATATCGATAGTTGAAGACTCATGTGCATGACTACCCAACACTTGATCTGGAGTTGGATGTGGTTGTTTTTTCATTAAAGATATGCAGGAACAATATTTATTCCATGAAATGTGAAATATTCACAGACAATCAATGATTGGAGTATATTATCACACAAAAATAATTGAACATGAGATAGAGGATAGGGTTTGAAATTTTTAATGACTATTATTGTTCAATTCATTATTAACCCAGATGAGAAAATAAAGTTGCAGATGTATTGTTTTTGAAGTCAAAATTATTTTTTCAATGATGAGGTTTCAATGAGATCCATTGATCCAAGAACTAGTATAAATGGACTAGGTAATTATAAAGGATGTCACATCATCAACCCTACCCCAAATGATTTATCAACCCTCTTTACTACATATGATCATGAAAGATAAGAAAGGGGATCATTTTTTATAAAAGATATATGAGGATCAAAAGGATGGAAAGTTTATTGAGATCAATATTGATGTTGTATGTGTATGGAAATTTTGTAGAAGGATATGATTACCTTCTATTATAGAAATATAGAAGGAGATGATGGTTGAATATCATGGCTCTTCTTTCTCTATACATCATGGAAGAACGAAAATATATAGAGACCATTGTGTTCATTATTATTGGGATAATATAACAAGTAAAAATTTTTACATTACCACATGGTTCGTTGTTTGTCAGAAAGTGATGAAAGGGTGAAAACGTCTTAAAGGGTTATTAATTTTTTTCCCATACAATAATTGAAGTGGGAAAATATCAATATTGATTTTTATTGGTTTCACGAGAACATCTAAAAGAAACAATGTGATATTGTTAATAGTGGAATGTCTCGCCGTGATTGATCATTTTATCTCTATTCAAAAAGTATTCTCTCTTAATAATATTTCCTGTATTTATGTAAAGGATGTGGTAAGGGCGCACCGAGTTACACTTTCTATTGTATCTGACCATGATTTAAGATTAAAATAAAAATAATTGAGAGGGTTTCAACATGCTATGAGTACCAACTTGAATTTCGATATAGGCTATCACCCCCAAACCGATGGAATACTTGAAAGTACCATTCAAATACATGAGGACATGATGAGAACATGATCAATAAATTTATATGGGCTCAACATATCACATTAGATGAGTTCTCTTACCACACAATCTTCTACTCGATCATTCAAATGGACGCTTATGAATAACTATATGGTATGTGATGTATTATTATTACTTATTGGGATGATTATAATGAGATATATATTATTTGGCTTCATCTTTTGCAAGAGATGATAGAAAAGGAACATTCCATCAAACAAAAAATTAATTGTAACCAGAGTTGGAAAAAGAGTAATGCTAAAAACCATCAAAGGGACATGGAATTTGATGTTGGTGAAAATATATTTCTTCGAATTCCACCTTGGATGAGAGTTATGAGGTTTGGGAAGAAAGGTAAGCTAAAACCTAGGTACATTGGCCCCTATGTAATTTTTGACTGCATATGAGCAGTGAAGTACCCACACATTCTCCCTTATGAGTGTATGAGGTAAAATTTCAGTGATGATATTTCATAATGGGGGATGAATGTAGTGACACGAACATATGAATAATATTTTGTTTCCAATTTTTTTGTGATTTTAAATTTGATACTGAAAAAAAGTATATATTTTTATTAATTATGTGAGTACAATTAAAATGATACCATTGGGTTTCAACTGTTATATGATTTCTGCTCAATATGACCATTGGGAACTATAATATTAACATTATGATTGTAGTTTACAAAAAAATGATCATGGTTATTTATTACAGAATGAGGAGTCGATGGCCTCATCTATTATACTCGCACAATAAAAAGACCATATGTAGGATCTTGGGATGTAGGTAGCATGTCTAGGCTTTTCTATGGACCAAGCCCAAGATGATCTTCACCATGATAATCTTGAATGAAATATAATCCGGGAGAAGTTCAAGCATGAATAAATCACCACATGCGTAATGTTGTCCTAGCCGCCCCAATAATCTATCACCAATTAACACTGTACTCTTTGTTCATATGATGTTGTTATACGGGGAAATGTAACAAGGCCCTAGTGACATTTTGTAATCCTTTTGAATAAATCAATTTTTTATTTCTTATTACGGTAATTTTTTTTAAATTTCAAATGTTAAAATATATTTAGGATAAATTTTAAGAAGATTCATATTATTGACGAATATTTTAAAAAGTATTTTAAATTTTTTTTACACATTAAATAAATAAAAAACAAGAAATTATTTTCAAAAAAAAGGTCACGTACAGTTGTGATTAATAATAAATTTAGTGTCTGATAACATTATCTGAATTTTTGGTTAATAGTAAATTATGAATAATAATATTACCCTTATTAATAGTAAAATTTAAAATTGAAAAGTATATTTAATTATTTATGTATAAATATAATTTATTATTATTTAATGGTAAAATGATATTATGGCACAAGTAAATAACTATTTTAGAAAGTATTAGTTAATTATTTGTTAATTTATGTGTAAATATTGATTTAAAATAAAAAATAAATATATCATTTTTAGGAAAATATTTTCATTAAATTGACTTATTTTTTGAATTCGGATAATATATATTAGGTTAGGTTTAATTTATGATATTTTTATAAATATTTTTGTTTTTGGTGAATAGTAAAAACCAGTTTTTGATTATGGTGTCTTTAATAACAAAATTAATGATTTAATAATAATTTAATAATTATGGTAGACTATTGAGGAATAAAATATGATATGAGGTGTCCCAAGTGGCAAAAAACATGGGCAAATACAATGAGAAAGCTCATGGTTTTTGAAATAAAACTAACTAAGTGTCCCTTGAAAATTAATCAAATATTCCCTCACTTTTGGTATAAATAAAAAACATTTATTTGAATTCCAATCGTTAAAAATTCCTCCTAAATGATTATATTGTATTTTTTACTCCCAATGAGTCCCCCCAATCTTCCCTAAATCCCCCACGGTTCAAACATGTGAGTTTTTTATATTACTCTTCAATGTATGGGAACCTCAATCTCTCCACTTTTAGTCAATACTCGTTTTATGTTATATATTTTAAATTAAAATATCTTATGATATGGAATGATCTTATTATCCATATGTATGTCAATTTTTCTTCCAAATGATGGGAGATACATTTTGGTTTCATCAACTAATTTTCATTATTTTTATTTGACGTCGTTTGGCTGCTAAAAAATTGTATGTGAATTCCCCAATTCGCTTTTCATTTCAAATTATTTTTTATGTGGTACATATTTCATGTTTCCATAATATGTTCTTATAGAGGATGAAGAGTAGAATAAAGGGCACAATGTTCTAATATGGTATGAATATAACCCCATATAAATTTAGTAGACTGGAAAATAAGAAATAAAAATAATTTGAAGAAGCATAATAGATTGCCAATAGTGAATCCAAAAAAGAAACCGTAATAAGTACATGTGGTATAAGATATATCCATAATGTAATATTAATTAGAATAAATTAGATATGTTATATAAAAATTCATTTTTTAATTATTATATAGAAAATAGAAATATATAAAATATAATATTCCAACATTTTAAACATGCTAAAGAGAAAAATATACCAAAATACAGATCCACTATAATCATCACTATATGCACATTCCTATACTACCATGTTCCCATGCTATAAGAAATATATATCATGAATATGAGACGGGGAACATTCCAGTCCCTATATCGGCGTCTATATTCTTTTCTGGATACCATGAAGTGGATTAAACTAGGTGTGAGAACAATCATAATAGGCCAATAGCAACATCATCTAGAATAATCAAGTAATTTCTCATAGTATAGCAATGTGATGATATAATATATAATAAAAAATTATGAGAACAAACACAAGTCTGCTTATTATTTTGTGTGAAAAATTGCATAATCTACCTTATAGAGGATGGTACATGTCATATCTTAATTACCATGTACATTAATATATATTAATATTATATAATATGAATATATGTATATACACTATATATGTAATGACATATATAGGAATATACATAGATAATATGTGCTAGATAGAACTGAGTCATGACTCATGCATGCATGAAATGTATAATGACATAACAATTTCAACATGTACACTAGCCGTAGATTTTATATGAATGTGAGACATCAAGCTGGCCACTTAATATAATTAGGGGTGTTTTTTCCCCAAAACTATATTTATGGGAATGTGGAACAACATTTCCATAATCTATGTAAAATTAAATAATTCAAGATTCCATTCCCATCACTAATGTAATGAAGTGTGAGAACTCCATTATCATGAAATCCCTTAATAATTTTTCAGTAACCAATATCCATGACCATATCATAAAAATAATAGTGCATTTATTTTATAAAAAAATTCATCATGTAACCAAAATTAATCGCGAGTGTCACATTTTACATAATTAATATATATATATATATTAATATAAAACACATTCTGTGGACATTCCACAATCTTTTAATTATATAAATTAAACAAATTAAATTAATATGAAAGTAAAATAAAATTAAATGCCAATCGATACCACATAAGAGTTTGTTGGTCATTAACACATTTACATAAAAGATTCTATTTAATTTTACACACCCAATATGGTGAAGACCATCATGGTAAAAATACCATTAATGTTTACCAAGGTCTGTATTGGTATCATATTATGAATAAATTAATTTAAAAGTGTGATGAAATATTACAGATATTTTATATATTTTGTGCTATTTTTTACATCATAAAATTTTGAAAAAACAGATAAAATACTGTGAACATTACTAGACCACATAACTTATCTCTATTGATGACCAATCGTCAAATTTCATTATATCAATAGTTGAAAAATGTTTGGAAATTGATGAATATATTAAAACCCTAATAAACAAGGAATATATTCTTGAACCAATATATCAAAAAATATAATGGGATAAATGAAAAAATCAAGAAGATGAATAAAGAAGTTTCTATTATATACAAAATTAAACCAATGGTTGTCTTATTGGTGTCAAGATGGAGGGGAAAGACTTTTGTTTATGGTTGGTAGTGGTAGTTCTCTTCCATACATATCTTATAAATGCCTCCCTTATTTAACAAACAATCAAGGGAATTTACACGATAAGTAATTTCTAGAGGATGTGTAATTCCCTAGGTTTTCCCCTCCTGGGAAAAAATGGTTCGTGGGGTGAAATTGGTTTCACAACGTAATGACATGTGTGATATTTAATTCAAATCATGTATTTAATACACATAAACTATTAAAATATTGTTATTCTATTATGGATGCATAAAAGATATGTCCTAAATACAAGCATTCTTCAGAAATGAAGTCCGACAATCCTTAAGCATCGGTCTCTATGGTCTAAACTGAAAAGATAATTTAATGATTGTTTATCAAAATTTTAAAATTTTTATACCACTCAGAAATATATTGTTGTTTCAAAATAACCATTAAATATATAACTTTTAATATTGAGAAATATATTTTGTATTTATTTACACAAATAGTGGTTAAATTTTATTATAATCCTAATATAACTAAAATATTAAATAAAAAATTATCCTCAGTTTTGTATCATTAAATAAATAATGAAATACAAAAATAATTAAAAATATTAAATATATTTAAATGAAATTTAATATACCAAAAGAAAACAAGAAATATTCAGGATATTTAAATGTAATTGTTCAGTTTTTCATTAAAAGTATACAATGGATGAACAATTATTTTAATTATATTTATTAATGTTAAATTACTAAAAAAAGTATCAATTTTTTATAATATTTAAAAAGTACAATTAAATTATTTTTGATAAAAAAATATCAACATACAATCTACTTAAAACATTTTAAAATGTGAAATGAGAGTGTATTAAATTTCATCACTTTTTAAAATAATTTATAAATATATGATAATAAGAAAAATAAGAGATTACAAAAATTGGTAAAAATTTGAGGAAATACTCTTGAATAAATTAATATTCTGTGAAGCCAAAACTAAATTAAAATATTAATTTAATCAAAATTTATAAAATTATATCTCCATAATTTATTTTCCATAACATTAAAAAGGAATAATGGAATGGTAAATATATCATTATGTTAGTTTTTATATGAAAAATATTAAAAAATAATATCACATTTAATATTATAATAGCTAATAAATTTATTAATGTTAAATTTTTAATAGTTATATAATATTATAATGTTTTTTTTTAAATCTAATAAATTTAGAAATTATAAAAATAATATAAGAATATTAAAAAAAATAAAATAGTTATAAAATTATTTTTAATAATAATGATTTAGAAAATAGTATACTCATAATGATATATTGTCTTCTGGAAGTAGATAATGCAATACAATTTGGTTTGCATGAAATAAAAAAATTATTTAATAATAAAATGGCACATTTGAGAGGTATATTATCAATCAGGTTTTTACCATCTAAAATAAGAATAAGAATATATAATTATATTATAAAATTTTAGTCTATTAAAAAGAATAATCAATTATTATTAGATTTTTTCATATATAATAATTTTCTTAAAAAATGATAAATGATAATATTTACGAGTAGATTGATATTTGGCACAAAAATAAACACAATACATAAGGTTTGGTCTTAAATTAGATCAATCTATAAACTATATAGGAATGTCCCTAAATTTTTTTTAATATATAAAATTACAAAAAAATAACTAAAATAAATTTACATTAAGTTCTCATGGGGACTTTAAATGGTTTACACGAATAAAAATCAAAAAACTTAATTAAATAATTACAATAATTAAATTATCCCAATAATATTCTAATATATCACTAATTAATAAAAAGGTATAAAAATAATTTTATATCACCTATTATAATCATATTCAATTCCCAAGCCATCAAATAAGAAAATTTATTACCATGAGATTCACATTAATAAGCAAAAACAATATCATCAACCAAAATTTGACCAATTAAAATATTATTAAAAATAATTTTATTAAACAAATTAAAATAAAATTTTTCATTGTGAAATAAATTTTCAAACGAAATATGTCATGATTAGATAAAATGTTATTTCTTCAAAAGATATGAATCCGTTGAAAATTAAATGAATTACTACTAATTTTTTTTTCAGATAAAGATTATTGAGGAACCTAAACATATTTAGAAAGAAAACAATCTAAAATCACGCTTTTATTGACTATATGAATGAAATTAATGCCAGGAAAATCATGAAAATAGAAAGAAATTTTATTTTTAGTTTGTAAAAAACAAAACAAAATTCAGAAAAATATATTAAATATCCTTTATAATAACCTTCCTCTAAAATCATATATGTTTTCTTAAAAATTTGGCCAGATTCAATAATTTTATTTCACAAAATATATAATGTTCAAAATGATTCTTATCTGAATGGTGTTTTACTAATTTAATTTTTTTTTGGAAATTGATTATTATCATTTTATATATCAATAATCCAATTATAATAATAAAAATCACAAAAAATTGTTAGACGCATTGTAAGGAACTACAAAATAAATTACAAACAACACCAATGAATATATTAAATTTTTTATAACATAATAAACATAATCATTGATATTAGTTATAATATAGTCTTTATACACCCTTTTATATGTATAATGATAAAGAGTAAGTCCCCCAAAATATTTACAATTATCTCGAGTTTTTTATTCACCAAAATAAATTTCGATAAATCATCATTAAAATATGTTAAATTAAAATTCTTTTATTCAACATTCTCAACAAATTTAACATGAAAATATTATTTTAGATATATATATTATTATAATAATAATAATGATATTTTTATTATTATAATAATAAAGTTATTTTTATTATATTATTTAAGAAAAATAACTTTATAACATTAGGTTTTGAATTTATCAAGGGTAGAAGTACTATTTATAAAAAACAATAAACTCCAAAAAATTGAAAGAACCCGTAATATATTTTTTAACATTTTACATTAATAAAGGGTTTATGTGACATATATTCTAATTAAAATATTATTCAATATATATAAAGTTTTATTAATAGTTTCACATCATAAATATTTAGGTAAACTACATTCCTTCAACAATGTTCTAGGAATTCAATATCATTTCTATTTTTATGTTCAATATCACTATATTCATGTGGAATTATTGTATAAAGATAAATATTAAAATTAAAATTTAATTAAATGAAATTTTCATAAAATTTAAAAAAATTCCCCCATTATCACATCTAATAGAAATATTTATGTAATGTTTTTTATTTTTCCTTAATTCATAAAAGGAAAAAATATATATAAAAATTAACTTTTATGAATCTTACAATAAGTTATGGTAAATTTACTATAATCATAAAAAATGGAAAATAAAATTCTTACCTCATACATAATAATCACATTAAAAACATTAAATCTAATAGAATAATTTTAAATTATCAAGTAATACTAATATTATTAATATATTTATCATAAATATTTTATGATTAATCATTTAAATAAGAAATTAAAAAAATAATAATAATTATAAAAATAAGAAATTATTATCAATGTACATTATTTTAATTTTCTGTAACAATAAAAAGATCAAATACACAGTCCTCTACTTCCCCCATCTATCATCTGTTTCTGTACCATTAAGACACTTAAAATTCTGTTTAGTAAATTTATGAAAACCAATAGTAAAAATATTCTAATTCATATTGGTATTAAATAATTAATTATTATTTTTGAAAATTAAAAACCAAATTTCATAAAAATAACCCCTCATACCATCAGCAAGTAATTATTAAATAGTAATTAATTTATATCTCAATACTCTAATATTTATTGTTTTGTAAATTGACAAAAAATTAATTATACGAACATTAAGAAATCCCTTAACTATTACTTTAAAATTTTCACATAGTTTAATAGAGTATCCATATCATTTATTATAAGATTAAAAATATATTTATCTACAATAAAATTATTAATGTAACCATGATAAATGTTCAACTTATCATTGACATTATGAAGCCATGTTTCCAAAAAAATTAATTAAATAGAATTTTTTTTGGAACTGAAGATATCTTTTTCCAATCCTGATAGTATAATAAATTATTAGTCCATATATGTGTTATAAATATTTTAATTCTTAAAATAGGAAAAAATTATTTGAAATAATAGTTTTATTTCAACTAACATACTGAGGAAACCATATGTAATATTCATTAACATAATTCCATTATATATAAAATATACGGTAGGTAACACCCGATATATTTCCATCGTAAATTTCTATAGATGAATTATTATGTCATATATATTTGTTTATTATATCAAATATACTATTTACGTAATTTTTTTCATCGATGAAATTATTATTTCATACTCCTATTTTATTCAAAAAAAATTTAATAAATATTTTTTTTGACTTTTTATTTCTCTCTTCAAAAATATATTCATATTGAGAAAAGAAAATAAATCACTAAAATATTTTCCATTTTAAAAAGATGGATTCTTTATAAATATATAATATTCATTTTTTAATCAGATATTTATATTATCATATTCAGTTATCTTATAAAAATCATCCATTAGAAAAAAATAGTTTTTTAGTGGTTATTTTTTCTCAAAGATCAATACCTTATTAGTTTGGTCAACATAATAATAATATGACATATAATCAAAATAGTAAAAATTACCATTTTTAATTTGAACTATAAATTTTTTATTCATATGTTTTTTAGTTCTATTTCCAAAAAAGAAATCATATTATTCTATATTATACTATACTAATGTCAATAATTATACATTTGTTTATATTTCTTAAATGAATTAACATCATGTAATTTTATATTCTATGTAATTTTTTATATAATACCAAAATTTGGTTTAATAAAAATTATTATAATCATTTTTCCCATTATTATTTTTATTATCATTGTGGATATTCTTCTAAAATATGTTTTTTAATTGCCTTAATTTTTTCATCATAGTGTAGTTATTTTTTTGAAACTTTCTATCTCTTTGTTTTTTAAATGATTCAGAATTAGATGAGTTATTGGAAATAACAAAATTTTATTTAAATATAATTCCATTTTGACATGAATATAAATCTTTTTTAATGTTATTCAATGCTAGTTAATATTGAATTAAATAATAGATGATTTTATCTAAATTAATAGCCTTAATGAATATTCATTAATTAATTTATACATTCTTTTCATGACATATCATGGGTAGATATATTTTTACTCATTGAAATATTATATTGTTTTCTAACATTTCTCTATGGGAACACATTTCATTACCCATTTTTCTAAATATGTAGAACATTTTATTGATATTTTTATCTTAACATGTCTTCAAATCTATGTACTCCTCACAAGGAATTCCTCTTTTGGATATAATTAACATTTATATTCCATGAATAGAAAAATTTAATGTCTTAAAAATATGATCACTATTATTATATATACGCAATTAGAAAACACACTACTATAAATCACTTAATTTAAATTATTTATTACATTATATTTCATAAAATAGATAGAACCCTCATTTAAATTACGAATACATAGGACTTATTTTGGTATATTATTTTAGGATCAATCATTATTCCATAATAAAAATCATTTTGAATAACACTATTCTCATGCTCTAATAACTATATTCATTTTCATAAATGATTCATGGATTTTTGAGGAATTCTTGAATCATTTAAGTTCATTCCTACCAACTAAGAGTCACCTTTTTTCATTGATAAGAAAATATATTATAAAAACGTTGTCACAAAATAACATAAATATGGGAATCTATTTCTAAGAATAAATGGTTATTGAAACCATTTTTTTGATAGCAGGAAATGAAAAAATTAATAATATATAACTACAAGGGAAATTATCTAGTAATTATTGGTATATTACATATGGTGATGAAGGATTAGTTAGAGGTAGGTGAATATATCATATTAATCATTTAATTAGATGGTCTAATTTATAAAAATTAATATTGAATATAACATATCATATAAAAAATATGATATTGTTTATAGAAAATATTAAATAGAAAAGAGTGACTTTTATAGAATATTTGTATAATATATACAATCTATACTATTATACCTATATAATCAATGATAGAATAATTATCATCACTAGATTTTTATGGAGAGCCATAACCGAATAAGTCATGTACCTAATTTATTGGATGTAATACTTGAAATACATGTCAAATTGTGCATGTAGAGTAATGACCCATAAAAATATTTACAAGGATATTACATATCACCATTTTAAAGTCTTAATTTAAAAAAAATTATTAGACAATAGAATAATAGAGTCACAAAATGAATAGATGGAATTATATAGTCGGTGAAATTAATAGTTCAATGTTATATCACAAGAAAGAATAAATAAAGAGATAACAAAAATAGAATTTTAGAATAATAGAGGAAGTATTATATCAATAATGAATATTACTGAATAGCATGAGTATCTTGAGTGGTAATTAATATCAAATCATTAAATATTTAATATAATTAAATGATTTTTTGGATCACCACATGAATGTATGATCGAAAAAAGAAAACTCATTTTCAGAAGTCATGAATTATAAAATACATTATGCATTACAATAATTTTTTCCTTTACAATGTTTTGTAATTTATAATTCATCAAAATGTATCCTTGAGTAATTTATCATATTATATATATATTCTAAAAAGTCATTTTTTTCATTAGAATGATTCAAAACATAAAATTTAATCACATAAAATTACATTAAATTAAATTTATAATAATATTCAATTTTGTTTTTATATTACAAATATAAAATATAATAACATAACAATATTGATAAATAATTGAGTTCAGTGAAATGGATTCTCTATATATTTCTTCTCATTAAATTTAAATAGTATATTATAATATTTTTGTTCTTCTGGTTAGTCTTTTGGTTTTCTCATTTGGTAACACATAAGTGGGTATATTGGGTTGTTGATATTATTTTTATTTGTTTTTATTGTTATATTTTACTTATATATATTTCTTTATTTTTTTATGACGTGACATGTCATTAAATGGTAAATTTCTCCCCCATAAATTTTATCAAAACCATAGTGTTAGTTTCTATGATCTCATGATCATGGAATGCCTTGAGTTATGAGAAGATTCACAATGGAGGAATAATCATACTATGATGGGTAATTATAAAATTTTATTAATGAATATAATCTTTTTAAAATAATATATATAATGTTAATATATTTGAAAATGGTACACAAATGTTTTTATAGAATATATGTGTTTTTTAGGGATAACATATTATGGTGGATGTGATAGTCATTGGGAAAGAATGAGATTAAAATTTCATGATTTATAAAATAGAGTTGTGGGATAATATTCAATTATTTTAGATTTATTAGTGAAATATTCCTGACAAAAATTGTCCCATGTAGATATTAAATGTATTTGACAGACCATGTGACTGTGATTGATCTCTAAAAAAATTGGGTAGATGCTTTTATTTAAATAACTCAACTGTTAATAAAATAATCATTGTTTTTTTAAATAGGATAACAATAATGAGTTCTATAACTAAAATATGTTGTATATATATGTGGTTAGTAATTTTTTTGAATAATCTATGTCTTTTTCAAGCATGACATAAATTAATTAGGAAAATGTTATCCTACATATAAAATTGACACTACTAATAATGGATTTAAATAACGATCTTATGAAGAAATTTTATATGAGAAGAAAATTTTTTATATGATTAATTTATATAAATATAATGGAATATTAATTATTATTATGTTGAAGTGTAATGTTTTTAATACTGAAATGGGAATTATTTTATAAATTAGTAGTATAATAGAATGAAAAAGGATTGAGGTTTGTTTATTTTGTAATTTATTTGATGTTTTTCTTTTTTTTTTAAATTACATTTTCAATGATTTAATTATTGTTCACATGGAATAGGGTTAATAATTTTTATAGGAAGGAAGAGAATAATAAATATATATATTATATATATTTATTTTTGGATAAAATTTATTATTATTAAATTTTTTATTATCTAATAATATAATATTAATGAGTACATTTAATTTTCAATAATGAATAAATGTCATCATGAATAAATCAAATAATTATTTCATTGTAGATTTTAGTTTTGATTAGTCTCAGATTTTTTAGATTCATATAATCCTAATAACCTATATTATTTTTATTACTTCTAGTATTCATAGAAATAAAATTCTTTGGAATGATTTTCAAAAAGATTATATTTGATAATAATATGAGATTAATATATTAAATTATCTTAATTAGAAGGTATTATTTTTATATATAATTAAATCCAAGATTAATGGAATAATCTTGTAGGTTTAAATATATTTGTTTTTATAGTTTATTATTTAATTTATTTTTTACCATGAAAAAACTCTATTTTTTGCTAAGTGAAATAGAGAGATGATTTTTTTTCCTATTGGATAAATAAAATTTTTATTTCCTTATTTTCATTATTTTTTTATAACCCTGATGAATTTATTTGAGTAATTTTTTAATGTAAAATTTATATATTTTTTTATTAATCCTAAATAAATAATTTATTAAAATAATGCAGTAAATGAATGTTATCATGTAGCTACAATAATAATAATTATTAGGATGGAAATGTTGAGTTAAATGATATATATTACTCATTACCATTTTGATTTTAATATATTGGTTTTGAATAACTATAAATCATTCATATAGTGATATAATTTTTAATAGTGATAATTTGATGGAATATCATGATAGTTAATGAATTTTAAACATCATGTCTGGTGCACGATTGGTTTGAAAATTTTAAACATGATGTAAAATATGTTGAAATTATTTTTGAGAAATTTTTTATTAAATATGGATGGGTCATGTTTAATGTAATAATATCTTTATGGGAATATATTTTAATATGATAATTTATATGTTATGATTTCAGAAATGAATCAATATTTAAAAAGGGTACTTCAAATAAATTTTATAAAAAAAATTTATGATGTGAATGGGTTTTAAAATTATAATTTAATATATTAATTGTGGTATTTAATTTTTTTTGTAAATTGTTTTTATTATGATGGGTAATACTAGTTTCTTTTATTATGAAGTTGAATAATAGGTTGAAATTAAATAATTCCTTCTAATTGTGCAAGCTGTTTATTTTTTTTTGTTTTTTTATTTTTCTCATTTATAGTGTTTTTTGTTTAATCGATTTCATGATTAATGATAATTGAAAAATTAATTTATTTTTATAAGTAGTATATGATTTCGGTTAATAAATAATGTTAAAAAATGTTTCATTTTTTTTGTTTTTTAAAACATGGATAAATGTTTTCATGCTAAATTAAATTTGTATTAGAATAAAATTTTTAAAGATTTGATAGTGTTTTTTATTAATGATGAATAGTATAATTTTTATATAATATGTAATATATAATGTCGATGAATGAATGAAATTAATATCTATTAATGTTTATAATATTTGAAGAATTCATTTTAAAGTGTTGGTTTAAAGGGGGTTTTATGATGTAATGATGTGTTTTAATTGTATATAAAATTATTATTTAGGCGTTTTTTATAATACATTCTCACAAGAAGATATGTTATTTTAGAATTTATTGAAAAATAATGTTTTGATGAAATTTGTAAAAAAAATATTTGTGGAATAATTATAATTTGTTAGGTTGTTGTCTGAGTTCATCTAATATTCAAATTACATCAAATTTTCAAGATCTATGGATTTTCTATATGTAAAATAATGATTTATAGTCTTTGGACTAAATTAATTCGTGGTGTTTTTAAATGATAGTAATGGGTGCTTCATAGGGTTTTTATTGCTAGGGCATTTTTTTGATTTTGTATGAGACAAATAATAAAAATAAGTAATAATGTGTAAAGAAATGTAATAATTTGAAATATTGTTTTAAATTTTTTGGAATGATTTTTTTGAGTATGGATCATGTATAAAATATCTTAATAGTGTATTACTCTTGAATTGGATAGTGGTACTGGGTGAAATAAAAAATAATGGTTATTAGTTCGTAATTGAATTATATATAATGGAATAGGAACAAATATGTTGTGTTTGTGATTACCAATTTGAATTGTATTAAAATATTAAAAAATTTAATGTTTATTCATGTGAATTTACATTAATATGGGGAATAATATAGTGGGTAACACTAATACAGTTTCGTAGTATAAGAATTTTTTGGAATTCAAATTTGAATATTTTTAGGTCTTTTTCGTGTTTGAAAAAGAGATTCATTTGTATAGTTTATTCTTATAGACAATATGTATTTTTATTTTGATTTATCAACTTCATGTTCTATGAATTATAATTTAATTATTAGGCAAATTTAATTAGAAGTCAACAATCTGGTATGGGTAAAACTAGTTAATTTTTTGAATAATTTGGTTGTTAATATTGTTTAGGGTGTTACTAATAATATGTTTCATAATTATTTAATTAGAGTAATTACAAATATTGGGGATTAAAAATATGTTTATAGATAAATTATAAAATAAAATAATTTTTGAGAATAATGAAAAGTAATCTATTTTTGAAATATATATACATTATTTCGAGGGAAAGGGGAATGCAGTACATGGGTATATAAGTACTCTCCCAAGGAATAGATTGGGATGATGATTACAAATTTTTCAAAAAAAATTATAAATATAAAAAATTGCATTGGAATTCATAATGTATACACATTTCAGAAAGAAAAAAATTTAATGACATAAAATGGGATTAATTTAGAAAATTTTAAATATTTATCTATATAAGAACAATTAACCATCCAAACAACCGTATTCGTTGAAATTAATGGGAGTTTATCACTAAATAAGAATGCATAAAATTAGTAGAATAGAAATACAAAAATTTCCCCCTATCATGTTATTTACCAATATCTAATTTTTTTTGTATTACATCTATTAAATTTCAATTTTTAATTATACAAATGATGAATTCATGAGGTAATTTTATTCATCAAGATGATATAAATTTAATCCTCATGTTTATTTTTAAAATAATGAGCTCTATTTTGTTTCAAATTTATATTAATTAAAAATTTTGACCCAATTTTATTTGATATGCATATTCTTGCAATTTTATTTTGTTTTTCATCAAAAATTGGTGAATAAAAGTAATATTATAACATTTATAAAACCTATTAAATTCCATCGTGATTTTTATTCCCATCGAATAAAAACCATTCTTCCATTCAAAATATTTAATTTTCATAAGAAATTATTAAAATTGAAAATTATTTTTGATGTTAGATTATATTCTCCATGAGTAATTAAGAGGTGTAGATATATTATTATTGTTATTTATTGATGAAATATTTTTCTATAAATGTTTATTTGAATATATAATGACAGGAATATTTTATAATTTTTTTTGTTTGGTTGAAACATAAATGGTTGAATTTTTTATGCTAATATAGGATTTTAAAATGATTAGTTAATTATCTTTTAAAGTGTTTAATAATTTTTATATACTTAATTCATTAATATTTGATAGTATATTATTGAGTTTCACTGGATTGAAAGTATATGTTTTTTTATTATTTTATGTCACTTAAATAAATATGTTAATGTGGTGATTGATGTGTATAAGGTATCAAAACATACATAAGGGACTAATGAAAATAACATGGTGTTTTTCAGATATTTATGTAAAATATATTATTTAAAATTATGATTTATTAATAAAAATTTTTATATTAGTGAAATGAAAAAATGATGAAATATGGAAATTGTAAAATTTTATTAAATCATTATAATATTATCCTATTATGGTAGAAATGGGGGTTTTTTATGGGATATGAATACTAAAATTAATGTGTCATAGTGTAGAAAAGCCTTCAGATTAATATTGTTAGCATGGTTTTTTAAAAATGGAATGATTAATTGTTATTTGAAAACATTGATTACAATTATAATGTGATTATTATTATTTTTATTTTGGTGATTTTTTATGATTTATATATTGATATTATGTGTATATTGAATTTAATAATTTATGATTAATTGGAATAAAGTGTTAAGTAATATAATATGTTTTTATAATAGTATTAGTAATAAAAAGTTACATAATGAGTATAAAAATTTTCTTGAAGTGAATAAGCATTTTCTTAATTTTATGATTTGATAGTAAGAATGAAATAAATAATTATTAATATATTTACATGATTTTAAATATTGTTAAATTAATAATATTAAGTAAAATGTAATGAAATTAATTAGATTTTTTATAATTGAAATAATAATTGAGATGTTAATTATAAAAAATATGTTTTCTCTATGATTTTTTAGTATGATCATTGGAAAACACTCTACATAGGGTGAGATGTGGTTTTCTATAAGAGGTTATAAAAAGTATATTTTCCCAGATTACATGGGTTTTCATTTGGGTAAGGATTCATTTGATTTTATGTAGATAATAAAACCACAATGGGCCAAAACAATCTTATCCCTTATGCATTTTTAGAATATTTTGAACCTAGAATGTCATGAGAAGGTATGGTTAAAATGGAATCATCCAATGACATTTTTTAAGCAAATGATTATTAGTAACAAATACTATTAACATGAAAATATTTATCTATGATCAAAAATTATATTTATGATATAGAATGGGTTCTAATAAATTCAAATAAGGAATTAATTCACACATAATGTACATACACCACCTACATGAAATAATATTACGTGAATAATATTTAATTTTAATGAAGTGTCTTGTGTATCTTGGAATATGTTTTCAATATCACATTTGATTAATATTAAAATTATTTTGGAGTCATGTAAAACCCACTATGTCAATATGGATTTACTTTTAAATTAAATTATTTTTTCATTTTTTTATGAACAAGAAATTCCAAAAAAATAATTTTATTTTCATCGGTACATTTGAGGTGTCTCAAGGGTTGTGAACTTCTAGTATATGCCATGATGAAATATTATGTTTAGGATATTCTTAATATAATTACACTTGGGATTGTTAGAACACATTAAATTAATCTCTGTGGGACCTTATGGAAACTATGTAATGTGTTTTTTGGGTTCCATTTCCATGAATATAGTTGGTTATTATTTTAAGAAATTTTACCCCAAAATAGTGTTGTATATTACCATTTTATTAGTTTATAAAAGGGTATTTTAATTCCCCACTAAAACTAATAACCCATAAATTCATTTATCATTCCACTTGTGCATTGTGTGGATGCTAGTTTCCCCCCCATGGAGTGCCTCCACATTATCCAGTCACCATCCAAAATGATAATTGTTTTCTTGTTTAATGGTTTTGGATTGGATCTCAAAGGTATGAACTCATCTTTATATCGCATATAATTTTTCATGGATTCTTATTATCCTATGTTGTGTTTTGGATTATCCAACAACTATAGGTAAAATATTCTATGAATTTTTATAAATTTTATAATGATATGGTTTATGATCCCATTTTTAGGTCCCTTTTATCTAGTTTTTGATGTCCTGGACATTTCTCCCGTTATCAAAGGAAGTTTTTTCAATCTCATAAAAACTAATTTTAGAACTATTGATTTATTGGGGTCTGAAATATTGATTCAATTTAAAAATAAATTTATTTAATGTGTTCATCCAATATAAAATAAATATATTTTGTTTCATCATCATCTTCAAGATAATAAAATAGTTTTACCACATTAAAATTTTGTTTTAAATATATATTAATTACTCACTTTCTCCATGTGTTTTCTATATTTTAGGAATTAACATTATTAATGGATTTTAACAATTCTAATGATTCATTGTGTAAAACCCCAATATTTTAGAATAAATATTTCATTGAGTAAATCTTCTTTATATTATACGATTCATCAAATAATGAACTGATATCAAATTTTATTTACATAAATGAAATAATATATAATAATTACATGTAAAAATCAACAAATATTTAAGTTGTTATCATAATCAATATTAAGAAAAATTATATTGAAAAAAATAAAAAAATAAAAAAATTATACAGGAAAGTAATAATTATACCAATGATCATCCATTATGAATATAAATATAATTATAAATATGTATAAATGGATAATAATTTGAACTATTATTGGAATAATGGTAGAAATTCAAAGAGTATACTACTTTATGAGCGATTATATTGGATAGTAATGTATTATTTGGTATTAAATAGTCATTATATTGATATAGTAATGGGTCTTATATTACCATTAATTATATATTCATTTTGGCCTTATATAGTCATTTTTTATTGTAGATAATAATTGGTAATAAAAATAAATGATCTGATAAGGTTAAAATGATATTTTTAAACAAATTTTATTAAGGTGTTATGTGTTTTAACAAAATAAATTAATTATTCTGAAAATATGGTTATGATAATGTGTTAAATTTTAGCATATATACTAATATATTAATATTATACAAATTTAGTTACTAGAAAAATAATGATCATAAATGGATAAAGTACATCAAAACTATGTTTTTCTTCAAAATAAGTTATATTTTTTTTTTTTGCTCAGATATTGAGAGTAATTTAATATAATTTTATAAAAAATAATTTATAAATTAGATATAATTTTTTAAATCCTATATTTTAAATAATATTATGCTAATTGATAGGTAATTTACTGAAAAGGGTGACTTTTTGGTGATTAGTGAAATGTTTTGATTTTGTAAAAAATAATTTCATTTATTTATAATGAATGTCATTGAAATATTACATTAATTTTGAACTTTTTATAAAAGTAAAATATTTTTAATTTTTTTAAACATTGGAAAATTAATTCTTTGGGAATCAACAATACTCCTGACTTTTATATAATGTCGTTTTTATGTCAAAAATTGATCATTTTATAGAAAATGGGTTTTTTGCATACTGCAAAATTACATTAGAAGTATGTTTTACCTGATTTGTAAATATAATCACAGAAAATTGATTAACAAAATTCGATCATCATGTTAAAATATTATTATATAGACTATATCATTTTTTATAATGAATTGTAACTATGGTAAAAGTGTATAACCATGATTAATGGTAAATGACTTATACATGGTTATAATTATTTGTTAGGTTATAGAAACAAATAAAAAAATTGATTTACATAATTGTAAGATAAAATTGTAACTGTAATATTTATATAAAGGGAAATATATACTTTAATATTAGTTTATTTTTATTTCAGTTATTGTATTATTTTTAGTAAAAAAACTAAAATCTATCACTCATAATAAAATATTATGTTTTGATGATATAAATATTCATTAAAAACATATATGAAAAATATATTATATATTTTATTATAAATAAACATTATAAATGATACAAATATAATTAAATGTTAGTGATGAAAAAATTAACTTGAATGTTTATATTTGGTCAACACAAAGCCTCTGAAAATAGTAGGAAAATCTGGTATACTATATTAAAAACATTAAAAATAAACTTATTTTGATGACTTATGATGTTAAGAGAATTAATTATATAATTATAGAGTATTAGTGGTTGAAAGATATTTATATTTTAAATTACATGTTATCTTGATGCCTTTCTGGTCCAAATATGTGAATAGTCACGAACAAACATTAAATCGAATTTAATGATTCAAAAAAATTGTCAAATAATGATAGAATTTTATATATTATATAATAAATCATGAGTAGTGTAATATTACTATTAAATCAGTCATAAACCATGTATGTACGAGTTTTTATTGTTAAAATAACATTAAATGTCTTCAAATAAAAAATATTTGTGAAAATGACATATATTTTTTGCCTTTAAAAATTGACACAGTAGACCATTTCAAAACACAAATAATTTCAATTTTTTATCAAAAAATAAAATAGAAATATATCTATAATGATCATTTTCCATTTTTATTTCAGATTTAGTTACAATAATACTCTCTTTTAAAGTACTTAATCTTAGTTGATATATGTATATCAAAAATATAGGTTTTTGTCTTAACCGATTACATTTATTAATCATTTTTATTCTACAATTATTAAAATATCAAAAGATGATGACATAATATTATTATTAATTTTAATTTTAAAAAAATTTATTATATTTAGAGTAATACAATTTTTTCTATCCTTTTTTCCATCTAATAGAAGATGAACTTTTCAATTTTGAGTATGTATTAACTACCACCTCTACAAAGTGATGTGTTCCATTACTCATCACTGCCTCACAAGGAAGGTTATAGATTTAGATTTTTAAATATATATTTTATATTTTTGGGAAATAAATGTATGATTAGTTGATAATATATTACTTATCTTTATGACCTAATACTTGTTGGATAATTATAACATTACTCATTTGTCTGTATGGGATAAAAAATCCCTATAGTGACTATTCTATTTTTTCATGTCATCATTTAATGAATTAATTTAAAAATATAATTAAATTATAAAAATAATAATTTTTTTCGAATATTATTATGTAGATTAAAGAATAATGAACTATTTTTTCCATGTTAAACCTAACAATGTTGGTTTGGGATTATGAATTGGGCATCCTAAAAAATTCTTACATGAACTTAATCTATTTTTTAAATATATAATAAATAGTAACGAATAAAGTAAAAGTGATTAATATATTTAAAATATACAAAAATATTTATTAACCAATTATGTAATTAATATTTTTTTACTATATATTATTTTAGGAATGCATGTTTCATCTCAAATAATAATGTATGATATTGTTTTTTAAAATATTTTTTTCAACACTTTATAATCCATTTCCTCCATATAAATATTCTAATATATAATTATATAATTATTATTAATTTATTATATTTATTTTTTATTATTATTTTCTTCCATAAATAAATTTTTATAGTGATTACAAAAAGTGAATCTTTTTAATGACCTCCCAATTGGTTAATTTTGACATATTTTACCAAAGTGAACGTGAATGTTTTCTTCAATAGATGTAAATTGACCCTGTTTTCTTAGATTCTTGATTGATTTTTTAAAAATGAATACTCAATATTTTTTAAATTATTTTATAGAATATAATATGTCATATTTTTTTTAAGGTTTTATTTATTGAGTTTTCAAATAAAATATATTTTTATCATTATTTTTAAGTAAATCCAAAATGTTTGGTTATAATTATGTTAATGAAAATATCTTACGAGTAGTTATGATGTAAATGAAAGATTATATGTTATCTATGTATATTATGGTCCTTTTACATTTATTATGAGGATGGTTGAGGCTGATATATATCATGATGATATTTGTGGAAGATATAGATATTATGTATAATGGATAAAGTGATAGAGTTTATCAATTTTTTGTTACTCATAGGAGATATAATGGAAAAAATTGCAATGATTATTAAATTGTAAGGATTTTTTTCTTTATTCTATTATGATGATGTCCTAAGTAATAAATATTAATTTTCAATGCTCACATTATTTTCATTATGGAAATATTTTTTTTACAAAGGTATGAAAACAATTTTCTGTTTCAAGAATGTTTTTCTACCTTTTATGGGTGAAATATGTATATTTCATGAAATAGTATAATGTAGTTGTCAATATTTTGTAGGATTCCATAATAATACTTTTTTTCATTATTACATTATAATTATCTTATAAAAAATTGGGAAAATAATATTCTTTCATGAGTGTGTAACCAAATATTTGAGCTCAAAGTTCATTAAAAAAATGTAAAAATTTCTTATTGCCTTTTTAGTTTTTAAAAATAAAAAACGTGATTGTTTATATTTTATAACCATGGACTACATTTCATCCATAATCTAATTCATTAATATTTTTATAGTGTGTATCAATGGATATTAACTATAAAAAGGAATATAATTCTTCTATTAGGTTTAATATTTACAAGAATAGAACAACTTTTGAATAAAAATGGGCTTAAATTAGATATTCATATTTTGGTTGAGAATATTGAAATTCCCAGAAATAGTTAAATTTTAATTTTAAGGTTAGGATATGTATGTGTTTCTACAAATTCTCTTAAACTACAAGACAAAATTATACTTAAAATATAAGAATGTTAATCCATTTTTATAAATCATGTAATTAAATTACATTTAAGGATTGAGGTTACAATCAATATAAATGAAATGATTTGGATAACATTAAGGGTTATATTGATTCACATGAGGATATTTTAACATATTTTGGTATTTTAATGGCTCAAACCACTCTGGTCTATTCCATTATTGAAATATGGGACCTTTAGGGGTTTTGGGAGGTTAATGTGACTTATCCCCAACACATTGCCCAATTTCCATTTCGGTGAACTGTTCCAACAGTAGACTGCTGTGAAAAGTGCAATGGTATCCTCTAACAGTAACCTCTATCGATAACATCTAATGGTAACCTCTATCAGAAACCTATAACAGTAACCACTATCGGTAACCTCTAACGGTAACCTCTATCTGTAACCTCTATCGGTAACCTCTAATGGTGTCCTTTTCATTCCTTTGAAAAATTTTGAGTTATGTGAACAATGTTTCCAGAACGATGATCTCTATGTGTCACCTTTTCTTTTCATTGCCAAATTTTTTAGTTCCGTGAACAGTGTTTCTAGAACGGTGAGCTCTATGTGTCACCTTTTCTTTCCCTTTCCAAATTTTGAGTTATGTGAATAGTGTTTCCAGAACGATGATCTCTATGTATCACCTTTTCTTTCCTTTAAAATTTTTTTAGTTCTTTGAACATTGTTTCTAGAACGGTGAGCTCTAAGTTTCATAGTTTCATTCCCTTGACAAATTTTTAGTTCTGTGGAAATTGTTTCAAGATCGGTGAGCTCTAAGTGTCACCCCTTCTTTCCTTTTCCAAATTTTGAGTTCTGTAAATAGTGTTTCTAGAACGGTGAGCTCTAAGTTTCACCTTTTATTTCATTTTCCAATTTTTTTGTTCTGTTATCATTGTTACCATAACGGTGAGTTCTAAGTGTCACCTTTTCTTTCATTTTCAAAATTTCGAGTTGTTAATAGTGTTTCCTGAATGGTGACCTTCTAACTATAACCTCTTCATTCGTTTTCCATATTTTGGGTTCGCGAATAGTGTTTCTAGCTTCCCACAAGTTTTACCCCTTTAGCATTTTCCTTTGACGTAAAATGAATTTAAAGCCTTGTTTTAAAGACTCTATGGCCATTTCAAAGGCCATAACTACTAAATTAATTATTCCTATGGCTCGGGATGTTTTTACTTGGTAAAACTACATGGGTTAATACGATCCTCTTGTAATGGGGAATCAAGCATATCTTATGTCGTTGCCCCATTAAATCTTCAAAAAGTTAAAAGATATCATCTTCCCTTGTTATTTATCTTTGTTATCGGCTATGATACGCTAGAGCCTTTCAATCCATCTCATAGGAGTTGCACAATCAAAATTTACACCTCAGATCTGTTCATCTCTGTTTGATGCAACCAAGTTGTATCGATCAATCTTCAATATAATGTATGTTTTATTATCATTCCTTTGGGGATTATCTTCTCATGTTTCTCATTTTCATCTTATTTCATGTAAGTTCAATGCTTCTAATGTGTTTTTTCTTAGGTTTTGGTTGGTACAGTATTACCGTGGAATCCTTCAGTGGATGTGGTTGTCGTGAGAGGAGGATCGTGACCCATTGTGTGGTTAAATAACATCAATAACTCTTCGAGGTAGGGTATTTGTTGCTTCCATTTCTTTTACATGCACCTGTATTGTATGCATGTTTAATCACACTGTATGAAAATGTAATTGAAACAATAAATTTTTTAACTGGATAAATAAATTTATATCGATCATTTGTTATTTCCTCTTGTTTTTCCAAATAGTGTGATATCTATGCTTGCTTTAATTAGATGTTTGTTCTTGATGGAACTCTATAAAGAACATAAATTGGGTTTAATTAATAATTTTTTGGATAAAGATAATGAGGCATGAATACGAATCAGGTTCTTGTTTTAATATGATGTTAATCAAATTTTTCTAGTGAATATGTTTAATTAATTGTGATAGATTACTAAATAGGTTTCCCAAATTTTCAACCTACGAATAATAAACTTGTTAATTCGAGATGGATTAAATAACTGATTGTTTGATAATTTCTTAAAGGGTTCTGAGTTAGCCTATTGATTGTTAAATGGACAAGACCCCATTGATGTGGTGTTTGTTTCCCACTGCTTGTGCTGTGTTGTGAGCCTGGATGGCTGTTTTGATATGTGGAGGCCAAGAGACTTTTGGTTGTGGCAGCAGATGATGCCTAGAGGGGTGAGATGCATAGTTTTACGTATGTGGGTGTCGGGGAGGGCACCAAGGTTGATGAAGTGGGATTAATATGTTGTTTTGATGATTGCTGGTTATTTGGTTGTTTATCTGCTTTACTTTTCCCCACATCTCAAGGCATCTGGTGTTGCCTACCCTTCTTACAAAAGAGGAAAAGACATGCGGGGTATGCCACGTTCTTTCTGTGTTTATATTCTCTCAGGAGGATGGGTTTACACTCTTGGTATAGGTGGAAAATACTCGATGGGTAGTACATCACCTCACCATGTTGATCCCATTGTGTTAGTAGCAGATGATGCTTTTCTAGAAATCCTGGGAATATGGGAAAGTAATTCTTTAATGAATATTTGAATAAATGGTGTTAACTCATGGGGTTGGAGTTCACTAGAACATAATTAAGAGGTTGTAATTTTTTTGATGACATAGATGACTTTGGGTGTGATGAAAATGGAACTTAATGTGTAACTGTTCATGGTTAATGTTTAATTAATTAATTAATGTACAGTGGAACTAATAAAAAGGTAAATAATTAATCTATTAATGCTCTTTAAATTGTTGTGTGCTTTTAGGAAACCATGTCTTAGAAGTAGCAGCCCAGAGTCTGAGAGACATTAGCTGTAGTTGATTTTAAGACTCGGTAATGGCCATAGTGTGGTTTTCAGATATAATATATTCTTTACTATTTATGTTTCTATACGCTACACCACCCTTTCAGTAAGGGAAACTAACACCCCGGGGATTCTAAGCCATGGGAGGGTGGGGTGGGGCGGGGGTTTCCACAACATTTTGATGGGATGGAGAAGGGTTGACTACCCCCTTTGGACCCACTCTCTTCTCTTGGTAGATACTTTTACTGGTAGGCACATCAGTTAGTTTTCCCCATATAGGTGTGTAGAGGGTTGTAATGGATTGTGGTTATTAACACACATATATTCTAAATATAGTATCTTATGGACTACTATAGGTGTAATGTGAATAGGTTGGGATGGATTGAGGATCCTTACTCGGTGTATGGGTTGTACTGGCTTGAGATATAATACCTGACGTATGATACATGTTATGTGAGCTATGGTGGCTCCCGGAACCTACCTGGTTACTTCTGGTTGTGAGAATGGTGTGGTGCTTGGCCCAGGTGTCTACGGAAAAGCCTTTGTGTTGCAGAAGGTACATATTTTGGGGCTTCCCCCAGGTGTCTTTGGGCAAGCCTTTTTGGAGAGAGATGCATAGCAAGTGCGACGTTGGGGCAAAGTGGAAAACTGGTGGGGAAGTAGTAGTGGTTTACCCATGATATTATTTACTATAATCCATATTCATGTATTTGTTACTTGGTGAGAGTAGCCATGGTGAGGTTGGGAACTTAGTGTACCTGTTTAGGTGATGAGTTAGTTTCACTTGTTGTTAACTGTGTTTAGCATGATTTCTTTACTTTTTCCCGGGAGGCTTCAGAGAGGATCATACTGAGTATACTGTTATAATCACTCTATGTAAATATAATCTATTTTTCAGGTCACTTGGAGCAGGTTGGATATCAGTCTGGTTACTACTACCTTGTGGTTTTAGGAGCTGTTCAGGCTTGTGGTTGCTGCTATTTTTACGTTCTTTTGGGTATTTGCAGTTTTTCCCTTCTAGTTGAAGTACTTTTGCACGACATTTCATATATGAACTTGCGTTTATTTTATAATATAGTTATGATTTGGAGTTTATTGGTGTCTATATTATCTCTCTCTTCATAATGTATTCTCTTAGAGGGTAATGCCTCCCATTTGTGTGTTTAATATACCTTTGGTGCCAGTCTTCAACCCGGGGCCTACTAGAGGCGGCACTCGGGGATCATTATCTCCCTTCTCACATTGCTGGCCCAGGAGGGGTACACTTATTGGGGAGGGGGTCGTGACAGGTAGAATCATTTTTTTAATAATTAGATGGCTATTCATATGAATAATTTCATAGATAAGAATTTGGATTTTTATTTGAATCATGTTTATCATTATTAATGATGTTTTGGGAGGAATTTATGAGAATAAAACTCGTTTGTTTGGAATGTTTTTTAGTAAAAAGGTTATTTGGGGATGAATAATTTTATATTATTTTGATATAAGTTGAAATGTATTGATAACTCTTTGGTTTAATACAATAATTAATGTTAAGGTAAATATTTTCAATTAGGATAAAAGGTAATTATATTTTGGGAACATAAGATTTATCAAATTTGTAAAAAAGGGTTTGAAAATTTAATTTTTTTTATAATTGATTAATATTAATTTTGGTTATATTCTATATATTGGGATCATTTTATTAATTGTATGAACAAAAATACAATTGTATATGATGGTATTGTTTTAAAAATTAGGGATGGGATATCATTTAAAATACTGTAAAATTTTATTATGGGTTTATGAATATTTATTAAATTTATAGAAATCATTACAAGTTTATGAATATATATAATAATGTCATATACGTTTATGGTTTGGGACATTAGAAATTATTGTTAATATTTATAAATCTAGGTTACGTTCATAATGGAAAATATTTTATCAAGTTATTATAACATATAGATTTTAATTTGCTCATAATCAATTTAAACTATATAAGGTTACTTATTTATAGTATGTATCATGTTGAAGAATGAAAATTATATTATAATTCATTAGAGAGTAATTTATTAGTAATTCATTTTAGATATAATTTTATCTTGTGATAATCAATTTTTTATTTGGATAATGAATGGAAACAACACAAATAACTTCGCATCCTTTTATGGACATTGAAATATATTAAATGTGGTTTTAGTTTTTTGGGAATTTGAATGATACATTGTGAATATTTACAATTTTGAATATGTGATGAATTGGAGTTTTAAGACATATGGAAGCTCAACTCATGTAAAAAATTATTCTAATAGTATGAAACAACATTAATTAATTAAATTTTATATTATTCTCTTTCATAATGGTAAAATTATCTGTCAACTCCTGAAAAAAAATATTTGTAATTATATCGAAAAAATAACTCATTTATAATGGGACACATTATGAAATTATGTCAATATAATTTTTATTTTAACGATAAACTAATGATTTAATAAATATTTATTAAATGGTAATATTAATAAAGTTAATCAAAAGAATAAATATATTTTCAAATGTAAATATTATCAAATTTTATACAAGGGTTTTTATTGCAATTTTATATAATTAATTTACATAACATGTAATTGATTATGAAATAATTTTTGAACCCTTTTTATCAGAGATGAGTTAAAATTGGGAAGAATTTTTTTTAAAGGGGTAGAATATAAATTCTCATTATTTTGGCATAAATATTTTATTAAATATAAAATTTTCAATAGATTTTTCTTAATTAAACATCATAATAAAATTGAATAAGATACTTTTTTAATATAAAATACTAAATTCTAGGATTAATATTAACACATTATGAGGAATTTATAATAATCTATAATGATAAAACTTCAATTTGAATGAATAATGATTTCTGTTTCAAGTCAAAGAGGATATTATATTATTATTCATGGTATTATATGATGTATAAAATACAAATTACTACTATATATAAATGGATAATGATTATAATTATTATTTTTGTGATGAGAGAGAAGTAATGACTATAAGGATTTATGCATGATTATATTTGAAGGAAATATTGTAATTTAGATTATATAGTATTTTGAGTAATATCATGTGTAGACATAAATATAAAATATAAATACATGACTATTTGGATAATATAGTAATAACGTATAATACCTTTAAATATTTTTTAAAATGAAATTTCTGAAATAATTAATATCAAAATTTTATATGAAAGAACTTAAGGGGTATTTGATTTCATAATAAAACATGAATCACTTTAAGAATATTAATAACCTGATATAAAATATTTATATTTATGAAATAATATATTAAAATTAATTTAATGGTGATTACTGATATAGAATGTGTGTAAATTTACATTATACGTCAAAACTATAATTTCATTAAAAAGAATTTTTATTACATTTTGTGGGAAGATATTATGATTAATTTCATATAAATTTATTAATATTATTTTATAATTTGGGAATATTTTTTAAAGATATTATTTCAAAATAAGAAGAGGATAAATTATTTGGTTTTTTAGAAATGGATGATTTCTGGGCGAATATTGAAATATACTGATTTTTCTAGTACTCTCATTTGTATACATTAAATCAATGTAAATTCGTTGTTCATTTTTTGGATATAATTGAATGAAAACTATGTTTAATTTTGTTATACAAAATATGATGAAATCCTTAGGAATCAAAAATATTTTTTACACATATTTTTTTATTTAAAAGGGAATTTTGATAACAAAATAATATTTCATTGTATTTTGAGAAAATATATTAATGAAATTTTTTAACATTTGGAAATTATGTCCATGAAATAAAATTTTAAATATGGGGTTATAATGTTTATTTTTTTTCTATTATCAAAATTATCTTAAATTGTATTGATTAGAAACCATGGTGAATCTATATGAACACATTAAATTGTAAAATTTGCATGATGGTATTAAAATAATAGGAAACGTTTTCATTTTCAATATAACACATTAAATTATTTCTTTTCTTCTTAATATTTTTTACTATAATATATATATATATAATATGATATATTAATTCCACCTTAATTTGATTACAACCAGTATTTTTAATTATTTAAAAACTAATTACAAAATAAAACAGTCCCTCACTTATTATGTTTTCATCATTTTTATATTGATAAAAATTTCATAATAATTAATATAGATTTTAAATATTACGGAGAATAAATTGTATCAGTTATAGTATTTATTATGTTTTTAGTGATGGTATAATTTTACTGAATGTGTAGGAAACACCTATTCATTTCTTATGTAATCTATAAAAAATAATATAAAATATTTTAAAAACATTAAATGTATAATTTTCAGAGAAATGACGGCCTTACATGAATTAATAAAATAATCATCGGATATTTTTTAGCTAAATTTGTTATACTCAAATTTTATTTTTTTTATTGATTCTTTTAATCTAAATATTTTAGAATAATCATGAAAATGTATATAAATGGTATTCAAGTCTAAAAAAATAGTTTTATTTATTTATAAAATAAAAAATGATCACTACTAACTCATGTTGAAAGTAAATTGTATAGCGAACAATTATTTGTCTATGTAAATTAAACATGGAATTTGTAAAATTTATTTTATGACCATTAAATATTAAATTTTTTAAAAATATATATATATTCTATACTATAAAAATTGAATCAAATAAACCATTTAAAATAAATCTGAAATTATATTTTCTCTCAAAAATATATATAAATAACTTTCTAAAAATATTCTCCCAATTCACCAATTTAATGGAGTGACAATAAAACACTCCTTCAATGTCTATTGGCTCAATAAATTGAATGATATAATTTGTGGATCTATGAGTGTTAAGGAATATCATTTATGTTATTTCATTCTTTCAAATACATTAATCTTAACCAAAACCATTTATATATAACTATGCTAGTCCCTACACTATAATGATATTATTTTATTTTTATATTTAAATCATCATTACTATCATAATTTTTATCTAGTGGTTAATGAGCACTTGACTTGTGCATAATTGTAGAATTACAGCACTATGAAAAGATGGTTTTATTTTTTCATCATCACATCAAGGGGTTGTTTATTATGATTTATTTCATCAATATACACGATACTTATTAAAAAATATATATTTTAGAAAGGATAATATATAAATTGTCTTCTTAAACACCCATTCATTATAAACTGAAATATTTGGTTAGTAGTATGTGTGGACTAACACCTCTACAAGGCCATGTAATTTATTTTTTATGTTCTCCATTCGTGGATGGTTCTAAATTTTTTTTATCTTATGAAAAATATTAGTATTTAGTAATTAATTTTTTATATATTATGTAACCATTGAACTAGTTGACCATGTGAAGCAATCCAATATTGTATTGGGATTATAACACAAAATCCTAAAAAATGACTAAAGTAACCCTATTATATATAGTATTATAAAAAATAATAAAAAAATTGTATTTCACCAAGAAATAATTACCACCTCCAGATATTATAAATTATTTTTCACAAATTTATTTAATGTATTCAACACCTATTGTTACTATAACATCCCGGGTAAATAAATAATAAGATATATTTCATATTTACTAATATTATTGAATTAAATATTAATTTTACTTTAAAGGGGTTGTTATGTTCGATATGGTACCTGATACGCAACAAAGAGTTTCTATAAAATCTTACGTTGCACACTTCTAATAAAATTTTATTATTTTTAATAGAAGTTAAATCCCATCCATTGTATGGGCATAAATGAACAAAACCAACTATAATATAATTATACATGTTTTTTAATTGTATTTACTTTTATCCAATAATATTTAGAGGCTTAAAATGTGAATGAATCAAATTCTAATCATAATTTACATTAAAATGTTGATTTACAACCTTTTAATGGAGAACCCTTTTTTAATCTGGTTTTGGTAATTTTTATATATTCTATTTGACCAAATAAAATTCTTCTATATATTTGGGACATCAAATTTTACATTCTGTAATTTATTGGTATTTTTCAGATAAGGTTCATTTGTTAATGAATATTGGAAAATATTGTACTTTAACTGAAAAGTGCCTTTTAAAATAATTTATTTATATGGATAGATTATACTCTTAATTTGTTTTAATGTGTAATTAGAATATATTTTTACCATTTAATCCAATTTTGTTCATTGGAATTAATTTCACATTGAAATTGGATATGAACAAGAGTCGATCTTTTGATAGTTAATGTTTCTTAAAAACATGATATTTGTTTTAACAAGGAGAATTTATTTTAATATTAGTTATTTAAGATTTTATGATTTTAATTTGGAAAAATAAACATCATTTTTGAATTTGGAATATCAAATAAAGAATTGGCTAATTTTTTGGTATTTTTCTGAAAAACATCAATATTTGATGAATAGTGAAACCACTTAGTAGTAGTTAAAATAATGCCTTCTTGATTTAAATGAAATTTTACCACATTTTTGAATTGAATTTCATAAATCCAACATACATGGATGTTATCATGAATTAAAATTTGGTTCAATAAGATGAAAATAATTTTTGGTGAATAGTAACTTTTGACTTTTATTTAACACGGTTAAAGGTAAACCATGTAATTCAAGGTAAAAAGAATATTATAATAATTCAAAATTACCATAACAGTAGTACAAACCTTATTGGTTGAGTCATTTATGACCATGGACATCTTTGGGTTGATTTTGTGACCCTGTTGACCAACTTGGGAGTGATAATGACAATTTGGATTAATTGATTTAAAGTAAAGGCAAAATGGATATAGACAAAATTCTTTTAGTAATTAATTTTTATAAGGTTTTATATAAGTAATATTTTTTACAATAAATATTCAATGCAAATATAAAAATATTTCCTACATCATGGTATTTTTTCCATTTTTATACATCAAATAAATTTAATTATTTATGACACAATAACGATGCAGTATTCACCTAATTAATAAATGATTTAAATAAATAATATTATAATGAATAAAATATTATCTAAATTCTGTCGAATTCTTATTGGATGATATTATTTCAACCACAAGTCATCTTATCTTCTAATATAATGATTATTGGACCTTTTGAAACCCAATATCATTATATAATGAAATATGATTTTCACACTTTACTTAAGAGCCCCTCCTCCCCCTTATAAATGAAGACCACTTCTAACCAATTCCTCACACCTCTCGAGCCATTTGGCTCATCCAAACAATTACCAATTAATCTCCATACATCCCTCTCCTCCCCGTAGAATCCTTACTTTTGGCAGAAGGTACTTCAAGAAGACCTATGGTTCAAACCAAAGGGCGTTACCCAAATTAAAGGTAATAGTTTCTCTTAAATTGTTTTTTGATTTTACATCTCCAACAATTAACTCATTTTATTCCTTTCATTTGAAAAACACCAGTATCCTCAATATACTATGATTTTTTATGAGAAGGATTTGAACAACACTTACACACACCTCCATCTAATCGATGAAGAACATAATGTTTCTTTGGATGGAAAACTAACGCCTCACGAAATGATGATTGATTGATTATATTCTACCACCTCTCATGGTGGCCATTATGATTTCACTGTATTTATATATGATATAAATTATGTTTATTTTTTCTTTATGAATATGTAATTTCAATTTATAACATTCCTTTATGGTTTCAATTATTGGTAAACTCAAAAATCTCATTAGAGGATGTGCGGACTACCGCCACCTCAAAGTGATATGACTCATTCATACAATATATGGTACATATAAAGGATATATATAATGATATTATATATGATAAAATACTGGAATTATAATACTATTCTGTTTTATTATGTTTTAATTCCATTAAATATGAAATAGAAATGGATGTACTGTTCATGCTTGCATACGACTTACCATCTCCATGAAGGGTGCATTTCATTTCTTATCATTAAATGTTATGTTTAATTATAAATAAATGTATATGTTGGATATATATGATATATATGATATCAATATTATGAATATCATTTGGATATAATGAACCTTTGACCACATGAACAACATGTAATTATAAGAAGTCCATTTTTGAATCAAGTACCAAATATTGACAAAATGAACGTTATTAACTTAAATGGTAATATAATGTTTACAACATGGTAATAAGTGATATAAAAGAAATAATAAACTCGAAAAAGGTTCTTAAGAAAGTATAAATTAACATTAGTTTATTATTCAGGAGATTAAAGAATGATCGAGTCAAGTCGGACACAACGTAAGGGACTTCGTCTCAATATCCTTTCATTGAGGCATATTTAGTTTTATACACGAATTTATTTTATACGGTGTATAAATACCTTGGAATTTTCATTTAATTCAAAGGGAATATTTTTATACTAAGTGTTTTACTAAACGACATAATGGAATGTTTTTTTACTTAAGTGGTGACAATGACCTTTCCACCGCCATGATTATTATTTGATCATTGGCTTCCTTAACAAACATGAATATTTTTAAAAGGGAAAAACAAATACCATATACACTAATTACATATTTTGGTATTGAAAATGATTTTGAGAAAGGATTTATTATTTAAATATGTTGACATTATATTTTTTTACTACAATATGGAAATTTTATCTTTCTTTTATGCTTATGTTATGTGTTATGATCATGTTATGGTTCTTGGGAATTATTTATGTATACGGGTGGTTCCGTGATAAACCTAGGGTGGGTGAGCCCGAGATAGCTCTCCAATGAATTAGGTAACATGATGGAGGTGACTGGGAATGCTTCTACTAAGAGATTTAGGGAATATACTATGATGGGTATTCCAATGTAACTCCCTATGTAGTTGTGATAGCTACAAAGTAATTTTTATTTGGATGCCACAAGTTACCTTTATGTTTTTTGATTTCTATTTGTTATTTATAAATCATATGTTTTCATGAGGTATGTAATAGAGTTTATGTTTTTTATGTATTAATAAAAATGTTTTTTTCATTGTTTTATAACCCTTACTGAGCTTTTTATGTTGATCCCATGTTTAGAAATGTTTTCACATGACCTAAAGATGAATAGGGTCACGAATGAGATCAAGGAAAATTCATGCTGTCTAAAACCTTGAACTAGACATGAATCTTTTTTTCATGTGTTTTTATTTTATGAAAAATGGATATTGGGTAGAATTTTCTACATGTAATATTCATATTTTTATGTAAATGTAATGACATAATTCTCCAAAACTCAAAACCTAAAAAAATCCTCAGTGTGAATTATTCATTTAATTCAATATTATGTATTTTTTAAGGCCAGGTCCTTGTAGTTGGTATCATATGTTGGTATAGATAACTTTAGGAGTTACGGTACTGTTAAATTAATATCCATAAATTAATTTATGTTAATATTGAAATCATATAGAATTTACAGATTACCATGTTGCTTTGCCTAAGATATTTATGTGCTCAGAATTGTTTTCCACATAGGAAATGGGGCAGCTATGTTGGGACAACATTAGAAGGAAGACTACCTTCCAAATCAGCAACCTGAAATGGTCGGAATTGGAACCAAAAAGTTTGTTGCATTGATGGCACAGTTGAATCAGGATATAAATGGTGGTGGTATCCATGTACGAGATCAGCCAGATCAACCGTAGTGGAACATGTTAGTAGTGGATCATTTCATGAGGCAACATCCCCCATCATTCAGAGGATCATATGACCTTGTGGTAGGTGAAGGGTGGATTAAAGCACTGGAGAAGATTTTTGATGTCATCGGTTGTTCATAATAACAAAAGGTTCGTTTTTCTTTTTACCGTTTTGAAGGTGAAGCTGATCAGTGGTTTTCGATGGTGAAAAATATCAGGGATAATGAAGAGATTGCTACTCTCAATTCGGATGAATTCAAAGGTATGTTTCTTGATAATTATATTCCTAAGGTGGTTCATCTTAGGATGGAAAAACAATTCCTGGAATTGAGGCATGGGGATGAATCAATGGCTCCTTATGAAGAATAATTCACTTGACTGGCATGGTATGCTCCAAATTTCACATGAGATCTTAATAGTAAAATCAAACTTTTTAACTCAAGATTAAATCCAATGTATCAATGGGATTTAGCTTCTCATGAGTTCAAAATAATGAAAAACATGATCGTTGTGGGGAGATGGTGGAAATGGAGTTTTCCGATGATAATGAATTCTTTGAAAAACAGCGGAATAAGAGGTTGAGGTAGTAGTTGAAAGGGAAGAACTCTTAAAAAAAGACTGATGGTAAGAAACTTAAGTTTTCAGTTTGAGATAATTGTTGTAAAAAGCATACTGGGGAATGTCTTTTGAAATATGGTAAGTGCTACCATTATGGTAAAATGATTCATAAGGCTCGTAATTGGATTGAAAATGATCAGGGTAATGGTATGACCAAATCTAATTTACAGTCAGTAAAATGTTTTAAGTGCAATGAAATTTGTCAATATGAAAATGTGGGTCTAGCGAATAAGTCAACTGAGGGATAGAATCCAGACTACAAGTAGAAAGGGGTGGTGAAATCCTTTGCAACAACATCAGCAGATGTTGGGCCATCAAATGAATTTGTATCAGATATACTGTTTGTTTATTCAGATTATGCCAATGTGTAGTTTGGTTCAGGGTGTACACACTCTTTGATTTATGAGATGTTTTCTAGTAAATTGGTAATTCAATCTCAAGATATAAGTATAGAACGTACAGTAAAAACACCTAGAGGAAATGTAGAGACAAAAAGAAAACATAAGAAAATTATTGTCCTTGTGTGTCGAAAGAATCTACTTTCAAAATTTATTGTTTTACCTCTACTAGAGTATAATGTTGTTTTTGGAATGGATTGGATTTCAGTTTATCATGCTATGATTGACTGCAGAGCTAAAGAGGTTTATTTTCAAAATGATTTTCAGTTTGTGTACATGAATGAACCGTATCTTATTATAACATATCATGAAGCTGAGAAACTAGTAAAAGATTGAAATTAATGTTACCTTGCACATATTGTTTAAAAAAAGGAACTGTTTAGATTAATGATGTGCTAGTTGTAAATGAGTACCTTGAAGATTTTCTTGATTTGTTTCCTGGTATATTACCTGATCGAGAATTTGAATTTAATATTGACATGGTTCTTGATGCTAATCCAATTTCAAAAGCCCCCTATCGAATGGCTCAAATTGAACTGTTAGAGTTAAAGAATCAATTGCATGAGTTATTAGATAAAGGTTTAATTCGACAAAGCACATCACCATGAGGTGAGCCTGTCTTTTTTGTTAAGATGATAGATGGTTCAATGAGAATTTTCGTTGATTATAGAGCATTGAATAACATCACTATTAAGAATATGAATCCTTTGTCTCATATCGATGATTTTTTTATCAGATCTAGGGAGTTCAGTATTTTTTTATGAATGATTTGAGGTCAGGGTACCATCAGTTGATGTAAAGGTAGTAGACATTCCAAAGACTGTGTTTCATACTAGATATGGCAATTAGGAATTTTTATTTATGTATTTTGGGTTAACCAATTAACCTACTGTATTCATGGATCTTATAAATAGAATTTTCCATGATTTCGTGGATAATTTTGTTGTTGTGTTAATTGATGATATTTTGGTTTATTATAAAAGTAAATTAGTGCATGAAAGTCATTTAAAGGTCATCCTTCAACCTATAAATGAAAAAAAAATTTATTGGAAATTCAGCATGTGTGAGTTTTTGTAACATGAAATTTCTTTCCGTGGGCACATTGTATAAAAAAATGGCATAACTGTTGATCCTTCTAAAACAAAAGTTGATGAAAAATGGCCATGGCCTAAAAATATTTCCAAGATTCGTAGTTTTCATGGTATAGAGAGTTATTAATAGAGGTTTTTTGAAATTTTTTCATGATTATCTAGTCTAATGAATATGTTAAATCGAAATGGTTTTACGTTTATTTGGAAAAAATAATGTGATTATTTATTTCAGGAATTGAAAAAAAAGATTGGTGAATGCTCCAGTTTTGGAACTACCATCCAAAAATGGTGAGTTTTATAACTACATTGATGCTTATTTTAGAGGACTTGGTTGTGTTCTAATGCATAATGATTAGGTAATTGCTTATGCTTCACGTCAGTTGAAACCTCATGTGTTAAATTACCCTACACATAATTTGGAATTAGCTACTATTGTTTTTTCTTTAAAAATTTGGAGGAATCATTTGTATGGATTAAAATGTGAAATATATACTCATCACAAAAGTTTAATGTACGTATTCACTCAAAAGGAATTGAATATGAGACAGAGGAGATGGCTAGAATTAATCAAGGAATATGATTTCATGATCCATTACCATCTGGGAAACAAAAATAATGTGGATTATGATTTGAGTCGAAAAAGTAATGTATCATCATCCATGCTATATTTGGAACGAGATCCTTTGGTTTTTGAATTGAAAAAAATTGGAATAGATGTTGTCGGTGCATTATATTCTTCTATTTTTTTTCAGGTGTCAGTGAAATCATATCTATCAGACTAAATAAAGAAGGCACAGAAGGAAGACACTGAGTTGTTGAAAAAGGTAGAGTTGGTCCAGAAGGCTTAGTTTCCTAAATTTAACATTGATAATGACTGTGTTTTGAGATTTGGAAAGTGATTATGTGTACCTTGTGATTCACAGAAGAAGAATGAGTTGTTATGTGAAGCTCGTAGTTATCTGTTTCTAGTTTATCATGTTAGTACTAAGATGTATAAAGATCATCCAAAGTATTACTAGTGGTGTGGAATGAAAAGAGATATTACAGATTTTACTGTGAAGTGTTTGAATTGTGAGCAGATTAAAGCAGAGTGGCAGTTACCGAAAGGGATGCTTTAGTCTCTACCGATGCCAGAGTGAAAATGGGAAAATATATCCATGGACTTCGTTGTGGGATTACCAAAGACATATCGAGGTAATAATGAAATATGGGTTATATTCGATAGATTGACTAAATCTTCTCATTTACTTCCTATTTGAGATAAATTGCCTCTATATCAACTTGCTCGTTTGTATATTAATGAGATAGTCCGGTTTCATGGAGTTCCCCTCTCCATTGTATCCGATCATAATCCTAGGATTACTTCCATCATTTGGAAAGGCCTTCAGAAGTCATTGGGTACTGAATAAAATTTTAGTACAACTTTTCATCCCCAATTAGATGGGTCGTTCGAACGAACAATTCATACCTTGAAGGATATGATACGTGCTAGTTCACTGGATTATTAGGGACGTTGGGACTAACATCATTCTTTGGATGAATTTTTATTTAAGAGATGTTTTCATTCTAGTATACAAATGGCTCCATTTGAGCCATTATACTGAAAGCATTGTCGAAATCCATCTTTTTGGGATGAAGTAGGTGAAAGGAAGCTAATGGGACCAGAATTGGAAGAAGAGATGGTAGAGAAAGTTCTGTTGATTCAGAAGCACATGAGAACAGCTCAGAGCAGACAGAAAAGTTATGCAGATAACCAGAGGAAGGATCTTTATTTTGAGATAGATGATCATGTCTTTCTCAAAGTTTCTCCATGGAAAAGTGTAAGGCGTTTTGGTAAAAAGTTAAATTTGAGTCCGAGGTTCATTGGACCTTATGAAATTCTGGAGAATGATGGATCAGTTTCATACATAGTGTCTTTACCTCCATGTTTATCCTAGGTACACAATGTTTTTCATGTTTCGATGGTGAGAATGTATATGTCAGATCTATCTCATGTTATGAGCCTAAAGGTAGTTCAGTTGGAATAGAATCTCTCTTATGAAGGACAACCAGTCCAGATTCTTGACCGTAGAGAGAAAGTATTGTGAAATAAGGTAATTCACCTGGTAATGTTTTTTTGGAAATGGCATATGGTTGAAGAGGCAACCTGGGAATCTGAAAATGCTATAAGGGATAAATATCCCCACTTATTTTGATATGTAATATTGCAAGAACACATTTCCCAAACGGGGGGAAGGATGTAACATCCTCGGTAAATAAATAATAATATATATTTCATATTTATTAATATTTGTGAATTAAATTTTAATTTTACTTTAATGGGGTTTCTATGTTCGATAGCGTTGCCGATACACAACAACGTGTTTCTTTAAAATCTTATGTTTCACACTAACAATAAAATATTATTATTTTAGATGGAATTTAAATCCTAGCCATTGTATGGGTGGGAATGAACAAAACCAACTAAAATATGATTATACATGTATGTTAAATGTATTTACTTTTATCCAATAAATTCTTGAGGCTGAAAATTTAAACGAATCAAATTTTAAGCATAATATATATTAAAAGGGCGATTTACCACCTTTTAATTGAAAACCATCAATAAATATAGTTTTGGTCATTTTTATATGTTCTATTTGACCAAATAAAATTCTTCTATAAATTTGGGACATCAAATATTACTTTGGGTATTTTTTGTTATTTTTCGGATAAAGTTCATTTTTTAATGAAATGTGGAAAATATTGTATGTTAATTAAAAAGTGACTTTTAATCTAATTTATTTATATGGTTATATTATCTTATGAATTGGTATTAAAGTGTAATTAGAATATATTTTTACCATTTAATCGAATTTTGGTCATTGGATTTAATTTCACTTTGAAATTGGACACAACCAAGTGTCGATATTTTGATAGTTATTGTTTCTTAAAAACACGCTATTTGTTTTAACAACGGGAAATAATTTTAAAAATAAATAATGACAATTTTACATTTTTAATTTGGAAAAATAAATTTCTTTTTTTAATTTAAAATATCAAATAAAGCATAGGATGAATTTTTGGTATTTTTCTGAAAAACATCATTTTTTGATGAATAGTGAAACCACTTAGTAGTAGTCAAAAACCGACTTTTTAATTTAAATAAAATTTTACCGCTTCTGTGAATTTATTTTTTAAAATCCTACATATATGGTTATTATCAAGAAGTATAATTTGGTTCATTAAAATTAAAATAATTTCTAGGGAATAGTAACTTTTGACTTTTATTTACCACAGTTAAAGCTAAATAAGGCAATTCAAGGTAAAAATAATATTATAATAATTCAAAATTACCTTCACACTTGTCCAAACCTTATTGGATGAATCATTTATCACCTTGGACATATTTGGGTTGATTTTGGGACCCCATTTAGCAACATGGGAGTGATAATGACAATTTGGATTAATTTATTTAACGTAAAGGCAAAATAGACATAAATAAAATTTAGTAATTAATTTTTATATGGTGTTATATAAGTAATATTTTTGACGATAAATAGTAATTGTAAATCAAATAAAATTTCATAAATCACTGTATTTTTTTATAATTTTTAGACAACACATAAATTAAATTATTTATGAGACCATTACGATGCAGTATTTTCCACATTAATATATGATTTAAATAAATTCATATTATAATGATAAAAATATAATCCAAAACCTGTCCAATTATTATTGGATGATTTTATTTCGACCATGAGTCATCTTATCTTCGACTATAATGATTTTGGAACCTTTTCAAATCGAATATCATTACATAATAAAATAAAATTTTCACACTTTCCTAAAGAGCCCCTCCACCCCCTTACAAATGGAGACCAATTATAAATAATTTCTAAAACCTCTCAAGAAATTTGGCTCATCCAAAATCTACCCAAAAAGTATTACCGTAGGCAGAAGGCACATCAATAAGCCCATTGCTTCAAACCAAAGAGAGTTACCCAAATTAAAGGTAACACTTTCTCTTAGATTATTTTCTTTTATTTTACTTCTCCAACCCATAAAAAATTTTTATTCCTTTATTTTGTAACAACACCAGAATACTCAATATACTAGGAATTTTTTATCAGAATTATTTGAACTACACTTACACACACCACCATCTAATGGATGAAAAACATAATGTTTCTATTTGTGTCAAATTAACGACTCACGATATGATGGTTGATCGATTGTCTCCTACAGCCTCTCATGGTGGCCATTATGATGGCCCTGTATTAATATATGATATATATTATGTTTATGTTTTCATTATACTTCTTTAATTTCCATTTATAGCATGCCTTTATGTTTTCCATTATGGGTAAATGCGATCATCTCGTTAGAGGAACTGCGGACTACCGCCCCATAAAAGTGATATGACTCGTTCGTACCATATGTGGTACGTATAAAGGATAGATTTAATTAAATTATATATGATACAATAATTAAATTATAATACTACTATATATCATTATGTTTTAATTATATTAAATATGAAATAGAAATGGATGTAGCATTAATGCGTACATACGGTTTATCGTCTCCATGAACGGTGAATTTCATTTCCTAATTCATAATGTTATGTACTGTTATATATAAATGTATATGTTTGATATATTTGATATATATGATATCCAAATCCTGAATATCATTCCGAATATAATGAACCATCGACCACATCAACACTATGTAATTATAAGAAGTCCATTTTTGGCTCGAGTACCAAATATAAACAAAACGAATGTTATAACTTAAATTTTTACATAATGTTTATAACATGGTAATAAGTGATATAAAAGGAATAATAATATTGAAAAAAGTTATTAATCAAGTATAAATTATCATTAGTTTATTATTCAAATGATTTAAGAATGATCAAGTCATTTCGGACAGAAGGTAAGGGACTTCTTCTCAATATCCTTTTATTGAGGCATATTTAGATTTATACACGACTTTTATTTTATACGGTGTATAATAACATTTTAATTTTCATTTCACTCAAAGGGAATCTTTTTATACGAATTGTTTTACTAAATACCAAAAAAAGAATGTTTTTTACTAAATCGGTGACACTGACCTTTCCGCCGCCATGGGTATTATTTGAGATTTGCCTTCCTTAATAAGCTGGAATATTTTTAAACGCAAAAAACATATACTCTTTTTATGTATTTTGGTATTGAAAATGATTTTGAGAATGGATTTATCATTTCAATATCTTGAAATGATATTTTTTTATTTCAATGTGGAAATTTTATCTTTCCTTTATGCTTATGTTATGTGTTATGATCATGTTATGGTTCATGGACATCATTTATGTATATGGGTGGTTCCATGAAAAACCTAGGTCAGGTGAGCCCGAGATAGCTCTCCAATGCATTGGGTAACGTGATAGAGGTAAACGTGAATGTTTCTCCTAAGAGATGTTGGGAATATACTGTGATGGGTATTCCAAAGTAACTCCATATGTAGCAGTGATCACTGCAAAGTAAATTTGATTTGGATGCCACAAGTTACCTTTCTGATTTATGATTTCTATATGTTATTCATAAATCTTGTGTTTTCAAGAGGTAAGTAAAAGTGATTATATTTTGTATGTATTAATGAAAAAATGTTTTCTTTCATTGTTTTATAACCCTTACTAATCTTTTTATGCTCATCCAATGTTTTGAAATGCTTTCACAGGACTTAAAGATGAATAAGGTCAAGGATGGGATCAAGGAAAAGTCATGCTGTCTAAGGCCTGGATCTAGACATGGCAATTTTTTTCAATATTTTTTATTTTATAAAAAAATGGATATTTGTTTGAATAGTCTAAATGTAATATTCATGTTGTTATGTAAATGTAATGAACTAATTATCTAAAACTCTAAACCTAAAATGATACTCAATGTGAATTATTCATTTAATTAAATATTATGTATTGTTTAAGGACAATTCTTTATAGTTACATACAACACCTACTGTTACTCACAACAGATAGAATAAAAAAGGCGATATTATTTTAAATTAATATTATTTAATGTTATAATTACCTCCTAGAAATTGGATTGAAATTTATGGTTAGTACTATAAAAATTAATAATCTTTTTTGGTTTAAACGGGTATAAATACATTTATTTATTTTAAATATACTATAAGTTAAAATAAAATCATTTTAAGGTAGATGAAATATTTATCAGAAAAAATGTTACCATGTCATCAATGTGTCTTTTCATAAACTATTAAATTAGATACCACTATTGAATTAATATAAATAAAGAAATAAATTATATAATTATAAAAAAAAATTATCATTTGTTAATGTTTCTTCAATGCATTGGATAAAAAATAATCCATTCGTATTAATAAATGAATTTTTTTTAATAAATAGTTTTTTCAAATTTTTTAAAGTTTATCATAAAAAATTTCCAAAAATTTTTAAAATGTACATTTTAATTTGAATTTAATTTTTAAAATAACCGACCAAATTTTATCATATTGAATTTTTTTGATAATTTTTAAAATTTAATACTTTTCTAATGAACTAGGAAAATTACTAAATATTATAAAACTTACATTCTGGTTTATAGAGTTTAAAAGATTTACATTATTCAAAAATTTCATTAAAAGTATGATTACATCAATAATATTTGTATTAAAAATTAAAAATAAATTTAACTAGTTTTATGATAAATCATAATATATTTTATTTTAAATTAATGAAATTTTTTCATTGATAAAACAATTTTCATAACACATGTAAATTTAATTTATGTTAATTTATGAAACAAATGAAAATTTAACATGATTAAATGAATATAGTATTTTTTTTAAAACAAAAATTTGGTTATAAGTTCAATTTTTTCATAATGAACATTATGGGTTATAAAAACATGTTATCATGGTTACGATTAAAACAAGATCAATCGTGGTTAAAAAATAATATATAGGATAATTTTCTAAATATTCATTTATAAATCAAAATGGATGGATATATTTAGACCAATATTTTCTCAAATTATATTTTAATTCAACCATTATTTATTTGGATATATAATTATAACATAATTCTGTATTCTTTTAATAAATATCAATTTGGGACACCTCCTAAACATATTAAATGATACCTCATCTCATATCATCTTCATAATTTAAGATACTATTATATAGAAAAAGAGTCGATCAAATCCATTCCATATATACCTCCCCATAAAATGTATTCCTATTTTCATCATAGCACAATCTTCTCAACGATTTATTTATAATCCCAATGTGGTTTTCTAAAGAATAGGTTTTATTATTAACCATGCATTTTATTGTTCTTGAAACACCTCATTAAAATTTTATAAAACAATAATGAAAAAATATATTAATTTTACCCCATATGTTGATATGTTATTAGGATAATGGAATAACCTATATCATCATCAGGTTGTATATAATGGTAATCAAAATTATCAAACTTTTGTACAACAATCTACCTCCTCATGGATCATTGTAACATGTTTATATCACTAACTCTAATTGATGTATATAAAGTTAGATTTAATGTACATATATTTTAATCAGTACATTTTAAGTAGTATATAAATAAAATATCAAATAATACATATAACCTTCCAATATTATGTAAAACAAAAAATCACCAATGTGTATGTTTGGACTACCACTTTCAGAAAAGGATGTGATACATTTTTCAAATTTGTTTTAAATGGATGGTAATGAGGAGAGATTTAATAAAAATATATAATATATACAAACAAAAAATAATTATATAATGGTGAGTTATTATATACCATCAAATCATTGCATCTTGTTAATAAATGTGGGAAACATTCATTGGTATATACGACATACTATCCCCATGAAGAGTGTAATTCATTTTTCTATCTCTAAAATTTGTTGATGAATAAATATATTAATATAATGAATGTATAATTTATTAATATAATTTTTAATATACTTGAGATGTTGGATTCATAATAAATTTCCAATGAATTAATATATCAAACCAAATCATACATGAAAATTGAAATAATTTTCACCCAAAATAGTGATTTCATAAAACATAGTTAATAAATGGATGATAAAAGGGTATATTTATATCTTATATAGTATTAAAAATATCAGTGTGGTTCAATAATATATGCATATTAAATATAAAATTTGTTTGAATATTTATTGCAACATGTATAAAGGAAGTCATACATGAGGTAAGGTATTTTTATATAAAATTGACTTCTATGGGATAGATGATAATAAATTCAACTATAATATATAATGAGGTATACATATTATAAAAAAAAAATTATATCTTGAAATTATTTATTTTCATGATATTTATTATTTCCTTTAAAATGATTAATTCACAGGTATTATGATTTTGAAGTTACCATTACGGTAAGTGATTTATGTTTCAATCATATTATTATACATATTATTTAGACTTTAATAACCTATGACATAATATTATGATCCATATATTATAAATACATTTCAATTTTATTATCTTCTAGATACATTCTAATAATATATTATTTTTCATTTCAAATTTTTTCTGTAGTATATCAATTTTTTTGATAACACTATCTTTTTTTCTACTATCAATAAAAACCCCATCTTATTAAATATCTATGAATTTGAAAAATATTTTAGTAATGTTTTTAATATCAAAATATAATTTTTAAATTCATTTTAACACATTGTTTAATCTTTTAATAATAGAATAAAAAGATTATTTTTTTGCTTTATCCAAATGAGGTTCTTTTTCAATTTTTTAAAAAGTATGAAATGAATGATTTCTCTTAACATATAAAAGATGAATAAAATTTCTTGATGTGAAGACATGTCAACAATTTAACGCTAACCTTATAATTTTTCAAGGTTATTTTCAATGATATTTTATTCCTTAATATTTTTGAAATAATTATATTTTAAATACGTAATTTGAATGTGAAAAATGTATTTTCCATAAGAAATATTCCATGTGAAATTTAAAAAATATTTTCAATATAATATGAAATCCTTTGACATTTCTAATTATTAATCCAAGAAGATATCCAATTATACCCTGATTATTATTTCTCTTAATGGTTAATGATTATGATGATATATTGTTTATGAAACACATTAGGTTTTCTGTGATCTATGCAATGATGAATTATTGTATTGATTATGATACCCATTTATTTTCTATCTGTTATGATATGATCAAAATTTTAAGAACCCAAATTCTTTTCCATGGGGAATATTACGTTAGCACGAACCAACCCAGGTCGACCTCAATACAGTCACTTGATCTTATCATTGGTAAGGTATGAAGGGAATTTATTGTCCCCATAGGCTGCAAATAAGTGTTGGGCAACAACTGAGTGTAAAAAGGGAATTAATTTTCCCAAAAAATAAAAAAATCAATAAAGAAACAAAAAGATAAAAAATAAAATCCACTAGAAAAATAAAATGATTTGATTATTTTATAAACAGATAAAATCATTACATCAGCGATATAAATTCCTCAAATGAACTAAATTACAACACTAGCTCTTTCTGACCTCACAGGTCAATCTCCTACACAATGACCATACAACACTCCAGACAAACAAATTCAAGATGTAATCTGGACAAGGGATAAAATCAAAATAGAACAATATGTGTGATTATTAAAACTCAGTAATCTATTCCAATAATATATTTTCTAATAAGTTTCCTTTAAATTTAATGATTCATAAAATTTATGGTTTGCAATATGTTTTATAAAATAATTATTTTCTATAAGACTTACTTAATACAATGTAGAACCCATTGACATAACTCATTTTAAAATCCAATGTCATTTCATTAGTGAGACATTAGTATTTTCAAGGGGAAAGTGATTTTAATATTTTCATTTTAAAAAAGGATATAACACAATTCCTAGAATTTTATTTTCATAATACCTTTCAAAACATCAAATCACATTTGAAGGAAAAATTTTTAAAGGAAGGCTCTATAATAATAACACAACAATGGAAATTGAAATAATCAAAAAATAATCCCAAAAAATAATGAAATAAAAAAAGTGATAATATAAATATTTGAAACTGTGAGATCAATAATAATCCCGAAGACACCATAAATAAGTATCCAATCCATTTATAATCCCTCACATGATTAAATAAAAATGCTCAATACACTTAAAAACCCTTTCTCAGGATAGACCAAGGGTAAATCGCATTGAAATAAACCAATTATATTCACCTATTATGGGCCATTGGTCAGTATGTGACCTAGCAGTGCAAAAATAATTCTGAAAATATTCTATTATTATTCCATGTTACTATTCCTCATTTAAATAATTTTGGTTTTCCAACTGATGTTATCTGAGAATCCAATAACAATATATACATAGTAATAATAATTCACAACAGGACACACACCGAGTCTCCCTAAGGACTATTATCATTCTAAAAATCTATTGATTAAAAAGTGTTTCAACCAAGGAACCCACATTAATGATTTTAAGTATTACCTGAAGAGGAAACCACATCCATAATACATATATGAAGAATGATAACGTCATACATAGGATTTTATAATAAAAATTTTTAATCATTTCCACAAATTTGTCAAACTAGACCATTAACATTCAAAAACCAGGATTTATATGAAAGAAATAAAAGTATAAATATTTGGTGTCAAACACACCATTACCATTTGTGTAAATTTATAAAACTACAAATAATTTCCAACTCACATTTAATTGAATCCCATTTTATGTTAAAATACCATCCGGGACACAATTCCTCATATCATTACAATCATATTTCAAAATCCAAATACAAACATCATTTAACTTAAAACCATTTAATACCCTTTCAAAAAAACTAAATACAATATTCCACGTGATATTTATTTGTTAAAAAATTTAAACAATGGTCTAGCTAATAAAAATTACTCATAAAATCTAATCAACCATTTCATTGAGTTGTTGGTGTAGGAAACTTAATCAAAGAAGACTAATTATCAAAACAATATAAGTTGTAAAACAACCATTTTCAGACCATACATTTAAACCAAGGAACATATATTCATATTAATATAACAATGATGATACGAAAATTAAAAAACTAATGATTCTTAAATTAGAAAAACAAGTTCACGAGAAAATCTTCCTTCGATCCATGTGGCAGTAGCAATGCACAATAAAAAATGCTTCACGAGGGTTCCAAATACCTAGAAATACCATTAGGAGACAAAAACGAATAAAATAACAAACATAAACAAGGGTAAAGCTGAACCCTCGGTCTACATGACCATGGGATACACGGAACTAATGATAAAATTATCAGAATATATAGAGGTACATGATGGGTGGGGTTTACCTCAAGAGATCCAACCAAAACCATGAAGATTACCACTTGAAAAAACCCTAAAAGGAGGTGGGAGTATTGAAGAAGAATGGATATCACAGATAGGGAAAGAAAAACTTAGTGGGATATAATGGGAATGTTTGGGATTGAAATCCTAAAATGAGTAAACATGTAAAACCATTAAAAATATTAAAACTAGAAAATTGAAATAGTTATGCCGCACAGTTTAAAAAATAATGCGGTAAACAACCTATAGCCACTATCCATGGATAAAAAAACTGAAATTTTACTTGGGAATTGACCGCATGATTTGCCAAACTATTAGGTATCCATGCGGTTGGTTATGAATCCTTCCACACAGTTTCCTGGACTAGCATCATGATTAGCAGTAACCACGTGCCCACCATGCGCTAGGGCTTGCAATGACCAAACATCACTATTATCTCCCATAAATTAAATATATCCAAGGATCACCCATTATAGAAAACATATATAATGAGACACTTCAAAACATAACATCTCTCATACTAAGAACCTAAGTAAAAGACTATAATTCACATCAAAACATGGCATAAGTCAAAACTAGAAAAATGAGGTTAATCAATTCTCCCTACCTTTGACCATTTTCACAACTCGAAAGCCAGAAAACATTCCAAATGATTGATAAGTTGTTAAGGATTCCATATTAACATGATGCATGATCTTAATTAGAGTACATTTTAATAACCAGCAATAGAACTTATGCATCTTTCTTGAAATGAAACAATAACCCTCAAAAACATCATGAGAACAAAGGGAACGATCATACTAGATACATATATCTATTATATTGGAGGCCCAGACAAACTCCCCACCATTATAAATCAACTAAAATGTGATAAAATTCGTGGGAAACCCTATGATACTCATGGTGGGTCTCCCCATAAGTAATAACCAACTAACGAAGACCAACCAAGAATTCAACAAGATCCAAATATGGCTTTTTCTGCATTGTCCAAGAAGAAATACCATTAAATGAACTATTATACCAGGACATAAAGAAATTTGGATTAACACATAAACTATCGATCCCCAAATAGAGAGGAAAAATATGAGCCCAAAATTCTTACACATACCCCAGAACCCCCACCACATGTGATGGGGATGTATGGGGCCCAAATGAAGAATAAACTGAGACCACATATGGGAAACACCATCCACCCTTTCTAAATGTGGATAAAAACCAAGACCACAATCGATTCCTTGGGCAGCTCACAGAAAGGTATTAATAGGAATGATACCTTTATGGATAAACCCTATTGGAGAAACATGAATTGTTTCACCTCAATGGTAATGGTACAATCATCACCACGATTCCCACACTCCTGGAACTCCTAACTATGCACCAACATCACTCTGAGTCCTTCGGCTGATGCTCTGGTTGTTGAAGAATATACTGCATCTCACAAAATATTTTATAAAACCTATAAGAACCATGAATACCACATTTATATAGATGAAAAATGGGGATTCCCAATAGGGAACCACACTTTTATTTAAAGTAGTAGGTCACAAAAATACCCATTACATCTCTTATATCTCACAAACCAAGACACGACCAGAACAACATCCGCAAAAAAAAACTATAAAGACAGATATTAAAAGGAATTAGAATCTATCCTCCCAATGGAACATAACATTTTAGGATTTCCTTCTTCGAACTTTCTAGAAATGCACTGACCAAAACATTTCAACTGACCCAAGAGGCCAGCAGAATTATAGGTATTAATTTTACATGGACAAGAAAAACTAATGTGACCTAGCCTGCCACACAGATATATTACTAAGACCTCATTCCATGATGGGCATGATGAAGTTTATCGGGTCCTCCTGATTCCATGACCTTCCAATTCAACATGAAAATGCTTCCTCCTATCCTTACTAAAACCATACCCATTTATCAAAATTATTGGATGAGGGAGGACCACCTCAACAACTACTGCGACTATGGATTCGTCTTTGGAAAATGATGTTAGATTGTACTATGACATTTATATAGTAAATAGGAACAAATACCATGATCGAAATGCCAATATTTTATGGAATCATCCACAAAATACTCCATAAGGAAATGAACTAGGTCAATAAACTGATGGAAGTAATCTAACCCTGATAAATCAACTTATTTCTAGAAAACAATATCCATTCCCTTTTCACATGTTTTTTCAGAGAGAAATATTGATGAATGAATGAAGTATTTATAAACTATAAGTACGATGTTCATGAGTATTTTTCCACGATATAGGCTTCTATCACATCCACTACAATGCTTTAAAAATAAATATTGTAAACATAACATTCCACAAATAAAGATACTTGATGAGGATAAAGTTATTTTTATCTATCAAATCCACTATCCTGATGTGAGAGGATCTGTTTTAGTATAAAACAGAGGTGGATCAATCCTCCTAATCTTGAACAAAAAATCCTTAGTTTGATTAACTGGATGTTCCCCTTAGGGGTAATCCACTATGACTACACTATGATAACCCATCAAAGCAATGTAGGTATAATAGTTGAACAATGAAAACCCTAAAAACATATCAAGGATAACTCAACAACACAATCCTAAAAAATGAACACCACATAAATGGCCAACACTGTTTCATAAGAAAACAAGACATTACTGACATCAAACATCGACCTTCTGAATACGAATTTAGTTTCAATAAAAATCATGGTGGATTTTCATGCTCGCTAATAGTGTTCCATATACGCTCACTCATGTTCACATGTGCATTCCACCATAAGAACCCATCCATTTTGCGATACCAGGAATCCATCCACATTACCATATAAATCTATGCATGCGAGCACCGATAAAATTCCAAACTCTAAAAAAACAACCTACATTTTTTAAAGTAATCTATTTGTCTCATATCCAAATCATAAACCATACAATGGCTATATAACCACCATTTCAAATACAATTTCATAATTTCATACCAAAAACTAGCTTACCAGGCGTAAACAATATAAATACCTCATACTTCATTCAAAATCCTATTACGTTCATTAAAATCATTTTATACCAATTCATATAATTTCATTTGATACATAATCATATCATAAAAAGACATAACCTTCATTATTCAAAAAAAAAATTCCGATCAAACCTCCTATTTCAAACAATGATTTTACGTTTAAAAAAATAACTAATGCGTATTTTTGTCGTCCTACATAATAAAGGATTTTTATGAAAATATAATGTTACAAAAAAACTTACATAATTAAAATGATGAAAATCCATTTTACACATTTAAAAATCCATCTATTCTAATAAAACCAATTTCCAAAAATCTCAGTAATTAATTTAATAATAATTTTCCTCTACTGGATAAGATTCAATAAGACTCACAAGTTGGAACTAGCATCGGTGGTTGAATTGATGATATGGTTGAAATTCGTATTATAAACAAATCAGCAACATGGAGAGACATATAAAACTATTAACTAACACCACATGGCTTCCAATGTCCTATGATATGACATAGACTATTATTCCAGCTCCCATTGTCTTATCCCAAACACCAAAAAATCCCTAATGAACTAAAACCAGAACCTCTCGAAATCCCATGGAATCATGTGAATCAGAATGAGCAGGGGTTCACAATGCTAATCCCAAACCAACACCGAACATCCCAAAAATCATACTCAATATACCTTGAAATTCCCAAATAACATAGGGCACTCTCAAAAGAAAGGTCCTAAAAAGAGCTGACCTCATCTAATAACATTTTGTTATGAATTAATATGAGTCGACCCTGAACCAGTCACCCACGATGATCTGTGCAACGTCCCGAAGGGCGTTTCTATTCCCCACCAGCTAGAAACAAATTTCATGAATCAATAGAGTTCAAAGAGATAATTATTTCACCAAATTAGAATAACAAAACTACAATGAAACATAATGATACACATGAAAATATACTAATCAAATGAACTATTTAGAACATATTATAAAAGAAACCAAAAAAAATACAACAACAATAAAAATAATATGAACAATACATATTACCACAATTTCTCTATGTGACCTCATGATTCACTCTGCTAAACAACGAATTAGAATTGCTCATGGAGAACAAACTCAACAAGAATCCTTCCAAACGTCTAAGAAAATATAACTATAGACATGACTATTAAAACTCAGTATCCTGGCATGATAATATTATTTGAAATGAAATTATTTTAGAATAAAATAATCATAAATTTTTTTGAACTAAAATTTATAATAGAATTAATTTCTATATGTCTTATTTAGATAAAGTACACCCCATTTCACTTATCCATTTCTAAATCCAAGATCATTCCATTATTGAGACATTATAATTTTTTTGTAAAAATTGGTGTTAATATTGTCATCTTACACAATGAAGATAAATCAATTTTCCATCAATCAATTTTTCAAAAACATTTTGAAAACATACACAACACCTTTTATGAAAAAAATTTGACTAGAAGGCATAATAAAATCACACAACAAGGGAAATAGAAATATGTATATATTTATCCCAACAATCAATTCATGAAACTAAGAGATAATAGACATATGTGAACCATGATGATCAAGAATAGTACAAAAAAACTATATATAATACCCCATCCTTAGTATCATTCAACACACAATGAAATAAAAATTCTCAACATTTGTAGCTATAATTTATGAAAACAGATGGATGGAAAATTCAATTGCAATAAACCCAATATATCCCCCTACTCAAGGCTATAAGTAAGTAGGTTACCTACCAGTATATCAATTATTCTAAGAATATTATCTCAATATGTCATGTTCCTAAGTCTCACGTATGTAATAGGGGTGATCCAACCAATTCAAATTGAGTGTCTAGTCATAATTTATATATAACAATAAAAATTTACAACATCCCTCACTCGAGTCTCCTCAAAGACTATTATCATGCCGTAAAATCAAAATATCACAGAGGGTTCCATATGAGGAACCTTAATAATGAATCCCAACGATTAATAACAATTAAATCCAATTATTCATACATAGATGAGTCATGAGACCATTAAAATGAATTTTTTATAATAAACACTTATAATAATTTCCACAAAGTGGCCAAAAGGGCCCCTAAACATTCATCAAATCCATACATTATCAACATGAAATCCAAAATTGAAGAAGAAGTTTTTAAAAAACCCTTACCATATAATGAAATTTATAAGAGACCATCAAAACATTTCCATATCACTTTAAAACAATAACTATTTTTTGTGAAAATTTCAACTAGGTCACAATTGATCATCACATAAGAAACTAATTTCAAAATCCGAATGCACAATTTATTAACATAAATCCATTTAAAAATAGTTCAATAATATTAATTCCATAATTTCACCTTCTAAATCGTTATTATAAATGTTATACTATTGTTTAGATACTAAAAATTACTCATAAAATTCCATCTGGCAATTCATTAGTAATTTTATGTGTGCTACGTAACAAAATAAAAATAATTATCACAAAACAATGAATAAAACTACCATTTTCATAGAAATATTTTTTAAAACATGATCATATATTATAATTAATATAAAATAATGATTTTAAAAGGCACGAAAATAGATATTATTAAATTATAATGTCAATTTAATGGGAAAACCTTCCTCGGATCAATGGCGTAACAACAACGAACATCAGAAAAAACTCTATGAGGATTCCACAACCCTAGATCTACAATGAAGTGACCTAAATGCACAAAACCCCCAATATTAAAATTGGGAAACCAAAACCAATGTCTACATCACCATGAGAGAGAATGAAATCAGGAAAAAATCAGAGGAAGTGAGAGTGAAAGATCGGATGAGGGGTTATCCGTGATAGATATAACCAAACTATGGAATATTGCAACTTGATCCACCATAGAATGAGATGAGTGTCTTGAGGAATAAGTGAGACTACCCCTAGGACTGGAAGATTTTAGTTGGAGGGAAAGGGAAAGTTTTGGATTAATATCCTGAAAGGGGTAATCATGGAAAACTCCAAAAATAATTTTTTTTTGAAATTCACCAGGTTAAGTCACACAGTTTGGAAAAACCTGAAGTAACCATGTAATTGGCACTATCTATGGGAAAAACGACCACATTGTTACATAGTAATAGATTGTACAGTAGGTTATTTAACCTACCACATTCTTTCTTGGAATGATCAGATTGTTGAAAATAACCTTGTTCCAACCGTGCCCCAGGTCCATCCAAGGAAAGGATTCTTTTTTTCTCCACGAATATTAAAAATATCCAAGGATCAACCATTGGAAATGAATTTTAAAAAGAGACACATGAAAACATAACACTCACCACACGTGAAACCTGAGAAAATAATCGAAATGCAGATCAATGCAGAGAATAAGTAAAATCTCGATAAATATATTGTGATATATGTTGAATATTTTACAATATTTTGACACACATATTTATAATTTTTTATATCTTACATGTGGGAATGTAAATATATTTCCTCCCATTTAATTTGATAAATATAGATATATAATTCAATAACAATTATTAGAGTGGAGAGTGAAAATGGTTCAGTAAAAGACTATATTAACATTGATTGTTTTAGGAGTCAAACATGTCAACTATTATGTTTTGAGGAGTGAATACAATCCAGAATTGATATATATTCATATGCATTGACTATTAAAGAAATGATTTTATATACTTGTGAGTATTATAACAATCTACGTCTTATAAAAATATTATGATCTCATGGAGTATGTCATTTAATTTCTTTGTGATTAGTTTCTTAAGAACTACAATGTATTAGTCCATGTCCCATGATTATGATCTTTTATATTAAGGGAATGTTTTCAAGTGTTATTTATATATTTTAATACCCTTATTTTTATTCTATGTTTATGTAATCATTAATATCTCCCATATTTATCCTTATTGGGAATCTGAGATCCCCCTTTCATATATTTCCTTTTCACTGTGTTATGGATAATTCTACAATTAATATAATTTATAAGAATTGTGATAGTTATAAAGAGAATAATTGGTTATGATGAAGTTTTCATATAAAATTGTTTTTTATGTATCAATTTTTTTTCAATTATATTAGATACATATGAATCTAGCATAGAGGATAATGTGTTTTTTATTATTCCTCAACTAAGATGTTATGTTTATGTCTAAAATGTATTTATTACTCTTGTCATTGTCAAACAAAATATTTTAAACCATTGCTATCTAGGATGAGAAAAAAGTATTGAGTCTCATGGGGATATTTAGAAGTATATGAAACATCCTAATGTGTTGATAATGATCATAGATTACCTAGGGTAACAATATAGTGTTAAAGAATAACAGGTAGGTATATTTATTATTACATTATATAGTTTGGTTTCCTGATTATATTGTTTCCCTATATGATTATTATTTCCCAAGCAATTATTTTTAGTTTTAATTAATAGATATAAAAATATTCAAACTAGTTAAGGATTAAAATTATAATGAAAATATGTACATCCAATGTAACCAATTTTTATTAAATATTTAATAAATAATTTCATTGTAATGATCACTGAAATTTATCAATCAATCATATTGAAATTACAAAACACAAAAATCACGGAATGTTCAATGGATTCTTACATGATGAAACATTCAAATTCTATGAGTTGTTCTGCTAAACAAATTGCTGTTGAGAAATGGATTGGTATAATTGATAATTTTATTTATATTACCTAGTGTTTTGAGCATGAATATTTTTGTTAGGATAACAATAATTTACTAGGAAATGAAAATAAAAGGTGAAATCATATCATTATTATGATGAAATGGGAATAAATTGATTCTACGGGGGTGGGATTATATTGATAGAATATTATTCAATATGTAAACTACTCATATTCTTCTTATAAAAATAAAAATGGAATTACTTATGATAATGAAGAATGATGATGAGTCTATTGGTATATAGGGTGAATATCTTACAATCTTTCTACGGTACAATTATATTATTATCAAATAAATTTAATTTAATGTTGATTAATTCATTATCTAATTAAAGCAATCCTATCAAGGGAATTAAACATTAGGGGTATAAGTAGATATGAGGATATTTTTCGATTTCTTTTTAATGTGAAAATTGTTATTGGAGTTTGACATCAATATCAAAGGTTAAGTAATAGATGATTGAAATAATGAAATTGTTATTCGATGAATCGTAGAGTGGAAATATGATAATTAGATTATGTTTTAATTGTGGAATTAAACATGTTGGAAATTTTATTTATGGGAGTTTTAAATGATCTATGTATATAATGTGATGTAATTATGAAACTTAATATATATTTCCGGTGAATAAGTTATAAAATAAAAAGAAAATAGTGAATGGTTCATAAAATGCACCACCAAAACTATATTTTTTAATATTTTAAGAATATTGGAATTATGCTGACCAAATTGAAAATCTGAGTTTTTTTGAAAATAATCGATGCCAAATATATATTATTCCCAAATTAAAAGGGAAATATCATTTAATATCCCATTATGATGAGCGTTATGATAATTAAATTGTGAATGGTCGAATGATTATCTATTATAGAACATATAGGGTTCTATTTTATTATGAATATACCCACTCTTTTATTTCTAAGAATTTTTATAAGGCTTTCATAATATCACCTGAATTATTAGATGATGATATAATAGTGAAAACCAATAATGGTTTTATAATCACATTTAAATTTTATTATAATTAACAAATTTTATTATATGGTGACTTCATTTTTATTAATCAATTTATCCTCCACCAGGTTAAATTTTATGTTATCTTAGGGAAGGATTGGATTTATCTCTATAAAACCCACATAACATTCAGAGGAAGATAAGTTAAAACTGATATTATAAACCAACCAATATTTATATTGGATTTGGAAAACTAATATGATGTTATAATTTTAATTCTATATGTTTTATGTGTATTCAGTAAAATATTATATGTTTCTTATCTCAGTTTCTTATATAGAAATAGAACATCATTAATATATCTATTTGGGGGGGGGGTTCTATTTTTCTAGTAGATTATTCCAGTACCTCCCTATATCTGAATGTGGATATTTCAATATAACACATTCTTATTTATTAATTTATTTCAAATTCTATATATAGAATTACCCCAATTGTGTTTCCGTAAATAAATAAAAAACACTTGGATAATCTTAATAAGGGAATTATTTTTCCATGTGTGTCATCTTGGGGTGAACATATTATTATTGTTAAATAGTAAAATTGATCAATGAAACTTTTTATTTGTTATCAAGAACACAAAAAAGATCATAATAATGATTAATTATTATCTACATAATATTGAGAACTTGTTTGGCCAACTGTATGGAGAGTAATACATTTATAAAATTAAACATCATCTACATAACATCAATTGAGGTTAAAGATTGATTATATAACAAAAATAAATTTCTTACTTTTTATAGACAATATGAATATATTAATATTTCATTTTTTATATAATACCACTATTATCTTCATAGGTATAATGAATAGAGTCTTTAGAGATTACATTTTATAGTTTTTGGATATGCTCAATAATGATATTAAATTACATTTAATTGGAAAATAAGATCATAATGATGACATGTGAATGATTATTATGTCCATGATGATGGATAATTTGTATGATAAATTTAATAAGTGTGACTTTTTACTAAACAAGGATTCATTTTTTTGGGTCATTTAATATCAAGAAAGGATATATCTGTGGATCCAATAAAGACATAATTTATTGAATTTTTCTACAAAAAAGTATATGAAAATAATCCAATGTTGTATTAGTTTTTTTGGATATTTATTATTATTTTATGTTAATTTTATATGATTTTGGAATCTACTAATCATATTAAATAAATGGGATAGTTGTTCAAATTTATAACTAAATGTTAAAACAAATTCAAAGGAATTGAATAGAATGTCTTTCAGTCCACCAATTCTTACATTACTCTATAGTAGAAAATATTTTCGAATATATTGTGTTAAATTGATGAATTTTCTGGGATGCATTATAATATATAATGACATGGTATAGATTATTCCTCATGGAAAATGAATTATAATGGGAAATATTACCCAAATAACATCGTGGGTTATTTCATATGATTTTCATTAAAAATTTAGGGGAATTATATTTGTAGAGAAATTGTGATTTATATACTGTCAATAAAATATTTAATGTATATTTTATCATCGAATGTGTTAAATATGATCATGATAAATTGTTAGGATATAATTAGTGATTATTGATAATTAATACATTACCACTATGTGAAATAAAAATTGTGGTAGATGATCTGAATAAAAATGTTCATAATAGCTTATCTATGTTGAGGATGAAAAAGATCCTATATTTATAGAATTTCAATAGATGGATCTTGAAATAATAATGGAATGTGAGAAGTTTTATATTTCTCAGATGAGTATACATCCACCTATCTATTTGAATATTAAAGAGGTACAAAAGGAAGATGTAGAGATATTGATGATAATTATTTAATGTTAAGATTAATGAAGCATGTTTTTGTTCAATCCATACCAGATGTATAGAGGGAGATATTGACTGAGGCTCATAGTTCATAGTTATCTACACATCCTAGATGTATGCAGATGTATTGGGGACTAAAATAGTATTACTGGTGGGAGGGCATGGAGAGAGATATTGTAGGGTATGTATCATGGTGCATGATGTTTTATAATGTTAATAATATTATATTGATTATTAAGAGATTTTTATAACTATTATCAATACTAGAATGAGAATGTGAAAAATGACAATCCATAGTTTTTTTAGAATCCCTATAACATCTATAAGAATTAATGTTATTTGGGTTGTAGTTTATCTCATTACAAAGAAAAGAAATATAATTTCCATTATAAAAGATTTCTATATAGATCATCCTCCATGATATAATCTATAGACGTGGTATGATTTTAGTTTGTACCAAACTAAATTACATCTGTTGTTGATACGAGGTTTATCTTAATGATCTATAGAATATAATAGTAGGGTCTAGATAGAGAGTTATGTTTTAGTTGTACTTACCACTCTTAACTATTTTTCTACTCTAAATAAACTATTCATAACATGGAGGATATACATAGACCATATTCTATGAATTTCAATGATGGTTGGGATCAACACATTCCTATTTTCATGTATTATTTCAATAAATTTCTATCAAGAATTCAGTTGACCCATTATAATTACCTCTAGGTAAATAAGAGTAGAATTCCAATATTATAGGATGATTCCATAGAGTGAAATATATGATGACCTAATATAGATTAGAAAATGGAAAATACAGTTAGAAATATTAAATAGTAGCTCAAGGAATCTCAAGGTCTATAGAAAATTTATACTGGAAATTGTCCATGTTTTCATGAATGTCAGGTTTGTGAGATTGGATTTCTATAAATTTATTATGGAAATGATGTTTTGAGATTCAGGAAGAAAGTTATGTTTATCTTTATATATATCGTAACATCAATATTTCTTATTTTAGTTGGGATTGTATCTTACCATTTTGTGCTTCCACAGAACCACTATCAATGTCACAATGTATTCAATGTGTCTCCCTGAAATAATTACATACCTGATGTCACGACCTGTCCTCGGGGCCCGTGCCATGAATACCCCAAGCTCGCCTTTTATAGGTCAGGGGCTGGCGACTAGCACCAAAGGCATAAATACTGATAAAAAGGGGAAGCATTGCCTCTATGAAACGTAAACAAACACAACTAGAGTTCAACAAGAAGAAAACACCAAGTAAAACTGAAAAAAAAAGTAATGCTACATGAAAGGGGCCAGAAATACAAGCCCAACTGTAAAGTATAAGGTAATAGACAAAACAGCTGGTAGGTGAGATGAATCTCCTAGATAGTCCACCACGGATCCTACCTGAAGGGTAGGTATAGATAACACAAATCCTAGATCGTCCACCACGGATCCTACCTGAATGGTAGGTACAGATTGCCCCCTCAGTTCCCTCGTCCTCCAATCCTCCTCTGAGTACCGACTCGTCGTGGGGTACACCTCCAGGTACCGTCCAGTCCTCGTACACTCGGCCTCCGTCAGCACTGCCTGTCATCTGCATCCTACACAACGAGGTGCGGGCATAGCCCGTGTAGGGGTGAGTATAACGATAGTCAGTTGGGACTTCAAGACCCTCAAGGTCTCACTAAATCCAACAAGGGTAAACCACAAAAACATATCTCAACTGATAACCTTTACTTCGGTATATTCCTATTCATATACCTCAGTTATCAAGTAACCCATCTCAATCATGAGGAAAACAAAAATGACATTGATTCCGCTCAAACGAAGATTTTTATTCACGATGACGAAAACATGGATACTGGTGAACTCCTCCTCTGTCGAGTGCAGTAGACCTACCATGACTCCGAGGTTTCACTCACTAACCTTAGAATGATGAGGTAATCCTCCTGTCTAGTACCACGGGTCTGCCACCTCACAGTGTAGTGCTCCTCCGCCATGGGTCTGCCACCTCATAAAGTAGTGCTCCAACTCATAGCCTTCAGAGGTACTTCTCCTATCGAGTACCATGGGTTTACCACCTCACAGTGTAGTGCTCCTCCGCTATGGGTCTACAACCTCACAAAGTAGTGCTCCCCACTGGGCTATACAAGTCACTCTGAATCGAATCAGACATGTAGTGATCAGATCTCATCCAGATACGAGGTCATTGTACTCCGTATGCTCGTCTCCGGGAGGATCTGCTTCATGAGCTTCTGGTCCACACTCTATGTGTCACGAAGTTCCACTATGAAGTATCTCAGAGGACCGCCTCGTCATAGCGGTCACAACGCAATAGACGACGCTACAAACGGACACACGGTCTGTGAGTTATTAGCATTTCTCTCCCAACGGCCCGGTTATATTTTGGGTACAATCCAACCCGTCCATACTCCAACTGCATCCAAACCTCAGGTGAAGTATTCCAAAAGTACCGTCTCATCAATAGTAATCCAACATAGTCGACGGCACGTCAATCGGACGTCCGGTCCTCTATTTATAAGTGTTTCTTCTCTAAGAGACTGGTTGGTTTCGAGTTTCAACCAACCTATCCGTACAAAAACTTCTCTTAAACCATGCGTTTAATATACTGAAACTACTACCTCGATCTGAGTAATCATATGCAACTGACGGTGTGTCGATCACATGTCCGTAGCTCAAGATATGTCAGTTTAACTGAAAAGAGTCTGAAAATAGGGGGTCCGGGCCCGGTCCGACCTGGCCCAACACCCCCTAGGTCAGCTCGAACTGAGTCAACCCGGCTTGGCGCGCCATGGCCTTGCCTAGCTGGCACGGGCCAGTGCACATGGCCCATGCGGCTGACCAAGTGGATGGCTGACTAGGGACGCTGGGGGAGCCCAGTTGGGCCCGCCCTAGCCGTTGGTCTTGGGGGGGGGGGGGGTTACACCCCCCAGTTTCTTCGAAATGGCCGACCATGAAAGCCGAAACGTGGGTAACCGTGGGACCCCTCGGGTCCCGCTTCATGGTGGCACCAGAGGCCGCCACAACCGGCATCCCTTCGAGATCTGTCGTGGCCTTAGGCCGCGGCTTTGTTCAACCGGCGCGGTGCGATGGACCCTTGCCCCACCCCCACGGCCCGCCCCAACCACATACCCTGTAGCTTGGGCACGGCGCGACGGCGCTGCGCCCCTCCATCGTGGCCCGGCTGGGCCGTGGTTCTGCTCTACTCTGTGTGGCACGACGGTGTCGCGCCATTGCGGTGACCTGACAATCATGCGCTAATGATCCGCTCTTGGTCGGCCCGACGCCAGCCAGTACATCGCATTCTGCCTCCATCATCCACAAACAACATACGAGAGGGGAAGGGTCAGACCATGTTCGTGCGGTCTAAGCCCTTCCTCTCAAGATGGTATCAAGCAGAAAAAAGAAACTCAAGAATTGAAGAACGGTGATGAATGATATAAAAACACGAACATAACAACCCTTACCTCACGGTTTGTCATTTTTTGATGATATTGTGAATGGGAGGACGTCATCTCGTTGACATCATCTTAAGGGAGGATATGCAGGTGACAAAGATCGTTAGCGTTCGTCGCCTCCACAAAGAACTTCGATCCCATCTCAAGCATCGTTTGCTGGAGATCCATCGGAAGGAGAACTGTTCTTCAGGGAGTGAGGGAGATCTTATATTTCTCCCGGAATTCTCCACAAAATATTTTCCAAGAAAAATATTAAAATGGGATTTCCCCCCATCTCCAAAAACTTTCCATCTCAATTAAATTTAATTCAAACTCATTAATTAATTGAATAGTTGGAAAAAATTAAATGATGAGAGAGATATGGAAAGTGGAGAGGCTCCACTCCAATAAATGAGTGGAGTTGTTATGTATTAAACAAGGGGTGAGTTATGGGGAGTTCAAGGGGTTATGGGGGAGGTGAGGAGTTAGGGTCTCGTGTGGTCCCTACCACACTAAACTCTCCCATGGGAGGTTAGGTCGGTGTGGGCCCCACCTATAAATCCCCCATTGTAGGATAATAACAACCCTCCACAAATAAAAACATCAAATACATATTTTTATCTAATGCTTAATAAAAAACCAAAAATTAACCTCTTCACCTGTCAAAATGCAACTATGGTAAAGGTCCCATTAAGAAATTATCGGCGCTGCGAGTTCATCAGTGCCCACAGATTTCAATTCCGAGCACCGGTTCAAAAGATAGAAAAACCCGATCATTTGTTTACTGAACGTACCGGAGCTAAACATCTAAAATTTAGTACGGGAGCACCGGGAACAGGAATCAGGTGCGGTCAGAAACTACGTACCCGAAAAATTTCAAAGAAATTATGAAAAAAATTCATTAAAATTTCTAGGTCTTTAAATTACTCCCAAATCAGCGCTTTACATCCCTGTAAAGCTACAACATAATATTGGGAATCAAAATAAGGTTCCTAGAATGAATATGATCCTCCCGCTCCCATGTTCTCTCCTAGTGGTTTCCCGTGCTGCAAGTGAAAGAGCAGAAGATGAATCGACCGTCCACGTAGGACCCACTACTGTCGATCCTCAACCACTAATGGAACCCCGTGAATGTCTCCCCTTCATTGATGTCCAAATCGCAGTGGTTGATGATGATAGATATGTCTTGCACACATATGGTTAGTTGAGATACATGGACAACGTCATCCACCCGGTGCAACTGAGGTGGAAAGGCCAGACGGTAAGCCACCTCGCCTACCCTGCTGAGGAGTTGGAAAGTTTCAATGAAACACGGAGATAACATGCCACCTCGGCCAAATCACCGATGAACTCATCGAGGTGAGACCCGTATAAAGGCATGGTCTCCATCTTCTTACTCCAGTGGTCACGTCTCCTATCAGCATATGACTTTTTTCTGCTCTGTACAGTCTTCATCCACTCCTGGATGATCTACAACTTCTCCATCATAGCCTGAACCGTCTCTGGTTTTACACGTTATAACTCGATCACTATCCACAAAGGATAACTGAAACACATTCTACTACTTTCTTGCCACTCCTAACAGCTGAATGCCCGATCTCCTACTACGAGAATCTACTACAATGTTCCCCTTCCCAGGAGTATGGACTATCTCGAAGTCATAGTCATGGAGGAACTCAAGCCATCACCATTGCCTCAGGTTCATGTCCTTCTGAGAGAAGATGCACCTGAGACTATTGAGTTGGAGAGAACCGTAAACCGTTCACTCAATGAACAATGGGTGAGACTTGCCAAAATTAAGAACGCATCTCCACCCTTCTTCGTCTACATTCTACCAATGAGAAGATGATATTTCTCCTCAGTCGAAAAGAGAAATGTGGTATCATCCCCTAGATGGACCACGTTATTTTCCAAATACATTCAATCCTGACATGAAAAGTACAATTCATGTCTTTAATGACTCCGTAAGGCCGAGATTCTAATACTATGAGATCCAACCGTTACTCTCTCATCCAAGGGTTGAGTCACACTATTGGCATAAGTGCATGGTTACTGGGTCCCCTCTAGTAGGAATCTCGCAAGTGAGGGTCGAGTCAACTGTTTAAACCAAAACCTCTTAGTACACAGAAAAAGGAAGGAAAGAAAACGTCACATAGATAAGTGTCTTTTATTAATGCATCTCAAGTACAAGGACACACAAAAACCACAAAAAACAACAAAACAGAAACTAAAAGCACTACGAACAAAGGCCTTCATGCTTGGAACTAGTCTTTCTCTTGTCCACCTGCTTTCGGAGCTCCACTGCCTTGTCCACCGCTCGGCTGTTTCTCAAGCTCCCACCACTTCTTCTGTCTTGGTGGCTCCTTCAACTCCTGTGGATCAACTGTGCGGGGTGTCGGAAAGTCACATGCCATGTGACCAAGCCCACCGTAGGAGAAACATTGTGTGTTCCTGGTATGCCAGGCACAGACTCCACCTTGGGTGCCCTACACTATCGAACGTATAACTCGAGGTCACCCACCAGTTGGCCTGGTCCACTTGGACCTCTGCATCATCCATCTACTGCCTACAGATGACCCAGCTACTGACGGAGAACCCTATGGCAAAGGCAGTAGCTTCTGAGCACGCTCAGAGTGTAGATTCACTGGTATAAAATCCACCCTAAAGAAGTTCTCGAAGACTTCCCACGTGAAGGCCTTTTCAACACAAAACTGGAGCATCCACCAACTCTCAACTTCTCCCTGAATGTGACTAACTTCTAGGTACAACATCAAGTCAGCGAGTGTACCAGCTATGTAGAAAGCTCATGCCATAAACTCTAGCCAGTTCTAGGCCGTCTGAAAATCTGACTCGCCTCGAAACATCGAAGGCCTCTATCTCTGGGACACCTGAACTGTGCTCAAGAGGCGTGCACTCTCCACTGTTGTCTTAACTACGAGAGGGCCATTTACTAAGACCTCACTACTTGGTGAGCTATCATCGCACTCTCTACTCGGTACCCATGCTGACAGATAGGATGAATACATCGTGAATGAAAAAGATGTGTCACGGTCAAAAGGATATACCTAGTGAGTTGACATGGTTTGAGCTGATTTAATTGACTCTTTTGAAAACACACATGCAATCAATGTTTTCGTGAACTGAGTCATAAATCAGAAGTCAGGGTACTAGTGTATGGATACGTCGGCCGCCCACACCATCACTGGACTCCCTGAACTGAAAACCACACATAGTACCCTTAACATAATTGCTTCAAAGAATGAATATATCAAAGTACTAAACTCCATGGTATAACTAACTCCTCTGATACCAAATTGTCACGACCAATCCTTGGGGCCCGTGTCGTGACTACCCCAAGAACGCCTTCAAAAGGCTAGGTGATGGTGACTAGAACCAAAGGCGTAAATCACGATAAAAATAGAAGGCATTGCCTTTATAAAACATAAAAAAACACAACCATAGTACAAGTAGAAGAAAACACTAAGTAAAACTGATAACCAAAGTAGTGCTGAATGTAAGGGGCTAGAAATACAACCCCAACTGCAAAGTACATGGTAAAAGAGAAAACATCTGGAAGGTGACAAGAAGCTCTAGGATCGTTCACCACAGATCCTACCTGAAGGTTAGGTATAGATAGCACAACTCCAAGATCATCCATCACAAATCCTACATGAACGGTAGGTATAGATAGCGCAACTCCTAGATCATCCACCACGGATCCTACCTGATGGGTAGGTACAAATATCCCCCTCATCGCCCTCATCCTTCAATCCACCTATGGGTACTGACTCATCGTGATGTCCACCTCCAGGTACCAACCAGTCCTCATAAACTCGACCTCCGTCAGTGTTGTCCGTCGTCTGCATCCAACACAACAAGGTGCTAGCATTGCCCGTGCAGCGGTTTGTATAATGATACTCATAAGGGACCCCGAGACCCTCAAGGTCTCACTAAATACAACAAGGGTAATCAAAAAATAATGATCTGAAAATATAACCATACATAGGTATATGGCCACACATATACCTAAGTTATCAAGTAAACCATCTCAATCATGAGGAAAACACAATGGTCATTGACTATGCTCAAACCCGGATTTTTATTCATGATGAAAAAATCACAGATCTTGGAGAACTCCTCCTCTATTGAGAGCAGTAGTCCTGCCACGACTCGGCGGTGTCAATCACTAATCATATACTGTTGAGTTACTCCTCCCGTCGAGTACCACGGGTCAACCACCTCACAATGTAGTTCTCTTTCGCCATGGGTATTCCACCTCACAAAGTATTACTCCCCCTCATAGCCTACAGAGGTACTCCTCCTCTCGAGTATCGTGGGTCTTCCACCGCACAATGTCGTTCTACTGCACTATGGGCACACCAACTCACAAAGTAGTACTTCCCACTGGTCTATACAAGTCACTCTGAATCGAATCGGAAAAGCAGTCATCAGGTATCAGCAAGCTAAAAGGGCACCATACTCCATAGGCTCGTTTCTGTGAGGATCCTCTCCATGAGCTACTGGTCGACATTTCAAGCATCATGATGTTCCACAAAAAAGTATCTCAATATATGGCCTCGTCATAGGCGTCACAACGCAACTGACGGCACGTCAAACAGACGCCCAATCTGTGAGTTATTAGCATTTCCGTTCAAGGGGCCCGATTGGAATACGGGAACAATCCAACATAGCCATACTCCAACTACGTCCAAACCACAGGTAATTTATGCTAAAAGAACCATATCATCAAGAGTAATCCGACATAGAAGACAAAACGTCAATCGGATATCCGGTCCTCTAGTTATAAGCAATTTCGCTCTAAGGGCCCGGTTGGTTTCGAGTTCGAACCTACCCGACCATGCCCATACATCATAAAAACCATGAGTGTAATATACCATAAAGACCTTCTCGATATGAGGAATCCTAAACAACTGACTTTGCATCGATTGATGGTTCGTAGCTCATGATATGTCCTTTTAACCGAAAACAGTCTGAAAATAGGGGGTCTAGGCCCTGTCCAACACCCACTGGGTCGACCCGAACCGGGTCGACCCGCCCCGGGTCCGGGTCCAGCGTGGTTGGGCTCGGCCCGGCCCGGTGCTCGTGGAAGAAGCGGCTGGCCGAGAAGGGAGGCTAGAGGAACCCAGTGGGGCCCGCCCTAGCCGCTGGTCTGGGGGGGGGGGGGGGTTACACCCCCCTCTTTCTTCGAAACGACCGACCATGCTGCCCGACCCTAGGGTAACCACGGGACCCCCTCGGGTCTTACCTCATGGTGGCACTAGTGGTTGGAATATCCGGCCTCCCTACCATATCTTTCACAGCCGTAGGCCGCGACATTGTTCAACCGGCGCGGCGCAACGGTGTCGCGCCCCTCCGCCCCAGTCCAGCTCTACTCTGCACAGCATGATGGTGCCATGCCTTTACGGCGACCCGACAATCATGCGCTGACGATCCCCTGGTGGTCAGACCGACAGCAGCTGGTTCTTCGTAGTTCGCCACCATCTTCCACATACAAAAAAGGAGCGGGGAAGGGTCGAACCGTGTTCGTGAGGCCTGATACCTTCCTTGTCAAGATGGTATCAAAATGCCAAACCAAACTCAATAATTGATGAACAATGATGAATGATATTAAAACTTGAACATAACAACACCTACCACAAGGTTCTTCATTCGTTGATGATATTACGAAAGGTTGGATGTCGGCTCGTTGACGTAGTTTCAAGGGAGGAGATGAATTTGACGATGATCGTTAGCGTTCGTCGCTTCCCCAAAGGACTTCGATCCCGACTCGAGTGTCATTCGTTGGAGATATGTCGGAAGGAGAACCATTCTTCGTGGAGGGAGGGAGCTCTTATATTTCTCTAGAGAATCACCACACAATATTTGCCGAGCCAAATATTAAAATGGGATATTCTCCCATCTTAGCAATCATTCCATCTCAATTCAATTTAATTCAAACTCATTAATTAATTGAATAGTTGGAAAAAATTAAATGATGAGTGAGAGATGGAAAGTGGAGAGGTTCCACTCTAATAAATGAGTGGAGTTGTCATGTATTAAACAAGGGGTGAGTTATGGGTGTTCAAGGGGTCATGGGGGAGGTGAGGAGTTAGGGTCTCGTGTGGGCCCCACCACACTAAACTCTCCCATGAGAGGATAGGTGGGTGTGGGCCCCACATATAACTCCCCCTTTGTAGGATAATAACCACCCTCCATAAATAAAAACATCAAACACATATTTTTATTTATTTCTTAAAAACAAACCTAAAATTATCCGCTTCTACCGTCAAAATGCAATTACGGTAATGGTACACTTAAGCAATTACCGGCATTGCGAGTTCATCAATGCCCTCAGATTTAAATTACGACCAACGGTTCAAACTATAGAAAAATATTCTTGTTCGTTTACAGAACGTACCTGAGCGAAACATTGGAAATCTATTCTAGGCACACCGGGCCACAGAATCAGGTGCCGTCAGAAATTTTGTACTCATAAAACTCTAATGAAATTAAGAAAAAAAATTCCTTGAAATTTATGTGTCTTTACACCTGATACTTCACATGTACTGAACTCGAATTTCAAACCACTATAGAAATATTTATTCAAAATAGAATACATTTTAGAAAAAATAGATCACAAAAATAAATTTCGATCAAATATTACTACTCATGTGTTCAATGAATTGTGATTCAATAAAAAATTTGGGGAACCCACATTGAAACTAGAGGATTTGTATGGAAAAAAGAATCATTGGTTTAATTGTATCTGAGAAAAACATATGGGGGAATTTTTTTAAGAAATAAATTTTTTCACTCAGAGATTTTATGAAAAAAGTTTTCTTATAAAATTATTTTCATTGATAGCTCATGTTATAAGAAACACCGAATATAAAAGAATGGTGATATGTATTTAAATTAGCCTTGTTTATTGATTGAATAATTTTAATGAATTTATATTGGTAGGGATTAATAGTAATTTCAAAATTTATGAATACTATATTGTTAAAATTTACAATTAATTTTATAGAATTTATAAAGTTCTATGAGATTTTAGACTAGATTAAATTGAATATTTGATAAATTGTGTTATTATAAAATAATATATATTCTTATAAATAATATATTGTTAATTTTTTGAAATATATCTTTTTTATATATAAGGAAATTATATAATTGAAAAAACATTTTCATCGCCCATGAGGGATTATTTTTATATTAAATGTGTCTACATAAATTAATTTAATTTTAAACAGTGAATTATAATTTTATAATAATAATAATTAATAATAGGTAATAAGGTAAAAATAGTGTTTTATCATAATGTATATTGAAAACATAAAAAATTAATTATAATGGTTGATGCTAAAACATATTTTTTTGGGTGTGATCGAAAAGGAAATGAAAATTATTCCGAATAAAATTATCATAAAATTATTATCTATAAATATATCAAAAATAAACTATCCAAACCTAAAATATCATGGAATTTAAAATGATTAATAATTATAATAGCATTATCATGTTGTATTCTTTGAGGAAAATTCTAGAAGGACCTCTACCCAACGTATAACAGTTCACCCCCTCTATATTCCCCTCCACATATTAGTATCCCATTGGATAAAAAATACATATAAAAAAATTACATAAACTCTTACCCAATATCTCTAGTCTATGTTTTTATTATTAAACCACACTAGGAAGGATTTAGGAATACACCAATATAGTTCTTCCAAATTAGAGGAATATTTCATAGCCATGAATTTTCATTTTATTTATTTTTATAAATCCTTAAAATCACATTGAAATATGATAAAATAATAAATATTTATTTGAAATTTAATAATATATTATAATGTTAATAGAATAATCTATATCCATATCCTCTTTTGTCAAATTGGGAACCAAACGGTCGATCATTTGTGTAGTGGACTATTGCCCCGCCAACTGATTTAATTCATTCTCCATCAATGTATCTCATAAATGGGATTACTGATATATTTATGATATATATATATATATATCAATTTTATTAAATAATTATACTTATGTTATTATAATATCACATCTAAAATATAACATTACATCCCTTTAGAAAATGATATCATCGCACAGGTATATGTTTGGACTACTACATTCACGAAGTGATGTGATATATATATAGTTTTACTTCTAAATATAATGTAATCGGGTTAAATTTAATGAATATATATTATATATATAATAAAAAATTATTCATTAGTGATAAATTATTATATACCTTTCTATAACCTGATTCGTCATAAAATGGAAACAATATTCTTGCACAAGTATCTCCAACTATCTCATTGATCGATGTAATTCAGTATAATGTCTTTAACATTTATTCAATATAAAAATATGTATAAATTTAATTTAAATTATAATAATTTAAAATTGAAATATCTTCAATTATGGATTCATAGTGAATAAACAAGTATGAAAACTACTAAAACGTAACATATATGAAAAAGGATATTGTTATCACTTGTAAATGTGATGATAATATATAATTATAAATAAACAAGTTAAAATGATTATATGTAAACAATATAGGATATTATACACATAATTATGTTTTTATAATATACTTTTAATAAATATATATTTATTATAAAAAATATTCAAACAAGTATAAGGGAATTCTGGTCGGAGGTATACGATTTTTCATGAAATATTTTTCATTGGGTCATTAGTTATTCTATACACCTATTTGTTAATGAGGTTGATATAAAACCACATTTTCTTGTGACATAACAGAGAATAATTAATTTGATGATATTTATTATTCCATTTTAATTTATTCATTCTCCATACTTATGATTCAGATGTTACCAAAATTGTACTGGATTTATGTTTCAATCCGATTTTAATTCTGATTTTATGTACTGGAAATTTCATTTGGGAGTGTATATTTTCTATATAATTAAAATATATATTTTTTATAATTTTTTTACTTTTCAATAATACATTATTTACATTCATCTTTCGGATTTTTAGTACAAAATATCTCAAAACATTGTCTTTAAGGAAAACTCATTTAATTTCTCTTTATGGTTAAATAACTAATTTAGACTATGTATATGATTTACAAAAATATTTTTAATTTTTTTTAATATTATTATCTATTTTTTTATTTAATTTTTATAAATTATTTATTTTTTTTAAATGTGGTTTAAAAATATTACTTTCATTTTTAGTATGTTGTAATTTTTTGATTTTTACAAAAGATATAATGGAATGATTTCTAATAAAATATTCATCTGGAAAGAAATTTAAACTGTAAATACCACTAAATTAATGGAAAAATATAATAAATGTTCCATGTATCATTCCAGTGGTAATTATTTTCTAAATAAATAGGAAATATTATATTTTTTATTTTGTGATTTTTAATTGAAAATTGTAATTTCAACATCAAATACTAAAATTAATAATTTAAAATTATTTTATATCTATGATGATATATTATAATTTTTTTAAACTAGTAAACATGATGTTATTCTTTATACCATCATTATTCCTTTTTTGTTGGTATGTGATTTTGAGTACATGATTTTTTAAAACTCATTCCTTTTTCATGGATTATCTTATAATAAATTAATGAATTCATTATGAAACTAATTTCTCTTCCATGGGTTAGTTTATTATGAACTAGTTATGAATCCCATTTCCTTTTCCTCTTTTATTACATTATTAATGTAATATTATTTTTTCAAAAACATTTTTATAATTTTAATTGTAAGAAACAAATATATGTTTTATTTCAATGTTATAATTTGATGGATTATGTTATTTGATCACTTTATGACCCATGTGTTTAAAAATTTCATTTATTATTTACTACATCAATATTATAATATATAAAATGTAGGGTAATGTTTTAAAAAATCGTGATCATGTTCCCACTTCCTTAAACTCATGTTATGTTCTGGGGATCATTGATATCTTTATTTTTTACCCATAAAGAGAATCAAATGTCACCTATTATTATGTTTAAATTTCTAAAAATTATATAGAAAGTGATTATCTTTGATATTTTAATAATAAAGACTAGTTTTTAAAAAATAATTGGTGAAAATGTCATTCAATAAATAACATATTGGTTATTTATTCATTTTCCTATAGATAAAAGACCATAATACTTTTTTAGTGGATCATAATGGTATGTATTGAGAATTAATATATTAGGATATGATATATATGTATTAATGGTATGGGTTTATGTAAAATAAACTAGAAATTGTTAGAAAGTAAGAAAATAATTGAAATATGTTTATTGTGAAGGAGTTAATGAATGTGTGTGGTAATTCGGAGTTCAGGTAAGAAATTTTTCATTAAAATTTTGTATTAAATGTTTTAAAAATGTTTTATACTATATATATGTTATTGAATATGTTTTTATATTGATAATATATGATATTAAGTTATTTTTAATCTAATTCACAACTATCCTTCGATTTTACAATAGCTATAAAATGAAATCATTTTTTTTCATTTTTTATTTAGATCACTTTATTAATTATTTAACAATGTTCCAAAAAGTATTTTTTATCATATACATATTGAATTTATTTTCCAATTTCAATGATATTTATTAATTATCTATATTGAAATATAATATTCAGAGGTATTCAAGTAAAATCATATATATTTTTATTTTTGGAAATAATAATTTTTAAGACATTTCAATTGTTAAATTATTTTAATCCTTATTTATTAAATAATCCAAGGATTGAAATTTCATATTGTTAAATACAATATTGTGAAATTTTTTATCTCAATTTTGAATAATATTTGTTTTCTGTATACTTTATACAATATCCATTATTTATTCTGATGGGTAGGAATGATATATCACATAATGATGAGTGAGTTCATATAGTCATCCAATGCATTTAGAAAACTGAAATAGTTATATTGTTATAATTTACCCCAGCGATATATTTTCAAATAAACTAGGATGGTTATACATTTGAAACGTTTTTTATATGTTTTATGAAGAATTATTCCCATGGACACTACATAATTTTTCTTGTTTTGAAATGAATTTTTTATGTAATGGTTTTTATTTAACAAGGTAAATTGTGAATATTTTGTTTTAAGAACCATTATATAACTTTTATTGGTGACATGCTTGTTTTCAATAAATAACTTCTCCTTGAATCTCTTTTTCCAATGAAACCCTCATGATTATACATTTTCCATCAATATGGTTTGTAAAATATTTTATATTAATCATTTTAGAATAAATGTGATTTTATGATATATTAAATGATTATATCTACATAATTTATATAATGGTTAAAGGGGAAATTAATTATATATTTCATAGTGTTTAAATGTATTAATGGATATATTTATTTTTTATATATCTTTTTAGGAGTTTTGTTCTTATCCCAATTCTCCAAAATATTTCACTAGGCCCAAGGATAATTATGAACAATATCTCATAAAATATTTTATCTATGTAGATTTATTATTAGATAAATGAATTTTATTTGAATAAAATATTATTTGAAATTTAAGAATAATGTTTTTTATGAAATGGATTTTTATTAGATTTTACCACATTGATTTGTATGAGATTGGTATGTACCATTAATTCTAATATTCTAAATCTTTAAAATATATAGATCATTGAAATATAATAAATTTAAAACCTTCTTCTAAACCATATATTTATATATTTTTTATGTCATAGTTAATTATAATTGGTTTCAAAAATTACTTTAGGATTATTTTAATTAACCTTTCATATAAGTAAAGTAAATTCGATGTCTTGATATTTTTAATAGAATAAATATCATGAAAAATATATTTTAAATGTCCTTTCAAATGGTAGTTTTTGTTCCATTATATGTAAAATGTTGTATGGATTTAAGATAAATATTAACATGGTTAATGGGTATTGTTTTTCATTAAAGTTATGCTTAAATGTTGATTTACAATGGATGGTATATGAATTTTCTTAAATTTAGTTTTAAGAGAGTTATTTGTATTCCCAATTAGTTTTGACAAAGAAACTGTATATTTAAATATATTATAATATTTCTACGATGGGTGGCCATAAGTTAAAATTGATATATAATTTTAAATGGTTTTGAAATGATAATTTAATTGGATTTCATTATTTGAAATATGCTATAAAGGCATGATTTGACCATTTAATGATACACAAATAGTGTGAGTGTCTATGTAAGAACTTGTTAATCTCTATTATTGTATTATGAATCATATAAGAGGATATTTTTAATCTATTTATATAGACAAAAACCCTTGGAGATAATTTCATGTATTATATGATGTGAATGAAATGTAGGGATGTATTTTTCATGTGCGTGTGTAGAAGGTGTTATTTTATGCAAGATATTTAATATATTTATTCTTATCATTTTCACCTCTATCAGATATATTTTATTGGTGTCATGGTATTATATGTTGTGGTCTTTGTATGCTTACGATCTAGTGTATTTGGTGTTCCTAATAGAGAAATAGTTGTCTCTAGAATGATCGAGCTAGATAATTTTATTTGGTATTACATCACCTAGTGATAAAAAAATAATTATTGTGGTACTCAATGATAAGGTAGACAATATAATTTAATTAGACCCATTGTATTGTTGTTCTTTGAAGAGGTTTATCTGGACTAGAAGGGGTGTGAAGGGTTTTGTAGTACCAGTATTAAAATCATGTAATTGCATAGGTATATTTTAATTGAGTCCAAAAATTGTTCCAAAAATGATGGATTATTTTTTCGGATGATTTTGGTTCCATAAATTAGTATAATTTTTAACCCTTATACATTGATTAATGTATAATCTAGTTACCTGAATCACCCAAAATGTTTTATATATTTTTTAGTGTCATTTGTGGTTAAATTAAACCATATTTTTTCAATTTAATTACATTATAAATTGATTGTAAAATAATATTTAGCGGTATATAATTTAAAATTCTTATGATTTTGTTTCCAATTTTATTGGATTGTATTTATTTTATCATTGTATCATTTATTTTTGGAAAAATATTTTGTTGAAATTATTTAAATTTTTTATTTTTCTCATGTTATTTAAAATGGTGAATAAATCTAAAATGTAATTAGACCAGGAAATATAACTAATAAGGATGCTTTAATTTAAGGAAAATGAAACAAGAACAATTTTAAGATGGATATAAATTTTTTTTCATGTTTTCAAGTTTTATGTCTGAAAAACATAGTTATAATTTCATTTAAAATAGATTATAATGGATTTATGATTGATATATGGCCATGTGGAATTCATGTTGGTATCATGTTGAATTTTTTTTGTTTTAGTTGACCATATTTTCCATATTTAGGTTTTTGATCAGATAATGATCATTCATGGAGTGGTAATTCGTTTTTGGATAGGATAGTCTATTGGGGTCATACATATATTATTATTCTTGATTTTTTTTCGTTTCCCTTTATAACCGACCACATATGCTTTTACATAATTTCTTCCAATTTGTAGAAACACTATATATGAAGATTTTGTAGTTGAACGTGAGGTTTTTGTTGATTTAGGTTTTAATGGGTGAGTTTGGGGAATTATTATTTCACTTTTTATATATGGTAGTTTTTAAAATTGAATAATTTTTACGTAATGAAACATAATTTTTTCATTCATGTTATCATTTAAAGAATTTCATTCCTTGTATTATGTTGGAATTATAATTATTATATATATATATATTAATTAATGGATAACTCTTCACAATTATATTGATTTGATTCTTTGGAACTAGCTTATATCCCATGAGGATCACTAACACCATTTAGACCATTGACATGCTAAGTGAAGGGTTATTTCAAACAACATCCAGAGTAAATCAGTTTGAATTTTTATTAGAGTCAATGTTCATATATGGGATCATAAGTCTTCTTAAATACAATATGTTATACTATCATCTCATGTTATAATAATCTAACAAATTTTAAAAGGAACAATGATGCTAGTTTTTGTGAGAATGTTGTGAGATATTTCTCACCTTCATCATCATGTTTCATAGAATGTTATTGATTTTTCTTATTTTGGATAGCCATTTTATGGATTTATTTATTAATTATTTTATGTTTATCATAGTTATGTTTTCATCCTCATTTTAATTTCATGGGTCTCTTTTTTTATTATTCTACGGGATGGTATAGATAGAATGAATAGAATCAATCAATGAGGATGGATTACAAGTCATTTAAAACTATGCATCTACTAATAATTTGATATCAAACATGTTATATAAAGTATTTCATGATATTTATGTGTTATCAATCCACAATTTCATTGAATGAATTGTTCAACATCACTAATTATTTTTCAATTTATATCCATATATTATTGAATTTCCATTTATTATTTGAAAAACTAGAAATGGGTCAAGGATGGATTTTTGATATGTTGGAATCACTGGAATAATTTCTTCAGTTTTTGTTTTGATTTTTTTATATGGTTTCATATGTTATATCAAATTGGGGTTTTTAATATAAAATTTAATTTCATGATAAATATTATATTTGATTGATTAATATCCATAAGAGTTGTTTGTAAAACAACTATTGTTTTGAGAAAAAGTTTTTGAAATGATTGAATTAATTTTTTTATCTAGAACGTGTATTTATTTATAATTCATAAATATGATTTTATATATTTATATATTTTGATGCGGGGTTTATAATTTTTCTTATACTTCACCATGTGAGTTTGGTTTTTTAAACTTATTAAGTAGATTTGGGGTTTTCCATCAAATTGTATCTTTTAATGTAAGGTTTCTTATTTTAGGAGGATCTAGTCATTTTCAAAACATTGGTTTTTAGTTTCATTTGGTTTTACCATTTTTTGTTTTTTAAGTGTAAATTAATTTAATTTTTTTAAAAAATTAAATTTTTAAAATCCTAGAATGTAATTTTTAAGGGATTAAACTAGTTTTAGTTGGTTTGGAAAAAAATTTATGAAAATTATTTTACCAAATAAAGTTAGGTATTATGGTTGATATTTTTTTATGGTTTCTGATATTCATTTTGTTAAATATTTCATGTTTTTTAGTGGGAAAGTCGTGTTTAAAATGTGGTTTAAAGACTCATTAATGAGTGGAATATAGTTTAAAAATATTAACTATATTACTAATTTTTCTTATTTTAGTAAATAGTGTAAATTTAATTTTACATTGCATTATTTTGGTACATAAATATGTTAAATTTTAGTGCATTAACATGTATGGGATTATGCCTTATGAATTTTTGGTTAAAAATTATAGAAAAAATTAGGATAAATGTCAGGTTGTTTTTTTTGGGTTGTGCCTCCATATTAATTTAACACATATAATTATGTTAATGGTCTGGAAGATACAATCATAAAATCCAAGTGATATATTTTTAAATTTCTGAAAGATTTTTTTTATAGTTGAACTCTTAATAATTTCATAGGAAGACTTTTTTAGTGCTGTGAGACATGGGTGCGTAGTTGGATATAAGATTGTCAAATTTCATAAAGAAATTTTATGTTGATAACATGTTCATAATTTTGTGTATATCAAGGATACTTGGTTTTACGTATTTGTTTTGTGCTCTATTTTGGGCTTTATACACAGTGAGTGTTGATTCCAATAACGTTTAGTATTGGGGTTTTTCAATAAGTTATGATGACTTGTGGAATGAAGACATATGTGAAAATGTGATAGTAGGACATCAACCCTTCACGATAATCATATAACATAGTCTGTATAGTGGTAGGAGAGTTGTTGGATTAATAGTGCTTGTTGAATAACTCTGATGAGCGATTATAGAGCAGTTGAGTGGGCATTAATAGGGAGGTGCAACCCATGAAGGCCATGTGGTGTGCAATGTATTCAACTGACGACCCTGGTTTTATGTTGAGAGGGAACATGAACATGGATTATCCTTAAGATAATATATAATTAATGATATATTGATGTGAGACTCTATATTTCAGGACATTATTGCGCCATAAAAAATGTTATCTTTATTTCATAGGGCATAAAAATAATCATCTTCTCCAATATCATATTCATCAATTTTGTATTCTATCTCTAGCCTCAATAATGGGTTTCAGAATGTGATGATCATTATGGATGATTCTCCAGTGTTTGATTAAACCAAGAACATATGATATTAAAAACATTATTAGATTATGATATTCATTGAAATTACTCTATGTGTATGAAAAAGTATCATTCAAGATAAGAATAACTTTGAATTTAGTTTGTAAAGTGTGAACCAAATATTTTTTACAAAGATATATATTTCAATAGTTTTGTTACATTAGTTGTTTCATGTATGATGTAGGGAGGTAGTTCTCACAATTTATGCTAGGTCAATCTACAAAGATTTTGTTCATTTATAAATATCATTTTCCTTTTTCATTTTAGGTTCATACTAGAACACATATGATAGGTATTTGTTTTCTAGATAAATAAAACATATAATGGGATCTATATTAATGAATATAATTCAATGTGTTCATGTTATGAATTTAACATCACAATCAAAGAAAAAATAATCTTTTTTTATTAACCTATTCATATGTTATTCACATTTGGAGTTGTTCTGTGAAGAAATGGTGGGGAGTACTAGGAAAATGTTTATAATACAATACTATATAAAACCATAGAGAATGAAAAGAGTCTACATTTATGTTTATATTTTTAGAATAAATATAATCATATCAACTTTCAAATCTTACTCATGTGGAGAACATGATAAAAAATATCAATTTGATAATAATGTTATATTTTTTTATGAGTACAACCTGAATCATTTTCATGAAGGATGTTAGTTGAAAGGTGAAGAAGGAGTATCATGATCTATACATGTATTTACGAATGATTTTTTAATGATATATTCAATTCCACACGCTAATATTTCAAAAATGAAAACAATAGTTGATAGAATATACAATGTGAAACACCAAGCACAAATGAAACACGAAATAATATAATTTAAATATGATATATATAACCATTCCATTAAATTTATCAGTATTAATATGATTACATTACTGAATAAATTTATATATAATTTCTACTGAATATAATTTTTTGACAAAATTATAGTAAACAATCACTTAATTTTTATTAAAGTCAATTTATTTATAAAAACACATGTTTTACAAAAATACCCTTAATTTTTATCTATCAAAAATATTATATTTAATTTATTACAATTATATAAATTTTAATTGATAAAAAATGGAAATTTTGGTAAGTTATAATTAATAAATTATTGTAGATATAAATTTGCATATTTTATTATAAGATTGTGTTTTTAATGATTAGTGAAAAATACAATTTTTTTGTAATACTATTATTTATTTTCATTAAATCATGAAATTTAATGTGAGATTGAAATTTAAATTTTTTATTAAAGTAAAATTTCATTCAAAATATTTATAATAATTTAAATAAATAAATTTTTATAATAAATATTAATGGTTTTGGTGTAAATTAAATTTTTTTAAAAATATTTCATTGAGAAAAATGTTTCTATGTTCATATTATTTTTCATTATTAAATATTTAAAACACACCATAATATTAAATTATTTAAATACTATATATAGACTAAATATATTTCTACATCAATTAAAAATCATATAATGAACATTTATAGTCATATATCTAATGTAAAATAAAATTTTCCCTTAAAAACGGATCATCCTGAAAATGGATTTATGTGTATTTTTTTAGTTTACATTTAAATTAAATTTTAACAATTCAATAAATAGAATATTAAAAATGTGATTCTATATCTAATAATATGTGTCTATATTTAGAATATATGAACCCTTAATTTCATTCATTATGAATAGATTAAATCCTAAATAATTATCAACACGGTAATGGTAAATATGGTATAAAAAGTTAAATATAATTTGATAAAGACTAAAAAATACTAAAAAATTGCCTTTAACAAATTATATGAATGAAGTTTTGTACTTATTCCATCCCTCAAATATATGGCCACTTGGTCCTATAATTAATTTATTTTGATCATTATAATATTGATGTAAAATATAATGATGAAAGTTTGACTTTCTTGTTTTTAAATAATAAAATATTTTCTTATGGGGATAAAAATGATTCGTTTATATTTTGAAATTAAATTTCATGATATATTATCTTTTTTGGTAATTTTTAAATTTTATTTATTAATAAAATAGTCTTCATAAAATATTAGGAAATGCTGACATGGTACGTATTCAATTAATAGAAAAAAACATTATTACAAAAATAATTTATATAATATTAAATGAATTAATTATTATGTAACATGAATCTTTTAGATAAATAATCATTTTCTGATAGAAAAACATTTTAATATATCTTCTTCAATTTTTATTAATGGAAAATAAATTGAATATTTCAAAAAAAATCATTAATGAATATTTTTAATATATAAAATTTTCGTAACTCAATATGAATTCCTTAAAAATTAAATTAATATAGAAGTTATATAGAAATTGTTTAAAATATCAAATGTTCTCAATTTTTTCATAATTTTCCACTTGTTGTAAAACTTTTGACACATAAGGAGTAAAAACCATTTTATCAATTTAATTGTCAAAAAGAGTTATCCTAGGTAAAAATATAAGAATAAGGATAAAAACTAATGTAAAAATATCAATATTTTATTTTATGGTATTTTTTATACCCTTACACATCCTATATCTGAATTATATCATTTCAAAGACTTTTTTATAAAATATTAATTTTTACTGATTTAATATTTTAGGAAATCTCAATTATTCCCCCCCACTACTTATGGAAATGTAACCCCTAACCAATTTTGATCTCTCATTAAAGGATTATTATATTATCTATGTCTTAAAAATATCCCATTTATAATTCCCCTCATAAAAGAGTCCATTTAAACACAATGAAACTCTCATATAAAGGAATTTGGTGTAAAACTAATGATGTTCTAGAAGAAGTGGAATCATTCGTAACCTATTTTTATTGTTTCATTTTCTACTCCACCTCCTACAAATATTTTACTCACACAATGACATTAAAAATAATTATAAAGCATATTAATAGATTTTATTATATTTATAAAATGGTTTATATTCATCTCCACATCAATCACATTGTAAATGAAACTGTTGTTTCAGTGTAAGACGGACAACCACATTGATAACGAAGGTAATTCCTTTTCCATCACATATAATACAATTTTTTTAAAGATTAAATATATATATATATTATTAATGGAATATTTATCTATTTATTAATTAATTTATTCCCTTTTTCCATGAAAGTTAATTTTTATTTCTTTAATATATTATGTTTTTTAGAAAGTGCCCCCCCCCCTTATATATAAATGTGATCATCCTCTCCTCTATTAATACAATTTAGAAATTCATTTTTTTATAACAGAATATAATAATATAAATTTCTTATTTCCTTTCCAAAATCCTATAGTACCTTTTTAAATAGAAAACACTCTTAGTAAGGATTTTCATGTAAAACAAAAGTTTTTCTCAAAGAATATGTAACAATTTTAACTGAGATGTATCTTTAAATCCACATACACCTTATAATATTATTCAAGAATGATGGAATTATATCATCAGTATCTTCAATTAAATGACATGGTTTTATGTTAATAGAATAACTTATATCCATGTAATGTTTCATTAAAGAGGGAAAAACCCCTCATTCTTGTTTAAAGTTGATTATAGCCTCACAATCCATATAAATTCTTTTTCCACCAACAATGATCTTGGATGGTTTAATGATGAATTTAATATATATATATATATATGTGTAGAAACACATATATGATATTAATGGTATATTTATCACTCAGTGATGATAATATATCATAAAATTACTTAAATTTTTATTCCTTTAAAAATGATAACATCATTTATTCGTGCGTGTGGATTACCACCTCTATGAATTGATGTGATTAATTTCATTACCACATAACATTAATTATATATATAACATGATTTAATAAAATATAAATAAAATTATATTAAAATTATATTTTCTATAATGATAAAATATTAATTATGATATAAATATCATTAAGATCAACAATTTTAAATGTATTTCATGCATAGAAACAAAATTCAGTCTCCATTATTATAATGGAGATAATTTATTATAGAAAAATTTCCTAGAAGTTTTAAAAATTAGAAATTATATGAATAATTTATAACTATTTCATTATTCTATTTTTTTCATTATGGATCAACGAACTATTTTTTCATAGTTAATTTATGAGATTGATTTTGTACATATGAATAGAATATCACCAGGACATTCGACATGATCTTAATTGATGATGTAAAAAAATAAAAAATCAATGAAATAAAAAATAATATTAATTACATAACAGTAGTTGTTATAAATAATTTCATAAATTAAAAATATTTTATTAATAATGAATTCAAAATGTACTTTATCATTCAATGTTGAGATATGGTGTGTCATAACACAATTTTTTTCTATAGGATATATTACATCATCATTGTAATTGATTTTCTCGAACATTGTGTGTAATGTATTTTTTTATTTTATGGCTTATTAACATTAGTTTTATATGTATTTATATATTATCCAATTAATTTTTTATAATATTAATTTAAACATAAATGGAATAATAATTTTATGAAAATTATTTTAATTTTCTAGTCTATTGAGACTTTTTTTCTCTTCAGAAATCATTACTTTTTATGAGGTGTATCTATTTAAAAATAATTATCTTATACAGTGAATATCATTATATTAATTATATTAAATTTTTTATTTGATTTAATTTCATTCATGGTGGTTATGTTTCAAAAGTTACTAATGTTGTAATGGTTTATTTAATAGTCTATTAAATATTTCAAGCTATTTATATTTTCGACAGTAATTGGAGAATTATTTTATGTTTTTATCAAGAAACATAAATATTTTATTTTTATATTATAAAATTAATAAATTTAATATTTTCTATTATTTTTAAACTCATTATTTGATGATGAATATAAATATATTTTTTAAAGGAAGTCGTTCATCTTATTCTACTAGATCGAGAATAATTTTCATCAACCTATATATTTTCATAAAAATGTTATATTTTTTTTACAATTTTAAAATGAAAAATCAATAAAATTGTTATATTTTTTAAATTTTTTATTTTCTTTATAAGTAATATTCTTTTAATTTTCAAGACATAGTTTTTTTTGAACTTTTACCAAATATGAGAAAGTTGTGTTCACATTAATATACTATTACAAAATGGAATTTTCCCACCATTATGAAAAATATTCGGATTGAAAATAAATTTTAAAAATATCCATGATTATTTAAAAAAAATATTTTCATTAATATTCTATGTTTTTTGTGTTTTAAATTTTGATTTGAAAATAAAAATCAAAAATTCATCAAGAATTTTTTTAATCATATTTTTGTGGAATTTTTACTCATCAATTACAGTAACCCATTTTTTCATACTCTACTGGGGAAATTATGTAATTATACCAACATTATTATTTCATTGGATGGTTTATAAATAGTTTAACATTGGAAATATTAACAGTTTGTATTCAAGTTTTTCAATATGAATTCTTATATTGATTATATATTTAATTACTTATTCTATTTTTTATAATTAATTCATCATATGGATAATGTGATTTGAGGGGAAATCTATACCTCCTCGAGGAATTAATACCTCTCCTCAGAGAAATGGATTTTTTTATATAGACAACACAATGACCATTTTTAATTATGTATTTATATAAGGGCATTATTTTATTTATATGATGTATAACACATTGAATTACATAAATATAATATTTTTTATTGATATCTATATTATTTTTTTAATAGTTAGGGTATATAGCTTTCCTGCTGAACATTTTCATTATTTTAATAAACGGTCAGAGACTTTGTCTCTGGCTTAGTTCTTCTGGTAGTTATGATATCCATATATATGTTTAAAACTTCTTTGATTAATTGTATGCAATTATTTGATCATGAATTAGTTATAATATATTGTTTTTAATGATCATGTATTTCTTTCAAGGGGTTCTGTTTATAGATATTCACTATAGGATATTGATTATTCTATCTTTAATTTATAATATATTTTATTATTAACATTACCTCACTAAGGAATTATGGTCACCTTCATTTTGTATCATTTCCCAAGGTTATGGGGAAAGAAATATGCATTGTGTTCAAGAATACAATTTTTTTTAAAATTCTCTATTATATTATATTATATTATCAGTTTTAAATGAGAATAACATTCTTTATAGTTATTCAAGACTACAAAAAACCATTTCAATTCAGAGGCAATTCCTTGTGTCACATGGAAATGTAATAAAGTAAAAACCATCTACATGATATTATATTTTGGGTATTAATATTATTCAATGTAATGACTCATTATTTTTAATAATAATATTTTCTTGCACATTTATGTCCAATAATATTGTACTCAACAAAACTATAACCATTTATTATTAAAGTGAGTAAAATTGAAATGAGACTGTTGGGTTTTGAATTTTAAATGACTATTGGTGAATTTTAATTTTGGAAACTATCCTCTAAATTTTAATATTAGGGATTATGAATAGAAAAGATAGTTTTTATTATTGAAGATATAATAGTCGATGGACTCATCTAGTAGTCTTGGGCCATACGAAGCCCGTTTTTAGGAGCTTGGGAAGGAGTTGGCATCACTGGGCTTCACTTTGGACCAATCCCAAGATAAAATTTAACATGTTTGGTATGATCTAAATCACATAAAGGAGAAGTTAAAGTTGATAGAAATCACAACTCATGCAATGCTTCAGGAGCTAAACCAAGATTTTATCACTATTTCACATCTTAGTCTGAGATTCTATAGAGGAATTATAAAGGGGTTACATAACAAGGCCTATGTTACATTGTTTTATCCCTTGGTATATATAAAATTTATATTTCATCATTCATATTTTAAGAATATATTTTAATAATAAATTACAAGTGTAATTTATGAAAATTTGTTTAACTGGTTTTAGAAGTGTAAAATTTACTTTTCAGATATTTCTCATACAATGAGAATTATTATTGTAAAATAAACATCATTTTTTAATTTAAAATGTCAAAATTAACCTAGGATTAATTTTTTTGAAGTTTTCTAAGAATATTCAATTTAATGAAAAATATTTTATTAATAGAGATTTTGGTGAATAGTTTTTTACGAATAGTTTTTTTATGATTAATGAATAATTTTTTTATTTTTCAGTAACTTTTTCTGTGAAATTGTTTTTATAAATCATACATACATTGTTATAATAAGGGTAAAAAATGTGGTTCAATAAGATCAAAACAATTTTTGGTTGAATAGTAAATTTACCCTTTGGAATATTAATTTTATCCTTATTAATGATAATTCCCCCATGGGAATATTATCCACACCTTTGGAAATATAAATATGTTATAGGACACATTAGTGGAAATGCGATATAATTATATTATAGTTTAAATAAATGAATGATTTGTAAATTATTAATTATTTATTTTTATTTTTATTTTTATTTAAATATAAAATGAAATTAAATTTTATAAAACAGTGTTCAATTTTGAATTGTACACATCAATAAATGGTTAGGATGAAATTTTGGGATTTTCTAGGATGAGTCGAATTTTCACTTAATAGTAAAAATATAGTTTTGTGTTTTCGGAAATTTTAATGAAATCAAAACTATATCATAATGATATAATGAGTATGATAAAATGATGGATTTTTATTATGATTAAAATATAATATCTGGTGTACCATTGTGGATAATAACATGGGAAAATACTAAGGCCTTGCCTATGGTTTTCAAAAACTATTAATGAGATGTCCTTTAAAATAAATAAAATATTCCTTCACTTTTTCTAGAAATAGCCACCAATTACATTTTTTGCATTCCTTTAAAAATCATTATCCACAAATTTTCTCTACTTCTACCTTCCATGTACTCCTCTAAAGGTGTTCTCATACACCATTGTTCAAATTTTAGAGTTTAAAAGTTAGTCTTTAAGGTAAGAGAACCTTTCAACCTCACCTTTTAGTCAAATACATCTTTTATGTCATGTCATATAAATTTCAATTTGTATATGTCAGCGTATATTATTCTATATACTTATTTTTTTCCATTTTATTTTCTTTGTGAGGAGAGTCTATTTTTTATTCATCAAATGATTTTATTAATTTTTAGGCGATTTCATTAGGCTGTCGAATTTTAATAAGGGAATTCACAATCCTATATTTTACTTTCAAGTCCACTTTTATGTTGTGGAACATTAAAAATTCATTAACATGTGATTATTTCTATTTTGTGTTTCAAATCTGTGTTATTATGATTTATTTATTTATTGGATACCATTTCCCACTCTATTTTTAATGTTTTCTGAAACAATATTGTAGAGTTGTTATGCTACAGAATGTTCGTCTCAAAATCTCTTTCTTTTTTCCCAATTAATTCTCTTATTGTATTTTTGTGAATAGATACACATATTTCATTTCTAGGGGTGTGAGTAAATGAAATAATTATATATTTTATCTTTTATTTTACATACATTAAACCCTCAATCCCTTTACATGGGATATAAATTAAATAATAATAATGTTTTTATGAACTTCTTAAAACCTCACGATTTAGATATAAATTCCTTTTATTTTATTCTGTTTGGGTTGTTTATGAATTTTTTTATTATATATATGGATAACATTATAATAATGACATATTAAGGTGACCCTGATAGTGTTCTAATGCATTGAGTTGACAAATTAATCTCCATAGATGATATGTTTTAGGATACCTTCTTTAATAACCTTGGTAATTTTTATAGACCCTTATGGATATGCCTTGGTGATATACATATTAATCAATAAATTAAATATTGTAGCCACATATTAATTTTGTTATTAAATATTATTTTATTATGATATTTATCTTTTTTCTATTCCTCATGTCTTTATTTATTTCATCATGTACTTATTCATATCACAAGTAAATTATTTCCCTTGTTTACAATTTCTGGGCCTTCTTCTCAACATTTCATTTGATTTATGCTTCCATTTAATGAGATTATGTAATTTTACATTGGATTAACCAATTAATAATATTTACAAGTGTATTATTGGAATACATAATATTTTCAATTTTTAGGTACCGTATTTCTAGGACACTAATCTTTAATGATAATATTCTAGAAAAATTTAACAAAAATTTATATAATAAAAATGCATGATGACATAGTTGGTATCAAAGTATAGTTTATATATTTTTGGAAATTAGGATATGATAACAATAACATTGTCCCTATAGAAAAGTATAAAATCAAGAAAACATTATGATATTTTGGTGAAATATTAAGTAATTTGTTTATAAAAAAATAAATCCATGTCATTACATGAAAAAGTGGATGTGCACTAGAAAAAATGTATCTAGGGGTAAAAACAAAAAACACCAATTTTAGATATACTCTAATGGGAATGGGTGTAAAACAATTGGAATTACTACACTTTTAGTTTTTCACTCATAGGGGATATGTTTAGTTAATCAGAAGCTCATTATAAATCATTATAAAGAGTTTATAGGATATGTAATTATTGATATTGAATAACGTGTTTAACCGCAATTTATTAAGACATAAATCTATTTTAGAGTTAAAATATTCCTAAATTAAAAAATTTTCTCAAAAAGGTTTTTTTAGAAAATAACTAGAAATAGGAGGAACCATGAAAATGGTGACCATAAGTGACCATGCCTTGACGACCCCCTTATGGAAGTCGGAATGGAATCCTTCATGGGAATTATGCATCAAATAACTCATGTTATGGGAAATAACATCAATAAATATGAGATACAAATTTCTCCATGATGGGGAAAACATTTTGTTGAGTCCATTATTTATTAATGAACACCAAAATTTAGTCGATCTACCGACCCATTGATTACAGAAAATCAGATAAAACCTATGAGAAAGATCATTTCCTAACATCATAGTATTGAAAAAAATAGGAATTCACCTTTATTATTTAACACTTAGAGAGAAAATCTAATTAGTTGTGGGAAATGATTTAAAAAACAAGTTCAATAGGGGAGATTTAATCTATAATTTGGGATGAGTTCAAGGGGATATTCTTCGATATGTACTTATTTCATTAGATGAGAAAAAAATAGAGATGGAATTTATCGATCTGATAATTAAGGAGAATGAATCTATGAGAAGATACAAAATGAACATCACAAGGATTTCATGTTAAAACACTATCTTTTTCATATATCCTAATAAAAGTTTTGATAGATTCTATTGTGGACTATTATATCATCTACAGAATAATCTATCCAACTGAGACTATGAAATATATGAGGAAATCAAAAGAAGTGCTATGAAATATGACGTTGTGTTCAGTGATACATAGAGATCCCATATGTTGAATGAAATAAAAAGAACAATAGTTCTAATCATGGGGAAGAGTATAGATCAGAGAAGATGGGGAAAACAAGTCCTAAATCTCACATGTAATATATTTGGGAATAAGAATTCATGGAACTACCTTCATGGGAGTGGAAATTGTTACAAGTATGGAATATTAGGCCATATTGATCATAATTTTCTAAGTGGGGAGGAACCTCAGCTTCAAACCACTAATGTAAAAGGTAATATGGGGAAATCCTTACCTAATGTCCAATTTTTCAAATGTGGGTAGCTTGAGAATTTTGACAATCATCGTCTGAATCCAATGATAATGGAGGGGAATTACCATCATCCTTAGCAGAGGGAAAGGGATAAAGGTTATGCATTTTCTATCATGATGGATGAATATGATTCTCCATGTTATGTGTTGGAAGGTACACTTGTTTTTATCTCAATGATAACAAGTACATTGTTTGATTATATTTATACACATTTCATTTTTTCCTCAATGATTGCAAAAAATATATAATCAATTCTGGAACCATTAAAAGGAGAGTGATCAGAAAACACAAATGGAGTTATTATTAGAGCATCCAAACTATTGAAAAAATCATGTATTTAGTTACGTGAGCATAATATAATAAAAAATCGTGTATTCATTCCCATATTAGAATTTAAAATAATACTATGGATGGACTGGATCTCATTGTATAATACTAAGACAAAATGTTGAAACAACAAAATCTCTGTAGTATTGAATCTAAAACCAATTTTTTTTAAAATTAGAGATATATCAACATGATTATTGTTTATAAGAACATACTAATATTTATTTATGGAGTTGATTACTGATGAAAAAAATGATAGTATAAGGATGGATAATATTCCCATATTTCATGAATAAATTGACATATTCTCTTAGGTGATACCTAGACCTCCCAAAAAATGATAATTAGTGTTCTCCATTGAACTCATACATGGATGTAATTCGATTTTAAAAACTAGATATAGAATGGAAAATATAGAGCTAGATGAATTTAAGAAACAACTCCATGTTCTTTTGGGAATGTGTTTTATCAGATCACGTGTTTCTATTTGTGAAGTGCATGTTCACTTAGTAAACACGATGGATGGATCAGTGCTGTTATGCATTGATTATATAAGACTAAAATGGATCATATTGAAGGAAAAATACCCTCTTTCATGAGTTGATGATTTATTTGACCAAATTTGTCGATCTAAATTCTTCTCCAAGATTTATCTTCAGTCCGGTTATCATCAAATGACAGTGAATAATAAAAATATTATAAAAACTTCCTTCCAATCAAGATATGGGAATTATGAGTCTGTTGTTATTCCCTTCATATTGACTATTGAACAACTTATTTTTATGGATTTGATTAATAGATTATTTTATGACATCCTTTATAACATTGTGGTAGTTTTTATTGATGATAATATGATATATTTATAAAATTTGGGAGTATCATGAAGATCACATAAGGGTTATACTACAAACTCTGAGGAAGGAGAGGTTATTGAAATGTATTTCAAGTGTGGGATTTGGTTACAAAAAGTTTCTTCATTGGGTGACATTGTATCCAGTGATGAAATCTCTATTTACCCTACATAGATAAATCTTGTAGAGGAATGGTCCCATCCTATAATAGTAACATAGATTTTTAGTTTCCTTGGATTAGTGATATATTATAGGAGGTTTCGAAAAACTATTTTTATTGACTTTCTAATCTATTAACCCAGATAACTCGGAATGGGTTCATGTTCATCTGGAAAAAGTAGTGTGAGGAATGTTTCCAAGGGCTGAAGAAGATATTAGTTACTGAACCCATGTTTACACAACCTTCATTAGGAGAAGGATTGATAATTTTAAGAGATGCTTATCTAAATGGTATTGGTTATCTTCACATGAAAATTTTCAAGATGATTGCTTATGTATCTTGAACGTTTATGACTCATGAGAAGAAAAATCATACACATGATCTTGAGATGGATACGAAATGGTTTTTCTCTTATGATATGGAGGCTCTATCTTAATGAGAAGAAGTGTAATATATAATTAGACCAATATAGTTTACCAAAAAAGTAATTCAATAATTTAAATCATTCATGTTTTGACCTTCATAAATATTATGATTGTATAATCCAATATCACCCACAAAGAGAAAACAAATTCATAGATGAATTAATTAGAAAATACCCTGTTGTACTAGAAATGAAGAGGATTTAATGATATGATTTGATAAATTACCCAGTAAAATGGGTAATGTGTATCGTATGGGATATAACATCATCAAACCTATCCCAAATGATTGCTTAAACATCATTACTAGAGAAGATAATGAATGATAAAAATTAATATATTTTGTTACATTAGTAGTTTGAGTCTGTATAGAAAGGGATGTATCCTATGTTTAGTGTTGATCCAGAAGGTGTACTAAAATTTTCTGCAAGACTACATGTCCCATCTATTCATGAAATATTATAGTAGCTGATAGATGAATCTAATAGCTCAAAATTGTCTATACATAATCGAATAATGAAAATATTTAGGGATCTTTGTTATCATTATTTGGGGGATAACATGAAATGTGAGATTAGAGACAACACTAAATGGTTCCTAGTGGGTAATCAATTGATGGAAAAATGACAACATCCTATAAGGGTATTACAACCACTACAAATACCTTCATGGAAGTGGGACAATATATCTATAGACCTTATAACTGATATCCCTATAAATCCCAAAGGATGCAATAAATTATAGGGTATAGTAGACTGTCTCACCCTGACTACCCATTTTATATATTTTTGGTATGAGTTCTATCTTGATAAGAATTCAAGGAATTACGTGAGGGAAGTGGTAAAGCTACATGGGTAACCACTCTTCATCGTTTCAGATCATGACTCAAGGTTCACATCAATAATTATAGAGAATCTTCAACATGTTCTAGGTACTGAATTGAATTTAAATGTGGCTTATCGGCCCAAATCTGATGGAAAATATAAAAGGAATATTCAGAAACTCGATGAAATGTTGAGAACATCTTCAATGGAATTTAATAGTTAATGGGATCATCATCTTCCATTTGTTGAGATCTCCTTCAAAGACAACATCCACTCAAGCATTGAAATGGAACCCTATGATGATCTATATAGATAGAGTTTTATAAATCCTAATTGTTGGGATGAAACTGGTGAAATAAATCTTCTTGGTCCTGATATTGTGCAATAGAGGATAGAAATGGTTCACACATTCCAACAAAACAATAAGGACATACAGAGTCAGAAGAGGATGAATGCTTACAACCGACGAAGGGACTAGGAGTTTGATGTTGTTGAAAAAGTCTTCCATTGAATTTCTCCTTTGAAGAGAATCATTTTGTTGGTAAAGAAAAGGAAAATCATCCATATGAACATTGGCCCTTATGAAATCATTAATCACATACACGAAGTGGCATATCATCTTTCACTTCCTACAAATGAAAATCACATTCATGATGAATTCCATGTATCTCTCTTGAGGATGTAGATACTTTACCCTTAAAATGTAATGAATCCTTAGGTGGTTCAACATAAACATGACCTCTCGTATGCGGAGTAACTGGTGGAGATCATGGATTATAGAGATTATTTATTGTTCAACAAGGAAAACCACCTTATTAAAGTGTTGTGGATAATTAAAATATATGATGAAGCCATGTGGGAACCTAAAAAGACTATAAGGCCAAATTACCCACACCTTTTCTCTTTCAAGGATAAGAGATGAAATTTAGCGGATGAAATTTCATGGGGGGATAATATAACGACCTATTTTTTTAATAATAATTTTTCAAGAAAGAATATGTTATATTATTATTTTACACAACAAAACTATATCCATTTATTAGTAATGTTAGTATAATTGAAATCATAACATTGAGTTTCAATTTTTATATGACCGTTGGTCAATATGAATATTTGAAACTGTAATCTTAAATTTATGATTAGTGAGTATAAATATAAATGATAATGGTTATTATTACAGAATGAAGAGTCGACGACCTCATATAGTAGCATCGGGCTATAAAAAGCACATTTGTTAGATATTGGGAAGAAGGTGGTGTCATTGGGCCTCAATGTTGACTAAGAGCAAGCCGAACTAAAAAAATTTAAGCATGACTGAAATCACATACAGGTGAAGTTCAAGTTGATAGAAATCACTACTCTAGAATTGTTGTTGGATCCACCCCAAGATTCTATTACAATTACACAACGTACTCTTAGGTCCTGTGAGGGAATTATAATGGGTTTTATAAATTATACATAGTTACATGATGTAATCCCTTAGTATAAGTAAAATTTTTATTTCTACATTCCTGGTAAAGTATATCTTTTCATAATAATGTAAATGTTTAATTATGAAATATATGATATATTTAATTTATAAGTAAGAATTTAATTTTTTTTAGATTTATCTTACATATAGAATTATTATGGTAAAATAAAAATATTTTTGTAATTTCAAATTTAAAAATTAACTTAGAATATATTTTTTGAAGTGTTCTAAGATGTATCAATTCAATAAATAGTACTATATAAATAGTGTTTTTTATGAATATAATATTATGAATATTGTTATTATGATGAATATTAAAAAAATATTTTATTATTAAATAAACTTTTCGATGAAATGATTTATTCAAGTCAGACATTCATGGTTGTAATCAAGTTGAAAAATGTGGTTCAATAAGTTAATAATATTGTTTTTGTGAATATTAACATTCCCCATTGAGAAGTAATTATACACTTATGAATGGTAATTTCACTATGGGAATAGTACCCTCGCCCATGGAAGTATATATATGTTTAGACATCTTATGTGTTTATGTGATATAATTATATCATATTATAAGTAAATAAATCATTTAGAAATAAATAATTAAGTGATAGTATTTTATTTATTTTATTTTATTTAAACTAAAATTAATTTTTACAAAATGTAGTTCACTTTTAATTATACACATTTTAAATTGGATAAGGTGAATTTTATTGATTTTCCTTTAATAATTGAATTTTTAGTTAATAGTTAAATTATAGTTTTGAGTTTTTGGTATGTTTAATGGCACTATGACTATCATAATGATGTAATTAGTATGATATGATTATGCTCGACTCTTATGGATTAAAATATAATATTAGTTGCCCCAAGTGGCCAATACCATGGGAAAATAACATGAGAAAGACCAAGGTTTTTCAAATAACACTAATGAGGTGTCCTTTAAAATTAATAAAATATTAACTCACCTTTTCTATAATTACCCACGCATACCATCATTTACATTCCTTAAAAAATCAGTATCCATGATGTTATTATAGTTCTACCTCCCAATGGATCCTCCCTATGTGTCTTCAAGACCCTAAGGTTCCGATCATACTATTTTATATGTAACTCTTCAGGTTAGGTAACCTTTCACCATCCTCTTTTTGTCAATGACATCTTTTATGTTATGTTTTATTAACTTCAATTTTCTAATGTTTTGGTATGTTCATAAATATCCTTAATTTATTCCATTTAATTTACAGTTGATGGATGACCATTTTAACAACAATAAACTGATTTTATGAATTTTTAGGTGTCATTGTTAGGCCGCCAAATTTCGGTAAAGGAATTCTCAAACTTATCTTTTCCTTTCAACTCCCCTTTTATGTTGAATGCCTTTCATGATTCCACACCATGTAATTATTTCTATGTTTTTTATCCCTCTAATGTATTATAATTCTAATATTGATGGTAGAACCTTGTCCCCAATATTTGAAATGTTTTCTAAAACCATGTTGCATAGCCATTATGTCATAGAATTTTTAGCTCAAAATATCTATACCTTCCTCAGGGAATTATCTTATTTTATTTTATAGAATACAAAAACCAATTATATTTCTTAGGATATGGATAAATACATAGAATGATATATTTGATTTTTTAATTGGCATTCATTAAACCCTAATTCCATTTCCATATGTTATAAATGAAATAATAATCATGTTTTTATGTACATTTTATAACATCATGATTTTGATATGAAACCCATTTCTTTTATTCTCTTTACGTTATTTATGAAATTATTGATTATAAAATAATTGAATCACATGAAAATAAAGAAATATTATGGGTTCTCCCTAATAGAACTCAAATGAATTTATTAAAGAAATTAATCTCTAGAGACTATCTGTTTTATGATACATTTGTCACAACCTTGGTAATTTTTATGAAACCATGTGGATAGACATTGGTGATATGATTATTATGTCTAAATAAAATTATGTGGAAACATTTTCATGTTATGAATCATATTATTTTTATGATGATATTCCAATTTATCTATTTATCACGTCTTTATGTATTTAATAAAGTTATTATTGATACCATAATTATATTGATTCCATAATTTACCCATACTGGTCCTTCTGCACACTATTTCTTTGATGTATGTCCCCATGTAATGAGATAGAATAACTATCAATAGGAAGAACCTATAATAAAGACTTATAATATTATTAGAGGAATACCTTATGTTTTCATGTATTATACACCTGGTTTACAAGACCCTAATCTTTAAATATCATTTTCATGTAAAATGCAATGAAAACTTATGTAATAAAAAGGAAAGATTCCATATGTATAATAGAATGTTTACAAAAAAACCTTATGAACTAGACCTAGTAAATAATAAATTAGAGAACATAATCCAATGCAAATTTCCAAGGATATTTATATTTATTCTATAACATTATAAACTATTTATTAATGTTATGATTATGTTTTTTTATTTTAAATACATCGACGTTTGGATAAATAAAGTGGATTTTTTTTAAATAGACTAATATTTGGGTAATAACCTAGAAAATTAGTGCTCAAGTATATCATTGGCATAAATTATAGCATAATGGCTATTCTGATACTATGGTCCCATGCTAGAACTCCAATGGGATATTCTTCTGTTAATAAAAATGTTATCTATAAAAAAGTAAGCTCATGTATATAATAGTTACTATGTAAACTTATGATATTCCATTTTAAATTGGGATACACTTAATTTTTCATTAATTGATATTTTTATGTTTGATCAAATGTTTAAAGGTATATATCCCTTTTGATATTTTTTGTGTTGGAAATTTAAAATGATTAAGGATTCTTGTAGAGAATATTTTGAAAGAAAAACAACTTGTTTTATTTAAGGTTTTAGTGAGAATAATATATAGGGAATAATTGTTTTATTTTTTGGAAATATACATAATTGAATTTATATATTTAGGGAGTTTATTAACCTTTATGATGAGGTAAATATGAATTATTATGATTTGGGAACATATTTTTTGTCATATATATTACCATGGTATTGAAAATTTATTTTATGATTAATTTTATTTTGGATGAAATTTATCATATTTTTGGGGAATTTATAGTAATTAAATAATTATTTTTTTATGAAATGATAATCCATGTGCTGGATGGAAACCTATCACATCCATAAAAAATGTGGGGCATGAACATACATATAATGGGACAAAATGGTGCAACACATACTACTCCTTAATGTGATTTTCTAGATATTTTAAAATTGTTATCACATAAATAGTTTCATATTAAAATATATTTTTTTGAAAAACATACTATAGGATAAAATATTTTTGACATCGAGGATTTTAATAGAATTTCATGTGATGTTTTATTGTATTATAGTATATAGAACAAATAAATTTAATATAAAGGATTTTTTCAGGTGAATTCTATTATAACAATGGATGTGTAATATAAAGAGTTTTAGATAACCTTTAGTGTAATAATATTCATTACTGTTGATGTTATTAGTGCTATTTGGGATATATTATTAATTTTTAAATGATTTAACTATGATAACATATTGTTTTATTTTTGGATTTTGGAGATTAATATATGAAGGTTTTTTAATTTACATTATTATCGAACATTATTCTAAAATTTATTTTTGTTGTAATGATTTAGGGAATATAATATTATTAATTTTTGATTCATGTGATAATTTTTAATTTAAATTAGTTCTTCAACAATGTGAAATTAATTTTTAATACTCTATATTTGGAGAAATAGATGACATTGTGGCAGATATTGGTTAAACGATGTAATTTTACATCACATGTAAGTATATTTACTTTTGTTATTAGTATATACATTAATTAAATTATAGAGTATTAGAAACATGATCTTGAAATCCAACATTTATCCTAGAATAATCATTTAAATTTATAGATGGTATTTTTTTGATATCATGGGTTAATAGTTTTTTGGTCATTTACATTCCCATTATCATTCAAATTCTTGGGATTGATGTTCTATGTCAACAACCATCATTATTTATAAATTTCTATTATTCTCCACATCCATTTTTTACTTCTCAATAAAAATCTCCTATATTGACATCTAGTTGTGTGATCTTTTTATTTGCTTATTCCACATTAATGAGGATGTTTTGTTAACCCTTATTATGATTTTATAATTGAAAATGGTATTTTAAATTGAAAATACCATCATTTCAAAGATTACTTTGTTATTGGGAGGAATCAATTTATTTTATGGGATAAAATGTTACACCATAATAATTATTTTAAATATAAAAATTAGTTCGATATCCTACGTGTAATGCAACAGTGAGCCCAAATGAACTATCAAATATAATAATTTTAATCTGACCATTATTACGTAGATATTATATAATAATTTAAGAATATGGTATTTCTTTCAAAATTTATATAAAATTAATTTTTTAAATAGTGGTATTGATAAATTAATATTATAAAAAAACATAATTTGTAGTAAGGTTAATTTATTCATCAAAAATATGTTTTCTTCAAAATAGATGTTATTTTTTTTAGAAAATATAATAATTTGTATATTTAAATTATATAAAAATTATATGTTAAATAAGATATCGTTATTAAAATAATTAGATGAATATTTTTTGGGTGATATTTTGTTTTTTAAATGATTTATTTTTTAGTGGAAAATGAAAACTATCTATAATTTTAAAACGATCACATATGTTTTATAGATAAGTTATTTTAATATACAATTAACATTACTATTATAAAACTATCACTTATGTTTAATGAATTTAATTTGAAAACTTCATTATAAGTATGAAATATAGGGTTTATGGATAACAGATTTCATTTGATTTTGACCTTTATAAAATGTAAGTAAAACAGAAAGACAAATAATTCACTTTCATAAATTTAATAAATTTAGTATTTTATAACTATGATATAAAAAATTAATTTTTATTTTCAAATATTAATATGAAGCATATATAAATTTTAATCATATTAAATTATTTTTAATTTTTATTAATGAAATATTTATCATAAATTCCTATACAACACTAACATGGAATTTATTCAATGATATGAATAATAAAATAAATTATTTTAAAATTATTAATCTTATTAATCAATTAATTAATTATTGTTTTCAATGAATTTTTTAAAAATATATACCTAAGTAGTGATTTTTAAAATTTTATATTCAAATTCTATTACTTTTTAGTTGTTATCATTTTCAAATTAAATGACATTTTCAAAAAATTACATTTATGGTTTTTATAATGAATAATATTTTATTAAATATTTTTAAATTTAAATATACATGATCATTTTCCTATAAATTGTGATATAGTTTAAAATTTAAAAAATGATTAATATACTAGAAAATAATCCTTTTATATTAAATATTTTTAACACTAATGATTAAGAGTTTTTGTTGTCTCTATAATTGTTAAAAATGGTTAATGCTAGATAAGTAAATATAGTAAAGGTTAAAATACAATATAAAATTTTAGAAAATTTATCATTTGATATGATATTGACCCTTACACATGTTAAATTTTAATTATATGATATTTGAAACCCTTTTACCTGAATATTAATTTTAATAAACTTATGATATTATGAAAATGTAATAGTTCTCCTCCATTCATCAATAAAAGGGATCCGACTCTATCCTACTATTCTCACATCAAATAAAATTTGGTGTACTAATCCCTACAAAAATTTCTTACATCCGTTCTAATATCTTATAGGTGTTGGTTTCATTATAAAAGTAACATTAGATAGATTTTGGTGTAAACCTAAAGTGGTTTTCTAACGAATATATATTATATAAATATTTATTTATTTCTTCATCACTTAAAAATCAAATTTAAACATGATTATATAATAATTAAATGATATGTAATATAATGATATATTATTATTTTAATGAATTATCTGATATACATTTCCCCTTAAATAATATATTTAAATGAAACTATCATGGGTGTGTACAATGGAATACTAACTTTTACCCGATGTAATTTTTTTACATCACCACTGCTCACAACTAGTTAATATGATAGAATTACTATATAAATATAAATATAAATATATTTATATTTTCAATATTCATGTAAAGTGTAAAGAATTTTAAAGATAATTTTTAGTAAAATTTCTCAAATATTGATTCAATTAAAAAGGTATCGTTGTTCATGTTTTTCATTGGATTACAAACATCACATAGCAATGGGATTCGATTTTCATTAAAAAATCTAATTAAAAATACTTATAACGGTATTAAAGGATATATTTATTATATTTATTTTAAAAATATCATTTATCAGTGATAAAATAAAAATTATTGTACTTCAATAATGAAAATATAAAAATGGAAATGTCAGCCATGTGTACTAACGACTTACCATCTCCAAGATTGTAACACATTACATTTTTCAAATATAAAATTCATGTATAGTTAAACATTATAATTTTTTTATAAAAAAGAAATTTATATAATTATTACTTGTTTCTATATCATAGAACAATGACCACAGTTAGCATAATCAAACAACGAAAATCATTATGGACATATGAGCTGAATATCATCAAAATGCCCAACACAAAAATGATTGCCTATGTAATTAAATATAAAATGTTTTTATATATAATTTAATTAATTAAAAAATGATATTTTTTCCTAATGAAATGAAATAAAAACCTATAATTTTTAGTTAGGAATATAAATAATGTACATGATGATTCAGACCTTTGGAATGGGGTTTCATGACTCAATTTCTTTTGTTGTATTATATTACTTGTTCTTTTTCATTTATATTCTAAAACATTGTTTATAATGAATTTTTTTATTATTATAATTACCAATTGTTTTATATGAATTAATTTTTTTTAAATTAATCATTTAATTGATTAAATATATCTTCAATGGTTGGATATTTTTAATAGTTTTTATCAAAATTTAAACTCCACTAAGACTTATTTGGGATTATACACTTATTTATTTATATGAGGAATAAAAAAACCATTTATAGGTTGTGTAATATATATTGTTAAATACATGTTATTTAATGTTTATTTGAATTTTTTTATAATGGAGTTTATGATTCAAATGTTACCAATGTTGTTCTAGTTTATTTCACAATCTCATCAGTATTCAATATTTTGAATGCCTATTTATCTAATAAAGGAATTATTTAAAATTTAATTCAAAATATAATATTATTTTAAACATAAATATTGATTTATAGAAATTATTAATTTTTTTATTTCTTTTTCAATTTTAAACGCAATATAAGAAACTCATTTTTTCAAAAAATATCATGTGTTCTACCCAATTAGTAAAATTATTTTTATGTTTACATATTTACAATAAATATTTGAATAGATTATTTAATATTCATTATTTATTTACAAGAAAACATTATATATGTTTTTACTTGTAAAAATATATAGTAAGAGGATTCATATTTTAATTTAATGTGGTTTATTTTACTATACGATATAATTATTTTAAATGACATAAATTTTACTAATCGTGAGGAATATTTTTTAAAACAATTTATTTCAAAATGAAAATGAAATATTCCTGAATTTTTTTAATGATGTTTTTTTATTTATATTCATAAATATCTAAAATATTTAAATTTAATATAGTCCACTATGGTTTTTTCATAATGATAAAATCCATATTCTTGAATTTTATTGTTTATTATGTGTTTGACTACAGAAAAATTATTATTTCGTACTCTATTTTATTAATAAGATTATTTACATTGATTATATATTTATTTTTTATTTTTTCCATTCATATAATTAATATTAATGACTTATTAATTGATGGTAGGGGCCTCATATATTATATGTTGCATCGATATATCTCATTAAACAAACTAGATATGATATTTTGTCAATTCCCCAACAATTTGTGAATGATTTATTTGAACGTGGCATTGATTCTATATTTATGATTTCTGAAAGTATTCTTCCAATCATTATAGTATTAGTTATTAATGTCACCATGATTATTTAAATAATTAATATACCCATCAATATGTTTCTATATAATGTGATTGTTTTTATATAATTATTTGGTCCTAATTACTTACCAAATTAGTATTCATGCTAAAGTAGTTGATTAAATTAGATGTTTTTGAAGTTATACAAAATTTCATTTTGATTATGAATTATTTATTTGATAATACATTATTCTATTTTCATTCACTTATTGGGAATTTGAGATCACCATTATTTTGAATACATTTCCATGTAAATGATGATGGAATATTAGAGTTTTTAGAAGGATTCATATTTCTTCATTAATTATTATCATATATTTTATTAATATTTCACAATTAGAATCATTTATGTATATTGTTCTTCAATACTAATAAAATACAAATTTCCATAGGATGATATTTTATATATTGTAATCCAATATAATGAGGTAATCATTATATCTAGGATACTATTTTTTAAGACTTAACATGAAATATGCATGCATGAAATAGTGTCAATATAATGTAGGGTAACATAAGATGTTATAATATTTTTGATGGTTATGTTCATATTAATATAATGAAAATGGGTATGGGTTTCGGAGATAAAGTATATAGGAAGAGCTTATATAATTATATAAATAAGTAAAACTATCATTAAAAATAGTGATATTTTTGTTTATATTTATTGAGGCACACAATACAAGAAATAAGAGTTGAGAAGATGATGCGTTGTATTATATATTCATGATGATTGAAAAGTTAAAGTTTAACAAACAATTCATTAATAAGATGTAAATATTTTACTATAAATCCAATTTTTATTTTATAATTAATTTATTCCTGAGTATTCTATGATCACTAAGGTGGAGATTTAATCAAACATAAGCAACAATTTCATAAGAATTATTGTACTAAAAAAACTGATTATATAAAGAAAATAAAAATAATTTATCTTGATTGATAGTCATAATTGGGTAAAATTAATGATATGTAATGTAATAAATGAGTTATGAAGTCATGGTAACCCCATAGAAGAAGATCACTATTAATAAGGAAGAAGAATTCATACAAGAGAATCAAACGATATATAAACGAGAAAACCGTGTGAAGAATTGTAATGATCATCTTGGATGACTCATGATTAATAATGAAATTGTGGAATCTTGTAATACATTATGAATTATTATAAAGGCCATTATATATTAATTCTGATCAGGAATTTTTGTGTGTATTATTTTAACACTATGTAACTACATATATATATCCCACATGTGTAGACTTTAGAGTTATACTACATTTTGATTATGTGTAATCCATTGTTATTGATAACAATGTTATACTAGATAATCCATGTTTGGTGGTCTAAAAATCATATAATGGTTTAGGTATTTTCAAAAAACATGTATACACCATTTTATATGATCTGTATTATCATTTCTACATTTGAGGTGTTACTATGAGTTATCACTCACTGAATTGAAAATGATAGGATGTTCAGGAAGGAAGATTTTGTGGAATGTATTTCGAAAGATTAAACCATCATTTTCCCCACTAACCACTCAGTAGTTAGTCTAGTCTGTATCTGTACAATTTTTATTAAATAGTTTTTTACCTATAATGTTCTATTATAGCTATTATGAAGTCTGAATGTATGTTATTATTGAGCCACCATTGGTGTATGAAAATTATTTTACTCATGAGAGAAAAATCTGACACATTTTTCGATACTCAAATAAAAATAGAGAAATTATTTAGATTGTAAAATTAAAAAATTCAAATAATAAAATAAGTGACACCATTATCATATGGTAATAAACTAAGAGTATCTTGCAATAATATTATTTATTTGGATCCTTATGATTAGGACAAATAATGTTGTGATGATGATGTATCAGTTAGTGTTAATATTTTTTAATTCAAAAAAATATGACAGTTAACAAAGATAATATAAATTTTATTTTTATATTTTTCAGGTATATTCTAGGTGAACAATTACATCTTGAAGAGACTTGTAAAACTATGAAAAATGCATTGGATAAAATGTTTGGGTGTCTAATTTGACATATTATGGCCAACATGACTTGAAAAATTTAAAGGAGTTGAGGTGGTCATCATTTTCTATAAACAATAGATGATAAGTAGTTCATCATTGGATGAAGATATGAGAAATGATTTATACTCATTGAGTTGGAAGTGGTTTTGGATTGAGGAAATCATTTCTCAATATTTTCTTGAGATACAGTTTTCTCATTGTGAGAAGGGTTTCTTTTAGGGATTTCAATGCCAAATATCCAAGTGATTTTGTGATTATTTTAAATATTTTGGGAAATGGGTTATTTGGTTGTATTATTTAGGAAAAAGGAATACTAGATATAATTTGTGGTAAATTATTATTGTGGTTTGGTTTTAATTGCAATGTGGATTACATATATTTGAAAAAATTTAGTTGGATAATCATGGAATATTATTTTATATATGTATACCTATGTTACAAATAGAATAATTTTTTGACACCAAATATCGTACCTTATTATTTTTTAATGTAGTGATGTACAATGTATTTATGCTCACTCTCATTAGAAGTCCACGGATTTAGTGATCATTATTTGTGTTATTATGGTATTTTTAATATTTTTGTATATCTTCTTGTTCTAAAGACTATTTTTTGTTTGGTTGTGGCTGAAAATTTCTTTGATTCTATTTTTAGAGATTTCATGTGTTGGTTGGTTGATTGAATGTTCTATTGTTATAAAAATTAATATGTTCTATTCCCACCATTTGAGATCTATTCTAAATGGTGGGGATACATATTTTTAGAATCCATTTCAATTGATTATTTTCTTGGGAGAGGATTAGATCTCATAGAAGGAAGTTTAGTTTAGTTTGAGGATTTATCTAGTTATTCAAGGAAAATTATTTGTGTCACGTCCCGTCCCCCTGGGGCCCAAGTCGTGACTACGCCAAGCCCTCCTTCCATTGGACGGGGGCTTTGACTAGCACTAAAACGAAAATTCCCTAAAATGGGAAGGTATTGTCTTTATAATTTGTAAACTCACAAAAACCATGTACACACCAGGATACAAACACCAGCATTCTGTATAGTAAAAGAGTGTGTGCAGTAAGAATGAGAGGCCAAAATACTAGCTCAACTGGAACGTAACAGAAAAATAGAATATAAAAGTTAACTGAAAAGCTCCTGTGAACACCCACAAATGATCTTACCTAAATGGTAGGCACAACTCTCTAATGGTCGTCTCTTCAGTATGCCTTGTCTAAGGTCCACCTCTGAGCTACCTCTAGTCCTAGTACCTTCGTCCTCAGTCATCGATATATATCATCAACACCAAACAAAAAAAGGTACGTGTATAGCCCATGCATGGTTGATTTTAACAACACTCAGTAGGGAACCCAAGACTCTCAATGGTCTCTCTAAATCTACAAAGGATAAAACAAAAAATAAGAAATCAACCGACAACCCTACTTAAGTATATGCCCATACATATACCTATGTTATCAAGTAAACCAATCACATTCATGAAAAAACAGAAGGACCAACTCCTTAGCCAAAGTACAACTATTCCACTAAGGAATGAATATCATGAAGGTAACCACCACGAAGGTAAATACCACAAAGGTACACCACATATAACAATATCATAAATTTATCACCACAAAGGTAAGTACCACATAGGTACGCCCCATAGAAGAATACCTAAAATGTATCACCACAAAGGTAAGTACCACAATGGTACACAACACAGAAGATTACCACAAAGGTAAAAAATCTCCTCACCCAGGTATAACATAGATACGATAGATAAACTAATAATATGTAACTAATGAACCATCTTACATTATTAAGAGGCTGAGCAACATTGGATCATAGATCATCAGAAACAAGTGGGATCCTAAATCATTAGACCCACGTAGGATCCTAAATCATCAGACCCACAAAAGATCCCAAAGCACATACCCACATAAGATCCTAGTATCGAAGATCCATGTATGATCCTAGATTATTCCCATGTGGACTTATATAGTGGATCCATGTGATAATCTCGTACACAGACCCACAAAGGATCCCAAATCATCGACCCCCATTGGATCTCGTTCCAATGTTATAGCATGTTACATGGTTCCCGCACTATTATCACATGATATCTAGGAAGGTATCCTCCAAAAGACATAGGTCAAATTCTCCAACATCCAAAATGTCCCACAACGATGTATCCCAAAAGTAAGGCCACATAAAATGGGTCTCAACGCAACATATGATACATCTTTCGGATGCCCGGTCTGAAAGTTATAAGATTTTTAGTCCTGAGGTTCTGGTTGGATTAGTTATTGATCATACCCGGAAATACCCCAACATTATCCAAAACTAATGTGGGGTATACAAAAAGGACCATATTTCTCTATGGTTTCTCGCGCCATAGACAGTTCGTCGAAAGGACGCATGTAGCTCAATATATGGCCGAAAGGGCGAAAAGGGTAGAAGATGGCCCAGGTCTGGTCTGAACCGACCCCGTTCGGGTCATCCCGGCCCAATGGGTCCATCCCGACCCACTAGTGTGGCCCGAGGAGTGGCAGCCTGTGGTGTGGCGGCCCACAGTGCGGCATCCTTCGGAGCAGCGGCCAATGGTGGCTCGCGGTGCAGTGGCCCGCGGTGGCTCCCAGAGCAGCGGCCAATGGTTCATCGCGGTGTAGTGGCTCGTAGTGGATTCCAGAGTGTTGTTCCATGGATGGATGTACATCCATCCATTTCCTTGCATGGTGAATTCACGCTCCACACCATCACTGGTGGCTGGCTCGGCTGGCCGCCATCCCTTCGCCGACGTGGCACAAAGTCATGACTCTTGCACGTCGGGCGGCGCAGAAGCACGCCGCTATCCCCTTCATGTAGCCAGTAGGGGAGATGGACGCCGCTTCTGAGTCCCACCGATGCCAATATCCAACATTGGTCACCATCCTCCTCTACCGTGATGAACACTTCAAAACCACAAATGTTGCGGAGGGGTCGGGCCATGTTGATTTGGCCCACACCTTCCACATTAGTGCGGTAGCAAGAGGGTCAAAAATTCATGAATCATGAAAAATGTCATGAATGGGTATTGGGGTATTCATAAAAAAATTCCACCTTGTTGTTTGTTGGAGGTTTCAAGAGATAGATGATTAATTCTTTGAAAAGTGTAGGCGTTCATTTCCTTCACATGGTGATTCCGATCCGAGCTCAGGGTCAGTTCCTCGTTCTTTGTTGGAGAAATTTCCACATTGGAGAGAAAGTGTACCTCCAATGTATCTATCTAAAACTCCTCTATATTTGATAATGATTCCCCGTCCATGAAATGAGGATCCATTATTCATTTAAAATGAGTTTAACAATTAATTAATGTTGACACATTTAATTAATTGTAGTTGGCTCCATTAATTAATTACGGTGTTGAGAGGTTTTCCCCCATTATGAATGTTTGGGTGGTCCCCACCACTAGAATTACAATAGGGGGTTTATTTTTTCAGGGTTTCCCCACCATCATAACTCTAGAAGAGAGATTTCAAATGAAAAATAATATGTTAAATAATTTTATTTTTCTTCTTCCATGAAAATGTGAAAAACTATCTTTCACCCTCGACCAACTGCAGATGAGGAGAAGGTCTCCTTAAGGGAATAATGACATTGTGATTTCAATGGTGTCCTCAGATTTCAATTCCAAACACCAGTTCAAAAGATACAAAAACACAGTCAAACATTTAAAAAATATACCCAAAAAAGTTTAGAAATTAATTCTGGGCACACCAGGCCTCAGAATCATGCACCGTCAATTTTCCCGGAATTGTAAAATTTCTATATAATTAAAATAAATTCATGGAATTTCATGGTCTTTACATTCTCCCCACCTCAGTGATTTGTGTCCTTGTAATACACAACATAAACTAGAGAAACAAGTGGGGGTACTGAGCACGAATTTGATCCCCCCGCTCCCATGTTCTCTCTTGGATGTTCCCGTGTTGCAGTGAACGCGTACCAGAGGTATCATCCACCCCTCAAGGACTCTTTCCTATCAATACTAAATCACTACTAGAACATTCGTAAACATCACCCCATCGTCGATATCCAGCTTTTCGTGGTTGATGACATGGGTAAGATCATGCAAGTATCTTCTCAGCTAGGATATTTGGAAGACATTGTGCACCTGGTGCAACTGAGGGGGAAGAGCTAAGTGGTATGTCACCACGTCAACTCTACTGAGGAACTGAAAGGGTCCTATGAATCTCAAATATAACTTGTTTCCCCAGACTAATCTACGTAAACCTCATCATGGTGAGTCCCATATAAAGACGTGGTCACCATCCTCAAACTCCAAAGGTCTCTGTCTCTTGTCAGCATATGACTTCTACCTACATTGTGTAGTCTCCATCTACTCCTGGATGATCTGCACCTTCTCCATAGTAACCCATACCATCTCAGGTCCCATGAGTGTTGACTCCCATGGATCAGACAAGCACAAAGTTGATCTGTTGGTTAATCCATATAATATCTCAAATAGTGCCTTCCAAATGGTGGATTGATAGATTTTATGGTAAAAAAAACTCTACTAAGGGAAAGTGATCCTCTCAGCTACGACCGATGTCAATGACACAAGCATTCCACATGACCTCGAGGTTCTGAATGGTCCGTTCATTCTGGATATCCGACTAATAATTGAAGGCGGTGCTCAAACTAAGCTGTGTCCTGGATGCATCTTGCAACCCCTTCCATAGCTAGGAAGTTAAACATGCATCATAATCATAGTCAATTGTCGAGGGTACTCAATGTAGCCTCATAATCTCATGCACAAAAATGTATCCCAAGCTCTCTACTGAACCCTGTGCTCTGATTCATAGGATGTGGGCTGACATGGTGAGTTGATCAACGATCACCCAATTAGAATCATTACCCATAGATGTATGTGGATTTTCTATCACGAAGTCCATTGATATCCCATCCCACTTACATTATGGGACCTCTAAAGACTAAGCTATGCCCATTGGTTCCTGATGTTCCGCCTTCATTTTCTGACAAGTGAGGCACCGGGAGAAAAAATCTGCTACTGCTTTCTTCAATCCCGACCACCAGTGCTGTCATTGGATATCCCGGTGCATCTTCGCTACTCATGGATGTACTACAAGATGGTATGTGTGTAATTCTATCAAAAAAAATCTTTTTGAAGCAACACTGGTACCATGGTATGTCTTCTGAAAAGGATGATGTGCTCCCCACCTTAAAAATTCCATTAGGTTCTTGACCTGAGGATATCTGAGCACATTTAGACTCGCAATCAGTGTCACCAAACAAGCCCCTCCATGACCTACTGATGAAGTGAGGGAGTGACTGTAAGAGACTGAATAAAATCTACTCCATCTCATTCCACAAAGGATATTAGAAAAGCATCCAATTGATTTGTCACCTCACCTTGCAACTGTATACTATATCCTATTCTTAGTTCATCTACTATAATGTTCCTTTCCCATGAGTATCGTCTATCTCAATGTCATAGTCCTGGAGGAAATCAAGCAAGCATCGTTGTATCGGGTGTAGGTCCTTATGAGAGAAGATATACCTGAGACTCTTGTGATCAGAGTAGAGTGTTAAATTTTCTCCCATCAAGTAATGTCGCCATATATTCAAGGAGAAGACCGCTACTGCTAACACCATGTCATGAGTAGCGTAGTTCTACTCATGCTATCTCAGCTTTTGAGAACCATATGTGATAACTGCTCACTCATGCATCACGACACATCCAAGCCTGGTCCCTGATGCGTCGCTATAGACTACATACCCAACACCCTCATTTAGATTTCTCATGATGGGGGCACTAGTCAGTCTCTGAATCAACTCCTAAAAACTCCACTGGCATATCTCTGACTGTACGAAGTGTTTCCCCATAACTCGATCTGGACTACCAGAGTTGCACAATAGTGCATTGCCGAATGGAAAAGGTATTATATTCCATTGGACATGGTAAATAAGGTAATGTTGGGAGACAATACCCACTGGTTAGAATGTAATTATATTAAAAAATATATGTACTCATGCATGGAGTCGTCATTTGAGAACACCTAATATCTAATTGAATCTAAATAATTCTATAATAAATGGAATGTAGCATAAAACCACTCAACCGATGAAAAACATACTTTATATGGTCTCCCACTAAGATAAAAAAAGTCAAAAAAATAAAAAAAAATAAAAAGGTATGATAATAATGCAATGAAAATACATATAAATGTTATCCATGATGTTTGAGAGACACCGGCCTGATTCTGAGACTGCACATAAGTTGATCTTCTTGATCAATAAACACTACGATTCCTCACCAAATATAGTGAAACCTATGTTCCAACCTAAAAGAATACATTATTTCTACACATACAATGAGGTTCATGTATACTTGGTGATAAATAATTTCATTAGTCCACCCTTAATAGTGAAATGATAATTATACATTGATAAAAAAAGGAACGTATATGTTATATTCCTAGCCTCGATGAAAAAAATAGAAGCATGTATTAAAGGAACAACATTAAAAGGGGGATAAAAATATATCAAGTATCTATCTAGAGGATTTTATGTTGATACATGTGGTAGATATACCCCTCTATCCATGGACATGGTATTTATAAGACATTTCTCAACCAACGATCCCCATGATCTATATAGGATATCCAAGACGTTTGAATGACCCATGAAAAAATTACAATCCTCAGAGCATGAAAATTAGAATACACATGAATAATGGAAATATAACATGAACTAGAACACTGATGGAAATATCTGACATGTGACAAATATCTCACCACATTCCTGATAATATGTCATGTCAAAAATGTCAAATAGAATGAATCAGGCACCAAATAAGGTACCAATGTTATAGACCATCCTAGGTGAAACATGTGATTGTGGGTCTAATAGATATACTATCCCAAGGGACACAACCTTCACATGGTCCCACAAGATACCCTATTCCAAATTCACCCCCACAGAAATCGAGATCACAAATATCATCCATGAAATATGACTCATAGATAAGATGAATACTCTACATGATGTGTGTAATCATCTATATTCGTCTTTTTCACACTAGGACTGTCTGAAAATAAAAAGACAATGGTGGAGTTAATGAGATAAAATCACAAGTATAATGATCGATCCCTGGTATCCCATGAGACTCTTCCTGTAACCACAATCCTAGTCGAAAACTACATAAACATCTCCAATAGAGGAAAGAAATAATGGAATTACATTCCCTTGAACATTACATCAATGTAACTAAACTCGAAATGTTGATCCACTATAAGAAAAATTCTTTGGGGATCTAACAACACAATAGATCTCATCATTCATTGAGAAATCCCCATGGTCTCTCTAATATGTTACTTAGTGTCATACAAAACCCAAGGAAACATAGTCATTGGAGATATAGTATAAAGTGATGGACACCATGGGATTATAGTGCGGTATAAAATATCATGGTCCATTCACATAGAAAAAAACTCATCCAAACTAAATGATATATAAATTTATGCTTAATCTATTTTTAGGTCCACTAAATTTCCAAATCATGGTACACAACTAGTGTTGAAACATCCCAAATTGAAAAAAATGGCCTCCAACTAATCATCAATCAATAATGTACCCAAAGGGAACACATAGTCTCACATGTTCCTGTAGGGGTATTCTAAATGATGATTTGGAAAACCTCAAATAGAGGATAATCTCCACAAGTGTTCGTCATCACATGTAGAAACAAAAAAAATCAATAAAGGAATTCATTAATTTTGACTATGAAAACAAAATATCACTTGATTAGAAAATAGGAAATAATGGAATCCAAAACAGTACCTAAGACTCTTATTCTAAGAATTAAATTACTCATCCATAACATCCAACAAATGATGAAAAAACTTCGCAGAGGCTCCTACAACACTTTTCAAATAAATCCATGATCTAAAACTCAATATATTTATCCTTAAAAAATTTATCTTGATAGAAAGTGTGAAAAAATATCTCTGAAGAGATACCACTGAATTATAAATATTATAATATTTCCAAATAACATAAAATAATATTATTCAACTTTCATAATCCATGAGAAACTAAATTTTTTACAACCATCACATGAGGATCGAAGATCACAACCCAATAAATAATAGAATTTATATTGACAACATTAAAATACCACTACAAAACTATCACATCTAAAACACCACCCAAAATAGTATATAAATATTTAATTGATATAAAATTAAAAGTATACTCCCAATAAAACACACTGAATATATTGACCACATCATTAATTCAATCATTTTGCTGAAACACATGAACAACAAACGATGAATAGAAAAAGAAATGGCATGAAACACCTGAATTTCACCCTATCCATGTTCCTCTGGCCACTCTGAATGTAGATTTGTAAAGAAAACTATTTTTAAATCATAGGACATGGTCTGTAAAACATCTTGGGTACCTATCCATGTACCCCATCACCACCCAACATATAAAATTCCCACATACACATCTTATACCACCGGTACACGGTGCATACCCCGACATGGTTACCAGCCCATGTACCTTGATATATACAACACCTAGAATATACTCCTATATAGTGTGACTTCTAAACAATAATTTTTCATGTACAATATATGGCCATGTACACCTACATGGTGCATCTAGAGGAGTACTCAACTACATGCCCAATCCCCCTATGTAGTGTGTTCTCCTAATACATGGTTAGTAGTCCACAAAACATTATCCAACCCTAATAGTAAGAATAGGCATTGTGTGTTCTCTAGAAAAAAAACGAGTGGACAAGAATACCTATATATGAAACCCTATAACCATCATGAAACACATATTTTATTTTTGAAAATCCATGATTTACCCAAAAGTGTTCCTAACTAATCAAAAAATGGGAAAATTAATTTAATAATATGAAAAACATGGATTTGATGAAAAAATGATAAACAGTACAATCTCCAATGGAAACCATGATTTCTTCACACATATCAGTCATCCATAGATTTGGCATGATGAGACCACATGAATGAGATCTGCATCAACACCACCACTTATATATCTTCTTATTATCTCAATATCCACCTCTTGTATGTGAATAAAGAAGACCTCATTTGTATACAAGTAATTACAATGATATTGAATTATGAATGACTATGTAAAACATGAAAAACAACATGGAAGGAAAAAAGAAAATATGATAATTTCCGAGCCTTGAATCCCATTATATGGTCACAAATTTCCCAAAAAGGACCCCCATTACGAAAGTAATGATTGAGAAATAAAATCAGTTATGAAAATTGATTAAAATATACAACAAAATATACACACATAGATATATTAATATTAATTTAATTAAAAAGGAAATATTCAATGAAATATTCAATGGCTCTGGTTTTGATGAGACTATTCTTCTTTAGTAAACTGAAGGTTCGAGGACCAAAGAAGATTTCATAATAAATATTCAACGTCATCAGATAAGAGAATATATTATTTCCCCTTGAATGGTCATAAGATTCTTTTTTCAAATTACCACATATATTAAATTCTCTAGATGATATAGGTTATCACAACTTCTTGACCACAATGGATTCTCAACCTTGAGAGACCACTTTAAATATATAATAGTACATATCATTGAAAAATATCTAATTATATATCAAAATTCAATGATTGTTATTTTCGAACACACAAACCTCTCCCAATATAAGGTCAATTCGACTCTATCCCATTTGATACCCACCACCATAAGAGTATCATTATCATCATGCCACTTCCCAATAGCTAGGAACACAACCTATATTATGTCCATCAACAAACACAATGGATAGAAATGGACAAACCACTAACACATACAAATTATCAGGAAATCCATAAGAAACTATTATCAATATACTATATAAATGAGTATCATCACCATGAAAATCCAATGGAAAACTCCCCAAAACATGGATATATTTTCTCCAATGAAAGATCTATTATATGTAATCTCTCTACCACGAAATATCTAATAATGAAAATTTTCAAATGATCCCAACACAATTTTACACCTTCATATTTGTTTTTTGATCCAATGGATAAGTGTCCAAACAAACTATCAATGCACTACCCAAGGTGAAACCAAAAACAAGTACTCACATGGCTATACCAAACCCCAATTTCGGGTTTTCAACGATTCAGGGAGCACTATTTATTCTCCACTTATCAAACATCATGCATGCTCATGTGTGTTCAAATCCTGAATATTGTAGTCAAAAAAGACACAACTTTGTGTACAATGCCACAACCTCCCATGTAATTAGTGATAGTCGGAAAATGGTTCCCACATCATGAATCAGCTGATAACTAGATGTGAATCCAAATATCCCTCAAGTATACATTCCCTTATAGAGCCATAGACATAGAACTCAAAGGATTCACCAACCAAGACTGGTCTCCATTCATCCCTTGATAAATGGAAACATTTCCAATACAATTGAACCTTTCACCAGATGATCCACATAAAATTTCATTAGAATAAAATATAATAAAAAATTAAAAGAGAATAAATAATTTTAATCCTATATGCTTATAACTGATCATGTTTACTATCCAATTTCTTATGGGATAAGAGAAGAAAATAAATAATAAAATGTAAATCCAAACAGAAATGTGAATAGGGCATGGTGAAATAACACAACAATAAAAATGAATATAAATAAAAACAATCCAATTCCATAACAATATGGGCATTATATCCACATTTTTGTTTGGGAAACACATGTAAAATATCAATAAGAAGTCCTAACACATTCCTAGACCACCTATGTACCTAGACCCTAAATAAAAATACATGAATCCAGTTATAATAATTTTAAATGAACTATATCTAGTGAACCTAATATATCACCTAATATGGAATTCCACAATGTCTCTAGTGTGCCACCCTGAATACCACAGGTTTGTTGACCAGTGGAGGTGGTATAATGCATGTTGTGGGTGGAAAATACCCTCTAGTTAGATTGTTTTAACTAAAAAAAAATACCAAACTCATAAATAGGGATAAAAATCATAGTACACATGATACATAAATGGACTATAACAATTATACACAAAATCAAATGTGGCCTAAAGACTCATAAAACATTAAAAATATAAAATAATAATCTTCAAACTATGACAACCACATATAAAAAATTAAAAAAATTAAAATAATTACATCTAGATAATATACCAATAGAAAACCAAAACACATACCTGATATCTCTTATGCTTGAGTAGCATAGGACTGACATTGAGACTCCACACAAGTGGATCCTCTTGATCAAGATAAATTAGACCTAGAAACCAATCAATGTGAAACCTGTTATCAAATATGAATGTAGAATTAATGTATACAGATACACAAAGGAGTGAATACAAGATTTAGGAATTAAATCCTAGTCAACCAACCACAATGGAAATCATATATATAAACATTCTTAATAAGTAAACACACGTGTGAAATTCCTAAAAAAGTTGAAAACAAGCGTCATTTTAAATAATATAAACAATGAAAAATGATATAAACTGAATAAAGAATCCATAATGTTGGTAATCACAAGATATTCATGGTAAATATAATTCCACTCTGGCCTCTGGTAGATGATTTACAGCATGTGGAAGGCATTACCACATGAAAATTAATGGTTTGTCATGTTCTACATAGAATCACAATGATATATAACTGAAAAAACTAAAAATGAAGGACCTCATGACACAAAAATTGGAAGCTACAACATAAAAATATTCTTCTAGGAACAAGTAATATGATGAAATTATCAAAGTATTTATACTTATCCCTCCACACTTATGAGAAACTTTAATATCTTAAAATATCCCACAGAAAGAATCATGTTCTAAATGGGGTCTCGATTATACAATCTAATGGTAGGGAAACAGACAAATGTGATCCCTATATACATATTATCCATTTTAAAATCTCAAACTCCCTGACCCAATAGATATCATGGCCCAAGGTCCCACTATTCGAGTTGGGGTGAGAATAACAACTAAGTAATATAAACTCTAGAGAGGGTGAATACTCTATTATATTGGTGAAATCATCTATATAATCTATCAACAACAAATTCCCATCGTACCATAGATATACAATGGAAAATATATGCATGTCATATATTAGGGCCAATAATCTATCCACAATATCTTAATGGTCACCTCATCATACCATGGTACCTAAAATAAATTTCATCAATTTTTTCGGCCAGTGGATATCTACACTTGGGATGATATTCCCAGGAACACAGCTTCCAAAAAATATATATAACACCACAAATAACTGTTTTCAGATATAATGAGGCTCCAATATCACTATAGATCACCATGTACACAAAATTACCCACCGTGGACTCTCCATAAACTGCCATCGAGTGGAACAAAACATAGAAAACACACTTTTCATGGCATCACAACATTAAGAAACATCAAAAATAAAATGACCCTACAACACCCAATATTTTGGACCACACCTATATAAAAACACACAACTAGATGAAAGTCCATAAAAATAATAGGAATCCCTATGCTGGGTTTCTCTGCCTTACCAAAAAAGGAATATTCCCAATGTTGAAACTTCTAAATTGGCCCTTAGTAACATCAAAATGTTCCTTGAAGGAACAGTCACCCATAGGAGAATCCAAAAAAACATTTTAAAAAATAATGGTATAGAAAATTGTCCAGTTGACACATCGAAATAAGGATACCCTACACAAGGGTTCCATGGAAAATCCCATTAAATTTCCCACCATACGGGAAATCCCAAAAGTAGATTATGACATTATATTATCATGATATCAAATTATATACTTAATGGTAATTCATGAGAGTCCCAAAGACTTTTCTCAATATAAAAATGGAACATAAATTTAATAGAAACTAAAATAATCTATATAGCCAGAACTATCAACAATATCTAGTCCCTAAAATGATGAGTTAAAACTAAGATGCTCAAACATGGAGAAGCCATTCCGCATATAAAAGTAAAAACAATATCATTTCATAGATAAAAATAAATCCTTTATAAGAGAGTCTATCCAAATAATATAAAACAATACTATATAAAATTCATATTCAAACACCAAATAATGAGGTCACAACCCCCACAAAGGCCTCACAGCTCACAACCCATCCACTTTGAATAATCTAGATCAACCACAATTAATACATACTACTGAAATATAAAAGTGTAAAACACCTTCCAAACATTATATATTCATTAAAGGAATATAAAAATCATGATATATATGAAAAAATTATCATAATAGAAAACTCAAAATTATAATAATTACCTTAAGGAAAAAACGCAAAAAAAAAATACGGAATGGAAATGACAGAGTGTGAATTAGGGATAACCGATGTGTATCCCCATATGTCAACCCATTCCATATTCCACTATCCACTAAACGTGTAATTGTCCAATGTACAAAATGTGTTCCTCCAGGAACATGTTCCTTAACCCAATGTGGGTACATGCATGTGTACATCTTCCCTACTAGGTATATAAAATAGTTGACTACACATAATGTAATTCCAGTACATGGTGTGTACCTCCACATTAGTACCCACATGTGTTATTATCTATATACCATGCATTGTTGTGTTCTCTTCTATAGTTTACACCGTACCTGGTGTCTGATCGGGTACACTAAATTTACATGTACCGCCACATAGTTTGTCTGGAAATGTACACGATTATGTGGCCAAGCCCCCTCCATGGGAAGCACTCCCAATGCATGGAATGTTTTCAAAAAACATAATGTTAACCAAACTATAATAACACATAGTTTTCATTGTTTTATATAAATTTAATGTACACAAGAATCCCCAAATTAGAATCCCTCCAATATGATCGCAACTCCTAGTTTCTCCATGAAAAACACATCTGGAACCACAAGGGTTACCAGTAAAACAAAAACACAGTCAAAAATAAAAAACAACAATGGTATTATGATTTTTTAAAAATATAGAAAATGGATCTACCTCATGGTATAAATAATGAATTCTTCACATTGATCCATGAACCGTAGCTGTTTCACGAACATCTGTCACAATCTAATCTCTACGATGGAGACACATGTTCCCCCTCTTCCACTATCTACCCACCAATCTCTTAGAAAAATGGAAGGAACCCCAATGGGTGTATTAAATAATCCATTTGAATATAAAGAATAATTAATAATGAGAAAAATAAAAAATAAATGGAATAGAGAAATAAATGGGAGCACATAACTAGCACTCTATTCAATGTTATGAGTCACAAAGTAAAACCACCCCATTTCTGACTAAATGAGTTTGACGGAATCACAAGATTATTCTCAATTTTAAATACATGACAAAATAATAATGTGAAAATAAATTACAATTGATTTAATTAATTAGTACATATTATGTTAATATTCAAATGGCTTGAATGTTTATATATCTTATAACTAATGGTAAAATACCATTTCTAGTTCAAATAGTTGTGTTAGAATAATTTTTTGATATAATATGAAATAGGAAGTTACCCCATTCCCCTGAAAAATATTGGGAACAAGAAATTTAAATTATTCCTAATTTTAAAAAATTGTTATTATGTGGGTTGTCAGAGTCTATTCATTAATAAAATCCACATTTCAATAAAATTATCTATAGAAGAAATTTTATTTAAATTCACTCTCAATTGTATCATATTTTGAATTACTAATAATTATTATGATGAGGATTATCTACTACCATGTTGTTATTTTATATCAATAATCTATTTAGATTTGTTAAATTTTATACTCCATTTGATGATTTTTTCTTTCATGGTGTTTATGATTCTAATGTTACAAAATTAGTAAGTGATTATTCGTTAAATATGACTATAGTAATGATTTTTTACACTTGAATTTTTTTGTTTATTTTATATGATTAATATATAATAAAACCATTATAATTTTCAAATATCTTTGATATTTATGAAATATTTTTATAATAACAACTCTTTTCTCTATTGGGAGATTAAAATAATTAAGAAAAATGTTTTTTTATGAAAACCCATTATTATTTCTCATTTTCATTGAATTTTATTTTCTTACATAATTATATATTCATTAAAATTATTTATAGAATATTATAAATATTACTTATTTTTAACTTAATTATATTTAATAGCCTAACTATCTTTCTATTTTAATTATTCATTGAAAAAACAAACATAAAAGTGGAGAACATGGTAAGAACAGAAGAAAGGGGAATGATAATGTCTATATGTCATGGGGGTATAAAATAGTAATGACCACGATAATCCTCTAACACCAAGTTCAAAGCCAATAGAACAAGGGACCCAATATTTGAGATGTAAAATATCTTAACTCCAAGGGTTTCATATGAATTGAAAAATCTAGAAAAAAAATTACCTTTGTTCCATGTATAAGAGATATCCAAGAAAATATTCATCAACTACGTGAATCTATAAATAATATACCCAATGACTTTGGTGTGGAACAACACCCCCAATGTTCAATAAAATAGAAAACGATTCAGTTTCAACTGTCTCTTGTTGAATACTATGATGTTTTCATAGGACCAGGCCATTGATAATAGATCAAGGAATCATCAATTCCTTTTTTGAACATCGTACTTTTTGAATTTTTTCCAAAAATGTGAAAATAGTATTTTTATCATCAAATTAGGTATGAATGGAATTTTCAGTCATCATGAAAACTCAATAATTATATGATTTCAATACTATTTTATATGGTTTATTAAAAAGAGATTTTTTTTTCATATAATTAATTATATTTTGTGTTTATAAATGTTATTTACAAAATTAAAAGGTTATTTTTTCTATAGAATGTATTTGGTGATCCATTTATTATATTTATACTCATTAATGAAAAAAATGATTTTATTGAAATATATACTACTAGAAATTATTATTATTAATATCATCATAATTTTTTTATTTGGCTGGTTTATGATCAGTTAGAATAGGAAAATTGTTGTGACATCCCGGACTCGACTGCCCCTCAACCCGAGCCCCATGCCCGGTTGGCCACATAACCCATGGCTCGTCTCCCCCTTGGATACGGGCTACCGACTAGCAACAGGGTGTGATGGTATGTCGGGGGAAGACTATACCCCCCATGTGAGAGCATACAACGGTATAGAATCAAAGTAATAAAAATAGAGGAAACTCAACCAATGGTAAAAATGAGAAAAAGAGAATAATACAAACCAACAATAAAGGTAAGAAAACCCTAGATAGATATACAAAATCCACATAGGTAGTGTCCAATAAAAACTGGATGTAGGGCATGCTGATACATTAGAAATAGCTGGCAAGCATGATATATAGTAATACCGAAAGTGAAAAAAGAAAAAAAGTAGTCCTCGAGCATCTCTAGCCAAGCTCGGTCCTCTTCTCTAGATCTCCAGCTAGAACATACAAGTCTCAATAACCTGATGCTAGGCCTTTTCCCCTACTAGTAACTGCAGCAGTAAAGTCTATATGGTTTCCAGGGAGGCCGCCCATGTAGGATGTGAGAAAATTCTTAGAAGGACACCACCAACAGTGTCTATGTGTAATCCAAATAGGTATTCGCAAGAAACAGTGAGTAATAGACTAAAATTTAGTAAAGGAAAGTAAATAACCAACCATCCCGCTATGGTTCCAAAAGGACACCTAGTGTGTCTACCTACTTCCGATCATGGCTAGAAATCAAAACAATCACCAGAGGTATAGGTACATAGATATTGGTAATTATTTTCATGAGGAAATCATGCCTCTTTTCCATGCTTCTCACATACGTATAAGTATCACTAGCATAAGGTATGAATTCCTCTCATCCTCAGTAATTGTAGATGGAATGAGTAATAATGCCTCCCACCCATAAAGGATATAAAGTCATGAGATATAAATGCTTCTTGTCCCATTACACAAAGATTCAGCTGGCACGGAGTAAGAATGTCTCCCGACCACACATGATGATTCATCTGGAACATGGTATGAATGACTCATGCCCACACATGGGTTATCACAAGCATTTCAACACTGTATGACATAACCATTCACATCACAAATAAATAAGGCAATCCATCTGATATCATATCACAATGTATATGGAAATCCATATTATATCATATCACAATATATAAGGAAATCCATCTTATATCATATCACATTAACTAAGAATGGAATTTCCATCTAATAATACCACATGATCACATATCAAGGAAACATACAATTTAAATTCATTCAAGGGGTTCAAGCAATCTCATCCTAGCCAACCTCTAACTATGTCGTCCCATTTTCCTTACATGGAAAATGACTTTCAAAACACATCATTAAGGTCCAAAGCTGAAAAAGGGTCGATCCTTAAGGAAACACCTATAGTTTACCTTACCCAGTCCTTACCTCATCTAAACACCCTATCCAGGTTAGATTCATCAATATCATACAACATGGGTCATTTAGATATGAATCAGTCATTAGAAATAAGGGGTTTGGAAAAAGACAAACTATGACACGACGATATAAACTCAAAGCGGATAAAACATAAAATGGAAACCACGTGACCACTTACCATAGAGCTGTAGACGCGAGATTGGTTGATATCAACCATAGATTCACAGTATGTTGGAAGATATCTGGGTTCCAGTCTAATCCACTGAAAATATGGAATATGATCTTGTGGTAAGATAGCGAAAAGGAAAAAAAAATTACCGTGGAAAGAAGGGTGCATGAGGTTAGACATACCAAGGGTGATCCAATGCCTTTGACGGATTGAGGACTTGATTCTAGATGAAAAACCCACCATTAAAATAGAGGGGGAGGGTTTTCGAGCTCAAAATAGGGATCCCATCTATTCTGTCTGCAAGAAGAATAAATTAAAGAATTTATGCTTTAATAAAATTTTAAGGGTCATGTGGTAATTTTACCCAGAACATGGTCGCACGGTATAGCCAAACCGTGATCAAAACGTGTGCACCTCACTGCCTCCCAGAAAAAAGAAGCATGGTCATGCAGCCTAGTCCGTAGGGTCGTGCGCCTCGGTAGGTGACCCTGCCTACAGCTGCACGCTTTATCGCAGACTGGACGCAGACCGTGCGCAGGCTGTGTGCCACTATCTGCAAGAACATTTCTCAAACTCTAGGGGTATGAACCAACCTCGGACACTCCCCATACCTTCCTTATGATGTTACACACATTAAACAAGCTTAATGGAATGATTTGAGACAAGAACTAACGATCCTTACCTTTTTCTAAGAGTCGGGTCGTTACAACCTCCCCTCTTTAAAGAAACTCATCCCCACGTTTGCCTTTCGAGGGTATAGGGGTGTCATCAACAAAAAGCTCCGGCCAATGAGAATGTATATTAGCCTTAATCTCCCAGGTATCGTCCTGTACCCGACAGTGCTGCCATAACACCCGTACAAGTGGAACAGACCTACCACGAAGTGACTTCACACTCCAGTCAACAATTTGCACCAGATACTCTTAGAAGGAAGCATCCATATCATGTTCAGCCTCATAATGCTGAAAAACAAGTTTCGAATCCGAAAATTACTAGCATAGCTAAGATAAATGAAAAACATCGTGCATGGCCTGATATCTCTGTGGATGTGCATGCTGGTAAGCTACTGGTCCGATTCGCTTTATCACCTAAAAGGTTATGACGAACCTCGGCGAATGCTTCGCTGCTTCTAAATGCATCTTTTCCCCAACCTGGGTGAGACCTTCATGAAAACCCGGTTCCCAACATCGATCTCAAGAGATCGTCGGTGCCTGTTTGCATAGGACTGTTGTCTAAACTGAGTTTTCTGCATATGATTCATAATAAACTATATCTACTCTATAGTCTCCTACAGATGATGTGGTCCTATAACAGCTGCCTCCCATACTTCAATCCAACACAATGGAAAGCGACAAGACCTAGCATATAAGGCATCACAGGGATCCATCTCAATGGTATCCTAGAAGCTATTATTATAACTGAACTCGAAAATGGGAATGTGTTACTCCCATGAACTTCCAAAATCGATAACACATGGACATAACATATCCTCATGTACCTGTATAGTCTGCTCGGTCTGTCTGTCCGTCTGTGGGTGATACGCCGTGCTAAAAAGTACCTTTGTACCCCAGGCCTTCTGTAAACCCTGCAAGAACCGAGATGTAAAATGAGGATCTCTGTCCAAGACAAAAAAACATGGTGCTCCATGAAGGTGCACTATTTCCGTGACATACAGTCTTCCCAAGTCATCAACCGTGAAGGTCACTCACATAGGTAATAAATGTGAGAACTTCGTCAGAAGGGCAATGATAATGCATATTGCATCATTTCCACAAGGTGATCTTTGTAAACTGGTTACAAATTCCATAGAAACATCATCCCATTTCCACTCCGAAATGGACAACAGCTGAAAAAGACCTTCTAGATGCTGATGTTCTTCCTTCACCTGATGGCATGTGGAACAATGCAAGATAAAACCGATTATCTCATGCTTCATGTTAGCCCACCAGTACTGTCGTCGCAAATCACAATACATTATGGTGATTCCAAGGTGAACTGCACATGCTGAGGCATGGAAATCCTTCATCAGATCCTCTCTAATGTCTGTTGGGAACCACACATGCCAAAGGAACAATAAATTATCACCTTTATCCATAGTACAATCTGTAGAGGCATCATCAGCGACATTTTCTCGACGAACAAGGCCTTCTGGATCTAATAACTGTCTTGCCCAAACCTGTTCCAAAAGAGTAGATGTCACCGCTAAGGCTGAGAGAACAGTCTGACCTTGTGCCTCTTAAACCTCATCATGCATCTACGAAAATAGGGCCATCAACTTCAACTCCTCATTTGATTCGTGAACCACTTGTGATTGATTATTCCAACTAAGTGCATCAGTTACTGAATTTCCATTCCTAGGAGTGTAGGACAGTTCTAAATCAAAGGATTGCAGGTACTCGACACACCTGTGTTTCCTAAGATTTAGATAATGCCGACTGAATATATATTTGAGGCTTTTGTGGTCAATGAATACCACAAAATGCTCCCCCAACATATAGTGTCTTCCACAGCGTAAGCCATGTACAACCGCTGCGAGCTCGAGATCGTGTGTCAGATAATTCTGTTCATGAGCCTTTAAATGACAAGAACCATAAACAACGACTCACTCTTCCTACATCAAGACAACTCCAAGACCAATACCTGACGCGTCACAATAAACCATATAATCTAGCATGGTTCCAGCAAGATTAGTATCGGTGATGAAGTTAGTCTTCCAATCAGTTCATGAAAATCTACTTCACAAGGTTATGACCAATCGAATCTCACCCCCTTTTTGGTCAAAGTTGTAAACAGTGCGGATAGGCATGAAAACTCTTGAATAACCACCTATAATATCCAGCAAGCCCCAAGAAACTCGAGATATCAAAGACATTTGTGGGATGCTTCCAAGAAATTACAGCACTCACCTTCTCAGGGTCAACTGAAACTCCAGACTCTGAAATAATGTGACCAAGGAAGTGAACCATATCTATCCAAAAGTGGAATTTAATGATATTAGAATAAATTTGATTCTCTCTTAGTGTATTCAGGACGATCTCAAGATTGGTTGCATGGTCATGTTTCATGTGTGAATAGACTAAGATATCATCCACAAATATAACCACAAAATAATCAAGGTAATGGTGAAAAATTCAATTCATAAGATCCATAAACACTTGAGGTGCTTTTGTTGCTCAAACAGCATGACTAGGTACTCATATAGACCATAAATACTCCTGAGCGTCATGTTAGGTATGTATGAAGTCTTAACATGCACATGGTGATAGCCCTACCTCAAATCTATCTTCGAAAACACCTTCGATCCTTAGAGCTGATCGAAGAGGGCATCAATTCACGGTAAAGGATACTGATTCTTAATAGTCAGCTAATTTAACTTACGATAAACTATTCAAAGTCAAAAGGTACCATTTTCATTTTTGGAAAAGAGAACCGGTGATCCCCAAGGAGATTTACTGGGACATATGAATCCTTTTTCTTCCAGGTCCTCCAGCAAACTCTTGATCTCCAGAAGTTCCTTAGGTGCCATCCTATAAGTAGGAATGGTCCCTGGTGATGTTCCTGGTATATGATCAATAGTAAATTCCACCTCTCAGACTAGAAGTATACCAGAGAAATCATCAGTAAAGACATCACTGAAATGCCCCACCATGGGAGGATAAACTGAGGGTAGTAAACCTTTTTCATCGAGATAAATAATGGAAACATGTGTCGTGACACCACCTAAACACTAGGGTTCCAGTCTTTCTCGTGTCCCAATAAGATCCCATTCTCCCTTATGCATACGCGTGTCACCCTCTGGTGACGTAAATGCCACGCTACGACGATAGAAGTCAATCCGGGCTCTATAGTTAACTAACCTGTCCATCATGATTATTACATCAAAACATGTCATATTCAGAACATACAGGTTCCACATGAAAAGGTAACATCCCACCTCAAGGGGACAATTCTGAGAATGAAGAACTTCCTCTAAACAGACACCTAATGGGGTATCTAACGTGATCATACAATGATATGACTCATCATCGAGGCCCAAACATCCAATAATAGCCTTCTATATAAAAGAGTGATAAGAGAATGTGTCAAAAAATGCAGATACTAACGTAGAAGCAACTAGAATTTTACATTGTACGGTAGATGGACCAGCATACTAATCCAGTAGCATTGGGTAAACTACATACAACCGGCCGGTACCACGGCCCTGACTCACAGCCTGCCTACCTTGTGCAGACCCACCCTACTGGTGCTGAGAGTCATACACATGATTACCTCTGCCTCAACTGTTGCCACGACCTGATCGGCTGGCGGTATTCCAGCTACCTGACTGATGTGATCCTTCCGATCTTGCACCAGATCTTACAGTAGGTACAGATACTTTCTCACTAGGCCCTGAGAGAAATGTCCTCCAAAAACGTTGGATATGACCCATCCTACAACAACCGCTACACACCACTGTATTTCGCATACATTACCTCTTCATATGTCTTGGCTCTCCAAATTGGTGACAGATATGAGTACCACCTGAGAAAAGGGTCTGACCACTACTAACTCCATGAGAGTCCTCAAAACGTTGCTTCTTCCTAGAAAACGATCCACTAGAACCCATAGGTGTCGAACTACCCTGGTTCACACTGTCCTCATCTCTCAAATTCCTCTCTCTGATCAAAGCTTGATTGACAATCTCTGAAATGGTCATCAACATGAACACCTTAACCTGCGACCTGAGGGTGTCACACATTCCAAACTCAAATAGCCTAGCGGCCATGAGATCATCTGCAATTGTATGAGAAAAACGCAGTAACTCAGTGAAACGAGACGAATATTCCTTGACTGTCATGGTCCCTTGCTACAGATTTATAAGATCCCTAGCTCTACCAGCCCCCAAAAATTGGGGAAAGAAATAATCATAGAAGACAGTCAGGAAATCAGTCCAGATCATATCTCTCTGTGGTCCTGACTGGGTGATGACATCCCACCCCTTCCTGGATGAACCACGTATCATATAAGCTGCGAGCATGACCATCCCCTATAGAAGCATCTCAAGGTGCTTGAAATGGTCAGAGTATATTCCATCCAAGATTCCACAGCAAGTGGTCCTCCATCTCCCATAAATGTTGGAGAATGTTGCGACTGAAACTCATGGGTCAAATATGCCATACTTATGGCAGGTCCCACTCCACATTGCATACTCTGCATCATAAGTAGGAATCTCTCACAGAACTGGGCATCAACACCAATCTCAATAATATCAAGAGGAGCCATGGGTGTCTTGATAGGATGATAAACTGGCAGCTCAGGTCCCACCACCTCAGGAACGTGATAGTCGCCGCCTTCAGCGTGTGCGACTCGTGGACATATTAGAGGTATTGTTCTATATTGCAAAACGAACTTCTCAAAAGAAGAAACCAACAAATTAAAGGTTGAACTCTAGAAGCTAGGATTGGTACTAAGCCTTCATACCCCTATGATCACATATCCACACCTATTGGAATTTTTATTAAAACCTGAAACTATTCAAATATAACTTAATCCAGTGACATGGAATTTCCTAGCCCATAAGGGCCCATTCGCCACATGAACTGAAATATGACACACACTTAGATGTCATTTATCATTTACTTGTGCTACTCAAGTATTTTTTTTGAAGGAAAATGATTTGTTTAGTTAGAATGTCATTTTCTGATCCATAAGGGCCCATACACCTTATGAACCAAAGAGTGACACCCAACAAAACCACTTCAATCCTCAATTCACAACCTGCAAGAAGAGTTAGCATAGCTTCACACATATTAACAAGGTGTGGAAATAAACAATAGGGAAAGATCGCTGAAAATTTAAACGTTGCATGGAAAGATGCATGGCCTAATCATATTATGACTTTCATGATGCATGTTCTAATGCATAACCCTCATTTTATGTGGTCGAACCCTGATTCCAAATTCCAACATTGAAAATCTAAAAATCATCGCAAAACATGTGAAGCACCCAACCGTGAAAAGGTATCAAAATTAAATATAAGAATCAATAAAAATATAAAATAGAAACCTTGGCCCCTACCCCATATATGGGTTCGCGATGCCCAAGAACAGCTCATGGGTAAGTCCCTAAGCATTCCCAATATTCATGTTTATCGTCGCTAAATAGTAAAGAATGAAATAACGAAACATCTGATACCACTTTATGACATCCCAAACATGGAAACCCCTCAACCCAAGCCCCGAGCCCGGTTGGCCACATGACCCCTGGCTCATCTCCCCATAGGCCAGGGGCTGCCGACTAGCAGCGGGGGTGTGATGGTATGTCAGTGGGGAGATTGTACCCCCACGTTAGAGTACACAGAGATATAGCAACAAAGTAATAAGAATAGTAGAAACACAACAATTTTAAACTATAGAAAAAGGTAAATATACAAACCAACAACAGAAGTAATAAATCCCATGATAGATATAAAAAATACATATATGCAGTGTCTAACACAAAATGGATGGATGGAATGATGATATAGTTGAAATGGCTAGAAAGAATTCTATACAGTAATACAAAAAGATAACAACGAATAAAATTAGTCCACAAGCATCAATAGCCAAGCTCGGTCCTCTGGTCTGGATCTCCAGCTAGACCATACATGTATGAAAAACCAGAAGCCGGGCCTTTTCCCCTATTAGTACCTACAACAGTAAAGTCTACATGGTTGATAAGGAGGCTACCTGGGTTGGGTGTGAGAAAAGTCTCAGTAGGCCTCCACCAATGGTGTCTATGTGTAATCCAAATAGGTGTTCTCAATAAATAGTTAGTAATATACTGCATGTAAGTAAAGAAAAGTAAATAACCAACCCTCCCGCTCAGGTTCCAGAAGAACACCTAGCGGGTCTACCTGCTTCAGCTCATGGTTGGAAATATGAACAATCACTAGAGGTATAAGTACATAGATATAGGTTATCCCTGGAATGAGGTAAGCATGCCTCTCGTCTATTCTTCTCACGTACGTATAATCATCACTGGCACGTGGTATGAATGCCTCTCGTCCACAATCATTATAGATGGCGTGGGGAATAATTCCTACCACCCATAAAAGATATATAGGCACAAGGTATAAATAATTCTCTTCCCATTACACCAAGATTCAACTGGAACGAGGTAAGAATGCCTCCCGCCCACACATTTTGATTTATTTGGCACCGGGTAAGAATGCCTCCCGCCCACACACGAGTTATCACATGCATGTCAAAATAGTATGTCATAACCATTCACTTCACAAATATATAAGGCAATCCATTTTATTCCATATTACAATATATAATTAAATCCATCTTAAATCATATCTCATTATATATTGAAATACATCTTATATCATATCACATTAACAAAGCATGGAATTTACATAATATAATACCACATGATCACATCTCAAGGAATCATAAAATTTCAATTCATTTAAGTGGTTTAGGCTATCTCATCCTATCCAACCTCTAACCATGTCATCCCATTTTCCTAACATGGAATATTCCTTTGAAAACATATCGCTATGGTCCAAAGGTAAAAATGGACGAATCTTAAGGCAACAACTATGGATGACCTTACCCATTACATACCTCTTCTAAATTCCCTATCCTGGTTATATTGATCAATCTCATATAACACTGGTCATTTAGTTATGATGCAGTCCTTATAATTAAGGGGTTTGGCAATTGACAAACCATAACACGATGATATAAACTCACAGTGGAAAAAACCTAAAATGAAAGCCACGTGACCACCTAACATAGAACTATCAACATACGCTCGCTTGATATGGACCTCATATTCATATTAGGTTGGAAGAGATCTATGTTATAGTAAAATTCCCTAAAAATAGGGCATATGATCCTATGGTAAAATATGGAAATGAAAACCAAGATTTACCGAGGAAAGAAGGGTGCTTGAGGTTAGCCTTTCCAAGGGTGATCCAACAACTTTGGCGGATAAAAATCAGATTCCGGGTGATGAAACCAAAACAAATTAAGGGTGGAGGGTTTTGAAACTCAAAAGAGGGATCCACTCTATTCTTTATGTCGTACGGAGAAAAGAATGAGTTTAGGATAAAATAGAATTATAAGGGAAAAACAGTACATTTTTCCAGAAGAGGGTCGCACGGTTTAGGCACATGGTTTTGCCAAACCATGCTAAAACATTGCACACCACACTACCTCCTAGAAAAAATCCATAGGGTCATGCAGCCTGGTCCACATGGTCGTGCTCCCATACAGGTGCTCTTTCCTACAATATCACCGTTTATCCCAAACCGTGCGCAGACCGTGCGTAGGCCGTTCACCACTGTCTTCAAGTCCATTTCTCAAACTCCCAGGCTCCAAACCAACCCTGGACACTCCCTTGACCATCCTTAGGATGTTACACACATTAAACAAGCTTAAAGGAATGATTTGAGATAAAAACTAATGATCCGTACTTTTTCCAAAGACTCGAGTTGTTACAATTGTTGAAATAAACGTTATTAATTCTAATTGTGGTTGTTATATATATATTGAAAATTTATCTTTCATGTGATCATTGATAATTAAATTTCTCATAAAAGGAAATATTATTTGTAACATATATATTATTATTTTATAATGTATATATCTTTCAACATATGATATTTTACCTTGACTGTTATTTTTGTGACTGGTAATTCAATAATAAATATATATTGATTACTAAATATAGATTTTTTTTCAAGATTTATGTAGATTATAAATTGAATTTATCATTAAATATATGTGGAATGATTTGGGAATGAAGTTATGGGTGGTTCCATATTGTAGATTTACCCTTTACGCATTGGTGGGTCTCATGAGGAAAATATGAATGCTATCCCCAAATAGATTTCTGGTTAATTCTTACCCATCGATTAATTAATCATGTCATGAAGACTTAATGGTATATGTATCATCATTTTTGAGATAATTATGTCCAATAATAATAATTTTCTTCCTTGATAATTATTTATGTATTATCTATGAGAGTATTTAATTTCTATTATCTATAGATACATTGTTGTGATCATGTTATTGATTAAAAAAATATGTTTTAAATAATTTTTCTATCCATATTTATTATAAATTTTTAATATAAATTATTTATTATTGATACAGTCTTCTATATGTAACACTAATTCATCATCTGAGATCACAATTTTTTTAATTTCTCTTATATAAGAAGAATGAATCATTTAATGAGTTTAATTATAAATAATTTTTACATTGATTATGTATTTTTATTAATGTTTCAAATATAATTTGGGATTCATGTTTGTATATATTTTTCCAAGTATATGAAACTATTTGGTCTGTTGGGATTTGATATCTTATATAATATACAAATGTAATAATGTATCCACCAGTACTATGATTACAGGGTAAGTTTTCTTTTTCCCTCTCCAAAAAATGTTGAATCATTTCTACGCAAATAGTTACACATTTTATATATTAATGTTTATAAATTGATATTATTATACATGTAAAACATGTCATGTCATCTATATGGTCATTATATATGTATTTGAATCATTTATATTGTTTTATATTAATTCAATATTTCTCCCTACTATATATCTCATGATTTTCAACCATCTTTTTCACTCAATGTTTATTTTGATATGTATATTTCATAATGATGTCACTTATTTTAAATAAAAATAAAAAATAAATTTATTGGATTATTTAGATAGATTTCATGTTTCAAATTTCCATCATAAAAACTGTCATGTAATTATCGTTATGATGTTATGGTTTTATTTGAAACATTCATATGTACTCATGAATGATAAAAAATAAGTTCAGCATTGAAAGAACAATTTAATATTACATATTTATAATGGTATCTACGTTTCTATGTGTCAAACATTATGTTTTTATTAATTTATCAAACATTTTTTACTTATAATAAATTATATTACAATATAACAAGATGTTACTATCATACAATAATATTTCTAGTATATATAATCCCCAAATTTTTTATTCTTATAAAACAATGTAGTAATGAATTATATCTCGTACATATATCTTGGATTGTTTTCAATTATAAAAAAATCATCAATATAATCCAATGTCAGTGTATGTATATTGAAATTAATTAAAATATTTAAATAAATTAATTAAATCACCATTTTACAGGATAATTCATGAAATTTAAATTCTTAATAATTAATAAAATAATTCTTTATTTTTACCAATTTTCATAACATTAATCATTTTTTAGGGAGTATATCGATAATATAAATTATATTATATTATTAAATATTTATAAATCGTCTCACCCCATAAAAACTAATTATTAACCCCCGCCATAAAATTCAATTATCCTTAAAAAAATGTTAAACTGAAAGTTATATTTATAGGAAGATTATTACAAAGATATGACAGAGTTAGAATATAATGATGGTTACTAGTGGTTTATAGTTATTTTATCTTATTAAAATATTAAAATACATTTTGATTCAATTTTAAATCAATATTTTTTATAATAATTAAAGATTCTATTGATGATCATTCATCTTACCTTAAAAAATAAAATAGTTGAATTGGGTTGGCCCCTTAATGGGAACACATTAGAGCCATCCAACTGACTATTGATTTGTTTATTATTTATTGGATTATGTGATCAATTCATGTATTGATTTTCCATTAATATTTTTATTTGACCTTTGAATATTGACAGAAAATAGAAATACTTATACTTATTTAATATCAAATGAATAATTATAAAAACATTAATTACATTAAATTAACTTTAAGAATATTGATATTATCTTCATATTGAATAATTTCAATCATGAGTTGATCAATATATATATATATATATCAAAAAATTATTATTTTTTATGTGTAATTTTCTAATTCTATTATTATACCATTGAATAATAAATAATTTTATAACATCTTCTTCCCAATTTCAAAGTCTTGTTCAATTATAAAAACCTATTTTCCCTATTTATACTATGATTGAAATTATAATGTAGTAAAGTTCTTGTGCTTCATTTCCATAGATACGTTATATGAATTCCCAATCAAATATATACTTGGTGATTTACATATAGCAGTTTATTAATCGTCTCAATAATCTAAAATAGATCATATCTCTTTAATGTGCAATCATTTCATGATCCATTGGACATTTTCTAAAATATTAACTTTTTAGTATTTTTAGAAATATTATCTTGTGCACTATTTTTTGTATTTTATGATCAATTTAATTTAAATTATCAACTAAAATTGACCAAAAATCAATTGAAAATATTTAATTGGAAATGATATCCAATTTAACTGATTATATCACTTTTTCACTTTAAATTGTTTGATTATTTCATCCTAAATAATTTCCCCACACTGGTTTCAATGATATTTGATAAGGAAATTTTTGAACCCAGTATGATACATAGTCCTCTACCACTAAAATATTAACATTTATTTTATATTTAGTTTTTTGTTTTAATAAAATAAATAACCAAAAAATAAAACCCCTCCACATATAATATTTTAATTTATACAATCTTAGTTTTTATTCTAATTTTTTCTGTTTATGAATTATAATCAAATTAAAAAAAAATATCATGCTTCTGTCAGTACATATACATAGTAAACTCTACAATAAAACACACTTTATAAAGTTTAATCACTCTTATAATGTCCTTTAATTGGGAATATATTCCAAAAATTAGGAGTACAAGATACTGATTCTTTTTATATACACCTCATAACAATTAAATCTGATCACCTTTTTAACTGAAATAGATCCACCCAGTTTTAGTGTTTTACAACATGAAGAAATATCATTCAATGGTTATATGGAAAATTATTTTAATAGTCTCTATAGATATATAAATTAAAAAATATGATTAATATGGAATCTTATTTGATTAAATACTTGGAAACTATTCATAAGGTAAATATTTTATAAAATGTTAATACTAAATGTAATTTCCCTAAAATCTATGATAAGTTACCTACCAATGGGGTATCTAATATATTTTTGTCCTGGATATTCATATCAAATAATTAAATTAGAAATGACCATATAAAATTTCATGTATTTATAACCATCATTTAAATCACAAAACTGGGGTGATTAGTGGTCAATAAATATCACAAACCTTGATGAAATAATGGTTTTTTGTATTTATCTAGAAAATTCACAATTATAATCATTTCAATCTCAGTTTAAATAGAAATATTTAGAGAATTATATGAATATAGTCAGGGTAATGTATGGAATGATTTTCGATTCCGATTATTTTTATAAGAATGACTATAATATAAAACTCAATGGTATTTTACAAAACCCAAAAAATAATCATTGATTATGGTGTTTTAATGATGATTAATGAAATATTTATTTTGAAATTGAATTGATTCTTTAATTATTTTTAATAAATAAATTATTATCTATTATAGGAAATAATTTTTTTAAGAATCATATAAAATTAATGGATACATGTTTTAATGAATACAATATGACATATAAATCTTTTTAAATACCTCAATGATGTAGGTATTAATATATTTGTAATGAAATACCCATTACATTTATAAAAATATATCTCTTATAAATTTTGTGCTGAAGCATATAACTTCTTCTACTGTAAAATGTAATTTACACAAATTTTAGAGTATACATGTCCCCCACATATTTCAAATACAATTTAGTGATTCTATATAAAATATTAATTGTAACATTAATAATATAAAAAAATCCATGAAATATCAAAATAAAACCTTATTGATTAATAAAAAAAATTATTAATATATTTATAAAAATATACATATGGTCCATACAATCTAAAATATATTATATTTAGTGAAATTGTTACATAGGGGTCGGTTCCAGATATTCAAGAGCTCAAAAAATGGGGTTATCTTATGAATACCACTAAGAATAAGTGTAACTACTTCCATGAAATAATATATATTATTTGACCCATAAATATAAATAAAAATGGTGTTTCAATGTTTCTTCACATAAGATACTACAATATTTACAAACTATCCACGGTTTTATAGCTCTAATTGAAACTAGATCGTAATTTTCATCTTTAAAATTTTTTATTCGTAATGATATTGTTATTACATTGAATGTGATAACAAAATTTCTATTGTTAATGTTATATACAATTTAAATAATAAATAAATTCTATTATCATAGACTTTACTACTAACTTCATATTAGGATTTAATTATAATTATAATTGTACATTATCTTTATATTATCTCTTTATGTATATATTTCATAAAAATGATAAAATAATTACTATAATATAATTAATATATAAAGGTAATGATTTTTATATTATATGATCTTCTAAATAAACTCTCCTCTATTTTTCATTATTTTTTATGAAATTATAATTTTTAATATATATTTTTACAAAATAAAGAATATAAAAATTTATGTATAATAATACTCATCTTTATTTTAGGGGTTTAATATTCAAATGGATACAATATTTCCCTCAAAAGGTCTACCACATCATCCATTATCTTGAAATAATTAATGTTAAAAATACACACAACCTCACAGCTCCTCACATCACAAGAATACAATTACCTTCACTAGAAATTATTCGATAAAATTTTAATTCAGAAAATAAGACATATATTTTTTCAAAATCTCTTCAATGACAAAAATTATAAAATAATATTCAATGATGGATGTCTATTTTATAACAGAAAACACATAAAACCGTTTAATTTTATCTCGACCTGAAGGTGATTCTATATTTTGGAATAGTAATTAATGTTCCTCCTATTTCCCACAATATAAATTCATGAACATATAATACATATATATATCAACATTTCAATGAATGTAAATTTAATAGGTTATATAATCATCCAAATTATTACTCAAACATCATAATATAATCATAATGGATAAATGAATGATATCTCAGCTAAGTGTAATCCAATAGGTTTAATAATGAACTCCCAAATATATAATTACATTAAGTCTATGTGAAAAATAATATTTGCAGATCCCCTTAAAAAAATTTTATAGGTATTATATTTATACCAAATAAACATTAACATGATTATAAATCTTTTAGGACACTCTAATTTTTAATGATTCTTTCCAAAAAATGGGATCTCAAATTTGAATTTGAGAATTTTTTTGGAATTATGATCAATAAAAGTGTTATTATAAATGATACCATTCAATGATTTAATGTCTTATGGCCTACCATAATGGATTTTCTAGATTTTACGATAATTAAAATACCCTTTAGATATGAATAATTTTTTTGAAATACTTATCATTATATTTATATATATCTGGATCACATCATAGAAATAGAATAGGTGATATTTAATTTTCCATTTCCTCATCAGTGAATGCCACCTTCTTCCATTTATTCATCTCTTTTTCATTGGATTGTATCAAATGTAAATATTATTTTTCACTAAATGTTTTATGTTTATTGCATACACTATTTTTTACTTATTATTTACTAGAATACCATATTAATGGATCAAATACCTTCTCTTTGTTTTTTCCAGACAATAATTTCTATTAAAAATTTTACTCAACCATTTTTTTAGTTTTTGAGTCCTCGAGTAGTTATATGAATTCATTATTCTATTGGTTTCTATTATATGTACAATGGAGTTTATATTTTTCTTTCATTGTATTTTATTTAACATCCTTAATACCTTTATTATTTTGGATATGTATAATTTATTAGATACTTTGACCTAGATGATGATTCATTGATGATATAGATTTAGAGAAGTAATTAATATTAATTTGATAGTATTCAATAAACAATATATTAGAAATAATATTGTTATCACACTTATCCTAATTATTTTATATTCAACTATATGTTCAATAATTTATAATAGGTATCATATTATTATTTAAATTTTAAATTAATTTTTTATATAAAACATTCACTCTCACTAGTATTAATGTGATCAAATAATATTTGGGAATTCCACTAAATCCTATCAATTGTAAAATTGTTATTTTTCCACCACTTTATGGTAGATGTTCTGAAATATAAGAGGATATAGACTATATATTTACCATATACGTCTACAAGAATGATCTTGGATAGCCATAGTTCTTATTCAAATGAGGTTGTGTCCCATAAAAAATTAGGAACTTCTATATCATACACATTATATAGAGGGGAATTTATTGGCGTGGATGTTGTATCCTAGCATTATAAATGTATTTCATGTTAGTATTGTTATAAAATTAAATATTCTATTTTCAATGAACCCTCTGGTTTAGGATCTTATCCCACTCCTCATCACAGATCCTGATAATTCATCATTTGGAAATTCCTATATCATCATATACATCAATAGTTTCATAATTCAAATCTAGTTGGTATTGGAATATAATATCAAATATAATTATCTGAGTAAATTTATATCTTCAATATGGTGGGTTTTGAAATAAATTTCTAGGGGTTCCTTTATGTTTTTATGTTTCGGAATAAAAAGTACACTCTGATGGAAATCCTAAAAATCCATAAAATATATATAAAACGTCTAGAAAATTAATAATGTTTTTATGAAAATTAAAAAATGTATTCAATATTTTCTCGATGTGTTTTATCTCAAAATTTGAGCGTCAAATATTACCATTTGTGGAATTTATCCATAGAACCATTAACATTTTTGTCCCTGTATTTTTTATCGGACTTTCAGTGAGCATGTTTCCTTTTATTATGGTCTAAATCATTGGAAAACTTTGTAAATCTACTCAAGATCCCCTAATTATATAAATAAGGTCATCTGAGTAGGTATCTTTATGTTATAAAATATCCTATTATTACTAAGATTTTAATCATCAATTTATAAAGGTAGATGTATTTCTATGTACATGGTCTCTATAAATTACATGTTTTCAATTAATTTTCCACATTTTTTATAGAAGTGTCCAAATATTTTTTTTATGGAAACATGATATTAACTCTGTTTGATTGAATATCCATTATTTTCCATGAAGATGTTATCTAAAATTTTTTCAATTTTTTTAATATTATTCCATTATAATTGAAATTTATTTATAAACGTACAAGATATGATTATTTAGTTTATTAATGGAATATTCATGTCACTTTATGAATGAGGTAATATTAATGAGTTGGTATTAGGTTTTTTTTCATGTTCAGAAGGGTATTTTATTTTTAATTAATTAATTTAGTATTTGGTATATTTTTATAAATTTTGGAATGATTTTTAATCTTGAAAGGGTATTTTGGTCAGTAATTTTTTTATTTATCTTTAAATAGTATTACTATTAATCAATTACAATATCCCAGGATTATAATTATTTCTTAATGGGGTATTAAATCATTAATAAAATCCTTACTTTAATTTGGGATGGGTCAGGACTATGATGATAAATGTTTATTACACTTATTTAATTCAACTAGGTTATACAATTTTGTAGTATTTATGAGTTCTATTTCCTTTTCATGATTAATAATACAAATAATGATTTCTGTGGAACACATATGTCTGATTTTAAATATGTGACTAAAGGGGAAATATATATAATCAATCAAGGAAATTATTAATGGCTAATGTCATATTATTTTAATGGGTGCATGTGATGTTCTCCTAATATAAAACTTGTGTAAAAATTTTGTTTTCTCAGGTACCATAGAGGGTACAAAAGTGGTTATCCCACTCCCATAATGGGGACCATTAAAGGTTATCACATGCCTATATATGGTGTATGAATGGTAATAGAAATGATAATATTTTCTGAATAACTTGGTGGGTATCCTTGAAATAAGAATATATATGAGTATATGTATACATAAAATCTATATATTATTCCTTCATTATTCCATCATGGATTATGTGTTTTAATTTCTGTATGACTAGTTTCTTATGAACTACCAAGATTAATTAAATTTAATATGTTTATTGCTGGTGATATGTTGGGTATGTCATTCCAGTTTTATTCTTTTCAGATCATCCCCTTATTCAAATATTATGTTGTTATCTCCTTACATTAACATTACATTACATATTAGGTCACCATTACTTATACCTCATTCTCTAAGGTTATTATGAAGTGTATTATATATGATAATTTTAATAACATTTATATTTTTGAAGCACATACTATGGGATGATGTAGTTCAGTTATGATACTATTTTATATGTGCCCATGTATTCTAATATTCTATACCATAATGATTTTTTAATGTATTGTTACATTATATAATTAATATTCACCTATTGATATATATATATATATATGAAAACAATGGTTCAACATGGGTATCATATTATATTAGGAATCCGTGGGGAATTACATTTTTAACAAATTGAGTGAAGAAACATATGAATGATATTGAATCTTATGATATAAAATACCATTATATTATGATATGATCAAATAATATGGCATCTACTGAATTTTATTTGGATAATTCGAAATGTATTAAGGATATGGTAAAATATTAATAACCATGACTAGAAAATTAACAAAATTACAAATAGATAATTTTATTTTATTTTCAATTTAAGAAAAGTGTAAATAGAAAGATGAAAAATAATATATTTAAGGGAATAACATTTGGCATATAACATAATGTAACAATTCCATATGCATAAATATGGAATCCTTATTTATCAAGTATGGGAAAAAGACCGTAAAAATTAAATTGCACAAGTTTGATGATATATTTAAACAATGTTATCACATTCTTCAAAAATACAAGTAACATAATTGTTATTGGTAAACCTATATAACATAAAAAAGTGTATTCAATGAACTGATATTCTTTATCCAACATTCCTTATAAAATTAATCTCTATATATCAAAACAATAATCATATCATGTTTATATTATGACGAAAAAATAATATATTTAATTAAATATATTGATTATATAAAGTATTCTATAATTAGTGATGATGAGTAACTTACAGGAATCGATGATCAAAATTGATGGATTTTTCATAGTTATGAACATAACTATACTAATAAATATAATCATTAAACATAAGATAATGAATTTTGAAAATTTAAAATAAAAAAACAAAATGAATATTTTTTTCAATAACATGTATATGATTAGGGTATTATATATTGTATCGTAAGATGAAATATGATTACTCTAATAAGATAAAGAATCATTGAAAATGTCATTGTCATAATATTAATTGCACTATTATAGACTAGTGTTTAAATAAATATACTATTTAATAAATAACATTGATATATATATATGAAAATAAAATAAATGAATAATTTTTTATTTTTTGAAATTATAACGATGCAATTTATATTTATATTATACGTTCATCTATTGAATCGTAATAATTATATAATTAATTTAAATTTTAAATTAACATTAATTTATAATAAATATATTATAAATTTTTATTTCTAATGTAATATTTATTAAATTTTAGTTTTTGGAATCCTTGATATTGAATCATTTTCAAGTGAATAAAAAATACAGCATTTAAAACTTACAATTATCTCCTAAATAAAGATTTATTTTTTAAATATTAATGATAAAAATATATAAAATAATTCATAATATTTTAAATCTAATTTCATAATTAAAAAATATTATTTTTAAAAAATTATGTAGTGAATATAAAAATGAAAACATGATTTTGTTAAATAATAAGTGGTGTAATACATATTTTACATTTTACATTGGGTGAATATTATTTTCATAAAATAAATTTAAATAATTAAATTATGATTTCAAAATGTGAAAATAATGATTTTTTAATTTCCTATTTTAATATATAAATGAGTAATAGAAGATGTTAAAAATGGTGTAACAATAATATAATAATAAAAATGAATTTTCATGAATGTTAGAAGTAGTTATGTTCATGAGAATATAGGGTATTATTATTATTATTCACATATAACAGAGAAATTACAACTAGATTCTATAACATTATATTATATCAATTATTGAATTCAAAAATAACCCATATAAATAAACATAATCCCTTACACCCAAAATTTCTATAATATCCCAAACACTCCTTCAATAACTAAAATATATGAAAATCTACACTATAATTCCTCTACCAATTTGTTTTGTAGATCATGGTCAAATATAATGTTAAAATAATCCAAGAATAACATGATGAAAAAGTAAAAGTTTAAATTCACAAAATATGTAATCACTATAATTCTTTAACATTAATTTTAATTTTATTACTATTTTTAATATTTATATATCAAATTAATAAATATTTTAACCTTATATCCATATTAATTTGTTTCTATAAAATGAATAAAATTTTTAAATATTGACTATTTTCCCTTTTTATCCTCTTCAACACATCGTTTACATAACTATTTTACCAACTTTCAGGGCACTAAAATTACTTGTTAATATCTTCTAAAATGGTTAGGATTATATATATATATATATAAATATATATATATATATATATATCACATATTTAAATATTTTTACTTATGTTTAATCTTTTATAATTCCTTAATAATGATTAATTTAATTTATATATTGGATTTTTATTATTGTTTAAACCGTGAAAAACAACAAATTTTTAAAACCTAAAATATTATCACACTGTCTAATTTCCATAAATCATTAAATGAGAAACATTGTATAAATGTAATTATTATAAAATAATCTTGAATTAGTGACATTATTTATATTGTATTTGATACTACATTAACCAAGAAATAATATCAACACCGCATACCAAAATGACCATTGAATGTTTTGAACAAATATTTTCTCATAACATCTATCGTTTATTAATAGATATTGGTTAATTAAAAAATGGATATATATTAGAGGATATAATATATAAAAAATATAAATATAGTTTTGGATTATTTTTTCAATAAATAATCATTTTGTTTCACATAAGGCTAGATAATATCATATAAATATGAGACCTCATTTAGGGGTTCTCTCTGGATACTAATTCCTTTCGATAGATTCATTTCTACATCATATATAGTATTTTATTTCATTCTATATATAAAATTAATTAATCCACTTAATTTTCCCCTTATAATGGAAAATGTATTCTTTATCAATATTCCCATTAAATTACTCTATTGATGTAAAACAACTTATCCCTCATGTATAACACCACGCAATATATATATAATCATTGGTTGCAATATTATTTTTTTCTTCTCAAAATAAATTCATATTAGTTTTCTATGAAGAGTAACATGGACATATATTCTTCTTTATTTATAATTTATGTCACATAAACTATGGGATAGTATTTTAGCAATATCATTCTCAATTCACTATATAATATCACATTATGTACTTTTATTTAAATAATTGACTACATTTGATCTTATATAAATTAAAAATGACTATATATTTCCCATGAATGGTTCTTAGTACTATTTTAATTGTAAATTTCTTCTCCTTTTTCAATTAATTCATTTATTGATGCAGTGGTATCACATATAAGCTTGATATAAAACCCATTTCTCTTTCATTATGAGTTATCCACATTAATTTTAATGATTATACATGATCACTTCATTATATTATATATTATTGTGATGTTCAAATTTTCTCTTCTATATTTCTATAATGATACCTCTGATCATTAACTTCATCATATTTATCCTTGTTTATATATTATTATAAACATTAATATATTTAATATACTATAGGATTAAAAATATGTGATTTATTAAGTAGTTTTTGATAAATATATAATATTTTTTTCAGGAATAATTTGATTAAATTTTTATAGTATTATATAGGTTGATAAAAAACATTTTCATAGTTCTCAAATACCTTAAAATTTTTCATCAAAAAATATTTTATTATAAAAAAATCTTATATTATATATAATGATTATATATTCATAACATTAAAACTATAAGTTTGATTCTTAGTTATCTCAATCAATGTTGTTTCGGATAATCTCATGTCCAAATTATATGTTTATTTATTGTCATTGTTCACAATTATATTATATTTCACTATTTTCCATCATATATCACCTTATTCTCCATTGAAAGTATAATATTTCACTTCTTGTATAATTTTATTACATTTGTTCGAAATGGATTTATCATTTTACCAATCCTATGACAAATTATTAAAAATGATAATTTCAAATTATGAAAAAAATATATTTCATTAAAAAATATTATCAAAATAAAATAAATTTTATTATCAATAAAATATACATATAAATATCACTTTATTTAATAGATATATAGTGTCTTATCACACTATTGTATCACCTAAATTTATTTTGGATAAAATGTATAATTTAATTTTTTGGTTTTACAGACATGTATATCACAATGTTCTTTTTTTTCAAAATATCTCATAGGATATTCCATTCATCACATACATGCAGAAGTTTAGTGGGAATATTGTCTTATGAAAGCTATAGAGATTCTACTTTATATTAATTTTTAGACACGTCCACCACATAATATATTATTTTACTATATTATACTATATTTAATTCATTCTACAGAAAATATTCAAAGTCAGCACTCTGAGAATATACAAATTGTGTTTATATGTTTTGTCAAATCCAATATCTAAGTCACAAGTCTCATTTTTAAATATCTCCCAAATTTTTCATGTATTTTGAAACATATATACAACATTTCTAATAATTATTTCTTTTGGAAATGTGATTTAAATAGTGTTTCTAGTTTCAAGAAGTATAAATATGTTATTTTTAATTTAAAATGTACAATCTATTATAATAATTATTTTTCATTTATATTATTAGAAATAGTAAATATATATATATATATATATATGTTTTATTATATAATATTTACATGAAATAAAAATGATTTCTCTTTTTTAAAATATATAATCTGGGGAACCATTTATAGAATATATTATTTTTTTGATAATATATTTTATCGATTCCAACATTAAACAACCATCAGATAACCATCATATCGAGTGTCTTCATTGAGTATTATAAGAGGGGAATTTAATTTAAAATATCCCATAGTAAGTTCAACCATTACATAGTCAATTTACTACATAAAAAATTATTTATACGGTACAAGGTTTCAAACCCACATCACCAAATATGAAAATAAATATTCTTACAAACATGATATGAAATACACATTATATCTATTAATGATAAATATCTGATTTTTTGTTTATTAAATTATATATATTCCATTATTAAAATAATTTGAATGAATAGAAACATAATCACAAGGTTGAGTGGATAGAAAGTGAACTATGGAGAAGGTACTCAATAAAAGATCATATATTTTTTATGAACTCCTCATAAGTGGTATAAGGAAGATAAAAACATTTATTTCACACCTAGTAAATAATTAACAAAGATTATTTTTTATAATAATAACCATTTGGTTGAGAGAACATGTATATAGACCCATTTTCAATCTCTCTCATGAAAAAATAATTTTCCACCAACTAACGTGACCCAAAACATCCCATAAATCATGATCTCAATTATTTGTCAAAATATATCATGATTGGTAATGGCATGGTTCGATATGGTCCATTACATTGCAAAAATCTGTTGTCTGAGGTGTTTCGGGAGGTCAAGGTGACTTATCGTAAAATCTATTCCAATTATCCAATTCTTCAAATAGTTCATTCGGTGAGACTGATGTGAACAATTCCATCATATTGTCCCATCATTCAATGAACAGTACTATCAGATCACTCTCTTATTCTGTGAATAGTACCATCAGATCGATCTATCATTCTGTGAACTGTACCATCGGATCGGTCAGTCGTTCTATGAGAAGTACCATCAGATTGGTGAGTCTAGGATCCGTGAGTTATTTCGTGAACAGTTTTTCCAGGATCGTCGAGTCATAGATCGGTGAGACATTATATGAAAAGTGTTTCCAGGATAGGTGAGTCTTGGATCAGTGATTCATTCCATGAATAGTGTATACCAGATCGGTGGGTCCCAGATCGGTATGTCATTTTGTGAATAGTGTTTCAATGATTTGTGTGTCCATGATCGGTGAGTCGTTCCATGAATAGTGTTAGTAGGATCAGTGAGTGTACATTGTTTTGAGAATCTTTTATATTGTTTCTAGGATTGGTAGGTGTACAATGTTTCCACGATCGATAATAATTTTTCCATATTCCTATATATTAGCCACTTTAATGTTTTTATACATGTAAAATGCATTCATGGGCGCTTTTAAGGGATTTAAGTCCATATAAATTCTCATAACTTATATATTAAGTTTTCCTAAGTCTGGGGATGCCTTTACATGGTTAAACCGTGTGGTTTAATGCTATCCTATTTTATTGGAAAATACAGCGTATCTTAAACATTTTCTCTATTAAATCATCTAAAGGGATGAGATAATTTACTCCCTTGTTCTGTCTTATTTCTTCTTGGTCCAGGACACATGAACCACTATTTCTTCCCATACGAGCAGTGTGGTCAAACCATATTCCTCATATCATTTCCCATTAAAGTTTATTACGACTTTATATACACCCCCTATTTGGTGCTTGTAGCAAGTGTCAATCCTTCATCGATATAAGGTATGTTTTATCATTGTTATTTCGGGTTCATCTCTTTCTTTTTATAATTGACCTATTATGGTATGTTATCTCCATAAATATAATTGATTTTTCTTGGGTTCGGTTGGTGCGGTGGTACCACAACATCCTCAGGAGGAAAAAATTTTCACGGGAGGAGGCGATCGTGATCCTATGTCTGGATAATTCATGTATAAAGAACTAAAAATGTCTTTTGAGGTAGGGGAATCATTGCTTCACTTTTATTTTATTATAAACTATAGAGATATCATGTTTTATGCCACTAGGTCACAATGGATTTAACATATTAAATATTTGAACCGGATAAATAAAATGATTTCTATCATCTATTATTGCTTCTTGTTTTTCTAGATTTTGTGATATCTATGCTTTATTTGTTTATATTTTCTGTTCATATTGGAAATTAGAAAATAACATTAAGATGGAATTAATTGATAATTGTTTGGATAAAGATAAAAAGGCATATGATTTTACCTGATGTTTTTTGTTTTAATTTGATGATAATTATAATGATCCAATAAACCTTATTAATAATTTGTCATAGCATACTAGTTAGGTTTCCCGAATTTGGAACCTATTAATAATAAATCTATTCGTCAAAGATTGATTAAAGAACAGTTTGTTTGATAAAGGATATTTTATTGTAGGGTTCTAAGTTACACTCATCCTTGATTAATATCCAAGTGCCCAATAGATATAATGTTTGTTTTCCTAATGCTTTTGTTGTGATGTGATCCTGGTTGGACTTTGTGATATATTGGGGCATGGAATCCTATTTTTTTGTGGTAGAAATTTATTCCTAGAGTGATGATATACTTCTGTTTATGCATGTTGGTGTTGAGGTGTACACAGTGGATGATGGAACATGTTGGATGTGAATTTTTGGATGGTTGCAGGTTCTTATTATTTGTTTATTTGCATTACATTCCCCATTACTCAAGTAATATGGTCTTGCATTCCCTTCTTCCAAAACGGGTGAATATGCATGGGGTATGCCGCGTGTATTCTGTGTTTAGCTTTCAAGGGAGGTTGGGTCTACGCTCATTAGATAGAATGAAAATACATGACTATTAGATCATCTACACATCATGATGATCCCCCCTGTGTTTAGTATTATGGAATGATTTTCCTTAATTCCATGGAATATGGTAAAGTAATATTGTCAATAAATAATTGAATAAATAATGTTAACCAATGGGGATGGAGCTTTCCAGGACACAATGATAAGGTTAAAATATTAAAGGTAAAGTGGACTTTGGGTGTGATTCTAATGAAATGTAATGTAGAATTGTTATTGGTTAATCAACATTAGAAAAATTAATTGACATAAAATAAAACTGATAAAAATGTAATAAATTAATATAATTAATCTCTTTAAATGGTTGTGTTCTTACAGGACACCAAGTCATAGAATTGGCAGTCGGGTGTCCGAGAGACGTTAGTTGATGTTCTGTCTAAGAGTAGGTTATTCCCATAGTGTGGTTGTGAGCTATAGTATATTATGAATTTTTTTTGTTTATATACTCTATTCCACCCCATCATTTAGGGAAACTGACGCCCTAGGGATTCTGAGCCCTGGGCGGTTTTTCCCCCATCATCCCTACGGGATGGTGGAAGGCAGACTACCCCCCTTTTCCCCACTCTCGTCTCTTGGTAGTTACTTGTGATGGTTTTCACATCGGTTAGTTTTCCCCATATATGTGTGTAGAGTGACGTAATGAATTTTGGTCATTCAGACACAAATTTTCTTGAAATAGTTTCCTATGGACAACACTAGGTGTAATGTGTATAGGATGTGATGGCTTGAAGATACATTCGTGGTGTATGGGTTTTAATGGTTGAGGTATAATAATCGACAATGATACACATTATGAGAGATGCGGTGACTCCCAGAAACTACCTGGTTACTTTTTCTAAATGGACGTGGTTGTTTGGTAGCACGAGGTGCATGTTGTGTGGCTTCACCCATGTGTCTGCTGGAATGCTGTTTTTAAGAGATATTCATAGGACGTGTGACATTGGGGAAAAGTGGAAAACCATTGGGGAAGTTGTAGCGGGTTACCCTTGATATTATTTATTATATTATATAATCTTGTACATGTTACTCTGTTAGAGTATACATGGTAAGTCAGGGAACATAGAATACATGTTTAAGTGATGAGTTAGTTTTACTGATTCTCCACTGTTCATTAGAAATATTTCGATACTTTTGAAGGATTTGTTATAGGGAGGATCTTACTGAGTATACTGTTATACATACCCTATGTATATATAAACTATTTTTCATTTTACATGGATCAGGTTTGAGATCAAGATGGTTTCTAGTTTCTCGGGGTTTCAAGAGATTTTCGGGCTTTTGGTTTCTATTTTTTTTACTTTTAGTTGATATTTTTAGTTTTCCACTTTCATTTTTAGTAGTTTTGCATGACATTACATATGTGTACTTGGGTTTTCTTTTCTATTTCTATCTAATTTTTATTTTTTTGGTTTCTATCTTATCTCTCTCTTTTTCTTGTGTTCTCATAGAAAGTAATGCCTCCCATTTGTGTGCGACTACACCCTCAGTGCAAGTCACCATCCCAGGGCCTTCTGATGGCAGGACTCGGGGATCACTATCTCCCTTATAACATTGCCAGCCCAAGTGGGGTACACCTTGTGGAGAGGGTTCATGATAGAGTGGTATCAGATGTCTAGTTGTGATATAGGATGGAGGTTTGTGTTAGGAACAGTTGAGGTTTAATGGGTTGCTAGAGAAATAGTGTCAGTCATGTTTATCAAGAGATGTAAAAACTGGAGACGGGCTGAGACATTGGAGTTTAGGGCACCCTATGATCTGATGTAAGGATATTTATGTTTACAATGGATACATAATTAGGTGATAATAGTATCAGCATAATGACCTATTAAATGATCATGCATAATTATTATTTGTGCCTTTGATTAAATGGGTAGACTATGGGATAAGATAACCTAAAATTAATAAAAGAAAACAATAAATTAATTAATGAGGAGTCTACCATATTCCTAGTTTAGAAGATCAAAATGTTTTTTATTTCATAGTTATGGATCCTTGTCGATGTCCTCATTAGGATCACAAAAAAGATGTCAAGTAGGTTGTTCTAGAAGATCGTCGCAGGGTAGTGGTTGACAACGACGACATTTGGAGAAGGAGACTCCAAGAGTTTCAGCATCAGAGTCTGAAGAAGTATGAGGGATCTGTTTTAGATGCAATCTGTGAAGACTGATTGGAGGAGGTTGATATCAGATTATCTTCAATCTGTTCTTGGATGGAGCACTGATTTTCCATGGATGTGATGATGCTATGTGGAGCAGTGAGGTAGTGGTGGTTCTTGTTCCTTGGGGATCGCGGGGAGTCATTGATATCATTGGAGGTGTTCGGAGACAAGTTTAGAGTTGATTATCATTCCATGAATGTGAAGGCGTCCAGTCTCTAAGAGCTTATTACCCTTCAACATGTGAGCTCCAGTGTGCAAGATTTTGGAATCCATTTCAGGAACCTTTTAAGATATGATTCATACATGTTGTCATATGAATATAATAGGGAAAATCATTTTGAGAGGGCATTGTGTATAGAGATCTATCACCCGGTCAACTCGTGTATACTGAAGACATATCTTGAGGTTCTAGAAAGGGAATAGATTGTTGAGTTGACTTTGTTTATGTCAGATCATCATGATAGGGGAGTCTTCTTGATTCCTCACGAAGTAGAGCGGGGATCTGGGGTTCCTGGTTTTTAAGGGAATGAGTTTTTGTTCAGCTGTTGGTAGGCCCCATCCCTCCGCCTCTTTCTTCTCAAGAGGCAACGTATCTAAATCCTATTCCAATGGATCAGGAACTTGTTCTTCTTGTAGTGTTCTATGTCACCAGTAGTGAGACTACCCGGCCATTCAGAGTAGTCATCATGAACCAGGTGTCACGCTCTAGTTTCTTTCATTGAGGTAGTTCCAACCGAGGTAGTAGCAGGAGGATGCACTTTCTTTGGATCAGTAGAGGGTAGATAGGGCAGGGAGAGGACCACACTGTGATGCTCCCCATCCATAGAGAGTAGAGAGAGACTGTGTTGGTGGTCGTCATCAGGGTCAGAGAGGCTGTGGAGGATGTCATGGTAAGCTTCATGCTTTAGAATTTCCATCTCCAGGAGAGCCAGACATCATTTGAGGCCCCCATTTCTTTTTTTTCAAACTTGGAGTCTTCCTTATTTGATTCAGGAGAGACACAAGCTTTAATATATCCCACCCTTGTCCATGTATTGTGACTTGAGGTAAAGAGGCTTCCAATGACCTTGGAGTTGACTACGCCAGTTGGAGGCCATGATAACATGTTTTATGTATATAGAGACTCTGAGTTAGTGTTGGGGAAGAACCACTCATGGGTATATTACCTATGTTTATGAATACAAACATATGATGTCATCCTTATCATGGAATAGATAAATTCATTTAATGATATTGTGGATTGCATGAGGTGGCAGGTTGTGTTCGTCAATGCAGATGGAGAAAAAGTGTTGTTTGTTGGTGTGCAAGAACATCGGATCAGTCAGAGTTTTTTTCCATCCTTATCATCCATGATGGTTGATCTAATGTGGAGTTCTTCAAAGGTTCATAAGTTGGAATTTTCAAGGATCGTAGAATAGTACCCTGAAGTCTTTCCAAAAGAGGATGTAGCCTTACCCCCTCGAAAAGAGATCGAGTTTCGGTTCAATCTACAACCAGGAGCGTCCCCTATATCTATGTATCCATATAGGATGGCCCCTTATGAGTTCAGAGAGATACATATCCAGCTTTATGGTCTATTATAGTGTGGTTTTTTTTCCAAGTATGTCACCCTGGGGTGCACCAGTTTTGTTCATGAAGAAGGGTGATGACAATTTTCTATTGTTTATATATTATTTGTTCTTAAAAAAGGTGAAAATAAAGAATCAATATCCTCTTACATGGATTGATGACTTATTAGAACAATATAAGGTTTAATGTTAGTTCTAAAATATAGATTTGTAGTCAGGATATCATCAGATGCGTGTGAAGGATGAGGATATCTCAAAAAATAATTCTGTTGTCATCAAGGGAATTATGAGTTCATTGTAATGTCGTTCGGCGGGACTATTTGATTAGTTGTGTTCATGGGATTGATGAACGCTATGTTCCATGAGTTCCTGGACACGTTTTCGGTGTTTTACATCGATGACATTAGCTATTTGGGAAGATGCTGATGTCTGAGTTTTGGGATTGGGATCTGTTTCTTGGGGAAAGTGGTGTCCCATTAGGGAGTTGTTGTGGATCCCTCGAAGATTGATGCAGCACTGTCTTGGGCATCCCCAAAGACTGTGTTAGTGGTGTGAAGATTCCTTGTCCTTGTAGGCTACTACATGGGGTTAGTAGCTGATTTCTATCGATTTGTTACTTCTATTACAACATTAACCAAGAAGGATCGTTCTTTCATATGGACTGATCAGTGTCGAGAATCTTTCGAGTAACTGAAGCATAAGTTAGTTTGTGATACAGTTCTATGTCTTCTAGATGAAGGTGTTCATTTTGATGTTTTCTATGATGAATCCCATCTAGGGTTAGGCTATGTTCTGATGCAGCAAATATCAATCATTTTTTATGGATCTCAGTAGTTACATCACCATGATCTTAACTATTCCAACCATGAGAATGAGTTGGCGGCCACAGTGATTTCAATAAAGTTGTGGATACACTACCTTATTGGTGAGTTCTTTGTGGTTTTCAACGATCATAATAGTTTGAGGTATGTTTTCTCCAATCATGACATGAATTTATGACAGTGTTTGTGGATGGTGTTCTTATAGGATTACAACTTTAAAAAATCTTATACACCTGGAAATAGGAATGATGTAACTTATGCACTGAGTCGGAAGTCACATAGTGAAGCAATGTGTGAATCTGGCGACTGTTGGACAGTAATCGAAGAACATTTATCATTACATCTTGATATGGGAAAATTTGGGTATAGATGATGTCTTTTCTAGATGATGGTGCAGTCATCTCTAATGAAGAAGCTGGATGAGTCCCAGTTGGGTGATCTAGCAGTGATGGTCTAGAGGGACCGAGTTTTTTGAGGCATGGCCCCTGATGGGTCGTCTGAGGATGAAAAACATCGATTGTTGTATCATGGAAGGTTATGTTATCATTTTATGATGTGTGATATGGTTCTCAGAGTGTTCACAGTTCTCCTTTAGCGGTGCATCATGGCGTTACAAGGATGTACCGAACCTTGGAGAGTCATTTTTGTGGCCTGGGATAAAGCGTGCAATTGCAGAGTTTGGGTATCTATGTATGATCTTCCATAATGTGAAGGCCAAAAACAATGTTCTTGGGGGTATTCTCCCATAATTATATGTTCTTTTGTGTATGTGGGAGGGCATCTCAGTGAAATATGTTACTGGTTTACCTTGACATTAGGGAGGACATGATGATATTTGGGTGGTAGTGGTTCATTTACCAAAATCATCCTACATCATAGCAATCAAGGAGTCAATATCAGTAAATTTTTGACGATGAAGTATCTGGAGGAGAAAGTAAGACTTCATGGAGTCCTAAAGATGATAATTTTTGATCGAGAACCTCATTTTACATCACGGGTGTTGATAGGTATCCAACATTATTTTGGTTCTCAATTATGCCAAGGAACTCCTTTTCATCCTCATATGGATAGTCAGATAGAGCGGACCATCTAGACTCTTAAATACATGTTACCCTATTTTGTCCTGGATTTTGGATTTTCATGGATGATGCACCTAACCTTAGTGATGTTCGCTTAGAACAACAGTTCTCACCCCACCCTAGGTATGGCACTATTTTAGGCCTTTTATGGATGCACTTTCCGTTCACCATTGTGATGGACTGGGTTTGGAGAGTCAATAATTCTTGGACCTGAACTAGTGTGGAATACAATAGAGATGGTTCAAGTGATTCATGAGAGGTTGGAGATATCGCATGATCGTCCGAAATAATATGTCGATCAATGGAGGAGACCTTTGGAGTTTGATGTTGGGATCACGTGTTTATGAAGGTGACTCCACATCTTAGGTAGTGAAGGATTGTTCATGGGAGTATTCTTTTTCCATGATTTGTTGGGACGTTTTAGGTTTTATCTCGTGATGGAGTTGTGGCGTAACGAGTAGCACATCCCACGCAGATAAGCCAAATACACAACGTTTTTCATGTATCAAAGCTTCGTCGTTATCCTCATGATGAATCTCACGTCATCGATTGGCGAGAGATCGAGGTTGATGAGGATTCTCTTTTTCAAGAGCGACCTATGGAGATTCAAAACCATAAAGAGAAGGTGTTTCATGGGCATTCTATCCCCTTTGTTCATGTCTTGTGGCAAAACAGTGTCCTGTATGAGAGTAACTAGGAACGTGAGTCACAGATACGTGCTCAGTACCCATAGTTATTTTATGTTTATCTCTTTTCATGTAATGATGTTATCATTGTTGTTATAGGCCATTCGTGTTTATGAGATGGCTTTCCTTGGTTTCTTATTGTGGCATTCTCTTTTTTGAGAGGTATCTCTATGGGTGGTTGTTCAGGATTCTATTCTATTTCCTTTTAGGTTGGATCTGAATTATCGAGGACGAGAATGTTTTTAGTGGAATTTGATGTAATGTGTTGGACCTATATGTTATATTACATGGAAAATATATGTTGTTTGATGTGTTCCAGTAGGTCAAGGTGTCTTATCACCAACACTTTTCCATTTTTCCAATTGGTGAAATAGTTCCATCTGTGAGACTAATGTGAACAGTTCCATAACAGAGACCAATGGGAATAGATACATCGCTTAGACCCATGTGAACGGTTCCATCGGTGATATCGATGTGAAAATTACATATGTGAGACCGATGTGAATAGTTCAATCAGTGAGACCGATTTGAAGAGTTCCATCAATGAGACAGATGTGAACAGTTCCATCGGTGAGACAGATGTGAACAGTTCCATCAGATTGGTCTATAATTTAATGAACAGTACCATCACATCTTTGTGTCATTTTGTGAAGATTAACATTGGATTGGTCTGTCTTAATGTGAATAGTACCATCGTATCAACCTCTTGTTATGTGAAAGTTACCATCATATTGTTCTGTCATTCTGTGAACATTACCATCAGATCAGTGTGTCGTTCTGTGAAAAATACCATCAGATCGTAGAGTCTTGGATCGATGAGTCATTTCATGAATAGTGCATCCATGATCGGTGAGTCCAGGATCAGTGATTCATTCTATGAAGAGTGTTTCTATGATAAGTGAGTCTAGAATCAGTGGGTCCAGGTTCAGTGAGTCATTCTGTGAACTGTGTTTCCAGGAACGGTGAGTCTAGGATCGTTGATTCATTTTGTGAATAGTGTTTTCAGGATCAGTGATTCCAGGGTCGGAGAGTCCAGGATCGGTGATTCATTCCGTGAACAGCTTTTCTTGGATCGGTGAGTCCAGGATCAGTGAGTCTAGGATCGGTATGTAAACATTGTTTCTATAATCGTGTACAGTTATTGCAGGATCGGTAGGGGTACAGTGCTTCCAAGATCGTGAACAATGTTTCCAACTTCCTAAAGTTTCACCCCTTTGAAATTTTCATTGACGTAATACACATTGAAGGCCCTATTATAAGGGATTTAAGGCCTAATAGTATCTCATAACTCCTATATTATTTTATCTTAAGTCTTGGGATGAATTTTCATGGTAAAACCGTGTGGTTTAATGAGATTTACATTTAATGTAAAATACATCGAATCTTAAATAGTTGTTTTGTTAAATAATATAAATGGACGAGATATCATCCTCCCTCGTTCTAGCTTCTTGTTCCCTAATGCGAGACACTTGAACCTTTCCTACAATCCATATGAGATGTGTGATCGAACCTTAATCCTATGATCGTTTCCCCTTGAGGATTCTTACTGTTGCATGTGCAACAACTATTTTGGTGAAAATAGTATGTGTCAATCCTTCATCAATATAAGGTATCTTTTATCGTCGTTTTTTGGGTTCATCTCCTTCTATTTTTTCATTCCCTATTATGTTATGTGATCTCTATACATCAATTAATGTTTTCTTTTGTTCGATTGGTGCGGTCATACATCATCATCATCAGGTGGATACAGTTGTCATGGGAGGAGGTGATCATTATCCGTTGTGTGGATCATTCTCGTAAAAATAATGACAAGAACCTTTTGACGTAAGGGATTTGTAGTTTCCCTTTTCATTTACATGAAACTATAGATATAGTATGTTTTAGGCCCCTAGGTCACAAATGGATTGACAGATTAAATATTTGAACTGGATATATAAAATGATTTCCATCATATGTTATTGCCTATGGTTTTTCTAGATAGTGTAATATCTATGAATTATTTTATTCTTTTAATTCATGAAGGAAATTGGTAAAGAAAATAAATATAGAATTAATTGAAAATTTATTGGCTCATGATAAAGAGCCATATGATTTAATCTAATGGTTGTTGTTGTAATTTGAGTTTAATCAATTTGATGCAGGAAGCATGTTTAATTATTTGTGACACCTTACTGGTTAGGTTTCCCAAATGTAAAACCTATGAATAAAAAATCGCTTTATCTGAGATGAAATAATGAACTTGTTGTAGGATAAAGGATAGTTCCATGTAGGTTTTTGAGTTACCCACATGCTTCATTAAGGGCCAAGAGCCCAAATGATATGATTTTATTTCCTACTACATGTGTTTTTATGTGAACCTAGATGGATATTGTGATATGTGGGGGCATGGAGGCCTATTGGTTGTGGTGGTAGTTGACACATAGAGTGGAAAGATACATCATTTTATGCATGTGGGTGTCAGGTTGGACACCGTGGATGATGTAATGTGATGGATGTGAATGTTTGGATTCTTGCAGGTTCTTACTGGTTGTTTATCTGATTTACATTCCCCACTACTGAAGGAATATGGTCTTGCTTTCCCCTCTTTCAAAAGGGGCGAATACGCATGAGGCATGCCACTTGATTTCTGTATTTGTCTACTCTGGGGATGATGGGTATACACTCTTTATATAGGAGAAAAATACTCAGTGGTTATTTCATCTAATCCCATTGTTGTTCCACCTTATGTTTAGTATAATAAAATGTTTTTCTAGAATGTAGGGGAATATGGGAATGTAACATTGTAAAAAAATAATTGAATAATTGATATTAACCCATGGGGTTGAATCTTATTGGGAAGAAACGTTGAGGAAAAATTTTAAAGGGATAGTGGACTTTGGGGGTGATACTAATGAAATGTAATTTCGAATTGTTAATGGTTTAATAATATTTAAGGAATCAATTAACATAATTTGAAACTGATAAAAAGTGATTGATGTATTGTAATTAGGATATTTAAATGGTTGTTTGCTTATATGATACTTAGTTTTAGATGTGGTTGTCGGGATTCCAAGAGATGTTAGCTGCAGTTGGGTCTAAGACTAGGTTATTCCCATAGTGTGGTTATGAGCATTAGTATATCCTATACTTTTTGTGTTTCTATTTTCTACTCCAACCTGTTAGTTAGAGAAACTGACACCCCAGAGATTCTGATCCCTGTGGGGGGATTTTTTCTCCATCATCCCAGTGGGAGGTTAGATGGATGACTACACTCTTTGGCATATCTCTCTTATATTCATAGTTACTTGTGCTAGTAGGAACAACGGTTATTTTTTCCCATATTTATGTGTAGAGTTATGTAATGGATTGTGGTTATTCACATACATATATTCTAGATATAGTTTCCTATAGACTACTGTAGGTGTAATGTGTATAGGTTGTGATGTCTTGATGATGCTTGCTAGGTGTAAGAGATTCAATGGCTTGGGGTATAATACCTGACATATGATATAAGTTATGTGAGTTATGGTGGCTCCCAAAAATAACATGGTTACATTGCTTATGTGGATGTGGTGGTGTTGTTGCACGAGGTGCATGTTGTGGTGATTTGCCCAGGTGTCTTTGGTAAAGCCATTTTGGAGAGAGATGCTTAGGACGTGTGACGTTTTGGAAAAGTGAAATACCAGTGGGGAAGTAGTAGTGGGGTAACCTTGATATTATTTATTATATTATATACTCTTGTGGGAATTACTTCGTGAGAGTATCCATGGTGAGGCTTGGAACATAGTATACCTGTTTAGGTTAAGAGATAGTTTCACTTGTTGTTCAATGTGATTTATCATTCTTTCTTTACTTTTGCACAAGAGAAATAAAAGAGTTTCCTACTAATTATACTTTTATAATCACCCAATGTAAATATATACTATTTTAAGGTCAGTAGGAGAAGATTGCAGATCATGCTTTTTTATACTAACATGGGGATGCAGGAGCTATTCTGGATTGTGGTTGATGTTGTTTTTACTTTCCATTGGTATTTTCAGTTTTTCCACTTTCATTTGTAGTTGTTTTAATGACCTTACATATGTGCACTTGGGTTTTCTATTATATTTCAGTCTAAGTTGGAATTGGTTTGTGTCTATCTTATCTCTCTATTTTTCATGTGTTCTCTTAGAGGGTAATTCTTCCCATTTGTGTGTTATTATACCCTCGGTTATAGTCTCAAACCCAGGGCCTACTGGAGGCGGCACACTGTGGTCATAATATCTCTTCATACATTGGCGGCCCAAGAGAGGTACACCCTGTGGGGAGGTGGTTGTGACCTGATTCCACTGTTTACAAACTTCCTCTATGCCAACATTAACATCCACTCATTAGAAAAAAAATACAATTTAATATATTTGGTAGTTGAGGTTTTATTCACTTGAATGAATGCCAATCAAGAAGATAAATTAACCAGTAAACTATGCTAAAAAGACATTGGATTCTAAATATATTTATATAATATGATATAGAATTTGTATAAATTTTCTAAATTTTGAAATTTTGATCCCCTAATTTCTTAATCAATACATTATTTCTAGTGGTGTGCTATAATAGTGAGAATTAAATAATCATCTTTGTATAATAAACATGTCTTAAGGATAACCTAATTACAATAAAAAATAAATGAAAAATAATATTGAATAATTATGTAAATATATTATGATAAAATATTTTTATAAATAAATTTGAGAATAAAATCATTCATTAAATGTATCAAACCTATAAATTGAATTTTGAAAATTAATTATATATTCAATATCATACATCACTGATAATAATAAATTATTACAAAAACTTGATAGGTTAACAATTATTAAAATTTAATATTATTAAAACCTCTAGTCAATAATTAAATGTTGCTTTCAAAAATACTCAAACAATTATGGATTATGATCACTTAATTTTTTAATTGGCAGTTTTTAAAAAAAATCAATTTTGATTTTTTATATTGAAATTTTAAATTAAAAAATAAATTTATAAAAAATGATGTTGTATATTTTCATATTGAAATTATTTTTTTAATTTCACTTATCAAAATAGTTCTACTGTGAATTTCAGAATTTTTTCTCAATTAAATTATATTTATGAGAATAGTAAAAAAATTAAAACCTATAAACTTCTTTCATTATCATGGTACTATAAGGGCTATATTTTTTTGATTTATTGTATAGTAAAATATATATTCATTATGATAAAAAATTATTCTATTTAGAATTTATAAACCACATGTTTAATTTTTCAGAAACATAAGATATTCTTCCCTTGAGAAACAACTTTTTTATTAACTTACATTAAAAATTAATTTTCATCACATATAGATATTAAATATGGATAAATTGATAGATAATATTATATTTACATGTTATAAGTATTTTATATTTTCATTTTCATTTTTGGAATAAATGATTGATTACTAATATTATAGTTAATGATCATTAAAATGGTAAAACAATGTAGTTCCTAATAATAGATTTATTAATATTGTGTAATATTAAAATAAAAAAATAAATTAATAAAAAATGAAAATGTGTTTATTATTTGTTTCAATCCTCAATATAAATTTATTAATATTCATTCAATTGATAATTTATAGTAAATAATATTAAGAATAGTTAAGGATGAAAACAATGGTTTTTCTATAAATAAGTTCATCTATATAATAATTTATTTAATATAAATGTGAAATTAAATATTATAATAAATTTAATTAGATTATATTGTAAATAATGTTTGTTTCAAAACACTAATAATTTTTTTTCAAGGAGTTACCATTTATTTGATGTAAAATATAAATTACTCGGTTAAAAAACAAATCACCAAGCTAAACCTGAAAATGGTAAAACTATAAAAAAATATTAATAGGCTTGATAGATTCTAAATAAATGTGATAAAATCATCGATGGATGACTTCATGAACATATATCACAAAAAAAATTCCTTATTTTTTGACCCCTTACACTATTGTAGTGGAATTGTATAATTGAAAAATAACCAGAACCCCTAAAAGTGCACTGTTTATCACATAAAAAATGGATCAATTTAATCCTATAATATATACACATAACCATAAAATTTAAATTAAAAAAATACCCAATTTTGATCACCTAAATTTCATTTCACTTCATTCAAACTGTGATCACCATATAGAACCCTAATTTAATTGTTTGAATGGATATATTGAAGAGAAAATTCATGAACCCAATATAAATATTCTTGTATCCATATCCTTCTCATTGTAATATGTTTATTCCACAACATCCCGAATGACTATAATATAAATAAATAAATGAAATTTATTTAGTAAAATTTAATTATCTTAATCTGAACCCCATTATTTATTTCATTCCATCCACTTACAAAATCAAAATAACATTGATTGTGTGTGTTTTTCAAATTACCCATTCCTTGATGAAACTTTATCTATTTTTAACCAAAACATATATTACCTATTTATAAGGTATGATTTTAATATTAATTGATAAATTTATAATATAATTATTATTTTCTGTTAATATATGTATATATATAATCAATTCTCATTCACTCTCTTTATAGGTGGAAATGAAAATGTTAATCATGCATTTTACAGACTAACAACACCCCAAAGTAACATTTTTTGTTTTCATAATATTTTTCATTAATTATATTATAGAATATAAATTTAATAACAACCCATAAAAAAAATATAATTATATCTTTGTTATAATATTATTGTTTCCAAAAAACACTTTTGTAACCATACGGAACAATCTGATTATGGTATGTTCATTTTTTGATCAGTCGAAATGCCTACTTGAAAAATGATATAAAAATATATCACAAATGACTTGGGAATTTAAAATATAATATTATTATATCTTGGTAATATAATTATGATTTATTTGTTGATCTATTATGGTTAATTGATTTATTTAACTTATTATTAAAATTTCATCCCTCATAGATAAATTGATCTAAGTAATCATAAATTTATTAAAATTTTATGAAATAGAAATAACATTTTAAATGGATGTGATGTAGATTTAAACATTAATATAACTTATATTTTTTATCATCTTAAATGAATATTTAATGTTTAATTTATGTGATGTTAATGAGTAACAACACATCTTTTATGAAACTCAATCGTAATAATAATGATAATTCACACATGATGTTGAAAATATATTATAATTGATTAAAATAAATGTATAAATTAATTATTAATGACATTTATATAATTATACATTTAAAAATATTATTATTATATTTATGATTATGATTTTTTTCAGATTGGAGAGTATAGAACCTAGTTGATGTTGTATACTAGTATAGGTGTATCTTGCAACAAATTTAATTTATTGATACATTTTTCTTACTATGAAAAATAATTTCATTTAAATGATGTATAGAATTTTCTATTAATACTTTTTTCATTGATAATTTCATTATTTATTAAATTTTATATTATTTTTGAAATCATTTATTTTAAGGGGTTCTCATTTCTATAATTCCAAAGTTGTATGTGTTTATTTTTCTCATATTCAAATCCATATGGAATTGTTTATATTGTATACCATAATTACATATATACAGTTTAATGAATAAAACATTATATAAATTATAAAAAAATAGTTTCCATTTGATAAATAATTTAATTTCCTTTTCAAGGTATCCATATTATTTTATTTAGTTCATAAATTTCAATTATCGTAATATTATTTCAATTCAAATCCATTTTTGGGTCACAGAGTTTACTAATGAACATCAATATTAAAATATATATTGATTATAACATATACTTTTATTTCCTTAAGAATTTTGTTACATATTTTTTAAATGAAACTCTTTTTCAAATATAATTTCAGCATGAATTTCTTCATTAAAAAATTATTATATTATTATGGATAATTCAGACTGTATTTTAAAATTACATTTATTCTTGGTGTAAATTTTAAATCCTTCTATTTAATTCATTTATAATTTAAATAATAATTATGTGTAAAATATTTTGAACATAATTTTTCCATTATAGTAATTTAAAAATGATTACTTTTCATTATTTTATATGATATGGTATTTAAACATAGGTATTTCAAAATATTCAAAAGGAATTTAATCATTTAAAAATCAAATGTTTTATCATACAAAATATGTTCCATTTTATATGAATAATTTTTTATATATATAATATTACTTATTCTTATTAAATATACATGTATTCTAAAATATTCTCTTCAAATTTGTTGAATATTTGTGTAATTTTCAAGGATCCATTGTTGATGAATCATTATAAATGTGAATTTTTTTTAAAAAATTAACATCAACTTCCTGAAACATTTATCTCTTTTTCAATTCTAAAATATTGAACTTTAAATTTAGAAGTAATTTTTTTAAAATAAAATTCTTCAACATTATAAAAATGAAATTTAAAAGATACTAAATCATCATCTATTATGCAAAGGAAAAATTCTTTTTTAAAAACCAATTTTCTTACTTCATTGCCTTTTAATTTTTATATATACAGGATTTATTTCCATTAAAATTATTTTCCTGAATAACCATATAATTTTTTTAATAAAAGACGCATTTTTAGTGATTTTATTTGTTAATACAACCACTCACTATTGTATGGATAATTTGATTGAAACAATTTCCAAATGATATGAAACACATTATCTATCTCTTTTTCACATAGGTTATGATATTGAATTAATTTTTTAGGTACACATGTGTATGTAATTTCATTATAAAATGTGTTGGGTCCCACAAATACCTATATTAGTTCAGTTGAAATAAAACCCTAAGACTCTTTTTTCTAATATTCCCCATGATAGTTTATGTCTAAAAATACATGGGATTCGTTTATTCTGATAAGACCCTTAGACTATTGAGTCATATCAAGATCAGAGATATATTGGGTCTAATGTATAACCGATATAGGATGGGTAAATTAAATGCCTCAAATGAATTGTAGTATTCTTATATCTCATGACATAAGTATGTTATTCATGGACATTGTTTTACAACATGATGTGCGTACATTTTGTTTGTTCAAAGTAAGATGTGTGGAAATTTGGTTTGTTCATAACATGTTGTGTAAACATATTTTAATCACAATGCACTGAAATATATGTTTCATATCTGTGTTATAATTTCTATATGTCAATTTTTAGGCCATATTTAATGTTTTTATATATGTTATTTGTGATAATATTTTTCATGGTCTGGGTTTAATACAATGAAATATGTAAATAATTATGGTTCATGGATCTTTTTTATCATATCATGATTTTACACAATTAATGAGATTACATGTTTTTATATTTTAGAATATATTTCCTTCTATCATGAATTTTGATGAAAACATATTGTTGTGGGTTTGTTTGGATAAAAAAATCCATTATAAAGAAATCATGTAAACTTATGATCTATCCCATCATGATATTTGCATAATATTTTAGTTATTACACATTTTAGATCGCCACATTATTATATTTCTTTTTCATGGGCCATAAAAAATAGTATAATTGATGGGATGTATAGAAGTTATTTTTTTCTGAGTTTAATTATAAGGAAATTCTAATATATAATATAATATATATTGTTTATGTAGCTCTTATTAAATGATGGTAGATGAAAATGTGAATATATTTGTATAAAATTATATTTACATCAAATAAAGTAGTCAGTTTCGGGGTATTTTATATTGGATAAAATCACATGATGTAAAAATTAATTTGGAGAAGTGGGGTTTTTTATCATAAGATAAGTTTGTTCATGTATATTGAACTCTAGTTATTAGGAATTTAATGTATATTTATGTTGATATGTTAGTTTAGTTACTTTTTATATGAATTATAGAGCTTTAATTAAAACCCTTAGGATAATACTATGAGATAATTATATGTATATGATTGCATCCTCAAGATTTCGTATTATTTAGATTTTGTGGGTTCCGATTCAATTCCATCAATTTATAAATAATATATTTGTATGGAAGCTCTAACACAGGTGTACTTATATTTAATATCCCAAAATGGTGAATTTGGTATTAACTAAACTATTACATGGTGCATGAAAATAGGAAAAATATGACACATGGTGTTATAGACCTAGGGATGTTCCATGGTTCATTCACATTCATTTTTATGAATCACTATAAATTATTTTCGTTTGATGTTAAAAACTCTTTTTTGAGAATTTTCTAGAAAATTACCATAAAACCCCAAACATTTTACAAATAGATTCATAAGATGAATTTAATGTATCCGATTATAAAAATGGATGTTTTATACAATATTAAATATTTATAATTATATTTAAATATTCTAATTTTAGAGATAATCATGAAATTTTTATTTTAGTATTTTACTAAAATATAATGATGAAAATGAAATTGGTTAGGTTATGTGTAAATAAAAATATTATATCTTATAGATGAAGAACATGTCATACATAAATTTTTTATAACATTTTTACAAGAATATTAGGATCCAATGTTGAGTTTCATACCCTTATCTGTTGTAGAGTGGATTATATATTTATAGAATATATATTTCTATAATGATTTGAAATATTATAATTTTTTAATTTATAATATATAATATTCCTTAAATACATAATATTTGTTGATAAATTTAATCATTAATCATGGATATGTGCGGACTACACCGTCCATTAATGTATAATTTTATTTTTTTATCACAAAACACCTTGGATTATTCTTATAGTGAAAATAATGATATAAAATTATATTTTAAACATTCTTAATCTTTTTTAATACTCAGTTTACCATTATATAAAAAATTATATGTAAACATAAAATTACTATAACATGATACTATTTGGTACTACTTATATCACCAATGTGAATGGTTTTATAATTATTAAATCAAGAATTATTATGTAATGTTTAATGATTTTAATATAATTTAATATAAAATTATTCATTTTCATATGATTGGGAAATATTTTCAGTAATATTTTATATATTTTTAAATATATCATATTTCGATCAGTAGATATGCTAGAACTATTTTTTCATATATTCATTTTTTACAATCTATATACATGTATTTCAAAAATATATTATTATACATAAGGAATCATATATTTCATTTATTAATATATTTTTAAACTCTAGGAATGATGAAAATTGGGATAATAATGAATAATTACACAACTATTTTGAATCCATTTAAAAATTATCAACATTAATCACACCAAATATTGAGATGATTAAATAGTTATTTTTGTAAGCATTAGATTAATTTCCTTTAGTACAAGTCCAAAATTATTTTATTAGAGTTTTTTCTTACTTTCTTTTATATTTATACATGTTTTTTAATAAACATAGTTTCATTTAAGTTGTGTTTCTAATTCTAATTTGATATATAAAATAACAAATTATCTTTTATTTTTTGTAATTTATGATTAATTATTATTTTTATATTTAAATTCATTTATATTAATTTTTTTTTATTTTTAATGGGTTTTTACAAAACTTATTTTCTTGGGTGATAAGGATTTAATTTATTCTATATTGTTACAATATTCATATCTTTTATTGTATCATGATACTATAATTCCTTCCCATTCAAAGGATAGTGATATTAGCAAGAAAAACATATACCATGCTAATTTTTTACATCAAAAGTATTTTATTTTTTTAGAATAATGCCCACCCAACATAAAAATTGTTCTCTTTTTCTCCATTTATTAAATTACCTCTAATTGACTCATTTTATATAGAAACCCAATTATGTTCCATGTTTGGTGTAAATTATATTTTTCATATCCAATATAAGAAGTTATTTTACTTTCTCTTTATAGGATGTGGGTTTTAAATAATGATATTTAAAAGTAATAAAATGGTTGTACATAATTTCATAATAATATTTATTATCATTCACTTGAAAATACTATTTGATAGTGTTAATATCTCTTTATGAAATCATTATCTAGAAATATTTCTATGAAACTTAATTCATTTACATGGGTTAATTTTTTTAGTATGAAATATTTAGGAAGAATATTTTTTTTAAAATTTGTTAATTATGTTATGATTCAATTTCTAGAAATCATTTTAATTATTTATGTGTTATATTATTATGTGTTATATATATTTTTGGATCGTGTGGAACTTATCTATATGGTTTTAATTATATAATTTTTGCCTCTATTAAATCCCTCAAATTAATTTTTTAAATCCTTATATCTCAAGATAAAATTATGTTGAATGACTTTATGTTCCCAATACATAATGGGAATTAGTTAGTGGTGCCTCATCCACAATGATTTAAGGTGTTTTTCAACCTCTTGTGAACGTGAAACATGGGTAGAATCATGTTGAATTGTGATATGATGATCATGGTTTTTAACGATGACACATGTTATCGTTTTTATTCACATAATGTATATAAATTATTATTATATGTTTTTTGTGACTACGATTTGAGATCACGTCTATTTTTTAATAAAAAAATAATATAGTAATTATAACCGAAACAATGTTGTGATTTTTAGAAATGGTGGGATATGTGGGATGTGCTAAGAGGTTTTGAGAGTGGATGGGGGTATGGTGGCTACCGTTAAAGGTGGGATAGTTTTTGTGGCATGGATTCTTATGTTCCACCAAAAAATGTGTTCTTTCTCCAAAGATTCTTATTCTACACAATAAAAATAGCTTTTATAACATGTAGAGATCGAAATTAGATCATGAAGATGAAGGTCTAGTGTTTTAGGTTCTACCTGATGTTCCTATTTAGGATCCAAGTATCACCGAGAGGGTGAGAGGGTGAATTAGTGATATCTTTTTCTTTTTAAGTTTCCTTATTTTTGAAAAAACATCTGTCTCATGTTAATGAGTTTCTTCCCTGCTGAACACACAGAACCACATGAACACAAGATTTACAAGGTTCACTACTCAACAAGAGTATCTACGTCCTTTGTATGGTATATAAAAAATTTATTTCTACACAATGAACTAGGAAACAATCCTTTTTTGTGGAATATAATGAGTAGGATATACCCTTACACTTGTGTAGCACATTGAAAACAATACAATAGTCGTGTGCCCCCTCTAAGCACAAATAGGGTAATGTAATGACTATGTGTTTCTTTAATAAACTTTCAAAAATCAAATCTTCCAAAACATTTCATCACATTCATACCCAAATGTTGGTAAGAACCTACTCATGAAAACAGATTGTGCGCCCCTGCATGCGCGCATCCCCGGTTGCATGCCTCCCTGCTTGCACGCATCCATGATTGTGTGCCTCTCAGCATGTGTGCCACCTTCTTGTGCGCCACCTACATTAATGCCACTAACTACTTGTGTGCCACTATTGAGAACATATCACAACTTGCGTGACACAATTGGATTATACACAATACACTTCTTGAAGACAACTCCCTGCTTGCGCGCCTCTGACAACATGCACGTAACTTTCTACTTGCGTGCCACCATACCCGTGTGCCTTATAAATAACACTCAGCTTATGTGCCACATCAGCTTGCACACCAATTCATAAGACCCTTCCTACGACATGCTCTATAAGAGATCAAATTTTTTTAAGTGTTGAGACTTTATCAATTAGGAGGCCATTCATCTATTTATTAGCATTTTGGTGACTTACGCACCACCTACACTTGTGTGCCACTTCAGTACATGTGTGCCGCTCTAGAACTTGTGCGCCACTCAATCGCATGCGCGAAACTTTCTTTCCATTGTCATATTCTCTTATGAGGATGTTAAAATATATATTCAATGCAACATACACTTGTGCACCACATACACTTGAGTGCCACACTTGCACGTTGCATATACTAGGACACCACTTTTTTACTTGCGCACCAATATTTAACTTGCGAGATACTTTATTTCCTTAGTCATATTTTGATGAGAAGATCTTGAAATATGACTTGTGCACAATATACACTTACGCGCCACACTTTCATGGCACTTTTGACTTGCACGCCTCTTTCTTCCCTTTTCAAAAAATACTTCTTTACTATCCCTATCTTTTATAAGGCTTGTATAAAAAGTTCTCCAAACTTATTATATTTGTGAAATTCAAATCAGCTAAGCATCGTCATAGTTTCATTGGAAAGTACTGAATCTTACCTATCTTCCAGCAACATCATTCCTTCCAATCAAAGTTGTATATGATTGGAAAAATCATTTCTACCCCTTTCCAACGTATGGATTGAATCACATGTTTTCCTAACTTATGATATTTGTGAAATACATATCATCAAAGCATCTTCTGGTTTTAAAGTCCTTTAAAAAGTGAATTGATTTAGATTCGTTGACAACAAAAAACAACACACTATAACAGTAAACTGTTATTACTTTCTTATCCATCCAACAAGGTCCCAACACTCCGCCCTTTGGATTTTTTTGTCCACAATGATTCATAAATCTGTGAAAATTGTATTTATAAGAATTTAATAACCAAGCTAAACCAGAAAATGGTAAAACTATAAAAAACTAATATTAATAGGCATGATAGAATTTAAATACATGTGATAAAATTATTGGTGGAGGACATCATGAACATATATAAAAAAATCAATATTTTTTGACCTATAACACTTTAATAGTGGAATTGTATTGTTGAAAAATAACTAGAACCCCTAAAAGTGAAATTTTTATCACTTACAAAACAACATCAATTTCATCCTATAAAAAATACACATACCATTTAATTTTTAATTGAAAAAATACCAAATATTAATCACCTAAATTTAATTTCACTTTAATAAAACTGTGATCACCATATAGAACCCTAATTTCATTATTTTAATGGATACATTGAAGAGAAAATTCATGAACCGAATATAAGTATTCTTTTAACCCAATCCTTCTCATCGTAATATGTTTATTCCACAACATCCCAAATGAATATAATATAAATAAATAAATGATAAAATTTGACTAAAATTTAATTTTTTTTAATATAAACCCCATTATTTATTTCATTCCATCAACTTATAAAATCAAAAGAACATTTATTGTGGGTTTTTTTAGACTACCCATTCCATGATGAAACATGATATATTTTTCACCACCACATATATTCACTGTTTATAGGGTATGATTTTAATATTAATTGATAAATATATAATATAATTATTAATTTCTCTTAATATATATATATATATATATATTCAATTCTCATTCAATCTCTTTATAAGTGGAAATGGAAACGTTAACCATGAATTTTACAAACTAACAACTCCTCAAAGTCACGTTTTTTGTTTTCATCATATTTTTTGTTAATAGTATTTGAGAATATAAATTTAATAAAAACCTTTTAAAAATACAAAATATAGTTATATCTCTATTATAATATTATTGTTTTCGAAAAAACTTTCGTAACCATACTGAACAATCTGATTATGGTATGTTCATTTTTTGATAAGTTGAAACACCTAATTGAAAAATTATATAAAAATATATCACAGATGACTTGGGAATGTAATATATAATATTATTATATCATGATAATATAATTATAATTTATTTTTTGATCTATTATGGTTAATGGATTTATTTAACTTATTATTAAAATTTCATCTCTCATAGATAAATTTATCTAAGTAATCATATATTTAATAAATTTTCATGAAACAGAAATAACATTTTAAATGGATGTGATGACAGATTTAAACCTAAATACTACTTATATTTTTTATCATCTTAAATGCATTTTTAATGTTTAATTTATGTAATTTTAATGAGTAATAACACATATGTTATGAAACTCAATCATAATAATAATGGTAATTCACACACGATGATGAAAATATATTATAGCTGACTAAAATAAATGTATAAATTAATTATTAATGATATTTATAAAATTACATATTTAAAAATATTATTATAAGATTTATAATTATAATTTTTTTGTTAAATAGAAGATTCTAGACCCTAGTTAATGTTGTAGACTATGGTAGGTGTTTCATGCAACACATTTATTTTATTGATACATTTTTCATACCATGAAAAATAAGTTCATTGAAATGTTGTATAAAATTGACTATTAATACCTTTTTCCTTTATAATTTCATTATTTATTAAATATTATATTATTTTTGAAATCATATATTTTAAGGGGCTTTCATTTCGATAATTCCAAAGTTGTATGTGTTTATTTTTCTCATATTCAAATCCATAATGAATTATTGATAGTGTGTACCATAATTACATATATACAGTTTAATAAATAAATCATTATATTAATTATAAAAAATAGTTTTCATTTGATAAATAATTTAATTTCCTTTTCATGTTATCAATCTTATTTTATTTAGTTCATACATTTCCATTATCATAATGTTTTTTCAATTAAAATCCCTTTTCATGGGTCTCAAAGTATACTAATAAACATCAATATTAAAATATTTATTGATTATACCATAGAATTTTATTTCCTTATAAATTTTGTTAAATTTTTTTTAAATGAAACTATTTTTAAAATATAAATTCAGTTTGAATTTGTTCATTACAGAATTATAATATTATTATGGATAATTCAGATTCTATTTAAAATTTATATTTATTTCTAGTATAAATTTTAAATCCTTCTATTGAATTAATTTATAACTAAAATAATAATTATGTGTACAATATTTTAAAAATAATTATTCATTTATAGTAATTTAAAAATTATTAATTTTCATTATTTGTTTTGATATGGTACTCAAACATAAGTATTTCAAAATATTGAAAAAGTTTTTAATCTTTTAAAAATAAAATTTTTATCATAAAACACATGTTATTTTTTATATACATTATTTTATTAAATATATAATTTTAATTATTCTTATTCAATATTGATGTATTCAAAAATATTCACTTAAATTTTTTTTAATAGTTGTGTCATTTTCAAGGATCCATTATTGATGAATCATTAAAAATGTAATTTTTTTTAAAAAAAAATAACATCAACTTCATGAAACATTTATGTCTTTTTCAATTATACGATATTGGACATTACATTTAGAAGTAATCTTTTTTAAAACAAAATCTTCAACATTTGAAAAATAAAATTTAAAAGATACTATAACATCATCTATTATGTAAATGGAAAATTAATTTTCTAAAAACGAATATTTTGACTTCACGTCCTTTTAATTTTTAAATATAAAGAATTTATTTCCATTCAAATTATTTTCTTGAATCACCATATATATATGTTAGTAAAATAAACATTTTTAGTGATTTCATTTGTTAATACAACCACTCACTATTGTAATGATAATTTGATTGACATAATTTCAAGATGATATGAAACACATTATCTATCCCTTTTTCACATAGGTTATTATATTGAATTAATTTTGATGGTAGACATGTTTATATATGTTCATTATAAAATGTTTTTTCTCCCATAATTACCTATATTAGTTCAATAGAAATAAAACCCTAAGAATATTTTTTCTAATATTCCACATGATAGTTTATGTTTGAAAATACATTCGATTCATTTGTTCAGTTAAGACCAATAGACTATTGAGTCAGATCATGATGTGAGATAGATTGGGTCTGATGAATCACCGACATAGGTTGGGTAAATTAAATCCATCAAATGAATTGGATTATTCTTATATCTCATGATATAAGTATGTCAGTCATTGACATTTTTTCACAACATGATGTGTGTATATTTTGTTTGTTTAAAGTAGCATGTGTGGAAATTTGGTTTGTTCACAACATGTTGTGTAAACACATTATAAACATAATGCATTGAAATATATGTTTCATATCTGTGTTATACTTTTTATATGTCAATGTTTAGGCCATATTTAATGTTTGTTTATATGTTATTTGTGATTATATTTTTCATGGTATTCGTTTAATACCATGACATTTGGAAATAATTATGTTTCATGGATATTTTTTTATCCTATCATGATTTTACACTATTAATTCAGATTATATGTTTTTATATTTTAGAATATATTTCCTTCTATCACAATTTTAAAGAAAACTTATTGTTATAGGTTTGTTCTAAAAAAATTCCATTGTAAAAAATTCATTTCAATTTATGATCTATCCCATCATGAGATTTGGATAATTTTTTTATTATTACACATTTGAGAACACCACATTGTTATATTTCCCTTTCCTAGGCCATGAAAGATAGTACTACCGATGGGATGTCTAGAAGGTATTTTTTCTGAGTTCAATTATAAAGAAATTATAATATACAATATAAAATGTATTGTCTGTATAGCTATTATTAAATGATGGTAGATGAAAATGTGAATATATTTGTATAAAATTATACTTAAATCAAATAAATTAGTCAGTTATGGGCTATTTTATCTTGGATTATATCACATGATGTAAAAATTAATTTGAAAAAGTTGATTTTTTTTCCATAATGTACGGTTTTTAATGTCTAGTGAACTCTAGGTGATAGGAAGTTAATGTATATTTCTGTTGATATGTTAGTCTAGTTATTTTTTATATGAATTATAGAGCTTTAATGAAAACCCTTAGGATAAGACTATGAGATAATTATATTTATATGATAACATCGTCAGGATTTCGTATTATATAGATTTTGTGGTTTCCCATTCAATTCCATCAATTTATAGATAATATATTTGTATGGAATCTCTAGAACAGGTGTACCAAGAGTTAATATCCTAAAATTGGGGATTGGGTACTAACTCAACTATCACATGGTGCATGAAAATTGGAAAAATATGACACATGGTGTTAGAAACCTGGGGATGTTCCATGGTTAATTCACATTCATTTTAATGATTCACTATAAATTATTTTTGATTGATGTTAAATACACTTTTTTTATAATTTCTATGATAAATTACAATAAAACCCCAAAAATTGAGAAAATATATTCATAAGATGAATTTAATGTACCCGATTATAAAAATGGATGTTTTATACAATATGAAATATTTATAATTTTTTTTTCATATTATAATTTTATAGATAATAATGTCATTTTTATTTTATTATTTGACTAAAATAGAATGATGAAAATGAAATCGGTGAAGTTATGTGTAAATTAAAAAAATTATATCTTATATATGAAGAACATATCATACATAAACTCTCAATAACATTATTATAAGAATATTATGATTCAAATGTTGAGATTCATACCCTTATCTGTTGTAGAGTGGTTTATATCTTAATTGGAAATAGATTTTTATAATGATTTGAAATATTATAATTTTTTAATTTATAATATATCAGATACCTTCAATACTTATTATTTGTTGATAAATTGAATCATTAATCATGAATATGCGTGGGCTACACCCTCCATTAATGTATAATTTTATATTTTATCACGAAACACCTTGGATTATTCTAATAGTGAATATATTGATATAAAATTATATTTTAATCATTCTTAATATTTTTTAATACTCTATTTACCATTATTTAAAAACATATATGTACATCGTAAATTACTATAACATGCTTTTATTTAGAACTGCTTATATCACCAATGTGAATGGTTTTATAATTACTAAATAAAGAATTATTATGGAATGTTTAATGTTGTAAATATAATTTAAAATTTTTTTATTTATTTTCTTTTGGTTGTGAAATAGTTTCATTAATATTTTATATATTTTTAAATATAACATGTTTCGATTAGTAGACATGCTAGAACTATTTTTTCATATATTTATTTTTGACAATCTATATACATTTATTTCAAAAAAATACACATAAGGAATCTTAATTTTCAGTTATTAATGTATTTTTACACTCTAGGAATGATGAAAATTTGGATAATAATGAAGATTTACACCACTATATTGTATCCATTTCAAAATTATCATTATTAATCACACCAGAAATTGAGATGATTAAATAGTTATTTTGGTAAGCATTAGATTCATTTGCTTTAGTAGAGGTAAAAAATTATTTTATTGGTGTTTTTTCTTACATTATTTTCTATTTATACATGTTTTTTCATAAACATAGTTTCATTTTAGTTGTGTTTACAATGAAAATTTGATATATAAAATAATAAATTATCTTTTATTTATGGTAATTTAAGATTAATTAATTTTTTTTATTTGAATTCATTTATATTAATCCTTTTTTAATTTTAATGGTATTTTTACAAAAAATATTTTCATGAGTGATAAGGATTTAATTTATTCTGTGATGTTACAAGTTGTTTATCTTTTATTGTATCATGATACAATAATTCCATCTCATTCAATTGATAGTGATATTAACAAGTAAAACATTTACCATGCTAATTTTAATCATCAAAAGTATTTTATTTTTTTTAGAATAATTCCCACCCAACATAAAAAGTGTTCTCATTTTATCCATTTATTACATTCCCTCTAATGGTCTCATTTTATATAGAAACACAATTATGATCCATATTTGGTAGTAATTATATTTTTCTTTTCCTATTTAAGAAGTTAATTAACATAATCTTTATATTTTGTGGGTTTTAAATAATGATATTTAAATTTAATAAAAAATTTGTACATAATTTCATAATAATATTTATTTTCATTCACATGACATTAAATTTTTATAGTGTTAATATCCCTTTAAGAAACTATTATCTTGAAATATTTCTATGAATCACATTTCATTTACATGGGTTGATTTTTTCAGTATGAAATATTTAAGAAATATATATTTTTTAACTTGTGTTAATTATGTTATGATGAAATTTCTAGAAATAATTTTAATGATTTATGTGTTATACCATGATGTGTTATAAATATTTTAGGATCTTGTGGCACTTATCTATATGGTTTTTATTATATAATTTTTGTATCTATTAAATGCCTTGATTTAATTTTTTAAATACTTATATCTCAAGAGAAAATTATGTTGAATTAGTTTATGTTCCCAATCTATAATGGGAATTAGTTAGTGGTGCCTGATCCACAATGATTTTTGGTGTTTGTAAACCTCTTGTGAATGTGAAACATGGGTTTAATCATGTTTAATTGTGATATGATGATCATGGTGTTTAACAATGACACATGTTATCATTTTTATTCACATGATGTATATAAATTATCATTAATTGTTTTTTTGACTAGGATATGAGATCATGCCTATTTTTTAGTATCATAACAATATTGTACTTACAACTGAAACAATGATGTGATTTCTAGAAATGGTGGGCTATATGGGATGTTCTAAGGGGTTTTGTGAGTGGATGGGGGTATGGTAGCTACCATTAAAGGTGGCCCATTTTTTGTGGCATGGATTCTCATCATCTACCAAAAAAATGTGTTCTTTATCCATATATTCTTATTCTATACCATAAAAATTGCTTTTATAACATGTTGATATTGTAATTGGGTCATGAAGATGATGATCTAGTGTTTTAGGTTCTACCTGAAGATCCTATTCAGGATCAAAGTATCACTAAGATGGGGAGGGGGTAAATTAGTGATATCTTTTTCTTTTTTACATTTCCTTCTTTTTGAAACAACCTTCATCTCCTGTTAAATAGTTTCTTCCCTGTTGAACACACACAACCAAAGGAACACATGATTTACAAGGTTTAATACTCAACAAGATTATCTACGTTCTACGTATGGTTCAGAAACAATCTTGTACAACACAATCAACTATAAATCAATCCTTCTGTGTGGAATACGACGAGTAGTATATACCCATACACTCATGTAGAACATTGAAAACAATCCAATAGTACATGTGCTCCCTCTTATCACAAATAGGGTAATGTAAAGATTCCGTACATCTTAATGAACTTTCATAAATCAAATCATTCAAAACATTTAATCACTTACATATACAGATGCTGGTAAGAACCTCCTGGTGAAAACATCTTGAATGCCCTTGTTTGTGTGCTTACCCACTTGCACTCCTCCCTACTTGAATACATCCCTTCTTGAATGCCTCTCAGCTTGCGCGCCACCTACTTGTGTGCCACCTACTTGCATGCCACCGGCTTACGCGCCACCTACATTTGGGCCACTAACTACTTGTGTGCCACTACTGAGCACATCTCACAACTTGCGCGCCACTCTTGTCTTATACACAACAATCTTATTGAAGACACCTCCCTACTTGTGCACCTATGACAATATGTGTGCCACTTTCATCTTTCTTTCCACCTAAAATTTGCGCCTTATAAAAAACACTAAGCTTGTGTGCCACTTCAGCTTGCGCACCACATAATAAGACACTTCCAATGACTTGCGCTACAAGAGCTCAAATTAGTTTTTTAAGTGTTGATCCTAAATAAATTAGGATGCTACTCATCTATTTTTTAACATTTTGGTGACTTGCATGCCACCTACACTTGCGCGATGCTCCATCACTAGCGTGTCGCCCCAACACTTGCGTTCCACTCCATCACTTGTGCGAAAATTTCATTCCTTTGTGTCATATTTTGATACAAGGATGTTGAAATATGTCTTGAGTGCAACATAGACTTGCGCTCCACATATACTTGCACTCCACACATGTGAGTTGCTTATACTTTCATGAAACATTTTGACTAGCATGCCAATATTTAACTTGAGATACACTTTATTTCCTTTGTCATATTTTGATGTGATGATCTTGAAATATGAGTTGTGCACAACATACACTTGCGTGCCACACTTGCATACCACTTTTGAATTGCACGCTGCTTTCTTCCCTCTGACAAAAACACTTCATTACTATCTGTATCCTTCAAAAGGTATGCATCACAAGTTTTCCAAACATATTATATTTGTGAAATTCAAATTATAAAAACATCACCATAGTTTCAATGGAATGTACTGAATCTTCCATATCTTTCAGAAGCATCATTCCATCCAATCAAAATTTTATATGACTGGCATTATCATTTCTACCCCTTTCCAATGTATGGCTTTAATCACAAGTTCTCCTTACGTATGATATTTGTGAAATACATATCCGAAAAGAATCGTCTGGTTTTAAATTACTTTAGAAAGTGAATTGATTTAGATTATTTGACAACAAAAAACAACAAACTGTTACATTAAAATGTTCTTACTTCCTTATCTATTCAACATGATCCCCACACACTCCCCCTTTGGATTTTGTTGTCAACCAAGATTCATAAATCACTGAACATTGTAAACATAAGAAATGGATTACATATCGACAATTCTAAGCCTACGCGAGCTAACTCGTTGTATGAAACAAGAATTATTGATATCCAAAACCATGCTGTCCAAAAGTAGTGACTATGAAATCTTATGATCTAATACCCTCAGCCATTATTCAGAACATCTTATAAGATTCTACATTAGCATTCTTCACATATTCACTTTTCATGGAAAACAACATTGTTTCTTACAACCACTCCAACAAACAGTTAAAATAGTTCACACACATACATGCTAGATTCACACCTTCCCCACAACTCCCCCTTTATGCATGCATCTATAAGAATAGATTTATGAAACAATTACCCCCCTTGAAAACACCATCCAATGGTATGATAAGAGTGGTGACATAAACATGTACCTTAACCATGATGAGAAAGAGATTGAACACCCATGTTCTACCATAATTTTCCAAATGGTTCCTTCTATAATGTTTTTGTGAATATATTAGCCACTTCTTCAGATGTTGGAACGTACTGCAGACTCAATTAATTCTTCTCCACCTTCTCTTGAATGAAGTGGTACTTTATATCAATGTGTTTTGAATGAGAATATTGTACCATATTTCTTGTTAGATTGATTGCACTCTGATTATCACTACCCAAGAGTAATGGTATCTTTACCTAAACAAGTAGATCATCCAGCCGAGTCTTCATCCACATTAGTTGAGATGCAGCTTGAGTAGAAAAAAGATACTCATCTTCAGCTTTGCTAAGAGTTACTAAATTTTTTTTCTTGGTATTCCAACTAACAGAAGTTTCCTCCAGAAAGAAAACATCACCAGATGTCGATCTTTGATCATCAAATAGTTCTTCCCAATGAGCTTCAGAATACATGAATAGATCAATATTTCAGAAGACATCAAACGAGATTCCAAAATTTTTTGTGCCTTTAATATATCTCAGAATTATTTTTATAGAAATAACATGTGATTCATTAAGAGTACTATGAATTATTGCATAGAAAGTGACAGCATAGGCGATGTGAGGTTTTGAGGTATTCAATTACAAAAGACTTTCAATCATCTTTTGAAGCTCTTTCTGATCAACTTCCTTGACTTCTACATCTTTATACAACCTGTTTCCCACTGAAATTGGTGTGGAAACCGGTTTCGATTTTTCCATGCCAAATTTTTTCATATTTTCATTATCATAATTTTCTTGAGATAGAAAAATGTGATTCTTATTTTGTGAAATTTGTAGCCCAATAAGGTACATCATTTCTAGAAGAATTTACATCTAAAATAACTTCGTCATCTCTTCTGAAAATTTTTCACAACATCATTCATCATTTATAGAAAATACAATATCATCAACATAAACAACAATGATCAGTGAAAACTACTGACACTCCTTGAGGTAGATATTGATGTATACTCTCCATTTCGTAAAGTTAAATTTTTTAATCAAGTATCTAATTTAGAATACCATGGCCTCAGAGCCTGTTTTTTCCCATTAAAATCCATCTTTAATCTACACACATAGCTTTAATACTTTCCAATAACCAATCCACATATTTGATCAATAAAAACTTCCTCTTCAAGGTCATCATTCAAGAATGCAGATTTTACATTCATTTGAACGATTTTGTAACCTCATTGTTGAGCAATAGAAAAAAAATACTAATTGTTTATAATCTTGCCACGAGAGCCATGGTTTCATCATAAATCAATGCCTCCAGTATTTTTAAAACCATTTCAAAAAAAATCTTTCTTTTTTCTTATTACTTTACCTTCTTCATTCCACTTGTTCTGAAAAACCCACTTTGTACCAATAATGTTCTTGTTTTCCATCTTGGGTACAAGATCCCAAATATAATTCTTCTCAATATGGTCAAGGTATTCAATAATATCATGAACACATTCTGGATTCTGAAATGCTTAATTTACATCATTCTTCTCAATTTCCAAATAAATTGATATATGTTATATAGCATTTGTTTTTATTCTAGTTTGAACCCTAATATTTTTTTCTCCAATAATGATCGGAGCCTCCACTTTATTCCTCAACCTATTATGAGTTGTTTGAAATCCATTCACATTACTTGAGATATCTAAGTCGATTTAATCTTCTTGTGTAGGATTGACATAGTTTTTATCATTAACAAAATTGTCAATAAATTCTTCTCTATCTGGATCGACTTGCAAATCATCATATGACTGCTTTTTTTCTGAGAATTTTCAACAACATTACTTCTAAAGAATCAATAATTATTACTATTTAATTATTGAATCATCTATATCGTCTTCCTTCTGAATCATAGCCATGAAAATTCTGTCATCTTCTCTTTTCTCAAACATTCCCAGGTTTCCACCATTCTTCATTATAATACATGGAATCCCAAAGACTCTCACGTGTTTTAGACATGGAGTTTTTTGTAGAACATTTCAGATGGAGTCATATCTATGTATAGTATATAGAACGATCGTTTTGGAATATACATAGTAGTGATCATGGCTTGCCTCCAATAATAATGAGAAAGGCTATGTTCAAGTAACATAGTTCTCTCCATTTACACCAGACATCGATTCATTCTTTCAGCAACCCCATTTTGTTGAAGTGTGTATGGTGAACTAAACTCATGTCAAATTCCATGTTTTTGGAGGTTACATACATTCTCTTCATTATTATAATCTCCACCATTATCAGTTCTCTACATCTTCACCGAATAATCACATTCTTTCTCTGCTTTCCTCATGAAACTCTTAATCATTTTCAGATCATCTGACTTATATCTCATGTACATTACACAAGTAATGTGATTAAAGTCATCAATGAATGTAATGAATTACTTATCTCCATTTGTATATTGCATGTTCATTGGTCCACAAATATCAAATTTTAAGAGTTCTAAGGGTCCTTTGGAGTGAATTTCCACACTCTTATGAATAAATTTTGTAATCACCACTTTCTCACAAATAGAGCAACAACAATCTATTCTTCTTGATAAATGAGGCATCTCTCAGACACTATCTCTCTTTGATAACTGGCACATATTTCACTAACACATGTGTCCATGCCTTTTATGCCATAACTTATTATAATCCAATACACCCATATAACAGGAGTTCTTCACTTCACCAACTTGTAACAAATTCCATCTTGTATGTTGGCCTCTTGTAACTATACATCCACGATTTTCACTTTTAACAAAAAATATATCTTTTCTAAAGATAAACTTGTTTCCCTCATCAAATGGTTGTGAAACACTAAGAAGGTTATGTTTCATCCCATCAACATGTAGTGTTTTCATGGATTTCATATTTTCTTTTCCAATGATGGCTAATCCAACACCATTGATCCTACGAGATTCATCATTTCCAATTGTCATTGTTTCTTCTTTGATGTCTTTCTCATTATTCTACAACATTAAGTATCCTATCATATTAGATGAAAATACAATATCATGAATCCATGGAAGTTATCCTTATGTAGATTTCGAATCATTTCCGACAACAAGAGCTTTTTCATTTTCCTTCTCTCTACTTTCTGTTGTGCTTCCTCCAATTTTCTATCCATTACATTGTGTTCTGGCCAGAAAACCATGCTCCCTTTCTTTTCAAACATATCAGGCATGTCCCATTAAGATTTTATAATATTTGGTTTTTGAGAATTATTAATAATCTTTTGTTTCTCAGGTAACACACTAAGGTAGCCCTTTGCAAGATGTCCATGCTGATCAAATCTTTCATAAATAGTTTTCAATGGTTGGAACCTATTCTCAATTTTCACACCAGTCATCATATATATCTTTTAAAATTTATTTGGTGAATTTATATTTTGAAACAATTGAATCCCCTTAAATCCTTGAATTTCAAAACATGTATAATAGTTGTAATGTTGTTTGTTGAAACAACACATATTTTCCACATGTCCGAATCCACCACAATACCATCAGTAACCATATAAATTATATTTTCCTCTGAAACATCTATACTGACCAGATTTTTAACACAATTTTCAACAATATTTTTAATTGAATTATGTTGAACATCAATCATGATGTTTTAATTTGTAACTATCTTCCTCAGTTCAGATTTATCAATACCAGAGGAATTATATGTCTTTCTTGAGTCATTATTTTTATGCACTTCTGATTATTCAGCATTACTGAATTTTTCCACATACGTGGTCTTTCCAGCCTTGTTCATATCGAAACAAGTTCCGTATTTCAATTCAACCATTAATGGTATCTTTTTTGGATCCTTATTTGGTTCATTCATACTGAAACATTCACCAACTTATGAGATATAATTTTTGAAACTAATACTCATTTCTTCAACATTATAATGTTTTTTTGGGCATGTTCCAACTCATCTTTTTTTCCTTGAGCTTTACATCATGATGATCAATTCGATTCTTTTTATTCTCAAGAGAATTTTTCAGATCATCAATATATTTTTCCATATTTATTTTCTCATCATTAAACACTTATTGATTGTATAATGTGGAATTTTCATAATTAAACTTCTTTTTTTCCTTCTCAAGACTTCAGGTCATTCTCAAACATTCCTTCAAATATTCTTTCAGATACTGTTCAAGTTGAGTTCTTTCTTCTTCAGTACTACTGGTCTCATAATCATCATTATTCACAATTTCAAAAAATTACCCTCTCTAGATTTATCACCAACAAGAATCATCAGATCCAGTATCACTATCATCATCATCTTCACATTTCTAAAACAATATTCTTCTATTTGATTTGATGAACTTTGTATCCTTACCTCTTCTAGAATATTTATCTTTTTCACCCCATTTCTTCCAAGACCTTCTTGGTGTTTTTACTTATTCATCATTGTCATTGTATTTCCATTTATTAGGAAAATTAGCTACAATGTGGCCAACAACACCACATTCAAAAAAATTCAAGGGGAGTTTCCCTTTGTATTTCCATGTGCCCATTTTAACAACATTAGAAAACAAGGATAAACATTCATCAAAATTTTGACATACCTCATCTTCCCAATCTGATTCACCGGCATCATCTTTAATAAGAGTCTTCTTTGACTTCTCTCTCTTCATATCATTGAATGAAATTTCTCTATCAGCTTTTATTTTTCCCTTTATAGTCTTCTCCCTTCTCATCTCATAATTAGTGAGAGTGCTATGAAAATAATCCAAAGATAATATTTCAGGTTCTCTATCTTCTAATGAAGACACATTAGCATCAAAAATGTCGGGAAAAATTCTCAAGAACTTTTCAACAGCTGCAGAATCTTCTAACATTTCACCAAAACATTTTATTGTACTGATAATATCATTTATATTGGTAATGAAATCCCCAATAGATTCAGATTCTCCCATTTTCAAGTCTTCATACTTCAGTACCCAAATTTCTAGTTTAACATTCTTCACTTTTGTATTTTCTTCATATATGATCTTTAGTTTGTCCCTGATTCCTTTGGTTGTAGAAAGTCATTTCACTCTTAGAAATTTACACTCAGAAAGAGATGAGAGTAAAGCATTTTTAGATCATCCATCATTCTCAAGATTCTTTATATAGACATGAGTAAGAGAAACCTTAACCTCAATAGCATAAAATCCATCTGTTGTAGTTTCATGAAGTTCATATCCATGAGACATAAGATAAGGCATCATTATTTCTTTCCAAGTGTGATAGTTCATTCCATAAAAAATTGGAATCCCATTACTGTTCACGCAATATAGATTCTCCATAAAAACTTCTCTTGAACCACTTCCGTAAAGAATAACCGAAGAGAACATGTCCCTCTGATACCAATTGATGTTCTTTGTTAGGATCCACGTATCAGTGAGAGGGGGAGAGGGATAATTAGTGATATTTTTTTCTTTTTATGTTTCCTTATTTTTGAAACAACCTTCATCTCCGGTTAAAGATTTTCTTCCATGCTGAACACATACAACCATAGGAACACAAGATTTACATAGTTCACTACTCAACAACTATAGCTACGTCTTTGGTATGTTATAGAAACAATCTAGTACCACACAAACCATTTTAAAACAATCATTTGATGTGGAATACAATTAGTAGGATATACCCTTACACTCCTGTAGAACTTTGAAAACAATGTAATAGTGTTTGTGCTCCCTCTTAGCACAAATAGGTTAATGTAATGATTATGTGCTTCTTAATTAACTTATAAAAATAAAATCATTAAAAACCATTCTTCACTTTCCAACACAGAAGCTGGTAAAAATCTCCTGGTACAAACATCTTGTGCTCCCCTGCTTGTGTACCTCCCTGCTTGCGTGTCACCTACTTGCACACCACTAACTACTTGTGCACCACTATTGTGCATAGCTCACATGTTCCACGCCACTCTTCGCTTATACACAACACAATTCTTGATGACACCTCCATGCTTGCATGCCTCTGAAAACATGTGCACCACATTCTTCTTGCGTGTCTCTCTACTTTTGCGCCTTATAAATAACACTCATATTACGCACCACTTCAGCTTTCACACTACTTCCTACTAATATTATAATGACTTGAGTGACCAAACCTTAAATTTGTTTCTTAATATTTGAGCGTTAAAAAATAAGGAGGATAGTCATCTATTTATAGGAATTTTGGTGACTTGCACGCCACCTACACTTGCTCCCCGCCCTAGCACTTGCACTCCTCCCCAGCCCTTGCGCCCTACTCTATCACTTGTACGAAAATTTGTTACCTTTGTCATAATTTGATACGAGGATGTTTAAATATGTCTTGCGTGCAACATACACTTGCATTCCAGCAATACTTGCACACCACACAAGAGAGTTTCTTATAATTGCATCACACTTTTTGACTTGCATTCCAATCTTTAACTTGCACTCCACTTTATTTCATTTGTCGCATTTTGATGTGATGATCATGAAATATGACTTGCGCACAACATACACTTGTGCACCACACTTGAGCGCCACATTTTTTCCTTTTCCAAAAACAGTTCTTTAATCTCCCTATCCTTCATAAGGCTTACATCATAGGTTCTCCAAACTTATGATATTTTTGAAACACAAATCAGCAATTCATCATCATAGTTTCAGTGGAAAATACTAAAACATCCATATCTTTCAACAGCATCATTTCTTCAAAACAAAATTTTATATGGCTGCATCATCATTTCTCCCCCTATCGATCATAACGCTTACATCACATGTTCTCTTGACTTGTGATATTTGTGAAATAAATATCCTCAAAGCCTCGTCTGGTTTTCATGTTCATTATATAGTGAATAGATTTATCATATTTGAAAACAAAAAACAACACTCTGTAACAAAAAACACATCTTAATTCCTTATACGTCCAACATGATTCCAACACTACCTATTTAAATAAGGGTGTGTTATAGAATAATATATTCAACAATGGAATATAGGATAGAGGTTTCATAATGTAATTTTTTTTTCTAGTTAGCTTCATAATATATATAGGTTGTGTGATAGCCCACTTTTTTTTATTGAATTATATGGTGTGGTGAATATCAGTTCACTAATGTACATTTTATAGTTTTTCATATATATATTATAGAACACACACCCCATTTATTGGATACTATTTTAAACATCACCATTGTAGTGGGGTTCATTTGCATTCAATATGGTCAGGGACTATGTCTGTGCTTTGCAGTATAGTAACATTTATTTTTTTGTGGACATTATTTTTATAATTAGACAATTAATTACCAAACCTCCACAAACCCCATCATTCATCCACATTTTATGTTGGTCCATGGGTGATATACGTACATCCCAAGGTGGTATTTTAGATAAATTTCATCATCTCTGATCTCGATGATTTTTCGATCATTCCTTAATAATTCTATGTGGGTTCCCTTGTCATCTCTTCACGTTTTTTCTCTCATATCACTAAACACAGATGTATTCTAAAATTTGAAGAAGTATTTTTTGTGTTTATATATTATGATATGTTATGGGATACTATATTTTATGTGAATTATGGGATTTACATTCAGTATGGTGTTTTGTGGTCATCTTACACTTATCGTATCATTACACATCATTTTTGGAATCTCTATTAGTGGATGGGGACACATTGACATTCCGTATTTAGATGTTAATATGAGAATAACATGTTTCTTCCTTCCATGTGACATTATGCATATTATTATTAAAGATAATTACTTTTTGTAATTGAATTGGCAAGGAAATGGTATATATTTTATGACTTTCAGTATTCTTTTTCTTATAGCTTAAATGGTTGAGCATTCTTTCTATTCAATATAGATTTGTATTGTATTGATATTCTATAATGTATTTTATGGATATAAGATTGTTAATTTTTTTTTGAAATGGGATTGATTCACCACACATGAATAGGAATAAGAAAATATATCAGAATATTATAATTTATTCCCATATAATCATGGAATGTGTTATAATTCCTTTGAATATATTTAAATAAATACCAAAATATTTTTTTAATAATACTGAAATTTGGTGTTTGGTGGTTTTATATGTATGGATTTTTAACATCTGGTATTTCTGATGGGAAGTGGTTTTAATTTCTGATAATGGTTGAAATGCATAGATTAATGATTTTAGGATTATTATATGTGTGTAAGTTGGTATGTATTGTTTTTTATATTAAATTATGTGATAGAATGAATAATTAATAATTAAACTAAAATATAATTTCACAGAATGACTATTGTGTTGGGAATTTTTTTATATAGTTATTGATTAACATAAAATTAAATGGATTAATGAATGGGTCTTAATGTAATGAATATAATTTATATAAATGATTAATTTGGATAATAAATGTGGAATGTTCCATATATTTTTTAGATTTCTTGTGTTGTGTAAATAATTTATATGTGGTAGTGAATGGTCTGAAGGTTATTAGGCCTCTTAGTGATGTTTTGAGATGTGATGAGGCTCTTTCACTAAACACATAGGTTTGTATTTTGTGTGTCACTATTGTATATTATATATTAGTTGTGATTTATATAAGAATCACAACACCATCAAGCACCATGTGATGAAATCTAAAAGATTTGGGATGTTTTTCACTACAATCCATAAAGGTGTCGATTGGTGGTAAGATACCCACCCTCCCTGCTCTATAATCATGTAATGGTTCTTACACACATGTTTTGATGGATTGATGATATACTTTACCTATAATTTCACTAATGAGATTAATTTTATGATTTATTGTGTTGTTTTTCATTTTAGGAATTTTCCATGAGGTTTATTTTCTTCGATTTCATTATATATTAAAAGAATATATATCATCCAGTTGTTATGGTAGGATATGGTTTTAAAAATTGGTTGGATATGGGGTTCTTTTCTTGTTGTGCCTTCCATGTTTACAATGGCTGGAATGTGATGGCTAGTTTCACATGGTGTTCTTTATACAATACAGTTTACTAGGTGTCCTGAAGATATAATTTATGAAATTGATGTGTGTATAATTATTTACAGAATTGGGGGAGGTGAGAGAAGAAAAAAGAGAGAATGTGGCATACAATACCCAATATGGATATTATTTATAATATTTTATTATACATGGGAACATTATTTTTTGAGTGTTCTATAGTGCAAATGAGAATGGTTAGTAGACATACTTATGTTCAAGATGGTACTTTTGTGTTTTGGATGATTCATTAATATGATATTTCTACATGTGCATGAAATATATTATATATAATTCAACTAAGTGTATTTTTTATGATCAACCAACATATATAGAGTATGTTTTACCATATTTAGAGGATTTATAGATGGATTGTTTCGGATATTACATTCCTTTATATTTTTGTTATTTTTGAGTTACTTTTTAATGTTTTAGTTTTCGATTTTTCTGGGGACCCTATTATTATTTTATCACACTATACATTCGTTATGTGATGTTTATTTTTCATATTTTATTTATATCATATTGTTTTTTTAATTCTGTTTTCATATATCTTGATCGTACATAATCTAATGAGTGTATTCCTTCCATATGTGAGATTTTAGTAACATCAAGGTTAGTTTCCAACACAAGGGATACATAAGGCAGGACTGGTTGACATTATCACTCATTATTTATTTTAATCCTAGGAGTTTTTCAATTGGATGGTAGGGGAATAGATAGTTTGATATATAGGACATTGTTTGAGTCATATTAATTAGTTTATAACTATTCATTATGTTTATTTCATAGGTTTGTAGGGTAATGGTTCAAATAAATCATTGATCATGACTTTGACTCAGTATACTATATAATAAACATGATTTTACTGCCATGTGATCTGATGAAATGACTCTAATAATATTGAAATATTGTTTGAGGTGTAAAATTGATTATGATAAATATTAACAAGAGGTATATTCATCATGATTGATTTCTTTTCATATTATAATTTGATGAGCATAGATATTTAAAATGAGCTAATTCGAATAACCTTAATAAAATTACATACTATCAATCATATATAACCAATGTTTTCACATCTGGTTATGAATTTGAAACATATTCCATGTGTATTTTTAGCTAGTGATGTTCAATAAAATAACAAAATTGATTGTTGTGGGTGACATAATTGTAGTAGATAAATAGTGGAATAAGATTTTGTGGTCCCTTCAAAAGTATTATTTCGATAATTAGTTGTGAATATTGAGTATCCCAATGAATGATAGAATATTAGATGAGCCTGAGATTGATTTATATTTCATTAAAACATGGAATGAGTAATTAGGTCCATAATACAATAGATATTCTTGGTCATCAACACATAAACTATTGATGTGGTACCTTACAGAGAACAAGGAGAAAAATTATTTTGTGATAGGGATCCAAAAATATTTTTATTGGAGTAAATATCATCAAATATTATTCTAGTGAAGATGTAGAAGCTTCGTTTCCTTTAGAAGTAGAGTATATCAATGTGAGATCATGGGTTCATGTTTGGGAAACACATTAATTTTATGTTTTATATTTTCCTTATAAAAATTAAAAATCATGTAATAATAAATAAAATCCATACCATTGTATCAAATACGATGATACTCCATTTATATTTCCAATATGTATAATGGTACAGATGATAGAAAAGGTAATCATGTACATGAAATGGTGTGATGAGACACCGTGAGAGGGGATACTGTAGGGTGTACCATAGAGAAGATTATTTAATAAATGATATTAGGCATTTTGTACTCTAGGTTTCTGACTATTGCTGAATCGACCCCATATATTCCTTTATATTATTATACGGATATGTGATTCCATGGATAACATCATGTACATTGGAACAAACTGTCACATCTATTAGAGTGATTCTCATCACCAACATCAGTGCCTAGGGGTTCTTTGAGTTTTTATGTATAAAGTCTTTATGTTTAGTATTGACTAATAATGAGGTCAAATTTTTAGAAGGGGAAGAATCCCTATGATCTGCTGATTTGAGATGGGGTATGAAGTGTCTGAACATTGGTAGTTCACCATATTTTGGTTCCCTTTACCTAAGAAAAATTTTTATGTGGGTATTTAATGTGATTATGGGGTTCCAATTATTGAAAATTGTATTATATATAGGTTTCATCGCCATATGTTTCATATATCATCACATGTTTGATTAATTAATTATTTACCATTGTGTGACATAGAATCCACACAATCCTATTTTCCACCCACTATATTTTTTTGTTAGAGATAGATTATGAGTGATTTCCAATAACTTTAGTTTTGACAATGAAAATCATAGGTCATACCATCTTTTTTTATATTTTCTTGGTGTTGTAGATTGATAATGAGTAATGTTAATCATGAAGAGAAAATATTATGATATTGATATTTCAATATTATTTCTTCCTCAACATTTTATGGATGTACTATGTGTGTGTCAGTATTAAAAAATTAGGAAATATCATCATGTATTCATAAATAGATTTATATAATGAGGCTTTCATCCATTAATGGAGTATATCAGTTGGTAAGTAGATATATAAAGACCATATCTCAATAATTGGAAAACATTTGGTGAAATATATGGGTCAATAGGTGATAGTGCATCTCGGAGATGTTGAAGAGTATTCAGATGTTTTCTCCAGAAATTTCATGACACATATCTCCTAAGGTGATGTCATGTACATGATATATTTTCAATAAAAAGATTCTCTAATTTTAGTCTATACCAATGGGATGTAAACCATTATGTTTTGGGGGATTATGATTATGATATAAAATCAGATGTATAAGGGTTTTGTCCATTATAGTGTGTCATTGTGGGGAGATCCAATCTTATTCATTTAATGGAATATGGTATTGTATATTTTTGTAGAGACTACCAAATTATAAATCATATTACAATAATCAATCTCCACGAACATATGAGGATTGTATATTTACTGAATAATTTATATGATATACATGGTTTTATATGATTAATGTATTTTTTATATTTTACCATTTTAGTGTGTGGTAGAAAGATGTAATAAATATTTCCTTTCAGTTAATGTATCTGCACTTTAAGTATATTTTAATGACGTTTTGTGACAAAGAAACAATGTTTCTATTTATGTAACTAAAAAATGTCTTTTGAGAAATATTGGTCATGTTCATATTCATTTTCATCAATGAAATATTGATATACTATAAGATATATGAGGAGTATTCTAATAATCATGGATCATACTTTTTAGTCCTTTAACATCACAAAAACTATTTAATGTTTCCAGATGAATTTTTTGAATAGTAAAGGTGAATTACCTTGAGCATTTTGTGTCATTGATTTTTGTTTCCAATTACCCATTAATGATAATTGAAGTCGTTTCTCGGATGTCTCCCATGAATTTTGCATAGGTTCACAATTATTGATGTCTCATTTTTTTTTAATCTATATTAATTTATAATTTTTTCTTTCACTAATACAATTTTGATAGCTATATCTTAGAAATACCATTTCATTATCTATTCTTAACTATTCTTGATAACATTCAACAACATCTAGTGTAGGTAAATCGGTACTCAAGTGATTTTGCTTCTAGAGTAAGGGGTTTTTCTTAGGTTTGTATATATAACATCCCAATAGGTATTGGGATGAATAATGATATAATATAAATAATTCATCCCTTATGGGCCTTGTAATGTGTATCCCAATGTTTGTAACTATCTCACCCATGATTAATGTATATGTGTTTTTATGTTATTGTTTGATATATGGTTACATTACCTTATGTGAGAATTTTTTGAGTACATTACCTATTATAAGATATTTATGAATACATTATCTCAGTTTTTCATTAATTAGTTATAACAGATGTGTATGAAATTTCATTTTGAGTATGATATTGATTAGATATAAAATATATGAATATGGAATTTTTGGCTAATGAAATGATAAGGAATTGATGAGTGAATGGTTTTTCCAATTTGTAGAGAAGCATTGAGGGGGATTGTTGAATTGGTTGCCTTCCAGCTACATGTAAAGGAGGATTATGGGAAATTATTTTTTGTTACAAATTAAATTATAATATTTGTTGATATGATGGGTTTTATCGTCTTAATGGGGAAACACATTGTTATAGGTTATGTGTCATATTTTATACATGGTGATGCCTATGATAGATGGCTAGAGGATATTTAGAAATAAATGTTCTTCATTGGAGGTATTTCATACTAAAAATGATGAATAAGGGAGTTATTATGAATTTCACAACTAACATTTAGCAATTTATATATTAGATTCATGGTTGTACTCTAGTTTGAGGATGTATTTATGGTGATCCAATATGAATTAGATAGTGGCAGTTTTCATGGATAAATTTCTGGACTACAAGTATGTAATTGAATGACATAATTTTCATAGATATTTTTTCTATATGTAGTATTTTACCAAATGTAAGTGTAAAACATATTTATATATATTATCATATGATTGAACCAAGTTGATGGAGGATATGATGGTATCCATGTTACTATGGATTGGTTGATGGGGTAATCTCACTTCATATAAATAATGGTGTCAGGAACTAGTGATGATTTAAAATGTTTTTATATGTATGAGGTTATGATCATACATGGAATTGAGAAGTCAGTTTTTTATAATCCACATTATTTGAAATAATATAATTAGTCATGGGGTGGAAGAATTATTTTGGAACACATCTATTCCTTAAAACTACATTTAAACCCATGATATATTAATAAATTTATTGGACCATCGATATTTTGGATGATATGTTTAGAATATTAAATTCATGGTTTGGTAAATCATGAAAAAAACCATCCCTTTGTGTTATTTTAATTATAAATAATGTCTCACTCATCTAATGAAATAAATATTTTGGAAGATTTATATTGGTTGTTGTTTCCCTATATTGTTTTCTAGGCCATGTTTAGGGAGTCATAAGTTCTAATTCCTGGTATAGTATAGATCACATAATTAAGGTTCATGTAGTTTTGGAGAGGATGAATATGATACATGACCAATTGATATACTATATTGATCACAGGGGGAGAAGCATGGATTTTTAGGTTGGGGAGAATATATTCTTAATGATATAACCTTATATAAGGATATATTGGATTGACAGTATAGTAATCCTTTTACAACATTCTTTTTCCCTTGGATGTGTTAGGGAATATAGGTGAGGTGGAATATCTATTGTCTCTTCCACTATGGATGGACAAGATCAATGATATCTTCCATGAATCTCAGCTCCATTAAAATCATAATGAGAACTCACTTGTCATTGACTAGGGTGATTGAAATATAAAGGATGATATTCCATTCAAATCATTACAAATGTAGATAAATGATCATCAATATAATTTTCAGTGACAGAAAACCATCCATTTGAATTGTGTGATGTAATTTCATTATGTCTTGATGGTGAAAATAATGTAGCATCAAATATATGATCCAATTATATCGATATTTTATTTGATATTTTCATTGATGATGTGATTATCAACTCTTATGGATTTATGAAATTCACATCCTACACTTACTAATTATTTCTGTAAAATCTACAATTATTTGAAAGAGGGAAAACCCATGTATAAAAAACGTCTTAGATTAGATTTTTTAAACATTAAATGTGGTTCAGTTCCTCCTAATATTGAAAATAACATTAAATAATTTTTGGATTCCTTGATTTATATTGTATTATATAACACTGTGTGAGGTTTTCTAGTCATTTTATTGGGATATGAGTAAGTTGAAATTTTGTAAATAATTTCCACGTGGATGTTGGATAACTCATGGATTGTGTTTTATAGTGTTTTTGTAGATGGGTTGTAATGAGATCATTGATATGTATCTTGTGTGGTGGTTTTTGGAACACCAAAAATATTTTCATTAGAAATATTTATTTTGATTTTTGAGTATGATAACTAGTTGTGAGGTATATAATGGAACAATATAGGACGTATATCATGTTATATTTTGAAAATTATATTAATGGTTGTTTATAGGGGATTCGTTTAGGATGATGGCGAGTGGATGTTTGTGTTTTAGATATCATTTTAGAGGGTAATTAATATTTTTTTTGGATTTTTATGATACAATTTAAAATGGTTACCTATAGAATTGAAAGTTTAGTTATGGTGTTGGGTCTAACAGGTTGAGTTTTTATGGTTATTCCTATTTCATCATAACACCTACATAAAAGGATTATATTTGAGATGGATTCTAGGATATGGATTATTATAGTTCAACCGTTCATTTGTATATCTTCACCATGAATCATGGATGGGTAATTTCATTATTTTGGATGTGTAAAATTTGTTCATGTTGTTTTTACAGTGTCATACTTCTTTTCCTATATTATTGGATATATATAATATACCTTACTTTCTAAATTAGACTTCAATATCACCAACACCACTACATCATATTCATTACACTACATTAATAATATTTTACTATATTACTTATTTTTGGTTATTGTAATATGTGTTTTTCTGTTTTATTAAGCTTTCATTTCAGCCTATACATTTCTAAAACCCTAGAAACCCCAAAATTCTTCCAAATTTTCTATTTTCCTTTGATATTAGAGTTTCAAATAATGAAGATATTATGGTGACATTTCAACTACATTCGACAATGGCCTTTAGATATCAATCTGTGGTGATAAAATGTGTGTTTCATTACCTTAACATATATATTTTAACCCAGTTCATCAACCCAATAGGGCTGATAAAAATGGAAAAACTTATTTGGGTGATGCCTTAGTAGAAGATTGACATGATAATCTTTGTTCTCTGGAGATTATTGTGATTCCTTTCATAATGGTTCATGGGGGTAACATACCATTTAATATAAAACTATATAGTTAATTAGAACTATTTTATTAATTTAACTGATCATACATCATTCCTCCATTAGATATAAATATGGGAATAACATGCATTTTTTCATTTGGGGACACTATATGCACCTACTTGATGAGGATAATTAAAAATTTATTTTAATTTTATGGTAATTTGATAAAATAAAATGTGTTTTAAATATTTATATTCATTCACTAACATGGATGGAAAATAATTATATTCCTTAAAGTTTTATCATTTGCTAAGTTGTGTTTTTTAATTGTGGTTATTGAATTTTTAAACCATCATGTAATATTTTTCCTCATCACGTATTAAAATTTAATAAGATTATATATATCAAAATAATAATAATTTTTCCCATTTAATTTTAACTATTCGATGAATTCCATGGATAAAATTTAAATAAATATAATGAAATACCGTTTATATAATTGATGTGTGTTTTGTGGTGGTTTTAATGATTATTGGTGTTAATGTGTGGTGTTTTTGATGTGGATTGGTATTGATGATTGATGTTGGAAAAGTCATGGGGATTATTGATATTGAGATGATGTATTATTTTGATGGTATGTTTTGTGTTTTGTTACATACCTAATGGTGATGGATTGATATGTGAATAAAAAACCTAAAATTAAATTACATAAAATGATTAATTAACTCTTAATTTAAAATAATAACTTTTTTATAAGATATTATTGAAAAAGAGTAAAAAATAGACATAATTAACAAGGATGGTTTAAAATAGGGATATTTATAAATTGGATTATATTTTGAATGATATATTGAATGTATTTTGTTGTTTTAGCTTGATTGTATGGTGTAATTAATTCACTGTTGTTGGCATAAATTTAAGAGGTTATGACTTTGTGTGGAGATATTGTGATTTATGATAGTTATCTATTTATAAACCCCTAGGATGGAATTTTTTAGTCACAATTTTATGTTCTATTTTTTTTATTTAAATATGAACCCCACCATCCTTGAGAAATATGTTCTAAAACTATATTTTTTAGGGAATATTTTTTTCATTATCAATTATGATGAGGATGGATGGCTGGCTATGACCTCTTCTATATCCCTCTTTAATAAGAAGTTTATATCCCAATGATTTGATTAATTATCAACATTGTGCAGTTGTTATTGGGATGTTGATATTGATGTAGTGTTTTATTGTGTGGTTTATTCATTATCTGATTGGGTTATTATGTTCATGTCCTTCACTTTCATGATATGATACTCTCTACGATATGTAGAATTCGATATAGGATGATATGGGTGAGATGACCAGTTGTAAGTGGAGTGTTTGGAATGATGGGATTATCATTGTTTCATCGAGATGGATGTGATGTCTAAATGAACATATGGTTATAAATTTTTTGTAGGGTCAATGGTTTCATTGGGAAGGACTCTACATATGGATGGGATACCACAACTTATGATATTAGGACAAGGGATATGATAATTTTTGGAAAAGTAGTATGGGGTACCAATTATGTATATTCATATTAATATGATATTAAACATGGTTCATTATTTTTTAGTGATCCATTTAGAGGATGATATTGGATTGTTAACCTTCTTTGGTGTATTTTGTATATTCTATTTTTCCAATTGAGAATAAGTATACTCTTTCTACATGTGCATAAGAGACATTGGTTATGACCCTCTTAAGCATAACAATAATTATAAACAAATATATATAAATTATTTTCAATGTTTACAGGTGGACTATGGGGACCATGATAGACATCATTATCCGTTAATTTACAGTTTTTTGTGTATTAACAATCTTAGTATGTATGTTTGGTATTTTTTATATAGAATCTCATATTTTTTAACATTAAAAATGAATTCTGGAATGTATATATGTTCCTATTTTATTTTCATAATGGAGTTTCATAATTACTAATATCCTATAACCAAATTCAACATTATATATTGATTTTAATGCATTCCATAAGTGATATTTTGATAACATTTATTATCTAAAACAACATGTTTCCTAATGAAAGTCGTAAATCCTGTGAATTATGTTACATCCTTTATTTCCATTAGAAGAGGGGTACAATTATAGGGAGGGTGTTATGACATATTTTATGATGATTGCATAATATTTATATATGCTAATATTTTATTCAATTATAAATGAATATGATTTATCAATTACCAGTTATGATCTCTCAATTTATAATGTCATCATCTCAATCACATATTCTCATGACATGTTTACATATAATAATTCAACAATATCATATATGTTTACAATTAATAATCATCTAATCTAACCCGATTCTTATTTTATTAATTATAATTTGGTTCTAATTATAGAATCTAAATATCATGAATATAGTTTTGTAATATGTTTAAAGAATGATGTTATACTTGATGATGATTTTATTATGATAATATTTTTATATAGCTACATTAGTTACAATAATACTTTAAATTTACATTCCATGTAATGATATTATATGTAAAGACCTGGAAATTTGAAAGTTGTTTTTTTCTTAATTTTCTTTGAAATTTTTCAAGAACGTAGTTTCTGACAGCACCTGATTCTGAGGCCCGGTGTGCCCGGAATCATTTTCCAAAGATTAGATCGGGTACGTTCAGTGAACAAACGAGCGGGTTTCCCTAACTTTTGAACCGGTGCTCAGAATCGAAATCCGAAGGCACCGATGGAATAACAACATCGGTAAATGCTTAGAAACACATTTTCCAGAGTTGCGTTTGCACGGGTGTAGTTACTAATTTTTTGGGTTAAATAATTGAATAAAATAAAATGGGGAAACCAATTTATTTTATTTATAGTTGTTTAACATAATTTAAGAGGTTAAAGTGGGAACCACAATATCCTACACCTCTAGGTATGATATTTGTGATGTGGGGCCCACATGAGCCCCACCTTTTAAACTTCCACGAAACCCCCTTTTTGATTAAGGTAATGCACCCGCACCCCCTATTAAACGAATTCAACCCTTGCGTTTAAACTTTATAATAAACGCCTCTATTAATTAGGTGGTATAAAACGTTGCAATTAATTGAGATAATTGTTTTATTTGTTTTTGATTTTTTAAACATTTGGCATGAGTAATAAAATAATGTAACCCTTATTTTATTGTTGTTGCTTTGGTTGTGTGGGAGGATTTTGGAGAGAACGGCTCAAAGTCTCGAAGTTTTTCGTTCTTCGTCGAAGAACGTGATGAATGCGAAGAATGCCGACCTCTGACGAAGGTCGACAAGAACGCTGAATCCGCGGAGATCGACCACGTGACGCCGTGTACCGCGACGATGTTAATCCTTCAATCCGCGACACCGACGACGTTTACGAAGTCTTCTTCCGCGACGTCCCTTTCCGCGACAAATCTCGTTCGATGACAACGCTTGAGGTAGGGAATTAATTTGTGTAAGTTTTTATTCCCGTGGTTCTTTCCTTCTAAAACAAAGAACTTGGATCAACTCATTCTCAAGTTGATCCATGATTGATTTCTTTTGCGGGTTGGGAATATTTATTTGCGGGGAAAACGGTTGGGGTTGATTTCTTTTGATCGTGAAAAAGCATTTTTGTTGTTCGTCTTTTGGGCCGCTTGTTACCCAATTAACACGAGGAGGTCAAACCGCATGAACACGGCCGACTCTCCTCCCCCTTTTTTGTTTTGATTTGTTGCGGCACGAACAAAGGTGGCACGGTGCAACGGCACCGTGCAGAAATAATTAAGAACGCGATGAAGAATCGCGGCACCGTCGCGCCGCGCCGTTTAGGCTGAATGAAACCACGGCTGGAGTCGGGGCCGCGGAGGCGATTGAAGACTCCGCTAGTTTATTTTTGTGCGCGGATTGACGGGCGAGGACAAACGAGGCCGCAAAGATAAATTTGAAGCCTCCGTAGTGAAGGTCGGGTCCCGGGAGATCCTTTGGAGAAGGCGGCGAGAAAAACGGACCACCGGAGCGCGTCCGATGGTCTATGGAAGACTCCGCCGGTGTGCCTCACCGGCACGGTGGCGCCGGGGGCTGGAGGCGGCGGCCGACACCGGCCGGCCACCGGGAGGCGGTGGCGCCCGACGCGCCGCCAGGGAGGAGCATCGCGGCTTCAGCCGCGGCGGCAGTCAGCTGGTCCCACGACCGCGCGGGGCCAAGGGAGGCGGGAGGCGGCGCTCAGCTGCGTCCATTGACAAGAGGTGGACCCACACGGGGCCGCGGTTCAATCAAGTGGGGCGGCTCCCCCCCCCCCCACTTTGCGCTTCGGATTAGCCGTTTTAGGCGAGCCACCTGGCTGGGCCAGTGCGCCAGCGCGCCGGGCCGCGTCGCGCCCATGCGGGCTGGACCCGGACCCGGGTCAGGTCGACCCTGTTCGGGCTGACCAAGGGGGTCTCGGGCCAGATCTGTCCGGGCCTGACACCCCCACTTATGGAACTTTTTCGGTCTTTCACCCATATCATGGGCCACAGACCTCTGATCGACGCACCTTTAGCTATGATGCAATCCTTGGATCGAGGATATCGGTTCAGTATATTACACTCAAGGTTTCAGAGAACTTTGAGTACGGCCGTGTTGGTTCTGCTACAAAACCATTCAGGCCCTCTGAGCGGAAACACTTATATCATGAGCTTCAGACGTCTGATTGACATACCGTTAACATTGTTGGATTCCTCTTGTTGAGACGGAACTTTTGGCATACTTCGCATGTGTTTTGGATGCAGTTGGAGTATGGCCGAGTTGGATTGTACCCAAAATCCAACCAGGCCCCTCGAACGGAAAAGCTGATAACTTTCAGACCAGACGTCCGTATGACGAACTGTCAGCGGCGTTGGTGATCTTATTGAGAAATGGTCCATATGAGTATACCCTGTGAGAGTTCAGGGTACAGTTGAGTTACGACCAGGATGGTTTGCTCACGAAACCAACCGGCCCCCTCAGACGAAAAAAATAATAACTCACAAACCGGGCGTCTGATTGACGCGCCGTCTATTGCGTTGATACCCCTATGACGAGGCGGTACATTGAGATATTTTTTTGTGGGACTTTGAGATACATGGAGTATCGACATTTTTCCCGTGGAGCGGACCCTCCCATAGACGAGCATGCAGAGTACAGAGACCGTGTAGCCGACTGAGACCTTACGACTGCTTGACCGACTCGACTTGAAGTGAGTCGACTAGCCCAGTGGACAGAGCACTACTTTGTTTGGGTGCAGACCCATGGAAGATGGAGCACTACCTGTGTGACAGTGCATACCCAAGGTAATCGTCCGGTGAGTACCTCTGCATGCTATTAGGTGGTGTGCACTACTGTGTTTGGGTGGCATACCCCGGCGTAAAGCACTACTGTGTTTGGGTGGCTGACCTGCGGTACTCGACAGGAGGAGTACCTCCGCAGTCTTAGGTGAGTGAGTAGTACCTCAAAGTCGTGACATGACCACTATACACTCCAGAGATGGGGCTCTTCAGCAGTTACGGTTTCAATAATGAAAATCCTGGTTTGAGCTGAGTCTATGAACATTGTATTTACCTCATGATTGTGATGTGTCACTTGATAACTTAGGTATATGTGTGGGCATATACATGGGTAGTGGTCATGCGTTGATTTCATAATCTTTTTGTTTCCTCATGATTGAGATGGGTTACTTGATAACTTAGGTATATGTATGGGCATATACCTAAGTAGAGGTTATCTGTTTAGATCTTCTTTGTGGTTATCCTTGTTGGATTTAGTGAGACCTTGAGGGTCTTCAGGGTCCCTTCTGGGTATCGTTATACTCACCCCTGCACGGGCTATGCCTGCATCTCGTTGTGTTGGTTGCAGACGATGGGCAGTGCTGACGGAGGCCGAGTGTTCGAAGACTGCACGATACCCAGAGGTGGACTTCACGATGAGTTAGTATCAGGAGGTGGACTTCACAGTGAGACGGTAATCGGAGGATGTTGACGGTAAAGAGCGTTGTAGAGGATATTTGTATATACCCTTCAGGTAGGATCTGTGGTGGATGATCTAGGAGCTGCGCTATCTTTACCTACCCTTCAGGTAGGATCCGAGGAGAACGACCCAGGAGCTGCTTCCTTTCTTCTAGCTGTTGTATTTTCTGTTTTACTTTCGTTCATTTGTAGTTGTACCTTCAATTGGGTTTGTATTCTGGCCCATTTACTTTTCAACACTTTCTTCTGTACTTACCGTTTTACTTCCGCTTGTACTCTGTGGTGTTTAGTTTCCCTTTATAAAGGCAATGCCTTCCCAGTTATGAGGATTTACGCCTTTGGTGCTAGTCTCTTGCCCCTGGACTATGGAAGGTGTGCTTGAGGTAGTAACGACATGGGCCCCGAGGATAGGTCGTGGCAATTGGTATCAGACGAGTCAGTTCTACCACAGAACTTATAACTCTGATATTTTAATTCTCTGAAGCAATAGTGTTAAGGTTACCGAGTGTGTTCTTCAGTTCAGGGAGTCCAGTGTTGGTGCGGGCGGCTGACATATCCATACACCAGAACCCTGACAACAGATTTCCAACTTTGTGTATGAAAACAATGATTGTGTGTGGGTTTCCATAAGTTTTTTAATGTCAGCTCAAACCAGGTCATCTCACAAGGTATAAACGTTTCACCGTGTCATGTTGTTTCTTTCAGGATGCCTTTTCACGGACGACTAGCTAGAGCCCAGAGGGATGTGCATACTAACAGCTTTCCGAGCGACGAGGCTTCGGGACAGGGCCCTCTTGCAGTTGAGGCACCAGTGAAGGCACCAGCGGTACTACCATATGTTGGACCACTGATGCTACCAGCCCCAACAGTAGGCGATGCACGCTACTTGAGCACACTGCACGAGTTACAGCACCAGAGGCCACCCAAGTTCCGGGGATAGACAGACCTGCAGGCGGCTGAGGATTGGCTGGAGGCTGTGGTGAGAGTCTTCAGGCTAGTGGGGTCACCAACAAACATCATGGTGATATTTGCTGCCAGCCTTCTTCAGGAAGTAGCAGGCAGGTGGTCGAGCCACTTGTTCCAGTTTTTTGATGGTATGACCTTCACATGGGAATACTTCGAGACCATATTCAGGGTAGAGTTTATTCCAGTAGATCTACACCCTGAGCGTGTACAGGAGATGCTGCCATTACCATAGGATTTTCGATCAGTACCTGAGTCATATGTTGTCCGTAGACAGATGATGCAGAGGTCCAACAGGACTAGAGCTAGCCGTATGACGAGCAGGAAGTGTTATGAATGCGGCAGGAAGGGTCACCTATCACGTGACTGTCCGACCCCCCGCACAGTTGATCCACAGGATTTAGAGGAGCCACCGAGGCAGAAGTAGTGGCGGGTGCTTGAGCAACAACCGAGCAGTGGACAAGGCTATAAAGCTTCGGGAGCAGGTGGATAGGGGCATAACTAGTGGATACGTCCCTTGTACTTCTAGTTCCGTATAGGTGTTGTATTTGTGTCCTTGTACTATGAGCTGCAATAATAAAAAGAAACTTATATTTTTTATGTTTGATTTCCTGTCCTTTTGTTTGGTTGATACTGAGTGGCCCCAGTTAGAACTGTTGACTTGACCCTCACTTTCGAGATTTCTACTGGAGGAGACCCAGTGTCCTCACACGGATTCCGACAGTGTGAATCGACCCTTGGAGGCGACAGTGACAGTTGGATCTCTTGGTAGTAACGTCGAGGCCTTACAATGTTATCCATGGCATGAATACATCATTCATGTCAGGATTGACTATATTAGGCAATGGGTGTGGTTCATCCAGGTAATGAGACAGAGTTTCTCTTTTCGGCAAAGGAGAAATTTTAGCATCTCATTCAGATCGTAGGAAAAGAAGGTGCAGATCATCCATGGGTGGAAGAAGACTACACAGTGCAGTAAGATACTGGAAACCAGAGCAAGACATAGAGACTCGGGCATGTTAAATGTTTCAAGAAGAAGAATATTTAATGAGAGATGTGTCTGCGAAGCAGCAGACGTGGAGGCAGAGCTACGAGAGCAGAATATGGTGGTGTACATTTTAACATGCTACAACCACCCGCCTTAGTTTTCCTCTCCAGGCTCAGGGAGTTGGAGGGCGGAGGAAGAGTGAGAATGATTGCACTCAAGGAGTGTGACCGAATGGCTCTAAAAATGATTCAAGGGACAGTCTGTATCCACTAGTAGCTGCCGTAGTAACAGACGTCGATATGAATCATTCCTTCCTTTCACAAATCATGTCCCTGACCTAGAGTTTCCGGTAAGCCGTAGACATGACACTCACGTCTGGAGATACCATGGTAGAAGACTCGATAATAACACTTACGCTGATGGTGTAATCAGACCCTCAAGGCGAGAGTTGCGGTTGGAATCTCTTGGTGGTAGCGTCGAGGCCTTACGATGTTGGTTTTAGTATGGACTGGGCAATCACACTTCATACACAAATTGATGGTATTAGGCAATAAGGTTTTGGTTTAACTACGACATTGGGATGGGTTTTCCTTGGTCGGCAAAAAGGGAAACCCCATGAAACACAGCATAAAATCATGCACATGTGGGTGCGACTGATCACTCTTGAGTCGGTCGACCTTACCCTCGTGGCAGCTGTCATTTTGAGTTTCAATTCTAACAGGAATTGGAGACCTCTGGAGTTCAAGGATGATGATCACATCCTTGTACGGGTCTCACCTCGACGAGGTTTACAGAGATGTGGCTGAGGTGACAAGTTATCTCTGAGGATCAATTGACCTTTCTGGGTCCTCAGTAGGGTAGGCGTGGTGGTTTACCGCTTGACCCATCCACCTCAGTTGCACCAGGTGCACGACGACTTCCATATATCTCAACTGAGGGGATACGAGAACGACCCTTCACATATCATCGACCATGAGGAGTCGGATGTTGGCGATGAGGTGACTATTGCGGAGGTTCTAGTGGGGATGAAGGATCGACCGGAGCAGATCCTATGAGGATGGTCGATTCCTCGGGTGCGCTTTTATTGGCAGTACAAGAACCTCCAGGTGAGCACATGAGATTTGGAGGCCCAGATACGTGCTCAATACCATTTTTGTAACCCTAGTTTGTGTTAATGCTTTACAAGGATGTAAATCCCTGAGGTGGGAGTAATGTAAAGACCCAGAAATTTAATAGAAATTTTTTTTCTTAATTTTCTTTGTAAATTTTCAAGAAAACAGTTTCTGACGGAAACTGATTCCGAGGCCCGGTGTGCCCAAAATCATTTTCCAAAGTTTAGCTTGGGTACGTTCAATGAACGAATGAGCGGGTTTTCCTAACTTTTGAACTGGTTCTCAGAATAGAAATCCGAAGGCACCGATGGAATCACATCACCGATAATTGTTTAGAAACACCTTTTCCAGAGTTGTGTTTTCTTGGGTGTGGTTACTAATTTTTTGGGATAAGTAAATGAATAAAATAAAATGGGCAAACCAATTTATTTTATTTAAAGTTGTTTAACCTAAGTTAAGAGGATAAAGTGGGACCCACAATATCCTACACCTCTAGGTGGGATATTTATGAGGTGGGTCCCACGCGAGCCCCACCTCTTCAACTTCCACAAAAGTCCCTTTTTGATTATGTTAACGCTCCCGCACCCCCCCTATTAAACAAACTCAAATCTTGCGTTTAAAATTATAATAAATGCCTCTATTAATTGGGCGGTTTAAAATGTTTCAATTAATTGAGTTAATTGTTTGATTCCTTTTTTATTTTTAAAATGATTGGCATGAGTAATAAAATAAGGTAACCCTTATTTTATTGCTATTGTTTTGGTTGTGCGGGAGGATTTTGGAGAGAACGGCTCAAAGTCTCGAAGTTCTGTATTCTTCATCGAAGAACGCGAAGAATGCAAACCTCCGACGAAGGTCGACAAGAACGCCGAATCCGCGGAGATCAACCACTTGACGCCGTGTACCGCGACGCCGATGAAACTTACGATGTCTTCTTCCACAACTTCCCTTTCTGCGACAAATCTCGTTCGACGACAACACTTGAGGAAGGGAATTAATTTGTGTATGTTTTTATTCATGTGGTTCATTCCTTCTAAAACAAAGAACTCGGATCAAGCCATTCTCAAGTTGATCCGTGATTGATTTCTTATGCAGGTTGGGAATCTTTATTGATGGGGAAACTGTTGGGGTTGATTTCATTTGTTCGTGAAAAATCCTTGTTGTTCTTCGTCTTTTTGGCCACTTGTTACGAACTTAACTGGAGGTGGTCGGACTGCACGAACACGGCCGAATCTCCTGCCCCTTTGTTGTTTTGATTCGTTGCGGCATGAACAAAGGCGGCGCAGTGCAACAGTACCACGCGGAATCAAGTAAGAATGCGACGAAGAAGCACGGCGCCGTCGCGCTGCGCCGTTGAGGCTGAATGATACTGCAGCCGGAGTCGGGGCCGCAGAGGCGATTGAAGACTCCGCTGGATGATTGTTGTGCACGGATTGACAGGTGATGACAAACGGGGCCGCAAGGTTAATTTGAAGCCTCCGTAGTGATGTTCGGGTCCTAGGAGGGCCGTTGGTGAAGGCGGAGAGCAAAACGGACCACCGGAGCGCGTCCGGTGGTCCACAGAAGACTCCGCTGGCGCGCAGCCGGGGAGGACCGCGGCGGCTGAAGCCGCGGCGGCAGGCCGCTGGTCCCGCGACCGCGCGGGACAGAGGGAGGTGGGACGCGGTGCTCCCCCACGTATGTTGACATGGGGCGGCCCCACACAGGGCCGCGGTTCATTCAAGGGGGGCGGAACCCCCCCTCCCCTTTGCGCTTCGGCTCGGCAATTTTGGGTGAGCCACTGGGCCGGGCCAGCGTGTCGGGCCGGACCGCCAGGCCGGGACGCGCCGAGGCCAGGCTGGGCCGCGCCCAGGCCGCGCCGCGCCGCACCAGCCCAGTTGGTCCATGCCCAAGTGGGCCGGACCCAGACTCGGGTCGGGTCCACCCGGTTCGGGCCGACCCATGGGGTCTTGGGCCGGAGCGGTCCGGGCCCGAAACCCGCACTTCCAGTCCTTTTTCGGTCATTCACCCATATCATGGGACACATACCTCCGATCGACGCATCGTCAGCTGAGATGCAATCCTTGTATCGAGGCGGTCATTTCAGTATATTACACTCAAGGTTTCAGAGAACTTTGAGTATGGTCGGGTTGGTTCGGATACGAAACTAACCGAGCCATCGAAGCAGAAACACTTATATCTTGAGCTCCGGACGTCCTATTTATGTGTCGTCGACATTGTTGGATTCCTCTTGTTGAGACGGAACTTTTGGAATACTTCGCCTGAGTTTTGGATGCAGTTGGAGTATGACCGAGTTGGATTGTACCCGAAATCCAACTGGGCCCCTGGAACGGAAAAGCTGATAACTTTCAGACTGGACGTCCGTTTGATGAACTGTCAAAGGCGTTTGTGATCTTGTTGAGAAATGGTCCCTATGAGTATACCCTATGAGATTTAGGGGTAATCCGAGATACGGCCGGGTGGGTTCGCTCACGAAACCAACCGGGCCCTTGGGACGAAAAGGCTAATAAATCACAGACCGGATGTCCAATTGACGCGTCGTCTGTTGCGTTGAGACCCCTATGATGAGACGGTCCATTGAGATACTTCTTCGTGGGACTTTGAGATACATGGAGTATCGACCTATAGCTCGTGGAGCAGACCCTCCCAGAGACGAGCATGCAGAGTACGAAGACCGTGTAACTGACTGATACTTGACGACTTCTTGACCGACTCGACATGGAGTGAGTCGACTAGCCCAGTGGACGGAGCACTACTTTGTTTTGGTGCAGACCCATGGCGGACAGAGCACTACATTTGTGACACTGCGGACCCGCGGTACTCGTCTGGAGAGTACCTCTGTAGGCTATTAGTGGGTGTGGACTACTGTGTTTGGGTGGCATACCCCGGTGGGATGCACTACTGTGTTTGTGTGGCTGACCCACAGTACTCGACAGGAGAGTACCTCAGCAGTATTAGGTTAGTGAGCAGTACCTCAGAGTCGCGATAGGACCACTGTACACTCCAGAGACGGGGCTCTTCAGCAGTTACAGTTTCGATAATGAAAATCTTAGTTTGAGCTGAGTCTATGACCGTTGTGTTCACCTCATGATTGTGATGGGTCAGTTGATAACTTAGGTATATGTATGGGCATATACATGGGTAGTGGTTATCCGTTGATTTCATAATCTTTTTGTTTCCTCATGATTGAGATGGGTTACTTGATAACTTAGGTATATGTATGGGCATATACCTATGTAGAGGTTATCTGTTGAGATCTTCTTTGGGGTTATCCTTGATGGATTTAGTGAGACCTTGAGGGTCTCGGGGTCCCTACTGAGTATCGTTATACCCACCCCTACACGGGCTATGCCTGCACCTCGTTGTGTTGGTTGCAGACGACAGGCAGTGCTACCGGAGGCTGAGTATTTGAAGACTGGACGATACCCGTAGGTGGACCTCACGACGAGTCAGTATCAAGAGATGGACTTCACGGCGAGACGATACTCGGAGGAGGATTATTGGAAAGAGTGTTGTGGAAGATATCTATACCTACACATCAGGTAGGATCCGTGGTGGACGATCCAGGAGCAGTGCTATCTATACCTACCCTTCAGGTAGGATCCGAGGAGGATGACCCAGGAGCTGCTTCCTTTCATCCAGCTGTTGTCTTTTCTGTTGTACTTTCGTTCAGTTGTAGTTTTACTTTTAGTTGGGTTTGTATTCTGGCCCATTTACTTTTCAGAAATTTCTTTTGTACCTAGTGTTTTATTTCCGCATGTAATCTGTGGTGTTTACTTTTATAAAGGCAATGCCTTCCCAGTTATCGGGATTTGTGCCTTTGGTGCTAGTCGCCAGCCCTCGGTCTATGGAAGGTGCGCTTGGGGTAGTCACGACACGGGCCCCGAGGACGGGTCGTGACAATAACGCCCCCAAATGATAAAGTGTTAAATGACTAAATGATATGACTCATGTCAAGAAGGTGCACCTTCCTTTTCGGGAAAATGTCTGATTAGAACTCCACGGTTAATTGTGCTTGGACTGGAGTAGTGATAAGGATGGGTGACCTTCTGGGACGTTTCTCAGGGTGTGAGTGAGTGAGAACAAAAGCACACTAAAAATGACATGTGTTGGCCTGTGGGGACAATGATTAGTCATATGAACCGTTCGGGCATGTGGGTGGGCCCCATGGTGGGGACCACGTTTCTGTAGGACAACTGGTGGGTGGGGCCTAGTTGTTACATTTGGTATCAAAGGAGGATCCCACCCTTAAGTGTGCGACACACTGCCTGGGTTGAGATGTAGGGCCCACAACAAGGGCGTTGTGGTCTAAAGGGGGGGGGGTGATTGTAATGCCCCCAAATGATAAAGGGTTAAATGACTAAATGATATAACTCATGTCAAGAAGGTGCACCTTCCTTTTCGGAAGCATGTCTGATTAGAACTCCAAAGTTAAGCGTGCTTGGCCTGGAGTAGTGATCAGGATGGGTGACCTTCTGGGATGTTTTTCAGTGTGTGTTTGAGTGAGGACAAAAGCACACTAGAAAGGACATGTGTTGGACTGTGGGGACAATCATTAGTCATATGACCCGTTCGGGCACGTGGGTGGTGTAAAGACCCGTAAATTTCAAGGAATTTTTTTCCCTAATTTTCTTTGGAATTTTACAAGAACGCAGCTTATGACGGCACCGAATTCCGAGGGCCGGTGTGCCCGGAATCTCTTTCCGAAGTTTGGCTCGGGTACGTTCAGTGAACGAACAAGCGAGTTTTTCTAACTTTTGAACCGGTGATCGGAATCGAATTCCGAGGGCACAGATGGAATCGCAGCACCAGTATTTTATTAGAAACACCTCTTTTGGAGTTGTGTTTGCTCGGTTGTGGTTTTTAATATTTGGGTTTTAAGTTAAGAAATAAAATAAAGTTGTGCGACAATTTTATTTTTTATTTCACTTAAAGCCGCTTAAAGACCAGTTCAAGCTGTTTAAGCTGAGTTGATGCGGATAGGGTGCTATCCAAAAATATCCTACCCTCTTGGTAGGATATTTTGGAGGTGGGGCCCACACGAGACCCACCGTTTCATTTCCCCTAAGTAACACACCCTCGAAAACCCGTTTTTATAAATGTCAACTGACGCGTTTTTTAAATTCTTAACGCACCATTTAATTGGGAGGTTTTATTCGTTGAATTAATTCTATAAATTAATGGGTCGTTACTTATCTCTTTTTCATTTGTTGGCATGTTAATAAAATAAGTCCAACACTTTTTCTCCATAAGTGTTGTTCGTTGAGAGGATTTGACAAACCTCAATTTCTTCATCCTTCTTTGCGAAGAACACGAAGAACGCGAAGAACGCCGACCTTCGACGAAGGGCGATGAAGAACGCTGAGCCCTCGGAGATCGACGACGCAACACCAAGTACCGTGACGCCGACGGTTCTTCTTCCGCAACACTCTTCCACGACAATCCAACCCCGCGACAACCATCGATCGACAACAACAAGATAGGGGGTTGCGCTTCATTTAAATATCTTTTTGGGTTCTAACAACATCACATATTTAATTATTATTAATTAAATATGTTGTTTCTTGATCCTAGGAGATCGTCGACGCGGCTCCCTTCCGCGACGACGTGATGCCCTTCCGCGACGCGACGCTCCACTTGTTCTGCGACGGTCAATTCTACGAAGAACGCGTGTGTGACGACTTGACGAGGTTAGGGTTTTTTTGGAAATGTTTTTATTCCGTGGGAGTTTTCGTTCAAAACAAAGAATCCGGTTTCATAAGAACAATTTTAATTTATTTAAAATTGTTTTCTTGTTATGTTTTCATGTGTTGAATTTTTCTCCCGACTGATATTATCTAAAACGGAGGGTGCGAGCCAAACAAACACGGCCCGACAACCCTCCGTAGTTCTTCCTTGTTGTGCGGATTTGGTGGGTGACGACAAAATGTGCCACATGGGCGATTTAATGATCCCGCAGTGATGAATAGAACCCGGGAGGAACAGCGGCGTAGACGGGAAGGAAATCGGACCACAGGGGCAACTCCGGTGGCCCGCATAAGCTTCCGCTGGTGCGCCCCGCCGGCCGCCAGGCGGCGGCGGCGCCCCGCGTGCTGCTGGGAAAACCTCACCGTGGCTGAATCTGCAGCGGTGAGGCAATTCTGCGGCTGCGTGGAACCGCGGTTCAAGGACGCGGCGGCCCGGCCGCGTCCGGGTGATCGAGGGCGCCCCCCCCCCCACGGGGGCCGCAGTGTTTTCACGCGGGGGCATGCACGCCCCCCGCATTGCTCGGCCACTCGGCCGAGCCGAGCCGGACCGGCAGGCCATTCCGGGTCGTGCCCTGGCCTGGCCGGACCGGGTCCAGCTGGGTCGGGTCGACCCGGTTCGGCCGACCCAGGGTGATCGGGCCGGGTCGGCCCGGGCCCAGACCCCCCGTCTTCGGACCGTTTTCGGTCTTTTACCCGTAACATGAGCTACGGGCCTCCAAATGACGTGACGTCAGCGGAAACACCATCCTTGGATCGAGAAAGTCGTTTCGGTATTCTGCACTCAAGGTTTCAGGATACTTTGAGTTCAGCCGAGTTGGTTCGTACACGAAGCCAACCGGGCCCTCGGAGCGGAAACACTCATATCTTGAGATTTGAACGACCGATTGACGTGTCGTTGACTTTGTTGTTTTCCACATAGTGAGACGGATCTTTTGGCTCACTCCTCCCGAGGTTTGGACACAGGTGGAGTACGGTCGGGTTGGTTTTGCCTTAGAAACCAATCGAGTCCCTTGGACGGAAAAGCCAATAACTCTTAAACCGGGTGTCCGATTGACACGCCGTCTGCGACGTTGAGTTCCTGATGACGATACAGAACTTTTGGATACATAAACTCTGGACCTTGTGTCAGTTGATGTATCATCCTCTCGGCTCGTGGAGCAGACCCTCCCGAACGAGCTTGCTGTGTGCGGGAACCCTAGTGCTGGCTGCGACTTCGACGACGACGACTGTGCAGAGATCCTCAGTGGACTACGACGATGAGAAGTGCTGGTCTTATATCCTATGTGGGTCCCAGATGTGCTGGTCTTGTATCCTATGTGGGTCCCAGCATTGATGAATCAATGAAGAGTGCTGGTCTTGTATCCTATGTGGGTCCCAGTCGTGCTGGTCTTGTATCCTATGTGGGTCCCAGCTTAGATAATTCAGTGCTGGTCTTATATCCTATGTGGGTCCCAGCATAGATGAATCAATGAAGAGTTCTGGTCACGTATCCTATGTGGACCCCAGCTATGATGGTCTTGTATCCTATGTGGGTCCCAGCATAGATGAATCAATGAAGAGTGCTGGTCTTGTATCCTATGTGGGTCCCAGCCGTACTGCTCTTATATCCTATGTGGGTCCCAGCTTAGATGATTCAGTGATGGTCTTGTATCCTATGTGGGTCCCAGTATAGAAGAATCAATGAAGAGTGCTAGTCTTGTATCCTATGTGGGTCCCAGCCGTGCTGGTTTTGTATCCTAAGTGGGTACCATCTTAGATGATTCAGTATCTATATCTGATCATCCCTCTTACCGTTTTGACGATGTATACCCGTGTGAGATGAATGCTGTGTTACTCTCCTTTGTGGATTGTGTTGAACTATCATGTGTCGATTTACTGTTTACTCTCCTCTGTGGATTGTGTTGAACTATCCTGTGTGGATTTACTGTTTACTCTCCTTTGTGGATTGTGTTGAACTATCCTGTGTGGATTTACTGTTTAATCTCCTTTGTGGATTGTGTTGAATTATCTTGTGTGGATTTATTGTTTACTCTCCTTTGTGGGTTGTGTTGAACTATCCTGTGTGGAATTACTCTTGCTCTCCTTCGTGTATTGTGTTGTGCTTTTCTGTGTGAGTATACGTTTTGGTTTCCTTTGTGGACTGGGTTGTGCTTGGGCTCAGATGTTGGAGCCGAACGGGAATTGATGACTTAGGTATATGTATGGGCATATACCTAAGCAGTGTCGGTTGTTACTTCGTGATTGTATCTTTCCTTGTGGTTTATCCTTTGTGGATTTCGGGAGACCTTCGAGGGTCTCGGGGTCCCTACTGAGTTGATTATACTCACCCCTGCACGGGCTATGCCAGCACTTTGTTGTGTTGGTTGCAGACGACGGACAGCGCATCAGAATCGTGGTAGAGGCTTGCTGAGCAGGACGGTACATGGAGGTGGACCACTGGACGGGACGTACTCGGAGCAGATGGCTGGACCGAGGAGCTGTGGAGGCTATCTGTGCTCACCCTTCAGGTGGGACTTCCAGAGGACGGCTCGACGTTGCGGCTTTTCATTCAGTTGTTGTTTTCCCTTTTCAGTTGTACTTTACAGTTGGGCTTGTATTTCCGTCCCATTTTACTTTCAGCACAGCTTGTTATAGATTTTACATAGTGTTTACTCTTTCCGCTTGCTTACTCTGTGGTGGTTTTTTACTTTACAATGGAAATGCCTTCCCTGTTTATCGGGATTTACGCCTTGGTGCTAGTCGCCATCCCCTGGCCTATGGAAGGCGGGCTTGGGGTAGTCACGACATGGGTCCCAAGGACGGGTCGTGACAAATTGGTATAAAAGGGAGGTTCGGTTCTACCGCAAACTCTGATCTTTCTTCTGTGTGAAGAAATAGTGTTTAGCATATTGAGTGTGGTTATCAGTCCAGGGAGTCCAGTGTTGGTGCGGCGACCGATGTATCCGTACACCAGGACCCTGACTTCTAATTTCCGACATAATGCACAAAAAAATTGATTGCATGTGTGTTCAAGTTTTCTTTGTGATTACTTGTGTCAGCTCACCAGGTATACAGTTCTGACCATGGCACACCTGTTTTTTTTTCAGGATGGCCCCACGACGGTAGCCAGCTAGGGTTCCGAGAATGGAGCGTGATGACAGCCCACCGAGCGATGAGGCCTCGGTGCAGGACTCCTTGTCAGCAGAGGCACCGACGATACCTTTACCCGCTGAGCCACCGATGCTACTAGCCCCAGCCGCTAACGATGCACGTCGCCTTAGCGCGCTGCACGAGTTTTAGCGTCAGCGATCGCCTAGGTTCCGTGGGGAGACTAACCCCCAGGCAGCGGAGGACTAGCTGGAGGCAATTGTACGGGTTTTCAGATTAGTGAGGACACCAGCAGACCTCATGGTGATCCTCGCAGCGAGCCTCCTTCACGCGGCAGCAGGAAGATGGTGGAGCTTGATGCTCCAGGTGCACAACGAGACATCTCTCCTCTGGACGGACTTTGAGAGAATCTTCCACTCCGAGTTTGTCCCAGTCACCCTCCGTGCGGTGCGCATCCAAGAGCTGCTATAGTTATGACATGGAAGCATGACAGTGGCCCAGTAATCGGCAAGATTTACAGATCTCTCGTACTACTCCACGGATTTGGTACGGGACCCGTTCTTCCGGGCCTGGACCTTTGAGCAGGGACTGAGGCACAAGATCAGGGATTCAATGATCTCCCTCAACATTCTGATGCAGGCAGAGGTGTTGGAGAGATCCCTTTTAGTGGAGAGTTTCCTCGCCGAGCAGGCACCAGGGACAGGGCCCTCCCTAGGACGGCCCGTAGTAGGGTCTTCTGCAGCTGGCAGTAGACAGGTGAGGCAGAGGTCCAAACAGGCCAGACCATCAGATGGGCAGTCTCAGGATGAAGATTCGGTTGTGCGGGGAACCCTAAGGAGTGCCAGCTATAGGAGGGGCAAGCATTGCTACGCATGCAGCGGGCAAGGTCACATGGCTCGAGACTGCCCGACTCGTCTTATAGATGAGCAGTAGTTGGTAGAGGGACCTCCCATATAGAGGTTCGGCCACAGTGGTCCGCAGGGTGCAGGCGGACGAGGCAGAGGAGCTGGCCGAGTAGCAGATGGTGGGCGACACTTCGAGGTGTTGCCACCACCACCACTAGGAGGTCCACCCAGACCACAGGGAGTTGGTGGACATGTGAGAGCTCAGCTTCAGGTAGCTGAGGACTTCAATCATGGAGCTCTGGGAGCAGATGGACAGGAGCGGAACTAGTGGATACGTCCTTTGTACTTCTAGTTCATTGTTGTTGTTATGTAGTGTCTTTGTATTATGATCTGCAATAGTAAAAGACGCTTACCTTTGTGATGTTTTCATTCCTGCCCTCTTTTGTGTTGTTACTAAGAGGTTCCAGTTAGACTGTTGACTTGACCCTCACTGGTGAGACATCTACTGGAGGAGACCCAGTTACCACACACTAATGCCGACAGTGTGACTCAACCCTTGGAGGCTAGAGTAGCGGTTGGATCTCTTGGTAGTAGCGTCAAGGCCTTACGACGTCATATTTGGTATGGATTAGTAACATCTGTGTCGGTATTGACTGTATTAGGAAAAGGAAGTGGTTCATCCAGGGGATGAGACCAGATTTCTTTTATCGGCAAAGAAGAAATCACAATAGCTCTTGTAGGACCAGAGAAGGTCCAGATCATCCAGGAGTTGATGAGGATAACTCAGAGATGACAGAAGTTCTAGGCTGACAGGAGGCAGAGGCGGAGGCCACTTGAGTTCGAGGATGGCGACCACGCCTTCATGCGGGTCTCACCTCGACGTGGATTACAGATGTTTGGCCGAAGAGGCGAGTTGTCTCCACGCTTCATCGGACCCTTCTAGGTCCTCAGTAGGATTGGCAAGGTGGCTTATATCCTGGCTCTACCACCATAGCTGCGCCGGGTGCACGACGTCTTCCACGTATATCAACAGAGGAGATACGTGCACGACCCGACACAAATCATTGACCATAGAGAGCTGGTCTTTGATGATGGGGTGACATTTAAGGAGGTCCCAGTGGAGATCGAGGATCGACAGGAGCGGGTCCTAAGTGGACGATCGATTCCTCTAGTGCGCTTCAGATGGCAGCTCGGGAACCTCTAGGAGAGCACTTGGGAGCGGGAGGCTCAGATGCGTGCTCAGTACCGCCATTGTATCCCTAAGATTGTGGTGAAGCTTTACGAGGACGTAAATCCCTATGGTGGGAGTAATGTAAAGACCCGTAAATTTCAAGGAAATTTTTTTTCTTAATTTTCATTGGAATTTTACAAGAACACAGCTTCTGACGGAACCGAATTCCGAGGCCTGTTGTGCCCGGAATCTCTTTCGGAAGATTAGCTCTGGTACGTTCAGTGAACGAACGAGCGGGTTTTTCTAACATTTGAACCGGTGCTCAGAATCGAATTCTGAGGGCACTGATGGAATCACATCGCTGATATTTTCGTAGAAACGCCTCTTCTGGAGTTGTGTTTTTTTGGTTGTGGTTTTTAATTTTTGGGTTTTATGTTAAGAAATAAAATAAAGTTGTGCGACATTTTTATTTTTATTTCACTTAAAGCCGCTTAAAGACCACTTCAAGATGTTTAAGTTGAGTTGATTCAAATAGGGTTCTATCCAAAAATATCCTACCCTTTTGATAGGATATTTGTGAGGTGGGGCCCGCATGAGCCTCACCGTTTCTTTTCCCCTAAGTAACGCACCCGCGAAAACCCGTTTTTATGAAAGTCAACTGACGCGTTTCCTAAATTCTTAACCCACCATTTAATTGGGCGGTTTTATTCGTTGAATTAATTCTATGAATTAATGGGTCTTTACTTATCTCTTTTTCGTTTGTTGGCATGTTAATAAAATAAGACCAACTCTTTTTCTCCTTAAGTGTTGTTCGTTGAGAGGATTTGACCAACCTCATGTTCTTCATCCTTCTTCGCGAAGAACGCGAAGAACGCGAAGAACGCCAAGAATGCCAGCTTTCGACGAAGGGTGATGAAGAAAGCCGAGCCCTCAGAGATCGACGATGCAACGCCAAGTACCGCGACGCCGACGGTTCTTCTTCCGCGACGTTCTTCCACGACAATACAACCCCGCGACAACCTTCGATCGACAACGACAAGCTAGGGGGTTGCGCTTCTTTTAAATATCTTTGTGGGTTCTTACAACATCATAGATTTAAATATTATTAATTAAATCTATTGTTTCTTGATCCTCGGAGATCGTCGACGCGACGCCCTTCTGCGACGACGTGACAACCTTCCGCGACGCGACACTCCACTTGTTCAGTGACGGTCAATTCCACGAAGAACGCGCGTGCGGCGACTTGACGAGGTAGGGGGTTTATTTGGAAATGTTTTTATTCTGTGGGTGTTTCCATTCAAAACAAAGAACCCGGTTTCATAAGAACAATTTTAATTTATCTAAAATTGTTTTCTTGTTATGTTTTTATGTGTTGAATTTTTCTCCCGACTGTTATTATCTAAAGCAGAGGGTGTAGGACAAACAAACACGACCCAACAACCCTCCGTAGTTCTTCCTTGTTGTGCGGATTTGGCAGACGATGACAAAACATTCCATAGGGGAGATTTAATGATCCGCAGTGAAGAACGGAACCCAGGAGGAACAACGACGCAGACGGGAAAGAAATCAGACCACTGGAGCAACTCCAGTGGCCCGCGGAAGCATCTGCCTGCGCGCCACGCAGGCACGGCGGCGCCAGCGGCCGGCCGCCAGGCGGCGGCGGTGTCTATTGCGCCACCGGGAAAACCTCGTCGCGGCTGAAGCCGCGGCGGCGATCCGGTTCCGCGGCTTCGCGGAACCGCGGTTCAGGGACGCGGCGGCCCGACCGCGTCTGGGTGATCCAGCCCCCCCCCCCCCCCAACCACGGGGGCCGCGATGTTTTCATGAGGGGGAATGCGCGCCCCCCGCGTTTCTCAGCCGAGCCGGACCGCCAGGCCGAGCCGGGCCGCACCCTGGCCTGGCCGGACCGGGTCCCGCCGGGTCAAGCCGGGTCGGCCCGGGCCCATACCCCCCATCTTCGGACCGTTTTCGGTCCTTTTCCCGTAACATAAGCTATGGGCCTCCGAATGATGTGACGTATGCAGAAAAGAAATCCTTGGATCGAGACAGTCATTTCGGTATACTGCACTCAAGGTTTCGGGATACTTTGAGTTTGGCCGGGTTTGTTCGTACACGAAGCCAACCGGGCCCTCGGAGCGGAAACACTCATATCATGAACTTCGGACATCCGATTGGCATGCCGTAGACTTTGTTGTTTTCCTCTTAGTGAGACGGATCTTTTGGCTCACTCCGGTCGAGGTTTGGACACAGGTGGAGTATAGTCGGGTTGGTTTTGCCTTAGAAACCAACTGGGCCCCTGGGACGGAAAAGCCAATAACTCTCAGACCGGGTGTCCGATTGACGCGCCGTCTACGACGTTGAGTTCCTGATGACGATACAGAACTTTTGGATACATCAACTCTAGACCTTGTGTCAGTTGATGTATCAGCCTCTCGGCTCGTGGAGCGGACCCTCCCGAATGAGCTTACTGTGTGCGAGAACCCTAGTGCTAGCTGCAACTTCGACGTCGACGACTGTGCAGAGATTCTCAGTGGACTACGAAGATGAGAAGTGCTGGTCTTGTATCCTATGTGGGTCCCAGCTTAGATGATTTAGTGATGGTCTTGTATCCTATGTGGGTCCCAGCATAGATGAATCAATGAAGAGTGCTTGTCTTGTATCCTATGTGGGTCCCAGCTTAGATGATTCAGTTCTGGTCTTGTATCCTATGTGGCTCCCAGCATAGATGAATCAATGAAGAGTGTAGGTCTTGTATCCTATGTGGGTCCCAGCATAGATGAATCAATGAAGAGTGCTGGTCTTGTATCCTATGTGGGTCCAATCTGTGCTGGTCTTGTATCCTATGTGGGTCCCAGCTTAGATGATTCAGTGCTGCTCTGGTATCCTATGTGGGTCCCAGCATAGATGAATCAATGAAGAGTGCTGGTCTTGTATCCTATGTGGGTCCCAACCGTTCTGGTCTTGTATCCTATTTGGGTCCCAGCATAGATGATTCAGTGCTGGTCATGTATCCTATGTGGGTCCCATCATAGATGAATCAATGAAGACAACTGGTCTTGTATCTTAAGTGGGTCCCAGCTTAGATGATTCAGTATCTATATCTGATCATCCCTTTCACCTTTTCGACAATGTATACCTGTGTGAGCTGAATCCCGTGTTACTCTCCTTTGTGGATTGTGTTGAACTATCATGTGTGGATTTACTATTTACTCTCTTTTGTGGATTGTGTTGAACTATCCTGCGTGGATTTATTGTTTACTCTCATTTGTGGATTGTGTTGAACTATCCGGTGTGGATTTACTGTTTACTCTCCTTTGTGGATTGTGTTGAAATATCCTGTGTGGATTTACTATTTACTCTACTTTGTGGGTTGTGTTGAACTATCCTGTGTGGATTTACTCTTGCTCTCCTTCTTGGATTGTGTTGTGGTTTTCTGTGTGAGTATACGTTTTGCTTTCCTATGTGGACTGGGGTGTTCTTGGGCTCGGATGTTGGAGCCGAACAGGAATTGATGACTTAGGTATATGTATGGGCATATACCTAAGCAGTGTCGGTTATTACTTCGTGATTGTATCTTTCCTTGTGGTTTATCCTTTGTGGATTTCGGGAGACCTTCGGGGGTCTTGGGGTCCCTACTGAGTAGCTTATACTCACCCATGCACGGGCTATGCCCGCACATCGTTGTGTTGATTGTAGACGACGGACAGCGCAGAGGAATTGTGGTAGAGGCTTGCGGAGAAGGACGGTACCTGGATGTGGACCACTGGGCAGGACGTACTCGGAGCGGACGGCTGGACCGAGGAGTTGTGGAGGCTATATGTACTCACCCTTCAGGTGGGACTTCCAGAGGACGGCATGACGCTACAGCTTTTCATTCAGTTGATGTGTTTCCCTTTCAGTTGTACTTTACAGTTGGTCTTGTATTTCCGGCCCCTTTTACTTTCAGCACAGCTTGTTACAGTTTTTACTTAGTGTTTACTCTTTCCGCTTGCTTACTATGTGGTGGTTGTTTACTTTAAAAAGGAAATACCTTCCCTGTTTATCGGGATTTACGCCTTGGTGCTAGTCGCCAGCCCCTGGCCTATGGAAGGCGGGCTTGGGGTAGTCACGACACGGTCCCCGAGGACGGGTCGTGACAGGTGGGCCCCAGGGTGGGGACCACGTGTCTGCGGGACAACTGGTGGGCGGGGCCCAGTTGTTACATTATATGATTTGTGAATTGATCAAAAATGATATGAAATTTATACATAAAATTATTGGGTTTTCTCACTTCATTCCAAATAACCATATTACAATAAGTAAGGAATATAGAAAATATAATATATAATCATTCACATTAGATATAATGAGGAATTGAAGGAATATAATTTTTTTACTATTAAATAAATTAGAAAATTTTAATTAATAATATGAAATGGTTGAATATTATATATAATACATAATAAATAAAATATCCATTTTTGAAAACTATCATAGAAAAGGTAAATATTTTTCCACTAATAAAAAATACCTTCATGATCACTGTATATATAGAGTAACATGGTTAAGAGTGTATTTATAGTATATTCACAGTAAATAAAAATGATTCATGAGTAATTATTTTGGCATATATTAACATTGTTATAAAATAATATTCAATGGTTTATTTGATAACATAACAAAATCATTTCCATTGGATAATATTTAAAAAAAAAAATTCCAAAATATTTTGAAAATTCAATTAATTGAAAAAACATATTGAATAATGTAAATTAAAACATAATGTAAATAACTGTTATAATATAGTTAAATCTCTCAATAATGTAACCATAAAAACAAATATTCATTTAACACATTCATAAAAATTACAAATAACATGATTCAGAAAACAACCTGAACACTCCATTAATAACTCTGAAATGAATTTCTCACATACATGAAAATGAATTTTAATATTTATTTGATTATAGAAAATAAATTGATTTAAAAAAATTATATAGAACATACATGAAATAAAATTGTTAACCAAAAAGGAAATAATGTATAATTTCCATAAATATATATTTCAATAATATAATGTAATAAAGAGAATTTAATGAAGGTATAAGATGTTAAAAAAATATAACATATAACGAATAAAATATTTTTAGTTTAAAAGAGTCATATAATATTATTTCAGTTAAATAATATTAAAATATAAACAATCCTTAATATGAATTGAATCTTTGAATAATCCCTTAAAATAATAAAACATTTTTAATAAATATCAATTAAAATATATATATTGAAGTGGAAAATTAAATAAAATCAATATAAATTTATTTAATTATATAATATATCATATGGGATGTATACCATATATATATTATAAATTAAATTTATAATATATCATATTTCTCATTTGGGTGGAACAAAGTTGAAAACCAATTAACATTTTACTAACATTTGAATCAAAATATCATGAAACTAGGAAGCCTAGATAGTTTTATAAATTTCAATGATTTTCATGAATTTCATAATTAAACAAATTTAATGTAATTACATAAAAAACACAAAACAACTATGTTTTTTATATAAAATATGTTTGATGGAAATAAATGTGAGATGAGAAACCAATATCTCAGGTTCACCATCCTCAAAAGTCATATTAAACCATTTTATAATAAATTCAAATTTATTATATGTTAATGAAAACCCAATTTTCATACTTATAATACAATACATGCTTCACTTCTACATTTACTATTAACTCATTTCTAAATAACTATTTTCGGTAGATGTGGTTTGATTTTTGTTGCATGTGTCAGATCAAATGTAGCAATCCTTGCATATTGATAATAATTCCACATTCTCCAGAATGTTAATTAGGAAATTAAAATATTTTTATTAAGTAATACAACTATTATACGATATTCATTAATCGTTCATATAATATACATTATAACATCAATCATTTATTTGGTAAAACTGATCTAAATATAGGCTTGTTATAAAAACAGAATGGGAATGATCTTGTAATGATATAATGTTAATTTGGAATTTAAATAAATTTATTAATGTCATCACTATTATATATGTTTTTATATACCATTTTGACCCCATATTAAATTAATATAATGAATATTATATATATTACTCACATAGATGGTAGACCATATATACACATGAGCAATTATTTATTTAATAAATGTGAAAATAAAATATAATGTAGGAAATGTTTTACCATTAATTAATTATTATTATTTATTATGAAATGTCTAAATTAATTAAATCAATAATTAATTATATAAATTATAAGTGACTAGGCATAAAGATTCACATCGCTACATGGTGATGGTTGTCTGCCGCTACACAGGAGTGAAAATTTTTATTCTTGTTAATTGTAATGGAGGTAGAAAATTATAGTACCACACTCATAATATCATATAAGTAAAATTATTATAAATTTTTAATTTTTAATTAAGGTATATAACATTTATTTCATAATTATAATAACAAATAAACATAGAAATAGTTGGAAAATATTATTACATATTCCATAAGAGAACTCCAAGAGTATACACCTTATGCCCTCATAAGATCATATTCAGAGAAGACATAAAGATAAACTATTAAGGTAAATAATCATGAAAACTATTAATATTGTTGAAACATTAACTAGAGATTAACCCCATTATATTTTTATGGAAGAATATGTTTAATACCATATACAACATGATACTCTATGGTTTAACGAACCCCAAAATATTATTATTTAACTATGAATATTATAATGTAGATGTTTAATTGGAAGGTATAAAAAATACTAAGAAAGTTATGAAACATCTATTTGGCCTAGTTAATAAGAACACATTGATTAATTATTATAAAATAAGTACTCAATTATCATAAGAGTTATATTTTCATTAGAAATACAGTTTCTTCTAAATGAGTTTATATTATTTTTTTTGATGAAATATTAAAATTAATTTTGGAATAACAGATAAATATTATTTTTTAAAAAAATAATAAAATTTTAAAAATTGGAATTTCAATGTTATATTCAGGATAAATTTGAACATTTTTTTGAGAAATATCTATTTTCCAAAGAATATTAAAAAATAATGATATGTATTGGAAACTCGGTATTTATTTTATACTTTTGAAAATATACATTTTATTTTTAAATTTATAAAATATAAAATTGGTTCTAATATATAATTAATAAAATAATTATATTCACTATACTAAAATTTATAATTTACAATGTAATAAAAATAATTTTTATTAAAATTATTCATTCCTATAAAAATTTTACATTTATAAAATGTGGTTTTCATTGCGTTTTGAGATATATATTTAAAAAAAATTTATATTATTATATATATTAAATTTGATAATATAGATTCCAATTTTTAAAATGTTTTTCACAATGCTATTAAATATCTCCCTTTCTTTTTTAGGCATTTTGAATTATATGAATATTAAAATTTTTCACATTTTTTTAAAAATAAATTATATTAATATAGTTTAAAAATCATTGACAAGGACATGATTTTTAATTACTATTATTACCAAATAATTTCAATTATTCCCTTAAAACCTTATTAATGATTTTTTTATTTAATGAATAGTTCTCAATAAATATAACTTATATATTATTTAAATTAATGTTTGTTAAAAAATGTCACTTTATATTTTTTTAATAACTTCCATGCTTCAACATAGAGGAAAAATAACCGCATTATGAAGAATAATTATCTATAATGTGAAAACTAAAATTATTTTCATCATATAAATTTAGGAATAAATTTTCTAAATAATATAAATATATTAAATTATTCTATATCACTAATAAAATATTTATTTATTTAATAGGAAAATAAAATAAATTATATTATTATAACCAAACATATATATTTATAATTAGATAATCTGAATCACAATTTTTATAGATACACATGACATATTATTGATGTAAAATTATTTTATTTCAAAATCCGTCTCATTCATTATGTATTTGAAGTCAAATTAAATTAATAATGAAAAAATATAATGTAATATTGTATCAAATTATTTTAAAAAGATATTCATATTGAATGTTGGATGGTAGGATTTGAAATGGTCAAAATATTCATTCTTTCTCCATTTATGGGTCAATATTTTTATATATTTAATGTTTAATCACATTAAGAGTTGACATTTATTACTATGGATAAGGTTAAAAAATGGTTAATTAAATATATTTCACCCATATCTATCAAAAATATCTAATTAATGAGCATTTTTATGAATTTGTATCAATAATAGTCTTCTTAAAATTTAATGTTTTCAAAAAAAATTACAATAATGTCCCTCCTTAATTATAAAACAACACCACATCCCTCAAATATTTACACTAGTTTGAGCTATCGTTAAAAAATATATATTAACAATTTTACATTTAAAAACCCATAATCACATTATATAGTTATTTTTCACCTCAAAATAACAACCCTAATATCTTCATTATGAGATATAATCGAGTTCATCCAAATATATGATGATCAACTTAACTAGTCACATTCCTCGTAACATATTTTTTAAAAAGATATAATCATATAATAGTTATCATAAAATAATAATTTCACTGTAATTAACACATATAAATATCATTATTATTTCAAATCCACCATTACCGATTCACTTTCGCATCTAATTGGGGTTGAATGTATCACTCATTCATACCTACTGATTATAGTCTCCACATAGCGATATAATTAATCTTGCATCGCCATATGTTTTTAATAGAAATTATGATTTTTTAATAATTTTATATTATATTTAAAAAATAATTATAACAATGCTATTATATAATCATATTTATTTTATTATCATACATCGTTTTTACGAAATTGTAAAATCAATCATGTATATGATCGGACAACTTCCTTGAGTGAGTGATGTAATTCATTTTCCATTTATATATTTCAATTTTGGATATATTTATAGATTATATTAATATATATGATTTTTATGATATATTAATATTTCCACAATGTTTAATTTTATCTAACATTTTTTTATTCCATCTGTTGAAAAGTGAAAACAATGTTCAAAAATATGTACAACCTTCCGTCTCCATGCATATTGTCATTCAATTTCATATATATATCATTTTTGGAGAAAATTAAATATATATATATATGTAATAAATATTTATTATATTTATATCAATATAGATATTATGTAACTATGATCAATGTTCAAGGATTGGAACATCGGTGTCAAACCCTATATGAAAACGGAGAAGTTATCACAAGAAAAAGTGGATTTAATAAAAGATTCTTAGTAAATGAGTGAAAAATGATTTTAAATACATCATATTTTTATGAAATATATAATATTTTTAATGAATCTATGTATAATAAATAAATATTTACAATATAAAACATGTAAAATGATATGATGGATGTTTGTGTTTGGGTAAGGGTTTCTCATCTGACTTTTACTTCCCTAAGATAAATGTAATATTCACCAATTATTTATTTTTTGTTCTGTATATAAAACTTTTTTGATATGTGATATCATGAATATATTCAAATTAATTGCTTTTAAAGACTCATATTATGTTATCTCTTTCTTTTTTTTATAATTCGAATGTTACCAATGCTCTAAAAGACTATTTCCCAAACTCATCATTATTTAGGAATGATAATTTTAAAAAATAATCTATGGAATATTTATATTCATTACCAAAGATTAAAAAAGGGTAAAAAAGTATTTATAATTCTCCACATATGTTTTTCGTTAATTTTTATCTATCATTTATGTTTAAAAATATCATTAATGGAATATATTGTTCATTTCTGGAACATGGTAATAGTTTAAAATTCTTCCAAAAGTGTGAATGTAATGTTTTATTATCTTATATGGAATGAACAGAATTCCACATAACCACAAATAAATATTTTTTAAGATTAATTTTAATATTTTAATGATTATTTTCAAGGGAAAATATATATTTATTATGTGAATATATTTTAAATTTAATTTTTTTAAATTAAAAAATTATTTTCTTTGTGATGTTTTCCTATGTTATTTTTTAACTATATTATTTTATGCCATAATTCATTATCGAATCATATTTTTATGATATAATCTGATGATAATATGAACCATATTTCATCAGATGGTTTATAATTATTTTCACCAGTGGGATGTATGGAGATTCAGTATGATAGTTCTTCATATATGGAAAGATATTGATTGTATGTATTGTTGATTCAATTATATTATTTATTCGTATGGGGAATTCATTTAACTACTATGTGATAAAAAGATTACACAATATCCCCTCTATGATTATTTATGTCTCCTGAAATATTGTTTCTTGGGTTTTGTAAATTTCTTTAACAATTTTAATATTTTTCATTTCATAATGCCTCGATTATATTTTCTTATTCCTTGGTTGAGGCCTCACATTTATGTATTGTTTGTACGAAATTATGAATCCAATCATTATTAAAGTAGTCTTTTTTATCTATTTTAATGTACAATAAATTATAGTATACATGGATAATTTTAAATCTCAAATGATAGTTTATATAGATTATTTGATAGTCTATTATTTTGAAATTATTATGCTCAATTTATTATTTTAATGGAATGTGATTTTTTATTTAACATTAAATAATTTTTTTTCTTATTTATTTATGATAAATTCCCTTGTACTCATACACTTACGAAGAAAATTACCTCACCAATTTCATATATATCAATTTCTCTAGTATTTTAAAAATTGAATTAAAATTGATATACAAGGAAATGTTAAAGAGAGTAATGGTGTTGCCAATGGAAAGACAACATTATTTTTTTAAATGTAATGTGTATTTTAAATATGTATCTACAATACCAATATGAATATACTAATCATTACTTTGAGATGATATTTATTTTTAACTATATAATTTTGTAACAATGTAACCACTAGCATTGATATACTGGGGTCGGGGTCATCATAGTTGGTATTAGAGGATGTATAGTAGAATCCTTAAGAACTAGATTTAGGAAATCATATATTAGGGATCAAAACTGTATAAATTTGTTTTTGTATAATACATATTATTGGAGATAATCAAAAACACTTATAGTATATGAAATATGCAATTTTCTACTATGATTGGTGTCTGTAATTCTATTATATTTTTATGTAGTCAATGGACAGAACTAAAGGAATTTTTTTTAAATGAATGCGATGGAATATATAGTGATTATGTGCAACCAAATTGGCTGATAGATGGAGAGAAATTTAAAATGACTATGATTAATAACCTATTGTAATATATTATTAATAAATAAGCTATCAGTAATATTCCAAGAACATCATATAAGATGAAAATTTGTATTTTGGAAAGTTCATTTGGGAATGACAAAAACTAAATAATGTTTAATTTACATTTATATCATGTATTCTAAGAGAATAATCATGAATAAAAAATAAATTAATTTGGAGGATGATTTCTATGTGAATATAAAGTGCCCAGATTAAAAAAATTCTTATTTTTCAAATATATTATAAGTGCAGAACTTGTACATTATCATAGTAAATACCCTAAACACATGGTTACTCACAGGACCACCAATATCCTATTTATAAAAATTGATGAATTGGAAGGATTGAATTATTTTTAGTTTGGATGTATTTTTATCGACTGTGTTATGGTATCAAGAATCATAAAACATATAATAATTTTTATTCATTATATTTACTTGTGTGTTTTAGAGTAAATCATAAATTTTACTAATAAATAAAAAAATTAGTGAAAATGTAATAATTTATGGAAGCATGCGATTAATGGAAAAGTCACTCTTAATATGTGATTGGTATTTGGATAAACATAAATAGTATTATAATGATAATTCTACGATTTATCATATTTTTACATGAATATATAAAAATATTGTTGTTTTAATTGATAGTAATTTAACATTATATTTTTGGAGAAGTTTATGACTATATAAATCATTTTCTATCACATGTTTTACTAAAAATAATTTATGGGGATACTGAAATTATGTCATTTATGAATTAGATTAAATTTATTTATAACCATTTTGGATGATATGAATTTTCATATGGGTTATTTTTTTATTATTGGGATTATAAATTGGAATATTATAGGAATATATAATATTGAAAACAATGACTTTTAAATTAAAATTTTTTAGGTTTTCAAAAAATTATTTGGAATATTATCATTTTAGAAAAATGAAAACACGCATGTCAGGTTACATCCAATCTCATTCGGAATGGTCGTGGGGCATAAACCCATAATTGAATTTTGACAAGGGTGTTATATCTACCAATGGACAATGTGATTTCAATACTAGTATGATTTTTTTACCTAAAAATTTTTCCAACTAAATATTAGGATTATTATGTAAATAATATTATAAGATAAATTTGTTTTTAATTTCTTATTTAATATTAATTTTATTAATACATTTCAGAACAAAACTTATTTGGTTATGTATATGTAATAATTAGGATTAAGATAATGGATTATTTTGGTTGAATACTGTTATTCATTCAGATGTTAATATTGAAGTGTGTTATGTAACATATCATGTTATGAAATTCATCAAAAATATGGTTATTGTTGTTGTATGGATTACATTGAGTACGGATTATGTTTATGGTGACTTATGTAATTATTATTTGTGATTATGGAATTTAATGTTTTGGAATGTGGAATTATAAAAAGATATATGATGTGTTGGGATTAATTTATAAAAAATATATTTGGAATATGGATTGTAATATTTTAATAGATTATTAAATTTAAATTCTAATATATTGGATGTAGTTGGTATTTACATAGAATTGTTTGATGAAAATGTATGGATTATCACACTAGATAAACTATGATATAAATTTTGGGATCGGTAAACCTGTAAAGGCTAATACAATGACTTTTAGATCTTACGATTCATTAATATTATTTTAAGCATAATAAAATACATATCATATAGAAATATCCCAAGGTAAAAGATGAATCATAAAATTTATGACACATAACAAAGGAATTATATATATATTAATATAATAAATAATATCATTTAAGTGTATTTTATTATGTGAATTATCAAGATAATAAATAATTATTTCAACTTTATGAAAAGTACATGGAATTTATTATCTCTTTATTTATCAAACTGTGCGATAAATCGCACATCACTGTTTTAATGTTTTGTGATGTTTAACATTATCATTACCATTTTATATATCACTCCCGTTTAATTATTGGGAATTATATATATATATATATTTATATTCCATATGTGAATTACCACTTCCCATTAATGTTTTCATATTCATAATCATAGTACTACTATGATGTTTATATTTCACATTCCCTGTTTATAAAAAGAATTTTTATTATGCCTTTTTATGATGGGGGTCTAGTATAACAAAACATTCAAATGTAAAACCCATGACTAATAATAACCTGTTTAACTAGAAAGGAATACATTTATTAAAGTAAGGGACATTCTCACACACTGATATTTTAAAATAAATCTATGATTTATATTCTTTTCAAAACCTACTACCAAACATAAACAAACAATAAAATATTATTATTGAAATATTAATGTTAAACTCGTAGTTATTTTTTTGGGCATGAATATTATTATAAAAATTATTAAACAAGTATATATATTATATAATAAATATAAATTTATTGACTAATATTATGAAATGTATAATAAATATTCATGATGTTTTTTCCCTCAAATATAAATTTTCTTCAAAAATAATTGTTATTTATTTACATTATATAATATATTAATTAATTACTAGAAGATATATAAATTTTATTTTTTAATGATAAAATTATTTATAAAATTATAATTTCAAAATAATTTTTCTTATAATATTTATCATATTTTTAAAATGTTTATTTTCAATTGAAATGTGAAAATTTATAATATATTTGGAAAAAAATAAAATTGTTTCCACTATTTTTAAAGATCATTTTTATTTTTTAACAATTTAAAAGTATAATTATATTTATTATTTTAAATTTAATCATATTATCTTATTTTTAATTAATTTATAATTTACTATGTTATGAACTGATTTTAGTAGAATTAATTTATATGAAATCATTTATTTTTTAAAAAAAACTGGTTTCATAAAATTTTATGCACATAATTTAAATGTAATTTATTCTATTTAGGTTGATTTTAGGTGAAACAATTTATTCCCAATTTCTAATATGGAGTCTAATTTTTTTTAATAAGACCCTTTTGCTTTTTGGCATTCTGAATTGTGACTATAGTAAAAGTTAACACCATAGAGAAGGATAAATCAGTTTTATCATTATTATAACTAAGTGATAAGAATATATTTTCGCATCCTGATTATTATTAGAGAAAGGGAATTCAACATTTGCACCGTAGTCCTGAAATTTTGTAGTTTAATAGACAATTTCTCCTTAAAATGTATAATATATTATTCATTGAATGAAAAAACGTCACTGACATTGTTTATATTGTCTCTTATGTCTCCACATGTTGACAAAATCGATATATAAATGAACCTAAATATATATTTTGGGAATAATGTAATTACTTTAACGATATAAATTTATGTAAAACTATATAAAAATATAGAATTACCTTTAATTCTTTCCTGATGCTTATACAATTTGGTTTTATTTCTCAACAAAATATAACATTTAAAAATATAAATTTTCATATAATTTTAATGAGGTTAGTCATCCAATATATTTCTATATATATGTGATATATTTGTGAAATTAAATAAATTTTATTCTAAATTTTCCATTGTCCCATTGTATTTGAGTCATATTAATTTAATATTATGAAAAATGACAATACTATTGTAATAAATTTTTTAAAATTTTAAAAATTTAAATTTGAAAAATTATGGGAGGATTTGGTCATATGTTTCATCCCATTTGAAACTTCTAATGATGTATGTTATTTTTAATTTTTTGTTTTTACTTCCATATAAGTGTACATGAATAATTTCAGAGGATATGAGGTGCCATGGGGGTGTATTGGATTCTTGGGATGCAAATGATGGAGAATAGAGGCCAACCAGTGCATAGTTATTGACCAATTCATGGTTATATAAATGTTTTCACCATGTACTAATATTCCATGATGTCTGGCCATTTGGCCTAAGAAATACACATGGTGACTCACAGCTTTCCCAACCATGTGGGTATCCCAGTCAAGCAGTGTGCCCAAGAACGTCCCATTAACATAGGCTAGGGCATTGACACAATATGGTTTTTTCATACATTTCAAGTTCCATAGAGTGAAAATATATACTCATTCCTCTCTTGGATAGAGTTATTTCCATGGTTGGAAAATTTTTCACCAAACCGTGTAAAAAAGTGTGCCCCTTAAAAAATGGGAATCTCTCATTTTCCTCCCTCATTAATTAAATGTTACGAATGTATTTTCACCCAAAATTCACCCTAAAACAACTAGGTAATGATCATCTTTCTCCATACATTCTGAAGGGTTCTTCTCATTTTATTCATTGGCATTTTGTAGTGTTTTTTGTCTTATAATCAATGATCTGATTGAATCTCAAACTTTTATAACCTCAATTTTTTGGATGAGGCCTTATATAATCATTTTTCTTCTTTGAAACACATATTAATATCATTTATCTAGTATATCGTATTTTATAGATTTTTTGATTGTTTGAGATCAAATCAATCGCTAGGTTTAAGTTAACGCTTGTCTATGAACAAAAATTTGGCGGTTTACATGTTATATTACATATATGTGTTGTTAGAATGACGTGAATGTCGTTGTGAGGTTTTTGTGAACTAGTATGTGTCTGAACCCATGAAATAAAATTATAAATTGAGTGTTAGGATTATTTTTTGAACCACTCACAAGATTCATTGAGGTTTACTATGCAGGGATAATGTCACCTATGCGGTATACCTCTACCTTGGAAAAGGAAATGATTTTTTAAATATATAATTGAATGGTTTATGAAAGATTTTACTATTTCCGATTCCCTCGATGGGTAAGTGTGGGGTGATGGTGTTTTGTTAACACATATTCCCACAATCCAAAGGAGTGAATCTTTCATCACTTTTATTGGTGATTTCCTCTCCCTGAATGAAACAGGATGAAGGGATGTTATTTCTCCCTTCCATGTATTTTTTTAGAGATCTAAGACTAGTACAGCTCCCCATTATTTATTTTGAGCAACATTCATGGAACTCAATACTAGTTATATCTCAATATTGATTATCATTAATTACACTGCTTATATCTCGATAGGGAAGAAACCTTCAGATAAGAGAGTATCCACATTTCAAATATCTGGGAATGATTTAAAATTGGGAACATTGTCCATAAACAATTATTACCCCTCCAGTGGAATCCCACATGAGGCCTCCCAAGAATGAAATCTATGGATTCCTATGTCAATAATGAAGCAGATAATTCTACTTTATTGAATATTAAAAGGATTGTTTTAATTATCATCCGAAAATTATTCATTATAACATTATTATGGATTAGGGTTCATGTTTAACAACCTTCATAGATGAGAATATGTTTTATATACCATGTGTAAAATATGTGAAAATTTTAAATCATTTTGGGATATATTAGTTGTAGGTTGAAAATAATGACCGGACTACTTGAGTGTTGGTTATAACAACTTGCAAGGACTGTTTGGAAACATGTTTAGAGTCTTTATGGGACATAATGTGAGAAGGTTTATCCCTATGGTGGAATATTGCATACCAGGTTTGGGTTGATTAAAAATCCTAGAGGAGGGGGGCTCTGAATTTTCCTTCAAAAATCCCCATGGAGGAGGATCATTGAGGTGTGTCCCTAATAAAGAATATGTGACACTATATTGGATGGATTTGAACAAGCACATGGTGAAAAAATATATTGTTCAATAGAACTCTCCACATAGGTAGATCATGTAGGTGTTTCCATAGGATGAAATATGTCACACCTTGTGGGATGGATCAAAACACCCACATAATGTCGATCCAGATTATTGAACAGAATATCCAATGGTGGGGGCTAATAATGCGTCTTCCTAGGAGAGAAGATCTCACAACGTGTTGGTGAATCAGAATAAGAACATTAGTTTCATCAAAATATTTTATCATAACATCCCATATAGGTGGATCAATGTGGAGTGTACCAATTGGAGAATGATATTACACCTTGTTGGATGGATTAGAATGACCACTTACTGAAGAGTTGTATTGTTTATTATAATTACATAGGAAAAATGTTCAAGGATATGCGTCATAAAGAGGGAACATTTCAAACATAGTTCGATGGATAAAAACACCAACTTTAGGATGATACACAATGTTGATCAAAATTTCCCATGTTGGATGATCAATGATCTGTGTCCCTAAGAGGGAATATTAAATACATGTATAGTGGATCAGAATTCACTATTGAGGTAGATCCAAACTATTTATCTAAATATCCCATAGAGATATATCAAGATGGTATTTACCTAGGATGTAATATTTAACACTAATAATGGATAGATCAAAATTCCCATTTTATCTATATTTGCATTGTTGATTAGAATTTCCTATATTGGCAGAACAATGCGGTTTATCCCAATGAAAGAAGATGTCACACATAGTTTTAATGATCATGGGATCGAACCATAGGGAGTTGACTTACATACCCTATTTATGAGTAATAGATCAAACCATGCATAGTATAATGAAATAGTTAATGGTGGTGTGATAGGGCCAATTTATTTATATCAACATCATATTCTAAGAATACTCATGTCATGAATGGATAGACAATAAGGAATGATGTATAACATACACGTATAATCAACCCTAGGCAGAAGTTTATTCCATTATGGGGGAAACAATTTCATCCCATGTGATTCTTACATGGTGAATCCTATTATTATTTCATAGGGTAAGAGGAGTGGTGTTGTACCATTTGGTCCATATGTGGATCATTTTTTGTTCATAATAGTGGTTAGGGATATGATATCATACCATGTGATGAGGATGATTTAATATACTTTAACATTCATATGAGTATGATTTGTTGTTAGGTAGTTCTACATCAAGACTCTTGGATGTTCCAAGGAATAATACTAATGTGTGACCTTTTTAATAAGAGAGGAAGATCTGGAATATGGGCCCCAAAAAAGATATGTTTATAGTTTCCTTAAAATATTCAACCACTAATGATTATGTGAAAACCACTAATGCACAATTGTGTAGGGCATAGAATTAGAAATACCATTTAAGAGTGGTTGATTTTAGAAATTACGTTATGGTACATAATATTAGAATATATGTGTTTTATGTTAACTATTCATACAAGAAATTTGTTTGGAAACAGACAAGGCCACATTTTGTGAAAATTTTGTTTATTCAATAATGAGTGGTACATGTTTCGTGAGGAATCGTGATGTAGCTGAACTATTCCTGGTATGGAATGAAGACCCCTAGAATATGACGGTAATGAATGGGTGTTAGTTAATGGGAGTCACAATTAAGAGTCACATAAGTGTTGTTTAAAATAACCTGGGGCCTCATGTAGTGGTGTCTTGTGAGACTAATGATTCTTTTAAAGGTCATTGGATTTTTTAAAGGGTATAATTCACTAAACAAGGAGAACTACCATTGTGAAAATTACTTTTTCCCCTAGGGTGGAGTTCATGAAGGACATGTCAGTTGCAAACTACGGATTCCCAAAATGGAAATTTTTCATCCAAAAAGTAAATGTACATTCCCGAAAGTAGTATAAATTTTTTTAGAGTCTATAAAAAACACAATGGTGGTAGTTTCACAAATATATGATTCCTTAGGTGATCTATTATTTCATTAAAAAATTAATTCCAGGTCCATCACGAACCCAACATGATTTTTAGATTTCAAAATGCCCCACATTACACCTGAAATTCAATCATAAGGGGGTATTTATTGTAATGTGGGTTTACAAATTATTATTTGAATATCTGATTATTAATGATATATGTGAGTTGTCAGGGATCTATGAGTCTGAATGATGCTAAATAGAGGCTACTATTATGCCTCTACATTGGCATGAAGAGATTTGTAGCCTAAAAATTGTTTTTATTGGAGAATAACATTAGGAAACTACATGGATGGTACCAATAATATCATTTATTATTCATTAAGGAGAAAATATTCATGAAATATACACTGATATTTATTTTTGAATGTTTTTTTACACATATTCACTTTGAATTGATCATTCTTTCCTTTAACAATCCTTAGACACACATGTTTCGACATAAAAAAATTCACCCTCATAACTGAAGATGATGTGAACATGTGGTCATATTATCAAGAAAAAATCAAATAAAAAATCAATAAAATATCGTTCAAGAATCCTAAATTTGATGGACACCTGTAAATCCCCATTATGAACCACTAGCGTTCATACCTCTATAAATAGTTGAGGGGGACCATTGTTGCATCCAGATCTTTTCACGAAAAGAAATCCCAATATCACTATTATTGAAGTGATCTACCACAGAAAGATAAATTTTATTTCAAATTTTATATCTTGAGAAACTTAACATCATTTTTACCATACCACCACAATTTTTCCTCAATGAATGGTGTCCTATAAACCCAACCTTCATTAAAGGTCCTTTATAAACCCAATCTTCATAAAACAATATATTTGTGAAGAGATTCATAATACAACACAAAAAAACTCGTATATATTTAACTCTATGGATGTTTAATAATCCAATGATTTTTTTCTCATTGGTAAGAAATGACAGGTAATATAATGACAATGGAGACAAATCGGAATTCCACAGACCATGATTAAATTATTTTACAACAATTTTTTTTTCAAAATTAGCACTCACAATATAAGAGGATTCACATTATAGATTCATGATGATATATAATTCATTCATCCATATGAAAATCATATACAAGCTGATAATCTGAAATATGAGTCTCTGTGGTATATATCAAGGGTATAAGGTTGATAGGTTAAATATCAAAAAGTATTGTTCATCTCCCTCGTTGGACACTCTCTGAACCACATCAAAAACATTAAATGTTATAAATATGGATAATGAGACATCCCCACATAGTATGATATTATTGTCAAGGTTGGTAGAGAGGATCTACTAATTGGTTGTACATAAAATTGGATCCTTCACCATATATGAAATTTTAAAGACAAATGGGAATTGGATTAATTGGAATGTGAATAATAACGAAAACTTAAGGTTGAGTTAAATAAATCTGTTCTTCATGAGGTTTCATGGGGAAAAAAATTCTCTTTATACACCCACATTGAAATCCCACGGATGCCACTGATCAGGTGGTCACCATGGACAAACACCATCCATTTTCATCATGTTGATGTTATAAAATTTTTAGGATCATCACGAGATACCTGGGATCCCAATCCCATGGAAGAGTTATGATGGGATCCTCCCGGTAGATAATGTGTGGCAGGTCCAGGAGAAACTGACAATTATTGTATTGGTGTTTTTGAATTTGGTGCATGGGAATAGTTGACATAATTTGGGGATAAAAGATATCCCCCTCAAGAAGTTGTTTTTTTATTTCACGAGTTATCCAGTGGAATTAAAAACTGGTAGGCCGTGTGAATTCCATGTGGTATTAATGGGAACACATATATGATTAACTTAGAGGCATCCCAGTGGAAAACATGGTTCTATAATAGAACTTTTAAGGCTCATATTGAATGAATGATAGTCTTTTTTGTCATGATGATTAATTAATACATGATCTCTATAAGGCATTCAGATATGGGGGTGCGACCAAGAACCATTATTATGGTGTCAATGATGGTGATGATGGGGTTTGAAAATATGATTGTCAAAGTATTGTGGATGAATTAGAAGTTTCTTGGACATATCACCTAAGATAATACTCAACTCTATCTATGTTGTCCCGTAAAGTTCTTATACAGATGTGTAGCATCACACAAGGGGGTTTATGAATAACCCAATCACATATTTGTGTCCAACTATAGTATTTAGGCCCGTGATCCTGAACATTTTCATGAGTCACCATATCATGTTGGGACTCATGGACATGCTATAAGCGGTCAATATAACATTGAAATATATAATTAACCCATTCCCCAATCAAAAGTTGATAGTGATCAATGATAGTATGAAGGTCATTGGGAATAAATAATACTACCAGGAATTTGTAGGTGGTTAGGAGTGGTGAATGTTGATTGTGATACAATCTATGAGATATACAATATTTATTAGTCATTATGTAAATTCATGTGCATGTACAGGTTGATCTTGATGGTGTACATTATAGGGGGTAACATTTTCCATCTGTTGTCTCTACAGAAAATTATTTCATGTTCATGTATGAGTAAAGAACATTTTGGAACAAGCTACCACCCCTTAACTCTATATAGAATATCATCAATGAATATATGCTAAATTGGGAGAGAAAATATCATGGGGCGCTGTTGAGGTATGTAACCACCATGTATGATAGAGTATATACCAGGCAAGTGTCTGATAGATAATTTTTTTAGTTAGCGTATTTCAGGGTGGTATGGTTTCCCCTATTAACAACTATGTAAAAATTGTATATTTGGTGGTCCCTATGATGGATGTAGAGGATGATAGAGGGAGTGGTTCACTATCATGATCAAATACCCTGGGAATGTGGTCATAGGTGGTATAATACCATTTTGGGGTGGTCTTGGGGGAATTTTTCACAGGCCCATGGAAGTGGTTGCACCATCCAAACATCCCTAGTAATGCATTCTATCCAGATTCTTGTTAATGATTTGGGATCGTACTTAATATGAACACTCTTCATAGCATGTGGTCAGATCATAATAAGGATGGAATATTCTACAATTTTTTGATTCATTCCATGGCTGACTAACATGTTCCCTTGGATTAATAGAGTCCATAAATTGATGATTATAAGGATTTGAAACCATCTTGGTCACATTTTATTCACTTACAATATGATTTAAGGTTGTTTGGTGATAACATCGTCTTTTGTTCCCTTTAATAGTATGTTAAAAACTTGTAGACCTTTTCTAGGAGATTCAATTGAGACCTGGGGTAATGACGACTCCATAGCCTCTCATGCAGTAGGGGTCCTCACTGTCCACTATGAAAATACTCTAATTCTATGGGCCGTTAAGTCTACTAAAATACATACTAGTGGTTTCATAATGATCTTGAAAACATGCAGGGATAATGATCACAAATGAGGGGAGCTTCATGATGAACCATAGGCATAGGGAGAGAGATCTTCATCCCTTTATTGGGTGAGTGTGGGGTCCCTCCTCATTGTTATAGAAATGTGATTCCATCAATCGGCCAATGATGTGCCTATTATAGGAGAATAAGGATAAATGTTAATTACCCATATCAATTGACTATTACTGAATATATGGGACATGCCCACCAGGATATATTAATTATGTAATGATATTCTCTATTTTATCTTTGTCTCCCCAACATTTACTTTATTTGTATGGATGATGTATATTTAAATGGATGTTAAAAATGTGTTTCCATCCTAGATTCCATGTTCCATGTATGATTCAGTAGTGCGCGAGGCTAATGATGTGAAAAAGAGTTCCATTTTCATTGTAGAAATGGTCTGGGAGGCTGAGGTAGTCATACCAACTTATGATGTGCCATTATAATGGACTAGAACGACTATTCCCTTAATATAGGTGGTCTAGATGGTTCCTCCGATAATAATTCTTGAAGGACACAAACCGGTGGATCATGTCATAGATGATACAATAGATTCATTTGTTATAGATGATGACATTGTGGATGAGGTGGAAATTGTGACAGATATTAGGTCAATTGAGGAGGATTATTTGAATATTCCTACCCCAAAATTTCTATTAGCCGAGGTATCATATGAAGAATCATGGATCATGTCATTGTAAGAGGACAATGAGGTGGTTGAGATGGTTTCCTCTCCCTTGAAGGTGACATATGGTGTAGTGGATGCTTCGTTTTTTGGATATGGGGTTAGAAAGGATCTATTTCTGGGAATATATTTCGTCTCATATACACCAGAGAATGATCTATCCACCATTTGTTTTGAAATATTTCCTCATTATACTCTTATTCCTCCATAATACATTGACTATTCTGGATCTGATTTCACTTATAAGAATTAGTACATTTGTCCCAGTTCATGGATGTACATGTGAAACATAATAGGATCTACTATAATTGTGTACCTATCAATCCCAATGGGATCTCTCTTATACTAAGAGGTCATCCAATGTACTAGTGTGGTTGACTTTGGTAACCATCACACACTATCTTTGGACATCCTCATTGAGTGAACATGCCTATAATAGAAGGTATTCTCCGTCCCATTGAAGATGAAAAATAATGAGTGCTTCAAGGTACATCAATATACAGAAGGGGAGGTTTCTCAATTACCAGAGAACACACAAGATAATTCATAAATCACTACTGCTAAGGATGATATTACGGATAATCTAAAAGTCCAATTGGCATCGGTTGAGGATTAGGTGGTGCATGTTACATCACTAGAGTCTAGATTTCTAGATGAGTAGAATTGGATGTGTATTAGGGCCGAAGAAACCTATCATAGGTTCAATGAATAAGAATATAAATAGGAAGTTTGACAGCTAACCCTTGAGGACAAAATCTGAAGATATTGAAGACAAAATATGCAGTCATGGAGTTTTACCTTTAGGGTAATTTCATGTAAATGTGAGTCTCTAATATGTGGATAACCCCCCAGAACATCAGTTGGTTTTCTTTTAACTGTTGTATTCCTTTCTATTTTCATTCCTTTTATTATTTTATCACACATAAAATGTATTCCTAATATAACCAATTCCAAAAACATATGATCATAGGAGACATTATTTGTGTGAGAAAAAATGGAAGATAATTTGGTTGTTAATTTTTATGGGGGTTTCAAACTATGACAGAACACCTGGGGTATTAATTTAATGAATGGTCTTCTAGAGTGATTAGGATGAGGAGGGATATGGCTAGAGAATTGGATTCATTAAAAAAAATTAATTTCAGAATTTCTTCTAGTGAATTAATTTTAAAAAACAATGGGATTTTAATTCTACCAAAATAATGTTGAATGGATTGTATGAATCTATATTTCCATCTACATGGAAATAATGTTGTTAGAATGCTGATGGAGAATAAATTCTGACCATGTTCAAAACCGTACATCCACAAATTATTTACTACTGATGGGGACAAACAAATTTTTGTTCTCCCATTAACATTATTAGAAACATTGGTTTATTATCAAAATGCCAACCTAATTTCTCTGGAGAATCTTACCATCATGGTGGAAGATCCATTCTTTTAAGGAACAATTGTTTCTAATGGGGACTAGTTAGTTCATGTAGGATTATGATGAATAAAATTAAACGACATGTGATGTGTGTGGATGATGTTATGTTCTAGTTTAATGGATTTTAATCCTCTAATAATTTTTGAAAAATGTATTTGATCCATTTGTGTAGGAACATTTGTCAAAAAAATATTGATAAAATTCTTCTAGGGGATCATCATGTCATATTCAGAGCAATTATTGCATAAAATGAGTTATGTGATAGGTTTCCAACAATTAATGAAAGGGCTTCAAGGTAAAGGAAATAGTATTAGTTTCATATTTATGTCATTTAATAACAATGATATACATAATGATTATAATCATAAATTTTGTATTTAGAACACTAATTTCAACATCATATAGTGAGGATGTCGTATCACACAATATATTTATGTAGGATTAGGACGTTATATGTGAGATTTATGCATTCATCATGACATATTTCATCATCATGTTTGGTCAGGAATGAATAACTTTTTCATTTGATATGGTAGTGCTTCCATTTTTAATAACTTGAATGACACATGTATATCTATTATGGATAGAGTCATTAGTCGGTAGCACAGTTGGGACACTCCCTATATATGTCTATAAAAAATGGATACTATAAGTCCCTTCAACATGAGTAGGAATCTGGGGCGATTCACACAAGGTTTGAGGTTGTGATTCACAGAAAATAGGGTTAATATATTAAATGTAGAAGTTTGGTATGGTCGAGTAACATCCTGATTTGAATGGAAGGACCTATGAGATCAATTTACGTAAGTGACATTCCCATGAGGGCTGAAATAGATCTTTATTTCCTAATTCATTGACTTGGGATCCTAGTGTAAGGAAATTTCAATTAGACTGAGAGGGAATAAATAAACAGATATATTTAGTGTAGCAGAGTGACAACATATAATGAAAAGGGGCCCAGTGGGTCTTTATTCTACACAAGATCTACATAACGATGAAAATAACATAGATGAATGTCATTATTGTTTGACATGCACCCCATAGTTTTGGTTATAGAGTCCGTGAAATTGTATCATGGATCCCTTTTTAAGATAAAATATTTTTAACCGTGTGATTGCTAATTCATTTGGGGTGGCATAAAGGAGTTCTAACCCAAAAAAAATTATGGACTTTGAAGGCCTTGTGAAAAATACAGAATAAAGATCAGTTTGAAAATAGTTGATGATCATCATGTGGAGACCTGAGAACCATGTTTAATGTGATATATTTTGGAATACAAAAATTAATTTATGGTAATAACATGTGTACTGTAGGGGTTTTGTGTCTTGAACAAATATGTTCCACATGAAAGGAAGGATACGTGATATGAATGGATGGGACTATAAGGCCACCATATGCTACACAATACATATCCAAGATAATATTCACATGTGTTATAGTTGTTATTCTTATAAAATGGTTTAATATCTCAAATGAGTATGTGTAATATAGTGGAGCGACAAACTGGTGTTAATGTAGGGCCAAAGAGTACTTTCTCCACAAAACACATTCATCCTTGATGAGATTAATATGGTTTCATGTCTTGATTCTTGGATGTGCAATTCTTGTATAAGCAATTATAAATTAAACCATAGGGACTAACATGTAACAACCATTCTGGGGGGAACCCTCTTCTAACCCCTACGATCATTTAACCACTGATAGGTGTGAGAAATATAGTGAAAAATGTATTTTCTATTTTTTAGGAGAGAATATTAAACATGGGTAAACAAGGCTATCATATCAAATGATGGAAATTTTTATATTAATTACATGGATATTGAGATAGTGGACTAATCGATGGATGGGGAAAACTATTTACATTGTTCGAAATAGAGGTTCAATACAAAAGTAGGATAGATATGGGGGAACCAATTGAGGGATCGACTGTTGAATGAGTTCAAATCATGGGATCTATTGTTAATTACCGGATTATCCTTCAATTTGTGAGCCTATGATTGTAGGTCTACTAGTGTGGAATGAGGCCATTTTTTACAGAGTATATTCATATTGGTAGGATGATAATTTTCCAATTTGCGGAAGATGAAAAGCGCAGATGTGAAATGAGGGAATGTCTCAGAAATGATTCGAAGAAAAGTCTAGGACTAAGATAAAATATAAAGGAATTACTATATACCCCATGAGATAATGGGTATAAATAATTATGATGTTTTTTAACATGTTTTATAGGATATTTATGTCGATGAAGTGATGTCCTCTCTAAATAGGGCATAAAATCATACCATATTATTATATGAGCTATCCCTAATTTATAAAGGGAATACCCTAACATCCCATAGTTATCTTATGAGGAAACCCGATAATGATTGGGGAAAACAAAAAAAAATCATCCAATACATGTCATTTGAGGTATCCCAAAATATTTTCATTGGGTAATTATGCAATTTTACATCATATGCGGAGGATGTTGGTATTTGAAATTGATTTTTTGTAGCTCAGAGTAGATATGCTATAAGTTTAATTTCATAAAACTAAAAATATAGAAGATATTATTTGTTTAGGGTCACCTATATTTGACTATATGGGGGAATGAGTGTCCAAAAAATGTCTTTTGATTATTAAAATAGTGAGAACTCTATGTTAAGGAATGGTTTAAGGGACCCTCTTCATTGTGATTCTCAAAATAGTGCACCCCGGATCGATATCCTTGAAATACGGAAGGAATCTCCCTGTACTAATTCATCAATGTGTATGGGACAAAGATGATATATTTTTTCATCATGAAATATCCCAATATCATGGGAATTATGTTGCACATATTTCATGACAATCAAATAGTAGGTTACCAACACGAGAAGGGGGATACCCTATCATAGAGGATATTTAATAATCTTATTTTAGAGAATAAAGCATCCTAAAGTTTTTATGTAATGGATATAGTATAACATCATGTGTTGAGGGAGTTATTCGTTGATCATCCATTACTTACCATAAGAATGATCCAAGTTTTATATGGGGTAAATCAACTCACATTAAGAGGCATCCTAGTTTTATACTAGGTAGAATCTCAATTTTAATGTTGTCTACTAAAGAAATTATAGGGGATAAGAAATTTATATTCTCATTATTTTCCTCCACATGTTGGATCATGAAGGAATAATATACCACTAATGGTACAAGTTAAATTAATGTGACTTATACTTAGAATGGAATCCTATGCGTGCACATTTGGGTGACAACACCATGGGCAATGATTGTCTTTGTTGTGAATCCGCACATGGGACTTAATAAAAAATGTATTATAATCACTATGTATCTCAAGAGGATGAGAATTAGAAATCACATTATTATAGATAGAGGGTGTAGGTGTAGTCTTCTTGAGATTTAAACGTATAAAGAAAAACAAGTGAAAGAGGGTCCAATGCACATATATTTATGTCGTAATACTCAAAATGTGGTGATAGTGGAAATCAGATTAAATTATTACTACTTATACTAGGATGTTGTTGAAATCATTTGTATTTATGCAGAATATAAGACATAAAACTAAACTATAATGGATAAAAAGAGGTTTTCACACCATGTTCACACCTTTTGAAGAACCACACACCATTTAATGTCCTAATTCATAGATAACTAATAGGTACAATGAACCAAATGAATGATAATATAACCATAGTGTGTGAATATGAGATGACTTTAAATCGATTTATATCATAATGGAATGGAAATAAGGCCGCATGTAGTTCTAGAAAATGGAAATGTAGGAGTCTTGTTCTTGTAGAGGGTTAAATCCTCTATGGAAAAGAAAATTGAGGCATCCAATGATTTACATGGGTAATCCCTTGCATATGACATGATGTAAGTCTATAATTTAGCATCATTTGGGGATGATCCTAATTTTTAAAAACTCAACCCATAAGATGCATCTTAAATTTAGATGGGTTATGGTATTTTATCATCAAATTATTATTGCATGAATTATCTTGGTTGTATATGGGGTGAATAATCTCTCATTAAGAAGAATCCAGGTGTCCTACTGGATATGATTTCAGTGTAAAGACATGTGCATATGAAATTATTATATGATGTTTAAATTCATATTATTTATACAATAGAGGCCGTAAACATTTTAATTTCATAATTATTCAACTCATTAACAATACTTTATGTTTATATTTCATAGATCATAGATGCTATTAGTTTATGGTAATAAATATCATGCCTACTACAAACAATTTAATATCATAGTGCCACTTCTCTGTAATGGAAATTAGATTAGGGTATCAATTCTTGGACAATATCTTCTTATGAGGTACTGATTCATATTCATGGTGTTGGTGGGAGGCATGTTATGTTATCCCACCATGTAGATAAAATATTATTCATTTTTGGTATAGACCTTATGAATGATGTAATTTATATCATACATAGTCACTAACTTTTGTGCCATTTTTCACGGTATCATTGGAAATATGAGATCAATTACTATATAATGTTAGATGTAGGATATAATGTGAGTATTATTATAAAATTGTATTTTTTTCTTATTTTGGTACCTCTCAAGAATATATATGGTGTATAGCTTGTTCACATCAAGGACTTCAATCATAGCTATATTTTCTTCTTACATTAATTTTGGATTTATCTACTCATAAGGAGTTATTCAATTTTAATGAAACAGATCCTTGAAGGGAAGGACATTTCATTTTCCATGGAATGATTTAAATGGGTTCACTATGATATAATTACACCATTTCATCTAATAAGATGAGTGGATTTTGGGATTCTTTTGGTCCAAATCATCTTCTTCATTCCAAAAACATTCAATAGAAATGTATAGAGGGTTTTTTTAATTCATCAGTATTAGAATTTTCATACACAGGAAATTGATATGTATTTTTGTGTTGTATTTTGTCCATTAAATACAATTTCTTCATCCAGGAGGCCCAAAAGATAGTTTAATTTTTACTAATAAAATAATTAGGAACAAATTTCATAAATGATGTAGGATATCATGAACATTATACCAAATTAAGATTTTACTTCCATATTTTAAATAACTTTTCTATAGTTTAAGAATAAGTATCATTCGATCAAAATGAACCTGTATAGTGACTGTAAGATGGTGGATAAAACCCCATGATGTCGAGTTCTCGTACAATAAGTGGATATAAAAACATTGTTCTGTAGAGAAGATCTGACATTCAATGCACAATATTTCCTTAGAACTGAAACACATAATTTATCTTGGAGAATATGATGTATTAATGGACCTTTTGTTGTCTAGATGTAGCCCATCCACTTAATCAAGTGGCATATATCAACCACTCCATTTTTTCACCACAAGAACTGATGTTCACATAATTCATAACATGTTGTTTTTTATTCCCGCTAATGAAATAGAGGGTAATTCCATCAAATCCACATCATTAGAGAGACTTATCAGGGATTGGCCCACTTTGAAGTGTGACCTACGATGCAAACTGATAGATTCTCTCACAAACATGTTGGTTTGGTGGGAGAATTTCATGCTATGGATACTGAATGAAGGGAGTCTTCCAATATATAATTTTATCTGTTATTGGGGGACTTGAGAGTAGTGGTAGAGAAGACACGAAAAATACTTTTTTTTACATATTTCCAATCATCATAAACTAAATTGTGGGGTGAAATGGCCATCCTATGTGCTAGATGGATAATAATTTCATATTGATCATGCTATATATGAGACACAACCGAGCATTCATAGATATCAAATATAATGTTTTACAATGGAAGGACATCAGTCACTTACAGTTATATGTAAAATTGAGTCATTAGTTGATGATTACATTCGAGTATAGGGTGATCGAATACATTCAAAAAAATTCATCACCAATAATATATTTTATTTAATATTTGGAGGCTCACTTAACATGAATGTAGGAATTTTAATCTAAATGGATAAATCATGACCATATATGATGGCATAATTCTCTGTCTTGTCATTTTTCTAGACCTATGGAAACATGAATAACAATAGAAAAATAATTTGTGATATGGTTATTGAGACAATCAACTAACCTAATCTGATGAGTTTGGCTTTTTTTCATTCTAATTGTCATGATATGAGACGTTCTATTGAAATTTATCACACAAAATGGAACTATTTCACAAAATTAGAGTCTATTCTTATATGTAAAGTCAACATCCATTGGTAGGTGTTATTAGGATGCATGAAAGGATGGAAATTTTCTATTTCATAGGATAAGATGGACATTTTGATAATGGAAAATGTTTCAAACTACATGATTATAACTACACTATTTTAAAATAATCCCCTTAGGATAGAGAGAATCAAGAAATACCATAACGGGTTCACCTATGAAACCATCAATATCTCATGATGATATAGATAATGAAAAAACATCTTTACTATAAAAAATAGTGTGACTAATATCTCCTTGATAGGTGAATTACTCGTTTCCATGTCTAGGATCATGTTATCGATATATTATACACTATTCTCTATTTCCTAATTTTTTTTTGAGCCTATAATTGCATCGACGGATAATTCCTCAGTTGTAATGTTGAATAATATGTGCATCCCTATGATAGGTAGAATTTAAAACAGAGTATGTGGAAGGATTTTTTATGTCCTAAAATGAAATAATTCACTCCTAATCCCAATGGTAATTAGTGCCTCTATTCATAAGCATCAAACATAAATTAAACGTGCATACCAGATTTTGATAAATCTGTGTATATAAGGATGGTTTCCTTGTGGGGCTCATAACTACATGAGGATACTCAGGGATTATTTTTGATAATGTACATGATACAATTTAATTCAATATTGACTTCTCTATTTCTTATGATGAATACGAAAAACTGCACCGAGGTAACACAAATTTAAAATTTCATGGGGTTAATTATCATGTGTTTGATGTGAATGAGTCTGAGCACATTCTCAGGGTATTATAGACGATCATAAAAGAGATGTGATTTGACCAAAAAATAATTCCTATATAATTAGTCCAATATTAATATAATATTATTATATATGTGGTTAATGTAATTCTGAAACAATGCTCCCTCATTTTTCAAGAAAATTGTATCTCCGGGTATTGGAATATTTGGTCTGGATCCCTTAAGGTAGTAGTCTCCTCATCCTCAGGGGACATCTAGACATTAATTTAACTGATGTATACATCAATTTAGAAATTTTATTGAATCCCATATATATAATAATCAATATATCTATCATTTTATAAGGATAATAATCCATTAGATAGTATTTTTTGTGGTCCAAATAATCAAAACATACTCTAATCAACCCATTCTTTTCACGACTCGGATGAGGTTGGCCATCCATTATGGTCACAAGATATCCATGATGAATTTTTCATTGATAATTATGTTATCCAAGACCTCAAACATGGGACCATTATATTGGTGATTATATTTGTATGTATTTATTGAACCCATGATGACTCACTTGGAAATCGAGGAAATAAACGAAAACATGAGGATCGAGAACATAATAATCATAATATCTTCTTAAAATGATGTCAATATGTTATTTTAGGAAGTCTGTTTACTATTTATACTCATTTGGAGGTATGGATACACTTATTGTGTCATCCTCAAATCATCCATGGTTCTGTGATTCAACTGGGTAAAATCATCAATGATAGTGGATACACCATCTTCAAATTCAAGAGTGGACTCTAAATATACATCTTTTTGGTTAGAGAAATGAGTATCATCTGTAGATGGTATCTATTATTTAACAATGTACATAGGTTATCATTAGATAATTATTAAGAATTGAACGAATCTTCATCAAGGTGATCTTGGTCTAGTGAATCTTTGGATACAAAACTTGTTGAGCCATTTCTATATGTCATATAACTGTGAGGTACATGATTGATATCAATGAAATTTTGGTGACTCATCTTCCATTTATTAAAATATTCCTTTCATAACTTGTAAGAATGGTATGAAATATTTTCCATTTGGATAAATTGTCAGTACATATCTATAGTAGTGGATTCTTGTATTTCATGGGCCATTCTAGTGTTGGAGAACGTGGTAATATGTAGGCTCTCATTTTTACGAGGATATTAAAATCCCTTATCCATTGAGATAATAACTGAAAGTTGGAGTTATGATATTTCGTTATCCATACGATGAATCCTAAGTACTAAGTTGACATCCGCATCCTCAAACATGTTTTTTGAAGGGGCCTTCGAATGATTTTGATTGTTGATGTGCTGAACCCTATTGGTCTGAACCTGATTCCCCTACCTCTTATAGTTAAGTCAATCTAGTTAGTGGGATTCACCAGAGTTATTGGGAGACTATTCACCCGATAGGAACCATATATGACCAATTATTGAGTACATGAGGTAATGGTGATATGAAAATGGAACCCTATGTATAATTGAATCTATTTTCTATCTTCCAGCGCATTGTTGATGGTATACATTGAATATAAAATAAAATATATTCTTGATATAAATCCACAAAAATATTCCTTATTCTAATCCTTTCCATGAGGTTTTTTTATACATATTCTCATCTCCCTGAATTTTATGAGTGGAGGGAGTTTGTTGTGATTCATTTTCCCATGTTTTAAAAGTCTTTTTGGTCAGGCTTAGTTTAATCACAAAACATTATCAATGAGTTCATAGTTGATTTCAATTCTATTAAACTATAATGGGATATACAATGAGAGAATTTTCAACTACCTGATGAATTATTCTCATTTTTAAGAAAAATTGATGATAATGTGACATTATTATTGCATGTTATCTTCTGTATAGTAATCATCTATGACATATAATTATTTATCAAATTGGAAGGGTATTCTAAAACCCTCATAGATGAACTCACTAATTTCATTTGTTAATTTGAGGGCCTTGAGGATCAAACATTTTGATTGGAAATAATGGTATATTTTTCATGAATACATACATTCGTTCAAAGGGAATATTTTAACCTATACAAGGTCAATCATTTGAAGGAGGCACAACGAATTATCCTTGATAAACTTTTATTTTTTGACTAGAACTGGAAAAAATCGGATGCTAACAAGTAGAGATTACTTGATCAAATTATAGATGATTGTTTGTCAGTTGAGGTTTGTCCCTATCAGAACATATCTTGTCACAATGCGGTAATGACTAAGCTACATGGTCAACTAACACGGTCATATGTCTAGTATTCATCAAATGAATACATTTGGTATATTACAATGGGTAAATATTCTTCTAAAATATGCATAAAAAAATATTTTTTGGGCTCACCAACATGCATATTCTGGATTGAGGTTGTGGCTTGATAATTTTGGTGGATTTCTTTTTCATGATATTTCAATTGACAAGTTAGGCCTATGGTAACCAAGGGGGTTTCATGGAATTCATTTCAATCTGGATTTGTGATGTAGTCTAAATATTTAATAACATTCATGGAGGAGTAATCATTTTCCTCATTTGAGGGACAATATGTAATGAGATTATCTATAGATTATTTTTACAACCTTGGAGTAATGAAATATCTAAGAGTGTGAGATGGATTAGACACAGATAAGAGACAATTATTTCTCGTGTATCGTCAGTACATGTTATTCCAAAGCATGGATAGATTATTTAAGGATGTTAATATAGTGTCAAAATAGAGAAAAACTTATAGGAGTATTGGGCTTTCTAAAACAAAATCTTATAAAACCATTAACTTATTATACACCAATATAACTAATTGTATATCTTCTGGTTAGAATCCAACCTCCATCCACCAGAGACTTCACTATAACAATCAAGAATAGTGAATATGTATGTCACATGTTCCCAAACATCATTGAACATGAAAAATCCATGATCCACATGGTCTTAGATACATTAATTGAACACATAGAATTAGTTCATGGTGTGACTTAGGATTCATTGGTATAAAAAATTGTCGATGTGGCCAATGATTTCGGCATACCAAGACCATATTTTGGATAAAATTTTTATAATTTCCATATCCAAGACACATATAAAATATCATGGTATTTTTTAATCCATGATGGAGTATGTTTGATTTATTATTCAAGGAAATGGAGCTTCGGGATTCAATCATAGTTTGGGGTATGGATCCACATTCTCTTGTTTAGGCGAATGCACTTGGTGAGATGGTGTCTGACAGTTTTGTATTTGGAAATATTGTGGTTGTTTTGATACATTTCTTTTCAATTTAATTGTAAAAATGTTCCGTTTTTTTTGGGATTTGGGTACTTTTCAAGCATGGGATTCCCTATATTTTATTTTGCATGCATCCTTATAAGAGAGGGGATAGGAGATATGGGTTACTTTTATCTGGTTTTCTATGAAGCATCATCTAGGTAGTTTTCATTCTCATTTATCTATCGGGCCCATGTAGGTAGTTATGGGTTTTCAGTATAAAGACCAAATAACTCTTCATATCCCACATATACATATTGAGAAACTATTATAGATATAGTAATTTTTGATGGGAGTATGTGAGGCCCTTGAATATGTTGAAAAAGTATATAACTCAATAATCATAAATCATTTTACAATTGAAGCAGTTGGAATTGAATTACATTCTCAAGGCTTTGTTGAGCTATTAGTAGAACTATATGAGGAATTCCACCAAAAAATTAATTCACCTTATTGAATGTTGGATGCAGTAGAAAAACTTTGGTCCTTATAGATTCTAAATATTACATCAGACCATGGTGGGTTCTTTCAATTTTAGGGTCCGAAAAAAGGTATTCACCATTAGATATTGTGTTCTTGGTGATGTAGTGGTCCCATAACATTGAATGTTGTGAATATTGTATTTTAAAACATTATGGATAATCAGATATTCTATGGATACATAGGGAATGGATATCTATTAGGTGGGGTTACAATAATATGTGTCTCCAAAGACACATGTTGAGCATTGGGTTATCAATTCATCATGGTTAGTGTTTTGGAATCCAATGCAATGACTTTATCATCATCATTGGGAAGGATCAAATCAACATTGAGATAAGACAAAATGTATCTAGATGATGATAATCATTCGACTAAAGTGAGTCTGGTGAATTGTACATCAGTCACATTCCATATCCTTTATATTTAGCTTTGACCAGTTGTGCTGGGTCACCATGGTCGAGGTGGGAATTTGAATATGGGGATTTTTTTCTTACTTACTGATATTTGATATCTCTTTAGGGACTTCCATATTTTGGGAATCATTCCGTGATGAGTTCTGTGTCATGTGATACATTAGAAGGGTTAGTATTAACATTTAAATATTAAAGTATTTTAATTTTTAAGATTTTTAATGGATACTTTTATTATTCTGATGACATCTTATGATATCATCCTCTATAAATAATAGAGAGTCCATATATGGTATTTACAATGATATGAGTTAAATTTAATGATGATGATGTACTATTAATCATGGAATAAACCATACATATTTTCTAATAAATTATTATTAATGATGAAAACAATTATAAGAAATATTCTATAGAGTAAATATCCATGTAACAAAGAAATTTTTTATTATTATATATGAATTGAAATTATTCAAAATTTTGAGGAATATATTGAATAAGAAAATATATTAAAATTCACCAGATAATATTAATGGACATTTATGATCAGTAATAATTTATTTTAAATTAGAAAATAGTAGTTTTGTTGACCGAATTAAATGATATGAAATAATGAAAATGAAAATATTTGGTTGAATCAATAAATTATTATTGATATATTATTCATGTAATATTGTAAATTTAAATGTGATAAATAGAGAAGAAAATTTAATATTGAGATCAATAAATTCATAAGAAAATACGTTTCTCCATTGAATAAATGTCGAACATCACCACATACTCTATCTATGATATTTGAATTGGAAATGTAAAGATAATATGAACATTGATCATCTATATAATATTATTGGTGATGAATATGGCCATTACATACATGCATGATATTGTGAATTATTAGACAATTATGATTATTAGAGAAGAAAGTATATTGTGATGTAGTTTTATTGATATTGTCTATATGGTTGAAGTTATATTAGAAGTAGATTTCATAATTAATTTTTTATTTCATATGTAGATTTAATAAATAAAATTTTCCAAAACCATATTGATGTAGTAATAGAAATACAAGATGGTATGATGATAAACAATCCCTTAATTATTTCCATCGTTATGTAAAATTAATGGTTTTATAGTACCTTCATTTTATAATATCCAATATAGTTTTTTAAAAGTCTATATAGATCACCAAAAAACTCAAATATTAATTATAATATTATTATGATAAATGTATGTCTCTATTATTGAACAAAATATAATATTGGGTGGCCTCTCCAATTGAGTCCAAAATATATAAAAATTATTATGGGTTGTGTATTCATTTACGTTAATGTAGTACTCAAATAGAGTATGATTTCATGATAAATGGTTAATTAATTTAATCAGTCAATGAGGTGTAAATAATAATATATATTATAATGAAAAAATCCCACTAACTAACCCCACTTTTCAGTACTCCATCTATACCATGCACAACGTGTCTTTTCAAAGAAAACTATATTCCATTTGATACCATTAAAATTATGTAGTAGACCATATGAATTCAATAATAAAATATAGGATTTTCCATTTTAATTGAAAAAAATTTAATGTGTTGCTAGACCAAATTTTCCCCTTCCAGTTATCATAAATTTGGTTGGCCAATGATCCTGTTAACATAAATTATTCACCACGTTGAAGTGATTCACAAATGATATTCTTAGAAAAAAGAAACAATGATGTAGATAATAAATATAGAAATATTAATTTTTATTCCTTATAAAATAACATTTATACAAAATTTATCACTATAAATAAAATTAAATATATTTGGGATATGTAGAATAACATCTAAGGAGGTAATATAATAATATTTCATGACACGTTGAATGATTAGAGCGATAAATTTAATGATTCCTTAATGGCTAAAGAGAAGAAAATTGGTTAGTATTTCACCTTAGACACAAATATTTTTAGAGACAACATGTTTATTGGTGATGAGATGTAGGAATAAAATATTTTGAGAAATTAATTGGTATGTTTTCTAGATATATTCGATCCAAACATATCTACTATGGATAATATGGAAGATTAATCTCTTTATTAAATAAATAATACTCAAATTAATTATGATACAATAAAATTACTTGTATTTTCGATAAAAGAAAAGTAAGATTTGATGTTAAAAAAAATAAAAGATCAAATATGGAGAGGTTTAATTGAAAAATTACTCAGTTAATTAATAGTAAAAATAATAACAATTGATTAATAAGTTTTATCACTAAAAATAATAAAATGGGAAATTTAATGATCTATATAGAGATCCTTCTAAATTTCAGAAAATTTGATGTTTTAATGATCAGTATATATTTTCCAAGAAATTAAATATGTGCGGAATATGAACCACAGAAAAATAAATAGAGGCTTTAAATAAAGTCAAAAAAAATTCAAATAAATTAAAAATTATGATGGAGGTGAAAGACTAATATAATAGATAATAAAATTTCGTATTATGAGAAATAGAAAGTAGATATAAATTATGCATATAGTCATTCTAAGGAAGATTATAAAAAAAATCTACCACATTGATGGGTCATGTTTAAAGAAAAGAGGAAATAATGATGAGTCATGAAGAATGAGAATAAACTGGGATGGTATCATGTTTATAATAAGGATCAAGTTAATTCGTGATATAAATAATAATCATTGAAATTAAATTAGGGAAGTTAGATTTTTTTTATAAATATAATGTAAAATATATATGAGTTTCCCAACATATATATTTAATAATTTTAATAAATCAGGATTCTTAAAGTAAAACTGGGTGAGAAGAAGAAGTCTATGTAAGAACAAGAAAATAATCTTAATGGAAAATAAGAATAAAATATTAATTTATTTTGAAGGATTAATAAGGTATAAAATACACATTAATTTATGTGTAATGGTTTTTATTATTATATGATTATTGAAGAAGACCCATTTTAAATTATTTAGAATCGTTGTACTCATGTTGAAATAAAATTTTATCATGAAAAACAAGAAAATAAAAAATTGGTATAAAAAAATAAAAGCTAAATTTTTTTATGAAACAATGGATAATTATATATGTGAATAATAGGTATCTAATGCTAATAAATAATAATATATGTTAAAAAATTAAATCTCTACTAAATAATAGGAAAGATGCTTCTATACCAAAACAATAGACTTGAACTAGTGGAGAGGCTCAATAAATTCATGGAAAATTTGAGTTTAAAGGGTATTTTTGTTGTTGTGATGTATTTTACATCAATAATTATAATAATGGTATAATTAATTCTATCAAAGGGTCTATAGTGGACCATAATTTATAGATATTTTTTCAAAAAATATATATAAATAACAAACACAAATAGATATAATGAAAGAATATTCATATGGGGTATTTGAAGAAAATATTATTGAGAATATTGTGGAGAATTTTTTAATCATAATTGTACAATCACTGAGTATAAAATCATATTACATATCATATTGGTAAAATTAAATGGGGAAATATAATAAATAGAATCCGAACAACTTGACTAATTACATCTAATTCATTGTGGATTTGTCACTCAAATTCAGTAAGTGGAGACATCTATGGATCCTTGATAATTGAAATTAATAACATATTAATCATATTAAATAATTGGAAAAGTAATGATAGAATTCTAAAAACTGCATTCAAAATATTAATTATTGGTTTATGGGAACTATACACATATTTCAGTGTCATTAATAAATGAAATTATGAGAATGTGAATATTTTTATATGGAATTCATGAAAAATCAAGAGGGTATATGATATGTTAATTATAGAAATATGTGAATGAACTTGTGGTATAATTTTTTATTATGGATACATGAAAAATTATTTTTATCTATGTTTAAGAGATGGTAAAAATTTATCATATAGAATATTATTTCACATTTTTGGATGAATTTAAAAAAAATACAAGGGATATGTTGTAATAAAATTATATCACCAAAAATTAGAAATTTAATAAATATATAAAATATTCCAAAAAAATATTTCATGTCGTAGTCAAAATTGGTAAAAAATATTTTCTACCGATATTATTTAGATAGTAAATAAATATCAACATGAACCGTTTAGGAATTATTACAATCCATATGGTACTTATTCCATAACATTCATTGTATATTTTAAAATAATAATTGATTTCATGTTTATAATACACGAATACAATGTTGTTATAATATTTAACTTATTTAATAGAATAATTGATAAATAATTAGGGTAGTATGTCTAGAAATTAAAATATAACAATGGATAGGAGATCACAATAATATCGTTTGAATGTATTAAAAAATTATGTGGAATTATTCACAGTTATAATAATATTCAAAAATTCCAAACAAAAAGAATAATTAGAGTTGAAAATATTAATATTAATAGAGTGTAGAAGAATATACCTAAAGAATATAGTATCTCAATGTTACACAATAATGAATTTTTTTTATAACAGTATATATTAAACATTGATACACACTGAAATAAAAATAAAATATAAAATCCTATGAAATGTGTTACAAAAAGAATCCTACAGTGAAAAAAATAGATTGTTCAGATGTTCAGGTCTCATGAATATTAAATAATTATTTTTCTGTATCATTAATGAGAATAAAAGAGACTGCATATTTCTTAGATACATGTCTATAATAAGGGGTATATTTGTTAGAAGAAAATCAAAATAGAGTTAAAAATGAGATGATGAAAATAATTTATAATAACCCCAATATAAAAATACCAAACGAATCAGTTTTTGGTGATTCTATTCATAATTGTAAGAAAAATTTTGTTATTGACATTATGTAGTAGTTTCACACTATTACTCGTAAAGATGATAATGAATCAGACCAGAATAGGTTAAATAATAATCATTGTTATAGTTTGATTTTCTTGGGGAAGTTTTAATTTTTATTCAGTGGATGGTTTTTTATTAGAACATGCACTAATGTTGAGGCAACCGGATATCAAATATCAATTGGAGTTTTTTGGATGGGGTGCATGGGTTGGGTGGGGATCCGAGTGTTTGAAGAAACATTATAGGAAGGCTGGGTCACTATGAATGATGAATAATAGTTGTAATAACCACCATCCATCCAATGTGCTTCAACTAAATTACCAGTGCTGTGGACAATGTATCTACACATTTCATGGGATCACTATATTGTTATTGTATCCAATGGATTGCCTATTAGTCATTGGTGAGTTTTTTAAAGAGGGTATTTTCTTCATTAGTACAATTTAATGAAATATATTTTGATTCTATAGATATTATTCATCAATTATGTGTTTGATTTATATAAGATTTATATGAAGCTTGGGAATATTATATGGATGACATATTTTGATGTTATGGTTTAATTTTGAGATATATATATATATATATATTATTTTGCGTAAATGGTGGTCATTAATATATGACAAGGTTTTCTAGTGATTTAATTGTATAACAAAATTACAATTTATGAAAACATGTATAGGACGCGTGTTGGAGTTACTATAAGTTATTGTGTATGAACAAGAACAAATAGAATAAGATAATGGGTCATATAGAATGAAAATAAAGCATGTATGGTTATGTGATAATGTTTTTGGTTAGATCCTGATTATTAGATGTGTGTGTAACATGTCGTGTTTTTAGAGGATTGGTTATCACACAATGACTCAATGAATATTTTTATTAATGATTTTAATATTCATTTTCAAACACATATATTTTATTCTTCATGTATTTTGTCTTAGGGAGAATGTAATGATTTCGTGCTCATGCCCTGCATGAGAATATTATTAACCATGTTTACATTATATTTCAATATTAGTGAATATAATGTGACAAGTATTAGATTAGTCTGGTGTTTTTCAATATGAATGTGGAGAGTGGGATTTGTATGGAGGATGATTAATATGATATCCACCTAATATTTTGTTGAATATTTACTTTATATAGGTTCTATCTATGATGGGAAATTAGTCTTCTGTTTTGTATGCCATCTTAATTTATTAAAAAAATTATATTAATTATAATTATTCATAATATGATTTTAATTGTTTTTTATCTTTTAGGATTTTTTTCATACTATGATGTGAAATTACTGTCTCACTATTATTATTTGTATCCCATGACACTAGACTATTACGTGTATCTAATAGAGAGGTTCTACTCTGTTCATTTGATCTCTTAAACAAAACCTACTTGTCATTATCTCAAGTTTCACTAAGTTATATAAATGTATGTTTTTTGTTAATTTTTTTGGGATATGATGGACTTTTGGTCTTTAAGTGAGATATATCCTATGATATATGATAGATTGGATGGAAATGAACTATTTTTATATGGAATTTTTTTCCACACATATGATGGGATTATTGTCCATGGATGTGTATTTTATGAGTAATATGTTTGTTAAAAGGTATTCTTTTCTAGTGAATTTTTTTGTGGGACTTGGACTATTTAAAAGAGGCCAATTTTCAAGCATCATACTATCTGTAATGAAATCACATGTTTTCAAACTCACTGTTTGTGATTTTAATAATAATAACATGATATTAGGCCATGTAGATAAAATAGAGGTTAGTATTGTAGTATAGGAATTTTAATCCCTTATTTAAGAAATGTATTGGGACCTATATTCAATCTATTAAGGTATTGATCCTCACATGATGGTTAAATGATTGAATTGATAGGTAAGAGTTGAATGAGATATGAATATATTGATATGTGTATATGGGAACCCGTGAACTATTTGTAAATAATTCATGAGTGATATTCTATAGTCATGTGGTGGAGATCATATAGAATGTTTTGTTATTTAGGATAGATACCATGCTATGTAAAAGATGTCTATCATTCTCTGTGGTTATATGGATGAATGTTTAGTGTCTGATTTGTAGCACATGTAGATTTTCATGGATTTGTAATGGAATTTGGTGGTTTTGGTTATGTTCTAGTTCATAGCATGTGTGAGAATCTAAAAATTTAATAATATATTAAGATTATATAGTCAAAAGAAACCAATATGTAGTTGGACCTTTGTGTATTGGTTATGTGGATGAGATTATGTTCCAAGAGATTCCACCCATGTAGGATTGAGAAAATTATTGTAATCCTATTCTACATAAGTTTCCATACAATGGGTTTGTGTTATACCAATGTAATAACATCTATAAAACCTATTATTTGGTTCTCATTGAAATTTTTTCCCTTGAGGATGATAGTGAGTGTTGATAACACTTTTCAAGGAAACTTCACATTGTGTGTGGCTAGGTCTATGTTTCTTATGTGGTTACCCAATCATTATACAGATATATATTAAATCATTTAAGATGAATATTGAATACATCATATATCAATACACATAATATTACCGTAATTGTTTATTTTCTATAATTAATGTATATTTACATATATTAATATTATTTCAATAATTATATTTAATATCTACCATTGTTGTTTTCTCACAATGTATACTTATTATCCATACCATACAAAAATCAATCATTATAACTGAGGTAAAGGAAACATTAGAATGACTAAGATTATATTCTTAATTATTCTGAGGATAAGATATATTTTTTATTGATTAAACATAAGATTAATTTTATCAAATGGGTATGATAATATAATCTTCACATTTTAAAATAATAGGCATTAATCCAATGATAATACCAATGAAAAAGTTCATTGAAAATTAACAAAAGAGTAAATATGGAAGAATCAATGATCATGATACAGGTGATTATATAGTAAAAAAAGAACTTGTCATTAGAGTACCATAAATTATGATATATTCCTAATCATATAAATTTTTTGTCAAGTCCACCCATTAAAATATTTATCACATATTGGGCTTGGAATAATAATCAGTGTAGCTACTCTAGGAATGGGCTTACCAACAGTTTACCCTTATTTAGGGTAGGGATAACCACCTATGTAACCTTTAATCTCGTAATACATTAATCATTACCCACAGAATAATATTTTTATAATGAAGCCACACATCACATATTCATAATATATTCATATATATATATATATATATATATTAAATTTTATCATGATTAAATTTATCATTTAATCATATAGTAAACCATCGAAAAGATTACATTTTTCATAAATAATTCATAATTAATATCATAATCCAAATACATAAATAATAATGATATAATTAATGATTAATATCCATTTGTTAGAATATATTAAATCAATATGTTTTTCTATAGATGAAATGACCATAAATTTCACATGGAATTTTTTTTGGAAAAAATAACCTTTTCATTTTGAAATTACATATTTAAAATCCATAAACATAAATAATATTAGGAAAATAATTTTCAATAAAATTTAAAATTGAAACATGTAATGGAATATTCAATAATTTTTTTTAATCATGACACTAATGTCCATCCATGATATATATCAAAACATTAATTTTTGTTACACTATTGATAAGAGTTGAATGTTTAGAAAAATTATAAATTTTTTCCAATTAATGAATTTTTTTGAATTTAATTCATGGTTTAAATTTAACTATATAATTATTTGAATAAATATTAAAAAAATCTAGGAATTTTTTTGTGGAAAATATTATAAATGATACAAAATATTCCAGACCAAATATAGAATCAATGATTGTTTAAAAAAAATCATAATGACTTATGAGTACATAGAGCGAGGAAAATGAATATAATACATCTAATCCCATTTCCTAATTAAATGATTAAAATATAGTAGATATTTTTATGAGATATACCATATAATTGGGTCGTCTGAAATTTAATCACATCTAATCCTGGTCAACAGTGTGATTATATCATAAAACCCTTACCATATATCCACCATTAGTCATATGTGATTTTAGCGTCATCTGTAATAAATACATGTCTTTTATACTTATATAAATCAAAAATATTCACAGTTATATTACCATGAATAGTGTACTTATAACATCATATCACCCAATATTTAATAATATTTAATGTTCTTAATAATTTCAGTTGTTAACTACTACACTTTTCAAATATGATTTGACTTGTTACTTTTTGTCATTAAATTATAATAATTGTTACATGTTATATGAAATGTTAAAAATGATATAAATATAATATAATTTTATTTATACATATGTATAACCATCAATGAAATGTACATAATTAATTATACATTACATTTTTTATAGAAAGGATGGTTTTGTTATATGCATGTTTAATATTTTCAATTTATAAGGAAAATAATGATATAATGAATAATAATATTTAATCATTAAAAAATAATTATATATATATTAAATGCATTATTAAATCCATCAATGTAACATGTTATTGGAAATTGAATTGTATCACAATGTGCAGGTTGTAGTCCACATATATGAAAGACTAATACATTCATTGATTATTTATTGGAAATGAGATGGAAAATAATTTAATAGTAAACATTATAACATCATCATATATTGATTATGTTTTAGACATTATTTTTTGTGGAAATAATAAGTTTAATGTAATTAAAAGAAGAGATAAACTCCGAAGGAGTTTGGCAATATGATTACCTCAAAATGGAGAGACATCCTTTGTCTTACAAATTAATCCTTTATAGAATTGGAATTTTTTTATAAAGTAGATAAATATCGATGGTATGCAATATAGGAATGTTTTTATGGATTTTATATGATCTAGGAAGAATTGATTTTAAAAAAGAGTGGATAAATTGTTCATTTTCATAATTTATTGTATGTGAGGACATTGAAATACATAAATTATTTTATAAACTATAAATTCACATTCATATGAGATTGAATCATACTGGAAAATAATTTTAATTTACCAAAATATATGGATGAAATTTATTAAAACAACATTATCTAGACATTTTTATGATGATTTTTACCCTTATATCCCAGTTTAACCCCGTGATACACTAGTCAAACCAATATTGTTGATTTTTTTTCTATTTTTAATAATCATTAAGACAAAAAAATAATTAGAATCATTAAAAATGGTAATTATGATTTTCAATTTTTTATACACTTAATTAAATTTAGTTTTTCGTAGTTAAAATATATAATTAAAAAATAAAATGCAAAATATAAAGAAAACTACATATTATAAATACAAAATTGTAAACATAAAATATAATTTAGGTTCGTTTCATATATTGTAAAATTATTACATGATTTTTGAACTACAGTATTGAATGTATCACCTTAAAAAAACTAATAACTAATATAAAAATAATTACTAATTTTTTTTAATATTAATACATATTTGGAGTAAATAACAATTTTTGAGAAAAATAAATTTTTTTACCATCATATGGATTTATCATAATTCTTATAAATTTTTTTTCAATTTTTTAATTATTAGTCATAAGTTATTAATAAATTTTATTAAAATAGATATATAACAGTGGTAAATATTTTTTTAATATTAGGATACCAAAATTCAAATAATTCACATTTTTCATTAATTTATCCATCTAATCATAAAACTATTTCAATTAAAAAATTATTAATTATTTATTAGGTTTTACTAACTAAATATGGATCACCGAACAATTTTTTATATTTTTTTCTTAAATTTTCATAATTATATTCATTGTAGTCAATATAATGCATAGTTAATAATAGTTATAATATATCATTGTTTATTTAGACTTGGTTTTGAGAGAAATTCAAGATACAAAATAATTAAATATTATTTCTATGTAAAATATAAGTAATATCGAGGTGTAATATTTTACCCCCATTTAAGATAATTATACCATCAAAATTCTATAACATTGATATAAAAAAAATTAATATAATTTTATATCATCGTATCATGAAGTTCACACATAGCTTCATTTAATAAATCATTCCTCCAATGAACATTATACATGTGAGTGGTGTTGTCCCATTAAAATTTATAACTATGATCCAAGTCTTCTACTATAGAGACCCGACATTTTCATACATTACTATTACATAATTTCAAAGATAAACAACATAATAGTATTAAAAATGGAGTATCCAGAGGTTTAGTGTCTTGGGAAAACTAGGACAACACATAACAAGTACAACATTAAGCATAAAAATTCATTTAATCTCTTCTTCTATAGCTTCTTAGTAGCACTTGTCCTCTCCTTAGTACATGTAGCCACCTGAGGATATACATCAAAAGGGGTGAGCTAAAAGTCCATTAAGAGGATAGATAAGAACAATATAGCATGGGGTGAGCATAATCATGAAATAAGAAGAAGATCTTGAACATGAGAGGAGCATAAACAATAAACTTGAAATGTGGCAAAGCATAAAAATGAAACATCATGTCTTAGTGGTTAACTACCACACATACTTGTGAAAAAAGCTAGAATCATGTTCACGCATCATTTCACATTTACTCATGAGATTCATCACTTTACCCAATGCATTGGAGTGCTATATAATTCCGGGCGCACCTGTCACATTTAAGCATTCATATTGCGCTATATAATTCCGGGTGCACCCGTCACATCATAACATTATCATTATCATGCTTGCCACATAGAAAACATATCAAACATGTAAATAAATAACCCATGGATAGGAATGGGTTTCGTCTCATAATAACACATTCATAAGCTTTGGGTTCCCAAAAGAAAGAGGGAACAACATACTTGATATAAGAACCATCAACCTTGAATGAGAGGTAAAAGGTGAGATCTTGAAAGAAGATTTCTTTTGGAAAACATTTTTATGGACATAAAAACCAGTTAAAAACATGTATATCCCAGAAAATTAAAGGAAAATATGAACAAAAGACCTTTGAGGAGTAAACATATCAAAAATGGAGTGAAAGAGGGAGAACCCGAAGGAAGAAAAAATTGGGTTTGAGATTTCCCCTTACCTTGTACTCGAATGCCTCCTTCTCTTTAATGTCCTGTATAATGACATTATATTCATTAATTAGAAATTAAAGAACCTTTTATACATTAATATGGTTTATTATGGTTGCATTATTTCATATTATGTTCCTTTGGATGACTTATAGAGTTTAAAAACATTGATCGGGAATGTTCGTTTTTATGGTTTTCTTGAGCGGTCCGCTTGTATTCTTAAATTGATGTTTGGGTAGATCATGGGTAAACATCCAGAAATTATATTATATGTAATTGATGATATTACAGAAGCTTTAATGATTTTATAATGTGTTATATTAGATCCATGTGGCCGAATCATTAGATAAGAATTAAATGATGATTATTTGGGCTAATTTGAGCGGTTTTTGGATCACAACCAACTCATTTTAACTTTTCACTTAGTAGTATGGCCATAGGTTATTTCCAGAACTTAAAATAGAACATAATACATATAAAACATTATGGTTCAACCATAAAAATGGTTTAATGACAAGATTGAAGGTATAAATGGAAGAAGAGAGCATGTTTTTTTAAGGTGATAAATTATCACCACATGAACAACGTTCTCTTTAATAAAATAAAAGGAAGGGGGAAAGGGTGTGGGGTGATATAATATAACATTAGAATTAAAATATTACATTATATATATAATACAGGATTTCAGAACACTTTGTATGAAGATATATAGAGAGAGATCAAGAAAGGAACTTGAACTTGAAAGGAAATTAAAGGAGAAGAGAGAGAGAAATTACCTTTAAATTCCTCCTCTTGAGATCCTCTTTGAGGAAGATAGGCTTGGTCTTTTGATGAGACCAGCAGCTTTCGGACATGGGGGACGAGCTAGGGAAGGTGTTTGGGCAGAATTTAGAGAAGTCTTATAGCTTGAGAGGTGTGAGGAAAAGAGGGAGTGAAGGGTGGCTTTTATAGTGGAGGGGAGAGGGGTTTCCTTAATATAAAATTGATTAGTTTATTAATTCCACCAAAGACAAGGAATAGTGAGTCTTGGATGACTAAGAATTGTAAATTTTACTTTTGAATTTGGTATTTGGGTGCTTACATCACTTGTGATGTCAGGAATAGTGGGTTTTAATTAAAATGTATTTATATGATAAATTAATGTATTCTAGTATTCATCAAAAATTCATGTATCTCAGAAAAATCCCAAAATATTACCCCAACCATTTTTCGATGTGTAGAATCCAAAAATTAATTCCATTTTTCAAAAATAATTTTCTAAATATTTAATATTTAATTAAAATAATAATTTACAAAAAAAACAGTTTTTAAAATTAAAACTGATTTTGCAGTTCTTTCAAAAATTACTTAGGGTCTTATAAAATTATCTAAAAACTATTAGACATTGATTCAATAATTTATTAATATATTTCAGGAAAATAAATATTCTTTTAAATTAATTAATTAATTATAATTAATTATTTATGACTTAAAAAATACCAAAAACGTTTACTAAGGTCAAATTATCACATTCTATGATGTCTAAATTTTATTTTATTATTCATAGGTAATGTTACTCTTATTTACTATTTATAAGGTTCATATTACTATTCATAAGGGTAGGTTACTATTCATACGGGTAGGTTACTATTCACCAAAAAAATTTTTGTTTCATTGGACTCCAAAAACTATCTTGAACACAACCGTGAATGTTGGATTTTTAAAATTCCAAACATAGGAGTGAAAAAATTATGTTTAAAGGTCACTTATCACATAGTAGTTCATTATTTTTTGTTTTTATGACATAGATAAAAGAAGGGAGTTTTCCATTGAAAAAATTTGGGTCGTTACATTCTTCCCCCCTTAAGAAATTTCACCCCCGAAATTTCACTTTACACAAACAGGTGAGGGTACTTCTCCTTCATTGCCTCTTCCGGTTCCCATGTTGCTTCCTCAAACTTTTGGTTCCTCCACAAAACTTTGACAAGGCGGGTTGTCTTGTTGTGTAGAACCTTATCACTTCGGTCCAGAATTTTTACTGGCTGCTCCTCATATGAGAGATCATCTTCCAACTGTACCACCACAGAGTTTAGTACATCTGAGGGGTCTGGAATGTACTTCCTCAGCAGTGATACGTGAAACACATCATGAACTTGAGCCATATTCGGTGGAAGTTCCAGACGATAGGCCACGGCTCCTATACGATCAAGGATCTCAAAGGGGCCAATGTACCTTGGGATTAGCTTCCCTTTCCTCCCGAATCACATGACTCTCTTCCATGGAGATATTCGAAGGAAGACTTTATCTCCAACGTCGAACTCCAATTCCCTTCGACGATTGTCAGCATAGATATTTTGCCGACATTGAGCAGCTTTGATGTGTTTCTGGATGACTTGATCCTTCTCCGTCATCTCTTGAACAAGATCGAGACCAAGTAGTTTTCGTTCTCCAACTTCATCCCAACAGGTTGGAGTTCTACATCGCATCCCATAAAGAGATTCATATGGAGCCATCTGAATACTCGAGTGGAAGCTATTGTTGTATGAGAACTCAACCAATGGAAGGTGCTGATGCCATCCACATTTGTATTCAAGAGAGCAGGATCATAGCATATCTTCAAGTGTCTGAATAGTCTTTTCAGACTGGCCATCAGTTTGGGGGTGATAGGCCGCGCTGAAATTTAATTCAGTACTCAAAGCATGTTGAAGGCTCCTCCAGAATTTAGAAGTGAAACTTGGATCACGGTCAGAGACAATCGCGAGCAGAACACCGTGCAATCTCACTACTTTCTTCACATATATCCTTGAAAGTTGTTCAAGTGAGAGGTCTTCCCGAATAGCGATAAAATGGGCAGTCTTGGTGAGTCGGTCAACCACAACCCATATCGCATTATTTCCTCTTGACGTTTTCGGGAGACCCATGACAAAGTCCATAGTAACATTTTCCCAGTTCCACATGGGTATAGGCAATGGCTGCATCATTCCTTTGGACCTTTTCCACTCAGCTTTAACTTGCTGACATACCAAGCACCTTGATATATATTCTTCAATCTCCTTCTTCATGTTATCCCACCAGAAGTGTTCCCGGAGATCACGATACATCTTGGTACTTCCAGGATGAATAGGGAAAGTTGAGCTATGTGAATTATCCAATAGCTCCTTCTTTATTCCAGGTGATGAAGGCACACAAATCCGCATTCCAAACCGAATCACACCATCATCATCGATATGGAACTCTTGCAGCTTCCCTTCCTTTACTGCATTTACCCTCTTTTGTGTCTCCACATCATCCCTTTGTGCTTCCTTAATATTCTGTTGGATGTATGGTTGCGCAATCATTTGGGCAAGGTAGGATGTATCCCCTGCCCTTACGATTTCCAAAACCATCCTTTGCATATCCAAGAAGATAGGGTCTTTCTCAATCCTCAACATGGATAGAGTAGCAGGTTCTTTCCTGCTTAGAGCATCAGCTATGTTGTTCTCCTTTCCAGGATGATAGTGAATAGAGAAATCGTAATCCTTGATTAGCTCTAACCATCTCTTTTGACGCATGTTGAGCTCCATTTGTCTGAATATATACTTTAGGCTCTTGTGGTCAGTGTATATGACACACTTCTCCCCATAAAGGCAGTGCCGCCAGATATTCAAGGGAAAAATCACGGCTTCCAGCTCTAGATCATGCGTCGGGTAGTTCTGCTCATGGATCTTCAACTGTCGTGAGGCGTAGGCTATCACAATATCATTTTGCATGAGTACACAACCCAAGCCTTTCTTTGAAGCATCACTGTATATCACAAAACCTTCTCCACTTTTCGGTAGTGTGAGTATAGGTGAAGTGATTAGCCTTCTCTTTAGCTCCTTGAATCTTCCCTCACATTCATCCATCCAGACATACTTTACCCCTTTCCTTATTAACTTAGTTAGCGGTCTTGACAATCGTGAGAAGTTTCTCACAAAACATCGATAGTACCCAGCTAATCCAAGAAAACAACAGATATCTGTGACACTAGAGGGCATGAGCCATTCTTCAATTGCCTTTGTCTTTAAAGGGTCCACAGAAATTCCCTCGCATGTGATCACATGTCCCAAGAACGTGACTTGATTCATCCAAAAGTCACACTTTCTCAACTTGGCGTACAACTTCTCCTTTCTTAATGTCGCCAACACAAGTCTTAGATGTTGTTCATGTTCCTCCTTACTCTTGGAGTAAATGAGAATATCATCAATAAACACTACCACAAATTTGTCGAGGTAATGTCTAAAGACTCTATTCATCAAATCCATGATGATTGCAGGGGCATTTGTATGTCCGAAGGGCATCACCAAAAACTCATAGTGCCCATACCTTGTACGGAAGGCAGTCTTCTGAATATCTTCTTTATTGACCTTTACTTGATGATATCCAGAACGAAGATCCACCTTTGAGAAGTATTGAGATCCTCTTAACTGATCGAACAAGTCATCAATCCTTGGGAGAGGATAATTGTTCTTTATGGTGATCTTGTTGAGTTCCCGATAATCGATACACAGCCGCATGGTACCATCCTTCTTCTTCACAAAGAGCATTGGCGCACCCCAAGGTGATGCACTTGGGCGTATGAACCCTTTGTCCAGATGCTCTTGCAGCTGCTTCTTTAACTCCTCCAGTTCGATAGGAGCCATCCTATAGGGGAACTTCGAGATAGGAGTAGCTCTGGGTATGAGTTCAATTGAGAACTCTACCTCACGATCCGGGGGAATTCCGGGTAACTCATCAGGAAATACATTGTCGTATTCCCTTACGATGGGCATTTCCTCAAGGTTGGAACATTCCTTCGACTCAAACATTTGGGAGAGGTATGATTCTTCATATAAGAATCATCACCCACACCATTGAAGGATTTTTCAAAGGAGAATCATGATCTTCCTTGCATTTGTAGAGGATCATGGGATGGTTCGAAATATGAAAATATATTTCCTTTTCCCGACAGTTGATATGTGCTCTATATAACGAGAGCCAATCCATTCCCATTATAGCGTCGAATTCCACCAAGGGAAGTATTACGAGATTTTCCGGAAGAATCTTCCCACATACGTCAACAGGAGAAGAATCAAACACTTGGGTTGCAATGATTGCACCACTTGGTGTTTTTACAGATACCTCTACTTCAAGGTTTCGGGGCTTCGATTCTATAGTTCTAGAAAACATGGAAGATATAAAGGAATGAGTAGAACCAGAATCAAATAAGACTTTTCCCATTCTTGAGTGAATAGGAAGTGTACCCTGTACGACTTCATTATCATGTTCCTCCTCCACAGTAGTGATGGCATAAGCCTTCCCTTGTTCCTTTGGCTTTGGTGGTTGTTGGCGCTGATTACCCTCGAGAGCTCGAGGTTTAGTGCACTAGTTTGAATAGTTCCCTAGCTCCTTACAGTTGTAGCATTGAACCTCGAGTGGTTCTCTCCTTCCATCAGCTACATTATCCTTCCTTTTCGTGTCTCTTCGACACTCGTGAGATATGTTTCCTTCTTTCCCACACATGAAGCATTTCCCCGTCCCTTTGAGACAGTTCCCATTGTGCAACTTCCCACATTTTTGGCATGTGGGACGTTGTGTTTTCTTCCCATCTTTATCACTAGATCCACCAGCTTGAAACTCCATCTTTCTTTTCTTATCACCATAGCCATGGGACCATTCTCCAAACTCCATCTCCACCTTTAGAGCACACTTAACCACTTCTTCATAACTCCAAAAGTCTCGAATTGCAAGAGCTTTTTGAAGATGTGGTTTTAATCCACTAAATAATCTATCAATTTTACTATCATTGTTGATAAAAAACCTGAAGAAAAGGTTGTGACAGATTCTCCTTCTTTTTGCGTGTGCTCTATGAATTCTCTCTCCATCTTCGTGCGAAGAGTTCGTGGGAAGTACTTACTAAGAAACATTATCTTAAAGTCTTCCCATTGCATCTCTTCAATTTCACCCCTTGGCTTGGTGTTCTTAATCAAAGACGACCATTGATCAACTTCTCCATCTAGACGATAAACGGCTAGAGTCACCTTCTCCATCTCGGAACAGTGATGAACAGAAAAGATCTTCTCCATGGAGTTGACCCACTGTTCCGCAACTAGTGGATCAGAAGTTCCATAAAACGTTGGTGGTCGTTGCCGCATAAAACATTCGATAGCTAGCTGCTCCCTCTTTGGTGAAGGAGGGCGTTCCCCATTATTATGGTTATTATTCATAACCCGGGATAACTGGGTAAGCATCGTCATGATGTTTTGAACTCAACCTCCAAAATCATTGGGGATGTCATTCAGACAATCGTTGCATTGGCCTTCGCAAGAGTTGTTGGCCCGATTTCTCCTGGTTCCCACCATTTTCTAAAATAGAAAAGGGTAGAACAAAACATAAGTAAACAAGTCATGAATAACTTATCCTTTTAAACAATTATACCAAAAACATAACATATGGGATCCCTAGGTAAATATCCTTGTGTGCATATTTGTACTTAGTCTCATGCTAAATGTTTTCTTTAGGGTTCACTAATCCTAATTCCCAAATTAACTAAACCTTTCCTTTATACCAACTATAGCGACCCGACCTTTTCATACATTACTATTACATCATTTCAAAGATAAACAACATAATAGTATTACACATGGAGGATCCAGAGGTTTAGTGTCTTGGGCAAACTAGGACAACACATAACAAGTACAACATTAAGCATAAAAATTCATTTAATCTCTTCCTCTATAGCTTCTTAGTCGCACTTTTCCTCTCCTTAGTACATGTAGCCACATAAGGATATACATAAAAAGGGGAGAGCTAAAAGCCCAGTAAGAGAACAGATAAGAACAATATAGCATGGGGTGAGCATAATCATCACATAGGAAGAAAATCTTGAACATGAGAGGAGCATAAACAATAAACTTGAAATGTGGCCAAGCATAAAAATGAAACATAATGTCTTAGTGGTTAACTATCACACATACTTGTGATCAAATCTAGAATCATGTTCACGAATCATTTTACATTTACTCATGAGATTCATCACTTTACCCAATGCATTGGAGCGCTATATAATTCTGGGCGCACCCATCACATTTAAGCATTCATATTGCGCTATATAATTCCGGGCGCACCTGTCACATCATAACATTATCATTATCATGCATGCCACATAGAACACATATCAAAAATTTACATAAATAACCCATGGAAAGGAATGGGTTTCATCTCATCATAACACATTCATAAGCTTTGGGTTCCCAAAAGAAATAGGGAACAACATACTTGATATAAGAACCATCAACCTTGAATGAGAGGTAAAAGGTGAGATCTTGAAAGGAGAGTTCTTTTGGAAAAAATCTTGATGGACATAAAAACCAGTTACAAACTTGTATATCCAAGAAAAGTAAAGGAAAATATGAAAAAAAGACCTTTGAGGAGTAACCATATCAAAAATGGAGTGAAAGAGGGAGAACCCAAAGGAAGAAAAAATTGGGATTGAGATTTCCCCTTACCTTGTACTCGAATGCCTCATTCTCTTTAATGTCCTTTATAATGACATTATATTCATTAATTAGAAATTAAAGAACCATTTATACATTAATAGTGTTCATTATGGTTTCATTATTTCATATTATGTTCCTTTGGATGACTTATAGAGTTTAAAAACATTGATCGGGGATGTTCATTTTTATGGTTTTCTTGAGCGGTCCACTTGTATTCTTAAATTGATGTTTGGGTAGATCATGGGTAAACATCCAGAACTAATATTATATGTAATTAATGATATTACAGAAGATTTAATGATTTTATAATGTGTTATATTATATCCATGTGGCCGAATCATTAGATAAGAATTAAATGAAGATTATTTGGGCTAATTTGAGCGGTTTTTGGATCACAACCAACTCATTTTAACTTTTCACTTAGTAGTATGGCCATATGTTATTTAAAGAACTTAAAATAGAACATAATACATATAAAACATTCTGGTTCAACCATAAAAATGGTTTCATGACCAGATTGAAGTTATAAATGGAAGAAGAGAGCATGTTTTTTTGAAGGTGATAAATTATCACCACATGAACAACGTTCTCTTTAATAAAATAAAAGGAAGGGGGAAAGGGTGTGTGGTGATATAATATAACATTAGAATTATAATATTACACTATATATATAATACTAGATTTACAGAAAATTTTGGATTAAGATAGATTGAGAGAGATCAACAGTGGAACTTGGACTTGAAAGGAAATTAAAGAAGAAGAGAGAGAGAAATTACCTTTAAAATCCTCCTCTTGAGATCCTCTTTGAGGAAGCTAGTCTTGGTATTTTGATGAGTCCAGAAGCTTTTGGACGTGGGGGATGAGCTAGAGAAGGTGTTTTGTAAGAATTTAGAAAAGTCTTGGAGCTTGAGAGGTGTGAGGAAAAGAGGGAGTGAAGGGTGGCTTTTATAGTGGAGGGGAGAGGGGTTTCCTTAATATAAAATTGATTAGTTTATTAATTCCACCAAAGACAAGGAATAGTGAGTCTTGGATGACTAGGAATAGTAAATTTGACTTCTGAATTCGGGATTTGGGTGATTACATCACTTTTGATGTCAGGAATAGTGGGTTTTAATTAAAATGTATTTATATGATAATTTAATGTACTCTAGTATTCATCAAAAATTCAAGTATCTCAGAAAAATCCCAAAATTTTACCCCAACCATTTATTGACGTGTAGAATCCAAAAATGAAGTCCATTTTTCAGAAATAACTTTCTAAATATTTAATATTTAATTAAAATTATAATTTTCTAAAAAACAGTTTTTAAAATTAAAACTGATTTTGCAGTTCTTTCAAAAATTACTTAGGGTCTAATAAAATTATCTAAAAACTATTAGATATTGATTCAATAATTTATGAATATATTTCAGGAAAATAAAAATTTCTTTTAAATTAATTAATTCATTATAATTAATTATTTATGAATTATAAAATACCAAAAATATTTACTAAGGTCAAATTATCACTTTCTATGATGTTTAAATTTTATTTTATTATTCATAAGTAATGTTACTCTTATTTACTATTCATAAGGTTCATATTACTATTCATAAGGGTAGGTTACTATTAATAAGGGTAGGTTTCTATTCACCAAAAATTATTTTTGTTTCATTGGACTCCAAAAACTATCTTGAACACAACCGTGAATGTTGGATTTTTAAAATTCCAAACATAGGAGTGACAAAATTATGTTTAAAGGTCACTTATCACTTAGTAGTTCACTATTTTGTGTTTTTATGACATAGATAAAAGAAGGGAGTTTTCCATTGAAAAACTTTGGGTCGTTACATCTACCAATGATTCTTCAGAGGACTAATCATTCTATAATTTTACAAAATATTAGTTATGTACATGTGAATTATCAATTATGTAAATCCTAGAAGGAAAATCATGGAACTGATCATGGACATGAGAGAGTATTTTTTGAAGAAACAAATTACAAAGTACAATATTTACATTATCAATAATCTCAATGTGTCCAAAATACATATGGAATAAATTTAAATTAATTCAAAATATCATATCCACCACACATAAATAAGATGAAATGAATACATTATCACAACCCTTGAATTCTAAATCCCGTCATTGATATTTATCATAACTATTTTCTTAAAATTTTTATACCATGAGGAGTAGTGGAACTAATCAATCCTTATCTACAATTTCTTTAGAAATAAACTTTCCTAGTATATTTCATTAACTAGCATCATCACAGTATGAAATAGTTTTTCTCTTCATACCAATGAGGGTATCATATTAAGCCATATAAATGATCAATTGAAAGCTATTGTTAAATTAATATTTTATTAGTGGATGTTATGGATCTAGGACTTCATTTTAATCTTCTAAATATGATCATATCATATCCCCCCTTGTTTGAATGGTTCACCCAGACTGATCATCTATATGAGTATTATACAATATAATGAAATAGAATTCTATATCTAGATTGATTTAATTAAATCTCCAAACACATTATATGTCACTAAACATTTTAATTACATGATAATTATTGTTAAAAACAATTATATTATTCACCATCTTTTAATATTTTTATTTTTATTTAATATTCAAATTCACTATTTATGAATAATCATTTGATAATGAAAATATTTTACTCGTCATTCAATATATCAAGTTATTTCCATAAAAAATCGTTAAATATTATATATTTTTTCATCCACAATATATATTTGTAAACATGGTATTTTCTATTAAATTAATCATAAACCATGTTTTTAATCAATGGTTGGAAATATATTGAGTATATATGTTATAGTTTCAACTACTACAACCCTTTATGTCACTTACTCAACTCATTATGGGTGAAGTCACACTTTACTATTTTATGATCACGAAATATACAAAACCTTTAACAATTAATAATTTTTTTCCATATTATTAATTAATATATTAAAATTTCAAACTCGAAGCCAATTTGTTTTGAAATTATACACAAGAATATTTAATTAAAAAGATAAAAAATCTTTCACCATTTCATTCTATTTAATAACAATTCATATTCATAGATTTAATTCATATATTAAAATGACAAACCATTATACATTTCAATGTAATATGAGTAAATATGCATATAAAATATTTATATATTGAATTATAATATTTTATACACATTAATTAGACCAAATAAAATTTATACACAATATGTTTTCTATGTTAGATAATTATAATTGAATGGGAACTACTTCTCAATCTATTTATAATAATTATCCAATCAAATAAAACTATGAATCAAAATAACAGTTTTTCATCTGGTTCATTTCTTAATGAAAACCCTTTTAGAAGGATATTCTGATATACCCCCACTATTTTCCACATTCCCAAATAATGATTCTTTTTATAAACATAAATCACAATTTTTTAATTTGGAATATTTTTTCTCTTTTCTTAGGTTATATTAATTAATTTCCTAGTGATTTGTATTCCCTTACTCTATATTAAAGTATATAAGAAAATCATCTACACTGTCTACCATGTTTTTTCAAGGAAATAAACAAAGTCTATATTCAATAAATACATGATTATAATCAAGTTTGAAATTAGTCCAAATTGATTCACAATAAATTGAATGTGTTCATATCATATACAAAAGGATGTATTATATTTTTAATAACATTTTACCTCATTATATAGTATCCAAAATCAAGGTAAATCATAGAAAAGTAGAAAAAATAATAAATGATCAACCAAATAATTAATAAATGGAAGAAAATACTTATTCGTCATCATTATATATTTTTTCTAGATAATTAATAAAGTGTCCCATTTATAAATAATTCTTCTTAACAAAAAGAATATGTATGAAATATAGATACATAATTGTATAAATGAATTATTTATAAATATTTTTCTTATAGTTTATTCAACAATTATTACAACATATTCTAGGTATTTCTTGTAGAGACCCGAAGCTTAATGTAAATAGAAATTTCATTACTTTTTCGGAATACTTAGTACATAAAAAAAACACACACACAAGGACCGTAATAGTTTAGTGTCATTGGAAACTCAGAATATAATCTTCTAATCGTGGTGAAAGATTTTCAACATCTCCCGTAAAGATCTTCTACTTTTTAAAACCTAAATCCTCTCTTTATATCCTGGGGAAAAGAAAACATAAAAGGGTGAGCCCAAATGCTCAGTAAGGGTAAACAAAAGAAATATAAATCACATCATATACATAAGCACATAACTTTTGGAAATCTTAACCTGCAAAAGAGATCATAATTTCATAACATGGGAAAAATCATAGTAGTGAAATGAAATCCCAATAATCATAAATTAAAACATGAAACTTTGTGGCATACACACATAATCATATAGAATAATTAATTATTAGTCAAGACTCATTTCCAAGACTATCTTAGTGGACAATGTCCATTTCTGAACCGAGTTACCCTCGTTTCAGTCCTGCTTCACTGAACCAGTATAACCTACCGTTCCAGCCATGTCTATCTCTTAATATATAAAATCTTTACCCAATTCATTGGAGAGAGATATATGTCCCACCCATCTCATAATGATACCATTCATATGTGTGCCACAAAATCATAAATCATAATGCATAACCCATGTAATAAAAATGGGATTCTTAAACAACATGACATCATAAAACAATTCATTTAAGATAAAATAATTCATAAAAATAATTCCATCACAACATGGTCAAATAAATGTAAAAATAGGGATAGAAACAGAACCCTTTATTATCTTAGATGTAAAATAAATTTTATAAAACACTTGAACTCCATTCTTGAGGAAAATATCCTTTATACTTTAAAAAAAGTTTCCTTTCTTAACATGTAGTACAATTCTAAACTAAAATAATTTGATTAAAAATAAATTTGAAAACGTGTAAATGAAGCTTCTTGGAAGTAATGTTTTAAAAATACATTCATGCCGTATAAGTTAAAAAAACATTCTTCTCGTACATTTGTCGAAAAAGTCAAAAAGTACCTCGTACGAAAAACGATAAAAGATTCCTTTCATATATTTTACTATAAACTAACCAAAGGGTAAAAATGGATTTAAACAATTGTAGGTGGATGGAAATAATATTACATATTGAGGAAACATGGATGTGGATGATCAAATACACCCCAGTAAATACCAAAGTATAAACAATCTCAGATAAAAATGAGATTGTGATATTTTCCCTTACCTTATGTATGATATGCTTCGTATGTATCCAAAACTCCTCTTCTTTGATGCGCCTCATTGATTCCTCCACTTAGGGCACTAAAATTGGTCTTTAAAGAAGACCAGGACCTCAAGGATGTTTTGAGGGATGTGGAAGAGATAATTTGGCAGGGGTTGGCCGATCTTGAAGGCTCAAAGTGGTGTGAGGAAGAGAGGGAGGAGGTGCCCTTTTATAATGGAGGAGAGGGGTACCTTTGGAATAACAAAAATCATTATTTTATCCAAATTAGGTTTTAAATAGCTCCAAAATGATTTATTTCGAAGCTAAGGTGGGGATTGGTCGGAATCATCTCATCCAATAGAATTTAGACAAGTTTAAGTTCCTATTTTGACCTTATCATTTAGTTTTAACGTAAGTTAAATAATTTTACATTTACCATGTCTTCTTGTGTTCTTACACTATAAGGTTAATAAACATACTATAACAATCCAAAAGAACCACAAGTTGTTTATTATTAATATATATATCCTTATCTACGTCATTTGTCCGAACATTAGATTTTTAAGAATAAAATAACAATTAATAATATAATATTTGTTTTAAAAACTATTTTATGTCAATTTTGACACTATTTAGTAAATGATTTTTGTAAATATCATAACAGAATGATTAGTTCTAACCAAGTTAATTAAATCAATAAAAATGTCATATTAACCTATAAAATTAGTTTAATTCATAAAAAGTCTCAAATTAAATTTATTTGGGTATTTAAAACATCAATTATGTCAATATTTCATTAATAAGATAATTACTGCATCATCGTTGTGTCACAAATAAATTAAATTATTTAATGTCTAAAAATTACAAATAAAATATCAATATGTTGAAAATCTTTTTATATTTCTAATAAATATTTATAGTCGAATTTATCTTATGTATAACCCTATATTAAAAATGTTTTAGTTATTAAACTTTGATTTTAACTATTTTAACCCTTCTTTAAATAAATTGATAATAAATGTCCTAATCTAATCCAAGTGGGCTTGAATGGTCATATTTTATTCCAAAGGTTGTTTTTGGTCTAATTACACGTATCCAATAGAATTAGGACATGTGTTAGTGTAATAATAATATCATTTTTACCCTTAATTACCCTATTTACTTTTCACTGTGGTAAAAAAAGTCAACAGTTACTATTCACCAAAAATTATTTTCATCTCATTGAACCACATTTTAGTCCTTGATATTAACTGTCTCTCTTGGATTTTTGAAATTCCACTCACAGAAGTGGAAAAATTATGTTTTATGAAAAATTCAGTTTTTTTAACTACCACTTAGTGGTTTCACTATTCATCAAAAAATGAAAGTTTCCAGAAAAATACCAAAAATTAGGCCTAAGATATATTTGATATTATGATTTCAAAAATGATGTCTATTTTATCCAATTCAAAACATATCAGTTACATTTACTCATTTAAAAAAACAATTCCCGTCGTCAAAACAAATAACATGTTTTTAAGAGATAATAACTATCAAAAGATTGACACTTGTTTATAATTGGTTTAAATGTGAAATTACATCCAATGACCAACATTTTATTAAATTGTAATAATATATTCTAAATATATTTTAAAACCACTCAAATTAATAATTTATCACTATTAAATATTTCTATTAAAAAAGTTGTTTTTTTAAAAATTTAGTAATTTTCACTATTCATCAGAATATGAAAGTTATCCGAAAAGTACCAAAATTTCACCCTAAGCTAATTTCGATATTCCAAATCCAAAAATGATGTCCATTTTGAAAAATAAAATTTCAAAAATTTCAAAAAGTGGTTATTACTATTCATAACGGCTGGTTTTAATAATATTTTAATAGCATATAGTTGTTTAGTGAAAACTCGGTATTGCGTATTACACACGCTATCGAGGAAGGTCACTATTGTGTGTAATGCACGGAAATTCAAGGATGTGTGTTGTGCAAGCTCCTTTTGGTGTAGCGTACAACACATGACATTAATGAAATTAAAAAGAATATTTTTCATAAAATCTCTGGGTGTTACATTCTACCCCCCTTAAAATGAATTTCGCCCTCGAAATTCATCGGGGTTATAAATGGTTTACTACTCGAAAGTTTCTTTAATAGAAACCCACATCGTAAAAAATAATAATAAAACCATTCTTTATAAACAAAAGTATGAAATGTAACGGTTACCCAATTAAACTAATCATTGGGTTTCCACATAGGTGAAAATATGGATATGGAAGAGAAATCTAACCATCATGTTCTGATGGAGAGTGGTAGAGAACATGGCTATGGAAAAGCCAGCAATCATAAAGCCATAAATTTGTGACGATCTAAGGTACCATCTGATTCATCAAATATAAGAGCACTAGGACAACATATTTTGTTTTCAAGATCATTTCCCTAAAGTTGATGAAATTGGATTTAGAACAAATACTTTCATGATTTTGGTATAGTCTCACCGTTGGTCGTTCTTTGGACAATTTCCACTTGATCTCTTAATGAAATGAAGTTGAATTTGTCCTTCGTGATGTGTTAGCAGATCATGTGATAGAATGATGGGTCATTCCATCTGTCTTTACAAAAGGTTAGAAAAGTTATCAAAAAATACATAAGTCCATCTATCTTGAGATTAATGATATATGGTTCCTAAAATGGACTTATACATCATATATCATACTGCTTAATATAATAAAACTAGTTTCAACTAAACAGGGACTTCCTGTAGGCCAGTGGTAGGAAATAAAGGCAAGTCGCTCTTCGGTTGTGGGTTCGATTCCCACAGCCTTGTCCGACGCGATGGGTTGTCGCCCGTCCTGCAGGTTGTCCTTTTTCACAAGCTATTTTACTATAACATCCCATCAATAATATCGAAAAAAAGTTTTATCCTAACTTATGTCCAACATAATCCATTCCAATCTTTAGGCTTATCTAAAATACTTCGGTCCAAGCTCATAGTATAAAGAAAAGGATTACTTGAAATGTCATCAACCAAGCATGTGAATACCATCATTTATCCCCCATATATCTTGTTGGTCACATTCCAATCATGTGAATACCTTAATCATGTATTCTCTTGAAAAATGAATACCCATTAAACCTTAGTGAAAACATGAATGCTGTCAAAAGTTAACTCATTCCAAAATCCAAAAATTCTATATACTCAAACCATGATATAACCTTCTCCTTATATCAATCATGAGCTCATGAATACTATCAAACATTTAATTTTTTCCTTATCCCTTCATTATGCGCATATCATCTAAATTCCAAAAATATCTGAATAACCTTTCATGGATACTGGTACCATTAATCATACACTTTCAAAACTCAAGGAAATACAACAGTGTAACAATCCATTGATGTCTCTTTATTCCATAGTACCATGAGATTACTTATACAACATTACACATGATAAACATGTAATCATTCCACTACATTCTTAAACCATTGACTGAGTTTCAACAATTCTTTCATCTCACATATCATTTATAGTTTGTTAATCATCATCAACATAAATACTACCCATACGACCATACTGATTCTCTTCATGAGACTTTCCCTTTGGGCATTGGTTTTCATAATGCCCGTACATTCCACATTTAAAACATTTAACCATTGTTGATGTCATAGCAATACCATTATCCTCATCCCTGTTGTTAACTGAACCTTTTCCTTTGCAATTACTGGCATTGTGTCCTTTTTTTCCACACCCAAATCATCTTTCAGTTCCTTTGAAACATTCTCCTTGATGCCTCTTCCCACATGATTTACATAGGGTAAATTGAACTTTCTTTCCTCTATGATCATCATGAAACACCATCTTTCAGTTATTAGCCGAGTCAGGAAACATACCAAATTTTACTTTATTGATCATATTATGAGATTGCTGATTCGGCATAATAATGATGTTTGGACTTCAAAATCCCATTTCATTTGGTTTCTCATGAAGAATATCATTCCATTTTCCATCATATCCTCCATTATCGTGAATTGTCTTGTTTCCAGCCATTTTCTAAAACCAAAAAAGAATAGTGTGAGAGGAAAAAATCATAATAAAGGGGGAGTAACATCAATATCTTACATCTTTGGTTTAATCTAATATCGTTAACATAGTTATAGGACTATATCCTATACATATACTTATCCTTAGGTACATCCCTAGACATACCTTAGAAATATTTCTAGAGATCTCACTAACGTTTTCGCATCCTAGTTTCCAAAGGTTGACTAAACCTTTCCTCTGATACCAACTGTAGAGACCCGAAGCTTAACGTACATAGACATTTCATTACTTTTGAGGAATACTTAGTACATAACAAAAACACACATACAAGGACCGTAATAGTTTAGTGTCTTTGGAAACTCAAAATATAATCTTCTAATCGTGGTGAAAGATCTTCAACATCTCCCGTAAAAATCTTCTTTTTTTAAACCTAAATCCTTTCTTTATATCCTGGGGAAAAGAAAACATAAAAGGGTGAGCTCAAATGCTCAGTAAGGGTAAACAAAAGAAATATCAATCACATCATATACATAAGCACATAACTTTTGGAAATCTTATCCTGCAAAAGAGATCATAATTTTATAACTTGGGATAAATCATAGTAGTGAAATGAAATCCCAATAATCATAACATAAAACATGAAACTTTTTGGCATACACACATAATCATAGAGAATCATTTCTTATTAGTCAAGACTCATTTCCATGACTATCTTAGTGGACAATGTCCATTTCTGAACCGAGTTACCCTCGTTTCAGTCCTGCTTCACTGAACCGGTATAACCTACCGTTCCAGCCATATCTATCTCAAGAGATATAAAATTTTAACCAATGCATTGGAGGGAGTTATAGGTCCCACCCATCTCATAATGATACCATTCTTATGTGTGCCACAAAATAATAAATCATATTGCATAACCCATGTAATAAAAATGGGATTCTTAAACAACATGACATCATAAAAAAATTCATATAAGATAAAGGAATTCATAAAAATAATTCAATCACAACATGGTCAAATCAATGTAAAAATAGGGATAGAAACAGAACCCTTTTTTATCTTAGATGGAAAATAATTTTGATAAAACACTTGAACTCCATTCTTGAGGAAAATATCGTTTCTACTTCAAAACCATTTTCCTTTCTTAACATGTCGTACAATTCTAAACTAAAAGAATTAGATTAAAAATAAATTTGAAAACTTGAAAATGAATCTTCTTGGAAGTAATGTTTTAAAAATACATTCATGCCGTATAATTTAAAAAAATCATTCTTCTCGTACTTTTGTCGAAAAAGTCAAAAAGTACCTCGTACGAAAAATGATAATAGATTCCTTTCATATCTTTTACTCTAAACTAACCAAAGGGTAAAAAAGGATTTAAACAATTGTAGGTGGATGGAAATAATATTACATATTGAGGAAACATGGATATGGATGATAAAATACACCCTAGTAAATACCATTGTATAAACAATCTCGGATAAAAATGAGATTGTGATATTTTCCCTTACCTTATGTCTGATATGCTTCGTATGTATCCGAACCTCCTCTTCTTTGAAGCGCCTCTTTGATCCCTCCTCTTAGGGAACTATAATTTGTCTTTGAAGAAGTCCAGGACCACTAGGATGTCTCTAGGGAAGTGGAGAATAGAATTTGGCAGGGGTTGGCCTAGCATGAAGGCTCAAAGTGGTGTGAGGAAGAGAGGGAGGAGGTGCCCTTTTATAAGGGATGAGAGGGGCATCTTTGGAATAACAAAAATCATTATTTTATCAAAATTCGGTTTTAAATAGCTCCAAAATGATTTATTTCGATGATAAGGTGGGGATGGGTCGAAATCCTCTCATCCAGTAGAATTTAGACAATTGTAGGTTCCTATTTTAACCTTATCATTTAGTTTTAACATTAAGTTAAATAATTTTACTTTTAACGTGTCTTCTTGTGTTCTTACACTATAAGTTAAATAAACATACTGTAACAAGCCAAACGAACCCCAAGTTGTTTATTGTTAATATATATAACTTTATATAAGTCATTTGGCCGAACATTATATTTTTTGGAATAAAATAAAAATTAATAATATAATATTTGTTTTAAAAACTATTTTATGTCAATTTTGACAATATTTAGTAATTGATTTAGGTAAAAATTATAACAGAATGATTAGTTCGAACCAAGTTAATTAAATCAATAAAAACATGTCATATTAACCAATAAAATTATTTTAATTCATAAAAAGTCTCAAATTATATTTATTTGGGTATTTATAACATCAATTATTTCAAATTTTCATTAATAAGATAATTACTGCATCATCATTGTGTCACAAATGAATTAAATTATTTAATGTCTAAAAATTAAAAATAAAATATCAATATGGAGAAAATATTTTCATATTTCTAATTAATATTTATAGTCGAATTTATCTTATGTATAACCCTATATTAAAAATGTTTTACTTATTAAACTTTGATTTTAACTATTTTAACCCTTCTTTAAATAAATTGATAACAAATGTCCTAATCTAATCCAAGTGGGATTAAATGGTAATATTTTATTACTAAGGTTGTTTTTGGCCTAATTACACTTATCCAATAGAATTAGGACATGTGTTAGGGTAATAATAATATCATTTTTACCCTTAATTACCCTATTTAATTTTAACCGTGGTAAACAAAGTCAAAAGTTACTATTCACCAAAAATTATTTTCATCTCATTGAACCACATTTTAGTCCTTGAAATTAACCATGTCTCTCGGATTTTCAAAATTCCACTCATAAAAACGGTAAAATTATGTTTTATGAAAAATTCAGTTTTTTTAACTACCACTTAGTGGTTTCACTATTCATCAAAAAATGAAAGTTTCCAGAAAAATACCAAAAATTAGGCCTATGCTATATTTGATATTATGATTTCAAAAATGATGTCTATTTAATGAAATTAAAAACATATCTGTTACATTTACTAATTTTAAAAAACAATTCCCGTCGTCAAAACAAATAGCGTGTTTTTAAGAGATAATATCTATCAAAAGATTGACACTTGTTTATAACTGGTTTAAATGTGAAATTACATCCAATGAAAAACATTTTATTAAATTGTAAAAATATATTCTAAATATACTTTAAAACCACTCAAATTAATAATTTATCACTGTTAATTATTTCTATTAAAAAAGTTGTTTTTTATAAAATTTAGTAATTTTCACTATTCATTAGAATATGAAAGTTATCCGAAAAGTACCAAAACTTCACCCTAAGCTTATTTCAATATTCCAAATCCAAAAATGAAGTTCAATTTGAAATATAAAATTTACAAAATTTCAAAAAGTGGTTATTACTATTTATAACGGCTAGTTTTAATAATATTTTAATAGCATATCGTTGTTTAGTGAAAACTCGGTATTGCGTACTACACACGCTATTGGGGAAGGTCACGATTGCGTGTAATGCAATGCAATTCAAGGATGTGTGTTCTGCAAGATTCTTTTGGTTTAGCGTACAACACAAGACATTAATGAAATAAAAAAGAATATTTTTCATAAAAGCTCGGGGTGTTACATTCTACCCCCTTAAAATGAATTTCGCCCTCGAAATTCATCGGGGTTATAAATGGTTTACTACTCGAAAGTTTCATTAATAGAAACCCACATCTTAAAAAAGAATACCAAAACCAATCTTTAAAAACAAAAGTATGAAACGTAATGGTTACCCAAATATACTAATCACTGGGTTTCCACATAGGTGGAAATATGGATATGGAAGAGAAATCTAACCATCATATTCTGATGGAAAGTGGTAGAGAACATGGCTATGGAAAAGCCAGCAATCACAAAGCCATAAATTTGTGACGATCTAAGGTACCATCTGATTCATCAGATATAAGATCACTAGGACATCATTTTTGGTTTTCAAGATCATTTCTCTAAAGTTGATGAAATTGGAATTAGAACAAATACTTTTGTGATTTTGGTATAGTCTCACCGTTGGTCGTTCAATGGAAAATTTCCACTTGATCTCTTAAAGAAATGAAGTTGAATTTGTCCTTCATGATTTGTTAGTAGATCATGTGATAGAATGATGGGTCATTCCATCTGTCTTTACAAAAGGTTAGAAAAGTTATCAAAAAATACATAAGTCCATCTATAGTGAGATTAATGATATATGGTTCCTAAAATGGACTTATACTTCATATATCATACTGCTTAATATAATAAAACTAGTTTATACTAAACAGGGACTTCCTCTAGGCCAGTGATAGGCGATAAAGGCCAGTCACACTTCGGTTGTGGGTTCGATTCCCATAGCCTTTTCCGACGCGATGGGCTGTCTCCCATCCTGCAGGTTGTCCTTTTTCTAAAGCTATATTACTATAACATCCCATCAATAATATCGAAAAAAAGTTTTATCCTATCTTATGTCCAACATAATCCATTCCAATAAGTAGGCTTATTTAAAATACTTCGGTCCAAGCTCATAGTATAAAGAAAACGATTACTTGAAATGTCGTCATCCAAGCATGTGAATACCATCATTTATCCCCATATATCTTGTTGGTCACATTCCAGTCATGTGAATATCTTAATCATGTATTCTCTTGAAAAATGAATACCCATTAATCCTTAGTGAAAACAGGAATGCTGTCAAAAGTTAACTCATTCCAAAATCCAAAAATTCTATATACTCAAACCATGATACAACCTTCTCCTTATATCAGTCATGAGCTCATGAATACTATCAAACATTTAATTTTATCATTATCCCTTCATTATGCGCATATCATCTACATTCCAAAAATATCTGAATAACCTTTCATGGATACTGGTACCATTAATCATACACTTTCAAAACTCAAGGAAAGGAAACAATGTAACAATCCATTGATGTCTCTTTATTCCATAGTACCATGTGATTACTTATACAACATTACACATGATAAACATGTAATCATTGCACTAAATTCTTAAACCATTGACTGAGAATCAACAATTCTTTCATCTCACATATCATTTGTAGTTTCCTCATCATCATCAACATAAATACTACCGATACGACCATACTAATTCTCTTCATGAGACTTTCCCTTAGGGAATTGGTTTGCATAATGCCCGTACATTCCACAATTAAAACATTTAACCATTGTTGATGTCGTAGCAATACCATTATCCTCATCACTGGTGTTAACTAAACCTTTTGCTTTGCAATTACTGGCTTTGTGTCCTTTTCCACACCCAAATCATCTTCCAGTTCCTTTGAAACATTCTCCTTGATGCCTCTTCCCACATGATTTACATAGGGTAAATTGAACTTTCTTTCCTCTATGATCATCATGAAACTCCATCTTTCTCTTATTAGTCGAGTCAGGAAACTTACCAAATTTTACTTTTTCATCATATTATGAGATTGCTGATTCAGCATAATAATGATGTTTGGACTTCCAAATCCCATTTCATTTGGTTTCTCATGAAGAATATCATTCTATTGTCCATCATATCCTCCATTATCGTGAATCGTCTTGTTTCCAGCCATTTTCTAATACCCAAAAAGAATAGTGTGAGAGGAAAAAATCATAATAAAGGGGGAGTAACTTCAATATCTAACATCTTTGGTTTAATCTAATATCGTTAACATAGTTCTAGGACTATATCCTATACGTATACTTATCCTTAGGTACATCCCTAGACATACCTTAGAAATATTTCTAGGGATCTCACTAACGTTTTCACATCCTAGTTTCCAAAGGTTGACTAAACCTTTCCTCTGATACCATCTGTAGAGACCCGAAGCTTAATGTACATAGATATATCATTACTTTTGCGGAATACTTAGTACATAACAAAAACACACACACAAGGACCGTAATAGTTTAGTGTCTTTCGAAACTCGGAATATAATCTTCTAATCGTGGTGAAAGATCTTCAACATCTCCCATAATGATCTTCTTTTTTTAAAACCTAAATCCTTTCTTTATATCCTGGGGAAAAGAAAACATAAAAGGGTGAGCTGAAATGCTCAGTAAGGGTAAACATAAGAAATATCAATCACATCATATACATAAGCACATAACTTTTGGAAATCTTAACCTGCAAAAGAGATCATAATTTCATAACATGGGATAAATCATAGTAGTGAAATGAAATACCAATAATCATAACTTAAAACATGAAACTTTGTGGCATATACACATAATCATAGAGAATCATTTCTTATTAGTCAAGACTCATTTCCATGACTATCTTAGTGGACAAAGTCCATTTCTGAACCGAGTTACCCTCGTTTCAGTCCTGCTTCATTGAACTGGTATAACCTACCGTTCCACCCATGTCTATCTCATGAGATATAAAATCTTTACCCAATGCATTGGAGGGAGATATAGGTCCCACCCATCTAATAATGATATCATTCTTATGTGTGCCACAATATCATAAATCATATTGCATAACCTATGTCATAAAAATGGTATTCTTAAACAACATGACATCATAAAACGATTCATATAAGACAAAGGAATTCATAAAAATAATTCCATAACAACATGGTCAAATCAATGTAAAAATATGGATAGAAACAGAACCCTTTATTATCTTAGATGGAAAATAATTTTGATAAAACACTTGAACTCCATTCTTGAGTAAAATATCCTTTCTACTTCAAAAACATTTTCCTTTCTTAACATGTCGTACAACTCTAAACTGAAAGAAGTTGATTAAAAATAAATTTTAAAACTTGTAAATGAAGCTTCTTGGAAGTAATTTTTTAAAAATAAATTCATGCCGTATAAGTTAAAAAAACATTCTTCTCATATTTTTTTCGGGAAAGTCAAAAAGTACCTTGTACGAAAAACTATAAACGATTCATTTCATATCTTTTACTATAAACTAACCAAAGGGTAAAAATGGATTTAAACAATTGTAGGTGGATGGAAATAATATTACATATTGAGGAAACATGGATGTGGATGATAAAATACACACCAGTAAATAAAAAAGTATAAAAAATATCGGATAAAAATGAGATTGTGATATTTTCCCTTACCTTATGTCTGATATGCTTCGTATGTATCCGAACCTCCTCTTCTTTGAAGCGCCTCTTTGATTACTCCTCTTAGGGAAATAAAATTGGTCTTTGAAAAAGACCAGGACCTCTAGGATGTTTCTAAGGAATTGGAGAAGATAATTTGGCAGGGGTTGGCCGAGCATGAAGGATCAAAGTGGTGTGAGGAAGAGAGGGAGGAGGTGCCCTTTTATAAGGGAGGAGAGGGGCACCTTTGGAATAACTAAAATCATTATTTTATCCAAATACGGTTTTAAATAGCTCCAAAATGACTTATTTCGAAGCTAAGGTAGGGATGGGTCGAAATACTCTCATCCAATAGAATTTAGACAAGTTTAGGTTCCTATTTTAACCTTATCATTTAGTTTTAAAATTAAGTTAAATAATTTTTCTTTTACAGTGTCTTCTCATGTTGTTACACTATAAGGTTAATAAACATACTATAACAAGGAAAACGAACCCCAAGTTGTTTATTATTAATATATATAACCTTATCTAAGTCATTTTTCTGAACATTATATTTTTAGGAATAAAATTACAATTAATAATATAATATTTGTTTTAAAAACTATTTTATGTCAATTTTGACACTATTTAGTAATTGATTTTTTAAAAAATTATAACAGAATGATTAGTTCAAAACAAGTTAATTAAATCAATAAAAACATGTCATATTAACCTATAAAATTCGTTTAATTCATAAAAAGTATCAAATTACATTTATTTGGGTATTTATAATATCAATTATGTCAATATTTCATTAATAAGATAATTACTGCATCATCGTTGTGTCAAAAATAAATTAACATATTTAATGTCTAAAAATTACAAATAAAATATCATTATGTAGGAAATAATTTTTATTTCTAATGAATATTTATAGTCGAATATATCTTATGTATATCCCTATATTAAAAATGTATTATTAATTAAACTTTGATTTTAACTATTTTAACCCTTCTTTAAATAAATTGATAATAAATGTCCTAATCTAATCCAAGTGGGCTTAAATGGTCATATTTTATTCCTAAGGTTGTTTTTGGTCGAATGACACTTATCCAATAGAATTAGGACATGTGTTAGGGTAATAATAATATCATTTTTACCCTTAATTACCCTATTTACTGTTAAGCGTGGTAAAAAAAGTCAAAAATTACTATTCACCAAAATTTATTTCCATCTCATTCAACCAAATTTTAGTCCTTGATATTAACCGTGTCTCTTGGATTTTCTAAATTCCACTGACAGAAGCGGTAAAATTATGTTTTATGAAAAATTCAGTTTTTTTTAACTACCACTTAGTAGTTTCACTATTTATCAAAAAATGAAAGTTTCCAGAAAAATACCAAAAATTAGGTCTAAGCTATATTTGATATTATGAATTCAAAAGTGATGTCTATTTTATCAAATTCAAAACATATCAATTAAATTTACTAATTTAAAAAAATAATTCCCGTCTTCAGAACAAATAGCGTGTTTTTAAGAGATAATAACTTTCAAAAGATTGACACTTGTTTATAAATGGTTTAAATGTGAAATTACATCCAATGACCAAAATTGTATTAAATTGTAAAAATATATTCTAAATATACTTTAAAACCACTCAAATTAATAATTTATCACTATTAATTATTTCTATTAAAAAATTGGTTTTTTTTAAAATTTAGTAATTTTCACTATTTATCAGAATATGAAAGTTATCCGAAAAGTAACAAAATTTCACCCTAAGCTAATTTCAATATTCCGAATCCAAAAATGAAGTCCATTTTGAAAAATAAAATTTACAAAATTTCAAAAGGTGGTTATTATTATTCATAACGGCTAGTTTTAATAATATTTTAATAGAATATCGTTGTTTAATGAAAACTTGGTATTGCGTACTACACACGCTATCGAGGAAGGTCACGATTGCGTGTAATCCAAGGAAATTCAAGGATGTGTGTTGTGGAAGCTTCTTTTGGTGTAGCTTACAACACAAGAAATTAATGAAATTAAAAAGAATATTTTTCATAAAATCTCGGGGTGTTACATTTCTATAATGATTAAATGTAATTTATCTATCACCGGAATTGAATTATGTTGATAACCCATGTTTATTATTTAGAGGAAGGCTATCTAAATCATCCACAATCACATCATAAAACACTAAAATAACTGGAATAACATAGATTATGGGTTTATACCAAAACATTAGATATAAATAACAAATATATGTATGAAAATGATACATAAAATCGAGGTAATTTCCATCAAAATCTAATATCCATCCTCGTGGTGATAAATGATCACTAGTTCATTTTGAATAGGAAATGTGGAATCCCTTCCTTGAGAAATTATATGGTTCATATGTAGAGAGTGAAGATAAATTTATAATTTTAAATAAAAATAAACTAGATGGATAATAAAAATAATTTTAGGAAGAATATTCAACAAGGATCCAAATAAAAAATAATCATACAATTTTGAAACTATAATCAGTCAACTTAAAGTTTTCACTAATAATTCAAAGATTAATCCTCGAAGTGGTAATGTGAAAACCATAGAAAATTACTCATAAATATTATTGGAAAAAATTGAATCAAATAAAACATTAACGATTTTAGAGTGGATGGTGAGAATACGAGTAACCAAATTATTCAAATAATCTACATCGACAATATTGATCACATTTGATTTACATGAGACTCGGTAATTAAGAAATCGATCATTTAATTCATCATTATTGACCTTTGGAATAGAGCTCTTATTATAATAATTACCAATGTTCTTAAATTTTATACAATAGTGTATGGGTAGTAAATTATATGGAACCTTTTCTACATTTCTATCATTAGTTGACTTTTTATGATCACTTTGATATTCAATATCTCGAGGACCACTAATTACAATGTTATTTTATTTTCAAATTCCCTTATGATGACTACCATAAAATTTATTTAGACATTCTTTTTATAAATAATGAATCTTCTTTTTCCCTCAAATATTATTATTATTAAAAATCCATAACAGTCACATTTGATTATATGAAAATCATGAGATTTATCTAAGACTGTGATATTTTTTCTACCATAAGAGAATATGAAAGGATTTATTTAGTGTCACTGATGCCTCTTGGGGATAAATCCATTCAAATAATTCATTTATATCCATAAATTAATCAATAAATATTATTTTTTGGTTTAATGATAGTATAATAATTCTACATCCCCAGTCATGAAAAATATTATTTATAGGTACTAATATATTCATCATACTTGTGATTTCACTCATGGAATTCCATATCATTTTTCAAATAAATAATAAAGAAATTTAATTTTGAAAAAAATCAACAGAACTCATCCTGCAACATATAGTCAATCTCATTATGTAACACAATTTACATGACAACATTTCACCTTTTTATAATCTTCACTTTAGGACTGATTTACAATCTAATTGAAATTTTCCGGCAACATGAAATGGATCAATGAAATTTATATTCAGTTGTACTAGTCCATTTTATGGTAATTGATGGATTAATAGAACCAATAAATGAAATATGTTATTCTACATAAAATAATCAACAATAATGTTTTCCATACATTTATTATTTGTCATCTCAGCGTGATTAGGGTATAAGTATTTTATAATAGTAAAAAATGATTCAATATTCAAACTCCCAAAAAATTAAATTTCTTCTGAGGAAGATAATATAATTATCCATTAAATATTTATTATGTAATTTTCACCTAGTTTTATAAATTGAAAAAAACTGTAATTCATATTTTGGGGAATAAATAAAAAATGTGGAATCTTATAATCTAGAAAACTAATTCATAGGATATCCATCAAATGAAATCTTCATTAACAAATATGAATCCTTCAGTTTATCCTTTTACATCCAATATCATTATCTATTACAATCCATCATAAAAAATCATAATGATAATGTTAATTATTCAAATCAAAACCCCAATGAGTGTCTATCCAGGTGTTCAATCTTATGAATACTCATTGTGCGCTAGTGGTGAATCAGTTATTACCCAGTCTGAGGCTTTCATAATTTTAATCCCTATGTAAATAATTAAAACATCAATATCCACATAATAGTATCTAAAATAGAATTTATATCCTTGGAAAAATGAAAAATTTATGAAATACAAAGTCTTAACAATATTATATTATGCATTGAATTTTCCATTGGGTTTTAATGAATAGTCTCTAATTATAATAAGAATAAATATCTAAACACATAAATTATTACAATTTAGGTGACCAAATCATTATATATGAATATAAATATTAAATAATTGTAGTGGAATATTCAATAAATTTCATAAAAATACATTCCATAGAACCATAAATGTTTATGGACATTGAATATTGTATCAAAAATTAAATTAATTTGTGAAATATCTTTAACATATCACATAACGTTCTACCCACAATCTAAATTTCTTAGTAAAAACAATGTTTTATCCATTATTCATAATTTTTGGAAATGGAACTTTAAAAAGGCTGAGATAAAATTCTATGTTAGGGTAAAAATGTGAGATATATATAAATGATTATATATAAGAATAAAAAGTTCACAAGGGTTACATAATATGAATAACTGTTTGAACTTCATAAAAAAACTCATTCATCATATTCATAGAATAATACTTAAATAGTTCAAATGAAATGATTCCAAAATTAATAAAATAGCATGATACATGTGATCTTATTTATAGAAAACAATATGTCACAATAGAGAATCATAAAATTTTACATATCCATATCTAAAGATATATTTTTTATAGACATCCAAGTTAGAAATTCATCAAAAAGTAGGCATATTATAATAATCAATGCACCTATTTTGGGCTTCGTCTGACCACCAATGTACCCACATTTAGGATTTGGATATTTTTTCTCTTACACTCTAAGATCAATAAGAAAACCATTACCCAAAAATTTGAGGGGTATAACAAACCGATCCCTCCTAAAATCATAATACTATCAAATATATGCCAAAATATGATGAAATTTTTTATTATATTTTATTAATAAACATATTTAAAAAATAGGCTTCGTCAATATTTTATCATTATAATTATAAACCATCAATAGATTTTATAAATTTTATTACATTGAATCATATCCTCAGTGGATAATAACTGAAATCAATGGTTTTTTAAAAGATTAATGCACTTTAATTTATCATAGGATATTTCCTCAACAAAAATACCATTTTAATTTTGAAATAGCATGTTTAAAATATAAAAATTTCATAAAAGTTTAAAATATATTTACATGGTCATAAATATAAAATATTTTAATGTAAATGAAAAATAAGATAGTTTTCGGTGCAGTTAATTTTTTTCATGAGGTATAATTTAAAATAAAGATTTTAGCCACTTTATTGATAAAACAATAATGACACATAAAATGGTATGATTATTCCTTTGAAAAAAAGTATAGATATATAAACATGTTTATGAATGAATTTAATCTATCATTGTATAATAGTTAAAAATTTATTAAAATATTTTGAAGAAAATATCATCATGGATGAAAAAGATTCCCGATGACCTGGGAATCAAAGTATGTTTTACTTCTAACTATTATTTTACGGTTTTGAGTACATAAAAAGATGAAAATGAATGACCAATTTTTAATATTTATATTTTAATACGGGATAATAAAATAAAATATATTTTTGATATATAATTAAAATAATTTAATCATCATGAATTAATTTATAAACAGTCATAGTAAATATTGTTATTATATCATAAAACCATTACCTCATGTCCAATATTCATTGAATGTTATTTTAATAATCTTTATAATAAATTTATATGCAATATAATTCTATACAAAAAATATATCCAAACATAAAATACCAATTTTTTTAATAACAATACTTAGCACCAATTCACTAGTGATCATTATTTATCTTCATTATTTATTGTGTTAATAACATTGATTTTGATTTATGTTTTTATTTCTTGTATACTGACTTTGAATATTGATCATGATGATATCATCACAATAATATTAATAATCAAATAAATATCACATATATAAATTATAATCAATTTTCTAATTTCCCATAAAATTTATAGAATGTAAAACTAATTACACCATTCAAAAAGATGGTAGTCCATACATATGAATGAATAATGTATTCATTTCCAAATGAAAAGAAAAAAAGGAAAAAAAATTAATATATTTTCATTAAAAATTAATATTTCTAACAAAATTTTTAAATATATTTAGTATTTTATTGAAATAAGGAAATTGGTTTCCTCATTATCATAATAAAATCTGTGTATATTTGTGATATGATATTTATTTTGTTATAATACATTTAATAGATTTATAGGATGTATAATTGGAATTAAATATTAAAAGAGTCAAGTAATATTATTATCTCTCCATTTAGTGAACTAATTTGTATTAAAAATTAATTATTCATAAATGGATATAGGGTATGACAAGGAGATAAAGACTGATGTTAAAGAACATATGAAGGATTATCCCTAACCCTTATAATAATGTTTTATCATTTTTACTACTCCTTTTAAACCAAACTGAATGAATAATATTTTCAAAATTTTTACATTATGATTAAAAATATTTGATTACTTTTATGAAAAATAAATTTATTTACGTGGAAGAAATATTTTTTAATATTAATGAACAAACAAAAAACAAAATGACAAGTGTTTTTATAATGACACAATTTTAAGCACAAAAGGAATCGAAATATTATACATCATAGTGTCAATACTATAACATGAATGTTACAATATTTCTATTGATTAAAATATATTTAAATTTCATTAAAATTATTATTTCATAAATATTTATTTTAATTCATTTGATAAAAACACATTGTGAACATAAAAACATTATTACGAATAATGACACTTTTCAACATTATATGGAGTTTTCTTCATTCTTAATAGTTATCGTACTGATATATGGTTTTTTTTCAAATATTATCAATACATATTATTTTCATATCTTTTTAAAAGTAATAAATATTTTTTATATATATAAATACCAAAAATTAAACAATAAATCATCAAAAAATGTTCTTTTATATGTGAAATTATTTTATTAAAAAATTATAATGATGATCTCTTTTTGGGAAATAATTAAATTTTAATTGAGTAATATTTAATCACTAAAATTACAAAAATAATTAAAATGTATTTGAATGTTTTTTTGACACAAAAAACCATTTCTAGAAGTGATTATAACATTATTACACTTTATGATGTTTTTATATTACTATAATTTCAATATTTACAACAACATACAATACACAAAAAAATGTGACTATATTACATTAAAAGAAGGAAAAATTATTGATTTATATACATGGAAGACATGGTTATCTTGGGTTACAAGTAATTAAACATACATTTGAATGAATGTGTTACATGAGAGACTGGGTTTTACTGAATAATAATATAAACAATAATTTTATTATTTGATATTATATTTATCATCTAGAAATTAGATTGGATGGAATGAGTATGTTTTTTAATGACCATATTATCCTCATTATCTTGAGAGTACAATGAGTCATTACTAGGACTTAAGAAACATCCCCAAGGCTCCAAAGGCTTGAAATAAATGCCGAAGGGTTTCAGATACAAGTTGGGGGATGATTTATAGTTTATGAAAAACCCATAAAACAACCAAGAATAACCAACATTCAATATATTATGCATGAACAAAAGACTGACAACTAAACAACTTCATTTATTTCAAACCACATCAATGTACCCAACAACGAAACACCAAACGAAACAACAATGTACACAATGGAAGAACTACTGAAGACTCTCAAAAGACCCCAAACTCCAAGATCTATGTGCTCCAATCACCAAAAAACCTCCTGATCATAACCACGAGCCTCTAACAATGAGATGATTTACCTTTACCTATGTCCCGGAATACGACAAATGCAAAAGAACCAACGTGCCAAAGTAGGGGTCAGTATAAAACTCTGTAGGTTTTCCCAAATGACTTACCTACTCACTCCACTAGGATATAAAATTTAGTTAATTTTATATACAATAAATTTATCTAAATCATTTTCTCAAATCATATTATAAAAAAATATAAAGAGGTTTCTAAAACCATTCATAACCAAAGGTATTCCAAGGGAAATTTAATCCAATTTTACAACAAGTTATTTTTCAAGAAAAATAACCAAACAGGCTTTCGAACCATTTCACAAAAATTCTTTTTTGGCATACCCAACCATTTCACAAACCCGTGAAATCTACCCTGCATGCTTCGTTTTGACAGTTCCATACTCACGAGCTGTCTCTCGTCGATCTACCATGTTGTCACAAGGTAATTATTCCCCATGTGCCATTATACCTTTGGCATCGAGAATAAGGTCATATTTGAACCAATCCTCATATACACAACATGAACATACACCAAACATTCACTACAATCATTCCGAAACAATAATTTCAATAAAATACCCTTTTATAGAAAACAATTTCCATCAAAACCAATTGTGTTCATCCAATTCAAACCATTTCAATAAAACTGTACTTTTATTGAAAACCAAATAATGAAGCAATTTCATCAATCCATTTCAATACCAAACCATTTCAACAAATCACCCCATTTTATTGAAAACTCAGCTTTCATTAAACCATTTACCATTACAGAAAATCCATAATTTAAAATCAACATTTTAAATTCAAGAATCCAAATCACATTGCACAACAATTCAGCAAGATTTCATTGTTTCATCAAACCCATAAATCACCACTAATGAATATTTATTCATTGATTTTCACAATCATATTCAATAAAATAAACCAATTTGATTCTATTCCAATCAATTATAGTAATAGGAGCCGAGAGTGACACCACCAACCTCAAAGGTTTTTATGAAAACCCTAACAAACAGAGAACACACAAGAAGACTGGGTCGATTCTCAAAGAATCCTCCTTAGAACTCTTATCCTAACCCAATCAAGACAAAATATCATCTAATTTGACATAAACACACTTATATATACCCATGACGGGCATAGATATAAGAAGCCACAAAAATAGGATTAGTAGATCTTAGTAGATCTAAGAAACCAAACAAGATCAATCACATACCTCATGAATATGGCTTTGATTCACCATGAGAATCCTTCGGATCACGTCCTAAATGATGTGAGAACCCTCCTTGACCTTAAGATAACCCAAATCCCTAGATAGAGCTACATAGGAGGAAAAACAAGCTAAATATAGGCAAAACACGTGACATCCACCTTCATAGGATCTCGTTTTAGTGTCCACACTGTTAGTTCGCATGGTTTGGAAAACTGTGCACTAACTGTGCGTTAGCTACCACCTCGACCACCCTTCTCACATAGTTTGGCTTCACGGTTAGACAAACCGTGCGCCACCTGTGTAGAATCCACTACCTCTAAGACCCATTGCGCATGGTTTGGCTGCACAGTTTAGAAAAACTGTGCACCTCCCGTGCGACTTCCCCTTTGCCTCAAAAACATCATTCCAAGTTCTCCTGACTCTCCCATTCAACACTATTAGCATTTAATCCATGAAAAGTATCAAGTAAGGGTTACATACCAGAAAGTGGGGGAACAAAATTCTACACACCATTGGCCTTTCTATCTATGGAAATTAGAAAACTATTGCTTGTCTGAATGAGTTCTGGACACTATTCTTTCATTTCTTTCTCGTGTTACCAAGTCTCTTCATGAATCTGACTGGGCTACCCTAAAACCCACACTAGACCGATGATTTTTCCACACAAGACTTTCCCTTTCATATCCACAATCCGTACTAGGATATGTATTAATGAATCATCTGATTCTAGGTCAACATGATCCCATCTGATCACATGGTCAGGATCAGGCTGATACTTCTTCATCTGAGATACATGGAACACATTATGCCCTGCACTAAACCTTGGTGGTAATGACAACTAATACACCACCTCGCCAACCCATTCCAGTGTCTAAAATGGGCCTATATATAGAGGAGATAATTTTCCATGCTTCCCAAAACGACTTTGTCCATGCCATGGAGGGATTCTCATAAAGACATGATCACTCACCCCAAACGACAATGGTCATCGGTGACGATCTGCATAAGATTTCTGATGACTCTGAGCCATATCCATCCTCTTTCTAATCAACTTGATCTTCTCTGTTGTTTCATGGACAAGGCTCGGCCAAACTAGTGAAGTCTCACCTATTTCCACCCAACAAAGTGGAGAACGACAAGGGAACCAATAAAATGAATCAAATGGAGCCATGTGTATCGAGGCTTAATAAATTTTGTTATATGAGAACTCCACTAAAAGTGTATTATCCTCCCATGATCCACCAAAATACATTACACAAGCCTGAAACATGTCTTCCAACATCTGTATCGTCCTTTCAGATTGTCCATCTGTCTGAGGATGATACGTCGTACTCATATTCAACTGAGTTCCCAGGCATTCCTTTAAGGATCACCATAAATGAGATGTGAAACTCTAATCTTGATCTGACACTATAGACACTGGTACACCATACCTCTTTACTGCTTCTCGGATATAGATTTTTTAATGATCTTCCACCGTATGAGTTTCACGAATAGGGATGAAATGGGCCGACTTGGTTAGATGATCCACTATCACCCAAATGACATCGTGTTTCCGGACCGTTCATGGAAGAACTATAACAAAATACATTGCTATCTGATCCCATTTCCACACTGGGATAGGTAAATACTGCAACATACTCATTGGACACTGATGTTATTCTTTAACCTTCTGACAAGTTAAACACCATGAATCAAATTCAGTTACCTTCTGTTTCATGCCTCTCCTCCAAAACTACGCCTTCAACGGCCTATACATCTTCTGTATTCTTGTATGAACAACCCATCTGGAATGGTGGTAAGAATTAATGAAGTTGTTATTCAGAATTTAATGTTAAAACTATACGATCTCGAAATCACAAAATTGAATTCTCATCCAGCTTACATCCATCAATGGTCTCCCCAGCATTGTGTTTTGAACTCATTGAAACAGAGTCTACATAAGATTCATGTTCTTCATTTACTATCTACACCAAATCAATAACAATAGAAAATGTAAAGAAAACCGACATAGCAACTCGATATTCACATTCTATATGCATGTTGGCTAGGAATAAAATCAACTACCACTCATCTGAAGGTTCTTTTTCCAACCGAGCATACGACTTTCTGGTTAATGGATCATCCACTGAATTTCCCTTACCCAGTGTATACATAAAGTCAACGTAGAAAATTTGAAGATACTACATCCTTATCCCCTACCTAAAATTCAAATCTCTCTATGAGAATTTTTTTTCAAGATTTTGTGATCCGTAAACACAGTAAATTTCTCACCAAAGAGATAATGTCTCCATGTTTTCAAAGCACAGACGAAAGAAGCCAACTCCAAATCATGTGTTGGGTAATTTTTCTCTTTCACCCTCAACTTCCATGAGCCTTAAGAAACCATATGGTCTCCTTGCATGGGAAAACAACCCAAACTAGATCCTAAAGAATCACAATACACCACGTACCCCAATCCTAATTTTGGAAAAATCCATATGGGTGTTGATGTAAGGAGAACATTAAACTCTTGAAAAGTTATCTGACATTCCTCAGTCCTTTGAATGTGATTTTCTTCTTTTTGAATGCTCTCATAGTTAAAGTTAATCCTGAGAAGTCACGCCCAAATCATTGGTAATAACCAGCTAGTCCAAGAAAACATTGTATTTCAAAGAAATTCTTCGGCGGGTGCTAAGAAGGAATAGCTTCTATCATTTCTGGATCCACTGAAACACCATTCTTAGAAACAACATGGACCATGATGCGTACTTCTTGTATCCAAAAATTTCACTTTGAGAATTTGGCATACAACTGATGGTATCTCAAGATTTCTAACACTATTTCTAAGGGTTTCTCATTATCATCCCTTGTTCATGAATACACCAATATTTCGTCCATAAACACCACAACAAAAGAATCCAGATATCTCTGAAATATCCTATTCATTAATTCCATAAATACTGCAGGTGGATTAGTAAGACCCAAAATCATGACTACCTATTCGTAGTGTCCATATATTCTTATGAAGGCTGTCTTCAGAATATCATCCTTCTAAACTCGCAATTGGTGATATCCTAACCGCAATTCAATCACAGAGAACCACTGATCTCTCCTAAATTGATCAAACAGATCATTAATGAGTGGAATTGGATATATAATATTTCTCGTAAAATGATTAAGTTTACGATAACACACACATAGCCTCAACGTTCCATCTGATTTCTTTACAATCAAAACCGGTGCTTCCCACAGAGACACACTTGGTCGAATAAAACCTTTGTTTTCCAGTTCTACCAACTACACTTTCGATTCCTTTAACTCTGTTGGTGCCATTCTATTAGATGGAAGTGAGATAGGACTGGTCACTAGAAGGAGATCAATCTTAAACTCCACATCACTTCGAGTTGGTAACCCTGAGAAGTAGTTGGGAAAGACATCTGGAAATTGATCCACAATAGCTAGAAAACTATTCTCCTCAATCTCTTTTATTGATTCCAAATTCAACGCTGCCAGTAGGTATGAGAACATTCTTACCATTGGTGCCAACAATCTATTTTCACCATTAATTACCATTCGCTCCCCTCTGAAGTGATAGTTGATGTAATCCATAGTCATGAAATTATTCGTTATTCTATAACAATCGACATGAGCCTTAAACATTTTCAACCAATCCATGCATAGTATTACATCATAGACATCCAGGTCCACATTGGGAAGTCCTATTTTAACTCATCTTTATCAATAGTTAAGCACATGGTCTACACACAATGGATTTACATTCTATTTCACTAAGATGAGTTTTCAGTTTCAAAATAAAAGCCATCATTTCATGTATTAAGCATAACAATTCAACAACACGAGAAGAAATGATCGAATGCGATGCACCAGTATAAAAAAACACTTACACCATGGTATAATTCAAGAGAATCGTACCTCTTACTATAGATGGTCTTGCCTACTCATCAACAATCATATGCTCAGCTCCATATAATTGTTTCGTGGTAGCACTGTTCTCTTTGTTTCCTTACTGAAACATTCATTGTAGAGGAGTCTTGGTATTTATAGAATCCCCATGGATAGATTTGTTATATTGGAGTGAATGATGTTGATTTCCTTGCCCTGTTGAAGCATAATATTCTTGTGACATATGGGAAGTGTCACGAACACTTGACCATGTTGCACTATGACAATATCGCTGAAGATGCCCCAACTTGTTACAATTGTGGCAGGATCCTAGTGGTGTTATACATTCTCATTTAATGTGATCAATTGAGCCACACTAAACACATCCAAATTTCATCATGGGTCATGGAGAAATATTCACTGATCCATCTGTCCTATTATGATTCACACTCCCACCTTGGAAGTAGGTGTCCCACTTTTTCTTTTTCCCAGAATTAGAGTTCCCTCCCGTTCCTGTGGGTATCATCATACTTCCTCCTCCCATAACTCTTGATATGTCTCTTTAAGCTACTGTTTCTCTATTTACCATCTCCATATATTCCGTAATATAGAGCACCACCATCTTTTATCGAATCTCCTACCATAGCCTCGATTCAAATATTTGTTCCTTCAACGATGCACATGCTGCAACCTCTAGTGAAAAAAGAACTACATTCATGAATTTAGACACATACTCTATGACAGAGAGAATCTATTATTTCAGGCTGAATAATTTTATCATTTTCTGGATATTGAACATATGAGGATAGAATTGTTAGTTTAACAATTCCTCAAATTCCTCTCAACCCAGGCCATGATCCACCTTAGCCTGCACCACTAGCTCCCACCACTGGCAAGCAAGATCCTCCAGCATATACGTCGCAACCATTACTATTAGTTCTGCTGGTGTGCCGATGAAATCAAAGATACGATTCATCCTACTCAGCGACACCTCCACTTGTTCGGGTTCAACATCACCCAGAAAGGTTGGTGGATTTTGGTTCATGAACTGGATGGTATGATCCACATGCCTTGGTTCATTCCTATGGTTCCCCATATCCACAACTTGAAAAGCATGGAGGATACTCTGAACCATCTCTTGGTTCACACGTGGTTCAGGTGCAACCACATTCTCCGCAGCTTCTTCGGGTGGGTTCCAATGATGCCTACCGGGTTCTATTTTCTAAACCGACAACAACCTCTGTCAATCTCACTCTCTAGTAATTGATGGCTTGGCATTTCAAATTCTATCACATCATCTATCAAAACATAGTTTTCAAAAAAACCTTTTCTCCCTGTTCAACCATTTTTTAAAACATTCATCATACTTATTGAAAATCATCCCATTTTCAAAATACACCAAATACTCCATTTTCAAAATCATTCAATTGAAAATAATTTCTGTATTTTTCAAAAAAATAGCACCATGCACAAAATAGTTACTCATTTCTCACGATGGGATATTCAATCCTAGTGGGAAGTCATTCCTCTACAGTGCATGTCATGCTCTTCTCATTGGATAAACCCATGACAATGTGATTTCTGAAATTATATAAGTGTATCCAAAACACTTATGTACCCAACACGATGGTGACATGAAGTTCAACATAAACGGTTTAGCAATGTACTTTTATGCTATACATTTCATGTTATGACAATCCTACTCTTGTCTAAGATGTCGACCCAAGCAATAGACAATAATGAATTTCAACTCCATGACCCAAAACATCGATAACCACTTGTTAGGAAAGGACAGAACAAGGTGATACCATTTCTAATGACCCACTTATCCTCATTGTCTTGAGAGTACAATGAGTCATTACTAAACCATAATAGGCATCCCCAAGGCGCCAAAGTCAGGAAATTAATGCCAAAGGGTTTCAAATACAAGTTGGTGGAAGATTTACCCTTTAATAAAAACCCATAAACCAACCACACATAACCAAAATTCACTATATGATGCATGAACAAAAGACTAACAACTAAACAACTTCATTTATGTCAAACCACATCAATGTAAAAAATAGCGGAACACCAAACCAAACATCAAATTACACAACAGAAGAACCACTCAAGTCTCTCAAAAGACACCAAACTCCATGCTTCACAAGATCCAAGCTCCAAAATATCTCCCAAGCATAACCACGAGCCACTAGAAATGAGATGATTTACCTTTACTTGTGTCGCGAAATATGACATATGCAAAAGAACAAATGTGAAAAAGTAGGGGTGAGTATAAAACACTGTAGGTTTTACCTAATGACTTCCCTACTCATGCCACTAGGATAGAAGATTAAGCCACGTTTATATAAAAATAGTTTATCTAAAGGATTTTCTCAAAAGTAGTTTATATCTAAATATAAACAGGTTTCCAAAACCATTTATAACCAATGGAATTCCAAGGGCAATTTAAACCAATTTTCCAGCAATTTATTTTTCCATAAAAATAACCAAACAAGCTTTTAACCATTTCACAAACATTCATTTTTAGCATACCCAACCATTTCACAAACCCGTGAAATCAACCATTCATGCTTCGTTATGATAGTTCCATACTCATGAGCGTTCTCTCATCGATCTTCCAAGTCGTCGCATGGTAATTATTCCCCATGTCCCATTACACCATTGGCACTAAGCACGAGGTCATATTTCAACCAAGCCTCGTACTTGAAAGTCCAATCTGCCATTACACCATTGACACCGAGCACAAGGTAATATTTCAACCGATCCTCGTATATGCAACATGAACATACACCAAACATTAATAATAATCATGTGAAAACAATCCGTTCAATAAAACACCCATTTAATGAAAACCATATCCATCAAAACCAAGTTTGTTCATCCAATTCAAACCATTTCAATAAAACTGTACATTTATTCAAAACCAATGAATGAACCAATTTCCTCATCCCATTTTAGTGAAAAACCATTTCAAAAAAAACACCACTTTTATTGAAAACTCTTTATTCATCAAAACATTTACCATTCCAGAAAATCCATAATTTAAAATCAACATTTTAATTTGACGAATCCAAATCAATTTTCACAACAATTCACCAAGATATCATAATTTCATCAAAACCATAAATCATAACTAAATAATATTTATTACTTTATTTCCACAATAAATTACGTTAAAATAACCCAATATTAATCTTATCCAATCAATTATAGCAAGAGGAGTCGAGAGTGAAGAATTCTACCTCAAAGGATTTGACGAAAACCCTAACAAACAGATAATGCACAAGAAGGCCGGGTCGATTCTCCAAGAATCCTCCTTAGATATTTTCTCCTAACACAACCAAGACCAAATCTTATTATATTCTTCATAAAAACACATAGATCTACCTATAACAGTTATATATCTATGAAACTGAGATAAGAGGATAAATAGATCTGAGTAGATCTAAGAAACCAAACAACAACGATCACATACCTCAAGAATCCGACTTCGATTCGCCAAGGGAAGCCTTCAGATCGCCTCCAGAACAATCAGAGAACCCTCATTGATCTTAGGAGAACCAGTATCCCGATTTAGGACCGCATATCAGGAAAAACGAGCTACATAGAGGCAATAACGCGTGAGATCCACCTTTATAGGATCTCGTTTTAGTGGTCGCATGGTTAGTTCGCACTGTTTGACAAACCATGTGCTAACTTTGTTTTATCTACAGCCTCGACAACCCTTCTCGCACAGTTTAGACACACGGTTATACAAACTGCGTGCCACCCGTACAAAAGCCACTACCTCCAAGACCCATTGCGCATGGTTTGGGCACACGGTTTAGACAAACCGTGTGCCCCCCATGCGACTTCCCCTTTGCCTCAAAACATCATTCCATGTTCTCATGACTCTCCCATTCAACACTCTTATGTTTAATACCATGAAACGTATCAAATATGGCCTTCATACTAGAAACTGGTGGTACTATAGATTTTCTATTTTATTAAAATATATAGTGTTCAAATTTTTGTTAGTTATCTTTTCATTAAATAATAAATAAGAAAAATGTCATAAAATATGTTATCTAAAAAATTGTATTTTTTAAGGTGGGATGAGTCATGATTGAAGAATAAAATTTAAGAATACATTTTTATATTTCATAAATTATGATTAAAAGAAATTAATTTCTAATTATGATTATAAAAATAAAATTTACCAGAAATTTTGGTATTATTATAATATGTTTTACCCATTCATGAATAATGAAGAATTACATATTTCAATTGGAAACTAAACTTGGGTCAAAAAAAATTATAAGGATAAATTATTTTTAATATTTTTTAAATGTAAAATTGGAAAAAAAATATTTAATAAAGTTTAGTTAATTGGAATAATTTTCATACAAAAAATGGTTTTAAAATAATTTAAATTTTTAAACACATTCTCTATGAAATCCTATTTCATAGCACATATTTATAATTTATTTAAAATAAAATTCTATAATTTTCATGGGTCAATTTTTTAATAAATGATATAATTTTCAATTATAATAATTAATTCTGTTATTTAGTCTAAAATAAATTTTCACTACTAGGATTAGTAAAAGGAACTAAAATTAATTTCATCAATTACAGTAAAAAGAATGTTTACTTAGTGTTAAAATTTATCATATAACATATTAAATGAACTAAAAACCCATCCATGTACGATTTTCAGTAAATATTTACACACATTAATATTTTAAAATAGACATTAATGAGTTAGTGGGATACTATTCCGTGAAAATGACTTATATATTAATTTAAGTAAGGAAAAAGAAAATAAAGGATCATTCATTTCCTTTAATATTTATATTGCTATGAAATTGGGATAAAACGTCATATTTTTAGGTATACATATAAATTTTGAGTGGGTAATTATATTTTTCATGGTAATTTATTTAAATATTTTAGAGATTAAATAATTACATTAAATTCATATAATGTTCAAATGCATAAAATAATTAGTCGATAGTTAACTAAGATAAATGAAAAAAAATATTAAGAGTGAGGTAAATTGATTCAATTATTATCTTAAAATAATTTTTTAACAGTATATAACGAATAAAATATATGAAATTAATATATTCATATTCCATCATTGCATTAATATTATTAAAATTAAATTTAATAATTAATTCAAAAATAGATTGTAATGTAATTTTATGATTAATGATTTTTAATAAATCATTTAAAAATAATAAAAAGACTATATTAATTAAATTAATTTTCAAATATAAATAAATACCAAATATGTCTCTTTAATGGAATATTTTTATTTTATAATTAATAAATTATCCTCTAAATAAAAAAAGTCTATTATCATGGTTATGGTTATTGTCATGTTTTTACGCTCACGTGTGCTTCTGTTAAAATAAATTCCCAAAAAACATGGTATTTTTATTTAATAAATTTTATATCATCTTTATAATCAATAGATCTATATTATCTATTATGTATCACATTTATTCTATCTTAACTAATAAATTATATAATATAGAAAATTAGTTACCTTAAAATAATAAAATGATAAAAGCTATGAAATATATAAGATAAGGAACAACATTATAATAATTTACTTATTTATCTATGGTGGATGTTTTTATATATAAAATTAATCCTACACTCTATTAATAGTTATATTATCCACATTAGGTTAGGGATACCTCATAGTAGTGAATAATTTTGACTCATTAGAAGAATTTCACCCCTCAACTATATAATGGAACTCACAGTCCCCCCATCATCATTCCTCCCAATAAAATTTTCATGAAAAAACACTACCAAAAAAATTCCTATTTATTTCCCCAAATAATATAATCCTTTTAAAATAATTATTTTTATGGTTAGTGATAACCTAAAGTGTATACCCGAATAAGAGGTAATGTTATTCTAGACATGATTTTATTTAATTTCATTCTTAAATACAAAAAATATTATCATACAATGTATAAACAATAACATCTGTATCATACATATATTTTGAAGTTATTATGATATGTGTATGGTTTTAACCGATAGACATAAACTATAATGAGGATTGGTTTGATAATATTGAGATTCAAATCAACAAATTCCATCACTATTATTATTCAATGTTATTATTTTATAATTGATATTATCTTTTTTTATGATTCATGTTGATGTAATTAATTATATGGAAATATTTCAACATCATTGTTCCTAAGATATTATGCTCATGTTATTGAATAATTGGAATATGATTAATTCATTTACCTTTCCATGAGGATTATTATCTATATTTTCATTATAGTTTTGACTATACACATAAACTTCTTATTAATCAGGTATCCTGCATGTTTTATTTCCATTCCCCATGATATGAAGAAGTATTTGTTGAAAAAAATTAAAGGATGAAGATAATTTACATGTTAATTTTTATATTCCTTCCTATGGTAAAATATGTATCATGTATATAATAAAGTCTTCCAAAACTACTATGTTATTCAGCCCTAGAGGATTTTAATCTTCTATATATAGAATTTAAATATAGTAAGGCATCCTATGTGGTCTATTGGGTTTGGGTTTTCTATAGTATATATTCAAGAATATTTATTAAAAAACATGTGAAATTGATTTAAGAAAACATATTTTATAAAAATAACACCATTTTACTATTATAGGATAAATATATAAGAATTAACATAATATTTATTGGTAAAGATTTTATGTGGGTATTCCAAGAAATAATTCAATGTATAGAGAATACCAGTGTATATCGTTCATGATGTAGGGTTTATATTAATACTAACTCCGTAAAAGGCGTGTCAGGATTCACTAGAGTGTAACCTAGTAGACGAAAATAGGCATTTATATGCACATACTTTGACACTCCTATGGTATATGACTATGAAAATTTCTATTTTCCATAAAAATCATTACAAAATATTTGAAAAAAAATATATCCCTAAAGAAACCAATTTTAGGACTTTTATCATAACAATGAATAATTATAAATTTATGCTAAGTGTAACACGACATTTTGGATTACATATAATAAAATGAACTAATAATGAATATTTAATTATTCATAGATGTAACATGGAATGAAGAAATTTATAATTAATCTTTTACAGTTTAGACATTGACCTGCAGTGGAAGATAATGTAGCTCATATTATTGATGAGAATTTTAAGGATATATTTGGGCAGTATAATCTTATTATGACATTTATAAAATTCTAGATAGAAAAAAATTCAATATTAATATGAAACATTTTATGATATCATTATGGGATATAATGTCCCATTATTTATTTTGACTACCGCTCCAATGGTATCTATTTAATGGATGAATTTTATTGATAACATATATTTGAAATTGGGATGTTCAGAATCGATAATAGTCAAGAATCCAATGTATTCAATAAATTAATTTCATTATTAATGATGGTATTTAATCAATATTAATATGGAGTACTATGAAACTGAACTCATGAATTGAAATATTTTATGTATAGATTCATTTGAAAATATTTCCCTCCTAAGTACAAAACTAAGATGAAGATGATATATTATTGATTAAAAAATAGAATATGAATATATTGTTTATTAAGAATCTACATTTACACTGTTATAAATGTATAATAAGGATAATATGTGTGACATGGAATGAAATAATAACTATTTATTTGAAGGTATTAAACCATAACTATTAACTATTATGGTCTCTCATAAGTTTTCTTCATATGAGGAAATAATTTTATCTATTATCGTGAACATAATAGAATTATCTGTGTATTATATCTTAGAAAAAAAGAAATAGAAGAGGATGATGGTATATAAAATCATGGATAATGGGATGATAGGAATATATTATTTTCTCACATTTGGTAATTGGGGAAAGAATCACCCGATAAAATTTTTTAATGTATTGGGTGTTTTTTATAAGAGAAGAGAAATGGGTTATCAGGAAAAAGAATGAAATTGGATAAAATTTTGGTGTTTTATTAATAAGGATATTTATAACAATGAAAATAAATTTCCCAAAAATCAATGAAATATACCTATGAATATACTAATTGATCATGATTAATCTTATGCTACTCATGCAACCAATGTGTAATGATGATTATTATTTTGTTTTTGTTCCCATTAAATATATTGTAAAAGTATTTTCTTGACCGTATTATCATCATATAAATTATGAGAGATATAATGATTATAATGAAGAACTGTTTATTATTTTAGATGAATTAATGTGTTGAATGTAATCTATTAATGTGATTCAATAAAAAGGTGAACTTATTGGAAATGACTTTATTTTTGGAATTATAACCCTTATTGTGTTCCCAGTGTTGAAATAATAACATAGGAATAAATAGATAATTGATATGGATAATGTAAATTGGATACTTATAACTATATTTGAAATAATTCTAAATTTTGAATCATAAAATTCTTGAAGGTTAATAAGGTTTACCATGTCGAATATGGTTTTAGATGAACATTGGATAAGGTTCTATAGATTATTTTATTTCTTCGCTATACATAGACATATTAATATTACATAACTATTGATAACCATATTGGTTATGGAAAAAAGTTTGACATATACGTAATGACATATCAAAATTTATGTATCTTAATATCATTTACAAATGAACCATTCTGAATTATAAAAAATTATATTCAACTTTTTTTATATTTATTTCATGGAATATGGGATGAAGTATAAATTGATTGAATGATAACAAGTGGATTAAAAAGTTAGTATAAAATAGAAATATATTATATAATCATATTTTAGATTATTTTTAGTTAGATAATGAAATACTCAACAATTAGAAATTGATATTTAAATAAAAAAAATTATCTTATATTATGCATATCTTATAAAGAAGAATAAATTTTAAATAAATACTTATTTCTAGAATTGAGGCTTTCTTATTTCAATTGATCATTCACATTCTACTGATGAATTTCTTCAATTTCTCTCTATAAATATTTATGAATTTACTCTATTTTGATATGTTCACATTCCAATTATGTCCTACTATATAGAAACCTATATATATTTTTATATGATAATCTTATGACCCATTCAATCTTATTAATATGATATTTTTTGAACTATATTTTGATGTGGGGGTTTCAAAAATGGTATTTCCACATTGAAAACCACTCACTGCAAGGATCATGAATAAATTGAAATTAAATAATTTATTTTAGTCGGGGATAATGTAACAACAAAAAATAAATAAGTAAGTATAATTTATTTGATATCAGATCTGAAACAAAACACCAAACAATAAAGGGAATATAACATTCCAAGGGACTATGATATATCATTATTTATACGAATTCAATGATTCTAAAATCATATATTATAGGTAACAATATTATTATAATTCATTAAGCACAAAATAATTTTTAGATTTTACTTCCCAGAAAATAGTTTTAGGATCTCGTTATAGGTAACAGAATGTTCAATCGAAAGCTTGTGTTACAAGTAATGTTAGGTGTAATATAACAACAATATATTATTAATATTATTATTTAATATGATAATTATCACCTAGATATTGGAATAAAATGCATGAATAAGATTGGATATCTAATGATAGTATATTTTCTGTAGGTTTTAATTTGATATATATTTATTATAAACATTTTAATAATCATTTAAATAAAAAATTAATGTTTACAATAAATTCTAAAAGGTTGTTTATACATGACTAGAACACATAATTTAACAGTAATTTTATTTCAATTTTTTTAATATTATTTGAATAAATAATTATTATTTTTAAAATAAAAATATCAAAAATAGAATATGGTGTTTTTTATTTTTTCTAAGAAGTTACATTTTTTGATGACGTTTGAAAAATTGTAATTTTTTTTTGGAAACTTCCATATTATAGAAATAACATATAAGGATTTAACATATTATGATCAGTTTGTTATTATTATAATAGATCAATGTTATTTAAATTAATAAAATATATTTCATTAGAAACGTTTTCATATTTAATTTTAATATAAAAGATTTCAAATATTTCAACATCATCATTTTTAAAACAATCTTTCTCATTAGGCATGTGAGATTAAATTTACAATAATATTTTCCAGTTCATTGAGTAGAATTTGAAAAATAGATTCCATGTTTAGATTCTTAATGATTAACAACATCTTATAATTCCAGTATAACTTTTTACCATATTTATTAGTGAAAATAAATAAAATTAACTACATATATTATTTTAAAAAAGCGTTTATTTAGTGGATATATTTAGAATATAAATTGTAAAATGACCTAAAAATATCCTAATACTCATTTGATAGAGATATTTATACCCTAAAATCCAAATAATATATTATAAAAATCTATTATTATAAAAATACATAAAAGCTACCTATATATTATGTTATATAATGAAAATGGGATAAAAGGAACATTACATACCATTAATATTTATGATGCATTAAGACAGATAGTAATCATCATATATTCAGATAGAAGTATTTATTTTTAATTTAAAATGATTTTTTTGATATACAGATAATTTATTCTAATTTTTCAACTACTAAATAATCACATTCAATTATTAAGAAACTCCATTACATGAAATATGTAGTTAATAATAAATTAAAATAACGTATAATAAATGTATAAAAAGTAATGTAAACTGATTAAATTAGTATCATAAATTTATATTTTAGAATAATATATATTTATATGCATATTTGATCTTAATATATTCAAATTAAACTTTTCCATGATATTTTTAAATTTAAATTAAATTATTATTTCTGAAATTGCATAAATTTTCTTTTATAATAAATAAAAATTATTTAATTTATTTAATTTTTATAAAAATTATTTTGATGGATTATTGATTTTTAATTATTAATAAATATAAAATTTGGATCATTAATGGATATATTTTATAATGAACATGTTAACCCCTAAATATTTATAATATTTCAAACATGTTAATGGTTAAAGTAGTTGTTTTCATGTTACTTGAACATTTGTTAAATTATGTTTCCGACACACATATGATTTTTTTAATAACTTAAGTACCATGTATAGAATTATTGTATCAAAATCACTTATTATGTCTCAATTTAATATATTATTAATTATAAAATTACATAGGTTTGAAAATTAGTTACCTTAATAAAAAAAGGTGGTAAAACTTGGGAAACATAAATGTTAAAAGGAATAATTATAAATATTCAACTATATTATTTTGATGAAGGTGTTTATAAATTAAAAAGACCCTTAACTTTATTATTATATAATTTTTTATCCACATGATGTACGAGAGACCTTTAAATATAAAATACATTTGGGAATTTACATTAATACCACTCCTCTTTTACAATAAATGTAAACTCACTCTCCCCTATTTACAGACATATCAAGAAATTTGTAATGAGAAAAACCTACCAAAATCACTTATAAACTTCTTTCCCATAATGTTGGAAAACATATTAATGATGTTATTATACTTATATAATTTTTTTATGTCACATATACCTACTTGTTATCAATTTTTTAAGAATATGATATATTCCATTTGGTGTATGGCTTACCACTATTTCACAAAGTGATGTGATTCATTCACACATTACATAGAATTTATTAAGGATTGTTTAAATAAAAACAATTTATATATATTAAATAAAAATAGTAAATCATTTATAATATGTATTTACATTCAATTTTAATTTAATTTATTCAATAATCAAGTAAATGGAAATAGTGTTCATTGGTACGTAGGACCTACTATATCCATAAATGATGTATATCATTTCGTATACCATATTTGATGTATTGACGTAAATATATATTTTATAAATGTATATTATATTAAAATCATGGTTTACCTTATTACGATAACTAAATCATGATCTAAGTATGAGTGATAAAAAAAAGTCAAATCATACTCGAAAAACAAAGGTAATATTCACCTGAAGATATGAAAATAATGAATGTTTAATAACAAAAACTGATATTGGGATATAAAATGGGAATATATAATATTATAAATTTTAATATGGTTTCACTATAATTTAATAACTTTCATGAAACAATTCTACACAAAATTAATGATAATTAATCCAAAAGGATGAGTACTGTAAAAAATTTCTTCAAAATTTACATTTCATTGAGACATATTAGTTTCTATGCACCAATTTAAATTTATGTGGTGTATATAATTCTTCATTGTCATGTATTATAATCATTAATTAATTTTTTTTGTTTCACTTCTAATTATCTCATCCATGGTGTATTATTTGAAAACTACAAAGTGGTAATTGTTTTCCTATAATCTCGATTCCTTTTGTGATTATCAAAATTATATTCAATCCATCAATTTCATTTAATAATTTTTCATTTTAAATTATATTAATTTTTAATATTAATATTATTTTATGATATATCTGATTAGTTCCATGACATTATACCATTTCTACATGTGATGCTATCATTGAGAGTTATATGATTTATCTATTAATTATTGATAAAAGGTATCATTTTCTCAATAAGGATATTTTTCAAGGATAATTATTTAGGATTTAATATATTAATAAATATTGGTGGAATTATTTTGAAATATAGTACATGATTTGATGACCTGTTAAGGTATGCCCCTTGATAGATCAATAATCTCATATGTTGAATCAGTTTTCCAATTCAGTTGGGTTTCTTCGCACAAACATAAAATGTCCTAAGGATATATCATGATAGTAACAATCCTTTGTATAAATATTCCTATTTAATACATCCAACATTTGAAATTCCATAATTAATATTATTCCATGTAATTATTTTATTATTTATAATTTAGATAGTGAATATTCAAGGTCCTGTGCTTACATATATAGAAATATATGGTCATGTTTTATTCCATCTATATTATGATCATATTATTTATTATCATGCATGTGTTTAGGTCATTTTATGAGATTTGAGGATTATTATTTATTGATTTATGATAGATTCTACAATTCAATTACCCTTAATGATAATTTCAGAGGATACATTTTTATTCTTTTGTCCATGATATAAATAATTATTAATTGGATGAAGTCCAATGATTCAGATATATTAATTTTCTTATTCATTATATTATATTTACAGTGTAAAATGTCTACCATGTATGTAATACTGTTTTATAGAACTTATCAATTTTTCAGTACATTGGGTTTTAAATAATGTATCTTTATAAACATGATAATGTAAGGTACTGAATCTACGCTACATCTAATGGTGTCATCATCAAAAATATTCTGATATATATTTCACAATTTGATTAATTTTATTTATTCAATGTAATTTATTAATTTTTATAATGTATTAGTATATCATTTATTTTTTAGATTCGAGGTTTCATTAATTAAATATATTGAATAAGTCAAATTTATTTCAATTAAGGACACATAAAATCCTAGGGTATTTCATGTGATGAGTGGAGAAATTATTGGCAGTGAATTGATGATTATCATATGTGATGGTACATTGATAATTATTCATGTTCTATATGAACACGATTAATGATATAGTGGTAGTGTACTAGTCATTTCAATTTAGGGAAACTCTTAGATAATAATATTTCGGGTGTTTTTATGTGAAAATAGATCCCTGATGGTATAAATATATGTAATGTTGGATATGTCCTTAAATAATGATAAGAGAAACTGGAATTAGATTGGGGGACCATGGTGTGGTTCACCATATTAATGTTAATGTCATAATTGTTCAGGAAGGCATAGTATCAACAGTTGATGTAGTGGGGGTTAGCATGGATCAAGAGTCGATACCTTTGTGTTGTGAATGGACCAATCTGGGTTAGTTCTCATGTATCGTTCTATTGGAAATAGTATAGTGTAGAGAACACCACTAGCCTATTTAATGACGTGACCCTTGTTTTGGGTAAATTATTGTGAAATTAAGGATGAAATTTATGATGATCCAAGGATGGTGGATGGTTTGTTTTGTCATGTTTGTTCAATGTTGCAAATTTTTTTCAATGACTTGTAATTTTGTATTGTAATGGATAGATCACATTATATGGAGATCATATTTTTTAATAATGAAAACCGAAAAAGTCGACTTCAATGTGTTATTATGGTTTTTTGACAATGTGTGTGGAAATAAATTATGAATGAATGATTATTACATGATCCTAGAGTACCTTTATAGAAAACTAAGTTAAATCTATTGAATAATGAAAATCCTTGATCAAAATATCTCTTAATATTCAAAATTATATTATTTTGAGGAAGAGTAATTTTATATTTAAAGAAAATTAATATAATTATAAAAATTGAAATAGTTATGTAAACATGATAAAAACATTATAATGGTTTCTATATGATGTTTCCTTAGGAATATATGTAAAATTCATAAAATTCATGAATGTTTAGATTCCAAAATAAGGATGGGGTTGTGGAAAACGATAAAAGGTGGGTAGAACAAATGAATTCCATTAAATAATTAATGGTGGTGGTTACATGTTTATTATGACAATAATGTGAGAGAATTTCCCAACATTATTTTATAATAGGAGGTGTGGAATGAAAATGAATTTTTGGTTAACATGAATGTTTAGGGTAAATAAATAATTTCTTATGTAGGGTAAAAAAATCCTATAAATTGGTTTTCACACCCTTAATTTTATGTAATCGATACATAAAGTTTATCATAATGATATATCTTTTCATAAGTGACTTTTGAAATCATGTATTTGACGATTTAATTCAACAAGCATTAGTGTGGTGATGAAAATAAAATTTGTCAATTTTAACAAAATATTTTAATTATTTAATTTAAATTTTAATGAAATGTGTGATTTGTGTGAATGTGAGATGATTCATTAAATACATTAAAGATGTGTGAAAATTCAATGTTTTTAAAATTTTGTAAAAGTTGTGTGAATTTTTTGAAGGATTCATGAATAGTGTGATATGTTCCTTAAATGTATTTTTTAAATAGTATATTTAAAATTTACATAGAAACATTTTGATATATTTTAATACCAGATTGTAATGAAAGAAGATCATTCTAACATACATATTTTGTAGTAAAACCCATTTTTTTGAAGAAATAAGTATTTTTAAATATTTTTTATTTATGGAAAATTCATCATAGAGAGAATTGTGAGAAATAAATAGGAGTTGGGTAATGAAATATGTGTGGTAGTTATTTCACTCTAAACTTTTCAATAATAGTGTTGTAATAAACTAATAATTTAAACATTAATTTTTTAAAATAATATAATATTAATTGTTGGACATCATAGAACATTTTCCATTTTGAACATATGTTATATTCAATTACATGTGAATTAGGTACTAATTATAAAAACATGTTTATTTTGTGGTTCATGATATATATTTGTTGTCTTTTGTAACAATAAATATCATGATTTTATTATGTTACCCACAACCCCAGTAATGGCTTGTGTCACACAGAACTATTCGTATAAGAAAAACATGACATATTATAAAAATATTTTTATTTTTATCACATATCCATTGGAATAAATTGTAAGAACCTGGATCTTATTTTCAGGTGTGTTTTTTCTTTTTCTGGAGTTTTTAGAAAAGAGGAGTTTCTGAAAATTTACAAAGTACATGCCATGTACTTTATGTGTACACGTCGTGTACTTCTTTGTCATACACAGCTGGGTGCTGGCCGTGTAGTGGCCCTGCACACGGCCGTGTGGGGGTGTTCGGAGGCCGCCTAAAGGGGATTACAGAAAATGCGAGTACACGTCATGTACTCCAAAAGTACACATAGTGTACATTATGTTTTTATTAAATGTACCGGGGTCACGACTGATGGACAGAACGCCCTCCTTCTCAACCTAGTTCATCCGAGAGTGCCGACAAGCCACAGATCATCGATGAGCCCTCAAGCCTCTGTCTGTCCTCTGAATTGACTGTTGTCGATTGCGTTGGAATCAAAGCATTAAGATCTCTCTTCTTCAAGAGCACCATTATCCAATTCCTCATCTTTTTCATGTTATCATGGGTTAAAAAATTTATGTTTTTTTGCATATCTATGATGTTCTATGGAGATTCAAGAATTTTGGTTCAATTATATTGATCTCTTAACCCTGAGGTAAGTGGTTTGTGCCTTTCCGTTAAATTTCATTTAATATTTTGTGCAAATTCCACCAATACACTTGAATGGGGTATTGTGTGTTTACCTATTTAGCCCTATTGATTGCATGTGTTGTTAATATTCTAGAGTAGAGGATGTTGATTGTGATTAGTGTAATTTTTTGTAATTTAGATTTATTTCCCTTGCATGATTACTTGTTTTTACCATTGGATCCTAGTTTCCTGTTAGGCTTCTGTATACATTCCATACCTAGTATTGTAGGATGGTATGGTTGTAGTTCTAAAGTGCTGATATGCCATAGGATGATATCCAAGTAATTCTTGATGTTTACCTTGGGCATTACTCGTGCTATACTTATTTGATTAACACAGGGCTGTGAGAACCTAGTGTAGTAGACCAGAGGGAGAATGGATGTAAGGCAATATCCAGAGTGTCTTATAAATTACGATGCAAGACCCCATGGTGAATTGACATTGAGTGCTTCCTCATAGTTTTTGTAGTTCCTCAATGAGGGCCATATGGGGAATGAGACATTGAGTGCTTACCCAAAGTTCCTTTAGTAAGATACACGACTACAGAGGGAATTGATGGTGAGTGCTTTCCCAGAGAGTGTATTCTTTAGCTGAACTAAAGGTTGATACTGTGTGTGGCTCCCATAGGGTTTCTAGTGATTTTTGTTTTAACAAAAGGAATTAGGCTAAGGGAACTACCTCGAAGGTTACCTGTTTATACTTTCTGGATTGGGTAGCTGCTTTACCTATTTTCATATTAGATGCTTGAGACTACGGATTTATTACTATTCAGTATCTTCCGGTTTATTGTTTTCTATAATTTTACCTTCCATATATTCACTGACTGTTAGGCATAGATCTCATACTAGATTCCTACTGGGGTTTATTCTCACACCTCGGTTGGGACATTCTTTTAGGCACAACAGAATTTACTGTTGCAGGTATAGACAAGGGAAAGAGGCCTTCGACTTCTGGTACTTCACTTACTGTGGAGCTGGAGAGAACGAGACCAAGATTAGCCTTGCGATGCTAAAGAGTTTCTCATATATTTATATTTTGTACATTGGGTTAGTAATGTACTCAACATTGTGGATTGTTTTCTTTCCCTATAAGACATATATGTATCATTCATTATATATATATATTTACGCTCCAGTTGTTTCTTTATTAGTTTTCCACTATTTACTACTGTTGGATATTTACTGCTTCAGCTTTTGTTAATTTGTTTCTATTATGATTTTTACCCTGCCAATGAGGGAATAGTTTCCCCACTATCTCTCCCATGGACCTTGCTGCTAGTGGGAAGCCTCTGGTGTTTGGGAAAATTTGCTTGAGGCCATGTGACCAACCTTGTCTGGGGAGCCTCTGGGTGGCTTCAAAAACCGGGACATTACAAAGTTATATCTGAGGAACACTTTTCTCTTCAATTACATTTTGGAGCTTATAGTCATAGATAGGATAGAATAGGTACATGGTAATAAGATATTCTTGGGAGTATCTAACCCATGTACAGAAAAAATCCATACTACCTTGTTTAATGTAATTTTATTATTTTGCAATTTATAGTTGATTTGATTTCACCATTGGGTGATTCACATGTTTTGTGTTATTACCATTGTTGTTATTGTGGATCTATTTTTTTCACAACCCGATGAGATGATGGTACACCATCTCATCAATCATATATGCACTTGTTAGAAATCATATGTCATTCATTTCTTCCATTCCATCTAGGATGCATTATAGATTACATGCGGTTGTGATAGACGTTGTGTAGACTATGCATATTATTGTGATAGATGCCTGATAAAATTCTTGATGTTTGATAAGGATTTGTTTGAGTGGTGATTTGTATGGATGAACACCAAAATTTGGTTCACATGGTGTTATGGGCACTCATGGACTGGAATTTTGTGGATCATCCCTTTGTTTCCTTGTTATAACTTGTATAAAATTCAAAACATTGATTCGCAAAAAGTATGGGCACTCGTGGATCGGAATTTGGCACCTTCAATGTTCGCTTCGATGTTTTTCTAGGTTTCGGAGCAGTTTCTAAGGCAACTGTCCAGAAAAAATCTAGAATACATGGAATATAATTTATGAATACAAGACGTGTATTTTTAAAATTGTTTCACTGACTGTGTGGGCAGGAACACAGGGTTGTGAAAAATATTGTAAAAACACGCCGTGTAAAGTATGTACATTCAGTTTTGTAGTGACTGTGTGTCTACCCGTGTGACTAACGACACAGATGGATGAATCTCTGTTTTTACATGCCGTGTCCTGATTTCACCCTCCGTGCAACATAACCAAGGTACCCGACCATGTGATGAAAAATATGAGTCAGTGTTATATTTTCTTAATACACGCCGTGTTTATTTGGAATGCACTGTGTAGTGTACCCTGGGTTCATAGTCCATGTCACTAACAACATGGGCTAGGTGAATCATGTCATGCACACACCCTGTCCACCTTGAACACGCTGTGTAGTTTTGTATTAGGAGATCAGTGTGGCTTATATGTGTATAAGAACCCGATCTAGGCAAGTGGATTCAAGTACATGCTGTGTGTTTTAAGAACACGATGTGTATTTGGGGTGTTACATGACTAGTTTTGGAAAAGGTACACACCCATGTAAATGAATTCAGGGAACACGTCGTGTAGGTAGTGTACATACTATGTAGTCATGTTTTGTAAGACATGAATGTTTTATTCATCTTGTTCCCATTTTACACTCCTTGTGTTCAGTCCATGAAAATTATGATCTAAGGTGTTCATTTGGCATTGTAGAGTCATGCCACTGAGATGTCCTCCAGTTGTATGCCAGTTGCCGGGCGGTGATCAGGCACAAGATATGGCTGATCTGGGACTTCATATAGATCCTTATATTGTGCCAGCCTTGGAACTAGCAGTGATACCAGATACATGTGTTGATGCATAGTTTATGGAAGGATTTTTGAGGTTGATGCAGACCATCTAGGGAACACTGCCTCCTACCATGTTAATGGAAGACTTGTTATAGGTTTTCTAGTAGCAGCATCCTCCCACCTTCTCAAGGGAAGGAGGACCTCGGGCTGCAGATTCATGGATTGATGCAATGTTGACTATCTTACAGAATCTAGAGATGCCTCCAGAAAGGTAGGTAAAGATTGCTACCTACATGTTATGAGACTCTTCCAAGAGGTGGTGGAACGTGATCTGAAAGGCGTTTCATCAACAGGTTATGGATTGGGAGGATTTATAGTGCATCTTTTATAACTACTTCAATCTGGAGACCTTGAGGGATGACCGAGCCTGGGAGTTCATGAGTTTGGAGAAGGGTACTCTATTAATTAAGGATTATTTCTTTCGTTTCACTGAGGTTAAGAATTTCATGCCCATCCAGGGAGGATACATGCTATTCTTGGAAATGAATTTCGAGGAAGATCTCTGACGGGATATCCGCTCGCAGATGAATATCTTCATGTTGACATCCATCGCTTCCATCGTCAACTAGTTGCTGATTTCAGAGAGATATTTGAGCGATTCTGGAGTTGAGGGCCAGGGCAGTTCTGCTTCCAGAGTTAGTGCCTCACCTACTGACAACATGAAGTTCCGTAGGGAGTCTTCAAGTGGTGATCTGAGGAGGTGAGACATGTCTTCAGGTAGCCCGATGGAATTCTATTAGTGTGAAAGGGCTAGGAATACAAGGCTGTAGTTTCAGAGTGATTTAGTTGAGTGCCGATATTGCAGCAAGATGGGTCACCATAAGTGTTTTAGTCAGGTTTTCCAACAAGAAGTTGGTGATATTGGTTCATCTCGGACTTTATCGTTCAGAAGCATCTCCTCAAATTTTTCACCGGTTTGGGAACTGAAGTTCTGCTAGCCATTCAGGCTGAGGTGGAGGTCGAGGTTGTGGTGGAAAGTCCCCAGTCTATTAGCGATAGCAAGGCGAATAAGCTCAAAGCGGTCAGGCAAGGTCAGAGGCTCATATTACAGTTAGAATTTTGTATTTGAGAAGACCTAGTAGGAGCAGGATCCCAGACCCTTTTCAGTTCGTGTTACGATTTTAGTAGCCTCAGTTTATCTTATTATCTTTTTGATACATGGGATTCCCATAGATTTATCTTTGATACTATTTTGAATATCCTTGAGCACTGCATCTTTTCTTCTACCTATATCTTGACGCTAGACAAACCGTTTGGGGATAGGGCGGCTAGTGTACGTCAGTGCATGGATTTCCATCTAGAGGTTGCAGTGTGTCACTTCTTATGGGGCCTCTATGTCCTAATGATGATAGGATATGATTTCATCCCTAGGATGGATAGGTTAGTTTCCTTCTAGGAATTCATCGACTGTTATCATCGCAGGGAGAGCTTCATATCACCGGATGGTGAATCTTTTTTTCATAGAGGTGAGTGGGATGTCCTGGCGAGTACAACAGGACCCAAACATCATGGGATATGAGGGATTAAATCCCATATTTCCAGTCTATATCTGGATTAAAATGGGACTTCATGTTTAGACATTCCTCCCAAGGTGGATTGTTTCAGGGATGACTTTCCAGAGGACTTTGCAGGTTTTCCTTCAGATCATGAGGTAGAATTTTCTATTGAGCTTGTTCCATGAGAAGAACCAGTGTCCATTCCTCCTTATAGGATAGCTACACATGAGTTACATTTTCTCAATCAGTAGTTGGTGGAGTTAGAGGCAAAGGGTTCCATCTGACACAGTAATTCTCCCTGGGGTTTGCCTGTCCTATTTATGAAGAAGGCAGACGATACCCTTAAGATTTGTTTGAATTATTGGAAGCAGAAATAGTTGACGGTCAAGAACTGATATCCTATACTGAGGATCAATGATATCTTTGACCATCTTCGGGGAGGCTGAGTATTATCAATGATATATTTGAGGACCATATATCATCAGTTGCATATTAGACAATCAGATATACCTCTTACATCCTTCAGAAGAATTTATGGTCTATATGAGTATCCATTTATATCGTTCGGTCTCACGAATGTACCAGCAGTTTTCATGGAACACATGAACCTAGTCTTCCATCCATATTAGGAATCATTCGTAGAGGTCTTCCTGGATGATATCTTGGTGTAATATCGTACTCAACACGAGCATTCTATCGATATTGAGGTCATTTTGAGTAAACTGAGGGAGAATCAGTTATATTCTAAGCTCTCGAAGTTACATTTTTGAATAGACCAGATTCACTACATGGGTCATGATATATCAGAGGCAAGTGTATAATTAGACCTAGAGAAAGTGAGGGTTGTACTTTCCAAGGAGAATACGAATAATGTCTTTGAGGTGCAGTGTTTTCTAGGTCTGTATGTATAATATTAACACTTTATACTGGACATTTCATGATGAGAAGCACGATTGACAGGTTTGACCAAAAAGGGTGCAATGTTCTTACAGTAAGATTCGTGTGAGTTAGTATTTTAGAAGATGAATGGGATCTTGAAATCTACACTAATACTAATCTTTCTAGAGCTGGGCAAGAGATATACTATTTACTTTTATGCTTCAGGTTTTGGGATTGGAGTTGTTCTTATGCAAGGTGATGGAGTTGTTGCGTACGAGTCTCGGAAGTTGAGGCCACATGAAAGGAACTACCCAATGCACGATCTGTAGTTGCCAGATATTGTTCATTCCATACTCTGTTGAATACATTACCTTTTGGGAGATCATATTTTCATTTTCACCAACTAAATAAGTCTCAATTACATTTTCACTGAGCGTGATTTGAATCTGAGACAGCCGAGGTGGGTTGAGTACCTACAGTCCATCGACATTGAGCTTTCCTGTACACCGGGGAAAGTCAACGATGTGACTGATGCGTTGAGTAGGAGGACTCAGATACATGCAGTTCAAGAGGCCAACAGTGAGTGGAAATAGATGGCCATGTTCTTAGAGATGCATTTGGAAATACACGGCAGACATGGGTATACTTTTCATTCTTTTGTAGTTGTTACATCTACCCTTCATGATCGAGTACAGATGAGGCAGATATCAGACTCAGAAGTCCTAGTCTGACAGGAGAGTTAGTCAGGAGAGGACCCTATTCATGGATGGACCACAGACAGGGATGAGACCTTGTGTTTCCAGGGACATGTATGGGTTCCATCAGATATGTCCGTGGAGCTAATGCTAGAATTTCATTCCTCAGTTTGGCCAATTCATCATGTGATCACCATGATGTATCATAATCTACACCATTAGTATTGGTGGCCAGGTATGAAGAGGGATTATTCTAGTTTCTTCATGAGATGTTCAACTTGTCAGTAGGTGAAGACAGAGCATCAGGGACCAGCAGGTCTTTTACCTCAATTACCCATTCCTAAGTGGAAATGGAATGATGTTGTGATGGAAAACCTGATAGGTTTACCGAGATCACCTCGAAGGAATGATTTAGTTTGGGTTGTCATTGAAAGGTTCTTGAAGTTTTCTCACTTCTTACTGATCAAGGATACCATCAGTGTTGATGAACTGTGGCGGTTGTATATCTGTGAGATATTATGTCTGCATGGAGTTCCACACTCCATTGTTTCAGATAGGGATGTGTGTTTTACTTCTCGGGTCTGGAAGGGGATTTAGAAGGCTTTGGGTACACATGTACTTTTTGGTACAACATTCCACCTCCAGACAGATGGCCAGTCCGAGTGTACGATTAAGGTGCTTGAAGACATGCTCCGAGCATGAATTCTGGACTTTGGAGGTTCCTAGGAGAAGCATATACCCCTGGTTGAGTTCGCCTACAACAATATTTTTCAGCCAACTATTTAGATGGAACCTTATGAGGTATTGTACGGTAGGCCATGTCGATCACTGTTATACTGGCTGGAGGTAAGAGAGGTATCTTTACTGATACCTCATCTTGTTCAGGAAACCATAGTGTAGAAAGAGTTGATTTGAAAGAGGATGGCTATAGCATAGTCTCGACAGAAGTCTTATGCTGATCATCGAAGTAGACCTCTAGAGTTAAAGGTCAGAGATCAGGTTTTCCTCCATGTCACAATTAGGTTAGGACACAAGCTGATCAGGATACTTGGTAAGATTTCACCGAGGTACGTTGGGTTGTTTGAGGTATTGGAGAGAGTTGGGTATGTTTCCTATCAGTTTTAGTTACCTCAGAGGTACCGGGATATGAACGATGTCTTCCATGTTTCTCAGCTCTATTGTTACTTTTCTAATCCCTCTCATGCCTTCCAACCCGAGGAATATGAGTTGGTGGTGGATGCATCTTTTGAGAAGCAACCTATCAGGATTGTTGATCATAGTACATAGGTTCTTCATGGATGTTATGTTCCTATGGTATGAGTGATATGGCATCATGATATAGTGTGAGACTTGGGAGGGGGAGGCTGATGTACGAGCAGAGTGGCTGGAGCTATTCAGGGTTTCTTCTTCTACAATGTGCTAGGGAAATTCGGGGACAAATATCTTTAATTGGGGAATTATTTAAGAATCTAGATCTTCTTTTCAGGTATGTTTTTTCATTTTTCAGATGTTTTTTAGAAAATAAGAGTTTCTTGAAATTTTCAAATTACACACCATGTACTTTATTAGTACAAGCTGTCTAATTCTTTTCTGCATGCATCCAGGTGCGGGCTGTGTATCAGCCATGCACACGGAAATGTGGGGGTGTTCGGAGGCAGCTTAAAGGGGAGTATGGAAAATGCGAGTACACGTTGTGTACTTTTTTTTCATTAAACGAACCAGGGTCACGTTTGACTAATAGAACACCCTCATTCTTAACCTATTTTGTCTCAGAGCGCTGCAAAGCCATAGATAATCGATGATCACATGAGCCTCCATCCGTCCCATTAATCGACTACCGTCTATTGCATTGGAATCGCAACGGTAGGCTCTCACTTCCTCTAGAGCATTATTTTCCAACTCCTCATCTTTTCTATGTTATCATAGGTTGAACATTTTATTCATTTTTTTATATCTACAACGTTTTAATGAGATTCAAGCATTGTGGTTCAAGTATATTGATCTCCTACCCTCGAGGATGGTGGTTTGTACCTTTCCGTTGATTGTCATTGCATATTTTGTGCAAATTCCACCAACACCCTTGAACGAGGTATTGCGTGGTTACCTTTATAGCTCTATTGTTTTCCATCTTTTCTTATATGTTAGAGTAGATGATGTTAATTGTGATTATTGTAATTTTTTTTCTTTGGATGTATTTCCCATGCATGTTTACCTATTTTGACCTCTGGGTCCAGTTTTCTTATTAGGCTTATGTTTACTTTGCATGCCTAGTCTTGTAGGATGGTATGACTATAGTTCTAAAGTGATGATTTTCCATAGATTTCTAGACAAGTAGTTCATGAGGTTTACCATTGCTGTTATGTGTGCTATAGTTATCTAATTTACACAGGGCTCTGATAACCTTTTGCAGTAGTCCACAGGGAGAATGTACGTATATGCTTCTCGAGAGTGTCTTATAAATTTCAATGCAGGACCACTGGGGGAATTGATGTTGAGTGCTTACTCAGAGTTTTTATAGTTCTTCGACATGGGACACAAGGTGAATATGACGTTGAGTGCTTCCCTAGATCACCTTAAGTATGATACAAGACTGTTGGGGGTATTGACGATGAGTGATTCCTCATAGAGTCTATTCTACAGCTGAACCAGAGGGGTGGGACTGTGTGTGGCTCCCATAGGGTTGCTAGTGCTTGTTGGTTGAACTAGAGGGGATAGGCTATGGGAACTACCCAGAGGGTTACATGTTTCTTCTTTCTTACTTGAGTAGCTGTTTTACCTTATTGCAGATTAGATGCTTGAGATTTCAGATTGCTTACTATTCAGTATCTCCATGTTTATTGTTTTCTATACTTTTACCTGCCATATATTCACTGACTGTTAGGAATAGATCTATTGGTGGTTTCCTACTAGGATATAGTATCACACCATATTTGGGCCATGCTTTTGGGCCCAAATTGATTATATTTTTGCAGGTATAGAAAAGGGCAAGCCCCCTTCGACTTCTTGTAACTGACTTGTTGTGGAGCTGGAGAGCGCGAGACGAACCATAGGCTTGTGATGATAAGGATTCTCTTATCTATTTTTTTGTACATTGGTTTAGTACTGTACTCAAGATTGTGACTTGTTTGGATTATTTTATATACATTTATATATCATGCATTATATATTTATATTTACGGTTTATTTGTTTCTTAATCAATCTTCAACAATTTACTGCTGTTGGATATTTACTACTTTCACTTTTGTTTATTTTTTTCTCTTCCACTGTGTACTCTTCTAATGAGGTTATAGTTTTTCCACTATCACACCAAAGGCCCATTCTTCTAGTCGACAGCCTCTGGCTTTTGGAGAAATGTGCTTGAGGCCATGTGACTAACTAGGTCCGGGGCGCCCGTGGGTGGCTTCTGGAACCGGAAAGTTACAAAAAATGTGTGAAAATGGTATAAATTTTTTGACAATATTCCTTATATATTTCTATGATGTCCAAAAATTTGAATTTAATAAATTAGAAGTGACTGTATGAACTATTATAAAATAATTAAATTCTTTTTCGTATAAAATATTTTTCAATAGAAAAAGTTTTTTATCAAACTAAACCAAAAAACTACATTTCATATATAATTTTAATAACATTTATATATTATAAACTTTTTAACATTGATATTATGTGTAATCTAAAAAATAGATATGAATTGATCAAATCTTATACAAATAAAAATATTTATTATAAGAAGTTGTTTTTTACCATTAAATGTAATACATATTTTGGAAAAACAAATTAACAATCATATAAATTATATTTCCATATATAAAATTCCTTTAGGAAATAGGAATATTATTAATATATTCTAGTGAATTTTTGATATTCTTCTATAAAGAGTAATTTGTTGATGAATAGTGAAAACAATTGAATTTTATTTGCAATGTTAGTTTTTAAAAATATTATATATATTGTTAAATTAAATTTCAGTTTTATTTTAAGGTATAAGTATATCAATAATTCATCAATTTAACCAAATTTGTTATATAGAATCATTTTCAAATTGAAATTTCAAACAAAATCATACTACAAGTTTCAATATTTTCACATTAAAAACATTCCTTCTCATCACATTAGTGGGATTGAATTTAAATTAAAATAATCCAATTATATTGATTTAATTTATAAAAAATGATTGAAAATGTGAATGAAATTATATTTATAATAATTAATATATCCAACATATTTTTTACCAAAACTATTAACAAATAATTTTTAATTACCTATTGTGATTAAGGAAAAAATGAGTTTACATACTGGTTAAGCATTGAATATAAGATGTAAAATTTACTAAAAACTATTTCCACAGAACTTTAATGGAAATATTGTTACCATAATAATTCATGGATCTAATATAGTAAAAAAATTCCCTTTCAAAAAAAATCATGCGTTCACCATGCTTTTTGTAATAAAACAATAATTGTATCCACTCCCCCCATTATAACATGCCACCACATCATCCCTCCCTCGAAGAACTAAAAATCAATTAGTTTTTTCATTAAGTACCCAAAATAGAAATCCATGTCCCCCACATTAGTCTATAATTCTTATTTTTTATAAGATATTTACCTATGTAATTTTATAGGGAAAATTCAAATGGAGATACCTATAGATGAGGTAAAATTCATAAATGAAAATTTTAGTTTAATTTCTTCATAAAAAAATTTCATTATTTTTAAATATTTATTATATAATATTTAATGTATCATAAATATAAATACATGTTTTTTGGTTAATATTATGACATAAAATCACACAAAAATCTATAAAATGGGTTACAAAAAAGTCGTTCCTCTACACGAAGGACTTCTTCCTCACAAACTGATGTCATTTTTTCCCATTATTACCACTAAAGGATGGTTTTATTGATTTAAATACCGATTATATATGATATTTATTATCATTATTACCTTATCACGAACATTTATTATTTATTTCACTCATACAATCATGATTTTATTTTTGTGGGAATATGATAATATTGGTCTTCAGTACGTCGAACTACATCCACATAGAGTTATGTGATTCATTCTTGTTTTACATTAATTTTATTATGGGTTAGATTAATATAAAAATGTGGATTATAAAATATAAATAATATATATAAATTATAACATATATATTTCATTTTTATTTCTATATTTCAATATATCAATATGTCCAAAAAATTGATACTGTTTTCAAGAAAATATATAGCCTACATCACCATTAACTATATATTTTATTTCCATTAAAAATTTGTACGGACTAATAATAATGAATATATATTATTTTTATATAATTTTTATAATGATGGAGAAGGAAAAATAATTATATTTGTAAGAGGACCACAATTAAAAATTCAAAACATGTATGAAAAACATATACATTATTACCCGAATCAACAAATCAACAATTATTATTAGTAAATGGGTAATATAATGTCTTAATGAAATTGATATATGGTATTATCTATATGAATATGGTACCATGGTTAATTTAGAATAACATTATATTTATGATATATTATTTTTTTACATGTCTGAAGTAATTCATGACATATTGTAAAGGGACTTCAAGTCTAACATACATTTTAGTGACACTTATTCCATATTGAACAATTGTTTATTTCATGGGGTGTATATAATACACTATAAAATTTTATATCATAAATTTATTTTATTTCATGATATTAAATGTATCAATTTATTTTATTCCTTCATTTATATATTGATTCAAAATTTACTTATATATTAATGGATTACATTCTCACTTTTATTTTTTGTTAGATAAAATCCATGTTTACAAACTATTTCATATATGTTCAGTTTATAATTTCCAATGGTTTATTCATGTTTCAAATCGATTTTAATGGAACCCATTTCCTTTAAATTGGTTAATCATATTTCAATGAGTCTTTTATTGATCCCATTTTCTTTCCCTATGTTAATCATGATTCAATGAGATTACAATTAGACCCATTTTTTCCATGGATTAATCTGGTTTCAAATATTTTGTTTTGAAACCAATTTCCCATCAACAATTTATACATGTTTCAAAAATGTTCTATGAATTCCATTTCAATTCAATAGGTTAATCATGTTTCAAAGAGATATTATTTGGACCTATATCATTTCAATTCATTAATCATTTTTCAAAGATATTGTTGAGGAAATAATTTCATTTCCATAAGTTCTTTTTGTTTCAATGTGATTGAAATAAAAACTAATTTTTTTCCCTTGGTAAATTAATGGGGTTTAGTGTTTTTCCAATGTGTTGATGTAGTATTTTTTGTGTTCTGATGATTCATTGGTACATGACATTTGATGGGTGGTGATGTGATTAACTAATGATGATTTGTTCAATGATATACCATGGATGGGTTGGTCTATGGTAGACCTTCAATGCATTGGGTATGAATGTTTTCTATATGGATATCACATTTTTATGTTCGAAATTTATGGAAGTCGGTAATATGGTTATTATAGTTTTAAGAGTGAAAAGTATGATTATTTTTAGAGATATCCTTATGTGTCTATTTACTCCATTAATTTGTTTATAATGATTCTAATGATTGAGATTCATTTCAAATGTCTCGTGATTACTAGTTGTAATGAATCATTACTCATCCATTTATTTATATTTCATGGTCTAGGTATTGATGGGTATGTCTTATTTTATGATTTTATAATGCACATTAATTATATAATCTTCAAAATTTGCACTCTTATTTTAATTCTTTTCATTGAATTAATGATTTTTATTTATATCCTGGTTGATCATTTAATCTCACCCTTCTTTTGGTTCATTTCACACATGATGTATAAAATTATTTTGAAAAAAATATGTCTATAAATGATTACAGAAGATTATTTTTATAACTATTGTGAGATATGAAATGTTGGGTGAAATGAGAGAAATGTTGTTTTGACGTCTTATGGGTCCCAATAGATTTGAGTTCTTATGTAAGTGTTTTTTAATAATTCTTTAATATATTATATATAAAATTTTATCATTAATTTAAGTGATACATGATCTCTTGTCGATGTTGTAAGGCTATGATGACGAATTTTGATTCACACTTATCATCATCATGGACGTAAATGTATCATTGTAGATTTCAACATAAGATCCAGTAGTGCGGGTTCTGGGTTGTCATTGATAGTAACAATGGTTGGTGTAGATAAATTTAGATATTAGGATGTTTTTTTCATGACCCCCTTCCAACAATGTGTACCCCTCATTGGATGTAAATATGATAAGGGAGATAATGACCCCCGAGTCCCACCTCTAGTAGGCCCCGGGTTGGTGACTAGCACCAAGGGTATAATAAAAACACAAATGGGAGGCATTACCCTCTAATAGAACACATACAGAATAGAGTTATAAGATAGACACCAACCGACTCCTACTCAAATAGAAATATAAAAGAAAACCTATGTGCACATATGTAATTTCATGAAAAAATACTACAACTGGAAGGAAAAAATGATTGTACAAAAAAGAAAGAAAAATAGCAGTAACCACAAGCCCGAATAGCTCCTACAACCCCAAGCTCGTAGAAATCAGCTTCATCTCCATCCTGCTCCAACTGACCTGAAAAAAATTTATAAATACATAGGGTGACTATGACCGTATACTCAGTAGGATCATCTCCAAATCCTCTCATGAAAAAGCAAAGAAAGCATGATAAATCATAGTGAACAACATGTGAAAATAACACATCATCTAAATAGTTATACTATGTTCCCACCCTCTATATGGATACTCTCACCATGTATAACATACAAGAGTATATAAAAAATTAATAATATCAAGGGTACCCTGCTACTACTTCCCCACTAGTTTGCCGCTTTTCTCCAACATCACAAGTCCTAAGAATCTCTCTCTAAAAAGGTGTTCTCATAGAAACCTAGGCGAAGCACCCAAATATGCACCTCATTCAAAAAAATCACCACGTCCATGTATTAAAGAAACCAGGTGGTTTCCGGGAGCCACCACAACTTGCATAACGTGTATGATACGTCGGGTATTATACCTCATGCCATTACATCCCATACACCGAGTAATGATCCTCAAGCCATCACAGCTTATACACGTTAAACATGAAGTAGTCCATAGGATACAATATCTAGAATTTATGTGTGTGAAGAATCACAAGACATTACATCCCTCTACAATCATATATTTGAAAAAACTAACCATTGTTCCTACCAGCACACATATCTAAAAATAGAAGGGAGAGGGGCAAAATGGGGTTATTGGCCATCCATCCTCCCACTAAAATGTTGAAGAAAACACCCCCACCCAGGGCTCTGAATCCCTGGGGTGTCAGTTTCCTTTACTGACAGGGTGAAGTATCATATACAAAAAAAATTACTGAATATTCTATAGCTCACAAACACAATATGGGCATAACCTATTCTTCGACTCAACTTCAAATAAAGTCTCTCAGACTCCGGACTTCTAACTCTAAGACTAGGTATCTTATAAGCACACAACCATTTAAAAATATTTATTTCCTTACTTCATTCCCTTTTTATCAGTTCGACTTTTCGTTAATTAATTCCTTAAACATTAGTTAACCATTTAAAATAAGACAATAAATTTCATTATCATGACACTAAAATTCCATTATCCCATTAAAATTACTACCACATCATTATGTTCAAGAAAACTCCAAACCCATAGGTTAACATCATTTATTCAATTATTCATTACAGAATCACTTTCCCATGTTCCCAGGAATTCTATATAAACAATCTAGGCTACTAAACACAACGGGGATCAACATGGTGAGTAAATGTACTACCCATCAGTTCTTTGCCGCCTATAGCAAGAGATTAGACACATCATCCATTGTGAAGATAAACACGGAAAGCACATGGCATACCACACCAATCTTCGCCTCTTTCAGATGAAGGGTAAGAAAGACCAGCTACCTTAGGTAGTGTGGAAAATAAGAATAGACAATCAAAAAATAAGAATCAGAAATCATCCAATAATCACATCCATCTCGTTCCATCATCCCTTGTGTCCTCCTCGACACCCACATGAATAAACTGAAGCATCTTGCCACTCTATGCATCATCATCCACCAAAAACAAAAGTCCTTTATGCCCCCACATATCACAATAACCATCCAGGATCACATCACAATACATGTTACATGAAGACAAACATCCTAACAATTGCGCTCTTGTCCATTTAACAAAAAAGAGGGTAACTCAGAACCATACAAGGAATTATTTTTTATCAATAAACTGGTTATTTAACCAATCTTGGATTAACTGATTATTATTCGTAGGTTTCAAATTAGGGAAACCTAATAAGTAATCTATCACCAACAATTAAACATGCTTACTGCGCAAATTGATTAACATCAAATTACAACATGAACCATATTGATTTACATGCCTCTTTATCTTTAGCCAAACAATTATCAATTAATCCCAGTTTACATTCTTTCCCAATTTCCATCAATAACATACAACTAAACAAAGAAAGCATAGATATAACACTATCTAGTAAAATAAGAGGCCATAACATACAATCAATATCAATTTATTTATACAGTTCAAATATTTTTTATGTCAATTACATTTTCATCTAGTGGGATAAAACATGCTAACGATATAGTAGATCGTAAAGAAATGAGAAGCAATGAATCCAGTACCACAAATGGTTCTTGTCGTTCTTTATACAAGAATGATCCATATAATGAATCATGATCCCCTCCCCCCATTACAACATTATCCACTCGACGATGCTACGGTACGACCACACCAACAGAATCCAAAGAAAAAATCCATTAGAATAATAGAGATCACATACCATAACAGGGAATGGAGAAACATATGGATAGGAATCCAAAAAAATTGTGATAGATCATACCATATACAGAAGATTCATCGAAACTTCTTGGTTGCATCAAAAGAGAGAAAACAAATCCTATGAAGAATGTTTTATTCCACACCCATATGGAATATAATGAATTATTCTATAATCTTATAGCCGAGAATAAGGAGGAAGATGTAGATAGGGAGATACCTCATCCCATTAGAAGATTTAGCAGGGCGGTGGTTTAAGATACACTATGATTTTCATTAAAAGTTGATCATATTAAACCACATGGTTTGACCATGAAAAAACATCATGAGCCTTAGGATAAATTAATATAGGACTTATGACCTTTGAATAGGTCTTAGAGTCTTTAAAATAATGCTTTAAATGCATTTTAAATCAAAGGAAACATTAAAGCGGTGAATTGTAGAATGATGGAAAAACTGTTCACGAACTCAAAATTTGGAAAAGGAAATAGAGGTTACCAATAGTGGTTACCGATAGAGTTTACTGATAGACCTCACCATTTAGGAAACACTATTCACGAACTCAATATTTGGCAATGGAAAATAGAGGTTACCGATAGAGGTTATCGATAGATCTCACCATTATGGAAACAATCTTCATGAATTAAAAATTTGTCAAATGAAAATAGAGGTTACCTATAGAGGTTTCCGATAGACATCACTGTTCTGGAAACACATTTCACGAACTAAAAATTTGGAAAAAAATCTAGGTTACCAAAATAGGACACCGATAGAACTGTTCACTGATGAAACTATTAATAGAATTAGAAATTTGGAAAATTTAAGAGAGGTTACCGATTGAACTGTTCACTGATGGAAGTATTCATAGAATTGGAAATTGGGGAAAGGAAATAGATGTTACAGTCAAAGGTTACCAATATAACTGTTCACCGATGGAACTGTTCATAGAAGGTTACTGATGACACTTTTCACCTAAGGTCAATGAGGCACTATTCACAGAAGGTTATTATTGTACTGTTAACAACTGTCTACCGTTGGAACTGTTCACGGATGGAACAATGCAAAAAACTAGAAAATTTGAAACTTTTTTGGGATAAGTCACCATGACCTCTCGCAACACCTCAAAACCCATATTTTAAAAAAGGAATTGACCAGAGAGGTCAGTGCAATTATATCAGATGTCTCTCAAAACATTCTCATCCTCGAGAATTCAAAACCCACCTATAGGGAAAATGAAATGTGGTCCAAACAACCACCCATCATGATGCATATCAAAAGAGAGCATACCATAGGAATCAAAAAAAGAAATCAATATTATAAACATCAATAGTCTATAACCACAAAAGATACTTCGATACATGAAAATAGTTAATCATTGAAAAACTCTGGGTACTGAACACATATTTGTGACTCACTTTCCTAGGTAATCACATCTATGCTACAATGTCGCCATAAGACACGAGCCAAAGAAATAGAACGCCCACGCAACACCTTTTCCATGTGGTCATGGATCTCCACAGGTCGCTCATCAAAGGCCGCGTCATCATCAACATCGATCTCTCCCCAATCGATGATGTGAGATTCATCATGAAGATAATGACAGATCTGTGATACATGGAAGACATCATGTATCCAGCTCATCTGTTGGGAAGTGAAAATCTATATTCCACAACTCCAACAAGATCTAACACCTCTATAGACCCAATAAATTGGGGAGAAATCATACTCCAACGACCAATCCTTCGCTTCCCATACGAGGAGTCACCTTCCAAAACACTTGATCCCCAACATTAAACCTTAAGGGTCTCCACATTTGATCAACATATGATTTCTGATGATCTTCCACTGTCTCAATCCTATCATGAATCACCTCAACCATCTCTGTTGTATTCTGCACTAGATCCGGTCCAAGAATTGTTGACTCTCCAACACCACTCCAGTACAATGGATAATAACAAGGTCGTCCATACAAGGCTTCCAATGGAGCCATACCAATAGTGGAGTGAAAATTATTATTGTAAGAGAAATCCTTCAAGAATAAGTTCCTCGTCCACAAACCTCAATGATCAAAAACAGAGGAGTGTTTCATGTTTTCAAGAGTCTGGATGGTTCGCTCTATCTGACCATCCATTTGAGGCTGAAAAGCAGTTCTAAGTCATAGTTGAGATCTGAAGGAATGATGGAGAACACTCCACACCCTCGATGTAAAACAAGTATCTCGATTAGAAATTATCATCATTGGGACTCCATGAAGTATCACCATCTCTCCCGGTACTGCCTCGACAAAAATTCAACTATGCTTGACTCCTTTATCACTACGAAGTCAGACGATTTTGTTAAACAATCCTATACCACCCAAATAGAATCATGGTTTCCCTGAGCTCGAGGTAAACTAGTAAAAATTTCCATTGATATGTCCTCTATATTTTATTGATGAATATCTAAAGGTTGGAGCAGACCCCTATGAACACAGTTTTCGGCCTTCACCTTCTGGAAGACAAAACATCGAGACGCAAACTCTGCAACAGCACGCTTCTTCTTAAAACACCAAAATTGGCTCTTCAAGGCTTGGTACATCTTTTTCATGCATGGATGCACCTCTAAATGAGAGCTATTGTATTCTCTAAAAACTGTCACATGAATTGAAAAAGAAAACAAAGCCTTCCATGATAATACACTCAGTTTTGTTCATCGTCAGACCACCCATCAAGGGCCTCACCACAAAAAACTATGTCTCTCCAGACCGCCACCTCTAGATCCCCAAACAAGGACTCTTCCACCTTCTACACCAGAGATGAATGTACCTTCATATGAAAAAGAAACCTATGCCCCCAATTTATCCCATTTATAGATGTAATGCTAAAAGTTCTTCCATTACTCTCCAGGAATCACCAGATTCACACAGAACATCACTATGTGACATTCAACTCAGTGCATCAGCTACAACATTCCACATTAAATGATTATATGACATATATAATACATATTCCTCTATGAACTCCATCCACCGGTTCTTTCACTAGAATAAGTCATGCTGGGAGAAAACATACCTCATGCTCTTATGGTCGGTGGAAACCACAAAGATCTCACCAATGATGTAATGTCTCCACAAAATCAGGGCAAACACCACCACTTCCAACTCAAGTTCATGGGTGGGATAGTTAAAATCATGGGGAGACAACTGAAATGAACCATAAGAAAAAAATGATCTCTACTGCATCATAACACAACTTAACTTCATATGCCAAGCATCACATAAGACATCAAACTAAACTCCATCTACTGGAAGGGAAAGAATTGGAGCACTTACTAACATATCATTTAGATACTCAAAATCTACAGAACACTGATCAGTCCATATGAATGCCTGATCCTTCCTGGTAAAATCTGTCATAGGAGTCACAACCTATGAGAAATTGGTTACGAACCTCTTATTGTATCATGCGAGACCACAGAATCATCACTCCTATGACACTGCCTTGGGGGATGCACAAGACACAAATTATTCTAACTACGATGGAACCATAGAAACTCCATACTAGGACACATCATTCCCCATGAAACAGAACTATCGTTCCCAAATCCAACTCTTCAAAAACATCTTAAACTACTGATGTTGTCAAAGAACTCCCAAAATGGCTTGTAGATGCTCCGCATGCTCTTTTTCAGATGTAGAGTACACATGAATTTCGTCGGTGAAAACTAAAATAAACATGTCTAGGAACTCACAAAACACAACAACCATCTATCCCATGAACACAACTGGAGCATTTCTCACGCCAAGCGACATTACAACGAACTCATAATGCCCATGACGACAACAAAAATTAGTTTTCAGGATATCCACATCCTTCACATGCATCTCATTATATCATGACTGAATGTTGATATTTGAGAACCAACATGAACCATTCAATTGATCGAATAAATCATCAATTTTTGGAAGTGGATAGTGATTCTTTATTGTCACTTTTTTCTAGCGATGATAATCGACACACAACTACAATCTTCCATCATCCTGCATCAAGAACAAAACTGGTGCACCCCACAGTTACAGACTCGGCCAAAAAAACCACACTGTAAAAAACCATAAATTTGTATATGTAACTCTCGTAACGTAGAAGATGGAATCCTATATATCGATATAGAGAAAGGAGATGCTCCTGGTTGTAGCTCGATCCCATACTCGGTCTCTCGTCGAGGGGGTAATGCTACAAACTATTCTGGAAAGACATCAGGGTACTCTTGTGTGACCATATGAAACACCAACTACAGACCCTTTGAAAAACACAACATCATATCATCCATAATGGATGATAAGGAAAGAACATTCATATGACCCATATGAGGATCTCTATTGCCATCAAACTCCACCGTCTATCTATCTGCATCAAAGAAAACGAGCATCTTCCTAAAAAAATCCATGATATCCTCAATTGAATAAAACAATTCCAAGCAAAGGAAGACTTCATATGGTGATATTTGTAAATATAGGAAGTCTCCCTAAGAGTGGTGTTTCCCAAACACTAGTTCTGAGTGTCTACATACTTCAAACATGTCACCTTGACCTCTAACTTGCATAGTCAATGCCAAGGGATCCTGAAGCCTCTCTACCTCAAGTCACAAAGCATGGAAAGGGTTAGTGATATGATGGATTGGGTCACTCCGGATTCAAACAAGGCATACACTATGGTAGAAAACAAGAAATGGGTACATCGAATGACGTCTGGTTCACCTATCACTGGAAATGCCAAAGCATGAAGCTGACCAAGACCACCTCTACGACCTCTCTAACCCTGAAGATGACCATAGCCATGGCCAAACTATACTTTCTGAGGACATGGAGCATCACGAGGCTATCCTCTACCTGCCCCATCTACCCACTGCTCATTTAAAGCTGGTGAAGCTTGCTGCTACTACCTCTACTGGAACTGCCTAAATGGAGGAACCTGGAGCAGAACACCTGGTGCACGATGACTGCTCTGAATGTTCGGGAACTCTCTCTAGTGATAACCTAGACCACCATAATAAAAACAAGGTTTTGATCCCTTAGCATAGTCCTAATAGTTCCTACCCCCGGAGAAACGAGATGTCGGGGGTTGGGACATACCCCAGGATAAATGGAAACTCTTCTGGCCTGGAAATAAGGAACCCCATACCACAGCTCTTCTTCCTGATGAATCATGATGATTCCCCTCTCATGATGATCTAGTCCTAGACAATGTCCTCTCAATGACCTTTGTCCTTTAAATAACCTCCAGACATGTCTTCAGCATAAATGGTGTGACCTGGCACTAGATGTCTGGACGCAAAGACTCTTTGAAATGCATCGCCCTGGCCCCCTCATCTACAAACAGGTTCGAAGAATATCAAAAAAGGATCCTAAAACATATTCCAAAATCATTCACACTAGAGATCCCCTGTCATAGGGTATGAAGATCCTGAAGACTGGATGCCTTCGATGTCGATAACGAAACTGGACCCTCAACATGTCTTAGAACTCCTCCCATGAGTATGTTGACTCCTTGCGATCCTTAATGAACAAAAATCACCATTCCCTCATAGCTCCATGAAGAATCATCACATATAAGGACACCCAGTGGTCCTTGAGAGCCCAGATCGAATTGAAGAGTATATTGACATCCTCCAACCAATCTTCTGTGACTACTTCTGAAATGAATCCCTCATACTTCGGCATACTCTGGCACTGAAACTCTCGGAGTTTACTCTTCCAAGTGTCATCGTTGTTAACCTCTACCATGAAGCGATCTGATGGCACATTCGTCTGGAAATATTCTGTACAAACCTAATGTGTACATCGACCTAGATGGATACCTATAAAATAAAATACCAATAGATATCCTAAACCTGGAATATGGACGACTCAAAATTGATTATTTAATTTTTCTCTTTTATTCATTTTAGGTTAACATATCTCAAGATCTACCCATTAAAACACAACCACAATGAAGAATGATGCATGATCCTTTCATATGTTTCTACCCTACAACTTATATCACTCTGTTTACTAGCCATTGTAAACTTAATGTTACATGAATCAGATCATAGGGGGGCCAAAACGCCTATGTCTCATCTGGTCTCCAGTGTTTACATCACATTCTAAACCTGAATGATAGTATTTCCCTACCAACCCATGAAACCCCACACGTCCTAACTCTGAACTCCATCCCATCCCACAACCAGACCTTTAAAACCACTCTTTCATGACCCCTCCCCTCAATGTGTACCCCTCCTAGGCCGTCAATGTGAGAATGGAGATAATGACCCTGAAGTCCCGCATCTAGTTGGCCCTGGGTTGGCAAATAGCTTCGAGGGTATAGTAAACACACAAATGGAGGCATTACCATCTAAGAGAACACATGCGGAAGATAGATATAAGATAGACACCAACATACTCTAACTCAGAAATAAATAACGGCAAACCCAAGTGCAGATATGTAATGTCATGAAAAACTACAATAACTGGAAGGGGGAAAACAGAAAGTACCCAAAAAAAAGAAAGACAACAGAAACCAGAAGCCCGAATAGCTCCTGAAACTCCAATCATGTAGAAACAAGCTTGATCTCCAACATATTCTTAGTGACCTAAAAATAGTTTATATATACATAGGGTGAGTATAACAGTATACTCAGTAGGATCCTCCACAAAGCTTCTTGTGAAAAAGTAAAGAAATCATGGTAAACCACATTGAACAACAACGGAAACAAACTCATCATCTAAAAATGTATACTAAGTTCCCAACCACAGCATGTATACTCATACCAAGTAAAAAAATACAATAGTATATAATATAATAAAGAATATCAACGGTACCCCGATGTTAATTCCCCACCGGTTTACCGTTTCTCCCTAATGTCGCACTTACAAAGCATCTCTTTCCAAAAGGCTTGGCCGTAGACACCTGGGAGAAGCACCATAATATGCACCTCATTCAACAAAACCACCACATACATGAAATAAATTAACCAGGTAGTTTTCATGAGCCACCATATCTCGCATAACTTGTATCATACGTTGGGTATTATACCTCAAGTAGTTAATGACCATACACCAAGTAACTATCCTCAAGCCGTCACAGCAAATAAACGTTACACCTATAGTATTCCATATGATACTATATCCAGAATATATGTGTGTGAATAAACAAAATCCATTACCACCCTCTACACAAATATATGGGGAAAACTAACCATTGTACCTAAAAGAACAACTATCTACAAAGAGAATAGAGTGGGGACAAAGGGGTACTCAACCATCTATCCTCCCACTGGAATGTCGTGGAAATCACCCCCCACCCAGGCCTCAGAATCCCCGGGGTTTCAGTTTTCCTTACTGATTGGGTGGAATAGAATATAGAAAATCAAAAAGTATAGAATATACTCCAGCTCACAAACATTCTTAGGGAAAAAACTAGTCTTATAATCAACTGCATCTAACGTCTCTCGGACTCCCAGCTTCTACATCTACGACTAGGAATCCTATAAGCACACAACCATTGAAAAAGATTTATATCCTTACTACATTCCATTTTTATCGATTCCACTTTACATAAATTAATTCTTCAATCACAAATGAAACATTTATAGTTCCACATTAAATTTCATTAGCATCACACCCAAAGTCCAATGTACCATTAAAATTACAACCTCATAATTATGGCACATCAAACTCCACCCCATGGGTTGACATAATTTATTCAATTGTTCATTAAAAAATTACTTTCCCATATTCCCATTCATTCTAGAAAAAACAATCTATTATACTATACATAAGAGGGCTCAATAAGGTGAGTTATTGTGTTACCCGTCGAGTCTTTTCTGAATATAGTTAGATCATAGACCCATCCTCCCTTGAGAAGAAAAATAAAAAAAGAATGTTTCATACCCCGTGCATCTTCGCCTATTTCAAAAAAGATGTGTACGCAAGATGAGAAAACATAGGCGGTGGCGAAAAGTAAAACAGATAATCAACTAATAATAATCAGCAAACATCCAATAATCACATACATCCCATTCCATCATCCCTGGTGTCCTCCCCTACACCAACATCCATAAACTGATGCATCTCGCCACTCTAGGCATCATCTGCCACCACAACCAAGAGACCTCCATGCCCCCACTTATCACAACAACCATCCAGTCTCACATCACAACACATACAATAGGAAGACAAACATCTTAACTATTGGGCTCTTGGTCCTTTAACAATCCTGATGGTAACTGAGAAACCTCATAGGAATTAGCTTTTATCAAACAAACATGTTATTTAACCCATCATCGAATGACCGATTTTTATTTGTAAGTTCTAAATTTAGGAATCTTAATCAGTAAGATATCACAATCAATTAAACATGCTTACTGTTCCAATTTGATTAACATCAAATTAAAACATGAACCATATTCGTTTACATTACTCATTATCTTTAGATAGACAATTATCAATTAATCATAGTTTACGGTCTATACCGAATTCAATAAAAATAGAACAGCTAAACAAAGCAAGCATAGATATTACACTATCTTAAAAAACAAGAGGCAAAAACATATAATCAATATAAATTTATTTATCTAGTTAAATTATTTATTAAGTTAATTCCATTTTCATCCAATGTGATGAAACATGCTAACGATACAGTTTCATGTAATGAAAAGAGAAACAACGAATCCTCTACCTCAAGTGGTTTTTGTCATTCTTTATACAAGAATGATCCACACAAAGTATCACAATCTCCTCATCTTGTGGCAACATTAACCACTAGTGGATGCTACGGTATGACCGCACCAACAAAAACCCAAGAAAAATCCATTATAATTAAAAATATCAAATACCATAAAAGGTCAAGGAAAAACTAAAGGAAATGAACCCAAATAAATGCTGATAGTTCATACAATATACTGAAGATTGATCGATACTGCTTGGTTGCATCAAAATAGAGTGGAACCAATCCTCAGAGGAATGTTTTCTTTCACAACACCTACATAATACAATGAATGTTTTCAGTGTCTCATAGCAGATAACAAAGGGGACGAAGTAGGGAGGAAGATATCTCACCCCTTTAGATGATTTAACGTAGTGGTTGTTTCTGAAACACTGGGTTTTCCATTAAAAGAGGATAACATTAAACCATGCGGTTTGACTAAGTAAAAACGTCCCAAGACTTAGGATAAAATAATATAGGAGTTATGGCCTTTGAATCGGTCTTAGAGTCCTTAAAATAAGTCTTTAAATTCATTTTACATTAAAGGAATCATTAAAGGGGTGAAACTGTAGGATGTCAGAAACATTGTTCACAAACTAAAAATTTGGAAAAGGAAATAGAGGTTACTGATAGAAGTTACTGAGAGAGGTTACCGCTAGACCTCACCGTTCTAGAAACACTATTCACGAACTCAAAATTTTGAACGGGAAACTAAAGGTTACCAATAGAGGTTACAGATGAGGTTAATGATAGACCTCACCATTCTGGAAACACTGTTCATGAAATCACAATTTGGAATAGGAAAATAGAGATTACCGATAAAGGATACTGATCAAACTGTTCAATGATGGAACTGTTAATAAAATTGGAAATTTTGGAAAGGAAATAGCAGTTACCATTATAGGTTACTGATAGAACTGTTCATCGATGGAACTGTTCGTAGAATTGGAAATTTGGAAAAAGGGAGAGAGGTTACCATTAGAGGTTAATGATAGACTGTTCACCGGTGGAACTGTTCATAGAATTAGAAAATTGGAAAAGGAAATAGTGGTCACGATTAGACCTCATCGATAGAACTGTTCACTGATGGAACTGTCCCATGAAGATTACATATGACAATGTTCACCATGGGTCACAGATGACACTGTTCAGAGAAGGTTACCGATGACACTGTTCAACTAAGGTCACCGATGCACTATTAATAGAAGGTTACCATTGCACTATTCACAACTGTCTACCATTGGAACTGTTCACTGATAAAACTGTTCACAAAACCATAAAATTAAAAAAGAGTTGGGGATAAGTCACCTTGACCTCTCAGATCTCCTCAAACCCCATTTTTTCACAAAGGAATGGACATTATAGGTGTGGGGAATTACAGTTTTCATATGAGGTTATATTAATATTTAATTATCCATCATAAGGATAAATATTAAGGCTGATCAAATGTAAAATGAATTAGACAACTCATTTGATGGATTTAATTTTTAAATATATTGAGGTTATTAATAAATTTTTTAGAGATTTTTTTAGATGAGATATATTTAACACATGAGATCAAAATAAATTGTCTTTCGGGATAAATTAGTATTCATGTTTAATAAATAAATAGAGAACACACATTTCAATGACAACTTATCTCATATTGTTAAGAGGTGGTGCTAAAAAACCATGATAAATGGATGATACATGTTTCTTAAACTACCACTGGCTTACACGATGTCATGGTGAGCATGGATTTTTTTACTGGTAATAAATATTTTCAATTTTTTAAACCGTGATATTTTATTTTTGTAGTAATAAATGATCTATCTAGGAATAATTTATTATTAAATTCTTATACTATTTTGGTTTCAACCATTTTCATGAAACGCCGGATGAATTTTATGTATAGTAATTTATGGAATAAGTTAGTTTGAAAATTTCACATTACTATTGAATTTTGAATATTCGTGTTTCATATGAAGGTTGTATCATTTTCTAATTATAATTATATTTTATAAACTTTTTTTAATATAAAAAGATATGTGGAGTAACAATAATATCTCTTGAATTATTATTTCCCCATTAAAATTATAGTTTAGTGCATGAGGAAGAAATTCATCATGAATATTTATCATTTAGGTAAGATATGAAATATTGGAGGATATTTACTAAAGAAAGTATATATACTCATGAATAAATTTAAATTTAATATGATATTAGTATGGATCATGAATGAATCCTTAATAACTTGGAATATTGATGCATGTGTTTTCATTAAATGATTTTTTAGAATCAGATATTAGTGAAGAACATTATAAACATTGTTTGAGGATGTTGGTTTTGATTCATTGCCAATTTATTTTTAAAAATAAATTATTAAATAGTAATATGTACATAAAATATATTAATTAGTGGTGTTAAATTAATTTATATCATGTTAGTAGAAACATTATAATAATTTCCCACCTAATGTAACTATATATATATGGTTTCAGTCATCTTCTGTTATGTAGAACATTTTATTAGTGTTCTTAATGAATATTTATGTGTTATTGGTCTGTAAATTATGTTTATAGTAGTATTGATTTGATTATTATGATTTTAGACAATATATTTATTATTTTATATTATTTTAATGATTTTATGGAATGTGGTTATTTGAATCACATTTTATTAATTATGCGGAACAATTAATAATGATTCGGTTTTATTTTTTAAAAAATTATTGATTTTATAGGTAATAACACCATTTCATTCTTCTTATGTGTGATTTATTCAATAATTTGATGGAGGGGTTAGAACATGTATTGAATTATATAATGGAGTTCATCGATAAATGTGATGAAGGGGACATTTGGTTACTTCTGAATATTAAATACAATAAAAATGATTTATATCTACCTGTCGTTTGTTGGTTTAGGATTTAAAATAATAACTGTTATCGGAAAATAAAATGTGTATTGATGAGTTGTGTGAATTTTTAACCATATAAATTATTTTTTTACTTCATTTTTAAAATAAAACATCATTTTTAATTTATTATTTAATAATTATAGGTAAATGTTTGATATTATTCATTTATAATCCATGATTTTGGATGACCATACCTTTTCATTTATATTTTTTGCAATCATAATTCGGATGTGCCTATATGGGAAGTTATATTATTATTTAAAGTAAATAATATTGTATGTTTTAATTATGACCCTGTGTTCACATTGAAAAATAATTTTTTTTTATGTTATGTGATTCACACCACATGTGGATAGAGTTGGAGACTAGATAAATAACTATAATTGTTGTTTTGGCCGCTCTTTGTGTAATATTTTTTGACACATTCTATTTATATTTAACTTTAATATTTTGTTATTTTCTTTATTAAAAAATTATATCTATTGGGTTTACATATATATTATTTATAATTATTTATTTATAAATACATATCTGAATGCATGTGATGTAAATATTTGGACTAATTAAATAAATTTTAATGTTTAATCCCCATTAATAAGTAATTAAAGATATATCTTACTGTACTATCAAATTAATAATGAGGAAATTTTAATTATTATAAATATATAGATATTTTTCCAACATTCAAACACCACAATATAGGTTTTTAGTGAATGAATTCAATGAGTAATTGTGTCATATAAATTGAAAATAGTTACTAACATAGTATAGGTTTTAACATCTCTAGTAGTTAGATGTAATTGAATATTTTTGTGGATTAAAGAATGTGAAACTTGTTTTTAATGATAGTATCAGTATAGATATCAAAATTAAGGCATACTATTTGAAATTAGTGTGTGTCTCTAGAATATGATACAGTTTTATTCATGGAGATTTAATTTTGAAAACTAATGTGGTCCATATTATTATTAAAAATTAATTTTCATTGATTTAGAATTATATTATGAGGGAATTATAGGTAATATTATGTATTATTTGACTCAGTGATTCTGTCATTTTCTTTTTGTTTTCTATGTAGATTTTTCATATTTATAGAGTTATATTTTGTTTATCATGTTGCACTATAAATCAAATAAATTCACGGAATATGATTTATTTGATACTTAAAATTGTACCATAACATAGATGGTCTATTCTTTTTTAAATATTTAATATTGTTTTTTAAACAAAAGTGTTAATTTATATATGTACTTGTTCTCCAAAAATATAAACTCACCTAACTGACTTTGTAAATATAAAAATAATTATTCTCCAATAACATTTTTTTTTATATTTGGTTGGAATGATCATAGTAACCTAATTTAGAAGTGTTTTGAAATTATGATTGGAATTTTTAATAGAATTTGTTTATGGAGATTTTGTATGGATATTGATTAGGGAACTCAAACGAATGATTAGAATATTTATTTTTTATGATCTCAATTTTTAGAAGGAGAGAAGTGATTATAAACATCAATAGTTGAAATAAATGTTTTTTTCATAGTTTTAGTAACATAACATTGATTTAATTTATTATAAAAATTCATTGAATCTTGAAAATTTAAAAAATGTTTTAATTCAAAAAAAAAATAAATCATTAAGTTATTTTAATATTGAATAATGAATTTCAAATATATAATTAATTAAATTTATGTTTTTTTCCTCAAAAAAATTTATAAATCATATTTAGATTTAATATATTTATTGCATCCTGTTATATTATATCATAATTTTATAATTAAATTATCTATAAATGATATATAATTATTCGTTTATTAATTTTTTTTTATTGTTTTAATTATTACACACAATATATTTGGATACAATTTATATTATTTTATATGGAAATAGATTGCATTTTTTAGATATTTTTAATGAGGATTGAAATTATATAGAGTAATGGAATTAAAACTTGTTCTTGAATTATATGAAAAATTTTCAAATCATTCCTTTTTTATAACAATTTTTAGTTTATTTTTTTAATATATAAGTTTTCTATTCTTAGAATATATTTAATGAATTCATTTGGATGTAGTGTATATACATTTTGTAAAACTAATATTATTACTATCAGGTAAAGAGGGTAAATAATAGAATATGGATAAATAGTATGTTTCTCAATAAATTTAAAATATATTTATGAACCATATTATCATGGAAAACGTCTCATTTATAATGTTAACATATTAGTTGATTGTTATCCAACTAAATTAAATGTGTATGTAATGTTGATTATAATATTGTGGATCTTATGGTTTTGATGTTAATTTTATATATATTTAGGTAGTTCCCTAGAATAGTGTTGAGCTTGTTCAAATGAGAACCTTTTTATGTGCACATTTGTAACGTTTGTCACCCTCCTCCAACGACCATATTTTTCCTTGAATATTAGAGGGAATTATACACTAGTTACTAAAGAAATGGTTAGTTAGTAAAAAAATTCACGAAATCAATATATAACTCAAGAAAAAGATAAAATATGGCTGCTCAAGAAAATTTATTTTTCGGATGTCTAAAAAAATATAATTTGGAATCTAATTGATTAAACCTTTGGTGTCTATGTTACAAGGATATTCAGATTCTGTTTTTCAAGGAATTCAAAATTAGAAATCATTAGTCATCGGAGTCTAAATTCTAAAGAATTCAGAGTCTAACTTATGAGGAATTCGGAGTTGAAATTCTGAGGAATTTGGAACCTGAATACTGAGAAATCTAGAACCTAAATTCTATTGAATTCAGAGTATGAATTATAAAAAAATTCAAAACATGAATTATAAAGAATTCAGAGTGTGAATTCCAGTGATTTCAGAGTCTAAATTTCATAGAAATCGGAGTCTGAATTTCAGAGAATTCAGAGACTGAATTTCAGAGAATCTAGAGTCTGAATTTCTGTGAATTCGAAGTCAGAATATCAAGGAATTCAAAATCTGAATTTCTGAGAAATCGGAGTTTTAATTTGGATCCTGAAAGTAAAACACTATAAATATTGGTATTTATAGAATTAAAAGTATTTATATATGAATCTGAATATTTCACTTAGGAATAAAAAGAGTTATATCTAGTGAAACTAAAACATGAACAATGAAAACATGGTAATGATAAATATTCCATGAGGAAAACATTTTCCTTTTGAAAAAAAATTGACTGTGAAAGGTTTTTTCCTTGAGATATAGTATTTGTGATTTTAAAAACATGAATGAGGGGAAAATCATAAGGAAACCTTATTTACTCGACACATGTATGTAGAATATCCTCCAAGGTCTGAATTGTTTGTTCTGAATACCAATATGATTAAGGATGAAAAGCTATACTAAAATTTAATTTCGTACCCAACAACTTATGAAAGCCTTTCCAAAAGATAGATTTAATCATGGGATCATGATTTGATACATTTGATAGGGGAACTCCTTACAACCTGGGCATATCATTAACTGACAACCGATAATGTTTATCTAGAGGCAATGTATCTCTAATAGGAAGTAAATGAGATTATTTAGATAATCGATAAACAATAACCCAGATTGAATAATTACCTCAAGTAGTCTTTGGTAATCCAATAACTAAGTCCATGAATATATTTTTCCATTTCCACTATGGACACAATAATTATTTAAGCATCCCTTTTAGAAATTGTTGCTCTGATTTAACATGTTGACATATCAAACACTTCACAGTACAATCAGTAATATGTCTTTCAATTCTATCCCACCTGTAATACTCCTGAAGATCCTTGTATATCATATTACATCCAGGATGAATTGAAAATGGGAAACTATGAGCTTCAAATAACAACTAATTCTTCTACAATGAATCACAAGGTACACATAATATCTTTTCAAACCTCAAACCACAGAAATTTTGAATGTTAAAATCAAACAAGTTACCCTTCTAAACCAACTATACCTTTTTCTGCAACTCACTATCTTCCATATAATCTTTCTTAATTCTATCTGATATAGATTATTTCACTTACACCTAAAACAAACCATAGTAATATCATATACCAACAACTTTTCTTCCGATGTTCATCAAAAAAAAATATCGTATTCCAATCATAGCATGGTTAATGAAGCTTTATTTTTTCAACTCAAAGAATCAGCTTCTTTATTTTCATTTCCCATCCGGTAATGGATTTTTCAATCACAATCCTTGTTTAATTCCACCAATCTCCCCTGTCTAATGTTTAATTTTTTCTCAGTGAATATTTACTTCAAAATTTTATAGTCAGTATATATTTTACATTTTACTATATATAATGGATGCCTCCAATTTTATAATGAAAAAATTGAAGCTAATTCCAAATCATGGGTAGGGTAATTTAACTCATGAAGATTAAAATGATGTGAAGCATAAAAAATTACCTAATCATTCTTTATTAGAACACAACCAAGTCCTTTCAACAAAGCATCACTGTAGATAACAAACTTAGCATTTTTAGAAATCAGTTCCAAAACTAGAGCATTCACCAATATTATTTTAAATTCATAAAAAAAATCATCACATTGTTTCTTCCAAATTAACATAACACCTTTTCGAGTTAATTTATTCATTGGACTAGATAACCATTCCAAATTCTCAACAAACAACCATTATGAACCTGAAAAAAAATACGAATATTTGTTAAATTTTTTGGTATTTGCCATTCTTCAACAACTTCTATTTTAGAAAGATCAACAATTATGCCATTTTATTGAAACAATGTTACAAAGTAAAGAAATTTTTTTTAACCAAAAATCACACTTGCTAAATTCCCCAAACAGTTTCTTTTCTTTTGAGGTTTGAAAAAAACCCTTTAATGAATTTTATGCTTCGATTTACTTTTATAATAAACTAAAATATCATATATTAAAACAAACACCATTTATCACCAGAGTCAACAGATCCATCCCTGTAAAAAACAGTTCAATTCTAATTCTGAGCATCTCAGGATACTGATTGGAAGGTCATTTCCATTTTTCTTCATTCCCAGCATTGCTGCCAAGTTTCTTCAGTGGAAAACCATTCTCAACACATAAATATATTAGGCAGAGCATCATTGTAATCTGTAAATTCAATATCATTTCAATCATAAAATAAATTAATTTTGGGACACTAATTTAATAATATTATAACTCCCAAAGTTGTCTATACTGACTTCTGTACCAACTATAAGGACCCAGCCTTAAAACATTACATAATCATGAGTTAAATAGATCATTCTAATTTAGGATCTTTTCAGGTTTAGAGTTTTAGATAATTAGGCCATAACTATTACACTAAATCTAAAAAATTACATGGTAGATACTTATTCTCATTTTCAATTTTTTTACAAAATAAAAACTGTTGAAAAAAAGAGTCATGTATAGTTCCATGTTTTAGACATAATGATGTTTCCCTGATCCCATTCTTGACCATATTCTTATTTAATTACTTTGAAAAAAAATTCAAAACATTGGATGAGCATAAAAAGATGAGTAAGTGTTATAAAACAAAGAAAGGAAAAATTATTTCATCAATACATACATAACATGTTCTATTTAACATACCTCATAAAATCATAATATTTTTAATCAAATCATAGAAATAAAAAATCATAAAGGTAACATGTGTAATCCATATCATACTTTCAATGTAAATATCACAAATACATAGGGAGTTATATTTGGAATACCCAATGTTATGTCATTGGCTACATGACCACTGGGCCTTTGGGCTATGTAATGCGTCTCCCTCTACCTAGTTGAAAGTGGTCTTTTATTTTCCTTAATGATAAAATGAGGCTTTGGTCCCAACCATCAAAAAAAATATTTATAATCCCCTACACATTATACTCCCTAAACCTCATAGGATAAACATTTATGTTTAACTTGGTCATGTTACCCAATGCCATGGAGATCTATCTCAGGTTCACCCACCCTAAGTTTATCACCGAACCACCCGTATCTGTAAACAATTCCCATGAACCATAACATATTCATAACACATAAAAAACATAAAATAAAGATAAAATTTCCACATTTAAATCCTAATATATAATTTAAATATATTGAAATAGCAGGATGAGGATGCTGGATGCATGATGATCTTGGTTCGTACAATAAATAGGTTTCGAGAACAGTACAATGAGGAGGTTTTGCATGAAGAGGAAAATATTGGAGCGCCTATTACACCTCTGGGTCTGATTCGACATCGCTATCACAGGGAGGAACATAGTATGGGATTAGTGAAATAATGGAAGTGCCCTGTTATGCTCCTTCCCTGATCCTGGTTGCTGCACCTTCTGCTACTGTTTGGGCGGAGGTTGAGGCCTCACCTCCAGATCTACCCATTGAAGTTGGTAGCTTTGTTTGGTCAATTGAATGTTTGGTTAGATTTAAAGGACAAAAAATTTTGATTGATTGTCTTACAGGTCAAGTAAGCTCCAAACATCATCATTTTTTACCTAATAGTAGATCATAAACATGTGGAGACTCCTCCCCATATTTCCTTGCTTCAACAGGATTTTTAGGATGGGTTTCAGGATGGTATGTCGTGCTATGTTCTACCTGAGCCAGTGATTCTGCAATAATAGGGTTGACATCAATGTATACCCCCCTTTCAAGCATTATTGGTTTAGTAGTTTCTTTAGATGGAACATTAATTTTGTTTAACCAAACATGGTTAGAAGTGTAATAATGTGAAGATTAACAGGACAAATGATGAAACTCACGTCCAGTTGATTCTATAACTAGATGTAAATGACTTCTAAATCAGGTGGTAAATTAACATGTTCTAAAATTTCTTCAAAGGAAATTCCATGTTTCATCATTTTATCCAATTATGTCCCAGATCCCCAGTTAGTTTCACCAGTTGGAGCACTATTCATGGATTCTTCAAGACATTCAACTAGAAATATCTGACCTTAGATAACTTCTTCAAATAAAGTTGGGGGGTCAAATTTAGTGGTTTAAAAATGTTAGGGTTCGTGTGTTGATCATAAAACATTATAGAATGGAAGTCATTTGTTGTCTCATTTGAGGTTATATAAAGTATTGTTAATCTACCAGAAGTATTCTATCTCCTGGCATTAGAAACAGGGGTGGTGTTGGGAATAGACATTTGCTCATCCGATCTATGTATTTCATTAGGAACAACTGTTTGAGCTGGAACATGTGGTCTTTCTCCAACACCCTTCGTTGTACTCTGAGGATGTTCAGTCCTTTCTCTTAGAGGGGAAACAGAAGAATCTCCTGCATTCCTAATAATTTGGAGAACTTTTTCATTAGTTAAAGATTCATGACTACCAGAATGACTTACCACTACTGATAAAGAATTTTACTATGGTGTTCTTTCATCGATGCCTTTGATTCATGGAATTTTTGTGAGGACTGGCGTCATCATCTCTGAAAACATGTATCAGAGACAATAACACCCTTTCTAACTCCACGTTCATGACTTGTTGTCTTGGAGATTCTTCACCCAGCTAATGAGGAGATTCAGTGGCTCTAAGAGCGGTGTCACCAGGGATATACCTTGGCCAAGGGATTTCAATTGATCTTTATTTTACAAGTTTTAGGATGAATAATATTATTTTACTTAATTAACAATGCTTTGTCTAAATTGAAATTTCATAGAAAATAGAAATATGAAAAAAGGAAAACTTACATCTTTAGGAGACACGTAATCACACCACCCTTCGTCTAATGAAGTTCTAATCCCATCAATAGTACCACAATCCATCATTTTCATCACTCACTTGGTGAAATGAACTAACTTATCTGTGGAATATATGATCATTTCCATCTCTTTTATGAACACATTCAATTAATTAAGGTTATCCTCAAAATGGATGTCTGAGGAAGCCCAGAGATTTCCCACTCTAGGGATATGCATCCCATCAAATAAGTCCATCCAGGAGGTTTCAACATCATAGTATAAAATATTCCATGTATGGATATCCTCTGGTCATAAATATTTAGAATGTGCACTAGAAGTCCACGAGTAGGGTTCTACAATCTGGGACTTAAACTTCTTCCAAGCTCCTACAAACACAGATAAAGGATAATAAAATGATACTTGTTTCTCTTTATAATAATGGAGACTAAATTTCCTGAATAATGTAAATCACTATAAGTCAATGGAGTAGGTCTCTTGACTCTAGTAGGCGGATTATATATGGAATAAGGCTTATTTGACACATTTTCTGCCTCATCATCCCCATCCTTGAAATCCGGTAAATTAGATATGGGTGAGGAACCTGGTGAATTAGCTCCGGGTGAAGAATAATCACCTTCCAAATTAAATGCCTCATTTATAATTGTTCTCTTGTTTGTCCCCACCTGAGGGAACACCTAATTCAGTACCCCTTCAGGGTATGATGCTACCCAGCTCTCGGCATACCATGTAGTCTATCGACTTGCCGCTCCAAGATCTGGTAGATCAAACACCACCCAAATCATCTCCATAGATGTCAGCAACCATAGATGACGAGAAACCATCAGATGCTGCTCTAACATGACATGCACCGGAGGGGATAAAATAATTTTCTACAGACATTTTAATTGACGTATGAATCTATATAGAGCATAGTTCTTGCATATAATTTCTTATTCAATCCTAGTGTCCAGTGTACCATCTCTACATGCTAGCATATATTCCCTTAACTCCATGATGGTTGTTGCATCTTCAAAAAATCTCCCTTTTGGAGTATTTTCATAATGAAATAAGTGAACCTCCTTGAACATGCTCTTCTATATTTTGATATCAATAGCATTGAGGGATAAGGGAGAAATTCCAGAAAAGGCTTGAACAGATGGCTAGAAAGAACTTCCAAGAACCTCTACCCCACGTTATACAGCACATGTCTTGAAATGGGTGGTGATCCATCACAATAAAACATGGAATGTTCCCACTATTCTTATAGGATACTTACCTAGGTAATTATGATGTATGATCACATGAATCATTGCCAAAAAATGGGTGGCCAACCCAACCATCTTATTTTCAGCCAGCTTGGCTGCAACGAAAGAGGTCCCTGGCCTCACACCTATTTATGAATCCAAAACTGGTAAAAGGTAAACACTGATCCACAAGTCCAAAAATCCTTCTAGATGGGTCTTTGATAGAATTTTTTGTTTCACTTCATACCCCCACTTATCTAACTCTCATGTTTCTAGAGTTTTCCAAAATGTGCCTGGACCACCCCTCTTTTCTGCTCTAGGGAAACTAGTTGGATGGGTGCAGGAAGGTCCCTTATCATTTATCATAATCAGAAACATGTCGATTCACTACTCTGGATAAATATCGTTTCTCGAGTGGGTGTTCATGGTGGTGGTATTCTTAATCTTGAAGAAAATTTTCATTAACTTGGGATCCAAAACCCGAGTCTTCTCTGAATCATTCAAGGTCACCTTGGGGGGGGGATGAATTCATCATACATGTCTCCAAAAATTGGATCCCTAGAATTCATGTAGAAATCCCCCAAAATGATTCCTACTTATCATTGAGTCAGATGGAAATTATTTGTTTCCGGGATCCATCAGATGATTAACTCTAGCACGAAATTGTCATTCTTGTAGACAAACATCTTCCCATCCCAGAATGCTTCATATATCTTATCTCTATTCATATCATCAATAAAATATGTACAGGTTTGTCGCACCCAATATGCCCACATCCATGTCGGCTTCACACCTCCTCTAAAACTGGAATCCCAACACTTCTTCCATCCCTTAGAATGGTCCATTTGAGAATTTTGGAAAATTGAGCGATTGCGATGTGGCCACAGATCAGGCGTGTGAGGCTTCAAATATGGTGCCCATGGGAAATGATGCATTATGTATGCCTTATACATTGTCCCATCATTGGAAAAGGAACCTACAACTGAGATATTTGTTGATGAGAAGATGGTGTAGATCTGAATCCAAGAATGAACGATGTAATTATTTGCCTTTACAATGTGAACTCATTGCAGATGACCATGGCCATACAAAGGAAAGTAGATGCTCTGGGGAAAATTGGAATGATATTTCTTCTAGTACATAGCCAAATCCGTGAGAGTACTATCATAGATAACATAATAGTCATGGCCGACGACATTCATCATGGCCTATACTCTCTTGCTAGCCATCTCATCAGCTGATCCAATTCTTCTGGGAGCCATTGAATCTTCACAAAGATCGAACAATCAACCTTTAGTAAGTTTTTCTTGTGAAAATTTTGATGAAGGAAATAAAAAAATGGATTTTGAATTATGGTGCGCATGTCCCAAACATGGTGTGCAAGTCAGTCCCATCACGCAAGTATTTCTTCCATATTCATGTTTCCAAAGTCAAATATGTTCTGTAGAAGCGTGAAAAGAATCTAGAAAAGTAACTCACTGAAGACCGAAGCACCTACATGACGTGAACTCATGTAGCTGGAAGCTGAATGTGTTTACGTGGGAGTGAGCCTGTATATATAGGCAATCCAGACCACCTGTGCACCACACTTTCATGCCCCAGAAGTTATGCGCCGAGAATGCATGCCACAAACCCTTGATTTCTTCGGATTTACCTCAGAGTTGGATCCTCTTTCCTTTTTAGATCCAAATCCAAGGGTGGACATTTCTTGATGTTTCTTTCCATCACAGAGTCCAACAAATGAGAAAGGGGAATACCTTAAGCACAAAGAGGGTCACCCTTTAATGAAAATAAAAAAAATTGAGAAAGGCATGGACCAGGAGCTCATTTAGATTATCGCACGGAAGTAACAAGAACACCCTATCTGATATTTCTACCAAAGTGAATAGTGGACTATAAATAGCCCCTGTGGGCCCCCCATATGAAGGGCGGATTTTCCAAAAGTTAAAATCGAGCTCTGTCACCCAAGTCTTCAAATTGAATATTCTGAAAGCATCTAAGGTAACTGTTTTCCTAGAATGGAAGACTTGAAGGAATATGATAGGGTCTATGTGTTTATAATTCATCAACACTTGAACTCAGAAGTGTCTATACATTCTTAATTATGCAAACACATGTGCACCGCACTACCGTTTCGATGAAAATTTCATGCTTCCCTTTTGGAAACATTTTGGATAATATTAAAGGCTTGAGTTAAGTCTCTCCCAAGTATTACCCTACAGATTATTCGTCACCCTGGTGAACCCGTGCAACACAAGTATACGTTTTCGTCCAAGACATTCATGCCAAATGACTTACATGGCTAACACTTTAACATCAACTTCATTTGTGTTACTTTCTATCATTCACCTCTCCTCTTCATGATATTATCCCTCAAACCCCTTTTCAAAGCCATTTATGGCATGGTTCCTTTGTTGGATTCCTTATCTGAAATAAATTTTGTGAGATCCTCTCCCAAAACCACATGACATAAAAGATTTATTTCACTATGGTAAGAGGTATACTCTATAACCTCATCCTTTATGATGAGAAGATCTTTGGATTTATGGCATCCTTCTCAAGACTAAGCCCCTTGTCCCATTAACCTGGGCCTCCTTCTCATAAGTATGCCCTATAAATAAGTCCCCTTAACCCGGGACTCCTTCTAATGAGTAATCCCCGGTCATAAGTTCCCTTAACATGGCCCTCCTTCTCAAGAGTGAACCCCAGTCAGATTTCCCCTTAACCAGGGCGTCCTTCTCAAGAGTAAGCTCCAGTCACAAGTACCCTTAACCTGGTCCTCCTTATTTGGATTAATCCCCAGTCATATGTTCCCTTAACCCGGGAATCCTTCTCAGGAGTAATCCCCAGTCATAAGTACGCTTAATCATGGCATATTTCTATGGAGTAAGCCCCGATAATAAGTCCCCTTAACCGGGGCCTCCTTCTAAAGAGTAAGACCCAATATTAAATTTCTTTTGATTTGGGCCTCCGTCTCATGAATAAGGCCCAATCATAAGTCCCCTTTAATATGGACATCCTCCTTAGGAGTAAGCCCTGAGATAAACCACCAAATCTCAATAAAATATAAATACATTTACAGAACCTACTCTTGGGATTCTTTCTTATAGTATGTCCTGGCCTTCATCTACTTGTGCAGTCATTCATACGTAAGCCCTATATCATTTCTCATGACTGCATCTTTTGTGGAATCATCATCAAGTTTACCAGTACCTCCCATTTTTCATATAGAGCATGACTCACATGACATTAGAGTGTAAAAGTTATCACAACATCTCTTTTTGTTCCAATAACCATGAATAAACCCCATACTTCATATCAAACTATGTGGGTTCTGATTCCTTTTTAATGAGGATGTGTAAGTATCCCTTTTGAGGGTATGATCCCAAATCTGAAATAATCCTTGTCAATAAGAAGGACAATAAACTTCAAGAGCCCCACTTAGTGGCTTCAAAACCAATATGGTCTTCATAATGACCAAAATATTTCTATATAATGTATTGAAGGATACAAATGAATAAGAATCTAAAATACATACAGATGATTCACTATCAAATGAAGAACCTGAAATACATATAAAATATTCCATAAAACCCATAAATATCAATCGTAAATTGCAAAATATTAAGGAAAACACATTTATATTCTTGGTGAATTAATAAGGATTCATTAACATAACATAAATCTATAAGAGAGTCCCAGAGTAGGCAATAATTCATCACAAAAAGAAGTTATGGGCCCAACATCCCATCCTCTTGAACAATGAAAATTCTTAAGCCTCATTGGTAAACAACTAATGAGTAACAACCTTTGGAAAGTAGTTCAAAAGGGATATAGAATCATTGGGTGTTTCTCGTTTTATGAATAAACCCCTTAGAAAATGATTTGAATTTTTGAACCATAAACAATCAAGGTCATCCCCATTTCAAGTAGGAACACCTGCATATGAAGAAGTATTTTGTTGGTGAAGAAAAAGAGATTGATGCACAATGGATTCACACTATAAATACAGATGTATTAATGGTAATTGAAAAAAATGTTGATGAACTATTTAACCTTGAATCATAGTGTTAGGAATCCCTCCCGAGAAGGTGTACCCTTCTTGGGATTGAAATGTGAGAAGGGAGATAGAAACCCCCATGTATCTCCTCCAATAGTCCTCAGGTTGGTGACTAGAACTAATGGTATTATAAACACAGAAATTGGAGGCATTAACCTATTAGAGAAGACATGTACAAGAGAGAGGTAACATAGAAACGAACCAACTCCAACTCAGACTGCAATATAAAATTAATACCATGTACACATATGTAATTTCATTCACGAGCTACTAAAACTGAATGGGAATACTACAAGTAATAAATGAAAGTAAAAAAATAGAAACCACAAAGCCCAAATAGCTCTTACAAACCAATGATAGTTGTAATCAGATTGATCTATAACCTACTCCATGTGACCTGAAAACCCTTTATATATACATAGGGTGACTATAAAATCATACTCATTACGAAATTATCCAAATCATTTTGTGAAAAAGTAAAGAAATCATGTTAAATCACAATGAACAAAAAATTAAACTAACATTTCACATAAAAAGGTATACTACATTTCTAGCCACAACATGGATACTGTAACCTTGATTTTAATAAAATAGTATACAATGAAACAAATAATATCATAGGTTACCCACAACTAATTCCCACTTTTTTTCTATTTTTCCCTAATTTGAAATGTCCTAAGAATATATATCCAAAAGGATATCCTATAGACACTTGGGCGAACCACAACAACATGATCCTCAAGAAGAACAACCACCAAGTCCATGTAACCAATGTAACATGGTAGTTTCCGGGAACCACCAAATCTCACATAATGTGTATCATACATGGATCATTATTATTTAACATATTACAACCCATACACCAAGTAAGTATCCTAAATCTATCACAACATATACATGTTACACATATAGTTTTCAATAGAAAAATATATTCAGAATATATGTGTGTTAATAAACACAATCCATTACAACCCTCTACAGACAAACATGGGAAAAAATAACTTTTTTACCAACCAGCACATGTAACTACCAAGACATGAGAGCTAGGAAAAATGAGTAGTCAGTCTTCTATCATCCCACCGAAATGTTGGGGAACCACCCACCCCCCCCCCCCTTAGGGCCCAGAATTTTCAGGGTCTAATTTGACCTAACTGATGGGTTGGTGTAGCTATAGAAACAAAAATGTAAAAAATATAATATATCTCACAACCACAATCCGGGCATAAAATAGTCTTATAATCAAAGGCATATATTGTCTCTGACTCCTAGCTACCACTACTAAGACTAGGTATCTTATAAGAACACATCCATTTAATGAGATTTATTATATTTTTATCTTTCTATTTATTCAGTTTGACATTACAGTAATTAATTATTTAAAATTTAATTAAATAATAAAAATTGCACATAACATTTCACTATAATCACACCAATGTATCATGTATTCTAGGAATAACCAAACCATGTTGAAATCATCTCAGAAATATTACCTCAATAATGAATCCCAGCAAGTTCCATCCTCAAGGGTTATCATAATTTATTCAATCATTTATTATTAGCATTATTACATTCCCATAAAACACTCAGTGTTATTCGTCCTCATCCCAACCATCATGGGCCTCTCCATAAACAACTCAGTCTCTCATGAACTCCACATAATGATCCCCCTATTTGGACTCTTACATATGCTGCACTAGATATGACTACACCATCATTTGAAAATGACAACAGCTTCCCCAAACATATCCCATATCTATGTGTTTGGTCTTCCAAAAGGTGATGGTCAAGAACTGGGTCCCCATTAGTTTTCTACAGCAGTTAGATATTCCTTAGTAGAAGTGGTTGGACATATCAATAGACTCTTTTTCTTATTTACATATTGATTAGGGATGATGTGATCCTATTTTGGTTATAGTGGATCATATAATTAAATCTTCACATTTCATAGAAATCATGGAGTCGAGCATAGTGTAATTTTTTGAGGCACTATATGGATGATGTGTTTAAACTCCAATGAGTCCTGAGGATGATCATTTCTGATCAAGATTTTTTTACCTCTAGGGTGAGGAGAGGTCTCAAAAAAGATTTTGTCTCTCATCTTTGCCTTATTAATGATTTTAATCCACATACGGATGGTCATAACGACTAGAAAATTCAAAAACATGAAGACATTTTTCACTCTTGTTTCATGGATTTTGGAGGATTTTGGATGAGGAACTTAACCATGGTAGAGTTATCTTATAATAATATCTTTCACTCCAGTATTTTTATGGTGCCTTGTGATGCTTTCTATCGCCGAAATTCATTTTCTCTATAGTTCTATTCTGGGGTCGGTGAGTCAGTAATTCTTGGATTAGAAATATTTTAGAATAAGATAGAGATTGTTCTGGTGATTCATGGGAATATGAAGGCAACACAAGATAACCAGAAATCATGTGCTGATCAAAGGAAGATACATTTTGTGTTTGATGTTGGGGATCATGTGTTCTTGAAGGTGAATCCCCGTCATGGGAAGTGAAGGATAGGTCATGGGACTAAGTTGTCTCCCAAGTTTATTGTATCCTTTGAGTTGTTGTATCATATTAGAGTCATAGCTTATCAAGTATAACATCCACTGAATATTATATGGATACACCATGTTTTTCATGTATCGCAACTCTGTCATTATATTCATGATGACTCTCATGTAATCGATTGGGGAATAACTGATGTTGACGATGACGCTACATTCATGGAGCTGCCTATTGAGATATGAGACATCAATCATTTTATCTATTTGGTTCATTTATTGGTGTGACAATGTGGTGTTAAGGAGAGTACATGGGAACATGAGTCACATATATGTGCTCCGTACCAAGATTTATTCAATGATGAACACATTTCATGTAAAGATGTTCGCTTTTTGGTTGATTAAATTTCATATTTATTACATGGCATTCATTTATTTCATCTTGTTTCTTTATCCATTTTTATAGGTAAATTGATGGGCGGTCATTATACCCCTTTTATATTTTTTTTATGTTGGGTTTGGATTCATGAGGATGAGAATATTTTGAGAGGTATCTGAGGTAATGTCCTGGAGCTCTCTAGTTATTTCCTTTACTGAAATCTTGTGTTTGATGTTTTCCAGAAGTTCAATGTGACTTATCGCTGACATGTGTTAAAATTTATATTTCTATTAATATTGATTCCATTTTTTTGAAGAGTCTCATCGGTGAAAAAGATGTGAAGAGTGTCATCGGTGTGTCATTTTGTGAATAGTGCCATCATTTTGTTAACTAGAGTTTATATATGTTTTTGACTATTTATATTGATGTTAAATTTTAAGGTATTTCTAAACAATATTTTTACGGACACCTAATAACTCTTTCAATAGTATTTTAAAATGGTAGATATTATAGAAATCTTTTTTTTGAATAATTGACAAGTTTATTTATTGAGTTTTTTTTTGAACTCAATTCACCCCCTCCTGAGTAAATTACTCTGACCAAAAATCTGTAATCATTCTTATTTTAATTTCCTAAATTAGATCACTATATAGTAACATGATAGATATGGTATGTGACCCCAAACACACCAACACATATATCAATGGATAATAACAAAAATAAAGGGCTTGTGGTTATTCCATTGGGTGATGTTAAAATCATATCAAAACAAGAAAAAGTAATTATAAATGACATAAAATGAGTCTATCTCAGCATCCGAATAAATAAATGAACAAAAAAATATATTCAACAAAAAATAAATAATATTCTCATGATATGAAAAAACTATATTATAAAAAATGACACAGGAATTGTGAAATCACTATGATGATCCCCGATGGGATAATCATATACAACCTACTAAAATTATAATGAAACCATAAAAATAACAACAAATGGACTTCATTCATTCCTATTCAAAATACATACAATATCATATCCATATAGTTAAACCAACAAACATAAGGCCTATAAATTACCTATAAATATTATCAAGTGTTATGCTCTCGTACCAATGTTTCACTACCTCATGATCAGGGTCTGAGTATAAATAAATAGTCAACCAGCAATGATTTCCATTAAGAAAAGTAAATATTTTTCATTTACAATTTGATAACATATAAATAATAAAATATTTTAAATATGTGAAATTGAATAATTATTTTCTATAATTTTATTCTATGATGACATCCATGATTGATTATATCCGCTTCAACATGTGTCATATGTCATGGAGAATGTCATGTAACCACCCAAGGGGAATTTCCACAAAGAGTATAATATTTTGGGTGTATCACTGCCCATTAGGATCCATGTTCTAGGCCAAATAAACTTGGAAATGAATTCCATTGAATAGATTATTCCCACACCATAACCTTGATGAAAATATTATTTACCAATGAATATATCCCACCTTCGATCATTAATGTAGCATAACGTAGGGGGATCCATCCTACCCAATATTAAATATATTTCAATCTCCCAGGGGGCATATCCCATTCACATATAAAATATTTGTATATGGATGTATCCTATGATGTTCGTTTGATATGTCAATCATGTAGGGGGATACAAGATGCCCATAAAACATCATACATCATACACCATTGGGTCCCATCTCTCATAAAACAATAAATATTATACACACTAGGGAAACATCCCATAATACAACCATCATATATCATACAACCTAGATGTTACATCCCAATATAGATGCATTAAATATCTTATACACTGTGTGTCAGATCACAACTTGAATCCATCACTCATAAAACACCTAGAGGGTCTCTTCCCACCCTAGAACCTTTATATTTTATACACCAAAGGGATATCATTATTCCCTTGAATGATTATACATCACACTGTTAGGGGATCACATCCCATGCTGTAACCATTATATATTATACAACTAGGGGCCATATCCCACCATGAAACCAATATATATATTAATCAAATGTGTTATCCACATTTCAAAACCAATAAAACATGACATAGAATGTACTATAAAAAATGTGACATATTCCCATAAAACGATTCATGATAGTCTTCAACCGCGTTAGACTATATTCATAACACTCCCATTAGACACCATAGGATTGGGTAACCCTCCATGGTCCCTTTAGTACCTCATATCCCAGTAACACCACTTTATTTCCTTTATCAAATTTCCAAACTACAGTTAAAAACCAACAAAAATAATGTTAATAAATTCCTTAAATATATCCCCTCTCACACCATGGACTATCTAGTCACCCAAGAAATTAAAAATAAATAGAATCCCAAGGATTTTATTAACATCACACACATTTAAAACTTCATGTGTATTATTTCCTCATACATTGAAACCATATATTTCCATATCTAAGGTAATATTTAATAGATACATTCACATACCAGGAGGCAAGGGAAACTCATGCCACATACAATCAACTTCCCTAATAGGCTCTATGGAAATATAATGTTTCACTTGGACTAACCTATAGACAACCATCTCCAATCAATAAATAATCTTTTTCCAATGGTAAATAAGAGATAATTTCAAATTGTCATATAATTCAACCTATTGAATCTATACCCATATTATATCTATATATCACAAAAACCATATTTATAATATGTTATATGATGATAAATGAATGTGACATCATGATAGATATTAAAGACAAATATTTTCCATATTGACTTATTTTCTTTTAATAATAATTTTAAAAGAAATGAAAATTTTTTAGATTATGGTTGATCACATAATGATCATGATACCTCCTTTTATACGTTACATCGCATAATGTAAAAACTTTTTGGTGATGTTTACGGAGTACATAAATCAACATAAATTAATTGTGGTTTTAAAATCTCATCAACACATTATTATGATCGTGTATTTCTAATAAATCATCACCCATTAACATGAGCTATAACTCTATCAAAAACAAATTATTAAATAAAAAAATTATAAATAGACATATTATTATTCCATATCTAATTCATATTTAATTCTATGATCATAATCAAAGGATTACATATCTTGTTAAATCCTATGACATATTCCTCATTAATGAATGTGTACAGAAAACATGACATTCCCATAGACCGTTAACACCCAAAATAATTTATTCATTATTCGAGTCATCATTAATTTTCAATCATATTACATGAAACCCATATATAAATTAATTCAAAAAAATTGAATCTTGAATATACACCATACCTATAAAGTTATTCATTCAAGAGAATCCTTTATATAATAAAAAAATATCCATATTATTTCTATTCGTTTACATTATATTATAATTAAATCAACATAAATTACTAGTCCGATTTATAGAAAAGCATCCCCAATAAAATAAGATGGGAATCCAATGAATAATCAATGAAGAATCATATATTAACATATAGTGAAAAATTGAAATAAAAATTATGATGATCAAACAATAATAAGAGAAGATGTCAATTTTACTTGAATATTTGAATAAAAGTATGTACATATTGTGTAAAATATTTTCAAATGGCCTAAAAAATCTATTATATTTAATGTAATCATCATTTATATGTTTTATAAATTATAATTAAATTAGATAATAATTTTTTTTGAGAACTATTGGGAATTTATATATGTCCAACACATTTAAAAGGACCCATAATTTCCAAACAAGGAACCCTTAATCATTCCATTAAGTGATCTAATGAATTTTTCTTTTAGAATTATCCTTATAAAAGTTGCACTTTTAATTCATATAGATCAAAATATCAAAATCCTTCTTATCTTATGAGTCATTAACACATGATAACAAATTAGTAATTCATAAATTTAATTTCCTATACTCTTAGTCCATTTTTTTAATACTCTGAACATTACATCAAATTCTATACGATTTTATTTGTATATAATAATCATATTATAAATATATAAGGGATCCTTCATTTTGAAATAATCATATTAAAGGTAACATAACTATATGTAAAAGTAATTTTTCAATATTTAAAATTAATCCCTTAATTGAAATATGATATATAAGGGTTCATTACATTTCCAAATTTCTATCCCATTTATTACTGTGACGCTCAAATATCATTGGGGGAACCTATGATACATATAAATTTATCAAAACATTACCATTTCCGGAATAACATGCATCAAAGTTACCCGTACACATTAAATTATTATTTAAAACATAAATAAATAGTTTAAATTATATCTCATACAAGTAGATTTAAAATATAGTTAGAAAAAAGTTCCTCATGTGGTTTTTGACCACCAAAACAACTGGATACTTTTTTATTTGACATCAATGATTAGTCCAATAGACATGTGATTTCAATATTATAAATAATTACAAAATAAAAAGAACATACAGATGCACATCATCTCATCCTCCATAACACATCACATCATCCAGTCATTTAATAATTTGAATTCAATTATGATTATATTGACATTTAAACCTTGAGTATGGAAAGATATTTTTGTAAATTGTGATCAATTAGCAAATTTTATTACATTATAATGCCTATTATTATAGATAATTTATAATATTTAACCCTCATATATATACAATGAACCTTATGTACAAGTCATACGATATGTGCTAAATTTTATAAATTTTTGAAACCTCTAAAATACTTCTCTATGTCAAACATGATAACTTGAGATATCTCATGTTCCCAAAATCTAAATAAAACACCATCCCAAATATTATATAAATCATATAATTTTATGACTACTCATAATTAAAAATAAATATCCCATTTTGAGAAAAAAATTCATATTTCCCTTAATTTTCATAATACATTAAAATACAATTCATTATAACCTTCCCACCATAATGATTCTAACCAGTTATAGACATATTAAAAAGTTACATAAACTAGTTTGATTACTAAATACACCAAAAATATGCATTACATTGAGATGATTAATTATACAAATTATATAAAAATTCTCCACTCAAAATGCAATTAATGAATTTTAAATTCATGTGTGTTAAACATCATCTATTGATGTCTCTAGATTATATCGAGCCCACACATTTTTTGTGTAACAAATCAGCATCACCAAACAATCCAAATAATTACCCATAGTCTCACTCTAGAGACTCAATATAAAAAACAAGACCCTTCTTGGTTTTTGGTTTTTGTATTATTGATTATAATTGGTATACAAAACAAATGATCAATCCACTAACCTATATCCCATAAAATTCCCCCAATCACAATGCTTAATTATATTCCCAAATCTTGAATCCATTAGTTAATGATGACAATGATTCTCATCAGTCGACACTGACACCATTGTGATATATTATTCCATATATACCATAGTTTAACAATCAAAAATAATGTTTATGATTTTTTAATTAAAATTTTTTATGGTTGGTAAACAGTTATATAATAATTATAGAAGCTTACCTAAGTATAAGATCAACCATAATTCCATAAAAGATATTATGATCCATATGAGAAATATTTTCTATGAGATCAAGTGATTGTAAGTAATATATCTATTTTATAAAGAATTTATATAGATTATATGTAGAAATATATATAAGCTAAATTTCATAATATATTAGAACAACTACATGAAAAATGAATTTACTGAATGATCATCATATCAACCATGACTTATAATATAATAATTCACTGACGTGAACATTAAAAAATCATATGGACTATTCATCATAACTTAAATGGAATAAAATTGTCTCCAAATTTTCAATAATGGATGTAGTGACCACATGGCCAAGTGGATCATCAACATTCTTCTTTTATTGACCATGAAAAGTTTCACATTTCTCTTTAGAAGAACACATGACCATGTGAAACAACGACATTCTATGTCATCTGATCGTACGGTATATTATTTCAGTAAATAGAGCAAAAATTAATATATTGAAATAACGTTGAATATAATAAAAAACATGATGAAGTAATGACACAAATGAAAATACTAGGATTTGGATAAAATGTACGAGATTCTATATAAAAAATTTGACCACATGTTTTAGTGGAGTAAACCTAATAGAATTTTGAAAATAAATAATATATTTCATCCACTACACAATTAGATACTGTGACTAAAAAAATATGAAATAAATTTTTACTAAAATTTTAGTGAATTATTTGACCTACATTAGATGATTTTATGTGGAATAATAAATTCAACTATATTAAAAATTAGAAATAATATTTTAATATAATATATTTCAACCACATTCTATTAACAATTAATGTCTTGATTAGAGTAATTATTTGAATCTAGATGTAATTCTATGTATGAATTTTTATAATAGATATTTTCTAGGATGACTTATTATTAATGTTGAATGGAGTTTGAAAAAATATAACAATTTTCAGGAGTGGTAACTGTCATCCAAAGCTCTATTCTAAAAAATATGATATAGTATCATTATCTGAAATTCATTAAAATATTTATGTATACATTCTTATCATTTAATTTTATTTTAGAACACAAGGAAAATGTTGTGAAATAAGATAAAATTTCTGAATAACTATACATGGATATTTTAGTACATTCAGTTTCCAAATACCTATATCTATATCAAACTTTTTATTAAACTTGATTTTTTCATCACTTATATGAAAATAATATCGAGAAAAAACTCATTTAATGAATATAATATAACTCAGATACTATTTCATTATTTCCATCATATTTTTACTATGAAAAAAATTATGAAGTTGTATTAGTGATATCCGTTAGAAACTATGAGACATTTCACTGAATATAATATAAAATGTGGTAGATTATTTTTTTAGTAAATTTTCTTGCATGTTGTTGATTTTTATTTAGAAAGGATTAGGTCTCAACTCAAGGCTAAAATTTATTTTATTTTTGTATTCTATTTTCTTCTTTTATATTTATCAGATTTTATTTATAAAACTATTTTCAAAATATTTCATGAATTTTTTTTTTTGATAGTTAAATTTTAGGTATGATGTTTATATTGAGATATGTTAGTTTACAAATCACTATTGGTTCAGATATTTTGAATATAATTCAAAACAAAATTACCTAACTAATGGGAGGTTATTTTTAATCATTAAATGTGCTAAACCCATTTTATTTTTAAACTAGGTGACTAAAAATCTATGGGATTATATATTAAAGATTATATTAAATAATAATTTTTGTTAGATGCTCATAACACCCCCCCACCCCATTGAGAAATATAATACAAAAAATAGATTTTATAAGAGTTGTTTTGTGCCTTAATTATTTTTATTTATCATGTTTTGATTATTATTAATTTCAAAAAAAAAGATATAAATTTAAATTAATACTATATTTTCATCCTTATTAATAATAATAAATTTTATAGTCCCACATAGAATAGATCTCCCTCATCTGATTTCTCAATGTCTGATCGAATGAAAATTAAAATGAATATTCATATAATAGAATTGAGTTTTTTTATATAGACTGTAACTAAGGATCGATATTTAAATCATAACTCTTATATAACTATACAAAGAGATTCCAAACAAGTGTTTTAATAAAATAAATTTTATGAAATGAATTTCTAATACTGATCAAAAGATCAAAAAGAATTTAATAGAATATCATCTTCTGTGATAACTTTTGATACTCTAGATACCCAATCCATGGATTATTATGTCAAATATAATATCAAATAGAGGTTCTTAATTATTAAAATATTTATGTAAAATACATTGAAGATAAATCCTGATGAGTCAATTTAAAAATTATGTATAACATTTTTAATGAGATTATAAAATTTAGGGATGTACCGGTATTCGAAATTAATTAAAATTCACAAATACTAGTGATTATATGTTTTATACCTAACATATAGTGTTTCGCCACCATATACATTCATGAATATAGGGATGTCAAAAATATTTCAATAACGGTGTTGTGATAAAAATTTATTTTCAATGATTAATAACACAATGTAAAGGATGAAAATGATGAACAAACGAAAACAATTTCGTTCATCTTATAAAATAATTAATCTAAATAGGTAATGAAGTAAGAATTCACTAGTTTTGGTGGTGTTGGATTTAGTAGTGATGAAGATGTTTAACCTTGGGAATGTATAATAAATGGGTATTATGAGAAAAAATAAATTTTGAAAATAAAATTTAAATAGAAAATTTGATAATGAGGCTTATATAAAGATGATAATTTTGACATTACCAGTTATGTGTTTAAAATTAAAGGAATAATCAAATATAATTGTTATAAATTTAAATATCATAAAATTTTGAGCATCAAAGAAATAAATAATGTTTACAAAATATAGAAATCATACATTTTATCTTATTATAGATCAAGTGACATATATTTGATCAATGAAGATATACATAAAACATAATAACTATGCTTCATGGAAAAAACACAAGAGGTACAACATATTTCTTAAAAATAGTTTTTATTAAATATAAACTTCAATCCACTGATTAAAATTATGTTTCTATTTAATGAAACATTGTGTATTTCTTTATTTTATATGGGTCTTTTTGTGAGATGAAATATAAATATATAATTGTGGTGAAACAACATGTTTTACCTCTTATTTGTAAATTATATCATTCTATTGAAAATTAAATGAACAATAATGTTCTAAAATAAAATAATGACATTATTTTTGGAAAATGTGAATCAAAATAAAGGTAATATAATAATTTTGATTAAGAAATGATTACATAGAGAGGATTATTAGTAGTCATGTTGTAACTAATAGAAGAAGTGTGTTTTTAAATAATCTAATATAGGTAAAATTTCTTTTAAAAAAATTTCATTCTTAGATCAACTTTTAAAAAAACTATACTAAATAGTATATCTATTACTAACAAATCTAAAAAAACCCAGTTTGGAAAAAAAGTTATTATTTATTTCAAAACACTATATATAAATCTTGGATAATTAATTCATAATGATATAGATTAACAAATATTTTATTGCTGACCTTTCATGGCCCATTGTGATCAATGTATTAAATTCATTTTCAATTATAGTTATCGAAGCCACCTTATATGAAAATGTCATATAAACATTGATGGTATTTAGAATGTGGATCTTCTAGACATATAATTGGGTAATTCCAATGTATTTCTCATTTTTCCATTTTAAATCCTATTAATTTTAATTTTTGTGATAATAAAATATGAAAAAAATATCCTTAGACAAGTTGGAGAAATTCTTAATTTTTTTATATTTCATAAAAATGAATTATAATCAGTTATTATATATAAATTATCTATTATTGGTTTTCTTGTATATTTAGTGACTAATTCCTTTAATATTTATTAATAAAAGTTCAATATAGTCATTAGTACCTGGTGGAGTGATAATGTTTACATTGTTGGATTAGACTATATATATTCTAAAAATATTTCTTATTTATATACATTTGATCCTGATTTTTTGTATTGGAATAGAATATTATGCTATTTTAATATACAACCACATAGAAATACAGTTAAAAGGGTTTAGGGAAGTATATAACAATGTTAAACATCCCTAAATTGATTTTTAAAAATATATCTAATTTTAAATTATCATATCATTTTATTCAATCAAAATAAAGTGGTTTAAACCTGTAAATCACTAGAACAAGTCAAAATGTTCTTTTTGGACCATCTAGAATTTAAAATTTTGTTGAAAAAAATTATACTAGTATAATATTGGATGATTATTCAAATTTAAATAGGAATATATATTTTAATTATTAAGTGTTTCTTATTGATTTTTTGAAATGAATGGAAAATTTATATGTTCCTACAATGGAATAATAATATAGAGTATAAGTAATGATACGTGTTTTGAGATTAAGAATCATGATTTTGAATCATTATTCCCAAAGCACGACTATAATGATAATTTATGTTACCTCAAACACCACATCAGAATGGGGTAATTAAATGATAGAATTAAACACTTCAATTGATATCCTAAATCATTCTTAGTGAATACAAAAAATGGAATTACTCTCTATTTTATGGTTGACATAGAAAAAATATATATTTGTGATATTAATTGATTATATATAATGAATATTTAAATTAATAAGATAAATTAATATTGTAATTGTAGAAATATTATGATAAATTATAAAAAAAATTGAATAATATCAAATATTCTAAATAAAATGGATAAAAAAATCATCCCAGAGTCATAAGTTAATTTTACATGGTTATAGTAAATCCATTAATTCCTATTTATTCTGTAATAAAAGTTCAATGTTAGAGAAATTATCTATTACTATCATATTTTATGACTATAATACACATAAAACTAATGATTTCATAAAACCCCTTGATGATGATATGTCCACTTTAAGCATCAATATTACAATTAACTCCAATATAATTGATTCTAATTTATATAAATAATATCTATAAAAATACAATTATGAGGAGTGATACACATAGGAAAACCTATATGAATCTGTTATATAAAGAAAATTTTGAAGTCATTAAGGCCTTCTTTTATAAGTTATATTGGGAGAACTGAATAGTTTAAGACATTATCATGCCTCACATGAAAATTATATGAAGCGTAAATCCTATATTTATATAAAATAAAAAAACAGGAATATTGTAGTTACTATTGAACAATTGATTATGGTTGTGTTAAAAATAATTGAATCAATTGGAAATGATTATTGTATGTGACTAATTGAGAGGCCTAATTATTAGTTGATAATTGGCACTAAATTGTAATATTTAAAAAATGATAATGAATATGGTAATAATATTTGAAATAAATATAGATTTGAAAGAAATTTATATAGTAATTAAGACTTAATTGATTATTAAGAATTAATTTCTCCTATAGTGAAACATAATGCTATTAAGATACTACAATTATATGCATAAATTCAATATTTCAATTTATTTGATATGGATTTCAAGATTTCATTTCTATATGGGTATATTGATGAGTTTTTTTTGTTAAATAAAAATATTATTTCCGAACGTTTCATTTACCAAAACAGGTTTTCAAATTGATAAAACAACACTTTATGGTTTAAAAATAACCTTATCATTGAATGATTGGCCCACCACTGTTCATACTTTAAATTGTGTTATAATTTTATTAATTTTGCTACACTATTTTCAAAATAACGTCAACTGTGGTTTTGTCTACACAATTCTTTTTCATTATATTATCGATTGTTCTTTAATACATGTTTTATATAAATAATAATCACAAATAATTATAAAGTAATTTGAAATTAGCATTATCAGTGAACTATATTTATTCCTGGATCATATATATATATATATATCAAATAAATGATGTATTTAAATTAAACCAAAGTATGTACACTAATGATAGTTGAACAAAATATGAAGGGATATCACAATATAAATTGATACTATAATGATATCTATTTTTAAATTTTATATTCATAAAATAGGTAAACAAACATTACCTAACCATTTACATAGTTATGATTAAGAGTTTACATTACATAAAATCTATCCAATCTAAAATATTATTGTGTTATTATATGTTCTTGTATTCATGAAAACCCCAATGAATCTTGTTTGACTACTATTATAATATTTTTCAAATACATCATCATTAAAACTATTTTTGTACACTTCTATTATAATAGAAATTATATTGGTTTCATGAACATTTTGGAATCTATAAAAAATGGTTCTATGTTTTAGAGAAAATTTACTATGGTGTACGATAATTATTTCATAGTAAAGAACTATTTGATATTTTTGTGCATAGATTCTATGTATAAAATACCTTTATTACACTATGGTTAATTATTTTGACATGTCCTTATATATATGGACGAGAAAAATGCTATAAAAATTTATAAATATCATGTATCATATTCCATGACAAGGAAAATTTATATAAGATATCACTGTTTAAGAGACTATACACAAAATGTAGACATAACTTTTGAATCAATTGGAATATATAATCATCATGATAAAATTTTAATTATTCCTATAAATTTTTATTTGTCATTTTATACTATCCCTGAATTTTGGGTTGATATTTTTTTTAATTATTTTATTTTGTATTTGGATTATATGTAAGGTTTTAGTTTTATTAAATTGGTAAAATTAATATGTAATTTCATATACTTCTTATATATAATACAAAATAAATTATTATTCTTTTCTTTGAATGAAACACTATGTTTTTATGCATTTTATGATTTTTAATCTATTTTCCAAATTTTACTGTAAATTTGTAACTGAATGATTTAAATATCCAGAAATTGAATCTAATTCATCGTGTCCCATGGAAACCTATGTTAGACTATCTTACAACCCATCTATTATTAAGACACTATCATTATGACTCCAAATATTATTTATGAGTTGTTGATATGAAACCATATTTTAACGAAGATGTTCATGAAGATCATTATGTGTACATATGATTCAAGGAAATAACATGATCATCTATAATTATATCAATGATGTATATTTTTTATTTTAATGTCATTAAAAAAATCAATTATATGTTGTGTGGTAATGGGAGAGTTGTTATCTTTTATGGAGAGGCCTTCCATGAAAAGGATGAACCGACTATTTCCTAGATGATAATTGGAGTTTCTATGCTCTTTTAGGGAAAGAGTATTATGTAGATATTATTTTTGATATGGGAGAAAAGTAAAATTTCATTAAAATGGTCTCATATGGTAGAAAATAATTGTGTTCTTCAACTATTTTGGCTTATATATTTAAATTACTAAATCAAGATTAGTATGAGGATTACAGAAGTTCATACCAAATATTCCATTTTCATTTCAGTATTGGAAATAATTTAATGGAGTTAAAAATATTATCTAACCTAAAAAATTCCATATTATAGTTTTCACACATTGATATTTTAAAAGAATTTATTTTTTTGATATTGTGTATTACATGAAAACCATATATTATAAAAATATATATAACACCTCATATGTTGAAATATTTCATGATGATTAATTTAATCACTTTGATAGATTAAAAAACATCAAACTCCAAGTTTAAATAAACCATAATATAGTACATTGTTACAAAAATGATCATATGTTACTGGGTATGAATAGAAGTTAAACAATTATGAAAATTATAGTCATATATTGAGTATAAATAAAATTAATATCTTTTAAAACAATGGAAACTATTTTCCTGATGAACTTTTTTTCTTCTAAAAGATGGATTTGTTTGGATTTGAAACCATTATCTATAATTAGTTATTAAATATTTTACTGAATTTATATGAAAAAATAATCTTAATTTTTGAAAAAAATTACTAACTGATTTTAATTTCTTTATTTGGGAATTTTTTAAAAGTTATACGTTTTGATAGATTATTGAGAAATTCTATGTTTCAATTAAAAATTCCAATTCTTTTAAAAATGATAAAATGTTAAATTATATTTTAAACTTATTTAAAAATTTAATAATTTCAATTTAACAACTATTAACCTATTTTAGTTCATTTTTATTATTTTCATAAAAAATTTTAATATATAACATTGAAATCTTTTAAACATTTTCTCATTAAAAAAATACTTTATCACAAGGTTTGTAGGATTAATTTTAAAATAATTTTTTCCACTTATGTGAATTTAATTTAAAAAAATGTATTCAATGATATGTGTTTGAATAATTTTTATTTTATAATATGGTTAATATTAATTTTTATCCAAAGTTAAATGTGAGAACAATATATAACAATTTCAATGTGTAAAGTAAAAATTAAATTATTAGGGGTTAAAATAAGAAGATATTGGTTAAAACTACATAATAACACGTCCATAAACATTTTAATAGAATCAGATAGACCTTAAATAATAATGTGTGGATAAGTTACAAATATTTTTCCTTTTTTTAATAATTAAAACATTGATATGATTGAATATTTTCATTAAGTTACAAATGTTCCCATAACCTCACTTATAAATGTTCACCCCTATCCAATATTATTAACACATTCACTCCCTATTTGTTCATACATTATCAGAAAAATTTAATTCATAAAATACATACCATTTTCTTATAAGCCTTAGTTAGTATATATATCCATCATTGTAAGCATTTGGAGAAAACCTAATGAATTTACCAAAAGAATAAGTAATGTACTACAACATGATTTTTTATTTTATTTCTAATTAAACAAACTACAATTATAATTAAATGATGAAAATATATAAACTTCGTTATCATACATATATTGAAATGTTTTTGTTTTTATTTAATTACTAACAATCACCTCAAAATACATCTAATTGGTTGTGAAATCATTATTTTTGTTTATGAAGGACAACCACCATCTAATCTACTACCATTTATTAATACACTACCGCCTTTCATGGTTTAGTATGTTGATAGATATAAATTTAATTTATGATATTTATAAAATATTTATACCTAGTTATTCCTTGTATCATATAATATTTTTAATTTTTATTCCATAAGGGATATAACAGCATTGCTTGTTTTATGGAGGACTACCATATCTCAAATAAATGTTAATCATCTTTCATTAACTCATTACATAAGAGGTGATATAGAAAACATTAATTTTTATATGTGATATACATTAATTTATTTTGGTATTCATGACATTTTTTTCTTTCTCGTATTATAATATATACTTTTAATTTCTTCCCTCTCATTTTTGGAAAGATGATAAGATTGATTTTTTACATGTGTAAAACCACCAGAAAAAACAATGTGAATCAATTTTCATTACTACACAACATGTATTAAAAATATAACTAAATTATATGGTATTTAGTATAATATTACATTAGTCCTAGAATAAGGATAAACAATAATAATCTAGACTAAATGCGCAAAGGAGGCCAAATAATGAGACCTCCAAAATACGAAAACATGGATGAAACTATTGTGTTATGCCCATGGGATTTAGTATTTATTATATTATTATATTTATAAAAATTTCAAATAACTTTTAACTGATATAAAAAATAATAATTAAAAAATAAATATTTTACTCATTTGTGCATACGACTGACCATCTCCATGACAGTAATGTATTTCATTTCTCAAAAAAAATATTTCTTGGTTCTTCGTAAATATATAACTGAAATATAAATATGAAAATTATTTCAAGATAATTATTATTTATATTATATATCAATATAATATTTTTAATAACATAGTCATTACTAAAATAACATACATGATAAGACAAAGAAATTAACAATAAAAAAATGAATTATTATTAAGGGATGAGTGTTATGATATAAAAATAGATAATATATGATATTATAAAAATTAATATAATTTTTTATATTATTAGCATTTTCAAAACCATATTAAATGTGGTTTATGGTTGTTCATAAAAAGGATATGTGGGGAAATATATTTCTTCTCAAATTCATTTCATTAAGGCATATGGTAATTTTAATCATAAAATTATTTATCTTGTTTATGTACATACCCATTCAAATAATATATTATAAATAATTTTTAATTTAATATATTTTATGATCCCATTTTAAATATTTTATCTAAAGGTATTTGGATTTAGAATTAACAATTTTTATTGAATTTCCTTAGTAAATTTCACTTTATTGGGTTATGTCTTCATCATTTTCGTTGATATAAATTGATTATTTGTATAATGAATTCTAATTATCTAATATTTTATTTTAAAATTATTTATTTATATTTTAATTTAAAAAACATAATTAATTAATTAATTAGTTTTTACATCAACATTTCTATCATGGTAAGGGTTTATTTTACAATCTATTTTTAATCATGATTGTTTATTTGTGAACTTATATTGAAATAAATTATTTATCCATTTCCTAATACACTGATTTTATTTTCATAACCTATTGTTTTTTTTTGAAAATTTTTAATTTTTAGTTTAATTAAATCTACTCTTTGGTAATTAAAAAAATTGAAGAATTTTTTCTAAATATAAATTTATATATATCATTGGTCAGAAATCCATTTTCCTTCGAAAAAATGTTTTGGAAAAATGTTTTCATGATTTTTTATAAATTTAAAATTGATTTATTATATAAATTCTACCCATTATTACTTTATACACAATTTTATGATTTCAATCATCATTTTAAATTCAAAACAATTATCATTTCACATTTAACGAAAAATATAAAGGAATCATTATTTTATCTTGAAATAAATGAGTAGGTTTTCCAGCCATCATAAAATTAGTTAACTAATTGAATTCCAAACAGGTGTATATTTTAGAAAATTCTCGTATGTATATTTTTATTATAAACTCAATTCACTTATCTATTTAGTAATACCATACAATAATCACTAGGGATATTTTGAATACTAAAGATAACTTGGCCATATTAATTTATGATCAATCACCAAACTATTATTTTGTAGGATGGGACAACTAACATGTCACTCAAAACAACTATTGATTAATCCTCGGTATAAGTGTAACATACACATCAACATATGGTGTTATAGCCTCCGTTATTAATTAACTATTACTAATACATGATCATAATACTTCTTGATATTCAACCTCATCAGAACATATAAATCTAAGATCCCCACTAAAATTTATTGAATCGATCCAAATCGCAATACTCATAATTGTAACCAAGGATGTAATGATATTTCCTGAAGATAAAATATATTTCCACAGATAATCCAAAATGAAACCCGCATCTCCTACATATCTACCTAAAGACCCATGAACAACCCATTATAATGAAAATATCATATTCCCAGCCACTAGAATATCGTCTCTTTATTGTTATAAACACATAAAAAAATCATTACAAAACTAATTGTATATTAGGAACAATTATAATTCCTCATCTATCAGACTAGTTCATTTTAGCCGTCATCATTTGAGAACTTCCATCCGTTATGTCACCATTTTTACAAATTCCAGAAAATCAAATCCCATCCCATAAATTAATGAATTATCATAGTATATCGACAAATTATGAACAAAGACATCAGTATTTCATAGTAGCAAAATATCCCATCTCACGCATGAAATATACCATGATATAGTAGTTGCAAAATTTAAATCCATAGTTGATCATATCGTTGGGAAATACCCACTCTAACAATAACATTCTATAACATCAAGGTAGACACCCAACATTCTATCCCCAATCGATAACATTGTTTCAAGAACATTTCAAATATCTTATCATTTATTATCATAATCAATGTGTTCTCATACACTGATCCCATATATCAAATGATCACGTGACTGAAAAACCATTAAAAAAATTATAAAATACATATTCATCGTATCAATCCAAGGATCATTTTTGAAATTAAATATATTGACAATACTCTTATGAATTTTATGAATATCAAAAATCCATATGTCCAATTATTTAAAACAAATAATTCTTAAGTTACTCTTATGCCTAATCCACATATTATATATCACCTCCCATGTGTCAACGTCAACCAATAATCATTTATACTTGTTTCCCATCTTAAAATGTACTCAATAGTAACAGATAACCAAACTCTTAGGCCATTATGGTAAAACAAAAAACATCTCAACCATTACAAGGATAGAACCATGCTCTTTAATTATAAAATTTTCTCATCATTATTCTGATCCACCTCTACACATTAATAGGCTCTCTCAAATAGTCCATAATAACCATCTATATTGTTCATCACAAATAGGGAAACACAAATTCTCTCATTTCAGTTTCTAAATATAAACTCACAGGGTAGTACAAATCCAATATATATCTCTCACACACCATCATTATTGGATACTCATACACAATACATGTTCCCACTGTAGGATATGAATCCTCACCTTGTTTTTATACATGAAACTACTCCCCCATGTATCATAAGAAAATATATTTTCATCTAACAACATAAACCCATGGCAATTTGAATGAGATAATATATAAGTATGGTTCAACTAAAAAATATTACATTCAAAATATAATGTGGGAAAATAAATATCTATATAAGATTTATTTAAATGATAATATATGATAAGAGTAACAACTAAAAGAAGAAATAATAAAAAATCATCTTGTTTTATTAATTACAATGACATGTAGAATATATACGGGAAAACCATATATTGCTTATTTTTGAAACAATATGTAACCAAAACTATTAAAATTATCTTTTTTGAGAACCAATTTTAAATTACAGACATGCATGAAAATGTTAATTAAACCTAATTTCCTTATATGATACAAAAACTCACAGTATATTTTCCTAGTAATATAAGAAAAAAAATTACAATAAAAATACTCAAAATATATTATTTAACAATAATAAATCATATTATAACAATTCAAATTAAATTTTTTTATCAAAACACTTTGGTAACATGGAACTAAGATCATGTGTGTGCTAGATAGACACAAAACAAAGTGTTGACAAAAATTCTACCAATTTCAATATATATTAAATCAAAAAAAATATGAATGTAAAATAAAATTTAACGATATGATAAAATTTTTAAATGAAAAATAACTAATAACTATATTTTAATTGTTCTTGTTTTAAATAATCTCTAAGGTAGACCTCCTTGAATTCTAGATAATGTTCTCCAATATATATGGTTTTTGTTGATATTGTATAGAAACAATACCCTCATATTGGAGTAAGAAAAATAATTATAAATAACATAGAAGTAACCATATTAATAGCCATATAAATAAAAAACACAATAACACATACAATCCAAAAAAATTACATGGTCATGTCATAATAAAAATATGGGACCCAAATTGTTTTATGTTTCGAGTTAAATCTAATAGGATCACATATTCATATATAATATTCAACTGAATCCCAAATATTCAAAAATATCTCATCTTTGTTCTATGTAACTAATCTATCCCAACAGGTGATTATATCACATATATGTAGATAATCTAAACAAAAATGGTCATATACCATACCTATACCACTAATCAAGACACCCTATCTCATACCATATTTTTATTCAATCAAAATATTGGTGTGAGTAAAACTAAATTGGACACCACTAATGATGTCTCTATTGTTAATTATAATCACCAGTGATAAATAATTACAGAAGGTCAAAATTTGAAATTCAGTTAAAAAATTAAAATAAACCCCTAAATTGATATTTTAGTTCGTGGTTACACCCGAGACTGACAATACTTGCTTATATCTATTTGATATTTCGCTAAGTATGTCACATAACCACCCATAAAAACCACGTGTTTATGAAAGATTATTTTTTAGAATCACCAAACTATAAGAACCATTTCTACTGTGGATTATTTTGAAACATTATTTCCCAAGAGGAGAATCTCACTATGGATCCACTACAATAATACCATTACATAAGAAGATGGTTATCCTACCATGAAACCATAATATAATATAAAATACAGGGACATCATATATCCAATGAACTATTATATATCATAACCTAAATGAGATTCAATCCACACTAGGACCATTAATATCATGCAATCGAGGGCCGACATCCTACCCAAAAAACCAACATATATCCTAATATAAGTCACAAAATATCTTATTCTAACCTTCATAAATCATACAAAATGGGATAACAACCCTCCCTTATTTTTATATATATAACACCCACGGTAAAAGATCATAAACTTGAAAAATCAAATATCATTCACCCAAGGGGCACATCCAACCATATAATTGTTATATATCATTTAATGTGGGGAATGAGTCTCTCCCATGAACAATCATACATTGTTCCATTATGTAATATCCTACCCTACAACTATAAAATATAATTCACCTAAGGATATGCATCCCTCTAAAGAACATTCATACGTCATAAAAACACGGTGAATATTCCAACTGTGAAAAACTATATATCATTTTCTTATAGGGATACATCCCATCATATATGAATTATAAATCCTAATCACATGGGTTGACCACATTATCTAAATATGAATTCACTACATAGGATTTCATCTCAATAATATATGTTATTCCCACCACCACACTTATACTAGGTTAAAATCATGTTAACCTATATGTTTATACATCTCGTAAGATAATGTAAGACAATAGAACCCATTATAGTCACATCATTGTCTGGATAAACCAACATGTTTCCTTTACCTAATTCCCACACTCTAAGGTGTAACCCATCAATCAAATGAATACACATGAATAATCATATCCAAAATCATATCATGACCAATCCAATAATACATAAAACACCGTATAAATTAAACCCAATGAAATAGAAAAAAAACTCATATCACTTACAACATAAATATCATTTTGTCCTCCAATAATGAACATATGCATTATTATTTCAAGGGTATCCCATATCATAAACACCCATATTCTAGTATATAATGAAAAATCTCCCCACACATAAAAATATTTCCCTGGGGATCCTAGGAAAACAACGGTTTCACATGTCATATCCCTATACTAATAATGTAGAATCCATAAATCTACCCATGCCTTAAGAATCATTGTGTACATAACTCATGGTCCACTAAATTCATTTCAATGAATTTATTCCCCACTTATATTAATATATCACAATAATAAAATTTATAATTATGATCACATCCAACAGTTACTAGGCCCACAAGATGTTATAAAATTGTCCCTCATTGACCATTGTAGAACCATTCCAATCATGGAAATCCTATGTGAAAAAATATGGCGGATCAAATAAATGTTACGGGACATAATATCATATTATAAATCAAAAAACTAAAAACCATATGTATAACTATAGATTTAATCTTCTTCAGTATCGAGTTCTACCCTATGAACAATCTCATTAATTATATCTAAGTCACATGGATTTTTAATCGAATATTTCTCATAAACACCACACCATAACTCTATTAATTATAAATTTATATATTAAAACGATTAATATTTAGAATTAAAACATTTTCCTATGTTATTATTAATAAATTATCTATGCATAATCAATGAATTGTGCACTCGATGGTATCATTTGATCCAATACTCCAGAAATTGGGTATGCACCACCACTTGACATCAACCTTGTTATATAGAAGAAAAAAAGACCCAATTAATCATATCATGTGTAATATCCTGAAAATAGAAAATAAGTACATTATGTTAGACAATGTGCTTAAATTGTAACATAAAGTGTAAATTAACTGTGAAATATTATTATTCATGTGTAAAAATTATAAAATACCTTTTAAATTATCTTGTATGAATATGATTCACTAAATTTTCCAATATATATAAGGGTTATAATAAATACTAATTTATTGAATAATTATCAGGAAATAATTATTCATTTTTTAGTAAGTTAATTTCATTAATCAATTATATTTTTACTCGAAAAATTATTTTGTATTGGTGGAATACTATAGTTAATTTTGGAAACCTATTTTAAATATTTATATTATTCAAAATATTTCATTTTATAGTATTTACAATTCAAAATTATATGTTATGATATTTTTAAAATTAAATATTCTCATATTTATTTAATAAAAACCTAATTATGGGGTTTATATTGAAATTCATATTATAATTTAGATTATAAAACATTGTACTTTATTTCGTATTTCTCGGAAAAACAAATTTTCATTGAATATTTCTGGTTTGATTTTATATTTAATTCTACCTATTCTATTTAAAAATATATTTTAAATATTTTTAATCATGACAACCAAATTTTATAAATATGACCCTTTTATTTTTATTCATTTTATATTGTAACTATTATTTTATTTATCATAGTAGTGGGTAAATTAGGTATTTTATGGTTAAAAAAATTGAAAATAATTTGAAAAATACAATAAAAATTGTACAAATATTATTGTAGGATTCCATATCCTCATTACTCATCCAATTTTGGTTACATATCAAATTTTTCCATATATATTTTATTATAAAATTTATAATATTACATTTAAGAAAAATAAAAAAATGTCACAATCTGGTTTTAAGTAACTAAAATATTTGTAATACTTCATTATATAGAAGATATGATTAGTTGTAAATATTTATTTGAAATTTATATTTTCAAATTTTATAATGATAATTTATTATTTATTTTATAAGAATATATAATTACCATAAATACAAACACAAAGGTGGAACAATAATTTTTAAAATAATTAGAGAGATAAATATATTATGTTAAAAATATCAAAAGAAACATAATTAGAAAGAATTAATGTGGTCGAAGAAAATTATTTCTGAACATAACATTTTATATTTATAGATATTTTTGTCTACACATTTTTTTCCTTCATGTTATTAATGTCAATGTACTGAACAGTTCAAAAATTGGCATTAAATATATTTTGTAATAAATAATATTTTATTAAAATTAAAAAAAAAATTAATAATTTTAGATTCATTTAAGTAATTATAATGCAGTATATAATATTCACCTCGGTATATTTATTTGCCTTTTTTCATTTATTGTCACTATTTTTTCCCTTAATGAATAAACGTACTCGTTGTAGGGATATGTGTTGAAGGGGTTAATGAGTGTTTACAAACACAATATAAATGTTAAAATGTAGTCATAACATGTCAAATTTTTGTTTGATGAGACGATCATGACTCATACTCATAATGTTTTAAAAATAAGTAATTTTTGAGCTATTTATATATTAATTTAGTTTTATATTAATTAATATTTTGAGTAATTACAATAGTGCCCCACCTCTTTATAATACAATGGAATATTTTCTTCTCTTTTCATTAAACATCAAGAAAATTTAGGTTCATCATTTTACTAAAACCTCCCAACCATAAAAATGTTATATAATATTATTGTAATTAGATTTATTAGAAACCAATCATATGGAATCATTTTGTGTAAACCTCTGAGGTTGTACGAAGAAGAGCTACCATTTATGACAAATAGTATTTGTATTATTTTTTCATCCAATTCCTTCATATCTTGTTTAGACTTGATGATATAAAATCATATTTATATAACATATAATACGATATTATTACATTATTATACAACATATATCCATGTCCATCCTCCATCATATTGTAATAGATTCCATTATTCATATGTACGTTAGACTACCACCATTATGATTGGTGAAAACATTATACATAACTACTTATCAGATTTAGTTATTTAGATTTATATAAAGTATACATATGATATTAATGTAATAATTCACCTTATTTTATTGTATAAATAACATCAACTATATTACCACTCTATTAACTCAATCATGACAACAACATTTATGCATAAGTGTGGACTACTAACTCCACGAAACGATGTGATTTTATTTTCATCATAACATTGAAAAGATTATATATATATATATTAAAAGAAAAAATATAATATTTTTTTTTATAATTATGGAATGATAAAACCATACTTACATAATTTCCATAAAAATAATTGAAAATGGAAAAGTTTATCATACATACATATGAGCTTATATCTCTATGATAGTAACATTATTGAATTTTGACAACAATATTTTATGAATGAATTTAAAATTATTAATTTTTTTAAAAATAATAATTCTTTTTATATCAATATTTTTATATGATGGAATAATTTCACTTTTGACCATAAAGATCATAATGACATCATTTTGAAATAAATAAAGAAAAATACTAAAAGCTCCTATCACTGATATAATTGATTAAGTAAATGAATGTTTCATTTTAAAAATGAATTATTTATAATTATAAGGTATCAATCCTATAAAATTATATTATAAAATATAATAATGTATTTGAGTCTATTATGAATGATCTAAAGGAAATATAAATAATTTATAGACACAAGATCATTGATTTTATCTCATTTTATTTTCACTAAGTCATATTTTAATGTAATGAACAAATTATTTTTATATAGATTATATATGGTCCATTTACCATATTATATCATGAATACCATTATCTTCTAGATATTTATAGTTTCAATTGGTCTTAATATTTTATGGTTATTATGATTGAAAAGATAACAGAATGGATAATTATTTCTGTTACAATATATATTCATTTAGGGATTGTTTATATTTAAGTAACCTTTATTAGAAATTATATGAATTTTTAAAACATATCTATTTAATTAAACTCATTTTATACATGTGGTTCACATGTTTAATTTAAATTTCCTCCCATATGGATTTAATAAAAGACAATAATATTTCTTTTATTTGATACTAATCATGTATGTTATTTTTGATTGGGAACCTTTCTAACCCATATCAACGTTTTATAAAATGATTTAGAATATTTTCCTTTCAAGGGATAAATTTTTTCCTAAATCTTTTTTATAGAGTCATTTTTTATCTTTAAACTAATATTAAAATGAATCCTACAACACTTTTTTTCAAATGGGTCACATTTCACCCATTTAATAAAATATTTTAAAAAGATTCATTATTTTAACAATTAAATAAGGAATATAATCTATGAAAATAAAATAAACTATTTTCATTGAATCATAATTAATATTTTTCTAAATTAATTCTAAATGATAAAATGTTTTCATAATGTTTTATTGAATTTTTAATTCATAAATGTAATGTTTATTGTAAAGACGTCATTACACTCAATAATTATTTCAATTTTCTATAAATTGTATTTATATAAATAAAAAAAGAATCATGATCTTACATATTTTCATATAGGGGTATTTTATAATGATACCATCCTTTATATTTATATTTATATATTTTTATTTTTCAATGATATTGTCATGGAACCTATTATATATATATGAGTTACTCTTGTTTTAAAAGTAATAAGGTTTATTTTTATGAGTTTCATAATGGGAGGAACTATATATTTATATAATTTCTATTTCCAGTAATTAATCAAATTTATAATGGTATTATGACCATTATATCTCTTGGGTGAGTTAGACATAGAATATATGATATGTTTTCCAAATAGCGTCTAGTAATCCTGATATAGATTATAATATGGGTAAATCCCGTTATAGATATCAATTTCATTATGTAATGATTAAAAAAAATGTAAAATTATATTGGAATTTTTTACATGGTTATTAAAATTTTAAATTTTGTATTAGTGTTCTATGAAGATAATATTCAAGATACGAACACTTTTTATTTATACATGTTGTAGGATTTTTAGAAACTCCTTTCATCAGGATTTACATCGTGTGGATAGTAATAATTTTTTTCAATGAGTCATGACATTTATAATTCTTTCATCAATTTTTCTTTATTGATTTCTATGTATTTATGAGTATGAATTCGATTATGTAATTCTGATCAATAATGATTATTTCAATATTCCAATAATATCATATCTCTCTAATTTAGGACAGTAAATTGTCAATTTTTATGTTTATACTTAGAGAGTATTTGATCTCAAACATCATGTATTTCGTTTTTGTATATGTATGAATAATGATTATTATTTTTTGATTATATCACATGTGAATAATATAATGGAATATTATGAAGACATGAGAAGGAAAAGGAAAAGATGGGTATATTGGGATATGTTAGTGATCTTTATGTATCAGTTGTTTATAAACCCATGATGTAAATATTTATTCTTAATTATCCAAAACTATAATCCTAAAAGGTTAGTATGTACATAAGTGAACTAATATTTCATTTAGATTTTGTATCTGTTTGATGGAATCCTTTTTTCACCATTCTCTATGTCAATGATAGAAATGAGAACTTCATGTATTTTTTTAGAACCACCTCTTACAGTGAAGGTTCGATGATTTTAAAATTGGTATTGTATGAGATTATTGGAAAATATTTATATTATGATGTTTTCATGTGAGTATTCATAAGTTTTATAGATAACATCATAGATTTTAAACTAAATGGAAAATTATAACATTATATCTATAGTCACTAGCATATTTTGTTTTATATGATATAATTTTATGTCTAATGAAATATTTGGATATTTTATTTTGAAATAAACTCAAATTATTTATTATGGATATGAAAGTTATCATATAATTAAACTTATAATGTTATTTTATTTTAAAATACCATTTTTATTTTAACATAAAATATCATATTTCACGTTTTACTGGAGTTCTTTTATAATGATTAAATATAGTTCATCATGATGAAAGGGAATGGTACTCAAAAAACCTTATTACAATTTAATGATGATTTAATCATCCTAATAATAGAAAAAATCGTGTTCAATAGATTTTAAATGATTTTTGAACATCCAATTCACACAATAGAATCAATTCAAAAAGTACAATAATAATTTTTATCCACAAAATCTATATAGATAATGGTACATCATTTATTAAATTTCAAAATTTCAATTTATAAATATCATTCATAAAGAAAAATACAAATTTGTAGTATAATATTTATTTTTAGAGAAATAAACTTCATTGTTGAAGATAAATGGAGAATATTTAGAAAAAAATAATATCATACTCTCTAAGTAGTTGGAATGAATTATATTATTATGTTTAAAGAATGAAACATGATTGAATTTATCTTAACAAATCATAAAGTAATTTTTCAAATAATTGACTAATAAGAATAATAATTTATTGTATAAGGTAGAAAATAATGGATAAAACTCTATAAAGGATGTTTAATGATTGATTTGTATATATGTAAGGGATTTGTATTTTATGATAATGGATTAACATAAAAAATAGTATTATTTTGACATTTCATATGATCCAATAACTCTATGAGACATTTATTTTTTATGTAAAAATAAACCATAAGATTAACATGGGAAAACCCTATTTGAGGGATAATTAAATTATAATTTTTTCAACATGATTTTAAAGGTATTTATTTCATTTTATGTTTATAATATCTATGATGATTAATGATAATATTATTTTTAATTTTAATGATATTTGTTTATGGAATTATTTTTTTATCATTGTGTTCAACTATTTCATTGTATAAATTAATTTATTGTATCATCATTTAACAATTTATTCAATTTGATAATTATCATTATTTATTATAATAATTTTTTTAATATCTCAATACATATTATTATCTTCCTATCCATTTCCAAATTTATTTGATCTATTAGTATTTTATTTTACTATTTTAGGTAAGAGAATATTTATCTTGAATATTGATCATTTAGAGAATGAATTGAAGATTTGGAAGAAATAATTTGATGGATGAAATTATTCATTTAATGTAAGTTTATATTACATATGATTTCATTATATATTTAAATGAAATTATGATACCATAGAATAAGGATCATAAAAAAGGTTATCTATATATTTCTATTTCCGAGATATCAATAGTATTTTAACCCATCACATATTAGCTATTTTAAATTTTTAAACATATTTGACCCATTTATTCAATTACTATACCAGAAACTATTTGAATTCAATTTTCCCTTCAATTTCCATGTATCCACCTCCCAATATACGTCTAATATATGGAACCATTATATGTGTTATCCTATAATTCTGTTGTGCATCCATATGTTTTCAAAATGGAGTTTTGTTGACCCTTTTTCAATGAAATATTTAAAAAAATTATCATGTTAACATATAAAATTTATATTAAAAAAAATTATGTAAAAAACATGAAAATATGTTATTTCACAATGGAGGTAGAATGTAGGATTCCATGATTTAAAAATTTCATTTTGTTTGGTAACATGTTCAACTTTCAACATCGAGGATAAATGAATGGAAAAATATTATTATTTAAATGTTTCTATTATAGTTTTTTATTTAATACAACGTTTTAATACGATATAATCACATATAAATATATTTACATGTTCTATTAAATAAAAAAAATCAACAATATTTTAAAAAATAATAATATAGTTTATAAAAACCCATTTTTTACTTTAAAAATATATTTCATCAATAATAGTTTTTTATTGAAAATTAATAATATAAATAATTTCTAAAAATATTATAAAATATATTTTATAAAATAAATAACATTTTTTAAATCATAATATCAATTTTCACCTAAGGTGTAATTTTGATATTTATTTGAACTGTCAGATTTGTTCGTGAATAGAGAAAATAAAAATTCTTATTGAAAAACATACAATTATTTAATGTATTTACAATTTAAAAGTATAATTTGTATTATTTTTAAAACATAATTAGTTTATTTTAATTTAATATATTCCAATTACTATTTTTAAAAATAACATTATATTTATATTAATTTTAAAAGTATTTTATTCTTAAAATGTTAATTTTCCTTAAAAACATAGTTTGTCATTCTAATTTTGTTGTTCTATTTTATATTAAATAATTATACTTATTTTTTTGGAACATTATAATATATATTACATATATGTAATCATGATATCAAAATTTAGTTAATAGGTCATTTATTGTAGTCATTAATAATAATCACTGTTATTAATTGTGATATAATTGTAAAATGGTAAATTATGTAATGAAGTGTAAATAAGATGATATGGACTATAAAACGTCCATTTACGTTTCATTAATATTATTTTATGAACCAATTTAATTCATAAACCTTCAATATTTGGTAATATGACCATTTGTTTAATGTTCGATGATATTATAACCATTATAATATTTTATTTATTAAAGCGTAAAAATTGTCTCAATTTTTTTATAATTGTGGTTATATTATTCAAATATACATAATGAGAATAACATTTCTCTAAAAAATATTATTCATAATTTTAATATAATTATATTATATTATTAAAATTATAATTATTATTTTAAGAAATAATTACTTTAAATTCATTCACAATGTTGATGCGATAATCATTCAATTAATAGACAAATAAAATAAATTATATGTATAATATTAATGAAATTTAATTTGAACTATATAATGTATCAGTGAATATTATAAATTGATAATAAATTTTTGGTATTTGTAAAATGTTTTATTATTTAAAATTTTTTTCATGATTTTGAGAATGTAAAAGTAATAAAAAAATTTACTAATAAAAATTATTAATATTTTATGTGAAATAATATTTTATTAGGACATAAAAAAATCCTAAAAATAAATGATTCCCAAAAATTAATATAATATGCATTTTAATATAATGTGTTTTCTTATTAAATTACATTTATCTAATTATAGTAACTATCGTGACCATCAATGGGAAAACATACTTGTTTTCATTATATGTTTGGACGAGGTTTTACAGGGGTTAAAACAAAATAACAAGTGTAAAAACATTTCAATAAACACGCTATTTTTTATTGATTGATATTGTTTATAAACACAAAGATATTATAATAAAATCAAATCATTTTGAATCCATATGATGTTGAAAAACAATTTATATTAATTTTTAAATTTTAGGAATTCCAAGAGTTCTCATCCCTTACCTTATAAAAAATCACCACATATTCACATTAAAATGAACACAAAGAACCATTTAAAAAAATATTAATTCCAAAAAACCATACTTATATTATTACTCACATAATATACTATATTCTTATCATAAAACTATCATAGTAAACCTTTTCATTTCAATCATAAGTGGTTTTCAAAAGAAGAGGTATCATTATTAATTGATTTTTATGCTTTATTTCTTCTTCCACTTCAATCAAATAAAAATTAATTATGAATATATAATGACATACGAATGAAAAATATTTATATATATTTTTTAATTTTTTATTGTATTATCTTATTTATATATCCAACCTCCATCAATTGGGAATGAAGTTCAATGTTTGAGGTTAGTGAAGACAACTGCCACACAGAATGATGTTATTTGTTTGAAATCACCAGTTATCAGGGATATTAATAAATAGGGATTTATTATATAAATATATATATATAATATTAATAACATATTAAAAAATATATATATTATAATATACCACCTCATTTCATATCCACACACTAATTGGGAAATTATAATGTTGTTCGTGCGTATGTGTGTACTACCACCTCCGTGAACTGATATGATTCCTCTTCCATCACAAAAAATGGATTATATATTTTATTATTTTGAAACAAATAATTTGATAATTATGATATTACAACCATTCTTTAATTATACTTTAATACTTACCTTCATTTCAAAATGTTTTTTGGAAAATGAAAACATTAGACATACGTATGTACGACCTACATTCTCCATTATTATAACATAGTTTATTTTTCATAAATATATATAATATATTTAATAAAACTATTTTTTTAAGTTGAAAAATTAAAATTATGATATCAAAATTATTCCACATCTTATGGAATAATGACACTTTTTCCCAATGTCAACATAACAAAGAGATTTTGAAAAAATATACTAAACACCTTTCAAACAACAGATAGTGACTTAATTGATTATGTAATTAAATATTATAAAATAATATTTAAAAACAATGTCCTTAATATATGTTATTAATATAATATTTTTTAACAAAATAATATAATTGGTATGATTATTATACTAGAAAAAAATGCAATACATGTAATTTCTAGAATAAATATTAGGAATTTCTTCAAAATTTCAATACATTGTGTAAATTTTTAATGTCAAAAATATATTTTATTTTTATATGGTTTATATAATACCACTCTACCATGTAATAACATGAATACGTTATTTTCTTGATATTTAATGATTCATTTAAATTTATTCATTTGTGGGTTTTAGGATTAAAATGTTACCAAATTTGAAAATGATTTATGTTACAATCCCTTTATGTTATAAGATTGATTAAATAAATGGAATTTTATTGAGGAAATTTTATAATATTATTTTCATGATCTATATCTATTTTCATCAAATATGTTTATTAATGTAATTAAAATATTAATTTTCCATTTCATCCCACTATTATTGAATAAAATTCAAGAATTTTTTTACGTGATTCCAATCATGAATATACATTTTATCATAAATATTTCACATTCATATCAATATTCAAAAATATATAGAATGCACTTTTCTAGATATAAATGAATTCATAATTATAGTTCAAATTTTCATTACAGTTATTTTATATGTTTTTAAAAATTAAATTATTTATCTTATACCAAATTTGTAACATTAAATAACCTTTTAAAATGTTTTTTAAAAGAGTGATTATTATAATGTTTACAACATGAATAATTGTTCCCACCTACATTTGAATTAATCAGCATGAATTTTTTTTAACAATAAAGGGGGTTTTAATATATTTTTGTTTTTAAATGTAATTTTCAATGGGAAAATTTTATTTTTAACAAGAATGTTATATATTTTATTTTATTAGAACTGATATGCATTAATGTTAAGAATACCTTATATTAATTATACTATACTTGGGATATTTTGGAAAGATATAGTAATCATTATTTCTACAAATGGATTATGTATTTAGAAATTAATTTTCGTAGAACCCATTTTCTTTCTATTGTAAAATCATTTTATAAAAGAAATAATATTTAGTTATAATTCTTTCTTGATGTTTTTTCTACACTATATACATTAATTATATTATTGTTCTTATAAATTTCATATGTTCTATTTAAAACCATTATATCACAGTTGTGATCTAGTTATAACTTATTTTATGGGTCTACCTAGATAGTTTGGCTTGATAATTATATATCTTATTTTAAGGGTGGTCCTTATTATAACTCTCAATTGATTTATGAAGTGATTTTTATGAAATATATTGGAAGTCAATGATATGGTTATACAAATATTATGGGTATTGAAATGGATTTTTTTCAGGTAATGTTCCAATATATCAAAAAACTTATTTTATTCTTAGAATTAGGTTTTATGTATTCTATAGATCACGATGGATATACCATGGACCAGGATTATTGATTACAATTAATATTTCAATAGTTAAATTATATTCCACATTTTATGGTTAATGATAAATGTAATAATGTGTATGAATTATATTATTTCATGATTATGAACAATGATTTTGAAATCATAACCATAATCTTATAATACTATCATGATTGACATTCAAATGTTAATGATGATGTTTATGATTACTCAAAAAAATTTCCCACACATGTTATGCTTTTTTGTCCAAATTATGAAGAATTGTACTAAATGATTTTTGTTGATATTGGATTCAATTGTGAAAACTATTAAGTGACTTTTATAAGAGTTAAAATTAATTACAAAATGATTGGTATAGTTGTATATGATACTGATCTTTATGAACTAGTTGTTTGTGAACCAAAAATATTAAGCACTTCTGCTAATCCGCAAAAACAGAAAAACATAAAAGTTATTGGGAATGTAAGTGATTGTTTATTATTTTTGGAATTTTATGGTTTTATACATAATACATGGTTAATAATTATCAGCACCAATAAAAGATTTGATATGTTTATGTTTAAATCATTGGATTCATGAGTGCAGGTTCAGGATTCTTACAAAGCTCATCCAAAATATTCAATAAAATCAATAGAAGGGTATATATAACTCAATTAATGGTATTATATTTTCAAATCCATATTATTAATAAAAAATTAATCATATATTGATATATGCTATTAATAAGATGAAAAAACCAAAAAATTTAACTCTTTTGGACAATGTTCTTAAAAAAATTTCAAACACTATTTTGTGTCATAGCACATTCTATATAAATAAATATGTTGAAAAAAATAATGAATTGTAAATTCCTGATTAATCTCTTCATATTATAAAAATAAAATTTTCAAATATTAAATATTAATTAGTAATGAAATCCCTTCAAGTCTAATAGAGAGACAAAATAATGGCCTCATCATACATTCTACATTAAAATTGGCTAAAATATGTTTTTATTTCACGCAATCCATATAAAAATGTTATAATGTTTTAAATATAATTAATATAATAAATATTAAATTCTAGGAGCCTTATGTATGAACCTTATTTTTTGGATGAACCTTGTGTATATACCAATTAACACTTACTTTTACCCTTCATTATTATTTCTAATTTTACACATGTGATTATTTTTTCTTGAAATTATTTTTCTATTGATTCTATAATCTCATAATAAAAATTATTCTAAACATCTAAATAATTAACTTCTGATTTTTCTATGGTCATTCATAAAATAATTATCATAAAATTTTCAAACTACCTTCTAAAACACCCATTTAAAAACATCTATTAAATAAAAATAGTAATTTAATTAACATGTTAGAGTATCCATCAATATATTGTTGTCAAATCCCAATGGATTTCGTATTATGTAAAATTAATACCTAAATATATAAATGCAATCCATCAAACTTCACAAGATACACATGTTTCTTTGAATTTTTTTAATTTCCAAAACAAGCATTATGAAAACCCATACAAATCATATGGGTACCAATGAAAATTTTATGTATAACAAATCATCAAAAATTATGAACATCAATTATAAAATTTTCCATTATTAATTATATTGGGCTTAAATATTTTATAAATTTTATATTTTAAATTATCTTCCATACATTTAACATATACAAATTTAATAAATCCCCTACAACATCCATTTTCCCCTCCAAATCCTTTCAACATTCAATAAATAAATATCTATGTTCAATAATATAAGAATGTAAATTCCAAATAACACTAACTAAATCATCCTATTGTAATTATAGATACACTTAAACATAGCCTCCGTAACACATCCCGTCTAATATATATAAAACATTATGACTTCACTTATGATGAATTGATTGATCACCACAATATTTTTTTATATAATTTCAAAAATAAAATTTATGTATCATTATTTTTAAATTGAATACATTAAAAATTTAGGGTATTTTCCTTTTCCTTACCCTCACATATTGAAATTGATCATTAAATACAAATAATGGATCTACACATAGAGAAAATTATTATTATCTCACTACCAAACATCTTATAGTCTGATAGTTCAAATACTCAATCGTAAATTGGTTTAATAAGGATATATTTTTTTATAATACTAGCATATAGGCTAATGAAATATTTTATAATATGTATGTATAGTATACTAATATAATTGGGTATTTTAATTTTATTTATTCATATTGGTTATAATAAAAATCATTTTATATCATAGGATGAACAATATATAATAAATCATCCAAAAAATTCTAGTAATATTGATTTTGGAATATAGTTTTATAACGATATTTAAAATAGGTGGCCATTACACACTACCACATAGATAATTTCCATAATATTTTGTCCACCTGAATCCCTATTCATACACTATGATATTTTAGTCATACCATGTGACTTAGAAGCATATGTTTTGTCAAACTGAAAAAATACCCTTTTAGATTCAATATTATGGCCTATGAAACATCCTAGGCTACCTAAAGATTTCAAAAACACAACACTAAAATGTTCCAACACATAATTCATTAAAAAACCCATCAATCAAAACATATCTCTATTGAAATAAATATAAAACTTTCAATGATTTTCACCAAATAGTTCAACATTTGTAATTCCATTTTTATGTGTACCAAATCCATAATATCATTATCGTATGCTATACGTAACTAATAAAAAAATGGGTTTGAAAGAGGATGGTGAATCATACCATTATCAAGAAATATGAAAATCCCATACATAGTCACCATGACATATTGTCTCACAAAATTTCATTATTCTAAAAATATATATTAAATAGTGTATTGTAGATAATCACAACATTTTAAACCCCATTACTGTATATTTCAATAAATATCCTCCAATATCCGAATCCTTTTCAATATAGGGAAATTTAATCTTATGTCACATAATATGTAACAACTTGTAAAACTATATCCAAAAAACATTTTTAAATATCATTTCAAAAAACTATCAAAAAAGATATCATCTATTTTCAGCACATGTTATGTCCGACATAACAATTATTAAAATGGAATCCCATACTTAATATGAATATTCTTCAAAATACAGTTGTAGAGCTCTCAATGACTCAAATTTTTTTTTTGTTATTCAAAGAAAAACAATTTTTCCAAATAGAAATTTTTTATATTGAAAAAATAAATTATTTTAAAATTCATAAAATAAATTAAATAATGGAATATAACAGAGAATTGATGGTTCTAAATATAAAATTTTATATAAATATCATCATAAAATACATGAAACAACATACGAATTCCAACTATCTATGTCAAATAAAATTATATATAGTTATAAAATTCTATTTTTCAAGTCATAGTTTAACCATGAATAAATGATTAAATATAGTTTTCTTTATTCATTCATAAATTATTAATCATTTGAGTACATTCATATGAGTCAGGTGAATACATCATATATAAAAAATTTAAATAAATGGTCATATCTCTTTCCCATTATCAAAATATATAATATCATCACATATAACGTATCTATGTTTGGCCATCCACTTTCTTATAATATCTTATTTGAAGGCCTATATGACATACTCTCTACTTGAGAGGGAAAATGTCATCATTGTTAAGCCTCAATTGGCGACATGTGTAGTATTACACCAAACCAACCTTATTATGTTACTCTATAAGAAATCATTATCACTGAATAAATTTTTAATAGTTATTGTGATAAATATGTTTAATACCTAATGTATTGGTATTAGATATCAAAATCAAAATTGTGGCATAAAAATTATAGACTATATTCCAACTGAAGTGGTCTACATATACAGTTTTCCAGTGAATAAAAACTCAATTCAATCCTAATGATAGTATTTTCTATATCAAAAAAATAAAATCACACATAACATTAACATTTTATCATAACATTTAATACTCCATGATGAATGTGATTTTGGGATAACACAAAGTTAATCATTTAGTGTATTTTGAGTTTAATCCTTAAAAAAATATATTCACCCAATGACAATGAATGGGAAAATGGAGACTAATTATTTCACATGATACATTTAATATTTTTAACCTTCATTATAAATACTAATAAAACCATACATAATAACATTTATAATATCATCCCACATGGTAACCAACCAGATATGATTTATATTTTCCGCACAATTGGGATTTTTAAAATTCATTATACCTTTATTGAAATACTTCTTTATATCTTTGTGAATGACTAATCAAATAGTATATCTAGATTAAATAATGAGTAAAATCTAGGATGTATGATTTAATATTATAAAAGTGATACTTACGAATCATATTATTAATTTTTAAATAATTAAAAATATAATTAGAACATATTTTCTACCCAAAATCCAATAGCATGACGTTAAAATATTATTTTGTCTAATTATAAATCCTTATAACTGAATCCTCCTAGTTATAGATCATTTTCATTAATAAATTTCATTTTTAATTTTTTTCTAAAAAATATAACTATTTACATTAATATAATTATACACCCATTTTTCAAAAACACACATAAGATATAGTGAAACATTAACTTTTTTGAAAACTATGTTATTCTCTTATAAACACTTCTAAATTTCATACCCAAAACACATTTAGTATAAAAATTAGAAATATTTTTGAATTTTTCTATTTCAATCATTTATTCGTTACAATTTAAATTTGTATATTTATAATATACTCCCATTACACTCATTCAAAGGGTATTATCATGGAAATAACATTCAAAGAGACAAAACAATTATCATTTTAAAAGGTATCACTTATTTAATATAATCATAATATTTAAAAAACTATAATATTCAAGGAATTCAATTAAATTGGTTCATTATGAATTGAGTAATTTTTTTTAAAATCTGAAACTAAAGGTTCTTTAAACTCTTTCCCACACATTTTTAAAATATCAAAGATAAAAAAATATTAAAATGTATAAAAATCTTTTTATTATCAGCTTCATTTAAATATTTTTTAGAGACTAATTAGTATTAATACATTTTTATTAAAACCATCATGTAATATATTTGTTATAACAACCATGTGTTAATAAATAATGATTTATGTGATCTAATTAAAAAATATTAAAATAAAAATACTTCATTTAGATCCATAAATGATTTTAATATATCATGAAATTAAAATATATGATTTAATAACCAATTATAATAATATCGTGAATAAAAACTAAAATAATTAATAATTTCAACCATTAATTTGAAATCTTTTATAACTTTAATATTATTAAAATACTTATTTGGTATCATACACACAAAATGTTAAATAATTGATTCTATAACATTGAAATAATTGTATAATGTTTGATTTTCTTAATCTTTATAAGGTATCATGGGAAATTATCATACGTGGAAATACTATACATATTTTTTTGATAAAACCATTAGTTTTAAAAACTATGATTGGATACATAAATATGAATAGACATTAATTGAAATATACTATAAAATTTTTGTTTTAAACATTCACAAACATGTAATATCAATAAAAAACAAATAACTATACATATCTTTATTATTTTTTATATTAAAATAATATTTGAATAAATATGGTTAAAATATATTAAACTCGTTCATTTATTAACAAAACAGCCAAAAATAATCATAGATTTATTATTACAATAAGAGTAATATTTAATGTAAACTATTGGTCTATATGATACACTAACATACACAATAATATTTTCATCATGAGTGGAAAATTATGCTAATTTATCGTCATGCATATAATTTCTATTAAATATTTATTCTTTTGAACTTCTATTCTCATAAGAATGTAGATCAATCTGAAAAAATGTAAATTTATTTCACATGGATGGAATTACACTATAAACAGAAAACTTTTTTCCTATTTTAATAATGATTCATAATATTTTATATCAGTCAAGGTTATCTGATAATTTTTTTTCTTTTTCAAATAGATTGATCTCAAGGTTAATAATAATAATGAAGATGACATAATTTTTTAAAACAATTATCTTCTCAGATAAGTATATTTTATTACATTTATTTATGAAATAACATTATTAAATTTGTTCCAAATAATTGATGATTAAATTTAAACTCATTATCTCCATTATTATGACATGATCAATATTTATATATATAATGAGTTCTTTTTATAATTCCTCTCAATAAATAGATATTTGTGCGGTCTATCATGAAATAAATCTTATTATGTCCTCATTAAGTTACAAACATATATAATATAATATAGAGGAACAAATATTTTGGATAAAACAATACATTTAAATGATAATGTATATGATAAGTGATTTCTTTGGATGGAATACAATTCTATGTATTTTAATCTGAATTTGACCACCCATTATTTTTCTATTTTATTCTATTTTAATGTTATTATTCTTCTATTTACATTTTTCTGAATATTGATTCCTTCATCCAAATAAACATGATTAAAATATATAATTTTTAGAAATATTCCCAACTCATAACATGTTTTACTAAAAATAGAAAATGAAGATAATATTTATAGAGATAAAAAATTCATAACACATAAAATTAATGTGAAACACTTTAATGTAATAACTTACAGTCATTTTATATCATCAATCCTTGTAAAAGTTGAAATATGGTGATATGAAAATACATCTTACATTTCTATAATATATATATGATTTTAATCTAGTGAGAATTATGGATCAATGTTCCTCAAATCATGATTCATTTTTCACGATAGAAATCAATTCATTCAATTATCTGACACATATTTTCTATAATGTATAATAATAATATAAATCCAACCCCATAGCATAGTACAATTCATTGTCATTGTAGAAGAAAATAGAATACATTATTATACCAATAATGTATCTACTTAAATGCATAAATGATATTTTTAATAATAAATTTTATACTATTAATCTTACCCATACTTTTTAATTCATAATATAAATTCATTTTAATGACTATTAAATCTAGTAAAAATTTTAAACAAAATTTCATATTAATAGTTATTCTCATGGAATAAAAATCTAATAAGTATTAAAAGACTAATTATAATCACTTAATTATTTTAATTTATAAACATGAAACATTCACTTTTATGAAAAACAATAATTCCATATTAATAGTTTACATGTTTTTAATATGACCATAATTATATATAGAAAATGAGATATTTGTATGAAATTTTTTTACTAAGATAATTCATATTTTAAAATTTATGTAAAATTATTCTTTTTTATATATATTTTTTTTATTTTATTTAAATACATGATCACATAAACCAAAATTTATTTTATAATACTTCAATGTGATTTTACAAACCAACAGTAATAATGATTTTTTTTATATTTTCTAAATATTCATAAATTAAAATAATATGTTTTATATTTTATGTTATTTTATAATATATATAGAACTTGTACATAACATAACCATATAAATACTATTTAATCATAGATCACATATATTGAAATATTTTTCATTTAGATCATTTCCCATAAATTTATTTGAAGCTATCCCTCGTGGATTGCGACGATGATAATGTTTTACATATATTAATAAAAATAATTTTTCATTAAAAGTATACAAAAAGTATATTGATCAATGACTTGGTATTCCCATTGGTTATATCTAATTCCATGGTTTAACCATATTAATTTTTTTGTAAGACGTTGATAGTTTTACATGAAAATGATTTAGTGGTTCTATGAGTTTCAGGGCTTAATAAATTTTTTCCTTATCTATATCAGAGATTCTACATCTATTTTCGATAAATAATTTTTTATTAGCATGTCATCATGAAACCTGTAGAGAGTCGAAGCATGAAATACATGGACATTATATTACTTTTGCAGAATACTTAATGCATAAAAAAACCAACACACAAGGACTAAAATAGTTTAGTGTCTTTGGAAACTCGAAACATAATCATATAATCATTGTGAAATTTCATCAACTTCTCGAATAAAGATCTACCCCATTTGTTTTCTTACATAAAACCTTTATTTATATCATGGGGAAAACAAAACATATAAAGGGTGATATCAAATGCTCAATAAGGGTAAGCATGGAGAAAATAAAATATACCATATACATTTGAACTTAAATACATTAAAATAATATTTAAACATCAAAATCTTGAGCAATGACATAAAACATGGCAGTACGTAAGGCATAGATCATAATGGAACATCAAACATGATAAAATAAAATTTGAGTAAAACTTGTCATTTTGTAAAACGATGAAGCACTTGATATTATTTCGATAGTATATATGGCATTGCTGCCAAGACCATCATAGTGAACAAAATCCCTTACTGAATCGAGTTCACTCCTTGTTCCAGTCTTGTATCCCTTAACCAGATTAACAAGCCATTCAAACCATGTTTATCTCATTAGATATAAATCTTTACCCAATTCATTAGAGGGAGATATAGGTCCCACCCATCTCATATTGAAATCATTAGTACGTGTGCCACCAAATAATCATAAATCATTCATCATAACCCAAAGAATAAAATGGGTTTCATAAACATCATCCCATCATATCATAATACATATAAAACAAATGGATATCAATTCATCATTAGAAAAGTGAAATCATGTAAATCATAGATACATTATACTTGAAACATACAAATATTAAAAAATGTCATCTTAGATGGAAAATGGTTTTGATAGAACAGTTGAAATGAATTCTTGAGCGAAATATCCTTTCTTATTCAAAATCATTTTCTTTTCACAAAATGCCATGCAATTTTAATTGAAAAGGATTTTTTTGATAATATTTATGTAATATTGTAGTGTATGATTCATGAAATTAAGTTTTTATGAAACTTTAAAAATCTGTTAATGCTGTATAAGTTAAAAATTCATTCTCCTCATACTTTTGTCGAAAAAGTCAAAAAGTTCCTCCTATGGTAATCAAAAGAAATATTCCATTATAAACTGTGGTAAATGTCAAAAATCCGTAAAAAGGACTATAAAAATACATGAATATACTTTTAGAAAACATGGACATGGATGATAACAATAACCCTAGTAAATACTTACTAATAAACAATCTCAGATAAGATCAAGATTGGAATAAATATCCCTTACCTTTTGTCTGATATGCTTCGTATGTATCTGAAACTCCTATATAATGATTTAAATAATGTCATTGACGTATTAAAAATTCACATTCATTGTTATGATATCATACATGGTTCACTTATGACTTTAAATTACACGTTCATTTGTATATTCTATGATAAAGCACTGTTTTGGAAATAATCGTTTCATTTATCGTACGTGTTTCGACTTTTTGTTCTTGATATTACTACTTATATCCTGTTTTAATTAATTCCAGAATGTAATACATGATTTACATATAATATATATTCATCATACAAATATATATGATTGATCTATAAATATAATGAAATACACCGTTCATGGAGACGGTAGGCCGTACGTACGCCTGAACACTATTTTCGTTTCCTTATTGAATTGAATGGAATTATGTAAATGAAACATATAGGTACATAAATCAAGTATCATTATTATGTAATATCATTCATGATTATTTATTATATATAATTTATAATCATACATGAATGGTTAATCATGGAAAATTAATCTCATCATGTTCTTGGAGATAGTAGTCTATACGTACACACGAGCGATGATATTGTTTCCATTATTATTTAATATAATTGAAGTGGATGATATAATGTCTCAGAATTAGTATGATGTTATAATAACCATATATATTTTTTCTTTACACCATTATATCCATCCAAGTATGGTGGTGGTGGAAAAAATAATTACACCATGGTGTGGAGATGTTATTCTATACGTACGCACGCGTGATGATCTCATTTTCAGTAGGATGGATATAAGGTGAAATGGGGTTGTTTAATTTTTATAATATCATATCAGTATATTAGTGATACTTATTGTATTAATTTAAAATGAAACAACTAATAAAGTTGATGTTTAAGAAGAACTAAACATGAAAGAATTGGTAGAAGAGATTACCTCTTCTTCGACGCACCTCCTTTAAGCTTCATCTTAAGTGACTAGAGTTGGTCTTTTGATAGAACACATGAAATGATTTTTTGAGGGAAGTATCCTTTATTCATCAAAATAAACAAAATGAAATGAAATATTAAAAGAAAAATATTTTGTTGAAAATATTAATGAAATCTTGTATAGTATGATTCATGAAAATAAGGTGTTATGAAACGGTAAAAATCAGTTCATGCCGTATATGTAAAAAAACATTCTCCTCGTACTTTTGCCGGAAAGGTAAAAAAGTTCCTCATATGGTAAAAAAAGAAATATTCCTTTCATAACATGTGTTAGAATTAAAAAATAGGTAAAAATTACTTTAAACATGCATGAAAACACTTTTACACAACATGTACATGGATGATAACAATAACCCTAGTAAATACATACAAATAAACAATCTGAGATAAGAACAATATTGGAATAATTATCCCATACCTTATGTCTAATATGCTCTGAATGTTTCTGAACCTCCTGTATAATGATTTTAATAATTTCATTGTCTTATTACAGAATCATATTCATTGTTATTATATCATATATGGTTCACTTATGAATTCATATTACCCGTTCATTGATAAATTCTATGATAAAGCAGCGTTTTGGGTTAAATCGTTTCATTTATCGTAAGTGTTTCGACTTTTTTTCTTGATATTAATAATTAAATACTAATTTACATAATTATATAATTTAAAACCTGATTTATATATAATATATATTCATCCTATAAATATATATGATAGATCGATAAATGGAATGAAATACACCATTCATGGAGACGGTAGGCCGTACGTATGCATGAATTCTATTTTCGTTTCCTTATTGAATTGAATAGAATTAAGTAAATGAAACATATATGTACATAAATACAGTATCATTATTATGTATTATCTTTCATGAATAATTATTATATATAATTTATAATCATACTTGAATGGTTAATCATGAAAAATTAATCTCATGACGTTCGTGGAGACAGTAGTTCATACGTACACACGAGGGATGATATCATTCCCATAATTTTTGAATAGAATTATAGTGGATTATATAAGGTCTCAGAATCTGTATGATGTTTTAATAACCATATATAGATATTATTTACACCATTAAACTCATCCATGTATGGTGGTGGTGGAAAACATTATTACACCACGGCGTGTAGACGATATTCCGTATGTATGCTCGCGCTATGATTTTGTTTTCTGTAGGATGTATAGAAGGTGAAATGGGGTTTATTCATATTTATAATATCATATCATTATATAATTTATAATTATTGTATAACTTTACAACGAAACAACTAAATAATTGGAAGTTGAAGAAGAAAGAAACATGAATGAATTGGTAGAAGAGATTACATCTTCTTCGACACACCTCCTTTATGCTTCCTCTTAAGGGACTAGAGTTGGTATTTTGAGAAGAACAGAATCTATAGAATGTTTATAGGGAAGTGCAGAATTTAAATGGGAAGGGGTTGGCAGATCGTGAAGGCTCAAGGTGTTGTGAAGTGGAGAGGTAGGAGGTTCCCTTTTATAAGGGAAAAAGGGGAACCTTTGGAAACCTCAAAAATATTAATTTATAAAAAACAAAACACAAAATAAAAACCTCAAAAAAATGGCTCGTATTCAAATATTAAATTACATAGGGTTATAATCTCATCAAAAAATTAAATTTAGACATGTTGTAAATTTATTATAATCATTAGCAACTTGATACTATCTTATTTAATCTATTTAATTTTATTTGTGGTAATAAGATTCTAAATATTAAATTATTATAAATAATTACTTATATGTTCTGAATTGTCCATAATTGGTTAATTTAGGGAATTTTAGACCATATAAATTTTAATTTATAATTTTTAAATATTTTTGTAATTTCTAAAAAAAATTATATTATAGTTATTTTTATAAAATAACAATAGTGTCAATTTTGACACTATTAATTTATTTTAATTTAAATAAAATCCACACAAAAGATAAGTTCTAACTAAAACATTTCATAGAATCATAACATGTCATATATTTCTAGAATGTTCATGGACCATATTAAATAGTTCATATAATATTTATTTTAATATTTTTAAAACCAATTATTTGATATTTCAATCAATAAAATAATTCCAACATCACTATTGTGTCACCTTTAATGATAATTATTTAATCCTTAAACATTTTAAATAAATTCACATGATGTAGATAATTTTATTATCTTTCTGGGGACTATTAAATTTTGATGATTCAATAAGTTTATCACTAAATTAAAAATATTATACTTATAAGATTTTAGATAGTGACATGTTGTCACTTTCATTGGTTTTAATAATAATTAAATTATTTTCATTGTCAAAAGTCCATGAAATGAATCTATTCCGACCCTTATGTGATATGGGTCCACTTTTAGTCATCAAATTAATTTTTCACAGGTGTTAGGGTAATTTTATAATCTTATTTTTACCCTTAATTACACGATTTATCTTTAACTGTAGTAAATTAAAATTACCGTAGTTACTATTCATTATATCAAAAAAATAAAAGTAACATATTTACCTAATTTGGACCTAGTGAATTAGAATATGGAATCCATTTTTCAAAATTCAAAATAAAGAAGTTTTAGTAATTAATTTAAAATTAATCCCGTCAGTGGAAAAACGTGTTTTTTTAAAACATTACAAATGATTGAATTGATTTAACCTACGAATTCAATGTAAAATCAATGCTAACGACATACATTATATTAAATGGTGAAAATAAATTATATTTATAAATTAAAGCAATATAATATTTTAATTTAAAAATATAAATTATCTGGATGAAAAAAGTTGTTTTAAGTAAAATTTAGCGTATTGTTACTATTCATCAGAATAAGAACGTTGTCAGAAAAATATCAAAACATTATCCAATGTAAATTTTTATATTCTGATTCAAAATAAGAAGTTTATTTTGTAAAATTTAACTTATAAAATTTTCAAAAAATAAATTTAAAATGGGTGTGAATTTAAATGGAGGAAAAACTGTATATTTTGTAAAATACTTATTTTACCCAAAACAATTATTTTGACCAAATACCATGTTCTAGAAAAATATTAAGATGAATAATAATGTTATAAAATTTAAAATGTAGTTAATAATATTCATAACGGGAAGTTTATTAAAATATTATAACCATATATCGTTGTTTAGTGAAACCCGATATTGCATACAACACACGCTATCGTGGAAGGTTGCGATTATGTGTAATGAAAGCCATGTCCGGGTTGCGTGTAGTGCAAGACTCCTTTTATGTTGGGTATAACAAAATCCAACCATATTTAATTTATACAATTAATATATATATATATACACTCAATGTTGCATAGAATAACTACTATCAAACAAACTTGCAATTGTGTGTTACACGATCCAAGATTAGTGTTGAGTATACTACAAGATAATAGAGTGTTTCATATAGTGAAATATAATATTTTTATAGAATTCAATTGAAGATATGCTAGAAATTAAAAATAATATACCTTATAAAATCCTGGGGTGCTTGAGAAACACTCATGGACCACATTAGAAAAAACTTTTAAACCCTATTTATAAACTCAACCATCAAAAAATATTTGAGTTCACCATATCAATCATTACCCTCCAATGATGCTATATTTTTTTAAAACAAAATCATTGCCTGATTATGTGGTATACAGATCAATCATCTCATGGTATCTGTAATAAAGAACAAACATATGTGCACATTTTTTTACTATTCTATGGTTCCTAGAAAATCTTAACTTTTGGTTTTTTCATTCTTTTAAAATAAAAAAGATGTATTGATCAATATTCCTACAACTTATGGGATTCATAGGGATTAAACACTTCATAAGAATATTCTTATGATAGAAAAAAATTATATAAAACCCATAATATATGTATATTATTAGATTAAATAATTTAATAAAGAATGAAATGAAATAACATGCACATTTATAATCCATCCTTTACAATATTCACATGAAATTAACAGTCCCACAAAAGAGATAATGATTTTTTCATCCTTCCTAGGGTTTTCATAAATTATGAGAATATACTAATGCATGGGAAGGACCTCTATATATTTCATGGTACTTTCAAACATTACTATTTTGTATAATGGGAATGATTTATGAATAATTTATTTATAAAATATTCCCTAAAATTTATTCATCATGTACTATAGAATAAAATGTCTTTTTTATGAATCCAAGTTAAATAAATCATTCATTCTATTTTCATAAACTATTAAATAAATTCTCAAAGAATAATTTTTTTATCATTATGATTGAATTATTGAGATAAATTATAGTTTTTTAAATAAAACATTGATGAATAAAAAATCCTTAAACATCATCATATGATGGTTTAAACATATTACGGATTTTTGTGTGGATGATTCTCAACAAACCATGAAAAATCATACAACACAATAATCAAATACATGTCCTCTATGATACGGTGAATCAATCTTTGTCGAGGTAAGAAATTATAATTTTCCATACTGTTTTATGTACTTACCATTTAAGGATTATGACCATTACAAAAAATTTCCATTATCGTCATGTATTGTATTTTTATCATATAATACAAAGATTTAATCAATAAAAATTAACATAATAAATAATATCACTATCATATTTCTATAGAGTTCATTGTAAAATTCACTAAAGCATGTTATGATTAATATAGAGTATCATCCACATGATCAACATCCTTATCTTGTGTATTAATTTTAAACTCATAATCAAAATAACGATAATTTTGATTATAAAAACAATTTTCCACAGTCAAATAGTCATCATCACATGTAAAAACATGAATATCTTTAAAACATTCTCTAATTATTCACCAAACTACCGATAATAAAAAAATAACATGTCCCTATATTCACCACTGAATAATTTAAATATTATAAAAACAAAACCATTGATTGAAAAACATGTATATGGATACATCTCTTACAAACCATTAATATAGTTTTTTTTGAACTAATAATGGTAATTGGTGAATGTTCATTCATATGGTTCATTAATGAACTAAATATACTTTATTATTTAATAATTTTTTCCTCAACCCATTTGGATATAAATGAAAAAAAGAGATGAAATTAATTTATAACACATTAATATATAAATCATTAGCATACTTTTTCCAAGTTTAATATATTTGTTTCATCCCATATAGGTTACACTATATGTATTGTTGGTTCCATAAATCAATGATAACAAAATGTTAACTTTTATAAAAGATATATATAATATTACAAATGCCTAAAATTTATATAATTCAATATGTTTTATGCAGATAAAACTTATTGATAGTTTTTTATTCTTAATTAAAACCATGATCAACATCTATATGATTATAATTATTAATAGAAATATATGATGGATAATATTTTGTAAAACTAATATGTCCTATAAAAAGTATATTTTTCATTGGAATTTAAAACACCAACCAAATTCTAGAAACATTATAAAGTACTAATTAAATTTACTCTGTAATGTGGGTTATAAAATTTTAAAATAATAAGTGCTTATTCCATTACATTTTGTAATGAAATTGATAATATCTATACCAAATCACTTTTAATTGAAACAAAAATTGTGGTTCTATATGGTCTCATGTGTTCCACATCATATTTCTAGTGCATACGATTAAAAAATATGGAATTAGAGTGGTATCATATGGATACTATACCTCATAAATTATACTGCATTCAAACATATAACATAATGAAAAATATATTATTTCACAAAAAATAGGGTACCTATAAAAAATAAATGGTATAAATCATTAATAAATAATATGATACATATATACATGAATATAAATTCATGTATACATGATGGATCACCCATCGGGATATCCACATAGATAAATAAAAATAATAAAAATAAATAAATACCAATATAAAATTATTGGAGGATATAAAGAAAATCATGGTGACAACATCATCCAAATATCCAAATACAATTTTATTAGATGAATCCTAATATAAAAATGTCATGCTTCATCCCAAAACCATCCAACAAACACTTCATTGTTTTTTAGGGTACCCATGGGTAAAGATGACCCATGTAACATGTGGTTAAAAAATTTGTATGATTCCCCCTACAAGGAATATAAAATAAATAGAAAACACATAAATATGTTCATGTTACATGCTACGAATAATAAATATTTATATTTTTATAAAAAAAAAATTTGGTGACTAGGATACATGGAGGTGATCGATGACATTCTTAACTACATATACCAATGATGGGGTGTCCTTGGGAATGCCATAATATCTATTAAAATATGTACCATAATATACAAGTTGTCTCGAAATAATTATTATAATTTATAAATAAAGAAATTTTTTCCCTTAATCATAATTTCTATATCTAGTTCAAGGGTATCTTTTAGTATTTCACAATGGCCATTAAAACAAATATGAAAACCTAGTTTCTAATCGACCATGGTTTTTATTGACATAAAAACATTGAATAAAATCAACTCATTATATATTTATAATGGTATAGAAAATAGAATAAAATACATATATAGATAATATCCTTGGAGTTGTCGATAAATGAATAAAAAAACATGTAAAACTACATCCAAATTTTTCAAATTATTCTAATAAGATGAACACAAATATTGTGGGGGAATCTCCCCTGAACTACCATGCCCACAATATAAGATAAAAAAACTGTGCTAGATAAAATAAATTTACTAGAAATAATATAATCTCATAAATAAATCCATTTTATCACCAGGAGCTATATCCAGACAACCCTTATAGTCATGTTATCATTAATATAATTTCAAAACTAATGCACCATCCATGTTTTTCTCCCACTCTTACAAAATTATTCATGTGATGTAATATAGATTCATTATATTTTCATTTTTCATGTTTAATGGTGTGGGATCCCCTCACTTATCCCCTCAGTTTATTTTCTGAACCACCTTATTTTATTATAACCTTAAGGGTATTATTTTTCAATTTTAATGGTTATAGTTTCATTAAATTTAGTTATATTTTTTTAATGTTAGTTATCCATATCTTATGGCCTATTATTTGGGATGTAACATATTAATGATATGATTACACCAATTTAGGTGGTATATTCCATTAAATTTCCATTTATTATAAAGTTAGAATATATTTTGATAAGTAAATATTAAAATTAAATGAAATGAATGTTTTTTATGAAACCAATATATGTGTTATCAAAAGATATCATTAGTTTTCTGGTTTTTAGGTTTTAAAAATTAGTGGAAATTCATACTTCAGTGGATATTTATATTTAAATTGTCATTATGCATTTATGATGTTTCATAATAAGTCATTGTTTGTTTTTTATATGTAATGTGATTTGATTAAGGTATTTTGAACCAAAGTGGTTTTATAAGGTGTAGTTTTTATTATTTTGAAATGGTACCTTTATTTTAATATGAAATTTTGTATCAATATGATTATTTCTTATTTATGAAGGTTTTTTTCTTGAATAAAAATGGATTTCAATTTTTTAATGAAAACACATTCATTAAATAGATCGGTGTGATTATTTTATAGTTATTATATATTGTAAATAAAATTGGTTGTGTCTTCCATATTTTTGGTAGGATAAGTAATTTCATTGATTTAGGATATTGGTTCTTGATATTATTTATGTTTTCTCTAATATTTCAAATTTTACGGTGATTTTAAAAAGGGGTTGTAAATGTTTTATTATTATTTTTATTTGGTGTTACATGTGATATCCCATTGAATTGAATTTAGTATGACCATTATTTTCAAATAGGGATTTCCAAATAATTATTTATTATATATAAATAGAAGTATAAATTGACACCAAAACTGTTGGTGGTTCGATGAGGAATTATTTACAAAATACATTAGAACCATTATTACCCTTTTCTTATAATTATTAACATAGTGTTAATATTATTTGAAATGTTATTAGTAGTTATTATTTTTTTCAAGACCCGTCCTCGGGGGCCATGTCGTGACTACCCCAGGCCCGCCTTCCATAGGCCATGGGCTGGCAACTAGCACCAAGGCACAAATACAGGTAAAATGGGAAGCCATTGCCTTTGTAAAGTAAAGAAACACCATAGGGAAAGCAAGTAGTAAAAGTAAAAACTAAGTAAAAACTGAGTACAACAGTAAGTGGGCCAGCATACAAACCCAAAATGAATGTAATGTACAACTGGAAAGGGAAAACAGAAATTGTAAAGTAGAGCCGCAGCGTCGAGCCGTCCACTGGAAGTCCCACCTGAATGGTGGGTACATATATCCCCCTCTGCTCCTCAGGTCCAGCCAACCGCTCTGAGTACGTCCCGCCCAGTGGTCCACATCCAGGTACTATCCTACTCTACAAGCCTCAACCACGATCAGCAATATCCGTCGTCTGCAACCAACACAACGTATCGCGGGCATAGCCCGTGCAGGGGTGAGTATAAGCTACTCAGTAGGGTCCCCGAGACCCCCGAAGGTCTCCCAAAATCCACAAAAGGATAATCCACAAAGGAAAGATGCAATCACGAAGTAACATCTGATACTGTTTAGGTATATTCCCATACATATACCTAAGTTATCAATTCTCGTTCGTCTCCAATATCCATGCTCAAGTACAACCCAGTCCCCACAAAAAAGCAAAACGTAAATCCACAATGGATAGAACAACACAATCCACATATTAAAGCAAAACAGGATTTAGCTGAAATAGGTATACTTCTTCGTATGACGATGGAGATGATCAGATATTTCCACTGATTCATCTAAGACGTTGGACCCACAAAGGATCGATAGGTACTAACCCCCACAATGACCCACAAGGGATCTGTCCCGCATAGGATCGATAGGTAACTAACCCCCGCAATGACCCACATAGGATCTGACTCACAAAGGATCGATAGGTAACTAACCCCTGCAAAGACCTACACAGGATCGGACCCACACAAGATCTGTAGGTGCTGGCTCACAAAGAACCATTGAGCACTGACCCACACAGGATCAGTCCCACACAGGATCGGTAGCACTGATCCACGTAGGATCACAGAATGCTGTATTCATCACCGTCGAATCCACTGAGATTCACTGTACAGTCGTCGTCGTCGTCATAGTCGCAAACGTAGCCAGCTCTAGGGTTCCCGCACACAGTAAGCTCGTTCGGGAGGTTCCGCTCCACGAGTCAAGAGGCAGATACATCAACTGACACATAGTCCAGAGTTGATGTATGTAACAACCCCAAACCCAGGGTGCTTAATGAGACATGATATACTTAACATTACATCATTAAAAATTAACTATCATGTCCCATTACTATAGAAGATCGCGAGGCTCAGGATTCTGGGAAACCAGCTGCTTCTGATTGACTTCATTAGTACCAACCATGCTTGAAAAATTTTAAACGAAATCTTAGGGTGAGAAAAAATGCCCAGTAAGGGGTTTTAAAACATTTTTAGAAAATCCATTCTCAAAGAAGTCCTTTTGAGGAGAATTAAACACTTTTCTAAAACAAAACATTATGATTTCTTAAAACATGAAATCCATCATTCTTTGAAAACCACATGCACAAAGAAGCACGTACATGAAATAAGATTTAAAGTAAACATGATCAGAGAGCGCAACATAGGAAAGATAAAAATGCATAAAATTCAAACAAGGTTACTTTAATTATAAAATAATTCTATGGATAAGCAGAGAAAACATGCATATCATGGTTCATGAAAAAAAAGATCATCTAACAATTTACCATATGAAAAATAGTTCTTGACACATAAATTGTATTCTCATGGTCATGGGAGCTTTCAACTAGGGGTTGTCCTGTTAGTTGAACTAACCCCTGGTTGACCTTAATCATTACATGCAGAGGGAATGTATAATACTAGAATTTGTGAAGACCTTTTGTCTAGACCGCATAACATACTTAACGGGTCAAGGCTCACTGCCCACCATGTTTCCTTATCTCAAGCCAATGCTAACTTCCAAGACATTCTCACATAATCGTCTCATGAGACTCCTGCTTTACCCAATGCATTGGAGTGCTGTATAATTCTGGGCGCACCCGTCACATCATTCTTGTTGCGCTATATAATTCCGGGCGCACCCGTCACATGTAAGTCCTATACATCCCTCACATATCCTGACATGGTCATTCATTCATGGGGTTTCATACATTCATAATTAAACCCCATTTTCACATACGTATTCATAACATGAAGACAATTTAATCATTTAATACATTATGACATGCATGTTAAAGCTCCGTGCACATACAAAGTTATCTTGACATTTGAAAATATGGTTTTTAAGAAAATAAACATAACATATAACATTTCATCATAATATTCAATTAAAGCATGGTCATTCATAACTTACACAAATGATAATAAATGGATATCATGGGTATTTAATACAGGCGGTTGGGGTTACAATGTGCATAATCAAGTCCATCTTGGGGAAATCATGTATATAATTGTGTAAACTCTTTTATTAGAACTTTAAATAAACATGAGTACCTACCTATTAATACATGTATGCACTTGTAAAAGTTCAAGGAGTACATACTAAGCATTTTTACAAAGCAAAAATCCTGATTTATCCAGAGCAGTGACAAATGAAAAATTCTCAATTTCAAGAATGATTTTGAAATCCAACCAACCCATAAACATCATCATGTTATATTGTAATAAATTGAAAAACATGGACACTAAGTTCATATTCATGTATATACACATACATGTATGTATATATATATCAATATACTTCATTCACTTGCATAATTTCACCCATTCATTCAATTACTCAAAATCTCCATTTTTTATAGAAGAAAAGAAAAAAGCAGGGTTATAAACATTGAGTAAAGGTTTTATACTTTATTTTATCATCTTATACATATGTGTATATAAATTTATATATATATACATACATATAGAAACAGAAGGTGTGAAAAGTAAGAACCTGCACCCAAACAAAAACAGAACCTTCGAATCCTTGCTCCCAATTTTAGGTTTTCACAAAGGGGCTGACAAGATCGGTTCTAGGAATAGGTAACACAGGTTTATATGGTCTTGTATGTTCTTATACATAATTATACAACAAGTTTATATAACTATATAAAACTTTTAAAAAAATTGGCAGGAAACAAGAAGAGGATTTTCCCCCTTACTCCTAATTGGTTCTTTAAGCCGAGAGGGATCCCATGATCTATGTTTGCACCAGTTTTACACACTCCAGAATATATATAACTTGTTTATATATATACCAATTTATATAAAACGAAGCATAGAAGAAAGCAACCAAAATAAACCTACTTCATACCTTGCTTGGAGAGGAGGAGTTGACAAGGCAGGAGGAACCGAATGTGAAAAATGCAGAAGGTGTACATATATACATATAACATGTATATACGTTTATATAACTATATACAAAACCCGGTGTTTACACAAACGTATAAAAAACATCACCCTTAGCAGTTCGGAGAGGAGGAGAGGAGAATAGAGCAGCGATGAGGTCCAGAGCCGGAGAGATCACAGGAGCCGGATGCAAGGCCTTCGGTGCAACAAGGGGTTTAAAAAAATAGAAGAAGAAGATGGACTTCAGGGAAGTCGTCGGTTGAGGCCTCCGAGGCGAGGGGTCGGTGTCGACTTAAGGAAAGAAGGAGTCAGCTCGGGTCTACTTCACTGGCCTAGAGAAGAAAAATGGGCACCCTACGATCTACTTGTCTGGTGACGTGAGGAAGGAGAAGAAACCGTGGGCGCGAGGTGGAAGAAAACCGAGAAAGCAGAGGGCGGCTGGGATCAAACCGGGATTATCGGACAACATAGGATCGGTGCGGCATTAAAAGAAACCGATGGCTGCGATCAGGGGGGAGAGGATCGGACGGCCCAGGTTGATGGGGCGTTAAAAACGTAGTTTCTACAGGTTTTTTTAAAAAAAGCATTGTTAATATTCTTATTAATTTATTAATTCATCGATTTTATTATTTTTATTAATGAATTTAATTATTTAACCACCTTTATTATTTTAATAAAAAATCATTGGTCAATAAAAATTATATATTGATTTAATCAAAACGTGCTATTATATAAACACATGTATACATATATATTCCATTTTTAAGATACCAATAATTTTTTATTGACCTTATTATATTAATAATATTATTTTTATACCATAATTATTGATCTTTTATTATTATATTTGAAAAAATAACAGAGGTTTATTTAATCGATTAAAGAAAACATTGGTTTATTCAACATAATATATATTTATTTGTTTATTTATTTATTTATTTTTCATTTGCTGAATTACATAATAATTACCTTAACTTATAATTTCATGCAAAAATTTGGGTACACTCTTTTAATAAAAGAAAACGAAATAGGTTACTTAAAATTATTTATGTAAGCTTAAAGATGCGAAATTTGTGAAAAAAACTATAATTTGACAAAGTTTCCAAAATAGTTAGTAAATGTCAAATTATAAAAGAAATAATATATCTAATTTGATGCAATATATATAACTCATAAAAATCCATCAGGATTAATATAATTATAAAATAAAGGTTTAAATGTTAAAATTAATATGTATAATGGATGAAAAACAATAATATTAATTTTCGCCGTTTTGAAAAATAAAATTCTCATTTTGGGAAAACAAGGGATAAATTAACTAAATTAACATTGATGTCATTTTAATTTAAATTACATAATTAATTTTCCGAACTTCCAGGGGTAAGCCATCTTATTTCCAATGGTCAAAAACAAAACTTAGAGGACAGGAGGAACCAACGGTCAAAATAAAACCAACGGTCAAATTTATATCCACTTTAGGTTCAACGGTCAGATCGAGGTGCTTATAAAAAGGGTCTGGTCTCGGGGCGTCCCTTACTCCAAGCGACCGAAGGAGAAAAGTAAATATGGTTCGAGTGATCCCCTTGGTGCTGAGCACAGTTGCAGTGGCTTCGTCCATCCTCATGTTTATAATGATGGATGCTCGAAACCCCTACAACATTCTTGGGCTCTTAGTGGTTTTAAGCGGTCTCCCCATTATTGTAATCGGGTTCTTATTTGGGATTTTGGGTTAATTTACCTTCTTGTTTGGTTAGTAGATATTTTAGCCAAAATGTTTCTTATTTGAATAAAAGGAATTTTTCATCCATTTGATGCATTTTATTATTAATACCTTATTATTTGTTTGTTGGTTCGCATAATGAGTGACATTGAAAAGAAAACTTGTCAAAAATAAAAACATGGTTTTCTGGGGTCGTTACATCACTTCCCACTTCAATGAATTGTGCCCTTGCAATTCTATCATAAAAAAAGACAAACTGAAACCCCAAACATAGAACACTACCAAAACAGTGGATCTGGCTCGGTTAATGAGATACCGATGTTGGCACACAAATCTTCCATTTCCCTAGCCCAGATACACCTCGAACAGTATTCCTTGAGCTCCTGTTCGTGCGTACATTACACGGGCTTCCAAAGGGAGGCACGTGCGATGAAAAGCTTGGAAATGTCCGAGTAGATAAACTTATTGATGACTCTTCTGGCCACATCACGCTCGAGGTAGTCGATAGGGATGACGCGGTTGAGGAGACTGAGATTCAGGACTTGGAACATGAAGGCTGCACTGAGCTAGAAATTCTGAGCAGCCACGAGAAAGCACGCTCTGGCAGAAAAGTTTTGTGCCAGAGTGAATCAATGGAACAGGCCCTTAAAGTATCATCCCCTTCGTCTATAGCAGGGGAGTTGAGTCGTGGAAACGAGGTGAAAGACATGATCATCCTCTTGACATAAAAGAAGGATCTCTGAACCATTTTCTAGATCGAGAAAACACTGGAAGGACCCTCGCAGGTATAGAAATGATGGATAATCCACCATGCATGCTTTGATCAAGATGACTTCTACTAGCTCATCGGGTAGGGATGAGAATTTCCTTTGACTAGCCATCTGAAAACAAACATCGAAGGGAAACTCTTAACAACATTGATAAGGTGAAGACATGAATGGAAACAAGAAACTTCCATTTATGAAAAAGTTTACACGGCAAAGTCTGAGTTTACAAGACTTACACCACAAAGAGTGGAAAAACTTCCTAACTCTTCAAACCACACACAAGATGAATAGACAGGACTAAACTCATGGGAAAATTTATAACACCTCTGGAGTTTAGCGTGAGCGGTATGGAGTTGGGAAAAATCAGTATATACTTCTTGTCTAAGAGACACATGAGTGGACTCATTTTCCAATGCACCAAAGTCCATTAACTGGCCCCAGATGCCGTAGTGCAAAATCTGGCACAGGTAAGCCGCTCGGAGGTCTCCGGCAGCAGCAGCTTCTTGAAAAGGGTTATCAAGAATTGTGCCAAATTCCTTGCCAGTTGTAAACACTCGGAATAGTCCATCGTGATACCTTCCCCAACGTGCATAAGTGGAAAATTGGGTCATCATCATTAGGTGATAATCCATCCCCAATCCCCGGTGAAGACTAAGAACCCTAGGTGAATTTGACACGCTATACAGGTGCTTACACATCATGCGAATTTGGGTATAATTCAGAAAGTTCTCATGGCTAGCTAGAGATATAATGTTCTCTAGAGCCTCTGTTGAAAGTTACAAAAGGTCGGTAGGTACATCAGCCATATGAAAGCTACCATATTTTTACTTATATAGTCATAGAAATACATTTATATCACCTGTTTTTTCAGATTGGCCTGAACCCATCCTCTGATACCAACTGTAGCAACCCCGACCGCATTCTTGGGCTCTTAGTGGATTTAAGCGGTCTCCCCATTATTGTAATCGGGTTCTTAGTTGGGATTTTGGGTTAATTTACCTTATTGTTTGGTCAGTGGATGTTGTAGCCAAAATGTTGCTTATTTGAATAAACGGAATTTTTCATCCCTTTGATGCATTTTATTATTAATTCCTTATTAGTTGTTTGTTGGTTCACATAACGAGTGCCATTGAAAAGAAAACTTGTAAAAAATCAAAACATGGTTTTCTCGGGTCATTACAATGTATCCAAACGTTCCATATTGTCAACTGGAAGTCAACGTCACAGACGGCACGTCAATCGGTCGCCTGGTCTGAGAGTTACTGGCTTTTTCGTCCGAGGGGCCCGGTTGGTTTTTAAGGAAAAACCAACCTGACCGTACTCCACCTGCGTCCAAACCTCGGGCAGATTAAGCCAAAAGATCCATCACAGTAAGAGTAATCTAACAATGTCGATGTCACGTCAATCAGACGTTCGGAGCTCAAGATATGAGTCGTTCCGCTCCGAGGTCCCGTTTGGTTTCGTGTACGAACCAACTCGGCCGAACCCAAAGTATTATGAAACCTTGAGTGCGATATACCGAAACAACCGTTTCGATCCAAGGATCGCATTGCGACTGACAGTGCATCGATCGGAGTCCCATTGCACAAGTTATGGGCGTCCGACCAGAAAATATTCTGTATGAAGGGGTTTGGGCCCGGTCCGACCCGGCCCGATACCCCCAGGGTCGACCCGAACCGGGTCCGGGTCCGGCCCGGACTGGCGGACCGGCCAAACGGCTGAGCCATTGAGGAGGGGGGGACCTGCCCCCTGGTTTGAAACCGCGTCCCCCCTTAATGGGGGCCGCTAAGCTGGCCGGCTGGGGGTTTAAACCCCCAGCTTTCCCTTGCCTGGCCAGCCCACCCCTTCCGGCCGGTTTCTGCCACCATGGGACCAGCGATGGCCAGTCCCCTCCCTACTCCGACACCGGTAGCCTGCTTCCGGCCGCCAGTTCTCATTCTCTGCCGTGGCCTAGTATCGGTCGCGACCTTCATTCACATGGTGCGGTGCGACGGAGTCGCACCCCTCTGCCGCGGCCCCGCTCCGGCCGCGGTGCTTTTGCTGTTCTCCGGCGCGGCGCGACGGCGCCGTGACTTGGTTCAATTTCACGGCACGACAGGACGGCGCCACGCATTACTTGTCGCATGATACCGCGTGGTGAGACGACAACATGCCATTCCCATTCCAACCATATTAGAAACAACAACATGGATAAGGGAGGAGGGTTGGTCGTGTTTGTGTGGTCCGGCCCCCTCTCGTTAATCGATAGAAAATGGTCGTATTTTCACGAAGAACAACAAGGTAGTATTCATGAAAAAAATAAATAAACCCCTACATTGAGAGTAGCTTTAATAGAGGTTCGTCGAATGAGGATTCGTCGCAGAATATCCATCATGGGAATAGGCGTCGGGGAAAAAGAGAGTCATGTCACGAGGACGGTGTCACGTCGTCGATCTCCGAGGAATCCGGTGTTCTTCGCATTCTTCGTGTTCTTCGACGAAGAGGATGAAGAAACTCAAGACTCCCTTAGATTTTCTCCCAATGCTCCCAAGGCAACAAGACTCCAAGAAAAATAAAATAAGTCCCTTAATTATTTTATTAACTCAACATAAGTTTTGAAATTCAAACACTCACATTAAACTCACTTCATTAATATCATAAGTTATTAAAACATAAGTTATCAAATTTAATTGTGAGTTGAGGGAGTTATGTAATGTGAAGGGGTGGGGTTCGTGTGGGCCCCACCATCCTCATAACCTCCCATGGTATGTTGGGTAGTTACCAAACTTCCACCCAAAGATTAAATCCACTAAGAGAAAAAAAAAATTGTAGTTAAATTTTTATTTTAACTTCCACAATTTTTATCAACTTCTCTCATGAAAAATCAACTCTAGAAAAGGAGTTCCTAAGAAATTATCGGCGCTGCGAATCCATCGGTGCCCTCAGAATTCGATTCCGAGAACCGGTTCAAAAGTTATAAATTCCCGCTCATTCGTTCACTGAATGTACCCGAGCTAAACTTCAGATAGAAATTTCGGGCACACCGGGCCTCAGAATCAAGTGTCGTCAGAAACTGTGTTCTTGTAAAATCCCAAAAAAAATTAAGAAAAAATATCCCATGAATTTTACGGGTCATTACATTACTCCCACCTCAGGGCTTTACGTCCCCTTAAAGTTACATCATAAACTAGGGAAACAAATGTGGGTACTGAGCATGCATCTGAGCCTCCCGCTCCCAAGTGCTCTCCTGGAGATTCTCATGCTGCCATCTGATGCACACAGGAGGAATCGATCGTCAATGTAGGACCCGCTCCTGTCGATCCTTGATCTCCACTGGGACCTCCGTAAAATTCACCCTATCATTAAAGTCCAGCACCCCATGGTCAATGAAATGGGTCGGGTCTTGCACGTATCTCCTCATCTGAGATACGTGGAAGACGTCGTGCACTCGGTGCAACTGAGGTGGTAGAGTCATGCGATAAGTCACCTCGCCAATCCTGATGAGGACCTGGAATGGTCCGATGAAGTGTGGAGACAACATTCCACCTCAGCCAAATCTCTATAATCCACGTCGAGGTGAGTCACGCAAGAAGACGTGGTCGCCATCCTCGAACTCTAGTGGCCTTCGCCTTCTGTCAGCATAAGATTTCTGCTGGCTCTGAGCTGTCCTCATCCACACTTGGACGACCTAGACCTTCTCTGTCATGGACTGGACCATCTCCGGTCCCACAAGTGCTGACTCCCCAGGGTCTGTCCAGCACAAAGGAGATCTGCAAGGTCGGCCGTACAACGCCTCATATGGTGCCATCCCGATGGGGAGTGGTAGCTGTTGTTGAATGCGAAATCCACCAAGGATAGGCGAGCCTCCCAGCTGCGACCAAAGTCGAGGACACATGCGCGGAATATTCCCTCAAGTGTCTGAATGGTCCTCTCCTTCTGACCATCCTTCTGAGGGTGAAAGGTTGTGCTCAGACGTAGCTGCGTCCCGAACACCTCCTGCAACAACTTCCAAAGCTGGAAAGTAAAGCGAGCATCTCGATCGGAGATGATAGACGATGGCACACCGTGAAGTTGTACAATATCCTGAATGTAGAGATGTCCCGTTCTCTCCACTGAGCCCTGCTCTCTGATGGGTAAGAAGTGAGCCGACTTGGTGAGTCAGTTGATAATCACCCAAATGGAGTCGTGACCTCTGGAAGTGCGTGGAAGTCCAGTCATGAACTCCATAGATATCCCGTCCCACTTCCACTCCGGGAACTCCAAGGGCTGTACCAAGCCTACTGGTACCTGATGCCCTGCCTCCACCTACTGGCAATTGAGGCATCGAGAAACGAACTCCTCCACATCCTTCGTCATGTGTGGCCACTAGTGTTGTCATCTGAAGTCCTGGTACATCTTCTCCACTCCGGGATGTACCTCCAATGGATAAGTGTGAAACTCTCTCAGCACCTCCTCCTGTAATGCAACTGGTACGAAGGTACGTCCTCTGAAACGGACGTCGTGCTATTCTCTAAAGGAGAAACCCTCAGGTGCATGTCCTGAGGATATCTGTGCACGCCGCTTCTCACAGTCTGTGTCACCATGCAGTGCTTCTCTGACCCACTGCAGTAGTGGTGGGGTGACTGTGAGTGACTGAAGAAAGGCTGCTCCATCTTTATCCACGAAGGATATCTGCAAGGCAGCTAACTGATCTGCCGCATCCTCAATTAGTTGAAAGCCCGTCCTCCTGCTGAGAGCATCAGCTACTACGTTCCCCTTCCCAGGAGTACATAATATTTCAAAGTCATAGTCCTGGAGGAACTTGAGCCATCTCCATTGACTCATATTCAGGTCCTTCTGAGAGAAGATTTACCTCAGACTCTGATGGTCCGAATAGACTGAAAAGCATTCGCCCATCAGATAGTGTCGCCATGTCTTTAGAGCGAAGACCACTGCTTCTAACTCCAGGTCATGGGTAGAGTAGTTCTGCTCATTTGGCATCAAATGACGTGATCCATAGGCGATCATTTCCTGCTCCTGCATCACGACACATCTGAGTCCTGTCCCTGATGCATCGCAGTAGACTACGTACCCTACTCCCTCCTATGGAAACCTCAAGATAGGGTCGCTGGTCAATCTATGTTTCAGCTCCTGGAATATCTTCTAACATCTGTCTGACCACACGAAGGGTTTCCCCTTCCTCCATAATGTTCAGAAAAGCTGCAAAGATTTCTCCATGGCCGAAAAGGGAAATTCGGTCTCATCCCTAGGATGGACCACGTTCCTTACCTAATACAAGCAATACCGCCATGATTAGTTAATTCACAGAATGGATGATGTCGTAAGTCCTCGACGCTGATACCAGGAGATCCAACCGTTACTCTCGCCTCCAAGGGTTGAGTCACACTATCGGCATCAGTGTGTGGTCACTGGGTATCCTACAGTAAGAATCTCGCAAGTGAGGGTCAAGTCAACAGTTTTTTTAACCGGCACCTCTTAGTAATAACAAACAAAAGACAAGAAAGAAAATGTCACCATTGAAAGTGTCTTTTATTACATCAAATCAAGCTACAAGGACACAAGGAAACACAAACTACAAATCTAGAGACATTATGGGCAAAGGCCTCTATTCCTGGAGCTAGTCCCACACTAGTCCACTCGCTTCTGGAGCTCCATGATTGTAAGCTTCAGCTGCCAGAAGTTGTGCTCTCCCCTGAGGTCAGGGTGGAACTCCTGGTGGTGGTGGTGGTAGAGCCTCAAAACGTCGTCCACCACCTGCAGCTCGACCAGCTCCTCGGACTTGTCCACCTGCTCCCTGCGGACCGCCATGGTCGAACCTCTGCCTCTGCCTAGGTGGTCCCTCAACCATCTGCTGCTCCTATGCATGGCGGGTCGGGCAGTCACGAGCCATGTGGCCCTGCCCACGACATGCATAGAATTGTATTCCACTCATAAGACTGGTTCTGATGCGTGTGCCCCGCACCTCCGAGCCAGTATCCTGTGGTCGTCCTCCCGTTGGCCTGGCTAGCTTGGACCTCTACGACATCTGCCTACTGTCGGCTGCAGAAGACTCCGCCACGTGTCACCCTGCGGTAGGTCTTTCCCCTAGTGTAGACTCAGTGAGAAAACTCTCGATGAGAAGAGCTCGCTCCAGTACTCCTGCTTGAGTCGGAATACTGAGGGAGATCAGCGATGCCCTGATCCCATGTCTCAATCCCTGCTCAATGGTCTAGTCCCGGAAGAATGGGTCATGTACCATGTCTGTCGAGTAGCACGATAGATCAGTAAATCTCGTCGAGTACTGGGCGACCATCAAGCTACCGTGCCGCTGCTGTAGAAGCTCTTGGATGCGCACCTTACGGAGGGTGGCTGGGAAAAACTTCGAGCAGAAGAGGCTCTCAAAGTCCGTCCAGAGAAGGGATGCCTCATCGTGCACCTGGAGCATCAAGCTCCACCATCGGCCCGCTGCCACGTGCAGTAGGCTCGCAGCTAGGATCACCATGAGGTCTCCTGGTGTCCTCACTAACCTGAAAACTCGTACCATTGCCAACAGCCAGTCCTTGGCTACCTGGGTGTCTTCCTCCCTCCGGAACCTAGGCGGTCGCTGGCGCTGGAACTCATGCAGTGCACTAAGGCGACGTGCATCGTCAGCGGCTGGGGCTGGAAGCATCAGTGGCTCGGCGGGTAAAGGTACCGTCGGTGCCTCATCTGTCAAATGGCCCTGTACTGATGCCTCGTCGCTCGGTGGGCTGTCGTCACACTCAACTCTCGGAACCCTAGCTGGCTGCCATCATGGGGCCATCCTGAAAAGGAAACAGGTGCGCCACGGTCAGAACAGTATACCTGGTGAGCTGACACAAAGTAATCACAAAAAAAACATGAAACATACATGCAATCAATGTTTTCGTACATTACGTCGGAAATCAGAAGGTAGGGTCCTACTATACGGATACGCCGACCACTGCACCAACACTGGACTCCCTGGACTGATAACCACACCCAAAACGCATAACACTATTGCTTCACATAGAAAAAGATCAACGTCCAATGTTTTGCGGTAGAACCGAACTCCTCTGATACCAATTTGTCATGACCCGTCCTCGGGGCCCGTGTCGTGACGACCCCAAGCCCGCCTTCCATAGGCCAGGGGCTGGCGACTAACACTAAGTCGTAAATCCCAGTAAAAAGTTAAGGAATTTCCTTTGTAAAGTAAACAAACACCACAGAGCTAGAAAGCAGTAGAAGTAAACACTAGGTAAAAAATGTGTACAACAGTAAGTGGGACAATATAAAAACCCAAACTGAAAGTAAAGAACAACTGGAAAGGGAAACAACAACTTTAAAGACGAGCCACAACATCGAGCCATCCACTGGAAGACCCACTTGAAGGGTGGGTACAGATAGCCTCCTCCGCTCCTTGGGTCCAGCCAACCGCTCCGAGTACATCCCGCCCAGTGGTCCACCTCCAGGTACCGTCCTGCTCCGCAAGCCTCAACCATGAGCAGCGCTCTCCGTCGTCTGTAACCAACACAACGTAGTGCGGGCAGAGCCCGTGCAGGGGTGAGTAAAAGCTACTCAGTAGGGACCTCGAGACCCCCGAAGGTCTCCCAAAATCCACAAAGGATAATCCACAATGGAAAGATGCAATCACGAAGTAACATCCGACACTTCTTAGGTATATGTCCATACATATACCTAAGTCATCAATTCTAATTCGTCTCCAACATCCGAGCTCATGTACAACCAAGTCCACACAGGAAAGCAAAACGTAAATCCACACAGGATAGCATAACACAATCCACATAGGAAGGCAAAACATGATTCATCTCACACAGGTATACTTCTTCGTATGACGATGGAGATGATCAGATATTGCCACTGATTCATCTAAGTCGTCGGACCCACAAAGGATCGATAGTTACTAACCCCCGCAATGACCCACAAGGGATCTGAACCACACATGATCGATAGGTAACAAACCCCCACAATGACCCACATAGGATCTGACCCACAAAGGATAGATAGGTAACTAACCCCTACAAAGGCCCACTCAGGATCAGATCCACACAGGATCTGTAGGCGCTGGCTCACACAGAACCGCTGAGCGCTGACCCACACAGGATCAGACCCACATAGGATCGGTTGCACTGATTCATGTAGGATTGCTGAGTGTTGTAGTCTTCGTCGTCGAATCCACTGAGGATCTATGTACAGTCATCATCGTCGTCACAGTCACAAACGCAGCCAGCGCTAGGGTTCCCCCACATAGGAAGCTCGTTCGGGAGGGTCCGCTCCACGAGCCGAGAGGATGATACATCAACTGACACATAGTCCAGAGTTGATGTATCCAAAAGTTCCGTATCGTTAATAGGAACTCAACATCACAGATGGAGCATCAATCGGATGCCCGGTTTGAGAGTTATTATTTTTTTTGTCCCAGGGGCCCGGTTGGTTTTTAAGGCAAAACCAACCTGAACGTACTCCACCTGCGTCCAAACCGCGGGCAGAGTAAGCCAAATACCCACAGGAAAAGATTTGGTATTAAGGGGTTCGGGATCCGTCCGACACGGCCCGATACCCCCAGGGTCGACCCAAACCGGGTCCGAGTCCAGCCCGCTTTGGTGCGGCCCGGCCCGGCCTGGGTGCGCTGGCAAGGCGCTCGGCCAAACGACTGAGCCGTTGAGGAGGGGGCCGCCTACCCCCCTGGTTTGAAACTGTGTCCCCCCTTAATGGGGGCCACTCAGCTGGCTGATCGGGGGTTAGAACCCCCGATATTCCCTTGACCTTCCGGCCCACCCCGGCCTTCTGGTTTCTGCCACCACGGGACCAGCGACAGTCGGTCCCCTCCAAGCCCTGACACCGGCATCCCACTTACGGCCACCGGTTCCCATGCTCCGTCGTGGCCCAGTATCGGTAGCGACTTTCATTCATCTGGTGCGGTGCGACGGCACCGCACCCCTCCGCCGCGGCCCCGCTCCGGCTGCGGTGCTTCTGCGGTTCTCTGGCGCGGCACGATGGCTCCACACATTACATGCCGCATGATCCCGCGCGGTGCGATGGCACCGCGCCCTTCCCGTTCAATCCACATTTGAAATAATAACATGGATATGGGGGGAGGTTCGGCTGTGTTTGTGCGGTCCAGCCCCCTCTCGTTAATCGATAGTAAATGGTCAAATTTTCACGAAGAAAGACAAGGTAGTATTCACGAACAAAATAAATAAACCCCTACCTTGAGCGTAGCTTGGACGGAGGATCGTCGATCGAGGATTCGTCATGGAATATCGGTCGCGGGAAGAGGCGTCGCGGAAAAAGTGAGTCACGTCGCGAGGATGCCATCGCATCGTCGGTCTCCGAGGAATCCGGCATTCTTCGCGTTCTTCGCGTTCATCGTGTTCTTCGACGAAGTGGATAAAGAAACTCAAGACTCCCTTATCTTTTCTCCCAAAGCTCCCAAGGCAACAAGACTCCAACAAAAACAAAAGAATTCCCTTACATATTTTATTAACTCAACATAAGGTTTTAAATTCAAACACTCACATTAAACTCAATTCATTAATATCATAAGTTATTAAAACTTAAGTTATCAAATTTAATTGTGAGTTGAGTGAGTTAAGGAATGTGAAGGGGTGGGGTTCATGTGGGCCCCACCACCATCATAACCTCCCATGGGAAGTTGGGTAGTTACCCAACTTCCACCCAAATCTTAAATCCACTTAGAGAAAATAAAAATTGTAGTTAAATTTTTATTTTAACTTCCACAATTTTTATCAACTTCTCTCGTGAAAACGCAACTCTGGAAAAAGAGTTCCTAAGCAATTACCGGCATTGCGAATCAATCGGTGCCCTCAGAATTTGATTCCGAGCACCGGTTCAAAAGATTGAAATTCCCGCTCGTTCGTTCACTGAACGTACCCGAGCTAAACATCGGATAGAAATTTCGGGCACACCGGGCCTCGGAATCAAGTGCCGTCAAAAACTACGTTCTTGTAAAATCCAATGAAAATTAAGAAAAAATTCCCCTTGAATTTTACGGGTCATTACAATTTTTGGATATGATCTTGATATTAAAGGAGATGTGTTGTAGGTGGAAGGTATATGCTTCATGTGCTTTAGTTCCTTTGTGGGATATGTTATCCTGGGTTTTACATTGATTCTAAAGTATTCCACATCCATTATCTATGACATGAGGGGCATTAAGATAATAATAGTGTAATTAAAGGTGTTTTGAAATATTACATGATAGTAAAAAACTACCTACTGTTACCTACTTGAATGTTAAGATCAAGATATCAGATTATAATTGATGAGAATATTTGAGAGTGATTTAGTGTACGAGTAGTGTTATTGATAATGATTTGAAAGTTAGTTCAAATTTTTCATGTTATGTAATCACGATATTGGTCCCTATGTTATTTCCAAATGATATGTATCCAATATTTTATCATTTTAGAATATTTTCATGTGAGTTTCATGCATTATTATTTAATCTCGTTTTAACATATTTGCCATTTTGACATCAGAATTATTATCATAAGGGATTCAGTATTTTAATTATTTTTATTTTTTATGACTCTGTGAATATTTATTTATTTTTGTTTTCCATTTACTATACTCAATAAGATTATGATTTTGTGTTCTATTTTAAAAAACAATAAAATGATTTTTATGAAATATATACCATGGAATTATTTTTACTTTGAAAATGTTTTTTAAAATCCATGTGATAATGTGTTTTCAATGATGGGTATTTTAATAGAAGAAAAAAATTAAATTATATGCATATCGAAAATACGTAAATCTGTTTTAAAAATTAATGGAGTTGGGTATTTATAAACTACATCATGACGGTATTTCCTTCTTGATGCATGATTTATAATGTCTATATTTTAATTAGTTATATAATTTTTTATGTTTTTATTTTAATTGATTATAATAGATATGAAATTTTATTGTGTTTTTCAATTCAAAAAAGTGGAATTTTTTTTGTTTTGACATTAATTTAATATGAATATAGTGATGTTATATAGGTCAGTCACTCACACCTTGCATACTCAAATCAATGTGTATACACCAATTATGTATTATGTTGGTTATGAGGTAATAGATTGTATATAGTTTTATGAACACTATTTATTGAGATGCATGTTTTGATCGAGTAGTGGTTGTGAATTAAGAGTCACATTGTAACACCCCAAGCTTCTACGGTACTTTACCCTTTAAATAATGCAATAGCGTGTGTTGTACGCAACATCGAGTTCTAACACACACCATAACCGATCAATCTAACTGTTATGAATAGTTATACCTACTTTTTAAAATTTTAGGAATTTTAACTCTAAAAATGGACTTCATTTTTGATTCAGAGTATCAAATTTATCCTAAGTTGAAATTTTGGTACTTTTCAGATAACTTTAATATTTCGATGAATAGTTAAAATTACTAAATTTTAATTAAAAACAACTTCTTTAATCAAAATAATTAATAGCGATAAATTATGAATTTGAGTGGTTTTAAAGTATATTTAGAATATATTTTTACCATTTAATACAATGTTTGTCATTGGACATAATTTCAAAATTGAACTGAACATAAATAAGTATCAATATTTTGATAGTTATTATATCTTAAAAACACGCTTTTTTGGTTTGACAGCGGGAATTAATTTTAAATTAATTTCATCCACTTCTGTGTTTTGAATATGGAAAAATGGATTCCATATTTGGAATAAGGATTTCCTAATTGGTTAAATAGGTTACTTTTTTTATACATTTTGAATAATTACTTCGGTAAATATTTTATTTACCACAGTTGAAGGGTAATTCCTGTAAATTAGGGTCTAAAAAATAATATTATAATAATACTAAATTACCCTAAAACGTGTCCTACCATTATTGGTGGATACATGTCCGACCATGGGCATCTTTGGGTCGATTTTGGGACCCCATGGATCCACTCGAGGTGATAGGGATACATTATTTTAATTAAGTTAAAATAAATACAAAAATTGCAAAAGCATATATATTTTAGCAAAAGAATTTTTACGAAGGGTTATATATGGTGGAATTTTGACTATAAATATTCATTATAAATGTAAAAAGATTTAATACATAATGATATTTTATTTATAATTTTTAGACATTATGTAGTTTAATATATTTATGACATAATGATGATGTAGTAATTACCATAATAGTGAAAAATTAAAATAATTTATATTATAAATACCCAAATAAATATAATTTGAAACTTTTAATGAATGAAAATAATTTTATAGGATAATATGACATATTTGGATTGAATTAATTTACTTTTTTCGATGTGATCATTCTGTTATGATTTTCACAAAAATAAATTTTCCAAATAGTGTCAAAATTGACATAAAAGAGTTTTTAAAACAAATATTATATTATTAATTGATATTAAATTCCTAATAATTTAATGTTAGTCCAAGAAACCTATTTCATGATAGGTGTATCATTAATGGACCACTTGGGGGTATCTTGGATGTATATAATATGTTTATTAGCCATATAATATAAAAATACAAAGAGACATTGTAAAAGTGAAACTAATTAACTAATAGTTAATACATAATGATAAGGTTAATATAATAACCCAAACATTCCTAAATCCTATTGTTTGAGTGGTTCTAGACCTATCCCCACCTTAAACTTTAAATATTATACTTTGGATCCATTATAAAACCAATATGAATTTATTATAAAATAATATTTCTAACTTTGCCAACGGTGCCCCTCACCCCTCTTATAAAAGGGAACTCCTCCTTCTCATTAATTCACACCTTCAAAGACTTTTTTTCGAACAAAACCTGCAAAAATAGCCTCTAAAATTCTTTCAATTCATTCTAGAGGCTTACATTTAGTCATAAGGACAACATATAGAGCCCTTTTGATCAAATCAAAAGAAAGAACCCGAAGAAGAGTTAATGATTTCATCACCCTTTTTGGAGTTCCTCTCTTCTTCCACTTCTTCTTTTTTGTTATTACCAATATAAAATAATGAATCCAGTATCTCCTATATACTGTAATATTATTATAATTATGGTACAACCATATTCAGTATTCAATCCATCCTTTGAATGACATGTCACCATACGTGCGTACGTACGCCATACCGTCTCCACGTCGTGGTGTAATTGTTATTATATAAATTATTTTTTGGATGGGTATAATAATGATGTGTAATTCATGTAAATAATAAATATAACATGATAATGATTCTTTATATATGATATACTATCCAATTATATATTATTTTAATATCAAAATAATGATATTTCCGCGCGTGCGTACGTACGGACTACCGTCTCCACGAACGCGATGAGATTCATTCTCCATCGTATCCATTCAAGTATAATTATCATTTGATGATTTAAAAATAATGTTTAAGAACTTGATTTCATTCTGTATATGAATAAGATACAACCTATCCATGATAAACACGTATTACGTAACAAAACATATAAAAGAAAACGAGTAAGATAACACCCGAAACAACAATAATACTAATATATTATTAACAAATCAATGTTAAAAGATCATATATGATATCATATTGATATATATGATTGTTTTATAATTTAAGAAAAATTATTTCACCATTATACAAGATGTAAACCTACCCCAACCAAGAAAAATTTATGTTAAGGGTTATTTCACAATCTCTTCATTATCCGAGGTTGTTTATACGTAATAATCTTCTAGGATTTCATTATCATCCTCATCCATGTTTCTTAAAAATGTATTTCAAAACATTTTTACTATTTACAAAAATATGGGTTAAAGTCATGTATACCCTTGTTTGACTTTTTATAAGAGGTTTATAATGGAATCTCTCCGTCTTTTTCCAAACAAGGTGCTTTTTAACCATTTCGACAGAACTAATGTACGAATTTTTTTTTTTACTTATATGGCGGGTGCGGCTATTTTCTGCCATTATAAAATCGTCGAAGCTTCCCATACAAGCTTATAATATTATTTTCAAAGAGAATGTTTTATTTTATAAATATATGACTCTTAAAAGATTTCCATATAGAAAGAGATATTTATCTAAAAATAGTTTTGATTTCATCTATGTCAACATCATTTGATTGATTTTACGCTTATTTAAAATTTATTTATTATTATACAAAGCTTCTATATTGTATTGAAGGTTTTGTGATATGTTTGACTATGGATGTGTTATTTTTATACCATTTATGGTTTATGTATGATGTATTTACATTTCTTATGCTAATATTAATACGAATGTTAATGTTATGTTTAAACCATTTCATATGGGAATGCATTGGACTTAATATGTGACGGGTGGAGCCCGCTATAGCTCCTCGATGCATCGGTTGGTCTTATGAGAAAGACTAGTGTTGTGGCACAAGGCCTTGACAAAATCATATTTTTAGTCTTGGAACGAGGCCTTGGGTATGTGGGTATGATTGTCTGGAATTATGCATTCCATCATTATGAAAGTGGTTATTGATATTACATGTGATTATTAGATTAGTATAATATCAATGGGAATTAGTAAATGGAATTATTTCACTTTATTTTTGCCATACTATGTTGAAGTTCAAGTTTAAAAGGATTTTGTTTTAGTTATACATTGCCTTAAATGTTTATTATTATTTATGAATGTTTACGCTATATTGTTATCCTTACTAGGCATTTGAGCTCACCCCTTTTCTATGGTTTATTTTTCCCATGATGTGAAGTATTAAATTTTGAATGACCTGAAGGGATAGTATGAGGGGATAAGAGTGTAGACTATGGAGACTATGTTGTTGTATTTTTCATTTTTATGATGTAATGTAAAACTTTATGAATATATTTACTGTTTCCAAGGCTACTAAACTAATCGGTCATTCGAGATTTGATCTTTCTTTTTTTCATGACAATGTTGTTTAATAATGCACCGACTCTGGGTAACTAGCGTCGGGGCGTTACAGTTGGTATCAGAGAAGTTTAGTACAAACCTTGGATGATATATTTAGATAAAATCGGATTAGAGAACAAAGATTGAAGATGTACATTGAGTATTAGTATATAATAAATTCCTAGAACTTTGGTATTGTAGATATTTTGTGAGTTTTCCAAGAAATACATCCCTGTATGGATACGATCAGGTAGAGGCGGATCTGGCACAGATGTACCTAGGGGGAAAATCCAAAAACACCGCTTTGAGCTAGACTCGAACGGGAACTGGTGCACGAAAACAGGCCTTGCTGCACTCTTGGTTATGACACTCCTGGGGGATATGCTTAGGATAACTCTCATTTTCATTACAAATCAATATGAATGGTTTATGAGAAAATACTTCATCAAAGAAAACATTATTATGATTATGGATTATATCCTTAAATAGTTCAATTTATGTTAAGTGTTTTATAGGTATGGAATTATGTATTTTAACTCATAAACTGATCTAGTTTATGCCATTGTTTAGAAATGGCGCCTAGTGGAAGAAATGGAAACCGTATCAATGCACGCACTCTATGTAGGGATTTCCCTCCTGCTCAAGATAATTATAGTGGATCTGGTGATGCAACTGGTGCCGATCATCTAACCACCATACTGGGACAACTCACTAAGGTTATAAAGAATAACCTTACCCATATGGAGCACCCTGATCCACAGCGTGGAGGATCAACATTAGATCGCTTCATGAGGAAACAACCATAAACATTCAATGGGTGTACAAATCCATTGGTAGTTGAGCAATGTATAAGTTCCCTAGAGAAAATATTTTAGGCTTTGGGAAGTAGTGAAAGGGAAAAAGTTATCATGGTAGTTTACCGCCTCACTGGAGATGATTATCAATGGTGTTCATTTATTCAAAACATGATGGAAGATTATGAAGTATCAAATATAAAATGGAGGGAGTTCAAAGATCTGTTTTTAGAAAAATACTTTTCTCGTGACCATCAAGCTTATATGGAAATGCAATTTCTGAGTTTGAGACAAAAGGAGGATGAGAATGTCGCAAAGTATGAGGCTAACATTAAAAGGTCAGCATGGTATGCTATAGATTATATACATAACCCAAGAAGTAAGATTGATCATTTCATTGATGGGTTAAAACCATTTCTCCATCGAGCATTACTCTCACAATCCTTCTCATCGTACGAAGACATTGTCACATGTGCTATCAAAACAGAAAAGGAATTATCTAAGTCTTACGACTTTAAAGAAAAGCAAGAGAAGAAGAGATATGCTGATCAATATTAGAATGTAAATAAGGGGAATAAGGAAAGGGTTGAATATCCATCATGTGGTAAATGTGGGAACAAACACCCTGGTACTTGCTTGAAGAGAATGGGTGTCTATTACAAGTGTGGAGAAAAAGGCCACTATGCTCGTGATTTCAAAGGGAAGAAGGAAGCTACCAATGTTCAGTGCTACAATTGCAGAGAGATGGGACATTATGAAAATTAATGTCCTAAGCGTCAGGGGAACTTACCTCAGAAAAGGCAAATGGATTAAGTCCAAGCTTATGCTATCACTACTGCTGAGGTAGAAGCTCTGAAAGACGTGGTGGCAGTTAATTTAATGGTTTCCTCAAGTTTAGAAAATGTATTATTTTATTCTGTATCATCGCATTGTTTCATATCTTCCCAGTTTTTTAAGAAAATTAGATATTTCCAATTTTATTTAACAAGGGAGTTGTCAGTTAAAACTCCTAAGGGATGTATCATTGCAATAATTTTTTCCAAATCAGTCCCCATTAGAGCACATAAATGTTCTTTATCCGCTGATCTCATCTTCATACCTATGATTGAGTTTGATATAATCTTCGGTATGGATTGGATTTTGGACTATGATGTGAATATTTATTGTAAGAAGAAGGAGGTTACGATTTTTTATGATGATGATAAGGAACAACTTATATTTAGAGCAGAATCGTCACCACCTAATTTTTATCTAGATCCACCCCCAGTAGCTCATATAAATTCAATTATTGGGGAGAAAGAGGCTGAAATTTTAGTGGGTGAGGAAAAGAATTTTCAAATATAGGATGTACCTGTTGTGAAAGAATATGTAGATGTGTTTCTGGAAGATTTACCTGGACATCCTCCAGAGCGAGAAGTTGAGTTTTCCATTGATTTAATTCCTGGATCAAGGCCTATATCAAAGACCCCTTATAGAATGGCCACTGTAGAATTAGTTGACCTAAAGACACATGTATATGAATTGAGTAATAAGGGATTTATTCGCTCTAGTGTTTCAACATAGGGAACCCATGTTCTTTTTATAAAAAAGAAAGATGGATCTATGAGGTTATGTGTCGACTACCGGTAGATCAATGCTATAACAATAAAGAATAAGTATCCCCTACCTCGCATTAATGATTTATTTGACCAACTGCATGGAGCTCAATATGTTTCAAGGATTGACCTTCGATCTGGATACCATCAATTGTGTGTGAAAAAGGAAGACATTATGAAGACAACATTTCGAAACAGGTACAGGCATTATGAATTTACAGTAATGCCTTTTGGATTGACTAATGCACCCTCGGTATTCATGGATCTGATGAATAGTGTTCCAAGGAATATCTTGATGAATTTGTGGTGGTATTTATTGATGATATATTGGTATACTCCAAAAGCTACGAAGATCATGAAAATCACTTGCGCATTATCTGGAGGACTTTGAGAAGACATGAATTATATGGGATGTTTAACAACTGTGAATTCTGGCTTCAGGAGAATTCTTTTCTTGGCCATATTGTCTCTAATGATGGAATCTCTGTTGATCATTATAAGACCAAGGAATTCCATGAATGGCTAGCACCTATGATTATAAAAAAGGTACGCAGTTTTATTAGTTTGACAGGTTATTATCGACATTTCGTCCAGAATTTTTCCCGATTGGAAAACCCATTAACGAAGCTCACAGGTAAAGGGGTTAAATTTGATTGGACAAAAGAGTGTGAAGAATGTTTCGAAGAAGTGAATAGAATATTAGTCAATGCTCATATATTGACTCTAACATCAGGGAATTATGGGTTAGTTATTTATAGTGATGCATCGAAGAAAGGACTTGGTTGTGTCCTTATGCAGAATGATAGAGTTATTGCCTATGCATCACGAGAGTTGAAAATTCATGAACAAAACTATCCTACTCATGATCTCGAGTTAGCACCTGTGATCATTGCTTTGATGATATGGAGGTACTACCACTATGGTGTAAAATGTGAGATTTATACAGATCACAAGAGTTTGAAGTATATTTTCTCACAAAAAGAACTCAACATGAGGCAAAGGAGATGGCTTGAATTACTCAAGGATTATGATTCCACGATACACTATCACCCGGGGAAGGAAAACAAGGTGGCAGATGATTTGAGTAGAAAATACCATGGAGTTTTGATCAATATGATAATTGAAAGGGATCCAATTTTCATGGATCTAGTGAAGATGGACATGGGAATAACTAGGGAAGGTGATACATCAATGATTTTTCAAATGGTTTCCAAACCATCTTTACTAGAAAGAATTAATAGTTCTCAGACTGATGATGAAGAACTTCAAAAGAAGATTAAAGCTGTGAATGATGGGAGATTGAGAGACTTTGTGTATGAAGATGGAATTTTTAAATTTTGGGAAGAGACTTTGTGTTGCAGATATACCTGATCTAAAATTAGAATTTCTGGATGCTACCCATAGTTCCAATTTTTCTATACACCCTGGGAGCACCAAAATGTATAAAGATTTTAAGGAATATTTTTGGTGGGACAACATGAAGAGGGAGATTTCAGATTTTGTGTCAAGATGCATGATTTTTCAACAAGTGAAAGATGGAAGGCAACATCCTGGTGGAGTATTGCAAACTATTCCCATACCTGAGTGGAAATGGGATAATATCACGATGGACTTTGTCATGGGACTACCAAAGAATCCTAGATGGAACGATGGAATATGGGTTATTGTTGATCGTCATACCAAGTCAACACATTTTCTTGCTATAAGAGAATATCTACCACTAGAACGTCTAGCAAGACTATATATTGATGACGTTGTGAGACTTTATGGAGTACCCCTATCGATTGTTTCTAATCGTGATCCACGTTTTACTTCATGATTTGGGTATATTCTTCAGAAATCCTTGGATACTAAACTTCATTTGAGCACTTCCTACCACCCTCAAATAGATGGACAATCAGAATGAACTATTCAAACCTTGGATGAAATGTTGATATCCTACTCACATGACTTTTAGGGTATGTGGGATCAATATTTACCTCTGGTAGAATTTTCCTATAACAATATCTTTCATTCGATTATTCAGATAGCACCATATGAAGCGTTATACGGAAAGAGATGTCGCAAACCAACATTTTGGTATGAAGTTGGTGAAATAAAACTTGTAGGCCTAGAACTGGTGGAGGAAATGATGGAAAAAGTGAAGGTAATCCAAAACCATATCAAAGAAGCCCAATGTAGGGAGAAGAGCTATACCAATAATCGAAGGAAGGATTTGGAATTTCAAGTCAGTGATCATGTTTTCTTGAAGGTATCTCCATGGAAGGGAGTCATACATTTTGGTAAGAAAGGTAAATTGATTCCCAGGTTACCATACCATTCGAAATTATAGAAAGAATTGGGGCTGTAGCTTACCGATTGGTAATGCTGCCAAGTCTCTCCAAAGTTCACGAAGTGTTCCACGTATCTCTGTTGAGGAAATACAGGCCGGACCCAATGCATGTAATCACCTATGAGGAATTAGAACTGGAACCTGATCTGTCTTATTGCGAAGAGCCCTTCAAGATTCTTGATACGAGAGAAAAAGTAATGAGAAACCGGACGAATCGTCTGGTAAAAGTCTTGTGGAGAAACAATAAGATGGAAGAGGCAACGTGGGATCCTGAGGAACTTATGATGAAAAACCACCTGAGTCTTTTCATGCGGTAGTATTATAGAAATTTCTAGGATGAAATTTATTTGAAGGTGGGGAGAATGTAACACCCCAAGCTTCTACGGTACGTTTCCCTTTGAATAATTCAATAGCGTGTGTTGTACGCAACATCGAGTTCTAACACACAACACAACCGATCAAACTAGCCGTTATGAATAGTAATACATACTTTTTAAAATTTTGGAAATTTTATCTCTCAAAATGGACTTGATTTTTTGATTCTGAGTATCGAATTTAGCCAAAGGTAGAATTTTGGTACTTTTCGGATAACTTTAATATTTTGATGAATAGTGAAAATTACTTAATTTTAATTAAAAACAACTTTTTTAATCAAAATAATTAATAGTGATAAATTATGAATATGAGTGGTTTTAAAGTATATTTAAAATATATTTTTACTATTTAATAGTATTTTGGTCATTGGAAATAATTTCACAATTAAACCGAACATAAACAAGTATCAATCTTTTGATAGTTATTATATCTTAAAAACACGATTTTTGTTTTGACAGCGATAATTAATTTTAAATTAATTTCTGCCACTTATGTGTTTTTAATTGGGAAAAATGGATTTCATATTTGAAATCATAATTTTCAAATTAGGTTAACATGTAACTATTTTTTTTGGCTTTTTTAATAATTACTTCGGTAAATATTTTATTTACCACGGTTAAAAGGTAAATCCGGTAAATAAGGGTTAAACAAATAAAATTATAATAATACTAAATTACCCTAAAACGTGTCCTAGAATTATTGGTGGATACATTTCCTACCATGGGAATCCTTGGGTCTATTTTGTGACCCCATGGAGCCACTTGTAGGTGATAGGGACACATTATTTTAATTAAGTTAAAATAAATACAAAAATTACAAAAACATATATCTTTTAGAAAATCAATTTTTACAAAGGGTTATATATGTTAGATATTCGACTATAAATATTCATTAGAAAGCTAAAAATATTTTATACATAATTATATTTTATTTATAATTTTTAGACATTAAATAGTTTAATTTATTTATGACACAATGATGATGTAGTTATTACCATAATTGTGAAAAATTAAAATAATTGATATTATATATACCCAAATAAATATAATTTTAGACTTTTAATGAATTAAACTAATTTTATAGGATAATATGACTTATTATTATGGAATTAATGGACTTTTTTTGATGTAATCATTCTGTTATGAGTTTCAAAAAAAATCAATTTTCCAAATAGTGTCAAAATTGACATAAAAGAGTTTTTAAAACAAATATTATATTATTAATTGATATTCAATTCCTAAAAATATAAGGTTCGGCAAAGAGACTTATATCATGATAGGTGTATCATTAATGGACCACTTGGGGGGTCTCTTAGATGTATATAGTATGTTTATTAACCATAAAATTTAAAAATACAAAGAGACATTGTAAAAGTGAAACTAATTAACTAAGAGTTAATACTTAAAGATAAGGTTAATATAGTAACCAAAACCTGTCTAAATCCTATTGGTTGAGTGTTTTTCAACATATCCCCACCTTAACCTTTAAATAATCCAATTTGGAGCCATTATAAACCGAATATGAATTTCTTATAAAATAATATTTCTAGCTTTTCCAATGGTGCCCCTCACCCCTCTTATAAAAGGGCACTCCTCCTTCTAATTAATTCACACCTTCAAAGCCTTTTGGTTCAGAAAAACCTTGACCAAATAATCTCTCAACTTCCCTCATGTCATCCTATAGGCCTTACTTTAATCAGAAAGACAACCAAAGGAGCCCTTTTGGTCAAATCAAAAGTAAGAACCTGAAGAAGAGGTAATGATTTCACCACCCTTTTTCAAGTTCCCCTCTTCTTCCACTTCTTCTTTCTTTGTTATTCCCATTCTAAAATAATTAATACACTATCTAATATATACTATAATATTATTATAATTATTGTACAACCATATTAAGTATTCTATCCATCCTTTTAATTACATGTCACCATATGTGCGTATGTACGACATACCGTCTCCATGTCGTGGTGTAATTGTTATTTAATAAATTATTTTTTGGATGGGTATAATAATGATGTGAAATTCATGTAAATATAAAATATAACATCATAATGATTCTTTATATATGATATACCATCCAATTATATATTATTTTAATATCAAAAGAATGATATTGTCGATCGTGCGTACGTTCGGACTACCGTCTCCACGAACGCGATGAGATTCATTCTCCATCATATCCATTCAAGTATAATTATCATTTGATGATTTATAAATAATTTTTTTGGACTTGATATCATTCTGGATATTAATAAGATACAACCTATCCATGTCAAACATGTCTTACATAACAAAACATATAAAACAAAATGTGTAAGTTAACACCCAAAACAACGATAATACTAAGATATTATTAACAAATCAATGTTAAAAGATCATATATGATATCCTAATAATATATATGATTATTGTATAATTTAATAACAATTATTTCACCATTATACATGAGGTTAACTTACCCCAACCAAGGAAACGTACAAGAAATGGGTTATTTCACAATCTCTTCATTATCCGAGGTTATTTATACGTAATAATCTACTGGGATCTCTTTATCATCCACATCCATGATTCTTAAAAATGTATTTCAAAACATTTTTACTATTTATATGAATATGTGTTAAAGTCTTTTATACCCTTGTTTTAATTTTTATAAGAGGTTTATAAAGTAGTCGTTCTGTCATTTTCCAAACAACGTGCTTTTTAACCTTTTCGACATAACTAAGGTAAGAATGTTTTTTTAACTTATACGGCGGGTGCGCCTATTTTCTGCCGTTATAAAATAGTCGAACCTTCACATAGAATCATATAAGAATATTTTCAAAGAAAATATTTTATTTTATAAATATATGACTCTTAAATGATTTCAATATAGAAAGAGATATTTCTCTAAAAAGCGTTTTAATTTTATCTATGTCAACATACTTTGATGGATTTTACGCTTATTTGAAGTTGAATTATTATGATAGAAAAATTCTATATTGTATTTAAGGTTTTGTGATATGGTTGACTATGGATGTATTATTTTTATACCATTCATGTTTTATGGATGAAGTTTTTACATTTAATATGAATGTTTTAATACGAATGATTATGTTATGTTTAAACCTTTTCATATGAGAATGCATTGGACTTAATATGTGACGGGTGGAGCCCCCTATAGATCCTCGATGCATTGGTTGGTCTCATGAGAAAAACTAGTGTCAAGGGACAAGGCCTTGAAAAAACTTATTTGTAGTCTTGGAAAGAGGCCTTGGCTATGTGGTTATGATAGTCTGGCATTACGCATTCCATAATTATGAAAGTGGTTATTGATATTGCATGTGATTATTCGATTAGTAGAATATCCATGGGAATAAGTAAATGGCATTGTTTCATTTTATTTTTTCAATACTATGTTGATGTTCAAATTTAAAAGGCTTTTTTAGTTATACATTTCCTTAAATGTTTATTCTTATTAATGAAAGTTTACTCTATATTTTAATCCTTACTGGGCATTTGAGCTCACCCCATTTTTTATGTTTTATTTTTTCCAGGAACTGAAGAAGTAAATTATGAACGACCTTCAGGGATAGTATGAGGGGATAAGAGTGTAGACTATGGATACTATGTTTTTGTATTTTTCATTTTTATGATGTAATGTAAAACTTTATGAATATATCTACTGTTTACAAGGATACTAAACTAATCGGTCTTTCGAGATTTGATCTTTATTTTGATAATTCCAATGTTATGTAATAATGCTCTGAATCTGGGTAACTAGGGTCAGGGCATTACACACATAGATATGATAATGCTTGTAAATAGTTTTGGATGACTAATATTAGCTCATGTGGTTTTTGAACAACTAAAACACATCCCTTGTTAATTTTTATTAGTTTATATTTCATCTATTGGTAATGTCAATGTAAGAACCTAGTTTTTCATTAAGGTATGGATCCTTTAATTTTTTTTCTAAAACTATGATTTCAACCTAATATGGATTCTTATTGAGTTATTGAAGGTTATGATGGTGTTTGGGTACTGTTCGAAGCCCAGAACCAATATTTTTCGAGAAAACAGTCTTGGTGGACGGTTTTGAAAACCTTGCGGATGTTGTTTTTCATACAAAGACACCTTGCACAGTTGGCACATGGTCATGTAGTATAAACACGTAAGAACCCCATTATATTACGAAACCATAATTGGTTGTATCACAGTTTGATCAAATTGTGCGGGGGGATTACTTTTTGGGCAGTACTGTCTTGCACAGTACTCACATGGTTTGACAAACTATGCAGTCAAACCGTGCACATACTATTTCTCGAGATATTTTTTCAAAATTTTCCATAATGATCTTTTTATGTTACACTTTCTCCGTAATCCATGAATATGTAGGATTGACCTATTTCTATCTCAATTTTGGTATTTTTGAAAATCAAAATATGGAATCAAGAGATCTCCATCATCAAACTTCTGATCGATCTTCTATTCATCACATTAGATTCGCAACAGTATGTACTCATATCCTCGTTATCCATTCTTCATATATTTCTCTATCAACATAGGTATCTACAAGTGTGAATTTTTCACCTTTTATTAGATATACTCTTATTCGATGAAATTTAAGGGCTGATACCGAAGGTTGATTTTTATATAACCATAAAGTTGGTGGCCTATAACTCATCCCTAATGTTCATTGATTTTGGAATGATTTTGTGGGGATGGATGATCCCATTGAGTATCGTCTCGTAAATATACATACCATTCTTATACATGTTTGAATATATTTTTTATTATCTTTCCAAATATGCGATTAGTTGTTAGAAGTTACACCAAAAACTCAACCTTCCTCATGTCAATGGTTATTCCATAATTGGGTTTTTATTGTTTTGACACGTTTGATCCACCATTTTGGAGTGCCCCTTCTTGACCATACTAAAGGTTATCCTTCCTAAATTAAACAGTTTTTTGTTAAATTAGAATTGCATATATGCTAACCACTTGACCATCTTTAGTTATCTTCTTCAAATGATTATTAAATTTGAAATGTGGATTTGAAAGAATACAATGTATTGAACATGGAAGTATTAAATGCGATTTAATAAAGGTTACATGCCCATATAACCCCTTCCGTGTTTATAGTAGTTAGCATAGTGGACCTCAATAATTAAATATTTTTTAATGGTTAACTACAACATAATTAAATGGTAGTAAAACTAATTGGGATATCTATATAATGGAAGAAAAAGCTTGTAGCAATAAAGAAAAGGGTTCAACTCTAACTGACAGCTCCAAACTAATGGATGGAATGACTTGGAGTACATAAATTATCTCATGATTGAAATATTGAATAAGAATGGACTGACTCAAGCTCACCTTGGATCCTGAGAGAAGAATACCTCCGTTCTCAGGAACACCAATCTGATTCAAGGATGATGTATTCATAGGTGGATACACATCTAGATTTTTGTTCTTGTATATTCCTTAGATGACCGGTATACTACCATAGGGTCCCCATTCATTATTCCGAAGTACCATAGATACACTCCTTGGATCAAGAATTAACATGTAGGATCCATGGATACACTACTTGGACCCAATCCTTGCATAGAACCATATTAAATTTGATGCAATCCATGGACTCGGTAGGCACATTGTTGTGGAATGATTTTGATTACGCTACATGGATTGCAGAATGACCAATATAGCTAGACTCAGATACTACGGAGTTATCTTTCCATAGGATAAATGTTACCCGGGTTATTACCATAGAACTCCCTCCCTGGATATCATTTTCAAGTTTCCTTGTTACGTCTTGGGACCCTTAATACTTATATTATCATGAGATGATGTCAGTGTTGGCTACGCCTCACGTGACCTATTAACATTAAATTGTAATAACATAATAAATGTACTGGTTACATGTTCAGTCACCAACTAAGAGATGAATATGGTACAATGTTATTTAGTTATATGTACCTTTTCATTACATTATATACGCATACCTACATATTGATATATTCCATTACACCGGTTGGATATTATAGACACCTTTGGCGGTGGCCCACTCGGATTTATCTCACACCCTCTTCAGGCACTATTTGGTACCTGGAGTAGATTATAAGACTGAACATATTGATAAAGGGAATAATACACCTTCCAACACTTCATTATGTGCTTAAAGAATTGGTCTTGATAGTAGATGACCAAGTATGATATCAAAATGCTTGTAATAGTCTTTTTCTACCTTTAAATTGTGTAACATGTTACCATTATTGTCTTGTATCCATGATTTCCAGTTTTCTAGTGACATGAAGTTTCATCATCATTGTTTCATTGATTCAATTATATTTGTTCTAGTCTATTTATTTCATCAGTTTTCTTCCACTGTTTATTTATATTTCATATTATATTTACTATTACATTGTATTACATCTGTTTCTCTACACTCTACTAATGAGGGAATTGTCTTCCTAGAGAAACAAACTAGGCCATCACTTCTAGTCTGCATCCTCTAGAATTCGGGAAGACGTGCTTGAGGCCATGTGGCCCACCTGGCTCAGGGCACCCATTATGTGGCATCTGGGTCTGGGTAATCATAATTTTTTGTCAACGGTGGTTTATTTTCATAGTTTATTATTTATAGACAATATATTGGAGAGTAGAAATTCATGGGAAAATTTATAATCCATTCTTGGGCATCAGAAACCCAGTTTTGGGGTAAATTCCAAGTTACCCATAGTATAAGTGTTGTTATATTTTTCCCAGTTTAGTTGATATTATTTTACTATTGGGTGACACACAGAATGTGTGGTGTAGTTTATTATTTATCTATTGATAATTTATTTCATCCTTATCCCAATGATATTAGGGGATGAATAATTGCTACATGAATCATTAAGGGCACCTAGAATTCACATGTCATGCATATTTCTATGTCATATAGGTGAATCTCACTAATTTTGATTTCTAGATATGCCCATCATTATTGATTTATGATTTAATAGATTTATTATACATGTATTACATTGACTGCGATTGAGGTATTTTTGGTCTCAATTCATGAGGTATATGGGATCTCATGTGTTGGGATGAGTAATTTACAAAGTCGTGCCATTATACTATAACGAAATGGGTGTTGTTTCTGGTCATAAGTGTATGAGAACTAATTCATCGAAAATTGAAATCCATTATAATGTGAATACTAAAATATAATTTAAAATGGCGCACATACTTAACCAGCCATGTCAAGATTATGATAGGTAAATGAGTGAACCTAAATATTAATGGAAAAATGACCCTAACATATACTTGATAACATACCGAAGCATGGCCATCTAAGTTAGTAGTTTTGGTAGTGTGACTTAGGTAGTATGTTTTTCTTATGATTATTTTCCATTAGTGATGTAATCTTATTACCATAATATTTTTATAAGATGTGTTCTTGGAATATGTATACCAATGTCACTGCATCATCCCCATGTTGTTCACCAGGACGGTGGTGACGACCATGCTCCAGACATGGTGGGCCTTAAGCTTCTAGTCTTATTTCCAAGAGTGGCACTTGAGGCACCACATTCTATACATGATATAGAAACTGATTCCCTTTTCCATGATAGTTTACTATTTCTTATTTATTCCATACATGGTACACTACAGGTTCCACCAATGATAGATGATATAACACTCGAGTTCTAGCAGAAGCATCATACTACTTTTTTAGGGGATGGTGGTTCTCAGGCCGTTGTTCATGGTTATGGGCCATTTTTTCTATCTTTGATAATTTAGTAATACATCTAAATAGGAGAGTCAAGATTTCTACATCATGCATTGGGATTTGACCAACGTGGGATGTGGTTACCCTTGTGAGTCGTCATCATGGCATGTTATGGGATGATTTATATACTACCTTCTATGTTTTGTTATTCCTTATGAACTCAGATCTTAATGATCTAGATATTTCGTGAATCTCAAGTAGGGTTCTATATTAGTTATGGAATATTCATAAAAATTAACTGTTTTATAGTGAATTGCGCTACTTCTAGCTGATCATGAGATTTAACATGGTAGAAATTTAATGGATGGGATCCAGTACTCCATCCGAACTTAGGTGAATATCTTTTTCCTTCCTACCTTTTCTACAATTGTTTATTTGTCCTTTATCTCTATATTTATCCTGAGGGATGGCGCGATTATTGGATTAAATGGACCAGTGCTGCATCAGGACACTAGTTCATCCAGTGCTAGGGAATGTTCAGTCAAGGTTTTTTGTTAGGGAAGTGGCATCAAGGGAATCCTGTTTGATAGATCTGTGGTGTTTCATTATTGTGGAAAACTAATGAATAAGAAGCCCCATTATTTTAAATATCCTATAGAGTGTCGAGCATGCAGTTGTATCAGTTATCTTTAGTGTTTATAAAGGTAATTTCAACCATCTTTGAGATAAAAAGGTTTTTGATAGCTCCACCCTTAAGAGATAGTTCTTTTACGTTGCATCAGGTAGGGAGTTTGAATAACACTAGTGAGTTTGGAAGAGAAGGATGTCATGGTAGTGGTAGTCTGATCACTAATCACAATTAGGGCCAACAAAGCAGTCATGATCATGGTAAACCATCTATTGTACATGGTCGTAGATTAGATCAGTTTCCTGCCTTACATTTGTTACTTGAGGATTAGGCTGTGAGACCAACTTTAGTATGAGGTTCTATTCCATAAGCCTAAAATATTGTATCAAAGTTTTTATGAATGTTCATAAAACTCTTTCATTTCAATATCTATCACATAATGTCTCGAAATAGAAATAAAATATCCCTATGTTGTAGTGACGCTTGATACACCATTGGGAACATGGAAGAAAGGACTACACTAGTGTTGGTTATATTCAGTTACAGAATTATTTCTTCCATGTCATACTCAAAATGTTTAGACGAATATTATTATTATTATATAATAATTTATAAATTTCATTTGTTTTATTTTTTAAATTTAATATAAAAATTAGACTATTCTTTTTGTCTTTTTCTGAACAATGATATTTTAAACAATGTATTGAACAAAGTCATTCTTTAAAAAAACTACATAAAAATATTCTCTTAAATTCATTCTGATTTAGTAGCATGAAGTTTTTTATATATGTTTTCATTTTTCATTAAAAATAAATTATTATACCAATATTTTTGGAAAATTAATTTTTTTGATGAATTTGATTTCAAAATAATTTTTGTTCTCAATGAATTATTATAGTGATATTTTTATTGTATTATCATCTATGTATTTATACAATGATGATTCTTATACATTATAGTGAATATAAATAAATTAAACCATCTTCTATATATCTCTAGATTAATTATGATCATTTTTACAGAGGAAAAAATTTAATTTATATATTCAACTTATTCTTGTATGGATAATTTATTATTATTAACGCATGATGATTAATCAGTATCATTTATTTTTATAATTAATAAATTGGACTTTTTATGTTAATGACAGGGTTCTGAATAATATTTCCCCTCATTTCATTGATAATTTTCATTAGATAAAAAAATTGTGAAATTATCATATTTATTACCCCTAATTATATGATTATATGTCATGGGTGCTTGAAATTATATTACTTATTTCTTGTGTTACGCATTCCATCATTATGAAACCAGTTATTTATTTTTATGTAATTATCTAAATATGTATCATATCCATGTACAATATTCATGATCACGTGATTATTTATATATAATTCCTTTATTATCTTTTATTCCTACCATATTATTATGGACATATTTATTTTATGGATTTCACTATTGTATATATTCTAATAATGAGTCTCAAAAATCATCCTTTTATTTTTTTCATTCTTCAGGAATCCAAGGGGGTAATATTTCTAATATGGGATGGCATTTCTAAGGGATTAATAAATTACTCAAAGTCTAAATGAATTTTTATTTTATTTTTCAAAATCTGAAATAATATTCATTGATGTATCTTGTTTTCTCAGAATACTTAATTATTCTATAATTTGAGATGTGAACACTTTTATATCTCGTTTACATAGTGAAAAAATCACCATATCCCGGTTTTTATATTGAAACAGATATAGTTCAGGTCAGAAAAATATTAATGAGACCCGTGGTTAGTGAATTTGAGAAGTAATAAATTAAACAAAATATCAATATGAATATATTAAATATAAATTATAGGTATAAGGCAATATTTTTAATCATTGGAAAATAGATATTGTGCTCCTTACCTAAAAAACATCCATTTATGTATTCTAAAAAGTAGATGAGGTAATGCAAAAGAAAAACCAATGATTACTTACTATAAAAGGGTTTTAGTGGGTATTATACCAATCATCAATGATTCATGGTTAGTGGCCCTTGGATTACATACATGTCTTGACAATACTGAGGGGTATTCTTAGGTCAATTCACATTATCCATATGAAAGGATATGATGAATGTGGGGATAAAACTAGTAAAAATATATGGTATTCCATATTAACATGTGATAAATAAAATGTTTCATGTATTAATATGGATAATGTTAATTATATTTATAAGGTAATAAATACCCCTTTTAATGTTTAATGTGTTGTTGGATTTATATGATAATGGATTTTCGGAGTCATTTATGATATATAATAAATTGTTATTATGTGTTTTAGTTAAAATTTTTATTTTGGATGAATGATTTCATATTTTTGTGGATATCAGTTTAATGATATTGATAATATATTGGTTTTACATGAAATTTTATATTAATATGGTTAATTAGGATTAATTTCTAGTTAAATATATTGAAAACATGTTTTATAATTTTGATTAAAATGTGATTGTGATGTGAATAGACCATTATATGATCAATATTATTTAAAAATAAGGTCATTGTTTTTGGAATCATTATATAATTATGGAAAATGGAATACTATTTTATTGTATGGGATTTCATTAGATGAAAAAATATTATGTTATGTTAGAGAAGATTATTTATTTTTTATTATGTTTTTATGGTGGATAAATTTACTTATTTAAACTATTATCATATGTTAAATAATATATGATATGGTTATATAAATTTTTAATGTGAAAATTGTTTTTTGGGAGTAAAATGGAATGCTTATTATGGAATAATATGTTATCAAATAATTAAAATATTCTTGATAAAAGATTTAAAAAAAATATTTAGATTTAGTTTTTTTAATTTTACTTATAAATGAAATTATTTAGAAAATAAAAATGGGCGTTAATAATGAGTATTTAGAGATTAATATAGTATTTCATAATTTAAATTATTATTCACATTGGATATTTCCTTATCTTATGATTACCATTTTCATTTGTTTTAATTATTTGGGAAATAATTTTCTATCCATTAAAATATATTTTAATTGACTAATGGTAGTTATAGTTCCTCACAGAGGAACATTTCATCGTGAATATTAATTTTTTTCTATTATTATATAAGAGAGATTTAAAAATTTGTCATATAAAACCAAAATGAATAAATTATTTAAATTAAATGTAATGAAATGAAGTAAGTATATTTTATCATGTCCTCTATCGTAATGGAAATGTATACATAATGTAAAGAAAAGTGATATTGAAATAAAAAATTATCCTAATAAATTTATTTCATTTTAATATGAGGTATTTTTATTCAATTAATATTTTAAGGATTTGTAGTCATTAGCGTTATCCATACCATGTTCCCTATCTCTCAGTTATTATTTTGAAATTAGTCTCTCCCCCATGTCTATTTATTCACTCGCCAAAAATTTTATATTTATATGAAAACCATATTATGTATTATTTTAGATAATCATTATGTTTAAATTATTTTTGTTTCATTGGAGGTCATATTATTTCTCTATATGATTGGGGTTTTCAACTGATGTGTATCCAAATATTAAACCCAAAACCACTTAAGTAAAAATTAAAATGAAAAAAATTATTTATGGTTGATGGGAGAATGTATCACCCTAATAATGTATTTTAAAATAATCATATTATCTATTTTATTCTTAACACATAACATCGAGAGATAACTAAATAGAAATATAGTATAAAAATTATTATTTAATTATGATCATTACAAACTACTGAATACATCGATGTTATGAACAATAGGGGAAAATTGATTGAAAATAACTAATGATTTTAATTAATGAAAAAATATATATTAATTCATAATTAATATGTACAAAATTTTATGTAATTTCATTTTGTACCTAAAAATTATGCTTATTGGGATAATTGAAATTATTTAATAAAAATTATAAATTATTAATAAAGTAATTATATTTTTTTCATAAAATTTATATAATTTATTTTATTAAAAATAAAATAATATCTTATGGTAATTTGTTTGGGATTTTTTATTATAAAATTTATTTTTACAAAAATAGTGAAAACACTAATATTTATAAAACTACAATTTCATTCCATTAACTCAATTAATTAAAATTTGTCATTATATTTTGAATTTGGTTTTATCATATGATATTCTCTATTTTATAGATAAATGTGTAGTGACATATGAGGTAAAATTTTATTTTATTCTAGTATAAGATCATTATTGTGCAAAAAACACCATTTGTATAATAAATATTCTCTATTGTGGGTTACATACATATATTAAAATTTACATATTTTTATTAGATAAATGTAATATTCAAAAATGGATTTCATATCTACAATTTAGATGTTAAAATTTTGAAACTTGGTCCCTTTTCTTTTATGTCATTATGAATAGTATCCATGGAAAGTATTTTCCACCATAGAAAACTGAAAATTTTGTAAATTTGGATTAAATATAGCTTATAATTATTCATAAATCTAATAAAAAATCGATTTTTTCACAAAATGAGAGTAATTTCATCATATCCATCCAAAAATCTGATGTGTCAAATTTTGGATCAAATTTCTTTTAATACTAAAATTTATATTTTTTGAAGTTAATATTTTTAATAATATCATTTTTGTTCATTTAATAACACTAATATATTAGTATACGGAAGAAATAATGTTGTGATAAGTTATAATTAGTTATTTTTAATATAAATATATTATCATATTAAAACAATTTATTGTTTATTTTTTAGTAATGGTACAATTATCTCAAACACTTACACAACATCAACACAACGCTTTTGTATGAAGTAGATAAACAGTGGAACATAATTTTAAATGTAATAAAACTTTATTTTATATGATTATTGGATTTATCTTGGAATGTAATTAGTAATTATCAATTATAATGCCTGTTTCAAATTTTATAATAGTAATTTTATATCATTATTTATTACCATGATGAAAAATAAAATAAATATTCATAAAATTTACTGTAATGATATTTTATGATAAATAATATTTAATTAAATGACAAAAATAAATATTAGAATCACACATGTGTGATAGATAATTGTCTCCAATTTCTTTCATATACTATTAGGAATATACATTTATATAATAAGTAAATTTAGTTCCCTAAATGGCTAAAAAAAATTTCCCACAAGTAATGTCACATCCTTCCTATTATATTATTGTATTCGTTGTTTATTTTTGTAATTTTTTTTCTTTAAATTCTCTCTGAGTTTTAGGGGGAAATAGGTAATTTTGGATTAATAACACATGTTTCATGGTTGGCTCTTGGTTAATGGAAAATGTGCACCCACCCATAAAAAATTGTGCACCCTAGAGAGCATCAAAATCAAGGTCACCCAACTATCATCAAACAAATAATCCTTCTACTACATATATATGAGACATGTTTATACATAGATATAAGAGACCAAACTATTGAAACACAATTTAAAAAATAGTTCTTGATAACTCTGTGACATTATCCTATGGTTCATAGATGGCCACCCAATATCCAAATGGATTGGAAGACTATGTTTGATAATAGTTGTACCTCTCCATGTCATATGAAATTGGAAAATTACTCTCCTTAATGTTAAGTCAAAAGTCTTCTTTTGGCTTTTACATCATGTTTTGGAAATCACAAATATATTCTGTCATATTTTGAAAATCTCAAATGTATTATATCATATATGTTTGTAAATAACAAATTGTCTTTTATCTTGTTTATCGTATCGTACGATGTTAATCGTACCGACCAAAACATATCGTACTAACTCTGTCAAACGTATCGTACTGACTTTGTCAAACATATTGTACTGACTCTGTCAAACGTATCGTACTGACTCTGTCGATCGTATCGTACTGACTCTGCTATTCAGATGATCATTATTTGTTTTGGTACTTTGTCAAAAAAAACTCTCTCTGCATATGAATCATACTCATGTTTTACATTTCTATATATCTCTTATCCTAACGAAACGATGTCGTTGAGTTAGTTATATACTAATCAAAACGATGTCGTGCTTTCTGTTTCAATATGACCGTTGGAGGAAATATGACCGTTGGAACCCGAGGCCTATAAATAGGAGGTCATTTGAAGCTGAGAGATAACTGATGAACGAAGAGACTCTGTGAACTACGAAGATTCTAGAGAGAGACACTGTGACTTCTCTCATCAGCTTTGTGCGTCCGATCATCGTATCGAGGGCTTTCAAGCAATTGAAAGACAGAGGTGCCGATTACCTGCAAAATCGAGGGCTGCCGGGGATAGGCAGACAGACGAGCCGATCATCGTATCGAGGGCTGCCGGGGATAGGCAGACAGACGAGCCGATCATCGTATCGAGGGCTGCCGGGAATAGGCAGACAGACGTGCCGATAATCGTATCGAGGGCTCACCAAGGTGTTGGTGAGACAGACCTTTTTATCCTAGGTGAAAGGATAACCCTTCTCTTTGGGTTAAAAGAATTGTATTACTTTTACATTTCCGCTGTTGTTTGTATTAGAAAGGGATTGTATCGTTTCCTTTCTTCCTTACATATTCTATTGTAATTGTTTCAATTACAATCATTCTATTACATTTTGTATCAATTGATTCTATACGCTTTAAGGTAGAATCATTCATATTTGTATTACTCTGTTTATTGTGTTCATCTTGAATACAATTGTTTTACTTTACATTAGTATTAAAATACATCATACCTTTTACATTCAATACAATTGTGGGTGTTTGTATTTGTATTAGTTTAAGATCATTTAAACTAATCTCTTTGTTTCTAAAACTCAAAGTTTTTAAACCTACAATTCACCCCCCCTCTTGTATTGCTCCATCTAATAGACTTTTATATCTACTATTCGATCCAACAATTGGTATCAAAGGCGGTTTTCCACTGATTTGTTTTACTAGCTTTATTTCTTATTACTATCTTGAATACTTACTACACTAACGTGTGGAGTGGAAAAGTTGTTTTTGTTATATTAGATGGCATGAATGAATATCGGATCAATAGATAATCTGAATCCTTCTAGACCACCAATCTTTGATGGGAATGATTACGAGTATTGGAGAGATCGTATGAAGACTTTCGTCATCAATACTGGTGTAGACAATTTTATTATGCTTACTGGGGGTTACAAAATTCCTGATAAAGAAGTTAGTACTTTTACCAACCAAGAGAAGCAAGAATATCAACTGAATTACAAGGTACGCAATACTTTATTATGCTCTATGACCAGGAATATATATAGTCAGATATCTTCATGTGAAGCAGCCAACTGTATTTGGAAGAAATTAGAAGTCACTCATTTTGGTACATCCAAAGTTATAGAAACAAGGAGAGCAATGCTTCGAGCAGAGTATCATGGATTTGTTTTTCCTTATGGAGAGCCAGTATGTAAAGTGCAACAAAGGTTTATGACAATTGTCAACAGCTTACAATCTATGGGAGAAAAAGGTCTTGATGATGAAGCTCTTGTTGATAAGATTAGAGATATTATGCCAAATGAATGGGAGTCAAAAACAACAGCTATTGATGAAAATAGAAAAGTTTCCCAGATTACTCTTGATGAACTCTTTGGAACTCTTCTACAGCACGAGACAAGAATGAAGAGAGATGCTGATTTCAATAAGAAGAAGAATGGGAACGGAAGTGTAGCCTTTGCATCTAAAGCCAAAACACCTGAAAGGGTTACAAGGTCTAAATCCAAGAAAGTTGTTGTATCTGATTCAAGTGAATGTAATCTTTCGGATAATGAGTTAGCTAATCTTGCTCGGAGGATGAACAAGATTGTGGGAAAGAAAGATTTTCAATATAGATTCAAAAAGAAAGACAGGAAAGATAGGAAAGATTCAGAGGTAACTTGTTATGAATGCAAGAAAGCAGGACATATAAGGCCTGATTGTCCTTTACTAAAGAGGAAAGATAGAAAAGAGAAACACTCTGAAAGAAACAAGAAAAAGTTTTATAAGACAAAGAAGGTCTTGAAAGCAAATGATACATGGAGTGCAAGTGGTAGTGATTCCTCAGATGATTCTTCTGAATATGAGACGTCAGGACAAAGGAATATTGGACTTCTAGCCAGACTACCAATTGAAGATCATTGTCTCATGGCTAAGGTACATAATGCTGAAGCTGTTACAAATGTCTCTTTAAATTCAAATTATGTTGATAATAGATATTATGAATCTTCAAATGATGAACCCTCATCATCAGAAGATGATACTTTACCTTCTTTTGAAGAAGTTTCTAGATTTGCTAAGTTACTTGAAAATGAAAATTCTAAACTCAAAAAGAGATTTGAAAAAGCAAATTCTAGAATTTCTATTCTGACTAAAGAGGTATCAGATCTTTCTAAAGATCTTGATGAGAAAACTGCTGATTTTGAAAATATTTTAAAAACCATTGAGAAAGTTAAATCTGAAAAGGATAAACTTTCTAAGGATCTTGAAACTGCTATTTCAAAGAAAAATATTTTAGAGTCTAACTCTAGTTCAAATTCAAATGTTTTAGAAAACAAGAATTTGGTTTTAAAACTAAAGTCAGAGATTTTATCCTTGAAAAAGTGTTTGTCAAACTTTACTCATGGAAAAGAAAACTTTGATAGGATGTATTCTCAAATTAGACCATTGAGAAATCATTCTGGTCTTGGTTATACTTATTCCAAACCTGTTTTTAGTAATAACTATTTTGTTCCTCAAAAAACCATTTTCTGTTCCAAGTGTCAATGTGGTGGACATTGGAGAAGAGATTGTTCTCTTAACAAAACTCAATCCTTAGGATTTCATAAAGCTCATTTTGCAAAACAAATGTGGATTCCTAAGATTCTTTTATCTAACCCTTCTGGATCCAAACAAGTTTGGATTCCGAAAATCTAATTGTTTCTTTTTCAGGAAAATCAGAAGTGTACCAACAAAAACATTTGGTACATGGATAGTGGTTGTTCTCGACATATGACTGGAAACAAAGATTTCTTTGAAAAGGTTATCAAAACAAAAGGTGGAAAGGTTACCTTCGGAGATAATGCTCAAGGAAAGATTGTTGGTATAGGTAATATCGTTTTTCTTGGAAAAGTTCTTATTTCAAATGTTTTATTTGTAAAAGGTCTTAGGCACAATCTCATCAGCATAAGTCAATTATGTGATGAAGGTTACCTTGTGAATTTTAGAAATGATAAGTGTCTAGTTCACAATTCCAAGGACGAATTCATTCTATCTGCCCATATGCAAGAGAATGTTTACACTATTAACTTAGAAGACCTTAGGAACCAAAACTTACCTTGCTTAAGTGTAATAGAAGACCAATCGTGGCTATGGTATATGAGACTAGGACACTGTAATTTGAGAAACCTAAGAAAACTCTCAAAGAAAGGACTTGTAAAAGGGCTACCGGATCTTAGATATGATTCTTCAAAAGTCTGTGATCCTTGTCAATATGGCAAGCAACATAAAACTAGCTTTAAACCAATTAATGAAGTTTCAACTTCTAATGCATTACAGCTTGTGCATATGGATTTGTTTGGTCCTTCACAATCTGGAAGCATTGGAGGCAAATACTATGTATTTGTTTTAGTTGATGACTTTACTAGATTTACATGGGTCTATTTTCTCACAAAGAAATCTGAAGCCTTTTTATATTTCAAAACTTTTAGAGCCCAAGTTAAAAATGAGAAAAACCTACCATTGATAACTATTCATAGTGATCACGGTGGTGAATTTCAAAATTCAGATTTTGAAACTTTTTGTAGTAAGAAAGGTATTACTCACAATTTCTCAGCACCAAGAACTCCTCAGCAAAATGGGGTTGTTGAAAGAAGAAATCGTATTCTTCAGGAAATGACTCGAACCATGTTGAGTGAATACTCAATTGCTAAGCACTTTTGGGCTGAAGCTGTTAGTACTGCCTGTTATACTATAAATCGTGTTTTAACTAGACCATTTCTTAATAAAACTCCTTATGAGTTATGGACTGGCCGAAAACCTAAAGTTTCTTACTTCAAAGTTTTTGGATGAAAAGTGTTCATTCTGAACACAAAAGATAATTTACACAAATTTGCACCAAAATCTGATGAAGGAATCTTTCTAGGCTATTCCACAACCTCTAAGTCTTATAGAGTTTTCAATAAAAACACTTGTACTGTTGAAGAAACAGTACATGTAAAATTTGATGAAACTAACCCTTTTGTTTTCAACCAACCCAATCCTACATCCTCGGATGTGTTTTCCAAAAATGTTTATCAACCTATATTAGAAGAACATTCTGATAAGGAAAATGTTCAAGAAAGTGTTCCTGAAACATTTACCACAGAAGATTTTCTACCATATGTTGATGAACAGGTTTTACAAAACCCAAATCAATTGTTTCTTAGGAATCATCCCAGTGATAACATCATTGGTGATATAAATCAACCTGTAAGGACCAGAAATTCCTTAAGAAATGAAATAGAACATCTTGCTTTTCTTTCCCAATTTGAACCTAAAAGTCCAAATGAGGCCTTAGGTGATGATGATTGGATCAAAGCAATGCAGGATGAACTAAATGAATTTGAAAGGAATCAAGTCTGGACTTTAGTTGAAAGACCTAAAGAAACAACTGTAATTGGTGTAAAATGGGTTTTCAGAAACAAGTGTGATGAAAATGGAATCATTGTAAGGAATAAAGCAAGACTTGTTGCTAAAGGCTATAATCAACAAGAGGGAATAGACTATGAGGAAACATATGCTCCTGTAGCTAGACTTGAATCTATTCGTATTCTATTAGCTTTTGCAGCATATTTCAATTTCAAACTATTTCAAATGGATGTCAAATGTGCTTTTTTAAATGGTTTTGTTCAAGAAGAAGTTTTTGTCGAACAACCTCCTGGTTTTCAAGACTCAAAACATCCTGATCATGTTTTTAAACTTACCAAGGCTCTATATGGTCTTAAACAAGCTCCTAGAGCATGGTATGATAGACTTACAGGATTTCTTTTACAAAACGATTATAGAAAAGGTACAGCTGATCCAACTCTTTTTATCAAAATGGAAAACAAAAATGTTTTGGTTGTCCAAATCTATGTTGATGACATCATATTTGGATCAACTCAGAAATCTTTAACCGATTCTTTTGCAAATTTAATGAAATCTGAGTTTGAGATGAGTATGATGGGTGAGTTAACATTCTTTCTAGGTTTTCAAATTTCTCAAAAACCAGAAGGAACTTATATATCTCAACATAAGTATATTAAAGACATACTCAAAAAGTATGGATTTGACAAAACTAAAAGTATTAGCACCCCAATTGGTACCTCAAATACTCTTGATCTTGATGAAACTGGGAAACCAGTAGATCAAACAATTTTTAGAGGTATGATAGGGAGTTTGCTATACTTGACAGCTAGTCGACCCGACTTGATGTTTTCTGTATGCTTATGTGCAAGATATCAATCTAATCCAAAAGAGTCTCACTTAAAAGCCGTAAAGAGAATCTTTCGGTATTTAAAAGACACTATGGATTTAGGACTTTTTTACTCTTCTGGAAATGAATTTGTTTTAAAAAGTTTTTCAGATGCTGACTTTGGTGGTTGTAGAATGGATAGAAAAAGTACATCTGGAACATGTCATTTCTTAGGAGATTCTTTGGTTTCTTGGTCCTGCAAGAAACAACACTCGGTAGCACTCTCCACTGCTGAAGCTGAATATGTAGCAGCTGGAAGTTGCTGTGCTCAAGTATTGTGGATGCAGCACACACTCACTGACTATGGTTTGAGTTTCTCCAAAACTCAAATTCTTTGTGATAATACAAGTGCCATAGCTCTTAGTAAGAACCCAGCACATCACTCTCGTGCAAAACACATAGATGTTAGGCATCATTTTCTTAGGGATCACACACAAAAAGGAGATATTATTTTACAATTCATCGGAACGCATGAACAACTTGCTGACATTTTTACAAAACCTTTACCTTCCGATAGATTTGAATTTATAAAACAGAAGCTAGGAATGATTACATTAAAATAATCATTCATATCTACATCCTGTTTTAAATCTCTCCTTATAGTAAGAAACTCCTCGAAGAAAGGGGGAGGACATTTCTTTATGTCTTTATGTTTCTGATCTTTAAATATTTACTCTATTTATATATGTTTCTTTCTGTTTATCGTATTGACCATTTCAATTTTTCAGTTTATCGTATTGACCATTTCAATTTTTCTGTTTATCGTATTGAGATTCTTTTCCATCGTATCATTCAATAAATTTTGAATCGACCGATGATGGTATTGAAATTCTTTTCCATCGTATCATTCAATAAATTTTGAATCGACTGATGATGGTATTGAAATTCTTTTCCATCGTATCATTCAATAAATTTTGAATCGACCGATGATGGTATTGAAATTCTTTTCCATCGTATCATTCAATAAATTTTGAATCGACCAATGATGGTATTGAAATTCTTTTCCATCGTACCATTCATTTTTTTTAATCGACCGATGATAGTATTGAGATTGTTTTCTATCGTAATGTCACCAAAACCAGCAATCACCTTACGATCTTCGACAGGTATTATTTTTCATTTTTTTTTTGTATTTTTATTTCTAACCGTTGATCTGTTTTTCTTTAATCCTGACCGTAGAAGATCAACAGTCATTTTTTTTTGCCTATAAATACCCCCCTCCCCTCCCCAAACCCACATCGTTTGTCCAGGAATTGAGGCGAAGCTCTGTTCAACCGGCTATATTCAATCGTACGATCTTCTCAATCGGCATCATCTTTATGTCTCAATCTTCTGCCAACACTCCCGCTGATATGTCTTCAAAGACCTTTACAGAGAAAGACTTTCACAGAGAAAGGTTAGTATCCCGAGAATTCTTTGATGCGTACGATTCTACAATCAAGAGGATTATTTTGTTTCAAGGATGGGAACATCTCTGTGTGGAAAAGCCTGATACTCAAGATCCAGTTCTGTTTGATGAAGTGTGTCAATTCTACAAAACCGTTTCTTTTGACAAGGATATGAATATTAACTTCGCTGTGTACGATAGAAAGTTATCTATGTCTGTGAAACAAGCGGCGCATTTTCTAAATGTTTCTATAGAAGGTGATGCATTCTGTCCATCTCATAAACTTCCAGAGGAAGTTGGTACTTTCAATAGAGAAAATGCTGAAAAGTCTTTGTTTGTTGTTAATGAGGGAAAGAGGAAAGTTTATCATCTTTCACCGGACAATAGGTTTGTCACTTTATGGATGAAAGGTTTTCTTGTCCCAAGGAAAGGGGATAGAGAAACTCTTAAAGTTTCTGATGTCTTTATGCTCGATTATCTTGTGAATATGAGGAAAGTGAATCTCATGGGATATATTTTTGAAACCGTCAAGAACGTCAAGAAAGGAGGGATTAAATCCCAGATAATAATGTATCCAGCTATCCTTACAAAATTCATTCTTGAGAGTATGAAGTTCTGTAATATTCCTTTGAAAGGAGAACCTATGGATTTGTGGCCGTCTTTGATTAATAAGAGTACGATGAAAAAGCTGAATGTTTGTTTTGATTCAAATTCAAAACTTTTTGTCAGAGATGTAGAAGCTGAAGTGCCTGAAAATCAATCGGCACCTATGCCAGCCAAGGACAATCAATCGGCCGGTGTTACTCGAAAGTCTGATCCGCAGACTAGTTCAAAGCCGAAGAAGAAGCCGAGGTACAGTAAAGAAGTTGTTGCAAAGTGGAGAAAGGACAAGGAACAGAGAAAAGAGGGTGATCCGAAGTTTGGACTTGATCCTGCTGAGGCCTTTGCAGAAAGGATAAGGGTAGAAGAAACCCTTCAAGCTGAAAAGAAAAAGAAGACTCTGTTGAAAAGAAAGGCTCAGGACATTGATATCTCTAAAGTCTTGAAAGCTGTTGAAGATGCCAGTGCTCAATTAACTGTGGAAGTACATCAAGAGCCCATCGTACAGAGTCAGCCTGAGAAAGAAAAAGGGAAACAAGTGATGGAAGAAGTGGAAGAAGAAGAAGGAGACTTTCTTTTAGAATTTCTTCAAAGTTCTAAGAAAAGTAGAGAGGAATCGCTTCAAAAGCTGAGCGAAGATGTTCAACAAGTTTCTCATGCCGATCAGGAAAGATCACCGGACAGGGTGTCATCTAAAGAAAAGAAAGATGCTCAATCTTCTCATTCTGACAAAGTTGTTGTCATCAGTGATAAAGTAGAAGAAGAAAGAAAGCAGAAAGTAAAAGCGAAAGGGAAACAGCCTGTTGTTGAATCAAGCAGATCATATCAACTAGCTTCGTACGATGATGATACTGATTCAGAGCATACAATCTCTCTTAAGAAGAGTGATTACATTGTTCATGTTTTGAGAAGAATGGAGAAAACTATTCCTTATTTCCCGAGGCTGGAAGGAAAGATTGATTTTATTACTGAAAATCAGAGAAAGAAGTTTGGATCTGTGAAAGAATTGAGGAAGAATGTTTTATCTGTAGAAGCCGATTTAAAAGTTCTTTCAGAAAGCTCAGTTGTTCATAGGAAGGCATGTAATAAGATGACTAAGTGGTCGTACAAAACAGAGAGCTCAATCAATGACCATGAGATTGCTATTGAAGATATAAGAAGGTTATCAAATGATCTTGCAATTGCTTTCAACAAGCTTGATAAAGAAACAGTTGAAAGGCTGAATATTTTATCTTCTCAAAGAGCCGATGTTCCTTCAGTGAAGGATTTGCAAGAAAGGATGAATACTTTCCAATCAGAATTTTCGAAGGTTTCATCTTTCAAAGATGAAATGGTTTTACTGAAGAAACAAAATTCTGAGTTGTCCAAGGATAACAAGACTTTGCAAAGCAGAATTGATACCCTTGAAGAGGTAATCAGAGTCCAAGAGGAAACCATCAGAAATCAGGATCAGATTTTTGCGGATCAACAGGAACTTCTCAAAACTCAGGGTGAATCAATTTCTGAAGACAAGAAGGAGATCAAGAAGATGAAAGCCGTGCTCCATGAGCTGATAAAGAAGGAGAAGGAAAGAGAGAAATGATTGTTGTATTTGTTTCTTTTGAAACTTGTTTGTTTTGTAATAACTCTTATAATTCTCTCTTTTATCCATTGTCTTGTTTTACTTCACTAACTCTTTCAGACAATTCGAAATTACTCCTTTCTTTTTGTAAATCACAAAGGGGGAGAATATTTACAAAGCAAAGATTGTTTTACAAAGGGGGAGAATGCAATACAATGCTCTTAAGGAGAATCTATGAATACAATCCTTAGGAAAGTCAATACCTAAGGGGGAGTTAGTTGTATTCTATTTCTTATTCAGAAGAGTTTTCAATAACTCAGGGGGAGATAAGTATTTCTTGTTTCATTTACTTTGTGTGTTTGTGCTTTCCAAAAAGGGGGAGATTGTTAAGTCAAAAGTCTTCTTTTGGCTTTTACATCATTTTTTGGAAATCACAAATATATTCTGTCATATTTTGAAAATCTCAAATGTATTATATCATATATGTTTGTAAATAACAAATTGTCTTTTATCTTGTTTATCGTATCGTACGATGTTAATCGTACCGACCAAAACATATCGTACTGACTCTGTCAAACGTATCGTACTGACTTTGTCAAACATATCGTACTGACTCTGTCAAACGTATCATACTGACTCTGTCGATCGTATCGTACTGACTCTGCTATTCAGATGATCATTATTTGTTTTGGTACTTTGTCAAAAAAAAACTCTCTCTGCATATGAATCATACTCATGTTTTACATTTCTATATATCTCTTATCCTAACGAAACGATGTCGTTGAGTTAGTTATATACTAATCAAAACGATGTCGTGCTTTCTGTTTCAATATGACCGTTGGAGGAAATATGACCGTTGGAACCCGAGGCCTATAAATAGGAGGTCATTTGAAGCTGAGAGATAACTGATGAACGAAGAGACTCTGTGAACTACGAAGATTCTAGAGAGAGACACTGTGACTTCTCTCATCAGCTTTGTGCGTCCGATCATCGTATCGAGGGCTTTCAAGCAATTGAAAGACAGAGGTGCCGATTACCTGCAAAATCGAGGGCTGCCGGGGATAGGCAGACAGACGAGCCGATCATCGTATCGAGGGCTGCCGGGGATAGGCAGACAGACGAGCCGATCATCGTATCGAGGGCTGCCGGGAATAGGCATACAGACGTGCCGATAATCGTATCGAGGGCTCACCAAGGTGTTGGTGAGACAGACCTTTTTATCCTAGGTGAAAGGATAACCCTTCTCTTTGGGTTAAAAGAATTGTATTACTTTTACATTTCCGCTGTTGTTTGTATTAGAAAGGGATTGTATCGTTTCCTTTCTTCCTTACATATTCTATTGTAATTGTTTCAATTACAATCATTCTATTACATTTTGTATCAATTGATTCTATACGCTTTAAGGTAGAATCATTCATATTTGTATTACTCTGTTTATTGTGTTCATCTTGAATACAATTGTTTTACTTTACATTAGTATTACAATACATCATACCTTTTACATTCAATACAATTGTGGGTGTTTGTATTTGTATTAGTTTAAGATCATTTAAACTAATCTCTTTGTTTCTAAAACTCAAAGTTTTTAAACCTACAATTCACCCCCCCTCTTGTATTGCTCCATCTAATAGACTTTTATATCTACTATTCGATCCAACAATTAACTCTTTTGATTTATCACTAAATTACCCATAATCCACTCCTAATATAATTTGAAGATATAGGATCTCCATATAAATCTATTTGGATCTCATTGAGCCCAAAAATTTTTGGTACATCAGAGTGGATTCATCAATTAAACCCCAATTAAGTCGCAATTACTTCATTTTCTCCCTTTTTTAAGGTTCTTCTTCACTAATTATTGGACAATTTTTTCCAATATGTTTTTCGACCATGTGACTGGTAAATATTTTGGTGTAGGGTGAAATATTTATATTTTTTATTTGATATTGGATTTATATGGTCTTATTGAGGTGTAGCTATGAGTTTTCACTAGATTTTATAATTTTTCGAGGGTGATGAATGTGGTTAGATGCTATTACATTATTGGATGATATTAGTCTGAATTTTGGGTTTCGTAAATGTCCCCTATGGATTATTTTTGTTGTGTGTAATATGTTTGGAATCATTTTTAATATTTTTATGGGAATAACTTTTTTTATAGATAAAATTTGTAATGTTTAATTTATTCTTCATTGTGGTTCTTCTTGAATGGAATTAATTATTAATGTGAAATGTGATAAATTTGTTTACAAAGTGATTTGTTCATTGTGTTTTTTAAAATATGGTTCTAAAAAAACAAATTTATTTTCTGTCATGTCAGATTCCATATTTTGTTTCTTAAATTTGATCCCTAAATTGTGAATGTGATGAAATGAACATTTTTAAATGGATTTAGTGTGTTTATGAATCTGAATATGGATTTGACTATGGAAAAAAGTTTTTCCATGTGATATTTTATGGTTAGGTGAAAGTGCTTCAGAAAAATAGATTATTTTTTATGTTTTTTAATGTTGTATGGAATCGTAATGGAATGTGATTATTAATGAGAGATGTGAAATGTAATTTTAGTATAATGGGAACTCTGGGTATCAATATATATGAATTATAACTGCTATTTAAGTTGATATAGTGGGGTCGAAGACTAATTTATTCATGTGGGATGGATACTACAACACTAACTAAACATGTGATATGAACGAAGACCCCCAAAAAACAGGATGTGATACCCTCTAGGGGTTCATGCATGGGATCTCTACTGGATTTGGTTTATGGTATAAAGACAACTAGATATTAGGATTTTACCCCATAAAATGGTGTGTGCCTAAAGATGTTGTTGGTTTTTCATGGTGGATTTTTATCACTGATGTATGAGGATTATAGGGTCCAATTATTACTAGTAACCAAAAGGGTTTTTCTATGCTACTCTCTTATAACATGAATTTTAGGGGTTTTTGTTATATCCATAAATATATAGTGAACCATGTATACATTTAATCATCATGAAAGCTTATGTTGAGAAATGTTTACCTTAAAAGTTATTTTCAAACTTTTTCTCCTTATAAATGTTTCAAATATTCCTATAGAAATGTGAATGTTGATTTTTTACTCTAATATTACATAATGTAACTTTTATTTTCGGAGGAATACAAATAGGATTTGTCTCAAGACCTACATACACAATCATGTTTATCTATACATTTCTATGTATGACCTAGGTAAAGGAGTGTTTTAACTTGGTGGTGATGTCAGATCTGTTTTCAAGTGTTCCAATTCATGCAGGTATTGGTCATGTTGGATTAATGGTGGTGACCCTATTATTGAATGTAGGATTTTGGTATGGTTTTACAATCCACATTCCATTATGATATTTTTTTAATGTTTTAAAATATCGAATCTATTTTTTTTTATCTCCAACTAGTTATGATAATAAGTTATGCGATGATAAGTTCAATTTTTGGTTTTTTATTGTTGATTACATTGTTGAAATCATTCCGAATTATTTGTGGTTATTACCAAAGAAAAGGTTTCTAGATTGTGGAGATCAAGAACAACCTTTGGGGCATTCCATGGACTGGTTCAGGTGTTGGGTTTGATGGAACCCTATAATGGTTAACGAATAAAATGATATTAGAAAAATGTATTTACTCATTCATTATGTCATGTTATATTTGAAGAGTCTAAATAGACCAGAAGTAATATAGTTGGGGAATGTGGTTCTAGTTATGAGTGGGGTGTTTGTAAAAAACACCATGTGAAAAGACTCAAGTCGCCATGGAATGTTGGGGTTTGATATAAAATCTCCTCCAGGTGAGACATAAATTCTATAGAAATTTTCTAGACACTGGGTTGAGGGGTATTTGTTTGTTATACATGTTATTGTAATAGGTTTTATTATGATTTTCAATGGAAGTATTTTTTTTGTTACATAAAATTTTCAATGTGATTTTCTAGAGGTAATATTTATTGTTTTTCCTTATGGTTTATGACTACTATAGTAATATTCCATACCAAATAGTTCTTGTGACCCCATGAGAAGATGATAGAGAGAGTTATCCCACCCCAATGAATTATATGATTTTAAAAGTATATGTTAGGGTTATACAATTTCGGTGATGGGGAGCAGGTTTTGTCCTATCTCATGCTATAGAAGATGAACCATGTCCAAGAAAGGATAATGATAAAGAGTTCTTCAGATATAATACATCTACATTCTAGGGTAGCATGGGACCTCAATATATATTGTGTTTGGTGATATGGTAAAGAGTATTATCTTGTTTCATAATACCATTAAGGTGATTAGTGTGAAATGTGCTTTGTTCATGCGGGATGGTCCGATTCAGATGTGGTGGGCCTTAGTGGTGCCAGCTGGGAAGCATCAAGAGATGGGTTGGAAAGAATAAAAGGTCATCTTTAATGAGTATTATTATTCAGAGCCCTTGGCTTTCGAAAATACATGGGAGTACTTGAAAAATCCTCATGGATATCATATCACGATGGAGTATGGAAACCATTTTTTAGTATGATTGTTACCTAATGTGGTTTCCAATGAGAATCAGAATGTTCAAAACATTGATATGGGTTTCTGACCAATTATTATACCTCATGTTTTGTTGTTACTATTGAATAATTTCCTGGAGGTGGTTTTAAAATGATATTATGGTAGAGATTGATCATAGATGAATGGCTAGATTATATGGATCAATCACAACAATAGTATAGGACATCAGTAACATATCTTAGATGTAGAGGAAATAGAATGAGAAAGAAAATATGGGATGTGGTAGTTCACTCCATTGTACCCAACAATATTCTTTTACAACATTAAGTGTTAGGGTGGCTAGGTTCCATAAGTATGGAAAGGTAGGTAACCAATGATATGTGGGTGCATCCCAACATAGACCTTATAATCAATGTTGAACTATGGGACAATTGGAGTTATTTTGAATATTGGAGCACCCATATCATAGTGGTGTAGGATATGTAGAATTTAATGGGAAACCATATTGATTATAACCATATAAGATAGTGGGATCTTAGTAGGGGCATCATAGTAGTTGGGAGGGATCTTATTCAGGGAAGAGTTAGATCAAGGAAAATTCACTTGTCAATGTTTGTTCTTAGTATCATAATGTGATGAGACATATTCAATCCATGAAACACAAACTGTTGGAATTTTATATGGGTCATGCGATAGCTGGAGGTACCATTTTTAATGGATCTTATTTAGTTGGTTCCTTTTTTTATACTAGTTTATCTATTTCTCTTATTTCATCCAATATTTTATATGTATTTAAATTTATTGATGAGGTTATATTTATTCAACATAGTTTGTAATATTTCTTGGTAAAATGTGATTGTAAGGTTTCAGGTGTTCATCTTTTGGGCTGAACATATAAGGGGTCTCATTTTAATGATATTATTTGGTTTTAGAGATGATAATTTTTTTAAATGGTCCTATTTATAGATTGGATGTTGCATATTTATGCCATAATTTATTGGTATAGTGGGAAAGTTGCTTTTGTGGCACCTGATGGGCATATCGAATTTATTCAAGTTGAATGGGATATTATTGGCGATGTAATGGACCACCACTCATGGAGTTGGGAAGCCACCATTGTCAAATCTCATTGATCACATTTTGGGATGATAATAGTTCTCATATGTGTAGATTACCTCCTTCGGTGGATGAGTTACCATTGGAATTTATAGAGTATTTATTGGTTTTACTCCATCAAAAGGATCTGGATTTCACCATGGATATGTTACCAGGAACAAAACCGATATATCTACACTCATTTCATATAGAGCCCACTAAATTGAGGAAATTAAATTTACTGTTCGATGATTTGGAATCCAAAGTATTTATTCACTAGAGAATCTATCCATGGGTGGAATAACTGTATATACAAAATAGAATGATGGATATATATAGTTGATTAATGATTATTGTATGTTGACTAAGGTATTGATCATTGAAAATTTCATTTTCCCATATTTATTAACTATATCGATCATCTTATGTGTTTCACGTGGTTTTCTATGATCCACTTGCATTAGGGTATCACTAAGTTTGGGTTATAGAGCTGAATGTTCTGAAAAAATACTTTTGATGTAGCTCAAAAACATTTAGTACTTGTTAATGACATTCAGTTCTAAAAATGATCCAATTGTAATTATGAAACTTATAACTAGTATGTTCTATCCTTATCTCTTCTTGTTTTTTGTGATGTGCTTGAATGGCATCCTGGTTTATTCAAGGACTGATGAAGAGCATTAGTATTATCTGAGGGTTTTATTGGAAACACTTCAGAATTATAACATCTATGTTATGTCCTCAAAGTGAAACATCATGATCAAGGAGGTGACGTTTACTGGTCATGTGATCTCATAACAAGGGGTCTCTATGGACCCAGAGATTATTTGTGCAGTGCTATCTTGAATGAATCATAATGGTGATTTCTAAATCATGATATTTTGGGACTGATGGGGGATTATAGGTAATTTTTTTTATTTCTCTTAGCTCTCTCCATCTATTAATATTCTAAACAAGGAAGAAATGAATATTTTATAGAGCCTAGAATGTCAAGAGTCCTTTGAAGAGAAAAATTGGTTACTAACCACAATAATTTATTTGATCCATCCAGATTTTGGGAAAGGATGTGTAGTCTATTATAATGCATCATTTATGTGTTTTTGGTGTTTCATGATGCATGATGATGATGTGGTGGAATATTTTTCACACCAACATTGCCCACATGAAAATATTTACCACAATAATTACCTTAAATAGAGTTGTGGTGATGAATTCCTTGAATATATGTAGCCATTATTTTTTGGGGATAATAATATATGATATCTAGATCATAAGACCTTATACTTAATTTTATCACATAATTAATTTATTTTTTGGTAGTGTAGTTGGTTTGAATACCTCTAGGTTTTCAATTTTATATAGTCTCTACACAAGTAAAGGGTGATGCAATAATTGATTCATTTAGCATAAAAGTGTCAGTGTATGCATAAAAAGCGTCTAGTGATGGGTATCATTTTTTATATTCACAGAGAGACCAATGACCATAGTGGAGTTCTATTCATGGCTATTGATCATATAACATCATCCCGACTATAATTGAATAGGAAACAGAAGATAAGTTATGACTTGGTACAATGTTCAATTCATTTCCTAATTGTAGAGGAGGTTCCTTGTTAGCGGTCATTGTATCCTAACAGAGTTGTGTGATTCCATGGTATCTTTTTTGTGTTTTATTCATGACAGAAGTTATGGATATAGAATAGCCTCCAGTCTTAGTGGGTCTTTCAACCAGGTAGCACTAAGGTGCTTTATGATCTGCGCCATAAATTTTGTGGGATATGAATGAGGAAGGACATATATAACTTTATATCACAGTGTAATACATTTCAGATTGTTAAATATGAGAACAAAAGGACCTCTAGTTTTCTTAATTCACTACCCATTCCTACCTCTAAGTGGGATTTGAATTACCCAGATTTTATTATTGTAATTTATTAGACACTATGAATAAGGAGTTCTATTTGGTTGGTAATTAATAATTTGACCAAATCACCCAATTTCATTCTGATCAAGTGTTCATCCATACCGGATGAGTTGGGTTGGTCGTATGGTCATGAAATAGTGAGAATGTATGGTGTGATGTTATAAATTGATTGTGATAGGGACCCCTATTTTACAACGCATTCTTTGGAAGTCCATCAAAAGGAAATTGGGTTGTAGGACATGTTTAGTATAGTGTACTATATTCAAACATATGTTTAAACTGAGAAGGTTAATCACATGTTAAAATACATTCTCATGTAATGTGTGTTGGATTCTTGAGGCTCAGGGGATATCCACATGGGATTGGATGAATTTTTTTTATAATGAAACTTACCAATCATCAATTGGAATGTCTCAATTTGAGGTGATTTATAGTCATCCCTATCAGACACATTTATGTTCAGATGAGGTGGGTAAGATATCATTTTTAGGGTCGAGCCATGTTCAAGAAAATTCTGACAATAAGAATTTTGTTGGGACATATTTTCAAATAGTAATGAGTTTTTATAAGTATTATGCTGATCATTGGTGTCTTGTATTGGTGTTTTATATGGGTGGAAGGTATTCCAGAAGGTGGAATCTTCCATGGGTAACCATTATGTTGGTATGAAAGGAAATATCCTAAGATACATTATGCATTTTTATATTACTTCTATGGTGGGTATAGTGTTATAATATTTTTAGTTTCCCTCATATTTGAGATCAATTCAAGACATGTTCCATGTCTCTCATATAAAAAGGTATAACCCAGATCAATCCCATTTGCTTGATTGTGATGAGTTGGAGTTGGAGCCTTATTTTTAAAGGTTTTTGCAGTTAGAGTGGATTTTGGATTCTCATAAGAATGTGATTCATTGGAAGTCTATTCGATTGATATGATTTAATTTGTATAATGATATTGATGAGCATCATTAATGGGAGGTTAAATCCAGTTTTTATGTGGATTATCTATCTGTGTACTATGATTAGATTTTGGGGTGACATTCTTTTGGGTTTAATGTTTTCATCATGGGATAATTTTCCTATCTCTCATATTATTATTAAGTATTACTTTTTTATTTTTGTTGTTCTATTTATTATTTAGTTTCCTCGTGTGATTTTTAGAGAAATAGAGATATTTTTTGCTTAGGAGCAACTAAGGTACGGTTGATATACTGGTTGGGGAAACAATGTTTCATGTCATAGAAAATCGGGCACCCAAGATTGGTACATCGTCCACATTGCACGAAAAGCCACACATGTGAGTACCCTTCCAAAGGAAATGGTGCATACTATTTCTACATGGATGGATGAGACTATATGGTTGACAGACAATTTGTAAAAGTGTAAATTCTAACCATGTGGAGTAATCCTGTTGGATTGAGAGTGGTCCACAGTTGTGGCACTGTTTGGTTAACCATGAAGGATAACCATACAACCGACTCATGTCATTGAAATGGGATGTTTAACATGTTTCTCCCTTCATATATAAACCTAAATCACCCCTATGCTGATATTTATGTTATTTGTATTCCTTGCATCTCCCTGAACAGCTACATGGACCTCATCATCATTAATTTTTTTTCATTTTTCGTGGATTCCACATGGAATACTGAATTATGTCTTAATTAACTTGGATTCCCCTTGGTATAAGTTTATTCATCCCATTTCTTATGATCATTGTTTCAGGGGGTTTTCCGACCATGGGGGTTTCAATATTATGTTTTTAGGTAAATTATTGATGTTTTCTTATTGATAATTCCATTATAGGGTCTATTTGAGGTGTTGATGTGTGTTTTCACTAGGTTTAGATATTTTTGAGCTGGAGGTAGGTGGTTCCTTGCTTTTACATTATTAGATGATTTTGATATGCTTTCATAGTTTCATAAATGTACTATATGGATCATTAATGTATTTATAAAAAATTATTTTAATGTATTTTGCGATGAATACATGATAAAAATTTGTATAAATAATAAAATTGGTTATTTATCATGTTTTTGTCCTTTTGGTTGTTATCTAATGTGTTATATGACTTGTAGGAAATGTCTGAAATGTTTTATCAAAGGTATTTGAGGATTCAATGTATTGATTGTTGGTTTTCCAAAAAAAATGATTTTTTTCATATAGTATTCCTTGATTGATTTTTTATTAGTGTGCCATGAATTACTGATGTGATGAATACCAAAATTCAAAATTTATTAGGTGTAGGATTGAATTTGAAAGTTGTTTTCATTATGAAAAATAAATGGCTTTCATGGGAGATTTTATTTTTGGGTTAATTTACTTGTGAAAAAGTGATTAATTTTCATGATTATTAATGATTCATGGAATGTATATATTAATGTGATGATTTATGCGACATTTGAAATTGAATTTGAGAACAAATAGTACACTATGTTTAATTGATGTGAAATAGAACTGTTATGCTAGTTGATTTGGTGTGGTGGATGAATGATTTAATTCTTTTATATTAACACTAAAATACTATCAAAACATGTTATATGATCAGAGACCTCTAGATCATGAGATTAGGCCCCAGATAGTGTCTCAGGCATAATAATTTTGTTATTTTTGGATTATAATATGTTTCTCACTATAACACAGGCCGAAATTCCATCTATTGGATAGTTTATGACACAATTTTTTTTGTTATAAGATTTCAGATCATATTGGTATGTGGTCTATAGTGTCCCACCGGTTTGAGTAACCTATAGGAGTTTGATGTGGTTCACTCTTGGGACATAATGATTGTGTTCTGTGGTTATAAAATCAGTATATTGTTAGCCATGTTTAAATTTTAGTTTTCATGAAAATTTCATTTGATAAATGTTTAACATAAAATTGTTTTCTTAAATTATTTATTGAAAATATTTCAATTTTTATTATACATGATTGAATATTTTTTTGTATAATAATATTATATAATGGAACAATTCTATTGGTTTGAATCAAAATTGGATTTTCTTTAGACCCTATATGATATGTTGTGTGAATATTGACTTTGTTATTATGTACAAGGTAAATAAAATTTCTATCTTGATAGTGAAGGAAAATCTAGTTTCCTATGTTCCACATCATTCAGGGGTTATTGGTGGCGGCTTGGGGGTGGTGACCCTCTTGTTTCATAGAGGGGTTTTAGATGGAATTTTCTCTATCCATTATGGATTTTTTTGTTTATTTTAATAATTTTTTATTCATTGAATCTGAAAACTTTTGTATATATTTTTGTTATGATTAAGAGTTATGTGATTACTTTTTGTTTTTTTTTGGTTTTTTGTTTTTTATTACTCAGGTGAAATCATTTTCATTAATTTATGGTTACTATATGGGCACTATTTTTTAACCTGTGGGGATCACCAAATCCCTTCAGGTCTTACCACACACCGGGTTGAGTGTTTGGTATCATTGAACATCGGCTTGATCCTTGATAGTTATGGTTAAAAGGGGTTATTGATACAGATAAAACGAAATTATAGGTTTTTAATATAACATATAAATGAATAAATTTTATTTTTATGACTGTATATTGGAATTTTATAAGGTGAAATAATAAATTCATTCAATATAAATCACATTTATAGGACTATGATATATATATATATATATATATTACATAAATATATTATTTAATTAAAAGTATGTAATTACCCTTAATTATAAAATAGAAATTTCTCTTATCTTTTATTCACAATGTTGGAGAACATTTTGTAATAAAATAACAACCCTAATGCATTTAAATATTCCTTCCCCTGGTCCTATAACATAAGGTATTCTCCAAATTCAATATAATGAAGGATTGATATGTAATAAAAATATAGCCTCTGAATGAAGATGTGGTATTCTTATTTAAATCATTCAATTTTAATTTTTTCTTATATATAATATCAATGTATTTTTTCAATGATAGTATAATGAATCTTTTATGATTAATATTAATAGATTTCATCCTATTATATATTAATGTTCACTCGAATTATAGTGTAAGAATGTTCTATGGAAGCAATGCTTATGATTATAAATCAAGGTAACTCAAAGTCGGAGTGGGAAACTGCTTATTAATTTAACAATGGATATGGATATGATAATTATTTTTACAAATATTGACTTAGTTTATCAACATATATAATTTATCATTATTTGACCCTATAAATTCTCATATTTTTTATTTTTTAATTTAGTAGATGGTTTGGATCATTTCATATTTATAGTCCATTTTTTTCTTTTGATTATAGAACACAAATATTCACCATTTTTTCTATCAAATGGGAAATTAATGTAATGTTTATTATTAGATGTGTACTACCGCTTATATGTATCTATATATTCATTTTCCATTACCATAAATCATGGATGGTTATTATGAATGATTTAATGAATATTAATGATATTCATAAATGAATTATGATTTTTTAATATTATATTCTACTTACTTTCATACATTTCCACCTCTTAAAAAAGTAATAACATAAATCTTGTGTAACTGTCCACTATCCCCACCATTATGATATTTGATTCATTTTTAATGACCACCTATAATTTATGAAAAAAAAAGTATTCATTATTGTATAATATATGTAATTGTGTAATGATTATAATTCAATATATCATGGTTTCATTACCCATTTTACAATATTAAACTTATAATTATTGTTATATAATTATAAATCAATTACAATTAAAACATCGTATATGGCCTTAACTGATTTAATAACTATATAAGGGTTGGTTATTGATCCATTTTTTGTGACTATAATATGTTAATAAAACTAAAAGAGTTTATTAATAATGTTTAATGTTAAAATATGTTTTTTATACATGTGATAAATTATATCTGTTGAGATTAAAACACAAGGTAAGGGATCTCATAACTCAATTTATAAAAATTTTATATTTTTAATTGCTCATTTTAATGTGATTCAATTATTATGTTAGTTATGTCCTTTGATTATTTTTTATTTTTTTCCAACTTTTTTAATGTGATATAACAACGGTTACACATAATCCCTTTATTGATTTATTCTCACTTCAATATCATGATGATTGAAAAGGGTTCTTTTATCACATACATTTCTAAATGGATTGTGACTTATTAATCACTTTATCTGTTTGGGTGGTTTATATAATACCCCTTTGATTTATCATATAATGAATATATTAACATTTATGGAATTTAATGTTTCAATTTAATTTATTTATTTCATGGTTTTTGTCATTTAAAAGTTACCAATGTTGTAACGGTTTATTCAATTATCTCATCTATATTCTTTATTTTTTATGTATATTATTTCATTGGAAGAATTATATATTATATTTAACAAAAAAATTCATCATTTTTCAAATCCTTTAGTTATTTACATAAATTATAATTTTGAAAATCATTTTCCAAAATCACTGTTCAAAATATTCTATTTTTTTTTAAAAATCAATTGTTTTTAAATTTTTTCTGAAATGAATATTTTTATTATATGTTTATTTTTACATTAAAATTTACTATACAAAATTTTACCATTTCACCAATGATTGAATAAATTATTTTATTTCCATTGTTTTAATATATTTTAATTTTTTAATGCAATTGTCCTATATTTATTTGAATGAATAAATTTTTACAAAATGTGATAATAAAATATTTTTTAAACATTTAACTCATAAAAAAATATCATTCCACAATGACTATTTCATTCCATGATGACTCTGTTATGTGCATCCATGGTTATATTTAATGAAAATTTATTCCTAACATTGAAGATATTTTTTATTTTAATATATGTGATTTAACAATGTAAAGGTTATTTTTATCAAAAAATATTCCAGTGACATTTAAAAAAAATAATCTATTTAAAAAACTGTTGTTGAATATATTTTTTAATATTGATATTATATAATAATAACAACTAGTATAATTCTCTGAATGTATTATGTTAATTCTTACTGGGGAGATTATTGAAATTCCATTTTCTATTTTTTCATCTATATATATATATGTTATAGATTATTACCTAATATTTAATATGTTTAATTATTTATGAATAAAATGAAGTCTTTGGTATTATTTGATGATGGTTGAAACCTAGAAATAGAAATACCCTCGATGCATCATGAAGTCTCATGAGAAAAAACATGTTGGATATTTGGTAGATAGATTACCCATTTTTGTTTAGTGTATTAATAGGAGGATTAAATGGTATATTTATTACGTATGATAATATTAATTCAAAAAATAAGTATATAGATTTATTATTTACATGTTATTATTCGAGTAGTTATGATATTAATGGATACTAAAAAGTATAATCTTGTTATTTATGTGAAATTGTATTAATAATAATTTCATCCTAACGTATTATTTATGGTTTATTTAAATAATCATTGTTTCAATAATAATAATATTGTTAATGATCATCTGAGTTAAACATTTTATTTTCATTCAATTCCATTGGATTCTAGATAGTTTACAATGACTGATATTTAAAATCATTTTTATGAAATAGTGTTGTTTGCAAAGAAAATATTATGTTTCATTAAACATATTCTGATGGAAATTTTGATATATGTATGTATCTAGACATACAATTAATCTATTATACTAGATAATTTAAGATGTTATATTTTATATCTTGTTTTATATATTAATATAACAAATAAATATATGTTATATATTTTGGGAGTATCATTTATATAAGATGCACCATCCAATCCATGTTATACATGACATAAATATCAATACCATGGCCCTTACTCTGTCCACCCAACCCATCATAATAAGTTATAAAATTTATAATTAATTTAAATTCCAAATATAATAAAAAAAATAAAGAACTAGAAACTCACTAATCCTCCTCATCATTCTAGTACCACAACTGAAATCCCAATTTGAGATACCTCAATTATCCCAACATCAAATTGGTCCAAGGTAAATAGAATAATAAAATACAACCACCATGAACATAATTTAATAGTAAATAAAAAAATTATAAATTTATGATAAATAATTACATTATAATAAAGATGTGTGATTATGATTAAATGGTATTACAAGTCACCTTAATTGTAAAAAACATAACAACACCATCATATCAGGATAATACCCCATGACCCAATTGAATCATTCTTGATACCTAAATAGAGAACAAAACTATTACTGAATATGAGAGGAAATAATGAATGAATTTTTAATGAGGAGGTCGAGTACAATAAAAACATTGTTAATTTTTATCCAAATAGATTCCTAAATAGAGAGTAATAAAGAGATTTTGTAGGGGGTTGACCATACTAGAGAGACTGAAAATAAAAAGAGAGGGGGGATTTCTCAAATAATTAATTGAGAGAATAATCTTAATAATTACCCTTAATATGACTACCTCCTAGATTGTTTTATGACTGTAGATTTCTATCACTAGGCGTTCCTAAAACTAGTGTACTCGGTAGGAAAAAATCTATAAACAAGGACACCTTCACCAGACCTCATCAGATTACATCCCATTACTATAAAGATACATCACACCATCATTAAATATTTTATAATTTTTACAATTAGTCATATTATTTTTTCAAACCTTTTTTATTCAATGTGATGTTGAAAGTTAAAAATCTTGCCTCTTAATCATCTGAAAATATAAACTGTACTTGAATGTCTAATTTTAGTAAGGTTACATGGTTTTACAGAACACCTAACATTAAGGTTATCATGATTGATAACATTTTAAGGTCACTCAATTATACATATCACCAAACCAAAATCATATACTCCAGATAATAGGGAATCATTTTATCATAGAATTTAAATTTCACTCTTATAATGAGACTCCTAAATTAAGTCATAAGGCCACCAAGAACCCTAGTCAATGCTCATCATCAACATTGAAACACTATGAATTTACTCTTTTTACCTATCCATCATAAGAAAAACATGGAATATTTATTCAATTAACCATTCATCACATGGTTCTATGCATCATAAGACATATATCATAGAATCCAGTTCAATTGTACAATACCTCCAACTAATGAAATTTAATTTTGAAAATCAACTACAAAAATTATTATAACATGCCCTAGGTGATATCAAGCTAACAAAATAAAATTAATCATGGTAACCCTAGTAAAATATCGGTACATTATTAATTCTAATATATATACTGATATAGACAAGTAATAAACATTTTACTCCAACTTCTAATCATTCCTTATTTAAAGAAAATCTTGGGCAATACGATGTACAAACCAAACATATCCAACAATGCACAGTCAATGTTGTTTCTAACCCAAATTATCTAGTTTTGTTCATGTATCAAATTTGAACACCTATCCTTACATATATCCTTGAAATATCCAAATATCCATTACAAATTTTGGAAAACACTGATATTTCATTAAAAGAACAATTTGATCAGTATGTTATATGACAGGTTCCACCAATCATAAATGAGTTCAAAAATATATTTATTTAAATATCACCATTATAAACAACATATTGATTTTTTGGGAATGAATGGGTAATAAAAAATTATGAGAGAGATATCTATATATATTTTTTACGAAAAATTTAAAAAAATATATTGAATATTTCTTACGAAATGATTTTCTATTTTTTTGTAATTTAATTTTATTATTAAAAAATTCATTTTATACAATAATGTGTCTTATCTTAATTTTCCAGATATCATTTTATTTATTTTACTAAAATAAATAAATAGTATTCCATAAAAATTAAATAATTTTTTAAATAATCAGGACCAAATTATCTAAGTGGGAATTTTTTGTATTTTTATGAAAATAAATATTTTCAAGATAAAAATGAATTTTTAATATTTATTGTTATAAATGATTTTCACCACGAAATTATAGATTTATAGGTTTTAATTTAAATTTTTTCATAGTAAAATTAATTCCATTATATTATTATAAATCTGATTACAATTTTTGGAATAAACTTTTATAATGAATTTTATATAAAATAAATTTACACCCGAAAAAGGTATGTTTTCAGGAAACAATTTTTCACTGTGTTTTCAAGGTATAACTTAAATTTATTTACGAAACATCAAGGATTTGAATATTGAAAAATTGATTCAATATTTTGAATCATTTTTTCCATATACTGTTGAAAATTATATTTTATTCTTAATTATTATGGACCATAATCATAATAATAATTGATAACACTGTAATTGTAATAAAAAAAAATTAACAGTAAAAATAATGTGATAATTAGAAAATAGTTTCCCTTATATGAATCTTAATATAATTTTTTGAGTAGATTTCACTAATAATCATAAAAAATTTAATATGTGAACTTTTGTTTTCATTTTCCTTGGATTTTTTCAATTATAATATATACGTATATAATAATCAAAATGGTATCATATTTGTCTTATTAATTAAAAAAATTGAAATTGGGATGAACTGATGTTATTTTCATTCAATAATATTTATTTTAAATATATATATTATTATTTATAATGGTAATTCATATCTACTTTTATAATAAAATATTGACCATGAATGTATAAATAATGACAATACAATAAAATATTAAACAATAAAAGAATAATATTAAATCATTTTAATGTATTAAGATTTTTATAATTTCTGTTAATTATAATTAAAATATATATATAAATACATAAAAATTACGGTTTAATTATAATATTATATTTTAATTACACTATTAATAGGGTTTAAATCATGTATAATTATATTTGCAGTAAAAAAATTTATTTTATTGATATTTTATAAAAAAAATTATATCAAAAAAATAAAAACAAAACCTATGATACATCAATATAGATAATATATTTCCTAATGAGTCATCATTTTTAAATTAATGATATAATTTTCACATTATATGTAAAATAAAAACCATTCATTTTTTAAAATGATGTTATCATGGTTAAGGTTACAATTGGTTAACTAATTGAACGGACAAATTGATATCATTTTAAAAAGTACATAAACCCCGCAAAAATATATTTTATGAAGATATCTACACCATATACTACCTTTTATTATAATATATTTACATTTGGTTTCATTTTTAATGATAATTATTTTTTTATATTTTAATCATTAATGAATTTCCACGAGTTCCCCATCCCTCACATATAATGCGGAACACCTCATAACTCTTGTTTATTGAACTTGAAAACTTTTAAATCAACAAAAACCAAAATTACTCCACTATGAACATACCTATCCATGTTATATAGGTGAATATCTCTTAAAAAATCATTCATAGGTTATCTATAATGACATATAAAAAATAGATTTCAATTAAGTGGTAATATCTATAACCAATCACATTCTTTTCATATCTATTATAACAAATAACAAATACATGTTATTTTTCATGAAATAATTATTTTGGTATAATAGATATACGTTAATGTTATTTTTCTTATTAAACTACTATTATCCACCCACTTTATATATCAAATTTTAATTTTATGTATCATTAATGCATATGTATAGAATAACCTCTACACACATCAAACTATTTCATGTTTCATCACCATATTTGAAAGATTGGTATTATGATGGTTTTAAAGTTTATATATGATATTTATTAATTAATTATAATTTTATAATTATTTTATCATATATTTCTTCTAACTATCTAATATTCTCTTAAAAGATAACATTACTTTTACATATGTTTGGACAATGACCTCCATGTGGTGATATGATTTGTTCACAAAATACTCTTTCCAATTGAAGGAAATATAGAAATATTTTAATAATATATATGATATAAGAATAATTCATTAATTGTGAATTATTATTTTCCTTCCATTCATTCTATCCATTAAAAAGCTAAAATGGTGTTAATGTGTACCTCTATCCAACTATATTAATGGACAATATAGTAAAATTTTCAATGACAACATTTATAGATGAATATAAATATTAATCAAAATATGGAATATATAATGAATTATAAGATTGAATTTTTTTTGTAGATACAGAATATATATCTAATTAATAATCCCAATAATACTAAACAAAAATATTTATAAAAACAAAGCAGTTATAACACGTGAAAATTATTTTAGTATAGAATGGTTATTAATCTAGGGATTAAAGGTTATAAGAAATTCATATATGTTATGAAATATATATTTATTTTATTTAAAATATTTATAATAAATCTATTTTAATTATAGAGTAGGTTTTAATTAATATAAATTATGTAAGACATGAGGTAGGAGTTTTATATTACAATATCATTATCTATCAGGATTGCGTATGAATATGTTTTGATAAAGAAATATTATGATATACTAGTAAATAATAAAAATAATTGTATTCACCTATAGTTATTTTTATAGATTAAATTATTTCATTAATTTTACTCTCCTTAATTGCTAATTAGAATGATGGAAGATTTTTTTAATGAAAAGCGATCTTATATCCATATTCCATCGATAATCAATTTCCTTAGTTTACATGTTTTTTAAAAATGCCTAAAATAATTTTTTAATTTTTTATTATGATTTTTAAACAATTTTTTTACTTTTATTTACTTTTAAAAAATATGTTATATTCTGTATATCCAATGAGGTAAATTTTTTACTTTAAAGAAAATTGTTAATGTAATGTGTTAATTTATCATATTTTACATTGATAGAATTTTCCCTCATTATGAATATTCAATTATTTCAGCATTCCATTATATTTTTCCTTATTTATTCTGAAAGTAACATTAATTAAATATTTTATGAAAAAACTAAACCTTAAATAACATATTTAATTGTAAAAAGTATTTTTTTCTATAGACATTATTAAATTCATGTTATGAGTAAATTTTATATCAATGATAAACTCTTTGATTTTAAATATATTTTTATTGGGTATATATTAAAATTAGTCAATCCTTAATATTTTTTGGAAGGATTATTATTTTGATGAAAATATTTTATGAATTATGTTTTATATCCATGGGTTATTGTATAATACACTGATGAATAATATATTAGGCCTTTTCCATTTTTGTAGGTTATGATATTATAAATTTTTATTGACATTATGAAAGAAATATATATGGTTTTCAGTATTTAATTGTATGTACTTAAATTATATATCTCTCTCATGAGTTTTTAAGATGTTGATATTTCATGGAATAAAAAGGATTGTAATGATGGGATAATCCATTTTTGAAAAGGATTATATCTACTATTATAGTCATAGGGGTGAATCGTGACTACTTTGATTTAATTTGGGGAGAGAACCCATTCAAATATTAAAGGATTGGATGTGATCCTTGACTAATTAGTAGATTATTTTCTATTCTTATGTGTATGCGAAATAATTATATTATATACCAATGTTATAATTTCATGGATCGTTCTCTTTGATTCATTTATGATTATAGTATTATGAACCGAAATTTTTTTATCCATGATTTTGTATTATGATAACTCACAGTAATTGTATATTTTTAATAGTTTTTCTCATATTATCATTCATGTATAATTTTGTTATGTTGATATCTCCGTTTTTACCCTTATTCACCATCCGAGATCAACCATTCTTATGTTTCCTTTCCAAAGATTAAGATTCATGGTATTAATTATAATATATATATAATAATAGCTATTGTATAAAAGAAAAACAGGTACATGATGCAATTCAATTTTGAAAAACATATTTATGTTTTAATGATTCAAATGGAATTTTACAGATCAAATTATTTCGTCAATTATATTTTGATGTAATGAATATTATCTAATTGCATTTAATACCTATGTTTGGAAATTAGATATTATTATAGATGTGTAGTTAGATAATAGAATATTGATTCCAATACATCATGAGTAATCATATAACTGTCCATGCATTTTCATTGATGTCTGTAGTTAAATTATGAGGAAATTTCATTGAGAGATTTTCAACAGAAAAAAACAACCATCATGATCTAGTGCACCATGTGCACATACATAACTCTAACCCAATCATGTTCGGACCCGCTCAAAATACCCTTTATAAATTTTTTTGATATATATAAATATAAATATAATTCTATATTAGTATTGATGATTTAATTTTATATATTTCTAAACATTAGAATAATATTTAGTAAACATTCTATAAAAATTGAAAGTGTTATTTTTTTATTCATTTTCATACATTATAATGTTTAATTTAATATTTTATTGTATACGTTTTAGTATAAAAATTTTAAAGGCTGATATTTATTTTTGAAAGTATCATTTCATAGAAATATTAAGGGGGTCAATTTTGGTATTTTTATGATGTTATTGATTTTCAATGAACATTGAAAAATATGGTTTTTTTTGCAAAAATGTCATTTTATTTACCTGAATATCTTAATTTTAATGTGGCATGTGATCATAATATATCATATGTATCATTAAAAAAAAATTCTAATAATTTAAATTTTAATAATCACTATACTATATTTTTAGGAAGTTCATTTTTTTGAATAAAAGCAAGTGCTTCTAAAAAATTATTTACATTATGATTTTTTTTATTTTAAATTAATATATACCACTTCTATAAATTTAATAGTAGAAATTTAATACCATATTTATAATGTGTACAAAATGGTTTAAAAAGGTTATTTTTATTTTATTCAATACAAATATTAACTTCGCAAAATATTGTTCTTAATGGTAAGTTTAAATTAAGTAAATATGATTAACAAAAATATGTGAAGGACAAATAAACTCACAACAAATTATCTTAATCTTTCTGAATATATACTTTATACAATACCCATTTAAAATTATTATTTTTGAAATAAAATCCATTTATCATCCAAAATAACATAAATATATTTTAAGAAGACATAAATTCGATATTATCAATTTATTTCTATTAATATCTAAAATTACATTAGATAGAGATAAAAACTCATATTTAGTTTTAAATGAGTAATTGAAATATAAAATGCTTATCTTTCAGTAATCTATCTTGAAAAAAATAATTTGACATTATTAAAATTTTAATTTATTATTATGAAAAATATGGAATCAATTTTTCAAAATTCTACGCATAGAATTGGAAGAAATATTTTTATAATTACTACCATAGATGTGTCGTTAAAATGAATTTTTAAGAGAAAATATTTAAATGATTGGAATGTTTGTAAATTAAATTTCAATGTGAACCTTTTTACAATGTCGTGAATTGAATTATTTTATCTAAATTTCATCTAAATACGCTTCATACCCATATTATATTAAATTGATTAAATATAAATTATATGGATGAGAAATCAGTATTAAATAAAAACATGTAATTTTTTTATATTAATCAAAAAATAAACTTCTCAGATGAATATAAAATATTCAAACAAAGTAATTTTTGATATTATTCATTCAATAATAAATTTTATCTTCTTACATAAAAATTGTAAAAGTTTCAAATGTTATAAATATAAATGGTTCACTATTAAAAGAAGATAAACATAAGTTTTGTTAAAAATTATTATTGTATTAATAAAATTAGATATATTAATAAAAAATTAAATCTATAGGATGACTAAAAAATTGTATTAATATATATAAATATATATTATTTAAAAATTTCATTAATACTAGTTTTCTAATTAATTTAGAGAATTTTTTTTGAATATTGACAAATTTTATACTCAGTAAAGTAAATTGATTAATTTCAAATAGTTATTATATTGATTCAAATCCAATTTATAGATAATGAATTAATTATTATGTATATCATTAAATCACATTCTCATAACATACTGATTAATATTCTCCACATATTTTCACATTTTAAGTTGTAACAATAATAAAAATATGATAATAATAATAATAGTATTTTAATAATCCGTAAAACTCAGCCTTTAATGTAAACAAAAATTCCAAAGTTACAATGTACTATCTTTAACACAATAATATATATTGTATTGTGTACCTAATGACAGTCAATAATTTTCTTATAGGGCATGATTAATATATTCTAGCATATAAAGCAGGTGAGAAGTAGTAATTTAGAATAATAAATATCCATATTCAATTTAATGTGGAATAAAAAATATTGGAAATATTAAAATAAATTGAAATGAAATCATCAAATCATAGGGTGTTACATTCTATACCCCTTAAAATGAAATTCTCAATCTAAAATAATCTATGTTATAAATGGTTTAAAACATGAATGTTCTTTTCATAGTAAATTACATCATAATAATGAATACTAAAACATCACATAAAATGGTAAATTTGGAACCCTAATGGTTACACAATGTAACTCACAATGAAGTTTTCACATAGGGGGACATAGGTCAAATGTGAATGCATGGACATGAAAGTAATGTGTAGATAATTAGAGTGATTTTTAAAGATCAAGGATCACAAGAATGTTGTTGATATATATAAGATTTAAAATAACAAAATCATAAATTTAATAAGATTGAAATAGGTCATTTATATCATAATAATTATTATGATTGGACCTTTTTTTTCATGTCCTTTTTTTTTTGAAATGTTGGTCACTTCCCAAGATAAGATATACATAATAATTTTAGTAAAATGCTACCATTTTTTGTGACTTTATCAATTACCACTTCATCACATATTTCACGATGTGAAGGTGATTTTTTTTCTTTTAAATATGATTAACATATCATAGGATCTATTAATATAGGTATATGTTATTCCATGTGTAATTAGTTGTCAAAAAACTATAGCACATGCTTTCAAAAATGGAAAAAAATACTCAATTAAAGATATACGAATTTAATCTCTATTACCTCATCTAATGTTTAACATAAACCATTACACATATGGATATCCTTCTAAAACATCTGAAAGATAAAATCACAAAACATTTGAAATATGGTCATAGAATTTTTAAAAAATTGGTCCAAATTAACCCCCAATTATATAATAATGTAGCTATTACTTATTACATACTAAACATGTGAATACCTTCATCATGTATTCTCTTAAAACATTGTAATAACTTTAATTAACCCATTTCCTTTTGGAAAACATGAATTATTATTTCTTATAAGGACTATTAGATGTATTCATTTAATCTAATATGTATTAAAAATCAATCATGATAACATAGATCACTTTATCAACAAATCATTAATTAGTTCATCAATAAACTATACCATACATTTTAATAAATAATATCTAAAATATCATTATCCATTAATCATTACCTCAACATTATGACCATATTATGGGTTATCTTTATCAAAATATTGAGTTTATCATGAATATCACCTTCCCATTAATCAAAATTCTAGTATATTGGAACCATTCAACACATTATTTTAATTCCTTCGAGAAAAACATAACATGAACAATCCTTATATATTTCACCATTAATATTTTTTTTAATTTAAATACATATTAACATTAAATATTCCACATCATCATTAATACATTGAGAGGGATACCTCCACAAATAATTATATACATCAATCCTTTCACATTTACCCATCTATATCATCATATTTAAAAATATATTCATTAGTTATACCACCTTGTTGATTCTAGTTGAGAAATATTCACTTAGAATAATGATTTCAAAAATGAACATTCATTCCACACATATTGAATTTAACATTCAATGTTGTCTTCATGATTCAAATATTACCATAAATTACGTTCATTGAAAGCTTTATTTTCCACAGTAGTTACATTACTTGTGTACTTCTATTACAAATTGAAACCATCTTATTATTCCTCTAAAAAATTAACATGGGTGATTATTTCGACAATCATGTCACAAGGGAATCTAAATAGTTATTCCTCCATGGTCTCCACTACCCTAAATCACGGTGAACTCATTCCATATCTTCATTAGTAAATTTGAAAATTGGTTATTTTACACATTTTTGATCATGTTTTAGAAAAAATATTATGCATGATCACAACAACCATAAAACTAGTGATCATACCATTTGAAAAATCATTACAAAATTTTCTATCACATTCAACATTAACCCAATTTGTAAAGACCTGGAAATTTCAAGGGAAAATTTTTTCCTAAATTTTCTTTGGAATTTTTCAAGAACGTAGTTTCTGACGGCGCCTGATTCTGAGGCCCGGTGTGCCCCGAATCAATTTCCGAAGTTTGGCTCGGGTATGTTCAGTGAACGAACGCGCGGGTTTTTCTAACTTTTGAACCGGTGCTCGGAATCGAATTCCGAGGGCACCGATGAACTCGCAATGCCGGTATTTGCTTGAAGAGACTTTTTCCGCAATTGCGTTTAATCGAGAGCGGAAGTTAGTTTTTGGGTTTTCTTTAAATAAGAGTAATAATAAGATAACGTGTCATGCACATTATTTTATTTCATCCGCCATTGGGAGTGTGGTGGTTGAAACCTCCTCATGGATGTTGGAGGTGTGGCCACCACACCTTAACCTCCATTGAGAGGTTATGGTGGTGGGGCCCACCCGAACTAAACCTTCTGTGGGTGGTTTATTATGGTAGGGAACACATGGGGCTTAACCCCCTACTAATGGGAGGAGAGGAAACCTATCAACTCTCCCTCATTAATGAGGGAGAGCCTCTTAATTCCTCAACTCCCCATTAAATGGGGAGAAACTCCTTGGCACCCTCCCCTCTTAAGTGGTGCCAACGGACCTCATTAATTGGTTTAAAGCAATTTATTTCACCCGACCACTTTTTTTTAAAAAAAAAATTATGTAACCACAATGGTTACATACCTCTCCCCCACTCCTATATATAGGGATCTTGTGAGAGGGTTTGGGGATGTCTTCACCAAGTGACGGAGCACTGGTAAAATACCGTGACGCCCAACACTTGGGAAGAAGCTTATCTTCGCGAACGAAGAATGTGCCACCTCTGACAAAGAACACTCATTTTCCTTCCACGGAATTTATCCCCTTCCGCGGTGAGACTCTTTAACGGATCTTCTTCTTCCCCTTCATCTTGAACGGATCGACGAACAAGCTCGGATGCGGAATCAGGTATCAAGAGACGACGGCTTCGCCTTCCCTCGAGTCAGACGAACGCCGACGTCCCCCTTCGACGTCTTCATCCTCGCGACACCATACCACGATGAACCTCGAACGACGACACCTCCTTTCGATCAGCTTATACCCAAGGTAGGGGTTTGTATTCAATTATTTATATTTGTTCGAGATTTCCGACTTGATGATCTTCGTGGTTAAAAACCATTTGTTATCGAATTTGAACTTTGTGGTTTGAAACCAAATGATAACGAATAACGTGAGGGGGGGCAGACCACACGAACACGGCCGACCCTCCTCCTTTTTTTCATTGTGGTTGGTACGAAAAAGTGTGGTGCCGTCACACCACGCGGTTTCATGCGGTAGATATGCGCGGCGCCGTCGCGTCGCTCCGTGGAAAGGAATTCAAGGACGTGACGCCGTCGCGGCCTGTCGAAGAAAACGGAAGACATCCGTGGACGGAGTCCGGCCACGACGAAGGGGTGCGGCGCCAACGTGTCGCGCCGGATAACCACGAAGATGGCGCGTTTCATTTTTGACGTGCGGATTGACGGGAGAGGACAAACAAGGCCGCAATGTAATTTTGAGGCCTCAGCAGTGAAGGTCGGGTCCAGGGAGGACCATAGGCGAAGACGGTAGGAGAAACGGACCACCGGAGCGCGTCCGGTGGTCCGCGGAAGGCGGAGGCAGCACGCCACACCGGCGCGGCGGCGCCAGTGAACGGAAGGGAGGCGGTCGTCAGTTCGCCTCCGGCCTCAATTAGCGGCGGGCAGGGACACCCCGCTCAGCGTTTCGGCTCGAACACGCTGGCCGAGCCGCGGCCGGCCAGTCGGACCAGACCGAGCCGGGCCGGGCTGGGCCGGGACCAGCCGGGCCCAGCAGGGTCGGACCGGGGTCGGGTCGACCCGGTTCGGCCGCCCAGGGGGGGTCGGGCAGGGTCGGCCCGGGCCTAGACCTCTGTTTTCGGACCACTTTCGGTCAAAAGTCCGTAACTTGAGATACGAGCCTCCAAATGACTCGCTGTCAGCAGAAACTTGATCCTTGGATCGAGATGGCCGTTTTGGTATATTGCACTCAAGGTTTCGGATTACTTTTGGTTTGTCCGGGTTGGTTCGGATACGAAACCAACCGGGCCCTCGGAGCCGAAACGCTCGTAACATGAGTTCCGGACGTCTGATTGACGTGCCATCGATTTTGATGGATTCCTCTAAGTGAGACGGATCTTTTGGCTTACTCTGCTCGAGGTTTGGATGCCTTCGGAGTGTGGTTGGGTTTGTTCGCTCACGAAACCAACCGGGTCCCTAGAACAAAAAAGCCAATAACTCACAGACCGGGCATCCGATAGTCGTGCCGTCTGTTTTGTTGAATTCCTCTTGATGAGACGGAACTTTTGGCATACTTCGCCTGAGTATTGGATACAGTCGGATAGTGGCTGGGATGGATCGCACCCAAAATCCAACCAGGACCTTGGAACGGAAAAGCTGATATCTTTGAGACTGGACGTCTGTTTGATGAACTGTCAGTGGCGTTAGTGATCACGTTGAGAAACAGTCCCTATGAGTATACCCTATGAGAGTTCGGGGTACAATTGTGATACGGCCAGGATTGGTTCGCTCACGAAACCAACCGGGCCCCTAGGATGAAAAGGCAAGAAGCTCACAGACCGGGCGTCCGATTGACGCGCCGTCTGTTGCGTTGAGACCCATATGACGAGGCGGTCCATTGAGATACTTCTTAGTGGGACTTTGAGATACATAGAGTATCGACCTGTAGCTCGTGGAGCAGACCCTTCCAGAGACGAGCGTGCGGAGTACGGAGACCGTGTAGCCGACTGAGACCTGACGACTGCTTGACCGACTCGACTTGGAGTGAGTCGACTAGCCCAGTGGATGGAGCACTACTTTATGAGGTGCAGACCCATGGAAGACGGAGCACTACCTATGTGACAGTGCAGACCCGCGGTACTCGTTTGGAGAGTACCTCAGCAGGCTACTTGGGGGTGTGCACTACTCTATTTGGGTGGCATACCCCAGCGGAAAGCACTACTGTGTTTGGGTGGCTGACCCACGGTACTTGACAGGAGGAGTACCTCACCAGTCTTAGGTTAGTGAGCAGTACCTCGGAGTCGTGACAGGACCACTGTACACTCCAGAGACGGAGCTCTTCAGCAGTTACGGTTTCGATAATGAAAATCCTGGTTTGAGCTGAGACTTTTGACCTTTGTGTTTACCTCATTATTAAGATGGGTCACTTGTTAACTTAGGTATATGTATGGGCATATATCTGGGTAGTGTTTATCTGTTGATTTCATGATCCTTGTGTTTCCTCATGATTGAGATGGGTTATTTGATAACATAGGCATATGAATGGGAATATACCTAAGTGGTGGTTCTCTGTTGAGATCTTCTTTGTGTTTATCCTTGTTGGTTTAGTGAGACCTTTAGGGTCTCGGGGACCCTACTGAGTATTGTTATACTCACCCCTACACGGGTTATGCCCGCACCTCGTTGTGTTGGTTGCAGACAACAGGCAGTGCTGACGGAGGCCGAGTGTTCGAGGACTAGACGGTACCCAGAGGTGGACTACACGACGAGTCAGTACCCAGAGGTGGACTACATGACGAGTCAGTACCCGGAGGTGGACTACACAATGATACGACACACAGAGGTGGTTGACGGACAAGAGCGTGGAGGAGGCTATCTGTACCTACCCTTCAGGTAGGATCCATGGTGGACGACCAGGACCTGCGCCATTTGTACCTAACCTTCAGGTAGGATCCGAGGAGGACGACCCAGGAGCTGCTTCCGTCCTTCCAGCTATAATCTTTTCTATTGTACTTGTTCATTTGTAGTTGTACATCCTTTTGGGTTTTTATTCTGTCCCATTTACTTTTCAGCACATCTCTTGTACTTAGTGTTTACTTTTTACGCTTTCTTACTCTGTGGTTCATGTTTTCTTTTATAAAGGCAATGCCTTCCCAGTTATCGGGATTTATGCCTTTGGTGCTATTCTCCATCCCTTGGCCTATGGAAGGCGGGCTTGGGGTAGTCACGACACAGGCCCCGAGGACGGGTCGTGAAAAATTGGTATCAAAGGAGTCGGTTCTACCGCAGAACTTATAACTCTGATATTTTCTTTCCGTGAAGCAATAGTGTTAAGGGTACCGAGTGTGGTTTTCAGTTCAGGGAGTCTATTGTTGGTGCGGGCGGCCGACGTATCCATACACCAGGACCCTGACAACTGATTTCCGACTTTGTGCAAGAAAACACTGATTGCGTGTGTGTTTATAGAAGTTTTTTTAAAGTCATCTCAAACCAGCTCAGCTCACCAGGTATAATCGTTTGACAGTGTCACGTATATTTATTTCAGGATGTCTTTTCACAGACAACCAGCTAGAGCCCAGAGGGATGTGCGTACTGACAGCCTGCCGAGCAATGAGGCTTCGGTACAGGGCCCACTTGTAGTTGAGGCACCAGCGGAGGCACCAGCGGTACTACCATACGTTGGGCCACTGATGCCACCAGTCCCAGTAGTAGGCGATGCACGCCACTTGAGTGCGCTGCACGAGTTCCAGCGCCAGAGGCCACCCAGGTTCCGGGGAGGGACGGACCCGCAGGCGGCTTAGGATTGGCTGGAGGCTGTGGTGAGAGTCTTCAGGATAGTGGGGACGCCAGGAGACTTCATGGTGATCTTTGATACCAGCCTTCTTCAGGCAGCAGCAGGCAGGTGGTGGAGCCACTTGTTCTAGTTTTTAATTGGGATGTCCTTCACATGGGATGACTTGAAGACCTTCGTCAGGGTGGAGTTTGTGCGAGTAGCTATACACCCCGAGCATGTACAGAAACTTCTGCCGTTGCCGCAAGATTTTCGATCAGTAACCAAGTCATCTGTGGGCAGTAGACAGTTGATGTAGAGGTCTAGGAGGACTAGACCAGCAGTTGGCCGATCTCGAGTTTTAGGACCGGTGGTGCGGGGCACCCAGGGTGGGGTCAGAGCCAGGCGTACCAGAATCAGCATGTGTTACTCCTGCGGCGGAAAGGGTCACCTGGCACGTGACTATCTGACTCCTCGTAAAGTTGATCCGCCGGCGTTGGACGAGCCACCGAGGCAGAAACAGCGACGAGTTCTTGAGCAACAGCCGAGCAGTGGACAAGGCAGTAGATCTCTGGGAGCATGTGGACAGGAGAGGAACTAGTGGATATGTCCTTTGTACTTCTATTTTCATGTTTCTGTTGTATTTGTGTCTTTGTATTATGAGCTTCAATAATAAAAAGACACTTATCTTTGTTTTATTTCCTGTCCTTTTGTTTGGTTGATACTGAGTGGTCCCGGTTAAAACTGTTGACTTGACCCTCACTTTCGAGATTTCTACTGTAGGAGACCCATTGACCTCACACTGATGCCGACAGTGTGACTCGACCCTTGGAGGCGAGAGTGATAGTTGGACCTCTTGGTAGTTACGTCGATGCCTTACGACATCATCCATATCATGAATGCATCATTCATGTTGGGATTGACTATATTAGGAAACGAATGTGGTTCATCTAGGGGCCGAGACCGGATTTCTCTTATCGGAAAAGAAGAAATCATAGCAGCTCTTGTGTGACTAAAGAAGGTCCAGGTCATCCAAGAGCGGATGAAGACTGCACAATGCAGTAAGAAAAAGGAAACAGGTGCCAGTCTTAGCGACTCGGGCATGTTAAATATTTCTTGAAGTGGAAGCATTAAGTATAGATGAGTCTGCGAAGCAGTAGACGTGGAGGCAGAGCTAGGAGAGCAGTATGAGGTGGTGTACATCTTAACATGCTACAACCACCCGCCATAGTTATCCCTACCAGGCTCAGGGAGCTGGAGGTCGGAGGAAGAGTGAGGCTGCATGGGTCAAGGAGTGTGACCCAATGGCTCTATAAATGATTCAAGGGACAGTCTGTGTCCACTACTAGATGCTGTAGTAACAGACGTCGATATGAATCATTCATCACTTTCACGAATCTTGTCTGAGACCTAGAGTTTCCAGTAAGCCGTGGACTTGACCCTCACGTCTGGAGATACCTTGGGAGGAGACTCGATAATCACATTTATGCCGACGGTGTGGTCAGACCCTCGAGGCGAGAGTTCTAGTTGGAATCTCTTGGTGGCAGCGTCGAGGCCTTACGACGTTAGTTTGAGTATGGAATGGGCAATAACTGTTCATACTCAAATTGACGGTTTTAGGAAAACGTCGGGATGGGTTTTCCTTGGTCGGCGAAAAGGAAACCCTAGGCAGCACGGGATAAACTCTTTCATAGGAAGGTGCGACCGATCAATCTTGAGTCATTCAACCATACCCTCGTGGCAGCAGTCTTTTGGGTTTCAGTTCTAACAGAAAATGGAGACCTCTGGAGTTCGAGGATGAAGATCACGTCCTTATACGGGCCTCACCTCGACGAGGTTTACGGAGATGCGGCTAAGGCGACAAGTTATCTCCAAGGTTCAACGGATCTTTCTAGGTCCTCAGCTGGGTAGGTGGGGTGGTTTACCACTTGAACCATCCACCTCAGTTGCACCAGGTGCACGACGACTTCCACATATCTCTACTGAGGATATACGTGCTCAACCCTTCGCATATCATCGACCATGAGGAGCTGGAGAATGGCGATGTAGTGTCTTTCACGGAGGTTACAGTGGGGATCGAGGATCGACAGGAGCAGATCCTTCGAGGACGGCCTATTCCTCGGGTGCGCTTTCACGGGCAGTACAGGAACCTCCAGGTGAGCACACGGGAGCGGAAGGCTCAGATGCGTGCTCAGTACCGTTTTTGTATCCCTAGTTTATGTTAAAGCATTACGAGGATGTAAATCCCTGAGGTGGGAGTAATGTAAAGACCCGGAAATTTCAATGGAAATTTTTTTCCTAAATTTTCTTTGGAATTTTTCAAGAACGCAGTTTCCAACGTCGCCTGATTCCGAGGCCCGGTGTGCCCGGAATCAATTTCTGAAGTTTGGATCGGGTATGTTCAGTGAACGAACGAGAGGGTTTTTCTAACTTTTGAACCGGTTCTTGGAATCGAATTCCGAGGGAACCGATGAACTCGCAAAGCCGGTATTTTCTTAAAGAGACTTTTGCCTCAGTTGCATTTAATCGAGAGCGGAAGTTAGTTTTTGGGTTTTCATTAAATAAGAGTAATAACAAAATAATGTGTCATGCACTTTATTTTATTTCAGCCACCATTGGGAGTGTGGTGGTTGAAACCTCATCATGGAGGTTGGAGGTGGGTCAACCACACCCAAACCTCCCTTGAGAGGTTATTGTGGTGGCGCCCACCTGAACTAAACCTTCCGTGGGTGGTTTATTATGGTAGGGACCACACGGGGCTTAACCACCCTATTAATGGGAGGAGAGGAAAACTATCAACTCTCCCTCATTAATGAGGGAGGACCTCTTAATTCCTCAACTCCCCATTAAATGGGGAGAAACTCCTTGGCACCCTCCCCTCTTAAGTGGTGCCAACAGAGCTCATAAATTACGTCAAAGCAATTTATTTCACCTGACCCTTTTTTAAAAAAAAAGTAATGTAACCACATTGGTTACATACCTCTCCCCCTCTCCTATATATAGGGATCTTGGGAGAGGGTTTGGGGACGACTTCACCAAGCGACGGAGCATTGGTAAAATAGCGCGACACCCAACACTTGGGAAGAAGCTTATCTTCGCGAACGAAGAACGCGCCACCTCTGACTAAGAACACTCGTTTTCCTTCCACAGAATTTCTCCCCTTCCGCGGAAAGACTCTTCAACGGATCTTCTTCTTCCCCTTCATCGTCAACGGATCGACGAACAAGCTCGAAAGCAGAATCGGGTAGCAAGCGACGACGGATTCACCTTCCCTCGAGTCGGACGAACGCCGACGTCCCCCTTCGATGTCGTAATCCCCACGACGCCATACCGCGACGAACCTCGAACGACGACACCTCCTTCCGATCGTCTTATACCCAAGGTAGGGGTTTGTATTCAATTATTTATATTTGTTCGATATTTCCGACTTCATGATCTTCGTGGTTAAAAACCATTTGTTATCGAATTTGAAATTTGTGGTTTGAAACCAAATGATAATGAATAACGTGAGGGGGTCCTGAGCGCACGAACACGGCCGACCCTCCTCCTTTTTTTCATTGTGGTTGGTACGAGGAAGCGTGGTGCTATCGCACCACGTGGTTTCATGCGGTAGATATGCGCGGCACCGTCGTGTCACGCCGTGGAAAGGAATTCAAGGATGCGACGACGTCCTGCCGCGTCGATGAAAACTGAAGACATCCGCGGATGAAGTCGGGCCGCGGCGAAGGGGCGCGGCGCCAATGCCCTGCGCCGGAGAACCACGAAGACGGCGCGTTTTGTTTTTGACGTGCGGATTGATGGACGACGACAAACGTGGCCGCAAGGTAATTTTGAGGCCTCCGCGGGGAAGGTCGGGTCCCGGGAGGACCATAGGAGAAGAACGCAGGAGAAACGCACCACCGGAGAGCGTCCGGTGGTCCGCGGAAAGCGGCGGTGGCAAGCCACACCGGCGCGGTGGCACTGGCGACCGGCGTCGGTGGCGCGCCGCGGCAAGGGAGGCGGCAGACGGTTCGCTGCCAACCTCAATTAGCGGCGGGCAGAAGACACCCCGCTCCGTGTTTTGGCTTGGCCACGCTGGCCAAGCCGGGCCGGGCCGGGCCGGGCCCAGCCTGGTCGGACCCGGGTCGGGTCGAACCAGTTCGGCCTACCCATGGGTGGGTCGGGCCGGGTCGGCCCGGGCCCAGACCCCCGTTTTCTGAACACTTTCGGTCAAAAGCCCGTAACATCAGCTACAGGCCTCCAAACGACTCGCTGTCAGCGGCAACACGATCCTTGGATCGACACGGTCGTTTCGTTATATCGCACTCAAGGTTTCAGATTACTTTGGGTTCGGCCGGGTTGGTTTGGTTACGAAACCAACCGGGCCCTCAGAGCAGAAACGCTCGTAACATGAGTTCTGGACGTCCGATTGATGTGCCGTCGATTTTGATGGATTCCTCTAAGTGAGACGGATCTGTTGGCTTATTCCGATCAAGGTTTGTATGCCGTCGGAGTGCGGTCGGGTTGGTTCGCTTTCAAAACCAACCGGGCCCCTCGAACAAAAAAGCCAATAACTCACAGACTGGGCGTCCGATAGTTGCCCCATCTGTTTTGTTGAATTTCTCTTGATGAGACGGAACTTTTGGCATACTTCGCCCGAGTTTTGGATACAGTTGGATAGTGGCCGGGTTGGATTGCACCCGAAATCCAACCGGGACCTTGAAACGGAAAAGCTGATATCTTTCAGACTGGACGTCCGTTTGACGAACCGTCAGCGGCGTTAGTGATCACGTTGAGAAACAGTCCCTTTGAGTATACCATATGAGAGTTCGGGGTATAGTTGAGATACGGCTGGGATTGGTTCGCTCACGAAACCAACTGGGCCCCTGGGATGAAAAGGCTAGAAGCTCACAGACCGGGCGTCCGATTGATGCACCGTCTGTTGCGTTGAGACCCCTATGACGAGGCGGTCCTTTGAGATACTTCTTCATGGTACCTTGAGATACTTGGAGTATCGACCTGTAGCTTGGGGAGCGGACCCTCCCAGAGACGAGCGTCTGGAGTACAGAGACCGTGTAGGCGACTGAGACCTAACGACTGCTTGACCGACTCAACTTGGAGTGAGTCGACTAGCCCAGTGGACAGAGAACTACTTTCTGAGGTGCATACCCATGGAGGACGGAGAACTACCTGTTTGACAATGAAGACCTGCGGTACTCGTCCGGAGAGTACCTCGGTAGGCTACTTGGGGGTGTGCACTACTGTGTTTGGGTGACATACCCCGGCGGGAAGCACTACTATGTTTGGGTGGCTGACCCGCGGTACTCGACATGAGGAGTATCTCAGCAGTCTTAGGTTAGTGAGTGGTACCTCGGAGTCGTGATACGACCACTGTACACTCCAGAGACGGAGCTCTTCAGCAGTTACGGTTTCGATAATGAAAATCCTGGTTTGAGCTGAGACTTTTGACCTTTGTGTTACCTCATGATTGAGATGGGTCATTTATTAACTTATGTATATGTATGGGCATATACCTGGGTACTGGTTATCCGTTGATTTCATGATCCTTGTGTTTCCTCATGATTGAGATGAGTTATTTGATATCTTAGGCATATGTATGGGCATATACCTAAGTAGAGGTTCTTTGTTGAGATCTTTTTTGGGGCTATCCTTGTTGGTTTAGTGAGACCTTGAGGGTCTCGGGGTCCCTACTGAGTATCGTTATACTCACCCCTGCACGGGCTATGCCCGTACCTCGTTGTGTTGGTTGCAGACGACATGCAGTGCTGACAGAGGCCGAGTTTTCGAGGACTGGACGGTACCCAGAGGGGGACTACACGACGAGTCAGTACCCGGAGGTGGACTACACGACGAGACGACACACGGAGGAGGTTGACAGACGAGAGCGTGGAGGAGTCTATCTCTACCTACCCTTCAGGTAGGATCTGTGGTGGACGACCAAGAGCTACCCCATCTGTACCTACCCTTCAGGTAGGATCTGAGGAGGACGACCCAGGAGTCGCTTCCGTCCTTCCAGCTGTTATCTTTTTTATTTTCTACTTGTTCAGTTGTAGTTGTACTTCCTTTTTGGGTTTTTATTCTGGCCCATTTACATTTCACCACTTGTCTTGTACTTAGTTTTTACTTTTTCCGCTTGCGTACTCTGTGGTGCTTGTTTTCTTTTATATAGACAATGCCTTCCCAGTTATCGGGATTTACGCCTTTGGTGCTAGTCGCCAGCCCCGGGCCTATGGAAGGCGGGCATGGGGTAGTCCTGACACAGGCCCCGAGGACGGGTCGTGACACAGTTAGTTATGGTTACCACTATTAAATAAAATCTGATAGGATAGAGTGAAAATCACTTATCATAGTAGATAACCGCATAATAATGAGAAATCACATATAGGATATCTATATTATGACACCTCTATTTAAATATATGAATCCTATGGATTATCCTTGGAGATATCCATATATATATACTTCTAAATACCCCTAGGGATATCATTAAAGTTTTCTTATCCTAGATTCAAACTGCTAACAGATCATTTACTTTGATAACTACAATAAAACAATTGATTAATATACATTAACATTACATTTTTTATTGCAGAATAATAAATAATTTATAGAAATATATACCCAATGTCCATATTAGTTTACAGTCATTGGATATATGGATTAAAAAACACTAGTGCATAAGTGATCTATGGTATCTACAAGTAATTTCATCATGACTTTAATCCTTTTTAGACCCATCATACAGAACACATATCTTCATAATCAAGGAAAAGTAAAAAAAATTGTGGTGATATCAGAATCTCAATAAGGGTAAACAAGATAAATCTATAATAAATGACATGATAACAACATTATGAAAATGTGAACAATATAGTAGATGATTATAAACTCCATATAAAATATTATAAAAATAAATCATTTATTAAATAGTAGTATTTCATAATAAATTTGTCATAAGGTAATCAATATCCTAAGCCTTCAAACCTGTAATCAGAACGCGACATGGAATTTTTGTAGACATGTGATAACCTAAAATTATTTCCCTAGTAATAAAGGAATCTATTTCATGTATATCTTAGATGTATGGGTTCACTAACCATAACAAATTTGTTTTCATGGTTCACAACCATTACTATATACTAGGTCAAGGTTCACTCCTAAGTCCATATTAGTAGAAAAATTCCTTTCTGGAACCATGTTGACTCCTTGTTCCAGTCATGTATATCTATTGAGATATAATTCTATAACCAAAGTATTGTAAGGGGATATAGTTACCACCTATTATTTAATGAAATAAGAAATATGTGTACCAATATATTATAAAAATTTCTTACATCATAATCCTTGAAATAAAATTAGTATCATAAATATGTAATCATTGCATAGTTTGTCGAAAAGAGATAGTTTTCATAATCATTTCATAATGTCATATCCCGTAAAATGAATCTGGTTTCATAAGCATATAGACGATGAATGCTAAATGTGATTAAAAAAATATATCCAATGAAGGATAGAGTGGATTCATAACCATATATCCCAAGAAAGAGAAACATGTTTCATGGGAATATAACTTTTCAAAGAGAAATTAATTTCATAAATTTAAATCCATAAAAACATAATCCATTCTATAAAATGGATCCCTTGAATCATATCCCCAGTAAAGCATATGTGAAACTAATTTAAGTCTTGTTAGGTGAAAAATAATTTTAAAATAACATTTAAAAACATTTCTTGAAAAAAATATCCATACTTTTTTAAAAACTAATTTTTAAAACATAAATCCTTTGGAAACACATTTTTATTGAAAATAAAAATAACAATTTATAAATAAGCATATAATACATTTTTCAAACATTTTTCTTTGAAAAATTATAATATAACCTTGAAAATTTTTTAGAAAATATTTCCACGAAAAAATATAACATAAACATGGAAATAATTTGAAATTTTATTCTTTAAATATAAATTGATGATCAATAAATAATTCCTAAAAAAAATTTGATAACATTTTTCTTTGAAAATACATTTAAAACTAATAAAAAATCATGAAAACATTTTTCAAACATATTTCATTTTAAATAAATTAAAATAATATAAGTAATACATGAATACATTTAGAAAAAAATTATTTAAACAAAATATGAAAAATATAAATATGGAATTATAACATTTTGAAATCCCATTTCTTTAAATATACAATTAATACTAATAATGAATTCTTGAAAACCATCTAAGATACATTTTAAAAAAAATACAATGAAGAAATTTAACAAAATATTGAAAATATATTGAAAACCATATTACTTGAATATTTAAAAAACAATTATATAAAAATTATAAAAAATTTAAATAGAAATGTTTTTTGAAATAACCCTAATTTTTAAAATAAGTGTTATATAATGTCAGAATTTATATAAAAACATTATAAATTAACTTTACTAAAATAGTGTATAAATATTGTTGAAAGAAATGAATACATCATGAATTAACTTAGGATAATAAAATTTGAGTGTTTTTTTGATATATGGATCATAATATTTCATTAGTGGTAGCATAATTGTAAACAATATTGATATGTGGTGATATTGTAGAACTAAAATATTATAACATTGGTGAATTTGAATAGAAATCCAAATTATATAATAGAGTTATATAAATTAGTAAATATGATAAACTAATGAAAATCATGATATAAATATGAAATGAAATTATATACACCCCATGAAAAAATATAATTGAAAAACATGGCATTTATCTTAATGAATGGAAACTGAAGCAATAATTATGTTTCTAATTTGGTAACTACTGGCCCATAAACCCAACCAAATAAATATCATAAAAATTGATATATGAATAAAACTAAATTTATGTAAAATATGGTATCAAATTAATAGTATGTATATACACAACACAAAATAAATGACTAATGAATGACGAATATGACCCAATTAATAAAAGTCTGACCATAAAACCCTTACCATTAGTCCTTAATTTCCTCATACATGTTCATACATCTGGTATAATAAATATATATTAATTATAAATATTCCATATAATAATATTCTAATATAAAATACCATATATTATTTTATTATCAATATACATTACAACTTTATTAGGAACTACATGGTAATGGTATGTTTCAGGTTATATACGATTTTTTTTCATATATGTTATGACTAGTTATTCTTGATCATATTATATAGATAATTCGTTACTCATTTAAAAAATAAGAAAATTTAAGTATCATATATTTTTATTATATAAATATTTATAATATTCAATAATTTTTATAAATTTAAAATTAAATACAGTGTTCATTGATATGGTAGGTTGTACATACGAATTAAAATTGTTTCATTTTTATTTTTGTTTTGAAAGAAATAATGTAAATGACAGATATATATATATATATTTTAATAATAGTGTAATTAATATGTAATTTTTATAATATAATTTTACTAAACCCATACTTAACACAGTGAATTTATTTTGAAAATGAATCATATTGATTTATAAGTGGGTACTCTGCATGTCAACAAATTGAGTTTTTTTATTTACAATAAATGTAGAAATGAAAGTATGTGTTATTTAATTATTTTTGGGAACTAAATAAATAAATAATATCATTTTTAAAATCTAAAAATATTATTTCCATTATATTTAAAATCTATGGGATGTGGTAAATGGAAAATGAATGACATCGTTTTGTGATGTTGTACTTTGTAATACATAAGAACGGTTTATTCATTGCCCATTTGATGGAAGTGTGTATGAGCGCAGATTGATACCATATAATAAAAATATATCAGAATATTTATGACATTGAGGTAATAAAATAAGAGTGTAATTAGAATTTTTTGGGATTGGGATCCAAAATAACACAAAAATACTTGTGGAAGGATGGTGCATATTATTTTCATAACTCCACTTAGTTTCCACAAAATACATTACCTGGATATATTTAATTAAAATGAGGGGATTCTAGGATTATTCTAGGGTCATTGGAAGGATATTTCTATAGGTTTTTGGTTACAAAAATTGGCTTGAGATGTGTTAGGAAGTTAGTGGGGTGAGTGGCCTCTTTAAAGTGCAAGAGGACTCTCATTTTTTAAATATAAAAAAGGTAGACATTGTTGAGAGTTCATTACAACATCTTGTATCCCCAATAATTTTTCATCTTTGAAACAGAGGGTTATTGTTATGAATTTTGTCAAGAAAATATCTTTTTATAATGTTTCTATGTTATTTGACCACCTATGTTAATTTTGACTACTTGGAAATCATGTTTTTACCATAATGATTATAATTAATAGAATGCACCATTAGTAATAGTATTGGTAAAAGACTATTTTGAACTTATTATATATTTAATATTACTATTGAAAAATTAAATAGACTAATTGTCCAAATTATATTACAAAATGGTGAATAAATAAATTTAAAATTAATTATGTAAATATGTCGTGATAGATTGGTTATAAGAAATAATATTTAATAGTTTGAATTTTTTTATTCAATTACCATGTGAAATTGGTTCCATTGACCAAATTTGATTTAATTAAATTATAATTAATATAATTACACTAGAAATTGTATAGAAAATATAATTTAACTATATAAATAAATTTGGAAAACTATAATTGAACTAAAATTTAGAATTTTTCATTATTCCATAAAAATAAAACGTCTCACAAAGATAAGAAAAATTAACCCAAAGTAAATTATTTTATTGCAATTTTAAAAAATGAAGATTATTTGTAAAATTATTAAAAATAAATCAACCGTAAATTATATTTAAAGAATGTTCTTCATTAAAAGTATATAAAATTACAATTTAAAAAAATACATATTTTAGTCTAATTTTTTTATTCTTATCTATAACCCCTAAAATATATTATATGAGTGTTGAACTATTTTTTGGAATATATATAGTTTTATTGAAAAAATTCATAAAATGTGGGTATTTTAATTTATAAAGTTCATAGACAAATTTTATTCATAGAAAAATAATTTTTTTTATTTAAATAGTTCTTAAATTCATTAATAACTATTTTATAAAATAATGAATAATTTTTATATTCATTTGTAAATCAAATTTTCATAATTTAAAACATATAAATTATAATATATATTTGAATGGAACGGTGGTAATTATAATAATATGTTAATAAATATATAAATATTATATTGTAGTTCACTAAAACTATGCAATGTCTGTAACTCAAACTATCTAAGGAATTAGACATCACGGGCAACAGAAACCAAACATTGTGTTTAGTGTTTGAATATATAAGAGAAATTTATTGTGTAGAATACTAATAATTTTGTATTTCATATAATGCAATCCATACTTAGATATTTTTTATAAGAAAGTATATATTCAATATTTTTTGAAATGAAAAATATGAAAATGATTATATAAATTTGAAAAAAATTACCAAATATTTAGATTTTTCAAGAAAAATATTCATAAATCTAATTAGTGATTCCATGTTTTGACTCCAAGGTACATGAGTAGTTACTACATATATTGAAATTGAAATTATCAAAATTATCAATGTAGTAAAATTTTTAAAACAATGACGTTAGTGAAACTTATTTCATGAATGAGATTCAACAACTATTGTGAAAGATATCGTAAATGGTAACATGTCTATTTCATAGAATATGACATTCTGATGGATACGTATTGTGGAATTAAATTCTTCTATGACTTATATCCCCAAAAATACATATCATAACTAAAATTATTTAATATTTTTTTTATATTAAGGGGTAACCACTCCGAATCATACTTGGTTCGTGTATGTCATTTATTATCCTTTTTATTCATTGAATAGAAATTAATTTATATAAAAATATTTTATACTCTTATTATTTTACTTTTATTTATGAAAAGATTATTTTCCTTTTTATAAGATCCCATCATCTAAAAAAGGAACGAAATTGGTTTTTATCTAGGGTGGTTTATCATATATATTTAACTAGTATATAGTTATTTATATCATTGGTTCTGAATATAAGGATATATGTTTCCAAATAAAGATTTTATTTTATTTTTATTATTTTTTATATGATAAATAAAATAATTTTTTTGGATTTTCATGTTGTTATGATTTAATTCATACACTCAAATAATATTTTTATATAGGTGAAACATTTATTTATTTTCATCTCCTTCACTGAACTAAAAAATTTATTAATTGTATTCACCTTTATACAATTTTATTTTTCCTCACATATCATTAGATTTTTTTTTCATGGGGTTGAAGGATGACTGAGAAAAAAATAAGATTCCTAGTTGAATGTCATGAATATTTTTCCTAAATGTTTAATTTGAATCATTTTAAAAAATATATATTGTCGAAAATTAATATTTAGTAGTAGTGATTTTTTTTATAATGGGGTATATTACTATGAAATATTAATATAATACTAAATAAATCTCAATGTAAAACATATTTTTATATATATAAATATAAATTCTTGTTTTTTGAGACAATTATATGTAATATTTAAGTATGGTTCCTCATATATGTCATTAGAATAATAGATACATAAATTTATGTGATAGAATAATGATAATATAATAAAATTTAAATATACTACATTATTCATATATTCAAATGATGTATAATTTTAAGATTCCTAGGTTATATTTTATAGTATATGTCTATTCAGAATTGTTTTTGATATAGGGTACATAGAAGAGTAATTCGGAAGGCATCAAGAGAATAATTATTTTACAAGTCAGTACCCAAAATATTTTGGAAATGTATAAAAAAAATTATTTTAGTGAGGTCTAAGATAATACATGTTATACCTCTTTGTGCCAACCATGTGAGATAAAAATGAAATAAATCCACAAAATTATATGTTGATTGTGTAGGATGTAACGATACAACACCCTTTAAAATTTTTTGGATGCATATATCATGTATTATATAAAGGATTAATCAATGCTCTATAAATGGTATTTTAGTCCATGCAATGATCAAAACCAAAAAATGTGACTCATTACATGTGACCTTTTGAATGTTATATTAATCAATTATGGTCATTTTTAATGAATACCGACGAGTGAAACATGTTTTTTTCATTTAATGATATAAATTTAAGGATAGTATCACTTGAAATATTCACCTATGGTTTTTTAACATAATAAAGGGGAAAAATATTTGTATTGACAAACAACAATCTAATTTTTCCTAGGCATGATTCAATTTATATTGAAAACAATTATAGTAAAATTAACATATTTTACTCAATATAGAAATGAAATTTATGATGATATTTGGTAGAATTAAAATTTAAATGTCATGAGAAATATTTTTTTGTGATATGAATAATCAGTTGGGATCTTTCAACAATTATGTGAGTGTGGATGATATGAGTAAGAATCTGTAAAGGTTGAAAAAAATAGCGAAGAATCAAAATAAAATGTTATTATTTACCCTAAATGTTGTTGTTTAGTAAAAAAAATTAATTTTTTATTGGATTATTAATGAGTTACAATTTTGTGAATATTTTCCATTAGGATCTTCACTAAAATGAAAATAGTCCAAAAAAATCATTGAATGGGGTAACATATAGTGAGCCAAAATTGAGAGGATTTTTTTTGTGATTTGGATAATTATAATAACATGTGAATGATATTAGTTAACGAGAATGGTAATTATCACAATCAAATAAAAAAAGACGTGGAAGAAAAAAAATCAACCACACCTGATGATGAAAATATATTTAATTAAATATTGGAATGCTAGTTTTTTACTTTGTTTATTCTTATTCCATGATTGACCCAATATATTTACATTCTATAATTTCTTTTTAATGTCTAAGTATAAAGGGAATATAACCGCATAAAATTAAGGCAACATATTTTATGAAAACTCTCAGTGGATATATTAATGTGAAAATGATATATATGAATAATTCCATTGATATATGTTGGAGTTTTTTTTCACATAAATCATTTATAAATAAGCAAAAAACAGTATAAAATTAATTTGGGTATGGAATCGAATTTTATTTTCCATTCTGTGATTGATTGAAAATAAATTAATGTTATATTCAATCATTTATTACATTTATTAACATATCATGGAGATGGAAAATTATTCATAGGTGGACAAAAATTTTACCCAAACCATATGGATGAAAAGTAAGAAATTTATTTGATTAGTGATGTTCTATTTGTAGATGAATATATGGAATTATATTATGAATAATTAGTTGATGTTATTTATTATTAGTATTATGATATTTCAATTGAACTAGGTATATATTGAAAATAAATTTTGAAATCCACATATCAAATGGTCCATGTAGATATTTTTGAATAAAAAATTCGGTTAAATGGGTTTGGAAATAAAGGTTTTTTTAAATGATCACATAACCATGGATTTGTTGTCTTATATGTTTAAATGGAATATGGATTAATAATAAATTAAAATTATTATAGATTATTTAAAAACAATATAGTTAAGAATAAATATAATTTTCATATAATGTATGATTCATTTGATCATCTATAGTGATCACAATAAATACAAAACAATGAACTCAGGTCATATTACTATGCACTGAATATGAAGGGGTATATATTATAAAGAGGAAAATTTGGAATAGATATGAAAACTATGAGTCTTTTTTAATTCCATTTCGTTTTTCTAATACAACAACAGTTTTTATAAATTTTATAATACTATGTTTCATGAATGTTTATATTAGTTTTTGGTTTTGATAGTTGATTTTATTTTTGATTATTAAAATATTCAAATACATTATGAATAAAAGATATTTAATATTTATTGAACATTATATGAATATAATATTTATGTAGAATTTAATATGTTTACAATTTGTATGTAATTTATGTCATTCTTTGCAAATATTTTTTATAACTATGGATAAACCATGGGATCTAATAAAAATAAATATAATGATGAATAGAAAATCCTTGGAAATTTTATAGAGATTAATATAATTCTGAATTAGTTGGTTAGTGTAGGTGTGTTTGTGAAAATATTTTCTCAGTTATCTACACCACTGACCAAGGTTCCTCAAAAGGATGTTAAATTCACCTTGATGTAATATTTTTTTTGAATGATTTTATAATTTCATGACACACCAACCATGGTGTGACATGTGAATACAACAAAACCATCTCGAATAGGACATGGATAGTTGAGTAGCTACGAGTAGGTTAATCCCTCATACGGGATGAATTATTCTAATATACATGTACAAAAATGACTTATTTAAGCCCACAACATTCTGAAATTAAAAAAAATTCATAAATCTATAATACCATGGATATTATAAGACAATATGGTAATGAAAGTTATAATGGAAAAAATACAATCCCAAACAAAAATAGTAATGATCTAAACCTACTTTAAGAGATATGAATACGGTCAAATGCAAGATCCCTACAAAATTTCATTATGGAAAATCATGCTACCCTCCACCAGCTCAAAATCATCTTGGGAGACAGCCAATACGGTAATTCACTACATAAGACACAACATGTGTGGGAATATCCCATGTAAGGGAGCATAAAAAATAAATTGTTACACACACCTATGGAAATAGAAAAGGATAATCAATTATAGCCATGTCAATAAAACGATATAATATTAAATGAATAAATAAAAATCCCAGATAAAATCAGTAAATACACCAAACCACCATGATGCCAAAACCATCTACGATATATTGGATTCATCTAAACGAAATGATCATTCTAGGAGAAAATACACCATCAGTCATCCTATCACTAGAGTCACTTATCAATGATTTCAAGATCGTTAGTTCCCACCAATCAATGATAACTAATCTTAGAAAGAACAGATACTCAGATAGGATATAATGCCCAAAACACTTGGATGAACAATGAACTAAAAATGGGTCAACCCACTATATAGGGAATCATATTCCATTTATACCATGAACTATACATAATCAACATGCTTTATGGAGGATTAATACCCTACTCATGGAGGTTACAACGATTCCATAGACCCATGATTTGGTATAAATAGGATAAATTATCAAACTCTCATATCATGGAGGGTCATTAAAAACCCTATTAGGGAATCATTTTATAGAGGGTATCAGAATCATATGATGTGTATGTGAAGTTTCTATGTACTATAAAAATAATTTACCAAGGGGATACACTGAAACAAGGCCGGATAAAAATTATGAAATGAATGGCTATAGACTTCCTCAGTAAGGGTAAATTGTTTTTTCAAATATTATACAGCATGTTGAGTTATCCTGAGGTCATCCATTATGTTAAATCCTCACAAATAACATAAAACACAACATAAAAATGTGTGTGTGAAACAAGTGGCTTGTAGTGGTCTCTTGACACCTATCTATTCCATTTTGATATGTCTATGTAACATTGATTGGTCTTGTGTACCTACCATTTCATACCTAGTCGTTTCTATTCTCATGTACATGTAATATCACTGGTTGTCTACTTATGGCATTATATGTGTACCTCACGAAGTACACGTTGATCCTTCATGGAGGGGTCACATGGTATGTTACCATGTGAAATATTGTTTGACACATAACACCTTGATAAACTCCAAAAAAATTAATAGGGTGTGCCAGAATGTGTGTGATTCCATAAACCCACACTCTATATATTGTGATTTATCATATATGTAGGTTCTCATCTGCTCTCCCTCACATGAAATCTACACATCATTTCCCAAAGTAAATAACTCCCAACATCTTTTATTTAGATTATAAAACCATATGTGTCCCTTTTAGACTAAAGTCTGGCATTCAAGATGGATCAATAACACACTATCAATTTATGAACAACCAAACAACAAGTATGAAGATGAAATATTATCTATTTGATCTCATTATCCCAGGTTTCTATAATATTTCATCATTGATTCTCGATTAAAAACCCATATCGAGATCCTTATCGATGGTTTTGATCCATCCTTCCAATGAATAGCCACAAGTTGATCTAATATTATGTAATGGTTTAACCATTATCTAATGAAAATAACAATTATGATCTGAACAAGAAACAAGGTAGAAATCCATGGGCCATAAAATTTGAGGAACGAAACTCATCCTATATTCATTTGGTGTTAATTTTTTTTCATATAAGAAGATAAATTAATAAGAATAAATCATTAAAAATATAAAATTATATCCATTTGAATCTAATGATGATGCGCAAATGAAATCTGTTCATGGAATTAATGCATTTTCAATATGGATTAAATAACAGGATATAAAACACTAATAAACATTGTTTTCGATGCTTTTTCCAGGGCGCACACATCCTTATTTCAAGGACGATGGTGACACGCATGTTTTTTCCTCACAATCCCACTTCCCAAAGGTGGGTGGCATCCATTTATTGATCAGAGACGTTTTCTACTTGATTGAAATTGTATTATGTGATGTTGGTTCTTCCTTCAACAGATTCCACTGTGAAAATCATCACCTAGTCAGGTATCCCTTATAGATATAAGATGTAGTTAGTGAAACTCTTCCCAGTGCCATGTTTTCTGGGACACTGGTTAATTACACTACTTCTCTCAAGACAATCCAAGGGGTCAATCCAAGGAAAGAACTTTTTGTCAGAGAAATTGTCACGTTGGACATCACTGGCATGTATGGACACTTGAACACTAGTGCATCTTGGGTTCTTCCCATTATTATATGGCTTCTCGAGGGTCCAGAACCCCGAGGAATCCCATGTCAAATGCAGGGAATTATATTCTATAGGCATGTCTGTGAGGTTTTTCTGAGCCTCACATTTTTAACATGGGGAATGTCATGAGTCTGACATCTAGCGTAGACGGATCAGAAAATTAGGAAAACTGACTAATAGGGATCAAATGGGTGCAACCCCTGGAGGGAACACTTATTTTGGGGGTAATCACACGGTTAGTTACCTAGTTACTGCAAGGAGTAGCGAGGTGGTGAATTTAGATGATCTCACCGGGAAGTGGTGGCCCGGGTAAGAATCAGGATGAATGATGGATGGTTAAGTAATGTGGATGTAGAATGAAAGGGAGTTAACATGAGGGAGCAAATGATGTTGGTCTTGAGACTTGAAGGGACTTCCAACGTATCCCCATGGTAGGGAATCAAAGTCCTTGTAGTTCATGATGGGGTATAGGATCGGGGTCTGTATAGAGGACAAGGATTCGATGATATACTGGGGCTTACGTGTCGTTAATAGTCCAGTTTGGTATGATTCCATTGGGATGGACCAAAGATATAGGTCCCAATTGAGGGGACGACAACGGCTTACCACTGGGTTTAGGTTGACAACAGCTTACTACTGACTGATGTTGACAACGACTTACCACTGAGTGGGGATCACAATGACTTACCACTGCATGAGGTTTATAACAGATTAACATTGGGTAGGGGATCACAAAAACATACCGCTGTATGGGGCACAATATCTAATCTATGGATTGGGAATAACAGATTAATGATGGATGCCGGAAAAAGAGGGTGTACAATTTAATATCCTACAAGATAGAGGTGGACCGACATGAAGTGGTTGAGACCAGTAGTTGTTTGGATTGATCCTCATGGAGGATTCCTACGTACTTTGCCTTGGCAAGGATCAATGTCCCCATAGATTGAGAGTGGGATTTGGTGATCAGGAGTGAAGAGGTTTGAAACGACCGAGTGTTGGGCTTGAACCTCCGGAATGATTCCAACATACCTTTACTTGACAAGGATTGATTTCCACATAGTTCGGGATTGTGGGAATCTATGTGAAATGTGTCTAAACGACCATGTGTTGGTATTTAACCTCAGGGAGGATTTCTATATACATTTCCTTGGAAAGGATCAAAGTCCACATTGTTTCGGATGGTAGCTTAGTGATTATCCACTAGGATGACTAAATAGGATGTCATGGTCTATTCTTACTCTAAGCCCACATGAGTCATGCTCGGTGTGAGAAATAAGAGGTATCAAAGACCTGACGATCACACCATGAATGGTGCATCTGTGAGAAGTGTAATGGGGCTTACATGTGGTTAGCGTCCCAAAATGGAATCATTGTCCTACCCATTATAAGCATACCTAAATGGAAATAGGGGCTTAAGCATGGTCTATGCCCTAGGGAGATGGATATTGGGACTTACTCTAGGATGGAGGCCCATGTGGAGACAAATCCCAAAGGAAGAGGGATTTGGAACTGATGAAAGATTCCCTTTGTTTCCCAACCCCCCTCTCTGTTATTCGACCAGGAAGAATATAGGAGGATTATGATAGATTCCTCCTACAAGAAAGGGTGGGGGCTTTCACCAAGGTGTTTTTCCATTTCCCCATGGACAAACACCACTCCAATAGAGAGGCTTTAATTCCTTGTGAGGAATAGTCCCACTACCTTGGAGACCAGTGGGTGTGAGGGATGTCCAAGGTGGGGACCCTGTATGCGACACACAAGGTGAGGTTACAATTTAACGCCATGTGCTGAGGAAGATGGTTCTTGTCAGTTTAATGTCATGCAGCTCAGACGTGGTGGGTTCACTCCACACCCTTAGGACATACATGACTGATACCCTCTTCCCTTGTGGAAGGTAAGGCATCAGCAATGTCAAGGTTTGGGGGATATATGGAGTGATCCATTGGGGGGTTCATGTTAGCGCAGATATGAGAAGAAGCAGTAGTATTTAATGTGCCTATGAGAATAAGTGTGAGTCCACGAAATGAAATGGGAAGTACTGTCCATGAGTCATTGAAATCACTTTGTGAAAAACTAGAGGTTCACACGAGAAAAGGAGTGGGAGAGAAAAGAGGTTCTTAAGTAGAGGCCCCATGATCGCTGGTGCTCCATGTAGTGGAATGGTTTCTTGTAGTCGTGTGATTCACGAAGTAAAGATGCATAGTCTATGTATAAAAAAATGTTCATATGGATGGTGTGCCACGAAGTGGAAAGGAATTCGTAGATCAATGACTCGTGAACCATGGTTGTCCCAAGAAGCATAGTTCTGTGAGGAAGTGTTCCTCGAAAAGTATAGTGACTATACCTTATCATATGGGTCACATGTTCATGGAGGGATCTTTGTGATGCATAAGTTCACCACAAAGATTCGAGTCCCATTAGTGATCCCCTTCCTTCACTGAGGCCCATGGGATCTGCGAAGAGATTCCCTATTTCATTAAGCATCGAATTCGTGCATAGGGGAATGCACTATGCGATGAAAAAGTACCTTGAAGAGCTCATGGTTCACAGAGAAGCGATTTCTTCCCGAGTCGAGAGATAAAAAGTTGAATGGTCATAGTATCTGTCATCTGGGCTCGAGGGGAGCCCGATATTTATAGACAAGAGGCACCACAAAGCAGATCTTTCTCAGAGCAATGGTAGATCTTGTTCCACTGCGAGTTCGCGAATGTCAATTGGGTTTGTATAGAATATTTCCTCCTTGATTCATGGTGGGTTCACGAAAGTCAAATGGTTATGGGGATAATCCTGCATCCTTTCTCCTTGGTGGATTCATGAACATCAAATGGGTTTAGAGAGCATCTCGTCTCCTTGATCTACAGAGGGTTCACGAGGGGGGATCCACGGATGGTCTTCGAGAGGTACCCCATTGGATTTTTGTTTTTTTCCTTCTTCCCAAATTTTGGCATAAAAAATCCCCCCACCCTTAGACTTGGATACACAAACAAATCAAGGGTCAAATTTTTAGGGTCGATTGCCAAAATCCCCTAGCTTTTCGCTAGGCAAACTTGCGAAGAAGGCTCTATAAGTGGATAGGTAATGAACAGGCTGAGCATGTTACGATGATCACCGTGATTTGGTTGTTCCGTGAAGCTCACAGGGTCTATGCCTATAAATATGGGACCTGACCTTTCTTTTTCCCTTTCACTTCTCCACAATTATGAATTTTACTACTCTTGATTTGAAAAGCTCCGCATATATTGTGATTTCTCTTCGTGAATAGGTCCTTCTTCTTTGCGGCACATAATAATTCATTGACATCGCGTCAGAGCGCTTTGAGACTTGCGTATGAAGGATGGGGCAGGGCTCCAAAAACATTCTTCATGACTGGGCTCCACAAGATTTCTCAGTAAAATTAATTCTTGAACAAAACCAAGGAACACTCAAAATGAAAAACTTAACAGCTCTCCAGGACGATACCAGGGGGTCCTTGTGAACACTTCCCGAAGGGAGGATATGGATAATAGATTGGGTTTATGGGAGTTGATACATAGCCACTATGGCCAAAATTCAATGGTGGAGATTCTTTCAGAAATCCATAGAAACTATATAGTATGTAAGAGGCTCTTGCTTTATGGATTTGGGGAGAGGGATGACATATTCATCCCAAGAGAAAGTAGGGGCAAGCTAGATTACTAGTTCAGGTGCACGTTGTGCCAGCGCCAATGGTTTATGGAGGCTGACGGCCATGCCTAGGAGGAATTCAGGGCTATTAGTTATGATTTCCAGTACAACCATCTAAAAAATGTTGACAGAAAGGAATTGTTTCAAAAGACATCACATCCTCATTACCAGATGATCTTGAAGGAGGCCCTACGAAATATGGGTAAGGGATGGTCTAGTGAGTGGGATTTACGCCAGGGTGACAACTTCATAGTTGATTGGGCTTGGGCCTACTGGGTATGTTCCTCATGTGAATAGTTAGGGACAGAGCTGAGGAGAGTGGTCTTTTATGAGGCAAACTAGGCCTCCCAATTTCACATCTACCTACCAAAGTAGCTGATTCTTGAGTTTTTGTGAATGTGGTCGTCGAGGGCCAATACCTTCCACCTACACCACGGGTAGATCAGAATCAGTTTTTGGGATGTTCATCGGATCACTGTGGTCCCGATACTAGGGGAGATGAATGATGACTTCCTCCCCGTTATGGGTTCGTGGGAGGATCCATAGAAAATGTCGCTGCATACGATGGAACTGATGAGGCTGGTGATGGGGTAGGACAATGAATCCGTGAGAGACATCCATTTTAGGCGACAGTTCACGTAGTTCCTGAACATTCCAGGAGATAGGAAATTTCTGGTGAGCCCTCAGACTATCCCAAAGGGTGGTGAATGAGTCAAGAATAACTCATACTGGAAAATCTTGGAGGATATCTAGTATATTTCGTGAGGATTCACCGTCAGTACCGAGTTACAACCGGTAGTCAGACTAGTGGCATTCTTCGCGGATCACAAATGCAGTTGGATTCTATCACTGAGGGATACAAACATGGGAATACGACCAAAAAAATTTATCATGGTGTCCATGTTGGTGACATGAGGGTGGGTGAACCTCGGAATCCCAATGACCACCAAGCTGTAATAATGTTGTGGCATATCAGTGGGGGGTAGAGGGCATAGAGGATAAGCGGACCATTTCACCTCTTGTATCGGTGGATAGCGACACATGTCAAGGGGTTTATTAATATCTGAACCCCATCTCCACCCCATGATCTAACATCTTCCCATCCATCTTGAATGCCATGGGGAGATTTTTGGAATGGTGGCTATGTCGTCGGTACTAAACTGGGTTTCAATGTAGAAGAGTTCACCATTCATCCATTGTCGCTGCCAAATGAGTGTTTTCATTGATGATGGCCATGGAACGGAGAAGCACTGGTCCTATCTTCTTTCCTTTTGAGGTGGATTCTAATTGGAAAGAGTGTCTCGTGAGCCTGTCAATGACCTGTACATCCCATAATGATTCGAAGGGATATTTTATTATATGTAGAATCTTACATAACATATCTATTTGGGGGTGAATTACGAAGAGCATCCATGCGTGATGAGGAAAATGTGGCTCCTTTTCATGCAGGAGGATGGAAAGACACGAAACAATTTGCCTCTTCCCACAGCATTCATCTGGTTGGTGAACGAGTATGAAAAAATCTGGGAGCCGGCTTACCCTGGAGACATGCTGAAGCAGAAAACAGTTTGGGTTGGTGATGGTACATCTCCCCAACCTCGAGGCCAAGGTCGGATGGTGGCAAGGACATCTAAAGGTGGATGGGTTGCAATGGGAGAGTGGCCCACACAGTTTTAGTGGGAGGAAGAGGAAGCATATCCAGCAAGGGCATCAGACCCAGTAGTACCATAAGAGTAGAGTTATCTGAAGGATAGTCCACTAAGAGGATTCCATAGAATATACATTGAGGATATAGGGAATAGGTTGTTCCATGTAGACATGTTGAATAATGTTTCCTTCCTAGAGGCCTGTGACATCTAGTATGTCAATAGGAAATTCCTCAGCCCGTATAAGATTTGGAAACACATGAACTGTCTCGGGATGGATTTGCTATGAATTGGTCTTATAAAGAATAAATTTTTGTTGTCCCCAGAAGAGGCGGAGTAATTAACTGGCAGATATGGAGGACTTTTTGCACTCCTACGGTGTCCCACATCCAATGATGAACTGGGTGAGGGTGATTTTAGATAGAATAGTCCCTCTAAATTTATCATCTGATGAACTGAGAGAGTTCTTACCCATGCTAGAAAAATTTGATGAGTCCTCCTGGGGGGTGGAGGCCATTAGGGGGATCCCATTTGAGGAGGGAGACGTCTGTGATCAAGGCTCAAATATCTAAGAATTTACAAGGGATCTTGAGGTAACATCCTAAGACCCTTCCTCAAGGACTGATTCTAGGTCATTTCGAGTTCCTTACTAATCATTGAACTGTGCAGGAGAACCTCATACGGTGAATCTAATCCCGTCGTACAGCTGATGTAGATGGATGGCCTTCAGGATCCATGCCCGCTGCTATGGTGGTTAGTGCATCTGGTGGGTCCATGACATCTGAGATGGTCCCCCAGGAGTGTTCATACATCCCTCTATTATACCGAGGGCCATGTGTCAGAATCCCAATAGCAACAGACCAGGATTGAGACGAAGAGTTCGATCTGTTTAAGACTCCATTGCACAATTAATGACTTCAACTCAATGACCAGTCTAACAATGTTTGTTCCCCTCTTTGTATGCACAGTTCCTAAAATGGGTTAGGCCACCTAGGAAGGGTTGGCCGGGACATCTAGCAGTGCCTTTCGCAGTTGTATGACAGTGATCGTGTAGGTTGAAATCCAAACTGAACAAGTGGCGGCGCTCTTGATCACTGCTTGGACCGTTAAAGGGGCTGGTCCCGAGATCATTGAGTTGGGTTCTGATGATGAGGATCGATTAGACAACCCATGACCCACCATGCCCAATCAAACTCTACTTGTGGACCCTGATGATGAGTTCTTGGGGGTGTTCCCCACATATGAGCCTTCCAACCTCATCCACTAGGATGAGATGACCTTTGATGAAGTGGAAAGAAAAAAGACTGTCACCAATCGTGGAAGCTAATCAATAACTTCATCGATTACACCCACATTTGCAATGTATGGATGAGATATACATACTTCACTCGTGGTTGCGTGAACTTTTTTTGGGGGGAGTGAGTGTCTGGAGACCACACATGCTTGTTCGAGATCTTATGGCGGAATAGACTCTACAATAGGACTATGGCCTCAGTGTGGGATGGAAGCGGAAGAATGTGGTGAAAATAAATAGGCTCTGGGAGGATAAAAATGAAGTTCAACGGCTACAGGTATGGGAGGATGACCACTCAGACTCCCTTAATGCATAATCGGAGCTAATATTTTGATTAATGTCCCAGATGGAAGTGGACGAAGAGCGCATGATGCAAGCCTCTGCAGAAATGACCGTCATCCTGACCAACGTAAAGCGGTCCAAGATTGTGGCTGAGGAGTTGCATACCATCGCAACCGAGGAGGAGTAGGACCTTAATAGTCGACAGTCAATCATAGAAACCAAAAGATAGAGGTTATAAGAGTTGTAACTCTCTTTTGATGCGGTCAACCCATCCATGTGTGGGGTCGATCCTCGGGTGTTGTGATGCATGTATCCTTTGAACGTACTTTCATGCTTTGATCACTTTATACTGGATACATTCACGTATTCCATTCTTTTTGATGCTTTATTACATTCATGTTATATTCATGGAACATCTAGCTATCAATAACTAAGTTAACGTGGCTCAGGCCCGATGTGAGAAACAAGGGAAGAACACATTATAACATTACCAAAATATGAGAGTGAAAAACCTGATTCGAACATCTGGGGGTTTTGATAACCATCCCAGAATTTTGGGAAGAATGGTAAGAGGTCAGATTGGAAGAGGTAGTCCTTGAAATAGTTGAATCACCGTTTTCCCAGTGTCCCATGATGCACAATAGAGGTAACATCAGAGGAATTAGGAATCGATCTGAACATATGGGAGTGGAATTCATGAATCACGATACCCAAAAGATGGAACACTATTTGTATGGAGTGGAAATTAAGGACAATTTTTTTTCCATATTCAAAAAATATTATCCTTATTATATTAGCCTGAAACTGGGATATCAAATGAGGGTCGAATGCTAACCATGTTTGAAACATGGGTCCGGACATAGAATGTCATCCATTAGCCATTGGTAACATTACCCTGGACAGAAAGCTAGCCATAGGCCGAGCTCTATACTGTTAGGGGGTCCTTGTAGACATGAAAGAGAACATGGGTCAGAATAGAGGGAATGCAAATCATGGAATGCTGAGTTGTGGGTTGTTCAACATGAATCCAACAGTATTGAAATTACACCACCGTGGTTGGAGAACATTAGGTGGGTGTACCAGTCTAATAAGGAAAATCCTTTCTGTGAAAGAATCTGCTGCATCCCATGACTAAGACATTTTGTGTCATGTGTCAAGGACATATAGAATCACACATTATAATGTAATACGATAGGACATGGAGTGAAAGGGAAGATCCCAAAAATGTATTACAAGATGCGGTTTCCATAAACTCGACCTGAATGAGGACATGGAACTCGGATCACACCACTTATCCTCGGAGGTAGTTCCTTAGGTCAGTGGTCTAAAAATTAAATTTAGGTCGGGATTGAAGTAAAGCGGTCAGGTGTTCCTACATACCCTGTTAGGATGTGAATCATGTCGCACATAGTTCTTGGGATGCAGTTTAACATCTTGAGTGTCAAAGAAATTTTTAACATAATGCATTGAATTTCACAATTTTAGGTCTTGTAGGACTATACCCTTTAAGGTTATACTAGACAATAATGCAGTTTAGGGTCATGTCGGATTGGTCTGGGAAAATATACTGGATGCACATGGTGCAAATATTGAAAAACCCGACCTGAATGATTACCAAGGAGGTACTCACGACAACACATGTTTAAAAGTGTGTTTGGTCCAAGGGGCCAAAAAAGAGGTAACAAGATTTTAGATTCCAAGGTCTGGACCCAGAGACAATATGTCTGGGCATTCCTAAATATTTCGTGAGTATGTGAATCAATCCATACATAGTTCTTGGAGGGGTCGGGTGGTTCGATGCCTTACGAAAATGGAGGAAATTTATTATACATGTTTATGGTCATGGATCAAGGACCATATATGGTAGGGAATGTGAGAGACACATGGTGAGTTAATTATACAACCCTAGGTGAATGAGGACCTAGAGTCGAGTTTTTAGGTCAAAGCATCGAAACTGAAAGTCAGGATAGGCCTAAGACACGGTGAATGAATGTTGCTACATACCCCTTGATGATGGGTATCAAGCCAGATGTAGTTCTAGGGATGGCACTGTAGGATACCAGTTCCAGGGATAATAAGGTTGTGCGAGTTTTAACCTTACAAAAAAATAATATGTATTTAATAGATATTGTTTTTCCATTAGGGAATATGACTGTTTTTTATGATGTGACAGACCTAGGGTAGAAATTCCATGCATCAACACAAGAATCAAGCCATATTAATGCTTTAAAAAATGGTATGGTGTGTGACCGATACCAAACATGATTTAATTTTGAGTGAGGACACCACGATGGATGGTTGTTATTTGTCATGCGGCTACGACGATAATGTAATAGTTTAGAGTCCTGTGATACGACCAAGAGACATAGATTAATTTTATATGACATGGAAGTATATAGAAGATATGAGAATCAAGTGGGAATGTTCATGGGGGGATAAAGAAAACCTGATGTGAATGAGGATGAGGTCCACATCACACTGTGTGCAATTATGAGAGATAAACCTTAGGCTGAGGGGCTAGAAAATTTTAGAGGTTATGGGACATGATAGGCTATCTGTCAATTTAGTTGGACTCAAATAAATTTTTTTTGGGCGTTCTTACATATCCCATGAGGATGAAAATCTATCCATACGTAGTTCATGAAGGTTCCTTTTAACATCATTCAGGACAACATATAGTTTAATGTCATTAGGGACAATAATTAGGAGGTACTAACACCTATAAAGGGGCGTACATGATGTGGCTTTTGCAAACCTAACATGAATGATGGAATAATCCCACACACTAACACACCACATGGTCCTACAAGAGTCAGATCCCAAGAGGCAGAATAGAACACAACAACTATAAACTGATTTTAGTTTAAGGTCTTTGAGCTCAGACCATGGAGAAGAAGAACTCATACAAATAGGTGCAGAACTTGGTCCAATACCTAAACCCACGTCAGACTAACATTGTGTAGAAAAAGAGGGAGGTATAGTTCTTCTCAATACTTGTAATGTGCATAAAGGGGAAGTCGGTGTGGAGCCCCGAAGAATGCCTTACCATGGCTTTGTCCTCCAAATGTGAAAATGCGCACTGAGGGATATCACCCGGAGTGCCGAGATTCCACATGACAATGATGGGGTGGAAATTGATGTGTATCATGTGACCGATATTTTGTGATTAATGATGTTGGTGTGATGATGGAGGATTATTGTTGACCGTGTTCGAAACATAATATCGATATGGTGTGACCATAAATACGAACAAAAAATGAGGTTCGACCACTAACCATATTCACAACACATGACTTGTATCGATTTTTTGTTCGAAACCATCGAGTACATTGGACCGCAGTCTTAGGGGGGCCCTTGGTATGAGAATCCATGCCATCTAAGGGTCCCTTAAGATGTTAAAGATGATGGAATCACTAATGATAGGGAACATGAATCCTGAATGGTGGGTGAGAGCATGTTCGGGTATAATATAACACTCTAGGTGATGGACTAGAGTACTCTTGGGCACATTGGAGAGTCGCTGATGAGGGTTGGGGGACTTGACTTAGAGGCATCCGACACAAAATGGTGAATATAGGGAAAGGAAAAAAAGATACTTAGGAGAAAGAGGTATGGTTCATGGTTGTTATAAACCTGACATGAATTGAGATATAATCCCATATCACACCATATAATCCTCTCCTCGAAGAACGCATTCAAAGGTGCCTAGATGATAGAGAGATTTATATGAAATGGGATAGGAACCGAATTCTAGGAATTCATGTGGTCATTCATATCCCATAAGGATCTGAATTAGGTTGTAAATAGTTCTAAAGGATGTCATGTAGTTTATCATCATGCGACATGGACGCAGATAATAGAATGATATCCCAAAGAGGGATGTTTATGGAATGACGAGTAACCCGATGTGAATGAGGACATAATATCATAACACACCATAAAATATTATGTGAGACCATGGAACTAGGCCTCAGGATGGTCGAGGGATGTTGGGGATGTTGGCCCGAAATGGTAGGAGACCCTGTAAGCTATGTATTCATCCCATTTAGGGGTCTATTGAATCTAGAAGATGATGGAATCCAAATTGACAAGGCTCGCGATGAATGGTTGGTCCTATGTTCGTGGAAGGGATAATAAATAGAGTGAGGATTGTCTCATGGGGATGTGTGGGGATTGGAAAAATAGGCCAACATGAATGAGGACGTAATAACATACCATACCACAGAATGATATATGAGAATTTGAGCCAAGGGGACAAAAGGGGTGAGGAACGTGAGGTCGAGCATCCTGGACAACTATATCCATATAACACCTCATGCGACCATTGCCTAATTATTGTTCCTAATCCAACATGAGAAAAGCATGGTGTGGGAAACAAGAAGTAGGAATAGGTTATTCCCATTGCATAAGGGGCCACCACCTAAAATCACACTTTAGCCAGAGGTAGACTGATGTTTGAGGAGACAACATGACAGGATGAACCACTACACATCATGTTTGAGTCATATGGGGGGAGTGAAAATGAAAAAGGGCATTTTTTGACCATGATCTAATCATAGTGTCTTCATCGTGTGATCTAAAATGGTATAAAAAAATGAGCGTCGACCGCTCACCATATTCGCAACACTGGACATGTATCGATTTTTTTGTCTGAAACCGGCGAATAGGTTGGCCTGTAGTGGTAGGAGGTCCCTTAGGCTGAGAATCTATGCTATTTGGGGGTGCTGTTGGACTTTAATGATAATGGAGTCATAGGGAAAAATGTGAGTGAATCATAGATTTTCTCATTCATTTTAACATCAAGAAGGGCGGTGAAAGGGGTGAAAGCCTCCATGATGTGAGATGAATGGAAGGATCATGATGAACTCGATGTCAATTAGGGATGAATATGACACCATACCATATGTTCTAACCCGAGGGGAGATTCTGATGGTTGGGTTGGCCCTATTGACAAAATGTCCAAGTGGACCTACATATCCCATGAGGATGGGAATCAAGCCGTATATAGTTCTTGGGATGTAGTTTAATGTCATGTGTGATGACACATTTTTTAACTTCATGGTGGATGTTTTACAGTTTTAGTTCATGTAGGACCGTATATCCTAAGTTCATGCTGGACAATAATGCAGTTTAGGGTCATACAGGACCATAATACACATTGAGGTCTGACAGAACTATACATTATAAGCCCATGCTTGGCCATCCGACTCAGATAAAGTATTTCTTGAGAAACATGGCATTAGTGGGAGGAGTTATATACTCACCATCCATTGTAGTCATGGAGTACACTCCATTGTGGTAATCCATTTGAACAATGTATGGTCCCTCCCATTCGGGAAACATCTACGGTGGTTTCCTGTCGGGTATCATTGGTGTCTTGAGGGAAAGTACCAAGTCACCTTGCAAGAAGGAGTGGAGGAGAAAATTCTTGTTGAAACCTCTAGTCATCTTGTTCTGGTGATTTTCAGATTGTGTAGGGCACGCAGCGTATTCTCATCAGGAACTTCCATCTCATCTAGGCATATTTCATCTACTTTATCCAGAGCGTACTGATGGTAGACTGATGTATGCAATGATGGTAAGTGAATCGTTATGGGAATGACGAATTTCAATTCATAGAAAATGGAATATGAGGTCACCTGAGTGGAATTACATGTCATATTCCTATAAGCCCAAAGGGTGTTGGGGAGCTTGTTCGGTCAACTCTTCTAATTCTAGCAAGCCATTTTTTGCAGAATGTTAGTGATGGTTTATTTGAATGCCTCAATCTTTCCAGTTGATTATACATGATAGTGGTAGGTATGGTTAAAACAGATGTTGTACTTAGCATAAAATTTCATTAGCTTAGATGCCCGAATGTCCGTGTCTTTATCAGTGAGTATGGTGTGAGTGACTCCAAATAGGTAGATTGTGTTAGATATCAAATATTCAATGATGGAACGAGCCTTGACCACATTGAGAGGAACTGCCTCTGCCAACTTGGAGAAGAAGTCTTTAGCAGTCAGGATGAACCTGCACTGGCGAGCTGTTCCTAGTGGATATATTCCCATGATATCGAGTCCCTATACCACAAATTTCCAAGAGTACATGGTGGAGTGGAGAGGGTCTGGTGGCTGATGCATGATGTTAACATTATTTTTTCATGCATGGAATCTTTTGGAAGACTCAATTTAGTCATGGATCATGTAGGGACAAAAGTACCCAAGTCACTAGATCTAGTGGGATAGATTCAGCTAGGTATGATTATCCCCATATGAACTAGTGTGAACCTCTTGGATGACCTATGAAATATTTAATCTCAGAATGCAACAGAGGAGATCCACATAAAACTTGCACTTATAGAGGATTTTCTCATGGCTAGGGCCGTCCTTGACGGTGAACTACAATGCGCAGCGTCGGATTCACTCATTATTGGACCAATCATCCGGGAGATTACCATTTTGGATATATCCAACATAAGAGGTTCTCCAGTCAGGATTCTATTCAACCATTGTATCATGGGGACCTGAGGGTCCTGACGTGGAGGTGTTAGTGGTACTATGGCTTATTTATGGGTTTTCATCATTATATTGAGTGGTGTGAGAAATGACTCATTGGTGTGCCACATGGATAATCCGATCATCCTGTTCGGACACTATGAGTGATGCAACTAGGCTAGATAGGGTGTGATCCAACAATGGCATGAGCTCTAGCTTTTTTACCACATAGTCAACGTTGATCTGTTTGATGAATTGTTTGGAATCCACTTTAACATTAAAATGGGGCATCTCAATATTGATGTCCAGCACGAGGCTATTAATGAGATCCATATATTCTGGCTCATTTTCTGGTGCATCCATCTATCAACAGGAATGAGTAATGAATAATGACATGTGTCAGTGTATTTTAGACGCCATCGAGGATTACCCTATTGAGTCAGGGATCATTGAGACTTCTGCATGTGGGGATCAATGATGTACCATTTAAATTCATCTACCAGCATGATGTGGCTTGGTCTACCGAGAGGATCACCTCATCGGGGAAAACATGGTCGAGGGACTGGTCAGTAGGATCCAGATGGGCAATAAGGAAGTCTGCCAGCACTTTCCCCATAATAAGATTTTTAGGGAAAAACCTGATGTCGAACAACTGGAGAATTACTGCCCACCCCCCTAGAAGGCCTTTTAACATGGGTAGGATCAGGATGTACATCAGTGGATCTACTAAGTATATTAGCTGTATCTCATGGTGATGCAAGTAATGTCCGAATTTCTGTACTGTGAATACCTTCCCAATGAACCTCGTTTCGATAGAGGAGTATCTGTACACCATATTGAGGAGAATATGGATGAATAAGTAAATGCTATTGTTTTTTCCCTCATTGTTTTTATGGGTGATAAGAGTGTCTAGAGATCGTTATAGAGAGGTCACATAAAAGATCAGCATCTTTCTAGAGACAGGTGGAATTAGGACCCAAGGCTGCAGCAGATACTACTTAATTTTCTCGAATACATTCTAAAAGTATTCTTCCCACTAATAGAGTGTGACTTTATTCATGAGACGAGCAAAGGGCTTACAATTTCGGGCCAAATTTGCGATGAATCGGCATACGTAGGCTATGTGGCCTTGGAATCCTCGAAGCTCCCGGATATTGCTCATGGGAGACAATTGGATGATGGCCTTGATATTCTCCGGGTCAATCTTATTGCCGTTGTATCTGACCACGAAGCCAAGAAATTTTCTGGATGTGACCCTGATAGAACACTTAAATTGGTTCCTCTTCAGGTTATAGGAACAAAGTATGCTGAAAACTTTATCATGGTATTTGAGAGTTTCTTAGAGGTGGAGAGATTTGACCACCATTTTATCCACAGAACATTCCCCCAACGTTCAAATGATCGGCTTAAATATGCAATTCATAGTCTACTTATAGGTGGAACCTGCATAATCTAAACCAACAAGCATGACTTGGTGATAGAAAGTACATTGTGGTTCTTTAAAGGATGTGGAATCCTTATCATTGGGGCCTATTTAGATCTGGTTATACCTAAAGTACACGTCCATGAATGAGAGGTCTTGGAAGCCATTTGTGGCATCAATCAAGAGTTCCGTCATAGGAAGGGGAAAATCATCCTTCGGGCAGAGACAGTTGAGGTCTCAGACGTCTATGAAGACCCTGATTTTTTCATTATTCTAATTTATAGGCACAATGTTGGCTAGCCATTTGGGGTACTGGTCCCCCGTGATGAAATTAGTTTTGATTAGAATATCAACACCTGCCTCTACCATGGCACTGTGAGAATGGTGCATCTTTCTAGGAGGCTACATGAACCTTCGATGATTTTCCAGGAGACCATGGTAGTTCATGACTACCTTAGGATCTATTCTGGGAATTTTTTCACAACTTCAAGAGAACACATCACAGTCTTGTTTCAGGATGTCTATGTACTGTTGTTTCTTCTCATGGGTCATATCTTTATTGATTAGTGTTGGTTTCGGGTCTGCCTCACTACTGAGGTTCCCATGTACCAATTGTTCAACTGTGGCCATGATTCCCTATTAAAAGGAGGGAGGAACATCCAATAAACATTCTTCTTCACTTATGTAGGAGGGATCCTTGGCGGGAGGATTTTCTTTTGAGTTGGCATATCCTGATGGGAGGATAGTACAAGCCTGGGTGGTAGGGGAAACTGCATCAGAGGACTCTTATGCTCCCACAACCATTGTGATGAACGATGATGATATGATTCCAACTGGTCTTCAGCCCAAGGGGCCACACTTGGTATTTTTAATGTAGTAGAGGCGTGTCGGCTAGAGTGATTTTATCACAGCCCAGCGGAAAAAGAAGGAATGACGTATTGTCATTGCCATGAGTTGGACATCTCAATACCTTCTTGGAATAGGAGGATCTGGGATAACCTGAGCCTGATTTGTATTGGATTACAATGTTATATTCTATTGTCACATAGTCTTTGGAATGTGTTCCCCAATGATCCTAGAAACAATGAATATTTATCCCATGTCATGGGTTGTATCCTCCATTAGGTGCATTGGAAAGACATAGGAATCGTCTAGATCTATCCATGTGTCAGTCGCAGCCGTGGCATGCTCGACCTCGTTAGTTTGAATCTGTTTATACATGCTCTTGTAATAGTCGGCATCCTGATAGGTGGATTCACAAGAGGCAAAGGGAGATGGGTCACCTTGAAGCATTCCTACTTGACCATTGAGGGATTACTTGAGGCAATGGTGATACAATGAGAGAAATGAAAAATGATGGTGGATCCATCTTCTTCCCATGAATGTGTCGTAGGTGGTGTCCTGGGAGACAACCATACATTATTGTGCTGGAAACAAGGATTCCAAAAGTGGTATTAAATTGGATATTTCAGACTAGTTTCTCTTTCTTCCTATCATAACTATGGATTCTTAGGTCAGAGTGACTCAGATCATCTTTAGACAATCCCAGTTTTCATTTTTTCCAAGTCGGGATTAGGTAAATTTCAGAGCCCTTATCGACGAGATAGTGGCGAACCTCCACGCCATTGAAATGGCTGGTGATGTATAGTGGGAGAATGGACCCATATATGGGAGATCCTTCATCATCTCCAGTGTCTGAGATAAGGTCATGGAATTCATAATTCTCGACTACCTTATCATGGAAGGCTTTTGTGGCTGCTACATTAGTCTCAAACTAGAGGGGGGCACATCAATGCCTTAGTGAGGGCCTTACGCATGTTTGACAACAAGAGAAGAGCCTCAAGGATGTAGAACCTTACCGGAAAGTTGGAAACATGTTTTAAAACATCATTCTTCCATTCCATGTGTGATCTTCTTCTTACAGGAGGTCAATCTATGATCAGATATATTGTGGGCCCTACCAAGTTCTGATGGCTGACTTATACTAGGAATAACCCGATGCTCAGTAGTCGAAGCCTGTGATGTGACTATTGTATAGTGGAAAAATGACTGAGTCCATCATGTAGCAAGATGTGGCTGGTCACAACGCAGGTGAGGTGGATCTGCCTGATCCAACGACATGAATGGCGGCGAAAGATGGCCTGATGTCACCAGATTAGAAGGTTGCACCTTCCCAGCTCTGAACTAAGCATGTTGCCTGGATTTGGTAGCATGCACAGTTTCGATAGAAGTTCTGACCAAGGCAATATGATGTCCCATATAGCCACGACTCCATCGACGCTGACGATGCCTGGCGAAATTGAGAGGATCAGCCTAGCACTCCTCATCGGCAGAAATAATTTAGGGGTTTAAAAGCATTTCTGTGTTAATCGAGTCGTCCCCTTGACCGTCACTCAAAGAGTCAGTCACTACTGGATGGATTCTGGGATGAACATCCATCTCCAAGGGCATGATGTTTCTGATATTACGAGATGACGATGGCATTGGTGGGGGAATTTGATTTCCATTACGTATTCGGTGTTTTCTCTTCTTTGAAGAGGAAGGTCGTGTTGAAGATGTCGAAGTAGGGGTTACAGATTATGAAGGATCTGGCCGATTTAGGCGTTCCCGTATGACACCATGGGAACATGCAACAGTTTTATAGGCAATTCAGTCATCATACTTCTGGTACACCTGATCAGAAACCTGATGCCACCCGCCCTCATTGTCACTTATTTTTTCTTGCATCTCCAAGACACATTACACATATACCTGAGCTGGGCCTGACCAGACTATTTTATCATCCATGTGTTCTTGAATCGAGTCATTGAACACAAAACACTGTTTTAGAGTGCTCCCCAAGATCTAGTGATAGGTTCAGTTGTTAGGGCGGTTAGTGAGTTTTTCCTCTTCTATCCTTTTTCACTTAATAAAACGTACAATCCCCAGTCCAAAGGCCCTACAGATGTAACTGGGGACCTGACCCTCATTGAACGAGTAGGTAGGGTTTCTACAATCTGTAACAGGTACCCTAAGAGCTTGACCATGATGATGAGATGGATGAGACTGTCAAGGAGGTATCACCTGATTATCTCGCCTAGGTGGCAATGTTGAATTACGTGGGGGAACCTTCCAATTCTATGGTGGGTGCTTCTGGGCTAGAGGATTATCCTTATGTGGAGGACCTCTACGAGGTCATTGATGTAGCTCCACTAGTAACAATTCTAGTTTCTTGGGGGACTCTATTTGGGCCACTGTGGTAGGTTGGGCCCTGGAGGCCCTTCTTGCGTGGATTGCAGGAGGTAGCATACATTTCTTCTTAGCCTACTGTAAGTATTCCTCTAGGAACTAGGCCTAGTTAAAAATGTCTCATAATCCCCTGCGGTAGTTCTGGGTGATCAATGAGGGGACTTGTTCCTTATTGACATTCCCTACGCACATCTTCATTAATTTCTTCTGAGTTAGAGGCATGTCAGCGGAGTATTTTAGCCCTTTCCACAATGTGAAAAAGTCTGCAATGTGCTCATTAGGACTTTTCTAGCACTTTAAGATGTTTCTGATAACATTCATTCAGGTGTTGGAACTAAACTAATAGAGGAATTTCCTCCAAAGGTCTTCCCATCCAGCTACTGATTTGATGTGGAGTTGGATGTACCAGACGACCATTGGCCCTTCCAATGTTTGCATGAAACACATGAGATTGGCGACTTCTTACTTCATTGGGGTTCGCAACATTGTACCACATATTGTAATGAAGTGGGAAAGGTGATGCGGCGGGTCCAGCATCCCATTGAAGGGGGAAAATGTGCGATTTATGAAACCCGAGAGTGCTGGAATATCATCGATCCACGCCAAATATGCGTTACCATCAGGTGTGAGTTCCAACTATCATGTTTCCGACTCCTCGAGGAGAGAAAATGAGCGCCTCTATTGCATCCTCTGGACATGGGTCCCTGCCTTGACGGGGATCCCTGACCATCAGGGCATTGGCGGGTTCTTCAACATGGTAAACAGGCCTAGCGGCTTGTGGAGCAGCTCATGGATTGACCTGTGGTGAATTATGGGGAACTTGATATGGGCCCCGAGGATTTTCACTCTATTCCAGTAGATTTGGAAAGACATACCACTCCCACTTGCCATTAGTTCCGACATCAACCCTATATGCATGAGCAGGATAGCCAAGGTCAGCCAGGGGTAGTTCTTTGTGGAGATGTAGTGTATTCCCCTACTATCCCAGCCGAGAATCACCATAGTCTAGAATATTATCTACAACTCATTCAAGAAGGAGCTAATCAACCATTTATTTTTTTCTCCATGAATTATTGAAGCAACACGACATTTTCAAGGTCTTCCATTGTCTTCTACAGTGAGAAAGACAGGTCAGAGGGTTTGGCGGCTTTGAGATTCTCTTTACCCTTACCGTGATTCCGACTAAGAACTAATGCCTCAGTAGGCACTGGGAGACATAGCAGGCTCCTCTATTGGTGAGTAACCCTTTCAAAATGATCTAATAGTTGTGGCATGCCTTCAGGGGTAGGTCCCCTTCAAGGAGCTCCATTTCATTCTCCTCTTCTGATAGGTTGTCCATGTTGGTAGAGACTCTAACTAAAGGAATGTTCCCAATATCACCTATAATGACAGGTTGTTGCCAGATAGGACTGAATAAGAGGGCATCATATAGCCCCTATCCATCAATCTTCAAGTGGGGGATTCCTCATTAATAATCAAACAGAGTACATTGAAACTCTGAACGCACTGGTACTGGAGGTCCCTACGCGCAGTTTGGATACACAAGGTGGTGGGCCAAGGGGAGGGACACTAAATCAACCAAATATAATTGTTCTTTGATATCATCTAAATGCTATTGGATCATAGGTTATGCCACTCGGTGATGAAAAAGAAGAAAATGAGTTGTTGAGAGAGTCTAGCGGAAACCCACGACTTTTTCATGGTAGAGGGATTCCGGTTCACAAAAATTTGGCACATCTACTGGCCAAAACATATCAGGGCAATGGTCCATTGGAAGGATATACCATAAGATCCTAGAATCGGATTCATAGTCTATCCCATTATTGGCCGACTAATCAACCAGAGGCAGTTGGGGAATCAGTAGCAGTACTGAAGTAGACTGATGGGATGGTAGGCTAACCAGTGGAGAATATGATGAGCGAGTGGAAAAACCATCGCATCTTGGGGTATCTTCTGAATAGTGCAGTAACATAGCCAACAAATTGTGGTAAGACAGGCTAATGACCACAATTTATGGCATGGGGAATACAGATACTGGCGATGGAACACACAACTGCATGTCTACCATTGGTCTCCAGAATAACTCTTCGTGACATCTATTACAGGTAGAGAGTGATTTTGGCAATGATGGTGGTTATTTCATGGTCATAACCTTTGCAGTTGTCAAATTTTCTTCCTCCTAGATATACCTGAGGAGAGAGGTGTGAATCTGATGGACCTCACACTCAGGAAGTACATGGCCGATGCACCTTGTTCCAGCCCCACCACTTAACATGGAGGACCTAGGCAAGGGTTCCGTCTTTGAGTCGTATTCTACCTCGGAGTCTAAGAAAAAACCCGGTTTGATCTCAGTATGAATCTTCTCATCACTCATTCGATGGTGGAGAAGAACCACCCTCCTACCTTGGGTTGGTTCATCAGGACATGTCAGAAATCCGACACGAGGATTACCTTTTTTCGTATTTGTGCTGGGGTGGGGAGGTCTTCGACCTGAGTGAGATGGGGTGTGAGGATCACCGAGAAAAATATTGAAGGTAACACAGGGAGGACCTCCTTGTAAAATGACTATTGGGTATATGGAATATCTACGAGTAACACTAGAGTGGGTAGGACCTCTGCTGGAGCTGATAGGAGCATGGGTGGGAGCCTTGTTCTTGCTTTCCCTTGGAGTACTAGTGTGGGGAGGGTCCTCATACTGGTTAATCTGAGCACATGTAGAACCTCCCTGCTAGGTGTTGGTGAAGCAAAGTTGGAATTCACCCATTCTAATTTCAAAGGAGAGGAGGAAATTAGATAGTTCTTGTAAGAACATGTGGATTCCCCCCATGAATAATATTGATCATATGTATGACGTCCCCACATCGACAATCTGTGGTAGGAGGGATGACAACTTACCCAATGTAATGAGAATGAGAGAGGTTTTTCGTATTGGGTGTCACCATCATTGAGAGGTATATCATTCAAACTAAAGTTAGCATGAGGCTGAACTCCATGCTGAGTGTGGAAGCAGGGAGGACCGACATTCTTCAATGTAGCAGTACAGGGATGACCAATCTACCAGGTGTCACTGAGGTGGGTCGGTCTGTGATAGGTGTTCCCAACGTCAGCAGCCAAAATAGTCGACCCATCCATCCCATGGGGTTGTTGGGGCCTTAATTCGGGACATGTATACATGCGACCCCACATATAATACACATGGGGTTGATGAAACCCATCAGAGAACGAGTGGGCCACAATAGATTCTGACTTCGACACCCCTTGTCGAGCATCCTCTTCGGCTTTTTGCTGATGCTAACTCTGGATCAGTCGGATAGGTGTTGGCTTTGCAGGTATGTTTCTTACATGCTAGTCATATCAGGGGTCTGGGTTGTGGCGTTGGTTTAACTAAGTTGGAGCCCTTCACGGGGGACCCTAAAATTGGTTCCCGGTTGTGCTATCCCAAACATCGCCTACCTCATCGACAAAAGGGAGAGATTCATCGAGGAGTTCTAGGGAGAGGCTCCCGAAACGATTGTACATTGTAGTGGGGAGTAGTGGATCCCTGGGCGGCCCTTGGTGGTGGTTGTACTGAAGATGCGCATATGCCTCTAGATCCTGGCGAGCCATATCACTAGTCGGGATAATACCCTCTTCCTCTTATAGTCGTACAAGGTCTCTTATTTCCCTTCATTTAATGACATAAGAAAGTGAGATGGGGAGTTGCCTCCTAGATGCTATGATTTTGAAGGTTATTGTAGAAGCAGTGTAGCCACATGGGGTTTCCGCATTCGCATTTCCCCTGCCCATACATCAGTGGGTGGGTGGTGATCAGATTTCAGGAGCATCATCTTGGTTCCTTGAAAATAAGGGAGATTAATCCACTAGTGATGAAACACATAAATCGATATACAGTGCCCCAATGATATTCCATCATCCATGAATAGTAAGATAGATCCATGTTGAAAATGTCATAGAATGAAATTCCAATCTTTTTGACTTCCCAAACTTATGGTGAGATTCACACCAAGCCTACTATTTTCTTATCGTGACCTGGTGCCGGAAAATTGGATCTGATGACACGTTAGTCCACTGATGTCTTGAAATATACTAGTCTCCACATTGATGAGTATAAATTCACATTGGGTTCACCATTTTTGTTTTAGACAATTTATGTGGGGTTTGTGCATCCTTTAGTCGAGGATATCGAGGACGTGCTGGCTGTTGCCCCGCATTCCCGCGTTCCAAAGGCAGGAGACATCTATCACTTATTTAGGGTCATTTTCTCTTATATTGTAACAGGATGATGGGATATTAGTTCTTCCTTTTGTGGATTCATCCTTGTAACTCCTCGACTATTTAGGATCTCTCTTATAGACTTATAAATTTATTCGTGAAAATCATCACAGTACCATATTTTCATGGATTCTTGTTAATTAAGATACTTCTATTGGGACATTACAAGGTATCCATCTTGGGTAACATCCTTTAGTAAGGGGAATAGTCAAATTGGACATCACTGGCATGTCTGGATGCTGGAACACTAGCACGTCTGGGTTTCATCCCCTTATTATAGGGCATCTTGAGTGTGTGGAAGCACGGGGCATCCCACATCAAATGTGGGGAATTATATGCCATAAGATTGTCTATGAGGTTTTTCTCAGCTTCCCATGACCAACAACGAGTATGCCAAGAGATTAATTTCTATCTTAGATGGATCATAATGATTGGAACAATTAATATAGTAGATAAAATGGGTGCATCCCCCAGATCGAACTCTGATTCCAGGGCTAATCACACGGTTAGTTACCTTGTTACTGCTAAGAGCACCAAAGAGGTGAATTGGAATGATCTCATAGGGATGTGGTGTCCCGAGTAAGAATTATAATGGATGAAGGATGGTTATGTGATGTGGATGGAGAATGAAATGGATTCGACTTGAGGGTGACAATGATGTTGGTCGTGAGCCTCGAAGATACTTCGTATGTATCCCCGTGGCAGGTAATCAATGTTCATGTAGTTGAAGATGGGGTATAGGACCGGGGTGTGCACAAAGGACATAATCCCAAAATTATATTAGGGCTTATATGTGGTTAGTATCTTGGGGTTGTTTTGATGCCACTGGGATTGACCAGAGATGTTGGCCCCAACAGAGGGGAAGACAACGACGTACTGCTGGGATTAGTATGACAACGGTATACTAATGACTGACATTCATAAAAACATTCTACTGAGTGGGTTTCACGACGGATTACCACTTCATGAGGTTTGTAACGGCTTACCGTTGGGTAGGGGATCACAATGGATTACTTCTAGATGTTACACAACGACTTACCACAGGAAGGGGAACAACGACTTACAGGTGGATATAAGACAAAAGGGGGCATATAGTTTAACATCCTGCAAGATGGAGGTGGACTAATGTGGAGTGATCGGGACCCATAGTTGTTGTTCTGAACTACAGGGAGACTTCCTACTCACATTGCCTTAGAAATGATCAATTTCCCCATAGTTCAGAAGTGGGATTTGGTGAACCAAAGTGAAGAGGGTCAGAATGACTAGGTTTTGGTGTTGAACCACAAAGAGGATTTCTACGTACCTGGCCTTGGTAAAGGATCAATGTACACGTAGTTCAGGATAGTGGGAACCAACATGAAGAGGGTCATAATGACCGGGTGTTGGGCTTGTACCTCAGAGTGTATTCCTATGTACCTTTCATTGGTAAGGATCAAAGTCCACGTAATTCCACATGGTGGTTTGGGGCTTATAATTTATACTACCTAGATAGGATGTCATGGTCGATGCTTAATCTAAGACCAAGTGAGTCATGCTCGATGTGAGAAAAAATAGGTATAAAATACGTAACTATCACGTCACAAAAGGTGAATCCGTGAGAAGTGGAATCGGGATTACACATGGTTAGTGTCCTAAAATGAAAACAAGGGACTACGTGTTATTAGCGGCCCAAAATGGAAATAGGGGCTTACATGTGTGGTTCACGGACCATGGAGATGGATATTGGGACTTACACCTAGAGAGAGGCCTGGGTGGAGAAAAATCCCAAAGCGACATGGATTTGGCATTGAAGAAAGGAGGGCTCCTATGCCCATCCCCCACTCTCTGGACTTCATCTAGGAAGAAGATAAGAGGACCAGGGGGGGATGCCTTCTACAAGAATGGATAGGGGCTTTCACCATGGTGGTTTCCTATTCCCCATGGATAGATGTAGCTCCAATAAAGGGGATCAAATTCCATGTGAGTAATGGTAACACTCTCGTGAAGACATGTGGGCATGCATAATGTCCTAGGTGGGGAACCCCGCATGAGACAGGCTGGGCGAGGTCACAGTTTTACGTCATGTCCTTAGGATGATGGTGCATGGCAGTTTAATATCATGTAACTCGGACAAGGTGGGTTTACTCCATACCCCTAGGACATACATGACTGATACCTACCCTCTGCTGTGTAAGGGAATGAATCAGCTTCACCGTGGTGAGTGGGTGTTATGGAGTGATTCATTAGGGGGTCCACGTTTGTGTGGCTACGTGAAGAAGAAATAGCCATTAGTGTGCCGTTGTGAGTAATCATAAGGAGAATCAATGCAATAGGAAGTTCTGTCCAAAGGACATTCAAATCACTTCATGAATACTCGGATGGTCGTACGAGAATATGAGTGGTGGAGAAAATATGTTCATTAGTAGAGGCATCATTAATCAATGTTTCTCCATGTAGTAGAGAGGTTTCACGAAGGGTTGCAATTCGTGAATTGATGTGGCCTAGCCTAGGCATAAGGCATAAGTGCATATGTAAGGTTCATTATGATGTAGAAAGGAATTCGTGGAGTAATGCCTCACGAATCAAGGGTGTCCTGTGACACATAGTTTTGTGAGGCAATATGCCTCACAAAGCCCAGTGACCATACATTATCATATGTGTCACACCGGCATGGCTGGAGATTCACGAAGCATGAGTTCTCCATTAATACCCATGTAACTTTGGGGATACCCTCCCTTCGGGGAGGCCCGTGGGATCTGCAAAGGGTTTCCCTATTTCAAGAGGGGTGGAATTTGTGCAAAGGGGAAGGCACTTCGAGAAGAAAAAGTACCTTGAAGAGATCATGGTTCGCAGTGCATAGATTGCTTCTCGATTAGGGATCAAAGAATGAGAATGGTAGGATGATCCTTCCTTTGGACTCGAGGGGAGCCCAATATTTATAGGAAATCTGTGTTGCGAAGTAGAAATTGCTCAGTGCGAAGGTGTAGCTTGCTCCGTGGCAGGTTCGTGAATGTCAAATGGGTTTCCAGAGAATCTCAGATCCTTGCTCTGCATTGGGTCCGCGAAAGTCAAATGGGGTCGTGGAGCATAATGCCTCTATTCAATGTTGTGCATTCGCGAACTTAAAATGGGTTAGTAGAGTATCCCTCCTCCATTCTCTACGGCGAGTTCGGGAGGGGGCTCCATGGAGAATATTTTCGAGGAATCCCCTATGGTTTTCGGTTTATTTTTCTTATTCCCGGATTTTGGAATCAACAAACATCCTACCTTTTTTTGGATTCATCAATGATTTTTTATTTTTATATGTTTCAATAATTGATGAAATCCATGAAATATTTTATAACAACTACCATTGATATAATGTAATTTTTTCATCAGATTCCAAAAATTATCTCTTATTAATGTTTTGAACTCCATATTTTGAGGGTATACCCAAGAGGGGTGTCTTATAAACATGTATTTAATGTAGAATCCATTGACGTAAAAAAATGAATAAGTACAATATAATAATTTTAATAATTATACGCCATTGTTGATTTCTAAAAAATGTACTGCATAAACAATGTTTCTGTAATTACTAGAGTAAAACCACTGTTTTGAACTCAAAAATGCTTTTAAAATTCAGATTCGGTCCCCTATTAAGGATTTATTCAACTTAATTAGAGAAATCCTACATAAGTTCTATTTAATATATTTAATCTATATATATATTTTATTAAAATCACATCATTCCTCTGAATTTCATGTCATAATAGCACATAGTCTAGAAAATAGTTCATATAATATCTACAAATAATACATAAATATATGAGTAAGAAAATTATTCACTTAAAGGCCTATTCATTCAAAAAACTGAAAAAACTAATAAATATGATGGTACTGAGATCTCATATCTTCATCCCAATATAAGATGCACTCCTGAAGACTACAGTGATTCCACTAGAAATGAACTATTGGAATTAATCATCCATGAAGGATACTATAGTTCTAATTCTTCAACTCTACTAAGAACATGGAAAAGGTAGCTCCATATTTCATGTACAACTCTACATATTTGATGACATGTGATGGAACATTCACATTTATCCTCATCTGCAATATAGGGAAGAGGTTGTGTCTATATTCAAAAATCACCAATAGATATAATAGGTAATATGACAAAAAATATCAACGAACAGTCTAGAATGAAATATTGAATCATTGAGATTACATGCAACCACGTTCAAATTTGTTTCACTCCATGAAAAGGTGATACCATTTTGATCAAAGTGTCTCCCTCCTCAATCTCTCTATATATATTTCATTGGTCCATGTAATCCTTTTGACGGAATGGTGTAATTCTAATCTACTTCGGAATGATCACCCCTTACCTAAAATAGATTGAACATATTCTGGTCCCATGAGTTCTAACTCTCATTTATTATTCAGAAATTTTTTTGACCTATAGGGTCACCTATAATAATAAAAAAATGGCTCCATATCAATGATGTGATGATAGAAATTTTTTACGAATACTTCACCAACGGTAGAAGATCATCTTAACTAAGGGAAAAGTCTAACATAAATGATTGTGAAATATATTCCAATATCATAATGGTCACCTTAGTCTATCCATTAATCAGGGTAGAATCAATATCATCAAGATTAACTAAGTCCACATAGTATTTTGAAATCCCCTATATAACCATGTCTTGAAGAAAGAACCACAGTTATAAATTATCATTAATCAATCCTAGCGATCCATACTATCTCCAATTTGTAGAGGTTCCCCATGATATATACCAAACATTTCTCTCAAATAGATAAACAATTTGGTGAGTTGGCGAGCTCGTCTATGATCACCTAGATTGAATATTTCCCATAGATATATGTGGTATCCCATTCAATATTTCTATGGATAACTCATCCCAAATTCACTCTAGAATCTCAATGGGTTGAGAAAGACCCTCTAGAACATGGTGGTCATCTTTCCCCCACCGATAGATGTTGCATCAAAAGACAAACATTGAAGACCAATTAATTATACCATTACATAAAAACTAACATCATCGGTAATGGGAAATAAAATCTACACTATGATGTACCAAAAATATATAATTAATGATAATCCCATCCCACATTATCCAACAATGTCAAGGGTACCATCATATTCCCTCTAAAAATTATATTTTGCTACACAAATTCAGAATATCCATCAAAAGAATGTATGGTGGGTATCTAAGTATGTATGGTCTCAATGATGGTATCACCAGACTAATCATCACTGATACACTATACATTTTGTTGGGTAATGACCATTTTATATAGATATTAATAACCAATCATTTCTAGTAAGGACAATTAAAATGAGCATAATTGCTCTGATCCTCAGTCAAAAACTACGAAAAATATATCCTACTAAGAGCATCTACCACAACATTCCCCATCCAAGGGATATAAAAAAATAGCAAAGTCATATTACTGTTTTAACTCTATCCATATCATCTATCTCAATTTTATATCATACTAAGAGAACATATACGTGCGGGTATTATGTTCAGAGTAAATGATTAACCACTCGCCCATTAGATTGTTTATACATAACCTCATTTTGAAAACAATTTATACCATATCAAGATTGTGGGTCATGTAGTTTAACTCATGGGGTATCAACTGACATTTACCATGGGAAATTATTTTCATTCTCTATATTAGATGAATTTCTATAACCCTCTTTGATGCTCCACAAAACACTATATACTCAACACCCTCATCTAGAAATCCTTATATGGGAGAACTATTCAACCTCTTCCATAAGTTTAGAAATAAGTACGATAAATTTTCATCCATGTGAATGGATTACCATTTTGGTTCAATGAGTTTAATGGTGATGCTTAAATGGTGATTTCAAGAACCATCATTTTATAGTGTCATAACCACCGATGGAAAATCCACAAATCGGTAACAAACATGTGTGTCTCCAAAGAAAACACATCGTCAACATTCACATAGTTCACTGGTACTCTATCTAAAATGAAATGTCCCACTTTGATGAATTAATGAATCTAAAACTGAAACATCAAAATTTTCCCATAATTTATGTTATCGTAGAGTGTTTTTAGGATGATCCTCTAGTGTCTTGTGTTCTCTTCCTTGGTCATCGAGTACCCAAGGATTTCATAGATGAAGACCACAAGGAACTGGTCATAGAATGGATTATTGATATGGATCATGAGTTCCATCAGTAATGAGGGAGTGTTCTTCAAGCTAAATGAAAACATGAATTTATCATAGAGACCATAATGACATATGATTGTTTTCATATATATATCCTCATCATGTGCTCGCAGTCGATGATTTATTAATATGAGGTCAATCATCACGAACCACTATGACCTCTAAACTGATCAAAAAGGCTATAAATCTCTGGTAGTATATATTTATCATATATGATAACCTAGTTCGTGAATAGGTAATCCCCACAGAACCTTAGTCTCCCAAACTCCTTATTGGGAAATAAAATTGGAATTTACTGGTGAAAAAACAATGACACAAAATGTCATTGTCTTAAAATTCATTTTGTGGAACACTCAGTTCACCAAGCTCTCAGAAGAAATCCCAAATGATGGTGATAAAATCAAGTTCATCCCATTATACAATCCTATACAGACATCAATAACTTGGTGGAGTGATAAACCTAGTACATCCTTAGGAATAACATCATCATAATCCCCCACCATTTTTGGAAAATGGTTCCCTTAGAATCCAGTACTCTGAGATTCATTCAATCCAAATTTCTAGTAACCTGCTGAAATATTCTATGGCTAAGCTTATCCAGATCTGGAATGGATTAATTTTCCACCATAATGTTAAACATTTTCCCTCACAGTGGAAACACCACACGTATCACCTCAAATAGTAAATCTGGGAATTAATTGTGGATATAAGTTTCATAGATAAAATAATGTCATTAGGACTCATTAATAATAAAAAGATATATAATTAAAAACTATATATTCCAATACTCTGGTCACACTATAGTGATAAGTGCACTATTACTGACTCACCACACATCGAAGTATATAACTGAAAGGGTCGGTTCAAAAGCTCAACCAGAAAATCTATGTCTCTTAGTAGATAATTTTTATTGAAGGAATGTCTTCCACCTATATATATTACCTCCACATGTAATTTAAGAAAATATTAGAACCATATATACTATAATTTTATAGTACAGAAGGTCATTGGTCCCCATAGCATGTAGCTGGTCTCGTCACTAAAAAAATGCTTTACTAGCTTGTCTTGTGCCACCTGTGATTTTTCGTTGTAATTGGTCAAACCTATGATTCCTAAAATATGATAGTCCAGCCCCTCTTCCATATATTCCACCCTTCGGGCCACCATGATCCTAACCATGTCTCATCCTCGATGGTTTAAAATCCTTATCTCAAATAACTATATGAATAGTTGGAAAAATCCAATCTAGATGTCCCAGACCATTGTAGTGGAAACATCTCTACTCCCTCATCTGATTCAAGCAATCTAGGATGGCCTCTAATACATTTCATGTGACTTTGGAACGACTATTGATTTTTTTTACACACTTGGATTGCTATTAATACCATTAGATATATTTTTCATGATAAAATATCGAAGGTTCTCACTACTAGAACCCACTACTATCACTTTCTCTTATAGGAATCCGTCTATCACAATTTCCCATTCCAACAGTGTATCATAAGTGGGAATTAAAAGTTTTTTCATTATAGATTTGATACCAATGTTTATGACCTACTTGATGGTATATTCTGTAATGGAAATATGTTACAACATATCCATGAATTAACATGACATATTAGTAATCCTTTTAGAATAATATCTCACCATGAAACATCCCTTCTGATGATAAAGAATATGTTGTATGAATAGGAGAGAGATGTATCCTATTGATGACTATGATATATCTGCAATGTGGTTAGCTAGAACCTATCCCAAATGAGATAATCAATTTATGACTAGAAGATATTTGTCTCATATTAGGACTGAGTAAAAAAAATCCACCATCAATAATTATATCCCTAAAAAGGGATCCTTAGATAGACTTCAACCGGATCTGGATACATCTCATAAGGAAAAAATTTGAGTAACTTCTTTAATCATTTCCTCATCATCATGGTGGTATTTTATACCCTTTAAAACTTGGATGCCAATACCTATATAACAGTTAATGTGAACTCATCATGTTTTCATCCTCTACATGTGTTGCCAGTGATACATTATACTCAAAGGGTTGTGGTATATCTAGTAAACCAAAATATATGTGATATATATGGTAGATTACACTATATATAATTCTATTTACATTGCTCATGTAACACATTTTCATGAAGTGGGATGATGTCTAGCTGTCTATATGTATGTATCCTAAAATTAGATAAAATATAACACATTAAACAAAGTATATATGCGGATATGACTCAAATATTTATGAAAAAAACCCATTCTAGTATGATTCACTTACCAAAATTTCCATTTCAACCAATATATCTATGTACAATGTTAAAATTCAAGGGAAAAAATCATGGTTTATTGATACATCATCTCCCGCACAAACAAAATAGTCCCTATATTGAAATATGAACTCGAAATAATAATCAGTGTTTCCTAAAAGAAAACACAATGAATATTGTCCAATGTTAGAAAGGGATGCTCTTATACCACTTTGTCATGACTGATCCCACCAGGGATTGACCCGTGACTACCTTAAGCCTTCATAAAATCATTTCGGGGATAATGAAAAGAATAGGGTAGGCATATCACAAAATGGGTAGAATTTTTATAATTTACATGTACATATGCACAAGTCTCTATTCCCCCAACAATATGAAAAATAAAATTACTAAAATTTAATTATTGTATTTATAATCCCATAACCGGTGTATGGTATAAAAGTACTAAAACTAAAATTGAGGCCAAATAGAGCCCAAAATATATTATTTTACAAACAACTTCAATAGAGATGAATAAGGTTAAATTAATTCACATGGTAAACACCTTAGTATTAGAAGATCAATAGATGCTCCAACAGCTCTACATCCTACACTGACACTGTAAAAAGTGCCATTAACTACATAATAAGAAACATGTGTGGACTAAGTCCATATAGAGGTCAGTATAAAAATATAGAATAGGACACCCTAAAAATATTAAAAACTATTTATCATGAATAGTATAATAAATACAAGGATATACTGATCATTGTATAACAGAAAATGATAAGAGACACATTGAAAATATGCTGCACCAAAAGGTTATCAGAACAAACTACTATCCACATGACTCTTATAAAGTCAATTCACATTCTGGGAGTATCCACTCCATGAGTCCGGATATCACAAGATAAACTCATCATATAGATCAAATTCATTGGTCCCCACCCATGAGTGAACACACATTTTAGAAGACCCTAATACATAGATAGGGTTCACACCCAAAACCAATAGTAGACTACAAGAACCCATAAATGATCAACCATCTACTTAGGGGATAATATTCCAATAATACAATGAAGCGTACGGATATTTACTACTAGATATACGATCAATGCCCTTCCCATGGATGTCACTATGATTTTTTAATCCCCGCAATTGGTGTAATGTTTATAGATGATCACACTCTAGTATAATGGATGGACAACAAAAACACAATATGAGACTCATCTTCTAGAGATGAACACAATCTTATGATGTGTAAGTAATTCCTCAATTTACCCTTGAGGGAACGAACTAGGGGAACACACTCAACCAAAAAAATTCCAAAATTATGAACCGATGTGATACAATATCTCTCGAGGGGGTTATATAGTATGTACATGGGGTACACTACATGTACAGTTATCCTAGTACATAATGTGTGGTAAAAAATCCACATGGAATGTAATCATCAATATACAAGGAATTTGTTTGAATCAGAAGACATGAAGACGCCACACAACATGTTTTCATTACACCTGTCAATATCCGTATGTATCATTTCATGCCATTTTACAAACATGTGTACACAAATCCATGTCTCTGTCTATGTACATTGTGTGTCACTTACCATGTACTTCAGTCTTTGTCCATGTACATTCCAAGGTACGCATTAATCTATCACAAAGGGGTTGCACAGTGTGTTACCATGAAAAATAGTGTGTGATAGATAACTATATATAAACCCCTATCATTGTAGATAGGGGGTCCAGAAAAGTTTGTAATACCCATATACAAACCGAGATGATCATGATATATAGATACGATGCATCTTGTATACTCATCATCATGCTCTATTATTGTATCCAAAATATCTAGAAATGAAACCATATATCTCAAATATGGGATGTCTGAGACCTTCCATCATATTCATCTAGAAATACATCCATTAAGATGGATTAAGAACACACTTATGATGTTTGTATCATAGTGTTACACTTATGAAGATGAAAACCCCTAGATTAAATATTTTTATCACCTGATTTTATCTACCATCATCATTGATTCTCAAATAGAAACATCAATTTCATGATGTAAACAAGGTTTCAAATTTTTTTTGTCGATGAATTTTCACACTTTGATCAAATATCTTGTAATTTTAAAACTATTTTCTTAAAAAATATCAAACAATGATCAAACCATTAAATAAGGGAGAAATCCAATATCCCTAAAATGTGAGGAATGATCCCCAACCTTTATTCGACTGGTCTCGATTCGTTGTCAAGTTATAAGATGAATTAGTAGGAAGAAATCATAGTAAACATACAAAATTAAATCAATTAAAATATACCATTGATAACCATATCAATTATATTCAAAAAATTGATCCAAATATATTTGGTATCAATTAATGAGATGTAAAATAAAAACAATCACCCTACATAGAGTATGGATCAATTGTTGACAATGATTGATGTTGTGTGACCATTATTGACATGATTCACGAACATTATTGCCACAAAAATCCTTGATCCTGACCATATTTTTTTCACCATTAATTTTATACAACAGTTTTATAGATCTCCATGGTTAGATCATCCAACCATAACTATAGTAGTGTAACCATTTACATAAAGGGTATCAGGTGATGCATTAAAAAAGATAAATTAATCGAATTTATTTTTCTATTCTTCACCCTTTAAGATATATAAAAAATTCCGTATTTCGATAATCGTTATGTAACTTAAGGTAAAACCCAATATTTGAACCCAAATGTGACCCCATATTTTCGATCTATAACCCCAATTGGGTGTTGTTATATAATTTTATGAAAATAGATTGTGAGTTATATTTAATATAATTAATATATTTCAAATATTTTCCAAGTACAATTTGGCTCCATATTGTATGTTGTCTCAATTCCTAGTCAGAATAATAATTTATATAATATCCAAAAACAATACTTGAAAAAACTGAGTCATTACATATAAATTAATGATGTTTAATTTAATTATTCATATTTTGACATGACATTAAGAGATACTGAATTTAAAATCATGATTAATTCATTATTAATTTTTCCTTATTTATTTTTTATGCAATATGATATTGTAATTTCATCTCTTTCACATCGACTGAGGGTTAATATGATATATGGTCCTATACTAGATCAATAATATATTATTTTGTAATTTTATTCAAAAATTAAGAGGAATTTTTTATATATTTTAATGGGAGAAATATATAATAATAATAAATTCATGGAGTATATATTTACTCCAATGGAGTTGAACATGAGATAATTAAGTAAATATAACTAATTAAGGATTATGGTTGCATGATTCATTACCATCCTAGAGAATCATAAAACATACCATATTTGATGACTTATAAAGGAAATTATACATTGACCATATAAAGTTGGGAAATTAATCTTTTGATAAATTATTTGATGAATTATCTCATAGAAATAGAGATTCCATAAAATTTCGATTTTTGGTACAGGTTTCAGTGAAATTTATTTTGTCAAAAATATTTATGAACCCTTAGTAGGGGGATAACGTTTTATAGAAAAAAAACATTATCTATTAAGAATAAAATATTTCCATATTAAATTTTTTTTGAATAATGTTTTCTCATATTTTGAAAGGGAATATGTGCTTCTTTGGATTCTTCATTAAAGAGAGAATTGTTATGTTATTCTCATAGTTTAATGTTTCCAATTCATCTTGAAAGTACTACGATGTACATATGAAGATAGGGGTATTTACATTGGGAAAATAATAATGAAATATATTTGTGATATTAACCTATAATAGTTTACTTATCAGTAGGTCAATTATGACAGATAATTATTGACAGGGAATATTAAACCATTTCTAGTGCCACATATGTAATGTGAAAATATATACTTGGTTTTCATATAGGGATTTCCAATTTCATTTCAGCATAATAATGTGATTTTCTATTGTTGATTGACTTACTAAATTATAGTATTTAATTAATATTAATTATTAAATGACTTTATATCAATGTTTCCAAATATACATCCTAGATAGATTCAAGTTACATTGAGTTCTTATCTCTACTGTATTACACCTAGATCCCATGTTCTATATTAATTTTTTAAATTTTCCTCAGAAGTCATTAGATGGTGGATTAAATTTCAGTATATAATTTCATCCATAAAATTATTGTTAGTTTCATAAAAGGATTTTCACCTTTAGATACATGCTTTGTAAATGTTCAAATGGTTAGCATGGATGTTGGGATTAATTTCATAAATTTGATAAATTAGTTTTATAAGACCTGTTTTCATTTTAGTATACAATTTGAATCATTTGAGGAATTGTATTGAAATTGATATCATACGCATGATTATTGGGATGATATAAATGAAACAACGTTATTACGACTAGATTTGGTAAATGAAATAGTTAAAAATGATAATATTATTTACAAACAAATCTTAATGCTCATAGTGGAAAGAAATGTTATACGAATAATATTATGTATGATTCATCTATTGATATAGGTATATATGATATTAATACAGTATCATCATAGAATTTGTTAAACATTTCAGTGTAAAATTATAGTTATGACTACAATTCATTAGACTATATGAAATCCTAGAGAAAGTTGTATCAAATCACTATCAAGTGGCATTTCTATTGAGTTTATCTATGTTAAATGGAATGTTTTATATTTTATTTATTCAAAAATATATCTCTTATGAATTCCATTTTCTAAATCTATGTAGTTTAGTATTTTGAAACAAATTATAATAAAGAATAAATTTTATAGATTCATAACAATAGGGATAATGAATTGTGATAAAATTTAATTCATAGTGTAATGATTTTTTAGAATAACCATATTGTGGAAACATATACCAAGGAATCAGATATTTCAATGATGGAAAAAAATACCCACATTTTAATTAATGAAATATATTGTGGGAAAAATTTAAAATAGGGAAAGAATATAACACCCGAGGTAAAATTTCAAAATAAATTCGAGACTTATTAGTATTAATGAATTATATTTAAAATCATTATATTCATTATAATAAAAATAAGTTATTTCTAATAAAAATTATAATTTTATTCTAATTAAATTCATTTTCTTGTATTATAATTTTTTATATTATGTTTTTAACTTACATTTATATATTATATTTTAAAAAATTAACTTCATATTTTAAATCAACATATAGAATTGACTTATGGGTGAAATTTTGGTAATTTTTTTAAAATATTGATTTTCAGTTTATAATCAAATATACCAATTTTGGTAAAATTTTCATTTATTGTCACTACATAAATTAATATAATATTCAAAAATGATAATAGGTAACAACTATTTTCCTTAAATTTCAAATAATATAATTTTTTACATATGATTCATCATTATACCTACTTTTGGTATAATTTTTAATAAAAGTCCTTTTTTGTAAATATAATTTTACATTATGTTATATGTTTTAGTATTAAATTATTTTCTGCCACATATAAAAATTGATTCATGACAAAATTATTCCCTAATTAAAATTAATATAAACAATTTTAGTATATTAGTAACAATTATTTTTATTGGAATATTGACTAATTAAGGGAACAAAAATATGACAAGGCCTAAAAATAAAATCCAAACATAAAATTAATCTATCATATGAGTATGATAAGAATATAAACAATAAATATTCTAGTTTTATTGAATTATTTTCAATTTATTATTGAAAATGACATATATTATTGTATGTAAATTAAATGTTTGAAGTTTCACATTCATTTATTTAATATCTTCATTTTTTGTGGAAGATATGAATATAACATATTTTATGATATATATATATTTTTTAATTAAATTTATCTTATTGTTTTTGTGATGAAATGATTGCCAAAAAATTCATACACAAAAAATACCCAATGCATCTCTAAGGACTAGAAAAATCTATTAATTAATATTAAAAACAATAAATGTATTATTACAATGATAAGATATAGTGCCCTACAGATTTATGTACAATATAACATCATGTGGGTATTATTATAGTAGATATAAATTTCACTATTTTCATGTATTTTAGTAATTCAAATTAATTAAACAGTTACAAATATGATATTAATGATAATTGATAATTAACAATATTTTTTAAATGATATGAAATAGATTTTAATACTTTTTTAATTATAATTAATGGTATATTATTTCTAATATCAATGATGGTTAATATTTAGGTCATATTTCCTTAAATATTATCATTAATAACCCCTAATTGTTAAAAACATTGATACAAATGTAATTTTCAAATAGGTTATAGGGTGGTAAAATAGAGATATATGGGTAAATAAATAATATAAACTTATAAAAAAAATTATAAATTTTTTTTAAAAAAATAACTATACAATATTTTTATTATAAAAAATTTCAGTCAATTTTTTTTAAATATTTATTTATTTTAATTCTATACATTATGAAATTCCAATGTAGTTAGTCCCCGATCATATAAAAGTGGACCTATTCTCCTCTCTTCTTCTATCCTTATTATAACAATATATTAGGAATTTCCTACCCATATATCATTATAAAACGCTATACACATAATGGAGGTGTTATATGGTGTAATATACTATCCTTAAATGGTTTATGGTGTAATGAAAACATGGTTATCTAATAAAGTTGATTGACTTTTAATTTATTGTATTAGTAATATTTATTATTATATGTGTATAAAATAGTCACCAACAAATAGGAAGTTAAAAAAATAAATATCTTGGATATATTTTTATTTAGTTATGTCATTGAAATAATATCTATCCATCCCCACCTCAATCTAATTGGAATAAAAAATGTCATCCATCTATACGATATTCTACTATATCAAGACCCGATGTATTTCATTTTCCATCACCCCCTCTAATGTATTGTTATAATGATGGAACTAATATATATATATATATATATATATGGTACTAATGATATAATTATCATTATATAAAGTCATTTTTATATATTTTCAAAAATTTCAATACATTTAAACTGATACCATATCTTATGTGTACATCTGGATTAATACCTCTAGGAATCGATGATATTCATATTTCAAAATTAAATCAAATTCCCAATAATTATAAGTGTACTTTATGATATAATATAATATTAATGATATAATCATAATTAAAAAAATGTTATATAATATATAATTTTTTTCCATCAAAATTCATTGAAATATGATGATGTTACTCATGCGTATGTGCATCCTAGGTTATATATGATTATAATGTAACTAATTTTCCATAAATCTCATTAATTGATGGTTATATATATATAATTTATGAATAAAAAATTATAATTATTTCATCGATATTATTCCATGGATTATGGAATATTTACCTCTTTTAGCAAAGTCATCCTACCGAAGTCATTTTGGACATATGGTATGAATATTATCAAAATATCTGACATGAATTTAAATGAATATGTAATTGAATATAATAAGATATTTAATAAGAAATGAAATATAGACATAAAATTATTCTTAATATGGAAAAAATTAATTTTGGATTATTATATGTTATGATAAATAACTTATGTGATGCGTCAGACCCAAGGTATGGTACACATTAACATAAAATCTAATCATTAATTCTTCTATATAATTGTTTATTAAATTATTTTATTACATATATATAATTTCAAAATAAATTATTTATGAATTTATATAGACGTAAAATAATTTTAAAGGAAATTTTACATCTATTTTATTTTTGAATCAATGGTTTTCAAAATTAATCATCTAACTTTTCTATTATTGATGGTTTGAAATCCATTACAGGACAGATAAATGAATGTTCCATTTTAATGTATATATTGTTAACCTCTATTCATACCAAAAAATAATTATAGGATTTTTTTGGATTCCATTATAATATTCTATTTTTTCATAAATGAAAAACCCACCTTCCCTATGATTAGGGAATTTTTTTAAAAACAATTTGTAATTTAAAAATAAAATATAAATATCTGAAACAATTGAGTTTATGATTTAAAGAAAAATTTTCATGGTTTATTGGTGGAAAAGGTAAAAAACTGTTCATTATAATGTAATTATGATTTATATATGGTTAAATTTTTTTCCAAACTATCTTATATAATGGGTAATCCCCATACATAGTATACAAAATTTCAGTATGATATGGCTCTCTAATGGATTGGGTCATGTTCATTTTCAATAAAGGAAATATGGTGGGAGTTATCCTATGTGGTATCTCAAATGGGTTGAATATGTATTTTGTAATTTATGACATATTTTTTGAATATGATTTAATCTGTATTGGTTTAATAATAATATTACATGTTTTAATGTTTTTATTTTTTAATAATGTGTGTGTTATTCTTGTGGTTATGATTTATTTAATACTCTAAACAAATACTAAGATAAAGAAAAAATTTATGGTATTTCATTTTAATCACTATGAAAACATATTTATTTATTATATGTCATTTTTCATGATTATCATGCAGAAATAATATTTTAAAATGATTTTCATATGGGTTGAGGATTATTTAGAACAAATAAAAAGTTGAGAATAAATATACGAAATTTTATCCCGAAATGAAAAAATGATTCATATAATTTTCATAATATTATACAAAAAATAGATAAGAGTATAAGTGTAAACATCGTAATATATCGGGTTTTCTATACAAGAATTATACATTAATTTTCCAAACATATAACCTATAAAAATAAATATGGATGAAAAAATTTTCATTGATGATTAAAGAAACAATATAATGTAATTATTAATTTTGAGACCTGATAGTTGAATTAGATAAAATGTGTAGATAACTTAAGTGGTTACAATAATGTTTTAAATAAATCAATAAAAAATATATTAATGGTTGATTTGAATTAATATATATAATTTGAATATTACATAGTTGATAAATATATTCCATGTTTTCATATAATTGTTTTACACATACAAAAAAATGAAATTTGATGTATAATGGTATCAATAAGATAATTCTCTTCCAAATAAGTTTCCAAGAATGATTATAATTGGGACTGACTAATTTTTTTAGTGATAGATTAGTGTACTATAACTATAAATTTTGATGGAATCCATGATATAGTGAAAATAAATATAAAAAAGAGGAACATGTTAGTTATTTAAAATTTTATGAAAAAATACTTATACTTTTAATTTATCCTCATATAAAACACACCAAGTATGATATAAATTTTATTTTGAAATATTATTTGAATTCATGGGACGTTTCTACTGAAAAAAAAAATTATTTAAATTTTTCAGTTTGATGTTTATTAGTGGTGATTATTAATAAAAAATATTACAAATTGAAAAAATATTAATTTCTATGAATGAAATAAATTTTTTGAATATTTTTCTATAGAATTATTTCTTAAATATTTTGAGACATATGATGGATAATTGAATCATTTTATTAATAAAAAATGGTAATGAATTATTATACACATGTCATGAAAATATTATATAAATTTTTTATACGCACTGAGTTTTATTAAATAGTATGATAAATAAATTAATAAATATTATTTAGGATGGAAACTAACATTATGAAGAGTTGTTTCCACATTATAATTTAAAATTTATGAGAATTTTTTTTCTGATGAGAATTTTGGGATTGACGTTTCCAAAATTAGTGTGCCTCAATTTGAAAAAGAGTAATATGATGTCATGGTGCTAATAATTGAATATGTATCACCTATTAGTTTTGAATTTATGTCCAAAAAAATATTCAACTCTCATAAAAATATTTTTATGGATTGTTTGAAAGGGTTCAGAAGGGTAATTATTATGTTATGTTTCATCATTGGGCTTTTGAATTCAAATTAAAATGAATTGAAGAGTCCAAGAATATGGTTATATATATCTAACTAATAGTGATATGTTTCAGTACAATGAGTTGGTACATTATGGTAACCTCGCTCTTTGGTTTGTTACACATTTTTGGAATTATCATCATTAGGTAAAAATGTCTTGAAAAAAATTATTTTCTACTATTATGGTTGATGGTTTCCCATTTATCAAACATATGACTGGTACATTACATGTTTATTAAAATTCTTCTAATATGTTGTTAGAATTTGAATCATATAATTCCATATTTTATAATAAACTTGTATGTAATTGGAAATTCCACCTCATGAATATGATATATATATTTTTTTGAAAATTAAATTATTTAATATATATGAAATTAATATTATTGGTATCATTATATTTTTATTAATATATTGATTTTTCTTGATAATCATTCCAACAAAACATAGAATATATTATTATTATTTTGGGTATGGAATGGAAAAAAATTAATAATTATATGTCTGGTTAGAAAAATAAATAATGTTATATTTAGTGATTTCATACATTTGACAAAATATCAAAAATCTAAGAAATTGTCTAAATATGGAAAAAAGGTTACATCTATCTTGTTAATGAAAAGAATGAAATTAATAATATTCGTGATGATAAAGTATTAAATTAATATATATTTGTATATTCTAGTTATTTTATTGGTTTTATTATTAATTATGATGATGGGTTTACTATTTCCAGTTATTCAGATGACAATCCAATTTTAAGACCATCAAATAAAATGGCTTATATAGAACATTTGGAACAAAAAATCAGTTAACGAATTTTCTTGATAATTTTATCAATCATTAGATCACTTCACCATCAGGTTAACCTATATTATTTTCTAAAAATTATGATGGTTTAGTGATACATTTCATTGATTATAGATCCTTAACAATAATCATTATTAATAGAATGTACATTTTCCCTATATTGATAATTTATTTGACAAAATATATGGATTGATTTTTTTTTGAATATTGATCTATGTTATGGATTCAATTAGTTGACGGAAAATGATATTGATATTACTGATATATTATTTTAGGCTAGAAATGACCTTTACGAGTATGTAGTTATGCAGTTTGATTTTTGTTAATGAAATATTTGTATTTATGGATCATATAAATATAGTTTTCCATAACTATTTATATATAATAGTGTTAATGTTAATTGATGTTATGTTGGTATATTCTAAATGAAAACAAAACCATAAAATACACATACTAATTTTTTGGTAAAACAGAAAAATACACCAAGTTATATGTAGAATTTAATATTTGTGAAATTTGGCTACAAAAAATTTCATAACATATCAATATAGTTTCTAAATGGAAAATAAATATCTACCATATTAAAAATAATGGTGGAAAATAATGGTTATGAAATCTTTTTTTAAATATTAATGTATTTCTTGAATTAATGGATCACAAAAACTAGTTTTTTGATAACAATCACTAGATTTCTATCCCACTAATTATGTTAACTCTAAAAGGAGTTAAATTCATCTTGATGAAAGTGAATAATGATTATTTGAATTATATGTAAGGAAAAATGTTGAATACATAAATTTTTTCCATTCACTCAATCAACAGAAAAGATTTCATGTACATTGTATACTCCTTTAATGTACTTGGTATTGTAATGATTTAGATTGATGATGTAATTTCTTATGCATAAAGTCAGTAAAAACATTATGTGTTAAATTATCAAACACATGATCTAGAATTTGTATATTGAATTTCTATTAGAAAACTAATATGAATAATTTAAAAGTTTTAGAGTGAATAATATATATTGATCAATGAATTTTGTATAGGATATTATCATTGAAATAGATTAACATGGGGCATCGATTATGGCTAGAACTAACAAAGTATTATAACTGCATGATTTATCACAATCCTATAAAATATTATATATAGCTGATTATTTGAGCTAAATTGATAATAATAAATTTATCATGTTATATTATGGAAATAAATTAATTGTTAACAATTTTATGAATTTTGGCATAGAACTTTTTTCCTTAAGAAAAATACTATGTTTTGTTTCAGGTGTTATTACACACTTCTCAATTATAATTAATTATGAAATATCAAAATTAGAATCATTTTATGATATAATACCTACAATTTTTCATTAATTGTAATCTTCTAGAGTTTTTTGTTGATATATATGGTGTTATGATATATGGAATCATAATATTTAAAAATTTTACTTTCAATTTATTCCACGATGTAATTTACACTAAACCCATAGTTTCAAAACTATCTATATAGTTTTAAAAAAATCAATTGTCATGGGTTTTGATTTCCACACCAACAGTAAAAAATCAGCCCTCATAAACACTACAAAAATTTTTCTCATAGGTATATAATTATATATTTAATTTTATATTTTTATCTAAACCATGGCTATAAGTGGAAAATGGTGGCAATAATTCTTCCTGTGAAAATTTATTTATCCTCTAAATTTTATTCCCCTGCTTTAACTTGGGAACCCAATAATAACAATATTTAGATAGATAAGGGTATAGGTCTTGAAAAAACAACATAACCACGTTTATGTAAAACTGGGTAGAGATTTTTGACCAATACCTACGGTATTTTAAATAACTTGTGTTATATGTCTTGAAAAAACCATATTACGAGGGTACTTTAAAAACCGTGGGTATAAATTCTTATCTACTGTCAATATTGACATTATTTTCCAAAACCATGGTTATAGGATAATTTTAATGTATTAATCATTCCTTTTATGAATTTTTTCATTATAAATGTTGTCATTGTTGTATATAGATGGAACGTTTTTTCGAATTATATAGAAATAGACGTCATTCCTCACCTTGTTTTCATAATGTATTGAATTGAAGTAGTAGGAAGATGATGTATTAGAATAAATGGTTATGAAATTTAATATGATTTAGTAAAATATTTTTATAGATTATAAAATTCAAAATTCTATTCTGTATAACTAATGAAAATATATTTCTTTTAAGGTAGGTGATCATGTTTTTTATAAATTATCTCAATGGATAATTTTTCATTATTTGAAAAAAAAAGAAATTTTCTGTCCACAGTACATTGAAATGTATGAATTATATGATAAGTATGGATCATTTACGTACCAAGTATCCTCAAGTCCGACATTATCAATGGTACATGACTTATTTTATATTTCATTTTTATGAATATTTGTGTTGAATTTGTCCCTTGTTTTTTGTTTCCAGGTAGTTTAGATGGAATAAATCATTTATAATATTGAAAATACAATATATGTATTGTGACCAAAGATATTAATTTTTTATAAATATTATATTTTATCATGGTATCGTTTTTGAATAAACATTATGGTTGAAGAAGAATCAATGGGAATTAAAAACTCTTATGATGAAAAAAAGCGTTATTTTTTGAAGTAATTATTAATAACATGAGTGAAAAATTGTAAAAATGGATGAAACAATTTATAAACGGGGTAAAATTAATAATCATTTTCATTCCATATTATTATTCAAAAATTATATATTATACACTTGTATTGATAATAAACAATATTAAGAACATTTGAAATAAATAGTAATGTAGTTTAATTCTTCTAAAATTCACGTTCATATATTATATTGATTTTTCAAAAAGTTGAATTTCAATTTTTTTGATATTAAAATATGAAATTATATCTGGAAAATATAATTTTAAAAATACATTTGTGTAAATAATTTGTATTTTTGGAAATGATTCATTTTTAGTGAATAATGAAAAATAGTGATTTTTAATACTATTTTCATATCATTAAAATAAATATATTAATATAAAATTATAATTTTATCATTATGTTAAATTCATAAAATTTAATTGGAAATAATGAGATTATTTTAACAGGAGTCATAGTTTTACTTGGTTTTTGTAGAATATCATTATTTGGATTCTAAAGGCATTATTCAAAAAACTCATTTTCTATTAATATTATATTGTAATCATAAAGTTACAATTTTTACTTCTATAAACTTAATCCTGAATAATTGGTTTCATAGATAGAATTAGGAAATAAAAATAACTATAAATGTTTTCTTTAATCTATTTTATGATCGGTGATCAATGTTACTCTATCATTATTATAAATTTAGGAAATTTGGGGAAATTTTTCTCTATTTATCATGAATATTATTTTAATTGAATATGATGTAAAAATATCTCTATTATTCTTTTATTGTCTATAATATTTTTGAATTAGGATGAAAAAGATAATGTTTTGTAATAATATTTTATTTTAAAAATATTTTTTTAATTTTATCATATTAATTTATGTTTATTTTCTACCGATAAAATTGATTCTATACATGCTTATAAAACACTAACACAATGCTTTTTAATTTAGTAAAAATAAAAATTAAATAATTATAATAACTATAATGATAATAATAATTGATTTAATTTAGTATCCAATGAATTTTATTGATCAAAATATGATAATTATTTTTTAATCGATTATATTTAAATTCCATTGTGGTCGTGTATTCTTGACAGTAAAATTAAATTAATAATTACAAAAATGAAAATTATAATATTTTTATAAATAAAAATATTTTTTTATATGATATAAAATTAAAAAAAATCTAATATTAATTTAAATGAATTGGATAAGGATTACCATATAATCCATGGTCAATTTATGGGAAATTTATCCTTTGATTATATGTTTCGTAGCCTATAAAGTGTAAAAAACATTAATGTAATTATAATGGTCAATAGTGTTTATAGATAATTTTTAAAAAAATATACGTGCAAAAATAGAATAAAAAATTTAAAAATTTTAATTTTTGATATTTTTTTAACCATAAATATCTTCTCTTAAAAATATACTAATTTTATTCCATTTTTATTTTAAAATTAATTGATATTGTTTTCATTCTTTATGAAATTCATAAACTGATCCTCCCCTAACATAAAACATGGGACCTCACCTTTTATCTACCTCACACCATTTGAGAAAAATAATTGATAAAATAAATAGAAACAAATCCGAGTATATTTCACCCCCATATTCAATAGTTTTTATTTTAAGTAGAATATCATCCTTATAGTGATATATGTGTAAATTAATATATGTTGATCCAAAAAGATGTATATCATTTAATTGATTGTTTTATTATTTCTTCTTTTTTATCCTCCTTGAAATATTCTTAAAATATTATGAAATATGAACACCAATATATTACATATGTATATATATATATATATATATATATATATATATATATATATATATTCTTATATTAATTTTCATCCATTTATATATCTCATATTTCTTCAATAGGAATCAAAACCTTCGTTCATGTGTATTAGGGACAATCACCACATGAACAAATGTAATACATTTTCCATCCGAACAAATAAAAAATACTAATAATTTTATATTAAATTTGAAAATATATTTATATAATATTAATTATATATTTATTTTAAATACAATATATCATTCATTTTTTTACAATTCCATCAATTCAACATGACAATGTTTTTCATGCATATGTGTAGACTAATCCCTCTATAAACTAAAGTCATTTGTTTTTTAAAACCACATGACATGGATACTATATTTAAAAGTATTAAATTATATACTAAGATATTTATGTATAAATTCCATTTTATAATGATAATATCATAATTAACTACTTTCCATTTATATCAATGAACGTCTTAAAGGTTACATATGGTTACATATAACCAACCATCATCATGATATCAACATATTTCAATTTTATTAACTGTATTTCATTATTTAATTTATAATATTATTTTATATAGTATAATGATAATAAGAGAATTAGTATTATTTTTTGGAGTATTGAATAATAATATAATTTACCACAGTCAACTTACTGATTTTATTTTGGACAAATTAACTAAGTATCATCAAAATAGATGGTTTGAATTTAATTGATTATGTAGTTGAAAATAAATTGTATATGATTACAATAAAATAAATAATAAACTTGAAAAAATTTCTTAAAATTTTATATTGGATAAACAATGTTATTAACGAGGATCATTAATAACATATATGACGATTTAGACCCATGATAACAACCATTTTAAATGAAATAATGTTTTTAAAATGGTATAAGTTATTATTTCATAAATAATTTTCATTCTATAAAATATTCTAAAATATAATTATATACGAAATTATATTGACATTCTTGAATTATAATTTAACATCTAAACAGTTATGTTATTTCATTAAAAATGGTGTTTTTACCAATTTTATGTGGAATTATTTGAGATTATATAAAATAAGATAAAAGGAGTAGTCAATTTTAGTATATCTGGCTTTAATGATCTTATCCACAATCACAACGAAATTTTTTATTTTTTTATTCCATTTTGATATCCCAATATTTCAATAATTAAAAACATTCCTTCTAATATTTTTTTGAAATATATATTTCGAAATATCATTTTAATGGAATGGGATATATAATTTTATGAACATTTTTTAAATATTTGTTGAAGAGTTTCTCATTTTTTATGATGAGAAGGTGGAAGAAAAAAAATATTCAATATATGGTACTTATTAATTATAGATGATGACTGGGGAGAATAATACAACGTATTTTATTGGTGCCCCTAATACATCACATTATACGGATGAGCTTGATATAAAATATACAATAGTTGATCCTAAGTCTATCTGAAATTCATTCGGTAATCTTTTGTATCCTAAAAGGTAAGATGAAGAGAGATAACTGACTTGGTTTTACAAATGTATTTACGTATTCTCTTGTTATTTCAATAATGGGTTATGAATATAATGAAATAGGTTTCTATAATGTGTTTATATATTTTTGCAATTGTTTTTAAGTATTTTATTTGATAATATTTTTTTTCATTTATATTTATTTATGTAATAATCTAAATTAATTGAACGATATAGAATATTTTTTAATGTTTTTTCATTTTTTTCATGTTCTAATGTGATTTCATTCTTTTTCATACAATAAAAAGATTTTATTACTTAATGAATGTTTAAAAGATTTCAAACAGTCTATTAATTAGAATGACAAAATAAGATTTCATGTTGAAAGTCATAACGATTTTTCATGAAACAGAATTTAATTCATTTTAATTTTTTTAAATTGTACAAAAAACAAATCTTCATTGGATGTTTTCACACTGTAATATATAGGATTGTTTTGTAATATATATGAAATAATTCTCTAAAATTTTAAAACCAAAATATATGTATGATGAATGAATGTTAATTCTAATATAAATATTGTAGATTATATAATATTGAGGATATGTCCTTATAATTTGTTCCAAAACCATTACACGGTCATAATCCATAATCACCTCTAAATTATCATCAAAATTTACTCAAGGAATCAGTGTCAAAATAGATTCCACTCTAATAATCATTTTGATTCGTCAACATTACCACACAAACTACTTGGAAAAATTAATAACTATTATACTATGAGGGCCACACAGTTACAACAAATATCACCCCACAAAGAACATCATTATCCTTTCTATATTGAAAAAAATCATAATCTATTATGAAATTGATCCATTTTTACCAAATGTTATGGATTTATTTGACTATGACCACATATATAAAGTGATTGAATGAAATGGAAATTTATTACCCATTAAATAATCAGGGGGAACAACATCTATAGAATATAATAAATTCTAAATGATAATGTGGTTCACGACCACCAAAAACCAATGTTAAACTCTTAACCATTCATATTCCCTTTTACCACTATATGAGTAGAAAATATTTGGGATTATCATTAACAACACATTCCACACTTCTGAAAAATTTCTCATCTCTTCCAATTCTATAATTTCACCTAATCCATTTCTTAATGGATAATTCCATCACACCCATAATTTTTTTCTATATAACTCTCATTAACTTAATCACTAACCATGATCCTCATGTATTTTAGTCTTATCATATCGTGGTACACTTGGCACTCCTCTTCAAAAAATATTACTTCCCATATTGCATATTAATATTGCATCAAAACCCTCAATTTAAAAATGTTTCAAAATTCAAGAGTGTATACATGTTCCATCAACGTACAATGAAGCGTATTCCATATTCAACAAGTATCAGAATCATGATGATCGTATGCTTCAAAACCAAACCTAATGAATATATCTATCACATAAAGTGACCTACGACAGATTCTCCAGAAATATATGTACATATATATATATATACCACTTTCTATATATCACCTAACATGTATCATTATCATAACCCAGTTCATATATTCATGGTTCAAATTTTAATGTTACATAGGAGTGGTAGATAACTACTCTCATGGGTTTCTGTCATAAATCAATAAGAATAGAATAAATAAAAATCCCATGTCATGTCTCCAAGTCTAGTAGGATCTCTCATATCCCAATATGATATTTGTATAAAACAACATAACCCATGGGTCTCCAATTATGTTCCCATATCAAATATGAAACAATATCCAACATGAAAAACACTCCCGATATGGCCGTCAAGAATGACATCGTACATTCCATTCCATAAACATTAACATACTAGGAACCATTTTTCTCTAACAAAACACCTTTGAGAGTACTCCCTCAATAATCATGGTTTCATCCATATTTATATATATGTGTGAAATAAAATATCACATCCTTGATATGCATCCAATGAAACATGGTTACTAGGTATGGTTAAGTGGAATTTATTTTAAGGATATAAGGAAAAATAAGATTTTGGTTTTTATCAACACATTATATAACATGAAAAGAATATTGAAAAAACATAAATCATTTATCAAAAGTTCCTCCAATGCATGTGTAGGAAAACTATGATCAATACAACTTCCCTTTACATACATTATATCATCATCTTCAACATTAACCATCTCTCTGTAGACCTTCATGCCCATCCATAAAAAAAGACACATATAATGGTGGGTATATCTAAATAGAATTCCAAAATGAAATTATCTGGGAAAATTCCATATGAGATAATTTGGGGGTTAAAATAGTTGAACCTGTATTAAATGGAAATAATCACACTAACATTCCTATATATTAAATTTGAATCCCATTTTCCAAATCGTGATAGAGGATATGTTTTTCACCCTTAAGGGAAGGAGTAAAATGTTAAATATATAACATAGTATCAAAATAATTATATCTAAATCACATAAGGTGAAAATAATATAAATATTCTAAAAATAAAAACCATCAAACCCAATACCATTGTAATTGGAACATATTACTGGAATATGTGTTCATGTCCACCAGCATGATATCCATTACAGGCTAAAAAACATTCATGTATGTTAAAAATTCCTAATCCCAAATATTTATATTAATAAAACTCATTTGATTACATTTTCTGATGTCACGAACTACTCAATATGAATAGAATCTACTCAATTATCTCTACTTTTCCTCATACATAACTCATTTTATGCAATAATATTTTTAATATTAGTGGAGTCTATAGTGGTTTCATGGGGATTATACACCCCCTAAATAAGTGTGTGTATAAATATATAAAATAACCAAATATAATCTACTCATAGACATCAGAGTACGTGGATGATATAAAAAATATTTTCAATAACAAATTGAACTGAACATAAAAACAGAAATGGAAATGGAAGAAAAAAAATACATATTTATCACTAGGATGAATATGTATATAAATAATTGAAATTAATAAAGATGAAAAAAATTACATGATGCTCCACTACAATTACTGAACCACACCTCATACCAATCTTCAAATCCCATATGATATTATCTACACCATTCAATCAATACGTGACCACATCTCAACAAAGACTTATAAAAAGGGAGTTTTTCATCTAGTACCCAAGTACAATGAACCCTAATAAGGGTGTGAGTACACAACTCAATTGGGTACCACCAACAAGGTAACATACATAACCAATAAATACAATGATATGTTCATGTGAAATTCTTATAAAATAATATTATATTAACTGAAAAAAAAAAAATAATATTCCCTGCATGTGGTTAGGTTCTATAATGACTCCCGAGGAAAGTCATATTATTTTCGTCTTGAGATGTAGTGTCCTTGAGAATATCATGGTAACCTTTCCTACAAATAAATTTTCCCACCCAATTTTCATAAATGAAAATAATCATCGATCCCGAAGACAAATCCCTTGTTGACATTATCTTCTTGGTATACTACTAGTGTTTCTCTAAGAATTTTATAATAATTATTCCATCCAAAATAAAAAAATGGCCTCCGATCCTCCCTGGTATAAAATGATATTAACCTGATGGGAAAAATAAAAAGGGTATAAAATTTTAACGAACCATTTGATAACATTGTCCAATTGTACTAGAAAAAATAGGTAATACTACATCATAAATTAAGAACAAGGCAATTTGTTTGTCCTACTATTGCAAATGGATCCTAGTATCTGAACCCCTATACTACTCGGGATATGACCACGCCCACACAAGATTCCACAAACCTTAATAGATTTAAAAAGTGGTAGTAAATATATTTTTTATGAAACCATTATAATATCATCTCAAAATCCATGGGATCCACACCAATATTATCAATACCTACGTAATAGTTTTATTTTCCATCGTATCAATAAGCACTTCACACTGGGTTTCTTAATTATAAGTAATTTTCACCCCAATATATTTTTAATAATTTATTCACCTTTTTATATATATGACATCAACAGGTGTGGAAATTTTCCCAACATATCATGAAATCTATTATTATTCTAAAATGATTTTCCCAAACTAATTTTTGATCAAATAGTTCCCAACACCATGATATTTTTTATAATGTGACACATGCGATCATCACTACTCACCTTTATAGAAAAACATTCACTTGGATCACATATATCAGGGTAACCCATCATGGTCCCCAAAGAATCATCATAGCTAAGATACATCACAAGGGTCCCAAAATATAAAAAAAATCACTCCATTCAACAGTCATCAATTAAAGTGAATATTCCTCTTTGATATTATCAGGTTTCATTATAGCCTCACTATAACCTCATTGGAATGTCTCATAGGGGAAATTTAATTAAATGCACACCGTTTCCATGTTCATATAGGTTTATTAGTACTCCCAATGTGGCCATTAGTTTCATTAGGTTCCACCATCATATGTCATCACATACCAATGGGAATGTACAAACCATGGTCCTTTTACTAGCATTAAGCCTCATAACATCACATAGATCTCACACAACCTACACAGGTGAACCATCCCACATTAACTTTTCATGTGATATAATGAGTTCTTGATGTATATTATTCTTCGTAAATCCATTTTCATTTAATTAATTTTTTTAACCCTAATGTACTTTTTGACTCAATATCCTCATTTAATATCAAATAATGCTACATTGAGGGCTAGTTCATATAAATTTGGTTCCAATGTTACCATGTGGCCTTGAGGACATGTGTGTATCATAAAAAATTCACTTAATAATTTTTATTAAAAATATTAAAATAAACATAGTAAAACTCCATAGTGGACGGTCTATACACTTCAATTTACATTACATAAAAAATTGTAAGAAAAATTCATATGTGTTTTCAAATGTACCACATCACCGTTCTATAAAGAAATCACTTCCAAATCCCCAAACTGATAGTTATTTAATAATATTATCAAGATTTATCCATTGCTATCAAAAATACACCATCCATAAAAATTCATTGTATGTCCAAAATAATTTCCCATAGTTCATAAAAAATTAATTATAACAATTAAAAATCTATAATAAACCTAATTTATAATAGTTCATTATACCAAAAACTGACCAGTTGAGATCGCCACACTGGATCCACAACAAAGAAACTATGTGAGTTCTTTTACATGACCCCAAAATCAAACAACTATAATTCTTAAATAATAATTACGAATTTACACCTTAAAATAATAATATTATAAAGAACAACCACAATAAATTATTACAGAAACATAGCATAAAAACACTAAGGGAACATATAAAAATAGTGTTATGAGACTCCCTCCCTGAAAGCATCATGGATTCCCAATAACAATTTTATTATTCTAAAATTACCATGTATAATAATCCTCGAAATAATTCTTGATGTTTATAGAAAATAATAATAATACTGGAGATAATTGAGGAGGTTCAATTATGTATGTGTCGTACCATAAATAGTTATAAATCTATATATAAAATTCTCCGAAATGGAGTTGAACAAAAGAATAAATTGATGGGTGTCAATCTAGACTCTTTGACCAACAATAATTTGATATGGGTTATTCTCACTAAAAACATGAGTTGAGGGGTGTAGTTTTAATTATACCACATTGAAAAGACACCATATATCTAATTTTGTTCCATCATCCTATCGATGAATATTATTTTCTATTTAGCGGTAATAGACATTAGGTTTGGATAGATCATACTCTTATGATGCACCAATGATACTCTCCCAAGCCCTTACACTACCCCGTAATTCTTTACACATGTTGAAAATGAATTTTTTGATGGTTTAAAACATTCAAAATTAAATTTTATACACCACTATAAAATAAAAACCCTTTAAAAAATTAAAATAATATTCCTCTTGATTTTCTAATTATGATTTGGATATTTTATTTTAATATACCATTCATCGCCAATTCAATAATATATAACCAACATTTATTGATCGTATAACTTATTCCTCCTTTTATAAGAGTATAATACTCAAATAAATGTTATGAATCAAGGAATATTAATATTTCAATCATGTTTAAATAGAATGTTCACATGATATATTACATACATCCATAATACTATGTAATATTTTAACATGATTAATGTAAATCATATTATACATCATTGTAAGAACATAAATTATATAGTCTCATAAAACATAGTCAAATGTTAATGTATTTATTTTTAGGTATCTCCATTTCTTTGTGGAATGATCTATTGTATAGTTAGAAAGTATTAAAATAACTCATACATGGTGACATCAATATTCTCTAATGGATCATATAGAATCATGATCAACATGAATCCATAGGTATTAGAAGATACATAATAAACTAAAAAAGATCTTAAAGAAGAAATAAAACCCAATTATTCAATTAAATCATAATAATTAAAAAAAAATTCCATCATGAGTTTCCAGAGCCACTCATAAGTTTCAAATAAAAAAATTAATTTGTTGAAAACCGGTCTGATTGTTCAAATGAATTCATCCTCCAGTGATACATATCCCATTAGCGGATTCATATAATTTTTGAAACCCATTTAAAATAAATTAAATTGAATTATAAATTGGTAAAAAAATACACATAATACGTTGTGAAGGGTCATAACCCAAACAAGATTCATTTTTTAGAGGAATAGACAGTGTACAATTAATTTTTTTAGGATGTTGGGAACTTGATTATTTGTTTAAATGAACTCAATTTTTAACATGATGTGACCCACCAACTAATACATAAGATGGAATTTTATTCCATGACTATTTAACTAAGAACTTATATATTTCGATATTTTTTTGGTTTGAAGAACTTACTGTTAATGTTATTTATACCATCTCCCACTTTTCCTTAAATTAAGACAACATCAATACCATTTTAGGGGTTTTTTGTGAAACTGGTACATATATTCCACTATTGTACTAAATGAGTTCAATTTTTTCCAATGGATGTTTGAGGAAATTCACTTTAATATGTGATAAAAATGAATCCTCAGAAATGGACCTTCGATCATTAAACTAATTAGTTAAAATATCATTATTTTATATATGAAATTGATGTATTACATTGTTATTATAAATCAAACGATAATAGATCATCACTATAAAAAAATGAATCCACTTAGACTCTCTAAAGTGTTACTCTTTTAAAATAAATTTGAATCAAACCTGTAGAGTGAAGATAAATGAATTTATTAGTCTAGAATATATGATATTGTGTAACGATTGGATTGTTATTCATTGTTAAGAATAATCAATATCCCATGAATTGTTATTATTTATCAATTCAATGATTATGGAAACATGAGTAGAATCATTTTGTGGGATCTCCATTATATCCTACCTAAATTGTATATGGATTTGTGTAAGATAAGGAAACAACTCCATGAGATGTTTTGCCCACATTCCACAAGACAGTCCATGGGAGGAAAATCTATGTACCATTGTTAGATATCATGGACCTCATGTGGTAGGACATTATCCATAATCTGGGAGTAAAAGATCTATTTTAGGCACCAATGAACAAATTAGGGAATGAGAACTAAATCAAAAACATTATAATTTCCTAGAGCACATGAGGAAGCCACATGCGAATAAAAAATGCTATGTGAGACCACTTCAACGTTATTCATGGTTATATGACCTCTAATAAAATTAAAAATAAGAACACAATTAGGAATCATAGAGGGAAAAAATTCCACATATACCTGAAACACTTTGTCTACGCTTATGAGAAACATCCATGTTGTGTTTTTATTTCATGTGGAATCATATTATGGTCCACAAATAACCAATCATAATAAATTTAATGCATAAAATGATGGTAGAAAATGTAGTGTATTTATGTTAGGCTGTTTAATTTTATTAATTTTACACTTATTTATAAAATTCATGGATATCAATGTGATCATGTAGGATCATTAGAGAGAGCTGGGTGGTTGGAAAACTCGATATTGGATTAGGGTATAACTCAAATATACTCATTTAACTTGTTTGAGTGGAAAAACACTGATGAACTAGGTCATGGGTCCCCTATCTAATGCGTGGATCCTTCCTGATGGACTAGGGTGTGGGTCCTCTACATACATCATGGAACCCCTACATAGACTACACCATGGGTACAATACCTACAATGTGGCACCGCCGTATGGAATTATCTGTGGGTCTTCTATATTATCAGTAGATACCCCCACCAACCAAAACCACTATGGTGTTGGACCTATGACTATTTAGTGGCTTCAATTTCACACAATAGGGAATGATTCATATATTAGATATTTTCTCCCTTGACTTTGTATCACATTAGAGGGGTGTGACACACTACAAAATAATAACATATTAGCATTGGTTTATTACATGGTGTCATACACAACTCCATAAACATTAATTTTCTATATAAATTTGAGTATGTGTTCAACTCACACCAATAATCAAATATATATGTATTTAAGAACAACAATTAATTTTTTGTCATTATTTTTTTAATATTTGGTTTGATTTTCGTGTTGGTTATGTAAAAACTGTTTCTATGATAATAATTACTGTCACTATATGTTATTTATGATTTTATATGTTATATATATATATAATATTAATTATTATTTTAGTTGTTTTATATATAAGGTAATTTTTTTGAAGGAAATATTTGGGGTACACAACTACCTCTAATATCATAAATTTAGAGGGGGCTTTGAACACCTTCCAATTGATAACATTATTGGAGGGTTTATGAAGCACTAATAATCCCTTTGATTAGTGGGGTTTTGAACACCAATTAAATTATGACATTATATAGGTTCATGAACCATAACATATCCATTTTTAATGGGTTATTTAGACCCCCTCTAATTTTTAAAATTTATATGGACAATTACAAATAAATTTGATCTTATAGAATATATGTAGATATGTGCATGTGGGTATATATTTATATGTTGAATAAACACATTATAAAAATATATTTAAATACATTAATATATATATATATATTATATAAATAAATTAAATAAACAAATATACATAAAAATAAAAATGTATTCATATATAAATATTATTATGCATAATACAAATGTAATTATAAATACATTTATTCATATATATTTATATATATGGTTTTATAAATATATAATATTTAATTATGATTCATATTATACCATTATTATAATCAATAGATTTTATGGTATATTTATTTCTTGATACATTTCTATTAGATTATGTATGATAATAATAATAACATTAAAAAATTATTTATAAGTAAATAAAAAAATATATTATATTGTTATAATATAAATATTTTATTATATATAAATTTATTAATATTATGTAATTATATTATATATGTTTTTGTATTCCATAATTTTATAGAATTAATTTTGTACATATATAAATTATTTTGTTATATTAAATGTTTTGAAATAATATAATTTATTTTATATTGTGTAAGAATATATATATATATATATATATATAATTATTGAATAATATAATTTTATATAATTAAATACAAAAATATATAATAAATTCATTTATATTAATATATATATATATATATAATATAAATCATAAAATAAATAAATAGTACTTATAAAAAACTACATATTATTTGTGTAGTTAAAAAACATGATGTAATGATAGTAATAAAAATTATTAATATTATTGATAAATAAAAAACATATATAAAAGTATATAAAACTTTTCTTAAATGTATTTATAAAAAATCCTTTTTATATGTTATTATTAGAATATATATATAAATATATAAATATTTTCCATATAAAAATAAATTATATTATATATATTTACATAACATAATATATATATATATATCATATATTTCTACAAAAATTTAAATGAGTAGTATTGTGTTTAATTATTAATTACTGAGTCGTTCGAGTTGTATAGTTGAATTTTGGAAACCTCCAAGTCTTGGGGTCAAATACCCATAGAGGTAATTATCCACCCATTCTTTAGGAGGGCTACACCCGTTGGTGTTGGGTCCGTGTGAGGGTTCTATGATATGGTTGATGTTGTGCAGTTTGGACAATTGTGGGACCCATCAGTCTGTTCTCTGGGGGACAGGTGTGGATATGTGTGGGTCACTAGGGGTTTTCCTTGTGATCTAATGGGGGGTGTGGGTGTCAGCAGGTTGTCTATGTAAGAACCGAGGGTGTAGGTGTGGATGGATGTTCTTGGGTGTTGTAATATATACTAATAAGGGTGGGGGTATGTTTTAGTCAAAGGGGTCCTGTTGTATTGAAAACAATCTATGGTGTTAGATTTATTTCCTGTGAAAAAATAGTAAAAATTTAAAAAGAAACATTTAGGGGGTGTTTTAGAATAAATTATATATAATATATTATTTTAGTGTTAATTAAATGTTCTTTTATCCCCACATATGTTGATTTCTTAATTAGTGTCAGTAAAAAAACTATAATCCATAATTTTTTTTTGTAAATTTAATGACTTGTTAGAGGGATATGAAACACCACTAATCTAATCACTGCTATATCAACACGTGCTTTACTCGAGCATCCAAAAAACAGTCACTAATCCTAGTATTCATCCACTTTATAAGTGGTTGGGGGTTTATTTTGTTAAAGTCTATGGGAGTGGTTATAACCCCCTCTAAACACTATGTTATTAGTGGCTTCCATAATGTTTCAGTGATCGATACATGCGATGTTGGGATTTGGAGATGGATCCATTGGAGTTTTTAGTGGACTCATCATCCTTGGTAGCTTTGAGAAATGGGATAACCATTCTATCTTACCTATGCTTATTGTTTTACCATTTGTATATATATATATATATATGAATATATGTTTCTAGGTTTAATTTATCACTATATTTTTTTGAGATGCTTATTATATAATTTCTATTTATTTCCCCCCATTGTTTTTCTGGTCTCCCTATTAGGTGTGTATATACTCACCCTTTCATAGGCGTTGCCCGCACATGCCATATATAACGAAGAAGATGAGAAGATCAGTAATGATTTTTGTAGTAATTTGTCATAATCATAGTGTATAAACCACACAAACTGTTCGGTCTTAGATATTAGGATCCATGCTTTCTCATCATTCCTTTATTCCATTTTTTGTCTAGTTAGGAATCCAAATCTATTGGAGGATGTATTTTTTTCATTGATATTTTTTACTATTTCATACTATGATGACTTACCATTAGGATATATCATTTATGGTTTTACTATATTTATTAAAAAAAATTCTATTATTCTTCTTCATTGTTTCTTGATTATGGTTGGGTGAATTCATATTACCATAATATAAAAATACAACCATTTATTTAATTCATTTTTAGTTTTGATCAACAGCCCCAATCCTATAGAGGAATTCTTGAGATTGTGGTATCCTATAATTCATAAATTCTTTTTTGACCCATGGGTAGTTAATATAAATAGGTATCATAGGTGGTTCATCCTTTTGACCATGAGTAATTGGTCACATGGTGACGATTTACAGTGATGATATGGAAACAGCTTAAGTGTGGCTCGGGTGTGGATTTTTTTCCAAGGAACATTGTGTTCATGACACAATTGATGTATCTATACCCTATTACTCTAATAACTGATTTTCCAACATAACATAAAAATAATTTTTTTCTAGGAAATAATTATACAAGAATTATATATTACTGATTCCTTTTAATATACTTACTATGTATTTTCTACAGATATATCTTATTATCTTTTTGTGTTTTGTCTTGATCACATTTTGATTTCCACCTTAAAGAAATATATCAATTTTAATGATTCAGGATCATGATTATGATCTGATGAGTGTTGATGCCTTAGTTTAACAGCCAAATACTGAGATCTTCCCATCAGGATGGTTGATAATAGAAACCACTGATGCCGAGTAGTAGATTTTGATATTAAAAAATGATGAGTATGGACGCAGGATTAACATGAGACCTGATTTCATGTGTTATAGGAAACTGAGGTTATGTGTTAATACAGATCTTTATCTAATACTAGAAGATATTGAGTCATTAATACGAGTCTTCATTATCATACAGACCCCAAAAAATTAGATAGGGCACTGGAAAATAGTAATTTACCTGAAGAATAAACCCGCTCGTGAAATATAATCATAAGGAATCATAATGCGTCAACAATATCATATGTATACATCATGTAATAGTTTCATGATGAATATTACTACTCGTCAATTTTTCTATATGAATTCAGTATAATTTCGACTTTACATAAGGTTGTATGGTAGTTTCATAGAATATCATTTTGTTCACTAATGTTACATGATACACCTGCAAAATGGTTCTAGATGTTTACAAACATGAATGGATGTTTGATATGGGTCACTATAGAGACATCAATTCCATTTTGGTCCCCATATACATTCCATCCTACAATATATTGTTAGAGTGCTTCTTGTTATAATGTTATTCCTATCTGAGGGACTGCAAACAATAGCATCTTCTAGTGGACGTACAACGCTTTAGTATTCTATAGAATCTAGTAGTAACTATTTTGTTGGTAATCAGTATAGGAATCCAACCCATGACCTTGCCCAATCATGTGTTCATGAAACACTATGTTTCCATAGAGGATCCTATAACCCTGGTGAGGGGATATGTAGTGCTTGTGATGTGCATGTACACATCGAATCAGATTTCCTGACCCTAAATGATGACAAGGGTAGGTAGGAAGTGTACATATATCCATGTAAGAGGATACACCATGATCCGGGCTCTTTTATGAGTTAAAATGGTGGTGACTAGGGAGGTTTCACTAGTAGAGGTGCAGGTGTGGATAAATGAGGTGGATCCATTGGTAAATGGAGACAGTATGATATAATTCCACCAACATCACCAAGAAACCCACACTAGAATCATGTATTTTTTACATAATGGTCCCAATAATCTATAGACTGATTATTATTATAATATAGAATCATATGATATGATATTAAGTATAATATGTGGTTATTTTACAGTTATAAATTTATATTATACATATGTATTTATAATATAATCATTAATATATCCTTTTTGTATGATCATTAGATAAATATTGATACCATATAGGAATGGAGTTTTCTAGAATTTATCGCTAGATGAAATTATTCGATATCACATATCTGTAAGTAGATAAATATTTCATTTGGTAGATATAGTTTCACATGGAAACTCATGGAAAGATAAATTAAATGTATTGACATCATCTGGGTATGGACTGATTGTAAATGGTTTGTTCCTACATTGAATATAATCTCATGTTTTTCAAATGAAATTATTTTTATGGGTCATGATTACCTTTTATGGTTGAGAGGTATATTAGAGTAATGTTAGCAGGTCCTATAAAAAGTATTATTTCATCACATCACCCATTAGTTATCTTGTATATCCCATGGTGTATCAGTTGCATCATGAATATGGTTTCCTTAAATAGATTATTACTATGTAGAAGTCATCTATGAGGATAATCAAAGAATACCTATGAGGATGAATATATACTTCTACAATTATTTACAACCGGAGACCACATTGGTATAATTAATATCATATTTGATAGACTATATTAATCTATGTGTGATGAGATTGTAGTTAGAGGACTATCGAGAGATGGTTTTCTTTAGACTTGGAGTGTCCCCTGGGTATCTCTAGATTTTTTTTTGTGAAAATGGAAAATTGTATCTTCATAAATTGTTTTGATTATCATATCTCAATGAATGTGATGATAAAAAAATTCCCATTTCTAACCATTTATACCTCTTTGATCATGTAGGTGGATATAGATTGTCCTCAACGATCGATCTTAGGTTCAACTACCTCCAAATCGGGAGTCCTGAGGTTAATATTTAAAAAATGGAGGATTAATATTCCTAGAAATAGAATATGTTACTGGACATAACATTAATTTTTTTCTAATTCCCATATTCTATTAATGGGTTTTATAAAACAGATTTTATATCTGTCCATGTACTTATATTTGGTTGTCTTCGTTGATGACAAAATCATTTACTATGTTTAATAAGAGGAGTGTATAGAGATATTGAGGATAGTTGTATACTTATTATGGGAACACTAGCATTATGGTAAGATCTTTCACTAAAATTTATTTTTCTCTAAGGTTCACTATTTGGGAGATTTTATTTCATAGTGGGTTATAGACATGGACTTGGTGACGATTGATGTTGTGGTTTCATGGGATCCACCCAAAAAAATATTATATGTGAATATTTTTCATGGAATGGAAGGGTACTATTTCCACTTTTTGAAAGATTTCATTACGCTTCTATCATGTTTTAATAACCAAGAATGCAATGGTAATCCATTAACTCAGAATGGTCTATTTTAAGGGGCCATTGAGGACTCGATCCTTAGGCTGAATGATGACCCTATGTCAAGACAACCAAAAGAGGGTACAAATTATGTACTATATTGGGAAACATATGTAGATGGTATCATATATGTGTTTATATAATGAATTCTTTTGATCAAATAATGGTTAGGGTCGATGAGATTAAATGGGAATAACTATGTGGCTCACAACATGTAGTGGGCATGGGCGGTGTCCCCTCAAAAGACATAGAGATACTATATACAATGAGAGTTCATTATTATTTACTCATTCAATAAGAGTCTCTGGTATATCAACACATATATAATTATGAACCTAATGTGGAGGTATTAATTCATGTTCCTATATGACTATTAATTCAATACAGTCAATACATCTAGGAAAAAAAACATGGTGGAAGCTGACCTTATCACGATGTCCTATTATTTCTTGGTGGAAGAGAATATAAGAAGATACCTTCATTACAACTGACCCTAGAAGATAAAATTGGTTATTCTGATATTATAATGATTTCATTAAATCCTATTATTCTATATTTTGTGAGGGACTCCAATTTGGGAGACATATACTATAAGTTTTTTCTGGGATAGATAACCTCTAGAAATACAATAGACGGATAATTTATGTAAGTGATCATGTAATCATTTTATAGGGTTAGATGGTGGTTTTGGTCACCACATGACAGAAGGTGATAATATGTGTTTACACTTCTCCACTGTATATATATATCATGATGTGTTGAATTTTGAAATGAAACATTAGTGGATTTTTTAGAGGGATGGAATGCGGTAGAGTGTCGATGAGTTCATCTCATGCTATCTCAGACATCCCCAATTGAAGGTGGAGCATTGGGTTTCCGAAGGATTGACAAAACATCTTGAGATATAAAAGTGTAAATGGGACAAAATATCCAATGACCATGTGATAGGTCTTCCATATATATTTATTGGCCATGGTTCTATCTTGGTGGTCATTGAATTACTAATGATGTCATTTTGTTTCAATTACATTTGGAATCAGAATTTGATGGAGAGAATGTTATATTTATATGTTCATGTTATCTTCTGATTATATGGGGTAACATCGATGAATATCTATAAATTTATTGTGTGGATTATGTCAGGGTTATGAATAGGCCTACAAGATTCATTCAAGAATAAGTTTCTGGTTATTATGGAATTCTACTTCTTGATGGATGGAATGACCAACCACACAATCATGTTGATGGAGGACATGATCATTATTCCTATTTTGGACATTGAAAATATATGGAAAATTAATTTATATTTTTATAATTATATTATAATAACAATTGTCACTATGTGATCATTATAATACATTTCAAGTCCTTGTATTTGAGAACTTTTAGGTCATCATTCTAATAGAAAGTGATTAGAATGGAATATATTGTCGGTCCAGATATGATGCAGGTGTTGGATGAAAATGGTTTGATGATCTGTTAGAAGATGATGAGAATAGATTGTTCATATAATCCATTGGTAAATAAATTTCATAGGCCCATAGAGTAAGACATGAGAGAATATGTTTTCATGAATGTCTCCCCATAATGATGATAACATATTTTTTAGGGGATGCATAATTTCATCATGGTAAATCAACCCATTTGAGATCTTATGGACTGTTGGAGAGGATTCATACCACCTATCCCTACTCCCATAGTTAGAAAAGTTGCATTATACCTTATTTGTTTTTCAATTGAGGAGATGCATTCACGATCTAATGATCTGATTTTAATTTGGTGAGTTGGACATTGATGATAGAGGATATATTTTAGACTACTTGGGGTAAATCATTTTTTTGATGCAGACAACCCTGTATGGATAGAACATTCACTTACATCATATGTTGTGGTCAAACATATGAATAATGGATATTACCTTGGTGTGTGGGAGTCTGATTTGACCTCAATAGCCACACCTTATTGTTAAGATTGTTCTTTTCAAAGACAAAATAATTTAAAGGGGGAGTTATTTATGGCCCATTTTTCCCTTATAAGACATTTGAATATATTAAGAAATATTTTATATTCCATGACATGATATGGTGTAGAATTATATGCCCCTATGAGGAAAAATATATTATAAAAAAATATAAATATATTAATATCACAAAGGTGAATTTTTTCAGAAATAATACTATATATCATGTGTAGAGTCAATGGTTAGCAAAATAAGACCGTTTTTTAATATGGAATGTTGGGATTACACTATTTATTACCTAATTTTGTTCGACACTGGACGATTCAATAAGGCAATTGTTGGAATTTCATTTAATTAAAATAAATAAAGTATTTTACTTATTTTATTTTCAACTACATATTTTGTATCCCCTATAAATACTCTCTAACTAAAAATATATATGGTTATCTTCATAACACTAAGATAATTTGATATTATGTTTAAGGAATTCAACAAAGTTGAATAGTAATTGAATGATGAACAATTATTGGGTAAATTTGCATTTAAAGGAAGAAAATGCATGAGATCATCCTTATTGTTGGTTAATGTGTTCATTATCGATGGTTGATCCTAAATATAGTTACAAATTTTCAATATTCATTCCATCCCTTGATTTGTATATTGATATTGAATATATAATTATCTTCTTCTGATCTAAAATTATTATACTCATTAATTTTCCTTGTTATTGAATATAATTATTTTAAGAAATTTATTATTGGATCTCAACCTTATTTCCCCAAATGTAATTTTTTTCCATGAATTCATGGACAAGAATATCTATCACAGTTTTTTATTATAATTTGTTCTAATCATTATTCTTACTCTTTATCATTGACATATGGGGTCAGAATTATATATTTTGGTGGTGGGTTAATGTTTGATCAAACCACTATATTCATGGAGTTTGTGAGAATAGTGATTGTGATCTGGTATGATGACGGGTAGTGCCTGGGATGCACTAAGAACCAAAAAAGTTGGTCAAAATATATTTTTTGATTACTGGAGGGATGATAATGATGAATAAAGGTGAATCCTACCAAGTTCAAGTATTCAAGACACTCATTTCTTTTTTTGGAGAAGCAAGATCTAGTTAATGTGTGGAGTCTTGGGTTTCATGGATAATATGCATCAAATTTCTTGTGTAGCTAGACCTATACATCATATTAATATCTTCATGTTAAAAATATGTATGCTAGTTGTGCACGGCCTGGACCCTATGCTGGATGACATGGTGTGTACCCCTTAAGTAAATTGACCTGTGTTGGTACCCTGTAATGGATTTGTATATGTCTAGGTAAATTGGTATGGATCAAAGAACACTAGAATGAAAAGGGTCACAAATGGATTCTTCATGTGGATAATACATTCCATGTGGCCCCCCATTTCATGTTGTCTATTATGACATTCAATTTGAGAAATGTAAAAAGGGGAAGAAGACAATAATGATTAATGGGACTACACATCATGTAGAACCCACCTACACAGTGTACCCATACGAGAAACATACAACTATTAAATAAGCTTCTCCTAGGATTAGTTTTTGTCCCACTCATAGCCTATCCTATGTAGTTTTCAGCATAGAACGTGATAATGGCCTTCATATTTTATTTTGTGTTATGAAATTTAGTGAATTGAGAGTGAAACATATTTAGGTGATTCTTGATGATGAATGTGATCAGGTGGGTTCATCAAATAGATCATGGGATTAACAACTCCTCTCTTTCATTATTGTGTGGATCCCCCATTCTCATGGACCATGAATGAGTGGAACCCCATGAGGGTATATGGAATGGGTCCTCTATCCACATAGTGGAACCCAATGGTAGACAAGGTTCGGGGTCCTCAACCTACTAAATGGTAACCTTGTGAAGGACAAGGGTATTCTTCCTCTACGTAATGGATGTCACACCCCTAATTGAATATGGAATTGGTCTTCTATATACTTAGCGGAGCCCGAATTATTCACTTGGGCGTGTTTCCTCTATCTTCTGAGTGGAACCCAATTAAACACGATTTAATGTGTAATCTATGTAACATTATCCCCCCTTGAGTATGGGTCACATTAGCATGGTTTGGCTCCACAACATGATTACCTTGAGGATTTCATTAGATGATGTGCATTAGAGATAGACCCTACATCACTGTAGAGGTAATGTGACAAACTTCTTTTTATTATCCTTAATTTTTTTCACACTATTATATGCACGAAATGCATAATCTATTTTCAATTATTTTGTTCATGCATTTGAAAATTTTATGAAATTTCAAAAAAATAATTTATTGCCTCTATCTAATTCAAGAAAACTATATATCATAGAAACAATAATTTTTTTGTTCATTCATTAATAACTTTTTTCATTGATATTTCCATTGATATATAATCATTTAAAAGCATATCTAGTTACTTCTCACTTGAGGTGAAGGAAAAACGTGAAAACCCGCATATTCCTATATTTATTGGATTTTATATCTCCTACTATGGATCTGATCTATAAATAGGAAAACTCTACCAATTATATCGTCACCATCAAATCAAATGAAATAAATAAAACATAAACAATCTTCCAAAATATACTTTGGAATTATGTGGAATGTGGAACAAAACAATAATATATCCCATGATGTATTAATATTATACTCATGGTAAAGATAAATAATATTACACGAATAGGATATCCCTTAATGGTCAATTTTTAAAGTGGATGGATATAATAATAATAATATTTGACTACACCATACTTAATTAGGTCAAAATTATCACATCAGAACCTACTTTCATTAATTTTTATTATTCGCACATTACATATGTAGTGAATGACCATTCCATAACCTACAACTCAACCCAAATGATCTTTGCCCACCAATGATCCTGTTTAGGGAATTAGATTTAATATTTATAGGCAACCACCATTTTGGCTTCTAATATATAACATTACATAGATATATATATATATATAGATATATATCTATATATTTGTGTGTGTGTGTGTATATATATTTGTATATATATATTTATGTGATTGTTTTTATAAATTAAATAATGGAACATTGTTATTTATAAAACACATAGTATGAAATATCATATGATAAAAAAAGACTTCATAAATATTCTCCATATATACATTAATTAATTATAGTTTATCATATATTTTTTGTGATAATGAAAATTGGATTGTAATCTAGTATCCTATTGGCTTAAACATAGATAATATTATAATTCAGATTACTATTCTCTCTTAAATATCCTTAAATCATCTATAATTTGATCAAAAATTGTTATTTTACCCTAATAATAATAGTATATATTACATGGATCATTGTCATATCAAAGGAATAATTAGATGGAGGATCTAAATTTCTTCTACCGGTGGATGATTTTGTATGGGGAACCGGATTATTTACATCCTCATTGAATAAATATGTTGAAGATGTTTCTTATTTTTATTCCCGAGGATGATATTCATTTTTTAATATCAAATTTATCATCCCATTAGTAGAACTATGCATGGAAATTAATTCATTATTATCCCATATTATGAACATATATCATTTGGTGGTCTTTTATTTCCATCTTCCCTATTGAGAGAATGCGGAAAATGGTGGAATTGTCCTTTAATAATCACATAAAATTAAAGATATTATCATAATAAAAAACAATGATCCAATTATTGCAATGCACGGTTTCATCTCTAAACTAATGATCCATTAATCCCATGCATCCAATATCTGATAATACACTAAATTGAACTAATAAAATCATCGATTCATCCCAATAATCAAATAACCCTTGCCTATTCTGGCCCCATTATAGTCAACACCCATCCCATGAACCACACTCAATATGTAATTCAATTAATTATTATTTTCCATACAATTATTGGTTATATTCCTTAAAATACCTTATCCCATAAGCTACATCCCTAAATCATGTCCCATAACACTCATTTTTAAATAATATTAATATGTTTTAACACATTATAATATTAGTAAATAATATAACAAGGCCACAAAAAAAACTAGCTAGATACCATGAAATATATTATTCATCCTCTATGTGTTCTTATAGTCACATATTCTACTTCATAACCATATCACCATGAAACCCATTTGATTAATCCTTCACCAGAATCAACTTCATAATCCCCTCTATATAGACCATACTAATTAATCAAAAGAAGAAATATCTTAATAATTGGACTATTCCCATAAAAAATAACATAATATTATAATACATGTTATTAAAAAATCAGTATGCATGATTCTCATAAAAATCATATATCTACATGCCAAATTAGAGAAAGGATTACTTATGTAAACTAAAATCAACATGGAAAACGAATTTCGAAGATATTATTCATAAATCATGTTCATTGTGGAAGAAAACATGCACTATCCCATGATAATAATGTTGGAAAAAAATACTAAATATTTGTCATAGAATCCCAGTGATATAATTATCATATAACCGTGTTGCGCCTCATATGGAAGGAAACCCATCTTATAAATTATAATATAACTATATAGTTAACATAATACCCATTCTAATACCAATAAGTCAATCCAAAAAACTAGAATTTACAAATGCATCTATTTAACTCTCAAATAAATATTAAAAAAGTGAAAAAAGTATTTTCACATCATTATATAAATTTAAATGATCAAATAAACATTGTTCACTACGTGTAAATGTTATAAATTTTTTTTGAAGGTTTTTCTATTAATTTTATCTATATTTTGGAACCATATTTTATTTCAATCAGTATATTGTTATTTATCTATTCTAAAATATAAAATAATTTTAAATATTTTATTAAATTATTTTTTAAGAAAAAAAAAATTTGTTATTACCACCATGTATATGGTGATGAACAATGAATATCATCATCTTTGGAATTTTTAATCTAGATGTATCATAATTTATGTTTGAGTTTTATAATGATTGAGGGGGAGGTAAACTTTTTATTTCAATTATTATAACTACATTTATGTATAGTGATGATTCTGCATCCACTATGTCATGTTCTACATAATGCATTTGTAGGTGGTAGAAGAAAATAATAAAGAATATTCATTAATAATACATCCTCCTCATTTGTATGTACCCACTTAAATAATATCTTATGTCACCTCTGAATCCCCTTTTCAAGTGATGAAAACCTATATATGTTATAAAAACTATTTAGGATATATATGAATATAATTTTTTCGTTTTAATGGATTTTGGTGTGAGGTGATGATGGTTTCTGAAGAAGTGATTTTATAGGTATGTGAGGAGTGAATTTTTTTTAATTATTGTTTTGTAATGTAAAACGAGTTATAATTTTTAAGGGTTATAGTTCCAATAATGATAATAACTATTGAGATGGAAAGTTATGGTCTTTAAATCCCTTATCCGCAAAATTGAATTATTATGTTTTTTACATTATCCACTTTATTTAAGGGGTTTTCCTCATTTTTAAAATTATTGAGTTAATTATTTTATATACATGTTTCATAAATTTATTCCATACATTTAAAATAAATAAATTAAATTATGTTGATTAGTGGAAATATTAATATTTAATTAATTTTGTTATATTTATTATATTTATTTTATCCTTTAGATAATATGATATATAATTTAAAAATAATAATAATAATTTGTGTATTCTATAAAAAATAATAAATATATAAATATGCAAAAGGATGACCATAATCTAAAATCACAATGATTAATCAAAATTTTTTAAATTTTTTTAAATATAGTCATCCTATTATATTAAATATAATATTTAAATAAATTTCAATTATATTTAAAAATAATACTTTTTAGGAAAGGGTTAGCTATTTTACCAATAAAAATGTACTTATTTATTGTTATTTTTTATAAACAAATAAATCTTGTATAATGAAAACATTTTATTAAAAAATTTGAAAGAAAACAAATGTATTTCATAGAAAATAAAACACATATAAATAACCAAATATAATTGTATTATTTATTTTTTCGATATATTTCATTCAACATAATTTTCTACATTTATTTAATTGAAATGATGCAAAAGGTTTCCCTATAATATTATTATAAATTCATAAAATAAGATTTATGGTTTAATAAAATATTATAGAATATCATATAGATGTTATTTATATGATGTAATTTCATTCAAAATGTTATGTGTTACTACAACCTTCTCTTTTAAAAAATTCCCCCCTCAAAATGTAATTTTTATACTCTATAGTAAAGAAAATTTAGGGTGCTTAAATGTCATTTGTTCCATCAGTTCCAATTTTTCATAATCATGTATATATTTATTCCAAGGAACAGTCACAATGTAGATTGCATTCTCATTTAGAAATTTTTCTCTATATCCCAAGATAATCAATTAAATCTCATCATTAAAAAAGATCAATCTAAAAATATACAACAATTTTGTTGAATTTAATTTTAGGATTTTGTACACAGTTACTAATGATGGATTCAGGGAACAAATAATATGAATAAAATTTTTGTTGTTGTTATTATTGGTCAACCATAACTATTATTTGATAAATAATATAATATGGTCAAAAATATAAGACATACAATTATCTTATGGCTTAATTTCACAATAATGTTTTATAGATATATACGAAGTATAAATATATTTACGACCTCACTTTTCACATCTCATCAAATATTACCAATTTTTATATTTTTCCAATTTTTATTTACACTAGTTTTCTTCAATAGATTATACCATCTCATCCATTTCCTAAACCATTTCATGTCTTAATAACATTTTTTAATCATCATCATCCTTAAAAATGGTTGTTCCATATCTATTTCCATAGTGGACATCATAAATATGACCCTAATTTTTTATATATAGATATTTTATATTAGAACATTAAAAAGAGGAGAACATGTTTCCCAACCTCCTTTTAATTCATGATTGATTTCTCCCAGTGTATCCTCAAGTGTATAGATTATTAATTCAAACTAGAAATAATTATAAGAGAAATAAAGTGAAATTATTTCCAACTCATTGATCATAACATTCTAAATGGTATTCTATATTTTTAAGTTTAAACATTTCCTCAATAAAATAAAATAGATATTTGGGATTCATATATCCTCAACACTTCCTTGATTGATATCATCTCAAGTAGGTTGATTAAAAATATTACTCTAATGGTGATGTTGTTTGATATCGTTTTTAGTAAATCCAATACAATACATATAGAATTATGTTAATTATTTGTCATTAATAGACCCCATAAAAACATTTTGATGATGTTCCTCCATTTATATATAGTGTGGAATATGGTGGCATCATCCCCTTGGGACATTTCCGTTATTCCTTAACACATTTACATAATTATAACATTAGTTTATATTTAGGAATTTATTTCTCAAAATTGTCCCACTAATAGTTCTCTCTGTTTTCACTATAAGTCTCAATGATATTTTAAAGGATGGATAACCTTATGTTTTTAACATCTGTTATTAAAACATTTGTTACCTCAAGATACGATGTTAAACATAATTTTGTCCAAAAACCCATAACTACTTATTAATCACTGTTGAACTATGGGGATTCCCTTTCATGTAGAATTAAAATTATTTATTAAATTTTCATCATCCACATGAGATTTATTTTTATTTTTTATTTTGGTGGTTAAATAATTTGATCAAAGAATGACAGTGTTCCATCATTTATGTTTTTCATATAAATCATATTCATGTAAATGAATATTGGATCCCAATATGTCTTTATTATTGATATCATTGAAATTTTTTATTTAAATATAAAATATTCAACATCATTCACCTACACATAATGATAATAGACTGAATAGTCATAACCCATGATGATATTTAACCAAATTCATTAGATAATGAATTGATCATTTCATAAAAGTATATACTTATGACTATTATTATTCTTTTTTATTCCACAATACTATTTAAGGAGATAATTCTTCTATATAACCAATGTAATGATGATTGTGTGAATCTATAAATCATTGATCAGAATGTTCTGATCATGTATCATGAATTTTATAAAGTAATATAGTATAAAATTAATATTTCTCATGATGAAATATCATAATATAATATTTGAAACATCACAATAAATAATAAATTCTCCCCAAAAAGTTGGTAGAGTAATTACAGGTAAACTGATTAGTATCCTCTTCATATCCTAAAAGACCTATTAACATTTATAAATCTATAATAAATTTACACCATTCAGTGATATGTTTTTTACATTTGAATATTGAGGTAATTTTCTAACCAATCGGCAATAGTTAGAAAATAATATATGGACATTATAAATCATGGTTTGATATTTGTGTCCTGTAGATTCCTCAAAGACCCTTTTCCTTGACCAATAATAAAATATACCAATTCATTCACTATCATGCACTGTAAATGGTTCCCTCTCCATCCAAAAAGACACATTTAAATTATGTTGAATAAAAGATATCATACAAAAAAATTATTATAAATATACTCAAATACTCATGTTGTTCCTCTATTATTTTGGAGAATACGTGAATTTAAACAACTACAAATACAATAATCATTTCAAATTTATCATTAATAAATATATTAAAAATGAATATGTAAATTTATTCCAGAAATTAGAATATTAATTAAATTAAAATGAACTCATATTGTTCATATATTATTCAATATTAGGGCATGGGAATAATCTCATTCCTAAAATTTAATTGATGATATCAGGATTAAAATACAAATTTTTCTATGTATTGTGTCCCAAATATCAAAATGAAAAAACCCTCAATCTGAGGTAAGGAATATTTTTTATCCATATTTTTATGAAAACAATAATTAATATAGATGAAAATTTTCCCATTATTATTCTTAAAAAATAATACCTATGGACCACGTGGTGAAGCACATGAGGATATAAAACCCTTGTATAAATTCTATTTTATATGTTTACTCAGTTTTTCTAGTTCAATTGGGACCATTCTATAAGGAGTATTTGAAAAGTAAAGAGAACCATGTATAATATAAATTGAGGAAATAACCTATGAAATAATAAAAAGACCAAGAAATTATTCTATAAATACATCATCATTTTTTTCTTAATGGGAATGTCTTATAGGACAATCACAATTCTTTTCTCAATCATTCTAGCTTTATATGAGTTCCAATAAGGAAATAATATATATGATCATAAATGAGTTCAAATATAAGCATATTTATCATCAATTCTATTTTCTATAATCGTATGTTGATTTGGGATATAAAAATTGATTTAATTATCTCATTTTTTTCAGATATATTAAAATTCATCAAATTATTTCCCAGTATAACATTTCATTACACTATAGTGAGTGTGATAAGGTAATATAGGAGATTCATCCAGGTAAAATTCATTTATGATGTTGTATATTTATGGGAAATAATAATTTCACCACATGGTGTTTTCACTGATAATCCCACCACTATATCTTGATGTGTTATTTGAATATATTTACTAAGATTTCTTGAAAATAATAAATTCATAAAATAAAACTAAAATTGATAATTCAAGACTCCTCCATGAAAAAACCATTCATGTACCCACTTTTTTCTCATTATATAAATTTTATGTAGTGATAAAAAATATCATCTTTTGTATATTGTCCTCATAGGTTGGTTTAAAAAATTAAAAAAATAGTTGTTGGATTAGTACACTAATTTATAATGTTTACATGTTTCTTAAATTTGAATCATTGGATCTAGGATTGAGATATATTATGTATATATATTCTATTATCACATTAGTTGGAATATTAATCTACCTTAAACATTATTTAAGATTATGAACATATTTTCCAATAATATAACATCATTATTTACTATTAGGTATTAATCTGAATTCTTCTACCCACGCATAGGAAAGTAGGATTTTTTATCATCCATATATTTTATTACTCAATTTATTATCAAGAATTAGTATCCATTATCCAATTTTTATCATTATTTATATGATAATATTTAGAAACAAAAAATATATTTTCATCATTAAGGGACATCAAACAAATTTTCCATAGCAATAAATGGTACAAATTTTCCAATATTTTTAATAAACCTCACATTATTCCACTAAATAAGTGGTCAATAATACATCTATCTCATTTAAAATTCCATTATAGTACCTTGTATGACATTTTATGATTCATTAATTATATTCATGATTTTTTAAACCTCTTAGTAAAATTTAAATATGAATTTCTAGGGAAATAATTTCATGGATATTATTTTCATAAATCATTAAGAATCAACTGATTCAATATTTTCTTTGGGATTATTATTTTTGATTAGATCCATCAGATGATTATATTTTCCCTCTAAATTATAAATGAAAAACATAATATTTCATCTGTATCAACTTAAGGATACACAATATATTCAATATTTACTTAATTCATTATTCAACAACCCATGAATATAAATATTCACTAAACGGGGAGCCTCTCATGAATAAATGACTAATCCTATACATGTTACTTCTTATGAGAATGATTTCAAAAATAATAATTTAGGTTAATGATCATAACTTGTGTCAATATAATATTACTTATAAAAGCTTTTCAAATCATTCCTCCATCATATTATTTATTTAATTTGTGTAATCATCACATTTACATTGTATTGGTTGACAAAATGATTCTCCCTAATCCAATGAATCCAGTAAAATAAATTAATGTTAATTATTATAATAATTAAATTAATTTGATAAAAAATGATAAACTATAAACTTCGTAAGAATAACTTTTAATTGACCAATGCATACTAATGAATGAATCTCTAGGTTTAAAAATTGGATATCCATGGTTATTTTATTATTAATATTGATAATGTAAGTAGGTATTAGTTACATCACACAATTAAAAAATAAAATAATTATTCGTTCATATTGGTTTTTCAAGATAAATCAAATTAATTATTGTATTTTCTCATGGAGTCTAAAACTGGGATCATAGGTTGGCCCTTTTTCCATAATTTTAACATCAATTTAATACACAACTAGCTAGTATAAGGTAATTTACCCTATATTTATATTATTAAAATCAAAAATTAATTTAGTTATATATAGATTGGGATTTTATTACTATGAACCAACACACTCTATAATTTACCGTAATATTTAGGATCTTTTATGAATATTAGCCATTTTAAATGGGGGTTCAATACTTATTTCTAGTAATAATCCCCCAAAATAAATAAAAAATCATTATTTAAAAAATATATCCTATTGAGTTTAATAATTAATATATTATGTGATATTTTATATAAAAATCCATAAATCCCAAACCAAGGATAAAGTGGGCTGGTGCCTTTAGAAAAATATGTATGTAACATATAAAACTAAAAAAAATAACATCCATATTATATTGATCTCTATAGTGTTTTTGTAAAAAAATTTAACATTTCTTAATTTATAAAATCATTAAAGAAATCCATAATATAATATTGTTGCTTATAAAGCCTTATAAGTTAGTGAAAATAGTAATGATGTATAACATATCATAGAAACCACAAAATAATGAAGAAAAAAAGGTAAGGAGATATCTAATTATATAGAATCAAGAAATGAATAAATGTTTATAATTTTATATAATAATATAAGAATATAGAAAAAATTATAAAACATGATATCATAAGTATAATTCAGGGCAATCATTCAAGACCACATAATTTATTCTATTAGGATAAAAACAGATGCACTATAAGTGGTATCTCAAGAAATAAAATCATTACACAATGTAATGGGGATTATATAATTTCATTATAACCTTTCAATAATAACATATATGTTCCAATTTGTTCCAGGTATTAAAATCAGGCATTATGTTTAATTATATGAAACATCCATGGGATAAAATTGTATTACATAATATGTTCTGAAATTATAATCATCATATATTTCATAAATATTCCAAATATTCAAGGAATTGAAATAATTCAAAATTCCTTGTGGATATTGAAAAATTAGGAATTAAATATAATATTAATGTTTAGATGGAATCAGTGGAAAAGGTACAGTAGTTGTTTTATAAATCTACCTCAAAAAGTATTTTTTTTATAAATGAGTAAAAACATTATATAAGGTTAGTAATGCGAAAAATATTTAATCTAATAATTTTTTCATATATATTAATCAAATTTTTATAAAACCATGTAGGGGAAAAATTCAATTTATTTTCACATGAAATTGAATTGGGGAATATAACGATATCATAAAATGGGTCTGTTTTAATGGAAACTGAGAAGGGAAATTTAAATAAATAAATAAATATATGTACCCGTATAAATGAAATGTAAAATAAATGAGTAATATATTTTTTAGAAATATATAGAGAATAAAAATGAGATACATGATAACAATTAGAGGTATAAATTGAGTTTTATAAAGAGAAATCTGGACCTGAACAAAAAGAGGTCCATTCTGATGATACCATACCATAAGTCCAATCTCACATTGATCACATATGTGTCCAAATAAAAAAAAAATTGAATAATTTAATAATTTATTTAAAAATATTTTACATATATTTGATTGATTATGATTATTTTATGATCATTTATAATCATTTTGTTAAGACATTATTATTATTCATATTATTATTATGGTTTGAATGTCATTGTCCATATGACTAATTAAATTTTTTATTACATTGAAAGTTATTTTAAAATTATTAAACAACTCCTTATGTGAAAATAAATTATTTTTGTTGGTCAGAGTGGATAGTAAAGAGGGGGTGAATCAAGTTCCAATTAAAATTTCTGTTAAAAATAGTTTATTTAAAACCCCCCAAATTAAAAACAAAGTTAAACTATAGTGAATCTATACAGAGTGTAAATGTATAATCAGTTTATAGAAGATTTCTTAGGTCTCATTTAATGTAACCTGATGATTAAATTAACTTTTGAAACTAACTTACTGGTTTACAATAAGTATAGACACTTGCTAATTTAACTATCAACGTAACTTTAAAATAGTTTTGTATTTCAAATTAATAGCAGTAGAATAAATATAAAGTTTACATATAGACTTAAATTAAGATGCACAGCAGAGTTAACCAAGAGGTTCAGTCTCATGTCGAGACTTAGTCCTCTCAACAATTTGTATAAATTGATCCACACCCTGGATCGGGGTTAACAACAATGAAAGACTATCCAGACCACACAGGGACCTCTACCACAGTTCTTTGTGGGAAGGAAAAACAATGACTAGGCCACACAAGGACCCCTTTCACAATTTTCGAGGGTAAGCAATAGTAAACAATTTTGGTTTGAGGATTATGATATCCTCTAGTTCATCACAAGAGTCAGTGTGTGAGTATGATGAATAGAGTACACACACTGCTCAAAATTTTAAGTAAAATAATCACTAAGAGAGAATGTATCATAGTTTAGAAAGATCTAGTGATTTGTAGTGCATCTCTGGACTCCTTGGGTTTAGAATAGATGGTTCTGAGTCCTTCTGTGGTTTTTCTGTTAAAAACAGATAATCGTGATACATCTTGATGTCCTTCACAAGCAAGTGTGTTCTTTGATTTCTAGTGTTCTTCGTATGTTCTTCAGTAGTGCTGGATTTCCTGCATAAGAGTTTTTTTTAGATCATAAAAAATGCCCCCTTTTCAACATCATCATGTGTTCTTCTGTCTCGCATGTAAATTCATGGAAGAATTCTCTACCTATTCCTTTTCATGCATCCATGCTTTTACTGCATCTCGATCTTCCTTTTTATTCCACGAGCTCTGACAATGGGAATGATTAGCATTCTATAGGTACGAGTCATAGTCTCCTGACATGCCAACAACTAACATTAAATATCATTAATTTTATTAATAACATCAATTATGACCGTTTGAATTAAATACGAATTTATAGAAGCTCAAACAGTTTTCATGATTATCAGTGAGTCATGTGATCAGTGAGACATTTTGAATCTGCATTAGTTTTTGTGGCATCAGCATCAATGTCTCAACATCATCGGTGTCTTAGCAATGGTGTCTTAGAATCAGTGTCTTAGCATAGGTATATCAGTATCGGTGTCTTAGCATCAGTATCTAAGCATCAATAGCATAGCATCAGTATCTTAGCATCAGTAGCTTAGCATCGGTTTCTTAACATCGATATCTTAGCATCGGTATCATAACATCGGTATCTCAGCATCGGTGTCTTAGCATCGGTAACTTAGCATCGGTAGCTTAGCATCAGTATCTTAGTATCGGAAGCTTATCATTGGTGTCTTAGCATCAGTGTCATAGCATCAATATCTTTCATCGGTAACATAGCATTGGTAGATTAGCATCGGTGTCTTAACATCGATATATTAGCAATGATATCTTAGCATCAGTGTCTCTTTGGACCTTTGATAGTTATCAGTGTGACCATTCATCATCGGTGCAACCGTTCATCATCGGTACGACCGTTCATCGTTGGTGACTCAGGAAAATGACTATCGGTGAGTCAAGACATGGAATTCTTAGAAATTGTCTGTTCAATCCAGAATACTTCTAGTTCAACCATAACCATACATTTATCATAGATAAACATTTGTAGATATGATTTAAACACATTTAGAACAAGTTAAAGATAATACTAAAATAAAATAAATAAAACATATAGTTGTGATTATTAAAAGAACCATTCCATAGAGAGTTCAACAATCTCCCCCTTTTTGATAATCACAAATCAATGGCATAAATAAAGAGGGAATATAGTATGTCATTCATTATGCTCCCCTAGAAAAAAGAATATATTCCAAAAGATAAAACATGGTTAGAATAGCAACCAGAACATATATATAACTAAGGAATTCTCCCTTTTCAACATTTCTCCCCTTATGTATACATGCATGTGAATAATAGCTAGCATGGGCTCATATGGACATTTAGTTCACCCATCCAGATACATGATTCGTCAAGAAACATGATCTCCTTGAGTTTGCATATGCATGCATGATTCCCCTGTTTTCTCTCCACGATTTCGCTCCCCCTTTGGGATTATCAAAAACATGAGATAAAGAAGATAATCCAGAAGATTCCTTACCAAAAACGAGTACAGATATTACAGATAAGAGGGAGTAGTTCAGGAAAACAAACACCCTATCAAAAATTTATGGTAACACCTGTTTCTCTGGGTGCAAGGGAGCTTTACCTTTATCAGTAGGAGGCATTGAAGGTCTGGAATTTTGTTGGGTAGAAGGTGGAACTGGCCTTATGGAGAATGGAGGTAGGACGACCCGAGCAAGACGAACTGTAGGATCCAAGGTCACGTTCTACGAAGAAGGTCATTCTAAAGGTTGTTGTTGAATGACTGGTCTAATACTGGAATGAGATTGAGAAACATACATCTGGCCGGGAACAACATCTGAGGATTGCAGAGTCTCTGTTGTTGGAAAAACAATGGCTTTTGCTTGCACATTAAGGTATGCTTTTGTCAAGTTGATGATGTCATGAATGACGTCTCCACCGTACTTCATGGATTTTTCAAAATCCTCCTTATTTTTCATGAAATTTTCTAAAGTGGGGGTAAAATATTTTAAATTATAAACTTGAGCTTTAAAATCTTGAGTCAGTGGAGGGAGAATCGAATTATCGGCCAGTACATTAAAATGATGATTCAACTCATACTTTGTGTAGAACTTAGAGAAATAATGATCTACATTCTCATTAATCTCCTTTTGAGCATTTGTAGCATCAGTTGAATACAACTGTACCATTTTATGAACATGATCACTATGATATTTCATTTTATTTAATGAATATAAATCAAAAATCTTCCCAAGAGCTTCCAACTCTTATGTAACAATATCTCTTAAGGTATCTATTTCATGACCAGTGATCTTTGTCACCATGGCATTGCCAGCCCGAGCAATAACCTGATTAATCTCAGCTTTTAGCTTCCTCAAATCTGCTTTCTTCAAATGTTCTATCAGATTTCTTAAAACTTCCATCATACCAGAGATGGTTGTTCTGAACTCTCCTGACAGAGAAACAAAATTGCTGTCTAACTCCGTAATTGTTTGATTCAAAGAGGTAATATGTCTACCAATCGATTCATTGTAATTGCACAAATCTGGTTTGATAAGGCTTTACACTCTTTGAGAAAAATCACCCGTAGAAGCATCAGATAAAGTAAAAGGAGTAGGATCATGAATATGAGATAACTCACTTTGCACAGTCTCCCTAAAAGCATGAATCAATTCTACCTTGAATTTATCAAAATCAGACTGAGCAACTGCCGGATCAGGTCTACCATGAGACACTAAAGTATCAGGTCTGACATCCGTTCTTTGCAAAAACTCGGCAATGAATTGAGCCTTAACATAATCACTTATGCCTGAAAGATCCACTTCTACACCTTCCTCTTCCTCTGGGTTGTCTAATCCTAGAACCTCAATATCTGGATGCAATTATTATTCCGCATTGCATGAAGGGTATATAGGTTTCACAAACTGAGCTCATCCAGAATTATCAAGAAGGACTTCTCCATCCTCATCACTCTCCAACTGTTCTGTCCTCTTAGCCTCAGGGACATTTTCTTGCTCAATAGGTTGGGGTTGAGGATCATCTAGAATCACATTCTGACCTTCAATAGGTTGAGAATCAACATCATCATAATTAGCATCATCGCTATTACTTTCAATGTCACTGCTACCACCATCACCATCAGCATCACCCTTATCACCATCAACACCTTCATCATCATCATCATTAACTGATCTCTCACATGAACAGTCTGTAATTCAGGATTGATACTTGTCATATGTTGATTCATTAGTCTCGCTTTCTTCTTCATCATCTAAAAGAGGTTCAATTTTTGTTAAATTGAGAGGAGGACATGCTGAACCAAATTCCAAACTTCTTCTCGTTGGGCTAACAGTATCATGATCACTCCTTTCATCAAGAGATGATTCAGCCTCTTCTTCAGCATTTAGATTCTCATCATATTCTTCTTCTTATTCTGTTCCTTTATTTCTGGATTCACCAGTTTCTTTAGGAGAAACCACTTCATCATCTTCATCCGAATAGATCACTTCCTCACAAGGTTTTAATCTAGGATCTCATACTTCCATTGGTATCCTTGGATGATCAGAAGGATTGAAGGACTCCAATAACATTTATTCATCCGGAACCCATGATTTCATCCATGGGATCCAATTTATTTTTATTCTCTTACAAATAACTTTGTTGAAACAAAATCTAACCGATGAGATACACTTATCTCCATCATCCACACAGCCTATGAATTTCTGAATGGTAGAAATTTATTTATAATAAAACAGAGTAGTATCTTTCATTGAAGGTTTTATCATCTCAGCAATATGCTCGGAAAAATATCTACATAGATTGATCTTTTTGCCATTCAGAAAAATAAATAGTAGAAAAACATCGTGATACTTCACTGTAGCAAAATAACCTTTTTTCGGACATACCTGATGTTGAATAAATTTGAACAGGATTCGGTTCTCACCATCTAACTCAGCAGCAATTATCCTTCGCGATTCAGACTTCCCAGTCAAAAAATCCATGGCTAGCTCATATGAAAAGTAATCTTTTGTGGGAGGAATATCAACTGAATAGTCCTCGTATCTTCAATTGTGAGGTACTCATACACATTCAGCATATTGTTTTGATGAAAATGTAGTCTTTTCCCTTTTACTACAGAAGACAATCTCGCAGAATCTACTCTGTCCAAATCTATATCCAGGTTCAAATAGAACTCGTGCACTGCCTTCGGGTAAAAGACTCTATAATTATTATAGAACCACTCCTTCCAGCCTTACGTTACCATACCATTCAAGAGAACATACTAGCTAGATAAAACCCATTCCGAACAAATTTCCTTTTCAGTTATAACTTCTCGTTTTTTCTAGCTTCAGGTTCACAGAACTCTGCGTTGTACTGCTCGACTCACCTCGAGCATGCTTGACAGTTGTAGTTCCTTCAGATTTAATGCTCTGCCTCTTTTTCATGGCCATTTTGAGGTTTTGAGACATTATAGAGGCTTGAAATTATTTAAAAGGCTCGGGTTACAGAGAAGATATGAGAGAGTTCAGAGGGAAATGGAAGGTCAACAGTCTTTATATAATGGAATAGCCGCGTGTCATTATTTGTATCATTTAAGGTTATAAATATTCAAATATCGATTAAGTAAAACAGTGTCGTTTTAAACAGACAAAAAAATAATTTCGAAAAAAATAGTACAACCCAATTGGTAGCACTAATCGACATGACAAATCTATTTGACAGATCAGTTTGACAAATCGGTTTCACAAATCAGTTTGAAAGATCGGTTTCACAGATCAGTTTCACAGATTGGTTTAATAGATCAGTTTCATAGATCGTTTTCAAATATCGGTTTGAAAGATCGGGTTCACAGATCATTTTCATAGATCTATCATACCTAACTCTTGTTTAATTGAGTTTAACCTTTCAAAATTTAAGGGTTTGGTGAAAATATTGGCAAATTGATGTTTAATACCTATAAATCAAGAGTAATATAACCTTTTAGGTAGTGATCTCTCAAAAAAGTGATGTCTGACCTCAATGTGTTTGGTTGTAGTGTGAGAAACATGGTTCTTTGAAATGTTAATTTCTCTAGTGTTATCACAGTTAATTGAAATATGCTTAAAATAATATCCATAGTCCCAAAGAGTGAGTTTCATCCACAGAATTTGGGCACAACAACTACCGGTAGAAATGTATTCTTCTTCAGCAGTAGATAATGCAACCAAGTTCTGTTTCCTAATACACCAAGATACTAAGGATTTTCCCAATAAATGACATGTTCCAGATGTGCTCTTCCTATCTAACTTGCAACCAGAAAAGTCAGCATCGAAATAACTGATTAGCTCAAAAGATTGTCTTCTTGGATAAAACAAGCCTATGTTTTCAGTGTATTTAAGATACATAAAAATTCTTCTAACAATAAATAAATGAGATTCTTTTGGGTTAGCTTGAAATCTTGCACACATACGCACACTAATCATAATATCTGGTCGACTAGAAGAAATGTAATGTAAGCTTCCAATCATACCTCTGTAATTGGTTTGATCCACTAGTTTCCCAGTTTCATCTACATCCAACTTACAGACTATTCTCATAGGAGTATCACTTTACTTAATACTATCAAAAACAAAACGTTTTAGAAGATCCTTTTTGTATTTACTTTGATTCAAAAAAATACCCTTTTGATTTTGAAAAACATGAAATCCAGGAAAATATTTAAGTTCTCCCATTAAACTCATTTCAAATTCATTTTGCATACTCTTTGAAAATTCAGTAATAAAGAAGGTTTATAAGATCCAAAAATAATATCATCAACATAGATTTTTAAATTTAAAAAATCTTTAGATATTATTTAAATAAAAAGAGTTGGATCAGCAATCACTTTAGTAAAACTTTTTGAAATAAGAATGTTATTAAGTCTATTATACCAAGCTCTTAGAGCCTTTTTAAGCCATATAATGCTTCATAATGTTTAAAAACTTTATTTGGAAAATGAGGATTATTAAATACAGGTGGTTTTTCAACAAAAAAATCTTCAACAATAAAACCATTTAGAAAATCACTTTTGACATCCATTTGATATAACGTGAAATTCAGATGAGGAGCATATGAAAGTAACATCCTAATGGATTCTAATACGGCTACAGGTGAAAATATTTCCCCATAGTATATACCTTATTCTTGAATATATCCTTGTGCAACTAGCCTAGCTTTGTTTCTAACTATTTTTCCAGACTCATCGACTTTGTTTCTAAAAACCCATTTTGTGCCTATTGTTAAGGTGTCCTTATGTCTATAAACTAATTCCAAGACTTTGTTTCATTAAAATTGATTTAACACTTCTTGCATAGCCATTAAACAAAATTCATCATTTGTAGCATAATTTAAATTTTTAGGTTCTAGGTGTGAAAGAAAGGATTGATGTTCAACCTGGTTTCTTAGAGAATCTCTATTCTATGACCCTCTATCAAGATTACAAAAAAACATCCAAAGGATGATTCTTTAGAATCCCTGTTAATCTTGTAAAGTTAGGACTAGAAATTTTAGGTTCATCTATAGTTTCGGGTTCAATAGAAGCAGGTTCTAGAATATGTCTAGAACTGGATGTTTTTATAGCAGGTTCATTAGATTTTTCATTAAGGACCAGAACAGATAAATCATCTTCAAGATTTTCAAGAGATGTTTTAAGATCTTGTGGATCAGTTTCATCAAACCTGATGTGAAAAGATTATTCCACACATTTTGTTCTCTTATTAAAGACTCTATAGGATTTTCTAGTTAATGAATAACCAAGAAAGGCTCCCTCATCACTTTTAGAAGAAAACTTGTCCAGATTATCCTTTGTATTAAGAATAAAAACTTTTCAGCCAAAGACTCTAAAGTAACTAACTTTTGGTTTTCTATTATTCCACTAATCATATAGGGTATTCTTAATAACTAGTCTAATTAAGACTCTATTTATGATATAACAAGCTGTATTTACAGCTTCAGCCCAAAATTAAATATGCATGTCATTATAATTAAGCATGGTTCTAGCTATTTCTTGAAGGGTTCTATTTATTCTTTTTTACTACACCATTCTATTGCGGTGTTCTAGGAGAAGAAAAGTTGTGACTATAGCCACTGTGTGAGAAATAATATTAAAAGTCTTGATTTGTATACTCATGGCCATGATAAATTCTTATAGTTTTAATCTTAAGTCCACTAAGGTTTTCTACAGATTTGGAATATTTAATAAAGTAAGGACAAGCTTCACTTTTTTGAGCTAAGAAGTATAACAAATTATATCTAGAAAATTCATATACTAGAACATAGACATAGTGATTCCCATTTAAACTCGAAACTCTTGATGGTCCAAACATGTCCATGTGAACCAACTCAAGAGGTTGAGAATTAGAAACATCTTTCTTTGATTTAAACGAAACTTTATGTTGCGTTCCCTTTTGACAGGGATTACAAACTTTTTCAATTGGGAATTCATGTTTATGTAGGTCTCTAACCAAGTTCTTTCTAGTTATTTTTCTATGTGAATGGATGTTATAGTGTCCTAATATTATGTACCAACTCCTGGACTCTTTATGAAAAGAATTTAAGCAAGTAACATTTTTCTTAGCTAAATAATTTAAATCAACTGCATAAATATTTTCATTTCTTAAAGCAGAAAAGACTAAAACATTTTTAGAATTAAAAACATTAAAAAATCATATTCAAATTATAAATTAAAACCATCAACAGATAATTGAGAAATAATTAATTGATTATAATTAAGTCCATCAATAAATAAAACATTGGAAATAAAAACTACATCAGTGTTACCGATTTGGCATAAGAAGATGATTTTTACATTATAATTATCACCAAAGGTGACATGGCCTCCATCAATCTTGATTTTGATTTTAAATCATTAGTAATCTCCAGACATGTGTCTCAAACATCCACTATCCATGTACCATACCTTCTTGTGAGAAATCATGAAACAGATTTCCTACAAAATAGATTTAGATGGAAAATGAATTTGGTACCCAGATCTTCATGGGTCCAGATAGATTAGAAATAAAAGATTTTGGTACCCACATTTGTTTAATGGGTTTCATACAAATTACAAAATCAAAAGATTTTGAAGGATAAACATTATTTGATCTATAACTATGTGAATTACTAGTTGATTCATATGAATTTGCAGAATGAGAACTACCAGTATTCTGTCCAGATTTAGGAATAAATCTATTTTTAGTAATCTGTGTCTATCCAGGTTTGTAGCCTATTCCATTAATGTATTTAGGTGCCACTTTCTTTCCTAGCATTTGAGTTAGTGTATCCTTTCCATTTGTAAACTTCTCTATGTCTTTTCTAAGTTTCTCATTAGATATTTTTAGTTGAGTGTTTTCCTTTAATAGTTGATTATTTTTCTCTTTTTCAATAGTAAGTTCTTTTTTAACAGTAGTAGTGAGAGCATGTTGTTTCATCAATGATTTTTACTTGTCCTTATGATCATTGCATATCACTTCCAACATTTTAAAATATTCAAATAATTCCTCACTAGTCTTGTTTTCAGAATCAGAATCAGATTCTGCATCATATCCAGAATAATAAGAATATAAAACAGGAGTATTTAAGGTTACCTTGGATGTGTTGTTCATGAAACACATGTTGGAATGATTCTTCTCAGAATCAGACATTTCAGATTCACTTGTTCTGTCTTTAGATGCACTCCAGGTATTTTTCATAGCTTTCTTCTACTTATTGTCTTTGTAATCATAGTTCTTCTTGAATTTCAACTTTGGACAGTCTGCTTTAATGTGTAATTTTCTTTTGCACTCATAGAAAACAACTTCATCACTTCTATATGGCTTTATCCAGTCCTTCTTCCAATGTCCCTTATTTACATAATTTCCTTTGTAATTAAATTTTTTTAAAAATTTCTTCTTCCAATAAAATTTCATAGACCTTCTGGATATCTGAGCCATTTCAACATACTATCAGAGTCTTAACTTTCACTTGTTGGACTTTCAGTTTGTATTTGAGCTTTTTCTTTTTCCTTACTCTTTGAAGAATTAGTCTTGAAAGCCCCTAATTTCCTTTTTGGGTTCACCATCTTCCTCTTTATTTACTATGAGTTCTTCCTCACACATCATTAGTTTTCCAATAAGTTCTCTGACAGGCAGAGCTCCTATGTCACATGATTATCTGATTGAAAGAGGAGTGTCTCTCCATCAGTCTGGTAGACATCTCAAGATTCTCCTGATTTGTTCCTTTGCTGGAACTACTTTACCAAGTGAATTATTTGTATTTACTATCTCATTGGACCTGAAATACATATCATAAATGGGTTCATCAGTTTTCATTTTAAAATCATCGTATTTAATAGTATATGTAATCATTTCACTTCTTTAACATTAGTTGTTCCTTCATGAGAAACACCTAAAGTATCCCAAATTTCATAAGCAGTTTTGCAAGCATATATTCTGTTAAATTCCTCATCTCCTAAATCACAGTAGAGGGCATTCATTGCTTTACAATTATTATTGTAAGTAGTCTTTGTAGGTTCATCCCAAGTTGATCTTTTAGTTTCTGGAATTTTATATTGAGACACTATAGAAGTCCAGATATAAAACCCATACTCTATAAATGTATTTTCATTTTATGTTTCAACTGAGCATAGTTCGTACCATTAATTAAAATTGTCCTGTTAGTAGTAGCACCGTCTAGTCTATTATCCATAACAATGTTTTAGAAAATAAATTTAAATAAATAAAATTTATAACTAACATAAATTTAGGATCATTAAAGATGAAACTAAAATCACAGTTGAAAAACAGAGTATTTCAAAAATCCTTTAACAAAAACACATCCTCTGATACAAAATTTTGGTCGGAGTGGATACTCAAGAGGGGGGTGAATTGAGTTCTAATTAAAATTTCTGTTAAAAATATTTCTTTTTAAAATCCCACAAATTAACAACAAAGGTAAACTGTAGTGAATCTGTACAATGTGTAAATGTTCAATCAGTCTCTCAAAGATTGATTAGGTATCAGTTAACGTAATCTGAAGATTAAATTAACTTTTGAAACTAACTTACTAGTTTAAAAAAAGTATAAACACTTGCTAATTTAACCATCAAAGTAGCTTTAAAATACTTTTGTATTTCAAAGTATCATAATAGGAATAATTATATTGTTTACTTATATACATAAATTAAAATGCATAGCAGAGTTAACCAAGAGGTTCAGTTTCATGCCGAGACTTAGTCCTCTCATCAATTTATATAAATTGATCCACACGCTGGATCATGATTAACAACAGTGAACGACTTTCCAGGCCACACAAGGACCTCTACCACAGTTATTTGTGGTAAACAGAAATGATGACCATGCCACACAAGGACATATTCCATAGTTTTTGTGGGTAAACAAGAGTAAACAATTTTGGTTTGAGGACTTTGATATCCCCCAGTTCAGCATAGGAGTCAGTGTGTGAGTATGATGAATAGAGTACACACACTACTCAAAAATGTAGGTAAAATAATAACTAAGAGAGAATGTATTCGTGTTCAGAAATCTCTAGTGATTGGTAGTGCAACTCTGCACTTTTTGGATTTAGCAGAGATGCTTCTGAGTCCTTCTATGGTTTTTCTTTTAAAAACATAGTATCGTGATACAACTTGATGTCCTTCACAAGAAAGTGTGTTCTTTGATTTCCAGTGTTCTTCGTATGTTCTTCAGTAGTGTTGGATTGCGTGCATAAGAGTTTTCTTTAGATCATGAAAAATTACCATTTTTCAACTTCGTCATGTGTTCTTCAGTTTTTCATGAAAATTCATGGATGAATTCTCTCCCTATGCCTTTTCATGCATCCATTCTTTTACTGTAGCTCGATCATCCTTTTTATTCCACGAGATCCGGCAATGGGATGATTACCATTCCATAGGTACAAGGTATGGTCTAATGAAATGCCAACAACTTACATTAAATATCATTAATTTCATTAAAAACATCAATTATGACCGTTAGAATTAAATACGAATTTATAGAAGTTCAAACAGTTTTCCTGACTATCGGTGAGTCATGAGATCAGTGAGACATTTTGAATCTGCATCAGTTTTGGTTGCATCATCATCGGTGTCTCAACATCATCGATGTCTTAGAATTAGTGTCTTAGCATCAGTGTCTTAGCTTTTCAATCTCAGTATTAGTGTCTTAGCGTCTGTATAATAGCATCTGTAGATTAGAATCGGTATCATAGAATTGGAAGCTAAGCATTAGTGTCATAGCATCAGTATCTTAGCATCAGTATCTTAGCATCAGAATCTCAGCATTGGTGTCTTAGCATCGACATATTAGCATCGTTATCTTAGCATCGGTATCTTATCATCAGTAGCTTAGCATCTGTGTCATAGCATCGGTGTCTTATCATCAGTATCTTAACATCGGTAACATATCATCGGTAGGTTAGAATCAGTGTCTTAGCATCAGTATCTTAGCATCGATAGCTTATCATCGGTGTCTCTTTGGACCTTTGATAGTTATCAGTGCGACCATTCATCATCATTGTGACTGTTCATCATCGGTGTGACCGTTAATCATCGGTTACTCAGGAAAATGACTATCGGTGAGTCAAGACATGGAATTCTCACAAAGTGTCTGTTCAATCCATAATACTTCAAGGTTAACCATAAACATACATTGATCACAGATAAACATTTGTAGATATGATTTAAACACATTTACAACAAGTTGAAAAAAATACTAAAAGGAAATAAATAAATCTATGATTTGTGATTATTAAAATAACCATTCCACAGAGAGTTCCACAATTTTCTTATCATTTGAGATGTTTAAATGGTACCATGTTAATGGTTCACGAGGTATATGTGTCATTTTTTATTTTCATGTTCATGAAGCTAGTGTTGTTGATCATAATGGAAAAGATATTTTTTATTTATTATTATTATTAATCCACCAAAAACAAAAAATAATGTATATAATTATTATTAACTTTATATTTGAATTAATGAGTACATATAATACCATCAATGATAGTATTTTTGAAAAATAAAACGCAGCCACCATTATGGAATTAGTCTTTACATTAAACTATTATTGTCTTATTTTTATAATTAATGAAAGGTTTTTAGATAGTGTATATTCCATTAACTAGTAATAATTTCATTATATTTATGGTATTGACATCATTATGTCAATTTTTTTGTAAAACATTTAGAGGACGATTAATACTGATATTTTAAAAAATATTTCTAATTACCTCTTTCATTGGATATCCTCTATTAAAGAACACCATAAAAAACATTGATTATTATTTGGTAAGTCATTCAACATTAATGTGTCTGAATGTGGTTTTGATCATGATTTTTTATGAAATTTTGCATGCTACAATTCATTTGGTTTAATGAGAATGGGTAGTGAATGGGTCACTTTATAGGTGAGAATGGTGACATTAAATATAATTTTTCTATTAAAAAAGAGACTTAATTTTCAAGTAAAATATAAATATATTCGATAATTAATGTGAAAAATATTATGAATGTTTTTTAAATAACATATCCAACTCATTAATGATAATATTCAATGATATTTTACACATTCATTTTAATTTTTTCCTAATTTCTTCCTTTATTATGGTGATTAATTTTTTCTTTTTCTAAATTATATCTATACATTATAATTTCACTGAACATATTATATGAATTTCATTATGATAATATCAATTTTAATATAAATTGTAAGAAATTATATTTACAAAGTTGATAAAAAATAACTCTAATATATGTATTAAAAAATGAAATTTTATATTCAATTATAATATCTATAGAGAAGTCAGAAATTTCACACTAAGATAAATTCGATGAGATGATACCAAAATTGAAATAAATTTTATAAGAACAACATTCAAATTATGATAAACTAAATTTTAATATTAAATATCCTTAACAATGAATATTGTTAATTTTTAGGACATGATTAAATTCTTGGCCCTTAGAAAAATTATTTTTTATTTCATAATTTTATATGAACGAATAAGGAGTTTATTATAAATTAATTTTATTAAAATATTATTTAAAATTAATATATATAATCTATATTTTAATTAATATAAATAAAATATAGGTTAAAAATTTTTCTATTAATCATTAATTTTGTCGAATATTTGGTTCATCATATTTTTCAATTTTTTTAATTACCTATTAATATAAATTCATTATATTGTAAATAATAAATTATTATAATAATGTTCATGTGTTAAATAAAATATTCCTAAATATGATTCTACTTTTAATTCCAATTTATATGTCCAAAAATTATATTCTGGGTTATTGCATGGATGGTATTTATTACACGTTCAAACTAATCATATCTACATCTTCTACTGTGTAGAAAATGAATCACACAAAACATATTGTTTTAATACAATTTATAATGACATATTGAAGGATTCCCGATAAGACCATGTGAACTAATGATATAATGTGTCCTCCCCTATATACCAGAATCTAGTGTATAGTTTTCATTGACTAATCATTACAAAGGGGAAACTATACCACTCATATCAAAAGAAAATAATCACCAAAATAACTCAAGCCTAATAGATCAATAAAAACATAATATGGAATTAAAATACAATTTAAACCATTATAATAATATAACTCATTCAATATGAAAATTGAAATCATGTTATATATTCATTAATAATTCATGAGATTTATTTCCCATGGATTTTTAATTATACAATATTGATGTATATAATAATAAAAATAATTTAAAATACCATAGTGAACTATTCCATTGACCTCACCTCAAGATATACTCAAAACCATGTAAATTATAATTATAACATCCAAAAAATTTAGTCACATTATATAACCAACAAATGAAAATCAATATTTTATGCATTAATGTTTTTGATTTTGGGAATGGGTGAAATACAAATTAGGAAACCCATGAATGAGGGTGATAAAATATACAATCATTTACAAATGTATGATTATAAACACCAGTATGAAAACATCCATAACACTCACGAAAAAAAGATGAGAAATGTTGTGATAAACAAACCAACATGTTACATTACGATACCATTTTTAGATAATATCGTATGAATTATATCTAGTGACTACAAATTACTACTGTGTTTAAGTCTATTATATTACATTATAAAATTTTGTAATTTCAAGTATAAAATACCTAGAGTCATGAAAATGCCATATTTCAATCTATATAGACGATAAAATATATTTCATTCTAATAAAAAGAACTATATAAATCAGATGACTCATTTCCTTCCCGTAAAGGGAACTATATAGAAGGATTGAATCATTGAAATACCCTCAAAGAATCATTATAGAAGACTCAACTCTTTTTTTTTCTCAAAGAAATTTTTTTCATAGAACAATGCTAAATTTTATACAATAATACGATTATTATAGAGGGATTGAATCATAGACTTCCCATAGTAAGAACATTTTTTTACCCAACATATTATTATCCCATAGGGATATCACTAAACCAATGAAAGAAATGTCATACATTTAAACATTTAAGTTATTCTGTACTAATGGAAAGAACCAACTCACTATGATCCAAACCATATGAACTATTATCAGAATAATAAAAACTAACCCATACATCACATTACCCACACTTTCCACTTGGATATACCCAAATAAATCCCTCTCACCACACTTCTTAATTAGTGCCACCAAGAATCTACAAAACCATTGATACATCCCTCTCATAACTCATTTCAATTCCACACTATACTAGTGACCACACATCCGAGGATCCATATATTTCCTATGCTACCATACTTCAATTATATAATCATACTAAATAGGATCCCAAAAATAATCATCTTACTTATATGGCACAGTAATCACTCATATACCTCAATCGTATTATCAAACAAGATAAATAATAATCCAATCAATCAAACACTCACAGGTTCATCTCACTTGGACACTAAGAGTGAACTCAATTTGTCTTCCATTTTAAATTAATTCCATAGGTGATGTTATATGTATTTTGTTTTATTCATCCCCATACCAACTAGATAGCCTTTGAGAAAACCATTTCATAAAATGAAATCATTTTTATGAATATTCAAATGGGAATAAAAAATTACAACCATAAAACTATCCCATTAATGAAACAAATTCCATCAAATCCCATACACAACTAACTAAGTACACAAACCAATAACCAATATGTTATATATATTGAATTAAATGCACCCAATGTCCATTTGTGAGACACATTAAATATAGAATCACTTTTTCTAATACACTATTCGTAAATCAAATTCCTTGTTGAATACCCATTACATTAACAAAAGTGTCAAACCCATAACCATTTACCCAACCATATGCATAAAAAATTACTAGGTGCTGACACCTAAAACATTCTCATGCCTCAATGTATGATGTGATATGAAGGATATTACAAGGACATCATGATGTTAATAAAATTTATGTCATTTCGAATTATTTCATAAATTAATTTCTCACATGAAAAAAATTAATTTTTTCCTCCGGTAACCTTGACATGATTAAATATTTCAACATATCAAATAAAAAAATAACATATACAAAATTTATTGGAATTATAACTTATGAACTAGGTAATATGTAAATGAATTATCCCATATTGGTATACACATTTATTTTAAATATCCTACATGAATAGTCACCACCAATGACATTTTTTCCATATTTATTTCCGATGTAATTAAAAAAAATATAAAATGTTTGAATAAGTTATCACAATTATTCTAAAAAAACTATTTGAGTGATGCTCACTAGAAAGAATAACAATGTTAAATTACATCATAAAAATATACCAAATCTCTAGAGCATTCCTGTTGTCTTCCTATACATAAAATACATATGAACCAAAAATAAAATTATTCATATTCTTTAAAATAAAAAAAATTATATATAATAAAAAATTAATTCATAAATCATCTTCCATCAAAATGGGGAGAAACCATTTTTGTTAATCAAGGTCGAGTATGATGACACCAGTACACTCAATATACACCTAATATCAATTATCATTCACAATAATATATTTAAATATGATATAAAACCCAAATATAAAAAAATTAAAATAATATATAAGGATATATAAAAAATTATGAAGCCAAAATTAGTTGTTTATTCCACTATTATATATAATGAAAAAGAATCAGTGATATTTGATCACCAAAAATAATTTAACACGTTGAGTTTTTATGAACCTTATTTTTAATGATAAATTAAATTTCATTAATTTAATTCATTTAAAACAACACCATGTTATTTTCGTGATGCACGCAATACCATATTATATTGTGTTACAGTAATAAAAAAGTCTTAAATAAACAATGATATATTATTAATATAGTTATTTTAACCCCACCATTATAACATAGATATTAAAAATTATAATATGACTAGTAATAAATAAATTTTGAAATTAATGAAAAAATAGTGATTATATAATATATTTTTGGAAATGTTTTTATATGATTTGAATATAATATTTTCTAAAAAAATGATTTTTATGTATTTTTTGAATAATAAAAAAATTAATTTTCAACACATTAATAAAATAATAATGATAAAAATAGCATCATTTATTAATTTAATATGTCAAAATATTCTTTATTTGAGTATTTATGATTTTTTTTAAATACTTCATTTTTCAATGAATAGTTAAAAATTATGACTGCTCATGAAAATTATGTTTTTATTTAACAAAATAGATGTTATAATCTATAATTGACCTTAATTGGGGCCCAATGACCTAAAAGAAAGGCTCAAATTCACTCTTTTAATGTAATTTACAAGCATGACACCATCCCCCATATAAAAGGCCACCCTCACCCCTCTATTAACACATTCTAAACCAATTGTTTCAGCCAAATACATCCAAAATAACTTCTAAAAATACCTCATATTATCTTATAATAATTACATTTGGAGTAATGAAATCCATAGAAGGACATTTCTACAAACTGAAATGGGATAACGAAAGATGATGTAACATTAATCAACAATTGTATTCTTATTTCTTATTAATACCAATTAATTATTGTTAAATAATCATATATAATAAAATAAATATTTTCCATACATAGATATTTTTTTATTATAAGGTGATGACATATAATTATCTCTTTTCACATCAAATCATTTACAAATTCATTAATCGTGTATATTGGGGACTACCACCTCGTGAACCAATGTAGTTATTTTCTCAATTAAATCATCTAAAGGATAGTAATAATGATGATATTATTGTTTATATAAGATTAATATATACTATTTTGATGTTTTTAAATTGAACCTTAAATTTTTTATCACACAACCCTTCATTTATTCAATTTGTTGTGAATAATATAATGTCATTTGAGTGAACGGTGGACTATCTCCTTGCGATGTGATCTGATTGATCACTCATTAAATGAAATGTACTAAGTATTGGATTAATAAAAAATGTAATATATATTAAATAAATATTATCTTTTTAATGAAAATATATCATTTAATTTTCTTTCTATTAACCAGAAATGAAAATGAATGATAATGTTAATGCGTATGCACATCAAAATTTCACTAGGAAAATTGTATTTAATTTCCTATTTGTATATAATATATATTATAATGAACACATATATAATGAATATATATGATATTTATATCATATTTATCATTATATATATTATGAAATAATTATTAATGTAACATAAAAAAATACAAAACGTAAAAATATCTACATAAAATAATGCCGTTACTACAAAAAAAGATGATTTACATGTAGTCATTAATAAATGTATATAAAAAGGTCATAAGAAAATATAATATTGTGATATTTATATATGAATATAATGATGTAATGTATATTTAATATACATATATTTCTTATATATGATTTCTGAAAGAGTACTTATAAATTTAAGACTTAAGGTAATTTAATTTTTTCTCAATTTGCATTCTTTTATATTTACATTTTGTTATGAACTTGTATTCTTTAACATGATTTATTTGAAACCCATTGACTAGTAATTTTTTTAATTTATTAGTCTTCATGATATATTTTGATTCTTTCTTTTTTATTCAATCATAGGTCGTCGAATTTATCATACCAAAGTAGTAATGATTTTATTGTAGAATCTAATTGTTTCATGGGATTGATTATGATTAAGTATCCAATGTTGAAATATCAAAATATAAATATAATGAATTGTATTTTATTTTCCTACCCTCTGGTTATTCATGATATCATAAATTAATTTTTCCACTATTCCACTCAATGTTACATATGATTTTTAAGAACATGTTTTTAAAAAAACTGAAGGTATTTCTCTCGTTGGTAGAAATACACATTCTTTCAAATACGCAATTTTTAAAAATAGTTATTACTATATTATTATTTTAAATTATATATTTAACAATGTATGTCTATATATAGATTTCATTTGAATGAAATCACTATGTCAATTTTCAGAACAATTATAATTTTGCATACACCGAAATGTGAAGGGTATCCTCAATATAAAGTGTATAAATTTAATAAAATTTCCCAAACACATAACTGATCATTAATTTAAAGATTTAATTATAATTTATACATTTTATTTTAAATAAATAATTGTTTACAAAATATTTTCTATTTATGTAATACATTTTCCAAATATGAAATTATATTTTCCTTAGTAAATGATTTAAAAGATCATTCAAAATTAGTTTCTATTGAAGATGAAATATGTTGTTGTTAATAATTCCTTAGAGGGATAGGATCCATTAACACTGATCATATTATTTCACTAATTTATTTTGTTTTGATTACATGATTTTAATGTAATATATTAATCTTTTTAAAGTTATAAAATAATAAAATACTAATGAAACCCACTTCATTTCATGATTTATTTGATGAAATAATGATTATTAAATATATATTTTTTCCATTGATTTTTTTGTTATAATATATGATGATACACATTTTAATTTGTGGGTTATGATCAGATTGATGTTTGTGATCTCATTTTGAATATATGTATAATTTCATAATGTGATTGGTAGGTCATATACCTCCCACCAATTCATTAGATGAATATTAAAATAACATGAGATAGAAAATACTAGACTGGGGAGTGAAAATTGTATAGTAAGTCATGGATAGAATAGGAAGTTAAATCAGTTCAGTAATACAAGTATAGAATGGGGATTAAACAATATTCAGTATATTACATTTTTTCTATGATGTTATCATAAGTGATACTTGACTAATATGGTAATTATATTCTATTCTCATGTGAATTCCACAAGTTAGTGGTCTTATTATATCATAGATCATGTTCATTGAGTCATGTTTGATCCCTGATATATCAACTATAAATTTTTAAGACATGACTCTTGATTATGATCTTTGATATGTAGGTTGTGTATTTCAAATAATATTTTCAATTTATAATACCCCTATATTTATGTGATTATTGTTTAACTACTTTTATTCTCCTAATGATCATATGAGATCACCCTTATTTAGTATTATGTTCCCAAAAATATGATGATATGTATCATGTATAATATGTTTAAGAAGGGTTCTAGTTATGAAAAATGTAGTGGTTGATGGCATATATAAAAAATGGACCACAGTATATGATTCTATGTATTCAAAAGAACTAATTTATATAGTTGTTGGGCATGTATTTATGTAATTAAACATATATTTTGAAAATATGATTTAATGTCTCTATTTTAATTCTTTGGCTATTTATAGATTTTGTAAGAGAATTATTTTTGTTATACATTGGAAGAAATGTTGAGAAAACCATAGTGATATCACTATGGACATGTATAAGTATAAGTCCAATGATTAGTAAATGTTCAAGAAGATGTACATGAATTTTTTTAAAGGTTATATCCACTGGTTTCATAGAAATTTGTCTATGTCCAGATACCACATGTGGATGTGTATCTGGAAATAATGTACCTAAGAAAATGAAACCCAAAAATACCTTATTAATATATCATTGAATGGGAATTTGTGTATGATATTGGGGGGATGTTGCATCCCTAGTGTCACTCTCTATGGGTACACACATTGCAAATTTCATCATTTCATATGAACAACCATAAATGATTTAAATTAAATATGTCTATGAAATACCTTGTATAAAACTAAGGTTTCATATATGAAATATTATTTCATATATCAGACATATTAAAAGTCATTTTTTTCGATGATGTGGATTCAAAATATGATTATTCATTCTAACCATATTCTTTTTCGTTTTAGTAAAAATATTAAACCCCCAAAAACATCCATTATTATAATTTCTATAGATAATGAAATTGTTTCCATCCTTTGAATTTAATTTTTATAGGATATGGTGTGAGAAATCACATTCTCTGCTCACAAAACTTTTAAATCAATGAATCATTCAATATTTTTAAATGAAAAATCCACAGAAATAAAATTCTATTGAGTCCCCTAGGTGGAAATTACCACCTTATTTTAGTGGGTGTTCAATCCCATTAGATTCTAAAAAAAAATTAAATAACACAAAAATGATATGTTCCATTCCCTAATTTATAGAACATGAAATATTAATTTTGGATATCTACAATTTGGAATGTGAAGAAAATAAATGGAGGACTATTTTCAGAACTTTGCTTCACCAGAATAACTTTTCTATACATAATGGAACATGTACTAGATATTTATTTTCAATAAAAACATTAGTCATATTATTTCTAAAATGATTGAAAATGTTTTCCCCAATATAAGAAAAAAGTTTGTTGAGTTTATTACTAAAAATGAGAAATATTTTAAAAGAATTTTAATTTACACCTTCGGTATTATCATCCAACATAATAACATGTTTGGTCGATTCGTCAATTTATTAAATACAAGTCTAAAAATTGAGTTAGCTATTTGAGAATGTAGTAGATATAAAAATATTTAATTTAGTTAATTAATGATTGAATTTTTTGTTATAGTCATATATCAATCTCATGGTTTTTATCAGAATGGTAATATGGAATTCAAAGAAAAATATATGAAACATGGATAGAATAAGATTATATTTCATTTCTTCTATCTATTTTGGAATAATCATGGGAGAATTTACCTAATGGGTACCATTAAGGATATTATGTGTGTGTGGTATGTTCACTAAGATATTTATTAATGAAGATATTGGAAAAAGTTATCTATCATTGTGAATAGAGAGAATACTACTCAAAATGCAACTCACGACAATAATACCTACAGTTTAAGGAGAACGGTTTATTCTAACCAATTTGGAAACATGGGTGATAATTATGATGATTAATTATTGAATCCTATTATATATTAGGACAATGGAAAATATAATGAGCTCATTACTTCTGATGTTTGGTGTGATAATGATATGGTGAATGATATAGTTATCATCAACTCTAGAATATCTAATATGTTATTTTTCATTATCTTTACCAATTTATTCATATCTAATAAATATTAATTTGTTATAATGATACCACCCAAATAATTATATGTATAATATAAAAATAAAAACCTGTAATGGAATGATTATTTCATCATAATTCTATGATTCATCATTGATTGATTTTCTCGGTAATCTGCATTCCATAAAACATTTTATTCTTCCTATAACTAAATATGATGTCATCCTAGTCATGGGTTGAATATATCTTCATAAATAACACATCAATTGTCAATTAAAGGATGATATGTTTGATAATACAAACCAAACACTGATCATCTAATAATGTGATTATATGTATAAAAATTTTATTGATATTACATACATTATATGGGTATTAATTACCATTAAAAATTGGTGTTTATCTTAAATTATTGTTGATAGAATCATCATATTTTTTTGGATTTTGGTTATTTATAACTATAATACTGTCATACCCTTCTATAAAATGGTAAAGATGAGTTCTCAATTGAATTAAAATGTGGAATGACACCCATTTTCGATACTATCTATAAAATGTACCCCATTGAGTTATTAGAATTGAAAATAAAACAAAACAAAAACATAGATTATTAATATATTTACCAATTGTGTCACCTTGGGGCACACCTAGTTGTATTTAAGTGAATGATAGATAAATGTGTTTATGCATTGATTTTTGGATTATTAACAAAATCACATATAAGGTAAAGTATACTCTTACCAAAATTGATTGATTGTGTGATCAAATATTCTATGACCAATACATTTCAAATATTTACCATTATTCTGGATCTCAAAAAGTGAGGTTCAATGAGGTTATACCTACGACGATGTTTCAAAAATTGAAAGAAAACTATGAATATATTTTGATTCACTTTTGACTTAGTAATTCCCTTATAATATTTGTAGATTTTTTGAATATATTATTTATAGAATAACTTTACCAGCCTATGGTAGTCATTGTAGATGATATTATTATATGTTTAATAGGAAATGATGAGAATGAAGACCAATTGAGAGTTATACAAAATAACATTGGGAAAACTTATTTCTATGAAAAATATTATAATGTGTGATTTTTTTGGAAATATTATCATTTTCTGTTAATATAATATGTATATAGGGTATATCAGTAAATACATAAATAAAATTTGGAATTGATTGATTAGAAAAACCAACCACATTGACTAAGATCAGTATTTTTTCGGGGTTAGATTGATATGAATGATTTTTATGGGTAATTAATTATTAATATACAATCGTATGATCATGTAAACAACAATGGGTACCACGTACCTTTGGAATGATGAATTTGATGAAAATTTAATGGAACTGAACTGAATTTTAGTTAGCACAATAGTATTTACATTACCCATAAGTGGGTTAGTTTTTGTAATCTATTATCATTAATATTTTAATCTATTGGGATTTAATATTTTTTATAATAACCACGTTATATGTCATACCTCAGGAAAAATAAATATTTATGAGAAAAAAAACACAACGCATGATGTGGAGTTAAATGCTATAATATAATCATTAATGAAATAAATGAATTTTCATTACGGGAAACGTATGATACATATACTGAACACAAAATCATTATTTATGTTTTCATAAAAACAGATTTAATTTTTTTTATATAGTAATTTTGGATAAGATTAAATATTTTTATTTTGAAATAGAATACCACTATAGGAAAGGAAAAAATGTGGCTAATGCTTTGAGTTGAATGAATAATACGAACTTATACTAGATGAGAATAACACCATATCTGATATATCTAGATTTTTTAATAATGTAACTGGAAATCACAATGCATATGAAAAATATTATATTTCTCAATTTAATGATAAACCATCAATCCATGTGATTATTATTGAGCCACAATTGATTAAGATAGAAAACCTTAATCATGTTTGAAGGATATAGTTTAAGAACCATGCATATTTTCCATCCATATCAAACATGAAGAAGAAGTTGTTGAATAATACTCATTGTTTTTCATTGTATATTCATATGATGTATAAAATTATGTATATATATTTTGACAAATAATTTTAGTGTCATGGTAATAAGGGAGATACATGAGTGTTTGTATATTGGTGCTTGGAATGACAACAACCTGAGGCTTAATGAAAAAATTATAAGGGGTGTTTCATCCATTAAACATACCAGAATGTTAGTTGGAGAACATTGTTGTGGATTTTTTCTTTGGACACTCCAATGCCACTAAAGATAATAATTTTATATGTGTTTTATTTAATTCTTTTACTAAGTTATTACACCTCATAATAATCAAATAAGACTTACCTCTATATTATAATTCTTGGATATAAATTAATGATGTTGTAATGTTTAACAAATCACCACATTAAATTGTATCTATTTAGGATATTAGGATTAATTAAAATTTCATGAAAATACATTAGTAAGAACAAGACACAGAATTAATTTTCAGCACTTTATATCATCCAAAAAATGATGTTCAGAATGATAGAATAATTCAAACCCTAGAGGATAAGTTGAGATAAATTTCATTATATATAAATATTAATTGGGATCAACACCATCATTTAGTTTAGTTTTAATAAAATAATATATTTCACCAAATAATTACGTTGAATCATTATGATGACCTATAATGAAATAAATGCTGAGCCCTAATGTGTTGAAATGATGTTAACAATGAATTTAGTTGGGATCTGAGATAACTAATGAAATGGTAGTGGGAATTAAATCAATTCAGTATCATATCTGGGTAGCACAAATTTTGTAGAAAAATAATGATGATAATGGTCGATGTCATCTATAATATCATGTAAGAGATTAGTTATTTATATAAATCAATCAATATAATATAATTATAATATTATGGAAGAAATATATTATATCCTTTTATATATAGGTCCCTTTTGATATCATGATCGTATTAGAATGGCGGACGATCTGTTGGATCATTCACCACCCCTACGTCAATTCAATGATGTGATCCATGTATCTCTCATGTATGAGAACATACATGAGCCTTCACAAGTACTAAAATTAAATACCATATGATGGAATAATAAAAATCTTATGATGAAATATTATCGTTTATTATCTATCATACATACAATATTATCTGAAATAATATCCATCACATGGTCATTTTTTTGTAAAATAACCTATTTTTCGAAGCTATGTGGGAACTTGAAGACATTATGAAGTTATATTATTCTTAATAAATGGTTTTAGAGTGACTAATTTTGAGATTGAATCTCATTTTATGAGGGGTATAATGTCAGGAAATATGTCTTTAGGAATTTTTTTTCAAAAAATAATATAAAATTTTATTGATGTAGTTAATTATTCAGTACACCATGTTATGCTTGAGGTACACACAACATCAGCTTAGCTTGTGTGAAAACAACACTATGTTTTAACAAGACAATGATATTATATTAGTATTTTTATTTGAAATATAATTTTATAACCTTACTGTTAAAGATTGTAATTTGAATCATTATAAATAGTCTTTAAAAATATTTTTCATGAAAATTATGAAAAAACAATTAAATTTAAATAAATAATATTTTATAAATCCTTATTATATTTGTAAAATACTATTTTAAGAAAAAAAAATTATGTATTTTTGTGAACAACAATAAAATTGTATTTAAAAAACTACAGAATTTTAATTTGATAAAATAAAATACATTTCTGAATTTATAATTTAAAAATAGTATTATGTTAAATTTTCAAATTTGTTTTGGATAATATTCATTTTTTGGACGAATAGTAAAAAAAAGAATTATAATTTAAAACCACCTTTTTTAAATTTATCTATAATGATAATGTTTATTTTAAAATTATTGAGTTATAATTAGTTCAATTTTATATGAATTATTACATTGTAGTATAACAAAATCATTACTATATTTGAATTTAATATAAATTATTTTTATATAGTTGATAATTTTTTATCATTAAAAGTACATTTATCTTTATGACTACATGATTAATTTAAAATTATTTTTCCCACCATGATTATTTTAATTTGAAAATATGTTTTCAAAATACTAAATAAGAAACATTTATCATATATAATATGTTCAACAATATTTTTTCACAATTTTAGCAGTGAAAATATTTAAATTTAATTAATGTGGGTAATGTAAAAAACAATTTAACATAGTTATTAAATATTGAATATATGTTATAAAGAAGAACCCAAATGTTTCCAAAAAATATTTTAAGTACATATTTCAAACCTAAAATTTATTTAATTGGTAGTGTACCATAATTTTGTCCTATTTTCTTGAAATTTGTTTCGTTGAATTCAATCTTTCAAAAACAATTACATTATTTCCACACATATAATTTATAAAAGGCCACTCATTCCCCCATCTAATAATGACATAAAAAAAAATTAGTTAAATAAATACTTATAGAAAATCACACACTCATATTTATAATATCATCCAATAATAATTACATTAGGAATAAATATAACCATTTTTGGCCTTTGGTGAAAACCAAAATAATAAACATGAAGAAAAGGTATCATTCATCAATGAATGTTTTTGAATTATTTCATCTTCAAAACACTATAATTATTATTATTAATTATTATATCGTATAATATGTATATTAACTTATTAATATGTTCTTATGATAATTTATTGAAATACATTTATCTGTAATTTCATCAAATCAGTAATAAAATCAATTTTCCTATGTACGGCAGACAACGACCTCACTGAATGATGTTATTAGTTTTTCCAATATCACATCTAAATGATGGTCATCAAGATTTTTTTATTGTTCATATAATATATATTATTTTTTATGTCAATTTTTTTTTGTTATTTTAGTATTTTTTTTTATATTTTTTATATCATACATACCATCATGATTACCATTTACAAGGAATATGATAATGTCATTTATGTGTACAGCGGACAACCACATATCGAATTGATCAGATTAGTTGAAACATTAAATTGAATTTAATATGTTTTTTTCCCTTAATAAATTAAAATATATGAAATTATATTTAATTTTAATTTATAATATATCATTAAATTTCATTCTTTTGAAAAAAATAGAAAATAAAAAAACATTTATGCGTACATATGACCAAACATCTCTGTGACTGGTTTTTGTCATTTCATATTATTATCTTTTATTGATTATTATTAATAAATATATAATTATTATATATGAAATATATATATTGTTTAATAGTTTTTATTTTTAAATCATGATTAATGTTATATAATAAATAATATTAAATATTAAATCATTTTAAAAGTACAAAACAAATATTACATGAAAACTTAAATTTAACTTGGATTAATTATCAAACAATTAAAAAAGATACATAATAAAATATTATATTGAATACCATATATATATATATATATACTATTTTGTAATATATATTTAATAGAATTATATTCATTATACAGGAGGTTTAAATGACTATGATAGAATTTGAGAATTAAGGTATGAGAATTTTGAAACTTTTTTCCTTTTTCGAGAAATACTTTGTCATATTACCTTGAGTTATTTATTTAGTTTTATATAGAATTATTTAATATTTAATATCAGCAATTTATATTTCCATGTGATATTTTATATAAATTCTATTTTTTTATGTGGCTTATGAATCAATGTTACTAATGTTGTAAATATTTTTATGTTAAAATCATATCATATATCGATATTGTATACAATTGAGTAACCAATGTAGAAATATAATTATCTACATAAAATTAATTTTATTGAACATTAAGAACATATTTTTATTCATAATATCTTAAATTATTGTTACAATATACCCTATTGTTTATTTAAGATAAATAGGAATTTATTTTTATGAAATTATCAATTTATTTTTTTATTCAGCCATAAATATTTTTTCCTTTCATATCATGTTTTTTTAAATTAATATTTATGTACATTATATTTTTAAATGAAATCATTACCCATTGTTTTCATTTTTTCAATGAAATCATTATGTCTTTTGCAGAAAGAAAATTACCATTAGTGATTTATTGAATATTTGATTGTGATTTTCATTTGATGATATAAAACACAAACTATATTTTTGAACATCATAACCAACAATTACATTTAAGCTTAATTTTTATGTTTTCAATGATATTTTAAATTAATTTTTTTTATTTTTTTTATTTGAAAATTTTTTTAAAATGAAGAAATGATATGTGCATCATAAAGTGTTTTAAAATATTATCAAAAATATTTATTGTCTAATTTCAATTTTTTTATGTAAACCAATTTTTATTGGTGATATAAATCAAAAATACCATTCATATTCCTTATCGTAAAATTATATGTTTTAGTGGAATTAATTTTATGAAACACATTTCTCTTCTATATGTTATAACATGATAAAAAACATTTGAAACCTACCAATTTTCAATTATTTTTATATAATGACATGATTATGAAACATTTTTATTTTCCATAGTATATGATATGATAAATTGTTTATGATACCCATTTCATTATATGGGTTATGATATAATGACAATTTATATTCAATTGGATCACATTTTTTTACTTAATTTTTTTTATAGGTGTAGCCTATATCTACCTCCAATTCATTGGGTATAGATTTATATCTCATGAGATGGATTGGAATGGAAGAAGGAGTGAACATGGTTTAGTAATATATTATTTGAATGTAATAAAAACCTGGTTTAAAAATTTAGGGCTATAAAAGAGATTTCACCTCATTCAATAAAGGACATTGTCCGCTATGATGATATTGGAAAGTGGAACTCACTAATATAGAAATAATATTCTATATTTATGTTTATGCCAAAAAAAATCCTTGTATTATACTCTCATTTCCCATGTTCTTTAAATACCTCATGATTAATTTTTTATAAACTAAAAACCATTTCTCTATGACTCGTAATTACGAACTTTTATATGCACAATGTAGTCTTCAAATTTTATTCTCATGTTCTCGTACCCTTATGTTGTTGTTATGATTATGTATCGCCTATTATTATCTTACTAATCATATGAGCTCATCCTTTTTATGTTTTCCATCCCAAGGTTATGAAGACACATATTATGTATGATATTTAAAATAATGGTTTTAGTTATGATAAATGAAGTGGGAGATGAAATACCTAACTTATGGACCAATTGTTATGTTTCTACATTTCAATAATCATAGAAAAATTATGATTTTTGGGCGTCTAATTATGTAATAAGATAAATAATCTGAAAAAATATGTAATTACAATGAATGAATATCTCTGGTCATTATATGGAAAAAGTGGAAGCCAATAATAAAAAGGTGGCCTCTCTCTATATACATAGATTCCATTTAACCAAATCCCCCAATAAGGTCCCAAATATTCCCATTTATAAGATGCAAAAATTACTATAATTTTTTGGGGTTAATGATTAAAGATAGAATAAATGTATACCATCATTGTAATTATAGTTATTTATTTTGATAATAGTAGATTGAAACCAAATTCCTAGTGGTTGGGGAATGGGTTCCTCACCCATACCTATCCCATCAGAAATATAGTCGGTTTCCATGCGGAATATAGTGAGGTATCCTATAGTCCAATAAGGGATAACCCAATAACCACCACATGTTATTTATTCAGATTTATTTTATTGCCAAACATACCATCTAAAATAATTATTTTATCTCCCAAGAAATGAACTCAAATTCTATTTTCCAATATTGATGGATTTTTTTTTGAATAAACCCAGATTGAAAGCCTCTAAGATATAGATTTTATTCTAATTTGTATTGCACAATAAAAAATTGGTTGATACACCTCAATAAAATCAATAATGAATTATAAATTATTCTTTACTCAGGGAAGATATCATAGTATCATCTATCAATTAAATCATTAATTTTTTATGAAATAATTAATGAATATATTTTTTCATATTTGATTATTATTGTTGTGTTTGAATATTTAAAAGGATTTCCCATGTATTTGTAGTATCCAATCATATACAAAATTATATAATAATCAATATATATTTAACCCTTTTTAATGATATATATAATTAATATCCACAATTAATAATTATTTATCTCTAATAATATGATTAGATAAATAATAAATATATGGCTTGGGATACTTATTATTCATCAAGTTATTATTTAGTATTTTAATAAATAATTAATAGAGTCATTGAAAAATACTTGACCCTAAAAAAGGGGGATTATGAACCCAATCATGAGGCACAACCATGTATAAAACCATTTCATAGATTACACTGGGGTCACATTTCAATTCATCTAATTAAATTGGAATTATTTTATAAGTTTTATTTCATAAAGAGATAAAACTATATGACTATTCAATAGATAAAATAGACTCATTGTTTGATGATACCACATGATAATAATTTAAAAATATACCGATATATTCCCACAAAATTAAGGTACATTTGATGTTGATTTTTTCTCTCACTATAAAACCAATATTTCCCATGATTTTTTATTAATCCTGACGATTCAAAAGTAAATAATATAAAAATTTGAAAAAATTAAAATTTTATTCCTCGTAAAAATGATGTTATAATCATCCATGTAAAAAAATATTATGTATATTATACCATTCTCAATAAAATTACACCCTTCTAACAAACCACGTTATGTCCCCCATACACCATAAATTGTAAAATAACCTAAAACTGAATAAAAAAATCCATCCATTATGATATTAATGTCTTATATAAGGACAAAGGAGTAAATGTGAAGTTGAATTTGTGGAATAAATTACAGGGTATGATGATATCAATGGACCCACACAACAATAAAATGGCAAGCTGGACCATAAGGAATCACAAAAAAAATTAAGAATCAAATCAATATTCGGTAAAAATATTTCGAAAAAATCAAATAAATTATATGTTTACCTCAAATAACAAGTACAATATGATGTTATTTGTAACACAGATCCAAAATTCATGCCTTCTTCCACTTATCACCATCTCTAGTTTTAAATATGCTTATCTTTGATGTTGTGGACCCCACCAATGCCCACTAAAAAAATCCTTCCCACATATCAATCCAATAATCTCTGGAACTCTATGGTTTATTGATATTTAAAATCAATGTTAGTGAAAATTTCATGATATTCCTTGATATCCTAATCTGAATATATATCCAAATGTAAAAAATGGCTACATACCCATAAATAATGGGTCCATCTTACAAACATGGCCAGTTCTAGCAGTAGAACCAGGATGTCGAGTGACACAAAATCCAGAAATAGTCAAATGAATGACCACTAAGGAGAATATTTAAAAAAAATTATAAAAATTAAATAAATCAATAAAAAAAATAGGAAATGATAAAATAATTATTTAATATAGTATTCGACCAAAACAAATTTTGATTTTTCAAGACACATCTTTTACCTCACTACTCAAATTAGTTTCAAATGGGAGATACATAACAAATAAAAAATCTTAATAATATTTCCCATTATAGAATATTGATAATTAATATTTTACAATGAATTAGTATTATCTACCAATTGAAGAAGAGTCATAACTCAAATCTTATAATAATTCAAAAAATAATGTTTCAACAAATACGATAAACCCATCTATATTCTCACCCTTGTATACAAAATAACCATATATAAAAATTAAGGGGAAATACATATGAATGGTAATTATAATGCATACCAAATAAACACCATTGACCTTTAAAATAAATTCAAAATGAAGTATGTAAAATAAAAAAAACCAAAGTACAATTCCTAATAACAAGTCCATTAAGATGCATTTTTACATTATCCAGTGAAGTAAAATATATTCTCTAACTGTTGTGATATATAATACCATTAATCGTTCTCCTAGTAAATGTTTTCTATGGTGTTGAAAATTTAAATTGATTCTATGTGAGACACCTTGAGACCAAAAATTATTGTTCTAGTAACAAAAAATATAGAATTTAACAAAAATCATGATTATTTCAACTAACCCCAATAATAAAAACATTGATAACATTTAAAATTTGGCACATGATTCTTCAATAACATATACCATTGATTAACATATAAATTTATCTTAATAATATTCTTTCTATTAGCTTTAATTTACTATATATTTGTTTATTAACATAATGATATAGACCAAATAATTGGTGAGATAAATTTATAGTCAGTAGACGAATAAAACGGAAGATCTTGATACATTAATCAATATAGTATTTGGTGAACATAATCACTATTATCATATCATATTAAATATTTAATATTAAAAATAATCATGTTCTTATTTGAAAATCATATATAATTTTAAATATGAATAGTAATACATATCATAAAATTGGGATCAAATCAAACATATATGTTGTGACGAAATATAAGACCATGTTCATTCAAACCATATGTATTCAAATAACAATTTCATGAAATTTGAAAAGTTACAGAATCATGTTAACAATTTATACAAATAGTATGATGGTATTTTTGACATTACTAATTGATTTTTTGTTGTATATAATTCCAAACCCACCCATTATCTTTTGGAATGTCCAAGTGAAATCATTTTTTACAATAAAATTATAGGTTTCTACTATTCTTTATAAGACTCATTTAAAATTACATTCTAATTGATAAATATCATTTTTTAAAGACAATTAAGGGAATTATATAAATAAATATAACACCTTTTAATGGAAAAGTAAAAAAATTGCATGAAATAAATAAATTAGGAAATAATAAAATAGTTATCTATAATATAAAACAAATTCCATAAAAACTCATCAATGAAAATAACTAGCATATCCCATGAAGAGAAATTTATTTCATTTATAACTTTATATTAATATTATAAAATAGAATAGTTTGGTTCTTTAAAATGAATTATAATAAATAAAAATGATAATTTTTTAAGGAATGAACCCCACACCATTTTTGTTGATTTTATCAATACGTTCAATACTTTTATATATAAAAACTGTAATTTTTTATAAAATGATTATATAAGTGAATTTAATTTTTTAATTCGTTATTTGTTATAAAATTTTTAATTTATTTTTCTCTATTTAATTAATGGTTTTGATGTATTTAATATTCTTTCATTCAAATTATCCATTTTTATTTAGAAAATTATTTTTTAAATTTAATAATTAGTATAAATATTTATATTAAGATTATAATTCATTAAAATAATTTTTTATTACACAATTTAATCAAACCATAATTATATTTAATTTTATGTTATTAATTAATAACACCCTTATAAATGGGTTGAACATGCACTTATAAAGACAATGTTAGAGAGAGTGGGGTAGAGAGAGTGAATACTTTAAATATATTTACACATATATAATAATATCATAATTAAATTATTATATTATATGAATATATAGGTTATGTCATTTTATGGTAGAAAAGTTATTAATGATTGCGATAATCGAAATAGGAAGAGTGTAAAAAAAGAAAAGGGAATTAGAGTTATCTCTTTGTAGAAGATTTACTTGTATACTAATGCATTTAAATATTTGATTTTTATAACTAATTTATTCCGTAAAGGTTATAAAAGACTTTTTAAATGTAAAATGGGTAGATATTTGGATCATATTAATGAATGGGAAATGATTTTATATGGGGAATAAGAGATTGTATTAGTATATGTGTTGAGGGGTATTGTTGGATTAAAATAATAGATATTTTATTATTTAGGAAAAATAATTATAAATAGAACTAGGTTACATGAATATATTTGGTTTATAAATAAAAAAATTAAGATTATTTCACATGAAACCAATATAATATAGATTGGAATGATTGAAACACCTAATTAAAATTAATGTATGAATTTTTTTATTTGAATAAATTATAAGGTCGGTTGAAAAATTTAAAATGAATGTATGTAAATTAAATATATTATTCTAAATTGAATTATATTAATCAATAAATATATATTTAGAAAAAAATGTTTTATTAATTTCATATGTAATCCATAAATAATGATTATTCCATAATATTGGTGTATTTAGTAAAAAGCTGAAGATTTTCTATTCACTAAAAAATAATTTATCAAACATATACTGAAAATTAACCCTAATATAATTTTATTATTTTGATTCAATAAATAATATCCATTTAATTAAATTATTATTAGAAAAATTCATAAATTTTTTAATTAAATAATATAATTCAATGGAAAATTTATTTAATCACATTAAAAATAATTTCTTTTATTATGATATGTTAAATTTATATTTTTTATTATATATTAATTATTTTATAGATAATAATTAAATGTTAATACATGTGAAGAATTTATATTTTTGGAATCTATTAGTCTAATTAAGTAAAATTATTAATTTAAATATATAATTGTATAAATAGTGTTAATAAAAAAATAAATTTACATTATGGTTATAATTACTCATCAGTAGCCATTTTACTTTTTTTAAAAATTACATTTCCATTGCATTATTGAACTTTTTTATAACACAATATGATTATGAAGTATTATATTGTTAAAAAATAGTAATTGTTCTTTATTTATATTTTATTATAATACATCTCACATAACATTATAAAATTTAATTATTTTCTTTAATAAAATATTAACATGGAAAATTCTAAACTACCATTTAGATATTAAATTATCTAAAATAAAAATCTATAATTAATCATAAATTAATATTTTATTATATAAATGATATTTATGAATTTATTTTATCATATGATGAATATAATATGTCATTGGGAATAAATTTCAATGGTTATAAGTTACAACTATTTGACAATGAAAACATATATCTTTTATTTTAACCATCAGATTAAAATGAATTATTAACATGATTATTTGAAAATATAACAATTAATAAATATAATTTATTTATAATATAACATGTATTATTAAAAAAATCATTAATATATTTAAATATATGTTATAATTAAATTTTATTATTTATGGAATTCTTTTTTACATTAACAATAATCATATTGGAAACGATTTAATTGAACTAAAATATGTGAAAACTTAAAGAAAATTATGGGTTAGTATCATCCAAAATAAAATAGAAGGAAAAAACATTAAATTTAAGTATTTAATTTTATAATGAAACATCATTATAAAAATATTAATAAGAAATCAAAGATTTTATATGCCGCCACTTATGAAAATTACAATTTATTAATTATACACATAGATAAACATGTATTATTTACTATGAATGGTTTTAGGAATCACAATTATAAATTAAATTAATAATATATGCTTTATATATACTACTCATTTTTTGTAATTGTATAATTTAAATGACCTATTATTGAAGATAAATGATCTATTTATTTAGGAAAATAATCTTAAATATTACCAATCCTTATTAAAAAAAATTATTTGATTTGACACTGAATAATTTACCATAATATCCATAGATGTATATTGTTTAATCTATATACATAATTTTACTCATTTTATAGGTTTCAAAAAAAATCCCAAGATCAAAAAATTAGTTTTTCTCTAAAATAGGATTATAATACATCATAAACCCATACTATACAATAATATGTAATTAAATCCATTTCGTTATATTATTAATATATTTAAAGTTTTAAAATTTTTATGTGATCACCTTATGATATATATCATTGAATGGGAGTGTTAAATGCCAATTAAGGGGATGAATAAATGGGAATGATCATGATACCTAATGTAATATATTACATGGGTGAGAATAATCATTGTCGTCATTTCCTATGAAAATGAACATCATAAAAATCATGATGAAATCATTTGAAAATGGAAATGGAAATGGAATACTCATAATAATGAAACATCATAACATTACGGTCAAATAAATCATTTAATTATTAAACAAACCTAACATTGGTTTCACACAGAACATATGTATATAAATAATAATTTCATAAAATTTGAACAAATCTAGAATCATGTACGCCCATAATACATATAAAATCACAAGATATATAACAATTAAATATTAATTGGATGGATTTTTTATTTGGTTTCCCCCTGTCGACTTATATAATTTACATGTTCCATATATTTTTATCAAATAATATTTTCGAAGAAAAATATTGTCATAAATATAATTTATGAATCCTTTTCAATTCATAAATAATAATTTATAAAAATAATTAAAAAGGTAAATATTTAAATAAACCTAAGGATTTTTATGGAAAATCAAAAAATTTAATTTCTCAACAAATAAATAATTCATTATGTTATATTCATATTTTGGAGAAATCCAAAAAAATATTTAAAAAAATATATTGATGTAACCAGTTACATTAACACGTTAAGATATGTAATTTTCAATTAATATTTTGTTTTTTAATGAAATTATAAAGGAATATGTTTATTTGAAATGCATTACATTAAATACGATACAATACATTTGATTGAAAAAAAACACCATTTAATTATATAATATTTTAATAAATCTTATGTTTGGGACATATATAATATATTTTTGTTAATTATAATATGAATCTATATGTGAATTAAATTCCCTTTTTTATTATTGATTATTTATGGCTATAAAAATTTGAATTTTTTACTATTTAATTAAATGATAGAATGGATTGATTTAATTGTAATCCTTTAATTGTAAATATAGTTTTGATATTTTTATTTTTATTATTTTTTACATATACTTTTTAAAAATTATATATGAAGTATTTCATTAAAATAAAATAATTTTATTTTATATTATATTCAGTAAACATTCATATATGGTTCAAATAAAAAATCCTTGACAATGTACTCATAGGTGGATGAGACTTGTCATTATAAGGATATGTAAAAAACAGAGGGATAGAGAGTATATTATAAATGAAGATTAATATATTAATAAATATCATTATAAAATAAAAAAATATAAAATTAGATATATAATGTTTTAGTATGGACAAAAAAGGATAACGAATTTTTTGAGTGTATTGAAGAAGATATAGAAAACAAGGAAAATGTAGTCATAGTTTACACTTTATTAATGATTTACTCCTCTAACAAATCATAGAAGTCTTGTGGTTGTGAAACCATAAAAATACATAATGCTGCTATCATCCTTATTAGAGGATAAATTTGTAGATGTGGGACATTTAGAAGTAAATGAAATTTTATTTAATAATTGAATTGAAATGGGTTATTTATTCATGAGTAAATGAGTTTTACAGGTTATAATATTGATTATTTTATCATTTTTTTAAAATAATTTATAGTTGAATTAATTATATATAAATTTATAGGATTATAATTGAATATAGGATTGTTATTTTACTACTAATACAAGAAAAAAATTAATCATGTTCACATCCTGATTATCTCATAATATATAATGTATTAGTATAAAAATATGTTTTTTAATATATTCTATAAAATATGTTTTCTTAAATGATCTAACAAGAAAATATTGTAAATTTCAATTATTTATTTCAAAAATTATTTCAATTTAACAAAATTATAATTATAAAATATATATAGTTAATATTTAAATTTAAAAAAATAAGTCATGGGGAAAAATGTTCCAAAAAAATTAAATTTTAATTTTTTTATGAGTGATTTCAATAATATTTTTCATTATTAATTTTTGTTGTACAATTGATAAATAAGTATTTATAATTTTAAAATAATTCTATTACGTACAATTATTATTCGGTTAAATTTTATTTTTTCTTATAAATACTTATTTTAGAAAAAAATATTATTGCAAAACATTTCTAGATCATGATTATAATGTTATTCCATTGACCATTTTAGTTCTAAAAAAATTATCAGAATTTTATATTATTAAGATACTATAAATATAAATAATTTTAGATTAGATTAAATATAATAAATATATCAATATTTTTTTGGTTGTAATATATGTTACATAATATTTTACAATGAAAATTATAGAGTAATAAAACATGTACACATAACAAGAAAACAACTATTTAAAAATTTAATAAACTATAATTTAAATAAAAAATGAATTATAAATAAATATTTAATTATTAAAATGATAAAAATTTGTTTATTATACTATATTCAGTACATAAAATGTCACGTGAGAATAATTTCAATTGTTATAATATACAATTTGTTGACTATGAAAACGTTTATCATTCTCTATTAACCATTATATTCAAATGAAAAGGCTACCCAGGTGATATAAATTTAAAATCATTAGTAAAACTAATTTATTTTTCTAATAAAATTTTGTTCATAGAACGTATCCGAAATATAGTCAAAATCTATAAATTCGTATTATTATTCATAAAAATTCTTTATACATAAATTATAATTTTAAGGAATTACAAGAAGAAAAGAAATAAAATAGGATATAAATATGTATATAAATTTTCAATTAAAATCATAAAAATGAATTAAACATATATATATTTATTTCTATAAGGAAAATTATAAACAATTTTTTACTAAATATTTATGACTATACACAAGGTCTATAACTAGACAATGATATTTTTAGGGGTGAGGAAAATAAATTCTAAGGAAAGGGTACGCCATTTCACCATAGGTGGAGAACACGATAAGATTCCCCCAATCATTAGATATAAACTCTAATAAAGAAAAACGGAGAATAAAAAATGATGAAGGAAAATCCTATAAACTAGTAATGAAACGACATTAAAAGGCCAGATATAGTTTTTGATAAAAGAATCATGATAATTCACACCTGTCACAATGAACCCTACTCTCTACATCATTTTCCTATTATGATGTTTGTATCTAATAATGGGGATATAGCTTCCACTAAATGTTCATAGTACCTATTTTATATATACAAGAATATCATATGATTTCATATATTAATACGGATTAATTGTCCTCTAAAATAATATTGGTTATATATGGAGAGTTAATATTCATGCTTAATAATTCATTGAAATGAAACCAACTAAAAGAAGATGTTTTACATGAAACATGTTCCAACTAATAATATTTTTTGAGTAGTTATATACAAAATTTTTAATAATCACACTATATATTGTTCCCAATGATAACTAAATATATACTATTTGAGGATGTTGTTATATCACAATCCCCTTCGGTATGTTACATGGCGTGTTTTTGGTGTTTAAATCCATTAGATGATAGAAATAAATGGTGAAGGGTTTTTTGTGTTTAATATCCAACTACATATTATGATTAATACAATTAATCACTATATCATGATGTTAATAATACATTTATGGTGGAATCATGTATTATTTAGGGAATTTCTTCTCAAATAAGATATACAACATGAATTGTTTTTCATATTATGAATTCGAGTGGTGTAGTATTGTCGGGTGTGAATATGAATGTCCTATGATGTGGAATTATATAATCATTATGTGAATATAAAATAGGTTTTCTATATAAAGAAACTTAATATTTTATCTATGCTAACTACATAAGAGTAATTGTGTGGACAAAAAATTGACAATATTTACAATGTGAATTTTAGGTTGTCTAAACATTTCATTTACCCTCTAATATTCATCATACTCTATCTTCATCATTAAAAAATAACATTATTCCAAATATATTTTTGTACACATAACAAAATTTGATATTTGGAGTTCGTTCTTGAATTTTGGTGATTCAAAATCGATCAGTCTTGTTGATTTCTTCTTATCTTTCCCATTGTTCCACTATGTCTCTTTATAGATATAATGGATGCGTGTATTTTTATAAAGGGGATTTAGTATACATTTATTTTGATGAGACATTACTACATATCATATTTATTTGAACATATCATTCATTGTTTTATCCATACCATTCTCCCACTTTCAGATTGGTTAATTATAGTTAATCAATGAAATTATATTTATATTTGGGTTAGAGTTCTCTATTCATTATATGCATATGTTAGATTAGATTTATACTGATTTTAATTGGTTGGTGGGTACAAATTAATAAATTTAATATAAAGACTATGATATTGAATTATAATGGTGTCATAATCTTATGAATAACATTTTTCATGAGGTTTTCTGTCATTCTCTATTCTAAATGATAGTTTTTGTATTATGACCTGTATTAATTAATTGATTTGAAAATAAACCATTAAATAGTTATCTATATAATTTTTTAAAATTAAATATAATGTGTTTTTAATTTTATTATATGATTAACTTTTTATGATTAGCATGGTGACCTTGGTTTTGGTTAGCTTGGTGTCCTTGGTTAGGGGCTCCACAATAGCCTTGTTTTTTTTTCTTAATGAAATTTTTAACGATCTGATGGTTTGATGTGGTGATTTATTAATTGTGGTTTAGTAGATCTATAATAAATTTGATTCACATAAATGTGGTTATGTCAATGTAATTATATTATGTGAATTTAAAAACATATAACTAATTGAATACATCATAGAGGATGATCATTAAATTAAAAATAGACATTTAATCACATGATAGGGATATTATGTGATGCTATTGGGAAATATGATTTGTATTAGAGACACCATTTTTTCGTGTGATATTACTTTTCTGTCAACGGTGTAGAGTAATTGTTTCCTGTTTAAACCCATAAGGATAGAATTACATGATAATAATATATACTTTAATTCATTTATGACTTTTCTATGGACACAACTATTGAGGTGTAGCCGGAGTGTCTCCCCAAGACTATTGTGTCTTTTTTCCATATAATCCTGATGGGGATGTTATGAGTGGATGACTACCCACCATCCCTTGTACTCTGTTTTGTATTATCTTCTCATAATATCTATAGTGGATAATGAGATATATGGTGGGGGTTATGAGTAGACGGAGGATTAAATGAGGTTGATGTCTTAAACATTCATAATTCACTCGTTCTTTGGTTACCTAAATAATGATAATTTGTTGTTTGTATAATATATGATATGTGATTTATTTCATTGGATGTGGTTAACATATGGTTTCATGTGATTTTATAGACATTTGGTGTAGTTACATGATATATGTTATTAGTGATAGGAGACTCAATAATAGATCAATTATTTTATTATTTTATATGGATGTGATGAGATAAAATGATTGATTTTTCATAGTAAGGGAGGAAAACATATGGAGAGAATTTAATTGGGAAACATTATTTTAATTATTAAGATAATAAATTACTAATCATGGATGTGTTATTTAAGGAGATACCACCAGTAAGGCTAGAGGTAACTATTATACCTTTGTAGATACTAGTTAGTTATATAGTTTTTTTGGTATAATTATTAGGAAATTTTAATTATTCTCATGAGATATTGTTTCTATGATCCTATGAAATATACATGTTATCGTCATGATGTGAATATATAAAATGGTTTCCATGTTTCCTTGTGTTTTTAAAGACTGATATGGTTAACACAATCTCATATATATTGTTCTTGTAGACTCCTCTATATAAATTAATTAATTTATTATTCTATTTTTTAGTCGTTTTAAATTATTTTATATTTACTCAATTGATATTCTTAATGCATGAAAATTTAAATTATTATTTTATATTATTGTCAGGTTTTGTGTTGTTTTTTTAGATAAAGGCACATTGAGTGAAATTCCTCATATTTACTGTTTTATACCCTCTATAGTAGTCGTCATCATGTTTCATACATATGTTACCACTCAAGGGGTTACTTATTCTATCCATTGATAGCCCGTGAGGGGTAATGTTTGAGGGTTTGTCTTAATTGAATGTTCTAAAAGGTGATACTTAAGACATAAGGATTCTATTGTATTTAGGAACCACTGTGGATTTATGGGTTCGTAAGGTAAATGTATCATCAAATCATTTAATGTGATAATATCAAGGGGGACTACATTAATGTAGGATTTTATGGCACCATTTGATCTTAATTAAGGAACATAATATTTATGAATATACTTAGTAATGTTATACTACTTATATGGTGTAAAACTATTAGAGGATAATGAATCATTCTTTCTTGAATTATGTTTTTAAAAGATCAGTTATAGGATTAAATAGATGAACTAATTGAATTCTTCTAAACATATCAACTATATGTCAGTCCTAGTTGATTCTATATTTGTTATAGATATCCTATTGTTTCTCCACCATCATGAGGTTCAAGTATATGTGTTTTAGAATAATGATTATGCTTCATGTCGGAGATTTAAACCTGATTATGTGTTTGAGATGTGTAAGATGATATTTAAAAAAATTACATAATCTATTAAATTATTTTTATGGAAACATATCAAATATATATATATATAATATTAGATAGTGGATTTAATAGTTTATTTTATGTTGATTCTTTCTGATCCTTTGTATTTGGTTTCGTATATGTTAAAATTTTGAGTGATGTAGTGTGTAAATTTTGGAAACTATACCATAAGTATTATAGGGAAATTGATGTTTTTTGTGTCATATTCCATTAGTATATTATAATCAAGTTCTTATATATAATATAAAAAGATCTATATAGGTTACTGTTTATCTTCCTTTAAGATGGGAGAATGAAAATTTTTGAGTTGAGGAATATGTTTAAAGGAATTATATTATTTTCCACAAAATAAATTCTATATGATATTTAATAAGAATAAGTATTATATAAGTTTATACATACCAAACATAATTCTTATGTTGAAACTTTTTTGTTACATAGATCATTAGAGGTATATATGATAAAATAGTTGATAGAGGGGTTTCAGGAATGGGAAATAGAACCCTAGTTGAGTGTCCCCAAGGAATTCTAATTTGTAGGATGATTGATTGAGGGTCATAAATGATGGTATAATTGGGTTTATGACATGTATGGAAATAACACCAATAATCAAAATATGATGTCTGAAGGGATTATAGTTTCCATACATGTAATAGCAGCTCTATTATTTTTTATTTGGTTTGCAATGTTGTGGTCACTATCAGTAATAAGGTTTAATAACCTTGTTGATCACGTATGATTTTGGTACACATGCCCCCTTCTGATAGAAGTTATAGATTTTATTATGGCGGTATCATTTTTTTGTTTATCCAACATATATTTAGTATATTATTATTGTATATATATTTAACTATGATGTGGGAGTGTCGGAACTAGGCGGACCTAATATTACATTCAAGATCAGAGACACAAACTAAATCACATATGTGGATTGTATCAACTATTATGAAATGTATTTGTCCATGGATAGATACATGTGATATAGAAACAACATATAGTGTTATTATATTTTTTTGATGTAGTATTATTTAATCATATACTAATTTTTCTTTATTTTTTTAATTGGAGCTTTGTGATACACTGTTTTACCCACCTTGATCATAGTATTGTGATTAGACATGGACAATCTCCCTGTGAATATCATGATATCTATTCCATTCATATGATATAAAAATTTTAAAGGTGTACTAGAGATACAGAAATATTATTTGAAACAATCAATCATTCATGGATTTATATGTGTTATTATAATAAATTATTTTATCAAATCCATCAATGTTTGGTTATATTATATTAATGAATTTGTTAATTATTTCCATGTGATTTTATAAGAAAAATTTGATGATAAAGTTAAGTGTTAACTGGTGATTGAGGTTTCTATTTGGGTGGTAATAGAGAGGATTCCCTTCATTCCATGATATATGAGTCATCATAATATGTATAGACATCTCAGGTGGTGGAGGTACTCGAAGATGTTCTAAATTATCTGAATGTTTCCTCAGAGTATTTATTTATTATAAAACTTCAACATGATATAGATTTTTAGATATATTTCACACTACAAGAAACATAAATCATGATTGATCCTTATCATATGAAAGGCACAAATTTTTGGGTGTTGTAAACTCAGATAGATGATTTGAAAGATAATGGATTAATTAGCCCCATTGTCACACCAAAGGAATCTCTATTTTGATAAAAGTGAATGTGAATAGTTACTTGATGTTTTTTATATATGATGAAATGTTAAATAAGGTTATGATGATGATATGATACCCTCTTCTATGTTTTATCTAGTGTTATTAAGGTTTGTGGTCATGTTTCCATTTTAAATGATTTATATTTTGTTTAGATATCATCAGAAAAGTGTGATGGAGGTAAATATACAAAAGACTTCATTTTAACTCAGTTATGGACATTATGTTCATAGTAATGTAGATCAATTTACCAAATTCACTATCTATGTTCATAGTGATCATGGAATCTATATTTAATTAGTTCCCATACAATATATTATCTTTCTTCATCAACAACACTTTCAAATAAATTATATTACCCGAGGACTACACTAAGAACCTCATGAACATTTTTATTAATCTTGTACATAATTTGTTTTATGGGAACATTTACATGTGTATGTTTTTTATGAGAGGGTTGAATTTACCAAGGCATGTGTTGTTTCATAAATGTGTTCTAGTTGATTTTTTTATGTTTGAGGTATTTGTTTCATGGGTATAACCAAAGAATGTTTACTAGGTAAATAACATTATTTTTCATATAAGTTATTATGAAAGGTTTCTGCATAAATTAACATTGGATTAGTCCTCATTTACTTCCCTAACCATGAATGACTATTCGTTCATTTGGTAGTATCAGTGAAAAGAATATTTTGAATTTTTTATGGATCAGTTTCCCAGTGTCACTGTTCTTTATCATTCAATGGTGGTTGTGATACATTAGATGATATTTAATTCTATTAGGTTAGTTTTGGGATTAATATTTTTTTTATTAATGTTTAATTATATCTTATGGTAATAGGAAAATACGCCTCCATGAGGGTAAATATGCCACCCAAGATCAAGATATGGAAGTACTGGTTTCTTCTTCATGTAGTGTCTATAATAAATCAATAGATAGGGATTTCTAGACATCATAAATATCAAAACCTTATTCAGGTTTTCTTATTTCCTGAAAAAACTCATAATAAAGATATGTTTTTGGGTTTTCCTAAGGAATTTTATTTTGATGTCTTATACAAAATAGGAATTGGAGTGTTCATGATTAATCATGTAACACAATTTCATGGAAATAATTTTAAGAAAATGAGGATACCATGAGGTAAATGGAGTATTTAAAAAAATTTAATAATAAGGATGATGATGATGATATCAGAGAATACAATTTATAAAGAATGTAGATACCTCTTTTATATAGTAGGTGTAAGAATATAATTTTGGATACTCATAGTAAACGGTGATGTGTGACATGATCAATCCTGGTGATTCAACCATGGTATGGTTAGTGTACAAAAAAAATGTTATATTCTATGGAATAATGGTAATACCAATAATGATTCATAAATTATCCCTTAATTAGTTTTATTTATGGCCTCTAGTAGAACACAAGGAATATCTTAATATGTATCATACCATTAGGAGAATGTTTTATTGGCTACAAATAAAACTGTTAGTGATTCAACTTTCAGTGTGATATATAATCTTATCAAATATAAAGGGACGACATATTGTTTTTAGTGATTTATTATATCCATTAGATTCCCTTTAGTGGATGAGGTAAGAAATTTTGATATAATTAATCACTAATTTACGCTAGGATATAGGGGTTGTTGATGATCTATATGAAATAATAAATTTATTGTTAATTTCCAATCATATATTTGGGATTTATAATTAATGATCAATGGATTTCCTTGAGATATAGTTCATAGTTGATGTAGTCCGTATTCATGGTACCATGTGGATGGCCATTTCTAATTAATTTCCAATTATTTCATGTATAGTCTAAATAGGGTGAAAATTTTTCATATGACATAGTATTGATTTAACAATACATTTTATCCCTAGATGTTTGAAAAAATGTAACAAACCATCAAGACACTACTTGATATGTTCCATGTGTGTGCCTTATATTTTAGTTGATCTTGAGTATGACACATACCATTGGTTGAGTTTTCACAAAACACACACAACACATCCATCAATATTCCCACTAGTTAGTATTTTTACCAAATAACATTTTGACCAAATTTTGATGGCTCAATGTAAATAATTATGTGGTTTGTAGTCCAATTGAGGTGAAATGATTAGTAGAGATGATCTTAGTAGGTCATGAGATGATTATGGTGGTGCTAGAATTCCATAGGGCCATGATAATGGGTTTCAGTATAAAATATTGTTTTATGTTATAGATCATGTCTTTTAAATGCTTTTCCTTATCATGGTTGATGGATTTTTGGTTGGGGAAGAAAGCCCTCGCAATATTTTATTTTAACCATTGAGGTTTTTGAGTGTGTATACATGGAGGATTATTGGTTAACAATATCTTCATAGTTAGGTAGAATTTATGTTAACATTCACATGTCCTTTATCCACCAATATCATCACAATTATTCCAACTAATCATTTGTAGTAATATTGTTATTAGGAATGATGTAGTGTTCATGGATTAACCAATATTGAATATCTAACATCATTTTCTGGTTCTTTAATAGTGTTTTATTACCTTATATTATGTTTAATATATGAATGGTTTCCATGAACAGACTATATGAGAGAGGGATTCACATATAGACATCAAATACCTAATGTTTTTTATTCACTAATATTTTTCACTATTTTGATCTTATACATTTTTTTGTTATTTTTCTTCTTGATATAATGTTTTAGATTCCTTTTTTATTATATATATATATATATTAATAAATGGTTTCCATATATCTCATAGGGTATTTATTTGTTGCTTCTATTGTTTAGTGATGACTTTCCTTTTTTTGTGGATTTTTATTCACATAAAAAATAATCATTTATGAGGTTTCTAATGTAATGACCAAGACCCTTATGAATAATTAATCGTTTATATTTGGGTGGTGGAAGACAAGAAAAGTGATCAGATATGGGATAATGGAATATAGAGATGAATTTACAACTATATAATATGATTCAAATATTGAATAACCATTTGATAATATGGATATTGTTTTCAATGTAGATTGACTACCAGTTTCTTGATTTTTTTCTCGAGATTAATTTGTTTCCGAATTTTTTTCACATAAATATTGTTCATATTAGTTCAATGAGTTTTAATTCAATATGAGTTTCATAAAATTAAAGGATGTAATTATGTTGTGAAATTCTCTTAGGATTGTAAAATTCATTACCTTGTTAATTGAGGGTTATAAATCACATGAAACTCATGATATGAGCAAGAATTTTATATAGCGAATGGATTGATTTTTATTCTACCAATAAATTTAATCGTACAGCTAATTTCTATAATTATCCATTCAATTTGCTCAACAACAATTCTTTCCCAACGTACATAGGTATAAATATTAACCTGTAATATTTGGTATTTATCCTCCTCTATTGTTTTTTTTGTTATTAGTGATTCTGATATTGTCTATATTCTCATTCACTACAATCTATTCCTTTATTATTATAGATATCAAAATTTATGTGTTATTTGGATTTGGTGATTTATTATACTAAACATTTGTATTAGATATCACCCAATTTCAAATTTTACAGTGGATTAATTTTTTGATTGTGTCCCTACAGTAATCATCTCTTACTTTGGCTTGAGAAATGAATCATAATACCTAATATGAGGTATTGGATTTCAATTCCCTATATTTTATGTGAATTAGTGAATCTTTCAACACATTAATATCCATTGGATAAATTTAATAAATCCTTATAATAATTATAATAAATTGGACTATGGAAATTGAGAGTTAATAGTGTTATGTTCTTTTTTTCACAACATTCCATGATGTTGATGTTGTTTTATTCTACATATTACTATAGAATTATGAAATTTTTTGGTGTAATGACTTTATTATAACCATTTATAAGGATAAATCAATAAATCTATTAAATAACATTTTTATGTTTTATTAATTTTTCAAAATACCATATTATGTTTTCATTGTTTTCCTTGGTTACATATTGAATGGTGGCATTAGTTTTTTTTGTGGCCTTTTATAGGGAACCATTCTTTTATACCCATATTATAAAATTATTTTTAAAATAAATATGCATTAATTACAAATAAAATACCATGTGTCCTAGTTTAATTTTAATACTAGATTCATGATACATCAAAGGAAAACTAATCCATGAAATCATCATTTTATTCTCCAAAATTAGATCCTAGTACCGTTTGATCACCAAAAAAAATCACAGGATATCTGACGATTACATTAAATAATTATGTTCATAAAAAATCATTTTATGGGAATAAACATGACAAGGAAACATAACGTGTGAGTCGAATGTACAATATGATATATCAAAAGTGAAGGATTGTGAGTAATAATTTGGAACCATACATAAATGACATTGTATCATAATATAATGGAATTTTAAATATGATTGTGTAAATATAAAACATGACATAAATATAATGAATGTTTAAATTCCTAGAAAAATAATCTGATTAATAATTTACCATAATTGATTATGTCTAGTCCAATATATCATACATAACTCCATGTTAGACTAGTGATTTACCCTATGAATTGGTTCACTATATGGGAGGAACCTATATATATTGTTCATGAATTATGTATGCTACCAAAATAAAATAAATCATTAGGTATAACATAATAATTAACTGTGTAAGAAAATGTGTTGCATTATCCTTCCTCACATTAAATTAAAAGGAAATTTCATATCCAATGCATTTGAGAAGTGAGTCTACATAATGTATTACGACATTAAATTATGTGGGAAGAATAAATATATTTTTATGGGAGACATATATAAGGTATATATAATCATTCCATAACATTAGAGAGATATACAGATAATGTGAGAAATGAGAGAATTGTTATAACCCAACGTAATGGGTGGTTTAGAGAGATTCATTAATCAAGATTGATTCATCATATGTGCTCCAAACCTTATCTAATAAAAAATTAAAAATTAAAATTTATTTTTTAAATATATGTTTTCAACAATATTAATAATTTTATTTCATATATTATAATGATATATTATATTAATTAATCATTTTGGTTCAAGTCAAATATTTTGACAATATTTCGTTTGTATGACAAAAATAACAATATAATATTTACTAAGGTAAAAAAGATTATAAATTAATCAAATTATAAAAAATAATTTAAATATATCTATTTTTTATAACTCAAGTATGCTTAAAAACTTATCCAGGAAATATGATTATGAAATACAAACCACATTATAATCATGGAAACAGTAGGTCACGCGTACACAAGTATATGTTTCAAGTACACAATATGCTTGATGTAATGAATTTATGTGTTATTTCTTCTTTATATAATGAAAATAAAATAGTAAATATCATAATTTTCTTTAATAAAATTATATATACCATCAATGTGACATGATAATAAAAAATTAATCGCATTTCTTCATGAAGAGGTAGTTTTCCAGACTCAAAAAAACTTATCATTTTTCATTAGATTGAAAGGTAATATGGTATTTGAAATTTTTATTAAATGTAATAATTAATATTTCACTAATATAATATATAAATTTTTAAAATATCATCATGAATATCTGTGATATGTGATTATGGATGACGAATTTCCTTGGTCAGTGAGGCAATTGTCTAGTGTGTTGGTGATTGAATGTTTCATTTCTCATTTGATAAAAGTCGATATGGATTTAAGTAATTCAATTAAAATAAAAAATAACTATATATTTATCAAAATTATGTTATTATACCACAATTATATAATAATATTTAAATGAGGTGGCTTAATTAATTAAAAATTATTTCTCGGATAAGATTGATAAGTCTTCTTCAAACCACCTATTATGGATTATACCTATAGCCTAACCAGATTAAATTTATGATAAAACCAAGTTCCCTAATACATTGAGATTTATTTGAGTATTTATTATCCATTGTATAGCATGAATAAATTTATTTTTATATATGGAATAGAGAAGAGTAGTGGTTCCTTTTTAGAAGTGAGTGATAGTGGAATGTTTGTAACCACACAAAATTATTAAATAATGGGAATTCAATCTCAATGTATGTTACTGAAAAATTGATGAATACTATATTTATGGGAGAAGGGTTTATCCAAAACTCCATCAAAATAAAAATAAACATGTTTTAAACATTTTAGTTTACAAAATGTTTTATTTTAACCCATAAATAAGCCGAAAATAACATAGAATTTAGTAACATATTTTTATATTTATTACATTTCATTGTTAAAAAATAAACTGAATAGATTTTAAAATATAAATTATTATTATTAAAATTATTAAATTACATTTATCAAATTCAATTTATAAAATTTAGTTAATAGTATATTAAGAATGGAATTTAAAATTATACTCAAAAATTGTGTAAAAAATGGGTTTTCAAGAAATAAAATTTTCAAGCATAATATGATCTTACATTTTCTATATTAGTATTAATAATCATAATTTTAAATTAAATTTATATTAATATTTTTAAAATATATACATTTAATATAATTTTTATTTACTATAGGGTTCTGTTAATTTATAAAATTTTATAGACATTCTGAACCGAAAAACAAGAGTAGAAAACTACGTTTTTATAAATTAATAATATTTAAAAAATGACGAATATTTATTACTAAAATTACAATAATTATATAATTATAAATAAAAATTTAAATATTTTTAAAAAATAAAAATACAAATTATAATGAAAATCCTGACTATATTAATTCAATGAATATAGATGATCATATTTGAATAAACGGTAATTATAAATGTTCAGTAAAAAAATTTAAAATTAAAAAAAAATACGAAAAATTTACACAGTGTTAATTTTTATATGAAAATTTAACATGTGATATATTTTTTTCAAAAAAAATTTATGTATTTTATTATAATATTATAAAATATTTTTCCACAAAAAAAATTAAAAAACATTTTTTAAGAAAACATATTTTTAAAATAATAAAGAGGTTTTATTAAAATCCGAGTTCTTATTTTCTCATAACATAACAATAAAATTATATAAATTCATAAATTTTTATATATTTATTATAATAATTAGTAATATTAAAAATATTTTTTCTATAATTATTCTAATTTATAATGTATTGTTTTGGTATGATGTTTCAAGCCTAATACACTATCTAGAATAAAATTCATATTTTAAATCAGTTTGTTACATTCACCCCTATTAAAATTTAGTCACTAAAATTTATATATTACATAATATGGTTAGAATAGGAGAATGTAATTCTACTTCATTGTTTTATAATATTCCCATGTTTCCTCTTCTTAATTATGGTTCCCACATAAATTTTAGAACATGATATTTGTCTTATTGCATAGAAAAGTATCTATACGGTCCATGATTACCATCATCTCATCTTCATGATAGATATAATTTTATATATATACTATCTATGAGTTCTATATAAGTAAATGATATGGTATGGAATTATTTAATAGTGATACATGAAATAAACCATGTATAGAGAGACCAAAGATTTTCATACATAGAAATTATTCATTTTTTATGAACATTAATTTTGTTAAACAAAAAAATGATGATTGTGAAGTTATATTATCTTTCAATACTTTCAAACATAAACAACTGGTTCATAATAGATCTACATTATCTCCCAATTAGTTCCCAAAACAACTGAATCTTACATGTATCACAAAAACTACAATTCATCATAGACATGGAAATAAACATAAGAATGTGTGATCTCAGATGCTCATTAAGGGTAATTGAATTATATTCATAGAAATAACAAGAGATCAGGTTTATTAAAGAATTACTATCAAATATGGTAAACATACCCTATATATTGAAGGTCAAATTCATGAGTCATAGTGTAAATTTTGGTTTCTCAATAAACCATAATAATATTGAAATCAAATTAAATAATTTAGAAGAGAATAACATTGACATAAGGTATGCAATATTTGTATACAAATAATTATATAAAATCACTTCAATAGTTGTCAATGATTATTTCCATGTCTATCATAGTGGAATTAGGTCACTCCAACAATTATGGTTGTGGTCACTATTCACTACCAATACTTTTAGGTTGGATAATGTCCCATACTGAACAAAGATTACCCCACATCATAGTCATATTAATCATATAATATTTCAATGATTACTAAATTAATTGAAGTGATATATAGTCCCATAAAATCACAAAATGAAAAGAATATATAAATTTTCCATAAGATCATAAAACATTCATCATATTAGAACCCCTGAAAAGGACTTCCATTCATAATCATGACAACATTTAATTATAGCATAATCCATGGAAAAGTATATTAGTTTTATAAGAATCATGTTCTCATAAGCATAAAATATTCTAAGAATGAATAATAATTTTTTACTCAACCATATCTGATGAAATATATAGGTTAAATAATATTATATTAACTAAGATGTAAAAATATTTTGAAAGATCCCTGAGAATATTTCTTGTGGAAAATACAAAATCGAAAATTAAAAAACCATTTTTATGAAATAATACATTTTCAAATTCATTTTCATTAAAAATAACATAAAAATATATATAATGATTTTATATTCAACTTAAAACTTCTCATAGTTGATTTAATTTTCACATTTTAATGTACTCTATAAAGCATAAAAAAATATAAAATACATTTCATTGAAACTAAACATTTAAAATTAAAACTGTTATCAAATAATCATACAAAATATTTCTATAGGAAAATACAAAATCCTTGAAAATCCCATTTTTAAATAATAATTTTCTGAAAAAATGATTAAATAAGTATCATTGAATATAACATTAAAAAGATACAATGTAACTTTTAAAGAAAATAATCTTCACGATTGCATGAATTTATGTTCAAACAGTAAATTATAAAACAAATATTCTGTTATCATTTTTTGTGTAAGAATATAAGAATATTCTTAAAAGAATTTGCATGATGATTACATTTATTTATTAGAAAAAATTTAAAAAATGTGTATAAAATTATTTAAAAATATTTTGGTTAATGTTATTACATTTTGTAAAAGGTTTTTATAAAACATGGATATTGAATAAAAACGGGTTTTGAACAAATATGGAAATAAAGAATAATTTTAATAAATACATTATTTTAATCATTTTAGTACATAATGATAAAATATTCAATGGAAAACATGTATTATCAAAATGTATCTAGAAGAGAATAAATTTCATCATTTTCTTAAGTATTCGATTCTAATATTGCATCATTAAATGTATAAACACAAACTTGATAAATGATGATATAATATCATAAAAACTGTTACAACATTTGTAACATTGAATCACAAGACACATATGAGAATAAATTTTAAAAAAACATAATATATAATGATAATAAATTTATTAATGATACTAAATTTCAAATGGAATGTATATACATTTCATTAACAAATATATGTGTGTTAAATAGCGTATGTCTCGATGAATCCAAATTGAGGCCGAAATACCTTTACTCCTTGGTAATATTATTACTCATACGCCTAATTAAATAATCTCATTATATTAGACACATAATATCACCTTAGACATTTTACACATATTAAGACATTATTTTTAACAAAAATTACCATTAATTACACCCCAATTATTTAGAGTCCTAGTGTCTTTAGAAGATTATTTCCATTATACATAAACATGAAACAAGAACATTAAATCCTCAATTTTTCCACTATAATGAGAAAATAAATCCATTTTATCTCTTAAAACTAAATAGGATAACCTGTTGAATACATAAAATTAGTGAATGATCTAAAAATGCATGTTTGGGAAACAATTATGAGTAAACATAACCTCATATGCAAATGTACATCATTATATAATAACATTGAATGTTAATGAGTAAACATTTAGATGAAAAAATAAAAAAAGCATGGCTTCATAAGATCATCTATCCATTAGAAATGTGGATGAAATGTATAAAATCAAAGAAACATTATCCATGGATAACTTCCAAGTCAGTATCACATCATTGACAAAGCCTCATAATCTACTAGGTTTACCCCCCCAATCATATATATTACTTTTCATGATTCTAAAGCATTTTTTAATGAATTAGAGCTCTATTATGGAACATCCGTCATAAAAATTTCATTATTGTTATGTTCCAAAAAATTTAAATGTATCATAATTCGTATCCAATGAGTTATAAATAGAATGATAATGTGCTATATAATCATCCACATATCAATATCAGGGGAAATTTCATAATGAATGATTTTTAGATATTAGAATTGGGAATATATTATCCCATCAATGGAAGGTATAATAATCTATTTATATATTTGAGATATATATATATATATATATATATATATTATAAAATCATTCCAAAATATTATATTGAAAGATAATGTTTTTTAGAGAGAGTTTGGTCATAATATTAATGAAAGGGTTGTTTAGAGATGAATTTTACCTCTTGTGTGATTAATCACATTTTTTATTTTCACTAAAAAATAATAATAAATTATTATTTATTAAAATTATGAATTAAAAATATTCATTATCATTATTAATTTTATTTTATTTATTAAATTTTTATATTCAATTACATAATCATTTAGCTTCGTGTAAAAAAATTCTTTGTTTCCCAACACATTTGTCCAAAATCACATTGCAATGATGACTAAGTCAAAGATATTTTTATTATTCATTATATCGAATAAAATTAATAGAATAATTATTATTTTAATATAGAATCTATTTATTTAAAATAAAAATGTAAGGGTTGTATTGGAAAATGAACTACATTATAATCTTGTAGATAGTAGGTTATACACAAACATGAGTTGTATTCTGGTTTTTCAATGAACATAATAGAAATAGGTTAATTGATATTTTATATTTTATAATTATAATTGTATAATAAATATAATATTTTTTATTTATATAATTATATATAAATAATCCATGTGACTCATAAATAAAAAAATAAATCATGTCACTTCAAGAGGTAATTGTCTCTAGTACACACGGAGAAACTTATTACTTTCAATGGGTTATAATGTACGGTGTTATGGGACATATTAATTTTATATAATTTTTACCAATGATTGAATATAATATCGAAAAATTAAATCCATCAGCATTAATGTCAGTGAAAGGGGGTGACGAATGATGAATTACATTGGTTGGTGAGTGGTGGTATGTTGTCCATATGAATAAAGGATTTGTTTCCCACATGATGAATATGGGATATGTATTTTTTTATTTTATTATTATAATAATATCTTATTATATGACGTATTTTTAGTATATTATATAAAAAATTATTGATTAATATTATAAGGATTTGGAAGAAGTAATAAACCAAAGATGTTCAGCTATGAACGATTCTTGTTCTTTGAACATCGTCTTTATGAATAAACCTAAAGCCTCCTAAGAAATATCTTTTATGGTAAAAAGTCCTCTATTATGTTGGTATTGATTTATGGGATTAATTTTTTATGTATTGGAAAATATAAAGGGTTTTTAAATTATATAATAGATTCGAGAGGTGGTTTCCTTTTATATGTGAGAGGGAGAAATGATTTTTCTATTTTCCAAAACTATTTATTAATGGGAAGTAACTCTCAATATAATTTTAACAAAAATTTACAAATAATTATAAGGATGGGATATAAGGTCTAGAAAAACTTCAAAAATTAAAAAATTATTATTTTTAAAAATGACTATTTAGTTACTAATTTAGAATGACCCCTAACAAAACTGTTTAACATTAATATAGGAAACAGATACTTACTATTTTTTCTATTCATCATGACCGAAAATAAAATATAAATTATTATATAAAATTAAATATTATGACACAAAGTATTTAATATGTTTTATGAAACTCAAAATGTTATTTTCTAAACATAATTGCAAATTAATCAAGAAAAACATAAAAAACAGTATTAGGAGAAAAGTATTTATCAAGAATTATACAATCCTAAATTAAATATATGACTTGTATAGACAATTATATGAATATAAATTCAATAAAATAGATATATAATATATAAATTTATTGAAAAAAGTACATTACCATGGTTTAATTAAAAAAATTAATATAGACAAACATTACACAAATAAAAACACTTTACAAAAAGACGTGTTTTGGAGAAAAAATAATAATATATTACAAAATTAATTTATATTGATGAATAAAATGAAATTATTTATATTATTATAAATAAAATTAATAGTACATTAATTCAATTAAAAATAAAAAATAAAATGAAACATTTAAATTAAATTATATAATGAAAAGATATTATGGTATGCGAAAAATATCCAATTTTCACTATTTATTGAAAAATCAAACATTTCCAAAAAAAATTAACTATATGCTAATTTTAATTTTATGAATTTTAATTTTTTTATTTTATTAAATAAATTCAATTTTCCATAAATTATTTATAATAAATTCCCATTAATGAAATTAATATCATATCTAATGGGAAAATACTTTTTCAATAACAATAAGACTTTATTAAAAAAATAGTGCTTATTTATTCAGAATATTACAATAAATTTATAAAAATTTGGGCAACTATATACATTTAATAAATTAATAAATTTTTGTAATACCCACAAATTTTGGGGTTATGTTATAATATTAGTATATAATCATTTTAAATATATGTTCGGTGTTGCATGTCTCATATTCTCTCAAGAATAGTTTCATTTTTTTAACTATATGTGTTACACCAAGGCCATTAAAATATTAGATTCCATTGTAGATTTAATTAAGGATTATTTTGTAGTGATGTTTCAATTTGTCATGGTAGATTATGAATAAGTGATATTCTAAAATGGAAAAAAATTAACTTACTTAAATCCTAATATAGATAAAAAAATATTTATTTTGAATTTAAAAACAAAAAATATATTATTAACTACTAGTGTATGATCGATAAATAAAAAATAGTATATTGAACCCATGATATAACTCGTATGTGATTCAAATGTGTTGTTTGAGCTGTATTATAGTAAGTACATGTTTGCATAATATTACAAGTGTCTTAATTTTTTGGGAAGAGTTACTTGTTTCAATATTTCAATGTGGATATTCATTAGAATTATATATACTCTTGTTAATTTATAAATATTAGACACACCATATAGAATTTTTCTAACCTAAATGACACATAATGTCATTAAGGGACATTTTCCAAATCATCTAGTAAATATAGGATAATAATATATGACTACATCCTCATCTTTTCACTCCCACAAATATTCGGCTCTGACTATATGGATTCTGGATGGTGAAATATATCGTGGGGGTATGCTTAGTAAGTGGTGTAAATGAGGTTGCATTTCTATTCGTTCATGATACCATATTACCATTATTATCTAAAATGTAATATTTTGATAATTCCATGATATGCGACTGGAAATTTGATACATTAGATGTGATATGTGTTTGGTGTTGTGAGATAACATATATTGTTGATTTCACAAGACATGATGTACATATGACTATAATTATTGATTAATATAGAAGGTATGGTATCCACATAAGTATTCTAATTATTTAGGATAAGAGGATTAGAAGGGAAGTGGTTCATGGTTTCATTTATCTATTTTATTAATATATTAATATAATATACCTAGATGGATTATTTTGTTACAACATCATTATGTTGCTTGGGGGATTTGTTGATTTGTACATTTTCTTGTAATATCTATTCTTTTACAAGTTTATTAATATTTTTTTTACATTTTTATGAGTGGAAATTAGTATGATCCTATAGAGTATAATTTTTATACTCACTATACATATATATTTAATAATTTTCAGATATCTATAATGGATTTTGTGAATTATTTTCTCAGTTCAAGCTAAGATATTAGGATATTTCCTCCACGTCAATTTGATTTACGTTTGGTATTGTTTTACTACTATAGTTGATAGTATTAATTTTATATGCATTCATATCAGATATTTTATAATGGAAATTTTTTTATATTATTTTTATTATATGGTGGATTTTGGAGTGATTTTAAATTATGATCCATGGATATTTACCCAAAGGACTCCAAATTTAGTTTTTTATAATATTGGTATTAGTTTCAATCTAATGTCATAATAGAGGTGGGACTTGGTATCCACTCTTATTATTTATTGTTGACATTGATGGAGTACTAGTGGTGGGGATTGGATAGTATTGAATCAATAATTATTAATTATTACAAGATAAAGAGGAATTTATAGAACGATAATCCAAAAATAAATGTATTTTGTTGAATTTATATTATTTGCAGTCATCACTAAACAATTTACATAATCTAATTTTTCGAAAGTAAATATTTACTGGGTATTTAATTTTATTGATTGTAAAATATGGATTCCAAATTTTATCTTAGATTAAAAAATTCAATTTATGGTGTGTACACATAACCTTTTCATCTCAATTCATATAATTACATTGAAAATTTACATTATATTCATATTTTTTCTATAGTTTTCCTTATATTGTAGGTTTTTTCCACTCACTTCTGTAATATTATAAATTAATTTATCTAGTTTACCATTATTATAAAGTAGATATTACCTTGGATTATACTCCCACTTGTTCATTGATAGAGTACACCAATCATTGGAAATATATTGGCAGCATGGAAATTGAATATTCTTCTAGTTTCTTCCAAGAAAAGAATTTGTTGTTGTATTGAATTCAGTGTTATAATAAAACGCATAATTTATGTTATTATTGAAATTATTTTGAATGTTTTCTATTATCTATTTTCATATATATTTAATGTTTAATCATGTAATGATAAATAAGTTTCACTAATTAATAGGTGGGAAAAAAAATTTATGTGGGATATGAATGATTCTATAAATATATTTGGAGAATTTATTTCCCTAAATTTAATTATTCATTTGTTAAAGAATTTATTTTTATAATTTAATTTATTATTGATAAATATTTCAATATTTCATCTTGTTTTTTAATTTTTAGAAATATTGTACCAATATTTCAAATAATAAAATAAGATATTTCATTATACTCATTATTTTTAATGATATGAAATGATGTGGAGTAAAATGACACTAAATATTTATGTATGATTATATCTGGATAAAAAATTTAGAATTCATAGAATGACATTTTTTCATCTGAGGATCATTTACAAAATTAGTTTCTAGAGAGATTAAAATTCTATAAAACATCTAATGAATAATGTATTTCCATAAAATACCATAAAAATTATATTCAAATCCATTTGAAAATACATTTCATAAATATTGGAATACATATCAAGAATATCTAGATTTTGACAATGATCATCACAGATATCCACTAAGATTTCTGGAACCTCCAAAATTTATAAAAAGGGGTTTAAATAATGTAATGGTTATAAAAAAATCCATCCCATGATCTAAAATTAATTTATGACATATATTCTCACATATAAAATAGTCGATGAAGTAGAACATCCAAACTATTTATTTTTTGAAATATTTATAATCCATTAATATCAGATTATGTTGAAATTATATATTTCGTGCCATGATATTCATGAAATAATTCTATGTTTCCATAAGATCCACCATGATAAGGGAAAATATAGATCATAAGAGTATATAGATGAAATACAAATAGGAACATTTCAACAATGTGTATCACTTCTTCTACTTCCATTCCATATCATCACTCTTCTTCAGGTATACATTTAAAACGTCCTCATCTTGTCTAGCATGAACAAGTAGTTCATTCGAGGCCCAGTGATGTAGTATTAGTGGGATAATCTATAAGGTATTAATTCTATTTTTTATTCAATTTCGGAATTATTATAACTCTATTTATAAATTTTAACTCTCTTCTTCATTCAATTGCATTCCCATTTTTTATAAGCAAGTTGATAGCATTTTATTGAATCAATTAATTGCCTTATTTTTTATATAATTGTTGAAAACCATATTATAGTTATGTATGAATATGTATTCGATTAACATAATCATACGATTGAATATAATATTATATTCATGTATCATCCTCACTTATTGGGAAATTGTTTTTTAAAATAAATTTAATTTATTATATAGCTTGTGATATCTATAACATCTAGTATTAATCAAACACAACATTCTATTAAATTATTATTATTTAGTATGATAGTAATTTACATGTTTAATAATGGTAATATATTAATATATTTAACTACATAATTACAATATGGTTTAAGTATGTATATAAAATGAATGTACATGTGAATTTTTAATTACAATTGAAATAAATAACTCCTTGAAAATAAATGAAATCATGTTCAATATAACAATTTTTCTATGTACAAAATAATTTAAAATTAAAAAATTATAAAAATTATTTGTAGAGAATGATTTTAAATAAATGAATATATTATGTATTTAATAAAAATTTTAACGTTCATTATATGGGTTTTCTGTACATCGGATAAGAATATATCCAACTTCATTCCTAAAAACTAAAATGTTTTTAAAAAAATTATCACATTTATTGAACTTATTTCAACAATTAATATTTATACTTTGATAAAAATTTATATGTAAAAAAATATCATTTTTAAATCATATTTTAAATTTTTTCCATTGGTGGATTTTTGGTAATTTCCGATTATGTTTATTTTTGCAGGGAATAGTTAAAAATTACAGTTTTTATTAAAAACAACAATTATAATTAAATGATTTTATTGTAAAATTGTATTCGTAAATATGTATAAAAGTTAAATTCTTTCATATATATTATATATATTTATATATATATTTCATTGGTTTAAATTTCATAACGAATATGGAAATTCTGTGTTTTTAACTTTTTAAAAAGTTCTCTTTCGAAAAAAACCTTTTCATCGCATTAGTAGGTTCAATTTAAAATTAATTTATGAAACTTTTATAATATAAATTAATAAATTGTATTCAATAATTATAGTTAATATTATATATTTGTTAGATAATTTCCACAAACTGTTTAGTCAACATCAATAATAAAAACCATAAAAATAATTAACATCATTATTGTCCGAATGTGTTTTTCAGGGGTTAAAAATAAAATATAAGGGGGAAATGATATATAAATATATCCAACACCCACTTTTTAGATATATTTATACCTTATCATATATAATTTTTAATAATGAAACATTAAGAATCCATTTTCATTTGAGAAGCAAGTGCACACATTATTTATTAATGATATTTAATGTGTGTCATCTCCCAACATATAAAAGGCCACCCACTCTCCTCTTCACCTCACACGTGAAAATAGATTTTTATCATAAAATAATAACCCATGTATATTAATCAATTTATTAAAAACATTATTGAGTCCTTATTTTGATTAGTAATCCATCATAATATGGGATTGGGTTTAATCCTAATGTAGTTCTCTGATGAAGAGGTATATTCCATAAACATTGTTACTGATTTATGTAATTCTAAAAAGCATTAAATTATTTTTAATAATTTATTAAATAATTAAATAAATAACACATATACACATATATGTCAATTTTTATTGGAATAACCTATATTTATATAATCATTCATCAAATTGGAAATAAAACATTCATCTTCTATATAAAGGAATAGATCCTAAAGAACTAATTTTATTAATTTTTAAATACCAAATATCATATATGGATATTATTATGTATATAACATTTATATAAGATATTTATTATGTTAATTCTATTTTTTAATTTTAATATAATATCTATTTTCCTACTTTTTTACCCTTAGTAAAATAATTATTTCTCTATTTTGTAGGGAAGACTACCGCCAAGATAACCCATGTAATTTGTTTTTAATTAAATAAATTTAGATCATAATTAAGAGATATGAAATTAATTTTAATGATATGTGTAACACAATTATATTTTTAAAATTTTAAAATTATATATACCAGAAAACATTCTATTCTATGGGGTATAGGATCATACTTCTCATATGTACGGTGGATTACCACCTCATTATACTATGTGATTCCTTTTTCACTAATTCTATTCATATAAGGTAATAAATACAATTTTAATAAATATATGTATTATTTGTGAAATAATAAGTATTAAAAAATGATATTCAATATTTATATTTCTTTTGTTCTACTAGTTCATTAATGAAAACATTATTTTTTCATATTTAAACCATATTGTCTCTATAAATAGTGTAATTCATTTTATATCTCTATCATTTCTGAATTACAATGAATAGATATGTAAAAAGATGGTAATATATTTATATGATTTTTATACTTAAAGGTATTATTTAAACATTATCCAATTAAATTGATTGAAAATACCAAAACAAAATATACATGAAAAAGAAATCAGTTATTAGTAAAAATATGATTTTTAAAAGGAATAGTTTATTATGATGTAATAAAAGATCATACGTATATAATATATTTTATTTTACATATATATTTTTTAATATTATATTTTAAATAAATAAATTTTTTTAAAAAATATTTATAAACAAATTATAATATATGTTGATACATATGGTAATGAAATTTCATCTCAAATTGTCTAATTTGTGGTATTTGTTATGATATAAAACCCATCAAAAAAATTATGTTCCTATTTTACAAATTGTTTTAATAATATTGTATTGAAATATGTATGGTAACAATAGAATATCACAAATTCATGACTATTATTTTACATGAATATTTCAATGAAAAAAAGTTAAAAAATATATTATGAAATTATAATTTTAAATATCATATTTTCAATGAAAAGGAATTTTTATCATGAATTTTTTTAAATGGTATTTAAATATTCCTTTATAGTAATCAATGGTTATATTAAAGTCAATTAGTTTTAATATTTTATATTTTTTCTGAAAAATTAATGTTGACATGATTGATTTAGCTATAAATGTTTCAAGTCGTCTTTAATTCATCCTTTGTATGTTTCCAAGGGTATTTTAAAAGAAAAGGATTTTGAAATTTTTTATGCTTTAAAATTATAATTTTAATGGGAAAATTATATTTCCCCCATGAAATATATTAAATGTTTTTTTAAATATTCAATTATTAGTATCCAAGGTTATTTATAAATAGTATTTTGAATAATTTTTATTTTAATAATTATTTTTCAATGTGAAAATTCAATTTTCACCAGTAAATTTTATAAATTGTGTTCAAATCTTTTTTATTTGTTTCCAAGGTTATTTTTATAGGACGTAATTTTGAATAAATATTATGTTTGGTTATTTTTAAAAGGGAATTTCTATTTTTCACAAACAATTTTATAAATAATTTTTAATAAAACATTATATGATTCCATGTCTATTTTTAAAGAGAAGGATATAAAAAAAAATTATGTCATAAAAAGTGTTTTTCTATATGTAATGGATAAATTCATGATTTTTTAAAATTATCTTTAAATACTCCATTATATGTTTCCAATTTTATTTTTAGGTAATTTTTTTAAAATGGTTTATATTATTAATTTTTTTTCAAATTGGAATAGAATGTTTGCATAAGAAATTTTTTATGTGATCATTAAAAATTATTTTATATCAATGCTGAAAAAAGATTTGGTTAATTCTTATTTACTAGGGATATAATTCTAGGGTACCATTATTATTATTTTTTCAAAATTTTTAATTCATATAGTGAAATTATCTTTGTAAAAATACTTTCTCTTCTATTAGTTATCCCATAATAAAATTCCCATGAAAACTAAATCTTATTTCTCATGTTATGTTTCTATGAAATCATGTAATGACTATGAAACCCCGTTAGATTTCTATTGGTTATTCTGTTATAAAATTTTTATGTTCCCCATTTCATTTAATGGGATATGATATGATCACTATTTTCTATTCATTTAGAACCATAATGTATATTTTTTTTATGTGATGGATGTGACCTACATATCACTAAAATAATGTCAGTATGGATTGAAATTTCAATGTATATACAAGACTACAATGTGGATTGATCCAATTTTATAAAGGTTATTTTTCATATATGAGTGCATTGGGAGTAAACCATGACTAATATGTTGGTTTAGGGAGATAAATTATTACTATATGATTTACTAGGAAATTATAATTGACTTAAATTGAATTTATTTTTTATGATGACATGTAAGCCAAAATTCCATATCTTATGTCAACATTATGCACTCATGGATAATGTATTTTTATTTTCTTATCATTAATGTGTAATAATATACCAATATTAATTCCAACACAATGAATTTTATGTTTGATATGTATTTTTTGGTTTTGATAAGTTATTGTAATGTTCTCATGCACTTACTCTATCGTTATATATATATGTCTCACTTGTTCACACATACTAAAAATTTGATATAACCAATTATTATTTTTCATTTCACTGGTAATAATTACTAGTATACATTTTTATATGTCTATGAAGGTTAATATTTATGTATATCTATGTGGGGGATGATGTAGAACTTTTAAAAACTAGTTTTTTATTTTTCCATGTTTATAATGTGAAAATACATTTGTAATCCTGATGATTGTTCCTCTGCAATTTATTCAATATTATTCTAAAAGGAGGTAATATATCTATATGATAATCAAGGGATGGTATATTTTGAATCAGATGATAGGATTATTTATACATAAGAAACTGGGAATAGAAAATCAATATTATATTCATAGGGATATGAGTAAGGATAAGTCTATAGTTGATTTTATGTGTCGGAAAATATATTATAATGTTGTAGAATGATGTAATGAGTGGTTTAATATGAATAAATACCTCTCTATATAGTACATGTGGATATTTTTTTTAACATAGATGTGTATAGGGGTATTATATGAAAAAATGTAATGTTAATCAGTACCGAATTGTTACTTGGAACGTTATAATGAGACTCATTATGATCTTGATAAACACTATTATGGGATATTAATTTAAAAATAAATAATTCTATATGATCCATATAGTGTATTTAAATAATGATCATGAATGATTTTCATTAAAGGAAAATATTTTAATGATTATAATGAATGTGACATGATTTAGAAATCATATATGTAATTCTTCATGATTATGTTGTTTCTCACTATGTGTATTGTTAATAACACTATAACATTGTAGACGATATATGGAACATGAGGAAAACATGATATTAATGAATTAAATAGTGAATTAAATGATTCTTATATTATTAAACCGAATTTTATAGGTGGTTGAAGGAAAAATATTGTTCCTATACATACTAAACATTATAAATATATGAATCACGTTAAAAACCCAAACATTAAAGCAGTGAAAATGGTTTTTTATTACTTTTAGAGGAAACATATTCCATATTTACTAGGAGTATAAGATCCAATAGTTTCAAAGAAATGAATCAGGATCTCTAAAAATGTATTTTCTATTCTGCAGTGTTTAGAGCATGAGAATATATTTCTATTTTTCTATCATATCTTCAATCCTTTTTTTCTAAAAACCCACATTAGGAGGAGTGGTCACCATACATTCATGTTTCAAAAATTCAAACACTGATCACCCAAAGTTCAAATATTGAAAATAAACAATGTTGGCGCCCTCAATCTAGTAGATTCACGTGCCCGTTGCCAATGCATCCATATGCCAATCTTCGAGAAATATTCAAGCCTCAATCAAGGTAAAAACAACATCACGCATCAGATAAAGTCACATCTCATCTCTCCATCTACATCTCCACTGTTTGTACTGTCGACTCCCCACCACCACCGGTGCCTGTAACTGGAAAAAGCAACCTGAAAAATAGAGTTATAACAATCGACCCGCCGTTTCATGGGCAACCATCAACATCACCTTCACCTTCACCGTAATCATCTTCAATCCACCGTTCAAACTCACCCGCACTGTGTTCGCCTCACCCTCGTCAACATTCCATAAACAAAAATCACTAAACTCAAAGTTCCTTCAAGAAGCATCCACTGGAGCCCAATGATGCCGCCGTAAAATCCAAAATAGACTGCTATAGAAAAATCTCCACAACCACTCAAAATTAAAATACCATAGAAGATATCAACAAATACAAGAGAAAACCTAAATTGAAACCGAGAATAAGAAGATGAGCCAACACAGGTCTCACCGCCTGGAAACCCATCAGTCGCTCAACCAACAAGACCCAAAGCCTCCTGGAAACCATCACACCAGACCGACCTGGTGAGGAGAGATGAAACCAGATGCTAGAGTAGATATTGAGCAGACTGAGGCCGCAACAGTATGAAGGACCAAATCCAGAACAATTTACTTTCCTAAAATCTTCATTGATGGAACTTCACCGGAGAAACGCACCCCAAATCCCATTCCATCGACAATCAATGTCTTGAAATAACCACCACAACCTAGAACAAAACCGGCGATGTAAGCACCTCCTGAAACACCATCGACTGATCATACAACGCATCCCAGAGCCACCTTTAAACCGCTGTCGCAGAGCCACTGGGAGAGCCACAAATGTACTTGAGGCTAGAGCAGAGTTTGATTCGGACTTGGGCACCACCAGAGAGACTCGACCTCGCCAAACCCACCAAATACAGACATCGAAATCCTCACCAAGAGAGTGAAGAAAATGAGTAAATTTAATACATGAAAAAATGAGGAAATTTAATCCATTAAGTGTGATGTAATTATGAATATATTTATTAAAAATTGAATCCCTGATATTCTAAATATTCTAATAGAAAAGTAATTAATGGTGAAATAAATAAATGATGGTGAACTATTTGTACATTTGATAAACATTTTATATGGATTTTGAGGTATAAATCATTCATTAAAATCGAATGTAATAGTATAGTTAATATATTAATAAGTAGATTCAAACTAAGCCTCTAAATGGAATTATCCCTAATGTGTGTTATTAACTGTGATAAAATCATTCAATGTGCATAAATGTTGGAAATGGATATTGGAGTTTCCCATCAATCATATGTTTTTTTATGAATGGAAGTAGGCTTTTAATAAGAATGAAATCTAAAAAAGGCTATAATAGGGTGATCTTTCTTCCATGCTTAATGTTTAGTGTCGGGTGTGGAGGAAGCTGTATTAAGGGGGCTAGTAAATTTTTTATGGGAAAATGGTTGTTCAATGGGAAGTAAAATACTAAAATAATGGGGAAAATTTAGCTACTAATGAAAATAGATGGATAACTAAATATAATTCACCACCAATGTTCAATATATTATAGTTCGTGGATATTGTGAATTATGTGAATCAAATCCCCAATCCAATGGCTTATTTGGGTGACAAGAGACAACATTATAAGAAGATAAAGGAAAATGGAAATGGTTATGAAATAACAATGGATGAAGTGAATCATTATAATTTGGGGACATATATTTCACTTCTTACTTTTTATCTTCATAATAATTTTATAATAACGATACTTCTTAAAATATTAATATTTATACTGTAGAATAATTTTATGTGAATCTAAGAATCTATTGTCTCCATATATGTTTATATTCGTAAAAATGAAATTATAATTCATATTAATTTATTCAATTAATAAAACCATGAATCCAAGGTAATTTTGTTTTCAAAATATAATATATTATTTGAGGAATAAAGTGTTTCATTGTCTATAAATTTTGTTTCAAGAATATGGACATTGTTTTATTTGGTCATAGGTGTTTTGTTTATAATGATCATAAAACATCCTAGGATTTTATTAATTTTTGAAGAATAAATGTCTTATATATGGTTATATTATTAGTCATAGATATAGTCATGGGGTTAAGAATTTAAAGATTAATATATGTTCAAATTCATAGGTTCCAATTTTGTGGTTTTCTATGATATGTGTTTGTCAATAGTAAAAATATATTGGCAGACATTTATGTCTATATGAACCATTGTATTTATATATGTTTTAGTGAAAAAATTATACAAGTATTAATGGTTATAAATTTTTGGGTAAATAACCTAGGTGTTGGGAACATATATTTTTTAACTTATATTTGTTATTTGGGTAAATTTTCATTGTAAAAAATTATTAATTATTTAAATATGGTTTTGGAAAAAGGATAACCCATATGCTTATTGACAGCCTATCACTTCTAGTAAGTAGTTGGGGCCGAAACCCAAAACTAAACTACAATAATTTTATAGCACCTTCCACCAACATACGTGAAAGGGTAAAAATGGTAGGAGGACATGATGGGATATATGTATGATTATGTATCTTATTAGTCTTCATTTAATAAATTTAATGATAATTGGAACTAATTTAATGGTATTTTCAATCCAATATACATATCATAATGGAAATGGGAGGACAACACAATGATTTTTTCATTATAATTATCAAAATATCTTTAGGGCACTATGATATATGGGTTGAATTCAATTTCCCTACAATGTTAACACTCATTATCACTATCATTGTAGCCATATATTGATGTAAATATTCTAGGATATATATTAAATAAGTAGTAAGGATATATGTATAACCACATTTCTCCATGTTTTTTTAGGAATTGAGTTTCACCTTGATGTTCTTCTAAACACTTAAGAAAAATATTGTTACTAATTTGAGATTTTTTGCTTTGTATCATCATCCAAAAAATATGTCTCAGAGAACAATTAAAAACCTATAAGATATATTTTCAACTAGCATTATGAATTTTAAATTTTGTTAAGATCAACACATTTGTCTAGTTGATTATTCATAAAACGATTTATTTGACATGAATAAATTAAATAGATCCTTATAAATAACTATATGGAAAAAAATTTAGTGATCAAACATTCTAGAATGAATTTTTTGAAAGAAAAATATGGGGAAAAGAGATAATAAAATAAATGGATTAGGTGGTTAAGTATATTTAGCTTCACATAAGGCCGAAAAAATACAATCGAAATATATTCTGATAATCATCGACTAGATTGTGAATTTGAAGTACGTGAGAAGGTGTTTTTACTAATTTCTCCATAGAAGAAATAATTTAAAACAACGACCTTGGTATATTAGTCCCTTTAAAATTCATTATACAATTTTTATAGTATTTTATAATTTGGAACTCCTACTAAACCTATTTCATGCTCATAATTTTTTCAATGTATGTCTCTTGAGAAAGTAGATACATGATTCATCACATGTTCTGAATATAGGGGTTATACCGATGGATAAATATAATTTTCAAATGTAACAACCACTAGTTATTCTAGATCATTGAGATAATGTTATATGAAGTTAAAAACTCACCAGGTCATTGTTTTCATATAATTTCACGATTTTGTGGAAGCTAAGTGGGAACCTATTTATGTAATATAACAAAAGGATACAGAAATTTTTTACAATGGTAAATGACTTATTCAGTTAAAAGTATCTTTATGGGTGGTACAATTTCATACCAAGATATTTTATGACTTTCGTTTGTTTAAATATTATTTATATGATATAGTTTGAAACATCCATCATCGATGTCTAATGAAATGCCACATAGTTATATGACTATATTTTTTAATATGATAGTTATTAGCCATATTGTTAAAACAGTGTGTATAAATAAGATTAGCTATATTATTAAAATTTATTATTTAAACATAGATATAAAATTAATCATTCAGTGGAAATTTAATTATAAATTAAAATATATAAAATTTCAAAATAATGGAAAGTTATTTCCAGAAAAAATTTCCTTTTTAAAGAAATAAAAGATGTTTTATACGAATAAATGAATAAAATATATTTTGTGTAATTAAAATATTATCATGTATATTATATAAAATAATTTTTTTTATGAAAAACAACTTATTTATTTTATATAATTGATATAATATTAAATTAAATATCATATTCAAAACTGTATTTTTTTCAAAAAGAGCGTTGTCATATTTTTCATAATTAATAAAAAAATAATTTATAAAAATTTTAGAAAATTTATTATAAACTTTTATACTAATTTCTAAAATCACAATTTTAAAATAATTTTGTTATTAAATTTGTATAAATTTTTTACAGGGTATTGATTTTTTAAAATAGGGAAAAATATTGTCCTTTACTAAAAAATAACTTATCATTCAATGAATTTAGAATATATTATTTACTAATATTTCATTAAAATAGAACAATAGTTAATTAATATCTATTAATCCAATTTGGTTTATTGGAATAAATTCTATATTGACTTATTTTTGCAATATTTTTATAAACATATTTTCATCATTTCTGTAGGTTTACATTTACATTTTATTATGATATATTAGTGTATGAAATTTAAAAAAGTATATTCCATATTATCAACTAAAATAATTTTTATTATATAATAATGTTGTATTAATTTTTTACAATTTAAATTTAAGAAACTTATAAACATATTATCTTGGTTAATGTAAAAACAGGTTAACTAGTGTGTTAAATTAAAAATATTATTTGTAAAATGACATAGAAATATCATTTACCACAATTTTATTGATATTAGTAGAAATTATCACATATTATAATCAATAATTTCCCATTTATTATAATTTTATATTTTAAAAAATGTGGGTTACATTATTCATTTCAAAAATATCATGTGTGTCCTCTCCCACACATATAAATGGCTACGCCCTGTTCTATCCACATTACACATCCAAAAAACATCTGGTGTAGAAATAAATAAAAAACTATAGCTTACATCAATCCAGAAATATATAAGACTTCTTTTTATTATGAATCTTTCATAATAAGACTTTATTTTTAATATTAAAGGGGGACTCTGGAAAATAGATAGAGTCCCAAAACTTGTGTTTTCAATTTATCTCTTCTTCCATGTACCTGAAATCATCTTCATATATGATGATATAATAACAAGATTATCTCCTAAAAACAATAATTTATTTTGTTAATGGAATAACATGTATCTATTTAAACCGGTGTTTTTAATACACATTATATCATGATTTAATACATTAAGGTACACATAAAAAATCTCAAATGATAATTGTTCCTAGTGTATTTGGGGATTAGCTCCACAAAACACAAAATTGATAATTGTGTATAATTTTTCTAACAATTTCTTAACATGCATATAATATTACATATCTTTTAATGATATATGGGAAAACATAGTGACACATAATTATAGGGTGATCTATAATGATCATTAAGGGAATAATAACATCATAACATAATGAAAATATTACATATTTACAATAACAATTTTAATAGTACATTAAAGGAATTAGAATAAAAAATATGATCATCCAATCATGATATACGATGATAAAAAAGGAAACATGATCATGTTGAAACAGAATTAAAAACGAAACCATAACCCTGGGAAGTATAAATGTCATAACATTATAATAGAGTATAAAATTCCCATTATTGATTTGGTTTACTCTCTAATACCATAATTGATGTCTCATGAGACTCCAAAATTACCCAATGTATTGGAGTGAAATATAATTTTGGGTGTACTCATAACATTTATATCATGTACATGAATAATTATTCCATATAGAACATTCAACATAGAATCTTATTTCCTCTAAATTAATCACCTAATTATGAATTCTGGACTCCATACATCAATGTACCCAATAAATTTGTAATAGATATTTCAATGTGAATCATCATGAGTCGATATAGATATGGTTTTCACAACATATTAGTTTTGCATGAAAGGGTCACAGGATAATTTTGGCGACATAACATGTATAAATAATTAATCACGGGATGGATTAACGAGAGTCAATAGGGACTCTGATTTCATGGAAATAATATATTTCAATGAATAATATGTTTTATCCAAATTCGATATTGAAAATTAGAGATAAAAAAGGGTTGATGAATAAAATATTGGCATGGAAAAATTGTTTTGAAATTTTGGTTGTGTAAAGGGGTACATAATTAACCTTGAAAGGAATTACTTATAGTTAAAGGTATATTTACTCAATTTTTTATATGTATAGAAAATATAATGAGTTAAAATATATCAGAAAAATACATAATTTAAAAAATTTAAAACATAAGGGAGGTTCGTGAATAAAGAGAAGAAGCGGCTCTCATACCCTGAGCGGGTGATTTGAAAAGCTTTAATGGTGCTTGTTGGGAGAATTAGGGATCCATTATAGGGATCTATATATTAATGAATTTTTATTTCATTATTTATGGGCATCTATTTTATAAAAATGTGATCAATGGTCGGTTTATATATTAAAAGAATAAAGGTGTTCTTTTTTATTTTCCAATTTGTTGTTGTTCTGTATAAATAATCAATTAATTAAAAAACATTAAAATGGCTATTTCACTTGGTTTATACCATACAATATTGTTTTTATATATTTTATATTTTCAAAAAGGGATAATATTAAAATAATACCCATTTTTACGTCGAAGAGAGTCATGTATACAAAAAATGATTTTGAAACAAAAATATATAATATCTGATTTTCACAATTCATAATGTGTATATAAAATTAATTAAATATCCTAAAAACAATATCTTATAGGGTACCTAAATTTTAATTCGTTTTTTCATTTAATGTAATATATGACAATACTTTTTTTCTTTATGATGTCATAATACATATAGTATATTTATAATATATTTTATTTTTACCTAAAAAATTTATTGTCATAAAAAATTATAAAAAAGTATATATATTATAATTTATTAATGGTACTAAAAAAAATAATATATTTTGAATAAAACTATTTCACTAATTATGTTAATTTTAACTTCATAATTAAAATCCTATTTAATGAAAAGTTTTGGTATTCCCACAATAACATATTTTTTACCCTTATAACTGTTAATTTTCACTACATAAAATTTTATTATAATTGTTATTTAATATATAATATATGAATATAATATTTTATTAAATTATAATTTATTTCAAAAATTAATTATTTCATCAAAAGGATTTTCTTAATTTAAATTACATATAACCCAAATACACAATCTCTCAATTACGATATCAAAATACAATTTTTATACAATTATCTATTTATTTATTTATAATGGAAAAATATACTGAATAAATAAAATATTTATTTTATAAAATATGAATTAAACATACTCTAAAATTTATGGCTGATATAGATATCCATTAATTACACCCACTAATGATTTATGACTATGGCTTGCGATTGTGATATTTTCGTAGGGTGGTTCGATGAACATGGTTTTTTGCACGATCTAGATAAGCATGAAATTATTTCATAAAAATTTTTATTCATAATTTATATACATGATATTAGATTGGACATGGTCAAAAGGTCCAAAATATGTTATATCCATTAGAGATGATAATAAATGTGCTTCATAGGGTATTACCTTACTGGTTAGGCCATCGCTTATTTTATCCGTGTCAAAATATCTCTATCATATCCCTTAATATATATTATCATATAAAAAGGATCGATGGATATATTATAAATGGTTATTCATGTTATTATACATTTGATTAAAATTGGATATAACTTATAAATGTATAATATACCATAGTTTTTATTTTTTATACATAACCAATTTACGTAATTGGGTTGAAAATTTAATCATAATGGTAATTTAATTAACAAATATTTGGGTTGTTAAGTTAATACAACATTAAAAAATTTTACACTCGAAATATTAATACCACACACTAAAATATATTTCATTACTTCTTTTTCATTTCCACTTTCAGTTTCAATGTATCTTCCACAAAATTGTTTTTCCACTATCTCACAATGATTCGGTGAGTGTCTTATTTCCTAAACATTATCTCTATGGTATGAGATCATAACCTATTTCCCATCAAATGAAATATTATTATCCATTGTTTCCACATTATTTTTCATAACATGTAATTCTTCTAGTATATTTTTTCTCATTTTGGATACATGGAACACATCATATTTATAAGATTGGTTGGGTGGGAGTGATATTTTAATAGGCCACCATTACAATGTAATAAAGGATATCAAAATTGTTAATGTATATTATATTAAAATTTCTCTTGTTTCAAAACCTCATAAATTTGTTCCATTGAGATATAATAACGATCACTTTATTACCACCTCAAACTCCTTGTCTTTTTTATGATAATATATAATCATTTTATATCGTAATTTTTAAAATTTATTGTGAGGATGAATAGTTCAAATAATTTTTATTCAAATATCATATAATAAATATTTTTTCTCAACTTATTATTTATAACATCAAACAAGAATGCTGAAGACTAACACATCATCCCATATAAACACATATAATGTTCTTTTTAAATTCTAGAATGAATTTTTTTTTATGAGAACTTCATTAGTGGATGTTGTTGATCCCAAAATTCATGTTAATCCATTAAACGTGATCTAGACATATATTCCAAAATTTGAATAGTAGTTTCAGACATACCATTTTTTTATGGTGATTAGTAGTGTTGAAACACAATCCTGTATTGAAATATGGATGAGGGTTTCTCGAAAACATTCATGTTAATCACATATAAGGAATCCAAAATATAGATATTGACCATCCAAAAAATTCGAAAAACATCCCTTATATATATCATGGGGTTTGGTCATTTGAAAAAATATGCCATAATAGAATTTAAATGAACACACATAGTAAGGTGATAAAAAATATTAGATGGTGTTATTACATTTAGGATTCATTCGGAGTCATATGATGAAATACATTGTTTCCATTTCAAATTTATTTACTTTTATGGATAATTTTCTTATCATGTAATTAGATTTCTATTATTCCACTTTGACTTTCTATAACTCAAAGCATTGAGATACAAACTATGGAATCTCTATATTCATTTCAACATGTAATATATTTTTTTGAATATCAATATATATTATTAAATCATGGATGAATAGATAAGGTTGAGATATTTATATAATTTAAATGTTCCATCCTTAGATCCTATTTTTATTGGAAACATATGTGAGTTCCAAGCCCTATAATTCCATATTTATAAAATTTTAGGTCTCGAATATTTTATGACAACTTCAATATCACCTCATAAACATTATAGTCTTGTTTGATCATCCCAAGAATATATGTTATATATTTTATCATATCACTTTAGGATGAATATCCTTTTATTACATCCATTTACTTATTTTTCATACCTATAAATATTGGATCTTTTACAATTATCATCACATATAAAATTATTATCATTTATAAAAAAACCTATCTCTTTGTTACCCTTATAATGATGGTAATGTTTTATTAATATTTAATCATTCATTATCTATACCCACCACTACTGTATCATATTAATCTCCTTCCATGTGAATATACATAGGAGTCTTTCAGGGTAAATATATATATCACGCCTCTACCTCTTTATACAATGTATCAGAAAATTCAATGAAAATATCATTGTAGCCAATTTTATATTTTGACTTGGGTATTTTTATACTTGAATCATTAGTTTCGAGGTGGAATATGATATAAATTTATAATTTACAATTTGTACAAAACCAAACCCTTTTACATTCTTTGGTGTAGATCAGAAATCATTACCCACTTGTACATATTATTAGTACTATTTTAGTTATTATCCACTTTATTAGATATTTAAAATATTCCCCATATTCATCATTATAAATAAATGAATCATTTTGATGTTATTTTATGTTTTGTTTATTGATAGTCATTAAAACTTTGACAGAAATCGACAAAAATGCACAACAACGACAGAAATCAATAAATTTCTACGATATTGGTTGTTCTATGACACCCATTATCTGTCTCCATTTTTTATAGTTCAATATACATCCATATTTTGTTTAATTTCATGATCATTTAAGGTTACATTCACAAATCAAAACAATTATTGATTGTAAATGTCATATATATTTTCGTTCTACACATTCCTCATTATAGTATTCAATTAATCCTCACATTCCTCTATAATTTTCAAATATATGAAAATATTATCAATATAGACAATGAAAAAATTAACAACATTAAAACTAATGATTCTACTAATAAAATAATTTAATATTTTTTGAAAATTATTGAGTCCAAATTGAATCATAAAGAACTATTATTTCCCATACCATTAATAAAATGTATTATTGGGGATATTATCCTTCTTAATCATTAATTGATAATATACTAGTATAATATCTTTCATAATTGAATACTAGGAACCATGATGTTAATAAGAAAATTCATAAATATATTTTATAAGATACATGTTCTTTATAATTAATTGGTTTCTCTCCCGATTTTCAATGCATAGGTGAAACGACCAATCATTTTTCTTGATGAAGTGTACCAATGCACCCCATGGTGACGTTGTTGGGCGTATAAACACGTTATCTATATTCCCCTATTATTTTTTACATAGATCCTTGAGTTCAACAATGGATATTATTTAATAATTACTGGATATTAAATAATCCACATGAATACGATCGATTTAAAATTCAACCTATATTATAGAAATAATTCTAGTAAATGATCGGGAAACACAATTGCATATTCCATCATATTATGTTTGTGTTAAAATAAAATATTTTCATTTGTCTCATTAATTAAGACTTAATATACATTATCACAATGAAATAATATCCCTTTTGAGATGTTGGTACGAAATTGCAATCATCATCCTACCTAAACATGTAAATTATTGGATTGTGATTCACTATATAAATGGTTATTCCTTTATATCAAGAATTTTATATGTATTTATTTAACTAAATACACTATATTAATGTATGCGAATAAAATTACACTAAATATAGTATGAAAGGTTCACTTGGATGTTCAATACATAAATAATTACATTGATCAAGTTATTTACTTAGTATCCAAAATATGACACAATTTTTTCATCAATGGTATCTATACATCCAGTATTTGTGTTTTTGTTTTAATAATTCTACTAAACATATGAGTTAGGATAGAATTTAAAAAATAATTAAAATTAATAAGGTATTTAACTATTTTAATTTGTTTTTAATAATTTATTTCATCCGAAATATAATAAGGGATGATAATTTTAAAAAATTTAAATACCTAAAAGGTAAATTGTAAACATTGAATGGGTAAATAATATATAAAATATATTCTGAAGCCTATGAATTTATAGTCATCAATATAAGCTATCCACAATTATTTTCTTACCATAAAATATTATATGAATTTTTTTTATTTTATCAGTGATTTGTAATGATTTTGTCAATTTACAAAATCATAGTCATTTATAGTATTAGAGAAAGTTAATAGTAAGGCATATTTTTACGTTAGTTATCAATAGATTGTAGCTCAATTTTTTTTTGAGTTTTTTGCACATATGTAAATGATTATATGTTACACATCCACTGGTAGTTTCAATGAGGTATGTATTTTAATCGAAACCAATTATGCTATAATTTATCAATTTTTAGTGTTTTTCATTATCATTAGGGACACCCATAATTATTTCTCTAGTTTTTTGAAAATCAATTCCCAAAAATAAGTAATTATTACTTAGACTCTATCAATAGGGGTATTGAATTATTTCTAAATGAATATATTTTATTCTTATGAGGGAACTACATGAGTGGATACACCTCTTCAGAATGACACAACAACATTATCAGTGGTAAAACATTCATCTTGAATCTGTTGGGTATAGAGGAATGCTTCATCCAACACTCACACATGAGTGTTACTATGAATCATATTGCTTTATTTTTCATTGATTCCATATATGAAAACATGTGACTTTTATACACAATATTTCATTATTTAATACATAAAGTAAATATAAACAATCTTAGATGATTATTATGACTATAATGTTAGGAAATTAGATATATATCTTTTGTGAATGATACACAAGTACAACTAAAATATTTAAAATATATTTAAAATTCATACAATATACCATTTTTTAAAACCAGATTCCATAAACTAGGGTAATAACTAAAAAAGGGCTGGGAAATAAATCTCAATTAGTAAATATAAAAGTATATCATGATTAATATATTACTTATTATTCAATAAGAATTCAAATAGGATAGACAATTGGTGATAATTTTAAACCATATCATCGAATCATGATATATGATGATAAGAAATAAAGATACATCAAAATGTGACAATAATATTATTCAATATATCATGAAAATATCTTATGGATAACTACATATTCATAATAAAATGGTGGATAAAGTCCCATCATGGATAAATTTTTACCACTAATCTCATATGATATTTCTGATTAGACTGAAATATTTTTAAATTCTTTTTTCTACTATATTATTCGAGTAGCACTAGTCATTTTCATATATTGTATATGCATAACTATGAGACATATATCATTTGACATAGGTTAATATTTCTTTAAATTTATTCCAATTATTGAAGACCATGGATGAAATCTATGGAAGTACCCAATTAAATAAGGACATGAATTTATATGTTATTACCTTTTACTGGAAATTTAGATGGTGTTTAGAATAAGAAATATTGTAAAAGATAATCATAGAATAATTATGGAGGCATAACATGGGTACATAATGATTTGTGTGATGAATTATTGAGAGTTTAATGGTTAACTCATCACTTGTAAAAAATAATTTATTAATTATGGATATGTTAAAAGAACATCCAAACCTATAAAGACATGTAATAAGAGTCACTAAGACAATAAATAGTTCTGGAATAAAATATTGGTGTGGAAAAATCATAGGATAATTACATCTTTATAAAAATTGTAAATACTAAATAATGTGATGTAATAATGTGATTGAAAGGGGTATCAAATAATATAGAAAATATAAGTGAAGTTATAGTAATGTGTGATACCATAACCCATCATGAAAAAATAGAAAACAAAAGGTATAACACAAAGCAGTTCTTTGAGTAAAGATGATGAGAGGATCCCTTACCATGGGTAGGTTATTTCAAAAGGCTAGGATTAGCTTCTTCAAAACCTATGAGAATAATGAGAGGGATCTAGATAGAATTTTGTACATTAATTATGTGTTTCATAGTTATCTTTTAATATAAATTTCTGTATTACTGGGTTTATATAAGTAAATAGAGGGGAGTTTTTTATTATTTTCTAAATTTTTTTTTTCACTCAATGTAATGTTGTATTAAACAAAAGAAATAAGATGAGATTTTTAAAATATTTCTTCAAAATAAGAGTAACTATAAATTTTATAGATGTATATAAATTGACATCATTAATATAACATTAATTGTTATGTGGAGTTGAGCCATGATTACAAGGAATTTATTTTAAAGTCATAAAATATATTTTAGGTTTTCTAGGATTCATAAAGTTTTTATAAAATTAAAAAAAAAATTAATTTTATTTGGAAATATATAATTTGTCATGGATAACTTTTATTGTTAATATTACAAAAATTTTTAGTCATTATGTTTCCATATTACATAATATATACTTATAATATTAAATTTTTATATTAAAATATTACTATGTCTGAAAATTATGATAAATTAATCATTATATAATTTTTATGGAAATTCTAAACATTGTATTTCTTTTTGTAAAAATAGATCCCTATTTATTAAAAGTTATAATTTTATGTCGAAATTCAAAATTTCTGAAAAATACACGTTATTTACTATATTAGTTGTCTATCCTTTATAAAAATCAGTGTTTCACATCATAAAAATATTTTACAAATTTTACAAAATATATAATATTTATTAATAATATTTTGTATAAATATAAATTATTCTAAAGTCACATTATATAAAAAAACAAATGTATTAGATGAACATGCATATCACCCATAAATATAATTTTTTTCACTGTATCAAAATATAATTTTAAGGAAAATAATTTATTTAATAAAGTCTAATGTCAAAACTATAAGAATAAAATTAATCATTATATTATTGAAAATAAAATATTCCCATTAATACTATTTGGGATGAGTATATTTCCTTTTATTGAACCATTTAATGAACTATTGGTATGGTTTGCGATGGTGTGAATTTCATAGAGTGTTTCGGTGAACATCGTTTGGAATATGATCTTTATGAGCATTAACTTCTCCCATAAACAAATTCACACAATCTATAGTTTTTTGAAATCATAGAGTAAAAACCAGAGATAATTTCTCCCTTAAAATCATTGATAAACTAGCTTGATAGTTTATTATCCTAATGGTCACGTCTATGTCTCATTTTACATATGGAAATAACTTTGTAACATAATATAAACTAATCATATGATAAAAGTTTAATGGCTATTTTATTAATGGTTATGATTCTTAATATTTATTTGAATCTCATATGATATAACATATAACAGGACAATATAACCAAATTAGTTCATCTGTTTTTTATATACATTAAATATAATTGTGAAAATAATTAAAATAAACAGTGGAATTTTATTAATAAAATATCATATCTTTATAAAATCCATTTCTTATTCCTTCAAATTGGTAACAAATTTGAGAATCATGTTTACAATACACTAGAACCCCACAAATCAATATAATTAATTTTCAATAAACACCTATCATAGATACATATAATAAATAATTTAATTTTTATATATTTAATATATATATATATATATTATGTTATTATATTCTAAGATTTATAATATAAGAGCTACGTTATTACAATCCATGTTGTTGGAAAATATTAACATCAATAATGTTGATGGGAGACTAACACCTCACAAACAGATGTGATGCTTTTTTCATTTCTTTTTGACATCAATGATAATAGAGATATTTTGATTTAATATATATGATAGTTTAAGGATAATAATAGTTTTTTAATTACAATATTACAAATACAATATAACATTCCATTCCACTAGGTATGTGATAATTCATCCCTTGTGTAATGAGGACTACCACCTCGTGAAGTGATGTCATTCTTTTTCATTACAAAATTGTAAGGAAGTATATAAATTTAAATTTATTTAATATATCTTATTTATATGAAATTAAAATTTTTAATTCGTATTTAAAATTCCAATATTTAATATATTAAAAATTTTAAATTGATATTATGTGTATGTACGACTGATCATCTTCATGAACAGTGTATTTAATTTTATATCTATAACATAAATGGATTTATTAAAAATTATAAATGGTAAATAAATATGATATTTAAATCATGGATAACATAATAGAGGTGATGGATCCATGAGAAATTTAAAACTATTGAAAATAAAAAATCAATATATACATGAAAAAATGTATTAACTACCCCAAAAATTATTAAATCGATGATTTTTTAATAGACATATAATAAATAAACATAAGAATAAAATATATGGTATGATATATTTAATTATGGTTCATTAAAAATGTATAGTTAAATGATATTTATTATAATTTTGTTTTGATTGTGTATGAAGGATGTGGAGACTTAATGTAAGGGAAATTCAACTCAAATTTTATACCCCATTACATAGGTTATGTTATGAACCTACGTTCTATTATGAGGTATATATAACACCAATATACCCTATTATATAATGTTATTTAAACATCCCTTATGATAAAGTATAATAACATTTATTTATTATTTTTTGAAAAATATACTTTTATTAAAAAGTTATTTTGGTTATCATGGAATCAGATCCAGTTAATTGGACATAGAGGTCCATCAGATTCAGTTCATTAGATCCATCTACATCAGATTCAGATAATCATATCCAAATATTTAGAGGAAGAATTTATTATTTTCAGGATATTTTTCATTTCTCTACTCAGATAGGTACAAATATTTTTGAGTTAGATAGAATTATTTTTTGAGTTATAAAGAATGAATTTTCTATTTTAATAATTCACGTTATTGGAAATGTTTATTGAATTCATATTGGATGGTCAAAAGTTATAAATTTTTCATACATTCTAAAATAATTTTATGATGCTTTTTTAATAAATATGTATGAATAAAAGTTGAAAGAATTCATGTTAAAAAGTTTTTTGAGAATAGGTTATAGTGTTTGAAGAATTTAAATGCTGTAGAATATATATTACATCATATAAAGAATTAGAACCTGATTAAGAGAGAATGATAAAGAAATTGGATTCCCAAAAATAGGATACATAATTTAGATTCATGGAATACTAAATTTTAAATCTATATAATGGATACAAAAATCATAATTAGTGAGAAGAAAATAGAAATCGGACTAAATATTATAAGGAAACAGAAATTTGGCTGACTCTTATATGGATACCTAAATATGACTGACTCTATAATGTATACATATTTATAAAGAACATATTATAAAGAATTATATAAATTAAGATTCTAGATGTTTCAAAAGAATTTATATGTCTACATATGTATCTAAATTTTTAATAAAAATTGGTTATATATAACGAGGATTAAAAAGTAAATGTTGAAGTCCAAATGTGAGAGATCTTCTTATATTTTTAGATTTTTGAAGTCATTGAATGTTTCCATGATTACCACCATTTTTTTCTAAGACTCATACTATTACATCATAAGATCATTCATTATAGATGAACATGAACACAATTGAAAAAGGAGGAGAAATGAAGAAATCCAGTGATTGTAATTTTTGGCCAGATATCACATGTTGAGGAAATTTTTTTGAATGTTTGTTTACGAAATTGATCACTATTTTATTGAAAAGATCCTATTTAGTCAATAATATATAGAAAAGTGGACATAGGTACATAATATTGTGTATTTAAACAATGTTTTAGTTTTGATTATTGAGAATAAAATCATTGTATTGAGTCTGTCATCTTGGAAAATTCATATCCATACTGATTATATAGTGAAAATTGGATCAAGATTCCTCAAATTATAGAATCTACTCTATATTTATTTTATTGATACAATATCTCAAGATTCATCGGATTGAGGAAATTGGATCCATTGAAATCAGACATAGGATTCTGACTAATAAATTGAAAGGTTGATTCAAAAATGTCATTATTCTTTTAGGTAACTTTTTTACAGGAAAATATTGTATCATGAAGGGAGTTAGTATAATCATTCATATCGGGAGATATAAGGTGCCTAATGGGAGTTGGGATAAGTATAATTCACTTCTAATCAATAGTGGATGACTATAGAGCCACATTTGTGGCTATTAAAATTATGTATTTTCTTGCACATTGGTAGAAACTTGTCAATATTGTGTGATTTACTTATATTAAAACTATTTCATGCATGGGTATTTATTAAATATTTATAATTATATAAATCATAACAAGTTTCAACGTTTATTCATCAAATTGGTATTAAACCTATAAAAGTGAACAACTGATTAACCCCCCCCCCACATTTGTTATTCGGTCCTTTGGATGTTCAATTACTGATAGAGGGAAGCTTCCATTGTTGAATCCTAACAAGGATAAAATAAATTCTATTAGCATTATATGAATTAATACATTTCATTGAATATAGATTGAAAAATACTACGATTGCTTATTTTATATCACATTGCCTTGATATTTTTGATAATGCTACTATTTAGTTTCCAGCGATTGAGAAATATGATCCTGTGAAATTTTATGATAAGATGTGTAAAGAAGATTATGTAATGTGCATAAATGCAATCCTTGTGTCTTTTTTATAGATTTCTTATCAGAAGGTGATTGGTGTCCCATAATAAAAAATTATTTGGGAAAATATAGAATGCATTTTTAATGTTAATACAACGGTTTTGTAAGAAATGGTATAAATATCACATATTAAGTATAAATACATGTGGAAGGGATTTGAAGATACAATTGATAAATGCTTCACCATAGAAAATGAAATTACCTGAAACATCAGATGATTTAGAGATTCCATAGATGACATTACCATTTTAAATAAAACAATGTGAATATTTCAAGATGAGGTTGACTCTAAAATTTCATTCATATAAAATAATTAATAAAAATATCTTTATGAATTTATAAATATTAATGCTTCATATTAAATGAATAAATTTTAAATGTTTAAAAAGGAATGTAAATGATAAAATGTATTCTAAATCTATGAGAAAGAATCAAATTACTGATTTTGAATATATTTATCTTTAGTACTCCAACTATAATATTGATGATGTGTTTAATCGAAGAATAATGTCTCTAATATCCAAGAACTATAGGATATAAGAGAAAATTATCGAGGTAAAATTTTTCCCATTTTTTTTGTGTGGAGTGAAATCAGATACATTGCTATGAAATTCTCCATGAAAAATGTTGGAGAATATGTAGATGATTCCAATGTAATTCCTTGATGGAATATGTTAAATAAAATGATAATGATAGAATGTATCCAAATAGAAATACAGTGTTTTTTACTAGAATGAAGAAATTATTTGGAGTAAGAAATTTTAATCGGAGTCAATCGAAAACAATTCTTATGAATATGAATGATTATATAAATTCATAAACTTCATTAAAAATGTTGAGAAAACATAATATTCCTCCGATAGTGAAGAAGGTGGTGGGGAATGTTATAGAGAGTATCATCTCATAATATAACTTTTCTAATGACTTTAACAAAAAAAAACTCCCATGAAAAGATAATTTAATTCAACAAGAATTGTTAATAATTATCTCATGTAAGAAATGATATCATAAACTAGAAGGATGAATACATTCATGATATTTTATATTACAAACTTAGAATATATGAAAATCAAATGTTGCTTGAATATTTTAGACAGAAGTTGTAAGTTATAGAATAAGAGGTTAAAAAGATTCAAAATAATTTTTTTATTAAAAATATACATTGAATATGATAATATGAAAATCATCAAATAAAGAAAATGTAGAAGATTATACTTTTAATTTTTATGAGAATTCTCAATATGATAATCATGTTAAATATTCTATTTCCAAAATTAATGTTTCACCTATTTATTTTAACATTCTAGTTTCTAAAAACAGTATTTTAGAATGAATTGTTGTAGAATGATGTTGATTTCGTGATAAATTATAAAAATGATGAAAAATTACTCAAAAATAAAATATGGTCCAAATCCTGAATATAATAGAGATGAAGTCAGTAACCAACCTCAACAATGTTTCAATGGAAAAATATCTCATTTGAATAGAAAAATAAAATTTTATTGCCAATTATGGAATTGTGGAATCTATGCGATGATTGATTATAATTTTTTTCATAATATCTACTTACCCAAATGAGGGTTTTAGAATAGTGTCAGAAGTAGTGGGAGAATAATGAGAAACATTCAAAACACACAGAAATTGGAATGTTTGAATTCTTAAGATTATAGAAACATGAAAAAAAAATCAATATAAATGTCTGGAAGATGATTTTGGAGGATGTTAATAAGATTTTCATTGTGCCGAAAAATGTTAGTACACACAATATAGAACAATTTTCTTATGATATAAAATAAAAGATAGATGAAATGAAAAAAAGATGAGGAATTAGCCATTATTGTTGAAACATCTTTGAATGAAAGTAATATGAAAAAGATGGATAATTGATTGTGGTTGTTCTTCAAATAGGATTTGTGATATAAAAATCATGAAAATGATGAAATTAATTTTGGGGGAGTAGTTACCTTTGGGAAAGACAGTTCCATAAAAATAAGAGGAATCTGAACTAATGTTATTGAATTAAAAAAGAATTAATCTAAGGATGATATAATTTTTGATGAGTTGTAACATAACATACATAGTGTAAGTCAACATTGTGATAATGAAAAACTAGTTGTTTTAAGAAAACATTTGTGTGTCATAAAAAGTGTAAAATATGAAAAAAAAAATCATTAAAAAGTTGAAATAACTGGTAAAAATCTCTGACAAATGGGATAATTCAATATGTCTTGTTACATGGGTTTATAAGATAAATAAAATATAGCACTTAATAAGTTTCCACCACGTGCATAAAAATAAGAATAAAATTTTAAACATTGACGTTATTTAAAATTTCAAAAAACTGATGAGGATATAAAGATGTATGTATTACTTTCTAGAAAAAAATTATAAATAAAAAATGTCTTAAATTTTTTTGAGATTTAGTCTACCATACCACTTAATCGTATTCATTCTGAATTATGGACTGGTAATAAACAGATAAACTAATGGATTTTTACATTTTATCAATTTTAATTGAAAATTTAAATCATATTAAAAACATAATTTTTATAAATCAAAAGTATATATGCTATTGAAATGTTCAAATACATCAAAAAATATATTTTCAATGAAATGGGTTATTCAATAAAAATTCTGAGAACAGATAATGGAAACAAATTAAAAATAAATAATTTTGAAAAATATCGGAGAAATAATGATATCAAAAATTATTATAGTTATCCCTACACTCCAGAAAAAAAATTATGTATCCAAAATTAAAAAAATAAATAGGGTGGAAAGGGGAATAAGTATGCTTGTAGAATACTAACATTTAATGTTATATTTGAGATAAGATTTTATTACTATTATACATGTTCAAAATAGATTATTTTTTAGACTAGAAACCAAAATGACTCCTTTGTAAAATTGGTATAACAAAAATCCATCATTTAAATAATTTATTGTTTTTCGATGTCCATGATTTATCAAAAAAAATTGGAACATTTAATGAGAAATCCAAGGATGGAAATTTTATGGGTTCTTCACAGAATAGAAGAAATTAAAAAGTTTGGAAGAAACATTTACAATTTATTATAGATTCATATGATTTTATGGAAGATGAAAATAAAATTACCATAACAATATTTATTGAGAATGCATAGGAGGATAAGCTGGAAAATTCCAACAGTGGTGATAGTAATTCGAAATATCCTTTTTTAGTTTTAGAATAATATTTTAATGATGAAAATCAATTGTAGAATGAAACATTTAAATTTATTAATGTAAAATCATATTAAAATTTTAAACATTTTTTGTATTTAGAATTCTGTATTTCAGATCATAAGGAATTTTTTATTATAAAATAATACAACACTTATATCAAAAGATGACACAAAATCAGTTTAAGAGGCTATTCAACAAAAATAATTGGTGGATGATATAAATAGATAGTTAAATCATAATGAGAATAAAGAAACATTGGAACATTTTTTGAGGAAAAGATATAAAATTTTAATCTTAACAAGGTGAGTTTATAGAAACAAATTGAATGATCATGGAGAAGTTTAAAAAGAAATAAATACTGGAATGTTAATAATATTCATAGGTGGATGGTTTGGATTTTGACGACACCATTCTTTCATTTCAATAATAAAAATATATTATATTGTTTCATGTATTGGATAATATTCATAATTAAAACATTTATCATATGTATTGATAATCCAATTTTATATATAGATTTTTCTATCAATTGGTTATAGTTTTTATTAAATTACTTGATAATGTGCAAGGATGTTTCTAATTTTTTAGGAAAAAAACATTATAGGTATCCAAGGATGAAAAATAAGAAATGTGGTAAAATAGGAGTAGTAGACATCATGATTCTTCATTACATGTTTTGTACCTAAAGATCACTACCCTCCCCAAGTCATGAATGAAATTCGTGACCATTACATGAAGACAAAAGGAAGAACACTCTACACATCATGAAAAGACTACAATTGTCATGTAATTTATTAAATCCAAATGTATGAAATCCATGAATAATCCATAATAAAATAAAATTGATATGGGGAACACATTGTGAATCACCCTCTTACATTTTTTACACCGTAAAACCTCTTAATTTCACAAGAGACCCACTTGGCATGCCAGAGATAACAAATATACAAAAGCTAACACATAATATTTATACAGGTTATTTACCTACATACACATCATGATGATTTTTTACTATTTAATAAGTGGGCTGGTGGATCTTTTCAGAGATTTCAAGATGTGATTCTATTCAACATTAAATCTCATTTGTGAATCCTTTTTCCTTTTCCCATATCCAACAATCAAACTCTTAGTATTTGAGTATTTTTGTTAATCCACGAGTCGTAGAGCATTAGTTCTTCAACATATTCAATTCCCTCCAATGTTTTTAGTCTAAATATCCTTTTATATTTTTGAAATAAGTATTTTATTTTTAATTTTAATATACATGGTGTGTTTTTATTTCATTTACAATTCCTGAACCTTTTCATGACCCAAATTACATTAATCAATCCATCAAGCATGTTTTATTCGAATTATTTAATTATGTCCTACCCCTTAATGAATAACTAAATTTCATATTGGTAGGGATACAGAAATGTTTCTACATAACTATATATACGATTAAATCTAATAATTGAAAGTGTGGTTGAACTAGTAACTATGATAAGACCCCCATTATACTTCCTTTGTTAGAACATTTCTGACTACAATACAATCAAAAAAATTATTCTATAATAATTGAAGTAGACGATGATATGACCACTATCTTTTGAGACATTATTTCTTAAATAATAAAAAAAATGGCACCTAGGCTATCACTATATTCTTACCATGGAATAGCTACTTCTTAGTCAGAACTATGAGTCTAAGTCCAAAGTCAACTAGTTATCCATGTTTTCTTCTCAAACTAATACATATGATCATTCCAAGGTTACAATTATGGGACATACTTCACTAAGATGCATGAATTGATACCTACCCATCGTTAATCATTTAATTTCAAACAAAAAATAGAAGATATGTTAAACTCCAAAAAAAGTACATTATAAAGGGCACCCCTATAGAATTAGTAATAAAAATTCTCCGAAAAAACCAAACCGAATTATTCATATGGAATTGACCTTATACTGTCAATACACTACTTTTATTAGCTTGTGAAAATTTGGTACTAACTATAAAATTTTATATTTCACTCATTCCGGGGCTAATTAATGACACCATTTAGGCACATCAAATTTCTGGGGACGTTGTCGGGGATTTAATTTCATTTTTATGATAAAGAATTTTTTTTCTTAGATCTTGTATTATCATTCCATGATCCCCATTATTCATTTCTAGATTCCATTTCGTACCATTATTCCCCCCTATCATTATGTACCAAGGTCATTGGACATTATTAATTATCCTTGAAGCACAAATAACCATTGAGCTTTTCTCCTGAGATCGAAAGTTATTTGTATCCACTCCACTAGTAAACAATGGTCTAGGAACACCACCTTGTTGGACACAACCCCCCAAACCAACAAATCACACCTAGATAACCTCATATTTAACTATAGAAGACTATAAAGGAATATGGTTTACCATCGATCTGTGGTGTGTTACCCAACATAGTTCACCTGGAAATCTAATCCCACACATGTAAAATTAAACCAGGAATTATTCACATGATCTGAAACATGGGGCAGTATATAAATCACTAGAGAGAAGACCCCCACAAATATATCTCTAGCATCATGGATGTGTGTGATACTTTTATTAACCAGGTAGTATCATCAAATGCTATGAGAATTTTTTTCTTCCCACTCTAACATAGATATATAGATAAATATTGGCTCCAAATCTATGATCCTGAGTCAATTAAAAATTGGGATTATATTGAAATAATTTTTCATGATAAATACCTTCCACTGATTTCGACCTAAAATAATCTCTAGAAGGGAAATCAAACCATTACACAATGGGATGAAGAATCCACATGGGATGTTATGGATCGATTTAATGAACTAGTGAGGAAGTTTAGACATCAAGGACTCAATATATGGATTCAAATGAAATCATTCTCTAATGTACTCCACCTACTGTCACGATCAATCATCAATGTTTTCGCTGAGGGATGATTGAGGTTCAAATCACCCATCATAGGATAAGATATTTTGGATGATGTATCCCATGATTCTAGTTAGTGTCAATGTAAATGTGAAGACCTGTATGTGGAATCCTCCATGTTGATGAAACAACCAAATTATCAATATATGTTGAAGCACTGACTAAAAAGAATAATGAATTTAAGATACCAACAACACAACAACCTCTTACTCTAGTCATGGACTTTTATTCATTCTAGATATGTTATGGAATGCACATATATACAAGTGGGAGAGGGATTTATTAAACCAATTTAAATATACAATTTCTATAATTTTTTTATTGTTTTCGTTAAATTATTGATAATTCATTGGAATGTGTCTAATTTTTTAGGAATATTAGAGTCACTGGTTTCCAAAGAAGAAAAGGTATAAAATATGAAAAATAAAAAAAGTACACATCATGATTTACCTTTAAACATCGTGTACTTGAGGATCAACACATGCATCACGTCATGATGCCAAGCCAAGACCATGCCACAATCCTAGAAGGATGTAGTTGTTAAACATTGTGCTCATATCAGATAGGTCCTTAATCCATTTATATCCTCAGGTGAAAAATCCATGATGAATCCATGAAAATATCATATATAGAGTTGGTACACCTCAAGAATGAATCTATCACTTCGTGTAGCTAGTTAAACCACTCAAATTTGCATGAGACCAAGGTTCCACACTAGATATAAAATATATGTGGAAACTAATGCATATCAATTCTACGCATCATATAGCTATGTGTACACATCGTGGAAATTAATTCATATATATACAGTAGTAGAGAAAATAATTTATGGGAATTCCGTAGGTGATTCTATTATCACTTGTATCACCTTTGTTAATACATTCAATCATTCATCTCTCAAACTCTGTAATATTTGTGATTTTTTATTAATCCTAGAGGCATGAAACCACATTAATTGAACACATCCAATTCATTTAATTATGGTTAGTTTCAATACACTTTTATATTTTTCAAGTAATTCTTGTATTTATAATAGTAATTTATATAATGCATGTTTATTTTAGTTACCATTCACAAAACTCGGCATTATGCCAATTCAATTAATAAATCTATCATGCATGTTGTCATTCATTTATTTAATTACATCCCACCCTCCATGAGTTTCTAAATTTCATAGGGGTAGGAATCAGGAAATATATCTGCATAACTAAATATACATTAATTTATAAACATGGAATGCAAAATTGAACTAGTAAATAGGTTATGAGCCATCATTATACCCCATTTGTGGGAGCTTCTGAGACCACATAATGGTCAAACAAAAGATTCCAACATAACTAGAGTAAACTATGCTATGCACGCTAACATAAGAGTCTTTCTACCTTAATGAAACCAAACATAATGCACCTAGGTTGTCGATATCTCTCGGCCAAAAAATTACTACATCACATGAGCTTATGAACAAAGTCAATTAGTGATCCATGTTTCTTTCATAGACTAAATAATATGATCTTTCCATTGATAGAAATAAAGGACATCCCTCATTGAGATTCATGACTTGATCCCAACTGCTCATTCGTCATTTAAGGTCATCCAATAAATATAACATAGATAAAACTACCTAACAAGTAATTATAGAAATGACTACCCTATTGGTATAGGAATCATATTTCACTGAAAGAGAAAATGTTAATCTTCTAGTGGAATCCACCTTGTACTGCCACTACCAAATTTTTTTTGTAAATAATAAATGTTTGGGAAAAATATAAATTTCTAAATTTGACTAATGCATGGGGGAATTAACGACACATTTCAAGTGTTCCATGTAAATAAACTCATATTTTTCAAATGGTGATATAGATGATGAATTTTACATTGATCAACATTGTGGGTTTCAATACGATGTGGATGAAAACAATGATGTTAAATTGAATAAATGTTTTTTTGGGATGAAGCAAGCTCCTAGTGTATGGTATTATATCATTTAAAAGAGTATGAGAATGTTTAAATTTCTAATGAAATATTTTATAGAAACATACAATTGAAATATTTTGACTCTAGATCTCTAATTTTTATTTCATATATGGATTATAGTTTTTTTGGTGGGGATGTAGAAGATTATTCTAAATAATTTTATTAGGTAATGAAGAAAAATTTTGAAATTTATATGTATGGAGAATTAACATTTTTATATGGATTACAAATTCAGGAAGAGAAAAAAATACATTTTCTTATCTCATTGAAAGGTATGCCAAAAAATTGATAGAAATGGTTGGGATTAAAGAATAAAAAAAATATTCCACTACTATTTCAAAGAGCACAATTATGAGTAAATATGAATTTCGAATAAGTGTGAATCAAAAATACATTCAAAAGTTAATATTAAGTATTCATTATCTTACCTATTTAAAGAATTATATTGTTTATATTGTGATTTTGTGGTCTATGTATCAAAATAATCTGATTGAGTCACATATGAATATATAAAAGGGGACTCTAAGATATGTCAAAGGAACAAAATCATATGGGTTTTTATAAAAAGGAAATATTGAGGTAAATATTCATGGTTACAATGATATTTATTGGGATGGAGATTGTAATTATAGAAAATCAACCAATGGAAGAAAATTTTTCTTGTGCAAATTTTGTGAATGTTGGTATAGTTAAAATATACCAATAACATTGTGCACGTTTAAATCTGAATATGTTAAAGCTAATCAAGTGTGTACTCAAATATTGTGGATTAATGATTAGATGGAACATTTGATTGTAAATATTTCAAAATCATTGAATATATTTTGTGATAAACAAAATTAAAGTTATCTGTCTAGGAACCATTTCCAAGAATCATGACTAATATAAATTAATATAATGTCTAAATTTATAAAATATAATGTTTCTACCTGAGTTACTTTTCTGAAATACAATTCAATAAAATATCAGATTTATTATATCATTATAAAATAAATGTAGAAAGAATAATTTGTGAAATTGAAGCAGAAACATTATGTTTATCCTCCACCCATGTCTTCCAAAACATCCAAATGATGTACCCCTACTGTTTTTTGGATTATGTTGACATAAGAGAGAAAAATTAAAAAGATTTTAAAATGTGCTTTACTTTTCTTTCTGTTATGAATCTGAATTTCTTGTTATCATATAATTGGGTAGAGATAATGAAATGTCTTAAATTAAATAATAAAGAGTTATGAGGATGTTTCAAAATAAGAAAGAGATGATTTAGTATAAAATATGTGACGAAATTAAAAGGGTAAAGAAAAATAAAGAGATAAAAGAACGATAAGAAGAGTTTCAAAAAGAAATATTGAGGGATAAAAGAAGATCCTATTAAAAGAAATGTGAGAATAATATATCCTTACATGGAAAAAATCATAATTTTTACCGGGGGACCGAATTTCAAACAAAATATTAAATTTTATAGTAGCGTGGTGTCAAAAAAATTTATTTTAAATGAGTAAATGTTTTGATAAAAGACAAAAAAAATTATGTACTGAATAGTTGAGTTGTTAAAATGTTGAGATAGTTGAGAAATTGTTAATGAGGGTTTTCAATAAATCTAATGGGGAGATTGACGAACCATTGTGATAAATTGGTTTAATAATTTTTTTATTACTTTTTGACAACTAACCATTTTGTATAAGAATGTTTTTGTTATCCAACAATCATATCTATTTCATAGGACTAATAAAATATAAATTTATACCATTATATATAGTTTGATTTATCAATATAAACCAGATTAAGATATTTATATATCAAATTAATAGTGGAAAATTTTAAATAATATGTAATTTTTCTTCGTTGTATATAGAGAAGGATAAAAATTTATAAGACAGAAAGAAATATTTTTCTATGCTAGAATGAATGAATATGATATTTGATGAAGAAATAAAGTTTTTGAAGTGTATTGAAATATTTTTATGATTTCGGGAGTTAGAAATATGTTTATAAATTGTAGAATAATTAGACAATGATTTTATGATCAATAATTTCACAAAAATAATTAAAACATTCATAAGAAAATCATTTTAATAAATTTTTTAGTGGTTTGATAAATTTAAATTTTATAAAATGGAGTTTCTATAATAAAAAAAAATCAATCACAATTCACTCAGAATTATAAAAAAATCATATTTGATGAAAAATTATACAAAATTCAGACTCAATATATATCCAATTCAGATTCACTAAGAAGAATTCAAAAATCAGATTTTATGAGAAGGAAACAAAAATAAGACTAACTCTGAGAAGTATATAGAAATCAAAATGACTCTATGAAGGAAACTGAAATTGAAATGACTCTTAGAATGAAAATTTTTTTTAATAATATTATTAATAATAAGACTCATAAATTAAATTATGGGTGTTTTATAAGGATGTAAAGGAGTAAAAAATGAATTTAAATTTTTCTTAAATCTCGAAAAAATTCAAGGAGATTTGAAGAATTAAAAGTTGATGTTTAAATATGAGATATAATTAGAGATATTGAGATTTTCATATGTGTGGAATGTTTTCAATTTTCTATCAATTTTTTCTGAGTATCATATATATACAACCCCATATTATTTGTTCAATAAGAAGGTAGTGTGATAAAGAAATCAATTAAAAGTAATTTCCAACTAGAGATCTCGTGTGTAGGATCAGACAACTGAATGTTTTTATGGGATTAATCAAGTTTGAATTGGGAAGATAATATTCATTCATTTATATTATGTAAATTATACTGAGATACATCATATTGAGTATTTTTGAAAAGAATGATTTTTTAAGATTGTGATTGTGTTCATTTTATTGAATCCATCATATTGAGAGAATAAGATCCAAAAGGATTTTATTGAGAAAATCTAAACAAGACTCATCATATCGAGAGAATCAGATGTAGAGTGATTGTATTCATATAATCGTAGCTATACACATTATATTGAGAAAAATGGATCTAAGCAATTTGAATAGAAAATTCAGATTATGAAATTATGACTCAGATTCAACAATGTCTTTATTATTTTGATTGAAACATTTTGTAGAAAAAAAATTTGATTAACTAGTGTTAATATATATAATCAACCCTATCAATAGAATAAAGGTTCCTAATGGGAGTTAGAACATTATTTATTTAGTTCTTCATAAAAGTGTATTTCTATTGACTTGTGGCAGTGGCTATACAATGGATGTAGGTTCTCAAGGAGAGATTGATCCTTTAAAATTCATGTGATATTTGATTATTTTCCTATTATTTTATACATGAGTATTTATAAAATGTGGATAAGGATATAAATCATAACAGGTTGTATGGGTTATTCTTCAAAAGTTTTTAAAATATAAAAAAAAAGGACAATTGATTTATCCCACTCTTGAAAGTTGTTAGTTAGTAATTTGTATCATCATGTGTCATTATCCGAAAAATATTTAAAGATTCCTTTAAATTTTATTCATTCATAGGGTTATAGATTCATAAGTTACCAAATTGGTAAATGTAGTATGGTTAAATATGAATACATAAAAGTGTTATCTATAGTTATGTTTCCAATGATGAAATATTTTGAACTTCCACTCTGAAAACTTATTTAGTTTTTTCAACCCATGATATGTCACATTTTATATTCATTTTCACCTATTTTTATACTCAATATATGGAAATATTAACTTATTTTTAATTCTCTATTTATCTTTTTGATCAAAAATCCCATTTCTAACATGTCCATGTATACCATAAATATTTTAATGAATGTTTAAATATACACATAAGGGAATTTAATTTCATTTTTACACATTATTTAATCTTTGTAAAATGGTTTTAAAAGGAATATTTATGTCATTTTCAAAAGAATTCATACTATACTTAAACTAAAACTTTGAAAGGATTTTTTGTTTAAACATGTATGGTATGAACAAAATTTCCCAACATCATAAAAATTGTTTTAATTAAATCCTACATTATATGTTTTCAATTTTATTTTCAAAAAAATTTATTTCTATAATAAAAAATTATATTGTTATATAAAAAAATTATTTCCAACTAATTTTTATTTTTATAATAAAATTATTTGAATTATTATTAATGATTCTATAATATCATTCATACATGTTATTTTAACAGAAAAAAACATTAAGATGCTTTATTTTATAAAAAATATTTTTGAAGTGGAAATGATATTTTCATCAAGAAATGATTTATTGAACATTAATCAATCCTATAGTAATTTCCATGGTTAATTTCTAAGAAAAGAATTTTGAAAATATTTTCTCTTATTAATTTCCTTAAATGTAAAATAGAAATATAAATTAATAAATTGTTAAAATTGTATCAAAGACTCAATTATATGTTTCTATTTAAAAAATAATAATTTTGTAAATAAAATATTTCTACCTTTTTTTTCAATTTGTAAATTCTATTTTTCTCATTATATTTTAATAGATATTTAACCCCCTTTTTTATGTTTCCAAGGTAATTTTAAAATAAATAGATTTTGATAATGTTTTTAAAAAATTATTTTTGTTAATTTGGAATGGATATTTTCATTAATAAATTATATAAATTATTTTTGATTATTTCTTCATATGTTATTATGTTTATTTTCAGAGAAAAAACATTTTTAAATGTGTAATGTATTTAAAATATTTTCACAGTGATAAAATGATATTATGATTAGGAAATGTACTTTATGAACATTAAGTATTATTTTATAATAATATGAATTTATTTAAATGGACAATTATATTGAAAATGTTTTTTATAAATAGATTTTTTTAATGTGGAATGTATATTTTCCATAACAAATATTCTAACTGATCTTTCAAAAACAATTTTATTGAAAATGTACTTCCTCTAACCATAATATTCCTTTTATAGTGATATGGTCAAGGGATCCAATTAGTATTCATTCATTAAATTGTTTTTTAATATAATGATAATATTAGTATGAGAATGATTTCTACTTATTGGGTTATAAAATGATAAAAATCTTATGAATCAATATTCGTTTCCAATTGGTCATTCTTGATGAGATAAAGAAATTATTATGAACCCTATTTATTTAAAAAAAATCTATGATAAAATGTTTATGATACCCATTTATTTTCATGGAATCAAATATGGTGAATGATTTATTATATTGTGTAACATGTATATATGATTTTAATTATGTGATATATGGGTCCAACATATCCCTCCAATTAAATGGGTATATATTGAAATCTTATGAAATAAACTGTACCATAATGGGTAGTGAACCCATTTAATTCAGGAAAATTACCTACTGTGAATATTTTTTGAGTGAAACATGAATTAAATGATGGTTTGGGTAGTGAAACCTATCCAGTACACATAATTTATAGTTATACATGAAAATCGTTGAAAGGATTTTCTATTATTATATGTATGCCACAATTCAATGTTTTAAGTCATTTTCTGATCTCATGAATCATGTATTTGAATTTATTATGTTTTATTCCTTATGAAATACCATTATTCATCCATGAATAAATATTATGATCTTTTATATGAATATTATGGGTTTTCATAATTTTTTATCATTTTATCACACTCTTATTCTAACACTAGGTTTATATATCTCACTTGTATTCCAATATTGGGCATTAGACCCCGCCCTTTCATAAGATTATTTTCCATAAGTTATGGTGATTGGAATTGTGTGTGACAAGTCTAAGAAGGGATTTAATTATGAGGAAATATGTGGGAGAAAATTTAGAACTGCAATAAACCTAGTTCTTTTATATTTCATGGTTTCTAATGGAATTATACTATTATGATCTTCAAGATTGTGTTTGTGTTATTTAATGAATATTCTTCTAGAAATATGTAGTATATTTTTAGGATATATAGGGGTCACTATAATCATTCCAACAATGTATTTATTTGATTAGCATAGAGTAATAAAACCAAGTACCCAAAAATATCCAACTCTAACCCAGTATTATAAATTAGCCAAATATTTAATGAATCCATTTAGTATACACCGTAAAATCATTGAACCTAGAACTCACCATCATTCTATTTAAAACATGAATTTTTTATTCCTATTATTTCTCTATTACTACAAATAACCAATCAATAGAATTTTCTTTTCATATAATTAACATAGATCTTATGAATAATTATTTCTGGTTTGAAATACATACATTTTAGGTATTTTACTTTTCTAGATTGGAGGACTATTTTTTAGAAATTATTATATTTTCAATATGCTATATAAAATTAATTATTCCCTATAAGATTTAATTATTCAACAAATACTCAATGGTAGTTCACATAAATAAAATATATATATATATTCATAGAGGGTTATATATTCTTAGTTATCATTATTTAATGGTATTTATACATGAATGAAAATACCTTATTGAATTTGGAAAAATTATTCTCAATATGGTATAAATACATAGTAGTCACCTCAATATAAAACTCATATTAGTTATTGGGGATTTAATCAATGAATACTTTGTTATCAAGATAAAAGAAGAAAATATTGATTATGTATTCTTGTAAAAACCATATATATGTGTTCTAAAAAAATTTATTTGTAAACCATTTTTTAAATTTTATTTCCAGGGCCAACTCATTAGTTTGAGGCATTACCAGAAATAATGACCATGGGATGGAGTCCCCCATTGTATGTGGTGATGGAGCATTTGGGATATATGAAATAGAATATATTTCTTTGGTTAAATTTTGGAATTAATCATATTCTTGTGTTTAGTCTATGTGGGAAAATAACTAGATCATAGTAGTGGAAGCACTATTCATCCCAAAAAATAATTTTTTTCTATTTCAATTCAAAATTAATTGCTACTCTTGTACGTTTTATGGTATGAAACATGTAATCAGACTAGTTACCATGGCCCATAAATATTATTTGAGGTAATATTCCCAAAATTTCTATACATTAAATAATTAATAAAAATATTATATAATTACATACCATTCATATCTTCCTCACTATTTTATAAGAATGTAAATAAAATAAGTTAAATAATAAGAAAAATGTATCTTTTTATTAAAGGTGGTTTCTATCTACATAAATGTTCTAATCTACAAAATTTATAGGCAATAATGATAGTGATATTATATATTTTATGTGGTACAGAAAGTGTTAAAACTCTTATAGTGTAGAAGTTATAAACTGATTCCATCAACTTTGAGAATATTTTGATGTTGAAGACATACTAGTGGGGTTACATGGGTACTTTTACTTATGGATGGTTCATTCTTTCTTTCTCTAATTATATTTTGTATGTGATTTAATGATACTAAGTTGATCTAGTAATTTAAATTCTTTAAATTTCATATTTAAAACTACTTTACATATTCTTTTTCAGTGGTAGGGGATAAAATAACATATGTAATTTATTAGGACCTAGCCATACACAACACATATTATAATAAATTCAAAATAGACATCAATTTTTTAAATTCCTAATCATATTTTATTCATATATTTTTATTGAAATAGTTCCTAACTCTGACCTCAAAATTCCATAAATTTCAATTACAATACCTATAATTAATATCCAGTTTTCCATTAATAAAATATCTCATAAAATAAAACATGATTCTATTTCATTAATATTTAAAATCACATTAATATTGAATTATTTATTCTCATTAGACATTATTAAAACCACGTGAGAAATATTTTAAAATAAGGGATTACCAAATGAAATCCCCATAAGTGACATAATAAATAAGATATCTGATTATCCAGTGAAAAACAGGAAAACCATAAAATATTTAAATTTATATTAATAAACCTTTAAAGGATGAATGTAATCTATTCCATATGAAATAAACAAGCATATATCTAATATAAAACCTTTAGAATAAATTTCATGCAATTAAAAATCATTTCTGAAAAAAGGGGAATCATTTCCATATATGTCTTATATATAGAGTAACCCTCAATATTACACATGGAAAAACCATCATGGTTCAATTTTTAGTATCAATCCCTATTACACATTATTATATGGAGTAATCACAACTTTTATGCATAAATAAACCAGCATAGTTATAAATTTAATAAACATTATATTATATTCATATTATATCTTATGACAAACCAAATTGGAAAACTTATTCATTTTACACAATGCATTAGATATACTATAATGGCGATCACCCTTCTTAGAACCTATATCAAGATCATCCATGAGCTATAATGGGGAATAAACCTCCTAATAAATTATATCAGCCTCAACTATATATTATATATAAATTTCTAATATAATACAATAATTAAATAATTTAGGTTTATATAATTTAGTATATCAAATTATGTAAAATATTCTTATCCTATATTTGAAATAGAGTAGGATTTGACAATATAATTTTTACTAGAAAATCATATTATGTAAAAAAATCCATTAAAATGGAAAATTAGGTTCACTTTGGTGAGATATAAAAAAATTGGATTGGAATCATAATTTTATATAATGGTTGTGGTGGTGGGATAACTTGTTGATTCTATATACATTAAAATAGAAAATTTCAATTTTTTTACTTTGATAAAAAATTGAACATATTTTACATAATGATTTATTTTTAATGAATTTGAAATAACATCATAATTGTTATAACATTTACATTATTTATTTTTATGTACATTCAAAATAATTCCATAAATCATATATTAAAAATATATAAATGGGACAAAAAATGTGTTATGTGGGACTTTTATTAGAGTATTTTTTAAAATATTTTAACTTACCTCAAATATGAATAAATGTATCTATTTATTATATTATTCAATAACATAATCATGTTAATTATTTAAATATTTATAACCCTTTTTATAGTGAAATCCCACTCTTACTTTAATACATTTTCATTTATGTTTATATTGGATGTTTTGAATATTTTTAGTTCACAAGTCCAAAATTACTTCGATATGTTGAGTATGATAAAATAAGAAATTTAGATATCATATCTCAAATTTTAATCATTTAATAATTATATTTTGAAGATTTCAATAAATATTTATAAACCGATAATAAAGAATTCTTTATGAAATATTAACAGTGTTAAAATCATAGAGACATTATGTTATTGTATGCTTTAGTAAAATTTTAATTTTTACGTGATCATTGTGGAAACAAGATAATTAATATAATGCCATTTAACATTTTTTATAACATTATAAATATTATATAATTTCATTATATAAAGTTATATATATCATTCATTTGATGAGGTGATGAAAAATGAATCACAACACTTTTTGGAGGTTGTAGTCCACAAGTGCACAAGAACAAAAGTACCCTTTTTCAGTGAATAGATAGTTAATAATGAAAATGATATATTATTTTAATAGATGTACACATGTGTAATTAATATCAATTATATAAATTATGTGCATCATTATAATCCATTATTATTGATGGTGATGTAATTAAAAAAACATCCAATCGTGACATAGTAATCCTAAATTTTCATGAATGATGTATTATTTTTCCGTTTGATAAAATATAGAGTGGAATATAAGTTTTTAAATTAATATGATACCGAATAATAATATTTGAAATACTAAATTTATTATCTCATTATCATTAAAAAATTTTTACGGTTGCTAAAGTAGAAACAATAAAAACAATAGGTTAAGAATGACATTTTTACTTTGGAAAACCTAAAAAGGGTTACAAAAAATAATTGATTGGTAGTTTTTTTTATAAAAATTAATCCTCTAAGATGTGAAGAATCATTTAATAAAGGTATTTGAGATTTTAATTTTTAGAGAAAGGATTTTTATGCCTTAGAAATATTTGAAGAAAAGAATCCATTTTATAAGAGAGGGGTGGGAACTCAGAGAATGACATAAAATAATAAATTAATAATTAGTAATATTGATTTAAACATCATTCCAAATTTAACATATTACATGATAAGATGAAGAAAAGTCTAAAAACGTTCATAAAGTTTAACTTCAGACTGTATCGATCACATTTTTATGCTGATCTTTTTGTTACAACCCTTGTTAATCTTATTCCCACTTACCACAACAACATGGTTTTTTAATATTTGCTGGTAAATGTAGTTAAAATAAATGGAAAGAGACCATAACCAAATCATTGATGATATTATAATACCAATCATGATCACTTCAAATAAAATAATATTTTTTTTGGATTTTAATCATGAATAAAATTTTATTTTCCAAAAATATCAATATTACCAATTCTAGAACTAATTATTCACATAAACAATAATAACATGAATTAACAAAATAAATTCATGAAAAAATTTTAAAAAAATATAAAAAGTAATAAATATATAAAAACCCATTCATATCATTATGTATTTTAATATATATTTATCTTATTATTTTCTATTTTATTTATTTTAATTTTCAAATAATTTAATAAATATTTTGTTAACAATATGTAAGAATTTAGGGTAATTACTTATATAATTAAAATTAATAATAAATTAAAATGAAGAATTTTCATCATTTAAAATTAATATCAATATTTTTAAATAGATATATTTTATTTTTATCCCCTTCATAAAAAATAATATATTCCATAAAAAAGAGTGCCATATTTTACAATTCATTACATAATATATTATAATCATAATAATCTCATCCAAATAGAAGAAATGGTAATATAAATAAATTTTTTGAGTACATATGAAACTGAAAAATTAAATAAAACTATGGAAAGTGTTATGATAATTTTCCATTCATTATAATTCTTTTTTTATCCATTTATTACCTTATTTACAAAAATAGTTTTTACATAAATATATGTTTTACTATTCATCGTTTAAAAAAACTATTGGTTTGTATATAAAAAATTTAGGCCCACTTATTCAATATATTTAATCCATTTCTAAAAAATTTAAATCCATAAGTGAAGACGATTACTATTAAATTAAATTATAACAACATGATGATAAATAGATTTTCAAAAAAAAAAATTATTTATATATTTGATTTTTACTAATTACATTTATAATATTAATTCAACTGAACATTATTGAATTATTACATTATAATATAGATAATTTTACATTTCAAAATTTTAATATTAAATTGATATTTTTTAATTATTTCAGTAAAAATACAATTATAAATGAAAATAAAATATTTATCACTATTCACTGAGAACTCAATATTTTTAGAAAAATAACAAACTATTACCAACTGATAATTTTATATTTTTACCAAAAATATAAATTTCAATTTTCCCAATACATTTTATGAATTTTTTATAAATTATTTGAAATATTTTATCACTAAAATCATTAATTTGTTTTAAGAAAAAATATTTTTTCTGAAAAAATCAATTTAGTTAAAACAGTTGCCTTTTTAAAAAAATTACTAAATATATAGGTAATGGATTGGAAAATTATATGATTAATTATGAAAATAAGACTATTAATTCCCACAACATTATTTTATATCTTATAGTAGTCTTATTTTATTAATATTATTTCACAATTCATCGATGCTCGGTGTTGAGTGGCTTGCAGGTTATCGAAGATAACATCACTATTTTAAAATATCATTATATTACATCATAGGAATCATGAAACCATGCAACAATAATTTTACATTATTTATAATTTTATTTATAATATAATTAATGAAAAATCATTTTTTAATGTTTTTCCCCAATATTATAAGTTATGGTATGTCCTTAGGGTGATCATAGAAAACAACTTCATTGGTATTATTGATCATTAGTAGCGTGATGATATTTTCCATAATAGAAAATTAAAATTAAAAAATATTCATAATTAATGAAGTAGACATTTTTCTTATAATTTTTTAAACCTTGTTTCTTTACTCCCCACATCCAATTTTGACATTTTGTGTTTGTTAACATGTATTTTTACTACTAATGGTATACTACAATTTTTTGTAATGCTTGAAATGTAATTTTTTTTGTAGATTATTGTTGGCCATATATATTGATTGAGATTAAGCATATAAATTTTCACCTCCCATGGACTCTTTTTTATTTATGGACTTATTTGTTAGTTTTTTATCTTGGTTCATTGATTTTCCTCCTTGAAAATTTTTACTATTTTTGTAAACTCCTAAAATGCCTTAGGGTGCTCATGGATAAACAAGGTATATCACCATAACACCATGTATGTAGTAACATATATTGGATGTATTTTTTTATATTCGTACATATCACAAAAATTAACATTAAAAATATATAATAGTTTAGTAGTCCCATTGAAGTAGATACATACATGATAGTTACATTAAATTTTAAATAAAAATTAATTCAAACAATTCGTTGAATATTTATTTTTCATTCAAGATTAACTTTTATTATTCACAATATTCATTTTGTATTCTTAAGGAATGGAAATAAATATAATTTTATGATCTCATAATCTCAATAATGAGTAATGTATAATAGATATTAACACTTCATAAACAATTAATAAATATTTATGTAAAAATAAATAAAAATATATATTCATTATTAGAGAAATATATACAAAAAAACATAATAAAAGAAATATATATTAACAATAATGGAAATAATAGTTCTTAAATTAAATTTCATTGAATCTATAATCATACAATCCATATCATTATCAAGACATCTGATTCATTCTAATAAGTTTTTGTTCCCAGTCTATAAGGACCATGTCTGTTTTGGTTTAATTATTTTGTCAATATATCTGTATGGTTTTTAATTTAACATTCATTAATAAAGATTATTAATTATGTTTCATGATAATAAACCATAATAATTATTCTTTTTGAAGTTTCTTATGGTTTTTGTAGGAGAATATTTTTTGTGGGTGTATAAGAAATATCCTTAAACACTGAAAAGCTTCCAAGACATTCATCAATGTTCCAAACATCATGATGATTTTCATAATACAATAAATTGTAGAAAAATTTTTACAAAAGTGGTAAGTGCCATAGAAGAAACATATATAATGACTATGAGAGTTATAAATGAGGATTTCGAATTTTATGTTCCCAAAGTCACCTGAATTACTAAGAATATTTAAAAAATGATATTTTTCTTTGAAAGAGGTATTTTATAGTTATTAAATATTTATATAAAGGGTAATTTTGAGTCATCAAATGATAAATTATCAAAATCTATATCATACTAAAATATTTCTGAAAATATATATGATTATATGTGAATTAGTTTTCTTAATTAGACGCATATATTCAACTCTTATAAGTGAAGTGAAAATGGGGAGAAATCAAAAGAATTACAATTTTGATTATAATATTTGAAAAAATTCAAAAGGGGGGAATTTAAAAAATATAGAAATTATTTTGACATGAAATGGTTTCATAAAAAAGAGTATTTTGATCATTAAATAATGTAATCAATCATCATTATTGGGTAATGATAAAGAGAAAGTGTAATATGTTATTCATTAAAAAACATCATTTATAATTTTTTATCTGTAAATAAGTCTAATTAATTTATTTTTTGTTTCTATGTTGTGAAATAAATAAGATTAAAATTGGACAATAATATTTGGATAATGTCCATAGGATGAAGTTTCATCAGTCTAATATCCTAAATTTCCGATGTCTATATATTTGTTTTATAAATTTAGATAATCCCGTTTCTAATTAATATGGAGGGAAATAATACAAAAAAATTCAATTGGTGCAAGACCAAATACATGACCCTAAAGTACATAAAGACTAAACAAAACTGGGAAAGACCCATTCCCTACAAATTTTATTCAACTAACCTGGCTTCAAATCTTTCATGGATGGGAAATAGAATTTCTTATGTAGAGATGCATAGAGACTGTTACTAATAGTTCAAGGAATCCATTCTAATTCATAAAATTTGTTATCACTGAAAATCTAGATGTTAGTACACTATATCCCCAAATGGATAATCACGTGAGGAATATTATGGTATTATATACAATTTTTTTTATAATTAATTGTCTTTCTCTATGGAATGGATGTCCTTGCTAGCTGCCGAAGAATCTTACCAACCTGTCAGCACTGACGTTTCCATGGATCCTCCCTCTAATTAATTACCTCACATTGTTTATATCCCAAATCTCAGCCCCCACTCATAACACTCTATATTAAACTCAAATACATCACCCTGTGACCTCTCCATTTTGAGGATAAACCCAACCAGCCCATCGATATTTCCTTCCTCCTATAGAAGATTGAAATTCTAAAAGCACCAACAATTGGGGTTCCTCTATGATTTCATCATGAATATGGATGTAGGTTTATTGGGAGTCTTTACAACTTGAATAAACCCCAACATCAATGATATAGACATACATTAAAAAAACATTAAAATTTTAACTAGTTATGTAATTAAATGAATGTGATTAATATACTGATCTGATATAGAAATATTGATCCATCAAAATAAGATTTCTCATTTACAACAAAATGATTACGCTTATATATATATATTCAAGATAATATATTAATGAGTGACCAGATAAAAAAAATTGGAATGTAATTATTGAATAAATTATAACAAATTCAATACATGAAAATTCATCAGATAGATTTATCAGAGTAGTTATATTTAAAATGTTTTAGACGAGGAATAATAAACAGATTGGGTGATCATGAAGAAGTTTGTTGTATCAAATCAATTTAATGGAGATTATATATATTTATATAAATGATTATAGAAAAAATTAATCATTGAATATATTGTGATAATCATCAATATTTGTAATATTACTAAGGGTGAGTATGCATTCTCATATTCTATAACAACATGTTTATATATGTTCAATGAGAGGGGAATCTTATGGGATAGGTAAAGTGTATTTTAAAATGTTTAAAAATATATAGGAATCCATAAAATGAAATTAAATTTACTAGGAAATAAATTATTGGTATTTAGTTGAGGGGGAAATTCAATTTAGTTCCCCCCCAAAATTCCTAATGATCATAAATAGAAAGGGGAGTTCATTCAATATGATGGAGATATTGTTCACATATGAAATGGTAAAGAAGTTGTGTTTTTGTGCCATCAATATTTACAAAATGATTTAAATTTCATGTTGAAGAATCTATATTCAACAAATTATCACTAGATAGAGAAGAAGAACCATTAAATTTTAATAGGGTTACTAATTATTTGATTAAAAGTACATAAGATATGGGATACTTGATTATAAATGCATTGAGTGGAGACCCAATATATGGGAAAAATATATATAGGTATACCATATAAATTCAACAAATAGTTATTCTCAACTATGCTTGTTGAGATCAAGGGTAGTGGGTAGAATCATATAGAGATAGACTTCGAAGATACACTAGATATAGGTATACCAAATGTGGTAAATGGAATAAAATTTTTCATTGGAATTTTTTTCTAAAATGTTTTACAAAAATAATATTGAGTAAATCCAAGTATTATAATGATCGAGATGAATTTTCAAGGACAAATAAAACATAAGATAATTTTTGAATATCTTGTAGGGTGTATAATGGTGGGGGTGATCTATGTTTAATGTGGAGGAAGATAAAATCATTACACAGAGGATAAAAAGATAGTGAAAATAACTTGTATCTACATGGTATAACTGGTTTCTAAAAATGATTGTTATTAGGGTGTATAATATGATGTGTATAATGTTCATATATGATGGAATGTACACATGTGTAAGAAACTATATAATATTAGTCGATTTCAATGGTGCATAACAATGGTTATATGGAGAAAATAATACTGAGGTATAGAATTTTTTATTTCATAGACCTATATAATTACATAAGATCATAGATGAATCATTATTATGGAGAATAAACAATATTAACAGGTATAGTTATTTGTACCCATATTTTTAAATATTATGTGCTACTCTCCAACTCACTTTGTGTGCTTATATTTTTTCACATCAATGGTTAGGTTTATATTAAATATATCACAGACCAAAACTCTAAAGAAGATATAATAGGTCATAATTTTATCCTTAAAATGTTTAGAAACATTATTAAATAAGACAATGTTATAACTAATTTATCCACTCCTTCTCAAAGATCATTTTAATGGTCTACGTAAAAAATATTTGTATCAAATGGTAGGTTCTCTTTGGATTTACATACAATGAGAATGTTGGTTATTAATTTAGTAAATAATTTTGGTGTTCTATTTTTTAAAGAGAAAAAAATTATTTTTTGGAGAATTGGATGTTACACTATCTTCTAGCTCCTGTAATTGAAATTTGAGATGAAAAAATAGAAATATTTCATCCCATTAATTAGGTTTCAATGATATATCACGATATAAGAGATTATGAAATTTATGTCAATGCTCAAAATTTCCTGTTTATGAATCATCTAAAAATTATTTATATATTTATTATACTATTGATAATGGAAACAATTTGTGAGATATTCTGAAGGATTCTTGAATTATTTGAAAATGTGACTGAATATATGTTAAAAATATGGAGTATTAGATTTTAAGATGTTAATTTGGATGAGAAAAAAATTAGTGGTTACTATTTTATAAGATTAAACAATAATGTAATTAATATTAGAGGTTTTTGATAAAAAAAATTATGATTTTAAAATTATTATTAAATCAAATAGAATGATTTTAGATATATTTTATTTTCATGTATCATATTTTGAAGATCCTTGATATTTTTCTGAAGGAGAAAGTTAGAATATTCTAATGAAATTGTAAATAAAATAAGATAAAAATTTTATGAAAAAGACATTAAATAAAATTTAATATTAGGATTTTATTAGAAAAAATATTTTTGATAAATATTCTGATGGAGTATTAAGATATATAGAGGTAAATTCGGAATTATAAGACCAAAATCCAATTATTGATCATCATTATATGAAATATAAATAAGTAAATTTAAAATATAAATTTCAAAATTATATTCAATGTTGGGATTTTAATTACAAATGTAATTTACACAAATTTTTATTTATAGAAAGTATAATGATCCAATAATAGAATAAAGAAGATAATAATTCTCCAAAATTTTAGGGGTATAAATAAGAATTATAATATTTTTTAAAATGAATAAAATATTTTTAGGAAAAAGAGTGAAATTTGATTCGTTATTAAGTGTTGAATCTGATTGTCAAGTCAACTTCATTGATTTATTATACAATGGAAATGATTCATCATTTATTTATTTTTATAGATAAAAATTGATTTTATTATAGAAACTTTTTTTATGCAGTATGTGAGGAAAAATAAAAATTGATGATTAAAATAATGAAGTTGAACAATGATATTAAAGACATAACATTTGAGAGTGGTGACATAATCAATTTGGTAGAGATAATTATCAATGATATTTGATCAAAAAAATTTAAACAGAAAATATTGAAATAAATTTCCTAATTATTTATGATAAGTAATATTTATTGTAAAATCACAACATGGAATAAATAATATATGTTGATGAAAGTGACATAACCATGGTGAACATAGCTGAACACAAATCCATGGTCAATTTTTTGAATGATTATTTGGCTCAATATAATTAGTGTATTTACAACATGGTAATTTATACTTTAAAAAATTCCATTTATGAATGATATTATAACATTCCTGAATAGAGTTGAGGGTAATGGTGAATCATCACAAGATAGTGCAAAACATAGGTTCACAAAAGCGTGCTTCACCTATTCTCAAAAAACCCAACAAACATTTGTTTATACTAAATCATGGGTTCAATATTTAATATATATGCGAAATATTCATCCAATAATAAAAGGAATAGATCATTAAAACAATGTATAGAGTTTAAAAGTAAACCACAATTCTCAAAATGGAATACAAAAAACATCCTAGAATTATTACTATCAGTCTTGAAGATCATGATTTATAGGTTAATACTGGTGATGATGAATTTTTGGACCTAGATAACAATAATTTTAGTAAATATATATATATTTCCTATAATATTGGATTGAGTTAATGTTAATATATAAATAAAAATTATGAATAATATTTTCTAAAATGTTCGATGTGTATGAAAATAAATTTCTTATAGTGAATAATGTGAATGATTCAAGAGATAAATATGTAAAGAATAGAAATTTTGAGGAAATAAAAGAATTAATGAAATTTTATTTTAAATTACATAATATTTTATGAATAATTTTTTATAAATGAATTTAATTTCAATCATTTATTGGGTGTCATCCAGTATTTAGATTAAATTAAACATGAAATACTGTTAAATTAATTTTAATTAATCTTTTTTTTTTGTCTCTAAGACATTAGATTCGATGGAATAAAATTATGAAACTAAAATATTTAAAAATACGTTTTACACATGAGTAGGATTAGTATTAATATTTTTTTACAAAAATATTGAATTTTTCTAAAAATCAGTTTCATTAAAGTGAATTTAAATTTATTTTATGAAATGATTAATTTTTTGATCAATATCAACAAATACAAATTTTTAAAATAAATTATCCTTTTATTTAAAAAATATTATTAAATAATTTTTTTTGAATTATTTTAAATTGAATAAGTAGTTTAATTATATTACTAAAAAATTAATAATGTTCAATTTAACTAAATATATACTAATATTGTTTATAAAAAACTTGTTATAATTAATACATGTTTTTTAAAAAAAATATGCTTTTAATCGCGCATATTGGATTAATTTTAAATAAATGTTATCCAATTATATGAATTGAATTTCATAAATTGCATTTCATATCTGTAATAATCATAAATAATTTTTTTAATAATTTTAACATTATTTTTTCGCGGTTAATATTAATAATAATATAAATTTGTAACCTTATTTAAGGATAAAATATGTTTGTTGGGGGGATAAACATGAAGATAAGTGTAAAATTTAATATTTAAATGGTCAAAACCTAATTTACTAGAAATATTTAAACTCTATAATATAATAAATTTTAATTTATGGACAATATGATGAATTTATCTTGATAATGAATTTTTCATGTTGTATTCTTTTATGATCTTTCCATGTGGGTCAACTCTCACACATATAATAGGACACATCTTCTCCTCTACACTACACTCATCCAGATCCATTTGGATCTACCTTGACCTTATGAAACCCATTCTGTAAATCCCGTAACACATAATATATGCCATAAAATTCATATTATATTCTCCTATGATGGAGTTTTGTGCAAAACAAAAGGGTTCTCTAGTGAAGATGTATTGTTCATAACCATGTGTTTTCATATAATTTCACCATCCTCCTCAATAAAATAATATTCAAATATAGTAAAATAAAAAAATTCTTTATTACATATAATTAGATGTTATAATTTAAATGTAATAACCTATATCAATATACCTGTTCATCATATAGGGAATGAATACATCGATCTTGTGTACGAAAGACTACCACATTGTGAACCGATGTAATTCGTTTTCCATCATAAACTACCATTGAAGGATATAATGATGGATTTAAAGTATATAAATGAAACTAATGGAATATTAATACTTCACGTATCCTAATATGAAATATAAATTCTTCCCTTATAATCTGTCAAGAAATGATAAATTTTTGTGCGCATACATGTGGAGAAACTCATACTTGAAGCGATGTGATAAGGTTATCATTATGTTTTGGCAGGGAAAACAATAAGAATAGAATAAATGAATAACATTTAAATAAAATATATAATAATTAGTTTTTGAAAATTTATTTTATAAACAATAGTTTCATTCTATTAATTAATGAATGGAAATAATGTTCATTCTCTTGCAAGACCTACAGTCTTCATGAAAATTATAATTTATTTTTTATGGTTAACATTTATGGATTACTTCATGTATGTATACAATAAATATATATGATATATATTTAATTATTTATATTCTAAATATGATTTTACCATAATCAATGTACATGTATAAACTACAAAACTACATCATACATTTAAGAGGAAGCAGTCCACAAATGAAATAGTAATTATAATAAATAATTGTTAATAAACATGTGATAAAATATTAAATATAAATTTAATATTTTATGATATATATCGTTATAGATATTTAATATATTTATATTAAATAGATATTTATTATACAATATATTTATACATGTACTGTGTAATTTTGATATTGGTAGAGTATTTTCATCTCAAATTAATTTATGTGAGACACATTACATATTCTCCACTTTTTTCATATATGGTGTTTATATAAATCGAAATTATATAAATTATGATTATTGCTAAAAATATTATTGGAATTAAAAACTACATCTATGCATCTTTATTTTATTGGACTTATGATTTGAAATTTAAAAATTTTGAAATAGTTTATGTTACTATCTCATTATATATTTAGATTGTTTAAAATTATTCTTCTTAGGCTGAAGGTTATAAATCAACCACTCGATGAAATAATGGAATTTGTTTCTTCTCTGCTCATTTATATAAAATATAATAATTCATTTCATTTTTCATTTTTTATTTATTCAAAGAAAATCAATTTTTATGGAAAACATATATTAGTTATTATTGGTCAAAATTTCGTTCTCCTCAATTACCATGTTTTTAAAAAATGTTAAAATTAAAGTTTTTATTATCCTAGAATTGGTTGTTTGAATTTAAATTACCCTTAATAAATTATTAAAAAAATGTTTTAAAATCAATTTTGATGTAATTATATAAATGATTTATATATTAATTTTTTGAAAATATCAAAGGGATTATATTTGTCAATATATAAATTAATAATGGAATTTTACAACATCATGATTTCCCAATACATTAAGACATTTCTTATAATTTTTCTATTTTTATTTAGAAAAAATTGTATTATTTATAATTTTTTCATATTTTTATATTTTAATATGTTATTTTCATTGTTGAATGGGTATTGTCTTCAAAAAATTTATTATCATTACATGGTATTTCTTTTAATAAATAATAAATAACCTTGATTAGAGTTATGCTATACTACGGATGTGATCCCATGATACAAGCCATGTTATGTCCCTTTATAGTTAAATATTATCATTAAAATATATTTAGAAAAACCATTCCATTTTTAATTAGTCTTTTTATGACCAATTATTGTATTAATAACAAAAAATCATTATTTTACAATGTTTATTTCATGATTAAATTTTAACAAAACACATTTTTTCATTTGTTATGACAAGAAATTTTTTTATTATCTATTAGATTATGTTTGTATGATTTTCATTATATGAGGGGTTGGACCTGAATTATATATCCAACAAAAATATTTTTTAAAAATTGATCTCTTGATATAAAAAACAATGGAATGGGTACTGAAAAAAAATTATTAATTGATTTTTCAACTAGGATATTGTTGGTATTGAACATTGACTACTATGATGATTTGGTGAGTGAAAACATTAAACTATTATAGTATTATAATTGATCATTGAATAATGAGGAATTTATTTTATGATTATTTTTATTCCAAAAATCAATGCCTCATTATAATGGTATGATCTAATTGATTGTTTTTATTACTTATTTTTCATTTTATTACCATAAAACTACCAATAATTACAAGATTACTCTAAATTATGAAATAATTTGTAATGTATTGAAATGTTTTAAAAAATTCTTAAACACTTATGCTAAGTTCATATCTAATTGAATATTGATATTTCCCATTATATTTCATAATTTCATTCTAATATATACTTTTTTTAAATTTTCATTTCACCAATTTTTAATAATGGTATTTTGTATGATATTCCTTAATGGGAAATTTTTAGCAACAACTTTTTTTTATATATCTAATTTTTCAAATTTGATATTAATATAAATTTTTTTCATTAATATTTATATTATGTTTTGAATTATAAAATATTAATATGATATATCATTTTATGAAAATTTTTATTTAATGTAGATGGTATCATTGCCTGATTTAGTCATATTTGGAATATTAGATCCGAAAACATTAGTAAGATCACTATGGATAATTCTATTAATGTTATTAAACTTTAATATTTTGGTAATAATCATATATTTCCATAGTTACACCTTTGGATTCGAATTTTTAAAATAATTTCTCTCAATTTAGAGATCATATACATGATTATGTCTCTTCGACTATGATAATTATTTCACACACTGTGCTTCTTGTTCCGGTCGTTGGATGAAACCTAACCAATTAAGTATAATGAAAAATATGATATATAATTTAATTATATTTTTCTTAAGAAAAAAATTATCAGTTCTATAATGAAAAAAATTATTTTTTACTCATAAAGCAATCTACACCTAATAATCATGCTAGAAAATAAAATGAGAAGAATACAGACCAACAATATGGCGAGTCCTCCATGTTGCATAACACAACTTATATTTCAATGTTTATTAATCCACAAGTTATTGAGAAATTTATCTATGTTAATGAATGTAAGAACAATTTTATCATGTTTTTAGATAATGATTATTCATATTTTTTATATCTATAATTTAGAAGTTGATACAAAAAACAGTAGACTCTTATCAGGTGTATAATTAAATGGGAAATATTTGAATACATAATGTGAGTTGATATTAGGATATTATTTTTCGATAGGTAATCTCCGTATATTCTCTTTAATAAAATGTAAAAATAATTCACATAGTAAATGAAGGATGATGATAAACCCTTTGGTACCTATTAAGTACATTTCAAAAGTAATGTGAGGTATATATAAGATAATATCATCTTCTATAAGTATAATGTTGATTGAGCCATCATTGGAACAAAAAATATAAAAATGGAGTTATATATAAGGGACATCTTTAAAAATGAATAAATAATTCAATGGACTATCAATTTGTAAATTTTTATAGAAGATAACCATAAATAGATTAGTTTTGATATGAAAGTAATGATGAAAGTCATAGAAAACACAAAAACAGCAAGACAAAATAAATTCATTCATTTTATTAATTTTTTTATATATAAGAAAAAAGTTATGAATTTTTCCTAAGTGGACTGGTAAATTTTAAAATTTTTGAAAGTATTGTAATAGATAAATATTTTCTCTATGTGATTAGAATAAGTTATTTAGTGATGTTAATTTATAGAAAACACTGTAGAATGATCCACCGACAATAATGTTCTTATAATTCAAGTAGTGTTCGAATTCTTAAAACAAGTGATCAAATTTAATGTTTCATGATGATTATTAATATCAATAGTATCTTAAGCTGATACTCAAAGGGATATCTCAATCGATCACAATTTTTGATTACACATATAATATCGACATGTTTAAAGGTACAATTACCATCCACTCAAGAGATGCTAATGTCATATTTTAGACTAGTAATATCAAGTATTTTATATATGATTATATGTTTAAAGGTATAAAAATGCTAACACGATAATTATTTATTCAGTTTTTAGTGAAAACCCCTAATTGTAATATGATTTCATCTTTGTTATATATTTATTCTCCATATATTGTTTTTTGGAATGTTCTTCCCGTAAATATTTTTATTCTACCTCTAGTTGAATTTTATTTTTTCCCATGAATAGAATGGATTTCATAATATAATTCACACATTAGATGATGAGGATGGTATGTCATGTTTGGTATTCTGAACCAATCTATGATATTCTATTTATGAAATGATAATTATGATCCTCCTACAGAAATTTATTCTGCTTTATGGGTATTGATTAATATAAAAAATATGTGTTTATCTTTTGTGGATGGGAGTATATTGATCATTGAAATATATATATCATTTTGGATATTATTGATGTTTTTTTAAAAGAGATTCCTAGATATATAGAAACTAATGAATTGGAATTTTTACTAATAATAATTGTTATTAATATGCCTACCTAAAATACTCCATATAGTATGTACCTGATTTATTTATAAGAAAAAAAGATAAACCTCTATGGGAATCATAACGAGTGAATTATTCTATGACGTGCATCATATTTGGGTGCACATTTTATTTTTAATAATAACTAAAAATGAATTGATACGAATATAAAATTATTATATGAAATAGAATATGATCGATGTAAAGATAAGTATCTTGTTAATTTTATTGAGGAATTATTTTATCAACTTCTTGGTTCATACTACTTTTCCAAGACAAACTTCTGTTAATTATTTCATAAATTGAGGTATATCAATGTGGATAAGCTGAATAAAATATTCTATACAAGTTATGTATGCTATTAATATATAGTGTTGACATATGTTCATAATAATTCATCTCCAATGATTATGGATTTAATGAATTGATCCATACTGATTAACATCTGAATTTTGTGGCATTCATTATAAAATATATTGATATATATTAAATTCTTAAGGAACATCATGAGGATCACATGTCAATTATTCTAAATAACCTGAGGAAAGTGATATTGTATAAAAATAATTCAATTTCAAATTTTGGATATAAATGCTTTGATTCTTTATGTTATATAATCTCAAGAGATATAATATATGTGGATCTATAAATTATTGTTTTTATTTAATGTTTCCAAGAACAACTATTATAACTAAGATCTATGTTTTTTTTTGTATATTATGAATGAATTTCAGGTTATGTATCATTACAATCTGACCTAGTCATGATGTAAAATTCGAATGGAAAAATTTTCATTTTCAAAAAATGAGTGTTATGAAAATATCAAGGAACTAAAATTAACATTAGCCATCTTATCTTTGCATATATTACCCTTTTGTGAATAATGTTTTGTAATCTATAGTGATGAATTAATGAGGGTAATGGTATATGTTACCATGTTGAATGATATAGTTATATATTATTCCTCATGTCATTTTAATTTCCATTACAAAAATTATCGAAATAATGATTTATAGATAGCTATATTAATTATAGTCTTAATGATATAGAGGAATTATCATTTTCTGAAATAATCTTATATATATACTAATAAAAAATATTAAATTATATATTCACTCATAATGATCTGAATATGTAATATAAAATACGGTTGTAGGTTATTAATGATTATGACTACCCAATACACTACAACTCAAAAAATGTGGATTAGGTGGATGATGATTTGAGTCAAAAGGGTCATGATATATAATCCATGAAGAATATCACAAAATGAACAATATTTATAAATTCATAATGGATGGATCTATAAATCATGATGAAGTAGGATAAGTCGTATCATGATTTAATTAATGTTCAACCATATATTTATGAGTGTATTAATAAGGGCACAAATGATGATGTGAATATATAGATGAAGGTGATAAATGATAATGAATTCAATCATGATTGAAATGTTATGATAAGACTATGGTCCTTACGAAATTTGAATGAAGACCATTTGATGAAGATATTAGATTGTTACTCTATATTGATCATATAACTAAAATATTTTATAGAGATATAAAATATTGTTTTTGGTGGGTAAAATGATGATATATATTTTATAGTATCTATCTCAGTGATTGGTATGTTAGAAAGTTATTAATAAGTGATATAATTCATAGGATATAATATAGTTGTTACAAATAATATAATTTAAATGGGATAACATCATATTGGATTTGGTCGTCAAAATCCACAAGGAATATAAGGACAAAATACTATTTGGGTAGTAGTAGTTGCCTTAATATTTATTCACACATCATAATCATTATAATATAATACTATCCAGATCAGTTTGAAAAAACATACATTAAGGCGGTACTAAGGATTCATGGATTACAACTTTCAAATTTATTTGATATTATTATAAGGCCATCCTATATGTCTTCATGATACCATATGTATTCTCTTGACATGGTGTTGAGTTTTCAACACAACTTATAATACATCGATATTTTTTCATTATATGATAACAATTCAATCCCTATATGAGATTTTTATATCTTTTTTAATTTATTTAAATGTTTTTTTGGATCATAACGACATTCTAGTGTAGTTATCATAAAAAAATAATTCACTCAAGAATTAAGATTGATCCTTATTAATACATAAATGGAATAATATTTATTACTCCAATGTTCTGGTATAAAGTGGGTAGCAGAAGCTATAGACACATTATCTATCTGAGGAAATGATATATAATGTCTATATAATTCGACATCAAATCAAGGAATCATACACTGTATAGAAATGTTTCAATTATAATCATTTATGTGATTGGGAATTTGATGATGATGATATGGGTTTTTATGAATATCCACATTGAAGATATTTATGAGATTTTTAAATAAGTGAATGATGAGGGAACAAATATTTTTAATATTGTTATTATTGATATATTTTGGGGGGTATTTTATCATTTTTTCATCCATTAAACATCTTTCATATTCACAATGTGTTAAATGTTTATTTTTTGGGGATGTAAATAATTGACACTTCAAATGTATTGAATTCATATTTCAAAAAATAGAGAAATAAGTTTCTTTTTTGGAAAACATGGTGGTTGTTTTGATTGTATAAATAATTTGCTATGAAATGAGGCAAGTAACCAAGTAAATGTTTTTTATATATAAAACCAATATGGGGAAGATACATGTGATGATGAGTATATGATGAGGATGACTTATCATGAGATGTTTATATTTGATTAAAAACATTTTAATGATAAAATTGATTTAAGGAAATCACATAACACCATGATATTTTATGAAATTATTTTTTCAAATAAATTTTATTTTTTGTTTAATATTCATTTTACGCAACAACATGTTTAAATTAAACATAAAATAATATTTACATTTTTTATATAATGTTGCAGTTTTTGGATAAGATGTTTAATTATAAGGTATGTATTAGAATGATTTAATGATGATAAATTTATGTTTGATACAACTTTAATTTATATTCGTTCGATATTAATTCATGATATATAAAAATAAAAACCAATTTAAAGTAAATGAATTTTTTTCATAATTTTTTTATGGATGAAACTATTTTTGTCTAAACAAGTTAAATTAATAATTATTCATGATTTATTTTAGAATCATTTATATAACATAAATTAAATAAAAAATTTCATAATTCATCTAAGAATTTTAACATGTCATATGATAATAATAAATCATTTTATATTCCTAACAAATTTTTTATTTCAACAAAAAGTCTTTTGTCACAATTTTCAAACATCTTTTAAAATATAATTTTACTACATTCAGAAAATTAAAATTATTATATTAAATTAATTTTTTTGACCAATATATTGAAAAATCATATACTGGTTTTTTGATATTTGTCTAAAATATAATCTTTTTTGACGAATAGTAAAAAATACAGATGCTTATAAAAATTATCATATCTATTAATAAATTTAAAATTTTCAATATGGTTTGAAAATGGTAGTAAAAGTTACATAATATAATTTATATTATGATTATAATTTTTTTATAATATTAAGTACTTTTATATTTAATTTTGATGGTAAAACCTTTTATATTTAACGAATTATTTTATTTTATTTTAATATTATATAAATGATTTAATGTTGTAAATTAGAATAATAAATATAATTTAATATGTGGGGATTAATATTTTTCATATTAAATAGTGAAATATTAAAAATATGTTAACATGGTTAAGGTTAGAATGTGTTTACGGTTGATTTAAAACAAATTATAATGGTATTTTTGGTTATTAATCATATATATATCTTATTTTATGGAAATATTTATACCTTGTCTATTTTCATGTTCAAATATATATCTATTTGCAATAACTACTCTTTATAATGACATTATTATATTTTATTATTAAAACACAAATCCTTGTGGGGACCAACCCCCACATATAAAAGGACACCTCTTATACTCTCCTATTAAATCATTACGATAATGTTGGAAAATCTAAGACCTACAAAAAAACCCTAAATCCCCCCATGACCTAGAGTCCATTATTATTATAAAACCATCCAAGTATGGAATTTTTCATAAACCTAAAGTTATTATCAAAAAATATGGTATCTTTGTTTGCATATTATATTAATTTTATTTATTATTCCACCACCATTACATATTTATAATATATAAATAAAAAAATTATAATTTCATTATATTGATAATTTATTATGTTATTTTCATAACCTAAATACATCGCCTCTTCTATTATATTTGAAACATGACAACAAATCATGTGTACCTAAATCTACCGCCTCATGACAAGAGGTAATTAAATATCCCTAAAATCCGAAAATATTATGTAATAATAATATATTTAATTTATATATATTTTAATTTTGAAATATTTATTATTCTTTAATTATAATTTCACATAAAAATTCATACATTTCAATCAATTAAAATGATAATGTGTGTCATACGTATTTGTAGACTACCACCTATATAATCAATTATGATATGATTTTCATATTTTTTTGATACTTATTGTATTTTGAATATGTTTTATAAAGAAATTCATCATTTATATTTAATTATAATAATCATTCCCTTTTTCAATCTGTTGATAAAATGGAAACATTGTTCCTCCGTTAATACAACCTATAATTTTATTCTAATATCTATACATTTTTTGAATAAATATGAATATTTATATAATGAATATATATATCACATTTATATAATTATTGATATTATATATATGTTGAAACAATAATTAAATTATATATACCAAAACAATGGAACCAAAGTGTAAATGAAAAAATTAAATTTTGACTTGGTATATTTATTTTAATAAGAAAATGTTAATTAATGTATTAAAAAGGTTATAAGTAATTAATATTGGGTATGATAAATATTTATATGATTATACATTGGAAAATTATTTATAATAAATAAATTTTTATTATATTTTATTTTCAGACATGTACGAAGTATGTTGAAACATTGGAAAAATATTGATGTGTCACTTTGACTTTTGTGAGACTTAAGTCATATTCAACACCAGATTTATTTATCTGAAATATAAAAAATTATATTATTTTTTATATAATTAATCATATAAAAAGTATAGTTATTTTTATATAAATAAATCATTAATTATTTCATGGTGATTATGGTATAATAATTATTCATTTTTTAATGTCTAATGTAATAATCTTACTTTTTGTCGGGATTATTTGTTATTATTATTCTGATGGATATTTTTCATGATATACCACTCATTATTATCATTAATTTTCATCTAATTTAGTTATTTTAAGGATATAATATGTTTTCCTATCATTTATCGCTCTGTATGTACTCTATTGATCAAAACAATGTTTTTAAATGAAATTAACTTCGTCATTATTCATTAGAATATCCTTTCTCATCTTTGTAAATGTTTTGTAAAAAATATTTATTTAATATTTTTATTTTTCTCAATTGTTTTTTAGATTCTATATCAATGATTCAATTTAAAAAAATATATTTTAAAATGAATATTTTTTTCATTTTCAATATCATGTACTTTTTACTTTATGTAGAATTTGTTAGTGAAATATTTGTTTTTAATATATATATATTGAATGAATGAAATTTTTAGACATCCTGATAAATTAATACAATGAATATCCCAAGTATGATTCCAATATTATTTTAAAATATAATGATTCTATTAATATTTTGGAAATTTATTATTTTAATTGTGATTTTCAATTTAAAAAGTGTATGTTCCTCAATAAATTTTTAATGATATTTTAATTGTATTTTTAGTCATAAATAAAAGAAAACCATGATTCATATTGTTTTATAAACGGGATATGATCCAATGATACCATCCTTATTTGTATCTATATGTTTTACAATTAAGAATACACCATTTTTATAAAATCAACTTCCTTTTTCACTGGTCATGTTATGATTATTTTATGTAATGACTATGAAACCCATGTCTTTTAAACTAGTTATGCGATGATTAAATTATTATTAAACATGTTTCCTTCTCACAGGGTTATGATATTATGAATATTATATGATTGTTTGGCATACATATAAAATAATTTCATTATGTGATAGTGTGAATGAAATTATATTTCACAAAAATTCATTAGGTGAAAATTTATATCTCTAAAGATAAATATGAAGGGATTGATGTATTAAACTGGTTTGGTGAGAAATTATTTCCACTATGATAGTATTCTGGTTTAACCAATTCTTCTATGATGGTTTTTGGATTGAACGCCATATAAAATTATACTCATGAGAATGATCCTTGACTAAATAGGAAAATATTTTAAATTCTTATATGTATTCCACTGATATATGTATTCTTCTAGTATTATCAACTAATGGAATTGGTTATTTTATTTATTTATGATTCATGTATTATGAATGTTCAAGATTTATGTTGTGAGTAATTGTTATATTATGAGGGTTATATATTCCATATTATATGATCATGTAAAAATACATGTATTCTCTAGTGATGTTTATGTGATCGTTGATATATCCATTTTAACCACTTTAATAATCTATGCTCAATAATTAGTATGACTCCATTACCACATCTTATAAAGAAATGGACATGGTATGATATGTAATGTAATTGTGATAGTTATGAAAAAAATGGTTGTTTTGGTATCCATGCTTCCAACAGTACAATAACATTATGATTCATGTGTAGATTTTTATGTAAGGAAATGTATATTCATCTATATATATGTGATATTTGTGTATTCAAATATGGTTTCATATATGATTTTGGTACTAATGTTCATTAAAAATTGAATATTTTTTTATATATTTTCATGTGAAAATTTATTTCAGTAGACTTATTGAGGAACCCCAAATGTCTATTAGAGAAAATGGGTAGAAACATTATTCAAAAGATGAGAAGAATGTAAAAAACACACCCAATATAAATCTATCTATAACTGATGATATTTAAACAATATTGGATAAAATTTGGAATGCTAAAAAATCAATATTTAGATCACAATAACCCCAAAAGAAATCATTATAAAATTTGGGTCAAACTCAACATTAAATATAGTCCACAAAAAAGGAGGGGAATATGAATGGATCATCTAAATAATATACCGTATATATGAACTAAATTAATATATACATTAATTATAATCATATAATATAACATACATAAAACGTAATATATATGAATAATATAAAGAATTTGATATGGGGATAATATTCTATATCATGATTTTACATCATAGGAACAATGATTTTTCTCATCATTCCCAAATTCTATGATTAGTTGTACAAACATGTAAAGAATTATGGAAGATGAAATAACGGAGAAAAAAATTTTATAAAGACTTTTTAAAGTATATTTTCTAATTTTAACTGGAAATATTATTTTTACCATGGTAAAGAATGAATTTTTATGCATGAGGGTTCCCAAAACTAATGTTGAGGTATATTCTTCAAACATATCATAAAAATAATGATGTTAAAAAATATGATATGTAGGGGAAATTCTTTTAAACACTTCAACAGTTTTGATTTGTCTGTGGTGATTGATTTATGATTTATTTAAACAAACTATTTTCAATTTCCACTATTATTGAACATTTTATAATAATAATTTTAAAAGTATTTCAAAATAGTATATTAATGAAAAACATTAATCATCATGATTATATAATATTGTTTTCTACACCGGGTTCTCCAATGTAAACATATTGTAAATTAGTTAATGTATATATTCATGGAAAGTCATGTGATGATATTTTTCTCTTGAAATGTTTTTCCAACATTTTGAGATATAAGAAGAATATCTGAGATGGTCCCTTCACATTTTATTTTCATGAAGGGGAAAAAGATAAGTAGGGTGATAAATAATATATGAATATCATATTGAAGATACAATGTTTTTACACTTGTTCCTGGTGAATATTATTTATGTATTCTATAGTTATTAAAATTGAATTTGTGAGAAAAATTGCCCAAATTTTTTATTCAGTTTATTTAAATATAACAAGATATTTATGAAAATTAGTTTATATATGAAATTTTATTAATGAATATTTTTTAAATCATGTAATAAATTTACTCAAATAATTATCCTAATGATTTTTTAGGAATTTTACTTGTAGAAGGGTGTGTGAAATTTTTTTAAAAATCAAAAAATTTAAATCCATTAACTCATCTTCCTAAAATATTATTGTTTTTCGGGATTAAATAGAATATTTTACACATGTGAAAAATGTGGGATATTTACATGAATGAGTATAAAAAAAGTGTTTTATATTTTCATATAGAGTTTCTTTGTTAATTTTTAACAATGTCCCTTGATAAACCAATTTTTTATAACCTATTCTATATTTTTGATAAGTAGGTATTTTTATTTCATACAAATGTGTAGAAATGAGATGTTTTATTCACTAAAACTTTCTAACTAAAAACACATTAAAAAGAATGAAGATAAATATATTTATATTCTATTTATTATATCAGTTTTAAGAAAATAAGAAAATATTATACTCTATTATATGATGCATAAATGGTGAGAAATCCAATATTGCAATGTCTACTTTTAATAAATATAAAAATAATTAAGGGGATAATACAAAAGATAAACCCAAAAGTTTGAAATAGAGAGGTTTCATGTAACAAGAGTTTTTACATATTCCAATATTATAGGAAAATATAATTAGTTAGTCAATAAAAATATATATATGAGGATATTGAAATCTAAAATATAGTTTGTGTAATGTTTTCACTGCAAATTATATATTATAGACTGTATAATGATTGATTTTTTCATGTTTTGAAGTGTAAAGTAGAATTAAGGTTAGTAGATCAATTTTATTCGATTGAAAAACATCATAATAATCATTCATTATTTTATTGGATGAATGATTCTTGAAAATTTATGTACAATGTGAACATATAAATAAATTAAACTCTATTATAAATACATTTCATAAATCCAAGATACATGGGATCCCTATAAATTTTATTTATTTTTTAAATTCTAAATATGAATGGACATAAAATATAACTATATATAATGATCATAATTATTTCATCAAAAAAACATTTATTGGATATAAATTGAGAAAACAAAAATATAATAGACTATAAGTATATGAAGTCTTAGGAGAGGTTATATAAATGTACAAAAGTTATCTTAAAGACAATAAGATACAAACATTCCATTAGATGGAATGTTAATAGGTTTAACTATGTATTTTAAATGAACATTTTTTTATTGGAAAGTTGTGATGATAATAATTTTTTTTTGTTTTCAAATGGTTAATGAATATATTTGATATTCAAATAATTCATATTTTCAAGATTCTAGATAGGAATATTTCAAAAATAATCACATGTAATTTATAACTTTCTTGAATTGGTGAGAATAATTCTAGTGAAATTCTACTGGGAATTAAATAGTTATTCAAATATTGTTTTGAAGAAAATTAAATTTTAGAACCCTTTTGAAATTCCAAAATTACACCAATATAATGGATAGTTTATTGAGAATGAAATAACTCTATTCACATGTGAATGGACTACATACTGATGTTTCTCTGAAAGGTTGAGTTTCCAATATAGTTTAATTTGAGGATGATAAAGATGAACTAGAACAAGATCTATAGGATAGAGATGAAGCACAATGAATTCACAATAGAGTTCTTACTCAATTGATAAAATGTTCTTCAAATAGATGATCCTCTATCAGAAATTTATTGGATGGAGACACAATGAGTGGATAAAAATCATAATTAGGTATTCAATATAGAGTCTTTTTATAATGTTTTAAAACATATTCCATATAAGAAAATCATAGTGTGTATAATCATATGGAGTTAACATGTATATACCATTAGGATAGATGAAAAATGGTTGGATTCATTTTCATATTATTTTTCTAATGATGTTTATCATAAAAAATTTTGAAATGTTTATAATGAGTATATTAAATTATAATAAATTATGTTATGATATTTTATGTTTAATTGAAACATAAGTTACATGAAAAAATATATAATTTTGTATATAGTAGATGGCTATCCAAATTTATTATGGAAGAAGGTATTATCATTGAATATAATATCAAAAAATTATAAGTAAATATATAACATACCCTAACCCACACTCCCATATCCTATGGTGAAATCTATAAAAATACATTTCCATCAATGATATAGATAATTGTGACAAATTTTATTCCATCAAAGCATACGGAATCAACATGAAAAAATGGATCACAGAGATTCTAGAGGACCTTTTAGGTTTTTATTTTTGTTAAATTTAGAAAAACTAGGACATAACCATTTCCGAATCCACCCAAACAACATTATCTCCATTTTACACATCATTTTTTATTTCAAACAGGCTGAAAATATCATCCATGAAAAATACATAATAAGCATAAATTATTTATCCTCATTTCTTACAATGTATGGTAAATAAAACAAAAGAATGATGATATCAGATAATAAGAAGGGAAAAACATGAATTACCAAATGAATATCATCACTAATAATATTTTTTTCTAAGTGAATGTTACAATAATTAAAGTGCATGAGAAAATCATAAGAGAAAAAAACACATAAATAGATTGATCATAAAATTTAAAAACCTAGAATAGTCAAGAGTCATCACAATCTATAATAAATAGATATTTCATATCAATCACATTCATTAGAAATATTATAAACATACAATAATAAATGTAAAATGTTTTTGGTAACATGGTCATTAAAATACATAAAATCCTTTAAAAACCTTTTTAAAATCAATAAAACCCTTAAATAACTTTTAAATTTAATTACCATAAGTTTTATCTCCAAAAATATCATTACCCAATGAATTTGAGTGATATAAAGGTCTCACCATGGAAAGTATCAGTTTCCATAATGTGTAAGCTATAACATGATTTCTTAATGTTATCTATTCAACTTGAACATATACGATGTCCAAGAATCAAAAGGTGAATAATTATTACAGAAATAAATCATTAGTACTTTTACATACTAATTAAACCATGAGAAATAAATGGGTTTCAGTTAAATATATTAGAAGTATGATTATTCTGTGGAAGAGAAATATATTTCATAACATTATTTTTGAAACATGGTTTCTCGTGGAAATGAAAATGTATCCAATAAAATATCATTAAAAAATGATTTTACCTTATAAATGAAATGGATTCATAAAAAATCTCAAGGAATCATGATTAACATGAAGATAATAATTAATTTATATAACATTCCTCGTAAGAGATAATCAACCCATAATAAATAAACACTTTTTCAAAAAAAAATCATTGAAACATGATTAACTAATTGAAATTAAAAGTTTTCTATAAAAATAACATAATGAATAATAAACCCATGGAAAATAAATGGGTGACAAAAAATATATTTTTAACATGATTAAACCGCACAAAATAAACATGTACCCAAAAATATTTTTCATACATATTAATCACATAGAGAAAAAACAAGTTCCCAAAAATTCTCCTTGAAAATATTTAAACCATTCGGAAAATAATGAGGTTGGGATAAATAAAAAATATATTTAGTGTAGGATAAGTAAAAATATTTTTTTATGTTGATTACTGAAAATTCAAAAAATATATTTAAATACATTCTTTAGGAAATTAACTAATAAACATTTCAATGTCTCCCAAGCCATATTGAAACATTTGAATCATTAAGCCTATGGATGAAATAACATTAAATTAATATTATTATATAATTATTTATAGCTTATTTGTGATATAAAATTTCAAAGAATCATTATATATACCATATTAATATAATTAGTTGCATAAAAAAGAAGACCAAATAGACTTGAAATTATAATGAAGCCCCATACAACTATCGTAACATCAGTATCAGATGCCCCAAATGTAATATTAATCCAAGGAAAAATTTAAATACCATGATGAAGAAAATAAAAAATGGTGTAATTTATTAAAAGGGTCCAAAACTACATCACTAAAAATATGTAAGTGGTGAATATAACATTTATCTCACAATAGTAAAAAATGAGATGAAAACCCATTAAAAAAGCATACATTAGAGTGATATTATATAAATGAAATAATAATGTGGGAAAAAATTATATAACCAATAACATTGAAATAAATTTGAAATAAATGATATGTCTTTTTACACATATTTTTTTGAATAAAATTACCAATGAAATAGATGTTTAACCGAATAAATGAAATTGAGTTAGGAAATCCTTTATATTGTGTATGATTTGTACTATTGTTTTCTATCTTCTAGAAAAATAAATATATGATAATTATTTACATGATTCGAAATATTTTTCATGTCTACAATTATATGTATTTCATTGATTACAATGTTTTATGAAATTATTTAATCAATTTTGTTATTGTTTGGTGTTTTCACCATATTCGACATATGTGGAAAAATTTATATGTTTGGTTGAATATGGTCATCAATATAATTATATAAACATATATAGAATAACAATAATTCTATAATTATATAATAATTAAAAAAATTCATATTTTAAAATTGTACATATTATTAGGAAATTTAAAATGAATCAAAATTATGCTCATTGTGACGGTAGGTTGTATAGAAGCATAAGTAATGTTCCCATTTTTCTATGATCATTATTTAAAGAATGTGAGTGTATTTTTTATTCCATAATGATGATTATATAATATAAATTTTGTAATTTTGTTATATATTTTTATATATATATTTATTTTGATGTTATTATGAAAAATAAATAATCACATCATTTTGAGGAAGTCGTAGTCCACATATCTATGATCGACGTTATCCAAATTTCAGTGGGTTGAATTGAAAAAATTAATTGATGTGTTATATTTATAAATAGGTAATAGTGTTGGGGATATCAAAAATACTTAATCTATATCATATATTTTTTAACACATCGTTAATACATTCTAGATAACATGTGAACATGTCACATTGCTTTGAGAAGTCTATATTCCCCACATCCACAAACGATGTTATTGTATTCCCACTAAATGGAAAAAATTGTATGTGTTATATAATAACTCAAAAAGTATGAAGAAATTATAAATATATTATGAATCATATAAAAAAAATTCAAACCATTATAATTATCAACTATATGAGGTGGAAAAGAAAAATCAAATTACATCGTCTCACGATGCAGTAGTCCACTGTACAAACAGACGATGATTTTCTTACATATTTGATAGAAGTGTGTGTATTTGTAGAGAAAAAGATAATCAATTCAACATATAAGTTTTTTTCTGATTATTATGTTATCATATAATCAAAAAATATGAATAAATGATGTAGTGAAGATAGAATAAAACAGAATTTCTAATTGATGAATGTTACCTCTTCTTCAGGTAACTCCATTTTGATTACACCAACTGACATTCATGGTTTTATTTATTACAAATTTGAGGCATCTAAAATTATTGAATATATTTTGAGGGATTAATTGGTCATCTATTTGATGATTCAATGGTATTTAGGGGTGTGAAGATGTTTGGAGATGTTATGGTCTTTTATATGTGATAGACAAGAAACATTTGGTATTTTTAAAAGTAAAGATAGTTGGGCCCACGTTTTTACCTAAAAACATGATTCCAAAACCCAAACAATTCTATAAAAGTTGTTTAATAGACATATTATTTCCATAATACTAGTATTATACACGTTTCTGGTCATTTTTATCCCATCAGTTTAATGATTATCCATGAAGAAATCTAATTTTAAACATAATACCTATAATTAAAATTTTTTAATTTCACTCATATATTTTTTGTAATATATCTAAGATTAACATATTATAAATCAAAAATTATGCATGTTAAAAACATGTAATAAAGTTTTCTAAATCTTAACCATCGAATTGGAATAATTTAATTCAATATAAATCCCACATATGAAACGAGACAATGTGGTATTAAAGAGAAAATGTCAAATGTTTGAAATTTCATTATACTAAACTTAAACAAGAATTTTATTAAAATTATCTATAATGGATTTATTTAAGTATTATTTTGAAAAATAATCTTTAACAAATATTTAAATCTAATTTTAAAAATATATAGTAGAAAAAAATTAACGTAATACTAGTTGATATTCATTATTTATCAAAATATGAATGTTAATCAAAATATACAAAAAAACCACCCAATGAATATTTTAATATTCTAATTTTAAAATCCTATATATTTATTTCAAATATAATATATAAAAGGGTGAGAAATTTAGGATTTAATCAATCCATCCATTAAATATTGGAAAAACAATCTTTTTGAAAAAAAAAACATCATTTTATAACTAAAATTTGATTTATTCATATTTTAATATAATAAAGAATATTTGAAGAATTGGAAAATATTTTAGTGAAAATATAACATATACATTTATTTAAGGAAATTAACTAATAGTGAGTAGCTTAATTTATTATGATTAATCAACTTTATGCACTTAAAAAATAGTTTTTCATAAAATATATATTTTATATTCAATTTATTTTTATTTTTATTTTTAATTAATTGGTCACTAATGGAATATTCATTTAAAAATGTTTACATGTTATATTAATAATAAATTTAATAATATTAATTACATTATTTACAACGTCATGGAAATGACTATCATAATTTCTATGACCCATATTCTTCATGTTCTGGGAACGGAAGAAAAAGGGCATTTCCCTTCCTTCCTCAAGATGAACGACGGATAATGACCCCTAGAGTTCTGCCATCAGTAGGGCCTAGAGTTGTGACTAGCACCAAGGATATATAATATCACATAAATGGAAGGCATTATCCTTTTTATAGAACAATATTGTGAGATAAGATGGTATGTCTCACCAACACCAAAGACTAAAGGTAAGAGTAAGGCCACGAACCAATTCCTACATGCATGTTCAAAAGTGGAACTCATACAAAGTTGGAGAAAACTCTCAAATTAATTACCAAATAAAAGAATCTAAACAGCCATATCATCTATCCTAAAGCCCGATCTAGTAAACTCTAGCACGGTCATCAAAGTCCTCTTGTAAGACAGATAACAATTTTCCATACATAGTGTGAGCATACAAGAATTCTCCTTATGAAACTTAAACTACCCATTCAAAGGTGAGGGAATATACTAATTATCATACGAGAAAACAATATAAACTCAAGCACATACATTTGAATAATGACCATTCTAACCTCAAAAAGGCACACTCACCCATGCAATGAAAGGTATGTTATTTAAAAAAATGAACATAGAAATTTGGGTACCCCACATCACATTCCCATAGGATAATTTCTTATTCCGAATGATATGATGTCTTTACCCAACTATTCCCACACAAAGTACCACTACTTCAACCTTACCACAAATACTTGGGCCTCAAAATGCACACTACCATGCCCGCATACACCTGGTTCACAACAACTACCACCACTCCAAGAGACACCTGAGACTCAAAACTAGACACCATGATCGAGGAAAAATTGGACTCATCCTAAATACACATGGGAAAAAATACCTAGCCTAAAAACAACTAATCTCCTGGTCTAAAAACTCCTTTCCCATGTATTCTTATAATTTGGTAAGACTCAACCCATTACAGCCCACCCCAAATACGCCTAAGTGGAATGATCCAGAATAGGGTTCGAAGAAGAAAATCAGTAAAAATCCATCCATCCTCCCTCCTAGATTTTGTGACAGACACCATCCACCATGATTTGGAGGAGTTTGACATGTATTTCTCAAGAAGAGTGGGTTGAGAAATTAAATCACAGGGAACTAATATATATACATATAGGTAAAAAATATTCAACAACAACATATTGGTTTCACATGAATAGACAACACTCACACCATCACCGATTTTTCTGATACTCATATTTTCACAACCATAAAATGACCACATCATAGAACAGACCAAACCCCTCCTTTGGTCAATTTATAACTATATATTTAAGGGTATTTACATTAAATTATTCCAATGCTATCAAGAAACTAAAAAAAACTATTACATGCAACTAACAAAAAAAAAACTAAAGTCCCACTACTAAAAAAAACTATACATGAAGTCCCACTACACAACCCTATTCAAATCATGTGAACTATCATTATTCAAATTAATACCTCTCGTTTTTTCTCTCACAACCCAACCTCATAGTCCTAGTTCTCAAAAGAAATCCCCAATGCATCACCAATGAAAGACGTCTCGTAGTGACCACAACACAAAATTAATGTGGTTCAGCTTCCTATAATTTCATTTACTTCACAATCAATCAATCTCTCATTCTGATACACTAACACCCCAAGGACAATCCTGGAACCTAAAATTTTATCCCTTCCATAATCAATCAACCTCTCATAATAAGAAACCAAAACACCCCCATGTACTGCCACTCATACCAAGCCTATAAAAACTGGAACAAGAACACACAACACATAACCACAACCATCAAACCAGAAATATTCATGTTTAACTTACAGGGGGTTCTAAAATTTCTAGTTTAATATAACTTGGTTGATCAAAGAACCTGTGTGATCCTAGGTCATCTCATTATGTAAATGAATGTACGTTATTAATTATATTTTATATTGAATCTGTACATTGAAACATCACAACAAAAAAGAACTCTATTAGTGCACAAAAAAATATCACCAACGACCATGATTTTCAGAAGGAATAGTTCCACGAAAACCAAAAAAAATACATCTTACGAAAATAAAACATGTGACCAACATCAAACCTCGCCCATACAATTATTTTAATTTAATGTTTTATCATTTTATCATATTAAATACTTGTTTAATTCTCATTTCAATATGATTATTAATTTCTTCATTAAAAGGAAGTATTAATATACCCACCTTTCATGATGCAAAATTATATAGAAGAAAAATAAAATACCTACTTCGATGATCAGTGATTAAATGTCCTTCTTATGGAAAGATTATTTCACTACTTGCATAATTAACTCCATGGATAAGAATGATGGTCTCCAATATGGGCACATCACTCATCTCGGGATGATGTCTCTAGCCACATCAAGATAATTGATAAGGAATAAGGAAGATAAGAACATCGCTTAAGAAGATGCATGATCCTAATATCAGGGAGACCATTTCGATGTACATAAAATTAAGATCATGGTTTCACCACATGTCTTGGCTCATTCACACAACGGAATTAATTAAGATTTAATAATTAACATAACAAATTTTTGGGATATATTAGAATATGGATGTGAGTAGATATATTAAAATTAAATGGAGAAAAACATGTTATAGGGGAGAAACTGGAAAAACGACAAAAAAATAGAAATGAGTCACTGATGTGTGAGCTACCAATGTTGATCTACCAACACCATAGCCTACTGATTCCTCAACCTCCAGATGTCGTGATCTACTGACACAGAGCCACCGGCCCAGTTCTACCGACAAGTGATCTACCAATGCGGCCTACCCACAAAGACGCCACATAACACTCCTATGTCAACATCCCTTGAGTAACTAATTCCCAAACCCCTTGAATCACAGATAATGGCACCCATTGAATCACCGATTTTGATGCCACTTGACTCGCGGATTCACTGATATAGTGATGCATTGTCATGTCGATGCAATGAGATGCCAATGGACTTGCATGCCAATAGAAATAATGTAAATTCAGAAAACTCTCGAAATGATCCACTAATATCCCATAGAACACCTCAAAATTAGATTTTCAAAAATTAATGAAATTGAAAAAACCGGGTTCTTACATCTGGTACCTCTTAATCTATTCTCATCCCCAATAATTTCAATACAACCCTAGAACAAATGTAGAATGAAATACCATCCCTTAAGATAGATATTATATGTAAACCACGTTGTGTTGTTCTAATGATGGAGTGAAACCCATGCCATGTGTCTCCTAAAAAATGTGGAAACACTACCACTCTGCTCTATCAAGTTAGAACAAATACAAAAAAAATTATCTCTATCAAGAAACATCGATTAGGTAGTTACTTCTTTCTTGTCAATTTATTATATGCATTAGATGGAACTGACTCTCCCGCATGATTTTAATCACATCCACATTAATGAATCTTGATTAGGAATCAGTTTCCCCCTCCCCATTGTTAGAACATTTAACACAAAATCAGAGACATGAAATGGTCTGTCATAACATATCTGGGTACAACAAAAACACAAGAGAACAACTCATAACCTCTGGGTAATGGGCATGCATCTGTGCCTCCCATTCCCACATACTCTCCTCGAAGCCACCATGCCCCTATAACACATGAACTAAAGGGATGCTCCATCCATGAAGCACATTCTCTTTATTCTAAATGATTCTCATTGTCCATTCTATAAATTTCACATCATCCTTGATATCAAACTCTACCTAGTCTAGGATGTGGGAGTTATCGTGTAGATACAGGCAAATCTAAGGGACAAGAAAGATGTTGTGGAACCTCTCCAACGGTGGTGGTAATGCTAGTTGATATTCCACCTCGGTGACCCATCCCAACACCTCTAAAGGTCTGATAAACATTGGGGAAATATTACTCCCCCTACCAAACCACATGTCACCACCCCCTCCCATAATGGCATACCCCTCCTGGGCCGGAAATGCGAGAACATAGATAGTAACCCCTCCGGCTTTCCTCTAGTAAACCCTATGTTGAAGACTAGCACCTATGGTATAGTAAACACAAAATTTGAAGGAATTACCCTCTAATAGAACAAATACAAAAGAGGGAGATAAGACAAGCATCGAGAATATCCAAATTAGACTCTAATATAAATGAAATCATAAGTACAAAAATGAAATGTCATGCAATATCTGATAAAAAAATCGAAAAATTAAAGTACTAAAGAAAACAAATTCAATAGTGACCATGATACTCGAAAAACCCCTGAATCCCCAAGATATTAGTATCCAGTATGATCACTATCCTAATCCAAGTGTCCAGAAAACAGTTTAAATATACATTGATTGACTATAACCATATACTCATTTGGATCCTCCCATGAGCCTCTTGTGAAAAATTAATGAAAAATCACTAAAGCATAGTGAACCAAACATGAAGGTAACATGTGGCATAAACATGTATACTAAGTTCCCACCCTAGTCATTTCTACTCTCACTATGAATCTCGTACAAGATAATAAAATATAATAAATAATATCATGGGTACCCCGCTACCATTTCCCCACTAGTTTTCTATGTTCCCCAACGTTGCAAATCTAATGAATCTCTCTATAAAAGGTTTACCCACAACACATGGGCGAAGCACTACAACATGAACCTCATGTTGTAAAAACACCATGTCCACGTAAACAAAGTAACCAAGTAGTTTCTGGGAGCCACCACAACTCAAATCAAATGTATAATACATCAGGCATTATACCACATGCCATTACAGCTCATACACCATGTAATGATACTTAAGACATCATAGCCTAAACACGTTACATCTATAGTAGTCCAAAGTAAACTATATCAAGCATGCATGTGAGTTAATAACAATAAGGAATTACAACCCTCTACACACATATAAGGGAAACCTAACTGTTGTTCATACCTTCAAATGTAACAACGAATAGAAGATATTTGGTCCATAGAGGGTACTCCACAATCCATGATCCCACCAGAATATTGGGGAAAAAAGCCCCCAGGGCTCAAAATATCAATGGTGTCGGTTTACATAACTGACATGGTGGTGTAACATATAAAAAACAATTATATAATATACTATATCTCACAACGACACTATGGGCATAACATAGTCTTATAATAAACTGCATCAAACGTCTTTCAGACTCCCTTCTACCACTCCTAAGACTTGGTATCCTATAATCACAAAACCATTTAATGAGCTTTATAACATTGCATCATTCCAGTTTTATCTATTTTCAATTTACGTTGATTAATTATTAAAACATTAATTAACCATTTAAAATTCCACATTATATTTCATTAGCATCGCACCAAAGATTCATGCCCTCTAGGAAAAACCAGACCAAGTCCATAGCTTCTCAGAAATATTACCTCGACATTGTATCCTAGCAAGATCCTACCCCATGGGTTGATATCATTTATTCAATAATTTATTAAAAGTATTATTACATTCCCATATTCCCAATAATTCTAGAAAAATATTCTAAACTACTAAAACCAAGGGGGCTCGACCCGATGAGTAAATAAACTACTTGTCATGTCTTTTCCACCTATAGAAAAATCGTATGGTCATCCTCCCTCAAAAAGCATAACATAGAGAGCACATGTAATACCATGCGTGTGTTTTCAACTTTTCTAAGGAGGATAATCGTGGACAGATTGCTTTAGAAGTGGGGAAATTATTGTAGATAAACAACAATCATGATTCATAAATAATCCAATTATTCATATCTGGCCAATTTCATCATCTTTGGTATCCTCCCTGACACCCACATTCATAAATTAATTCATCCCACCAATCTATTTTTCAGCTAATGCCATAACCAATGGGCCTCCTTACCCCCACATATCACAAAATCCATCATGGTTCACATTAAAACACAAGAATCATGAAAAAGATCATATCAAATGGGATCTCCTCCCTCAAAAAGTCATATAACTGACACACATAATGATCTCTCAAGGGTCCAAAGAAAGATGCAATTTTCCTTATAAGAAATATGTTACCGTAGAACACTATAGTGCATTATATTTTATCAAAAAATCGGTTCATTAACCAATATTAAATTAACTGATTCATTAATAGAATATTCCAACTGTGGGAAAACTAAATAGATAGGTATCATAGCTATCTCAAATAATGGAACATTCTTAATACCCAAATTTGATTACAATAAAATTAAAATGGCAACAACAAAATTCATTTACATACCTCTTTTTTTATAGAGAAATAATATTACATAATCATAGTTTACATTACATAACAATTTACATCATGAATGACATACTAAACATGGTAGGAATAGATAATACACTACATATACAAACTATAGAAAAAAATATATGGTAGATACCAATTTATTTATTTGGATTATAAATTTATTACGTTTATTAGACAATTAACCATTAGGACAAGACATGTTGACTCTATAGTTTCACATAAAAGAATAAAGAATCAATAAATCCCCTACATTATTTAGTTTTTGATGTTCTTTACACAAGAACTCTCCACACAACCAATCACGATCACCTACCACCGTGACAACTACATCCACTATAGGACACCACATCATGACCACACCAATTGTCTCCCAATAAAACTCCATTATGAACATGGAGATCAGATTAAATAACATGGAAAGGAGAACTATGATAATATTTAACTAAGATAATACTATAACAGAGGTGGATAATATATTATATTGATGACGGATCGACGATTCCTGCTTGAACCAAAAGAGGGAGTGCGCTTGCAGTATGAGGAAACATCAAGGGGAAATGATCCAAGGATTAAAGTTCTATCACACCAATACTACTGGAAGAATGATCTGTTTGAAAGTATCTTACCAGGGAACAAGAACATTGAACAAGGGAGAAAGATATCTTTCCACTTTAGAAGATTTAACGAAACAGTTGTCTATGATACAATGTATTTTCCATTAAAAGAGGATTGAACTAAACTATACAATTTGACCATGTTATGGAATCTCGTGCCTTAGTAAAATTAATACATGAATTATGGGATATGGATTAGCCTTAAATAATTCAAACAATGCATTGAATTAATTTTTCATGATATAAAATGCTAGATGGGTGATAATGTAGGAATTTGGAAGAACAATACACCTACCGATAGCTGGAAACACATCACAACTACGGATATCTTGAAAAACAATACACCTACCAGCGCCTGGAAACATTATACACCTATAGATGTCTGGAAACACTATACACCTACATACGATTGGAAACACTATACACCAACCGATGCCTAGAAACTCTATACACCTACCAACATCTGGAAACACTATAAAACTATTGACGGGTAGAAACACTGTACACCTAATGACATCTGGAAAGACTGTTCATATACCGATATCTAGAAAAAATTTAAACCTATTTATTCTTATAAGCACTGTACACCTACCAAAATCATGAATCATTGGACACAAACTGACGTCTAGAAACTCTGTACAAGTACTAAAATATGGAAATACAGTATAGAAAATTAAGAACATTGTTCATAGAACTAGAAATGTTGTAATGTGTTCATGATAAGACACCTTGACTTCCCGGGAAACCTCAAAAACCAAATTTCATTTATGAAAAAAACCAGATAGGTTCATTCCATTACATCAAATTCCACTCAAAACATTTTAATCCTTGAGAATACAAAAACAACCTAAAAAAGAACGAGAATTGGGGTATGAAAACCCGCCCATCAAGATACCTATTCAAGGAGAGAAAGCCAATAAAACAAAAAAAGGAATGCAATGTTATAAACCCAAAAATTCTACAACCATAATGATAACAATGTTACATAAAAATAGATAGATATCAAATAACTAAATTTCTCAAGATCTCCCACTTTAGATCCCGGAAACGGGACCCCAAAACTTGTTTCACTAGTGATGAATTAACATTTATCTGAAAAACTCAACATCTACCCCCAACTACTCAATGATCTATATGTAATGATTAATGTTCTTCCACCACTCTCTAGGATTCACCAAATTTAGGCATTGCATCAATAAGTGACTTACTACTCAGTGAATTAGCTATATCATTACCCATTCCAGGTTTATTTGAGATTTTGAATTTTTTTCCTATGAATTCTCCATCCAATGATGCTTCCAAGAGATGAAGTAACGCTGGGAGAAAAAATACCTTCAGCCCTTATGATCAGTGAAAAACACAAATCACTCTCCAATGCGTAAATGTATTCTATACATTAGTGAATACACTGCATCCACAAACCCAAGATAATTTGTGTAATAGTTATATTTATGGGGATACATCTTATGAGACCCATAATAAATGAATGATCTATGTTGCATTAGAACACAACCTAACCCAGATGCATGCATCATAGAAAACATCAAATTGAACTCCCTCTACTAGAAGACAATGAACTGGACGACTCACTAATCTCTCCATAAGATAATCAAAATCATACTAAAACTGATCATTCTATAAGAACACATAATTATTCCATGTCAATGTTGTCATAGGAGTCATAAACTGAGAGAAATCATCTACGAAGCTGCTGTAATAGCCTATATGACCATAGAACTGTCTCACCTCTGTCACTATCATGGGGGATTTCCTTGAAAAAACATCATATATCGTCGATTAATTCAAAATTTCACTCTTATGGGATACAAAATTCCCTATGAATTTTACTTATCAAGGCCAAAACTCAAACATGGACATCTTCCCAATCAATTTTGGTCGAAAAAAAACTCCCAAAATGTCTTGCAGATGCTCTGAATTCTCCTCCTAAGACATGGAGTTCTTAAGGTTGTCATTAATATAATAAACCAATGAAAATATCTAAGAACTCATGGAACAAAGCATTCATAAACCCCATGAAAATATATAGATATTTCGTCACACCCAGCAACATTACAATGAACACGTAATTCTACAAAGACAATATGAAGTTTTCTTTGGGATATCTTCATCCATCACATGCATATGATGATATCTAAACATGAATTCAATCGTTCAGAACCTTATTAAACCCTAAAAATTACCGAATAAATTTCCAGTCCACTAAAGAGGAAAATGATTGTTCACAGTCACTTTATTTGTGTGAAGATAATAGACACACAACCGCAAACTAACGTCAGTATTTTTGACGAACTAAACAGGTGTGCCCTTCAGTGACACACTCGGTAAAACAAAACCACACTATAATAGACTATCAAACTATATATGAAGCTATTTTAACTCATATTGATTCATAATATACATATATATATATATATAGATAGGAGTCGCTCGTGGTAGTAGCTCAATTCCAGACATGATTTCTTGATGAGGCGGTAGTTTTGCCACCTCTTCTGGAAAGACATCAGGGTATTCATCTATGACCCATGGAAATTCCAACATCTAAACCATCGAAGAAGTCAGTATAATCTCAGCCATCATGGATAATAAATATAGAAAAAATATCTAACTAATCTAAGTGTCTATCACACAAAAAAAATACTACTAGATCTCCATCACATCGAACAACACTTCCAACCACCGGAAGAAATTCATGACAACCTACACCAGATACAAAAAATCCATGGCATGTATGACCTCATATTGTTGTATCAGTAATCATAGGGAATCTCCAAAAGAGTAGTATTTATCCATAACTATCTTACTATCTCTACATACTTAAATCAAGTCAACTCGACCACTAACTAGTGTAGTCAACACCAAGGCCACTATAAGCCTCTCTACCTCACGTCCAAATTCTTGTAAAAGGGCATGTAATATGAAGGAGTGACTCATCCCTAAATAAAAAAACAAATACAACTATATAGAATACAATAAAAGGGTTCCTCGAATGATGTCTCAATCACCTTGTACTGTAAACTCTAAAGCATGAAGTTGACCACAACAACCTCCACGACCTCTGTGGACCTAATGATGACAAAAAAAATCCAAACTCTCACCTCTGACGATTTGGAGCATCATGGGGATGTCCTCTTCCTAACCCATATGTTCTCTGTCAATCCAAAGTTGGTGCAAGCTGCATTTGTGACCAATACAGTAACAACCTCATCGGAGGAGCCAAGAGCGGAACACTTGGTTCAAATTGACTGCTCTAAAAGGTCATGAACTATGGATGCTGATGAACAAGTAATATAAAATGAAAAACGTGCATAATCACATGGAAAATTCCTATGAACCACTTCCCGCGGAGAAATGAGATACTGAGGGATGGGACCTACCCCTGGCTAAATGAAATCATTTCTACTCTGAAAACCGGGAAACTCAGAACACTGCTATGATTCGTGTGGAATCATAAAAACTCCCCTATAATAATGATATGGTTCTATCTAATGTCATCGTCATGAACTATGCCCTCTATATAAGCTCACTATATTCCATTAGATAAAAAATGGGTGACATAGAACTGGATCTCTGTACACAATCATCCTCAAAATGCATTTCAATTTCCTCCTCGTTTCAAAAAATGTTTGATATTGTAAATGTTTCATGAAACATGTTACAAAAAGTAACACATTGGAGATCCCCTATAGAAGGTTACGTATCTATTGTTTACATGACACCATTGTGGTCGAAGAATGATGCTCAGCTCTGAAATTTTATCATAACTCCTTACAAGAGATCACCGACTCGTCACGATCTATAAGGAACAAGAACCACTGCCATCTCGGTGCCCCATGAAGTATCGTCACAAGAAATGACACCAAATTCTACTTACGAGAATGTATGGAACAAAATGATATATAAACCACCTCAAAAAATTCATCTATGTATTCACATGAAATAGATCCCTCATTCAACTACAGACATTGGTGCTAAAAAAGTAGGAGTGTCCACCTTGAAATTTCTTCATAGTCAACCTCAACCTAGTAGTGATCTACTAGTGCATCCTACATGTCATGTTTTTTACAATCCTAAGAAGGACGTGGACCTAAAGGCATATCTGCAAAATAAAAAAAAGTTAGATCTCCTAAATCTGGAATATGGAATACTAAACATTAATTAGTAAATTTTTTTCTTTTATTTATTTAAGGTTATCCTTTCATAGGGTATACCCATTCAAACACAAACAGAATTAAGAATGATGCGTAATCCATTCCTATGACTCTACCCTAAAAGATGTATCACCTCATTTAGTATCAACTTTAAACATAATGGTTTGTATGTTATATCACAATGGGACATAAACGCCTATTTCTCAGCTCGTATCCTATTTATACGTAACTTCCAAAACATAACTGACAATTTTTCCATATCAAACCATGCAACCTACAATGTGACTAACAACATACTACATCATATCCCTCAACCAGAGTTATGATACTACTCTTTTCACGACCCCCTACCAATAATGTGTACCTCTCCTGGGCCAACAATGTGAGAAAATATATAGTGAACCTTGAGTCCCACCTCTAGTAGGACACGGGTCGGTGACTATCACCGAGGGTATAGTAAACACACAATTGGGAGTAATTACCCCCTAAGAGAACACATGCAGAATAGAGAGATAATACAGACACCAAAAAACTCCAACTCATGTTGGAATATAAAAGAAATATTATGTACACAGATTTAATTTCTTTCAATAATTTATACAAAATGAAATGGAAAATCAAATACTAAAATAATATAAAAACACTAGCAAACCAAAATCCCGAATAGCTCCTACAACCCAAGCTAATAGAAGCCAGCCTAATATCCATCCTTTTCCATGTGACCATAAAAATATTTTTTATATACATAGGGTGTGTATAACAATATAATCACTAAGATCATCCTCGTAGTCTCTTGTAAAAAATTAATGTAATCATCCTAAAGACCAATTAACAACAAGTAAAACAAACTAATCACCTAAATAGGTATACTATGTTCCCAGCCTCACCATGACTACTCTTACCAAATATCACAAATAATAAAATATAATATAATAAAGGCTATCATGGGTACCCTACAACTTCTTATGAAATCGTTTGACGATTTTCCCCAATTTTGTACGTCTTAAGCATCTCTCTCCAAAAGGCATGCATGCAAAGAACTATGTGATGGACCACAACAAGCACCACATGTAGTACAACCACCACATCCATGTAACTATATTTACAAGTTAGTTTCTAGGATCCATCGTAGCTCACACCATGTCTATCATACATCAATAATTTTTCCCGAAGACATTACATCACACACACCACGTAAGGATACTCATGACATCATAGAGTATACATGTTACAACTATTGTATTCTAAAGGAAAATATATTGATAATTTATGTGAAGTTACCCAGTCAGGATTAATTCATCACTGAGATGGGGAGGTGGTCAATCAGTGATATCTTTTTCCCATTAATTTTGTTAATAACCTTCGCATCCTGTGAAAGACTTATTTCCCTAATGAACGCAGACAGCCACAACAACATAAGATTTATAAGGTTCACTACTAAATAAGAGTAGCTATGTATTTGGTATGATACATAAATAATCTAGCACCACATAGTACAATAGAGAACAATTCATTGATGTGGAATAAAATTAGTTGGATATTACCATTCACTCGTCTAGTACTTGGGATACAATCCTCAAGTATATATGCACCCTCTAATCACAAATAATGTAATGTAAAATCAATGTTCTTCTTTACAATCATTAATAGCTCTGATGATGGAAAAATAACTCCTCTCTTTATTATCCAGAAGATGATAGGAACTACATGTGATTTGTAATAATACTTAGTCCCATAACCTTATCATATCATGATCAACTTGAAAGCACTTCTCCCATTATTTTGATACTCAAAACTTCAGCTTGCAGAGCTCCTTCGTAGATCTCCTTCATGAATCTCCGAACATCACAGATCACTCTGGTTCAAAAATAACTATAAAATGAAAAGCTCACTAGATCCTAAATCTCACTATTTTGTAGAGGAAATATTGGTCTTTCTGAAGTTCACTTTTTTCTCAAAACTCAATGTAACTCTACGAAGATCCTTTCCATCATAGAGCTCTCTAGCTGTGAAAATTTACCTTTTTCTGCAAACCATCTTCGAAATTCAAGATCTCTAAAATATCCATAAGAATCTCCAGTGTTAAAGAGGGGGTATGGGCTGATTTATAGGAATTTATCATTCTCTTTAGAACCTTTTAGAAAACTTATTTCCAAGTCATCACCAAATCGCAGAGTTGTGAAATTTCTGCTGAAATTCAATATTTTTCATGAAGAACCATGACTATTTTCTTGATTAGCAATGTTCATCGTAAATGTGTAGAATTATGTCAAATAAATTGCACTTCCGCGATGATCCAATACTAGTTATCTTCACCATTATAATGTTATCTTTCAATGATCTTAACCTTATCCATTTGAGAAGCTCATCATAATCTTGAAACACATTGTCAAAATTCTTCATGTCTTCACGAAATCTGTTTCATGATACCCATATTAGAAAAATTCATGCATTAGCTGTTTTTTGATGTGATCTTGCATGAAATACTATTTTCTCATTGTTATCCCAACTCTAAATTTTGGACATCAAATATTTGGAAAAAAGTAAAAAATTTCCCCACCATAGACACCTAATTCTGCAAGACCAACCATACTGATTGACCATTTGATTTCTGCTCCTACCCTTCCCAAATCATGCGTCACAATTTCTCTAACCAACTTATAATCTTTGTGAATTAAAAATCCACAGAGAATCATTAGATTTACATTAGAATTCATTGTAAAATTCATATTGTTCCCCACCCACATATACAAAGTTAAGTGATTTCCTTTCTTCTCAAACCTCCTTGAAAAAAATACAATACATACTTAATCCCAAAACATTAAAATCCATCTTGTTCCCAACAATCTCTCCATTTGGAATTTTTTGTAAACCATGTTTCATAAAAAAAAGTAATCATTGAAACCTAGATCAACGCTTCACTTATCAATAATTCTAAGCCAACATGAGCTAACTCATCATAGGGAACAATAATTATTGATAGAAATAATATGATTTCAAAAAGTAGTGACTATGAATCCAGATCACATAATCATTCATCCTCATCCCACTTCACATCATCAAAATTCCTACAATAAATGTTTTTCCCTACAACCACTCTACAACCATTCTAATATAATTCCAACAAAGAATTTGAATTTTTCACATTCTTACAGGATGAATTCACACCTTATCTACACTCCCCTTGTTTGCATGCCTCCAGAAGGATAGATTTTTGAGAATTCTACCACTTGAGAACACAATACTAATTTCATATGAAGGAGTGGCAGATAAACATACCACAACCTTGATGATAAGGTGGTTTGATGCCCGTGTTGAACCTCAATTTGTCCAATGATTCCTTCATTAATGGTTTTGTGAATATTTCACAACTTGTTCCGATGTAGGAACATACTATAGCCCCATTTAATTCTTATCCACTTGATATTTCATGAAGTGGTGCATTATGTCATTATATTTTGAAAGATAATATTGTACTAGATTCCGTGTAATATTCATTGCAATTTGATTTTGTCAACCCAAGTGAAAGTTATCATTACATCAACAAGTATATCATCCAATTGAGTCTTCATCTACAATATTTCGGTATCATCATGAGTAGAAACAACATACTCATATTCTATCTTGCTATGATTCCATGAATTTTGATTCATTATATTCCTACTAACCCACACTTTCCCTATAAAAAAAACTCAAATAGATGTGAATCTTCTATCATCATAATTTCCTTCCCAATACATATATAAATACCCAAACATATAAATATTTTCCGATCCATCATACATAATTAAAATGTTTTTTGTAACTTTGATATATTTAAGAATTCTTTTTCCTGAAATCAGACTTGTTTCATTAGGATAACTCTGAAATCGTACACATAAGTCAACAACATAGTCAACGTTGGGTCTTGTGGTAGTCAAATATAATAGACATCTATCCAGTTTTCGAAACACATTCTGACCAACATCATTACTTTCTCCATTATTAGAAAACATGGTTCCCACTAAAGATGGTGTGTAAAATGGTTTCAAATTTTTCATAACAACCATCATATATGTTACTTTGAATACTTTTCTTAGGATGTAAAAATGTTATTCTTCTTCCTAATGATTTTCATCCCATGAAAATATTTCATTTATCCTCGCAAGGAAATCTAAAACAACTTCTAAATCTCCTCATAAAATCTTTCTTAATATTTTTCATAATTCCCCACAAAGATAGTGTCATCAACATAAACAATTATGCTCAGATAGAACTCATGAAATTCCTTGTTGTAAATATCGTATCATACTCTATATTTCTTGAAATTCATCTTCGACAAGCAAGTATCCAATTTTTAATAACTTCCCATTGGGCCTTTTTAGTCCATACACAGAATAATTAAACCATCACACATAACATTAATTTTTCTTAACAAAAAATCTACATGGTTGATCAATGTGAACTTCCTAATCATGATCACCATTCAATAATGTAGATGTGACATCTATTTGAATGATATAGTAGCCTCATTGTGCAGCAATAACCGGAAATATTCTGTTTGTTTCTACCCATTCCAATAGAGACAATGTTTCATCAAAATAAATTCCTTTAATTTTTTAATACCATATTATAATAAATATTTCAATTTTTCTTATCACTTCACCATCTTCATTCATATTGTTTTGAAACCCCTATTTTATAGCAACAATTTTATTGTTTCTTAAATTGTGTACTAGGTCCCATGTATAATTCTTCATTATCTGATCATGACCATAATTCATAGCCTAAACCCATTTTCGATTCTCAAATTATTCATTCACCTCATTCGGTTCAACAATTAAATATAGGGTTGTGTGTGTAATTGCAATCATTTTTTATCTTGTTTGAACCCTCTGATGTTGATCAACAATAATGTTTTTAACGTCCACTTGTTTATTAAGCCTATGATGAGATATTAAAAATTCATCCCCATCACATGAAATTGATGAGTCTAATTCTTCTTCTTGAGTAGGATAAACATAGTCTAAAACATTATCATAATGGTTAAAAATGATCTCTATCATGCTGATCATCCATATCATCATATGACATCTTTACATTCTCAACATTTTTAACCACTTTCACATATGAAGAATCAATAATTATTTCGGTTTCATTATTGATACATCTATATCAACATCTTTCTAGATAATTTTAATTTCTAGAATTTTCCTTTTTTTATTTTTAAATATTATTTGGAATTATTTTGACACTATACCTTTTTGAAGGTGTGCGGACTCGAGGCACGGGTTGCCCAGAAAAAATAAATAATATAAAATAAAATTTGAAATAGTCCGCGTGAGATGTTTTCCTATAAATGTGCAATAAATATTTTGTGGGAACCCATATTATAAATATGTGGGGACCATTGCATTCATAGTAGAGACATTAACTTGGAATGGGATTAACATAAAATGGATCGGGTCAGCTTCAATAGTTAGTTTTTGGATGTTTTAATAGATATAAAATATATTAATAATTCATTTTATTTAAATTGCATCATTTTTGTGTAGATACCTAGTAATCACATATTAACACCTACTTATGAAATGTTCTCTGGGTGATCCTCATGACCCTGCGAATTTAGAATTTTCCATTAGATCTATGGAGGAGAACATGTTGGCGGACGACGACGACACAATCAATCGATGCATCTCAGATTCGATGAACCCTACCAACGAATGTGATGCGACAATCGTTCTTCCTATGAATAAATGTAGGGGATGTTATTTCAATTCTTGTTTTCCCCCATTATTGGATTAATAAATGAACACAAATCAACCCACAAACAGGGTGACCTACGTATTGTGAGTTCTTGTTGGAGGGTTATTATTTTCTGTTTCATTGGGGTTTGATTTGGGATATTTTTGAGATATTTGTTTGTTTATCATTTTATTTTTCCCTATTTATTCCTTATAATGAGATCAGATCAACACCGTAATGAAAAATGGCATAGGATCATTCCTTATATTGGATTATGTGATTTTTCATCCTTCTTTTAACCCCACGTTCTCCGCGTTCTTCTCAGGGTTATAAACAACAGAACGTTGCACATTTGTTTCATAATGAAATGATACCAAATTTGATATTTGACATCATGAATAATCAACAATTGTGCTACAATGATGGAGGCAGATTAATCGACCTGATTCAGTATGAATCAGCCTTCTAATGTTCTTCGGAATAATGATTGAAACGAGTTTTTGGGGATGATCAAACTCCTGAAACATCATGAAACTTCGATGGAATGACAAGGAGGCCCTGGATATAGATTATCATGACCATAATATGGTTGAATAAAATATTGGAGCATCACCTGAGGCACAATGATGGAGGTTTGTGATTTTGGGAATTTCTGGAACACACAATGTGTATCTCGAAAAACACGCCTTATAGGACCGGCCCAATGGCGGCTAGTGTCCTATGTTGCACGAAAAGATGACAAGAAATGTTCTATAAAATAAAAAATTAATGGGCCCTTACGTAGTGCTCTCTGTGTATCTTGTTTGATACACATTCACGGGGTGAAGTACACCAGCATTTACTCCATCACAACATCAGACCAGACTTGCTGCATGGGTTACCCAGTTTACAAGTTACATGGGTTGTAACACACGTGTTGAAGCTGTTTATGGTCAAATGGCCAGATTACATGGAATCCTCTCTATATTGTGCAACAGATTGTGTCACTCTCCAACATGTCATGTATACCTTCTTCTACATGACAATCCATGCGACACAGGTCGTGTACTCGAGCAGTACCCGGGGTTAGAGGATGTGGCATGTTACCCTTCTACATGCCATGTACGTTTTAGTAAATGTCTTGATCTACTTGTCCACCATATCATTTAAATGTTTTGTTTGGGTTATTTCACCTTTTTCTTGTTCCCATAAAGGTCCAATATAGGTTTCATTATAGGAGTATGATCCCTTTAGCGGGATTTTCCAACATAGAGTCAGTTATCCACCAGAGAGGCCCAGAGTGAGATCCTCTATCCATAATTGACCCTTGGTAGTGTCATTTACTGACATTTCTACTCTTATAGTAAGCTCATCCTCAACATATTAGGTGAATTTGAATGAGTTTTGGTATCCACCATGGCCCTGACAGTGACCATCATATTTGTATTGTGTTATTTCCCCACTCAGGAGTGTGTTCTACTGGAATGAGTGTTTCTATATCTCATGAATTTTACCAATGAAAAATATTTCTTGAACAGACTAAATTAGAGCTATCATAATCATGGATTGATTTCTCCCGGATGAGTGCTTCAAGGAAATAATCGAGCTAAATCTGTTGTGTGGGTATGTGGTTGTTTGACTTGTCCCTAGACTATGGGTTTGGGATTTGAGAATATTTATATTATGTTATTCTATTATATGTGTAGTAGACATATATTGTGTAGAGAAGACTGTAACATTTCCTGGTACATTTCTTTGTGGATTTTGGGGTCCTCTACCAAGTATTGTTATACTCACCCCTGCATGGGATTTCCCACATGTCTCGTGTCTTGTGCATAAGAGCGGTCTACTGATGGAGTCCATGGTGGACCAAGGCAGGACTAGGCTTTCTGTGTTCCCTAAAGGCCGATGTGTTCCTCTAGTAATGAGAATAAATCACAGTACATATTTTTTCTTACATGTTTTGATTTGTAGTTTTAAGACTCTCTTGTTTTTGGTGGGCTTGTATTCTGGCCCAATTTACATTTCGTACTTTACTTTTCATCATACTCTGTGGGTTGGTTTTGTTGAATGCTTGCATTATTTTCAATAGATTTTTTACATTTCATCATTTGTGGGATTGGGGTTGTGTCTATGTGTGTACATGTACAGAGGAAATTCCCCCCATGTTATAGATATTCATACATGGTGCTAGTCACCATCCCCAAGCCTATTTGAGGCGGGCTTGGGACGTAATGGTGTGATCCCCACTTGGACGGGTCATGACAGAGTGATTTTAGAGGTTATTAGTTCTAACTTAGGTGAAAGATTCTGTGAGATTGGATTACGACAATAATGTTAAGTGTTTCGGGCTTGGATTTTAGGCCAGATACTCCATTGTTGGTGTGTGCAACCGAAGTATCCATACACTAGGACTCTGATAAAAACTTTTTTGACTTAGAACATGAAAACAATAGTTTTTGGGATGTAAAATAATGGTGCATGAAACATATAAGAATTGGTTGGGTTTTCCCTGACCATTATGTAAGCTATCCAGATATACTCATTGAATATGGTATATCTTGTTTTTTTACGGATGCCTCTTTGACGTATACCTGCTAGGATTTAGTAGCACAATCATGAGGATAACCCCTATGTGATGAGGCTTCAATACGGTGACTGGTACCCCAGTTGTTGCCTCTAGGTGGTGATCCTTAAATACCACCACTAGCAAAGCAGCCCATGGTACATGCAGTACCGACAGAAGAGGGGTTCATTCTAAGAGTGCTCCATGAGATTGAGAGAGAGAGAGAGAGATACCCCTCAGCTTCCGAGGTGAGGTCGTATCTCAAGTAGCTGAGGAATGTCTGGAGGCTGTGACCATAGATATCTATCATGTGAGTAAACTAGCTGACCAAATTTGGATCCTAGGAGCGATCCATCATCAAGGTTTTGTGGGATGATGGTGGAGTCTGACCATGCAGTCTCACTATTATAAGAATCTATCGTGGAAGTTGGTTGAAATACTCTATGAAGGATTTATCACTGGTTACATTGATAGTAGTGCGTTTCCATGCTCTTCTTCAGTACTAACATGGACGTTTTACGGTAGATGACTATTAATTGAGGTTATACAATCTTTCTAGGTACACAGTGGATATGGTCAGTGATCCATACTTCACATCTCAGACCTTTGAGAGAGGTCAACAAAGGGACATCAGAGATAGTGTCATGCCTCTATGAATTTTGACTTATGCTAGAGTGATAGGAAGGACATGGTGATGGAGAAATTCTGGAAAATGTGGAGTCAATTGACAATAGTAATCAGTAGGAAGACAGGTGTAGAGACCTCTGTAGCAGGGAGGTGATGTCAGGAATAGGGATCAGGACATGAGATACATCACAAGAGGACCCAGGACCAGGGATCGACAATCCATGGCTCTCAGGATGGATCCCCTCAGCCTTGGGAGAGGTGATGGTACCCGTTAGATGGTTGTGGACATCTCGATTGAGAATGTCTGACCCGTCATGATGATAATTGGGAAGCAGTGTATGGACCACCGAGGAAGAGGCAGTGAGTGGAGTAGAGATACTAGCCAGGCAGTGGACATTTTAAAAGAGAAGGGAGAGTGGAAGGTTTTTTCAGATGCTTTGATCTAGTTCCACAACCACCCCCAGGATGTCTAGACCAGGCTCTGGGAGCTGGGGGATAGGGGTTGGGACACTTGTATGCGGTCTAGGATTACATCCAAGGGACTCCATGGATGAATTGAGAAACAATATTTTTCTTTTATAAATTATCTCCCATTAAATTAAGCATAGGATTCTGTCCTTCCTTCCGTGCCACATCTATTTTGAGAAAACATGAGAATCTGGTAGAGTCGTTGATTCGACCCATACATTTGGAGATACCCATGAAAGGTGTCTCGATGATAACAATCCTTTTCTGATAGTGTGATCTTACCCTTCGAGGTTAGAGTTCTGGTTGGAACCTCTTGTTTTTAGCGTTAAGTCCTTAAGACGTCATTATCGATATTGATTGGTTATCATGGGTCCATGGCGATATTGATTGCTTTAGGAGAAGAGTGTGGTGTGTCTGCAGCAATGGGACGATGTTCCCATGTTCGGTGAAATGGAGACCCAAAAAAAATTTAATCATATCATGCATAAGAGGGTGCATCTGATCAATCATGAGTTGTCTAGCCTTTCCCTTAGAGAAGAATTTGTTTCGAGCTTCCAGTTCCCATCAGTAGTGGAAGAATATGAGGACGTCATTCATTAAGATGATCATGGACTACATCAGTCAGGAGATCAACTTCATCATCAACTTACACCCCAACACGACACTGATTTCATCACCATCATATTGTATGGATTCCATAGAGCTTCATGATATGAGGATGTATTTAGAAGATTTTTAGAGAAAGGGATTCATGAGAAATTTTGTTTCAACCATGGAAGCCCTATCATTGTTTTCCAAGAAGGCATATTGGAGTTTGAGGTTGTTCATATATTACATGCACCTAAATCAGGTAACGTTGAAGAACACGAATCCATTTATGATGATAGTCGTCATCTTCAATCAGTTGAGAGGGGATCATCGGTTCTTCAAGGTTTTCCTTCGGTCAGGGTACCACAAGTTACGAGTTCGGGATGAAGGTATATTGAAGACAACATTAAGATGCTACTACGGTCACTATGAGAAATTGGTGATGCCTCTCAGTGTGAAGAATACCCCCATAGAGGTCATGGGACTTATGAACTGTATTTTCCAGCTATATTTAGACTGGTATTTAGTAGTCTTCAAAGATAACATCCTTGTGTACAGAGCGTCATAGGAGGAGTATGAGAGACACCTATAGATTGATGTAGACATTCTCTGATAGCTCCAAATTTTTGAAAAGATCTCTAAGTGATAGTTCTAGATTTAGGAGGTCCATTTTCTGGGACATGTCATATCAGCAGATGGAGTAGCTCAGCACCCATCCAAGGTGGAGGCATTGATATCAAGGGAGCCACCTCGGAGCATGATTGAGATGTAGAGCTTCTTTGGGTTGTCTTCATATTACAGGAGATTCATTCCTCATTTCTCCTGGATATCAGCACTGATGACATCCTTGACCCTGAAGGGGAAGCCCTTCCTTTAGATTAAGAAGTGCTTGTGGTATTTTGAGCAGTTACGTTAGAGTTTGAAGAGCACCACGATTTTGAGATTTCCTGATGTGGATGTCGAGTTTACAGTTTTTTGCGACACATCTTGGGCCGAGTTTGGATGTTTCTAGATGTAGAGACATAAAGTGATTGTTAATGTTTCATGCTATCTCAGGACACATAAGAAGAACCATGAAACCCATTTTCTCATCTTGGTAGCAGTATTATTTATGTTAATGATGTGGAGACACTACCATATGGGAGAGTGGTTCATCATCTACTCTAACCACAAGAGCCTCAAGTATATCATCTTGTAGAAGGATCTGTATCTGAGACAGAGGTGATGGATAAATTTCATCCAATACTATGATATTGAGATCATCTATACTATTGAGAAGGCGAATAATGTGGATTATTCTCTTAGAATGATATCGATCTCAAAACTATTGAGTGAGCTGACAGAACAATTGTCCTTGTTACAGTTATCCTTTCTGGACAAAGACGATGCAACATACCTTTAGTCGATGGTTGTCACCCCTCCTCTCTTACATCGAGTTAGGGAGTCACATCATTTGGATGTCTACTGTGACATTTAATGTGCATAATTATCCATGGTACATACTCCTGATTGATATTCAAAATTTTGGGAATAGAAAGATCACTGTAGAAGATGCACTGTTGTACCATTGGCGTTGCGGGAGGAGGTCCTATGGGAGTTTTATATAGCCCCCTTCACAGTACATCATGGAGTGATGAATATGTAATAGAATCTCCAATGCCAGTTCTGGTGGTTAGGAATGAAGAAGGCATAAGAAATTCTTATTTATAGATGCCTTACATTTAAGAAGGTAAAGGAAGAGTGACAGGTTCTATTAGGAATAGATCACCCTTGGATGTCCATAGTGGAAGTGGGATGGAATATCCATGGACTTCGTGATGGGCATACCAAATTTGTACAAGGGGCATGATTCTATATCGTTGATCATTGACTGGCTCACCATGTCATCCCACTTCCTTGCTATCAGGGAGAAATGTTCCGCAGAGTGTTTGCGAAGCCTCTACATATAAGAGAATGTTTGGCTACATGGTGTCTCTATGACAATAGTCTCAGATGGAGACACCCGCTTCATATCCCAGTTGTAGAAGGGATTGCAAGCGGCTTTCAGGACTCATCTACGCATGATCATGGTGTTCCATCCTTATAATGATGTTCAAGTGAATATTTCCATTCAAGTTATAGAGGATATTTTGTGGGATTGTATCTTGTACTTTGGTCTCAGTTTGGAGGACCACCTACTACTGGTGGAGTTTGTGTACAATAACAACTACCACTCCACCATTGGTAAGGCACCTTTCAAGGATTTGTATGGGAGACCCTTCCGATCACCTCTTTGTTGGATTGACCCTGGTGATTCAGAACTCATGAGTCTTGAGTTAGTGTGATCTACCACCAAGAAGGAGTAGATCATCCAGGAGCAGATGAAGACTACAGAAAGTGGAATGAAGTCTTATGTTGAGAGACGACGAAGAACACTGGAGTTTGATGTAGGGGATCATGTTTTCATTAGGTTCTTAGAACAACGAGGGTTTCAAATATTTGGCCCGGGTGGAAAATTGTCTATGTGGTTCATTGACCAATTTCAGATACTTCACAAATTTGGCGATGTGGCATACAACCTAGCTCTACCGCTATAGTTTCATAGGGTACATTATGTCCTCCATGTGTCGCAGATAAGGAGGTATGTGCATGACCCATCACACATCATCTACTGGGGCGCACTGGAAATGGAGGATGGAGCGACCATTACTGAGTACCAGGTGGAGATTGAGGTTCACAATGAGAGGGTCCTTTGTTGGCAATTGATTCTATTGGTGCGAGTCTGATGGCAGCACCATAATAATTAGAAGATCATGTGGGAGTGTGAGGCTCAGTTCTTTTCCCAATACAGACATCTATTTTAGTAGCCTTTTGTTTTGGATTTTTGAGGAAGGAATGCCCAATGGTGGGTAGAATGTAATGTCCCAGATTTTTTTTGTTTTATTATTATAAAATATATGGAATTATTTTTAACTAGAACATTCGACGGCGTGCATTCCCAAGCCCTGGGGATCTCAGAATATATTTGCGATAATGTATAATTTTAAACAGCGTGCATGAGCTGTTTTTCTTGTAAATGTGGAATAACAATTAAGAGGGTTCCTAAATCATAAATCCAAGGTATCCATTGCATTCATAGTAGAAAAATTACCTTAGGTAGGACTTAACGTCAACCAGTTTGGCTCAGCTGCAAGATTTTGTTTTTGGACATTTTATTGTAAATGAAATATTTTATTAATTTAGTTTTTTTAATGTGATTCTATTTTCTGTAGTATTATAATCCTTCCATATTATTACCTTCTTATGAAATTTTCTTTGATAAAGGTTCATAACCTTGTGAATTTATATTCTTTCATTGGAGCATTAGAGGAGAACATGTTGGCAGACGACGACTCAATCGATCAACACATCTCGGATTCGACGAACCTTGTCAACGAATGGGATGAGATGATAATTCTTAAACTGAATGAAGGTTGTGGTTGTTTTTTCTATTATTCTATCCCCTTGTTCTTGTATTAAACTATGAAAATATATCATCCCAAAAATTGGTTGAACTGCGGATCGTGCATTCTTGCGGGATGGTTTTTATTTTCCATTTCATTGGGGTTGGTTTTGAGAGATTATTGAGATAGTTGTTTTTATCATTGATTTCACCCTTTTTAATCCTTATAATTTTATCATATCAATGTCGTGATGAACGCTGGTGGAGGTTCATTCCATATATTGGGTTAGGGGTTTCTTCTTCCTTCTTTTAACCTCAATTTCTTCATGGGGTTATGAACATCGGATCATTTACACATTCATTTCGCAACGCAATGATCCAAAATTTGATATTTGACATCGTGAAGACTCGAGGATGGTGTAACAAAAATTGAAGATGATGAATCACCCTTGTTCTGGAGAAATCATTATTTGACTGTTCTTCATGCGGATGATCGAAACGTGTTTTCAGGGTTGCTCAAATGCCTGAAACCACCCAAAACATCAATGGAATGTCAGGGAAACCTTGGATATTGAGTATCATAATGATCTTATAGCTTAATCGAGGATAAAAGTATCACCCAAGGAATGGTGATTGGGGTTCATGATTCTTGTAATTTCGGGAACACACAGAATATATCCCGAAGAACATGCCATGTGGGACATGACCATCAGCAGAAAGGGTTTCACGATACACGAAGAAATGACATGGTGTGTTCTTAGAAGAACATGGTGCGTGGGTCCATACACGGGACTTTCTGTGTATATGAGATATTATATAGACATAGGGTGGATTACATAGTCATTTACTCCACCACAATGCTAGACCAGACCAACTGCATGGGTTACCATGTGTACCTATTGTAGGGGTTATAACACATGGGTTGGAACCTTGTTCATGCACATGGCAAGCATGCATGGATTCCTCCCCGAATAGAGGAACACATCATGACACTCTCATAAATGATGTGTGTACATTATTCTACACGTCAAGCCCTATGACATGGGTCGTTGTACATGGGATGTACCCAAGGTCAGAGGATACTGTGTGTGGCCCTTTTATAGAGCATGCACTTTTCTGTAGATGGATTTTTCCTATTTTCCACCTTTTCATGGAAATTTATAATTTCAGTTAGTGACCCTTTTTCTCATTCCCCTAATGGTCCGGTATCATTTCCTTTATCATTAAGATGATCCCTTAAGAAGTATTTTTTTGAGATAGAGTCAGGTATCTCACTGAGAGGCCCGGAGTGAGATCCGGTATCCATTCATGACCATAGGTATTGTCATATATCGACAAAATAATCTTATAGGATGCCAATCCTATACTTATTAGGTGAATTTGGTTGAGTCACGGTATCCACCAAGGCCATGGATGTGATCCTAAATTGTGTATTGTGATCTTTCCCCACATAGAAGCGTGTTATCCTGAATGTATTGTTTCCATCTCTCATGGATTTTCCTAACAAAATTTACTTCTTGGATGGATGATATCAGAGATATCAAACACATAGAGTGAGTTCTCCGGGACGAGTGCTTCAGGGAAGTCTTCAAGATGAATCCATTGTATGGGTATGCGATTGTGTCACTTGTCCCTAGACTACGAGTTTGGGATTTGAGTATATCTGGATTATGTTCTCCTATTATATTTTTAGTCAACATATACTATGTAGATATGATTGTACCTTTCACTTGTGTATTGTTTCATGGTTTTCGATGTTTTCTATTGAGTATTGTTATAATCACCCCAGCACGGGATTTTCTCATAGGTGTCATGTCTTGTGAAGACAAGTTTTCTTATGACGATGTTTAGGGATGAACATGGAAGGATCGGGATTTTTGAGTTCCCTACTTACTGCGGTGTTTTTCTTTCAATTATCAGAAGTCTCATTACCTCTTTGTTCTTATTGGTTGGACTTTTTATTTTTCCAAATCTCTTGTTTTTGGTGGGATTCAATTTTGTTCCATTTTACATTCTATAATTTACTTTCCTTCGTACACTGTTGGTTGGGATTTGTTGAATCCATTTATTTTTTTCCGTATTATTTTATACATTTGATCATTTGTGGGAGAGGAGATGTGTGTGTGTGTGTAGGTATATAAGAAAATCCTGCCATGTTTGTGATATGACTACTCGATTCATGACACCATCCCCTAGCTTATTAGTGGCGGGCTCGGGGAGTCATGACAACAGCCCCATTGGGAAAGGTCATAACAACCATAGGCATTAAAAATTTCATCATTTCCATTGTTCTCAAGCTTTCCAGGGTTTCCACCATTCCTCTATATAATGCATGGTATCCCAAATAATATTAAGTGTATCAGACTTGGAGTTTTTACATACAACATTTTGTATAGAGACATTTCTGATTTTTTCCTATATAAACATCAATAATGAATATACAGAGAAATGCTCATAGATTTCCTCCAATAATAATGGGAAATACTATTTTCTAGTAGTTATCCCCTTTTACACTAGACTTATATTCCCTCATTCAGAAAACTCATTTAATGAGGTGTGTATGTAAAACTGAACTCGGTCCAAATTCCATGTATCTCAAGATAACATTAAAACTCGTCATCCTTATACTCCCAACCATTAACTTTCCACAACATCATCAATGAATAATCGTATTCCTTCTATACTTTCCTTCTGAAACCCTTAAACAATTTCAGTGCATCAGACTTATATCTCATGCATATAACACATGTAATGTGACTAAAGTCATCATTGAATGTAAAGAAGTAATTATATCCATTTTTTTATTTTCTACTCATTGGTCCACATATATCAGAATGTATATGTTCTAACGGTCATTTTGAGATAATATCAACTCGCTTATTCATTATGATAGCAATGTTCCCATTTTTAACCAATAGTTCAACAAAAACATATTCTTCTGGATAAATCAAGATTATCTTAGACATTGTTTCATTTTGATAACCTACACATGTATCTCTGACACATATGTCCCAGCCTTTTATTCCATTACATCTTTTCATCCACCACATACCTGTCACAAGAGTTTTGTACTTCACCAATTTGGATCAAATTCCCTTTTGTATGTTGGCCTCTTATAAATACGTTTCCATCCTTTTCACTTTTCACAATGCCCACATTTTATGAATATAAATTTGTTTCCCTCATCACAAATTTATGAAATGCATAGCATGTTGTGTTTTGGTCCATCAAAATATATTGTTTTCCAAGATTTTAGCTTTACTTTTCCAATGCTGGCGACCAAAAACCGTTGATCATTAAAGACTCAGCATGTCTGAATGTCACTTTTTATTCATTGAATATTTCACATTCATTAATAGATTTATGTCTACAATCATATGAGACCAAAAACTATTATTAATGATCTATTTTTGTTCTATGTTCATAGATTTCAATGAAATTACAGCTATAAGAGCATTATGATCATTCTTTTCTTCCACATTTTTATGTTCTTCCACTAATCTTCTATCCAAGTCAATGTGACATGGCCAGATTACCAATAACTAATTTTTTGGACCTACAGATCTATCATTATTAAAGTTTAATACAATGAGCTTCTAAGAATTTTTAAAAAACATTTCTTTCTTAGGTAACACATTCAGGAAACCCATAGCAAGATGTCCAGCTTGATCACATTTTTCCCAAATAGTTTCTTGTGGTTGGAATATTTTCCTAACATTCACACCAACCTTATCATATATCTTGTGAATATTATTTTTACGTTGTATTTTTAAAAATATTGACTCCCCATCAATCCTTATATTTAAAAGCTTATGGAATAGTAGTAATATTGTTGATTGAATGAACTCATATTTTCCATGTGTCTGAATCCACGACAATACCTGTTGTATACATAGAATAAATATTTCCCTCTATAAATTTTATAATGACCAGATTTGTGAAAACTCTTCTTATCAATATTCTTATTAGAACTCTAGTAACGATCAACCTTCATATTTTAAATTGTAACTTTCTTCTTTATCTCTGATTTCTAATCAGACATACTAGAACCATGAGAAAGAGAAATCATTCTGGACTCAGGATATTTAGATTCTTATGACTCTTTAGTATTTCTAACATTGAACACATATGTAGCCTTTCCATTATTGTCCTAATCCGAACCAGTTCCATTTTTCTTTTCATATTTTGTAGGTATATTTTGATGACCCTTCTTAGGATCATTTTTTTGATTATTCACCAACATCTATAACAGACTTTATGAACCTTGTGTTCCTCTCCTTATAATTTGAAAGTTTATGTTCGACCAGGACTAACTCATTTTTTTTATCCTTCAACATTACATGTATATGATTCTAAAAATTCTTTTCACTCGCAAGAGAAATTTTCAGATCATCAATATCTTTTTAAAAGATATATTTCTTATGATAAAAGAAATCCTGGACATTTGATGAAGGGGTTTATTTTTCCAATTTTCCAATTTTCTTCTCAAGCCTTCCAATATTCCTTAAGCATACCATTAGCTATTATTTTAGATACTGTTCATTTTGAGATTCCCCTTGTTTAGTACTACTGCTCTCATAATTTTCATTAGTCAGTATTGGAAAAAGGTACTCTCAGAATCTTTTTCAGAAAAAAATATTTCAAATTCAATCTCACTATCATCATCGTTTTCATATTTTGACAACAAACCATCTTTCTTATGTAAAGAACTTTTTATCCTATTCTAATCCAGTCTATTTATCATTTTCACACTATTTCTTCGATGAATTTATTGTTCTTCGGTCTTCTTGATCATTATCTTCAAATATACCTTTTTAGGGAATTTAGAAGCAATGTGGTCAATCGCTCTGCTATCAAAACATTTAAATGGGAGTTTCACTTTGAATTTAGATTTTTCGATTTTCTTAATTTTAGAAAAAAAGATAAAATTTCATTCAAATTTTTACATACATCCATTTAAGAATCGGATTCACCAGCTTCATCTTAAATAAGAATTTTCTTCGACATTTCTTTGTTCAGATCCTAGAATGAAATTTCTTCATCAGCCTTTTCTTTTCACTCCATAGTCTTTTCACTTATCATATCATTACTAATGAGAGTGTTATTCTTATCATCCATAGATAATTTTTTCGGGAATCTGTCTTCTAGTGATGAAATGTTAGCATCAAATTTGTCAAGAATAATTCCCTATATATTTTCAACAACTTTAGAATCATCCATGTTTTCACAAAGACATATGATTGTAACAAAAATTTCATTTATTCTGTTAAAGTAGTTCCCAATTGATTCATCCTCGCCCATATTTAGGTCTTCATACTCCATCCTCCAGATTTGATGTATTTTCTACTTTACTTTTTATTTCCCTCATATATCTTATTTAGTTTTTTACAGAATCCTTAGGATGAAGCGCCAACTTTCACTATTAAAAATTCACTATCATAATGATATGAGAGTAATTCAGTTTTAGCTCTTCCATCATTGCCAAGATTCCTCTCATTAGACTGGGTAAGATAAACCTTATCATCAATAGTATAAAATCCATCTTTTGTAGTTTCAAGAACATTACTTCAAAGAGACATAAGATAATGCAACATTATATCTTCCAAAATATGACATTTCATCCCATAAGATATCATAATCCCATTATTTATTAATGAATTTAGATTACGCATCAAAACATCTCTAAAAAAATTCATCAATGATCAAGAGAAGGGAACATTCCACTACTATACCAATTGATGTCACCTAGACAAGATCCATGTGTCAATGAGAGGGGGAGGGGTGAGTCATTGAACACTTTTATCATTATGATTCCATTATATTTTGAAAAACCATCACCTCTTGTTACAGTGTTATTTCCTTGCTGAACGAACACAGCCACATGAACACAGGATTTACGAGGTTCGATACTCATCAAGATTTTCTACATCCTTAGTATGGTATGAAAATAATTTAGCACCATACATTCTAAAAGAAAAATATTTTTGATTGTGAATTACACTGAGTAGGATATTCTATTTATCTTTTTTAGTACATGGGAGATAATACTCAAGTATTTTTGCACCCTCTTAGTGAAAATAAGGTAATGTAATATCTCCATGATTCTTGAAAAACATTATAAAATATGATCTTTGACAAAAAAACCCCTTTATTTACTATCCAAATGATTATAATAACTACATGGAATTTGTAAAAAAACATATTATTATACCCTAGTCATATTATGATCATCTTTAAAGAACTTATCACTTAATTGGTGCACTCAAATCTTCAACTCATAGAGCTCCTTCGTGAATCTCCTAGTATCACAGAGCACTCTATTTTGCAATGGACTCTAGTTCCCAAAGCTGACTAGATCTAATAGATTACTAATTTTTCGAGCATGTATTGGTCATTGCAATGTTCAATTCAATCTTAAATATCAATGTCTATCTATGAAGTTCCTTTAATTCATGGAGCTCTCTTCCTTCGCATATCTCTTAGCCTTTGTAGATCTAACTCTATCAGCAAACCTTCTTCACAATTCGATAGTAATAAAAAAAATTTTAAGTCACATTACATTTATCAAAGGGGTTGGGGCCTACTTATAGGTGCTTCCCACAAACTTATGAATATTCCATCCACCATAGCCCCACGTCATCACCAAATCACAGAGCTGAAAAATTCTTGCTCAAATTCACTCTATTTCACGATGCACCATGACTATTTTCTAGATTTGAAAAGATCGACATAGTTTTGAAGCATTATGTCAAAACCATTTAATTACCTCAATTATTCTCTCAAAATTCTCTTGATTTCCACAATTCATGATTTCAATGATATTAAACTATTCTATTCGTGAAGCTTGTGAAGCACATCGTCAACATTCTCCATGTCTTCGTGAAATCTATTTAATAAAGACCATTATCAGAAAACTTATGACTTTTCCATATTTTGATTTGATCTTCAAGTAAACACATTATTCTCAATGCTATAACAACTCCAAATTTTGGACCCCAAAAATTTAGAAAACACTAGAAAACTATGCCTCCATAGACACCTGCTTCTATAAGACCAACCCTACCGATTGAATGATTCTTTTCTCCCACTATACTTAAAAATTATTGCATCACATGTTCTCCAACCAACTTATCATCTTTGTGAAATATAGGAAAAAAATATCATCATTATATTTACCATGGAGTGTACTGAGAAAATCATTTATTTACTCACCCAATTATATAGTGTGAAGTTATTTTAAATCTTGTCAAACCTCCTTGACAACAAAATAAAGTACATATTTTATCCAAAAATATCATCATTCAAAATTGACACAACAGTAAGTTTTTTTAAAAACAATAAGGCATTACATCCCTCTATATACATATATGAGTTAAACTAACTGATGTACCCTTGAGCACAAGTAACTATAAAGAGAAGAGTACAAGGCCAAAAGGGGTAGTCATTCATCCATCCCTCACCATAATATTTGCAAAATAGCCCCACATTTCTTAAAATAATCGAGGTATCAGTTTCCCTAACTGAAAGGTGTGAGTAGCATATGTAAAACAAAAAATAACATAATATATTATAGCTCAACACCACAAAATGGGTGTATCCTTGACATAGCCTCAATTACAGCTAATGTCTCACAAACTCCAAACTACCACTAATAATTCTATGTATCATATAAGCACACAACCATGTAAAGAGATTCATTATATTAAATCATTCCAGTTTTATTAGTTTTACAATACGTTTATTAATTTTATATACATTAATTTACTATTAATAATTCAAAATTATATTTCATTAGCATCACACCAATGTTTCATTACCTCTTGTAATGAACACACCAAGTCCACAAGAACCTAAAAAATATTCCTTAACATTACATCCTTCAAAGATCCAACCACCTAGGATTACATAATTTATTCAATCATTTATTAATAGAATTATTAAGCTCCCATATTCCTATACATTATTCAAAAAAATTATGCTACTAAACACAAGGTGGCTCAGCCCGACGAGTAGATTAACTACCCATCATGTCTTTTACTTCAATATAAGGAGCATTGATCCCTCCTCTCTTGAGAAGTAAAAAAAGAATGAATGTGGCCTAACCCACACTTCATCACCCCTTCTGGAAGGAGGGTATGAATGAATACTTTCCTCAAGAAGTGGGGAATGTAATGTAGATAAAAACCCAAAAAGACTTAAAAAGAATCCAATCAATCATATCCAACCTATTTCATCATCTATGATGTCCTCCCCGATAACCATATGCATAAATCAATGTATCTCGCCACTCTATTCATCATATTCTACAACGAAAAATGGGCTTCCCAGCCCCCACATAAAACAACACCCATCAAGGATCACATCACAACACAAGAATCTGGAAATAAACATTATCTCAACTGGAATATTGGACCTTAAATAAGGCATCTATCCTTCATACTCAATGAACTTTCAAGGCTCCAATGTAGAAGGAACTCAGTCTTAAAAAAGTGGGAAAATCAGAAACATATAATGAAATATATTTTATCAAACAATAGGATCATTAAACCATCTTATATTAAATTATTCATAAATAGTAGGTTACAACTATGCGCAACCAAAAAAATATATCATACATATCTCAAATAATTAAACTTGCTTGTTACCCCAATTTAATAAACATAAAATTATAACAACAACAAGTGGAATCATTTACAGTCCAATTTATTCATTGAAAAATAATTATAATTAAATATTGTTTATGTTCTTTACAAGTTTTTTTCAAGAATTGCATGATTATAAAATCATGGATACATTTTACACTATCTAGAAAAATAATGGGAAATAACATAAGATCGATACCAATTCATGTATTCAGTTTCAATATTTATTACGTCAATTCCATTGTGACATAATGGGATAAAACATAATAACTCTATGGTTTCTCATAAAATAATTGTGAATCCTCAAATCCCCTACCTCAAACTAATCTTGACATGATATACACGATAATGATCCTTGCAATTAATCATGATCACCACCAACCAGGACAACTGCAACCCCCTGAGGACACAGCGACAAGACCACACCAACCGACACCCAATAAGATTCCATTTTGAACATGGAGATCATATTCCATAACATGGAAAAAAGAAAATAGATAATGAGGATAAAATAAAACACAAGAACAGAGGTGGATCATACATTATTTTTTTGATTGATCGACACTTAATTCTTGCACCAAAACAGGGGGTGAACATGCAGTGAGAAGAATCCTCAATTGGAAATGATATATATATTAAGGATGAATCACACCACTCATATTAGAAGAATGAATAGTTCATTATTCTCGTACCAGGTAACATGAAAGTAGAATAAGAGAGGAAGAAATATCATCCCAATAGAAGATTTAATAGAGAAATAGTTTAAGATACATTAGATTTACCATTAAAAAGGATTTAATTAAACTATGCAGTTAGACTATGTAAAGGAATCATTATCCTTACAAAAATTAATATAAGATATATTGGTATTAAATAGGCCTTAAATCCAATCAAAAAATCCCTTTAATGTTTTTTTCATTGAAAATGATAAATGGGTGAAACAATATGAAACAAATAATACAGTACGTCTAACGATGTCTGGAAACACTATACGCCTATAGATGTCTATAAAAAATTGTGCACCCACAGACGCATAAAATAGTTGTAAAGCTATGGATGTTTGGAATCATAATACACCTATAGACATCTAGAAACCTTGTACACCTACATACATGTGGAAACACATTACTCATACAAATTCCTATAAACACTTTTTTCTTATCGATTCCTAGAACAATTATACACCTACTGACGTCTAAAAACAGTGTATAACTACCGATACCTAGAAACACTGTACACATACCAAGGTCTAGAAACAATGTAAACTTATCGACGTTTTGAAGCACTGTACACATATCAACGCTTGGAAACATTGTACACATATAGACGCCTAGAAACAGTGTTCACCTAATGATGTATAGATACATTATACCCCTACTGATGCCTGGAAAAAGTGTACACAAAACTGGAAACATTGTTCATAGACCAAGATATATAGAAAATTGTTGAGGATAATTCAAATCGAATCTATCGTTATTTATGGGGTGATAGTGTGGAATAATATCACCATATATAGGTTTTTATTGGGAAATTTAAATGAATGAAATTCTTTGAGAACAAATAAATAATTGAAAAAAATTATGAATACTAGAGTTTGTGGTACAGAATGGTTTATGAGCCTAATATTATATCATAAAATCATATATTATTATTCATAGTAAAATCAAGAATTTAAAATAATAATAACTATATTATCTATGTTAATGGAAGGTATTTGAGATTAAATGTAATTGTAATATAGATTTAATAATATATAAAACCCTTCAATGTTATTTCCCATCAAAAATGTTTTTTATAAACTCCCTAGGTGCGTAATATTGTATAATATTATAATGTAATGATATATATATATAAGGGTTTGAGAACCCTTTCCATACTATGTATTTTGAAAAAAAATAATATTGAAATCTTTTTAAGGGAAATTTTTTTTTTATTTTGTTAAATTTATCCTACTATGTTTCTTCTAATATATTAATGAGATTAAAAATTAGAGAAAAACCATGATCAAGGTTTTTGGTCAAGATAGATATGGGAGGGTCAATTAAAATTTTTGATTATGGATGGATAATTCTTTAACAATTTTCTATACACATAACATTAAATTTTGGTTATTTATAATTTAAAACAATTTGGTTTTATTATAAAATACAATAATTTTCATTCATATTTATTACATATTAATGAAATAATATTCATTACTTTACAAAATGATCAATACCATGATCGTATAGGTTAATTGAGCATCGAAATATAGATAAATTAACAAATAGTTCATAATAATGAGAACCCATTAAATATATATCATATTTAATACCTAAATTAAAAACATGGCAAAAATGATACAGACCAAAGAATAAACTAAGATTCTCAAAATGGGTAATAGTGGAAGTTATTAATGATCACATAAACATGAAATGAGTATGATAGAATGAGAAAATAATCATAAAATATAAAAACCATACCATGCATATCATAGGTCAACTACCTGATTCAAGGAATAATTCTACATTGTTCAAAATACATGAATCAGAACGAAATCAAAGAAAACTAGCCATTAGATAATAAAATTAGAATAAGACTGGAATTTTGGGCACACATGTAATCATGGAAAACCATTTCAATAGTTTCAATGTTTTAATATAGATATGGTTTTAGTAGATTATGTTCACTTCCCAAAACTATCTTTGTTGCAAGGTTTATATGAAAGAATATCATAAGGTACATCTCCCCTTACTGAACCGGGTTCAATCCCCATTCCATTATCATTTATCTCACAGGATATCCATTTCTACCCAATTAATTGGAAGGATATATAATTTGGAGACCACCAATAACATAATGAAAATCCAATATATTTGTTCTATAAGGTCATAAAGAAGTAATCATATCATAATCCATCAAAAGGAAATGAGATTAAAAAATATAATCATGGCATTACCAGTGGAAAAGAATCAAATTTTATAATCATTAAATCAATTCACCATAACACAACCTATAGATAATTTATGGGTTTCATTAAAATAATTTTATTATAATCATAAAAATTCAAATGAAAATATTAGGCTAAAGTTATTGGGACATATATTATATAGAGAATTACTAGTTTCATGGATTATTTTCATTAATAAATAAATAAAGTTATATTTTCACTAAAAACATTTTTAAGTCATATACACTATTAAATTTGAATAGAATATTTTGAAAAATAGGACATTACCTAATATTGATTTCATCAATTTAACATAAATGAGCCATGTATTCATTTAATATATGTTTAAAAGTATTGAATTCTCATTGTGATGGGTTGTTTTGTTCAGGTCGAATAGTTTAGAATAAATAATTCTTTGTACATATTATGTAACAAAACAAATGTTCGTCATTTAAAAACATTATGTTTACATTAAAAAAATCATTAAAAAAATAAATCACTAGTTAATGTGAATTTAAAAATCATTTAAGGTTTTATCAAATGTTCATTAATTCATTAACAAACAATAATAAATGTAAAATAAATAATTTTTTACTAAAGGTTTAGATAAATTATATTTTCCCTGATGATGTTCATTATTATACTATATAAATAAAGAGGGGATGATTAAAGGTAGAAATGAAATTTATTGGAATAATTGTAGGAATATACAATTCATGGGACTTTTTAGAGGTGGATATAAAAATTTTATCATCAAAAACATAATAATATACAATCATAATAAATAATGTAATTGTCACTTAAAAACCCTTCCAATATTGGTAACATTGGAATCACATGAACTATGAGAGAAATAATCATATATGTATATCTTGAAAACATTTAATTTCCATAAAAATAAACAAAATTACATTCATTTTTACTATACAAACAACATAAAAGAAACAATTATTGAATATGGTGTGGGTATAACTGAAACTAATGTCATGGGAATATCCAAAAATTCAATTATGACTTTTATTATACGTATTTTAGTATCATATAATTTATTTTTAATTATTATAAATATTATAAATACACATAATAATATATCTCATACCATATATTTTTAATTTATATACTTTTACTACCTATTTATTAAAAATTCATTATTTACACCATTGTTTTTCAGGATAAGTTCTTGATTTTAAATATATATTTTGGGACGGTAATTTTGGTACTTTTGTATTGATTTTGGTATAATAATATCCTTATTTTTCATAATGATATAAATATATTATATATTATTTATATAAATATATTGATCCATCCAAAAAATTAATATATATAAATGATGAATTAAACCCTTCATGGGGACGGTAGGCTGGAGATACACATGAACATTGTTTTCATATTTAAATTGATGAAAAAAATACATCTAAAAATTAATTCATATTTATATAATCATTATTATATCACATATAACATATATATAAATTAAATATATAATATTAATGTTTTATTGAAGAATAAATGAAAAAAAAAATCACATTGTTTCATGGTAAATGTAGTATACACATATACATGTTTGACATTATCATTTTCTAGTAGATTGGCATGTAATAAAATAGACGTGATGTTATAATTTTATAGTAATAATTATTTAATTAATATAATATTTATATTTATAAATTAAACCCATCATTAAAAATAGTTGTGATATAGATGATGGAAAATGAATTGCAACATTTCTCGAGGGAGTAATAAGTTGTACACATGCTCCATGCTTCTGTTTCAAAATTTATGGAAAATTATATTGATGTATGATAATAAATTAACATATTAAAATATAACTACATCTGTTATAATGATGTTATTATTACATCATTCTTGAATATAATTTTAATGATGTTGATGTAAAAATAATACAATAAGTATTGGTTATGAATGATACCACTTCTTTAGAAAACATATTTAGGATTTCACCAAATGAAATCCAAGGATGTTTATATGAACTAACAATTTCCTATAATTCCTTGATAATGATCTAGGTAATTTATTTGGAACATGAATGTCGAAAAAAATTATTATTTATTTGTGTATATTGGATAAGAAGACGTACACTATTATAAAATAGGAGATCAACACCATTGAAATTTCATAAAATTATTATTAATAATAAATAAATTATAATATAAAGATGATTTCAACTTTTATACAATAATTTTTATATAATTATTTATTACTTATAATATATTATATATAATTTCATTCTTTAAATATATTATTTTTTAAAATAATTAAAGTGTTAATTATTTTATTATATTTAAATAATATATTTTAAGGTCACATTCTTGGTCATATAAAAAGGTCATATATTTGAGTTTTTTAATTTTATGAATAAAATATAATAATTTAATAAAAATAGTCATGTTTTATTGTTAAATTTTAGTCTTTATGAATTTATTTTTACCCATATTAATTTATTTTACCTAGTGTTGTATCAAATTTTTACTACAGTGATTATTTATAATTATAAAATAAAGAAGGTTAATATTTATGAAATTTAAAAATTTTGATTATAAATTAAAAATTAATTTTTATCATTCAATACATATAAGATTAGTAATTTACTTTGATATTAAATCTCAAAAATTTCATAAAGAACAATTTTTTATTAAAATGAAATTTAGATGAAATGGATAATATTTTAATAACATTGTGATAAGAAATATCATTATTTGTCATTTATATTCATTTAAATTGATATATAATATATTTATTTAATTTCAATATTTTTGGGGGATTTAAAATTAATAAAAATTTGATAATCATTAACCACATTAAAATATTGTTTAGAAGGTCATGTCTTTGAAAACAAATGTGAAAATTTACCAAAACAAGAAAAACAAATAATTTAAATGAAAATCATTAGATACTTACAAATAAAATGGTTAGTATGTTACTTTTTATCAAATATAATATATAATGGTGCTTTTAAATTATTTTAATTAGTTGAATGAAATTATAGTTTTTCAAAAATCATAAATATCCACTAATCATTTAAAATTAAATCATTTAAGATATATATATATAAATTTAACCCAAATTGGTCATTATATTATATTTTTTAAATACATTTTAATTCTATCATACAACATTTAAATAATTTATTGAAATGATTTATTAATTTTTTTTAATAAAAAAGATTAATAATATTTTTATAGAAAATGAGTTTTTTGAATAATAACATTGAGTCACTATGAATTTAGGGTTTATCTTCTACGAATTTATAAATAAATTTATATTGAGTTATATATATATATAATTATTTAATTACATTCACACCATAAATTAACTGTCTAAAATATAAAGGTAATATATAAATTAAAAAAATCAATTTTCATTTAGCCTTGGTGTTGCGTGTTATATGTGAAATTTAACATATTTTAATTTTTTAAAATTATCTTGGTGTTATATTCTCTGCCTCCCCACTTGATATAATTTTTTCCTCACAATTTCATTTTAATCTCGATAATAAATAGTTTTTAAACGAAAATACATTATTTTAATACTCACATCATACAAATGGTGAATAAAAATTTCTATTGATAAGAGATAAATGCATGTATTAAGGTCATCTATAAATACATATAAATAGGTCTACATGTAGTAAAATATTTTTTGTGAAAGATTTTTAGTACATGGATATAATTTGTAATGGACAAATAATCAGAGACAATGACTGAAAATACTAATCACAAGAAATTGAATGATCAAGAGAATTTTAAAAAACAACAAAACGATATACCAATTATGTGTTAAATGATGATTGATTCATTATAAATAAATGTAAAACAATAAATTTTTTATTTCAATATCATTTCCATAATGATGATTTATTCATTGGGTTTCGAAGATGCCAAACGAAGAGGGTGTCGATAATGAGACCCATCCAGAATTAACACATACTTGAAACCAATTATATATCATCCACCACCTTGAATATAAACCCATGGGTTGCTCGGAACACCTATGTTGGGAATGGATGGCCACAGTGTTGTAATGTTACACCAAAATTTATATGTTGTGATAGGTTGTTTTGTTTGCATGGTTGTTTGATCCATACTCTTATAATAGTTTCACAAAAATCAATTCCATGTCCATGAACATTGTACCATCCAAATGGAATTAGGACACCAATAACAACTCTAAAAACTATATTATATTATATTAAAATAGTGTCCCCCATAATCTAACGACACTATAAATATTTTTATTACATAATAATAATTTAATCCATTGATTTTTCTTAATTAAATGTTAACATATTTTCAATACTCCGTTAAATGAAAAACAAAGATGAATTTATTATTCTAGATATACTAAAATTAACCTTTAATAGATCCTAAGATCTATGATAGTGTGAAAATTCTTTGAATCAATATCAAAATAATTACAAAACCCAAAAACTTATCACTTTTTATCCAATATAATATATTAATATCTAACAACTCAATAATATCATAATATTTCCTACAAAAACTATTACACTAATATTTAGCATTAAAATAATTGGAAAATAAATCTTACCAAATATAAAAATGAAATATTTTGGAAGAAGGATATCAAATTTCATAAACCATCAAACATTTATCACATGAACATTACAAAGTGACTCTTTATGTCACATAGAAAAAATTGAATACATTATTAATAATAAAAACTGAATGAAATGATATCTACTTAGAAAATTATTATATCTTTTTGTAAATAATATATTGTCATATATAGTTTGTGCATATGAAAAAACAATAAACTCCATTATAAATTCTGTTTCTCTAAATCACCATTCATTTTCAACATCCCCAACAGTATAAGATTTTATACACCAATTTTGGTCACTACATTATCAAAAGTAATTATTATAAAATTAAAATTGGTTACACATTTAGGATTATCTTTCCCCCATTCACGTGATTTCAATAAAATATCACATTAAAATAAAATCACTTCTCTATTTTATAAACACCATTAATCAAATGTTATCAAATCATTAAAGTAAACTATTTCAAATAAAATAAATATATGTTTATGAATTCAGGTAACACAAATATAAATTAAAAAATAGTTGTATGTAATTATTATCAACTCCAAATACCAAAATTACTCAATAATGTAAATAAATGATTATCATGAAGCTATTCTTTCCTTTTTCTTGGAGTTATCACTTGGAATAGGGTACTAACTCAGATAAATACCGTGTTTAAAGAAATATTGATCTCATTTAAAATTTTTATAATTATGCCATTTATTTACACAGTAAATATATCATTATATTCCTTTGAGACACTCCCCATGGTTTCACTTTCTAAATTTCTATCATGAAGGAAATTGAGTCTTCCTTACTCTCTCGTTTTCACAATCAAATATCTCAACAGACTCTATACTTCCCTTATTTGGTGAGTCCTAGAGGCATTTAATTTCAAATTTTTAATCATATATAATTATTAATTTTTGGTCATATTAACATTATGATGTTCTCATATAATCAAGAATTTTGGTTCTTTTTAATCAAAATATTTTCCTCCGCATTTAGTGATAACATGATTCCTCCTATTTCCATCAATTTACTAAAACCAAGTCCTATATTATAATAAAATATAATTATAATGGGATAAAACATAATAATATATTATATATAATTATCATTAGTCCTAATTTATAATTTATTACCATAAATGGTTATTCTAGGACATTCATATTTTACATATATTAAAATCTGTCACTATTTTTTTAGGAAAAATTGATTTAACCTAAGTATATCCTCTACTAGTTTAAAAAATGGTGTGTATTGTTTGATGACTCACCATAAAAAATAAATATGTATGATATATGAATGGGAAACTATTTTCAGTGTATTTATACATAGATGTGTCTATTCTAAAACCATATAAACTATTTCTATATAGATAGTTATTTTTTGATAGGAAACCCGCACTCCATTATTTACCATAATGTAGTAAATTATATTAAAAAATTCATTATTATAATGGGTCTTACTAAATAAATTCATCATTAATTCAAATTATTGACCAATCCATTATCTAATTCCATTTATATTTACTCGTAATATTCATTCAACGATATCACAAAATGATTGATGTAAATTAATTACATAATATATTGATCCAGACTAAAGATTTATTTTTTTAATTCATTTGGAATCATGTATACATAAAATTTAACATCCCAAGGATTTATAAATGAATTTAATGATATTCATAAATAATTGAGTCTCGTAGTAAGAGAACCTTTTTCTATAAAGATAGTTATAATGTATCCTTTAAACATAAATTTTCTGCTTCTATGAATATATTTTCAAAAATAGTCCCTTACATTTGTGATCATAATGATATTTAGAGAATGACCTAACCAACATGTTTTTATGGGAACAATATAATACCCTTATGTACAGTAATATGAATATTAATATAACCCTTATTTATAATAAATCATATTATTATTTTATTTTTTAATGTCTATAGGATAATGAGATATTCATTAATTTTTCAAGGAGATATAAAATCTGTTATATTTTTAAAATTTTAAATAATAGAATGAAATATGATTATTTTAAAATATAAATTATTCATATTTAATAATTTTTTTAAAGAAATTATGTTCATTTATGAATTCTACATGTTTAAAAATGTCTAGTGTGAATTTTTGGGATTTTCCAAAAAAACATGACCATTTTGTAATAGTGAACAAGTGTAATAAAAAAATATGATAATTAAATGAGTTTACACATCATGCATGTGTCATGGATGATGTAAATTGATATAGGTTAGAACTCACATGAACTTATTAATATATTCGGTCACATGAAAATAGACAATTCATAATATTGAGGATAATTTTAAACTGATGATTAAAATAATGTAAAACCCCTCATTTCATCTACTATAAATGCATCCATCACCCCACTCTTCCTCTCAAAACTCTAGATAATTGATAAATGTCTATATTATTTCAAATACTCTTTCCAAGACCCTCCCCCACATCAATGACATGATGGTACCACCAAAAGTCCACAACCATGGGCCTTAAGGAGGATCCCAAGGATAATAGATCAAGATTTAAAGATAATATTTCATTTTCATGTGTTTTTTATCATTTATTTTCTATTATTATACTATATTCATACTAACTTATCCATGTTGAATGAAATATCTAGTAAAATAAATATTCTATAATTTTATCGTGTTTATGATAGTTTTACTCAAAATACATAGCATGACCTTCCATCCCCAATATGAGGGATGAGATTAAAAATTTCCACACCCATCCTTCTTCAAGATGATGGAGAGATAATGTCCCCCAATTCTTTCATATGTTAGTCTTATAGGGGTGACTATATACAAGGCTAAATACTCTCATAGAAAACAGAATTCATTTCCCTTTTTAATGAAAAATTTATCCGACGATAAATGGTAGAATCCTAAAAATCATTAAACATTTATGTAATGGAAACCAAAATCTAACCATTGCATGATTTAAACATAAAATATGAAAAATGTACAAACTGGTGAAAAAAATAAAGTTCCAAAAGAAAGAACTAAACCACACACAAACAACTATCACTTTTCCCAAGATATTAATGTTCAACATGGATCTCAATATCTTACTAGAAACCAGAAAACCATTCTACAAATGTGGGGTGACTTTATAAGTATACTAAAAAATACAACTACAGAAACTCGTGCAAAAGAGGGGGAACATACTAGTACCCCTTTGAGTGAACTATATAACCTTGAAGAATGTTCCAATGAGTAATAAGTATCCCATAATCACCAAGGAACACTCATTATATAACACAATTGACATAAGTTAGTAACATAAGCACATCATCATTTGGGTACCTCACACCACTTTCCCACAAGTTAGATAATAAAAAACAATGGATAGTGTATTGACTCTAACACTCTTCCAAAGTTCGTTCCCAATACCGAAACCTACCCATGAACACTTGGGTCTCAAACAACACTCAAAACCCACCTACAGACCCCTATGCCACAACCACACAACACATCCCGCCCGCAGACACTTAGGCCACGAAAACCATGCCTCTCTATAGAAGACATAGGCTCCTCATACCGAAAACATATGTGAATGAAATCATGGCCTTCAAACACCTTATCCCAAAATACACATCACAACAAACTTGATGAATCTTAAGATATAGTAAACATCAAGCCATTATAGCCTATGCAGATACGCTTTAGCGGTAAGAACTTAGAAGATGGAGTGTGGAAGAATGTCTATAAACATCCAAACATACAATCATAGGGATTATGGGAAAGACACCCTCACACATGAGATGGGGTTGGTCGAATCATGGTGCTCAACATGGGTGGGGTGCATATATAAATCCCAAGGAACTAGAATTTTTATATAACGTTAAGAAAACAGTCACCCCAATATAAAAGTTTCAAATGAAAATCAAGCCCACAAAGAATCACCTTGGTTCATCCCCTTGGTACACGTATCACCACAGATGAGGATAACTTCCGTAAGGGTAACTATACCACTATATAATCCATTTAACCAATTTTTACCATAAATTTAATTGTTATTAATTTACTCATTCCTTCCCCACCTAGAAAAATAACATTCACAAAATCTGCAGCCATTTTCAAAAGGAAAAAAGGACTACAAAAATGTCCAAGTAAAAAAATGAAGTACGTAACATGATAAGGATGTACATTAAAAAATCCATTCATAAAATCAAAATAGAACAAACATCTTTAAATCCCACTACACACCACCTTTTTCCTAGACACTTGTTCATCCACTAGAAACTATGATTATTCAATGTTATCCAAGTCATTCGTCCCCCCAACTAGAACTGGTAACCCATCTACACAAAAACACCACACCCAACACACCCACAATCATTAAGTCACAGAACAACCCTATCATATACCCTCAATACCCATCCACTACCAAAATGTAGTCCCACTGGACAACATGTTCTACAACCCAAACATAAACCAACTAGAGTCCCAGTGCCTACAAGTCTATCCATCCCACAATCAATCAATCTCTCAACATGATATTCCTTCACACCTCCATTACTACACCTACATAAATAATGAAGAATAACATTACAAATCAACATCTCTGCTGCACAATCATACCCTTTCCTATTCATATGAACAACCCCTCTCTCCACCCCCATTACTGTAACAATCTTTCCAAAAATAACATCACATAACTCCCGTGAAGAAAAAAACCCAAACTAAAATAGAACACAACCACATAATTAAGACAATAATATTTAGATTTATCAGGTGGGTTTATTTAATCCCACTTCAAATGATAGGGTTGATCACATAAAATGTTTGATCATGGCCATTCATATATTTAACCAAGTATATGCGATTAAAATGATTTCTTGTTACAACCATTAAAAAATCATAAAAATAAAAACATAATATCAATAGTTCACATGAAAAGAACACTGATTTCTATGATTTTCATAAGGAATACACCAACAATAAATTGTATAAAGAAATAGATATACCAGATAAAACAAATGAAAAACTTTTTCCATCTTCAATTCCATACCCATTACAATCTTATCATCAATTATATTCTGTTATCTATTTTACATTTAAACTATTATTCATATGTTCTTCATAGATAATCATTAGTTCATCGACCCCACATGATACACCAATAAAGGGAAGCAGGAAAATCCCTACATGAAACAACATGCGACCAAAACTACACATTACACAAAAATAGGGGATAAGGTGAGTAGTAGGAAACTCAAAGGAAACGGAGAAGAAAATGGATCTAGCATAGGCGAATGACACAACTATGGTGGAAGGATCTATGTGAACCAGGAGAAAATATAATATATGACCTCAGATTATAAGAAAAGACATATCATGAATCAACCGAGGTAAATGGTTATAAAGGCCATTAAATTGGGATCATGGTCAAGGTCACAATTTTTAAATATATCAAATTAATTAGAGAATTAAGATATTAATGATATACATAATATCCATTTAAATTACATCAAAAATGACCAAAAAAGGATTTAAACTCCATTTACGTCAAATAAAACTTAAGAGGGGCGAGTCTAGAAAAACTCAAGAAACTAGAAATTTGGAAAAGGGTGAAACACTATATCGATGATCCATTTTAAATGTTCCACCCTTCTGGTTCCACCTTTATAATGTACATATTTCATTTTTCCATCTCCAGGGCTCCACCATTATGGTCCCACCGTTTCAATGTGCCACCATCACGATGCCACTGTTTTAGTGAAACAAATTGGTGAAACTGTATTTTTGGAAGAGTCCCAAAATAGACCACAACAACACCCATGAAAAACACAAATACTCGATTTTCCCTATATAATGGCCCTGGAAAATCAGGATCATTACATTAGCTACCTCTAAATATATTCTCACCTCTGATAATTTAAATCCAATCTCAAAAAAAGAGGGGTCCAAACAACCACCTTGTAAGACACCTCTTAGGAAAAAACTACCTTGTGAGGTTTGAAAACTGCAGATAAAACCTCTACATCAAAGAATAACATATTAACATATATCTCCAAAAAAATATACAAGAACTATGGTCTGAAATCTTGAACATATGGATTCGGGAATCCCTTCATCCATGTTAACATACTATTTACATAGGGCAGCACTAAATCACCCAGATAAGTTTAATCACATCCACATTATTGTGTCTCGATTTGGGATTAGGTCTTCCCCAATCCATATATGTTAGGAAAATATTCAAAAAATTATGAAAAATGAAACAACACATCTGATAGTGAATATGTTCAAGCATTACACCGTAAAATTAATTTAAAAATTAAAATAATGAAACAAAACATATAAAAAATTTGGGTACTAGGCACGAATCTATGCCTCCTTCTCCCAAGTACACTGCTCAATGACACCATGCCTCCATAACATAAGAACCAAATGAATTATTCATCCAAAGAGAACCCTTTATGCACGATCATTGATTCTTACTAGTCAGTCCACCAGTGTTTCATCTTCTTCAATTTCCAACTCTCTCCATTAAATGAGTTGGGATTAATAGTATAGATACCGATGAAGTTGTGAGACATGAAAGGAATCATGTATCATCACCAAATATTGTAGAAATTCCAACAAATATTCCTCCTTGATGACTTTTTCTAACACCTTGAATGGTTTGATGATCCATGGAAAAATATTTCATCATTTTCCAAAACACCACTACCCACATATTGGTGAAACCTTCGTGAATATGTGGTCTCCAACCTTGAACTCCATGGGCACCCACCTATAATTCATATATGACTTCACCTGATCTCGTTCCACCTTTATCCTCTCATAGATTTTGTGTACCTCTTATATTGTACTCTACACCATGTCTAGAACAATAATAGATGCCTCCCTACATTTTTCTAACAGAAGGGTGAGCAAAAATCCCTCTTGTCTAGAGCATAAAACAAAGCCATTCCAATGGAAGTGTGATTGGTATTATTGTAAGAAAACTCTAACAAGGGTAAATGTCAGAAAATAGACCCGCTAAAGTATAGAACACACCACTATAACTTTTCCACCAATGTTTGGATGGTGCTCTCTATGTGCCCATTTGACTAAGGGTGGAATGGAGTGCTGAGGAGTAACATCATTTGAAGGGTTTGCTGCAATCACATACAAACATGCGGCCTAAAGCATGTATCTTAATCTAATAAAATAGATTTTGGAAGACAATAAAACCTTAGAACCTCATCAACATACCATTAGGATAAGGATTCTATTGGACTCTAATCCTTGATCACTAATAAGTGATTTGATTTCACCAACTGATCCGCTATTACCAATATAGAATCACATCCTCCTTGAGTCCCAAGTAATATTATGAAAAATCCATTGATATTTCATCGCACATACACCCCGGAACATCTAAGGGCTGCAACAGGTCACTGGAAGCATGGTGCTCATCCTTCACCAGATGACAGACTATTCACCTTGTCGCAAACTCCACCACATCACACTTCACACATGGAAATCAAAAATATATAATTAAGCAACATTACTTTTTAGAAACACTTAGATGCATCATGAGGGGATGTATATAGAACTCATGGGGAAATCCATCACTCATTACTACTAGGATAAATAGTTCCCCATGGAATAACATCTGATTCCGACTATCCTCAAACTATTACTCTAGAGAATCACCCTGAACAACACGACCACACATCAATTAATCTTTATGTCTCCCCATTAATATTAGTGTTCATACCTAAACTAGAAAAGAAATTAATATCATCTGAAATAGGCATACTCTTCTACCATCCACTCTTGCATCCAGAAGCTATGTAAAGAACCCCTCCATAGACTTACATGAATTTGTGGATTCCTGAATAACCTCCATCTGTGATTTATTTATCAATGAACCAGTTACCACATTCCCCTTTCCCAATGTGTAAGAGATATAAAAGTTAACGTTTTATATTAACTCAGTCAAAATTTGATGCAGCAAGTTTAGGTCATTCTAGGTAAAGATATACCTCAATATCTTATGATATCTGAAGAAAAAAACACTCCCTGATGAGGTAATGTCACCACAACATTTTCATTAATATGACCTCTAGAAGATCCATGTCATGGGTGGCATAGTTATGTTCATCTGGAAGGAACTACCTATACCCATAAGAGATACCTCCCCAATGTTACATTATCACACATCCCAATCCTAGACCGTAAGCATCAAAAAAAATTTAATGTCACCACTTCCATCAGCTACCTGACCACTAGAGTATTGACTATCTTTCCTACTATAATGTTGAATGCTACCTATAACTAATCACTCCACAATATGGTCTGTTCAATTATGGTAAAAGCTATTAACGGTGCCTCAACTCGAGATATTACAATATACAAACCTTTGATAACAGACCACTAGACTCGGGCAGCTAGAAGCCTCTACCATGATATTGAATGCTTCCCTATAATCATCTTCCTAGACCTTTGATGGGTCGACCTCTATCCCCTGCTGAGACACCGCATGTCCAGGTATGTTAATCTCTCTGATTTAGAATATTCACATCGACATATTCACATAAATTTGGTGTTGCAGGATACCCTAAAATATTTTCCAGTAGTGATAAATGTGACCCCCCAAAGAAATTTAGTAAATCAGAATATCTTCAATGAACACGAAGAAAAACCAGTTTGGGAATAGGCAAAAGACATTGTTCAAGTTTTCCATGAACAAGGATGTTTCATTTGTAATGACGAAGGGCATGATGATTAATTATATGTTCCCATACCTGCTTCTGAAAGAAGTCTTCTAGAAGCCACCAACCTTCACCCTCAAATGTTGATATATATAACACAGTTCTATTGTATAGAAAAAACCTATTATCATTAACTAGTCGAATATTTCATCTATTCTTGATAGAGGGAAATGTTTTTTTACCTTTATAAGAATCAATATCTTGTATTCTCTCTACAACCTCATGCCACCATATACCTTCACCCCGAACAAGAAAGGAACACCAATTGTGCCACATCCATCTGGATTAATCCCTTTTTTAAAAGGTTGTGACCTTGAAGCCACAACTCCAACAACTCAAGAAGGCTCCATTATATAGGGAACCATCAAAATCAGATGGTCACCAAGTTTCAAGTATATTAAAAACACAACGTCATTTTGAGGAGGTAGAGTCACAATATCTTAGGTGGAAAATACAATAAATCCAACAAAAAATATTCTAAACTCCCCACTTTTTGCACACATCGTCACCTCTGACAGCACGACTAATATAGATGGAAGAGGCTCAACAAGATGGATGTGCACTTGATGGTTGTGCTCGCCAAAAAAAGCTACATGCTAACCATTCACATCCATAAAACACGACTCCTCTCCAGAAGCATCCAAAATGGAATCCACATTGAACAACCAATATATTACAAGGTTGATATCTTATTATTTCATCTATAGAAGAATAATATCCCTACTAGACTGATGTAGCCCCAACATCAGTCTACATCACCTGAAAACATCAAATAGACTGGTCCGACCTCCAACTGGCATGCTCAACACCAGGGGCACAAAAATTCACTCTATTTCATGTCCCATTTAATTTACCATATTGGATGCAAAAAATTATTTTGAATCTCTTTAATCCAATAAATCTCATCCCAGAGTCTCAACATATTGACCGTAACTCAAAAAACATCCGACCCTACTGGAATAGTTACAATGGCGGCATGCAATATGCCACACCCAACTCTTCTACCCCTCTTCATTCAACCACATCCCCAACCAAAACCTGGTCTTGGTCCCTATGTATCACCCTATGATCGACCTCCTCCTCCATCATCTACCCATGTTGGAGCGGTAGACCATTTCCCCTACTGCTGGAATTGTCTAACTGGTAACTACACCTGGTTAGGTGAGAACTAACCATTACCACCCCACCATACTGATATCAAATTGGTCAATTGCTCTGAATATTTCCATGGCCCCACATACAGATAACCTCTCTCATTGGCCCAATGGGAAAGGGAAAAGACTATGATATTAGAAATGGAACTCATTAGACATACTTCCCGCTATCCAAATACAGGAAGGCCCGGATACAAGAGACCAGCTTCTGAAAACCTTCCCCTTAAATGAAATTTGATTGATACCATTTCATTGTACACCACCCCATGATTCACTATCACTACTTAATTGGCCTTATTTTAAAAATATAAGTATGACGGTAGGGTAATGGGAGTAAAGACATAATGAAGAGATGGACTTAGTGCCTTATCCTATAATATTTCACGTGACTCCTCATCCGAAAAGAGATCTATTTCAATGCATATTAGATCTTTTTTGTGACCCTCAGTTCCCTCACTATCATACTTCACTGATGGAGGGAGCGAAAATCGTGCCTCTCCTCAGCCTTCATCATCGTGGAATGAAACTATGCCAAAAACTGCTTCTCAATGTCTTCCAATGAGACATCGATCTACTTCCTCTCCAAGAGGTAAAACATCACCCATTGATTAACCACTCCTTGTTTATATCATAAATCAAGAGTAATCAAGTACTCCCTCCGAGAACGAATCACGGTAAAAGAGATTATCAAACCCTAAAGCCTTCCTTGGTCTAATATTTTGAAATTATACCTTTGTACTTCCCAGGGTCTCCCACCATAAATCACAAAGTGTCATTTACAATATGTAATCTACCTCCTCTTTATTGGAACGATGCTGATCAACCATGTTAGAATACTAGGCCTCTACTGCTCAATCCACACATGGGAGACATTCGAGGAATATTGGTTAAAAGTTAAACAAGGAACTCCTAATCCTGGGGAGTATGAATTATTCTATTATGATTTATTTCTATTAATTTTTTATTATAAATTATCAAAGCCACCAATAAAGACAACAAAAAAATTTATAATGATGCATGTACCTTTCCTAGGGTCTCTACCCTACAATCAGTGCAGCCTCAGATAGACTTTAGGTAGGCTAAGTGTCATTGAATCACTTAATGGGGGGCCTAAAATCCCAAGACCAATCCAGTATTTCATGGAATATCTCACACACCATTATTGACTAACATTATTTCCCTACCATCCCATGTAGTACTCAATATAGATAACTAATAACTACATCCTATATATCATACATCTCCTTTGATATTGTTCTATGATTTATCTCATTCCTTATGATTGTTGAACGAACAAAAAAGTACCACACCCTCCCTTCTTCAAGATGAAGGACAGCTAATGAACCCTGATTCTCACCTTCAATAGGCCCTTGATTGGAGAATAGCAGAATTGGTATACATTATCACACAAAATTAAAGGATGTAACATTTTTTATTCAAAAAGGATAAGAATATAACAAAATAAAATCCCAAAATACCATAAACTGTTATATAATGGAAACAAAAATTCATCCCCTGCATGATTTAAATGAAAAATGCGACAAAAGTACAACCTAATCCATAAAGAAAGTACCAATAGAAAGAGGCTAAATATTAGACAAAAAATATCCCAATGCATTATATAGTAATGTCCAACACGATCATCAATGTCCTCCTAGATACGTGAAATAAGTTTTACAAATGTATTATGATTATATATGTAACCCATTAGGTAACTAAATCCACCCTTGAACACATGGGGGAACATAAGAATTCCCATATGAGAGAATAATAGGAACTCGAATCACCTACCAAGGAGTACTAACTACCCATCCTCAAAAAGGCACACTCAGTAAATTACTGAATTCATGTTTGGTAGTAGTATTATAAAATCAACATTTTGGTAACCCTATCTACTTTCCCACTAGTTATCTTCTCATTCCCAATATCTAACATGTTGAAACTACAACTCTTGATAAATAAAATATCATTGCCACAGCCTTAAAACACACATTTGAGCCACAAATCACACAAAAAACACTTCCAAAGAAACATGGGCCATAGCCACACCACACATCTCTCTTACATACAATTGGGCCAAAACAACCATGCCACTCACCCGAAGACACTAGGGCCTTATCCCGATGACACATGGGATAAAAACACGGGAATGAAAACACCAGGGACCCTCATCCACATAAAAAAATTCCAAAAGTATCTTGGTCTATAGTAAACTCCAATCCATTAAAGCCTTCCTTGATTCACTTGTGCGGTAAGAACCCAAATGAAGGTGCGGGGAAGAAAGTCTGTAATCAACCGTCCATCCTCCCACTGGGATGTTGGGGATGACACACTCACCCATATTAAATGGGTTATTGGCACGTGGTTCTCAAAAATCGTGTGGTTTATATAGAAATAAAAATGAACTACAATTATTACTTATAGGTATGAGAACACTAAGCCCAACCCTCATGATAGAGAAAAACAACCATCCCACAATGAGCCACCATTGTTGCTACCACGGTATGCACATAGCACCATATATGACGTTCACATCCATAACTGGAATTATACCCGCATCAAATCCATTTAACAAATTGTCACCATGCATTTATCAATTATTCATTTGTTCATTATATCCTTACTTTGGTAACTAATAAGCACAACATCTTTTACAATTTTAATAAGGATATAGGAAAAAACATCCTTCCAAGTAAAAATGATAGAGGGTCAAAGGTAATGATATCCATTCTAACAACCATTAATAAAAAAACATATAACAACAAACATACAATCTCACTGAAAACTGATTTTTTTAGACACCCGCTATCAACATCCAACATTCATTCTTTAATGTTATCCTAATCAGTCATCCTATCCCTGAATGAAACAGCAGCCCTACAAAAAAAAACACCACTCCCATAACGCCCATAAACATGATGTCATGAATCAATTTATTCTTGCAGCCCCACTGCCCAACCACTTTCAGAAGCATTCCCACATCAAAATAAGTTCTATATCCAAATAATAAACAAAATGATATCAAACTATCGAAAAGATTGTACATTCAAAAATCAATCTTCTATCACACATCCTACAACACCACAAACATATAGACCACAACAAAACATCCAAAAATAAAATATCCAATGAACAAACATTCCTGTCCCCATTCACAGGGCCAACCCATCTTTCCACCCCCTGTACCAGTAACAAGGATACCAATAACAGATTTAATCAACCCCAATGAAGTAAAAAACACAACAAAAAATTGAACACAACCACTCCATTAAGACAAGAATATTACATTTTATCTTTTGAGGTTCATTAATCGCACTTCAAGTAATAGGGTTAATCATAGAATATGTTTGATCTTAGGGAATCCTTTTACTTAACCATGTATACATGATTAAAAGATTTATTGTTATGTCGATTTAATAAATCATCATAATTAAATTATAACAACACCATTTCATATTATAGGTCCCCTAATGACCTTGATTGTTAAAAGGAATGCAACCACAATAAATCATAAAAAGAAACAAATATACGAGATAAAAGAAATGATCAACATTTACCATCATTAATTATGTACCCATAATATTTTAATAACATTTTTTATGATATTTTTTATTACTTTTTAAATAATTTATCACCCATTCATCATAAAAAATATTTAATACACCGACCCTAATTGATACAGAAAAAAATATAGACAAAATAATATATACGAGAATCAATAGTCATGCAAAAACTACTATTTGCACCAAAACCTGTGATCGTGAGACTTCTAAAAAATACCAAGAAAAATTATCAGTATTGGGCTCTATAACATTCTCATGACTAATATTGATATGAAGGATATAGGTTCACAATGATAAATGAGAATATAGGACCTCAGATTTTAGAAAATCCCAGATCATATATAAACTAATGAAAACAGTTCCAAAGGCTATTAACATGGAATCATGATCAAGATCATATGATTTGAATATATCATTGTTTATAGAGCATTTGGATATTAACAATGTAGATAATATCATTTAAGATGAACTTAAAAATATTTATCATTATTTTAAATTCAGTTTATGCCAAATATACCCTAAGAGGGATGAAAATGGAAAAACTAGGTAAAGTTGAAATTTTGAAAATAGTGAGACAGATTTTCATTGTGCCAACATCATGGTTCGACCATTATGGTGCCACCATTTTTTTGTACCAGCATCATGGTTTTGCTATTTTTTTTGTGCCACCATTTTTGTGTGACACTGTTTCGATGCCATTTTGATGGAGTGCCATAGTAACAGTGCCACCGTATTGGTGAAACATTTTGGTTAAATTGGATTTTGCAAAAACTCTCAATACAAAACACTTTGAACCACTAGAAACCCACAAGAATTTATTTTTTAGAATATAATTTCATGGGAATATATGTTTATTACATACTTCACCTCATCACCCTCTTAAAAATTCAGCATCTGTGTTGTGTTGATTTTCCCTCATCATGGATGATGTGTTTTCAATTTCTTTAACTTCCATAAATATTTTATATAAAACAATTTTAATGGATGAAAATGATTTTAATGTGTATTATGTGTAATCATTCATATTTTAGAGTAAACATATATAAATAATATTATGTTATATAGTGAAAATAATTTTTCAATATCAAAGAACCGCCAAAATGATCTAAATGTATATCACTAAGGATTTACTAATGATTTATTCCCATATAATATAACTGAAATTATTTATAGATTAATTTAATATTCTATAAACATATTAAATCCACATAATTCCATTTCTATAATGTCATTTTCATACGATATGAAAAAAAATACAAACTGGCCATCGATATCATGTAATGAAAGCACTTGAAATAATGGTAGGAACAAAATACTAAAAACTAAATAGTCAAACGATGTAATGAAATAATCATATAAGGTGTTATAAACATTTAAATGTATATTAATGATATTAGTTACAATCTTTTAATCATTATACATAATGTTTAAACATGTTTTATGTATGTTGATCATAAGATATGGAAAATCATAACTCAATTTCAGCTCATTTTGTTAAGCTTCTTCTTTATTATTTAAGTGGTTTTAATATTTTTGTGTGATTAATTTTTTTATATATTATTAATTTTTTATATTTACTATATATATATATATATTCCATATATTCTATTAAGTCTTACATTATTTATGTGATATTTTTAAAGTGTTTTCTTTAAAATCATATTTTAAAATTCTCTTTTACAAAATTCAAAAGTATTGTTTTTTGAAATTATAAATGATTTATGATTATTTTATGGTTATTGGGAATTGTAACGAAATATGGGAAAAATATCTCCATAAAATTCATTGGGTATGTGTATTTTATAGGTCAATCGTATGGTTACTCCATGTGTAATTGCAATGGTTACATGATTAGGTAGTGATAATGGTTAAATTGTAATGTTGTCATCAGGGTTACAAATTATAAGGTACCTAAAAGTGTTATATAATTAGGTATGTAATACCCTATGATACATTTATTTTTTTATTTATGTTGTTTATATTTTGCGTAAATCTTGGGAAAATATTAGGTTTTACAATGTTTGTATATATGGGTTGTATGTTTGTCTTTTTGAAAATGATTTTATATGTTTACATATATTAATGGACTAATGTTTCATTTCCTTCATTTTATATCTATTATTGTGGTTTTTGTGCTCCTACCATGTTTTCAATGATTTTCTTTGTTTATAAGGACATTTAATACAATGAACGAATCCATGTTAAATGTTATGAAAATTTGTGAATGAAAACATGTTTTATATGAAATTTTTTATATATTTGATGAAATAGATTCTATTTTCTATGGTATCTTTTGTATTTAAATGTAGGATATTATGAATATATTATATAATAAATATATAAAACACTAACCTATAAATGATCATTAATGTGAAAGTAAGTGATTTATTTACTAAAATTAAAGATTAAGTAATGTAATAAGGTTGGTTCTACATAGTTGGTACCATAGGATGGTTTAGACAAAAAGAATCATTAAGATGATGTTAAAAGTATACAATAAATGAATGTTACTCAATGGTTAATTTGAAATGTTATATCCTTTAAATATTACCATGTATCTAAATAACGATATATTTCGTTAGAGTTGTTTTCCTTAGAAGAAACACTGAAGCTAAAGTGGAAAGGTACTAATAGTAAAATATCCCTCCAAATATGCAGCCTAGAATGGTATGGATTAAAACTAAGTAGTTTGTCATTGTAATGTACCATCAGACATAGGAAAAAATGGAATCGAAATCCATGAAATAGAACTAAAATATCTTACAAAAGGAACATGATAACAATATAAAATTTTATATGGCAACACCCTCTAGATTCGGGTGGATCGTTATACATAGCAGCGACGGAAGGATGGGTTAAATCGCATAAATAGTAATTTGATGTTACGCAATGTTCAGATGATAAACAGGTTAGTAATTCCATTTATCATTTGGAACATGATGTAGATTAGTTTTGGTAAATGTTTATGTTTATCACGAATAGAGGAGAGATTTAATTCTTCTTGTGGGAATAATTTCAATGTATTTTCTTGGGAATACATTTTCTAATGGTATTTAATTTTAATATGGATAAGAAATTACTTTCAGTGAAGTAGAAATATAAAATTTAATATGAAGAATACTTCACCTGACTGGGGAGGTATGCTCTAAATCATATTCTGGATCATGATAGAAAAATAAACCATTTTTACTCATTATTAATGCAATGATATCAAAGATAATTGTCTTATTATGTGATAAAAATTTAAAGAAACAGTTTTTTGGGATGAGAGAGTATAAATGGAGTTTTTTGATAACCGAATGAACTATTAATACAAGGAGAATATGTTTACTAGATGGAAATGGATATTTAAAAACCAATCAATTATATCTAGTGGTAGGAATGTATAGTTTCATGTTTGTGAGAAGTGTGGAAAAAAGAACCCTTGGAAATGCCTTACCAAAAACTGGAACTGGTTTTGATGTGGTGAGTTTATACACATGGCCCGTGATTTTAATGAAAATTATCCTACTAATAATCATGATATGAAAACTATTAATCGTTTTAAATGTGGTGAGATGAGTCCTTATGAAAATTAAATCCCAAATAAATATTTTAATGATTCATAAAAACCATACTATATGAATAATTTTTTAGTGAGAGCCTCTGCGACTACATCAGTAGAGGTCATACAATCAAATGAGATTGTATCAGGTACCTTGTTTTTTATTAAGATCTTGCTAATGTTTTTTTCGATACAGGTTATTGATATTCTTCCATTTTTTAGAAATTTTCTAGTAAATTTGAAATATCACCTCAGTCGATGAGACCAGAACATATTGTTAAAATACCATAGAGGAATTTTTAAAAAAAATTATGAATTATAATAATCTTTCTATTATGGTCCATAGAAAGACTTTACGTGAAAACATTGTTTTTCTCTTAGTAGAGTTTGATTTCATTCTGGGTATGCATTGAATTTTTGTTTATCATCCTATAATTGATTATAAATATAAGGAAGTAGTTTTTTATATGGATTCCATTTTTATACAATAACGAACCAGTACAATTGATAAAATATCAAAAAGATGAGAAGTATTTTAAATATATAAAAATATGTAATCTTTCACATATTGTTGAAAACAGGGGAACTCTTTATAATAATGATGTGATAGTTATAAATCGATATCATGTTGTTTTTACTAATGAGAAACACGAGGTTATAACTCATATAGAAGTGGAATTCACAATTTACATAATTCCAAATGTTAATCCCATTCCAAAACACCCATATCGAATAGAACAAATTAATATTTCAGAATTGTAAATCATTTTCATGAGATTATTGATAGAGGATTCTTTTTTCCTAGAATATCACCATGTGTTTCTTCACTTTTTTTCTTTAAAAATAAATATTGTTCCATGATAATATACATTTATTATAGATCGATTAATAAAATAACAATTAAAAATATGTATCCATTACCTCATATAGATGAGATTTTTTATTATATCTTGGGGGCATAGTTTTTTTGAAGTTTGATCTAGGGATAGGGTTCCATAATAGTATTTGATGGTAGAAGAAATTCCAAAGAATGTGATAAATACACTATATGGGTGTTATGAATTTTTTTTTATTCTATTTGAGTTAACTAATGAACCTGATATATTCCTAGAAATTATTAATAGTATATTTCATAAGTTAATAGATAATATAGTGGTTGTGTTTTTTTGTGACATTTTAGTATTTTCTAAAACTAAATTTTTTCATTGAAAATATCTAAGGGTTTTTTCACAGACATCAAATGGAATGAGAAGTTATGTAAAATTAATCATGTGGGATTTTCTATTTCAATGGTTTTATTTCATTGGGAAAATTGTAAATATGGATGGATTAAGAGATGATCTTGCCAAAACAAAATTGGTTGATGAATGTAAAAGACCCAAAAAAATTACAAAGAATCACAGTTTTCCTGGTTTGGAAAGTTATTACAATATTTTTGTTGAATAATCCTCACGTTTATCTATTACACTAACTATATTAAGACAAAAAGTTGATAAATTTAATTACATAGAATAATTTGATGTTTATTTTTACTTGCTAAAGAATTGATTTTTGAATGCACCAGTTTTTTACTTTCCTTCCTGAAAAGGTGAGTTTGTCCTATATATTGATGCGTCATTGAATGGGAATGGTTCTTTTTTAATGAATAATTAATAGGTAATTGCTTATACTTCAAAATAATACAAATATAATGAGTAAAATTATCCCAAACATAATTAGGAAATAAGTGGTACTTTTTTTCCTTTGAAAACATGGTGGAATAATTTATATGGAGCCAAATTCCAAATATATAATGTCCATAAAAATCTGAAGAATCTATTCACTCAGAAAAAAATTAATATGAGGCAGAGAAGATTGATTAAATTGATAAAATATTGTTATTTCTCAAGCAATTTCTTTCGTGGAAAAGTAAGCAATGTGGTAGATTCCTTGATCCGAAATCATCATGCATCATTAACTATGTTATTAATGAACAAGACTCTTTGATTAATTAGTTGATGAAATTTGGCTTAGATGTTATTGGTGTATGAAATATGTCTATTTTGTTTCAGTTTTATGTATAGTCGTATTCAAGAGAAATAAATAAGGAAGAAAATATAGAAGGTCGTGAGATACAAAAAAAGGTAGAATTATTTCAAAGAGGTATGTTTTTAGAATTTTACCAATGATTGTTCTTTATGAATTTGTTAATTATTTCGGGTGTCCTAAGATTCTCATATGAAGAAAGTGTTGTTGTGTGAAGATCGTAGTTCCCTATTTTTAGTTTATCTTGGTTGTTCTAAGATATAAATATAACATTTAGATTACTATAGGTTGGATGGAATGAAAATATATATTATTTATTTTACCATGAAATGATTAATATTTCAACTGGATAATGAAAATTGGTAGTTACCAAAAGGGTTACATTAGCATTTACCAATACTGGAGTAGAAATGGGAAAATATATCAATAGACTTATTTTTTGGACAACCAATGACTTCTTGAGGTATCAATGTTATCTTGGTTATTATTTATTGACTAACTAAATCAATTTATTTAATTTATATTCAAGATACAATTTATTTAGATCATTAATTTCTACTCTAACTCGAAGAGATTATCAGGTTACTTGGTGTTTCTTATTCCATTGTATATTACTATATTCCCAATTCCACTAATAATTTTTGGAAAAGTCATTATAATTCATTGGGAATAGAATTATATTTTAGTATATTTTTCCTTCTAAATAGGATAGTATGTCAGAATTTATGATTCAACCTTTAGAGTATATTCTTTGAGCTTGTTCAATAGACTACCAGGGATGTTTATATCAACATCAATTTCGATATGATTGTTCTTATAATAATATTTTTCATTCTGGTATACATAAGTAACAATTTGAGGAAATTTATGGGAAGTGGTGTCAAGATATAGTTTTTTGGGATGATGTCGGAGAAAGGTAGTTGGTGGGACCAGAATTTTTTAAGAAAGTGGTTGAGAAAGTGATGATGATTCAGCAACACATGAAGACAGCTCAGAGTAGGCAAAAATTTTCAGTAGACAATATTTGAATGACTTTTCTCTTGAGTTAGGTGATAATTGTTTTCTTATAATTTAACCATATAAATTCTTTATGCATTTTGGTGAGAATAGAAATCTATGTCCTTGGTTCATTAGACCTTATAAAATCATGTATAATGGTGAAACTGTTACCTACTGAGTTCATTTGCCTATTATTTTCCCCCACAAACACAATTTTTTTCATGTTTTGATGTTGATAACGTATGTGCCTAATTTATCCCATGTCATGATCCCAGAAGCAGTTCTACTTGAAGATAACCATTATTACGAAGAGAAGCATGTTCAGGTTTTTGATCAGAGAGAGAAAGTATTGAAGAATAATGTAATAAAACCAGTAAAGGTAATGTGGAGAAACCATATTGTTTATTATGAAATATGGGTTTCTCAAAAATTTATTAGGGAAATGAACCATATCTTTTTTAGTAAGTAAATAAAATATTTTGAGGATGCAATTTTTATAATGTTGGGAGAATGTAACATCACAAAATTATAAAAATTAATTCAATGAAATTATAGAAACATAGATTATCATCATAATAGGAAATTATTAAATCAGATAGTCAAAAATTATCCATTAAACCTAATTTTTCCGCTTCTATGATATGAATTTCAATAAATGGAAATATACCGTTTTGATTAGTAAGTTATTTTGAGTCTAATAGAACCATATTTTTTGGTGAATTGTAACATAACCTTATAAATTGTAATATGAATAGTCATATGAAACTTATAAATAATAAATCATAATATTATTTTATTTCATTATTATTATAGGATAATGAGATATCGAATAATTTTTCAAGTAGATATATAATCAGTTATGGTTTAAAAATTGTTAGTTTTTGTATAAAATATGATTTTATATAAAAATTAAATTAATTACATATAGAAAATTAATTTCAAAAAATGGACTAAATTATTGGACTCTAAACATCAGAAAATGGTTAAGTGGATTTTTTGGAATTTTTATGAAATACATGAATTTATTATGAATAGTTTAATATGATAATTAAAATAATATGATAAATAAATTAATTTCTACATCATTATTAATTCATGATTATATAAATGGACAGTGTTTTAAAATAACATTATCTTATTTCTTTTTTGGGTCACATGAATAAATAATATTCATATTATTGAGAAAAAATATTATACTAATGAATAAAATAAAGTAAAACCCTGCCTCTCCTCCAATATAAATACCACCCTCAACCCCCTCCTCCTCTCACTACATAAAATACTTTATACTTGCATATGTTCAGCAAAATATTATTCCAAAGCCTCTACCAAAATTCTATGCATTTCTAGTCTATCCAAAAGGCCAAAAACAAGGTCCATAAAGAGGATCTCAAAGAGATGTTATTAAGAGGTAAAGATCCTCATTCATTTTTTGTGTGTTTTCTTTTCAACTATTTTATTTTCTAATACTCTCTGATCCTTCACATATCTAAGTTGTATGAAAGCTCTAGTATAATATATTTTATTTTATTTTATCATGTTTATGGATTAATTCCTAAACTTACTTCATTTCCTCCACCTCTTAAAGATACAAAATCCATGGTGTGTAGATTTACCAACATCATAGACGATGTGTTTTCAATTTCCTTTAATATATTAAAAAAATGTTGTAAAACAATTTTAATTTTTCAATTTATTTAAATTGAATGAAATATCCTCTTTGATGTCCTGGAGTTACCATATATATATAATATTATGTTATATAATAAAACTAGTTCATGATTATCAATTTACCACCAAAATGATCAAAATGGATATCATAAATGATTTTTCTAATGATTCATACCCATACCATTTGAAAAAAATAATTTATGGAATAATTTATTATTTTGGAAACATATGAATCCCATTTCATTACACTTCTTTAATTTTATTTCCATAGAACAAGAAAATAAAATAAAAATCGACTGTGGAAATAATTTAAAGAACGCACCTGAAACAATGGAAGGAAAAAAAATACAAATTAGAAAAGGGTAAAAGGATGTACTGAAATGAACAAATAAGGTGTATTAATGAATAATATGTTTCTATATAATATTGAAGACACTATTGTATCCAGTATGCAGGCGGTCTAATTATATTTGAAGTATGATTATCACGTGGTAATGATATTCTTTTCCGGATTTACATTCACTGGGTTAACCTTCAACATCATTATTTATGCGGTATTAAAATTGTCTGTGTGAATAATTTTGTTTTTATAATGTATAATATTGTTTATTTACATTTTATATACATATACTATACACACTACTAATTCTCATATCAATTATATGATTCTTTTAAGTGTTTTTTCTTAAGAAATCGTATTATAAAATTCTGTTTTAAAAAATTCTAAAGCAATGTTTCTATATAATTATTCATGATGTATGGTTACATTCCTGTTCATTGGAATTTTTTATGATTAAGGTTTTTACCTATATCACCCTCCAATTCATTTGGTATGTATATTATATAGGGTTTATGTATGGTAATTCCAAGTGTAACTGCGACAGATAAACAATATAGTACCAGTGACGGTTAAAAATTATAAGGCATCTAAGAGGGTAATAAGACTATGTATGAAATTCCCCAGGATACATTTATTGTTATATTTATGTTCTTTATTTATTAGAAAATTTCTTGTAAATATCATTTTTCACAAATAATGTATATATGAGTGAAAAGTTTGACTTTTCAAAAATGATTACATACATTTAGAAGTATTCATGAACTAATTTTTTCATTCATTATTTTTATATCCATTTTTGAGATTTTTGTTTTCATATAATGTTTTTAATTTATTTTGATATGTTATAAGGATGAGTCATACAATGATGGAATCTTTAATAAATTGTATGAATATTTGTAAATGAAAACATGTTTTATTTGAAATGATTTATTTTTTTGAAGAGTTTGGTATTTTTTTGTGGTATTTGCTCTATATAAACGTGGATTGTTGTGTATGTATTATAAAACAATTATATACTAATACAATATTGAAAATATCCTCAATGAGAAATAAAGCATGTTCTTTACTATGTTTCATGATTATTTTATGTAATAAGGCTCTATCATTAGAGTTGGTATCAGATTATGGATTAGGAAACATTAGTGTTTTGGATGATGTTAAAAGAATTCCATAAATTTATTTTTACTCTATAGTTATTTTGAAAAGTAATAAAATTTATATATTACCATGTTTCAATTACTATTATATGTTAGTTTTGAATGTTTTCCCATAGAAGAAATAGTGGGGGTAAAGTGGAAGGCACTGACAGAACGATAACTTTTTAAATCTATATCCTAGATAGGTAAGGTTTGGAATTGAAACGAATGTTACATTAGTTGATCAACTAACACATTAAATTAATAGAATTGGTATCCATAAAATATAATAATAAGATCTTCCATTAAGTAAAATGATGTTATTGAAAATTTTTATGAGGAAAAACACTACGACAATCAGTTGGTCTTCTCACCCAATAGCAGGAAAAGAATGGATTAATGCCCTTGAAACGATATTTAATGTTATCTGAGGTTTATATAATCCAATGTTTAGACTTTACATTTATCATTGTCAAGGTGAATCTAATCAATGGTGGTCAATGGTCAAGAATATTAGAATTATATAGTATATTTATGAATTCGAGTGAGAAGAATTTCCATGTATTTTCCCGAAAAAATATTTTCCAATGGTTGTTTGGATTAGGATAGAGAAGAAATTATTTGAATTGAACTAGAATGATAAATATTTGGTGTTCGTGTATGAAGATAAATTCACCTAATAAGATAGTTATTCTGCAAATTTCATTCTGGATCTTGATATAATGATCAACAATTTTTACTCAATATTAAGGAAAGGATATCGAAGGGAATTATCTTCACATGAGTTAAAATGTTTTGAGAAACTTGTCCGTTGTGATGAGAGGGTAGAAAAACTATTTTGTAATGAACTTGTGAACATTGAAAATAAGGAGAAGAAGAAGTACAGATAGAAATAAATGGTTATGAATCAATCAATGATATTTTATGGAATGAGATACATGATACATGTTCGTGAAAATTTAGTAAAAAAGGACTATGGGGAATGCTATTTCAAAACTAGGAAATGTTTTCGATATAGTATGTTTGAATATGTGGACCGATATTATAATGAAAATGATTATAATACTAATACAGATAGGAAAACTGTAAATTATTTTAAATGTTGTGAGATAGTTCATTGTGAATATACCTTTCTAAATAGAGATCTGAATGATTTAAATAAGCCAGAAATTAAGTATAAAGGTGTAGTGAGATCATTTGTGTCTTTGTCTACAGACATCGGGCCATAAAATGACGTTTTATCTGGTACCTTGTTTATTTACTCAAATTTATCTATTGTTTTGTATGGTATGGGGTCTACACATTCATTTATTGCTGAGATTTTTTAAAAAAAATTATATATATCACCTAAAATAAGAAGTCCAAAACAAATTGTTACAACACTCTAGGAAATATTATAGAAAATAGGAATTATAAAATTATTTCTAGTCTATTCTATGGAAATAATTCACCAGACAACATTGTTAATTTTTTTAGCAGAATTTCATTTCATTCTGGTTATTGATTGGATTTTTTTAATCATTATTTGACTTATTGAAAATCTAACGACATATATTTTTAGAAAAATATTCAGTTTGTATACAAGAATGATCCAATAAAATTGATAACATATTAGGAATATGATAAACAGTAGAAACATTGAAATTAATGTTATTATCCTCATATTTTTGAAATCATTGGAATTGTTCCGGTTAGTGACGTTTCATTAGTAAATGAATATAATGATGTTTTTCATGATGCGTTACCCAATGTTGTACCTGATCAAAAAGTTGAATTCAGTATTGGAATAATTCTTAATGTTATGCCAATTTTAAAAACGCTTATTGAATGGCCTTAATGACTCTTGTTAAATTGAAAAACCAGTTTTATGATATTCCTAATAATGTATTCGTTCATCCTAGCATGTCACCGTAGGGTACCCTTATATTGTTCACTAAAAATAAGCATGCTTCTATAATACTTTTCATTGATTATAGAGCCATTAATAAAATCACTGTTAAAAAAAGTATTCCTTACCTCATATTGATTTATTTTTTGATTATATCATATGAGAAAAATTAATGTATGATGGTTTACCTGTGGTCGAGGTACCGTAGTTTTATGTAAATGATGAATACATCATGAAGATTTCATTTCATACTAGATATGTGCATTATGAATTTATTGTAATGCCATTTGGGATAATTAATGCATCTGTTGTATTCATGGATATTATGTATATAATATTTCAATGGTTCTTTTATATGTTGGTTTTTTTGTATATTAAAGAAATTATTGTTTTTAATAAAAGTTAATAGGAGCATAAAAACCATATAAGAGTTTTTTTTCAGACCTTAAAAAAAAATATGGAAAATTCATAAATTGTGATTTTTTGTTGCAAAAGATTTATTTTCCTAGTAACATTGTAAATAAAGGCGGAATAATAGTTGATCCTGCAAAAAAAAATTTGTTGATGAATGGCCAAGACCACCAAATATTACACAGATTCGTAGTTTTCTTTATATGGTGGTTCTTACTAAAGTATTTTTGAAAATTTTCATTGTTTTCTATTTTATTGAAAAAGGTAACATGAAAATGTGTAAAATTTGATTGTATGGATGGATGTAATGTTTTTAGGAACAAAAGAATAAATTGGTGGATGTAACATTTTTTATTTTAAAATATTGATGAATTATTTATACAGAGTGAAATTTAAAATATATACTCACCATAAAAGAAAGAATTATATATTCACTAAAAATAAATTAATCATGAGGTAGAGAATATGGTGCGAATTAATGAAATATTAGGAGTGCATGATCAATTAACATCCTAGAAATGCCAAAACTAAAGTGGTGGAATCATTTATTAATAAAACATCATGCATCATTAACAGTGTCATAGCTCAAACAAGAACCATTCGTTACTGATTTGAATTTTATTATTAGAATATGTATGGTTAAAAAATATGTCAATTTATTCATGTTTCGATTCAGTCATCGTTACTAGATAAAAGTAACCAAGCACATAAAAAAATTGAGAGATACAAAAAAACAAATTGGATAAAATAGAAATGTTTTCAAAATTTGGCCTTGATAATATTGTGGATTATGATTTGGAAAAATATTTTTTAATACTTGTGATTATCACCTAATGAAATTGATGTTGTGAAAAACTCATAGTTATCTGTTTTTAGTTCATCATGGATGTAATAATTCGTACACAGACCTTTAAGCGTATTAATGGTGGGTGGGAATGAAAAGAGATGTTTAATATTTTACTGGGAAATGATTGAAATGTCAATACGATAAATTAGAGTGGTAGTTACCAATGGGGATTATTCATATTTTATTAGTGCCTGAGAATAAATGGGAAAATATATACATAGACTTTTTTTTGGTACTACCAAATACTTCATGACGTAATAATGAAATATGGGTTATTGATGATTCATTATCTAATTATTTTTTCGTTTCCTTCCTATTACAGATATAATGTATTTGGATCATATTTGTCGAATGTACCTCAAAGAGGCTATCAGATTACCTGGAGTTACTATTTACATTTTTACTAACTGGTATATAAGATTTACTTCTAATTTTTGGATGGTCTTTTAGAAGTCATAGGGTGAAAATTAAATTTCAATACAGAATTTCATCCTCAAACAGAAATAACGATACAGACATTATAGAATATTCATTGATCATGTTCAATGGGCATCCATGGAATTTGGGATCAAGATCGTTCAATATTTTGTTTTATTATTATAATATATTTAATTCTAGTAGAGAGATGGTTCCTTTTGATACATTTTATGGGGAGCGGTTTTGAACTCTTGGTTTTTTGTATAATTACAGGGAAAAGTTTTTGATTAGACCCAAATTACTAGAGGATGTGGATGAGAAAGTAACAATGATCCAAAAACACATGAGAACATCTCATAGTAGGTTGAAGTATTATTCAAAAAATAAAAGGATGACATTTTCTGAGAGAGGTGATCTTATTTTTCTTAGGATATAACTATGGAAAAGTGTTAAACATTTTGGTATGAAATTAAAGATAAGTCAACGGTTCATTGGGCTTGATGAAATCCTTGGGATATTTAGACCAATCAGCTACCAATTATCATTACATAGGATTTTATCATAGGTACAAAATGTTTTCATTTTTCGATGTTGAGAATGTTTGTTCTAGATTCATCTCATGTCTTCAGCCAAAAAATATGGAAAGATCTAAGAGAACCTTTATTATCAAGAGAATCTTATTCATATTCATGATCACAATGAAAATGTATTTAGGAATAAAGTAATCCCTGTGGTTAAGGTTTTTTTTGAGAAACCAGTGATTAAAGAGGCAACATGGGAATCTATAAACACTATGGGGGAACGGTACCCTCACTTGATTATTATGTTAATAAAAAATTGTGATGTTGCATTTTCTAGAAGGTGGGGTAGCAGAAACATAACAGGTTTATAGAAATAAATTTAATGAAATGAATGAATCACTATGTCTTTGTATAATAGAACATTATTAATGATATATTTATAAACTATCTATTAAGCATAGTTTTCTGTATTTTATGATTTGATATTCAATAAAACTAACATCTACGATTGTGATAAGTATATTATTTTGAGTCTGATAGAACCAAATTGTTTTTTGGTTAATAGTAACATCCCCTTATGGATGATAATATGAATATTAATATGACAATTATTATTAGTAGATTATATTTTTATCTTATTTTTTATGGTCATAACATAATGAGAAAAGGGTTAATTTTTCATAAAGATATAAAATTTGTTATTGTTTTAATATTGATGTTTTTGCAATAAAATATTGTTTTATTTAAAAATAAATTTATTCATATTATAAAATTAATTTAAATAAATGTAGTTCATTTTTTAATTATATACATCAAAAAATGGTTATGGTTATTTTTTTTATTTATCAGAAATATATGAATTTTTGTTGAATAGTGTAATATGTTAATAAACAAAATATACTAAATAACTGAATTTATGCATTATGCATGAGTCATATATGATGAAAATGTACATCGTTTTGAAATCACATGCACTAGTTTCTATTATTTTTAATATTAATCATGTTTATTAATAGTCTTGAGTAAAAATTATAAACTAATGATTAAAATAATGTAGAACCCCTCCTCTTCTCCACTATGAATACCACCCTCTCCCCCTCTTCATCTATCACCACTAAATCCATAATCGTTACCTATGTTATAAAAAATATTCTTCCCAAGGATCTCACCCATTTCTAATACTTTATGGTCTCATTATAAGTCCAAAACGAAGGTCTTTAAGGTGGATTTCAAAGAGAAGAGTTTTTTAGGTAAAGATGATCCTCCATTTTCTTATCATTTTTTTCATTTATATTCTTTTATAATACTCTATTCATATACACATTTAAAATTTGCATAGAAGATTCCGTATAATATATATTCTATATTTTTATCATGTTTATGGAATAATTACTCAACTTACATCATCTCTTCCCCATCTTGTAAATACATCATCTGTGTTGTGTCGATTTACCATCAACATGGAGATGAGATTTCAATTTCATTTTATTCCTTGAAAACTAGATATAAAACAATTTTAATGGTTGAAACAAATTTTAATGTGTATTATATGTCCAATTTAGTAATATTTATTTAACTTATATGTATTATATTATTTTAAATAATAAAACTAATTCGTGATTATCAAAGAACCACAAAAATGATCTAAACGGATATCACAGAAGATTAATCAAATGGTTCATACACATAAAATATCTCCAAAATGATTTATTGAATCATTTAATATTTTGGAAACATATTAATACCAATTAATCCCATTATGTAATTTAATTTCCATATGACATTAAAATAAAATAAAAACCAGCCATGTCAATCATGTAAAGCACAAAACCGAAACAATGGACGGAACAAAATACTAACAATTAAGGAGTTAAATGATGTTATTATATGATAATATCATGTGTTATATACATGATTATATTTATTTAAGATATTAAAAACACTCTATTATGTATTAATATGATGTTAAACACGTTTTATGTCATACAACATTGAGGTAAATGAATTGCAACATGATTTCCATTATTTAGGTAAACATTATACTTTTTATTTATGTTGTATTAAACTTGTTTGTGCTAAAAAAATTATTATATTATTTTTCATTATGTATATATATATTATATATATATATATTTCTCCCACTAAATTCTGAATCACGTCAATTATATGATATTTTTATGTGGGATTTTTTTAAATCCTCTTTTTAAATTATCTTTTACATAATTCAAAAAACAATGTTTTTATGAAATTATTCATTTGATTGATTATGTTATGGTTAGTTGGAATTATTTATGAAGTATCGTGGGACATATATCTCCATCATATGCATTGGGTATTTTTGATATTTGATGTCATCTATATGGTTACACCAAGTGTAACTATGATGGTTACACAATAAGGTAGCTGTTGGGGTACATTATAAGGTAGCAGTGAGGGTTAAAATTATAAGGTATCTGGGGGGGGGGGTTACAAGATTAATTAATTCATGATACATGAAATAATTATGGTTATATTTATATTCTTCATATTTCATTGAAATCTCATGGAAATAACAATTTTCATAATTTATGTATATATTGGTGACATGTATGACTTTTTGGTAATTATTTCATTCATTTACAAGTATTCATGTACTAATGTTTTCATTCCATATTATTCTATACCATATTGATATTTTTCTTCACATCCCAAGCATTAAAATGATTTTCATAGGTTATAAGAATGTTGAAAACAATTATAGATTCCGTGATAAATGTATTTAATATTTTTCAATGAAAACATGTTTCATTTGAAATTTTTTATATTTTGGAAGAAACAGATATTGTTTTTATGGTGTCTATCCTGTATAAATATGGAATGTTATGGATGTATTATATACCAATTCAATAAAACAATAAACCTGAAAAGATCCTCATTGTTAATGGAAGTGTGTTGTTGAATAAAATTCAGTATTATTTAATGTAATAAGGTTTGGTCCAAATATAAAAAACAGGTTCTTCATAACCTATTCCCTTATTATACATATCATTTTGAATGAAATTATTTAGGACAATGGGAAAAATAAAAATAATAATGGGTGATGTCAGATTCATAATAATGGTAAACATGTAATTTATCAATGATCACTTATACATCACATGCAATTAAGGATATTAGAACATCATAATAAAATTTGAAAACAATACGCTATATATATCATTGATCATATTATTGAGTTATTAAAAATTATTGGTTTTTTATGACACATGAATCATAAAAGAATCAAACAGAAAAATCCAAGAAAACATAATATTTTCCAAATACGTTGATTTTTTCCATAAATATATTGAACAAAAATCATCGTACTAAATGATTACTAATGATTTTATCATAGTGGATTTCACATCCTTAATTCTCATACTATAATGTTTCAATTAAAATACTATCATTATTGACATTTTCTATTATTGAATTGGGTTTAGTCCACATTTTATTCCCCTTTATCTCATGATATATCCATTTTGACCAAATACATAGAATGGTTATATAATTATTGGCCCACCTATCACATAATGAATGTAATATAATTGTGTGCCACAATATCATAAAACAATCTTCATTTAATACCCCCTAGAAAATGAATAATCTTTATAATAATTTCATAATGTATTAACCAACATAAAAATAGGTTTAATAATCATTATATCTATTAAGCATAACATAACCCCTAAAAAAGGGATGGTTTTCATTAAACTAAATTCAGTATAATAAAAAACTGATCTCGATATAGAATAATAATTTTTATATTAGATGATATCCCAAAAAGGCCATATCTATTAGAAATGTTTTTTTGTTGATGAATATAAATTCAATTAGTATACCATTTAAATATTTTCAATAAAAAAATTTGTTAACACTAAAAATTAATTTCTAAATATTGAAAATATATAAAAAATTTAAGGATCAATTTTCATAGAAAATAAAATTGGAAACATGATAGAAAATATTTTATTTACTAAGTGTTCATTACAGGGGTAAATTATTCTCATTCCACGTATGTTTAAATAATGATTTCTTCTTTATTTTTGATAAACAAAAATTCATTAGGAAAATATAATGAAAGCTAATTATGTGTAAAATTTCATAAAATTTAATTATAATATATTATAAATATAATTAAAATAGTTTCGGAAAACATTAAAGTTGAATTGAAAGGATTTTCAACGAAGAAAATTGATAATGTCAGTTTAATTTAAAATAATGATTTTTATATCTCACAATGAAAATGAGAGAAAATGTAATGTAAATTTGTTAATTATAAAAATATCTATATTTTAATAAAATTTCTCATAGTTTTAAGGGTGTGAAAAATAAATATAATCATCATAATCATAATTATAAATAATCCCAATAGACAATTACATTTCCACTTTATTAATTTATAAACTGTATTCCCTATGGATGAATCAAACTTATATATATGTGTATATCCAATAAGAATAAATATTAAATGTCATTAATAAATTTATTGGTAGAATATAATATAAATAAAATAAATTGGAGATGAATAATGAATGTGTCTCACAGAAAATAAAGTCATACAAAACCCCATACATTTTGTCTGAAATCCATCATAACTTATCAAAAATCATGTATAAAAAATAAATATTTATTTTAAATTTATTATAAAACCATAATTATTATTATCACACCACATATGATTTATTAGTAACCATTTCTTACTGTATTATTAAAAAATTATCAATATTACAATTCTGTGTGATAACTGCTTCGTTTTTCATGTAAGATTCAGTTTAGTTGTTTTGGTTATTCTACATTCATTATGGTTCTGTCATGTATTAAATGATACAAATGATATAAAAGTAATATATTTTAATTGTATGACTATATAAATTCATCTATAAATTTTATTTAAATAAAATATTAATTACAATGCTAATGGAATTATGTATTAATGAATGTTGACCTTATTTTTAGAAGGATAGAATGAAATAAATAAGAAATATTAATTAATATTTATATAATAATTGTTATATAAGATATTTAATATATTTTCATAAAACATTTCCTTATTAAAAAACATTTATAAAATAAATTAACATTTTATTGCATATATTCATTAAGACTGTATTCTCTATGTAGGCACAATCGACATCATTATTTTCCATCTTATATTCATTTTTAGGAGGTATGGTTGAAATTTTAATTAAATAAGTATTATTTTTTAAAAAATAATATATATATATATTAAATACATAATTGTAAATAATATTGATATGTGATGAGGGAATATGAATTACATTAGTTTGTGGGGAGGTTGTCCATTATACACACAATCAATGTTTTTGGTTCCCATTTGATGGAATAGAAGATCAGTGAAGGTAATTCTATTATTAAAAAAAAATCTGAATATATTGGATAAATATTCTGTTATATCATAACTTTTGAATAATATTTTAAGGTGGTGGAATAAGAAGAAAATAGAAACACACAGTTAATAATTATACTTATTCTTCTGGAAACGTCTTTAGGATTTCACCAAAAGCATGGATATAATGGAATTATGATCAAACCATGGAATGTTGGTAATTTTTATAGATTATTGGATGTTATTTGTGTGTATATTGGCTAAAAAAGTGGTTCTTGACGTGTTATTTATGGAAATGATGATTTCCCATTATATATAGAAACGGGAGGGGCATTGTTGAAATTTATTTTCATTTTATATTAATAAAAATTAATATTCATATTAAAAATGATAAAATTTGAGAAAATTAAAATATTGGATGTGTTTCAGTCTAAATATTCTCATCAAATAAGAATGTTAAATGTTTAGGTCATTTTCAAACTCTAATCTTTAAATTTAAACATGTTTTACCATCCCTCATAGTTATAATGGGTGCAAACATTTTATTATTTAGTGATAATATATTTATTATAAAATGAATATTTTTATATAAATATTCCAAAAAGAATATTTATAAAAAAATTCAATTCATTTTTGATTATATAACATTTTAGGAGTTGTTATTCCAATTATAATGCATTATTTTTAGAAAATATATTTGATGTCCATTTTATTACTGTAAATTTAATATGACATAAAAAACATGCTGAAAATAATTTAATTACAATATAAAACTTTTTCAATTTCATACCATTTAACATTTATCATATAAATTTTGGGGATACACTAATTCATTCAAATTATTTAACTTTTCAGATTTTGAAAATTATTTATTTTATTTCTATTTTAATTAAACAGATACTACATTAGTGATACATAAGAATATATGTTACTTTATTCATTAAGGAAAATTATTAATAAATTTCCATCATAATACGTATTAATCCTCCAAATGATTATTTATGACTAAAAATAATTTATTATTGACATGGTTATAATATATTTTATTTTTTAAACACAAGAAGGTGACATTTTCGAATTTTCATTATATAATGTATTTTAGCATTCAAAATCATGGCCATGTAGAAAAAGAGGTCATATATTTTTATTTTTTATGATTAATTTTGGAAAAGAATCTTATAAAAAAATAATTCTTCATTTAGGTGTAATTTTTAGTCCTTAAATAAATACTTATACCTTTAATTGACTCATTTTACTATTACCATGGTAACAAATATTTACAATGGTTACTATACATAATGAAAAAGAATAAAAAGAACTTATTTACCCAATATAAGTGTATTTATTCCAAATAGGGAATCTAATATTTAGGTTTCAAAATATTTAATTGTTTTAATTTAATTTCTAATTATACCAATAAAAGGTGATAAAAAAATTTTCATACAAATGCATTTTAAAATTTAATGATTATATTATATAAAATCTTTTATTAATTCATCAATAAATTATTGAAAAAACATAATTACTTATAAAAAAATTCATTTTCATTTTGGAATGAAATATTTTATTTCCTTATAAATTTAAAATGAAATACTTGGTATTTATATAAATTTTTTAATCTATACTAATAGAATAATAACATCACAAATGAGAGTATAAATAATTTTTATGTATTTTATAAGTAAAAATTTATATTTTTATATAACAGAATTATTAAAAAACTTTTTTAAAAATGATAAATAATTTGTTGGTATCTTTATTTGTAGGATCGAAATATAATATGAGATGCTCAATATACAAGAGGGGGGTGAATTGTATACTTTAAAAATTCCTTTGGAACCTTTAAAGTTAGTTATGAATAACTAAAGTTTCCTTAAGAAAAGGAAAGGGCTAAGTTTAACAAAGTTAAACTAAGTAAATTCACAACACCTCTAACACCGAACTAAACTTGGAAAGAGATTCCAAAAGTAGGTTCTGGAAATATGGTTCTGGAATTTGAAACTTAACAAAAGTTACAATATGAGGTTCTACCTTTAAGCGTATAGAATCTAAATGAATCAGAGTAAGTAAGGAAGTATAAGAAAGTTATACTTTCCTTAAGATACAAATTGCAGCGGAATAAAAACAAGTAGTAAAACTACTAGTAACAAGATAATAGTCTTTTAACCCAAAGAGAAGGGTATCCAACAACCTTGGATAAAGGTCCCTTGATTTATACTTTCAAGCAAGTCTGTCTTACCCACACCAGGTTAAGCCCTCGATACGAAGATCGGAGTCTCTGTCTTGCTATCCCCGCAAGCCCTCAACTTCAAGGTAGTTGGCAACCTCTGTCCTCCTCAGCAAGGAAGCCCTCGAACTTTAAGGTAGTCGGCACCTCTGTCTTCCTATCCCCGGAAGCCCTCGAATGTAATCACCAATATTCGGAGTCGCACGAAGCTTTGAGATTTAATAAGAGTCTCTCTCTCTAGAAATCACTTCAACAACATGTATGCACAAAGTCCAAATTGTTCATCCATCTGTTGCGAGCTTTTTAAATGAGCTCCTATTTATAGGTAAGGTCGGCTCCTTCTCCAACGGTCATATTTTCCTTCAGGATCAGAGGGACCTGTGCACGTGTCACTTAGACAACGGTTACTTTATAACAAAACAGACGACATCGTTTTATAACAAAACAAGTGTAACAGAATGTACGACATCGTTTTAAACTATAACATAATGGTTCGGAATGAAAACTTCGGAGTGAAGGTTCGGAGTGAATAAAATCAGAGTGTATAAAACAATGATAATCAGATTCTGTTTAATAGATGAATTCGGAATGAGAATTCGGAATAGGAATTTGTCATCAGAAATCTTAATGAGAATTCATCATCAGAATTCGTAATGAGAATTCGTCATCAGAATTCGTAATGAGAATTCGTCATCAGAATTCGTAATGATAATTCTTTATCAGAATTCGTAATGAGAATTCGGAATGAGATTTCTTCCTTAGAATTCGTAATGAGAATTCGTCATCAAAATTCGTAATGAGAATTCGTCATCAGAATTCGTAATGAGTATTCTTTATCAGAATTCGTAATGAGATTTCGGAATGAGATTTCTTTATTAGAATTCGTAATGGGAATTCTTCATCATAATTCGTATCCTAAATCTGGAATAGAACTTAGTCAGAGTTCATATCCGGAATTCAGAATGAAAATTACTTATAGTTCTTGTCCGAAATCCGAACCCTAAAATAGAATGCTTTATATCAAAATTTCAATGATTCCGAGAAAATTAATCCAAAACTTATACTTAAGAAAAATATGGAAGAATATATGATAAGGATAATTTTTCTTAAAAAAGCGATTTTCCTTAAGAAAGCAATTTTCCTTATAAAAGCAATTTTCCTTATAAAAGAAATTTTCTTAAAGATAAGGTGTTTGTGATTTTCAAAACAAGAAGGAAAGGAAAAGTCATAAGGAAAACCTTATTGACTCAACAATCTCCCCCTTTTTGGAAAGCACAAACATCCTTACGAAAAACAATGATTCTAAGAAGAAAGAAACATATTAATGCTCATCTCCCTTGTTTTAAGCATATAGATGAATACGACTAACTCCCTCTTAGGCTTTGAAACTCTATGGATCGTATTCATATTTTCGGAGTGACATTTCATAAGAAGGTCTTATTTAAGAAAAACTCCCTCTTAAACAAACTCTTATTAGAGTTCTTTTTCCATGGGTATTTTTCTTTCTCCCCCTTTGATAAACTCTTATTAGAGTTCTTTATTTTTCTTAAGGATCTTTTCCTTCTCCCCCTTTGTTATTTTCAAAAAGAATTGGAGGGAATGGAAAATAACGAAGTACCTGAAAGATTAGTAATGACAACAATAGAAACAACAAGTACGACTTTCATTAAATTTGAAATCTCGACAACAAAGAAAAAATTACAACAAAAAGATCGGATTAGGTTATTTCGGATCTTTTTCCTTAGACATGCGGCCCTTTAGAATAGTCTTGATTTCCTTGAGGTCATTATGATCTTCTTTTGCTTGCTTCTCTAATACGACTATTCTTGCGGACTGAGCTTCAATTTTTTCTTCCTGAGCCTTCAGTTTTTCTTCCTGAGCTTGGATCTTTTCTTCCTGAGCCTTCATCCTTACTTCAAAATCGATCCGATGATCCCTTTCAAATTTCCAATTTTGAGAAACGGAATTGAGCTTCCCATTCAGATCTCTCACTTCATGAATCCGAAAGTTCATTTCCTCTGTCAACTTTTCTTCAAAGGATGCAGTCATCTCATTAAACTTCTTGTCCTCGGTTTCAAAGGAATCCTTAACATTATCTTGAAACTCATCGAAAAGCCTCATCTCTTCCACAGTCTTCTTAGACCAGCTTGTCATCCTATTGCAAGATCTTTTATGAGATTTGTAACCAATAAAGAAGTTTTTGAACTGGGATTCAATCTCAACACACTTATCCATAACCATGGATACAGAGTCTGTTTTCAGATTCAACGCATGTTGGAGAATCTGGCATCGTGAATCAATACTTGAGAAGGTTGGAATGGTTCCCACCAACTTCTTCAAAGACTGAACAACAAAATCATGCCCCAACGAAGATGACTCCGAATCTGAAATCTTGCTCGGAGAGTTTTCTTCCTCAATAAGCTCCAACTTCCTATTAGAAGAACTACCAGCTTCCTTTCTCATCCTCTTTTCTGAACTCGGAGTATCAGCAAGAATTTGTTTCCCCTTATCTTGTTTCAGAATAGAATCCTGTTCCGGAGTTTTCTTCTCACTATCAGAAACTTGAACGACAATATCTTCCTCATCAGCAACTTCCTGAACACCAACCTCTACGTTTTTCATCTGAGCAATATCATGTAAAATTTGTTCTTCTTCTGCATGATAGTAAACTTCTTCTTCTCCTTTCTCTTCTTCCATTGCTGGAGTAACTAGTTTTGAGGATTCAGCTTCTGATGTTCGGAGCGATAAGTGTTCCGAAGGAGTTCCCTTTTACTCATCTACTTGTTTTAGCACATCTCCTGTCTCACTACTTCCTTTAGCACCTTCTTCTACTTGTTTCACTTGCTCTATTTCCTCAGTATTCGTAGCAACAGGCTCTTCCGGAGCAACAAGATTTCTTCCTGGAGTCTCAGGTAGAGAATCCAGGGAGAAAGATCTCGGAACTGGGATTGTTGCTGAAACCATTTCGTTGAACTTCAACAACGCTTGAACAGCCTCGGCTTTTGACATCTTCTTCTTAAGCTTTTTCTGCTTTGCTAGCTTTTCAAGATCATCAGCTGTTTTCTCCTTCAAATCCTTAGCCTCCGCAGGGTCCAATCCGAACTGTGGATCCCCTTCTTTCCTCTTCTCTTTGTCAGCTCTCCACTTTGTAAAAAACTCATCAGGATAGGTCTTCTTCTTCTTAGGCTTTGGTGGTGCGGAGTGGACTTCCTTAGACATGAGTTCCTCGGCTTCGACTACCACTTCTTTCAGCTTTCTCTTTCTTACCGTCTTAGATGATTCCGGATCAGCAACTTTCGGAGCTACTTCTTCTTGAGGAGGTAGATCAATAAACTTTCCAGACTTCTTGTCAAAAGCTATATTCATTCTTTTAAGCATTCCATCACTAAGCAGCATGATCTTGCAAACTCTCGGCATAGATTTGCAAGCCTCCTTGAAAGACTCAAAACACCGAACAATCAACTTGGAGAGGATTGCTGGATACATAATAATCTGAGGTCTCATATTCCCCTTCTTCAAATTCTCAATATTAAGAAAAATATGCTTCATCAAGTTAAACTTCCTTAGATTTATCAGGAAATCTAAGATATATATCTCACTCTTCTTCAAGCTATCCTTATCACCTTTTCTCTGTACGATAAGTCCTTGCACCCATAATTCCAGAATCCAGAAGTATGTTGATAGACTTGCAATCTTCGGAGCCTTGTCATCAGCCAATCTGAGATTTTCTAAGGCCTTTTCCTTGTTGAAACTACCCATAGAGTCTGGCAATACGTGAGAAATAAACTCAGCTTCACCTTCATAACTTAACCCTACCATGCTTGCAGCCTTGGTGTAAGAAAGTTTATATGTCTTGCCATACGATTTGAAAGAAAACTTCTCTCTATCATCTTCCTTAAAGAAAGAAACGGATTCATAAAATTCGACAAGCAAATAAGAATATACTTCATCTTGATTGTGGGTTTTAGATACCACAACATCCTCCCAGCCATTCAACTTGATGTTCTTTGAGATGACAGAATCGTAGTTGCTGAAAAAAGTCGGATGGACTAACCTTTCTCTGTAAACTAACCACTGAGATATAGGCTTGGTTGAAGACATTTCGTGAGATGCTAACTCTGCAGACATTCGGATTAGAAGTTCTCTGGGAAGTTCAGAACAGAGAAGACTGAAATTCGGAACGGCCTTAAATCAGAGGGGCAGAGCTTCAGCACGCGAGAGCTTGAAACCGATGTGGGACAAGAAATTAGGTCCCCTTTATATAGGCAACGAGATGACGGTTGACATTCCATAGTTGATCTAACGGTTGGAATGAGCTGCGATCAGATCTGACGGTTGAAAACATGAATCCGATCTTTTTGTGGTTTTATTAAAACAAATAATTAAGAAAAACTATAATCCGAAAACATAAAGAAAATGCCAGCAAGTAAAATATGATTACAAAAACTTGAGTAAGGAAATCATACCTTTCGGATTAGATTAGGAATGTTATTAGTAATGGGTAATATAAAGATGACTACGAAAAACTCAATACAAAAAACTAAATATGAAAAACTCAATAGGAAAAAGTAAATATTAAAAAAAACTTGGTACGAAAATCTGTTTATGAAAGTACCAGTACGAAATTTTCCATTCCGGAAATTTTCAATACGAATACTTCCATTCCATAAGTATTCTTTTTGAAAATATCCATTCTGGAAAATTGTAGTTCCGGAAGTTCCATTTCAGAAATCTTCGTTCCGAAAAGTTTGAAAACAAATTTTGAAAAACATTGTTAACCATACAATCAAATGTACTCCCCCTATGAAAAGGATTTTATTACTATAAGGAGACTTTTTCAACAGAAAGTTAATTAAGGAAGATTACCTTACAGTTATCATTCCTAACTTCTGTTTAATATATTCAAATCTATCAGAAGGCAAAGACTTTTTGAATATATCAGCAAGTTGATCTTGCGTTCCGATAAACTGAAGAATAATATCTCCTTTAGTTTTGATAATCTTTTAAAAAAAGCTTTTGTTACCAGTCATGTGTCGGGAACATCCACTATCCATGTACCATATATTGTTGCTGGAACTTTCTTTATTTTCCTGAAATTAAGAACAAAGTTAGATTTTTGGAATCCAAACTTGATTGGATCCGAGATTTCCAGACAACAAAATTTTAGGTATCCACATTTTCTTAGAAAAGTAGGCTTTGTGGAATCCTAGAGATTGAGTTTTATTTAAGGAACAATTCTTTGCCCAGTGACCACCACATTGACACTTGGTACAAAATGGGGAACTTTGAGGAACAAAATAATTGTTACTGAAAACTGGTTTTGCATGGGTATAACAAAATCCGGATTTATTTCTTAAAGGTCGTATTTGAGAATACATTTTATCAAAATTTTCCTTACCATGGGTAAAATTTGATAAACACTTCTTTAAGGAAAAAATTTCGGACTTGAGTTTTACAACAAAGTTTTTATCCTCAAAATCATTAGTTTTAAAACTAGAGTTAGGCTCGAAAACATTTTTCTTAGAAATTACTTTTTCTAATTCTTTAGAAAGTTTATTCTTCTCAGAACTTACTTCCTCAAGATTTTTTGAAATACTTTCGAAATCAGCATTTTTCTTATCATGATCTTTAGAAAGATATGATATCTCTTTAGTAAGAATTGAATTCCTAGAGTTTGCTTTATCAAGTTTCTTATTGAGTTTGGAATTCTCAATCTCAAGAAGTTCAGCAAACCTAGAGTCTTCTTCATAAGTATGTAAAGTATTTTCCTCATCAGAAGATGATTCTTCATCAGAAGAGTTATAATACTTAATATCATTAGTATTTAAAGAAACATTGGTCAATGATTCAGCATTTCGTACCTTAGCCATAAGACAATGATTATCAATAGGTAATCTGGCTATAAGACCAAGATTCTTATGTCCTGAAGATTCATAATCAGAAGATTCATCTGAAGAGTCACCACCACTAGCACCCCAGGTGTCATTAGCTTTCAGAACTTTCTTAGCATTGGCTTTATAATACTTCTTTCTGTTCCTGTCTGAATGCCTTTCCTTTCTTTCTTTCTTTTTGAGCATAGGGCAATCTGGTCTAATATGTCCAGCTCTTTTGCATTCATAACAAGTTACTTCTCCATCTTTCTTATCTTTCCTATCCTTCTTCTTATACTTGGGTTGAATGTTTCTCTGTCCAGCTATCTTGTTCATCCTTCGAGAAAGATTGGCTAATTCATTTTCTGAGACTTCACTCTCACTAGATTCGGATTGGAAAATAACTTTCTTAGACATGGATCTGGTTACTCTCTCAGGAGTCTTAGCTTTCATCTGATTTGAAGTTGTAGTAAAAGCAACAGTACCATTTCCATTCTTTTTCTTGGTGTTTTCAGCATCTCTCTTCATTCTTGTTTCATGTTGTAGAAGAGTTCCAAATAATTCATCAAGAGTAATTTGAGTGACCTTCCTATTCTCATCTATAGCTGTTCTCTTGGATTCCCACTCATTGGGCATAATGTCAATTATCTTGTCCACAAGAGCTTCATCATCTAAACCTTTCTCTCCCATAGATTGTAGACTGTTGACTATGGTCATAAATCTTTGTTGAAGTTTACAGATAGGTTCTCCATAAGAAAAATTGAAGCCATGATATTCAGCTCTAAGCATAGCTCTTTTAGTCTCGATTACCTTAGAAGTCCCAAAATGTGTGACCTCTAACATCATCCATATACAGTTAGCTGCTTCACAAGAAGAAATTTGGCTATATATATTTCTGGTCATTGAACATAGTAAAGTATTACGTACCTTATAGTTGAGTTGATATTCTTGCTTTTCCTAGTTAGTAAAGGTTCTGACTTCCTTGTCAGGAATTTTATAATCACCAGTAAGCATGAAAAAGTTGTCTACTCCAGTATTGATAACTAAAGTCTTCATACGATCTCTCCAGTATTCATAGTCATTACCATCAAATATAGATGGTCTTGTAGGATTCAGATTGTCAATAGATCCAACATTAATTCCTGCCATACTAGAAATAACATTGCACACAAACTTGTTAGTAGCTTAGAATCGTAATCACAAAGTTCGGAATGAGAAAAGTTCGGAATGGATAAATCGGAATTACAAGGTTCGGAATGGAAAAGTGTGCAAGAAAAACTTGTATGTGAGTATAAGTATTTCAGTAACCGGTTCTGATACCAAATGTAAGATTGGTATAGAGTAAGAGGTTTCCAACCTCTGATACCAATTGTAGGATCGAAATATAATATGAGATTCTCAATATACAAGAGGGGGGTGAATTGTATACTTTAAAAATTCTTTTGGAACCTTTAAAGTTAGTTATGAATAACTAAAGTTTCCTTAAGAAAAGGAAAGGGCTAAGTTTAACAAAGTTAAACTAAGTAAATTCACAACACCTCTAACACCGAACTAAACTTGGAAAGAGATTCCAAAAGTAGGTTCCGGAAATATGGTTCAGGAATTTGAAAGTTAACAAAAGTTACAATATGAGGTTCTACCTTAAAGCGTATAGAATCTAAATGAATCAGAGTAAGTAAGGAAGTATAAGAAAGTTATACTTTCCTTAAGATACAAATTGCAGCGGAATAAAAACAAGTAGTAAAACTACTAATAACAAGATAATAGTCTTTTAACCCAAAGAGAAGGGTATCTAACAACCTTGGATAAAGGTCCCTTGATTTATACTTTCAAGCAAAACTGCCTTACCCACACCAGGGTAAGCCCTCGATACGAAGATCGGAGTCTCTGTCTTACTATCCCCGCAAGCCCTCAACTTCAAGGATGTTGGCAACCTCTGTCCTCCTCAGCAAGGAAGCCCTAGAACTTTAAGGTAGTCGGCACCTCTGTCTTCCTATCCCCGGAATCCCTCGAATGTAATCACCAACATTCGGAGTCGCACAAATCTTTGAGAGTTAATAAGAGTCTCTCTCTCTAGAAATCACTTCAACAGCATGTATGCAGAAAGTCCAAATTGTTCATCTATCCGTTGCGAGCTTTTTCAAATGATCTCCTATGTATAGGTAAGGTCGTCTCCTTCTCCAAAGGTCATATTTTCCTTAAGGATCGGAGGGACCTGTACACGTGTCACTTAGACAACGGTTAGTTTATAACAAAATAGACGACATCGTTTTATAACAAAACAAGTGTAACAGAATGTACGACATCGTTTTAAACTCTAACATAAAGGTTCGGAATGAAAACTTCGGAGTGAAGGTTCGGAGTGAATAAAATCAGAGTGTATAAAACAATGATAATCAGATTCTGTTTAATAGATGAATTCGGAATGAGAATCCGGAATAGGAATTTGTCATCAGAAATCGTAATGAGAATTCATCATCAGAATTCGTAATGAGAATTCGTCATCAGAATTCATAATGAGAATTCGTCATCATAATTCGTAATGAGAATTCTTTATCAGAATTTGTAATGAGAATTCGGAATGAGATTTCTTCATTAGAATTTGTAATGAGAATTCATCATCAGAATTCGTAATGAGAATTCATCATCAGAATTCGTAATGAGTATTCTTTATCAGAATTTATAATGAGAATTCGGAATGATATTTCTTCATTAGAATTCGTAATGGGAATTCTTCATCAGAATTCGTATCCTGAATCTGGAATAGAACTTAGTCAGAGTTCATATCCGGAATATGGAATTAAAATTCCTTATAGTTCTTGTCCGGAATCCGAACCTTAAAACAGAATGCTTTATATCAAAGTTTCAATGATTCCGAGAAAATGAATCCGAAACTTATACTTAAGAAAAATATGGAAGAATATATGATAAGGATAATTTTTCTTATAAAAGCGATTTTCCTTAAGAAAGCAATTTTCCTTATAAAATCAATTTTCCTTATAAAAGAAATTTTCTTAAAGATAAGGTGTTTGTGATTTTCAAGACAAGAAGGAATGGAAAAGTCATAAGGAAAACCATATTGACTCAACATTATTAAACATAATATTTATTTAAAATTATATAATTAATAAGACTTTTATAAATGTAATTTATCTTCACAATATAGAATCACAAATTAATATTTTTTTTCATTGTGACTATATGATAATTTTATGGGGATATAATTTTTTAAAGTGTATTGATATCAATTATTATTATAAAATCAGTATTATCTGATTAAATGATAATTTTAAATACAAATTAAATTATTAAAATAAGGAAAATAATTTTAATAAATTGGATTTCATTTTTGAAATGTACAAATGGAAACAGGACAAGGTTATTTTTTTGTTGTTTTCTAAAATACATGAATATTTCTATGAATTTTAAAATATGGCAGTTTACAGTATATAGAAATTATAAGATAAGTAAATTATTCCATGAGTCATTTCTGATTTAATAACCATAATCTAGAGATAACATTCATATTATTAATAAATGTAGTGATAATTATTAAAAAACATATTTTTGAGTAAAAATAATAAACCAATGAATAAAATGATGTGAAACACCTCTCCCCTCTCTTATAAATACCACCACCTCCTCCTCTTCTACCCACACCTCCAAATCCTGTTAGATTGTTTAATTTCTATATAATTCCTGTATCAATAATATTCTTCGTGAATAAAATGGACATGTCTCCACAATATGTTAAAACCATGTTATTTAATAAGGTTATCAAGGAGAAGACATTCAAGAGGTAAAATCCTCTTTCGTTTTCATTTAAATTTCTTTTAATTTTCATTTCACCTCAAATTATCTCATATACTCCTCAAATAAAAGAGACATGATAACTCTATTATCATTTATGTACTATAATATTATTGTGTTAATGTTATAACAATCCTCAGACCTATCCCTTTGTCCTTTTATTCTAGAAAATGAAAGCATCGTCTGTGACATGTCGATTCCCCACCTTCATGGATGTGGAATTTTTATTTTCATTGAATAAGTTCATGTATGGTCATAAAAACATAATTATGGATACCAAAATATGTTAATATTTATAATATAAATTTTTTAATGTTATATAACAAATTTATAGACAGAGCACTAAAAAATCAATACTTGTTTATGATAGTCTTAAAACCAAAAAAATGAACCAAACATTCATCATTATTGTTTTTTTCAAATTAATCCTAAAAATATTAAAATAAAAAATGATATATAGTATTATTTTAAATTATGGAATCATATTAATATAATTTATTTCCAATTTGGGGGTTTCTCTACCATTCAATATGAATATGCATAATTAACCAACTATAGAAGCCATGAAATAAATACACTTCGAACAACCAAAAAAAACATAATATCCACAAATAGGAGGAAATATGTAATGAAAAAATCATATTTGTTATTATAAACATGAATATATTTCATTAATAAATTTATAACACTCTTAAAACTATTATAATTTATGTTTTTACATGTTTGAATTAATTCAAATACAACGTAGGTTACTTTTCAATAAAAATACTCTTTTGAATTTGTATCCTTATTAAAAAAATTCATAAATGTTTTTATGCTGAATGTATTCATGTTCTATGATTATGATCAATTTCTTGGTAATTTTTTTTATGAAGGGTGGGATCTATATCTCCTTCTATTAAAATGGTCATGTTTCTATTGGATGATTACGTAATGGTTATTCTATGGGTATCTTTGATAGATACACAATAAGGTATCCAAGAGGGTTACATAAAATGGAATACATGAGGGTTACATTTTAAGATAACAATGAGGGTTACAAATCATATAGTATTCATGAGGGTTACAATTTTAATTATGAAAGTTCTCATGATACCATTATTATTTTATTTATATTTTCTATACATTATATAAGTATATTGCTTTAATAAAGTATTTTTTTTATACTTTATGTGTGGTATTTATGTAATGGTAAAATTATTTCAAATGGCTATAATTATTCATAGTATATCATTTTCATTTATTATTCTTTTATGTCCCTTAATGAGATTTACTTGATCATTCCAGGTTTTAATAATGAGATTAAGGTTCATTAGTCCTATATATCATGATTCAGTGTTATATATGGATGAATAAAACTTAACTGAGTGTTAGTGGAAAGGATATATGGTATATATCACAATGTGGGGAGAACATACCATGATTATGAATTTGGAAACATAAACCCAATGTTCGGATCCCCATATTAAATAATATATGTAGGGGAATTTCATGAGGGTGATTGAAAGTTTTATCTCACACATAGGTGATGGATAATGGTAAATGGTAGTTATCATGGATGGGGTACATCCCATTAATAATGGTATTTAAATGAATTTATAAAATATTATCTCTATTATGTGTTGGATAAGATTTATTCTCATAAAATAAATAATTTTAAACAGTATACACATTTTTCATGGGTGTAATAGATATTTTTTAATTATTTATTTATTTTCAAGAATTGTGAATTTATAATTGTTTTGTAATGTTATTATGTATCATTTATTTTTGTATGTACTAGTATAAATATGCGTGTTGTATGTTCCATTATTTTTTGATCTCTTGGTGACACTAGGATAAGTATTAAATTTTAGTGGATGATTGAAATGACGTATGTTTATGTTCCAATATATACCCCATGAAATAAAAGGGTGTTATTTTTTATTGTAGTTATTAGACATGGAGTACACCTTAATTACTTGTATTTCGATTTTATATTTTCTGATTGTGGGGTTTTATGTAAGTAATCTGAATGAAGTAGGGAATTTGGATTAAATAATTACATTATCCATGGATAGTTAAAAAAATACTATCGAACCCAATTTTAGTTAAGTGAATTGGGTATATATATGAATGTATAATTTTTTAAATTATTTTGGGAACCAATTATAAAATATAAAAATGTAATTTTGCTAGGACTAGTGTTTCTTTTATCATTAATTAGGTTTGAATATGTGCTCAGTTAAAAGTTTTGATACACGGATAATAATTATAGACTAAAAAAAATTGGAAGTCATCCAAGGATAGATACCATTGTAAATGTGTAGACTGTTATGTTATTCAAAAATTTCATCAACCAATGTGATTTTTGGAACATTTTTTGCAACATGTTAAAGATGAATAAAGTCCATGGAAATTAATATTTCTAGGAGGATTATTTGAAGGTAATGTTGGGAAATTATTTTGAATTTATGGTTAGAAGGTTTAGTGATTATATTCTACACATAGAATTTAGTGGAATTATTTTCTGGTTGGGGAAAAATATACAGTCTACCATTACATGACCAATGGTCCAACACGATACCCCATATGTGGGAGGAGAACCTTAACAATGTTGTATAATCATACCATACAGCCCACATGGTGTTAGGTATGTTTTCCCATATATATGGATAAAAGGAACACATGTCTGAGTGAGGGGGATTATGTTATGACATTATGTTTATGGGACAATACATGTAGGTGTGGCCTGTGTGCAATGTGGGGAAAGTTTTTTCGGTGAAGAACCCCAAAACCAACTCAAACTGGTATAGGGACTTATTTTTTAATAAATTATAGGAAAAATATCGAGATAAAAAATTGTTTCCATGGGATTTGTTGACACGATTTACATTCATAAAAAGTTATGAACACATCATATACATCCAATCAATGTTAATATAATGACCTTATGACTGCTATATTTTTTCATTCAACCTTCAACACAAAAAGGGTGTCTACGTCGATGTTTTTAGTATTAATCGGAATCCATGATTGATTTATTCTTAAAAGATATTTTTTCACATAAAAAATGATGAGATCCTACTTGCCTGAAATATTCATCTTTTGTGTGTGAGATATTTTGATTAATACTATTATGTTGAGTATGATGAGTATTTTCACTTGGTTGTTCATAATTCCATCATAAATTAATGAGCACAATCATTATGACGATGAGAGGAATGAAATCTAATTATAATTCACATGATAAATACATCAAAAAATCAATTTAATAAATACACTATATTTTTATCACATATTATTTCTAAATCACCGATATTTATTGATTTTTATAAATTTTAAGATACAGTTTATATCATAATGCATTCACACAATATAAGAAATAAAAGTGAATTGATGTAAGGAAGAGGTATTTTTTCTATAAATATTGGGGCATGAAAAGAGGGGAGTTTCTTCATATATTCAAGGCTCTCATATATGATGAAATCGAAAACTGAAAATAGTTTTTTTGGTATATGTTTCTATGAAAAAATATCTTGTGAAAATTAGAGGAGAAGATATCATGGGACTTTCGTATAGTTTCTAACACGCTCCAAGGATTAACAAATAACTATTTCTATGATGACATTAAGGTTTAAATTATCTATTTGTGAACTAAATGTCAATATATAACAACTATGGATAAAATTATGGAGAAAGGGTTGTAACATGTTCATATGGAATTCACTACGTGTTTCAAGAAAACATATAAAGCCAAAAAGTAGAGTTTTTATACACACTATTTGTGTGAGGGGTTTGATTGGTGATGGTTTCATACAAATTTATTCAAAGAAGGCAATTAATATATTTTTAATTCATATTTTTTTGACCATGAATTCATGATATTATAAACTCAAGAATAACCAACAGGCTATGTATGAAAATAGTTTGTTTGTGTGTAAGGAAACAAAGGATAAAATGAATCATGGATGTTCATGAACACATGAACACACAAAAACATAAAAATATGAATGTAAAAAAATCCCTATTTGTGATAGAATTTTTAATAGGATACCAAACATTATATCATGGAAGTATAATGACTGTAAAGTTAGGAATAATGTAAATTGACATTGTTAAAATCCAATTATGATAATAATTGTGAAAAATTCATCTATTTTACCTTCAAAATATTATATGAGGAAAATATTACATTATTCAAAAATATATATAACCCGATAGTATATTCTATAAGGTTATTTATTATATAGTGTATGAAAAAATATTAACAGATACCTATAGAATTCATCAATGATGTTTTAATGTACGTAAGTAGATTATTCATTAAAAAAAGTAATTTTTTCTAATCGGATCTTTGAGAAGATGAGTTCATATAGTTTGATCCAGGTGCTAAAGGATTATTTCAATTAGATTAAAATAATTTTATGTCTTTTAGTTGGATTTTAAGGTTGGTTAATTGATTTCACCTTAGATAAAAGAAAAAACACTCAGTTGTAACCAGAGCATAATAAGTATCCCATTAAGATCATAGAGAAGTATAATAACGTCTTCGATATTGCATATTTTAATGATGGTGGGAATAAAAAGTTTCATAAATGAAGTATCATTATTCTGATCATTTTAAATATAATGTTGTTCTCTCTCCATTATTAAAGATAAAAATAACATGTGATAGGTAGATAATATTGAATGAATCGTGATCATTATCTAGTCAATGGGGTTTAATTTCAATGAAAATGAATTCATAAAAATTAACCAATATTTCACACTCCACTCTTTGTGGTCAACATGATATGAGGAAAATCAACTAGAATTATAGAAAAGGATCCAACAATAAGGGATAGAATATCCTAATTATTTTGAAATCAAAACAGTTCCAACATTTTATGGGAAGAATCATCAATGATGGAGGAATCTGTTGAAAAAATATATCTTTATCAATATGTATGTATGTAAGAGATGCTAAAATAGTATATTCTCTACACATTATTGATGATTAATCTATGACACTTTTTCATAAGATAAAATTAGAGTTATATTTAAAGCGTCAGGATATTATCATGGTGGATCTATCAGATATGTTAAAAAATTCGATTTGTATCTAGACTACCAATGAGATCTAGGAAAAACTAAGAAGCTGTAATGAAGGAAATATATATGTCAATGAAAATGAAATTCATGTATTTAGAAATCATATGGATCACATAAAAATGATGGATTAATAAAATATTTAAAATTATTTCACTTCAGTTAATGATATATTCATCAATCTTGAAGTATTTAATGGAAAAACCTATGAATCTATCATTGTGAAAAACACTTGATCATTATTTTTATATATAATTTTGATTCAACGATCAATGAACATAAATAGATATGAAATTTCTCTTGTAAAATTATAAAACAATTTTATATATTACATGGAATAAATCATGAATCAATGAGGGTTTCCAAAGGGAATCATAGTAATAAATGTTTTGAGAAAAGAACATCTAACCATATCTAAAACATAACTATCTAAACAGAAATAATTTCATGTTATAAATTATTTTCATTAAGGAGGTTATTTAGAATGTCTCCGGGAGGTGGTATGCATGAAAATATTGGATGATATATTCCTTTGGTTGTGAATGTGAATAAATTTCAATAGAAAAAATGGGAAGTCATATTATAAATTTGTGTATACTGAGAATGTCAGGAATGAAATTATATTTTTTTGAAATCTCACTTTAAATTAATTATGAAATTAGAATATTGTGAGAAAATTTTAAATATAATGGAATTAATGTGGTCCCAAAATGTGGTAAATGTCGATGGGAAATTGTCCACTGGTGGAAACATCAAGATCCAAAAGACTATGGTTGATAATTTATGTAAAAATTATGATGTAAACAAAGAATATAAGACAAGTCATTAATTTTAAAAATATAAATAAATTCCAATGAAATATTATCATTTGGATATTGGAATAATATAATGGATTGTATATAGAGGAATATTATAGTTTTAGTGTTTTTGATGAAGAACCCTTAGGTCCATCTATATTACCAATTATGATAGGTATTATATGATTTTTTATGAGTAATTAATGAATATTTTTATGGTTTTCACTTATTTAATTTATGTATTGAGTATATATGATGGATTTTATTTAAGACCATGGAATGAACGAATATGTAGGCACTCTATAAATTGGAAAAAATATTCAATAATATGTCATTTTATAAATTCTAGTGAATCTATAAATTTTTAAATATATATATATCAAACCAAACAATTATGTTATTCCGATAACATAAACATCCTTAATTAATAATTATATAAATAATATCAATTAAGGGGGAGTTATTTGATGATTTCAATAGGAGTCAAGTGTTATTTATATTATCCATAACATTCTAATATGTTTGTCAATGTGTTTGTAGTATTTATCATTTTATTGAAAACTATGTTTATTCGTAAGCCCCTAAACAAGGCATGATAATTTTTAATCATGATTTCAAAGTCATGGATTTTATCTTATATCATATACAACCTTGATTGTATACCTTTAGATTTATACGTAGAGATAGCCCATGTAGACATAGTGTTGATAAATTGTAAGAACTTTTCTATGAGAACCATGTGATGTCTAGTGGAACCCCCCCCCCCCTCGTCCTTTTCATTGGAATATTAAAGGGGATAAATTTATAGTTCATATATTTAATTTAATATGTTTGAGTAGATATTGAAAAAAATACAATGGAGGATATTATTATGAAACATGTTAAATTTATTTTCAATGATGTTTCAATGTGGTTTTGGTGAGAAGATGTAATGCTTGGAGATCTATTATTGATTCAAAAAATGATATTATATTCCACACTTTGAATATTATCCTTGTTAATGTGATTATTGTTGAGTTATTTGTATATTTAAAAGACACGTGTCTAGGATGAAAAATTTCATAAAATTATTTTAAGAATAATGAAATTCAAGAAAATTAATAATTAAATGCGGATAATGTGAACGTAATTTTGAGATGTATTTATGGATTTGAATGTTAGAATGACATTATATTATAATATTAAAATACATTATAATGAAAATATTTTTTCTTGTAGATTAATAAGGAAATATAATAAAACATTACAAAACATATTGTTTTTCTTGATCACACACATATGGTAGGATGACCTCAACCACATTTGAGAATCAGTCAACAATACCACAAAGAGAGAGGTAAGTGGGGCCATGTATAATTATAACAAGAACTAACAACTGGGTGAGGGTTTATAGGTTGGGTAGGATAATGGTGTAATATCTCATTTAGGTTCATCCCACGTGTATTTTGATGAATGTGTTGTGGGTGTTGATCCTAATATTCAATCATGAACATATTGTGTAATATATTGTTTAATAAATGTAAATCCATCCAATACAGTAAAAAAGTGTGAACTGTGATGTGCATGTACAATTCCCCAAAATAGAAAGGGATTGAAACATTTCATTTCTATCTTATCACTACAGATCCAAATGCTCTCTGACATCGATGTTATATCATTCAACATTCATCACTTAAAGGCTATCTTCACCAATGTTTCTATATTCAGTTGATTCCATGATCAACATATACTGAAATTATCATTATTTTATAGAAATAAAGGTTATAAATCTCATAAATGATATCATTATATTTAATTCATGATATATATTGATGTTTATATTTTTTCTAGGAACAATATGGATTTCTATTCACTTATTTGTATGTCCACCATTCATGGAGAAACTCGATATTTAAGATGAGGAGTGGAATGTTGTCCACATTCTATTCACATTATGAATGAATCATAGAATTAAATTATAAAATACACTATTTATTAGTGTATTTTATTTGCGTAGTTTTTTTGATTATCAGTTTTTATAAAATCCATGACAAGACATATAATGCAGATCCTTAACGTGGAATAAAAACATGAAAAAACATGGTGAATATAATATTTTTTACTTATAAATACTGAGGAATAAACCTAATTATAGTTGTTTCATATATTTATATGCTCCCATTTATATAGAAATAGATCCCCATGAACAAATATTTAAATGAAGGAGATTATGTGAAGCATTTTATTGTGTTAATGATTGGATGAGATCCCATAGGTCATTCAACTTGTGTCCAACAGACCCAAATGCTTAAAAAACTATTTTTTATAGTAATATCATTGATATTGTGTGTGAAAAAATAGATTTCAAAACTAATATATACAAACACTCTATTGATAAAATGATAAAGGGGGATAAACTATGCCTATAAAATTTGTTTTATGAGAGAATAATAATTTATGTGTAGAATAAAATTGTCATCTTCATCAATACAATTTGTGTGATGGGTTAGATTTTAGATTGTTTTCTACTAACATATATGATGAATAATGTGAAAATTTCAGGAATTCAACAATGTAAGTTCATGAATTCATTATTTCTTAATCACTTAATAAACTAAGATGCATTGAATCCAAATTGACAATGTTTTTGTGCAATGAATGAATGAACATTGATAATAATGTTAGTACATACACACATGAACACATAAAGTCATAATCAATTTAGAATCGAATAAAAATCAACATAAAATTTGAATAATATTTTTCCACATGTTTTCTATGATTTTTATTGAGTGGGAAATGAATTTTAACAAAGACACATGAGGTTCGAGCAGTCATTATAAATGTGAATTCACATTGTGAAAGTGTATTATTACATTAAATTATATTGATGATTTATTTGGTGCATTTCTTGATCAAATATAATAGAGGCCTAAAGGTCATAACCCATAATGAATTATAGACTAAAAATGTTTTCATTGAAGAAATGATTAAATATTTTTCATTAGATACATTTTGAAATACTGAAGAACATGATCATAAGAAATCTAATGTACATTAAATGTGCAAAAAAATTAGATCTGTCATGATAGTGAAGGATGTTGAATATTTCTATAAATGTGAAGTGTTGTTTTCAATTCATGTTCTAGGAAATGTTTTTTGTATTGAGCATATTTCAGAATAAGGTACACTATTTGAGATTGAATAATGGAATTATTCATGTTAGATATGGAATAATTTTAAACATTTTGGGTGGAGCCATAATGAAACATTGTATCTCAGTTAGAACCATATAATTTTTTGTCTTCCAATTATAGTTCATATCATTGAAATACCTATTACGATAGTGTAGAATCTATATCTGGGGGGAATATTAATTGTGAAATGTAGTAATATTTTCCACAAACCATGTAAATCATCTCTAATTCTTTCTCTAGTATTATTACTGTACATGAGTTGAAATTGAGAGATAATATTTACTAGCTCATGAACCATAAAAATTTCAATAGTAATAATTTTAATGAAATTTAATTCTTAAAATGTAACCACTAATTAATACCTTCACTCCTAGTGGTCAAATATTTTTTATCACATCAAAAGTGATATGAGTGGGTCTATTATTTGTGATGCATATGAATTTTTTCAAACATAGAGAAATTTAATGGTAAATAAAATTAATTTTTATTAGAGAATCTTTATAGTGTATAGTTTTTTAAGGATTCATTTTTAATACTAGGCATTAGAAGTTCATAAGTACATAGTGTATAATAAATTTGGGTAAGTATTTGTATTTGGCTTTGACATTTCACTTTTAGATTTATTTCTACATAATTAAAAAAAATTATTCTAGTTAGTCACACACATTCAAACTATTACACATGAAATATGTTAAACACGTCAATAAAAAATTCTCATTTGATTAACAATTTTATGGATTGTTACTGGTATCACTAAATATAGTATTTTGAATAAATATATATATATATTTCAAATAAGTTTATTAGGTGATCCCTATTTTGATGAATAACATTATAGACTGAATTAGAATCACTAACTATAACATGGTATATATTCTTATTTATATCATGATTAATTTAATTAAATAATTGTTTAAAATTATATTTTTCCCATTTATAAATTCTTATGATATTAGTTTATTTTTTAACATTATGATTCAATTGATATATTCTCCCCATTTTGTTTTATCTCATCCCAACTAGAAGTCAATATCCTATAATGTATAGGGAGGTACTAGAGAAGTGATTTGACATCTCTATATTTTTTTCATTACTAGATAACTAGGATTAATTGATAGAAATTAAAATACAATATTTATTTTTATTATCATATTATTTGATACATGGTAATTAAAAATTAGCTAAGTCATAATTTTGGATAAACATCATATTTCTACCTATAAAATAAATTTGGTTTGGAATCAATTTTTTCAATGATGATGGAATTATAAGTCATTTTTTATAAATGTTTTTGTGTGGTTTTATATATGTAAAACGTTATTCTATGTCTAATTAAGTGTTTTCACATTTTAGGTGGCGGAAAGCGGTGTAATTTCATGAATCATGACTTCCACATGGACTTATGTGACATGTGCATGCTTGTTTGTGATTACAAAAGCTGGTTCAATGGAATGAGATCAGTATTTTATTGATAAATGTTTCAGAAATACCATTTTTTTCATTTTCTGTCAATAACATATTATTCTATTTGAATAAAATTCCCCATTAATAAGAAGTTTAAACCCAATAAAAACCAATAAATAACATCATTGGTTGAAAAATATTATTACATAATTACATCTTCAGTATCTTTAACCATATATAAGAAATATAACTTCCTCAACATGTGTTTAATAAGCCACTTATTAACATATTCTAGAGTGGTGTGAAAATCATTTTTACCATAAATTTCTTTATATTGTTTTCTTATATACTACCCTATACTAATTCGTCCTTCATTAAATCCTCCTCCTTATCAACTTATTCAATTTTGTTATCTATTTTAAGATTTTTTTAAATTCTTCTACTGGGGGAAGGATTATAGTTGAATATTGAAATAAACTATTGCTTTTTGGGAATAAATTTATTTTTTTCATCACTTGAATGGTGAACCCAAGACGTTCTACTGTATTACCTAACAAACATTGTGAACCACTATGTATTTCATCTGTTTGGGAAACATAAAAATTGAAACAATTTATTTTTTAGAAAAACACCATAAATAAGATATCAACAAAATTATTTTTATCGCGATTAGAATTTATTGTATTCTAACTTCACGATTGTCTTCTAAATCAACAATTAATCACAAAAAATGATAGATACTAATGGATCTTAGAAAAAAATATGTATCCTTCAAAATCATAGTTATAAACAATTCATTAATATCACCACTAGGGGTTCCCAATATAGTATAGAATTCAATTTCCCCTACATGATATAATCAGATAATAAAAACCCACCCATGCCATTTGGTGAATAAACTTCACTATATTCATTCGAGAATAATATATACATCCCCCCAATAGATTTCTACATAATGAATCTTATGTATTTTTCATCCCTTAAATGTTACCTATCATTAATGAAATAAAAAATGGCTAGTATTTATTGATTTATGTTAATCATGCACCCAAAATTATTAGTAGGAATAAAATGAAAAAAATTACATCCCATAATACTCAAATATATGTAATATAAATTTTATTTGTACTTTATTCTCAAGGGATAAAAATTCTAGATCATCAATGGAGCCATGATGTATACCAAATCAAATATCCACATCACTGGACAACATGGAATAACTAAAATTATATCTATTGATAAAGATGACATCCTGAGAATCTCATAATCATTCTATAATGTTCATTTAAATATACCATTCCATGATAGTTTGGATTTAATAAATAAATATCTCAATCCATTCTAGAGTATTAGTATATTCAATAGGGTGAATATTCTTATAGTGATGTCTAAGAGTAACATTCACATTCCATTAAAAATGAATGAATAAATAAGGATGTTATTCAAAGTCAACTTGTAATTTTATTTGATACTCATCTGATAAACTAATCAAAATTAAATTGTTTAATAGATTAATTACATATAATTCCATATTGAATAAATGAAATTGTGGATGCAGTACGAACAATAAATGTGAATTTTAATAGATAAATAATAATGATGATAATATGAATCAACATTACATGATTTGAAAAATTTGAATTAAAACCTATAAACTATTCAAAAATAACGGTCAATGGGAAATATTAACCAATGGTAAAATCGATATACCATATGTAGACATAGAAATGAATTGAAAAAAATAAATGAGAGTACATTTAAAACAAGTTCATAAAAAAATTTACCCCTTGATATTAAAGAAATAAATTAAACAAAATGATAAAATATATATTAACCTAGATATTAAATCCCCAATCATTAATCACATAACTAAAAAAAATATTGACACGATTAATTTCATTTATTATAGAAATAAATTAATAATAAACAACAGATAATTGATTTATTTGACAATTTCATAGATGTGATCTTCATAGCTAAGTGCATATATCATATCCAGGATCAATCAAAAAAAATTATTTGTTGGTTACTCTATAGTATCTAACAACTTCAATGATATATATTAATATAATATACTGGGTCCTGCTAAATAGTTATTTCTCTATCCCCCATTTTAGAAGGATATTCCATAGAGACTTTTATAGTAAGTTTATTTTCAAAAAAAAGAGAATGGCTATTTTATGAATCATTATTTTATTTGGGTATATTATATGTTAGTATTTAGTATTTTCACAAAAAACTTATTATTAGAACATTACTTAATAAAACTATTAAAAATGAAAAAACCTAGATTTAAAAGCAACTAGACATTTATTACAAAAAAATCACATATAACAACATAATATAATTGATTTGATATTTTTATATTATTATTATAAAATATACATATATGAAAATTATGTAACATTTGAAGCACAATCTACATCATAATAATAAAACTAGTTTTGTTATTTCACCTTAATTATAATCAATTAAAATATATATTATTACATGTTTCCTAAATATAAAGGTAAATAATGTATATAGTGAGATCAACATCTCAGTAAGGGAAATATTTATTTGAACATGGAATTGAATAAACAAGAAAAATATAATATAGAAATAATATGTATTGAAATTATACCATATAAATGGTTAAATAATCATAGAATTTATATAAATGAAAAATTGAGGAAATTTATTATAATATACATAATAATTCGAAATGACATGGGTATGGGTCGAAGGTCCCACACCATGTATGTAATGGCCCGTGTTTTTGGTGTCCATTACTTTTTGAAATTCTTGTTTTGGGTTTTCTGGTCTAGGAATCACGGTGGTGTAGGCCTACCGATAACTCAGTTTACCGGTGGCCGCAGCCTACCAGTAGCTCAGTCTACCAGTAGTTTGGCCTACCGGTAGCTGTGGCCTACTGGTAGCTCGACCTAAGTGTAGTTGTGTCCTACCGGTAGCTCGGCCTACGGGTAGCTACAACCTACGGGTAGCTGCGGCCTACCGGTAGCTCGACCTACCGGTAGCTGCAGCCTACCGGTAGCTGCCGCCTACCGGTAGCTCAGCCTACCGGTAGCTCGTCCTACCGGTAGCGGCAGCCTACTGGTAGCTCGGCCTACCGGTGTCTCTGGCCTACCCCGCGGGTTATTTCCAGTAGTGATCCCTTTTGCGAAAATAGGGTTTTAAACCCTATTCTGACTCGTTTAAGCGTGTGTTAAAGACCTGTAATGCGCATAACAGTTTTAATTAAATACTTTATCAATTCGTGAGTCGGTTTAAACCACCCGACCCCCTTTAATGACGAGTGGAGCCGCGTGGTCAACCCACGACCCCCGCACCCTATGTGGTTACACGTTCTCACCTCAACCATCGGCGGATCTTATAAACTAAGGGTTAGCTGTGGTTTCTCCTTTCCTCGATCGTGGATTTTCACAAATAGCTTCTGGTGCATCGGGCGCATCGTTATCCGTAAAGTTCCGCGCCCGGCCTAAGCACTGATAGACGAAGCAATTTTCGTTCAGGCGAGCCGAATCGCTATCCGTGATCTTCCTCCCCCAGCCTCAGCATAGATCGTTGATCCAACTAGTAGGGAATTATTTCTCCTCTGCCTATCTGATTTGTGTATCATGCGGGGTGGGCGTGCTTTCGTTTCTGTAGAATTGGATAAACCAGACCTAATTAAAGATAATGAACGAATTCTATAAAGAAAGAAGGGGGGTTGTGATCGTTGATGTTATCTTATATTTTGATGTTGTTTCTTTTATAACCATGTTGTTGAGTTGTGTTGGCTTATGCCTTCTGAAAATCGAGGCCGTTGGTGGTCGTTGTTTGTGCAATAATGAACCCCTGCTGATGTTATAAATGGCTTGTTGTGGATGTGAACTCCTGCTGTGAAATTGGTTAATCATGTATATCCGGCTGAATAAATTGAAAGAACCAGGATCAATCCCTTCTGTGATAACCCCGGTCAAAATGGAATTGAAATCATGGAACATGTAAAATCATTTAATTCTGAAAATACAGGCTTGGCCTTGCTAAGTGTTGGTGGCAGTGTTTTGGTGGTTTTCTTTTACGATTCGATTACTGGAGATGTGGGAGGGGATGGGATCCCATGTTCGTTTATTCTTTCGATGGTTATGAAACTGGGGATGGGATCCCCTGCTGCTATGGAATTGGTGGTTGTGAGTTTTAATACCGGATGGATACTTGTTTATATCACGGATTGGGGTGGAATCCTCTGTTGTTGAGAATCGGGTATGAGCATCATGGTTGTTTCTTGATTTTCTACCTTCCTGGACTTATGCATATGCCTACTAGTTGCCCAGTATTGCTTAAACATAAACATTATTACTGAACGTGAAATACGAAAGGGGGAAAATGGGTTGTTAGCGTGAGTCGTGACTCGAACATTAGTACTGTTGTGATCTGTAGGTTGTCTGAAGAAAAACCTAGCTTGGGTGACTGCTTGTTACCTTATATATATACTTGTATCTTTGTGTTTCTTATTCGCGCCCCACCCAAGTTGAGAACTTAGTTCCGAACACCCCCATTTCATGGGGGAGGGTGTTTTTCCCAACACTATTCTTAGTCGCCGGTTATTAGCTCCTTTTTTGCTCCTTTTCCCGGATAGCCCAAGTATCTTCGGGCAGGCTGTGATGGCCTGAGGTCTATTATTAGCCGAAGAACCTTCGGGGGTGGTGGTGTGGTGGTTGACCAGTTGTGTGCGGTAGGTGGTTTCCCAAGTGTCTTCGGGATGAAGCCCAGGTGTCTTCGGGCGTGGAAGTGGATTTTCTGGACCAGGTGTCTTCGTGCGTGTGGGTGGTTGTTCTGGCCTAGGTGTTTACAGGTGTGGTTACGTGGGATAGTTGTGGCCCAGGTGTGTGCTGGCGGGATTCGACATTGGGACTGTGTGTGGTTGTATCCCATGTGTGTGCGGGCGGGTGTGGCAGTGGGACTGCGGTGAGAATGGTGGGATTGGTCTGATGCGTAGGATGTCTCAATAACCAGTGGGAAAGTGGCGCAGGGTACCCAAAACATCGATGTGCTCTTAATATATATTATAAGTCCCCAGCCATAAACCTTACTTAATCTTGAGTTATTAAAAGATTACACATTGAGGATCTTTTCGGGTTTAGATTTTTAGAGAATTAGATCATAAAACTTGAATTACATTCCACATATAAACAAAGTGGTTACATAAAGATAGTATTCTTCATTCCCAACAATGGAAACACATTTAAAATAAAACATGGATTATTTCTTGACACATCCTTGACTCTATCTTCTTGTCATGTACCTTTCCCTTGACCTGTGAAAATCATTTCAAAAACATGGGATGAGCATAAAAACTCAGTATGGGTTATAAAAAAACATGGAAAGGAAACATGAGTTCATATATACATAAGAATGAAATCATACTTTACCCATAAAACATAGGCCCTTTAACATACCTCATAAAATCATGAATAAATCATAGAAATCATAAGACATAAAGGTAACTTGAGGAATTCATAACATTCTTACGTAGGGAGTAACCCTCTTGGTTACGTTTGGAATACCCATCACATTATATTCCCTAAAATCTCTTCGGAGAAACCTTAACGTTTCACTCCTTCGCGTCACCCAATGCATTGGAGAGCTATAACGGGCTCACCCGCCCTTAGTTTATCACGGAACCACCCGTCTTCATAATAATGCCCATGAACCATAACATAATCATATCACATCAAACATGCATTAAGGAAACCTAAAATTTCCACATTTCAATCACGAGATATCAATACAACACATTGATATAAAAACATTATGAAAACCATTTTCAATACTAAAATAAAAGAAAAGTAAAACATGGTATTTATTTTTCTTTTAAAAAAAGGTATGGCTTGTAGAGGAAGCCAAAACTCAAATAACGGTCACGAAGGCGGAGAAGTCGTTGTCGCCGCATACGTACGACAAAAGCATTCCCTTTTGTCATTAGTGAATGCTTCATATAAAAAAGATTCCTTTTGAATAAACGTAATAGTCAAAGGGGTTTATACAACGTATAAAAGAAAGTTGTGTATAAAATAAAATATGCCTCAATGAAAGAAGATTGAGACGATGTCCCATACCTCGTATCCGACTTGACCCGACCGTTCTTTAATCTCCTGAATAATAAACTTGAGTTAATCTCTACTTGCTTAAGAATATTTTTCAAGTTCATTATTCCTTTTATACCATGTTATGAACATCATGTAATCATTTAAGTTAATAATGTTCATTTTGTCGGTATTTGGTTCTTAAGTCAAAAATAGACTTCTTACACTTACATGTTGTTAATTTGGTCAAAGGTTCATTATATCCAAAATGATATTAATGATTTGGATAAGATATATATCATATATATTCATCATATACATGTATTTATAATATTACATCACATTTAGAGGTAAGAAATGAAATGCACTGTTCATGGAGACGGTAAGCCGTACATACGCATGAACGCTACTTCCATTTCTATTTAATATTTTCTGGAATGGAATCATAATGACATAAGATTATATTATAATTCTAGTATAATAACATATAAAATATCATTAATTTAATCCTTTACACATCCCACATATGGTGTTAGCGAATCAAATCACTTTCAGGGGCGGTAGTCTGCACTTCCTAAAATGAAGATATCGTGTTTACCCATAATGGAAACCATAAAGGTATTCCCAAAATGAAAAAAACATAAGCTTAAGGAAAAATTAAACATATTATATATCATATATAAAAATATTGACATCATAATGGCCACCTTTGAAGGTGTTAAATGAGTATTGAACAATCATCGTTTCGGGAGGCAGAATTTCGCCATCCACGGAAACCGTATGTTCATTAACCATTTGATGTAGTTTTGTGAGAGTGTAGCTCAAATAAATCTTATAAAAACATCCTAGTATATTGAAGATACTGGTGTTGTTACAAAATAAGTAAATAAAAAGAGTTTAGGGGGTTGGAGAAGCAAAATAAAACAAATGAACATGAGAGAATGAATTACTTTTAAAAGTGTAACTCCTTTTGATTTGAGCCTAAAGGCTTCCTTTTAAAGGATTATGCCCAAAGGTAATCCTCTAGGATGAGGAGATGGATATGGAGAGAGTAAATGGGCAGGGGTTGGCCGAGCCAAAGGCTTGAGTAGTGTGTGAAATGAGGTAGAGGTGGGGGCCTTTTATAAGAGGAGAGGAGGGGAACTTCTGGAAAGTAAAAAAATATTACTTTATTTGAAAATGTTTTTCGGTTTTAAAAGGTCCCACATTAATATAATTCGTGGATAAGGTGATAAAGGTTTGAAATCCACTCATCCAATTGGTTTTTGTAAGGTTTTGTTCATAGATTTTACATTATCTTTCCATTTTATTTAAATCATCAAATAATGATGTCATCGCTGCATCATTATTATGTCATAAATAATTTAATTTATTTAATGTCTAAAAATCATAAAACAAATACTATGATGTATTAAATCTTTTTATCTTTCCAATTACTATTTATAATCAAATATCTGAGCTTTATAACCCCATGTAAAAATTGTTTTCGTAAAACATATTATGTTTGTGTCATTTTTACTTTTACATTAAATAAAAAGTTATTTATGTCATTTCCCAACCAAAATGTCTCCATGGGGTCCCCAAGTTGACCCATGGCTTGTCGTGGTCGGCCATGACACAGAAAATAAGGTTGGGACATGTGTCTAGGTCATTTCATATTATTAAAGCATTATTTATACCTTAAACTACACTAATTACCACTAATCGCGATTAAGAACTTAATAAGTTACTACTCACCAAAAAAATATTATAATCTCATTGAACCACATTTTACATCTTAATGACAACCATATATGTCGAATTTTTGAAATTCAAAACACAATGATGGAAAAATTTCATTTAAACGGAAAATCAGTCTTTATAAGTACCACTTAGTGGTTTCACTATTAATCAAAAATTGGAGTTTTTCAGAAAATTACCAAAAATTCACCCTAAGCTATATTTGATATTCCGAATTCAAAAATGAAGTCTATTTTAAAAAATTCAATACATATAAGTCACATTAATTAATTTAATAATGTATTCCTGCTGTCAGAGAAAATAGCGTGTTTTTACAAAACAATAAGTATCAAAAGATTGACACCAGTTTAAGTCTAATTTCAAAGTGAAATTGTTTCCAATGACCACCATTGGATAAAATGGTAAAAATATATTCTAATTTCACTTAAAAACCAATTGAAAACATAATCTAATCGTATAAATAAATTATATTAATAATCAGTTCTAATGTAAAATGCAGTATTTTTCACTATTCATTAAAAAATGAACATTGTCAGAAAAATAACAAAAATTCACACAAGGTAAATTTTGATGTCCCAATCATAAAGGATAAGTTTATTTTGACAAACATAGTTTATAAAATTTTCAAAATATAGATTCAAAAATTCTTTGCCATCAAAAGGCAGTAAAACAATCTTTTAAGAATATTAGTGTATTCCATGCATAAGATTGTATTTATTTTCATTTTAAGCCTCTATAACACTATCTTAATCATTAATAGACATAGATAAAAATATATATTATTCTTTACTTACTTGGGATGTTACATCCTTCCCCCCTTTAGAAAATTGCGTCCCCGCAATTTATTTACTTATCGAATAAATGGGGGTACTTATCTCTCATTGCATTTTCAGATTCCCATGTTGCCTTTTCAATCATGTGGTTTTTCCACAAAACCTTTACCTGATGAATCACCTTATTCCGTATCTTTTGCTCCCTGTGGTCAAGAATCTGGACTGGTTGTTCCTCATAAGATAGGTTCTCTTCCAGCTGAACTACCTCTGGACTCAAAAAATGAGATGGATCTGGCATATACTTTCTCAACATCGAAATGTGAAAAACATTGTGTACCTAGGATAAACTCGGAGGTAAAGCCACTCGGTATGCAACTGATCCAACTCTCTCCAGAATATCGTATGGTCCAATTAACCTTGGACTAAACTTTCCTTTCTTACCAAATCGCATCACACTTTTCCAAGGAGAAACCTTGAGAAAAACATGATCACCTACCTCGAAAGATAGATCCTTCCTCCGGTTATCCGCATAACTCTTCTGCCTGCTCTGAGCTGTTCTCATGTGTTTCTGAATCAGCTGAACTTTTTCTGCCATATCTTCTACCAATTCTGGTCCCATCAACTTTCTTTCACCCACTTCATCCCAGAAAGCTGGAGTTCGACACCGCTTCCCATATAATGCCTGAAATGGTGCCATCTGTATACTGGAATGAAAACTGTTATTATATGAAAACTCAACCAAAGAAAGATGTTGGTCCCAACTTCCCTGATAATCCATAGAACAAGCTCGTAGCATATCCTCCAATGTCTGAATTGTTCGTTCTGACTGCCCATCTGATTGAGGATGAAAAGCTGTACTAAAATTTAATTCAGTACCCAACGACTTCTGAAGGCCTTTCCAAAAGTTAGAAGTAAACCTGGGATCACGATCCGATATAATGGAGAGAGGAACTCCATGTAACCTGACTATCTCTTTAAGATACAAACGGGAAAGTTGATCAAGAGAGATAGTATCTCGTATAGCAAGGAAATTAGCAGATTTGTTCAAGCGATCAACAATAACCCAGATTGCATTATTACCTTGAGATGTCTTCGGTAATCCAACAACAAAGTCCATGGATATATTCTCCCATTTCCACTCTGGCACTGGTAAAGGCTGAAGCATCCCTTTCGGTAACTGCCTCTCTGCTTTAACCTGTTGACAAGTCAAACACTTCACAGTAAAATCAGCAATATCTCTTTTCATTCCATCCCACCAGTAATACTCCCGCAGATCTCTATACATCGTAGTACTGCCCGGAAGAATTGAAAACAGAGAACTATGAGCTTCACATAACAACTCTCTCTTCAACTGTGAATCACAAGTCACACACAATCTCTTCCCAAATCTCAAAACGCAATCATTATCAATGTTGAATTCAGGCAACATACCTTTCTGAACCAGCTCTACCATTTTCTGCAACTCACTATCTTGCTTCTATGCTTGCTTGATTCTATCTGAGAGAGATGATCTCACTGATACCTGAAACAAAACAGAAGGACTTCCTGCACCAACAACTTCTATGTCAAAGTTCATCAAATCCTTAACCAAAGGATCACGTTCCAAACACAACATTGTTAATGAAGCATTAATTTTTCGACTCAAAGCATCAGCCACTTTATTTGCTTTTCCCGGATGGTAATGAATTGTAAAATCATAATCCTTGATTAATTCCAGCCATCTCCTTTGTCTCATGTTTAACTCTTTCTGAGTGAATATATACTTTAAACTTTTGTGATCGGTATATATTTCACACTTTACTCCATACAAATGATGCCTCCAAATTTTTAAAGCAAAAACAACAACAGCTAATTCCAAATCATGTGTAGGGTAATTTACCTCATGAGTTATCAACTGTCGTGAAGCATAAGCAATTACCTGATCATTCTGCATTAGGACGCAACCAAGTCCTTTCAATGAAGCATCACTGTATATAACAAACTCACCATTCCTGGAAGGTAGTGCCAAAACTGGAGCATTCACCAATCTTCTTTTCAATTCCTGAAAACAATCATCACATTATTTTGTCCAGATAAACTTAACACCCTTCCGAGTTAGCTTAGTCATTGGACTAGATAATTGAGAACAATTTCTAACAAACCTTCGGTAATAGACCGCCAAACCATGGAAGCTACGAATCTCGGTTACATTTGTGGGTCTTGTCCATTCTTCCACAACTTTTTTTTGCAGGATCAACAGTTATTCCATCTTTAGAAACAATGTGACCAAGGAAAGAAATTTGTTGCAACCAAAACTCACACTTGCTGAATTTCCCATACAGTTTCTTTTCTATTAAGGTTTGCAAGATAACCCTTAAATGTTTTTCATGCTCTTCTTTACTTTTAGAAAACTCCAAAATATCATCAATGAAAACCACTACAATCTTATCCAAGAACTCATGGAAAATTCTATTCATTAAGTCCATGAATACAGCAGGTGCATTGGTTAGCCCAAAATGCATTACTACAAATTCATAATGGCCATATCTCGTACGGAACGCGGTCTTCAGAATATCTGCCTCCTTTACCTTCAGCTGATAGTACCCCGATATCAAGTCAATATTGGAAAAAAATGAGCTCCCTGGAGCTGATCAAACAAATCATTGATATGAGGCAAAGGATATTTGTTCTTAACAGTGATATTATTCAAGGCTCTATAATCAATGCAAAGTCTCATAGAACCATCTTTATTTTTATCAAATAAAACAGGAGCACCCCATGGTGATGTGCTAGGTCTAATGAAACCTTTCTCTAATAAATCTTGCAATTGCTCCTTCAACTCTAAAAGTTCAATTTGTGCCATTCGATAAGGGGGTTTTGAAATTGGCTTAGCATCAGGAACTAAGTCAAAAGTAAACTCAACTTCCCGATCTGGTATTATTCCAGGCAACTCATCAGGATAAACATCAGGTTACTCATTTACCACTGGCACATCATTAATCTGAACAGTTCCTTTATTTTCAACGACGTGTGCAAGGTAACATTCATTTCCATCTTTTACAAGTTTCTCGGCCTCTTGATATGTTATCAAAAGTAAGGGTTCATTCTTGTAAACAAACTGAAAGTCTTTCTGAAAAGAAACTTCTTTATCTCTACAGTCAATCTTAGCATGGTAAATAGAGAGCCAATCCATACCCAGGATAACATCAAACTCTACTAGAGGTAGACCAATAAGGATTGCAAGTAGGTTCTTTCCACAGATAAGGATAGGAAGATTCTTATAAATTATTTTTGCCTCGACACTTCCCCCTGGTGTTTTTACCAAAAGTTCAGGAGTCATTTCTTGAGATGGTATTCCAATTTTACTAGAAAAGGTTTCAGAGATGAAAGAATGTGTAGACCCCGAATCAAACAACACACTGGCATAATCTGAAAAAACAAACAAAGTACCTGATACAACTTCATTTGATGGCCCAACATCTGCTGAAGTAGTTGCAAAGGATTTCACCACCCTTTTCTGCTTGTAGTCTAACTGCTTCCCATCACTCAATCTCCTTGTCAGACACTCGTTTTCATAGTGACCCATCTCATTGCACTTATACCATTTCACTAACTGTAAATCAAATTTGTCCTTACCTTCACCTTGATCCTTTTCAGTGCAATCACGAGCCTTATGTCCCATCTTACAACATCGGTAGCACTTCCCAGAATTCAGAAGACATTCCCCAGCATGCCTTTTGCCACATTTATCACAAACTGGAAACTTAGTTCTCTTACCATCAGACTTTTTTGAAGAATTCTTACCTTTCTCCGGCCACCTCGGTCTCTTCTTCTGCTGGTTGTTATAGAAAACTTGGTCATTGGCAAACTCCATTTCCAGCTTCTCAGCACATCGAACAAGCTTTTCATAACTTTTAAACTCACGAGAAGCTAATTCCCTTCGATACATTGGCTTTAATCCTGAGTAAAAACGATTTATTTTACTATCAAGGTCCCGGATAAAATTTGGAGCATACCTTGCCAATCGAGTGATCCTTTCTTCATAGGTAGCCACTGAGTCTTCCTCTTGCCTCAATTCCAAGAATTGATTTTCCATCCTAAGTCGAACAACCATAGGAAAATACTTCTCAAGAAACATACCTTTGAATTCATCCCAGTCAAGAGCATCAATCTCAACGGCGTCCCTGATATTTTTAACCATAGACCACCACTGATCTGCTTCACCCTCCAAACGGTAAATAGCAAGACTAACCTTTTGATTGTCTGAACACCCCATGACATCAAAAATCTTCTCCAGTGCTTTAATCCACCCTTCATCTAGCACATGGTCAGATGATCCTCTGAATGATGGTGGATGTTGCCTCATGAAATGTTCCACCACTAACATGTTCCTCTGCGGTTGTTCTGGCTGATCTCGTGCATGGATACCACCGCCATTTATCGCTTGAGTCAACTGCGCCATTACTACAACAAACTGTTCAGTTCCAATTCCGACCATTTCTGGATGCTGATTCGGAAGGTTATTTCCTTCTATATGCCTTCCTAGCACTGCTTCCCTATTTCCTCTGTGGAAAACCATTCTGAACAAACATGTCTTAGATGAAGCAACATGGTAATCTTTAAATGCTATACCATTTAAAAAATATATATATATATTTTGGATAATCATTTAATAGAATTCTAACTCCTAAAGTTATCTAAACCGACCTTTGATACCAACTATAAGGCCCCAGCCTTAAACCTTACTTAATCTTGAGTTATTACAAGATTACACATTGAGGATCTTTTCGGGTTTAGATTTTTAGAGAATTAGATCATAAAACTTGCATTACATTCCACATATAAACAAAGTGGTTACATAAAGATAGTATTCTTCATTCCCAACAATGGAAACACATATAAAATAAATCATGGATTATTTATTGACACATCCTTGACTCTATCTTCTTATCATGTACCTTTCCCTTGACCTGTGAAAAACATTTCAAAAACTTGGGATGAGCATAAAAACTCAGTATGGGTTATAAAAAAAACATGGAAAGGAAACATGAGTTCATATATACATAAGAATGAAATCATACTTTACCCATAAAACATAGGCCCTTTAACATACCTCATAAAATCATGAATAAATCATAGAAATCATAAGACATAAAGGTAACTTCAGGCATTCATAACATTCTTACGTAGGGAGTAACCCTCTTGGTTACATTTGGAATACCCATCACAGTATATTCCCTAAAATCTCTTCGGAGAAACCTTAACGTTTCACTCCTTCGCGATACCCAATGCATTGGAGAGCTATAACGGGCTCACCCGCCCTTAGTTTATCATGGAACCACCCGTCTTCATAATAATGCCCAAGAACCATAACATAATCATATCACATCAAACATGCATAAAGGAATCCTAAAATATCCACATTTCAATCACGAGATATCAATACAACACATTGATATAAAAACATTATGAAAACCATTTTCAATACTAAAATAAATGAAAAGTAAAACATGGTATTTATTTTTCTTTTAAAAAAATGTATGGCTTGTAGGGGAAGCCGAAACTCAAATAACGGTCACGACGGCGGAGAAGTCATTGTCGCCGCATACGTACGACAAAAACATTACCTTTTGTCGTTTAGTAAATGCTTCGTATAAAAAAGATTCCTTTTGAATAAACGTAAAAGTCAAAGGGGTTTATACACCGTATAAAAGAAAGTTGTGTATAAAATAAAATATGCCTCAATGAAAGAAGATTGAGACGATGTCCCATACCTCGTATCCGACTTGACCCGACCGTTCTTTAATCTCCTGAATAATAAACTTGAGTTAATCTCTACTTTCTTAAGAATCTTTTTCAAGTTCATTATTCCTTTTATACCATGTTATGAACATCATGTAATCATTTAAGTTAATAATGTTCATTTTGTCAGTATTTGGTTCTTAAGTCAAAAATAGACTTCTTACACTTATATGTTGTTAATTTGGTCAAAGGATCATTATATCCTGAATGATATTAATGATTTGGATAACATATATATCATATATATTCATCATATACATGTATTTATAATATTACAACACATTTAGAGATAAGAAATGAAATGAACCGTTCATGGAGACGGTAAGCTGTACGTACGCATGAACACTACTTCCATTTCTATTTAATATTTTCTGGAATGGAATCATAATGATATAAGATTATAATATAATTCTAGTATAATAACATATATAATATAATTAATTTTATCCTTTACACATCCCACATATGGTATTAACGAATCAAATCACTTTCAGGGGGCGGTAGTCCGCACTTCCTAAAATGAAGATATCGTGTTTACCCATAATGGAAACCATAAAGGTATGCCCAAAATGAAAAAAACAGAAGCTTAAGGAAAAAATAAACATATTATATATCATATATAAAAATAGTGACATCATAATGGCCACCTTTGAAGGTGTTAAATGAGTATTGAACAATCATCATTTCGGGAGGCAGAATTTCGCCATCCACGGAAACCGTATGTTCTCTAGCCATTTGATGTAGTTGTGTGAGAGTGTAGCTCAAATAAATCTTATAACAACATCCTAGTATATTGAAGATACAGGTGTTGTTACAAAAGAAGTAAATAAAAAGATTTTAGGGGGTTGGAGAAGCAAAATAAAACAAATGAACATGAGAGAATGAATTAGCTTTAAAAGTGTAACTCCTTTTGATTTGAGCCTAAATACTTCCTTTGAAAGGATTCTGCCCAAAGTAAATCCTCTAGGATTAGGAGAGGGATATGGAGAGAGTAAATGGACAGGGTTTGGCTGAGCCAAAGGCTTGTGTAGTGTGCGAAATGAGGTAGAGGTGGGGGCCTTTTATAAGAGTAGTGGAGAGGCACTTTTGGAAAGTAAAGAAATATTACTTTATTTGAAAATGTTTTTCGGTTTTAAAACGTCAACAATTGATATTATTCGTGGATAAGGTGATAAGGGTTCGAAATCCACTCATCCGATTGGTTTTTTCTAGGTGTAGTTTATAGATTTTACATTATCTTTCCATTTTATTTAAATCGTCAAATAATGATGTCATCGCTGCATCATTATTATGTCATAAATAATTTAATTTATTTAATGTCTAAAAATAATAAAACAAATACTATGATGTAGGAAATATTTTTAGCTTTCCAATTACTATTTATAATCAAATATCTGAGCTTTATAACCCCATGTAAAAAATGTTTTCGTAAAACATATTATGTTTGTGTCATTTTTACTTTTACATTAAATAAAAAGTTATTTATGTCATTTCCCAACCAAAATGTCTTCATGGGGTCCCCAAGATGACCCATTGATTTTCATGGTCGGCCATGACATAGCCAATAAGGTTGGGACATGTTTCTAGGTCATTTCATATTATTAAGACATTATTTATACCTTAAACTACAATAATTACCACTAATCGCGATTAAGAACTTAATAAGATACTATTCACCAAAAAATATTATAATCTCATTGAACCACATTTTACTTCTTAATGACAACCATGTATGTCGGATTTTTGAAATTAAAAACACAATGATGGAAAATTTTCATTTAAACGGAAAATCAGTCTTTATAAGTACCACTTAGTGGTTTCACTATTCATCAAAAATTGGAGTTTTTCAGAAAATTACCAAAAATTCACCCTAAGCTATATTTGATATTCAGAACTCAAAAATGAAGTCTATTTTTACAAAATTCAATACATATAAGTCACATTAATTAATTTAATAATTTATTCCCGCTGTCAGAGCAAATAGCGTGTTTTTACAAAACAATAAGTATCAAAAGATTGACAACAGTTTAAGTCTAATTTCAAAGTGAAATTGATTCCAATGACCACCATTGGATAAAATGGTAAAAATATATTCTAATTTCACTTCAAAACCTATTCCAAACATAATCTAATCATATAAATAAATTAGATTAAAAAGCAGTTCTGATGTAAAATGCAGTATTTTTCACTATTCATTAAATAATGAACAATGTCAGAAAAATACCAAACATTCACACAAGGTAAATTTTGATGTCCCAATCATAAAGGATAAGTTTATTTTGACAAACATAGTTTATAAAATTGTCAAAATATAGATTCAAAAATGGTTTGCCATCAAAAGTCAGTAAAACAATCTTTTAAGAATATTAGTGTATTCCATGCATAAGATTGTATTTATTTTCATTTTAGGCCTCTATAACACTATCTTAATCATTAATAGACATAGATAAAAATATCTATTATTCATTACTTACTTGGGATGTTACATATATATTACATGACTTGCGTTATTTGGGGAGTGTTCCTTGGTGAGGCTTGGGGTGGAAATTTTACCTTGATAGGTGTTTGGTTTATTCCTTTTCTCACGGGACTTTAGTACGTTCCCCCACTTGTGCACGAGATTCATTGGTTTTCCCTACTACGTGTACTTGTATGCTGACCCTACTTATATAAAACTTCTTTCAGGTTTCCAGGAGGATTTCGGGGATCGTACGGGACCATACTAGCTCGGATCCTTGGAGTAGTTGCAGTTGTCATTTTTCTTTCTTTGGTACTTACCCTTGTAGACAACTTTTTGAACCTTGTGGCTTTTACTTTTGAAACATGCATGTGGGAATGGTTTATTGTTGGCTTTACTTTTCTTTTTACCTTGGTGTCGTTGGGTTTCCTTCTTCTTATCTCTCGATCCTATAAAATAAAAAGGGTAATTCCTTCCATTTGTGGGAAATTTCCATACCCTTGGTGCTAGTCGCCATTCCGAGACCTATTGAAGGCAGGTTTCATGGGTTATTATCTCTCCTTCAACTCAAAGAAAGAAGGGCCTGGAAATCTGCTGACCCTTCCCTCATTTTTGTGAAGGCGGGTCATGACAGAATGGTATCAGAGGTGATGGTTTAGAGGTAGGATGGAGTCTGGAGTTAGGAATAGTGAGGATTGCATCGGATGGTAAGGAAACAGTGTTGGGTGACCTTGGCGCGTGAATTAGGCTAGGGAAGACCGGCTAGGACATGGGATTCTAGGGCCCCCCGTGATCTGATGCAAGGACTCTAGACCTACCGAACGTCCAAGTGAGGACACACTGATTGCAGGGTAGAGACCCTAGGAAAGGTACCTGAATCATAAATGATTTGTGTTCTTTTATTTCTGGGATGTCTTGGGGATTAGAATAAATTAAATTTTAAGATGTTTTAAGAACAATATTATGCACTACTTGGGCTTAGGCATTCCTTGTTTACCTTGCAGCTATGGAACCTAGAAGGAGACCATGTGTGAAACATGAGATCGAGGCCCCGAAGACTACTTTGGCCGATCGACAGAGAGCTGATCGAGAGGAAGAGGAAGACCAGTGGTAGAAGACTCATCGATCCTTCTAGCGACAGGCCCTCGAGAAGTATGAGGGCAGCACCTCCGATATGAAGACGGAAGGCTGGTTAGAGGAGCTAGTTATAGCCTTCGGCCTAATTCGGGCCCCGACCGAGTATTGGGTTCCTCTGGCCGTTAGCTTGATGCGAGGAGCAGTGCGTCAGTGGTGGACTCTTTACCTGGGGGAGAGGAGAGAGTCTGAGGTGGCTTGGGCAGATTTCAAGATGGAGTTCCGGGCGGAATTCCTCTCCTCGACGATGAAGGCAGTAAAGAGGCAGGAACTACTCTCCCGTCAGCAGGGGGTATGTCTGTGAGGGAGCTAGGGATCAAGTTCAAGGACCTCCTAAATTTTTCTCCGGACCTCTTTTCTGATGAGGAGTATCGAGCAAGACGTTTAGAGGAGGCACTCCGACCCTCCCTCCAGTATGTTGTTACCCCCTTTACCCTGTCGACGTACTTGGAGGTCCATAAGAAGGCCGGAGTGGTAGAGAGGATGCCTGATCTAGGAGGAGTGTCACGAGGGGGGATCCAGCTGGGACCATCAAAGGGGAAGGCCGTCAGCACAAGGCCTCCAGCGTTAGGACCCTCTAGGTTCCGACCCGTAGGGAGCAGGCCGCAACAGTTTCAGTTTCGATATCCCGACCCATTCCTTATTCCTACAGGTCCAGGACCGCGGTGCTTCAACTATGGGAGCCTTGGGCATCTTCGGATTCAGCGCCCCGATCGGGTGCAGTACAGCAGTGGCAGTCATCACCAGCACCCGCCCTAGCAGCAGCTTCTAGCCAGACCTTTCCAGTAGCAGCAGGAGGGACATCGAGCTCCCGCTCCTCCGAGGGCAGACCTACGAGGAGGATACCGACCTCAGGACGCTCCACATGGACCTCGACCAGGGCGTGGTCGGGGGGGGGGGGGTGGCCGACAGCCGAGGGGCAGGGGAGCTGGGCGTGGACAGTTGCACGTTGCAGAGGCAGCAGTTCCAGCAGGGTCAGAGGTTTTTCGAGGTACGATCAGTCTATTTAGCACAGTTGCTTATGATTTGTTCGATACCGGAGATTTTCACTCCTTTGTTGCATCAATTATAGCCCATGCCTTGTGTCTAGATGCCGAGAGACTTCTAGTGCCACTAGTGTTGAGCACACCAGTCGGAGGTCAGACCAAATTGTTGTTCGTTTGTCGGGGATGTAGACTGATGTTTGGGCCACATCAGTCGGTTAGGGATATTCTTCTTCTAAAGATTCAGCCATACGATGTCATCCTCGGCATCGACGGGCTATTTTCTGTGTGCACCGTCATTGACTGTTTTCGAAGAAGGGTGGTGTTCTCAGACTTGGACAGCCGGCGTGTTACCTTCACCGGCGAGCGGAGCAGTCCTAAGGGAAACAGGAGAGAGGATCCTCTCCTCTCCTTGTTGACCGAGCTGATAGTGGAATCAGTAGATGATGAAATGGTGGAAGTGCCAGATATCGTCCATGAGTTTATGGACATCTTTCCTGAGGAGGTGACGACTCTACCCCCTCGACGTGATATCGTGTTCGGGATAGACCTGCAGCCCGACGCTCGTCCAATCTCGATGGATCCTTACTAGATGGAACCTTCGGAGCTACGGGAGTTGCAGATACAGATTAACGATCTGATGAAGAGGGGTTATGTTCGTCCGAGTGCGTCTCCGTGGGGTGTTCCGGTCTTGTTTGCAAATAAGGCAGATGGCGGTATTAGGTTATGCATAGACTACAGGAGGCTGAATCAGGTGATGATCAAGAATCACTACCCTCTTCCTAGGATAGATGAGCTTTTCAACTAGCTGAAAGGGGAAGGATGGTTCTCCAAGATCTACTTGCGGTCTGGGTACCACCAGTTGAGGTTGAAAGAGAGCGACATCTCAAAGACAGTGTTCAGGTGCAGGTATGGACACTTTGAGTATGTAGTCATGCCCTTCGGTGTTAAGAACACGCCGGTTGTGTTCATGGGGCTTATGATCTCCATTTTCCAGGAGTTCTTGGATCAGTTCATGGTTGTGTTCATCGACGACATTCTGGTCTACTCTAGATTAGAGGAGGACCACACAGAGCACCTGAGGATAGTTTTGGAGGTCCTCCGACAGCACCAGCTCTATGGGAAGTTGTCAAAATGCAAATAATGGACATGAGAAGTGCACTTCCTCGGGCATGTGGTGTCCGGTCAGGGGGTAGCAGTGGACCTGTCAAAGGTTTAGGCAGTCGTTTCTTGGGTAGCACCCATGAATTTGGCAGATGTCCGTAGTTTCCTTGGTCTCGTAGGTTACTACCGGAGATTCGTACCCAACATTTCCTAAGTTGCGGCCCCTTTGACGGCTCTAACCAAGAAGGATCGGGCTTTCGTATGGAGTGAGCAGTGACAGTCAGCCTTTAGCTATCTGAAGGAGAAGTTGGTCAGTGCCCCAGTGCTGAGATTACCAGAAGAAGGAGTGACCTATGAGGTGTTCAGTGATGCTTTAGGACAGGGCCTGTGATGCGTGTTGATGCAGTGACAAGGGGTGAACACTTATGGGTCAAGGCAGCTGCGTTCCCATGAGCGTAATTACGCCACCCATGACCTGGAGCTTGCAGCGGTCGTTTTTGTGCTAAAGTTATGGCGGCACTACCTCATTGGGGAATGCTTTGTGGTCTTCACGGATCACAAAAGCTTGAGGTATTTCTTCTCCCAGCGGGACTTAAACTTGCAACAGCGGAGATGGGTGGAGTTCCTCCAGGATTATGACTTCGAGATCATTTATACTGAGGGAAAGGGAAATGTGGTGGTCGATGCCTTGAGCAGGAGGAGGTAGAAGGATGCAGTCCGAGAGTCGGAAGATGCCTGGAAGGCAATGGAAGAGTTGGATTCCTTACACCTGGATGCGAGGATGGATAGAGACAGAGGCTGCCTATATCATATGATAGTGCACTCGTCTCTTTTTCGACAGGTGGATGAGTCTCAGTGGGGAGACCCGGAGTGTGAAGTGATGCTTGACCAGGTTGACCAGCGCAATGCTATGGAAGGATGGACAGAGGATGGTCAGAACCAGATTCTTTTCCAGAAAAGGTTGTTTGTCCCGAAGGCGATGCATAGCAAGGTTCTCTGTGAGTTCCACAACTCACCCCTGGCGGTACACCCTGGAGTTTCAAAGATGTACCAGGGTTTGAAGAGGCAGTTTTGGTGGCCTGGTGTTAAGCGAGCGGTGGCAGAGTTTGTGGCCAAGTGCTTAGTGTGTCAGCAAGTGAAGACTGAACACCGAGTTCCAGGTGGCCTGTTGCGGCCTCTAGATGTCCCCGAGTTGAAGTGGGATGACATCTAGATGGATTTCTTCATGGGACTACCCAAGGTCCAAGGTGGGTACGACGCCATCTGGGTGGTAGTGGACAGGTTGTCAAAATCGGCTCACTTTATGGCGATCAGGGAGTCGAGTACTGTGGACGCTTTGGCACGAAAGTACGTGGATGAGGTGGTGAGGTTGCACGGAGTTCTGAGGTCTATAGTCTCGGATAGGGATGCACGTTTTACCTCTTGAGCATGGAGAGGATTGCAGTATGTGTTTGGCACCCAGTTTTGCATTAACACTGCTTTCCATCCCCAGACAGATGGACAAACAGAGCGCACCATCCAGACCTTGGAGGATATGCTACGGGCATGTGTTCTGGACTCAGGAGGATCATGGGTGAGACACCTGCCCCTGGTAGAGTTCGCTTACAATAATAGTTATCACTCTACCATTTTCATGGACCCATTTGAAGCCCTGTATGGGAGGCCATTCCGTTCACCTATGTGTTGGGCCGAAGAAGGAGGGGCAGGAATCCTTGCCTTGGAGGTGGTACAGAACACTACAGAGAAGGTTCATCTCATATGGGAAAGGATGAAGGCATCCCAGGACCGAGATAATTCCTATGCTGATAGCAGGAGGAGGCCCTTGGAGTTTGAGTTTGGGGACCACGTGTTCTTAAAGGTATCCCCTCGGTGTGGGCAGCGGAGGTTCGGAAAGGAGAGTAAGCTTTCCCCTAGGTTTATCGGACCCTTCGAAGTATTACGGCGGGTCGACGAGGTAGCTTTCGAGCTATCATTGCCACCGCCGCTACTGAGGATACATGGTGTCTTCCTTGTGTCCCAGCTCCATAGATATCTGCATGACGATTCACACGTCCTCGATTGGGGTGAGATGGACATCAAGGACGACATGACCTTTGTGGAGAGACCAGTGATGATCGAGGATCACAAAGAGAAGGTGCTTCGTGGACGAACCATTCCCTTGGTTCGCGTGTTGTGGATACATGGTGGGCTTAAGGAGAGTACGTGGGAGAGGAAAGCACAGACGCGTACCCAGTACCCAGAGTTGTTTTAAGTTTTTTTCCTTGTTGTACCTGTTGTGATAGAACGTTTTGTCTTTTGGCTATGAAAGATACTGGTTTTTCTTCCTCTGGGTGTGTGTGAAAAGCCCTGGCTATGGGGTAGGAGAGAACCTGACCCCTAATCAAGACGCATTAAGGTGGATGCGATTAAACCCATGCGGGCGAGTCAGTGACGCCCAAAGTGGATAATATCTTGACATGGGGGGGAGGAGGCTCCCCAACCCACATGCCTGGGCAGTTTGGAATGGTATGTTTCTTGGTTCTTGGCAGGGAAATGTTTTAGTTAGCATGGGTTCGCTCCTAAGAGGTATCTTTCGAGGTGGTTGTTCGGACCCTCTCTTCCCTTCTGGTTTGTTTTGATTCTCGAGGACGAGAATCGCTTAAGAGGTATCTGATGTAATGGCCCGGGTTTTTGGGGTCCATTACCTTGTGAAAATCTCATTTTGGGTTTTCTGGTCTTGGAATCACTGTTGTGTAGGCCTACCGGTAGCCCGGTCTACCGGTGGCCGCATCCTACCGGTAGCTCTGTCTACCAGTAGTTCTCCCTACTGGTAGCTATGGCCTACAGGTAGCTCGGCCTACCGGTAGCTGCAGACTACTGGTAGCTCAGCCTACCGGTAGCTGCAGCCTACCTGTAGCTGCATCCTACTAGTAGCTGCAGCCTACCAGTAGCTCAACCTACCGGTAGCTCAGCCTACCGGTAGCTCGACCTACCCGTAGCTGCAGCCTAGTGGTAGCCCGGCCTACCGGTGGCTGTAGCCTACCGATAGCTCCTCTACCGGGGGCTGTCCCCCACTGGTAGCTTCCAGTAGCGCTCCCTTTTGCACAAATAGGGTTTTAAACCCTATTATGACTCATTTAAGCGTGTTTTAAAGACCTGTAATGCGCATAACAGTTTTAATTAAATACTTAATCCATTCGTGAGTTGGTTTAAACCACCCGACCCCCTTTAATGACGAGTGGAGCCGTGTGGTCAACCCACGACCCCCGCGCCTTACGCGGTTATGCGTTCTCACCTCAACTGTCTGCAGCTCTTATAAACTAACGGTTAGTCGTGGTTTTTCCTTTCCTCAATCGTGGCTTTTCACAATCATCTTCTGGTGCATCAGGCACATCGTTATCCGTAATGTTCCGCGCCCGGCGTAAGCATTGATAGACGAAGCAATTTTCGTTCAGGCGAGCCGAATCACTATCCGTGATCTTCCTCCCCCGGCCTTAGCGTCGATCGTTGATCCAACAAGTAGGGAATTTTTTCTCCTCTGCCTCTCTGTTTTGTGTATCATGTGCTGTGGGCGTGCTTTCATTTCCGTAGAATTGGATAAACCAGACCTAATTAAAGATAATGAATGAATTATATAAAGAAAGAAGGGGGGGGGCTATGATCGTTGATGTTGTCTTCTATTTTGATGTTGTTTCTTTTATGACCATCTTGTTGAGTTGTGATGGCTTATGCCTTCTGAAAATTGAGGTCGTTGGTGGTCGTTGTTTGTGCACTAATAAACCCCTCCTAATGTTTTAAATGGCTTGTTGTGGATGTGAACTCCTGCTATGAAATTGGTTAATCATGTATATCCGGCTGAATAAATTGAAAGCACCAGGATCAATCCCTTATGTGCTAACCCTGGTCAAAATGGAATTGAAATCATGGAACATGTAAAATCTTTTAAATCTGAAAATACAGGATTGGCCTTGCTTAGTGTTGGTGGAAGTGTTTTGGTGGTTTTCTTTTACGAGTCTATTGCTAGAGATGTGGTAGGGGATGGGATCCCCTGTTATTTTATGCCTCCGGTGGTTATGAAACTGGGGATGAGATCCCCTGTTGGTATGGAATTGGTGGTTGTGAGTTTTAATACTAGGTGGATACTTGATTATATCACGGATTGGGGTGGAATCCTCTATTGTTGAGAACCAGGTATGGGCGTCATGGTTGTTGCTTGATTTTCTACCTTCCTGGACTTATGCATATGCCTACTAGTTTCCCAGTACTGCTTAAACATAAACATTATTACTGAACGTGAAATAAGAAAGGGGACAAATGGGTTGTTTGCGTGAGTCGCGAATCGGACTTGAGTGCTGTTGTGATCTGTAGGCTTTCTGAAGAAAAACCTAGCTTGGTTGAGTTCTTGTTACCTTATATATATACTTTTAGCTTTGTGTTTCTTATTCCCACCCCACCCAAGTTGAGCACTTAGTGTCGAACACCCCCATTTCATGGGGGAGGGTGTTTTTCCCAACACTATTCTTAGTGGCTGGTTATTAGAACCTTTTCTGCTCCCTTTCCCGGATAGCCCAAGTATCTTCGGGCAGGATGTGATGGCCTGAGGTCCATTATTATCCCAAGAGCCTTTGGGCGGGGTGGTGTGGTGTTTGACCAGGTGTGTGCGGCAGGTGGTTTCCCAAGTGTCTTCGGGATGAGGCCCAGGTGTCTTCGGGCGTGGAAGTGGATTTTCTGGCCCAGGTGTCTTCGGGCGTGGGGGTGGTTTTTCTGGCCTAGGTGTTTGTAGGAGTGGATATGTGTGATATTTGTGGCCCATGTGTGTGTGGGCGGGATTCATCAGTGGTACTGTGTGTGGTTGTGGCCCAACTGTGTGCGCGCGGGTGTGGTAGTGGGACTGCGGTGAGAATGGCGGGATTGGTCCGATGCGTAGGATGTCTCAATAACCAGTGGGAAAGTGGCATGGGGTACCCAAACATCAATGTGCTATTAATATATATATTACTTGACTTTCGTTATTTGGGGAGTGTGCCTTGGTGAGTCCTAGGGTGGAATGTTTACCTTGATAGGTGTTTGGTTTATTCCTTTTCTCACGGGACTTTAGTACGTTCCCCCACTTGTGCACGCGAGTCATTGGTTTTCCCTACTGAGTGTACTTGTATGCTCACCCTACGTATATAAAACTGCTTTCAGGTTTCCAGGAGGACTTCGGGGATCGTGCGAGACCATACTAGCTCAGATCCATGGAGTAGTTGCAGTTGTTGTTTTTCTTTCTTTCGTACTTACCCTTGTAGACACCTTTTTGCACCTTTTGGCTTTTACTTTTGAAACATGCATGTGGGAATGGTTTTTTGTTGGATTTAATTTTTTTTTACCTTGGTGTTGTTGGGTTTCCTTCTTCTTATCTCTCGATCCTATAAAATAAAAAGGGTAATTCCTTCCATTTGTGTGAAATTTCCATACCCTTGGTGCTAGTCGCCACTCCGGGATCTATTGAAGGCGGGTTTCGGGGGGTCATTATATCTCCTTCAACTCAAAGAAGGAAAGGCCTGGAAATATGCTGACCCTTCCCTCCTTTTGGTGAAGGCGGGTCGTGACAATGTAAGTTATAGGTTTAGTTTTGAAATATATTTCCAAAAAAACATTCTCTTTCACTTATATTTTTTATTAATTTAATTATCCAATAGAGATTTTTTCCTCAGTCATGTGATCTATATTTAATGATGATGTTGAACGTCTAAACCCCTTTCACTATACCATCATTTCACATTCTAGATAAATGTGTAGAATAAATCGATTTTTGATGAAAATGTGATCCTTTTACCACAAAAAAGATGATATATTATTCGGTTTTATCTAGGATGATTGATAATCGTTTGGTGCTCACCTATATAATAATGATGATTACTTCATTATTAAAGAATAAACATTAATACAATAATAATCTGAAGATGTTGTGGTATATGAATCCATATACCATGATAGACTAAAATCTAGATCTTATTTCAGTCCTGATAGAGTGGCCCAAATTTCATTATGAGAAAAAATTCTCTCATTAAAACATCATTGAAACTATAGATATAACATACCATTTTTAGTGTTATGGTAATGAGTTAAATATAATTAAATTTCACATAGGCTGTTAATAATATAATAACCCCTTAAATAACCTAATTCCATGTAATAATATTTTTATTTTTATTTACTCACTATGCATTCTTACTGGTACAATAATGAAAATTATTTACCAATATCAATGATTTATATCTATCATCGAAAATTAACATGTTACACTCATTCTCTACAAATATTCATAAAATACGAGAATAATTATTTAATTAACTCTTTAATAATTAAATAAATAAGTATTATATATTAAATTAATTAAATATTTTCTTATTTTTATATTATTATTTAATTTATAAGTGAAATATACCATAAATAAAATAATTCATTGGGATTGAAAATATTATTTCTAGAAAGGATTAGATTCATATAGATTTAAATTGACATAAATGGAATCACATAGTGTGTGACACTATAGGTTTCTTCTTCATTGACATTATATTGGTATACATAATTTCCTTGATTATCTTCTATTAATATATTGAGGATCTAAAAGTGTAGATGTAAGTATCATAATGCTGACAACCACTTATGAGTATGCATTATGTAATACAATCTCTTTTTTTTTCGAGATCTCAGAAAATAGGGTTCTACCATTTGACATAAACCCTAATTAATGACTTATAATTCACATAATACATCTAATAAATATGTTTACAATAATATGGTCATGGTAGTTATTTTTATGGTTCCATAAATTAATGGAACAAATCCTCCCTTATCATTCATTTATAACAAGATGATCTTGGAATTCCCTATGTATCAAATGTAATCTGAATAGTGTGTCTCTTGGGATTAATTAATACATCTATGTACAAGATTCATGATATGTATAAATATTAATCATAAAATATATTGTCCATTATACAATCATATAATTAGGACTATATAATGATATGAAAAAATTTTAAATTCCAATTAGTGGGTTTTGTACTCATAATATATCATCATAGAGATCGTGATATAAAAATTAATTATATGTAACATCATATTATTATGACTCGTCACGCCAAAATATAAAAAATATATTTTCCCCTTAATGGTTCATCATGTCTCAGATATCAATTGTATTTAATTTACATCAACATTGAATCTAGAAGTTCTCATCACAGACGGGATATCTATTAAACTATTTTCATGTGAAATAAACTATAGGATATTACAAAATTATTTTAATATATAATAATTATCTTTATGTGTTCTATTATATTTAATATTCAAGTCATTGAATATATTTCTTACTCTAATGTAAAAATAAGCGGGTTCAAGGAAAAAAATTAAAAAAACTCAAATATGTCCCATATAAAAAAACTAATAAAATTTAGTCTTATTACTGTCACAAGATGCTCATATTTCTTCTAATATAGTGGTTTTACTTACGGGGTCCATCATATTTTATGCTATGGATAACCAACCACTTCAACGTCCCCTCTATGAAAAAAATTTCCATGATATGATACTTTTGATGTAGTTTCTTTATTCACTGATGTGACCCTGGATCATTTGAAAAATCCACTCTTATATAATTATCACAATAAAATTTTATAGATTCAATACTATTAGGTACCAAATATATATATATCATGAAATTTTAAATCAAACCCTATTATTTAGAAATATTAGATACCACAAAATACTCTAACGCCACTATAGAATTATCAACCGCTGTGACATTTGAGATATTCCAGATCATGGCTCCTCCATTGAAAATGATGGAATATACAACTTGTGACATCATTAAATCATGATGTATTTATATTAAATCATTATAAATATCCTAAGGAAAATATCTGACTCTACTATAAAATTTGGGAAAATATCCATAAATCATCTTAGATACATTAGGATAGTTTCAACACCCGTCTAATAGTGGTCACCTATATTTTGCAGATAACATCCTACATCACATAGGGAATAAGAAAAATATAGACTGTTACATAGCATGACATACATGACTATCCCAATTTCTGATTTATATAGATCTTTTTTCATTTTATATCACTCCTTATGATTCTGACATGCATTTCATGGTAATAATGAATACCATGTGGCAACTACGGTAAGAGAATCTTAGATTGTTCCATATTAATCTCCTCAATATCTTGTCAATTTATGTACCTTGACATGAACTATGATATCTATAGTATCTATCATGCATCATCAATATTAGATAAATATAATCTACTTTTCATAATTCATTTAGAACAAACTATTTATTTGACCATTTCTTAATAGTCTAGAATATTGTTTTCTCATTTTTAATAAGTAATATGTCAATTTCATATACTTTTATGAAAATTACTTCAATCCCACCCAATTTATTATAGATACATGTATTAAGATCATTTATTATGATATATCACATTTATGGATTCCTCAAATTTAATGATTACTTTAAATTATTATTTCTATAACCCGTATATGGATTTCTATAAAATCTTTTCTTTATTATGATTACTTGGATTCAAAAACCCCTTACATTGTGTCTTATATAGATGACCCTGCAGAGTCATATTATGATGGCTTGTTATGAAATAATTATATAATATATCAAAGTTTGTTATTATGTAACAGAATGTATAATTACAATAGATTTAAGAATCAAAATTAATAAAAAGGATTCATCATTTTCTATTCCTTTTTTTAACCATTTAGACTGAAATACTGAATTAATGCACAAATTTAAAATTCAATGTATATTTTTTTCTTTAATAAAAATTTTGAATATAAATTATTTATATCAACTAAAGGAATCATCAAAATCAAGATTCAGTATTAGTGTAAGCTATCCATTTTAGAAGTCACTCCTTCTTGTAATTTAGAAAATTTTAATCCACATACTGCACACGTGTATTTTAGAGGATCAATTTTATTGACTACTAATTTTTCAATAATCTCAGTGACTACTAAAAAATATATTTCATGTTATAAAACCACCAATTTAATCCAAAAATATACTTGTGTCTCGAGAATACATTCTTCTATATAGATTCAAAAAAATTTAAAACATACATACACTATTGTATTTGAATTTATGAGTTCTTTGATTCCTATATCACACCCACAATGTGTTTTATATATGATATAACTATCAATAATAATGGAGTATTTTAAAAATATTATATTTTTATGTTGGGGGTTTTAAATGTAATATAACCATATTTAGATGGGGTTTCCTATAAATATACACATTATGCCATTGAGTTCATTTTGGGTTTTTAAAGACTCCTTAACAAACACTTCACATGACCAAACATGTTTGTTTGAATCGACAAGATTATTTATACTATATAATTTCTATGTTATTTAATATATTTAGTTATGTGATCCTTTTTTTAATATCTTGTCTAATTATAAAAAAATACATATACCAAAAATGAGAGTGGACCATTCACATAACTCACTATTGACATCACTATGTCTGATATGCTTTACTTCTTCCAATCATATACACTATTTCTCAAGGGTGTATTAGGATGAGTTAGTTGTGATATCTCTCATACCCATTTAAAAATTCAATAATCAATTTATTATGATATTCAACACCAAATATTGAGATTTGTTTCCAAGAAATCAAAATAAGTTTATTCCCAACCTCATTATTAAAATAATTTAGTTTATCCCTGAACTCTGACATGTAATTCATTGAGTAGATATGTCTACAAATAAATATTTAGTATTATTATATTTTTTAAATTATGAATATAAACACCTTTCTTCAACTAGGAATTGTATAAAAACATCAATGTGGAATAATGTCCATTTAATTTTTTTACACTAAATTTTGATTCTGTAATTTTATCTTGTCATCATGCTTGAAAATTACCAAGTAGTTATTGTTTTAATGAATAGATTTAATCATCATTAGGTATCTTAAAAAGCTAATCATAATTACATGATCTATGTTGTTTTTTAATACCTAGTTTTAGAATGATTTATGTGACCCATAATTTCTATCTATTACCAACATGTGAATCCCATAATCTAATACCCAAAGAACACTATTAAAATGTTTCTTATTATAACAAATTTTTTATTTAAAAAAAATTTATCTTAATTTTTTAAAGATGAAAATAATATATTCTATATCTATTATAGATACATAATTATTGTTTTTTTTCATGTAACATAATATTAGTTTTGATTAACGAAGACAATTCATGCCTCTAATGTTTGGTAGTAGTCACCAATGGTTAATTGATCCAACATAAATACATTTTCCAACAACAAATCCACCAAAAACATGACTTTTTAAAAAATTTACTAGGTTCCTATATTTTCATTCACATATGATAACCACATGTGTTATCCAATACTAAATTCATATAAATTTAATGGTCACACTCAATAATAATCCAATTGAATCACCAATTTACATTTCCCCAATGTGTAATTTTCAATCAAATTTTACTTCATTACTCACTAGAAATATAAATCACAATTCTAACATAATTCCCCATGTATCTTCCTCTTCTTATAAGGTTGGTTCAATAAATATATATACTTTTGATTATTCATTGGGATTTTCCTTAGATTTCATTCTATTATCAATAAGGGTATAAGACTTTTTTTTCTTGAGTTTCAATTAAGTCTACTAAATTATGGTTTGGATATATGGGAGTTTATTATATATATTGTCTTTGATGAAATTAATAATAATTATAGTGATTATCCAAGGGAGTGAGGTGATATTTATATTGGTGAATAATTATTTGGATATTTTTAAACATTGAATTTCAGGATGATTGATGTTGGTAATCTATTTAACTATTTGAGGTCTAGTTTTTTATCGTACTCCATGAAATCACATGAAGATTTCCCTAGATATCAGATATTGTTATTTTTTGGACTCTCTTAATATATATCACATATATTATTTGTCCATGAATATGCATCCACATTCATATGTTATTGTTATTTTCAATTGAAATTTATGATATATTTAAACTATTCACATCGAATGAAGTGTCCAATTATTTATCATATACAAGGTTTTCTCCCTCACTCATCTCTAAAGTGGTCAATTAATAATTTTTATATCATAAACTTATACCATATATTCATGATTTATTACAGATCCCATGAAACCACACCGTTCATGTATAATAGATCTGATAAGGATAGTATCATTATATAAAACTTTATTGGTATAGTGTGGTGGTGGTCAAAAATGCCATTTTATTAGTTTTGATTTTATCTACATGATCTAAATATTAAAAGTGAGACGAAATAAATGTAATTATATATATACAACTTTTTTTATCATGTCTATATACTTTTAACCATTATACATAACATCTGTATTAATTGGATATTTCAATGGAATGGATATTTATGTCCCATCTAATAACCTGTGAATTTTCATGGTGAATTAATAACAGGTATTTAGGAAGAAAATTTTATTCCAAATACAAACATACAACTCCATGATTCATTGAAGGAACACTCTATTATAGAATCCCTCAAATTGTTTTCCACAACACATTACTCAATGTTAATTCAAGACTACCAAAGTCCAATCCTCTTGATGTAAAATGGTTAATTCATCCCAACATATTTATGAGAACGATCGGGTAAAATTATGTTTCCCAATTAGGGATAGGGAAACACATTTTCCAATGGATTCATTCTAAATCATGTAATAGGAGTCTTATTCTTACATAATTATTTTATACGTTATATTTATTAATAATAAAATTTATTATTTATCATGTACATAGATAGTTAATATAATGTTGATATTACTTTATGTATTATAGATTTCATATTAATAATGTACACATAACCCATTTATTTCAATTCTATATTTGAATATTATTATATTTATTTATTTACCTATAGTTTCGGTCAAAAATTATATTCAATAAATATTAAAAATAAAAAAACAGATGACATAGTGAAGAAGGTTATATAATTATTTATTTATTGAGTTTAAATTAGATTAACTAATTTCCCTATGGGAAAATATATTTACCGATTATTACATGAGTTTCAATATTATACTAATCCACTTAGTTTTTCCAATGGTTGGATTCCCCTCACTTCAAAATTAAATTGATTCCACCTTGGATTATCCATGAACAATCTCAATGAACCATTACATAAACCCTTTATTAAACATATTTTACAACTCAATTGTGGTTTAGGTGAGTAATTGATTGGTTGAGGGGAATTACCGAAAACAAATTTTGAAAAGTTTTACCTACATAATAATTATGGGAGGGATGACATATAAAAATCATAAATAATTTAAAAGTAAATAATTCTTAAGTAATTTTAAAAAATTTATTTAATTTAAACAGACAGATATATCTATAGACTAAAATACCATAATTACTTACAAAAATGCAATTATTGTTAATAGAAATAAATTTCTAGTATTATTTTTAGTTTATAATCCATTGCGATAAGGAAAACTTGAATTATTCTAATTCATTATGTTATTAAAAAAATAATTAATATTTTCATTTTCTATTCAATAATCTTATATTTTTCCCACCACCATTATTTATAAAATCAACTTTATATTGAGTTTATTGCATTAAAATGTATGTACGAATGATATATTGTGTGAACATCCTGTTTAATTCTCGTTATTCTATTCACAGAGTTAATTTAATAAAAAAAATTTATTGACTATGTGATGTATCTTGGCCCTATTTTTACCATTTTGAAAACATATTGACTACATGGGATTGATGTAATCTATGTGACGTATATCCCAAAAAAGTTATTTTCCAACATAGTGGGTCTAATATTATTGAATTTAATGCACATTACATGTATTCATAACACAAATTCTAGAGTCCACATAGGTTTTTTGGTGCAATGAATAAGAGTAAATGACATGAGATAGAGTAGTATAAAACATGTTATCCCTTTTTATGCATCCAAGGATATTTAACCTTGGTATGGGTTGATTTGATGCATTCGTCATTTTTTTATTTATCTAGGTGATGTTAGTGAGAAAATAATCATATAGACAAGATATCATTACACTAAATTAAAAATGAATTAAAACATGAACTGAAAATTAAATTTTAAATCTAAAATTATTAATAATAAAATAAAAATTATAAATTTTAGAGTGAATTATTTAAATACACTCAAACGGTTTCAGTAATACTATATGTTCTTTTAAATATTGTCATTAACTCCACAGTTTTCTGAAATAATGGTTCTTCCATGATATGCATGAAATAAGGCCAGTGAACACTGAATATAATTCCAATAATATTTAAAAAACATACAAATACTAAGAGGCTCCTTCATGTTAAATTTTTAAAAATAATAATTGGTCATGAAAAAATATTACCTCATTCTTGAGAACATAATTCAATGAATATACTGATTAATTTAATCCCTTTCTATCTCATATAAATTATCTTGTATTATACATGTGTATAATACCTCTAGAAATGATCCACATATCCACTATTTATCTCTATCAATGTTTATTCATATTTTTGTGCTACAAATACAAATTGACCATCATGATATTTATCCCCTAATCACTATAAATATTATATAATGATTAAAGATTCCTCCATTTACACTAATTCATTAATGGTGGAGGTTGGATAATTGATAAGGATTGGGAGATGAAAATCTATATCATTATTCAGTCTTGATAATAAGGTATATATTTTTATGCACAATAATTCTCGAATTCAATCATCTCAAACTTAATTAAGACACAATGTATTTATATAGTTGTTTTTAGGTTTATATATGATTTAATTTCACATTTGTTCTTAATAATATACATTTAATGTAATAATAATATTATTATTATTCTGTCATCGTGTGTTATTACTTGAGGAGCTGTAAATAATATTTTCCATCTTGAAAATTAATATTTATCATCAGACCTGACCTTTGTATTCCCACACTACTTGATATTTATCAAAAAAACCAAATAAATATTTAACTAAACATTTGTAAAATAAATAAATATGTGCTAAATATTATATATATAGTTAACTAAATAATTACCATGGAAATATTTTTTTTGATTTTATGTAATAATAAATTCAGAATAACATAATTTTGTAGTTTTGAATTTTTTATTTTTTATAAAAATAGTATTCATATTAACTTTATTTTAATTAAATGGAAACAACTAGTGTGTAACAATATAGTATTGATCCTCAATGTAATTATGATTGATGGAACAATGTTTAAGATTTATATTTAGCAGTGGCTTAATGTTCTAATTTGAATGAAGATATGTTTCATCTTCAACAACTATGTGTGAGTACACACTATATAATATAATCATGTTGTCTCTAAATCTATTCAAACAAGATGCAAATAGTAATGATTTTTTTTTTATTCCAACAGTTTGGGAAGTTGTTGGTTGATTTGGAATTTTGAAATACCAATACCAATGGTTTGGAGAAACCCGTTGGGAAATACACATCCCAAAGGTTTCAAACCCCTTGGGAAAGTCTTATACCAATTGTTTGGAAAAACTGTTGGGATAAGTGTTCTTAATGTACCCTTTCCAAACTTTTTTCCAAAACTTTTGGGATATATAAATCTAAAACAAATGTCACAGTGGAGGTTTTAACCCACAAAATATATGAGATATATCAAGGACACTATCAATATCTTACTGTTACCATTTTGATTAAATTAAGATATATATAAATATATATATGTCTGTGAGTATGTATCTGAGCGTGTAATTTATATATAGATTTATTTAATTATATTTGGAAAAATATGTCAAAAACAATTAGGGTACATATCCCAATGGTTCTAAAAAATGTTCGGATGTGGACCCCTTCCTAATGGTTTTCCCGAACCTTTGGGAAAAGTGGCATTAAAGAACCCACACTCAATGGTTTGCCGAAACCATTGAGAAAAGTGGTATTAATGTACCCTTTCCTAATGGTTTGAGAAAGGGGACATATATCAATATAATTTACTAACTATTGTTAGAGAATCATTTTTTTAGGTTGGATTTATATTAGTGATAATTTTTTACTCAACCATAATTATTCGAACAAATAAGCATTATCATCCAAAATGAACATGGATACAAAACCATGGTGAAGGAATTTATTTATGAGTTCCATTATAATCAATGAGCCTATATATTCAATTTTATAAATTTAAAGGAATGATCCTTCCTCAACATTAAAATTAATGAAATACACATAATCAAAAATAAAATTTATCCTAATTAGAATGAATATTGTTTATCAAATGATTAATCAATTCGGCAACGTACATATGTAACTATATGAATAAATAATTATATTATAGAATACTTACTACTACATATCCTTGTATATTAGAATATTTGATTACACACAAATATGTGGAGTTCCTATTTGAAAGTCTAACTTATTTATATCCCATATTGGAGATCATTATGTGTGAGATTCATGAGATTAAGCATCTTTCAGTTTTGGAAACCCACATAAGAAAATTAATAAAATATTCTCCCTATCATAATTCATCATGTTAAACATATAAAAAATAATTAAGGGACATCATAAAAAATATCATATTTATCATCATAATGAGTACATTTTATGAACTATTTTGATGTCATAAATACCCTATGAACCCATGTTATTAATATTACAATAAACAATCACCAATATATAACAACATATATATATTATTCACTTCATAGAATATATTCAATATTAAAAAGTAAAAAATAGATTGTTCTATGACACTAAATCCAACAACATATACAAATAAAATTTTAATATTATGAATGTGAAAACAATGGATAGTGACATAAATAATAATATACTTCATTAGAATCAATAAAATGGCATAAAAAAGAAAATAGTAAACTCAAGTCTTGCCAATATAATACATGATTTTCCACTACCTTCTTTGATAGAGAATCTATATCCTCATTTCCATCATTGTAGATATTTGTTAAAATGAAAAAAATACCTTCTATAGACATGATTCAATGAATAATATATGTGGTGGTTTTACGTATGATTATTGTAGATCAGGTTTTGGGAATATACAAATTACACATTGGACCACTATTAATCTAGAAATAATTCAATTTAATATTCATTACATATGAAATATGACGTATAAAAGTTATTATATGAGCTTAATATGAGATAAATCTTCATAGAAATCATTTTAATGATCCTTAAATGAATCTGGAAAAAATCTTGGAAATTATTCCACATCCATATAGTCATTGTTCACCCATAGTTACACTATATTGATAGACTATGATATATCGACTCCAAGATAGATATTATATAACATATAAAAATTCAGTAGGACATATTTGAAATCCTGGAACTCTAATAATTTTTAAAATAATCAAGACCATGGTGGTGGTGTTCAGAAACCCTCTTTTATCAATTCCAATAATCTAAATTCCATTAATAATACATTCAAGAATAATTTTCAAATATGTATATATTCCAAAAAAACATAATATTTTTTTATAAAAAAGAAGCGAAAACCTATATCATAAAATTACATTATTTTTAAAGGAATTTTTTGTATCATATAGTGTGGAGCAACGATTATTATAAAGGAATAAATATTTGTGGTGTTCAGCTTCACCATTTGAATATATCGTAATTTTAAATCCTGTTAACAATGAGAATATAATAATTTGATGAAGTAGATATGATCTAATTTTAATTATAAAATTTATATAATTGGATTATCCAATAAAAATGATATCAAGTTCAAGATAGTCAAATATATTAATCCTGATTGAATATATTTTTTATGAGGGAATTTCTCTACCTGGATTAATTTTTTTAATCATAATGTGATTGAGCTACATTGGAAGATACCCAATTAAACTAGTTGAATATATATAAAAAATATCATTGTAATATTATTAATAAAATATATATATATATATATATCATTAATTATTTTTTAATGAAATTTATGTTTTAATTTTGATGAAATATCTTATTAGGCATGTAAATACAAAGAGTGTATACAGACAAAAGTACATCCAAAAATATAAAATAGGGAAATCCACTTATTTCATATTCTATAATCTAGGTTTTAATTTCAATGTGGGGTTCCACGGTGTATTTTGGTTATTTTCTCAGATGATTGATTACTCGACAACATATAAATAAAGGTTTGGGGAACGACTTCAATGTTATAGTGAAATGATTTATTTCACTAATGAAATTGGAAAACACAATGTTTCTAATTTTTATTTAAATTTTTTAATTAGTCCATAGTTCTATACATATATGTAAAAAATATAAATAAAATTAAAGGTGATAATGATTTTAACAGTAAAATTTCATCATATTTGACATATTCCATTACCCATTATTGAAGAATATTGATATAAAATTAGATAATCCCCCACAAAAATTTTGAAATAAATGATTCTTCTAAAAAATAAATTCACTACATATTAGTTACCCATTAATTTACCATTCATGACTTGGGATTTTGTATTTCCTAGTTGGTAGACTGCATATTCCAAATATGGTAGAGAATATTCTTATGTTAAATAATTTCCCTGTGATATTCTAATAATTCATGAAGAAGTCATTTATTATATGAAATGGTATATTATCACCTTTACATATGATTATTTGTTATATCACATGGAATAGTTTTGTTGGTTCATTTATGTTTATAGATGATTTAATTGGTCCTAAGGGTCCATCAAATAATTCATTCAATATATATATTTCCAAATTTTCATCCCCCATAGAAAATTTTATCGCTGAGGGAGGATCACCTTATTGAATCCCTCTATAACATTCTATATACCATTTTGAGGATACATTAACCAAAATAAAAACTTTTGAAATTATAATTAAATTTTATATGACTTTTATAAGTCTTTTAGATAATTCATACATTATGAGAATATTCATGATGATGTTGCATATGGACATCTAAAAGGAATTTGAGATGATATTTTTATATTAATGATTTGTTATTTTTGAAATTTATTATATCATGATTAAAATCATTGAGGATGTATATAGAATCTCTTAAACAATACTATTGGGTATTGAACCCAATATATTAGATAAAACTATATTTTCTATCATTATATAAACAAATGATGAAAAAATATACAATTAATATTAGGAGTAGTATTACCAACCACAATAGGTCATAGGTCCATGATATTGAGGTCATAATAGTTCTTGTTAAATATATATAAATATTATTATTTGATTCTCACATTTTAATATTTCTTAGATAAGGATTATATAATATCCTTCAATGCCTCTTCCTAGATACTTTCCCTAAAAAAGAATTAAGTATTTATTAATTATTAAATTTGGCCCTATAGTTCTCTCTATATTTAATAATGAGAGATCCACATCAACCACACCCTTTGTATTAAGGAATATAATAACTGAGATTTTATTTTTATTTTACCCTACATCATTAACATCTACATATTCCATATCAGTGATGATATATATATAATTATTAATGTGAATAACCATCAATATGACTAATTATGTTGAAGTTATTCACAATTTAATGTAATTTACTCTTATCAAAACTTTGACAATTGAGTAAAAATTATGTTTACTTTCAATATATTATATATAATTATGAATTTATTATTTATTTCATGGGTTTCCAATGGATTCCTACCAAATTAATGAGATGATTTACCATTACAAAATTATTACTATGTGAAACATATTTTTGATATATAATAGGTATATAATATATCTATAATACAATTATTACATGTTATACAATAATAAATGAGATAACTGAAATTAATGAACAGTTTTCATTTTTAATGTAGTGCATTTTTTTGCGGTTATGAATCTTCACTATTTCATGATGTGTAGTGTGATTACACATCATGTAATACCTGAAATGTAGTTTTTAAAGGGGTATAACTTCTATTATATTTTTTCCCTCTTATTTAGTTTCATTTATCGGGACCCAGAGCCTCTCTTATGTGATCTTGGAGCCCCCTTAAACTTCTGGGATCCATCATTTGTCGTTCAAGCACGGTAATGCTTGCGGTGAGGATTCACGGGTAAGAATTATCTTCATTATTTATCATTATCTATTTCTCATCCATTAGCATTTCAATATATCATGTTGAAATTTATGTATCAATTATCCTTATTTTTGGATCTCATCTATAGTTTTAGTATTGAGGTCTTATACACCATTGTTCTCATGGACTGGTTCCATTATTAGTTTTTTCAAGAAATAGTAGATGATTATTTTCCATTGGTACAAATTGATTAAAAGGAAATTTTTTATTTATTTAAAATGTTTTAAAATTGAAATTATAAAAAATTATTTCAATTGATATTATATTAACAATTTCAAATTAATTTTTTGATATGAAATGGTTTTGGCATGAAAATTGGGAAAACCCCCAATTCCATTGAATTGTGGAGCATTTGTAGAAATTTTATATCTTAAATTATTTATTTAAAATTTTATATTTTATGTAATATATTTAAATTAATTTTACGAATTTAATTATGTAAAAATATTGTTAAATTTATGGAATTGGTTTTGAATTGATTATAATCCATTGAAAATGACATAATTTATTTATAGAAACCCAGTAGTTTTATCATTTTATAGAGGCATGTTTTTTTATTAAAATAATATTTGGTTTTAAAAGAAATTTGGAATTTTAAATTGTGGAATGTGATTTTCTTTTATTTTAATCAATCACAAAATATATTTCTCAACATTGGTTATGTATGTTTACATGAAATAAATATGTAGTTTGTGAGTTATTTAGACACAATATACACTTATAAATTGTTATAAAACATAAATACATCATTTCACATCCTTGAGGGGATGAGGATGAGTCACCTTTTCCCAATGTCATAGGGATGAGTGTATACACATATTTTCATGATCACCTAGATATTAAAGAGTCTTATAACCTCGACCATTAATTCCAATTTGGAATCTTAACATTTCTCTTTATCGTTTTATATTTTAGATATATATATCCCCATGTTGTTGAATCATTTTACATAACTTATATATTTATATAACCTATTTTATATAAATTATTTATGTAATCATTTTTTAGAAATATTACATAACTTTTTAATTTGTTTCTTAAATAATTGTCATTAATTTGAGTTGTATATCATGATTTGTATAAATATTAATTAATAAATCATGTTTATTATAATCATTAATGCATTCCTTTGGTTAAATTATTGTTGGAATCTGATATGTAATACATGGTGAGACACTACTGGGATTTTTATATTACACCCTACTTGTGCCATCTTGTGTTTGTTGATTATCACCTTCTAGGATCAACCATGGGGAAAGGATCTTTTTGAGGTGGGTAAATATGATTTAAATTAGATGTGGTGACTCATGTACTTAGGAAATTATATGTTTTCCCTATTTCGGAACTTTTTTTTATACATTGATATTTAATTCCTATTTATCTTTTATTATATTACTCACTATGGAGTTTCGTATGTCTTCATATTGACTTGTTGTTCATTCTCCCTCAATGTTTTATAGAAAATTAGTTATTACATGCCTGTTTAATGATGAGAGCTATTATTGTAACCCAAGACATTTACATATAAAAATACATTATGTTAAGAATAATTATACATTACAGTACAAGCCAGGGATTGTGAGGTCTAGTGTCTTTGAAGACTATGTACATAAAACATAAAACATGGGGCCCAAAAAATCATTATTTATTATCCACATAATGTTCCAAACAACCTTTGGCAAATTACATCTGTATAAAGTACATTGGGACTATTTTAAACAAAGGGATGAGCTAAAAACCTAGTAAGGGAATAAACATATGGATATATCTTAGTCACATGAGTTATGAGGCTAGACATAATGATATCAAAATAATGTAACATATGAAATCATATCATATAAGCATGGGATCATATAAAACCAGAATCATATAAATGTGGAAGAATCATAAAACATGTATTTTGTATTGGTCAAGCCTAATGGCCAATCATGATTATCATTTTGTTATGGGTCATGGATAACCGCCAATCTCAATTCACATTATAGTATGGGTCAAGGATAACCGCCAATAATGTTTCAAATCATATCTCATGATACACAACATTACCAAATGCATTATAGATATATCTATGTGCACACATCTCAACATTTTCTTGAATATTCTTTTCAACTAAATTAACCATACATATTTAACCATACATAAACATAAGGGTACCCATGGAAAGAATTGGGTACCACCATCATGACATAAAGCATAACCAATGGGCGTATAATGAATGTTTCCATGAAAGAAAGGGAATAGAACATACTTATACGAATATAAGGTAAAATAGGCATACAAAATTTTAATTTTTGTCAATAAAAAGTGAAAACAAATAATAAATTCAGTTGAGAAACATTACCATTAAAACATTTTTATGCGGTTTTAATGAAAATACTATAGAGATTTTAAATTAGATAAAAATACAATCTTTTATATAAAAACATAATGGAACAAGTAATGTTTTAATAATAAAAATACCGATTTTATAATGACAATGGTTCATTAAAAATGTTCATAAAGTGCACATGAAATAGGGTAAAAATTTGTAATGTTCTTTTAATATATGTTTGCTTATCAGAATGTTCTAAGGATAAAATCATTTAAAAAAATGTATATACATGATAGATAGTGATTAAAAGGTATTCCTAAATTAATTTCGTAAATCTAGAAAACATTTATAATGTGTAAGTAAATAGATATGAATATTCCATTTTTACATTATGATATATAAGAAACCAAAAAGAACAAAGAAGGTTCAGGTAGAATGTTTTACAGTTTAATTGTATGGTTTCAGGTCTACCAGAGAGAGAATTAGGAGAGATAAAATTGGTTCATCACCACTTATAAATCATGAGGGTAGTATGGGGGTGGTTAAAAAGTATACCCCATAATTTTTTATTACACATAAAATGGAATTTCATAGAAGACATTTGATTAAGAGTGAAATGAAGAGTATCACTTACCTTAAATCCAGTGGTGTTCTCCACTTGTAATTAATAACATGCATAAACAAATTAGAAATATTAATTAATAAATCAAGAACCTATTATATGTGCAACTTATTTATTATATCCATTTTTGTTCATTGAATTCCTTTTTTATTTGTTATAAGAGTCAATTTCATTATTAAGTCTTGTTTTCTTACTTGGTTTTAATGAGCGGTTGATTTATATTCATGTTTGGATAAACATGTAATTTTAAATTGGTTTTATATAATTTATGTTATAATATATTATTGAAAAACAAGTATATTACAAGGATTCAAATTTAATTTTGTAACTTATTGTGATGTCGAATTATTATATAATACCCTAGTATTAGCCATTTTTGTTGAATAGTGGGGTTGATTACAATGAACATGTTTTGATTTGTAGAATAATACCATTATTACAAAAAGATTACAGAACCATAACAAATATATATTAGATATATAATAATCTAGTTCAACGATAACACAAAAGATTTCATTACCATAGTTAATGATGATAATAGAAAATGATAAATCATTGTCCTTGAATGTGTTAAATCAGCACATCTCAAATGGTTCATTAGTTTCCTTCTAATAAAATATGGGGAAAGGAGATAAGATAATTAAGTATCCCAATAGAACAATATCATTCCAGTACATGTATGTTACTATTGTTATAATACCATTTGGGTGAAGGGAGGTGGGTAAATAAACAAAAAAATGGAACATAAAATAAATGAAATAATTGAATAAGGAATTTCCATCTTGAATCTACCTCATTTTAGAACATCTTAGTATGAGAGGTTTTGGTATATTGAAGAGACAGGTGACTTTGGACGTGAGGGATGAGCTTGGGGAGAGATTGAGGCCGAATATTGGCAATGAACATGCCTTGAGAGTAGTGAATAGGCGAGGTATGAATGGGGGGTATTTATAGTGGAGGGGAGAGGAGTTATCATAATTTTATATTCATTAGTTTATTATTTTCCATGAATACTAGAAATAGTGATTATTCCATGACCAAAATAGAAATAAATTCATGTGATTTCTATATTTGGGTTCTTAAATCACTTGTGATGTTAGGAATAATTGATTTAAATTATAATTTATTTATACGGTAAATTAATGTATTTTACTATTCACCAAAACATCTTGTATTTCAGAAAAATCCCAAAAAAGCACAGTAACCATTTTTCATCATGTTGAATTAAAAAATAAAATCCATTTTTGAAAAATAATTTTCTAATTATGATTATCATAATATTTAATTAAACACGTGACTTTTTATTAGAAAACCAGTTTTAAAACATTCAATTACATATTCTAAAATATAGATACATCATACATTTACGTGAATATTATTTTTATATTGTCAAAGGAAAGCTTACTATTCATCATGGGTATATCACTATTCATAAGGGTATTGACTATTCATAAGGGTATGTTAATTTTCACCAAAAAGTTATATTTTTCTTATTCGGAACCAAATAACTAAAAGATCACAAATGTGTATGTTATTTTTTCAAAATTCCAAAAAGAGATGTGATAGACTAATTATTAATGGTCACATAGTACTTAGTATTGCACTTGGTTGTAATTTCATTTTATTATATGAAATATTTATAAGAGTGAAAATTTCCATCTATACAAATTTCCTTGTAACATTCTTCCCCGCTTATCAAATATCACCCTCCAAATTTTGTTTTACATTATAATCCATCAATAGTTGTGGGTACTTTTCCATCATTTCTTCCTCTAGTTCCCATGTTTATTCTTTGTACTTATGGTTTCACCATAGTTCCATGACCATATGAGTAGTATTGTTTCGTAGAACACTATCTCTACGACCCGTGATCTCCACTGGATGCTTCTTATAAGAGTGATCATACATCAATTATATTACCGCTAAAAAGATTACATGTTAAGGATCTGGTATTTACTTCCTTAAGAGGGATACTTTATAGACATCATTTACAATCTACATGGTAGTTGGATGTTCCAGTCGATAGGCCACAACCCCGACACGATCATGAATATCAAAGTGTCCAATTTACCTCAGATGTATCTTCTGTTTATTTCCAATCATTATCACCTACTTTAATGGAGATATGTGTACAAATAAAATGTCTCCAACAATAAACTTATGGTACTTTAATGGATGATATGTATATCTTTTCATTCAAATTTGAGCTTCCTTGATATGGTGACGAATAGTTTTCATGACCTCTAAAATTTATTTGTTCGTTTTAGGTCCTAGCATCTTATTCGCACTGACTTCATCCCAATACACTGATTTTATTTACGTCTTCCCATAAATGGCTTCATATGGTTCCATTTGGATGCTCTAGTGGAAACTATTTATTTAGGATAATTAAACCAATGGAAGATGTTGGTCTCAAACTCCTTTGATTACATAGAATTTTATCTCAACATAAGTTTTAGTTTCTGGATAGTTTGATCAGATTGGACATCAGTTTGAGGATGATAGGCCATACTGATGTCTAGTTCAGTACTTAGAGAATACTGGATACTTTTCCCGAATATCAAGGTGAATCTTGAATCTCTATCGAATACAATATATAATGGTACTCCCTACATCCTTACCACTTATTTTCTATTTATCCATTCATGATTAACAAATTTTAATTCTGTTTGACTTGAGATAATGTGATCTATCATTGTACGACAATCCAGAAAAAACCCATATAGCATTTTTTCCCTTGGATGTACTTGGAAGTCTAGTGAAAATGTCCATGGTAATGTTCTCCCCCTTCTATATTTGTATGGATAGTGGTTACATCATCCCCTTAGACTTTTTCCTCTCATTTTTCACTTGCTGACATACGAGGCCAATTGATGTATATTCAGAAATATCCCTTCCCAAATTATCCCACCAAATATTTTCATAGAGATATCGATACATCTCTGTTCTCTATGTGTGGATAGATAACGTAAATATATGTGCATCATTCATAAGATCCATCATTATCTCAGGATCATATAGTAAACATAATCTTTTGCCAAATCATATAAATCCTTCCTTGTGAATTTCGAAATCGGATGATTTCCCATTTCTGATAGCTCCCTCCCATTTTTGAATTTTTACATCTTTTCATTGATATCCTTTATTTTATCCATGATATATGGCTGATAATCCATTTTTTAAGGGATTGATAATGTTTCTCCCATAACTATTCCCATGTTTTTCCTCTTTAAATCTAAGTTGATCCTAACCTTTTCCATTCTTATCATTGATATAAATGCAATATACTTTCATCATAAAGCATCCACTACCTTATTCTCCTTAACGGGATGGTAATGGATTGGAAAATCCAAATCCATGATGAGATATATCCATAATTTTTTGCCCACATTAATCTCTTTTTGTATGATTATATATATTTGAGACTCCTGTAACCAGTATATATCTCAAAATATTCCCCATAACGATAATGCTGTAATATTTTTAATGCAAAGATCTCGTCATCTATCTGCAGATCATGTGTAATATAGTTTTGCAAAGGGATTTTTATATTCCTTGAGGTGTAGGCTATTACATTTTCATTATTCCACATATTACACCAAAATTAGTATTATAATATTTTCAAAACCAACATTTCCATAAACATCATCATTCGATACAATACTCATAGACTCTATCACTAATGATGTAATATCATTTCAGGTGGGGACTCAATGTTCATATAAAACATGAAAGATATACTAACTAGACATTGATTAATATACATTATGACATACACTACATTGAATAGTTGGTTACATGTAATTTATTCATCATTATCCACCATAGAATATGACCTCCATTTCCCCCTTGATCATGAATATTGTTGATACTCATCATGATTCGCTATACTTGCAATAGAGCATCATGTTCGATAATGTCAAAAATCCCCACATTTATGACATATAACTATATATGATGATTTAGATGTAAATTTCTTTCCATTCATCACATTATTCATTTTGTAACTACAATTGGATACTTGTTTCCCAATCATTCATCACTTAAAACATCTTTGAGTCCCTTTTTGACATTCCCCTTGGTTCCTTTTTCATCATTTGTTTCACAAATGAAATTGTGTATTCATTACCTTATAATAATTATCATAATAACCTTCATTATATTTATTATTCTTCTTCCTCTAATATATTGGTTATTCATCCAACTAAAATTTTTTAATCATTATTTTTGATAGTTGGATTCACATAATCATGATATATACTTCTTGAGCTCCGATCATATTAGTAATCTCATCTTGACAGTCATCACATTACCATTCACATCATATGGTTACTTTATTTTTCCTAATACTAGGTGCTTTCTAGAATAAAAGAATATTTGGTGATGAGTATGGAATAAGGGGGAACTAATGACACTAAAGGGACAACTTACAAATTACACTTATCTCTTTAATATATTTGTTTCTTAGCGTTATTCAAGGTTATCCATTATCTATATTGTAATTTATAGTCTTATGAGATCATTTTTGTACCAATAATTATATTTTATATTATTCTCATGAATTTACCAATGAATATATCCCAGGAGTGTCAAACCAAGTGTGAATTAAGGGATGTTGTAGTGTACCAGGATACCTCTGGTCATGTCTGAAACTCCTTGTTACTAATTTAACATCTATGTACATCTGTTCGAGAGTAACCTATTCCTTTTTTTACTTACATGGATTTATTTTCTTAGTAAACCAGTTAATCTATTCCTACCCAAAATTTGGGATGTTTTATTATACATTGTCTCATCCTTAAGGTTCATACTAAAGCGCTCTATTCCAAATTTCCTCAAATAACTAAATCATCCTATGATACTGACTATTGTGACCCTTTTCCTTTACATATAACATTCCATGAATTTATGGATAATTATATATCAGAATAAAAGCTATGGATCATGTTTTCAAGTGTATATAAAGAGAAGTCACATAAAACATAAAACATGGGGATAACAAAACATCATTATTCAATCTCAACAAAATGATCATAACTTCCTTTGAGCCCTTAAATATGCATGTGGAACCCTAGGGAATAAAAGAAAAAATCAATGAGCTAAAAATACTAATAAGGGAATGAACATAAGGACACTTCTTCAGCACATGATTTATCAGGGAAGAGATAATGATATGCAAAGCACGGAACGTATGAAATCATATCATATAAAAATGAGATAATATAAAAATGGAATATTATAAATGAGGAAGAATCATAAAACATGTATTTAGTATGGTTTAAGGATAAACTCCAATCTTATTTCCCAGTTTATTACAGTTCAAGGCTAACCACCAATACCAATTCCAATTTTTGTATGATTCAAGGCATAACTGCCAATCCTAATTCCAATTTTAGTACGGGTCGATGCTAACTACCAATCCCATTTAAAATTTCATTTCATGAGACATAAAATTACCCAACTAATTGGAGAACTATCTAGAGTTCCCATATCAATTTTTTCATCAATAGTATTTCCACAAAGATAATAACACATATTCAAACATACATAAACATAAGAGTACCCATGAAAATAATTGGGTAACACAATAATGAAATAATGCATAACCAATGGGCGTATCAGGAATGTTTCCATGAAAAAAATGAATTAGAACATACAAGGACGTCCATACTATAAAATAATAATATAAAATGATGTGTTGTGTCAAAAAATTGATAACATATAAGAAATTTATTTGAGAAACATTATCATTAAAACAGTTTAGTGCGGTTGTAAGGAAAATACTATAGATATTTTTAAATAGAAAATAGGAGAATATTTTATATCAAACAATAATTGAACCAATAATGATTTCATAATAAAATAAAGGTTTAAAGAGGACAATTTATTCTTAAAAAATATGATTGAGTTCACATTAAATTGGGTGAAAATTTCTATATTTCCCTTAAAACATGTATTCTTATAGGAATGTTCAAAAGAATGGATTCATTAAAAAACATGTATATCCCCAAAAGAGGGTGATTAAAGGTTATTCAAAAATGAATTTATAAAACTGAAAATAATTTTGAATAATTACATTAACATATAAGATAACACCATTTTGATATATAGAATGTTAAGGCAACCCAAAATAACTAAGAATATTCGGGTAGAATTCATTACAGTTTGTTGGCTGGGTGTCAGGTGTACCAAAGAGGGCATGATGAGAGGGAAAATGGGTTTCTCATCAGTTATAACTCATGAGGGAAGTGTGGGGAGGTGTTCAAACATACCCCATAATTGGTTATTACTCATAAAATGGCATATCATATAGGAAATCTTGATTAAGAGTAAAATGAATAGGATCCCTTAACTGAAATTTATTGGTGTTTTCCACTTGTTATAAATGACCTGAATAAACAAATTATGAATAATAATTAATAAATCCAGAAAAATATAAATATTTAATTGATATATTATAATCCTTTTTTGTTCATTCATGACCTTTTTGATTTGTTATAATGTTCAATTTTATTGTTTGGTCTTGTTTTCTTACTTGGTTTTAATGACCAGATCACTTATATTCATGTTTCGATAAACATGTAAGATGAAATTGGATTACCAAATTTGAATTTTTATGATATTATTGAACAACCATGAGATTAAATTTTTTCAACTTTAATTTTTCTTCTTAGATTGAAGTTAAATTATTATATAAAACATTAGTGACAACAATTTCTGTTAAACGGTGGGTTTGATTACAATGAACATTTTTTTACTTATAACATAAAATAATTTCTAAAAAAGGATTACAGAACCATAACAATGATATAAAAAATATATAATAATCTAGTTCAACCATAACACAAATTATTTCATAAACAGAATTAATTATGATAATATAAAATTATAACTTTTTTTCCTTGAATATGCTAAATTTTCACATCTCATACGGTACTTTCATTTATTTCAAATAAATGATGGGAAAATGAGAGAAGATAATAAAGTATCCAATTAGAATAATATCATTATAGTACATGTATGTTACTAGATTTATCATACCATTTATGTTAAGGGAGGTGAGTAAAGAAAAAAATAAATGAACTTAAAAGAAGTGAAAGAATTGGAAATAGGAATTTACCTCTTGAGTCTATCTCCAATGAGAACCATTTAAAGGGAATGGATTTCGTATTTTAAATAGAATAGGGGTCATTAGACGAGGGGAAGGAGAATTGAAAAATATTTGGGTATAATATTGGCAAGACACAAGGCTTGAGAATAGTGAATAGAAGAGGTAAGAATGGGGGTATTTATAGTGTATGGGGAAGGGGTTTTCATAAATTAATATTCATTAGGTTATTAATTTTCATCCATAGCAAAAATAGTGATTATTCAATGACAAAAAATAGTAATAAATTCAATTCTGTTCGATAATTGTGTGACTACATCACTTATGTTGTATTCAATATTGGATTTAAATTATTTTGTTTTTATATTGGAAATTAATGTATTTTACTTTTCACGAAAAATTCAGGTATTTCAGAAAAATCCAAAAAATTCACCCAATCCTTCATTCGAAGTGTAGAATCCAAATATGAAATATATTTTAGGAAAATAATTTTATAACTTTGATTATATTAATATTTAATTAATATCATAATTTATAATTGAAAAACCATTTTCGAAACATTTATTTACTTATTCTAAAATATAGGTACATCATCCTTTTACATGAATATTATTTTTATACTATAATAGTTGAGGTTACTAATCATTAGGTTATATCACTATTAATAATATTATGCTACTATTTATAAGGTTAGTATACTATTCTCAAAAAAATTATGTTTTTCTTAATAGACTCCAAATAACAACTGATTGCAACAGTGTATGTCAGATTTTTTCAATTTCAAACAATGAAGTGACAAAATTATATTTAATGGTCACCTAGAACATAGTAGTTCATTATGATTTGATTTCATATGAATATATGAAAATTTTATTAGGGATGAAATTTAGATTTATAAAACATTGTGTCATTATAGGTTCTAGTTGCTAACTCGTGGGGATTGAGGAATTCCATTTAAGATATGTTATGGTTGGATCCCTTATTATGTTACATGTGTACCATGGCTGGTTCGTGAAAAAATGTTATTAGAAAGAATTTTTTGAGATTTTTTCTTGATGGTAGTAATCATTTTTGAAATATTATTAGGACATAGTAGGTTGTTCATTTGAGTGCATGACCGGCTCTCACCTCCATGAACCTAAAGTCACCATGGGTGGTTACGGAAAGACATCATGTGAATTAGTTATTGAATTTACAATATTTAGATTTGGATTGAGTAAAATAAATATGTTTTTTATAACATATTTTTTGGATTAATATCCCTTATTTCTCAACTCAGTGTTAATTTTATGTCTCCCTAGTAGTATTTTGATGTTGTGTATAATCATTCCTCTGAGAAGACCTGAAAATCAGATTCATCAGAAATATTATGCTAAACAAAAATGAGAAAATCTTATAGTCGACCAAAATCTAGATGAGGTGATTGGGAACACTGTCTATGATATGGGACAAGAACCACCTCCAGTTACTCATTAAGTCCAATCTATGGAACCTTAGGGGGATGTACTCTGGAATCCTTCTCAACAGTTCATCCTCCAGAACCAACCGGTTTTTATAGGGACCTTGGATCTCAAAAAACTAATGAATGGTTGGGTAGGATATAATGTCTTGCTAGGTTCTTAGAGACTTCAGATGAAATCATGGTAATGCGTTCTACCTTCTTGTTGAAACAATGGTTTAGGAAATAATGGGACACAACAGTGATAGAAAATAAACATGAAAGAATTCATAGAAATAGAATAAAATTATTTTCATAGGCTAGTTCTATCAATATTCAATGTTGTGGGATGAGGATGTGGAGTTTTTCAATCATTAGTATGCCAATAGAACCATGAATGAGTATTCAAATCTTATTTCTGATCTAGTTCATTTTCAAGATAGATTGTATCTAACGTGAGGATGAAGGATCAGTGGATCCATTTGGGAAATTAATTATTTATATGTTCTAATGGTATCATTATAAATCTATCCACATATACTGATGTGATGGATATGGTGATGATGGTTGAGATAGACATAGCTAGAATGTTAGGGTTGGCATGAGTTCCTTTTTATCCTTGTGGCAGCATCAGTTCCTTTATGGAAATTCATAAGAATAATTATTCTCATTGTAGTTTTGAACAATAGGCTGACTCTATAACTCTTTTTATTTCTAGAGGATGTCCTAATATTTTCTATTTGTGTTTAAATCTATGGAATTCTACGAGGGTTTTCACTAAGACACTTTGAACTATACCTTTTTTTGATGATCAAGACACTTACATAGACTATTTCAAATCTATTCAACTTCTTATAGTTTAACGAGATCATTATATCCACCTAAAAAAGAAATGAAATAAAATTATTCACACTAAAATGGGTTTGAATCATAGTCATGTGGAATGAAGCTTCTTCACATAGTATAAGAGCATCTAGTGTAAGTGTATTTGTGTCCAGAAACTGTTAGAGGTACAATTACTAGTGACTAATATATTTGATAATGGTGCATCTCAATTATTTATTTAAACCTTGAGCGTTAAACTAATAAATATTCACATATAAAAATAATTTGTGCAGTGGTTATTAATACACACCTTAGTTCAAAGAGGGAGCAGAGGCTTTGTTGTCCCCTTCTGTATTCTCTCTATCAGATTTCCACTTGGGATGAAATTTTCTAGTACTCAACAAGAAACCTCATGCTGTATTTTTAGAATGGATTGGATAATTGAATATAAAGGACGAATAGATTGTTTTCTTTAGAAGGTATAACTTACTACATGCAGTTGTGTGTCTATTTTCATTCATAGTTAATGGGACCCAAGCTTGAGTAGAAATAAAAATTCATATCTATATATGGTGGGAGTGATATATGTGTTTCCATTTTAACATTAGTGGGAATATTTGAGCAGTGATGTCCCTATATTATTCATTATGTTTAAAGACATGTTTAATTCTAATTTATCTTGGTCTCCATTGGTAAGGGAGGTCCTTTTTTCAATTTACTTAAATCATGGCAGTCAACCAGCTTCTATTCCCTCGTACCACATAACTCTAACTGAGACGAAATAGATAAAATAATATTTGGAAGATAAAATTGAGAGAATCATTATATTCCATAGTGTTTCACCTTAGGTGAAACTTATTATCTTCACTAAGAAATATAATTTTTCACTTAACATGTGTGTGGATTACTGAAAGATCAACTGATCTAGAGTGATAAAAAATAGCGGAGTCCATAGATTGATGATCTAATTGAATATTTTAAATGGTATAAGTGGTTTTCAATGATCAACCATTGATCTGGATACCATATGTTTATGATAAAACGATTTAAAATTCATAAAACCACCTTTTAGATATGGTATAAGAATTTTGACTGACTTTTTATTTACTTTGTTCTTACAAACTCTATTGCAATTTCGGTGGTTTTGATGAAATTGATTTTTATTTTAGTATATTGACACCACTTTTGTTTTCTTTTTGGATTACTTCCTCATTTACTCTAATTATTAATAGGATTATATGGATTATATGATAATTTTTTTGAGTTTGTTGAGAATTAACAAATTTTATGACATGATTTTAAATTGTGATTTATGGATTCAAATAGATAAATTCTTGGTAGAAGTGGTCTCTGAATATGGTATATTAGTTGATCCAGAGATGGTGATGGCTGTTATGACTTAGTAGTATCCACATAATATCTTTAATAATAAAATATTTTTTGGAATAGATGGATATTATCACAGGTTCATGAATGATTTTGCGAAGATTGATTTTTAAAAAATTTCAGTATCATTAAAGGGGGAGATGTTTTCGTAGAATGATAAATATCAGAGTTCTTTTGATAATATCAATCATCATTTTGACAAATATTCTAGTTTTGACACTTATAGAGGCCACACAAGGATATATGGTCTTCTGTTATGCATCACATACAGTCTTGTGCTATGTTTTTATGTAGGATGATCATATAATTTCTTATGGATCTTTTCAACATAGTCCAACAAAGAAGAATTTTCATACTATTTATCTATAAAATTTAGTTTTGATACATTCACACAAGGTTTTTTGATACTAGCTTATTGGATAATGGTTTTCTATGTATTCAGACTACAAAATCATGAGTTATATATTCTTTAAAAAATATTTTACTCTCTACCAGAGGAGTTGTATAGAGTACATAAAATTATTTTACTTTGACATCACCAACACCCAAGGGAAATAGAATGTTGTTGTAGGTGTGTGGAGAAATTAAAATCCAAACCAGGTCACGAAAGAATATTTGAATGAGTGGAATTTGATGTCTCTATTAAGGAAATTTCATATTGGAGTTCAGGATAAAGGGGATAATGGTTTGTTAGCCAATATTTATTTGAATTCCACTCTTCTTAATATGATTCATTAATATGATGTCCTTGATGATAAATTACAACGAATTTATCACTCCCGTTGTTGTTTATAGATATTTTTATTGTGTTTGTTCTCTAAATATGATGTTCAATGCTATTGGAAACACATCCTAGTGCTGTTAGAATCATGAAATGTTTTGATGTGGTATTGTAAAAATTATCATGTGTGGTACTCCCACTAACCACTAAAATGTTTCGGGAAATGTTGTAGAAGTTATAGGGGATATGTATGAGATGGTAAATATATTGGTTTTTTCCCATTATTATACATTACATAAGGTTTAAGACGAGCCTCATAAACCTTCAGGTTTACATCAGCCACATCTCATTCTGATATGGATGTGGGATGAAGTAACTATTTACATTGCAGATGGGTTTTCCCTTACCAAGAGAAAAAGGAATGTGATATTTTGGATAATTAAAATTCTTACCATATTTAATATCATTAAACCCATTCAAGATACATCGATAGATGAGATGTTAGGAAATCATTATGTGATATAGATTGTTATTTTTCATGGAGTTCCATTTTATATATAGTATGATAGGGATCATCAGTTCACATATAACATTTGGAGAGGATTTTAGGAGGCACTACGGTCTCATGTTCATTTGATCATGGCCATCCATCCAAATCTGGAGGACCAAATATTCATATCTATATAGATTCTTAAGGATATGCTACATGCTTGTGTTATCAACTTCTATGTGTCCTAGGATGACCACTTCGGGCTAGTTGATTTTTTTTATTGTAATATTTACCATTCCATGATTAGAATTTGACCTTTTGAGGCCCTAATTGGAAAGGCTTGTAATACACATTTTGTTGGCCAGATATTAGTGAAATTTCCAAAGTTGAACCAAGCTTTGTGTAAGAGATGACATCAATGATTGAGTAAATTCATCAGAAAATGTAGACCGAACTGAGATGATATAATGGTTATGCCAACTGATGCTATTGAACCGCAGTGTTCTTAATTGGTAAAGAGGTGTTATAGAATGTCTCACCTTGGTTGGTTCATCAATGGAATGGGAAGAAAGGAAAACGTTTTCCTCATTTTTTGGGTCCTTTTGATGTTGTTTAATATGTGGGGATTGTTGTATAACATTTAGCACTTCCACCATAGATTATGTTTGTAACACCCTAAGATTTAATGAGAAATATTTTTTTATGTCTTATATTATACGCAACACCAAAGTAATCTTTCACAACACAAAATAATGACTTGTCTTGCATTACACGCAATCACGACCTTCCTCGATAGCGTGTGTAGTATGCAATACCGGGTCTCACTAAACAATGATATATTATTATGTACTAGCGGTTATTAATATTATTAACTACATTTTGAATTTTATAACATTATTATTCATCTTACACATTTTCTAGAACATGGTAAGAGAACAAAATAATTTTTTTGGGTAAAATAAGTATTTTTCAAAAAATTCAATTTTGCAGCCTTTTGATGGCACACCCACATTAAATTTAGTGTTTGACATGTTTATAAGTTAAATTTTACAAAATAAAATTCTTCTTTGGAATCAAGATATAAAAATTTACTTTGGATAAATTTTTGATATTTTTCTGATAACTTTCATATTTTGATAAATAGTAAAAATACGCTATTTTTTAAATAAAAAAAACTTTTTTCATTGAGATAATTTATAAGGTTAAATTATAATATTGAATGGTTTTAAAGTATTAATAGAATATATTTTTACCATTTAATATAATTTATGTCATTAGCATTAATTTTACATTGAATTCATATGTAAAAACATTTCAATCTTTGGCAATGTTTTATCTTTTATAAACAGTTTTCTTAACAACGGGATTAATTTTAAATTAATTACTGCAACTTCTATGTTTTAAATTTTGAAAAATTAATTCCATATTTGGAATCAGTGGGTCCAAATTATGTTAATAGGTTACATTTTTTTTTGAAATTATGAATAGTAACTATGGTAATATTTATTTACTACGGTTAATGGTAAATAAGGTAATTCAAGGTTAAAAAAATATTATAATAAATCAAAATTACCTTGACACTTGACCTCACCATATTGTATGATTAGTGGCCGACCTTGGCATCCTTGGGTCGATTTTGGGACCCCATTCAGCCACTTGGTAGTGATAATGACAATTTGGATTAATTAATTTTATTTAAAGACAAAATTGTCATTAACAAACATATTTTAGTAATTAATTTCTATAGGGGGTTATATAAATTATATTTTTGACTATAATTATTAATTGGAAATCTAAAATGATTTACTACATTATTATATTTGTTTTATAATTTTTAGACATCAAATAATTTAAATTATTTATGACACAATAATGATGCAGTATTTACTTCATTAATAAACGATTTAAATAAATAAGATTATAATGATTAAAATATTTTTCAAAACATATACAATTTTGATTGGATGATTTTATTTCGACCATAAGTCGTCTTATATTCATCTTTAATTATTTTTCGACCTTTTGAAACCGATGATAAGTTTATAATAAAATAATATTTCCACACTTTCCAAAGGTGCCCCTCTCCTCCCTTATAAAAGAGAACCTCATCCCTCTCCTCCTCACATCAATTTGAGCCTTCACTATTGGCCAAACCCTGCCCATTTCACTTCCCCACATCCCTATAAACATCCTAGAGATCCTGGTCTTCTTCAAAGACCAATTTTAGTGCCCTAAGAAGAGGTCTCAAAGAGACGTTTCAAAGAAGAGGTAATGTCCATTACCGATTTTTTCAACTTTATTTCTTCTTCTAATTCATCTTATTTAGTTGTTTCATTATGAAGGAATAACATCAGTATCACTCATATACTGATATTTTATTATAAGTATGAATCAACTCTATTTCACCACCTATCCATCCTACGGAAAATGAAATCACCGCGCGTGCGTACGTACGGAATACCGTCTCCACGTCGTGGTGTAATCTATTTTCCACCACCAAATTACTTAGATGGGTATAATGGTGTAAATAATGAAACTATATGATTATTGTAAAGTGATATTGATTCTTAAATAGTATACATACACTCCAATACAATTACACAATCATGGGAACAATATCATCACTCGTGCGTACGTACGGAATACTGTCTCCACAATGTGATGCGACTCGTTCTACATGACATTCATTGCATAATGATTTTTTAAATGAATTTAATGAATAAATATGATATATATTACACTAATAACATTCTGGAAATTAGGTTTCTATAACCTAAAAAGAGGAATAAGAATTTATTCGAAAAAACACACCTACGATCATCAAGCAATAAACACCCGAATAACAAGTAGCAATGAAATATTACTAATAAGAAGCGTAGAATATGACCATATATGATATTATAAAATTAAGTATGATTCTGGTATAAGTCAATGACATTATTTAATTCATTATACAAGAGATTCGGACACTTACAAAGCAAATCGGACATAAGGTAAGGGAAAATCTCACAATCTCCTTTTTATCCAAGATTGTTTATACTTAAGCATTTACTGGGGAATATTTAACATCCACATCCATGTTTCCTCAATATGTAATATTTATATACTTATACAATTGTTTAAATCCAATTTTAACCTTCGGTGAGTTTTTAGGAAAAGATATGAAAGGAATATTTTTTCCTGTTTCGTACGAGGTACTTTTCGACTTTTCCTGCCAAAGTAAGAGAAGAATGTTTTTTAACTTATACGACATGATTGGATTGTTAAAAAATTATTTACAAGATGATTCCTTTATAAGTTTACAAGTTTATTTTTAATCATCTTATTTTAGATTAAAATTGTATGACATGTAAAGAAAGGAAAAGTGTTTTTGAAGTAGAAAAGATATTTTCCTCAAAATGGAGTTCAAGTGTTTTATCAAAATTATTTTCCATCTAAGATAATATAGGGTTCTGTTTCTATCCCTATTATTATATTGATTTGATTTTGTTGTGATGGAATTATTTTTATGAATTCCATTATCTAATATGAATTGTTTTATGATTTCATGATGTTTAAGAATATCATTTTTATTACATGGGTTATGCAATGATGTATGGTTTATGATTTTGTGGCACACATAAGAATGGTATCATTATGAGATGGGTGGGACCTATATCTCCCTTAAATTCATTGGGTAATGATTTATATCTCATGAGATAGACATGGCTGGAACGGCATGTTAAACCGGTTCAGAGAAACAGGACTGAAACGAGGAGTGAACTCGGTTCAGAAATGGACATTGTCCGCTAAGATAGTCTTGGCAATGAGTCTTGACTACTAAGAAATGATTCTCTATGATTATTTGTGTATGCCACATAGCTTCATGTTTTATGTTATGATTATTGGGATTACATTTGACTTCTATGATTTATCCCATGTTATGAAATTATGATTTCTTTTGCAGTGTAAGATTTCCAAAATGTTATGTTCTTATGAATATGATATGTTTGATATTTCTTTTGTTCACCCTTACTAAGTATTTGATCTCACCCTTTTGTATGTTTTCTTTTCCCAGGTCAGGAAGAAGGATATTAAGTAGGATATTCCAAAAGGGACTCTAGATATGATGAAAGAAATGAGAGACAGTGTAGATGCATTATGAACCAGTTGTTTATGTTTCCCAGTTTATAAAGACACTATACCTATACAGTCCTTTCATGGTTTGGTTCTATGTTGAAATAATTATGCTTCAATTTTGAATTAATAACCCTGTATGTAATGTATGGGTTGTCATAGTTGGTATCAGAGGAATGGTATAGTCAACCATTGGAAACTAGTATGTGAAATCCATAGTTAAAATCCTAAGGATATGTCTAAACAAAGAACAAGATATTAGAGTTATAGAAATGTCCATGAAAAACCTATGATATGACCTTAAGTGTGTAATTTTATTCTTGATTAAGTGGTTTTCCTATTATAATTAGTGTTTCCCACACTATTCTTCTTGGTTTTAGTCAATGGCTAGAACCCGAAGGAACTGTGTTAATGCGGAATGCGACTGGAATGGAATGATTGTCCCCCTGAGCAACCAAACGTTATAGGAGCTGGAATGCAAAATCTTGTAGCAATTCTCACACAAATTTCACAAGCTATGAATCATGCAGGACTTCCAAATGACCAAAGGAAGGAGCAAAATTCTATTGAATCCTTCATGAGGCAGCATCCACCATCATTCAACGGGTCTTCTGATCCATTAGTGGATGAACAATGGATCAGTACCACTGAAAAGATATTTTCAGTTCTTCAATGTCCTGAACATGATAAATTCATCTTAGCATTTTATCATTTGGAAGGTGATTCTGATCAATGGTGGAATCTTATTAAGAATACGTGGCAAAGGGTTGAAATTTAGTCCATGGAATGGGACGAGTTCAAGAACTTATTTTTCAATAAGTATTTTGCTCTTATTCTTCTAACAATGATGGAGATGGAGTTTCTTGAACTGAAGAAAAAGGATGATGAATCTGTTGGTACCTACGAAGCAAATTTTACAAGACATGCAAGGTACTGTTCCGGAATTATTATCCAACCTGAGAGTATGATCGATCGATTCTTTAGTGGATTGAAACCAAGTCTCCGAAGGGCGTTATCCATAAGGGACTTCAATAGCTACGAGGAAATTGTTTGATGTGCTCTCAAGGTTGAGATGGAGATTGGTGTAAACCATCAGTCACATGGGTTTGATAAGAAGAGAAAAATGGAATTCAAAGGAAAATCTAAATACCACACTGAAAAGTAGATGAGTTTTCCCTTATGCTCAATGTGTGGAAAAAACAAGGAGGAAATTGTCTTAAGGGGACAAGAAAATTTTATTAGTGTGGAAAAGAAGGTCATCGGGCAATTGAATATCGAAATAATGGGAAGAAGATGTCTAATGATGCGAACAAAGGAAGGGATACACATAATGATCCTACTACACTTCAATGTTTCAAGTGCAAGGTGATGGGGCATTATGCCAATCAATTCCAAAATCCAAGGGTTTATGATGATGATCGACGTCAACAAACTCTTAAGGCCAAAGACAGAAGAATGTCACATGCAATTACTATCGGCGATGTGGAGTACGACAACGAAGTGGTGAGAGGTACACATACCATCCACTCTAAAGTAGAAAATGTTTTATTTGATTCTGGATCCACCCATTCTATTGTATCTGACGAATTTTCTAAGGGTACCACCGTATTACCTCAACAATTAGATGTTGAGTTGGTTGTGACAACTCCTAATGGCACAAAAGTTGCATCAAAAGTTTACAATTCTTCTCCTACTGATGTTTTTGGGAAAGTGATTCCTAAAAATCTTGTGATCCTTCAAAAAGTGGAATTTGATGTGATTAGTGGAATGGATTGGCTTCTCTTATATGGAGCTCATATCAATTTCTAAAGAAGGGAAGTCACATTTCATATACCAGATCAATCTATGATCATCTATCGATGCAAGTATGAACATAACCATCCAGTGGAAATTTCTTTTCTCGTATGGGTATTGATTCCACTAAATGAAGGTTATTTATCTCAAATGGTTGGAGTGAAACTCACGATTAATAAAATGACCATTGTTCTGGAATTTGATGAAGACATTCCGGAGGAATTTCCAGGTCTTCCCCCAAATCATGAAGTCGATTTTTCAATAGAACTTGTACCGGGTGATTTTCCTATTTCAAAGACACCATATAGAATGGCCCCAATTGAGTTGCAGGAATTGAAGAATCAAATCTAAGAGAATCTTGATAAAGGATTCATACACCCTAGTGTGTCACCTTGGGGAGCACATGTTCTGTTTGTTAAGAAGAACAATGGATCAATGAGACTCTACATTGATTATCGATAACTTAACAAGATCACTATCAATAACAAATATCATATCCCACGCATTGATGACCTATTTGACCAACTACGCAGAGCTCAATACTTTTCCAGGATTGATTTTCATTCAAGGTATCATAAATTAAGGGTCGAAATGGAGGATTTACCAAATATGGCTTTCCATACAAGGTATGGACACTATAAATTTATAGTGATGCCATTTGGTCTTACTAATGCCTCTACTATCTTCATGGATCTGATGAATATAGTCTTTGGAGACTATCTTGATTAGTTTGTGGTAGTATTTATAGATGATATTCTTGTCTATTCAAAGAGCAAGGAGGAACATGAAGATCACTTCAGAATTTTATTGAAGATCCTAAGAAAGGAGAAGATTTATGCCAAATTTACCAAGTGTGAATTTTGTCTTCAAAAAGATGAATTTTTGGGTCACATAATCTCAAAAGAGGGGATATCTGTGGATCCAGCAAAAACAGAGGTTATCGAATGATGGTCGAGACCAACAATAGCAACTGAGATCCGAAGTTTTCTTGGTTTGGTTGGATATTACCGATGTTTTGTGAATGATCTTTCAAGGTTATATAACCAACTCATCATGTTGACTCGGAATGGAGTTAAGTTTTCTTGGACGGAGGAATTTGAAGAGAATATCAAAGAGGTAAATAGAAGGTTAGCCAGTGCACCTGTGCTCACACTACCTTGTAGTGGAGAAAGAGTTGTGATCTACAGTGATGCATCCAAGAAGGGACTATGGTGTGTTCTTATGAAAAATGATATGGTGATAGCTTATTCCTCACGACATTTGAAAATCCATGAGAAAAATTACCCAACTCGTGATTTGGAGTTAGCTGCGGTAATATCTGCATTAATGATTTGGAAGCATTATATTTATGGAGGAAGGTGTGACATTTATACTGATCATAAATGTTTAAAGTATATTTTCACACAAAAGGAGCTGAATATGCGCCAAAGAAGATGGTTGGAGCTGATTAAGGATTACGACTGCTCAATTCTTTACCACCATGGGAAATCAAACAAGGTGGCAGATGCCTTAAGTCAAAAAGACCATTCTAGCGTGTCCATGATGAATATCAAAAAAGATACAATATTTATGGATTTACAAAGGATGGATCATGTAATTATAATGGAAGGGGAAAATTCATATCTTTATCAAATGAATGTCCAACCATCTATACATGTGAAGATTATAGAGGCACAGAAAGAAGATGTAGAGTTACAAAAGAAGGTGTGAAATTTCCTGAGTTAAACCTTGATTGTGATGGGATAATAAGGTTCATGAATCGGGTGTGTGATACTCCTATCCCCGAATTAATGATGGATCTGATAGATGAGGCTCATATTTCATCATTCTCTATTCATCCTGGAAGCACGAAAATGTATAGGGACCTGAAAGAGTACTTCTGGTGAGATGGCATGAAAAGAGATGTTGCTGAATTTCTCTCTCGATTCATGGTTTGCCATCATGTTAAAGATGAGAGACAAAATTCTAAGGGGATGTCACAACCATTACCCATACCTGAATGGAAATGGGAAAACATCACTATGGATTTTGTCATCGGACTTCCTAAAACATCCAAAGGCAATAATGCTATCTGGTTCATAGTTGATCATCTTACAATGTCTGCACACTTCATTACTATTAGAGAGGGTTTCTATCTATATTATCTTTCCATGATATATGTAAAGGAAGTGGTATTATTTCATGGAGTTCCACTTTTTATTATATCTGATCGGGATTCGAGGTTTACTTCAATGTTTTGGCGAAGTCTTTAGCATACTCTGGGTACAGAGTAGAGTTTCAGCACTACTTATCATCCTCAGACAGATGGTAATTCTCATAGGACAATTCAAACTCTAGAAGATAGGTTGAGAGCTTGCTCTATGGATTTCAAAGGTGGTTGGAATCAACACCTATCTTTGGTGGAATTTTCATATAATAATAGCTTTCACTCTAGTATTCAGATGGCTCCTTATGAATCCGTCTACGGAAAAAATGCAGAACTCCAACTTGTTGGGATGAAGTTGGGGAAAGAAAGCTATTAGGACCTGATCTTGTTGATGAGAGGGCAGAAAGGGTCAAATCTATTCCCCATCACATAAGAGCAGCTCAGAGTTGACAAAAAAGTGATGCCGATAACCAAAGAAAAGACCTAGAGTCTGTAGTGGGTGATAAATTATTCTTACGAATATCTCCTTGGAAAAGGGTAATGAGATTTGGAATGAAGGGAAAGTTGATCCCTAGATATATCAGTCCTTTCGATATACTGAATCGTGTTGGGAAGGTAGCTTACTAATTGGAGCTTCCACCGAATCTCTCCCAAGTTCACGATGTGTTCCATGTATCTCACCTGAGAATTTACATACCCGATCCTCCACATGTACTTAACTCAGAAGTATTACCGCTCGAGCAAGATTGTTCTTATGAAGAAGAGCTGATAGAGATTATGTATTGTAGCGAAAAATTCCTATGTAACAAGACAACTCGCATGGTGAAAGTTTTATAGAGGAACCACCAATTAGGAGAAACTACATGAGAACATGAGGATATGATGAGGGAGAGGTATTCCCATCTATTTATAATAATGTGAAAAATTTCTAGGGTGAAATTCAATTTAAAGGTTGGGGGGTAGAATATAACACCCTTAGATTTTATGACAAATATTTTTTTATGTATTATGTTATACGCAACACCAATGGAATCTTTCACAACACACAATACTGACTTGACTTGCAATACACGCAATCACGACTTTCCTCGATAGCTTGTGTAGTATGCAATACTAGGTTTCCCTAAATAACGATATATTATTATGGACTAGCCGTTATGAATATAATAAACTAAATTTTGAATTTTATAACATTATTATTCATCTTTCACATTTTCTAGAACATTGTAGGAGAACAAAATAATTTTTTCGGGTAAAATAAGTATTTTTCAAAAAATACAGTTTTGTCGCCATTCGATGGTGCACCCACATTAAATTTAATTACTGAAATGTTTATAAGTCCAATTTGACAAAATAAAATTCTTCTTTGAATCAGGATATAAAAATTTACTTTGGATAAAATTTTGATGTTTTTCTGATAACTTTCATATTTTGGTGAATAGTAAAAATATGCTAATTTTAAAATAAAAACAAATTTTTTCATTGATATAATTTATATGGTTAAATTATAATATTTAAATGTTTTAAATTATAAATATAATATATTTTTACCATTTAATATAATTTATGTTATTAGCATTAATTTTACATTTAATTCATAGGTAAAAACATTTCAATCTTTTGAAATGTTTTAACTTTTCAAACCCGTTTTCTTAACAACAGGATTAATTTTAAATTAATTACTATAACTTCTGTGTTTTTAATTTTGAAAATTTAATTCCATATTTGGAATCAGTGGGTCAAAATTATGTTAATAGGTTACTTTTAATTTCTTTTTGATGTTATGAATAGTAACTACGATAATTTTTATTTAAAGCAGTTAAAGGTAAATAGGGTAATTCAAGATTAAAAGAATATTATAATAATTCAAAATTACCTTGAGACTTGTCATAACCTTATTGTATGAGTAGTGGCCGACCATGGGCATCCTTGGGTCGATTTTGGGACCCCATTGAGCCAATTGGTAGTGATAATGTCAATTTGGATTAATTAATTTAATGTAATGACAAAATTGACATTAACAAAAATATTTTAGTAATTAATTTTTATAAGGGGTTATTTAAATTATATTTTAGACTATAAATATTCATTGGAAAGCTAAAATGAATTCCTACAAGTTGATATTTGTTTTATAATTTTTAGACATCAGATAAATTAAATTATTTATGACACAATAATGATACAGTATTTACCACATTAATAAATCATTTATGTAAATAAGATTATAATGATTAAAATATTTTCCAAAATATGTCCAATTATAATTTTATGATTTTATTTCGACCATGATTCATCTTATCTTAATCTTTAATGATTTTTGGAACTTTTTAAACTGATCATATGTTTTAATAAAATAATATTTCCACACTTTCCAAAGGTGCCCCTCTCCTCGCTTATAAAAGGGCACCAACTCCCTCTCCTCCTCACTCCAATTTGAGCCTTCATGCTCAGCCAAACCTTGCCCATTTCACTTACCCACTTCCCTAGAAACATCCTAGATATACTGGTCTTCTTCAATGTCCAATTTTAGTTCCCTTAGAAGAGGTCTCAAAGAGGCGCTTCAAAGAAGAGGTAATGTCTGTTACTAATTCATTCAACTTTATTTCTTCTTCTACTTATTCTTATTTAGTTTTTTCATTACGAAGTAATAACATCAGTATCACTCATATACTGATATGTTATTATAAGTATGAAACAACCCTATTTAACCACTTATCCCTTCTACAAAAAACAAAATCACCATGCATGTGTACGTACGGAATACCGTCTCCACGCCGTGGTGTAATATATTTTCCACCACCACCTTTCTTGGATTGGTATAATGGTGTAAATAATGACTCTATATTTTTATTTTAAATTTATATTGATTCTGAAATAGTATACATACACTCCAATACAATTCCACAATCATGGGAATGATATAATCACTCGTGCGTACGTACAGAATACCATCGCCACGATGTGATGCGAATCGTTCTACATGATCTTCATTGAATAATGATTATGTAAATGAATTTAATGAATATATATGATATATATTACACTAATACCATTCTGTAAATTAGTTGTCTATAACCTAAAAAGAGTAAGAAGAATTTATTCGACAAAACACATATACGAACATAAATCAACAAACACCCGAATAACAAGTAGCAATGAAATATTACTAATAAGAAGATAATAATATGACCATATATGATATCATAAAAATAATTATGATTTTAGAATAAGTAAATGAATTTTTTTAAATAATTATAGAGGAGTTTCAGACACTAACGAAGAAAATCGGACCTAAGGTAAGGGAAAATCTCGCAATCTTATTTTTTATCTAAGATTGTTTACACTTCAGAATTTTTATGGGGAATATTTATCATACACATCCTTGTTTCATCAATATGTAATATTTATATCCTTATATAATTCTTTAAATCCAATTTTACCATTTGATTAGTTTTTATTAAAATATATGAAAGGAATCTTCTGTCTTTTTTCGTACGAGGTACTTTTTGACTTTTCCGTCCAAAGTACGAGAAGAATGTTTTTTTAACTTATACCGCATGAATGGATTGTTAAAACATTATTTCCAAGAATATTCCTTTACAATATTTCAAGTTTATTTTTAATCATCTTCTTTTAGTTTAAAATTGTATGACATGTAAAGAAAGGAAATGTGTTTTGAAGTAGAAAGGATTGTTTCCTCAAGAATGGAGTTCAAGTGTTTTATCAAAATAATTTTCCATCTAAGGTAATATAGGGTTATGTTTCTATCCCTATTATTAAATTGATTTGATTATGTTGTGATGGAATTATTTTTAGGAATTCCTTTATCTCATATGAATTGTTTTATGATGTCACAATGTTTAAGAATCCCATTTTTAATCAATGGGTTACGCAATGATGTATGGTTAATGATTTTGTGTCACACATAAGAATGGTATCATTATTAGATGGGTGGTACCTATATATATCTCCAATTTATTGGGTAAAGATTTATATCTCATGAGATAGACATGGCTGGAACGGTAGGTTAAACCGGTTCAGTGAAACAGGACTGAAACGTGGAGTGAACTCGGTTCAGAAATGGACATTCCCCGCTAAGATAGTCTTGAAAATGAGTCTTGACTACTTAGAAATGATTCCATATAATTAAATGTGTATACCACAAAGCTTAATGTTTTCTGTTATGATTATTGGGATTACATTTCACTTTTATGATTTATCCCATGTTATGAAATTATGATTTCTTTTGTAGGGTAAGATTTCCAAAATGTTATGTTCTTATGAATATGATATGTTTGATATTTCTTTTGTTCACCCTTACTGAGCATTTGAGCTCACCCTTTTGTATGTTTTATTTTCCCTAGGTCAAGAATAATGATATTAAGTAGGATATGCCAAAAGGGACTCTAGATATGTTGAAATAAATGGGAGACAGTGTAGATGCTTTATGAACCAGTTGTTTATGTTTCCCAGTTTCTAAAGACACTATACCTATACGGTCCTTTCATGGTTTGGTCATATGTTGAAATAATTATGCTTCAATTTTGAAGTAATAACCCTTTATGTAATGTATGGGTCGTTATAATTGGTATCAGAGGAATGGTATAGTAAACCATTGGAAATTAGGATGTGAAAGCCATAGTAAAAAACCTAAGGATATGTCTAAACATAGAAAACAATCTTAGTGTTTTAGGAATGTCCATGAACAACCTATGATAATACATTAAGTGTGAAATTTTATTCTTGATTATGTGGTATTCCTATTATAATTAGTGTTTCTCACACAATTGTTCTTGGTTTTAGTCAATGGCTGGAACCCGAAGGAACCGTGTTAATGCGGAATGCGAAGGGCAATGCAATGATTGTCCCCCTGAGCAACCAAATGTTATGGGAGATGGAATTCAACATCTTGTAGCAATGCACACATAACTTTCTCAATCTATGAATCATATAGGACATCCAAATGAGTAAATGAAGGAGCAACATTCTGTTGAATCCTTCATGAAGTAGCTTCCACCATCATTCAACGGGTCTTCTGATCAATTAGTGGCTGAACAATGGATCAATACCACTAAAAAGATATTTTCACTTCTTCAATGTTCTGAACATGATAAATTCATCTTAGAATTGTATCTTTTGGAAGGTGATGCTGATCAATGGTGAAATCTTATTAATAACACGAGGAAAAGGGATGAAATTGAGTCCATGGAATTGGACGAGTCCAAGAACTTATTTTTCAATAAGTATTTTCCTCGTATTCTTCGAACAATGATGTGGAAGGAGTTTCTTGAACTGAAGCAAAAGGATGACGAATTTGTTGGTACCTACGAAGCAAATATTACAAGACCTGCAAGGTACGCTTCCGGAATTATTATCCAACCTGAGAGTAAGATCGATCGATTCATTATTGGCTTAAAACCAAGTCTTCGAAGGGCGTTAGCCATAAGGGACTTCAATGGCTATAAGGAAATTTTTCGATGTGATCTCATGGTTGAGATGGAGATTGGTGTAACCCATCAGTCACATGGGTTTTATAAGAAGAGGAAAATGGAATTCAAAGGAAAATATAAAGACCACACTGAAAAAAGATGAGTTTTCCCTTATGCTCAATGTTTGGAATGAAACATGGAGGAAATTGTCTTAAGGGGACAAGAAAATGTTATAAGTGTGGAAAAGAAGGTCATCGAGCAATTGAATGTGGAAATAATGGGAAGAAAATGTCTAATTATGTGAATGAAGGAATGGATACACAGAATGATCCTACTACACTTCAATGTTTCAAGTGCAAGGATATGGGGCATTATTCCTATCAATGTCCAAATCAAAGGTTTGATGATGATGATCGATTTCAACAATCACTTAAGGACAAAGACAGAGGAATGTCACATGCAATTACTATCGGCGATGTGGAGTGCGACAACGAAGTGGTGAGAGGTACACTTACCATCCACTCTAAAGTAGAAAATGTTTTATTTGATTCTGGATCCACCCACTCTTTTGTTTCTAAAGAATTATCGAAGGGTATCACCGTATTACCTAAAAAATTAGATATTGAGTTGGCTGTGACAACTCCTAATGGCACAAAAGTCGCATCAAAAGTTTACAATTCTTCTTTTAATGAAGTTTAGGGGAAAGTGCTTCTTGAAAATATTGTGATCCTTCCAATAGTGGAATTTGATGTGATTCTTGGCATGGATTGGATTTCCTTATATGGATCTCATATCAATTTCTAAATAAGGGAAGTCACATTTCATATTCTAGATCAATCTATGATCGTCTATCGATGCAAGGATGAACATAACCTTCCAGTGGAAATTTATTCTTTCTTATGGGTCTTGATTCCACTAAATGAAGGTTATTTTTCTCAAACGGTTGGAGAGAAACTCACTATTAATAAAATGACCATTGTACGGGAATTTGATGATTACTTTCCAGAGGAATTACCATGTCTTCCACCAAATCGTGAAGTTTAGTTTCCAATAGAACTCGTACTGTGTGATTTGCTTATTTTAAAGACACCTTATAGAATAACCCCAATTGAGTTGCTGGAATTGAAGAAGAAACTCCCAGAGAATCTTGATAAAGGATTCATACGCCCTAGTGCGTCACCTAGGGGAGCACCTGTTCTGTTTGTTAAGAAGAAAGATGGATCAATGAGACTATGTATTGATTATGGAGAACTTAACAAGATCACTATCAAGAAAAAATATCCTCTCCCACACATTGATGAACTATTTGACCAACTACGTGGAGCTCAATACTTTTCCAAGATTGATCTTCATTCAGGGTATCATCAATTAAGGTTCAAAATGGGGGATTTACCAAAGACGACTTTCCGTATAGGGTATGGACAATATGAATTTATAGTGATGCCATTTGGTCTTACTAATGCCCCTGCTATCTTCATGGATCTGATGAATAGAGTCTTTAGAGACTATCATGATCAGTTTGTGGTAGTCTTTATAGATGATATTCATGTATATTCAAAGGGAAAGGTGGAACATGAATATCACTTGAGAATTGTATTGGTGTCCCTAAAAAGGAGAATCATTATGCCAAATTTACCAAGTGTGAATTATGGCTTAAATTTTTTTCATTTTTTGGTCACATAATCTCAAAAGAGGGGAAATTTGTGGATCCAGCAAAAACAGAGGTTATCGAAAGATGGTCGAGACCAACAATAGTAATTGAGATCCAAAGATTTCTTGGATTAGATGGATATTACTGATTGTTTGTGAAATAATTTTCAAGGTTATATAACCCACTCACCAAGTTGACTCGGAAAGGAGTTATGTTTGCTTGGACGGATGAATATGAAGAGAATTTCAATGATCTAAAAAGAAGGTTAGCCAGTTCACATGTTCTCACACTACCTTGCAGTGGAGAAAGGTTTGTGATCTACAGTGATGCATCCAAGAAGGTAATAGGTTGTGTTCTTATGAAAAATGTTATGGTGATAGCTTATGCCTCATGACAGTGGAAAATCCATGAGCAAAATTACCCAACTCATGATTTGGAGTTAGCTGCGGTAATATTTCCATTAAAGAGTTGAGGGCATTATCTTTATGGAGAAAGGTGTGACATTTATACTGATCATAAAAGTTTAAAGTATATTTTCACACAAAAGGAGCTGAATATGCGCCAAAGAAGATGGTTGAAGATGATTAAGGATTACGAATGCTCAATTCATTACCACCTTAGGAAAGTAAACAAGGTGGAAGATGAATTCAGTTGACAAGACCATGCTACCTTGACCATGATGAAGATCAAAAAAGATCTAATATTTATGGATTTACAAAGGATGGATCTTGGAATTATAATGGATGGGGAAAATCATATCTTTATCAAATGAATGTTCAACTATCTATACATGTGAAGATTAAAGAGGCACAGAAAGAAGATGTAGAGTCACAAAAGAAGGTGATAAATGTTCCTGAATTCAACCTTGATTGTGATGGGATAATAAGGTTCAAGAATCGGGTTTGTGTTCCTCCCATACCCGAATTAAAGAAGGGTCTGCTGGATGAGGCTCATAGTTCTTCATTCTCTATTCATCATAGAAGTACGAAAAATGTATAGGGACCTAAAAGAGTACTTCTGGAGGGATGGCATGACAAGAGATGCTACTGAATATGTCTCTCGATGCTTGGTTAGTCAGCAAGTTAAAGCTGAAAGACAAATTTATAAGGGGATGTTACAACCATTACCCATACCCGAATGGAAATGGGAAAACATCACTATGGACTTTGTCACCGGACATCCTAAAACATCCAAAGGCAATAATGCTATCTGGGTCATAGTTGATCATCTTAAAAAGTCTGCACACTTCATTTCTATTAGAGAGGATTTCTCTCTAGATCATCATGTCAGGATATATGTAAAGGAAGTGGTAAGATTTCATGGACTTCCACTTTATATTATATCTGATCGGGATCCGAGGATTACCTCAAAGTTCTAGAGAAGTCTTTAACATAATCTGGGTACAGAGTAGAGTTTCAGCACTGCTTATCATCCTCAGATAGATGGTCAGTCTGATAGGACAATTCAAATTCTAGAAGATAGGTTGAGAGCTTTCTCTATGGATTTCAAAGGCGGTTGGGATCAACACCTATCTTTGGTGGTATTTTCTTATAATAATAGCTTTTACTCTAGTATTCAGATGGCTCCTTATGAATCCCTCTATGGAATGAAATGTAGAACTCCAACTTGCTGGGATGAAGTTGGGGAAAGAAAGATATTAGGACCTGATCTTGTTGATGAGATGGCAGAAAAGGTCATAACTATTCCACAACTCATAAGAGCTTCTCAGAGTCGACGGAAAATATATGCCGATAACCAAAGAAAAGATCTAGAGTTTGTAGTGGGTGATAAAGTGTTTTTACGAATATCTCCCCGGAAAAGGGTAATGAGATTTGGAAAGAAGGGAAAGTTGAGCCCTAGATATATCAGTCCTTTCGAAATACTGGATTGTGTTGGGAAGGTAGCTTACGGATTGGCACTTCCACTGAATCTGTCCCATGTTCACGATGCATTCCATGTATCTCTCCTGAGAAAGTACATACCTGATCCTTCACATGTACTCAGCTCAGAAGTTGTACCGCTGGAGAAAGATCATTCTTATGAAGAGGAGCCGATATAGATTCTAGATCGTAGCGAAAAATTCTTATGGAACAAGACAACTCGCATGGTGCAAGTTTTATGGAGGAAATATGTAACACCCCAAGCTTTCACGATACACTTCCCTTTCAATAATGCAATAGCTTGCATTGTACGCAAGTTCGAGATTCTAACACGCTGAGACCAATCAAAGTAGCCGTTATGAATATTAATACCTAATTTTTGAAATATTATAAATTTTATCTTGCCAAATGGACTTCGTTTTTGGATTCGGAATATAGAAATTAGCCTATGTTGAATTTTTGGTATTTTCAGAGAACTTCCAATTTTCTATGAATAGAGAAAAATACATAAAAACAACTTTTTTAATCAAAATTATTTATGGTGATAAATTATACTATTGAGTGGTTTTAAAAGTATAATTATAATATATTTTTACCATTTTATCCAATGGTGTTCATTATAATTAATTTCACTTTAAAATTGGACATAAACAATTGTCAATCTTTTGATATATATTGTTTCATAAGAACACGCTATTTGTTATGACATTGGGAATTAATTATGATATTAATTAACGCAACTTATATGTTTGGAATTTTGTAAAATAGACATCATTTTTGAATTAGGAATATCAGTTATAGCTTAGGGTGAAATTTTGGCATTGTTCTGAAAAACTTTAATTTTTGATGAATAGTGAATCCACTAAGTGGTAGTCAAAAAAATGATTTTTCGTTTAATTGAAACATTACCACTTCTGTGATTTGATTTTAAAAAATCCGGTATACATGGTTGTCATTAGGAAGTAAAATGTGGTTCAATGGGATGAAAATAATTGTTGGTGAATAGTAACTTTTAAGTTTAATTAATCACGATTAAAGGTAATTAGTGAAATTTAAGGTAAAAATGATATTATAAAAATATGAAAATACCTTTACACATGTCCTACCCCTATTGTATGAGTCATGGACGACCAAGAAAATCCATGGGTCAACTTTGGGACCCCATGGAGCCACTTTGGTAGGAAAATGACATAAATAACTTCTTATTTAATGTTAAAATAAAAAGGTCACAAACAAGAGTTGTTTTACTAAAACAATTTTTAAATGAGGTTATACAAGTCATATTTTTGACTATAAATATTCATTATAATGATAAAACGATTTCCTACATAATGATATTTTTTTTATTACTTTTAGGGATTAAATAAATTAAATATTTTACGACACCATGATGATGCAACGATTACCTCATTAATTAACGATTTAAATAAAATGAAAAGATAATGTAAAATCTAAGAATTACACTTGTACAAATCCTATTGGATGAAAATATTTTGAACCCTTATCACTTTATCCTAGAATTATATATGTGTGGGACCTTTAGAATCCGAAAAATCATTGTATAATAAAGTAACATTTTATTACTTTCCAAGAGTGCCCCTCCTCTCCACTTATAAAAGGCCCCCTCAGCTACCACCTTACTCACAATTTCAATGCCTTTTGGCTCGGCCAACCTCTGCCCAAATACTCTCCCAACTTCCCTCCCTTACTCCTAGAAGACTCACCTTGGGCAGAAGTCTTCCCAAGGAAGCCTTTGGCTCAAATCAAAAAGAGTTACCCAATTTTAAGGTAATGTCTTATCTAATGTTGTTTTGTTTTATTTTGCTTCTCCAACCCCTAAACTATTTTTATTACTATATATTGTAACAACAACAGTATAATAAATATATGAGGATGTTGTTATGATAATTATTTGGTTTACACTTACACACACCTTCGTCTAATGGTTAAATAACATTCTGTTTCTGTGGGTGGCGATATACTGCCTCATGAAACGATGATTGTTCAATATTCTTTTAACACCTTTAATGGTGGCCATTTTGATGACACTATTTTCATATATGATATACACATTATGTTTATGTTTTACTTATGCTTCTTTATTTCTCATTTATTGCATACATTATGATTTTCATTATGGGTAAATGCAATAATTTCATTTTAGGAAGTGCGGAATACCACCCCCTCAAAGTGATTTGAATCGTTAATGCCATATGCGGGATCTATAAAGGATGGAGTAAATGGTTTAATAAATTATATTATACTGGAATTATATTATACCTTTATATTTTTATAACTTCCTTCCATTAAATATTAAATGGAAATGAAAGTAGTGTTCATGCGTACGTACGGATTACCGTCTCCATGAATGGTGCAATTCATTTCTTACCTCTAAATGTTATGTAATATTATAAATGAATGTATATACTAGATATATATTATGTATATGATATATACATCATGAATATAATTATGGATATAATGGATAATTTACCACATGAACAAAGTGTAATTATAATAAGATTATTTTTGACTCAAGTACCTAAGATCGACAAAACGACCGTTATAAACTTAATTAATTACACAATGTTCATGACATGGTAATAAGTGATATAAAAGTAATAATGGACATGAAAAAGGATCTTATATAAATAGAAATTAACTCTAGTATATTATTCAGGAGGTTAAATAACGATCGAGTAAAGTCGGACACGAGGTAAGGGAACTTCTTAACCCAATTTCTATTCATTGGGTAAATCTCCTACTTTCAAATTATGTCATGATATTATTATTTCCTATCTTGTATTTGTACATTATTTATGTGTACTTATAGTAAATACACATAATTGATCTATTTTATTTTAAAAATGATCTTTTTATGGACTTCGTCTCAATCTCCTTTCATTTAGGCATATTTGTTTTTATACACAACTTTCATTTATACGGTGTATAAACCCCTTTGACTTTTACTTTTATACAAAAGGAATCTTTTTATACAAATCGTTTTTACTAAAAGCCAAATGTAAATTTTTTTCTTACGTATGCGGCGACAACGACTTCTCCGCCGCCGTGACCATTATTTGAGTTTTGGCTTCCTCTACAAGCCATAAATTTTTTTAAAATAAAAAATAAATACAAGTTTTAATTTTCTTTTATTTTGGTGTTGAAAATGGTTTTGAAAGTGTTTTTATTATATCAATGTGTTGTATTGTTATCTTGTGATTGAAATGTGGGAATGTTATCTTTACGTTATACATGTTTTATGTGATACAAATATGTTATGGTTTATGATATGTTTAAACCTATTCATATGAGGAATGCATTGGACATAATAAGTGACGGGTGGAGCCCGCTATAGCTTCTCGATGCATCGGTAGGTCTCATGAGACAAACTAGTGTTTTGGCACGAGGCCTGGACAAAATCATAATTGTGGTCTTGGCACAAGGCCTTGGCTACGTGGTTATGATAGTATGGCATTATGCATTCCATCATTATGAAAGTGGTTACTGATATTGCATGTGATTATTCTACTAGTAGAATATCAATGTGAATAAGTAAATGGAATTACCTCATTTTACTTTTTCCATATTATGTTTAAGTTCATGTTTAAAAGGCTTTTGTTTTAGTTATACATTGCCTTAAATGTTAATTTTTATTTATGAAAGCTTCTGCAATATTGTTATCCTTACTGAGAATCGGAGCTCACCCCTTTCAATGATTTAATATTTTCCAGGATGTGAAGAAGTATTTTATGAATGACCTGCAGGGATAATCGGAAAGGGATATGAGTGTGGACTATGAAGACCATGATATTATAGTTTTTTTACTTTATGATGTAATAAAATAATTATGAATGTATCTAGTGTTTCCAAGGCTACTAAACTAATCAGTCATTCAAGACATGATCTTTTGTGATCATGCCAATGTTACAAAATAACGTACCGACTCTGGTTAACTGTTGTCGGGGCGTTACAGTTGGTATCAGAGGCATTTTAGTACTAACCTTGGATGCTAGATTTAGATAAACTATGATTAGAGCACATAGACCAAAGATAGACTTTGAGGATTAGTATAGAATAACTTTCTAGAATTTTGGTATTATATAGATTTTGTGAGTTTTCCGAGCAATACATCTCTATCTAGATACGAGCAGGTAGAGGTGGCTCTGGCATAGATGTACCTAGGGGTACAACCCGAAAACACCGCTTTGAGCTAGACTCGAACGAGAACTGGTGCATGACAACTGGCCTTACTGCACTCTTGGTTACGACACTCTCGGGGGATATGCTTAGGATATTTTTTCGTTTTCATTAAAAACCACTATGAAGGGTTATGAGTATATACTTCCTCAAATAAAACTTTTTTATGGATTATATCCATAAATAGTTCAATTTGTGTTAATTATTTTACAAGTATGGAATTATGTATTTTGATTCATTAACTAATCTAGTTTATGCCATTGTTTAGAAATGGTTCCTAGTGGAGGAAATGGAAACCGTATCAATGCACGCACTCCATGTAGGGATTTCCCTCCTACTCAAGATAATTATTGTGGATCTAGGGATACAACTATTGCTGATCAACTTATTACCATATTGGGACAACTCACTCAGGTTATGAATAATAACCTTACTCGTATGGAGCACCCTGATCCGCAACGTGGAGGATCAATGTTAGACCATTTCATGAGGCAGAAAACACCAACATTTAATGGGGGTACAAATCCATTAGTAGCTGAGAAATGGATAAACTCCTTAGAGAAAATATTCCATGCCTTGTGGAGTAGCGAAAGGGAGAAGGTTGTCATGGCTGTCTACCGCCTCACTAGAGATGCTGATCAATGGTGGTAGTTGATTCAAAATACAAAGGAAGATGAAGAAGTATCAAGTATGGAATGGAGAGAGTTCAAAGATCATTTCTTAGAAAAATACTTCCCTTGTGACCATCGAGAAGATTTGGAAAGGCAATTTTTGAGTCTGAGGCAAAAGGTGGATGAGAATGTCGCAATGTATGAGTCCAACTTTACAATGTTAGCGAGGTATGCTGTAGATTATATACGTAACCCAAGAAGTAAGATTGATCGTTTTATTGATGGGTTAAAACCATTTCTCCGTCGAGATTTACTATCAGAGCCCTTCTCATCGTATGAAGATATTGTATCGTGTGCTATCAAGACAGAAAAGGAATTATCTAAGTCTTATGACAACAAAGTAAAGCAAGAGAAGAAGAGAACGGTGGAACAAGAGACAGATAAAGGGAAAAAAGGGAAATAATGATTTTCTATTATGTGATAATTGTGGGAAAAATCACCCCGGTACCTGCGTAAAAAGAATGGGAGTTTGTTATAAATGTGGAGAAAAAGTTCATCAGGCTCGTGATTGCAAGGAAAAGAAAGAGGCTATCAATGTTGAATGCTACAATTCTAGGGAAATGGGGCATTATGAAAATGAATGTCCTAAGAGTCAGGGAAACTTACCTTGGAAAATTCCAAGGGATCAAGGCCAAGATTATGTTTTTGCTACAGATGAAGTTGAATAATTAATATATTTGTGTCTTTGGAATCAAGGCTTATATTCTAGTTATAAGAATAATGTGATATCCAAGATTGTACAACAGTACATGTTGTTTTCATTAAGTTTTTAATATTATGAAGGTCATCATATTTTAGTATGTGACAATAAGAGGAACTTTACATTTTTTTAGGAATATGATGATACAATTGATTTTAGAATTTAGAGACCTTTTAGAGAAAGATTGGACATCGGTATTTTGGATAAATATAAAGGTTGGGATGGATTAAGTTGAACTTTCAAAAGTATTGTTTAAGTTTAAAACATTTTTGAATATTATTTTAGGAATATTATAATACTATAGTTTTAGGAAAAGGACAACCTGTAGGGTGGGGCATAACCCGTCGCGTCGGACAAAGCTGCAGGAATCGAACCCTCACCCATAGAGCGACAGACCTTTATTACCTACCACTAGCCTACAGGATGTCCCTGGTTATTACAAAATAGTTTTCCTAATTTAAATTGTCTGTGTTAATATTTTGAACTTTGTACGATTAGGATATTTATAAAATTTTTGAAATCTATTACCTTTTGGAGTGAAAGATGGGTTCGTGGTAAACATTTATTAAAGAACGAAAGCCTACATGACAAGTAAGTATATTTCCTTACATTCTTATTAAATCTCTTAAATAAATTCCTCAACTTTATGAAAGGTAAATTAAAACAAAAACTTTGTCGGTTAACTTTTCCAATTGGGGATTCAATGACCGTTTAACCAATCACAAGTTTGTGATTTTCTTATTGTTAACTTTATCCTATTCCTGTTTTCTATAACTCTCCATCAGACCTTGATGGTTTGTTTCTCCTCGATATCCATATTTTCATAGAATCCTAGTATGGTCTATCTCAGGTGACCTTTGTGCTTCTCTTTCTTTCTTTTAATGTTATATCTTATTAACCCTATTTCCGATGTGGGTTTTCCACAAAGTCATTTTCTATTTTCAACCTTTTTTTTCGAAGAACATTTTAAATTGCGAGGACACAATTTATTGAAGGAGGGGAGAATGTAACACCCCAAGCTTTCACGATACACTTCTCTTTCAATAATGCAATAGCTTGCATTGTACGCAAGTTCGAGATTCTAACACTCCGCGACCATTCAAAGTAGTCGTTATGAATAGTAATACCTAATTTTTGAAATTTTATAAATTTTTTCTTGCCAAATGGACTTCGTTTATTGATTTGGAATATCGAAATTAGCCTATGTTGAATTTTTGGTATTTTTCTGAGAACTTCCAATTTTCTATGAATAGTTAAAAATACATAAAAACAATGTTTTTAATCAAAATAATTTATTGTGATAAATTATAATATTGAGTGGTTTTAAAGTATAATTAGAATATATTTTTACCATTTTATCCAATGGTGTTCATTAGAATTAATTTCACTTTAAAATTGGACATAAACAATTGTCAATCTTTTGATATATATTGTTTCTTAAAAACACGCTATTTGTTACGACAGTGGGAATTAATTATGAAATTAATTAATGCAACTTATATGTTTGGAATTTTGTAAAATATACATCATTTTTTAATTCGGAATATCAATTATCGCTTAGGGTGAAATTTTGGCATTGTTATGAAAAACTTTAATTTTTGATGAATAGTGAAACCAGTTAGGGGTAGTTAAAAAACTGATTTTTCGTTTAAATGAAACATTACCACTTATGTGATTTGATTTTTAAAAATCCGACATACATGGTTTTCATTAATAAGTAAAATGTGGTTCAATGGGATGAAAATAATTTTTGGTGAATATTAACTTTTAAGTTTAATTAATCACGATTAAAGGTAATTAGTGGAATTTAAGGTAAAAATGATATTATAAAAATATGAAAATACTCTTACACTTGTACAACACCTATTTGATGAGCCATGGCCGACCAAGAAAATCCATGGGTCAACTTGGGGACCCCATGGAGCCACATTGGTAGGAAAATGACATAAATAACTTTTTATTTAATGTTAAACTAAAAAGGACACAAACAAGAGTTGTTTTACTAAAACAATTTTTAAATGGGTTTATACAAGTCATATGTTTTACTATAAATATTAATTTGAAATATTAAACTATTTCCTAAATCATGATATTTTTTTTATAATTTTTAGACATTAAATAAATTAAATTATTTATGACACCATGATTATGTAGCGATTACCTCATTAATTAACGATTTAAATAAAATGAAAACATAATGTAAAATATAAGCATTAAATTTATCCAAAGCCTATTAGATGAGAATATTTCTATCCCTTATCACCTTATCCTCAAATTATATAAGTGTGGGACCTTTAGAATCCGAAAATCATTGTATAATAAACTAACATTTTATTACTTTCCAAGAGTGCCCCTCCTCTCCACTTATAAAAGGCCCCCACAACAACCACCATACTCAAACTTTCAAAGCCTTTTGGCTTGGCCAACCTCTGCCCAAATACTCTCCCAACTTCACTCCCTTACTCCTAGAAGCCTCACCTTGGGAAGAAGTCTTCCCAAGGAAGCCCTTGGCTCAAATCAAAAAGAGTTACCTGATTTTATGGTAATGTATTCTCTAATGTTGTTTTGTTTTATTTTTCTTCTCCTACCCCTAAACTATTTTTATTCCTTTATTTTGTAACAAAACCAGTATAACAAATATACTAGGATTTTGTTATGATAAATATTTGGTTTACACTTACACACACCTTCGTCTAATGGTTAATGAACATACTGTTTCTGTGGGTGGCGAAATACTGCCTCATGAAACGATGATTGTTCAATATTCTTTTAACACCTCTAATGGTGGCCATTTTGATGACACTGTTTTCATATATGATATAAATATTATGTTTATGTTTTCCTTGTTCTTCTGTATTTTTCATTTATGGAATACTTTATGATTTCCCATATGGGTAAACACGATAATTTCATTTTAGGAAGTGCGGACTACCGCCACCTCAATGACATTTGAATCGTTAATGACATATGTGGGATGTATAAAGGATGGAGTAAATGGTATAATACATTATATTATACTAGAATTATATTATACCTTTATATAATTATAACTTCATTACATTAAATATGAAATGGAAATGAAAGTAGTGTTCATGCGTACGTACGACTTACCATCTCCATGAACGGTGCATTTCATTTCTTACCTCTAAATGTTATGTAATATTATAAATGAATGTATATACTGGATATATATGATGTATATGATATATACATCATGAATATAATTATGGATATAATGGATATTTTACCACATGAACAAAGTGTAATTATAAGAAGTTTATTTTTGACTCAAGTACCTAAGATCGACAAAACGGCCGTTATAAACTTAAATAATTACATAATCTTCATGAAATGGTAGTAAGTGATATAAAAGTAATAATGAACATGAAAAATGTTCTTCATTAAATAGAAATTAACTCTAGTTTATTATTCAGGAGGTTAAAGAACGATCGAGTCAAGTTGGACACGAGGTAAGGGAACTTCTTAACCCAATTTCTATTCTTTGGGTTAATCTCCTACTTTCAAATTATGTCATGATATTATTATGTCATATCTTGTATTTGTACTTTCTTTATGTGTACATATAGTAAATACAAATAATATATCTATTTTATTTTAAGAATGATCTTTTGAAGGATATCATCTCATTCTCCTTTCATTGAGGCATATTTGGTTTTATACACAACTTTCATTTATACGGTGTATAAACCCCTTTGACTTTTACTTTTATATAAAATGAATCTTTTTATACGAAGCATTTTTACTAAATGAAAAAAGGAATGTTTTTTTCTTACGTATGCGGTGACAACGACTTCTCCGCCGCCGTTACCATTATTTGAGTTTTGGCTTCCTCTACAAGCCATAACTTTTTTTAAAATGAAAAATAAATACCAGTTTTAATTTTCTTTTATTTTGGTATTGAAAATGGTTTTGAAAGTGGTTTTATTATATCAATGTGTTGTATTTTTATCTTGTGATTGAAATGTGGGAATGTTATGTTTCCTTTATACATGTTTTATGTGATACGAATATGTTATGGTCTATGATATGTTTAAACCTATTCATATAAGGAATGCATTGGACTTAATAAGTGACGAGTGGAGCCCGCTATAGCTCCTCGACGCATCGGTAGTTCTCATTAGACAAACTAGTGTCTTGGAAAAAGGCCTGGACAAAATCTTAATTGTGGTCTTGGCTCAAGGCCTTGGCTACGTGGTTATGATAGTCTGGCATTATGAATTCCATCATTATGAATGTGGTTATTGATATTGCATGTGATTATTCTATTAGTAGAATATCCATGTGAATAAGTAAATGGAATTACCTCATTTTACTTTTTCCATATTATGTTCAAGTTCATATTTAAAAGGCTTTTTGTTTTAGTTATACATTGCCTTAAATGTTAATGTTTATTTATGAAAGCTTCCGCAATATTGTTATCCTTACTGAGCATCGGAGCTCACCCCTTTCAATGTTTTAATACTTTCCAGGATGTGAAGAAGTATTTTATGAATGACCTGCAGGGATATTCAGAAAGTATATGAGTGTGGACTATGAAGACCATGTTATTATAGTTTTTATAACTTTATGATGTAATGAAAGACTTATGAATGTATCTAGTGTTTCCAAGGCTACTAGACTAATCAGTCTTTCGAGACTTGATCTTTTGTGATCATGCCAATGTTACACAATAATGCACCGACTCTGGGTAGCTAGGGTCGGGGCGTTACCAACCACCCATTAGAAGAAGCTACATGGGAACTTGACGATATGATGAGGGAGAGGTATCCCCATCTGTTTGTAATTAAGTGACGAATTTCGAGGGTGAAATTCAATTTAAGGGGGGGTAGAATGTAACACCCTGAGATTTTATGAGAAATTTTTTTTATGTCTTATGTTATAAAAAACAACAAAGGAATCTTTCACAACACACAATACTGACTTGGCTTACATTACACGCAATCACGACCTTCCTCGATAGCGTGTGTAGTATACAATACCGGGTTTCACTAAATAAGGATATATTATTATGGACTGGAAGTTATGAATAGTACTAACTAAATTTTAAATTTTATAACATTATTATTCAACATACCCATTTTCAAGAACATTGTATGAGAACAAAATAAATTTTTCGGGTAAAATAAGTATTTTTCAAAAAATGCAGTTTTGCCGCCTTTTGATGGCGCACCCAAATTAAATTTAGTTATTGACATGTTTATATGTTCAATTTGACAAAATAAAATTCTTCTTTGGAATCAGGATATAAAAATTTACTTTGGATAAGTTTTTGATATTTTTCTGATAACTTTCATATTTTGGTGAATAGTAAAAATACACTAATTTTAAAATAAAAACAACTTTATTCATTGATATAATTTATAAGGGTAAATTATAATATTTAATGGTTTTAAAGTATAAATAGAATAGGTTTTTACCATTTAATATAATTTATGTCATTATCATTAATTTTACATTGAATTCATAGGTAAAAACATTTCAATCATTGGCAATATTTTAACTTTTAAAACCTGTCTGCTTAACAACGGGATTAATATTAAATTAATTACTGCAACTTCTGAGTTTTGTATTTTGAAAAATTAATTCTATATTTTCAATAATTGGGTCCTAATTATGTTAATAGGTTACTTTTATTTTTTTTATTATGAATAGTAACTATGATAATTTTTATTTACAACGGTTAAAGGTAAATTGGGTAATTCAAGGTTACAAGAATATTATAATAACTCAAAATTTCCTTGAAACTTTTCCTATCCTTATTGGATGAGTACTGGCCGACCATGGGCATCCTTGGGTCGATTTTGAGACCCCATTGTGCCAATTGGTAGTGATAATGTCAATTTCGATTAATTAATTTAATGTAAAGACTAAATCGACATTAAAAAATATCTTTTAGTAATTGATTTTTATAAGGGGTCATATAAATTATATTTTCGACTATAAATATTTATTGGAAATAATAAAATAATTCATAAAAGATGATATTTGTTTTATAATTTTTAGACAACAAATAAATTAAATTATTTATCACACAATAATGATGTAGTATTTACCTCATTAATAAATGATTTAAATACATAAGATTATAATGATTAAAATATTTTCCAAAACATGTCCAATTCTGATTGTATGATTTTATTTAGACCATGAGTCATCTTATATTTATTTTTAATGATTTTTGGACCTTTATAAACCGATGATAAGTTTTAATAAAATAATATTTCCACACCTTCCAAAGGTGCCCCTCTCATCCCTTATAAAAGGGCACCTCCTCACTCAACTCCTCACACCAATTTGAGCCTTCAAGCTCTACCAAACCCTTCCCATTTTACTTCCCCACTTCCCTAGAAACATCTTAGATATCATGTTCTTCTTCAAAGACCAATTCTAGTGCCCTATGAAGAGGTCTCAAAGAGGAGCTTCAAAGAAGGGGTAATGTCCATTACTGATTATTTCAACTTTATTTCTTCTTCTACTTCTTCTTATTTAGTTGTTTCATTATGAAGTAATAACATCAGTATCACTAATATACTGATATTTTATTATATGTATGAAACAACCCTATTTCACCACTTATCCATCATACGGAAAACGAAATCACCGCGTGTGCGTACGTACGGAATACTCTCTCCACGTCGTGGTGTAATCTATTTTCCACCACCACCTTACCTTGATCGATATAATGGTGTAAATAATGACTCTAAATATTTATTGTAAAGTTATATTTATTCTGAAATAGTATACATACACTCCAATACAATTCCACAATCATGGGAACGATATCATCGCTCGTGCGTACTTACGTAATACCGTCTCCACGATGTGATGTGACTCGTTCTACATGATAGTCATTGCATAATGATTATGTAAATGAATTGAGTGAATAAATATGATATATATTACAGTAATACAATTCTGGAAATGATGTGTCTATAACCTAAAATGAGTAAAAAGATTTTATTCGACAAAACACACATACGAACATAAAGCAATAAACACCCGAATAACAAGTAGCAATGAAATATTACTAATAAGAAGCTAATAATATGACCATATATGATATCATAAAAATAATTATGATTCTGGAATAAGTCAATTACATTATTTAAATCATTATACAGGAGGTTCGGACACTTACGAATGAAATAGGACCTAAGGTAATGGAAAATCTCGCAATCTCATTTTTATACAATATTGTTTATACTTCAGAATTTATCTGGGGAATATTTATCATCCACATCCATGTTTCCTAAATATGTAATATTTATATCCTTCTAAAATTTTTTAAATCTAATTTTACCCTTCTATGAGTTTTTAGTAAATGATATGAAAGGAATCTTCTGTCGTTTTTCGTACGATGTCCTTTTTGACTTTTCTGGCCAACGTATGAGAAGAATGTTTTTTTAACATATACGGCATGAATGGATCGTTAAAACATTATTTCCAAGAAGCTTCCATTACATGTTTTCACTTTTATTTATAATCATCTTCTTTTAGTTTAAAATTTTATGACATGTAAATAATGGAAATGTTTTTTTGAAGTGGAAAGGATAATTTACTGAAAATGGAGTTCAAGTGTTTTATCAAAATAATTTTCCATATAAGGTAATATAGGGTTATGTTTATATCCCTATTTTTACATTGATTTGATTATGTTGTGATGGAATTATTTTTATGAATTCCTTTATCTCATATGAATTTTTTTATGATGTCATGGTGTTTAAGAATCCCATTTTTATTACATGGGTTATGAAATGATATATGGTTAATGATTTTTGGCACACATAAAAATGGTATCATTATGAGATGGGTGGGACCTATATCTCCCTCCAATTAATTGGGTATAGTTTTATATCTCATGAGATAGACATGGCCGGAACGGCATGTTAAACCGGTTCAATGAAACAGGACTGAAATGAGGAGTCAACTAGGTTCTGAAATGGACATTGTCCTCTAAGATAGACTTGGCAATGAGTCTTGACTACTGCGAAATGATTCTCTATGATTATGTGTGTATGAAAGAAATATTCATGTTTTAAGTTATGATTATTGGGATTACATTTCACTTCTATGATTTATCCCATGTTATGAAATTATGATTTCTTTTGCAGGGTATGATTTCCAAAATGTTATGTTCTTATGAATATGATATGTTTGTTATTTCTGTTGTTTACCCTTACTGAGCGTTTGAGCTCGCCCTTTTGTATGTATTCTTTTCCCCACGTTAGGAATAATGATATTAAGTAGGATATGCCAAAAGGGACTCTAGATATGATGAAATAAATGGGAGATAGTATAGATGCTATATGAACCAGTTGTTTATGTTTCCCAGTTTCTAAAGACACTATACCTATACGGTCCTATCCTTCAATTTTGAAGTAATAACCATGTACGTATAGTATGGGTCGTTATAGATGGTATTAGAGGAATGTTATAGTCATCCTTTGGAATCTTGGATGTGAAAGCCTTAGTAAAAAACCTAAGGATATGTCTAAACATGGTACACAATATCAGTGTTTTAGAAATGGCCATGATCAACCTATGATAAGACCTTATGTGTGAAATTTTATTCTTGATTATGTGGTTTTTCTATTATCATTAGTGTTTCTCCCACTATTCTTCTTGGTTTTAGTCAATGGATTGAACTCGAAGGAACTGTGTTAATGGGGAATGTGACAGGAAATGCAATGATTGTCCCCCTAAGCAACCAAATGTTATGGGAGCTGGAATGAAAAATCTTGTAGCCATGGTCACACAACATTCTCAATCTATGAATCATGCAGGAGTTCCAAATGAGAAAAGGAAGATGCAACATTCTTTTGAATCCTTCATGAAATGCGTCCACCTTCATTCAGCAGGTCTTCTGATCCGTTAGTGTCTGAACAATGGATCAGTACCACTAAAAAGATATTTTCAGTTCTTCAATGTTCTGACCATGATAAATTCACCATAGCAGTGTAGTGTTTGGAATGTGATGCTGATCAATGGTGGAATATAATTAATATTATGAGACAAAGGGATGAAATTGAGTCCATGGAATGTGGCGAGTTCAAGAACTTATTTTTAAATAAGTATTTTCCTCTTATTCTTCGAACAGAGATGGATAAGGAGTTTCTTGAACTATAGCAAAAGGTTGATGAATCTGTTGGTAGCTGTGAAGCAAATTTTACATCCCTTCCAAGGTACGCTTTCGGAATTATTATCCAACCTTAGAGTAAGATCGATTGATTCTTTAGTGGCTTAAAACCAAGTTTTCGAAGGGCGTTATCCGTAAGGGACTTCAATAGCAACGAGGAAATTGTTCGATGTGCTCTCAAGGTTGAGAAGGATATTGGTGTAACCCATCCGTCACATGGATTTGATATGAATAGGAAAATGGAATTCAAAGGAAAATATAAATACCACACTGAAAATATGATGAGTTTTCCCTTATACTCAAAGTGTGGAAATAAACATGGAGGAAGTTTTCTTAAGGGGACAAGAAAATGTTATAAGTTTTTAAAAGAAGGTCATCGGGAAATTGAATGTCAAAATAATGGGAAGAAGATGTCTAATGATGCGAACAAGGATGGTATGAACAGAATTAACCTACTATACTTCAATGTTTCAAGTGCAAGGAGATTGGGCGTTATGACAATCAATTCTTAAATCAAAGGGTTGATGATGATGATCGATATAAACAAACTCTGAAGGCCAAAGAAAAAGGAATGTCAAATGCAATTACTATCGGCGATGTGGAGTACGATAAAGAAGTGGTGAGAGGTAAACATACCATCCACTCTAAATTAAAAAATGTATTATTTGATTCTGGATCCACCCACTCTTTTGTTTCTGAAGAATTTTATAAGGGTATCGCTATATTAACTGAACAATTAGATGTTGAGTTGGGTGTGACAACTCTTAATGGCACAACAGTAGCATCAAAAGTTTACAATTCTTCTCCGATTGAAGTTTGTGGGAATGTGCTTCTTGGAAATATTGTGATTCTACCTATAGTGGAATTTTATATAATTCTTGGCATGTATTGTCTTTCTTTATATGGATCTCATATCAATTCCTAAAGAAGGGAAGTCACATTTCATATTCCAGATTAATCTATGATCGTCTATCGATGCAAGGATGAACATAACCTTCCAGTAGAAATTCCTTCTATCTTATGGGTCTTGATTCCATTGAATGAAGGTTATTTATCTCAAAAGGTTGGAGAGAAGATCATGATTAATAAAATTCCCATTGTACTGGAATTTGGTGAAGTCTTTCCGAAGGAATTGCCAGGTCTTCCACCAAATCGTGATTTTTTTTTTCAATAGAACTCATACCGGGTGCTTTGACTATTTCAAAGACACCTTATAGAATTGCCCCAATTGAGTTGTAGGAATTGAAGAAGCAAATCCAAGAGAATCTTGATAAAGGATTCATACGCCCTAGTACGTCACCTTGGGGAGAACCTATTCTGTTTGTTTTGAAGAACGATGGATCAATGAGACTCTGCATTTATTATTGAGAACTTAACAATATCACTATCAAGAAAAAATATCCTCTCCCATGCAATTATGACCTATTGGACCAACTATGCAGATCTCAATACATTTCCAAGATTGATCTTCGTTAAGGTTATCATCAATTAAGGGTCAAAATGGAGGATATAAAAAAGACGGCTTTCCGTACAAGGTATGGACACTATGAATTTGTAGTGATTCCATTTGGTCTTACTAATTCCACTATTATGTTCATGGATCTGATGAATATAGTCTTTAGAGACTATCTTGATCATTTTTTGGTAGTCATTATAGATGATAATCATGTCTATTCCAAGAGAAAGGAAGAACATGAAGATCACTTGAGAATTGTATTGAAGACCCTATGAAAGGATAAGATTTATTCCAAATTTAACAAGTGTGAATTTTGGCATAAAAAATTTGCATTTTTGGGTCACATAATCTCAAAAGAGGGGATATCTATGGATCCAGCAAAAACAGAGGTTATCGAAAGATGGTCGAGACCAACAACAGTAACTGAGATCCGATGTTTTCTTAGTTTGGCTGGATATTACCAACGTTTTGTCAATGATTTTTCAAGGTTATATAACCCACTCACCAAGTTGACTCAGAATGGAGTTAAGTTTTCTTGGACAGAAGAATGTAAATATAATTTCAAATATCTAAAGATAAGGTTAGCCAGTGCACCTATGCTCACACTACCTTACAGTAGAGAAAGGTTTGTGATCTACAGTGATGCATCCAAGAAGGGACTAGGGTGTGTTCTTATGCAAAATGATATGGTGATAGCTTATGCCTCACGACAGTTGAAAATCCATGAGAAAAATTACCCAACTCAAGATTTGAAGTTAGCTGCAGTAATATTTGCATTAAATATTTGGAGGTATTATCTTTATGGATAAAGGTGTGACATTTATACTGATAATAAAATATTAAAGTATATTTTCACAAAAAGGAGATAAATATGCACCAAAGAAGATGGTTGGAGCTGATTAAGGATTACGATTTCTCAATTCTTTACCACCCTTGGAAAGAAAACAATGTGGCAGATGCATTATGTCGACAAGACCATGCTAGCTTTTCCATGATGAAGATCACAAAAGATCCAATATTTAAGGATTTACAAAGGATTGATGTTGGAATTATAATTTAAGGGGAAAAATCATATCTTTCTCAAATGAATTTTCAACTATATATACATGTGATGATTAAAGAGGCACTGAAAGAAGATGTAGAGTTACAAAATAAGGTGAGAAATGTTCCTGAATTCAACCTTGATTGTGATGGGATAATAAGGTTCAGGAATCGGGTTTGTGTTCATCCCATCCCCAAATTAAAGAAGGAGTTGCTGGATGAGGCTCATAGTTCTTCATTCTCTATTCATCCTAGAAGCATGAAAATGTATTGGGACCTGAAAGAGTACTCCTTGTGGGATGGAATGAAAAGAGACTTTGCTGAATATGTCTCTTGATACTTGGTTTATCAGAAAGTTAAAGGTGAGAGAAAAAATTCTAAGGGGATGATACAACAATTACCCATACCCGAATGGATATGGGAAAACATCACTATGGACTTTGTCACCAGACTTCCTAAAATATCCAACTGCAATAATGCTATCTGGGTCATAGTTGATCGTCTTACAAAGTCTGCACACTTCATTGCTATTAGAGAGGATTTCTCTCTAGATCATCTTGACAGGATATATTTAAAGGAAGTGGTAAGATTGCATGTAGTACCACTTTCTATTATATCTGATCGAGATCTGAGGTTTACCTCAATGTTCTGGCGAAGTCTTCAGCACACTCTGGGTACAGAGTTGAGTTTCAGCACTGCTTATCCTCCTCAGACAGATTGTCAGTCTGAGAGGAAAATTCAAACTCTAGAAGATATGTTGAGATCCTGCTCTATGAATTTCAAAGGTGGTTGGGATCAACACCTATCTTTGGTGTAATTTTCTAATAGTAATAGCTTTCACTCCAGTATTCAGATGACTCCTTATGAAGCCCTCTATGGAAATAAATGCAGAACTCAAACTTGATGGGATGAAGTTAGGGAAAGAAAGCTATTAAGACCTGATCTTGTTGATGAGATGGCAGAAAAGGTCATATCTATTGAACAACACATAAGAGTAGCTCAGAGTCGACAAAAAAGCTATGCTGATAACTGTAGAAAAGACCTAGAGTTCAAAGTTGGGGATAAAGTGTTCTTACGAATATCTCCCTGTAAAAGGGTAATGAGATTTGGAAAGAAGGGAAAGTTGAGCCCTAGATATATCGGTCCTTTCAAAATACTGGATCGTGTTGGGAAGGTAGCTTACTGATTGGTTCTTCCACCGAATCTCTCCCAAGTTCACGATGTGTTCCATGTATCTCTCCTGAGAAAGTACATGCATGATCCTTCACATGTACTCAGTCCAGAAGTTGTACCGCTGGAGCAAGATCTTTCTTATGAGGAAGAGTCGATAGAGATTCTGGATCGTAGCGAAAAAGTCCTACGAAACAAGACCACTCGCATGGTGAATTTTTTATAGAGGAACCGCAAATTAGATGGAGCTACATGGAAACTTGAGGATATGATGAGGGAGAGGTGTCCACATCTGTTTGTAATGAAGTGACAAATTTCAAGGGAGAAATTAATTTTATGGGGGGGGGGGTAGAATGTAACACCTTGATATTTTATGAGAAATATTTTTTTTATGTCTTATTTTATACGCAACAGCAAAGGAATCTTTCACAACACACAATACAGACTTGGCTTGCATTACACGCAGTCGCGACCTTCCTCGATAGCGTGTGTAGTATGCAATACCGGGTTTCACTAAATAATGATATATTATTATGGACTAGATGTTATGAATAGTATTAACTACATTTTGAATTTTATAACATTATTATTCATCTTACACATTTTCTAGAACTTTGTCAGAGAACAAAATAAATTTTTCGGGTAAAATAAGTATTTTTCAAAAAATGCAGTTTTGCCGCCTTTTGAAGGCGCATCCACATTAAATTTAGTTATCTACATGTTTATAAGTTCAATTTTACAAAATAAAATTCTTTTTTGGAATCAGGATATAAAAATTTACTTTGGATAAATTTTTGATATTTTTCTGATAACATTCATATTTTGATGAATAGAACGCTAATTATTAAATAAAAACTACTTTTTTTCATTGAGATAATTTATATGGTTAAATTTTAATATTGAATGGATTTAAATTTTAAATAGAATTTATTTTTTCCATTTAATATAATTGATGTTCGTGGAATTAATTTTACATTGAATTCATAGGTAAAAACATTTCAATCTTTGAAAATGTTTTAACTTTTAAAACCCGTTTGCTTAACAATGGGATTAATTTTAAATTAATTACTGCAACTTCTGTGTTTTGAATTTTGAAAAATTATTTCCATATTTAAAATCATTGGGTCCAAATTATGTTAATAGGTTACATTTTTTCCTTGATATTATGAATAGTAACTACTATAATTTTTCTTTACTGCGGTTAATGGTAAATAGGGTAATTCATGGTTAAAAGAATATTATAATAATTCAAAATTACCTTCACACTTTTCCTAAACTTATTGGATGAGTATTGGCCGACCATTGGCATCCTTGGGTCGATTTTGGGACCCCATTGAGCCACTTGGTTGTGATAATGACAATTTGGATTAATTAATTTAATGTAAAGACAAAATTGAGATTAACAAAAATCTTTTACTAATTTATATTTATAAGGGGTTATATAAATTATATTTTAGACTATAAATATTCATTATAATGCTAAAATGAATTCCTACAATATGATATTTGTTTAATAATTTTTAGACATCAGTTAAATTAAATTATTTATGACACAATAATGATGCAGTATTTACCTCATTAATAAATGATTTAAATAAATAAGATTATAATGATTAAAATATTTTCCAAAACATGTCCAATTCTGATTGGATGATTTTATTTAGACCATGAGTCATATTATCTTTATCTTAATGATTTCTAGAACTTTTGAAACCGAAGATAAGATTATAATAAAATAATATTTCCACACTTTCCCAAGGTGCCCCACTCCTCCCTTTTAAAAGGGAACCTCCTCCCTCTCCTCCTCACACCAATTTGAGCCTTCAAGCTCAACAAAACGATGCCCATTTGACTTCCCACTTCCCTAGAAACATCCTAGATATCCTGGTGTTCTTCAAAGATCAATTTTAGTGCCCTAAGATGAGGTCGCAAAGAGGCGCTTCAAAGAAGAGGTAATGTCTGTTACCGATTCTTTCAACTTTATTTCTTCTTCTACTTCTTCTTCATTAGTTTTTTCATTATGAAGTAATAACATCAGTATCACTCATCTACTTATATTTTGTTATAAGTATGAAACAACGCTATTTCACAACCTATCCATCCTACGGAAAAATAAATCACCGCGCGTGCGTAAGTACGGAATACCGTCTCCACGATGTGGTGTAATCTATTTTCCACCACCACCTTACTTGGATGGGTATAATGGTGTAAATAATGACTCTATATGTTTATTGTAAAGTGATATTGATTCTGAAATAGTATAAATACACTCCAATACAATTTCACAATCATGGAAACAATATCATCGCTCGTGCGTACGTACGTAATACCATCTCCATGATGTGATGTGACTCGTTCTACATGTTCTTGATTGCATATTGATTATGTAAATTAATTGAATAAATAAATATGATATATATTACACTAATAAAATTCTGTAAATGAGGTTTCTATATCCTAAAAATAGAAATAAGAATTTATTCGACAAAACACACATACGAACATAAAGAAATAAACACCCTAATAACAATTAGCAAAGAAATAGTACTAATAAGAGGAAAAGAATATGACCATATATGATATAATAAAAATAATTATGATTCTGAAATAAGACAATGATATTATTTAAATAATTATAAAGCAGGTTCGGACAATTACGAAGCAAATCTGACCTAAGGTAAGGGAAAATCTCACAATCTCATTTTTATCCAAGATTGTTTGTACTTCAGAATTTACTAGGGAATATTTATCATCCACATCCATGTTTCCTCAATATGTAATATTTATATCTTTCTAGAAAATTTTAAATCCAATTTTACCCTTCGGTTAGTTTTTAGTAAAATATATGAAAGGAATCTTTTGTCATTTTTCGTACGAGGTACTTTTTGACTTTTCCGGCCAAAGTACGAGAAGAATATTTTTTTTACTTATACAGCATGAATGGATTGTTAATACATTATTTCCAAGAATATTCCTTTTCAAGTTTTCATGTTTATTTTTATTTAACTTATTTTAGTTTAAAATTGTTTTACAATTAATGAAAGGAAAAGTGTTTTTGATGTTGAAATGATATTTTCTTCACGAATGGAGTTCAAGTGTTTTATCAAAATAATTTTCCATCTATGATAATATAGTGTTATGTTTCTATCCCAATTATTACATTGATTTGATTATGTTGTGATGGAATTATTTTTATGAATTCCTTTATCTCATATTAATTGTTTTATGATGTCACGATGTTTTAGAATCCCATTTTTATTACATGGGTTATGCTATGATGTATGGTTTATGATTTTTTGGCACACATAAGAATGGTATCATTATGAGATGGGTGGGACCTATATATCCCCCCAATGCATTGGGTAAATATTTATATCTCATGAGATAGAAATGGCTGGAACGACAGGTTAAACTGGTTAAATGAAACAGGACTGAAACGAGGAGTGAACTCGGTTCAGAAATGGACATTGTCCACTAAGATAGTCTTGGAAATGTGTCCTGACTACTATGAACTGATTCTCTATGATTATCTGTGTATTCCAAAAAGCTTCATATTTTAAGATATGATTATTGGTATTACATTTTGCTTTTATGATTTATCCCATGTTATGAAATTATGATTTCTTTTACAGGGTAATATTTCCAAAATGTTATGTTCTTATGAATATTATATGTTTGTTATTTCATTTGTTTACCCTTACTGAGCATTTGAGCTCACCCTTTTGTATGTTTTCTTTTCCCCATGTATGGAAGAAGGATATTAAGTAGGATATTTTAAAAGTGACTCTAGATATGATGAAATAAATGGGAGACTGTGTAGATGCTTTATGATCCATTTGTTTATGTTTCCCAGTTTCTAAGGACACTATACCTATATGGTCCTTTCATGGTTTTATTATATGCTGTAATAAGTATGCTTCAATTTTTAAGTAATAACCATGTATGCAAAGTATGGGTCATTATAGTTGGTATATGAGGAATGGTACAGTCAACCTTTGGAAACTAGGATGTGAAATCCTTAGTAAAAAACATAAGGATGTGTCTAAACATAGAACACAATATTAGTGTTTTTGAAATGGCCATGAACAACCTATTATAAGACCATAATTATGAAATTCTATTCTTGATTATGTTGTTTTCCTGTTATAATTAGTGTTTCTCACACTATTCTTCTTGGTTTATTCAATGGTTGGAACCCGAAGGAACCGTGTTAATGCCTGTAATGGCCCGGACCTCTCCAGCTCATTCCTTGTCATAAAGAAGGTCAAGAAGTCTTCTGGAGGGTAAAATGGACTTTTCCCACACTTTCCATAATTTTGAAACCACACGCCGTGTAGTTTGAGTACACGACGTGTACCCCCTTTCCGGGTATACCCCGTGTTGCAGGTCATGTCCTCGCTATGTGAAATAATGGGTGCACGCCGCGTGTCCAGTTCTACACGTCGTGTAGTCCTTCCCCATGTACACGTTACCAGTCAACATCCGTGTACCATGATGGAGCCGTGTCCTTTCCATGTGCAATAAATAAGTACAATTTGTGTGTCTAAAATACACGCCGTGTAGTCTTTCCCCGCGTATGCATTACCCTCAAACCGTGTGTTGACCAGTCAACGGCCATGGAGCCGTGTTGGAAGTCACGTGGAGACTGTGTAAATAACCGAGTACACACCATGTACCATAAACTACACTCCGTTTAATTTTCCTTTTCTCGCCTATAAAAGGAGGGGTCCCCTCCTCCTTTCAACTCACTCCTCTCCTCCCCTTTCCTCTGAGCAGAGCTCTCCCAAGAGACTTAAAGGCTCCTTTTCTTCCATAACTTCTTCATCTGAGCTCCAATTTACGATCCGTTAGTGGACACGGGATTGTAACGATGAGGCGGAACTTCCAAGAATGGATCTGTTGTCTTTCCATCGGCCTTTCCATTCCTAATTCCACCAAAGGTGGTTTTTCCGGGACACAACAGAAGTGACGGACACCGACAGATTTCTTCTATGGTTGATCCGGGGGAGCGCTGTGATCAGAACCTGTTGAGGTAAGGATCTTACCTTCGCCTCTCTAATTTGTGCATCATGTATGGTGGGTATCCTCTTGTTTTCATGAGAAACTGTTGAACCATTAAATGAAGATCATAACTGGATAATGAACGGGGTTGGGATGTATGTGCTTGTTGTTACTTTATTTCCTGTGAAATTATTTTGTGAATAGAATGATCTTCTGCCTACTGAAAATCATGGTCGTTGGGGGCCTTTTAATGTGAAATTAAATGCTTCCCTATCTTTCTAGACCGTTTTTGTGGATGGAAACTTCGTTGAATGTTGAATTTGGTTAATCACAAAATTTTGGCTGATTTAAAATCTGGAACCCTTGTGTGATCACCCCGGTTAAACAAAATAGAATAATGAACATGTGGGTGTTGTCCTGGATGTGTGGCATGTGATGGGGGTGTTTTATGGGTTGTTGTGGATCGGGTGAGCAGCGGGCTGCGGTTGGATTGGTTGTGGGTTGGTGTGAATTCAATGTTGGTGACGGGCAGCGGGGCTGCGATAAGTGGTATTAAAGGGATAATGATGTACGAGTCTCGGTGCGGTTGTGGTTATGGTGGTTGGCAGCGGGGCTGTGGGGATGGGTTGAATGTGAACGGACATTGGGTTGTTAATGATAAATAAAAATTAAAAGAGTTAATGAATGGTGGGGCTTGGTAACGGAACAGAATTAATAATCAATGGGGTTGGTTGGTTAATAATAAGGACTTGGTTGTGTTGCTTGTGTTTTCCTAACATGATTTGTGGATGGCAGGGATATGTTTTAAGAACGATCAATGTTGTTGGTTGTGGATAGCTGCCCAGTAGATAAGGAACTAAATAATCTAATTTTGCTGAAATGTGAAAACCTAAATGGTGTTGGGGATTTTTTTTGTATGCATGCTTCGTAGTAGAAGTGCTGAGGAACGTGCTCAGTTTCTCTGTTTAGAAGCCATAGGTTGGGCTGTGTGGTTGGTATATATATATCCGTATCTTTTGTGTTTTATCTCACCCCACCCATGTTGAGCACTTAGTGCCGAACACTCCCATTTCATGGGAGAGGGTGTTTTTCCCTTAGTTACTAGCTCCTTCATGCTCCTTCTCCCCTAGGCTGTGATGTCTTGAGGCAACCATACACCAAAGACTCTTCGGGAAGGTTTCGATTGGGGCGGCTTTAGCCAAAGACTCATCGGGTAGGATCTACTGTTTCCCAAGAATCTTCGGGATGAGGCAGAGGTGTGTGCGGGCGGGATACGTGGTTGTGAGGCCCATGTGTGTGCGGGCGGGATACCTGGTTGTGAGGCCCATGTGTGTGCGGGCGAGATACGTGGTAGTGAGGCCCAAGTGTGTGCGGGCGTGGAGAGTGTGGCAGCGTCTAGACGTTCGCCGTTAGGAAGAGCATCTAACCAAATTGAAATGGTGTGGGGTACCGAATACTCTTGTTCTTATATACTACTACCTGTTGTGATTGTGTTTTTGGTGAGCATGGCTGGTGAGGTTGGGTGGATAGAATTCCGTTCTAGGTTTCTTCTGTTGTTCTCACAGGACATTAGGATGTCTCCCCACTTGTGCACGAGGGCTTTGGGATTCCCTACGGAGTATACTTGTTTGCTCACCCTACGTTTACTTTCAGGTTTCTAGGAGGACTACCAGGGCCGTGCGGGACCCTACTAGTCAGACAATTGGAGTTTTTTCAGTTGATGTTCTCTTGTTTTCTTTTGGTATTGTACATTGAGCTTTCTTGTACTTGTACCTTGTTATAAAATTATTTAAACATGCATGTGGGCTTGGTTTGGGTTTATTTATATACACTTGTTCTTTTCCTTTTTGGTGGTTGACTTGTCCTATTTCCCGATCCTAAAAAAATAAAAAGTGTAATGCCTCCAATATTTGGGAAAATTCATACCCTTGGTGCTAGTTGCCACCACGGGGCCTACAGGAGGCTGGACTCTGGGGTCATTATCTCCCTTTCACCATTTCCATCTCAGGAGGGGCATCTTTGGTGGGAGGTGGTCGTGATATAATGGTATCAGAGGTGATGGTTGAGAGATAGGATGGAGTCTTGAGTTAGGCATAGTGATGATTGCATGGGATGGTAGGGTAACAATGTTAGTCAATCTTTGTGTGTGTCATAGGCAAGGGAAGACCGGCTATGAAACGGGATTTAAAGCCCCCCATGATCCGATGCAAGGACTCTGAGCCTTCCGAACGACCAAGTGATACTACATTGATTGTAGGGTAGAGACCCTAGGGAACGTACATGCATCATCATGATTGTGTTTTACTTGATTTGGGTGTTCTGGGAAAGAAATTGAAATAAAATGATAAAATAAAACCTTGAGAAATTTCCTTAATATTTGGGCTTAGGCGATCTTTGTTTACCGTACAACTATGGAACCTGGACATTGTCCCCAGGTGGCTTAGATGGCCGAGGCTAGTAGATTCCGGTGGACGATCAGCTGAGAATTGACTGAGAGGATGAAGATAGCTAGTGGCAGAAGACTCTCTATTCATTCTAGCGGAAGACCCTAAAGAAGTACGAGGGTAGTACTTTGGATACAGAGATGGAGGGGTGGCTTGAGGAGCTAGGGATTGCTTTTACCTTGATCTGTGCTCCGAGGGAGTACCGGGATCCCCTAGAAACCAGTCAGCTGAGAGGTGCGATGCGAAAGTGGTGAATGCTCTACCTCGGAGAGAGGATGGTGGCAAAGGTTTCTTGGGATAACTATGAGAAGGAATTATGAGAGGAATTACTTTCTTCCATGACCAAGGAGGAGAAGTGGCACGAGTTACTCTCCCTTCAGTAGGGGAGTATGTCAATACGAGAGACGGGGATCAGGTTCAAGGATCTCCTGCGCTATGCTCCGGATCTCTTTCCGGATGAGGAGTCTCGGGCAAGAAGTTTGGAGGAGGCGCTTCGTTCTTCGCTCCAGTATGCTGTCACCCCATTCACCCTTCCAAAGTACTTGGCGGTACAGAAGAAGTCAGAGTTTGTAGAGAGGATGCAATCGCCGGGAGGTGCACCCCGAGAGGGGATTCAGCCGGGATTGACAAAGGGGAAAGTATTCAGCAGCAGGTCTCCTGTGACGGGAACTTCGAGGTTCAGGCCATTGGGGAGCAGGCCCCAGCAGTTCCAGTTCAGATCTTCGGGTCCTTGTCCCTTTTTCATGAGCCCAAGACTGAGGTTTTTTTCTTATGGGGGTTCCAGGCACATTCAGATTCTGTGTCTGACTCGACCTCAGTACGTTGGATGTGGGAAGGTTTAGCGCCCACCTCACCAGCACCAGTTGCCGGCGAGGCCCTTCCAGCAGCAGCAGGACCATGCTCCTCTGAGGGAAGACTTTAAGGGAGGAGTCCGACCTCAGGGTGCTCCTCAGGGACCTCGACCAGGGGGTGGTCGGGGAGGTGGATGACATCATAGAGGTAGAGAAGATGGGCGTGGACAGTTTCACGCAGCAAAGTTGACATCTTCGGCAGGACCAGAGGTTGTGCGAGGTACGATTTGTTTGTTCAGCACTCTTGTTTCTGCTTTGTTCGATTCGGGAGCCTCACACTCCTTTGATACACTTGGTCTAGCCCATGCATTGGGACTAGACGTAGATAGAAATTCCATACCACTGGTGCTGTGTACACCAGTTGGAGGCCAGGCCAACATATCGTGTGTTTGCCAGGGATGTGGGCTGACGTTGGGACCACATCGATCTAGTGGGGACTTTCATCTTCTACAGATGCATCCATACGATTTCATCCTAGGAATCAACTTGTTGTTTTCTGTTAGTGCCGTTATTGACTGCATCCGGAGAAGACTTGTGTTCTCTGACGTGGAGGGGAAGCATGTAGCTTTTTTTAGCGAGAGGAGCTATCAGGTGTGAAGTCGGCATGTGGATTATCTCATTTCGATGTTAGGTGGGGTATCAGTGGTTCTAGCTGATACAGAGATGATGGATGTCCAAGAGGTTGTTGGGGATTTCCTCAATGTTTTTCCTGAGGAGGTTTTGACTCTACCCCCCCCCCCCCCCCCGACATGGCGTTGAGTTCGGTATAGACTTACAGTGCGGTGCCCATCCGATTTCGATGTCCCCTTATCAGATGGCACCTTCAGAGTTCTGGGAGTTGCGGATTCAGATTGATGATCTGATGGTGAAGGTTTTTGTTCGACTGAGCATATCTCCATGGGGTGCTCCAGTTTTGTTCGTGAAGAAGGAAGATGGTGGACTCAGGCTATGTATAGACTACCGAAGGTTGAACTAGGTAACAGTCAAGAACCATTACCCCCTTCCAAGGATAGATGATCTCTTCGACCAATTTAGGGGAGCAGGTTGGTTTTCCAAGATTGATCTACGATCTGGATATCATCAGCTGAGGGTAAAAGACAGTGACATCTCGAGGATGGCATTCAGGTGTAGGTATCGGCACATCGAGTTTTTCGTGATGCCGTTTGGAGTTTCGAATGCACCGGCTGTGTTCATGGTACTTATGAACGTTTTCTTCTGGGAGATTCTGGACTGGTTCGTCATTGTGTTTATCGATGATATCCTGATCTACTCAAGATCAGAGGAGGAGCATGATGAGCATCTCAGGGCAGTATTGGGAGTCCATCGACACCCCCAGATTTTCGGGAAATTGTCGAAGTGTAAGTTCTTGACATAAGAAGTACACTTCCTTGGGCACGTGGTGTCTCATCATTGAGTGTAAGTGGACCCATCAAAGGGGGAGGCAATTGTTTATTGGGCGGAACCTAAGAGCGTGGTTGATGTTCGTAGTTTCCTGGGGTTGACAGGTTACTATCGCAGGTTCGTTTCAAACTTCTCTCGAGTTGCTTCTCCATTGATAGCTTTGACGAGGAAGATCCAGGTCTTCCAATGGAGCGAGAAATTCCATATGGATTTCGACTACCTGAAGTAGAAGTTGGTCAGTGCTCTCGTACTCAGGTTTCCAGAGGAAGGGTTGTTGTATGAGGTGTTTTGTGATGCTTTTGGCCTTGGTCTGGGGTGTGTGCTGATGCAGATGAAGGGAGTGATCTGTTATGGGTCTAGGCAGTTATTCCCTCACGAGCGTAACTATGCCACCCATGACCTAGAGCTTACAGCAGTGCTGTTTGCACTGAATTTTTGGAGACATTACCTCATGGGGAGCGATTTTTGGTCTTCTCAGATCAAAAGAGCCTGTGTTATATCTTCTCCCAGCGTGACCTGAACATACGGCAACGGTGATGGGTCATGTTTCTCCAAGACTATGACTTTGAGATCTCATACACTGAAGGTAAGGGAAACGTTGTGGCTGATTCCCTGAGTAGGAAGTCGCATCAGGAATTAGTTTGGGAATCCACTGATGCTTGGAAAGTGATGGGAGAGTTGGCCGCCTTGCACTTGGATGATAGGGTAGAAGGTGTTAGAGGATGTTTGTTTCAGATGACGGTGCAGTCCTCCTTGTTACAGCAGGTGGAAGATTCCCCATGGGGGAACTCTGAGGCGGAAGTGATGTGGGATCATGTCGATTAGGGGAACGCTTTTGAGGGACGGTCAGAGGACAACCGACATTAGATGCTTTTCCATGGAAGGTTGTTTGTCCCGGAGGCAATGCGTGAGAGAGTTCTCCGTGAGTTCAATAGCTCAGCCAAGGTAGTACATCCAGGAGTTTTGAAAATGTACCGTGGCCTGAGGGAACAGATTTGGTGGCCCGGGGTGAAACAGGCAGTGGCGGAGTTTGTGGCCAAATGCCTAGTGTGTCAGCAAGTGAAGGCTGAACATCGTGTTCCCAGTGGGTCGTTGCACCCTTTAGATGTTCCTGAATGGAAGTGGGATGACATCTCAATGGAATTTGTCACAAGACTACTCAGAGTTCAGGGTGGTTATGATTCTATCTGGGTAGTGGTGGATCAGATGATGAAATCAGCTCACTTCTTAGCAATTAAGGAGTCAGGCCAGGTGAGTACCTTGGCACAAAGGTACGAAGACGAGTTGGTACGTTTGCATGGAATTACAAAGGCTATCATCTCAGATCAGGATACTCGGTTTACCTCATGAGTCTGGAGGGGGTAACAACAAGCTTTTGACACCCAGCTACGCCTTAGAACTACTTTCCACCCCCAGTACGATGGGAAGATGGATCAGACTATCTAGACGTTGGAGGAAATGCTGCGAGCGTGCATTCTAGATTTTGGAGGATCATGGGTACGACAATTTCATTTAGTATAGTTTTCCTACAACAACAGCTTCCACTCTACTATTGGCATGGAACTGTATGAGGCTTTTTATGGAAGACCATGTCGTTCACCCATTTGCTGGGCAGAGGTTGGTGAGACAGGTGCCCTTGGGCCAGAGGTAGTGCAAATCACCACAGTGAAAGTCCAGCTTGTACGTGAGAGGATGAAAGCGGCTTAAGACCGATAGAAGTCTTATTCTGATCATCGGAGGATTCCCTTAGAGTTCAAGGTGGGAGTTCATGTGTTCTTGAAGGTTTCCCCTCGACGGGGGCAGCAGAGGTTTGGGAAAGGGAGAAAGCTCTCACCTAGGTTCATCGGACCTTTTGAGGTGTTGAGGTGAGTCGGCGTGGTGGAATATCAGCTGGACCTACCACCTCAGTTGGAGAAGGTTGATGACGACTTCCACGTCTCCCAGCTTTGTCGGTACTTACACGACGGCTCCCATGTTATCGACTGGGGAGAGTTAGACATGGGAGACAATGCGACCTTTGAGGAACATCTAGTCAAGATCGAGGATCGTAAAGAGAAGGTTCTCCATGGATGAACCATTCCATTAGTTCGTGTGTTGTAGAGGCATGGCGGCCTCGAGGAGAGCACTTGGGAGCAGGAGACCTAGATGCACGTTCAGTACCCGGGGATGTTTTTAATTGTGTTTTCCATTGTTCTTCTGATCATTGTGTTGATGTTGTACTCATTACAATTGATATATGGAATTATTGTCTTGTCGGTTGTGAGGCATTTTTTTTCCTTGTTCCCTGGTAATGTGTAACATGTCCGGATGTGTGGGAAAAGGGAAAAACTGACCCTTAATCAAGATACATTAATGAGGATGTGATTGAACACATGCGGGCGAGTCTGTGCCGCCAAAAACGGATAATATCTCTACATAGAAAAAAGAAATTTCCCAAAACAACATGTTCGGGTAGTGTGTTGGTTGTGTGGTGTTGGGGGTAGTATGAGTTGAAAAATCCTAATTTATGAAAGTGGGAAGACACATTTCTTAATCGATATGCATTAATGAGGATGCGATTAAACCCATGCAGGCGAGTCAGTGCCGCCTAATGTGGATAATATCTTGACATAGGAGAAGGAATTCCTAACACATATGATTTGGGTTTGTTGGTTGGGTTCCTGTTATAACAAGAACCCTAAGAGGTGTCTTGTTGGGTCCCTCTGGGTTGGTTTTTGAATTCCTGGGGTTGAAAATGTTTTATGTGGTATCTGATGTAATGGGCCGGACCTCTCCGGCCAATTACTTTGTCAAAAAGAAGGTCAAGAAGTGTTCTGGAGGGTAAAATTGAATTTTCCCACACTTTCCAGAATTTTGAAACTACACGCCATGTAGTTTGAGTACACGCCGTGTACCCCCTTTCTGGGTATACCCAGTGTTGCAGGCCGCGTCCTCGCTATGTGAAATAATGGGTGCACGCCGTGTGTCCAGTTCTACACGCCGTGTAGTCCTTCCCCGCGTATGTGTTACCAGTCAACGACCATGAACTGTGTTGGAGCTGTGTCCTTGTCATGTGCAACAAGTGAGTACATGCCATGTGTCTAAACTACATGCTGTGTAGTCATTCCCCGCGTATGCGTTACCCTCAAACCGTGTGTTGACCAGTCAACGGCCGCTGAGCCCTGTTGGAAGCCACGTGGAGACCGTGTAAATAACCGAGTACACGCCGTGTACCATAAAGTACACACCGTGTAATTTTCCTTTTCTTGCCTATAAAACTAGGGGTCCCCTCCTACTTTCAACTCACTCCTCTCCTCCCCTTTACTATGAGTAGAGCTCTCCCAAGAGACTCGAATGCTCCTTTCCTTCCATAACTTCTTCGTCCGAGCTCCGATTTACGATCCATCGGCGGCCATGGGATCATAACGAGGAGGTGGAACATCCGAGATTGGATCCGTTGTCTTTCCATCGTCTATTCCTTTCCGACATCCACCCACGGAGGTTTTTTTGGGACCCGACAGAAGTGACGGACGTTGATGGACGTCTTCTAAGGTTGATCTGGGGGAGCACTATGATCAGAACCTAGTGAAATAAGGATCTTACCTTCATGTCTATAATTTTTTCATCATGTGCGGTGGTTATCCACTTGTTTTCATGAGAAATGGTTGAACCATTAAAAGAAGATAATAACTGGTTAAAGAACGGGGATGGGATTTTTGTGTTTGCTGTTACATTATAACCTGTGATATTATGTTTTGAATTGAATAATCTTCTACCTACTGAAAATCACAGTCATTGGGGGCCTTTGCTTGTGCAATTAAATAGTTCCCTATCATTCTAGACTGTTTTTGTGGATGGAAACTTCGTTGAATGTGGAATTTGGTTAATCAAGTTATGTTGGCTGATTTAATATCTGGAACCCTTATGTGATCACCATAGTTAAACAAAATAGAATAATTAACATGTGGGTGTTGTCTTGGATGCATGTCATGTGATGGGGGAGTTTTGTGGGTTGTTGTGGATCGGGTGAGCAGCAGGGCTGGAGTTGGCATGGTTGTTGGTTGGTGTGAATGCTATGTTGGTGACGGGAAGCAAGGCTATGATAAGTGGTATTAAAGGGATAATTATGAATGGGTTTCAGTGCGGTTGTGGTTATGGTGGTTGGTAGAGAGGCTACGGGGATGAGTTGAATGTGAACGGATAGTGGGTTGTGAATGATAAATAAAAAGTGAATGATTTAATGAATGGTGGGGCTTGGTAACGGAATAGAATTAATACTCAATGTTGTTGGTTGGTTAATAAGAAGGACTTGGTTGTGTTGCTTGTGTATTCCTAACTTGATTTGTGGATGGCAGGTATATGTTTTACTAATGATTTATGTGGTTGGTTGTGGATAGTTTCCTAGTAGTTAAGTAAATAAATAAACTAATTCTGCTAAAACGTGAAAACCAAAATGGGGTTGGGGTTGTTTTTAATATGCATGCTTCGTAGTAGCAGTGCCGAGGAATGTGCTCAGTTTCTCTGTTTATTAGACATAGTTTGGGTATTGTGGTTGGTATATATATATTTTTATCATTTGTGTTTTATCACACCCCACCCATGTTGAGCACTTAGTGATGAACACTCCCATTTCATGGGAGAGGGTGTTTTTTCCTTAGTTACTAGCTCCTTCCTTCTCCTTCTCCCCTAGGCTGTGATGGATTGAGGCGACCTTACACCTAAGACTCTTCGGCCTGGTTTCGATTGGGGTGGATTTATCCCAAGACTCTTCCGGAAGGATCTACTGTTTACCAAGAATCTTTGGGATGAGGCCCAAGTGTGTGCGGGCGGGATACGTGGTTGTGAGTCCCAGGTGTGTGCGGGTGGGATATGTGGTTGTGAGTCCGAGGTGTGTGCGGGTGGGATACATGGTAGTGAGGCCCAGGTATGTTCGGGCGGGGAGAGTGTGGAAGCATCAGGATGTTCTCCGTTAGGAAGAGCAGCTAACCAAAGGGAAATGATGCGGGGTACCCAATACTCTTGTTCTTATATACTACTACCTGTTGTGATTGTGTTTTTGGTGAGTGTGGCTTGTGAGGTTGGGTGGATATAATTCCTTGCTCGGTTTCTTCTGTTGTTCTCATAGGACAATAGGATGTCTCCCCACTTGTGCACGAGAGCTTTAGGTTTCCCTACTGAGTATACTTGTATGCTCACCCTACATTTACTTTCAGGTTTCCAGGAGGACTACCAGGGCCGTGCGAGACCCTACTAGTCAGACAGTTGGAGTAGTTGCAATTTTTGTTCTCCTGTTTTCATTTGGTATTATGCTTTGATCATTCTTGTAATTGTACCTTGTTATAAAATTAATTAACCAGCATGTGTGCTTTGTTTTGGTTTACTTATATACACTTGTTCTTTTCCTTTTTGGTGGATAACTTGTTCTATTTCTTGATCCTAAATAAATAAAAAGCGTAATACCTCCCATATTTGGGAAAATTCATACCCTTGGTGCTAGTCGCCACCCTGGGGACTACTAGAGGCGGGACTCCGGGGTCATTATCTCCCTTTCACCATTGCCACCTCAGGATGGGCATCTTTGGTGGGAGGGGATCGTGACAATGTGGAATGCGATGGGAAATGCAATGATTGTCCCCCTGAGCAACCAAACATTATGGGAGCTGGAATACAAAATCTTGTAGCCATGGTCACACAACTCTCTCATGATATGAATCATGCAAGACTTCCAAATGAGAAAAGTAAGGAGTAACATTATGTTGAATCCTTCATGAGGCAGCATCCACCATCATTCAGCGGGTCTTCTTATCCATTAGTGACTGAACAATGGATCAGTACTAATGAAAAGATATTTTCAGTTCTTCAATGTTATGACCATGATAAATTCATCTTAGCAGTGTATCGTTTGGAAGGTGATGCTGATCAATGGTAGAATCTTATTAATAATATGGGGAAAAGGGATGAAATTGATTCCATGTAATGCGATGAGTTCGAGAACTAATTTTTCAATAAGTATTTTCCTCGTATTCTTTGAACAAAGATGGAGAAAGAGTTTCTTGAACTGAAGAAAAAGGATGATGAATCTATTGGTACCTACAAAGAAAATTTTACAAGACATGCAAGGTACGCTTCCGGAATTATTATCCAACCTGAGAGTAAGATTGACCGATTCTTTAGTGGCTTAAAAACAAGAATTCGAAGGGCGTTATCCATAAGGGACTTCAATAGCTACGAGGAACATGTTCGATGTCCTCTCAAGTTTGTGATGGATGTTGGTGTATCCAATCAGACACACGGGTTTGATAAGAAGAGGAAAATCGAATTCAAAGGAAAATCAAAAGACCACCCTGAAAAGAAGATGAGTTTTTCCTTATGCTAAATGTTTGGAAAGAAACATGGAGTAAATTTTCTTAAGGGGACAAGAAAATTTTATAAGTGTGGAAAAGAATGTCATCGGGAAATTGAATGTTGAAATAATGGGAAGAAGATGTCTAATGATGAAAACAAAGGAAGGGATACACAGAATGAACCTACTACACTTCAATGTTTCAAGTGAAAGGAGATGGGGCATTATTCCAATCAATGCCCAAATCCGAGGGTTGATGATGATGATCGACGTCAAAAAACTATTAAGGCCAATGACAAAGGAAATTCACATGCAATTACTATCGATGATGTGGAGTACGACAACGAAGTGGTGAGAGGTACACTTACCATCCACTCTAAAGTAGAAAATATTTTATTTGATTCTGGATCCACCCACTCTTTTATTTCTGAAAGATTTTCTAAGGGTATCACTGTATTACCTCAATAATTAGATGTTGAGTTGGATGTGAAACTCCTAATGGAACAACAGTCGTATCAAAAGTTTACAATTATTCTCCAATTGAAGTTTGTGGGAAAGTGCTTCCTGTAAATCTTGTGATCCTTCCAATAGTGGAATTTGATGTGATTCCTGGCATGGATTGGCTTTCATTACATAGAGCTCATATCAATTTCCAATGAAGGGATGTCACATTTCATATTCCAGATCAATCTATGATCGTCTATCGATGGAAGGATGAACATAACCTTCCAGTGGAAATTTCTTCTATCTTATGGGTCTTGATTCCACTAAATGAAGTTTATTTATCTCAAATGGTTGGAGATAAACTCACGATTAATAAAATTCCTATTGTACGGGAATTTGATGTTGTCTTTCTGGAGGAATTTCTAGGTCATCCACCAAATCGTGAAATTGAGTTTCCAATAGAACTTGTATCGGGTGCTTTGCCTATTTCATAGACACCTTATAGATTGTCCCCAATTGAGTTGCAGTAATTGAAGAATTAACTCCGAAATAATCTTGATAAAGGATTCATATAAACTAGTGTGTCACCTTGGGGGGAACATGTTCTGTTTGTGAAGAAGAAAGATGGATCTATGAGACTCTGCATTGATTATCGAGAACCTAACAAGATCACTATCAAGAAAAAATACCCTCTCCCACGCATTGATGACCTATTTATCCAACTATGCTGATCTCAATACTTTTCCAAGATTGATCTTTGTTCATGGTATCATCAATTAAGGGTCAAAATGGAGGATAAACCAAAGACGGATTTCTGTACAATGTATGGACACTATGAATTTATAGTGATGCCATTTGGTTTTACTAATACCCCAACTATCATCATGGATCTGATGAATAGAGTCTTTAGAAACTATCTTGATCCGTTTGTGGTAGTCATTATAGATGATATTCTTGTTTATTCAAAGAGCAAGGAAGAACATGAAGATCACTTGAGAATTGTATTGAATACCCTAAGAAAGGAGAATCTTTATGCCAAATTTACCAAGTGTTAATTTTGGCATCAAAAAGTTTCATTTTTGGGTCACATAATCTCAAATGAGGGGATATCTATGGATCCAGCTAAAACAGTGGTTATCAAAAGATGGTCGAGACCAACAACAATAACTGAGATCCGAAGTTTTCTTGGTTTGGATGGATATTACCAACGTTTTGTGAAAGATTTTTCATGGTTATCTAACCCACTCACCAAGTTGACTCGGAAAGAAGTTAAGATTTCTTGGACAAAGGAATGTGAAGAGAATTTCAAAGAGCTAAAATGAATGTTAGCCAGTGCACCTGTGCTCACACTACCTTGCAGTGGAGAAAGGTTTGTGATCTACAGTGATGCATCCAAGAAGGGACTAGGGTGTGTTCTTTTGCAAAATGATATGGTGATAGCTTATGCCTCACGAGAGTTGAAAATCAATGAGCAAAATTACCAAACTCATTATTTGGATTTAGCTGCAGTAATCTTTGCATTAAATATTTGGAGGCATTATCTTTATGGAGAAAGGTTTGACATTTATAGTGATCCTAAAAGTTTAAAGTATATTTTCACACAAAAGGAGATGAATAGGTGCCAAAAAAATATGGTTGGAGCTGATTAAGGATTACGACTGCTCAATTCATTACCACCATGGGAATACAAACAAGGTGGAAGATGCATTAAGTCGACAAGATCATTCTAGCTTTTCCATGAAGAGGATCATAAAATATCCAATATTTATGGATTTACAATGGATGGATATTGGAATTATAATGGAAGCGGAAAAATCATATCTTTCTCAAATGAATGTTCAACCATCTATACATGTGAAGATTAAAGAGGCACAGAAAGAAGATGTAGAGTTACAAAAGAAGGTGAGAAATTTTCCTGAATTCAACCTTGATTGTTATGGGATAATAAGGTTTAGGAATCGGGTTTGTGTTCCTCCCATCCCCTAATTAAAGAAGGAGCTGGTGGATGAGGCTCATAGTTCTTCATTCTCTATTCATCCTAGAATCACGAAAATGTATAGGGACCTGAAATAGTACTTCTGGTGGGATGGGATGAAAATAGATGTTGCTGAATATGTCTCTCGATGCATGGTTTGTCAGCAAGTTATAGTTGAGAGACAAAAGTCTAAGGGGATGTTACAACCATTACCCATACCCGAATGGAAATGGGAAAACATCACTATGGACATTGTCACCGGACTTTCTAAAACATCCAAAGGCAATAATGTTATCTGGGTCATAGTTGATTGTCTTACAAAGTCTTCACACTTCATTGCTATTAGAGGGGATTTCGCTCAAGATAAGCTTTCCAGGATATATGTAAAGGAAGTGGTAAGATTGCATGGAGTACCTCTTTCTATTATATCTGATCAGGATCTGAGGTTTACCTAAATGTTCTGGAAAAGTCCTCAGCATACTCTGGGTACATAGTTGAGTTTCAGCACTGCTTATTATCCTAAGACAGATGGTTAGTCTGCGAGGACAATTCAAAATCTATAAGATATTTTGAGAGCTTTCTCTATGGATTTCAAAGGTGGTTGGGACCAACACCTATCATTGGTGTAATTTTTTTATAATAATAGCTTTCACTCCCGTATTCAGATGGATCTTTATAAAGACCTCTATGGAAAGAAATGCAGAACTCCAACTTGATGGAATAAAGTTGGGGAACGAAAGCTATTAGGACCTGATCTTGATGATGAGATGGCAGAAAAGGTCAGATATATTCAACAACACATAAGAGCAGCTCAGAGTCGACAAAAAAGCCATGCCGATAACCGAAGAAAAGACCTAGAGTTTGAAGTGGGTGATAAAGTGTTCTTATGAATATCTCCCTGGAAAAGGGTAATGAGATTTGGAAAGAAGGGAAAGTTGAGCACTAGATATAATGGTCCTTTCGAAATACTGGATCGTTTTGGGAAGGTAGCTTACCAATTGGCACTTCCACTGAATCTCTCCCAAGTTCACGATGTGTTCCATGTATCTCTCCTGAGAAAGTACATACCCGATCCTTCACATGTACTCAGCTCAGAAGTTGTACCGCTGGAGTAAGATCTTTCTTATGAAGAAGAGCCAATAGAGATTCTAGATCGTAGAGAAAAAGACCTGCGGAACAAGACAACTCCCATAGTGAAAGTTTTATGGATGAACCACCAATTAGAAGAAGCTACATGGGAACTTGAGGATATGATGAGGGAGAGGTATCCCCATCTGTTTGTAATGAAGTGACAAATTTCGAGGGAGAAATTCATTTTAAGGGGAGGTAGAATGTAACACCCTGATATTTTATGAGAAATATTTTTTTATGTCTTATGTTATACGCAACACCAATGGAATCTTTCACAACTCACAATACAAACTTGTCTTGCATTACATGCAATCGCGACCTTCCTCGATAGCATGTGCTGTATGCAATACCAGGTTTCACTAAACAATGATATATTTTTATGGACTAGAATTTATGAATAGTATTAAATACATTTTTAATTTTATAACATTATTATTCATATTACACATTTTCTAGAACATGGTAAGAGAACAAAATAAATTTTTCTGGTAAAATAAGTATTTTTAAAAAAATGCAGTTTTGACACCTTTTGAGGGAGCACCCACATTAAATTTAGTTATTGATATGTTCATAAGTTCAATTTGAGAATATAAAATTCTTCTTTGGAATCAGGATATAAAAATTTACTTTGGATAAATTTTTTAATATTTTTCTTATAACTTTTATATTTTGATGAATAGTAAAAATATGCTAATTTATAAATAAAAACAACATTTTTCATTGAGATAATTTATATGGTTAAATTAAAATATTTAATGTCTTTAATTTATAAATAGAATATATTTTGTCCATTTAATATAATTTATGCCATTAGCATTAATTTTACATTGAATTCATAGGTAAAAACTTTTCAATCTTTGGCAATGTTTTAACTTTTAAAACCCATTTGCTTAACAACAAGATTAATTTTAAATTAATTACTGCAACTTATGTGTTTTGAGTTTTGAAAAATGAATTCCATATTTGGAATCAGTGGGTCCATATAATTTTAATAGGTTACTTTTATTTTTTATTGATATTATGTATAGTAACTACGATAATTTTTATTTACTGCGGTTAAAGGTAAATTGGGTAATTCAAGGTTAAAAGAATATTATAATAATTCAAAATTACCTGGAAACTTGTCCTAACCTTATTGGATGAGTAGTGGCTGACCATGGGCATATTTGGGGCGATTTTCGGACCCCATTGAGCCACTTGGTGGTGATAATGACAATTTGGATTAATTAATTTAATGTAAAGACAAAATTAATATTAACAAAAATCTTTTAGTAATCAATTTTTATTATGGGCTATATAAAGTATATTTTAGACTATAAATATTCATTGGAAATATAAAAGAGATTTCCTACATGGTGATATTTGTTTTCTAATTTGTAGACATCAAATAAATTAAATTATTTATGACACAATAATGTTGTAGTATTTATCTCATTTATAAATGATTTAAATAAATAAGATTATAATGATTAAAATAATTTCAAAAACATGTCCAATTCTGATTGGATGATTTTATTTAGACCATGAGTCAGCTTATGTTCATCTTTAATGATTTTTGGACCTTTTTAAAAAGAAGATTAGTTTATAATAAAATAATATTTCCACACTTTCCAAAGGTGCCCCTCTCCTCCCTTATAAAAGGGCACATCCTCCCTCTCATCCTCACACCAATTTGAGCCTTCAAGCTCGGCCAACCCATGACCATTTCACATCCCCACTTACCTAGAAACATCCCAGAGATCCTGATCTTCTTCAAAGACCAATTTTAGTGCCCTAAAAAGAGGTCTCAAAGAGGCGCTTTAAAGAAGAGGTAGTGTCTGTTACCGATTCTTTCAACTTTATTTCTTTTTCTACTACTTCTTCTTTAGTTGTTTCATTATTAAGTAATAAAATCAGTATCACTCATATACTGATATGTTATTATAAGTATGTAACAACCCTATTTCACCACCTATCCATCCTACGAAAAATGAATTCACCGCTCTTGCGTACGTACGGACTACCGTCTCCACGCCGTGGTGTAATCTATTTTCCACCACCACCTGACTTGGATGGGTATAATGGTGTAAATAATAGATATATATGATTATTGTAATTTTATATTGATTTTAAAATATTATACATACACTCAAATACAATTCCACAATCATGGTAATGATATCATCGCTCGTGCGTACGTACGGAATACCGTCTCCACGATGTGATGCGACTCGTTCTACATTATATTCATTGCATAATGATTATATAAATGAATTGAATGAATAAATATGATACATATTACACTTATACCATTATGTAAATGATGTGTCTATAACCTAAAAAGTGGAATAATAATTTATTCGACAAAACACACATATGAACATAAAGCAATAAACACCTGAATAACAAGTAGCAATGAAATATTACTAATAATAAGCTAAGAATATGACCATATGTGATATCATAAAAATAATTATGATTCTGGAATAAGTCAATGACATTATTTAAATCATTATATAAGAGGTTCAGACACTTACGAAGCAAATCGGACCTAAGGTAAGGGAAAATATCGCAAACTCATTTTTATCCGAGATTGTTTATACGTAAGAATTTACTGGGGAATATTTATCATACACATTCATGTTTCCACAATAAGTAATATTTATATCCTTCTACAATTTTTTAAATCCAATTTTACCCTTCATTGATTTTTTAGTAAAATATATGAATGGAATCTTTTTGTCATTTTTTGTACGAGGTGTTTTTTGACTTTTCCGGCCAAAGTACGAGAAGAATGTTTTTTAACTTATACGGCATGAATGGATTGATAAAACATTATTTCCAAGAAGATTCCTTTACAAATTTTCATGTTTATTTATAATCAACTTATTTTAGTTTAAAATTGTTTGACATGTAAAGAAAGGAAAAGTGTTTTTGATGTAGAAAGGATATTTTCCTCAAGAATGTAGTTCAGGTGTTTTATCAAAATTATTTTCCATCTATGATAATATAGGGTTATGTTTCTATCCCTATTATTACATTGATTTGATTATGTTGTGATGGAATTATTTTTATGAATTCAATTATCTAATATCAATTGTTTTATGATGTCACGATGTTTAAGAATCCCATTTTTATTACATGGATTATGCAATGATGTATGGTTTATGATTTTGTGGCACACATAAGAATGGTATCATTATGAGATGGGTGGGACCTATATCTCCGTCCAATGAATTGAGTAAAGATTTATATCTCACAAGATAGACATGGCTGGAATGGCAGGTTATACCGGTTCAGTGAAACCGGACTGAAACAAGGAGTGAACTCGGATCCGAAATGGACATTGTCCGCTAAAATAGTCATGGAAATGAGTCTTGACTACTAAGAAATGATTCTCTATGATTATGTGTGTATTCCAAAAAGCTTCATGTTTTAATTTATGATTATTGGGAACACATTTCACTTCTATGATTGATCCCATGATATGAAATTATGATTTCTTTTACAGGGTAAGATTTCCAAAATGTTATGTTCTTATGAATATGACAAGTTTGATATTTCTTTTGTTTACCCTTAATGAGCATTTGAGATCACCCTTTTGTATGTTTTCAATTCCCCAGGTCAAGAATAAGGATATTAAGTACGATATGCCAAATGGAACTCTAGATATGATGAAATAAATGGGAGACAGTGAAGATGCTTTATGTACCAGTTGTTTATGTTTCCCAGTTTCTAAAGACATTATACCTATATGGTCCTTTCATGGTTTTGTTATATGTTGTAATAAGTATGCTTCAATTTTGAAGTAATAACCATGTATGTAAATTATGGGTCGTTATAACGTCTATTAATAAGGTATTCTATGTATCATAGTTTCTTAAATAGTAATTGATTCCATATCATGTTTTGAGCTGGAGTAATCTTGAGATTTAAGAAGAATTATCATTGACTGGTAGTCCAGACATGATAGTTGATTCAAGGACCATGGTAATTCGAGGGATGATGATAAGATTGATTTATGTTCTATGAAAAAATGATTCTGATAATAATTATACATGGTAATTCACAGAAAAGATGAGATAGTTGTGACCTCATCTTTTTGGAATTGAATATTCTTCATATAGAGATAAAATAATATAATAGTGGGGATATTACAACATCTTGGTACCTGTATGATATGTATAACATTATCCATGATGTTGTTTTCCCTTCTCGTTTACTCAGTAGGTTGATAATGAATTGTTAGGATACCTATATTTGTGATGTATTAGATTTTTTGGAGTCTTATATTTAACATAAAATTTATACAAGCCTCTAGAAGCTTAGACACCATGTAACTAGATTACATGATTTGAAATAGTCACAAGTTGTATTCCATAATAGGGTTCATGTGGTGGGAAGATTCAAAACATGAATGGTTACACGATGTGAAAAATACATTACACCTAGTTTATCATTTAATGAACTTTTTTTCAGTTTTTCAGAAATGTTTTTTTGGAAGATAGAAAACATAACTATTTCATGACGTTTAGTGGGATTTCCCATTTTGTACTACCTCAAAAATAGATTTTAAAATTGAAATAATGATGAAATATTTCTCTCTGCTTGTCTAGTTTTGTTTCTCTTATCTTAAATTTTTTACCAGGTGATCTAGTATCCCTCCACCTGTTTTGGGTTACATTGTTTAATGTTTGATCAGTGTTATGCTTATGATCAGTATTTATGGGTAATAATTCTCTTCATTCTTCATCATTATCTCCATCTCAGCCTTTGGTACCTCGATGAAAATTAATTGAATTTATGGATCTATGATCTATTATATTTGATGTCATTTCTTATGTTGTTTTCAGGTCTTATACACATTCATCCTCATGGACATGTTCCATTATGACTTTTGATTTTCTCAAAAAAGTTAGGCAGTTCTTTTCCATTTGTTAAAAATGATTATCCTTAAATTAAATGTTTTATTTCAACATTTGATTAAAATATAGAATCACAAAATTTATTTAAATTCATTTGAAAAAACCAAATTCTAATGAATTTTGATATTTGAAATGGTTATGAAATGAAAATTTGGAAAACCCACAATTGTATTGAATTGGGAATAATTTCTTAAAATGGGTTGGTTTATATTTCCAAATTTAAATTATACATTTTAGGGACTCTATGTCAATTAAATATTGGAATTTAATTATGTAAATGAATTTTTTAATTGATTTAATTTGTTAATAATTGATTTCAAACTTCTAAAAATGAATTTAAATGTTTTGATAGAAAACCAATGGACCTATCTTGTTAAATAGGTATGTTTTTTATATTAAATAATATATGGGTTCTGAATGGAAAATTGGTATTTGAAATGAAATAATGAGATTTAAATGTATTTTAATCAGACATAAAATATATTTCCCATTAGTGACTGTATAATATAGCATGAAAGCCTTAGGTTTGTTTTTAATTTAGATAGACACACAGTACGCTTATATAATGTCAAAAAACCTAAATGCATCAGGTCAGATCCACGATGGAATGGTGACAAGTCACATTTGGAATTTTTTATATTGAAATATGTATATTCTTATTTCAATGATAACATAGATTATGTGGATTCCTATAGCCTAGAACATTCATACCTTCTTGGCAGCTGGCCATGTTTCTTGACTGTTTGGGATTTGAGATATAAATATATGAAAATAATTTTTATATTATTGACATGCATCTTGGATTTATATAAATGGTTTTATAATGAATTTTTATTTATTACATTTTCTTATAAATAGTCAGTCTCTTTTAAAGCTAATGCCTAATGTGTTTTCCATCATCTAAATTGTATACAATAATTTGTCTCAAAGTGATTTAGAGTTCCATAAATCGTTATTGTAAAATTCAATAAATTCCATTTTAAATGTATTTTTTGGAATCTGATATGAAATTCATGGTGAGACCCTACTAGCCTTTTTCTCTCACACCCTAATTGTGATATATTGTGTTTTTACATTATCTTATTCCAGGTTCGAGTAGGGGGAAATAATATTTTGGAGTTGGATTCAGCTGTTGAACAAAGGACATGGGGATTTGTGTATTTAAAGACATGGGTTTTTTTTCCATATTTTATAAGGTTTTAGTAATTTTTGCCTTAATTAAATACTGACTTTATGTTGATAACTCCAAATAGAGTTTCATTCTTTTTAAAATTGACTTTTTTTTCTTTCATACACTATTTTTTTTTGGAAAAATCAATCCCACTAGCATGCTGCCTGATGTTAGGTGATAGTCGATGAACCATTGGGATTAGGAACACACTTATAGCTATGTATGAGGTAGATCAATAATTGGGATACCAATGTACTCATACTTGTTTGTTACACTAACAAAATTGTGGCCATTAAATAAGGTGTATTCGATATATACATAGATCCATATATAGGTTCAATTGAGATCTCAACGTCTCAGTTTAGAGGAAGACCATACAATTCATCATAGAACACAATAATGTTTTCCCTCACAATGGTAATTTTGTAAATAATGATTATATATTTTATCATAATCAATTTAGGTATATTTTATTTCTTATAAGGAAATAATATACATATTTGAGATGAATATTATATGGGATATTAATCCTTCTCAATACACATATAAAGAATTAAAGGATGCTTCCATATGTGAAGAGGGATTCATCATTCTCAAAAATTAATGTTGTAATGGTATAAATATATCCAATCCATGAGCAATATATCATCAACATCTACTGAAGTAAGTAATACAACATATTCTAGGTAGTTCAGTATATAAATATTAATCGGCGAGGAGTTATAATTCTTGGATGAAATAATTTTCCATTTTTTTCTCACATATACCACATCATATATATGTGGAGGTGTGTTTTAATAATCTTAATAAAAATTATAGATATGATATAATTCGTAAAACCATATTTAAATAGTACATTCATGCTATTTCAATGAATAACCAATGTACTTGTCCCGACATTATTGTCAGTCTCCACCTCAGCATTAGTGATAATGTATTACATTATTTACTTCATTGGTGACTATTGATTATTTACATTGAAAATCCCTATTTTATGATAACAGATCACATACTATCTTGCTTATTTAAATTGAATAACTACAATACATACTGAGTTTTGATATAAAAATTTCATTTTTTCTCAAAATTTGTAAAATTCTTTATATACATTCGATAATTATTAGACATATTACCCACTCTTCCACATTTTAATCATTTCTTGGTTTCGTTTAGTTAGTACCCATAATGAATCTTCCCTCACATTGTTCTTGTGTGATGTTTGGTTATCTATCCTTCATGGGATTTATCTATTAATCATACTATATTAATCTATATTTTCCACTTTTTCTCATTTGTACCATGATAAGATTGGTGTCTCTAATATCCACTTCAACCATAGGGTCTCAACAGACTATCTTCTCTTATGTCTCAATGCCTTGAATCACTAACTATTTTCATATACTAATCATTAGTATTTTAAATAAGTGATAGACCATAATTTTAGTTTTGATTACACATCCATAGGAATATCGTGTAATACATGTATTATCTTCCTTATACACCATGATAGACATGTCTTCCTACATCATTAGTAAGGGGAACACCCTTTATATCATAAGATAGAATGATCAAGGAAAATATTTATCAACATATATTTTCTAAAATATTATCAATTCCATGTAATCAATTTCATCTACATATTTTTTTCCTTGTACATAATTGATAACTTTCCCTATCAAAAAATAGACTATATGTATAACATTAGCTTTTTTGATCAATGAAGTACATGGAATATTGGCTCAATAAATTTAATCCACTATTCAATGATGATGGGATTAAGATATACAATAACTATATGAGGACATTTCCAAATGATTTATTCAACCACAAAATTATATTTCTTTGGAGAATGTGGGTGTTCCATATGATTCATGTAATTATTCAGAACATATGATCGATGAGAAATTATCATAATAATTTTTTGAGCTCCCATCCCCATCATATTTTGAATTTCATTATGGAAATAATCATAATACCTTTAAATTTTTATTGGAACGGGTTCTCATTCATATCTATATTATCTAAGAAAATGAAAAACAAAAATAACGTGGATGGAATATGTAGCTAATATTGATATAAAATGGAATGATTGAACATAAAAGGTTAAACTTTTAAATGGATAGTATATCCTATCATGTGATTATTGAGGCTTCAATATATGTTATATGTGATGATATAGTTATCCATATGGATGATAGTAGATATATCTAGTCATTATATATAAAAAATAACTAATCCATTCTCTGATACAAACTACATTTACCCTATCCTTTAACACATATTATTTCATTATTTTAGTATAATTTTCTGCTAAATAAAAACATGAGATCATGAATTTTAGTTCATTTAAATGATTACATACATAAATTTGAAAACATTGAAATAAAATGTAACATATTTATATTAATCATCCATAATGATCTCATAACATCCATTGAGATCCTATATATGTGTAGGATAACATAGGGAATAATAGACAAAAGGGATGATCTAAAAATCCCAGTTGGGGAATAAACATAGAAATAATATGTGGCACATGATTTTGAAGTCATAACATTGTATGAACCCATTAATTAATTTAGGTATGGATTTATTGTTTCTATTACTCATTTAATTTCATTAATATGGAATATTTCGGATTCTTTTTGGGGTTATGGTGGTCTCTAGGGTGTTCAGCGGTAGTCTGGAGCCCACAACCCATATTTTCAGTGAGAAGAAGAGGTCGTACAGTATGTGAAGACCAATAGACTACAATGCATGGATATGTGAATAGGTATTTGATTTTTGTAGACCTCTAAAATATAATAGACATGGCTGTCACAGGTTTTGTAAAACCATGTGCGGTAACTGTTTGATGTACCCTGACTTCTAGTATACTGAGCACAGTTTCCCCATGGTTAGTAAAATCTTATGCATAAATCATGTGACCCATATGTTTTGAGTAATATGAAATTTTTTAAATTTTTTTTTTAATGATATGTTTTAGTATTTATATTTTATTCTTAATAGAGGCGAAATTTGGGATCCCTCCATGTAATTAGAATATATTATTTGAGATACATTCTGTTTTTATTTGGTTGTGTTGAATATCATTCATCTCTATGATCTACAACAGTAATGTGTTGTTTAATTTTTATCCATATTTTATTCCTCTATTTATCAATTGCACTGTTTGGATTTAGGTTTATATTCCCTAATACCCATTTGATCATAAATTATTCATTTTTCATCCAAAACAAGTAAAATCAGAGTCTGGTTCTGGTCAAACTATATAGCATAATCATATGATATGTGTTCTCTTGACTTTCGGTGATTTTCATGATGTTTATATATTTCGGAGTGCTGCTCACCCATTTTTGGGGTGTCACATTTATTTATAAATTAAACATGTTGATTCCTATAATTTGTTATGTACATCATCATGTGTTTATATCAATTTTTTATGTTTAATACCTAGAATACGGTCTAAACCATGAGTGTGTTCCCATTTTTACCCGTTGATAGCCGTCTGTCCTACAATACCTAGGTGGTATACCTCAAATCCCATTTATGGGAGGTTTAGAAGTTAATTTATACTAAAATAAATTTTTTCATGTTCTTTTGTGTTATCTTTTCAACTATGGTTATTGAATATAGAATTGAACCTTGACCCATGTTATGCCTAATCGTGACAAAGCATGTTTGGACAATTTAATTCCAACTATTATCCCAAACATGTGAGTTAGGATATATTTATGATTGAAAATGATTATGATTTAATCATATTAATTTTATAGGAATATTCGCATCTGATTAATTTTAGTTTAGGCCTTATAGGTTAGTCCTATAATTTTACTCCCTTGGTGGCTAGTTGTAAAATGCTTATGGTTTTGAACCCAACATGTTATTTTTCTGTTAAAATTAATAGATTATGGTTTAATGGTAAATATAATTAAGTGAATCATGGATAATATGGGATTTACATGGATGTCCTTATTTATATATTCGACCATGGTCCATTCAGTGATCCTTCAATTCTCTGTAATTCCTTGTATGAGCTCAATGGGATTATGAATTAATGTTAGGATGTGAATGGACCCTAGACACCATAGATAATATCATAGAGGATATGTACTAAATTCACAGTGAGTCAAGGATTTTATAATATCCCATGGATAATATATATATGAATTAATATTTCATGAGTGATATTTGGTGATTTATATTAGACCACCAAGGATGGGTTTAGTTGACATGGACTTACACCGCACTGAGAGTGATATCGGGTCCTTGAGAGGCTTACCAGGCTGAGCCTGTAGTGTGTTGGTTGATTGGAACCTAGAGTGATACATATATTCTAGTTTAGTAATATCATGTATAGGCGCATGTTTAATTTTAATATTGAATTTAATTATGACATGTCAGCCATGACAATGAACAATCTTAGATTTGGTCTTCTCTAATACTTATTTAGATATCCTTCTGTGGCATCTGTTGTGATTACTACATATAAGGGGTACCATCAAGCTTAGGATGGATATCAATACATATAAAAACAAATTTAACTTATTTGTAAATTTTTAATAAATAAAAACCAGTTCATTTGGGAGTTATTAGTTTACAATACTTCATAGCTTACTGGTTTGACTATTATACACTACCTGTTGTATATACTCATTGACATATTGGAATAGACCATGGGTTGTTTCCTACTAGGATTTAGTTTCACACAAAATTTGTTTCATGATTTGAGCCCAAAAATGTTAAATAGTTTCAGGAGTATACATAGAAATGTGCCCGCCATTGACTTCCTGATATGCAGCCTCGGAGCATGAGAGTGTGGGACCATGCAGAAGCTTGTGATTTTAACCGGATACATTAGTTCTTTTTGAAAATTTTGGATCCTGAAATATACATGATATACTTGATAATTGTTTGTATTTATTCTTATATTCATGTGACATTCATCATTTTGAATATGATATGACACATATATATTTTTATTATTACTCTTCTAATGTTTACTTCTTTTGAATAGTATTATTGTTTCTGTTATCTGTATGTTATCCTCTATATGTTATACTTTTCCAATGAGTGTATATTCACCCCTGTATCATCACCTTAGCCCTCGATGCTAGTCTAAAGCTTCATCTTTTTGTGAGATTACATGAGGGAATTTGGATAACTCGGATAAAAGCACTGTTAGGTGTCATTCGGACCTGGGATGTTACAAAGTAGTGTGAGTTCCAATTTTTATTTTATAGATTTAATTACTATTTGGTGCTGATAGACTAGGATAACACTGAATTTGGATTTTGAATTAAGTTTTGTCTAGTATTAGCTACCCCATGTATAGGGGAAATCCAAATTTCTATGAATTGAATTGTGATTTTTTGATTTAGATATATTTTAGATGATTTTATTCACCATTTGGTGACATGCTTGTATTGTGTTTCTATTATTCATATTTTTGGATCTCCTATGTCCAAACATGAGGATATGAGTGTATTCCATGTCATACATCACACATGAACTTGTTAGAAATCAAATTCCTTGAATTCTTTCCCTTCCATACAAGATCTTTTCAGATTTCATGTTATTTTTATTAGTACTGTGATATATATGCATGTTTGTGTGATTGGATTATTGGTAGGTGCTATTATTTGAATTATATACATTCCATGATTTGTTCCATAATATTTATGGGCCCTATTTGATTTTAATTTTGTGGATCATGTGTCATAATTATATTGAACTTTTCTATAATGTTCTACACAAGGATTCCAAGCTTTTATTTGTGGGGTGTATGTCCCCCTAAGGGTCAGAATTAGGCATATCACTGGTCTTTATTTTATAATTGAAGTTGATGATATCGAAATTACTTCCAATTATAGTTTTTAATGTAAAATCATCCTGAAACATGAAATGAATGTGGATAAAATGTGAACAAAAATTTAATTTGACAGAGAACATGAAAATACCTAACCTTAGTAGTTTGTTTTCGATAGTGGTTCTCATTGTTTTAAAAATATTCCTAGCCCATGGGGCTAGAAGAGGGGTTTGTTCTTGGATGAAGGTTTTGAAATTTCTTATTTTGTTATGAGGTCTTGATCTGTGACATTGAATTTGATCTATAACTAAGGTTTTCACTTGACGTTGTAGAATTATTCCACCATGAAAACTTCTTGATGTATGCCATTAGGGTGGTGAAGATCATATCTGGGAGGTGGTATGACATTGGTACCATTGGATCTTCTTGTTGTGAATTTCATTTCACCAGCTAATATACCTAATGTATGTGTGGATTCTTTATTCTCTGAAGGCTTTATATGGATTATTCAATCCTTTTTAGGAGTACTACATCCATCCACATCTATTTCAAAGATGAAAATGGTGTTCTAGAAGCATCATCGACCTATTTTTTCATGGATGGAGAACCATAAGATGTAGAGATAGGGCCTGCATCCATTCATGGAATTTTAGAGCATTTAAGGATGCCTCCGGAGAGAAGGGTAATGCTCGCTGTGTATATACTTCATTACCCCATAAAGAGATTGTGGGATGTGATTAAAGGGTCATGGAATCATTAGGATATGGCATGGGGATAATTTCAGAATGTCTTCTTGGATTATCAATAGACCATGATGTTGAGGGTCGATAAATCCTCAGAGTTTATGCATCTGCAGCAGGGAGCATTGTCAGCGATGGTCTACACGGCTATTTTTACTAAGCACTAGTGTTTAACACCTATTTTTATGGGTGATAATTTATAAATGTATATTCAGCATAAGGATGGTCTTAGGTATGAAATATTATCATAGTTAAATTCCTTTAGGTTGACTACCATTTTTTCTATAGTGACACTGATAACCGAGTTTATCCTAAGAGAATATGGTGGTGCGATCTAGGGCAGTAACGACCCAAACATTCATTAATGGAAATCCTTCTTGATCTAATTAAATGCATATTTTTATAATATGATTATATAAAATGTTAAAATATTTGGTTTTATGTAACGAATTGTGATATTTTCTAATATAGTAATTGAATTGTGATCACATGATTAGTATAAATATAGGGCTTTAAAAGATCCAATTTACTCATAAAAAGGATGCAACGACCTCATCCATTAGACATGCCCTATAGGAAGCTGATTTTCAGAGATTAGAAAGGAGATGAAATCATTAGGCTTTGTACTCGACCAAGCCCAAGTTGAGCTTGAATATTTTAAGCTCGATCGATACCACCTGTGATAGAAATTAAAGTTCATAGATATTAACGCCAAAGCAATGTTATCCGAGCCACCCATAGAGTCTGTCACCATCTCACACCTTACTCTTCAGTCTAATATAGGTATTATAAAGGGTTATGTAACAAGAACTTAACATTATTTTTATGTACACTATTTTTGTATATAATAATGAATATACATTCATTTTATTATTGTTACCTTGTAAATAGTTTTTAATGAACAAATAGTGTTTTTACTTGATATTCAACTAAGAAATATATTTTGATGAATTAATGGATATTTTAATTAAATAATATTTTAATAAAATATTATAATTATTATTAAATAAATTTTTATTAAATTTAAATGATCGTTTAATTTTATGTATGAAATAGAAATTTTTTTAAGGTTCTAAAACCACTTTTGTCAAATCCCGTGAATTTTCGATAAATGCCGTTTTTTATTTTGAAAAAGAAAATTAACATATTTAAAATATTTTTTAGATAAAATAGATGTTATTTCTCAGGTCAGGACATCAAAATTTTCCAATAGTTAATTTTTCATTCTTTTCTGAGACATTCTAATTTTCTTGTAAAAATTAAATGTCATTTAATTCTATAATGTATTTTATGACATCATAATGACCCAATAGTGATGTAATGAAACACTAAAAATGATATTTTAGGACAATATATGTTATACCATTAAAATAATGTTATTTTGGATATTTTTTACTTATTTTAAAAATCACTAATGGACCCCTAAAAACTTATTAAACATCTTGTCTTTTTAAATTGTTTTTCTTGGGAGTGTGACTCACCTCCACATAAGCAACCCCATTATTTTAAGAAGTTCAAAAATTAGAATTATAAAATAATTTTATCCAATATCATTTGAAAAAAACCATGGGAAAAAACAATGGTTTGGTTTGTAGTTTTGATTAGTTTAATGTGTGGTGTCCAAAACCCAAATAATAATGAATTCCCTCTATTTTCCTATAAAAACCCATCCAAGATCCCACATACTCTTCACTAAAAGCCTTTAGAGCTTGATAAAACTATTCCCTAGTCTCTCTATAATCTTCCAAAGGTTCCCCATGCTCCCAAAAAGCCTCTCTCAATCCTCCCCCAAGCATTTGGGATCAAACTTCCAAGTAAGGGTTATTTTCTTCCTCTCATTTTTGTCCAATTTTTTAAATGTTGTTATGACCTTTTAATTTCAATTATAAATTTTGTGGTATGGTTTCCCACCTCCCCCATAATGGTTTCTTTAGGTTTAAATTATTTCATACCCATTTATCACTTATTAGATGCCTCCTATGTACACCTGTTACAATGCCAAAATTCTGAATGAAATTTATCTCTCCTTATTTAAATTCAAGAAATTATTTTCTATCATGAATATAAATTCAATTACAATTGTTGATACATTTATTTATATGACCCCCTTAGTATAAATTTATTTTACATATGATTAGACATCACTTTATCTCTCATCAACCATTTTTATGAATTCTTACGTCCCGCCGTTACGCTTCCAAAATTGCACTAATTTTCCAAGCCAATGTCATTGTGTTGTGAATACCATGCCCATTTATTTATCAAGGGTATTCACCTTTATGGACATTTACATATTTATTATAAAGTTCCATATAAGAATTACACATTCCTTTATCATGGAATTAATGATGATGGTTTATGAATCCATGTTATATGATCCATGTGGCACACATATGCATGAAATGAATTGTTTAAGAAGGGTGATCCCTTATAGCACTCCAATGCATTGGGTAAAGTACAATATCATTATACATCATATGAAATGGGTGTTTACGCATGATAATTCAAGTGTAATGAGTATTTACTCATGCTTCATGTGAAATGAGGATTTAATCATTCTTTATGTGCAATGAGCCTTGGCTCATGTAAATTCTATGTTAAGTGTTGTTTCCACATTTCCATGTTATGATTATCATGCAATATAATGCCTTTATTTTTATGATTTTCTTGTGCTCTACTGATATTAATATTGTCTAACATGTATTTTATTCCTCATGTTATTCCATGATTGTTCCCTTACTGGGCTTTATAGTTCACCCTTTTTTATGCATGTCCCCATGTTATCCCATTCAATGCCAAGTACAAGAAAATGTAGTTGTCATGTAAAGAACGTTTTCAATAACGATGTTGTTTTTAATGTTTTGAGAGGTAATGTAATGATCCTAATCCGCAAATAAACTAGACATATTGATCTTATATGTTTTATCAAGTGATTTTTATGTAATAAATTATGTTTAATTGTGTAATAAATGATCAGGGTTGTCATAAGGGCGGTTCAACACCAAGATCAAGTACTGTCTCAACAAGAAATATGAAGAGTGGTCTGAAGATTATATGTGGTCATGTGAATATACATAACGTGTATATAGAAATGTAGGTGAGGTGTTATCAGTGTATTACATTGGGTAATATGAGGATAAAATTTCCACAGCTCCCTATCGAGTGTCGATCTTGTGGAATGATGGTTCATCTTTAGTGATTTTGTAGGAATTTTCCGTCAGTGGATAAAGATAGAGGGTCTTTAAAATCTCCATGTTCAGGATTCAGGTCTAAAACTTCCCACTAGTCTAGGAAATGGAGTGAATTAGACCATTCATGCTGACATTGTGGTTGTGGCCATGGTATCCAGACTCGAGGTTTGCAGATAAATTAGGATATATTAGCTCAGGATAGCTTGACAGTGTCTCAAGACCATATTATAATATAGATGTTGGAAGTGCAACAAATCCATATGGAGAGCTATCTTGGACCTTATACTATCCAATGTACTATTCTAGTAGCCTCCATTTTATATTCATCACATTTTGATATAGGGTAATCACATATTTTTAGGTTTGTTCCCGTCATGGAGAGTATTGGAAATATTTTATTATTCTAAATAAGTTATGAAATTAAAAAGTCCATTAGGATTTAAAATGGTTGGTTTGAATCTGTGAAATGAGTTCCCAATGAGGTTGGTGGGTGTTAATTTTCAAGGGATCTCTATATCCTTGAGAGACAACTTTAATGTCATTCTTATAATTGACAAGGTAGTTTCATTTCATAACATTGATGATTACAATTTCCATAGGATGAGTATAACGTCGCTAGATGGAGGATTGATTCTATACAAAAGTGAATGGCATATCCATGAATGTTGAGATGTACTCGATCATCGTGGGTTGGGTGGAATGACAACAAATATTGTTAGTTTTTATCTATATGAATAGGGAACACATCTCATGGATTTCATTCTAGTGGATGATCATTTCAGGAACATAATCTCGAAATAATTTTCAGGTTTACCTCTGTTGAGATAGGTAGTGTTTTCTATCGAGGTAGGTCTAAGAGATTCACTGGTATCCATTATTACTTACAGGATGGCTGCTATGTAGTTTGAAGAGCTCAATATGAATCTATTGGATTCAGAGGATAATGTTTCCATCTGACCCAATACTTCTTCATTGGGTTCTCCGGTCCATTTAGTGAAAAATGTGAATGTTTCCATCATGATATATGTGGATTAGATGAAACAAAACCAGCTAAGGATAGTGAACTGATATATTATGCCAAGGATGTTTTACCTATTCGACAAGCATAAAGGATATCAGGTTTTCTTAATAATTGACATGAGTGCCATTTTACATCAAGCATGTGTTATATCATCATACATACCACACACGACCATTCATATCAGGTATAGTCTATATGATTGCATTTTCATGTCGTTTAGTCTAGTTAATGTGCTAATAGTTATCATTTTTTTATGTACCTTGTGTTCCATCCTTATTTATACTCATTTTTCATGGATTTTGTGGATGATATTTGGTTATATTATCATAATATACCTGACCATGCCAAAAATATTGATATCGTAATGTGTAAACTGAGAGAGCCTCAATTATATGATAAAATTTATATGTTACACTTCTAGAAGGATATAATTCACTAATATGGTAAATTATTCTCAAAGATAGAAGTATTAGTGGACCAAAAAATAATCATCTATATTTTTAGTCATTGTAATCTAAATTTGAGAGGGTTAACGCGGGTGTAATATCATTTGTCTTTTCACTTCAATCTTGACTACATGCCCAGTAAAGGGAATGCAGTTGTAAACTCTTTGAGAAGGAGAAATCAATTGTAGGGAGGTAAGGAGGCTAGTAGTGAGTGGAAACATATGGTGATATTCCATGAGATGAATTTGGAGGTGCACAATAGTCAGGGATAGATATTTCTTGCATCCATAGCTTTTATCTCCAACATATTGGGAAATTTGATGTTGATGTATCTATTAGATTCATAAGGCCGTGTTTTGTGGGAGAGTATATAAGGAGAGGACCCTCCTCTGGGTCATTCAATAGGTAAGGAAGAGGATATGTCATAACATTGAAACTTGTTGGTTTCTACAGACATGTGTGAGGAGATGATGTGGGATTGTCAGGACTTTGTATGGGAATTTCATCTTTTTTTCACTAAGATATATCGAGATGTAAATCATATGAATTTTTGGCCAGGTGTGAAGAAGGATGTAGATGGTTTTGTGATGAGGTGTTCCACCTGTCAGCATGTGAAGTCAAAACACTAGGTACCAGCTAGAATTTTACAACAGCAACCCATTCCTAAGTGGAAATTGAATGATGTTGCGATGTATTTCCTGATATGATTACCAAGGTCACCTCAAGTTAAATATTCTATTTTTGTTTTCATTTATATGCTCAAGAAGGTTGCACATTTCATACTGATCAAGAAAACATTTAGTATTGATGAGGTTGATGGTTGTATATCTAAAATGTTGTCTCACTGCATGGGGTCCTGCATTCTATCATATCGAATAATGATTCAAATGTTACATAAAGAATATTTCAATGGCTACAAAGAGTTTTGGGTACATATGTTCTTATGAGAAAATCTTACCGCCCCCAGATAGATGGCCTGTCAGAGTGCATGATTCAGGTACCCGAGGACATGCTTGGGGAATGTGTCCTAGATTTTAGGGGTTCTCTAGATAATCATATATCCTTTATAGAATTTAATAATATTAATATATTTCAAGCTATTATTCAGATGGTGTCCTGTGAGGATTTATGTAATACGTCATGACGACCACCCTTGTGTTTGCGGGAGGTAGGAGAGGGGGCTATGATGGGCCCTCATATTCTCCATGAGACCAATGAACATGTTCAGTAGATTCTAAAGTAGAAGTCTTCTATAGAGTCTCATAAGAAATCATTCACTGATCTCGACATAGGAACTCTTATGTTAGAGGATGGGGACATGATTTTTATACATGTTTCACTAAGGCTGGGACAAAGGAGGATCATGAGACAGAGGAATAATTCATCCAAATATGTGTATACAGCTGAGATTCTAGAGAGATTCATGACGATTACATCTAAGTTGCAGTTACCTAAGAGGTCTTAGGATACACATGACATATTTTATGTTTCTACGTTTTATTGTTAGTATTAAGACTCGCCTCTTTTTGTTCATCCTGAGGAGTTTGAATTATTGGTAGATGCATCTTTTGAGAAGAAACCAATATGAACTATAAATTTTAGCACAAAGTTTCTCCATGCCTTGTTATTTCTATTAGTACATTTTCCATGGTATCATTACCAATTAAAGGACATGACTTGTGATATGGAGGCTTGTGGTTGATCGCATTGAAGGATTTGTTCATAGATACATATACACCACCCATGGAAGGGAAATTTGGGGATGAATTGTTGTATGGGGGATGTTTGTAAGAACCCAGTTCTTGTTCAAGGTTTTGATTGTGATTTTTATATATATTCTTATATTTTATTCATAAACGTGGCCTCATATGGATTCATGTTGGGATCATGGAGGTCACTATGGTATTAGGGTCTGTTCCAGAGACCAGAACACTTGTTTTGGGAGAAAAGTGTAGGCAAAATGATTTTTTCAAACCATGTGGACAGGGGAACACGGTCATGAGAAAAGGTCAGTAGATTTAGTAAACATTGGTATTGGAGTTCACATGATTATTGCATGGTTTTCCAAACCATGTGGTGTAACCATGAAATATTCCCGTGAAATCACATAAACTGGGTACAATTTTCCACAAGGTTAGGCAAACTATGAACAGAAACCATGCGAACAAGATGTTTTTGGTAAAATGATCATTATACCCTATTGTGTATTGAAATAATGTTTTATTACACTCCTTAGTTTCATAGACGAGGATAACTGTTGGAGCCCACCATGGACGCCTAATATATTCTTTGAGCTACAGTCTCCTTCCATTGCCTCTTTCAACCCCTGTTCATCTCCAAGGATCTAGAACTATAATGACTCGATTCTTTTTTAGACTTTTTTGATTCTTCTATTTACAGATTGCGCTATTTAGATTTAAGCTCATATTCTCAGATACCATGTTCTAAATATGTTTTGAAAATATCTCCCAATACAAGGAAAATTATTGCCTGATACTGGATGCTCTATCTAGAATGAGTATAAGGTAAGTGGTCTCATGCCTTTTGTTGATTTTCTTGTTGTTTATATATTTCACAGTGTCGCAACCAATTTTGGGTTGTCGGTTCGATTTAAAAAATATTCTTATTCTATCCTATCATTGATTGGTTATTTGATCTGGTGTTTTGATGCATGTTATAGGTTTAATACTTGGAATAAGGTCCACACAATGGTGGGTTCCTATTTTTACAGGTTGATGTCCATTTGGCGTAGGATACCCATATTGTATTCCTCGAATACCATTTATGGGTTATTTTAAAATTAATTATTATTTAAATGGATTATATCATGTTGTTAACTATTTTCCATTCATCTTTGGGTATCGTATAATGAATTGACCCTTGACCCATGGTATGCATAATCTTGATAAAGCAAATTTGGACTCCTTAGTTCCAGCTATGAACCATCCCACTGGAGATATGATATATTTAATCCTCATAATGGTTTAAATTTCTTGATATGATTATTATATGAATATTAAAAATTGTGTAATCATAAGTCAATCCTAAATTTTTGGTCCATGATTTTGACACCCATGGTGTTGAGTTTTCATATTCTTATGGTTATGAGCCCACCATGTTATTGAATTACTAATATAAACCTATAATTTTTTAATTGAAACAAGAATTATGTAAATCATGGGTTCTGGTGGAATTCTATGGACTGGGTTATATTTTTATTTTACAATGGTCCATTGAGTGATCCATGGATTCTCCAGAATACCATGGATGGACTCACTGGTTTTAATAACTATGTTTAGGTTGTGGGTGAACCATGGATTCCATTGATGTTCTCATAGAGGATATATAGTTAATGATATGGGAATCATCGATCTTGTAGGATTCCATGAATGGGCTCAAGAGGTATAAATATTTCATGAGTGATACCTGGAGATCTTTATAGGACTATCATGGATGAGATTAGGTTATAAGGACTTATACCAGACCTAGAGTGATACCAGGTCCAAGAGAGACTCATTGGGACATGCTTGTATGGTGTTGGTCGATTGGAACCTAGAGTGACACAAGAATTACTTGTTAGGAATGTCAGGGATGGTCATAGGTTATATTTTAATTTTGAAGTAACATCTAATTCATCTTCAAATCCAATGTATAATAATCGATTCAGATATATCACATACTTGTTATATTTCCATATAAGGTATACATTGTCACTACTACAATACAATGGAACATTTTTCTTTTTCCATATCTTAAGACATAAAAAAATTTATTTGAGTTTTTAATTGAATATAAAAGAATTCTTGTGTATGTATGACTATATACTTTTGAGTATATCCAAGCATACTACTTTCACTAATATACACTTCCTGTTGAATATTCTCTGTAATAGATTAGAGCATACCATGGTTGGCTTCCTACTAGGATTTAGTCTCACACGATGTTTGGGTCATGCTTTTATCCCAAACAAATTATTTGGTTTTAGGAGTGGAGAAGGAAAATAGACCTCCATTAGGTTCTAGATATGCAGCCTTGGAAAAAGAGAGCATGAGACCAAGCCAAGGTCTGTGACACTTCCATGAAACATTTGTTCCCTTGGTACCATCTGTTTCATGAAACTATATATGTTATCCAAGTGACTTGTTTGGCTATTTTAATAGAAAAATTTTACATGCATAATGTTTTATATGATATGGCACACCTTTATTTGTACTATAAGTCTTCCATTGTCTACTTTTATTATATGGTAATATCGCTTCCACTATATTTATATAATTTGTACTATAATATAAATCACAAATGAGGGAATATTATCCCCACTATAATAACCTTATCCCTAAATAATAGTCAGCACCCACTAGCATTTGTGGAGATCCTCTTGAGGCCTTACAGACAACCGTCCATGGTTCAATATTGGGGGGAATCTGAACCATGGATGTTACAAAAATAATGAAATAAAATGTAATGGAATAGGAATACAATACGGACCAATAAAATATTGATTATTGGATCACGTATTCCTAAAAATAAGGATAATTTTTAGCAACACACATCATGACAAAAACATGAGTCTAGACTAAATACCAAGATTATATCACATGGTGGAAAATGTATCAGAAAGGAAACAAGTATACTTCATGTACCAACATGAATTATAATGAGGCTAAACATAAACAAATTTATTTGATTGTTATCTTTGTTCACCCATCATAATGTGTTGACTTATATGTGTTCCATATTAGGAATCAAGTAAAAGAGTTACACATGGAAGGAATATGGTATCATAAAGATATCTCAACGAATATCCAAACGGTGTATAATAATGGTTTATAAGAAATAATGGTTTTAAATCATAAATGGACTGTAATAAGTGAATATATGAATATGTCATGGTAATTTTTCAAACTAATGTCAAAATAAACTAAATTAGATTTCTTGAATCATAAAAAATGACCAAATTAAGATCAATTGAAGGAATGATATTTTAGAGACATTTAAAAGTGAAAAGCAATAATTTTTTATATAAAACTAGAATTTAACTAAGATATTTTTTAATAATAAAAATATGGATCATATAAAAATATTATATACTGAAAAGTGATTATGGTGTGTACCTGAAATTGAGTAATAAATAGAGAATTTCACTTTAATAGATCTTTCATTTTTTGGAAGAATTGCCAAGGGAAACATATGTGACATGTATTTCCCCATAAAATTAGGATGAATAGAAATTGATACATATTTTTGTAAAATATATACATTATATGACATAATTATAATAAAAATGAAAAAAAATTGGTGTAAAGAGAGAAATAAATCAAATGTAATTGGGTTGTTTATAGAGAATCTCTTAGCTTATTTCCAATATTGTTCTAAACAAGAATATAATGTTTACGGATAAGAAAATAAAATATATTAATCAATTAACTAAGAACCTATAAAACAATAATATGATTCATTATATTTTTATTAAATGTATTTATGTTCATTTTTGTGAGTTATATTTAATAATTTCTTTGTCATGGTTGCGTTTGTTTCTTGATTTTATGCCAGTTTCGTTTCAGTTTAGTTATTGTAGTAATTTTCAATTCAGATAAAGAAAACAAAAGTATAATTATAATATATTTATGTGACTAAATAATTTTAATTTTTCTCATATATGGTTTTCTAGATATGATTGTTTTTAAATAGATAATATTTTAACAATGAACATTATTTGTTTTAAAAAATTTGTCATCATAAAATAGTTTTGTTTTATAATTTAGTATAATGTAAATATAATTGTTCTAAAAAAATAAAAAAATATAAAATAGAAATTATATTATTTATTAAAAATATAATTGTTTTATGACCATAAAATAAGGTGATAAAATAAAATGAAAAAATTTCTCTGTGAATGTGGTGAATCGACACATCTCAGGGGATGTTTCAATTGTTATGATTAAAAGAGATGTTATGTGATTTGATCATGGATTTCCCTTTAAAAAAATATAATTAAAATTATTATTATAATACTAGATAAATCATGTCACTCTGGATAGTGGAGAAAATAATTATGTAGAAGAATAAAATAAAATAAAAGGGAAAGGTGGATGACTTTACCTTTAGTTTGACTTATCGTTGAGAACCTCCTCAAGGAACTATGCTTCAGGATTTTAGTGAGAAAAAACATGACCAGAATGAAGGGAAGAGGATTCAGATATGAATCAGGTAGAATATTATAAATCTTGAATGATTTGGATGTGTGAGTAGATAATGTTGTGAGTTCTAGTATTAATAGTGAGAGGGGAGGGGTGTTTTTTATTATTTAAATCAAATTTAAATATTGGCTCAATATTATACTTATAGTTGACTATTATGACTAATTAAGGTATCTAGTATATGTAACATCTTTATTATATCCTATTACATCATCCTCGACTCAACCAACATGCAAAAAATCATTTATTCAACTTTAAATGTATAATGTCTTAAAAATGGAATTTAAGAGTTCACAAAAAATACTATTTACAAAAAATTCCAAAAATACATCAAAAAATTTATTCAAAGTATATATTAAAAAAGTGAATAATATATTATGAAAATAGTTTTCTATGTTTTAAATCATTAATTTTTACTTAATTTCATAATTTATTCAAAATTTACTGATTTTAAATTTATAACTGATTTTACGATAGTTGGAAAAAATAATTATGGCCCTCTAAATTTTTATTATAATCAAAAGAAATAAAAATAATATTTTATGAATATATTTTGTGCATATAAAATCACTTTTAAAAAAATATTTCAATTTTATATGATAAATATAAATTTATGTTTTAAAGAAATAAAAACACGTGATTTATCAATTTTTAAACATTTATTTAATTATAATATGACATAAATATATCATTTTTATACTAATAAGATAATTAATATATATTTATACCATCATAGGTGATGTTACTATTCTATATTTTTTGGATTAATATTCCTAATGGTCCCAATACTATTTCAATAGTAATGTAAATATTTTATTAGTACGTGTTTTCAAATTTATATAAATAACACTTATTTCATTCATGTTTCATCTAAAAAGTTTTCATTTTGTTCTATATTTTTTTTTGTGATTTAATGTGATTTATTCTATATGTAATAATTATTATATTGGAATTTTCATTGATGAATGTATGGGTCCTTACACCACATATATACATAATAATTGTTTTAACAAGAGGAAATGGATTTAATACTACGATAATGAAAGACTCCCTCAACTAATATCCACAGAAAAACATTTCACATGTTTAAATATAGAAAAAAAATGTTTCGTTACTCCATTTTATGGAATCAATTTCATAAATTTCTCTCTCATGTGTTCTATAAATGAGTCAATAACAACAATATTCTAGAATTTAATGTTTTAGAATGTATTTTATATTACCAACTCCTGGTAATATGAAAAATTATGTCATTTAATATTTTTTACACCATTATGGTGGTATGTGTTGTCTTCGATGATCGATTAACAATAATAGTATAGAAACTACTATTATCTATTTCTTGCTTAAAAAATATTATATTTTTCTTTGACAACATTATGTATCACATCACTTATAAATCTAACAAGTATCGAATTCTCATTAAAAATTTCACATTATTAATTCCAAATACCCCGTGATTATCAAAAACCAAAAAATATAACTTTAAAAAGATATTATAATCAAAATTCATAATGATATCAGACGTATATATAAATGGAAATGAGCCCCAAAAATAAAGAATCCATTATTCCAATAGACTTGAATATCATTGAAATAACATAAATTCTACTACATTCAATTTATTTTATAAATATATTCCTGAGAAAAAACCATTTTAAATATTAAATAATATCGTGTATATCTATCACTATATTCCCCATATTAACATAATTAATACAAGTTGGCCAAAGGCCTACCCATTAATATTATGACTTCTTTATTTTTTCTATTATACATATTTACTTTTTCCTTTCATAGACGAACATCCACTAATTCACACACTATATGTACCATTATTTGAACTATGAAATTACTTCTTCAAATATCCCCATTCCAAATAACATATTCCCTTTATTTAATACATATATATATTAAAAATACTAATAAAGGTAACTATCACATCCTAAGACTCGAGAGTCATTTAAAAAATAAATAAGGCCTACATTCCTTTTGTAATAATTACTCTAATTGACTCTAGATGAATATAGAACACAGTGAATCATTTTAATGATTTATTATTTAATTTAATTATATCATTACTAAAAAAATAATATTTCACAAAATAAACTCATATTTCATGGTTGATGGCTTCTAATAAATCTTCTCAGGATTATCTGGTAATTCAAAAACTATCTTCAACACTGTAATTATTGATGTTAAGTTACTAGCTATTGTCACTTGAACAACCCCAATACCATAATACTCAAATATTTAAAATTATATTTTTTAAATTATTTTCATTTTAACACCATTAAATAGAATATAAAAAATATTATAATTTTAATAATATTATATGTATTTCCTCAAAAACTGATTGTCCATTCATCAGACATCTAGAAATAAAACACTATTTAATCAATTTTTAATCCTTCAGAAATAATGAACACAAACTAAGTTGAAAAATATGTAGGGTAAGAACATAAAGAAGTTCTTTCAATGATGGAAAACCAAATTTTCTTCCATGGATACAAAATTATGAAAACCATTCCCGAAAATCACTTTCAAATCAAGGTTAGATAATCATAAATAGATAGAAAATGATTAAAATATTTGGAGAGGGGATGTAAGCACAAATATTTATTATTATATAACCCTGATCAACTATATTGCCTTCATAAAACATAAAAATAGTAAAAATAAGGTATTAAATGAGATAACATAAAACAAAACACTAGTTATATGTTGTTTGGATGTTAATATTATTATATAAGAGAAACACTACTACTATTTCTTGATAATGAAATATGATGATAAAAATATTTGAATAAATGAACAACTGATATAATTCCCCTGTTATTTTAACATAAAATTCAATAATTATTTGATACATCTATCAAATTACCCCCACCATCTAATATTTATAGATATCCGTCTATCCGGTCAATGTTTTTGGAAAAATCACTACATTATCTCTCGAAACATGGTGGCTAGTGAATGTGAAATAGTTATTTAATTATATTACAATAATATTCATATATATCCCATTAATAAGGTTAAATTATTCTTATAAATATATATATTTTTTCCTATATGATCCACTACTTATTAGACACTTCATCATCATGATCTGATCATCTCTTAAACATTTTCATTCTTCCATGTCATCTTTATCTTAATATTCCTCATTTAATTTCTTAGGTCGTATTCTCCCTAACATGATCTAACTTCAAAATATTTCAATTTAATTTCACTAATTTATGAATTTTTTAGAAGTAGTTATATTTTTTTATAAACATATACCTATTATTGAGATGAATATATATCTATATATCATTATGATATTAAAAACTACATTTCAAACAATTTCATAGTGAAATATAGATCATTTACCACATATTTCTATGATGAATTTTTATATTGGTTCATCATTTGTATTTGATATAATTTTATGAAATTATATTTTAAATGAATTTAAAACATCATTATAATTTTATAAAAAATTCTATTTCTATGAATACAAATCATTACTCATTGGAATAATTTTGTGGTAATTTTTATATATCTGAATAAAATATTGTGATTGATATGCAATAATTTCAAAAAACAAAATAACTTTTTAATGAGATAATGGGAATTTTAAAAACAAAATTAAGCCTTTATTAGTAATAAAATGTTTATTTTATTCAAAAATGGAATCTAGATTTTATGAAAACAATAAAACAAATAAATAATGGATTCATATGAGATTGATACAAATTAACCAAATTAACATTATCCTCTAAAAATTAAACCAACGTAATTATATTTACTAATGAAATTGTGGGATATAGCATATATGTTATGGAATTATTTGTCTTTATAATTCATTATAAATTCAATTACTCAAAAATTACAAAAATTTGAATCCATTCAATAAAATATTTTTATATTATTAATTTTGTTGAGTTTAATAGAACATGGATTGTGATTTTTAGGTTTTTGATGATGAATTACAATAAATTTAATGGTTTAATAAAATAAGAAAATATTGGTTCATCTAATAATCATATATTGTTAATGAAATATAAAAACATTTTAGAAAAGAATGTTTTTTTTCAATATGATGTAATAATTCGAGATATTTAGAGGAGTTAAGGAATACACATGTATTTCCATGTTAGATATCATAATTATTAAAATAAATTAATTGTTTTTTAATTGTATACCATAAACAATTTATACATTAAAAATATTTTAAATGTCCATGAGTTTAAAATCAATGAATGTATTTATGTGGATTCTATTTTTAATTAAATTGATGAAAGATAGTTTTTGGAATCATGATGGTGAATATAAATGAATTATTCAAGGTTATATTAGATTAAGTAATTTTTTTATGGTTATATGATTTATCATATGTGATAAGATAATTATATTTATTAAAAGTATTTTTATGAAAAATTTGTGTCAATATATATGGTATATGATTCTTGAAATATAATAACATACATGAATGGGATTTATAGACATAGTTAAAATTATATAGGACAAAAAATTTCATCTATATGGTTATAAAAATATTTGGGATGTGATCCCATCTGCTGTCAATGGGATATTTTTAATTAATAAAATATTCATTTACATTTCTTCAAAAAAAAGAGAAAAACTTATAATATATTAATATAATGTTTTATTTGAAAAATAATACCACTATGAAGAGATAAGTTGTATTTCCAGATGAAATTAATTATATGTATCTTTTCATGATATTCTAAAGACAATTCATTTTTTTAGAGTTTAGTTGGAGTATATTTGGACTGATATAAGATAATATATGTACATGGAAAGTATTATATGACTAGAACATCAATGTGAATATCACTATAATATCCTAATGGATTATAATATGTGATCATGGAAAAATATGTAAATAGATACATTAGATAAAAAATGTCCAAAAGGAAATGTCTTAATGGAACAGGTTCCATGAATAATGATATTGATGGACATAGAATCCACATTATGTTGATAATAGATGTTATTAAAATCATAATATATTATGTTATAAAAAATAAATTGACCAGTTTTCATTAGATTTTATTATTATTAATGTGATTTTAAAGTCTTAACATATTCAAAATTTTAAACAGAATAAACTGTACTCATGAAAAGTCTTTAGTGTGAGGATTTTATCAAGTGGCCACTCTTGTATTTGGATTTTATTGAATATATATGTAATGATATTAACAAAACCCAATACATAGAAAAAACATAAGTTATATATAGCCTTAATCATTTATGATATGAATTGGAAATCACTTTTGAAGAGTATTTCTGTGTTGTTTGATTAGTTTTATAACTTGAAATGTATCATGATATAAAAAATTTAATCTATACATTATCATTAATTCATTATTATTGTTAATATTTTATATAGTAAGATGATAATTATTGTCACGATACCCTCCCCACAATGTGTACCCCTCCTGGGTTGGCAATGTGATAAGAGAGATAATGACCCCCGAGTCTCGCCTCTAGTAGGCCCCGGGTTGGCGACTAGCACCGAGGGTATAATAAACACACAAATGGGAGGCACTACTCTCTAACAGAACACATGCAGAAGGGATAGATAAGATATACACCATAAAACTCCCACATAGAATTGGAATGTAAAAGAATCATATGTTCATATATGATATGTAATGAAAAAGTACTACAACTGGAAGGGAAAAACTACAGTTACCAAAAATAAAGTAAAAATAGTAGCAACCACAAGCCCAAATAACACCTAAAACTCCAAGATAGTAGAAACCTGCTTGATCTCCAACCTGCTCCAAGTGACTTGAAAAACAGTTTAAATATACTTATGGTGAGTATAGAAGTATATTATGTAGGATCCACCCCGAAGCCTATCGTGCAAAAGTAAATAGAGAATGCTAAAGCATAGTGAACAACAAGTAAAAGTAACTCGCCACCTAAACAGGTATACTATATTCCCAACCTCACCATGGATACTCTCACCAAGTAACAAACAAAAGAATATATCATATAATTAAGTATATCATGGGTACCCTACTACTACTTCCCCGTTAGTTTTTCCGATTTTCCCCAACGTCGCACATCCTAAGAATCTCACTCTAAAAAGGCTTTCCCACAGACACCTGGGCAATGCACCACAATATGCACCTCGTGCTCCAAAAATGCTTTCCCGCGGACACCTGGGTGAACCACCACACAATCCTCACAACCAATAGACACCAGGTAGTTTCCAGGAGCCACCACAGATCGCATAACATGTATCATACATCGGGTATTATACATCATTCCATTACAACCCATACACTGAGTACGGATCCTGAAGTCATCACAGCCTACACACGTTACAACTATAGTAGTACATAGAAAACTATATCCAGAATATATGTGTGTGAATAAAAACAAGACATTATAGCTCTCTACACACATATATGGGGATAACTATCCAATGTGCCTATCATCACAAGTAACAACCAAGATAAGAGAGTGGGGTCAATGGGGGTAGTCAGCCATTCGTCCTCCCACCGGAATGTTGGGGAAAACACCCCCCATGGCTCAGAATCCCCAGGGTGTCAGTTTCCCTTACTGACTGGGTGGAGTAGCGTATAGAAACACATAAATTACAGGATATATTATATCTCACAGCCATATTATTGGAATTCCCTAGTCTTGGACACAACTACAGCTAACGTCTCTTATACTCAGGGCTGCTACTTCTATGACTAGGTATCCAATAATCACACCACCATTTAAAGAGATTTATTAGACTACGTTATTCCATTTTTATCATTTCCATTGTACGTTAATTAGTTCTTTAAACATTAATTAACCATGAAAAATTCCACATTAAAATTTTGATAACACCTCACCCAAGGACATCTGTTCCTTCAAACAAATTTACAACATCATCATTATGTTCTAGCATCTCCATCCCCAAGGGATAACACCATTTATTGAAATATTTATCACAGAATTACTTTCCCATATTCAAGGGAATTTTAGAAAATCATTCAATGTTACTAAAGAAAAGGGGGCTCAACACAGTGAGTATATGTACAACTCGTTGAGTCTTTGCTGCCTATAGAAAGAGTGTAGACCCATTCCCCCTTGAGAGTCTAAACATGAAAAACACGTGGCATACCTCATGTGTCTTCACCACTTTCGAGATAAGGGTAAGCAAGATAATCTTCCTTGAGAAGTGGGAAAATGTAAAGCAGATAAACAACCAATACAAATTACAAAGCATCCTAAAATAACATCCACTACATTCTATCATCCATGGTGTCCTCCCTGAGACCCATATGCATAAACCTATGCATCTCTATATGCTAAGAATAATCTTCTTCCACAACCAAAAACATCCATGCCCCCACATATCACAACAGCCATCCAGGTTCACTTTCACAGAACAAAAAGAGGAAAACAAACACCACATTTAATTTGGCACTTGGACCTTTAACAATAAAGAGGGTAACTCAGAACCCTTTAAGTAATTATCAAACAATCATTTTTTTATTCCATAATGAGTTAACCGATTTATTATTTATAGGTTCCAAATTTGGGAAACCTAACCAGCAAGTTATCATAAATTAATAAACATTCTAACTGCTCTAATTTGAATAACATCAAATTAAAACAAGAACCAGATTTGTTTACATGCCTCTTTATCTTTATCCCAACAATTATCGGTTAATCCCAATTTATGTTCGTTACCAATTTCCATCAAGAACGAACAAAAAAATCAAAGAAAGCATAGATATCACACTATCTAGAAAAACATGAGTCAATAACATACGATTGATATCAATTTATATATCCAGTTGAAATATTTATAATGTCAATTCCATTGTTATCTAGTGTGATTAATCATGCTAAGAATATATTTTCACATAAATTAAAAAAAGCATCAAATCCCATACATCAAAGAGTTTTTGACGTTCTTTATCTACACAACGGGTCACGATCCTTCTCTCGCGGCATATACATCCACCCGAGGATGCCATGGATCAAACTCACTAACCAAACCCCAAGAAAACTCCCATTAGAAGCACTGATATTACATTCTTTAATATGGGATAGAGAAATATGTGAACATGATTCCAATGAAACAATTATAAAACATACCTTATTTCAAAGATTAATAGATACAACTCGGTTGCATCAAAATAGAGTGGAACCAATCTGAAGTGTAAATTTTGACTTTGAAACTCCTACGGGATGTATTTAATGGTTCTAGCATCTCATAGACGAGAACAAAGAGGATGAACAATGTAGGATGGTATCTTTTCCCTTTTGAAGATTTAATGGGGCAACAGTTTAATATACGATTAATTACCCATTAAACGAAGATCACATTAACCCATGCGGTTTGACCGAGTAAAAACATCCCGAGTCATATGAATAATTAATATAGGATTTATGGTATTTGAATCATCTGTCTTAATTTTAGGGTTTCAACGTCACAAACGGTTCGCCATTCCAACACTGTATGAGGGAGATACATTAGATGTAAGATCCCATAATATTATTATTTTTATTATTGGGTATTTCATGGACCCGATCCACGAACCATAATTTAATATTCCACATAAGACTTGAATCGATTATATTAATTATAGGATCACATCGCCACTGACGAGAAGCCAATCAGACATCGCACGTGGGAGTTATGGCAGATCGAAGATTTAAAAATATTATTAAATCTATTATTTTCAGAGCGCTTTGGTTACTCGTTCCAAAAAACCCAAAAAAAAGACATCCAATATTGGACTCATTATTTCTGTCTCGAATTCAGGGTCGCACTGCCGCTGATAGTTTGTAAATCCGATGTCGCAAGAAGAAGTTACGTTTGAAAAAGTGTTTTGTCAACAAAATCAATAATATGATTATTATATTATTTTTTAATTGATTTATTTCATATACCCAAAGTCACGCACCACTCCCTCAAATTTGGTGCGCCTTAATCATATTCACCTTAATAGATTTCATTTTATTTTTCTTTTATTACTTCCCTATTTAATTCTCACATTCTCTCTCCTATCTATCTTTTCCATTCAAGATTTCTTCTACCACTCCACCAAAAGGGGAGCCTCCCCTTGTCCATTACTCCATTTCCATCACTCCCCATCTCTTTTCTCACTTAAAATTTATTATTAATAATATTAATAATAATAACACCCATAATTGATGTTCTAATTTAGCCCATTAAATTTGTTAACCATGGTTATTCTCATATTAAATTAAAACCATTCCATTTAATTTATCAGATACTAAAATCGACCATTACCATTATTAATTTATAGTAATAAATCCACTTTCAATTTCATTAATGGGTCACCATCATTATCATTAATAATATTTATTATTTTTGACACCCATTATTATATTATAATTACTCCCTCTCTCCCATCAATTAAATCCTTCTCCCACGAAACTCACATGACATCTTCTTAACCATAATTTTAACAAATTAATGGACCAGAGTGGTCTGGGCCATTACATTAGATACCTCTCAAAACATTCTCATCCCCGAGAATTCAAAACCAACTTAAAGAGACAAAAAACAAATGGGGTCTGAACCATCACACATCGAGATACCTCTCAAAAGAGAGAAAAACACAAAAGAAACAAAAGAAATTCATAAATAAAACATGAAAGGTCTAACCACAAAAGAAACATCATTACATGTAAAGAGTTAAGAATCAATCAACTCAGGTTACTGAGCATGTATATGTGACTCACGTTCCCAGGTATTCTCCTCCATTCCACTGTCTCCCCACAAGACACGAACTAAGGGGATAGAATGCCCACACAACACCTTCTCCTTGCGGTATTGGATCTCCACAGGTCGCTTCTCAAAGGTTGTATCATCATCAACATCGATCTCTCCCCAATCAATAATGTGGGAGTCATCATGAAGATAATGACGGAGATGTGATACATGGAAAACATCATTTATCTGACTCATCTTTGGGGGAAGTGCTACTCAATACGCCACTACTCTAACATGATCTAACACCTAGAAAGGCCCAACAAACCAGGGATAAAGTTACTTCCATGACCAAACCAGCATTGCCCATGATGGGGAGTCACCTTCAGAAACACATGATCCCAAATATTAAACTCCAAGGGTCTCCTCATTCGATTAGCATATGATTTATAATGATATTGTGTTGTGTTCATCCTCTCACAAATCACCTGAACCATATCTGTTGTATTCTGCACTACTTCCTATCCAAGAATTGCTGACTCTCCGACCCCAGTCCATCACAATGGAGAACGGCAGGGCTGGTCATACAAGGCTTCAAACAGACCCATACCAATGGCGGAGTGAAAAATATTATTGTAAGCCAACTCCGCCAAGGTTAAGTGCCTCATCCATGAACCTCCAAAATCAATAACATAAGAGCACAACATGTTTTCAAGAGTCTGGATGTTTTTCTCTGTATGACGATCTGTGTGAGGGGGAAAAGTAGTGCTAAGTCATAGTTGAGAACCAAAATCATGTTGGATACACCTCTATACCCTAGTGGTTAAATGAAGATCTTGATAAAAAATCATCGTCCTAGGGAATCCATGAAGTATCACCACCACTTCTAAATGCTGCCTCGACAAATTTTCCACTGAGCTCGAATCCTTTATCTCTATGAAGTGGGCCGATTTTGTTAAACGATCCACTACCACCCAAATAGCATCATGTCCTCTGGGAGCTTGAGGTAAACATATAACAAAGTCCATTGATATGTCCTCGCACTTCCGCTGAGGAATCTATAATGGCTGGAGAAGACCACCATGAACATGGTGTTCGGCCTTAACCTTTTGGCAGACTAAACATCGAGACCCAAACTCCTCAACTGCATGCTTCTGCACAAGCCACCAAAACTAGATCCTCAAGGATCGATACGTCTTTGTCACGCCAGGATGTACTCTTAAGGGCGAACTATGGAACTCTCGGAGAATCATCTCACACATTGTCAAGGGAACAAAAACCCTTCCATGATACAACACATGGTGTTGTTCTCCTCCTACCAACCATCAAGGACCTCACCACAAACAAATCGATCTCTCAAAACCCCCACCTCTAGGTCTCCCAAATGGGACTATTCCACCTTCTGCACCTGGGATGACTGTACCGTCATCTAAAAAATACATCCTCTACTCCCAAATTCTCCCATATCAATATTAAATGTTGGTAGTTCTTCCATTACTCTCCATGAATTTCCGAATTCACGCATTGCATCACTACATGAATTGTGGATCACCTCATCAGCTACATCATTTCCTTTTCCATGGGTATACAATATTTCCTAGTCGTATTCCTATAACAACTCCATCACCCACATAGTCATAAGTTCAATTCACGCTGAGAAAAAACATACCTCAAACTCTAATGATTAGTGAAAATCACAAAGCGCCCACCAATGAGGTAAATTCTCCACAACTTCAGAGAAAACACCACTGCTTCCAACTCATGATCTTGGGTGGAAAAGTTGCATTCATGGGGACACAACTGCCGAGACCCATAAGAAACAACTGACCTCTACTACATGAGAACACAGCCTAATCCCAGATGTGTAACATCGTAGAAAACATCAAACTGGACACCCTTTGTAACACCCCGAGCTTCCACGATACGCTTCTCATTCAATAATGCAATAGCTTGCATTATACGCAACTTCGAGTTCTAAAACACTGCGACTAATCAAAGTAGCCATTATGAATAGTAATAACCACTTTTTAATATTATAGAAATTTTATATTTCAAAATGGACTTCATTTTTGGATTCGGAATATCGAAATTAGCCTATGTTGAATTATTGGTATTTTTCTGAGAACTTCTAATTTTTTATGAATAGTAAAAAATACTTAAAACAACTTTTTTAATAAAAATAATTTATTGTGATAAATTATACTATTTAGTGGTTTTAATGTATAATTAGAATATATTTTTACCATTTTATCCAATGGTGGTCATTAGAATTAATTTAACATTGAAATTGGACATAAACAATTGTCAATCTTTTGATATAAATTGTTTCTTAAAAACACGCTATTTGTTGTGACAACGGGAATTAATTATAAAATTAATTAATGAAACTTATATGTTTGGAATTTTTTAAAATAGACATCATTTTTGAATTCGGAATATCAATTATAGCTTAGGGTGAAATTTTGGCATTGTTCTGAAAAACTTCAATTTTTGATGAATAGTGAAACCACTAAGTGGTAGTTAAATAACTGATTTTTCGTTTAAAAGAAATATTACCACTTATGTGATTTGATTTTCAAAAATACTACATACATGGTTGTCATTAAGAAGTAAAATGTGGTTCAATGAGATTAAAATAATTTTTGGTGAATAGTAACTTTTAAGTTCTTAATCGCAATTAGAGGTAATTAGTGTAGTTTAAGGTAAAAATAATGTTTTAATAATATGAGATGAGATTTACACATTTCCTAACCTCATTGGATGTGCCATGTCCGACCAAGACAATCCATGGGTCAACTCGGGGACCCCATGGAGCCACATTAGTTAGAAAATGACATAAATACCTTTTATTTAATGTTAAAGTAAAAAATGACACAAAAATGAAATGTTTTAATAAAACAATTTTTACATGGGGTTATACAAGTCATATTTTTGACTATAAATAGTAATTGGAAAGATAATAAGATTTCCTAAATCATAGTATTTTTTTTATAATTTTTAGACATTAAATAAATTAAATTATTTATGACATCATTATGATGCAGTGATGACCTCATTATTTAACGATTTTAATAAAATGAAAAGATAATGTAAAATCCAAGGCTTACACTTGACCAAAGACTATTGGATTGGTAGATTTAGAACCCTTATCACCTTATACACGAATTATATATGTTTGGGACCTTTAAAATCCGAAAATAATTGTATAATAATGTAAAAATTTCCATACTTTCCAAGAGTGCCCCTCCTCTCCTCTTATAAAAGGCCCCCACCTTTAACACCTCATTCACACATTCAAGCCATTTTGCTCGGCCAAACTCTGCCCAAATACTCTCCCAAAATCCCTCTCTTACTCCTAGAAGCCTCACTTTGGGCATAACTCTTCCCAAGGAATCCTTTGGCTCTAATCAAAAAGAGTTACCCGATTTTGAGGTAATGTATTCTCTAATGTGGTTTTGTTTTATTTTTCTTTTCCAACCCCCTAAACTCTTTTTATTCATTTCTTTTGTAACAACACCAGTATCCTAAATATACTAGGATTTTGTTATAATAAGTATTCGAGCTAAACTTACACACACCTACATCTAATGGTTAAAGAACATACGGTTTCTGTGGTTGGTGAATTTCTGCCTCACGAAGCGATGATTGTTCAACACTCATATAACACCTTCAAAGGTGGCCATTAAGATGTAACGATATTTATATAGGATATATAATATGTTTATGTTTTACTTATGCTTCTGTATTTCTCATTTATGGCATACTTTATTGTTTCCATTATGGGTAAACGCGATATTTTCATTTTAGGAAGTGCGGACTACCGCCCCCTCAAAGTGATTTGAATCATTAATACCATATGTGAGATGTATAAAGGATGGAGTAAATGATATTATATATGATGTTATACTGGAATTATAATATACCTTTATATATCATTGTGATTTCATTCCATTAAATATGAAATAGAAATTAAAGTAGCGTTCATGCGTACGTACGGCTTACCGTCTCCATGAACGGTGCATTTCATTTCTTACCTCTAAATGTTACATAATATTATAAATTAATGTATATACTGTATATATATGATATATATGATATCTAAATCATGAATATAATTCTGATATAATGGATATTTCAGCACATGAACAACTTGTAATTATAAGAAGTTTATTTTTGACTCAAGTACCAAAGATCGACAAAACGACCGTTATTAACTTAAATAATTAAATAATGTTCATAACATGGTAATAAGTGATATAAAAGGAATAATGAACATGAAAAAGGTTCTTAAGTAAATATAAATTAACTCTAGTTTATTATTCACGAGGTTAAAGAACGGTCGAGTCAGGACAAGATGCAAGGTAAAGGAATTTCTTAACCCAACTTTCATTCTTTGGGTTAATCTCCTACTTTCAAATTATGTCATGATATTATTATGTCTTATTTTGTATTTTTACTTTCTTTATGTGTACCTATAGTGAATTCAAATAATAGATCTATTTTATTTTAAAAATGATATTTTTAAGGACTTCGTCTCAATCTCCTTTCATTGAGGCATATTTGGTTTTATACACAACTTTCTTTTATACGGTGAAAAAACCCATTTGACTTTAACGTTTATTAAAAACAAATCTTATTTATAAGAAGTGTTTTACTAAACGACAAAAAGAGAATGTTTTTCTTTCCGTACATATGCGGCGACAACGAATTCTCCGCCGCTGTGACCATTATTTGGGTTTCGGCTTCCCCTACAAGCCATCACTTTTTTTTATGAAAAATAAATACAACATTTTAACATTCTATTATTTTTGTATTGAAAATGGTTTTGAAAGAATTTTTACTATATCAATCTGTTGTATTGATATCTTGTGACTGAAATGTGTAAATGCTATGTTTCCTTTATGCATGTTTTATGTGATACGATTATGTTATGGTTTATGATATGTTTAAACCTATTCATATGAGGAATGCATTGGACATAATAAGTGACGGGTGGAGCCCGCTATTGCTCCTCGATGCATCGGTAGGTCTCATGAGACAACTTGATGTGGAATTGGCCGAGGCCGTTTCCCAATTTGATTTATGGTTTTGGCCAAGGCCTTAATCATTTTAGATGTCTTGGTCGAGGCCTTGACAAAATGTTTTAGAATGACTGGCATTATACATTCCCTCATTATGAAAGTTGTTATTGATATTGCATGTGATTATTCGACTAGTAGAATATCTATGTGAGTAAGTAAATGGCATTATCTCATTTTAATTTTTCCATATTATATTGAATTCTAGGTTTAAAAGGCTTTTGTTTTAGTTATACATTGCCTTAAATGTTAATGTTTATTTATGAAAGCTTCGGCAATATTGTTATCCTTACTGAGCATCTGAGCTCACCCCTTTCAATGTTTTAATATTTTCCACGATGTGAAGAAGTATTTTATGAATGACCTGCAGGGTTAGTCAGAAGAGGATTTGAGTGTGGACTATGAAGACTTTGTTATTAGTTTTTCACTTAATGATGTAATGTAAGACTTATGAATGCATCTAGTGTTTCCAAGGCTACTAAACTAATCGGTCTTTCTAGACTTGATCTTTTGTGATCATGCCAATCTTACGAAGTAATGCACAGACTCTGGGTAGCTGGTGTCAGGGCGTTACAGTTGGTATCAGAGGTAGTTTAGTACTAACCTTGGAAGCTAGATTTAGATAAACTCTGATTAGAGCACATAGCCCAAAGATAGACTTTGAGGATTAGTATAGAAGAACTTCTTATAATTTTGTTATTGTAGAGATTTTGTGAGTTTTCCAAGCAATACATCCTTGTCTGGATACGAGCAGGTAGAGGCGGCTCTGGCACAGATGTACCTAGGGGTAAAACCTGAAAACACTGCTTTGAGCTAGACTCGAATGGGAACTGGTGCACGACAACGGGCCTTGCTGCACTCTTGGTTACGACACTCCCGGGGGATATGCTTAGGATAATTCTCATTTTCTTTACAAACTACTATGAAGGGTTATGAGTATATACTTCCTCAAAGAAATTTTTTTTTTATGGATTATGTTCATAAATAGTTCAATTTATGTTAAGTATTTTACAAGTATGGAATTATGTATTTTGATTCATAATCTAATATAGTTTATGACATTGTTTAGAAATGGCGCCTAGTGGAAGGAATGGAAACCGTATCAATACACGCACTCCATGTAGGGATTTACCTCCTAATCAAGATAATTATTGTGGATCTGGAGATACAACTGGTGCTGATCAACATATTACCCTACTGGGACAACTCACTCAAGTTATGAATAATAACCTTACTCGTATGGATCACCCTGATCCACAACGTGGAGGATCAGTGTTTGACCGCTTCATGAGGCAAAAACCGCCAACATTTAATGGGGGTACAAATCCATTAGTATCTGAGCAATGGATAAACTATTAGAGAAAATATTCCATGCCTTGGGGAGTAGCGAAAGGGAGAAGATTGTCATGGCAGTTTACCGCCTCACTGGAGATGCCGATCAGTGGTGGTCACTGATTCAAAACACAAAGGAAGATGATGACGTATCAAATATGGAATGGAGGGAGTTCAAAGAGCTTTTCCTAGAAAAATACTTTCCTAATGACCATCGAGCAGATATGGAAAGGCAATTTCTGAGTCTGAGGCAGAAGGAGGATTAGAATGTCGCAAAGTATGAGGCTAACTTTACAAGGTTAGCGAGGCATGCTGCAGATTATATATGTAACCCAAGATGTAAGATTGATTGTTTCTTTGATGGGTTAAAACATTTTCTCCGTCAAGCTTTAGTATCACAATCTTTCTCAACATACGAGGATATAGTCTCATGTGCTATCAAGACAAAATATATTTTTGGTATTTTTTTGAGAACTTCTAATTTTTTATGGATAGTGAAAAATACTTAAAACAACTTTTTTAATTAAATAATTTATTGTGATAAATTATACTATTTAGTGGTTTTAAAGTATAATTAGAATATATTTTTACCATTTTATCCAATGGTGGTCATTAGAATTAATTTAACATTGAAATTGGACATAAACAATTGTCAATCTTTTGATATAAATTGTTTCTTAAAAACACGCTATTTGTTGTGACAGCGGGAATTAATTATAAAATTAATTAATGAAACTTATATGTTTAGAATTTTGTAAAATATACATCATTTTTGAATTTGGAAAATCAATTATAGATTAGGGTGAAATTTTGGCATTGTTCTGAAAAACTTCAATTTTTGATGAATAGTGAAACCACTAAGTGGTAGTTAAATAACTGATTTTTCGTTTAAAAGAAATATTACCACTTCTGTGATTTGATTTTCAAAAATCATACATACATGGTTGTCATTAAGAAGTAAAATGTTGTTCAATGAGATTAAAATAATTTTTGGTGAATAGTAACTTTTAAGTTCTTAATCGCGATTAGAGGTAATTAGTGTAGTTTAAGGTAAAAATAATGTTTTAATAATATTAGATGAGCTTGACACATGTCCTAACATCATTGGATGTTCCATGGCCGACCAAGACAATCCATGGGTCAACTTGGGGACCCCATGGAGCCACTTTAGTTAGAAAATGACATAAATACCTTTTATTTAATGTTAAAGTAAAAAAATGACACAAACATGAAATGTTTTACTAAAACAATTTTTACATGGGGTTATACAAGACATATTTTTGACAATAAATAGTCATTGGAAAGATAAAAAGATTTCCTAAATCATAGTATTTATTTTATTATTTTTAGACATTAAATAAATTAAATTATTAATGACATCATTATGATGCATCGATGACCTCATTATTTAACGATTTTAATAAAATGAAAAGATAATGTACAATACAAGGCTTACACTTGTCCAAATACTATTGTATGGGTAGATTTAGAACCCTTATCACCTTATCCACGAATTATATAAGTGTGGGACCTTTATAATCCGAAAAGCATTGTATAATAATGTAAAATTTCCTTAATTTCCACGAGTGCCCCTTCTCTCCTCTTATAAAAGGCCCCCACCTCTAACACCTCATTCACACTTTCAAGCCATTTGGATCAGCCAAAATCTGACAAAATACTCTCCCAACTTCCCCCTATTACTCCTAGAAGCCTCAATTTGGGCAGAACTCTTCCCAAGGAATCCTTTGGCTCAAATAAAAAAGAGTTACCCGATTTTGAGGTAATGTCTTCTCTAATGTTGTCTTGTTTTATTTTTCTTCTCCAACACCCTAAACTCTTTATATTAATTTCTTTTGTAACAAAACCAGTATCTCAATATACAAGGATTTTGTTAAAATAAGGATTCGAGCTAAACTTACACACACCTACATCTAATGGTTAAAGAACATACGGCTTCTGTGGTTGGCGAATTTCTGCCTCACGAAGCGATGATTGTTCAACACTCATATAACACCTTCAAAGCTGGCCATTAAGATGTCACTATATTTATATAGGATATATAATATGTTTATGTTATACTTATGCTTCTGTATTTCTCATTTAAGGCATACTTTATTGTTTCCATTACGGGTAAACGCGATATTTTCATTTTGGAAAGTGCGGACTACCGCCCCCTCAAAGTGATTTGAATCGTTAATACCATATGTGGGATGCATAAATGATAGAGTAAATGATATTATATATGATGTTATACTGGAATTATAATATACCTTTATATATCATTATGATTTCATTCCATTAAATACGAAATTGAAATGAAAGTAGCGTTCATGCGTACGTACGGCTTACCGTCTCCATGAACGGTGCATTTCGTTTCTTACCTCTAAATGTTACATAATATTATAAATGAATGTATATAATGTATATATATGATATATATGATATCTACATCATGAATATAATTCTGGATATAATGGATATTTCACCACATGAACAACATGTAATTATAAGAAGTTTATTTTTGACTCAAGTACCAATGATCGACAAAACGACCGTTATTAACTTAAATAATTACATAATGTTCATAACATGGTAATAAGTGATATAAAAGGAATAATGAACATGAAAAGGGTTCTTAAGTAAATAGAAATTAACTCTAGTTTATTATTCAGGAGGTTAAAGAACGGTCGAGTCAGGACAAGACGCAAGGTAAGGGAATTTCTTAACCCAACTTCCATTCTTTGGGTTAATCTCCTACTTTCAAATTATCTCATGATATTATTATGACGTATTTTGTATTTTTACTTTCTTTATGTGTACCTATAGTAAATACACATAATAGATCTATTTTATTTTAAAAATGATATTTTTAAGGACTTCGTCTCAATCTCCTTTCATTGAGTCATATTTGGTTTTATACACAACTTTCTTTAATACGGTGTATAAACCCCTTTGACTTTTACGTTTATTAAAAAGGAATCTTATTTATACGAAGCGTTTTACTAAACGACAAAAAGGGGATGTTTTTATTTCCTTACATATGCGGAGACAATGACTTCTCCGACGCCGTGACCATTATTTGGGTTTCGACTTCCCCTACAAACCATCACTTTTTTTATGAAAAATAAATACAAAGTTTTAACATTATTTTATTTTGGTATTGAAAATGGTTTTGAAAGAATTTTTACTATATCAATGTGTTGTATTGATATCTTGTGATTGAAATGTGGAAATTCTATGTTTCCTTTATGCATGTTTTATGTGATACGATTATGTTATGGTTTATGATATGTTTAAACCTATTCATATGAGGAATGCATTGGACTTAATAAGTGACGGGTGGAGCCCGCTATAGCTCCTCGATGCATCAGTAGGTCTCATGAGGCAACTAGATTTGGAATTGACCGAGGCCGTTTCCCAATTTGATTTATGGTTTGGCCGAGGCCTTAATCATTTTAGACGTCTTGGCTGAGGCCTTGACAAAATGTTTCAGAATGTCTGGCATTATACATTCCCTCATTATGAAAGTGGTTATTGATATTGCATTTGATTATTCGACTATTAGAATATCCATGTGAGTAAGTAAATGGAATTATCTCATTTTACTTTTACCATATTATGTTGAAGTTTATGTTTAAAAATATTTTTTTAGTTATACATTGCCTTAAATGTTAATGTTTATTTATGAAAGCTTCCGCAATATTGTTATCCTTACTGAGCATCTGAGCTCACCCCTTTCAATGTTTTAATATTTTCCAGGATGTGAAGAAGTATTTTATGAATGACCTTCAGGGCTAGTCAGAAGAGGATATGAGTGTGGACTATGAAGACTTTCTTATTAGTTTTTCACTTTATGATGTAATGTAAGACTTATGAATGTATCTAGTGTTTCCAAGGCTACTAAACTAATCGGTCTTTCGAGACATGATCTTTTGTGATCATGCCAATGTTACGAAGTAATGCACCGACTCCAGGTAGCTGGGGTCAGCGCGTTACACCCTTAGCTGGAAGGCAACGGAATATAGCACTTTCTAACTTCTCCTTTAGATACATGAATGCTGCCTGACACTGATCAGTCCATATCAATGTCTGACCCTTCTTGGTCAAAGTTGTCAGAGTAGTCGCAACTCATGAGAAATTGTCTATAATCCTCTTGTAGTAGCCCGTGAGACCAAATAAACATTGAACCTATGACACTGTCTTAAGGGATGCGCAAGATGAAACTACTTCTACCTTCGATAAATCCATAGGTACCCCCTGTGGGGAAATAACATGCACCATGAAACGGACATCTCGAGACCAAAACTCACACATAGAAAACTTGACGTATATTTGATGTTGGCTAAGAACTCCCAAAAAAGCTCATAGATGCCATGCATGATCCTCTTCAGATGTGGAGTACTGAAGGATTTCGTCGATGAAGACTACCACAGATTTGTCCAGGAACTCACAGAACATAGCATTCATCAATCCCATGAATACGGATAGAGACTTTTTCATGCCAAATGGCATTAAAACGAACTCATAACACCCATGATGACAATGGAAAGCATTCTTTATAATATCCTCATTCTTCACACGCATATGATAATATGATGACTGCAATTAGATCTTTTAGAACCAACTTGAACCCTTCTGTTGATCGAATAAATAATCAATTCGCGGAAAAGGATAGCGATTTTTCATTTTCACTTTGTTTAAGTGACAATATTCAACACACAACCACAAAATGCTATCATCCTTCTTCACGAAAAAACTGCTGCATCCCATGGTTATAAGATTCGCCACACAAAACAACACTACAACAGACCATAAAGTGGTATACATAGCACTCGTAACTCAGAAGGTGCTATCCTATATGGATACATAGATATTGGAGACACTCCTTGTTGTAGCTTGATCCTGAACTCGATCTATCATCGAGGGGGTAATGCTGAAACCTCTTCCGAAATGACATCAGGGTACTCCTCTCTGACCCTAGGAGACGCCAAATGATGAACCACTGAAGAACTCTACATCAACTAAGACATCATGGATGATAAGGATGGAATGCGCCTATGACCCATCTGACGGTCTCACTCACCAACAAACACCACTTTCTTTCCATCTGCACTAATGAAAATGACCTATTTCCTGAATCAATCCACGATATCTTGCACTGAATAAAACCAATCCATGCTAGGGATGACATCATATGGTTGTATTCGTAAACATAGGAAATCTCCCAAAGAGCGGTTTTTCCCCAACACTAGCTCACAGTCTCTACATACTTAAAACAAGTCAGCTCAACCTCCCACTAGCGTAGTCAACGCCAAGGGCACTGAAAGCCTCTATACATCAAGTACCAAAGCATGGACAAGGGTAGGTTATATGAAGGAGTCTGTCGCTCCTGAATCAAACCGGGCATACAACAAGGTAGAAAACAAGCAATGGGTACATCGAACAATGTCTGGCTCGCCTGGAGCAGGCAATGCTAGAGCATGAAGATGAACACGACCTCCTCCACGGCCTCTCTGACTCTGATGATGGCCACCACCATGGCCACGCTCTGCTCTCTAAGGACGAGGACCGTCATGGGGATGTCCTCTACCTACCCCATCTACCCTCTGCTAATATAAAGCTGGTGCAACTGGCTGCTGCTACCTCAGCTGGAACTACCTCAATAGAGGAACCTAGAGTAGCTCCCAGTGCACAATGACCACTCTGAATGATCGGGCACTCCTACTACTGATGGCCACGATCACCACAAGAAAAATAATCCCCTCATCCCTTGTCATAAGCATGAGAGATTCTGACTATGGAGAATCGAGATATGAATGGATGAGACCTACCCCCGGCTAAACAGAAACACTTCTACCATGAAAACTAGGAACTTCGAACCACATATCTGCTTCGTGAGGAATCATGTCAATTCCCCTCTCATGATGATATGGTCCTAGACAAAGTCCACTCGATAACCTCTACCCTCGCTAGTACTTCACGATATGTTTTCAGCATAAATGGGGTGACCGGGAACTTGATCTCTGGACGCAATGTCTCCTAGAAATGCCTCAACATGGCCTCCTCATCTCGTAACAGGTATGAAGCATATCGTTAAAGGTTCCTGAAACGTATTACAAACTACCAAACACTAGATCTCCCCTATCGAAAGGTAATAATCTCATGGAGACTCGATGCCTTCGCAGTCGAAGAAAGAAACATGACTCTAAACCTATCTCGGAACTCCTCCCCTGAGATCAGTGACTCCTCACGATCCCTAAGGAACAATAACCACCACTGCCTCGCTAATCCATGTAGCATAATCAAAACCAAGGGAAACCAATGCTTTTTTCCGAGCATGAATCGAACTGAAGCCAATCTCGACCTCCTCTAACCAGTATTTTGTGACGTCATATGAAAGTGAGCCCTCATACTTCTGCAGACACTATCACTAAAACTCTCGGAGTGTCTTCCTCCAAGTGTCATCATCGTCAACCTCTACCCTACTGCGAACTGCTGGAACAGCCTGCTAGACATTTTCTGCGCAAACCTGACGAGGACGTCGACCTCGAGCCATATCTGTAAAATAACAACCGTTAGAGGTCCAAAGTCTGGAATATGTAATACTCAACATTAATTAATTTATTGTTTTCTTTCATTCATTTTAGGTTAACCTAACCAAATTTGTACCCATAAAAACATAGGAACAACGAAGAATGATGCACAATCCATTCCAAGGTCACTACCCTGCAATTAGTATCACCTTATTTAGTATCCATTGTAAATATAAAGGTATAGACATCAGATTTTAGGGCGGCCTAAATGCCTATGTCTTAGTCGGTCTACAGTGTTTACCTCACTTACTAAACATGAATGACATTATTTCCCTATCAACCCATAAAACCTCACCTTTTCCTAATGCTAGTCACCATCCAATCCACAACCTGGCTCTGATACCTCTATTTCAAGACCCCCTCCCAATAAAGTGTTCCCCTCTAGGGTCAACAATTTGATAAGGGAGATAATGACTCCCGAGTCCCACCTACAGTATGCCCTGAGTTGGAGACTTGCACCGAGGTTATAACAAAGACAAAAATGGGACACATTACCCTCTAAGAGAACACATGCAGGAGATAGAGATAAGATAGACACCAATCAACTCCAACTCAGAAATGGAATATAAAATAAACCTATGTGTATATATGAAATTTCATGAAAAATTACTACAACTGGAAGGAAAAAACTACTAGTACCCAAAAGAAAGTAAAAAGTGCAGCAACCACAATCCCGAACAGCTCCTGCAACTCCAAGATCGTAGAAACCAGCTTGATCTCCATCTTGCTCCATGTGACTTAAAAAATCAGTTTATATATACATAGTTTGAGTATAACATTATACACAGTAGGATCCTCCCCAATGCCTCTTGTGAAAAAGTAAAGAGATTATGCTAACACACAGTGAACAACAAGTGAAATCAACTCATCACATAAACATGTATAGTACGCTCCCAACCTCGACATGGCTACTCAAACCAACTAATGCACACAAGAATATATCATATAATAAAGAATATAAAGGGTAACCCACTACTACTTCGCCACTAGTTTGCCGCTTTTCCCCAACGTCGCACATCCTAAGAATCTCTATCCAAAAAGCCGTGCTCGCAGACAACGGGGTGAAACACCACAATATGCACCTCATGCTCCTCAAAGGCTTTCCCGCATACACCATGGCGAATCAGCACACCATCCTCACAATCAAAAGTAACCAGGTTGTTTTCGGGAGCCACCACAGCTCACATAACGTGTATAATACATCGGGTATTATACCTCAAGCAATTAAATCCCATACACCGATTATGGATCCTCAAGAAATCACGGCCTACAAACGTAACACCTGTAGTAGTACCTAGAAAACTAAATCCAGAATATATGTTTGTGAATAACAACAAGCCATTATAACCCTCAACACACATATATGGGAGAAAATAAACTATGTGCCTATCATCACAAGTAACTACCAAGAGAGAAGAGTCGGGGCAATGGGGGTAGTCATCCATTCATCCTCCCACTGAAATTTTGGGGAAAAAACCCAACAGGGCTCAGAATCCCCGGGGAGTTAGTTTCTCTTACTGACAGGGTGGATTATAGTATAGAAACACAAAAAGTACAGGATATATTATATCTCACAACCACACTATGGGCATTACCTAGTCTTTGACACAACTGCAGATAACGTCTCTCAGACTCTGGGATGCTACTTCTAAGACTAGGATTATTATAAGCACACAACCATTTAAATAGATTTATTAGATTACATCATTTCCTTTTTATCTGTTCCACTGGATGTTAATTAATTCTTTAAAAATTAATTAACAATGAAAAATTTGACATGAAAATTTAGTTATCATCACACCCGAAGTCAATTGTTCCTTCAAAAAAATTAGGACCTCATAATTATTTTCCCACATATCCATCCCCATGGTTTAAAACCATTTATTAAAATATTCATTATAGAATTACGTTCCCATTTTCAAAGGAATTGTAGAAATTAATATTATGCTACTAAATACAAGGGGGCTAAACACTATGAGTAGATAAACTATCCGTTGATTCTTTTCCACCTATAGAACGAGTTTATACCTATTCCGCCTTGAGAAGCTAAACACCGAATGTAAGTGGCATACCCCATGTGTCTTCACCTCTTTCCAGAGAAGGGTAAGCAAGACCATCGGCCTTGAGTAGTATGGAAGATTAATGAATATAAACAACCAATAAAAATTTCCAAGCATCCAACAATCACATCCACTCCATTCCATCATCCCTGGTGTCTTCCCTAACACCCATATGCATAAACTGATGCATCTCGCCACTCTAAGAGTCATCTACTGCCACAACCAAAATCCTATGCCCCCACGTAAAACAAAATCCATCCAGGATCACATCACAGCACAAACAACAGGAAAAAACACCACATTTAATTGGGTACTTGGCCCATTAACAGTCAAGAGGGTAACTCAAAAAACAATAAGGAATTATCAACCATTCAGTGCATCAATCCATCTTGGGTTAACAAATTTATTATTCGTAGGTTCCAAATTCCGGAAACCTAACCAGTACGTTATCATAAATAAATAAACATGCTAACTACTATAATTTGGTTAACATCGAATTATAAAAAGAACCAGATTCGATTACATGACTCTTTATCTTTAGCCAAAAAATTATCAATTAATCCCACTTTACGTTCTTTACTAACATCCATCAAGAATGAACATCAAATCAAAGCATGCATAGATATCACACTATCTAGAAAAACATGAGGGAATAACATATGATCAATATCAATTTATTTATCTGGTTGAAATATTTATTATGTAAATTCTTTTTTCATCATGTGGGATTAAATATGATAACAATACAATTGCAAAAAAAAGAAAAGAGTAGCAACGAATTACCTACCTTTAAGAGTTCGTGACGGTCATTATCCACACAATGGGTCACGATCCTCCTCTCTCACCTACTGCATCCACCTGAGGATGACACAGAACAACCACACCAGCCAAACCCCAATAAAAACCCCATTAGATTCATGGATATTACATGCTTTAATATAGTAGGGAGAAATTGGAGAATATGATCCCAACAGAATGATTATAAAACATACCTTATTATGAGGAATAATCGATAGAGCTCGATTGCATCAAAAAAGAGCGGAACTGATCGGAGAAGTAAAGATTGATTATGCAACTCTTATGGGAAGGATTGAAAGGTTCTAGCATCTTATAGCAGAGAACAAAGAGGAATAACCAGGGAGGATGATATCTTGTACCTTTTGAATATTTATATAATGTCCCGGTTCCAGGTTCCACTCAACGGGTGCCCCGAACCCTGTTTGCCACGTGACCTCAAGTGCATTTCCACAAATGCCAGAGGCTACTGACTAGCAGCGAGGGCCCATGTTTGATAGTGGGGATACTATGCCCTCATTTGTCAATGTGCAGCAGAGCGGAATAGATAAATAGCATACAACAAGAGGAAGCCGTAAACAATATATATAACAAAAATGGATAACTGATAATAACAAGGAAACCATCAATCATATATATATGAAAATGCAGCATGTCACTATTCCATAAAATATCCAAAACATGTTATACTGAAATACAATAAAACTGATGTACGAGTATAGAAATAAAAAACAGAACAGCCAACGGCATCGCGAGCCCAAGGTCGCTCCAATGCTCTCCTATATCCCAGCAACAATCAAGTACTTGTATTGGGACTCTTTCCCTTATCCACACCTATAGAAATGTAATCGGTTTGGGACAAGGCATGAAAAAATAGGGTGTGAGAAACAAATCCTAGTAGGCAACCACCAATGGCACATTCCCAACTGTGTGAAAATATACAACAATAGTGTGCAGTAGTAAAATGAAATAAACTAAGAATTTCACAAAAGTAACTAACTTTACTAGTTATATTTCCATTTTATTATTCTTTTAAACACTCAATTTAAGATATCACCATAGTGAGTATTAAAAGTAAATATCTAGTGTCCTCATACACGTAAACCCTTACCCTCGGGTAAAAGAGAATCCAAACATAGTAATATGCTCAAAGGCATTTCTAATATTTCCCTCAGGCGTACGAGGTGTCGCCCATAGGCACAGAATCAACTGCCCACAAGCATGGAAGATATTGCCCACAAGCTAAGTAGTACATTTCCCACAAGCTAATCACAACACTACCCTCAGGCTAAACAAGTAATTGGGCCATGCCCAACATGTAAACAATCAATACACATGAAATTATTCTAAATTCAATTCTATAACAGTTATGATAAAGGCATACTCTCGGGTATCCTGGCCAAATGGCTAAACAGATGAACGTACCCCCGGGGTGGTCATGGATCCAAGAAGCAATCCCAAACATTAGTTAATTATCACATTTAATTACCTATAAAATTCTTGGTATTTAAAAAACCAAGGCCTCAGCCACACAACACCCAAATATGGGGTTGTAGCCCAAAAATACTCACAAATTCACAACAATTGGATATTAAACACCAATCCACCTACCATAAACACCATTGTACGGTATACACGAACGATGATCCTCGAATTGTCCAAGAACGACATAGATCTGATGTGAAAGAAAAACTCTTTCAAACTAAAATAACATCCCATAGAAGAATAATTTTTAAGAACTTCTTAAGGAGAGTGGAGTTCTTACCCAGGCAGTTCCAACGAGATCATCAGAGGCGAAAACGGATTCCCAACGCTCGATCTGGAGATCCTAGAAGGTCCTGCCTCCTCTCCCAAATCCTTCTGGTTTTAATCCAATGATGTGAACAGGGTTGGCTACTGCCCATTTTAAGCGAAAAAAACAAACTACATGGTGTGTAATATTGACTACACAACGTGAATATTTCTCATTTAACTATTCCTTTGGCGGCACTGCCACACTATTCATCTGTCGACATGAGTACACGACGTGTATTTCTGATTACACAGCATGTACTGCCGCTCAGCTAGAAGCTGCTTCCACTGCCTTACTAATTTCCTGCCAACTGACTACATGGCGTATAATTATCCACTACATGGCGTGTAGTTGATTTTTACACCTTTCGTTGCCGACAGTGCTACACACCCTGTGTACTCATCCCACACGACCAATGTACACGGCGTGTGGAAGAGTACATGGAGTGTAGTCTTGAAATTTAGGATTTTCCCCCATATTTCTTATATTCTAAAAAACACTCGAGGAAAAAAGGAAAGAGGAAACTCATACCACAAAAATAAGAACCGTGTTCTTACAAACTTCCCGCCTTAATGAAATTCATCCCCGAATTTCCCTTCCAAAGGTGGTGAAGATATATCCATGAATAACTCGGGCCACTGAGCACATATGTTGGTATCCCGCTCCTAGGTTTTTTCCTACACTCGGCCATGCTACCATAGAACCCATATGAGAGGAACTGACCGTCCTTCGAGAAAACTCTTGCTCTTATCAACGATACGAATCGGATGCTCCTCAATGGACGCATATACCTTGAGCTCAACATCCTCGGGCTGAAAGACGTGAGACAGGACTGGATGATAGTGACGCAACTGAGGTACATTGAAGACATCGTGCTTGTCCTGGTACCTCTGTGGTAACTGCAACTGATAGGGAACCGACCCGACTCTATCTAGAATGTCAAATGGCCCAACATACCTCGGTGAAAATTTACCATGTCTCCTGATGTGACTGTGTTCCAACCTCAGTGAAACACGCAAGAAAACCTGATCCCCAACCATGAACTCCAAGGGTCGTCTACGGTGATCCGCATTAGATTTTTGACAAGACTGTGTGGTAGCCATCTGCTTCTGAATCAACTGGACATTCGTAGAAGTCTCCCGCACGAGATGTGGTCCCAGTAATGCTACCTCACCTGCCTTTAACCAGCACAAGGGTGATCATCATGGCCTACCATATAAATCCTTTAATGGTTCCATATAAATAGTTGCCTAAAAACTATTATTATAGGCAAACTCGACTAGGGGTATGTGCTTCTCCCAAGATCCCCAAATGTCTATGATGCATACACGCAGCATGTCCTCAAACACCCGTATCATATGCTCTGACTGACCATCGATCTGAGGGTGGTAAGCTGTGATGAAAAGCACATGTGTACCCAGTGCCCCTCTGAAATCTCTGCCAGAAACGAGACGTAAAATTGGCATCCCAATCTGAAAATATAGAATGTTGGACCCCATGAATATGTATGACCTATCAGATATAAAACATCCTAAGCTCATCGACTCCAAAGGTCTGTCTAATCGTAAAAAAGTGAGCTACCATTGTGAGCTTGTCCAAAAAAACCCACACGGCATCATTGCCTCGAGGTGACCTCGACAACCCAGTCGCGAATTCCATCGTGACATCATCTCATTTCCATGCGGGAATGAGTAACTACTGTAAAAGCCCGACTGGCCTCTGATGATCTGCCTTCACCTGCTTACAGGTGGAACACCTCTTATCCAAACTAGCTACATCCCTCTTCATTCCCGGCTACCAGTAATGACGTCTCAAGTCTCGGTACATCTTGCTAACCACAGGATGAATTGCCAAAGGTGAATCATGAAACTACCGCATCAGCTCCTCGCGTATATCCCCTTGAACCCACACTCATCCATGGAAATCCAATAATCCATCATCGCCTATCATCCAACCAGGAGAAGTGTCCTCACTGTTCACCGACTCCTGTAGAACTAGGCCTTCTAAATTAGATAGTTGTCTCATCCTCACTCTATACTGGAGGATAGAAGTCACAACTAAAGATGAAAGATAGGTCTTCCCCTGACTGTTGTGCACCTTCAAATGTATGTCAAAGAACAATGCCATAAGCTGCCATTCATTACTGGCCTCCTACACTTCCTTTATCTTAGACATCTTTCTCAGTGCATCAGCTACTGCATTACCTTTACCAGGTGTATAGGCATGCTCAAAATCAAAGGACTGAAGGTATTCAATCCACCTTCGTTGTCTCAGGTTCATGTCACACTTGGTAAATCTGTACTTTAGACTTTTGTGGTTCTTGAACACCAAAAAATGTTCTTCCAATAGATAATGTCTCCAATATCACAACACATGAACAACTACAACCCACTAGAGATCATGAATCAGATAATTCCACTCACGTGGCATCAATTGTCGAGACCCATTCGCAACTACTCGATCTCCATACATCAACATAGCTCCTAGCCCAATACCCGATGCATCACAGTAAACTGTATAGCTCTTCCCATGTTCTAGGAGTATCAAGATCAGTGTTGATGTCTACTTTCCCTTCATCTCATTGAACGCTGTCTCGCAAACTTCTATCCAAACGAACATCATAACCTTTTTAGTCAAACCCTTCAATGGCACTGCTAAGAGGGTGAAGTCTGGTATGAAGCATCTGTAGTAACCAGCTAGCCCCAAGAAACTCCATATTTCAAACATGTTCTTTGGGTGCTCCTAGGAAACTACTGCTCTCACATTCTCTGGGTCTCCTGCAACTCCTGCCTCTGAGATGATATGTCCCGAGAAGTGTATATGGTCCATCCAAAAGTGGCACTTTGAGATCTTAGCATATAGTTGCTGCTCTCTCAGTGTACTCAATATGATCTAAAGATGGGTGGAATGGTCGGTTCAAGTGTGAGAGTACACCAATATATCGTCCATGAACACTACCATAAATGAAACCAAATTAGGATGGAATACACGATTCATTAGAGCCATGAAAACTGCTGGTGCGTTCGTGAGTCCGAACGGCATAACCATATACTCGTATAGACTATCCCTGCTCATGAAAGTTGTGAGAGGTATATCAGATGGTCTAACATTTAGCTGATGATATACTGATCTCTAACCAGTCTTAGAAAACACTCATGCTCCATGAAGTTGACCAAAAATATCATCAATACATGGAAAGGGATATCGGTTCTTAAACGTCAATTGGTTCAGCTTCCGATAATCCACACAGAGTCTGAGTGTACCATCTGCCATCTTCATAAAAAGGATAGGAGAACCCCATGGATAAGTACTGGGTCTGATAAAACCCTTTGACTATAACTCCTCTAGCAGTCTCTTGAGCTCCTGTAACTCAGGTTTATCCATCATATAAGGATTAATGGACATCGGGGCTGCTCCTGTCAAAAGATCAGTAGAGAAATCCACCTCACACTCAGGAGGAAGACATGAAATCTCGTCCGAGAGGACATCCTTGAGAAGATCAACCACCGGAGGAAAATCCATCTGAAAAGTCCCATGGTCGTCAAGATATAAGCTCTCAATTTTGGCTGTGATACCATCTCACCCATGATGATCTGGTCCAGCTCAACTCTCCTGAACATCCCACTCACCATTTCCTAGAAACTATTCACCCTCTAGTGACGTGAAACTCACCCTACGATGATAGCATTCCACAAAGGCTTGAAAGGGAACCAACCAGTCCATCCTGGTAATGACATCATAGCTTTTCATCTCTAAGACATAGAAGTCCCAATGTAAGTGACACCAACCAACCTCAAAGGGGTAGTCCTTGCAGTAACACACACTAGCCATTCTAGTTCCCAACGTAGTGTCTAATGTAATACCATCAGAGGAATTAGAAACACTAAGCCCAAGACTCTCCACAATGGGTATAGATATAAAGCTATGTGTAACACCAGTATCACAAAGTACTAAAGATAAAACAGAAGCTACGAGAATAGTACCTATGACAGTAGAAGGTATGAGATCCTACTCATGCTGGGTCTGTTGCACTGCATATGTATGCCCAGTGTTGCAGCCCTACGACACAGCCTTGCTACCCTGATCTATCCCGCCCTCCTGCCTCTGAGATCCTGCTGTCTGGATACCACGACCACGACCACCATCTCAGCCTGCACACCCTGACGTATTCCAGTTTTCGAACTGGTAAGAAGCTGCTAGTCCTGGTCCCACCTGTGGAGTTTGTACAGAACCCCTCCCACTTTCCACTGGAAGAAACACCCTGCAAAATAACTCTTGATTCCTCGTCTTTCCACAACCTCGGCATTCCACTAGGTCTCGTGGACACTGTGGTCTTTTGTGCCCCTCTCTACCACACTAGTAGCACTTGACCTTTCCACCTGAAAAATTCTTCTAGATGGTACTTCGACTGATGTTATTAATATTTTCTTGATGTATTATATACACCCTTTACTTATATTATATGAAATGTGCATAATTTTTGTGAAATATTAATGTTTTAAATATTAAGTAATTTTTTTGAGCATTTTAGAAGTAGTCCAATTGAGTCAGTTTAATGTTTTAATTATAACTATCACTATTCTGAACCAAATTGTGTGGTTATTCTATTCTACGATTTCACATTAAATATACAACATTTCTTCAGAAGGTACCATGATCCAATTCTTTCATTTGAAGGGTCATATGTTTCTCAGAATCAAGACCAAAGAATCTGTGAAGAAACTGGACAATTCATAAAGATTGATATACTGTGATAGATACAGAAGTCATAATTCCATTATTATCCACCATAGTTATGGGGACTATGTAAGGAGTCTGGGATAAAAATTTCAAGGCCCAAATCCAAACAATAGGGGTCCAACATATGACTTTAAGTCCAGCACACCATTCTGTCCAAGAAATAAAATCAGTACAATATTAATGACATATCTCATGATTTAAGAATTAAATATAGCTAAGCTCTTTCAGTGTGAAAGAGGATATATAGTCGGATTAATTTATTGAATAAGTATTTCTGATTTGAAGGCATATCCCTATTCAAAAACCCATTCACATTTTGGACTTCAAAAATACTAGATTGAAATGGACATATTAAAATTTTTTAATCAACCGGCCATAACGTTGGCTAAATTTGTTCAAATGACTCCAAATTTTTAGAGTAGTCAGACAACCATATTATCTACATCTTTGAAACAGGATATTTCTCAAGATTAAGCTTTCTGAATAGCCAACATGGCTATGAAAGTGGGGGAGCAGATTGGGAATGCAAACAGTCCACTCCTTGGGCTATAAATACTCTCCACTTCTCTCCTTGAGTGTGGTTGGCATTTCAGAAAACCGTAGATCATATTGGAATGACTAAAGCATTTAAAAAGTCTTTGGAGGACATATCATACACATGGTTTCAGTTGAGATACATTTCCTCCTCTCTTTTTTTCATTTACTTTTATGTTCTTCATTATTGTAATTTTGTAAGTCATTTCTTTTGTAATTCTGTTTTAAAGAAAGTTTCTTCATAAATATCTATTATTATCATCCACCTTCTGTAGTTTAATATTTATGTTCATAAAATAGTTTAAATATAGTTTAATTCCATTCCCTTATTTTTCTTCCTCATTCAATCGAAGGTTCGTTTTTAATTATCATCATTGTTCATGTGTGTGTGTGTCGATGTACCACTCTTTTCTTATCCCTTTATTTTTCTTCTCTTCTTAATTTATAATCATAATAATTATTAACATATTATTAAAAAAACCAAATGGCTGAGTAAATCTCTCATTAGGGTGAGTTATAATTTTGGTATGTTAAGTGATTGAGAGATTTTGCTCGATGAATATTCTTTGAATTAGTATTGTGTATGTTGGACTTAACATGTCATAGATTAATGACATATTTTGTTTAACATGTGGTATCCATGGATTATTGGAACCATAAATACACTACCATAAACAAGTAATGGTAATGATTAGAACCATAAGTTATATTAAGGATTTTATTAAAGCCTTAACCCTTAGGAATTCAAATCAATGTCATCTTGTGACATGGGTGTTAATTTAATGCAATATAAAGAAAAGATCAAGGATATCACAAGCTTAACTACCTAAAAATGAACTCGCCCCAATCTTTATCAATTTTTTAAATCAATTTCATTCAATAAATCATTTCAATTAAGCTCTGAAAACAAATCCCCTAATCAAAATACAATCAACTAAAAACAAACGATTATTACAAAGTACCATCACCGAGTATTCGACCCGAGTGCTGCTATACACATTATCAGAGCACCGGATAATTGATCGGTCGATAGGTGAAAATATGCTATGCATTTCAAATGGTTCCATTTCCAGGGATGGTTCTTTAAGTGGTAATTAGTTTTTGGTTATTTTCAAAACAACCCAAAAGAAAAACAAAATATAAAATAAAATTGAAAAAAAAAACACAACGAAAACCCCGTCTTCTCATAAAAATCAAAAACGAAAAAATACAAAAAAAACCATCTTCCTCTTTCTCCCAAAATCTCTCTGAATGCCTCGTAGCCTCTGAAACAATCCCCCAGATTTGTTTGACCCTGAAATGGAGCGAACTGTTTTCAAACATAGGAGGAACATAAGAGATAATCAAATAATTCAAGAACCAATCTTTGTCCAACCAGTTGAATTAGAAATGGCCAATCCTAGGGAACAAACCCTTAATGAACATACTACCCTTGATATTAATTAGCAACCTCTTGGTATTAAATATCCTAACATAGTGGCTGACGTCGAACTCAAATTGGGTTTGATTCATCTTCTCCCTCATTTCCATGGGCTAGCCCGTGAGGATCCACATCTCCACCATAAAGAGTTTAATGTAGTGTGGTCTACCATGATGCCTAAAGGGGTTTCTGAAGAACAAATCAAGCATCGAGCATTAACTTTATCCCTAACTAACACTGCTATTTCATGGCTCTACTACCACCCTCCTACTTCCATAACCACATGGAATGACATGAAGCGACTCTTCATTGAGAAATTTTTTCTTGCTTGTAGTACTTCTTCTATTCGAAAGGAAATATTTTGTATTTGTCAGTTTTCAAGTGAATCACTCCATGTATAATGGGAGAGGTTCATAAATCATGTGGAAACTTGTCCACACCACCAAATACCTAACCAAATCTTGATCCAATACTTCTATGAGGGGTTATTGGCTATGGAGAGAACTCTTATAGATGCCGCAAGTGGCGGTGCTCTTGTTGATAAAACTCCAGCAGCTGTAAGAGATCTCATAAGTATCATGACTGCAAACACATAACAATTCCATACTCTAGTGAATGCTCAATTAAAACATGCCCAAGATAATCAATCCATACAGCCGAACAAGATGACCGAGTGGATAGTGAACATACATGTCTTGTGCGACAACAAGCTGTGGCTACCAAATCTCCAGCCTCGTCTTCTCCACAATCAATTTTTCCTGGACCTGTCAAAAACTGCGGAATCTGCAACTCTTCATCTCATCCGACTGACACATGTCCAAAAATTCAAGAGGATCAATCTGATTCATTTGGACCAATGGATCTCAATGCATCATATGATCAGCGGAACACCAATCCTAAAATATCAGGTCAGTTTGTTAGAAATGTCAACCAACCTCACTTTGATCCCTTCTCTTCTTCCTATAAACAAGGCCTTATGTATGGTAACCCCCTATCTCATCCCCCTCAATTACCTCCTCAAAACCCAAACCAGTTCTAATATGCTCAAGGTGTTGGTAACTTCCAAGAACCTCATTCTTTTATTCCTCTACCTCAAAAAAACAATCCTCCTCCTGGATTCTATTATCCTAGTGAGTCTTCCCAATTCCAAAATGAATACAATCGCTTTCCCGAGAACCAAAAATCGAGGTAATCCCAATTCGGGACAAGACTCTTCTTATATGAAACCATGGGAATGTGCAATGGAAGATCATACCTCTTTCCCCCATTCTAGCCTCATGAACATTGAAACCCAAATTGGTAAACTTGCATACCACCATAGTCAGTAGAAACCATCCAATTCTACCCACCTCCCAGCTCAACCATTACCCAACCCCAAGGGTAATGTAAGTGCAATTGCACTTAGATCGAGAAAGAAAATTGCTATGCCTCAAGATAAGTCCTCAAACCCTCCATTTAATGTTGACCTAGAAAATGAAAAGAAAAAAAATCATGAAAAGGAACCTGAAACAATTCCATCATCTCCTTCCATTCCACTTAAGAATCCAATTCCTTTTCCTCAAGCTGTTTCTAATCCAATGAAGTACTTTCAACCAAATCCTAAAATGCTTGACATGTTTAGACATGTTGATGTCAACATTCCTCTATTATATTCCATAAAACAAATTCCTAAGTATGCAATGTTTCTTAATGAATTGTGCACCCACATGAGGAAACATAGGACCTTCTAAAATTATTCAACCCAAGAGTCCATACACATTTAGTGCAAAGATTCAGGGACCTTTATAGTTCCATTCCAAATTGGATGTTCGAACTTTGATGATGCATTCAAAGTCCTAGGGGGATCAAATAATGTCATTCCCAAATCCATATTCTCCAACCATGGTCTATGTCCCTTCATCCAACAGGAGTTGTCATTCAATTATACAATCTAAGAATAGCCAGTCCTGAGGGAATAATTGAGGATGTCCTTGTTTGAGTAAATGATCTTATCTTCCCAAAAGATTTCTATGTCCTTGACATGGAAGGTGAGAGGAACTCTTATTGATCTCCCCTAATTCTAGTAAGATCATTTCTAATGACAGCTATTACCAAAAGTGATGTCCATTCAGTCATCTTATCCATGGAATTTGGTGACCAACTGGTCATGTTCAACATTTTCCAAGCCATGCAATACCCATATGAGGATCACTCTGCATTCTCAATCCATGATTCTGAGGGAACTTCTAAGAGTCAATTGAACCCCATTCCATCATGTTCATCCTTTTCTGAAGAGATAGGATCTTGTGAAATATGCACTAGGATTAACCATGTCCTAAATGGTGAAGTAGATGTGGGCCTTTCACTCATAGACTCCATAAATTTAGAGGATCTTAAAAACTCTCTTGAATCCCATCTCAACTCTGATCAAAACTTCTCCACCTTGGACATAATTGGGAGACATGAATCTGATGCATCTAATGTCCCATCATCCATTTCTGATTTTCCAAACCCAAAAATGAGTGATGAGACTAATTTGAAACCTCTTCTTACACAGAAGAAATATTCATTCCTTTTCTATGATCACTCATATCATGTCATTATCTCTGCCACAATTAGTGAAACTGAGGAGTCAAAAGTTGTTCAAGAGTTATAGGAAAAAAATGCCTTATGTTGGATCGTAGATGACATACCAGGAATAAAACCTTCCCTTTGCATGCATCGCATCCATCTTGAGGATTCATCCAAACTAATTATAAAACCACAAAGAAGACTCAATCCACTCATACTTGTGGTAGTTAGGGAAGAGATCACCAAGCTTCATCAATATGGTATTATCTACCCAATTTCTAATAGTGAATGGGTTAGTCCAATAAATGTTGTACCTAAGAAGGGCGGGATAACTGTTGTCACAAATGAACATGTGGAGGGAGTCACAACTCAAGTGAATAACAAATGGTGTGTGAGAATCCACTATAGAAAATTGAATGTTGAAACCGAAAAAGATCACTAACCTCTTCCATTCCTTGATCAAATGCTAGAACGATTAGCCGGAAAGTCACACTATTGCTTTATTTATGGATACACCAGCTATTACCGAATCCCAATCGCACCTTAGGACCAAGAGAAGACTATTTTTACATGCCCCTTTGGAACATATGCATATAGACGAATTAATTTTGGCCTTTGTAATGCTCCTTCAACATTCCAGAGGTGTATGATGAGTATCTTTTCTGAAATCATTGAACACTGCATGGAAGTCTTCATGGAAGGCATCACCATTTATGGTGATTCATTTGAGTTGTGCTTTAATTCACTCTCTCTAGTCCTTAAAAAGTGTGTCATGTGTAACATTGTGTTAAATTTTGAAAAATTTCACTTCATGGTTGCAAATGGGATTGTTCTAGGGTATATAGTTTCAAAAGATGGTATTGAAGTCAATCCTGCCAAAATTGAATTGATCCAATCACTTACTAAACCCAACTCTATTCGAGACATTCGTTCATTTCTCGGGCATGCCTGTTTTTATTGAGGATTCATCCATAACTTCAGTAAAATTTCCCTCCCACTCACACATTCACTCCAAAATGATTTCACTTTCCATTTTGATGAGTTTTTCAAGAGAGACTTCATTGAACTCAAAACTGCTCTTACATCTGCCCCGATAATCCATCCCCTAGATTGGTCCTTACCCATTGAATTAATGTGTGATGCTTCTGATAGAACTATTGGGGCTGTTCTTTGTCAAAGAAGAGAAATGATTCCTCATGTCATCTATTATGCCTCAAAAACACTGGATGAAACTCAATATCACTACAGTATCACTGAAAATGAAATTTTAGTAGTTGTTTTTGCCTTAGATAAATTCTGTCCCTATCTCATAGGTGCTAAAATCATCATCATCACAGACCATTATTCTATAAAGTTTTTACTCAAGAAAAGTGATTCCAAACCGAGACTAATAAGTTGGATCCTAATGCTCTAAGAGTTTGACATTGAAATAAAAGATAGACCAAGAAAGGAACACCATGTGGTTGATTAGTTGAGTAGAATTTCTAGTTCTTCTCATTCTGAAATCATCGATCCTGGATTCCCTTCTAAGAACCTTTCATCTCTCACTCCCAAGTTACCATTGTATGCCCCAATTGTAAATTACTTGGTTTCTGGTGTTTTCCCTAAAAAAGTTTCAATAGAACAGAAAACGACGTTAAAAAGTGATTCAAAACAATAATTTTGGGAAGAAAATAAACATTGGAAAACTGGGGCAGATATGGTAATTAGAATATGTGTTGATAACAATGAACATTAATCTATCATAGAATTATGCCACTCGATTCATGGTGGTGGTCACTTTGTACCACAAAGGACCGCCTGAAAGGTTCTAGACTCTGGATTCTTCTGGCCTTCACTCTTCAAGGACTCACATGAGTTCTATCAACCATGTCCCACTTTCCAGAAGTATGGAACAATTTCAAAGGGAAATGAAATTCCCCAAAAGCCTTTAATTTTCTGTGTGAACTTTGATGTTTGGGGTATTGATTTCATGGGACCATTTCCTCGTTTCAATTGATTCTCATAAATCATTATTGCGATTGATTACGTTTCTAGGTGGGTCGAGGTGAAACCCAATATAAAGGTTGATTCACATACTATTAGTGAGTTCCTAATGACACACATCTTCCATAGATTTGGCACACCTCGTTCCTTTATAAGTGACTTAAGAACCCATTTTTGTAATAAAACCATAGATTCTATTTTGAAAAATAATGTGGTTGTTCATAAAACTTCAACTGCATATCACCTCCAAACAAATGACAGGGTTGAACTTTCTGTTAGAGAAGTGAAAATAGTGCTTGAGAGAATTGTAAAAAAACCCAGAAAAGACTGTCCTGAAAGACATGGTGAAGCACTTTGGGATTATCGAACTACCAATAAGAAACCCATTTGGATGTCTCCTTTTAGGCTAGTTTTTGGTAAAACATGTCATCTACTAGTTGAAATCCAATAGAAGTCTTTTTGGGCTGTGAAAACCTATAATTTTGATTTTGAAAAATCTGGTGAAGAAAAATTGTTGCAATTGGCTGAACTGGAGGAGATTCGACCTGAATCCTATGAGAATTCCAATCTGTATAAAGAGAAGGCAATGATACTCCATGTAAAACACATCCTAAGAATGGTATTTCATGAAGGTGAATAGGTAATTCTCTTCAATTCTTGATATCATCTTCACCCAGGTAATCTTAATTCTCGTTGGTAATGTCCTTTTGTTATTACTAATGTTTACCCATTTGGTGTAGTGCGAGTCCAAGACCCCTATTCCAAAAGGGCATTCACGGATAATGGACATCGGTTAAAGCATCACCATGAGAGGATGCACAATCTTGGATCAACATTGAATTCCACTGGATCCCCAAATTCTCTAGCCGACCTACCACTAGATGGATATGACGACCTGCCAAATCCAAACCAGGGGGAACCTCTTTCCATTTAACTCTCTCTCTATCTCTTTCTCTCCCTACCTCTTTTATCTTTTTCTTCTCTCTTTCATTTTTTACCACATTCTTAATCAAAACCTTTATTTTCCACTTTCTCTTTTGTGTGGGAGTATCTTTATAAAAATCAATAATAAAAAACCAAAAAAACAAAAAAAACAAAAAAAAAAACAATCACTTAAAAAAAACAAGAGTCATGCTTACTCACCATAGTGTTTTGAAATTTTGTCTGACCATTTTGGGGAGTTAACATACATGTTTTCATCTAAAAAATTTTGTATTTTCATCATGAATTCGATAAATAATTTTTTGTCAAAATTAACAAATTTTGAATGCTCAATTATTGATTTGGAAAATGCTTTTCTCGAATAGTGAGGAACAACATTTTATTTCAAGCCAAGGCAAACTATGGCCATCTTTTCAAAATGTGTGTTTTCACCTACATTTTTGAGTCTTGAGATTGTGGACATTCGAGCTGAATTTCCCACATTAGTGTGCATTAATATGATAGAGGCATTTTCTGAACCACATGAGAATCATAATAGCCGAATAGCCTCCCATTTCCCATACATTAATACTTCTTTTAAAATCCCATTCGTTCATATGAAAACATTTTCTTTGATAGCCACATTACAAGCCCAATTCCTTTTCCCACTCAATATCAACATGGATTTGATTTGAAAAAAATTTTCTGAAATTTATGTGTGATGGGGAATGGATTTCATTTTGGGTACCATTTGTTGATGTCACTATATTATCTTACGCACGAGAGCACGAATCATTTTAATTGTGGGGGAGAGGTATAGGTTGTCATTCAGTGAGTTTTGGGAATGTTTGTATGTCTATGAAATCTTGTACAAATATTTTTGCAAGGTGTTCAAAAAAACAAAAAATCATAAAAATCAAATAAATAATCAAAAAAATGAAAATAAGAATGGGTTCTGTCTTGGGTAAGTCAAAAATCATTATTTATCAGACTTTGATCTTGTTATAACTAATACAATTTGTGTCATGAGGAGATTAATCATGGGTTGGGATATGAGTGTGAGATCTGTTTCAAGGTCAACTTTATAAAAAACCAAGAAAAAAAGGAAAAGAAAAAAAAGAACACTTGCATTATATTCTTATTGGGAGAAGTTTTATGTTTTGTAAATATTCCATCTCTTCATTACCTTCATATTTTCTTCCTCTATTATGTCTTTCTTCAAACAATCATTCCCTTGTAAATATGTGTTTTCATATCCTTCCAGGTTTTATTTCATAAAATGTGCATTATTTTTTCTATGTTGGTATTTTAAACCTCTTCTTCGCTCTCTTAGAAATTATATACCTACCATCAAATAGACACAGAATAAACCCTTAAAAAGACCTCTTGATTCTTTTTCATTTTGGATAGGGATTGGAATCTTAGAGATCTTTTCAAAATCTATGATTTTCAATTTTGGATTGGGAAAGAGTGAACCTCCACAAATAAATTTTATCATCTTGACAGGTGTGAGTTTTGAGTGTCCACATTTTCCATTTTTAAATTTGAGCATGAGAAAATGAATTAGTTTTGTAACATTTTTTTGATAAAAACTTGTGGTGGATTTCAAAATGGATGGGTGAAATAATCTAAACCTCCACTGATTGAAGAAAACATAATTTTAATATTTGTTTGTGAGTGAAAAAGATTTTGTCATGTTTTTATATTTGTTGCACATGAGGACATTGACAAAACTAAGTGTGGGGGAGTTCATATAATTAATATTTTCATGACTTATTATATACTCCATTTAATTATTTTTTATAAAATGTGCATTATTTGTGTGAAATATTAATGTTTTAATATTAAGTATAATTTTTGAGCATTTTTAGAAGTAGTCCAATTGAGTTAGTTTACGGTTTTATATATAACTATCACTATACTGATCCATATTGTGTGTTTATTGTTTCCTAGGATTCCCATATAAATATAAAACATTTCTTCAGCGGGTACCATGAGCCAATTCTCCCATTTGAAGGGCCATATGGTCCTCACAATCAAGACCAATGAATATGTGAAAAAAAATTGACTATTCATAACCATTGATTTACTGGGCTACATACAGAAGTCCAAATTCCATTATTCTCCACCATAGTTCGTGAGACAATGTAAGGAGTCTTGGATAAAAATTTCAATTCCCAAATCCAAACACAATTGTCCCAACATATGAATTGAAGTCCAAACCACCATTCTGTCCAAGAAATAAAATCAGTACAGTATCAATGACATATCTAATGATGTAAGCGTCCAATCAAGCTGATATTTTGCAGTGTGAAAGAGGAGATATATCCGGAATACTTTGTTGAAGAAATAATTCGGATTTGAAGGAATATTCAAATTCAAAAACACTTTCACATTTTGAACTTTAAAAAGACTGGATTGAAATGGACAGATTAAAATTGTTTAATCAACCTGCCATAACTGTGGATAATTTTGTTCAAATTACTACATATTTTGAGAGTAGCCGGAAAAATTTATTATATACAACTTTGAAGAAGGATATTTCTCATGATTCGGCTGTCTGAGTATCCAAAATGGTGATGCAAGTGGAGGGACAGATTGGGAATGCAAACAGTCTACTCATTGGGCTATAAATACACTCCCCTTCTCTCCATTAGAGGGGTTGGCATTTCAGAAGAGGGGAGATTATATTGTCAGGACCAAAGCTTTTCCAAACGCTTGGGAGGGCCTTATATACTAATTTTTTCACTTTAGAGGCATTTCCTTCTCTCTTTGTTTTCATTTACTTTTATGTTCGTCATTATTTGTAATTTTGTAAGTCCTTTCTTTTGTAATTCTGTTTTAATGCAAGTTTCTTCTTCAATATATCTTATTCTCATCCACCTTCTATTGTTTAATATTTATGTTCTTAAAATATTTTAAATACAGTTGATTTATATTCCCTTCTTTTTCTTCCTCATTCAATAGAAAGTTCGTTTTAAATTATCATCATTGTTCGTGTGTGTGTGTGTTGACGTACTAATATTTTCTTATCCATTTTTTTTTATTCTCTTCTTAATTTATAATCATAATCATTATAACTAGATTAATAAAAATCCAAATGTCTAAGTAAATCTCTCATTGGGGTGAGGTATAATTTAGGTATGGTATGTTATTGAGATCTTTTTCTTGATGAATATTCTTTGAATTAACATTTTTTATGTTGGACATAACATGTCATCGATTAATGACATATTTTGTTTAACATGTGGTTTCCATGGATTATTGGAACCATAAATACACTACCATAAACAAGTAATGGTAATGATTAGAACCCTATATTATCTTAAGGCTTGGATTAAAGCCTTAACAATTAGGAATTCAAATCAACGTCATCTTGTGACATGGGTGTCAATTTAATGCAATATAAAGAAAAGCTTAAGGATATCAAAAGCATAACTACCAAATAATGTACTCATCCAAATAATTATCAATTTGTTAAATCAATTATAGTCATTCAATCATTTCAATTAAGCTCTGAAAACAAACCCCCAAATCAAAATACAATCAACTAAAAACAAACAACTATTACAAAGTATCATCGCCGAGGATTCGACCCGAGTGCTGCTATACACATTAGCAGAGCACCAGAACTATGACCGGTCAATAGGTGACAATTGGTCATGTGTTTCAGCTACCATTAGAGAAGTCCATCTATCTCTTCCTATTACCATTAAAATTAGTACCAGAAACTCGTGCTGAACCACCCTGGCACACACTACTAGCTTCCTGCAGGTTCCTCTTTGTAATCATTTCCTGGTTCACAATAGCATGTATTGAAGGCAACCTAAAAACATTCACCTCTGCTCGGATTTCATAATGAATACCATCCTCAAAGCATCTGGCTCTCATCGTCACATCTCCCACAATAACGGGTGAATAACGCTGAAGGTTGGTGAAACGAGAAGAATAATCCATTACCGACATAGCGCCCTCCTGCAGATTCATGAACACTCAACCACGATCTGCCCTCAGCATCTCTGGGAATAAGAAGTCATAGAAGGATGTTTAGAAATCCTTTCATACCATGCCTTTGTGATACTATGACTGGGTGGTAACATCCCACCACCTCTTGGAGGAATCACGTAGCATATATGTCGCGAGCTAGACCCTCCGCCCAGGTAACATATGAAGATGCTCGAAAATATTCTGCATAGACCCCAGCCAAGACTCCACAGCCTGTGCTCCACCATCCACTGAAAACATAGGCAGATGCTACTACTGGAAGATACGAGTCAGCTCGGCCATAGATGTGGCAGCCGACGGTGCTCCCTGAAGGGTCTGCATGAACTGCATAAAGCCTTCACGGAACAGCACCTCCGCGCCTGTGTTCGGTATTACGGCTGGTGCCACATCTGGCTCTACTAAATGAACAAATTGTAGACCATGTCCCACCATCTCTGGAGTATACTTGTTTCCACTCTCCTGGAGAACAATCCCTGAACGTCTCGACGGCATGACACTACAAGGTCAAATGTAGACCTTAAATCAATATTATCACAGTCTGAAAACGAAGGAACCAAAATGGGAATAGGAGAAATAAGGAATTTAAGATTTCACAACAAGACTATACAGAGTGTATACTGACTACACAGTGTGTACATGACTTCTCGTCCCCTACACGGGTCCTTCTACACGGCTATGCCACATGACACTCGTTGATCAAAACTACACTGCGTGTATATTAACTACACGACGTGTATGATGTAATTTTCCAACTGCCTGTGTCGTTCGTGACACGACTGACTACTCAGATTGATACTACACAGCGTGTTACACCCTCACACGGTGTGTACACCACTATGTCTTCCCAGCCACACGGCCAGGTCCACAGGGTCTGTCACTGGTCAAGACCACACGGCTTGTCCCAAAGGTACACGGCGTGTACTATACGAGCTTCATCGACCCGTGTTGTTAGATACACAACCAGATACACGGCTCCAACTACACGGCATGTTCAATATACACACGGCGTGTACGCGAAAGGATTACACCGACTCATGTTGTTAGTTACATGGCCGGATCCCAGGTCAGACTACACGGTGTGTTCCATAGTGGACACGACGTGTATATAATAAGTTCTCCCCCGTCCGTGTTGTTAGTTACATGGGTGGACTCTGGGTCAACACTACACGGAGTGTAATTCCGGTACACGACGTGTTCTCCCAAAGCATTTCCCTTCCCCGTGTCCCCTCCCACACGGTCTGTTATACGGGAAGAGACTACACGGCATGTACTTAGGGTACACATCGTGTACTCAAAAAGTTTTATTTTCTTCTCGAACAGAAGAACATACACGATGTGTTTAGGTTTCTACATGGCATGTAGTACCTTATTTCTGGACAATATGCTTTAGAAGCTTCTCTAGAACCCATAAAATACTGTAAAACAACACCTAAGTGCCAAATTCTGATCCGTGAGGGCCCATACTCCCCACGAATCTATGTTTGGCATCTTATATGTGTTATAACTGGATAATAAACCAATGATACACCAAATTTCGGTCAATGAGGGCTCATACTCCCCAAAAACCAGAGTTTTTCATCCATTCTGAAAACAGGCTCACACAATAATACCCTATCAATCAGCAGGTATCAATAAAATCAGCTATTACAACAACATGCTTTTAATAGAACAACATCTATAACAACAACATGCAATTTCTAATACACCTACATGGCATGGAAACTATGCATGGAATGCGATTTCTAGGATTTCCAAAATGATGCATGAGATGGAATACCCTCATATAATTGGGTTGCAACTAGATAGAACACATGAATAAAATATAAACAGCACAATCACAAGTGTGTCACCCTTCGGGGAAAATCATTTCAACTATAAAATTGAAAAATCAAAAAAATTGCAACACGAAGTAAATTAGATTTTCCTTTTACATGGGTTAGCTATGCCCGGGCACAACTTATTACCGACTACCATTCTCATCCCATCCCTGACTAAGTCTCAAACAATAAGTCAAATAAAAGAACCGCCTTTGATACCACATTGTAACGTCCCGGTTCCGGGTGCCACTCAACGAGTGCCCCGAACCCGGTTCGCCACGTGACTTCAAGCACATTTCCCCAAATGCCAGAGGCTGCTAACAAGCAGTGAGGGCCGAGGTTTGATAGTGGGGAAACTATGCCCTCATTTTCAAATTGAAGCGTAGTGAAATAGATAAATAGCATACAAATAATGGAAGTGGTAATCAATATATATAACAGAAATGGATAACTGATAATAACAAGGAAACCAGAAGTCATATATATATGAAAATGCATCAGGTCACTATTCTATAAAATTTCCAAAACATGATACACTACAGTTTTATAAAAATTAAGTACAAGTACATAAAAACAATACACAATAGCCTGCGGCATCACGAGCCCAAGCTCGGTCCCATGCCCCCCTACTTTCTAGAAACAATCACGTACCTGTATAGGGACCCTTTCCCTTATCCACACCTGGAGAAACATAATCTGTTTGGGCCAAAGACATGACCCAAATAGGGCGTGAGAAATAAATCCCAGTAGGCACTCACCAAAGCCCCATGCCCAACTGTGTGAAAATATGAAAAAATAGTGTGCAGTAGTAAAATGTAATAAAATAAGAAGTACTCAACAGTAACTAACTTTACCAGTTATATTGATATTTTATTATTCTTTTAAACATTCAATTTAAGATATCACCGCAGTGAGTATTCTAAGTAAACTGACAGGATCCTCAGACATGTATACCCTTACCCTCAGGTAAAGATAATCCAAACAAATGAATCTTCCCACAGGAATATCGAATATTGCCCACAGGCCTACGAGTTGTCGCACACATGCATAGAATCAACTTCCCACAGGCTTGAAAGAAGATGCCCATAGGCTATGTAGTACATTTCCCATATGCTAATCACAACACTACCCTCAGGATAAAAATTTAATCGGGTCGTGCCCATCATCTAAAGAAGAAATACACATGAAATTATTCTCAAGGAAACTCTATAATAATTATTATAAAGGCATACCCTCAGATATCCTGGCCAAATGCTAAACAGCGGAACACACTCCCATGGTGGTCCTGGATCCATGAAGCGATCCCAAACAGTAGTTAATCATCAAATTTAATTACTTACACAATTCTAGGTATTTAAACAGCCAATGACTCAGCCACACGACACCCCAATGTGGGTTTGTAGCCCACAAATACACACAAACGCACAAGAGTTGGAAATTAAACATGAATCCACATTCCTTAAATGCATCTGTACGATATACGGGAATGCCGATCCTCAAATCATCCAAGAAAGACATAGATCTGACATTAAAGAAAACTTAGTTCAAACTCAAATAACTTCCCTTAGAGGAATAATTGGAAAGAACAGCTTAAAGAGAGTGGAGGGCTTACCTGTTCTATTCCAACGAGATCGTTAGAGGCGAAAATGGATTCTTGATGCTCGATCTGGAGATCCTCAAAGGTCTGGCCTCCTCTCCTGACTCCTTCATATAGTTTTAAGCCAATCATATGAATAGAGTTGGATAATGTCTATTTTAAGAGAAAAAAACTACAAGAGAGGTGCTATTGACTACATGACGTGTAATTTTGTCATTTAATTGTTCCATTGGCGGCATTGCCGCACAGTTCATCCGTCAACATGAGTACACGGCGTGTATTGCCGCTCAGCTGGCAGCTGCTTCCACTGCCTTTCTATTTTCCTGCCGACTGACTATACATCGTGTAAATATCCACAACACTGCGTGTAGTCGGTTTTTACACATTTTGTCGACGACAGTGATATACACCATGTGTACTCATCCAACATGAACAAAGTACAAGGTGTGTGGAATAGTACACGGCGTGTAGTTCTAAAATTTGGGATTTTTCACCATTTTTCATATTTTCTCAAAAACACTAAAGCAAAAGAGGAATGAAGAAACCTGTACCTCAAAAATAAGAACCGGGATCTTAAAGATTAATTGTGTGATGGTTTAAGATATGCATAATTCCCCAATAAAATAGGACCACATTAACCCATGCGGTTTGACCGAGTAAAAACATCCCGAGACATAGTAATAATTAATATAGGATTTATGGTCTTTGAATCACCCATCTCAATTTCAGGGTTGCAGCGTCACAGACTGTTCGCCATTCTGACACCCTAAAAGAGAGATATGCTAGATGCAAGATCCCGTAATAATAATAATAATAATAATAATATTGTGTGTTTTTTCGACCCGAGCCATGAACCATAATTTAATATTCCACATTAGATATGAATCGATCATATTAATGATAGGATCACAACTTCACTGATGAAAAGTCAATCGGACATCGCATGCGGGAGTTATGGCGGGTCGAATATTTAATTATAATATTAAATCTATTATTTTCCAACTGCTTCAGGTACCCAATCCAAATGAACTCGAAAAAAGTCATCCAATATAGGACTCATAATTTCCGTCTCGAAGTAAGGGTCACAATGCCACAGATGGTTCATAAAATCGAGGTCGCACGAATAAGTTACGGTAGAAAAAGTGTTTTATCAACAAATACAATAATATGACTATTATATTATTATTTTTTAAATTGATTTATTTCAAATACCCCAAGTCACCCACCACACTGCCCAATTTGGTGAGCCTCAATTCATTTCACCTTAATTTATTTCCTTTTCTTTTTCTTTTATTACACCCCCATTTTATTCTAACATTCTCTCTCCAATCTAACTTTTCAATTCAAAATTTCTTTTCCCACTCCACCAAAAGTGGAGCATCCCCTTGGCCATTACTCCATGTCCATCACTCCCCATCTCTTTTCTAACTTCAAAGTTATTATTAATAAAATTAATAATAATAACACCCATCATTAATGTTCTAATTTAAAACATTAAATTATTTGACAATGGTTATTCACATATTAAATTAAAACCATTCCATTTAATTAATCACACACTAAAATCCACCATTACAATTATTATTTAATAGTAATAAATACTCTTTCAATTTTTTCAACAGGTCGCCATCATAATCATTATTAATTATTATTATTATTAACACCCATTATTATCTTATAATTACTCCCTCTCTCTCATCAATTAAATACTTCTCCCATGAAACTCAAACAACATCTTCCTAACACTAATTTTCACAATGTAATGGACCGAAGAGGTCCGGGCCATTACAATTATCCTCTAAAATAATGTCTGTATGTTAGATTTTGAAATATTTTATTATTGAAATATTATTTTATATGATGAAATAGCAAGGTTATCCTATATAGTGTTTCATACATAGATTGGTGAAAAAACAATAGTTAGAATAGTTTTATTCTGATAAAATTTTGACCTAATCTCTAGAGAATAGAAAAAGAGGGGTGGTTCAGAATATTTTTTATCAAGTCAATAATAGGAATTATCCAATATGTAATTTTTCATATCATATAACTAATATAAAATTTATTAAATTTTTTGAGAATTATTTAGTCACTGAATGGTTATACCATATTCAAACACATGATATTTTTATATCCCATGTGAGGTTCTTGTGACATGATTATCTACAATGGTGAATGAAAAGTGATGTATTGATTAACATGTTATGTTTTATATATAGATATAGTAAAATTAATATGGTATTGACATTAAATGTTTTTATTTTGATACTCAATGTCCTAAATAATTGTTCATATGAAAATTAATAACTGTATGTGATTTAATTAGTGGATACAAGTATAATAGTATGAATTTATTGATGGAGATGACACCAGATTTTTTTGAATCTTGAGTATAATTGATGTTTTTCTGGATGATAACATTGGGTTAAATTTAAATATTTTTAATTCATATTTTTTAAAAAATTATAAATTACAATAGTTTGAAACATTAAAGATGATTTAATGATGATTGATCTTTATAAAACACAATGATTTATATAATTTTTTTGAGTGTATCAAAAATGTGTTTTATATGGATATTCAAATGATATGTTATATGAAATGTTACATGTAAGAGTTTGAAATAACATTCCAAAATGATTTTCTAAATACTCAAAATTTTAATTTGATGTGGTTTAAATGTTAAATTATATGATCGAATATATATTAACATGATAAAATGTCTATGATGATTTAGTTAGAGTGTAAGATTTATAGATATATTATATAAAGTTTAATTTATAAGATAAATATATAAAAAAAATTCTTTAGTAATAGATTCATGGTTCTAGAGACATATCATATTATATGTTGGTAAATAATAAGTCATTACACATCACATGTGATTTTTTATTATGTAATGATAACACATAATATACTATAGAAACATTTTTTTATAATTCATATTATTAGTTTTAATAGTAATCCAATGATAAGATAGGTAGTAATTAATATGGGTTAATGTTAGAATATTTCATAAATTATATATCATCACTGAGTCAGCTGAAAATTAAACTCCAACATTCGATAAAATAATATACATTATAAAACATTGTTTTATTAAATGATATATGAACCGAGACAATCAAAAATATATCTGAAATAACGTTCATAAATTTTACATTACATCGAAAATATAAATAAACAATCTCTAAACATTGATCCTTACAATCATCCATGATTAGGTACATAAAAATTTATTTTTTATCAGTTAATTAATTATGTATTGTTTTATCCATAAATAATACATCATTGTGATGATAATTCAATATAAAATGTTTCAAATAAATTAACATAAATTTTCCCATTAAAAAAAATTATGTAATGGAATTTTTTTTCAATATGTCATTAAGATTTTAAATCATAAAAAGATAATAATAAGTTAAAGTAACATTGGAGAATACTAGTTTTTCATAAAGGATTATAGAAGTACATTTAAACAGAAAAAAATAAAACAAATTCATTGTTATAAGAGTGTGAAAGAAAGATACCCGAAACATGATCCAGGCGAATAAGAAAATAATATTATATAGAAATTTGATGAATGTATATGTTCATAAATCATAACAAAAATTATAAAACTTCACCAGTTTTTCCCATAACAATGTATTGTAGGCATAAAAGTATAATTACCATAACATATTGTATAATACATTACATCATTATTCCCATAACATAATAAAAATTGAGTCACTATATAGTTCCCATAGTGAACAGATCAATATTACCCTTACCTAATAATTATATCATTACATGTACTTCCCAGATAAATTCATTAGAGAGATATAAAGGAACCAAACTATTTAATAATGATAATTTAAATTCATGTTTTATATATATAATCAATTTTTTATAATATAAAGATGATACCATGAATTATAAATTGGTTTTATAAAATTAATAAATTTTATCAAAGAAAATAACATCCAAAATTAGATCTTTTTGTTCCAAAAATTAAATAACCGAAAAAGAATTATTTCATACAAGAAAATAGTTGATTATTCCTAGAACATAAATCCATGAGAGATTGTAACAAATGATATAGTTATTAAAATGTAATAGATGTCATAATAGGGTATTTCATAAACAAATTGATGTTTTTTTAAAATATAAATTATTGACTTTCTATTATTAGTAATTTTTATTAAATGAAAATGAAAATATTATTTAACCCTAAAAATAAATGAAAATAATAAAAAATTTAGCTGAAAGGAAATGAATGTTATTGTCTCAATTCTGGAGTGGATGATAAAATATATGATCGTTAAAAGAAAAACATTTTTGATACTATAAATTTTATATATTAAAACTCACATAATTAAAAATGATAATAAAATATTATTTAGAAATAAGGTAAATATAATTATAAATATGATAATATATATTAAATACTAAAATATAATAAATAGAATGAAATTCATATTTCTATTGAATGAATATTTGTATGAAAAATAACTATATTATTTCCATAACATTTTAATTATTTTTAATAATGGATTATTTTTTTCAAGGTATATCTCCATCAAAAAGAGTAATCTATTATGAGGATATAAATCTCCTATAAAACATAGTGAATATGAAATATAATATCATCATAGTTTGTAATAAATCCCCCATAAGATTATAGAAAATTAAGTAGGATTACGAATCAACGATAAATGGTGAGTCTACAAAACCCCTCTATTACATTGGTAACATCTCTATCAAACTACCATGAAAATAGTAAATTATTATGGATTTCTAAGTACACTTAATTTCATTAAATTAGTGATGTATTGAATCCATATGGTAGATAATTAACAAAAAATATATAAAATTTTTTTTAACATGAAAATGACTCAAAGAATAGACATTTAAATGGGAAAAACCATCCTAGTTTTCCTGACATCCATGAATGTTATTTAACCTCATTGAGGACAAGAATATTACGTTATTGACATATTAGATGTAAATTATATGGGGTAAATAATTGTTATAATGGGATTAAATATGTAATATAAGGATCTATGTGAGGAAAAATGGGGTGATTTTTCATGGAATTTTTAATGATCGTTGTCTCATAAAGAGGGTGGAAGTGAGTTCCTTTTATCGGTGAAAATATGGTCTTTTAAATTCAAATCAATGATATGTGAGGGGAAATGTTTGAATCAAAAATATTTTAAATGATTTTGGTGGGTAATTATTGTTATGACATGTGAATATTAATTTATAACTGTAAAATGATGTCTAGATTGTCTATGTGTCCTGAAAAAATATCAAAATATGTGTTACAATATTTTACACTATTATAACCATATTAACATTTGATTAATTATTGACCACAATAATAATATATTATTTTCAAAAGTAAAAATCCATATTATTAGATTTTAAAATATTTATTCTGTGGTTGGGATCCATTTAATCTAATTTAATTTTAAAATATGTGAATAACATAATTTTAATTGAAATATAATATATAAAAAATTACAATTTGTTTAAAAATATTATTGAATTACCACAGTAGTGTTTAATGTAACCCTAGATATGGAATATTTTCTCTCTTTTCAAGGAACGAAATATTTCATAACCAATGAATTCATATTAAATTTGTAGATTGTGTATCAATTTTTATATATGAATTATTTCATAATAATGATAAAATTTGATAATATTAAGAAATTAATTAAATATGTTATTTAAATATTTCATTTTCATATTACATAATAGAGGGGAAATATTTAAATATCTTATTTTCTTCTATTAGATGTATTTGTTGAATATTTTGTTTGATCTAAATATAAATATTAATTGTGTAGAGGTTTAATTTTACATTGACAAAGTTCCCATTGGGAAAAAAGTCTAAAACATCCTCATCAAGTTGATTTAGTATATTTGACATATATGAAAATTAAATTACCATAGATTTATGATAAGAGTTTAACCCACCTTTGATCATCATCTTTGGGTAATTATATCTTGTTAGTGAAAAATATATATCAATTTATATTAGTTATTCTTATTTATATAGCTTTATATTAAAAAATTATTTAGAGAAGATATATATTTATACATATAGATAAATTAATTGATTTTTTCCAAGGAGATCAATAATTTTCAATTACTAAATGAAGGATTAAAAAATCTGTGACACCCTTTGAAATTGGAATCCAACCAAATCCACAACATAACTAAAGGTAAATCAATATCACTATGTGATGGTGACTCGTACCTGTAAATAAAATCAACTAAGTGATATGATATCTCCAAAAAAATTTAAATGGATATATATAAATTATATAAATAAACTGTGGAATATAATCATATATAAATATATATTCCATAATTTAGAGAAGATAACAGATGAGATACAACCCATAACAATAAAAAATCCAAAATAATTTTTCAGACAGTAAATAATGAACCCAAAATGTGAAATATATACTCTATGTGTTAAGAGAACAATGTACCACTATCTCACCACAATCTAATAAATACCAGTGGACTAAAACCTCATTGCCTCACAGAGTATCCATAACATTCCATGAATTAAAAGTCATTACTAGGTCTATATACCAGAAAAATGATGTTCAAGGTGTGATCGAAAATGGATCAGTAGTATGCCACTGATTCTTCCACTAACATTTCTATATATAACAATCATATCATGTTCAAATTTAACGAACAAAATACATGATAAATAGTTAAACCCTTTTTAAATAAATACAATGGTAAAATTTTATCATTTTACCACATTTTATAATAATTATGTACAACAAAACACCATGAATATATAATAAATAAAAATAGGTAATCAAATCAAATCACTATAAAAATGAATAGGTACATCACACCAAGAGTCACTACAACTCATGGTATTTATAAATAATCATACCAAATCATAGATAATCCTATGCATCAAGCCCATGTATGTATGAATCTAGTATAGGAACACACCATAAATTAAACCTACCAAATGCTTCTAAAATAACTCTATGACACTTTGACCATGGTGTAGAGTAACACTCAGTGATTGAATCACCTAATTGTAATAATATATTATAACAATTTCTACTCCTTCCACCTATGTACCCATGGATCCCCTTTTGATAACTATTCTAATTAATTTCATCAAAATGATGTTTTGAAGATCATTTTATACACCCATTTTAAATGGAATTTTAAAATGCATTAATTTTTTTTAAAAATGGGGAATAATCCTTTTCTCAATATACCTAATTTCATATAGGAATATCAAAAACTCATGAAAATTAATTTATAAAACTTTTTATAAAACTAGAAAATCCATGGATTATTAAACATATTCTAGAGATTAATCCACCTACATAAAATGTGTTACAGACACCCGCAACGAGATAACACAACATGAGAAGAAAAATTAAAACAAACTTGATTTAATTTATTCAATTATAACATATTATATTATAATCCACCAAAATTATAGATAGTGGACATTTTAGAACATAATTTATATCCAAGAACACAAACCCACCAAAACATAACAAACAATGTACCAACCCTAGAAGATAATCTCTCAACATATATAGTGGCCTTAAGAGGGGTTAAATACGCGATCCATGAATTATTTAAATATTTTTCTTCAACACTACTATATTCATTAGAAATGATGATTTATAAAGGTCACATAATTATAGTGCTGACACAAAATTACCTAGGATATCATTCCCCGATCATTGCGATGTGGAATGAATAGAGGTACCAAAAATTTCCTAGTTTAGACCTAGAATTCGACTAGGGGAATTAAAATTTAAAAAAAATATGATTCATTTAAAGAATATTAATCATAGAAGCTAGGAATTATTAATGACATGAATAGTGGTTTCACATCGGGAAACATTCGAATATCCTTTACACCAAAAAAAGAATAGAAATTCGGTTAAATTAATATGGATCAACCTATTCATGAAAGGAACATGGTTCATGGAATATAAAATATCCATGATTTTAAAATTTCTCATAAAATATCCTTGAAAATATATTCATTTCATGAAACTAGTAAACATTGTGAATGTTTTCAGGGGGTAGTTTAAAATTTAGGTTCTTTAGATGTACCCAAACTAAATTCAAATCAATCATAACAAAATACAATTATAATATATATATTTTTAATAAATTATTTTACCCTCCTCCAACAAAATAAAATTACATCCATGAAAATTCATGTATGGAATAGTTATTCAGAATGAAGTGAGGTCACTTATCCAACAATAAAGAATAACTTGCTCGATCCCATAAGAATATAATGATTGTCACAACCACACTTTCACCAATGTAATAGACATAAAATGTAACAATTCAGTATTTTAAATCAGTAGAATCATGTTTTTTAGAATATATGACATAAAACAATGATAATATAACTGAATTTTACACTTCATGACTTTATGATAAATTCTTTTTTGAATATATTATATCGCATGAAATGTACGCAGATCCAGTTATGAATGAAACATGATGCTCTATTATAATATTAGAACATAAACAATAAAATTATAACATTACCATTTTTTGGATGTTATGAATAGTAATTAATAAATTATGAGAGTTATATCATTTAAATTTTTTTAAATCAACTTGAATTTATATTTATATATTAGAAAAAATAGAAGAACCATTTGAAAGAAAAATAATTATTTATTTCTAAAAAATTCTATTTTTCTAAAAGGATATTTAGTCATGTTTTCAAAAAATAATTGATAATTAATTTATACTAACTTTTTTAAATATATTTAAAAATTTAAATTATCTTTTTATAATATCTTGTGGAAATTTTATTACAGTGGTTTATTTTGAATTTTCATAAATGATTCATTTGTTGATCAACATTGAAAAAATGATAAAATTTATTTGAAAAAAGGATTTTAATTAAATTTATAAAGATAAATAATATTTTTATTTGGTTTTATAATAAAATGAGTTAAATTATATATCATATAATAAAATTTAATTCCATGTAATATTTTTTATCACGATCCATATCCTAGGGTGTAAGCCACGACTACCACATACCCGCCTCCAAAATGCAAGGGGCTGACGACTAGTAGTGAAGGCATCGACCTGCTTGTGGGAGGCATTTTCCTATATAAATTCACAACACTCCCATCCAAATGTACTAGAAATTAAAATCCATGGAAGCCATTCTATTAATCCAATAACTAAAATACAATGAAAGTACAAAATAACATAAAGTTCACAGGGGTAAAACTGGGCCAGTATGCAATCCCACCAAAAGATAAATAGAACACTAGTACAAAGAAGGGTCTCTTAAAATAATCCACTGAGAAATATACATGAATGGTAGGTGGAGGGTAGCTACTTGAAGTCGTAGGATAATTCCTCGTCTATCCTCTCTAACTAAACACCACTGGGTCCTTGTCCTCCATGGACTCCATAAAAACCTCGGTCATCTGCACAATACATATAATGTGTGGGAATATCCCTTATAGGGGCGAGTAAACCAACACTCGGTAGGGGACCCTGAAACCGTAATGGTAAAACACAAGAGAAAACCCACAATGAAATTCATAGTCAACTCTACTAGGGTATATTCCCAGATATATACCATGAACATCTTGATATACTCATTTTAGGCACTACGAAGAATCATGTGTTCCCAAACACACAGCCAGCTTCAAGATTCTCATAGAATGATCAAGTCACAAGACACAATCCATGATATAATAGTCCTTGATCTTAGCCATCCCTAATGGAACCCGTTTGAGAGATGCAGTCTATTAGGTACAATATTCTAGTTCTGACTCAAATTCCTTGAACTAGTGGTTTAGTCATCACAGTCATGCGCCCCATGAAAGCCTAGGGAATCACAAGTGGGGACTCCTTCCCTCACCATTGTACACGTAAGAGGGAGCCACTCTTTTAAGAATTTCGTGAAACCACTATCAATCGTTGAAAAAATCTATCGCATATTTAGTTAATAAACATCGAAAAATGTATTAAATTCTATTTTTTCCATTCTGGGTCTCAAAATTAGGTTTTTTATCCGAGCCAGGTCTCGTAAAAATCCCATTAAAATTTGAAAAAAAATCCACAGAATATCAGTCATTACATTCTCCCCCCCATTTTTTTTCCAATAAGTTATTTGCTTTCATTACGGGTTTTTGATTAGTCAATAATTGCACAACCATCCTTCATGCAACAAACCGATGTGTTGGATGGTGGATGGACATGACATGATGAAGGTGTGACGATGACCGATGGTGGGCGGACCGAAGCGGTGCGTTAAATACCAGAAATTGCATGTTATCTAGAGGAAGGTATCATAATAGATATTTGAACCCTAGTGGGTGTAGAATGTGACCCAAAAATTCCAAAACATCTTCTAGTTTGATAATAATACCACTAAAGTGTGTCTGGTGGACTGTAGAATAACTTGTCGGTGCACAGACATTGGCGACAATAGGCAGTCACATGAAACAACATCCATGTGCTGGTGCAGAGGCAGCTAGAAGAATCTGCGGAAACCACCATGGGGTTGTTGGACATGGAGATAAGCCACATTGACCATTGTGGCACTGCTTGACTGGATGCATGCACATGGGTTGCGTGAGTGGAGAACACAGGCAAGACGTGTATTATAAGTCTAGTATGCTAAGGCCGCCCGACTGGATGGGGTGGCGACACAAGGAGGAACCACCTAGTTCAGAAACAGACATAAAAATTCTGCATCATGGTTTGAAGAGATTTACCACTCTAATGCGGGCTGGGATTGTAATGGAGGGTCACGCCCAACCTCGTAGTTCATGCTGGAAACGTGTCCCAACGTTCTGAGACAGGCGAGCTGGATTTAGACACAAATAACCACTCTTTCTCTAAATTTATCTTCACATTCAAATGGAACAATCTTTTTATTACTTGTCTGCTGCATTAGGACCCTTGGGGAGAGAAAATACTTTTGATATAATCTAAGTGACTTTTTTAGAATGTTAGAAGATAACCTATTTTGTTTGTAGAGCAGTATCCCCTCATTCGAGCACACTTTGGGAAGAATTGGGCGGTTTCATATAATGATATGCAAGGACGATTTCTCCCTTATGTAATCAAGTTGCGGGTATTACTTATCCATATTCAATGGTAAATAAGGGACTCTACCTTGTTTTGGGTCCATGTTTGTTTTCATTTTATTGGTTTCCTTTTATATTTTCACTCCCTTGCTGGATTATGGTGTGGGTTCTCGGAGAAGAAAGTAAAGGAATAGTCAGTACTCCCCTGCCTTGATAGTAAGAGGGTCATCTATCTTTGGAGTCAGTACATCTCTATTGGAATAGTTCTTGGTTCCTATATATATTTCACTATAGATTTAGTACTCCCCTACCATGTAAAGATATTTTCCAATAATAATGGAATTAGTACTCCTCTACCATTCAAAGATGTGGGTCTTGTTTACGGAGTAGTAAGATATAGTTGGTACTCACCTTCTGTGTGAAAGGTCGTGTCCTCTAGCTTGGGGTCAGTACTCCCCTAAATTACATGGGTGAAGGTCCCACTTTGCGAACAAAATTATATAGTCATTACTCCCCTGTATTACTAGGGTGTGGGTCCTCTAGTCACTGAGTTATACTCCCCTACATGTCAGGGTGCGGGTACTCCATATATGAATTTGTATGACCCTACCGATTACGGGTGAGTGTTATTCATGATTAGTACTCCCCTATCATACTAGGGTACTAGTCATCCACCCATTAACTGAAAGTCAATTCTCCCATGTAATACTATGGTGTGGGTCCTCTATTCACTGAGTAGTAATCTCCAATTAGGTGGGGTGTGGGTCCTAGACTTAAGATAGAGATCCCTAATTTTGTTTGCACAATATCAATGAGGGGGGCCATCCACCTGATGAAAACAATTCCAAGATAAGATGTCGTGGTCCATCAATGGATTGAGGTGTAGACCACTCCTTATAAGATAAATATAGCTTTTTTCTGGAAGGTTAGGAATGATCCTCCCTATTATGTGTATAGTAGTTAGGGCGGGCCTCTCCACATGTGTTTCTGTAGTCTTTCAAGTTGTACATTACTGTGACAACTAAACCATTAGTGCAAGGAATTAGATTTGGACCTAGTATATATTACCTGATGGAGGGAATCTCTCAAAAGAGTTCCATTAGGGATATATATTCTTGGGGAGTGTTATCTCCTGGATTTTGTGTTATGACTTAAGCCTTTATGGAAATTCCAAAAGATGGTTGTGTGGTTGGGACCACCTGATTTTTCTTGAGGGGGAAAAATGAGTATATCTAGACGTTCATGGTATGTTTATGGGAAAATAAAAATGTATATATGACGAGTAATTCATTTTTTATATTTATCTTGTGGTTTACAATTGTGGTTTTTGGGTCCCCTACTGAGAATTGTTTTACTCACCCCTGCACGGTCTTTTACAGCACGTTTCTTGTCATGTGCAGATGAATGATGCATTGACATAGTCCATGGAGTACACGAACCAGGTGTTGTTCATTGGTAGATGATATAGGAGGAATACTCCTACGACTTCATGTATCTTACCTCCATCTACACATAATATCGGGTTCTCGAAAGATGAGATTCAGAGATTGTACTTATGTTTTTTCTATATTTTGGTTGGCATGTATACTAGCTCGGTTTTACCTATTTTACATTACATGCAGATGAAATATAGTTTTATTTTACTTTGTAGATTACATTCATGGTTTCCTTGGATTTTAAATTCTATTACTATTGGCTATGAGTTGTGTTTGTGTGTATAGGTACTTGGAAAATGCCTCCAATTTTAAGGATAATGCCTTCGACTCTAGTCTCTATCCCCTATCTGTGGGATTCCGGTTTTGCGTAGTCATGAAATGGGCCCCACAGGATTTTTAGTGACATTATAATATTGAATTTTTATTGTAAAACATTTTTTAACAATTTATCTTTGAAAACCCTCATTCTCATTGCGTCTGCATGATTTATTTTAAATTAATATTTCCCACTACTGTTAATGGAATAAAAAACTAATTCCATATTTTGAATGAAAATAATTTATCTTTTTTAATAAGGTCATATTATTTTTTTACCGTAATAAATATTACCACAAATATAAAATTATTTAAATAGTTAAGGTAAAAATTGATGTAACAAGGGGATAAAATAAAAATTGAAGGATAAAATTGACATAAAAATATTTTTAAATTATATTTTGTGGAAATATTTTTATCTTATAATATATATAGATTTATAATACTGATCCCTTTACTTTTTTCACAAGAAAAACATGGATACAACTTTTTCTTTTATAAATAGTACATTTGTTCCTTTGAACTCACTTATAAATGGCCACCCACAGTCATATACACTTCAAACCAACAATCCATTTTTGATATTACAATACATTTCCAAATAACTTATAAAATATACTCCAATATGATTATATGATATATTTGTTTTATAAATATATCCTACGACTGATATTTGTGTAATCCTGTGGAGGATAAACAATGCTGATGCAACATGTTTCAATGAGCATCTTTATCTTACTTCTTTTTCCACCTCCAACACTTATTAATAAAACATTACGATATAATAACAAATTTATCATACATATACAAATGTTTTGTTATTTCGAGATTATTACCAACAACTATATCCATGTTCATCAAATAATTAATGAAATCACTATTCGTTTTTATAGAATACTACATCCTATCAAACCAATGTCATTTTTTATATTCACAACTGTCAGATATGTGTATTATGGGTGTTAAAAACTATATATATGATATTTACATGATTATTATACATTTTTATTTTTTTATCATATATCAAATTTATAAATTTCATTCCATAGGGAATATAATAACATAATTCGTGTGAATGATGGACTACTTCCTCATTATGTGATGTGATTCATTTTTCACAAATGATTACATAAAAGGTAAAAAAGATAGATATAATTAGTGTATGTGATATGAATGAAATAATAATTATAATAATTATATATTTATATCTATAAGAAAATAATATATATCATTTTTTCATTAACAAAAAAAATGAAAACATTGATCATGTATGTATTGACAAAAACATTCACGAAGCGATGTGACTGACTTTTAGTAATTATAACATATGGATAATATATATATATGTATATATTTAAACTAATAATATTGTATATATTATATTATAATAATTATTCAATGATAAAATAGTACAGACCTTCTTATTATAATGATCATTGGTAAATAGAAATGTAACTCACTGTAGAGACCCGAAGCTTTATGTACATGGACATTACATTACTTTTGCGGAATACTTAGTACATAAAAAAAACACACACACAAGGATCGTAATAATTTAGTGTCTTTGGAAACATGGAATATAATCTTCTAATCGTGGTGAATGATCTTCAACATCTCCCATAATGATCTTTCTTTTTTTACATAAAACCTTTCTTTATATCCTGGGGAAAATAAAACATAAAAGGGTGAGCTCAAATGCTCAGTAAGGGTAAAAGAAATATCAATCAAATCATATTCATAAGAAAATAACATTTTAGAAATCTTAACCTGCAAAAGAGAGCATAATTTCATAACATGGGATAAATCATATTAGTGAAATGAAATCCCAATAATCATAACTGAAAACATGAAACTTTGTGGCATACACCCATAATCATAGAAAATCATATCTTATTAGTCAAGACTCATTTCCAAGACTATCTTAGTGGACAAAGTCAATTTCTGAACCGAGTCACCCTCATTTCATTCATGTTTCACTGAACCGGTATAACCTACCGTTCCAGCCATGTCTATCTCATGAGATATAAAATCTTTACCCAATTCATTGGAGGGAGATATAGTTCCCACCCATCTCATAATGATACCATTCATGTGTGTTCCACAAAATAATAAATCATACATCATTGCATAACCCATGTAATAAAAATGGGAATCTTAAACATCATGACATCATAAAACAATTCATATAAGATAAAGGAATTCATAAAAATATTTCCATCACAACATAATCAAATCAATTTAATAATAGGGATAAAAAGAGAACCCTTTATTATATTAGATTGAAAATAATTTTGATAATACACTTGAACTCCATTCTTGAGGAAAATATCCTTTCTGCTTCAAAAAACATTTTCCTTTCTTAACATGTTTTACAATTATAAACTAAAAGAAGTTGATTAAAAATAATCTTGAAAACTTGTAAAGTAATCTTCTTGGAAATAATGTTTTAAAAATCCATTCATTCCGTATAAGTTAAAAAAACATTCTTTGTACTTTTGTCGGAAATGTAAAAAAGTACCTTGTACGAAAAACGAAAAAAGATTCCTTTCATATCATTTACTAAAAACTCACCGAAGGGTAAATAGAATTTAAAAAATTGTAGGTGGATGGAACAATATTACACTTTGAGGAAACATGGATATGGATGATAAAATACAGCCCAGTAAATTCTGAAGTATAAACAATCTCGGATAAAAATTGAGATTGTGAGATTTTCCCTTACCTTATGTCTGATATGCTTTGTACGTATCCTAAACTCCTGTATAATGATTTAAATAATGTCATTAACTTATTACAGAATCATATTCATTGTTATGATATCATATATATGGTTCACTTATGTCTTTATATTACCCGTTCTTTTGTGAATTCCATGTTAAAGAGTGTTTTGGGTAAAATCTTTTCATTTGTCCACCATGTTTTGACTTGTAATTATTCATATGATTACTTAGATCACGATTACATAATTCCAGAATATAAAACATGATTTATATATAATATATATTGAGAATATACATATATATAATATATCGATAAATGTAATGAAATACACCGTTCATGGAGACGGTAGGTCGTACGTACGCATGAACGCTATTTTCGTTTCCATATTGAGTTGAATGGAATTAAGTAGATGAAATACAAATATACATAAATCCAGTAGCTTTATAATGTCATATATTTCATTATAATTTCTTATATATACTTTATAATCATTCTTAAATGGTTAACATGGAGAATTTATCTCATCGCGTCGTGGAGACGGTAGTCCGTACGTACGCACGAGCGATGATATAATTTCCATAATTATTGAATTGAATTGGAGTGGATGATACAATATATCAGAATCCATATGATGTTACAATAACAATGTATAGTTATTCTTTACACCATTATACCCATCCATGTAAGGTGTTGGTGGAAAAACAGATTACACCACTCCGTGGAGACGGTATTCCGTACGTACGCACACGCGATGATTTTTTTTTCGTAGGATGGATAGAAGGTGAAATGGGGTTGTTTTGTATTTATAATAACATATCAGTACATGAGTGATACTTATGTTATTACTTCATAATTAAACAACTAAAGAAGAAGAAGTGGAAGAAGAAATAAAGATGAAAGAATCGGTAACTGACATTACCTCTTCTTTGAAGCGCCTCTTTGATTCTTATTCTTAGGGAACTAAAATTGGTCTTTGAAGAAGACCAGGACCTCTAGGATGTTTCTAGGTATGTGGAGAAGATAATTTGTCAGGGGATGGCCGAGCTTGAAGGCTCAATGTGGTGTGAGGAAGAGAGGGAGGAGGTGCCCTTTTATAAAGGAGGAGAGGGGCACCTTAGGAAAATCTCAAAATATTATTTTATATTAAGGTCAAATTCGGTTTATAATGGTTCAAAATGGACTTATTTAGAAGATAGAGTGGGGATGGGTCGAAATCCTCTCATCCAATAGGATTTAGACATGTTTAGGTTATTATTTTAACCTTACCAATTAGATTTAACTCTAAGTTAAATAATTTAACTTTTACCGTGTCTTTTTGTTTTCTTACAATATATGGTTAATAAACTTACCATAACAAGCCAAAAAAAACCCAAGTAGTTTATTATTAATATATATATCCTTATATAAGTAGTTTGGCCGAACCTTAGATTTTTAGGAATTAAATAACAATTAATAATATAATATTTTTTTTAAAAACTAATTAATGTCAATTTTGACACTATTTGGTACATGATTTTTATGAAATTCATAACAGAATGATAAGTTATAACCAAGTTACTTATATCAACAATAACATGTCATATTAACCTATAAAATTAAAGTAAGTAATAAAAGTCTCAAATTACATTTATTTGTGCATTTATAACATCCATTATGTCAATATTTCATTAATAAGACAATTACTGCATCATATTTGTGTTATAATAAATGATAATTATTTAATCCCTAAAAATTCTAAATAAATATATATGATGTATATAATTTTATTAGCGTTCTGGATACTATTCATGTTTGATGTTTCATGAATTTTATCACTAAATTAAAATTATTATACTTATGAGATTTAAGAAAGTGACATGTTGTCACATTCTTTGGTTTTAATAATAATTAAATTATTTTCATGGAAAAAAGTCCATAAAATGAATATAATCCGACCCATAGGTTATATGGGTCTACTTTTAGATATCCAATAGGATTTTTCCAAGTGTTAGGGTAATTTTATAATCTTATATTTACCCTTAATTATCCGATTTACCATTAACTATGGTAAATAAAATTTACCGTAGTTACTATTCACAATGCCCAATAATAAAAAGTAGCATATTAACATAATTTGGACCCACTGATTCCAAATATGGAATCCATTTTTCCATATTAAATACCTAAAATTTTCAGAAATTAAATTAAAATTAATCCCGTTGTCGAATGAAAAAATGGGTTTTTCTTTAAAACATTACAAAAGATTGAATTGATTTAACCTACGAATTCAAGGTAAAATAAATGCTAATGAAATACATTATATTAAATGGTAAAAATATATTCTATTTATACATTAAATCCATTCAATATTATAATTTAACCAAATAAGATATTACGATTAAAAAAGTTGTTTTTAATTAAAATATACCGTGTTTTTACTATTCATTAAAATATGAAAGTTATCAGAATAATATGAAAATATTATCCAAGGTAAAATTTTATATCCTGATTCCAAAGAATAATTTTATTTTGTAAAATTGAACTTTTAAAAATGTCAAAAACTAGATTTAAAGTGGGTGCGCCATCAAAAGGTGGTAAAACTGCATTTTTTGAAACATACTTATTTTACCTGAAAAATTTATTTTGTTCTTATACCATGTTCTAGAAAATGTGTAAGATGAATAATAATGTTATAAAATTCAAAATTTAGTTAATACTATTCATAACGGATAGTTCATAATAATATTATAATAATATATCGTTGTTTAGTAAAACCTGGTATTACGTACAACACACGCTATCGAGGAAGGCTGTGATTGCGTGTAATGCAAGCCAAGTCAGGGTTGCATGCTGTGCAAGAATCCTTCGTTGTTTCGTATAACATAAACCAACCATATTTCATTTATACATTGAATATATATATATATATATATACTCAATGTTGCGTAGAATAACTATTATCAAAATTGTGTGTAACACGATCCAAGAATAGTGTTGCGTATACTGCAAGCTAATACGGTGTTGCGCATAGCACAAGGTAATATTGGTGTAGCATACAACGGAAGACATTAATGAAATTAAAAGAATATTTTTCATAAAATCTCAGGGTGTTACATTCTACCCCCCATAAAATGAATTTCTCCCTTGAAATTTGTCGGGGTTATAAATAGTTTACTACTCGAAAGTTTGTTTAATAGAAACCCACATCGTAAAAAGGAATACCAAAACAAGGCTTTAAAAACTATAGTATGAAATGTAACGTTTACCCAAATTATCTCATCACTGGGTTTTCGTGTAGGAGAACATATGTGAAAATATGGATATGGAAGAGAAATCTAACCATCATGTTCTGATGGAGAGTGGTATGGAACATGGCTATAGAAATTCCAACAATCACAAAGCTATTGATTTCTGATGATCTAAGGTTCGATCTAATTCATCGGATATAAGGGAACTAGGACAACATTTTTTGTTTTCAAGATCATTTCCCTAAATTTGATGAATTAAAAGAAATACTTGGATGATTTTGGTACAATCTCACTTTGGTTCGTGAATTGAACAATTTCCACTTCATTCCTTAAAGAAATGAAGTTGAATTTTTTATTCGGGACATGTTAGAAGATCATGTGATAGAATGATGGGTCATTCCATCTGTCTGAAACAAAAAGGTTGGAAAAGTTATCAAAAATACATAAGTCCATCTATAGTGAGGTTAATGATATATGGTTCCTAAAATGGACTTATACTTCATATATCTTACTTCTTAATATAATAAAACTAGTTTCTACTAAACAGGGACTTCTTGTAGGCCAGTGGTAGGAGATAAAGGCCAGTCGCACTTCGGTTGTGGGTTCAATTCCCACGGCCTTGTCCGACGCGATGGGCTGTCGCCCGTCCTGCAGGTTTTCCTTTTTCTAAAACTATATTACTATAATATCCCATCAATAATATCGAAAAACTTATATCCTTAAACAATACTAACTTATGTCCAACATAATCCATTCCAATCTTTAGGCTTATCCATAATAATGCAATCCACTCTCATAATATTGTGAAAACGATTACCAATGATTTAATACCATCGTTGATCCCCATATATCATAAGATATGTCTTGTTGGTCACATTGCAATAATTCAAAGGCCTTAATCATGTATTCTCTTGAATACCCATTTAACCTTAGTGAAAACATGAATGCAGTTAAAAGTTAACACTCTCCACATACCAAAATCCGCAAAATTCTATATACTCAAACCATGATATCACTTAGTCCTTATATCAATCATGAGCTCATGAATACTATAAAACATATTAGATTATCTTTATCCCATCATTATGTGCATATCATCCTCTTTCCAAAAATATTTCAATCACTTTTCATGGTTACCGATGCCATAAAATTATTGAAAACCACAATAGACCAAAACATAAATATTCCAATATTCCACGATACTATATACAACATTATTCTGGAATCCCATTACATAAACACTTAATCATTCCACCACTTCATTGTCATCACCAATGGTGATCTCATGTGACTTCCCTTTGTCCTTTTCCTTAAGTGGTTGCTCATGTCGATCATCACTAACCCTTGGATTAGGGCATTTATTAGCATAATGCCCCATTTCCTTGCACTTGAAGCATCGAAGTGTAGTAGGTTCATTCTGTGTATCCCTTCCTTTGTTTGCATCATTAGACATCTTCATCCCATCATTGTTGAATTCAAATGCCCGATGACCTTCCATTTCACATTTGAAACATTTACTTGTCCCTTTAAGACATTCTACACCATGCTTCTTTCCACACTTTGAGCATAAGGAAACATTCATCTTCTTTTCACCATTATTCTGAGATTTCTCCTTGAACTCCATCTTTAATTTCTTGTCAAAACTATGAGATGGATAAGTAACACCAACTTCCATTTCTACCTTGATATCACAACACACAATTTCTTCACAGCTACTGAAGTCTCATATATCTAATGCCCTTCGAAGATTTGGTTTTAAGCCACTGAAGAATCGATCAACTTTACATTCAGGTTGGATGATAATGCCAGATGCATACCTTGCAAGTCTTGTAAAATTCGCTTCGTATATACCAACAGATTAATCATCCTTCTGCTTCAGCTCAAGAAACTCCTTTCCTATCTTTGTTCGAAGAATACGAGGGAAGTACTTACTGAAAAACAAGTTCTTGATCTCGTCCCATTCCATAGACTCAATTTCATCTCTTGGCCTCATATTCTTGATAAGATTCCACCATTGATCAGCTTCACCTTCCAAACGATATACTACTAAGATGACATTATCATGTTCAGAACATTGAAGAACTGAAAATATCTTTTCAGTGGTACTGATCCATTGTTCACCAACAAGTGGATCGGACGACCCACTGAAAGAAGGTCGTGGTTGCCTCATGAAGGACTCAATTGAATATTGTTCGCTTCTCTGCTAATTTGGAATTCCAGAATGATTCATAGCTTTTGTAAGTATAGCAATAATATTTTGCACTCCATCTCCCATATAACTTGTTTTTTCAGGAGGACAATCATTGCATTGTCCATTACAGTGATCAACACGGTTCTTTCGGGTTCTAGCCATCATCTAAAACCCAAAAAGAATAGTGTGAGAGGCAAAAATAATGCTAGGGAAAACAACATAGTAAAGGGGGAGTACCCATAATATCTAACATCTTAGGTTAAAATCTAAGATCGTTATCATATTTCTAGGACTATATCCTATACATATACTTATCCTTAGGGACATCCCTAGACATACCTTAGAAATATCACTAGGGATCTCACTAACGTTATCACATCCTAGTTTCCAATGTTTGACTAAACCTTTCCTCTGATACCATATGTAGAGACTTGAAGCTTGACGTACATGGACATTACATTACTTTTGCGTAATACTTAGTACATAACAAATACACACACACAAGGATTGTACTAGTTTAGTGTCTTTGGAAACTCAGAATATAATCTTCTAATCGTGGTGAAAGATCTTCAACATCTCCCATAATGATCTTACTTTTTTTACCTAAACATTTCTTTATATCCTGGGGAAAAGAAAACATAAAAGGGTGAGCTCCAATTCTCTGTAAGGGTAAAATAAATATCAATCTCATCATATTCATAAGAACATAACATTTTGGAAATCTTAACCTGCAAAAGAGAGCATAACTTCATAACATTAGATAAATCATAGTAGTGAAATGAAATCCCAATAAACATAACTTAAAACATGAAACTTTGTGGAATACACCCATAATCATAGAGAATCATATCTTATTATTCAAGACTCATTTCCAAGACTATCTTAGTGGACAAAGTCCATTTCTGAACCGAGTTACCCTCGTTTCAGTCCTGTTTCACTAAACCGGTATAACCTACCGTTCCAGCCATGTCTATATCATGAGATATAAAATCTATACCCAATGCATTTGAGGGAGATATAGGTCCCACCCATCTCATAATGATACCATTCTTATGTGTGCCACAAAATCATAAATCATACATCATTGCATAACCCATGTAATAAAAATTGGAATCTTAAACACCGTGACATCATAAAACAATTCATATAAGATAAAGGAATTCATAAAAATATTTCCATCACAACATAATCAAATCAATGTAATAATATGGATAAAAACATAACCCTTTATTATATTAGATGGAAAATAATTTTGATAAAACACTTGAACTCCATTCTTGAGGAAAATATCCTTTCGGCTTCCAAAACACTTTTCCTTTCTTAACATGTTATAAAATTATAAACTAAAAGAATTTGATTAAAAATAAACTTTAAGACATGTAAAGGAAGCTTTTTGGAGATAATGTTTTAAAAATCCATACATGCCGTATAAGTTAGAAAAACATTCCTCATACTTTTGTCGGAAAAGTCAAAAAGTACCTCGTACGAAAAACGACAATAGATTCCTTTCATATCTTTTAATAAAAACTCACCGAAGAGTAAATTGAATTTAAAAAATTGTAGAGTGATGTAACAATATTACATTTTGTGGAAACATGGATATGGATGATAAAATACACCCCAGTAAATTCTGAAGTATAAACAATCTCGGATAAAAATTGCGATTGTGATATTTTCCCTTACCTTATGTCCGATATGATTTTTACGTATCCGAACCTCCTGTATAATGATTTAAATAATGTCATTAACTAATTAAAGAATCATATTCATTGTTATTATATCATATATGATTCAATTATGACTTTATATTACCCTTTCTTTTGTAAATTCCTTGTTAAATAGTGTTTTGGGTAAAATCGGTTCATTTGTCGCCCGTGTTTTGACTTGTAATTATTCATATGATTACTTAGATCACGATTACATAATTCCAGAATATAAAACATGATTTATATATAAATATATTCAGAATATACATATATATAATAGATCTATAATTGCAAAGAAATACACCGTTCATGTAGACGGTAGGCCGTACGTACGCATGAACGCTATTTTCGTTTCCTTATTGAGTTGAATGGAATTAAGTAGATGAAATACATATATACATAAATCCAGTAGCTTTATAATGTCATATATTTCATTATTATTTCTTATATATACTTTATAATCATTCTTAAATGGTTAACATGGAGAATTAATCTCATCGCGTCATGGAGACCGTAGTCCGTATGTACGCACGAGCGATGATATCATTTCCATAATTATTGAATCAAATTGGAGTGGATGATACAATATATCAGAATCCGTATGATGTTATAATAACTATGTAGTGTTATTATTTACACCATTATACCCATCCATGTAAGGTGTTGGTGGAAAAACATATTACACCACGGCGTGGGGACGATATTCCGTACGTACGCACGCGCGATGATTTTGTTTTCCGTAGGATGGATAGAAGGTGAAATGGGGTTGTTTCATATTTATAATAACATATCAGTATATGAGTGATATGGATGTTATTACTTCATAATGAAACAACTAATGAAGAAAAAGTGGAAGAAGAAATAAAGATGAAAGAATCAGTAACAGACATTACCTCTTCTTTGAAGCACCTCTTTGACTCCTCCTCTTAGGGAGCTAAAATTGGTCTTTTAAGAATAACAGGACCTCTAGGATATTTCTAGGGAAGTGGATAAGATAATTTTTCAGGTTTTGGACGAGCTTGAAGGATCAAAGTGGTGTGAGGAAGAGAGGGAGGAGGTTCCCTTTTATAAGGGGGGAGAGGGGCACCTTAGGAAAATCTCAACATATTATTTTATATTAATGTAAAATTAGGTTTATAATGGTTCCAAAGGGTCTTATTTCAAAGATAAAGTGGGTATTGGTCTCAAGCCTCTTATCCAATAGGATTTAGACAAGTTTAGGTTATTATTTTAACCTTATCAATTATATTTAACTCTAAGTTAAATAATTTAACTTTTACAGTGTCTTTTTGTTTTCTTACACTATATGGTTAATAAACATACCATAACAAGCCAAAAGAACACCAAGTTGTTTATTATTAATATATCTATCCTTATATAAGTCATTTGGACGAACCTTATATTTTTAGGAATTAAATAACAATTAATAATATAAAATTTGTTTTAAAAACAAATTTATGTCAATTTTGACGCTATTTGGTACATGATTTTTATGAAATTCATAACAGAATGATAAGTTCAAACCAAGTTACTTATATCAACAATAACATGTCATATTAACCTATAAAATAAATTTAAGTCATAAAAAGTCTCAAATTACATTTATTTGGGCATTTATAAAATCAATTATGTCAATATTTCATTAATAAGACAATTACTGCATCATCATTGTCTCATAATAAATGAAAATTATTTAATCCCTAAAAATTTTAAATAAATTCCTATAATGTAGATAATTTTACTATCTTTCTTGATACTATTCATTTTCTAAGTTTAATGAAGTTTATAACTAAATTAAAATTATTATACTTATAAGATTTAAGAAAGTGACATGTTGTCACATTCTTTGGTTTTAATAGTAATTAAATTATTTTCATGGAACAATGTCCATAAAATGAATCTAATCCGACCCTTATGTTATATGGGTCTAATTTCAGCCATCAAATAGGATTTTTACAAGTTTTAGGGTAATTTTATAATCTTATATTTACCTTTAATTACCCAATTTACCTTTAACAATAGTAAATAAAATTTACCGTAGTTACTATTCAAAATGCCCAAAAATAAAAAGTAGCTTATTAACATAATTTGGACCCACTTATTCCAAATATGGAATCCATTTTTACAAATTCAATACATAAAAGTTGCATAAATTAAATTAAAATTAATCCCGTTGTCGAAAGAAAATGGGTTTTTCTTTAAAACATTACAAAAGATTGAATTGATTTAACCTACAAATTCAAGGTAAAATAAATGCTAATGAAATACATTATATTAAATGGTAAAAATATATTCTATTTATACTTTAAAACCATTAAATATTATAATTTAACCACATAAGATATTACGATTAAAAAAGTTTTTTTAATTAAAATATAGCGTGTTTTTACTATTCATTAAAATATGAAAGTTATCAGAATAATATAAAAAATTTATCCAAGGTAAAATTTTATATCCTGATTCCAAAGAATAATTTTATTTTGTAAAATTAAACTTATAAACATGTCAAAAACTATATTTAAAGTGGGTGCGCCATCAAAAGGCGGTAAAATTGCATTTTTTGAAACATACTTATTTTACTCGAAAAATTTATTTTATTCTTATACCATGTTCTAGAAAATGTGTAAGATGAATAATAATGTTATAAAATTCAAAATTTAGTTAATACTATTCATAACGGATAGTTAATAATTATATTATAAAAATATATCGTTGTTTAGTAAAACCCGGTATTGCGTACAACACACGCTATCGAGAAAGGTTGTGATTGCGTGTAATGCAAGCCAAGTCAGGGTTGCCTGCTGTGCAAGAATCCTTCGTTTTTTCGTATAACATAAACCAACCGTATTTCATTTATACATTTAATATATATATATATACACACTCAATGTTGCATAGAATAACTATTATCAAAAATGTGTGTAACACGATCCAAGAATATTGTTGCGTATTCTGCAAGCTAATACGTGTTGCGTATAGCGCAAGGTAATCTTGGTGTAGCATACAACACAAGACATTAAGGAAATTAAAAGAATATTATTCATAAAATCTCAGGGTGTTACACTCACGCTTACTTATGGAAGACCATCTCCCAGATTATAACATAGTTCAGTTTTAATAACCATCATTCATGATTAGTTTTAATCATATAATTAATTTATAAATATTATAATTATGTAAATTATATTATTCTATAGATTCTTAAATAGTGTCCACATAGACCATAGTCAACCTACAAAATTCATTTCCACATAAAATATGAATATCATTGAAAACTTCGATATAAACTTAAATAATTATGTAATCATATATAACCTCATAATAAGTGAAATAAATGTAATAATAAAGATTAAATTTTTTATTATAAAATCACATAATTAAAATATGGTTTATTTATGATGATAAATAAAATTATGTGATGACTCAAAATGAAGGTAAGGGTTTCTTGTCTCAGATTTATATTTGTGATACATATCCAATATTCACCGCTTATTTCATTTATGTGGTGTATATACTAAAAATATGTACTATATAAAATTTATATTAATTTTATTTAATGTTTAATTTAATGTTTTATATTCATGGGTCTTATGATACCATATCTACCAATGAGGTAATTGTTTATCCCAACGTAAGGACAAGGATCAAAAATAAATTATCATATTACGAACTACATTCCATCTTCACCCTAAGAATCTATTTTTCATTGAAACCACAAATTATAATATTAGTATTAAGTGTCTTAGTGTAACATGTACTCTGTAGTATGTCTTTTCTACATCAACTTCAATTGCCATACAAAACCACATACATGTGATCTCACATTCACTATTATTAGTCATATAACAAATATAAAAGTTATAATTCATGAACATGGGGACCGTCACCTCCTCTATATGATGTTATTCACTTTACATAAAAAATTAAATATTTAAATATATATGGTTAAATAATATGGTATTAATGATATAATTTTCCTTATTAGAATATATAATTATACTAACCTTATTTCCATAATGACCATTGAATGATGATAAATGTACCCATGCGTAGGTATGGCCTACTGTCTTTACAATTATAATGTTGATTCATTTTTGTAAACCATATTTAATTAATGATTTCAGATGTTTAATTAATGTGTCATAATGAAAATTATGCCATGATTATTATTCTGGTGATGTTATATAATGACCCCCTATGAAAATATTTAACCTACCAAAGTTTTTTTATAACAATAAACCTAAATTGTTGAAAACAACTAACATAAACATAATCTATTAAAAATGTTTACAAAACATGGAAATAAGTGAAATACATGTGAGTATAAAACATAAACAAGTTCATAAGAATGTATAAAATTAATATATGTTTTTTATACATAATGTTAAAATACATAAACTAAAATGGAAACATATCGTATGTGATTTCATATCAATATTCATTCTCTAGAGACTTATTTATTGATATTCACATAGTTTTTTTACTGTGTATATACTACCATTTAAATAATATATCATGAATTTAATTACTCTCATGATATTATAACATTATTTTAATTTTATTCCTTTATGAGGCTTATGATTTAAAATGTTTCAATGTTGTATTTGACACATTTGAATGATTAATAATTATTTTACCGAACAATAATTGTAATGTTCATTAAATGGTATTCCCAATCATCAAAATTATAAAACCATTGTTCAATTATACTGTTAATTTTCATATTATCTAGTTATTCAAGATCACTTTGAATTATTAGTAACATTATCAATTCATTATTACACAATTTTTTTAATAAAATGTATTTAGGAAACCCCAACATCATTTTTCTATTTAGAAAGAGAATCTATTTTCTTATAAAAAATATTTTTATAAAAAATCAACAAAAATTAATATGGCTTGGTAGATACAATTTTACCATTATTTTCTTTTACCAATTATTTCAATGAAATATTCTAGTCCCTTCCCCTAAAAGGAAATATATAATTTTTTTGCAGTGAAATGGTAAGGTTGGTTTATAACCTATATATATTTAACTATTTTCATTTTTACAAAGCATCATTCACATGTTTAAAAGGATAATTGTTAAATTAATTTTGAAAATTTATTTTCAATGACAAGGTCTCTAAAATGGGTTAAAAAAGGATATCTTCTACAAGAAATTTTTTAATATATCTTTTTATAATATTTCAATTCAACAATGAAAAAAACACATTATTTTACTTCACATTGGAAATTTTGTGTTGATACCATCCTTAATCAGTCTCTGGATGGTTTATAATTGATTTTCAAAAGATATTATTCATATAACTTATGTTAATTATTTATTTCCCCATTAAATATTCATTTTCCTATGATCATTTGACATCAAATATCCCCTAAATTAATCATTTCATTTATTATAGATATCACTATTTGCAAAATAGTATACCATTTTAGATAAGGTCTCTACATTAGTATTTATTTTATTAAATGCCAAATTATTGATAAATACATATATTTTAATCAATATAGATATTTGATATAGAATATTGTTTAACTATTAAATTGATTAACCAATATAATATATAATTTGGATATGTGATGATAGGTGGATGATGATCTTTATATAGATCCTTGATACAACAATATATTCAAATTAGACAAAGAAGTCATGGAAATTAAATGGGTTTCTATATGTTTTTTTAAATAGTTCGGAGGATGGCTATTGACATTTAAGGTTTTAATGTTCCTAATACATGATGACCGGTAATTATGAATTGATTCCATTTAGATTTTTTTTATTATCCATGATATTTTTAGATGATAAAATATATGGATGGATTTTTTTATTAGTTTATTTATTAAATGGAATGTGTTTTTAGTTTTTTCCTTTCCATAATTATTTTTCCTTATCTAGTTATTTTAATGGATTTTTTTCTATTTATTACATTTAAATTTTTATTTTGACTTACCCATGTATTTTAATGTCATGCATTTCTAGTTATTACCTTTCCATATTTTAACTCACTTTTATTTAGTTTATTTATTACATGGAATCTGTGTGTAGTTATTTTCCTTTCCATATTGACTATTATAATTTATTTATTAATTATTTCGTTATACTTTACTCATAATGAGTATTTGAGGAAACATTTATATTGTTTTCTCACATGGATCCATGTAGAATACTTTGAATGATATGTAGTGATTTACTAGTTGAATTACAATTATACATGAATTTAATTATTTATAAATTAAAAAATATTTTGTTATTAGTGTACCCATTTTCAATAAATAACTCTTTTTTGTATGTGGATTTAAAATACTACTAAACTCTTCAGTCCTTCTAGATTTGAGTCCCTATAATCATTCTAATATAATAGTAGTAGAATTCAGCTCCAAACAATCGAGGATTAGGTCAATATATATAGTATTAGATGGAGGTTTAGTATCATCCATGGGAACTAGATTTAGGGAAAAATAGGATGCATAACATAACCCTATTATATATTATTAGGATATGTAAAAAATAATAACGTAGAATTTTTTTATGAATGAAATCTTTTATTTCTTCCAAGAAGTGTATCATCATCTGGATACATCATGTGAACATTGTTTTGTCACAGATGTTCCTAGGAGTAATAACTCAAACAAGGTATTCTTAACGTGACTCGGGGTAACCGTGTACACAATAATGGGCCTTAATGTGCAATAGGATTGAAAATATGAGGGGCCATGCTTCGGAAATTAAAATTGTTAGTATAAACTAATATGATGGAATATGAAAAAGAATAACCTATGATAAAACTAAGTTGTTTAATATTGGATAAAATTTTTCATGATATAGAAATCCAAAAAAAGATGTTATGGTTATATAATAGTCAATTGAAAGAACGTTGTGGGAATAAAAAGATGAAGTATTTATGTATTAGGATTGTGTTGAAAACTTTATTAAAAAAGATATATAGTAATTAACCTCATTGAAATTGTATACATTAGAAATATTAAGGAAATTAAATTAATAAATTTTTGGAGTTGTCCATCCTGTATGTCGGGTGATAACCAATAGAATCTGAAAAGGCCACGGGTCATTGGTGCATGGGTGAAGTACAATAAGTGTTTCATGAAAACAACTAACATATGAAATGTCTTGGTTAAATTGTCATTGTTGTTAGTTCAAAAATTATATGAATAGATATTAATGATGCACGAATATTAGAAATTATGAGGATTATAGATCAATATATGAACCATATTGTTTGTGGATGATATTTATAGACAAATAGATAGTCTTGTCACTCTTTTATTGGACGTATGATCCTTTAATATTTTCTTTTTAGTTCGTCATGAATAAGAAAAGTTATTATTGGTAGTGAATTTCCTGGAGAAAAAAAATTAATTATAATTTTATCAGAGCAACCCATAAGATAAGATTGTTCATATGAAATTGAATCCTATGATGTAACAATATTTCCTTATACTCATAGTGAGTAAATTAATTACCCAACAATAGGAAAATAACATAAAATAAAATGTTTTCATAATACATTAATTACTGTTGAACCTATGATCTTCCAAATCATCTAGGATTTATGTCATTGGGTCCCTTAACATTTTTTTGATCATTTATTTATTTATTATTGATGACATCAATAACACCTGATTAATATTTGTGATTTTCTTCAAAGTATGTATTTTCACGTTCCAATAATGTTCACTTACATATAAACCTATTTACATGGTAGTCCATATGATCACTGTATGTCTCATTCACTTATTTACAGTGAATTGTTTTTCAAAACCTTCTAACGATGTTGGATTTCAGGAAGAAGAACTATCAGACATTCTGTTACCAAGTACAAGTTTAAATTATGAAGACACAATTTAATTAAGGAGGGGAGAATATAACACTCCAAAATTCTAATGTAAATCATTGTGTTTATTAGCGTGTATGATAGTCAACACCAAGGGCATAATGGAATATAATATACTTAGAATTTATAATATATATTTATTATGTAAAATAAAAAATAATATATTCCAAATCATTTAATACATGAAACACCAAGTTATTTTACATTACAAGCTAGAGATACCTTCTCTGATATCTTTTGTTACATTCAAGAGTGTCCTTCTACAATAAAATGTGTTACATGCACAAAAAAATTTCACTAGATAACAATGTAGTATTAAAATATTCTTATTTAATATAATATGATATTTAATTTCAATTATTTTAATAGTTATGAATAATATTAACTAAATTATGAAAATATGTTTCTTTTATAAATATAAAATGAATTCATTGGTTCTCAATTAATTAGAAGTTAAAAATATGAACCAATTTGGTTATAAAAATAATTTTTATAAATTTTATGATTTTAAAAAAGTTTATTCTTAATAAAAATTATTATTTTAAATTAGGTAATGATTTTGGTAAAAAATATATGTTATATGTTAAGTAAAATATTTTTGACATTCATCCATTGGATTTTATATGCATAAGATAATAAAAATCCTATTTACACATAAGAAGTATATATACTTATAAAGGTAATTTTACCTCCTTGAAATAGAGAACCCATTTTAAATATTCATTTTGATAATTTAAATGATTTAATATTTTAAATTAAAAATAATAATTGAAATTATAACTAATTAATTCAGTTAGGGTGAATTTTTGATATTTTTCTAAACCATTTTATTTTGTAATTAATATTTAAAAATACTGAATTTGATTTCCAAAATGTGTTCATCAAATTTATTTATACATAATTATTATGTTTTAATTTTTGTTAATGTATAATTATATCATATATTTATCCATTTATAAAATTTATTTCTTTGGAATCAATTTCATGTTGAAATTGAATATAAAATCATAGAAAACTTTCAGATATATTTAAATTGAAAAGCCCCATTGTCGTCCTACCTATAGGATGAATGTTATATTAATTACATCTGCTTATAAGATTTGAATCTGAAAAAAAAATATTCGATATAGGGAGTCATAAAAATTAATAATTTCTATCAATAAAATCTTATTATTTTATAAAAAAATTAGCGAATGTGATTAAAGTTAATTATAGTTTTATGGTAAAATTATGCACAATAAAGGACTAAACCTTTTTCTGAATAGATGAAATAGCATAGAAATTTTTTCCAAAAACCTTATCATGGAAATAAATAGTCCATTATACTAGGATTATTGAGTTTTTTTTGTTTTTTATGAATTTGGTTATGTAAAATCTTGGTTACACGTAACATTTTATCAAAATACCAGGTGATTCAATTTCCTCCCATATAAAAGGACATCACCACTCTTCATTCATCACACCAAAAAAAACTATATAGGATAAAAAACAATATGGAAAAATATCTTCTTGAAATAACTCACATACACCATGAATCCTCTCTACGGTAAGAACACCTTCAAAGGAATCCATTTGGTATAAATCAAATTTTGTCACCCGATTCAGAGCCAACATTTTTATTTAACCTGTTTGGTTTTATTTCCATTTTCAATCCCCTAAAATCCTATTATTATATAATTTAGATGAAAAATAAGGTATTAAAAATATAATTGTATTTTTTGGTAAACGGGTTTAGCTACACTGAGACACAATTCAATCTAATGGGTAAAGAACATATTGTTTTAGTGTATGGCGAACAACTGCCTCCCGAAACAATGAGTGTTCATTTTTTATTTTCCACATATAATAGTTTTCTTTAGTATGGGAAAACAATTTAAATATGATATATATTATATATATTATATAATTATACTTCTTTATTCCTTTTATAACACATAAATTTAATAATTTACATTTTTAATTAATATGATAATACTGTTTGAAGATGTTTGGTCTACCGCTCCATCAAGGAAATGTGATTCTTTCTCACGGTCCATGTAATTTATAAAGGATGATTTTAATTAAAAATACGAGAGATTAATATATATATATATATTCATTATAAATTAAATTTCTAGATATATATATATATATCATTTTCTCAATTACCCTTTCACAGACTTAAATTGTTAATTGTTACGTTATTTGTGGATGTTTTATCTACGACCTCCTCGACATGATCTGATTCCTTTAAATAAATATATTTATATATATAAGTATATATGATTAAATAATATGTTATTATAGTGTAATTTATAATATTTAATGTTATAATTCGATTTATCTTCTTTCCATCGCAACCATTGAATGAAGAGAATGTTACCCATGCATACATATGGCCTACCATATCCAAGATCATAACGCTGATTCCTATTTCATAACTATGCTTAATGATTTATTTTATAAAAATAATTAATGTATGAAAATGATAATTAATTATTCATTATTATTTTGGATATGATTTATAGTGATCCCCTTTCATCGTAATAGACCTTACAACGTTGTTTTTTACACATAAACTAAATTTGGTAAAAACACATAATATAAACACAATTAAGTGCATTGTTGGATAAAACCTGGTAATAGGTTAAATAAAATAATTATAAACATGAAAAATAATTTTTAGAAATTATAAAATGAAAATAATATTAATATATATTATTTTAAAGGATTTTCACCCGAAAAGAAATGCCAATTAGGGGGTTTTCATCTTAATTTAAATTCTACAGAGACTTATTTGTTTTTATGCATGGAGTTTCACTTATATTGTGTATGTAATTACCTATTACATGATATATAATGATTCTAATTACATTAATGATATTATAACATTCATTTAATTTTGATTCTTCATTAAGCTTAGGATTAAAAATGTATCAAAGTTTAATTGGATAGGTTGGATTGTTTAAAGATTATTTTCCACAATAATAATAATAATAATATTTAAACGGTATTTATACTCGTGGATATTAAATAAACATTGATAAATAAAACGATTAATTTTTTATCATATGGTTATTAATGGCATATTTCAAATATTAGTTCCATTTTTTCACTCTTTGGTACTCAATGTGTATTAAAAAATATTTTTATGAAAACCTCATTTCATTTATCTCTTTAGTCAAAAAACCCAGTTTCTTCTAAAAACAATTTGTTAAAAAAGTAATTAAAAATGATTATAAATTGGTTATTTAATGTTTCTTTACACATTTTTCCTTTAACATTTGTATTAATTAAATATTCATGTCACATTTTGATCATGTTATTATTATATGATTTTTAATAAGAAAGAGGAATGTTCTTTTACAATGTGTATTTATTTACCCACCTTAATTAATGTAATTCATATTTGGAGTATTTATAAGGTTTATTTTTAATGATTTTTTTTTTAATTTTTTCCATTTGAAGGGTTTTCAAAATGGTTATTCACACATAAAGGTTAGTTTCTTCATTAATGATTATAATTAATATTATTATGATATTCCCATTAATAAACAAAAAAACACATAATTGTACTACACATAAGAAATATTGTGTTCACAACATACTTAATATTACTTTGGATAGTTTTGAAATTATTTTTTCAAAGATATTATTCACATTTAAATTTGTGATTCGTTTACGTCCCCTTGAAATATTTATTTTCCTATAATAAATTGATAGTTAATTACCCATAAATTATCAATATCTTTTATCATGGATATTACTATTGAATAAACCTTACACCATTTTACATATGGTTTCTAAATTAACAGTAATTTCATTAACTAGTGAAATATTTATAAATCCTTATATTTTATCCAATATAGATATTCTTTAAGGAATATTTTTTAATAATTGAATCTATTACTAGATATGAATAATTTTACATGAAATGATGGGTGTATCATGGAAATTATATAGCTTATCTATGAATCTATAGGATATAATCAGTAAAATAATATTCACAATTTAAATGGCCACGAGACATGACATTTAATAGTTAATAATTTTCTTCATTATGATTCATTATTTATTATCCATGATATTTTGAAATGATAACCCTCATGGATACATTTCTTTCTATGTTTATTGATTAAATGGTATGTGTTTTTTGTTTCTTACCATTCTATAATTTTTTCCATTTTCAAAATTTTTCTATATCATGTGTTTCCATTTATGAGTGTACAACATTGATTTACCCTTATCAAGTAATTGAATTGAATGTTTTTCTAGTTAATACCTTCCCACATTGATTACACAATTAAATTTATATTATTGATTAAGTTTATTGTGTGTTAATTTATTTACCATTCCATATATACTTTTCTAATAGATTCGTTATTTATTCCTCTATATTTTACAATTAATGAGAATTTGATCTCACCCTTATTATGTTTCATTACCCATGATTCAATGAATCTATCTATGAATTTCATATAGGGATTTAATAAATGGATATTTTTATCCTTGATATTATTTATTTAGAAAGAAAAAATATGTTGTAATTATTGTATTCATTTTTAATACAAGACTCATTTATAGATTAGTGTACCAATTCTACTATACTCTTTAGTCCCTTAGGATATGATTCTTTGTAATCATGCCAATGTATTAGTAGAAAAGACCAGATCCAGACTATCTGGGGTTAGGTAAATACAATTATTAAATAAGATAAATTGTATAATATTTATATACATTGAAACTATTTATTATTTATTGCTGAATGTAATCATAAAATAACATGTGTACCCACATTGGTAATTCATTTACTTTAATAAAAATGAAAAAATATTTGATATGAACCTGTATTTAGGAATGGATAATCTCATGGCCATCATAATATTATTAAATCAATTATGGTAATAAAGGCTTAATGTGACTTTGTTGTTTTTGTTTTTGTCTTTATAGTACTCCATGGATAATGTATCATACGGTGTGAAAGAGAACCTCATAAAAACTTATCTTGTCGGGACATCATTATAGGTTGTGTACAAGGCATTTCAATCCCTGATGGTTCAAGATATCATACATGGGGTTTCAGAACACTTGGATTTTTTGGACATGAAAAATAATATCGCACGAATAAGAGGTTAGATAACCCTACTCATTATGATACTTTGTACCCACGCAAGACATCCCATATAAATTGTGACTTTCAAGCATAACATCTTTATAAATTATTATACTATAGAATGGAGTCCCTCTTTATTTTGTTAGACTTTTATGACTATTCATTGAAATATATGTGTAATAGATTAACACATTTAGATATATTTATTTTCAAATAAACTGGATCAATTTTATTTTTTTGATTAATACGATACCTTGTTTAAATGAGTCCTAAATCACAATTTCTTTTAAAGGACCACTATAACTAAGCTAGTATGTTTATGGGTATACTATGTTCTATAAAATTGTGAAAAATAATATGATTTATTTATATATAAAATAATCTCAATGTATATCTATGAATTATAAATAAAATAATAACTATCCAAAAAGAAAAAATAATTTATGAGAAATTTTATTCATTAAAAATTTGGTTTGGTCATTCATTGAACATTTATATTAATATAAATTTTCTACTAAATATTAAATTTTAATTTTAAAAAATAATCCTCAATAATTATATCCGAATATCAAAATTATCTTATGGTTAATTTTTTTTTGTTTTTTTAAAAGAATAATTTCTTAATTCAGGGATAAAAAAGACAATATTATTTAAAACCGCCATTTATAATATAATATTTAGAAATACCATTTTATTTTAAATTAAAATTGAAATTAAAATAAAAAATATAATATAATAAAGACTCAAACAATTTAATTTTATTTTATTTATATTCAATTATTATATAACAAATTTTCACCTTTTTAATATTTCACTTTGGGAAAACCATTTTTTCATCGATAAATATATAGGTTTAATAGTAAAATAAATTCATCCACTTATTGAGTTGTATTTGAAAAAATGAATTAAATACTTTAAATCAAAATAATTTTTATTTTATAATAAGTACAACTATAATTTTTCCAAAATTAATAGTAAAAATAAAAAAAATAATTTATTTTTGTTAAGGTATAAATGGGATTACATGAGGATAAACTAAAATGATAAAGGATACAATTACCCCGAACAAAGAATATTATTAATTTATTGAATTTTTTAGACATTTTATCTAATAATAATTTAATATGAACCATGTAGAATTAAAAAAAACTATGGTGTAATATATTCATTTAAAAAATTATATGTGTGTCATCTTCCCACTTATTAAATACCATACCCTCTCAACTAATTTAATATATTATTTAGAAGAACCCTTATTTATACATTACATAATATAGTTAATTACATTAGAATTTAATTCTTTACATTAATAAATATCTTTTTAGTTTATAAAAATAGATCATTATGAAATACATTATACATATCAACCCCCAAACATGGGAAGAGGGAACTACTAAAAAAATCAAGTTTTTGGTTATAATAAATTAAAAAAAAAATATTCATGAATATTCTAGACAACATTCATAAAATATATTCATTTTTCTTACTCATCCCTACACCTTGTGAAATTTTTTGAGAACATGAATAGTGAAAAATATATAATTACGAGATTCAAAGAGAATGATAGTAACCATTATTACATGAATATTTATGATTATATGAAATAATTTTCCCAAATACATACTTCTCACTCGATAATTATCATATGGTAACATTTTAAAAACATGATATTTCCATTAAAATAAGAAAAATAAATAAACTTATTAATGTAACATGGAGAAGTTGATGCATATTTTTGAAACCATCATGAGTTCCATATGATTTTTAACCCTCACTACTATCTTACGATGTAACCCTCATTGGTACCTTACAATGTAACCCTCATAACTAGCTTATGTCCTGATCATTGTAGCTACACTTTCACTAACCATGGGTTCTAAATCCTACGCAAATATACCAGATGAATTGGAGGGAGATATGGGACCCACCAGTTATCATAATAAATGACTATGTACGTGAACATAATTGTTAAATAAAAATAATTATATCATATAAATCTCTCAATAGATAAAAAATAAATGAAATTAAAAGAGGATTTCTAATAAATCGCTGATAAAATTATATTATATTTGAAGTGATTATTGATAAATAGAATTGATGATGTGTATACACTGTATATAAACATAATCAAACACAATAGAATAAAAATTAATTTCACAAATAATCTTAGTACCACATAATTAATGATATAAAATGTTAACATAAAGAATGTAAATTGGGTTAAGAATTTCAATCCACCAATATAATGGTTTAAAGAAAGTGAATAATTTATTATATAACCAAATTAATATTTATAATTGATGAAATTACATTCTACAACATCACTCGATCCATTTCATAAATTTTATTTTCATTTTTTTCTTGTGTTAATTTCCTAGTTTCCTAGGTTAGTTCATTAGGGGCTGTTTTCTAAAATTGATGAAAAACAAAAACAGTAGAATTAATTGGTTATAATTAGTTTCAATACTTTTAAATTAATCTATATATTATTTTTTGATATAAAGATGAATCATTAAATAAAACATTAATAAAAAAGAATTTTTTTTAAGTGGGTTTTACAACTATCATGAACTGGAATCATTTTGTTTAATATCATTGTTATATAAATATTTCTGATCATTAAATAAAATATTATATGAATAATTAAATCTTATTTAATCATATTAATGGTATTTTCACCTACCTAAAATTTGGTTATTGAAATTTAAAACACATCGCCCATGATGATGGTATATCGACACATCAATGATGATATGTTTATTTAATAACGAAAGATATAGAAGAAGTGTGATCACACATTTTTCAATTAAAATAATAAAATTATTTTATATATAAAATAATTTAGTTTTCATACATCCTGGATAAGGGGAAGTGGAGTGATTTTATCAAACTAAAAATAATTTCATCGAAAATAAATGAAAATGAATGTTGATTTTTACTTGTTTAATTATCCTCCTTGATAAACTTCATAAAACCAATGTTTTTGGACATTTGGTGATACCAAAATATTCTTAGGAAGGTGTTTGAAAAGAAATTAATCATTATTCATTTCTATTAGGTGTGAGGGGAAGAGGTGGTGAAATAAGGAATTTATCTTGGAGGAAAGGGGTGTTTTCCCATTGTTTTATTCATTATTTTATATCATCAGATAAACAGTAAGAAATAATTGGGAATTATCATGAAATATAATGAAATAACAAATAAGTGTTTGAGATTTTGGTGTCACAGAATCTGTATATCACTTATGAATCAATAAATCAAGTATGTATCTTATATTGTAAATTATCATATATAAAAATTCATTAAAAAATCATGTATTTCAAAAAAAACCAAAAATTCTCATTAACAAACTTTTTATGTTTCTAATTTAAATATTTTCTTCATTTTTTGAAAATAAATTTGTACATATGATAAATTAAATATTCAATTAAAATAATAATATAATGTATAAATTAATAGTTTTAAAATAATAACTAATTTTATATAAGAATGAATAATCAATTGAAGACTCATACAATAAACATATAATAATAAGAAAAAAAATAATAATAATTTATGAATATATTTTATGAAAATATAATTCATTGAAATCATTATATCAAGTATAATATTTTTATTAAACATTTATGAATTAAAAAATACCAACAAATTATTTATCAATTAAAAAATATTTATTTACATTTTAAATGATATAAATATACCATGATTACAATTATAAGACAAATAGATTTTATTTATTCTCTCATATGTTATTTTCCGATTATATTATCTAGATTACTATTCCTCGTGGTCATATTACTGTTACTAATGTCATGTTATTGATTTATAAGAATAAATTCCATCATTTCAATAAATAAAACTAATTTCACTATACTCTAATAAATATTTTGAATATTTAATTCTAGAATTAAAAGAAAGTATTTTATAAGTACCATGTTTGTTACATTCTCCCAACCTTCTATAAATTGAATCATCAATATTTTTATTTACTTATTATGTTTGTGAGGGTATCATTCCAAAATAGTATTCTTAGATTCCATTATTACATCTTCAACCATTTGGTTTCGTGGAAAAAAAAATATAACCTAGTGAATTCCCTTATTTCATAATACATTATCCACATGACTAATAATATGTACATGTTTCACTTCATAACAAATTATTTATTTTAGCAGAGCTACTTTTGGGGTCAAAATTTGAGATCAATCTATCATATACATTCTCAACATTGAAAAATTAAATCAATTGTGTACCTGAGATAAACTCGGAGGAAATTATAATCAATAGGAGATTGTTATAACATTATCCATGATTTTATATGGCGTAATTAACAATGGTATTATATTTACATTCTTATGAAAACACATAACACATTTCTATGGTGAGATTCTATTAAAAACATGACAACCTACCTCGAATGGAATTTCATTCCTCGTGTTTTATGCATAAATATTTTACATTCTCTATGATATCCTCATGTGTTTCTTGATCATATTAACTTTCGTAGAATGTTAATCAACTAATTCATGTCCCCTAAACATCCTTTCCCTAACATCATCCAAAAATGCTGGAGTTATCCATTTCATTACAAATAATGCCTAAAATGATTTCATTAGAATAATGGAATGAAAACCAATTTTATATAAAAAATCAACTAATGATTGATTTTGATCCAACCATCCATGGTTATCCACTAAACAAGATCGAAGAATGTCCTCTACTATTTGAATTTTTTATTATTTTTTCTATTATATTTGGGATGAAAAGAAGTGGTAAAATTTAATTCAGTAACAAATGAATTTTTGTGGCATTTTTGAATGTTGGAAGTGAATCTGTAATCCTGTTTAGATACACTGCTTAAAGAAACTCCATGGAACCTTACAATCTTATTGATATATAGTGTAGAACGATAATCCCATGACATAGTGTTTCTAATATGAATGAAATTTGACCTTTTAGTCATTCGAATGACAATAAAACAAATCATATTATTACCTCGAGAAATATTTTTTGAATCGCTCATCATAGTATATATATACAATTTCATATATCCACTATTCCACTAGAAAAGGCTAAAGCATCCCCTGGGGTATTTTTTACCCCGGTTTAACATGTTGACATGTCAATAATTTAATTAAAAAATTTTCAATATTTATTTTCATTTCATCCCACCAATAATACATTTGAAGGAATTTTTAAATATTTTTTCTTCCAAGATGAACTGAAAATGGAGAACTATGAGCTTTATATAACAAAGAATTATTTATCTATATATAACAATTCATATAAAATTTGTTTCAACATCATATATCACAATATTAAACAATGTTAGATTATTGAATCATATCCCTTTTTACCTACACTTACGTTGTCTGAAAATTATAGTTTTCATTATCTTCCTTCTTATATTTATTTGATAAAGACCACTTCACTAAAACCTGAAACAAAATAGTGGAATATCCTAAACCAATAGAATTCCAGAATAATTCATCAAATTCTTAATCAAGTCGTCTAGTACTAAATCTATCATCGATAATGATGAATGATGTTTTTGACTCATGGAATCAACAACTCTTTTTATTTTCTTATATGTTAATTCATTATGCATTAATTATAATTTATCATTTTAAGCCATATTCTCAACCACGTTCTTAATTCCCGTTGACTGAATATATACCTCAACCCATTATGGTAATTAAACATTTCCCATTTGGATCGGTTTAAATAATTCCTTTAAATTTTAAAATGATTAACTATATATTTTAATTCTAAATCATGTGTGGGGGAAATTTAACTCATGAGGTTTTAGTTATCTTGTAGAATAAGAAATTACATAATTGTTTTTTGGAAAGTGGCACATGCATTGGTTTCCCAATTCATGCCCCAATGAAATTTATTAAAAACAAAGTTGATATTACAAAACATGAGGTGAAAAGTACTTGCACCAGCAATGAAAAATAAGCCGGGATATAAAGAACACATACATACAGCCCACCTCAAACTAAAAGGTTGAAAAATAGAGAAAATAACAGCACCTTCCATGATGTTGAGTATTCCAGCCAAATAAACCATCAAATCCGGAGTCTGTAGAAAGAGACAACCTTAGAGGGATTCAGAGTTATTTTAATAGTGTGATAATCAGCAGACTCCAGCCAAATCAGTAATAGGCAGACAGAATAGATGAGAAGACATAACAAAAGAACCAATTGACATAATCTCTTATGCAGAATCATCCACAGAAGCAGATAGAAATAGGGATCAGGTAGAAAAAAAACAATTGATAGCCCAAGAAACAAAAGCAGAAACCAAGCAGAATCCAGTATATGAAGCAACCCATCAACCGGAAATAAACAGAGCCTCCAATCAAATCAAATCCAGGTAAACAACATAGATAAAGAAGAAATCAGAACCAGCAGCCCGCCCAACTAAAAGCAAAATAAGAGAAAAACAGTGAATTGGAGCTGGACAGAAGACATAATCAGCACAGTTTGATACAATTCCAGTGCAGAACCTCCAAACAGATCACCATGCCATCCAGAAAATACAGTTAATGCAGGATTCCATAAAGTGAAGATTCCAGTAGAACAAACAGATGTTCAAGACTGAATAATTGTTTCAGAGTGAGATAAGCAGTTCATCCAACAATATAGAGAAGAAATCCAGTAGAAATTGGAAACTGATTCATAAAAAATTCATGCCAAACTGAGAACACAAGGACCATCCAAACTGATGAGCAAAAACCATAGAAACAATGTAGTATCACACATAATTCTTGTACAAGATCTATCCAGCCATGTTGAGTCTTTCCAAATTCAGAACAGAAGCATCAAGCATTCATGATATCATAAAAAGGTGGAGGACCCAAGGCTGAAGATTGCATCTAGCCAAATAAAAGACTTCCAGTCCAAGGTAGGGGAAAAATTAGTGCATTAACTAATCTATTATTTGGGATTTGATAACAAACATCATGTTCTTCTGTCCATATAAATTTAACAAAATTTTGCGTTAATATAGGCAATAGATTATATAACCATGAAATTTATTTTACAAACCAATAGTAATAAACTTCTAGTACAAGGAAAATAGTAAACTATATAACATTATTAGGTCTTTTCCATTCATCACCCACATTTTTTGGCCTGATCAACGATTACTACACCTCTATTTACAATGTTTTTTTAATTTAATTTTTTATAACTAAAATCCAAAAATTATGAATTTTCATTATAAATTATTATCAGATACATTTTTCAAGACAATACAAAAATGTTTTCCATGATCCTCATAACTTTTTGAAAATATGAAATTATCATAAAATATAATAAAAAACATATCTAAATATTAGCATATTATATTAATCATAAGATCCTTGAATAAAACATGATATTTTTTTAAAAAAAAGTGCATAAAAACAAACACATAATAATCATATCTAGTATTCAAAGTTGTTTTTTGGGATGTTATTCTACTTCACCCTCAAAAAATGGTACCCAGATCTCAAGTAAATCTAGAAAAAACATAGAGCTCCCTAGAGATGATCAAACAAGTCAATAATATGAGGAAATTGATATTATTCATATCATTAATTTTATTTAAAACTCTATAAAAAATTAAATTTGACATAGAACAATAATTAATTTTAAGAGAAAAATTAGGATCATTCCATGTTGGTTTTTAGGAAGAACTATGATATTTTAAAGAAACTCCTAAAATTGATTTTTCAAATAAATAATTTCTACCTGAGCCATTCAATAAGGGGGTTTTGAAATTTTCCAAGTATCATGAAATAAGTTAATATTAATTTATACTTCCCACTTAAGAATGATAATAAAATATTAATCAGAATAAACATCTAGGTTTTCATTTACCAATGGTGCATCATTAATCAGAATAGTTCCTTTGTTTTCAACACTATAAGGAATATAAAATTCATTTCTATCTTATAATAGTTTCACATCTTTGTGATAGGTTCTAAATTTATGGTTTAATTTTCATATACAAACTAATAATATTTTTGAAAAAGAACATCTTTTTTTTATAATCAATATTATCATGATAAACATAAAGACAATCCTAACCCATAATGACGTCAATCTATAATGAGGGAAAACAATAAGGTGTTTAGTTAACTAAATTCCAGAGAAAACAATTAGAATATTATTATAATTTATTTTTTTATAATATTTCACCATGGTTTTTTAACGATATGTTCTTATCTAATTTCTTTAGATGAAATATACCATTTAGTAATAAATAAAGTATTTTTTATACCCTATATAAAATATGACATTAGATAAACCTTATTATACTACAAAATGTCTGACACCACTTCACAAGATGGAATGACATATGCCGACGTAGTTTTAAAGGATCTCACAACACCATTCTACATATAATATGGCTTATTTATATGATTTAGATCTTTCAATGGGAATGTATTTGCATAATGACCTATCTTACAACATTAATAACACATTATAGTATTCTTATTTGAATTAATATTATGATCATTTTCATTAAAATCTCGTTCCATATTTTTAATCATACAAAATAGAAATCACCTCCCATTTTTTATAAAAAATAATCTACGGTTTATCTACCAAAATTTTGATAAACTGTAAACATGAAATTCATACCATATGAATTATTTTATTGATTATTATCCATCGCTTTCCATTGATACTACTTCATATAATGGTTTTCAAGGTATACATTCTCATCAGTAAACACCATTTATACAATCTCATCACATCATAAAAATTTATCCTTACATTTCGATTCATGGGAATCCAAAACCATTAGGTATATCGAATTAAATCCATAGTAAAAATTGATTTCTTTATCTATAGTGATACTGAATGTAATTTGGAGTAAACCATGACAATCTGGTGAAGTGTTCTTCACACACATCCACTGAATCCTCATATTTTTGTTTTAATTCAAGGAATTTATATTACATCCTAATATTAACAAATATAGGAAATTATTTTTCAAGGAAAAGAGTTTATAATTTAGCACATTATAAGGAATAAATCTCCTCAATAACCCAAATATTTTTGACCATTAACCAGCACTGGTCAGATTCAACCTCATAACGATAAATGTAAAGACTATTATTTCTTATTATATTAACAACCCATAAAATCCAATATACATTTGATGGATTTTTTCCATCCATTAACCACCACTAGATCATAAGATACAAAAAAAGAAAGATGTTTTTACCCCATAAAATGTTTTAATAATGTCAGGTGCTTTTCTGGTACCTGTGGTTGTTCACCTACAATGATTCCACCGCTGTTTCAATTTTTTTTAACTAAGAAATTAAAATCAAAAACAATTTGGTTCAAATTTACACCATTACCAATTTTGGATTTGAAAATAATATCATCATTTAAGTGCCTTATTACTTTAGATCCCTATTTCTTATGTAGAAAACTATTATCAAGAGACATATCATGAATGAAGAAAATGTTATTCTTTAACTTGTACATCATTTCAAAAAAAAATAAGGTCAATATAATTTGTAATTTTTTATTAACATCATCCTAACCCTAATGTTATATAAACTATTATTTTACACATACTATAAAAACCCCACTTTAGATATTACATAATTGTGTAAATTTCATACGATGACACATATTTTCTTTATAAATGATCATTTCAGTGTAGTTTTTTTTGAAAATTATGGAAGAATAAATATATATCATCCCATAAGAATAAAAATTTGGTACTAAGAAAAAATATCCATTTTTTTATAATACATCTGTTTTTAATAAAACACATGGAATATATCCATGAAATGTATTCAAAACATTCATCGTGGATTCTCATTTTCTATTTCCCATCCTAAAAACCTGATGAAAAAATTATACAACTTGGTATGATCACAAAAATCATAGAAATTGATATAAAAGTAAGTAGAGAAACTATTAGTACACTAATACATATAAACATATGGACTCTCTTGACCCCAGATACCACGAATCAGTAAATTATTATATAAAAGTGGCATGATATAAGGAATCATGTCCCGAAAGACCAATTAGTTTAATAGCCTTAGATGTACTAGATATATACAGAAGATTTACATTATATCATGAAATAAATAAAAACATTGATTCCACTTTTAACCCTCATATATCCCTTAGCCTATTCATTCATGTCAATTGTAATATACTTATTTTCATCCTTGGAAAAATAAAACATAATAAAGGGGTGATCACAGATGCTCAGTAAGGAAAGGATATAGCAGAAACTGTATTAAATAAGGTTAAACATTTATGTCAATGTATAGGACTAAATCAAAATGCTTTTAAATTTAAACACAAGTGTAATATAGAAAAGATTAATCAAATAATGCCATTTACATAATCACATGGATATTATACTAGGAGAATAATAACAAGTAATATGAATAGAAAATTTCATAATGATGGAATGTATAATGTCAGAAATCATAACCACATATTCAAGTCCCCATTCCAAGACAAAAAATAAGATTTTGTTAAGGCCTTGTTCCAAGACATTAGTTTTTCTCATGAGACCTACCGTTGCATCAGGGAGCTATAGTGGGATCCACCTATCACATACTATGTCCAATTCATTCCACATATAATGAAGTTGAAACATAATCAAAACATTCATATTAAAACTAGCATAAAAAATTTTAATATTTAAATCACAAACCATGAATGGTATAAAAATAGTACATATAGAGTAAAAAATAACTAATTCAATAAAATATAAAATATTTTTTTATAATAAATTAACCTTAGTTGAGAATAATGAAATATATTGACATAACTGAAAATAATCATCAAAACTATTTGAGATAAATATACCCCTTTTTCTTGAAATCATTTAAAGGTCTCACTATTTATGGGGTATGACATCTCAACGCATCTTGGAGATGGTAAGCCTTACGTATGCACGAGCGACAATATCATACTTTTGATGGTGAAATCATATAAAATTTGATGATATATCATATATAAATAATCATTGACATGTTATATGTATTATTTACATCATTTATAATCATTATTATACTCACCAAAATAGTGATGTTATTGATTAACAAACTACACCATGACGTGGAGACGGTAAGTCGTATGTATGCACGTATGGTTACTTTTTTATTTATTGGATGGATAGAATAATAAATATGGTTGTAGATTATTTATAATAACATTATATTATGTAGGAGTTATTATAGTTATTATTTTAGTATGCAATCAACAAAAAAATAGGAAGTGGAAGAAGAAAATAATTTGAAATAGGCTGGTGATATTATTACTTCTTCGTGTGCTTCCTTTTGATTTGTTAAAAAGGGACCCATAAGATAGATTTATAATAAAAAAAGACTATAAGATGTAGTGACAGTAGTTGGTAGGATATTGGGGAAGTTTTTGGGTGAGACAAATGGATTTGGAGGTGTGAAATTAAGATAAGGGGATGAAAACATTTATAATTGAGGTGAGGGTCACCTTAAGAAATCAATGAAATATTATTTTATTATAAATAATATTCATTTTATAATGGATTAAAATTGAATATTTATGAATATAAGGGGGTTATGGGTCTAAATAATTTCAACCAATAGTATTAAGACAAGTTCAGTTCCCCATATTGACCTTATCTTTTTAATTTAACTATTAGTTAAATAGTATAAATTTTACAATCTATTCTCATATTCATAAAATATATTGGTAATAAACATACTATATACAACCAAGAGAACATAAATTTGGTTATTTAATTATATATATACTATTATTTATTCCCTTTCTCTGAACCATATATTTTTAAGAATATTATATCAACCAAAAATATATTATTTGTTTTAAAAACTCATTTATGTAAATTTTGACAGTATTTAGTATTTGGTTTTTCTGAAAATCATAACAAAATGATTACTTTAAAAAAAATATTTAATTAAACCTATCATTTCATATTAACCTATAATATTATTTTAATTCATCAAAAGTCCAAAATTACATTTATTTCAATATTTATGAAATCAATTATTTTAATCATTCATTAATACGGTAATTACTACATCATCATTATGTCATTAAAAAAATTTAATTATATAGTTTCTAAAAATTATAAATAAAATACAAATATATAGGAAATATATTTAACATTATAAGGAATATTTATTGTCTAATTTATCTTACGTATAACCCTATGTCAAAATAGTTTTGTTATTAAATATTGAATTTCTCACTTTTAACTCTTCTTTAAATAAAATAATAATAAATTTCCTAATCAAATCCATGTGGAAAAAAAGGATCATATATTTTTATTAAGGTTTATTTTTTGTATTACACTTATACAATAGAATTAGGACATGTATTAGGGTAATTATAATTTCATTTTTAACTTTAATTACCATATTTACTTTTAACCGTGGTAAATAAAAGTCAAAAGATAATATTCACCAAAAAAATATTTTCATCTTATTGAAATGAATTTTACTTCCTGATTTCAACCACAACTCTAGGATTTTTGATATTTAATCAATAAAGCGGTAAAATTATGTTTTATGCAAATTTTTAAATGCTCCTATACTGTCGGCAAAAGACGACAAAAAGTTCAATAAAATTTTATACATATAAATTTATTATAAAAATGAATCCAATGAATCATATTGAACTATTATAGGTATTATGTATCAACATTTACTTAAATAAAATAAATAAATATTTAAATAAAAATTCTGGGTTTAAACGATAACCCATTGTTTTTTTACTATTCATCCAAAATTGAATGTTTTAAGAAAAATACCAAAAATTCACCCAAAATAATTTGGATATTCTAAATTCAAAAATAAATTATATTTTACTAAATTAAAAAATATATGTTTCATTAATTAATTTAATATTAATTCCCATTTTAAAAACCAAAAAGAGGGATTTTTAGGATGTAAAAACTATTGAAATATTGGAATGTGTTTATGTCAAATTTACATATTAAATTACTTACAACAACCAAAATTTTATTAAATGATAAAGATATAATCTTATTACAATAAAAAACCATTAAAATAAATTATTTAACTCTATAAATTATTTCTATTAAAAAGTTGTCTTCAATTTAAATTTAGTGTTTTTCACCATGCATCAAATTATGAATGTTATAAAAAATGTAGCAAAAATTTATCGAAAATACATTTTTATGTCCCTATTATAAAGAAGAATTTAATATAATATGTTGAATATATAATGGTGTCAAATATTGGTTTTAAAAAGGGTTCTTCTTTAAAAGGATGTAAAATTTCATTTTTTTAAAATACATCTTTTATTTGAAAAAATAAATTTGATCTTATATTATATCTAGATATAAAATAATATGGATTAAAAATTTATATGAATCGTATAAAATATACATTCCAGTTAATATTATTCATAACCTCTTTTTGAACGACTAGTTTGGTAAGTCGTCGTGTGCTCAAACATGGTGTTGAGTATGGTGAAAGGTATTGAATTACTTGAAAGAGATAACATACTATGAAATAACGAGGTGTTACACTCTCCCCTCCTTCAATAAATTTCATCCTTTCAATTTAAGCTCAGGATTGAAAACATTTGTTTTTGAAATTTCAACATATCTTAGATGAAATTCCATATATAATAATGTATTAATGAGGCCTCTATTATAAAATAGATAAAGGTATGTATGAAGCTTATCAAAAATAACACATACTAGGGTTCCATGTAAGAAAACACGGATATGGAAGAGAAATCTAACCTTCATGTTCTGAGGGAGAGTTATCAAGAAAATTATTTGGATAAATTTAATGATCTAAAAGCAATAAACTTGTGACGAGTTGAATGGTCATTGATTACCTAGTATGAAAAGTAAACAGACAACTTTTTTTATGTTCCATTTCATAATGTTGGGGAATATATTTATGAGATTAACTAAGAGAATAAGGAGATATATGTACTTTACAAGAAGAGTTTCATTCATTAATAAATTTCTAACATTAACTCTTCTTTTCTCCAATTGATGAGTATTCAAGATGACATTGTCACACCCGATGTACCAGAATAAACTTATAAAGAATCACATAATTCTCAAAGGAAGAACAATATATTTCCCTTTCCTTTAGACATTAACCAATAAAAAATTGGTTTGTATATGATCAGATGATCCCCAAAATGTTTAATCCTTTATCAAATGAAATACAACTCTAAATATAAAAATTTAAAAAAACATTACCCAAATATCAACAAATACCATTTAGAAAAAAAGTGCCATTTATATTTTTCAATCTAATACACACTTATAATGAAACCCAAAACATAGAAGAATTTGATTACGTAATCTTCCACATTAAATTATATCTCTAAATAACATCAAATACTATTAAATTCCTTCATATAAAAGTAATTAACCGTATCACATATTTTGTACGACATGTTAATCATTTCTATAAATATTTGAGATCCTTATAAATCCACAATAAAAACATAGATAAAAATTGTCCATTACTTCTCAAATGAAATCAAAAAGTATTCTATTTTTCTGAGGCATATAATGTTCCCAACAGAGTGAACATCTTCCACAATAACATTTACCACTTAATCACCAAATCATTATCCTGTACTAAGTATATCCATCTGATAAGACATAAGATCCCAAATCAACTTATTATTGATCAATTAAATCATTTAGCTAAAAAATTAGTCACAATGACTGGGGAATTCTCATAGTCCAGTGGTAGGTGATAAATCAAAATCAAACTCTGGTTGTAGGTTTGCTTCTCATAGCATTGTATGACACGACAGGTTATCACAAGGTCAGTGTGTTGTCCTCTTTCAAGTACTATATTTTAGAACATTCCCAAAATGAGATAAATACCTCAAAATAACAATAACATTATATAACCAAAATTTTAATCTCATACCTCACATTTTATCCCAAAAATTAATAACATCTAATTTCATTACATTAAAGGATCATATACACCAAAATTGTTCTCTATGACTATATCCACAAAATAAAATTGCATTCTTCCACAAATAGAATTTTCGCATAACAAACTACATGGTTACACATATAAGAGAATAGTCTTCCAATGTAATCACATACCTTTAGACATTTCTCCATCCATTTATATCCATATAGGTTATTCTATGACATAGAGGTTATCCTATATAATATTTCATTGAATCAGGTAATTCAATGGTCCTTAAATTTATGGCAAATGAGTTTAATAAGATTCTTTCGATCATTTTTATTTTCACCCATAGTACTCTTCATTTTTCCTCAATAATTATTTACTTTATGTCATTTATTCCCACACATAAATCATTTATTTTTTATATTGAGTCAATTTACATGGTGTATCCTACCACATTTCCAACATGATAGAAATGTACCTTTCTTTTCTCCATGGTCTCTACAGCTGGAGGTCTTATCATTCACTACCATTCTCTTCGTTGTTGAGTCCATGAGTTGGTTAATATATGTATTTTTTATCATATTTTTGGAAAACTTATTTGGCATGAACATTGTATCTTTTACACCTATCAAAAATCCATTTCCTTGTTCATTTCCACCGTCGTGCCCACCTTGTGCATCATCTTAAATGTTACTATGAATTCCTTGGAATCCAGCCATTAACTAACACAAGAATGTATACTGTGAGTCATAAAATCATTTAGAGAATATCATAACACCCTATTTTCAATATAAAACACCTTAGGATTAAGAAAGGTTATTTATTCTCATATTATATTAAAATTCATCATATCGGTTTGTAAAGAAAATGTAAATTATCATATGCATATCCTGTGGGTGTGTCCTAACCAAGAGTACAGCAAGGCCCATTATCGTGTAACAGGATACACCAGGTCATGCTAGAAACTCCTTGTCAGAGTATTCAGTCCCAGGCACATCTATGATAGAGCCACCTCTAACAACTCGTATCCAGACATGTATGTATTTCATAGAGAACCCACATAATATTTACTTTAAAATTTTTTGGATGTGCTTCTATACTAATGCCCAATTATTATCTTACGGTAGTGTTTTCTAATCAGTGTTTTTTTAAATCTTGGATCCACAGTTTGTACAAATCTTCCTCGAATACCAACTAGAAATCCCTGACCCCAGTTACCCAGAATTGATGCATTAATATAAAACATTGGCATGATACAATAAATCATGTCTCAAATGTATGATTATTTTAGTATCCTTGTAAGTAATATATATATACATAAAGTTTACATTACTTCAGGAAATAAAAAACAACATTTTGATCCCTTTTAACACTCATACATACCTTAGCCTCTTCTTATAGGTTAATTGTAATATACTTTTTTGCATCCTAAAAAAAATAAAACACAAGAATGGGGTGAGGTCAGATTCTCATTAAGGACAACTATATAGCAGAAACTGTCTTATAGAAGAATATACATTTAAGTCATTGTATTTGACTAAAACAAAAGCATTTTAAACTTAATCATCATAATAGTATGGCAAAGATAAATCAAATAATTCCATTTAATTATTCACATGGATATTCTAGTAGTCTAATAATCACATGTAATATAAATATCCAGTTTCAAAATGATAGAATGCATAATGCCAGACATCATAACCACATATTCAAGGCCTCATGCCAATACAACAAATATGATTTTGTCATGGCCTTGTGCCAAGACACTGATATCTCTCATGAGACCTACTGATGCATCGTAGAGCTAATGCGGGCATCACCGATCACATACCATGTCCAATTAATTCCACATATGATCAATTTCAGACACAATATAGACCATTGTATTAAAACTAGCATACGAATTGTAATTATTTTAACCAGAAACCATGAATGGTATAAAAATAACACATCTACAGTCAAACACAACTCATTAAATAAAATATGAAACATTTATTTTATAATAAATTAACCTTGATCAAGAATAATAATTGATATTAACATAGATGAAAATAATCATCAAAATAATTTTAGATAAATATCCCCATTTTTATTGAAAACATTTAATAGTCACTCTAATTATCAAGAAGTTTATTAAAATAGATTTTTGAATAAAAGTGTCCCATAACCCATTGAAACTCATTAAATGAATTTTAATTTTAAAACATTATTTTCCTTATAAATATTTCTTTAAATCCTTTTTTAAAACATGGACATTTTTGTGAAATATTTAAATGAATAAAAATTTAAAACATTAAAATCAATATTATAGTTGAAGAGTTTCTAACCAAATAAAAGACACTTCAATTCCAATAATAGGGGAATAAAATTAATAAAAACCCTTTAATATCATGAAAATAAAGATATTCTTGATATAATATTTCAAAGGATAGTATATAAACCATATGGAAGTGAATTGGTGCATAATGACAAATAGGTCTAAAAGAAATACAAATTGAGACAAAATAACTTATAAAGATTGAAACCTTAAATTAAGTATGAATAAATGAAATAATTATGTGTGAAAAATATATACACATTCAATATAAATGGATATTTAGTGAAAACCAGTCATATTATATTCAAACAAATTCTTTTAAAAACAAAACTAATAGCTTGGATGTTTAATTCAATGAATGAAATTGAGTTACGATTACCATTAAGAAGTTAATATTAATGGAATGTGAATTTATAAATAGAGTTATTATGAGTATCAAAGTTATATCCATATAAAGGGTAGTTTAAATTACTAAATTAATAATAAATAGTGATTCCACACATAATCATGGACTAAAATATTCAATGAAGTTTGTGTAAAGCCCAAAGAGTGGAAATTGAAATTTGAAATTCCTTTACTGATTTGGTAACATATAAAACATACACCCCGTGAAAGAAGTATCATACAATGAAGATGTAAATACCCATATGTTTATGTATATTACAAAAATAATACAATCATTCTAATTACATGGACCACACAAAAGAAAATAATGTGAATATAGCATGAATCTCACTGGAATAAAAGTGAGATGAAAACCCCATACCATGTAACATTCCTTAGTTGAGAGTACATTAACCTCATGTATAATTGTTAACTAATTTTTATTAAATTATAAAAGAACCACATACATAAATATGATATCATATATGATCTTATAATATTTCTTTGTTAATAATTTTTAGTAGTATCACTGTTTTTGGTGTTAACAGATTGTTTTTCATTTATATTCATTGTTTTGTAAGTCATGTTTGTTATGGATAGGTTTTATTTGATTATATTACAAAATTATATCATTTTTTTAAAACATTATATTTAATCATAAAATGAAAATTATTCTTTATTGGTTAATATGGGGTATGGCATCTCATCACGTCATGGAGACGGTAAGTCGTACGTACGTACGAGTGTCAATATAATTATTTTTACGGTAAATCATATATAATTGGATGTTATTTCATATATAAAGAATAATAAAAATTTTATATTTATTATTTAATTCAGTTTTACTCATTATTATACCCATCCAAATAATAGTGTTTTTTAACAAAAAACTACACCACAACATGGAAACGGTGAGCCGTACGTACGCACATATGGTGAATTTGTCATTTATAGGATGGATAGAATAATGAATATGTTTTTTCTATATTTATAAAAACATCACAGTACGTAATAGGTACTAAAGTTATAATTTTGGAATGGATTCAATAATCAAATAGGAAGTGTAAGATGAAAAAACACCAAAGAGGTTAGTGAAATTGTTACCTCTTCTTCGGGTACTTCCTTTTGATTTGATCAAAAAGTCACTATAGGTTGGGTTTATAATCCATGGAAGTTCTCTAGGATGTAGTGGCATTAGTTGGGAGGATATTTGTACAGGGTTTTCCAAGACAAATGGATTTGGAGATGTGGAATTAAGAGAAGGGGAAGTACCCTTTTATAAGAGATGTGAGGTTCACTTTTGCAAAAAATTGAAATATTATTTTATTATAAGTCATTTTCAGTTTCTAATATATCCAAATTGATAAATTTTAAAGAGAAGGTGGGTATGGGTCGCAATACTATTAAAATTTATGTTTTAGATATGTTTAGGCCACCATATTAACCTTATCTTTTAGATTTAACTATTAGTTAAATAGACTAACTTTTACATTGTATTCTTCTATTCTTACAGTATATTTTTAATAAACATACTCTAAACATCCAAGAAAAAATCAAGTGGTTCATTAATGACACATATAATTATAATTGATCCCTTTTGCAGAACCTTATATTTTTAGGAATATTTTATCAACCAATAATATATTATTTGTTTCAAAAACTAATTTAGGTCAATTTTGACACTATTTAGTATTTGATTTTTGTGAAAATTATAATAGCATGGTTACTTCAAAAAATTTTTAACTAACCCTAACATGTCATATTAACCGAGATAATTATTTTAATGGATCAAAAGTATAGAATTATATTTTTTTGGATATTTATAATTTCAATTATTTTAATCATTATTTAATAAGGTTATTTATGCATCATCATTGTGTCATAAATAAACTTAATAATATAATGTATAGAAATTATAAATAAAATTCCATTATGTAAGAAATATAATTATCTATTTAATTAATATTTAATGTTGAATTTATCTTATGTATAACCCTATACTAAAAAAATATTTGTTATTAAACATTGAATTTTTCACTTTTAACTCTTTTATAAATAAAATAATAATAAATCTCCTAATATAATCCAAATATACAAAAAGGATAATATTTTATTCATAAGGTTGTTTTTGGTAAAGTTACATTTATTTAATAGAATTAAGACATGTGTTAGGGTAATTATAATATCATTATTACGTTTATTACCATATTTACTTTTAACTATGGTAAATAAATGTCCAATGTTTCTATTCACCATAAATTAATTTCATCTTATTGAACCAAATATTACTCAATATTTCTAACCTTATCTCCCGTATTTTTTAATTTCGACTCACATAAGTGGAAAAATTATTTTTTATGCAAAATTGAAAATGCTCCTAGAATGTGGGTAAATGAAGGTAAAAAGTTCAATAAAATTTTATACATCTAATTTTTTTTTAAAATGACTCCAATAAACCACATTGAACTAATATAGGTAATATGTATCTATATTGAATTATATAAAATAAATAATTATTTTATTATAAATTATGTTTTTAAACAATAATGTATTGTTGTTTTATTATTAATCAAAAATTGAATGTTTTCAACCAAATACACAAAATTGACACTAAGATAATTTTGATAATCCAAATTCAAAAATGATTTCTGTTTTTCCATTTTCAAAACAAATAATTATCAATAATAAATTTTAAATTGATTCATGTTGCTAAAAAAAGCGGGTTTTAATGAAATAAAAACTATTAAAAGATCGACATGCTATTAAGTAAAATTTAAATGTGAAATTAAGTATAATAACCTACATTGTATTAAAAGATAAAAATTTATATTATTATATATCCAAACCATTCAAATTTATAATTTATATTTATAAATTATTTCTATTAAAAAGTGGTTTTCAAATAAAATTTAGAATTTTTCACTATTCATCAAAATGTGAATGTTATTAGAAAAGTACCGAAAAGTTATTTAAATTAAAACATTATGTCCTGATTATAAAGAAGAATTTAATTTCATTAAATTATATATATTAAAGTTTCAAATATTGGAATCAAAAAAGGGTTCTCCATTAAAATGTGGTTACATTTAATATATTGAAAAATAATTATTTTATATGAAAAAATTATTTTGTTATTATATTATGTCTAAAAACATGTAATATGGATTCTAAAATTATTAGGATTATATAAAATTCAAAATACAATTAATATTATTCATAACCACTTTTTTAACAACTAGTTTTGTAAGTCATTGTCCGCTCGAACTCGGTGTTGTGTGTGGTGTATGATATTGAATTATTTTAAAGAGATAACATACTATGAAATCATGAGCTGTTACAATGTATTAAATTATTTTAAATAAGTCATACCTCTCACCCAATATCTATCATATATATACATTGGGAAAATATGACATTTCCATAAAATGTAGAAAACATAAATAATACCATAAAATTAACTTAGAGAATTAATTACATAAGATTGTTACCATAGTTTCTAATTTATAATTTTTAATCCTACCTAATAACATAATTTTTAGCCCTCATGGCTACCATACAATATAACCCTCAGGTATACCTTACAATGTAATCTTCACTACGACATTGTGGGGTAACCATTCCAATTACATTTGGTGTAACCATATGTTAAACCTCAAACATCAAAATATCCGTACGTTGGAGTGATATATATATATCACAACCATCATAATAAATAATTACTATGAACCAGAACATAATCCTAAAAAATAATACATATATCATATAAATTAGTCCATTGAAAAAAATAAATGAAATTAAAAGATGTTTTTTAATGAATAGTCCCATCAAAATATCATATATTTATTGTTATGATTGATAAAATGAATTAAATATGTATATATATATGAAATAAACATAATAAAATATAAGATAATACTAATTAATTTCATAATTAATATTAGTACCACATAATCAATGAAGTATAAGGTTAAACCAATGAATATAAGTTGGGTTAAGAATTCCCTTACCTTGGAGTTGTCTTATTTCAAACGTGTTCTATCAAATTGTATAATGGGATGAATATTGTTATCAATATATTAATGAACTATAATAATATTCATAATTAAATATATTAAATTTCAATAAAAACATTCTACCAATTTATTAATAATATTTTGTAATTTTATTTGTATTAGGTGAAATTATTTAATGTTTCCATGCATTGGTTAATTATGGATTTTCATATCAAATGGAAAAAAATACCAGAAGTATAATGTAATGGTTTTAATATATTTCTATTATTTTATATGATTACATTTATTTTCTGGTTTTCTAATATGATGATTAATCATTAGATAAATTATTAATTAAATTGTATTTGTTTATTTTGGAGGTTTTTACGACCACGTTGAACATAGATAATTTTATTTAATATCATGATAATATAATGGTGAATGAACATTAAAAATATATATTATGTATACATAAAACAAATTTAACCATATTAATGGTTTTATGACCCGACTAAAATGTGGTACTAGAAATTGAAGACACATCAACCATAATGTTGGTACATCAACAAATCACGGTTGGTGTTTTTATTTTTAGAATGAAAGGGAGTTGATAATAAGTATTATGATGAATTTTTCCATAAACATGTAAAATTATATTACATATATGATAATATTGTTTTCATTCCTTATGTATAATGTGAGATGGATAGTGTATAAACAATGTAAAATAATTGAAGTTAAAGTGAAATAAAATAATATTGGATTTTCACCTCTTGAATTCTCCTCCTCGAGAACCTCATTAATGCCTGTGTATTTGGACATTTTGTGCGACCATTTGTAATTGTACATTTTTAATAGGTTTTAGAATGTATATTGGATGAAATTAATAAAGGTAAATTATTTGAGGTGTGAGGGGAAGAGGTGGTGAGGGGAGGTATTTATAGTGGAAAAAATGGGTGTTCTCTCATTGATATGTATAGTAGACTATTAATTTCGCTCAAGATAGTTAATAGTTTGATAATTATATAAAAAAATAATATTATTATTAAGGATTGGTCAATATTTTTGGATTACATCGTCCTAACATAATCTATGAATCCATAAATCAAATATTTAGAAAATATGGTAAATAACTGTATTTCCATGTTCACAATAAATTTGAACATTTAAGAAAAATCCATAATAATTGAATTATTCATTTTTAAATGTGTAATATTCAAAAATGAACTCCATTTTATGATTTTTTTATAAATAATTGAAATTTAATTTTTAATTATAATATTAATCTATTAAAAAAATACCAATTTTAAAACTATAACTGATTTTATAACACATTTAAAAATTATTTAAAGTCTCATAAAATTATATTATAATCAGAAAACAAGAAATAATAAATTTATGAATCTATATAATGTAAATATATTTTATTTCAAATCATTATATTTATTATAAAGTTATGATTAAATATTAATATTATGAAAAATTCAAAAACTTAATTTACCATTTCCAAAACATTTACTTATTACATGATTGAAATACATCGTGATAACACTTATATGATACATAAATTTTATTTGTACTCTGATAGGTGAAATCATTATTCTATTATACATATTATTATTCATTATGGTCATGTTACTATAAGATAGGTAATGTTACAATTCAATTACAAAGTATTTCATTAATTTTTATAAATACTACTTATTTCATTATACATTTTTAAATAAGTTGAATATTTAATTCCAGAATGAAAAGAAATTGTTTTATATGTAAATATGTTGAACCATTATTAAACCATATAGATGTAATAATCATAATATTTTATATATAATGAGATTTTTATGTTATGTTTTCGGACTACACCTATATCCTACACATTTAAATAGGGAAAATAACCATTGATTATGTGTATGGAGGACTGCCATCTCACGAACCGATGTAATTCGTTTTCTATAATCGTATCTATACGTGATATATAAATATGTATATAATTTTTATTAATGATATTAAGAAATTTATTATAAATTATAACTTATAATATCACATATTCATTCTTAAATTTTATTCCCTAGAGCATATGATATCAGCTGGGGTGCTTATGACAGACTAACGCCACACATAGAAATGTGATCCATTCATCACATACTATATAAATTTAAGGTAGTGATAATTGATTTTATTCTTATATAAAGTATTTGTTACATATTATTCATTATAGAATATAAATATATCATATATGTTGTTACCGTTTCGTTAATTGAATAAATGATAATGTCGTTCATTTGTATAAAAGACTACCATATCACAAAGTGATAGTGTTTATTTTTATTAATGAATATTATGAATTATATCTTTAAGGTTATATAAATAAATAATATGAAATTTATAAAATAATTAACATCATTTAAATATAAATTCACATATAAATTATTTTCATCATGATCATCGAGAAAAGAAAACAGTAATCATGCGTACATATAACAGATTATCATGATTATTATAACATTGTTCATTTTTGATAACCATATTTAATTATTTGTTCAAATTATAGAATTTATTTTTAAAATTATATGTTTATTTTGGTCACCATTCCAGATATTATTAAATAGTAATCAATTTTATATAATTATAAAGAACATATATATTTTTATGACATTATGCTTTTATAAATAAAACATGTGACATAAAATTAATTAGTTTTCAAATTTAATATCACATGGTGAGGAATAAATTAAAATGAATTTAAATATAAAAAATGCTTTTTATTAAAAAATATATGTTTTATTTTTATTATTCATGGATATAAAGAACATATGCTGCATATCAGTCTCAATGTATGGGATCTTTCTAACCCACAATTGTCTTTAGGTTATGAAAATTCACACTATTGCCCAATTTTTCTATAATTAATACATTATAATTATTATAAATTATGTATAAGATTCCCTAAAATATAATACTATTTTAGTATCCCTTCTATTGATGGGAAATAATTTCATTAGTGTTATTTCTCAGATTCTTTCACTAGGGAATCTCTTTTTATTATGTTATTAGAAAATATTATGAAATCAATTCAATTATATGGGTAATTTGTATTTATATACCTTATGATTTATATCCTTATATGGAAATCATATGAATTTATATAAAATTATTGTGAATGGTGGTCCTATAATTATATTTCCCATCTAATTAATTGGGTAATGTTTTAGTCTCTCAATATGTTATGTTATGTATTAAAGAGTAAAAATATTTTATTATAGGACTCTTCCTACCATGACATTAATACATTGAAGTTATCATTAACTTATATTGTTATCATTTTTTATTACTTTTCAACATTCAAATAATTCTATTATATTATATTTTGTAATATGTTGGTTTTTACAAACTATAAGAACTTTTCTCTAAATGTATTTAATTAAATTATCAAAATAATAAATCAATTCACATTGAATGAAATTATTATTTTATGAATGAGTACTGACTCAGAGGATAGGGTGTAGAATTCTTAAGAAATTACATCGGTACTTAATGAAATTTTCTCTATAAAGTGGTATTTAGAATAGTGTTTGGTCTATAATGAATCTTTCAATTTGTATGAGAAAATGTATCCATGTTTGAATTTCTCCATACTAATTGGTACAATTAATTTTTTTTGGTTAATACTCAAATGTCAAATGTTATCTGTGAAACATGTTATACATGACTTATTATGTAATGGGGGATAACAGGTTTTGGGTAAATTTAGCCAGAAAATGTTATTCCTCCTGTAATTTAATCCAAAAAATGATTTGGTCATGATACAAGAATATGTCTATGAAATAATTATGTGTATTGTGTTTTAATGATGTTGTAGTCGATGTTTTGATTATGCACCGATAAACAAAACATCATAATATCATATCCAATAAATTGTCTGATCAATAATAATTAAATTTTATAGAGGATCAACTAGGAGTTGAATATTATATTGAGGAATATAGTTATTCCTAACACTAGTCCATCTGAAATGGTATTCCCCCCATCTTGTATTGTAATTCTGACACCAATCTATCAATTACATTGTTTATGTAATCACATGAATTGTTTTATAAGATACAAAACCATTTTTGAGTTGTTGTGGCCAAGGAAAAATAAATTTTGTAGTTTAACATTATCATAAAACAAAATACATGGTGGTATGAATCATTTGGGTCATGATAAAAATAAGTCATGATTTTTTCATTGTAGTTGGTAGAGATAAATAAAACAGGTTATGTTTTATTATTCTGGAAAAATAATAAAATAATAACAATTGTTATATTTGATGTTGTTCAATAATCATATAACACTATGTGGCATTGATCAATAAATGTGAAGTTAAGACTGATTTATAAATGCAGGATGACACTAAAAATTCATTAGTTTCTAAACATTATCAAAAAAAATATCATGTGAATGAGTAATGGAAATAATTACATATGATTTTTTGAGTACTCAAAAGTGTTTTGAATGGGATTCATCCTAAAAAACTATTTATTAAATGGATTTTAGAATGTATCGAATGTTTCAATGGTGTTTATAGAACAATGGTTTCAATTTTGAATGTCATTTAGTTGATTTGGAAAATTAGAATATAAATTCAATATTTCCTATATGTTATCAATTAGGCCATGAAAATTAAATTTCTATGATTTTTTCACTGTCATATTGAAAATAAAAATTACCATTTATAACAGACTAAGAAATAGTTATAATTTTTTATAGTGGATGATGTTGTGAGAATATTCATGATGTTTTGAGAATAATCAAGAAGAGTTGAGATGAGATGAATAATTTAATGATGTATTAAAAATGGAAATGAATTTAACGATTCAAAAAATTAGGTTATGTAGAAAAACATTTTAGATTACCACCCCATATAATTATGGAACACCTATAAATAAAATTATGAACAATGTTTATTGGACACATGTATTGTTCACATGGGAAAATAAATATATCACATTGAATGTTTTTGAGAATTTTTTATTCTGGATAGTGTATTATTGGTGATTTCATCTAAAGATAATAAGAAGAAAATATTCATATATTATTAGACCGAGTAATCATACATAGTATACAAATTAAATTTTGATGTGGTTCATAATTTTTTACAGTATTATTTATTATCTTTTTTCTAGAATGAGGTATCTAATAATAGAATTAGATATATCTATAATACTGAACATATAAAGAGGTCCAAAATAGATGTTATTATCTATTTATAGGTATGAAAATGAAGATGTTTCTTTTTAAGAATCTAATATGTGTATTTTGATATAGAATCATAATTTCATGGTTTGAATGAATTCGTTCAGCATTCATAACATGATAAAAAACACGATTTACATAACTAATGCTAAATTAATAACTTGAACTGTTGTATTGATCATAGAGTTAAAAAAGTAAAATGGTATATCCTACTTTTTGTGTCCACAAAAATGTTTTTGTTTAATAGTGGATTTTGTGGTATTGGATTGTCTCTAAATCATTAAAAGTATTTAATAAGTGTTATTGAGGTGGAAATTATCTAAACACCTATGATCTTGAAGATTTGTGAAAAAATTTCAATCAAAAAATAGATAATTTATTAATAGGATGTGATGTATATTGTAAAATAAAGAAAACATTAAAGGGAATGGCATCAATAATTCAAACCTCTACCCTCTCAAGGATTCTAATATCATTGATGTGAATTCTCAAGTGGTAATATAGGAATGGTTCCCTTCATTTAGTCATTTCTTATGTTTTAATATAATAACTTTTGATTTGAACACGATATTGTTTGGAGAGTTTGGGGATTTTTGTCTTCGATGGAGAGAACTATCATATCAAGAAATATAAAATTCTTTATTACCATATTTTTCATGGGTATGGTTTTTTGGAACAATTATAGATGGATTTCCCCATATTGATGAATGATATCCAATTACTTATATTGAAAACTAGAATCTTGAGAATGATGGAAGAGATTAGAAGGCATTACTCTCATAACATTCTAAAAGTGATTTTTTAATAGTTTTGGGAGTTTCTACTATCAATGGTAAATTGGAAATGTTAAACAATTTTTATGGAGGAAATATAAGGGATAATAATTAATATTTTCAAATATAGTGTATAATATATATAGATAATTAAAAGGATGGTTATGAATATTTTAGATAATTAATTACAATGGATAATGATGTTTTTCCACTATTCAATATCGTAGTGAATATATATGAAGTCTAACCATTTACTGAAAAAATATTTGGAATTATTCAATGAAATGTTTGATTTAACTATTTCAACTTTTCATGATGGAGAACAGGAAACCCTATATCTATAAAATGATGATATTACTATCATTACTAATTAAATTAAAAGGGAGAATGCTATGAAAAGAGAAATAGAATTTTATCTAGAAATGTTCCACAACGCTCCAATCAAAGGAAAGAACATTGATTATTTTTGAGGTAGAAGATGATGATAATTTGGAATCTGAAAATGATGTCTATAAACAAATTTGTCACTATATTCCTTAATTTTAAAAAAACTTTATTGAGGTAAAGGAATAAATATTGTGAAACATCAATTGATATTTTTATTGTGGAGCTATTTTTAGCATTTTTCTGATTTTTCCTTGATGAATGAATGAACATGATAGTGAAGAAGGAGAAAAAATATCAAGAAGATCCTGAAATGAACATATTGATGAACTAAAATCTTATTCCATGGGTAATTATGAAAATATTACCAAATCCAAAATGAGACACTTTTGACTAAACATTATGATGTCGTATATAGTTATGTTGAGATAGTAATGATTAAATTTTTTCTATATAAAATACATTCATTGAAATAATTTACATCTAGGTGTTTCAATGTATCATTTCACATTAATTGGTGAATGACATTTAATTTCATCCTATGTGAAAATTGAATGATCTTTTTAGAGAGTTTGTATAAATTCAAATATTAATAAATAACTTGATGAAGTAATGTCCTATACCAAATAATAAATAATTAATTTATGAACAAAAGACAATGTTTTTCCGAAAATTTATTTAATGAAAATTTCTTTAGAGATGTAAATTAATCATAAGAATCAACTAAAAGTAAATTATAAATATAAGGATAAAAGATGTGAATTTTTCAGAAAAGGTTTTCTAATGATTAGTAGTGTATTAAAATTTTCACAAATTCTATCTATATTGTTGTTGAAATTTATGGAAATCTTGAGCCTAATAAAAATCATAAAATATTACCTTTAAATGTTGAGAAGTGATTTTATGTTGTTCTAATGAATATTAAATCTGAGTAAAACAGGTATCTTCCAAATACTGACCGAATTCGAAATTCAGAAGTGCCTATAAATGATGGGTAAATGATAAAAGTTGTTACTAGATCTTGTTCTAATGTTGTTTGAATGAAATATGAATTGAAAAAGAATATTCTATATCATTATAAAGATAATGGGGATAAATAATGTTCTTGTATGAATGATGATAATGTTTATGATAATCATTTTTATAACTAGGTTCAAATTCGATGATGTATAAAAATGTATCCATTTTATGGTTACTGATGGTATTGTGGTGTATTTGGGAATTATGAAATGTGTGTTGGTTAAATAAAAAATATTTTAAAAATTCCACATGTTATAGTAGAAATGTCACTAGGGTGATTCAAACCAATCAAAGAAACAATTATTATAAATATATGTTGAAATTATCTAATAGGTTCCAAACCATGGAATTTTTCTAATATTTCAACAACCTATACATCATGAAAAAGGGTGAATTTTTTTGATACCAATATAAAAAAATGTTTATAACATTTCATAGAGGTTTAAGGGAAACAATATAAAGGGAAATAAATATCACTTATCATAGAAACTACACTGAAAAAACAAAATGAGAATGACATTGTAATTATAATAGTGGTTATTATTATCATATAAAATTAGATTTTAGTTTATTAAAAAATGTAAAATATATCTAATATTTAATATTGACATTTGGATATTTTTAATCCCTTAGAATTAGAGGTTTTGTATCCTATATAATTACAGAAAAAAAGATAAAAAATAATAAGTCCATATTTTTTATGGACTGGAAAATAATATGTTGAGTTTTGTAAAATTGTATGAGGACAGAAATAAATATTTTCTAGAAAAAACTGCATTATTGTGAAAATGATGAATATTTAATGATTTTATAAGAGAAAAATGTATAAAAGGTGTTTTTTTAAGTGGTAGAAGTTTATAAATCATTTTACCTATGAATTATAAAAGAAACGAAGTTGTGATATAAAATAATGGGACATAGGTGGCTGAGAACATGAGAAATTTATAATAGCAATAATCTGTTCTTGGTATTTTTATTGTGTCATTATGTATATTTTTTATTGCACAACTTTATAGAAATGGAATATCAATAACTCGTTACATCAGAAAGTTGATATTCACTCAACTCAACCACTATAACATCTCAATAATAATATTTATATGATAATAAGAAACAAATATACATTTTGAGACATCTAATAAATTTATTTTGTTTATCATTTGAGTCACCTTACCTTTGTTATGTATTTTAAACATAATTTAGATACTCTAAATTTGTTTAAAATATTTAGGAGAACTATTGATACGAATTGTGGTATTCTATAAAGAATATGAAAAAAAATTATGATGAATAGAATAGTGACGAGTTCAGATGTGAACACAAAAAACATTCAATTGCGAATGAGTTCAGTGCACCTTTAACACCAAAAAATTTCTTCTATGAGAAGAAAAAAAAATTTCGGATTCAAACATGGCCAAGAAAGTTTCTTGATATTGGTTTGTTTATAATGAAAATAAATTTTCCTACTATTTAATTTATGATATTACACCTTTTAAAATCTTATTTGACAAAAATATATTTTGAAAATAATTCTGAGTTTTTTAGAGTACCTACATGATAAAAAACAATGGTGTAAACATTGTATTACTATGTCAGATAGGTGATGATGAAATATTTTGTGGATATTATCTAGATAGAAAATGATATATAATTTCAAAAAAATGTAAGATTATTATTTGATTTAATTTATGTAATGATTTTGGGAAATATTATTTAGATACAATGAAATAAAATATAGATAAGAAGATGAAAATGATAAATGAACTTTTTATGTAAAAGTAAAAGTATTCCGAAAATTGATAAAACATCTATGTAGAACAATTAGAGTCACATATTTCTAGAGAAGATGAAATATTTAGATCATATAAACATAGGATGGGGAAGAATGTTGAAGCAGAAAACATAATTGGTGATAAATATGAAAATGTTGAGAAAATATAGACATAAAATGTTAGAACACATATTTTTTTATTCAAAAGTTGACTTGAATCATGTTAATGATTATTTGTGGAATTCGTAATTGAATTAGTATATAAATGATGAGGTGAATCCAATTAAGATGAATGATACTTGGGACATCATTTCTATGAAAAATAAAATAAAATTATTAGTACAAAGTGGGTGTTCTAAAAAATAACGAATAAATACGAAGATGTGTTCAGAAAATAAAAATGATTTGTTTGTAATGGTTACTAACATATTAAAGTAATTGATTTTTTGGTTTCTTTTATTCCAGTGGAATTATAGGAAATAATAATATTCTACATATTTATTTCATTACAAAGAAGTTAGTTTTTTCAAATTGATATAATGTTTTAATTTCTAAACAAAGAACATGATGAAGGAGTTTATATTGGACAACAATGTAGGTTTATTATTGGGAGGGATGACTGTTATTTGTGAGATTTGAATAAATCCTTACATGGGATAAATAAATATAGGATATCATGGAATTAAAAATAGGAAACCAACTTAGGAAATTATAAATTTAATAAATGAATAATTTATTGTGATCTATACATAAAATAATGTTTGGATATATCCTTCATTTTTATCGATTATGATGATGAAATTATCTTTTATGGGAATTATGAAATAACATGTGAACGGTGTTTATAATAAAAAATGAATTATTTGAGATTTCTATTATTAGTGAAGAAAAATACTTTCATGAACTTAGAATTTATAAATTGAAGAGGAATTAAATTTTTTCAAAGAAAATTATGTTATGTAACACCATAATATGTTTGTAATGGAAAATTGAAAACATGATTCTACACTAATTTCAATGGGATCCAAATAAACTAAATATGTAAAAGGTATGATTGTTGACACTAAATATTTTTAGAAGATTATTGGGAGTTTGATATATTTGACTACCTCAAGACCATACATTATTTATGATATTTCTTTCTGTAAAATAATACAAATTGATCCAAAGTAATCCCACCTATTTTATGGGAAAATAATAATCATATATAATATAGGAGAAATATACTTTGGAATCATGTATAATAGATAATATATAATTGAATAGTTTAGTTATAGAGGCATTTACTGTTATGGGATTGTTAATGATAGAATATCGACATTTTGTATAGTTTAAATCAAGGTAATTTTTTCCCCAGCAAACTATGAAAGAATATTCAGTCACTCTTACAGCGACTATAGTTGGGTATGTTTCTTACACAAATTTCAGCACCCAACATATGTGGATGAAGACTGAATTTGATGAGTTACATAGTGAAGTAATTTTACCTCTTTTCATGTGACGTGATAATCAGAGTTCAATAATCAATACCATTAATCAAGTAAAAAATTATTATTCAAAACAAATTTATATCAAATAAATATTCATCAAAAAGCTTGTGGAGAGGAATGAACCTAGGGTGGATTATGTTCCCACATCGGGCCAAGATGATGTAATTTTTAAAAAAACCTTTATCGAAGGAATAATTTATTAAAATGATGTTGAACATGGGAGTAAAAAATATATCTCTCCAAGGATGATGTATGAATTTCTGTCCCCACTCTCATCTACACTTGGTATAGTTTTCTTGTAGGGGATAATAATTTCATAAATTTAAACATTGATATGTCCTAAAAATTTTATGGGAACATTAATGTATGGGAGACATGGGTATTCTATGATCATAGTATGTATGTGTGTGAATTAGTTTTATTGTTTGTTGATTTTTCTATGAAATTTTTATCTATATGTAATTGAAAGATTTTTTAAAAGGTGAAATCCAATTATGAATTTAATGTTGAAATTGTATTTATGTCGCTAGTTTTGGAGATAATAATTTATTTTCAATGATTCATGCTCCCTTATTATGTAACGATTCCAAAATTCCATGAAATCTTCTTTAAATTTTATGGATTTATTTTGAGACCGCACACTTTGACGACATGTGATTTCGAGGCCCGGTGAGCCCGAAACTGTCTTTTGAACTATTTTAACTTCTGTTCAGTAAATGTAATTGCAGGATTTTTTATCTTTTAAACCATTGCTTGGATTGAAAATATAAGGGCACCAATGAACTTAAAACATCTTGATTCTCCTAAAAATGACTTAAATTCTGCAGGTAACAGTTGATCAGAAAAGTTATTTTTTAGACAATTTGAGGAAAGTAATGAATTAATTTCCAAGAATTTTTTTATTTATTTTCTCTCTGTAGGGTGGAGAATTACAATGTTGTGGTGCAGTGACAAGGTGATAACAAGGAGCATTAATGATGCTCAATAATGGAATGTATCACACAGCTCAATGATTCAATAATTAAGTATAAAAAAGAAGATGTTTCATAAATGAAAAAGTTTAACAACCCAACATTGCAACATAAAAGATATGATGTGACACAATTTTTTTTAATAAACCACCATCTGGGGGAATATGGAATTAAACTGTGAGTATTCTCTGATGAACTGCTGACAGTTTTCCAATCCAATGAATAAAATTTAAATGCCAGTGAGATGTCATCATCTTTGATGGGCCTGAAAGAACGGATCCAGAAGTGATGTAGACATCATGAAACCTCAAGGTAGAATTCTTCTGCATCGATCTTCAATGAGGCATGGGTTGCTAAAATTTTATGTTCATCCTCTTTCTTTTCTATAAATGATAAAAGCAGATCAACCCACAAATAGGTTGATCTGCAATTTGTGCATTTCTGTAGGAGTATAACTGTATATGAGGATTTCTCTATCTATGTTTCATGATATCGTTATATGATTGAAAATCACCACCAAGAATCCCTGAGAATAAAACTTATAACGTGGATGCAGCGACCCGACACAAAAAAAGGCTCGGACCCCTCCCCATTTGTGCTCTTTGTTAATAGATTATCTGATGTGGAAGAAAGATGAATATGGGATGTTCACGGTGAAGAAGGGATTTCCTGAACACTGTTGGTGTAAGTGGTGTGAATAATAAACCACTAGAGTGCATACGGTGGTCCACCATGAAATCTGACCGAGCATTGGAATTGGCGGCAGCGCCGGTGGTGAGTGCGAGCAGAGGGCCGCGTCGCAATTTTAGGTGCGATGAGGCAGTGGGAGTTGTAGATTTAGGAAAGAACTAATCGAAGGGATGAGCCGCATTCAGACCATTAGGGCAGCTGGTGAACTGTGGTCCTTCAACCTCGGATGGGGGAGGCACTGTGTCCGCGAGGCCAGCAGATGTCGGACGAGGCATGTCTGCTGTGTCCCGGCTGGACAGAACCCCACTTGGCACACTATGTGGTCAGTCCTCACCTTTTAGGCCTCATCTCAGGGGGAATTATGTCTTGGACCCCCATTTAGCATGCAAGACCCATGCCAGTGGGACGGACCCGCACCCAACGGGATGAACTCGTGCCAAACTGGTTGAACCCATGCCCAATGGTCCGCACCCTTACCTAGCATGCCTAAACTTCACCCAGTGGGCTGAACCCATTTCGAAAGGCTAGAACCACACCCATTGGCCTGGCCTAGACAAGAAAAATCAATTGCCTACCTACCGGTCTAGTCCCTCAGTGAACCCTGGTTGGGTCTACCAAGGCACATTGGGTCTGGACCTCTAGCCAGGCTGGACCAGACTGATCTCGACCTGAACAGAGGTCAATCGAGTCCTTATAAATAAACTGAGTTACATGGGACCCACAATCCGATTTTTTCAGGTCGGTCAAACTGTGTCGGACCTATCCTAGACCCAACCACACCATATTTACTAAAATGCTAGTATCTCTCAGACCAGACATCTGATTGACATCCTTTCAGTGGCTTTGGGGCCCTTTTGAAGGAGTGACCATTCTAATATATTATAATTGAGTTTCTAATGAATTTATAGTATTAATGTTTTGGATGACACTCGAATCCATTCAAGGACTTTTTACTAAAATTCCCATAACATATAGCCCGAGTGTCTGAACAATGTGACATGTATTGTGTTTCAACCCTTATAATGAGACGGGCCATTGGGGTTTCATTATGTGGGATATCGTGGATATTTATGTATAGCCGATGGATTTTAGAGCGGATCATCTGAATATCAAACATGTTATGTGTGAGAGTCTAGTGGATGGATGTTACGTGATGAATGAATAGGGATCCTGATTGGGTCAACACCTAGAGATTATGTGTGGGTCTGAAACTAGTGATCCTATGTGGGCCACCACCTAGATATCCTTTCAGATTGAACACCTAGAGATCATTTTTGGTTTTACACATATTGATCCTATGTGGGATATCACCTAGCAATCCTCTGTTTGTCAGTACATACCTGCCCTATAAGGTTCATCAACAGATCCTCTTGATAGAAAAAGGTAATCTATATTTACAAAAAATAATCTTTACGTATTTACATATTTTATACCTGGTGTTTTCTGTGTCTTTTACTTTGTTCTTTTTGTTTCTGAATTTTCTAGGTGGTGTTACCTCAGTGGTATTTTATTTTGTGGTGTTTTCCCTCAATGATTAATAAGTGACCTTTGGGGGTCTCTGGGTACATATATAGTATTGTCATAATCACCTCTACATGGTCTTTTCCCGTAACTTTTGTGTCTTGTAAAGATGATAGAAATCAGTGACAAGGACATTGGGGAAAAAGGAGTTGATGTTTCTCGAAGGTGGAATGATAGACGTGATGTACTGAAGATATATCAAACAGAGAGTTGTACGTACCTTTATGGTAGGATCTTTTTTGGATTGCCTTTAGAGATTTTAATACTTTTTATATATTCCTTTTTAGTATAGATTCTATTCTAGCATCTTTTCATTCATTTTATACACATTAATCACATTAGTGGTACTTTTTGATGGATATAATACTCTCTTTCCTTTGGGATTTTTTATTGTAGTATGCTATGAAATTTTGTGTACAGGTTTAAAGGGAATGACTTCTCTTTTTGGGTTACTCATTTTTGGTGCTAGTCAGTAGACCCTTTCATATGGAAGGAGGGAATGGGGTAGTCATAGCATGGGCCCCAGGGGATGGGTCTTGATAAAGTGGTATCAAATGGTGGTCTATTCTACTAGAATAACTAAGAGTCTATGTTACTCAATGGGGGAATAGTGGTATGTGTCTTGAGTTTAGATTTTTGTCCAGTGAGTCATGTGTTGGTTCGGCGGCTAACGTATCCTTACAAGAGGACCCTAAATTATACTTTTTGACTCAATAAAGGAAAACACAAGTTGCATGTGTTTTGTAAAAGTTGTTCTCATGTACCCTTTTGAGTCATCTCAAATGGTATAACTTATTGACTATGGAACATTTGTTTTTCTATTGGATTCCTCCACAAAAATAGCCATTCAGGATCCCAGTGAAAGATCACGATGATGGTCCCCTGAGCGACGATGCATTGGTGTAGGGACCAGTTAAAAATCTATCACCTTCGAGTGGTGTACCAACAACACTACCACCTAGAGAGTAGTAGTTTCTACCATCCCCACCAGCAGAGGCTGCACACCGACATAGCGTGCTTCACAAGTTCCATATATAGTGACCTCCGAGGATTTAAGGCGAGATGTATCCTGATCGTACCACGATTCACTGTTTCATTTTCACCCTTACACCGCTGTGCTAAACATATTTTGTATTAAAAATTATAAAAATATTATCAAATTGTACTTCATGTTTGATTCAATAATTTAGTGTTTATCACTATTAAATAGGGCAATGATACTTGTTTTGAAAATTACAATGTAGGTGGAGGTGATTTGGAGGGCTCTTGATGAAGTGAAAGAAAACTGGGCCAAAATTGCATGGATCCATGGACATCTGTCCACTGTTTTGAATAGTACACAAAATCCGTGCATCCAAATGGGCTGAAATTTTGTGGGCCTGTCCAAAATTCAATATTCTACATTTCCTATTAAGGAACCCAATCCTGATTCGGATTGCATGGGACCCATACGAACTGATCTGTCCGAGCCACCGAATTTGGACCAAGTCAAATTCGGTGTTCTGTATTTTATCAATATCTCGAGAATTATTTGTCCAAACGGTGCCAAACTTTCGGTGGAGACAGTCAAGAGGTAGGGCTACAACTTTTCTATTTTCTCCAAAGCGAGATAAGACTGTCTGAATGCCGAAACGCGTCCTGCAAGTGGATTGATGAAATCTGTGTTCCCAAAACCACCTCCCACATTTCCTATAAAAGGGCACCTTGGGCTCCTCATTTGCAAGTTCGGCCAAGGAGTGAAGTGCTGCCAATTTGGAGTCCTAGAAGAGTCTCCTAATCACCTTGGAGGTTCTGGAGGCCCCTATCCTCATAGGGAGATCAACAATGAAGAAGGAGTTCCACCCGAGCTTCCTCCTCCTCCCGATGTCGAGCTAAAAGTTGGGTGTTCGTTGTGAGGGAGCTACACACATGCCAAGGGAGTTCCGATGCATAAATTAGCTACTGGTTTGGATTAATTTGGGTGTTTAAACATTTCATTCCATGTATCTTATTTTATTTCAGATTTGAATTCTTGATTTGATGCATGTGAGTGTTATGCTCTTAATTTCTAACCGATCGGTGTGAGGTTTTGAGTGCGTGACTTGTGTTGTTCCGATTGGACATCACAAGAATCCTTTTCATACCCACCTTATTGAGATTTCAATATGCTTTGGAAGCTCTTATTCTATGCATAAGTATTGGACCTTGACAACACGATTGTTACGTCAAGGTTTGGTCCGTAAAGTATTGAAATAAAAGCTTAGGAATTAATCGGGATTCCAATTAACTCCAACCAAAGGATTACTCTAAACCCAAGATGAATCTCTATGAACAATGAACTTGATATGTGTGTAGTGAAATCACATCGACCCTTTTATCTCATATTTCTCAAAATCCATTTGGTCACTCATCTTTTAAGCTATTTCAATTAAGTCATTGTTTTAAGCTGTTTTCAAAACCACCCCTCTCTTAGACATTTTTATCAAAAATACACACTCTAAACCTACCAACGCTCCTTGAGAGACGACCTAGGGTTTACCCTAGACTTTAAATCAATCTTAAAAATATAATCAATTTGACGTGTCACGACAACACGGTCAAATTTTGGCGCCGTTGCCGGGGAGCGCTTTGGTTTTTTGTGCGTGTTTTTGATAAATTTTTTTTTTTTTTTTTTTGTAATTTTTGTGAATATTTGTTTGTTTTATCTTCTACCTTTGAATTTGTTTTTGTGTTCTAATTTATTTATTGTTTAGGTTCTTTGTATGACGCGTTCTACTCCGGGAGACCTACAAACTTTTGAACCCGAACCGGAGAGGATCCTACATCAACGAAACCGAGACATACAAGACCACACTTTGAAGGAGGAGACATCAAATCTTAAAATTCTTCTTGATCCTTCTTATTCTTCTGAAACCAAAGTTAAAATTGAACATAACTTGTATAACATGGCTGAAAATAATAGAACACTAAAAGAACTAACCTCACCTGATGTTGATATCCAACCCACTTACATTCAATTACAAGGTGAGGCACCCAATTTTGAACTAAAATCTGGTTTAATTCATTTATTACCAAGATTTCATGGACTGCCAGGAGAAGATCCACATAAGCATTTAAAAGAATTTCATACTGTGTGTTCAACCTTAAAACCTGCTAATGTGGATGAAGAACAAGTGAAGCTTAGGGCATTCCCATTTTCATTAGAAGACACTGCAAAAGATTGGTTATACTATGTCAATTCACCAATTAGGGGCTGGGCAGACATGAAACGCCTTTTTCTTGAAAAATACTTCCCAGCCTCTCGAACTGCAACTATAAGGAAAGAAATATGTGGTATAAGACAATCTCAGGGGGAAACATTACATGAATATTGGGAACGCTTTAAAAGGTTATGTTCAAGTTGCCCACACCACCAAATAAGTGATCAACTTTTAATTCAATATTTTTATGAAGGTTTGATTCCTATTGATCGAAATATGATTGATGCTGCTGCAGGTGGTGCATTGGTAGATAAGACCCCAATCGCTGCAAGAACCCTCATTGAGAACATGGCACAGAACACTCAACAATTCGGTACACGGTCCAGTGTTCCCATTCGAGGTGTCCATGAGGTGCAAAGTACTGAGTTTGAGAAGAAGGTGGACACGAAGTTCGAAGAGGTAAGTACCCTTCTGCGACAACTAGCTCTCTCCCAAGGGAAATATCAATCTCCTCCTCCCATCCATTGTGGAATCTGCTCTTCTGACACCCACTATTCTGACCAATGCCCCCAATTGAGAGAAACTTCTGAAAGTTGTGAGGCAATATTTCCAGGACGCCCCTTTAACCAACCCTTTAGGCAAGAACCATACTATCCATCCAACCAAGGTTGGAAGGACAACCAAGCCTATAGGCAAGGGGGGTATTCAAACCAACCTCAACAGCAATGGAACCAACAAGGTCAGAGTAGTCATCCACCACCACCCAGAAATCCTCAACCACCTCAAAGGCCATTCCAACCACCCCCTCCAAAAACCGATCCTAGCCTAGAAGATATGATGAAACAAATGGCTGCCAATAATCTCCAATTCCAACAAACCACCCAAGCAGCCATACAAGACCTAAAGACCCAACTAGGACAACTTGCCAACTCGGTGGGGGAAATCCAAAGTCATGGGTCGGGTAAACTACCATCTCAACCAGTAGTAAACCCTAGGGATAAAGGAAATGTTAGTGCAATCACCCTTAGGAGTGGGACACAACTCAAAAGCCAAATGACCCCTCCATTAGAGTCCTCCCATCCAAAGGAAACCACCATCCCAACTGCTGAAAATGGTCCAAGAGAAGAAAACCCTTTTCCTGAGAGAAGCCCTTCCAAAGGAAAGACTGTGGTTGTTGATGAACCACCTATCCCAACCATTCCTCTTCCATTTCCTCAAAGGGCTGCCCAACCTAGAAAACAAAAAGAAACCGAACTTGATAAAGAAATCTTGGAAACTTTCAAGAAAGTACAGGTTAACATTCCTTTGATTGATGCTGTGAAGCAAATTCCAAGATATGCCAAGTTTCTGAAGGAGATGTGTACACACCGAAGGAGGCTTCGTGGTGATGAGAAGGTGAGCCTGGGAAGGAATGTTTCAGCATTGATAGAGTCATCACTTCCTACCAAGTGCAATGATCCTGGGACATTCTCGATTCCATGCACCATAGGGGAGTATTCGTGTTCCAATGCTATGCTTGATTTGGGTGCTTCTATTAATGTGATGCCTCACTCTATTTACTCTTCATTGCAGGTCGGTGAACTGAAGCCCACTGGTATTGTCGTTCAGCTAGCAAATCGGAGTACGGCACACCCCTCTGGTGTGCTAGAGGATGTTCTTGTGAGGGTGCAAAATTTAATTTTTCCTGCTGATTTTTACGTGCTTAAAATGGAAGATGATAGGATGAATGGACATGCCCCAATTATATTGGGGAGACCTTTCTTGAAAACCGCCAAAACCATAATTAATGTCCATAATGGTACATTATCTATGGAGTTTGGTGGTAATATTGTCCACTTCAATATCCTTGATGCCATGAAGCACCCCTCAGAAGAACACTCCTCTCTCTTTGTCAATTCAATTGATGTTCTCCCTTCCCCTGAAACAACTTATTTTCATTCACCTGATCCCCTTTCTGAGTTTTCTTCATTGATTGAAATGTTAGGTAATGAATCATGCATTGATTGTTGTAGCGGTTTAGAGAAATGTCATGCATGTTTGTTAATTGATGATTTCTTGAACACAGAGGATCACATGACCATCGATAATACTGCTAAGCTTGTAAAAGCTCATTCCTCATCTGAGGATGTTACCATTGAGCAGTTAGATGAGATCAGTGACTTCTCACTTTCACACACACTTCTGTCAATCCAAAATCCCCCAGAATTGGAACTAAAACAACTGCCTCAAGATTTAAAATACTCATATCTTGAGAATGGAAACAAGTTGCCCGTCATCATTGCTAGTTCACTCCCTCCTGAGCATGAATTGCGACTGCTTGATCTTTTGAGGAAGTATAAACAAGCTTTGGGATGGACACTTGCTGACATTCCTGGCATTAGCCCATCAATTTGTACACATCATATTTTATTAAATGATGATGCTAAACCAGTGAGGCAGTCACAACGACGACTGAACCCAAACCTACTTGATGTTGTTAAAAAAGAAGTAACAAAATTGTTGGCTGCTGGAATCATTTACCCTATCTCTGACAGCCAATGGGTCAGTCCTGTTCAAGTAGTTCCTAAAAAAACTGGCCTTACTGTAGTTAAAAATGAAAATAATGAATTGGTTCCAACTCGTGTGCAGAATAGTTGGCGTGTCTGTATAGACTATCGCCGACTAAACCAACACACTAGGAAGGACCATTTCCCATTGCCATTCATTGACCAGATGCTAGAGAGGCTAGCAGGGAAGTCCCATTACTGTTTCCTTGATGGGTATTCAGGATACTTTCAGATCCATATTGCCCCTGAGGATCAGGAAAAGACAACCTTTACTTGCCCCTTTGGTACATTTGCTTATAGAAGGATGCCATTTGGTCTGTGCAATGCTCCAGGTACTTTCCAACGATGTATGGTTAGTATTTTTTCGGATTACCTGGAGAATTGCATGGAGGTTTTTATGGATGATTTTACTGTTTATGGATCCTCTTTTGATGAATGTTTAAGTAGTCTTGGTTCTGTCCTACGTCGCTGTATTGAAAAGAATCTTGTATTAAATTATGAGAAATGCCATTTCATGGTGCGACAAGGCATAGTTTTGGGACATGTCATTTCTGGGGAAGGAATCCAAGTGGACAAATCAAAAGTAGATATCATTTCCTCCCTACCATTCCCTAAAAATGTTCGGGATGTGCGGTCTTTCCTGGGTCATGCTGGATTTTATCGTCGTTTCATTCGTGACTTTAGTAAAATTGCACTCCCCCTCTCCCGATTACTCCAAAAAGAAAAAGAATTTGATTTTGATAAAAAATGTGAGGAAGCTTTCAATAAGTTAAAATGGAGTCTCACGTCACCCCCGGTAATCCAACCACCTCGGTGGGATTTACCATTTGAGCTAATGTGTGACGCCTCTAACTATGCAGTTGGGGCAGTCTTGTCACAGAGGGTCGATCGAGCTCCACATGTCATTGCCTATGCCTCACGTACTTTGGACCCTGCCCAAGCAAACTACACCACCACTGAAAAAGAATTTCTTTCCATTGTGTTTGCCTTGGGTAAATTCAGGCCATACCTTATAGGGTCCAAAGTCGTTGTGTTCTCAGACCATGCAGCCCTCCGATATCTCCTAAAGAAACCAGAAGCCAAACCACGTCTCATTCGCTGGATGCTCCTCCTTCAAGAATTTGATCTAGAAATTAGGGATAAAAAAGGAGCAGAGAATGTGGTTGCTGACCATATCAGTAGGATTCTCCCACCCTCGGACATTGACTCATCCCCCTGTATTCCCATAAATGAATTATTTCCTGATGAGAAATTGTACCGAGTGCAAGATGTTATTCCTTGGTATGCCGAAATTGTAAATTATTTGGTAGCGTCTTGCATTCCTGCTGATTTCACCAAAAACCAGGCCGACCGTCTAAAACATGAGTCTCGTTGGTACATTTGGGATGACCCCTACCTCTGGCGCACATGTAGTGATCAAGTTATTAGGCGTTGTGTTCCCGATAGTGAGTTTCAATCTGTCCTTAGGTTCTGCCACACACTTTCTTGTGGGGGCCACTTTGGTCCCCAACGGACCGCTCGCAAGGTCTTAGATTCTGGTCTCTTTTGGCCCACATTGTTTAGGGATGCCCACGAATTTTGTAAATCTTGTCCTCGCTGTCAAAGAATGGGGAATGTCTCTAAAAGAAATGAGATGCCCCAACAACCCTTACTCTTCCATGACATTTTTGATGTTTGGGGCATTGACTTTATGGGACCATTCCCCAATTCATTTGGGAACCTTTACATTCTTCTGGCAGTGGATTATGTTTCAAAGTGGGTAGAGGCACGAGCCACGAGGACAGATGATTCCAAGACAGTTGTGGAATTTTTGAGAACCCAAATATTCTGTAGGTTTGGATTACCTAGGTTTATCATCAGTGATCAGGGTTCTCATTTCTGCAACCGCACAATGCAATCTCTTTTGCGCAGGTACGGGGTTGGGCATCGAGTGTCTACTGCTTATCACCCACAAACAAATGGTCAAGCTGAAGTATCAAATAGAGAGGTAAAACAGATTCTTGAGAAAACGGTTCAGCCAAACAGAAAAGACTGGAGTCTTAGACTCGATGATTCGTTATGGGCTTACCGTACTGCATTCAAAACTCCAATTGGCATGTCACCATATCGGCTAGTTTTTGGGAAGAGTTGTCACCTCCCTGTTGAGGTAGAGCACCGGGCCTACTGGGCCATTAAACAATGCAATTCTAATCTTTCTGGTGCAGGTATTCAAAGGAAGTTACAGATTCAGGAGTTGGAGGAAATGAGAAGAGATTCATATGAGAACTCCCGAATTTATAAAGAGCGAACCAAGGCTGCCCACGACCGTCTCATCCTTCATCGTCAATTCCAAATTGGGCAGAAGGTCCTCCTCTACAATGCAAGGCTGAAGTTGCACCCTGGTAAGCTTCGTTCCCGTTGGTTTGGACCTTACATTGTTACTAATGTCTCTCCATTTGGTGTTGTCCAGGTTCAAAATGAAGACACCAAGCAAACCTTCACTGTCAATGGGCAGCGGCTGAAGCACTTCCATGAAGCCATTCCGGAGTCCCCAATAGAGGAACTCCATGTCCAAGAAGCGGTCTATGAATAACACTCACCAGGTTTTATCCTTCCTTCACACAGTCTCTTTTATTGCAGTGCGGACACTGCATTCTCTAGGTGTGGGGGGGTGGATACATTCCTGGGTTAGTTAGGATTTTTCACCATTTTCTCCTTTTGTTTTCTCTTTTTGGCCTTCTTTATGGTATTTTTATTTTTCCCCATCAACAATTTCGAAATTCCATGATGTGGCGACCATAAAATGGGGAATGTAAAAATACCATAACGAAGGCTAAAAAGAATATTTGTATGAATTTAACATCAGGGAGTGATTTTTAGTGAATTGGTTTTCTGTCAATGATATAAATGGTCGTATCTATGTGAAACCTTTGAGATGATTGATGCCTATTGTGTGAGTAGTTTTGAGAAAACTATGTCGCTAATATCTTCAAAAAAAAAAAATATTGCACCAAACCACAAAGTGTGATTATTTCTTACTTAATATAAGGTAAATATATGTTGGGTTAATATTTTTCAGCTTTAAATGATATTTTCATACGTTCGTTCCTTATCCGATCTGTTTCATTACTGTACCAGATTGACCTATGCGTGTGTACCTAATGTCCGACTGTTGTACGCCCTCAAAAAAAAAAAAAAAATGTTGTGTCTTGGGCAGGTCAAAAACCACTCCTCCTCAACCTTTGATCTTGTTATAACTATTGCAATTAGTGTCGTGAGGAGATCAAACAAGGGTTGAGAGATGAGTGTGAGATTTGTTCCAATTGCAACTTCAAAAAAAAATGAGGGGAGTGATGAAATGTGCAACATATGGGGATATCTAGGTCGGGAGCTTATGGTTTGACTTCTGGGAATGCTTAAATGAGTGGGTCTTGAAATATGATTGCAAAGGATGTAGGACAGGTTCGGTGAGAAAATCATTTAAGCTGAAAAATGTTAAAATAACATATATTTATTAGATATCAAGTGGAAAGAATAGCATGGAATGGTTTTCACACACACACATGGATATTTAGTGTCATGGTTTACTTCTGAATTCCTTTCTCAATTGGGTATCATGAATCTTTTTGAATTTCACTATGATATGATTTATGAGACATCTTTTTCTATTTTCACTAGGAAGAACTCCTTGGTGTGGTTCGTGCATTGATCACTTTACTTTAAATAAAAATTACTCAAATGATAAATCTTTATGATGTTGGATATATATATATATATATATGAATCATTGTATTTGAATATGTGACTTTGCCCAGGAGTGCAAATGTTTAGGTGTGGGGGTGTGATCGTACCACGATTCACTGTTTCATTTTCACCCTTACACCGCTGTGCTAAACATATTTTGTATTAAAAATTATAAAAATATTATCAAATTGTACTTCATGTTTGATTCAATAATTTAGTGTTTATCACTATTAAATAGGGCAATGATACTTGTTTTGAAAATTACAATGTAGGTGGAGGTGATTTGGAGGGCTCTTGATGAAGTGAAAGAAAACTGGGCCAAAATTGCATGGATCCATGGACATCTGTCCACTGTTTTGAATAGTACACAAAATCCGTGCATCCAAATGGGCTGAAATTTTGTGGGCCTGTCCAAAATTCAATATTCTACATTTCCTATTAAGGAACCCAATCCTGATTCGGATTGCATGGGACCCATACGAACTGATCTGTCCGAGCCACCGAATTTGGACCAAGTCAAATTCGGTGTTCTGTATTTTATCAATATCTCGAGAATTATTTGTCCAAACGGTGCCAAACTTTCGGTGGAGACAGTCAAGAGGTAGGGCTACAACTTTTCTATTTTCTCCAAAGCGAGATAAGACTGTCTGAATGCCGAAACGCGTCCTGCAAGTGGATTGATGAAATCTGTGTTCCCAAAACCACCTCCCACATTTCCTATAAAAGGGCACCTTGGGCTCCTCATTTGCAAGTTCGGCCAAGGAGTGAAGTGCTGCCAATTTGGAGTCCTAGAAGAGTCTCCTAATCACCTTGGAGGTTCTGGAGGCCCCTATCCTCATAGGGAGATCAACAATGAAGAAGGAGTTCCACCCGAGCTTCCTCCTCCTCCCGATGTCGAGCTAAAAGTTGGGTGTTCGTTGTGAGGGAGCTACACACATGCCAAGGGAGTTCCGATGCATAAATTAGCTACTGGTTTGGATTAATTTGGGTGTTTAAACATTTCATTCCATGTATCTTATTTTATTTCAGATTTGAATTCTTGATTTGATGCATGTGAGTGTTATGCTCTTAATTTCTAACCGATCGGTGTGAGGTTTTGAGTGCGTGACTTGTGTTGTTCCGATTGGACATCACAAGAATCCTTTTCATACCCACCTTATTGAGATTTCAATATGCTTTGGAAGCTCTTATTCTATGCATAAGTATTGGACCTTGACAACACGATTGTTACGTCAAGGTTTGGTCCGTAAAGTATTGAAATAAAAGCTTAGGAATTAATCGGGATTCCAATTAACTCCAACCAAAGGATTACTCTAAACCCAAGATGAATCTCTATGAACAATGAACTTGATATGTGTGTAGTGAAATCACATCGACCCTTTTATCTCATATTTCTCAAAATCCATTTGGTCACTCATCTTTTAAGCTATTTCAATTAAGTCATTGTTTTAAGCTGTTTTCAAAACCACCCCTCTCTTAGACATTTTTATCAAAAATACACACTCTAAACCTACCAACGCTCCTTGAGAGACGACCTAGGGTTTACCCTAGACTTTAAATCAATCTTAAAAATATAATCAATTTGACGTGTCACGACAACACGGTCATATCCCCATGAAACTGTGGATTGGATATAGGTAGTTACTTGGATTTTTATCCTAGTAGATACACATGTAGAATAGATGGTATTTATAGCCACTAGCCATTATTAGTGCATGACAGGGAGGTGGTGGAGCTTGACATTCCAGACACACGATGAGGCGACTCTTTTTTGGACAGACATCAAGATTATCTTCATGGTGGAGTTATCACCAGCGACACTACGATCAGTGAGTATTCAGGAGATAATGCACATAAAAAAAGGTAGAATGACATTGGACCAGTACTCATCATAGTTTAGCGACCTCCCTTGTTACATTATTTAAATGGAAGGAGTCCATTTATATAGGTCCAAGACCATTTAGAAGGGACTCTGATGTGAGATCAGGGTTTCGATTATTTTTCTCAGTATCCCGAAGCAAGCTATAGTTCTAGAGAGTTCCCTACTACTGGGGAGATTCCTAACTGAATAGGCACCGATGTTGACAACAACCACTGGATGAATGGTGGCCCAATCATCTGCAATAGGCAGTAGGCAGACGACGCAGAGACCCAAATGGGCCAGACCATTTATAGGATGACCCTAGGGTATAGGGTCAGAGGTGAGGAGCTCTCGTGGTATAGGAGGTCATATGAGTACTAGTGGTTTTCACTCTTGTAGAAGACATGGGCACATGGACTGTGACTGTCTGACCACCCATGCATATGACTACCGGGATGTTGGGGGACCACCGAGACAACGATAAAGGATTGAGAAAGGAGGTACATAGAGATTCATATGTGGTAGGAGAGTAGGAAGAGTAGCAGGCTGTCGAAGACAGTTCGAGTTACCATAACCACCACCCCCAGGATGTCCACCACGAGCTTCGGGATCCGGTGGATAGGGGCATGGCCATCTTTAGGAGATGGAGGCCTGTGACTATGACACTAAATATATGATTAATTGTATGATCTGTTTATACTCCACCTTACATATAGTTCTTATAGAGGCATGTTTTATTGACACATCTATTCCCACGACGATCATTTAGAGCTCAGAGATTCTGGTGGAGCCGTTCGCTCGATACATAAAATTAGATACTCCAATGAGAGAGGATTTGAAAATTAAACAATAGTGCTGATAATTTCAGTTTACTCTAGGAGGTGATAGATTTAGCTGGTATATCCTCGTAGCAGTGTCGAGGCCTTAAGATGTTATATTGGGTATGGACTGGTTTTCCATAATCCATGCTCAGATCAATTATTTTAGGTGAAATGTGATGTTTCTCTTTGGGATGTGACCATGTTCTCCTTCACCAGTGAGGAGGGACCCTTTGCAGAACATGATAGACTCTCTCGGAGAAGGGTGAAACTAATCACTCACTAGTTGGCTACCCTCACCTGCAGTATAATAGAAAATGGGATTGTGAGAATTCATGTAGTGGTGGACGAGTTTGAGTATCACAAGACTATCTCCTCTTAAAGAGGATTACTTCTATATTGACTTGTACCCAGGAATGACACTGATATCTACAAAAAACATTTTATATAACCCATATAAGAGATGGGAATGAGCGTCAATATCTTAGTCTAGCCTCTTGTATCATCCATAACACCATATCATCCCTTAATTCATTCTAGGATGGAAAAAGACAAATAGGCCATCAAATGAACATTAAATGGGTCAAATTATATTTCACAAAAATAGTGAAATTTATGATATTATGAGATGGAAATGGATTTGAGAAGATAAAATATAAAACCTCTAGATCTACATTAGATCTGATGGTTAATGAATCATTTTATTTTGGTGGAGTTGTATCAAAACGTAGGATAGGTGTATGAGATGGATTCAAACGTGAGTGTGGATGGTTTCATACACATGAGGAAAATAGTGATGATGAAAAATGGTTTTAAATCATTAATGTCGGGTGGAAGTGTAATTTCAAATAAACTTTTAATTGCTCAATGTTTTGGCAACACAGTTTCCAAACCATGTCAAAACCATTTTCCAGTGACTTTTATAAGGGTGGAATCCCAAACAGTTAGGGGAATTGTTTTCTAAACATTCACATACCACGAAAATAGGCAATGTCGAATACATATAGTTGGTTATACATTTATCCACCCTTGGTCGGACTATTGAAAAAAACTATGCGGCACTAATGCACCCCTATACAAAGCTTCACAGTTTCAGGAAACCATTAAGATGGGGTGGCATGGTTTCTCCCAACCGTGAAACCTATCTGTTTCTTCCTTTTTGGGGCTCATGGCTCTAAATGAACCCCTGACTCACCAAAAATCTCCTTGAAACTTATAATATTCATACTAGGTTTCTTTTTATGAAATATAATAGAATATTATTTGTTTTTACATTTTTAAATATTCATGATGTTATACACCCCCAATAGTTTATGATATATATATATATATATATATATATATATATATATATTAAAACGAATTTAATCTTTTTGTGATACACACAACAGCTGGCTTAAGTGAAACACTATATATATTATTTAAGTGTTCCCATTATAACCTTATCATTAATTTGGGATTTATGAATAATTCATAAATTTGTTTTCAATATTAATTGTTTAAAACCAGTATAAAATAAATTCATTAATTATATAATTGTTATAAATAAATCTTGAAACAATTAAAAGAAAAAAAATGTTTTTTCAGAAGCTATATTCAATTATTTATTGGTTTGGTCATACATCAAACCTAGAATTTTTAATTCAAATTTTAATTTCATTTAGAAAATATATTTTAAAAAAATTTCACCATATTTTAAAACTATCTTATAAAATGATATTAGGGTGTATTTTTTTTATTTTTTGAAAAGTCCCATGTTTTCATGAATAGTATAAAAATATGTTCTTTTCTAAAAGATCTATTTTTGATTAATGAATTTATAATATCAACTTAATTGTGATTTTGATTAAACATTAATATTAGTTTTATAAATTAGTAATTAATCAAAATTATGTCATTCAAATACATTTAATATTTATGTTTTATATAAAATTGATTTCATATTTTGGAATTGAACTTTATTTAACAAGATTTTGAGTTTAATAGTAAATTAGACTGGGATATTCATATAAGTTATATTTATAAAAATAGATTATATACTAATAACTAAAATAATGTATATTATCTAATAAGGAGAAAATAATTTTTTAGGATAATGAGTAATGAAAATATAAAAAAATTGAAGATAAGGTTGAAATAGGATAACTAGGGTTAAAAAATTTAAAAGGGAAAAATAATATTTAAAACCTTTAATATTCTTATTGCATGGTAATATATAGAGGAAATATCTAATAATTTTCTATATTGTTCCATTTTTGAACCTTGTGGAAATAGAAAACCATAGATTCAATTATTTCATAAAAAATTCCACATTTTCCCTCCTTCCGACTTATAAGTGGCCACACATTCTCATCTCATTTACAAAATATCAACACCCATTGGTTCTAGGAAGGATTTTGGTGAAAAAAAAAGAAGTTGTTTGTAGAAGAGGTAATATCTTTAATAGGGCATTTTACATTATTTATTTATCCAAATCCTTCAAAAATAATTATAAAATGATGAAATAATTACATCCTTATAATGTATATAATAATAAATTTTATTAAATTAATGAACAACAACAATATCCTCCACCTTCAAATAAGAAATGATTCCCTTAATCATAGGTATGTCGTACTAATGCCTCGTGAACAGACAAAATTCATTCTCAATTGTCACTTTTCCTTGATGGATATAATGATGTTTTTAATTTATATATATGTTATATATGATATTATTAAACATATTTAATTATTATTTCATATATACATGATTAATTTTCATTTTATTGATTATATGATAATGTAACTCTTGTGTACAGTGGACTAGATCCTCGTGAATCAATGTAATTATAGTTTCTCATAAAAAATACAAGGAATATAATAATATTTTATATGAAGTTTATATATTATAATATTTAAATATTTAAATAATTATTGAAATTTTTATATCATATACTTTTTAACATTTTCACACATTTAATAAATGAATTTTGACTTCATCTGTATGGAAGACTATCATCTCTTGAAGTGATGTTACACATTTTTATTATTATATGAAATGAATGGTTTGTTTAAGGGTTTATAAAGAAATTATATGATATTAATGATATAATTATCATATTTTAATTATAAAATAACGTATTCCTTCTTTCCATCATGATCTTTCAAATATAGAAAACATAGCAATGCACACGTAGAACCAACTATCTATATAGATATAAATTTGTTAATTTCTCATTACCATATTTCATTAATTGCAAAAAGTATGATTTATTCAAAAATATTATAACTATTTCATATTTACCATTCTAAAGCTAATTAAATTTTAACCCCATTGACCATATTCAAATTATCTAAATGATTTTTGAAAGATGAATCATATATCGTAAATTCCTCAATAATGAAATTAATTGGTTACATAATTTAATTTTACACTATAATGAATAATATGATTGTAATAATATAAATTTTAAGTTATCTTGAGAAATTAAATAATTATCTTATTAATATTATTCATGGAGATAATTAATTAATTTTATGTATTAATCTCAAGATAAGGGATCTTTCTAACACACCATTTTCATCAGGTTATGACCATTCACTCTCTAACCAAAATTCTATCTATTTGACATTATGAATTGAAAATAAGTTATTTATATATGTCTATCACATTTATAAATTGCTGACTCACAATTAATTTGATAAGATAATACATTCCATATGATCAACTCTCAAATTCATAATCATTGGGAATCTAATTTTGTTACGTTATCTGTGTAATGTACCGGTTCCGAGAGCCACCCAAGGGTTCCCCATACCTTGTTAGTCACATGCCCTCAAGCACATTTCTCCAAATGTTAGAGGCCGCCGACTAGTAGTGATTGCCTTGGGTGTGATAGTGGGGAAACATTACCATCATTGGTAGTGTAACACGTTAGAAATAATTAGATAAAAATAGAGGAAGTAATAATAATAAAATGCAAATAAATGAACTATAGAAGACTAAAGAAATAAAAAACTGGAGCGCATATATAAATGATTCACAATACATATGTCTAAGAAATCATCCAAACATGTCACAATTCTAGAATATAGTACTAAAACAAGGTACAATGAATAGTAATAAACTCTATCAGCATCATAAGTCTCAGATTGGTCATATATTTTCTAGTACCATGAAAATAAATTACTTTATGTTGAAGGGAGCATTTCATTATCTTAACCTACAACAATATAAATATTTTTGGGCCCAAAAGTGTGGCACAAAAATGGTGATAGATGATTTATAGTTGGAAACCACCAACATATCTATGCCTAACAGTCAGTGAATATATATGGAAGGAATTTTTAAAAATGATACAATAAACAATGAATTACTCAGAAGTAAACAATCCTACATTATCAATTACATCCATTTTCTTTTATTAGTTAAACAAAAAAAACATAAGTAACCATTTAGAATGTACCCATAGCCTAAACCCTCTAGTTTAACCAATTAAAACACAAGAAAACCTCTGTGATTTAATCATAGTCTCACCCCTATTGTTCAGCTTTAGCAAAGAAACTATAAAGAAGCAATCACTGTCAATTCCCCAGGTGGTCTTGTATCAGTAACAACATACACTATGGGGAAGCACTCGACATCCAATCCCCCATGTGGTTTCATAATGAGGAATTTCACACACTCTGAATGAGCAGATGGTCCACCCCCATATGGTCTCACGACGTAATAGTAAACAAACACTCTAAAGAAGTCTTCAACATCGATTATTTATATGGTCTATTACACCAGGTTCCCACATACCTATGTAAAACAATAATGCAAAAATAGTATAATGCAGCCACTGTAATCCACAAGAACTACTTGGATAAACAGTCTATAATATCTGTCATCCTGTCAGATAAAATCACACCTTGCTAACAATATTAGGAATGTAAACATAGCAGCCTAATAAGAAAAGCTAGACCAAATGGTCAATATCAAGAAAAGATAGGAAATACGTCCTTTTCAAGCTTAAATAAGCCTATTTACAATCATAAATCCTCTACACAAGTACACATTCAATATTTTGCAGTAACATGGACAATAACCATAAACACGCAATCCCCTAAACAAGGGTATTGGTGAATTTTTCATATATAACTCAATGAAAAACTACATATTGGCACAAACCACAAACCAAGGTGTTTTATGATCGATATATGTGATCCTCTAGCCTTGAATATTCCTATAATGTTGTATATCTACAAAACCACTAAAAACATTCAACGAAGTATATCTCGAGAAATAATTAGAATCATTATACAAGGCTCTAGAAGAAGGAAGAATATATTGTGGTTATTCCAATGCAATTAAAGGTGGTCGATTCAAAGAATAGATGGAATGCCAGGGGATTGGTGAAGAATCAGTAGTCTCGTTCTCTCTAGGAAGAGACATAAAAATAATATGGGGATTATTCTGATTAGACGCAACCCCAGTCCATTTAAATAAATAAAATCTTGATTTATTAGTTATAAATACATGGTGTGTACATGCCTTTATTGAACTATACATTAGGCGGTCTCTGGGTCACCCCACACGACCATGTGTTTGGTCATTACACACCCATCACACGACTACCCGCGGCAACTGAGTACACATCGTGTACTTATAAGCACACATCGTGTACTCCTGAAATTTCCAGAAACTACTCTTTTTCTCTAAAAAATAGAAAACAAGATTCATACCCTAAAATAAGATCATTGTTCTTAAAAACATCCCCCTTAATGAAATTCTTCCTTGAATTTCCCTAGAAAGGTGGCGTAGAAGAAGAATCCCCATCATCTCTAGCCACTACGATCATACATCGGCCTCCCTCTCCCATGTATCATCTTGCACATGTTTATGCTGCCATATCACTAATACTAGAAGAACATACCGGCCACAAAGATCCTTTGAACTACGATAAAATATTTAGATAAGATGCTCCTCTAACAATGCGTCCAGGACTAGCTCATATTCCTTAGGTTAAATGTCATGAGAGGAGTCTTAGAAGTAACGCCGTAGCTGAGAAATGTGAAAGACGATGTGGATATCCCGATACCTCTAAGGTAACTGAAACTGATAGAAAACCGGCCCGACCCATTCCAAAACCCCGAACGGTCTGACATACATCGGTGAAATCATACCCTTCCTCATAATCCTCATGTTTCCCAACCTCAGTGTGACTTTTTAGAAAATCTTATCTCAAACCTCGAACTCTAGAGCACTTCTCTATCGATAAGAACAAGCCATCTTTCATGATTGTGTAGTTTCCATATTCTTATGAATCAAATTTATCTGCTCTGTGGTCTCTTGGACAAGAAGAGGTCCCAGTATAGCTGCCTCTCCTACTTCCAGCCAACATAGGGTTGATCAACATGGCCTACTATACAAATCCTCATATGGTGTCATCTGAATAGTTTCTTGAAAACTATTATTGTAGGAAATCTCCACAAATGTTATGTGCCTCTCCCAAAATCCTCCAAAATATATTATTCATGCTCGAAGCATGTCCTCCAGCACCTGAAATTTACACTCAAACTGTACATCAGTCTAGGGGTGGTAAGTTGTACGTAGATGTAAATGTGTACCCAAATCCCTTTGTAATCCATTCTAGTACTGATAATTAAAATGTACATCCCTTTGATAAACAATGGAGTGTGGAACCCCATGTAGATGTACAATCTCCCGATTATACAACCTCTCTAGCTCGTCAACACTGATGTCTCCTTGATCGGCAAAAAGTGATCAACCTTTGTGAGTCTGTCAATGTCTACCCAAACTATATCATTCCATCAAGGTGAACTAGGTAAAACATTCACGATGTCCATCACGACATCGTTTCATATATACTCGAGAATAGGTAAATGCTACAAAATCCCCACTGCCACTGATACTCAGCCTCCACCTGCTGACATGTGGAACACCTCATAAAAAACCATGAAACTTCTCTCTTCTTACCTGACCACCAATACCGACGGTGCAGATCCCAATTCATCTTGGTGACACAGGGATGAAATTCCCAAAATGAGGAATTAATTTCTCATATCATATCCTCACGTATGTTTGGTAACACCCATACGTGTCCATGAAAATTCCAGATCTCATCCTCTTCTACTGTCTATCCAAGAATAAGGTCCTCTCCTTACACACTATCCCATATGACTACGCCTTCAGAATCTGATATCTTCTTCATTCGCAATCGATTTTGTAGATTAGAGGATACACCTAAAAAGAAAGGAACACCTACCCCTATCTATCGTGCACCTCCGAATGCATCTCATAAAATAGAGACATAACCATCCACTCACAACTGGCCTCCTAAAAAACCATTATCTGTGTCCACCTTCTCAATGTATCAGCTAATGCATTACCTTTCCCAATCTTATAGGCCAGAAGAATGTCAAAGGACTGAAGTTACTCTGCCCACCTTCACTACCTCAAATTTATATCACGATGAGTAAATATATATTTGAGTGTTTTTTGGTTGTTGAAAACCCCAAAATGCTCTCCAAAATAGATAACATATCCAGCAAAATAAATAATGAACAACAATAGCCAACTCGTGGTCATACATTGGGTAATTTATCTCATGTGGCCTCAACTATCGAGACTCGTACGCAACGAATCATTCTATTTGTAGAAGAATTTCTCCCAAACTAATACTTGATGTGTCACAGTACACATTATAGATCTTTCTCGGCTCTAGAAATACTAGTATCTGTGTTGATGTCAACCTTTATTTTAGCTCTTCAAATGGTGACTCACTAGAATCTATCCACAAAAACATCTCACCCTTCTTAGTCTGGCCTCTCAGTATAGTAGAAAAGCATTAAAGGCCCTATATGAAATCTTTGTAGTAACTTTTTAGACCTTGTAAACATCACAACTCAATGATGTTCTTTAGATTCTCTCGTTAAACTACTGCTCTCACATTCAATGGGTCTAATGATACTCTTATCTCCGAGATGATGTGACCCATGAAGTGAATTTGGTCCATCCGAATGTTGAATTATGAAATCCTAGAATATAACTAATTCTATCTCTGTGTTATCAAAATGATATCAAGATAGGTTTAATGTTGTGGTCAAGTGTTAGTGTACACTAATATATAATCCATGAAGAAAACCAATAATGAATCCATGTATGGATGGAACACTCGATTAATCGGTGCCATGAAAATAGAAGGCGTTTTAGTGAGAATGAACGGCATAACCTCATACCCGTATAGACCGCACATGCTCCAAATAGTTGTAAGAGGTATATCTAATGGAAAAACATGAAACTTATGATAACCGGATCTCAAGTCAATCTTCATGAACAATCGGGATCCTCGAAGTTGATAAAATGGGTCATCAATCCTCGGCATGGGATATCAGTTCTTAAAGATCAACTTGTTCAGCTTACAATAACCCACACAATGTTAGAGGGTATCTTCCGCTTTCATCGCAAACAGGATAGACAAATCCCAAGGAGATGTATTGTTTCAGATTAAACCCATTTCCTATAACTCCCCTAACAACTTCTTGATCTCTAGTAACTCTTGTGTGGAAATCCTATAAGGATGAATAGACACTAGTGCTGCTCAAGAAGTAGCTCAATAGAATATTATACATATCGCTCCAGAAGAAGTCATAAAAATTCATCTAGAAACATGTCCTGAAATGATCCAAATCATGAGGAAAGTCGATCTTTTAAGTCCCTTGTTCATCTAGATATGGACTAACAATCTGGGCTGTAACTCCTTCCAACACATGATGCTTGGGTTCTGCTCTACTCGTCTGGACATCACATTCTCCCTTATTAAGAAATGATTCACCATTTGGTGACGTGAAGCTCACCCTATGATGATAGAAGTTGACAACAGCCTTAAAGGGATCTAACCATCCCATTCTGAGAATGAAATCATTGTATGTCATCTTTGTGACATAGAGGTCCCACAAGAAGTGACACCCACCATTTATTGAAGGACACCCCTTGAACTATCGTACAATAGTCGTTCTTGTCACCAAAAGAGTGTACAGCATCAAGGCATCAGTAGAAGTAATGATACAATGCCCATGGCTCTCCATAATAACAAATTTTATGAAGCTATGGGAAGCACTTTTATTGAAATGTAGAGAAGCTATAACTGAGTCAACTAGGACCGTACATCGAATTGTAGAGGTTTTATGATCTAGCTTCTGATGGGTCTTCTCCACTACAAAGGCCCGGTCTGTACTTCGACCCTATGACAATGGCTAACCACCTTGAACTATTTTTCCCTGTTGTCATTCAAAGCCCGAGACTGGCTACCACGGCTGTGACATCCACCTTGGCCTGAATGGTCGGATGAACTCCAGTTTCCAGACTATTTATGAACTGGTTATCCTTATTATGAAATAGGATTCATAAAATAATCTCTGTCACCAGATACTAGTGGAATGATTTGATAGAAATGGTGGAGATGACCCATCTTTATTCAAGATCATAACTCCACTAGGTCTCTCGGGCAATGTGGTATTATTTTCCCACCCATCCCGCACTAGTATCACACCACCTGGTTAGAAGAATAAGTATCCCACATACTAAAATCTCCAAATGTAGACTCACAACATCACTTCCTGCTGTCTTCGGAAGGGTACCAACTCATTATGTCAAACCACCCTAGCTCACAACTCTATAATCCCTCACATTGCACTCCTGGATCAGTTCTTGGTTGACTATAGAGGTGATGGAAGTTATCCTGCATATTTTCAACTGAGACCAGATGTCGTGCCTGAGACCATCCTAAAAAATTCTCATTATAAATAACTCATCATGTCCTGGGATGGGTGTGAATCAATGCAGCTCGGTGAAGTGAGAAGAATACTCCATAACGGAATGATTACCCTACTAAGGAATCATGAACTCTTGTGCTCGTTCATACCTCAAGATATCTGGGTAGATGTAATCATATAAGGCATGATGGAACTCATTCAAAGGCATTACCTATTTGAGTAATGCCTCTAATATCACATCCCACTATCTCTTGTAATATTCTTTAAGTATATACGTAGCTAAAGTATTCATCCACTATGGAGTTATCTCAAGAACATAAAAGGTAGAAAATATGGCTTCTAACCATGAAATTGTAGTTAGGGTCCCTCAGTCGCATGTGATGGTGGGAGGATGTTGTTCCTGGAAAACCCACATCATCACTGCCGTAGAAGGGGCAGGATGTGGTACTCGTATGGTCTGCATGATCCTCATAATGCACTCTCAGAACTATGAATTTTCACCAGTATCCGGGATGACAGATGGATCCATGACAGGAACTACAATAGTTTCTTGTGGTGGTCCCTGGTTATCCATGTCTGGTTTTTGATCGATGCCCTGTAACTGGCATACATCCGGAGGATATCTTGTTGGCATGAATATACATGGTCAAGTGCAGAATTAGTTCTAGACTATCAAGGACTGGAACATAGAAGATTAATAAGGGAACATGAGGAAAAATTAGTCAATATTTTCAAAACATGGGTACACGATGTGTATGCTTCCTACACAAAGTGTTACTTTAAGTCTTTACATAGGCGTACACTCCTGCAAACCCTAGCCGTGTAACACCCCATACACATGTCATTTCCCCCCAAAACACGGCCTATACTTGATTCATGTTCCCCTACTTGAGTACTTATACATGCCTCACCCACACAGTTCCCCAAGAATTAGACTATGTGGAATGTTTGTGCCTAACACACTATGTAATAGACAGAACATTACCAACCCATGCTATTTTTCACACGGTCGATTAAAAGGCTGACTCTAAATAGTGTGATTGTTCTAGACACAGTGTGTACTATCTACTCCAAATCATCATGTGTAATTGGTCACACGGCTGGACATATAGTCTAAACAAATGAAATGTATATCCGGTACATGGCGTGTTCCACCAATGATTTCCCAACCTCGTGTCTCAGCCCACAAAAGATGTAAAATGGTTTGGTTCAATACAACATGTACATACCTTACAAGTCATGTACATATGATAAACAGTTCCTTCCCAAACAAAAGGAAACATGACGTGTATTAATCATTACACGGTGCTTATTCTAGGTTTTTCCAGATAGTAAGCCACACAAATAACTTTGGAACCCAAAAAAACTAAAATGAACATTAATGTGAAAAATTCTGATCTGTGAGGACCCATACCCTCCATGAATCAATTCTTCCTAACTTATACCTGTCAAAGAAAACCATAAAAATACAATGATCCACAAAATTCAGGTCTATGAGGGACCATAACACCTCAAGAACTAATGATTGGTGTTCATTCATGTGAACCATAAACATTAACAATACCCTATCAAACAGAATTTATTCTACCATGACATCTATCACAACGTCATTCATATCTAGAAAAACATATATCACAACAACATGCAATCAGTAATGAACCCAAAATGGAATGGAAAGAATGCATGACATGTGAACTCCAGAAAATCCATACATGATTCATGAGATAACATACCCTCATATCATCGTGTTTCAACAGAAATAAAACCATAATAATATCAACAATGACAACAAAAAACCTTTGAATCACGCAATGGTGAAATTATGTCAACTATAATAATTGAAAAACCATATAAATCATAACATAAAATAGATAAATTGGCTTTTCCATGTACACAGGTTAGAAACTCTTGGGAACATATTATTACCATGTACCTATTTCTTTTTTTTCTTTGTATATAGGCTAAAAACTGTAATCCACAATGAAAATAATTCCTCTGATACCACTTTATAACGTCCTGGTTCAAGGATCTTCCCAGAGGTGACCTGTACCCAGTTGGTCACATGGCCTCAAGCGAATTTCTATAAATTCCATTGGATTCCGACTAGAATCAAGGGACTTGGGTATGATAGTGGGTAATATATTCCCTCATTTCCGATTTACGTAGTGGAAATAAACTGATAACAATAGCGGAAGCAGTAATAATATCACGCAATAAATAAACAGTGGAAGACAAAAGAAATAAACAACTAGAGAACATATATAATCAATTCACAATACATTTTCCTATTAAAGAATCCAAACAAGTAACAATTCTATAATACATCATTAAAAAAAATTACAATGAGAAAAACAGACTCCATTAGCATCGCAAGCCTCAACCTAGTCCCTTACCCTCCAACTTCACAAAAATCAAGTTCCTGATGTAGAAATGAACTTTCCATTATCTAGACTTGCAAAAAATATAATCTATTTGGGGAAAAAAAATCATGACGCAAACAGTGTGTGTAAAGACCCATAAATTTCAAGGAAATTTTTTTCTTAATTTTCTTTGGAATTTTAAAAGAAAGCAGTTTCTGACGGCACCTGATTCCGAGGCCAGGTGTGCCCGGAATCATTTTCCGAAGTATGGATTGGGTATGTTCTGTGAACGAATGAGCGGGTTTTTCTAACTTTTGAACCAGTGCTGGGAATCAAATTTTGAGGGCACCGATGGAATCACAATGCTGGTATTTAATTAGAAACGCCTCTTCCAGAGTTACGTTTTTTCGGGTGTGGTGTTTAATTTTTGGACTTTATGTTAATAAATAAAATAATGCGGTACAACAAACTTTATATTATTTCACTTAAATCCGCTTAAAGCCACTTAAAGTTGCTTAATCTGAGTTGAAGTGGATAGGGTGGAACCCAAAATATCCTACCCTCTTGGTAGGATATTTGTGAGGTGGGGCCCACACGAGCCCCACCGTTTCCTTTCGGCTATGTAACGCACCCGCAAAAACCCCTATTAATGAAAGTCAACTAAATCGTTTTCTAATTTCTTAACGCCATTTTAATTGGGTGGTTAATTCATTGAAATTAATTCTATGAATTAATTTGGTCGTTTCTTAACATATTTTCAAACCGTTGGCATAATAATAAAATAAGACCAACACACCTTTCTTCTGGGGTGCGTTTTGTTAAGAAGATTTGGAGAATTTGTACCTTTATCCTCCTTCGCGAAGAACGCGAAAAACGCAAAGAACGCGAAAAATGAAAAGAACGCGAAGAACGCCGTCACCCTCGGAGATCGACGACGCGACGCTGTGTTCCGCGACGCCGATGTTTCCCATTTCGTGCTGCTTCTTCCGTGACGTTCTTCCCCGCAACAATCTCCGATAACCAACTGCATGAGGTAGGATATTTAAAATCATTTAATTATTTGTGTATTATAATATCAACACAGAGTTCACATGTCATGCAATCGGACTTTTGTTCTTGGTGTGCGGAACGGTGGACGACGAAAAAACAGGCCGTAGAGACGATTTGTTGATTCCGTAGTGAAGAACGAGACCCGGGATGAGCTACTGCGTAGACGGAAATGAAATCGGACAACCGGAGCATCTCCGGTGGCCCGTGGACTCCACCGGCGGTGGGGGTCGCCGGCGCGGCGGCGCCGCCCCGGCACGCCCCTGGGCGGACCCGCCGCGTCTAAAGCCGCGGTGGTAGCAGCGTGGTCCAGTGACCGCGCGGAACCGGTGGAGCGGGACGCGGTGGACCGGCCGTGTTCGCTGGTGAGGGCAGCCCCACGTGGGGCCGCAGATTCGCTTCATGCGGGAGCAGCACGCCCCCCACGGTTTCCCTTGCTTGGCCGCTCGGCCGAGCTGAGCCAAGCTGACCCGCCGGCCGGGTCACGCCAAGGTCGGGCCAGGCCGCCCCGGCCGGGCCGGGTCGCGCCCAACCGGGTCGAACCAGGACCTGGGTTGGGGCGACCCGGTTCAGGCCGACCCAGGGGGGGTCGGGCCAGGTTGGTCACGGCCCAGACCCCCCGTTTCTGGACCTTTTTGGTCTTTTCTCATAATGTGAGATACGTGCCTTAGAACGATGCGTCGTCAGTGGCGATGCGATCCTTGGATCGAGACAGTCGTTTCGGTATATCACACTTAAGGTTTCAGAATACTTTGGGTTTGGCCGGTTTGGTTTGTACACAAAACCAACCGGGCCCTCGGAGCAGAAACACTCAAATCTTGAGCTTCAGACGTCTGATTGACGTGTTTTCGACTTTGTTGAATTCCTCTAAGTGAGGCGGATCTTTTGGCTTACTCCGCCCGAGGTTTGGACGCAGGTGGAGTATGGTCGAGATGGATTTTCCATAAAAACCAACCGGGCCCTCGAACGAAAAAGCCAGTAACTCTCAGACCAGGCGTCCGATTGACGCACCTTCTGCGACGTTGAGTTCTGTTGGCGATACAGAACATTTGGATACATTAACTCTAGACTATGTGTTAGTTGATCTATCAGCCTCTCGGCTCGTAGAGCGGACCCTCCCGTACGAACTTGTTGTGTGCCGGAACCCTAGAGCTGGTTGCGACTGCTAATGTGATGGCGACAACTGTGAAGAGATCCTCAGTAGATTTGACGACGATGAATACAACACTCAGCGATCGTTTGTGGGTCAGTGCTACTGATCCTATTTGGGTCTGATCCTATGTGGGTTAGCGCTCAGCGGTCCTGTGTGGGCTAGCGCCTACAGATCCTGTGTGGGTCTGATCCTATGTGGGTCTTTACGGGGGTTAGTTACCTATCGATCCTTTGTGGGTCAGATCCTTTGTGGGTCATTGCAGGGGTTAGTACCTATCGATCCTTTGTGGGACCAACGACTTAGATGGATCAGTGATCATCTCTATTGTCATTCGAAGAAGTATACCAGTGTGATCCGAATCCTGTTTTGCTTTCCTTTGTGGATTGTGTTGAGCTATCCTATGTGGATTTATGTTTTTCTTTACTTTGTGGATTTTGTTGAGCTATCATGTGTGGATTTACGTTTTTCATTCCTGTGTAGACTGAGTTGTACTTGATCTCGGATGTTGGAGCCGAGCGAGAATTGATGACTTAGGTATATGTATTGGCATATACCTAAGCCCTGTCGGATGTTACTTCGTGATTTCATCTTTCCTTTGTCGATTATCCCTTGTGGATTATGGGAGACCTTCGGGGGTGTCAGGGTCCCTACTGAGTAGCTTATACTCACCCCTGCACGGGCTATGCCCGCACTACGTTGTTTTGGTTGCACACGACGGACAACACTGATGGTGGTGGAGGCTTGTGGAGCAGGACGGTACATGTAGGTGGACCACTGGGTGGGACGTACATAGAGTGGTCGGCTGGACACGAGGAGCAGTGGAGGATATCTGTACACACCCTTCAGGTGGGACTCCTAGTGGACGGCTCGATGTTGCGACTTTACTTTTCAGTTGTTGTTTTCCCTTTCGAGTTGTACTTTACTTTTAGTTTGAGTTTGTATTCTGGCCCACATACTTTCCGCAATTACAATTGTACCAGTTTTTAATTAGTGTCTACTTCTTCTGCTTTCTTACTCTATGGTGCTTGTTTACTTTGCAAAGGCAATGCCTTCCATTTTTACTGTGATTTACACCTTGGTTCTAGTCGCCAGCCCCTGGCCTATGGAAGGCGGTCTTGGGGTAGTCATGGCATGGGCCCTGAGAATGAGTCATGACAATTGGTATCAGGGGAGTTTGGTTCTACCACAGAACTTGGGACTCTGATCGTTTTCTATGTGAAGCAATAGTGTTTAGTGTATTGGGTGTGGTTATCAGTCCAGGGAGTCCAGTGTTGGTGTGGCGGCTGACGTATCCATACACCAGGACCCTGACTTCTGATTTCCGACTAAATGCACGAAAACATTAATTGCATGTTTGTTTCAAGTTTTCTTTGTGATTAGTTTATGTCATATCACCAGGTATACTATTCTGACCATGCTACACCTGTTTCTTTTAAGGATGGCCCCAGGACGACAGCCATCTAGGGTTCCGAGAGTTGAGCGTGACGACAACCCGCCGAGCGATGAGGCCTCGATACATGGACCTTTGACAGCTGAGGCACCGGTGATACCCCTACCCACCGAGCCACCGATGCTTCCAGCCTCAGCCTATGACGATGCACGTCGCCTCAGTGCACTGCATGAGTTCCAGCGCCAGCGACCGCCCAGGTTCCACGGGGAGACGGACCCCCAGGAGGCCGAGGACTGGCTGGATGCAGTGGTGCGAGTTTTCCGGTTAGTGAGGAAACCAGCAGACCTCATGGTGATCCTCGCAGCAAGCCCACTGCACGCGGAAGCAGGCCGATGGTGGATCTTGATGCTCCAGGTGCACGATGAGGCATATATTCTCTGGACAGACATAGAGGGCATCTTCCTCTTAGAGTTCATCCCAGCCACCCTCTGTGCGGTGCGCATCCAGGAGCTTATTCAGCTGCGACATGGCAGCTTGACGGTCACCCAGTACTCGGTGAGATTTACCGATCTATCTCGCTACTCGACCGACATTGTATGGGACCCATTCGTCCGGGACTGGACCGTTGAGTAGGGATTGAGACATGAGATCAGGGCATCACCGATCTCCCTCAGCATTCCGACTAAGGCAGGAGTACTGGAGCGAGCCCTTATGATCGAGAGCTTCCTTGCTGAGCCTTCATCAGCAGAGAGACCTACCACAGGGCGGTAGGTAGCAGATTCTTCCGCAGCAGGCAGCCGACAGATGAATCAGGGGTCCAAGAAGACCAGACCCTCACGTAAACAACCTCAGGACAGTGGATCAGCATTGCGGGGCACACACCGCAGAGCAAGTCTTTCGAGAGGCAGGCAGTGCTACACATGCGGTGGACAAGGTCACATGGCTCGTGACTACCCAACCCACCGTGCCAAGGAGCATCAGACGGTTGAGGGGCCACCAGGCAGAGGAAGAGGGTCGACCGTGGAGGTTCGCAGGGAGGAGGTGGACGAGGCAGAGGAGCTGTCCGAGAAATAGGTGGAGGGCGACGCTTTGAGGCTCTACCACCACCACCACCGGGAGGTCCACCCCGGCCAAAGGGAGTTGGCGGGAAGAGACATGCACAGCTCCAGGCAGCGGAGGCCTACGACCACGGCGCGCCCGATATGATTCGAGGTATTATCTGTGTCTATTCCACCCTTGCTGCAGTTGTTATAGACATAGGAGCGAGTCACTCTTTCATAGCCGCTGCCCTTGTTCGGAGCTCGGAGATTCTGACAGAGCCGTTGGCTCGATCCTTATGTCTAGACTCCTACGGGAGCAGACTCGACGATTACGCACTGGTTCCGGTAGTGTGAGCTTACTCTAGGAGGCGAGATGTTCAGATGGGATCTTCTTGTAGCAGCGTCGAGGCCTTACGACGTCATCTTGGGCATGGATTGGTTAACTACATTCCATGCACAGATTGACTGTATTAGGCGCATGGTGTGATGTGTACTCACCGACGGGAGCAGGTTCACCTTCACTTGTGAGAAGGGAGCCTTCGCAGCAGAGGATGGACTTCCGCAGAGGAAAGTAAATCCCATCACTCATCAGTTGGCTAGCCTCATCCTAGGAGTCGTTGACGTGCGGAGTCCTAGTTTTCCTGCAGTGGTGGATCAGTATGCGGACGTCTTTCCCGACGACGTTCCAGGGATACCTCCTCGCAGAGAGGTATACTTTTATATTGACATGTACACTTGGAAATCCCCGATATCGACTCCAGCATATTGGATGGCCCCCGTTGAGATAAGAAAGCTACAGGTACAGTTGGAGGACTTGTAGGGAAAGGGGTTCATCTGACCCAATGTTTCACCCTGGTCTTCCCCGATATTGTTCACCAAGAAGGAAGACGGGAGTTTTCAACTTTGTGTCAACTATCGTCGCCTGAACCAGGTGACGGTGAGGAACAAGTATCCAATACCAAGGATTGATGACCTCTTCGATCAGATCAAGGGAGCACGGTGGTTATCGAAAATAGACCTCAGGTCAGGCTATCATCAGTTCAGTGTTCGGGATGAGGACGTGTAGAAGACGGCCTTCAGATGTCGGTATGGCCACTATGAGTTCATGGTTATGCCATTCGGCGTAACCAATGCTCCAGCAGTGTTCATGGGCTTCATGAACAGGATCTTTCAGCCATACCTCAATCGATTTGTCATGGTCTTCATCGACAACATTTTGATATACTCGATGACTGAGGAGGAGCACACCTACCACTTGCTTTTTGTACTGGACACACTCTGAGACCACCAGCTTTATGGAAAGATCTCGAAGTGACAATTCTGGATACATGAGTTCCACTTCTTGGGACACGTCATCTCTAAGGCGGGATTTGTAGTGGATCCTGCGAAGATCGAGGAAGTGCAAGCTTGTGAGCCACCCAGAAGCGTGATAGAGGTGCGGAGTTTCTTGGGACTATCTGGATACTATTATAGATTTGTTCCAGACTTCTCCAGATTTGAGGAAACACTCTCAGCTTTGACGAATAAGGGGAAACCCTTTGTGTGGTCAGACAGATGTCAGCAGAGCTTCCAGGAGCTGAGACAGAGATTGAACAGCGCACCTATCTTGATGTTGCCTGAGGAAGGAGTAGGGTACGTAGTCTACTGCGATGCATCAGGGACCAGACTTGGATGTGTACTGATGCAGGAGCGGACAGTGATCGCCTATGGATCACGTCAGTTGAGGCCGCATGAGCATAACTATGCTACCCATGACCTGGAGTTAGCAGCAGTGGTCTTCGCTCTGAAGACATGGTGACACTATCTGATGGGAGAGCGCTTTACACTCTTTTCTGACCATCAGAGTCTTAGGTACATCTTCTCTCAGAAGGACCTGAACCCTAGACAGCGGAGATGGCTCGAGTTCCTCCAAGAATATGACATTGAGATAGTCTATACTCCTGGGGAGGGGAACATGGTAGTCGATGCTCTCAGCTGGAGGACGGGCATTCAACTACTCGAGGAGGTGACAGAGCAGCTAGCCGCTTTGTGGATATTCTTCGTGGATAGGGATGGAGCAGCCTTCTTTCAGGCTCTCACAGTCACCCCTCCACTACTGCTACGGGTCAGAGAGGCACAACGTGGGGACGCTAACTGTGAGACGCGGCGTGCGCAGATATCCTCAGGACAGGCACCAGATGGTTTCTCCTTTAGAGTAGAGCACGACGTCCTTTTCAGAGGATGTATCTTGGTACCAGTTTCTTTATAAGAGGAGGTGATGATAGAGTTTCACACTTCTGCTCTGTTGGTACACACTGGAGGGGTGAAGATGTACCAGGACCTCAGACGACAGCACTGGTGGCCGGGCATGATGAAGGTTGTGGCAGAGTTCGTTTCACGATGCCTCACCTGCCAGCAGGTGAAGGCAGAGCATCAGGTTCCAACAGGCATGGTGCAACCCTTGGAGGTCCCAGAGTGGAAGTGGGATGGGATATCTATGGACTTTGTGACTAGACTTCCACACACTTCCATAGGTCACGAATCTATTTGGAAGGGGACGTAGGAGGCGTTCAGGATGCGGCTACGTCTGAGAACCGCCTTTCACCCTCAGACGGATGGTCAGACTGAGAGGACCATTCAGACTCTCGAGGACATGCTCTGCGCATGTGTCCTCGACTTTGGCCGCAGCTGGGAGGACCACCTACCCTTGGTGGAGTTCGTGTACAATAACAGCTACCACTCCACCATCGGGGTGGCACCATACGAGGCGTTGTATAGAAGACCATGCAGATCTCGTTTGTGCTGGACAGATCCTGGGGAGTCAGCACTTGTGGGACCGGAGATGGTCCAGGCCACGACAGAGAAGGTCAAGGTTATCCAGGAGTGGATGAGGACAGCTCAGAGCTGGCAGAAGTCTTATGATGACAGGAGGCGGAGGCCACTAGAGTTCGAGGATGGCGACCACTTCTTCTTGCGTGTCTCACCTCGACGTGGATTACAGAGATTTGGCCGAGGCGGCAAGTTGTCTCCACACTTCATCGGACCATTCCAGGTCCTCAGCAGGATTGGCAAGGAGGCTTATCGCCTGGCTCTACCACCTCAGTTGCACCGGGTGCACGACGTCTTCCACGTATCTCAACCGAGGAGATACGTGCACGACCCGACGCATATCATTGACCATGGGGAGCTGGACGTTGATGATGGGGCGACTTTTGCGGAGGTCCCGGTGGAGATCGAGGATCGAAAAGAGCGAGACCTACGTGGATGGTTGATTTCTCTAGTGCACATCAGATGGCAGAACAGGAACCTCCAGGAGAGCACTTCGGAGGGGAGGCTCAGATGTGTGCTCAGTACCCACATTTGTTTCCCTAGTTTATGATGTATCTTTACGGGGACATATAGCCCTGAGGTGGGAGTAATGTAAAGACTCGTAAATTTCAAGGATATTTTTTTCTTAATTTCTTTTGGAATTTTACAAGAACGCAGTTTCTGACGGCACCTGATTCTGAGGCCCGGTGTGTCCGGAATCATTATCCGAAGTTTGTCTTAGGTACGTTCAGTGAACAAACGAGCAGGTTTTTTTAACTTTTGAACCAGTGCTTGGAATCAAATTCCGAGGGCACCGATGGAATTGCAGTGCCCGTATTTTCTTAGAAACGCCTCTTCCAGAGTTGCGTTTTCTCAGGTGTGTTTTTTAATTTTTGGACTTTATGTTAAGAAATAAAATAATGTGGTACAACAAACTGTATTTTATTTCACTTAAAGCCGCTTAAAGCCACATAAAGCTGTTTAAGCTGAGTTGAGGCGGATAGGGTGGAACCCAAAATATCTTACCCTCTTGGTAGGATATTTCTGAGGTGGGGCCCGCAGGAGCCCCACCATTTCTTTTCCTCTAAGTAACGCACCAACAAAAACCCCTATTAATGAAAGTTAACTGACGCAATTTCTTAATTCTTAACGCCATATTAATTGGGCGGATAATTCATTGAAATTAAATCTATGAATTAATTTGTTTGTTTCTTAACATGTTTTCAAACCGTTGGCATACTAATAAAATAAGACCAACACACCTTTCTTCTGGGGTGCGTTTTGTTGAGAGGATTTGGAAAATTTGTACCTTCATCCTCCTTCGCGAAGAATGTGAAAAACGCGAAGAACGCGAAGAACACAAAGAACGCGAAGAACGTCGTCACCCTTGGATGTTGACGACGCGACGCCGTGTTCCGCGACGCCGACGTTTCTCCTTCCGCGACTCTTCCTCCGCGATGTTCTTCCCCGAAACATGAACTACGGGCCTCCGAACAGCGCGCCTTCAGCGGTGATGTGATCCTTGGATCGAGACGGTCATTTCGATATATCACACTGAAGGTTTCAGAATACTTTGGGTTCGGCTGGGTTGGTTCGTACACGAAACGAACCGGGCCCTTGCAGCGGAAACGCTCATATCTTGAGTTTCAGACGTCCGATTGACGTGCCGTCGACTTTTTTTAATTTCTCTAAGTGAGACTGATCTTTTGGCTTACTCTGTTCGAGGATTGGACGCAGTTGGAGTACGGTGTTGTTCGGTTTTCCTTAAAAACAACCGGGCCCCTTGAACGAAAAGGCAAATAACTCTCAGACCGGGCGTTCGATTGATGCGACATCTGCGACGTTGAGTTCCTGTTGGCGATATAGAACTTTTTCATACATCAACTATGGAATATGGGTCAGTTGATGTATCAACATCTCAACTCGTAGAGCGGACCCTCCTGAATGAGCTTGCTGTGTGCGGGAACCCTAGAGCTGGCTGCGACTGCTACTATGACGGTGACGACTGCGCAGAGATCCTCAGTGGATTCGACGGTGACTACTACAACACTCAGCGATGCTTTGTGGGTCAGTGCTACCGATCCTGTGTGGGTTTAATCCTGTGTGGGTCAGCGCTCAGCGGTCCTGTGTGGGTCTGATCCTGTGTGGGTCTTTGCGGGGGTTAGTTACCTATTGATCCTTTGTGGGTCAGATCCTTTGTGGGTCATTGTATGGGTTAGTACCTGTCGATCCTTTGTGGGTCCAACGACATAGATGGATCAGTGATCATCTCCATCGTCATTTGAAGTAGTAAACCAGTGTGAGCTGAATCCTATTTTTCTTTCCTTTGTGGATTGTGTTGAGCTATCCTGTGTAGATTTATGTTTTGCTTTCCTTTGTGGATTTTGTTGAGCTATCCTATGTGGATTTACATTTCTCTTTCCTGTGTGGACTGGGATGTACATGAGCTCGGATGTTGGAACCGAGCGAGAATTGATGACTTAGGTATATGTATGGGCATATACCTAAGCCCTGTCATATATTACTTCGTGATTGAATCTTTCCATTGTGGATTATCCCTTGTGGATTCTGGGAGACCTTCTAGGGTCTCAGGGTCCCTACTGAGTAGCTTATACTCACCCCTGCACGGGCTATGCCCGCACTATGTTGTGTTGGTTGCAGACGACGGATATTGCTGATCGTGGTGGAGGCTTGCGGAGCTGGACGGTACCCAGTGGTGGACCACTGGGTGGGACGTACACGAAGCGGTCAGCTGGACACGAGGAGAAGTGGAGGCTATCTTTACCCACCCTTCTGGTGGGACACCCAGTGGACGACTCGACGTTGCAGCTTTACTTTTCCATTTATGTTTTCCCTTTGGAGTTGTACTTTACTTTCATATTGGGTTTGTATTTTGGCCCACTTACGTTCTGCACTTACTGTTGTACCAGTTTTTACTTAGTGTTTACTTCTTCCGAATGCTTGCTCTGTGGTTCATGGTTACTTTGCAAAGCAATGCCTTCCCTTTTTACTGGGATTTATGCCTTGGTGCTAGTCGACAGCCGCTGGCCTATGGAAGGTGAGCTTGGGGTAGTCATGGCACGAGCCCTGAGGATGGGTCGTGACATGGTGTGAGATAAATCCTAGTAGGCCACCACCTAATGATCTATGCCTAAATTTAATTGAATATATATGGTAGGAAATAAGAAAAATGAAGCAGTAATCAAGGAAGTACTCAGAAGTAATCAATCCTACAATTTCAATTACATGCATATTTATGGATTAGTAAATCATCCAAAAATCATATGTAACCCTATAGGATGTAATATCATCCTAACCACTCTGCTTCAGCCAAATAAAACAAAAGCAAACCTATGGAAAGTAATCACAGTCTACCCCCTCTGGTTCAGCTTTATGAAAGACAATCTAAGGAAGCACTCACATCCAATTCCCCTTGTGATCTTGTATCAGTAACTATAGACACCATGTGGAAGCACTCAACATCAAATCCCACATGTGGTATCATAATGAGGAACTACAGACACTCTAAGGAGGCACAAGGTTCACCCCCTATGGTCTTGATATGTAAAAGTAAACAGAAACTCTGGACGAGCCCTTATCATGCATTCTCACTATGGTCCAGTGCACCTGGTTCAAACAACCATGTGTAAAAAAATCATGCACAAAAGGTATGTCGAATCCATAGTAAACCTCAAGAAATAATTGGCTATAAAGTATAAAATATATCTCGGCCTATCAGATAAAATCACTCTATGGTAATAATACTAGGCATGGAAACATAACATCCTAACAGGAAAATCAAGAAAAATTAGTCAATATCAAGAAAAAATGGAAACACATCCATACCAAGGTAAAATAACCTTATTTCTAATCATAAATCCTCTACACAATCATAAATGGCATATCCATCAATAACAGGGATAATAACCATAAACATGTAATACCTGAAACACTATTATTGAGAACTTTTTCTCACATTACTCAAAGACTAACTACCGAAAGTCAAAAACCACTACCGTGGCATTGTACGATCGATATAAGTGAACCTCATGCCTTGAATATCCCTAGAACATTATAGATCTACAAAACCATAAAAAGAGTTCACTTGAGGATATCTCAAAAAATAATGGGAATCATGTTACAAGGATCTAGAAGAAGGATGATCTTACTAAGATGACTCCAACACAATCGATGGTGGTCGATTCGAAGGACGAAGGGATATTCAGGGGCTCGAAGAAGAATTTGTAGTCTCATTTTCTCCTAGATGAGATGGAAGAAGAAGAAGGGCGTTCCTACGATTAGAAGTTTCCCTGATCCATTTAATGAAATAAAAAGAAATTACATGATGTGTATTTTAAAATTTGATAGAATGTACATTCCTTTATCTGCCTCCGCTTTAGGGAGTCTTCATGTCACCCCACACAGCCAAGTGTTCGGCCATTACACGGCCAGCACATGGGTACCCGTGGCAACTGAGTACACGACTTGTACTTCTGAAATATCAAAAAACTCCTTATTTTATTGAAAACAATATAAAACAAGATTAATACCTGAAAAGAAGATATGAGTTCTTAAAATTATATAATAATTTGAAAAAAACATTCTTCCATAATAAATTTGAATATTTTTGACTTTTGAATGATTTCCATGTGTTGAAATCATATGAATTTACATTAAATAATTGAGATTGGTTGGTCCAAAATTATATAAACTGATAAAGAATTGGGTAATTTTTTAGTATTATGATACATTATATGTGGGGTTAGAGGGTTAAATTAATCCATTATGGTGTTTTTTACATTATGTGATGTTGTCATATAAGTGAGACTTAAATTATGTTTATGTCATTTTTTCTATAATTTCCAATTTCTATTGTTTCCATGATGTCATGATACTATGACCATTATGTTATTATTTCACATCATTAATTGTGTATAATATCTTTTATTATATCATGTTATACCTATGACAAACATGTTTTATTTCCTTTCATGTTATATTACCATACTGGGATTCTTATCTCACCCATATCTTTTATATGTTCCCCATGATATGGAATGTATTTTATGGTGTTCTAATGTATTTAAGATATTTAAATGTGAAATAAAATAGAGATTCAATGTTTTTATATTCTTATATGTATTATAATCCATGTATTTATAAGTCATTAAGATTTTATCATCATTGTGTGGTAATTATTGGGTATTTATTTTTAATAATCAGGAAATAATATGTGTCAAAGGCATGGGTTGATATACTGAGTTACACCTCTAGTCATAGATGTAACATAAAATATATGTATATATATATGTGTATATATATATAAATACATTTTTTGGTATTGTATATGAAAATATATATAGACACATATACTATATATATTTATATGGTTACACATCATCACAGATATCATGGCCTCGGATGAATCATGCATTCTTGGCTAGGTGTCCTTGAAGAATCCATCACTATCATGGTTACATTTTTATAATTAATGTCACTTTAATACTATCACAATATTTTATAATAACAACAAATAATGGATGAAACTATAAATTATTGGAAGTGGACTAATGTGTGTATTTCATACCCTACTCGAGCTTCCATTTTGTTCTATAAATACTCAATATTTCATTTATAAGATCATGTATTATGCCTGGTAATGTTATTCATGTAAATTGGTTATTAAGATCAGAGGACTAAGATGAAGCTCAAGATGATTCAGGATTTAGTCGTACAACATTATTTTTTTCATTTTATATTGGTTGTATATTACATTATGTATTTATACTACAATATTTTACTATTGAATGATTGCTTTTTTTACTATGTGTGTTCTCATATAAATTTGTGGTCTTACATAATGATAATTAGAAATTTTATCAATTTTTACAAATAATAATTTAATTTTATATTTTGTTACCAAATTTTTCATTATGTTTATATTATGCCGATACTAATCCAGAGTGTATATTCTATACATAATACCTCTATTATACCTTAATGTTTAGTTGAAATCCTCAATCACATGGGCAGGAATTCTTGAGGCCATGTGGTGACTAGTCCTTTTAATGATTATAGAGTGAGTCTGATGGGAAGGTAACATAGTGTTATTAAGGGATATATTTTCCATTTTCATATTATTTTGAGTTGGTATTCTTGAGACATGGAATGTATCAGAAATACACAAATGGTTCTATATAAGAGTGATCAACCACAAAAGTGGGAAAATAAAAGGTCCACTTGATAATAATATTGATCATTATATTTTTTAGTATAAGGATTTTTGATTTCACATTTAGTGATTGTTTTAGTATCCACTACTTTTTGATTTATAGGATTTATGGTATATTATCATTGATCAAGTAATGTAAGGAAATTTTGTTAATGTATCATTACATTAATGTGTAAATTCACATTCCATGAATATTCCATTCGATATAGGATGAATTATTTGAATTATTGATACATGATGAATCTGCCTTGTGTGTTTTAGAAACATTGTTCTTAGAAAGCCATTTTTATTTAATTATTTATCATTTCTTGACTATATTATCAATTATGTGGTTTTTTATTTATGTTTTTTTATTAATTTCTTCTATGTGATGACATTAATGGTCATAATAATAATATAATACTTGTTATGAATGTGTCTTCATACCTAAATTGTATATCTAACAAATCATAGAAAAATGGAAAACTGTTTATTAACATTAAATGAGGATTATGGATATAAAAATAGTTAAAAACTACGAGATACCATTTATGAATGATATTGTTTTTAAATAAATTAATTATGATAAAAGGTACAAGGTTTTCCAGTTATGGTAAATCCTATAGAATTTAATTAATTACTAAATTTTGTTGAGTGAGATGGATTTTTCCAAGAGAATGAATATTTGTTGTTAAATGAAATCCTTGGTATGATATTGTTTGTTTGAAAGTTGTTCCATGTTAGAAGAATTAGAATCTTATTAATTACCTAGTTGAACTAGTTAACATGCAATGGGCATGTTCAAGATTCATGATGATCATGAGGTATTTTTTAGGGAATAATTATAGGGTCTCATGAACATTAGAGTCATGGAATGTCCTACAATTTTTGACATCATGTTTTTGTGGGGTTTAAAATTTAAAATATATAGAAGCGCATGTTGTGTGTATTTTCTATCACAGTAGTAGGTATTATTATACCTGATTAATATAATTATAAGATGATACATTAATCCATATGTAGTTGAGTGAAAATTCAACACTATACATTGATCCATGTGGTTCAAAAATTACCTGATGGTGTTGTGATTCTTTACTGGCTATGTTCACCTATCATCTATATAGTAGAGTGAAGTTGGAATGAAGATCTTGTTATGACATTTATATCTATAGGATATAAATTATATTTTGGGTTTCCTAGTGATTGTGGAGTTGTTATAAAAAATATATGGTTTTAATACATGTATGATCTAGATAAATTTTTTCTTTTACACATGATCATGTGATGTGTGAGTATGTAACTCAGACAGAGTTTAATTCATAATTCTAAGAGCCATTTTTATATTTTGTGAGTATAATAAATTAGTTATTAATTTTTTTTATTAAATATTCATAAATAATTCCATACCTATCCAAGAGTTGATTTTCGTGGGGATTATGTCCATGACATGGGGTGAGTTGGCATTTATAGAAAAATATTACTATGACACTTCTATGGTGGGGAGAATCATGTTAAATATGTTTTAGAATATAATTCAATGTGTTGGGAGTGGAACCATAAATTTCAATATGTGTGTGGTAATCACATCACTAAATGAACTGTGATGAATTTAAAATGAAATGATTTCATCCTTGTGTTGATCCATGTAATATGAATAAGTATTGGGGTAAGATTGAATAAGGATTTTAGATTCAGGTTCTTTGAGATTGAGAGACCCATGGAATGTAATGATTCAGATGCATGATTGTGATTTCAAGGAAACATGTATATATAACAGTACCTTGTGTATGTATCTTCTGAGGGTACTGTTACTTGAGGTAGGACTATAATGGCCGTTTCTGAATAAATAATAAAATATTATTTTATTAATTGAATCATGGTTAATTAATGATGGTGTGTTGAATGGTTCAACCAATCACATTATGAGAAGTTGGATAAAGGTGTTTTGGCTATTCATCATATGTACATTTAGATTAGATTGGTTGAATACCATACCAGGGACTTTGATTCGGTTGTGAAGGGATTGATCGAACAACTTATTAGTAATATTGGATATCCTCTTAGTGTAATATTTTCATAGTGATGATCATACCAGTTATATTGAAATCATAGAGTGTACACTAAAAGATCATAGGTTATATGTCAGAATAATGAGTGATTTAAAATAAACTTATGTTTAAATAAATTTAATCCTCTGTATTATATCTTGGGAACTGAGAGAAATATTAAAGGAATATAATCTCCTTAGTGTTACTGATAAATCCAATTTATGACGAACATGGGTGGAATTAGGGACACCGAGGGATTTTGGGACTCAATATCCATGAGAGATACCACCATTGGGATCAACTTGTGTTCTTGAGAATTATCTCAACATAACAACCCATGAGTATTTGAAATTTATTATTAATATCAACATAATTCGTTAGATATTTTTCACTACACAAATAATTGAGCGTCAATGATCCCATGATATATTTTTAAAATATTTATTTAAAAATAACCATTATAACATAGATATTAAAAACAGTGACATGAAAAGTAATAAATAATTTTTAAATATTACTTATAACATTATCGTATAACGAAAAAAAAATTATATAAAGTTATATAATTTTTTTAAAAATCCTAATACATGATAAAAATAATATTTTCAAAGAACATATTTATGTATTTTTGTGTATAATAATATAATTAATTATATACACATTCTTCAATTAAATTCTATAAAATAAATATAATTTTTTTATTCATCATTCAAAAATTATCATTGGGTCAATATTTGGGATTTTTTAGAATAAATTCATTTGGGGTGAATAGTAAAGATATAGAATTTTAATTGTAAAATGCATTTTTATCTAATTTATTTGTAAATATAATGTATATATTAAGTAGGATTAAGGAATAAATAATTAAAATTATATATTAATTAGTAAAATATATTTCATTTGATACAATTTCAAATTTACTATTTTTATAAACATATCAATCTTTTTGAAACATTCTCTTTAAAAACCTTCTTTTAGGCCGTATTTGTGGGATTAAAATTATATTAAAATTAAACACTTCAGGGAATTAAATTTTTAAAAATCAATAAAATATTGGAAATAATAATAATTAATAGATTATATTAAGGTCAACTTAGTTTTTCGTTATAATGAATAGTGATAGTAGTAAAAATATGTTACAATGGTTAAGGTAAAAATTGGTTTATGGATTTGTTATACAAAGAAGTAATTTTTAAAATTGACATACCAAATTTTCACCACCCATTTTTTGGCTAAATATAGAACCCTATTACAAATGTATATATTTTTCTTGGGTGTTTGGGGATGTGTCCATGTTAGTGACGAATAAAATAAGTTATGTAATGAATATGACCAAACGTAGAATTTCAAACATTTCATTTCTATAAATAATTTGGATAGGGTAAAATTAATATTTATAGTTATAAATATCATTTTTAAATTTTATTTTTTTTCATTTCAAGATATTTTATTTTTATTTTTATGACATGAATTAATTACTTTAAATACTTAAGAAACAGTAATGCAATAATCACTAAGTTAATAATAACTAAAATATATGACATTATAAGTACTGGTAGTGAAATAAATTAAATAAACTAATGGATTAAAATAGTTATTTTATAAAAATATATCATGATACATAGGTTTTTGAATATTATATTCTAATTAAATCGGTCATTAATCACGTATTTTCAACCTCGAACCGATCACCCAAGATGATCTGTAGGAAGCTCGCAAGGGAATTCACGATCTTCATAGGATGTAAATAGTTATTTGTGTCAATAGAGTAACCAATGTTAATTATTGAAACCAATATAATTATATAAAAATAGTGGAAATGAAATAGAGAATCCCAAAATAAATTAATAAACTAAACATCATCTTTTACATGATATGAGAATACAAGAGAAAAAAATGAAAAACCCAACTGAACTTGAAATCCAAAAAATATCCATGTGACCAAGAGGGTCACTCTCTGATTCTGAGATCACCCATCACATATGGATATGAAGAAAAAGATAAAAACCTTCCCAAATGTCCAATAAAAATAAATAACTATAGGTGTGAGTTTTAAAACTCGATATGCAAGCATGAAAAATCTAATCATAACTCATTTCCTTTAAAATAAATGAAACAACAAATTAATGTTTGAAAACAAAAATTCAATGTAATAATTTCCAAAAAAAACATCTACTATAAAACCAAACATGGTTCATTTCACTGTTTACAAATTTAGAACCAAATTTGTTTCCAACAAAAAATGATATTCAATTTAATGAAAAATTGTAAATTTTTATTTAAAAATGATAGAAAATTTTAAAAACATAAAAAACAATCTCCATAAAAACACGATAAAAATTCATTATTTTTTTCAAAAATCCCCGATTCTTATGAATTAATTAAAAAATAAGTCAATAAGGGAAAATGTAAAACATCACACAAGAGTTTTTGACCAACAATTCATCACAATCATTTTCCAAAAACAAATATGTGAGAATAGAACTGCTTGAACTAAGGAGTTCATGAATACTTTAGAAAATAGTAATACATATTGACACATCCAATAAATCCTTCTTCACTAGATTACATCAAAACCAAAATCACATAATCGACCAAACCATTTCAGATAAATGTTGATGTTTATTATCCCATAGTGATAAAAAACATCACAGTGTTATTGTCTACTAGACATATTGTAATTTCTATGATACTACAACAATAATACATATAAAATTCCCTCACTATGCAAGGTTCACATGTCAAGATGTATAAATACGGTTATCTGAAATTATAAACCCATGATTGCAATCACATAAACATATAGAAGAATAATTAACACAACATGTATCACCTATGTCAACCCCAGGGTCATGATCATTCCATTGTACTCATAGGTCACAGAGTAAATGGGTCACGAGGGTTCCACATTTAGAATGTCCCGCCCATTCCAATAAATATATTACAAGGATTCTATATAAATTATGTCCATTATTTTCAAAATAAAATAATAAATATGATTATCGAAGGACCGTTTTCAAAATAAAAAATTGGACAATATTCATGAATGCTTGAGAAATGCCTCATCTATCATTTTCTAAAGAATCAAAACCACCTCCACAAAATGTAAAACTATACCATTTTCTATTTCAAAATCATTTATAATATAGATTTTTTAATGAAATCAAACCACATTTATGATAGATATTAATTTTAATCAAAAAGTGAAATGGGCTATAATCCACCATCACAAGTCATTGCCCTTTTAAAATACAAATTAAAACATCCCCTTAATTAAAATCCACTAGAAAAAACTATTCATGAAACCAAAATAATCATAGTATTCTCAAATAACCATTTAAAAATCCAAAAAATTCTTCCCATACCATATCTATCCCAACATATCCAACTAATAATTTCATCAAACACTTGGTGTTGAACATGTAACATAAAAAATCCATTTAAAAAAACACCATTGTGAACAAATAAATATTTTAAACTTCACACATCAGTATTTATTATTGATATATGAAAATTAAAATCCTAAAAACATTTATTCTTAAATAAAAAAGGCATGTAAAAATTTGAACCTACCTCAAACCAGAAGTTCTTCGATAATGCACACACAAAACAAACTCACCAATGATCCGAGAGAAAAGAATTATCTAATAAAATTCGATGAATACAAAAACCTCAACATAAATCATGGGAAACAAGGAAATTATATCCATGTGATCTTTTTATATGATTACAAAAAGATAAAATGGATGAAACAGGGTGATATAGAAGTGAATAGAATATTACCATCAGAAGTAACCCCAAATCCTCAAAGAAACCACCTAGGTCAACAATAGGGAGGAAGGAGGAGGCATGATGGAAAAAAGAGGATATCCCATAGGGTAATATTAACTACGAAGAGGATTAAATTGGATAATTTGGGAGAAACACAAATGGGGAATGTTTCATTTCACAATTTGGTGACATTGGTATCTCACACAATTTTTTCGCATAGTTTTCCTAACTATGTGGGAATCATGCACATGAAAATAGAGATTGATGAACCCCACATGGATAGGATGCACAATTTGGTAGAACATGTGCCAATAATGAATTATGTTTATGTGTGGATATAGATACTTGACTTATGTTTGCCGAAAATTTAGAAAAACTATGCACTGTCCATGTATGAAGACCCAGACAGCTACTCAAAGATGCACAATTACCATGGGTAGGCTGCACTGTTTCCTCTTACCATGTGCCAACCAGGAACCACCTACTTCCAAAACAAATATCAATATTTTTTCACAATGAAATAAGTATATATATATGAAATAAACATGATTTCAATACATAACTATCACGACCCGTCCTAGGGGCCCGTGCCGTGACTACCCCAGGCACGCCTTCCATATGCCAGGGGCTGGAGACTAGCACCAAGGCATAAATGCCGATAAAAAGGAAGGAATTTCCTTTGTAAAGTAAACAAAAACAAATGAGCAGGCAAGCAGTAGAAGTAAACACTAAGTAAAACTGGGTACAACATTAAGTGCAGAAAAGTAAGTGGGCCAGAATACAAACCCAAACTGAAAGTGAAGTACAATTGGAAAGGGAAAAACAACAACTGAAAGTAAAGATGCAGCCTCGAGCTGTCCACTGGAACTCCCACCTGAAGGGTGGGTACATATAGACTCCACTTCTCCTCGGGTCCAGTCGTCCGCTCTGAGTACGTTCCGCCCAATGGTCCACCTCCAGGTACCGACCTACTCTTTGTGCCTAAACCACGATCAGCATTGTCCGTCGTCTGCAACCAACACAACGTAGTTCGGGCATTGCCCGTGCAGGGGTGAGTATGAGATACTCAGTAGTGACCCCGAGACCCCTGAAGGTCTCCCAGAATCCACAAAGGATAATACACAAAATAAAGATACAATAACGAAGTAACATCCGACACTACTTAGGTATATGCCCAGACATATACCTAAGTCATCAATTCCAGTTCGCTCCATCTCCGAGTACAAGTACAACCCAGTCCACACAGGAAACCAAAATCCAAGCTATACAGGAAAGAATGTCAAGATTCAGCTCACACAAGAATACTTTTTCGTATGACGATAGAGATGATCAGATATATCCACTGATTCATCTAAGTCATCGGACCCACAAAGTATCAATAGGTATTAACCCCCGTAATGACCCACAAAGGATCTGACCCACACTGGATCGATAGGTAACTAACCCCCGCAAAGACCCACACAGGATCAGACCCACATAGGATATGTAGGCGCTGGCCCACACATGACCACTGAGCGCTGACCCACACAGGATCGGACCCACACAGGATCAGTAGCACTAATCCACATAGGTTCGCTGAGTGTTGTAGTCGATGCCATCGAGTCCACTGAGGATCTCTGTACAACCGTCATTGTCGTCGTAGTCGTAGCAAGCTCTAGGGTTCCCGCACACAGCATGCTAATTCGGGAGAGTCCACTCCACGAGCCGAAGGGCTGATACATCAACTGACACATAGTCTGGATTTGATGTATCCAAAAGATCCGTATCGACAACAGGAACTCAAAGTCACAGACGGCACGTCAATCGGACGCCTGGTCTGAGAGTTGTTGGCCTTTTCGTCCTAGGGGCCCGATTGTTTTTTAAGTCAAACCAACCCGACCATTCTCCAAATACGTCAAAACCATGAGAAGAGTTAGCCAAGTGTTCTATATCACTAAGAGAAATCCAAAAATGTTGACGGCACGTCAATCGGATGTCCAGAGCTCAAGTTATAAGCTTTTCCGCTCCGAGGGCCCGGTTGGTTTCGTGTACGAACCTACCCGTCCGAACCCAAAGTTCTCCGAAACCCTAAGTGAAATATACAGATTCGACTGACTCGATCCAAGGATCACATCGCAACTGACAGTGCGTCGATCAGAGGTCTGTAGCTCAAGTTATGGGAAACATACCGAAAGAGGTTCAGTATTTGGGGGTTCAGGCCCGGTCCGACCCGACCCGATACCCCAAGGGTCGGCCCGTACCGGGTCAACCAGAACCCGGTCCGGGTCAGGCCCGCTTGGGTGCGGCCTGGCCCGGCCGGCACGGCGTGGCTCGGTCTGGAGAACTGGCCAGGGCAGCCGGACCAGCGCGCCGGCCAGGGACTCGGCCGAACGACCGAGCCGTTTCGGATGCGGGGGGTGCTGCCTCCGCGTGTTGCAACCGCGGCCCCTTAATGGGGCCGCTCACGTCCGGCCAACCTGGGGTCTCGAACCCCTGGTTCTTCCACGGTCTGGCCGGTCCGATCCGGCCAACCGACTTCTGCCGCCACGGGACTGGCAAGGCCGGTCCCCTTGCTCCGATGACGGCGGCCAGGAACCGGCCACCGGTTCCCCTACTCTGCCACGGCCCGGAACCGGCCGCGTCCATCATCCATCCAGCGTGGTACGATGGTGCCACAACCCTTCACCGCGGCCCCACTCCAGCTGTGGTGCTTTATTAGTTCTCCGGTGCGGCGCGACGGCGCCGCATCTTTGGTTTGATTTCAACGGCACGACACGACGGCGTTGCGTCTTGGTTCATCTTCAACGGTGCGGTGCGATGACGCCGTGCTTCTCCCCCTTTCCTTATCAAAATTCTGCTCGGTACTTCGACACCGCATTGCCTTTCTCGCCGCAACAAAACAAACAACAAAAAAGGGGAGGAGTGTCGGCCGTGTTCTGGCGGTCCGGCCTCCTCCAGTTGTCACGAAAATAGGCAGTTCAAGGAAAATGAGAAAGCAACAGAAGATTTCACGAGCTAACAAATAAAATAAATCCCTACCTCAACGATGTCTTCGAAGGAGCGTTCATCACAGAATTAACCGTCGCGGAAGAAGACGATATTCACGGAAGAAGATGATCACCGCATAAGAAGAGGATCGTCGTTGGCGTTAGGTGATGTCCGAGGAATGTGTCTCTCACCGTCGTCCTCCATCGGAGGTTGGCGTTCTTCGTTGGTAGTGGTACGTTCTTCGCGTTATTCGTCAAAGAACGATGAATCCTCTATTTTTCTCCCAAGGTCTAACACAACACAAACCAAACATAATAAAATAAGTCCCCCCTTATTTTATTATCAACATAAGAATTTGAAATTCAAAAGATAAGAAACGAACAATTAATTCAAATAATTAATTGTAACGATTTAACCGCACAATTTAATGAGGCGTTTCTTAACCAAAAAAAACGTAAGGATTGACTTTCATTAAAAGGGGGGTTGCGGGTGTGTTACATAGGAGGGAAGAAACAGTGGGGCTCACGAGGGACCCACCTCAAAAATATCCTACGAAGTGGGTCGGATATTGTGCGACCCACCTTATCCTCTTAACTTAGGTTAATATGCTTTACGTGAAATAAAAGTAAAGTGTCGCACCACTTTTATTTTATTTCTTAACTTAAGCCCAAAAATTAAAAACCACACTAGAGAAAACACATATCCGGAAAAAGCGTTTCTAAGAAAATATCGGTGCTACGATTCCATTGGCGCCATCAGAATTCGATTCCGAGAACCAGTTCAAAAGTTAGAAAAACATGCTCGTTTTTTCACTGAACGTACCCGTGCTAAACATCGGAAAATGATTCCGGGCACACCGGGCCTTGGAATCAGGTTTCATCAGTTACTGAGTTCTTGTAAAAAATTCCCAAGAAAATTAATAAAAAAAATTCCTTGATTTTACTGGTCATTACATCACTTCCACCCCAGAGATTTACGTCCCCGTAAAGATACATCAAAACTAGGTAAAAAAATGTGGGTACTGAGCACGCATCTGAGCCTCCCGCTCCGAAGTTCTCTTCTGAAGGTTACCGTGGTGTCATCTGTCTGACCACACAAAGGGTTTCCCCTTATTCTTAAGAGATAAGAGTGGTTCCGCAACTCTGGAGAAGTCTGACACAAATCCTTGATAGTATCCAGCTAGTCCCAAGAAACTCCGCACCTCTGTCATGCTCCTGGGTGGCTCCCAAGTTAGCAATGCCTCGATCATCGCAGGATACACCACAACTCCCACCTCAGAGGTGACATGTCCCAATAAGATGACCTCACATATCCAGAACTGACACTTCAAGAGCTTTCCATAATGCTGGTTCTCTCAGAGTGTGTCTAGTACAACTCGCAAGTTGTAGGCATGCTCCACCTCAGTCGTCAAGTATATGAAAATGTCGTCGATTAAGACCACGACAAATCGATCGATGTATGGCTGAAATATCATGTTCAAGAGGCCCATTAACAATGCGGGATCATTGTTTACACCGAAGGGAATAACCAAGAACTCATATTGGCCATACTGACATTTGAAGGCCGTCTTCTGCACGTCCTAGTCCCAAACTCTGAGTTGATGATAGCCTGACCCGAGGTCTATCTTTGAGAACCACCGTGCTCCCTTGAGGTGATCGAAGAGGTCAACAATCCTCGGTAGAGGATACTTGTTCCTCACTGTCACCTGGTTCAGGTGATGATAGTCAACACAAGGTCGCAAGCTCTCGTCCACCTTGTTGGCGAAAAATATCTGGGAAGCCCAGGGTGAAACACTGGGTCGGATGAATCCCTTTCCCTGCAAGTCCTCCAACTGTACCATAGCTCTCGAAGCTTGGTGGGAGCCATACGATACGCTGGGGTGGATATCGGGGTTGTCCCAGGGTACAGATCAATATAAAATTCTAACTCTCTACGATGAGGTAGTCCTGGAACGTCATCGGGGAAAACGTCCACATACTGATCCACCACTGTAAGAAAACCAGGAATCTGCACATCAACAGCTCCTAGGATGAGGCTATCCAACTGATGAGTGATGGGTTGTCCTCTCCTCTGTGAGAGTCCATCCTATGCTACGAAGGCTCCCTTCTTGTTGGTGAAGGTGAACCTGCTCCCGTCGGTGCGTACACATCGCACATTGCGCCTAATACAGTCAATCTTTGCTTTGACTGTAGATAACCAATCCGTGCCCAAGATGATGTCGTAACGCCTCGACGCCACTACAAGAAGATCACAGTCAATGCTCTCGCCTCCTAGAGTAAGCTCACACTGCCAGCACCAGTGCGTAATCATCGAGTCTGCTCCCATAGGAGTCTCTAGCTGTAAGGATTGAGCCAATGGCTCTGTCGAAATCTCCATGCTCCGAACAAGGGCAGCGGCTATGAAAGAATGACTCCATCTTTTGTCTATAAAATCTACAGAAAGGGTTTAATAGACATAGATAGTACCTTGAATCATCTCGGACGCGCCGTGGACGTAGCTCTCCACTGCCTGGAGCTAAGCCTGTCTCTTCCTGCCAGTTCCCTATGGTCGGGGTGGACCTCCTGGTGGTGGTGGTGGTAGAGCCTCAAAGCCTCTCCCACCACCTGCTGCTCGACCATCTCCTCTGCCTCATCCTCCTGCCTGAGAATATGGTCTGCCTGAACCCATGTGTCATCTGTCAACTGCCTGCTGCAGAAGACTCTGCTACGTACCGCACCGCGGTAGGTCTCGCTGCTGAAGAAGGCTCAGCAAGGAAGCTCTCAATCAAAAGGGCTCGCTCTAGTACTCCTACCTGAGTCGGAATTTTTAGGGAGATCAGCGATGTCTTGATCTCATGGCTCAGTCCCTGCTCTATGATCCAGGCCTGGAAGAATGGGTCTCGTACAATGTCTGTCGAGTAGCGCGAGAGATCGGTAAATCTTGCCAAGTACTAGGAAACCGTCAAGATTCCCTGTCGCAGCTGTAGAAGCTCTTGGATGCGCACCACACAGAGGGTGGCTAGGATGATCTCTGAGCGGAAGAGGCTCTCAAAGTCCGTCCAGAGGAGAGATGCCTTGTCGTGCACCTACTGCATCAAGCTCCACCATCTGCCTGCTGCCGTGTGCAGTAGGCTCGCTGCGAGGATCACCATGAGGTCTGCTGGTGTCCTAAGTAACCTAAAAATCCCGTTCAACTTCCTCCAGAAAATCCTCAGCTGCTTGGGGGTCCGTCTCCCCGGGGAACCTGGGCGGTCACTGGCACTGAAACTCGTGCAGTGCACTAAGGCGACGTGCATCGTCAGTGGCTGGGGCTGGAAGCATCAGTGGCTCTACGGGTAGAGGTACCACCGGTGCCTCTACAGTCAAAGGGCCCTGTACCGAGGCCTCGTCGCTCGGTGGTCTGCCGTCACGCACAACACTCATAACCCTAGCTCGTTATCATTGTGGGGCCATCTTGAAAAGAAACAGGTGTGCCATAGTCAAAACAATATACCTGGTGAGCTGACACAAAGTAATCACAACGAAAACTTGAAACAAACATGCAATCAATGTTTTCGTGCATTATGTCGGAAATCAGAAGTCAGGGTCCTGGTGTATGGATACGTTGGCCACCAGACCAACACTGGACTCCCTGGACTGATAACCATACCCAATACATTTAGCACTATAGCTTCACGTAAAAAATGATCATATTCCAATGTTCTATGGTAGAACCGAACTTCTTTGATAGCAATTTGTCACGACCCGCCCTTTGGGCCCGTGCCGTGACTACCCCAATCCCGCCTTCCATAGGCCAGGGGTTGGAGACTATTACAAAGTCGTAAATCCCGATAAAAAGGGAAGTAATTGCCTTTGTAAAGTAAACAAACACCACAGAGCAAGCAAAGAGTAAAAAGTAAACACTAAGTAAAACTGGGTACAACGGTATGTGCGGAAAAGTATGTGGGCCAGAATAAAACCCAAACTGAAAGTAAAGTTCAACTGGAAAGGGGAAAACAACAACTGAAAGTAAAGCTGCATCCTCGAGTTGTCCACAGGAACTCCCACATGAAGGGTGGGTACAAATAGCCTCCACTGCTCCTCGGGTCCAGCCGCTCGCTCCGAGTACGTTCTGCCCAATGGTCCACCTCTAGGTTCCGACCTGATCCTCGTGCCTCAACCACGATCAGCGTTTTCCGTTGTCTGCAACCAAAACAACGTAGTTCGGGAATATCCCATGCAGGGGAGAGTATAAGCTACTTAGTAGGGACCCCGAGACCCCTGAATGTCTCCCTGAATCCACAAAAGGATAATACACAAAGGAAATATACAATCACGAAGTAACATCTGACACTACTTAGGTATATGCCCATACATATACCTATGTCATCAATTCCAGTTCGCTCCATCTCCGAGCCCATGTACAACCCAGTCCACACAGGAAACCACAATCCAATCCACATGGGAAAGCAAGTCAAGATTCAGCTAACACAAGAATTCTTCTTCGTATAATGATAGTGCTGATAATATATATCCACTGATTCATCTAAGTCGTCGGACCAACAAAGGATCGATAGGTACTAACCCCCGCAATGACCCACAAAGGATCTGACCCACACAGGATCGATAGGTAACTAACCCCCGCAAAGACCCACACAGGATCAGACCCACACAGGATCTGTAGGAGCTGGCCCAAACAAGACCGCCGAGCACTGACCCACACATGATCAGACCCACACAAGATCGGTTGCATTGATCCACGTAGGATCGCTGAGTTCTGTAGTCATCACCGTCGAGTCCACTGAGAATCTCTGTACAGCTGTCGCCGTCGTCGCAGTCGCAGCCAGCTCTAGGGTTCCCGCAAACAGCAAGCTCATTCGGGAGGGTCCGCTCCACGAGCCGAAGGGCTGATACATCACCTGACACATAGTCCAGATTTTATGTATCCAAAAGTTCCGTATTGACAACAAGAACTCAACTTTATAGACGGCGCGTCAATCAGACTCCCGGTCTGAGAGTTATTGGATTTTTCGTCCTAGGGGCCCGGTTGGTTTTTAAGTCAAAACCAACCCGACCGTACTGAAACTACATCCAAACCTCGATCGGAGTAAGAAAAGTGGTCCGTCTCAACAAGAGAAATCCAAAAAAGTCGACGACACGTCAATCGGACGTCCGAAGCTCAAGTTATAAGTGTTTCCGCTCCGAGGGCCCGGTTGGTTTCGTGTACGAACCAACCCGGCCGAACCCAAAGTTCTCCGAAACCCTGGGTGCGATATACCGAAACGACTGTCTCGATCCAAGGATCACATCCCAACTAACGGTGCATTGATCGGAGTTCTTTAGATCATGTTATGGGCAACAGACCGAAAGTGGTTCGGTATTAGGGGGTTCGGGCCCGGTCCGACCCGGGTCGATACCCCCAGGGTCGGCCCGTACCGGGTCAACCCGAAACGGGTCCGAGTCCAGCATGCATGGGCTTAGCCCAGCCCGGCTAGTGCGGCATGGCCCGGCCTGGGCGCGGCGCGTCCCGGCTGGCCCAGACCGGCCCGGCCTGGGCGCGGCCTGGCCCAGCTGGCGCGGCCCGGCCCGACATGGGCGTGGCCCGACCCGGGTTGGGTGCGGCCTGGGGGTTCGTGGCCCGGCCTGGCGGCCCGATCTGGCGGACTGTCCAGGGCATCCGACCCGACGCGCTGGCCAGGGACTCGGCCGAACGGCCGAGCCGTTTCGGAAGCGGGGGGAGCTGCCTCCGCGTGTAGCAACCGCGACCCCGTAATGGGGCCGCTCACGTCCGGCCAACCTGGTGTCTCGAACCCCCGATTCTTCCACGGTCCGGCCAGCCCGCTCTGGCCATCCGGCTTCTGCCGCCACGGGACCGGCAAGGTCGGTCCCCTTGCTCCGATGCCGGCTGCCCGGAACCGGCCGCCGGTTCCCCTGCTCGGCCGCGGCCCGGAACCGGCTGCGACCTTTGTCCGTCCGGCCCGATGGCGCCGCGTCTTGGATCGTCTTCAAAGGCGCGGTGCGACGGTGCCGCATATTGGATCGTCATCAATGGCGCGTTGCGACGACGCCGTGCTTCTTCCCCTTTCCATATCAAAATTCCACGCGGTGCTTCGGCACTGCGTTGCCTTACTCGCCCCAACAAAACCAACAACCAAAAAGGGGAGTAGCGCCGGCCATGTTCGTGCGGTCCAGCCTCCTCCCGTTATCATGAAAATAGGTGGTTCATGGAAAAGGAGAAAGCGAAGGAAGATTTCACGAACTAAAAAATAATATAAATCCCTACCTCAACGCGGTCATCGAAAGAGCGTTCGTCGCGGAATTAACCGTCGCGGATGAAGAGGATCGCCGTGGAAGTGGAGGATCACCGCGGAATAATAGGATCGCCATTGGCATTAGGTGATCTCCGAGGAAGGCGTCTCTCGCCGTCGTCCGCCATCGGAGGTTTGCGTTCTTCGTTGGCAGTGGTGTGTTCTTCGCGTTCTTCGTCGAAGAACGAAGAATCCTCTCTTTTTCTCCCAAGGTCTAACACAAAACAAACCAAACATAATAAAATAAGTCCCCCCTTATTTTATCATCAACATAAGAATTTGAAATTTAAAAGATAAGAAAGGAACAATTAATTCAAAGAATTAATTGTAACGATTTAACCGCCCAATTTAATGAGTCATTTCTTAACCAAAAAAACGTAAGGTTTGACTTTCATTAAAAGGGGGGTTGCGGGTTCGTTACTTAGGAGGGAAGAAACGGTGGGGCTCGTGTGGGCCCCACCTCACAAATATCATACCATGAGGGTATGATATTGTGGGTCCCACCTAATCCACTTAACTTAGGTTAAGCGACTTTAAGTGAAATAAAAATAATGTTTTGCACCACTTTTATTTTATTTCTTAACTTAACCCCAAAAATTAAAAACCACACCCGAGCAAACGCAACACCGGAAAAGGCGTTTCTAAGAAAATACCGGCGTTTCGATTCCATCGGTGTCCTCAGAATTCGATTCCGAGCACATGTTCAAAAGTTAGAAGAACCCGCTCGTTCATTCACTGAACGTACCCGAGATAAACTTCGTAAAATGATTCCGGGCACACCGCGCCTCAGAATCAGGTTCTGTCAGAAACTGCATTCTTGTAAAAAATTTCCAAGAATATTAAGAAAAACATTTCCTTGAATTTTACGGGTTATTACAATAACTATAGGTAAAATGAAAATTTAAAACCCGTCACGCTTGGAAAATGAGATAAAATTAAAAAAAAGATAAACTATATCAAACGATGAAAATTAAAATATAGGTGTGACAATTATCCTAAACATGAAAAAAATATACCCCCCTAATGTCTCTAGAGTTCAGTTTACTAACCAAAGGAAATCGATTTCAAAAACAAAATTATATAACCTCTCAATACAAGAACACCCCAGCCACAATAGAAGTAATCTCATGCCACTTACATGGAAAGAACCAACAAACCAAACCAATTCTCACGAAATTATGGAACACCCAAAATATGATATCTAAAATCATGATTCATGCATGATAAATGGAAAATAATTTAAAATCACAAACAATTATTCAATGGTGGAACCTAGAATCAACTATCCTAAAAAAATAGACTCTATTGGTTCAACATAATAATGAAATAAGATTAACCACATGAGAGGTCAGAAAGTAATCCACGGAATTAAAAATCAACCAGTTTATATTACCCTAAAATTCCAACAATTACTAAGAACCACATCCCAAGTAGAAGGTATGATAGGGTCCCAATGAAAGGATCACAAAACCAAATGACATTCCAAACCATGATACATATGGTAAATAGTAAAACTAAAATCATATCAAGAATGATTTCCATGAAAGAGAAAATTATCCCAGACATTCATATTTTAGAATACACAACCAATGTAATATCATGAAACTAAACAATAATGCCTCATTACAACTAGTGGATCTATCATACCATGAGAATCACAATTAAAAAATGAGTCATCGATTCCTAATCCCACAAATGGGACAATACAGGATGACGAAACTACAATAGATATGATAAAACAATCCCCATAAAATATTTTGGAAAAATAATGACTATGATCCCATAAACCCCTAAGATTTATGACTATACATGAGATTCGATCTGAGGCCTATTTATAGACATAAAATTTTTAAAACACATACTACATGGTACTCATAAACTGAAAATACAGGATCCAAACTCACAATTCCCAATTTTCCAAATATGATTTAAATGAAAAAATATGAATATAAAAAATGTTAACATTTAATATTTATATTAATTGAAACACATAAAAACAACACCAGAAACAATCATTTAAATAATGAATCATAAATATGAGTGGGACTAAAAACTATCCTCGAACAACACCATACTCTTGTGACCTGGATCCATGTCACATCCTTTAAGCACCCCCATAGAACTATTTAAATTTTCCTAGGAATCCCAATGTGTGACAGTTATTTAGAGAAATTAAACACGATGACTTATTCTGATCTGGTATTCCATACTGATGACAAACCATGATCATGTGCATAAAATAATATAATAATAGAACATGAAGAAATTAATTCTTGTGACCATTAATGATAACTTCAAGCCACCTCCCCATCTCCAAACTAGAAATCCATTTACAACTTACAAATATTAGTGGAATACAATCTAAATCAACCACTCTAAATAAAATATCATTAATCTGAACACCATTCCTTTCTGTATAATCAATAGAATCTAGATTAAACTCTGAAACCTTATACATCAGATTAGGATGAATCCCATACATAAAATTTCGACCCTTCAATGAAGCTTAATGGTTAACTCTATAGGGTTATAAACAAGATACCAATAATGATTGATATAATTTATAATTGATCTATAAAACTTCGGTAAATAGAACATATGCCACCCCTTTCTTACATTCACTATCTTGGAGAAATATAGATAGATGAACAAAGCCTGTAAGAACTCCCAGGTGGGATCTCCTGGAGCATTCTTTTAATAGATATGCTTTCACTAATTCCAGGGATGTCCATCAAACACAAAGGTATCAAAAATTTCTTTTAATGACCCATGAAGCTCATGAAAAATTATGATTATTTCTATTTTACGCAGCAATTATTATTTTTTGATATGATATAGTTGACCAAAAAATGGAGGTGGGTTATACTATCAAAACTCTTGAATAAAATCAATAGGTTACTAAATTGGAGGATCTACCAAAAGAGAAACACCCATAGCTGATCATCAAATATCCATCCAAAATTTATGTGGGAAAAAATTAACCAAAAATTAAAACAATATATAATTCAAAATAAACTCATCAATAATAATTCTGATGCTCAAACATTCCAAATAAAACATACCAAATAAAAGGGGAAAATAAGATATACAACCATTGGATATCAAAACATTAAGAAATTTCCCTTAAAAACTCATTTGTAAGAAAATAATTATTGTTGATTATCACCCTCACAAATGGTATAACATGGATTCTCAGACATGACCATTCCCATTCCACCCCATGCACTCGTCAACTGATTCGAATATGGTCACACACCCACCCATGACATCATTGATTATTGTTTCCATAAATATGAATTCATGTGATATCCCATGAAAATTGCGAAGGAAAAAAAATTCACATTTTTTAAATAATAACCTAAAAAATTTATTTTTCATACATTTAATCCACATTCTATTTAATCATTTACAAAAAAAATTCAAAACAACATTAACCAAATATAACTGAACTATTTTTAAACCGTACAGTTCATACATTTGAATCAGTTCAAATCATTTTCTTTTTCTTAGTATATTAAATTCCATGAAAGGTATATTATTATTAACCAATCCCTTATCATTTGAAACAAATTTCTAAACCACCTTTAAAACAAATTTTTATTTTAAACCCAACCATTTTTAATAAATTGAAAATTCTTATTATAAAAATCAAAATTCCATTTTCCACAAAACCAATCATTACCACTAAACTTCCATTTACAAAATTCTAAAAAAGAGTTTTCATAACACATTCAGAATCATGGATGACATAATGATACTCACAGGGGGAAACTAGTGTTGATGGGTTACTTTCCCATGTTGTTAGAGGCCATATTCCAATCAAAACAATGACAAATAGATTCTTTTAGGACCATGTCCGCGGGTCCGTATGGATTTAGAAGATCTATGGGATCCCTGGGTCTATTGGCCCAAATCATATTTCATATCCCAAAATAAAAAACAACCAAATATTTCTAAAGAAACCAAAACAAAACCAAACATACAAAGGAAAATAAAGGATCAGTATGACAAGTGTTGGCCAGACACTTCCCCAATATGGCACCCTGAGCTCTGAAAGTTCATATCCATTTACCATGGAATCCAAAATATCATATATCGTTATGAAATCTACATTATATATAGAACCTAATAGATCTGATATCATTTTTTCATGAACCATTTCTAGTCAAACCATAATCGCTAAACTGAAATGATCCATTGCAGGGCCCAAAGGGAATTCCCAATCTATATAGGATGGAAACTAGTGCTTCAAATCAACAGAGAAACCACAAGGAATAATTTATCCTAATATAATTATAAATAAAAGCGTGAAAAAATAGATCATCCCAATATAAATAAAAATACATAGCATCAACTTTTAGATGATCAGAAAATACAACCAAATAGAACAACAAAACCAATTGGCCTTGACAACCACAACATCTTAATTTGACCTTGAGGGTCACTATCCAACACCCTGATCAACCATATCCCATAGAAATTAAGACCATGCTGAATAATTTCCACAAATTCTAAAACTATTAAATAACTATAGTTGTGAGTATTAAGACTCAATAGCCATGTTGGAATAAATCTATTCCCAATGAACATACTCTATAATAAAAGAAGAATCATCATCTTATTTGAAATACAATATATTAACGTGATATTTTCCACAAATTTTTTCCTTTATAAAAATAAAATACACATTTACCTTTTAATATTTTAAAAGAACATACAATTTCAATAAAAACCAAAACCATTTGGAATATTAATGATAATATTTTAAAAAAATGATAGAAATAGTATAAAACACATCAAAAATGGTTTTTTGATAATCACATTAAAATGATTTATTATTAACTTCATAAATCCACAATGATGAAGAAGTAATAACATTAGTAATTCACTAAGTGAAATGGTAAAATTTGAAAAAATATTTTCTAACCAATAATGAATCACAGTCATTGACAATAGACATCAATGTTCTAATAGACATGGGTTAACCTAGGAGATCATGAATAATCGAAAAAAACTAATAAATGTTTACAAGTCCCATAAGGAATGCCTCCCAAAATGAAATCAACAACAACCTCACACACTCGGCCACACCCTACCTACTACAAAACATGGGACATTATCTCAATGAAATAAAAATCAACACATCATCGTGATATAGTTAACTAGCCAGAACATCATTTCAATGTTAGTGAAACAATAATTCTGGAAAAAATAACTCATTATTCCACGTTCCTAAGTCGCGATGTATAAATTGGGTGATACAAACAATTACAAGTGATTATCTAATCACATGTAGGTATATAATAATAATTCACACAATAGGCGTCCCCCTGAGACCCCAATGGTGAATCTCTTTCCTTTCATCTCATATTTCATGATGTTAATAGTTCATTAAGACTCTATAGTGACGTTTTCCAACCCATTAACATAAATATATAACTAGTATTCCATAGTGGGTATATAAAATCTATTCAATATAAAAAATATTACCCAAATACAATTTTAATAATAATCACATTCACCAATTCCACAAAAGGTTCAAACTTGTGCCAAAAATCCATTTCCAATGAATCAAAATATCAATTCCAAAATGATACAAATATACTATTTTACTTTTCACAATCATTAAGAAAACAAATAATTTAAACAACTAATACCATATTTATGAGCTAAATTCATTTTCATGAAAATGAAAAATAATCCAAAATCCATTATCACATATAAAACCACATTAAAAATCTTAATACACACTAAAATCCAATTCCAATGCACATAAAAAACTAATTCAAGAAACCTAATACATAATTTTCTATTCCTCTAAAAATATAAAAATCTAAAAAATGCCTTACATACCACAAATATATGACAATAGAAAAATGTGAATTTCATTGAACACTTGTTGTGTATCATTGAACATAATCATTCCATTTATCAAAAAACAAAGAATAAATCGACCCATTTAATTGAAAAAATACTCTCAAAAGATCACACGTAACTATTATTTATTCATTGAAGGAGAAAAAATCATGAAACCAAAGATCCATAAATTAATAATGTAAGTAAAAAATGGAATCCTACCTCAAACCACAAGGGATTCAATTACACACACCCAAAATAACATCTACACTTATCTATGATCCAGGATCTACAAATGGGAACCATATGAACACAAATTCATCCAACACTAGTCAAGGTAAAAAATTAACAATAGACCTAAAACACCTATAACCAAGATGATAACATGTTAAAATGTGGAAAATATGAGGAAAAATAATAGAAGATATAATTTCCATGACAAATCACCCTAAATATAAGAGGAATCCACTAAAATTTACACATTGAAGAATGGAATTGGATTGATGAACTATGGAGGAGTTCCCCTATAAATGTACGAACTTGTAGCCGGAAAAATGGATATATTAGGGTAGAAACATGATAGGAAAAAAGAGTCCTTATTTCACATTTTTAATAATCTGGGTAGCTCACCCAACTTCGTTGCATATTTTTTCAACCACAACACAATCATCTATAGGATAATGGATTACAAGGCCCACTTCATGGGATAGTTCATTAGATTGATATACCATTCACCAATAATGATCAATGGTTCTATTTAGAGAAAAAGTCTCCCGATATGACTGTCACATGGTTAGAAAAACAGTGTGCAAGCTGTGTGCCAAACCCCAAACACAAACTCAATGTTGCACAATTACCAGGGATAGGCCACACCATTTTCTCAAACTATTCTCCAAACATGTGAAACCAGCTTCTGAGGCCAATTTATCCATTTTAACCAAAAACTATGGAATATCTATGAAGTAAACATTGGATCAAAATTAACCAAAAGATCACATAAATATTTAAAACTCATCACACACAAAACCATAGAGGAAACTAAAAGAAAAAAAGTTGAACTAGACAAAATGACGACAATAAAAAACTGGGAGTGAAACCAACATTGTATTATGATTTTCAAGGTCATGGTTAATGAATAATGTCTGCATTGAAATTATTGTTTTTTTATAATTAATGAAATTTTATGTAATTATTGAAAATTAGTAAAAAAACTTATATTATTTTATTTTATTTTTAAATTTCAATAAATATATTATATGATTATTTAATGCTCCAATTATATCTTATAATGACTATATTTACCGTTAATTACTGAAAACATAGTTCACATAGTTAATGTAAAAAAGTTGTTTCTCAGCATTATGTGCGCTATAGTTAAAATTAATTCCCCAAACATTGGATTTATAATTTATATATATGATATAATAAATAGAATCTGTGGATATAAATTATTTATTAATTATAACATTATTTTATTTATAATTTATATAAAACATTTGTAAGAAAACCAGTTACCATAGTGGGAAAACAAAATTGTAAAAATTATTAAAAAAAATTTATGTGGAGAAATGTTTTAGAGATGAGTTTAATTATGTTATTGACGTTTGTCTTAAAAATATCATCCCTACACACAATTAACCATCTATTTTTGAGCAATTATAGGTATGATTATCCTATCAATATTGAATAATTTTTAGTATCTACAAGAATTCTACCCCTCCCAAACTATAAAATTTCACTCACTCTACACACTTCTTCCAACCACCCATCCCATTTATATAGGCTAATATCTTCCCAATTAACATAAAAATTACATACCCTTAACCTATATATATTATTACTCACATCAATATGTCCATGGAAGGCATTAGGGAATTCCTCTGGATGATACATGAAGAATATGTAATGTTCTAAAATGATTATCTTTATTTTATTTATTTCTAGACATATTTAAATTATATTTATAACATGATGATATTATAATATCAGTTTCATAGAAAAATGATAAGTATTATGTTACATTCATGACCTATAACCACCCATACTTCTATCAAATGGGTTATTAAATTATCATTCCTGCGGTGGACTACGGAGTCACGAACCATTATCAATAATTTTACAATTACATCATCTAAGGGTTACGAATAATGATAGAAATAATGATTATATGTTATATTTATTATATTATTATTTTTATGGATTTATTATATCACACATTCCTCTATTATTCTGAATTTTTGGGAATATGATCACATTATTCCTGTATACAATAGACTACCCCCTCATAAAGCGATATGATTCATTCAAAAATTAGATGAACAATATTAAGAATGAATTAAATAAAATTACGTTATATATATGAAATTGAAATTATTATGGCATGATAATATATATACATAATACATATTTTTTATTTTTTATTCATTCAATATGACATGAAAATTGAAACAATGTTCATGCACACATACAACCTACCATCACCATGAATTGTGTATTTCATTTATTATCTCCATATATTATAGATTAATATATATATATATATAGAATGTAGATATATATATTATAATGTATTAAAATTAAAAAATTATCATTGATTTGGGATTGTAAAAATAACAAGTACAACTATATACAAAAACTGACATATTTATTAACTGAAATGTTACTTTCATGTATAATTATTAATAATGGTGTATTAAAATGTCATAATAATATAATATTTGAAAATATATATATATCCATGATATATAATATATTTATAATAAAATGATATTTATAATATATTAGATTTTTTTGAGTCCGATAGAATTAAATATCATGTAATGGTGATTTCAAGACTCGCTTTTATTTTTGAGAGACTGATACCTTATTCACAACTCATTTCTTTTTCGTGGTCATTATACATCCTTATGAAATGATATAAATTGAATATAACTTAATTCATGATAATAATTTTTTCTATTTATTCTATTATCCTATGGGTATTTCAATTCAAAAGATACTCATGTAGTATAGGATTTTTGTCTCAATTTACCTAGTTTAGAAGTATATTATTATATGTATGTATTTTAATTCAAAAGGTGTGTGTCAAGAAAATTTACCATTTAATATATTTAATTAAATAATAAATATTACATATTATAATTCATTTAATTTTATTCTTTTACATGGATCATTATTCAATGTGACCAATGTGGTAATGTTTTTTGTTAAAATCTCATAAATTATGGGGATTAATTTTGAATAAGTATTCATTATTTAATTCTCATTATATTTCTCTAAAAATTATATTGAATATTATTATAATATATTTATTCAACATATTTTAAATTAATTTAACAATTTATCCACTATTTAATACATAATATTATTAATTATCTTTTTAAAGAAAACTAGACATTATTTCTCTCTTGAGTTGAAAATCCGTAATCTTGAAAAACATTGTTTTATAAAATTAATTACAAAAATAATTTTTATAATTATTCAATTTATATATTAAAAAATTATTATATTTATTATTAAATTTCTTATAATCCAATGTCTGTGTCTATTTAAAAATAATAATTTCTTGGATTTTACCAAAAATGTAAATGGAATAATTTTTTAACATGTATTATATGAGTATGATTTTTATACACCATGCACATTATTTATTTGAATATTCTATTATATGTTTTCAATATATTTTTAAATGAAAATCATTTTCAAAATCTATTGAAAAATTGTTTTTTAAAATCTAATGGATACTTTCCTCAATAAATGTTTTAAATTATTTTTAAAACATCCTTTATAAAATTATAATTTATTTTAAAATCAATTTTTTTTTCAAAATAATTCATGTAATAAAATTATTTTTTCAAAGAATAATCTACATATTCCTCAACAATTATATTAAAATATTTCGAATATCTATTTTATATGTTTTCATGTTTTTTTAATAATATGAATTTTAAGATGACATATGTATTAAAAAGTGATTTTCAATGAATGCTTGATTTCCTTAATAAATATCCCATATAGAATTTCAAAATAATTCTCCATAAAATATTGTATCATTTTATATATTTTTATTAAAAAGCATATGATCCAAGTAATCCATTATCAATAGTTCTCCCAAAATGTTTATGTTTTTTATAACACATTATATGTATAAACAATTTCTACTCCACAGGTTTTACTATGATAAAATTATTTTTAATCACACATCATTTAATGAGTTACATTATGAAGAAATGATAATGAAACCCATATATTTTTAATAGGTTATGATACAGTGAAATGTTTATGATTTACATATTATTTTATCAATTATGAAATGATTAATTTTTATGATTTAATGGAACATGTAATTACAACAATTATTATGTGAATGTAAATAAATATATTTCCATCCAATGAATTGGGTAACAATAAATTCCATATGATCTCATATGGTACATTTGTGGTAATCCCAATCTTCATGTGGAGTGTACATGGGTGGTATAACAAATCCTGGGAAATATGGTATTGGGTGGTTACCCCAATCACAATGTAGGGGAACTGGTTGTTATACTAATAATAACATGTTATGAATTTTATTTTGGTTTTCATTAACATATTATTATAAAACTATTTATGTGTGACATAAAACTAGGTCCTATTCTTATTTTAGGATCATTGGGTTCATGTTCATAATTACCATATGATTCGTGTATTTTGAAATTCCAATCATTATTCCATGAATCAACATTCCTATATATGATTGGAATGATATGGTTTAAATCACTTATTATAATTCACACATACAATTTTGGTTATGTTATTATTATATATCTCTCTTGTTTACCATTATTGAATATCTGAACTCACTCATTGTTTTTTTCCTTTCCCTATGGTTTAGAGATTATTTTTTATGCATGATTATAAAAGGGGTAAGATCAATATGGAAGACATTTCATATCATTCATGAATTAAGAGGATTATGTTCCATGTTTTCAAAGACACTGATCTATTACAGTTATCAGGCATATATTGTTGAAATATAATTAATATTAAAACAAATTATGTTATATCCCTGTTTGAGAAGTATGGGTCACATATATAGTATCAAATGAAAGAATTACATTACATTTTTAAACATGGTGGAGAAGAATATAGAGTGAAACCTAGGAATATTTATATGGAAATTTATAGGTATTTCTCTAAGGATAAGGTTATGCTTGATTTTATGTTTATAAAAATGTCCTCGAATTTCGTTAATAGATAGGGTGACTAGTATCCATGAAATTATATTCTTTTCATGATTCTATAAGTGCATGTGGCTCTAGAAAAGTTGTATCTAGGTTAAAAAATATGAATTGGAATCATTGAGATACGCAAGAAAGTGAGCAGGTTAATGATAATGGGCCTTGATTCACACATTTTTAGGCACTCCCAAGAGATATTATTTGAATATTTACAAACTCATTATGAACCATAATGAATAATTTAATTATATTATTACTATGAATAACATAGGTTAAACCCATTATGTTATATACAAGGAGTGATCATGGAAATATTATTGTTAATGATATTCCAGAATATGATAAATGGAACTAATGGATTAGAAAAGAGAATTAGTACATAAAGGATATTTTGAATAGGGGAATTTTTTACATAATGAGTTCTAGAAGTTAAGATAATGATTTCTATTTAATAATATGTTTGACATGAATAATTATGTTTCATAGTACCAATTACATTGGATGTTATTATGGATTTGTGGACACAATAAAATGTGTTAAAATTTATTGAGTTTCCGTAATTATTGGATCTATGGAATTAATTCAATAATTTGTGGTTTTATTAAAGAAATAATAAAACATTTATACATTCATTATGTTATTATATAAATTTAGGTTATTACATTGATTCAAAAAATTACCTAATTATTGTATCAACATGTTTGGTATTTAAAATACAATAGTCACAATAAGATATATAGTGGATTAATATTAAGATGATTAATAACAAATTCTATTTATAGTATTTTATTTCAATATTTATCATGTGTTATAAGTTTATACATTTATGAAATGTTTTAAGATGAATTTTTTATTATGTTTTAAAGATATATTTATTACATCACCATATAAATAATATCATTGTTGGATATATTGTGATTAAATTAATTTCAATGGAGTTTTGAATATTGGTTCATCATTAAATTATTTATATTATGATCCATTTTTTCATTATGAATGAAAAATTGTGTTTCATTTCATTTAGTAAGAGATGAACTAAAAATTGATCAGTAAGAACCAAGGGTTAGATTGTTCATAATAAATGGAATTAGATTAAGAATGTATATCTATCATATTGATAATTCATAAAAATATGTTTTCCTATTACACCCATTTTTTATGAAATCAAATTCATTTTTCACACAACTTTGTGTTTTTAGTTTTTTGGTCATTATCAATCTCTAGAACACTCATGTTCTAGTGATTAATGTTCTCTATCACTCTCAATCTGTATATGGGGTGATCAATTTCTATTATTTGTCAATTTTTTCACATTCCACCAATTTTGTACCATTTTTAATCCTAGTATGTGTTGTTCTAGATTACTTATGCACATCACATTATCTTTTCCAATGTGACGTTTTATTAAAAATATTTATGATTTGGGTTTCTATTATTGAATTTTTGGATGATTAACCTTTGATGGCCATGATAAATTTAAAAAGTGAAATTGAATTTAAGAGGGTTATAATGCAATAACTTGATATTTTTTTAAAAAAACTTTTCTTGTTAATTTATTATTTTTAAAATTTTACACTACAAATAAAACTAAGTCTTAAAAAAATATTTATATGTTATTAATATAGTCAGATTTAAATGACCATTACAACCTAGATGATAATCCAAGATATATTAAAAAGAATAAATTATTCTCAAATATTAATTAAAATAGATATATATAATTAAATCATATTGATAAAAAGTATATTAATTTTAAGAAAAGTTTATATACTCTTTGAAATTATTATTTTCTCAAAATAGGAATTTAATTTCATATTTTTCACAATATTAAAATTAATTTTTCTGAGTATATGAAATATTATATAATTAAATATAAATCATTTTAAATTAATAATTTAAATGTTATGTAATGGTTCATTTTTCTTATTAATCTGAGAAGTTTTATTTTTTTATAAATAGTAAAAAATCACTAATTTTGATTTAAAATTGCATTTTCATCTATTTTATTTTCAAATATAAAATATCTGTTAATTTATATTAATGAATTTTTTATAGATTTTGATATCTCTTAATACATATTATGAAATAGTAATAAATATATTATTTAATATAGATATAAAAATATTAAATATTTTTGGACGTTTCCCATTAAAAATTAACCTTGACATTATGTTTGTAGGATTAATTTTAAATAATATTTTCTATTTTTGTGAACAGATATTAGAAAAATGGATTCAATATTTAGAATCAAAATAATTTATTGTGTATAATAAGGCCAGCATATTTTCATGAACAAAATGAAAAGTGAATTCAGTAAAAATACATTGTTTAGGTTAATAGAGAATTGGTTTACCACAGATTAAATTATTTTGAAAAGAGTTAAAACTGTGTAAAAATTTATCCAAATTTCATATTATGGAAACATTAAGAACCTTGTGACCATAGGATCTGTTTTTATGATTTATTGGGCACATTTCTATAAATGGTATGAATACAATTATTTATGTAAATAAATACAAAAAATAACCATTATTCATTTAAATTTATACAATTCTTTCAGATTAAAAAAATATTGGGTTATTGATAAAAATTATTTTTCAATAAAAATAATTTTTTATATAATGATAATTTATTTTTTATTTTTAAAGATGAATTAATTACATTATATACTAAATAATATCCATTAGAATAATTATTTAGTTTATAATAAAATAAAATAAATGATACTAAAAGTATTAAAAGTGAATAAATTTTATTTAATTATTGGTATATATATATTATTTAGATTTGTATATGTTATTTCCTAGCTATGTTTATGATAGATTGTAATTCCATAAATGTGTTGCTATTTTTAATTTGAAGTTAAAAAAATAATCCCTTAAGTGGAAATACTGTTATATTATAATAAATGTTATTTTATTAAATAATATAATATTAATGAAAATAATATATAATTAAAATTTATTTCTTATTAATAATAATTTTCTTATATGTTCCATTCATGTAAAAAAATTTATTCCAAAATTTTTATATTGACCATTAAATAGTAGAAATTATGTTATTACAGTTATAGTTTATGTATTGTTTCTTTGTGTTACATGGGCATGTGTTAAAATAAATTTCAAAAACATATTATTTATTAATTATAATGTAGTTATCATCTTTTAAATAATTTGGACTAAATGAAATAATAATTATCAAATTCATTTATTCATAATGTATCATTTTACTACGTCAAAAAACAAGTTATCATAGTGAAATCCCAAATTAAAAAAAATTAAACATATAATATAATGAATGAAATTTAGAAAAAATGATTTTAATTGTATGGTGATTGTTTTTATCAACCATTTCATCCCTCCACACATTTAATTATTACTTTTTGTTCCACGTTATATATGATTTACCTCCTAATAGAGAATTCTTTTGAGTATCTTCCAGAATGTCACTCCTTCTCATCAATACAAGGGAATTCACTCCACTTTCTTCTTTATAACTCTGAAGCATTGTGGGTGGAACTATGTGTACATAAATATATTCCCATAATCCCTCAATTAATAATTTAATAGTTATTATTGGAATAATTCCATCTTTAGAGGGAATTAGTTACATCATAAGAAAGACGCCGATGAAGTGGCTATTTATCCCATGAAAGTGTTCATTTTCATTATTTATCCACAACAATAAATTATTGTTATAAAATTTTATCACTATAAGTATAATATATATACAAATAATATTTTTTATTTATAACCTACAACCACACATAATTCCATTCAACGGGTTATGAAATCATCATTCTTGGGTATGAGAGTGTACCGCCTCGTAAATCATTATCGTTTATTTTTTAATAATCACCAGTAAGGGATGATAATAATGATAGGGAAACAATTAACATATAATATTTATAATATTATTGATATTTTTATTCTTAAATAATTTTATATCACACATATATTCATGATTGAAATAATTTGGTAATAAGATATCGCAATTCATTTGTATGGGGGATTATCTCCTTGCAAAACGACATGATTAGTTCACATAATACATGTCATGTAAGATTAATGGGATAAATAAAAATATGTGATATATATTATATAAAAATTATACACTAATTTTAATATATATATATATATAATTTACATTAATTTCATTAATTACGATACGAAAATGGAATCAATGATAATATGTACATACATCCTTCCATCTCAATGAGTAATGTATTCCATTTCATATCACAAAATATTATAGATTAATCTAAATAAATATATACCTAATATATTTTAATATTATGATATACAAATGGATATTATTAAATCATTATCCATGTTAGATGAATAAAAATAAATTGTAATACATTATACGAAAAACAATGTGGATATTACATGAAACATAACACTGAAATATAATTGTTAATAAATAGGTAATAAATAGTAATAATAAAATAATATATGGTATTTTATTTATATTTATAATAATTTTTAGTATTTATAATTATGTTATTTAAACTATAAAATTGTTTTTAAGGAGAACAACCAAAGTCATGAATTTAGGTAAAGGGATTTCAAGTGTCACTTTTATTTCAGAGAGGCATATACCATATTAACAATAAGCTTTATTTTTGTAGTATATATTAATTTATTTTAAATGATATATAATTAATAAAATTAATTAAATTATAATTAATTAGTCTATTTGTTTAATTATTTTATGAATATTACAAATCAAATGTTAGTCATGTAGCATGGGATTTTATCTCAATTTTCCTTTGATGAGAAGAATGTTTTGTTATGAACCATATTTTTTTCACGAGGGACATATACATCTAGATTTATATATAATATCATGTATTAACTAATATTCATGATATGTTAATTTCCATTTCATGTTATTATGACATTGGTCTCAAAAATCTACATTACCAATGAGGTAAATATTATATAATATAATCTCATAATTTATCAATATTATTTAAGAATAAGTATACAATATTAAAATAAAATTATATAAATATAAATAATGATCTTTATTTTTATTCTCATCTAGGAATTAATGATACATCAATATATGGGTACCATTTTTCCACTACTGGGTACCTAGTATAAATAAAAAATATTATTAATAAAAAAGACTTTATTTATCTCATGGGATATAAGTCAATTTTCTTCCAAAAAAATGTTTTGTGAAAAGGGTAAATTTTTTAAATTAAAAAAGTGTTTTATTAATGTCGTGTTTTAGAGACATCTATCTCCTTATAATAAACATTTAATTCAATTAATTGTTTTTCTCGAAGTAAACCCAATTTCAGAATTACTGAAAATTGTAAAGGAGTCATTGCTTTAACATATACTACAATATTTGAATTTTCTACCATCATGAAAATTATATTATTTTACAATTCCATTATATGTTTTAATTGATATGTTCAAGGAAAATATTTTAAAAAAATTATTTAAATTATTATTTTTAAATTCAAAATTACTTTTTACTCCACAAATTTTATAAATGGTTATAAATTATTCCGTTATTTGTTTTAAATATTTTATTCAATTTAAAATGTTTTAAAAATGTTTTATGTTTTAAAAATAGTTTTTATGATGAAATTATATTTTCCACAAGAATGTTAATACATTAATTTTAATCATTCATTTATATTATCTCAAGGATTATTTTATGGAATATGATTTAAAAATAGATTTTCATATATATGATATATTCCATAGAGACATTTTACAGGAGGTCATTCATTATACTACTCAAACTAAGAAGAAATAATTTGAAATAATTTATGGTTTAATAGGGATACAATCTATGTAAATCATTCTTATTATTTCGTTGAAGGATTATGTTTATTATGACTTGTTTATAAGATTCCCATTTCTCTTACACAATGTTTACTATAATGAAATTATTATGAATCCGACTACATTCCTATGTCTTATAATATGATGAAATTATTTTGAAACCTGTCACTTGTCCATGGGATATGATTTTAAAAAAATTTAATAATACCCATTAAAGAATATTGTCTATTATATATTGAATGTTTATGATGTTGATTCGCACATAAATATTGATTTTTACATGGTGGGTGGGATTAATATCTACCTCTAATTGATTTTATAAAGATAAATGATCAGTGAGCTTTGAGGGTACAATTGTGGTCCGACCTATCCAAAAATGTATAGTACACTAGTGGCCATCCCAATAATAAGAAAGACGATACACTGGTCCTAATCCCAAGCTCTAAGTAGGGACTTAAGTGATTAACAAAATCCTATAATGATATGAATAGAATTTGTGGGTGGCCTTAACATAATATTTGTAATGTTATGTGTATTCCAAAAATATATGTATTATGCCAATGTTATTCTCTTATATATCATGTTTTTTATTATCTTATGATTTGCATTTAATTATATACAAATATTTATACTATAAATGAAGATTATAATATTAATTTTATGTTTATGGTTTTCAAATGTTATGCTAATGATTTCATGTATTTATGCTCTTATTATGCATATGTATCTCCCTTTTTTTCCATTATCCAACATCTCATCTCAACATTTCAATTTTTTTCCATTACCTATGTTATAAATAATGTTTATTATGAACGAGTACAAAAGAATTAGTTTTTTATGGGAGACATTGAGGATCATACATAAATTTAGAACATATAGATCAATGATTTAAAATGAATTGAACTATTAAAACTCATTTGTGTGTGTCTGTGTAATGTAATTAATATAAATTAAAATTAATGTAATATACATTTATAAGAGGCAAGGTTTGTTACATAAAATATTATTAGTGTTTAATATGACATATGGATTGAGTTTCAGTGATAAATATAACATGAGTGAGAAGTGATGATGATAAGAATATTTAGTTTTTAAATTATAATTATACTTTTTTAGTAATAATTATTCTACCTAAATAGGTTAGGTGTTGTTTTATTTTTAACACATTTGTAGGGATTATATGTTATACGTAGGGAGATAGTAATGTCATGTGTTTTTGATTGGTTAAATTTCTCAAACATAATTTGAATAACATTATTATTTGATGTTCATAATTTCAAATAGATGTTAGGAATAAAATTTCAAACGTTGAAAATATTAAAAACATTCTTCTATGATGATGTTCAAGGAAAAATAGTTGTCTCTATTTTTATTGAGTATTTGATGTCTTAATCTATAAAAAACCATGTTATTGGAAATTATAAATGGTATCATTGTTTGTTGATGTTTAGTGTAATAAAGTTTCCCAAACCATGTGTACCATATGTGGGGATTGATGATTTAGGATGACAATAGGGGATGAGGTACCCAAACGTGTGAGGAGTTCTGAAAAAATGGTTCAGTGTTCACATGGGCTATGCTTAGTATGAAAAACTAGGGGACCGACTATATTAGGAGATGTGACACATGGAATATATCCCCACATGGGATCTAAAAGGTTTTTAAATTATGCACCAAACCATGCAACACCTGATATTTTTTGAATAACAGCTGTGTATGAATGGTTCATATTCAATCAAATCATTCGGTCATACCGTATGTCTAACACCCTATATCTATGAAGTATTTTTTGTTTTTAATAAATTAAATCAATAAATAATAATTGAGAAATAAATAAATAAACAATGAATTTTTTTAATAAATTATTTCCTTTTTTGTAACTCTACATAACTAAATGCAATTATTAATTTAGTAAACTCACTATATATGCTAGAAAAAACATTATATAACCATTGATTAACCTAGAAATCTTTAATGTGTAACCCACATGCTTTTAATATACCATAATTATAAAATTGGTATCAAGAATAATAGAAACAATACATAGAAAAATAGTGAAGTGGAGGACCATTATGGATGTGAGTAATAAACATCGATGCTTTTTTGTTATTCCTATACCTTTAGATATAGGTATTTATGAGACTCCTAGCATTCATGTCTGAAAATATGACCAATGGAGTCCTATTAGAATTTAATGATTCTTAAAAATAAATTTAAAACATATTTAAAATGATTTTTTCCTAATACAATAATAATATTCAAAATGATATCATTTAATGAATTGTTTATATATTAATTAAATCTTTTAAAACTTATTAATATAGTGTTTAGAACAAAAAACTGTAACAAATTTAACATATATTTTAAAATAATTGGTTTCAAATAAAAATAATAAAAATAGTAAAATAAATTAACACTCTTAATTTTATAAGTAACATAATAGAACTGATAAAAAATAATAAATTGTACAATAATCATAGTTTGAGAATTAATTTTTTACTATGTATTTATATAGAAAATTAAATTTTAACCAAAATATATAGGTTTCCACCCATTACTAAATGGATTCATGCAACCACTGATTATGTGTGCACTGACTATGCCTTTGGGGACTGTGGGTAATGAATTTTAGATCAATATATAAGATAGTATCCTAAAGAATATTTTCCACACGTTTCATGTGTGGAAACATATCTAGGGCCCCATGACGACCATTGAGATGTTGGGAATAGTCTGTACCATCCTTTCTGTAAAGCCTTTTGTATATGGGGTTGTGATTTCTGGATAGATCATTCAATGTATATTTAATTAATAGAATCTCTAACTATAAATACTTTTATATTGGATGGGGTTCGAACCACTAGATGTGATCTCAGTCTTCCATTCAATATCAAGCTCATCTGAGTTGTTCACTCTCTTTCTCATTGTTCATCTTATCTACTAGTCATCTTTCCTGCATTTCTGAACCAGTAATCCTTTACCATATTTCACCTCTACTCGATAATTTTCTCTTAAAAACCATGTCCATATATCAATTAACACTTTCCTAGAAGTTTCATAAACTATATATAAAGTTTAAAATGAAATATTAATATTTATATCATTTATCGTTTCCTTTTTTCTCTCAACATCTAAATTGAGAAACGAATAAATTATATCTATATATGAAACACCGTCTCAATTTTTTTTATCATTTAGAAGAACCAACAACATTTTCCAATCAATTTATTAAAATATTTTGATATCCTCTTGCAAACCCAAATTACTGAAAAAACAATATATATATATATATATTATTTATCATCTAATGAGGGTAAAAAAACACTTTTCCATTCCATTGAATACTTTTATTTTTAAGTAAATATATAAAACTATAAATTATTCACCCATGATAGTTAATATGAATAAAATATATGTGGTGATATTTCCGTATGAAGCCCTTATTCTCACACATCCATAAGACCTGATAAATTCCCCAAAATTATTCTCTTATTCTTTTTCTCTATGTCTAGAAGTCGGCTACCATGGGTTCATTTTCATTTATGGTAAGGGATGTATGTAATTTAAATATATATATATATATATATATATATGTATATATATGCACATTAAATTTATTTATTATAAGTACGTTAGTACTTAAAAATTTAAATAAATCCTAGGTTTTAGAAAAAAATTATCTATTTGTTTTCAAACTTGTATTTCCATTATAACCATTATAACAATTGAAATTGAAATCCAATAATATATTTACATATATATATATATATATTTATATAATTATATCTATAAATTATATATAGATTTAATTTTATAATGAATTAATAAATTAATTTAAATAAGATATTTTAAAGTAATGCCGAATTTTTTATTATTTTTATCATTAAATTATTTCTTTTACAAATTAATTTCCAGGAAAAAATATATTAGTTTATGTATTATTTATAGGATTTAATTATAGGTCTACCATCCAGTAACAAAATGATTTACATGATAAAATTTACCTTTATATGATAATTATTTTTAAATGTCCTTGAATGGAATTCATAACATTGGATATAGACATCAGTTAATATATGGTAGACATTCCTGACATGTTGTTTCATGAATTTGTTTAATTTATTATGTTGTTCTATTTATGCCTTTTAAATAATAGAAATTGTATTTGAGTATGTGTTTCTCTTTATTATATTTATAAATCACTAAAAATAATACTATTTCTTGTAATGACATTTGTATTATGATTTTATTCTATAAAAATAATTTTTGTATTGTTATAAAATTATTTTATGTTATGAGTGAGAATGGAATGAGCATGTAACATGGTTTGGAAAATTATTTAACAAGATTATCGAATGATATGCTGATTTATGTGGTGTAAACCCATAAATTCAGAGGGATGATTTACTACATGTGATATATATATCTTTCCTTATAGTTTCTATATGACCTTCTATGTATCACTAATATTCATCAAATGTTATTATTTACATAATTGAGTAATCTAAAGATGAATTTCAATATAATTTTATTTTTTTTAAAATATATGGGTTTGAATGTAGTAAACACTATTAAATTATATTCATAAATTGATTAATTGATAGATATCCATTTTCGAAGTACTAAATTCATTAAATGAAAAATGATTCCGAATAAGTTTTTTCATTCCATTAAATTTTTTTTGAAATGAGGATAAATCTATTAATATAAAAAACTAATCCCCATAATATGTTTTAAATCATTCCGACATGTTTTTTTTAATTTCAATTGGTTTTGGTTTCTTATAAGCTGGCTATTCCAGTGAAGAAAATTGTATAAATATTTGTACAACTTTGAAAAAATTTGATGTGTTTTTTTGATTCACCAAAACCTAGAGATGAAGACGACTTGGTATGTAAAATGTTTTACGTATTTTTCAATTTTATTTTATGAAAAATAGTCATCATATTATTTAATAAATTTGGATGCAGTGTTGGGGTTTTATACATTCTATTAGAGTGATGGTCCATATATTTTTCAAATATTAGAACTATTTAATGATTCTTGTATTCCTTTTATGTAATGTTATTTTTACTTATCATTTCTAGATGAATGGAAAAAGAAATTGATCAAATATCCAATCCATAATAGAAACATTACACGAAAATATAATTCTAAAACCATGCACAAATGATTTCAAGAACATTAAAAACATTAAACTATGTTGTAAATGCCTTTACATGATATAAAATGCACATGATATAGTCAAATTAATTCAAGAATCATGTTTTTTTATATTATTAAATATTTCATTCAAAACATCTAACTTATCCATACCAAAGGAAAATATTGTACATTTCGTTGAAAGTGTTTTATCCTATCTGATCAATATGAGTCATTAGTTGGATTTCCAGATGTAGATGAAGAGGTTTACCATGGGAAAACCTATATATTCCAAAATTTGTTTTTTATACATTAAAAATTCAAAGGCATTGAAATATTAGGTGATGAGTTGGTAAGATTATTCTATTGGAATCAAGTAGAATCATTTTTCATTAAACATTATATCTATCATACCTCTGTCCTAACATCTTTAAAATGTTTATATGAGTTTAACATAAATTTCTCCAGTGGTGTTTGGGAAATAGATATTTATTAATATGTCATAACTCTATGAATCTGTATAATTTAGATAAAAGTACATTTTATTGGGAATCCGAAAGATTTTAGATTCTAGAGAAGGTATGAATTAATTATTAGAATGAAATTTTAATAATTAATTATAATAGTGTATTTATATTTAAAGTAAAACCAATGTTTATGTTTGGATGAATAAGTGGGGTTTTTTTCGAATGAATTACGAGGGATCAATTTATTTAAGGGGGGATGAATGTAACACCCCAGGTCTAGTATTTATTTTTGTTATTAATAAATTCATTAAATAAAAAATAATTAAACAAAATAACATAAAAACATGGAATATAGTATTTTATTAATAAATCACTAAATTATTTAAATTATTTCAAAACTAGAAACCATTGATAATTCACTATTCTCACTATAAGTGCTTGAAACAGAACTGGAGGACCACTAATTATCATATGAATTTCAAATGGGTATCCGTCTTTCTTTGAATATTCCATAATCATAAAACTGTAAATATAATAATAATAAAAATAATTAAAATAAGAGGGAAGTAGAACACCATTATGGTAGAAATAAATGTACATTGATAAGTTTTAATGGTTATAAAATACATTTTGACATAGGTATATGTAAGAATATTTATTTTTAATTTGGGAAATATAACTTTTGTGGTTTTTTTATGTTAGGAAATTGAAAATAAAATTTTCTATAAATATTAATTGATAGTTGAAAATTATGATTATAATATTTAAATTGATAACACATAATGAAATTATTGAAATTATTGTAATTTTTTATTATCATTAAAATGTAGCTATGAGAATTATAAAATATATATTAAATTTAAAAATATTGTCTCATGTAATTAGTGTCAAATAAAATGATTGTTAGAGTAATATAAATTAAATTAAATAATGATATGTAAAATAATGAAATTTATTATAAATAAATAATAACATGTAAACCAGTGTTAGTTGGATAACAATATTTTTTTAAATTGTATTTTTTTAAAAAAATTATTTAAATAGACAATATTATTACTCACGCAACACTAAAGATGGTGGTTCAACCACTTCTTAGGTGGGAAATGGATACGCCTTTGTTGAATGGGAGCAGTAGGGTGTAGAGCCATATGTAATCTGTCAAGCTCAGATATAGTTTCTACTTAAGCAATGTGGGGATAAATGTGGAGGGCCCCATGTAGTCTGTTGAGTGTTTTGGAAGAAGCCTTCTTGGACCATGTGAAGGGATATTTGTGTGTTTTCTTGAGATTTTGGGATAGGTATGTCAATATTTGTTTTAAAAATCATCTCATGAAATATATCTGTTTAGACGTGGGATGAGTTTTATTATGTAATGTAATGAATATTAATATAAATTGAAGTATTATTTATGTATCTATTGATTTTACCACATCATATTTCCAAAACTATTTAAAATTTATTCATATAAAAGTTCATAGATATGCAAGTGACTCATTATTTATTTTTTCTAATTCATATTATGAATTGTAAAAATGGGGTCTTTTTTTTGGAATTAATGACATTATGTAAATAATATGATTTTATAACTATATCTTGGGGTATAGGTATAAGTGGTTAAGAGTAAACATTGATATAGAATTTTTTTTAGCGAATAAATAATCCCACTAAAAGTGAATATTTAATATTCTCTCCATTTCATAGTAACCTCATATCCCTTATTAGTTTTATAAACCTATCCATCATTGGTTTTAATACATGAATATGTATTTTAGAACCATAATAATAAACAACTCAAAAATCACATATAGAAAGAATATAGGGAAAACCATGCATCAAATAATTAGTGTATAAAAAACGTTTTACAAAATAATATGTTAGTCATTACATATATAAATATAAAATAAAATGGCCAAATGATAAAATTAAAAATATGTAATAACTCAAAAACATTTTCAATATGCTAAACAATTGTGCAATTAATCTCAATGAAACTGATAAAGTTTCTAAAAAATTTATATTTCACAATAATTGTAAAATATCCCTCATAAGAAATTTGTATATTTTCACATTCATGAGAAAAGGATCTGACGATCATTATACATATGAATAATAATGAAAATTTATGGAAGAACCTATATATGAATTTAAAAGAATAAATCCATTAATAATTGTTACGTGTATGCAGTATACAATGAAGATGTATATTCATAAGATGAATATGTATGTATTATGAATGAATTAATATTTATATAAAATAAAATTATGGGAAAATTAAAATGATAAAATAATTATGGCAATTAAAAAAATATGGAAAAAATGAAATATACAGTACTATTTATAAAACAAGTCATTTTTATAGCAGGCTCCTGATGAAGAACCACTATGTACAGGGATAATTTATCAGTGGCCACTATATTAATAGACAATACTAATAACATAACTCATGTCTATTGGGTAGTATATGATCCCATATAACTTTAAAGACTTCAAAACTTCAAGGAAATGTTTTTCATAAATTCTTTAAAATTTTATGAGTCTTCGGTTTCAGATGACACCTAATTCCGTGTCCCAGTGTGCCCGAAATCAATTTCTGAAGTTTTGTTCAGGTAAGTTCAGTGAACATACAAGTGGTATTTTCTATCTTCTGAACCACTGCTCAGAAACAAAATCAAAGGGCACTGATGAACTCGCAGCGCCAGTATTCTCTTAAGGGGACATTTATCGTAGTTTCATGTTATTGGGAGGAGAAGTTAATTTTTTGGGATTGTAGCTAAAAATAAATAAAAATATGAGTTAGATATTTTTATTTTGTGGGTGGTTATAATATCCAAATGGTAGTTAGAGGTGGCGACCACACCCAACATAACCACCCATGAGAGGATTTAGTGTGGTGGGGTCCAAACGAACCCAATCCTCTTTCACCTCCCCTTAACTCCCATAAACTCCCCATTAACACCTTTATTTAATTTTTGACAAATCCTCTCTATTAATGGTGGAGCCTCTCCAAATTCCACCCTCCATTCATGAATGTTCCCATAAGCCATCAATTAATGAACATTTAATTTTTTCTCCTCTATTTATTTGACATTAATTTGAAAGAAATCATGATAGAATAAAATAATAGCTTAGTATATTATTTTTGTTGGAACTTGTTGTGTTGGGGAAGCTCTGAAAAATTAAGAGTACATTTCTTCTCCCAATGAAGAACACCGTCCTTCCAATGAAAAACATCTGAATAACAAAGATCATCTCAGTCAATTTTTGGCAAAGTCAAAGGAGAAGGATCAACCTGGAAGGAACGCTGATGACGCGCCATCCTCAGCTCCATCTTCTCTGACATCAACGAGTTGACCCTGCCTCCCTGCAACTTCATCTACGAATGAACCATAATTCGAGTTTGGGTGTTTGTATAATTTAATTTGGGTAAATTATACATTTGTTCTCGTTGAATAGAAGTGATCGTCTATGGAAAAATTATACCGCCTAATGCGGAGGGCACGGGCCAAACGAAAACGACCCGACGACCCTCCATAGTTTTTTTTATTTGCGATGGAGACTGTGTTGAAAGAAGTGGCGGTGAATGGAGTTGGTGATGATCGACTGCAGCGATGAATGGAGGCGGTGGCAGCAACGATAGCCGCGTTCCAGCCCGAAAAGGACTGCGGAAATGGGTGTCGTGCGGAGAGGGAAAGACTGCGACCCGCAATCACAGATAGCTGGGCCGTTGAAGAACATGATGGCTAAAGCCGGCCAGACCGAAGAATTAGTGGTACCACTAGTGCGCTGCGCTGCAGAAGACCATGGCCCGTGTTCCGCGGGCCGCTCGGCGGACGAACCGGCTGGCAGGTGGGCAGACGTGCTGGGAAGAACCCGTGATGCCCGGAGGGCGCTACACTAGGGGAACAGCAGCCCGCCCATGGGGACCGATCGTGCCAGGATGCTCGGCCGGCTTCGACCGGCCTGACAGGAAGGCGGCACCGCCGTTTCTGAAAATCGTGGGTCGCACTCCCCAGTCTGGTCTACGCTGCGCCGGGCCACGCCGCCCAGTCCGGGCCATTCCACATAGGGATGGGCCACAACCCATTAGGTCGGGTTGACCCACGTTCAATTTCAGACCAGCCGAACCAGGTCGGGCCGACCCGCTAGGCCACTGGGCATGAAAGGCCGGGGCCGTTTCACGTAAAAGTGAATTATTTTAAGGAGGCGCCCCCAATCAACGTTCCGTCTATTGGACTAGGATTTGTGTGATGAGACATACCTTTTGAGATACTCTAAATGGTTTTTGGATGAATTTGGAAAATGGCGGGGTTTGGAATGAGCGTAATTCCAACCGGGCCCCTAGAACGAAAATACCAATATCGTTCAGACCCGGCATCCAATTATCGCACCGTCTGTTGCATTGGGATCCTTTTCACGAGTTGGAAAATTGGTATACATCATCTCTGTACTTCGTGACAGTTGATTCCTCAAACCCTTGCCTCGGGGAGTGGACCCTCATGGAATCGAGTGTGCTGTCTGCGAGAACCCTAGAGCTGGCTGAGACTGTGACATCTACAGTACTGGAATCCTCTGTGGGTTCGACAGCAACGAGACTAGACTGAATCCTCTGTGGGTTCGACATCAAAGGGACTGGAATGAATCCTCTGTGGGTTTTACAGTGATGACTATTGTACTAGAATCATCTGTGGATTCAGCATCGATGATAACTATACCAGAATCCTCTATGGGATCGAAAGCGACGTCATCTTTAATGGAATCTTCTGGGGGGTCGACAGCGATAACTACTATACTTGTATCATAAGTGGGTTTGACAGTTTGACTTATATACCAATATCATTATTGGGTCTGACAGAGTATCTTGTCTAGTATCCTACGTGGGTCCGACAGCTTAGCTGGTCTAGTATCCTACATGGGTCTGACAGCTTAGATGAATCAGTAACTACATCTGATCATCTCTATCATTTTACGAAAGATGTATACCTATATGAGCTGAGTCTTGAATTTCAATCATTATCATTGATGTGATTGACTTGCTTTCCAGTGTGGACTGGGTTGTTCTTGGTCTCAAGAGTTGGAGTCTAACTGTGATTGATGACATCGGTATATGTATGGGCATGTACCTAAGTTGAGTTGGTTCATAATTAGTGATTGTATCTTTTTTCTATGGTTTATCCTTTGTGGATTTTGGGAGACCTTCGGGGGTCTCTGTGTCCCTACTGAGTAACGTATACTCACCCCTGCATGGGATATGACAACACTATGTTGTGTTGGATGCAGACGACAAACATGACTGATTGAGTTGGAGGCAGGTGGAGTTGGATGGTACCCAGAGGTGGAGCATATGGAGAGACATACAGGGAGCGGATGGTGGGACCTGACGTGCTGAGAAGGTCATATGTACCCATCCTTCAGTTGGGATTTCTGGAGGATGACTCGGTGGTTGATGTTTTACTTTACTGGAGTTGTACTAGCTTTTCAGTTGTACGGTACTTACTATTGGGCTTGTATTTATGGCCCCCTTCCATTCAGCACTTACTTTTGTATTCAGTATTACATAGTTCTTTCTTCTCTTGCATACTCTATTATGTTTGGATACTTTAATAAAGGAAATGCCTTCTCTTTTTATCGGGATTTACACCTTTGGTGCTAGTTTCCAACTCCTGGACTATAGAAGGCGGGCATGGGTTAGTCACGACATGGGCTCCGAGGATGAGACATGATAAATTGGTATAAGAGGATTCAGTTCTGCCGCAGAATTCAGAACTCTGATCATTATTTTCTGTGAAGCAATAGTGTTAAGATTAAG